>OX016540.1:13250000-18250000 GCA_943590905.1 Sphaerophoria taeniata | reverse complement strand
GTATATTATTTGCGGTAAAAGTCGGTGAAAACCATAAGAAAGGAAGAGAAGAAAGAAAATGGATATACATTAGTCAAGCAAAGATCAAAGTTGCTTCTTCGGTGCTTTTTGAAGAATCCTTAGATAGTTAAAGTTGATCTTTTTGTTTGTTCGCTTATAACTCGCGTAATTTTCATTTGATTTTGTTTGTTTTTGTTTTAAACAATTCATAAAAGCATGGAGAAGGGTATAGACGCCACTTTCATTTGATTTGCAAATTCAGACTTGGGTCAATAGCACTCTCTCGTTATTGCGATAAAAACCGTAAGAGTAGATATCTATATTATTTGCGGTAAAAGTCGGCGCAAACCATCAGAAAGAAAGAGAAGAAAGAATACTGAAATGCATAAACCAAGCAAAGATCGAAGTTGCTTCTTTGTTGGTTTTTGATCAAGAATATCCTTAGAAAGTTAAAGTTGATCTTTCTGTTTGTTCGCTTATCACTCGCGTAATTTTCATTTGATTCTGTTTGTTTTTGTTTTAAACTATTCATAAAAGCATGGAGAAGGATATAGATAGACGCCACTTTCACATGATTTGTAAATTTAGAGTGCTATTGACTCTCTGTACCTATAGGAGCTTTTCACCCTCCTCCCATTCGACAATTAAACAAGCCAGTCGACTTAATGGCTAATAGCACGAACTTTTAAACAAACACACTCAACAATTACTTAACCCTAATTTAATGAAAGCTCCATGACCCATGAGATGCAAATTTGAATTTTATTAAAAAGCATGATGAGCTAGCATAAACAAGAAACCAAAACTAAAACAAAAATCTAATTTCCAACATTTCAACTAAAACCGCATGCTTGCCAATAGTTTCCAAACATTTTCTATGCCTGGCAAATCAAACCAGCAAAAACATAATAAAAACTCATTTAATTTTGAATACCATTAGCGGTTTCATTAATCGGCTTACTTAATTAAAAATCGAACATAAATTCAATTTCCAAATTATGTTGTTTCAACAAACATTTTCATCTCCCTTTTTTCTATCCCTCCACACCACCATTGCCATTTCAAAATCAAACAAAAAATAAACTTCCAACAATATTCAACAAAGTTTATGGTCAACAACCATTTAATTATTCTTTAATTTATATTACCCTATGCTGCGGTGGCAACAATCCGGATTAGTATTCCTACAAAAAAAAAAAAATCATCATCATCTCTAATTTAATCATGACGACCATTGGATGCAATAAAATATACAAAATTGTTGTTTTCCATTATTGATTCTGAAACACACTAAAATAAATTTTATTTAATCTTTCGAACAATTTTATAATTATGTCAATAATTTATTTTTTCGAAATTCATTAAAGATTAAACCACCAATTCTACAACAACGACTGATGACGACCGAACAACACGATCGTGTGGATATAAAAAATGTTTTTAAAATTAACTTTTAGATAATAAATTAATTATACAAAGTTTTCAGAGGAGAGAGACCAACAGAAGGCCGTCAAACAAATTTATTCTCGTTGAAACTGAAATTCCAAGAATTTAATCGGATTCATTCATCCACATCCACACACTATTATAATACCTCCCATGGCTTCCAACGACACGACCGACCGACACCGAGACCGACTACTCGACCAATATACACGACCATCTCTCCCGCCACCACCTCCGCATCGACACAAGCGAGCCTATCCTCTGAGTTGAATATAAAACTATGAAGGCGCATCTCCTCCATCATCATTGACTTGGCATGGAATTAAAATGATGAACAAAAAATAAAAAAATGTTTGCTTGATGGCGAGAAAGAAAATCTTCCACTCAAGCTGGAACTTCTCGTCTTCCCTCCTTGATTCAACTTGCCAACGATGACGACGCCACGACTCTATCTCACTGTGTACAGCCTCTATCACAACCCCTCCTGCCTTCTCATCGACAAAGAACGAAAAAAAAACACAGAAGCGCCTACTTCAAAGACTATATCCATCCACCGTACAGAACCTACAACACAGGCAATCCAGAAAAGATACACCAGGGACTATAAATAACGAAGGCAACTAAACTACGAAGCCAAGCACCACCAAATGGATTTTGAGATACATTTTGTTCTCGTGTTTATTTGTTTCTGTTTTTTTTTTTTTTTTTTGTAGTTTTTGTCGTGGAATAATCCTAAAGTCAATATTTGATTTTAAGTAGAATGGCAAAATAAAATTAAAAAAAAAAAACTACGAGACATCGAAATTGTCAGTCTTGATAGTGATCCTCGCCTTGTCGTCGTATACGAAGTTTTGTGTGTTGATTTTTTTTTTGGCAAACATCACAGCAAGACTCGACTGTCGACTCTTTAAACGACTATGAACCGTTTATACAAAATTAATGTTCTTTTTCAATTATGTATCGTATTCGTAAACGTACAGACGTAAACGTAAGATATATGCAAAAGCAATGAAGTCGTAACGGAATATGAGTGGCAACACAACGACGGACGGAGGCGAGAATGAAGGCGCGCATTTATTTACTTGAAGAGTTTTGAAAGTGCCATTAGGATAATGTATCTATCACTTAGGAGTTGGGGAGTGATGTTGACTTTGTTGATGTGTTTGTTTGTTGCGTTATTTTCTCTTAGGTATTTTTTTTGCTTTTTTTTTGTCAAATGAATTTGAAATATGAACCAAAAGAAGAGGGTCTTTGTCGTTGATGGGTTTTCTTTTTGTCGAGAAAGTTTAAGTGAAAAATTAGATAACGAGGAGCATATTGAATGGAGATTTCGAAACTTTGTTTCAATCTTAGATTCGTGAGCGGAAGACTGACAGCCTTAACTTTCCACCTTAAGAGTTTACGAGCTGGCGGGTGATTCATTCCTGAAAGTTGATGAACCTACTCACAGAAATTGTTTTCAAACATTGTTTGAAAAGAGGTTAGGGTAACGGCACCAGTCCCCGGTAGATATTTTTTTTTCTGACTGATATTTCTCAGTAGTTTAGTAAACGCATGAATTGAAAGTAACTTTAAACATTCATTTAATAGGACAAATTCTAAAAGAGGGCGATTTTCTGGAGTCTCCGGACAATTGTTCTAGTCTTCGGACGATCTTAAATAGAGTCTCCGGACAATTCCACTTTAAATCTCAATATCTTTTTTCTCTTAAGTGTTGAGTATAGAGCAATTCATTTTCTACATTGATAAATTATTTCCTGATTGTTTGGCATTTTACTAATTTGAAAAAAATATTGCCTAGGACCAGTCTCCGGACGATCAAAACAGAGTCTCCGGACGATTTTGAACCTACTTCGTCATACTTGATTGCTGTTTGCCTGAAAATGTTACTGATTCTGTATTTTGTTGTTTTTTGCAAATACTGTGTTTAGTTTCTCTCTTATCCCCCATAAAGTGCTAAATGATGCACATGCGGACACTGGGGTCTGTCCGGAGACTGGTGCAGTTACCCTATATGAGATTTCTCACTCTTATTTCACAAGTTAACTTACCTACCCATAGAATAAGAGTTAATCCAAAGGTTAAAATTTTTCATTATAGGTACATATGGCTATGGCAATCGATTGTGGCGCCATCTTACGAAGAAATAGAGAAGCAGTTTCTTTACATTTTTCTTATTCCTCTCACTATGGTGGAATAAGTTAGTAAACGTCAGTAAACAGAAATTTTATTTTATTAATAGAATTTTCAACTTATTCCACAGAATAAGGGTTAATCCTTCGTTATTCGTTATTGTGTTTATTAATTTAGTTTTTAGGGTCCCCGACTCCCCGTTATGGCACGGAGATCAAAGCCGATATTGTGGTCGCGGTCGCTGAGAGTGTGAGAAACTATCAAAAAAATCAACTTACCATCGATCTCAACCTCTCAACATGTCGCACACTGTGCACTTGTAACGTTTTGGGCGTAGAAAATTTTGGAGTGATGGCATTTCGGTCAGCTATGTTAACCGTCTTTCTTTGTACTGAAATTAAAGGTATTGATTTGGACTATCCCTGGACAGCCGGAGTAACAGAATTCACTACTTCAAAGCCAGCTGAGGTAGCTTCTTTGACAACGTTGTGTTCCACAGTTAATAGGAATGTGTTTTCCAACTAAAGGCATTTATTGCATTTTTAAAAACAAACCTGCGTCTGTTTTACCCAAGTCTGCAAATACGTATTCCTCAAATACTTAGAGATAAGCCGTTAAACAGATCGAAAGGTATATCATGTTCAAATTAAACAACCAATTTAATTTAACACAAAAAACAATTAACAACAAAACAAAATTACCCTCAAGCTCGAAAAAGAAAAACACGAAAAAAATGTGTTCAAATCGAATTTCACCTGCAGCTAAAAAAAGTACACGACGAAAAAAAAATGAACGACTTGTGTTTCATACACATTGTACTAAACACCAGTAAAACGGCAGCACACTGTACTATAATTACTCAAGCTATACAAACACCTGCATGGTGGTGTCATAATTAATTCAGTCACTCTATTTCGGGCCGAGCATTTATTAGGTTTGCTTTGAAACCAATAAATTCCACAGTCGCAATGCTGCTCTGGAATCTATAAGATACATTCATGTTGGTTGTACAACGTCATCAAAATTCACATAAAAACTGTACGCATTGAAATACTTACGAGACATTAGGCGATAGCTAATTTCATTCATTTAACGAATTGACGCACAAAATAACTACACTCGAACTCGAGAGTCGACTCTTTGCTGACATTTTACACAGCGCAAAGGAAGTAGCTCTAGCTATGTAGATAGAGATACATTTTTCTATGTTATACAAGTATTCGAATGCCATATAAATTTTATGACTTACGCCGATTACGAAGTGCTTCAAAGTTCAAACCGGCAACGGTGGAGCGGAGAAGCGGAGAGTCAAGATAGCTACTTGTACTTGGAAAGTATCTCATATTTCATGTATGAGTATAGATACACCCTTCTTTCTTTTTGTTGCGCGACGGAGGGAAAGGAAATGGAATTCCATTTCAATCGCTTAACGCTCTCATAAGCGTTTTTACGCTTCATAAATCAAATAAATGACAGGCGCGCGCAAAAGAAGCCAGTCTTCTCGGTAGAAAATGCAGAGCAAAGCACAAACAAACATGAGAAAACAATTTCACCATCAACAATATTAAGCCTCATCATGTGTGTGAGTGCCAGAGAAGCGAGTGTAAGCTTGTCGGGGGCAACTCAAGAGGCAGGGTAATATTAAGGAAACCATTTTATGTCAATATTTACCTTCTGCATTTATGTGTACATAATTCTCATGCTTTTACTTTGTCAATCGTCACAAGAAGGTGCGTTGTACGAGTCACGAGTATACCTTTTGCGCCTACTACCTACTGAGTACACTCTTGTCAGCGGGAGTGCAATGGGGGCAAAAAAGTCATCAGAAGGCAATTCAAATAAAGAAAGAGAGAAAAATAAATAAATAAATATTTCAACAAGAAGTGTGGATACTTTTATTTATTTTAATTTATTTGTGGAGTTTTTTTTTTCTTGCTTTCTTTAAATATTTATTGTACATTTTGATGTAAGCCGTGTTTACTTTGTTGCCGGTGTATCTGTCTGTGGTGGTGCCATGATTTTCGTTTTATTATTAATGACCGAATAGACACTGGACAGATGATTAGGTGGAGTGTAATAAATTTATCATAATTTTTGTAATAAAAACGTTTGATCATTAAAATTAAGTAGTGTTGACTTAGAATTTTAGTCTGCATTTTGATCTTTCACGAACTCGGGAAGACGCCCTTACTGGTCAGATGCACAAAAAGAACTGACTCTCTAAATGCCTGCCACATCCACCGAACTGCACTCATACTAAGACAACTAATGAACAGTAGCAGGAGGAATTTCCATTTTCATGAGCTTTTGATGGATGTTATTTTTGTCGGTATGAAGGTGAATGCAAGGTAGTTTAGTGTAAATTAGATACCATGTTGGCAAATTTAAGAACAACACATTTGCACCAAAGGCACATTTTCTAGCAGCAGCAGTTAATAACTTTTGTAATGTTTTTCTTTAGAATAGAGATATCTTTTTTATTCAATTAAAAACAAAAGCAGCTAGGGTAACGGCACCAGTCTCCGGACAGGCCCCAATGTCCGGACGATTTTGCATTTTATGGGGAATAAAAGAGAAAAACTAAACACAGAATTTTCGAAAAACAAGTATCAAGTCCGAATAAAACGCTCCAGCTCACTTTATCTGCTAAATACAACTTGTATGGCAATTGTTACATAAAACGTCGCCAAATGGACCTGAGGGTTGCGTCTCGGATTACAAAAAATTAGCATATATATCAACCTAAGTGAGTTCATAACTCAGATACGATCAGATCATTAGATTTGCGTAGCAAATTCATTCTTCTTAACGCCATCAACGCTGTCTTCATTTCAATAATTGAAAGTTCTATCGGCGACACAACTGTCATTTTTTTACTGGCCTTTCTATCGACTGCAATCCAAATTTTTGTTGTTTGCCAAGGGAAATTTTACTGTACTGGCTACTGAGTAATAAACAAAACACGGCTAGTGCATCAGTTAAGTGTTGAAGGATGCCAATTAAGTAAGTTGGTATTTTGAATACATTGAATTGCCATGGTTTAGGTTTAGTTGTGTAGCGTAAATCGAGAGGATATGATTAGGTAGTCTTCAATTATTTTACCTTTAGGTATTTTTTTTTTCAGCATGAATGCAAACAACTTAAAGTAAACGTTACACGACATTAGATAGAAGAAATTAGGTGTAAGGCAAGTATGACGAAGAAGGTTCAAAATCGTCCGGAGACTCTGTTTTGATCGTCCGGAGACTGGTCTCGATTATGTTTTTTTTTTTAATATTGCGTTTAAAATAACAATAAGTAGGCAATATTTTTTTTAATTAATTAGATGCCAAACAACCAAGAAATAATTTATCAATGCAGAAAATTAATTGTTCTATAAGTACTCAACACTTAACAGAAAGAATATATTGAGTTTTTAAGTGGAACTGTCCGGAGACTCCATTTAAGATCGTCCGGAGACTTCCGGAGACTAGAACAAAGCAAACAACTCAAAGTAAGCCTTACACGACATTAGATAGAAGAAATTAGGTGTAAGGCAAGTATGACGAAGAAGGTTCAAAATCGTCCTGACACTCTGTTTTGATCGTCCGGAGACTGGTCCCGATTATGGGTTTTTTAAATATTGCGTCTAAAATAAGAATAACAATAACTAGGCAATATTTTTTTTTTAAATAAGGTGCCAAACAATCAGGAAATAATTATCAATGCAGAAAATTAATTGCTCTATACACAATACGGAGACTAGAACTATCGTCCAGAAACTCCCGAAAATCGCCCTTTTTTAGAATTCATCCTTTCCATCAATGGGTAAAGTTACTTTCAATTCTTTCGTACACCAAACTACTGAGAAATATCTATAGTCGTAGCAAAATATTTAGATTTGAATGAAACAATAATAGAAATAAAGGTATTTACTTTGAAAGTAAAAAACAAAGTTATCTTGGCGGAGATTGGTATCGTTACCGTTCAAAATCGTCCGGAGACTCTGTTTTGATCGTCCGGAGACTGGTCTCGATTATGTTTTTTTTTTAATATTGCGTTTAAAATAACAATAAGTAGGCAATATTTTTTTTAATTAATTAGATGCCAAACAACCAAGAAATAATTTATCAATGCAGAAAATTAATTGTTCTATAAGTACTCAACACTTAACAGAAAGAATATATTGAGTTTTTAAGTGGAACTGTCCGGAGACTCCATTTAAGATCGTCCGGAGACTTCCGGAGACTTCCGGAGACTAGAACAAAGCAAACAACTCAAAGTAAGCCTTACACGACATTAGATAGAAGAAATTAGGTGTAAGGCAAGTATGACGAAGAAGGTTCAAAATCGTCCTGAGACTCTGTTTTGATCGTCCGGAGACTGGTCCCGATTATGGGTTTTTTAAATATTGCGTCTAAAATAAGAATAACAATAACTAGGCAATATTTTTTTTTTTAAATAAGGTGCCAAACAATCAGGAAATAATTATCAATGCAGAAAATTAATTGCTCTATACACAATACGGAGACTAGAACTATCGTCCAGAAACTCCCGAAAATCGCCCTTTTTTAGAATTCATCCTTTCCATCAATGGGTAAAGTTACTTTCAATTCTTTCGTACACCAAACTACTGAGAAATATCTATAGTCGTAGCAAAATATTTAGATTTGAATGAAACAATAATAGAAATAAAGGTATTTACTTTGAAAGTAAAAAACAAAGTTATCTTGGCGGAGATTGGTATCGTTACCGTATTCTGCGGCTTAAAATAGCTGTAATAATTAAAAATTCCTCTTTAAAATTCCTTTAAATCAACCAAGGTACCTATGTAAATAGGTATGAAATTTATTAGAGTGTAAAAATAGCAAAATAAGCATTTTCCGCCATAAGGTAAACAGTTTAAATAAACGTCTAAACGACCTTTTCTACAAAAATAGCTTCCTCCTTTAAAAGACAGATACACAAACAAGCAAACAAAAGAATCCTATTCCACCGTGAATAGGTCATGGAACATTTCCTTAATTTTTTGCACGTAGGCCCCTACCCATTCATTTCTAGGTATAAGTATAATAAAATATTATACCGCACCCAGGAAAATTAGCTCGTAAATCACTTTAACGATAAGCCTCAAACAGCAACAAAAAGACGGAGCGATAGATAAACAAAAGAAAAAAACAAGAAGAATACGAATTATGAGAACTTTCATATCCTCTACGTGTTTCTGTACTTTCTTACTGTGATTTATTATTTTCAGCTAACGTGTAATCTACAGTAGAACCTCTAATATGCAAAATGACATATTATATTCGCTGATTCCAATCAAAGAGACAAGTATATTTTTTTAAAATCTTAAATATAAGTGTTTTTACTGCGCCACACCTTTCGTTGGTATTGCAGCACCCTCGAAAGGATTTTCTGTGTTGCAGAAAAAAAGTATATTCACAAAATCCCGAACAGTTAAACCAGATGAAAAAGTATCTTTTTTTTCTTCATTCCAATCGCCGGCGTTGTCGCAACTGCGCGATCGAATAACAGCGACGCCACATTTCGATATGAGAATGAAATTGCGCGTGCAACAGAAAAAACAGAAATCAATCAATTGCCGCATGATTGACTGAGCAACGAACAGAACGAAACCGAAAAAAAAGTATCTGCAAGATTATTTTATGGCTACCAACCATTTTTGTATCTTTTTTCCATCCACGCACCATACAGGAAAAACGAAGTGGATTTATCTGTTTCTCTGAAACAAAGTGCTCAAATTAAACACTAGTTTGAGTGATCATTTTTTATGCTCTGTTTCTCTTTGCGAGATTGCTGTCTTCAACTTGATGATACCTTAGCTCCTCCACCTCCCAGTCCTTAACTCGACTGGCAATTGTAACGCAACATGGACAGGTTGGATCTTGGATGCATGCAAACGCACTGATTTTTCTGTTCGTGGGTTGTTATAAGTCGCGTTATACATATGCTACGTACATCTATTTTTTGTATTTTCTTTTTTTGCACCAGCTTAATGAGGTTGACTGGTTGTCATGATTATTCCACAATCCCATTTTTGGTATGCATGCAATGAACTCTGTAACAAGTGTGTTGCCGGTTAACTGGTGACACTATCTCTGCTGACTAAATGCATTCCATTCAATCAAAAGTGCAAATTAATTACCACATTCAGCTGCTTTGCTTTTTGCATTTATGGAAATCTCGCAGCGCAGTGTGTTTTTTTTATCTCCCTTGTTTTAATTCTACAAGTTTTCACCGTTCGTTGAATAATATAATTGCTGCCGAGTACGACAACGTCAAGACTGCGACATCGACAACGACAAACGATGACGGACAATGCTTCTCGCGAACAATATCAGTGCGAAAGGGGGGGTTTAAGAACAAAATTTATGTGAACGAGTGGTGCCTTTGCGGTATTCTTCGAGTCTGAGGAATTTATCGTCGAAAATCTTATTTCTCATTTGCAGGTTGTTTGAATTCAGAAAGTTTGTTCAATGAACAAGTGGATTTAGTTGAATAAATTTGCCACTAATTTGACACTAATTAATCAAATATCTGTGTTAGTTGTTTTTTTTTATTTGGCGAAGCGAATATTTGCATTTGTGGGTTTTTATGCCAAGAGTCGTTTGAAACAGCTTTAATTATTATGAAAAGATGCTCTGTTTGGGGTGAAATCAATCCTTTTTTCTTATGCAAGACTTAAGAAAGTCTTATGGAAGTTCAAATGAAACTTAATTATAAATTTTAAATTAGCTGACGTGCCTACAATTGTTGGTTGTTTATGATGAAATTTTCAAACAAGATATACAAGGCTTTTAGAAGTTATAACTTAAATAAGATTTCCTTACCGAAGCAATAGATTTCATAATTTTAAACTTGGATAAAAAAATATTCGGCTAAAATGAAAAATTAAAAATTTAAAAATGTGTGAAAAATTTAATGGAGGTTTTGTCGAAGCTTTATCGAAGCTAAGACCTAGCAAAATTTTAAATTCAGAACAAAATATAAGACAGAAACTTGTTTTCAATCGTGTTAACAGATAACTTACAAATATGCGTGTCAACTAAAAACATTGCAATTATTCGTTTAACAATTTATGAAGGTTTTATGGAAGCTATCTATACTTCAAAGTTTCCTAGAAGTATAATGTGTCTAAAAATTGTTGTAACATAATTTTGCTGTGCAAGCAAACAAGAATGGAATCATTATCGAAGCTTGATGAAATAAACACAAAGGCTGTACGTTCTGCTTTTTCCAAAAGAACGATTTTGGGTCAGTTTTTACCGTTATTTCAATGATTTCTTAACTGTTACTTAAAACATTAGTTATTTTTTGTTCACCAAAATCCAAGTAACACCTGGTTACTCCAAACCTTTGGCCAAAACTTTCATAATCTAAATCCAACTCTTGCTCAAGCCTAAAACATAAACCTATCCATATTCCATCAATCCATTAACAAATTACTATCGATTAATGGCCCAAACTCTCATGAATGTTGAATTTCTTGAATGCCAACAAACCTATAATTTGATATTTTTTTTTTCTTTGCTGTCATTCTATCTACACTTCAAAATGACGCCCACACAAAAGCCATTTTAAAAATTTATAAGGTGCGAACTTGTTTCAACATCGTAAAGACCCCCGATCCGCTTCACATACAAAAGGCAGATAGATGAAAGAATTTTTAATTTGCACCCTCACCCGTCCGTCACCGTCGTCGTCGTCGCTGATGAATATTTAAAAAGATTCACTGGTTCATTTGGATTACTTATTTTAAACCTCAACTTTGTTGCGCTGCCATATTAAATTTGCCCTCAAGCTACAAAAAAAGAGATATACAAAAATTCAAAGATAGACAGAGATATGCCTATACCGACGAAACGTGTGAAAATTTAAATAATTTATTTATCATTAAAGTGGTGGCAGGTTTACTTACAATTGTCTATACACAAATTCACTCGCTGTCGCTATAGAGAAAAGAAGTGTGACGCATGCAAGAGCAAATTACAGAGCTTGCGAAGCCGCCTGCTTCTGCTACCTTCCCTCCGGATCTATTTATTCGATCCTCCCCTTGAACGCCTTTTTATTAAAATTTATAGCGAATTTATGTTGACAACTAATTTGCAACACGCGGCACATCGTCGCAGCTGGTGATGTTTTGTGTGCGGTGGAATAGGTACGTTCGCAGGCAAAACGTTGAGCACTATTAATTCTGTTTTTTTTTCGGTTATTTTATTCGTTTGTTTGTAGATTGTGGATGTAATAAAATTTTAATTTTGTTTTGAGTTTACCACAGGATTGTGGCAATTTCACTGCGGGATTTCAATTAAATGAAACCACAAGTGAGAGCGAGAGAGAGGGGTAACGAATTTATTGTTGAATGAATCAGAGCAGACGAAAATTATTATTGATCTCGCACTTCATTTAACCCAACCATTTTTTGCTTTGCTAAATTTCTTTTTTAGGGAGAGTAGGGTAGCGGTACCAGCCTCCGAACAGATAACTATTTGTTGACTTTCAATATTCTCAGTAGTTTGGTGGACGAATGAATTGAAAGTAACTTTAAACATTGAATTAATAGGACGAATTCTAAAAGAGGGCGAGTTTCTGGAGTCTCCGGACGATTGTTCTAGTCTCCGGACGATCTTAAATCGAGTCTCCGGACAGTTCCACTTAAAAACTCAATATCTTTTTTCTCTTAAGTGTTCAGTATATAACAATTCATTGTCTGCATTGATGATTATTTCCTGATTGTTTGGCATATAATTAATTTGAAAAATATTTCCTAGTTATTGTCATTTTAGACGAACTATTAAAAACAAAACACAAATCAGGCCCAGTCTCTGGACGATCAAAACAGAGTCTCCAGACGATTTCGATTGATTGCTCCTTGCCTGAAAATGTTATTGATTCTGTATTTTGTTGTTTTTTGCAAATACTGTGTTTAGTTTCTCTTTTATTCCCTATTAGTGCAAAATCGTCCGGTCACTGGGGTCTGTCCGGAGACTGATGCAATTACCCTACTTAGATACCTACCAACAAGCTTCTCATGTCTCGTCTATAAAAACTCAAAATCTTTTGATCAGATTTCTTGGAATTTTTAGTGACAATACCTTCGCCACACAATGACAAAAAAAAAACTATAAAACTCCACCCAAAATGCCTTAAACTTTTATTTAAAAATTATTTCTTCATAAATTTTATAGTTTGTCAAAAATGATGTCACCTCGCTCGAAAAAAAAAACAAAACAGACACAACCAACAAGCCGACAAAAAAGAGCAATCCATAAAAATATTTTACCCATCTGCCATTTGTCATAATATTTTGGAATTTGATGTCGCGGTTGGTCCTGCCTTAATTCTGGGCCCCAACCGACTTAAATGTGACACAAATGTTATGTTTATTTTGAGATAAAGACTGCGACTGCATCATAAATCAATGAACCAACGATTATGGGGGCCCCTAAAATTTCAATTTAAAACAAAAATATAATAAATCGATGGGAGGGGGTTTAGAGTAATGAGACGATTATGCTAATTTTATTTTTTTTCCATTTTTTTGTTAAAATTTAAATTAAGACAGAACCGAATCGAATTGGGCCATTAAAATTTCCTTAAAACAAACAGAAAATTGTTTGCGTGGGCTTTATCGATTTTTCTTCTTTATGTTTTTTTTTTTTTAGGGTAACTAAGCACTGTTGGTTTTTAACGAGCTGAACGACGACTGAATGCTTTGAAAAGAAATTCCAATGGCTTAACGAGTGCCATAAAATTTGGATATTTATCGAAATGTTTAAAAAATTATAAATTTTTGTTTGAAGGTGCAACCAAGCATAAATTATTATTTTAAATTATGATGATATCGAATTACTAGTTAGAACTAATCGATAAGTTATAAATCCAGTTCTATAGCAGCAGTTAAATGGACTTTGGTTGGTTGAGGTTCAAATTGAAGATAAACAAATTTTGAGGATATAAAAATATTTTATATTTATGGTGGTCTCATAAGAAGTAGGCAAGATGTTGGTTAGTAGCAATTAAAATGGACATAAATCATGGGCTTCTGTTGCTTGTTTTATGGGCCATTGGAGGAGATCAAAAATTCCAGAAGTAACTAATGGAAGTTATAAATTGTGGTTGTAAAAACTTTAAGACCACTTTACAGGAGCTGGTTAACCGTTCAAAGTAATGCAAAAAGGCGGAAGAGAAATGCTTTTTTAACAACTGAAACATTAAAAGAAGGGGTCCCTAAAGGGAACCCTGAGGAACTCCCGTTTGTTATCATTTGTAACAAATTATTTTTTCAAGTTGGGTTATAGGTTCTGCATTTTTGATTGGAAAGAAGAGGTCTCAGTTTATCTCTAACTTAAGGACCACCAAGTAAGAAAAATAGCTTAAAAGTTTTCATTATAAGGAGGTGAAGCTACAGTAAGGAGATAGCAGATGCCACTTAATTTTTTCAGTCTGAGAAAACAGCCGCCGACACCACTGGAACTAAATTATCACACTCCGATGCAGTATCAGACTTCAGATGACGCTATATAATTACAGTCTGACATAACAGACGTCACTGAAACTGAAATATTTTTTCAAGAAGAAATAGTTGGAAATACCAGAATCCCCATAAATATTTAAAGCGGGCTACAGACATTACTGAAACTGAATTATTACAGCCTGAGGCAGTTGACACCACTTTGAAGTGAAAGTCTGAGGCAACAGACAATACCGAATAATTACGCTCTGAGACATGACCCCCCAATGTATAATAACAGCAGACGTAGGAGGCACTACTGTATTATTACATTCTGTTAAAGCAGATGGCCGTAAATTATTACGTCTAAGTCTGAGTTTCAGACCACTGACGACACTGCATAATTAGTCTGAGATAGCAGACAAAACACCACTTAAAGTGAATTCCATTGGTCTGAGAAAGCAGACATTGCTTAACTAGAGCTTAATATGCCGCTGTAAGAGCACATTCTAAGATAGCAGACGACACTGATTTTTTTTCAATCTGAAGAAGCAGATTCTAATATAGAATTATTGTAGTCTGAGGAAGCAGATGCCACTGAATAGTCTGAAACGTCTTTAGTTCAATTTCAAGCCAAAGTATGTAGATAGAAATAAAGTGTTTCATTGGGCGCCATTTCATCTAAGTTATTTCTGCCGTCTCATAATTTTGCTCAAAACATATTTCAATACTGGCAATACTGTTTACGGAAACATTGATCAAAGAACATGAAAGATGAACACACCGTGCTCAATTACGATTTCCTTTTCCCTTTTTTCACTTTATTTGTTTATTTATTCATCTTTTTTCGCACAATTCCATGGGAGTTCACATGACAGAGATGAACTCTGAAAGTGGAATTGTTTCCGCTTCTTTTACTTGCGGTTTTCTGTTACGCTTCGTTCTTTGCGAACATAGTCAAACCCACACAAAAAATGAACAAGAAAAGTAGCAATTCAATCGAATCGATATTCCTGCATCATCTGTCTTTGTTGTTGTGTTGGCTGTTTGCTCTTGTTGTGATTATCTTCTTAACGATTTATGTTATTGCCTGAAAAACTTATAATCAAGTTGTTTTCATCTTGAGAAACATTGTTTTACAAGTACCCATTGCTCCACACAGAAGGGAAAATAAATGGCTTCAATTAATTTATAGTTACGAGACTCGAAATCTTAAGAGAATTTGTAAAAAGCCAACAATACTAAATCCAATCGTAAATGATAACGACGACGATGATATGGTAATGAGAAAATTCTGTATGTGTCGGTTTGTAAGGGCGGATAATTGTCGTTATAAGCTGAAAACTTCAAATTATACAGCGACGAAGCGAACGAAAATGAAATGGCAAGTAGGGTGTGTGTTGTAATATGAGAAAATATTCATCGTGTTCGCATTTAAAATAGCAAAAAAGGCGAAATAACTCTGCACGCTACTTAGTGTCACATAATGGCTGTGATTAAGTTCAAGTTTCTTTTCTGGCAAGCTTAAAACGCCCTCGTATATACCTACCTACTTGCTGTTAGCTGTACAATGAGACGGGCGGCGCGGTGGCGTCAGGAACGACGCCATTACAAATGGAACTCTATTAAAAAAGGCTAATGTTTGTCATTAGACGTGATTTTCATTTTAAGTTTGAATAGAGGTTTCAATTTCATGTTTGAATGGAAAAAGAAGTTTTTTTTTTGTTTTGTTCTTAATGTTGTTGTAATTTTCTTTTTTTGACATTAGGTAGCACGAGTGACATGGGAAATAACGGTTAAATGAACTGAATTAAAATCATTTGTTTAACAATTTTTTTTTTTCGTCTGGAAAGCGGTGTGGTGTTGAAGCAATTCAGAAATGGCAAAAAGTGAGAATGTTCTTTTAGTCTCTTGCCAATGGTGTTTTAAGAGTTAATTACTTTATTTATCACAAACGGTGCTGTTTTTGTGAAATTAAAGCCATTTTGTATAATCTAAGGCTTGAAAGGAATTTTAAACAAAAGCTATTATTCTAAACGGTGATTTTTAAGAGCTCTTACATAGCGAACTTTCAAAGCTTTGAAAACAAAAATTTCGACATTTTATATTGATCCTCTGGGAGACTTGGAGACTGTTATCGAGTAGATTAGCAATGGCACATCATCAAGCAAGGATGACTCAGATTTTGTACTTCAAAAAGAATAGACCCAAATACAGAACCCTGCGGCACTCCATCAAAAACAGCTATTTAAAGACCATTTACAACCATTGAGGGAAGAACGAATCAAGTTACAAGATTGGAAAAGGATATCCAAAACTAAAAAATTATGAATCACATATGATTCAGAGGAATTATTTACTGAAAATGAGTTAACGTAGCTATACAAACCAGTAAAAATGTCTAGGTTAAAATTTAAATGAATGCCGAGGTTAAAACAGTATTATCATGTTCTTTGAATCACATTTGATGCATGCATACCATTCATAGCTTGTAAAGCGGATGATTTTTATTTAGAAAATTAAATCCGTGATGTGCCTTGAACTTTTGTTTGCTGTGGCATCTTCCAAGAACAAGATTAAAACCTTTCAAAAAAAAGGTATACACCACTTAAAATTTAAGAAAATATTGAAGGTCGAATTCATCAGAAGACGAGAATCATTCTCTACTCACAAATTCATCGAACTTCAAAGTCTCAATTATCGCCTTAATTAACAATTCAAAGCAAACATGTCTCAAGTATAAATGAAAACCCCTGTTGACAAACCCCTTTAAATATTTCAATGACTACTTAAACAATATTCCATATCCATACCAACAACAACAACAAAAATCGAAGGTTAAGTAACGTGTACACTCTAATTCAACACTTAAAAATCAAAAATTCTATTCCTAATAGAATTTCCCATCATAAATTCATAATCCCACTTCTGAATAAGTAATTTATATTTGTTTTCCCCAAATGGCAATGCCATTTTTCTTATTTAGCAAGAAATAAAAGCCAAACATGAAATTTCTCACTTCCTTTCTCTTTCTCTAGCTCTCGGTCTCTTTCTATCTCCCATCTGGTGTGTGTCTTTTGGTAAAATAGACGACAAAATAATAGCAATAGCAAGTAGCGATTTCAAATGCCGAATCGAGTTGAAAGCAAGCAATCTGAAGGAAGAAAAAAAAACAACACTCAAATCCTCCGACAAACACATTGGCCATTGAGAT
This sequence comes from Sphaerophoria taeniata, assembly GCA_943590905.1. NCBI lineage: Eukaryota > Metazoa > Arthropoda > Insecta > Diptera > Syrphidae > Sphaerophoria > Sphaerophoria taeniata. The sequence continues at coordinate 18,232,751 of OX016540.1, read as the reverse complement.
AGCTTCCATTGGCTTGGTTTTGGTTCCAAACAATCACCCAGCTCTCTTATAGTCTTATAGATACGAATATACCTTCGGATTTAGATAGAAAAGATAAACACACTTCCATTCACTTACTTATTCCTCGGATAGACACAAGGGGGATGGGATGGGGGGCGATGTAGGGTTGTAGGATTTGCAACGACTTCGACTATGAAGGCGGAAAAGCTATTCGAACAGCAAGTAGCACCATAGAAGTGGATTTCAATTCATATAGCTGTCGTATAGTCATCGTATATTGCTGCCAAAAGCAATTTGTAGTTTGTTCTTTGTACACATGCGTTTGCCAACGAGAAATATGCTCTTTATTCGTTTTGCTTGTGTGTGTGTATCTGAGTCTCTTGATGAATATATCCATAAACCATAAGCCGAGCCCTGAGCGTGGGGTTTTTTTTTTCTCTGATGTCAAATGACAATGTGTATTTGTGAAAATAGCAGGATTGGATTTCCTGCGCTGTTGGGGTCGGTCGCTTTGGAACCTTCTCTTTATGCCTCTGGGTGAGGTGATGGCACAATGGAAGATCGAAACGATATACAGGGCGACGGCGACGCACGGGTGGGATATGGACAGGAATCCAGATTATGTGTGTGCGGTTAAAATTCAATTGGAAATTACAACTTGTAATGCTTGATATTGAAAACGTTCAACGAATTTATCTCCATCTATCTATCTATGCATATATTTGTGTACATAATTCGGTTTGGATTGAATTGTGTGGATTTTCATCCGAATAACCGCACTGGGGTTGTTGTCAGAATTTAGAGGCATGCTTTTGACTACATACTAACGTCGAATAGTCAAAATGCTGCAGTGTAATGATGACAAATAGTAATTAATTGAAGTGTAATTATACATTTTTTTCTGGCATAGTGATAAAAGAGACTGTTCGATAGAGCGAGAGAACAACATCAATTGAATGAAACGTGTGGGTTGCTTTATGTGTGGATTATTATGAACTTCACACCTCATTATCGTGCTTATTAAGCTTAGCACATACTGTTTAACTGTTCTGTATTGACACACACGCATAGGTACTTGTCTATCAATAGAAATATTATGTGGATATCGAGCGAAATGGGTTAACGGCATTAGTCGGAAATCGGAAGGTGTGACTTTTGTTATGAGCTAGATTGATATCGATATGTTTGTTTTTGATGAAGGTAGTTGCTACACTTTGCTCTGTGGAAAAAAGGGACAGACTGGTATTTCGATTTTATTTATTGGTTTCCAAAGTTTTGATAAGGGTAATTTTTTGCAACCGGAAATGGGTAGTAAATTGGATATCCATTCTTTTGAGAAGTCGAAAGGGGATTTTGTTATCAGCCCCACAGAAATCATGGGGCTGGTCTGACTTTGAAATATTAAATGTTTTTTTTTTTTTTTGGGCGCCACTTTAACAAAGAACTGATTTTTAAGAAATTTCAAGAGTTACCTACACCAAGGTTCAAAATTCTAAATCCTCATATAATGATCAAGGAGAGAGATAATAAAATCGAAAAGCTAAAAAAAATCATAAAAAGGGAATAAAAATTAAATACAAATGTTTATTGAAAAAACACGAAAAAAAAACATTCTAAAAGGCAATAATAAAAAAAAAATTAACATAAGAATCCCAATTCAACATGAAAATCATAGCAGGAATTGAATCGAAGAACCCTAATAGATACCTACACAAGATGGGGATTCATAAACACGAAAAAAATTTGTTCTTTTGTTATTTCTTCTTCTTTTTTGTGTAATAGAGCTAAAATGGAGAACAATTAGGGTTAAGTGTGGGAAGAAAAGAGAGATTCTACTTACTTTTCGGACAGGGTTCTTTTATAATGACGGTGCTTGTATGGGGTTACCATCGTATGCATTCTTCACTTTTTTTTTAAATTATAAATGAGATGCTCGAGTCCAACAAAAAATCAAAAACAGGGGCCCTACTCTGTAATTCGTTTCGAAGACAAATATTTTCGAAAACGAATATTGTATTTTCTAATTTGGATAAGAAACCTATTACTTACGAAATGGCAAATCCGCATTCGGATATTTCATACCTGGCAATGCGTCTCCGAATGGCATTAGCGTTCGAAAACGGAAATTATGTTTCTACACGAAGAAAGGTAACGATTTGCAATTTGAAAGTCGTTTTCAAAGGACACAAAAGGAGAAATTTTGTTGTGTGGTGTGAAATACATAAAATGTAAGTAAGGAAATAGTAATTTTATTCAAAATTTAAGCAAATAAATTTCACTACAGGGAATCATCAGGCAAAAATGTGCATACAAATTACAAATACAAAACAAAAGCAATTTGAAATTATGATGTAGTTCATGTGTGTTTATTCTGATTTAGCCAAGGTACGTTTGAACGCATCGGACGCCAGAAACACTTCCAACAATTTGTGGGACAGACTATCGTCTTCTTTAAATGTGGAAGGATCACCAATGCGAGACGGTGTCGGTGTATTATTCTTCATTCTACCCGTTCTTCTCTATTTTCTTCATCTATTCATAGGAGCAACCGAATCCATTTTATTAAGTTTTTATTGAATTACATATTTTTTCTTTAAAAAATAATTTGAACGTTCTCGTCTTGTATTTGATTTTTCCTTTGACAGATCTCATGAAAATTATTCGAGACTCGGCAAATCTATTCTATAAATAGAAATAGTACTAGATGATGTTTTATGTTCGATTCGAAAATTTTACAGAGTACGAATTCATAAACTATTCGTAAATCAGGGGCCGAATTATCGTGAACGACTGAGTGAGTCTTTTCAGTGATCGAACGAACGAGTAACTTCATTGGGATTACGACATTCGTTAGGTCACGTATCGTTTGAGAATTAAAATTGTGTAGTTTTTATCGAGTCTCGATTATTTTGAAGGAATTTTGAGAGATTTGACAAATAAAAAAAACAAAACTTGAGCGAAAAGAAGAAGGCAGAAATATTATTGTTTTTTTAATGAAAAAACATAGTTCGACTGTTAACAGGAGATGAGATTGATGAAGGTTTATAGCGGAAAATCTTGACCTAAATAAATTATTGGCAAGAAATTTCATAATAAAATAAATCAAACAGTAAAATTTTAATTCTTTCTTAGAAAGCTCCTCTCCCATCAGTGAGCTGTTTATGTGTCGAATGAAATTCAATTCGATAGCTGAAAAGTACTAATTACTCCTCCTACAAATTATTGTACTAGAAGCTCGATACAGAACTCGATAACGTGAGAGGTAATGCCAAACAAAAGAATTACAGAGTAAGGCCCCAGATTTGGGGATTTTCACTTTTCAGCAACTCTTTAAAAGTATTTTTTTACATTTGATTTTCTTTTTTTTTTTTACTTGAAACTTTGACAGGTTTTTAGGCAGTAACTTTTTAGTGGAGGGTACTACGAAAAAATGTGTTAAGGAAAATATATTTACTAAATTTTTGACAACTCTGGCTTCTGAAATTTCGAATGCACTTAGAGTGTCACAGTGGATGACTTCAGACGAATCGGTTTAATTTAAAATGCTAGCTATACATTAGCAAGCAACCGGTAACAATTCAAGACTTTTAAATGTCAGAATACTCAGGGATTGGTAAGCATTCAAATCAGTTTACAGTGCTGGATGTTAAATATAACTAGAAATCCTTCTAGACCATTTGACTTCAGAAAGAAGAAAACGTTTGTATAAGGTCAAAAAACTTCCTTTTTCACCTTGCAAAGAGCTGACTTTAGGAGCTAGGCAGAGGTTCTTAAGTACCTTTATAATGTTATGTATTTCAGTTCCCAATCACTGGTACTTCAGAGCCTTTTTAAAGGCACTGATACCTTTTTTGTTTTTGGTAAAATATCATTCAGTTCCAGTATTGTACGTGCTTCATCACCGAAATGCAAACATATTCAAAATTATGCAAGTTTGCCGTTTTTTAGACCTTCCATTTAGAAATCTAATGTAACTGAGACTTTGATTTGTTTTAAAGCAAAAACTTCGTTAAAAACATATTTCAGTAAGATTTGAAAAAAACCATTCTTCTCGTTTGCGTTGGGCGCCATTAAGGAAAAAAAAACTCATAAATCAACAAAAATTCTATGAATGTATAAATTCCATAAATCTGGTCACCCTTATCAAATACCAATGAATACTCTCTGTCTCTTTCAAGTTTCAACCAGAAAACTACATAATGTCCATGCCATGGCGAATCCGAATGGTATGAAATGAATTTTTCGTGTTCTCAGCTTCTCACATACATACAATCAAACATAAGCAATGTACATACATGTGAAAATATCGATACAGAAGTTGATTGTATGCACACTATGCTTTCAAAATGCTCCTTCTATTCCTTTGATACCAAAAGCAAACCCATATACATATGTTTGTAACAGGTTTTCAAGCGCTTACAATTTTTTTTGTTTTTTGTTAAAGATGTCCTTTTGAGTTTGAGAATGCCTGCTTTGAAAAAAGTATCCGGAATATAACAAAAACGATTACGACAACGACGAGAGAACAAAAGGGCATGTTCACATCACAATGAGTGTATTTTTTATTCTCTCATGAGACAAGAATCCAATTAGAAAATTGATTGCAATAATAACATGAATAACAAACAATGAAGGAACTTACCTTTTTAAAATATGATAATTGATCGCAATTGATAATCCAAATTCGCCAAATAAAAAATAAACGAAAAATGTAATCCCTTAAGTTGGGGCTAAAATTAATCAATTTGTGACAATTTGTTGTTTTAAAATTTCTTTTTACAAAAAGAAATCCAATTTGTTCTAAAATTGTATTTTAATTTTTTTTTGATTAGCCCATGGGAATTGGCTTTACGCAAGTTGATTAGTTGAAAATGTTATCCACAAAAATCAAGAAGATAAAGCTTCTTTTCATTAAACGCGCGGGGGTGCTCCGCTCTGTTCCTTGTCGGCGGAGAACGTTTGTTCGGGTTCAGGTGAGGAGCAAAAGGGTTAATTTATATTGAAAAAGGGGGCCAAAGGGTGTGCGAATATGTATTTTTTTTAAACTTGTTCACCCTTTTCTTCGCGTCTTTTTCTTGGCGATTTCACGAAAGAGCCGCAGAGACGTGTTTTGTGAGAGATTCAACGATATATCACTATCTCTTTCTATCTCGATTTATTTTTCGGAGTGTAATTTGTTGTACCTTTTTCGAAAATCGGTCCGAGCGAATTTGAGAAAGAAGAAAGAGAGCAGCGACAACGACGACGACGACGGATGATAATGATGATAATTTTCGATTTGTTTTTGTTTTTTTTTGTATTTTCTTTGGTCGGTCGGTCGGTTGGTTTGGTTGGTTGGCTTTTTTTTCAAAGGGTGAGGAGGTGAAGGAGGATGGTTGGGGGCTCTCGAGGGTATTGTGTACTTTATTTTATTCGGAAACCGAAACCATACCCCATCGGTGGGTCTGGTTGATAATTTTTACTGCGCAGCCACTGGCTGGCATATTATTTCACTTCTTCACTATGGCTCTTTTTTGATGTCGTTGTTGTTGTTGCAAATGATGCAAAAGACGAAAAAGGCGGTGGATAAAAAAAACACTCACTGCTGGGAATTGAACTCAAGAGAGGACACCAAACCAACAATAAAAAAAAAGAAAATTAACCGAACAACGAATTATACGAAACCCCGACGAAACAACGTGAATAATTTCGTTAATTTTCTTCACAAAGGAATTTTGAAAAATAAATACGCACTTTTAACAGGATATTATCGAAATAATTAATTTTCCTTCACTGCACATTGACGTGTGTATTTTTCTTTATATAATAACACTAACAATTTTTCAAAGATACACTCTAAATGAATTTTTCAATCAAAAGATACTTTTGTGTCTTTACACTCGAAATTGTAATAAAATGGAATTTTTCCTTTCACTTGAACAAATAATATTTCTTTTTTTATTTAACCTGAACTCAGACACTTTGAACGATTTCTTATATCCGTGAGATACTTTTTTTCAATTGATAGAGATAATTATTCCAAATAGATTTTTTTTTTATTCTCTTTTTCGGGTGAACTTTGATTACTCCAATTTGTTTGTTTTTTTATTCCTTGATTGTTAAAAAATCTGTTTTCTTTGTTTATTTATATTTTTTTTTTCAATTTCGATTTTTTATTTGTATATTTTGTTCACAAACTTTTTTTTAGAAATTTTTTCCTTTCTGTTCGAACCGTTGTCGAACCGGGGTACGGACGTCAACGTACAGCGCGTACAACGAACGAGCAAAGTTCTCCCGTATCTATACACAAAGCGACGCGGAATTTCTATCACAGTCACAGAAGAAAATGAAATGTGTATTTTATGTGTTTCCTTTTTTTCTCGATTTTCTCAGATACAATTTGCTCTCTGAGTTGGATTCGGCTCTGTGAAGATTGCTTCACACACTGACACTGACACCGCACCAATTAGGGTGGCTAAATCAATTTAGGTTCTCATATTTTTCTCCATGGTTGGTTCTAATACATTTCAAATGCATTAACTATCACTAAAGACAAACATTGTAGTAACAGTAAGGAAAGCACTTATTAATCCTAAAGTTTTTCGTAAAAAAAAAACATTTTCTTTTTTAATGGCCACCTTAACTTTCCATTCAAACAGTATCTCGGACAGCGCTGCCACCCTTCGTACAATTGAGCGCAGTATATTCGACAAAAAAGCGCAGTAGATTGAAATAAAGCGCAGTAGATTTTGAAATATGCAATACCTATGGATACGACTATACGCCAGATATGCGTCTTGAGTTGTGCATCATGCGCCCGTCGGAATTTTGTTTTGAAGTTATTTTAAAATTGTATAACAGTCGAATCTTCCTAAGTCGAAATTCTCCTTAACTCAAAGACTACAAATGTATAATTTTCCACGTTCTCGCAACGCTTTTCACATATGCTTTGCTCTTATTATTGCACCGTACCGTTATATAGCTTAAAAATTGATGCATTTCAACACAAAAAGAATTGTTCAATTTGATTTAGCAGTTCCTGAGAACAACGCGTTCAAGCAAACAATAGCACCCTTCAAAAATGAATATTTTTTGCCGTTTTTGCAACATTTTTCTCTGACCTTTCGCTCCTATTGGTCGCAGCGTAATATTAAATCGCTTCAAGCCTTTCTCGATAAAGCGGCCATTTACCACAAAAAGAATTGTTTAATTTGACTAAGCACTTCCTGAGAAAAGAGCGTTAAAACGCAGAAAAATGAATGTTTTTTTGCCGTTTTTTCAACATTTTCTACAGATTCTTCGCTCCTATTGGTCGCAGCCTATTGTAAAGTAGCCTAAAGCCTTCCTCGATTAATGGACTACCTATCCACCACAAAAAAAATTATACAATTCACCAGTAGTTCCTGAGATTACCGCGTTCAGCTTTATATATTACTAGCCGACCCCACGAACTTCGTCAGGCCACCCTTCAAGCAACTCCAGAATAATCATTCTGACTAACACAGACATTGTTCAAATGCAAATTTCTTTGAAAAATTCAAAAACTTCTCAGTTTTGATTATTTCACAAAAATCAGAATTCCAAACAGCTTTCGGTTGTCCCCCTTATTTGCTGACTCTCCCGTATGATCGTCCCAAAAATTTATTTTTATACAATGAAAATGTTATAAAAATGCATTGAGGATTGAGCGGATTAAGAGTCCGAACCGGACATACAAACAAACCAATGCACCTTAAATTCCATAAAAAAAAACTTAATTTAAGGTGTTGAAGTTCTTCGTACTCTCGCAGAGTTTTCCGAGTTCCTAAACAAAAAATTTCCATTTTTCTATCTGAGAAGCAGTGCACTTTCTATTTGCCATTGGAAAACCCATTCTGAAATTTTCAAGTTTTCCATTTGAAAACCAAACCAATACACCTGCAATAATATGCAATTTTCCCTTTGAAAACCAAAGAGTTTTCGGAGTTTTTCATCAGAACTTTCTATTTTCCATTGGAAAACCTATTTGAAATTTTCCAGTTTTCCATTTTAAAACCAATGCACCTGCAATAATACGCAATTTTCCCAATGAGTTTTCCGAGTTTTTCATCAAGAACTTTCTGTTCCATTCGAAAACCCATTTTGAAACAAAAAATTCCAAGCAAAAAAAAACAAATTTCCGACCTTTGTTTGGTTTTTCACAGAAATCATCACTGAATGCAACAGTATGAACCATGAAAATTTCACAAATATCTGTTGGACCATTTCGGAGTCTATAAGAGACATACAAACAAACAATTTATTTTGAATGAAAGATTCGTAAAGTTGTGTAGAAAATACATATCTACTCTTTTTCAGAATTTTTAAAAAAGGAGTAGATTGGTTTTGCTGCGCAGTATATTTTCGTTTGGGCCAAATCGCAGTAGATCTACTTCTATAGGAGTAAAGTGGCAGCGCTGATTCTCGGAGCACACATTTCGATGCATGCATTTATGAGAAAACATGAGAGAATAGTAATGGCGGAATTGGACACAGTTTGAGAGCGACTATCTAGACATTTTGCTGAGTTTATGTTTGTGTTGAGGTCATTGGCGGCCATGATGGATTTCGAGAGTCATGTCATCTCTGTTGTTCGATTCATTTTGACAATAGTGTTGTTTCGTTGGATGAATGTTTATTTTATTTCTTTCTGCAGCATAGAGAGGGAGAGCATACTATGAATTTGGATTTCAGAGCTTTCTCAACTGTTTTGGTTCTCAATCTCAATCATTATTTTGTTTTTGGATGATGGTTGTTAGTCTTATTGGCATTAATTGAATTTGTATGAAAATAATACAAAAATGGTTGCTTTGAAAACAATCGATTCAAAAATAAGAAAGAGTTCAAAAGAGGCGCCTTTATCTCACACCAATTTCTGACAGTTGTTCTCAAACCTGTAAACCTCAAAGTGTACATAAATAATTCATATTCATACTGAGCATGATTTTGTTTTATCTTCACCTACCGGCTTTTGTTGACAAATAAGTGCAAACTTTTAGGTTTGCTCCCTTTTTTTCTCCTATTTTTGTGAAGGGCTATTGGCTATATACGAGTATTGTGTAGTGTAAGTGTAGGCAATTATTTATGGGTGGATGACTGGATGGTTTTCAAGAAGGAATAGGATTATGAATGTAGGTATATATAATTTGTTTAGACAAGAAAAAAAACCAATTAGGTAAATGTGTGGATAGATTAAATACCTACCTGTCTACAATTAGGTAAACATAAACGATGAGTACCGTATTATCTTGTGCCTATTTAATGAAGGTTTGTTTTTGATTTTTTGGAATGTTTTAATTGTGTTATAACCAAAAATGATTTTATATTTTTGATAGACTTATTAATGAGTGTCTCCGAAAATCTCCTCAGAAGTCCTTTGCTGCCAGCACAAAATGTAGAGAACCAGTGCAGTGGCAGCACTGCCAAGCAGCCATCAGAGATACCGAAGTGCTAGGGTTTACACGGCATCCACAACGAAACCCCTGGTTTGACGATGAGTGCCGGCGAACACATGCAGCTAAACAAGAGGCATACAAAGCGGCACTGCAAAGAAGGACACGAGCAGCTCGTGAGCTCTACGAGCAAAAAAGGAGAGAGGAGCATAAACTTCTCAGAAAGAAAAAAAAGGGAGCATGAGAAGCGCGTGATCGAGGATATAGAGGGACGTCACAACAGGAACGAGGTTCGAAAGTTAAAAAAAAAAAGGTGAAACAAACCTCCAGGCCTTATACACCCCGAACCGAAGCCTGTAGAGACCATCATGGAAACATCGTAGTGGAACCACAGTCAGTGCTGAGGATATGGAAAGACCACTTTTCCAAGCTGTATAATGGCGATGACGAGCGAAATTCCGCCAGCAATGCAGAACCATTCAATTTGGGTGCAGACAATTCCATCCACCCGACATTGACAAAGTGAAGATAGCGATATCTAAATTTAAGCCGAACAAAGCCGCTGGAGCAGACGGGATAGCCGACGAACTGTACAAAGCAGATGGAGATGATTTGGTTAGGAGCATGCACCAGCTCATCTGCAAAATTTGGTCGGAGGAAAGCATGCCCGACGAAGTGAACCTCAGCATCATATGCCCGATCCTCGAGAAAGGAGATCCGCTGAACTGCACCAAGTATACAGAGGTATAAGTCTCCTTAACATCGCCTACAACATCGCTTGTCTGCCGTGCTGTGTGAACGTCTGAAGTCTTTCGTCAACAACCTGATATGTCCTTATCAGACCCGAAAAGTCTACCATCGATCAAATATTCACCCTACGGCAGATCTTGGAGAAGACTCAGGAACTTCAAATGGATACCTACCACCTTTTCATCGATTTCAAGGCCCTGTATGACAGCGTCTGTAGAGACCAGCTATATAGAGCAATGTCTAGTTTTGGCATCCCAGAAAAACTCGTCCATCAAGCTGTTCCATCCATGGATTTCTTCAACATCATTCTTGAGAAGATTGTGCAAAACTCCAACGTCAACACCAGAGGCACAGTCTTTCAAAAGTTCGTCAAGCAACTAGGATACGCAGACGACATTGACATAATTGGAAGAACACAGCGTGATGTCAGTGGAGGGTTTGTGAGTCTTCAGATGGAGGCCAGGAAGATGGGTCTAGCGGTTAACGAGTTAATGCTGTCAACAAGAAAGGACAACCAACATCGACGTCTTGGAGCAAACGTCAACATAGACAGGTTTAACTTCGAGGTAGTTAAGGACTTCGTCTACCTAGGATCCGCTATCAACTCAGACAACAACACCAGCGCTGAAATCAAACGAAGAATCACTCTTGCCAATCGCTGCTTCTTTGGACTTTGAAGGAAATTGAGTAGTTAAGTCCTCTCCCGAGCAACTAAAGTGACACTCTTTAAAACCCTCATCATCCCGGTTCAGCGACACTGACCTAGCCAGAAAAGTTAAGGTCCAACGACTTAGAGGGTTGGATCATGTAGATTGAATGGAAAATAATGCTCCGGCTCGTAGAGTTTTCGAATCCAACCCGGAAGGACGTCGCAGAAGAGGAAGACCGTGACTCAGGAGCACACAGGTGGCAGAGGACCTGAACCAACTTGGCGTGCGAAACTGGAGACAGTTTGCTAGGGATCGAGCTGGCTGGGGTCTTTTGTTGGATGAGGCCCTGGTCCGACCTGGACTGAAGTGCCAACATAAGTAAGTAAGTAAGTAGGTATTAATGAGTAAATAACTCACAATATCGAAGCTTTTCATAGAAATGGAATACAGTTTCTGAGATTTCTTACAAATCACTATCATACGGTCGGTTGGGTATTCTGTCACTTTCATAAGTGTCATAAGGCCGGGTCAGCGTCATAATTCCATGTCAGCATAAGGTATATAACTTGCACTTGTGTTCTGTGGCATTCAAAAGCGTCATAAGGCCAAAAGTATGTCACTTCAAAAGATACATAAGGCCGAGTGGCTTCTGAAAGTAGAAGCGTGGAATGACCAAATCGTCATTATGTCGCTTTCTTAAGTGCCATAACGCCGAATCGACTACTTTTCCCAGCAATCGAAGTATAGAAGTCTGCAAAACATCCCATGCTGCCTTCCTCGTCCTGCATGTCGTCCCCACGGCCGCCCACTCATACCCAATTCCCAAAACAGTTACACACATGTCCTTGTATCAACAAAAAAAGAACAGAAGAAAACGTTCCTTTTTTTTCAAACTAACAACCCTACAGAAGGACGAATATAATCCTCGAAAAATGGATTCTGTTTCTTTTCAGAAAGGATTTGTGTATGTTAAATAAAAAATAATAATAATTCAAAAGCAAAAAAAAAAAAAAAAACAGTCGATGACAAAGAGAATCATTGCAAATCTCCTGGCAATCATTTTTCTTTTTCGTCCTTTTCATAAGAAGCAGACAAAAAAAAAAATCAATTCAATTCGTAATAACAATGCCAGAACGCATATTTCTTCACTCAATTTCATTTTTATTAGCTCAATACACTCAGGCGGTGATGCTGGCAGAGATGAACGAGTATTTGTATGAGGGTTTTGTGTAGCATTTGTGTTTCCAGGGTGGGATTTGGTGGTAGCAACAAGGTAGGTAAATAAAATAAACATATTTCCTTCCCTGTCTCATACATTTTATTGCTTAAAAAATCATGAAATTTAGATTTTGTTTGAAAAATTAGCGCCCTTCAGGGCTCCATTCTTATCAACAATTTCGTCCTTATTCATCGTGTAAGACGTCATAATTCTAACTGTAGTAAAGAAGTGGATTTAAAATTCTCATTAGAGGCTTGGGCCCTTCGATTCTATAAGAAAATTGATTATGAATCGAAACCAAGTCCATCCCTGTGCGTGTGTGCTAAGTTCAATCATAAATACCAATGGAGATGAAATCATATTATGTATTCCGGATGTGAAACGAAATAAGGACATCATAAAATTTGCTTCTTAAGAGCGGAACGACTCTGTGGATATTGAATATTATTATGACGTATGTGTGGGTGTGCCTTCTTAGCAGTGTGGTGCGGTGAGAGGGAATTGGAGACAGATGAATAAGTGTATTAGGTTTAAGGAAGTAGCTATAGAGGCGAAGGTGAAGAAATCCTTCATTTGATTTGATTTCCCTCATTTTTTTTCCCAATTTTGAGTTTTTTTTGCTCCTTTAAACTGGTATTTCCTTTTTTTGGCTCTACATTTCTAGTCCACTTTTTTGTTCCTGCTTGTGAAGGAATATATGCGCAGCACAGAAGAACGTTTGATAACTAAAAAAAAATCCAAAAACAGGAAAAGTTGAAAAATACGGTTGGCAGATTTTGGAAGTTCCTTCATGCTCCACTCAGAACTTGATCACGAAATCTAAAACTCTTGCAAGGATGTCTTTTTCGTATTTGTTGTCGTGTTGTTGTTGTTGTTGATAAATTGTCATATCGATGGGGCGCAACGAGAAAAAAATCTACTTTTCTCCTGTTTCTTCCTAAACCGGCAATCTGTCAGGATAAATATGTATATAAGATGTTTATGACGTAATGTTAAGAAAACATCAAGGATACTCGAGTGTAGACACTCTTATCGACTGTGTATTCCTTTTTTTCATGCATGAGAAAAAGTAGAACATTAGATTCAGAGAAAATGAAGAGTGTTCCTTTAGCACGTGTCCAATATACAAAGATACATATTTGTAGATAAGAAGATACTTCTTAGAAAGCTAAGATCTATAACGACGATGCTGAAGCTCGATGATTTTAGGAAGGATAACTCATGTCATGCGAAAAAAATACATATTTGCGGAATACGAGTTTGTATGTATGAGCTATGAGGCAACAACAAAAGTGTATGTCGTCTCGAATGAGAACTTTGTGTGTTTTTTCTTGTCTGATGTAGTGATTGGGTATTTATAGCTGTGTAAAGGAGATTTGTGTCCTTAAAAGCTCGGAAGCAAGTTTTAGCTGGGTAAAATAGGGGTGTGCCAGTGCGTGTAATATCTCTGTTGGAATGAGAGGAGGGATAACATCGGATAAAGTTGTTTATGAGTGTTGGCCCTACTTGAGACAGGGCACGTGTGTCAAGTTCATTTACTTCTAAGCAGATGTACCTATAATTATTTCTAAAGGGTCGATTGAAGGTTCGTTTGATTTTTCATCGGCCTTGTCAAATTTATCAGAAATCGATAGAGTTCAGAGGATAAGGGAGATTAGGTATACCTTTTGTTCTGCATTAGAGCATTTGACATACATTTCAATTGATCTTAGATATAACTAGCCGACCCGCCAGACGTTGTACCCGCATTTTATTTTTGCTTGTTCGCAGAACTTAGAAATGATGATTGGGAATGCATAGTAGCATGATGTAAGTGTTGTATTTTTTTTTTGTCTGTGTAAGGGATGTGCGGGAAAATGTTTGCGTTAATCTTGTACAATTACTTACATAGTTTTGATGATGGGATTTTTCTTAACTGCGGAATTTTCGTTTTATATTTGAACGCACATGTTTTTCTTTAGTGTCAATGTTTTGACTTATATCCACAAAATTGAAGACTCCAAACTCGTGTTTTTCTGAAATCTTCTGCCAAATGTGCCCAAGCACCAGCAAACAATTGTTGATTTCCAATGATTTCTTGTCTGTCATTGGACACTCATGACTCATCCCAAATGATGAAACTTTTGCCATCTCAGACGTTTTATAGACGTTGCATTGGATTTTCATTTACTTACATGTGAAAGGGTAATACAAATAACAATAAGTGCTGAATGAGCTTTTAGATAAAGGGCGAGCAGACCTATTATTTGTTCTTTTTTTTCAAAAAAAAAAATGCGATGTATCAGCCCGTATATTTGTTAAATATTTCACTAAAATGCCAGACGCCCATAATTTTTTTTTACCATTTCGACGTAGAGGGTCTATTATCATTCTTAATAACAAAAAAAAAATTCGCATCAAAATTCATTAAATAATTCCTATTTTCAACCATGACCGTTGAAATTGCTGAAAATAATTTTCAAAATTTAAACGATCTATAAACCTGCCAATAACAAAACAACAATCTTAAAAAAAAGCGTCACGGAGGAGAAATATAATACTTTCTGTTATAAACGGTTCTGTAAATTTACACTTTAGCCACTTATTTTATTCCAGTTAGGTAAATCTAATTTGGTTCAAAAGCCAAAGGTTCATTCCATGTAACCAGCCCCGAGGGCCTCCAGAATTGGTCACAGCCCTGAACGAAGCTGTCAAAAAAATCAAAAAAATTCTCTGGGGTTTGTTTCACATTGACCGCGTTAGTAGTGCTCTGTTTAGGGGCCGACCCATAGAATCTGTCAATCCGTCAGCGTCAACGTATTCGCCGGTTGGAACCGTCCCATAGAATACTATGACATTTTTATTGGTTTGATTGTAAAAACCGCAAACCTGAACATAAAATTTTAAATTATAATATCAAAATTGTGTCAAAATGATTTTTTGCATAAAATTTCGATCATCCATTGCTTTTGCTAGTTGCTGCGGGAACACATTGAATTGACTGCTAGTCAAACTCAGTTACCAGCGGATCAAAAGAAGAAAGTTAACCAACGTATCCGTCACATGCGTTGCTTACGGGGCGAGTGCCATAAGAACATGTGTACCTACTCCATTGTGCTGTCAGTTGAAAACGTTAACGCTGATTAACTGGCGGATTTTATTGGTCGGCCCCTTTTTTTCGAAACAGCTGAATCGAACAGTTCCGAAATTCTTACCCTGAAATAAAATCGAACACTGAAACTGAATTCACATCGAATACATCAAACGGTGGATATGCACCGGGACGAAAAAAAGAGTGACATCGAACAACTCAGTCCGAAATCAGAGTGCAGAGCGCATATTAAACATACCTGCTTGCATAAGAGACCCCCTGTTCTGTTTTGTCCTCGTAATTGTCCTCAAAATTTCCCTTGGCAAACAAAAACAATTTGGATTACAGTCGATAAAAAGGCCAGTAAGAAAATGACAGTTGTGCCGGCGATAGAACTTTCAATTATTGAAATGAAAATAGCTTTGATAGCGTTGAAAAGAATTATTTTGCTACGCAAATCTAATGAAATGAGCTTCTCTGAACTCACTTAGATTGAAGTATTTGCTAATTTTTGTAATCCGAGACACAACCCTCATGTCTATTTTGTCATACAAATTGAATTTGACAGATAAAGTGAGTTGGAGCGTTTTATTCACACTTGATTACTTTACTGGCTACTGAGTAGTGAAAAAAACACGACTACTATTAGATTTTCAATTAAATTTTCTGTTCGATTTGAGAAAAATGAACAACAAAAATGTCAAGTATAAGTTTTTTGTTTTTGTTTTTTTTTTTCGATAAAAAAACAATATTTGACGAAAATATTTGAAATAATTTTCATACAAAATTGAGTATTCGTATATTGATATATTTTGCTGAAGTGGAAAAAGCATTATTTTTTAACATTTGCACCATTTGTGATCTGAAAAACATAATTTTTTTTCTTATAAACCTTCTACACTTATTCCCCTTTGGTTTAAAAAGAAAATTTAGAAAATCGGTCAACCGGTTGTCAACTGAAAAGATAACAGGAACTTAACGAATTAGTCTTTTATATATATAGATTACCGTTAACATAAGTTCAATTTGATGCGATATGCTACATGGTCAGTCCCTCTTAACGCCTGTACCATATATTGGAAAGACGCTCTGGAATGTTTTATCCCTTTATTTACTTTCGTCCTGAAATGGGTTTCCCATTCTGTTTGAACCACTTTATTACAAAAAGTCTTTCAAAAGAATTCTGAGACAACAGCGAGTGTCATATAATTTCTTATCAAATTCAATGAGTATGCCTCTGTCTGTCTCTTGAGTTGTTCTAGTTCTTTCATATCCCAGAAGTCGAATAATCACACGGTCTGGTAACTACCCCTGAGCTAATAAAAATTATTTCAAAGAAAAAAAGTCAGTGTTTCATGCCATTCCCGGATGGTTAAGGAGCCCACTTTGATTCATTTTTTCTATAAAGATTCACTCAAACGTAACAAAACCCATCAGACCTCATCATAGAACCAAAGACCCTCTAAAAATTAACATCCTCAAAAGAGGAAGTGGAAGGCATCTATATGATGTGCCTTGTGCACCCGTATAATCGGTTTATTGCGAGAAAATAAAATCTTCTTCCCCTTAAAAAAATGTTCATCCTTAAAAAAATGTGCCATTTATCCTTATGCTTTTGAAATGCGCTTCCAAATGGCCCAGTTTTCCTTTCTCTAAAGTACCCATCATCTAGCGTTATACGATTCGTAGGAACCTACTTCTCGGTGATATGAAAAATTCAATTCAAAAGATGGCTGATTCCGGAAAAGTGGCTTTCCGTTGGAAATAATCTCACAGCAGAGGCACAGGCACAGCAGTTGAAAGGCGAAAAAGTGCGAATATAGGAATATCCTTTTTAATATTTGAACACTTCGGAGAAAAGCCAGACTCTGCCTGAAATGGAAAACCAATCATATTCAAGTATTTCTATTCATAATTCAGAAACAACTCTCATGCCATTATAAGCACATTTTCGAGTTTTTGTCAAAAAGGACGAAAAAAGATTCTTTTATTTGACGATGACGACCGACGCGACGATGATGCGTATCTGAAGAATGAAAATCAACGCCACCAACAATACGGTGCCATGAGTAGAAACATTTCCGAGGCACGTATAGGTAGGTGAATTAAATCCAACTCAATGGGAAGCGAAATTACATATCTGAGAACAGAAGTAGATATCGCAATAACTGCGAGGGCATTATCGGAATGTGAAAGTACATCTGTACCAAAGTCTCAAGTTGATACAGCCGAGACGAGAAAGGACTCTCAAACATTCATGAGACATCGTACGAGAAAAACCTTCTTCTATACGACGACAAACTACAAGGACTCTTCGCCACAAATTGCCAAAGAGGCTGCGACGATGGAGGATAGCATCAGACTATACAGAGAACTCGACATACCACTCAGTGTAAAGAGCTCCCTCCAGTGATTGAGTTCTTTCGATAACAACAGAAGCCGCAGAGTGCGCTATAAAAGTAAAAACCTCCCCCACAAAACGTATGTTTGCCAAATTGAATTCCATTTTCTTCTTTCAATTCGTTTTGCGTCTCTGTCACCGTTATTTGAAAACCAATATCTACCAATAGCTATAAACATAAATATCTGATGCTTGTGCACTTATGTGATAGATATTTAACTCTTGAGCAAGTATAGGCAGTGGGTAAAGGGGAAAAGCAAATAAAATCGGAAGTACCAAGGACTACTTTAGGACCAAGACGACAAAGGCGACGTGTGACACACCAGAGTGCTTGCCAATGAGAAAAGGTTATATCTCCGTTCTTAGGATATTTAAGTGCATGTTTGTGTGTGTGTTAGCAGCTTTAGATCTAGAGACATGAAATTTATTCTCATCCATATGTTAGTTGTGGTTTTAGGTTAAGACCGAAGAGAGGTGAATTTCGCCAGAAATTTAAATCATACTTTTCAGTAAAACAAAAAACATCAAAAACTCAAAAAGTTGTATAAAAAAAAGACTCTGACGCATATCCCCAAAACCCTCTCCTCTGAATCCGAAAAAAAAATCGCATGGTTTCTTGCCTACGAAATTCACCCAACCTAGAACCTTCCTAAGGTATGAGCTTAAAATCAATTGGAAGACTCCGACAACGATGATATGAATCCTTAGCTTAGGCAAAGACTCCATGTCCCCATTTGCGGCATGATAATTACATAGCTGATTGCTTCGTAAATCGGTTTTGTCGAATATTCAAGGCATATGAAGGATTGTCGTTCTCGTTCTCAATTTTGTCGGATAAACGGGCGAACTGTCACACGTGGATGACAGACGAGTCACAAGAGATGGAGAGTGAGACGGAGATACAGGTTTCCTTTGTAACGGAAAGCCGAGTCGATGTCATCGAGGCCAATAGCCAGCAATTAACGTGCAAGCTAGGTGCTGCGAAGAAAAACCAAGTGAAAGAAATTGTTTGATCTCCACAGACCAACATCCAATCCGGAGCCTTCTTTTGATGTTTTAAATCCTTCATTTTAATGCATTTAATTGTGTATGATATCGTTTGAGGCTTGACATCTCAAACTACGAAAATTTAAAATCCTTTTCTAAAAGGCGTTAGCTCGGAGAGGTTAACTTTTGGTAATTTTTTTGTTTTAAAAGGTCCTTTGAAATGGAAGTCGTTAGGGTTAAATTTGTGTTTGTGTACCTAACACAAACATGTACTAAGTAACTGAAAAGGTAAAAAGGACTTAACCTCCTTGCCCTGTGTATAGTTGTTAAAAACAAAGGGGTGGGTCGATTAATTACTTCGGAAAAGGACATCTTAAGTGTTATTTGGAGATAAAAGGCACACACATATACGTACTTTAATTTAAGGAGTACATGAATGTGTGCATTACAGAATTTAAGATAAGTGGAAATTGCGGTCATCATTATTAGCTTTGATTGGCATGGAAGTGCATAGATAGCTGTAAGTTTTCTTACTGAGGGGTCCTTATCGGTAGTGAATACTGAAAACCGATGAAAGAGGGACGAAGTGGACAGTTGTGGTTAGTTTAATTTTGATTGGTTGTGGATTTTGCGGATGTGTTTAATTTTTGAGCAAATTGAGATGCTGTTTCGGAGAGATAAGGCAACGACTTTGTTCAGTTCTATCTTTAGGCTTCATAGTGCCTACTTCTGATACAAAAGCCTGTGAGGTAGTTTGAACTGTTTTGTTTTAAATTTAAATTGAGCTTATTCAAAAAAAAAAAGAAAAAAAAAATGGTTTCCTGTTGTGTTCATACTTCATATTCGAAATTTCAACCGTTCAGTGTCTGATTTGCGGTTTCTGGTCATACTTTCTTTGCGATTTTTGATCTCCAGTTTGCAGCTTTTAATTTCAGTTTCCTTTTTTCTGTTTGTTTCCAGTTTCCGGTTCCCAATTTTCCGTTTCCACTTTCCTGTTTCCGATTTCTAATTTCTGAATTGCAAAAAAAATTTATTTATTTATTTAATTTTTATTTATTTATTTTATTTATTATTATAATATTTATATAGCGGCATTTTATAAATTAAAATTAAAATAGTGTTAAATGTCGCTTAGGTATACAAAATATCAATAATGGACAATGTTTGTGGGGTACAAATTTGATACAAAATTCCATATAAAAAAAAGAACTAATGAATATAAATACAAATGTTAAAATGCAATAGGTTAAGAGCTATATAAGATAATCCTCAAGTTACATGGGTCAACAAAATTTCGATTTGATGATGGTCAAATTCAAGAAGCCAGGCTTTAGATTTTCTCAGAAATAAGGACAATACACGAATGGAACGAATAATTACAGGAAACGGATTATAAAGTTTGCAGGACACAACAGAGTAAAACTCCATGGATCGATTTAAACGATTGGCTCCACAAATTTTTCTTACTGCACATTTCTGTAGGATTAGAAGAGGATTAATTTTTGATTGATATGCCCCACCCCAGCAGCATATCCCATACTTGAGTTTCGAATGAAATATGCCAAAATAAACCATTCTAAGAGTTGTTGTATTGCAATATTTCCTGAGGTGATAGAAGCTTCTAACTGAGCATCTCAGATATTATTTTAAAGCAGACATATGATGAGACCAACTCATAGTCTGATCGAACGAAACTCCAAGGTATTTGTAATTATCAACTTCTTGAATGTTAAAACAAGAGCTACTGCACTTTTCGTGAATATCATTAGACACAAAGCTTGAAACAACACTACAAGAACAAGTGCATATTTTATATTGCAAGCAATCTGGTGCATGAAAAACAATGCTTACGTTAGGATCATTTCTTTTTATTAGACTAAAATACTTAACTTTAGTTTTATCGCTGACACAAAGTTTGTGTTTAGCAAACCAAATACGCAATAAATTAACATCATGGTTCAATCCAGCTAGAAGATCTAATGCGCTAGATGAAGTGTACGCTAAACCTAAGTCGTCTGCAAATGCCGTAATTTTAGCACAAAATGGTAAGTTAAACATAGAGTTGATATATATAAGGAACAAAATAGGACCCAACACAGATCCTTGTGGGACACCAATGTTAGAGATTCTAGTGTCACTTAAGTTGTCTCTAACTTTGACTTTTATAGTCCTGTTCCTAAGATAAGATTCGAACCAGTTGTATACTTGGCCTCTAAAGCCAATTATGCTTGTATAAGAGGGTAGCATGGTCAACAGTGTCAAATGCTTTACTTATGTCAACAAACAACCCCGCACAAAATTTTTGATCATCAAGGCCACTGTTGATATAAGAACAAAAATTTAGGAGCGCATCTTCCGTACTGTGACGAGCTGAAGAATTTATATTTTTTTAAGTAGCTCAACATTCTTTTTTTTGACTGCTTTTTCAAAGATTTTTGAAATCGTAGAGAGCAAAGAAATAGGTCTATAATTGTTGGGTTCCTTTTTATCGCCTTTCTTATAAATCGGTATCACAATCGCACATTTTAAATTTTTTAGGAAAAATTCCAGTATTAATACTTAAATTGAAAAGATGTGAGAGAATATCCGATACATTCAGTGCAATCATTTTCAGAATACGGCTAGAAATACAATCTTCTCCAGATGCATGAGATTTATTAAGTGCATTAATCAAACAGTTAACTTCAGATCCAGTAATAGGTTCAGTAGGTTCTGATACATATTCAATAGATCTCAATAGATCTCCAATATCCTCATTATGTTGATCACAATAAAAATTTGACCTATGTGATTGGCCTACAGAGCCAAAAAAGTTGTTAAAAATATTGTCTATCTCAGTAGGATCATCGACTTCTAATCCATTGGTATTGAATGCAATATGTGTTTATATATGTAGAAGTTTTCGATGTATTTGGATAAATTATATCGTTAACAACTTTCCATTCTTTTTTCGGATTACCGAGAGATTTACGAAACATAGAACTATAATACCTATCTCGACATGACTTTATTTCAGCGTTAACTTCTTTGCTCATAGCTTTATAACGATTTTTTAACGGAATGTTGGATGGATGGATCCGTCAAAATCTCTGCCATCCGCTGATGAAATTTGAATGTTAATGGCTCAATAGAAAGATAAGATATGAATCTAGGTCGCTATATACAGTGCTTTGCAAAAGTATAATCGCACCATATAAAATAACAGGCAGTTTGGTAGTGTTTCTGAGCTCCAAGAGACAAAACTGCACGCATGGAACTCGTTGGACAATTCCTAATTAAAAAAACTGGTCGAGAGTAATCCAAATCGAGTATTTTAACTTGATTGAAAATCGGCGTAGTAAGAATCCACACTAATCTTTCAAAAAATAAAAAAAAAATAAAAAAAATGTTGAAAAAATAAGAGAATGCGATTATACTTATGCAACAAAGAAAAAAACTTGTTTTCTTTTCTAAACATTAGAGGCGAAAGTAACGGTAGTTTTTTTTCTCTCAATTTTCTTATCTAATGAGGGTCTTTAAAAAAAAATAGTTTAGTATTGCTGCAGTCCTCGGTTTTACACAAAACCATTTTTACATGGTGCGATTATACTTTTGCAAAGCACTGTATATATTTCGTTCTGAAAAATACCGGATTGCCCCGAAAATCAGTTTAGAAAACACATAAAAAATGGAAAAATTAGGTTTTAATCATTGCCATCCGCTGATGATGATTGCCCTTATTTACAATAAGTATACATACTCCAATGAAAAAAGAGCTCCAGCTCGGGAGCCTATTGGGCTCCGAGCTGAAAAAGAGCTCGGGAGCCGGAGCCAAAAATATTGAAAAAAGAGCTCCAGCTCGGGAGCCGGAGCCAAAAATATTAAAAAAAGAGCTCCGGCTCGGGAGCCTATTTGGCTCCGAGCTAAAAAAGAGCTCGTGAGCCGGAGCCAAAAATATTGAAAAAAAGAGCTCCGGCTCGGGAGCCTATTTGGCTCGCGAGCCGGAGCCTAAATTATTGAAAAAAGAGCTCCGGCTCGCGAGCTGGAGCTGAAAATTTGAAAGAGCTTGCTCCGGCTCGCGAGCGCTCGCGAGCTTTTCCGTACCTTGGATGGATGTTTATAACTTCTGAAACGCAGCTTATTTTTTGTTTTAATTTTTTTTAGTACTGTAGAAGTGATCGAGGGCTTCAATCTCGTATTAGTTTTTTTAATCAATTTGCAATAGCTGCTAAAATCAATATAACTTTTCAGTGTACTTTATCTCCGCTCTTTAATAATATATAATAGATGACGCTGTACAAACTCTATTTCGACAAAAACAATGTAACTTCCGTCCGAAAAAAGGCCGGAATTACTCAAAATATCGTGCATACAAAAGCCTTACTTCAACCACAAAGTAACTCATAGCGTATTTATTTTTGTAAATGAATACTTTAACTTACTTAATTTACTTTTCCTGCTTATCGATATCAGGTGTGACATCAACTAGCGGACCCGAAAATCGTTGTCTTGAGTTTTATCAACTTTAAGACATCCCTTTTCTAATGTCCTTGTTGAAATAATGTGGTACGCCTTCGATTTCGATCAGTCACCACTGCAACTAAGAGCAATGGAAATGTTAAGTTAAAAGATAACATAAGCCGCAAAGACATCTCGCAATTAATTGCTTTAAATCTCTTATCTTCAAAAGTCCAGCCGTTTGCAATCAACAAATGTTTCCAATTCAAATCGATTGAATTGAAATATTTCAATTGAATTAATGCCCACAGGTGGTCGATTAGATTATGATTGGCATCTTTCTAAAACAATTACACAGAACAGACCGGGCCGGCATCCTTTTCACCCTTTACCCTGTTTTAAAATAGCCAGAATCCAATACAAATACATTCAGACTTAATCCTATTATAACGTTTCACTTCCGACTGGAATGGGCAATGTTAGCAAATCTGATTGTGTCTGTGGTGGATGTATGGGAAAGTCCGCCTAAGCTCCAACATTACGCACAACACGTTCGCAATTTTGTATCAATGTTCGTGCATCGATAGTGTGTGGACTTAATCTCGTTCACATCAAATTACACGCATTACAAAGCAATTTGCAATCTGCAGCTCGCTGTTGGTGTTCGGTCATCGATTTATGTTCAACCTAGGGATAATTCCATTTCAGAATAAATAAAAAAGGGCAGCGTGGGAACGTTGCGTTGGCCATCATCATCTCTATCCTGCACAAGTTGCTCCAGCGACGTCATCGGCATCGTCATCGTCGTCACTTGCCATGCAATTATTATTGTTAGTACTTTTGCATAATCCTTGGCTTAGTTTAATGCGCGTTCGATGGAACTGCAGTCATCCATGGGCGCCGCACTGTGGCTGATTGTGTAAACTCACTACAACAATTGTGTGTTGTTGAAATTCAAACCGAAATGTGAAATTAATCTGATGAAGATGTTTAACAAGTTAATTGTTGCCTACACGGTACAATATACTCCTCAACATCAATCGTCTTTCGCATTACCTATCCGGTTCGGGCGCAATCGGGTAATGGAAGAGGTGCTCTGAACCGCTTTTGAAGTTATCATCATATTCTGCAGCAGCTCACCATCAGCATTTGCGAACAAAATGTCATCATAGTACCTAATAATATTGCATTCGACACTCGCACAATGAGGTTTTACAGTGCTGTGGATGAGTTGTTGCATTTTTTAGAGTAACGAAAATGTAAAAGACAAAATTAGCAGGAAACGTTTCTGAGTGAAAATATTCACTTTCTAATTCAAGTTTTCTCAACAGCAATTTGCTTAAAAATCATACTTTCCACAGCACTGTATTGACTTACAGTAATTTTGTTTGCACAGAATTTTGCTGCAATTAACCAACCTCAATGTGCTCATTAATCATTTCGATTCCATTGCATATCACTTCACCGTTGCTATAGCTCCTTGCATCTTCAGTTTTGCTTGCGTAAAAGATGTGAATGCAATGTCCAGTGTGCCGTGCTTATGACATGATCTATTCTCATCTGTCTATCCATCTTCGAGTATCCTCGTTTACCCCTCTTTGACCCCACGTCGAGCCAGTAAGTAAGATGAGTGCAGTGCAATCGATCATTTCATTGCGAGCTCAAGAGTGGCCATGTTGCCATCGGCAATGGCAACGGCAGATGCGTTGGCAAGACCCAGGCCTTTCAAAATTAACATGAAATGTGTTTTTAACATTTAATCGCTCGATTCGAATGTGAATCTTGATGTCGATGAGTTCGATACACGCATTGGGTGTTTTTATCTTTTTGCACTTTAATTTGATTGCTTATAAAAGTCAAGGGAGTTTATGTCGACAAGCTGATTTAAATGCCGTTAAAGCGGTAACATCATGTATCAGTCCTGGGCATTAATATGTTTTTCTTTTCATTCTCTTGTCTTTTTTTGTTTTGTTTAAAAAAAAGTTAATCATCCAAATCATACCCCTCCCCACACATTTAACACAAAGGTACTTCATTGCCAGAATAATTCCTCAACAAGATTTACGTCTTAATACGCTCAACATTGCTCGAAGCAGATTCCTTCGGCATCGAACCGAAGAGTAAATTATTAATCCCAATGGCAGTAATACCAACCTAACATGCAATTATGAGTTCGTTTGTACAAAGATGCTTTCTCAGATGAATATGCATCTAATCTATCCATAGCTTAAGCTTAATAGCCCCTCAACATATCCTCTTATGCCAAAGTACCTATCCCACCTCCTTCGTTATCTCTTTGGTGCTCTCAGGGTACAATCATTCGCCAGCGCCATCATCATAATCGATATTAATGTGCTCCATCTGCATGGCAATATCCACTTAATTGCAATTCAATTTGATGGTATCTCAAAATCGTTTGCTAATCTCTGCGTTTATTGAAAAAGTTGTAGGAAAAGAAGTTTTTAAAAATCGTCATTTCACTATGGAGCCATCTTTGATTTTGACATTTCAGTATTGAAAATAAAAATTGAAACTAAGTAAAGAGGTTAAAGAGGTTTCAACCTCAACTTCAACTTCAACTTCAACTTCAACTTCAATTTCCACTTCAAATTCCACTTCAATTCAACTTCAACTTCAACTTCAACTTCAACTTCAACTTCAACTTCAACTTCAACTTCAACTTCAACTTCAACTTCAACTTCAACTTCAACTTCAACTTCAACTTCAACTTCAACTTCAACTTCAACTTCAACTTCAACTTCAACTTCAACTTCAACTTCAACTTCAACTTCAACTTCAACTTCAACTTCAACTTTAACTTTAACTTCAACTTTAACTTCAACTTCAACTTCAACTTCAACTTCAACTTCAACTTCAACTTCAACTTCAACTTCAACTTCAACTTCAACTTCAACTTCAACTTCAACTTCAACTTCAACTTCAACTTCAACTTCAACTTCAACTTCAACTTCAACTTCAACTTCAACTTCAACTTCAACTTCAACTTCAACTTCAACTTCAACTTCAACTTCAACTTCAACTTCAACTTCAACTTCAACTTCAACTTCAACTTCAACTTCAACTTCAACTTCAACTTCAACTTCAACTTTAACTTTAACTTCAACTTCAACTTCTGCTTCAATTTCAACTTCAATTTCAGTTTCAATTTCAATTTCAACTGAACAACAAATTCAATCTCGAATAAGTACCTCCAGTTAAAATTGTATATTCGACTTTAAATTCAATTTCAATTACAATTTCCATTCAATTTCAACTAACAAGTTCAATTATAAAGTTCTCTTTCAATTTCTAGCTCGATTTGGAATTCAACTCACTCAATCCCCATCTCAAGTTCTTTTTTCATTTAAGCGTAGTTCTAAGGGAGCCCTCTCGTGGTCCTCGAAATCCCACCCAGTCTCTTGTCGAACGAGAAAACCAAAGGAATCGACAAAAAATCAATATTCATCCCATTTTGCGGACAGGATTTCAATGATAACAACACGTCAGAGTCGGATTTTCTGCCCTTCGGCAAAATTCATAGAGTGACTATGTCGTCGTCGATGCCGCTGTTGAAATTCCCTGAAAGTGGAAGCGACAAAAACCAGATTCAGATACTCTGTGAATAATTTTGTTTTCTTTTGTGCCGTTGTCGCTAGCATCGTCCATCTCATCGTCGGTTGGCTCTCCGCCCTTCCTTGGTCGTGTCGGGCATCAACGACGACGACAACGTTGGCTGCTGCCAC
Organism: Sphaerophoria taeniata; assembly: GCA_943590905.1. Lineage (NCBI taxonomy): Eukaryota > Metazoa > Arthropoda > Insecta > Diptera > Syrphidae > Sphaerophoria > Sphaerophoria taeniata. The sequence continues at coordinate 18,206,105 of OX016540.1, read as the reverse complement.
TGCCTGATAATTAATGAAGCAAATTACTGGTTAATTGGTAGGTTCCGCCATTCGACTCTGTTTCTTTTGTATCTTTTCCTTTTGTACATATATCCCACTGTCTATATAGCTGTATGTTTTTATAATGTAACAAAAATGAAAGCCAGTGCAGCAGTGATTTTGCCTTAAAGGTTATACTGGTGCGCAGGCACAGCACAACAAAGGGAACCGTGTCGGTCGTTTATAAAGCCGTTTTGGGCTGTTCTCGCTCTCTCGTAAAAGACGAACGATGACTGAACTGGCGGAAAGTTAAGGAGGATAAAAGTTATCGATGGTTGGAGTTTTCGTTGGAGGGCTGTTAGTTCGTCGTCGTTCTCATCCTCATTGTAGCCAACACTGCTGATGCTCGTAGTCGTCATTGAAGTGCTACGTGATGGCGATGCCATCAAGCAAAAGCACCACCATAATCAATGAGAGTTTGTTTCATGGCCCTGGCCTGGCTTCTTCCATCAATTTCAACCATTTCACGATAAAGATGGCGCATTATGATTTTTTTTCTTTTTATGCTTTTTCAAGGAAGATAGAGGAACATGGTGTGAATTGTGAGCCATAAATACGAGATGAAGTGTTTCATCGTGTTTTTCTTCCTCTGTGTTTCATGTTTTTTGCTTTTTATTATGTTTTGATGTTGGAGCTGTGTTGTCTTCTTTTGAGGATTGTTTTTTCGTCTTCTGTTTGAAATTTTATTTTTAAAGCCCCTTTGGCGTAACGAGCTATTGAAGCGGAAAGTGTTTTCGTAATCGTGCAAGTGAATTTGTTACGGTAATTCATTAGGACTTTTGTAAATTGTCTATGAAGATGTATTTATTATTTTAGGTGGAATGCCATCAATCAAAATGGATGGGAAGTGAATGGAGAGTAGGCTGTGGAAATTTGACTCGTGAAGCCCTGGAGGGTAGGAGGTGGTTTATTAACATTTAGGAAAGGAACTCATTTGAGACTGAATGGTACATAAAATTAATAGAAGTTCAGTTAAAGAAAATGTTTGTATTTGAAAGTCACGTAGTCGGAAAACTTGGCTGCTGTAGGTGGTTGACTATATCGACGGATACCAACCTGCCATTGGTATGATTTAATGTTCTGTTTAAGGATGAATTTTAAGCTTACAAGGCCCAATTGACTAAACAATTGAAGGTGATTTTCGGGGCCACCCAAGCAATCCTTGAGCATTTTTAAAAGAAACTTGAAACTGCCCCAATCCTCGCCAACATTTAAAAATGTGCTGTGACTCGCCTTACAAAAGTATTTTTTTTTGTTACTCATACGCCACAGTGACCAAGAAAGCAAAAATCAGAAGGAATAAGGGAGTGCCCATAGGTTCGAATTTTCGTGAATTTTGGTGGTTGGATAGCAAGGAAGTGTTGACCTTAGTTGTATTTTACTGTCTGAGTTCATTTTTAAATATTGCTTGTTTGTCAATTTTGTAAGCCTCTCCTGAATAAGCAACTATTTTCTTTTCTAATGAAAACCAAAGTTAAATTCACTGACACTATTGTTTGCACATGGGTCCAACCGAGCGATAAATCTAGGACGTAGAACACCTTTTTCCAATTAACCTAACCATATTGTGTAACAGACGTGAACAATCTTAAATTGACGCGACGGCAAACCCATCAAATTATTCCATTCAATTTCAAAGCAACAACACTCTCAGACTTATCATCATAAAATCCACTTAGCCACTTTGATCCAACTTCAAAGCGCAACAATATCAAAAAAATCCAATAAATTTTTGGCGTTCCCCGGACTAGTCCTTTTGCTTTGTAGAATTTTAAGAACTTCCCTCCATCGTCCTACCCTTTCATAACAGGAAAAATAGAAAAAAAAATCAAATCACCATTTTTTCAATCACATCGCATCTTTTTTTCTATACCTCCATACATTTGTCATCCTCCAGCGCAAACATCCTCTGTTCAGCCATATTGCCTTTGCCAACCTTATGGCACATTCGGCCTCCTTTTCTTTTTCTCTGCTCGTCGCTTCGCTCTTATGATCAACTTCAATATCCAACTTCCGCAGCCATTTCCAGTGCAAAATTTCCTTTGAATTTTCCTTCTTTTTTTTATCGCTGGCTCGTTTTATTTGCTGGGCTTCTCTATATTTGTACTTTCTTTATTTTTTGAAAGGAGTCACGATATTGAGTGCCAGAATTTCATTTGTAAGGACTTTCAAGTAAAACCCTGAGCCAACACTGTCGAGTGATGAACTTTCTCTTACTGGCTTTGGGGTGTTCTTTTTTTTGTGTGCTATTTGCTCGGATAAAGTTTATTTGTGAAAATGGGAAATTACAGAAAAAGGCTAGAAAATGGACATTATTTATTTTCTTCGTTTCCATACTCTCTTGGTTGCTTGTTCTTTTGCTTTCAAAGTAGTTAAATACAGAAAAATCGAGGAAGGAGGAACGAGACAAGAAATGTTAAAATAAATTGGCAGTCGAAAGAATTAACCATCCAGGAAAGGATCTTTTCTTAATTTGATGGGGGTGGGAGGGGGAAATTGCTAACAGGGAAATGAGATCAAAAACGATGCAAATGAAATAATTGGACGAAGGAAGATGAGAGAATTTTTGGAGTATGTTGTATAGCCAAAACGTATCTCATGAGTTGTTAAAACACGTGAATCACATTTGATACATAGATTTTTGTATGTCCTCACAGTTGTTAAGACCATTAGTGTGTAACCAATGTTGAGCTTCTCCGAGTTGACGAAGAAAAAACAAGCTTGTCATATAAATATTCAGGCGTTTGAGAACGTATTAATTTAAACAAAAGCTTTCAAATTTCAATTGTAAAATGTGACATCAGAGATACACCAAATACACAATGTGACAAGTGAGAAACATGATAATCTTCTTAACGAATAAAACGAAACGAATACAAGCATTGAAAGCAACATTTAATTTTTGTTTGCTGACTGAGTTCATACTGAGTATAGAAGCGCGAGTATTACGGGCGAATTGTTTAAGGGGATGAATGTAACTGGCTATTTCACAAGAGGATTTACGTAAAAGTAACGATAGAACAGAGAGAGACACGAAACGTTACGATGCACGGTGGTCTAAGGAAGTGAATGAGTTGGTTATGTCTCTGTCACCAATCAATCTTAGGGCTCTTTTTTGTACCGTCCAAGAGGCAGGGTTGTAAAAAGCTCACGTTTCAGCTCACGTTTCAGCTCAGCTCAAATTTGAGCTAGCTCACTTTTGAGCTATGTACAATAGCTCAGCTCACTTGAGCTGAGATGAAAGTGAGCTGGAAGTGAGCTGAGCTGAAAGTGAGCTGAGCTGAACTAAAAGTGAGCTGAAAGTGAGCTGAGCTGAAAGTGAGCTGAGCTGAAAGTGAGCTGAGCTGAAAGTGAGCTGAGCTAAAAGTGAGCTGAGCTGATGGTTGAGGTGAGCTGTCGGTGAGCTGAGCTGTTGGATGACCTGGGCTGTCGGTGAGCTGTGGGTTGAGCTAAGCTAAAGTGAGCTAAGTGAGAGGTAGGTTTGCCAACTCGGTTTGCCAACTCGGTTTTCCAACTCGGTTTGCCAACTCGGTTTGCCAACTCGGTTTTCCAACTAGGTTCGCAAACTCGGTTTGCCAATTGCCCTGAAAATCGATCTAGAAGACACTTAAAAAACGGAAAAAATGATGTTTTTAATCCGTCAAAATCTCTGCCATCCGCTGATGAAAGTTGAATGTTGATGGCTCAATAGAAAGATAAGATATGAATCTAGGTCGCTATATATATATATTTCGTTCTGAAAAATACCGGATTGCCCCGAAAATCGGTTTAGAAAACACATAAAAAATGGAAAAATTAGGTTTTCATCATTGCCATGCCATCCGCTGATGATGATTGCCCTTATATACAATAAGTATACATACTCCAAATTCGAATTCAAATCAATGTAACCTACCTCTCACTTAGCTCACTTTAGCTTAGCTCAACCCACAGCTCAGATAAGCTCACCGACAGCCCAGCTCATCCAACAGCTCAGCTCACCGACAGCTCAGCTCAGCCATCAGCTCAGCTCACTTTCAGCTCAGCTCACTTTCAGCTCAGCTCACTTTCAGCTCAGCTCAAAGTGAGCTGAGCTATTGTACATAGCTCAAAAGTGAGCTAGCTCAAAATTTGAGCTGAGCTGTGAGCTGAGCTAAGCTCACTTTTGAGCTGTTAAGCAACCATGCCAAGAGGCTTAAGTATGTTACCGGAGCACCAGCCCAGAGATGGGAATTTTATTTAAGCTTTGGACGGATATAAATAAATAAATAATAGCCAGATCAGACGGGGAGAAAAATTTCTCGCATCGCCTTAAGAAACCTAAACAGCTTGGGGCATTTTTGGCGACATCGCATATGTGCTAGTTCCACAAGAGGTGGTCAGTGATGCACATACCGAGAATCTCGAGATGTTCGGTCTCATTGATGCAAGTGCCACTCAAGGCAATGGGGGTATGTCGTATGTCTCGCTTTAATGATACAAGACAGCATTGTGTTTTCGAAGCATTAAACTCTACGCAGTTTTGTATTCCCCATAGTACAATGCTGTTTAAGTCAGAGTTTAATGAGCTTATCATATTTTGCCGTTGCAGTTCCACATCCGAAGAGGAAGGATGTGAATCTTAAAAAGGAATGAGAAAAGCTGAGGGTACTATCGTCAGCGAAAAAATTTATTGGATTAGAAGTTACAGACAAGAGATCATTTATGAAAATGAGAAAGAGGGTCGGAGACAAAACGGAGCCCTGATGGGGCACACCAGCATTTATGTTGTGGGTTTCAGATTCGAAAGAAAGTTTCTAATCCAACGAAGGAGGGACACATCGATACGAGAGCCTGGTGCCAAACTCTATCAAAAGCCTTTGAAATATCAAGTGCAACAATCTTACTTTCTACAAAACGATGTAAAGATTTGTTTCACTCCTCGGTGAGATAAACCATCAGATCACCAGTGGACCTGTTGCTCCGAAAACCGTACTGCCGGTCATTAAGAAGCTTTCGGTCTTCGAGATATTTCTTGAGCTGATAGTTTATCCGTAGCTTAGTTGGTAAGTGCGTTGGCTGCTAAGCAGAATGTCGTTGGTTCGAGTCTTACTCAGGCCAAGTTCTTATTTCATCTTTCACGGGTACTGCCTCTTGCGAAGACCTGACAAATCTTCTAAGAGTATCAATCTGTCATGAAAAAGTGCTTCTCAACTTTGCCGTTCGGAATCGGTGTTAAATTGTAGGTCCCATCAATTCTTCACATGCACTCAGAGAATTGTTGATGAGAGTAAACCACTTAGGCCTTGGCTCTTCAAGAGCTGTCGCGCCACTCTATTTTATTTATTTTTATGATAGTTTATCAGCGTTTCCATGACCTTAGAAAGAAGGGACGTAAGTGCAATCAGACCATAATTGGAGGGAGAACAAGATTCACCTTTTTTTGGAATTGGCTGGACGAATGCTGTTTTCTAACTGCTCGGAACTAGCCCCAGAAGAATATGATAGATTGAAAAGCTTTCGCAAGGGTTTTGAAAGCGAGGAAGAACACCTCTTCAGAATATAGCGGGGATACCTTCCGGACCAAAAATTCTTGCTGCCTTTGGGACATTGCAGTATTTTTTGCCTTAATTTTTGGTCATGTAAAAACTTTGTCCGTCGAATACGGGCATTGCAGGCCTTTCTGACTTATTTAAACTTTTCCCGGTTTTCCTCAGTTGGGTTGGCTCTAACCTCTAAAACACTGGAACTTCACTTCTTTTTCCCTGATAACCTCTTTATAACTTGAATAAAACCATGACTTTTCATTGGGTTTGATGCTTTTACCCTATTCATTCCCGAAATAATCATATCTGCGCTGGAGTCTACCCCACCATCGAGGAAGCATAGTGACCAGTTAAAGATCCGGAAGAAGTTATTGAGACCGTCCCAGTTGCCTTTCTCATATTGACATACGGTTCTCTTCGGAGCTCTTTTTTTAACTGGATTAGTTTGAGACGAAAATTTGCAGATATCATACTATGGTCAGATCTGCCTAGAGGCGTTTATACATTATGATAGTTTATTATCAGTATAATGCCATCATTGTCAATGGTTCAAATTGAAAAGTTTTAAATTAAAAGTTCAACTATCCTGTGTAAAAACATTGCTCTTCCCTTTTGAAAAAAAAATATACCCATCAATCAGTGGCCACTAGCAAGGTAAACTAATGAAAACATACAAACAATCAAATTATTCAAACAACAAAATAAAACACCACTCCATTGAGTTCGATTTCACGTTTTTAATTAATTTTTATGAGCAATTTGCAATCATTTATATAGAAACATCATTTTTCATTGGCACAAGCAAATAAACCCACCAACATCCTCTTCGTTAATTGCAAGTTTACTTTCACAGCTCTTCTCTTTTTTTGCAGTGAAAATTGAATTGTTTCACTATCTGTTTTCCTTTTGTTTTAATTTTTCCAATTATTGAACATTCCTACTCAATTTTAATTCCAGTCTTTTTTTTTACAGCACTCCGTCGCTCTTAAAAATTGATGATGATGATGATGACTCGTTCGAAATTCGAAAACAACAATTTTCACCAATTTAAATATTTTCACTCTCCCTCGCCAGAAAACATAACAACAACAAAAGCGAAACGAAAATGTAAGGACACTGTCAAAATGATGGATTTATGATAGCGGCATCCAAAAAATGTATTCCCTGCAACCGCGTGGAAAATTGATACAAAAAGTTTCACCACAGTTTTCTTCTCACTCGACAGTACACCCATCCAATGACAACCAGCTCGACTATGACAACAGCCGAAGGGGAGACAAAAAAAATTAAATAAAAAGGATTTTCACAGAACAACGAAATCTATAAAAAATAAAGAAAATAAAACAACGACGTCAAACAAGCTCCTAGTTTCCCCCAAACTCCTCCCGATATAAAAATTCATCGATGTAATCGATGTTAAGCACTCGGCAGTACCTAGTCGAAAAAAAGAAACCAAATTGAAAAAAAAAGAAAAATTTAGGAAAAATTCAATAAGGCAGTTTTTTTTACCCTTTCAGGGTGTTTTTCTTTTTCATTTCGTTTTTTTGAATAAAAAATTTATATTTAACGAGATTTGTAAAGAATATTAGCCTTATGAGAGGAAACAGCGGGCGGACGGAAAAATAAATCGAAAACTCTTCCATCACTCCTGCTGTACTGTGTATACCTTCCATCTGCTTGGACCTTTAGCTCCCTAAAGGGGCTTTGGTGTAGCAAGCGAGTCAATATACTTTGTCTGTGTATCCTTGTTGGAGAGGGTGGATAGAACATTTTCCTTGTCACTCCCCCTTTTATGAGTGTAGTATCATCTGAATAATTCCACTTTCCATCCACACAGCCAGCGAGATGATAAAAGAAGGAAAAGCTAACAAAAAATACAAAATAAATTGTAGGTAGGTTGTCCTCGGCCTCGTCCTTGTTTCCTGTGCCAAGCCAACCGGTAAAATATGGGGATGGAAAAATCGATCAAAATGAAAAAGCATTTCATCATCGTTGTCGTTGTTGGCCCGTTGTCGTTGTCGTCCTCGACGACACAACAGTACCTACAGAACACGGGGATTCGAAAAATGTTGTTGTTGCTGTTGGCTCTCGACCGGCATCGACATCCAAAAGTTACTATGTAGCCAGTGAAGTTATTTTATAACGAAAACATACTAAAAAAAAGTGCTCACTGCACAGGAAAGAGGAGGAACAAGAACTGTTTTACTGGATGGGAAATAGAAGGAGGAAAGGACATGCTTCAAGTTGTGAGGATTGAGGAATTGAAAGTTGAACGATAACGCAACAGCAACGGTAGGAAATGAAAGTATAAAATGTAAAATGTGTTGGAATTAATAAATGGAAACAAAGTGATGCTGAAGTTTGGAGATTTTTTTAAAGGACTTTTTTGTACGGTGAAGGGATTTTTGCTCTTAAATTTCGTAATTAAGAATCCAGGTAGGATTATGTACTTGTGACATTTACAGACTCGTGGTTTTGCGTTAAGCCGAGCTGTTATTAAGGAGTTCTTCGAATTGATCGCACTCGACTTTTTTTATTGAAATGGAAAATGTAATAACTACCTACTTGTGCTGTTTTTTATTGATTCACGAGTAATATATCGTTCATAAGTGACTTGCGGTAGAAAAATAACCTCCAATGCTTCAAGCGAAGCTCTACTCTGAACCACGGATCAACGAAAGAACAAGTTAATAAGTTTTCTTTATTTCTGAATCTTTTCACCGAGCAAACAATCAGCCATTACATTGATTTTTGTTGATCCGTGGTTCAGATTTGAGCTTCTTTTGTGCTATTTATGCACACTTCTATGAACCAGCGAATGCTCACGCACCATTTTCATTAAGGCTGGACTATAATACAATTTTGCACACGCAAGCACGCTAAAGTGAACCACCAAATACACCCTATGAGAAAACCATAATGTACTTAAGCAACGTTCGTTAACTATTTGATATGCGGCCTTAAAATCGATGAAAAGGTGGTGGGTATCGATTTCGAGTTCATAGGTTTTTTTTCAGGATCTGCCGCAAAGTGAATATTTGGTCGATAGTTGGCGCAGTTTAGAGGATCTCCCTTCTTCAGGATCGGGCAAACAATGCTGATTTTCCATTCATCGGGCATGCACTCTTCCGACCATAGACGGCGGCGGGATTTTGTTCGTCGTCGCCGTTATACAGTCTACAGAAGTGGTCTTTCCAATTCCCCAGCATTGATTGTGATTCTACTATGATGTTCCCTTTTTTATCTCTGCAGGCATCGGTTCTTGCTCGATGGCCTTGAGCCAGCTGTTTTACCTTCCGATAAAACCTCCGAACTTCATTCATCCTGTTGGCTCTCTCAACATCCTCGATCTGACGCATCTCATGCTTCCTCTTTTTGCTCCTGAGAAGCCGGTATTCCTCTCTCCTCTTCTGCTCGTAGAGCAGCTCTTTTCCGTTTATGCAGCCCCGCTTTTTTATGCCTCTTGCTTCGCTGTATGTGCCTGCCTGTGTACTTCGTCAAACCATAGGTTTCGTTTTGGTGGCTGTGTAAAACCAAGCATATTAGAGGCGGCATCTCTACCTGTTTTCTGGCAATGTTGCCACTGGTCTTTGATACTTGATGTTGGCGGCATAGGACTTTTTACGAGGTTACTTGACACAGAAGGATCAGGCGACTATTCCACCAAAGATGTCCTCTTTTCCCAGCTTTGCGTTAAAATTTCCGAGGACAATATTAATGTCATAACTAGGACATTGCTCATATGTTTTGTCGAGGAGCTCGTAGAACTCGTCTTTGGTGTCGTCCTTTTTCTCTTCAAAGGGGGCATGTCGCATATTAGGCTAACGTTGCCGAATTTAGCCTTGGTTCAAGGCGTCGTGATGCATTCGCTTACACATTTGAAGCTCAAGACTTTTCACTTGAGTCTGCTTCCCAAGACGAATCCGCATCCAAAGAGTCGCTGCTGTTGCTCCCGGTAACAATCACCATAGTAGATGTCTTGCCCGGTCCATCCCATCGCATTTCCTGCATAGCGGTAATGTCTGCTTTGTAGCAGTTGAGGGTCTCCGCTAATTCCTCAGCAGCAAGCGGAATTCGTTGCCCTTAAAACATTTGCTTGGGCCGTCATCAGTGTTTCCGAGGCCTGTTGTCGCTTCGCAACTAAATGTTTTTTTTACGTAGTCGGGAAGTCACTCCAACGTACAACCCCCAACCTGGAGTAACAGGCACTTGAGTGCAAGAGCCGGAAAAACCACTTCTTTTACGAATTGGGCTCCAAAAAATTTAAAGTAGGCCGTAAAGGTGTTCACCAAGTAGTTCGGCCTAACTGGAACTGAAGACGCCACCGTTGATCCCAAAAAAAGATTTTTTTTTTTTTTATAATTTGCACCCACTCAAGGGACTTTTTATACCCTAATTATGCCAGAGACACAGTGAGTGCATTAGGAAGAAAGGAAGGGGTGAGAAAGGAGCTGTCGGTGTACATTGGTCTTGAATTCCTGAACATTATAATGATTGGGAAAGACAGAGTGTGGAAGAGAGTTCAACATTCGCGTAGTACGGCTAAAGAACGATTCTCTATACTTGAGCGTACGTCCGAAGTTGGGCTCGAGGGTGAACTGATGGGCATTCCTAGAAGCGCGAGTATTACGGGTGAATTTCTTGAGGGGAGGAATGCAACTGGATATTTCTCTAGAGCACTTACCGTAGAAGTAACGGTAGAATAAAGAGAGACATGAAACGTTACGACGGTGATCTAATGATTGGAATGACTCAGTGATGTCTCTGTCATCGATCATTCGTAGGGCTTTTTTGGATTATCGTCCAAGAGGCTTAAATATGTTACTGGAGCACCAGCCCAGAGATGGGAATGGTACTCAAGCTTTGGACGGATATAAGTCTTGTAAATAATAGCCAGATCAGACGGGGAGAAAAGTTTCTTGCATCACCTTAAGAAACCTAAACATCTTGCGGCATTTTTGGCGACATCGCATATGTGCTCGTTCCACAAGAGGTGGTCTGTGATGCACATACCGAGAATCTCGAGATGTTCGGTCTCGTTGATGCAAGTGCCACTCATGGACAGTGGCAAGGGGGGTATGTCTCGCTTAGTCGATACAAGACTAAGATTGCCTGCCGTCGCTCGTTGGGAGTACCTTCGTGGAAACACTCCTTCGTTGGGGGTAATTAGTAGCAACAGCCTACTCTGCTTCGACCTGTCAACCATGGGAGACCACTTGTACTTTGCACAGGCATGTAAATTCGTTGTGAAAATTTGACATCACCCTTTAAAAGAATTCCCGTTCATATTGCACTGGAATAGGTTCACGGTTCGTTAATACAAACTCTCCAATCTTTGTCTCCATTTCTCTGTACAACTATGTGCAGGGATGATTAAAAAGCAGATTTCTAAGCATTAAACATGTGAACAAAGACAACGGCAACGCCAAATAAAAATGTCGTAGGTATTGTCGTATTTTTTTACTTGAACCTTGCTGTACCGAGTTGACTCAGGAGCAGTGAAGAATATAGAAAATTCTTTCAGTTTAATAACCAAATAAGGTTTTCTTCTCTCATATTATGTAGGATTGGCAAGGCGGAAACGTTACTTAAATTTGCAAGTAAGTAGCTTCATGAACTCTCAATAATTTTGAATCTTAGCGATTTAACAAGAAAAATGGTGTTCTCTCCTCTAAATTCCTGGCGTGTCACTTAGTAAAATTTAACTAACCATAAAGGCTGGTATTTTCTTGAAGCTTTCTATAAAAACTCCAAGCAATTTGTCTTTCGTCCCGCACTAAAACAAATCAAGTTCAAGTCCTTCTGTTTAGCTTCATTTTTATTTTTAGTTGATTGGATAACAATCCCTTTTTAATCTATCAATACACCGCACAATCAATCTGTTAACTTGCAGCAATATGATCTTCCTCTAATGTGCTCAACTGCTCACAAATCCCATAATAGCACTAAAGTACCTCGATGGATGAAGCCCCTTTAGTGATAAATACACGTATGGACGAACACACAAACACAATCACTAATAAATTATATTACGAAACAACATCGATATTTATGGCGTTAGTATTAGCATAGGTATCGGATACGTTTATTTGATATCAAGCTTGCAAACACACAGACTGTTCTATCAATCGGCAGCAAAATGTCCTTAAGTCACTCAAGTTAATAACACGGAGAGTATAATTTTGTTAAGGTAACCCTTTTACCTTTTTTACTCCAGAAGACCGATGAACAGAAGAACATACACTACCGGTCAAAAGTTTGAGACCACCTTCAAAGGGTTGCTTTATTTGTACCTGGCGCTTGAGTTTATAAATGAAAATAGGATTTTTTTACCTGCATTGATAACTTATACCATACATAAGAGGTATAAGTGAAAAAGAACCAGATATTAATCCTTTTCTGTAAATTATAAGGAATTTTGTGAAAAAAGGTAAACCCCTTCTACGACCCCAAAACAAGACCAAACGGTTGGAATGGGCCAACACCCATCAGGATTGGAGAGATGAAGACTTCAACAGAGTCTTATGGAGCGATGAGTCCAAGTTTGTGGTGTTTGGCTCAAATCGCAGAGTGTACGTCAGGCGCAGCACTGAACATACGATGCTACCAGACTGTATGGTCCCAACTGTAAAGCATGGAGGCGGTTCAGTAATGGTGTGGGGATGTTTCTCCTTCGATGGAGTGGGAGATATGACACGAGTGATCGGAAGAATGGATAAAGAAGTCTATAAAATGATATTGGAATTTGGAAGACCACGTTTTGGTATCTGGACTCCGATTAATCGGTTAAGCAAGACAATGACCCGAAACACACTTCAAAACTTTGCCGGGAATACCTGAAACAAAAAGAAGACGAGGAAATTCTAAAAGTAATGGTATGGCCACCGCAGTCTCCAGATATTAACCCCATATTGAGCTCTTATGGGAAGACCTTGACAGAAATGTCAGGAATCACCACATAACATCGGAATCTGCTCTTTGGGAAACTCTTATATTTTTCTATCATTTACAACAAGACGTGCCCTTCACTTTTTTCACGTATTAACTTTTTTCCTAAAACTACAGTTTCGGAGTTAAAACTCGATATTTCTCAAATTTCAGAGGTGGTCTCAAACTTTTCCCCGGTAGTGTAGGTGTAGTGCAGAAAAAGACATAAGCAGAATAGAATACACAGATTTTCAGATGAATATGATGACTCTCAATCTAAAATATGTAGATTGAAAACAGCCACCCTAATGCAACTACTTTTCCTCCTGTACATTATCATCGATAAAGAGACATGAAGTCATAGAGAAGGCAAAAATATTGCCACAGCAAATCCCTTTTAGATTATCCTCATGCACATGCTTTTACAATATGACGAATAGGTATAATACCTTCATGTAGAATGTGCTCCTTCACCCTCAGAGGGCTTATCAATTTAATCATGTCGCATGCAATATCCTTAAACCACACAAAGTACAACTACATCAATTCCATATGCTGTTGTTGAATTGGCCTGGGAGGTGGAAGTGGGGTATTGAGTACCCTTCGTCGTCGTCATCGTCACAGTTCGGCCACTATAATGAAGGTATGTGTGATGTGTTACTTTGTGTACATACACTCACAGAAAAGGGCTTCCTTTTTTTTTATTTTGCTATACTTCAAAAGCAATTGTATAAAACCGACATCGTCAGGGTCTTGTGTCACTAGAATTGCTATAAATAAAAGCAGAAAAGAGGTCCCCTTTCTAGCGTAAGGTCCTTTTACACAATAATAATCAGATAGATTCGAAAAGGGACACGAAATACGGGTGCCAACTGGTCAAGAATTGTTTTTTTTAGACACATTTGATTTCAATATGTCGATTGTATTCAAGTTGATTAAAAAAACTTGAAATAATATTTTAGCACAGCTGGCAACCGTCACCAAGAAATCCCCTAGAAACCATGAACGTTGTTGTTTTTTTAAGGGTGTAACGCAAACGCCCGACTACGGCGACGGACGCATTTTGCAATCTCCCATTTATAAACACAAGACATACGATGGTTGTCATCTCAAAACACTCAAAGTCCATCACCATTGGAATCATTCAGCACATAAGACGATCAAGTACCAGATACCAGAACCAGCTCAGTATCGTCCTAGTTAAAATGGATGTCAATATAAAGCTTCACCACCACCCATTCCGTGAATTTCATTATTTATCCTTGGATTTCGATTATCGTTTTCATTTAGCCTGATGTCCTATAGCCCGTCTCAAATGTTTGATGTCCTTATACAACCTTTCAACTAAAACACACTCAAACCCTCAACCCCTCAGCTCTCTGTCATGTTCAGGGTCTGTGTTGTTTAATGTGGTGTAAAAATTCAAAGAAAAACCTTAACAACCTCTAAATTGACGACTCAGCAAGATTAATCAAGAAATGGATATTAGATCATCTCTTTGCGTTTTACTGAGGACACAATGATGTCGGCGGCAACATCATCTTCTTCTTTTTTGTCGTCGCTTGTGTCTTTAGTGCTTTTGTATGGCATTATTTTACCGACAAGGATATTATGTATAAAGTTATAGCATCATCAACGATAGAAGACAGACTCATCATAGACGTGAGAGTACTTTTAATAAAGGAGCAAGAAAAAAACAAAGAAACAGGCCCTCAAGCTTGAAAATCTTTTACTGTTTTGTGTCGTTGTCCTGCGAGTTTTCTTCTTGTTGTTTCGGTCGTTTTGCTTTCGAAACAAGGAGCAAAATGAATATAATTCTTATGAGACAAGAAAAAGTCCTTTTTTCGAGAGTTTATGTTCGAGTTAATTAATTGGGCCAAAAGTGGGGGGTAATGTTGATTAATTTAGCCCAAAAATCCATTTGCCAAAGTTAATGTCCACTCATTTTATCCCTCCCGGTGGCCATCACAAAAAAATAAAACAAACTTTTTGTGGGCGTATCAAGTCACTGGGAGAGGGCGTCAGAGAGAGAGAGAGAGAGAGAGCGAAGAGTGTTAGATTCAAAATGTGTTTTGGTCATTAAATCGATATTCCTCTGTAAATGACCGTATTGTGGTTAAGTGCGGACAATAAATTCTACAATAATAATTACGCTCTGTACAGTTTTGAAATAAATGGTTTAAGTGTGTATTTAGATGTGGTCTCGGGTCTGTTCATGTCAAAACGACAATATATGGGGTTGGTTGGTTGGGTAGAGGTGTGCAGACCGAACAACACAAAATAGCCCATGCAGCTGCTTAAGAGTCTATTATTTTGATTGTATCGTTTGTGGTGTTTATTAAGCAATATTGTGCTGTGTTGTGGTAGGGTTAGAGGGTGCCTTAGAATTAAATTAGTTTTGAGACAGTTTAGTCGATTTAAATCTTTAAATTGTGAGAATTACTGGTTGAAATAAGTAGGAAATGACCTTAATAGTTAGAATTGTCTCAAAACCTAGACTTACGGTTCTTATAATCCAATGCTTCAAAAGATATTTATAAAAACTTGCATAAGGAAGTCTTTTAGAAAGCTTGGAAAGCTTATACTCTTACATACAACCATGAAGGTCCTGATAATGCTTGTTAAATTCAAAGTTACAGATTATTTGCATTGTAACTTACATAATTAAGTCTTATGCAAGCTAGAAATTCGCGAGATTTTAAAAATAATCATCATCACACATTTCATACTTATAGAAGGCAAAGTTTTTGAGAATTTTTGCTGTAACTTGCATAAGTAAGACTTACGAAAGCTATAAAATCTTGTGATGAAGCTTGCATAGATAGATTTGACTACAAAGCATAAGAACAACTCTGACTCCGTGCCGTGACATTTTTAACGAAGTAACGAACAAATCTGACTTCAAGCCCAATTGTTCCCACAGATTATGTTTGCTTGCTTAAGACACTTTTAACGAAGTAACGAACAAATTCGACTCCGAGCCTAGCTGTTTCCACAGACTAAGTTTGCTTGCATAAGACTCTTACTGAAGTAATGAATAACTCTGACTCAGTGGCCAGCTATTCCCAAAGATTAGGATTGCTTGCATAAGACATTTTTAACGAAGTAACGAACAAATCTGACTCCTAGTCCAGCTGTTCCCACAGATTAGGTTTGCTTGCATAAGACTTTTTATCCGAAGTAACGAGCGAATCTGTCTCCGAGCACAGCTGTTTGCACAGATTAGGTTTGCTTGCATAAGACACTTTTACCGAAATAACGAGCAACTCTGATTCCAAGCTCAGCTGTTTCCACAGATAAAGTTTGCTTGCTTAAGACACTCTTACCGAAGTAACGAACAACTCTGAAGTGGGCAACTGTTCCCACAGATTTAGTTTGCTTGCATTAGACACTTTTGACGAAGTAACGAACAACTCTGACTCAGTGGCCAGCTGTTCCAACAGAATAGGTTTGCTTGCATAAGACTTTTTATCTGAAGTAACGAACAATTCTGTCTCCGAGCACAGCTGTTCCCACAGATTAGGTTTGCTTGCATAAGACATTCTTACCGAAGTAACGAACAATCCTGACGCAGTTGCCAGTTGTTCCCACAGATTAGGTTTGCTTGCATAAGACACTTTTACCGAAGTAACGAACAACTCTGACTCTGAGTCCAGAAGCTTTGAAAAATAACATATAAAGTTTTAATAGTGAAATGTTTAACAAATAAATTTGGGTAGCAGGTGGCCATGGCTCAGAGGATACAGTAGCTGATTGCTAAGCCGAACGCTACGGATCCAAGCCCCAGCTTCGGCAGGGCAGCATTCTTTTACTACAGCTTATCTCAGGCCACCTGTGCGATAATATGAGACAATACAAATCTAAGTCTCCTCCTCTAAGCCACTTAGGTTTCTGTTATGTGTGCTTTCTTTCTATGTGTCTATCTGGCTCTCTCTGTTGTATTAATGTCTTGTTTCATTCCCAGCCGATGCATGCCCTCAGTCGCCAGTGCTTCTATGTTTCTGTAGTTCGTTAGGCCAACCACAAACCGAAGCGGAAAAAACGTTCGCTTGTCGCAAGACAAAATGTCGTGTCGCCTGTCGCAATCCACCCCGCACCGAGGACGACACGGACAAAACATTTTGTCGTTGTCGCACTCGGTGTGTTTTGCCAGCGGACAAACAAAGAAAACATCCACACAAACATCCACACAAAAGAAATCTACGTTTTTCTTAATTCTTCTTGTTCTTAATTCTTTTTACCATTACAACAACATCCATACCAAATTGAACAAAAAACAACAAGAAATATCGCAATAAAATACAAATCCAACTATGAGCAACCGACATGTCCGTTTGTCGAAATCTGTTTGTTTGTCTTGTTCGCTTTGGTGTGTGGTTCTTCATAAGACGGTGTGTACTTTCAGGCTTCGACATTTTGTCCGGGACATTTTGTCTTCTTTGGTGTGGTTTGCTCCTATACAACCCCATGTATTTACTGCAACCGACGGACGAACACGACTTTTTGTCGTGTCGTGTCTTGTTCGGTGTGTGTTGCCTCGTAAGAGCAATGGACTTGTGTCCCCGACAATTTGTCGAAATACAAAAAGTTCGTCTGTCCGCTTTGGTGTGTTTTTAGCCTTACAAACAGATTTCGACAAACGGACATGTCGGTTGCTCATAGTTGGATTTGTATTTTATTGCGATATTTCTTGTTGTTTTTTGTTCAATTTGGTATGGATGTTGTTGTAATGGTAAAAAGAATTAAGAACAAGAAGAATTAAGAAAAACGTAGAGATTTCTTTTGTGTGGATGTTTGTGTGGATGTTTTCTTTGTTTGTCCGCTGGCAAAACACACCGAGTGCGACAGCGACAAAATGTTTTGTCCGTGTCGTCCTCGGTGTGGGGTGGATTGCGACACGACATTTTGTCTTGCGACAAGCGAACGTTTTGTCCGCTTCGGTTTGTGGTTGGCCTAAGAGCAATGGACTTGTGTCCGCGACAATTTGTCGAAATACAAAAAGTTCGTCTGTCCGCTTTGGTGTGTTTTTAGCCTTACATTCATGTGCGAAGTACTGTTAAGTCAATGGCACATAAATTTGGGTAAACTTTTGTAGAAATAAAATTTTTATATTTTTTAATTTTGACGGAAGTTCGCAAACCCTCCCCATCATAAATTCTGTATCTATCGGACTGTCAAGGCTCAGGAGCTTAGCAAATATTTACCTTTTTTTTTGTAATTTTTCACGTCTCATCCTTGAATTTTCACCCTCCTTGATTCCAAATTCTCGACATTGACAAACGTTCCGTAATGACTCAAATCCACTTAAAACAAATTTGCCACACATAAGGAAAAAGCAAAAAGGGCGAGTTCATCTGACGCTGCTGGCTACTCCTGCTGATGATGATGCCAAAGGTATTCCAAAAATCACAACTTCACACTTATCCATACAATCCTCTACATTCTCCCTGTTTCCGCATATAAATTCGTAAATATACCATGTTCGACGGATAGGTTAAAACGTACACAAAATTAATATATGAAGCTGACTGACCCAACAACAAAATTATATCCAAAAAAACCTACTCAATTCGCACTTCAACCCTCTTCGCCCCTAAGCAATTGTGTCCTGAATTTACAATTCAAATGTGAGTACGAAAATAAAACCTTCATTCAGACAGGATATACACCGGATTCATTAATACATAAATATACACACATGCATATGTACGTTTGCATGGATGTTGAAAATAGAAATTGGAATGAAAAATAAATCCACACACACCAAATCTATTTTGTGTGTTTGGCCCCTTGCAATCATTTCAACTTGATCCTTTTGTCCAAAATCCTCGCAATTCCCCCGACCAACCCGAATTATAACATGAAATTCCCCTGACAATTGATGAATCCTAGAAACTTTATTAGCATTTGTGTTCAGCGCAGTGTAAATATGTTGAGTTTTGTGTATTTGGCTCCGTCACTCTGCTCTTCTGTTACGAAATGCTTAAATCCTGAATTTGAAACCCTGGCTTATTTTCTATATAGCCTTAGCCATAGAGAAGGGTCGTTCCCCCATCACATCTCAGCCCCTTTGTTGTATTTTCTAACAATATCCGATGATCATTTATGCCACACGTATGTGTATACACATCCTGTGTGTGTACCAAGAACAGTGGTCGGTCGGGGGGAAATATTATCAGGCAACAGGGATAGGATAACGAGAGGGAGACGAGCATAGACAAAAGGACGAGTATGAGGTGGATTTTTGAAATGGTTGAATTTGTATGCCAAAAGTGTAGCTATAGGGCTCTCAAGTCAATATCCGTTAGGGAGGATTATTCCCTTATTTATTTTCATTTTTTTGTGACTTTTTTGGGTGACTCAATTTTTTTCTTTCTGTTGGGGTCTTATATGTGTTTTATTAAACCACCCTCGTGTGTCCTCTCCACCTGCTCGTTTAACCCTCATGCTATTTTTGATTTCAGATTGGAGTATAACAGACATTGTGAGGTCAAAAAATGAGTTTTGGGGTTGTTCGTGCTTTAAATTTTGGTTTCATGAAATTTTGACGTAACGGCATCATATTATCATCAGTGTCCATAAAGCAAATTATAATTTTCTAAATTAATTAACCGATTAAACCGATTTCAGACATTAACTCTAACAAAATCAACCCCAAGGCCAGCACCGTTTGTTAACACCGAAAAGAAATAATTATTGATTCTATGAGAACCAAGGTGAAAGGAAGTTATAGCTTGCATAAGGTGTGTAGACAAATTTAACGGCATTTAAAGTTTTTGGGGATAAAGGAGAAAGCTTAACAATTCGTAAGCCAAAATTTTAATAGGGAAACCAATGACATACACGCATTGTAGTAACAATGTTGTTATGACAGTCAATACTGTCATAGGGAAGCCATAAAGAGAGTCAATATTGTCATAAGGAAGCCGCCATTAACAACAAACCCTAGTTGAAATTTTCTCATGAGTTCTTAAGCTGTCACTGGGAAATTTAAAATTCCTTCAAAAAATAATTTTCTCGTTTTAGTTTGCTTATGTGAGCTGCAGCTGTCATAAGGAAACTCACGCTATCAAAACTAGGAATAGAGTTAGAGTTATATCTGCTTCTGGTAGTCAAAGAGCAGGAAAAAAGGACATTGAAAAAGGAGACTTGTGCGAAGGACGATATTTTAGTTCATTGACATAACTCATTGAAACCGGAATATGGTCACCCTAGGAATACGGTCATACCATAATTGAACAACCAACATTCTTATTCGACAATATCCAATTCCTGCAAAATTTCAAACAACACTTTGAACAACTAGAAATTCGTTGAACACACCCCGACACTCGAATAAAAAGGATTCCCGTTTCGCACCATGTCCTCTCCGGAGTTTAGTCTTTTTTTAGATTGAATTTTTAGTGCTTTTTTATATTTTTAAAATTTTTATATTCAACCCTCTACCGAGAACGAGAAACTTCAATGATTCTCGTGTTCATAACGATGATTGGCACTGGCACCAGCTGCCCTTTTGTTCGGAGAGTGCGTCTGTCGGTTGGTCGGTGGAGAGCAAGAAATAAAAAAACAAACAGGAAGTGTACCACCGCCACCATATTGTATACTGCATCCATTTTTATTCAATTGGGAACATCGATGATGGGCGTTGTCCTGGCCATGCATGACGATGGACGATTTTTGGAGGGAATAACAAAAAACCAACTGCATCTGCATGGAACTCACGATGCGAATCCCATTAACCGCCAGGATAATTCAATTTTTGTACAGAGATTTCGATGGCATCCTGGATGTTGATGATGATGATGATGCTCTTATGGTGGTGTCGTGCTCGTGATAATTATATTCATTCAAACTGAGAACTCAGATGAGATGAAAAACAAACAAAAAAGAACATAAAACAGACTTCCGAGGGTACCCAAATGAAAATAATCCTTGTCCTCTGCTTGGATGCAATTAATTAAACGGAAATTTCCATCCATGAAAAAAGAACTTGCTCTGTTTCTGCTCGTTTTGGTTATAAAGTTTTTCCAAAAGTGGAAAAGAATAATAAAAAACGGTGGGGGAAACTTATTGCGGGTTGATTTTTGTGTGATTAAATGAATCGAGGCTTGGGTGGGATGTGTGTCCTTCGTGAGCGTCCATTTTGATTGTGTTTTTATTGTCAATTAAAATTTGAGACAGAGGGGTTGTTCTTATATCATTTGTCTTTATGACACAAACAGAAAAACAGTAACAAAACGAACGGCCAAGCAATAAGCAAATATAATGAGGCTTGACCTCCGTTCCCTGCGGCATATTGGCGCGGCGGGTCCCTGGGTGGGATTAATTATGTTTACTTATGTGTGTACATATTTTGGTGTATCCTTTTGTGTGTGCGTGCTTAAAGCCATATAATCCCTGCTCTGTCGTTTTTTCGTTTCCCCCCTCTCTTCACCCTTTTGCCAGTTTGTTTGACATTGAGTGGATGATTAAATTTAATGTAAATTATCTCCAAATTGCTTGCCGTCGTCATCGTCGTCGTCAACGACGCCATCATCATCGTAACGTCATATTGAAAACACAGCTCTGTTGGTAGTGTTGTTATTTTTGGGGGATACACAGAGTCGCCACCACCGCTCGAAAAGTGAGGATTGAGGATGATTTGAATGAGTGGCATGTGAGGGGGAAGTCCTGTAGGATGAGATATTAATTAAGGACGGTCTCTTAATTTGTATGGGTAATTAAATTGACAAGAATTTGAGATCGGTTATTTGGGAACCACCGCATAGCCGACCGGCCAACCGACAGAACGACCGACTCAGTCTATCGGAGCTTAGGCAGGCTTAATGGCTTTCAAATTATTTGATGAGAATTTTGTTTGTTTAATTTATTATTATTGGGAACGACCCATCTAGCAGAGCAGTCTGGATACTAGGAGACGGTACGGTTTTGGTGTTGATGACGATGATTAATATTTTATCGATGCCTAGAATTTTCTGGAGGAAGGTTAATTTTGTTTGCCAATTCATAATATGTCTCTCAATGGATGGACATCCTGTACTGAAATCTGAAACCCTCAAAAAATCTATAAGAAATTTCCGAAAAGAATGCTGAACCGATAGACCTAGATAGATCAAGAGCCTGCCTCCTTCTCTGACTCTCATTCTGCTTTGCTGCACAGATAACGAACAAGAATAACCATGTCCGATCGAATTTACATCAAGCTCATCGTTTGAAGTATGTTGTTGGTGCCGAAACTGTTCCTTATGCCGAAAACCAGGGAATTAATGTGTTTAACGCTTCACTGGATTCAGGACAGGCATGTGGGCGGATGGAAAACGGATCACGGATGTGTCTAATGCACTCACAAAACATCCGTTTGAATGGGCGCACACAAAGTGTTTTGTCGGCAACGAACGTCGTCCATGCTTGCTCCCTTATTGATAAGAATCTCGAAATCCGATTCTTGTTCCCTCGAAGTTGGTATATCTTACTAATCTATATATATTCCTCCCTTACGCCTTGACTACCATCGCCGGTGGCTAACGCAACCTTCGATTTTCCGCATTCAATTGGGACAAGTAAGTGTGATGTGGAATTTAACACGCCCGCCAACACCCACGACGTCGAGCAACCTTCCCCCAACACACCACCATCTTTATTTATTGTTATTGATTTTTTTCAACTTATTTGCACTTCGTAATGGGGTGAATATGTTTCTCTATTTTTCTCTTTTCCTTTTTTTCCACAATGAAGCATTAAAGGCGATTAAGGGGGTGGGGTGGCGTGGTAGCAGAGGGCTTGTGGCATGATAGCTGCTTGCTTACTCGATGATTGTGTGCATGTCAATGGATTCGTTTTATGTTAAAGAAGGTTTTTTTTATAGATTTAATATGTATACGATTTTGTTGGGGTGGAAGGTATAGGGGTTGGTTGGCAATGCCGAGCAGGGCAGCCTGATTCGAATAACGTCAAATGATGTATAATAAAAATTCCATCAATTTGTTGATTTTGACATGCGATGTGTCGCTTGTTTGATTTAAGTATGTTTAAGGGATCAGGGCACAAGGGTTGGGGGAAAGGGATTTTGTAAAAAATTACAACCCCGCTATTTACAATAATGGATGAACAAATTGTGAAAAATTAGTGCGAGCTATTTCAGTCAAGTTTTTTTTTAACTAAATTGATTTGTAAGCGAACATGCAATCAAACAATCTACCAGCACTTTTGAAGGTTCTTATTTTTATTCTTGGGGGGACAGGAAATTTCATTCGAGGTAAAAAGGGGAGGAAAATGGAGACATGAAAAAATTGTTTAGGTACAAGAAAAACCAAACAGTTGAATTATGATTTTGCATCACTACAACCTAAACTGGAAACCAGAAAGAAACAAGCGAAATAGGAGCATAGGCAAGTTGATTCAGTCAAGCCAGTACCCCTTACTTAGACTTGAATGAAACTTTTACTACCCAGCTCTCCCAATAGACAAACAGTGTTTCTTGCACTAATGAATCGGCTTTTACCGTCTTTACTGATGGTTCGAAAATGACAACTGAAGAAGGGGCAGGTTTCTTTTCAGAAAAACTTGACATTGCCAGTTCATTCAGGCTCCCCGATTACAGCAGTGTCTTCCAAGCCAAGATCTTGGCAGTGAAAAACGCTGTTAAACAAATATCCATGATAGCGATATCACACGCTGACATTACATTTTTCATTGATAGCCAAGCAGCAATAAAGCGATATCTGCCACTCAAATCAAATCCAAATTTGTTGCTTACTGTCGCGAAGAGCTAAGGGTTCTTGATATGCAGCATAATGTCAGACTCAGCTGGGTATACGGGCAACGAAAAAGCGGTCGAACTTGCAAGAGAAGGCTCAGTACTTGATCCCTATCTTATAGACTATAACATCAGAATTCAGAATCCCTTAATGTGAATTAAAACGAAATATTGGTAACAGTGTTGTTCACCAAGCAAATCATAGATGGAACCTCCTAGAAACCAGCGGTAACACCAGGAAACTCTGGCCGAATTACGTCAACAAAAGACTCTTCATATGATCCCTTATAAGCGTAATAACGGAACATAACCTACTTGGGCCAAACTAGGCAACTATACTTCTTTAACGAAGTGTTATTTGAACTACCCGACCAACCACAGAATTCATAGGCAAAACACCTTTTACAGGAGTTGCAATACTTCGGGGTATCACATAAGGGATCTTCGTTAATCTAAATGCGACGGAAACAAAACCAACTGCCATCCTATAAAATCTAACCTGACCTATGATTGGCAAAAAAGACAATAGAAGAATCTGATTTTATGTTCGAAAACCCACTCATCAAGAAATCTTTTTGAAAAGAGTAGACCCTCAAATATGAACGCATCAACTGATTACTGTAAAGTCCAATAGAAAAAGGCACTCTTTAATGTCTCTAGTGCAATGTGCGAACCTAGACAAACAGCTGTGAGCGGTCCCCGAGTGATGGGCTCCTGTTTGCGATACTCTTTGAAGAAGAATAGTCACGAAATTATCATTTGGAAGCGGTTAAGCAATCAACAATGAAGGTCTAAGGAGAAGCTTTGCCTGTTTGGAGATACACTTAAAAGAAGTGGATTCGGACGTGCAAAATTACAAGGGTTTCCACAAACGGTTCCGGTTAAGATTTTACTAGCCATACACTTACTTACTTACATACTTACTAGCTTATGGTGGCACTACAGTCCAGATCGCACCAGAGTATCATCCAACAAACATCTCCAGCCAGCTCGGTCCATAGCTGGCTGTCTCCAGTTTTGCGCGTCAAGTTGGTTCACGACCTCAACCACCTGAGTCACGGTTTTCCTCTTCTGCGACGTCCTTCTCGAAATTAAATCTGTCTACGTTGACGTTTGCTAAAAGACGTCGATGTTGGTTGTCCTTTCTTGGTCTTGCCCTCGTTAACCGCTAGACCCATCTTTCTGGCCTCCGTCTCAAGACTCACAAACACTCCACTGACATCACGCTGTATTCTTCCTAGTAGCTGGATGGACTTTTGAAAGATTGTGCCTCTGGTGTTGACGTTGGAGTTTTGCACAATCTTCTCAAGAATGATTTTGAAGAAATCGCTTGACAATGCATCGCCTTGTCTAAAACCTTTTTTGACATCAAATGCGTCCGTTAGGTTTTTTCCGGCCATGATGGAACAGCATGAGTTTTCCATTGTCATCTTACACAGACGGACGAGTTTTTCTGGGATGCCAAAACTAGACATTGCTCTATATAGCTGGTCTCTACAGACGCTGTCATACGCGGCCTTGAAATCGATGAAAAGGTGGTAGGTATCCATTTGAAGTTCCTGGGTCTTCTCCGGAGGGTGAATATTTGATCGATGGTGGACTTTTCGGGTCTGATAAGGACCTATCAGGTTGTTGACGATGGGCTTCAGACGTTCACACAGCGGGGCAGACAAGCAATGTTGTAGGCGATGTTAAGGAGACTTATACCTTTGTAGTTGGTGCAGTTCAGGGGATCGGGCATACGATGCTGAGGTTCCATTCGTCAGGCATTCTTATTCTTTCCTACGACCAAATTTTGCAGATGAGCTAGTGCATGCTCCTAACCAAATCATCTCCAGCTGCTTCGTACAGTTCGGTGGCTAGCCCGTCTGCTCCAGCGGCAGTATTCGACTTAAGTTTAGATATCGCTATCTTCACTTCGTCAATGTCGGGTGGGTGCAATTGTTGGCCTGCTTCACCCAAATTGAATGGCTCCATATTGCTGGCGGAATTTTGCTAGTCATCTCCATTATACAGCTTGGAAAAGTGGTCTTTCCATATCCTCAGCACTGACTGTAGCTCCACTACTATGTTCCCATGATGGTCTCTACAGGCTTCTGTTCGCGTTATATAAGCCCTGGAGGTGTGTTTTACCTTTTTGTAAAAATTTCGAACCTCGTTCCTGTTTTGGCATCCCTCTATCCCCTCGATCGCGTGCTTCTCATGCTCCCTTTTTTTCTTTCTGAGAAGTTTGTGCTCCTCTCTCCTGCCATACACTTAACTTAGTACAGCACTTTGTCTCCCGTCCCGGCGTTTCTTACTTCTAATACACTGGATTGGTACTCGTCTCTAGAGAGAGAACGGAGAAGTAAAAATTCTGATTTACGCTTGAAATTTCACATCGCAATATGATTTTTTTTGTAAGGACATGATATGAATTGTAAGCAGACACATGAAACAATTGAATGAATTCCCAACGGTCGGTTGGTTGTTATGAGAATCTGGTTTTAGCTAAACAGACGGTTTGGGTAATGATTTTAACGGATTTCGTGTTTGTCTAATGGAGGAGAAGTATTCGCATCACTTCGTACGATCGCACAAAGTGTTAGTGGGATATCATCGACAGTTTTTATTTTCTATCGTATCACCCTTTATTTACGTTTTTAAAGTGCTAGCTGTTGTTTTTCGACATTAAAGTTAGACCCTTAATTGAATTCCATATCCGATAGATATCAGTTTCCAACCTTTGTGTTTGTTGCAACTTCTTTACCTTTCCAAATTTTGTTATTCCATAACATTTTAAAAACCATTTAAGCACCTAACCGCAAAGCTCTGAGAACCAAAACCGATTATTCGTTAAGACTGATGTTTCTGTTCCTCTTTGCTGCAGACGCCATCCAGTGGAGCAAGAAGGAGCATGAAAGAAGCACCTTTATTTTTATTTTCTGTATGAACACAAAATGAGATTATTGTGAAGAAAAATGTACTGATAAACATGCCTGGTGGAAGTGAAACACGATTCAAGTTATTTTTTGTTCGTACCTTTCTTATACCCCGAAGGATTTTCCACTGTGAGCAGGATATGGAGGAAATAATTTTCCTAGAATTCCTGTCTCTATTGCTGGGAGTATTAATTCCCACCTTTTTCGATTTGTGTTTTGTGAAAATAGAAAAAAGGACAACAACCAACAGTGCATGGCACGAAGTCACTTCCATGACGCAATTTTCCTCGTCTACATACAGATATAGGAAGTTCGGATAAACTGGACTTTGTAAAAGGTGAACATTTCTATATATGTTGTTGTTTTCGTTGTACAGTGGTTCACTTAAATACCGAAGCAGCGATATCCTGTGACTCGTACTTGCACGTTAGGTTCTATTGCTTCATGAGGTGTCCTGTCCTCCTGTGCCCTTTGTGTCTGACTCCCAGATAGAGGTATGTATATTGGAATATTGTTTGCTTTAGTGAATGTAGTACGAGAATTGTTATGAGAATAATAAATCCACAATGAGCTTAAGCGCCATTGTTGTGTGTTGGTCGCATCCTTTGCCCTGTGTCTATATATATATAAGGCTGGAAGTATTTGTCCAGAATGTACAAAGTGAATTGGCATTTGGAAGTCGCAACGGGGGAAGTAATTTTACTGGAGAACTTCCAATCGTTTGTGGACTCTGGTCTGCGAGAGATCCTCCCTTCAGGGATGCATGGTGTCCTTTTGAGTAAATTCAAAGCATAACCACAATGATTATTATTATAGATTTATGTGTCTAGGAGGTACAAAGTGGGTGTGTGGGTTTATTGTAATAGATGAGTGCACAAATCTCCCCAAATAAATTAATTCATTTGGACAAATGGAGTTTGCACTCGGCATTAAAATTTTCAATGTATTTATGAGATTATTAATTTTAAAATAATTATTTAATCCTGACAGGACGAACGGCTGGGTGCAAGACTTAAGTAATGTTGACAATTCTGTTTTTTCTTAAAGCATTAGAATTTGTGCAGTTGCCCGTAGCTTAGTTGGTAAGTGCGTTGGCTGCTAAAGCGGCATATACACGCGTCAAAATCTCATCAAGCATGTGAGAGTGTGTTGGTAAATTCTTTTTCGCGTTGAATATACACACATCAAGGATCAAGCATGAGTCATCAAGCATCATTTTTTCGTAGATTTTGGATGTGAATGGATGTGCGGATTCTTTGTTAGAAAAATATGAGTGACACGGACAATTGTTGCATAGCTCTGGGACTAGCGCTGGCGTTAAAAATGAAAAGGAAAAATTTGCGGAAAAAACGGATCTGGATGAGAGTGCCTGAAAAAACGAAAGCAGTTTACACATGAAAATCTTTTTCCAGGGCCAATATCCTTTTCAGCTCCCTTCTGTAGTTCGTCTGAAGAACATTAATTTTTTGCGTCACATCCTTTTTGGTCGCTTCGGGATACTTCTCGTTGTATTTTAGAAGGAGCACTTCGTACTGCTCATTTTTCAAATACCGGTTGCTTTACTCCTTCGACTTAATGTTCCACAACGCTGGCAGGGAACGGTACACTTCAATAAATTCTAACAAAAAATGTTTATCTTCCATCATGCACATTAAAAAAATCCTTCCGAATGCTGTCTTGACACTAGCAACGCAAAAACAAGAATGATGCTTGATCAAGCAATCAATCACGAATACACACTTTTCAAGCACTTGTCAAGCATAGACCCCTGGGTCCATGTTCTGTAACTCTCACATCGAATAAGTTTTCGCATAAACAGTGCGAATCAGAACAAAACTACGATTAAATGGGTCAAAAATCTGTTTTTCGCATTCAACTGTTTCTGTAACTTTTTTTCACTCGATCAGGAATAATTTGAAATAAAATTATTGGAAATACTGGAAAAATGTGAGTAAAACTGTGTCTTTAACTCTGAAGTCGAAATTTTTATTCGATTTATCTGCCAAAATAACTCGACGACTCTCAAGCAAGTGAGATAATATTTTAGAGCTGAATTCAAGCTCGTTTATTGTTTTTACTCAAAGAATAAATGATTTATTTATTTTTTGTGGCGTAAATAAACTTTTTAAGGATTAATTGCACTGCGTAAATGTTAGGAATCATAAATTTGTAATTTTCTCTTACAATGATGATGCTGATACGGTTTTGAGCTCGACGCCAACACAAGTTGACTTGATTTAACTTTTATCCTCGAAACAAATGTGCAACAAAAATTGGTACATGCAGCAAATTCTTTTTACTTTTCCTTCTTGTTTGCATACATTTTTGTTGCCTGTGTGGTTTGAGGATAATATTATAATCATCAATTTTTATTTTTGAGGCCGGTTTCATTCACTCCAAGTTGAAGTCAACTTTGGGACTTTTGAATTCAGTTAAAGTTTCAGTGTTCAACTTTTAATTTTAAACTCTTTCGTAAATCAACTTTAGATTTTCTCAATTTTCAAAAATAGAAGAAAGTGAGAGAGAAAAACAAGAATTTTCTGTATTTTTTAAAAAATTGAAAATAAAATCACAAAATTGAATTCAAATTTGAATGAACAAAAACACACTTAAACTGTCACTGTGAGTGGAAAGTAAATATTCCTTCCATTAAAAACTGGAAATTTCAATTTTCACACAGGCTGTTTTCGCATCATGTTATAGATACAGTTTATTTTCCACGATAGAGAAACGGTGAAATATTGTGTTCCACCTTAAATCGAATGGGAAATTTTTCGACCAAGTTACAGAACATGGATACTGATTGAAGAAAAATCAAAACATTTTGATATCGCGTCAAGCATACACACATTCTATACGTGTTTCAATTTCACAAACACACTCTTACATGCTTGATGAGATTTTGATGCGTGTATATGCCGCTTAAGCAGAACGTCGTTGGTTCGAGTCCTACTCAGGCCAAGTTTTTATTTCATCTTTCACGGGTACTGCCTCTTGCGAAGACCTGACAAATCTTCCAAGAGTATCAATCTGTCATGAAAAAAGTGCTTCTCAACTTCGCCGTTCGGAATCGGCGTTAAATTGTAGGTCCCCTCAATTCTTCACACGCACTCAGAGAATTGTTGATGAGAGTAAGCCACTTAGGCCTTGGCTCTTCAAGAGCTGTCGCGCCACTCTATTTTTTATTTTTATTTTATTAGAATTTGTGCTTTCTGAAACCCACACGTGTCAAAAATTTCTTCCCACACACTCAAACCATAAAACAACCATTTTCGGCATCATCAGGATTAGGGTCGCAGTGAGTTATTATTTATTATTGTCAACTAAGTGCCACATCAAATCCCTGTGTATTCCCGATGGAACAACATTCGCTACCCACACAAAATGTCATTAAATTATTCCCCCATCATTATTTTGTGAGCACGTCGTTATGCAAAACGCATAGAGGCTTTAGAATCATTCATTTTTTTACCATCAACATCCGCGCAACTGTTCCTCTTCATTTTTTATCTATTCATATCCATCAGAATGTTTATTTTATCCCTGTTATTACAAAATAAATCCCCAAAGGATGTCGGAATCAGACGAAAGGCCTGTGGTAATGTCAGCGCTAGCCAAGTGAACAAGGACGACATCAGAAACCATTTATTCATTCAGTCAGTCAGCCAGGGAGTCCACTTGCACTCACCGGTTCGACTGGAAATAAGCTGCTTTGTGATTCGTTCATGTTTGGGTCCTGTTTTGATTAAGTATTCAGAGTTTTAGAAGGTCCTGGCTTCTGATGTGGTTGAGGGACTATCAGTGGCATCGACCGACACGTAGCGACACGGCACATTCAGTGGACCATGCGTGGGTGGCGCGGATGTTCAATGAGTATATTGTTGGCTGGTGGTAGTCGTATCGTACACATGTCTTCATCATATGAATGCAATCGTAGTACATTGAAACACGATGAGGGTGAACGACAACGATCTGGGGCGGTAGCTGTGGTGGCTACTTTTGGCAGAGGACATCTACCACATTATACAGAATTAGTGCGGGGAATGCCAATGAGCTAACCAATATGAGATTAGAGTCATGTCAACTATTTGGAAGTTTGGTGGTTATGCAAGCGCAGCTTTCTGTGGTATCCTTAGTGTCATATCGATGAGAGTGTGCTTGGGTACTGAGAAAATGTCAAACCAAGACTCCGCAGATTACGACTACTCATTAGCAACTGTGTCGTTTTAACTACAAATAAATAAATATAGTTGAGATATAAGCACAAAATAGGGTTTGTAATTAATTTAATCGTAATTGCAAAAGCGAAGTTTCTAATTCGAAATGTACAAAGTTACCTTTAACACCAAGCAATAAAATAAAAACTCTCCACAACTCTGTCGAAGAAAATACAATTTTCGTCTACAATAATACTTTGTTTCCAAAGTATACGTTCTCTCATTCTCAGTCGCAGCCTCCTTATGCACAACAAAGACACTTAAGTATTCAGAATGTTTCCATCGTTCTTGAATTTGAATTTACTGCAAGAAACTTGAGACATTTTCTTTCCTCAACTAAAGCTCCCCACCCTGGACATGTCTCTATGATTCGTCGCCCTCCTCACGAGACAAGGCATATCCTGCACCTGCCCTGCCATACACAAAATATACAAAATACACAACACACACATGGTGCCGCACGGAGGAGGCAAAAGTTTTCCAGCTTTATGTGCATTGTTTTATTTTGTTCAATGATACTTGAACAAGGATGCACGAGTACCTATCTTCCGCATGTTAAATGAAAAAAGGACGAAAAAAGTTTCATCATGATTTAAAAACATAAAAAACAAAAAATCCAAATTACTTTCAAACAAAGCGAGGAAAATACTCACAAATGCTTGTATTTATTTGTCTGTCTGTTGTTGTTTTGCATCAGATGGAGGCAAGAGGGCTTGCATCTCTAACCATTTATGGGAATGCTAAGCGATTATATCAACGTCCCCAACAAACGATAGGTATATGTGGTGAATACTTTTGCAAAGTCGCTTTTTTCATGCACAGACATTGGTGATGTGTGGTGCTCCTGCGGTGGCATTTGTCCGTTCTGTCTGCCTATTTGCTTTCGAACAAAAATTAAAACAAAAAAAAAGATGAGAGACATAAGAGGTCCGACTCCCATCGACTCCTTTC
The DNA here is from genome assembly GCA_943590905.1 of Sphaerophoria taeniata. NCBI lineage: Eukaryota > Metazoa > Arthropoda > Insecta > Diptera > Syrphidae > Sphaerophoria > Sphaerophoria taeniata. Next base: position 18,174,790 of record OX016540.1, on the reverse strand, counting down.
CAATCCTTGAATTTCAATTTTATGTCAGATTTATTCAGATTGTTTGCACATCCTTTTTTTTGTTCAAGTTTTTTGTCGATGAAATTCATTTTTTTCCTGTCAATTTGTGTAGATTGCCAGAATTATTGTCGCTGTGTACAGTAAACAATGGAGCGCACAAAGGATATTAATTCTGCGACAGGGAAAAGTTTCATGAATTTTTCGAGTGAAATGCCGAAAAGGTGCAGCATTGACTTCGTTTGAATCATGCAAATGGATTTTAATTAGAATGTTGAATAAAGAAGATGGAGCACAACGAAAGTCCTTTCGAAATTTCGTCTTCATTTTTGGCAGCATTGCAAAAACGAACTTGTAAAAATGAACAGAAGTAATGTTGACTTTTAAATAAAACGACTTGCAGACAAAGTACACATTTTTATTTGAATAGTCTGAATTTTTTGTTTGCTCTTGTTTTTAATTTCTGTCTTAATTGATAGTCCTTGACAAAGGAGACGAAGAGTGGCTGTAGCGGAGATCGTGTATGTTTATTTCAAATGAAATTTAAATCCATGGTAGGGATTTTGAGCACTGTATCAACTAAGCAAATTCAAAATGAAGAAAATGGTAAGTAGGTATACGCCACAGTTTCCCAACAGAGTAAATCAAATATTTGCCGGAATTCGTTGAACTTGAATAAAATATTTTTCCATTTCTCAGATCTCCATCACAATAATATCAAAACCCAATCAAGTGAGAGTTATTGAAACTTTTTGAATCCTTAATCGATTTATATTTCCGTATCCCCATTTAACCTTCGTCTTCTTCCAAATAAAAGAATAAAAAAAAAACAAATAAATTTAAAAAGCAATATCATTCATAAAGTCTTCTCAAGCACGTCTAAACTATTTGAAAAGGAAAATCAAAATCACAAACAGAAAAAAGAAATGGGAAAAAACGAATACAACAAAAATTGTATTTTCTCTTACTTAAACTAGTTCCGCAACCAACCAATCATCTTTCATTGCCTTCCGTCCTTCATTTCCAGCAAATATAAATATTAAAATATCCTTTTTTTTCTACCTTCACAAAAAGAGAGCAGAACTTTTCTCCGAATAGCTGAGGGGTATTATATGTTGCCCTGTCGGTGCCTCTCTCTGGTCGAATATATCCTCTTTTTTTTCTATTTTTACAAAAACCAACAAACTTGATAAGAAAGAAGGAGGTTTGTATGGATGTGAATGTTTTCAAGAAAACAATTTTGCTACTTCCACTTCGACTCCAGTTTTGCATTTAGTGTTTGTTTGTCTTATTCTATGAAGTTGAATGTTATTTGTCATAATGGTGATACAATCTGGTCTGAGCTATCCCTGGATGACGGCCGTTGTTTGCTCTTCAAGTGCGGTTTGACAGATTCTTGGGGGGCTATACCCTAAGTGGCACGGATCGGTAGGTATAGGTACAATGCCCTTGGTGTAACGAATTGGTAGGTATAAGCCTCTCCATGCCACCGATCAGCAGTTATCAGAGCCCATAGTGGCACTCAAATCGGACAAAAGGTCAGAAACCCTTAACGCTGGTGGGGAAGTTTAAACTATGAAATGGTCGGATTATTTCAGGCTTACTTTGACCAAAATTACTAGATTGATACTATTGTTTCATTCGGCAGAAGTAGAAGAAGCGATCGATAGTACTAGTCTTCAAGGGAGTGAGTGTGAGTTGAGTTGTATAGAAAAATTTCAATTCCGTATAGGAAAATATTATTTGGTAGAAACCGGAAGAAAGTTTAATATTCTAGGACGTGTTATTATTAATTTTGTAGTCCTAGCTCTGGTTTGTTTTCATTCAGCAACTGGAAAAGTATTTTTTTATCCTTAAAGGATGGTGCTTACGTGCGTCGTTCGCGCATACTATGTCAAATTTCAGATCCAAAATGTCATAATAAAAGTAAAGTAAAAAGAAAAGAACAAAACTTTAGATTTCTGTCTCCGTCTGTCTCATTTACTAAAAATATCAGCCATTTTTTTTCCTTTGACGAATTTGCCATTGGATCTGAAATTTTTGGCATTTCTTTTTGTGCTGTTTCTCACTTCTGTCATTTTGGTTTCTGACAGATGCGCAATATAATACCTTGTATTCTGTGTACTGTGCTTAACTTGATACCGTCAATTTGTGACTATGCTTTAACTGATACTATATAACTATAACTTTGTATTAAAAAAACAGCAATAGAACGTTCTCCGTCTCACTGTAGCTTGAACAATCTGGAAATTACTGACTTCGTTCTCCATGATTCTCAGCTTTTGGTGTCTCCTTTTCTTCTAAAAGAAGATTTGTGGAAAATGTAGTCAAAGTTGTTATTATTGTTTTCTTGAAAAAAAAATACCATTCTTGTGTCGGTATTGCAAAATTCTATAACTTTGATATTTGTCAACCGATTAGCTTGACTTCAGCTGGTTTGGAAACGTCAGCAGAACATAACATAAATTACCCGCTGGCGCTCATTGATGGATTTACGCTAAGGCCCGTGAGGCCCAGGCCTAGGGCGGCATAATTTCAAGGGCGGCAAAATGTTTGAAATGCTAAAATTTTAGACACGAACAAAAGTAAAGACAATCCATCTCAAAATACTATGTGAGGTATGTATATATTCAGGCCTTCAGACACGAATCAAAACAATTAATCCGCAAGCAGATTATGTTCCTATAAATTTAGAAGGGTCATGTGCAGTTGAATCGGTAACAGAAGCAGTTGATTTCTTTTCTACTTTACAAGAATTATACAATTTACTTACCATATCTACACATCGTTGGGATATCTTGGTGCAGCGTACCAAGGGAAATAAGGGTCTTTCTCAAACTCGTTGGTCTGCTCGACATGATGCATGTTACGCGTTAGAAAAAGAGTCGTCGTCATAGATGAGGAACCGACTACGCGATCTGAAGCTACGGGATTGCAGCGAAAATTACAACATTTAGAAACAGCAATCCTAGTAATTGTGTGGTATGTAATTTTAGGTCGTTTTAATGCTGCTAGTATGGAGCTTCAAGAATCTCAAGCTGATTTATCATCCGTTGTGCAGATCTATATAGTTCTCTGACTTTATTTCTTCAAAACATGAGAGAAAAACAGTTTTCTGAATATGGAGAAAGAGCTAACCACTGTCTGGAGTTCATGATTATTATCGTTATGATACTCGTCGCAAAAAAAAAAAAACAGAAAAATTCAGCCAGAAGACCACCTTTTTCTGGACAAGAAAATTATCGAACAAATGTTTATTACTCTCCTCTAGACACTCTGAGTGAACACACGGAAAGAAATGAAAAATCAGTAATCACGAATTTCCATGTCGTAAATTATGAAAAATCTTTTTTTTGTAAATCATCCCTCTAAAATGAGAGTCAAAATTGTAATTCAATCTTTATTCCGTCTAAATTTACAAAACTGTATAATTTGAGAATTACGAAAAAATGTCATGACTTTAGATTTCCATTGTAAGAGCAATTTACAAATTTTGTATTCGTAATTTTAAACATTTGGAGCATGATATAAATTGTACGACTAAATAATTCTGATTTACAAAATCAAAGATCGAGATTTATGATCTCAATATTCTAAAAACAAAGCTCTTGAAGCTAAATGAACGAATCGATCTTAGACAATCGTAGTTTACAAAAATATTTCCTGAATTAAAAAATAGGTGTTTATTAAATCATGAATTCTTATCGCATTTTACTACTTTTGAATCCAAACTGTTTTTTTTTTTGTTACGACTCATGAATCGTAAATTACGACAGTATTTCCTGAAAAAGAAAAACGTTTTGTGTTGTTTATTTATTCCCTAGTTTTCATGCGGTCGAAAATCAATTCCAATTTTTTAAAGCGTCAAGTAGCTCAGTGGGTAGAGGTGCCGATCAAGAGACCGTCGTGCATTCTCATGCCTGCGTTCGAATCCCAGCAGTGCGGAGTGACGGATTTGTAAAAAAAAAATAGTCGCCACTAAGCAGTGCAGAATGAGAAGGAAGTACGGAGATTGATCGGTGAGGTGAGAGAGAGGAAGGGAGAATATAGTACCGGGGAAGGGCGAGGAAGGGAGAGAGAAAAAGAGGCGAGATCCCCCCGAAACGGGGATGGTGGGGGGGGGGGGGGGGAGGGAACAAAAAGGATAAATTACGTAATTGACAACTGGCTGATCGTAAATTACGCTCCTGAATCGTAAATGGTTTTTTTTGTTGCGATTCAAAAGTGTAGAATTACAACTTTTGAGTCGTAATGTCTTCATTTTCCTCTTTTTCGAAAATTACAAAGACGAATTCGTAATATTTGATTTCCAATCTAAGGTCCATACCTAGATTCATTTTTCTTGATTTACCGCTTGTTTTTCTTGATTTGATCTTCGATTTCTTTCTGTGCAATTAGCCGGACATAAAAGTGCATATGAAAAACTTTACAAAAATTTCAATTTTTTCGACGATTTATCTGAAAAAGATACAAACGAGTGTCAAAGAACTATAGTCAGTAAGTATCCTAACGATTTGGAAGAGACTTAGGCAATGAATGTATTCATTTCCATTATCAACTCAAAGATGCTCTGCACAAAGAATATGTCATGTATTGCAGTCACGGAGTCTTCGAGATGTTTATCCGAATAGGGACATTGCTCTCCGAATTTTTCTGAGCATTTCCACTCTAAAAAGAGTAAAAACATAATAAATACGTGGAAACATGGGCCAAAATATACTTAATGCTCTTTCATAGCTGTCTATTGAGGGATTGAAGCTCAACTAGTCCAAGAAATTAATTATGACGATATAATTGACGTTTTTTGCGCGGACCAAAGCCGAATTGATTAAAATTAATTAAAATTATATTAAAAAAAACTTCAATAAAATAAATTTATTTTGAAATTAAAATATTGGATCAAAATTAATGAAATCCACTTTGAATCTATTTTAATTTTAATTTATAAAATGCCGCTATATAAATATTATGATAGTCAATAAATAAAAATAAATTTTATCAATAAGGACGGCGCATCGAACGGGGCCTAGGGTGGTAGCAAGCCTAAATCCGTCACTGCTGGCGCTGCTTGCGATTCAAGGTCTGGTTACACTGACAGCTGCAGGTAGGTATTTTGGATATTTATTCGAGCGTCAATACGCCAAGGAATTAAATGTTGGTATCAATGAAAACGTTAAAAAGGTATGTTCAAATGCCTGTTGGGTCGATTGCTCTCTTACCTCTGTTCTTAATGCACCGAATTTGGATTCAATGTATACACAAACGCGTATTTACCTTATTATATCTTGACAGAATACACAACCGAACAGATCCTTTTATTTTCTTTTTGAAAACAGAGCAGCGACATCTACATATTACATTATGAGGTTACTCTAAAAGCGATAAAGGGATGGATTACATTGAGATGAAAAGTCAGCTTCACATAGATGACAACTTATGGAAAAGCTTAGAAAGAAAATGTGAAAAATTGTTTTGACAACAATTTAAGTATACATTGCTTATAGTACGGGAGGCAGCGCTTAATTTTAAAAGTCATTTGCTCAAGGCTGAAATTAATATATATTGTTGTTTTCGACCCATCTTTGACAAAAGTGAGCGTCAGTCGCCTAGCTAGTGGTGGAATCAGAAATGGCAGCTCGTCAAAGTGGCAAAAAAATTCCAAAAAAAAAGTCATTTGCTCAAGGCCCAAAACTTGTGTGTTGGTTATTTGGATCAATACAAACACAAAAACGACCGTCAGCCGCTTGGACAGTGGTGGATTGACCGTCAGTCGGGCCCATGAACATGCCAAAAAAAATGTTAACAAAGTCATTTGCTCAAGCATGAAATTCATACAGTCGAATATTTATTCTATTTAAGTAATAAAAGTGACCGTCAGTCGCTCGTTTAGTGGTGGAAAGACCGTCAGTCGGCGTCATGAAAATTTTGCCTTTTAAGTGAAACTGAACGAAAAACTTAGTTTTTTGCTGGGAAGACGTTATGAGGAAAGGTTTGGATCCAAAAATTAAAAAGCTATCAAACGAGAAGCAAAACCACCATTTTACAAACCCGAAACCTTATAACCATGGCCGCCATTTTGTTTTAAACGCTTTTTTTATTTTTGCTTGTAACTCCGCCAGTTTTCACTTTAGAGAAAAATGCCCGATAGCAAAGCTATAGGAAATTTTATTTCCTGAAAAAAATATTATGTAACTTTTTTCTCTAAACCTTACAGTTTAGGAGCTACAGCTGATTTTTTGCTTTTAGTGCCTTATTTTCTTTAATTACATAAAATTATATATTCAGAAACAAAATAGTTTTTTTATTTTTAATGCGAACTAAATTTAACTTAATTAATCAATACAATTTTTTTTTTCCTGTTACCAAAAATATAAATTTGAATCGTCCTCGTCATTTGACTCATCTGTAGTGTCTGAATCAAAGTTGTCGATTGCCACACTGCTATCACTGGAGTCGTCGATGATACCATTTAGTTCAGGATCAATTTCATCTGCATTATTATTGTGACCATTACCTGGAAGTTCATTATCATTATCGATGTTTTCTGTAAAATAATTTAATGTGTATATTAATACATGTTAAAAATGTATGGAAGTAAAACATACCTGCAGGAGTATCTTCAATGATTGTTACTTCAGTTATTGTTGGTGGAACTTGATCACCATCGAACCAGTTAAATGTATATTTCTCATCCTCTTCTTTCCAACCATTGTCAGTGGGTGATAACTCAGATGGAATTGATTCATGAGCATTACTCCAAAGATGAGCAATATAATATGTGCGTAATATTTGTTGATATAATTCCGATTGACATGGTGGGAATATTGCTCCATCAACTGTATTTTTCAATGTAAATTGATCTTTTTTATTCATTTTATATGTCTTATGAAATAAGGCTACTCTTGCGGTATTTATATTGTCTATTCCATTTAGACCATACATTTTTGAAACAAACTCTTCAATAATTTTTTTAAGTTCATTTATGTTACAGTCATGTAAATAAGCAATGTCTGTGAATGCCTTGATGTATTTTGATGATTGGCTTAAAATTTCGAAAGGTTTTTTCTTTCCTCTTCTATAAAAAGCTGGATTGAAGTCACATCCTGTAAATGCGTGAAATCCAGGCAATGATGCGCATAACCTAGATCCCAATGAGTCATACAATTTAGTCACATTGATATAACGCTGGGAATTTCCACTTCCCATAAGCATATGTATTGTAAAGTTATTTGGAATATGATTCATATTCCCTAAAATTATTATTAAAATATCCGTATCTGAACACCTCACAGTTACGTTTTCAGCACCAGTATCCAAACGGCAAATATGGTATATAATCTTTGTGTCAGATTCCTCATGCGCTGAGCAATTTAAATTCTGCTCTTCAGTTTTCACAATACTTTCATCACACTGTTTATACTTATAGCATTTTTCATTATTAAAATAAATAGTTTTTCCACCAATAAACGAAGCCATATAATTGTTCTCCCAATCATTGCATATAAATTGAATTAAGGCCGCTTTAAAATGATTATTTTTTAGTTCATTTGCAAAATTCGCCGGTCGTAATTGATCAGGACTGGTTATCCTATAGTTCTGACCTTCAATTCTGCCCCTTAAATTGTGTTCGTGGTCTTTTATAGATGGAGTAAAATATCTATCGAATACAATTATAATTATCAGTGCATTTGAAGAGGTAATTATCGAAAGAAACTTTTTGGAAATATTTCCAAATGACAGTGGAACGTCTGTCATTGCATGCAGAATGAAGGAACCATCATAAATCATAACATCACACGACGCCGGCGGATCACTGACTATTTTTTTTTTCTAAGATTTTTAATAACGCCGATTTGTCTGTTTTACAAATTGCTCCATCGAGGTGACACATCGCCAATGGAATCGGTGTTAATGGGTAAGAGAGCACTGCGTCAATATTGATAGTTTTTTCTAGAGCTAATGAAAGTAGTTGAGCAAATAAATCTCGCTGCATTCGTACCTCAACTAATTTTCCGGAAATAGCCATTTTCTTTTTTTTTATTGCATTTGCAAAACTCAAAATTTTGTTTCTAGTAATAGATTTTTCAAATCGTAGAGGATCTGTGCTACATTCTGCTATGAACTGTTCACGTTGTTCGTTTCCGGTGTGTTCTACGTTGAGCAAAAAATTAGCAATATCATCTTTAACGGCCTGACCAGTTGAAATATTAAATAAGAAGTTGGAGTCGTAAACATCAGAGAAAGGATTATTTTCCTTGAGTTGGGTGATTAAATTTTCCAGTTGTATAGAATGTTTTTTAATTCGACTCTTGTCCAGATCAGCGGTATTATCTTGACTTTTTCGTAAGCATGTATGTTCCATTGTATGTGTTATCATGGCGGTACGGAGACTATGGCTTTTACACCAACGCTGACGAGCTGAAATGGAATTTGTTGAATTTATTATTCCTGTCAATTTATTTGCCCCATCGGCGTTAATTGTTTGCTCTAAGGTGAGATCCACCGGCTGTCTAGAAAATTGTTTATCAGTTCTTTTTATCCCGTATGATCCTTTTTCAAATTGTAATTGTAGTCCTGGATGAGTTGTGGTGACCTTCATCAATTTTTCGTGGTACAAAACGGTGTATCGCGAGTAATTTTGTTGATTGAAAACGAAAAATATATTGGTGAGTTTTGGCAATATAAATTTAAATATCTCAAAATCAGGCTTTCGAATACTTTTACATAGCAAAAAATAATAATTAATGAAATTTATATATAGCATGTAAAACTGTGCAGTTTTTCCGTGATGTCCTTCCAATGTTTGCTGCTGATATATCTCATATTGTTGTAATACTCTCTTTACATTATCATTATCAATTATGGGATTTCCACGTTTACAAAGAAAAGTTTTTAAGTTCGAAACAGCAAGTAGAATAATGTCAAAGTGATTTCATCTTCGAATGTTAAATTCAACAAATACTTCATTCAGACAAACCGCGCCTTTTATAAAGCATGTAATTAAATAGTTATTTTTTCATTTGACGTACCGCCTTTAAAATTTATTCGATAGTTATGGGATAACGGCCGCTTTAGAAACTAAATTGCGGCTTGCTCTTGCATTTATCTCACAAACCATTGCAGAAGTGCATTTTGTGAAAAGAATATAAATAGGAAATAGTTCCTTTGCTCTTGTTATTAAAAATATGGCCGGTTAAAGAAAATAAGGCACTAAAAGCAAAAAATCAGCTGTAGCTCCTAAACTGTAAGGTTTAGAGAAAAAAGTTACATAATATTTTTTTCAGGAAATAAAATTTCCTATAGCTTTGCTATCGGGCATTTTTCTCTAAAGTGAAAACTGGCGGAGTTACAAGCAAAAATAAAAAAAGCGTTTAAAACAAAATGGCGGCCATGGTTATAAGGTTTCGGGTTTGTAAAATGGTGGTTTTGCTTCTCGTTTGATAGCTTTTTAATTTTTGGATCCAAACCTTTCCTCATAACGTCTTCCCAGCAAAAAACTAAGTTTTTCGTTCAGTTTCACTTAAAAGGCAAAATTTTCATGACGCCGACTGACGGTCTTTCCACCACTAAACGAGCGACTGACGGTCACTTTTATTACTTAAATAGAATAAATATTCGACTGTATGAATTTCATGCTTGAGCAAATGACTTTGTTAACATTTTTTTTGGCATGTTCATGGGCCCGACTGACGGTCAATCCACCACTGTCCAAGCGGCTGACGGTCGTTTTTGTGTTTGTATTGATCCAAATAACCAACACACAAGTTTTGGGCCTTGAGTTTTTGAATTTTTTTGCCACTTTGACGAGCTGCCATTTCTGATTCCACCACTGGCGCGGCGACTGACGCTCACTTTTGTCAAAGATGAGTCGAAAACAACAATATATATTAATTTCAGCCTTGAGCAAATTCCTAAAAAAAACTCACGCTGCCTCCCGTACTATTATACTTCCCTATTTTTTGTTTTTTTCTTTTTTGTTTGGATTATTCGAAAAAAAAGTCTCAAAAATTAAACCAAAAATATTGTGTAAATTCAAAACGAAAGAAAGAAAAAAACAAAAAACTTTGAAAAAGTAAAAATAAACACAAAACTTGCTTTTGATTTGCCAAAGTACCTTCCCACATTATTATCCTAGAAAATGAACATTAAACAAGAAAAACAAAAATGATTTCATATGGTTTTCCTTTTTTTTTGCCTTTTCCGACTGAAAGACCGCCCGGCCCGACCAAGGCAGAACGTGCAAAACATGAACACAAACTTTTCTTTTCAAAGTGGAAAAAAAGCATCCCTTTCAACAAAAACTGAGGTCCTGTGATCCTGTGTGTGTCTTTCTGTATAGGTCTCTTACTTAAACTTAAAATTCTATCGTTCTAAAATAGGTAGGTACACATCCTTTTGCATTTAATTCTTTTTTTAGTTCATCCTTTTTTCTTCTTCAGTGACTTTACTGACTACGATACGCTGACGATGTGGATGACAACGATGAAACTGAAACTCTTGGGTGGCTCTGATGGTCCCTCTGTTTCTTTCTATAACGCCACGCCAGCTAAAGTCCTTTGCCTCAAGTCTATAATTTTTTTTTTGTATTCTTTGCTTTTGTCTATTTTCAACCGAAACGGATGTGGTGATGTGCGAGGCACGTTTAAAATTCACTTTTATGAAAGTGATATATGTATTTAAGGTACGTCGTCGTCTTCAGTCTTATATACTGCTTGTCGAAGTTCAGGTTGAACCATGTGTACAGTGTACTTGTGCGTCCTGTCTCCTGTGTGTCTTCAAAAAAGGATATACGTACCATTTTGAGTGTTCGAATGGATGTGTATGTGCCAGTGGGTGTGGCATTTAGATCAATATCAGAATTTTCTTGTTAAAAGCAGAAGAAAAGTCTTTTTCAGGATTTATTTTACTTTGGGTTAAAATAAAAATAAAAAAAAAAAATAAAAAAAGGTAAGATAATATTAAGTTGCTTTGTAGGGTGAACTTTTTTTTCTCTGGATTGAAAGAGCCAGAAGGTTTGTGTTTTTATTGAATGGAGAATGGTTTTGAGGGGTTTATAGAGGAGTAAAATTAATTTTTCTCTGAAGTGGAAAGTTTATTGTTGAAATATCACTTAAGCCATCTTACCTGGTAGGTAATTAAAGCGAATGGTAAAGAGTTTTAATGGGGCGTATTTTGAGGATATTCCAAGCATGTGTGCAGGCACGTGTTGGTTTTTAAATTAATGGAGGGTTTGTGGTAAATTTGTTTGACAGGAAACGTGTCGTCTGAAAACATTCTTTGAGTTTTAATAATTGAGTTCCACGTAGAATGGGTATTATCTACTTTACTTGTGTCTGTTATACTTTTTTGTAATATAGAGTGGGGACATCAGGAATAATCATAATCATATTTCAAAAACGATGCTATTCAACGAATTTTTCTAAACATCAAAGACAATGAAACGAAACGTTATAGTCAAGCTGGGGTAGATCTTAATTATAATTCTCTGCCAGCTGTGGCACTTTTAATAACCCTTCGCCCTATAATATCCTCTTCAACGACAAACCTTCAAAAGACACACAATTATTTCACTTCATGTCATTAAAGCATAGCGAGTATGAGAGTGTATTCAAATTTATCACTTCACTTCAATCGCCTGAATGGCCTGTCAAGAGCATGTCTCTTATGTCTCATGTCAAATAAATAATACGACAAAACATGTTCCACTCAATTCGAAATTATTTCCACCCAACCCACATCAACACACAAACTGCAAGAACATCATTCATAGCACAAGATGCTCCTTCGTCAAGGACATTACAGAAAATACAAACTTTCTCTTTAACAAGAAAGGAAATAAAGAAAATGGAATTGAAGAGGAGGACGACACGAATTTAAAGATACGGATTAAACCCAAAGGATCCAAAAAGGATCATTGAAGAAGCTGTAAAAGTACTGAATAAAACGAAGGATAAAAAAAAAACACAACCATCAGTTGGTACACAGGAAAAAAATATCAAAAACAACAACATTAACAAAAAAGAGGGGATAAGAACAAAAAAACACATTTATCCTTTTAATCCAGATGAGAAAATTCTACTGCCATCCCGCACTGGTACAAAATCCATCCACTGCCGTGCGTTGCCCGTCGCGACCTCCGCCACCTTGCCATCACTGTTAGAAAAACTTCAACCGTGTGATGCGAGAATCCGTGCTTAAGTTAACAGTTGCTTTCAACATTATTGCGCCATATATCACGAATATACACACAAAATGTCGACAAGGATGTGCCTCATACCAGTTTAAGCCCTATAGAACACCCACATATTCGAGTTACCCTACAGGCAACGTCAAACCCCTCTCATACTTCTTTCGACCGCAAAGTCTCTCGTTCAACTATTTCACGGCAAGAAATTTTCACAGCGGGCAATGGCAAAAAATTCCAGTGTAACAGTCATTGTCGTTGTAGCCGCGACCAACGATGGCGACGACCGACGCGACGCTACGACAACGACGATGTTCGTAATAACAAAATGGTTGCACAAGTATTCAAGCACACTACCACTTTTTGTAAGCACCCCAAGTTAGTTGAATGCTGTAAGCTTGTAAGACAAATTTATTATACGGCATGAGTGAGAGGATACGTTTGGAGTGAGGAGAAGTTGAAAAATATTATTTTCCAGTTCCTGTTTGGCGTTCTTACCTAACCCTATTAAGCTTAAGCCGTTGGGGTACATATATACTCAAAATGGATGTATTTTGTTTGCGAATTTAACGTGGATACTTCCGTGGAAATTGTTTTTTTTTTTTTTTTTGCCAACACTGTGGTGCAAAAAGATACGATGTGTGATATTGGCTGTGTCGATTTTGATTGGAGTTCCTCAGGACTCCATTTTGGGGCCTATTCTTTTCCTGATATTCAATTCCGGCCACAAGTTTGAGTTCACTGCTTTTTTTTCTTTTTTTGCTAACACTGTCGTGCGAAAAGATAAGAAGTGTTACATTGCCTGGGCGTAATCTTAATTGGAGTACCTTAGGGCTCTATTTTGGGACCCATTCTTTTCTTGATATTCAGTGCAGGCCAAAAGTTTCTCTTTTCGAATGCACCAAACAAGTTCTTAAAACAGCAAACAGAAGTACAAGAGTTTAAAAGAAATAAATAAAAGACAATGTGACAGATGCAACTTCAACAAGATGGCCGCCATTAAAAGTCAAAGTTCACAAGGCCGAGGCCCTATTCTCAGTCGGTAGAGCATGCGACACTGGGTGGAAGGGTTAACATCGTTTTATACCGTTACACTATGGGAGAGAGAGAAAACTCTTCAAAGAGCGTTGCAGAGTTCAAACTTAACAGTCAGGTGCAACATAGTCGGACTTGATCGACTTGACAGTTTTCAAATACACTTTTCCATCTTTAAATCTTGAAATGATTCAAAACGACAAATACATTTTATTAGTGAATCCTATGACTATGAAACTACAAATTATTCAAACATTTTTTTCTTAGTAAAATCAAAACACTAGCACCCCTCGATGGTCCATTTGAATTGGTCGTCATTCCCCGCCGAAATCACATTACTCAGCTGCATCGTGAACACCCTATTCGACAAATGATCCCGATCAAACTCATCTCCCACATACAACAGTTCATTGTAAACTGAATTTCTGATCAGACAATCATCACCAACTGGCTCGATCTCCCATTCGCTGCCCACAGCAATGTCATCAGACGCCTGCGAAGCAGCAACCAAACGACTCCGTCCATCGGGATTAACATCGTCCGCAAACAAATAGCCTCCATAGGGGAATTCAAAGTAAGTGGTGTAGTTCATGGGCTTCGGTATCCATCTCAACTGAGTGCCAGGAGCCATGATTGCATAACGACGCAATTTCGGATGGCCATGGGCAATGTGCAGATAATCGTGGGAATATTTGCTCTTCAAACAAACCCGCTCGTTGAACACCAAACTCCGAATGGACACTGGTAGTCTCTGTTCCAAGGTGAGCAGTTGGGTTTTCTTCTCGGGACTCAGATCAGTCAAATTCGATCGAACCATCAACTCCCGGCAATAGTATCCGAGTTTCAAGATGTATGTTTTGCCATTGATGTCATTGGCCTTGGCCATTTCGTTGTAGATGACGTTGAAGGCATCGATGAGTTGCGGAACCAAGTGGAATTTCTCCATGTTTCTCATCAATTGGTGTTTATCGGTCAAGGGATAGGTCGCCACAATAACTTTGGTTATGATTTGAGTAAAGAGATCGTCATCGAGGGATGATATCTCATCGGCCAGCTGATGGACGTTCATATCCCGCTCGAAGGACTGGTTTATGGTGTTGTCAATCCAGAGTTTGGCAACGCCTGTCTCGAAGAGAATCTTGAGATTATCGACCATATTGGTGGCTAGATTGTGGGTTTCGTCGTTGACTGAGTTGCCTTGAACGACTTCGTCATGGACTCCTCGGATTATTCGGATGATTTTCAATGGTTCGTCCTGTCCTCGGCGGATGATTTCCTCCAATAGATGCTTGTAAATTTCAAACTTCAACTCGATGTCTCGAACGGCAGTGGCAAAGTCGACAAGAAGCTTGAAATTCTCCACGTGGTTGTCATAGGCTTCCTGAACAACATTCTGGACCTCATCATCACTCAAACGACGATCAAGAATATTCCGTTCAGCTGGAACGAATTTTCTTCGTCGAATAAGATCGACAGCAGATGTTTGCGTTGGAGCCACTTGTTGCAGCTGGGGTTGCTGGTACGAGGTTCTTTGAATTTCTTCATTTCGATAGTTGGTCAATTGTTCGTCGATCTGACGGAGTTCCTCACGCAATTGCGGCAGCCTAACTTGACAATTGACATCACGTTGATCGTAGGAGCAAAAGTACTTGATGAGAAGGTCCACGTCCGATTGAATGCGAGTCCTTCGCTGTTCTAAATTCGCTAACCAGTCCGCTGCTCGTCCTTCAACTGCCACCAGTGTATGAACTAACAGTACGAAACTTATCCCGAAACTAATTCCCAGTGTCATTTCTGTGCCGCGGAAGAATTCAAACTGAATTGTGGCTTTCTAGCCAGCAGCCGTGGAGGATCTTTCTCTCTGTGCGGATAGACGTAGATGAACTTGGATGCTGTTGCATCACCAAAACACTAAAAGCGCTGATAAGACAAATGATAATTGAAATGTGTAATACTTTCAATTTTGTTGATTTTGATAGTTTGTGAACAGAGACCGAAATACGAGCTGGGCTAGATTAATTCATTGCACGCTGCGGGGTCAAGGGTGGACACACAGAAGAAACCATCTTTTGTCGTGACGATAGAATAGTGCACGCTAAGGAATAATTGTGAGGGGCAATGTGAGTTGTCTTCGGTTAAGTGATTTAATAGGTTCTATCGTGTGTCGTTTGAGATGCTCGATTATCTTTTCGAATGAAAGAACAAAAACATTTTTTAAGACTTTGTAACTGTCAAGATTGGATTCTGTGATTATTTCGTAAGAATTTCTTAATGAAAATGATTTATGGTTTATTTATAGTTTTGGTTGGGTAATGACGATGTGGATTTTGTGGGGGATTCTTGTTTTTGATTGAAAAATGTTTCTTGCAGAATTAGTTTCGTGATGGGAGATTAGGAAATGTGAAATTGGAAAAAAGCAGTTTTGAAGCTTACATTGTACATTTTACATGATTGTGTAGTGGCCTTAATGACTTATTAATTTGTTGTTGACCAGTAGTGGTAAAAATTTCATACAACTGTTATATTCCTTTGAGTCCAAAAGACACGACTGCACCTCAGTCTAATTTGTTGTTAGAGGATACGTTTGGAGTGCGGAGAAGTTGACATATAGTATTTTACAGTTCCTGTTAACGTTGTTTCCTAACGTTGGGTTACATGTACAAATGTATGTACATATTTTATTTGCGAATTTAACATGAAGATAGGATGTCGGATATTGCTTGTGGTGATATTAATTGGAGTTCCTCAAGGCTCTATTTTGAGACCTATTCTTTTCTTGGTATTCAGTGCATGCTAAAAGTTTAAGTAGGCTGTGGACTTTTCCGAATTGTTGTTAAAGAAAACAAGCAGATGTATGTTTGGAGTTCAAGAGAAATAAATGACAGAGAATTTGATAGGTCCATGTCGTTGTACAACCCGTAAAGTTCGCTGATGTATCTTCTTCTCCATTCCCCATCAATGCACACGGGGCCAAAGATGACCCGAAGAACTTTCCTCTCGAATACAGCCTAAGGCACATTCATCCGATTTTGCCATGCTTCTGCACCATACAGCAGGACTGGGATGATGAGGGTGTTAGTGTTATACAGTTTTACTTTAGTTGCTCGAGAGAGGGCTTTTCCACTCAATTGCTTTCTTAGCCCAAAGAAACATCGATTAGCAAGAGTAATTCTTCGTCTGATCTCGGCGCTAGGGTTATTGCTCGTGTTAATAGCGGAGCCTCCATGGGGTAAGCCTTGACGTGGCGGAGCGGCTTACGGTAACTACTACTGCGATGCTTAGAGCTATGCGATCGCGAAACTTGTTTTCGCAGCAGGGCCTCCCATGGTCGACAGGTCGAAGCGGAGTAGGCTGTTACTACTAATTACCCCACAACGAAGGAGTGTTCCAACCAAGGCACTTCCCACGAGGGACGGCAGCGGATGAATTTCTTTTTGGAATGAACGGTGGCGTCCTCAGTTCCAGTTAGGTCGAACTACTTGGTGAACACCTTTACGGGCTACTTCGACATATTTGAAGCTCAGGTCGTAAAAGGAGCGGTTTCCCGGCTTTTGTACTTGGAGTCACATCAAGTACCTGGTACTCCAGGTTGGGGGTTGTACGTCGGGGTGACTTCCCGACTATGTAGAAAAAAGTTAGTTGCGAAGCGACAACAGGCCTCGGAAACGGACGGATACACTGATGACGACCCAAGCAAACGTATAAAGGACAACGAATTTCGGATATGCACGTGGAATGTTAGGTCCCTTAATGGACTGCGTGCTGCCGAACAACTAGCGGAGAACCTCAACTGCTACAAAGCAGATATGACCGCTATCCAGGAAATGCGATTGGATGGACCGGGCGAAAAGAAGATGGAAAATTGCGACATCTACTATGGGGATTGCTACCGGGAGCAGCGACTCTTTGGATGCGGATTCGTCGTGGGAAGCAGACTCAGGCAAAAAGTCTTGAGCTTCAAATGCGTAAGCGAACGCATCACGACGATCCGAATCAAGGCTAATTTCGGCAACATTAGCTTAATATGCGCGCATGCCCCCACAGAAGAGAAAAATGACGACACCAAAGACGAATTCTACGAGCTCCTCGACAAAACATATGAGCAATGTCCTAGCTATGACATGAAAATTGTCCTCGGCGATTTTAACGCAAAGCTGGGAAAAGAAGGCATCTTTGGAAGAACAGTCGGAAAGCACAGCCTGCACGACACCACTTCCGACAACGGATTCAGGCTGATCGATTTTGCTGCGGGGCGAAACGTTGTGGTAGCAAGCACCTGGTTCCCACATCTCAACATCCATAAAGGTACATGGAGATCTCCTGATCAATCAACCGTCAACCAGATTGATCACATTGCGATCGACGGGAGGCACTTTTCCAGCATTCAAGATGTTCGAACTTTCCGAGGAGCCAACATCGACTCGGACCACTACCTCGTCGTAGCCAAGGCAGTGCTACGAATATCCCGACAACGGCCAAAACAAAGAAATGCTGCCAGAAAATTCGACGTCGGACGGCTACAATCGCAAGAGATCGCCAGATCCTTCTCTGATCGAGTGACAAGTAACCTCTTAAGGAGTCCTATGCCGCCAACATCAAGTATCGAAGACCAGTGGCAACATTGCCAGAATGCAGTTAGAGATGCCGCCTCTAATGTGCTGGGTTTCACACAGCCACCAAAACGAAAACCCTGGTTTGACGAAGAATGCAGGCAGGCCCATGCAGCCAAGCAGGAGGCATACAAAGCGGCGCTGCAAAGAAAGACAAGAGCTGCTCGTGTGCTCTACGAGCAAAAGAGGAGAGAAGAACGCCGGCTTCTCAGGAGAAAAAAGAGAGAGCATGAGAAGCGTCAGATCGAAGATGTTGAGAGAGCTAACAGCAGGAATGAAGTTCGGAGGTTTTATCGGAAGGTAAAACACCTGGCTCAAGGTCATCGAGCAAGAACCGATGCCTGCAGAGATCATCAAGGGAACATCATAGTAGAGCCGCAGTCAGTGCTGGGGATTTGGAAAGACCACTTCTGTAGACTGTATAACGGCAACGACGAACAAAATCCCGCCGTCAGACAGGAGCCTCTTATCATACGCGATGACAGCCAACAATTCCGTGAACCCGACCTAGAAGAAGTGAAAACAGCAATATCACGGCTGAAATCCAACAAAGCCGCTGGAGCAGATGGTCTAGCTGCCGAGCTGTTCAAAGCCGCAGGCGACGAGCTAGATAGGAGCATGCACCAAATCATCTGTAAGATATGGTCGGAGGAATGCATGCCCGATGAATGGAACCTCAGCATTGTTTGCCCGATCCTGAAAAAGGGAGATCCTCTAAACTGCGCCAACTACAGAGGAATCAGTCTGCTTAACATCGCCTACAAGATCCTCTCTGCCGTATTATGTGAACGTCTGAAGCCTTTCGTCAACAATCTGATTGGTCCTTATCAATGTGGCTTCAGGCCAGGAAAGTCTACCATCGACCAAATTTTCACGTTGCGGCAGATCCTGGAAAAAACCTATGAAATGCAAATCGATACCCACCACCTCTTCATCGATTTTAAGGCCACGTATTACAGTTTCAACAGAGACGAACTGTATAAAGCTATGTCTAGCTTTGGCATCCCTGCCAAGCTCGTTCGCTTGTGCAAAATGACGATGGAGAACTCACGCTGCTCTATCAAGGTTGGCAATGAGCTTACGGAATCATTCGACGTCAAAAAAGGATTCAGATAAGGCGATGCACTGTCATGCGTTTTCTTCAACTTCGTTCTTGAGAAGATAGTGCAAAACTCCACCGTCTACACCAGAGGCACTATATTCCAAACATCTGTTCAACTTCTAGCGTACGCCGACGATATTGATATAATGGGAAGAACACAGCGTGATGTCAATGGCGCCTTTGTGAGGATTGAGACAGAAGCGGCAAAAATGGGTTTAGCGGTAAATGAGGGAAAAACGAAGTACATGCTGTCTTCGAGTAAGGACACCCAACATCGACGGCTCGGACAGAACGTCACAATAGACGCATACAACTTCGAGGTAGTTAAGGAGTTTGTCTACCTAGGCTCCGCTATCAACACGGACAATAACACCAGCGCTGAGATAAGACGAAGAATTACACTTGCTAATCGCTGTTTCTTTGGGCTAAGAAAGCAACTGATTGGAAAAGCCCTCTCTCGAGCAACTAAGGTTAAACTGTACAACACCCTCATCATCCCTGTCCTGCTGTATGGTGCAGAAGCATGGACCCTAACAAAATCGGATGAATGTGCCTTAGGCTGTTTCGAGAGGAAAATTCTTCGGGTCATCTTTGGCCCCGTGTGCATTGATGGGGAATGGAGAAGGAGATACAACAGCGAACTTTACGGGTTGTACAACGACGTGAACTTAGCCAGAAGGGTCAAGGTCCAGAGACTCAGATGGCTCGGTCATTTAGAGCGCATGGACACCAATGCTCCGGCCCGGAAAGTCTTCGACACTATTCCCGAGGGACGCAGAAGGAGAGGAAGACCGCGACTTAGGTGGCGCACACAAGTGGAAGAGGACCTCAATCAACTTGGAGTGCAAAACTGGAGACAGCTAGCTAGGGACCGAGCTGACTGGCGGAGACTGTTGATTGAGGCCCAAGTCCACAACGGACTGTAGCGCCACCTTAAGTAAGTAAGTAAGTAAGTAAGTAATAGCGGAGCCTTGATAGACAAACTCCTCTACTACCTAGAAGTTGTATGCATATATTGTGATGTTCTGTCCGAGCCGTCGGTGTTGGGTGTCCTTCCTCGAAGACAGCATGTACTTCGTTTTTCCCTCATTTAACGCTAAACCCATTTTTGCCGCTTCTGTCTCAATTCTCACAAAGGCGCCATTGACATCACGCTGTGTTCTTCCCATTACATCAATATCATCGGCGTACGCGAGAAGTTGAACATGCTTTTGAAAGATAGTGCCTCTGGTGTTGACGGTGGAGTTTTGCACGATCTTCTCAAGAACGATGTTAAAGAAATGGCACTGTCGTGTAAGGCGAGGCCTCGTCTGAATCCTTTTTTGACATTGAAAGATTCCATAAGCTCGTTGCCAACCTTGATCGAGCAGCGAGAGTTCTCCATCGTTATTTTTCACACGCGAACGAGCTTGACAGGGATACCAAAACTAGACATAGTTTTATACAGTTCGTCTCTGTTGAAACTGTAATACGTGGCCTTAAAATCGATGAAAAGGTGGTGAGTATCGATTTGGAGTTCATATGTTACTTCCAGGATCTGCCTCAAAGTGAAAATTTGGTCGATGACTTTCCTGGTCTTAAGCCACATTGATAAGGACCAATTAGATTGTTGACGAAAGGCTTTACACGTTCACATATTACGGCAGAGAGGATCTTGTAGACGATGTTAAGTAGGCTGGTTCCTCTGTATCTAATTGGCGCAGTTTAGAGGATCTCCCTTTTTCAGGATCGGGCAAAAAATGATGAGGTTCCATTCATCGGGCATGCATTCTTCCGACCATATCTTAAAGACGATTTGGTGCAAACTGTTATCTAGATCGTCGCCTGCTACTTGGAACACTCGACAGCTAGACCATCTGCTCCAGCGGCTTTGTTGGATTTCAGCCGTGATATTGTGGTTTTCACTTCTTCTAGGTCGGGTTCACGGAATAGTTGGCTATCATCGTGTCCGATGAAAGGCTCCTGCCTGACGGCTGGATTTTGTTCGTCATCGCCGTTATACAGTCTTCAGAAGTGGTCTTTCCAAATCCCCAGCATTGACTACGATTCTACTATCATGTTCACCTTGTTTCTCTCTGCAGGCATCGGTTCGTGCTTGATGATCTTGAGCCAGTTGTTTTACCTTCCGGTAGAACCTCTGAACATCATTCCTGCTGTTGGCTCTCTCAACATCCTCGATCTGACGCCGGCCGGCGCATTCCTCTTGCCTCTCCTCTGTTGCTCGTAGAACTCACGAGCAGCTCTTGTCCCTCTATGCAGTGCAGCTTTGTATGCCTTTGTATGGTTTTATTTTGGTGGCTGTGTGAAACCTAGCAAATTGGAGGCAGCATCTCTAAAACTACTTTCTGGCAATGTTGCCACTGGTCTTCGATACTTGATGTTCTTCTTAAGAGGTTACTTGACAATCGTTCAGAGAAGGATCTGGCGATCTCTTGCGATTTTAGCCGTCCGATGTCGAATTTTCTTGCAGCATTTCCTTGTTTTGGTTGTTGTCGGGATATTCGCAGCACTACCTTGGCTACGGCGAGGTAGTGGTCCGAGTCGATATTGGCTCCTCGGAAAGTTCGAAAATCTAGAATGCTGGACAAGTGCCTTCCATCAATCGCAATGTGATCACTCTGGTTGACCGTTTATTGGTCAAGAGATCTCCATGTTCCTTTATGGATGCTGAGATGTGGCATGTGGGAACCATGTGCTTGCTACCACAACATTTCGCCCCGCAGTAAAATCGATCAGTCTGAATCCGTTGTCGGAAGTGTTGCAGTGCAGGCTGTGCTTTCCGACTGTCCTCTTTTTCCAGCTTTGCGTTAAAATCGCCGAGGAAAATTTTAATGCCATAGCTAGGACATTGCCCATATATTTTGTCGAGGAGCTCTTAGAACTAGTCTTTGGTGTCGTCCTTTTTCTCTTCTGTGGGTGGGGGCATGCGCGCATATTAGGCTAGTGTTGCCGGATTTAGCCTTGATTCGGATCGTCGTGATGTGTTCGCTTACACATTTGAAGCTCAAGAATTTTTGCAAATTTGCGCAATAGAAATAGTGTGAAATGGAACACCTGTCAAATTGCTGAAAAACTTTGTCAACTTTTGTCATTCTATTCATCATTGCTAAAATTTCAATTCACAAAAGCAATAGAAGAGGAAGAAGAATACATAAAAACTGTCTGCGCTGAATTGTACATCAACCACTAAATAATGTTATAAAAACAGAACATTCCAAAAACATAACAATGTAACAAGATTTTGTCAACAAAAAAGCTGTAAAAGCAAAAAAAACTACAATGAAAATTTATTTACGATTTTTGCATCAAATTTGCATCAAAGTTACCCAAAATCATAAAAAAAGGAATCCACTAAAACATCTCGCACAAAAATTTCTTTCTACACGTAAAAAATTGACTTTGACTCTTCAGACTTTTATCGTGAGCGGATCTTTTGCATTTTCCTGAACCGCTTCGAACTTTACAGCTTGCGGCGGATAACACCCATAACGACTCCTATTACAACAACGAGACTAGGTACTTCCATCACGACCGACCGACGACAACGGCAACGAAGATGTTGAGGATGAGAACAAAAATAACAACAACTACGACGACCAGTCAAGTGAACATGCTCTCCTCTTAGTTCTGCCAGAGTGCATAAATTCCACAATAACAAAGGTGAAGTATGCGAACGCGCCCTCAAGCAATGCGACCATACCAGACTTGAGCCCTACCAACAGTGAATTCCATAAAAAAAAAAATATGGAAACAAAAGATGATAATTTTGTTTTTCTTTATTTTTCAAAAATAAAAAAAACCAGCAACCATACAAAAATGAACAAAACTCATCACTGGGCTAAGAGAAGAGTCCTCATTTCAGGAGTTTGAATTCTTTTTTGTGATTTTAAAAAGTTTTTTGTTCTTGTTCGTACTTTTTTTTGTGATGCTACCACTGATGCTGGCTTTTCCGATGCTTCCATTGTATCTACGTGCTTAAGCATCCTTTCCATTCCCTTATAATGTTCTCATCACCATTCACCATCAGCATCATCGTCATCTCGTCTTTAGAAAGGCAGCTTACTTCAGTCCATAGAGCAGAGAGAAGCAAAATCGTTCGCATCCTTGACAGTATAGTAGTATCTACAACACCGATGATGATG
Source organism: Sphaerophoria taeniata (assembly GCA_943590905.1). Classification (NCBI taxonomy): domain Eukaryota; kingdom Metazoa; phylum Arthropoda; class Insecta; order Diptera; family Syrphidae; genus Sphaerophoria; species Sphaerophoria taeniata. The sequence goes on along the minus strand of OX016540.1, from coordinate 18,151,720 downwards.
ATGATGACGATGATACGACGGCAACGACGGACGACCACTTTGCCACTGTATTCCTTTCGACTGTAAATGTGGATGTCCTCTTTTCAGGTTGGCTGCTTTCCTCTTTTCATAGCTTTTATTTTATAATAATATGCAAAAAGACTTTTGACCTAAACATGCTCTTCTTGTTCCGTCTATCTGCGAGTTCGGTGAATAGATTGGAATGATGTTGGTAGGGTTGCCATTTGCCTATATTTTCTACATTCTTCGCTCAGAAATATCCCACTTCACTTACAAAATCAACTTGGCAACCCTAATATCTGTTATAATTGTGAATTTATGCCCCAACCAAGCCACACACAACTTGCTTGCTACTCTGTCGCGTCAGAGATTTATGCCCTTCACAAAGACATATTGCTGCGGCCACTGCTACCGCCCGATATACACAGAGCTCGGTATCCGTTCAGATATTCTTGTTGAGGCTGGAGAGAGAGCATAATGCAAGGGGATCTAGCACTAGTGGTTTGATTTCCTTGAAGATAGAAATCTTCGTCTATTCAAATTCCTGATGCAGTAGATCTCATTCCCTCTGCTGTCATGATGGCATAGAGAGAAACAAAAGTCCCTTATGCAAAATAATATCAGCACATACCTACCTCCTAGATTTTGTAAACCACATCGTTGCCAAAAGGGAATTGGCTTTTGAATTGTTCACTACGAGAAGCACAATGCCAGGTAGAGTTTGGGTTGTGTAGGTTTAGTTGGCATTCATAATGGTCCGACCGACACTGAAAACGACCATGTTTGAGGGAACCTTAGATTTGGTCGTGACTTTATATTTAAGAGTCGTACTGCCCCTTTAAGGGGAATTTTCGGAAGGTTGGGGAGAGGAAACATCATACCTGCTGGACGAAGACGACGACGACCAAGTTGGGTTTTCATAATTAGGTTTGTGCTTCCATTAACATGGACACCATGCAAATTGCTCTATTCTGACCTTATTTGTCGGTGCTGGTTGTAGGTGCTATTTCGGAGTGGAGGTAGCAAGGTGGCTCTGGGTGTACAACAATGTTCCAGGGTCTTTTTAAAGTCGTGTCGGTTGTCGTAGAATCGTTGTTGGATCTAGGAAATTACATTATTTTCTATATTAGGTCTTAGGTGAAGCTAGGAAGTGAGGTTCCCCTCTCGATGTGGAACGAACACATGTTTCGGCTCTAACAAATCAATTAAGGGTATGAGTGGTTTCTTCACCATGTATTTAAGCTAAGGGCAGAGTTGGTTTAATTTCGTATGTTTTTTAGTGCTGAAACGATGTAACTCGATGGACGCAGACAATTTAGACAACGAGGTGTTTGAAATTGTCAAAATTGACGGATGAGCTGGGTTCATTGCATCGTAAATCGGTCACCGAGCTTATGGGTTATAGTTTCTGTGATGATCGCTCACTATTGACAAAAAGTGTATTATTTGAACGCCGCGCCGTTTATCGGAACCCGAATGCTATCCAATTGCGGCTCGAATGTGTGGGTGAGCCATTGCAAATGATCAAAAGAGATATGTTTGTTTGATTTGATTCGACTAACTATTTTTGAACCTTTTGGTAACTGCTCCGGGAGCAGGAAAATCATGTTCTTTCTTCACTACGGCGTATACGTACTTTTTTAACATTAAGTTTAGATTTAGATTATTTATTTATTAGGACATTTCGAGAGGAAGTGAACTATATTTTCTCTTTCCTGGGTATTTCACAACGAACAGATGATAGGTAGGTCATCTCTATGCGGGATGAAATTAAGCAGAAGTAGTTCTCCTCTTGCTCGGAATATCAAAGATATTTTGTCTAAGCTTTAAAAAAATTTGAAGTGCCTAAATTGTATTCCAATTTCAAGTAAATTTCTCTATGAAGCGAACCTTTCGCATTTTCAATGTTTTCGTTCCTCACTTTTATATGTAGATTTTCAATCGGGATATCCAGAAAATTTCTCCAGCTGGCAAGGTTATCCATGCTTAGGGAGAACAGTAATGAGCATTCCATAGCTAGAACCAGGAACCAGGATGAATTAGAGGTAATAACAGACACTGCAACACTTCGTGCTACCTTGTCCGTGTGGTCAAACATAAGCTTATGGATATATTTGAAGTGGAGTTCAAGTGCTGATAAGTATAAGGGTGAGAGGCCTGTTTCCGCAAGAAGCATGTAGTTTGGCGTCGATTCAGGGATACGGAATTGTCGTTTCAAGAAAAATCTCAGAAGTTTTTCTAAAGTATCACTTTTCTTCCACTCCCAAGATTGGGCTGCATAAAGCATTATCGCTTTTGATGTAGCAGTAAAAACTTACAGCCATATTTATTTATATTTTATATTTATTTATTTGATTGTATCTTTTACAGTGGGCTTCAAAGCCTTTCGATTAGCAAAAGTTAACATGTGTACATTAATTAAATTTTAAAAAACTTAAAACGAATAATAAATTAATACATTGAGTCAGATCAAGCAAGATTAGAGAATAAGATAACTTTACATTTAAATATACGTTAACTATTTTACACTATTATAGCTATTGTCTTCACATTCAAATACAACCAATATAAAATGGATTTTACATTTACTTTAAATCCATATACTTAAATAAAACTGCCTCAAACTGAATGGTACCACGGTATTTTCTGACTGAAACAGGTAATTTGTTCCACTGCCTTATGACAAAGACGAAAAACTGATTTTCTGAAGTTCGGCAACTGTAACTGGGCGGCAGTATTGTAAATGACCGAGATGAGTTGGAAAACTTAATTTTATTAAAAAGATATGATGGTGTAAAAGTCATAATTATTTTGTTGAGTGTTTTCAAGGACAAGTATTCCAAATAGACGTATAGGGTGCAACCTAAGATATTGCTTGAAAAGTTTGAAATATGATCATATCTCTTAAGATTATATACATATCGAGTTACATTGTTGAAAGCAACTGACAGACTTCTTTTCATAACAGAACTATGGCTTACGAAAATTTGACATCCATACGTGATGAGCGGCACAATAAGGGTTTTTGCTAACCTCAACCGAATGTGTTGTGGTGTGAAATGTTTAGATAGGGAAAGACTACGCAGAGAAGCATAGATTTTCCCAATAACCATTCTAATATGATCATCCCATGTTAGAGTTGAGTTAAAAAGTATACCCAAGTTTTTTGCCTTACTTACATAATCAAGTTTAACATTTCCAAGCATCAAGGAAGGGAAGTAATCTAAATCAAGGGGGGTCTTATAGATAATTAGGCATTTTGATTTTTTTGGGTTAAGGTTGAGACAATTGGCTTTAGACCACAACAGTATTCTACTTAAGTCCGAGTTCAGTTTGTTAGCACCATCTTCAATCATTCCAAGCTTACAGCTTAAACGAACTTGAGCATCGTCAGCGTAAAGGTCTATAGATGAGTGATTTGATTGTATCGGGAGATCATTAATAAGTATTGAGAACAACAGTGGACCAAGGATTGAACCCTGAGGAACACCCGAAAAAAGCTTGAGGGGCCGAGAAATTTGTTCACCAATGACAACGGCCTGGCTTCGACCAACAAGATACGACAAAATTAGATTGGCGGCACTATCCGAAAATTGAAACTGACTTTTTAGTTTGACAACAAGCTTTTTATGGTTGACAGTGTCAAATGCTTTGGAGAAATCTAATAAAACCAAAAATGAAATCATGTCATTATCAATCGCATTACGAATATCATCTGCAACTTTTAAAATAGCTGTGACGCAACTGTGACCTGGCCTAAAGCCAGATTGCTTCTCAGATAGGAGCTTTTTAGCACTCAGAAAATCGCTTATTTGCTTATGAAGAAGTTTTTCTAAAACCTTAGATAGAAACGGTAATATTGAAATTGGTCGGTACTCTTTTGGGGATGAATGTGTTTCAGATTTTTTAAGAACAGGTATAATTTTCGCAGTTTTCCATATGTCCGGAAAAGTTGATGTCGTTATGATAGAATTGAATATGTGTGTGAGTGTTGGAAGAATTTGAGGTAAGATCATTTTGATGAAAAGCGGGTGAATCCCATCTAACCCTGCAGATGAAGATTTAATTTTTAAGGTAGCACTAAGGACTTCCGCTTCATCTACACTTACAAATCCAAAGCAAGATCTATTATCTGAGTCAATAGTTTGATGGCCTTCATCCATATTTGCCGGGTCAACAACCGGAAATACAGACGGACCATCAAAGGTATCATTTTCATCTTGATTGCTTTGAACTTTTGCAAACTCTTCATTTAGATAATTAGGACATATATCTGTAATACAATGTTCCTTTTGCTTCCCAACACCAAGTTCACGTATGTTCTTCCATAAAGTTTTTGAAGATAGGTTTTTATTAAAACGATCAGAATAAAATTTACTTTTGGCTTCTCGTATTTTTTTGGACACACTATTTCTCAACGTTTGGAATGTTGATAGTAGTTCAGGAACTCGAAACCGTTTCCAACGTTTGTAAGCGTGATCACGTTGTCTCATAAGTTTAAGGATTTCAGATGTAAACCAGGAGTTCCTCGAAGCATTTACAACTTTGGATTTAAGAGGAATATGTTTTTCAAATAAATCTGATATGCAGCTTTGAAAGAATTTTATTTGATCGTGAGGTGAGGCTAGAGAGTATACTATCTGCCAGTTTATCTGCCGGATGTCATTTTCTAGCTCTTCGGGAACAACAGCTTTGAAGTCTCTATACTTATAAAGTGTAGGTTTAGAAGGTGGATTAACTTTAAGAATGGCAAACAAAAGGTCATGCTTAGAGAAAGCAGGGGCATCAAGTTGAGAAAACATTAATACCTTAGAGGGATTGTTGGTTATCAACAAATCTAAGAGCGTTGAACTTGTTGCTGTAAAGTGAGTCGGAAAGGAAGTATTTACTGGGTACAGACCAAATGTTTCTAAGCTTTCAAGAAAGTTTGTTGAATTCTTCGTGTCAAGCAAGTTGCAATTAAGATCACCACAAATAATTATTTTGGAGAATAATGATGATTGTCGTTCAATTTCTGAGAAAAGATTTGAAAATTCATTATTTTTATTTGGACGGTAAACAACCCCAAGTAGACAGCGATTTGTTCCGTACGGAATCTCTATAAAAACAAATTCAGTTTGCGACGACAACGACTCCAGATTAGACTTTGTAACAACTTTGAATTCTATAGATTTTCGAATATAGATAGCAGTGCCGCCACCACTTCTGTGAAATCGATCAGCACGAATCAATTCGTAACCCGATAAGTCATAAACAACATCTCTTACATCAGTATGAAACCATGTTTCCGAAACACAAATTATGTCAATTCCTGACCTTTCAAACGTTTGTCTAAACTCATCCATCTTTGAATGTAGACTTTGTGCATTTATGTGACAGATCTTAATACCCTCATATTGTTTGCACAGAATTCCCAGCATACATCGTAGTTTGTCATCTTTAGCAAAGACATTAGAACAATTATTATCTTATAACATACTACTCATTATCAGAGTATATGAGTTGGAGTACGAAAATACATATCAGAAAACAAGTACCACATCAATAAGAAGCACACTAAAAAACTACAAGGCAAAGTATAAGAACAAATAAAAATAATTTGAATGTGAAGACAAATAATCAAGAAATGCAAGATAACATTAAAAATAAGAAAAGTAACAATAATTTGAATGTAAAGACAAAAAATAAAGAGATACAAAATAAAATAAAAAATAAGAAAAATAAAAAATGAAGCTAAAGAAGAAAATGTTGATAACGGAGAACAGAAGATGTCACAAAATAAGTTGATTTTGAGAAACAGCTCACGATCCACCTTCATTTTTATCTTCTTCATCAATTAAACCAGCAATTCGATTTAAGCTTTCGATCGATGTTACTAAAAGCGATTTTTCTTCTGCAGTGCTTCCTAGATTTTTTACGAAAACTCTTCCATTGCGGGTGTAAGCACTTATGAGCTTTTTCGTTCGTTTCAAATGTAGAGCTTTTCGAAGAATCATATGGTTGTATGACGTTAAGCTTTCATTAACATAAATTCGCTTGTCAGAAGGTATACCAACGTCATGCAAACATGTGTTTTGTTTTGTTGATTTCCAGCGTTGATAGATAGATGCAAGCAAGGTATTCTTTTCAGAGACTGTTTTGAACTTAACTACAATAGCAGTGTCAGTTTTCGATGTGTTCAGTTTGTTCTTAACTCGGAATATGTTAATTGGCTTAGATGGTGGTGAGCAACCAACAGAAACACATAATTTAGACAACAAACTGGGTAGATCTTCGTCATTATTCTTAGGTATACCAAATAGAACTGCATCAGCTGACATGTTTTCTCGCTCTAGCTCATCAATGCGTTGTGAAAGCAATAGGTTAGGTTGAACTGCAGTCTGTACGTTTGCCTCCTCAAGCCGCTCGACTCTGGTTGACAGATCAGCCAATGTATGGTCAACCATAGCAAAACGTTCTGTAAAGTCGCTTACAAATTGATTGAGTTTTGCGGTCAACTTACAATTTTCTTGAAGAATGAAATCCTTTAAACTTTTTATTTGTTTTGCAATCAGTGTTTCTATTGATTTATGGTCAAATTCTGATTTGGACTTCGACGAATTTGATGGTGTAACATTTGTTTTATGTTGAAGAACTCCACTGCGTGTTGATGGTTTCTTGTCATTGGATTTAGGTGTATTTGAGTGTGACATGTTGCGTGAGGTTATATAAATTCAAAGTCAAAGCACAAATAAAAAGAAATGCAAAGTTATTTTTATTGTAACTTGATTATCAATGGCAAATGAACAGATTAATGCACTTTTATAATTTTCAGTATAGTTTTATGTAAGAAACTTAAAAAGAAAATCGCACAGTAAAATTCGTACGTCTAGCTTGACATTTAACTTGACAGACATATTTATAATCAAATCTTAAAGGTTGGTTAACTTTAACCAATCTTAAAATATCATTTAAGTAGAAAATCCATATTTATAATCAATTTGAAGATTTAACCAAAGTTACTTAAAGCTCTCTTAAGATAATCGCAAAATTTGTTGTTTAAAGGTTGCTTAAATGTTAATTAAATGTTGACATTCCTATACATTGTGAAATTATATCTTATCCGTTTGGTTATTTTAGTGGTTTTAATAGGAATATGGAATATAAAAGATTGTTAACACTACAACTTTTACGAGAATTTTCCGCGACCTGCAGAATTGTTTGTTATTGGGATGTTAAAGAAGACTTTATATGGGAAGAAAAAACACCAGTTTCCTCACTATAGTATTCGAATAAGATTGAACCGGGCACGATGAACCAAGTAATCCATATTCCATACAGTCAACGAAAGGAACTGGCCTGATTCGTGCTTTTTGTAAGCCCAAAGTTTCTCCCCCTGAGATAGCATGCGGATTGGTAGTTGAATAGATTTTCTTTAAGAATATCTAAACACAACCTCATTTGCTTTTTTTAGAAGACATTACAAAACATATTGTTTTCCATCAAAAATTCACAAAAGATTTTAATTTAAATTTTCAAAGAAACGACGATATTTTAAGTGGTTTAGTAACAGTGCCACTGCTTAAAACGATCAGTTGACCACAAATTTGATTTGCCAAATAAAATAAAAAAATCTTCCAGCTTCTCTGACATGTAGGAAATCTCCAGATTTTGTTGCAGCGACTATTTGCAGCGAATTCTTCTTTTTCGTCGGTATCGTCCCGTTGTCATCACCATTTCCTTCCTCATCTTTATCAACAACCAAACGCATGAAAGAAACTATCTTCTCTGCACGGTGTCGCCTATTTTTTGTGTTTATCTTATTTTATTTTTTGACGTCAGCCATTTAATTTGACAAATTAAACTGAAGTTGCCTGTGTTCTCATCCGACGCCGTTAATACTGTTGTGGTAGAATCTTTCTCTGCTTTATGTAACATAGACAACTACCATCCACCCGTTGACATTTTTCTTGACACGAGCGGTCACTTACTGGACAACAGTAATCCTCATGACTGCTCACATGCATTTGATTTTCGGAGAACTGATTTTCAAAAGCTTTTTGATTGTTTAAACAAATCCGGTATAGAACACTTACCGATCTCTAACGATATTGACGAAACAATTTCGAGTTTTTATTCAGTTTTGACGAATTGCTTAAAAGAAGCAGTACCAATTAGAAGGACAATTCCCTCCAATACTAATATGCATCCCTGGTATACAAAGGACCTTAAATACCTTCGCAACAAAAGAAATAAAGCCTGGAAGAAATACATTAAGTGCATGACGGTGGAAAATCAAGTAATTTATATATCTTTGTTTGAAGAGTTCAAGAAACTCTCTTACGAATTATATAATGAATATCTAGAGTCGATGGGGGCTTCTGTAATATCAGATCCCAGGAACTTTTGGAAATTACTTAACTCTAAAAAAAAGTGTGATGGCTACCCTGTTAACTTCACTTACAATAATGTTACCCTGACCGCGACTTCTGACATCTGTGACGGTTTTGCAAACAACTTTAAACAATCCTTTATTGATTCGCCAGTTTTTGTGGACGAAAATTACTTTAATTATTTGCAAAACTGTCCGCAAGTGTCTTTTAATAATATCACAGTAGAATATGATAAAATCTTACAATTTTTGTCACTTCTTAAAGAAGATTTTTCTGTTGGACCTGATGGAATTCCACCCGTAGTCCTAAAAAAATGTAGGTCATGCTTAGCTCTTCCCTTGCGAAACATTTTTAATTTATCTTTGAAATCAGGCAAATTTCCCGCACTATGGAAGAGTGCCTTTATAACTCCCGTATATAAAAAAGGTGATAAGAATAATATCTGTAATTATAGACCGATTTCTAAGCTCTCATGTATTCCAAAGTTGTTTGAGCAAGTAGTATGTGACACTTTGGCATTTAACTGTAGAAATGTTATCTGCAATCAACAGCATGGCTTTATGCAAAAACGATCTACTGTCACAAATCTGGTTATTTTTTTGAATAAATGTTTACAGGCTTTGGAATATGGCCATGAAGTCGATTGTGTTTACACGGACTTCTCAAAGGCTTTTGATCAACTATCTCATGAGATTATAAAGTTTAAATTAATTTCTTACGGCTTCCCACCTTTTTTTATAACGTGGATTGTGTCTTACCTTGAAAATAGGTCTTATCAGGTTAAAATTTAGAAAAAGTTACTCTAAATCATACTTTGCTAAATCAGGTGTTCCACAGGGTAGCCATTTGGGACCCCTTCTCTTTATATTAGCTATCAATGATGCACCGTTATGTGTAAATAATAGTGAAATTCTCATCTTCGCGGATGATATGAAGATATATAAAAATATAACTTCTGCAAATGATCGTATTTTACTACAAAATGATATTAACCGTTTCACAGTATGGTGTGAAAAGAACAGTTTAAATCTAAACCCGACAAAGTGTCAAATGATGACTTTCTCAAAAAAACGTTCACCTTCATCTCATGACTATGTCATTTCACACCACATTTTAACGCGCGTTTTAACTGTTAAGGACCTTGGAGTTCTTTTTACACCTAATTTAGATTTTTCTGAGCACATTAACGGCATCGTTAACAAATCTAATTCCAGGTTAGGTTTTATCAAACGGTGGTCAAAAGAATTCCGCGATCCCAATGTTACCAGTGTTTTATACAACAGCTTGGTTCGTCCCCATCGGAGTATGCATCGCAGGTATGGTCTCCTTTCTATAATATTTATATTGGAAGATTGGAATCTGTGCAACGGAATTTCACTCGTTTTTTATTAAAAGGGTTTCAGTGGATTGATCCGCTAAATGTCCCTCCTTACGAAACCGTTTGTCAATCCTTAAGATATAAACACTTCAACAGAGAAGAAATAATAATGACATTGTCTTTTTCCATCAAATTATTAGTGGAGTGGAACTCACAACTTTTTGATTTTAATTTAAGTAAAACTCAACTTAAAATAATTTTAAAAACCAGTGTTCCACTCTCTTAAATGTTTTATGTTAATTTTGTCATGTTTTTTGTTTATTTTATGTTATTATTTATGTGTGCTGTGTTATTTGTTATAGTTTCGTTATTTGCTTACTAACAACTAGCACCACACTAAGTGATGAGCCGGTGGTATAACACAGTTCCTTTGTTGGCAAACCATTGGTCGTAAAATGTGCTTGCTATAAGCCCATACGACCAATTCTGATAGTGTGTAATAGATTCGTCGTTTCTATTACTTTTTTGAAAGAGACGTCGCGACGCTTAACTAAATAACAATCGATTATCGATTATACATAAGAATTTAAGTCGTTACTTAAAGGCAATTTAAATATTTAAGCAAGCTTAACTAAACAACCTTTGAGAACCATTTTAAGAAAATCTAATAAATACGGCAGTTAGTATTTAGCGCTGAATGGGAAATCCTTGCTGCAATATACTTCTTGCCAGACAGTTCCGATCGCGTTTTTGGATGCCGATAATTTATTTTCAAGATGTATCTCCAAATTCATGTTGTACGTCACCGTGAATCCCAAATACTGGTATTCATTAACTGTTTCTATTTGTTCAGGTCCGTATCTCCATCTTTCGTTCCCCGGTAGCCATCCACCCCCTCTCCTAAATACCATTGTTTTAGACCTTCTAAGGTTGACCGTCAAACTCCACTGTTTGCAGTAATCATGCAACTTATTTATCATCAGCTGGAGCGATTCAGGAGATTCTGCCAATAACACCAAATCGTCTGCATACATTAGCATATTGATTTGTAAGCCATCAATGTTAATTCCACACGGTAAGATTCTCAGAAGATCCTCGATATACAAGCAGAAGATTAATGGACTTAGATTGCATCCTTGCTTCAATCCTACAGAAGTTTGAAACCAGCCCGATAGATCCTTGCCATCCCAAATCGCGTTTAGTGTTATATTGTAGAGCCTTTCAATGACATTTCCAAACTTACGACAGTCAATCTCTGTACAGCTTATACATTAGAGCTTTTCTATTTATTGTGTCAAATGCTGATTGAAAGTCCACAAAGAAAGCGTATAATTTCTTGCGTTTTCGCAGGTACATATCTGTCGTTAGACTAAAAATGTGGTCAACCGTCGAGTAGCCTTTTCGAAAGCCTATTTGAAATTCTCTGAGAAGATGATGACTATCAACCCATTCGACTAAACGACATCTCAGAATTTCCACAAACATTTTTAGAGCGGAGTTCAAAAAAGAAATAGCGCGATTGGTCGATTGGTCCATCCTATCCCCTTTTTTGAAAATTGGGAAAATAATTGATTTCTTGAAAACTTCGAGAACTTCTCCGGACTCGAAAATTTTGTTGTAAGCTATCCATAAATGTGAAAGGAATTCGTCTGAGGCATATTTAAAAAATTCGTTTGGAAATCGGTCACTTCCTGAAGCTTTGTTATCCTTTGCTAACTTAAGCTCTGCGATAGCGTGATTTCCCTATCTAGAATTTCGTTTTCGAACGATGGTTTAGCGTAAAGGATATCCTGTGACTCGAGGTGTGTATTGAAGACTTGCTTCTCAAAATTTTCTCGAAGAGTTGAACAGGACAGAATTGGAATTGGAAATCCAAAAATCCGACGAGCTTCTACAGACTTAAACTAGTTTGAAATTTTTCTCTTTTCTCTTTAGTTTGTCTTTTGAGAATGCCTCTCATTTCATTTACCCAAGTTATTGAAAGTAATTTTTACTTCCTCAAAACTTCCTTCACCCTCGCCTTCCAAACAATCTCAATAATCTGACTCTAAATGTCTTCTAATTAATATTTAAGCATTCAACCTTAAACTCCGGAGATGGAGACTCATATTGCAAGAACAACAACAAGAATATAAAAAGCCAATGTAAGAACTCTCCAAAACAATTGTGGCAATTTCCTTCTTTATCTACAAACACACAAACACACACACACCTACACAAGAGTTTTCTTCCTTTTCCCACTTCATTCAACCAATATCCACATTACCACAGAACAGAAGAAAAAGAACAATTATTTTCCTTTTACCCTCTGCAAAAAAAAACGACCAAAACGATGAAAATGAAACAAAATCTACATAAGCAAAACAAAAGAAAAGTAAAAAAAAATATAATCAAAAACAGGAAACATAATAAAACCACAGGCAAAAGAGAATCAACACCACAATTTATTATAACACAAGATATTCCATTCCCTTTAGGGATTAACTTGGTTTACCCAACTTCCTACATCTCTGTAAAATTCCATCTAGAATTTCAACCGATACACAAGCTTTAAACATCCTGCCACTACTGCCCCCTTTTGTTGTTTATATTCCAACTTTACCCGTTGTCGTTCTTTCGTTCGTTCGTTCATTCGTCCTCGTGTCTTTTTTGATTCAAGTTTTTATTTTAAGAGCTTTTACGTTGATTAAAATTATAAATGAGACTTAAGAAGGAAGAATCATCAGGAAAAAGTTCGAGATGGGGTGATATGTCAGGGAATGAGAGTTCGTCCTTAAATGCCAAAATTTGTGAATATCAACAGAACACACCCAACGACGACGTTGCGTACCTAGAAGTCCTTGCACCTCTCTGCTATTGTCGGTGAGGAAAAAGTGTATTTCTTAAGCGACAGGATTTGCTGTGTTCCGGTACTCCTTGAGCGTTGTTGTTTGGGAATGAAAATGATACTTTATTTTGAATAATTAATAAAGGACTTGAAAGATTTCAACGAGCAAGGATGACTACGACATTTGCCAGCTACAGAAGACTCGCGCCGCCATCATGAGTTCTGAAATTTTGTTGGAATCCTGTGTTGACGGAATTTCGCCAATTTTCGGAATGCATTCAATTTTGATTTCAATTATTTGAAAAGCTTTTCTAATTTCAATCTGCAATTTTCTTGGATAGTTCTCAGTTGTTCTTTCAAAATGTTCAACTCCGTTTTATCGAATTGCTTTTATATTTCACCTTTCAATGTAAGAACGTTCTAACTTGAGGCATTTCAACTCCTTTCAATTTCAACTGATTCCTTGACAAAAGCCTAAACCATTTAACTGATAGATATTTCAGCCAAACATTCTCCAAATTAAAAATTAAAGACTTAGAACTTAGTTCGCATTCAAATTCTGTCTCTTCGATAACTTTAAATCTTATTTTAAATACATTCAAAGTCGTTCAACCCAAAAACAGGCAATTTTCATCCATTTACTTCTCAAACAGTTTTCAGTCTATTTTATGGAAAAAAATCCCTTTTCAGCTTCAGAAAGCTTTCAATTAAATTTGAATTCAATGATTGAAAGTAGTGATTTAGTAATCCATTTCAATTTTCTTTCAATCGAGCTTCAATTTTGCTCAGCCGTACCGAGAAATTTTTAAACGTTTCTATTTTCCAACAGCGATAAACTAACTTCATCCTATTTCAATAGCTTTCAACTCTGTTCAATACATTTCAATAGCTTTCAACTGGTTTCAATTTTTTTAATAGCACTTTTTTCTAAATGTTCACAAGCCTTAAATATTGTCCTTGATTTTGAAAAGTGAATTGAAGAAATTCACCATTCAATTCCCATTCTTTTTTGAATTTCCATACGTATTTCACCTACCACTTGCAAACAACAATTTAAACGCATGCAATGAACCACATTTAAAGTCCTTCCTCGTTCTTGTGTTGTCATGACATACACACAGAGTTTTAATACCTTAATACGCTACGTATGCCAACATTGTCCTTTTTGGCCGCATCAACATGAACATCATCAGCCATACATCTAAAGACTAGAAAGCACAGAGACAGTTGAGTCTTAAGCACCAACATAAAATAACAGCACAGGGTGATGGAGCTTAAGGCATGAGAATGGAGCATGAACAGTATAACATGTCGGACTGGGTAAAAGGAAACGCCAGGACGAAGCATTCATTATTTTATAATTATTTGTTGCTAGAGTGGTGCTTATTCTGCTTGGTAATTACTTTACGTGTTTTGTTGTGCTTTTGTGTTATTTTATACTGCGTGTGGCGTTGATGTTGAAATTATTATCCTGTTTCCTGTTTATATGTGTTGTGCTATGGCTGGGGCGTATAGCTGGTGTGCGCGTTGGGTGAGTGAAGCGAATAAATCGTTGAGACGCAATTATTTATTTGCTCGACATATTTCTTGCATATTTTTTCTTCTTTCACAATTTTTGACGAGCATCCATTTTTTCTTCTTTTTTGTTATATAGTGTGAGTGAAGATATATTTAGTTAAGACTCAAAGGCAGTATTATGTAGCCATTTTCACCTTAACCAGCTTCTTCATATTTAAAATGATGATTAAATCCTAATTTCGAAATATTATCCATTCCCGAAACGAGATCAAAAGCCCAACAAATTACGACCAACCAACTACGCCTTCTGCTACTTCATTAAAATTCGGTCCTGAGAATTGATATTATTTCCGCTAGTTCCCTTGACACCTCCTTGCCATACAGCCTTCTGTTGGGAGAAAAACAAAAATAACAACCATGATGGTTGGCATTTAATTCCCCTCCATATCCTTTCCAACGTTATGCAAAATAACCCACACCTTTATGCACCAGACCATTAACCAAGCCCGAACAAGCAGCCATCTTTAAATCTCTTTTTCCTTCCTTCTTTCAACTTATACTCTTATCCTGCCTGCGCTCCTAGAGCTGAGGAGAAAAACTCCAACATGAAAATTACATTTAATTAAGTCGCAAACTTACGGCAAAGGAGACAGCTTTTGTTATGCATATTTGATGGTATATTCAGGGATTTTTGAATAAATGAAGCCTGAGGGACTATCCGCCGCACCCGAACTCGGTGAAGTCGAATCTGATGAGAGCCGGAACAAAAAAGGATATACTGCTACGAACACGAAGTAAATGTAATTCGAAGGATGTGCGTATGCTTTTTGTTTTTATTCAGGCTTGTTCTTGGGACAGGCAAGGAGAGTGATGGTGGGGATTTGCCAATGAAAAGGATAAGGGATTTTTGTATTTATACTCGTGGGTGGATTGTTGTGTTGTGAAATTCCCTTTTTGGTATAATGGTTGTAATTAAAAACTTAAGTTATTTCTCAGTTGAAGTGAAGGCGATATCAATTGCTAACCGCAATATTGTAAGGCTAAGGGGCTCTGAGCGATGAGGTGATTGTAAAGGTTTGAAAAAGATTTACCTATGAATAAAACTGATGGTGACAAGAAGATTACGGTAAGGGAGAGAAAGAAAGAGTGAGGTCGGTTACCTTTTGAACTTCGAACATTCCTTTTAAACGACCCAAACTCAAAATAGTTGGCCTAGTATTCTGAATTTTAAAATATTCCCTTTTTAGTTTAAGTTAACGCTGAAAGATTTCTAACAAAACTATTACGCATTAAATTATTTGATAGTGTTTTATTTTTTCCCTCCATGGAAACCCAGTCATTACCACACCTCAAAACAATGACCCGTTCGATTTTCATTGCAAAAATGTTGAACCAGCGTTATCATACGATTTGTTCTCTTGCCATTTAGCGTTTATTTCTTTTAAATCTACTTGTGCTAAGCTTATTGAACTAACGACTGACTAAAAAATCGCAGTCGAGGTACGTTATGGCGCGTGGCAAACATGCTTGTCTGAAGATAAGCGTTTTTATAACATATTTACAAGAAAAGAAGCGCTTAAAGTGGGTTCGTGGTCACCAAAACTGGACATTAAATAATTCGAGAAGTATCATATGGAGCGACGAGCCTCGATTCGAGTAGTGTGGGAGATTCAAGATCAAGAGTTTTAGCCATAGACTTGAAATGGTCAAAGGGCTTGACTTTCCTGAGCAGACAAATTATAAGCTCTACAATTATTGAAGTCATAACAGGACACTGCCTCATAGGTAGACATTGCTTTGAGGCTAGGGGTCTACACAAATGACTTCTGTAGAAGCTGCCTGGACGAGGAGGAAGAGGAAACAGTCCAACATAGAAGGACACTCTCCATTCTCCAATAGAAGGAATAACTTTCTCGGTAATCCTTTCTTCGATAATACCAGTGAACTGGCAACGATCGACACAAAATGTCCCTCCAACGTCATTAAAGTACAAAATGGTTTGTTTAAGTTCATTACTCTCCCATGAGTTACTTCACAATGGTATCACAATGGACCCTTGAGGTCTAAGTGAGTCAATAACGTCTAGACAGCCACTAACCTAACCTAACCTAAGAGTCTTAAGAACTCCATCTATAGCTGTTCATCCCAACTGTTTTAATAGAAAAACAAAATTTACCGCATTGTTTTTCTACATGTGCATGTCAGCTCAAGGAGTGGGAAACCTTTGCTTCATCGACGGTTCACTGACGGTACTGAACGCCAGTATTAAGACTTATTGAAACATCAACTTTTACCCTCAATAACTGTATTGCAAAGAGGAGATGGTAGTTTTATTTTTCAAGATAGGTAGGATTAACATGCGCTGGCTTCGAGAACACGATATTTCCGTTCTATCCTGGCCAGCAAACAGCACATAGAGACTTTGTACGGAAAAATGAAAAAAGAATTGAGGGCAAGATAGCTAAGGATCTTTATGACGAGAACAAACATCCAAGAAGTTTGGGATGGAATAACTCCTGACTTTTGCAATAATCTCGTGGAAACACTACCAATCCAAATTAAGGCCATTATCTAACAAAAGAGCGATGCTACTCAATATTAAAGACAAGTTCTTAGAATTGGGCCTACTTTCTTGCGTTAAAATAAATGTGGGCCAACTTTTTTTCGTCTAAAGAGTGAATATAATTTCTAAATTTCATCCGATAAATAATTGTTTGTTTTTTTTTTTTTAATATAAATAGCTCGCTTTACATGATGTGTTGAAATACTGTATCGATATATATTTTGGATATCTTTTTTTAATTTATGCTGCCAATCTTGTAGTTCACTAGGACTAGGCCAACTACTTTGAGTTTGAGCTGGTCTGGTAGTCACCACATGCATAGACAATGTTTCATTGTCTTGACATGGATAGTCATTACACACGTCTATTCGAAGACTTAAGTCTAATAAATAATTATTTTGTGTTAAACAAGCCAAGTCTGTGTGAATGCCTTCAAACGTTCAAACACTGTAAGATGGTATTTATTTTCTTATCAAAGGCTGAGCCAATGTGCAATATTTACATATATAAAATACAATAATTTCTATTTCTAATAGCTAGGGTCTTACCAATAATAGCAGGCGCTGCTAATTATCACAATTTGAGCAAGCAGATGCCACTGATTATCTGTAATAATCAAAATCAAGCCAGAAAAGACTTCTTCTAGTACAACAAACAACAAGTCTGGTACTTAACCGCCGTGCCGCCGTGGGCCGTGGTATTGCTCTGGTTTTGCCTTCAAATTTCACTTCTATAAGTCACTTTCGGGCCAAAACTTGAATGTGAATTATACATTGGCGAAAGAAATAATTCCATAAATTTTGTATCTCACTGATACACAATGTATTTGGCTGTTGGATGGTTGTGGGAATCAAGACTCAAGAGTCAAGAGTGTGCTGGGTTTTTGTTGTGTGTATGCTGCTGTTTGTCGTCCATCGGTGGTGGGTATTTGACTGTGCGCTGCTGCCTGCTGCTGGTTGTCGGGGCGTCGATCGTTGATCGTTGATGGTGGAGTGAGATAAACATCGTCCTATTCTCTTAGGAAACACTAGTTAATCCGAAAAAGCTCTGCTGTGGCTTTGAATTCAAAGGTGGATGCATAACTTAAGCCTTAAATGTTCTTAATTCTGCAAAGAATTAATTTTGTGTTGTTAAAGCGACAGGAGTGTGAGTTGGAGTAGTTTTACGTCGGCACCTAGCAATTAAGCCTTATCCGACGTGTGACCATTCACATTGGTATCTGTTTGTTAGAGTTGATACTCTCCCTTAATCACACTGTTTGAAACTCATCGATATCAAACTTTTGCGTATGTTATTCTCTATAGCTTTTAATATAATTAATTTCTTTTGTGTTTTTAAGTACCATTTTATTTCTTCCATGAAGAAACCATAATGGTAAATGTTTTTCTATCTATATAATTGGAACTTAGAATAATCAGTGTCAATTACCGAGAACGGATTTCCCGACAACCACAGCCACTCTAAAACTCCCACAAGGGGGCCTACCGCGACTGTAGCTGACAGACAACGGTCATAAAGACTCAATGAATGGGGCTTTCAACTACCCCAGAGCACCAATTTATTCAAAAGACCTGGTAGTCTTTCTATTGATTATATGTACTCTTACGTAACACTTTTTCAATAGGACTTCCCAACTTTCGTTCTTATCATGGATTAACAAGGATTCGCTGGCGTCCTTGTCATGCAGCCTCTTGCCAGTTGTCAGGGCGGTAGAACAATTCTGGAAGACTGCATGACATTAGCGCAAAACCATTCGCCTAGATCGTCATCTAGTTTCCACCCTGCACCGCGCGGAGGTCGGTTTTTCCGCACTTGAGCTTGGAGAAATATTTACTCGATATTGAGAAGCAACACTTTCTAAATAACTCACCCACTCTTCGCAGGGCAATTATTTGTAATATCTTGACTCGATTTAACCAACAAAAGTAAAATGCGTGTGGATTCAATGATTACAACAATATAAACATTTATTTTATTTCTGACAAAAATGGAAAAGAAGAAGTAAGAAAAGTAGAAAGAAAGTAGTGACAGATTAGGAAAACAATTACACACGAACACCTGGCTCAGGGCCAGGCCCGGATTTACCATGCAGGCACAGTAGGCAGTTGCATCGGGCGGCAAGAATTGGAGGGCGGCAAATTTTGAGAGAAAATTTCAAAACTTGTTATATTCGTGGGAATTGAATTTCCAGCGTGCAAAGTTATCTATCAGAAATTTTCAGTTATTACAGACATTCATCGTTTGAATGAAAAAGAAATTCGTGAAAAATCTGCTCAATTGATAAATTTCTACGATCAAGATATCGAAGCATCGTTCGCAAATGAAATGATTTTATTTCAAAGTTATTGCGTCAACAAGAATATAGAAAAAAATTCTCCTATGGATCTGCTCAAATTACTAAGAAGCAATGAGCTCCACACAGTTTTTCCAAATGTTGATATAGCGTACCGAATGCTCGTTTGCACACCCGTATCAAATTGTAGCGCTGAACGATCATTCTCCGTACTGCGGCGAGTGAAAAACTACTTGAGATCAAAACTGGTTGCAGAACGATTGAACGCACTCGCTTTGTTGACTATAGAGTCAGCTTATGTCTTTAGATTTCGATACCATTATCGATGAGTTTGCCGTCCGAAAATCGAGACGTAAAAACTTCAACCAATAATCAATAATCGCATACACAATGCTAATTGTTAAATGATTATAATAAACTGACTATAATAAAATGAAAGGTGCATTTAATTTATTGAAAAACTTTCCAGACAAACTTATTACACCATTGAAAAAGTTTCGTAGGGCGGGGGGCGGCAATTTTCGCTACTGCCTAGGGGCGGCAAATTTCTAAATCCGGGCCTGCTCAGGGCCTTAATTTCGTGGTGGATTGATTTCCAATCCACTCTATTTTTATATGCATGAATTACATGCATATTTATAGTGTATTTGGCCTTGTAGATAATGAAAAAAGGCACAAGATTAATCTTCTGCATCTGTCCCGTTGCCGTAGACTTTACCTTCCGTCAATTCCATTTTTCTCAAGTACCAGTTTGCTTTTACCGTTAATAAAAGCCATACTGGTAAATGTGTTTTTATCTATATAACTGAGCTTAGAGACTAACCACTCAGTTATCGAGAACGGATTTCTCGTTAACCACAGCCACTCTGAACTCCCACAAGGGGGCCGACGGCAACTGTAGTTGAGATTCAATTAGAATCCGGGCACAACTACCCCAGAGTACCAGTTTTTTCAGAAGACGTGGTCGTCTCTTTTGTTATTTTGTACTCTGTGAAGTGAATGTATGACATTATCATCATACATTCTATCGGATGTGTGAAATTATCACACATCCGTACAAACCAAAAGGATAGTTTTCCAGCTTCGTGACTTAACGGCTCACAGGAACACTGGTGTCCATTGTCATGCAGTCCATTTTACCAGAAAGGAGCTGGTCGGCCAAACTGGAAGACTGCATGACATATTGCCATGCACCACGCACTTTTCTTAAGAACACTCATTGGTGCCTTATTCTATCACAATGATAATCAAGTACAGTCTCATTAATCACGGTATCAAAAGAAAGTGATTATGATACATGTACAATAAAACGTAGGTTCATTCGCCCTGAGCCTGACCGAAGTCAAGTTGAGCAAGAGCAAGAAATCTGTACTTGGAATTGCAAGCAATCCTTTCCAAACCCTCACCCACTCTTCGCAGAGCAGAAAGTAGTGACAATCAAACTTTTTTCGCTTTCAAAAAAGCCGTTCACATTCTTTTGTCTATGTACCTACCTTTATTTGCAACACTTTTGTCGCCGCCGCCGTTAAAAATTCCACTCTAATTCAAATGGAAACAAATAAATAAAAGAAACCAACTTCACAAAACACCCTTTGTGATACCAATATTTCAATTTTTTTTAAATTAAGTCGTTCCATGCTAGACGTGTTTTCCTCTCCATCAACAACTTCATAACAAACCACAAATTCCACTTCAGTTGATATTTAGACAAAAATAATCTGTTCATTTACCTCAAACCAAATTATCATCAACGAAAAACCAGGACGAAAAATATTTCCAAATAAAAAAAAAATAAAAAAAAACAAAACTACAAACTTTCAATCAAAACCTTGCACACACTTCGCGTTCATCAAGAGGCGAGCGCTCCTCATAAAGTCGCACAATGAAAATGGCTTTTCGCAAAAGGAGCTGAATCAAGCAGAGACGTTCAGTTGAGTTACAAATGAAAAAAATCTAATAAACCCAGCAAAACGGTCCAGACAAACTCTTCTGGATTGCCAAGAGAGTCTTTACATTTCCCCCCTCGCCACCCCACCTGTCATAACTATAAAAAGAAAAACCAAAATTTACCTCGATTCGTATCCAAACCTCAATTTCATCCAGGGAGTAATTGAAAATGTTTTCGCTCTGTTTTGCGGTCTTAGCTACCTTTTCCCTCCTCCTCCTCCCCCCCCCCCCCACACTCATCCTTTCGTTATTGTCCTCGTCAGTGACTTTGACGTTCTTGTGTTTTCTTTTTCTGTTGATTTTTTTCCAGGTTGGTTGTAGATGGTTGCGGATATGCTTTTGTTTGCGAATTCTCGAATTCGCACGAATGGACTTTATGATGGAAAATTTCTATTGCACGAAAATGTAATAATTTTCAAAACTGTTGGGTATGCAAGCAGACCTTTTCAAAGTGTGAGAGACCTAAGCAGTACAACTTGAACAAAAAGTTTAGAAGTTTATGGCAAGTTTGTATTCTTGCTTGGTGAAATATTTATGTGGCTGCAACATGAAGTGTGACTATAAACAAGTTAAAGTACGTAAGTGAAAAGTGCAGTGCAGATGTAAGATTTTATAGTTATTTTCATCATTAATCACTGCTGTTTGGACTTTTGGGGCAGATGAAACAAATTATTGAGATGAAAAATATCTTTAGTATTTGAAAAGGTTAATCAAAGGGTTTCCTGGACGATTTAGGTTCATCCATTATACTGTTATGCAGCCAGGTTAAAAGCATATTTAACATCGGTTTGTCTTTTTCATTTAATCACGTTCTCGTTCTCGTTCTCGTTACTCGTTCTCATTCTCATTCTCGTTCTTGTTCTCGTTCTCGTTCTCGTTCTCGTTCTCGTTTTCATTCTCTTTCTCGTTCTCGTTCTCGTTCGCGTTTTCGTTCTTGTTCTCGTTCTCGTTCTCGTTCTCATTCTCGTTCATGTTCTCGTTCTCGTTCGCGTTTTCGTTCTTGTTCTCGTTCTCGATCTCGTTCTTGTTCTCGTTCTCGTTCTCGTTCTCGATCTCGTTCTCGTTCTCGTTCTCGTTCTCGTTCTTGTTCTCGTTCTCGTTCTCGTTCTCGTTCTCGTTTTCGTTCTCTTTCTCGTTCTCTTTCTCGTTCTCGTTCTCGTTCTCGTTCTCGTTCTCGTTCTTGTTCTCGTTCTCGTTCTCGTTCTCGTTCTCGTTCTCGTTCTCGTTCTCGTTCTCGTTTTCGTTTTCGTTTTCGTTTTCGTTTTCGTTCTCGTTCTCGTTCTCGTTCTCGTTCTCGTTCTCGTTCTCGTTCTCGTTCTCGTTCTCATTCTCATTCTCGTTCTCGTTCTCGTTCTCGTTCTCATTCTCGTTCTCGTTTCGTTCTCGTTCTCGTTCTCGGTCTCGTTCTCGTTCTCGTTCTCGTTCTCGTTCTCGTTCTCGTTGTCATTCTAATTCTCATTCTCATTCTCGTTCTCCTTCTCGTTCTCGTTCTTGTTCTCGTTCTCGTTCTCGTTCTCGTTCTCGTTCTCACAGTCGTTCTCTCGCTTTTGTTCGATCCAGGTTTTCTCACATTTCACTTCCTCTCACCTTTTCAAGTTACCTACCTACCACCACGAGAAATTCTCTCTTGCCAAACACTTGATTTTGTTCAAGGTTGAATTCTTTCTAATTGGAGTTTATTCTGTTCAATCCTCATCTGCCTTAAGCCTAACTAAACCCAAAAACTACAGACGAAAGTTGAAGCTCGAAGGTACATTAAACCAGGATTTTCTCCCTGTAAAAATGTTCCCTTTTAATATTTTCATTCAAATTAAATGACTGTGAATTGTCAAGAACTCCTGGAGCAGATCCCTTCGCAGTCTCTAGTGAGTTAACCTTCAAGAAGTCATTAATTCTGACAAAGAAAGAAAACACAGACCCAGCACACAGAAAAAAAAACAACTTCTTAAATTCATCTTCCACTCAAATTGCGAATCTTTTCAAAATAAATCAAAAGGACACAAACACACACACCCACACACGACAACGCAGCACAAAACTCAAAGTTCAGAACAAAAAAAGAAAACAACAAAAAAATTGAAAGAAAAAATAAAACAAAAGATAAGATGGCGCATCTCACAGCTAAGAAATGCCGGAAAGCGGAAGGATCCCCACGCCATGTACCCCACCAGCCAAAAGCAAAGGAATCTAGTGCTTGATATGCCTCCCTTTGCTATTCAGTTTTGAATTTTAATAAAACTCAAGTATCTCCATTAAAATCTGTTGAAGAGGATGGAACATTTTGTGGAAAATAGGTAGTTGCTTCTTTCTTCGGTCGTTCGTTGGTTTTCTACAAGGATCCTTCTTTGCTTGTTCCTGTCTGCCATAGTCTTGGCTTCGAAAAGTTTTCCGCATCATGTAATATTTTTTTTCCTCTCATTCACTCGTAATGTTCTGGAGCATCATTTCACTCCATGAGAATCATGAGATGTAAAGAGGGAAGACAACGGAGCACATAAATTCTCGGAAGTTGTATACGTATAAATTCATTATCCTTACAAAATGGAATGTAAGTGCGTTCTGGGTGGAGGACCAAGCAGTGTCGTGTCTTGAAAATCTTACGCCCCTTAAGACTTTAAAAAATTTCATTTTCATGTTTTGTAAACACAAGAATATTTAAACTGGAGGATATTTTTGCTTACTTGTTGTGAAAGCAAGGAGGGAAATTTTGTATTCCTAGTTGAGAGATAAAGGAATTAACCTCCCTACTAATTGACCCTTTCGAATCCTTGAGACAGCCGCTACTGGAACCAGGTACCTATACCTACTGCAAATTCCAAGACGAAGATTGACTAACCCCAATCCGATCGCCCGTCTTAGCCGTATCCAAGAATATCTTCGGTCCTTTCCCCAAATCGATGCCGTCTGAATAAGTGGGAAGGAAGAGAGGGGGCAAACAACACAAAAGCCATCATCATCATCAGAAAGTCCTTCAAAAGATAAACACACACAAACTACCACTAACAAACTGAATTTTCCTTAGAAAAGTTATTTTACATTGAAAAAGGAAGTAATTGATTCGATGGCATCAATAAATCAATTTTCTTGGGAATTTTAAGATTTATCCGAATAAAAGTCATCGTTTCGTTCGTTACACAAGAAACGAGCATTCTTGCTCTCCTTCGTCTATCGGTTTGTCTTCGTCTTTAAGGATTGTAGAGGAGAATGAAGAGGAGATGGGATTTGCCATTATCCTGTATTTGAAAAGGAAATATCTTCTCTTACATCAGAAATCGAAGGTTAAACAACGAACGAGTCGAGTATCGACATCGAGCAGAGAGGATAGGAGTTGTAGGAGGGAAGCTCTCTCTATGTTCTAAATCTCGACAAAGTGTGGTTCTTTTCAATTTAATTATGATAAGAGGATGTGAAGGGAAATTATTTCAACTCGAACATTTATAGTGTAGGGAAAAGTTTTGAGGAATTTATATGGATCAACGTTGTGTTAAGGATTTTAATATGAAAATACTTTTTTGATTCGATTGTATTGAAACTTTTATATTAAAAAAAAAAAGAATTCCAGAAAAAAACTTGTCCAAAGTTAATAACAACCTGAAAGTTGTTCTTAGTCGGAAGCAAATGTTTTGGAACTTTGTCTTTTTTTTATTCAAGCAACTTTAGAGGGAATCTATATGCTGACACTTTTCTGAATCAGGAACGTTAAAAAAACAAACAAACACCAATTTTTCCAAATTTGTAAGCAGAGACATCACATGACCTTTGAAGAACATCCTCAATACTGTTGATGGTTTTTGGAGTTAGGTGGCAAATATTGCAAGCTTGTGACGAAGACGTTTCAGTTAAGACATTACACGTCTTTCCATCAATCATTGTACAGATTGGTTTGTGACGGACATCTATACTTTTTTCATCAAAGATAACTTTGTGGGTAAAACAGCTTCAAGTTGATATTGAATATTGTTATATTCCTGTTTTGTAGGTTCGGTACTTTCCTTCATTAATTTAAAGGCGATAGGCCGACACCATTTTGTAGAAAATGTGCTCAGGTTCTCCCAAAAAATTGTTTTTTGTCCATCATCATAGGAAATAGAAACTTCGAGAGGCACGATAGTACTTAAAATAATACTAGCATCGGAATATTTTGGGTTGTCCATGAAGCTCTGCTCATAAATACTGTGGCTTTCGCTTCCATCAAGACCCCATTTGTAATAGACATCAACCACAAACACATCTTCAGAAAGGAATTGCAGAATTACTTCTTTTTGTACTTCAAAAGCCTTTTGACAGTGTGATGAAGCAGATGCTGAATTGGTATGCGAGCTTCACATTCCGATACTGTTATACCATCCGGATAACATGTTTTCTTTGCCTGGGCAATAGCACTGTAAGATGGGTAAATAATGGCGCCTCTAGACTTTGCACCTCTCTAAACTTTAATGTAGTCTTCCTTGGTCATACTGGGTATCTACCATCAAAGCCAAGGCTTCCAAAGGACTATACGAGGTGAAAGTCTTATTTAGTGTTGCTGCCACCTCCATCCGCCTTAAAGTTCTTGGTGAGGACTCGACTGCCAATTGCATCACTCTGGCAGTTGTTCTTTTTCCTGACTGCACCATGCTTGTTGTAGCTGCAAAGTTGAGGACTTCAGTTGGTATTTCAATCACTATTCTCCTTACATGTCTTTGTGTTGAACGTAGAGATGTTATTTATATTATATATTATTGCAAAGTTTTTTCTTGGTCTTCCTGGGGTTTTGTTGTTAGTTGATGCTTGAACTACTGTCGGTATTTCAAATTCTGAATTTAACCAGTCTTTCCACTTGATGTACAATTTTGACACAAACACTTTCAAAGATGACTTTAATTTTGTTTTAAACTGCATTTCACTATTTACAGAAATTATTTTATTAAATATATAGTGAATTAAACGTTCAGCACATTTAGTTGTCCAGCTGAGCACAAAATTTTCACTTACAAGGTACTGGATCTTCCTTGACTTCCTGCAAATAAAAATTAATAACTCTTAAATGTGCAATTTTGTGCAGCTGAAATTAATACACTTGAAGGACTAAACATTGGACTATCTTTTGCTGAAATAATCAAGAGGGAACAAATTGGAACTCTTATTAAAAACAAACGTGAAATTGAATAAGAATAAAAATACACACTTTTTGGAATGAATGAGTATCCGACGCTATTCCTTCTATAATATTAGCTTTTTCAAATTCTTTAATATGTCTAAATAAACTACTAACCATGTAGTAGTGAATCCATGATAAGAAAAGTGAATTAACTTGTAAACGGCCGCACACGCTCATAACCAACTTATACTAAATTAAGGGAGTTTTTACATGAAGAATCTACATCACGGGAGAGACAATTTATATTATCGTTTTTTTTTCAGTCCCATGCAATGTTTTTAAAAATCTTTTTACGGTTCCCTATCAAATGGATATTTACGAACATTTTGAGACAAAATTCACCATATTTCGACGAACTTTATTTTTTTAGTTTTGTCGCCGTAATCCGACCATTTTGCCTTGTGTGCGTTCCACCAAAGAAGTCCTCTCGTCCTAGTTTGGCGTTAAAATATCCGACTATTTTAACGTCGAAGCTAGGGCATTGCTCGTAAGTCTTGTCGAGATGTTCGTAGAATTTGTCTTTGGTGTCATCATCTTTCTCTTCTGTGGGGGCGTAAGCGCATATTATGCGAATTGTCGTGCAGCGCTCGTTGACAGCTCTGAAGCTTAGGACATGCTGCTTAAGCCTGCTTCACACGACAGAGCCACATCCAAACGGACGCTTTTGTTGTTCTCTGTAGCAGTAACAGTTTTTATCCTCCTTTTGCCCGGCTCATCCCAACGCATTTCCTGGATGGCAGTTAATTCACATGGATATTATAAAAGTTCACTTTGGCGTATACATACTCTTTTATCTTCTTTTTGCCAATAAAAATTATGTTTATTATTGGCGAACAACTTATTTGCTAACTAATTTCTTACAGCCCTATTAATAAAAATACCCTATCCACTGGATAACACACGTTATACCTAGCACACGGATAGTGAAGTTATTCGTTTGCTAAATAAGTTTATTAATAAACATATTTTTTCCTCATCTTAACTATTCACTGAACAGAATGAAAATTGTACTAGATAATCTAATATTTTTTCAAGGATGAAGGTTGGTCTTGGTTGTCATGAAAGTGATGTCGTTTTCCAAATTAATTTCGGAATCAATTTCGCTTGATTTTTTAAGTTTGTTTTTTTAAAGAAAAATTAGTGATATTTAATGTATTTTGGAGAAATATCTGCTGCTAATTTGTGTTCGGGTGTAATAAATTAAAATGTGCTTTTATTCACACCTTTTATTAGAAAAATTCAAGGAATACAAAATTATTTGAACTACTCCTTTTGACCAATGGAACAACATCAAACATTATCAGTCATCTATCATTTTTAGTTTGACAGCCTAAAAACCGTTAGAATTTTTTTTTTTTGACTGAATACGATTTATTATTGTAAAAATTGTTAAATTAAAGTTATTTTGTAACTAATAAAGACACTTACAATCGGCCTTATTACCATACCCGATCGGAGAAAAATTC
Source organism: Sphaerophoria taeniata (assembly GCA_943590905.1). Lineage (NCBI taxonomy): Eukaryota > Metazoa > Arthropoda > Insecta > Diptera > Syrphidae > Sphaerophoria > Sphaerophoria taeniata. The sequence goes on along the minus strand of OX016540.1, from coordinate 18,124,276 downwards.
TCTCCGATTCATATAATTTCTACGAATTTTCTACCACCCTATACTCTCGGACAGGTCAATCGTAGACATCTACGAAAAAATTTGAAATCTGCGTCGGAATTTCAAATTGAGAGCGACGTTTCGCGATTTGTGTCTTACTGTTTTCGTCCGATTGTCTCCGAAACAAAAAAGTGTCGGAACTAAAAATATTTTTTTTTACTCACAAAAAAACAAAGAAGTGCGTCGCGTCGGTACGCATCACTAATTTATGTACGAATCGGGTACGGTGAAGGAAATAAAACTTCCGATCGGACATTTTCTTCGATCGGAGAATTCTCCGATCGGGTACGGTAATAAGGCAGAATAATAGTTAAGCAAACCCTGCCTCCTCGTGATTTCGAAGAACTTGCAAGACATTATTACTTTAATAAACTGCTCCATGCACTTAAATAGCAGTTATCCATCTTTATTTTTTAATCGGCCCAATCGAGGTAACCGTTGGATCGGAATTTTCTCCGATTTCCTCCGAATCGGAGACATTAACTAGCTGCCACGATGTCTTAATATCAAGTTACCGAAGAATGCCGCTGCATGGCATGTCGTACGGAACATAGCTGTTAAACCAGTACGTCATACGAGGTGTAGCTGTTGTTCATTTGAGTCGAAGGTAGCGGAAGATTATAATGAATTTACAGTCTGTACGGCAAGTGCTGGTACATAACACCCATTAACGTCTGTTTGATCCAATATTTTCTTCTGTTCCGTATAAACTGACTTGTTTCCGTTCTCGGCCAGATCTTCGAACAACTGCGGCTGGGGACAGAAGAACCTGTTGCGATGATGCTGCTGCTGCTGACAGAGGACTCTAAAACGATGGGTATTCTTTTGGAAAACTCGACTGCGGTTGTTGATCAGCTGACGGGGAATTTTCATAAGTGTACCTTTCCCGTGGTCATAGTTGATCAACGTGCCTTTTAACGATTTGTCCGCCTTCAAGTATGATCTTATATGATAGAATTGATTACCCCCGTGATCCATTTGGGGCTATATCAGATCATTGAGTTGAAACTGCTTCTTTACAACATCTTCTGTTCTTTTCTCTGATGCTGCTGTTTTCGTCGTCAAAGTGATAGCATTTGGGTGTTTTTTGTCAAAGCAGGTTTTGTTTTGACGATGGTACATGAGATCAGATGGGGAACGTCCCGTAGTTGCTGATGGAGTGATGTGTTGACTCAGGAGGATTCGTGAGGTTCAGCTGGATGTTGGAACCATCCGGCATTTTCTTTAGCAAGTTCTTCGCCATTTGAACCATCCGCTCGGCTTGCCGATTTGAAGCAGGATGGAAGGGGGCAACGCGTATTAGCCGAATAAGGTTGTTGTTGCAAAATAGCTTAAAGTCTTCTGACGTAAACGCTGTTCCATTGTCTGAGACAATGCTGTCTGGAAGTCCATGTGTTGCAAATAGCATTTGTAGAACCTGTATCTCGATTGGGTCGAATAATTGACTTTATCGATATGCTATGTTCATCAAAACAAAAAAGAAGTTAAACACCAAAACCGTTGTTTCAAATTAGATCATTTATTGTACCGATATCTTTCAACATAGTGAAGTTTACATAAAGTTAAATTTATATATAAAAAAAATTTATAAAAATATAAATGTAAATACAGAAATGTACGATTCTTTCACAATTATTTGTATTACAATGAAAAAAATAAATAAAAGGTCTTAAGTCCAAATTTTCTTAAAAGCCTCTCTCGCAACATGTGTAACTGGTTGTTGGGCAGCATATTATGTTTTAAAGGTTTACAAATCAAAGTTGAATAAATTGAAGAAATGAATCGTGTTGGTTTTTCTTTTCAGAAAGTAGAATTGTTGAAAGGAAAATTGGCAAATACCCTTTCATACAAAAAAAAATGTCTTTCAATTATTTACAATTTAATGCTGTTAAGGATTCTTTACGAAACTTTGTCATATATATAATTTTTGATAAGATTTTAAATATAAGGAATTGTACTTTGTAATCATTTTCATCAGGATTTGTTTCAGTTTTCCCATTTTAAAGTTTTGAATTCACCAAAAGCTTAATTACTTCTTACATAAGAAAAGAAAAAATTAAGTTTAAAGTCTTTTCAAGAAGTCGTTGTTTTATTAATCCTCGAATGGAACAAAAAAAATCTCTATCTACACTAATATATAAAACTGAAGAGTTTGTTTGTTTGAACGCGGTAATCTCAGGAACTACTGGTTCGAATGGTATAATTCTTTTTGTGTTGGATGGTGCCTTAATCGACTTAGACATTAGGCTGCTTAACATTAAGCTGTGACCAATAGCAGCGAAGAATCTGTTTAAAATGGGGAAAAAACGGCAAAAAATATATATTTTTCTGCGTTTTAACGCATTTATCTCAGGAAGTACTGGTTCGAATGGTATAATTCTTATTGCGTTGGATGGCCATTAATTGAGGAAGACTTGAGGCTATTTAACATTAAGCTGTGACCAATAGCAGCGAAGAATCTGTGGAAAATATGGAAAAAACGGCAAAAAATATACATTTTTCTGCGTTTTAACGCGCTTATCTCAAGAACTGCTTTATGAAATTGAACAATTTTGTAAATGTTGAATGGTCCATTTATCAAGGAAGGCTTGAAGCTATATAAAATTTAGCTGCGACCAATAGGAGCGAAGAATTTGTGTAAAATGTGGAAAAAACGGCAAACAATACAATTTAATACAATATATAGCTGAAGAGTTTGTTCGTTTGAACGCGGTAATCTCAGGAACTACTATTTCGAATTGTAAAATTTTTTTGTCTTGGATAGTCCATTAATCGTTGAAGGCTTTAAAATAAAATAAATAAATAGAGTGGCGCGACAGCTCTTGAAGAGCCAACGCCTAAGTGGCTTACTCTAATCAACAATTCTCTGAGTGCGTGTGAAGAATTGAGGGGACCTACAATTTAACGCCGATTCCGAACGGCAAAGTTGAGAAGCATTTTTTCATTACAGATTGATACTCTTGGAAGATTTGTCAGGTCTTCGCAAGAGGCAGTACCCGTGAAAGATGAAATAAAAACTTGGCCTGAGTAGGACTCGAACCAACGACGTTCTGCTTAGCAGCCAACGCACTTACCAACTAAGCTAAGGGCAACTGCTTTAGGCTTTATTCTACTTAAAATTAAGCTGCGACCAATAGATGCGAAGAATCTGTGGAAATGTGAGAACTGAGATTTTTTTCTGAGATCTCTGAGATGAAATTATTTTGGATTCGATTTCTCACTCAGCTATTTGACGTGGCTGACATATGTGCAGCAACAATTAGTAAGGTAACCAGTAAATCTCAATGATAACTGAGAATTATGTTCCACCAAGGCACCAAATGATTTTGCCTCAGTCAAGGTGACATTGAGATCTCAGTGAGATGTTGTTAGGTGAAACTGGCCTAATAACTGCTCAAATTAGAATTTTGAGAGTTCAATTGATTTGTGAATGTGATTGATTGCACTATTTGTGCAGATTATTGTGTTTAAACCATATCATTTTATGTACTTCTTAACTAAAAAATATGCTCAGTTTAAAGAAAAAAAAAATTTCTTAACGAAAAAAACGATGCAGAAGTAAGAGAGATATTAGAATTAGGGAGAGTTCACCCAAGGGAATGCTTTAAGTATGAACAATTTTTTTTTTTTTATAATTCCCACGCCTCTTTCCCCCCCAGATACCGCACGCGCTGGGGTCCATTGTCACCGAGTACGGCGGCAATTACGGTTGCTAGCCGTAAACTGAAGGGAATCATAAAAAATTCTCAAATTTTTCAAGTTCAAGAGAATTACGACCTAGGGAGAGTTGACTGCAATGCAATTTTACAATAACTTCCGAACAAAAATTCCCACGCGCGCATGATGCACAAGTCGAGATGATACTCTGGCCGGTGGACGAGGGAGAGGCGGACGAAGTCGCGGGCAACTGCTAGTTTATTTATATGACGGATTGACAAACAAATTATGGTTAAGGATAACAAAAGCCGGTGCAGGGAAATTACTCCACGGGAATCTGCTCCACATGGGAATTCACTCCACTCAAAGTGGGAATGTTCTCCACTTTTTAAAGTGGAATAAATTCCCCCTGCAAGTGGGAAACAACTGCACAATTTTTTTGGTGGAATTATTTCCCAGCATGAAACTGAGCTCTACAGTTTTTACGAGGAATGTAAGTAATTATAATGCAATCAATTTATGTGATAAATTCAACCAATTTATTGACTACGAACACAATTTTACAATTTTACAAATTAAACAATTACTTATTTTTCCGCACAGTTTAACTATGGTGGAACATAAGTGCCGAATTCTATTTTGGGACTACAAACCCACTATGGTGGGTCATTAGTCCTGAAATTAAATTCGGGGTTTCTTCGTGATAAGTTTTAAACATTTTATAAACCAATAAATTGAGTAGACAGTTTGAACATATTTTCAAGGTTTACATACCACATGCTCTAAGTCTATGTGACGTTAAGGAAACTCTTCCCCATGAAAACGTTCTTCTGAACTTTGGTGTTCGGTGAGAGTAAAGCATTCTGCAAGCACACGGTACTTGAACCCAGCTTCATCTTATTGCATCTTTTGGTCACCTAAAATAACTGAGCTGTTTCTATTACATCAACAGGCCATTAGAAAGACATTTTTGTATTGATATGATTTTCACTGTTCAGTTTTCTTGCATCATGTGGATGCAGACGTAAGTAGGTACTATTTTTGCAATACTTAACCTTAACTCAGTCTCACATGTTTTAAAATATTATTTCAATAAAGAATTTGAAGCTTTAAACAAAAAATGAAGCAGGTACAATAATTGCAAGCGAGCGTAGCGAGCGTAAAAAATTTTGCCCAAAAGAGAATGAATTTGGGGTGTGAAAATAAAAAAATTCGCGCGAATTTTTTTATTTTCACACCCCAAATTCATTCTCTTTTGGGCAAAATTTTTTACGCTCGTTTCGCTCCCAACCAAACCAAAACGATTTTGAATGTTCCAGATCGTCATAATCTCTAGACTAGAGTCTAGACGAAAGTGAAAAAAAGATGTTCAAAATGAATCATTTCAATGCAGCACCTGCTTTGCAGACACAAGCGTGCATTACAAAGGTGCGTGGTGGTTTCTTTTAAAAAGTAAAGAAAACGGCAGCAGTTAGTTTTGAAAAATTAATTGTTCTGTCAATTTTGTTCACAAATAGTAAAAAAAATGGTCCTATCTATAGTTAAGACCTTTTATAATTCAAAGAAAAAAATCACATTCTGAAATTTTTTTTAATAAGAAGTGCAATAATATTGTTTCTCACACTTTTCACTTTTAGTGGACTTGTTTCTCACACAATTATGCAGTTATTTCCCACTCGTAGTGGGAATTTATTCCACTTTAAAAAGTGGAGCAAATTCCCACTTTGAGTGGAGTAAATTCCCATGTGGAGCAGATTCCCGTGGAGTAATTTCCCTGCACCACAAAAGCCTATAATTTATAGTTGTTGCTCTGAATAACATTTTACGTTGTTAATTATAGCAAGTCATTGGTTGAGAAACAATTCCAACATTTCATTTTTAAAAATTTCATTCAAGACGCTTAAATTTTTTACAGCAAATCATATGATAATTTGGCGAAAATCAAATACAAAACAGAAACTAAAGAAAATAAAACTCAAACGGTTGAGACTCCTATGGGTTAAAACGTAAATACTTCTCCTCGAAGTCTTGAGTAGCTTACAGGTACAGTTGTAATTTCGCTCTTTTGCTGTGGAAAAGATAAGAAAAATTGTTATTTGGTTTGTTTTGCTAATCATCCCTATCACAGAGTTCCTCGTAGCAAAGTTACGAATACGAACAAATTATAATCATAAGTGATGTAAATGTTCCATCAATCAAATGTAAACATCATCTCTAACACCATCTGTAATTTCATCTTAAAAGTTCATTCTCTCATTTCAATTGACTTGCTTGACACTTCTTTCTTTCATTTGAATTAACATCAAAACCACTTAAATAAAGTATTCTATTAGTCTTGTATTAAGCTTCCGCATTAATTCCAATTCACCGTAATATCTAACATTCTGGCGACGAGGAAATAAATTTAAGCACCCCGTAAAACAATTTTTTAGCCATCAAGCAATGGAAGAATTAGTAAAATCTTTGCCCGATGCACTCAACGGTCAGAAGCTTTTCATGGAAAAATTATAAAAGGACCAAAAGAGTTGGATGGACACGCACATAATTCAGGGCTCTTCAGCTATGATTGCAGGTGGAACACTTTCTGCATTTCATAACTTTGATAAATCGAAAGACAATATTGGAGTACGTATAAATCTCGATTGGAGCTGCACTTCAAGGCATATGAAGTAACTAAGGAGGAGTCTCGCAAAGCATATTTTCTGTCTTGGATCGGAGCAGAACTATACGAACTACTGCAAAAGTTGTATGGAAATGATGATCAATGGTAGAGAATACAAGGATTTAGTTGCAAAATTGACGGAGCATTTTGAGTCAAAAACCTACGCTACGATGTGAATTTTTTCGATCTAAAATAAAAAGCAATCAAAGTTACGGTGAATGGATAGCGGAATTAAGAGGAATAGCTTAGACAATGTAAGTACGCATGCAGTATTGAAACTTGTGAGCATGAAAATGTAGACGAATAAATAAGAGATGTAGTGGTACTGCACACACCGCATTATTCCGTGCGTACTACTCTACTGCCCTTCAAAAAGCTAATCCGTCGTTGGCTGATGTTTTAGCAATAGCAGAAGCCTATGAAGCTACACAAAAAACAATTCGTACAATAACAAATAATGAAGCAGCGATAGTGGAAGTCAACAGCAATTATATGATGTCCGCCATTTTGAGCCACATCAAAAAAAATTTGTCTGTTCCAATTTTGGGTTTAAGTGACGTGACGTTAGTCACCAAATCCACGTAAGGTGGAAATATTTTTGGTATGAATTGGTTTAAAGCTTTCGACTTGGGAATCAATAAAAACGCATGCAGTGTTAACCTATTAGCCATAGCAGATTCTTTAAATCCTCAAATAAATGCTCTTTGTGATAAATATAAAATAATTTTTGATTCTTCATTAGGTAAATGTGTTAACTTTAAACTTTAAACAAATCATTCATTCTGACTTTCGCCAGGGGTCTATGGGATTCACGGCGGATCGTTTTCAATTTGACCTTTCAAATTCGGCTTGCTTCGTATTTCCTTATTAACGAATTCGTGGCGAAGCGAAAATATTTCTTCCAATATTCCTGTGATTTCACACTTCTGGTTTGACTTTTTCTTCCAATATTCCACTGATTTGAATGAACACTCTTTAAAGAACAAATTGTCTTCATGGCTTGTCAAAGCGAGCAGGGTAAACACTCGTTCGCCTGTGAATCCGCCAAAAAAAAGCTGTTGGATTTCCACTCGCCTGTAAATATTATGAGGACATTTCAAATTCGCCTTCGAATTCGTTAATTCGTCGAATTCAGATCGAAGAAGGCGAAAGCGAAAGCAATTATTGAAAAAAAATGTTAAACTCGCTGGCAAAACGATCCGCTGCGAATCCCATAATCAGGCCCCAGTTGACTTACTTCAAAACAAGAAATTCAAAACCAATTAAATTTCTACGAAGTTTTGAAAAGGGGATTTGAAGTTTTTAGTTAATCTTAAGATGGATTCAAAAGCAGTTGCAGTTGCTGTTATAAATTAAAGAAATCGACAGCGAAAACGTGCATTAAAAATATAATGGAAAATGTTAAATGAGCGTCCTTAACCGTTCTTCAACACAATTATCGGCAAGTACCAGTGTGGCTTTAGTCCAGGCAGAACAACGATAGAAAAAATGTGCACGACTCGGTCGTACGAACTTGCTCCTGTATTCCAAATTATAACTCATAAAAAAAAAATATTAAAAAATATATATGAAAAATTAAATTCATAAATAAAAATTTAAATTGAAATATGTACCTCGTAAATACATTTAATTCCAAAAATTTAAATGCCAAACAAATTCAAACCTTATTCTTGATTTATTGAATTTGGTTTTTGAAAATCGTCGGAGCCGTTTTTTTTTATTTTAAATTAATTTTTTATATATGAAATTTCAAAAATGTCCTAAAATTAATTTGGGTATGCAGTTTTTAAAAACATTTAAATATACATATTATACATCAATTTGGATTTTTAAAATTGATTCGTTTTTAAGATACGGAATTTTGAAAAAAAAATTAAAAATATTTTTTTAAAAATCCAAAAAAAATTTTGAAATTGTTTTGAATACAAAATATTATTTGAGCAATATATACGTACTTTCAAAAAAAAATTACGCTTATCGGACTTTTATTTTTTGAGAGAATCTAATAACAAAAAAACGGTTCTATGGGCGGTACCGTTTTGGAGCAATACAAAAATATTTTTTTTACATAAAATACATCAAAGTTAAAAAAAATTTTCGAGGAAGTTTAAAAAAAATCATAGGAGCCGTTTTTGAGAAAATTGAAGATTTTGGTTTTTGGCCAAAAAAATCGTATGGTGGCTACCCTAAATTTTGATCTTAAAAATAAAATAAAAAAAAAATTTCAAGTTTGAAGTCAATCAGACCACTGGTAAAGGCTGTAGATGCGTTTACAGACAGACAGACAGACAGACAGACAGACAGACGGACGGAATCGCCGGACCCACTTTTTTCGACTTCTCTATCATCGTAATGTCATATCTCATCATTACCTCATATTTTTTTTACGAATTCAATACTTGCCATATATTCTACTAGCCGACCCTGCGAACTTTGTTTCGCCATACCCTTCAGAAAAACTCAAAAATAGTTGTTATTAACACAGGTATTGTTAAAATGCAATATGATTTGTTTTTTTTTTTTTTTACACACTATCAGAATTGGTCGTATGGGCTTATAGCAAGCACATTTTACGACCAATGGTTTGCCAACACAGGAACTGTGTTATACCACCGGCTCATCACTTAGTGTGGTGTTAGTTGTTAGTAGGCAAATAACGAAACTATAACAAATAACACAGCACACATAAATAATTAACATAAAAAACAAAAAACATGACAAAATTAACATAAAACATTTAAGAGAGTGGAACACTGGTTTTTAAAATTATTTTAAGTTGAGTTTTACTTAAATTAAAATCAAAAAGTTGTGAGTTCCAGTTTATAAGTTTACCCATGCGTGTCAAAGGCTCATGCATTCCATAATTTGAATTCAATTAAAATAGATAATTACATATCTGAATTTTTCCAAGCTTTAAAACTAACTTTCTACTCTCATTTAAGCATGCAGTAAAATCAAATTTAGTTGAAAAATTCAACAAATTTCCCGGTGTGTTTTGACTTTTTCACAAAAATCAAAATTAAATACGGCTTTCGATTGTTCCCCTTATTAAGTGACTTTCCAATAAATTTGTCCAAAAAAATCTACAGTGAAAATTCATATAAATCCATTGAGGATTGAGTGCATTAAGTGTCCCTACCGGACATGCAAACACACCAATCACTTTATATTCTATGCAAAAGCTTGATATTAGGTGTTGAAGTTCATCGTGCTCTCGAAGATTTTGCCGAATTCCCAGTCCCAGTCTAAACTTTTCCATTTTTCCATGTGCGCCTACAATTACAAGCAATTTTCCCTTTGAAAACCAATGGGTTTTCCGAGATTTTAATCAAGAACTTTCTATTTTCCATTCGAAAACCCATTTTGAAATTTTCCAATTTGCATTTAAAAAGCAATGCACCTACAATTTTCAATTTGCAAACCAATGAAGTTTCTAGTTTTTACATCAAGATCTTTCTATTTTTCCATGCGAAAACCTATTTGTAAATTTTCCGGTTTTCCATTTGAAAACCGATGCACCTACAATAACATGCAATTTTCCCTTTGAAAACCAATGAGCTTACGACACAGGCCTAATTTTGACCGAGACCGAAATGTACCTAATATTCATAATGCGAAATGTAAATGCATAGAGATTGGAAACTAAAATCCATGCTTTTTTTGAATATCGCTGTTAAAATTTTCTTATGTACAGAAAATCGTGCCCAAGAATTCGCATGTAAACATTGTTTTTGTCCAAACGCTGTAGTAGGAGTACAGCCTTAAATATAATAAGGAAGAATGAAAAGGAAATGAAACGAAATGAAATGAAAAACAGAGAGACGTTTCAAAAAAATATTGATGTCGGCTGTCAGTTTTTTTAATTTCTAATCAAAATTTTTGAGTAAGTACATTAAAATCATTGTTTTTTCCTATTAATAATTATTTCTTTTACTTTCCGAATATCCTACTGCACATTCAGTGCATCAAAGAAGAATTCAGCTACATTTATAAGGTAAGACTTTTGTTTGTTTGTTAGTTTATCGACTACAAACATACAACCGACAAACAAACAAAAGTCTTAAGCTATGTATACACGATTGGAAGATCTTCCAATATTGGCCGAAATGCCAAATGTCTTCCAACAGCAACCAATGAGCTTTCAATCGCCAATTTTCTATCAAATCAAAATTTTCTGTTTATACGGTTGGAAAATTTTATCCAAAAATTAATCAATTTATTGGATGAAAATTGGCTGTTAGTTGTCGACAATTTTTTGTCATCCAATTAAATATTGCCTGTTTAGACGATTGGAAGGCTTAAGAGAACAAAAAATTGGTAGACTCATTGGAAGACAATTTTTTTGACAAATGATAGAAAATATGAAACACAATTTGAGGGCAACGATATGCAAGGAAAATTGAAATCATACTTTTTCGATTGAGTTGCAAAAAATAAAGATATTTAAATGAATAATGAAGATGAAATCTCTAAGTCCAGACCTAACTAATTGCTTTGGAATTGCAATTAACTCAGATGCAACATATCTACTCTTCAAAAATTCAGTCGGTGCATATTTTGTCCATCAATTCTACCGATATTTCTCTTATAACATGTTTTTCCTTCAATGAAGATTAAGGTGTTCAAAATGCAACACTTTTGGGTCATTTTCTCCCTTTGTTGAAAAACATGTTGTGTCTTGTCCGCCCAATTTTTTAAGAAAAGACCGATCTTACACGACTTTAAAAATTAGTAAAAAGCCAAACAAACAAAGTTAACAGTTTGTTGATTCGGTCGACTGCAGAAGCTAGCTGTTTTTTCTAAGAACAACATAGGCTTGGAAAACTTGCAAAAGATCAAAACATTGTCGATTGTTCCGTGGCCCATTTGGCCTTACATTCGTTGATGACGTCCCCAACCTACGTCAAGCCAAACTGTGTTTTTATACTCTGCACAACCTGCATCTTAAAAACATCACTCGGTCTTGATCTCCCGAAAAAGCTGTAAAATAACGCCATGCGCCCAATCCTTCTCATCTTCTTTCCTATTTTGAGCAATTCTTTACCATTTCATCCATTCTTGTTGTTAAAAAACTTAATACTTTTTTCAATTCCTCTGAAGAACAACTGAAAAATTGTCTTCCAATTAAAAATTGAACGAAGTTTTTGGATAGAATTTTATCCAATGCCCAATTAGTCGACAAACGTCCAATTTTTTGAAAATTTGCAAAATTGTTTGTTTACAAACGTTCACACGATTGGAAGAAGTATGCCAATTTTTTGATAGAAAATTGGAAGAAAATTGGCTTTCAATTTTTTTTCTGTCAGTTTTGAGACCAAAAATTGGGTGTTTATATGATTGAAAGAAAATTGGTGAAAATTTGTTTTGAAAAATCTGCCAATATTGGAAGATCTTCCAATCGTGTATACTTAGCTTTACTTTATATACACTAGTCAAAACAATTAAAGGAACACTTGAAAAAACTCAAAAATGGAGTGGTTTTTTAAAAGGCTGTATCTCAGTAAAAAAAAAGTCGGATTGAAGTGAAATAAAAAGCTTTTCAAAGGTTATCATTTTTTCTTTTCAAATTATTTTGAGTTAAAAAAGTACCGTTAGTCGTTTTTGCTTGAGCGAAAAAATGTTCACTCAATTTCAAAATCGAAAAAAAAATAAACTTTGAGGTTTCATAAAATGAACGGAATTTTTTTTTCAATCCAACCAATCTAAGATTTAATTTTAGAATTTTGTTGGCTATAATTCACTTTTTGGTTCAGATCGCTACGATTTTGTTTCTAATCAAAAAATGGGTTTATATGCAAAAACACAATTTTGACTTAGTTTTTATGAAAAAGTTGAAAATTGCGTATTTTGGACCTTTTTATAAATTGATAGAAAAAATTGAAAAAAAGCAATATTTTTATTTTTTCAAAATGTTTTTGTGTAGAAAATTTAACAAACTTTTCAAATCTGCCTTTATTTTTTTTGTAAGTCAATATTTAGCAGAGTTATTAGGGTCCAAAGTCAAAATTGTGTTTTTGCATATAAACCCATTTTTTGATTAGAAAAAAAATCGTAGCGATCTGAACCAAAAAGTGAACTATAGCCAACAAAATTCTAAAATTAAATCTTAGATTGGTTGGATTGAAAAAAAAATTCCGTTAATTTTATGAAACCTCAAAGTTTATTTTTTTTTCGATTTTGAAATTGAGTGAACATTTTTTTCGCTCAAGCAAAAACGACTAACGGTACTTTTTTAACTCAAAATAATTTGAAAAGAAAAAATGATAACCTTTGAAAAGCTTTCTATTTCACTTCAATCCGACTTTTTTCTACTGAGATACAGCCTTATAAAAATCCACTCCATTTTTGAGTTTTTTCAAGTGTTCCTTTAATTGTTTTGACTAGTGTATTAGTATAGATATGTCGCAAGTAAAAATATTCACACTGAGCCAGATCCTGGAAAGACCAACGAATTTCAAGTCAAAACCCACCATCTTTTCATCGACTTCAAAACTGCTTATGATAGCATCCACCGCCAAGAGCTTATGATGGCTATGTCTGAATTCGGGATCCCGAACAAACTGATCAAGCTGTTCCGCATGACGTTAAACAATACGCAGTGCAGAGTGCAAATGGGTAGCAGCTCATCCGAGTTATTTCAAACGTGCGCAGTCATGCGACTTCTTCAACATAGTCCTGGAGCAGACAATGCGCAAGGCAGGTGTGAGCACGGAAAACACTATCTTCAACAAGTCCACCCAGCTCCTAGGCTATGTGGACATAGACATCATCGGTCGATCCAAGAGAACTGTGCTTGAGGCCTTCACGAAGAACAGGCGAAACTCGTTGGTCTTGAAGTGAATGAGGACAAAACAAAGTACATGCTATCAACAAACAAAGCAACATCTGTCACAAACGTAAAAAAGGGGAATGGATACCGGGTACTTTCGAAAGAAAAATTCTTCGACGGATTTTCGGTCCCGTATGCGACGATGATGGAGAGCAAGGTTCAACCGAGAACTGTACGAACTGTACCAAGATGTGGATGTAGTCCAGTAGGCCAAAAAAAGACGACTACATTGGATCGGCCACATCGAGCGAATGGACGACAACGCTTTAGCCAAAAAGTCTTCTCATCCCAGCCCCCCGGTTCGAGACGAAAAGGACGACCGAACCTACGGTACAAGGACCATGCGAGGGACCGTTCACGATGGAAGGCCTCAGGCTGAGATCCTTCATAGATTGGGAGCCGGATAAGTAAGCACTTTCTTTACCATTTCCAACATCTTCATATCTCTGATTTACAGATTTACAACATCCAACTGTTTTCTCCAAAAGAACGAGTGAATTGAATGCCATTTGTTGACGTTTCCAGGACAGTAATTTTAATAACAGTTTTTTCTAGGTCTGAAAAAGTACGCATAGAAGTTTTCTTAAAATACACGCTTTCCAATCTAGCCAAAAGCCCAAACCTTCAAAAAGGAGGAATACTGTTAGACGGTTTCAGTTAAAAAAATATGCATCTTCTCCAACTACTTGCATCATGTGCGGGTGGACCGATGCTCTTTAGCTCTTGTCTCACTTGTTCCCATTAGGCGTTCACTTCCACCTTTTGAAACTTTTGTTAGATCTTTGAAAATTTTGGGATATTTTTGTAACTTCCACCAGGAAGTTATTATGGGGTCGATTTTGTGAATCCCCGCAGTTTTTGTCCCTGGAATTCGAATCAACTCTTTTTATCATGATGCCTCTGCATGTAGGTCTGGATTTTTTTCTGCTCGCGAACCACTAATGCTATTGACATGTAATTGGTCTCATTCGACCCGAAATTGCTTGATTGAGAACTGATAGTTTTCAGCGAAATCATTTAGCGGATTTTTAATAGGAATGAAAAAACCTACTACTGACTACTACTATTACCAAAATTACAACTTAAGTCTTTTAAATTCATTTAAAGAAGTAAATAAAAGAACACGCGTTAAAACGCCATTGGAACGGTTGTCAAATGCCGACTCTTTCCTTTTCTTTCCATAAATAAAAACACAGATAAGGAATTTCGAAACAATTTAATCTGAACAAAAATAAGGAGTAAATAACAATTCATTTAAAATCAAATATAAACATTCTTTTAACAAAATATATAACGGTGTAATATATCGTCGCGCAACATCAACCACTAGAACCATCTGGGTCTTCTTCGACGCTTTCGGTTTTGCTTGGAATGTCAATGTCAATGTCCTCCAGCTGCGACAAACTTGGCTCTTGGTTTCTAACCCGTTGTTCTTCCACTATTAACATCTAAAACAAAGAAAATAAAAAAAAAAACCATAGAATCCGGTAAAGGAAAGTCGCCCCGAAAGTTGTAAAGGGTTTTTCAACAGGGACATTACAAAAGTAGTGTGACAGGGAAAGCAAACGACGCCATATTTCTTGCCGCTCTTTTGACATTTCTCTTCAGTAAACAGTAAGTTTTGCCTTAATATCATGATCGAAAGATATACGAGCCAACAACGAGTCGAAACATTAACTACCAAAATTCGGAGTCAGTGGCCTCAACGTTAAGAGCGCTAAGTCCAATTTATGGTCGTCAACAATAATTGAGCGTCTATTGGAAAAATCTGAATCCGCAGGCACAGTACAAAATGTTCCCGTGTCAGTGATACAAAGAAGTGCCCGTAGTGTCGAGAATATTGCTACCGCTGAGGCTTCAGTAGCAGAAAGCCCAAATGTGTCTATCACACGTCGTTCTCAAGCGTTGGACATCTCTGTGACGTCGTTGTGGCGACAAGATTAAATTGATGCAAGAACTGAAGCCGCTTGACCACCTGAATGTTGCTGAGCAACAACTTGAAAATGATTCGCATTTTCATCGAAAAATCAACTTCAGCGATGAGGCTCATTTCTAGCTGAATGGCTTCGTCAATAAACAAAATGTGCGGTATTGGTCAGGCAGCAATCCACACGTACTCCATTAGTCATCATTGCATTCCGAAAAATTACGGTTTGGTGAGGTTTATGGGCCGGAGGCGCGGCGTCGCGTCATTTGGTCGTACTTCTTCTGTGATGATCAAGACCGGTAACTGTGAATAGGGATCGCTACCGATCAATGATAACCGAATATTTTTGGCCCCAAATTGGATGATATGGACTTGGAGAACATATGGTTCCATAGGACGGCGCCACAAACCACACAGCGAATGTCACAATCTATTTATTGGAAACCAAGTTTGGAGAACGTGTTATCTCACGAAATGGTCCAGTTGCTTGGCAGCCTCGGTCGTGCGATTTGAAGCCGTTAGACTATCTCCTGTGGGGCTACGTCAAGTCTGTGGTCTATGCCAACAAGCCAGCGACGATTGATGAACTTCGTACGAATATCGAACGTGAAATTGCAGCAGTATCGGCCGATTGATGCTTGAGAACCGTCGAAAATTGGGTTCAGTCTGGACTTCTGCAAGCGTGCTCGTGGTGGCCATACAGAAGCAATCGAGTTCCATACATAATTGCATCGCACGTACTTTCACAGGAATAAAGAATTTCATTGATATTCAAAATCGTTTTTGTTTCATTAAAAAAAAAAAACTTTAGTAGCGCTCTTATTGAAAAACCCTTTATATCTTTACAATGAATATAATATCTACCAATCGGTCCACCGCACATTTCATTATATTATCTGTGCTGTCATCTATCCATGTAGTCCTAGTCCTAGTTCTAGTTCGAGGCACGTTCATCCAACGAACGAAGGCATACGCTTTCTGCAATTCTCTTTGCTCATAGTCAGTCAATCCGTCCCTTTGGGATAGTATCCGTATTGTATTTCTATAAGTTTCAGCTCTAGTTCCTGAATCGGTCCAGCCAGCGCCTGAGCCAGATTCGTTGGCATTCGGATTTCGTTGGGGATTTGTAATGTCAAGTGATAGATCTGAAAAAAAAAAATAGGTAATGAAAAAATAGATGCGTCGAAATGAAAGCCGTTGGAGGCGCCTGATTACCTTATTCGCGTTACGCGTTAAAAATAAAACAAAGAACTATCGCAGACGCGACTCAGTGAATAAAAAGATCGAGTTAACCGTCGTCCAAGCGGAATTTTCTTCGATTTCCTCTGAAATTAGCTTCGAGGTAGTTCTCCGACAAGCAAAATGTCTCCGATTCGGAGAAAATTCCGCTCCGACGGTTACGTCGATAGGGCCCATTACCCCTTTCGAGGTATTTCCAAAAACAGAAAAACCCTCCTCTGAATCCACTTTTTTATCAAAGTCTAAGTAATGTTAGGTTAAAGTGGCTGCGGATAAAGGATCCACACACTTAGGCCAAAGGAAAAGGCCCATTGTGATACCACATGAATCTAGAGAATTACTTCTTGCTAGTCGAACGATTTTGACCTTTTTATAAAGCGGAGAAGATATTTGATATCCTTGTTAGCTAGTTCACTGGGATTCAGTGGCGTAGATAGCTTTTCGCTATGGGGGGGATGGATCTAGTTCGCTCATTTTTACTTCCGACATCTAAACTAATATATAAAGTAGAAGAGTTTGTTTGTTTGAACGCGCTTATCTCAAAAACTACTGGTTCGAATTGTTATTGAGTAATTGGATAGTCCATTAATCGAGGAAGGTTTCAGGCCACATAACATTAAGCTACGACCAAAAGGAGCGAAGAATCAGTGTAAAATGTATAAAAAACGGCAAGAAAGTAATAATTGTTTGTGTTTTTTGAACGCGCTGCTATCAGGAACTGCTAAATCAAATTGAAAAATTCTTTATGGGTTGAATCCATTTACCGGGACTTTAAGCTATGCAAAGTTACGCTGCGAATAATAAGAGCAAAGCTTCAGTGAAAAGTCTTACTAAAACGGGGAAAATAATACATATATGAAGGCTACGAGTTCAGAAGAAGATTAAGGGAGAGCCGACTAATTTACAATTTTAAAATAACTTCGCAACCAAACTCACGCGCCTGATTCACAAGTCAAGACGCACCTCTGGCCGGATCACGAGGGAGAGACGGACAAAGTCGCGGGCAACTGCTAGTATAGAATATATGCAAAAGTTTTGGATTTTTGTCTGTCTTTCTGTAGCCTTAACCACTGGTCCGATTGACTTAAAACTTGAAAATTAGAGGTCTGAGCGAATTCTCGTTGGTCTCTTTTTTTTATTTTTTACAACTTTTTTGGCCAAAAACCAAAAGTTTCAATTTTCTCCAAAACGATTTTCTTAAACTTCCTCAAAAACGGTGCCTCTCATAGAATCGTTTTCTTCTTATAAGATTTTTTCGAAAAACAAAAGCCTCATCAGCGTACTTTTTTTTCTGAAAGTACGTATAAATTATTTATATTTTGTTTTCAAACAAATTTTAAAATTATTTTTGTATTTTTTAAAAACCTTTTAAAACTTTGTTTCAAAATTCTATACCTCGAAATAGGATCAATAGTTAAAATCGAAATTCACTTATAAAATGTAAATTTACATATTCTTTAATACTGCATACCCAAATTAATTTTAGGAAATTTTCGAAAAATTTTATATATAAAAAATTAATTTAAAAAAAAAACCCTCTGAAATATTTCGCAAAATTACGAATAATGACTGTCAATCTGCCGCTTGTGTAACGCATGCTTTATGTAATGGATAATAGCGCATTTTGCTTTCCGGTTAAAATGAATTAGTGTAAGTTATCGTTACCGTTAGGATTCGCGTTAACTTCACCGCAGTTGTGCGAACATTTGTGTTCGTGTGTTGCGTGTTTTAGCGATTTTTTACACCAAATTAACAATGTGACACACGGTGAGAAGAAATCTAAATAACTTTCAATTTTTGGTTCGGTGTGGGCTTTTGAGGAAAGCTCGATGGCCGCTCTTTTTCTTGCACGTTAAAAATCGATATAAGAAAGAAATTCAAAATATTAGGTAATTTGCCGAAGTAATAATTTCTTTCAGATGAAGTTGACTTTGTGTTTTATTGAAATATAAATATGTTTATTTATATTGAGCAGATTACCAATTCAAATAAAACTCCTTATTCGATTGATTGCTGAATACAGAATGATTTTATTATAATAAAAATTTCTATTTATATACTAGAAATAAATACTATGCATACTATGATTACATACTAGTAGCTGAGTGAAACAGCTGAGTGAAACACTCAATATAAAAATTATTATAACAGCCTCACTAGTGTTTCATGAACAAATTATTAAACAAATCAAAAAAAAAAAAAACAAAAACAACAAACATTATTAACTATACATAAAGTCCAAATTGTGAAATAAATTGCTTAAGTTTAATATGATCGACTGCCTTCGTCAATATGTCTGCAACCATTTCTTTTGTTGACTTGTACTGTAAATTTAGTTTAATTTCGTCTTTTATGTCTTGGTATAAGTGTTCTTGAATAAAGTATTTTCTGACATCTATGTGTTTTGTACGTGCATGATAGTTTCTATTTTTCGCCAAACTAATTGCACCTTGATTGTCACAATACAAAAGAATTGTTTTCGATGCTCCCAAAAATATTTCGGTTTCGAAACGCTTCAGCCAAAGTGCCTCTTGAATAGCTGCAACCATAGACATAAACTCGGCCTCGGTAGAAGATAGAGCGATAGTTGGCTGACGACGAGAAGTCCAAGAAATTGCTCCACCTTGTGCTAGAAATATGTAGCCAGTTGTTGAACGTCGTTTATCCAGATCAGAAGCCCAATCGGCGTCACAATAACCAAATATTTCACCCTTTGACTCAGAATTGAACATTAATTTAAAGTCAATAGTCCCTTTCAAATATCGTAGAACTCTCTTCACCGCTGCCCAATGTCCACGACCATAATTATTGTTGTACCTGCTAAGAACACCAACTGCATGGCAAATGTCCGGTCGACTTATCTGTGCAGCATACATCATGCATCCAATCGCCTCTTGATAAGGAATATTCCTCATTTCACGCCTTTCGGCATCTGTTTTTGGGCAAAAGTCCTCTGATAATTTCTGGTTGGGATCCAATGGTGTGTTGACTGGATGACAATCTTCCATGTTGAATCTTTTGATAAATGTTGATATGTAGTGGCGCTGATCGATCGAAAGAGAGCCATCCGGATATCTAGTTATGTTCATACCCAATAACGATTTCGCTTCTCCTAGATCCTTCATTTTAAAATGAGTTGATAATTCATTTTTGAGCTTTGTACACATCATTGCATTGCTCGAAAATATCATGATGTCGTCCACCCACACAGCTAAAATGATTATATTCTTGGTTGAGTGTTTAAAATATATGCACTGGTCAATCGAAGATCGCTTGAAATTTAATGCACTAACCAGTACGTCATTTAACTTTGCATTCCATACTCGGCTCGATTGCTTCAATCCGTAAAGTGCTTTCTTCAAACGACAAACCTTTCCCGTTTTATCGCTGAAACCTTCTGGTTGACACATATAAATCTCCTCTGATAGTTCACCTTGTAGAAAAGCACTCACTGCGTCCATTTGGTGGATTATCATTTTATATTTTGCTGCCATAGCCAGCAGGAAACGAATTGAACAATATCGAGCCACAGGGGAATAAGTCTCATCGTAATCAATACCTTTAACTTGGCTATAGCCTTTGATAACAAGACGTGCTTTGTAGCGTTCTATAGAACCAGTGGCATTGCGCTTGACCTTGTAGACCCACCTGTTATCAATTGCTTTCCTTCCAGCTGGTAATTCGCACAGTTCCCAAGTGTTATTGGAAATCAACGATTCAAATTCACTCCTCATTGCTGCCTTCCATTCTTCATTCTCTTCGCATTCCTTAGCTTCTTGAAATGATTTGGGTTCACAGCCATCATTCATAGCAGCTGCCAGCATAGCATGTAGACTTGAAGCATCACGAGTGTTTGTGGGTTGTGATATCACGCTTTCACTAAGTTCGGTTGCTATAGGACATGGAACAACTGACACCTCACTGAGAGCAACGTCAAAATCAGCCTCGTTAACCGAAGTGTAGGATGAATTCACACTCTCCACAGCCTCACTGAATTCGTCATTTGGGAAACTGTTTTCAATTGCGATGTTGCTTTTGTCCACGCACCCAGCAGCCTCACTCAAAACAACACCAGACTCACTCGAATCACCAACACCCGATTCATTTCTGGTACAAATGGGAAGTTCTCTTAAATCTTCATCGTCTATATCACTTAGATTACCATCAGATTCACTGTCTTCGCTTGAATCGCTCTCATAATCAACGCTTAGACACGTACCATCCTCAGTAGCTACCTTAAGAGAAGAAGAAGAACGTTTAGACTTGAGTGTAGAATCTGACTGTTTTTCTGTCTGTTTATCAACCACTGCTGACCGAATCTTCCTTAGATTTGCATCACACGTATGGCGACGATGCCATATGTTCTTGTCGATGGTCATCTTCGCAGTTCCTGTTTGATCTATAGAACAGTTTAATTTATATAAATTGTTAACAAGTGGTGCAGTCGCAATCAATGACTTTGTTGAATCATATATTCGACAACACTCTTTATCGAAGACCAAAGTATTGCCATGTTTAGCCATCTTACTCACAGACATAAGATTTGCACAAATATTTGGAACATGAAGCACATCTTTCACTGTGACATTGTGCTTTTGACGTGAACTTGTTCCAATTGACATTTTTACATCCCCAGCTTGCTGCACGTCAAGATAGGAACTATTACCTACAAAGATCTTACGTTGTACAGGTTCACGAACATCTACCAAACTGTCACCAATCATTGTCATGTGAGCGGATGCCCCTGAATCGATATACCAATCCTTCGATGAACTTGATTGAGCCATGAAAGAACATATGAATAGCTTCTCCTTCTCATCTTTGTTCTTTCTGTTTGGACACTTGTTCGCAAAATGGCCAACCTTGTCACACACGTAACATTTGACAGACTTTTGAGAAAAGTTTTTCGGTTTTTTATTGAACCGCTTCTTAGCGTACAATGCAGTCTCTGCACTGTCCTTGTTGCTATAAGAAACTTCTTGAAGAAGGCGGTTTTGGACAAAATCAGTTGTCAGCTTTGGTGTTGAATTCTCGATTGCCATTACCATAGGACGATATTCATCTGGCAATCCTGCTAACATAAGCGCTGCCACCACATCATCACCAATTTCCAATCCAGCCTTTTTCACCTTTGTCGCCATTAGCACCATTTTATGGACATAATCCTCCATAGAAGGGAAATCTGACTGCTGAAGTCCTACCAATTGCTTAAGCAAATCCACTCTACGACCAATGCCCGTATCCTCGAATGCAGAGCAAATAGAGTCCCATGCTTGCTTCGCTGTTGTACACTTTTCCGTGTACGTATACAACGCAGATGACAACAACAAATTCAGCATTTGAATTGCCAAAAAATTTTTGTCCGGATCTGTTTCTGTACCGTCGAAACATTTCCAATGACCCTTTGTAGCAAGATAGGCCTTTGCCTCGACCTTCCATTCATCGAAATTCTTACGGCCTTCCAATTTCTTTGGCTTACCCATTGCAGTCTTCTCTCAAAGCGTCTACCACGTCTACCCCAGAAAGCTTGCAACCAAAAAACCAAAAGAAAACGCCAATAAGTTTCAATTCTTGAAAGAACTCTAAACAACCAATTGAATTACTGGCAATCTGGGCCCATAACCTATTGAAATATAAATATGTTTATTTATATTGAGCAGATTACCAATTCAAATAAAACTCCTTATTCGATTGATTGCTGAATACAGAATGATTTTATTATAATAAAAATTTCTATTTATATACTAGAAATAAATACTATGCATACTATGATTACATACTAGTAGCTGAGTGAAACAGCTGAGTGAAACACTCAATATAAAAATTATTATAACATGTTTTCCCCGTTGAGTTTACTGTAGGTATAGAATGTACAATTTACAATGCCCCTAGAACTGCTGTGAGTACTAATAAGACTTGATTCACGTAGGAAGTAGGTACTAAATTTCAGAGTGCGTTTTACTTTAACTTATTGGGCATGACTGGTTAGGTTGAACAATACAAGATCCCAATGGGGGTGGGGGGAATATCCCCCTGATCCCCCCCCTTATCTACGCCACTGCTGGGATTATCGTGAAAATATTGTCCCAGATGAAGTTTGCGACTTAGGGAAAGAGCAGGTCATGTGCAGAGAATGAGAGAGATTGTTCCTTCTTCTTCTTCTTCGTCCATACCATACAGGTCCTGCAGAAGTCATTTGAGGCTACACCAAGGTATATTGCGTGTCTGCCTATTAGCCAGTGTCCCGTAAAGGAGTCTAACTCAATAAATAAAATCATCGTTCCTTTGATTGATTGTATTTCTTCAAATTTACTTTATTATTTTATAGTAACTTGTATTTTTTTGCATTTTAATTCATGAACGAAATATCAAATTTTATTTAAGAACAAAAATAAAAACTAGAAAAAAAATATACAGCTCAAAGCGAGTCCATTTTAGATTATTCAACAATCTGTTGCTTGTTTTTGTCAATGTAAACAACTTTCTTTCTGTCTTTAAACCGTAGCATAGCCTTTGTTCCTCCTCGGTTCAATAAGACGGGAATTTCTCCCCACGGACGATAGATGCAATACCAGTGTCTGCGTTGTTGTATTTCACTTAAGCGAATTCCCTGGAAAGGGTCAGATATCGAAGATAAACTTGACGAGAACACCTGCCGTTAAGGCTTAATTTCCCGGTGGGCCTACCCACAATATCAGGGCTGAGGAAAGTTCCAGCCAACGCCCTGAGGCGGTACAAGTACCACCCCAGTACAATTAGCAATATGTTTAGGCATATTACTCCCCTTGCTGAGGGGCGAGGTCTATCTAACACCTCTTGCACCCTAGTGATCTCAGATGGTAACAGATCATCTAGGGGCTACTAGTTCCCGCGAATTTGGGATAACCACAGCCACCACGATACTCCCACAAGGCCCCCTTGTAGACAGGACCAAGTTAAACAGACTGGTATCGAAGATACCAGAGAACCTGAATAACTCAGTGGGCTCCTTTCTCCCGTGGTACCAGAATATAGCTTCCGGTGGAGCTCCGCAACCGTAAAGGTTACTTCCAGATGGGCTCCCTAAAAATCCGAGGCCTGGCAACCTCAATGCATATCCCACCAACCAGCAGCTGAGGAGGAAACATGCTGGGTGGATGGGAATGCGAACAACGAAAAACAACAGAGAATCAGCAAATCCGCATGAAGGAGTACCTGAAAGAAAAACTCAAAAGATACTTCATTAATAAAAATTCATATTTTAAATATTTAAAATAACAATTAACGCCTATTCCTACCTACAACATATTACACCTAAATAAAACAGAACATAACTAACCTGTCAAATCCTCAACCTTCTTCTCCCAAATGCTTCACTGGCAAATGCCTGAAAACGTTCAGCAGTATCCCTCGAAAGAAGAACACCACTAACATCCCAGTCATTTTCAGTCCTGACTATGCCCATGGAAGGAAGATTCCTCACATCAGCATAGAGGGGACAGTCCAGCAAAACATGCTTCCAATCCTCGGAAGGACTTCCGCACGAGCAACCAGCCAACTCAGCAAGGCCCCTCTTATGCAAGAATGCATTCAAAGAACCATGCCCAGTCAACAAGAAGCCCGCCAGGAGAGAGAATCCAAAAACACCTATATCACACCTGGCTAAAGATATCTTCAACTCATTCCTATTCAACCTACCAAAATCGGAACACTCAGACCAATCCGTTGAGGATAAGGTCTCACGCCTCTTTAACTTGGAAAGGGTCAAATGGTACGGCAGCACCCTGGAACAATTCATTGTTATGTGCGTTCGTCTCCTTTGTCTCATTAGAAGGCATCCCATCACCATTCGGGCCCCTTGGAGTGTAAAAGTTTGGGACAATTAAGGATGTGGTATTTAGGTCGTATGACGGGCTTGCTTGTTGTGCATTCGAACTCTCCTGGTTGGGTAAGAAACTTCCAGACTGCGTATACCTCTTGCCTATAACCAGATCAGCCATTCCCTCTCCTAGACTTGATGGTGCGTAAGGCTCCAAGCATGGTCTAGGAGTTGAATTCGAGACTGTTATGGTTTGTGCATGTTCAACAGCTGTCCCAACTGGAGTTGGCGTCGACTTGGTTTCAGGAATCTCCATTGTCGAACGTTCCCTCTCGAAAAATAGATGAGCGGAGTGCAAATTCTTTCGTTCGAGGTCCGACAATGCATTCCAAGATCTTTTACCATATCGTCTAATTGTTCTCTTGTAGTTTGAGATTGTCTTTGTTCTCGACGACCAAAAATTGGTTGTCGACGATCGAAAATAGTTATCAAGCGCTAAACCGGCATAAGGACTGTTCTTCTTACATCCCTCCCTTTCGAAAAAAACACGAGCGGTGTGAAGGCGTATGCGTTCGAGTTCCGTCAAATTATCCCATTTTTTTGTTCCATGGCGCTTTATAGTTGTCTTGTAGTTGGAAATTGTTTTCGCTGAAACAACGAAGCTAGACTTACTGGTACTTGCAGAATCATTTCTTTCTCCACTTGGGGGATTTTCTTCTGAAAATCCCCCAATCACTTCTAGTTGGTGAATTTAAACAAATGCTCGAAGACACGATGGGCATCTGAATTGAGATTACTGCACCATCATGGTCCATTGGAGTGTAAAAATTCGGCGTAAATGAAGGTGTGGTATTCAACTTCAATGAATTGCTTTTTTGCCCGCCCAGATTTCCCTGATTGGGTAGAGCAGAACTGCCAGCTGCAACCGGACTAGTCATTCCATCTCCCAGACTTGATGGAGTGTTAGGCTCCATACATGGTCTTGGGATCGACTTTGAAATTTCAATGGTTGATGCACATTCAACATTCTCCTGAATCACATTCTTTGTGGCAGAAGAAGGATTTTGCGTCGAATTGGCATGAGGCCCATCCTTTGGCAAGCATTCCCTCTCGAAAAAGAGATGAGCGTTGTGAATGCGTCTTCGTTCGAGTTCTGTCAAACTATCCCAATCTCTTTTTCCTAGTCGCTTAATTGTTTTCTTGTAGTTGGAGACTCTATTCCGACCAGGAGGAGTTGATACCGCAGAACAGCTCGACCCAGATTCGCTAACGTAGAATTCTCTTCTGAACCAAGAAATAAAAATCAAAAGAAAAAAGAACAAATTGATTAAAAACAGGAAAGTGATGAGCTTCGGATTCGAACGAAAGCCTCCTTATCACTTCAAAATGAAAACCCATCCGGATATTTGATTGGCACGATTGCCCAGGCAAAATTCTCTTTTTTGCGTTTTGTCAAAGCAACTAACGGTAAGTCAGACCACAAGTTAAAATTACATCTCTCTAGAGGATTTATTACTTCAAGTTGGTGTTAAAAACAAAATGAAGAAATCATACTTACAAGTAATTGTCTAAATACTTTCAGTATAGTGTGACTGAGAACTTCTTCCAACAAACAAACTGAGCTCGTCACTTTTACAAACGCGCCGCAGCTGAGATTTTTAAACACACAACACACACACACATGGCAAAAGGTATGTTCAGTGACACTGTTCTGCACAGTTTGGAACGGTTTGGAATAGAAAACAACAGCTTTTTGGTGTTCAATGAGAACAGTTTAGAAAAGGATTTTATGTTTCATCTTTTAAGGTAAAACAGAATAGATCAGGCCAGACAAATGTCATTCATAGCTTGTTCTAAACTGTTCTGACACTTCTCAATAAGCTGGGTTGTACTGTCACTATGCAGTAGACCGGAGAGATTTCAAAAAAATTGGGAAAAAAGTATACCCCCGCAAAAGTTGTATATTATGACATTAACATTAATTTAAAACATTTTTTTAATTTTTTATTTCCACCGCTAGAGGTCACGCAACGCAGAATAAAACCTACGGAAAACGGTATTCTCCGTAAATTTAAAATTTTCAGCCGACAATTATTCTAAATTTTATAAAGCTAAATGCAATAATTTGAATTCAAATACAAGATCGTTAAAATTGTAAGTAGGCCATGAATTTTGTATTTGTTTTATAATTTTCAAATTATTTTATAATTCGGGCATTTGTTTTAATTCACCAAATGCCAAATGGAGTGTAGTGGTTGAATTTGGCTCCACATTAAATTTAATTAATTCTTGGTTAAAATTAAATACTTGTAGTTTCTGGTGCGGGGAAATAACTCCACGGGAACTAACTCCACTGAGGGATTTACTTCCCACCAAGTGAGAACTTACTCCACTTTTGTAAGGTTTTGTTAGTTCCCATATACAGTGGGAATTAAATTCCTCAAAAAACTAGTGGATCAAGTTCCCCTCGAATTTGAAATAATTTGCCACTTTATTGAGAAAAAATTAAAATTCAAGTACACTGAGCAATTTTGTTTGTGAAATTAAAATAAATGGCTTTTAGAAACGAAGTCATTCCGAAATTCACTTTTTAAGACTGAAAATAATTTAAAAAAATCGAATACCTACACAAAAATATTGAGAAATTTAGGCATTCGGAAACCCATTTTTAAGAATCTGACCCCCTATATATGGTGGTTCATTAGTCCAGAAATCAAATTCGGGGTTTCTGACCTTTGCTATTAAATTTAAACATGTTCTAAAACGGTATAACAACTGAAATATACCGCATGCTGTAAGTTTATGTGACACAAAGAAAACTTTTTCCAATGCAAACGTTCCTCTGAAGTTTGGTGTTCGGTGAGAGTAGAGCATTCTTCAAGCACACTGTACTTGAACCCAGTTTCATCTTGTTGCATCTTTTTGACCGAGAAAATAACTAAGCTATTTCAATAACATTAAAAGTTCCATCAGAAAAACATTTTTTTATTGACTCTATTAACTCTACAATCCCTCTCAAATGGTTTAAAAAAATTGTATTATTAAGGATTTGGAACTTGAACCAAAAATTGCAAGCGAGCGAAGCGAGCGGAAAAATTTTTGCCCAAAAGAGAATCAATTTGGGGTGTGAAAATAAAAACATTCGCGCGAATCTTTTGGGCAAAATTTTTTCCGCTCGCTTCGCTCCCGATCAAACCAAACTGATTTTGAGTGTTACAGATAGTCAACATCCTCAGACCAAGGTGAAAAAAGATGCTCAAAATGAATCATTGCAGTGCAGAACCTGCTTTCAAGACACAAGCATGTTTTTCCAAATTAAAGGAAACGGCAACAGCTTTGAAAATGAATTGCTCTATCCATTTTGTCGACAAACAGGTAGTAAATAAAATTGATCTTATATATTTATAAGACATTTTGGGGTTGTAGTTATGTATGTATACACGAATGACCCACCATAGTGGGTCATTAGCCCCGAAACCCATTTTCGAGACTTCTGACTTCCGGACCAGTTTCCCTGCGCCATGTATGAATGTGTGAACTTAGTTCCCATTAGAAAGTGAACAAAGTTCTCACCGTACATGGGAACTAACTACACTTAACAAAACTGGAGTAAGTTCTCACTTGGTGGGAAGTAAATCCCTCAGTGGAGTTAGTTCGCGTGGAGTTATTTCCCCGCACCGTAGTTTCTATCAATTTTGCTGATCATTAAAAGAAGTCTTTAAAAAGTTAAATAAAAAACAATAAAATCCCTAAAAGTGAAAATGTCTAACCTCAAAATTGGAAGAAAAAAATTACGTTCCAATCTTGTTGACGTCTTTCTCCTGGCTCTCCTATGTGTTCGCCTTTAGGAGCTATTTCTTCGTCAAAATTATGGGATAAAATAGAGACTCGCTTGAATGCACTTGCTTAAACTTTGACAAACACAATTCAATCAAAAACTTTTAAGAAAGAATTAAATGAAATTACCCGCACTTACGATAAATGCTTCAATGAAATAGAAAATAGTTTCAAAACACAGATAAAATCACTTGAAAACGATTTCAATGAGAGGTGTGGATCAATTAATCACTTGGTTTTCAATTGTGAAAGCAAACTGGCAAGCTGGCAAGCTTTGATGATCGCTGCCGTGAAATTGACTCTATGTAAGAAGAGCTTTCAATATTTAAAGCACAGATGCTTGATAACGATAACACACAATTAAAACTACAAATTGATGCACTTGCTCGTAAAAGTATTGCAACCGATCTCGTTCTGCATGGAATTCCTTTTGTTCAAAATGAAAACCTCGATGAAATTTTTAACAATTTATACACAAAAATAAACACTTTTCCGATCCGGCCTATTCATATGCTACGCACGAAACCGCAACACAATGCTTATCGCGCGCTATCATAGTTAGACTTCCGCATGAACACGATAAAAACGAATACTACAAAACCCATTCCAGATCAATTACTTTACATGACCTTGGATTTGGTCAAAGTAATAAGTTTGTAAGAGTTTATGAAAGCCTTACTAAGCAAAATCATGCTCTCTTTCGGAAAGCGAATGATCTTCGAAAAAAAACTTCTGCATCTGCACTCAGTTTTTACGAGATATGGCAAAGTATATGTCAGAGTTAGTGTGGCATCCTACTGTAATAAATGTATGTCTTGTCTATGTATTGTATACATATGTCGAACTCTTTCCTTTGTAGTGTCTAAGGCTTTTTCGTTAGTAAGTTAGTTCTAAGAAAGCAGTCATTCTTTGTCATCTGAATTATTAACTTTAATAAAGAATTGTGACCGTGGCTTCAAAACGTCTTGACTTTCATTTAACATAACACCTACAAAACCCAACTATTAATTACTTTAGAAACCTCAGAATTATAGGTGATGAAGCAATGCAGTTAATTCACATGGATATTATGAATGTTCACTTGGGCGTATACTTACTCTTTTATCTTCTTTTTACTAATAAAAATTATATTCGTGATAGTTAGGCAACCCCTGCCTCCTCGTGCGAGAAAATTGATTTCGAAGAACTTACGAGATATTTGGCCTTATCGAGGTAACCGTCGGAGCGGAGATATCTGCGTAACACATCCTTCTTCGTTGACTCAATTTCCGATCGAGGTAGCTGTCATCGGATGAAATTTTTCCGTAATGCGACGACGCATTGCGATGGATATAATTGTTAGGCCAAAAATTAAACCAACAGGGATATGGTTCAAAATCAGTGGCTTCTGAGGCGGTTGCCGACCGCTTCACCCCGAACTAGGCAACCCATAATATTCTGTTTCGTCTCGTCGAGCTCTAATTTTATCCATATCCCTGTTGGTTTAATTTTTGGCCAAAAAACGCACCATCAGTGTCCCGTTTTACCCCTTTTGCCCCGGACTTTGACAGGCAACCCTGGTGCGCTATATTTGTCTCCAAAAACTCTATCTAATAATGGGTACAAAATCCATATCCCTATGGGTTAAGTAATATGACGGTCGCCTCTTAGACTATCTGTAATCTGGTGAAAAATTCAATTCATATTATAAAATATAAATTTTGTGAAACGCCTTTGGACTTTTTCAATTCGATCAGAATATGTGCTAAAAGTTGGGTTCCATATAACATCTGCATATTCTAATACAGACCTAACAAGAGATGTATAAAGCGATAATAAACCATAAGGGTCACTAAAATCAATGCAATTCCGCTTAATAAAGCCAACAAGTGAATTTGCTCTACTCACAATATAATCAATATGACTTTTAAAAGAAAAATTTGAACTAAGAGTTATACCAAGGTCTTTGATTTTAACCACTCGAGAAATTGTATTATCCTCTATTAAATAATTAAAATGAATAGATGTTTTAGATTTGAAGAATGTGATCAGATCACATTACATTTTTGTATGTTTACACCAATTCGCAATTAGGTTAATATCAGATTGTAAGAGGTGGCAATCTTCAACACATTTGATCTTCAAAAATAATTTCAAGTCGTCAGCATATAAAAGGCACTTAGAGAATTTTACAGTTGACTCAATGTCATTAATAAAAATATTAAAGAGCAGAGGACCCATATGACTACCCTGAAAACGCCAAAAGTGCATGAAATAGAATTTGAAAGAGAGCTATCAATGATAACTTTTTGCGAACTGCCCGTTAGGGTAGATGAAATCCAACTTAAAAACTTAGAATGGAAACCAAAGATTTCCAGTTTTTGCACCAGAATGTTATGATTCACAGAATCAAAAGCTTTGCTAAAATCTGTATAAATCGCATCTACCTGATACTTATCTTCTATGAAATTTATAATTTAGGTAGTGGATCGCCCAGATATAAAACCGTGTTGGAATTCAGATATAGATTCCTTAGTTAAGAATTCAATTTTGTTTTTTACAATGCTTTCAAACAATTTAGGTATTGCTGAGAGCTTAGAGATACCTCTATAATTTTCTACCATATTCTAAGATCCAGATTAATGAATTGGAACTAGGTAAGAAGTTTTCCATGTATTGAGAAAGGCTCCTTCAGATAGGGACTTATTAAATATACAAACAAGAGGAATGCAAAGTGCTAAAGCACAAAGTTTGAGAAATATAGCAGGGATGCCATCAGCTCCAGAATTAAATTTTGGTTTTAATGCTTTAAGTCCTGATAGCACTTCAGAACTACTAAGCTTTAAATTACCAATATCAACCTTACTTGGTATATTGGGAAGTAAAGATGCAATGTGCTTTTTTGACAGTTATAAACAAATCCCCATATCAACAGAAGCGCCCCCAAGTGGCCAACACATGTACAACCAAGGTGGTTCGAATTCCAGCTATTCTCATCGTAAACAATAGGATAGCGTTGCCGTCTGCCATAAAGGTTAGGTTAGGTTAGGTTGTAGTGACCGTATAGTTGTTGTTGACTCACTTAGACCTCAAGGATCCGTTGTGATACCACAAAATACTCATGGGAGAGTAATGATCTTAAACAAACCAATTCGTGCTTTTAATGAAGTTAGAGAGACATTTTGTGTCGATCGTTGCCAGTTCACTGGTAATATCGAAGAAGGGATTACCAAGAAAGTTATTCCTTCTAATGGAGAGTGCTGGACATGTACAAAGAAGGTGTTGGACTGTTTCCTCTTAATCCTCGTCCATGCAGCTTCTACAGAAGTCATTTGTGTAAACCCCTAGCCTCAGAGCATGTCTACCTATGAGGCAGTGTCCTGTTATTACTCCAATTGTAGAGCTTATATTTTGTCTGCTCAGGGATATCAAGCCTTTTGACCGTTTTAAGTCTATGCTTGGCCATATTTGCTTGGTTGCTAGGCAGGTGGTAACCTATGACCATCTAGCATTGGTTGATTCTAGAGCATATTGTTTGAGAAAATATTTGCATGTAGCAAGTGGTGTTCCTATGTTATATTTTTGTCTAACATTGGGCAGAAGTGTTCCGTTTTTGGCGATCTCATCGGCTTTGCAATTACCCGGAATGTCTCTGTGGCCCGGCACCCAAATGAGGTGAATATTAAACTGTTCCGTCATCTCATTCAGAGATGATCGACAATCGTGGACTATTTGAGAGTTTGTGGAGACAGACGCGAGAGATTTGAGAGCGGCTTGGCTGTCCGAGAAGATTCGTATATCCTTGCAAGATATAACGTTTTCTTTGAGCCTGCCATAAAACAAGTGGCAAATTTAATTATACACTAGTCAAAACAATTAAAGGAACACTTGAAATAACTCAAAAATGGAGTGGTTTTTTATAAGGCTGTATCTCAGTAGAAAAAAGTCGGATTGAAGTGAAATAAAAAGTTTTTCAAAGGTTATTATTTTTTCATTTCAAATTATTTTGTGTTAAGAAAGTACCGTTAGTCGTTTTCGCTTGAGCGTAATAAATGTTCACTCAATTTCAAAATCGAAAAAAAAAACTTTGATTTGTCATTAAATGAACGCAAATTTTTTTTTCAATCCAACCAATCCAAGATTCAATTTTAGAATTTTGCTGGCTACAATTCACTGTTTGGTTCAGATCGCTAAAAAAATTTTTCTAATCAAAAAATGGGTTTACATGCAAAATCACAATTTTGACTATGTTAAATTTCTACACAAAAACATTTTGAAAAAATAAAAATATTGCTTTTTTCAATTTTTTCTATCAATTTTAAAAAAGGTCCAAAATACGCCTTTTTCAACTTTTTTTTTCATGAAAACTACCGTTATTTTGTGGTTTTCAGTGATACAGCTAATCTGAGGCTTAATTATTAAAGCTCATAAAATTTCCTTGATTTTGATGAAAATTCGTCCGAATTTCACATAATCGTAATGATGATCGAAACAGAGCAACGGTTAATCGTATTGATGTGAAATTTTCACCAAAATCAAGGACATTTTATGAGCTTTAATAATTAAGCCTCAGATTAGCTGTATCACTGAAAACCACAAAATAACGGTAGTTTTTATGAAAACGTTGAAAAAGGCGTATTTTGGACCTTTTTTAAAATTGATAGAAAAAATTGAAAAAAGCAATATTTTTATTTTTTCAAAATGTTTTTTTCAAATCTGCCTTTATTTTTTTTGTAAGTCAATATTTAGCAGAGTTATTAGGGTCCAAAGTCAAAATTGTGTTTTTACATGTAAACCCATTTTTTGATTAGAAAAAAAATTGTAGCAATCTGAACCAAACAGTGAATTATAGCCAGCAAAATTCTAAAATTGAATCTTATGTCGTTTTCGATTGGTTTCACTCAAGAATTCACTCATTCTGAAATCGAATGAAACAGGTCAAATCGCTTCGACTGAGTTCTGTTTTTTTGTGTTTGTGTGAAATTTCAAAAGTCAAATATCTGATTTTTCTTTCAAAAATCCTCATTAAAAACAAAAACAAAACCGATTGAGTATTATTTTTGACTTTTTATTATTCATGTATTAGTGCTTCTTGAGTGGATTCTGATTTGAAATCAAGAAGAGAATTTCTCTTCTAAGAAGCGTTCTGTCTGTCAGTTTCGTGCGAATAAAACGCTTTCAGAAGGCTTCGGAATGATTCCGGACGCTTCTGGAGAGCCAATCGAAAACGACATTAGATTGGTTGGATTGACAAAAAATTTCTGCTCATTTTATGACAAATCAAAGTTTATTGTTTTTTTTTCGATTTTGAAATTGAGTGAACATTTTTTACGCTCAAGCGAAAACGACTAACAGTACATTCTCAACTCAAAATAATTTGAAAAGAAAAAATGATAACCTTTGAAAAACTTTTTATTTAACTTCAATCCGACTTTTTTCTACTGAGATACAGCCTTATAAAAAACCACTCCATTTTTGAGTTTTTTCAAGTGTTCCTTTAATTGTTTTGACTAGTGAATTATGTTCTAATGTCACAGGTCTTAAGAGTAAATTATTAATGCCAGATTTTTTTAAATTAATTTCAAGTTATGATATTATTATTCAATTAGAAACTTTTTTAGAGGAAGGAAAAGAAGTGCAATACCTTAAGTATTTAGGAAATTTCATCGTCAAGTGCATCCCTGCGACAAGAAATAATCGTCTCGGAAGGGCCAGTGGTGGGATATTGTGTGGCTTTAGAAATAATAATGGTGTTGAAAATATTACTTTCAAACACTTTGGTAACAAAATTTTATTTGATGTTTTGTGTGATTCAAAGCATTTTCATATATGTCCAATTTACTTAAACTGTAAATGTAATGCTTGGAGTTCAGATTTTGAAGAGTTGCAGATATTTTTATTAAATAACAGTTTCGAAAACCTTATGATAATTGGTGATCTCAACGGTCGCATAAGCAACTTTCAAAATTCTCCGACTCTTAATGAGGGACGTTTTTTAGACGTAAGAACTTCAATGGATGAATGTCTCAATGCAAACGGGAAGTTATTGATTGAAATGATCGAAGATTTTGGTTTTTTGTTTTAAATGGAGTATCTTATGCAGATTCTTGTGGAAACTTCACATTTAGGTATATCAACCCAAGGGTGCTCTGTTATAGATTTTTGTCTAGCCAATGGTGATTGGCTTGAAATAATAAAAAATTTTGAAGTAATTCTCGCTAATTTTTCAAACCATCTTCCGATTCTGGTTACGTGTGAGTACTTTTCTCAAAGAACTAATAACGAAACTAACGATACAGTCGCTAATAATAAATTAAGATGGGTAGACAACAAGGCAAAACTTGAACCAACAAATGCGCAGTTCTGATATTCGAATATCAGATCCTATAGAATCTGTAACGCTTAAGATTTTAGATGTCATAAGGCAATCTGCAGTTAATACAAAATGTCATACCATAATACATTCAAAATGGTGTGACGAAGAGTGCAAAAATCTAGAAAAAAATCATTCGCATGCTTAAAACTCTTCAGGCAGTCAAATAACGATTTCTTTAAAAGGCTTTACCTTAATCAAAACAAAATTTACAAAGATTTGTGTAGGTTAAAAAAACAGCTGTATTTAAGCAAAGTGGCTAAGACACTTTTGGAATGTCGAGATTCTAAGTCTTTCTGGAACAATGTTCGAATTTTGGGAGGGCGCACCAAGTCATCAACCTGAAACATAAATGTTGACACACTTGCAACATATTTTAAAAATTTACTTTTGCCAGATCCTGATCAGCACTCCTTTAGTTTCGCGCTAAAAAACGTTTCAGTAACTGAGTTAGACGCCCCTTTTACAATGGTCGAGCTGTCAGCATCGCTTCAAAAAATGAAGAATAATAAAACTGCGGGTTTTGATGGAATACCAATCGAATTTTATAAAAACGCAACCCATGAATTTCTTGAAATTCTCTTGGAATTATTAAACAAAATGTTTAATGAAGAGGTGTTCCCAAACTGTTTTCGCTTAGCAAGCATATATCCAATTTGTAAGAAAGGTGACCAGAGTTTACCTGAAAACTATAGAGGGATTTCTGTTCTCTGCTCATTAAAAAAACTTTTCGCCCAATTGATGTACGCTAGGTTGGTGACTTCGGTTGAAAAAAATAACAAAATAAGTTGTTTTCAGGCAGGTTTTCGAGCTGGCCTGTCAACAGTTGACCAAATTTTTGCTCTTACGAGTATCGCTAGCAAATATATCGAAAAAAGAAGCCTTTGTATGCGCTCTTCGTAGACTTCAAAGCGGCCTTTGATACCGTTAATAGAAGATCACTTTTGTACAAGCTAGCATGTTGTAGGTTTGTCAACTAAATTTATTCGGGTTTACGAGCAGCTTTTACTAAATATGTCGGCAGTTGTATGTAATGGTAAAACCAAATCAGAGCCGTTTAACTCGGAAATAGGTGTACCTCAAGGCTGCGTTCTGAGTCCGCTGATGTTTGCTCTATATATCAATGATGTCGAAGAGCATTTACCAGGAGGCGTAAGTTATGGTAATTTAGGAGTGAAGCTCTTGCTATACGCTGATGACCTTGTAGTTTTATCTGACAATCCAATCACACTGCAGCTTCAGATTAACAAACTAAAACAGTATTGCGATACATGGGATCTTAAAATCAATACTCTTAAATCTAAGATTATGATTTTTAGATCTCGAAATCGGTCTATTGATAACGAGCGGAACTGGACATTAAATGGTGAACTTGGACACTACAAACGCGATTGCAGAAACAAGTCAAGTCCAGATTACATAAGTTATTGCAGAAGAAACTACAACTGCAATAAGTGTCAAAAGAAATGACATTTTGCTAGTGAGTGCAAGTGGAAACCGAATAGTGAAGAGAAAATGGTAAGATCTTTTATTACTCTTGCTTTATTTTCAACTCTTGAAAATTTACGGACTGAACGCGATGACCAATGGATACAAGACAGTGGTGCAACACATCATTTGACAGGAAATCTTAGATGTTTATCAAATATCAGAACTTTAGATTGTCCTGTACAAGTTGAAATTGGCGATGCAACTAAATTAGAAAGTGTTTCGTATGGTGATGTTCATTTGGAAGCCTATAATGGAATAGAATGGAATCCCATTGTTTTGAAAAATGTTTTATTTGTGCCAAAATTAAATTTTAATCTTTTTTCTGTAACAACAGTACTCGACAAATGTTACTCACAACAAGCAACAGCTGAGACATCTTTTATTCTGGAAGATAATGAAATTGTTATGATAGCGAGAAGGTATGGGGGTCTTTTTGAAATGACATTTAGAAGAAGACATGTTGATGTGTCATGTAATATGGTTTTTGATGAAAGAAGTATACAATCCAAATTTATTATGAATAACAAAAATCAAGAGAACAGCGTAAAAATTCAAGGAGGAGAAATAATACTAACTAAATTTTTACAGAATCAAGAAAAAAAATAGAAAATACAGATAGTCAAGCAGACCAATCTGAAGAATCAATTAAAAATACAAATATAGAAGATCAGGAACAAATTGAAGAACCTAGTCATGAAGACCAACAGCGAAAACAGTCATATGAACAAATTGAAGAATCAAGTCATGAGGAACAACAGCGACGACAGTCATCTCAGGAGGAGTATTTTAAATGTCAAGAGGTACAACCAAATCAAGATATCAATCAAAATATTTAATCATACCAAATTCGAAACTGTCAAACTATCAAGCCACAGCCAAAGTATAATGACTATGCAATGATTAAAGAAGTTGAAGAAGTATCTGTAAGGAAAACACCAATAGAACCAGGAATGTTAACTGAAAAGCATACAAATGATGAACCATTTAAGAACAAACCATATCGCGAAGTTATCGGAAGTTTATTTTATTACATGTATCAACAATATCAAGACCGGACATAAGCTTTACAATAAATTACCTGAGTAGACAAATCAATAATCCTAAAAGATCTCATTGGAAAATGATCGAACGTGTTTTAAGATACTTGAAAGGAACAACAAGTTTTGGGATACGTTTTAACAATGAAAAAGCAAAACTACAAGCATATGCAGACTCAAATTATAGTGGAACAGAAACTGACATGATTTCAACAAGTGGAATTCTTGTTTACTACGGTGGACCTTTAGTCTGGATGGCCTAAAATCAGAGTGTTGTATCAATTTCATCAGCGGAAGCAGAATATCGTTCAGCAGCCAGTTGTTGACAAGAAGTTTGTTTGAAATAAACGTTCGTTACTTTATATTATATGAGCTTGCATTATTTAATTAATTTACCAATAAGACAACAGCTTAAGACGTACCTTGCTGGCTTACAGCATTCATACCATCAACATCAACTTGTGGGTGTTCGGAAACATCTTCATCAACAGCAGCACCAACAGCAACATTATCATCAGCAGGCAAATTACCAGCAACAGAACCAGCAGCAATTTCACCAACAGCATCATCGAGAGCATCAGCATCAACTTCACAATGAAGTGTAGAAGCGAGATCAGTATTATCAGAAACAACACGTTCAGTCACTATGACACCTGTGATGCCCTTAGTATTGTTGGTATCAACAAGAACATCCAACTTAGCAGCACTACTATCATCAACACCAGGTAATAAACTCCCTTCTAACGACTTCCCATCATTATAATTGTCAGCAGAACTATCAACAGCCACGGGACCCTTAGCATCAGCTTCACCTTCGCAATATCCATCGGTTGCAACAGATTTGTTAATAGCTAAAGCTCTTAGCGAATTCACACAAGTTGCAGTGTTTAAATTGGTAAGCAAATTCGATAAAGAGCTTTTAATTTCAGATGACGATGACAAAGACGACGACGACGACGACGACGACGACGACGACGACGACGACGACGACGACGACGACGACGACGACGGTAAGTAAGTTGGTTGTGTAATATTTTTGTAAATTCCCTTTGAGATTGAGGAATTGTTGTTATTTTTCAACACAGCCTGCGTCAACAATGGTAACTCTGATCGTGATAATGAATGTGCAGGGCGATGAGAACCAGGTCCTTGGGAGTGGTTCAATAAAGCAATGCGTTGGAACGGAGAAATGTTTTTGTCTTTGCACTCATTGCATTTGAAAAAAATATTATCATTTCCAACAATCACTAAGTATTGAATTTTATTCAATTTAGCGCACTTAATATGAAAAGCTCTATCGCAAAAACTGCATACAATATGCTCGTCACGAATTGACATAAAACAATCGTAGCAATAATAATTAATACGAGAACTCATTATAAATTAGCAATTTAATAAGAGCAGAACCGTATTCAATGACACTCAGTCTAAGACTGAGGACTCCTGCACATCAAAGCGCAGAGAGCGGTTTTAACTAGTGATGGGATCATTCGAATGATATAATCGATTATGGCAATCATTCGAGATCATTCGATTATTGAAATCATTCGAATGATTTCTCAACCCCTGCTACAACTACTACTCTTCAAAATTAAAATCTCAAATGCCAAAAAAAAAATCGAATGACGGTAATTAGTATTCGAATGACCATTATTATCATTCGAAAGCAAATATTCGAATGAAAATAATACTCGAATGAAAATAGTACTCGAATGAAAAGAATCGACTATTAGTATTCGCATAAAAACAAATCGAATGATGATTATTTTGAGTTTTAATTCGAATGACGATTTTATTTCTAGTTAAATTTGCAAATCTTTGCAATAGAATTTTTTTATGATTTTTGGTTGCTTTTTTAAAGGCAAACAAAAAATTGTATTTGGAGATTCTTTGCTTTTTTTTATATATATATGTACATGATTGGTAGAAATTTTTGCGAATTAGTGTTTAAAAAATGAATACGGAACAATGTTTATAGCTAAGAAGAATAACAGGCTATTTTTAAAAATGTTTCTAAAATGAAATTGAACAATAAACCCAGGTCGGTACACGGTACCTACCATCTGGGAGGGTATTTTCTAAGGCAGGTCTGTTGACGAAAGACCGTCAATATTATTATCCCTGTAAAATAGCTCATTGTACACTGTAAACTTTAAATTTTTCACCATTTTCATTGGATTTCGTAATTCGAATGATCATTCGAATGATCATTCGATTATTCAAATCATTTGAATACTATTTTCTCGATTATTGAAATCATTCGATTATGCTCATCATTAGTTTTAACCCCTTAGAAAGATAATCATATTTTGTGTGACGTAAAAGATACTCATACGTCTCAGAGACGTATGGCACTTTGTTAGTGTATTAAATAAAACGTATGAACTTTTTATAAATTATTATTGTTTTAATTATAAGTTTAGCTCATATTTAGATAAATTAAGCTGAATGGGATTGATTGTCTATACTTTTCAAAAGATTGATGCAAAGGGTATACGAAATAAAACTTCGAATAATTCGATTCTCTATTTGTACAAACGTATATTTTATTACAACTGCTGCTGATGATGATCTACTCTCGTCGATGGTTGAAGAAGAAGAGACAGATTAACTTAGGCTTTACTTGCATTATGATGATACATATTTCCAAAACAACAAAGTATAAAAAATGGCCTTGAATAGGGATTAAGCGTAACATAGCAAGTGCATCTTGCACTGTTTGACAAACAACATAATTTGAAATGGCCTTGAACGAGGATTAAGATTTGTAGTGCAAGTGAATCTCGCACGCGCAGTTAATACAGTGAGTCAAAACAATTTTTGTACAAAGTTAATAAAAAGTTAAATTGAAAGTACATATATAATTTTAATGTTTGGAAATTTATATATAAAGAAACATAAATTGATATATAATCATAAACAGAAGCATTGATTCACTTAAAATAAATACTAGCTTAAACAATAAAACAAAAAAACTTTGAGGAGCTTTTAAAAATGCGCATATTCATTGCAAGTGATAAACAATAAAAAGTCTACAATGGGAAACCACAAATCGGTGGACTTGTTAGTGCAATGCGTAGTGCATTGGCTTCACAACTAGCAGGTAAAAAAAACTATTGCCGCTTGTATAAGGTAGCAACTTCGAAATATTTTGGCGAAGGGTCCTCTTCAAAGTTGGAGCAACTAGTTTTTTTTTCATATGAGCTGAAGTGAGCTCTATACTGAGTATTTTCATAAAATTTTTGCGGCTGAAAGGGTTTTCATTCCTTGACTGGATATTATCCCAAGTAACAATTTAACTTCTATAAGGCTTAAGCGAAGCTATTTCTTGATTTGTATCTTGCTTGTATGAAACCTTATACAAATACGTTTGGCGTAAGTTATGCAAGCCATTGATTCCTTAAATCAATTATGACAAGGCCTTATATCAATTGATTTAAAGAAGTAATAGCTTCTCGGAAGAAATCTCTACAAGGTCTTATAACAGTTAATTTAAAGAAGCAATAGCTTCTTTCAAGAATTGCGAATAAGGCCTTACAACAGCTTGATACAGAAAGCAATAGTTTCTTTAAAACGGTAAAGATAAGGCCTTATGCAAGTTATTGCAAAAGTAGAGAAAAATTTATTTTCAACATGAAATTGTTTTTCTTTTGCGATTTTTCTGTTGTTTGCTGCTTTTATTTCTGACATAACATGGACATTCGGTTATTTTTCTCATTAATTATATTTGTTTGTACACTGAGAATAAATATTAGAGTTTACCTATGGGATTTGAACTCGGGACCCTCCGCTTATCAGTCGAGCATTCATCCACTGCGCTATTGCGACTTCTATGTTATGAGTAGCAAACTTGAAAATAGTTGTTGCAACTCATTTCTCTCAAACTTTATGGGACAAAATGTATAATATTACTAAATTCGTGAAGAGTGAAACATTAAAATTGAATTAAAAAAAGTTGTGGATTAAAGGGTGTCCATCCATCCAGATAAGATACAGATAGCTTTATTGGAAACTGACTTGAACACATAAAATGCATAAAATATCTACTATTCTTTAAAGTTGATTCAAAAAGTAGTGAAATTATATATAATTTGAATTTATTTTTTAGAAAACAAAATTGATCAATTACCATCATTCAGGTGATAACCTTACATACGATACCACATTTTTTACTTGAGACATCATGAGAATAATAGCCTTTCCATTCAATAACAAAAAAAAAAAAAGAACATGCCATGAGATTTGAACTCGGATAACTTGTCATTCCTAAGAGTGTCCGCTTTCTTAAGTGAGCAATAACTATCATAAGGAAACCAGAGTACGCATGTATTGAAATGAACAATCAAAAAACAATCACACATACATACGCGAAGTGACATTTCGTTTGTTATAATTTGCACAAGGAGGCCTTATCTGGGTTATCAAACTGCAGACTGTTATTAGGAAACAAAAATAAGGCCTTATACGAGTTATTTTAACTGCGCTTTCACGAGGAAGCAAAGCGAGGCCTTATATAATTTCGGTAAATCAATCTCGAGCAAGCAGTTTGTTATAATTTGTACAAGGAGGCCTTATCTGGGTTATCAAATTGCAGACTGTTATTAGGAAACAAAAATAAGGCCTTATACGAGTTATTTTAACTGCGCTTTCACGAGGAAGCAAAACGAGGCCTTATATAATTTCGGTAAATCAATCTCGAGCAAGCAATTTGTTATAATTTGCACAAGGAGGCCTTATCTGGGTTATCAAATTGCAGACTGTTATTAGGAAACAAAAATAAGGCCTTATACGAGTTATTTTAACTGCGCTTTCACGAGGCAGCAAAACGAGGCCTTATATAATTTCGGTAAATCAATCTCGAGCAAGCAGTTTGTTATAATTTGTACAAGGAGGCCTTATCTGGGTTATCAAACTGCAGACTGTTATTAGGAAACAAAAATAAGGCCTTATACGAGTTATTTTAACTGCGCTTTCACGAGGAAGCAAAGCGAGGCCTTATATAATTTCGGTAAATCAATCTCGAGCAAGCAGTTTGTTATAATTTGCATAAGGAGTCCTTATCTGGGTTATCAAATTGCAGGCTGTTATAAGTAAATTACAAAAGGTCTTATTCAAGCAAAATAAAAACAATCATCCTTAAATAAGCCTTAAAATAACACTATGGAAGCTATTGCTTCTAAATATTCAGGAATTGGACCTTATACAAGATAAATTGTTACTTGGGATGACAGTAAATGACATATGAATTAACGAAAGCTATGTTAAAAATGCCATAAATTAGTGCCATTGGCCACTTGTTTTGTTTTTTCTGGGGCATGACAAAAGTTACATAAAAGATAATCATACGTCTCCCAGACGTATGGCATAGTTCTAACTTGTCACCATAGGTACTTACCGCCATGATACAACCGTCACAGGCAAGCTCCGACAACCGAATGAGCTTATTATGGCGGCTGAACCGGTGCGGTTAAGAGTTGAAAGGATATTACACTTTTTTAGGCGTTATATGTACGTCTAGCAGACGTAGATTATTTTTCTAGGGTTAATTCATGTCATAGAAGAGCTCGCAATATTGTTGAACGGTCGATTGGCTTGTTAAAATGCAGATTTCGTTGCTTGCTGGGAGCAAGACAGTTGCATTATGCACCATTAAAAGCTGCACAAATCGTGAATGTTTGTTGCGCTTTGCACAACATATGCTTGCAGTATGATTCAACGTATGAAATTCTGGATCATGAAGATGAAAACAATATTGAAGAGGAACTTGAATTTCATGAAATTCAGACAGACGTGCTTCGAAGTCAGGCAGCTATAATTCGAAATGAAATAGTCCAACTTAACTTTAGAACATAAACAATGATTATCATGAGAAATAAATACATTTATTCAAAAACAAAACTATCACAAGCCTTCATGGTTCTTAAAACTAATTATAAAAGAAAAAACAAAAAAATCACTGGCCATCATGGTATTGTTTCTAAGAAATAAAAAATAAAATAAAAAATAGGAACATAATGAAAAATTAAATTAAGAAAAATATCAATCCATATAAATATTGGCCTTTGCCTCGACTTCCAATTAACGTCTCCTTAGTTCGAGCTTCTGTACAGCTTATTGCCTCATTTCAGAGTTGTGTGTTTGCATCTCTTTCAATTTCTTCTCTTCTATTTTGCAAACTTCATCGATTGAGCGATTTAATCTTTTCAAGGTTTTTGTTGTATCCCGAAAAAAAATACTTCCTTAAAATGAGTCTCCTGATTTTGACTTGTTTGGCAGTAATTGAATCCAAGTCATTGGTCTCCTCTGTCTAGTTGCACGCTGGGTGGAACTGGCTGCATTTTGGAATAGTTGGTGCTTGCGTTGACGTTGATGCTTGTTTTTCGTCATTTACATCACTGGTTGTTTCCGCTTGGGGCACTTGCTGGGATGAATATCGTGATCCAAACGATTTTGCACCAATGCCACTAACGGACTTGCCAACATGTATCAAGGCTATCACAGCGTCCTCCAAAGGCGTGAAAGACTTTTGGCTGTATTTCCCACCACCAGTGCCTTGAATTCCTTATTGGTTTGCAGTTAGCTTCTTTTTGATGTAGCACTACATACATATTTAATCACTATTTACAAATGCAACAAAAAAAAGATCACGAACATACTTTCTTCCATCCTCCAACATCTCTTTGCCTTGGTCCCATGGAATTAAGCTGATTTGCCAAATCTTCCCAATAGGCAGCCACAATTTCTGGTGTCCTTTTGGTAAAATTTTGGGCAATATCAGGATAATCACTGAGC
Organism: Sphaerophoria taeniata; assembly: GCA_943590905.1. Lineage (NCBI taxonomy): Eukaryota > Metazoa > Arthropoda > Insecta > Diptera > Syrphidae > Sphaerophoria > Sphaerophoria taeniata. Next base: position 18,080,616 of record OX016540.1, on the reverse strand, counting down.
AGATTCACCATCCGTTCATACTGTTGTGGTCTTGTTTTTGCGTTCTGCCTGAAAACAAAAAAATATATTCCTAACACAGTTTTACGTAAATAATTTTTTGTTCACTCACATTTTACTTTAATAAAATAAAATTTTGCACTTTCCGCAACTAAAACTTGTCGGAGGACGTCGTCGGAGGAAATTGTGTTGGTATTTGCTAAAAATAAAGCCAAAAAAAGGAACTTCATCGCAGAACATCGCATACAAACGGCATGCGTTGAATTTTGTCGGAGAAACCTCGAAGCAAAATCAAAATGTCTCCGATTTGGAGGAAATCAGAGAAAATTCCGCTCCGGCGCACAGTGGGACGAATGTATGGGGAAAACGGCGAAATTAATATCTCGTGTTTAAATGACTTAAAAATAGTTATTTTGCATGTTTTCACTTTTTATATGGAATATCTACGCTATTAACTTAAAATAGCGTAAAAACCCCCTCAGTTAGTGGCCCTCCCATCAAATTTCAGAAGAAAAGAGCTGAGCAGCAAACTCTTTTTTGGAATATATCTTTTAAAGTTGTGAGTAATTTTTTTTTTTAATAATATCTAATAATAAGAGTAATAATAATTTTTATTTTCAACAACAAATATTATATTTCAGCTTAATTCCCTAAATAATTATTATTGCTGTTAAATATAATAAAACAAGAAAAATAGCAATTGATTGATCTTCATCACTTTCTGTTGATGCCTCAACAAAATCGTCAATATCAATAGGTAATGTTGACACATTTAGATTATTTTTACTAGCTGCTGGTCAATATCCGGGTCTAGCTTAGACGAAAGTGAGCTCTTAGAACGAATTCTTGAAATGAACGGATCTGAAGAAATTAATAAATGATTAATTAAATCAATCATTGAACTTGTTCTGGAGCACTTTCGTCTATGTTCTAATCTGGTCTTTCTGATTTCTTTATGTGGAGCTTCCAACGCTTCTTCCGAAAGCACTCCTTATATATATCTTTATATCTTTTGAATGAACCAGAAGTTTATGGACGCTGCTGGGCATGTAGTACCAACTATATTGGGAAAGATACATGATTTTCGTTTCGAATATAAAGGTCAACTTCTTCAGTTGACTCTTCCAGATGTAGCAGCTCACGAAGTTTTTCACATACTGCTTGAATTTTCTCTGATTTTTCAGCTTCAACCCATGCTTGCAGTAGGGCGCCATTTTTTTATTGATAGAGATGAGCCTACAAAAATGCCAATATGTAATTAAAAAAGCGCAAATTTGCGCAAAATTTCTTTCATAATTTAGTTAGTAGACACACAAGTCATCATAAAACAGGAAATATCTCAAAGGTGTTTTTTGGGGTATTTTAGAAAACCTTACTTAAACCCGAAATATACACTATTTTCAAGAATTCTAATTAGACTTCTTCTATTCACTTCGTATTAAAAAAATTAAGAAACAAACACACTTTTGTATAGCAGTTTATGATTTTACCTTGATCAAAATTTTTAGCCATGGTTTAGTTAAAATGTAAGCGCAAAATTAAATAAGAACACAAACTTGAAATTGGATATGAAAACCACGTTTTCAAACTTTCTACGAAAATACTTGCACCAGTCACTGTTAGCGGTCCTGAAACTAATAAACTTGTTCACGTTTGCAAATAATTTTAATGAGTTTAGAACTAAATATTAAGAATGACTTGCCAATAACGCAAAAGTACCGCTTAAATAGTTGCATTTTTTATTTATTTCTATGGGTCGTCCCACTGTGCGACGGTTACCTCGACAGGGCCGATTATAAATGTTCACTTTGGCGTATACTTACTCTTTTATCTTCTTTTTACCATTAAAAATTATATGAGCGATAGTTAGGCAACCCCTCCAAGTGCGAGAAAATTGATTTCGAAGAACTTACAAGCCATATTACTTAAACAAATTGTCTGCACCATGCACTCAAATTACAGTTATTAATCTTTTTATTGTAATAACTGACTTTAACGCTATTCTATGTTCATCAAAACAAAAAGAAGTTAAAGACCAAAACACTTGTTTCAATTTAGATCATTTATTGATCCTATATCTTTCAACATAGTGAAGATTACATAAAGTCAAATTTTTATATGTATTTCTGGATGTATATAAAATATATGTAAATACAGAAATGTATGATCCTTTCACAATTATTTGAATTATAATTGAAAAAATAAACAAAAGGTCTTAAGTCAAAATTTTCTTAAAAGCCTCTCTCGCAACATGTGTAACTGGTTGTTGGGCAGCATAATTATATTTTAAAGGTTTACAAATCAAAGTTGAATAAAATAAAAAACTAAATGAATCTTGTTAGTTTTTTTTCTTTTCAGAAAGTAGAATTGTTGCAAGAGCAATTGGCAAATACCCTTTCATACAAACAAACAAAAATGTCTTTCAAGTAATTTTGTGCTGTTAAGGTTCCTTTACGAAACTTTGTCATAATATATAATTTTTGATAAGATTTTAAATATAAGGAATTGTACTTTGTAATCATTTTCATCAGGTTTTGTTTCAGTTTTCCCATTTTAAAGTTTTAAATTCGTCAAAAGCTTAATTAAATAAAAAATAAGTAAGGAAAACATTAAGTCTTTTCAAGAAGTCGTTGTTTTATTAATCCTCGAATGGAACAAAAAACTTCTCAATTTATACAAAGCCGATTGACAAAAAAAAAACAAATTAGGGTTAAGGATGAAACAGTTTTCTTCTTCCGTTTACAATTTAAAAACTTTTTATAACAAAAGTCTATAATTCATAGTTGTTGCCCTGAATAACATTTTACGTTTTTAATTATAGAAAATCATTAGTTGAGAAACAATTCCAACATTTCAATTTTAAAAATCTCAATCATGACGCTTCAATTTTGTACATATGGTAATTTGGCGAAAATCAAATACGAAACGGAAACTAAAGAAAATAAAAACTCAAAGGGTTGAGACTCCTATGGGTTAAAACGTAAATACTTCTCCTCGAAGTCTTAAGTAGCTTACAGGTTGACGTTGAGTTGTAATTTGGCTCTTTTGCTGTGGAAAAGAAATAAGAAAAATTGTTATTTTGTTTGTTTTGCTAATCACCCCTATCACAGAGTTCCTCGTAGCAAAGTTCCGAACGTTAAGCTCCGCTCCGCTACGAATACGAACAAATTATAATCATAAGGCCCGAACGAAAGCAATAAAAGTATTGCCACATACTAATCAATCATTCCGACTTTCGGCAGGGGCCTATGGGATTCGCGGCGGATCGTTCTCAATTCGACCTTTCAAATTCGACTCGCTTCCTATTTCTTTATCAACGAATTCGCGGCGGAGCGAAGATATTTCTTCCAATATTCGCGTGATTTCAGACTTTTGGTTTGACTTTTTCTTCCAATACACCAGTAATTTGAATAAACACTCCTTCGCCTGTGAATCCGCAAAAAAAAGCTGTCGGATTTAAACTCGCCTGTAAACATTATGACATTTCAAATTCGCCTTCGAATTCGTTAATTGGTCGAATTCAAATCGAAGAAGGCGAAAGCGAAAGCAATGATTGAAATAATGTCAAACTCAAATCCCATAATCAGGCCCCAGTCCTACTCTACGGCGCCGAGTTCTGGACGATAAGTAAAAAAGGGGAATTGATACTGGGCACTTTCGAAATAAAAATTCGTCAACGGATTTTCGGTTCCGTATGCGACGATGGCGAATGGAGAAGAAGGTTCAACCGAGAACTGTACAAGCTGTACCAAGATGTGGATATAGTCCAGAAGGCCAAGAAAAGACGACTACATTGGCTCGGCTACATTGAGCGAATGGACGACAACGCTCCAGCCAAAAAATCATCTCATCCCAGCCCCCAGATTCGAGACGACAAGGAAGACCGAACCTACGGTACGAGGACCAAGTGACTGCGGATGCCAAAGCTCTTGGTTTCGGCGACTGGAGAGTGCATGCGAGGGACCGTTCACGATGGAAGGCTGCAGTATCTCAGACTGAGATCCTTCATGGATTGTGAGCCGGATAAGTAAGTACGTAGTATTGTGTTAACGCCTTCCAGTCTAGCCAAACGCCCAAACGTTCAAGAAATAGGAATACTTTTAGACGGTTTCAGTTGAAAACATATGCATCTTCTCTAACTACCTGCATCCTATGCGGGTGGACCTGGACCGATGCTATTTAGCTCTTGTCTCACTTGGTACCAATAGGCGTTCACTTCCACCTCTTGATGCTTTTGTTAATTCTTGGACTATTTCGGGGCTTTTTGTAGCTTCCACGAGGAAGTTTTTTTTTTTTAATGCTATTGACATGTAATTGGTCTCATTCAAGGCGAAATTGCTTGATTGAGAACTGATAGTTTTCAGCGAAATCATTTAGCGGTTTTTTAATAGGGAAGAAAAAACTCTCTCATGTGTGGTTCTTATTCTAAAGAAGATATCGGGAAGGTGAAAGAAGCATTGGAAGCCCGGTAGTCTTCAAAGCAATTTATACGAAGCGCGACAGCTCTTGAAGAGCCAAGGCCTAAGTGACTTACTCTCATCAACATTTTTCTGGATGCGTGTGAAGAATTGAAGGGACCTACAATTTAACGCCGATTCTGAATGGCAAAGTTGAGAAGCACTTTTTCATGACAGATTGATACTCTTGGAAGTTTTGTCAGTTCTTCGCAAAAGGCAGTGCCCGTGAAAGATAAAATAAAAACTTTATGGGCACGGGTAGAACTCGAAACAACGACGTTCTGCTTAGCAGCCAACGCACCTTACCACTAAGCTACGGGCAGCTATATGAAGCACAGCTTCGATTAAAAAAAAAATGTTCGTTGAAAAAATTATCAAACTTCCTATTCGTTCAGGGCTTGGGATGCCGATTTAATGAACTCCGAATTTCGTAGCTTTTCTCTCGAGATTCGTAGTACGAATCTACTACGTCGGGGTCTGTGATAAGGGTGAATGTCTTAAGCTTTGTTTACTTAGAGAGTGCCAATGGGTTCAATAACATTCCAGATCCGGAACTTTCGCTTGAATTCACTGTGTGCGGACCGGAGGAACTTGATGATGTTGTTGTTGAAGAGACGCCTGTGGAGGAAAACAGTAGATTTAACATTTTTATTCAAACGCTTTTGGGAAATATGCATAACTCACCGGTATTTTCATCACACGTTTGAATCGGACTTGATGGCGGCGATGGAGAATCGAGGAATATGATGGATGAATCTGCAAAGACAAAATTTCAATATAAAACATGTCAGAAGGAACTCAATTGCAATGTATTCATACAGTTTAGACATAAGTGCTTTTGGTTCAACAACATTTACTGAATAGGCAGCTTAGGACTAAGATTAACATTCTACTATCAAAATTACAACTTAACTCTTTTAATATCATTTAAAGAAGTAAATAGAAAAACACGCGTTAAAACGCCATTAGAACGGTTGTCGAATGTCGAGTCTTTACTTGAAAGATCACGTGTTGACCGAATAAGAATCTGCATCTATCTTTACCTTCGCGAACTCGGGAAGACGTCCTTCCTGGCCAGATGCACAAAGAGAACTGAACTCTATATGCCTGCCACATCCACCGAGCTGCGATATGCAGTCCTGCACTACTACTAAAACAACTAACGAACAGTAGGGATTTCCCTGTTCACGAACATTTGATGCTTGTTATTTTTGTCGGTTAACACATGGGATAGGGTTTTCTTTTCACAAATAAAAACACAGATTAGGAATTTCGAAACAATTTAATCTTACAAAAAAAAATAACAATTCATTTCAATTCAAATATAAACATTCTTTTAACAAAATATATATATGTATATATAACGGTGTGGCGCAACATCAATAATTAGATCCATCTCGGTCTTCTTTGACGCTGTTGATTGCTTCCATCTAAAACTTCAATTGGTCTGCCCACCGGAGCACTTGAATAATGCTATAGAATGGGAATGGATTATTATTATTTACACAAACAGGTAAGAAAGCTTTAAAGGGTTTTTCAACAGGGACGTTATAAAAGTAGAGCGACAGGGACAGCAAACGACACGCCATATTTCTTGCAGCTCCTTTGACATTTCTCATCAGTAAACAGTTAGGTTTGCCATTTCATGATGGAAAGATGTACGAGCCAACAACGAGTCGAAATTATTAAAATTTTCCCGTGCCAGTGAGACAAAGAAGTGCCCGTAGTGTCGCTGCCGCTGAGGCTTCAGTGTTGCAGAAAGCCCAACTGTGTCTCTCACACGTCGTTCTCAAGTGTTGGGCATCTCTGTTACGTCGTTGTGGCGAATTTTGCGAAAAGATCTTGGCCTACATCCTTGCAAGATTAAATTGACGCAAGAACTGAAGCCGCTTGACCACCAGAAGCATCGTATGTTCGTGAATTGGGCTAAGCAACAACTTTAAAATGATTCGGTTTTTCACCGAAAAATCATCTTCAGCGATGAGACTCATTTCTGGCTGAATTGGTCAGGCAGCAATCCACACGTACTCCATGAGTCATCATTGCATCCCGAAAAATATTACGGTTTGGTGTGGTTTATGGGCCGCCGGCGGCCTTGATGATCAAGACCGGTACGTTACTGTGAATGGGGATCGCTACCGATCAATGATGACCGAATATTTTTGGCCCCAATTGGATGATATTGACTGGGAGAACATATGGTTCCACCAGACGGCGCTACAAACCACACAGCGAATGTCACAATCAATTTATTGGAAACCAAGTTTGGAGAACGTGTTATCTCACGAAATGGTCCAGTCGCTTGGCCGCCTCGGTCGTGAGATTTGACGCCTTTAGACTATTTCCTGTGGGGCTAAGTCAAGTCTGTGGTCTATGCCAACAAGCCAGCGACGATTGATGCACTTCGTCCGAATATCGAACGTGAAATTGCAGCAGTATCGGCCGATTTATGCTTGAAAACCGTGGAAAATTGGGTTCAGTCATACAGAAGAAATCGAGTTCCATACAAACGTACTTTCGTACAGGAATAAAGAAACTTTTGTAGCGCTCTTATTGAAAAACCCTTTATATCTTTACTATGAGTATAATATCTACCGGATGCGAGTTTGGCACTGTTATGGTTCCTGGTTGACGTCCAACATTTATCTGACCTCTAGTCCTATGTACAGGAACAGAATTATACATCGATCTAGTTTGAGGCCTGTTCCTCCAACTCATGCTCTCGATGTAGGCATACGCTTTACGCAATTGTCTTTGCTCAAAGTTAGTCAATAGGTCCCTTTTGGTTAGTCGCCGTATTGTTCTTCTATAATTTGCGGTTTTATTCAATCTAGGCGCGTCTGGTGGTATCAGTAATCCTGAAACGCTAGAGCCAGCGACTGAGCCAGATTCGTTGGCATTCGGATTTCGTTGGGGATTTGTAATCTCGAGTGATAGATCTGAAAACAAAATAATGAAAACAATAAGAAATGAAAAAAATAGATGCGTCGAAATGAAAACCGTTCGAAGCGCCCGATTACCTTATTCGTGTTACGCGTTAAAAATAAAACAAAGAAGTATCGCAGACGCGACTCAGAGAATAAAAAGACGAAGATATTACCCCCCTTCGAGGCATGTCCAGAAACAGAAAAACACTTCTCTGAATCCGCCTTTTTACCAAAGTCAAAGTTAGGTTAGGTTAAAGTGGCTGCGGATACAGGTTCCACACACTTAAGCCAAAGGAAGCCCGGCAAAAATCCTCATTCAAACCCTCCAAGTGGGTGCCGGGCGGGCAATGATCACCACAGTAGTCCTGTGCGTTTTTGGCAGGATTGTGATTAGCTAAGGTTGAGTTCGGTCGCCGAATTGTTGTAACTCCTCAATAGTGCATCGTTCGGAAACCCAATTCAATCATAGTTTAGAGGTTCCTAATTTCAGTGGTGGTGTGAGCCTACTTTGTACGAAAACCGTGCTGAAGAATGCAAGGCTGGGGGATAAACCAGCCCTTAAAAAGCTCTTCCGGATGCTGTGGCAAGGTCCGTCATATTTCTGCCTTGCCCCGGCAAGCGGCTCTGCCGGGGCTGACCCTCTTTCCACATTACTCGTGGGAACAACAATGAAGAACAAAGCATCGAACAGGAAAATTGTACAAAAAATTAATCGAGTCAGGGCTGACAATGCGGTCACATCTCCTGAAAAGGCTGTCGAGTCAACTCAGGGGTGTGAACGGGTTGTCAACCCTGTGGTTGCTACTAGTAGCGGAAATCCTAATCCCTCTACTAGCCGCAACTTTTACATGAATGAACTACCCGTCAGTGGTACAGCTGTGACGCTCGGCTTTCCCCACCCCATCCCCACTCCTACTAGGACGTCGCAAACGACCCCAAAAAGGGACACACCGTCCGGAGAGGCAAAATCTACGACATGTGGAAATGACTCGAAGGATGAGGGCGCAACGCGATTGGTATCGATAGCGATTAACTCTGGAGTTGGATCCACAACTGTGTCACACGGACACAGCTCTGGGTCGGCCAGAAAGAGGTCCATGAAGTCACAGGCCAATCGAGATCAGCGTAATGCTGCGCGGATTCTTGCCGCAGTCGGTATCATACCGGCAGCGGAAAGAACCCCGGAGCAAACGCGAAAACTCAAGTGGGCTAGTGGCTTCGTTAGCAGAAACACCAAACCGACCTGTAGCGACTCAACGTCAAAGCGCAATAGGCGCATTCCAGCAGCACAACAGCCTTCAATAAAGATCTTTCCTTCAGCGACGTGCTCCTTGACAGGAGTCATGTGTCTAACGCAATAAATAAAATCATGGTTCCTTTGATTTATTGTAATTCTTCAAAATTACTTTATTATTTTATAGTAACTTGGATTGTTTGCATTTTAATTCATGAACGAAAATATTAAATTTTATTTTAGAACAAAAATAAAAACTAGAAGTCCATTTTAGTTTATTCAACAATTTGTTGCTTGTCTTTGTCAATGTAAACAACTTTCTTTTGATCTTTAAACCGTAGCATAGCCTTTGTTCCTCCTCGGTTCAATAAGACGAGAATTTCTCCCCAAGGACGATAGACGCAAAACCGGTGTCTGCGTTGTTGTATTTCACTCAAGCGAATTCCCTGGAAAGGGTCGAATGGTACGGCTGCACCCTGGAACAATGCTTTATTATGTGCGTTCGTCTCCTTAACCTCATTTGATGGCATCCCATCACCATTCGGGCCCCTTGGAGTGTAAAAGTTTGGTACGATTAACGATGTGTTATTCAAGTTGGATGATGGGCTTGTTTTTTGTGCATTCGAACTCTCCTGGTTGGGTAAGAAACTTCCAGACTGCGTATACCTCTTGCCTATAACCAGATCAGCCATTCCCTCTCCTAGACTTGATGGTGCGTAAGGCTCCAAGCATGGTCTAGGAGTTGAGTTCGAGGCTGTTATGGTTGGTGCATGTTCAACAGCTGTCCTAACTGGAGTTGGCGTCGAATTGGTTTCCATTGTCGAACGTTCCCTCTCGAAAAATAGATGAGCGGAGTGCAAATCCTTTCGTTCGAGGTCCGAACATACATCCCAAGATTTTTTACCATATCGTCTAATTGTTCTCCTGTAGTTTGAGATTGTCTTTGTTATCGACGATCGGAAATTGGTTGTCGACGATCGGAAATAGTTATCAAGCGCTAAACCAGCATAAGGACTGTTCTTCTTAGATCCCTCCCTTTCGAAAAAGACACGAGCGGCGTGAAGGCGTTTCAGTTCAGGTTCCGTCAAACTATCCCATTCTTTTGTTCCCAGACGCTTTATTGTTCTCTTGTAGTTGGAGATTCTTTTCGCTTTAACGAAGTAGCTAGACTTGCTGGGACTGGCAACATCATTTTTGTCTACATTTTGAGGATTTTTTTCTTCGGTTGGATTTCGATGGAGATTTTCAGTTTCAATTGGAGAATCTGTAAACAAAAAGAAGAAAAACAAACCAGTCAAAAAGGAGAGCTCCCTCACCACGCGAAAGTGAAAACCCTTCAACGGGTTCAAGTACCTGTTTGACATTGTGTTGGGTATCCCAATGGCACGACTGTTCCAGGAGGGAATTCTTGCTGTCGACTGCTTGAGGCAATGCCAAACGCAATGTTTTGCTTTTGGACAGGTGTTTTAGGAGGGACCGCTGCAACAATGGAAGCCACCGTGAGTTCAGCGCTTCGAACTGGGGAGTTTGAGTGAATATTCGGAGTTGATTCTTTATTACACGTCTTTTTCTTCATACTTTGATTTGACGCTGCGTCACTTTTAGATTCGCACACGTTGTCCCCTAATGAAGTTTTGGTATTTGAGTCAGATGAACCACCAATGCGTTGCTGTGTTGTTTTTGGAGCATCCACATTCCCCTGGTTGTTAAGGAAGCTTTCCCACAAACTATACCTCTCACTCACTGGAGGATCAGTTATTGCCTTGCCTAAACTTGATGGTGCTGAAGACTCCACAAATCGTCCGGGTGTTGGGTTTGATATTCCAACGTTTGTCTCATCTCCAGTGTTCTTGACCGAAGAAGAATTGGAATCAGACTTATTTCTATTCACGCGTTCCCACTCCAAACAATAATGAGCTTTGTGCAAATTCTTTCTTTCAGGGCCCGTCAATTGATCCCAAGACATTGTTCCGAATTTTTTAATTGTTTTAATGTAGTCTTTGATTCTCTTTGGTCTATCTTTACTACCTTTGCTTGTCGACGATAGGAACCAAGTGTCTGTCGCCGAACTGGCATTAGGCCCGATCGAACGCTGCTCCGTCTCAAAATAAGCATGAGCGGTGTGAAGGCGTTTGCGTTCGAGTTCCGTCATTTTATTCCATTTTTCTGTTCCATGGCGCTTTATAGTTCTCTTGTAGTTGGAAATTGTTTTCGCTGAAACGACGAAGCTAGACTTACTACTGGTACTTGCAGAATCATTTCTTTCTACACTTGGGGGATTTTCTTTTCCCTCAGTTAAGTTTCGCAAGAGCCTTTCAGTTTCAAATGGTGAATCTGAAAATAGAAAACAGACAAAATTGTTTATCATGTCAATATGAGTAGGGTATTGACTACCTGATTGGCACTCTTTCGTGTGGTGTGCAGGTGTACTTGGAGTGACGGTGTTGGAAGTCGCACTTCTAGCTGGTGAGTTTAAAGAAATGCTCGAAGACACGATGGGCATCTGATTTAAGGTAACTCCATCATTATCAAGGTCCATTGGAGTGTAAAAATTCGGCGTAAATGAAGGTATGGTATTCAACTTGCTTTGCCCGCCCAGATTTCCCTGCTTGGGTAGAGCAGAACTGACAGCTGCCACCGGACTAGTCATTGCATCTCCCAGACTTGATGGAGCGTTAGGCTCCATACATGGTCTTGGGATCGACTTTGAAATTTCAATGGTTGATGCACATTGAACGTCCTCCTGAATCACATTCTTTGTAGCAGTAGAAGGATTTTGCGTCGAATTGGCATGAGGCCCATCCTTTGGCAAACCTTCCCTCATCTCGAAAAAGAGATGAGCGTTATGAATGCGTTTTCGTTCGAGATCTGTCAAACTATCCCAATCTCTTTTTCCTAGTCGTTTAATTGTTTTCTTGTAGTTGGAGACTCTATTCCGACCAGGAGGAGTTGAGAACCCAGAACAGCTCGACCCAGACTCGCCAACGTCATTTATTTCAACACTGGTGGAATTCTCTTCTGAATCTGAAAATAAAAATCAAAAGAAAAAAGACCAAATTGATTAAAAAACAGGAAAGTGATGAGCTTCGGATTCGAACGAAAGCCCCCTCATCACTTCAAAATGAAAACCCATCCGGATATCTGATTGGCAAGATTGCCCAGGCAAAATTCTCTTTTTTGCGTTTTGTCAATGCAACTAACAGTAAGTCAGACCACAAGTTAAAATTACATCCACTCTAGAGGATTTATTACTTCAAGCACATACTTACAAGTAATAGCCTTAATACTTTCAGTATAGGCCAACTGGTACTTGTATTGAAAGAATTGATTCTTTGAAGTACTTGAGTACTGAGCAAGTACAGAGGCACTGAAATACAAACCTGAAAAAGACTGGTACTTGCTTCTGTAAGTACCAGTAGAATTAAGTACTGAGACTGAGTACTTCTTCCAAAAAAGAAACTGAACTCGTCACTTTTGCAAACGCCCCGCAGCTGAGATTTTTAAACACACAACACACACACACACATGACAACAGGTAATGTTCTAGGGCGGAGCGATTTTTTTTTAGAAATTCAAAAACATACCTACTGCCCGCAAAAGTTGCATATGGTTCAGAAATGCATTTTAAGATTTTTTTAAAATTTTTATTTTTACCGCTAGGGGTCACGCAATGCATGGAAAACATTTTTTTTTGTATTGTTGACTTAGAACTTAGATATGAATTATGAACATTGACCATTTATAAAGTAGGTAGCTTCCCTAGGTTTTCTTAACAGCCGGTGTTTTGAAGAGACATTTTTAGTAGTAGACTGATCGACAGTGGATCACGTTCCACAGTGGATCATACGCTACCAAACAGCCATTTTATGCATAAGAGAAAAGTTGTAAAGAAGAAAGAGAAGCATTATTACTTCACATTGCAGCAACGCATCAGTTGTGTGCGCGCTTTGGTCGAGGTCGGTTGAGTTCAGTTTTTTTTGTTTTTTGCACCGGTAAGGAACATTAGGAACATTTTTTTTTATTGTTTTTTTTTTCTAAAAAAGTGTTTGCAGAAAATTATTCATTTCATTATCGTATTTGCAAAAGTTGATAATTAAAGTTTTAAAAACACTTAAAATTATGTAAAATGGTGCAATGGTTAAAGAATTTTTAACGTGTTTTTGGAAAATGCCACGATGTTCAATAGTGAATCAGTTGCAATTGTTAGACAGTGGATCAGTGATCCACTGTGTAACAATTGCAATTGACTGGGCACCTTGATATCTATATAACATTTTTTGGCATTAGATAAATATGGGAGGCCCAAAACCACCAAGGAAAGTGGGTTCGCATTCTGCGGAACAAATGCGAGGAGCTCTGGATATGGTCAAACAAGGAATAAGCATGAGACAAGCTGCTAAAGCCAAAAAAAAATAGCTTTTCCAACGTTACATCGATACGTCAAAAAATGCATAGCAATCCAGATGAAAATATCAGACTTGTTCCAAACTATGAAATAAACAAAATCTTTACTGAAGATCAGGAAAAGACACTAGTTACCTATATTAAGAACTCTGCATATCTCTTTTACGGGCTATCAAACATTGACTGTCGAAAGTTGGTCTATGAAACAGCTCTCTTGAACAAAATAACTGTTCCAGAGACATGGAGACGCGATCGTTTGGCCGGCGCTGAGTGGTTAAGGGGTTTCCGTCACCGTCACTGTGATTTAACTCTTAGGACACCAGAGAGTTGCAGCTTAGCACGTGCTACAGGCTTTAATCGACACAATATTAAAATGTATTTTGATAATTTGGAAAACGTACTAAAATGTCACCAACGCTTCGCTGATGGGACAAAAATTTACAACTTGGATGAGACGGCAACCTCAACAGTACAAAAACCACCAAAAGTTCTTGCTCCGAAAGGCATAAGGTGCATATCTAAGGTTACTAGCGGAGAAAGAGGCACCCTATCAACAACATGTGCTATAATTTGTGCCAGTGGACATTCTCTTCTACCCGTTATAATGTTCCCGAGGAAAAATTTCAAAACCCATATGCTTCACGGTAAGATAAAAAACTTAAATACCACTATTGTGTCTTAATCATATTTGTTTTTATTATTTCGTTAATGTATAGGCACACCACCAGGTACTTTGGCTTTGGCTACACCAAGCGGGTGGATGAACACGGAACTGTTTCCTGAAGTGATGAAACATTTCATCAAATATTCCTATTCTTCTATGGAAAATCCTTCCCTTCTTTTGCTAGATAACCATGAATCCTATCTATCGATTGAATACTTGAACCTTGCCAAGACGCATGGAGTTACAGTACTAGCTCTGCCGCCTCATTCGTCCCACAAAACACAGCCCCTGGATGTTGGACTTTTTAAACCATTTAAAAACGCATACAACGCATGCATGGATTCATGGATGATGACGATGAGGCATCCAGGACAGTGAAGCTTACCAAAAAGCTTTGACACCTGCTTCTATCACGAATGCTTTAAAAAAATCTGGCATATTTCCGTTTTACCGTATGATTTTTACGGATATTGACTTCTTACCTAGCTCAGTCACTGATCGTCTAAATCCTGAGGAGCTTGAAAATATGAATCCTGTTGATCAGCCTGACTCTGGGACAGTGAGAGAAAGGGCGGAAAATATAGATATTGAATTTTTACAAAACTCATTCACTGATCGTCCATATCCTGAGGACCTTGAAAATATCAATCCTGTTGATCAGCCTGACACTAAGACGGTGAGAGAAAGGGGGCGAAAATATAGATGCAAGACAATCCATAGCCCCTGCAGATTTTCGACAGCCCTTGAAAGCTAAACCAAGGAAAAACAACAGGCAAAATCGAAAGAAAGGGAGAAGTCTCATCGCTACTGACACTCCAAAAAAGGAAGAACTTTCAAAGAAAACAGTCAAAAAGCTGCATCCACAAAAAATAAAACCCAACCGCGAAAGGCTGTAAGAAAGGTTTTGCAAGAAATTGACAGTTCATCTTCGGATTCGGATACTAATATGATCCTTGAAGCGGATGACGTAATAGATGTCAGCCAGGGACTAGAATCCGAGGAAGCTGTCAGAGATGCCGTCCCAGGAGAATTTATTTAAGTTTAAGGGGAAAAAAAGCTTGGTTTACTATGTCGCTAAGGTCTTAGCCCAAGTAGATAATTCAGCCAGATGTTCCAGACACATCCATAGTTTTCAAACCCGACAAAAAAATGGTTTTGCCAAAGCCCATTGAACATGGAAGCACTTCAAGGCTCTTATTTCTGTCAGTTCAGTAAATTCAGAAATGTTTGAATTAAAAACATATTTGTTTTAAATAATAAATATAATAATAATAAATATATAAAAAATATTAATAAAAGAATAAATCAATCGTATCGTAGTTGATAAAGGTAATGTTATTGAAGAACACATTGTATTAATTAGAGAACCTGGCAACCAATACCTAGGACATATTACAACATCTAATGGAAAAGCAGAAACAATCTGCTACAATAGTATCTTAGTAAGTAATCTCAAAGATATTGGTTGCGATGGTACCAATGTTAATACCGGGCTCAAAGGTGGAACTATTCGGCAAATTGAAACAAAAATACGCTGACCTTTGCAATGGTCTATTTGCTTGCTGCATGCCAATGAGTTGCCTCTAAGGCACTTGTTGGAAAAACTTTACGGCAAAACATCAGGGCCGAACGCATACGCCGGAGATATATTGGAAAAGACCTCAAGAACTGTCAAGATTTATCCGTGTCATTCCATACATGGCAGTTCAAATAAATTTACCCGATATATAATTTTCTTATCTGTGCCCGGATCGAAAATATTTTTATGAAATATGCAAAGCATAGTTGTCCGAGAAGGACCAATTTTCGAAAACAATTCTGGAACAATGGTGCATTCGAGATGTCTTACTTCAGCTAAAAGCATCCTTCGGGTAGATGTGTCAAAAGAATCCCCAGATGAGCAATTGAAGCAGATATGTGGTTTGAGATTAAATCGAAGCCTTCTTTTGTCTATGGTGCGAAATACTTTTTTAATACTATAAAGATGACACGGTATCAGCTGTTTTCGCTTGAAATAGATATTTCGGAAAAGGCGAAAACATTTTGGTAGCTATGTTGTTCGATGACCGCCAAAATTGTCGATTTGCCGGAGCTTAAAAGCAAGAGTAGCAATCAACAGCAACACCAGTAGCGAAGTTGTCCGAAAGTTTCAGCTTTCGTTTGACTGAGCCTACAATTCTCAAAGATTATACTGAGGAGGCAGACCTTTGGGAAATAGTGCAACAAAAACAATCGACTAGATCAAACTTATTTAAACAGCTTCCATCACACAGCCAAAAGAATTCGTACATACTGAATTTATTAAAAAGCACCGTATGTAAGACCAAACTCAATTTCACAATTTTAAGGAAATTTAAGCTGCGTCTTCTAACTCAAGCCCACACCCGCCAACCACAACCCCCTCCCTCGACGAAGTGGCGTACTGAGGGAAAAGCTCCTACGTCCCCAAGATTCCTTTCGTATTTAGGTGCACTTGTGTATCTGACTGAAACTTTTTCACATATCGTAGATTTTTATTTTCAGGTGAAAGCTCCACCAACCCCCCCCCCCCCCGTTTCTTTAATCAAACAAAGTGATTTGCAAATAAATGTCAAATCTAGTGAGAGGTATCTGCTATTTTTTTTTTCAATTTTCAATGCGAATTGGCGACCCCTAGCGGTCATTTTATAAAAATCTTTAAATTCGTTTTATGAACCAACACAACTTTTGGGGGGGGGGGGGGGGGGGGGGGGGAGGGTATGTGGACCGCGCTCCGCCCTAGACTGCATGTACAGGGTGTGGCAACCAAACTTGCTGATTTGTTTTTGGCGCCAAGCGGGGGGGAGATCCGAATACTCCTGGAGAGTGTCTCATTTTTTAGGGGACTTCCTGAATTTTCATCTACACCGCAGTCAGTCGACATCATGCATTGGACGAAACAGCAACGCGCATTTGCCTGCGAGGCTTACTTTTCCAACAGTTTTTCAGTGCTTTCCGAACTCGCTTCAACATCCATCCCGCAGGTCGCTTTCCTGGCCGGCAGTCGATTTTTTCGTGGGTGAAAACATTCAGAGAGAGCGTAAACATGATGAAATCCCATCCAGCACACCGGAGAGGGTGAGCGTTTCTGTCTTGCGATCTCCCCGGCGTTCGGGGCGCAAACATGCTCTTGCTTTGGGCATTTCTGATCCCACTGTGAGACGAATTCTTCACCAGGATCTTCAATTGCATCCTTAGAAATTGGTTTTGGAGCAGGAGCTTCGTGAACGCGATTTTGTTGCATGTTGAGTGGAAATTATGGAACGACTGTTGGAAAAGTAAGCTTTGCAGGCAAATGCGCGTTGCTCTTTTGTCCAATGCATGATGTCGACTGACTGCGGTGTAGATGAAAATTCAGGAAGTCCCCTAAAAAATGAAACACTCTCCACCCACATCCGAACAACCCCCCCCCCCTCTGGCTCCAAAAACAAATCAGCAAGTTTGGTTGCCGCACGCTGTACTTTTATGACTTGAAAATCGGGAAAAAAAAACAATTTTTTGAACACAATTGTCGGGGTGTCTGGCAACGCTGCCAGATGCACAATGAGAACTGAACTCTATATGACTGCCACAAGCCAAATCCACCGACTCCGAGCTGCACTACTACTAAGACAACTAACGAACAGGAGGGATTTCCTTGTTCACGAACATTTACATTTGATGCTTGTTATTTTTGTCGGTTAACACTTGTTTTTCAAAATCGCTATTTAACGACTTATTATACCCCAAACGTCTGTAGATAACTGGTTTTCCCCTTTTGCAAAAGTAAAGTATACTAACTTGATACTTGTTTCATTGGCTTTATTAAACTCAGACATTTTTCAAGAATTAAGGATTCCTTTAAGGATGTATAGCACAAATAAAGAAACACAAAATGTCTATTGACTTTTGACTATGTGGAAAAAAAAATATTCAAAAATGTATATGACCCGCTTCATGGGTAAACAAAAATAATTCATTGAATGTATCACAACCTGTTGAAACCAACAGTTTTAAATGAGTCCTTTTTCGATGGCAAGCCTCACGCTCTTTGGAGGTCTTTTCCATAGTTTACATCTCTGAAGTAGAACACGGGCCAGAGATTGTTTTTCTAAAAATTGCGTTTTCTCCAAGCTCGTCAAACTCGTCAAAGAATTGATATCAGTTTTGACCAATTCAACAAGGTCATTGAGCTGAACAGCCGGAGGAAGTTTTTTAATTGCGACTTTTCCAGGTTTCGGAACGTACTTGTCAATAGATTCACTCACTTCGGGAATTGATAAATGATATACGATTGCTTTCAAATTGTTTATCTGACTGAGAAGACTCTTTGACATGTTTTTCATGCTCAGCGGTAGCGGCGGCGGTGGTGGGGTATCGTCATTCTCTTCATATTTACTTTGAGACACGGGCAGAGCCGTATTCGTTTTCCACCCACGAGTTGCATCAAATAAAGACGCTACCTTGTCAACTTTAAAAATTTTCATTTCGTTGAATTGAGTTGCTAAATTGGTTTTCCAACCTCTAAACGGATCAGTCGTTGAGTTTGAGCAAGATGCCCCTGTCCCATTTATAATTTCCAAAAATTTGGCGAGCGTGGTCTGTTTTACTTCATTAAATAAAGGAACCGAATTCGATTCAGACGTTAGAGTATTCTTTTCTTTGTCTGTGTCAGCGTCTGAACGCTGAATCGGTTCTTCGCTGCTAACTGCCGCTAACATTTGCTTTCGAATCTTTGACCGTCTCCTTTTGGCAGCTTTTTTGGAGATGTGTGCTCCGCCGAGAGAAATCTTCTCTGTGTCTGATTTAATGCCACCAATCGAACTTTCATTCTCGACATTATTGAAATTAATGTCCTTGGTATTGGAATGCTTACTGGAAGAGTTAACAACAACCGTTTGATCAATAGTGGAATTACCTTCACTTTTGTTGGACGACTCTTTGGTCTTTTGTTGATTGTTGTTAGTTTGTGTTTTTTCCTTTGGGACTTTTTGGATTGTTAGATACTTTCGAATTGTAATCGAGAACGGACAGGCTGGTCGTGAGGACTGTTCTTGTTCCTTGTTAGTCAAAGAAACTTGCGAAGCTGTAAAGAAGAACACAAATTTGATTTACCAAGCAGAAATAAGGACGATAATTGAATGCAGAATGGAGCCAACCGAACATATCGGTCTTTGTTATCTACATTTATGTCTACTGCTGCATTAAGAACAGAAATACTCGCACTATGGAAGAAAATAGCCGAATTTTAATATTGTTAAGTACGGAGATTGCTTCTTCAGACAAACAACACAGCAAGACAACAGATACAGTTTTCAATATACCAAAAAGCCTTTAAGAAATCGGACGAAGAAGAGTCTTAGAGTAGACTAATCTTGCATGCGTGGATTAGTTTTTTGGATGTTTCCTCTAAGCTGTCCCTAATTTGTTGGTGGAAATATACTCAGGTGGAAACATTTTAAGCCTTAAATTATTTCTGAACCCGTTATTCCGATTGGACAGCTCGGCGAAGAAGCTAAAGAATCTGAAAACGAAGACATCAAGCGTTTTCAAGAGAGCTTCGCAAGTAAGCCCCCAAAACACGGTTGTATAAGCTATTGACAAAGAAAGATCTGTTTAAACGAGCCTTCTTCCTGAAGTACTTCAGTTTTCAATAGAACCAGGGGTTGAGCAAATCTACAGTAAGGACGGAGAGGGCCTTCTGGAGCGATAGGAAGTGCACTTTTATGAATTGCTCAACGGTCAACTTATCGACTCCACCATTTCAAAATGACAATCTCATCCTGCAGCTATTGAGGAAGTCAAAAAAGATATCAACTGGATAAAGGACAACAAAGCCGCAGGTACCGACATCCCAACAATTCAAGCCAATTAAGGTATCCGGATTTTCAGTGTACCCCGACGAGTGGTTGATTTGCAGGACTCCTCATTAACATGGCGTTGGAGAAAGCAATTTGTGACTTTGGAACTTTTACAGTCATCATTCATCATTCAAGTGCACCCAATTATTGGCTAATGCAGAAGACATTGACGTCTTTTGAAAGAACCCGAACAATAAATTCAGGCACCTTTTATCCAGATCGAGCAGGCGAGGCGATCAAAAACCTGGGGCTGCATATAAATTAGGTAAAAACCAAAAACATGGCCGCGCGCGCCGTCTGGTCTGCACAAAACCTTGGTAGAAGAGCGAGGTTTGAGAAAAGTTTTACGGAGAATAGTTGGTCCGATTTGTGAGTAAGGACAACGTGAGGCGGTTAACAGAAATAACGGCAAAAATTATGTTTGGAGAATCCGGTGGGCTGGACAGTGGACACCTACCTTGTATGAGGGAAGAGTAACCGGTGGAGTCTTTTTTTTTATAATAAGCACACACTCAAGGAGTTTTTTATACCCTCATTATGCCAGAGACACAGCTAGTGCTTTAGGAATGAAAGAAGGGGTTGGAGAGGAGGTGCCGGTGTACATTGGTCTTAAATTCCTGAAAATTGCAATAATCGGGAAAGACGAGTGTGGAAGAGAGTTCCACATTCGCATAGTACGGGTAAAGAACGGATCTCTATACTTGAGCGTACGACCGAAGTTGGGCTCAAGGGTAAACTGATGGGCGCGGGTATTACGTTTGAATTGTTTAATGGGAGGAATGCAACTGGCTATTTCACTAGAGCATTTACCATAGAAGTAACGATAGAACAAAGAGAGACACGAAACGATACGACCGACGCACTATGTGGCAAATTCCCGATTTCGTGCGATTAATTAAAAACGGTTGTTATTCATTGTTTTTTTTTTCAAAATATAAGTAATTTGAGTTTAGAAATGGATAAATTATGTGTTTATTTTAGTTAATTAAGGTATTAATTTATAAAAATAACTTTTTTCTTTAAATAAAAACTATATATTTTGCTTTTATCAATCACCGAGGCTAGTATCTAAAAACACTTCACGCTCAAACATTTGAATTACGTCAGGATTATTTTGTTTTCTGTTGGAACTTGTCAGTTAACGATTAAGAAAACTATTTGGGTCGGATAATAAAAGCATCCTTTGAAATATTTATATATTTAATAATTTATATATTATATTATATATTATTATTCATATACAAATATTTATTTTTTTTACATCACTTGGCAGCAAAAAACTCTTTAGCTCTTGCTTACAAATGCAATTTTTAATAAGTATACAAGAAATAATGCTCTTTACTCTACCTATCTGAGGACTACAGTCATACAAAGATGTTTTTGTACAAATTTTCGAAAGATTAAAAAATTAAATTCAATTTTCTCGAAAAGTCAGCTACTGATTTTCATAATTTTTTTTTTTGGAATATCTTTGATACTATGCTATTAAAATTTTTGTATTCAATTTTTTCCTATGCTTAAGAAAAAAAAAACAAAGTGACTTCATAATTTTTTTTTAAATTCAATTTTCTCGAAAAGTAATTGATCAATTTGAATGATTTTTTTTCTAAAAAATCTTTAATAGTACGATAATAACATTTTGTATTCAATTCTTTTATTTGAATCTTAGAAAAAAAGAAATACAAAAAAAAATGATTTTTTAATTTTTTCGATTCGTCGATTTATATAGTTTTTTTTAAATTTTAATACCTTCGGGGCAGAATGATTTAACAAAACGCTTTTGATTCTGCTTGAAGAAACACTTGTTAATATGTATGCAAAAGATCAGTTTGATCATTCTGCCCCTGATATGGTTTGAAGATATTCATATAAACATTTTGACCTAAAATCGAAAAGTACCCCTAACATAAAATTGTTAACATTTTTGAGTCTGGAAAAAAGTGACACAGCTCTAAGAATACATAAGAAAAATAAAAAAAAACAATAAAAAGATATATCATAAGAATATAGCAAACAAAATTCAAACCAGTCAATTTTTTTTTTCTTGATAAGAAAATTAATACCAATTTTCACATAAATTCCCAATCTTTGAAGCCTTCTATCTTCGTAGGGGAGCAACATAATCTTATGAAATTTTGAAGCTGGAAATAATGTCTAGTTTAAAACTGCATTCAAATTTTTATCAAAACCTAAAATTTTCAAAATTGACTTTATCGCACGAAATCGGGAATTTGCCACATAGTGCGACGGTGTTACAATGAAGTGAATAAGTTAGTGATGTTAGTGATCATTCTGATTGCCCTTTTTTGTATACCATCCAAGAGGCTTAAGTATGTAGCTGGAGCACCAGCCCAAGGATGAGAATTGTACTCAAGCTTTGGACGGATATGTCTTATAGATAATAGCCAGATCAGACGGGGAGGAAAATGTCTTCAACCGTCTTAAGAAACTCAAACATCTTGCGGCATTTTTGGCGTATGTGCTCGTTCCACAAGAAGTGGTCAGTGATGCACATACCGAAAATCTCGGTCTCATTGATGCAAGTGCCACTCATGGATAGTGGCAAGGAGGGTATATCTCGCTTCAACGATACAAGACTGCATTGCGTTTTCAAAGCATTAAACATTAAATTCCCCATCGTACAATGCTCTTTAAGTCAGAGTTTAATGAGCTTATCATATTTTGCAGTTGCAGTTTCAAATCGCGGCGGATCGTTTTGCTTGCGAGTTTGACATTTTCCAATTATTGCTTTCGCTTTGAATCGATTTGAATTTGAAAGGTCGAATTGAAAACGATCCTCCGCGAATCCCATAATCAGGCCCCTGGAAACGAATAAGAAAAGCTAAGGGTACTATCGTCAGCTAAACAGCCTAAGAGAGAAACAGAGCAAGATGTTAGACGTTCGGTGAGATAAACCATCAGATCACCAGTGGACCTGTTGCTGTGAAAGCCGTACTGTCGGTCATTAAGAAGCTTTCGGTCTTCGAGATATTTCTTGAGCTGTTAGTTTATCAGCGTTTCCATGACCTCAATAGTTATAGTAGGGGACAGCGACAAGCCCAGTTTGCTCTGGAAGGATGGTATAGAACAGAGGGTATACATGGAAGAACTTGCTGAATAGGCCCAGACCGGATCCCAGTTTTGTTGAACATTAAGTTGAAATTCGTTCGTTTTTGTCTTTTAAAACTTTCTGTATTTATTATGCATAAAACGAAAATACAATACTGCACGTGGCGTAGTTATTACATATATGCGTTGGCTGTAACGCAGAATTTGTGGATTTGAAAGCCACACGTGCCAAAGTTTCTTTTTTTTCAACTTTAAAATTCAATATAAAAAAAATTCCTTAACTTTTATTTAGTTTTATTTCAATTAAATGCAGATTAACAATGCGGATTTTATATTTCAAAAACGATTTCATCATCGGTTTTTTTCAACGCACTCTTGCAGTCGAACCCTAACATTTGCGATTAGTTACGCTACGGCAAAGCGTTGGATATAAAGGCGAATATTTGCCTGCAGGGCCTGAATTGTCCGGGGATTGTTATTGTAAACCTTTGATTTGAGGTATCCCCATAAAAAGACATCATAAGGTGTAAGGTCTGGTGACCGAGGTGGCCATGGAATGTCTCCATACTTGTTGATCAGTTTATTCGGAAAAACTGTCCTTAACTTTTCCATCGACACCCTAGCTGTGTGCGGAGTAGCACCATCCTGTTGAAATTGCGTAAGGTTGTTATACCCTGAATACAGTTGCAATTGCGGTAACAGAAACTCATCAATCATATGGCAATACACCGGAGCAGTTACTGTCTCATTTTGGTTAGGTTGAGTTGAGACAAGAAAAAAATCGTATGGGAGGGGGGGGTCTATTCCCCCCCGTTTAGCCGGGAGGGGCAATTTTCTGAAAAATTGACTTATTTTGTTAAAAAAAATATTAAAAATCAATGTCTTCGTTTACAACACCGTGCTATACCTTTCTGGAAAGCCAAAAACTTCTTCTTTCACTTCGTTTTTAAATTAAATTGTTTTAACGAACAGTTTAAAAAAATAAATTTTCAAACTCAAATTTTTCAAAAAAAAAAAAAAGAAAAAAAATCATTTTTGAACTAATTTTTTTCAAAATTTTATGTAATTTAGTACTAATTTTGTTTTCAAAATTCAATGTCTTTGTTAATTTTTAGTCGAAAAGAGAAAACCAGATGCAAAAATGTCTTTTCGTTTTTGAGAAATTAAAAAAAACCAAAACCACTTTTTTCTAAGAAAATCTTTGTTTTAATTTTTACCTAGCTGGACTTTTAGTTTAATTTATTAGTTTAATTTATAATATTTTTTTTTTTTTACAAAATAGGTAAATTTTTCAGAAAATTGCCCCTCCCGGCTAAACGGGGGGGAATAGACCCCCCCCCCCCCTCCCATACGATTTTTTTCTGGTCTCAACTCAACCTACACGCTCTAGCTTTTTGGAACAACGCTCGTGAATCACCCTGTATATCTTCGCATATTTTGTTTGTTAACATATCCATCAATATGAAAAGTGTAGGGTGAAAAGTGTAAGGGTGGAGCTTTAATTTCTTCTTCAAAATAACATGCACCGTTGAATTTTGTATTCTTGTGTAGGCTGCTATCTTCCTTATCGATGTACGCGGAATTCGAATAATTTCATTTTGAACTTGAGACACATATTTTGGCGTTGTTGCTGACGGTGATGAATCTTTGTACCCACGACCAGATAATTTGTGTGCTCTGCCCGAAACTTAACGTGGAATATTAAAATGAGTACAAAAAGCGCGACGCGCACGTATTAATGATTCATTGCACTTCAAATATTGCTCCACCGCAAATGCGCGGTAAGCTCCCGACCAGTGACTTATAGCGATTGACATTTCCGCAAATCCTACATTTTGATTGATCCGCCGCCTACTTACCTCAACCCACTATCATTTCGATAAACGCAATTCAAAGTTGAAAAATTCCCGATCGACACCCTTTACATACACACAAATTCGAAACTGGAACGTTTAAAAAAAAACTGTGGACATTCTTGCATGCAAAAGAATGCAAAGAATGCAAAAGAATGCAAAGAATGCAAAAGAATGCAAAGAATGCAAAGAATGCAAAAGACTTCAAAGAATGCAAGCAGTTAAAAGTAATGCATTCTTTTGACTTCAAGTCTTTTAACTGCTCTAAATGATTTTTATTCAAAAGACTTCAAAATTAACTGCGAATTTTCCTTTAAAGTTAAGTCATGACATGAAGTTAAAATACTCAAAAAATAAGTCTTTTTATTCATTTAACTGCAATACCAAAATGATTGCATTCTTTTACAGCTCTGGTATAGTGTACCTCGGGTAGTAAATTCACAGAAAGAGAAGCTGTGTACTGTACTGATGTCACTTCTTTTTCTCTGCTGTTGAGTTGTTGAGAGTAGAAGAAAAATAAAATTGAAAAATGACGGAGACAAAAGGAGTAAGAAGAGTTTTTCGTTGTTTTGTGTGAGGTAATACTTTTTGCTTTGAGGTGATGGGACATTTGAGAGCGATGTATGCGACATTTGTACCACCTCATGTATGAGTTTCCCATCACTATTTATTGCATAGTCCAATTTGTTTTACTCGGTTCCAAAGGAATGTAGAGGTCCTATTAAAATCAAATAGATCATAATAATATCATAAGAGTTACTTGATTCCTGACTCCTGTGAAAATAGAAGTAATCTTAAATCTTCTCCAACGCCTATGAAGGCAATCGCGTGTTAAAATAGGTTTTTCTATCTCAGTCGACATCCAAGGAACATTCCCATTTCTTAAAACCAAGCGTTTCATTATTATTATTCACTTATTCACTTCGACCCGATTACTAAAGCGTTCCACCTTAAGCTTATTTAACATTAAGCATCCAACGATTCGGAACCCGGCACTCTGCACAGATATCACGAATTCACAACACACAACTGCACCGACTCGGACGTGAAAATGGATTCTTACAATTTAAAATACAAAAACTTCAAAAACGAAGCATTCAATTATTTCAACTTTCTACGTAACCATAATTATTCCATTTCAAATAAATAAAAACAAAACAAATGAAAACGAAACAAAAACAGGAATAACTCTGAAGAAACTAAACTTAAGTGAATTTGTATAAAAATTAAACTGTAAGAAACCATTTCCGTAAAGTGTGTGTCTTTCTCTTTTTCTAATAAATAAAACAACAGACAATTTATTTATCTTTTTTTTTTATTTAAGGTAAGTTATTATTATTTTTAATTTATTTCTTCAATTAAAACAAAAACTATTTACATAAAAAAAACATTATAAAATATGCATTAAATATATTTCACTTTTTTTCTCATTTAATTTAATTTAAATATAATCGCTACTTAGTATAGACAATTTTTTATTTTCGTCCCTTTCGATATCAATAATAATAATGATATAAGCTTTTCTTACACAAATGCAAAAAAAAATAAAATATAATAATAACCTTGTACATAGGTATGAAGTTACAGAAATGATTTCATTACAGTTTAAGGACTTAAATTTAACTAAAATATAAAAATTATATATAATTATGGAAACATGAAGAATAGTCTATTTACAGAGTTTGTTTGTTTTCTAGTGTCCGACCGAAGCTTAGGCTTCGTCTTCGGTCGAATTCGGCCAAACCTTCGGCTTCGGTATAAAATAGGCCGAAGCCGAAGAATTTGTTTCTAAATATCGAGCATCGTAGTAGGCGCCGAAAAAAATCAAATTTTTGAATTTTTTAAATTGTGGGACACACAAGTTTGTGTTAATTGGTGTAAAATCGTAGTAGGCGCGGACAAAATTTTCATTTTTAAAATCTTAAAATTGCCATACACATTTTGTCACATCGTTTGTACTTTTATTTTATTCGAAATGAGAATTTTTCGCTTTAGTAAACTTTCGGCTTCGGCCGAAGGTTTTCTGTTGGCCTAATATTCGGCTTCGACTTTGGCGGAAAATCGACCTTCGGTCGGACACTATTGTTTTCTTTTGTTTTTATTTATTTTCGAGGAACATTTTTATGGTATAATAAATAATATTCGAAAGAAGATTAAAATTATATCTTTGATAATTTTGTTTAAAAAAACAGAAAATATTTCGAAGAGTTTTCATTTGGGATTTCCTTCCATTTCTCTTTGTAAAATGCCTCTTTCCATTTTTGTTTGTTAAAATTTTCTTAAAAATAAAATATCTAGGTTGTTCCTTTTTTATCATGATTTTCTAAAAAGCAACAAAAAAATTTAAGAGATTTTTGTCTGTAGATATTTTTTCTTAGAGCAAGAATTTCGAGAAAGAAGTAAATTGCTTAATAAATAAAAATGTTCTAACACTAATTATTACTAGCTGAATCATGCTCCATGAATTGTACACCCTCTTCACATTCTTCCACTTTATTATCATCGCCTACATTTGGTTGGGTAAAAATATATTGTTTGTTCGCGTGGTTTTGTTTGTATTTTTTGATTTTAGTAGAAAAATTGTAGAATATGTATTTTGTTTATTATAAATTTTATTCAACTCTTAAACATATGTAATCTCATTTTAACATGCAAATTAAAACAAAAAACAAAAAACAGAATAAGAATAAAATAAATAAATGATAAAAAAAAATCAATAAAGGGTGTCCCAAAAGAACGCAAGATTTAAATATGGCGCCATTCGAAGTGTCATTGTTTGACATTTGAACAAAAATTATTATTGTTTGTTAGTAGAAGGTATAAGGTTAATGTTAGAAAGTTCCAATGTAATCGGTGCCTAATGTTAGAAGTTCCTAAATGTAATTGGTGTCTAACTTGTGACGACAGCGACCTCTGCTCATGGATATAAATACTTGCCAAGTTGTCAAAAGAAAGAACGAGTCAGAGAAAGAGCAAGACAACTGAACATGTCTCTGAATTTAAAATAACGAATTTCAATTTGATGAGTTTCAGTCTTGTCGAATCTCATGATTTTTCACTCCCATCTCATGATCTCACAAATTTATTGAAAATCTCATGATTTTTCAAATCTTCCTTCAAAAAAGAATAAGAAAACCAATAATTTGTTGAAAACTTAATTTTAAAACAAACATACCTATTTGCCCATTATAATCAGCACATGCAACTTCCTTGTTATAATTTTAAAAGATTCAGAAAATGACCCATCTAGCCTCTCAACTCAACATGACATTTATTGACAAGAAATGGCTCTACTTTCCTATACCGAATGGTGAATTTCAGCATAAAAATGGTGTCAAACGATAGATACGCGTTAATTAAGCACAAATCAACTATTTTTTTTTTCGGAAATTAATATTTATGTATAAAAACAATAAAATAAAAACATTATTTTCCCATAGAAATTCACACAAATATTTGACGTTTTATTTCAAACATTTCTTTTGACAGTTATTGCAATGACTTAAACGTAAAAAAAAAAAAACAAAAACAAAAAAACCCTGTAGTGCAAGTAGACTGCACACGATTATGGAATTTTTTTTTTGGGATATTATGTGAATTCTCGTTTCTTTTGGGGATTTTTTTAAATAACTATTAGGAAAAGATTTCTTGTGTTTTTTTCTTAATGAGCAACGGTAAAAATGTGTTGCATCTTTAATGTTTTGCACATGTTGTGCATATTTTTCACAAAAAAAAAAAACTAACAAAGTAGACTAACAAAGCAGATAAATTTTAAAACTTTCACAATAATTATATTTGAAATGGACCAACAACCCACAACCAGCCAACGAGCACTTGGTTTGAGAACACCAAGCTTCCGATCCAAAAAGTGCTCTTCCTCACTTATTGTTTTGCTCGGAAAACCCCTTACGACGAGGTGCAAGATGAGGATTTTACGGAGTCCGGCACCACCTTGTCGACGAGAACCATCGCTGATGCCGCGAGGTGATCGTCGACCACTTCTTGGAATGGCAAGAACAAGCCCCAAAAATTGGTGGTGTTGGAACCGTAGTCCAAATCGATGAATCCAAATTTGGGAGCCGAAGGTTCCATAAAGGTATTATAAACTTGCTTTTATTTTATTATTTATAACATTAAAAATCTTTTCATTCTTTCAGGGCTCCGTGTAGATGGGCATTGGGTGCTTGGGATGATTCAAGACGGAGCTGCAGATCTCCGCCTAGAGGTATGTGACGATAATGTCCGGAGTGCAGAGGTGAGTTATTCAATATACAAAATACAATTATACAATTCAATAACAAATATTTTATTTTCAGTTATTAGTGCCACTTATTTCTAAGAAGCACGTGCTGCCGGGTACCACCACCCATACGGAGTTTTGGAAGGCCTATGATTGCCTTCAAGATCATGGATTTATCCAAAAGAAGGTAAATCATAGTGACCCTGACAATCCGTTCGTAGGGGATGATGGTACACACACGTAGCGAATTGAATCGCAATGGCGTGTAGTTAAACGGTGCTTCTACCAAAGTAATTACTCGAATAATTTTGCACACTGGATAGTCGAATATCAATGGCGGAGGAAAATCAAGAAAAACGGGCAGCATCCCTTCGAAGAATTGCTCAATGCAATAAGGAAAGGTTTCGGAGACCGTAGAGAATAAGTTATTGAAGCTATTCTATTGAGATGCCTTAAACGCCTTAAAAAAAACCATAGAATTCGGTATAGGAAAGTCGCCCCAAAATGTCTCACATCTTCATACAATTTAGTTTTCAACAATAACAAATTCCTTGTTAAAATGAATAAAAATGTCACCGAAATCGCAACATCTGGGAACGGTCACGGTCAGCAAGGTCCGTCAATTTCTTCAACATCAAGAGCAAGCGAAATTAATGAAACAAGCGCTGCTCTTTCATCTGTGTCACAACATGAAATTCAAGACAATTGTGAAACTACCCCTCAAAAAAAAAAAAAAAAACAGAAGTTGAGGTACGAACAAATTTGTACCAGGAAATGGGAAGACCTTTCTTTTTGTAAGAACTGGATTCACCCTAGTGAGAAAGGTATGATTTAAAATCCATATGCATATGTACATATATAGTCTCCTGACAAGTATGGGTGTAAAAAGCCTTGAACGTCACTCAAAATCAAAAAAAAAATACAAGCAATTCAAGAACGGTTGTGGATCAAAGCGTCTTGGATAATGACAGATTCAAAATATCTTTGAAGAGGTAGGTTGCCGAAGCTGAGATAAAACTTTGTCTTTTTCTCGCTGAACATAATTTAGCATTCAACCTAATGGAACACTTGCCATGTCTCATAAAAACTATTTGCAATGACTCCGAAGTATCGAAAAACATCCACTGCAGCCGCACTAAAGCCACTGCGATTATAAAACACGTAACTGGTGTCCGAAATTCTGAAAACCTTGGTTCATTAATGAAAATAAAATATTTATAATGAAGTGTATTTGTCACTCCTTTCATCTCTGCACTTCATTTGCATGTTCCTATTTGCCCTCAAGTATTGAAGACTTATGTCGAGATGTTTATATTTATATTCAGCCCTATATTAACAGCCCTAAGAGAATTGCAGCATTTAAAACTTTTCAAGCTATTTTGGAGATAGCCAAATAAAATTTTACACGGTGGCTTTCGAGGTTAGAAGTAGTTAATTGTATTCTTGTGCAATATGATGCCTTAAAAGCATATTTTAACGATGTAACAAAAAGTGACAACTTACTGTCAAGCAATACTATTCTAAATATGCTCAATGACCCTGTTCAATATACGTTTTTTACTAAACTAAACAAATGCATGCAATCCGAAAAGCCCAAAATTCAAGACATGTATAAGGAAGTGACTACAGTCTTATTTCGCGTTTTGGAGACCAGAATTGGCCGCCTAGACCGTGCCACTTATCTTTCCGGTGGTGGTATAAGGTCCATGCCTCCATGGACTTTGATACAAGCGGGATGAAAACTCTTGTAATTTTGGGTCTCAAGGTATGAAGAATGGAACGTACGAGCCGTAAACCATACAAACAATCACGAAACACCCAGCAATGCGTACATCATCCAAAAGAAAAACTATCCAAACAAGAAACAAAGAAAATTGTTGCCACTAAAAACTTTTATTCTGATATCACCAGAGTGAATTTGCATAAGCAGAAATTTAAAAACAATCTCATGTGTTTGTGGTTTCCAAGACACTTCAACACTGATATTCATCTATCGCCTGCGGGATGAGTGAGACTTTCCTTTTTGCAGATTTGACTCTCTTATGTTGGCTTTTCTTCCTCCGGAAACTATTTGAAGTTGATAATTGATCTCTCAGTCTTCCATCATCATGGTCCATCAACATGTCCTCAACATGATAATATTCAGGTGCTGCTGTTGTCGCCATCGTTGTCATCGTTGTGTTCAGAACATTGTTCTTGCAATAATCACCAAGTCCAGTTACTTGAATCATAAACATGAATGTAAACAACGCCAATGCAAATCGCGCTAACATATATCCATCCGTTTCGATCCACTTTGCCACTGTTGAGGCATTTCGAATCACATATTGTTCATTTAGCAGCAGAATATAGTCTGCTAGAATTATGCAAATTATATGCAAACCTTTGACCATGTTTATCCAAACTTGTCGAACTAGGAAATCAGTTCCGTACAGCGACAAACTTAAATCAATCAAAAATGAAAACAAGGCCGTTGGTTGTTTGAGGCTTTGGGGCCACCAGATTGTTCGTAATTTTGAGAAAATGCAAAGAACCGAAAACACAAACATTGTCGATGAAAAATTCGGTTTGAGGGTGGGCAGGTTGGTCAGCTTGAGATCGACGATACTGATTTGATTTAGATGCATGTACACACCGCTGGCAATAATGATAATGGCCTTGATTACATTATTTGCAGATGTTTCCATTTTTATAGGGAAGTCAATACAAATTGAAAGTTAAGATTTGAATTTTAAGGATTTCGTGCCGAAAAGAAAAAAAAAACTGATTTGTTGTAAACAAAATTTGCTGACTTAAATTTAAGGGGAAACTTGGATGCGAATAAATAAAAATATGAATAACGAGTTGATTTTGTAAGACACAAAAGTCTCGGCCCAATCGAGGTACCCCTCGGAGCAAAATTTTCTCCGATTTGATCCGAATATGCTTCGAGGTAATTCTCCGACAGGTAAAATGTCTCCAATTCATAGGAAATCGAAGAAAATGCTGCTCCGACGGGCCGGACGTCTATTCTGGATTGAAGGTGTTAGAATCGCAATTGATTCAATTGATCCCAGATCGACATCGTCCAACACCAAATCTTATAATCGACCAAAGCTAAGGCCAAATCGTGATAACTTGTTCGGACTTGGAATCCTTTACGTATTTTGGCAATCTAAGTAATGCATCGTCGATCAAAGCCGCTGGAGCAGATGGGCTAGCCGCCGAACTATACAAAGCAGCTGGAGATGATTTGGTTAGGAGCATGCACCAGCTCATCTGCAAAATTTGGTCGAAGGAAAGCATGCCCTAAACTTCACCAACTACAGAGGTATAAGTCTCCTTAACATCGCCTACAAGATCTTGTCTGCCGTGCTGTGTGAACGCGTGAAGCCTTTCGTCAACAACCTGATAGGTCCCGGAAAGTCCACCATCGAACAAATATTCACCCTACGGTAGATCTTGGAGAAGATCCAGGAACTTCAAATCGATACCCACCACCTTTTCATCGATTTCAAGGCCGTGTATTACAGCGTCCGTAGAGACCAACTATATAGAGTAATGTCTAGTTTTGGCATCCCAGAAAAACTCGTCCGTCTGTGTAAGATGACAATGGAAAACTCATGATGTTCCATCATGGCCGGAAAAAACCTAACGGACGCACTTGATGTCAAAAAAGGTTGTAGACAAGGCGATGCGCTGATGTCTTCAACCTCATTCTTGAAAAGATTTAGCAAAACTCCAACGTCAACACCAGAGGCACAATCTTTCAAAAGTCCGTCCAGCTAAGAGGATACGCAGACGACATTGACATAATTGGAAGAACACAGCGTGATGTCAGTGGAGCGTTTGTGAGTCTTGAGACGGAGGCCAGGAAGATTTGTCTAGCGGTCATCGAGGGCAAGACCAAGTTAATGCTGTCAACAAGAAAGGACAACCAACATCGACGTCTTGGAGCAAACGTCAGCATTGACAGATTTAACTTCGAGGTAGTTAAGGACTTCGTCTACCTAGGATCCGCTATCAACTCAGACAACAACACCAGCGCTGAAATCAAACGAAGAATCACTCTTACCAATCGCTGCTTCTTTGGACTTAGAAGGCAATTGAGTATTTAAGTCTTTTCCCGAGCAACAAAAGTGACACTCTACAAAACCCTCATCATCCCGGTCCTCATGTATAGTGCAGAGACATGGACCATGACAACATCCGATGAAAACGCTTTGGGCTGCTTCGAGAGAAAAATTCTTCGAGTGATTTTTGGTCCTGTCTGCATAAATGCAGAATGGAGACGAAGATTCAACCAAGAACTGTACGAGCGACACTGACCTAGCCAGAAAAGTTAAGGTGATGATTGGGTCATGTAGAGCGAATGGAAAATAATGCTCCGGTTCGTAGTCTTCGAATCCAACCCGGAAGGACGTCGCAGAAGAGGAAGACCGCGAATCAGGTGGAGCACACAGGTGGTAGAGGACCTGAACCAACTTGGCGTGCGAAACTGGAGACGGCTAGCTAGGGACCGAGCTGACTGGAGACGTTTTTTGGATGAGGCCCTGGTCCGACCTGGACTGTAGCGCCACCATAAGAAGAAGAATATTTGAACTAGAGATTCCGTTTGGAGTCACGTTACGTACGAAATGTGAGGTCGAAGCGTCATTGTGATAGCAAG
This sequence comes from Sphaerophoria taeniata, assembly GCA_943590905.1. Classification (NCBI taxonomy): domain Eukaryota; kingdom Metazoa; phylum Arthropoda; class Insecta; order Diptera; family Syrphidae; genus Sphaerophoria; species Sphaerophoria taeniata. The sequence continues at coordinate 18,047,265 of OX016540.1, read as the reverse complement.
CATTGAATTCCTATAGCTGAACTCGTAAACGTCAGGCGAAGCCGAAGCTAAAGCGTCTTTGTGATTCAGCCTTTACAGACGAGGAGACCAACTACCTTTTGTGATTAATGTCACCAAAGTCAAATATATGACCAACACCTGTGCATATCTAGCGGCTCCTAGAAACACAGTATTAAAAGCTGAAACAGATAGTTCGGTTGCATCTATGACATGCACGCATCAAACCACGAAGCTTGTCATTACTTAGCGTCAAATTAAGGAATTGTTGTTTAGTAATACAACTTCCAGGCTTAAGCATACACCAAAAAATACCTCTCCCCTTAAAAAATATTAAAAATAAGCAGAAGAATATGAAGAGTGCAAACTATTCTTAATTTTTGTTCCTCGAGCTTTCAAAAAAAAAAAAATGTAAATTAATCAAAACTAAGCGGTAAAACTAAAGTAAACTAAAAACGTCCTACGTGGAAATTGTGTAGAAATTAAAATTATTTGATGACAACTTAAATCAATTTTAATTAAATTACGTACATGCTAACTAAAAAAAATAAATAGAAACACTTAATACGAATTTTTAAATGACGTACCGCCTTTTTGACTGGAGGATTGCGCTGTTCCCAACCGCAAGCCATTACTTGTTGATACAGCAGCGGTTAATGCTGAGGCTGCTGCATTTTTAGCTGAGGCCGTCTTTCGTTTTGCCAATGGCATGTCGTCATCTGAATCGCTGAGTGTTAGATCCACCTTAAAAAATTAAATGAAAAAATGTCTATAAAAGTTTCCCATTGCAATAAAATGGAGTGGCTTACGGTTTCACTGTTTGTAGTTGATGTTGGTTCATTTGAAATCACTGGAGGTGGAGGTGCCTTAGTTATAGGTTTGACGTCATCCGTGATTAATTCTGAAATAAAGGAATTTTAATTAACTTGGATGTTGTCAGCTAATAAACAGAACATAACATCTTTCCCTGTCCCGAAGTTGATATTTGGTAAACCAAGAGAAGAGATCATCAAAAGATACAAACTATAAGATCATTTGCTTCTGATGTAATATGGTCGACTCTCCCTAAGTCGAAATTCTTTTTAACTCGAACATTTTGAGCATTTTGTGTCATTCCCTTCAGTTTTCCATGCTTAAAGCATTCCGTAAGTCGAACTCTCCCCAAGTCGAATATCTCTCTAACACTTTTCTTACTTCTGCACTTTTTTTCTCCTTAAGTCGATTTTTGTTTGTCTTGTTTCTTTAAACTCAAAACCAAAGATCTTCCTTTCACGACATAAAGCAACTGAGCAAATTTTGGAGTTTGGACCTGAGCAAAATTCATCCCAGCTGCTATATGGTGCAGAAGCATGGACCATGACAAAACCGGATGAATGTGCCTTAGGCTGTTTCGAGAGCAAAGTTCTTCGGGTCATCTTTGGCCCTGTGTGGCGAAGAAGATACAACAGCGAACCTTACGGGTTGTTCAACGACATGGACCTAGCCAGAAGGGTCAAGGTCCAGAGACTCAAATAGCTCGGTCATTTAGAGCGGATGGACACCAATGCTACGGCCCGGAAAGCCTTCGACACTATTCCCGAGGGACGTAAAAGGAGAGGAAGACCACGACTCAGGTGGCGCACACAAGTGGAAGAGGACCTCAATCAACTTGGAGTGCAAAACTGGAGACAGCTACCTAGGGACCGAGCTGGCTGACGGAGACTCTTGATTGAGGCCCAAGTCCACAACGGACTGACGCGCCACCTTAAGTTAGTAAGTATGGGTGCCAGGCCACAGTGACATAAAAAAATAAAATAGAGTGGGGCGACAGCTCTGGAAGAGCCAAGGCCTAAGTGGCTTTCTCTCATCAACAATTGTCTGAGTGCGTGTGAAGAATTGAGGGGACCTACAATTTAACGCTGATTCCGAATGGCAAAGTTGAGAAGCACTTTTTTCATGACAGATTGATACTCTTGAACTTTTGTCAGTTCTTCGCTAGAGGCAGTACTCGTGCAAGATGAAATAAAAACTTGTTTTTTATGGATACGAGTAGGATTCGAAGCCACAACGTTCGCAAATAACCACTAAGCCACTGATACTACCACAGTGACTTTCAAGTCAAGAGATCGCTGATAAACTGACAGGACGGGATCGAACCTTCAATTCAAATATCCCTAGCTGAGGAAGTTGGGATTCCCTTAGGAGTCATGAAAACGGATATTTAAAACCACTTTCTTAAAAAATCTAACGTAAGATGGAAAAATCCAAGGAACTTCTGAATTAACCTAGGTCAGACATTCGGCCCTATCGAGGTAACCGAATCGGAGACATTTTGCCTGTCGGAGAACTACCTCGAAGCAAAATTCGGAAGAAATCGGAGAAAATTAAACCTAAGATACTGGTGTAGGTGCGGGCTTCTATTCTAAATCCCTCAAGCTAACCGACTCGCTTAAGCTTCCAGACTACAGTAGTGTCTTCCAAGCGGAGGTCCTGGCAATGACAACAGCTGCTAAACAGGTATTAATGATGGCGATGCCACGGGCTGATATCACTTTTTAACTTGATAGCCAAGCGGCAATAAAAGCTATTACTGCAACTGAGGTAAAATCAAAGCTTGTTCCATGAAAGGTGAAACCTCCTTGACACCTACGGCACTACAAGAAAGACCTGGCCCTGCTTTAACAAACAAAGAACGGAAAGAGTTATGCAATTACACAAGAGAACACTTCGATCATTTGTTAGAATAATTACCGGCCATAATCTGTCAGGATATCATAAGAAAAAGATGAGAATCAGTTCAGATGATCTATGCAGAGGATGCGGTGACGAGAAAGTTCATGAAGACACTTCCCACTTTCTATGTCACTGCCCCGCACTCTCCCACCAAAGGAAGAAATTGCTCTTTCATCGGAGACTTAGAACAACTCTCTAGTACTCCAGGTACTAGCATTTTAAACTTTGTCAATGCATCGAAATGGCTTGATTAACTGAACACATAGGTTAGGTTAGGTGATAAGGGGTGTGCACAGCGTGAAACTGTTGCATACACGGGGGCCTACTGGTCCATTATGATCCCCTATAAAAATAAAAGGTAGCATCAATGCTCTTCAAAATTGCCGATTAACGTAGACTGGCTCGTTAACGAACCAGCCTATCTATAAATTTCCTCATGTTTGCCATTGAGACCTGTGCTAGATCATCCAGTTCCCCAACAAACCTGTTCCCGAAATGACGGAGTCGGTTAGTTTGGAGGTTCGGACAGTCACAGAGCAGGTGTTTAATGATTTCTATTTCCTCCTAATCCTGACAGCTCCAACAGAAATCAGGTGCAAATGCCCCTATCTTGTTGGCCATGTGCCAATTCAGCTGCTTTTTTCAATTGCATAGATCTCGGCCTGAAAGACACTACTGTCAGCTGTGAGTTTATACGACTCTCTCATGTTGAGAGATTGGCAAAACACTCCAGCACCTGTTCCTGATTCCATTTTTGAACCGTCAGTGTAGAAAGGGATACCCTGTTTTCTTATGAGTGAATAAGGATCCCAACCCTGTCTTTCTGGTTTGCAAATAGAAAATTTCCTATCGAAATCTTGTAAAGGGGGAATGTAATCGGTGGTCTCCATGAGTCCTGGAATCGTGTCATATCTTTGTAAGATTGACCCTTGTCCATAAGTGCTGTGCTTCAAAAAACTAAGTTCTTTTAACCGAACTGCAGTTTTGGCTGCCGTGCAACTTATGAACTCATCCAGAGCCGGGAGAGATCCAAGATCATTTCCAACCTAGCTTGTGGTGTGGATCTCTCAGCCCCTGTTATTCCTATACAGGTTAGTCTCTGTACCTTATTTAGGTTCTTGAGATAGCTTGATTTTTCCACCGCTTTTCACCATACAATTGAGCCATAGGTAAGAATGGGTCTGACAGTCGCTGTATACATCCATTGGATGACTTGCGGTCGCATACCCCAACGTACACCGAAGGTCTTTTTGCATGTGTAGAATGCACAAAGTGCTTTTTTCAGAAAACCTATTAGGGAGCTAATATGAAATCTGTTTTGAGATAACAAGTCTTTAGAGCGCTTTAGGTCAAGTGACGGCCATATGGGTTTTGTGGCTGCGCACGTTGGTAAATTATACCATCTAGAGTTTGTTATCGTTAAGGCTGTTTCTTTTAGCATACGTTTACATGTAGCTATCGGTATACCTATCTTTTCCCTTTCAGGTAAGATGGGTATGACAGATCCATTTTTAGCGAATTCATCGGCTCTACAATTTCCTGTGATGTCTCTGTGGCTAGGCACTCAACATGGGTGAATATTAAATAGCTGCGCCATCTCCATAAGAGATGATCAACAATTGAGGGCCGTTTGAGAGTTGGTTGAGACACCGTCGATAGATTTAATAGCAGCCTGACTGTCAGAGAAGATGCGGATATCAGCATAGAACCTCTTTGATCGCCAAAATTTCCGCTTGGAAGACGCTACAATGATTTGGAGGCGGAATGAGAGGCTTTTCTGAATTCACACCACTACCAACACCATTATTTGTCTTGGATCTTGGTTGTTGGACTCTGCTGAGTTTGTCGCAGTAAGTGACTTTCTCCAGTGCAGTCCAACATACTGCAACCCCGTACATGATACCTCGAAGTTATATTGGACAAAAAACTTAACTGGGGTCCAAATATCCAAGAAAGATATAAGAAAGCCATGATCGCACTCTACTCATGCAACAAGATTCTGGGTAGAAATTGGGGACCAAACCCCAAAATAGTCATGTGGATGTACACTACCATTGTCAGACCGATTCTAACCTTTGGTAGCTTGGTTTGGTGGAAAGCGCTGGAGAAATCCACGAATTTAAAAACACTTACCAAAGTAAAAAGAATGGCTTGTATCTGTACTAGTGGTGTGATGAGGACTACCCCAACTGCGGTTTTAGAAACGATCCTTAATCTCCCCCCAATAGATCTATTCGTCCAAGAATCAGCAGCAAACAGCGCCCTCAGGCTCAGCCAAACCAACATCTGGAAAACTAGCAGGAGTGGCCACGCAGCTATTCTTACGAAATACGTAGATAACAAAATCTCAACAGATTATATGACCCCTTACTTAGATTTCAACAAATTTAGTACTAGGTTCCCCAATAGACTAGATTCGGAAAATAGTGTGCCCTACACTAACGACTCAACCATTACCATCTACACCGATGCGATGGTTCTAAAATGAATACTGGAGTAGGTGCAAGTTGCTACTCTTAAAGCCTCAACCTTGCCAATTCATTCAGGCTCCCCGACCTTAGCAGAGTCTTCCAAGCTGAGATCTTGGCAGCAGCAATAAAAGCTATCTCTGCCACCCAAATCAAGTCGAAGCTTGTTTCTTGCTGTCGCGAAGAGCTAAAGGTTCTTGGCACACAGCATAACGTAAGACTCTGCTAGGTTCCTGGCCACAGTGATGTACCAGGCAACGAAAAGGCTCTACACTGGAACCCTCTCTCATAAACCATCATATAGGAATCCCGTTATGTGAACTGAAACTTAACGTCAGTAAAATCATCATTAAAAAATCCAACAACAGATAGAATCTCCTAGAAACCTGTGTTAACACCAGGAAGCTATGGCCTAGATACGATAAGAAAAGATCCGATTGGATTTTAACTCTTAATAAACCCTCCCTAAGTTCCCTTATCGGCATTATTACAGGACACAACCTACTCGGCTACCATAAGAAGAAGATGGGGCTCAGTACGGATGACCTTTGTAGAGGCGGTGCTGATGAGAATGAGCACGAAGACACTGCTCATTTTCTCTGCCATTGTCCTTCACTCTGTCTTACTAGGACGAAAACTCTAGGCAACTTCTTCTTCAATGAACTAGAGGAACTATCAGCACTGCCAGGCAAAAGCTTACTAAACTTTGTCAAGACCTCTAAATGGTTAAACGAACCACATGATTCACAGGTTATTTATTTTTATTTTTCAGGAAGTTACAACACTTCGGGGTACCACAATGGATCTACATTGATCTAAGTGTGATGGTAACAACATCAACTATCAGCCCGCTTAACCTAACCTAACCCCGTACATGAGTATTGGTCGGATGACCGATGTATATAGGCAATAGGTTATGCGACGTTGAAAACCCCATTTACCTCCTATGGCTTTTTTTGCAGGAGAAAAGAGCTACTATAGCTTTCCTAACTCTGTCTTGAATGTTGGGTTTCCAACTTAATTTTTTGTCTATTATCAAACCAAGATGGCTTCATTGGTAAAAATTAGAATTATTCAATAGAAAAATTTTAAAAATTGTAGAATATTTTGTTTATTATAAATTTGATTGAACTTTTAAACATCATTAATTTCTTTTTAACATTCTTATTTAATTATAACAAAAACAGACAAATTAATTAAAGAAAAATGATTTAAAACTAATATCAATACTTAAACGGAAACAAAATAAGTGTTATTCCTTTTTGATTGGATGGTTTGGTATATCCAAGCACAATTTTTAGTCCAACTTTCGATTCACTTTTTGGACGATTTGTTGATTTCGATAAAGGTTGGTTTCTTTGGTTCCTTCTTTTGATTCACCCACTACAAGCATTTGTATAAATTTTCGGATAGTTCCTATGATCACTCTTACCTTTGGTGTGTTTCTTGTCGCGCTTTCAAATAATCTAGTAAGATTGTCGAGTTTCACTTGTAGAAGGTTTAGTTTGGCCACCACAAATTTCCAAGATTCTACGAGAAGACATATTTCAAGAGATGATGTGGTTGTTTTTTATTAAATTCGCACGGACGAGGACGAGGAAACTTTACACGGACACATCAAAACATGGAGGTGGGATACACACGAAAACAGCAATTCTCAAAACTACATAATTTTCTATTTTCATAAAACTTCACAGATTGAATTGGTAATGTCAGTTTGGGGTAAGCCTTGACGTGGCGGAGAGGCTTACGGTAACTACTACTAAGAAGCTTAGAGCTATGCGATCGCGAAACTTGTCGACAGGTTGAAGCGGAGTAGGCTGCTACTACTAATTACCCCACAACGAAGGAGTGTTCCCACCAAGGCACTCCCAACGAGGGACGGCAGTGGATGAATTTCTTTTTTGGAATCAACGGTGGCGTCTTCAATTCCAGTTAGGCCGAACTACTTGGTGAACACCTTTACGGGCTACTTCGACTTATTTGAAGCCCAGGCCGTAATAGGAGCGGTTTTTCCGGCTCTTGTACTTGGAGTCACATCAAGTGCCTGGTACTCCAGGTTGCGTATTGTACGTCGGGGTGACTTCCCGACGACGTAGAAAAAGATTTAGTTGCGAAGCAACAACAGGCCTCGGAAACGGACGGATACACTGATGACGACCCAAGCAAATGTATTAAGGACAACGAATTTCGGATATGCACGTGGAATGTTAGGTCCCTTTATAGACCGCGTGCTGCCGAGCAACTAGCGGAGACCCTAAACTGCTACAAAGCAGACATTACCGCTATCCAGGTGATGATGATGAAAAACTGCGTCATCTACTATGGTGATTACCGGGTGGTTACTGGGAGCAACAACAGCGATTCTTTGGATGCGGATTCGTCGTGGGAAGCAGACTCAGGCAAAAAGTCTTGAGCTTCAATTGTGTAAGCGAATAGCGAACGCATCACGACGATCCGAATCAAGCCTTAATTGGGCAAATTGCGCGCATATTAGGCTAATATTCGCGAATGCCCCCATAGAAGAGAAAAAGGACGACACCAAAGACGAATTCTACGACCTCCTCGACAAAACATATGAGCAATGTCCAAGTGTCAATGTGTCAAGTAAGTAAGTTTGGAAGTTGATAACAGCAAAATAATGGAGAATTTCGCAGAGGCGTAATGTTCCAAAAGTCTGTCCAGATATGCTAACGACATTAACACAATTAAAAGAACACAGCTTGATTTCTGTGATGCGTTTGTGTTGATACCAAACTAAAGAAGATGGTTGTAAAGGTTGCTGAGAGCACGACCAATTCCCAATAGTCAATACTAATATCACTTATCATTCCGGTGGCTGTGTATGTGTAAGGTGTAGAGCCATTGATTTAGGGTCTCCTCTTCAATGTATGAAGCCGAGATGGCCATTAACAAACTTGGCATATGAAAATGGCAATACATAATCACGAAACAGCTCGCAATGCGAAATAAAGGGCCCGGCCCTCTAGGTTGGGGCTCCTGTCGCTGGGGTAGCTGCCCGACGTAGGAATAATTTCATAGTTATGAAACAATGACAAGCCTCGGATATGGAAGATTTTAATGTCAACACCAGTGGCACAATTTTCCCTTCAACTCCTGGCTTACGCGGACGACATTGATATTGTAGGCAGAACGAAGCGAGCATTTGCTGGAATAGAGACGGAGGCGGCTAAGATGGGTTTGGAATGAGACGAAAACAAAATATATGCTGTCGTCGAGAAGAGAGACACAACACCGGCGACTCGGCTACAACATCACAATCGGCAGTTACAATTTTTAAGTAATCAGAGACTTTGTATATCTGGGTTCCACTATAACCTCACACAATGACATCAGTGCAGAGATAAAGCAAAGAATCACTCGTGCCAATCGCTGTTTCTTGGGGCTAAGAAGGCATCTGAGCAGTAAAATCGTTTCTCAAAGAACCAAGGAAGCCATGTCCCAGTCCTGCTGTATGGGGCGGAGGCATGGACATTGACAAAAGCGGATGAAAACCTTCTTGGTTGCTTTGAGAGAAACATTCTTCGAGTTATGTTCGGTCCAGTGTGCATCGGCGGAGAGTGGAGAAGGAGATACAATCACGAGCGATACGAGCTTTATAGCGACATCGACCTGGTCAGAAAGCCTGGCTGGGCCATGTGGAGCGTATGAACACCGACGCACCAGCCCGTCGAGTTTTCGTATCCAACCCTGATGGACACCGTGGAAGGGAAGACCTCATCTTAGGTGGCAACATCAACCAACTTAATGTTCGTTACTGGAGGCAGATAGCGAGGGACTGAGATGGCTGGAGAGGCGGCTTGTTGGCTGAGGCCGACATCCATCCTGGATTGTGAGCGCCACCGAATATAAGTAAGCTCGCAATGCGTTACTAAAAGATCATTATTGCTTGTGGTTGCAGTGCATATACATTTTTCATTTGCATGCAACATAAAAGCATAAAGGAACTCCTAGTGCGTACGAACTCTTACCCTCCGATTGTATCTGCCATACAATGGCCTTCATGCAGCATCATTTTCATTCGAAATAAAGAAAACAACAAAAATTATGCATTCAAATCGAATATGGGTTGCAAAAACCGGATCGTATTCGTCCCCTATTCAATTGAGATCATTTTATCAAGGTTTAAGATTAAAGGGATGCATGTTTGCCATCCCTTAGGATGGAATTTGTTTGTTTGCAAAATACAATTAACAGTTAGTTTTTGTAGGATTATTTATATTATAAGACACCGAACGATGGTGAGCTCGGTCTTCCTTGTCCTGGGGAGCAAAATGTCCAGTGAACGTCTAGTGAGGGCATTGATGCTGACACCCATTACTATAGAACCCCCGGCCGATGATTAATATCGATCGGTCGGAATTTTTGGATGACCCTCTTACTTTATAGGGGGTCAATAAATAAGTTCAACAATTTTGTGTTAGTACAAATTATTTGTTAAGAATCAGACTTTTTCGAAGTTTAACGCAAATTTTCAGCATAATTGATTGACAAATTGAATAAATTGGTCCAACGATATTTTGTACAACAACGAGTGATGTTAATCCGAACGGAGACCACTTTTACCAAATAAATGCAATCATTGATATAAAATGAAACCTCAAAACAAGCCTATTGAACTTACAAAAGAATCATAGCTGCTGTTAGGTTAGGTTAAAGTGGCTGTCTTGGTTGTAAAAAGACACACTTAGGCCAATTGATGGCTCATTGTGTTACCACATGAATCTAAAAGGCTTTCTCCGAACGCTCAATGAAGCCAATTAGAGTTCCTTACGAAACGTAGAAGATTAATTATATTAATGTGCTTGAGATCGTTTTTGCATCCTGCCAAGCTCGTTCGCTTGTGCAAAATGACGATGGAGAACTCACTGGAGCAGGGTGGCAATGAACTAACGGAATCTTTTGACGTCAAAAAAGGATTCAGACAAGGCGATGCGCTGTCGTGCGATTTCTTTAACATCGTTATTGAGAAAATAGTCCAAAACTCCACCGTCAACACCAGAGGCACTATCTTCCAAAAATCTATTCAACTTCTCGCGTACGCCGCCGACGATATTGATATAATGGGAAGAACACAGCGTGATGTCAATGGCGCCTTTATGAGAATTGAGACAGAAGCGACAAAAATGGGTTTAGCGGTAAATGAGGGAACAACGAAGTATATGCTGTCTTAGAGGAAGGACATCCAACTCCGACGCACGGCTCAGACAGAACGTCACAATAGACGCATACAACTTCGAGGTAGTAGAGGAGTTTGTCTACCTACGCTCCGCTATCAAACGAAGAATAACTGTTGCTAATCGCTGTTTCTTTGGGCTAAGAAAGCAATTGAGTGGAAAAGCGCTCTCTCGAGCAACTAAGGTAAAACTGAACAACACCCTCATCATCCCAGTCCTGCTGTTTGGTGCAGAAGCATGGACCTTGACGAAATCGGATGAATGTGCCTTAGGCTGTTTCTTCGGGTCATCTTTGGCCCCATGTGCATTGAAGGGGAATGGCGAAGAAGATGCAACAGCTAACTCTACGGGTTGTATTGTAAAACGACGTGGCCCTAGCCAGAAGGGTCAAGGTCCAGAGATTCAAATGGCTCGGTCATTTAGAGCGCATGGACACCAATGCTCCGGCCCGGAAAGCCTTCGACACTATTCCCGAGGGACGCAGGAGAGGAAGACCGCAACTCAGGTGGCGCACACAAGTGGAAGATGACCTCAATCAACTTGGAGTGCAAAACTGGAGACAGCTAGCTAGGGACCGAGCTGACTGGCGTAGACTGTAGATTGAGGCCCAAGTCCACACCGGACTGTAGCGCCACCTTAAGTAAGTAAGCTTGAGATCGTTTAGATCATTATAAAAGAATTATCCTGAGTGAATCCTACGTTTATGAGCCAGAGCAGGACAAGTGCAGAGGAGGTGAAAAACTATTTCCTCATCCTCCTCATCCATGCAGCTTCTACAAAAAAATCGTTTGAAAATACGCCCAGTCGCGCGGCGTGTCTCCCTGTTAGACAGTGTCCGGTTTTGGCATCAATTAACGAGCTTAGAGATACCAGGCACCTAGATCTCTTTAAGTCTAATTTAGGCCAAATGTTTATTGTAGCCTGACAGGTGGTGGTTATTCCACCTGGTGGTTCTTTTAGTAGCATGTAGCGATTGCTATACCAACATTAGCCATTTGTGGTTAAATGAGTAATGTTGTACAATATTTGGCGAGTTCATCGGCTTTGCAGTTTCCTGGAATGTCTCTATGGCCCGGAACCCAGTGAAGGTGAATGTTAAACTGTTATGCCATCTCCTTTAGAGACGATCGACAGTTTTGGCCCGTAATTGAATTTGTAGAGACAGAAGTCCAAGGATTTTATTGCAGCCTGACTGTCTCGAGAAAATCCGGATATCAGATGTGTATACCACGTTTGCTCTGAGCCAGAATAGCTGTTAGAGAAGTCGTTAGAGAAATATACCAAGTCGGTTATCGAAATACATTGCCATTCTGAACAGAACACTATTCCAGAAGTCGCTCATAGCTTGTTCGACATCTTCCGACTCTTCCCACACACTGAAATCAATACCAGAACCATTACTAAAAATTGAAACAGATAACCATTAACAGAACAAGAAAACAATTTATTCAGTAATTAGTAACAAAGTTTTCAACAGGGACTTCTTCTGCTTTTTGCTAGATTGAGCAATTGCCTCACGAAGAATTGGAAGCGTTAGACCACTGGCAAGTTGTTTTTCAACCCTGTTCCGCTCTTTTTCTAGCTCAAGCTCAGCTTTCCTCAGTTCAAGAATAACTCTTTGACGCTCCAGATTTACTAGCTTTCTTCTGTAATCCACCATTTCAGACTTGATGGATCTAGAATATTGTTTTCCGTCTTTCGTAAGCTCGGCAATTTTTTTTTTCATTTTTTCATCCTCTTTTAGGTCCATTTTTTTTCCAACACGCTCATTGGTCACAACAAATTTTGAAGCCATTTTCAAATCAATTATATGGACTTTTGTACAACTAAACCTATCGAAGTATATTTTTTTTTCTTTTTGATTTTTTTAGTGAGTGTTTTGCAAAATGTTGCTGTTCAGTTCTTAATTTTTTTTTTACACAGTGACTTGTTATGAAGTGTAGAAGTTTGAGTGTTTACCGACACGAAAACCAGGTTTTAGAGCAGTTATTGCCGGACATTTACCATGGCCCCTCTCACTCCCGAACTAGCGAACGCGACAGCTCTTGAAGAGCCAAGGCCTAAGTGGCTTACTCTCATCAACAGTTCTCTGAGTGCGTGTGAAGAATTGAGGGGACCTACAATTTAACGCCGATTCCGAACGTCAGAGTTGAGAAGCACTTTTTCATGACAGATTGATACTCTTGGAAGATTTGTCAGTTCTTCGCAAGAGGCAGCGTCCGTGAAAGATGAAATAAAAACTTTATGGACGCGAGTAGGACTCGAACCACTAAGCTGCGGGCAACTGCAAACATATCCTATCAAATACCTTGACTTTCTCTTATTCTAGGTAACTCAGCTTATGGCCATACAATAACACTTGAACAAAAAGAATTTTACTTACCAACATCATCGGAGATAAGTTCAACTTTCTCCACGGCTTTGGATGGCGTGTCGAGCACTTGTGCTTCATTTCTTAAATTGTGTGTACTCCATGAGCCGTCTTTGTGTAGCTGAATTTCTGTGTCTTCCGATCCCAGCAAAGATGAAGCAAGTACTTCTTGGAAATAACTAAACAATCAAAAAGCCAAAAATAAGTCTTGTCCATTTAAAAAATTGGTTTGTTATAAAAAAAATTTACCCATCAATAACCAAATTATCATAAATAGCCGGCTTATCACAAACCGGACAGTTCCACGTTGGTTTGCGCTCATTCATTTGCAAATACAAATTGGCATCGAAGCATTGCAAATGGGAACAGGTCGAAGCGCGACACGGTATGGACATTTTCATCTTGCCCAGTGGGCAGTTTAATGATACTTTAAGCATTGTTGTGGCTATTTCGCAGTCAGCATCTTCTGTTAACTTCTCTTTGACTAAAAAACAACAAAGAAATCGTCAGCTTCAATCAAAAGAGACATAAAAGCAAACTTACTCAGGCCTCTGGTGTAGTCGGCAGGTTTAATACCTTTGGTCTTCATGCGATGCAATAATTGCGAGGATGTGAGTTTCTTAACTAAATACGCAGCAATACAATAGCCTCGTGAAAAGTCTGGACACCATTGGACAATAACTGTATTTGTCACGGTGGGCGAGAGTTTGACATTTGATGTCACATTGACCGGACGCGGTGGTCTCTTTGGCTCCACATTTGGTCGATTTGTTGGAATGGGATTCTTTGCGGTAAAAAAAATTCAAATTAAAATTGTGTCCCAAACAAAAGAGAATCAAGAAAAACTTACTGGCAATGGACAAAGTTTATTATTAACTTTGACAATCACATTCGATGGAAAGCAATCCTCTTGCTCGCATGAAGTCTCCAGCAGGCAGAATCTCAATTGAACTTGTATGGAATGCTCGACTTTGGAGCCATTGCGAATGTCGCGATTTGTTGCAATTTCTGTTGCTTGCTGTGGTGTCAATGTAAAATAGAATGGCAATTCTTGAATGCGTTGATTGGTGCGCGGCAGAAGCGATGATGGTTTGATCAATGTTGCGAGTACATCGTAGAATGCCAGCTTCTTGAGACGTACATCCGGATGTATGGGCATCGATGCAATTGCATGCTGAAATGGAACACCCATTGTGCCCGGCACTGCAGCACCGCCATTGCCAGTTTGGGCGCCTCCAACACCAGCGCCACCACCTACATTGCCCACATTGACCATGGCTGAGCGTACATCGGCCGTCGATTGAACCGTCGGCATTTGCATGTGAGAGAACATTCTTTTGGGATCCGGTGGACCGTATTGACTGCCTCTCTCGGAATAGTATTCAGTTCTTGAACAAAAACGAGGAGTATACAAAACATAAAACTCTGCCAATATGCTGTTGGAGTTTTTCTTTTACGTACCTGTAGATTTCACGAAGTTTGGTGGAAACTAAGTCAAAATTAGTTTTCAGTAGATCGGAGACCCTCTGTTGGAGTTCGTGCTTGCGACCAGCTATTGACTGACTCAAAAATTGTAAGACTTTATGTAGATCGACAACGCGAAAGGCTTGGATCATATCCTCATACTCCTGAAAGAGATAAGGATTTTCAACAATAAAGCAATGAAAGATTTTCCTGTTTAATTTTCAAACATGTTAAGGAAGAGATGATGATGATGTTTAAATCAGACTGAACATTGTTCGTCGTTTAAACCGCCAAAAACTGTAGCGGTGATGACTACACGACACGGATTCCGTTCGTCAGATCGTTAAAGTAGAGATATGGTTAGAAGGCGTTGTTAGACATCATAGCGAGGGAACAGAAGCCTCAACAAAGACATGAGTCTTCTAAACATCTCCGCTTTTGCCTCCTTTTAACAGCCATATAGGAAAAGTTTGGTTTTAGACCAGAAAAGTTAAGCATCGATCAGATTTTCACTCTATCGCTCTTCACATAAGACACGGCGATGGATAAGCAACCGACCGTAACTCAGGTGGAAGAAGGAACTGTGCACAAAAAAAAAATGTAGGCGGCTCCGACACAAGCTAGGAAGAGAACAGACGACAAAGTCCTCACATTTGTCTTAATTGTTTAATTATTGCGACTTCGCACACCTTTGTGTTTTAAGCATTTATTCAAGCTACAGTGGCAGGAAAACAGCGACTGGATGCTTTGTTCGATTCAATTAATGCCGTTTTCCATTGGACGTCCAAGAGCATTCGGAAGAGTCCAGAAATCTTCTGAAACCTTTCAATTGAGAAGGCCAGAACTCTTCTGTTTTGAAAACAGAATCGCCCGAAGAAAAACACATACTTCATAGCCCCTTCCATTGGAGGTAGAAGAAGAATTATTTGGTGGTTGTCTTAGGTCACACCAAAGTACGTCTAGGTCACCATAGCAAAAAAAAAATGTCTTAAAAAATTATCTGCAGGAGTAACGAGTCGATCCAACGGAAACTAAGCAGAGCTTCTGATATGCCGTCAGAGAAGTGAGCAAAAAGCAAGTGGCAGAAAAACGAAAATTCTTACGGGACATTTATTTTAGGTTAGGAACTCTACGAAACAACGGCAGTCGCCCACAATAGAACAAGGGAAATCCCAACATTTTCTCCGAAATAATCCCGAGCCGGTTGAAAAAAAAATAAATAAAAGAAATATATCAAAATTGTACCATTTCTTGAGAACTATCTATTTTCCCTGGCACACCGAATGTTAAAACACAAAATCCTCATACCAAGTAAAATAATAAAAAGAAAACTGAAGTTTAAGTACTGTATGAAATAACGGAGTCAAGTAAACGCGAGGCTCACACAACCAATCACAAAAAAAAAAAAAAACTTTCCTAGCCTCATAATTGTTCCAAGACCTTTTTTTCGCTTTGATCTTTCGATATACTTTACCTCAAATGAATGTAGAATTTCATTTAAACAAATTCCACAACTTTATGGACAGTGGAATTTTAAACAAATTGAAATAATTTATTTTCACAACACAGGCACATTTATGATGGAAATTTTGGATAAAAAATGAAGAAGAACCTCGGTCTGTTGCAAAAAAAGTAAATTGAATTTTATGGTGTGAAAGGAATATGGCGGATGGGAAGTTTGGGTTGGGGAAATAAGGCAGTGCACCGCAATGTCCCATTTCCCATACTGGGAAATTTTATTTAATCCAAATTTTTCTTTTAAGGTGGTTGTTACATTCATTATGGTTTTTACAGAGTGAAGGTTTTTGTTTTGATGGAAGCCAGTTTATAGCTATGGTTGGCCACTGATCAGTTATAACAAGATAGAGAAGCAAGCTGTCAAAATGACAGTTGCCTAAAAACTAAAAATCAAGTTTGCTGCAAGAGTATGCGTTTGAAAAATAAAATTTGAGGTATTTGGAGGGTAATTTCTGATCTGATCAGTGTGATTGACTTTCATCATTGAAACTTATCATTGGAATTTTTCTGACTTGGCGTTTATAGCAATCGTTGAAAATTTCTCCGTCTTAAGCGGCTTACATTCGTCTGCATTTTTATCTGCGAGGAAATAAACATTTAGGCCGTGTACGAATTGGATAAATTTGGTTAATAATACTGGTTAAATTTAACCACTACTGTCAGTGTCATATTTTAGTCTGCTCCGCATTGGTCTTTTTTGTCGTTTCTTCTTCCACCTCCAATGGACCTCCAATGATGTATGTGTCATTCTTCGAACGATTCTGTTTTCAAAACAGAAGAGTTCTGCTCTTCTCAGAAGCATTCCGTCTGTCAAAGTCAGTTGAATGGGACGGTTTCAGAAGACTTCGGGACTCTTCCGAATGCTTCTGGACGTCCAATGGAAAACGACATAATTTTAACACATTTTATAGACTTATAGACTAAAATAAAATTGACAACGGAATCCGCCAGTTGAATGAGTCTCAAGTCATCTTTTACATTCCATTAAGATTTTGTTTTTCTGCAGACCATCAAGTAAAAACTTTTAAGAGATTTTTTTACAATTGTGAATTCAGCACATCTGTTAACACTGAACGAACAAACTGCATAAATAACCCTTTCGGGAGCAAAATAAATTTCCCATTTTTAGCGCAGTAGCGGTAGCAGCTGAAAGCATATTTCACTCTTGACAAATGGATGACAATTAATGAAAAAAAAAAAAAAAACAGACGCGCTATCAAATGACCAATGACCGATGCCGCTCGATATTCTGCATGGACCGGAATACGCCACCTAATAATCATTTTACAAACAAATGATAATTTAAGCGCTTACCTTAAATTTAGACGAATCAATTTCTGGCGCTTGGCGACTAGATTGGTTGCTTGACGGCGGTGGTGTGGGATTCGAGGCAGCTCCACTCTCCGTTTGATCATGGTCCCTATCTCTGGAGGATGTCTTCGTTGTCACTGCAGCGGAACGGGCTAAACTTCTTGTTGAAACAGAAGAGCCATTTGCCGCCTGAGTCTGGGATCGAGTTTTTCTCATTGGTCTTGTCAAAAAGAAATGTGAACACTTTAAATAAAACTATCTCAACAGGTATTGCAAGTTTTGATGGCACTTAGAATATCTTAAACGCGTTCAATATTTGAAATTAAGAAGAACAACAAAATCGACACAAATACAACAAATTATAAGTGAATGTTTTAGTCATTTAAAATTTGAAACAAAGGAGAAATTGGAATTACATTCCGCTAGCTCTAGGAGTTAATTTTTTTTTATTTTCAATGCGAAAAATAACTGTTCGCTATCCTTTTCCATTAACCACTAGGAACGTTCGAAAAGTAAGCAGTAGTGTTGGCTGTTGGGGTGCGAATATCCCAAATGCAAATAGCAGTTGTACCAACCATGGAGGATTTTGGAAAATGCTCGATGTAAAAATATCCCATTATTTATTTTGTTGTGGTACGATTACATTAATGTGTTTTTCGATGGGAATAGATCTGGGCCGGAATCATGTAACGCGATAGTTGATTATCAAAAATTATTTATCGTTTTTGATTATCAACTTTACTTTGCTCCATGTAAGCTGATCAAAAAAAAACTTTGATTTGTTGGCATTACTGTTTTCGGAGAAAAAAATTTCGATCGTTTTGAAATTTTTCCTAACCCCGATTGGTAGGGGGATGAAATATTTTCTAAGGACCAGGTTCCACTTTTCACTAATAAAAGTACACAAAGTCATTCTCCGCCACAAATGTTTGAGTTTGACATTTTTACTCCACCGTTGCTGTAGATTAGAAAAGGTATGTTCACGATTTACAGACAAAAATAAAATTTTGCAACCTTACACCTTTTTGTTGCACCGGATTTGGTTTATTATTTGATTTGTTTTTGCTTCAAACTTGTCAGATATTGTTTAAATATATATTATAAGCATGTACAATGTCAATATTTATTTGATTTAAACGACATAAATATTTGAAAACGACACCTCAATAGGTGTCGAATGAAATTATCGCAAATAACTGACTATCAATTTGATAATCACCTTACATAGAGCAAAGACCCTGATTTTGATTATTGATTATCGCTTATCGCGTTACGTGATTCCAGCCCTGCATTTGAATGCCTTTAATCCATTATTTTAGAATGTCGTGAATTTCGATTATGTCAAAAACCGTCTGACAACAATCTGTCAAGTCTAAATTCGACAACATCAGAAGACATGGATAAATACACCATTCGAGCTCCTCTAGAAGACATATCTATTTGGCAATGAAGACGTGCCGAAGGAATTATCTTCGAAAATATAACAGAGCTCTAGAGATTAATGGTGGATGTGTAATTTTCGACGTCTGCATCTGCAAATTCGCAGAAAAGTAAAGCGGGGGAGCTATACGACATAACACGAAAGAGTGAAAGAGTACACATATACCTACCCATTTTTACTTGCTATAATTTTTAAAGCTCGGTGACAACCAACAACAACAGCCAACAACAAAAAATTATGGTGCAGATGAAAAAATTATGGTGCAGATGAAAACGCTATAAAAAAGATGAACATGTTCGTCTTCACCATAATTTTCTTCTGCATGAGTTGAACTTCCTATAATCTTCATCCGTGCAGATGTCTGCATTTTGGTCTTACCTCTCTATTACACTAGTATGAGTTTTGTATCTTGCATCCTCTATTTTTGCAGATGATGGCATGCAGATCAATGTAAATCCACCATAAAGACGGCCAATTTAAATGCGCCAATGGTTACATTATGGTAAGCAAACCACAAATAATATGCTGTTTTCAGTGACGCTAATCGTTCAAATGAAAACAAAATATGTGAACTTGCAAGCAAGTTGACTAGCAAGTGGCTGGCCACCTACGTCACACCAATTTGCAATATCTTGATCTGCAAATTTCAAGAAAAGTAAAGCGGCTATTCATATGAAAAATAAATAAATGAATGAACGAAAATTCGTCGATTTTGACATTTCGTTCAAATGAGAGTTTTTAATTCGTCGCGAATGAACAACCAAAACACAAAGCAAGAATGGTTTTTGAAGTTATACACGCGCGAACCTTTTGTTCGTTGGGATGTGGATAATGTGGAACGCGAATAGAGTTTGGCACTTCGTATCAACTAGAATTCTTTTCGCGACGAATACATTTTTTTTTCTCAATTTAATTAACATTTGAGATTATAAAGTTAATTTATGCATCATAAATCAAACATAAACAATACATCTATCGTTTTGTTGAGAATTTGTAAGGAAATACGGCTTCAAACGTATCTAAAATCAGTTATCTTCATTCATTCGTCGTTCGTTGGTCGTGCTCATGTGAATAGTGCTTATCAACTAGAATTATTCTATTCGCGGAGAATAAATTTGTTTTCTCAAATTTATTAACATTTGACATTGTAAAGTTCGTATGCATCATAAATCAAGCATAATCTATACTTCTATCATTTGTTTAGAATTTGTAATGTCGTTTTCCATTGGTCTTTTTTTGACGTTTCTTCTTCTACCTCCAATGGCCTTGTTCACATGCGAAGAACGATTGTGTTCATACGTGAGTATTTTTCTTCTGTAGAATTTGCTACTGCTCTTCTCAGAAGTATTTCGTCTGTCAAAGTCGGAATGGTTTCAGAAGACTTCTGAATGCTTCCGAATGATTCTGGACGACCAATGGAAAACGAAATAAGGAAATACCACAGTACATAGAATGCAAGGTATTATATTCCCGATTTTCTTCTTCTTCGCGCATATTGTGTCAAATTTCAGATCCAAAATGTCATAATAAAAGAAAAGTAAAAAGAAAAGAACAAAACTTTAGATTTCTGTCTCTGTCTGTCTCATTTGCTAAAAATATCAGCAATTTTTTTCCCTTGACGAATTTGACATTGGGCGCGTTCACTTTGACTTGGATAGGCTATCCGGATAGCTTTTTGTTTTTGTTTTCCATGTAAAACAAAATAGCAGAGGCTCAAACCAACCTAACCCAAAGCTATCCAACAATTTCTGGTATAGGTGGCTATCTGACAGAACAGCCATTGAAATTCGTAAGCAGCTGATTTTTTTTACACGTGTTTTCACAGCTATCCAAATTTAGCTATCGAACTCGTTCATGAAAAACGAGTTGGATAGGCTATCTAAGATAGGCTATCCAAAACCAAACTGAACGTGCCCATTGGATCTGAAATTTTTGGCATTTCTTTTTGTGCCTTTTCTCACTTCTGTCATTTTGGTTTCTGACAGATGCGCAATATAATACCTTATATTCTGTGTACTAGGAGGAAATACGGCTTCAAACGTTTCTAATTTTTATCTATCTATTTTCCTCATTCATTCGTCGTTCATTGGTCTTGCTCATTTGAAAAGAAGAAGAAACGTCAACAAAAGACCAATGGAAAACGACATAAAATTCAATGTTTTTTGGCGTGTAAGAAATGTGCAAAACGAATCAATCCCTTTTTTGAATGTCTTGTGGCTTTTCTTTCAACCCAAGCATTGATCCGTGACGTAAAAGTGGCAATTTTTATTCCCTACCCTGCGGCCACACGAGCAAGTTACCTGCTTTTAACATCCAATTTTGAATTTCCAAGATGTCGCCAGCAAAAATAGAAATAAAAATCCTCGTTTCAACTAATTTTCTTAATTTTGTTCATTTTGATATATTTGGAAAACCCGTCAAATTACTTGCCGATTTACTTGCTCGTTTTACTGGCTGGAAAATTTGCTAGCCAGTTGACCAGCCAGTACTAAAGCAAGTACTAAAAGTTTGAATGTGTGAGTAAAATATTTGATTGTATGCCAACTTGCTAGCCAGAACTTGCTCGTGTGGCCGCCGGGTAAATCGGCAAGTAATTTGACAGGTTTTGCCAAATATATCAAAATGAACAAAATTAAATTAGAAAATTAGTTGAAACGAAGATTTTTATTTCTATTTTTGCTGGCGACATCTTGGAAATTCGAAATTGGATGTTAAAAGCAGGTAAGCTTGTAAAAAATATGTGAACTTGCTGGCAAGTTGACTAGCAAGTTTTTTGCCGCCTACGTCACACCAAGTTCACCGATAGAGATTTGACAAATTATATATGTAGGCTACTGGCAAGCCAGAACTTGCTCGTGTGGCCGCAGGGTAAGAGGTGTTATTTTGAATAGCCCGCTATTTCGGTAGCTGTCACTTTTGAAGCTGTCATTTTCTGACATTTGACAAGTAGAAACTACGCCATTTATAAAAATGGAACTATACACGCTTCAACAACGCATTGAAATTATTAAAATTCACTATAAAAATGGTGAAAATTTGGCAGAGACGGTTCGCACAACTAAAACATTTTTGGGTCGTCGTGAAGCACCTTGTCGGACCACAATACAGAAATTGGTGGACAAATTCGAGCTGTTGGGACAAGTTTGTGATGTGAAGAATAAAACCCGTGCACGTCGCTCAAGAACAACTGAGAATATTGCTGTTGTAGCCCAAAGTGTTGAAGAAAACCCAGGTTTGTCCATTCCTCGTCGTTCTTTGGAATAAGGCATTCCACAAACGTCATTACACCGTATTTTGCATAAGGACTTGGGTCTTAAGGCTTATAAAATTCAGTTAACACAAGAACTCAAGCCGGCTGATCATCAACAACGTCGTGTCTTTGCTGATTGGGTCCTTGAAATGCATGAAAATGATCCGGAATTTCATCGAAAAATCATCTTGACTGATGAGGCCCATTTCCACCTCGGAGGCTACGTCAACAAGCAAAACTGTCGCATCTGGGGCTCGGAAAACCCAGGAGTTATTGTTGAAAAGCCTCTCCATCCTCAACGCGTGACTGTTTTGTGCGGTTTATGGTCCCGCGGGGTCATTGGACCTTACTTTTTTGAAAATGAGGCTGAAGCAACAGTTACGGTCAATGGATTGCGCTATCGAGAGATGATTAATGATTTTAACTTCCCAGAGGAAGTTATTGTAATGGGGCCGATTTTGTGAATCTCCAATTTTCGCATTTCTCGATGTTTCGAGGTCACTAGAATCCGAATCAAGCGTTTTTATGATGATTTCTGTGTGTGTGTATGTGTGTTCGTTACGCGTTACGTTTTCCAGCTCAATTATCTCGCGATCCACTCATCGAATTGATCTCATTCGACGCGGCATTGTGTTGTTAAGAGCTGATTAGGTTTTGAGCGAAATCGGCTTAGCGGTTTTTTAATGGCAATCAAAAATCTAAGACAACCCTAATAATGAAAATTATGATAATTTCTGCAATAATTTCAATAATAGTGCAAAAAATCTTATAGTTAGTGGAAAAAAAACAATATTCAGGAGTATCATATACTATATTTGATTACTAGCTGACCCACCAAACGCTGCTTTGCCGTATAAATATTAATTTTCAGAAATACTAATCCGATTAGAAAAATTGCTTCAATAATAGAAAACTATACAATATTCAGGAGCAATATATGTTGGCTGTATTTTACTGTGCAAAGTAGTTGTAAATGAGTCCACGAAATGGTACGATCAACTCGGCAGTGGCAGATGGCGCCACTGTTATTCAATAAACTTAATGTTTTTCATAAAATCATCAGTTTTATGGAATTTGACTTTGAAACAACGTGCGTGTACAACTACAACGGGATGCATCCGCTGAATATTTTGCAAAACAACTAATGTTTTTACGTATTTTTCTACTATGGGAAGTTAGTCGTGTGGACTCCATGGGTCGTACTCATAATATAAGCTGTAATGTGTAAGAGAAGTTAGCATATTGATTTCGCTCCGTAAAAATCCATTTATTTTGTAAAATTTTTGTCTTTATTAGTTAATTTAAAAGTTGATTTAACTTAAAAGTATATTCTTACACTCTAATAAGTGATTTTGCTTTTTGAAAAACGTCGTCAAAGTTCATTTTATTGACTTTAATTATTTTTTGTAACAATGGCAAGTAACAAATTAAAATTAAATGAACAACAACAAAAAGTTGCGGTCGGCGGAAAAGCTCGCAGTCTCCTCTCCCTCATCAATAAGTTCCCCCTCATCATCACCTTCTTTGCTGTGGAACAAAATCGAATCGCGGTTTGAAACTATGCACAAAACCCTTAAATCTCTAACCGACTCAATTGTTTCGCAACTCAAAAGGGAACTAGATTCTTTTCGCGATAGTTTATCTCATCGGATTGACAGAATTGAAGAAGATGTTGATAAAAAGATTAAAATTGTTGAAACTACTTTTAACGAGAGAATGACATCTTTTAATCACTCATTGTTTACGCTGGTGAGCAGAGTTGATGCGTTAGAAGAACAAGGAAGCAGGTTGGACGGTCATGAAGAAGAACTCTCTCTCATAAAAGCTCAACTAATGGAAAAAGACAACGCCACGTTAAAACTTCAAATTGATGCATTGGCGCGAAACAATAGGGGTATTCACGATCCGGTGCAACATAAAGGTGCAAAATTGCGAAATTGCTTTTTTTTTGTTAATCGTGAACACACCTTTACTATTCTATAGCAATACCGGAGTAAAAATGTCAAAAACAAACATTTGTTAGAGAGAATGACAGCTGACAATTATAAACTACACCAGACAAATTTTGCACCATTGCAATTTTCTGTTGCAATAGGGTAAGGGTGTTGCAAAAGTGCAAAAGTGTAGCAAAATTGTAGTCTGTATATTTTGTTGTTTTAGTGCAAGAAAATGTTACACTTTTACACTTTTGCAACGATACAAGACCATTTGCACCGAATCGTGAATACCCCTAATATCTCTGGTGATATTGTTCTCCATAGCATTCCAATCGAGGCAAACGAAAACCTGAACCGTCTCTTTCTGCGCTTTTGTAATCTCATTGACCTGACTCCCCCGCCAACACCCATTAACATTCTCCGTACTAAGCCCATAAAAAACTCAAAATCTAGTGCGATCATCATCAAACTCCCTCATGCTGCTGATAAGGTGAATGTGTTGTCTCACTATAATGCATTCTATAAGAAAAAATCGAGAGCTGTTTCTTTGAGTGATCTTGGCTTTGTCGGGAATAGGTTTGTGCGTGTGTACGAAAGCTTAATCAAGCACAACCATGAAATTTTTCGAAAAGCAAATGAACTGAGAAAGAGTGGCTCGTTGCATTCTGTATTTACAAGGCGTGGACGAGTTTATGTCAGACAGAGTTGTGATGCTAACAAAAAGCCTATATGTGTCACCAGCTTGGATTTTCTTGAAGTCTTTCGCTCTAACTCTCCTAGTAGTGACGATCGATTAGAGAATGCTGAAATAAATGTACATTGGTGCCGCTGCTGTTAGTATGGTTGATGTTGTTGCAAATGTTGATGCTGCGGCTGTTAATGTTGCTGGTGTTGATGTTGCTGGTGTTGATGTTGCTGGTGTTGATGTTGCTGGGATTTCTGCTGTCGCTCGTACTGCTGCTGGTGACGACTCACTTAATCAATGATTCTTATTAATTATTAAGCTTGTTATTTACATTGTTTTTATAGATGGTATTTTTACTACGAATCTTATGAGCACAATTTATCTTAATATGGTTATTTCTCTAATATTCTTTATTAAACTGTATTTTATAATCTTTGATATTTATTTATTTTTTATTATCTTTCCCTTAGCTTCATTTATATTTCTAAATTTCTTTTATGTTTGTGAATTTCTGTTTATGGTGCAAGTAGTTTTTTCTTTTTTGTGGTATGTTTTGGTGGTGGCTTACTTTTTAAGCTTATTTTACTGGCTTGGATCCTAACAATGTGAGATGCGTTCTTAATTTGCTGTGTCGCGCGAACAACGAAGGTTTAAAAGTTTGCTGCTTAAACGCGGAAAGCATTAGAGCCAAGTATACTATGTTATATCAAATGTTTAGCACTTCTTTGATGGATGTCATTATGATTTCGGAAACTTGGTTAAACAAGTACATGTTGGATGCTCTTGTTTCTATTCCCGGTTTTAAGATATTTAGATGTGACAGAAAAGATAGGGTTGGTGGTGGTGCTTGTATTTATTTACGTGAAAATTTATTGGGATCTGTTGTTTATGTCTCATGTGGGAACCACATCAATTTTGTTTGCATTGAAGTTAAAAATTTGGTAGATAAACTATTGCTTGTCTCTGTTTATTGTCCGCCTCTTATGTTTAGGGAGGATTCCATTACTGAGCTTGAGGAGACTTTGATGCGACTAGGTCCTAAATATAATGACATTTTGATTTGTGGTGACTTCAATGTGAATATTTTGAAGGACAGTATTCCTACTCGTCTGTTTATTTATTTCTGTGAGAAACTGGGTTTAACGGTGGTGAATGATAAATGGCCGACATGTTTCAAATCACTCACGAATCCTTCTCTATTGGATATGTTCTTGACTAGTTCCAAACATAAAATTTTAAGTAATGACCAAATCAAATCCACTTCTGAATTTTCTGCTCTTTTCGTCTTGCTGTCAACAGAGATAATCAAATGAAAACAATCAGCTACAGATCATATAGAAATTTTAGTTTCGAGACAGTTGCGAATGATTTTTGTGGATCAGAATGGGATGAGATAATTTACATGCCTGAAATTAATGCTAAAGTTTCTCTTTTCAATAACTTGATATTGAATTTGTATGATTTGTATGTTCCTATTGTGACAACTCAAGTAAAATATAATAAATGTCCTTGGTTTACGGATGAAATAAAATATCTTGTTAGAGAAAGGGAACGCTTTTTCAGACGATTCAAGAGCAATCCTTCTGAGTTCAATAAACGCCAATGTTTATTCTCAAGGAACAGGGTTAATTCAAAAGTTAGGAACTCTAAACGAACATACTTAATGGAAAAATTAAATCCTTCAATTAGCACTCGTGAGCTTTGGAACAACCTTAAACAAGCCGGTATTAAAGACGATAAAAACAAAAGTAAATGTCCTTTTAACCCTGATGTGATGATTAATGCTTTAATTCCAGGTCACTCAAGTTTAGCAATTTCTCAAAGAATTTTCGATCTTCCTGACAGTGAAAACTCGTTTGTTTTTACCTGCATTGGTGTATCTGATGTTATTAATTCTATCAAATCTGTTAAATCGAATGCTATAGGCCCTGATGATGTCTCACCGAAATTTATTAAGCTTATTTGTCCGTTAGTTTTGAAATATTTACTTCATGTTTTAAACTTCTCGCTTTATAGTGGTGTGTTTCCGAATGAATGGAAAAATTCATGTATCATCCCAGTTCCTAAAAAATCGAATCCAACTAAGCCATCAGAATTCAGACCTATTAGTATCTTATCTTTTCTTGGTAAATTACTTGAAAAAATTATGCATGACCAAATCCAAGTCTATCTGAATGAAAGACACTTGCTTTCGGTGTGGCAATCAGGTTTTCGTAACCTCCATAGCTGTGAATCTGCAGCTATTAAAGTCACTAATGATTTCCGATTTGCACTTGACTCGGATAAGTTTGGTGTAATGGTTCTCTTGGACTTCTCTAAGGCCTTTGACAGTATTGACCACTCAATCCTTGTTTCAAAACTTAAAAATAATTTTAATTTCTCGAATTCCTCCATAAAACTTTTATGCAGTTATTTGGTTGACCGTGTTCAGCGTATTAAAACAGAAATTGGTACCTCAAATTCTTTTGTTACCAATCTTGGAATTCCTCAAGGCTCGGTTTTGGGTCCGCTGTTATTCTCATTATTCATCAATGACCTTCCGGATGTTATTTCCAACTGCCAAATTCATTTATACGCTGATGATGTTGCACTTTATATATTTCGTCCAATTGGCTTGATGGAAGACTGTATAGCCAGATTAAATGATGACTTAAATTGCGTCTTCGGTTGGTCATGCAATAATAGTTTAACGCTGAACCCATCTAAGACGGTTGCGATGTTATGTGGACGAGATGAGCTTGACTCGGAATTCTTTCCTTCGGTTATGTTAAACAATGTTGTTATTGCCTATGTTAAAGATGTTACTTACTTGGGTTTTAAGATAAACTGTCATTTAAGTTGTTGTACAGCAATATCTGACACCATTAAGAAAATTTATTCTGGGTTACGCTGTAACGATGACCTAAGTAGTTGGAAGGCTTCCCCAAGCCGAATAAGTTTGCTGGCTAAAAAGCCTATCTGTTGGAAATAAAACAAGGCTGAAGAGCCAAAGTGTTTTGTTCTACTTTCGAACGGAAAGTGAATTTATTCTATCAAACTTAAGCTATTTATACAAAATAATCAACTTACACACTAACATCTTAAGCCTATATGAGATATACGTATTATTGAAATATTGTGTATTCCGAACTCTGTGGGAAAATTACTAACAACGGAACCAGGCAGCATACTTGCTATGTCATCAAATTAATATTCGATGTATAGCCCTTCTAATACAATGCTCAAGTGTATCCAAATACATCCAGCCATATGCACTACACAGCATGCAGTGCATTGAACCTTAGTGAGTAGGTAGATACACTTGACCAGAGTAATCTGAAGCGTCGCGTCCCGTCGTCGTCAGTGGCATTGAAATTATTTTATATTTTAGTGCATGAGGTTGATACTCATGACCATGAACGAAATACGAGTGCACTATTCGAAATGGGAAATAAATGCGAGTGCAATAAAATAGAGATTGGCTATTGTGAAGCATTTATTTGCATTGTTTGCGATCTTCCTCATTTCTTCTGTCACCAAATATTAAGAAACAACTTGTTAAAGTACTTATTCTGCCTTACTTTTTGTATAACCTATCTGTTTATCCTTCACTGGATAGTATTTGTAGAAGTAAACTTAATGTTGCTCTTAATGATTGTGTCCGATATGTTTATTCTATCCCTAGTAGTACAGTAAAATTAGAAATGTAAATGGAAAAAAATAGAGGCAAGCTGAAATTTTGCAGGTCGTTTCTGGTATATGTAGTGAACTTAAATCCAAAATGGCGACCACCTACCCCTTGCAGCAGCGTAGTTAGGGGTGGATTTGCACTGTCACGCCCACTTTTGCTCTATTTGCGTTTTTTGGAAACGGCTTGAACGATTTGGATGAACTTTTCTGTATTCATTCTTATAAGCAAGGAAAAAATAAAAAAAAGGTATTTTCTAAAATCCGCCCACTGACACGCCCACTTTTTTTAAATCTTTGTTTCTCAGAAACGGCTCACACGACTTGAATGAAATTTTCAGGGTTTGTTCCTTTAAGCCAAAAAAATGTTTTAAAAATGCTTTTTTTAAATCCGCCTACTACCACGCCCACTTTTTTAAAATCTTAGTTTCTACTCAGCAATGGCTCTAACGATTTGAATGAAATGTTAAGAGTCTCTTCCTTTAAGCGAGAAAAATATGAAAAAAGTGCTTTTGGATATATCCGCAAACTGCCACCCATAATTTTGTACATCTTTTCTAAAAGACATCTCTTTTTATTTGAGTAAAATTTTCAGATTTTGTTTTTACGAGTGAGAAAAGATTTAAGACTTTTTATATAATACATCAGTGTACAAAAGGAAGCGGGAAACCCGAGCGTGTTGATTAAGCACATCACTCGTTTCCAAACCACCCTGGAGGTAGAGTTCCCGGCGCGTTTTTTTTTTTAAGTGGTCTCCCCTAATAGGCCTAATCCACATATCTTATTCATATTTTTATTGTTTTTTTTCGTTTTTGAGAAGGACCTGGTAGTTCATTCCCAGTCACAGGCACAGCATCACTTTTTATTTTATTATTAATTTCATCGCCATAATATTCGTCGTCTTCGTTTGGAATAAAAATCTGACGACTGTTGTCAAAGGCTTTCAAAAAGAAATGAATTGGGTGTCTGAGTCTCCAATGTCAGCGATGTTTCTAATCGAACACTCCGTCGCCGCACGTATACTGAAATTAATTTGCGGTTACAGTAGTTCTTTTGACAAGCCAAGTGCACCGTAACGTTGAATACGCTCCGTAGAAAATTTGTATTTCCTTCATCGCCTCTGCTGATACTTGCTGCTAAAAGCAAAGCCACCCCTCTTTCTTTCACAACTGTGATACTTCCTTTGTTTAAATTTTGTTCGCATAAAAAACATACATTTTCCATTTTAAAGCGCACGTAATTCGTCCAATTCTAATCAAGAAACAATTTATTTATTGAGGACGGGGTTTCTTATTATAAGCAAAACAATTTTTTTTAGTAGGTACTCCTATTTAATAAACCTTCTGATATAAAAGGCAAATACCAAATGACGCCAAATTTTTAATATTTTGAGAGAACGAAATTGAAAAAAATTCGTGTGCCATGAAAGAAGTCAAATACAATATACTTTTATAACATGTATAACATATAAATGGGCGTGGCACTAGGCACATTTTACTAAAAAGGCCTTCTTAAATTTGTTTCTTGCTAACAAAATAAAACTGCGAAAATTT
Source organism: Sphaerophoria taeniata (assembly GCA_943590905.1). Lineage (NCBI taxonomy): Eukaryota > Metazoa > Arthropoda > Insecta > Diptera > Syrphidae > Sphaerophoria > Sphaerophoria taeniata. The sequence continues at coordinate 18,017,694 of OX016540.1, read as the reverse complement.
CGCCTTAATAGAAGCAAATATATAGCGAAAATGGGCGTGACAGAAGGCGGATTTTACTAATAGAATTTTTTTTACATTTTTCTCGCTTAAAAGAACAAACCCTGAGAATTTCATTAAAATCGTTGTAGCCGTTTTTGAGAAACAAAGATTTAAGAAAAGTGGGCGTGGCAGTGGGCGAATATAACTAAAAGCACTTTTTTCATATTTTTCTCGCTTAAAGGAACAGACTCTTTACATTTCATTCAAATCGTTAGAGCCATTGCTGAATAGTAACTAAGATTTAAAAAAAGTGGGCGTGGCAGTAGGCGGATTTAAAAAAAGCATTTTTAAAACATTTTTTTGGCTTAAAGGAACAAACCCTGAAAATTTCATTCAAGTCGTGTGAGCCGTTTCTGAGAAACAAAGATTTAAAAAAAGTGGGCGTGTCAGTGGGCGGATTTTAGAAAATACCTTTTTTTTATTTTTTCCTTGCTTATAAGAATGAATACAGAAAAGTTCATCCAAATCGTTCAAGCCGTTTCCAAAAAACGCAAATAGAGCAAAAGTGGGCGTGACAGTGCAAATCCACCCCTAACTACGCTGCTGCAAGGGGTAGGTGGTCGCCATTTTGGATTTAAGTTCACTACATATACCGGAAACGACCTACAAAATTTCAGCTTGCCTCTATTTTTTTCCATTTGATCACTAGAAAAATTGCTCTATTTACTGGACTATAGATACATTTCTGTTTCACATTTGCGTAACGATATGTTTGGTTTGAGTCTGGATTGTTTTCTTAATTTTAGGCTGCTTTTGAAGCTTCATGGTGTCATCCATCGTAGAAGTCCTATCTACCTATCTGAAGCTCTGAACTTTTTGCAATCGCAAAGAGGTTTAAAACTCATTGTTCCTCGTTTTTCGCGAAGCATTGCAGAACGCTCTTTTTATGTTACTGCTATTCGTTTATGGAATTCAATTCCTAGCGAGTTGCAAAGCATCACCTCACCTGCTACATTTAAGAGAGAACTATTTTTGCACCTATCGAATAATAATTGAAGTTTTCTGTATAATACACATTTTGTTTTTCTTCTTATTCTTACTTCCTATTCTTTTCTTTTCTTTCTATCTTTTATATTTTATAAGTTTATTTTTTTGTACATGCATATTGCGTTTATATACCTATAATTCTTATTATTTTTTTTCTCTTTTTTGTTTTGTTAAAATTCAATTACTTTAAGTTAACATATTTGCTTTTTTGATGCTCTAAAAGATCTAAATCTTACTGTGTCTTTGTTAAGTTTTATGGAATAAATGAAATGAAAAAATGAAATGAAATACTCATATTTTTATTTCTAATTTTGCTGGCGACATCTTGGAAATTCAAAATTGGATGTTAAAAGCAGGAAAGCTTGTAAAAAATATGTGAACTTGCTGGCAAGTTGACTAGCAAGTTTTTAGCCACCTACGTCACACCAAGTACACCGATAGAGATTTGACAAATAATATATGTACGCTACTTGCTGACCAGAACTTGCCCGTGTGGCCGCAGGGTTACTGGCTTCAAAATTCGCAAGCCAGTTGACTGGCCACTGGCCAGTACTAAAGCCAGTACTAAAAGTTTGAATGTGTGAGTAAAACAAATGATTATATGCCAACCTGCTAGCCAGAACTTGCTCGTGTAGCCACCGGGTTGATTTCTCTCGAATCTCTTTTTGGAGACGGATTTACACATACTTGTACAAGAATTTTACACATATACTAAGAGTTTGACATTTCTGAGTTTTCTATTGTTGTTGTTGTTATTGCCTATCCAAGTCAAAGTGAACGGGCCCATTATCATGTACAAAACGATTTTACAGCTGCTCAGAAAACACAGACATTTCAAAAAGTTATTGATTCGTTTTTGCAGAGTTTAATATATTGTGGATTTGTTAACTAAAGAATTCTTACTTATTTTGAAAAATTAAAACTTCTTTTTGAAGCGCAGCATTGTGTATTGCAAGCATAATTGATGGTATTGCACCTTTTTTAAGTAGACACCGTCCTTTTGTATTTGGTACAAAATCCTCCGGTACAAAATGTTTGCAGCAGATCCTTGCGGTTTTTACATTTATTTTATCAGCACGGTAGCACAAAAAAATCCACTTTTTACAAAGATTTTCATCTTTTGGGAAACTATAAAACGACAAATTGTTTTTCGTTTTGTTGCCGGTATTGCAACCGAAAACTGCACAAATCATTTTATTTGAATTCTAAATGTCAATTTTGGTGTCAATTTTAAAATTTTCACAACCAAAATAAATTTTGCTCGAGTAGCGGGGTTTACATGGTCCAACATGGTTGGACAACATGGTTTGACAACAGCAATGTTGGATCATCTAAACGCTAAAACAACCGCTTGACAAACCATGTTGGATGGTTTTTAAAATTTTTTAAAAACTTGCTGGTTTGTCATACCATCCAACGTGTGTAAAAAGATGTTGGACAAACCTGAAAAATTAAAATATGGGAAATTCCCCGCATTCACTCATTTTTCATTTCTATTATATGCGTTTACTCTGAGGTCGAGTCGGAATGTCGGAAATTACCGATAATGAGTTTTGGAGGGAGTTTTTTCAACTTTATAAAAATCTCCCAGAACCAATAACCACACTGATGTTGGACAACATCGTACTTCGTGTAAACGCAAAGTTCATTCTTTCATCCAACCATGTTGTCCAACCATGTTGGATCATGTAAACCCCGCTAATCACACAACAAACAACAAAAGACAGAAATCTAAAGTGACAGATAAATCAACAAAATTTATTCATTTTTGTTTTGTTCTTTTCTTTTTACTTTTCTTTTATTATGACATTTTGGCTCTGAAATTTGACATATGCGCGAACTTGAGAAGAAGAAAATCGGGAATTTAGGCCAGTTCCACCTAACAACATCTCACTGAGATCTCAGAGATCTCAGAGATTTTTTAGGTGGAACAAAAAACCTCAGCTGAGAACTGAGATTTTTTTCCGAGATATCTGAGATGAAATTATTTTGGATTCGATTTCTCACTCAGCTATTTTGACGTGACTGAAATATGTACAACAACGATTTGTAAGGTAACCATTTTATCTCAATGAGCATTGTCACTCGTAGTGCAAGTAGACTGCACACTTTATTGGGATTTTTTTTGTGATATTCTTCGAATTGTCGTTGGTTTTTGGGATTTTTTAAATAACTCTTTGGAAATTTTTTCTTGTGGACGAACTTAAGGACACACATTTCAGTAACGGTGAAAATGTGTTCCGACATTAAGAATTTGCATATTCTGTGCATTCAATTCATAAAAAGCAAAGCAAGCGGACTTTCAATTCGTAAAAAGCAAAAGCGGACCGCTTTTCATTCGATTCGTAACAAGAAAAAAAAAACCTTAACAAAACTTTGAAACAATAAAATTTAAATATGAGTGACACTGAAGAACAACCTGCCACAAGCAAACGTGCTCTAGCTTTGTCCCTACAGCGATGGTAAGTTACAAATTATATTTCAATATTTCATTACTAAAACTCAAATTTCTAGGAATTTATACGGCTTAAATAAGCAAATTGACGGCGAATCCAAGAGCTTGAAATTTGCAGAAGACAACGGATTGCTGCCCACCTCGAAACTTTGTTCCACCCACAAGATTCAAATGGTTCTCAACTCGGACGGCGCGCGCCGTAGGATACTTTCGCTGCCAACGTGGGACTTGTAGGGGGAAAAACAAGGTGAGCAGGGCGAAAGGAACATGGTTTGAAAATACCAAGTTGTCTATTCAACAGGTGCTCTACCTTACGTACTGCTTCGCCAAGAGATCCCCCTACGACGAAGTCCAGCGGGAAGACTTCTCTGGGTCCGGCACCATTTTTTCAACGAGGACCATCGCGGATTGGTAAAGTAACTGCCGCGAGGTCATCGTGGCCGATTTTACCAATCACCGGGAAAATGGGCCAATGATTGGTGGTGTCGGACGCATCATCCAGATAGACGAGTCAAAGTTTGGCAAGAGAAAGTACAATAAAGGTATTACATGAACTTTAATTTATTTAATAATATATATTGAAAAACCTACTTTTCATAATTTCAGGCCGCCGGCCGAGTTGATGGACTTTGGGTCCTTGGTATGATCGAGGATGGTTCCGAGGACCTCTGCCTTGAGATTTGCGACGATAATGTCCGAAGCGCTGAGGTGAGTTCAAAAAAATGTCTACGTAAAAAGATTTATTAAAAAAGAAATTCTTTTTAGATTCTAATTCCGCTGATTCAGAAGCATGTGCTCCCGGGAACCACCATACATATGGATTTCTGGAAAGCATATGATTGCCTTCCGGAACATGGATATGTCCACTGGAATGTAAATCATAGCGATCTGTTTGTTGCGGAGGATGGGACACATACACAGCGGATAGAATCCCAGTGGCGGGTAGTGAAGAGATGTTTCTCTGCTCGCACAACTTCGGGGATTGGATAAACCGAGATTTTGCTCAACACCAGAAAGTGTTTGAATTCTTTCTCTTAAGGAGTCAGCAGTTGACCGCTACTCATTGTACTACTAAAGTGGTAGAAGACCTCAATCAAAGTGAAGTGCACTGAGGACAGTTAGCCAGGGCCCGAGCAGTCTCCATTGCCATATCATAGAAAAAAAAACATGGAACTTAAGTTGTCAAATTAATGGATTAATTCCATTCCTTTTATTGTTTTCTGTACTCTCAATTGTTTTCCTTCTTATGCACCTAACTATAAAAACCGAATTGATCCGATTCCATGTTTAATTTTGAATGTAAAATTAAAGCTTCTTAAAAGTCTTCAAATCTCTATTAAGAAATAAATTTGTTCTCCCTCAAGACAAGAAACTACACACACTTGCACTGAACACCCATCATTTGGTCATCTTCACGAGACTTTCAGATTCCGCACTAGAAAAAGTCCATGTCGTTGCAATTAATATCGAGAAAATCATCCTCATAGCTGGGGGCTTCCAAATTAACTGGAATTTGTTTCGAAGTCGATGGTTTGTCGGTAGTGGGGCTAGGAATAGGTTCAACGCAAACTTCGTTTATGGCATGCGACTTGTATTCGGGACTGTGTTCTTGTCCGACTGGTGATGGTGGCGGGTTCGACACTAACACAAAAATACAAGAAATAAGTAAGTCTCAAAAGCCTTCAAAAAGTAAAATCTTCTTACAAGAAGCGTTTTCAGCCTTAAGTTCCGAGCCGAGGTAAACTTCCATGCGCGAAGCTAAAGCGGGAAGATTTTTCTCTTTGGCGCTGAGTCGTTTCTTCAGTTCTTCGACTTTTCGATGGCGTTTTAAGGCTTGCACTTCTTTCTGAGTTTTCGCTGCTGCCTTTCGTTCGTCATAGAAGATCAGTTTATGCTCATCGGGAGTAATAGACTCGTGGTTCTTGAGTAGGAAGAGAAACACTCCACCGGGTGTACGACGTCGCCTTCCGTTCTTGAAACGAAAACAGTGAGAAACAGTTTTCAAATAAAGTCATTGCGGATGCTTACCAGTATCATCATCCCACCATCCTTCTCGATTCGTTGTGTCTCTTTGAAAATTTCCACAGCCATTCCTGGACCAATGACATCCACAACCCTCACTAAAACCAGGAAACCATGAATTAAAATTTAATATGCTAAGCCAAGACTCACCCAACAACTCGTCCTTTTCCTCGTACAACTTGTTGGCCATTTCGGTGGCTAGTTCATGCGGAGGCTTGTCATCAATTGGTTCGTCTAAATCAACAATGTGGCGAGGTTCGTTTGAACTGTAGTCGGAACTACTCTCTGACGGTCGATGTGATCTCTGTCCTAGGCGGCTTTTTACACCAGCGGCTCGAGACCGCTTTGCTTGCTGATGGAAGTCATTTTCTGAGTGTTCATCACTTGTCGATGTTGACAGTCTTCGTTTGAGCGAGTTCTCACCATTGAGACGATATTTCAGAGTGTAGTCATAATTCTCGACATTCCTATCGGATCGAATATCATGCCTCACTCCGATTCCTCTCATATTCTCTGTGAGAGTCTCTTCCTGCAAACTCGATGACCAAATGTCGTACTTCTTAAAACGTGCCTTCTTCTCCTGAACGTCATTTGCAGCCTTGACTCGCAGCAGAATTGTGCGCTTAGTCTTTTTCTTTCGTGATTTTTTCGCATTGACATCGGCGCCATTGCGACTAGCGCCATCGCTATTGCCAGCCGCAGCGGTGCCAAGTTTAAGGCAATCATCTGAATCTGAGGTAGACGAACTGCTTGCACCGAAGTCATCCGAAGGACTATCCTCGATGGCTTCTTCCATTTTAACAGGCACATTATTTGTTGTTTTCGAAAGGAGCGGAGGAATGCTTTCCACTGGATCGTTGTTAGCGCTGGGAGTTGGTAGCGTTCCCGGTCTTTGGAGTGGTGTATAGCCATCATCACTGTCCTCCGATAGCTGAGTGTTTAATTTCGATGTCAGTTAATTGTAGCTTGATGGAATTTTGCGGGTTTGATTATACTTACTTCTCCGTCTTCTAGATCATCATCGAAAGGCTTTAAACTTTCTTGGTCCATCATTTTGCCTTTTTTTATATTTTTTGCGAAAACACACAAATCGTTTAAGGCCAAATACAAAATTGAAAGATTCGCGATTTTTGACAGTTTGATGCTTTCCGAGACTTTCGGAATTAACTCTGTCATCTGTCATGCAGTGTTGGATGAGGTGCTTTTTCTGTTGTCCGAATTCACTCGTTTTATTTGGCAAAAAGAACGATTTTTTTAAATACAGAAATCTTGGATCAAATAAAAAAAACACCGAAATATCACAATTGAGAAATGTCGTTTTCCATTGGACATCCAGAAGCATTCGGAAGAATACAGAAGTCTTCTGAAACCATTCCATTGGAGTGACTTTGACAGACGGAATGCTTCTGAAAAGAGCAGAGCTCTTCCGATTCCAAACCAAAATCGTCCGAAGAATGGCACATCATCATAACCCGTTCCATTGGAGCTTTGTATATGTAAAAAGATTGGAGGTAGAAGACGAAACGTCAAAAAAAGACCAATGGAAAACGACATTGTGCTGTCGGTTAATTTCAATTTCCCGACTTCAAGATGCTGAAAAACTCTACAAAATCCCAGAGTACACCAAATAAGACAGAAATTTAGTAAGTTCGCCCATAAAATTCATGTTTATTTTGTTAAAAACGGAAAAAACAAGAACAAACGTGTAACAAAATCCTAATTTCTACAAAAAAAGCGCAATTTTTGTTGACTATTTAAATATTCACAAGCTTAAACAAGATTAACGGTTTAAATATAAAAATTGAGAACATTGGGAATGGAGGAGGTTTGGAATGGTTTAAATAAGCAGAAACAAAACTTAAGTAGAAACGCCTCTATTTCAGCATCACTGTACCAATGGTGGCCTTTAATCCGTCTTTGGTGTCAAATTATTCAGTTTCGGCTGCAAGAACTCCTCAACAATAGCCTCGACCATTCGATTCAATCGCCGCCCCAACTCCTCCCAATCTTTCTCCTCCGGTTTAGCGCACATTTCAGCGTAGTATTTAATCTTTGGTTCCGTTCCGCTGGTCCTCAAAGTAACCACAAGTCCATTCTCGAATGTGAACGTAATCATTTCTGAGCTTTTACTTACTGGCAACTTGGCTTTTCCATCGGCTTCTGAGGTATCAACACCGTTTGTTAGGTCGCGAACATATTTGATTTTAAATTCTCCGTTCAAAATGGACTCTGGATAAGTGGCCGGTTTGCCATTGTCAAAGCTACGAATTCTTGCAAAGATTTTGTGAATGGTGGGTGGATCGTAGCAGAAGAGATAAGAGCACTTGGTGCTATGAAAGCCGTACTTTCCGTAAAGGGCCTTCAATTTCTCTGTCAGAGTGAGGCCTTCGTTTGCTTTGAGATAGGAGGCCATAGTGGCTAAATGAGCAGCAGCGCTGACTCCATCTTTATCAAGAACCGCGGTCGAGACCATAAATCCAATGGCTTCCTCGAAGGCAAAGAGAATCTTGTTACCAGCTTCCATCAGTTCGATTGACCGATTGCCCATCCACTTGAATCCAGTGAGGGTTTCTTCAAAGTTGAAGCCTTCAATGGCTCCCATCGATCGTAGAATCTTTGAACTTACCGTACTGGCGAGTGTATAGCATTTGGAGAGATCCAGATTGGGGTCCAATTCCTGGAAGTTCTTGATGGCCCACCATCCAAGCAGAGCACCCAATTCGTTACCATTGAACACCTTCCATAATCCTGAATTTGGGTCCTTCTCGGCACATGCCAGACGATCGGCATCGGGATCATTTGCTAGAATGATGGTAACTCCTTCAGCGTCGGCCTTCTTAATCGACAGTTGCAGACTTGACTTTCCTTCCTCCGGATTGGGGAACTTCACCGTTGGAAACTCCGGATCTGGGTCTCGTTGTTCAGTAACTGCCAAGACCGGCTTCAGTTTGGCAGCCTCAAATGCACGCTCGACAAACGGAAAACCAACTCCGTGCATTGCCGTGTACACAAATCGTACATCGCTCTCTTGGTTTATCTTCAGGAACTTTGATGGCATGTTGTCCAGCAACGCCTCGTAGTACAGCCGAAACATATCGGCGAAAGGATCCTCAAGCAATGGATTTCCTTCCAGAATAGATGTCTCCCAGGACGACTCCAGTGGAGTTAGATTCGCTTCGATAAGTTTTTGAATGCCCTTATCGTGAGGTGGGATGATTTGGGAACCATTGGCCCAGTAGACTTTGTAGCCATTGTCCTCCTTGGGATTGTGCGATGCCGTTACAACGACACCGGCGAGGCACTTCAGCTGGAGCACAGTGAATGGAACAAACGGTGTTGGAACCATTTTGCTGAATAACCAGACTTTGATGCCGCGGTTAATGAGAACGCAGGCTGACAGCTCGGCAAATCGTTTGCTATTGTATCGTCCGTCATAGCCATAGACAACGCCACGTTTGTGGTCCTCAGCATTGGGAAACTCCTTCAAAATATACTCGGCCAATCCCTGCGCAGTCTGAATGATGACGAGGTCATTCATGGAATTGAAACCGGCTCGCATTGGACCCCGCAGACCGGCAGTGCCGAAAGTGAGTCGGTTGAGGAGACGACGATTGAGTTCGGTCCAGTTTTTGGCATCGACCAGAGATTGGACTTCATTGTGGGTTTTTTCGTTCTTGTCCCATTTCAGCCAGAGTTCAATTTGCTTCTCCAACTGCGGAGATAATTCAGCAACAACACCCATTGCCGACTTCTTGTGGTTCCTAAAAATAAAGAAATTCCTTATGTTCTGAGAAATTATCAAATGACGAGCATTCATTTGAACGTTAATTGATGAGCTCGTTAAGGTCAAGAGCGAAAGATAACAATTTGATTTGACGCTTCTAATTACAAAAATAAACAAAAATTAAGCGATAAGCGGACTCACTTTGGATCAATCTGTGCGTGAGGCAAGAAGTTTATAAAGATTTTATTGTGTAGTTTATTTTGTTAGCAACTGATTCAGGCACTTTTTATTTTGTTTAAATTTGCGTAAACAACTATTCAGCGTCGAGGTAGAAGATGATTTGAGGAGAATATCAATTTCGTTTTAGTGCGAATTTGTCTGAATTGTGAATTCTTGCACGAACACGAAATGTCAATTTTTTGTTGTACAAGCATTTAAAGCGAGATGGAGATAAGTAATGTTTGTATCAAAACGCTAGAAAAGAAGAGATGAGTAATAGATTGCAAAGAATTCAAAATGGGGTGACCAGGCACCTGTTTTTTTTCAATTTGCATTTCCACTAATTCGGCTATCGATTGGTTCTTCACATTTTTTTCTTCAAATTGAAAGCCACTAACATTAGGTCCGTTCTTTTACTTTTTGGGCAGTTTGTGTAAAAACTGTCAAAAATCATCCCCACTCTTCGAAATTTTGTGATTCACCCAAAAAGTAAAAGAACGCTTCACACCAAAAATCTGCCAAATGCCCAAAATTATATCAAACGTCAACAAAATTCAATGTACTTCTTATGGTTTGACAGAACTTACACAAACTGCCACAAGAAGTTTTTGTGTCTAAAATCGGCAGATAGGGGAAATATTTTTTTTCTTCAAAAGTGACAGATTTTACAATAAATGGCAGTAAAAGAACGAAAAAGTGGGAGAATATGGCAGTTTTGGGCAGTTTTAGGGAGTAAACCTATTTCTAATGGCGCTTTTAATTTAACAATTTACTTTACACAAAATTAATTTTTTAAATTTTCACTTCAAGGCTTCAAGCCTGACAGATCGAATCGATTGCTAAAATTTTTATTGACAGAAGAAGTAAATTTAAAACAAAACACAACCTAATGTCATTTCAAACATATCAACCAAACAAACCTAATCAAAATTGTACTAGATTCTTACAAAACGTTTACATGTCATAAAGCTGTCAAAATATTTTTCATTTGGTTTTGTTTTTTCCGCGGCGATAAGTTGTTTTACAAAAGTTTGCCATCAAAATAGGATTTTAAGCTAAAAAATAAACAAAAAATACAGCAATTTCATCATCCACCACCCATGGACCGCAATAAACTTGGTGGTTCCAGGGGACCAAAGCCCAAAATCGGTGCACCACATATGGGAAGTGAATTATTTGCATTGGGCACAAAAGGAACAACTGGTCGTGATGACAAGAATAAGGTTATGTCGGCGGTCAAAGGAGTCTCAGACCGCAAACGTGAACCGTCTACATCGTTGGGTAATGTAGCAAAAAAGCCGAAACTAAGTGGAAGTGTTGGAAATGTACCACGATTGTCGGGCGAAGGTAGCAGTAGTTCGAGTTCGGTGTTGGAACCATGGGAACAGCTTGCAATCGAATGTGAACCGGTCGATTTGGTTGAGACTGTTTACACTGCACTTGATCAACAAGATTCTGACTCGGTAGTGAGTTATGTGTGTGGAGCAATCAAACTCCTGTCATCGCAAAGAACAAAAAATGACAATGTTCTTACACTGGCTTTGCTGTATTTGGCCAAACTACGCCCTTCACTGTTTTGTAATGACATCGTTACGTCGGCTCTCATATCGATTCTTAAAAGAGAAAGTCAGCACTCTTTCAAGAATCGCTCTCATCCCCTGGCTCATATTGTCGCCTGCAACTTGCTTGCCCGTGGGTATCACGACAAACGCCACTGGCCTGAGATGTTCCTCAAAACCTACATCGACGATGCGGCCAATGAAAGAGTGTGGGCGGATAACGAGTTCTGCGCCCCGTTCGTCGAAAACATCTGTCTGGCGTTTAAGACGCGAGTTCCTCCAAAGAATATGCTCCAACCCGAATTCACAGCACTCACTCAGCGCGATGCAACAATTGCCATTGACGATGACTCCAATGACAATTCCCTGCACGGCGACTCGCTCAAAGGATGCGACCTCAAACTCGATTGCACTTTGCAAAATCGCTACGGGTCCAGTGGACACATTGTTGAAAAGTACGTCATGGACGCTATAAAGGAACAGCTCAACAAGCGTCAGCAGCAGGATTGCTATACTAGGAACTTTTTGAAGTTCCTCTGCACAACATCTGGCTTCGGGGAGGTTCGCTCTTTGTGTATAGCTCGCCTGGAGCTATGGATTCACAATGGAAAGCTTATGAAGCCGGCTCAGGAACTGTTGACTTATATTTGTTTCAACATAACCGGTCAGACGTTGAAGGATCACGAGGTTCTGGCCACTCTGGTCAAGATGAGATTGAAGACCAAGCCGCTGATCAATGTCTACATGATGTGTTTGAAGGAAATGATCCAGTTGCAGCCGGATATCCTGCCGATAGTTCTGAAATATGTCGTCCAGAATGAACTCTCGAATGCCAGGAATCCCAACAATATGGGGATGTTAGGTGAGTTGTGATTTTCTGCTTCTATGAACATTTCAATTCATTTTTCTATTTTGCAGCTGCAATGTTTCAGACGAAGCCTGACCAATCTGCACGGCATCTAGCCGAGATCTACAAGGAATTCCTCATGCAACGCGAAGACTGCCTCCGGACGCTGAGAGTCTTCCTGCGAGAACTGGTTCGAACTCTGCGTTACGACATTAACATCGTCGAGTTCTGCAAAGCCTTCCTCACCAGCCGGCCAGACCTCACACCTCTCATCCAGCAATCCGAATACAAGGACAGGATTTTCCACTCAATGGTCGATCTCACTTGCCTCTGCATGTTGCTCACAGTCTCGCCCCAAGTTCGTGAGGCGAATGTTTCTCTGCGCAATGGCCGCGACATGAAGAGCAACCCGATCCTTTTGAATTTCTACAATCAAATGTCCCAAATCCAGCTGGATGCCCTCTCCTGGATGTACGAATCGGTGCAGGTGATATTCAAACTGCCCGGGCTGGACTACAGTCAGGCATTGCACAAGATCCTGTTGCTCGAAAGTCCCGAACAGTATTCGAAGTGCGATCAATGGCCACCCGAGCCGGAACGTGTTACTCTGCTGAGAATGGTTTCGGAGACTCCAATTCATGAGGACTCACTGCTGCGAATCATCCTCATTGGCATCACAAAGGAGATACCCTTTACAATTCCCGATACCATCGAAGTCATTGTAATGGCCATAAAGAGAGCTTCGGCGCTCCGGAGCATGGATTGTCCAGCTGTGGAGGCCAACAAGTTCGACATAATTGACTTTCTCTTCAGCATGGCAGAGTACCACCATCCAGAGAAGATCAAACTCCCAGAAAACTACGAACCCCCAAAACTGGCCATCACGGTTTTGTATTGGAAAGCCTGGATCATCATGCTGATGATATCGGCTCATAATCCATCGACGTTTGGGGCCTTCTGTTGGGAACATTATCCGACCATGAAGATGTTGATGGAGATGTGCATTACGAATCAACTGAACGAAGCAATTGTCGCGAAGGAGGAACTTCAGGTGACTTGGAGTGATTTTAAAGACAAATCTGACTTACTTATTCTTTGATTTCCAGCTAATGACCCTCGAACGTGAACAGATCATCGAGTTTGAGACTCATCTCGCAGCTCAAACCTCACAAGCAATCATCACTGAAGAAAACGCTATCCTCATCTCGCAAGTTATGCTCATGGATCCAATGGGGCCAGCTAGGCGAGTGCCTCCAGCTGTCCTCGAACAATTGAGACACCTCAATAAGACCCTAAAACTTGGGCATTTGCTCTGTCGAAGCCGTAAACCAGATCTGCTACTTGACATCATCCAGCGGCAGGGAACCACCCAGTCAATGCCTTGGCTCTCGGACTTGGTCCAGAATAGCGAGGGTGACTTCAACCACTTGCCAGTGCAGTGTCTCTGCGAGTTCCTGCTCTCGAATTCGGCCACAATCAGTGAGGAAAACAGTCGAGATGCCGAGCTCCTTAACTATCTGCGACAGCTCATCAAAGACCCGAACTCTGAGAAGCAAACTGTCTGCGAGGTTCTCGACTACATCTTTCGGCGCCTGGCTTCGACGGTCAAGCAGTCCCGAGTATCTGCTCTAAGTGGAATCAAGATGATTCTCAAAGTCTTCAGCACAAGCGAAGAGGAAGAAGATTGGCTGCTCTGCTGGCTGCCGCAGGTTCCCCATTTCATCCATGCCCGGGCCTCGATTATCCCTCAGCTCCGTGCCGCTTGTCAAATCGAGAACAACCCCGAACTGTTGATGGTGTACATTCAGTTCATAGCCGCGCACACACTGCACGACCCAGTGACCGATATGCTGGACCATGTCATGGACATGGCTCAGCTGATTGTCGAGCGAAGCACAATGTTCCAGCACATAATCCCCATCCAACCGGATTCACCCCTCGCCGGCAAAGTCAACGATTCACTAGACGAGTGTCGACTTCAGACACTGAATTGTATATTTGTCATGTTCAACAACTACATCATCAAACTCCGAGAACACCGAGAACCCTACGAATGGACAGAGTATCCAGATTTGCTGATGGTTCATTTCGACGATGGAGCTCAGCTGCCACTGCATTTGAATATCATTCATGCGTTTGTCATTCTGCTCACCCACTCGTCCATAACTCTGCCCGATTCGATTCCCATTCTTGACTATTGGTTCCCCCAGGGACGGCCTGTTCCGCAAGCCTATCTGCCAGAGACCAACGAGGCAGTGCAATTGCTTCCCGATTGGTTGAAATTGAAGATGATTCGCAGCCCCGTCGATACTCTTGTCGAGGCAGCTATGTACGATTTGACTCCTGACCAAATTGTCTTGTTTGTCCAGAACTTTGGAACTCCCATCAGTTCGATGTCCAAGCTGCTGGCATTGTTAGACCGTGCAGTGATTGAGCAATTCGACGCAGTCAAAAACGCCATCCTGAACAAAGCATATCTGGCTCAATTGATTGAGATTCAGCAGGCTCGTGGAGCCAAAAATGGACACATCACTGTACAGGCGTTGGAGTTGCATTCTCATTCCCAAACTGTCCCCGATCCGCCGAAGACGCAGGTGAACACAATGGAATCTGTAAATCTCGATCAATTCCAGGTAATTGCTCCGATTCCGGAAAAAGTCGCCTCGTCCAGTTCGTCGAAGTCCTCGAAGGAAATCGAGGAAATTGTCGAGATGGTCCTGCGAGCTCCGAACCTCACCAAACTCAATACATACCGCTTCAGAAAGCTCATCCATCAACTGCTGGAACGCGACGGAACAACCCCAAAAGCCAAGCGAGACATGCAAATTTACGCCTCTAACAAGGCGCTAGTGCATTTGATGCGTTTGGTAGAGTCCCCGCGTGGGCCATCGTTCTTCCAGAACATTTTCCAGAAATCCCACGCATGCACATTCTTCAGGGCTCTGCTCACCTACATCCCAGCCCAGTTGCAGGACTACGACTTCATGCTGCACGTTATGGACAAGATAATTCACAATCTCAGTCTGCAACCGAATCTGAACAATGCCACCCTCCTGCAGATCCTCCAAGTGAAGAAGAAGTCATTTTCGAAGAAGATCCATGCACCGCCAGAGCAGAAATACACGAACAAAGAAAACTTCCTGCAGCTGCTGCATTCGGCTCAAGTGACAGAACTCGAAACGGAAGGCAGGAAATTTGTCAACGACATGATTGACTGCAAGAAGACCACCCACTTGGTCCATGGAATCATAACGACACTGCAGTGTTTACCAAAGTCCAATGACCTGACCACGATTGGGTACGACCGCAGAGGTATTCTGGTTGATTGGCTGTCGGAAGTCGATGCCGAACTCATAACCGCCGACAAGGAACTGCAAATCGATGTGATGTTCTCCAAAAATCGAGACGACTTCAGATTTTACCTACTGTCGTTGCTGTGCCATCAGGCCAATTGGGAAACCCTATATGACACTGTCAGCTATCTGCTCCAGAAATACCGTGAGAACTTTGACTGCAACTCGGTTCTGAATTTCATCGAGGCACTGATCAACAATCCCAAACTCTGGCAAGGCCGCGACAAAGCGGTCTCGAAGCATGACCCGGTTGAAATTATCCTGCAGCTGGAAATTGAGGAGGGCAAGGTATTTACCGAGTACATGCTGCAGGAAGGCGTGCGCGAAATGGAACTAAACGGGCCTGATGCGTATGCCGAGCGTCTCAGTTCCCGAATGAATTTGCTTCTGAAAGTGATCGGGGAACCGCGCTATGACCACCTACAGGCTTTGATTGAGTTCGTCACCGAATACCCGTGTCCGGAAGGCTTGAAACTCAAGTTCATCCAGCAGATGTATTTGATGAACCCTCCGATTAAATTTTTCCAAGACAATGAAAGTCAAGATATCTATAATTCCAATTTGCAGGGCCTCAAGGGCTGCAAGGCCGACAAGGTCACCAATTATCTGATAACCTGTTTGGGGAATTTGCAATCAAAGAAGGACTTCGATGCCCTGTCCTCTGATACCGAATTACTGCTGCGCAAGGTAGCCGCTTCTCATCCGGCATTATTCCTCCGACAACTGGGAGTGCTCTCGTCTCTGCTGCACGGCAAAGCGCACATGGGATTGAGAGTTCTACGCGATGAGTTCCACATTCAGAGATTCATCCAGGTCATTCGAATTTTCGAGCTTCTCCAGCCCATGCTGTTCGATGATGTCTACAAACCGGGTCTCCAATCGGCACTCGAGTGCTACTTCACATTCTTCAAAAATCACAGTCGGGCTAAGGAAGCATATCACATTTTGGTTAAGCTGGTTGAATTGCTGCAAGCCTACATCAACACAAATCCAACAAGTGCTCTCAGTTTTATCGAGCAATACACGGGTATTCTTCAGGAGTTGGCGGCCAAGAATAATCATTTAAATCACTTGCATCAACTTGTTCAGGGTCTGTCCTTGCTGAAGCACAAACCATCGGGAACTGAGCTCAAGGAAGATGAAGTCAAGCAAGAATTCGACTTGGAAGAGACCGATGTTAAGCCTCAGGTGGCTGCTTCAATTGACCTTACCGACGAGTCATCGGCGCCAGGAACACCCCAGGCCACACAGCTCGACATCGAGTCACGAGGAGCGGCTTCATTTGCTCTTTCAGGTTCCCAGAGCAGACAATTGCAAATTTCTCCCCACTTCATGAACCTCATCAATTTGGTTCGACATTCGAGTGCCGAAGAAACAATTCTTGGCCCCTTGCAAGAGATCGAAAGCTTGACGTCAAAGAGGTACTCGTTCCTCGGCGAGGTGTTCGATCGACTGCTCGAATTGATTTTCTCCCATAGCGCACAAATTCGTTCGAATGCCTATATTCTTCTTATACGCCATCTAAAACATCATCCAGGACGACCGGATGTCAATCGCTGTGCGGTTAATGCTTACATTCAATGCCTAAGGGATGACAACTCGACTGTGGCAGCTACGGCTGTCGATAATCTCGTTGAAATGACTGTGCTGTTGCAGGAGTATGCTAAGGAGATCCTCAGGGTTGCATTTTCGTTGGGCATAACTTCGCGTTTGAATACTTGCAATCAGATCAAGAAAACCATTCAAACGTTGAAACTACAACACGGTTGTTAGATAACGAAAAAATAGGAATGGGATTTTGTGTGTTGGGACTGAGTGTTTTTTTTATTTGAAATTTTGTCTTTGATTTGTATTTTATGTAATCATAACCAGAACGTATATAAAAATGTATTAAACGAGAGTACAATATTAAAAATGTAAAAAATCTTATCAAAAAGCAGTTTTCCAATTTTGTGCATGCCTTCTCCTCCTACATTGATCTCCCGAGCAGCATTTTTAGCTTGCTTAAGGGATTCGTTGCTATCCGTAGTCATTACATCCATATTCGGCCACCACAACGAAACCCCTGGTTTGATGAAGAATGCACGCAGGTACATGCAGCCAAGCAAGAAGCATATAAAGCAGCGCTGCCCAGGAGGACGAGATCAGCAATTGTTTATGCAGTTGTTGATGATAATCGCTAGAACAGAAGTGGAAAACAGCAAAAATCGTGGCCATCACGAAGAAAGGAGCAAGCAACCTGGTCTGCAACTACCGGCCTGTATCCCTTCTTAACAACATGAGCAAGATTCTGGAGGAAATCGTACTCAGGAGACTGAAAAGACTTTGCAACGAGCGCAGCATCATCCCCGCAATGCAGTTTGGATTCCGCAAAGGCCACTCCACTCTACATCCCTTGGTGAAATTCCAGAACGACGTCACCTCAGCTCTCTACAGTCACCGTGTTACGGTAGGATGCTTTCTGGATGTTGAGAAAGCATTCGATAGCGTTTGGATTGAGGCTCTCATCCACAAGCTCCGTATTTTAGGTATCCCTCAGGCACTAATTAAAATATTATTTTCTTTTCTTTCTTCCTGGAGTCGAAGCTCGGACCCTTTCTCTACAGCCTAATGACGTCGGCCCAACTTGTGCCATCGATCCGGAAGGTTGAAGCCCACGTATGCAGACTCTACGAGTACTATACCAAATGGGGAATTAGGATAAACACCGCCAAATCGGAGTTGGTTTGCTTCAGGAGATCGGTTTTCAACCGCAGTCGCTGTAGATCGGCGGCAGCATGCAGGAACCTATTACTGAAGTTCCCTAATGGATCAACAATCAAAACTAAAAGGAACGCCAAATACCTGGGAGTAAACTTCAACGAGCTGTTTCGCTTCAACCCGCAATCAAGAGCTGTGCTTGCCATAGAACCTAGCCTTCCACCGCATCAATCCCCTATTGAAGAAGAAGACCGGACTCAGTAAGCCAAGCAAACTGCTGATCTACAAACAGCTACTGCTTTCCAGCATGGTTTAGAACTTCCAAGACAGCGATGCAGAAACTTTTTTCATTTGAAAGGAAGCTGCTAAGGATTTGCACTGGACTACACTTCGATAGGCAAAGGCACAAGTACTACAGCAATAAGCGGCTTTACGAGGAAGCTCGGATCAAGCCACTGGACATATTTCTAGTTGACGCAGCTAGAAAAATGATTGAAAACGTGACCAACCACCCCAATCCGCTGATGAGAAGGATGACCAACGAGGAACGACATCCCGAACCAAGGTACCTGAGTGCCATGGATATCCCCGAGAATTTGACAACGGACAACGCTGAAGCAGTTTCCTTTTATGCTGACCTGGAGTCAGCATATCAACGTGGCTTGATGCGCCAACCCAATCCAAACCAACCAACAGAAGGACAACCAGGACTGAACACCCTGAGATGTTCTCAAACTCTTGTTTGTTTCATTTGTAAGACCGATTCTAGAATACGCATGTGTTTTATGGTCACCATATTACTCAATACATATAACAAGAATTGAGTCAGTCCAAAAAAAGTTCCTACGTTACTGTGTTCGATCTCTTCCTTGGTTTAGAGGGATTCTCCTCCCCCCTTATTCTTTTATTAACCTTCCATCTTTGACTAATCACAGGAAATATATACATACAATTTTGTTTTGTTGCTGGAATTATTAATGGGAACCTTTTCAGAAAGAAAAAGGGAGCATGAAAAGCGATCGATCGAGGATTTTGAGAGACTAAAAACAAGAATGAGGTTCGGAAGTTTTACCAAGAGGTAAAACGAATGCCGCAAGGCACGAACTGAAGCTTGTAAGGACCAACAGGGTAACATCGTAGTAGAGTCACAGTCAATGCTGAGGATATGGAAGGACCACTTCTGCAGACTGTACAACGGCGATGACGAATCAAATTCCACTGTTAGGCAGAATGAACCATTCAATGAAGACGCAAGCCAAGATTTCCGTCTTACCCGACCTTGAAGAAGTGAAGATAGCAATCTCAAGCTTAAAAACAACAAAGCCACGGGAGCTGACGGCATCACTGCCAAACTCTTCAAAGCAGCCAGCGATGACTTGGTAAGGAGCATGCACCAACTCATCTGCAGAATATGGTCGGAAGAGAGCATGCCCGATGAATGGAACCTCAGCATTGTTTGCCCGATCCTGAAGAAAGGAGACCCTCTAAACTGCACCAACTACAGAGCCATCAGCCTCCTAAACATCGCCTATATTATCTTTTCTGCAGTACTATGTGAACGCATGAAGCCGTTTGTCAACAAACTGATAGGTCCATATCAGTGCGTGTTTATAGACCAGGAAAGTCCACCATCGATCAAATATTCTCATTACCGCAGATCCTGGAAAAAACTCAAGAACTCCAAATCGACACCTACCATCTTTTTATCGATTTTAAGGCCGTGTATGACAGCATCTATAGAGAAGAACAACTGTATAAAGCCATGTCCAGTTTTGGCATCCCTACAAAACGCATTCGTCTAAGCAGGGTGACAACTCACGCTGCTCCATAAAAGTCGGTAACGACCTCACCGACCGACGCCTTCGATGTTAAAAAAGGCTTTAGACAAGATGTTGCACTGTCATGCGACTTCTTTAACATCATACTGGAACGAATAATGCAGAACTCCCGCGTCAACACTAGAAGCACTATCTTCCAGAAGTCTGTGCAACTACTCGCGTACGCTGATGACATTGATATCATTGCGAGAACGCAGCGTGATGTCAACAGTGCTTTTGCGAGTATACAGACAGAGGCTGAAAAAATGGGTTTAGCGGACAAAACGTCACGATAGATGCATATAATTTCGAGGTAGTAAAGGACTTTGCCTACCTTGGCTCTGCTATCAACACGGAACATGACATTAGCGCCGAGATCAGAAGGGGAATAACTCTCGCTAATCGCTGTTTCTTCGGGCTCAGAAAGCAATTGAGTAGTAAAGCCCCCTCCCGAACAACTAAGGGGACGCTCTATAAGACCCTCATCGTCCCCGTCCTGCTATATGGTGCAGAAGCATGGACCCTGTCAAAAACGGAAAAGAGGGCCCTAGGCCGGTTCGAGAGAAAAGTTCTTCGGAAGACCTATGGTCCTGTCTGCATAAACGGTGAGTGGAGGAGAAGATTTAACCACGAACTGTACGGGCTGTACAGTGACACTGACCTAGCTAAAAGAGTGAAGGTCCAAAGACTCAGATGGCTTGGTCACGTGAAGAGGATGGACACCAATACTCCGGCCTGTAAAGTCTTCCGATCCACCCCAGAAAATGATGCAGTAGAGGCTCAGGTGACGCGCACAAGTTGAAGATGACCTCAACCAACTCAGCGTGCGAAACGGAAGACACGTAGCTAGGGACCGAGCTGGCTGGAGATGGAGAGGTATGTTGGTTGAGGCCCAAGTCCACCCCGGACTGTAGCGCCAACTTAAGTAAGTAAGTAAGTAGGCATTTGCAAAAATGTTGGATTGACGATTCAGTCAACTACTCGCGTATTCCACACACGTTGCCTTATCTTGAATAAAAAAAATTATAAGCATTACATTTTTTAAATCAAATCCAACAATAACTAGCTGACCCGAAAATCGTCTTCTGGTTAAAATTTATTACAATTTGTGTTGTGGATGAACCAATTGAAGCGTTTTTAATTTTACTTTGAAATTGTTTATGTTTAAGTAAAGAGTCGATTTTACTCCAAAGTGAAGTAAAATTCGCTCGGCGTCTGTCGAGTCAGCTAGTGTCTTACACTGGCTTTAAGTTTATTATTTAAAAAAATGCAATCTACTTACCATAAACCAGCTCAAAATCAGAAATTTAAAAATAAAAACACAAAGTGGCAACTCTTCAACCAATTTAAGGGGGATAAGGTTCCAAGGACACGATGAATTGGAATTTTCCAGTTGAGTCGTTTTAACTCCCCAATCCAAAGCTTTCACTCATATTCACGCATCAAAAGTCACAATTGGCCTAGTAATGGGCCAATCAAGACTTCATACATCAGACAGTTTTATTGCATACCCCATTTCATAACCTCAACGTCAGCCTGATGTCTGTCAGTTGCCCGTCGCTGCAACATGTAAACAGCAATAATTTTAAAGTTTTTGCAACTTGAGACTCGAATCTACTAAAGACGCGTGTATTGCACTCAGCCATGCGCACATTTATGTTCATGGTCAAGGCCGCAGCATCAGCAAGTCATCATCAGGTAATAAACATAATTGCCTCCAATCAACTGAAGATCTTTTGGTATACTGATTACATGCTAACCGTGCAGTGCTCCGATCAATCATCCACTAGTCACAACTTGATCAATTCAATGCGGCAACAGCAATAACAACTTTTAACCACAACAACTGGCTACTGGTTATTGTTAACAGAAGATTGACGTTCCTCTGCGAATACTTAACGAGGTTTAGGCCTAGCAAAAAAAAGAGAGAAAAAACGAGAAAATTCAAGTGCTCGCAACTGCGGATGTTCTCCGCATAGTGTTGCTAATTATTTGTTTTTGTTGCTTGCTGACCTTTATCCCAACACCTTACTTAACTGCTAAATAATTTATTTGTTCAAAGGAAGTGGATTTTGTAGTATTAGAAATGTTAATGGGTTTGCACTTGCTATACCTAGGTACTAAAATGAATTTTATTTACTACAAATTGTTCATACTCACTTAAAATTAGTAAGATGACTTCCGATATGAAAAAAAACCCCTTTATCATCTATAAATGGCAGAACGACTGCAACGTGATAAACATTTTGATTTGAGAACTGCTCAATGTTGCCAGATCCAATTTTCCTTTCAATATTGTAATCGATTGTCAACACGTTTTGTTGACAATCACAAAAACGTTTAATGTTTCTATTTACCAAAAGCCCACCATTCCTACTAGGACTCATACGTCATTCACTCTGAAGTGTCTCTGAAGTGTCTTATTTGCCAGACATAACATCAAATACTTAATTCGTCAGGGAAAACTCGTTCTAGTCATGTGTTTTGAATATTTAGTACGTGTGAACCAAAAACTGAGTTTGCAATTAATTTTGGTTATTCAAAACCCAATAAAAATAGACTTTAATTGAGACTAAACCAGTTTTCTAAGACGTTTCCGCATTTTGAATTTGGTTTTATGGGGATATCCCAACTCATTTTGTTAAAAAAAAAAAACAATGATGTTTGTTCTCAAAAACATAAAATTGTTTTTAACTCATTCAACCATGGCCGGATTTAAGGTAGGGAAAACGGGGCTACTTCCACAAAAGAGGGGCCCCCACAATGAGACTACTACAAACAAATATAGCTATTGCTTAATAACTGTTTAAGATTTAAGCAGTTAGCCGAGTGTGAACCAATTCTGGCAACCCATTTGCGAAGAACTGATCACTTGTATGGGTGATAAAGTACTAGATACTGAAATAGTACCCCTGATAAGAAAATCAAAATATTATTCTATATCAGTAGACTCTACTCCCGACGAATTTCACATCGATCAACTTAACTATATTTGTTCGATATATGGGAGGATCAACGCCAAAAGAACGATTTCTTATGTTATGTAACTGCAGTCATAGCGTAGAAGTCACAGCAAAAACTCTCCTCAAATGTTTAGGTGACCATCAAACAGACATAAAGAATTGCCGCGGCCAATTTTACGACAACGCTGCAAATATGAGTGGCAAATACAAAGGGAAGCAGGCTCTTATTTTGGAGAAATACCATTAATCGGCGCTTGTACCATGTTGTGGTCATAATTTAGTTGAAAAGACAGCTGCCAACCCTTGGCCATCAGCTGTTCAATTTTTGATTTCGTCCAGAGTTTGCATACGTTTTTCATAGCAACTACAGAATGATACTGAACTCTGATTGGAAAATTGTCGAAGAAAAAAAGCGGACAATTTTACGTCTTGAAAGAGCTTAGTGATACTCGTCGGTCTTGTCTGTTGAAGCTACGAAAGGCATATGTAGTCGACGGATATTCGGAAATCGTTGAAGTTCTAACCAGCATATCTTCCGATAAAAAGCAAAAAGCGTCACGGGGAATGAAGCAGCGCCCCTTCTTCAGAAGATGAGTGGTCTCGAAACCACTTTATTCGCAATCTTTTGGATCTATATCTTGGAGCGATTCTACTCTACAAACAATTGTTGAAATCGTTAGTGAAAGCGAGAAGAAATGATGTCGATAAATATGAGTAAGCTGCAAAGAAAATATCTCAGACTGGCGAGTACGTACGATCACGCGACCGGACCAGAAGGAGAAACGTGATGTTGAATCCGCTCGATTACGGAAAAACGCAAGACCCAAATCTGGGTCCGAAAGAGAAATACAAAGTATCCGTCTTTATTCCTGCAGTGATCGACCAATTATGCGTTTTTCTTAAAGAAAGATTGCGTATGCTTATAAAGCTGTACGTTCGAGGTTTGGATTTCTCAATCACATTGAGAAGATGGGTGTCGAAAATTTACAAGCTGCAGCAGAGGCATTGGTGAAAGTTTATGAGGATAATAAAGAACCTAGTCTAAGTAATGAGTTGTTTCAATTTGTATCTTCGATCGATTCAAACAAGAATGGAACTATTTTATTACCAAATCCTCAAAGATCAAAATATCAGAGCTACATTCCCAAATCTTGAAATTACATTGAGAATGTATTTGGTTTTGATGGTATCAAATTGTATTGGAGAGCGCTCATTTTCAAAAATTAAAATTAAAAAATAGACTTCGAATCACGATGGATTCGTCTTATCTTTCTTTCTTGAGTATAGAAAGTGATCTACTTCAGGAACTGGATTTTGGCGAAATAATCAACTATTTCTCGAAGGAAAAAGCTTTCAAGGTTCCATTCGTTAACACTAAAATTGAATCATTCTTTTTCCCAATTATATTTCTCATATATTTGTTAAATAATAAAATTACATTATTTACATTCTTGGAAAATAATTTGGGGCCTCCACTCCTTTGCTGCCCCGGGCCTCTAGACATCTTAATCCGACTCTGCATTCAACCCTGAAATTATAATTATCATTGCATTAAATTTCCATTGCTTAAATATGCTTAGAAATAAAATATTCCATAGTTCTTTTGGTTTCAGAATCATGATAAAATTAAAGAACTTTAGTGACGAATAGTTCAAGTGTACACAAATGTAATGAATAAAACAAAAGAGCTGAGCGGCGAACCTATTTCTTTTGTTTTGCTTCGTCAGCACGCAATAATGGAAACTTTTCTTATTGTCTACTAAATCAAATGATTTTTACAATATACATTTTTCCTTTACAACATAAAATACACAAATAAGTAGGTATGAGATTTTTTTGTTCAAAGACAATGATAGAAAACAAATAATGTTCTTAACCCACAAGATGATGATTGCATTCGGTTGTGGGTTAAAATTAAAGTGTTTGAGAAATTTCTCAATGGCATAATTGAACTTTGAAGATGAGGTTATAAATGGTTATTCAACCTATGAGTACAACCGAATTTTTGTGTCAACAACTAACACACTTCAATTTCTTCATTGCAAAATCTGAATAAGCAAGCACACCAAAAATCTCAGGCAGTTCAAGAGAAATGATGCAAGGAAATGGCAAATTTGTTTTACTTAAAGTTCAAATAAAGGTGAGATTATGTGCGTCTGTTTATTTTCCTTAAGCGAGTCTAACATTTAAGTTGTTTCCCCTCACGGTTAGGTACTTATCCAACAAATAACTATTGATCTTTGTTTATATGAATGAAGCCGTCAAACGAATTGACCTGCACTTAACTTTTGTAGCAATAAAAAAGATCAAGAGTGTTTTTATGGATGAATCATTGAATCAAAATCAGCAGATCAATAGGAGCGAATTTTGATTCATAATGCAAGCAATAATTAATTGGCTTTAGCACCGATTAATTACGTACTCATCAATTAATCGTTTTTTGATTCTGTTTACTAAAAATGATCGATTCGAATATTGAAAACAAAATTCAATGAATTGAGAGGCCGAGACACTTAGTCACCGCATTAAGCATCACTTACCACTTAGTATTTCGAATTTAAAGTCATTTGAAACCGATAATGATGATGGGTCAAGTAATTTGTGGGTGCATTTGTTTCTTACTTTTTCCTTTGCAATCAATGACTTTTTTGTAATTATTTTTCAGCTTCCATTTGCAAATTATTTAATAAAGGATCCCACAAGGTTGTGTTTTTGGACCCCTTACTTTAATATTTCGCTCTCACTAACTTCAATCTCAAAATATGATGAACACCCTACTGATCTAAGTAGAGTTCTTTTCAGTAGTTTGAACCTTGGGTTAATTATCACGGAACTTAAACAACTAAGTCATGGCAGATTGTTGATTCCGAGAAAAAAACGTTTGACTTACTGTCTTACGTTTTAAATGTTGGGATTAAACGAATCTTGACTAATTGATAATTTTGTTGTTTACAAGTTCATAACTAACTTTAATTTTCTTGTTAGAATTTTTGCACTTGATGAGTTAATTAAAACAGGCAGATCTGTTTAGTTATTATAGGAAGCGTCTCAGAAAAAAATTCTTTCATAACAACTATAGAAAATTGAGTGCTAAAATTGAGAGTTAATTGTTGACTAAACATAAAGAAAAGGTCTTTCATTTTTGGGTTTCGAAAGTAAAGGTTAATAAAATACATACAAGAATACATTTTCAATGAAAATTTTATTTTGCTGTAAGGTTCGGACTTTGCCATTAAGTGTGAAAAACGGTGCAGGGAATTAACTTCACTGGGAATTAACTTCACATGGGAATTAATTTCACCTCAAGTGGGAACTATCTTCACTTTTTTTGGTGAAGTTATAGCCCAACTATGGTGGGAAATTACTTCATCAGAAATTTGTGTGAAGTTATTTCCCACCCGTTGTTCATAGATTTTAAGAGAAACAGAGCAGACAAAACCCTTAAGTTCATAATTTGAGCTTCAGCTTTTAATAAACCGAGCGCTTTTTGTATATTTTTTGGACTAAATAATGGTTAGGTAAACAAGGAGCTTTATATGGGGATTGGGATTGGTCCTCCGCTTTGGTATAGTACCGTAAATCTTGCTGCGGATTGCCCGCGTATAATGGAACCAACATCCTTTGAGATCAACTTTGAGAAGTACAATGTACAAAGCGAGTCGAATTTTTTTTTGCCAAACAGAAAAACAATTTGGGGTGTGAAAATAAAAAAATTCGCGCGAATTTTTTATTTTCACACCCCAAATTGTTTATCTGTTTGTCAAAAAAAATTTGGCTCGCTTCGCTCGCTTTGCAGCGCTACAGTATAAATAAATTTTTCTTGCATAATTTGCACTAGCATGTTTTTTGGTACGATGATAGTTTTAAAAAATATTTGACATCATTTTCAAAAAGAATGGGAATATACCTATTTGAATTGATCAGCTTAATGCTTAATTCATATTTTGTTTTAGTAGGAAATGAATAATTTTTCAACATTTACACCATTTGTGCTTTGAAAAGTATACATTTTGTTTATCCTAAATCTACATTATTCCTCTATAGTTAAAAATATATCAAGAAAATCGGTCAACCGGTTTAGCTGGTTAGTAAACGTACAGAAAAAGCTATTCATTTATACATATAGATTCAAAGAATAAGGTACTCTTAAAAATCATGACCAACTTCCAATGCTAAGCAGATTTTTCAATGCAAACATTAAAACAGAAAAGCATCAGGAACCCCACGATCCACGAATCTTCCTTTCACCTCACTACTGGAAATAAATGTGTCATTGATTTTGATGCGAAAGTAAACTACAAAACATGATCCCACCTTTTGTGGGAAATAGCTTCATACCAAAGTGAAGTTATTACCCACAGAAAAGTGAAGTAATATCCCACCATAGTTGGGATATAACTTCACCAGAAAAAAGTGAAGATATTTCCCACTTGAGGTGAAGTTAATTCCCATGTGAAGTTAATTCCCAGTGAAGTTAGTTCCCTGCACCTGAAAAACAATACCATTCAAATGGTCGTCTCGGGCGTTTTCGCACCATGGGATTTTTTTGAGGTAATTTTTAACCACTTTTTCGATTTGAAATTTCGGGAAAATGCTTATGCGAATGCATCAGAAGATAGTCTTTCTGTGGGACTACTTACTTACTTACTTACTTAAGGTGGCGCTACAGTCCGGTGTGGACTTGGGCCTCAATTAACAGTCTCTGCTAGCCAGCTCGGTCCCTAGCTAGCTGTCTCCAGTTTTGCACTCCAAGTTGATGAGGTCCTCTTCCACTTGTGTGCGCCACCTGAGTCGCAGTCTTCCTCTCCTTCTACGTCCCTCGGGAATAGTGTCGAAGGCTTTCCGGGCCGAAGCATTGGTGTCCATCCGCTCTAAATGACCTACCCATCTAAGTCTCTGGACCTTGACCCTTCTGGTTAGGTCCATGTCATTGTACAACCCGTAAAGTTCGCTGTTGTATCTTCTTCACCATTCCCCATCAATGCACACGGGACCAAAAATGACCCGAAGAACTTTCCTCTCGAAACAGCCTAAGGCATATTCATCTGATTTTGTCAAGGTCCATGCTTCTGAACCATACAGCAGGACTGGGATGATGAGGGTGTTGTACAGTTTTACCTCAATTGCTTTCTTAGCCCAAAGAAACATCGATAATCAAGAGTTTTTCTTCGTGTGATCTCGGCGCTGGTGTTATTGCCCGTGTTAATAGCGGAGCCTAGGTAGACAAACTCCTCTACTACCTCGAAGTTGTATGTGTCTTTTGTTACGTTCTGTCCGAGCCGTGCGTGTCGGTGTTGGGGTGTCCTTCCTCGAAGACAGCATATACTTCGTTTTTCCCTCATTTACCGCTAAAGCCACTTTTGCCGCTTCTGTCTCAATTCTCACATAGGCGCCATTATATCAATATCATCGGCGTACGCGAGAAGTTGAACAGATTTTTGGAAGAAAGTGCCTCTGGTGTTGACGGTTTAGTTTTGCACTATCTTCTCAAGAACGATGTTGAAGAAATCGCACGAAAGTGCATCGCCTTGTCTGAATCCTTTTTTGACATCGAAAGATTCCGTAAGCTCGTTGCCAACCTTGATGGAGCAGCGAGAGTTCTCCATCGTCATTTGGCTAGGCAGTACGTCTCTGTAGATGCTGTCATACGCGGCCTTAAAATCGATGAAAAGGTCGAGAGTATCGATTTGGAGTTCATAGGTTTTTTCCAGGATCCACCGCAAAGAAAAAATTTGGTCGATGGTTGAATTTCCTGGTCCGACCCCGAAGCCACATTGCTAAGGACCAATTAGATTGTTGACGAAAGGCTTCAGACGTTCACATATTACGGCAGAGAGGATCTTGTAGGCGATGTTAAGAAGGCTGATTCCGCTGTAGTTGTCGCAGTTTAGAGGATCTCCCTTTTTCAAGATCGGGCATACAATGCTGAGGTGCCATTCACCGGGATTACAATAACATAAAGACAAAAACAAGAAAAAAAAACAGTTTTTTTGATCATAACTCGGTAACCAGACCTCGTATGTAGTTTTGGTTTTCACGATGTCACGCTGGTGCTGATTTACATAAATATATAAAATATAGGAATGGATTGTGCGAAAATATATTTATTGTTAACGTGTACGGCAATTTTGCCACATCGCTTAAGAAGATGTTGCTCTAAGAACCGGTGTTTATTGTATGTACGTCCAACACCCAAGAAGCGTATTTTAGGCGTTTTAAATGATCCATTATCGTAAATGGCAAACATTCAACTAATGTTATGATACTTCAGATGACAGTTTAAGTTTGACACGCATCAAATGCCAGCGCTCCCAACTTTAAACCACGAAATCACAAATGAAGTCAAGTCAAGTTAACATTTTGTGCTTCTCTACAAGCATACATTTTCCAGCACCTCGTTTAAAGGCTTAAGTTGCTGCATATGTATATATGTATTAATGTATGTATGTACCGAATAACTCTATTTTGTAATTTAATGTAAAAACCTAAGCAGTTGCAGGAGTACCTTTCTCCTTACCTTATCTAAAAAAAACTATTGCATTTTAATGTTTGAATACTTTAATATGAAGAAATGAAAAACTCGCGTCAGACATTAAACAGAGCTTTAAAAACAAGTTCATTTATTGACAGTAGTAAACGGAATCCCAAAGCAAAACAAGCCCCATTTTATATGTAATACAAATTGTTTGTGTGATAATGACCTTGATATTCAAATTTGTATTCATCATCTGTTTATATAACGTCATCCTCGTTGTGTTGAATATACCGTTGATAAGATGTTACTAAAGTTCTTCAATATATTTTGATCAAAAACAAGTTTTCAAGTTAAAACCGTGAGGTGGTTGGGTTCATTAAATTGATAATATTTCCTTCCTCTATTTTTTCTTAGAACAAATTATGTATTGGTTTTTGGGAATTTTAGATTTTATATATTTTTTCCAGTATCGAGCTTTAACAAAGTTGGAAGAACAGGTTTATGACAACCGAATTCTAAGTATCTTATCACCGAAGTTCAATTTGACAAGACATTATGCAAGCAGTTGTTTTATTTTAAAAATTATGTTACGTATACGCCATAGTGTCCATAATTGTTATCCATCACCATATGATAGCTTGGGAAAGTTATAAAAACTTTTTCGTCAATTTGACAATAAAAACCCAAACCAAACCAAACCTAAAATGACACAAGTTCTTAAGCAACAATAGCAAATCAAGCGCTAATTACATGACAATTAGAATCTGAATACACATTTGAACTACAAGTTTATGTTTTGCATTTTAATGAAGTTCAAATTGAAAAGTCACGATTTGTTTCATTCCATACCCACTTATTATTTCCACAAGCCTTGACTATGTAATTACTTCACCTTTGACCATACCTCATCACATTATAATTTGTAACCCTTAAAACGATGCGATGATTGTAGAAGTACCTAGATGGATAATTACGTTTGGAATTATTGAAAAAAGTTTGTTTTTTATATGAAAAGCAAATGATAAGAAAAAAGAATTAATTAGAAAATATTTGTATACATTTAATTTTCTGGTTTGAATTTATTTTCTTTCTTAATCCACCACTCAAAAACCACATCTGAAAAAGAGCTTTTTTTATAGAAATCCTCATATCTTACCTCAACCTTGAAAAAAATATTAAAAATTTCAAATTAAAATTATTTTAATTCAGTTGACACATGGCTCCATTTTGGGACACAAACTCACATAAATCACGTATTCATTTTCAACCGAATAGATATTATAATGTCTAGTGATAATGGCGAGTGACAGTGCTAGATTCTCTCCAAGGTACCAATCTCTTATTCGTGATAACAAAATAATCAACAAAATTTGAATATAAGCAAACAAAAACTCTTCCAAATACAAAATTCAAAATTTATTCGCTATGACTGAAGTATCAATTTAATTAATGTCTTTCTTTTGAATTCTTGAATTGTACACAGGAAAACTATAAAGACTTTTAGACACCAAGCCCCAACGGCTGGCATTTGCGAATTTGTATAATTTAATGAATGTCATGACTTTTTTTCGGCAAAATGTCTTTTTGGCTTGTGTGATATTTCATGCGAGTCGCAAGGGGCATGTCTTGCAATTATATTCATAGAAAATTACGTGGTTATGGTTAAATGGTAATTTGTTTCCCTTCAGATAAGTTCGGATTATGGTTGGATGCAAATACAAATTTTGTAAATTTTATCTCACTCTATGAATTTTTGATGGAGTGGAAAGAGGGAGTTGGTGTTTTTTCTTGCATCTTTATGCAAAGATTTGCATCGTTTTGCAAAATGTTTAATAAGATATTCCGAAACCTTTCAGCAATTTATTTGAACATTCGATGCAAATATAAGATCGTTTGCATGAATGAATTAATTAAATTGATGGTTAACGTTAATATGGAAACATAAAGTGTTTTCTGAATGACACAAATATTTACTAAATAAACAAATAGGTCGCTCAAGTTGACTCATCATACAACCAATTTTACTGCCAGGAACTTTGTATATCAAGACTCAACATTTTGAATGAACACACCTGGTGTGAGCTAGATTATGAAAAGGCAGATCAATGATTTTTTTGTTTTGAATAATGAGCACGCACTCAAGGGGCTTATATCCCTTTTTATGCCAAAGCACAGTTCGAGCGTTAGGGAAAGTGGGATGGACGGATAGGGTTTAGTATGAGGTGTCGGTTAACATTGGTCTTGAATTCTTGAACATTGCAGAGAATGGGGAAGGCAGAGAGTGGAAGAGAGTTCCACATTCGCGTAGTGCGGCTAAAGAACGATTCTCTGAACATGACCGTACGTCCGAAGTTGGGCTCGAGGGTGAACTGATATACCTGGAGGCGCGGGTATTACGGTTGAATACCGTTGAATGCAACTGGCTATTCCGCTAGAGCATATACCGTTGAAGTAACAGTAGAAGAGGGTGAGGCATGAAACATGATCGAGTGACGTAAATGTCCCAATGATGGTGTGGTCACCAAACATCTTAAATGGATCACCAGCCCAAACGTGCGAGTTGTACTCAAGCTTTGGACG
The DNA here is from genome assembly GCA_943590905.1 of Sphaerophoria taeniata. Classification (NCBI taxonomy): domain Eukaryota; kingdom Metazoa; phylum Arthropoda; class Insecta; order Diptera; family Syrphidae; genus Sphaerophoria; species Sphaerophoria taeniata. The sequence continues at coordinate 17,985,954 of OX016540.1, read as the reverse complement.
TATATATGTTTTATAGATGGTAGCCAGATCAGAAGGGGAAAAAATTCTTGCATCGTCTTAAAAAGCCTAAACATCTTGCGGCATTTTTGGCGACATCGCATATGTGATCATTCCAAAAGAGGTGTTCGGTGATACACATACCGAGAATTTTCAGATGTTCGGTTTCACTGATGCAAGTGCCACTCATGGACAGTGGCAAGGGGGGTATATCTCGCACAACGATACAAAACAGCATTGAGTCTTCGTGGTTTCTTAGTCCTCATTGTGCAATGCTGTTTAAGTCAGAGTTTAATGAGCTTATCATATTTAGTTGTTGCAGTTCCACATCCGAAGAGGAGGGATGTGGGTCTAGGAACGAATGTGAAAAGCTGAGGGTATTTGGTAGTATCGTCAGTGAATTGGATTAGAAGTTACAGACGGGAGATCATTTATAAAAATGAGAAAGAGGGTCGGAGACAAAACGGAGCCCTGGGGCACACCAGCATTTATTTTGTGGGTTTCAGACTTGAACCCGTCCAATACAACTTGTATGGAACGGTTCGAAAGAAAGTTTCTAATCCAACGAAGGAGAGACTCATCAATACCGAAAGCATGCATTTTTGATAAGAGAGCCTGGTGCCAAACTCTATCAAATGCCTTTGAAATCTCAAGTGCAACAATCTTACTTTCTCCAAAGCTATGTAAAGATTTGTTCCACTGTTCGGTGAGATATGCCATCAAATCACCAGTGGACCTGTTGCTGCGAAAGCCGTACTGCCGGTCATTAAGAAGCTTTCGGTTTTCGAGATATTTTTTCTTAAGCGTTTCCATGAGCTTAGAAAGAAGGGACTTAAGTGCAATCAGACCATAATTGGAGGGAGAGGAGGATTCCTTTTTTTTTTTTTAATATCCCACGCCTCTTTCCCCCCCAGATACCGCACGCGCTGGGGTCCATTTTCACCGAGTACGATTAAAATTACGGTTGCTAGTCGTATCGGCACTTTATTTGAAATTATCTGAAATAAATAAAATAATAAAAAAAAGTGATAGCGGCACGAATAGGTACTACGAAGACAAGAGTATTGGGACTACTTAAAACAAGCAGGTACAACAGGAAATAAATAAATTTAAATTAAAATATTACAAAATAAAAAAAAGAAAAAAATGCAAAATTTTAAAATCAAAAATTAAAAAATTTTTAAGTCAAAAATTTAAAAATATAAAAAAAAACAAAGAAAAAAGTAAATACGCGTGTAGAAGACACTTGTCAAGTTTGTTAAAAATACAATAAAAAAAATAAAAAAGAGTCAGTTTTTTATTTATTTTTTAAACAAATAATTAAAAAAAATACATGAATAGACAACAAAAAACATTTAAGAGCGTGCCACACTGGTTTTCAGCATAATCTTTAATTTATTCTTATTAATATGAAAGTCAATAAGATCCGTATTATAATTCAAAAGCCTACTCATCCTTGTCAAGGGCTCATGCATTTCGTAATTGGTCCTATGTCTTGGGACTTTAATTAGATCAGTGCTACGAAAGTGGGTATAGGCTGGACAAATGCTGTTTTCCAACTACTCGAAACGAGCCCAGCGGATTTGTGTATCTTGAGATGTTTTAGGACCCTCCCTACAGCACGAGTGCGAAAGAAAATTTGTCCCATGGAATCATTGACGCTCTAAAGAACTGACAGAGTCATGACACTCTCTGACACTCTGACAGCGAAGAGTTGAAGGTGAACTGCCTAGCAAAAAGGTTAGCTTTCGCGAGAGAGCTAACGACTCGACTGGAGTGTCAACATCAACGACCATTGAGACCGGGGAAGAAGAAGAAGGCTACATTTCTGGTATTTTTAAAGGGTTAAAAAGCTTACGGCCTAGAAATTTTAATTTTCTTCCTATTTTTGGTCCTTTACCTTAAGTTTTCAAAATCTCCTTTAAACTGAAACAAATAACGAGATTAATTCTTTGAAAATTTTATCCTTCCTTTTTAACTACCATTCAAAATCAAAACTTTGTGGAAAATAAGTCAAACATCTTGTTGTAATGTAAGCAGTCGCATGTCATATAATGATATACCTACCCATTTTTCAAGGTACCTTCAATTTTTGCACATCGTTATTTTCCCACTCCGTAATCAGAAAATTAAATATTATTCCTTCTCGAGAAAAATAAACAAAATTCAAGATTAAATAGAGGTTTTTCTTGGAACCGCAACCATCAATTTTCTCGTGACCAAATCGAACTGCACATTATAGAGCTTCAGTAATCATATCATAGTCTGCAAAACAAATGGCAACACCTCGTTAACAGTCGTTAATTACATTTATATTAAAATAAACAACATTTCCATTAACGATTCTCAGAATAACTTCTGTATGGAAGATTTTTTTAAGGACACAAGATATATCCCTTACCCCCGTGTCGTTCGTTGATAACTACCTAGATAGTGTCTTAAGTTTTCCCTTTCAACCGTAACTCTCTGCAGCCGATGACGATGACGATAATAATAATTAAGATGTTTAGACCCCGCAAAGCTTCAATCAAAGAGAGCAGCAAAAACAATGATGACGCAGATAACAATGATTTACCTGTTTATAATGAATGGAATTATCCACTGTAACACGATGACTGAGAGACAGAGAGAAAAACATCTTATGCTGAGCAAAGGCAAATAAAGCAAACATCTTAAGCTTCGAGCAAACAAACATTACTATAACATATGGAGACAAAAAGGGGGCTTTTCGACTGTGACTCGTTATACCGCTGTCTGTACTCTTTCGAAGAGTTTTCACTATAAAAGCCAACTGCCGGCAACGTCTTAACAACAGTTTGTTCATCGATTCTCGATAGCACACACATACCGTTAATTTTCCTCCTTCCTATAATCCATTTTAAACATAAAGTGATTTTAGATTTGGTGAGTTAATACTTTTTTTTGCTTTGAAACTTAAAAAAAATTCGTTTGCGTAAACGTAACAAGAAAATCAAGTTCGTTGCTTAACTCTTTTGTATTCTTTTTTGTTTTTTTAATTCGACGTTGATTCGTTTTTTATTTGTGTCGATTAAATGAAAATCGATTTAAAAAGTGATTAAATCCAAGTGAAACTGGGTGAAGTGTGGAATATATGAATATAAGTGACATAAGGAATAAATTCAGTATTGAGAGATTCGTTTCACGTTTCTATGAGGAAAATATTGTTTTGAACAAAAAGAAAACAAAGATTGCCAAGAAGTATTCAATTATTGCGCTTGATTGCATATGCATTAACACTTTGATTATAAGGTTGTTTGAATTTTGAGTTTTATAATCATTCAACATGCTAATTCAATTCATTGCTTGAGTTTAAGTTCTAATTGGAGAAGAAACACTCATACGCTTGGTGAGGTTTATAGTGATGTTGTGTGATTACAGAGTGCGAAGTTTCAATTTGTTTGCAAGAGCTTATTTGCAATTAAAGTACAGTACAGAGTTCGTTTTGGATTGGATTTCTCCTTTGATAAAAAGACTGTGAAAAATTGAATCCTTCCGTTTTTTGCTCCAATTTTGCAAATTCTTAGATTCAATCTAATTTAAAGAGCAACTTAAAACATTTGCATTCAGCCTTGTGTTTTTTTTTAAGTTAAACAAACTACGTGTCCTATCGATCCTCCAGATAACCAATAAATCAAAAGAATAAACAACACTGCTGTTAGAAGGGAACCTTGTGGTACCCCATTATTTTAGAATTTAGAATTAACAACACCGTTGCCAGAAGGGAACCTTGTGGTACCCAATTATTTTCTCTAAACCTAAAACTCCCCAAATCATCCCAAAATAATATTTTTCCATTTATTTATTTCCAGATCACCATGAAGGTTCTCATTGTTGCAGTTTTGGCCCTCGCCGTCGCCATTGTCGCCGCCGAAGAAAAATACACAACCAAATACGATAACATCGATATCGAAGAAATTCTCAAATCCGAACGTCTCTTCAAGAACTACTTCATGTGTTTGATGGAATCCGGCAAATGCACCCCCGATGGTCGTGAATTGAAACGCGTCCTTCCCGATGCCTTGAAAACCGGATGCTCCAAGTGCAGTGAGAAACAACGTGCCGGAACCGAACGTGTTCTCAAGTTCATCATTGAACAGAAGCCAGAACAATGGAAGGCTCTTCAAGCCAAATACGATCCCGATGGTGTTTACTTCAAGAAGTACGAAAACGAAGCCAAACAACTTGGAGTTAAGGCTTAAGTTCTTTCCTTGTTATATTCTTGAGTAGTTGTCTTATTAGCTCTATAAACAAATTTTCTTTTGTGTGATATTATTAAAAAACAAAAAAAAAAAACGTAAGAACAACAACAAATCTAATACTCCCTCACAATCTCCCCCATTAGGCTTAGTGTAAAGAAAATTAAAAATTATTATATACAAAGAGTGTAAGACAGGCAAAATGCGGCGCTCTCTTGTTTTTCTATAAAATTAAGTTAAAAGAAAAATCCAAATCTAAATTAAGAGGCAAAATCCAAATTGCGAACGATAAGATGAAATGAATAAAAAACAAGTTTTGTAAAATATTTGTATATAAAATGAACAAAAATATGTTTTACTTATTAATCGAGTTGCATTAAGGTTCTTGCGCAACATCACTACGCAATTTATTGCTTTCACTTCTCAATAATTATCCTTCGTCTTAAATTACAAACTGGGCAAACTCGTTTATTTTTTATGTGTCAAAAGTGTCAATTACTATAACCAACAAAAAATTATGTTGACTTGACAGATGTGAAAGCTTAAAGTCTCGAGGGGTTTTGGGTGTTGTTTGTTTTGTTTTTTATTTGCACCCGATTGCGTTTCCGCCTGTGGCAATAAATTTTATTGGCACATATGTATAAGATCAACTTGACTCGACTCGATTTGGGTTTACTTTGGCTTGTTTATCATACTTTTGACATCCACATAGAAACTAGGGGGACTTGTGTAAGTTTGCGTGATGTTGTGCTGGGTGCCATTGAAGTTGTTGTGTAAGAAAGCTGTCTGTTACCTTTGGTTTTATTATGCGCCATAAATGAACATTTAGTTTGTAAATATTTATTTATTGTTATAATGATATGCGGTAAAGCACAAAATGACCATGGACTTGATCTTTTTACTCATAAAACTGTCAATTAAGAGCAGAGTGAGGTATAATTAATTGTCTTGTTTAGTGTTGACGAGGTGGACGGATATGGGTTAAATTTTATGCAAACTTGAAGATATTAAAATGAAATTAAAAACTGAACAGGGTTGAAATATGGAAATTTAATCGATAAAAGTTTTTAATGTTCTTGAGACAGGTCAGTGAAAAAAGTCATTGGAGATTTCAATCGAAAGTGATTCAACCGGTATGGCCATAGATGTATGAAGGTTAACCAGGACTCGATTTCTTTACCCCTTAAAATTTGAATTTGAATAAACAAAAAACACTAAACTTGATCACAAGCCAAATTGCTTGCACTCGGTTGCAGTTATTTAACGATTGATATGGTAAAAATTTATTGTGAAATGAATGTCAACTTTTAAAGAAATGGTAAAATAATTGCAAGAACCACTTAAGAAATGATTTGACCATGGTGAAATTCGAAACGGATTTGGTTCAATTATCTAGATTCTAGAAATTCAAGATTCAAACAAATTTTAAATTTCTTTTAAATCAAAAATATTGCATAAGACGGTTTTGTTGTACTTTTGAAAAAGTCGCTTTTTCATATTCCGTTTTTTTTTTTTTATATTAAGAAATGAAAAATTATATTGGGGATGGTGGTTAGGTGAGAGCGGCGGCAACGCCTCTGACTCTGAGAAAATTGTCGCTTTTCTTGTTTACCTCTGAGCTGATCACAGAAATGTAATGTAAGCAAGACTGTTTCTTTTTTCGCTCCGATTTATCATGGAATACAAAACTTCATGCTCGGACCTAAATCTAACGGTTGTAGTCGTTTTCTGCCTTCAGAAAATTTCACGAGACTTGGAATCACCATATCTATCAAATTTCCCAGGTAGCCTATATCAAATGATTGTTCGTCCACTTTTAGTAACTGATGCCAAAACTGCTTGTGAGGTCTGGTTTCCCGAGTTAGGCCGTGTGCGAATTGGATGAATTGTGGTTAAAAAATAAAAATGGATGAATTTTTAACCACTACTGTCATATTTTAACCTGCTCAGCAGCTAATCAAATAATGCGAAGTGTCAAAATTTAACCAAACGTCAATTTTTAACCCATTTTTAACTGAATTCGCACACGGCCTTATGATCAAAAAACTAATTTTTTTTTTTGGTTTTTATCATTTGGTTATTGTAATCCCATATAGAAAGACTATGTTCTGATGCAAATATCTCGGCAACCAGAGTTCGGAATGATACATCAAAAGAGAGGTGTTGTCGAACTCTATTCATCGAAATGGGTTTCAAATTTTGTTAAGACCTGGTAGCCGAAATATTTGTAAAATGTTAATTATACGCAATAAGATTCGGAGGCTGCCAAACCTCTCAAGACGGACATGTGAATGATATTCTTTTCACAAAGTCCAAACCTCATCTATATATATATAAAAATGAAATCCTGTTCGTGTGTAACAGCATAACTCACAAACGGCTGGACGGATTTGGCTAATTTTTTATTTTATTTTGTTCGTTTTAGTCTGTAGATAGATGAAACTTGGTTTTTAAATGGAAACCTGGAAAATTTCAAAATGGGTTTTCGAATGGAAAAGAGAAAGTTCTTGACTTGATGAAAAACTCGGAAAACTGATTGGTTTTCAAAGGGAAAATTGCAAATTATTGCAGGTGATTTCACAAAAAAGCAATAATTTCTTATGGAATTATTTGAACCAAGAATTATCTTGCTTCGTTCTATCTTCTTCGTTGCGAGTAAAAGTACTTTGCGGGTTTTTGATCGACGGTCGACCCTAATCCCCATCAAGAACCATAGTTTTTGGTGACAATTCAAAGATCTTAGTTGGTGTAACCGTGTAACCACAATGGACTATTTTTCAATGTGACACTAATTGCTGTGACATACTCAAGAATTCATACCCCTACGAGTTTTGAATACAAAATTGATGATATCTGTCTGCAAAGATTCATGAACCAAAAAGACTTGGGTGTTTTTTTTTTTTATTCAAAAATGAATTTTTCAATTCAAATTGATCAAGAGATACCAAGAGCAAATTCGATGTTCGGCTTCTTTATGAGAAATACAAAGTATTTTTAAGATAGTTACGCCCAATTTCTTCACAAAGTTCTAAAGTTCCCTTAAAACTCGATCTAGTAAATCTCGGTTTAACGTTAGAACTTAGTTTTTAGAAAATTTGGAACTCGGACATTTCTTCACTTCTCTAGAACTCGATCTAAAATCATAACTGAGTTCTAAACGCTTAGAACTTGTCATTTGTGGAACCTAGTTCTAGCATTTTTTTTAAACTTTTGAGTCACCCGGCAATATTTTTTGACAGACATTTCCGTCAATTTGAAACAAAATAAATATATTTTTTGACTTTTCCCCTATTGTTTTTTTATTTATTGATTATGTGTGTTCCTGTGTATGTGCGTATGTTTGTTTTTATGATGCCTGTGTAGTGGTGGTTAAGTGTGTTGGCTGTCCCGCAGAACGTGGGGTTCGAATCCTACTGGTCCGTATAAACTGTCAAGAAAAAAAGTGCTTCTCAACTCTCTAGTTTGATATCGCCGGTAAATTGTAGGTCAACTCAATCCTTCACACGCCCCCAGAGAATTTATGATGAGTTGCTTACACTAAGGTTCGGACTTTTATTTACCTATTGCCACCGGCGGCGGCGAAGTATACTTCACCCTAAAAAAAATATAATAGCCATTTGCTATACATAATTAGATTAGAATCATTTGATTCGGATGAAATACCACCAGATTCCGACGTCCGCAAAACGCCTCCAATTGTTGCTGAGAGCACAATTTTGCTTTCTCAGCCTATATAATGAAGATAAGCCTTCAGACGTTTCCAATACTCTCTGGTTGAAAAAGCCATAATAACCAAAACTCTAATGACCCCGTCTCAAACCGTCAATTTTCCACTGACAGCGGCATGTGTACAGCTTTATCAACGAAACAACGATGCCGCGGTCTTTCGCCAACACCAACAATAATTCATTAATCATTACCAACAAATACTAAAATGCAAGGGCAAGTAAAATATGAATTTTTAACAACGAAAGGACGCTGTCGTCCGATATGAAATCATCATTTCGCTCGCTGAAAAAAAACAAAATTATAAATAAACCGAGTTTTGAGGCACTAGACCCCCGAATTTGAGGGTCTAATTTTATCGAAGTTCTAACTAAACAAAGTTTTAGATCGAAGTTCTAACGCGTTAGAACTTGGTGAAGAAATGACTTAGAACTCAAATGAGTTCTAAAATTTCACTAAACCGAGTTTTAAGGGCTAGAACTTTGTCAAGAAATCGGGCGTTATACTCTCAAAAACCTCGTTAGTTACCGATTTTAGAACGGCATACTTTGGAACAAATTTACTCAAATAATTTCTTTCCAAATTGAAAAAAAAATCCAAAAGCGATTTACTAAGTTTGCATTACGAAAAACTCTTAGAGGAGTGAATCTGCCGTCTTGTGACACCAGATGTATATTAATTGTTTTAAATTCTCTGGAATTTAGAAGACAATTAAATTCAGCTCTCGTTACGTTTGATGTCTGAAACGTAGCGCCGCCGCGCCGCCGTCCTGTTGGAACCAAATGTTGCCAATATCCTCCTCTTCAATTTTTGTGAACAAAAATTCGTTCAAAATGGCCCGATAACGATCATCATTGACTGTAACGGCCGCTTCTTGCTCATTTTCGAAGAAAAAATGGCCTCTGGACCAAAATCCGCACCAAACAGTGACTCGTTTTGGGTGTATCGGCTTTTCAAGCCATGCGTGCGGGTTTTTGTTTCCCAATTGCGACAATTATGCTTGTTTACATACCCGCCAAGATCAAAATAAGCTTCATCTGAAAAGATGATTTTTTTTGGCAAAATCGGCATCTTCTCTAAGTCGATCGCAGGCCCTCTTAGCGAAGCGAAAACGCATTGGATGGGAATTTGGCTTCAACTCCTGAACCAATTGGACTTTGTTTGGTGTCATACCAAGGTCTTTATGCAAAATTCGTCTCAATGATGTATCCGAAATGTTCTATTGTTGAGACCGACGGTGAATTGGTGTTGATGGCACTTCACGCACACTTTCTGCCACAGCAGCAATATTCGCGGGTGTACGCACTGTTTTTGGCTTTTCACCCTTTGGTTTATCGATGAGGATGCAAGTTTCTTTCACTTTTTTTCACAAGATAACGAACATACGGAGCTGACGGTGCTTCTCTTTTTCCAAAATCCGTACGCAATTTTCGCACACATTCTGCAACATTACCATGATTTTCAAAGTAATGTCGCAATATTTCCCAGCGTTGTTCAAGCGTATACATGACCTATTCGTTCAGCGGAAGGATAAAACTAATTACCTGTCAAATCAGACATGATGGCGGACCCACTGATTCAGTTATAACAAGATTGGAAACCTACTTACGTTTTACCCTCCAAATACCTCAAATTTTATATTTTTCATACACACATACTTTTTCAGCAAACTTGCTTTTTATTATGTAGGCAGTAGGCAATTGTATCATTATTACAATAACACGCATACTCTTCTCAGGAGAAAAAAGAGGGAGCATGAGAAGCGTCAGATCGAAGATGTTGAGAGAGCTAACAGCAGGAATGAAGTTCGGAGGTTTTATCGGAAGGTAAAACAGCTGGCTCAAGGTCATCGAGTGAGAACCGAAGCCTGCAGAGATCAACAAGGGAACATCATAGTAGAACCGCAGTCAGTGCTGGGGATTTGGAAAGACCACTTCTGTAGACTGTATAACGGCGACGACGAACAAAACCCCGCCGTCAGACAGGAGCCTTTTATCATACACGATGACAGCCAACAATTCCGTGAACCCGACCTAGAAGAAGTGAAAACAGCAATATCACGGCTGAAATTCAACAAAGCCGCAGGAGCAGATGGTCTAGCTGCCGAGCTGTTCAAAGCCGCAGGCGACGAGCTAGATAGGAGCATGCACCAAATCATCTGTAAGATATGGTCGGAGGAATGCATGCCCGATGAATGGAACCTCAGCATTGTTTGCCCGATCCTGAAAAAAGGAGATCCTCTAAACTGCACCAACTACAGAGGAATAAGTCTGCTTAACATCGCCTACAAGATCCTTTCTGCCATAATATGTGAACGTCTGAAGCCTTTCGTCAACAATCTGATTGGTCCTTATCAATGTGGCTTCAGGCCAGGAAAGTCTACCATCGACCAAATTTTCACGTTGCGGCAGATCCTGGAAAAAACCTATGAACTCCAAATCGATACCCACCACCTCTTCATTGATTTTAAGGCCGGGTATGACAGCATCTGCAGAGACGAACTGTATTAAGCTATGTCTAGTTTTGGCATCCCTGTCAAGCTCGTTCGCTTGTGCAAAATGACGATGGAGAACTCACGCTGCTCTATCAAGGTTGGCAATAAGCTTACGGAATCATTCGACGTCAAAAAAGGATTCAGACAAGGCGATGCACTGTCGTGCGATTTCTTTAACATCGTTCTTGAGAAAATAGTCCAAAACTCCACCGTCAACACCAGAGGCACTATCTTCTATAAATCTGTTCAACTTCTCGCGTACTACGATGATATTGATATAATGGCGCCTTTGTGAGAATTGAGACAGAAGCGGCAAAAATGGGTTTAGCGGTAAATGAGGGAAAAACGAAGTACATGCTGTCTCCGAGTAAGGACACCCAACATCGACGGCTCGGACAGAACGTCACAATAGACGCATACAACTTCGAGGTAGTTAAGGAGTTTGTCTACCTAGGCTCCGCTATCAACACGGACAATAACACCAGCGCTGAGATAAGACGAAGAATTACTCTTGCTAATCGCTGTTTCTTTGGGCTAAGAAAGCAACTGAGTGGAAAAGCCCTCTCTCGAGCAACTAAGGTTAAACTGTACAATACCCTCATCATCCCTGTCCTGCTGTATGGTGCAGAAGCATGGACCCTAACAAAATCGGATGAATGTGCCTTAGGCTGTTTCGAGAGGAAAATTCTTTGGGTCATCTTTGGCCCCGTGTGCATTGATGGGGAATGGAGAAGGAGATACAACAGCGAACTTTACGGGTTGTACAATGACGTGAACTTAGCCAGAAGGGTCAAGGTCCAGAGACTCAGATGGCTCGGTCATTTAGAGCGCATGGACACCAATGCTTCGGCCCGGAAAGTCTTCGACACTATTCCCGAGGGACAGAGAAGGAGAGTAAGACCGCGACTCAGGTGGCACACACAAGTGGAAGAGGACCTCAATCAACTTGGAGTGCAAAACTGGAGACAGCTAGCTAGGGACCGAGCTGGCTGGCGGAGACTGTTGATTGAGGCCCAAGTCCACAACGGACTGTAGCGCCACCTTAAGTAAGTAAGTATCTGTCAAATCAGACATGAGCTAAGTGTTACCATTCACGAAATAAGCACTAGTTGAAAAAAAAACGTTAGATGGCGGACCCACTGATCAGTTATAAAAAGATTGGAAACCTACCTACGTTTTACCCTCCAAATAACTCAAATTTTATTTTTTTCATACACACATACTTTTTCAGCAAACTTGCTTTTTATTATGTAGGCAATTGTATCATTATTACAATAACACGCATACTCTTGCAGCTAACCTGCTTTTCTTAGTTTGTATTACACGCATACTCTTGCAGCTAACCTGCTTTTTAGTTCGTAGGCAAATGTCATTTTGACAGAAAGCTTTCCCATCTTGTTATAACTGATCAGTGGGTGGACCCTGTATAACATTTGTGCTCCATCTGGTTTTTTGAGACCTAGAAATGGAAACTTCTTAAATGTTTCTTACCACAATACAAATTACTCAAAACACAATCCAATTACTATTTCCTGTGTTGTTTTAAATGATATTGATATTGCCATTGATTTTAATAAAACTTTATTGAATTTATTGTAATTATTTATGTATATGTGATTAATTTACTCAAGTCTGTATTTAATTTAATTTAATTTAAATTTGTAAGTTATTAATACGTATATTATAAGTCACTATAAGGTTTCGTTACGTGATTGGCAATAAGCAATAAATAATTGAATTCAATTAAATTTAATTAATTCAATTACCATGTTAGTAAAATTACTTATAGTGTTGATGTGCATCCCAAGTACCAGAATGAAAGCTTGCTTGAACGAATTATAGAACATAAAATGAGAAAATACAATGAAAGCAATTAAGTTAGTACAAATATACAAAAATCAGCTGTTCACAATATTTACAAAACTTTAAAAATTAAAGGTTTTTTTTCTTACAGCTTTGAAGCAATCCATCATCCATCTCCCATACCAATCATCCACCAGATGAATATAAGAAATGGTCTATGATGCCAGAAGCTAAATTGTATCAAAGTCTTTTTATTTGAAAAAAAAAACTGAAAGCAGAAAGAAAAAATAATCTTGTCTTGTACTTGACCGTACACAGCCAAACACATTACCCACAAGCATTAGATAAAGAGTAATCAAATTTCTTCTTCCAAATGATAGACAAAAAACCTGCTCTAGTTTTTGTAGAAGCAAATTGTGGCAGCTTGTAGCATGCATAACAACCTTCAACAGCCGTGATCGTCTAGTGGTTAGGACCCTACGTTGTGGCCGTAGTAACCCAGGTTCGAATCCTGGTCACGGCAAAGAGAGAAATCGAAGGATTAAATATTTTTTTTTGAAATTCACAATCGTACAAATCTAATCAAATACTTACAATAGAAAAACCATGTAAGCTGGTAGACATTTTTATAGACTTTTCTTAAAACTTAAATGGCATGTCAATAAAAGGTTTCAAAAGAAGCAATTTAAATGCAATCATTTCATTATTTTAATTTAGTTTGATTTTCTCTAAACAATTTTCGTAATTTGATTGTCTTTCCAAATTGCACTTTTGTTGAAGTATAAAAGCCCTGGCTATTAGTCAATTTTTCGAAAGTAAACAGTATGTTCAATCGCATTCTTATATTCGGTTTATTCCTGTTGGCAGGATTAGTTCAATCCCACCCAACAACAAGCTCCGTAGAATCGACTACTGCCCGGGAAATGTACGACACCAAATTCGATAACATCGACATCGATGAAATTCTCGGCAGCGAACGTCTCCTCAAAAACTATGTCAATTGTCTAGCACGCGAAGGGCCTTGCACTCCCGATGGCAAGATGTTGCAAGGTACGTGGTTGGAGGAAAAATTTGAAAAATGTCTGTATTTTTGTGATTAAAAGTGATGACATTGCCGTTTGATAATTTTAGAGATACTACCCGACGCGGTGTCAACCGATTGCGCCAAATGTTCGCCCAAACAGAAGACGGGTTCGGACAGAGTGACGCATTATCTAATCGACAACAAACCACAGGATTGGGAGCGGTTGGAAAGATTGTACGATCCGCAGGGAGGTTACCGAAAAGCCTATTTGGAACAGAAGAACGAAGGAGCAAAGGAATCAGAGAAATAAGTTTGACTTTGACGAAGGTAAGTAGGGACAAAGATAAGGAAAAATTAAAATTGTTAAATTTTTAATAGGAAAATCTCTGATTGGAAATCTTAGGAAAGTGGTTTACATTTGGCGGATTCAAAAGCAATAAAACAGAATTTTGCATTTAAATGTTTTCTTGTTTATTATTCTTTTATTTTACTGGTTGTTGACGATAACAACTTTAGCTTTGTCCTTGAAAACCTCTGTGTTTCTGGGAATCAAATCTTATAAATTTAACGGTTTTAACGCCTAAAATCAAACATCACTTTGAGTTCGTTGAATAAGCAAGAAAAGCAACCTCTTATGCAAAAGCTTAGAGGTAAAGCTTGAAGCTTTATTTTTAAATGTCAAGATCGATCTTCCTGACCAGCAGCGCCAGTGTGGCAGTAATACCAAAACCTTTTGGCCGTTAAATTTCGAAAGTGTTTTTCTGTTTGTTGAATTAAAGGCACAAAGAGAACTCTTAAGATAAACATCGGACTGTTATTAAAGTCATTTCGCAGGTACCAAAGCAATAAATAATAGCAAACATCAAAACCAACAATCAACTTAATGAACAAATAAAGAATGCCACACACAAGGATGAGAAATATTGGTATTTCGCATTAAGGGGTAACAAAACCTACAATTTTCACGTCCTTATTAAAAATTATAATGTTGTACATCTGCAATCATTCGCTGTCGTTTGCGAAATTGAATTCCGATTTATATAGTGATTCGTTAGGTTTATTTAAAGACTTAAAGAAAATGAATACTCTCCAACAGACCTTGGATCTTTTTATTTCATTGTCAAAGGAGTAGTTGACATTGGTCGTTGGTGCTTGGATCTCGAATACCTGTCAAGTTGAATAAATACAACATCCACGTGTAGAAGTAGCACCTGAACGGGTTGCGTGTTGAAAAATGCTGTCCCCATGTCATCCTTTGAGTCTGCGATGGAATTACTGAAGCAAATTGTGATGATACAGTGGGCTGTGCGTCTCAGCAGGTATTTTATTATTCATATCATGTCGACTAGTTTTGAGATACGACCTAAATTATTGCTATTGACAGCAACACCATAATCTCAAGACAAGCCAGCTCAGCGGTGTTGGAATATTTCCGACCATGAGTCCACCTCGAAGCTATGCGTAGTTTATGAGTTCAATTTTTTCCAGACCATTTACCAAGTACGCGTCAAAACGATTAAAATGTTTTTATGATTAAATGCTTAAGAAAAACACAAAAAATTCAGCATAAATGTGCAAGGTTCAATACCTTTCCATGTTTGGTAACTAATTGCTGTATGCTCATCTTTATTCTGGGCGGCGACAGCACCGACGCTGCTGGCTGGCAGTCTGTCATATTGACGCTGCCAATGGTAAGGTAATTTAATCTTCTCCCGACTAATTATGGATGGTGGTTTAAGTAGCATGTAATTGACATTTTAACATTGGCCAAGATACTGAATTTATTTGACATTAAAATTTGTAGTTTTTTGTTCTTCTTTAATGACAAAAACATACCGTAAGTGATCTTGAAGAGTTTTTTACACTGAGTTGTCGAATAAAAGTTCATTTCTTTCTTCTAGATTTATTTGGCTAGTAGATATATGGGATTATATTTTTTCTGTGGTTGTGATAGATATTCAAGGTCAAGTTTGAATTTAGCATTTAAATGGAATGCCAAACTAAATAAGAAGGCGAAGCTTAATAACCATATAGGAATTGAAATTTGGAGACATTAAAAAACAAACAAAAAAATATACGAGTGTGGGCGGGGATCAATACACTTTTTTTTGAATAGAAGTGCAAATTTTTGGTTGTAGGTCAAATTTAAAGCCGCTTTTGGAATGAGAAGTATGATTTTGACCTACGTCAACTTGCATATTGTTTGTTTTTTTTTGCGAGAAGTTTCTGTATATGGTAATATGTAGTTGCTTTTTGGTTGTTGGTGACAGAATTGTATCAAAATATAAAAAAGGTTGATAACCTTGCGGTTATTAGTATTTCTTAGCTGAATAATTAGATCGCGAATGGTTTAAATTCATAGGGAAAAAAGAAATTGAAGTTAAAAAAAAGTATGGTAAGCAAAAGCAACCGGTTCGGTCAGTCCTTGGAAGTTCAAATCATGGTAGTAAATAGTGCCAAAGTCAAAACTGATTATGAACAAGTAGCTAGGGCAAGGACCACCGCCGAAGTCTTGGGGTGCAGATCTGGATGGACGTAACCTACAGTTAGAAGTAGAAGAACTTGCGACGTGTGTTAGACTGTTCTTTGTTTCTTGCATCTAGAGACTTAAAAATAGAAAAATAAAGTGAACAGATGATGATATAAACACTCTCGCTGTGTTTGAAGAATTGATGGGACCTGTTTTTTCTAGAAAAAAAAACTCTTAAGTTGACCAGAAAATATTTCAAGTTCAAATGCAATTATTCGCCTTATTTTGAATTTCTACAGATTTTAAATTTTACTTTCAAAATCTGAAGTATTCTTTTCTTTTACAAAATTTAAATTCATAGCCATGTGTTAAGCTGTCACCAATTTGTATTTGATTGCATAGCCGTATTTAGGGGGGGGGGGGTTACAGGGTTTAACCCCCCCCCCCCCCCCCCGAAACTTTTTTTTACATCCATTTTCCATTAAAGTTAAAAGTACATAAGTCGTTGCATAGATGACTATATTTAAAAGTGCCATCTTGATAGCACATCCGTATTTAGGGGGGGGGGGTACGGGGTTACGGGGTTTACTGACCCCCCCTCCCCGAAATGCAAAATCAAATAATTATTGATTAATAACTTAATGAATTTATTTTTTTGTCTAACACTAAATTTATAAGTTTCTATTAAAGCTTAAAGGCATTTTTCTTTCAGAATAAAAGTCTGTTAGAGCCATAGCCGTATTTAGGGAGGGTTACGGGGTTTTCTTTTAAATAAGTCGTTATATAGATGGTTACAGTAAAAAACGCCATCTTGATAGTACCAGTCAAATAAATATACAAATACTTTTAATGAACTTTTATCTTACATTTTTTTATTGCTTCGCTAAACCACCCTCCACGGTGAAATAAGTTTGTAAACGCCTGTTAAAATACATTTCTTTTATTAATAGCATTTTGCACTCAGTCCACAGAATAAGAAATAATCCTTCGTTATTCTGTAGGTACTATCAAAATGGCATTTTGACTGAATTTAATAATCTATATGATATTATAATACATAAAATAAACTTTTTTAACACAGATCATCACTCTTGTGAATAAATAACATGTATACAAATAAATTCCTTAACATAAATTTATAAGATTTATATAATGTTATACTATATTTATGTATTTATTCTTCTTTTGTTTTTGTTTTTATTCGTCCCTCAATAAACAATAATGCTTTTTATGAAAGAAGTTCTCTCCTACTTTTTCCAAAACAAAATATTACAAAAATGTTATTGACTTCCAATAAATGTAAGTTTATTTAATTTAAGATTCATATATCTAATATATCATGCAAAAACATCTACTCTGAAGCCAGTTATACTTCAATTTTGTAGTAGAAATGATTTTTTTCAAATGCATTCAAATCTTTATTATGTGTTTTACAATATATTTGAAAATACTGCTAAATAACAATGATTAATATTAAGGATTAATATTATTTTTTTAAACTTTCCATCATAAATTGTTTAGTGAACAAATGAATTGGCTTCGGGGAAGTGAAAGAATGTGATAAATATGTTTCCTTTTTTATTGAAAACTAGCCGACCCCGCGAACCTCGTCTCGCCAGCCACCAGATAAAATCAAATCTAAAAATAAATTAAAAAATTCTCGTTTTACGGAGTTTTCTGATTCCTTTACTAATTTTTGAACAATTGCAGCTAAAGGGTTTTCCAATAAGAGGTGTTATTTTAATATTCAAAGAAAAATGGCATTTTTTGAGATAAATGATCGGATGTTTATTTCATTATAAAGAGGAAGGTTAATAATGAAATACAACATCAGCCAAATGGCCGCCACGACCACGCTAACAGGACCATATCCTTTTCATGAAATTTTCCATAACCAAATCGCAAAGTGGCTGTCCTATGTCCTCGATAGCCTCACGAATTCCATCTTTGAGGTCTTGAATCGACTCTGGGCTGTTGGCGTAGACCTTATCTTTCACGTGGCCCAAAGGAAGAAGTCGCAAGGTGTTAAATCACAAGATCACAATTTCTGCATTGCGGTCCGAGAAGGTGCTTCACGACGACACATTTTTTTGTTTTAGTTTTACGAACCGTCTCTGCCAAATTTTCACCATTTTTATAGTGAATTTTAATAATTTTAATGCATTGTTGAAGCGTGTATCGTTAAATTTTTATTAATGGCGTAGTTTCTAATTGTCAAATGTCATGACAGCTTCAAAAGTGACAGCTACCGGAATAGCGGGCTATTCAAAATAACACCTCCTATTGGAAAACCCTTTATGATCCCATACAAAAGTATAATTTTTGACACCCTTTTGATTGTTTCCATTTTTCAATTTTCCCGTAAAATGTTCCCAAAATTAGTTTTCGCAGGAACCCTGGCTCATGTTAGCTTTGCCCACAGTCAAAATTTTGTAACAATGCGTTGGACTACTTAAGAGTCTTTACCGGTCACACAAACAAATCAACATGCATCCATTTTATTGTTTACATTAAAAGACATTCATTAAGCGACTTCAGAGATAAGCTCTAAAATGATTATAAGACCTATATTTCCAATTTCAAAGATACGAAATTTTTCTAGCTTGATAACGAACTTTCCAACACAGTCAAAATCCTAAATGTGATAAAAAAAATCAAACGTGTTGCTCTTTTTGTAGTTTGATATTGTGCTCTCCCAGAGTTTTCCAAGTTGCCCATCACCAATTTTTCAGTTTTCCGTTTGAAAACCAATGCACATAGATACAATTCCTAAAAAACTTTCTATTTTTCCATTCGAAAACCCATTTTGAAAACTAAAAAAAAATCCAAGCAAAAAAAAATCAAATTTCCGACCTTTGTTTGGTTTTCCAGTTTTCCTACTCTTCCATGAGGTTTTTCCATTTTTTTTTTCACAGAAACCATCACTGAATACAACAGTATTAACCATTAAAATTTCACAAATATCTAGTGGGCCATTTCGGAGTCCATAAAGGACATATAAACAAACAAACGTATGTATGTGCATCCATTTTTATATATACAGATTTTGAAAGAAATTATCATTTATCTTAACCCCCCCCCCCCGAAAATAAATACTAGCTACGGCTATGTAGATTGTTTGATTGTAGAAGTATTACAGGTTCCCTCGTTTCCTTACACGCACTCAAAGAATTGTTTAAGAGTACAAGACACTTACGCATTGGCAAAATAAGCATGTCTCTAGGGGGGCGAGAGTATAAAGGAGTGTGGGTGCAGTGATTTTTACAAAAAAATGGATTTCTTAATTAAATTTTTTGTGATCAAACGAATTCTAGAATTATCAACTGGAATAATCCTTGATTAAAGATGATCACGCGTGAACGAACTGGCGCTAAGTGTTTGTTAAAGTACACTGAAAAATGTTCATGCATTAAATAGTACTAGTAATAGTAATAGTTTTAAATAAATATTACGAAGTATTAGTTCAATGTACTAATGCGCTCTTGGTAGATGCACGAAGCTACGAAGTATAAGTAGAATCTACAACAACTATTGGTAAATGTACGAACGGAGTGTAAATATTATTTAATATTAGAACAATGTGCTAATGCTCTTGATAAATGTACGAATGGAGTGTAAATAATACAAGTATTAGTACAATGTACTAATACTCTCGGTGAAATATACGAATGGATGAAAAATATTATTAAGTCATTAGTAGAATGTACTAATGTTTCGCTAAATGTTAGAATGGAGGAAAAATAGTATGATGTATTAGTAGAATCTACATGCTTTTGGTAAATATACGAATGAAGGTTATGATATACGAAGTATTAATGTACTGATAAAGAAGTTGCATTCTACTTATAATGAGTAAATCCTACGAATAATTCGTAAGGTCAATTTTCGAGACTAAATTTTTTACGAATATTAGTTTTGCTTCGTACCTACATTTAACAAATGCATTAGTAAATCTGTTGCGACCGCTCCTGAAAGAAAGAAATGTTTTTTTTAGGTTAGTGGATATTTTGATGATTTTTTAGAGTCGATACTTAGACACTGGGGTTAAGCTTCGGGAAACTTGTTGATGACGAACCAGGATGTCCTAGGGTTTTTCCTTTTTGTCGGGCTGGAACGAATAATAGGAGTTGGGAAAAGATGCTAGAAAATGAATTTCATTGGAAGTATACTTACTGCTGGTGTGTGGCTTTGCGCGGGATCAGGACATCGAATCGTTACCGTGCAGTGGCGAACTCAAGACGTTAGTTTTTTTTTGTATTGGTATTATTAGAATTAGTTTTTTTTAACTGGAATAAAATGTATTTCTTTGTAAAATTGCCTTGGAGTTGCAAAATCTAAAAAGTAAATAAAATTTATAATGACATTTGTTAGAAATGTCAAGATGACAATTACCTGATTCTTTTTGTTGAGTGAAGCGCCCTCTGGGGTCGATTGGCTGTACATCCTTCTGGTTTGGGGATAGGGTATCCTAGGAAAAAGAAAAAGAAAGACGTTATGTAATTTGTCCGTTGAGTTCGACGAACTTACCATCCGATCGGTTATGTAAAGGCGAAGGGTTATATGTTTGAATATCAGGTTGTACGATAAACCAATGATGGGTCGATGATGAGGTGATTGCATGAAAATGCAAAACACTTGTTGTGTATTCAGGCAGTCCGAACAAGAGCCGTTGGTTAGCTTTCGGTTTGATGTGCGAGATTGAGTAGTTTTGGCGTGATACGGCTGTGCTTGAAGAAAGGTAGAAGTCTTAAATCGGAAAAACAATAATTGCCGGCAGCCATAGTATTTTTGCGCGAAAAGACGTTTTTTTCGGAGAACGTTTGAATTCTGGGAAAATTTGAAATTTGATTAAGGATTTCCGAGCCGTATTTTGTCTTTGATATTGGATGTTCAAAAGTGTAGTTTTTTCGGGTAATGTGGTCCTTGTAAGATCTCCCTTGTTCGAAAATTAAATTTCTTATCCGTGCAGGGTGGATGGTGTCTACTGCCAGTTTGTGAGGTGCGTAAAAGCCACTACTGCCGTGGTCGTCAATAGAGCGAAGGATTAAAGAGCCCGTGCCTCACCCGGACTCCTCAAGTAATTTTTATAGTATTCAATAAGCAAAGTGGAACAAAAAGAAAAATCAAAGCTAGACCCGATATATACATACTTATATCTATACTTACCTGCATGGTAATCGACTGCCAAGGCACTTATCCACCCCGTGCTACAAAAGCAGCAAAACTTCAACAAATATCGAAATTGCATTACAAGCGTTTGCCCTAACCGAGGTACGACTCTGGGCCTCTGGAGTGGTATCAGAACCGAAAGCCCACGTTGCGCTGGCGTCCGATTTAAGGGCCAACATATCATTGAATCGCACGGAGAAGAAAGAAGATTCAACGCCCACGTCACGATTTTTTTTTTTTTTATTAGTACTTAAGATAGCTTGGCGCGATATTCATCATTTTAGTAGTTAGTTATTTTAATTGCATGTATATTTATTCATTCATTTATTTATTTATTCATTTATCCAGTTTATAGCTTTATTTATTTATTTATTTAATTATTGATTTGCATGTCCTTTTTTGTCAAATAATTTACTCTAAAAACATCATAAATCTCTTAACGTTAAAGAGCTAGGGTCCATTGTTTTCTCGTCTTGCTTCAAAATTTTAAAGACTAGCAAGAAAGGACAATCCATTTCAAACTGGGACAGTCCTGTGGTAGAGCAGAAGGTCCTCTCACACCCCTCGCGGTTGTTCGAGTTAACGGTAGACAAAAAGTTCTCATTCCCTCCAACATAGAGCTCTTTGTAGGTAGGGACTGATATCGAATCGCGCGTCGCTAGTAGCTCAAGGTAGACGAATTAGACCCAAGAAAAGATACCGGGGTATTAGAGGAGCCCATACTGATTCGTCTCGTTGGGAATCGATTGTTTTTCTGTTTTCTTTTGTTTTAAGTCAAGTTCAGAGATTTACGAATTGTTTTTGTTGGTCGAGCTAGTTCTTCGAGACAGAGTTGTTTAGTCCAAGTTGAGTCAGTGATAGGTCTAGTTTTTTTTTGTTATTTTGAATGTTAGTTTGTAAGATTATTTCAATAAACTCTTTGTAAATTGCGCCATAGCATGGAAAACAACGTCTTTTTGTTTTGATCATGGCAACCGTTAAGTTTATGATGGTTTGGTGAGCGAGTTTTTATGGGGGAGCAATAAGGTAATCTGGTCTTCCGTTTTTAGTATGTAGGCTGCACAGCACTTCAGAGAACGTTTGGGGAATCCGCAAATAAGGCCGACGGGATTCTAAGGTCGGGTGGGTAAAGGCCAAGCCGCATCAACAGCAGCGGTTTCCGAGAATGGTAAGCGAGAGAAGAGATAAGAAGATAGTTGGATCGTAGTTCAAGTTAGGCATGTTTCATGTTTTTGAAAGAGGTGAGGTTCGCCTGCGGTGGCAAGATCCCCCCCAGTCCGACGAGCTTAGTCGCGCAAAGCGAGCATGCCACGGCCGTCGCAGCGGACATTCTTTCCCCATCCCTTATCCTACCCCGCCCTATTCCTAGTTTTTCCTTCCCTTTCGAGTCACCCCCTAATCATATCCCCTCCTTTTGCCTCATTTCAAATCTTACGAATGAATTTGGAAAAATTACGAAACCATTCATACACGATGGATTACGAATGATTTAGTTCAATACACGAATAAATTCGTACAATGTACTCATAATTTTGTTTTACGAATAATATTAGTACATAGAAAGAAAAAATTCGTGTATTTTACCAAAAGTGTAATCAAAATTTACTAATATATTCGTAATTTTCTTATTACAGAAAAGCTTCGTACAATCTACGTATATTCGTTCATTGTATGAATTTTTCTCGTATGAATGGTATTCGTAGCAATTTTACTAAAAAAAATGTTCAGTGTAGCAAGCTTATGAACTCGACTGAATTTGCTACTTGTTAATATCCAAATCAGTCTGGAGTAGCGAGTATAGTTATATACTTACATATGGCAGCAATATGTATGCGAAAATGATTGGCCTTGGCCAGCCGAACGCTAGGCGGTAGCAGCGTTACCTCCAAAAAATGGAGACGAAGTAAAAGAAAAATCGAAGTATATAGAGAAATAATAGAAATAAGAGAATAGAAAATAAAGCGTAGCCAAAAATTCCATTTGCAAATAATACATAGAAGTTGTTGTAATTTTTCTTTTCAGACAGATTAAAAATACCTTCCCAACGATATTTCACACAAACTTCGAGTTTGAAAGTTTCAATTCGATCCATATGTCTTATTTTTGTCTTGCCACCTTATTTTCAAGAAGGTGTCCATCTATTTTTGCTATTGATTAATTAGAAAAAATTAATCACATTTTAGAACAGACAGTCAAAATAAAACAAATTTAGCTTTTTCTAATGAATAAACAATTGATTCAAATAAAAAGGTGTACACGATTTTTTCTTTATTGCCATAAAGAAAAAAAAATAAAGTTCATTCACCACAATTTTAAGACGTTTTCTTTTTACAGTGAACAAAAGAAGATCAAAAGTTTCTTTCCAGCATTTACACTCATTTCAACAAAGGGACTATTTGACTTGGTGTCAGCCACATTAGAAAAATACATAAATGGGATTTACAGTTTTGTTTATTCTTAATTAGTTTTTATCTAGGTTAACAAACTTTAATTTACTTCTAACGACCTTTTCAACATAAAGGTTTTCAGATTTGAAAAATAATAAAAAAATCAAAGAGTATACGAATTCAAAGGTAATACTAGAACCAAAAAGCCAAGGAATTCCAAGTTCTCATATTACAATAGATTTAGAATTTAGATACATTTGTCATCTGCACACAGATAAAATTAACTAATAAATAATTATATTGAATATGTTTTCTAATTGTGAATGGTAAGGTATTCAAGAAAATCTAATTGAAAGTATCGCGGGTAACTAGCGGAAACTTAACAATAAAGTTTAATGACTCTTGAACTGTTTATAAATTTCAGCACAAAGAGGTAAAAGTGCTTCTTTCTTTTCATTTAGTTGATTAAGGTAGTGACTAACAATAATTGGAAAAAATACTAATTGAAAACACTATTTTCCTAGATGCTCTTCGTAATTGGCCTTGTTCCCATGTATTTTTTTTTCGTTTAATTACTGCATCCTATATATAGTAGTTCACAGAAAGAAATTCCATTATAAGAAACACTTTCTTTTGAAGACTAAATTAATTAGATGAAAGAACGCCCTTCTATTGAATTTTATAGCAAAATAAACTGATTCCGCATTAACAAAAACGTCGAAATGCAATGAACTACCTTCAACTCTCATGTTTATCTCTTTTGATTTTAGTTTCCGCTTGTATTTTGAGTCCAATTTAGGAAATCAATAAAATATTGACTAAAACACATCGACTATTAAACCATATTAACAAACTCAAATTTTAAGTCAGATTAAAATATTAAGCGTGGTATTTTTCCTATGATGAAATTGTCATGAATCCGCGTTACAAGAATTCATTTAAATCGGATTTGACGAAATGTTTTTACTACAAACTTAATCTGTTTTTCATTTTGTCATCAAAATAATAAAAAGGATTAAAGGATAAATGCAATATCATTCTTCGCCTTAATTCCAAGCTTGAGATATTAAAAATACAAGAAACAAGAAAATATATTACTTAGTGAACAAGTGAACATTCGTAAATAAAACCAGTAAGATAAAGTCATAGCAAATTTTACTGAATCTTAAATGAACAACAAATTACTAAAACAATCAAATCGACAAAACAGTAAAAATTGATTGATTTAATTTTTTTAATTTTTTGTATTGTAAATCCCGCAATCTACCTTTTCGTTGTTTTCTTGTCGAACAAGTTGTATTTAAATTCACTGATTTTAAGAGCTACTCAATCCCAGTAACAATGCACTTCAACAGAAAGTTTATTGCGCTTCATGTTTTATTGACAACATTTCAATTTTCAAATTTAATTTCAAATAAAAACTCCCACTTGATTTTCGATAAAAATAAAATTGATTGTTTATTTGATTTAATTAAGAAAATACAAGAAACAGGACTTGACATCCCAAACCGGTTTTTATACTTTCCTCTTCTATTTTGCTTCCCTTGAGTTGAAAACAAAAGAGCTGATGTTCGAACTTTTTTTTAAGTCTTTTTTTTCAAATAAAAAGTTCGTAAAATTTTCAAAATTCATGCGAAGATGTGGTTTCTGAGCCAATACCATATAAGAATAGCTTTTTTGCTTCCTGCTTCAAGGTTATTATCGTGAGAGTCTTTATATTTCGCGTAGGTAAGTATATGCCTTAGGAGAACATTATGCATAAATGATATAAAGACGCGTTCAGACTAATTTCTTAATTGCCATAATTATGATTTAATAACTTGTCTGAAGATGATTAAATGAAATGAAAATGAAAAACAACTCGAACTATAATAATTTAATTAGTTGTTCTTAAGCACGTTTAATTAATTAAGAACATTTTTATGACTGAAGAATAAGAAGCATGTTTCGTCAGTTTTCAGAATCCAGCAGATGGATTGGATGGTTCATAAATTTTACCTTTTTTCCCAAAAATAAAATAGATTTAGTACTGTTTATGTCCAATTAAGCAACTGATTTAATATCTACTTAAGCAAGTTTGTATGTAATTTAAAAAAATGTTGTTAATTGTTATGGTGAAAATACCAGAATAGACATAATTTTAATTTTTTTTATGGAACGTTTTATTCAAGTCTTATGTGAATTGATAACATTTTGTCAGTTTTTTGCTATACGCCACAAATTGATGATGACAGAACTAATTTGCATTTTTCGTTGATTTCTAGAAACTATTAAAGTCAACAAATGACACTGACAATGAACGCACCCACATTAGTTATTGAAGCAGTTTTCAAATTGTTTTTGTTTTCTATGCAGTCAAATTGAAGGCGCGATTGTTTATTAAATTAGTTTCATTAGAAACAAACGATAGTTATCATTCATTAAAATATACAATGAAATGGTGAATACATTGAAGATTTGTGTTTGAAATTTCTTAGACAAAAAAACGAAGTGATGTTATAAAGGTTTCGTTTTACACTCTGTGTACGGAACTCTAAAAAAAAGCAAATTCTCCATCCAATTGTCGATACTATTCTGCAAGCTAATTTAAAAATAATAACTCATAACAATTCAATATCAAACACGAATATTCTGACCACATGATTTATTACTCCAGACCTGTCACGTTATTTCAAAAACGACATGGAACCAAGATCTTTATACTATCTCTAAATCATAACCTTCTTACACAGCAAAAAACAGACACAAAAACCTTTTACCCACGTATCGGTTTCGATCTTACAATCAGTAGGTAATTTACATTCACCCGCAATGAAATACAATTCCACCGGCTTTCGAATGCTCAAAGTTTTACAACTTTTACAACAACAAAATAAACTAAGCTGTACAGCTATTGATAAAGATATAAACTCTCACGCGAATCAGGGAACCAAAACAAAACTAAAAAACAAAAATTTATCAAAATAATAAAACTGAGAGAAATCTGAAAATGAATTTTAAATCCACAATTCACCAACTCTGAGCTCTGATTGGAGCTCTTGGGTGCAAGCTGCGCCATGGAAATGCTCAGAGGCTTCAAAAAGCAAAACAAACAACTTCTACAAACACTATTCCATTGATGGTCACTTCCATTCACTGGCGGGTTATAGTAGCGAAGCGATAGCGAGGTGGTTTTCAATTTGAGAAAACTCTACAAGTATTACCAATAAAGACGTCTTCCAAGTGTGACGAACTTTCAGTCGGATTTCACCATCGGTTGTGGTAAAATATACTAAACGATCATCTCTCTGTCTATTTTTTGGTGCCTGCCGTGCGAGTTCGAAAAAACTCAATAAAGAATTTGAATTATTTTTGTTTTGAATTCTGTGTTGTTGCTTTTTTTTATCAATTCCACTCGGTCAGTGTGGAAAGTTTATTTTTTTTTCAATAATCAATACCAAGTGAAATCGTGAATTGAAACAAGTTTTTGATTTTGCACAGTGCTCAACAAGGTTGTTGCAGAAAAACAGCACAGGAGAAAAAAAAATATAAATTTGTGAGACAATTGTTCATCTGCGAAAATTTGTGTTTGCCAATTCGATTAATCAATCAAACAAAAAACAAACAATTCGTGATTAAATTGTTTCGTGTGAAATTTTTGTGCAATTAATTGTGTGAAGAGAGTGATTGGCCATTCATCAGCGACAGTAAGTTAAGAACAATAAAATATTCAAATTATCGGCATATGACTAATATATTTTTTTGATAATAATGTGCTGTTGGTGATTTGATACAACTGGACTGTGTACGCTTTATGACTTTGTAATAAATTATTATTTCTTTAATCGAAAGTTTCAGACGTGAAACAATTTTAATACATTTATCACAGTCATAGCTTTCTTTTGCCGGAAATGTGTGGGTTGTTTATCTTGAATAAATGCAAAATTGTTTCTCGAAATTTTTAAGGTGATAATGATAGTTTACTACAGGAAATGTAGAACAGTTGTTTCCAGTTAAATGTACTGTGTTTCTGCAGGAATTGATGACTCGAGTTGAAGTAATAGGGGGAAATAGGTTAGTTAAATGCCAGGCTACTCTAAAAAGTCCCAAATTTTGAGAGTCCAAATGCATCTTCTGTATTTTGATTTGTGAGACACTAATTGAATATCCAACCAATTTTTGCCGAATATTGAAAAAATGTTAAATGTTAAATGATTGAATAGCTTGTGGTTGAATATCCTAATAAGATTTGTTTCGCCATTTACGTCTTAAAAACCGGATTTTTATTTCAACGGTTATTTTTTTTGATGAAAAATTAACTTTAATTCTACAAAAAAAGAAATAAATTAACAAAAAAAAAAAAACTTCTTGAGAGATTAATTTCCAATTTTTTGACATTTGAGAGGTGTATGATTAATTTATTTTGGGAACAACCAAACCACCGAAAACGATTTTTTTTTTAATTCTAAGAATTTTTGAGTTTTTTCTTACAGTAATTAATTTAAGCTGAGAAAGTATGAAGAACCCGATAAATGATTTTTAATGCAAAACATCAAATGAAGTTATAACTTATAAGTGGGTTATTCCTTATAAATGTTAATTGAAATAAGACTTACTGAGAGATAGAATAATTGTGAATTTAAAAGTCAACAGCCTTCGACAAAAAGAACTAACGGACTATGCAAAAATAAAACAAAAAAATCATTTTTAGTTCGACGTTTTTAAGGACTAAAATTAGGCTTCTTGTGGTCCAAGTAATCCCACTTTTACTAGCAGTAAAAATTAATTAAGAGTCTCTGGTAAAGACTATTGGCTATTAATCCTTCTTTAAAGTCTCAATCTTGGGGTATGGGGAAAAAGATGCCCGGGCTGATTTTATGCTATACCTAATTTATAATTTATGCTGATAATTATTCGGTGCAGGGAAATCACTCCACGGGAATCTGCTCCACATGGGAATTTACTCCACTCAAAGTGGGAATTTGCTCCACTTTTTAAAGTGGAATAAATTCCCCCTGCAAGTGGGAAATAACTGCACATTTTTTTTGGTGGAATTATTTCCCAGCATGAAACTGAGCTCTACAGGTTTTTACGAGGAATGTTAGTAATTATAATGCGCGAATTTTTGTATTTTCACACCCCAAATTCATTCACTTTTGGGCAAATTTTTTTCGCTCGTTTCGCTCCCAACCAAACCAACACGATTTTGAATATTCCAGATTGTCATAATCATAATCCTCAGACGAAAGTGAAAAAAGGATGTTCAAAATGAATCATTGCAATGCAGCACCTGCTTTCCAGACACAAGCGTGCATTACAAAGGTGCGTGGTGTTTTTTTTTTAAATTAAAGGAAACGGCAGCAGTTAGTTGAAAAATGAATTGCTCTGTCAATTTTGTCCACAAAGAGTAAGAAAATAGTCCTATTTACAGTTTTTTTTACTTCAAATTCACCCTTTTACAAATCAATTTCACCCTTTTACAAATCAAATTCACCCTTTTGCAAGTCAAATTCACCCTTTTACAAATCAAATTCACTCTTTTGCAAATCAAATTCACCCTTTTACAAATCAAATTCACCCAGACATCATCTGTCTTAAATAAAAGCGATCTTTTGTGATTTTATTTTAACAAATTATACTATCTTCATTATAAGTACAGGGTGAATTTGATTTGTATAAAGGTGAATTTGATTTGTAAAAGGGTGAATTTGATTTGTAAAAGGGCGAATTTGATTTGTAAAAGGGTGAATTTGATTTGTAAAAGGGTGAATTTGATATTTAAAAGGGTGAATTTGAAGTAAAAAAACTGTATTTGTAAGACTTTTTTCAAAGAAAAAAAATCACATTCTGAAATTTTTTTTGAATAAGAAGTGCAATAATTGTTTCTTACACTTTTTACTTTTAGTGGACTACTTTCTCACACAATTATGCAGTTATTTCCCACTCGCAGTGGGAATTTATTCCACTTTAAAAAGTGGAGCAAATTCCCACTTTGAGTGGAGTAAATTCCCATGTGGAGCAGATTCCCGTGGAGTAATTTCCCTGCACCTAATTATTCTACTTCTTACAAAGGATTTTTAATGCTCTTGCTTACGTTCGTATAAAGGTGACATCCAATTTTGCATTTTTCGATCCTTCCACCTTTTTATACTAATAGAAGTTCCTACTTGACACTTTAAATAATTCTGCTCGGAAATGTTCCTTCTGGTCAAACGTGTCCGTAAAGAATATCTCAATATCAATCATCAACCCCAACCGATAGCCGAGTTTCAACATTATTAGTCCACAGATATTTCTCCAACGCTTCAAAGTTGTTGTTAAAATTTATTTGTTGTTTCGTTCCGATTTCAAGGACTTCAAACTTCCGCAGCAGCAAATATTTGTCATTTCTTTTTTAGAATCGTATATTCCTAAAACTATTACATACTAACTTTCTTAAAATGGAGCTACAGTCCGGGGTTGACTGGGGCCTCAACCAACAAACCTTTCCAGCCAACTACATTATATAGCTATCTGCAGTTTCACACGCCGAATTGGTTGAGATCATCTTCAACTTTCGCGTGTCATCTGAGGCTTGCTCTTCCTCAACTTCATTGTCGAAGACATTACTTGCCGGAGCATAGGTGTCTTTCCTTTCCACCTAAATAAGAAATCTAAGTCGTTGGAACTTTACTCTTTTAGCAGCCTAAGGCGCTCTTGTCCGTTTTTGACATTATAGCAGATCGGGTATGAAAAGGGTCTTGTCCTTTCTTGATGTATTTTGTTTGGAAATCATTGACCGCTAAACTTATATTTTTAGTCTCCGTCTGTCTCTGTATACTCACACGTTGTGAGTACGTTGGCGTACTTTTGGAAGACATTGCCTCATCATCTGTCGAATGCCTTTTCTGATATCGAATGTGTCGGTGAGTTCATT
This sequence comes from Sphaerophoria taeniata, assembly GCA_943590905.1. Classification (NCBI taxonomy): domain Eukaryota; kingdom Metazoa; phylum Arthropoda; class Insecta; order Diptera; family Syrphidae; genus Sphaerophoria; species Sphaerophoria taeniata. The sequence continues at coordinate 17,955,772 of OX016540.1, read as the reverse complement.
ACTGGCTCTTATAGATCAGGGTGAGTCCTCCTGCCTTCTGATACTAACACACATACTAGACTTATTTTGAACACAAATATTTTCAAAGCACAAGACGGTGTTGATCGTCTTATTTGTATTCACTTCCACATAGCAGTCCAAATGTACAGGCATAAGAATATATAAAGTGTGCTTATTGTTGCATTCTCCATAACGCTTGGGGAAACTGAAAAAATCATATAACTTTCCGTGATGGAAAACGACGATTTATATCAATGTTTAGCGAATGGAATCAGTTCCCTGGGGTTAACTTATTCAAATTCTATGATAATGGTGTAGATTGGGCTATACGTGTTTGATTTTCAACACAATCTATTTCGATTTGCGTACCAAAATATTCGCAGGTTTGTTTATAAGAATGAAAAACTTGTATTGTTTTAGGAATGCAAAACTCGTTATTAACGTAGAGCAAAAAAAATGGGTGTCTTTTGAGAGACCTCTTTAGATATAAACTTAAAATATGATTTAAATTAAGATTACTTTAAACAAGGGAGATATTTTTATGCACCTTCATTTTTATTTAACAAATACACCTCCGTTGCGTTGTAAGCAAATTTCAAACTATTTTGTTTTTTATATGCGCCCGAAAACTAATCAGTTCTCTCAGGTGCGTGTTATCCTTGTTTATTAAATGCTGAGGTAGGCTCGTGGGTGTCCAGGATCAACTACAACGAAAGCAAATAAAACTTAAAAGTTAAAAGTTCGAAACTCTGAAGAATGACCAACCTTTTAAGTATTTTATTAATGTGTTTCTTACGATCTATAATAACAAGGTATTTCATATACATGTATGATATCTAATAAGGATGCAAATTGAATATTCCAAAAAACACCGAAAACCTGACAGGCGCCGCCGTTCCCAAAACAAAATTAACATCTCTCTAAGGTCAAACAATACAAATAAATTGGTAGTTCATTGACAATATTGATTCTTCTGCAATTCCATGAAAATGATGACAAAACCAAGTGATTGTTATTTCAAATAAATTTCGGTTGGGTGAATCAATATTTTAATGTTTTTCTGTCTAAAAAATTCAAAACGTAAAAAAATTGGAAATCCAAGAACCGAAACGCACTCATATCGGATTCTTAAACAAAAGTTCCAATCAGAATCTATTCACGGTGATTGTGAATTGACGAGGTGACTTGTTTTACTTATGTTTTATTTCTTGAACAACGAATTTCAATGAAATTTGATTTTGTTTCATTGAAACTACAAACCGTTAAAAAAAATTGATGCGAAGCACGAATTATGTTAATTCGAGCGTTCAATAAATTTATGGTATTCATCAGAAACCATTCTAACAAATTGTTTTTTTTTTGTGACGGTGACGTAGGAAACGTTGTCGCCGTTATTCATGTCACAAGTGTTCTTTGTAATATCTACATAACTACTTTGTTGTATTTTGTCTTCGAATATAATTGATTGCGTCTAGACCAATGGACCTTAAAACGTCATTTCTTATTTTTATCGAGGACAAAGAGAAGTGTTTATTTTTTTTTTTTAGTAAATTTTAAAAGAAGCAAAATAAATAATGTTTGACGACAAACAATAATACAAATTCTGGGAAAAGAGCTTTGATGGGTATTGGGAGATTTTGTCAAGATTGATTTTTCAAATAAAAAAGATTTGTGTATGAAAAAAAAAAAACTTGAGACAGATTTTTGGACGAACATGAAAGTTGTATATTTTTTGTTTGTTTATTTAAGGACCATCTTTGACTGTGAAAACCAGTCAACTCTCGTAGTTCACCAACCCATTCTTAAAAAGAAAAGAAATATCGGTTTAATTTCATTGCACATGTTTTTAGGGTTCCGTACACAGAGTGTAAACGAAACCCTTATAAGTTATAACATCACTTCGTTTTCTGTTCATTCGTCTTTCACAAGCGATTTCTTCGAATCTGCTAGGCCGATTGCAATGAAATTTGGTACACATATTTTAGTATTCAGTAGTAATCCAAAAATGTTGTTTTCATGTTTTTAAAATAAATAGTTTCGAAGTTATTAAAGAAAGAGGAAAAAACACGAACAAATGCTACCAGATTTTTAAGATACACAGTTTCGAAGTCATTGAAGGAATAATTTGAATAATTTGAATAGTCTGTTTGCGAATAGACTATTCAAATTTTTTTCCAAGAAAATGTTTGGTTTCATATCTAAATCCTTGTATAAAATTTCCTTCAAAACTAAAAAAAAAGTAGGGTCGGATAATCGAGTAGGTACGGAACCCTCCTCGAGAGAGTTTATCTCGCACTTGTCCCCTTTTTTATATTTTTATTTTCAATTTGGACTGCAATTCGTGTGCCATTGATACCGGTTGGCCACTTGCCAGTCGACATGTTTGTTATATTTTTTTCTGCTTCGAAATAAAAACAACAACTCGTTGCGAATGTTGCGAAATTTTTTCGAGTTCACCTCACCATCATCAACGCCATCACAACGTCAAGGTCAAAGTTTGAGACGGTTTAGTCTTTGAATTTAAGCATAAATAGAAAATAATAAGATATAAGAAGATTGTTATTTGAAGTTTGGTGTTTTTTTTTGGATTAAAACTTACCGTCAGACAGCGTCAGACGATGATGGTGATAATGATGATGATGATGGCTTGAATGTGTTAAATAGCTGGTGAATGTGGTTATATTGGCCTCAATCATACCAACTAGTGGTAATTTGAATAATTTTATCTAGTCTTAACCTAAGTTCAAGAGAATAATAATTTTTAAATAAATGTTACCAGCGAAGGTAGGTACCATTTAAAAGACTTGTTTTGGTTGTTTGGAATTTGAGAAACTGGAGCAAAAAAGTGTGAGAAGAAACAATATCTTTGTTGTCTTGAAAACTGACATAAATGATGGCACACTTGACACATAATAGCAAGCAAGAGAAATTATGCTTGAAGAGGTGACTATAAAAAAAAAATAACAAAAGTTTTGAAATAAATTTAACAAATAAAGAACTTTTTGTTTTCGCTGCTCACAAGTATTGAATTTGTCTTAAGTCATAAGTGTAAGATATTACGGTAAATTCGAATAAATGCGGATGCTTTATATAAGAATGATTTTTCAATCGTCAGATAAACAAGCAGATAATCTTTATTCGACAAATAACAAAATATTGGATTTTTCAATCGTCAGATAGACTTTATCTGAAGAAAAACGCTCTTATTTATTCGACCGATGAATGCTCAGATAAGTTTATTTGCCAGTTTGTTATTTTTATTTTTGTTCGATGATTGAAAAATCGGCTCTAAGTAGTACAGTAGTTAATTCAAAGGGTACTAGATTATTTCTGATTACAATATGAAAGTAGATGCGAGAAGCACATGCTTAATAAATGAAGTTTATAAGTCAATTGATATGAGAGTATGAACTTTAATGATGACGTTTACAGATGGTGTTAGAGATGATGTGTATACATTTGATGGTACATTTACATCATTTCCCCTTTCGTATTTCAGTAATTCAGTCTCTTTGGAATTTTTCGAACACGTTTGTGCTTTTGGCAGCTGGTGCAGCAACTGTGTTGGAATTTCTGTAATTGAGAAGTAGTAGTATTCCCTGGACCATCTATGGTGCCAGTTCGTTCAGATGAGAATGTTTGTATTTTTGGATCATCAGACGATACTATCGATTGAGTCTGAGGATGATCGTTGATTAAGTTCGGTGATTGTTTTAGAGGGGTAGATGCATCGTTAGATGACATGGAATGTCGAGTCGGAGTAAAGCTGATATATTAATAATATTACGGTCTTCGGATCTTGTTACATTTGGTAAAGTTTGCGGATTCTCACTATGATGCGACTGTGAAACAATTCTGAATCTAAGTTGATTTTGATCCGTCGGATTTAACTGTGTACATCATCCTTCCCGATGTGTTTACCACAATCCCTTCCTTCCATTTCGGACACGGCCATAGTTTAGAAGGAATTTTTGAAATAGAAATCTTTAAGGTTCTAACAAATCTTTCGGCTTCACCATTCAAGACTGGGTGAAGTGGAGCAGTGGTCATGTGAACTTGTGAACTATACCATTCGAAGTACAGAATTCTTAGAAATCCCTTGAAGTAAACTGCGCCCGGTTGTCGGACACGATCGTTTTTGGCAATCCTTCAACGGAAAATATAGGTACTTTTCAAACCTTTGATAATTGCTGCTGTAGTAATTGAATTCATTTTTATAACAAGTTAAAATTTAGTAACTTCCGATGTAAGGGCCGGCAAAGTCGATATGCAATCTTTGCAATTGAAATAAAAATTATGTTGAACATAACGATGATGAAGAATATCAAAATCTCTGTAAAAGGAGTTTATCTCACAGTCATTACTGCAAGTTAACTCAGAGTCTAAAATTATCTGAAAGTTCTGAAATAAACTGTGTTAAATCTAATACCGGAATGATCTCGCAGTGAAAAAATTACCCGAAAATATTTCGATCAGGAGTGCAAGTCCCTGCGAAAGTGTAGCGCATCAATAAGTACACTCAGCGGCTTAATTAACTATCCTCTATGACATTTGTCGATAGTGGGAAGAAGGTTTGTTTATATTTTGTTCTTATTCGCCGTTTGTTGACTTTTCTCAAATTTTGTAAGGTCAGTTAAATTACATTAAAAAAAACATATTTCCATGCTTTTAATTTAAAAAAACGGGCAAGGTCTCAAATAATTAATCTACATTTTAAAATTCATGTTTATTCATAAACCAACTTAACTAACTTACGAAAATTAATACTCTGAATAAATAAAATAAATAAAACAAAACATTACATGGCTCTCACGTTAAAACAAAATATTAGGAAGTCATTAAAACCAAAGCCCTAAAACATAACCATTCACAGCTCTTAATATCTATAATTTGACTGTTTAACAGGTTTTTGAGTTTTTGTATAATTTTGGTAACTCTTCACTAGACAATATCAACAAGCTTTCAAAATACAAAGAAAAAGTATAAAATAATTATTAAAATCAAGTTTTTCCATTCGTGGAAACAAAATCATCACTCAAGGTCACAATAGTGCTTCACTTCAGACCTAACTGACCGCAGCCATAAAATTGGTTTCCAATAAAACGGTTGACATTGGATCAGCTGGTGTTACGCTCTCGTTTGATATGTAATTTTCGTAATGGCTTTTTTTTTTCTTTAAAAAGACAGAATAGCTCACAACCTTCGTTTCTTAGCAAAATAATGATATTTTTTTTTTTTTATAAATTCCTAAATTTTAAAATATGCATGGAACATAATTTAAAACCTACCACGCTTCAACGTTTTTCTGTGGTTAACTATCGTCGTTTGATTGAAACTCGTTTGAAAGGTTATTCACCACTCTAACGAGAGTCTTGTGAGTTCAATAGAACTAGTTACATCTTTGTAATGCCTCCAGGCAAAACAGCATGCTCAACATCGATCTACTTTTCAACAGAAACCGCAAAAAATTCAGAGGCTGTTGAGTAAAGATAATGCAAGCGCCACAGAGCAATACAGTAGGGAGATTCTTTCGCGAAAAAGAAATGAAATGTATAACTTCTTAGAGAAGGTCAGTTTGAAGAAGCTGTCAGTATTTTTCTCACCAGAAAGTCTACTTCTGTTTTTGGGAGGACATGACACTTCCAAATAGATCTGTGCTTATTTAGCGTCACTGTTCTGTCATTTACCATTTTACGTTTTGATTTTGATTCTCCTAGGTAGCTATGCTGAATAAAACATTTTTAAATAAATAGGAAAACAAGCCTGTCCCACTGTTTGTCACTGGCTTAAATTTAGAACAAAAAACCCCATGTCACGGTCGTTCTGTCGTAAGGCGGAGCAGTTACTTTACAGAATGCTGTTGGTGTAGAAATTACTCGCACATAGTTTGCAGATTTTTAATTATTAAAACCGTTGACATTTTATTCGTGCCAATTAAACACCTTTTTCATGCAAGATTATAGATGCAAAATTATTTGGCTAGACATGTTGCAATCGAATGAAGATTATTAGAAGTCGTAGGTATCAGGTGTCTGACTGTCTATGAAGTTTCCCAAAAGATGTTGCGTAGTTTTTTTTGTTGTTCAGATTAATGTTGGTTGAAAAGGTTCTTACCAAATTGTTTGAGAGATAAAAGGGAGATTAATTTGGAAACAAGCAACGAGTGAACAATCACTGAACACCTGCAAGCCTGCAACATTATAAATTTGCAACATTCACATTCCTATCCTAAAAGAAGTAATTAAACTTGTCAAAATAGAATGTGCACACAATTTTTTATTTTCTCGAAAGCTGTTATTCTGACAACTATCAAAGTTTTAATCTCCGGCATTTAACAGAGTTAACTATTGTTCATTGTTGATAAAACAGCTAGAGAGGAAAAGGAAGCTGCAAAAAATGTGCAACTCGATACCTCCATATGCATCGTTTCAACTGATTGTGAACTTTTTTTCTGGTCAAACTAGTTGATTTGGTCATGAGAGCTAGAAGTATCCAGTTAAGTGGAATAAATACAAACTTTCCACTGATAGAAAACTCTATCGATAATATCTTCCGGCCGGTAATTTGTTTGGCAGTTTTTACATACACTGATGAACATTTTCATGATGGAACAGGGTGTTTCGGAAAATAAATGGAAAGTAGTAAATTACTTAAATTGAATTTTGAATGAAGACGGTTGCATCTTTTTATTTTTGACTTAAAGATAGTCAATCTTCATTTTGTAATTATTGTAATTGTTGTAATGCTTATAAATAACTAACAGTTGATGATCAATTTTAATATTTGTGTCACCCATGTATCTCTTAGAAAAGTTTGTGAATTTATTATCGATATAAATGACAGCTGCGAAACCACAGACTAAGCGCTCGACTAAAAAACTTATTTACATTTAGTTTTATGCTAACAAATGTTAATAATATTAATTTACATAAATCGCATTTAAAGAAGGTACTTTCTTTGTTGCTATTTGGGTGATACTAAGTTGTATTTAAGTTGATTTGATATGAACATTAATATTTGACAAAGGGGTCAATAATGCACCCAAAAATTGTATGTCTCGAACACGGCCTTGAAAGGTTTCCAACTTCCGATCCTAGGATAGTTAAATTCGATCGTCTTGAATTGTAAAATTAAGGAAAGTTTTGTGTTTATTTGCTTTTAACGGGTGTTTTTTTCGAGGTAGAGAACTTTAAGTTGGCATTAGTTTTCAAGAAGGCAATCGATTTAACAGCTGTCAAGTGATTTATTCTTAGTTTGGTTTGGCAATTGATCATGAATAGACTCACGCCTGAACAACGCTTAGGTTAGGTTAGGTTAGGTTACAGTGGCTGCGGATTCAGAATCCACACACTTAGGCCAAAAGAAAAGGCCCATTGTGATACCATGAATCTAGAGAATTACTTCTTACTAGTCGAACCATTTTGAGCTTTTTATAAAGCGAAGAAGATATTTGATATCCTTATTAGCTAGTTCACTGGGGTTATTCTAAAAGTATTCTCCCAGATGAAGTTTGCGTCTTAGTGAAAGAGCAGGGCAAGTGCAGAGAAGGTGAGAGATTGTTTCCTCTTCTTCCTCATCCATACAGCTCCTGCAGAAGTCATTTGAGGCTACACCAAGTCGTATTGCAAAACAATACAACGCTTGCAAATTGTGCAATTTTATTTCGAAAATAATGGTTCTGTGCGGAATACGTATCGCGCACTACATCCATTTTATCGTCAACAAAATCGTCCATCAGTGCAGTTAATTTGATTAAGCATGAAACGTTTTCGCACCACGTTTACTCTAATTCATAACTCGCATCCCCAGAGACGCCGCCGTACGGTGCGTACAGAAGAAGCTATTGCTACTGTAGAGAGTAGCATTGAGGAAGACCCGAATGAGTCCATCCGCCATCGGTGATCGGTATAGAGCCATGATTACTAACTTTTTCATTCCTGAATTGAACAAACATGATGTCCAGGAACTGTGATTCCAACAAGACGGGCGCAACATGTCGCACAGCTCGTGCTAATTTCACGTTTGTGACCTGTGAATTGGCCTCCAAGATCTTGTGATTTAACACCGCTAGACTCTTTTCTGTGGGGTTATGTAAAGTCATCGGTCTATGCGGATAAACCACAAACGCTTGACCATTTGGGAGATAACATTCGCCGTGTTATTGCCAATATACGGCCACAAATGTTGGAAAAAGTCATCGAAAATTGGACGTCCAGATTGGACTAAATCCGAGCCAGCCGTGGTAGGCATATGCCAGAAAATGTAATGCCACAAGTTTATCTTTCGAATAAATAAAAAAATCATGTCAATCGAATATTCCATCGTTGTTTTATTGCCTCTAAAAACACCCTTTACAAAAGTTACTTATACTATTTTCTCAAACCATTCTTGCATACATTAGTTTTAAATTCAATTCTCAAAATCATTTTACTATCTCGATCTGCTTCATTTAGATGAGAAACACCTTAAAATTAACAATTTCAACCATGAAACCCTTTTTAGATAAAAAAATCTATATAAGTTATGCAGGAAAATGTTTAACTGTGTAAACATTAATGCTTAACTTATGTACCTTTTTCGATTAAAAAAATATATTTTGACAGTCTAATAACTTTGTTTATAATTTAATTCATTTTGAACAGAATTTCCGTAGTAGTATTTTATCTTTTTCTTATCAATTTTTGGACAGATGTTTCAGATCTCTAACAAGACAAGTTTCCATCAAGATCACAATTTACCCTTGAATTCCTTAACAGATCAATCACAATCAAGAATTTCAAAGTTCTATGTAAACATTAAACAAGTATTATGTTAACTAACTACAAGCACTCAATTGGGTCCTTATGTCTTCTTCAAGTGTCACTAAAACTGATGGTCACTTTTGTGGAATTTGGACAACATTTTTGGAAAGAGAAACTTAAACGAGTTACGAGTAATTTCCTCATTTTTGTTAATGATTTTTGTGCTTTTAATTTATAGCCCATTTAACACAGTAAAATAAAATCGAATTTGGCCAACTGGTTTAGAATACTAGATTTTGGTTCGCGGTTTTGACCTTGTTTTGTTTTTTTTTTTTTTTTGCATAAAAACACAAAATTCCACCTGTCAAGTGTTGACTATTTTTTTGCTGACCATCTGTCTGTGATTGCTGATAGCACTTGAGTGGTTTTCTCGATATTGCCAAAAATCTACTTATTGCTGATCAAACAAAAAAATTATTTTTGGCAAAGTACAACAAAACCAAATCAACTGGAGGTCTTTTAAAGTTTGCACAAGTACTTTGGACTATTGCACTACAATTGACGTATTATTGCAAAACAGAAACTGCAAAACCATTGAACTCCGGAAGATATAGAGACACGAAATCGAGTAAGTACTTTGTTTGAGCCTGGGGGTGACTCAATTGGCATATTAAATTAGTTTCGAATGGAAATCGTCAACGGGCCATCAAATGATTGGACGACCGAAACGAAAAACACGTCGCGTCGTCGTAGCGGTCTTGGTTGAAGAAGAAGTAAAAGTTATTGACTTTGTATTATTGTGCCTGAAATGACAAAAGAGTTTCAGGTATTTTAGGCGGCGAACAAAATGTTTTCGTTTTTTTTATTGCTAAAGGTATTTGGCGCAAAAACGAAAAGAGCCTAAATCAATAACAACAAGAAAACATTTTGTTTTGGTTTTCGATATTTTGCATGAGAAATACCTTCTAGAAGATTATTTGCATTGAATGGAAATATTTCGGGTGTTCAAAATATTTATTCGTGAGTTGTCCTAGTTTTAACTTTTGCGTTCTACCATTTGCGAGTATAACAATAATATAATTGTAAGGCCAACATTTTGCGAAAATTTTTATCTTCTTTGGAGGTGCATTTGTCAAAAGTATACTTCTTCATAAAACATGCACGCAAAATCGAAGGCAAACTTTAATGACAGTTAAAGATAACTCCCCTTGATGGGTGAATGATTCTTCACCTCGACTTAATTTTATGGCATTTGGAGTTGTTGAATGAAATACAAATTACTGTTTGTTTCTTAGAATTTCTATTGCAAGAAATTAATTGTGCTCGTCTTCATTTTTGCATTAAAATATTCTTTTGATTTAATTTTATGAATGTCAGAGTGACTTTTTCGCTAAACGAGTTTCTTTATGATTTTCTATTAAATTCAATTATTTTGATAAAACAAAATACATAATTCAACAATATTGAAAGAAAAAAGAAACATTTCTCAAATACCATGGGAATAAAAACTAATTGTTCTTCTTCATGCCTCAATGTAGCTGTAGGAAATGTCTTGCTTCAGTCTGGCATAAATTACATGAAACATGAATATTCTGTTACCAGTTGCATGTTACAAGTTTTTTCTCTCGATAATTTGTAGTACTGTTCTAGTGTGAGAATAATTTTATTTATTTATTCTTTTGTAATGAAAGCTAGAGAGTTTATTAAGTACCAGCAAACAAGTTAACAGTATTAACAATAGAATTTAAAATGAAATGTAATATTTGTCGTGTTGAATAAACTGAATGAACGAAAAGGTACCTATATATTTCAGAGGTCTGAAAATAATTCTTCTTTTATTACATGAATACTAATGTAGAATTTAAGACATTAATTATATTTTCTTATGATCTGCCAATATGAAATGAAACATCAACATGCTGGAATTAAGGGCAGTTAGATGCGCCGGATTAAGGTTCTTTTTCCCTGACAGCTCCCGTGTTGAAAGAAAATTTCTATCTTCATGCCGAAATTCAAAAAATCAAACGAATGGACGACCTCAACTTACTTCCTCAAGACTTAGTCGCGGCAAATGGATAGTAACCTCGAGTACACTGATTCTAACCCCCCCCCTTTCCCTGTTAAAACGCCTTGACAGCTGACGTAATTCCAATCCTTTCATAAAATGCTATAGGTTCACATTGAATGCATTGCATCCTTGTTCTTTTAATATCCCGCACATGAGAGTGGTATCATCACTTTCTTAAAATGTGTGCTACGTATATGCCGTAGTGTACTATCATTGGTAATAGGCTAAATTCGTTAAAAGTCATAAGGAACAAAGTTTTTAATCACACTCCCTAAAGTGGACAGTATAAATGGTTGGAGTGTCTTTTTGCCTTGGCCCTTCCAGCGTCTTTTCACTAAAAAATGAAATTCAGACAAAAAAAAAACAAAATTTTGGCGAAAACAAATTATTTTCTTTTTTAAGCCTTTTAAGCCTATATGTTGAGAAATTCAAGGACATTAACTAGTTTTTTTGGCGACGTGAAATAACGCCCTACGAAATAAGGCCACACCTTAAATGCGGCTTTATTTCCATGAAGAAATCAAAATAACACCGAGAGGCCTTATTTCAATTGAATTGTGGAAATAAGGCCACATTTTACATGGAAATAAGCCCGCATTTCCAGGAGATAAAAATAATGGCCCACTATTGTGGGTGATAAGTGCGGAATTTTATTTTGCGACTACTGACCCACTATGCTGGTTCATTTGTCCAGAAATCTAATTCAGGGTTTCCGACCTTCGCGATTAATTTTAACATTTTGTAAAACAATAAAAAAAGTTTATAACATTTTGAAGGTTTTTTCTGTGCATAAAGCTGAAACATACCGCTTTAAGTCTATGTGACGTTAAGAAAACATTATTCAATGCAAACGTTCTTCTGCACTCTGGGATGTCAAAGTTCTGTGAGGGTACGGCATTCTACAAGTACACTATACTTGAAGTCAATTTCATCTTATTGCAACTATCTTTCACCTAAAATAACCAAGCTGTTTCAATTACATTAAAAGCTGCATCAGAAAGATGGATGGACATAAGCGAAAAAAATTTTGCCCAAAAGAGAAGCAATTTGGGGTGTGAAAATAAATTTTTTCCGTCGCTTCGCTCGCAATTAAATCAAATCGATCTTGAATTTTTCGTATTGGCCTCATCCTCGTCGAAATTCAAAAAGATGCTGAAAATGAATAGTTAAAATTCTTGCAAATAAAGAAACGAGGTCCTAATTATTTGTAAGATTTTTTAATTGTGTAGTATACATACAGGAATTTACGGTTTTTATTTATTTTTATAGCATGAACATTCGTCGTTTCAATTTTTTTTTTTATTTGAACTTTTGTCCCATTAAAATATAAACCTAATTAGGACTATTGACCCACCATAGTGGATTAATAATCCCTAAATCGAAGTCGGCACTTATGACCCTCCATAGTAGATCAGAAGTTCCGAAAACAAATTTCGGGAATTCCGATCTCGGGACGAGTTTCCCTGCGCCAACTTTTAAATCGAAACAGAAAAACCGAAATAAGGCCCCACGGGCATTATTAAATTAAATACAAAAGAAACAAAAGATAGATAGAACGCAAATTGCACTTGTCAGAACCCGTTATCCAAACGCCTAAAATTTCTATATGTTTACGTATTGCTTAATCTAAAAAAATACCTCAAGAACCACAGATTGTTCATATTTGTTGAAAGAGTCATAAATTAATCGAGTCGAAATTTATTAAAATCTGAATGTTTTAAGAACCGTTAAATATTTTTTCTCAAAGAAATAGTTAAAAATTAATCGTTTCTATCTGTGCAGTAAATATTTTGCGTTTGATTTTATACAAATATTTCTAAAAAAAAAATACCGGATCTATGGTTCTCGATAAGATCCTGATATAATGAAGTGTTAAAAGGTTAAATAAGGATTAAGTTTTTGTTTACCAAAAACCACAACTTTTAAGGTACCAGGTATGTCATTAAAAACGAGTTTTTTAATTGTTATTTTATATTTAATAACCAACTGATTTTGGCAGGTGTTATTTGATTTTACCATATTTTATCATATCAAAATAATAACAATCAATAATTTTTTTTAAATGAAAGAATATATACATACATACGTTCATAATTTTTCCATCGAATCGTCAAAAATTAAAAACAAAAACCCAAAAAACTTGATTTCAAATCTTTTGTTTCAAACACGGCGTCATACTCATCCGAATGATTAATTTTTCTTCTTCTTAAATAAAGACAACCGACAAAAACAAAAATAAGTTGCGAATTTACTACGTTTCATAAAGAATAAACGAGAAAAACTTACTTGCAATCAAAATAGATGAAGGCAATAAAATTCTATGATTTTTGAGGTGAGGTTCTCATTCTCTAAGCAATTTATCTCATAATTTAAATGTTGCTATAAAAATTAATTAAAGTCATTTAACTTTCTTGTGCTTCTATAAATCGAAACACATAATTACATTTATCAAATAAAAGACCCATGTTTCAAATGCATCGGGGACTGTTTTATTAATTTTTGCATAAACTTTGACGCATCGCTTTGTGCCTGATAAAATATTCAAGCTTAAATTTATGATATAATTATTGATCACTAGATAAAAATTGCCGAAATTATTATCCGACATCTTAAAAGCTCCAAAAAAACATGTTAATATTGAGACAACCTTGTCCCAAGTGTTAATAGTAAAAATAGACATGATTTATCCAAGTTTTATTTCCTTGTCATAGCAAAACATGTATTTGAAGATATAATCATTGCTGTCTTCTCTTTAATTTTTGGAATCTCTCTTCGTCAAATTGTTGGCTATTCCTTGGCCAATTATATGCAAATTAGGTCATTAGCGAGTTAAACGTTTTCCTCACTTAATTATATCATTCGAAACCATTTTCAATTTATCATTTCAAAGAACGTCTGGCAGACGTTGTTCACGGGGGAGTCACCTACCTATGTGAAAAATTAAATTTGCAATCAATTTGTCAATGACTTTTTGGAATTTTTGGTGGTACAAAAGACGTCATTAAGCTATTTATGTATTTTGCATGGCCTGGGGTAAAAATTAAAGGAGCATCAGGATGATTTTCTGAGAAATGGATTCGATACTTAATTACCTATCAAGAAATATTTAATTTGAAAAGTTTTATTTTTTGAAGGTCATTGTTTAATTGAAGACATGAGCTTATTACTGTTTTTACTGTAAACAAACTTAATCGGTGATTTTGTTTCCAATATCATGGAAAATCGAAAATCAAATAAAACACGTTTTTCTTCAAAACGAGTTTTAACCTCATCATTTGCATACCATCTCATATTAAAGCTTATAGGGGAATTTTCGGCTAGTGTAGACTGTGTGGTTTTTATAGTAAATTGGAACACTGAAAATACTAGTTTTTTTTTTAATATAACAAATTTTTGTCTAGATCATTTTTTTGGTCAACTGAAGCTCAATAGAAAAAAAACCTATTTTAAGAAGCTGGATTTTTTTTTAATTTTTGCTGGACAGTTAACATTTTTCAGTGTCTCTTGAAAGTCTTGTCTATCGAGCTTTAATTTTAGAACGTAGTTGAAGAGACTTATCATATTTGGGTAACATTTTACAATTTTCCAGAGTAGTTTAATTAATCCACTTTTGAAAACAAAATGTTTTCCTTAAGAATTATCCTTAAACTATGAACTTAAAGTTCTTATACTTTTAACTTATAGTTAGTGAAGTTATTTTGTATTAATTTGTATGTCAAATCCCAAATTTAAATTTTATCTAAATCATTTTTTTATAAGAAACGAAATCTTCAAGGAACTTCAGTTGAACTTCATCACCATTTCTGCATACTTAACAGCTAAAAACAAAAGCAAAGCCACTAAAAACGATTGATTTGCCTTCGCCTAGTGAAGATGCATTAAAAATATGTATTCGTTTTGAATACTTAATTGACACACTTATATGGCAAAGGCTGACATCAATTTTTAATCGAAAAACGATTAAAAACGCTCAATAAATATGTCAAACAACGAAAATCTAATCAAAGTAGCCCGAAGCTCGACAATGAATGATTCTTAATAGTAATTAAGAAGGCTAATTTGGTTTTGTTTTGACTATCCGTCTCGTAGTAAAATTTTGCGAATAAATTAATTAAAATTAGTCTGTCTCAAAAATGAGACAAAAAAATAGTATAAACACAGAAAAACGTGTCATTGTTTATTAATCAGGTTCGTAAATTAAAATCCATCTAACATGCCAGACTCGACCTTCTGGAAATGTTTTCCGCAATGCATTTCATTTAAATTTTAACTTTATTGAAAAACAAATCATATCTACTTTAAAATGTGTTCAAATGAGTGGAGTTTAATCGCATTAAAGGAGCATAAATAAATAAATAAAGAAAATACGTCAGAATTTGTTGTGTTAATAAAGTGGCAACTAGATAGTTTGGTTGTTTTTGCGTGATACGAAAGTCAAACGAATCTGTTGTGTTTTGTCTGATGTTTTTTTCTTGAATTTAAATTATTCAGATTTTTGAGACAAAAAAAAATTAGAAAATGATGTTAATGGTAAACAAATCTAACCACTTGGAAACACGCGTTTTTATACAAAGTCGAAAAAATAACCGTAGGCATGATCTATTTTTAAGAAATCAATTCAAATTATTTTTTAAAAAGCAGGTCAATTAGAATATGACTAATGGTTTTAATTAATTTTGAAAGTGGCAAAAACTTATAAATTTAAAAAATTAAAGCGCAACAAATAACAACTATAAGCCTTTTAATAATGCAATAAATATGCACCACAACAATCAATAAGCCGACTTTGAAAAATGCATCCCCGAAAAACAGCCACTTTATCAACACGTCAGGTGCCACCCTCGACACATTTATTTTGCTTTTCCATCGCCACAAGAATAATAACAAAACTGAAGCCTGGCTAAAAAGAAGCATTAATCAATGTTAAAAACCCATGCTTATCACATTTATGGCTCAACTTGAAAAATTACGTTTGCTGTTGTTCAACTTATCCTCCTCTAAGTAAATACTTGCAATCCATCAGCATGCAATTGAACACTCATAACATTAGCTCGACACCTGCAATTATCATGATAGCGCACAAGGTCAGTGTTACAACAGTCTTTGTTCAAGCCAAAGCTTCTACAAGTTGTTAGTTGCAACAATATTAATCACCCTCATCAATATGCTGAAGATGACTGCCAGATATCAGTCTTTTATCTCTCTGATTGATATTGCGTCTTGCACTTTAGGATTTCCCCAGCCTTGAAAATTTATAGTTTCTTTGTTTTCTGAGCAAAATAAGAAAACAAAAAACAAAATAAAGCTACATTTAATTTAATGGAAATGTTAAAAAAGAGATGTCATTTCATGTCATTTCATCGGCGTCCGAATGCCGGCTACAATTATTAAGTCTGGTTTTCAAAATCATCCTATTTGCCGGCATTCACAATGTTAAGATGGCAACTAGTTATTATCTAGTCGAATATCTTCAATGAGCATGATAATCGCTGGGAGTGAGGCGTGACAGTAGTTCCATTATATTCCATTTGTTTCTGTAATTGCTTCGGAGGTACTTCATAGACAGTTCTCACAGATAATTCCTTTTTCGAACCTTGAACTTGACGGCCCATTTTCACAAAACCCAAATTCATAAGATTTCAAATTAATTAAAGAAATACGAACAAACGACATTGACAATGAAAACAACATCTCATAAAATATTACTCATACGCCCGAGTGCCTTTTGCAATTAATTTAATTTGGTGTGTAATTGTTTCGTTTTTTTTTTGTCTATTTCAGGTTGGAAAATTTGGCTTTTAAATGAGCAGAGGAAGACATTGAGTGACATTTTATTGGATTGTCTTTTATGCAAATAAGGTTTTCATTAAGTTGATTGTAAGACAGAATTATAATGCAGGCGATAGCAATTGCGTGTAGCGTGTTATTTGCAATTGTTGACTTTACTCAGGCGCAAGATGACATTAGCAATAGCTTATACACAACGAGGTAAGTTGTAATTTAAATTGAATTTAAGAACATCGACTCTCGCTAAATAAACACAAGCCAACGATTAATATTCATTTCTTTTTCGTTTAATTTAAATTGCCGTCATAAGAAATATTCAAACCGCAGACTTAGAGACAATATAGTTAACTGGTGATAAAAAACGTATTTAGCACGAGACAGTAGTATGTTTTCCTTAAGTTTGACAATTTATCAATGACTTAAATGTATTCGTTCAGTTAATGCTCAAGTCGAAATTTAAATAAAACCACAGCCATTAATTAGACGGTTTTGTGTTGCTTAGATTTTTAATTATAATATTGGCACATGGCACAAGAATATGGCGCGTGTTTTTTAGCCAAAATAGAATAATTTTCTGATTTTTCAACTTTGGTAATAATGGGGTTAATATAAATAATAAGCAAAGAACAAGAAAAATATCATAGAGAATTAAGGCACAACTATAATTGCTTAACGCCCGATTTCTTGACAAAGTTCTAGCCCTTAAAACTAGGTTTAGTGAAATTTTAGAACTCATTTGAGTTCTAAGTCATTTCTTCACCAAGTTCTAACGCGTTAGAACTTCGATTTAGAACTTTGTTATAGTTAGAACTTCGATAAAATTAGACCCTCGAGTTCGGGGGTCTAGTGCCTTAGAACTTCGGTTTATTAGAATTTCGTTTTTTCAACGAATTTGCTGATTTCATATTGGACAACGGCGTCGACCGGTTCGTTGGTAAAAATTGGTATTTACTTTGTAGCATTTGTTGGTAATGAATTATTGTTGGTCTTGTCAGACGACCGCGGCACCGTTGTTTCGGTGGACAAAGCTGTAGACACCATAGCTGTCGGTGGAAAATTGACGGTTTGAGACGGCGGCGGCGTCATTAGGGTTGTAGCTTTTTTTTCAACCTGAGAGCATGGGATATGGGAATCGTCTGCAGGAGTCATTTTTAAGACGTTGGAATCTGGTGGCATTGCATCAGAATCAAATGATGCTTATCTTGTTAGCAAATGGTCAGTGAAGTATACTTCGGCGATGGCGACAGCTTAACGAAAGCCAAAGCCTTAGTGTAAGCCACTTATCATTAACAGTTCTCTGAGTGCATGTGATGCACAATTAAAGGCCGATCCTGAACGTCGAAGTACTTTTTTCTTGACAGTTTATGGGATATGGGCACGAGTAGGATTCGATTCTGCGTAACAGCTAACAGCCAACACACAAACTAATGGCGTTTTCAATCGGCAATCTGGAATCTGAAAAAAGCATTCTGGTTTTAAAATCAGAACTGTCACTTTTGCCAAATTGAGCGCATTCAGTATGCTTTTTTTCACTTCCAGATTGCCAATTAAAAACGCCATAACACTTTACGGACATCACCAAAATAAACATACACCGTACACACATATGTTCAAACACAAACAAAAAATTAGCGCAACTTCAAAAATTATATTTATTTTATTTTGAAATGAAGGAAATATGTGTCAAAAATTACTGCCGGGCGACTCAAAAATTTTAAAAACATGCTAGAACTAGTTTCTAAAAATGACAAGTTCTAAGCGCTTAGAACTCAGTTATGATTTTAGATCGAGTCCTAGGGAAGTGAAGAAATGCCCGAGTTCCAACTAAGTTAGAACTAAGTTCTAAAGTTAGACCGAGATTCACTAGATCGAGTTTTAAAGGCAACTTAGAACTTTGTGAAGAAATTGGGTGTAAGTGAACTTAAGCTAATGTCATAAAATCGGACGAAAATTTCCTTAAGTAAGCAAAAAAAGTAGGCCTGGCCTTATTATCTTCAAATTGTCAAATTCACTTAAGCAATGGGCGAATAAAACCACACTAGTAAAATTTGAACGAAAAGTTAAGGAACTTTGCTTAATTACATTTTGGTTTGCTCCTTTAAACTTCAATTTTGAATGACATATGATTCATGCTTACCTAATTACTTAATATCGTAAATCGAACCTTATAAATATTCATTGTAAACTTCCACTACGACGCATAAGCGTAATATTTGGTTTCTCTTCTCTAAATCGATAAACAGTAAACGTGCGAGATGTGTGGGTGTACTAAGTGTTGCGTTCCAGAACTTTTGGTTATAGCAGAAAGAATTCTTCTTTACGAAATTCACACCGCTTGTGAAAGCTCTAAAAAGTTGCTGACTTATTTGGCCACACAACAGTCAACAACTAACCTCAACAGTTCGATAAAATCATACAAATTAAATCTCCCACAATCTCATGATTTCAATCTGCAACAAACTCTTAAAAAAAATACCGCTCGAGCTTGAGTTAAAAAGAAACCGATCTTGTTCAAAGATATAGCAACGCCTCAATGCTTTTTTGTTCGTCCAAAATGCAAACAACCCACATTTGAAACTCTCAAAAAGTTTGTTGTTTGCTTTTCGTTTGAACTCCTAATTTTGCATATAATAGTCGTTTTTTTGGTTCGTTATTTCTTGACCTTGACCGAGTGGTGTTGAAACATGGATTACAAAATAAACCGACCAAATCGATTGTGTCGGTCATTAAATCCAACATCAACAGTCTTCACCTAACCTCTGATCGATGTAAATTAACATAGATGCAAATTTTAAGGCAACGCGACGATAATGCCGATGACTTCCCATTTGTTCGAAATAATTTAAAAAAAGCAAATCTTTTCTTTGATTGATGTATGACTTCATAAATTATGACACATTTTTGAATGTTTGTTTTTTGTCTTTTCTTTTTTTTGTGTGTTTCAGATACGAACGTCTAAACGTTGATACAATTTTGCAGAGTCCCAGACTGGTGACGAACTATGTGGAATGTTTACTAAACAAGAAGCCCTGTGCACCCGAAGGCAAAGCCCTTAAAAGTGAGTGTGTATTATTAAACCTAATTTTGTTTTGTCAAAAAATAAATATTTAATTAATAATTCCGAGGTAAATGACCTTTAAACACTGCCTTCCGGAATTTAAGCCTCTGTCAAGTTACTGTGATTTAATAATTTGTTTTCAATAAAAAAGATGTAGACGAAATTATGTTTATGTTGAAAGGCATTGATTTTGATGTTATAGGCGCCAATAGCACCATTCAGAATTGAATGTTGTGTTTCGATAACTTGATTTGACCCTTCGATAGCTTGACTGACCCTCAGCTTTAAACTTTACAAAATACAATATATTGATGACACAAAATGTAAAAGTTAGAAAAATGTTATCTTTGGAGAGATAATATTAAATTCCTAATTCGAAGGTGTACAGGTACATTTTTGTTCAGATGGAATTTGTTTATATATTATAAGAGGAGTATATAAGGAGGCTTGTACTTACACATTTCAAGAATTCCTTAGGTGTCGATTCTGCATGACTGAGAAGTGAATCAATTATCCGTTGCATGCATGATTCTCTTCGAAGCTTTGTTAGTACTTCGCAAGACCAAGAGGAAAGACCAATGAAATATCTAAGGGTGTTAGGGGTACTCGCCGCCATATTTAGAAAATAAGAAAATGAAAACAGTGCATGTCATCTGCAATTCTGCATATGAGGTTTCACAAATATATAGGCATTCAACCGTTAGAAGCAAAAAAATGTGTTTGCTTGTTTGTTTGGTATCCGGAATCGGACAGTTCTGTGTACCAATTCCGGATTACCAAAAAAGAACGCTATACAAGTTAATGGCTAAAACACACACACGCTTTAGCTTCGTCTTCGTCTGCGTAACAATACACTCACTTCAAGCTTGCTTTGAATGATATTTCTCCCTACATCATCATCATCGTTCTAAAAAAAAATAGGCCAGTTCCATCTAACAGCATCTCACTGGGATATCAGAGATCTCAGAGATTTATTAAGTGGAACAAAAAATCTCAGCTGAGAACTGAGATTTTTTCCTGTGATCTCTGAGATGAAATTATTTTGGATTCGATTTCTCACTCATGTCGTTTTCCATTGTTCTTTTTTTGACGTTTCTTCTTCTATCTCCAATGGAACAGGTTATGATGTATGTATCATTCTTTGGACGATTCTGTTTTCAAAACAGAAGAGTTCTTCTTTTCTCAGAAGCATTCCGTCCGTCAAAGTCAGTCCGATATGGAATGCTTTCAGAAGACTTCTGGACTCTTCCTAATGCTTCTGGACGACCAATGGAAAACGACATCAGCTATTTTGACGTGACTGACATATGTACAACTACAATTTGCAAGGTAACCATTTATTCTCAATGACTGAGAATTATGTTCCACCAAATGATTTTGCCTCTGTCAAAGTAACGGGTGATTTTTTAAGAGGTTTAGAACTTTTTTTTTTTTAAACACAAAAAATTCGAAAAAATGAATGAAATATTTATTTGAATCGATAGTTTGAACCTTGCAATTCAATGTTTAAAGATAATTTCATGCAAATGTTGACCGCGGCTGCGTCTCAGGTAGCCCATCCACTGAGTCCAATTTTGGCATACTCTTTCACACATATCGGCCGGTATCTCACGAATGAATGCATGGATGTTGGCTTCCAGTGCGTCAATCGAAGCGGGCTTGTCCCTATAGACATTAGCCTTGACATACCCCCACAAAAAATAGTCTAATGGTGTCAAATCGCACGATCTAGGCGGCCAATTGACCGGCCCGAAACGTGAAATTAACTGTTCACCAAACTCGCCTCGCAATTGCGCCATTGTTTCGCGTGCTGTGTGGCATGTGGCACCGTCTTGTTGAAACCACATATCATGCAAGTCAAGAACTTCCATTTTGGGCAAAAAAAAGTTTGTTATCATCGCTCGGTAGCGTTCACCATTGACAGTAACGCTGCGATTCGCATCATCTTTGAAGAAATATGGCCCAATAATGCCGCCGGCCCATAAACCGCACCAAACAGTGGCTTTTTCGGGATGCATTGGTAGCTGTTGCAATGCTTCTGGCTGATCTTCACTCCAAATGCGGCAATTTTGCTTATTTACGTACCCATTCAACCAAAAATGAGCCTCATCGCTGAACACAATTTTTCGATAAAAAAGCGGATCATCGGCCAGCTTTCCAAGAGCCCATTCACCAAAAATTCGGCGTTGTGGTAGGTCGGCTGGCTTTAGTTCTTGCACCAGCTGTATCTTAAAAGTCTTTACGCCCAAATCCTTCCGCAAAATTTTCCACGTACCTAGTGCTGTAACAAAGGCCAAACTGCTGGGAACGGCGCCGAATCGACATTTCGCGGTCTTCTGTCACACTAGCTGATACGGCCGCAATATTTTCTTCACTACGCACAGTACGTAAACGTGTTGGTGGTTTAATGTCCAACAAAGTAAAGGTGCGAAATTTGGTCACAATCTTCCGAATAGACTGCTCAGAAGGTCGAGAATGCCGACCATAAAATGGAAGCAGCGCGCGATGAACATTTCGAACCGAGCACGAATTTTGATAGTAAAATTCAATAATTTGCAAGCGTTGTTCATTTGTAAGACGATCCATGGTTAAATTGCAAACCAAACTGAAGCTGTTTGACAGTGACACAAGGTACTAAACACACGTCAGCTGTCAAAACCAGTGTTGCCAAAACCAAACCAGCTCAAAATCACCCGTTAACATTGAGATATCAGTGAGATATTTTTAGGTGGAACTGGCCTAATGAATTTGGTTGTGTACTTGTTTTACAGCTATATTGAGCTGTCAGACAAAGCAAATGTTCCGTTACGAATCACATTACGTTACATTACGTACGAAACGTGAGGTCGAAGTAACTGTGTGATTGAATTCCTATGGCTGAACTCGTAAACGTCAGGCAAAGCCAAAGCTATAAATGTCTTAGCATTTAAATAAGTCTTTGCTACCCACTCGTGTTTATTTTTAGGTATTGACCATTATTTTTCGATTTGTTTTAATTCCCAATAAAAACAGTGATTTCATTGAATTCAAATTTTTAAAACTATTTTTTTCGTTAATTAAAGAAAATTATAACATTCCGCCAATTAAAAAACAATCGTGATGTTTAAGTGTTAATTACTGACAGTTTTCATCACAAGGAACGCGACACATCAATCATTTGCTAGGTGTGATGATACTGCAAATATATGTAATTTTAGAAAAAAGTAAAAAAAAAATGGTCACCTCTAATTTATAAAATTACCTGTATTTAATGAATACTAAGGGCTTCACTTTTAATTATCACACATGATGATTTATTTTTATAGCGACGAATCATCTGTAGAAAAATTAATGGAGAGACATAAATAATAATTTACTTTTGCTACTTAATGAAATATTTTTCTGTTTTAATAGCCGAAAACATGTAGATTAAATATTTGCTAACTAACATTTTGTTTGTATTCAAAGGAATACTCCCAGAAGCCCTCCGTACAAAATGCAGCCGCTGCCATCCAAGTCAAAAGGAAGTCGCTCTGAAGGTCATCACAGCTTTATACTTCGACTATCCACAACACTACAAAGCTCTCCGTGAGAAGTGGGATCCTTCTGGAGAATATAACAAGC
Organism: Sphaerophoria taeniata; assembly: GCA_943590905.1. Classification (NCBI taxonomy): domain Eukaryota; kingdom Metazoa; phylum Arthropoda; class Insecta; order Diptera; family Syrphidae; genus Sphaerophoria; species Sphaerophoria taeniata. The sequence continues at coordinate 17,932,515 of OX016540.1, read as the reverse complement.
GTTTTGAAGAATACCTCCGCGACCAAAAATTCAATTCTATTGGAGGAGGGGAAGCTGATCAAGGTTTGTTCCCTTTTTCAATTGTCTTCTTTTTTGACAAACCAATTAAGTCCCTCGACTGTTATTGTTTATTTAATACAATTTGAAAACATTTTATTTTTCCAGGAGAACAAGCACAGGTAAATCCAAAAAATCACACTCAAAAGAAAATTAAAACCAAATCAAAAACTAGTACGAGTACGACAACTACTCGTCAACCAAATACATACACATTTAAGCCATTGTCATTACGAATCATTTCTATTCCTGAAAATGGGCCGCTTCTGTTGCGTCCACTCTCGCGCTTGTTGGCAAATATTCCATTTTTTGGATGAGTTGTTTTCCACTGGCTTTTGTTGCTTATTTTGTAAAAAATTATATTTCCAAGCTTTCTGCCGGAATTTCAAAGTTCAGGTGTAGTTCATCAGTTTTTGGCTTTGGAATGTGGATTATTTCTAAATTTTAAGGAATTTGTAAATATTATTTTTTGATACTGAATTTTTAGAATAAACATTATTTTTATACGTAAATTTAAAGAATGTGAAATTTCTTTGTCGTCAGGTAAACAGAGATTGTTGGGCTTTTTGATCGCATGCGCATTATTTTTCTCTCAAGTTTCGCTTTGCTCATTTATCAACCTTCATATTTCAAAATTTGTATTCCTTAACCAAATTTTTAACTCCCCAAATTGGCGAATTACTAAAAAATAACCATTTTTACAAAAAAAAAACAAAAACAAAAACAAGGGCTCATCATTCAGCATAAATGTTACGCAGCGTCCAACGCGACAGGGTCAAGAATCCAACCAAACACAGGCACAGACGCCGCCGCCTCCGCCGGCAGACACTAAGCCAAGTGCAACGGAAAGTGATGACAAGGAACTTCCGGCGATTTTGAACCGTTTTGGCGGTGATGATGAAGATGGTTACGATTACACAGCTCCTGTAAGTTTGATCTTCAATTTTTCACGAATTCAAAAAGTATTAACATGTTGATTTTAGAAACCAGCGAATGAGACAGTTGTTCAGGCTACAACAGTTGCTCCACAACAGCCTGCCAGGCCACAGAAACCATCGCAACCAGCACAACCCCAACCTCAACAATCACAGAAGCCACAACAGCAGCCATCAGCGCCAGCTGCAACTTCAGCGCCATCTAGGAGACCTGTAATAATTGATATGGATCAAACATCAAATGCAAATAAAAGACAAACTATTGAAACAAATCGTACACCTCGTCTTAGGGTTGCCATATTACCAACTATATTTGCCATTAAAGAATACAAAATTAGACATTTTGTTCAGCCTATATTGAGGGGTTAAGGTTTCTTCTATTGAAGACTCAGCCATTTTGAGGAAATGAGAAACTAAAAATTGTTCAACTGTAAATACTTATAATTCCTGTTAAAACTGTTGCTAAAAAAAATATTCGTTATTATTTTTGTCCACTGCCATATTTATATCCAATTTTATTATTTTCTATTGGTGTTGGTTTGTATTTTCGATATTTGTACCTGATTCTTACAAGTGCAAACATAACTTTAATAAATTATTTTTGCTTTCTTTTCTGTTATTATTTTTTGTTCCTTTTAATATATATATAAAAAAATATAAAACTTTGAAAAAAAAATAAAAACTAATATTTACTAGTCTGAGGAAAACTGGAGAGTTTCAGATGAATTTTTTATAATTTGCATACTGTACCTATACCTTTTTTAAATTGACAATGTTAATTAAAAATTTTAATTTATTAATTTTTTGGTTTCTTCTAGAATGTTGAGATGTTAATTCAAAAAAAAAATATTATATGCTTCGATGATGTTTATAGTTTGAGGCAATAATCCGAGACTAATACAAGAAAAAAAGATGTGTTTCTAATTACAGGCATTCGCATGATTTAATCGATTATAATCAATTCAGACAACTACTCAAAATCACTCGATTATGCACTGTGAAATCATTCGAATGATTTCTCAAGCCTACTACTATTGCTCTTCAAAATTAAAAAGATCTCGAATGACGAAAATTAAGTGTCGATGACTAGAATTCGGATGTAGATGCCGGGAACTCGAATGACGATGACGAGAACTCGAATAATGATGACAAGAACTCGAATGTCGATGACGAAAACTCGAATGAAAATAACTCGAATGACGATGACGAGAACTCGAATTAAAGGAACTCGAATGACGATGACGAGAACTCGAATGATGATGACAAGAACTCGAATGTCGATGATGAAAACTCGAATGAAAATAACTCGAATGACGATGACGAGAACTCAAATGACGATGACGAGAAATCAAAGGAAAAGAACTCGAATGACGATTAGGAGAATTCGAATGAAAAGAACTCGAATGACGATGACGATAACTCGAATGATGATGACAAGAACTCGAATGTCGATGACGAGAACTCGTATGAAAATGACTCTAATGACGATGACGAGAACTCGAATAAAAAGAACTCGAATGACGATGACGAGAAATCGAAGGAAAAGAACTCGAATGACGATTAGGAGAATTCGAATGACCAGAACTCAAATGAAAAAACTCGAATGACGATGACGAGAACGAGAAGAAAAGAACTCGAATTACGATGACGAGAAATTGAGTGAAAAGAACTCGATTTCATACGATTTTGTAATTCAAATGATCATTCGAATATTCAAATCATTCGAATACTTTTTTCTTGATTATTGAAATCATTCGATTACGCCCATCACTATTCTAAATTTTGAAGGGAGCGAATTTTGAATTTTTTTTTGTGAATAAAATTTTACAAGTAATATTGCACTATAACACAGTAAGAGGTTAAAAAAAAAACAAGTAAATTTTTGCCAATCAGTGGTGCTACCACACTTTTTTAACCAACTGGCTGTGTGCCAATGACTGTTCAAGTGTTCAATTCAAGTTCTAAAGCAAACAGGTTTAAAGTTTATCATCCCATTGTCAACGGAATAATGGACTCGTCGTTTCTTTTTTTTCGATTCCAGTATGGGTGTTGAAATAGACGCTTAAGTCAAAAATATTTTCCTTTCTCTGCCAAGACAAAAAATCATTGCTGATTGCATAAAAGTCAAAAATACCTTTGTCTAAACCATTTCATACGTTCCATTTATGTAATGGTCATATTTGATTGGTAATATCGAAATCGAAATCGAAATATCGAAAACAACTGTATTTTCCCTTTTAACGTAAACACTGTTTACTGTGTCAGCTAGTTTTCCTTATAAAGTCTTTGCCGAACACCACAAACTTCTGCGAACAACAAAGACTTAAAAAAAGTACCAGCCGATCCAGATAACGTTGTCCTCAAATACAATTTAGCTGATTTTTTGATTAATTTTCTTCCAATCAAATCACTTTTTTTAGAACAACCATCCTTTTTGCAAGCAATTTTATTGGTGTTTTTTCATTTACCTGGTTTTTTCTCATCTTAAAGTATTAAGGCTTTTTTGTACACATTATTATGATATTTATCATTATTTTGTCCAAAAGAATTGTATTTATTTTACCTTTGGGCTTTTATATAGAAAAAAAATTATATTTTTTGTTTTTACTTGAATATTTATTTTGTTTTATTTGCTTTCTGAAACTCTATTGTAATATTTGTATTTTTATTTAATGTACATAAAAACTTCAACCTTAATATGATTTTTCAGTTATTGTTTATTTCTTTAAAGTTTAAATAAAAAAAAAAATTCATAATAAAACTATCTTTGAAAAAAATCTTTTTTTTTGTACTTTATGCAATGGGAAAATTGGATTGGAAAAAAAATTGCATAAATAATTAAGACGTATAAGAAAAAGACAACACAAAAAAATAATATTTCTTGAGAATAATTTTAAACAAAATGATAGTCGAATTTCAAAATTGAAAAGCAGTTTACGATTTGTTTTGGCATTTGATGTTTAATCTTTTGAATAATTATTATTGATAAGAAATATTTAAACAACAATTAAATTGTTGTTAAAAATTTCCTTCCATAGTCGAATGGTAATAATTCACCAAGCTCAGGCGGCTCTGCCAAGCCATCACACAATAATAATTCACCTGGAGGATCACACACATGGACACATCACAATAATCATCCAGCTCCTAGTTTGAGTACAACATATTATTTGCAGACACAAAATCCAGTTTTGAATATCATTAATCGTATAACACTGAAATTTGCCAATACTGCAGAATTTATTGCAGGAATGCTCCGTGGAGCAGTGCCACAGCCTCAGGTATATAGCAATTAGTTGATAAATTTGTTGATCTCATTTTTATCGCAATTACAATTTTTGTTATTTATAAATATTTCTTTTTTATTAAGGAAGTTTACTCACATTCTCAGTTGAACTTTTTTTCATAGTAGTTAAAATATTGATTCAGTTCTATGGTCATTTCTAGGTAGTATACTCTAAATCTAGCCGATGATGGCACAGCACCACTTCCCTTCCATCTTGTAGAGCACAATATAAACCTTAAAGCACTATTTTCCTCTCCTCAATATGTTCACAACCTTAATTTCCAATTTAAATTTGTTTGTTCAAAATTCTGACCACCAAATAAAACAACCCTTTAATTACAGGCCCCTACACAGACAGACGAAATTTATCGCAAATTTTGCGACAGGTTGAGAAAAACAATTTTGTCCTACACAAACTATAAGCAAAATGATAAAAAATATCACCACAGTTTTTACTAAAAATAAAACACAGAAGAAGAAAAAAAATTGTCATTTCTTGCCACAACCACAGAATATTACTGACGTCAAGAAAATGAACAATAATTAATATTGACACACATTATAGCAGAAACAAATCACATCATCGTCACTCATGAAATATTTATTACCAATTTTATACTCATTTGAACTTTTAAACAAGTTTTATTCAAATTCAATCTTTTTCTAATTCACAGCGGAGTTAAGCTCATCAACCGTTTTAGGTTTTGTTGATGGGAATTTTCCTACGAAAAGAGTTTTTACGTTGTGACCATAATACATTAGATTTATTAATAAATTCGAATAAGAAAGCAAAATTAATTATTTCTTAGTTTTATATGTGAGTTCAAATTGAGTGATATAAAATATTTTTTTATTGATATTATTTAATTGATTTTTTTTATCAATTTCGGATGTTAATGCAACTTTTTGCTTCTCGACATTTTGAATTTATTTTGAGGATTTTTGGCAATATCTTATTAAGTTTTAAGAATACATTGTAAAATGTACTGTATTGAATAAATATTATTGATATTTAAAATTCGGCGTTTAACTTCTATTTCACCCATTCACGTGGTTAAGGGATCTCGAAAGGTGAGTTTCTATTTATTTGTTTATTTTAATTAAACCATTTCTTTGTTATAAGAAAAACTTAAATAAACCAAACCAAATTATCACTTAGGCTGTGTGCGAATTGGATGAATTTTTAACCACTACTGTCATATTTTAACCTGCTCCGCAGCTAGTCTAATTTTAACACTTTTTATCCAATGTCAAAATTTAACCAATCGTCAAGTTTAAACCACTTTTTAACTGAATTCGCACAAGGCCTTATAAAAATATTTGAATTCAGAGTAACAACCAACGGTTTTCAATTTAAATGTGACCCACAGAAGTATTCAACAAAAACTCACTAGATGACGTTGTTCCCTTCAATTATATGTCGGTAGAGTAGAGTTTGCACAGATAATAAATTATGTGTCTTTAGTTTTTACAAATTCATGTTTTAGTTTATCTTACCAATTTTAATTATTTTTATATTTGGAAAGAATTTTTGTGTGCGTTTTTCTTAATTTTGTTGGAAAAAAAGAGAGAAAAGTCTGAGCGAAACGCAATTATGTTTTCATGGAAGTGGAAGCAAAACGTCCGTCGTCGGTCGGTAGCGCAGATCATATTTGAAATGGTAAAGTAAAATGCTCGTTACATTTTTCCTCTGAATGCTGATGTCTCCCGAAATTTGTTTTGATTTGAAGTAAAGATTAGCCATTATTTTTGGAAAATATACTTTTTAAAGTAAAAGCACTTATTCTGCTTACAAAATTTCTTGTAAGGCGTTCTGAACATTCAGATTTTGAAATGCAATTAAGCGCTTTAAGTTTCTGTATTTTGAAACTAAGGTATGTGCATTTTCTGTCCGTCCTCTGAACGAAAGAAGCAACACAAAATTAATGTAGGTACTGAAAAAAAAACTAAATGTTATACCCACAGTTTTACAGTTCAAGCCCTGTTTGGATGCAATAAAGAAAAGCTATTTATATGACAATTTTCCCTTTTGTTAATCGAACTCTTCGCACATTTGTATATGGCAGTGTAAGTGTACAGTAAGGTAAGTAAAGTATGTTTACAATAACTGTACTTAAAGAAATCTAACTAGCTGGTGCTAAGAGGGAAAATTAAAATTAAGTAGGGCTTACATATTTTAAACATCATTCAATACCAGAAGAGAAGAGATTAGAGTTCATTAAATGAAAATGTAGATACAATATTTGCTACCCGATACCCGCTACCGTTTACCCGTTACGCTCTACCCACTACTCTTTAACACACTACACGCTACTCCAATAACCGCTATCTTCTTCCTGCTATCCTCTACCTACCCTCTAACCCCCTATCCACTACCCGGTACCCGCTATCAAACCCCAATACAAACTACCCACTACCTACTTCCCGAAAACCACTACTTTGCTAACCCAATACTTGTTACCTTCTTCCCGCTTCCCTCTAACCCACTAACCGATACCCTTTATCCACTATCTGCTACCCTTCTACCCGCTTCCATCTACCCACTTCTTTCTAGCTTCTACCCGAGGGTCAATCCGCTACCCTTTACTCTCTAACCGTTACCCTCTATAATCTGCCCTCTACCCTCTGACCTCTACCCTCTTCCCTCTTCCATTTACACCCTACCCCTACGCTCTACCCTTTACCTGCTACCCTCTAGTTTATACCCTCTACCCTCTGCACGGTACCCTTTACTCTCTTACAGTTACCATCTACCCTCTTCCATCTACTCTCTTCCCTTACCCGCTTCCCTCTACCTTCTAACCCCTACCCTCTTCCCTCTACATTCTTCTCACTTCCTGCCACCCTCTATCCTTCACCTTCTTCCCTCTACCTTCTACCCTCTTCCCTCTTTCTTTTACCACCTACCCTCTACCCTCCATAAAAATAAATTCGATCAGCTTTCAATTGTTCCCACTATTCGCCGATTTTCCGTTAACATTTTCTAAAAATTTGTTTTCTCAAGAACCATGACAGGACTCAAGTATACTAAAGGTGAAAGTTTAATAAAAATGCGGCTGAAGAGTCCTTACCTACAGGACAAAAAGGTTGTCCAGCGGGAATTTTTCAACTTTGAATTGCGATCATCGAAATGCTAGTGGGTTAAGGTAAGTAGGTGCGGCGGATCAATCAAAACGTAGGATTTGTGGAAATTCGCTGAGTCACTGGTCAATGGTCGGTAGCTTACTGCGCGTTTGCGGGGGAGCAATGTTTGAAGTGCGGTGAATCATTGACACGTGCGCATTGCGCTTTTTGTTCTCATTTTAATATTCGCCGTTTAAGTAATGGGCCGAGCCCACAATTTATCTGGTCGTGGGTACAAAGATTCAGGCAAGAAGGCACATTGATCAATTCCGGTACCATCAACGTCAGCAACAACGCCAGAACATGACTTGTCTCAAGTTCGAAATGAAATTATTCGAAATCCGCGTACATCGACAAGGAAGATAGCATCCTCCACAGGAATACAAAAATCAACGGTGCGTGTTATTTTGAAGAAGAAATTAAAGCTCCACCCTTACAAAATGCAAGTTCTTCAGTATTTCAACGAAAGTGACTATCCTTTGCGAGAAACCTTTGCAAGAACAATGCTGGAACGGTTTCGGACAGCATATACGCTTGGAAACATTTTATTCAGTGTCGAAGCACATTTTCATGTGGATATGATAAAGAAAATATGCGATACTGGTGCCCTAACAACAAGCCGAGAGAACGCCCAAAAAAAACGGTTACATTGTTTAAAAACGATAGTTTGGTGTGTCATTTCAGGGAGCGGTGTAATCGGACCTTATTTTCAAACCAAAATGAGGCAGTAACTGCTCCGGTGTATTGCAGTATGATTGATGAGTTTCTGTTACCGCAATTGCAGCTGTATTCAGAGTACAACAACCGAACGCTACAGGACGGTGCTACTCCGTACACAGCTAAGGGTGTCGATGGAAATGTTAAGGCCAGGTTTTCCGAATAAACTGATAAGCAAGTACGGAGACATTCCATGGCCACCTCGGCCACTAGACCTTACATCTTGCGATTTCTTTGTACACTCAAAAATTTTCATGCATAAATAGAACGAAAATATGAGTGAATCGTACGAATTTTTTTCGTAGTTTTCAGCCACGAATAAATTCGTACAATAAACTCATATTCGTATATTAAATAAGGAGCTTTGTTCATTGTACGAATGGAATGACAATATTTACGTTTCCTTTCGTACATTTACAAGGAGCGTTAGTACATTCTACTAATATTTCGTACTATTTACCCTCAATTTGTAAATTAACAGAGAGCATTAGTACATTCTACTAATACTTCGTACTATTTATTCCCCATTTGTAAATTTACAAAGAGCATTAGTTCATCCTACAAATACTTCGTACTATTTACTCCCCATTCGTGATTTCAAAACAAACCATTCGTTTATTTTACTAATACTTCGTACTATTTACCTGCCATTCGTAAGTTTACCAGAAGCATTAGTTCATCCTACTTATACTTCGTACTATTTATCTGCCATTCGTAAGTTTACCAAAAGCATTAGTTCATTTTACTAATACTTCGTATTATTTACTTGCCATTCGTATGTTAACCAGAAGCATTAGTTCATTTAACTTATTCTTCGTACTATTTACCCTCAATTCGTACATTCAACAAGAGCATTAGTTCATCCTACTAATACTTCGTACTATTTACCTGCCATTCGTAAGATTACCAAAAGCATTAGTTTATTTTCCTTATACTTCGTACTATTTACCCTCCATTCGTACATTCAACAAGAGCATTAGTTCATCCTACTAATACTTCGTACTATTTACCTGCCATTCGTACATTCAACAAGAGCATTAGTTCATCCTACTAATACTTCGTACTATTTACCTGCCATTCGTAAGTTTACCAAAAGCATTAGTTCATTTTACTAATACTTCGTACTATTAACCCTCCATTCGTACATTCAACAAGAGCATTAGTTTATCCTACTAATACTTCGTACTATTTACCTGCCATTCGTAAGTTTTCCAAAAGCATTAGTTCATTTTACTAATATTTCGTACTATTTACTTGCCATTCGTAAGTTTACCAGAAGCATTAGTTCATCCTACTAATACTTCGTACTATTTACCTGCCATTCGTAAGTTTACCAAAACCATTAGTTCATTTTACTAATACTTCGTACTATTTACCCTCCATTCGTACATTCAACAAGAGCATTAGTTCATCCTACTAATACTTCGTACTATTTACCTGCCATTCGTAAGTTTACCAAAAGCATTAGTTCATTTTACTAATACTTCGTACTATTTACCCTCCATTCGTACATTCCGAGCCCTTCCCGCAAAATTATCGTAAGCGACATTTTTATCAAAATTGCTTTTATTATACCATTCGAAAGCTTACATTATACCGCAGCTATCTACGTCATTAATTAACATAAAAAAGTTTTCTACGAAAAGTAACGGAGAAAATCAATTTTATCGTAAGCGACATTTCAACTTTGTGGCATATATCGCAAACGACATAGTTTTTCTAAAATCATGTATATCAAAGCTCATTCATGTTGTTTTCGTTAATGTATACTCTGCATGTAAATTACACTTAAAAGTAAAGCCATGAGGTGGTAGAAAATTTGTTTCGAAAGAGTACAGTTTGTCCCACTGTGCTTGCTGATAAAGTGATTCACTGAAAACTTTTAATAAAGAAACTTAACGATTATCTTCCATAATTCATTTACTAAAGGATAAAATCAGAGAAATTAAAATATTTTTGAAAATTTTTAGTATGCAACATTATTTAAACATTGCAAATAAAATAAACATGTTGACGAAGTTTGCAAGAAATTGGTTGAGAAATCTAGAAAAAAGTGTAACAAGCGTAATAGGTATTAAAAAAATGGATTTCCTTTTCGACTTTTTTGTGATTCAAGATTTTATAAGAAGGTATCTTGGAATGCAATATTACTGAGGATAATGTTAAGTATGACCGTGCAAAATTTGAACAAAATCGATCAAGCCGTACAGGAGATATATGGGAATAACCCAGAAATCAGACTCAAAATCCCAAGTACTAGAATTTCATTTTGACACAGGGCCAATAAAGTATACAGATAAAAATCTGAAAACATTATGGCTTTCACACAAACACGCTTTAGCTTTAGCTTCGCGGGACGTTTTCGAGTTCAGCCATTGAAATTCAATGCATGCTATCATAATGAAGCTTCGACCTCACGTTTTGTACGTAAAATTACGTAAAGTGACTCCAAACATAAGCTCTTAGACTTCTCTAAGGCGTTCGACACTGTCAACCATTCAATACTCTGCAGAAAGCTAAGTAATAACTACGGATTTTCTTTCGAGACTTGTAAGTTGATGCCCTCGTATCTTAGTGGAAGACAACAACGCGTTGTCATAAATGATCGATCATCCAGCTTTATGAGTATTTTAACGGGTGTACCGCAAGGATCTATACTTGGACCAATCCTTTTTTCGCTCTATATCAACGAACTCCCTCTAGTTGTTAAAAATTGTCTAGTTCACCTATATGCAGATAATGTACAACTGTTGATAAGTCGTCCATTCCATGCTAAAAACGACATGGTTTCTTTAATGAACGAGGACTTGCTTCGTATCTCCAGTTGGTCAAAGAAAAATAATTTCTGCTAAAATCCTGTAAAGTCGAAAACCCTGCCCATCTGCCGCAAAGCATTTAATATATCAGTTTTACACCCGTTGAAGCTGGATGGCAGAAACATTGATTATGTCGGCTCCGTTAGGAATCTAGGAATCCTTTTCAATCGTAGCCTCACATGGAAAGATCATATTAACAGCGCGATTGGGAAGGTTTATGGTAGCCTTCGTGTTCTCCAGGTCACAGGTTCATTCCTAAAAAAAAAAAACAAAATGTTGCTAGCCAAAACCCTGTTTTATTGTATGGATGTGAAGTTTTCTGTGACTTGGACTATGCCACGCCCCGCAAACTTAATGTTGTATACAACAATATTGCTCGGTATGCTCGGATTTGTATATAGCGCAGAATAATATATTATTAAAGTTATTTTAATTTCTATATAATTTCATTAATTTTAAAATTTAATTCTATCAAAAAGCAGTAAAACCGATATTTTGTTTTTTTTTAAATTTTATCTTACTTATTAATTTTATCGTAAGCACCATTAATATAACGTCATGGTAAGTAGGAAAACATCGTAAGCGACAAAAACGTCAAAAACAGCTATTATTTGTTAGAAAAAGCAACAAGATTCTTATCAGTAGATTAAGTTTACATATAATGTTCATGACTCCTGACTTTGAGCCTTTTTGGTTTAAAGGATTTGGATCAAAACAAAAAAAAACCTCTTCCTGTAAAATTCTCTTTTTGTCGCTTACGATAAAATGGCGGGAAGGGCTCGTTCAACAAGAGCATTAGTTCTTCCTACTAATACTTCGTTCTATTTACCTGCCATTCGTAAGCTTACCAAAATCATTAGTTCATTTTACTAATACTTTGTACTATTTACCCTCCATTCGTACATTCAACAAGAGCATTAGTTCTTCCTACTAATACTTCGTTCTATTTACCTGCCATTCGTAAGTTTACCAAAATCATTAGTTCATTTTACTTATACTTCGTACTATTTACTTGCCATTCGTAAGTTAAACAAAAGCATTAGTTCATTGTACTAATACTTCGTACTATTTACTTGCCATTCGTAAATTTACCAAAAGCATTAGTTCATTGTAATAATACTTCGTACTATTTACTTACCATTCGTAAATTTACCAAAAGCATTAGTTCATTGTAATAATACTTCGTACTATTTACTTACCATTCGTAAATTTACCAAAAGCATTAGTTTATTGTACTAATACTTCGTACTATTTACTTACCATTCGTAAATTTACCAAAAGCATTAGTTCATTGTAATAATACTTCGTACTATTTACTTACCATTCGTAAATTTACCAAAAGCATTAGTTCATTGTACTAATACTTCGTACTATTTACTTGCCATTCGTAAATTTACCAAAAGCATTAGTTCATTGTAATAATACTTCGTACTATTTACTTACCATTCGTAAATTTACCAAAAGCATTAGTTCATTGTACTAATACTTCGTACTTTTTACTTGCCATTCGTTAGTTAACCAAAAGGATTAGTTCATTGTACTAATACTTCGTACTATATACTTACCATTCGTAAGAGCATCGCAGTGGTTTGTTTTGAGATCGTGGTTTTTTATAATACAAAATTGTAAAACAGCCTCGACCAAAACTTTCCGCAAGTTGTCTGTTAATTTGGGTGTCCTATTAAATTTCTTCAAATACAACTTACCTACTCGTTCTTTCTGTCATCAAATACTTAGCACTCTTAGCACGCTTTTTATGTTATTTTAATTTTATTTAAAAAAAAAAAAACTCACAAACCAAACTAAACACGTTCAAAATCACAACCAAAATGAGCCATTGCCATGATTTAAAAACAATGATGCAATCCGATTCGAGTAGCGGCAATGTACTAATGCTCTTGGTAGATGTACGAAGTATTAGTAGAATCTACGAAAGCTATTGGTAAATGTACGAATGGAGTGTAAATATAACTTAATATTAGTACAATGTACTAATGCTCTTGATAAATGTACGAATGGAGTGTAAATAATACGAATTATTAGTACAATGTACTAATGCTCTTGATAAATTTACGAATGGAGTGTAAATAATACGAATTATTATTACAATGTACTAATGCTCTTGTGAAATGTACGTATGGAGTGTAAATAATACGACGTATTAGTACAATATACTAATACTCTCGTCAAATATACGAATGAAGGAAAAATATTACGAAGTCATTAGTAAAATGTACTAATGTTTCGCTTAGTGTTAGAATGGAGGAAAAATAGTACGATGTATTAGTAAAATTTACTAATGCTTTTGGTAAATATACGAATGGAGGTTATGATATACGAAGTATTAGTAGAATATACAGATAAAGAAGTTGCATTCTACTTATAATGAGTAAATCCTACGAATTATTCGTAAGGTCAATTTTCGAGACTAAATTTTTTACGAATATAAGTTTTGCTTCGTACATTTAACAAATGCATGAGTAAATCTTACGAATGAATTTGGAAAAATTACGAAACCATTCGTACACGATGATTTACGAATGATTTAGTTCAATACACGAATAAATTCGTACAATGTACTCATAATTTTGATTTACGAATAATATTAGTACATAGAACGAAAAAATTCGTGTATTTTACCAAAAATTTAATCAAAATTTACTAATACATTCGTAATTTTCTTATTACAGAAAAGCTTCGTACAATCTACGAATATTCGTTCAATGTACGAATTTTTCTCGTACGAATGCTATTCGTAGCAATTTTACTAATAAAATTTTTCAGTGTATGGGAATACATCAAATCAAAGGTTTACAATAACAATCCCCGAACAACAGGTCCTGAAAGAAAATAAATTTGCCATGAAATTCAAAGCAGTACTCCAGCACTTTGCTGTAGCGTAATCGCAAATGTAAGGGTTCGACTGCAGGAGTGCATTGAAAAAATTTGGACGATATCGTTTAAAAAAAAAAATTAAATCCGTATTGTTAATCTGTATTTAATTGCAATAAAAATAAATTAAAGTTAAGGAGTTTTATACTGAATTTTAAAGTTGAAAATTTTCCGCTGGACACCCTTTAAAATAAAACATCCATTTTTACGTTATATATCTAGGGATTGATTCAAATCAAACAATTGAAAGTTTAATTTTGATTTCACTTCTTTCCAAGAATTCACTCCTAGAACATAAATATCTTAAATTCATTGAACTCTTCAAAATGTCCAAAGCAAATGTGTATACTCCTTAAATAAGCCGTCGTTATTTCAAAATCAGAAAGCCAATAGGCCCTTATTGATGCCTCTGGCTTTACGATTGGTCTTGGGCGGGCCATTAATTAGCAAATACATAACCATTATTCTGCTTCGTTCTTGTTAATGTCTTCTGGATTTCGTTTACAGAACTCCTAGCCACCCGCAGCGTCACCGACGCTCCAATTATTTCGGGTATCGTGATTTTTTGTTTATGGGAACCAGCCACCTGTAAATTGTGTTTACATTAAAAGCAATAAATAACATTCCAGTTCAGGCAATTGAGGTGTTTGCAATAATTAATGGCGGATAATTTTGACTACCCATTCCCATGTTCGTTGTCGTCTATATTTGACCTTGTCCTCGATCGGAGGTAAATTGGAAAAAGGTTTGGCTCCGATGGTGGTTCCATTGTAATGATTTGCATCTTTATTATTTTATTAAATTAAAATTTAAGTGGTTGTGGAATTTACACAGCTGGAAAGTTTACGAGTGAGTTCATTTAGTATTCAACATCTGTAAGCTCTAAGGACATTATGTAAGTTGATTCAAAATCACAATATTGGATGGAATTATCCAAAAAAAATTGAAGCATTCAGAGACTTGCAAAGACAAGCCTTTTGCATTTATTTCAATATGAAACAAAAGGTTACGAGTTAAGTTTAAGAAAGGTCCTCTGAACATATGGAGTTCGTTAAGTGCCTTGTTAAAAGCTTCCTGTCGAGATCCGCTCCTTTGTTTTATTGTTTTCCTGTCTTATTTGGCAGCATTTCCTCCCCTAAAATAATAAAAATGCTTCTAATTATCTATCCACACTCCAAGAGGTCCATGTCATCCCCCTAAAATTTTGTTGGCCCCATTAAACTGCCATCTTAATGAGATCTAACATATTTCCCCCAACTAAGCTTGTTTTATCACATACCCAAAATGAGAGAAGCAAATGTTTTCCTTCTTACAATAAGAGAAATTAAGAATGTATATTTTGGGTTGGTAAATACCACTCTACCCTAAACACACAAACAACACACAACTTATGTCATAAAGTTTGAGTTACATCCAAAAAGTTGATTGGAGCCATTCCAGAGCCAGCACCAAAACAACAATTATGAAAGAAGTCGCAAATAGGTGAAGCTGTTAAACATATTTCGTGAACAAGCCCTGGGCCAACTCATCTAAAAGATCAAAAGTGCTTCGTCTAATTTTTTTATGACACCAATAAAAATAAATTATGAACTCATTAAGGCACTTTTACTGTCGAATGTTTTCAACCAATGCAATGAACCTATAGCCTCTAGCTCTGGAACTTGTTTACGTATTTGCACACGAATTGGCAACGAACCACCAAATTTCATCTGAATCATCATCTGGAAGAAAAAAAAAGTTAACATAATTAAAACTCAAGTATCGCAAAAGTCAATTTGTATCTCATCAAAAATGAATTTCAAAGTGGGTAGACAGGTATAGGTTCCATAAAGAATCACCAAAAATTGATTATACACAAACAGAAAAGTTCCTCTCCAATGGAGCGACATACCGGTAGCAGTGTCTCCGGCACTGGGAAGAGGACAAACTTGAAGACGACCTGTCCGGTTTGTCCAACTTTATGCGAAAGAAACTTGTCGTTTCGCATGATGTTGTGCTGGCAGTCAAGGGATGGTATAGAAATAAATGACACCGGACCGGACCAACATTATCAAGTCAAATTTATTCTTGTTGACGTACAAAATACACATGGAATGGCACTCAACCTCAACGTTATCATTGTCATCATCACTACTGGTCGTTTGCTGTTACAGCAACAAAAGTTCTACATTTTATATGGCTTTGCCTTATGTGACGTCCTTAAGGGAAGGCCCGATTTACTTGAAAACAAGTTGGTGACTGGAGAATTCGTCCTCAAGGCCTGTTTGGTCTGTTTATTACTTTTAGTCACATTTCAAGATGGCAATGGCCGTCAACAACTTCTGAGAAGCTATATACCTAAGCTTCATATTGGTTGTGTTTACCTTTAGGGTTTTCATTTTTGCGATGCGGCCTGTGGCTGAAATGAAGGGAGTGCGATATGGCGCTTTATTGACAGTTACACAAACCGACGCACGAACCGAGTATTCTTTTTTTTTCGTACTAATAGCTGGGAGCTATCAGATGTTGTAACATCCACTCCACACGAAAATCGACAAAGTCCTTGGTTTTTTTTTACGCTTTGCAAATTTACTTTGTTTGTACAGCTCGTTTTCGAAACGAGATATAAAGTTTGCAGATTTTATGCTTTATTTTTGGGCAATTCTGTTCATATAAAGGGCTGCAGGCTGTCTAGAGCGCTGTAGAAACTGACCGAGTTGTGTAAATTAATTGATGCAACTCTGGGCAAGCGTTTAACACGCACATCAAAGTAGATGCGGGGGCTTAGTTCTGTGGAACTTCCAAGGATAATGCTTTGTTTTCGATTAGAGCAAATTTTCCGCATAAATCGATTGGTGCGTGGCAATGGCTATCGATTGGCAATGAGGATTGGTTGGGTTTTGAAATAGGATTGGATCCGTTGAGTACTTTTTTGTTTTCTTTTCCCATTCATTAGAAGAAATTGGAGAAGAGAATTTGTAATTGAATTTGAATTCAAGTCCTTGTACTCCAAATGGAATCATTAATCATGTTTAAAGAACAAATAAAAATTGATTTATTCAATTAAAACAGAGCACAAAAATTCTCTTCAAAAATAAAGAAAAATTCCTTCTATCAATTTTCGAAAATGACTTCAATTATTTTAAAAGCCATAACAGTTGTCGCAAGGACAATGACAATAATCAATTGATGAATCCTGGCTATCGGCCAATTCTTGTGTGTTCTCTCTTGCAAATGTTTACTCAACCGAAGCTTTTTCATTATTTCCTTCTTCCAGATTCAGTTGACAGCATAGTTGTTGGCATGTTGGACGAAATTGGATGACCATTAGTTTCGGTACATTGAAATTAAATGTCCTTATTTTGTTGGCTTTGGGGGTAACATTATATTTTGTCAACAAGTCCTTGAAATTACTTAAACTCTATCATTTCGTCTGTGTCCTGTTTCTGCTTTAAAGCCTTTAATTATCTTAATTAATTTTCGAGTGAAAAATTAAAAGATCTTAGTTGAGAAAGAGGAAACAGTTTCTGCATGAAAAAGTTCAAACTGGACAGTAATTGGATCTTTAAAAAAAAGTTCGAAAGCATGTCTTCAAATTTGTTTTGCAATTATTTTCTTTTTATTCACTAAAAAGTGCTTTGATTTGGATAAAGTTCACCTTCATAGTAAAGTTGTCAACTAATCAACCTGATCTAAATTTAATACTTTGACACCATTAACACGTAATCTATCCATCACCGCAAATCGAAAACGCATCAACAACAGAACAGGAAAAAAATTAAACGGGATTTAAGAGAATACTCTTCTGGACTTGTGTTAAAATTGGAAAAGAAAAGAAATTACGAGCATATCTATTAATAGTTCGAGAGAAAATGTTGCTATAATAGTTCCGTGAAAGAGGTAAGTCTTGCCTTCCTGAAAACGCCGAGGATAGAGAATTTAAAGACGATAAAACAATTTAAATTTCGGAGCAAGAAGTAAAATTGCGCTTGATATATCGCAGGAAATAAAACCTCCTGCTCTCCTATCGTTGTTGGTACCGACGAATGCCTTCTGCGTTCTGTTAGCATTTACAAACTACATACTTTTCCATCCATCAACTTGTATTGGTCGAATTCAGTGCTGCCCTCACTCCTTTTTCTAAATTTTATTTTCGCTGAGGATAGTACACTAAGTTTCTCATTCCTATGCCCGTTTTCAGGCTTAAAATTCTTCCGTGGATATGGAACTTGAGTTGAATTACCATCTTTGGGCTGGGGCACCATTTACTTACCTCTTAGTCCAGTTGCATTCCTTCCCTTCTCTTCTAGGAATGCACATAACCTAACCCTTGAGCTCTACATTGGCTGTTCTATCATCAATTAAGTAAAGAGAGTTGTTGGTTTATCGTACTACGTGAATGTGGAATGAATTTACACTCTCTTTTTACATTTATCTGAATATTTTGGGATTGTTGGAAAAACAACAAAAGAGCTTAATAAAATCCAATTAAATCTTCTCAAGCTTTTTTAAAAATATATTGTTTTCCCCTATTACCAACATTCCGTCGCAGACTATGACCACATTTACAAGAGAAAGAGAGACTTCATCCCGGTCTCGATCTGACCACAAAGGCACAAACCTAAACCAGAAACAGCTGCCGCTCATAATCAGCCCACCAACAAAACACCAACCAAACTAACCACAAAACCAACAACAATTAACAAGACACTCTTTAGACCAAGTATATAAAAAGTCTCCGAAGTGTTAAGTGATATTGTCACTGTCCAACTAGCTACCGTTCCAACCGACAGCAGTGGTTTTTAAATTTTACTGATATCGTCTTCTTTAACCATATCGTCATCGTTTTACTTTTTTTTTTAATTTCTGTGTCTTGTGTCTGTGGATATTGAACGTTTCTTTGGATTAAATACATTTTCCAGAAATTCACTTTTCAACGTGACCAGAATTTTAATTAGTTTCTAAAAGAAGCGATTTGGGACATCTTTTCCGCCTTTTGAGTAAGTTTTGCTTCTTTTACTTTTTATTTGATTTCATTTTTTTGTTTGTGTCGATATGTACGAGATTTTGTGAAATTTTGTGTTAACAAGTGGGTGTCGCTGTTTTTTGGCAAATTTAATTTGATTTGAGTTGATTGATCGCTTTCGAGAGTTCACGTTTGCCGATTGAGATGAGTTGAGTCCATAAGGGGCGTTCAGTGAACTTTTTCGTATTTCTTTGTCTTTATCACAGGCAGGGTGGTCTCGAGGTCTTGACATGACTCGGTTTTGGATGGTATCACCAAAGGAAAAACCAAGTCATGTTATGTGAGTTGAATTTCATTAAAATATATAAAAGCGCTCATAAAGTGCAAGTGAACTAAATTCATATTTTTCGATCCGAGTAACGCGATTTCCACCGTTAGTCTAGCGTTTTAAAATTCAAGGTTAAAACTTATTGACTAACTGAATAATTTCGAAGGTACCGTGTCATTCGTCATCGCTGACATTTTGGAAAAATCCCCAATCAAAAAATATGATTATTAGCAAAAAATTTAGAAGATTTTTTTAATTTGTATAAATTTTGAATTTTTAATATTTTTCGTTATAGCTGAATAGATTAAAATACATTTTTTACTTGAGCATTGGCTATATGATAATGAAATGCTCATAAGTCGTAAATTAATAAATTCAAAATCTTAAGTGGCAGCTGACCGGCGCGCGGATGTTATTTAAATTAAGTTTAATGATGAACATGTGGGTAAACACTCGTAAATAATATTCGAGATTTAACCTCGAACAACCTTGAACAATGAGGTGACGCGTCCTTCATCTTGTTTTTCTTTTTCTTAGTGCTTCTCGAAAGATATCATGTTTTTTTTCTTCCTTCTGTTTCAAAATCATCATCATCGGTTTTTTCTTTGTATTAATCGAGTCTCGCTTAAAATTGCATTATTTAGGGTTTTTGTGTTGGCGTATAACGGTATGCACTATAGAATTATTGTTTAATGCTATAAGAAAAAAACAAATACTTGCTTGGCAAATAACGGTAGACCTACTTAGAAGTTTAGAACTAGTCCACAAAGGCGTTTCAGCAAGCTCTACTTTTATCCAGCACCTCTGCTTAGGTCTCCTTCCACTTATATGAGTCAAGTTAGCAGTGGTTTTTTTCTATCATGTAGTCTTTCCGTTATTGTCCTCCTGCTATAGTGAGCAGAGCTACGCACACCACAATAATATTCTATTCAAAACAATCGAATGCACCCATCGTGGCTCTGTATCATTGAGGAGGATTAAGGTGATGAGAATCTTGAAAGAGGACTTCTTGGTTATTCTGGAGAGGACTTTGTAACTCAAACAGCGAAGCAAATCCAAACAAAGTTCTTATCTACCTAAAAACTGTATTTGCAATGAACGAGTCAGTTTTGACCGACCAATGATGATAATCCCTTCACAGACAATAAAATCCTCTTCATTTTTCCTAGGCCTAAGACCTAAACCTATCTATTTTCGCAAGCAGCATACGTTCGTAGTTCTGAGATAAAATTTACAGAAATCAACACACATTTGCATGACATGAGCATGAGCACCCATCAAATCTCCTTTACTTTTAATTGATCTGGCAGCACTGGTGCCTTAATTTTTGGACTCTGCGGCTTACAAACAAATTTCGTCAGTTCTGTAGTTATACTGATAATCAACGTTGGCACATGAAAATCTCAAAAAATCAGCTCACGCTTACCATCGATTTCTTCCGGAACCTACACGGAAAGAAATGAAAAATCAGTAATCACGAATTTCCATGTCGTAAATTATGAAAAATCTTTTTTTTGTAAATCATCCCCCTTTTTTCGTAAAATGAGAGTCAAAATTGTAATTCAATCTTTATTCCGTCTAAATTTACAAAACTGTATAATTTAAGAATTACGAAAAAATGTCATGATTTTAGATTTCCATTGTAAGAGCAATTTACAAATTTTGTATCCGTAATTTAAAACATTTGGAGCATGATATAAATTGTACGACTAAATAATTCTGATTTACAAAATCAAAGATCGAGATTTATGATCTCAATATTCTAAAAACAAAGCTCTTGAAGCTAAATGAACGAATCGATCTTAGACAATCGTAGTTTACAAAAATATTTCCTGAATTAAAAAATAGGTGTTTATTAAATCATGAATTCTTATCGCATTTTACTACTTTTGAATCCAAACTGTTTTTTTTTGTTACGATTCTTTTATCGTAAATTACGACAATATTTCCTGAAAAAGAAAAACGTTTTGTGTTGTTTATTTATTCCCTAGTTTTCATGCGGTCGAAAATCAATTCCAATTTTTTAAAGCGTCAAGTAGCACAGTGGGTAGAGGTGCGGATCAAGAGACCGTCGTGCATTCTCATGCCTGGGTTCGAATACCAGCAGTGCAGAGTGACGGATTTGTAAAAAAAAAATAGTCGCCACTAAGCAGTGCAGAATGAGAAGAAAGTACGGAGATTGAACGGTGAGTTGAGAAGAGAGGAAGGGAGAATATAGTACCGGGGGAAGGGCGAGGAAGGGAGAGAGAAAAAGAGGCGAGATCCCCTCGAAACGGGGATGGTGTGGGGGGGGGACAAAACGGATAATTTACGTAATTGACAACTGGCTAATCGTAAATTACGCTCCTGAATCGTAAATGATTTTTTTGGTTATGATTCAAAAGTGTAGAATTACAACTTTTGAGTCGTAATCCTTGACAAGCCAAATGTAAATTTACAACTGGCTGATCGTAAATTACGCTTCTGAATCATAAATGCTTTTTTTTGTTGCGATTCAAAAGTGTAGAATTACAACTATTGAGTCGTAATGTCTTCATTTTCCTCTTTTTCGTAAATTACAAACACGAATTCGTAATATTTGATTCCCAATCCAAGGTCCATAACTAGATTCATTTTTCGTGATTTACCGCTTGTTTTTCTTGATTTGATCTTCGATTTCTTTCTGTGTATTGGTACCAAGTATGGCAAGGCCTAAGTGGCTTACTCTCATCAACAATTCTCTGCGTGCGTGTGAAAAATTGAAGGGACATACAATTTAACGCCGATTCCGAACGGCAAAGTTGAGAAACACTTTTTCATGACAGATTGATACTCTTGGAAGTTTTGTCAGTTCTTCGCAAGAAAAAGTACCCGTGAAAGATGAAATAAAAACACGAGTAGGCAAGAGTAGGACTCGAACCCATGACGGTCTGCTAAGCAGCCAACGCACCTAACCACTAAAACACGGACACTACAAGTACCAAGTACGGCTAACCTTCCCAAAATTCACTGACAGTGTAAACAAGCCTGAGATAGTGCTTCAAGTAAAAAAATAGAAATTTATTGATCTACAAATTATACTGGATTTAGTTCACGTCATATTCTCGAAGAGTATATTCCAGTTTTTTTTACTTTAATACCAAAATATTCCATAGGCTATAAGCATTAAAAATAACACAATTCACGATGACGAAGTCAAAAGAACCGGCATTTTGTTTTGTCTCAAATCTGAAGTAGCAAGTAATAAATTTCGTTGTTTCAGTGAGTTCATGTCAATTGAAATAACATCTTTAAAAAGGGTAAGATTCTATGAATGATGAATTACTTCCTCTTCAAAATTTCTTCCAAAAAGTTTTGTGCACGAAGGGTCTGAGAAATGTTCCTAACCCTAAACAATTTGACTCTTAAAGTCAACCCTTTTGTTATCAAAACAGAAACACCTTAAACAGTTGATGTTTTTAATTAAAAAAAAAACAGATTTCAAAGTCCATAAATTTTGTATGAAAAAACAAACATTTCTGCGACATCTCCAGGGCCAAATCATTACGACATTCACAAAGTTGTTCCATGTTCCAAATAAACATTTATCACTCTCTTGTTCCTTTCGTTTGGCGAAGACTTCAGTAATAAGCACTCTACACCAGAGTAGAGTGCTTAACCAAGAAAAAGAGATAAAGTATCAAAATTCAATCAGAAAGTCTGAAAGTAATTATAAGTTTAACTAAACATACTCTAGCTGTGGATTAAAGAAGAGGACAAGCAGAAAAGAGTTGTTGTTGTTGTTGATGCTGAATTTGTGCTGATGACTCTGGTGGGAACAAGTTACCACAAAACTTGCTTTAGAAATGACCTGTTTTCTGCTTTTCGGTTTTCTTGTTGTCGGTTTATAGTTGTTGTTTGTTTATTTGTTTCGTATTTCGTTATGCAATCGGGAATTCACAAAATCTATGGAAGATGGAATGGAATACGCGTTTAGAAGAAACAGATTGTTTTGATTGAAGTAAACAAACAGGTCCAAGAAGTAATTGGGTCTTTAATTTGTTTTCTTTAAAGTTTGAAATATGTAAATAAAAATCATCGATTTTGTTTTTTAAAGGTGAATTCGGTCTTCCATCTTTATCTATAAGCAACCCTCGTTCTTTTCCTTCTGCAATATTAGCCCCCTTCACATTGAATTACATGAAAATGATGTGAGCAGATGGCAGGACAAAATTTACAAGATTGACCAATCGATTAAGGTTCTTTCCGAAACCCCTAAAGGCCTATTTAGTGTACCCTTGTCAACAAATTCAATACAATTCAACCTTTTTCAAGACCAAGACCCTTCAATTTTGTGCCATTTTGAACTTTATAACTTTCAAAATCTTGAATTGAACATTTTAATTTTTAATGGAGGTCGTAACGACAGATTAAAGTTTCAAAAACTTTTTACATTTTAAACAGTACAGCCACCATGCAAATGAAAATTTAACATTTTTTAATATAGTTTAGATTTATTGCATGTATTAATTTTGTGTGTTTTTTGTTCTCTTTTCAGGATATTTAAACAAATAAACAAACAATCATGAAATTCACTCTTGGATTATGCATTTTGGCATGTGCGCTGGCAATTGCCACAGCTGCCACTCAATACACCAGCAAATTCGATACCTTCGATGTGGACATGGTCCTCAACAACAAACGTATCCTGGGGAATTACATTAAATGTTTGAATGATAAGGGACCATGCACATCGGAGGGACGCGAATTGAAAAGTAAGTTGAAAATTTACATAATGGAGTTTTACTCAAAACAAATATTTCCCTATACTGTCCTTTTAAAAAAAAGTTCACCCAACTCGTTTTTTCGATTAAAAGTTAAAAATTTATGTAAACTGTTTGTTTATTGGTTCTCCGATTTTACACATCACTAACAAGTAACAACACACTCATGCAACATATGGCAAAAACACGTAACGTACAACACATTCAATGTGTTCAATGTTTTTGTTTCTGCTACTCTTGTGTTTGCTTATGTTTTTATTTTGCCATTTCGGATGAAATTTGCACATCAATTGACAAGTTTCATTAACGTGCCTTCATTCGAAATTTTTTTTCTGACGAGCTTTATGTGAGTTGCATTTTTGTTGATAGGAGAAAATTGGTTTTATAAATTTATGTCCGCATGGCGTGTACATTGTGGTCCTTGATGACCAAGAGAAGTTGTATCGAAAATGAAAATTCCTATATATTTATATTTTTCCAGTTGTCGGCTTGTGTCTGGCAACCATATTAATAGGCAAGCAGGAGGTTTGGCCTATGAATATTTATGAGACGAAATTAAAGCAAACTAGCTGGGTTTACTTTTACCTTTATTGGTCGGTTGGAAAATGTATTGAAGAGAGTCCTGTTCGAGGCAGTTGCAACAGAATGGAATAATTAATTCCTTTTTTTATCAACGAAACAAACATAAACAAAGGTTGAGTGAGTTAAATTTATTGGGTTGTTGTTTTTACTATAATTTCATTTAAAAACGAATTCATACATAAATGTTTCAACTATGTTTAAATTCGGAAGCCACTTTTGTTTCCTTTAATACAATAATTGTATCCTAGTCTGGGTTGTGGTGAGAATCAATATTTTTCGGTCACAACTAGACAATTCGGTTCTCTAGCTCTGCAATCGATTAAATAGAAATGGAGTCAGCTTGCTTCTAATTTTTTAAGTGTTTTTGATTTACTTTATGTAAAGGTGTATTCTAGCACTGTTTCTGGGGCAATCTGGTAATATTTAGAACAAAATATCCCTCTTGCGACCTAGATTCGTATATTATCTCTCTATTGAGCCATGAACTGTCAAATATCTTCAGCGGATGGCAAAGATTTTGATGGATTAAAAACCGCGTTTCATTAATTTTCTTAAGTGTTTTCTTGATTGATTTTCGGGACAATCCGAGTTGGCAAGCCGATTAGGACAAACCGAGTTCTAACTCGAGTTAACTCAGCTTGCTTAATTTACGGTTCAGCACCTCACTAGTCGTCACCACGGTAGGTTCACCAAACTTCAATATAACATGCAGCAGTGGTCCTCTATCCGTATAATATTGGGTTTGTTCAACTACTTTTTCGGAGGGCTGTTTTGAATAAAACAGAAATGTCTCTTTATCATCCCATCATAACCCAGTTACAAAAAAATATTCTAACAGTTTTTTTCATCGACTTTGCTTAGCAAAATTCGAAAATGTCAAAATTGGGTCCATCGTAAACTTGTAAATTCTTAAATTTTTTCATCGACCATCTTGATAAATTTCCTTTTCAACTTCTTCAGATCAGGAACGAATATCAGCCTAAAATCCTAGCTTCATTATCTTTTTTCAATTCATCGCCAAGGTCTCGCTACTTAAGAGTGATAAAAACTAGATCACAGAATTTCGACCGCTTGAATAATACTTTGGCTGATTTCCACTAAAAATTGATATATTGATATGCCGTGCCATCCTTACTAGCACCCCGTTGGACTCATTAATGGGTTTTTGTCTCCAACGATGGAAATCGAAACAAAATCGATGCAAATTTGTTTTGGCTCCTAAAAATTAATTGATTCATCGATGCTTACCTACAGACAAGGACAATGTTGATAAAAGTGTGTATGACATCACTACTCCTAGTCTTGAACTTAGCATGAGCAGGTTTGTACACTTCACTGCACTTTTCGCGATCCCAAATTTTGTCACATGTGGCCTTGAAGTCGACTTGACTTAAAATTTTTTGCTCCTTTTCGGTTTCGTCCAATGTCAATATTACACCATTCCAAAATCTTAATTTGGGTTAAACTTCCAGGTC
Organism: Sphaerophoria taeniata; assembly: GCA_943590905.1. Classification (NCBI taxonomy): domain Eukaryota; kingdom Metazoa; phylum Arthropoda; class Insecta; order Diptera; family Syrphidae; genus Sphaerophoria; species Sphaerophoria taeniata. The sequence continues at coordinate 17,906,617 of OX016540.1, read as the reverse complement.
TCCATTCCACCCAGAGATGAATGGGAAGACAAAAAATGTCTGAAAAACAAAAGCATTAATTTTTATACAGATGGATCCAAGACAAATGATGGTGTTGGTAGAGATGTGAACTCAGAAAAGCTCAATCTAAGCCTCTCATTCCGCCTCCCTAACCATTGCAGCTTCTTCCAAGTGGAAATTTGGCGATCAAAGAGGTTCTTGCCTGGCTAAGAGAAAACGTGATATCAACGTCTGATATCCGCATCTTCTCTGACAGTGAGGCTGGTATTAAATCTCTCGACGGTGTCTCAACCAACTCTCAAACGGCCTTCGATTGTTGATCATCTCTTATGGAGGTGGCGCAGCAATTTAATATTCACCTCTGCTGGGAGACATCGCAGGAAATAGTAGAGCCGATGAACTCGCTAAAATTGGAACCGTCATACCCATCTCACCTTAAAGAGAAAAGATAGATATACCGATAGCTTTAAATGTAAACTTATGCTAAAAGAAACAGCCTCATCGATAGCAAACTCTAGGTGGTATAATTTACCAACGTGCGCAGGCACAAAACTTATATGGCCGTCACTTGACCTAAAGAGCTCTAAAGACTTGTTATCTCAAAGCAGACTTCCCTAAAAGGTGTCCTTACGGGACACTGTCTTATAGGCAGACACGCAATACGACTTGGTGTAGCCTCAAATGACTTCTGCAGGAGCTGTATGGACGAAGAAAAACAATCTCTCACCTTCTCTTTACAAGCCCTGCTCTTTCCCTAAGACGCAAACTTCATCTGGGAGAATATTCTTACATAATACCAGTAAACTAGCTAACAAGGATATCAAATATCTTATTCGCTTAATAAAAAGCTCAAAATAGTTTGACTAGTAAGAAGTAATTCTCTAGATTCATGTGGTATGACAATGGGCCTTTCCTAAGGCCTTAGTGTGTGGGTCCTGTATCCGCAGCCACTTTAACCTAACCTAACCTAATGTCAATATTTGAAATTTGAATCTCACATTGGTACTTACCGAATGACATACATGGGATTTTTGTTGGCAAATTTTTTTTAAATTGGTACCAAATTAAAAAAATTGTGGTCAGTTATATTAGTCCTCAATATTTTCCGTAACACATACCTAACTGGATATCAAAGTCTGAAAAAGCTTCCAATTTGAATATTGTTATTTGTTTTCGAACCAAAATCAAACAATTTGAGCCACAAAAAAAAAATGTATTTATAATTCCCATCAACTGAACTTTTTATTTGCATATTCATTTTTCTTTTTTTGAAAAGTTAACACAGTTTTTTTTCGCTTCTATCTCTTTTTTCAAATAACGTTGGCTAACGATCAATTCAACCAATAGTTTCGGTGTTGATAGGATTTTTATTTTCTATCTGCGTATTTGAGTGTCAATTCTGTATCCTCAAAATAGTCTATAATATTTTTCATTAAAATTTCTATTTGTGGATTTTAAAACATATTTACATCCGAGAGAATAAATATTTGAATAAGTTGAATTTTTAATAATTTATTGATTTAACTCTTTTTCCAGAACTCCTTCCTGATGCTCTGGCTAGCGATTGTTCCAAATGTACCGAAGTTCAAAAGAAAAACTCTGCAAAGGTTGTTGAACATCTGCGTAAGAACGTCCCAGCTGATTTCGATAACTTGCTGAAGAAGTACGATCCTAAGGGTGTCTACAGGGCAAAGCACAGCTTGTAAATAAATAAAATTAATTTTTATACAAATGTATTTGTAAATTTTTGTAAAAATTAAAAGAAATTATATATTTTTTTTTCCTATTTAAACCTATAAAAAATTGTTTCATTGGTAATTTCGACAATTAGATGCGGTAAATTTATGAACCTCTGCAACAATGAACCTCAGCGATGTTAATGTTTTCCAACATAAAATAAATGATACTAGAATTTTAATGAGCATGCTTCATGCACATAATTTTCAATTTCAAAATTCACTGGAAAAACTTTTCATGGTTTCAAAAACCTCATGAAGGACTTCACTCTGCGGTGGCAGAAAATTTCCATAAATGCGAAGTTAATGAAGCAAAAACCACAGAAAAAAAACTGGATTTCACAAAAGTTTAACATTATACACATATTTTTCACCAAGGACATGCTTCATTGCTTGACTTAGTGGTTAAGGATATGCTCCACACACCACTTGCTCATTCCAGAAGAAAACGATACGAGATGTAAAATTTGTCTTTTAAATTAGCATTTTAATGTCGATAGGAAGGTTGTCAAGAGTGTAGGTATCCTTGCTACGTGACTCAACAACGGTTGTTTGGCTTCTTCAGACGAAATTCAACAGCTTTTTTTTGTGTTTATATAAGAACACTTTTCCGAAGAGCCACCTGAGAGTAGGTGCTCACCGGGTCTCAATTTCTTTTCTTGAATGAAAGAAAAAAATTAATTCAGCAATTTAACCAAGAAGCCTCCTGTCGACTGTTGCCAATACTCCTACGCGTCTTTCGATTTCACTTTATTGGATTATCCCCAAGAGGGGTAAATACACCGGCACGACATAATACTGGCTAATTTAAAATTGAAGAGGAAGATACCTTGTGTGAATTTCTTATTAGCAAGTCCTTTGAATCCAATGATAGAGCCGAAAATGTGAGTTTAGACTTCGAGAGTTCCATGTGGCATTTTGTGCACTAAAAACTCTAGTGAAACGTTTCAGGTGAACTCAATTCGACGATATTTAAATGGAACAAACCACTGCTCAAACAGACGAAATTTGTTCGATACCATTTCAAAGAGAAAAATGCCATTTAAAATGGTATCAACAGATTCCTCAATTCTACTTTCTTTTTGACGTTCTTCAACCGTTTTCTGGAAAAAAGCAGCCAACCATTCGATTTCGTCTTTCTTTGAAAGCTTTTTGGAAGTTGCAATCATTTGGTGATAGTTGAATTTTCCTTTCAAACTACGATGCGGATTCAAGTGATGCAGACGATTTGGTAGTAGTGATAATCTTCGTTGAAAAAAACACAGCAAACTCAGGAGGTATGAAAAGTCGATGCTTACCATCAGTTTTCCTGATGACGGTGGAACGAGTCTTTGAACAAAAATTCTAATGGCTAATGGCGTAATGTATATAAGAAATAGTGCTAGACATTTTTGGATTTTGCAAAACGAAATTTCATGTTAAAACAATTTGCAGGTACACTGTGGCGTATACGCAACCTTTTCTTTAAAGGTGCTCATACTGGGCAACAAATAGAACAAAAATTAAGAAGAGGACTGCATTTTGGATAGAATTTCGTCAACCATTTTAAAGCCCCTTCAAAGAACATTTCGTTAAGCTAATAGGTCTACAACGAACGAGATTTCCGCAATTAATTTTTGTGGCGTAAGATGTACGAATCTTCTTCCAAAAATAGAAATTGTAATTTTATCTTCTTTTTCTTCGCCATTTGCCTTGATGACTTCAACTTCTTATACCCAAAGGAATACCGTCCTGGTCCTCCCATCATATAATTTTTTTAAAATCTTTTTGGCAATCGCTCGAAAGTTCAATAAAAAACAACCTCTGGGGACACGTAATTTAAGTTTCCATTAGCAAATAAAGTACATCATCCAAAAATATATAAAAAGTTTAACCTTAAGGACAGTCAGTGTCCTTCAGAAGCTTTTGATGACTTATTCAAAAAGAAATATCGATTCCCGATGGTTAACACGAATAACGAAAATGTATTTTTTTTATTTCCTACAATCCTTGCTGATTCGTTTACTTATGTGTGTGTTTTGAGTTCATGAAAAATTCACTTTTATTACACTTCTCTTCCATTCGATTTTGTTGCATTGTGAGTCGTTAAAGTTCAGCAAGTTTAAATTTCCAACGAAATCTTACAAACAGAATAAAAGCAAAAAAAAAAACCATTCATCCAGCCATTTAACTGACACGACCGGGGACAAAACGACAACGCGACTCCATCGTCGTCGAATGATGAACTATTGAACCATCCCCATTGACTGAGCAATAATAATGTTGCTTCTCTTGAACTCGATTTCGCTACCAAATCGCTCGCGCTCCCTGCTGGGAGGATAAATAATTTTGTCCCCTTGTTTCCTTCACAGATGATTACCTAAAGGATTTTCAAAAAAAAAAAAAAATGTATCCTTTCGATTTTCGTCGTTTTATTTTTCTTTCTATTTTTGTTCAGAGGAATTTGAACGTTCTTTGTCTTATCGTGGAGTTCCTTCGTTCTATCCAGTATTCAGTGTACTTTTTTCTTTTTTATTTTAAAGGATGTGTCGCGTTTAAGCAAGGATCGTTTTCAGTCTCTCTGTTTACTGCTTCTCTGTTTATACTAGAAAATTGAAGGATACTTAAATTTGGATTTATTTGTTGAGATATCGTTGGCGTTGCGTTGCAAAAGGATGATACTCACAATTCTGTCTGACCGTGTTTTTCTTTTTCTAAATCGTGTTTACTATCTATTTTCCAGGATTTAATTAAAACCAATTAACTGTGTGGAGTCATTCAGCTACCGCTCTTGTTATTGTTCTTTGAAATTTAATTGTCTTTCAACTTTAGGTCGCATCGTTGGTCGTTCCTCGTACCACACCTAACCTAGCAAATCTTCTCACGTTTAGATCTTATCCAATTTTGAAATATGAACTGATTCCGATAAGTTCCGACTGTAAAATTCACTTGATCTGCGACTTTACAATCCAAAAAGTTAGACAGTAAATTTAACAAATTCGTTCGACTGCCACCGTCGAATAAAGTACGACTGAAGGTTGCCAGCTATTCATTAAATATAATCTTTCTTGGTTTAGTTCACAATCAATAGCAGAAAAAAAGGATTATTCTATTGGCATTCAGTGCAAAAACTCATTGAGTTTGTACAAGTCCCCCGGGATGGAGGATAAATTGTATCTATATCTCTCTGTTCGGTATTCAGTTTTAGCGGTAGTCAGTTCTAGCGAGAATTATTATACCCTGGCGATTTAGAGATAATGAAAATCAAATGCCAACAGATTGCAGATAAACGCTTTAATTAGCACGTTCGCATTTTAAATTATATCAGATTTAGTATAATAATTTTGAAATTGAATTATATATTTTATGCAGGGGAGAGATTGCTTGCTTTAAACCTTCCAAAATGAGGGAAATTAGAAAAAAAGCAAAACTGAGTTTTATGGATGAGATAAATTTTGTGAGTGAAATGTAATTATGATGAAGAATATTATATTTATATTTTTTGTTGATTTAAGCAAGTCGGAGTATTTAAAATGTTATTAAATCTGGGGCTTAATTTTATTCAAGCTTTTACGATACTTCTCGAAATTACAAAATGAAAGCAAATATTTGAACCGCTGTGCTGGCTGGAAGCATTTTACGTTTTATACTATTCGCTGACGATTTATTATAAACAGTCTCGCAGCTGGCTGCTAAGTTTTTGTCAAATAATTTTTAAAGGCTGAATTAGTTGTTTAAAATGCTGTAATATTTATTAGAAACATCGTGTAACTTTAATTTTCTCGGAGTCAACAGTTTAAATGACTGATATAGATACTCTGCTGCGGCGCCTGAGTTAGATTTTTGAATACAAGCTGTTGCAGTAGCTAGTCAATTCGATAAAAAAAGAAAGGAAGGCTTCTTAACCGACACAAATAAAAGTGGAAGACCTTCATTAAATGTAGTCAATGTAGAAGGAAAAAAATACGGGACTGAGAATGCATCCCTGAGGAACACCAGCGATATATTTATCCAACTCTATTTCTACATGGATCGTTTAAGTGTCTTAGATATATGTACAAGCCGAACGCATTTTGTATTAAATAGTCAGCTGAATTAAAGCGCCGGAAGCAACACAAAAATCTTTTTAATACAGCTACACACGCTTTACTATTACTTTTTTAGACCTCTTCGTCGACTGTGAAAGTCAGGTTACTATTCCTGCTCGTTGGCCAACGAAATCCAATTCTGTACGATCAAGAATCTGGGTCTACGTTCGCCATCTTTCCAGATTTGATTCAATCCCCGAAAGATTTTTATGGGCTGGTTACTCTCCGCTTATACGAGCTTAGGTTAACACTCTTCCGAGCAAACGAACAAACAACGATATAAATAAAGAAGACCTAATTGGCTGCCCTGAGGTACCCCTGAAATGACAATAAATTAAGCAGAGCACACAAGAATGAATTTTTTAAGTTAATTTTTCATTACTTAAGTTCATCCCTGACTTCCTTTTTTCATTTAACAAAATTAAATTAATTTTTAATAAACCAACAAAACAGTTGACACCGAAATTCCCAAAACTGTCATAAACCGAAACATGTGGTTTTCCCAATTTCTTTCAACAAGTCCTTAGCTTATTCTTCCCCAAAAACCGCACTCAAATTCACACTCCACAAGAAGACAGTGAGAGCACTTTGAATTCAGAAATAGAATTCAACAAAACTCCTTGAAGGTAGATTTTGTTTTTCCCACAGCTTACAGGTTACAGCGTCATATACACACTTTAAATTTCAACATCATCATCATCAGCACTTTAGTCTGCATAAAAGATGAGAATGATGAGAGTGGGAATACGTAATTTCCACAAAAACACACCTTGAGGAACTTGGAGCACATCAAACGATTCTAATCAAAAATTCATTGTATAAAATTAAAACACCATCCTGGCTCATGAGGACGAGGAAAAAGCAATTGGAGAACGAGTACACCATAGCACAGATTTCGAAGGTTCAAGATGTATTTTGTGAGAGGTCCATGTGGAGTATTGGATCTCCTTTGCTATCGCAATCTCGATAGTCAATTAGACTTGTAGAGCTGTGATAAGTGATGCCGAATGAAAAGCATATGGATAATAAGGAAGGAAGATGATATAATTCTGTACCAGATTAGGGTTTTAAGAGGAAAAACCTCAAAGAGCTTATAATTCAACGCCTATGTGCAAACTGTGCATCAAAGGAAAGTCACATCAATTGTGATTTTGATGTTAAGCTCTTACGGAATATAAGTATACTCTGAAGTGTGTACCTACTGAAGGAATATTGTAGCAGCAAAGGTTTTGAAGCTTCTTCGATGACAAAGTTAGAAATTTTGCAGGTTTTCATCTTGAACTCATTGAGATAACTCCTCCTTTCTCTGTCTTGGCTACTAAAAGTGACCGCGTAAATGGTGTATGAAAAATCGTTGCATACTTTGAAGTTGAAAACTCAATTCCAACAGCTGAAACAAATATTTGTTCTAAACTGATATGAAACACTTCGTGATGAATGTGAATACATTAATTTTTATTGCCCCAATTTTTCTTAGCAATTCTCTGGGCCACAATCTAGATCTAGACAGAATACACGTGTTTCCTTTTTTGTTTAATCTCGAAAAAAACGGCTGTTGGAGGGAGTGTTTTTCTGTTTATCAATGTGTTATTGATTATTTATCCGACGTTTCCTTTTTTTCGATGTCCATTAAACTGTGAGCTATCCATTTTCCAGATTTATTACCTTGGTCCAATCACTTGGCCAACAGAGAAGGTCCCATCTGCCAATGGAATCAATACAAGCAGATTAACTTATCGAAGTTTATTCCTTAAAAAGAAAACTCTTAGACTGAGTTTGTTCGTTAAAATTCGATTCAATCGAGAATTTTTGCCTTTTGGCTTGAAGTTAACACCAGTCCATGCCATCAGGGTTATAAGACTAAAAAGTTTCTTACTTTAAGCTACTTCCATTCACCTGTTTGCATTTTAATTACGAATGACCTATTATTTCCACTTGGCACGCCCGAATTTCAACCATTTATGTTTCTTCGGAAGACATCACATTGAAGCAACCACGCAGAACCTTTTGCTTTCCACTTAGGTGCTCCCGCTTAAGGTTGGCAATTTGCTGCGGTTATGAGGACTCCCGAAACCCAATTCCGAGTGATGAAGGCAAGGATTCGAATTCGACCTTGTGTAACGAAGCAGGTTAGGTACCTGACTTATATTTTAATGCTTGGAGTGTATTTTTGTGTATGTCCCTTTTCTCCTTAAGCGACCACAATATTTTTATTCGTTTATGCATGGCAGAGGTTTAATGGCTTTTCGACTGGAACCACTTCAAAACACGTCTTTTAAGGGTAAGGTAGTTTTTTAGCAGTCGACGACACGGGAAGCAGGGGTTGACGTTATGCCTGCCTGCCCCGAGATGATTTATGATTAAATTTTTTTGAGTGGAAAATTGGGATGATTGTTTGAAAGATATTTTTTTTGTTTTGTTTTGAATAACTTGTCGGTGGTTGGACATATTGGCACACTGAGAGGCTAGACTTCGTTCAACGAAATTTGACAAATATTGCTTTCAAGTGAAATCCTTCAAGGGAGTGGTCGTTGAAATGTCAGAAAGACGAATAAGATATATTAATTTTCTTCAAGTTTAACGAGAGTTACTTGTGCACCGGACATTCATCTATATCCTTCAACTATCATAAAACCAATCATCGTTAAAATATTCCTTACGACTGTGATGTACTTTGGGTCAAAGGCTGAGGTTTAGCTCGCCGGTATGTCCAGGATGTTACTAAAGAAAGTACGTAACTTTAGTTAAAGGTCTTTTCTTTATTTAAACTTCAGAATATCTTAAAATAATTAAATTATAATATATATATAAGTTGAAATGTGGCTGGTATCAATGTGTTTTCCTGGTCTCACGGCTGGGTATCTCTCTGATGAATCGATCTGGGCTGTTAGCCGTCTTCTCTGGGAAATGGTGTCCGATACTGTAGCAGCTTCGATGGTTGTTACTAGCGATCAACGGGCGAACCCGGCTATCACGGACGAATCCGGCTATCAACAGGCGAACCTGGCTATCAACGGGCGAACCCGGCTATCACGGACGAATCCGGCTATCACAGGCGAACCTGGCTATCAACGGGCGGACCCGGCTGTCACGGACGAATCCGGCTATCACAGGCGAACCTGGCTATCAACGGGCGGACCCGGCTATCACGGACGAATCCGGCTATCACAGGCGAACCTGGCTATCAACGGGCGAACCCGGCTATCAACGGATGAATCCGGCAAAAGAGTTGGTTATTAATAAGACCCCTTACCAATGGTGGGGGGAAGTCTTATCGGTTAGTATTACTTTATTACTTGTATTACTTCGCGAGCACAACTTGCCTCGACGACGATCGGCACCAGACTGATTTTTGGTCGGTCGCAGCAGCTCTATTTATACTCCAATTCTAGTACGCTTTTTATTGGTACAGTGTGGTATTGCAAAAGGTAGTATGTAACTTGGTCGTACCTTTAGTACTTTTGTGGGTAAAACGATGGTACGAATGAATGGATTTATGCTAGTACGCTTCTTAGTGGTGCAAAAGTAGTACGAAAGGTATTTAAGTAGTTGAGTGAGAGTAGGTAATGGAATGATACATTACACGACCACCTCAGAAGAAGTTCAAAATAGTTCAAAACACAACAGAGTTATAACCATCAAAATATTACCCCATTCGCTCATTTTCTACTGCAGTAGTTTTAATGAAGTCTGTTTAAGCAATAAAAAATTTTAATCTCCGTCATTAGTTTTCGACTTTTAACGACAAATGATACTTAAAACTCAACTCCGCCACCATATTTAACGGTTTTATGTTCATTTCCCCTAGGATATATTAACAGACTTATCATATGGTTCCACTTTGTCTGCGACGGTGTTTAACCTACCCGAATCGTAAGTGTATGCTCCGCTATTCTTATAAAAAAAAGGTCTGTGGAACACTTTTATTGCATTTTCAACACACTTTAACGACTCAATTCCTCCTCCGAACGGATCCTCAAAATGATAAACTTTATTTAACGCTTGTGGACGCCAGTGACTAAGCAAAATTCGTAACACATCGTCAATGCTGTTTTCTTTTTTCTTCAAGGATGGTAGCAATATTGAAAAATTGGCTTCTTTTTCATTCGACACGTACTTGCTTCCAACATGCAAAAAGGGAAGAAGGGCCTCAATTGTGTTGTTTAAAGAAAATTTTTGTATCAACAACCACGAGACGGTAAGCTACCTTCTCCAGCCAAAAACAAAATAAGTGAGTCCCCGAAAAACAAATATTCGAATAAAAGCAAAAGAAAACTTGTGTGTTTTTTTTTCACTGTTATTCAAAACCATTTTGGCATAATTGAATTTTATCTCAATGGAAATGTTATTAAAGATGAGCTCCTACCTTTCCAACGACGCACGCGAAGCCAGACACAGTCCTCCCACAGTTATTCTTTCCATAAGCAGGTACTGAAAGTAGAACGTGCCGTTTCCGAGGACACAAAAAGAAAAGATTAACGATATTTTGAGCTTATTAAATTAAAACGATTTATGTAGCAGACGTTTGGTAGTTTGGAAGGCGCACACAATCCCTGAAACCAGATGATCAAAATGGTGGAGCGGAAGTTAGTAAAGAAGTAGATTAAATGGTTCTTCCTCCCTTCGGCATATACGCAACTGGCGTCTCTGATGCTATGTTAGCATCAGACAGACATACAGTCAATTTCGTGGTGCTGTATTAATGCGGTCTTTTGTGTACAGATGTTGCTAAACATGCATGGTTTGTCTGGGGATAGACGTCACACGTTACCTAGTCGTACGAGCTTAAGTTTTTCTGTGGAAGGTAAAATTTTCATTTTGAAAATTTATATTGCATCATTACGGATCTTATACTCCTAGCAAAATATAGAAAATAAGATATTCACGTTTGAGGGGATATCAAAGAAAATTCTTATACTAATGATTCCTTGAAGCATATGCCAAATACTATTCTTTGAGTACCTACCTAAAGGAAGTACATCAAGATGGTTTTTCCTTCTTTGCTTGAAGCTGCAAAAGTGATTGTATGCTGTGTACTCTTGGATTATTTTCTTTGAAAAACATGAGCACTTCACAAGGTTGTGTAGCTACGAAATTGAGAAAATGTATGTTCATCAAGGTACTTAGAAAGAGCTTCATAATCCATGGAAATAGATCAATAAATTGAAACATGAATAATCGACCACAGAAAGGACTCTCGAGCTATTATTAAACTGAATTTATTGATGTGCAGAAGAACAAGATAAACTTTAACAGTTGAAGGTCTCAATAGAATTGTTAGGGTTTGAGATGGAAATACTATTTGAATGGTTTGGACTGACAGACAAAATTAATCACTTCATAATCTACTGACATTTAAGGTGTAGCATCCAGGGTGTAAGAAGCAGACAAGGTTCTGAAATGAGTGGGAGAGTAGAAAATGAGAAGAGGAGTTTTGTCAAAATGTTTGCACATGAGTCTAACTTGATGAATGGCAACCGACCGACGTATAATACTTGGAAATATATCAATCATCCACAGAAAGGGATCTTTTCAAATTTAGAGATATGTTTATGCATGACCAATTCAAAAGGCAAACATTTACTACGCTTATCCTTTTTCTTGCTGGTGTCGTTAAATTTATGTGTCTGCTACCAACAATGTCCTTCCAATGCTACACTGAAAAATTGCTCTCAAAGGATGCGATTCGGTGATTTAAGCACTTTAGGGTAGAAATGGAATTAAATTGCAAATTTGTACAACATACCATAACCATACACACGACAAAACAACAAATTTGCATTGGATGGAATAAAGGGGTTCCCGCCCGACGCTTTGTAGAGCGTCCTTCGCGATTCTGCTTTCAGTTCTTTTGATTGATTTTTTCCTTCTTGTCGAATTCTTGATTCCCTTTTGGTTCCTTCCTTTAAACAAACCGAAAATCTTCTTGGAATTCGAATTGCTGCTGTTATAGCCTTAAAGTACAATTATACAATAAAGTACAAGCGTTCAGAAAATAATGGCAACGCGGACGCCTTGTCAAGACTGCCGATTCCGACCAATAATTCTTTTAAACTGGAAGAATCAGATTTATTTGAAATACATCAAATAGAAACATTACCAATTACGGCAAAACATATCGCCGAGGAAAGTTGTAGAGATTCGTCTCTATGTAATTTATTGGAAGGGATTAAAACGGGCACTCACCTTCAAGCTCACGTCCGATTTGGCGTTGACCAAAATGAGTTTTCTATACAAAGTGGTTGTATAATGCGAGGTTCACGAGTGGTGATTCCAACCAAATTTCAAAAACAGGTGCTAGAAGATTTACATTCATCTCATTTTGGTGTTACCAGAATGAAAGAATTGGCTCGTAGCTTCTGCTGGTGGCCAAAAATTGACCACCAAATTGAAGAGTTTGTAAAAAACTGTTCGACTTGTTGCAAAAATCAAAAAAACCCACCTAAGGCAGAGACTCACCATTGGTGCTATCCATCAAAGCCTTGGGACCGGGTTCATTTGGATTTTGCTGGTCCTTTTATGGGAGTGTATTTTTTAATCTTAATCGATGCCTTCTCGAAATGGCCTGAAGTACATATTTTGAAAAGTATAACGACGGATACAACTCTTCCCATTTTGAGAAAAGTATTTGCTACTTTTGGGTTACCAAAAGTTATCTGTACTGATAATGGGAGCCAATTTACAAATGCAAAATTTAAACAGTTTTGCGATATAAATAATATTGTGCATAAACGAACTGCACCATACCACCCTGCCACAAATGGGCAGGCGGAGCGTTATGTACAGACATTGAAAAACAAATTGCGTTGTCTTAAAAATAGAAACGAAGATTTAGAGATTAAATTAAATAACATTCTGTTCCAATACAGAATCATGCCGCATCCCGTTACAAAAAAATCGCCATCTGAAGTTTTATTTACGTATCCTGTCCGAAACAAATTTTCATTATTATTGCCAGAAATAGGAAATAATTTAAAGAGGTGTAATGAAGATAAGAATAGTAGACAATTGTCAACGGGGGATAGGGTAGCAGTTAGAAATTACATTGGGAAGGAAAAATGGAACTTTGGGAAAATCAATGAAAAAAAAGGTTTATTGCATTATAATATAAAACTTGATAATGGTAAGGAAGCGTTCAGGCACGTTGACCAAATCAAAAATGCAGGCAACCACGTCTCGGAGATTTATCCTCAGTTTCCAAGCGAAAGTTCGGAGGAGTATCAGCAACTTCCGGTAACGGTAACTAAAGAAATTGATCAAGATGTGAAGGAAAAACAATCAGACTCTGTTCCAAACGATTCCGAAAATAATCAAATATTGGTACCACGAAGAAGTACTAGAATTCGAAAACCTTTGGACAGGCTGACATATAATTAAGTAAATTTAATGAATTTTAAATTGTACATAAATGTATCTAAATATGAATTGTAATAATATGAAACCTTTATTTAATGAGTAAATCTCTATATAATAATTTTAAGTTTTTTTTAATCATTTATACATATAAAATCATTTGTATAGAAATGAATTTTTGTTGAGGAGGGAAAATTGTTATAGCCTTAAAGTAAAATGAATGAAGTTACTATTTGGCAGCACTTTCTATTTAACAATCGAAATCTCGTTATCGATAAACTATTGAACTACAATTGAATATGGAGTATTTTCCTTCTTCTCGTTTTGACCACCAACGTGTACGCACCCAACAAGCAATAAAAGTAAAATAGTAATAAGACCCACTGTCGTTTCATTTCATTACAATATACAACAGCTGCAAACCACGAAATATTTGAGCAATGAAAAATTCAAAATATTTCCGAAATTAAACCTAGTGGCATAACTTGTTATGCCGAGATAAAGTTATTTCATCATGTCAATGGAAAGGCAAAGGAGAATATGCCATCAGCAATAATGTTACCAAAAAAAAGAACAAAAAACTGTTTCTTCTTTCCGTGATGAGTGCCTTGGCATCGACATCATCATTATCGTTAAAAAAGATAACTGAAATAGAAAAACACATAACCTCATTGAGAGAAGATAAGAATTTGATTTTTATCTGAGAATTTGTGGAATTTTTCGGTAATGTTGTTTTTTTTTTTGTCGATTTAAAAAGGATAACTGCTTAACATTCATGAATAAACAGTTTTCGCTTCTTTTAACAATGATGATGATGAGGGCATTAGAATGGAACCATTTTAAATTGATTTTAAATGGACTGATTTTTGTCTCGAAGCAGTAACAGTCTATTGAGATGAAATAAAATAGGAATGTCTAAAATTTTGAGAATTGGATTCTTATCTTATGCGATGAACTCAAACAAAAACCGTATTTTATGGTCTAAACCAGAAAACATGTACCTACAAAATGGCATTGAACAATAATTGATATGTACGCTTTGGGGACTGTCTCTATTGAAATAAAAACTTTACAACTACTTTTTAAGTTCCCCCCAATATCGGGCACAGAATATGAATCCCCTTTTAACGATGAACAGAAAATATATGAACTCATTCATTCAAGAAGGGAGGAATGTGAAAAGAGTTTGTTATCGATCACATTCATTTCGAAAATATTGAACAGCAAATGGTGGTGAAAATCGGAGCAAGGATATGCGTTCAACAAAGTGAAAGGATTTAAGAAGTGCGTAGTGCGGTGGAACTTCCTTACTTGGCTGTATTCACAAATTCTACTGGAGATGTGAACTGATATGTAATCCTTTGTGAATATAAAGGTTAAAGGAGGGGATATGCAATTCGAATGAGAAAAAATAATTCTAGAAGACAATCAGTTGCTTTCTTTTCAAGAAAGAAGACAATTTAAACCTATGCTCGGCCAACAACAGGAAAGATAGAAAACCAGTCTTATGATAACAATAAGGTTTAGAGTGCCTTTTTAGTTTTGTAGTAAAATTGGACAAAAGGAAGTCTAGGAACACCCCATACATTTAACTAAATGTCACTTTACATCATCGTGTGATATGCAACACGATCGATAGGTCCTTAAACACCGCTGGAATTTCCAATTATAATTTTCGATTTCCGCAACAATCCATCTAATCAATACGAAAGTCTGCCCCTCCTTTCCCCTAAGCTTTTAATAGAAACTACAAAAACCTTTCATGGTACACACAATTGGGAGACTCAAAACTGTGAAATCATGGAGAACGAAGCAAAATAATTTTTCGTTCATTTATTTCTACTTTAGTGAAAGTTTTTTATGTTTGTATTAAATAGATAAGATCGATCGGTTAACAAGGTTAACGCGAATCTCAAATCAACAAATGAGTGCTTGGAATACTGAAAAAGGATTTGTATAGTGCAGTGGTACTATGCTTTGCAGTCCGTCATTTCCGTCCAAAGGGAATTTTGGCGGGAGTTTGGCGGTACTCCCCCAAGTAGATGGACCATTATGAGGCTAGTGAACATATTTGCCGAATCTGGAAGCATCGAACGAAGACCGTTTCATCGAGATCCCAAATGTTCGGGTTCAGAATACAATCGTGGCTATTGCATTCGCAAAACAGACAAATCCAAGTGTTTCGACTCCAAACTTATCGGGCCAAATTGGAGTTAGCAGACGGTCATTACAACGGATACTTCATGATGAGGATGACTTAAACTTGTTTCCGCACAAAGTCCAAATTACAAGCAAGTTAAACCCTCATGATTTTGCCTGTTCGCCTGGAATTTTGCCGAAAAATTATTGCAATGGCCGAAGAAGACAACACATTGATAAATTGTTTGTTCATGTCTGATGAGGCCCATTTTAACTTAAACGGCAATGTTAACGAGCAAAATTGCCGTATATGGAGTGAATCTAATCCAGAAATCCTCCATGAGACGGAACTGCACCCAGAACGACTGACTGTGTGGTGCGCACTCTCATCAAGGTATATTGTCGGGCATACTTCTTTGAAGCAAACGGTTTAACACAAACTGTCAATGGGGACCGTTATTTAAAGATGTTGACGGAGTTTTTTTACTCAGAACTTTGCCGAAGACCTAGCCTTTTCAGCAGGATTTGGTTACAACAAGATGGAGCAAGTGCACTCGTAGCCACACAAGTTATGGCGGAGATCAAACGAAAATTCCCAAACAAATTGATATCCACAAACTGCACTTTCCGCTTTCTCCCAAGGTCACCTGACTTTTTTTATGGGGTGATGTCAAACAGAAAGTGATGTCAAAACGAAACCCACGAATTTGACTGAATTGAAGACGTCCACTAAGACAATTATTGAGGCGATCCCAATGTCAACCGCAATGAACAATTTTCTGATCAGGTGCCGCATATGCATGGATGAGCGTGGAAGTCATTTGCGGTATATGATCTTCAAAAACCATTAGTTATTTAAAATAAAATTTAATTTTTAATCCAATAAAAAAAAAAAAAAATAGTGAAATACATCGATAAAAATAAAAGTTATTTAAATTTCTCATTGTAGCACGATTCGTGCGCCACCCTGTAAAAAAAATAAATAAAACCATTTGAGATATTTCAAAACTTATCTTGAATAACTTTTAACTAACTTTTTCTTTACATGAGTTTTGTTCGTTATCCTTATCATCTCATTGGACTTTTAGCGAAAGAATGTTGAAGTATTTGGGAACCTTCACACTTAGCAAAAAAAAATCTACCATACCTACATATTATATGCCGTTTTATGACATTAGCCCAACCATTTATAAACATACACTACCACAAACCGCTGAAGATTCATAGCCTTAGTCTTGTCTGTCTGGTCGGAAATTTTATGGAAATTTCCCTCCATATCGGCCATGGGCTTATTATGGAAAAGTGGAAATTGAACTTCCTACCATTTCTTTCGTTGGCTGTCGTTTCCTATCTGCTCTCACATTATTTATCACACTAAGCTTTGCATTATTGTGTTGTGTGCTGTTGAAGGGTGCAAACAAAAGCCAATAGGGTGGTACAAAAATGGAGGTACATGGAGCTTATTTATGATGATGGCATTTTGTGGTATTCATATGGTTATTTTGTTTTCAACCTAACTGAACACTGAATACAAAATTCACGCAGATATATGAAAATGAAGAGCGATTTGATGTGTTGGAGGCCTTACGGACGAACGAGCTGTCGAATTTGGTGCTCATAAATTTTGGTACTGTAAAAGTGTTTGAAATGATTAATTTAGTTTGAGAGAATTATAAATGGGACTTGGTTAGTAATTTCGGGAGGTTGATAGAAAATAACTAAAATTGTTGTAAATAGATCAGATCTCTGTGAAAGTCCAGTTATGATTCGATTGTACATCAGAGTGAGTTCGAACAAGCTTTTGGTACAAAAACAAATGGACAATTATGTATAATTGCAATCAATAATTTGATAGAGAAGTGTCTGTTTGATTTTGACAGGCAATTATCTTTTAGCGGACAATTGACTAGATGATTGCCTATGGTTATGTTCAAGTCGATTGCAAGATTTGACTCCTTATAAATTAATAGGTCTTAATTCGCACTGCTGGAAGGATGTTAAATCCTAAATCAATCGACTACTCTAACAATTTAAACGGAATCGGAGAAGTGTTTTATTGTCTCCATTTAATTTTTTGCGATATTGAATAAATGTGACGTGATGATTTTTTTCAAGTTTGAAAGAACCCCAAATTCATACCATCAAGAGCTACTAAAAGCCTCCAAGATCAAGATAAAAAAAACAACTGTACTACCCAAATTCAGATCTGTATCTTTTATGCAAATGAAATTGAAAAAAAAAATGTCTTTAATCTAATGGACTTCCAAGGAAGTCGGAAAAGAACACCAGTAGCCAACCCTCAAGGCTCTTCTCAAAAAGGACCTTTTTTTCGCGTCTCACCGTCCAAAGACAATGATTACTTACTGGCATAGCCATCAGTGAAATGTTGCTTTATTATGTGTTTACCATGGTCGCGCTGTCGGCTGTGATGTTAAGAATAAATTTGGGACAATTATTCCTGTCCATGAAAGCAAAAAAAAAAAAAATAATAACACTAATTAACTAAATTCAGAAGCGTCAACAGCGGCGGCGTTCTAAGCAAAATATTTACCCTGATTACATCTGTTTGCTTTTTTTCTAATGGCTTAACATTTTTATTCAAAGAAAATGTTGGTATCAAAGGAAAAGCGAAGGAAACAGAGTTTTTCCTCTTTTGAAGTTTGCTTGTTGAACACAGTAATGAGAGAGAGCGCTCTCAATCCTTGGCTAATTTTTAGTTTTTTGAGGAACATTTCGTGGTGGGAGTTTTTTGCTTTGAGCTTGCAACTTTGTTTTTTTGTAATTTTTTTTTCAAATTTTCTTGTTCACACTTCTTAACACGAAAATAGGGACTTTAATTATGCATAGAGACAATCTTCCCATTTTTTCATATTTTCTTGTTTATTTCAATGCTTTGAAGGAGTGTGTAGGTAAAACAGTTATTTATTTATTTATTTATTTATTTATTTATTTATTTATTTATTTATTTACATCAATTAGAGTTTACAACCTCAAATAGACTAACGAAATTTAACATCATAATAAAATTAAAGCTATATCCATACAAAAAAAAAATGAAAGCTATTTGATGACATTATTTAATTTGTTAAAAAATACAAGTTTAACATATTTTTGAATGAGTTTCTACTCAAATGGAAATTAAAATCTAAATTGTTTGACACATTATTAATCTCCCTAACACTGCGAGTTATGGGTTCATTAAATGCGTAATTAACTCTATGAATGTTTTCACGGAATAAGGTACGGATTCTTAGTTCTCGAGAAGGAGCGTAAAGATCAATTAAAGATAATAAATAAGAGCAATCAATATGATATGTTAAGATATCTCTGATAAAATTTATAGCGAACATCTTACGGCGGTTTTCTAATGACTGAATACCAATAAGCTGACATCTTACGTTATACGTAGGCATTTCAATATTCCAACCTAATTTGTGCACTACAAATCTTGTGAATTTTTTTTGGACTTGTTCTGTAATATGAACATTGTAATGAGGATTCCAAACTACGCAACAGTATTCTAGGATCGATCTTACATACGCAACATAAAGGGCTTTTAGTGTGTAAGGGTCCCTAAGTTCATACGAATTACGAAAAATAAAACCCAACATAGAGTTAGCTTTGTTCACCATGAATTCTATATGATGAACAAAGTTTAGCTTGTAATCAAAAATTACTCCAAGATCCTTTTTAATAGAAACTCTATCAAGGACATGATTTTGCATATTGTAATCGTAAACGATAGGTAACAAACGACGGGTAAACGAAAAACATTGACATTTGGATATGTTTAGGGCTAATTGGTTCATATTGCACCAGTTTATAAGATTATTTACATCATTTTGGAGAAGTGAACAGTCTGTTAAATTTTTTACACGTCTTAAAAATTTTAAATCATCCGCAAACATAAGACGCATTGAATTAGTAAGAACATCAGGTAGGTCATTTATAAAAATCAGGAACAGCATTGGACCTAAGTGACTCCCTTGCGGAACGCCAGAAGTGACAGAAAAGGGATAAGAGGTAAACGAGTCAATTGAAACAAGCTGGCTGCGTCCTGTAAGATAAGCTCTCAGCCATTTAAGCATATTGGAATGAAAACCTATATTCTCTAGTTTTTGTAATAAAATTTTATGATGCACCCTATCAAACGCCTTAGCAAAATCCGTGTAGATAACGTCCACTTGGTAACCCTTTTCTAATGAATTAAGAATACAATTCGTGAAAATGGTTAGGTTAGTAGAAGTTCATCTACCGGATACAAAACCGTGTTGGTACGGGGATATGGTCTCTTTTAATAAAAATTTCAGTTTATCGCAAACAATTTTTTCAAATACCTTAGGTATTGCGGACAATTTACTAATAGGTCGGTAGTTAGTTATTTCCTGTTTTGGACCACATTTGTGAATAGGAGTTACGTAGGATGTTTTCCATTCTGACAAAAATACACCATATGTTAACGAACAATTAAAGATAAAACACAAAACTCTAGACAGAGTGACAGATCATTTTTTTAAAACAATAGGTGGAATTTTATCCGGACCAGAATTATTGTCTTCTGTTAGACTAGATAGAGCCAATTCTACTTCCGATAAGGTAATACTTAAATTACCTATGTTTAGACTATTTAAGGACTGGTAAAAAGAGGTGTTAGTGACATTACTAGAATCTATATAATTTGAACTAAAAAACTTAGCAAAGACATCGCAGATAGATGGTAGACTTGTTAGAGTCGAACCTAAATATTGCATACTTTTAGGGATTCCATTAGATTTCCTTTTATTATTAATGAAACTCCAAAAACATTTACTATTCACTCTTAACTTGGATTCCATAGAGTAAATATAGTTTTTATATAGAAACTTATTTAGAACATTGAAATTCCTTTCTAATTCATTATAAATATTGCGCATATTGGCATCAGAAGAACACTTTCGTAAACATTTGTATGCTTTATTTTTTTTATTATTTAAATTGATTAAACGTCTGTTATACCAAGGAGGCTTTGAGACATTTTTCAATTTAGTCTTAGGAACAAATAAATCGATAGCCGTCTTTAGAGAACTAAGAAAATTGTTGTAAAAACGTGGTAATTCCCAAGATTGAATCAGAGTTGAAGGCAGTGCTATGTTATTATTGATATAACTCGCAATATTACTGAAATTAGCTTTGGAGAAATTATATCTATAATTAAAATGCATTTTTGGCTTAAAAAAGTTTAGTATTTTAAATTCAAAAACCAGAGCAATGTGATGTAAGGTGTTTGGAAATATTGGGAAAATAGAATTGCTTACAAACAAATTTAAGTCTTTATCAGCGAACAATAAATCGAGTGTTCTATGTAAACTATTTTTACAATTATTCAATTGAACCAAATTAACAGTTAAAAGCGAATCAATAAATAAAGAATCACACTCATTAACTACATTAAAGGGAACAAGAAGACTTTCATCAGAGTCAAAAACCCAATCTAAATTCGGCAAGTTAAAATCTCCAACTAAAATGACATGCTGATTACTATTAAGCTTAGAAATATAATGAATACAATTATTTATATGTTCTTTATATAAATCTATATGGCTCTTTGGCGGAATATAACTCACTATTAGAAAAATATCTTTTTTACAATTTAATGACACCTTGATAATAATTTGATCAATATCGAAAGATGAATTATTTGATGTTGGCAATGATAATTCGGTACAGGCATATAAAGAGCGCACTGCTAGCAGCACCCCTCCTCCTCTTTCTAGTCCAGTGGATAGAGAACATCTGTCTTTACGAAACACAGAGTATTGATGACTATTAAACATCTCTGCATTGTTTTGATTTTTGGTTAGCCATGTCTCAGTAAAAGCTAAGAAATCAAATTGCTCAGATGATGATGACAGCAGCAATTGTTGCATTTTTGTACGCATTCCACCAACGTTTTGATAATAACCAAGGAAATTATATGAATCAGAATGAGAAGGCAAATGAGAAGCAGATGCATTAGTTAAGAGTAATGCATTGTTGCGGTGGGAAGTTACTGTTGATGACGATGGTGACGGTGGAGGTGATGGCTGTGGCGGCGGCGGCGGCGGTGGCGATGATATTAGCGGTGTTGTTGTTGATGTTGATATTGATTGTCAATTGACAGGCAGTAAAGGCTGTTGGACTGCCGGTGCCGGCGGTGTTGGTGGCGGGAGTGGCGGTTGTGACTGTGATGATGATTGTGATGAAGTCGATGATGACGATGACGAAGACGATGATGATTCCGTAAGCTGAGATGTGGGTCTAGTTGTTTGAGTATGACGTGGCATTGCATTATTATTATTATTATTGTTGTTGGTTTCTCGCGACACAAATTTTTTTATTTGAACAAAGCATGGCCATACAGAGGAATCCATTATAATAGAGTACATTGAAGCTGGGACACTTAATTTGAATGTAATAAAATTGAGTTTAGAGATATCAGAATCTTTTTTGACCAGCGCATAGCATTTGAATTGATTTGTTGGAGTATCAGTTTTTTTTCGCTATGTGATTAATAATATCATCTGGAGTCGTGTCTTTGTTGAACTTGGATAAGTGAAGCACAAAGAGAAGATGTTGAGTCAGTGCCAATTATTTTGATTGTATTAGGAGACTTTGTAGACTTTTTATTAGAAAGCACTGATCTCCATTCGGAGTTAATATTATTGATAAGCGGGAGTTGGGAGTCTATGTTGGCAGGTTCTTTAGGTTGATCGTGATTAAGTTGAGAAGTTGAAGATGTGTTTTCTGATAGATCCTGCACTTTTTCGATCACCATAGGTTCATTAGGGGCAGGAGGCGGCAGATTAAGAACAAGGGGGTTATTCGGGTTGAAGGAAGGAAAGTCAATATCTCTCTCAGATTTTTTGGAATTCCTTTTTGCAGTTTTTCGTGGGGGAGAGTTATTATTAAGCAATGATTTTAGCGCACTTAAATCACTTTTTATCTCACTCACACTTAGGGAGAGCTCATGAAAACTACTTATAAAGGTAGAAAGGTTAATGTTCACACACAAGTTGCATTTCCAGAATAAATTCTGATTTACTAAAGATTTATAATCATCCTCAGATAATTCGACACAGCTTTTATGAAAGTGACGACCGCAGTAAAAACCGCACTCGATGGATTCGGAACTTTTCGAACGTTTAATGGCTAGATTGCAATTTGCACAGATCTTAGACATTTTAGAAAATAATCTACAACCGACTCAGAGAGAAGTTAGTCGAAGACTAACGAAGTAAAGGTAGGTACATTTATGGAGGTCCTCATACCCCATTTCCTAATCATAAGCTTCATTCTCATAACAAAATTACATAACTTTTTGATGAGGAGCGAACAGCATTTAGGAAAAGTTGTCAAGGCTTTAAGCTATATAGGTAAGCACTTAAGCCTCCAAAGTAAGCATACTTGACAAATTTCTTGTATATATTTACCTAAAAGATTAAGTATGCCCCTAACGTTCACACATATTTCGATGTCATTGACGTCGACATAAAATTAACAAGCAATATTTTGATACAATCAAAATTGATAAGAAAAAAAAACTTTTGGCATTTATTTATTGCCAAGGGACGACGTTGAGGTATGATGTTGAATATATCATAGATTCCATTTAGGTTTTTGTCATCATCTTCTTTCGAGCACCAGACGACATTCAATAATTTGTCTTGTCTTTTTATTTTTGCTGAGGAATTCTCTACTTTAATCCTCGTTATGGCACAAATAACAGTTAAAAGGACATAAATGATGATTCAAGGTAAGAAAGTATCCTTGTTCTCGTACATTGTTACATATGCGTCAAGCAAAAAAAAGGGCAATAAACCTCAGTCACTTGCAGATACATACGTAAGAAACATACATATGGCATCCTCGAGGCATGATTTCTTTTCTCTCGTACCTTTCAACAGCAAAGAAACGACCCGTCATCGTCAAGAAGACGGACGACTAGAAGAAACAAAAAAAGACGATGACGACAGCCAAGGCTATGAAAAGTACATCTCATACGAAATTGTTTTCACATTATTGATTTTCATATAAAAACATGATATTAGGAGCAAGATTGATGATCCGATAAATTTATTCGTAAGGACTTTGGGATTTGCGGAAGTTCGATATTTTTTCTTTACACTCGTTCTCTCTTCTTTTCGTGACGTTTGTGATGGCTGAAAATGGAGAATGGTGGTGGTGGGCTCAATAAATTTGGACAAATTTTTGTCGATTATCAAGAATAGGTTAGAATTATTATTTGATTTAAAAAAAAAAACAACTCTGTTAGATATTGGCGTTACTAAGAGATGCCCCAGTCTAATTGCTTCATCAATTTAATTCCTTTTGAAGCATTTTCTCATAATTCGTTGTTTTTCTGATGGTGATAGCGAGCTAATTAAATCAATTATTTACCATAATTCAACCAAGTTTTCAGTTAAAATAATATTTTTAAAATATCAGGTGTAGATTAATTAGGTTGCATATTTGAACTAAGCCCAAGGCTTTTTAACTTCATTAAAATCAATTTGTTTAATTGAAGTTCAAATATCAATTATGGATTTAATAAAATTGGAAATGTAATACTTTGCTCAGATTAATTAAAAATTCAACAATATTACTACCATCAAGTATTTCACTTTGGGCATTAATATTGGCTTCAATTACTTTGTATAAAAAATAAAAATAAATAAAAAAAAGTATTTTGCTTTGCTATTTGTTATTCATCAATTGCGCACCAAGGATCCTTTTGCATTCAATTAAAGTTATTGTGAGGAAACAGAAAAAAAAATTGGATAGCATTGTGTGATTGATTGAGTGGAAGTAAATGTAAAGCGGATTTCACTGGAAATTGATTTTTGGAATTACATACATGTTTAATCTGATATTTTTTCGGTTATTTTAATGATCACTGATTTAAAATTATTTATTTATTTTTTTAATGTGTAGTTGACCTTTTTTTCGTTATTGAATTTTCGTGTAAGCTTAAAGCACAGATAATAAATTTATACAGATGTCTCACCCTTATGGCGAGAAATGATATATGAAACTGAAAGCTACCAAAAAAACAGCTTTTTCCAAAAGCTTTAACACATTGACTAAAGACATTCAAAATCTATTTTCGCTCGCCTCATTGCCTTTAAATGAATACTTATGCAAGGAAAAAAGCTTTCAAAAGCTCCTTGTCTGTTAAGGCGTTGTCTGTTAAGAGCAAAAAGTGTTTCATTTTTTTCTGCAGGGATGAGATATCTGTATAAGTTTATTATCTGTGCTTATAGGTTATAGGAAAACATGCTCCAGACGAAGCGATTATTTTATTATGTTTTTTTTAACAAGAATAAGTGTTCTAAAGATTTTGGCCTATTCCAAATGTAAAACACAAGTAAAGCTCAAATGTAAGAAAAAAGAATTAATTTCAAAGTTAAATTAAATCTGTGCTAACAGATATTAGTAGTTTCCGTGGCTTAGTGGCTAGGTGCGTTGGCTGCTAAGCAGAATGTTTTGGGTTCGAGTCCTACTCGTGCCCATAGTTTTTATTTCATCTTGTGAAGAACTGACAAAACTTCCAAAAACATCAATCTGTCATGAAAAAGTGCTTCTCAACTTTGCCGTTCGGAATCGACGTTAAATTGTAGGTCCCCTCAATTCTTCACATGCGCCCAGAGATTTGTTGATTAGAGTAAGCCACTTAGGCCTTGGCTTTTCAAGAGCTGTCGCGCCACTCTATTTTTTAAACGTAAAACTCAAGTAAAGCTCAAATGTAAAAAAAAAAAAATTTCAAGGTCAAATAAAATATGTGTTAACAGCTATTCGGTTTTCTGTCATTGACGGATGTCTGGCGCTCTGCTTGTACATAATCAGTTGCTAGTAGTTCTTGCCTCCGGGTAATCGTGGATTTTGGTATTCAACACAAGCTTAACTTTTGATTAATAAATCAGGTGTAACGCCTGAAAAAGGTGCCAACTACAGAGGAATCATTATAAAATCCTCTCTGCCGTAAAATGTGAACGTCAGAAGCCTTTAGCCAACAATCTGATTGATCCTCATTAAGTAGCTTCAGACTAGGAAAGTCAACCACTCTTTAAAAAAGCGTTCAAACTCCAAATCAAATCAACACCCACCAAATCAAGGTTGTCTACGAGCTTACGGAATCAGTTGGTGTCAGAAAAAGATTCAGACAAGGCTATGCACTGTCATGCAATTTGTTTAACATCGTGCAAAACTCAGCCGTCAAAACCAGTGGCAGTATCTTCAAAAAGTCATATTGATATAATGGGAAGAATACAGTGTGTTGTCAATGGCGGTTTTTTAAGAATTGAGGCAGAAACGGCAAAAATGGGTTTAACGGTAAATGAGGGCAAAACGAATAATATGCTGTCAGCGGCGGATGTAGAATTTCAATCTGTGGGGGGTTTTCGATTGAAAAAAATTGTCAGCGTAAACGAACCCCCCCCCCCCCCGTAAATCCGCCACTGTATGCTGTATTCAAGAACGACATACAACCCCGACGCGACAAGGTTCAAACAGAACGTTACAATGGACGAATATAACTTCTAGTCAGTATAAAGGAGTTTGTCTCTCGATCAACTAACAGCCTCTTGGTTCCAATTCCATACTTTATGGTACAGCAGCATGTGGACAGTGAAAAAATCGGATTACTGTGCCATAGACTGTTTCGAGAGGAAAGTTCAAAAGCTTTACGGCCAGAAGGGTCAAGGTTCAGCGATTCAGATGGCTTGGCCATATAGAGTGGATAGATAGCAATGCTGCGGCTCGGCAAGCCTTCGGCCCCGTGGGGCCCACTCAAATGGAAGAGGACCGCAAACGCAATCAACTTGAAGTACAAAACCTCAAACAGCTTGCTATAGGCACCGATCTGGCTGGCAGAGACTGTTGATTGTTGCCCAAGTCCACAAAGGACTTAAGTAAGTAAGTAATTATATGGTTAAAAACTAAACGAAAATCAAATGATGCTTCTATGGAAATTCTACAAAAATATGGGAATAGAATTTCCTTAAACAACCATTTTGATGGCATTTCAACCATATTTTGAAGTGTCTTATTGTGCTAAAACGTTAAGTTCGAATTTACCGTATGCTCAAGTTAAACTCACAGGGGCGAACGCAGGTAGGGGTTTTGGGGGTTAACCCCCCCCCCCCCCCCCCCGAAATATGAGAATTTGCGCAGTTAAAAAATAGATATCCATTACTGTTCAAAAGAAAAAAAAATACAGAAATGGTACAAAATAAATTTCCAACTCAAATTCTCAAACTATGTTAACGAAAATTTTTAATGAATCTGTTGAAATTGGTGGGTCCCAAATAACGTAACGGAAGCTATGACGAAAATATACAAAAATTCACTTATCTGCTTGCAAATACATTGAATCGGTCGTTTCGAATCTAACGGGCGTTGCGAGCAAAATCTGCGAAAAAAAAACCTTCATCATAGCCACACCAAATCACACATACTTAAAGGAAGCCCTAAACGTTGAACATGCTCGAGCTCGGCTTAAATTCGTCATAATAGGTGGATGGTTCGCTGTTGCCAAACATTTTCGATTTTCTCATTTTCGCATTTTCGTAGGTTTCACATTTCACATTTAGGGAGATAGTCCCAAGCAAATTTCATTTTTTCTATGAAATAACAAATAACCATTAGCGCAGTGACTTAGCTTCTCTTTTTGACATCCTCACACACACCTTAAAGAATCAACAATCGCCAATTTTATATTCGCCGTGTAGGGAATAATGCAAACGATCATGTTGCGTCGTTGCCCTACAAGGCTGAAACCTTCTATTTCTTAATTTTTTTTAACCTGAAAATGCAGTTTTAATGGAAATTGTATTCTCTCTTGATTGGCGCAAAAAAAAGTTTTTTTTAAAATGTATTTTCAGTAGTCAGCCGCTTATATAAACGTAAGGGCCGACTTTAGAAGACAAATACTCTTATGTCAGCCTTTTATGATTAGTAGATTAGCAAATGATTTGTTTCTTTAACAACATAAATATAGGTAGTGTAGCCAAATAATAACAAAAGCTTAGTTTCAAAAAATATCTTAACTTCCAGCACTCTTAAAATGGGTAGTTCCGAACAGAAAGCAAAACGCGAATTCCTCAAGTATCTCGAACGTATTAGTAAAAATAACAGCATAATTGGCCAATCAGAGAAGCATACGAGGTCCCTCGAGGTAGACAACAAGAAAATAGGACAGGACACTGTCATTAGTTTAGCCGAAGAACAAAAGCTTGTTAAGTGGCTCATATACATTGCCAAGTGTGGCTTTCCTCAGAAACCCACAGACCTCTTGGTGACAAACTTCCATCGTGAGGACAAACGTAGGACTGCTTTTCAAAGATAGCCTACAAGGGAAAACGTATTACTAGGCCTTCTCAAGATGTCACATTACATTATGAACTGCGGGACTCAGAAGAGGACGAGCGACCGGGACGTATGAGTATTTAGAAGAGATTGACGCAGCCGGTATCTTAGAAGACCCCTTAAGATTCTGAATGGAGATAAAACATCAGGAGTCGCCAAGAGGTTGGACAAATCTTTATACTGTACAACATGGAAACGAATATGAGGCGATCACTGTATAGGTACTTTTTGTCTTCAGTGACGAAACCTTTGCTTGTGTTTCCCTATGTGTTCCCTCCTCCAAGGTGTTGCAAAAAGTGTGCCGGATAAATGGTCTTACGTCTTACCTCTTAGGCAGATCTGAAAGTAGGTGGATACAATCCGAGACGTTTTTCTAATATGTGGCCAATATAGTTTCAACGAACGGATTATGGAAAGTAATATAATAAGCTCAGGACTGCTTTAAGTCGATGGCCACAAATCCCTCGTCTCAATGGAATGCGCAGAGTATTAACGGAATCATCTTGTACGCTCTTTTACCCAATACAACACATATTACACAATCCGTGGGCGCATTTAAAGGACTGGAAAATCGATTACAAAAAAAAAATCACATATCACAGAACTGTGTATGCTGCCAATGAACCATTATCCAGGTGTTTAAGAGAAACAAATACTGTTTGCGACATGATTGATTTCAATGTTAGAAGATATTTATTTAAATCAAAGGAGAATGGGCAAAAATATATGGGAGGTGGTCCACCTAGTGAACAGAAACCCCACCTATGATAACAACTTAATACTATGGAGTATATCAACATTTGAATATTTTTTTTGTTGAGAACAATGGGAGATGGGTAAAATAAGCGACCAAAAAATATGAAAAACACTTTGCGAAATCGAATAAACAAAGTAGAATTTTATTATATTACATGATAGTATCATCAAGAATAAAGTTATTCATGTTTAAAGCTGGTGGTATGAACACGCCTTGATGTCGGGCCTAAGATAGATACCATAAAATCGATATTACATGTGTACAAGTACCGATAGTGCGACGCCCTGTTAAACAAGTGCAACAATAGTGTTTGAAAGCATTTCTTCCTTCTGCTTCCAGATAAACAAGAATATATGTATAGTATTGCTTAGATCTACTATGCCGGGACTGTATATTTGCTCTCAGTAAAAATGTTCGTTGTCCTGGGTGTATGTTGTATCGATTTAAATCTCCAAGATTGTGATCTGTGTACAAATCGATGGTAAAAATTCCATTATTAAAATGCTCAGCACAGTATGAGCGGGAAAGTTTAATATGGTAAGTTCCCAGAGCGAACAAAACAAGATCTTCTTCTTGTAATTGTGGAAAATCTGCAAGCTCTGGTAGATTTGCTGCCATAGCACTAAATGCTACCCTTTGCCTGTTTAGATGTTATTGAATCGGCCAATGCGATAGTCGAAAGTTGAAAGTAAAAAAACGACATTTTAGCTCTATAAATCGTCGATTTTGATTATAAACTTTCGACTATAGCCTTATCCGATTCCAACCCATAATTTTGGTACTGTTTAGTGATAGTATCATCAAGAATCATGATATTCCTGTTGACGAACATAAGTATGAAAGCTCCTTAATATCGGACTGCATAAAAGTCACCAAAAGTAATCCGTTTGATAATTTTAACGGAGAAATGATTAAATAAATTTTTTCATTAATTGCAATCTTCGTTGCCATGTACTGCTGGAACCCCATGGTTTACAGATTTGTGCCCATATAATAAAATGATGTACTAAAACTAAGCTTTCCAACGATGTATATCTCATTCGTGGACGCTCGGTGGACCAATTTGCCCATTCTCCTTTATTGTTAATTTTAAATAACTATGCTGATGGTAATGTTTAAAATTAAAAATGTATATTTTTATCAAGTAACTAGCAGTTGCCCGCGACTTCGTCCGCCTCTCCCTCGTCCACCGGCCAGAGTATCGTCTCGACTTGTGCATCATGCGCGCGTGGGAATTTTGTTCGGAAGTTATTGTATGATTGCATTGCAGTCAACTCTCCCTAGGTCGTAATTCTCTTGAACTTGAAAAATTTGAGCATTTTTTGAGTATATTAGAATTAGGGAGAGTTCGCCCAAGGGAATGTTTTAAGTATAAATAACTGAAGGGACTCATAAAAAATGCTCAAATTTTTCAAATTTAAGAGAATTACGACCTAGGGAGAGTTGACTGCAATGCAATTTTACAATAACTTCGCAACAAAATTCCCACGCGCGCATGATGCACAAGTCGAGACGATACTCTGGCCGGTGGACGAGGGAGAGGCGGACGAAGTCGCGAGCAACTGCTAGTCCAAAATAATTTCATCTCAGAGATCTCAGAAAAAAATCTCAGTTCTCACATTTCCACAGATTCTTCGCTGCTATTGGTCGCAGCTTAATTTTAAGTAGAATAAAGCCTTCCTCGATTAATGGACTATCCAACACAAAAAGAATTTTACAATTCGAAATAGTAGTTCCTGAGATTACCGCGTTCAAACGAACAAACTCTTCAGCTTTATATTGTATTGTTTGCCGTTTTTTCCACATTTTACACAAATTCTTCGCTCCTATTGGTCGCAGCTTAATTTTATATAGCTTCAAGCCTTCCTTGATAAATGGACCATTCAACATTAAAAAAATTGTTCAATTTCATAAAGCAGTTCCTGAGATAAGCGCGTTAAAACGCAGACAAATTTATATTTTTTGCCATTTTTTCCACATTTTGCACAGAATCTTCGCTGCTATTGGTCACAGCTTAATGTTAAGTAGCCTAAAGTCTAAGTGAATTAAGGCACCATCCAACACAAAAAGAATTATACCATTCGAAGTAGTAGTTCCTGAGATTACCGCGTTCAAACAAACAAACTCTTCAGCTTTATATATTAGTGTAGATCACTAAAATAAATTTCAAACAAGTTTCGAAGACGTACTCTTGAATTATTTTGAATAATATACATATTTGACTGAAAAACAAGATTGTTTTTAATTAATTATTTGTTGTATGTTGTCTTTTATTTATTTAGAAATAAATATTTTTTTAAAAAATGTCTTGTTAATACATTTAAGATTTAACAACGGCTTATAAATTACAAATAATTAATTTACTAAAGGGAGCTGA
The DNA here is from genome assembly GCA_943590905.1 of Sphaerophoria taeniata. Classification (NCBI taxonomy): domain Eukaryota; kingdom Metazoa; phylum Arthropoda; class Insecta; order Diptera; family Syrphidae; genus Sphaerophoria; species Sphaerophoria taeniata. Next base: position 17,875,807 of record OX016540.1, on the reverse strand, counting down.
CTACTGACAACTCCCGTGGCCGACTACTGGAATTTAAGGGGCCGACTATAAGAGAATCCAACTTCTATTTGAATTATCTACACTAATATATAAAGCTGAAGAGTTTGTTTGTTTGAACGCGGTAATTTCAGAAACTACTGGTTCGAATGGTATAATTCTTTTTGTGTTGGATGGGGCCTTAATAGACTTAGACATTAGGCTACTTAACATTAAGCTGTGACCAATAGCAGCGAAGAATCTGTTTAAAATGGGGAAAAAACGGCAAAAAATATACATTTTTCTGCGTTTTAACGCACTTATCTCAGGAAGTACTGGTTCGAATGGTATAATTCTTTTTGTGTTGGATGGTCCATTAATTGGGGAAGACTTGAGGATATTTAACATTAAGCTGTGACCAATAGCAGCGAAGAATCTGTGGAAAATATGGAAAAAACGGCAAAAAATATACATCTTTCTGCGTTTTAACGCGCTTATCTCAAGAACTGCTTTATGAAATTGAACAATTTTTTAAATGTTGAATGGTCCATTTATCAAGGAAGGCTTGAAGCTATATAAAATTAAGCTGCGACCAATAGGAGCGAAGAATTTGTGTAAAATGTGGAAAAAACGGCAAACAATACAATATAAAGCTGAAGAGTTTGTTCGTTTGAACGCGGTAATCTCAGGAACTACTATTTCGAATTGTAAAATTCTTTTTGTGTTGGATAGTCCATTAATCGATGAAGGCTTTAAAATAAAATAAATAAATAGAGTGGCGCGACAGCTCTTGAAGAGCCAACGCCTAAGTGGCTTACTCTAATCAACAATTCTCTGAGTGCGTGTGAAGAATTGAGGGGACCTACAATTTAACGCCGATTCCGAACGGCAAAGTTGAGAAGAATTTTTTCATTACAGATTGATACTCTTGGAAGATTTGTCAGGTCTTCGCAAGAGGCAGTACCCGTGAAAGATTAAATAAAAACTTGGCCTGAGTAGGACTCGAACCAACGACGGTTCTGCTTAGCAGCCAACGCACTTACCAACTAAGCTACGGGCAACTGCTTTAGGCTTTATTCTACTTAAAATTAAGCTGCGACCAATAGCAGCGAAGAATCTGTGGAAATGTGAGAACTGAGATTTTTTTCTGAGATCTCTGAGATGAAATCATTTTGGATTCGATTTCTCACTCAGCCTTTTGACGTGGCTGACATATGTGCAGCAACAATTAGTAAGGTAACCATTAAATCTCAATGATAACTAAGAATTATGTTCCACCAAATGATTTTGCCTCAGTCAAGGTGACATTGAGATCTCAGTGAGATGTTGTTAGGTGGAACTGGCCTAATAACTGCTCAAATTAGAATTTTGAGAGTTCAATTGATTTGTGAATGTGATTGATTGCACTATTTGTGCAGATTATTGTGTTTAAACAATATCATTTTATGTACTTCTTAACTAAAAAATATACTCAGTTTAAAGAAAAAAAAAAAATTACTTAACGAAAAAAAACGATGCAGAAGCAAGAGAGATATTAGAATTAGGGAGAGTTCACCCAAGGGAATGCTTTAAATATGAACAACTGAAAGGAATCATAAAAAATGCTCAAATTTTTCAAGTTCAAGAGAATTACGACCTAGGGAGAGTTGACTGCAATGCAATTTTACAATAACTTCCGAACAAAATTCCCACGCGCGCATGATGCACAAGTCGAGATGATACTCTGGCCGGTGGACGAGGGAGAGGCGGACGAAGTCGCGGGCAACTGCTAGTATTTAATAAAGGAGAATGACCACTTTTCAAACAAGTCTGGGCCCAAAGCGTACACACATAAGACAGGTATCAATAAAAAGGTGACGCTTAGCTAAATATATATTCCAAATATTTTCAAATTCGGTTTTGTAGTTTTCGAGATATTTGACCTTGAAGTTGATGTTTGTAGAATCACAAAAATGGCTTATTTTCACTATAAACGCCAATAACTTCTGACTCATGGGTTTTACAGAAAAGATATTGGTACCAAATGAAAGATCATAAAAAAATCTTTCTTAGCAAATCAGTATTTTTTATATATATATAGTACATGATCATATACATGGCTCCGATATTGTTTGAAAACATATTTTTAAGTTGCTTTTCAAATGCAGATATTTTGAAAATATCAGTAATGACATATATATTTTTATACATAGTTCTAATCCTTATTTCATAACCTTTAATTTGATATATAAATCAACTATAGTTTCTCACAAAAAAACCAACTTATTAAAAGAATTCTTCTGAAAATACAGATTTTGGTTTTCAAAGACAACATACTTACTTTTTCTTCATATTCTTTTTACATTTTTTTCTCCCAAAATAATCACATATTCTATTTAGAAAACTAAAATTCATTCAACGTTTATTTTAAGTCTTACTTTATTTTATTTTTTGTAAAAATATGGTATATATTTTATTTTACGTGTCTTCATCACCGTTTTCATTTCACACTATCTAAATATAAAGCTGGTGGTATCGTTATATTTGTACCATGTCCCAATTTCTTCATAGCGGGTATATTCTGGACGTTATGGGTCCATATGCTGCAACGACATCGGATGCCAACATCATGAAAAGCATTTTTAGAGACGAAAACACCTATGCAAGACAATTCTTCAGACAAGACGATGTGTTCATCTTGGATAGAGGATTTAGAGATGCAGTTCCTTGCTTAGAATCCTATGGTTACAAGTGTCACATGCCTGAATCTGTGTTGGAAGGTAATTTTCAACTCACAATAGCACAAGCGAATAGGTCAAGATGCGTAACAATGGTTCGATGGGTCGTTGAAGTTGTAAACGGCCGATTTAAAAGAGATTTTAAGCTGTTTCGGCAGGACTTCAACAACTTAGCAGCGGGTCATTTAATGGATGATTTTAAAATTACAGCTGCGCTTCTTAATAAATTCCATCCATTGATAGAAGACAATTCTGATGCGAGCTCCTTGCTGGAGTTGGCATTAAATAAAGTAAACACTCCAAATTATTTGGGAGATTTTGTTAAAGAGCAAAATGTAAATAGAGCAAGGGCTATATTTCTTCGTATTAATGGGCAAATTCCAAGTCTAGACAACTTCCCGCTTCTCAATTTAGTAGATCTTCGAAAAATATCTTTGGGGAACTATCAAAGAAAGCAAGCCCGCTCCTATTGTGGAGAGCATTTAAAAGAAAATGGCGACTACATAATAGAAGTCTGCGAACGCCGTGAGGTGAGCGTATAAGCTTAGCTGACCCAAGCCTAGTTGGAAACAATTTTTTAATGAGGTTAAGAATCAAGTCGCGACACATAAGTGGAAAACTCTATTTCACTTACATACTAGTGAGCAACGAGCCGAATGATGCAAACAGTTGCAATGCAATTAAGGCATATTATTGCAATTGTCTTGTTGGAATGCGAACCATTGGGTGTTGCACACATGTAATGAGTATCTTATGGTTTTTGGGTTATGCACGCCATGTTACAAATATAACGATACCACCAGCTTTATATTTAGATAGTGTTCTTATTGATGAAAACGGTGATGAAGACACGTAAAATAAAATATATACCATATTTTTACAAAAAATAAAATAAATTAAGACTTAAAATAAACGTTGAATGAATTTTAGTTTTCTAAATAGAATATGTGATTATTTTGGGAGAAAAAAATGTAAAAAGAATATGAAGAAAAAGTAAGTATGTTGTCTTTGAAAACAAAAATCTGTATTTTCAGAAGAATTCTTTTAATAAGTTGGTTTTTTTGTGAGAAACTATAGTTGATTTATATATCAAATTAAAGGTTATGAAATAAGGATTAAAACGATAAATAAATAAATATATATGTTTATATGTAGGTATATATGGAAATAAAAAATATTCGAGACAAAAACACACTGAATGATATCTTTGAAAACAAAAATCTGTATTTTCAGAAGAATTCTTTTAATAAGATGGTTTTTTTTTGTGAGAAACTATAGTTGATTTATATATCAAATTAAAGGTTATGAAATAAGGATTAGAACTATGTATAAAAATATATATGTCATCACTGATATTTTCAAAATATCTGCATTTGAAAAGCAACTTAAAAATATGTTTTCAAACAATATCGGAGCCATGTATATGATCATGTACTATATATATATAAAAAATACTGATTTTCTAAGTAAGATTTTTTTATGATCTTTCATTTGGTACCAATATCTTTTCTGTAAAACCCATGAGTCAGAAGTTATTGGCGTTTATAGTGAAAATAAGCCATTTTTGTGATTCTACAAACATCAACTTCAAGGTCAAATATCTCGAAAACTACAAAACCGAATTTGAAAATATTTGGAATATATATTTAGCTAAGCGTCACCTTTTTATTGATACCTGTCTTGTGTGTGTACGCACTGGGCCCAAAAATGGTCATTGTCCTTTGTTTTAGGTAACAAATAGCAATATTTTTTCCTTATCTGCAAATATTAACAAATCGGAAAAAATAAGTTTCACGTCCAACAGACCAACAATTAAATAACTAATTTTTAAAGACCACGCAAACACAAAAATTAAGTTAAAGGGCTGATTACCAGTGCCATAACCCTTTAATACCTATATATTTTTTGAAACCCCCCCCCCCCCCCCCGAAATTTTTTTCTGCGTTCGCCCCTGTAAACTCATATATATTTCAATCACTTAGAAAAAAAGAGGTTATATTGAAGAAAAAATATATTCATATTATTTGCATGATCTCAAATTGGTACTCTACGGCGTATACTTACTATTTTCTCATAGTTTCTTGAACCATTTTGTTACTTCTTCTATTTAAAATTTATTTACAAATTTATAATATAATCTCCTTTTTTTTTTGTCCAACAAACTTGTTAAATTATGCCTGACCCATTTTAAACCAAAATTTTATGCTCTTGTAACTGGGAAACAATTTAAGTATTTTCAAAAAATATTCACAAAACTTTTCAAATTTAACATCCTTAAATCTTATTTAAATAGTTTCAACTATAATTCAATACTTTCAATGAATGAAATAAGCAACTGTTCTTTGAATAACAAAATATAACGATTTATAACTTCTCATCTCTCATCTCATAAAAAGTTTCGTTTCCTTTTCTTTTCATTAAAAGAAGTAAGAACAGAAAAAAAAGTTCAAACTTTTCCAAACAACGAAAGAACTTAACTTTCCCAAGATCATTGCTACGCATCAAAGACCAAAAGACTAATATAGAACAAGTGTCTTTTTGGCTTTATCTATAAGGAAACAGTTTCAAAGTTTTGTCCCGAATTCGCAACTTTTCTCACAGAAATAAATTTCAAAGTAATTTTGTCCGAAACGTACGACGACGGTCGTTTTTTTTCGTCTTCTCATCTCTGGACATTAACACAACGATAAGAAGAGGAAAAAAAGTGTATATTCATAGCGCGAGTCTTTCTTTTGTTTCCGTGGCGATAAGTATTGGAAAAGAATAGCCCTTTGTCATTTTGTCTTGGTTTGAAGCATCGAATCCTTAATGTTCATATTTTTTTCAGGTTTTCTGAGTTTATTAAGTAGGATATTATCCTTATAGATTTTGTTGAACTTTTTAAGCAAGTTATAATTTTTAATGGACTAAATTAAGCTTTCAATGAATTGAAAAATTAAAAAGAACTTAAGAAAATGGTTTTATTTATGGATAACTTATGGCAAATTCTGAAATATTAAAGCAATGCTACTCTCGGCATGACCTTCATTTAAGAAAAAACCAAATCAATCGCTTACAAGAAAGAACTGTTTGCTCTTTTCCACCAAGGATTCCGGGTCCTCCAGATAATAAATGGAAGCAAAAAGGTAGAACATACTAATTATCTCGCTAACGATAATTAATTGTTTCCATCTCTTCTTTAATGTTACGCATACGCCCGAGTGCACTAGTGAAATATCGTTCACTAAGCTTAACTCAATTAATTCATCCCGTTAGTAATTAACACTGAGTTATTTCGTGATTATCCTTTTTTGAACATACTTGACCTTTTTTCAACTCTTTTCATTTTGAAGTGATTAACTTTTTTCTATAAGTTCATGGACCACCCCTCGACATCCAATTTTCGGTCCCCCAGTCAAACCTTCTTTTCTTGACATACCTATTTAAATGCTTGAAGCCATGTCATCGCGTCCATATTAAAATTCAAGAGCGATACGGACCATATTTCCTTTGTCACATCCTTAAGGTTCACATAGGAGGTGTTTTTGTTAAAAAAAAAGAATGAGTTGTATCCTTTTTTGAGAGTTGGGTTATTTTTAAACTTTTCACATCAACAGACAGACGTTGAAAATTTCATGCTAGCTTCAAAGTTTTTCTCTGAGCTGATACGAATCGGATTATGTGGATTCTTTGTTGGAAATATAATGGTCGTTACATTTTGAGGGAAGTCGAAGAAAAATTCACAGTTTCTCATTCCCCATTTTGGGTTCTTTTCTCTTTCTTAAGTCACATCATGAAAAACTTGGATAAAATAAATTATATCTTGGCAATGCAAACCAAACAAAAACACACATTCAGTACGTTTTCTTTTTGTTCGTTTCTTGGGTGAAATGTATATTATGTCGGCGGTGTTGAAAATTTCACCAAAAAAATAAATGATAAACGTGATTATTGAAATCGTAAAAAGTTTTTGTTACTTTTTTTTGTTTGTCCATTGAGTCTGTAATAGATAAGAAATTTGGCATGAAGAATTTTTCTTAAAAAAAAAAAAACATTTGCGTGGGGGAATGGAAAATTTGTAAAAACAATTTGTTTTTCCACGAGATTTGGGACTTATATTGTGTTGGGGATGAATGATGAGGATGGTGTTGGCAATGGCTGAAGTAGACTTTGGAAGTCGTCGACTTTTCAAGGCTGAAAGAATTTTCTTCACTTAATTGATTTAAGATGTAGCTAAAATTTAGGCAAACGGAACGAATTTTTAATATAAACGTAATAAAGGCCCATTCTTACATTCTTGTTTAAAATTTAATTGCTGCCATAATTTTGATTTACTGGGAAAGGCGCCGTAAGCGCTTAAAGGTACCTACAAAAAACACACATCAAATAAAATCCCATTCGAGTCAAGTAAACACCAATTGACCTCTTGAACATCACTAAACTCTCAACAACTGTTGCGAATTACATAAATTGTTTACTCTTTCCATTTTTATTCCTCAAAGAGGCCATTTTACATGCGTATTAATTCTCCAAGTACCATTTGAACTACCGAACTAAGAGGTAACTATCTTAACCACTTTATGAGGTAATGGAAACCCAAACGACTTACGTCAATGGCTACGGTGACGACAGCCAAAAGTACTCTCATTTATTTTTCTCAAAATTACAAGTGGATTTGAAAAGTTGGTCTTTTTATCGAGAATACAGACAAAAAAAAATAAGAAAACCAAAGTTACTCTTGTACTCGAGATTAAAAACAGAACAAAATGTTCACAACAGACAGCGAAAATTCAACCTTGTCTGTGATTACCCTCAACATCAACAACATCGATGATGGCCAAGTGAACAGTTTGTGAAAAAGTCCTTTTGGTTAGAAAAGGCTTTTCATTGCTTCTATCTTATATGGAACCATTCTTTCCAGAAAAAAGGTAGACAAGAACTGTTGTGTCTTAATGTAGGTAATGGGGTCGAAAAGTTCAATTTTTGTTTGTTTTTTGTGAAGCATTTACTTAAATAAGTTAAAAAAGCAAATCCTGGTGTACTAAATGTTCACATTGGAAATTTTATTCCACGAATTAATAATGTTACATTCTCAGAATATTATACAACTTCTTTCTGAGTCAATTTATTTCTGTTTGTAATGTCCTTCTCAACCAGAAAGTGAATTTAATTACGAAAACATTAACACATGCTATGCAATCATCCAATAGACTGCTTACCAACCAGCCAAATAGGATTTGAGTGTGTTTTCTCCTTTTTGGCACCTAATTACCATCGTCCATCTAAAACAGAGAATCCTATGCCCTATGGAGACACAATTGAAAACATTTCTTGTATAACACCGAGTAATGTGAACAAAGCACAGGACATGAAGTCCTCGACTGTCCACTTTCGTATACTCATGTGTTTGACCAACTGAGGAGTTTGCTGATGTAAGGATTTGTTTTCATATTCATAATGGTTACTCTGTATGTCTAGAAGATAATGATGATGGTCACTCGAAAAGGATTTTTGTCATCACTAAGAATATTAAATTTGTTGACTTTACCGGCAGAGAAAAGTAACATAGCACTATTGTATGCAAAACTTCGAAAGTCGGTCAATGAAATAAGCTTAAAAGGTCCTGGCTTGTCAATTAAACAAATTTTGTATTTTAGATCAAATTTATACTATCCTTCCTTCTCGCAGTATGATACCTAGCCACAATCAAGTCGACTTTTGAGCTATGTAAGTCCCCACTCGATTCGGAAGGAGGAATCTCCTAATCGGTTTAAGTTGAAAATGGAGAAATAATCCCTTAGGAGTATTAGGAGGAGCAGCACATTGAAAATGATAACAGGTCTCGATAGATTCGTTACTTACTTACTTACTTATCCGGTTCACAATCCATGAAGAATCTCAGCCTGAGATACTGCAGTCTTCCATCGTGAACGATGCCTCGCATGCACTCTCCAGTCACCGAGACCAAGCGCTCTGGCATCCGCAGTCACTTGGTCCTTGTACCGTAGGTTCGGTCATCCTTGTCGTCTTGAACCTGGGGGCTGGGATGAGAAGACTTTCTTGGCTGGAGAGTTGTCGTCCATTCGCTCGATGTGGCCGAGCCAATGTAGTCGTCTTTTCTTGGCCTTCTGGACTACATCCACATCTTGTTACAGCTCATACAGTTCTCGGTTGTATCTTCATCTCCATTCGCCATTGTCGCATACGGGACCAAAAATCCGTCGAAGAATTTTTCTTTCGAAAGTGCCCAGTATCAATTCCCCTTTTTTACTTATCGTCCAGCACTCGGCGCCGTAGAGTAGGACTGGTTAAATCAAAGTTTTGTATAGCAGACACTTTGTCTTTCGAGTGAGGAGTTTTGAACCCAGTTGTTTGGCCAAACCGAAGCAGCAGCGGTTCGCTAGGGTAATTCTTCTTCGGATCTCCACTAAGGTGTCGTTCGTGGGATTGATGTTTGTTCCAAGGTAGGTGAACTCCTTAACTACCTCGAAATTGCTGCTACCAACAGTGACGTTTTGTCCTAGGCGGTGGACAGATGTTGCTTTGTTTGTTGATAACATGTACTCTGTTTTGTCCTCATTCACTTCAAGACCAACTAGTTTCGCCTGTTCTTCAAAATCGCTGTGAAGGCCTCAAGCACAGCTCTCTTGGATCGACCGATGATGTCTATGTCGTCCGCATAGCGTAGGAGCTGGGTGGATTTGTTGAAGATAGTGCCCTCCGTGCTCACACCTGCCTTGCACACTATCTGCTCCAGGACTATGTTGAAGAAGTCACATGACAACGCATGTCTCTGTTTGGAATGACTCGGATGAGCTGTTACCCATTTGCACACTGCACCTCGTATTGTTTAGCGTCATGCGGCACAGCTGGATCAGTTTGTTCGGGATCCCGAATTCAGACATCGCCATCATAAGCTCTTGGCGGTGGATGCTATCATAAGCAGCTTTAAAGTCAATGAAAAGATGGTGGGTTTCGACTTGAAATTCGTTGGTCTTTTCCAGGATCTGCCTCAGTGTGAATATTTGGTCTCTCGTTGTTCTGCCTGGCCTAAAGCCACACTGGTACGTGCCGATTATTGTGTTGCAGGAATGTTTAAGACGCTCACACAGTACGTTGGATGGGATTTTGTATGCAACATTAAGCAGGGATATACCACGGTAGTTTTTGCATAACATCGGATCGCCTTTTTTGTAGATGGGGCATATGGAGCATATGGAGCTTATCGACCAGTCAGTGGGCATGCATGATAGATTCGTTAACATGATACAATCCTTATTCCAGTCACCACGCAATTGATAATTTTAGTTTGAAAAATATTTCATCATAAATCAACGTTTTTTTATTATGTTGAGCTACAAACAAAATTTAATACAAACAAAAACCCAAACTTCTGCGAAGGCTGGAAAACAATAAAAACTGTACACATACAAAGCTGCAACATCAACAAATCAAAAGCTATGCATAATGTCTAACAATCCTTGAAAGTGCATTACCGTAAGTTCATATTTCTCTCTTTTTCAACCGAAATCGTTTATCATGCCATCATGACTTGCCACAAAACCACCATGCAGATATGCAAAAAAAAAAAAATAGAAAATAGTACTTCACCCAACTGCGGCGCCACGAAAGTAAGATTTATGAGTGAACTAATCCATTTATCAAAATTCAAGTCCGAAATGGTGAAAATTTTGTGGAAACATCACAACCGAAGGAATAATACAAAACAACAACAACCGATTTGACCACGAAAAGCAAGCACTACAGTTTTGCCAAAACGAAATAAAAAACAAACCAAAGCATAATGCAGAAACAAAAATATTTAAAAATAAACACCATAACTGGCTTCCGTGCTTTTTCCTCAGCTAACTGCATTAGGAAACTGCTTCATAACACAAACGGATTGCAATTTTTTCTATGGATCTTTGTCTGAAAAAAAGGAAGGAAAAAGGTCAGAGTTAGGTTGGAGGAAACTACTTTAAAGAGAATGTTTAAATCTGCTGTACAAACTCAACGGTCGATTTGAGCCTAAATTGAATGACTGGTTAGTAAATGGTTTCTCAAAAAATTCAATTTTCTTTTTATTTTAAGCAGAACATTTTTTTTCCATCCTTTCAACAGAAAACATTCAATATCCAGTGCCAGTTTCAGATTCAATTTTTCTCTCACTCACAACAGAAAACAAAAAAAAAGGAAACAATCAAATAATACGTCTCAATTGAATTTTGATAGCTCATGGGTATGTTTTAGGCGAAGCTCAAATTGTTACCAAAACCCAACCGTCATTTTGGGGGCAAATTTATTCTGTCAAAGTATTTGCATCCGATTGCTTCCATTTGTCTAAATTACAAGAAAAAAAATGTAAAACAAGAAAACAGGGACGTACGTGTTTGGTACTGAACTAAGGAAAGTGGTGTACTTGTCATGTTCCTATTCTTTGACATTGTTAGATTGTGTTTTTAGTTCCAATAAAAAGCATTCGATCAAGTAGAAACCATTGAACGAAAAATTGTTTTACTTCGTTCTCCATGATTCTCATCGTTTCGAGTCTTCCAATAATTGTATGATACGCATAATTAAAGACTCTGTGTTTTGTATGTAATGGTTATAGGAGGATGAAGAATATTTTTTTATACATTGACGTTATCGAAAAATTCTGTAACAAACCTCAATGTTGTTCAAAGATTGAAATACAAAATACTACTATATTATTATATAACAGATTTAGGGAGACTTTTCAGCGCAGCCTAGGAAGGCAATGTGAACTGTGGATAGCCTCTTACGTTCCAGGGAACCCTGACTTGCACACACTCATTACCTTCATCAAAAACGCAGCTTGTCAAAATACGTTGGGAAGAAAGGTCACCGTAAATAAGGAAAAATGGTTCGATAAGGAGTGTCTGGCAGCAAGAAATCTTTCCTTTAATTGCTTAAAATTTTTCAGATCGTCAGACTATCCAAACTTTAAGATCCTGTATGCATCTGCAAACACAAAATACAAAAAGCGTTGCAAGCTAAAAAAACGAAATTTTGACCTCAGAAATATTGAAACTATAAATACAGCTAAAAACACAACAGATTTTTGGAAAGCAATAAAGCTTGTGAGTGGAAAAACGATTTCAACGCCTTTCAACCCATTTTTCGAATCTACTTAACAGCATTCCACTAGCGGCCCCAATCCAGTACGCTTCTCCTTTAATAACTGACGAAATTCTTGATGTTCCGATTTCTTTATCCGAAGTAGAACTAGCTATACAAAACTCCAAAGATGGCAAAGCCCCTGGTGAGGACAGAATACCCTTCGAATTTTTTAAATACCTTACGCCCGAATTTCTTCAACTCCTTACTTTCGATCAGCAATCATCTTTCCCTTGCATAAAAAAGGCAACCTCGATGACCCAACAAACTACACGGGCATTTCATTTTTAAATACTGCGACAAAGCTTTATAGTTCTGTATTATATACTAGACTATCAAACTGGATTCAAGTCAAAGGGATTCTGACTGAGTACCAAGCTGGGTTCAGAAGAAATTATTCAACAGTTGACCAAATCTTTTCCCTAGTAAATATAGCTGAAATCTATAAGAGGAATGGCAAAAAGCTGTATGCGTTTTTCGTCGACTTTCGAGCAGCGTTTGACTCCGTCCCCCGGGAAGCGCTCTTCCACTCCACATATGGAATTTCAACAATAATCAAGCAGTCACTAGCGCTTTGTATAAAAAGAACATGGCACGTGTGTCGGATGGCAACAATTTTCGGATGAGTTTCAGACTTCGATTGGTGTTAAGTAGAAAAGTGGACTGTGGACGTATGAAGAAAAAGTGGTGGAAATAGTTAAAAAATACGGGAACGGGTCGTTATTCTGTATTCCAAAATTCTGTATGAACAAAATTCTGTATCTGAAGAAAAAATTCTGTATGAACATAATTCTGTATTCCATTATTCTGCTTTTCTATTATTCTGTATTTCAAAATTCTGTAAATCCAAAATTCAGTTTTTCAAAATTCTGCAAATCCATTATTCTGCTTTTAGAAATTCTGTAATTCCAAATCTCTACATTAAAACTCACAGTTATGAACAAGTTTTTTAATTGCCTGTAGAACAATTTTTATTCAATTAACAAATTAAGTAACATTTTATAAAAAAAAAGAAAGCAAATGCAAATAACAAAATGAATAACATAATTTAATATAGATGAAGATTTTTAGCTAACCGTCTTAAATAGTCTACGTTACTTAATAATCTTCGTTTTTTAAGTAAACGTTTATTTTTTTTATTTTTTACTATTAACTTATAACACTTAACTTAAGCTGTCGAACGCAAAATGTGTTATCAAGGTATGTGATTCATGTAATGCAAATTAGTTGGAGAGAGATCCGTTACGTTAGAATTATAATCTATGCTTCAAGGTTCTGCATAGAAAACATCAAAAATCTGTACTCCTAAATTCTGTAAATGATAAAAGAAAAATTGAATTTTGGAATACAGAATTTTGAAATCCAGAATTTTGTATTTACAGAATTTTAGAATACAGAATTTTGAATTTACAGAATTTTAAAATACAGAATTTTGGAATACAGAATTTTGGAATCCGAATTTTGGCCCATACAGAATTTCGACCCCAACTTTAAAAATACAAGTATCTGGGAGTCTTGATTACTTTCACTTTCGAAAGACACCTCCGAACAAATCTGGCGGAGGCTAAGAGTGCAATGTGGACAGTATGGAGAAGCTGCTAATTACAGACTAACGACTCTTTCATAGCTATGTATAATGTTTTTCGTGCAACCGCAATTTCAATTCTTTTTACGGAGCGCAAGTGTGAAGTTACTTTTCTTTCGATGCTGTGGAAAAGTTCTTACGTTTCTTCACCAAAAGCACTTTTCGGCTACCGAGGAAGCGGTCAATATATAGAGTAAACTTGACCCCTTTTTAATCAAAATTACCTACTTCTCGTCCGCTAACACCATAGGTAAAATCAGTTTAATTCTTGAACTCAGAGGAGAACTCTTTTGTGTAAACTTCATCCCGCATCGTCCAGACCTGCCTCTAAGGTGTGATTTATGCAATCGAGATGAACGTGAAGACGTGTACCATTTTCTGGGAATTTGTCGAATTCTGAAGGAATTCCGTAGAAGATGCTTTGGTGTTGTTTTATACCAATATTGCCTGTGTGCTTCGAGATACAGAACATGCATAATTCGGTGCAGGTGCATAACTTCACAGATCATAACTTCAAATGGGTCATTATTTCACCTCTAGTGGGTTATAATTTCACTTTTTTCAGGTGAAATTGTTTCCCACCTAAGGTGAGCAATAATTTCACCGAAATAACGCCCGACGAAATAAGCAGGCCCGGATTTACCATGCAGGCACAGTAGGCAGTTGCCTCGGGCGGCAAGAATTGGAGGGCGGCAAATTTTGAGAGAAAATTTCAAAACTTGTTATATTCGTGGGAATTGAGTTTCCCGCCTATTTCGTCAGCACGCGTACCAACATTATGAGTGTAAAATGCTCGAATCGAAAAAAATCGATTCGGACAATTCTCGATATTGGCCTAATATCGAATATTCGATAAATTTCTGTATCGAAAATCATCTTGTTCAGACTTGTTCTATATCCATCCTACAGTATTCTGATAAACATAACCTTTTGTCTGTCGTTATTACTGAAAATTGGTGAACGATCATCAACGTCATTGTTTATGTCAACAGTACGTGTCACAAGTTTCAACGGCACCAATTTCAGGTTTGTTATCTTTACAAATATTTTTCTTACATGCTAATTACTACGAAATGACGAGAAATTCTACGAAATATTGTATGGTCAATATGCAGTTCAATCGATTATGAGAACCAAAAATAGAAAGTTCAAATTGCGTAAAAATTATAGTGTTGGAGAAAGCTGCAAAATTGAATGTAAGAAAGGCGCATTATTAACAATTTATTGTTCATCGCTCGTAAAATACGCTTATAACAAAAATGGCTAAAAAATTGTATAACAAGGGAGGTTAGGTAACAAGTAAACAACGTTCGACTTCAGCTGTTGAATAGATATTGATCTTCACTTTTTCAATGTTTTGAACAATAAAAAATAGGAGTTTCGACAGAGTGCACTAGATATGTTTTTTTTAATTTCTAAGCCCACTTGCGACATTTTGTCGTATTTTTCACCGCCTACTTTCGTATTTTGAAAATTTGCTGAACTGCATATTTATCGTCATAGTAAGATTTACTTTTTCAACCAAAATTGACAATTTCTTTTATTCCTAACAGTTTTGTTTGACGACTTTATTCAACGATACATTTTGTCATGAGTAAAAACGTAAAAATTTCAACCAATAATCAATAATCGCATACACAATGCTAATTGTTAAATGATTATAATAAACTGACTATAATAAAATGAAAAATCTGCTCTCAGAAAGGTGCATTTAATTTATTGAAAAACTTTCCGAACCAAACTTATTACACCATTGAAAAAGTTTCGTAGGGCGGGGGGCGGCAATTTTCGCAACTTCCTAGGGGCGGCAAATTTCTAAATCCGGGCCTGGAAATAAGGCCGCATAGGGCATTCTCTTTGGGCAACATTTTTTCCGCTTGTGTCCATCCATCATTATGAAGCAGCTTTTAATGTAATTGAAACAGCTTGGTTATTTTAGGTGACAGATAGATGCAATAAGATGAAAATAGCTTCAAGTATAGTGTGCTTGTAGAATGCCTTACTCTCACCGAACTTTGACATCCCAGAGTGCAGAAAAACGTTTAGCGCCCAAAATACACCATGTGCTTAAGAGTGTTCCGCAGCAAAACAGCGTTTTTTCAAATGGTATTGTGAAGCGACTGTATGTCGTATCGAAATGATTTATGTGTCATTGTGTAGACAAAAACTGTTTCTAAATAATCATTATAGCACAATTTCAATTTAGTACTTTGTTACTTAGTAGTAAAGGCTCAAAAACGCCAAAATTGCCAAAAATCTTACTTTTTCAAAGAAAATTCCATCAAAACAAAAACATTTTTCGCTAACATTTCTTAATGACCATAAAATTCGACATGTAAACTATATAACTATTGGAGAAAAAATTAACTTTTTAAACAAAAAAGAATTAAAAAATTATGAATAAAATTTGTATTATTGATAAACAATTTTTCTTATGATGCGATATTTATTTTTTTTAAATCTCTTAATTTATTTAGCACGTACTTGTTCTCAACACATAGCAATCAAAACATTTTGAAAAAACTTTGATCAAACACATTTTATTTCAAAATTAAGAGATAGCCAAATCTGCCTAAATTTGAAAATTCAAATCAGTAACGGCTGGCGGAAGTCATTTTTCTCATAGGAACGTGATTCTCTCTCTCTTAGCAAGATGCATTTAGTTCAAAATTTGTCGTGTGGCGCTTCAAACAGTAAGAAGAAGTAAGAATTTTCAGTTTCAGTCCGGAACACTCTTAAATCTAATCAGTGTTTGCTTGATAGTGTACGTGTTAACGCATGTGATACGCCCACACACGAACGTGGGAAAACCAATATACACCGGCAAACAATAATTTCTAAAAGAAAATCAAAATGAGTGCAATGAAAAATATGCAAATTCATAATAACATTATTTCCTACTCTTTCGTAGTAACTGCGATATGGGGAGGTATATTATTCGACATTACTCGAAAATGTAACGTCTATGACCCTCCAAATGCTTTCACATTCTCAACAAAATTACAATTATGATTTATTGCAGTCAGGATTTCTAGTGCATTTGCACGCACCGCACATGCTTGACATTCAATTGAATGATAATGATATTTTCATTTGAATGCACAAAAAGCGAAATTAAATTCTAATAGATTTTTCTGACATCAGCAATTACTCGAGTTTCTAGTTCAATGTTTAAGCCACATTACCATAATTGATGATTATAGAACTCACGTCTATGTTTATGGTTCTTCTCTTGCAATTGAATTTTTGTGTATAATTAAATTAGTAATGCTTACTCATTTTAGATTTTTACCGCAGCAGTATTTATCAATTTTAACAATCGAGACACAATTTTAATTAATTCTCTTATCAGTTCTGAAGTAATGTTCCATGCTCAAAGCAATATTCATTAAATTTTGTTGCTCACGAGATAAGGTCACTTACTATAGTGCGAGCAAGCATCAATGAGCAAAAATTTATTAATTTTTCATGAGTTGAAATTAATATGTGGGGATATAGCTCAGTGGTAGAGCATTCGACTGCAGATCGAGAGGTCCCCGGTTCAAACCCGGGTGTCCCCTTAGAAGTATATTTTTTTCTTTGCGTAGAAAACGTTGAATTGACTGTCATATCAAGTAATAGTATGTTTTCTTTTAAGTGGCAAGCATTTTTATATTTTTATTCCAAATCCACCCCTGAAAACGCCTAAAGTATTACCAATTAGTATTGAATACAAACAAAGAAGTCAGGAGTCAGCAAATAATAAAATCCTGTTAAACATAAAAGACAACAACCCAAATCCTTTAAATAGCAAAGTTCGAAACATCAAGTATCAATTTATTCAAAAAACAAAAAAAAAACACTTCAAACCACTCCCAGTTCTTGTTTCACCTGTCAATGGTAAACATTTAAATTGAGACATCGCATTACAAAATTCTTTACAAATATTTCGATATGTCTAACTCCTTCATTCGTCCTCTCGAATAAAAAAAAAAAAAACATCCTCCATCAATGTGTCAATATCCTTTCAACCGATATCAGAATTTGAAAAAAAAAAAATCAAAACCCTTTCTAAAGCTCAAGGTTCAACATGTTGCCTGTCGATTGTCGATTCGAAAATGAAGCCCTGGAAAGGTACACATATCAATTTTGTTGAATCTCTCTGCAACATCCTTTCCCCATAAACCGTAGTGGGAAATATTTATACCTTGTATCCGATAGACATTCAAACAACCTCATGCTTGATCTCATAAATATAAATTTTCAACTGGCAACAAGAAGGGCGGGAGCAGCCAGCAGAGTATATGTATATCATCAGACAGGACGAAGGCTTTTATATCCATTTAATATGTTCCTTGTATTGCATATTTTAAGGGGCAAATGTACATACACAACAGTCTCATTTTCACATCACAAACGAACAACCGAACGTCCTCATCAGCTGTCGTTTGCATTTGGAACATTTATGTTAACATTGTTTTATCCTGTGGCGTTGAAAATCACATTATTGTGCTTATGTTTACGAATAACCACCAAGCCTTGTATTGTTTGAGGGTGTTAACAGGTATGAATGTGACTTTTATGAGGGACACGTCCTCCATATGGGTTATGGATAGCAGGATGACACAAGAAAATAACAATAAACAACAACATAATGAATACAGAGGTCCATTTTAGTCCATTTAGAATTTTTTTTATTTATTGAATTTATTATGAAACAGAATTTTATTCACAAAAAGTGTCACATCGAGTTAATTTTAAGGATGGACGCACTTGGCTTTTTCTTCTTTTTCTTGTTTTTTTGCTTAGCTCGACACTTGAATTAACTTTTCAACGAGTATAGAAATTTCAATTCGATTGCAAAATAAAAAAGGGTCTATGTATTTTGACCCTTTTCAACATTTAAAGTGTTTTTTTTTTTGCATCTGGATCCTTTTGTCCCCTCATTCTTATTTTACAAGCGATTTGAAATCCGGGTGTTTGGCTTTTCAAAATAATTATCGTGTTGCCGTTCATATATAATTTTGTTTAATTCAGAAATAATTTAAACATGACAACTATTTATGCATTTAATGATATGACAAAAACTATTGTTATGTTTTTTTAAAAGTTGGAAATTTATGCAATCTTTGACGATCACTCTGTCTTGGGAAGCTCTCATTTAATTTTGGCCTCATTGTTTTAGACTCCTCGGTACTTCTTTATCAGCATCGCCCATACATCGGGGTAACGTGTTTGTAAGAATGTTGTTAGTTTTTGAGCATTTTGAGCTTGTTGCGGTGAACAATTGCGGCAATTTCGAAGAATCACTTCGGGAAGGGCAGCTGAAAAGAAAAATAAATATTATTATTCAAAGTTTATTCTTTGTTAACCATTTACTGAAAGATTAAGACAAAT
This sequence comes from Sphaerophoria taeniata, assembly GCA_943590905.1. Taxonomy (NCBI): domain Eukaryota; kingdom Metazoa; phylum Arthropoda; class Insecta; order Diptera; family Syrphidae; genus Sphaerophoria; species Sphaerophoria taeniata. Next base: position 17,857,036 of record OX016540.1, on the reverse strand, counting down.
AAGCAAAATATGAAAATTTAACTGACTGAAGGACAAATTTCCCCGTGCTTCATATTTGATTCATCAACCTGCGACAATGATTAAGAAAATATTAGGTACTGTGCCATTCTCAGACGTAAAATAACCACAAAACAAAGGTTTTTTCCACAACACCGTCCATGCCGAACCAAAGTAAAAATCCCTGACTAAAATTTGTTCAATTCCAAATACCTACCTATCCATTGCCGCCCAAGCCAGCACCGGATGCATCAACATTGTGTTTCGGAAATTAAATTCATCCCTTTCGCTCGTGGTAAGGGACCACTTCCTTAATGTTTATTTATTGCCGGATTTTATTTCCCTAGATTTCCCACAAACAAACACAAAATAACAACACAATTTAACTTTCAATTAATATTAAACAAAAACTGCATCCACAAGGATGTATTCAGTTTAACTACAAATTGTAACTATTTGTTGGCATATACAGACAAAACGATTTTGTTTTGTTTCGAGAAGCATTCCTCTAGGACTCGTCTGGGCTGTCATCCTCGTGGGAGTGAATTTATTCCATCTACATTTATATGAGAATAAGCAAGATCCTTCAATTAACTAGAAGTGTTTACTTCGGGGAATCGGTTTACATAAAGTCGAAATTTGCATAGAACTTTGGCGTTACGAGGAGTTGTTTCTTTCTTTTTTTGAAAATTGTGTTTTGTAACACTCAAGTTGGTATTTTGGTTTTATAGTTTCAGTACAGTCGAGATGAAATGAAAGTCAAACTGTTGACTTTGTTTCTTATTTTTTTGGCCCACTATCTTTTCCATCGTAACAACAGAGTTAGGTACACGACAATACATCCTTGATGAAAGGAAGACGAATGAAGACAAATCCTTGTTGTTCCATTCAAATTGTTGTGTGTTCTCTGTGCTGTGTAACTTACGATATCCAATATTTCTATCTCTCAACACAGATGTAGAGTTTGAGTGAAATGGAGACTTTTCCAAATGGCTGGGATTCGCTGTAATTTATTTCAACGAAACTATTTTGTTGATTTGGTTGAGGAGGAGCATTTTCCTCTTTAAAACCAAAAAAGGTAATTTCGGAAACAAAAAGCATATTACTTAAATTTGAAAGGAAAACTAATTTTGAGCAACATAAATGCATTGAAATGATTTTGAACAAAATTGAATTCTTTGTTTCAAATTAAATGGAAGTATTCAAATTTAGTTTTCGAAATTTCAATTACTATCACATTTTGTTTATTTCGAAAATGTTTTTTGGTTTTGTTTTTGGAACAGAATAAATTTTAAGATGAAAAGACATAAAAGAGAGTCTTGATCCTTGAATAAATGTTTATGAAATTTCATGTTTTATATACAGGGTGTCCCAAAATTCAACGATAAGTCGGAACTAGGGGGTGGCCCTATTCATGACTGCATGGAAAAAAAAATATAAAAAAAATCAAACGCCATTTTGTTTCAAATTACAACAAAAAATGTAAATTCTCAAAATAAAAAAATCTCTCTTGACATTTTTTGCTACTGTGACCACAATTTTTCATTAATTCTTGATTTTATATTTTTATCAGAATTTTAAAACATATAGCATCTTTTCTTAGTTTCCAAAAATTCCAATTTTTTAGCGGTTTTTCCACGAAAATTAATCAAAAAAAATTTTTTTCCATAAAATTTTAATTTTTTTTTTAGTTTCAGTCCACTTTCAGTCATCGTAGTTATAAAAAAATGTATGGACACTACCATGGCATCTTTTTTTAAAAAATTGGCGCAGGTTATCAAGATTCTAAAATGGTATAACAAAAGAAGTATTGAATACATTTTCATAACAACAACCGATTTTCAAACAAAAATTTGTTCAGAGGAATCACTTCACTTTATGGAAAAAATTGGTTTTCTGATGCGCTTTCTTCAAAATTTAGTACGATCTGTTTCCACTGTTTTTTTTATTCCATTAATGTGTTAATTTCAAGTGTGATTTCGAAATTGTGTACTAGTTTTTGAAAAATCCTTGAACTTTCATCATTTTTATCATGCCATTGCCGTATGCCCCCTCGGATACGTAAACATGCACATAGTGTACGGAGAATGCCGGTGCAATGCTAATTCTGCTACTCGAATATACCGAAAAAGGTTCAAAAATGTTGGAAGATATCCAGATTATCGGGTTTTTATAAATGTGCATCAAGAGTTTTTGGAAGGGCGTTTAGAAAGAAGAAGTGCTAGAAGACCAAGAGCAAATGGTATTGACAATTCACGGAAACTGAAAACAAGTCAACAACATCGTATATTGATGCAGGTGGCAAACAATTCGAACATTTACTGTAAAAAATGAATAAAATATGTTTGTACTTCTAAATGGCACTTATGCATTTTTTCTTATTTAGAATTTTTGTATTTTAATTAAATGAACATTATGACGACTTAAAATAAACAAACAAAAAATATTTGGGCCTAAATAAAACGTGCTTCATTCTGAAGACTCATAGAGAAGTGATTGATTTGAATAGAAAAAGTTTTTGAAAATCGGTTGTTGTTATGAAAAAGTATGCATTACTTCTTTCCCTGGCAAGTTTAGCCAAAGTGTTATACCAATTTAGAATCTTGATAACCTGCGCCAATTTTTTAAAAAAGATGCCATGGTAGTGTCCATATATTTTTTTATAACCACGATGACAGAAAGTGGACTGAAACTAAAAAAAATTTAAATTTTATGGAAAAAAAACTTTTTTGATTAATTTTCGTGGAAAAACCGCTAAAAATTTGGAATTTTTGGAAACTAAGAAAAGATGCTATATGTTTTATGATTCTGATAAAAATATAAAATCAAAAATTAATGAAAAATTGTGGTCACAGTGTGACAGCAGCAAAAAATGTCAAGAGAGATTTTTTTATTTTGAGAATTTACATTTTTTGTTGTAATTTGAAACAAAAGGCGTTTGATTTTTTTTATATTTTTTTTCCATGCAGTCATGAATAGGGCCACCCCTGGTTCCGGCTTATCGTTGAATTTTGGGACACCCTGTATATAAGTTTTAAAACAATAAAAAAAATGTTCAGGAAAATGAATTTACAAAACAAAAAAAATGGAAGAAAAAAAATTCTTATGTGTGCAATTGAACTTTTTTTAGTCAAACAAAATTCTTGGATTGATTTCCGATCGATCGGTATTTACTCTTCAAAGAAAACAATTTCTATGTTTGTTGCCAAAAAAAAAAAAAACATTATTACCGTAAACATTTCCGTCCGCCAACACGTTTAGAGCGTGTGCTGCTAACGCTGATCTGTAAGCTTGGTTGCTTCGAATGTATGTCTTATGTTCTTTGAAACTTTTAGCGTTAAGAGGACTGTCATTTGTTGATCATTCCAACTTACCTCCGTATCAAGAACGGTTGCGGCTTATAAACTTACAATCTAAAGGAAAACTCCAAATTTATCTGGTGGTACAGAATCTTCCATCGTCCTTGACACAAGGGTATTAACGTTTACTTTAAGATCAGTTCCCCAATTTCATCAAGCTCATCACAGAACTGATTATGGCAGTAATGAACCAATAACGAGAATGTTACGAAAGGTGAACGAAAACTCTAATATTTTTGATTTCAACCTTAGCAAGATCATACAAATTGAGCTTTTATGCAGTACTTCCTAAGACAGATACAAATAAATAAATACGTATAATATGTAGTAGAGAGAAACTGAATCTTCCTTTGTTATTTGTTTACGATTTGTATCTTCAGGATCGTATTTCCATAGGAAGAATGATTCGAAATAAAAAAACACTGCCTTTTAGAGTCGAAAAAAGTGTGGCAAAAAAACCGACTATATTAGACTTTTATTTTACGTATCATTATTTTGTACATTTGTCTCTGTACTACGTTACTTTATCTTTATTTATATGTACCTTATTATAACGACTTTTATTAGGACCGATCTTTACTTGGCGAGAGTTGGCAAAAGACTAACTTTATCAAAAGCAAGAACTGAGTGAACACATTTACTCCGAGTTGCACTCGCATACAATTAAAATACTAAATACATAACGCTACTAATATAAACAAGTTAGATAAATAACTTGAATGTGTTAGCGCATTCGATACAAAAACTTGACAAGAGTACCTTATACACGCTTATTTACTTTTGTTCTATGTTATTTTTTATGTTTTTTAAATTTTTTACTTTAAATTTTTGAATTCCTCCTTTTTTTAATTTTTGTAAAATTTTAATTTGTTTTGTTTTTCCTTTTTGTATCTGCTTGCACAAAGCAGAGTCCCAAAACCTTATGTTCCTAATATTCGTATCGCCATCACTTTTTTATTTTATTAATTAAAAATAATTTCTAAGTGCAGCCGATACCTACGTCGTACTCGATGAAAATGGACCCAAGCGCGCGCGGTATCCGGGGGGAAAGAGGAGTGGAAATAATTAATTAATTCAATACTTGGTATCGAATCAAAAGTATCGATTATCTACTCGTATTTACTAGTATAGGAACATCACTAGAAACAACTGCACAGAACAGAGGTTGTTACATCAAACATTTGAGCTTAAATGCATCAATGCACTCAGGAGTCAGGAATTGTTGCAGATGAAGGAATTCACTCAGTCCTTGACTTTTTAGAAATTATTCTGAGGTATATCCTATAAAAAAAAACCAAGTCCGAGGGGAGCAGAATGAAGTTTAGTGTTCTTAATAACATTTCCTTGCTTCTAAACTTTAAAATGCAATTTTTCTCATTTTTCTCTTATTAGAGGATTTGCGCTTGCAAAATTTCTTTTTTATATTTGAAAATTCCTAACTAAATCTCTTCCTTTATCAAAAGGTGATACATGAAAGTGTTATCAAATAAAAACAACTTTTCCTTTCAACCAACTGTGAAGGTAAACTTTTACATCTTATTTAAACCATCTCTTGTGGTTTAGACTCTTCCAAGCTAGTCGACAACTCGACAACACATCCCCAATCTCAGAAGACCAAACTCTTACGTATTTAACTCGTATATCATATCGCATACAAAGGCAAAAGTAATTTCATTATAATTTTTAAAGGATTCATTGTTGTTGGCTGTGTGAGAAAGTTTATGCACCGGAATTTGCATGCTCTTAGAGCATTTGTCTGCAACCGATTATTTGTGGCTTGAAATAACATCACCGCCACACAACACAAAGAAGCCTCAGAAACAGAAACTTCATCCTAGCTGACGCTTTTCGGTTGAGGCAAGTGAAATGTAAATGTTATCCCCTTACCATTACAACAAGGACTGCACTGACAACTGTGCATATTTTATAAGCGCCTTATAACTTTTGAACACTCTTAAAATTGTGTTTCCTTACCTAGTCATAAGAAATAGCAAGAAAGTCAAGAATGGAATATTATAGAGAAAGTTTTAAAGTTTCAGTCAAGACACGTCCAACGATGTCGAACAATGCAAAACACTCAACCCGATAAACTTGAGCCTCGGTCGATATTTATACTTGGTCGGTGGTGTATGGAAGCAAGGAGATTTTTGGTCTCTTAGCTTCTTTTTAATTCGAGGCTTTGAAAAGTTAAATTACTTTTTCAGAAGAAGTTTTCCCCGACTAGTAGCCGCCGCAGTACTGACCTTAATTACATTCCGTCATGCTTGGAAGGAAGCATAAAACACAGCCCCAAGCTGCCGCCGTCAACGACGACGCCAACAACGCAACGCCATCCAGTTCATTTTCAATTTCCGGTTTTAAATGCTCTTGCGAGAAATAAAATTAAAATAAATGTACCAACCAATTGAATTTTATTGTTCTACGTAAGTTGATATTTTTTTTGTGTCCATAGGTATGCTTTCGAGCTCTGAAATTCAGAGTCAGAGTGTGCGGTTGGAGTTGCTACGATGGATTAATTCGATCCAACTAAATGGAAAATTGCAGAACAACAAGAATATGGTTTGTGTGCTGTGCTTAAGGGACAGGAAGCGGAAGTAATTTGATGACTTAATGAACTGATGCGGTTTCAAAATGAAAACCAATAGCTTTATTGGGCCTTAATTTGTGGATTTGGTTACAGAGGTTTTGTGATGTCAAGGTTCATGGAGAGTATGTTAAATGAACGACGACGGATATTCCAAAATCCAGAAAGTCCAACAGTTCAATTGTGGTAAAAACTTAATTAATACATGATAGTGTCAGTAAGTTCGATGTCACAAACCTCAATATCATGTGGCTGTGGCGGAAGGCAGTTTTGATTAAATTTTGATAAAATCTTCCTGAAAACAAATTTGTTCACTGGCTGAGAATTATTTTATTGAAATGAATTTTGGTATAAGATTCGGATGCTAATTTCTGAGAAATTAATAATTTAAAAGGGAAGTTTCGATGGGTGGATTTAGCTAAATGTATTTTTAAAAGCGGACTGTGCTACAGCATTGGGTTCCCAGTGAAATTAAAATACGGTGACCATACCTTAGTTACAAGCAGGCAGTTTGGTAGGTTTTTAATAACAAAACAATAAATCAGCCAACTTAGTAAACACAGTAACGAAGGATAAACTTTTGTTCTGTGGACTAAGTGGAAAATGCTATTGATAAAACAACATTTCTCTTAACTGAAGTTTTCTAACTTATTCCGCCGTGGAGGGTGCTTTACTGAAGAAATAAAAACAAACTGCTTCTCTGTCAGTTCGTTAGATGGCGCACAATCGATTGCCATATTTATAGCAAAGACAGCAACAAACCAGTTGTCAAGTATCATCAACTACTTCACAGGGGTAATTTTTGGTAAACGACACTTTACTATTCCGGAAACAAATTATTTGTTATAGAGCCGATTTTTCAATCGGCAGATAAACAAGCAGATAGTGTTTATTCGACAAATAACAAAATATTGGATTTTTCAATCGTCGGATAGACTTTATCTGAAGAAAAACGCTCTTATTTGTTCGACCGATGAATACTCAGATAAGTTTATTTGACAGTTTGTTATTTTTATTTTTGTTCGATGATTGAAAAATCGGCTCTTAATGAGAACATTTCACCTATGGATTAACTCTTATTCCATGGGGTAGTTAATCTGTGGAATAAGAGTGAATCATTTAAAAAATCCTTATCGGTCAATATTTAGTTCAAAGTTAAACGTTAAATAAACGTCGTGAAATTCTTCCAAATGCTGTCCACTTCAATGATTTAACAAAGATGTTAATTTTAAAAATATAGACTCCCTCCAAAACATCTTCGAAATCTTCATTTCATGTTGAGGAATTTTTATTAATTTCATTTATTGCTCTTGCTCTTTCATTTTAATCATTTATCGACTAATTGGATCATCTTCCTAATTTAAATTACTTCTTCGCACCTCTTGCGGAATTTCCACCATTTCGTGGAAAAGACAAAGCAATTCCAAAAAGTCATTAATCCTGCCGTTTTGAGCTGTCTTCTCCTCCTTACGCTTGCAACGTCTCGTAAATATTTCGTCTTCACTTTGTGCGAAATTGTGAACTTGATTGAAAAATTGTTTTTCAAATTTATTTGGTGTTGAATTAAAATCTAAGAAAAAGATAAAAACCGAAAAATCAATTTGTCTTTGGTTGGCAAGGAGATGAAGGTGGGAACAATCTCCGAAAAGAGGACGAAAAAGAAGCAAACGACTTTTTCATTTGAGAATTTTAAATAAATTTAAAGTGGAGGGAATTTAATTTCCCATGAATGGCATGAATGTGAGCGTGTGGGGTTTTGGATTTTTTTCTTGAGAAACGTGCCGCCTATTTGCTTTAATAAAGAACACGTGGATAATGCAGCTCATTGAATCACACGTTAATACGTATTCCTTTGTTAGAATACCTGTATCAATTTTTCTTGATGTAACGAGTAGAACCGTTGGTTGTTGCTTACACATAAAATTCCAAATATGGAAATACAATTCCCAAGTAACATCTGTCCATTAAAATTTTCCTTTCAACATTTTATTTCGGTATAAGAAAAATTCCCACAAATAAAGGAAACAAAATTAAGAGAAATCCATAAAATTGTATTCACAGGATATCATTGAGTAGTTACCTTGAATGGGAATTGTTACTGAAAGATTTCTCGAAAATCTGTTTGAGGAGGCGTTATTAAGGTATGACAGGGACGGATTTAGTATATTTTGATGTTTTATTTTAGGTAAGGTTAGGTTGAGGGGCTGACAGTTGATGTCGTTACCGTCACACTTAGATCAATACAGATCCATTGTGTTGCGATACCCGTGAGTATTGCTACTGAAGCTAATAAAAACCTATGTGTTCAGTTAATCAAGCCATTTGGAGGAATTGATGAAGTTCAAAATGTTAGTAACTGGAGTACTAGAGGGTTCTTCTAAGTCCCCGAAGAAATAATTACCGAGCAATTTCATCCTTTGGTGGGAAAGTGCGGGCAGTGACATAGAAAGTGTGAAATGTCTTCATGCACCTCCTCATCACCGCATCCTCTGCATAGATCATCTTAACTGATTCTCATATTTTTCTTATGATATCCTAACAGATTATGTCCGGTGATTATACTTACAATAAATCTCTTGTTCAATTGTATAATTTTTTCCGTTCTTTGTTTGTTAAAACAGGACCAGATCTTTCTTGTAGTGCCGCAGGTGTCAAGAAGCTTCCACCTTTCATCGGCCGTAACAGTTGTTACTCTATTTGTAATTTCCTGCTTTAAGTTAGCTTGGCTTACGTCAAGCATTGATCCTAACCTTGCTAATTCATCGGCTTTCTCATTGCCTGGTATACCGCTGTGGCTGTGGCCTGGAACCCAGCAGAGTCTAATGTTGTGCTGTGCGCCAAGAACCTTAATCTCTTCGCGGCAGCATGAAACAAGCTTTTCTCTTACCTCAGTTGCAGTAATCGCTTTTTTTGCCGCTTGACTATCAATGTTAAAGGAGATATCAGCCCGTGGTATCGCCATCATTAATACCTGTTTAGCAGCTGTTGTCACTGCTAGGACCTCTGCTTGGAAGACACTACTGTAGTAGACACTACGAAGATTAAGTGAGTCAGTTAAGTTTAGAGATTCAGAATAGAAGCCTGCATTTACACCAGTATCCATCTTAGATCCATCCGTATAGATAGCTATTGATGACTCGCTGGAGTATGGTATGTTATCTATCCATTCCATGCTGCCTTTCCAAGCAGTGAAAATCTAGTTCGGGTGTTTTATAGTCTGTCGTAGTACTATGACCCATAACTTTATGAAGGATCTGAGCATGTTCTATAGAACTGTTTTTCCAGACTTTAGTCTGACTAAGTCGCAAGGCACTTTTAGCTGCAGATTCTTGAACAAAGAGATCTAGGGGTTTTAAATTGAAGATAACTTCCAGTCCCGCAGTTGCGATGGATCTCATTGCCCCTGTAATGCCTGTGCACGCAAGTTTCTATACTTTTGTCAAAGTTTTGAGGTTCGTGCTCTTTTCTAAAGCATTTCACTAAACGAGATTTCCATAGGTTAGTATTGGTCTAATTATTGCCGAATACATCCATCTGATAATTTTAGGGTTTGGACCCCAAGTTTTTCCCAAAAATTTTATTGCATGAGTAGAAGGCGATCGATGCCTTTTAATTTCTTTCTTTGGTGTTTGTTTAGACCCCAGTTTAGTTTTTTATCTACCGAGATATTTTGTGTGATCAGAGATTTTAAGAGGACAGCCTTTGATTGAAGGTACTTTAAAATCGGGTATTTTACGTTTGTTGGTAAATAGCACTAGTTCTGTCTTAGCTGTATTGATGTTTTATTTTAGTATTTGGTTTGATAATAAGAAAAAAAGGTCATGAACTGTCATAGTGACAAGTTCAAATCATCACATTGTGTCTTTAAAAAAAATCAGATCTAATTTCTGTAGGTTCCTCACAGTTTACAGATCGACCCTGATAAAAAATGTGCTCCTCTTTCAACGGTCGACTTAAGTTCTTGTGGTTTATGTTTTTTTCTTTTACAAGTTTTATTCCATACAAAGGACGAATTCAATGTTCAACTTGAATTCACTTACCCTCATGCGACAAATAAGGAATCTTGTCTTCCATTGAGGAAAAAAAGAGGAAACATGTCGACAAAGTTCTCGCTTCAATGTTTATTCCTCAAAGGTACAAGTCTACTAACACAGTAAGGACGTTAGGGTACAAACCTCAGACTTAAATCTTCCCAATTCGTTCCACTTTCTTATATCATCATGTCCTTTTTCAAAAAATAAAAATGAAAGCAGCAAGTTGTTCCCATATAAGACCACAAGCAAGATACATTTTTCAAAAGAATAAGTTACACACTTGAAAATGATATACTCTCAGTGGATAATCTTCTCGAGAGTTGCTTCGACAGAGTGAAGGAGTTTAAAAAAGAATTTTCAAAGGAAAATTTTCTAAGGATTAACGTAAGAGGTTCATTTTTGTTATTGCTTTAAAAAGTGGCATCATCATTCTCTTTTCTTCACATACGAACAGAAGAAAATTCAGAAAAAAACATGTTTTTTGAAGTGATGTGACACCATTGCATTGGAGGCAAGGATAATCACACGTTTCTATAAGTACCTAGACGTTCGTCTTCGTCATCGCCGTCGTTATGAGTAGGTGCGCAAAAGTATGAGTAAAAGCTTACGAGAACTGTTTGAAGGAGGTAATTTGTTTGTATTGTGAGTGAAATTGGTACAAGGTTTTGTTCTTAAGAATTTGTTTACTAATGTTTTGTGAGTCTTCGTCATTTTAAAGTTGTCTAGTAAGTCAGTTAAGGTTTTTTTTATTTATTTATCTATAAGTTTACACTTGTTTAGACTTTATATTAATAAAAATAAGACAACAACAACCAAACTCATGAGAAGACGGAAGTGTTTAAATGCTACATTTATACAATACAAAGAGTAGGTATATATCACAAATTTAAATATAACATTTTTAACGTTTTAAAAGTCCATTGACAAAATATTCATTATTAAAAATTTAAATTTTTCCTTAGAGCTTTTTAGATCAATTACATCGGCATATTTATTTTAAAAATTGCAAGATCTTGTTACTGGTTCATTCAATCCATAATTGGTTGCATGTTGCGGTATAGAAAAAAAAATGATTTACTTTAGGTCTCAAAGATCGAGAAGGTTTATACGGTCTAAAGGTGGGAAAACAATATGTTCAGTTAAAGCATCCCTCGCAAGAAATATTAAAAAATACACCCGTCTAGACTCTAAACTTTTTAAATCCAATAAAAGGCATCGAGTTTTATATGTTGTCAATGGAACTGTCCAATTAAGCTGTCGAAGAGAATATTTAGTAAACCGTTTTTGAATCTTTTCAATCCGATTCGAAGCATTCTTATAAAACGGCAACCACACTACGCTGCAATATTCGATTATTGGGCGTACAAGACTGACAAAAAGAGTTTTTAATGTATGTGGACAATGAAAATCTTTTGAATAAAAAAAAACTCCAAGATTCTTGTGAGTGTAAACTTTCTGAAGTACAAAAAATGATATATTATAAGTCGAAACAAGTGGAAGAGACGATCTTTTATGTGAAAGATGGTGGCACTCATATAAAATGAGTGAAAGGTCGTTCAAGCAGCACCATTTATAGAAAACATCTATGTCAGCCTGAAGCTCATAGCAATCATAAATTGATCTTATTGATTTATAAAGTTTGACATAGTCAGCGAAAAGTAAACATGAAGAAAACGAAATGTTAAGACGAAGATCATTTATAAAAATCAAAAATAGCAAAGGACCCAGATGACTTCCTTGAGGAACTCCAGATCCATTGAAGATGCTTTCTGATTGAACTTGTTCTATCTGAGTGCGATTCAGAATAAGATAGCTTTTCAACCAACTTAGAATTTTACCTTTATATCCAAGGGAATTAAGCTTTTTTATTAGTAAGTTGTGGTTAACCCTATCGAAAGCTTTTGAAAAGTCGGTATAAATAACATCTACTAAATTACCTTTTTCCATTTCTTTAATGCAAAAATTTGAAAAAAGGGTTGAATTGGTAACCGTTGACCTACCTGTCACAAATCCATGCTGAAACAGTGATATGTGCTGAGCTACTTCTTGATAAATTTTGCTCTTTACTAGTGATTCGAAAACCTTAGGAAGGCCTGTAAATTGCAACACACTGTTCTGAGCCAGATTTGTGAATAGGTGTTATGTACGAGCATTTACACCAATAAAAAAAAACACCTGACTCCAGTGATGTTTTAAAGAGCAGATAGAGAGGTTTAGCTAAGTGCAATCTACAATTTCTCAAAAATAATGCAGGCACATTATCCGGAGGTAAGCTAACACTATTACCTAAGTTGTTCAATTCAAGAAGTATTTCAAAGTGAAATGTTTTCAATATCTAATATATAAAATTCTTCTGTCACAGTTTTAGTGGTCATACTCCTCCAAAACGGCTTGACCGATTTTGATGAAATTTTAGGTGTGCATTCAGTAGGTATGAGAATCGGTTGATATCTATTTTTTATACCGCTAATTGTTAAGGATGGCTCATCCACACATTTTGTTTTCGCAACTTTTGGGCAGTTTTTTTTTATTATAATTTTTGTATGGTGCGGCATTAAGAAATACATTGAATCCTTAATTTTCAACTTCCTACCACCTACCCCTACTTTTTAAGAGCCACTTCTTAATGAGTTTTCATGAAAATTTCGTCGATTATTATTATTTACTTATGTGTATTGGAAAAATTAGGTTTTCCTTCGGCCAAAAAAGCCGAAGGAAAACCTAATTTTTCCAATACACATAAGTAAATATTCATTGGTCAATAGATTATTATTATTGTTTTGTTTGTACATCTAATATATAAAATTCTTCTGTCACAGTTTTAGTGGTCATACTTTTCCGACAAAAAATATTGTACATTCCATTGCACTGAGAGATTAATATTGGTGACTTATATTTTCCGAATTCGTTGTAAATATAATTAGAATAGTAATAGTAAATTAAATGAATTATTATTTGATGTTTTGTTATTTTTACATTCCGTCATGGTTCACAGCGCTCCATCCCTCTTCCACTGAAATACCTCATACGCACACGCTCGAGATGAATATTATATATTTTCATACTCTAGAAATAATTCATATGGCAAAACAACGTTTGCCGGGCCAGCTAGTAAGTAATAAAAGGGAGCATAAAATCTACTTCAGAAGCTATGTTACCATCGGTGGCTTTGAAATTCGTTTGAAAATATGACGCAAATGAAGTACAAATGTGTTGTGGATCTTGGATCTGTGCATAGAATCTCTCCATATGTCATGGAAGATGGAATACCATAAGATTTCCTTTTATAATGTATGTGTTGCCAGAAACACATGGCATTCGATTTTTTTTTTAGATTCCACTGACCAGATATACTGTGTATGCAAATTTTTTTTAAGAATTCGTATTCTCGACGCAAGCGAGTATATTAACTTCGACAGACTAATGGAACTTTACTTTTTTTGAGCATTTTTAGCATAACATTTTTAAGGCGACAAACTTTTGCACTGTTTTAAGAGGTTTGAACAGACATTTAAAGGAAATTTATGAAACAGATGTAGCTGTCGCTTTTATTCAAATCATTCTTATTTACAAATATAACTAAGAGTGTGAAGCGTCACTTCTAAATCCCTGATTTTCATTAAAAATCAGCAGAAATAAGAAAATATTTCATCTTTGAATGCAAGACTTGATTTGCAAGGGACTCATCAACTTTGCCAAGGAAAACTTAATTACAAACATTTCAGAAAAACAGCCTCAGTCAAATAATTCAATAAACTATTTTCTATTCAAAAGCATTCAACCATCTTCCTGATTTCCTCACCCAGCATCTACAGCAATTGAAAAACTTGTATGGCCTTGACAACTTGCATAAAATGTAATCAAGTTCACCGCAAGCTCATGGAATTTTTAATATTTTCCCACTTAATCGAGAGAAGAACTTCTGTCTCTTCAACATTGAAATGTTCATAAAAATATAAATTTCACTTCAAGTTAAAAAAAAAAGAAATAAACTTTTATAACATTATTGCGAATTTTCATCTGACTTAGGCAAGCACCAGCACGAGCAACCCTATGCAAATGTATTCATAAGCTAAGCACGTCTAGTGTTGTTCCAAATAAAATAGTTTCCATAAATTCTTAATAACTCACTGAATTTGAGCACTGAACCGATGTGCAATCCAGTAGCCAAGGAACCCAAAGCCAAGCCACCCTTTGAACATTTTAGTAGCGAAAATATGAGAAAAACGTAATCATATAAAATTTCGCTTTTATGCAAAGGTATCATTTTGAAAATTTTTGAAAACTCACTGCATAGTTTATTTGTCGTTTTGGTTGTTTTTTTCTATTTATTTGCAGCAGGAGGGAGTGACGCGACTGTGGCACAGCAAGGACACAGGAGGTCTTATGAAATATTCATGTATTCTTAGTGGCATGCATATGCAGAGCTAAGTATCACGTTTCCGGTTGATGCATTATTCGTAAGTGCATGGTGTCGCTCTCTACATCCGGCAGTCGTTGTCGTTGTCGTCTCGTAATCCTTACATGAGTTGGTGAATTTTTTAAATCGCATTTTTTCGTCTATGTTTAACCCTAAAAATATATTACGATTGCGATATGTGAAATGTGATGGAAATCATGCTGGGTGTGATATTTGCATTACTCGGTTCTAGTTGTCGTTGTTTATTTTTTGACATTTGCATATTATTTTGGTTGTATGTGGTGCGATGTGCTTTTTCCGATTGCTTAAACGTGACTTGAAAAGAACGAGTGAGAAATCTACTTTACCCTCCAAATGGCAGCTGATGCAGAGGGCTAATGTTGATTTATTCAGCTTTGGAAGGTACGGATCATATGGTCGATGGGGATCGCTATGAGAGCAATTTCATGTGGAATTTAATGTTTCATAATAGTCACGAATCATGTGATTTCCTTTGGTAATTTGTCCTTGTGGGGCGCAACGCTACTGTTGCAACAGGGAATGCATATGGGTTCGTTCTTATTCAATTTTCCATGCTTTTTGTGTCGGAAAATTTTGCGGTATGCAATAGTTTTATGCAATCAAATGAATGGAGTACCAAACCACAAGGGAAGAAATCTTGACTTAATATTTTATTCAGAAGCCCATAATTGTATTGTTTCGGAAAGCCCAACCTACTTTCAACTCTCGATCGCTTTCATCCTCCGTTAACTATCTGTTATTTATATGAAACCATCATCAACCATCATCTATAACTATATATAACTTTCGCAGAACCAATTTCTCCAAATTGAACTAACTTCTAAGCCAAATCGATTTTGACTTTCTCTCTTTAAATACAAACATTGATATAGCTATTGAATTATTTTACACACTACTTTCTGGGGGCATCGCTTAATTTCTCCCCCTTAGTCGCGGTAAAAAATTTACATCCTCTCCACCTTGGTATAATAAAGAATTGTGTCAATTGCAAAATAGACGTAATAAACTTGGGAAATCTACTCAAAGTCGAAATCTGTGTCAGATCATTCGAGTTACGTAGATGCATATAATAGCTTCTCTGAGTTAAACGAAATTCTATATAACTTTTACCTTATTAAAGCAGAAAATGATCTTCTATTCATCCCAAAATATTTTTTTCGAGCTTCACTTTCTCCAACTCCACATCTTCTTCTTCTGATCCAACAACTATATCCAACTCATTTGCTTCCCACTTTTCTCAATCAAATAGCAAAAAACCCCAAAAACCCAATGAATGTTTCCTTAATTATTTATCTGATTATTCTCAAACCTCGATGGCATCAGTGATGGGCCCTATCGGGAATGAGATTTCCCTGGAAATATTTCCCACATTCGGAAAATTTGTATCGTGAATAAGAGTTCTCTGGAAATATTTCCCACGTTCGGAAAATTCGTATCGTGAACGATGTTCGAAATTCCCCTAGAAATTTATTGCGATCATGAACACTTTTCCCATGGGAAATTTCTCGTTATTTCTCTGGAGTTTTTTCCCATTCATTTTGATGGAGAAATTGCTAGCAAAATCATTTTTGCAGTAAGAAAGAAGATATGGACAGACTTTAAAAGGGAGTAGAACGTTTGTACTATTAAATTGCTTGAATAAACCACAAGCAATATTTTAACCTACTTACAAAAAAAAAGTGCAAGAATCGAAAGATGGGTTCTTCAGCTAGTACTACCACCAGTGCTTATGATTTTCGGTCCCTGGCAATGAGTTGCAATGTGTCCGTTTTCAAATCGCGGTTTCGCTTTTGCGATCATTGATTTAATAGTGGCAAAAATATTTGGCATTTTAGAAGATATCTTCTGAAGATTGGGATATCCTGAACATATAAAAGTAGATAATGCTCCGAAGTTTGTGAGTGTTGAATTTAGGGGCTATTGTGATAGTTACAACATTGACTTGATAACATCACATCCTTACTGGCCACAGGCCAATGATGAAGTTGAGAATATCAATTGATCTATTGTAAAGTGACTACATAATTATAGCCCATGGAAATAGGGCGGACTATAAGAAAGACAAAGAACTGCATAAATTCACTTTGATGTACAACGTGACACCGCATTGTATATACAACAGGAAAATCACCTTCACAGTTACTATTTCAAAGATCAACTAGAGATATAATCCCTTCTATGCATGATAATGTTTTGGACTCCAAGGCAAGAGACTTGAACAGTGTTCACAAAAAGGATGTTCGTGGTGCAAAGGAAGCGGGTATTTCCATTTGTGATGTGGACTTACTTCGTTATTTAACTCTCCAGAACAAGTTTGTTAGTTACCATCTTCGATCCCACTTATTTAATTTTTTATATTTCCTCCTTCAATCCTTCATCGCAAATAATAGAAATCCTTTGCGTCAAAAAAAAAAAACGGTCGGACAAAAATAAAAATTAATCAATGAAAAAGAAATATTTCTGTCAAAAAAAATCGAAATTGATTTCCGAAAATAGTTTTGATTAACTGGGAAAAAATCATTCCGAAGGAGTTTCATGATAACTAGAAATGTTTCTTGGGAATGAAATTTTTCTTGGGAAATAAAATTTCTTGAGAGATTCCCGATAGGGCCCAATATTAAGGGATTTAGTGATTAATAAACTCAAGGATAATTTCACTCCAGGCCCCGATGGTAGATATTCCACCAATTCTTCTAAAAAAAATGTGTCCATGTCAGATCCAAATCACTGACTAAACTTTTCATCCTTTCCCTCTCGCTGTGTGTTTTTCCCGACTTTTGGAAGGAATCTTTTATTTTTCCTATTCATACAAAAATTCCAAGAATCTTATCGAAAACTATAGACCAATTGCCAAACTATGTTGTATCCCAAAACTTTTCGAAAGTCTTATTTATGACTCGGTCAATTTTTTACAGAAAGCCAATTTTTCTCATCTGCTCAACACGGCTTTCTGAAAGGTAGGTCAACAACTACAACAACTTCTTTCGAAAGAAAAATTCATCGACGGATTTTCGGCCCCGTATACGACGATGGCGAATGGAGAAGAAGGTTCAACCGAGAACTGTACCAAGATGTGGATGTAGTCCAGAAGGCCAAGAAAAGACGACTACATTACATTGGCTCGGCCACATCGAGCGAATGGACGACAACGCTCCAGCCAAGACAATCTTCTCATCCCAGCCCCCAGGTTCGAGACGACAAGGAAGACCGAACCTACGGTACAAGGACCAAGTGACTGCGGATGCCAGAGCGCTTGATTTCGAGGACTGGAGAGTGCATGCGAGGGACAGTATCTCAGGCTGAGATCCTTCATGGATTGTGAGCCGGATAAGTAAGTAAGTAAAGTAAGTAGGTCCCCAACTACAAACCTAATTGAATTCATGTCCCGAAAATTAAAGGCTTTTTTTCAACATCTGGTGTTCCCCAAGGAAGTCAGCTTGGGCCCATGTTTTTTGTAAATGATGTAACTGTTATTTTAAAAGACCCGTCTCTTTCAATCTTCGCAGATGATATAAAAATATCCAACATAACTTTTGTGAGACCAACTCTAGAATACGCTTCCCAAGTATGGTCACACTTTAATGATTACCATTCTCGAAGAATTGAAAATGTTCAAAGAAGATTTATGTAAATTTATCTTTTTTTTTGTTCTTTTATTTAAAGAGCCTTTGGTAGGACAAAAGGCCCACATCTTTAAAAAAAATAAACCTCCCGATCCCGATAACAAGAAAAAACAAATGTTAGCTCTTAAGTTCTAGTTTTTAAGTTAAAGCTTGTACTAAGCTAAATAAATAAATAAACGAGTTTCTTCATGTATAGTAGTTTCCTATACAGAATTAAACTTTATTCATTCAATTCACACTCACATTATAAGTGGTACCTACTACTACCGAATGATACAATTCTTTCAACTAAGTAATATTGACACAAAGTTGACCTGAAAAATCCGACCATTTCATAATCGGAATTTCCACTCACCAGAGGTAAAAGGATTCGATATTGAAGTCATTTTGTCATACCAGGTTTTTTGTCACCTGCTGATCCACGGCTAGTGTTGCGAGCGTTCGTATTAATTGCCACAAACGGCTGCTGTGCAAAATGAATCACGTATAGACAGCAAAAATATCGCTTAGCAGCATTTTCTCTTACAAAGAATTCCTAAGCCCAGGAACAAGGCAATATGTTACGTTCACTTGTTTAAAATTAAGACAATCAATCTTTATTCCTCATCCTTTTCTTGATCATAAAACTTCTAAGCTCAGTTTAATGGTGTTTCACTTTAAATTTAACTTCCAATTTCTTTCAAGACAGTATATGTTTATGTAATTGATTTTCAAAGAACACTTTGCCTTGATCTTTAAATACAGCTAACAATTCTAAACTTTAATCCTTGAATTTTATTTTATTTCTTATCCTTACGACTAATGCCACACAATAAAAGAGACTTCGCATGGAAATCCCCCATTCTCTACTTTGTTATTGTAATCGTTTAAATAAATTTATTGCCTAACTTATGTCAAGGAAATCCTCTCACAAGAAAGGACAAAAGGCACCAAAATAAATGTCCTTTTTTCATGTTGCTACATTTGTTTCTAACCAAGAAAACAAATTATATTAAATCAAAATCGTTACTATATCAACCGGTAGATACATTTAGATTTGGTTTGTCTTATGTCACATTCTTGCCATCGCTTTGGTGTTCTTTTAAGCAGTTTAAGGTTTATAAAAATTAAATCAATTTGTTTGGTGTTGAAATAATACCAATCAATCAAGGACATTCTTTTTAATGTGAGATTAAACAACATTTCAATTTAACTTATCCACAAATCGATCTAATTTATCTATTGAAAAAGGGTTCACTATTTTAGTCGTAAATTACCAGCAAAAATAATGGCAATGACTGCTCCCTTTGGTCTAGAACCAATAAATATAATAATAACACAATTGATTGAATCTAATTTGCTTCCCTTCCGGAATAATAATAGCACAAAACAACACAAGGACAACAGCTTCCATGCGAGAACAACGAATCGTGCTATTTTGGGTTTATTATGTCCTTTATCGCAAGGACTTGCTGGATGTAAGTTGAAATTGAGCAATAAATTTCATCGAGTGATTATGAGATTATAAAGAAGAAATTCACAAATTGACTGCTGGCTGCTCTGTTTTGTGGTGCGTGATTTATCCGCTAAAGCAGAAGACTGTAAGTAAATTTGTTATAATAGGAAACAGGATACACAATTTGAAATTGTTGGTTTTCGTCTAATAAATTGAGTTTTGAGGTTAATTGAGCTGTCAGTGTTATCTCTTTAGAAATTGTGTAATTTAATTAATTTTTAAAATCCACAACTGAAACGGATTTTTTGCACATTCTGCTTTTTTTGTTAAGCTTGTTTCTAGCTCAATATTAAAGCTAAACACTGCAGACTGAGAGTCATAAAATAAATAGAGCGGCGATACAGTTCTTGAATAGCCAAGGCCTAAGTAGCTTACTCTCATCAACAATTCTCTGGGTGCGTGTGAAGGATTGAGGGGACCTACAATTTAACGCCGATTCCGAACGGCAGAGTTGAGAAGCACTTTTTTATGACAGACTGAACCTTTTGGAAGTTTTGTCAGTTCTTCGCAAGAGGCAGTACCCGTGAAAGATGAAATAAAAACTATGGGCACGAGTAGGACTCGAATCTCGAACCCACGACGTTCTGCTCAGCAGCCAATGCACCTAACCACTAAGCCATGGACAGACACTACCGGAGAGACATATAGTAGTATTCAATCTGGCCCGGGCACAGTCCCTCCATAAACAGGCAGGATCTACACAGACACAAGGAACTGACTTGTTGTCAATTAAATTAAATGAAATGAAGAAGAAGAGGAGTCCTTAACAGAGTATCTAAAAAGAATGATAGTTATCACTTTAATTTGATTCGTGTCACCCTGCATGCAAACGAGAACGCCACTTAGTCAATATCAATTTCTTCTGCATGGATTTACCTCATATCCTTTTTATGAGGAAAAAGAAGAAGTTCTCGATTTCTCTAGAACTCAAGATTACCATTCTCGATAGCAAAAATGGATTGCAAACTTTTATTTCGATTAATTTGGTTATGGGAAATCGAAGAAGTTTGACTCCTTCGAATGATATTGACAGTTCCATTAAAATGTTTCCTTCAATCAAATCAATTCGATTTATAAGAAAATCTGGAATACAAATCTGTCTGAAATGGATGCAAAACGAACGAAAAAAAGGGGTACTATAGGGATGTCTGATTGATTTGACATTTAAACAGGATGAAGAAACGCCACGGGCTGAATTTGTCATCGATATACTATCTACGATGTTATTTTGATTTCACGAACAGGGTTCGATCCACAAAACTCTATTTCGAATATTGAATAAACAGTTAATATATACACAAGGACCCTACATAAGCTATATATCCTTAACATTCTCAGAAACACTCGGAATGACCACACCACGCCACGACCATTCGTAGAACTTGTCATGGACCCAACATTTTCGTTCTGTTTGATTTGGCATACAAAAGCTTCCACCGCAAATATTTGTGGGACAACTTCCCGATATATATTTGTATCTATGTTCGCTCGTGGAATGTCAGCTGCTGTGTGTTAAAAGGAATGTTTTTGTCATCGAAACTTCAAAAGGAAGAAAACAAAAATCCCCAGCATTCTATTCAATTCATGTCAATCCACCGTAGAAAATTTTCGTCACACAAACTGAACGCTACAGGAGCAAAACATTCTTGTATTTGGTTGGACTGTCCTTTCAAATAGAAATTCGTTGGGGAAGGCTCTGTGGAATGACAGAAAGGATATAAGGCTTAACAGGGATCTGGTGGGTAACGTAGGTTTCGGAATTTGAGAACATGTTGATTGTTCATAGGTTTTGGTCAACAATAATACAAAAAACACATAAAATTCTTTCAATTTTGGGATTTGTTGGGCCGTAGGGGTGGGGGGAGGTGGGTGCTGTTGAAAGGAAGTACTATGACAAATCGTTCTTGTTTTGTTAAAAACGAAATTTCCAAGGCAGCAATTGTTGATTTTTCGTAGAATACATATGAAGCTCAAAAGGATAGCCTTAAGCTCGTTGTTGTATATTCCAAATCCACCAGAGTCCTTTAAAGTATTTTTGTACCGAATTAGGAATTTTTGTTTGTTTAGGATAATATACTCCACGGACTCACATTTGAATCTTGGGGGCAAACAATTTTTCACTTCATTCGAGTGTGTTTGTTCGATATTCAGGATTTGGTGTGGATTTAGATCTCTTCTAGAAAAAAAAACTGGAAACTAATTGCAAAGTGGTTCAAAGAACAACTAAAAGCAAAATTAAAAAACAGCTGGTAGGTACGAATGTGGTTGGTTCAAGTGGCACTCGAATGGAATCTAGCGTTAACTGACTTCTGCTCTTGAAAAGCTAATGAATAAAAAACTGCAAGGTCCTTAAATCGAATAACACAAAATTGTGCTAACGAACTGCATGCCAGAGGAGCAATTACGACGGAAATCATTATTTTGGAAAAGAATTTTATGAATTCAAAGCTTGTTATTTTCTCTGTATGTCCTGATTTTAATTGAAACATTTTAAAAATCTATTTTTCGTACTTATTCTCAATATTTCTTCATTCACAAGACTTTTTAAATATGCTTGTCTCGTTGATCATAAATTCATTCATCGATTAACATAATCTGTGTCAATATGATTGCTTATAGACACTCGAGTGTTGATTGAAATGTTAAAGCACTCGACTTCATTATTTAAACAACATGACTATGTGGCTTGTCTTTATCAAGAAGGTAACAAGCTTTTCGCAGACATAAGAACTAACGACTTCACAGAGCAAGGGCTTAAGTTGTTTTCTTCATGCTTTATTTTAATAACCAATTTGATGGTGTTGAGATTTTTCAAACAATATTATCTTCTGGTTTCATCAAAGGATTTTCTTTTCATTCATCCTTTTACACTCTTTCATGGACATTATTTTTTGTAGGTACTATCAATTTTCACTTTAATTTTTTATGAGCAGAATAAAGAGAGAGAAAAGATTGAATCAAAGTCCACCTACACCTTGTTTGTAATTCAGTTTTTCTTTGGAAAATTTACGCTTTGCTTGATATTTACATCGAACCGGAAGGTATCACGTAATTGAATCTTCTGATGGAGGTAGATGCTTTGTCGAAACTTACTTAATGAATGTTATATAAAAATAAACCTTTTAAGGTCGACTGTTTAAAAAATTTAATGATAATGTTATGTTGATTAAAAATCATTGAAATTGACTCAGTTTGAATTTCGATGCAAAATGATTGTTTAAAGAAAATATTCCAATGTCTTGTCTTGTATTATGAAATTCATAGAGCGGAAAAAACTTTTTAATTTTTTGTTCAGCGAAAACATTCTGTATACATTTATACTACTTGGCTATGGGCTATCATATAATAACCCAAGAGTCCGCTTCGATGTCGTCAGTATCCTGGGAAATCATTTGTCAAATCAAAACAATTCTGGAAACTTGGAATTTAAAAAAAGAAGAAAAGTTAAATCAAAATACAAAACATAAACACACAAATAAGATTAACATTTCTTTATTTTTTTTGTTGATATTTTCAGACATTAATTTATGTATGTACTAGCCAACCCGCGAAACGTTGTACCCGCTCTGAAGAACTTGTTAGTGGTAACTTAAAGGTTGAGTGTGTAGCATTCCCGTCACTTAATCAGAATTGCAACAATACTAGAAGGAACAACGGAAACGGGAAGTACAATTTTCCCAAATGAATGTTTTCCCAGTTACTCTTGGAGCATCCAAAAAGAAGCATCTTACCTTTGTTATTAACGACACTTTCCTTTAATTTATCGTTAGCGTTTATTTTTTATCTATCCAGAGATAAATATTTTTATGGCAAAACAACTTTTACTGAGACAGTTAGAAAGATAAAATGTATATCTATTCCTATATCCGATTCCAGATTCTAATTACCTTCTTATAAGGCAGGAATCGAAGGACAAAAATCAAGAAAAACGGTTTCGGGATCATAACCCGGTAAACAACTGTCGCAAAAAGTGTGACAGATAGATCTGAAATGCGCTATATATCAGCCCGTATTTTCTTTAAATTTCACTGAAATACCAGCAGTTAAATTTCTTCGTACAATACCTAAAGCAGAAAACTGTTTTTCTACGAAGAGGGTCTTATTGGGTCTTACTGGATTGATAGCATTTATAGCATTTATTTCTTGATTTGTCTCCCTATTCCGCCAATTGTTTCCTTTACAGTAGCAAATGGTTCGAATGGTGAGTATTTCCTAACGTGCTTCATAAGGTTATTGTATGTCTGCAGTAGGCTAGGTTCTAACAGCCACTTACCAAATCGCGAAGAAGAGGCAGGCCTAAAAACTATGAAGACAAATCCAACGACAACTGCATTCAGTTGGCCTTAGACATGGAACAATTCAAAACCGAAAGGCTTGCCAACGTTTCCTGAGGTCAACCCCGCGAGCATGTGGTATGTGGTATAGAGCCATAATGTGAAGCAATAAAGTGGGAGAGTTGTGATCCCATCCGCGATTTTGACTGTCGTCCAAAATGGAAAAGAAAAGAAACAGGAAATTTACCCTTCAGACACTTATCTATGTAGAAATTTTATTCCGCGTTATATTCTAACATCCTTATTTATGAACGAGTTTTAAAGGCAGAATAAAGTCATTCCGACCTTAAAACTTAAAACGCCTTTCATACTGAAAAGCTTATACACAAATAAACGAGTTTTAGAGTCGGAATAAGCTGGAGTTTAAGGAGACAAAAGGATGCAATAAGATGAAACTGGTTTCAAGTACAGTGTACTTGTAGAATGCCCTACTCTCACCGAACACCAAACTTCAGAAGAACGTTTGCATTGGAAAAAGTTTTCCTTATGTCACATAAACTTAGAGCTTGCGGTATATTTCAATAGTTATATACCGTTTTACAAAATGTTTAAAATTAATCGCAAAGGTCAGAAATCCCGAATTTGATTTTTGGACTAATGAACCACCATATAGTGGGTCAGATTTCTTAAAAATGGGTTTCCGAATGACTAAGTTTCTCAATATTTTTGTACATGCAATTTCTTAAAATTATTTTCAGTCTTAAAAACTGAATTTCGGAATGACTTTGTTTCTAAAAGACATTCATTTTAATTTCACAAACAAAATTGCTCAGTAGATGTACTTATTTCAAATTCGAAGGGAACTAGATCCACTAATTTTTTGAGGAATTTAATTCCCACTGTACATGGGAAATAACTACACTTTACAAAAGTGGAGTAAGTTCTTACTTGGTGGGAAGTAGGGGATAGTGGGTATATTTGGGACACTTTTCGAATACATTAAATTTGCCGAGATCTTATAGATCGTATCTGAGCAAAATTGATTTCTAAAGATAAAATAACATTTCGGCAACCTATTTTCAGATATAAAGAAGGCGAAAGTCCGACAGAAGAAAAGCAAAAAATCATTTCATGAACCAACTCACTTTGTCCCATTCCTCCTGCGAGGAGGAGGATTGGGTTTGTCCCATTCCTCCTGCGATCAATAGGATTGGGACAACTATAGGGTGGAATAGTGATGTCCCAATCATCCTGCGTGGCACTTTGAATAAATAATTTATAATATCACTTTTCGTGTGGCAATAATTAAACAAAACCTACCTAATTATTACACTTTTTTGCGCAGTAAGTTCACACATAAGAAAAAAAAATTCACTCAAAGTTTATACAGATGTTTTACTTTTTTTGCACAAATTGCCTTTTTTTAATCTCCACTCCGTAATTTTTTTCCTAGATACAACTTGCTTTGTTGAGGGATGGGGACAGATTGAAGACAGAATCTGTCATACAAGGAAAGAGAAAAAAAACTGTAGGAATTGAGAAAATGCCTAAGTCCCATTCCTCCTGTGTCCCAAAAATACCCACTCTCCCCTAAATACCTCAGTGGAGTTAGTTCCCGTGGAGTTATTTCCCCGCACCTGACAGTACATCATTTAAACATTTTTTACCGAAATTGTTTAAAACAATAAATTAAGATTTAAAAAAAGTGAGGTTATTAAAATCAAAAAAATTTGAAATGTCAAATCACTGTAGTGTCCAAGAGCTGTTGTGTGCAGGGTGTGTTAACGAAGAAATGACAGAAATATCAGTAAGAACTAAGCTTGTTTCTTGCTATCGTGAAGAGCTAAGGACTCATTGTATGCATCATTGTATAGGTTTGTTCGATATAGACAGCCCCGGGCGCTCCGGTGCTTGTCACTACCATGAACGGATCTGTCAAAAAACTGAAAAATTTCTCTGTGTTTGATTTTACATCGAACGCATTAGTTGTGCTCTTTTTTCTCTTTGTTGTATAGAAACAGCTTATTCAAACAGCTCTGAAATTCTTACCCCGAAAAAAACCTGGGGCGATTCAGAGCGCTCCCGGTGCGAGCATTGTATACACATCCAACACCAGAAATGCACCGGAGCGACATCGAACAGCTCAGTGCGAAATCAGAGCGTCACAGAGCGACCCAGAGCGCACATCGAACAAACCTATTGTAAGACTTTGTATGGGTTCCCGGTCACAGTGGTGTGTAACGAAAAAGCGGATAAACTTGCAAGATCGATCATAACATAACAACGGAATACCTCAATGTGAGTGAAAACGAAATATAAGTGACAATGTGGTGACCTATATGTAGAGGCTGCGAGAACGAAGAATAGCATGAAAAAATCGCGCACCGCTGACTTCCTCTGCCAATGTTCAGAAGTCTACCATAATAAGGGTATAACAAAGGATCAAAATTGATTTCAGTGACGGTACCAAAATCAACTGTCAACCCAAAAACTCGGGATTTTACTTTTCAGGGAAGTAACAAGCGTACGATTTTGGAAAACTTACTGAAATTAATTAACAAAAAATTCGAAGAATTATCATTCAATAAATAAATGAAGATTTTAGGTAGTAGCTAGGAGGGGAGTGAAAATACCTAATTTTTAGTTTCTTACACATAATTTTGGTTTGAAGGTTGGTCTAAGACTTGGACCGATAACATACAGTCGTGCAGATAAATGAAACTCCCTTATCCTACCCCACAACTTTCTTTTAAGGCAAATGTTGTTCAAATTCAAAAGGAAAAAAATTAAAGACGGACAATTGACAATTTAAACTATTAATCGACAAAATGGGTGTTAATCAATTTAGATATTGACTATACTCGCCCTCACCAGCTATGTTGATTTTTTGAGAGTATTTTTAGACGTTCTATTTTTAGTATAGAAGAAAATCCGTACTATCACAGGACTCATTATATTTATAATCCCGAAAGACATGATAAATCCCTTTTACATTGAATGTTCCTAGGAACTTCTTTTTTCCTTTAATGAACTAAATCTTAAATGCTTACAAAAAGATATTACAAAATTGCTGACATCAAGTCACAAAGGCTTATGTCTCGCACCCACTCAAATTCAACTGGCACAAATCCTTCGCCCTCAAAGCCCACACACATACATATATGTATGTCTACCCTTAAATAGCAGTAAACATAAAATCGCCTTATACACGAAACAAAGTACGTACGTAGTATAGCAATATAGCAAAAACTTAAGCTATTGAATGCGGTGCTCATTAGGAAGGATACAATAAGGATATATGTGGAATAAAACCTTTTACGAGGTAATTTCGAAAGACTACCTGATGTGTTGTATTATCCTTAAGAGCATTTATGTGCAAAAGTAGCCAATGTTGATCTTTATTGAATGTGTAGTTAACAAAAGCTAGTTTAAGCCACAGAATGAAACAAAAAGAAAACGAGAACTGTGTGTGAACGCTTGAATACATCACTTACCTTTCAATTGCCTGCCCAGTTGATCACAAGGACTCTTTTCAAGGACACACATTATCTGCCGACTCACAATCACCTGGTTGTTTAATAGTCTTGATATGTTTTTATCATCCGAACGTATTGCGGCTGCTGATGACACTATCAACAGCAAGGACATGGTACCAGCCCAAACCATTATCGACGGCATCTTAATGGACATTGTGTGATGGATTTTGATTTTTTTTCTTTTTTCTTCAAAACTAAGAACGTCCACTTAATCACTTCAATTCAGTCTCAACAAAAAAGACTATCTTTTTGAATTACAGAAAAATAAAAACAATCAGTCAGAAACAAGAAGGCTTGTTTGTAAACAAAATTAGGAATCACAATCACAAGCACCGCTGTACGGACTTTGTCGTGTCGGTCGTCAGGATAATAACACGACTTGGTGAAAATGAAAGGATACTTTGGTATCAAGCGAATTCAAACAACTATCACGTGCGACGGTTAGAGTTCTACTAATTTCATCCGAATCTAACTGATGTTGTCAAAGGACGAAATCCTTTTGCAGATTTTTTTGTGGGGTTTTGTGTTTTAGTGAGAGAAAATGCATTCATCGAATCTAGCGATTGCGCACTGACGCACGGTGAGGTTAATTTGTTTTGAAAACATCAACAAAAGGAAAGATTTTGCAGAAATAATGAAACTGCTCTTTTGTAAATTAGGAAGATTTTCATCTTTTGTGCTTGTTAAAGGAATTATAACATTAGTTGTCTTGTTCATTAGTAATAAGGGAATTTCAAGATAATACAAGTGGGAGTAAGATTTTAGCAACTGTAACAGTGTTTTTGAATTGGATGGGCGGATAAGGATGCAATACAAACTTATTAGACAGTCATTTGAAATTAAGCATTAGCCTTGCCAGAGATTAAGACAAGAAGATAAGGTATGTAAATTGCTACATCCTAATTTTGTAATCAGATTACGATGGTATTTAGTCAAAATATTCTGTGGGTACACTATGAATTACTTTTTTATGGTCGAATTTCGAAAAGATTTGAAATGTTAAGGTAAGATTCGAAAGCTTATGTAGTGCCTTTCTTATAAGAAGTGATAACAAAAATATACTTTTATTGTGCAAGGATTACAGATTGATTATGTTTGCGGGGTTCGCTTTTTTTATTTAATAGCGGTTGTCCCAGCATTTGTGATATTTTGTCATTTGAGACTTGGTAGAATTTTGTTGAAAACAATAAAGTGAGATCAAGAAAATTGAATAGAAGGTCCTGTAGTGTTTCCAAACCATTAGTCGAATCCAAAAAGACGAATTTCTAAATATGTAATCTACATTGAGAGTTATTCAACTTAATCTATTCTTTCAAAAATACCAACACGCTTGTCTGCGTAAAATTAATCTATTCACCCATATTGCTTGGGACTGGGTATATTCAACTGGACTTGGTCCTCTCAATTCAGCAACGAAGTTCAAGGGCATGAGTATCCATATTTTTGGCTACCAAATAGAAAAATAATTCCTGTTGGGTAAATAATGATGAAAACATTTTATAAACTCCGGAAAAAATTAGTCCTCAACGTAAACATATTTCAAACAATAACCCCACGAGCTATGAATTTATTAACAAAAAAGATGTCCTAGTCCTAGACATTTAAACAGATGATGCTCATTCTTTTTTGTTTAGTGTTTTCGTTAGATTAACCAGACATGGGAATAGAAGTGTAAAACAGAAACAGGGAATCCCTACTGGGACAACGACGACGACGCAATCCTGTTTAAATTTTAAATTTTTTAAATGGAAAGTTCTCCATTAAGGATTATGATTCTGTGTCGTTTCGTTTTGTTTTGTGAACAAAAAAAGGACAAAAAAGCTTCCTTATTTTTTAACTTATGTAATTACTTTTTTGTCGGAAGAGCCGCGCAATGCAAATTAAAAAAGAAGAAAAAATAGTCAGGTCCAACGTCCTTTATTTTCATAAAAGCAAAGCAAAAGGACTATTCATAAAGTTAATCCTCCAGCGAGGCTAAAGCAGTTGGGACACAAAACAGCTCAAAAAAGAAAATTAAAATGAAAACCGGCCAAATTAAATTCATACATTGCGAATTGAATAAAAGAATTCATTTTCTCTTGTGGGTCTTAATGTGATGGTGGTGGCTGCGCCACAGTGTGATATTTTCGCAATCTAGCGGAACTTTATTCGTTGAGTGTTTAATTGGAGTGTTGTTATTATAAAACTGTTAGAATTACATAATCTATGTTGTTTTGTAAGATTTAGAAGCTACCTGAAAATATTGAAAAATATGCAAATAGGGTATATCACCCCCCCCCCCCCATCTATGAAACGACTGGGCCTGGCATTTTGAAAAAAAAATTATTTGATAGTTCAATATGTATAGACTATAGGAAAAATAAAAATAAATAATTACAATATGATTCAAATAAGAAGAATTTTGAATATTTATACTGACATGAAAACGAAACCCTAATAAGATCACTTGGTTTTTGTACATGCATCTTTCACAAACGACTTTTTAGAAACTGCTAGGCCGATTGAAATGAAATTTGGCACACATGTTCTATAATGCACTTTGGGCGAATCGGTGTGGTTTAGGCGTTAATCCACACAAAACCGATTTGGTCCTATTCACCAGGAAATATAAAATTCCGCACATCGACCCTCCTTCTATAAACGGTGTCCAATTAAAGTTTTCAGATGAAACTAAATATCTGGGTCTTATATTAGATAGAAAACTGAATTGGAAGAGCAACATACTTGGAAGAATAAGAAAATCTACGGTAGCTCTTTTCACCTGCAAGAAAGCCATTGGTAGCAAATGGGGTTTGCAACCCAGAATCACTCACTGGCTATACACATCGGTAATCAGACCGATTCTTCTTTATGGTGTGTCAGTATGGTGGACTGCCTTGGACGTAAAACGAACTGCGATAAGCTTAGTAAAGTGCAACGCTCAGCATGCCTAAGTATAAGCGGATCACTTCGTACAACCCCATCCGCGGCACTAGACACCCTACTCTATCTAACACCTCTGGACATAATCAGCAAACAAATAGCTGCTAGTTCTGCTATTCGCCTGAATGCCTCTTCACAGTGGACTAACAACAACATTGGCCACTCTGTTATTCTTAACTATTTAGAATCAATTCCTAAGCACACAGACTACACCATTCCTCAACTACAGTTCGATAGAAACTTTCAAACTTCTATCCCTCCCCGTTCCTTCTGGGAAAATAAAACATTCCTGGAAGACGAGGCAATCCACTTCTATACAGATGGATCGAAAACTAATGATGGGGTTGGTGGAGGTGTGTACTCCGAACGACTAAAACTAAGTCTCTCATTCAGCCTTCCAAATCATTGTAGCGTGTTCCAGGCAGAACTTTTGGCTATTAAGGAGGTCCTGTCCTGGCTCAGAGAAAACGTGGTATCCACATCTGATATCCGGATCTTCTCAGACAATCAGGCAGCTATAAAATCCCTGGACTCTGTCTCTACAAACTCGATTACGGTCCAAAACTGTCGATCGTCTCTAATGGAGATGGCACAACAGTTTAACATTCACCTTCACTGGGTGCCGGGCCATAGAGACATTCCAGGAAACTGCAAAGCCGACGAACTCGCCAAACATGGTACAACATTACCCACATTATTAAGCCACAAATGGCTAATGTTGGTATACCAATCGCTACATGTAATCTTTTGCTACAACAAGATGCTACTAAGAGAACTAACATCAGGTGGAATAACATAACCACCTGTCAGGCAACGAAAAACTTTTGGCCAAATTTGGACTTAAAGAGGTCCAGATGCCTGATATATCTAAGCAGATTGCATATAAGCTCCTTAATTGGTGTCATTACCGGACACTGTCTAATTGGAAGACACGCTGCGCGACTGGGCGTATTTTCTAATGACTTCTGCAGAAGCTGTATGGATGAGGAGGAGGAGGAGACAGTTCTTCACCTCCTCTGCACCTGTCCTGCTCTTGCTCATAAACGTTGGATCCACTTAGGGGAATACTTCTACAATGATCTAAACGATCTCGAACACATTAACTTAAATAATCTTCTACGTTTCGTAAGGAACTCTAATTGGTTTCAATGAGCTTCGAAGAATAGCCTTCTTAGATTCATGTGGTATCACAATGGGCCTTTTGATTGGCCTAAGTGTGTCTCTTAACATCCATGACAGCCACTTTAACCTAACCTAACCTAACCTATAATGCAATTATGACGCGATAGTTTTGTTTTTATGTTTTTTTTTTTTGATGAATAGTTTCTAAGTAATTTAAGAAACAAAGAAAAAAAGAACACGAAAATATAGGTCACTTAAAACAAAAAATATTGTATGGGGTCAGCAAACAACAGCAAGAAAAGTGAACGTTTTCTAACACAGAATATACCAACGGACATTTTAAGCACAATAAAACGATGGATACATGAGGATACATTTTTAAAACCCTTTCCAAAGTTACGATACACACAAAAAAAAATCACTTTAAAGGCTTTCACTCACACGATTTTTAATTTTTTTAATTATAAGTGTACAAAAAAAATACTTACCCACAATAGTTCTAAAAATATCAACAAAAATAAATAAAATAATTTTGAAAAGCACAACTAAATATTTACTTGACCACGATGTTATCAACTTGACACAAGAAAAACAATGAACTCTAATTTTTTTTTTAGCTTTAACAAACCTGATGTTTGTGATGCTGTAAAACGGTAAATACAGTTGTGTCTTTGTTTTATTTTTTTGCCAAGTTAAAGCTGGAGGTTTTACCTTTCATATGATACCAATTTTGTTGCATTCGGTAGACTTTTATTTTTCATTAAAGTTCCGCTAGATTGGCAAAATAACACACTGCCGCGCGACGCACGTGATTGTCGGAGGATGATGTGATGTAGCCTGGAATATGCGGCATCACCAGAAACCAGACAACGTGAATGAATTGGATTGCAATTATTGTTTCGGTGTCACAAAGGAGACTTGTGATTTTATCATACGCTGCATGATTTTAATTTAACTTTTTATTGGACATTCTGTTGTCCAGTGGATAGTTTTAAATCTCTTAACGATATGACCGATTAATTTTATGATGTTAAAATGACAACATTTTTCGCTCGGTTTTTAATTTAAAGAGGAAATGCAATCAAGGAGAAAAAACTCAACGGAAAGTTATTTTCATGAAAGACTTAAGCTCGAATGGCAGATTTACTCTGAAGTTATGATCTTAAGTGAAATTTTGGATACTGATATGAATATGTGCAACTATTGATATTTGATTACTCATAAATACGTTTCGTAATATATAAATATGGGTAGGAAGTAAAATGTCTCGTTACGAAAATTGAGTAACACGATATATTATATGAAATTTTCATTCTGACTCTCAGATGATTTCCGGTTTTTTACACTCTGTCTCCATATTAAATTCAAATAATCACTGAAGATGAAGTGCGTTTTTGCGCTGACGATAAGTTGACTATAGTTTTTATGTCAAAAAAAAATTCTTGATGTGTCATAGTTGGAAATAGTTATAAATAGTTGAAATCATCCAAAAACACTTTTTAGTTAGGTTTGGTTGATCTGTCAATGTCAAACAAGAAAAAAAAAACAAATCTTTTGAGGTTACATTTTTCTTTTCTTTTGAACATACACAAAAATTTAAATGGATAAAGAGACAACAATTTTTGTTGCTCTAAATTTATTGCAAAAGTTCAAGAATGATCTCGATATGGTAAGTTCCTAAAGACAATTGAAAGATTGCAAGAAAGGCAAATGGGATATTCAAACTGAAGACCACCCTCTATAAAGAACTCTTCAAGCTGTTCCAAGTAAGCCAGCTCCTTTATATTCTCTTATTTGCTGCTTCCAGATTCGTTGAAAAACTATCAAAACCTGAGGAATTCGGGTTGCCAGCGCTTAAATGAATTAAGTGTGGAGCTAGTTCGTTCTTTTATATAAATAAACGGAGAAAGTCTTTATTTTCTTTCAGAAATTCACCATTTTTTTATCGCCGAAAGAATATACTTAAAAGCAATAATTTCAATTCAAAACTAAACTTCTTATGTGCTAATAAGACTACGGAAGCAATGTTCCATGCAACGATTGATTGTTGTATTGGATCCGGATCCTAACCAAGTTTGTAGGTTGAAAAGTCTTTGTTCCGGCCATCGAGTCATCACTTGCTTGCAAAAGTCTCACTTTAATTGGCTACAAACAAGCTATTTCGATAGCTGGAGCCGAATCGATGGCGTTTGAGGACTTTTTGCGATCTTCGTTGAATTCACGAAGGAGTTTCTTGTTCTCCAAACTGAGAACGTCAAGCTTCTGTTGTGTCTGGGTTAGTTTCGGAGTTCAGAAACGCGTTCTTCAAAACGATGAACATTTAAAATTTGTTCGACGACCTAGAGAATAAAATAAACGTTATATGAGAATTGCTTGGAGATGAAAAACCTTACCTCAGATTTCTCCTTCATTCTCTCCTGCTCGGCCTTTTCCCACATTTGATTCAAACTGCGACTACACTCGGAGATTTGCAATTGCCTCTCCAGTTTCTCGACAACTTGCTTAAGATCCGAGGCGGCTTTTTCCTTCTCCGCACTTCTGCAAGCGGGCATTCTCCGAACGGAGATTGTTGTTGGCTTCGATCTCCCGATTTAGTCGACGTTTCATTTCGTCAATATTCTTGTCAGCGGCTATCTTGACCTCCTGACTACTTCGTGATCAAATGCTGAGATTTAGCTCCGTGCGAACATCCCTAAGATCCATGGTCAAACGCAACTTGTTATCCTTTTCCAGACGAAGCATATGCTTGAACTCGTTCAACTTCTTCTCGTAGGTCTCTTGGAGATGGTTAGGTTAGGTTTGAGTGGCTGTCCAGATGTTGTTGACTCACTTAGACCTCAAGGGTCCGTTGTGATACCATAAAATACTCATGGGAGAGTAATGAGCTTAAACAAACCAGTTCGTGCTTCTAATGAAGTTAGAGAGACATTTTGTGTCGATTGTTGCCAGTTCACTGGTGTTATCGAAGAAGTGATTACCTAGAAAGCTGTTCCTTCTAATGGAGAGTGCTGGACATGTACATAGAAGGTGTTGGACTGTCTCCTCTTCCTCCTCGTCCATGCAGCTTCTACAGAAGTCATTTGTGTAGACCCCTAGCCTCAGAGCATGTCTGCCTATGAGGCAGTGTCCTGTTATTACTCCAATTGTAGAGCTTATATTTTGTCTGCTCAGGGATATCAAGCCTTTTGACCGTTTTAAGTCTATGCTTGGCCATATTTGCTTTGTTGCTAGGCAGGTGGTACCCTGCGACCATCTAGCATTGGTTGATTCTAGAGCATATTGTTTGAGAAGATATTTGCATGTAGCGAGTGGTATTCCTATGTTGTGTTTTTGTCTAACATTGGGCAGAAGTGTTCCGTTTTTGGCGAGCTCGTCGGCTTTGCAATTTCCCGGAATGTCTCTGTGGCCCGGCACCCAAATGAGGTGAATATTAAACTGTTCCGTCATCTCATTCAGAGATGATCGACAATCGTGGACTATTTGAGAGTTTATGGAGACAGACGCGAGAGATTTGAGAGCGGCTTGGCTGTCCGAGAAGATTCGTATATCCTTGCAAGATATAACGTTTTCTTTGAGCCAGGACAGTGCCTCTTTAATCGCCATTACTTCTGCCTGGAATACACTACATTGATCGGGAAGTCTGTATGATAGACTGAGATTCAGTTGTTCTGAATAGATACCACTTCCAACTCCGCAGTCGGTCTTTGAACCGTCTGTATAGAAGTGTATCGCGTTGTCTTCCAGGGGTCTTTCTTCTTCCCAGGAGGATCTTGAAGGGATAGAGACATGGAAGCTTTTACCGAACACCATTTTTGGGGTGGTATAATCTAAGCGATCTGGGATAGATCTGAAATTGTCTAGAATAGTAGTATGACCAGTATTGTTACTGTTCCATTGAGAGGTGGCTCTAAGCCTCACACATGTGTTGGCTGCCACCGTTTTGGAGAAGATGTCGAGAGGTGTTAGGTTTAAAAGCACTTCCAGGGCTGCGGTTGGTGTTGAGCGAAGTGCTCCTGTGATGCACATACCTGCTGACCGTTGAACTTTGATGAGCTTGTTTAGATTTACCATCTTGTCCAGTGCGGTCCACCATACGACAACTCCATAAATGAGTATCGGTCTGATTACCGAAGTGTATAGCCAGTGGGTTATCTTTGGGGAGAAGCCCCATTTTGATCCTATGGCCTTTTTACAAGTAAAAAGCGCTACGGTAGCCTTTTTTACTCTTTCATCAATATTTGCCTTCCAATTTAGTTTTTTGTCTAAAATGAGGCCTAAATATTTAGCTTGGTCGGAAAAGCTTAATGGTATTCCTTTAATCTTGGGTGGGCTAAACTGAGGAATTTTGTACCTTCTCG
Organism: Sphaerophoria taeniata; assembly: GCA_943590905.1. Taxonomy (NCBI): domain Eukaryota; kingdom Metazoa; phylum Arthropoda; class Insecta; order Diptera; family Syrphidae; genus Sphaerophoria; species Sphaerophoria taeniata. Next base: position 17,821,291 of record OX016540.1, on the reverse strand, counting down.
TAAAGAGTACTAGTTCTGTTTTATGTGGATTGACGTCCAAGCCACATTGATTAGCCCATTTTGTTAGCCTATTTAAGGCATTTTGTAGGAGTTCCGAGAGAACTTGGGGATGTTTTCCAGATACAGATATTGCAACATCGTCAGCATAGGCAATCACCCTGAAACCCTCTGCTTCCAATGATGTTAGTAGGTCGTTTACTACCATGTTCCATAAGAGAGGCGAGAGGACCCCACCTTGGGGGGTACCCCGATTCACCGATCTGGTGGTAGTAAAACTTCTCATGCTAGAAGTTATTGTTCTGCTTTTGAGCATGAGACTTATAAAATCTATGAGTGGTTTCTCTAATTTAAGCTTTTCCATTGCTGTTGTGATCGCCTGATAACTGACGTTGTTGAAGGCTCCTTCAATATCTAGGAAAGCTACTAGGTTATATTCTTTGTATTTGAGGGAATGTTCAATACTACGTACCAGCGAATGAAGTGCTGTTTCTACTGATTTTCCCTTAGAGTACGCATGTTGAGCTGTGGAAATGAGACATGGTTTTAATTTATGTCTGACGTGAATTTCAATCAATCTTTCCAAGGTTTTAAGAAGGAAAGATGATAGGCTGATTGGTCGTAGATCTTTAGGGTTGACGTGGGAGGGTTTCCCTGCTTTAGGAATGAAGACTACTTTTGCCATTCTCCAGGTTTTTGGAATATATCTCAACCTTAAACAGCTTGTCAGAATGATTTCCAATGGTGGAATGATCATATCTGAGCATTTTTGTAATTCGGCCGGAATGATTCCGTCTGGTCCTGGAGATTTATATGGATCAAAGCTATCTACGGCCCATTGCAATTTTTCCCGCGTTATTAGATCCACTAAATCGCTTGTAGAAGCTTGAGACTCTGATGTTAAGTCGCTAAGTATATTAGAGCTACCTGGAAAGTGGGTGTCTAATAACAGATTAAGAGATTCTTCATCTGTGGTAGTCCACGTACCTGCATCTGTCTTTAAAGCACTGGGTATTGTTGGACTTTTTGAGAGAATTTTCCTGAGTCTTGAGGCTTCTGAAGTATTTTCTACTTTTCCACAGAAGTTTCTCCAAGAAGACCTCTTACTCTTTCTTAATTCTTTCTTATATTGCTTTAGAGCTTGTTTGTATGAGTCCCAGTCAGAAGGAGATCTAGTGTACTTAGATCTATTGAAGAGCTTGCGACAGCTCTTCCTGAATGGTTCTAGTTCTTTGTGCCACCAATGAGGTTTCTTTTTACCCTTTGGAATGGTTGTAGGGCAAGCAGTTCTCATTGATTCGTTGAAGGCGTCGGTGAGATGATTCACAGAAAGGTCTAGTTCATCTTTAGTGGAGGGACTTTTAAGAAGGTTGTGATCAAGCAGTTGTGCTAGTACCTCCCTATATCGTTCCCAGTTAGTATTACGGTGATTGCGGAAACCCGTAGATATATTTGCCACATCATTGAGCTCAAACTGAATATATCTATGGTCAGAGAAGGAATTCTCCTTTGAGACATGCCAGTTTGAAATCATGTTGTGGATAAAGTCGGAGGTTAGTGTAATATCGAGTACCTCTTTCCTATTCTTGGTAACAAAAGTGGGTTCATTACCAATATTACTTATGAGTAGGTTAGTGCTTAAAAGGTAATCAAATAAGGACTCACCTCTCTCATTAATATCAGAGCTACCCCATACCGTGTGATGGGCGTTAGCGTCCGATCCAATTACTAGGCCAACTTTCCTCGTTTGCGCGTCTGCAACTGCCTTCCTCAAGGTGTCTCCCGGAGCAGGGCTGTCGTGGCCAAGATACGAGGATATAAGCCAATAGGTGGCTATATCCGTTGTTAGAACAGCTGTTGTGGTGTCTTTGTCGCTGTAATTGGGGAGTAAAAATACATTTAAGTTATTTTTTACTAACATGCATGACCTTGATTCACCTTTCTCCGATGCATACAATAGTTTATATCCAGGAGTCTCGAGGCCTCTGATGATGGAGTTAGAGACCCACGGCTCCTGTATCAAGACGATGTCTTCCTTTTTACTATGCAGTCGGAGTAACAGGTTGTCTGCGGCCATGATGGCGTGATGGAGATTAATCTGAAGTACTCGCAGCATTGCTACTTTTACTCAGATTGACCTCCACCACTGTTTTGTCGGCATTATCATCGTCTGAGGAGGAATGAAGTAGGTCTTCCTCGCTCAGAGTGCTGCCTAAGATGGCGTCTTCAGTTTCCATGTCGGAAATACTGTCGACTATCGGATGAGCCTCCACGTCGGATGGCTTGTTTGGGGGTGCTGAGGTCGATGGTTCCACTTGTGGATCGACTTCCATTTCTGGGGGTGGTGAAGCGTTTCCTTCCGCTGAAGGGGCTTCTAAGGGGGGTGCGTTGAACGAGTCTTCATCTTTTTTATAGATTCGGACAGTGATTTCATCGAAACCATACCTAATCACGCCCTCGGTCGCGGCCAGTGGAGCCAGTGATTCTCTATTGATCACCAAGAGAGCTGATCTATAGCGACCCACTGTCTCCTTCTCAACCTTTGGGACTTTCCAGTCGTGAGTAGGCAGGTTTGGATTGCTCGCTTTGATTAATTTCATAATCATGTCTGGGCAGTTGTGTAGAGCTGGGACCATTATACGTGCTCTCGGTCGGCAAGGGATATTCTCCCTTGTAACAACTTCGAGCTTGGCACCCGGCCAGACTTCTGGCAAGCCATTAACAGCAGTCCTGTACAGATCGAAAGATCTCTGATCACCACAGGCGATGAGTTTGATACGATTTTGGTACCATCCTGCATCGGCTGTGTCTGGGAGAGGCCCCGGATTCTCCTCGATGACAGATAAAAATCTGAAACCGAGGTGAGCCTTGACGTCTGCCCATTGATCATGAGAGATGTTACCATCTGCATGACTTCTGTCAATGACCGCGGCTATGATCTTGCCTTTGAGCGCGTCGCTGAAAGACAGATCTTTATTGAAGGCTGCTGTGCTACTGGAAAGCACTTTCTGCCTTTTCGGTTCAGGCTTGTCGCCTTCGAGAGACCTATTGCGCTTTGACGTTGAGTCGCTGCAGGTCGATTTGGTAATTCTGCTGAGGACGCCACTAGCCCATTCGAGTTTCCGCGCTTGCTCAGGGGTTCTTTCCGCCGCCGGTATGACACTGACTGCGGCCCGAATCCTTTCAGCATTGCGCTGGTCTCGACTGACCTGTGACTTCCAGGACTTCTTGTTGGCCGGCCCAGAGCTATGTCCGTGTGACACAGATGTGGGTCCACCACCAGAATTGGTCGCTACCGATACCAATCGGGGAACGCCCTCACCCTTCGATTCATTTCCACGCGTCGCAGATTTTGTCTCTCCGGATGGGGCGTCCCTTCTTGGGGTCGCTTGCAACGTCCTAGCAGGGGCGGGGAAGATGTGGGGTTTGGAATTGCCGCCCTTGGGACAGCCGAGCGTCACAGCCGTTCCACTGACGGGTAATTCCTTTAAGTTGAGGTTGCGGCTAGTAGAGGGAGAAGGACTCCCGCTGCTAGTGGCAACCACAGGGTTAACAACTCGTTCACACCTCTGATTTGGCTCGACAGCCTTTCCAGGAGATGTGACCGCATTGTCAGCCCTGGCCCTATTAATGTGGGTTTTGGAATTGCCGCCCTTGGGACAGTCGAGCGTCACAACTGTTCCACTGACGGGCAATTCCTTTAAGTAGAGGCTGCGGCTAGTAGAGGGAGAAGGACTCCCGCTGCTAGTGGCAACCACAGGGTTAACAACCCGTTCACACCTCTGATTTGGCTCGACAGCCTTTCCAGGAGGTGTGACCGCATTGTCAGCCCTGGCTCTATTTATGTTTTGTATTTTTTTTCTGTTAGATTGTTTGTTTGGTTTCATTTTTGTTCCCACGAGTGAAGCGGAAAGACAGTCAGCCCCGGCAGAGCCGCTTACCGGGGCAAGGCAAGAAATATGACGGACCTCGCCACAGCATCCGAAAGAGCTCGTTAATGACTGGTTTATCCCCCAGCCTTTCATTCTTCGGCACGGTTTTCGTACAAAGTACGCTCACACCACCACTGAAATTAGGAACCTCTAAACTATGATTGAATTAGGTTTCCGAACGTTGCACTATTGAGGAGTTACAACAATTCAGCGACCCAACTCAACCTTAGCTAATCACCATCCTGCCCAAAACGCACAGGACTCTGTAGTGATCATTGCCCGCCTGGCACCCACTTGGAGGGTTTGAATGAGGATTTTTGCCGGGCGTCTCTTGGAGATGCTTCTTGTTCTTTTTGAATTCGACAATGTCCGTCTGAGCTTGCGTCCATGTGGTATGTGGATGAAACTGTAGCCCAGAAATGGGACGTCCTTCCCAGAAAAATCGTTTGTCTTGGCATTCGTCGTGGATTGCCTCTTGGGGTATAGGTACTCCGGCGATCGTGAAAGCGGTCGATATGGTCGAAATTGGAAATGTCATCCTCCCCATTAACATTTGGAATATGGGGTAGAACTTGGTGGCGCAGTGAGTTCCATTTGATATTCTCGAAATAGGAATGTTTGCGGATCGCAATATAGTCAATTCCAATGGAAGGGTTTGTGACCAGGGAGAGAATTAGATTCTTGAAATTGTTGCTGACTTTTAAGTCACTTGGAAAGGCGATCATTTCCTTGGTGTGACTCTCCTCGCAATGACTGAGAATTTTCGAATATGTCTCGTGGGCATTGTTCTCGTGGAATGCTGTGACTTCGCATATGAGTTCATAGCCTATGATAACCATGAACCAGAAGCCACAGCTGACCTGTAAGTAGTTTTTAGGTTCAATGTTTAAAACTCGAGGTTTGAAAGAACTTACGGTGTGCTGGGATTTGGTTAATCTGCAGGTGGACATCGTCTCAAGCAGATCTGGAGCAATGTAATCAGGAGTTCTAACTAGCGAGGAACTGTAGACATGCCGGTCACGAATCAAGGCAGCGGCAGTTGCAAAATCTGCCAGTTTGATATGGTCAAAGCGGTCGATCAGAATGTTTTCCGGTTTGATGTCGCGATGGACATATCGCATGCAATGGAGAGCATGAATGGCAAGAGTCAGCTCGACCAGGTAGAATCGAGCCAAGTCTAAGTCGAAATATCCATTGTGACTCATCAAACAAAGCAAAAATCTCCTCCAGGGAAGTTCTCCATAACCAAGTAGAGGTATTTATTGAATGATGCGGTTTGACTATAGTCAACTATCGTCAGCGCAAAAACACACTTCTATGCTTCATGTAATGTTGTAGACATGAATGTTACTTCCGTCTGGATTATCTATAGAAATTCTTTATAAGAAATTTTGCCTTAAAAAAAATCCTTAATGCATGCACATGTAATCTATCACAATTACTTGTTAAATAACGATTAATGTCTTATCAATTTTCTCTTCAATTGAATTCATCCTTCACACAAGTATTTTTTTTTTTACGTGTTTATGACGGATAGTAAACCATCCTCATTGTGCCGTCATAAACTCTTTGATGATCACATCAATTAAAAGAATAATAATAATAAAACAAAAAACACTAAACTCTTTGCGAAGCTATGAACAATGAACAACTAGAATAGAGATTAAAATAGAAATAACTTTATGCCATTACTCAACAATAGACTTGAAGCCAACTAAGCAGAAAACTGAACTCACTCTGACAAAAATTAGGTCAACTCATATCAACCAGGCAGAAACGACTCCTTGTTTTCTTGCTTCATTTGCCAACAAGGATCTTCTTTAACATTTTTCCACTATAAAAATAAATCTCCAATCAGAGATAGAAAAAATGTATTAATTCGACTGCACTCTACTGAAGATGAAAATCTGTCACGAAATCTCATTAACAAGCTTCAAGACTTTACTGGCGCTTCATTAAATTCTCACTAAATTCAATTTTGCACAGGACACGATGAATAAGGACAAATATTGTATTAAGAACAGAAAATATTCACCTCGAAGGCAAAAAGGAGTTGAAGAATATTGTAAAAAAGCAAAAAAAAAAATGTGAACGATGAAAAAATCTGCAAATCGGATTACGAGACTTTATTTCCATAATGCTTTTTCTCCAGCTCGAGTTAGTCACGGTACTTACCTTTCCACACCGTTTGTCCTCTGAGTGCAAAATGTTAGGAAAAATGTGAAGCACTGGTGACAGGTTGATTCTGAAGGACCTTGCGTATATGTGTGGCAGCGGCGAACAATACGTAGGTATCCGTATGGAGAGTTTAGCTAAACAAAGTCAGTGAACAGAAAAATAATGGAACGAAGGTAATTTTTAGATTTTGTTGTTGAGGACAATGCAAATAGTTCCAGTGCATTGTGTGCGTTGTCGTTGTGCCGTGTGACACTTCGGAGTCATTGTTTCAGCAAGTTATGCCTTAGTAAGGAGGAAATCTCATGGCTGAAATGCGTTTAAGGGGCTCTGCTTGAGACAACGACAGCAAATTCCTTAGCAAAGGCCTGAGGGTGCTTCTCTGGATTCTCTATTTAAATAATATTAACCTAGTTGAATTTAAAGTTGAGAAGTGTGAGTTAAGGTAGAACCTACGCAATGTCCTTTGCAGGGACCGTTTTTTAACAAAAAGCAAACATTGAACATGCAACAAATGTTGGTAAACAAAAAATGATTTCTTTCCTTTAATTAAAATTTGTTTTGAGATGTCGTTTTGTAGGCTAAAAGGGACAAATTGGCTATGATATACAGGTACCTAAGCATCTGTGATGAAAGGTTTGAATTGCTTCTTGTAGAATAAGAATACCAAAAATATTTTGACTTAGTAGGATCCTTTTAAGGAACTAGAAAGCCTGCCATTAATAACTTGTTTGCCAAACAATCAGGTACTTAGTGATGGATTAAGGTTATCCTGGAACCCATTTCCCGAAGTTTGTTTACTACAGGGGTAAAAAGGATTCTTGAATAGTTAATTTTTAATTTAAAATATCGTTATGGAAACTCCCCACATGCTGACCGACACCATCACGTGTGCCATTTTTCAAGTGAAATATATGTTTTCACAAAGGACATGGTCAAATACACGCACAGGGACACGAGGACACATATAATTACACTGCATGTGATATTTCGTACATTATTTGTTTTGCTGTATGTAGGCCCCATAAAGATTCAGACCCAGATGGATTATGTTGGGATTACTTTTGACATATGAGTGAAGTATTGGTTTTGTCTGGTTGCTTTGTGTTCCTCAAAAAAAAGAGAAAGAAAATAACGTTGTTGTGAGAGGCTTTAACAAAAGCTGAGGAATTGAATCAAAATGAAAGGCACATAACTCAATTTGTCTTTGAAAGGATTAGGCGAGTCTTCTGTTATACTATTCAGTGTAGAGAAAATGAAGAGTGGGTATGGATTAAATATTCTTCGGTGGATGAAATGAATGGCATATAGGTTTGGGATGGCAAGATGAAGAATGCAATATAGATTGGGGCTAGAGAATGTGTTGTGTCCAGGCATCAGGGCCTATGAGTTTGGTCTATGTTCACTACAAACTGATATGGATAGTGATTGCTTATGGTTGTTCCTTGGTTGCTGTGGGCTGAATATTAATGTCTTCATTTGCTTCCATAGATATGCCAATATGAGATCAACATTCATTTTGTTTGGATATGGTCGTAATGAGTTTATTTATGTGTGACTTGTTGAAGGCTTCTGTTGATACAACTTCACTAAAAACGTTTCTTGTATGCACAAATGTGGCTTTGTTTGTTTTATCAATTTAAGGGATAGTTTATTCATTCAATTCATCAAACTATTTGAAAACCTAACGCACGTTCGCTATTTCTCTGGTAGAAAAAGTCACATTAATTTCATTTTCTTGAATCACATTTGATACACAGAACTTTTTGCGCACAGTATTCCTGAAAATCAACATGAATCATATTGAATCATGCTTGACCCGCAAAACATTTTTCTTAACATTAATATTTTGTATAAATGTCAACACAATAATTTTGTGTTCCTTATGATTAATTCACGCATCAAAGTGTTCATATCAGATGGAAAATGAATTGCATATGATTCATAATAAGAAATTTAATGAAGATATTAGGCCAGCTCCACCTGACAATATCTCTCTGAGATCTCATATTTTTTAAGTGGAACAATAAATCATAGCTGAGAACTGAGATTCTTTCCTGAGATCTGTGATGTTCTTTTCTTTTTCTCAACTGAGGTAGGTCGGCGGGTCCAGGTTTCTCCGAGGAAAGAACAAAATAAAATTCGGTTTTTAAAGAAAGGTTCGATTCAAATTTATTTATTGAAATAAAAATTATAAACGGTGGCGGATGGGACTCAAACCCCGTGTTCTAGGAATTTAACGGTGGGATAGTTTCCCTAGTTCCGACAGTGCGTGGGTTTCAATCCCTAGTCAGAACAATAATAGTGCTACTAATTCTACAATGGAATAACTTCCCTAGTCTTGACGAAATTGCTCCCTAATCTCGCCGATACTACAGTGGGATAACTGCCCTAGTCTTGACGGCACATAGGGTTTAATCCCTAGTCGAAACCAAACAGAGATATAGTGGGATAATTTCCCTAGCCATGACGAAAAATTGGGATTTAATCCCTAGTCAAGGCGAGTATATGGGATTCAGATTCAAATTTCAATCCCTACACACAGACAAAAAATCGTGTAAAATAAAAAAAAATAATAATGATTCAATATTTTTTGCTATGATTTTGCTCTAATGGTGTTTCGTGTTGATTTAAAATGATTTTCTTGTAAAACAAGCGTAAATTCTTTTCGTTTTGAAATAACGTGATATCAGCTTAATTTGAAAAGATTATCGTATTGATTCATTCCTGTTGAATCAAAATGACTACCCTTTTAAAATAATACACATATCCTCTTGAGTCAAATAGATTTTAAAATTGAAATAACACGATGATCCCTGTTAAACCAAAATGATATTCACCTTAAAACAAAATCAGAATTCGAATTTAATCAACATGGCTCTCATGTCAAAATAACATGAAATTTCCTTTAATACACATATCCTCTTGAATCTATTTACTTTTATTTCGCTGTTAAACAGCTCTATACTCTTCTAAGATTGAAAAAAAAATATCTTCTAAAATAATATTAATGAAATCGGCCCGGAATGAGTCAATCAAGTGATTATTATCGTTGTAAAATTGTTGTACGGCTTTGGCCTTTAAGTTTTCTTCCAGAAAATGTTCATGTTTCTAAAATAAAATAGAAAAAAAATTAGAATACACTCAAAACGTTTGAAATATTAGTTTTTACTTTGAATAATTGAAAATTTGTATAGGTACTCGTTGATGGCCAACGCCAACGCCAACGCGTTGGTGTGAGACAACCACTGGATTGGATTTTTAACCACTAAACGACTTATTTGCAAGGGAATTCGACAAAGTTTCATCGGCAATCCCAAACTGCAGAGAAAGGAATATTATAGTTTTTTTTTAAATAAGACTTTTTAAATTAAAGAAGGATCATTATTACCTCAGTTTTCCTCCACCTAACAATTTCTCTCTGAAACATGCTCGCAGGCCAATAAGTGGTATTGCCTCTTGGATGTCTTCTTTTGACAAATACTGCAAGCTTTCATAGGTTATGGACGCCTCTGCGAAAAAGAAACGCATGAAGTCGTTTGTTATATTATATTATTTTTGTTGCTATTCCTATTGGTATTAATAAAAAAAATCGATGTTGTACTTATGTAGGTATGTACTTACTTATTAAATAATATTTTGCCTCTGGTAAGTTAAATTTATCCAGCAGCTCGTCTAGTTTTGTTTGACTTCGGCCCAACACTGATACTGAAGGCAAATTAAGATAACGGATCTTTTTGTCTGGTTTGGCAAAACTTAATGTATTTCAAAACGATTTGATGTAGTATGAACACTACTCCCTCTTACTTCAACACGATTTCGTTTTTATTTTAAACGATTAAATGTACCTAGATTGGCTACTAAACATTTTTTGAGCTGAGACGCGCAATCTAAAAACTCAAAGTAAAACTAAAATGCTAATGCAACCAGACAAGGGTAGCTGAAAAGATAACGGATCTTTTTCGTTGGTCGACAAATCTCAGCGTTTTTCAACTCGATATGAAGTAATATGAACACGACTCCGTTTTGTTTCAACGCGATTTACTTTTTTTTAAATGATATCGTGTTGATTGAATACTAAAGAAACAATAATCTATCGTGTTGATTTTACATTAGGTCTGTTTTCTATTTTAATCCGATTATTAACAGGACTCCCTTTTATTTCAACACGATTTACTTTTTTTTAATCTGATTCAAAGTTTTTTTTAAACGAAATACTTTAAAAACAACTATTAATTAATAATAATGACAGTTCAAAAAGCATTCATGTTAAAATAATCACTAAAAATATCAAGTTAAAACGAAACCATTTCAAATCTAAATGAAAAAAAAAAGTTGATTTAAAAATTGTGCATCATTGTAAAAATAATAATTTGTCGTGTTGATTTTACATTGGATTATTTTTCTGTGTGTAGTCGAAGCGATACCTACAGTGGGATAATTTCCCTAGTCTCGATGATACATGGGATTTAATCCCTAGAGACGAAACAGCAGTGGGATAATTTCCCTAGCCTTGACGATAAATTGTGATTTAATCCCTAGTCAAGGCGATATAAGGTCGAAGCAAAACTTTATTTGAGGCTTCTTATGACGTTAACCAAAAACAAGCCTCAGGAATACTCTGAATAAAAAATATTTTTGTTGTACAGAGCACCTTGATGGTCAACGATCAAACGAATTCTGATTTTCATAGTCGATTTCACGCCTACTTGATATATTTGGAGTAACAAGTAGGAGTGAACTGAAAGAAGACAGAAAAGTACAAATCATGCAGTTGCACATGCAACCATGTAACTTCTGTGTTGCTGCTTGTCTGTTTTGGTTGTTCGTGTGTTTGTTGTTGTTTCATTTTGCACTCTGCTATTGACGGCGGTTGTTGTTTGTATACTTTGGCTGTGTGTTTGTTGTTGTTTTAATTTTAGTTCTATGCTTCTATTGATGAATGTTGAATGTTGTTGTTTTGCTTTTGTTATGAATTTGTAACTTTGTTACAGATCTCTGAGATGAATTTTTTTCGAATCCGATTTTTTGTCACTCAGCTATTTTGATGTGGTGGCATATGTACAGAAACAATTTATGAGGTAACCATTTTATCTCAATGAGAACTAATAGCGTTTTTTTTTTTTTGGTAATCCGGAATTGTACACAGAACTGTCCGATTCCGGATTCCAAACGAACAGGCAAAAACATTTTTTTGCTTCTAAGGCCGTGTGCGAATTCAGTTAAAAATGGGTTAAAAATTGACGTTTGGTTAAATTTTGACACTTCGCATAATTTGACTAGCTACTGAGCAGGTTAAAAAATGACAGTAGTGGTTAAAAATTCATCCATTTTTATTTTTTAACCACAGTTCATCCAATTCGCACACGGCCTAAGGGTTGAATGGTTGTGTATTTGTGAAACCTCAAATGCAGAATTGCAGATGACATGACATTGTTTTTAATTTCTTTATTTGTAAACATGGCAGCGAGTACGTATATACGAGTGTGTGCATGTATGCGTGATTCTGTTTTTGATTCTGACTTCAAATCCGGAATCGTTTTTCTGTTCTATTCAGAACAAGAACTGTCTTGTGCCAAGTGAACGAGTACAGAACTGTTCGGAACAGTTCCGGACGACCAAAAAAAAAACGCTATAAGAATTATGTTCTACCAAATGATCTTTCCTCAATCAAAGTGACATTGAGATCTTAGGCCGTGTGTGAATTGCGTTAAAATTTGCGTTAAAACTTCTACCACGATTAAAATTTGACGTCTTGTTTGAGGTGGGATAAAATTTAGCCATTTGCTGTGTGAATTGCGTTAAAACAATTATTTTAACCAAGATTTCTGCGTAGGTTAAAAAAATTTCCCTCGATAATTTAAGAAATTTCCCTGAACAAAAATTGGTTTTCTTTTTCACGGAAAAATAATTTCTCTTACAAAACATATTTTTAAGAAAACAGGGTTAATAAAAAGTCTCTGAAGCTAAAAAACATTTTTTTTTATTTATTGTTCTCGATTCTAATGTCATATTTTAAAACAACAGTCAAAAATATTCAAACAAAATTCCCATTTTGATTAATTGATTTATTCGGTGTGGTAACACTGAAAAATTGTTTTCACAGATCACAGCTGATATTTCTGTCATACATTTCAAAAGAAACAAAACAATAAATTCGTATTTGCTTTAGCAAAATGACAAATTTAAAGTATTTTGTGTTAATTCTTTTATATCTTTTAAAATATCAACGCATTATAACAAGAAATTCAACTAAGCTGACGTTGATGGACGTGAGGTTGATGCAACGGGCGATGTTGGCGAATCAATCTCATCGAAAGTAAACGCCAGAGAGGAAGATAATGTCGGCAATGACATCAGCTCCGAACCAATATCTCCAGTTGGTGGCGGAGGTTCCAGCGAAACTACTCCCGATGAACTTTTAATAGGAAAGGCGGGTTGTAGTTGTGCTTTTTGAAAGCATATGGTGAAATAGTTGGAAATAGGGCCAAGATTCTATTTCCCTATTTGTGGCTGCATCATCACCGGCACCATCACAAGTGTGCTGCTCAAAGAACTACTTTGATCGAAAAAATATAAAAAAGTGTGTGTAAAGTATGGCAAAACATTCACAACAATATACCTTGTATTTTTGTGACATATTTATCCATAGCTGCGTGAGACCCTAGAAAACAAAAGCATTGAATTTTTATAAATTAATTCATTTCAAACTTACATTTATTGTATGGTTTTCCAGCCTGCCTTCGTTTTTTTTCTTGATCCATTTTCGTCGAATGCAAAAGCAAGAGCAAGTTTCTCTATCAATAGAAACGTCAAATTTTAACACACTTTAACCTGCTCCACAGCTCAATAAATTTTAACCCATTTTATTCACCTCATTAGTGTCAAATTTTAACGCTGGTTAAATTTTAACACACATTTTAACGCAATTCACACACGGCCTAAGGCCGTGTGTGAATTGCGTTAAAATGTGTATTAAAACTTGACGTTTGGTTAAAACTTGACATTAGCGTGGTGAATAAAATGGGTTAAAATTTATCCTGCTGTGGAGCAGGTTAAATGGGTTAAAATTTTGACGTGCCTTTTTTTTCTCATGAATGATAGAGAAGTTTGCTTCTGTTTTGTTAATTTGTTCTGTTTTTCTCAGTTTTATTTAGTTCTATGTAATAACGAATTAATAGTTGCATTGATATTTCGAGAGATTGAAAGAAAATACTTTTTTTTCATCATATTTTAAGGCAAAAAAACGAAATAATTTTTCTTTCTTTTGAGAATGATAACAGATGTCAGCTGGGAGAACATGTTTTGCAGTGTTACCACACGGAAAAAACAATCATTCAAAAAGGGAAATATTTGTTTGAAGATTTTTTAACTGTTGCTTCAAAATATCATATTACCACTGCAAAATCTAGAAAAATAAAGTTTGTTTGTTATTTTTTGTGACTTTTCATGAAATTTGTTGCATAAAGTTTGGTTTTGAACACAAAATTATTTTACCAAGAAGAACAAAAACATTTTTCGTTGAGGGCAATTTCGTAAATCATGAGGGAAATTTCTTAGTACTACGCAGAAACGTTGGTTAAAAAAATCCCTTTTAACGCAATTCACACAGCAAATGGCTAAATTTGTTCCCTTTTTTAACCAAACGTCAAATTTTAACCAAACGTCAAGTTTTAATACACATTTTAACGCAATTCACACACGGCCTAAGAACTCATTTTTAGCACATCCATTGAATATATAAACTATCGATTAAATTTCGAAACTATCGATAGTCCCGATAGTTCAAAACAATCGATTAATCGATTAAACTATCGATGTTTTATTAACACATGGGAATTTCGCACGACTAGCAGTCCATCTCCATATATAGTATGTCAATGGAAATTAAATATTTAACAAAAATTAATTATTAATTTAAAAATTTAAAAAAAATTCACCTTAATTTGATTTTACAATGTTAATCAACGAAAAAAAAAAATTAAATTAATACTTTAAAAATTAATTTCAAAAATGAATACGAGTACATTAAAAATGTAGCTATTACTAATGGGTACAATGAAAGGATGGTAGATGAGTTAATTTTGTACCATTCTCATAAAGCGAGAAACTCAACTCTTACAACATTATACTCGCAAGAAGAGAAAGTTAAAAATCAACGAGTATCCATAAGTTTTGTTCCCGAACTAACAAACAAATTGAAGAAAAAATTCAAGGAACATGGTTTTGACATTGTTTATAAAAACAATAACAAACTCAGCAACTACCTTGGTTCGACAAAGGACAAAACCAACGATTTAGACAAATCAGGTATTTATTCTGTAAAATGCAATGATTGTGGTAAAGAATACTTTGGACAAACGAAAAGAAGCATTAAGAAGAGATTCAATGATCATTTAGCATGTATTCGATTGAACCAACCCTCGCGATCGGCAGTCGCAGCACACGTCATAAAGGAGAATCATAATGTTAGTCTAGACAATGTACGTATAGTTAAACAAGTGCGTAATGAAATGCAATTGGATGCATACGAAAGTTTCTACATCCAAAAGGGCAACAACCTTCTAAATCAAGACAACGGCAATATCGATTCTTGTTTGTTTGCCAAAATATAAAAATGCACTTGTTTTGATTTCATGTTCAATGTGTATAACCGTTTTTATTCGTTCTGTGTTTGATTTTCCTTTACGATCGATGTTTACCTCGCGCTTCAATCAACAGCCGCAGCCACAGCTTCAGTAGTGCAATGCTGAGGATGAAACGAATGGGTTTCGAAATGCATTCAAGGTCAGTTAACGATTTTTAAAGTATTAATTTAATTATTTTATTTTCGGTGATTAACATTGTAAAATCAAATTAAGGTGAATTTTTTTTAATTTTTAAATTAATTGTTATCGGATTTTACGCGGTTCAACAACAAATTTTGATGAAAAATTAATTTGTGTTTAAAAAAAGGAAAAAAGAATGTCTGAAGGCCAAGATTACCTACTTGCTCTCGAATTGCAAAAACAATTCAATAAAGAAGTTGCACAAAATGTAGGTAGAAAAACAGTGTTATCCTTTCCTGAATAAAACGAAGTATGTCAATGGAAATTAAATATTTAACAAAAATTAATTTGTGTTTAAAAAAAGGAAAAAAGAATGTCTGAAGGCCAAGATTACCTACTTGCTCTCGAATTGCAAAAACAATTCAATAAAGAAGTTGCACAAAATGTAGGTAGAAAAACAGTGTTATCCTTTCCTGAATAAAACGAAGTATGTCAATGGAAATTAAATATTTAACAAAAATTAATTTGTGTTTAAAAAAAGGAAAAAAAGAATGTCTGAAGGCCAAGATTACCTACTTGCTCTCGAATTGCAAAAACAATTCAATAAAGAAGTTGCACAAAATGTAGGTAGAAAAACAGTGTTATCCTTTCCTGAATAAAACGAAGTATGTCAATGGAAATTAAATATTTAACAAAAATTAATTTGTGTTTAAAAAAAGGAAAAAAAGAATGTCTGAAGGCCAAGATTACCTACTTGCTCTCGAATTGCAAAAACAATTCAATAAAGAAGTTGCACAAAATGTAGGTAGAAAAACAGTGTTATCCTTTCCTGAATAAAACGAAGTCGTTTCAGGACATTCAACAAATCCCCGATGAGAGTCCGCCAAAACGAAAAAAGACTGGCAATGAAGATAAATACCGCTCAAACATGGACGAGGAGTTCCTAAATCGGATGGACAACTTGGTTCATCCCCAATGGGAGTTACTTGACCCCACTCCAGATTCACACGCTCTCTTTCGGGCGTTCAATGATAAATTCTTTCACAAAAAATTGCGTTGTGTAACTCTGGAATGGAGCAAACGTATGTACTCATGTGCCGGCATTTGTTACTCAAGACGGAATGGTTTGGGGGGTATGGCTATTACCATTCGTTTAAGTGAGCCACTGTTGAAATTGCGTTCCAGAAAGGATCTAGTCGAGACTATGTTGGTAAAATGTCCACAAACGCAGCTCAATGGACAGGCAAAGTTACTTTTTTCTTCTCTTTCAGCATGTCGTCAAGTGTCCGAAGAGTCGGGTTGTGTTTTGTGCAGTGCTTTTGTCTAGTTTTCATTTAATGTCCCGTCCATGTCCCTCGCTTCCATTTATTACAATAATAAATTTCACACAAAAACCAACAATAATAAACACTAAATAAAAAACTTAAAACCAAACATAAAAATAATAACAAAAAAGAGCAAACAAACAACAACAAAAATATCCAAACCACGTCGTTCGAAACAAACAACAATAGAAACGCAACAAGCAACAAAAAAACAAGAAAAAAAACAAAAATGCACCCACAAAAAAGGCTTAAAAATACCCGCTAGCCACAAGAGCACAGTAAGTACATAACCCAACCATTCCGTTCTCCTCGTTTCCCCGTCGTACAATTGCACGGTTTATCATTGTGCATTACATTACATTGAGCTTTTTTTACTCATTCAATGTGTGCATATGATGTGTCGTCAATAACAGATGAATAGAGATTAGCTGTTTGAATTCCAGGGTCGGATCGATTCACGCTGCCGTCAAGGCATAACACTGACAGTGGCGCTGAATCGTAAAGATTTCTTGTGTTCAATTCAGTAACTCTTTTAGATCTTGTCTGTTTTGGTCTTTTATTTTTTTAACTTGCAATGATTGATAATTTCAGAGTCGATTATTGCAATATTCGTGGGCTAAGAATTAATTTTCTTGCTTTGTATATCCACACTGTTTCGAACAGGCCAGCTGTTCTGGCACTGAGTGAAACCCAAGTAGGTGAGAATTCCGATCCTACTGAATTTCTCATTCATGGGTATAGCTTAGTGCCATTATTCTCCCTCCACCATGGTCTCGCCGTTTACATTAGGAAGGATGTAGCTTATCAATTCCTACCACAATATGGACACTGCTCCGACCCTTTCTTCAATATTATGTGGTTCAAGTTCACCGTAAATAAGCACATCATTCACTATTGTTTTCTTTATCGAAGCCCAAATTTGGACAGAGCTTCAACTTCTCGCGAATTTGACTCTCTGTCTGACTCCATACAAAGAATTGTATCCTTATATCCTCACACTGAAATCGTTGTTACGGGCGATTTCAATGTACACAATTCTTCGTGGCTTCTCCATTGGGGCCAGACAACACCCGAAGGAATGTGTGCTGAAATCTTTGCTGAGTTTAACCACCTTACTCAGCTTGTCACCGAGCCCACTCGAATATCGGATATCGATGGCTAAGCGGAAAATACTCTTGACTTGTTCCGTACATCTGACCCTGATAAATACACTATAACCGTATGGCAATACGAGAAAGCCAACTGGGACGGTCTCAATAACTTCTTCCGGATCTTTAACTGGTCACTATGCTTCCTCGATAGTGACGTAGACGCCAGCGCAGATATGATTACTAATATGATTATCTTGGGAATGAAAACTTTTATCCCGAATAGAGTTAAAAGCATCAAACCTAAGGAAAAATCATGGTTTGATTCAAGCTGTAAAGAGGTTATCAGGGAAAAAGAAGTAAAGTTCCGGTGTTATAGAGCCAACCCAACTGAGGAAAACCGGAACAAGTTTAAACAAGCCAGGAAGGCCTGCAATGCCCATATTCGAAAGTTTTTGCATGACCAAAAATTAAGGCAAAAAATACTGCAATGTCCCAAAGGCAGTAAGAATTTTTGGTCTTTTGTGAAAAAATATGAAGAATTCTTCTTCTTCCTCGGTCCCTACGCTCGTTGACAATGACACTCCAGTTGTTAGCTCTCTCGCGAAAGCTAATCTTTTTGCTAGGCAGTTCGCCTCCAACTCTTCGCTACCAGATAGTGTCATGACTCCCCCAGCTCTAGAGCGCGTCAATGATTCCATGGGACAAATCTTCTTTCGCACTCGTGCTGTGGCGAGAGTCCTAACGGATCTCAACATACATACGTCCACTGGTCCGGATGGTATCCCCGCTATTGTTCTGAAGAGGTGTTCTTCCACGCTGGCAAAACCTTTGCGTAAGCTTTTCCATCTATCCTATTCTTCTGGGCTCGTTCCGAGTAGTTGGGAAACAGCGTTTGTCCAGCCAATTCCAAAAAAAGGCGAATCTTCTTCTCCCTCTAATTATCGTCCGATTGCACTTACGTCCCTTCTTTCTAAGGTCATGGAAACGCTGATAAACTATCAGCTTAAGAAATATCTCGAAGACCGAAAGCTTCTTAATGACCGGCAGTACGGCTTTCGCAGCAACAGGTCCACTGGTGATCTGATGGTTTATCTCACCGAACAGTGGAACAAATCTTTGCATCGTTTTGGAGAAAGTAAGATTGTTGCACTTAATATTTCAAAGGCATTTGATAAAGTCTGGCATCTTGCTCTTTTATCGAAAATGCGTGCTTTCGGTATCGATGAATCCCTTCATCGTTGGATTAGAAACTTTCTTTCGAACCGTTCAATACAAGTTGTATTGGATGGTTTCAAGTCTGAAACCCACAATATAAACGCTGGTGTGCCCCAGGGCTCCGTTTTGTCCCCAACCCTCTTCCTCATTTTCATTAATGATCTCTTGTCTGTAACTTCTAATCCAATAAACTGTTTCGCTGACGATAGCACCCTAAGCTTTTCTTATTCGTTTCCAGACTCGCATCCCTCCTCTTCGGATGTGGAACTGGAGCGGCAAAATATGATAAGCTCATTAAACTCTGACTTAAACAGCATTGTACAATGGGGAATTAAAAACCGCGTAGAGTTTAATGCTTCGAAAACTCAATTCTGTCTTGTATCGTCGAAGCGAGATATACCCCCCTTGCCACTGTCCATGAGTGGGACTTGCATCAACGAGACCGAACATCTCCAGATTCTCGGTATGTGCATCACTGACCACCTCTTGTGGAACGAGCACATATGCGATGTCGCCAAAAATGCCGCAAGATGTTTGGGTTTCTTAAGACGGTGCAAGAAATTTTTCTCCCCGTCTGATCTGGCTATTATCTATAAAACCTATATCCGCCCTAAGCTTGAGTACAATTCCCATCTCTGGGCTGGTGCTCCAGCTACTTACTTAAACCTCTTGGATGGAATACAAAAAAGAGCTGTAAGAATGATTGGTGATAGAGAGATCACTGACTCATTCACCCCTTTAGACCACCGTCGTAACGTTGCGTGTCTCTCCTTGTTCTACCGTTACTTCTACGGTAATTACTCTAGTGAAATAGCCAGTTGCATTCCTCCCCTCAAACAATTCACCCGTAATACTCGCGCTTCTAGGAATGCCCATCAGTTTACCCTTGAGCCCAACTTCGGACGTACTGTCAAGTATAGAGAATCATTTTTTAGCCGTACTACGCGAATGTGGAACTCTCTTCCACACTCTCTTTCCCAATCATTGCAATGTACAAGAATTCAAGACCAATGTACACCGACACCTCCTTTCCAACCCCTTCCCTTCTTCCTAATGCACTCACTGTGTCTCTGGCATAAAAAGGGTATACAAAATCCCTTGAGTGGGTGCAAATTATAAAAAAAAAAAAAAAAATCGCGAGGGCAACGGCGGACATGGTCCTAACTTCAAGAAAATCATGAATGAAATCAATGAAGTGGCAGGAACAAACATCACAGTCTACCACACATTCCATGACGAAGTAAACGTATACAAGACCCATTGGTGGCGTTGCAATGGCATCTGTCAGCATCGGTCACCATTCTTTGGTTACGTTAAACGTACTTCCAATCGAGCACCTAGTTCAAATGATTTTTGGTGGAAACAGCATCTCGAATCTTGTGGAGGAACATTCATGAAGATCAAGGAGCCCGAGAAGCCTGCCAAGAAGACCAAAGCGATCAAGCAACCGAAATCCAAAGCCATCGAAGCCAACAATGTGAGATCTAAGCCTCCAAAGTCGAATGAATCTCATTTGAGGAAATTATTTCCACCAACCAGTTTGCCTGGTGCTCGTAAGTATTCTGTGTGACAGCGTGCGTTCGATTGATTGATAAATATTAGGGCTCTTGATTCTACCCGGGTAATACCCGTTTGAACAAAAACCCGGGTACCCGGATACCCGAATATGCGGGTAATACCCGAACATACGGGTACCCGGGTATTTTAACCGACGGGTACCCGAAAAACCGGGTACCCAATAGCATAAATAGAGAAAATTCCCGAAGTCACTTATTAGAAAAATTCGCTTTCAAGAAATAACAAAAAACAATAGAAAACTTTATTTAGAAGAGACTTGTTCTTTCCTTGACTAGAATATATGAAAAAAAAACTCATGGCGCTTTGCTGTTTCATATAAGCGTCGTGCATTGTATTCTTTGTTACGCGAATGCAAATGTCATCAATGGTCTCGAATGCACTGTGCAGTCAAAGGGTATATGAGTATGTATGAGTATGATATTCATATATGATTGAGAGTATTGTAACCAAGTCCGTACTGCAGGCAGAACTTTATTGGGGCCTCTTTTTCTATTGATATTTTTTCTTATGGTGTTGCGTACGAAGCAGTTTTTAAGAATCTGTACAAGATTTTTGTTTACTTACTTGGACTCAAACTTAAAGTTCAAAAGGTTAATTTTTTTATTTCCGATAATCATAAAAAAATTAGCATTTAAAATGAAAATGAAATGAAAGCTGTGACTACGTAGGCCCTGTCCTTAAAATTAGTTGTTACCGCCCTTGTTGCTAAAATGATACACCCGCTCCTTGCTTATGAAAAATCATTGTCAAAGCTCTTATAAGATAACCGTTAGCTTTTATACTTGAACTGTATTGAATTATTAAGAAAGTGTGTTGCGTATGGACAGTTTTTCGTCATTGACGTAAGTGAATACTTCAAGTGCTAAAATGCCAGAAAAAAGGAAAAGTTGGGTTTGGCGGTTCTGCACATTAAGTGAAGATAAAAAGGATGTTATCTGCAAAGTTTGTCGTAACACAATTTCTTATAACCAATCCCCATCAGCTATGAACAAGCATCTTAGGTATTTTCACAAATTTGATCCAAATACTCAACTAAAATCAGATGTTGATGTTGATAATCAAGAAGAACGGTAAGATATTAAGATTTTTAATTTTATTTTCTGGTAACTAGTCATAACATCCAAAAAGTCATGGTTTGAATTTCAAGTGGTAGTAACATATATAATCGCCAAAATTTGTGTATGTATGTATGAAGTTATGATTTGTACCAAAACAATGTTTTGTTTGTATATAATTAGAAAGGTTTTGACTTTTGCTTGTTCTTGTTTTAGTCCCGAATCTTTGGAACCTACTCCTTCTTCATCGAATAGTTCCAGAGTTATGATTTCTAGTAGTAGCAGCAGTAGTGCAGCGCCTCCAAGAAAAAAAAGACGGCGAAATGACGATACCTATAACGCTCAGCGACAAGAACAAATTTCGCAAGCAACAGCCTACATGATATCTGCAAATTGGCTGCCAATTTCATTCGTAGAAAGCAATGGGTTTAAGCATTTTATGTCTGTTGTTGAGCCAAATTACAAAATACCTGTTGCTTCAACGATTTTGTCCCGTTTGCAGTTATTATATAATCAAGTTCATGATAAAATTAAAAATGCGATAAGTCCTGTTTCTTTTGTAGCTTTGACTACAGATGGTTGGTCGTCCAGAGCGCAAGACTCATTCATATCGGTTACCCTGCACTATATCAATGATGACTGGGAGCTTAAAAATTACACATTATGTGCCCCATATATGGAAGAAAGGCACACTGCGGAAAATTTGGCTCTTATATTGGAAACGATCATAGCAGAGTGGGACTTACAAGGGAAAGTATATGCAGTTGTAACTGATAACGCGGCAAATGTTGTAGCTTCAGTACGTCATGTTGAAGAAATTCAAAATAGTTATAGTTGTGCTGCACACACGTTGCAAATCTGCATTAAACGCTCCTTGCAATCAGTAGAACCATACCAGATTGTTCTAAAAAAAGCAAGCACTTTAGTTAGTCACTTCCATCACTCTAATATGGCGGCTTCTGAATTAAGTAAGAAGCAGATCCTACTTGGCTTAAAAGAATTAAAATTGATTCAAAGCTGCCCAACAAGATGGAGTTCATCATATCACATGTGCGAAAGGCTGATAACAAATCGTGCAGCTGTTCTTGCGGTTTTGGCAGACAGAGCTATAATATCTTCTGCATTGGCAATGAAATTAGAAATAAACGAGCGCGATTGGGCACAATTAGAAGATTTGACAAAAATCCTACAACCATTCCAGGTTGCGACCACTATTTTATGCCAAGAAAATGTAACCATTTCCATTCTAAGACCAATTATCAATGGACTCATTAATAACCACCTAATTTTAAACATTGATGATGACGAGAATGCTGTCAGCTTCTTGGAAATGATGAAAGAAAATTTACGGGAAAGGTTCAAAATGGGTGAAGAGGAAGGCATAGTAGATGAAGTTTGCACAAAACAAATCTCATCATTTTTGGATCCAAGACACAAAAACTTAGATGCCGAGCCTGAAACTAAAAGAGATGTTATAAGAACTCATGTTCGTAATCTTATAAAGGACTTTTTGCCTAACGAGAATGAAGTGATCGTTAATGAGCAACGAAGTGCCATGGATTTTTTATTAAAGGCGAAATCAGCTGAACCGTTGAACGAATTTGAGATGTATTTGAGAGAACCCCAGATTGATTATAATGTTTCTGATACGTTGATGTGGTGGAAAAACAACGAGTACAAATATCCGAGCCTAGCGCAGCTGGCTAAAAAAATATTGTGTATACCAGCGACATCGGTATCTTCGGAACGTTGCTTCTCTGCGGCAGGTAACGTTGTTTCGCCAAAGAGGTCAAGCCTTTTGCCAGAAAATGTGAGCTTATTGACATTTTTGACAAGGAATCAAAAATTGTTGCAATCAAGCGTAAACTTAGTATATCAACAAACAATATGTTTCATGGAAAAACCATTATGCTCTTTGATTATAAACTAATGAGTTTTTTTTTTATTTTTAAATCCATTTTCAATTTTCGTTTTTATTATTTTTGATGTTTAAATAAACTGAAATAAAGATATGTTAAAATATTATAACACTGTTTATTTTTTAACCAGAACTTTAGTGGAGTCGAAATCCAAATACATACTTATATTTTTTTACAGTGTAGTAAACAGAAAAGATGAACAAATATTGTTAAATCTTTTCGAGAACATTATTTGTGCCTAGAATACGAGAATATTGCGGGTACCCGAACCTAACCGGGTACCCGAATTTATGTCTCCCGGGTATTACCCGGAAATACGGGTACCCGGGTAGCTACCCGGGAATGCAGGTATCAAGAGCTCAAATAAATATTTCTCTACAGGTGGCCCAGTGAAGAGCAATGGAGGTGGAACTCATCTTTTGAATCCGAAGACAAAGCCGGTCACTACAGCAATCCAGACTACACCTCCAACAGCGCCAAGACCGGTCCGAAGTCAGGGAAATCTAACAAACGTTGTCGGATTCAAGGATTTAGGTAAGGCACGCCCTAAGAATCTAGAAGAGATTTGAACTAAATTGTTTCCAGGTGAAGATGGAGCTCCAAAAACTCCAAGCACTGCGGCCACTCCTCGAGACTTTTCTATAACCGGAAACGGGTATTCGCTAAATGGTTCCTGCAGCTCTGGTCAACCAAGTGTCAAAGAAGAGAAAGAAGTTGATAGGAATCATCTCCATAATGTCTGGCTGAAGAGATTCAGCAACACAAAGGAGCCTGAGATTAAAACGGAAGGCAAAGACGCTGCCAGTGGGAATGCCAAACGACGTCGACTATCAGCAGCCAGCGATGGTCCTGCCGAAGTCGTTTTTGTGGCCGACGAAGTCAAGTCGAAGTCAGATTGGGAAGTTATCGATGATGATGTCATGGTCCAAGTCAAGCAAACCGTAATTGATATTTCATCATCTTCTGAAAACGAGGACGCGGACAGTGATTCAGGGCAATCCTCAGAGATTCCACGCATACAAATGGTCTTTGCCGACGCTGATGAACGTCAGAAGCAAATCAAGAAAGAGATGCTCGATGAGTCAATTGACCTATGCGATGGAAACGACGATGACATAATTCTCATCGACGATGAGTACAACGATGATGATGCCATGTCCGCGTCCATGGAACTGACCGATACGTCGCTTGTGGACGAATTATTTGGTGATGATACTCTGCTCAAAGAGTTCAAGAATGAAAATGCAGTTCTTCCTTCCTCTTCGCGATATAAAAACGAAACGCAGAATGACATCATCACATGTCCGATTTGTCAGGAGAAAATGAAGCGAGAGAATTTCTCAGAGCATTTGGATGGCTGTGTGGGAATTACGGTGAAGCTTGATTTCGGATCGAAGAAGAGTGCCATTTCGAAGAAGTCAATCAGATCTATGATGGTAGCCGATCGGAAAAATATCGGAGAAAAGTTCCGATCGGAAGATTTTTGTATTCACGGTACCCGAATTTGAGAAGAAAAATTGACAACAAACAACGCACTCATTTTTGGTTTTTATATTTTTCGGATAATTTTTCACGTTTAATTTTCTATCGGGAGAATCGGAAAGAAAAAAAAAGCGCAAAGCACAACGCGTCGCAAATATTTTGTCAGTTCACTGCATAGCATCGCATGTATTTTAAATTTTCAACGCACCTAAGATTTTTTTTCGGAAATCTGTCCAATTTTACTGTCGGAAGGGTCAAAATCATATGAAAATTGAAAATTTCGTACAAATCGGATAAAATTTTCTTCCCATCGGCTACCATCATAGGGCTGAATTAGTTCTACACCGAAGAAGAAACGACCCGCTTCGACGGCGGCGGAGCCGTCATCATCATCAAGGAGACCGAAGAAATCAGCTAAAACAAGGGAAATCCTACTGAGTGCGGGCTATACCGAAGAGGATTTGGAGAATCTTCCGGAGCTCAATGAGGAATCGGCAACAAGCAACAGGCCGACTTCATCGCCGCAAGAAGATTTGAATCTAAGCGAGAGGCAGAGGCGGTCGAATGGACTCTACAGGGAAACCAGGCCATGTCCGGCTTGCTGCAAAGAGGTTGAAGTTGATAGAATTAATGAACATCTAGATGAGTGCTTGGAATGAGTTTTGTTTGGTCTCCTGATTTTGTATCTTACTCCCTTTACTGGCTGAATACAATGGTGTAGCTGTAGTAGTTTGTAGCGCTGTCAAAGTTGATCGGATAGAATTTTGTTACGCAGTCAGCCCTATCGTCATATCCGATCGTAACAAAATTCTATCCGATTTGTACGAAATATACGAATTTTGTATCGTCCTAAGAGTTCCGATTGTTAAATCGTACATACCTCAGAAAAAAATTCAAATTTGCGTTGAAATGTCAAACTCAGAGTAACGCATCACGATTTCATGCGGCGAAAAGCGAAAATTCAACTAACGCTATGCGATGCATAGCGATTATATTGTTTTATGCGTCTCCGATTCTTCCGACAGCTTAATTGTGTCGGAACATTTGCGGAACGGCTTGCGTTATTACACGTCGACAGCTACCTATTTTGTTGCGCTACGCATTGTATTCTACTGTTGCTACACAATAAGCGATTTTAATGACGTTTTTGGCGACAGCGAATTTTTTGGATATTTTTAAGTGTAACTGGTCTACTGACACAGAGTTGATACTTGCGAAACCACGACGTAACTACGTTGTACGCCGTACGCATCAAATTTGTTTACAGGGAAAAAAATTAGTTTTAGATTTTCGACATATTCGACAAAAAAATTAGTCTTCGATGTATTTATAAATGTCGTATGTCGTAATGGGTTTTCTTTCATTCAAAGACATTCGATGAGTACGACTTTATTACGTCCGTCGCAATCATGTTCTTCAAATGAGCACCTATAGCTTCTCACATCGAACAGACCTTTAGGTTCATTCGTTGGATTTCTAGAATCCTTTGAATCTCCTTAACATCAAACCGTTTTTATCCGTCAACAGAATACAACAACTTTTGAAAATAGAAGAGTTTCAACGCTTTCTACTTTTATTTCAATTTTCAAATATTAACCGTCATATTGAACTACAGTATCGACAATATAACACAAGCGACAACAAGGTGTCGCTACTCTGCAATCAGCTGTTTTTGTGCAGCCCAAATGTCAAACTCACAGGTGTCACTTTTATTTTGAACAAATCCGAATACAAATACAAAGGCCGACATTCAGAAATTAGAAGTTGCCTTGACTCTTTCAGGTTGTTTCTAAATAAAATTAAGTTCACTTCGTCGGTTCTTGCAATTAAAAAATAATTTAAATAAAACACATAACAATCCGAATGTCATCCACAATGAAAGCGCGTTCTGTTATCATCCTGAAATCGGAATCCGATTCGACCGATTTGTACGCTCAAATGCTTCGCGAGAACAATTTCAATGCGATCTTTGTGCCGACTCTGGGATTCGGATTCAAGAAACTCGAGGAACTACGTGAGAAGCTGTTAAATGCGGAAAAATATGCCGGCATTATTTTCACCTCGCCGCGGTGTGTGGATGCAGTGCGCGAAGCGTTGCAAGCAAGAGAAATGCCAAAGAATTGGCATCTATTGCATAATTTCGCTGTGGGCGAGGTCACGCATAACTTGGCCATGACAAAGCTTGAACAGCTTTTTACTCGCGGAAAGGAGACGGGCAATGCGAGCGCACTGGCTGACTATATTATTGAGACATTCGATGGAGACAAGGGAAAGCCGTTTCTCTTGCCGTGTGGCAATCTGAGGACAGACATTCTGCTCTCGAAATTAGGTGTCGCTGGTTATTTGGTCGATGCTGTGGAGGTTTATGAGACTATTTGCCATCCGGAATTGGGTGCGAATCTCGAACGGGCATTGAAGGAAGAGAATATCGAGTTTATGGCGTTCTTTAGTCCATCGGGTGTCAATTGCACTGTCGACCATTTTACCAAAAACAATTTGAGCTTCGAGGGGAAGAAGTTGATTGCCATCGGACCGAGCACCCGCAAGTGCATCGAAGAACGGGGCTTGACGGTGTACAGGACAGCTGAACGACCATCGGTGGAATATCTCATCAAGGTTCTGATGAATCCCGATGATTGTCGACCCAAACTTGAGGATTAGATTGACTTCTCTGAAGGGATTGGCCAAATCTAGTACCTAAAATGTGATTGTCTCTTGTCTTCGCTGTCTCTTTGAGTGAGTTTCAATTGGCATCCGAACAAACGAATAAATGGGAACATAAACTTCCCACCCCAAATGAGACTGACCACGTTTGAGGAACTTAAGTCAAAATTTCAACAGAAAATAAGAACAATAATTATTAAAAGTTTTCAAAAACAAAAAAAAACAATCATAAAGCTATGAACTAAATTTTATTGAAAATTGTATATTTTTTTGTTTTTATCACATAATCTTATATTTATAATTAATATTTGGTATTCCTATCCTTTTTGACCTGTTTGATCCTGTTTGTCTTGTGTTGACTTTTTATTCAAGCTGCGCCATCCGGATGAATTGAATGTCCCTCGGGTATGGTGCTTCTGCTTAAACGAGAAAGTGGTTTGTTTGTATTTAAAAATTAGTTTTAGGTTTTAAGTGTTTGAAAAATACATTGCTTGTTTGCTTGAGTTTTTAATTAAATTATTTTTGTAAAATAAAAACAAACAAAAAGGTTTTTTTATGGAACGGATGTTGTGAAGACAGTTTTCAAGAGAAGACGCTATCGAAGAAACTGATTCAAAGCAGACTAATTAAGATCAGTTTGGAGATTGGGAATGCTTTTTATATTTGTTTTTATTCAAATTTCATGATAAGACTGAAATTCATGACCAGTTTTAAGTTTATCTCTATACAATGAACCTGAAAGTTACTAAAAATAAATGGAACCTTGGTTTGGACAACGTAGCGGCTGACTAAGCGCTGGATGATCTGAGTCTTGTCCTGAGCGATGATCATCTCGTCTTCGTTATCAAGGAAATAGACTGTTTAAATGTCTTTTAAATATTCTAATGATATACCTAATTTGCAACAGTCAGAACTATCACAGAATCCAACGTGAAAAATCTGCGAATGGATAGTTTCGAATCATTAAATCCGAAAAATACGAATGGAATCGAAAACCATTCACTGTTCTGTAACAGCAATGCTCGTTGCAATTTTACACGAAAATCCTTTCAGCTTTTCCAAAAGTCCCTACAAATTCCTGATGGCAAATTTCCACAATTAAGAATTTGTAGCAGATTTTGCAGTACGAAACCATTATGATCGGATTCTGTAATCGATATTTCCTGATTCGTCTTGAACGAATAAGAATGCATTCCATCATGTAACGGTGGCCATCTTGGATTTTGAAAAATAATAGCCGTGTTTATTGCACTTCTCAGTAACCAGCACAGCAAAACTTCCCTTGACAATCTACAACAATTTGGATTGCAGTCGATAAAGAGGAGTCGTGTTTTTTTCACTACTCAGTAGCCAGCACAGTAATCAAGTGCGAATAAAACACTCCAGCTCACTTTATCTGTCAAATTCAATTTGTATGGAAATTTTTACATAAAACGTCGCAAAATGGACCTGAGGGTTGTGGCTCTGATTAAACAAAATTAGCAAATACTTCAACCTATGTGAGTTCATAACTCAGATAAGCTCAGCTCATTAGATTTGCGCAGCAAAATAATTCTTCTTAACGGGGGCGCGAAATTAGGCCCCAGGAAAAAAGGCCCCACAAAAAAATTAAATAAGGCCCCAAAAAAGCACACAAAACAACAACAACGAAATTTCTCAAATTTTGGGGTTTTCTTTCATTTTTTTTGGGCATAATTTCACTTTGAAATAAAGTTGTGGGGCTTAATTTCATTTTAGTTTAAAACAATTTGGGGCTTTACTTCATTTTAAGGGTTCCGTACACAGAGTGTAAACGAAACCCTTATAACATCACTTCGTTTTCTGTTCATTCGTCTTTCACAAGCGATTTCTTCGACTCTGGTAGGCCGATTGCAATGAAATTTGGTACACATAATAAAGTATTCAGTAGTAATCTAAAAATGCTGTTTTCATGTTTTTAAGATAAATAGTTTCGATGTTATTAAAGAGAAAAGATAAAAAAATACAAAAATGACGATTCTCCCTCCTGATCTCCGAAACTACTGGGCCTAAAATTATGAAAAAGATACTGAGAATAGGTCTCAACCTGTAAATTACAAAAAAGCAAATAAGAAGTCTGTACTGTTACATATAACAGTTAATTTTTGACTCAACTTTACAATTTATTTCCTCCAAAACCGTTATACCGATTGAGTTAAAAGTTGGCCAATATAATCAACGTGTTAAGTAGAAATACAATCATATTTTTATTATATTTTTAAGAGAAATAGTTTTGTAGTTATATAAAATATGGAAAATGTGGAAAAATAGGCAAAAATGTCAAAAACAGGCCATTCGCCCCCCCTATTCTCCGAAACTACTGGACCTAAAATTCTTTAAAAAAACTGAAATATAGGTCTATAACATGAATATTACCGGAAAAGTGATAAGAAGTCACAGTTATTTATGTAACATGCAAAATTTTTCAATATACTAATTTCCAATTTCATTAAATTTTAAAGGTGCAGGGAAATTACCCCACGGGAATCTGCTCCACATGGGAATTTACTCCACTCAAAGTGGGAATTTTCTCCACTTTTTAAAATGGAATAGATTCTTACTAAGAGTGGGAAATAACTGCATAATTGTGTGAGAAAGTAGTCCACTAAAAGTAAAAAGTGTGAGAAACAATAATTGCACTTCTTATTTTTTAATATTTTTTTAACATGGAATCAGAATTTGAGTTTTTTCTTAAACAGTTTTTTTTACTTCAAATTCACCCTTTTAAAAATCAAATTCACCCTTTTACAAATCAAATTCACCCTTTTGCAAGTCAAATTCACCCTTTTACAAATCAAATTCACCCTGTACTTATAAAGAAGATGGTTTGTATTTGTAAAAGGGTGAATTTGATTTGTATAAAGGTGAATTTGATTTGTAAAAGGGTGAATTTGAAGTAAAAAAAACTGTAAACTATAAAAAAAGTCTTATATTTATCACATATATATTGATTGCATTATAATAACTAACATTCCTCGTAAAAACCGGTATAGCTATAGCTCAGTTTCATGCTGGGAAATAATTCCACCAAAAAAATTGTGCAGTTATTTCCCACTGGCAGGGGGAATTTATTTCACTTTAAAAAGTGGAGCAAATTCTCGCTTTGAGTGGAGTAAATTCCCGTGTGGAGCAGATTCCCGTGGAGTAATTTCCCTGCACCATTTTAAAACCATTTTTTTGAACAGGTGGTACCCTTATTGACTTCAAATTAAGTACAATCATTCATTAATTGCCTGCGATGACAAACATATTTTTTTTGTATTTTTAAGACAAATAGTTTTGAAATTATTCAAGAAAACACAACAAAAATGGCCGAAAATGCAAATAACTAAACTTTACCCCCTCCTCATCACCAAAACGGGTGGGCCTGGAATTTCCAAAAATAGTTCCATACGTATAGATTACAGAACAACAAAAAAATTGCAGTAATAATGTAAATAACGATATATTGTCAAGGCAAATGGTTTTGAAGTTATTCAAAGAAAACCAACAAAAGAGGACTATGAAAAACACTTAAATTTTAAGTTTCGAAGTCATTGAAGGAAATAGGCAGAAGGACTATTCAAATTATTTTCCAAGAAAATGTTTGGTTTCAAATCTTAATCCTTGTATAAAAAATCCTTCAAAACTGAAAGAAAGTAGGGTCGGACAATCAAGTACGGAACCCTCCTCGAGCGAGTTTATCTCGCACTTGTCCACTTTTTTTCAAATTAACATGAAAATGCTTTAACAAGTTTGTCTAATCGAGGAGCCAAAGCTTGTAAGGAAGCGCTCATTGTTGAGCCAGCAAATATGTTTTCAAAGTTTAACCCCCGCGGAGGGCTCTGCGAAATAAATTGGGGTACATTTTCATAATGAAATTATGTCCCAATGAAATAAGGCCCCAACCAAATGAAAAAAAGGTCCCAAAATTAATGAAATTAGTCCCCAAACTGTGAAATTTAGCCCCAATTTGTCTTTTTCATAAAAAAAAAACCGTTAGTTAGATAATGAAATATCACCTCAAACTGTTCCAAAAATGCTCAAATGGTGGCCCTTACCATTTCCCTGCAACAAGCCTCCAAAATAAATGAAATAAGGCCCCAACTTATTTTACTTTTTTTTTTTTGGAAAAATGCAATTAAACCCCAATTTGTCTTTTTCATAAAAATATCTTAGTAAGATAATGAAATACAATCCCAAACTGTTACACAAATGCTTGAAATGTGACCTTAACAATTTCCCTGAAAGAAGGACTCTTAGTAGAATAACTGGTGGCTCATAAGGGGTGAATTTGAATAAATTGCGAGCTTAAATACATTCAATTCTATGCTAGTTTCAAGGCGATTAAATCTCCAATAATATTCTATAGCAATTTTTAATCTTGTACTTTTTCATAAAAACTTCAAACGTCTCTCCTGAAAAATGTTGAAAATCGGCTTTGGCGTTTTTTCCTTGAGACCACAGACTTGTGAGTCATAAGGGCAGAATTTGAATTTGAGACTACTGGCCCACTTTGGTGGATCATAAGTTGCGAAATCAAACTCGGGTCTTCTGACCTTTGCGGTTAATTTTAGATAATTTTTTGTCAAACAATAAATTGAGTAGAAAGTTTTTAACATTTTCAAGCTACCCTTGCATAACGGTTGAAATAAATCGTACCTATGCTTTAAGTCTTTGTGACGTAACGTAAATATGCAGCTCACCGAACTTTGGGATTCGGTAAGAGTTGGGCATTCTACAAGAACACTATACTTGAACCCACTTTCATTATACTGAGTTGTTTTAATTGCATTAATAGCTCCACCAGAATGACCTTTTTTTATTGATAGAAACTCCAGCAGATATCTAATTTATTGATTTCATAGTTCATATTGAACACGTAAGAACCATTTACTTTGTTTTGTTACTAAACCTTTACTCCAAAATCAGTGTAATATGTTTTAAAAATTGTAGTTTGAAACCAAAAAGCAGCAGGTGCAATTGCTAGCGAGCGAAGCGAACGGAAAAAATTTTGCCCAAAAGAGAATCAATTTGGGGTGTGAAAATAAAATATTTCATTTTTTTTTGGGCCTTATTCCCCCACCGCCCCCACCGAATTGAATGTATTTAAGCTCGCAATTTATTCAAATTCACCCCTTATGAGCCACCAGTTACTATTCTACTAAGAGTCCTTCTTTCAGGGAAATTGTTAAGGTCACATTTCAAGCATTTGTGTAACAGTTTGGGATTGTATTTCATTATCTTACTAAGATATTTTTATGAAAAAGACAAATTGGGGTTTAATTGCATTTTTCCAAAAAAAAAAAAAAGTAAAATAAGTTGGGGCCTTATTTCATTTATTTTGGAGGCTTGTTGCAGGAAAATGGTAAGGGCCACCATTTGAGCATTTTTGGAACAGTTTGAGGTGATATTTCATTATCTAACTAACGGTTTTTTTTTTATGAAAAAGACAAATTGGGGCTAAATTTCACAGTTTGGGGCCTAATTTCATTAATTTTGGGACCTTTTTTCATTTCGTTGGGGCCTTATTTCAATGGGGCATAATTTCACTATACCCCAATTTGGGGCCTAATTTAATTTTTTTGTGCCTTTTTTCCTGGGGCCTAATTTCGCAGAGCCCTTCTTAACGCCATCAGCACTTTTTTGTTTGTTTTTATAATGTGCACCCACTCAAGGGAATTTTTATACCCTTATTATGCCAGAGACACAGTGAGTGCATTAGGAAGAAAGGAAGGGATGAGAAAGGAGGTGTCGGTGTACATTGGTCTTGAATTCCTGAACATTATAATGATTGGGAAAAACAGAGTGTGGAAGAGAATTCCACATTCGCGTAGTACGGCTAAAGAATGATTCTCTATACTTGAGCGTACGTCCAAAGTTGGGCTCGAGGGTGAACTGATGGGCATTCCTAGACGCGCGAGTATTACGGGTGAATTGCTTGAGGGGAGGAATGCAACTGGCTATTTCTCTAGAGCACTTACCGTAGAAGTAACGGTAGAACAGAGAGAGACATGAAACGTTACGACGGTGATCTAATGATTGGAATGACGCAGTGATGTCTCTGTCACCGATCATTCTGAGGGCTCTTTTTTGAATACCATCCAAGAGGCTTAAGTAAGTAGCTGGAGCACCAGCCCAGAGATGAGAGTTGTACTCAAGCTTTGGACGGATATAAGTCTTATAGATGATAGCCAGATCCCAGCCAGGGATAGCCAGATAGCCAGCGTGGGTAGATTTTGGCGCCCCGTGGCCGCCATTTTGTTTTGGTGACATCTGTCAAATCTTTTGTTTATTATTCAGTTGTTTATGCCAAATCATCATGGCAAGTTACACGATTGAACAGCACGTTAAAATTATAAAACTTTATTATCAAAATGAGTGTTCGTTAACGCAAACGTTGCGCGTATTGAGCCCATTTTACGCGTGGTGGCCCTTCACAGTCGACTCTTCAACGTTTGGTGGCCAAATTTGAGACGACCGGTTCAGTAAACAATCAGCCAACACCCGTACGTTGAAGGAATGCAAGATCGGCCAAGAACATCGACACGACGT
The DNA here is from genome assembly GCA_943590905.1 of Sphaerophoria taeniata. NCBI lineage: Eukaryota > Metazoa > Arthropoda > Insecta > Diptera > Syrphidae > Sphaerophoria > Sphaerophoria taeniata. The sequence continues at coordinate 17,787,538 of OX016540.1, read as the reverse complement.
GGTTCGTGAAAGTGTACAGCAGAACCCGAGGCAGTCTATTCCTCGCCGTGCACAAGAACTCGGACTTCAGCCTGGCGAATTTTACGTCGGGACTTGGGCCTACACCCGTACAAGATCCATCTGAGCCAGGAGCTTAAAGTTCATGACCATAGACAATGCCGTTTATTCGCTGACTGGGCTTCAAATCACATCGATCCGTTCTTACTGAAAAATCCTTTACAAAGATGAAAAGGTCAGTAAAAATATGTCAGCTGTGCCGGAAAAAGAAAGAAAGAACTTTCAATTATTGAATCTAATGATTTGATCTATGAACTCTCTAAGGTTGAAGTATTTGCTTTTTTTTTATCCGAGACGCAAACCTAAGGTCAATTTTTCGACTGTATGTAACAATAGCCATATCAATTGAATTTGACAGATAGAGTGAGTTGGAGGTTGGAGCGTTTAATTAGCTTTGTTCAGCGAAAAAAAAAGACAGGACAGCACAGCCCAGCTTTATCAGAACAGTTTCGAACAGTTTAGAACCCAAAAATTGTTCTACCTAAAAGGATGGAACAGAAAGTCCTGTTCAAGTAGTGAAAAAACACGGATATTATTAAACCTTAGTAAATTTCATAAATCACTTACACTTTATTATTGTTTTTTGCATCTTCATCCTTGTTCTCTTCATTGATTGCTAAAAAATATTACAAGAAATTATTTTTCATTAAATTATTAAAAACTATGAAATGATCTACACTCACTGTCATACGTGTTTGGTCGATTATGACTGCTGCTGGCAACACCTCCGCCATTTTGATAACCCGGATACATTTCCGGAATGATTTGATCTGGCGACGGATACATCGTTATGTCAACCGTTGAATCCTTGCTTGTTTCCTCCTTTGGTTTGATAGCAACTTCATCGTCCTCTACCCAGCGATCTCTGAATGCTGGCGATCGGAAAATCGCAACCAGCACCAAAAACACCAAAACACAAACTCCAATGGCAATTCCGGCCCATTGTAGAATTTGCGACCGAGTATCAGGCAGAATATACTCCTGAATTCCATTCTGTTTTAGTGCCATCCGACCAAACATATTCCACATCAAATCCAATTGGTAGTCGGTCAATCCCGCTGGCTCACGAGGTGTCAAATCTTCAAGGAACGGATCAACGACAGTTGGAGTAAGACTTGAATCATTGTAAAGCGTGATTGCAAATTCAACTTCAATGCAATTCTCTGAATCTGGCCAACTCTCAAAACATTCGGCCACTCGAGTTAGAGTCACATTGTTCGGAGTAGCTTTCTCGAGAGTAAGTCTTGCGGCTTCGATGTAGGAATTCGTTGAGTTGGCTAAAATTTCTTTCAATTTGCTCCAAGTTGTGTTTGTTTGGTCCTTCTTAGCAACGACCAGTAATAGACTCGATGTTTGCAACTGATCATAGGCCAAGGTGTAATCAGGTGGCTGGGTACTTGGCGACCGGATTTCTCCATAAGGAGCATAGCTCAATGAAAAACCTCGATATGAATGACTTGCAACGGTTCTGGATTCAAAAACTAAATTTGCTCGGGTAAAGCCCAACGAGCGAATGGTAAGTGGTTCCTTTAGTTGCCCAGTTAGAATGATGGGACGACTTTCACTGCCATCGGCATTGATTGGTGTCAGGGAAATATAGTCAGACGCCGGATCGATGTCCAAATCCTTGATAGTGATGTCTAGACCATTGGCATTCGTCACGGATAATCTTTTTAAAAATACAAACACAAAGACAGTTAGTTATATGCGTGAGAATTGCATCTTTCAAATTGTACTAGCAGACCATGTCTTGCTTTACTTTATATTAAATTTGATAAAAAGTGAAAATATTGAACATTTTGTTTTTATTGTCTCCACTTGCGTTTATCAATGAAATAATTTTTTGTTCCTTATTTATGACAATTTAATTAAGCAAAGAATTCGGTCTTACTTCCTAAAAATGTAAAACATTTCGAGACAAACGTGTTCAGACAGCGTGAAAAATCTGTGAATATCACCACTTACAATCGTGGTTTTGTTTCATTAAGAATAAGGCATGATTTGTTGTCTGAAGATCAAACAATCTTTATTTTCTTTGTGGAATTTTTGTGTTTTTATCAAACAACAAATATTAACAATATCTCAGTTTTTTGATAGATTTATGGAGACAAATTACACGACTTATTTACATACAAGATAGAGTTCATCGCTTGAAAGTTAAGTCGTAAGGTTATTTAAACACACGCAGACCAAAATGTGTACCAAAAGGATTAAATTTTGCTTTTATACAAAAAACAAAACAAAAAAAAACAAAAATGTTTACTTGATGCAACTCTTTTTATGAAACAAAAAAAACCAAGAGGTGCAAATGTTGGTTTAAACTTGAAAAAAGATTATTTATTGTTAAGATATGAACATTGATCCATTTTTAATAAGAATGCGTCGCAAGTTATTTATCAGTCTATTTTAAGAAAATCGCAACACACAGTAGGTTTTGAGTGGCATCAACAACATAGAATAAACAATAAGCGATATGATAACAACATGAGGCTTTTCTGAAGCATTCATATTGATTGCGTGTGAGATTAATGTTTAATCTAGAGTAGATCGTCCTTGAAAAACTTCATATTCAAGTTCTACACGACAATAACATTTTGTACCTCAAGCATTGTTCCAGACACCCTGAAAAGTGCAAGTCGCCTGAGTGCATTTTTTTATTTATTATATTCAAGAACTATCGGATTTAATTTACTTGTTCAATGTGAAAATGTCTAAACATGGAAAAGATTACGTATACGCCATGTATACCCTTGATTACTTGCTATTTTTGAGTGGCAGAAAATGATTTTTGATATAAAAAAAGCTTAGAAATTCTTACTAGACACCATTTCTGTGATGGAGAATGTCAAAAAAGAAGCATGCTTTCCGCAGATAATGGGATGAGTAATTAGGAACAATAATGTCTTATTTTGTCAACCGAAAATTGATTGTGGAGAACTCACGATATCCCAACGTCAAAAAGAATTTAAGACAAGACAAATTTGTACTAAATTCAAACTCATTATCACCAACGGCACAGTCAACCTTTTTTTATAATGAGCACGCACTCAAGGAGTTTATATCCCTTTTTATGACAAAGCACAGTGCGAGCGTTAAAGGAATTGGGATGAACGGAGAGGGTTTAGTATGAAGTGTCGGTTAACATTGGTCTTGATTTCTTGAACATTGCAGTGACTGGGGAAGACAGAGTGTGGAAGAGAGTTCCACATTCGCGTAGTACGGCTAAAGAACGATTCTCTGAACATGACCGTACGACCGAAGTTGGGCTCGAGGGTGAACTCATGGGCATTCCTGGAGGCGCGGGTATTACGGTGGAATATCTTAAGGGGAGGAATGCAATTGGCTATTTCACTGGAGCATATACCATTGAAGTAACGGTAGAAGAGGGTGAGGCATGAAACATTACGTCAATGTTCGAGTGACGTAAATGTCCTAATGATGGTATGGTCACCAATCATCTTAAATGCTCTGCTCTGTATACTGTCCAAACCGTAGGAGTTGTACTCAAGTTTTGGACGTATATATGTTTTATAGTTTATAGATGGTGGCCTGGTGCCAAACTCTATCAAATGCCTTTGAAATATCAAGTGCAACAATCTTACTTTCTCCAAAACGATATAAAGATTTGTTCCACTGTTCGGTGAGATATGCCATCAAATCACCAGTGGACCTGTTACTGCGAAAGCCGTACTGCCGGTCATTAAAAAGCTTTCGGTCTTCGAGATATTTCTTGAGCTGATACTTTATCAGCGTTTCCATGACCTTAAAAATAAGGGAAGTAAGTGCAATCGGACGATAATTGGAGGAAGAGGAGGATTCGCCTTTTTTGGGCATATGCTGGACAAATGTTGTTTTCCAACTACCCAGAAGAATAAGATAGATGGATAAGCTTACGCAAGGGTTTTGCCAGCGTTGAAGAACACCTCTTCAGAACAATAGTGGGGATACCATCTGGGCCAGCGGATTTGTGTATGTTGAGATATTTTAGGACCCTCGCTACAGCACGAGTGCGAAAGAAGATTTGTCCCATGGAATCAAGAACAGGCGGAGTCATGACACTCTCTGACAGCGAAGAGTTGGAGGCGAACTGCCTAGCAAAAAGGTTAGTTTTCGCAAGAGATCTAACGACTGGAGTGTCATCATCAACGAGCGTTGCCGGGGTCCCGGGACGGGAATTTCCGGTAATTAAGGCGTTTTCGTTCCCGGGAATACATTTTCGAAATACCCGGGTACCCGGGAACATTCAAAACTTAGTTTTTGCTTTGTGAACAAGATTTCAAAGATAGAGCAAATAATTTTGAAATCATTTTAACGAACTTTAAAAACATAATCGCAGTACCCAAACATACACATGTAATAAAGGATTTAAACTTCTTAGTAGGCCTAGGCGCTGCTGTATTTTCAACTATTCGTTTGTCTCAATGTTTAAAAAGAAAGTTCTAGTTCTTTTTTATGTGAATTGTGTTATATTTTTCTTTGCACTTTCAAGTGATTGGGTGATTTATTTTTCGTATTTTTTTTTATTACAGTGAAATGCAAGTCTTTAGAGATTTTTGAAAGTTCTCAAACTGGTACCTATAGTTTTTGTTTTATTTATTTAATTTGTATGCAATGACGATTTGTCCAACTTTGTTTTTGTTGTGGTCTTTTGCAGTGTAGATATCTATTAATTAAACATGGATAAACAATCTTCCAAAGTCTGGAATTATTTTATAAAAGATTAAAAAAAATAATGTCCAAAAATGTTGTCCTGTGAAGGATCGTCGAAAACATACACCTAATTTGGATTTACTCTACAAAGCCCTCTTAACGGTGAAATCTACTTCCACAGAAAGTGAGCGGGTGTTTTCGATTGCTGGGAGATTTGTAACAAAAACGAAAAACAGGCTATCTGATCGCTCATTAAATGCATTGGTGTTCTTAAAAGCTTATTTTTCAGATAATAAGATTTGAAAAACCCCACCAACTTAAATATACATGTATATCAATCTGAAATTTTGAATTTAATCTAAGGAAGCCTTGCTTTTATTCATAATAATACAAAATAAACATATATTCTTGAAAACTAGAACCTTCTTTGTACATACAAAACTAGTTCCCAGGTACCCGGGAATTCCCGGGAATCAAAATTATTCATTTCCTATTCCCGGGAACAAAAAAGTGCCGGGAACGCGAAAACCCTAGTTGGGATCGAGGAAGAAGAAGAATTCTTTATGTTTTTCACAAATGACCAAACATTTTTACTGCCTTTGGAACATTGCAGTATTTTTTGCCTTAGTTTTTGGTCATGTAAAAATTTGGTCCTACGAATATGGACATTGCAGGTTTGTTTTCCTCAGTTGGGTTGGCTTTGTAACAACGCAAACTTGCCTCTTTAACCCTGATAACCTCCTTACAGCTCATATCAAACCATAAGCGTTCTCTTTGGGTCTGATGCTTTTAACCCTATTCGGGATAAAAGTTCTCATTCCCAGAAGAATTAAACTTGTGAGCATATCCGTACTGGAATACATCATTATCGAGGAAGCATAGTGGCCCAGTTAAAGATCCTAAAAAAAATATTGAGACAGTCCCAGTCGGCTTTCTCGTACTGCCAAACAGTTCTCTTAGGAGCTCTTTCATTAACTGGATTTTTTGACACGAGAAATTTGCGGATATGACACAATGGTCAGGTCGGCCTAGAGGCGATAGTACACTAATTGCATACTTATCAGGGTCAGAGGTAAGAAACAAGTCAAGAGTGTTTTCTGTTTGACCGTCAATGTCCTGTATTCGAGTGTGCTCGTTGACCATCTGAGCAAGATGGTTAAACTCAGCAAAAATCTCAGCACACACTCCTTGATTGACTAGCCTTAAACCATTAACCAATCATGTAACACCTAGATCTTTGAATTGCAGGAATAAACAAATGTTGGAAAACACTTTTCCACCTTTTAAAGTGTTAGTGGGACGCATTTCTGCTATCAATCAAATAAAATGAATTGCTGCGAAATAAAATTGTTTATTCCGCTTAATATATATAGCACTGCGCTCTGACAACAATATTTTCGGAAGCTCATACTTTGGATTAAACAAATTTATCTTGTCAGCCAATTTCAGCTGCCATTACAATTTTACCCCAAGATATTAAAAGTCAGATATGAGACACACGTAGGTATCAGAAGTTCATTGGCCACCATTTTGAATAAAAATATATTAACGTGTAATTAAACAAATAAAACCTGTTGGTGTTGCATACAAACATCAGCATTTGCATTGGTGTATATGTTTGCAAAAATAATTTTGCAATTTTGGCAATTCCAGGACTTAAGATAAATATTTACTTTCTTCAAAATAAATAAGGTTAAGTAGATCAATAAACAAATGAAGGTACATATTTAATGTTCCCAATTACTGTGTCATTGCATTTGATTGTTTCTGTAATAAAAAAAAAACATTCTGATAACATCTGGACGATGGATTGCTTCAAACGGAAGTATAGTTTGCTTCCAAATTCGAAAATTCATTAGCGAGGCTTTGTTTTTATTTGAGCACAATGCACAAGTGTTCTTCACGTGCTTGGAATATCTAATAAAGTTGTTTTCGAAAATGAGTTTTTTCTTCTCAATTTCATTCCATATTAGAACAAATGTTTAATTAACTGATTCAGCTTTTGCGATGGGAAAATTGCAATTGGAAAAATGTTATTAATAATTTCACCAAAGTAATGAAAGTTATTTACGAACCTTGATATTACTTGAATAGATTTAATACGAGGTCGACCGATATCGACAATATTTATTGGATTTCGACTGATTACGTTTATTCACTCTTCAGTCGATTATCTATTTACATTTACTTTGTTTTTGTGTGAATAATACGTTCAAAAATAATCTCCTACACTTCAAAAGTCTTTTGACAGTTAAATGCAATGAGCAGAAATACTTACCGTTGTTTGACTATTTTCTGCACAGGATACGGCAAAGGATAGTTCTTTGATGTAACATTTTGTAATCCAGGAATTTCACTGTTTACACTTCGACTATCACCATTCACAATAGCAAACGATTTTTGTGACCTCATGTATTTATCTAAAGTACTAAGTTGAGGACGTTGCACATCGTCAGCAATACTGATATTTTCCCTTTTCGGTGGAACATTGTCTGAGCATTTAGCCAGCGGCACTATAAGGAAATAAGTAACACGTTTTAATTAGCAAGAAAAGAATCAAAGTAAAGTTTAAATGATGTCAAACTAACCACTCAAAATAACAACAGCACACAACACTCGAGAGAACATTTCGTCGGAATTCTTTTTGTTAAGTATTTCCTTTTCCTCCTACTCTCCAAACAAAACGAAGTCCAAACAAAATTAAATTCAAATAGTAATTTTTAATCATTCACTTTTGGACTTTCTTTATTTTTTGTGGACACAAAACTGTCGGTTAATCAATATCCAACAAGTTGTTCCAAAATCGATTGATAAAAATAATCCGGTTGCTTCTGCGCGTTTCTTCTTATCATTCACAGGTGCTTCTTCTTACACGCTCTGCTTTCGCGATGGCAGATCAGTAACTGGCATTCTCTATATCATCATCAACACTGAAAGATACCCACTTCTCTTGCGTTTTGCCAATTACGAACCGATTTATTTTGATACAAGGTAAAGCAGAAACAAAAATTAACAAATGTTTTGTGTTCAATGATAAGATAGCAAATTGTATGTCAAACAATTAATTTCAACTGTGAAGGGTATAATATCCACTTGACGATCATTATTGTCTCTTGATTGTAAATGGGACGCTATTTTCTACATTTTATGGTGGGTGATGTCAAAGTGATTTATTGAAGATCGATCATGGAAACCACATCGTAAAGTTGATTTGACAATGACGATTTTTGACAGGTTAGTCAGATTATAGCTTCTAATTTTATGGAACTGAGAACTAACGAGTAACGACCGGGTAAGGTAAGTGCTTGATTAATACTAAAGCTTGTAGTTCGGAAAGTGTTATGAATGGCAGAGAATACCGACCGACGAATAATATTTTAGATACCAAAACAAAAGAGAAGTGTCTAGATGGTTTTTGTCATTTACCTTGATTAATTTTTGTTATTACCGGCGAAACAAAAAAAAAAACTGAGATATTGAGATAAATCTTAAGCAAACTCGCGTGTTAGTGATATTGATTGTTATTGTTTTTCATTTTTAACAGTCAGATGTATTTTGTTTAGGATTTGCTTTCTGTTCTCTGGTTTTGTTTTGTTATTTTTTTCTTCTTTTTTTTTTGAGGAAAAAGTCAAAAACTCTAATAAAAAAATGTTAATTTCTTAAGAGTGATTAATACAAAGGTGAAGGTGACAAAGTGAGAGATTAGCTAATCGATATTGATCAATTTTAGCTTAAACTTTAATTCTAGCTTTTAAAGAAGTTAGAAATCAAATCTTTTAAAATCTAGGTACGCTTACATTATGCTACTTATAAAAATGTACCTGCTTGTCCTACCTACATATATCTACCTGCATATGTATTATACCAAATTCATTTTTATACATAATGGGAATTTGTTTCTAGTAATTGTTACTGTTTGCTTGAATGACAAATTTATTGTTTTAAATTTTTGAAATTCCTATTATGAATATTGTTTAAATATTTGTATCAATAAGGCATGCGTTTTAAGTTGTTTTTTAAGCTGGAATTGTTCACAGTCATACCATTTTTGTTTATTTTTTTATTCGTTTGTTGATATATTGATAAAATATTAAATAACAACACATTTATTCATATTTACAGGATAATCGAAATATATACCTTACCTAGTATATGTCAAGTAGAGCAGCAGATTTTGATTTGATTATTCAACAAGATGATTAACTCCAATTATCTCCAAGTCTATAATTTTTTTAAATTCTTTTCGTAGCCGGAAAAAATGTACCAATTTTGTGTGTTTAAAAAAGCATGTTTGAACATTCACGCACCTATCGGATAGACAATCTGGAATACCCGCATCTGACATAACATCACTTTCAACGAGATAGATGGCCCATTTGCAATATACGGCGGCAGCGTCAGAACGAAACGAGAGCGGAACGCTAAACCGCTGCTGTCAAGTCCTCGACATAAAATCGTTGGTACGTAGTACCTAAACAATAATTGCGATGAATCTAGGTGGACAATTTGACAGTTCAACATATAGTTGCCTAGTTGCAAAGCAATAGCGTAGCTAGGCGTGGCCGAGTGGGGCAACCGCCCACGGCCTATTGGAATAAAATGAATGGTCATCAAATATTGACTAACGCATTGAAACACTTCCAATGAAACATACGCTACTATTTCAAAAATCCCTACAAAATTCTATCTTTTAGAACATTGGCCCTACCGACAAAATATAACCGACCCCCCTCTCGTTCGTACGATTTTGTTTTAATTTGACCCAACTTACACGCTCTAGTTTAAAAAAAAAAAAAAAACTGTTCGGTTATAACTTCACATCACATTCGAATCTACTTGTTTAAAAACACTTTTCGTTTGTAAATCACGATAGCCTTCGCTTTTTTGAAAACTAAAGTTTATACTTTGCAAAATTAATTGAAATTACCATGTGATTTTATGAAGTTTTTTTTATTGCAAAAACCCAAATTTGTTCCGATATGAGTTGAGATAGATTGAATTTAATTCTCCTGCCAAGTACCCAGTGGTGGATTTACCTATAGGCTGACAAGGCTTGAGTCTAGGGCGGAAAATTTTAAAGGCGGTAGATTTATCTTATCAATGCTGACGAATCATGATTTTATCTTACCATTAATGAAAAATAATTCTCAATTTAGTTTTCTCCATTAGAGAAATAAATACGTTAAACCAATCAACCACAAAAAAACGAAGAAATTGTTTTCAATATTTTTTTTTCTCATTAAGATGGACGAAGACCTCCCTGTTCAACCAGAGGTGCGTTTTTGCGCTGACGATAGTTGACTATAGTTTGTGTCAAAAAAAAAAAATGATTGATGTGTCATAGTTGAAATAGTTAGAAATAGTTGAAATAATCCAAAAACGCTTTTTAGTTAGGTTTGGTTGAGCTGTCAAACAAGAAAAACAAAAACAAATCTTTTGAGGTTACATTTTTCTTTTCTTTTGAATCAAAAGTTTTGATCATAATATTATTGAAATGGATAAAGAGACAACAATTTTTGTTGCTCTAAATTTATTGCAAAAATTCAAGAACGATCTTGATATGGTAAGTTTTTGAAGAAAATTAAAATAAGAAAATATTTATTTATCTTTGAACAACCCACAGCAAGAAAGGCAAATGCAATATTCGAACTGAAGTCCACCCTCCATGATGGATTCCTCAAGCTGTTCCAAGTAAGCCAGCTCCTGATATTCTCCTAATTGCTGCTTCCAGATTCGCTGAAAAACTATCAATAATCAATTCAATATCTATTTCATGCTTCTATATAAATAAACGGAGAAAGTCTTTATTTTCTGATACTAATGAAAAATTTACTGCCGACAGAATTATATACATGCATAAAAGCAATAATAAAAATAAGGCCGAATTTGTTCGCATGTTTCTTGCTGATTGTCTTCCTCAGCTGATGGCTTCGTCCTTCTCCTTCGCCCTTCTTCGGCTTCCAGTATTGCCTCGACTTCGGTCAGCTGGTTGTCGGTGATGGTGCATGCGGGGCAGGGACATTACTCCACGGGACATAAGTCCATAATGGAATTATGTCCCACTTAGGTGAGACATAAGTCCATAAATCGATTTTGGACTTAAGTCCCACTTTGGTGGGACATAATTCCGCAATTTTTGTTTGATAAATGGGACATAAATCCACAATTTTTTAATTCATCAAACACCACGAACAAAATAATTATTTTATTTTAAAATTTGAGCCTTTATGGTCAGAAAGTAGAACAATAATGATTAAACATAAAACATTCGAAATAATTTACATTTCTTCTGACTTCACTTAATTAGGTTGTCGTGTCATATGCCTACGTCAAGGCCATATTTCGAAACATGATCATATAACACGTTGTTAAATTGTCATATAGCCATATTGTCACTTTTCTAAAGCGCCAAATGACACTTGTAATAATTTTTTCCTGAAATATATCAATACCTATTTCAAAGTTTAAATAGAAAAAGATTTATAAATAACAAAAATAATATATTTAAAAAGGAATTTAAACAAGATAAATATTCATGTAATGTATTTCAACACTGACTACTTTTGATGCTTTCTAAAATTCCTGTGCAAATATTCCAGAGAATTGCGTTATTATTTTTACATGAGTTTATCTTTAGAAAAAATTATGAATTTACAAAGATGGATTATAATTATTTATTTATTTGATTAAAAATTTAAATGAAAAAAAAAATAATCGTCATTCGCGCAGCGGAAAATTTTTTTTGCCCCACAGAGAATCAATTTGGGGTGTGAAAATAAAAAAATTCGCGCGAATTTTTTTATTTTCACACCCCAAATTGATTCTCTGTGGGGCAAAAAAAAATTTCCGCTGCGCGAATGACGATTATTTTTCCGCTCGCGCGTGTGTTTTATTTTCACATCTCTTGGGCACCCCTCGTTTCGCTTTGTGCGAATAAAGGTTATTATTTTTCCTTTAATTTAAATTTAATATCAAGAAAATAAATTAAAATGTATTCTTAAAAATTCATAATGTTTTCTGTAGTGACAATAACAAAATGTCGCAAGTAAATATGGCAAAATAACGCTCTTGAAAAGTGAAAAATAGCCTCATCTTCCAATATGGCTATATGATAATTTCACAATGTGTCATATGACACGTGACCATATGACACGGCACCATATCCTTTTCTTTCCTCTCTAATGAGTAGCAAGTCAGAAGAAATGTATGTACGTTCATATGATTCAAATTATTGAAGCCAATTTTTTTGTTTGTAATACAATAACTGTATTTATATAAGAAAATTGTTAGGATATCAAAGCAGAGAAAAAACTGAATAAGAGGAATGAAATCACTTCGATTCTTCAGACAACGGATTTTCAGGACCATAAAATCTCGTCCAAAAGCAAAAACAAAACATATTGAGAAATGGGACATAAATCCAGAATTATTTTTTTCGGAATTATGTCCCGCCAAAGTGGGACTTAAGTCCAAAATCGATTTACGGACTTATGTCCCGTGGAGTAATGTCCCTGCCCCGTGCATGCATACTTGAGTCGTTCTTAATTATCTTCGAGGTTTTTGAGCTTGATTTCGATAGCTGAAGCTGCATCGATGACGTTTGAGGACTTTTCCCGCTCTTCGTTGAGTTCACGAAGGAGTTTCTTGATCTCCAAACGATGAGCATGTGAAATTTGTTCGACGACCTAAAGAATACAATGAACGTTAAATGAGATCTGTTTGGGATGAAAAACCTTACCTCAGATTTCTCCTTCAGCCTCTCCTGCTCGGCGTTTTCGCACATTTTGTGCTCCAGTTGCTTCTCCACCTTCCAAAGGTTTAAGTTTGCTTTTCGTGCCGACTGACGTTCGACAATCATCTGCTCATGGGCAGCGGCCAACTTGTCCTCCAATTTTTGGTACTGCTTCTCGAGTAGGTATATCGCCGACGGTCTTCGGTCGTTCACTGAACTTCTCAGCCATGTCCTCCCGAAATAGGGATGTTTGCGGATCGCAGTGTAGTCAATTCGATTGGAAGGGATTGTGACCAGGGAGAGATTGAGATTCTTGAAATTGGTGCTGACTTTTAAGTCACTTGGAAAGGCGATCATTTCCTTGGCGTGACTCTCCTCGCAGTGACTGAGGATTTTCAAGTATGTCTCGTGGACATTGTGGCATTGTCCTCGTGAAATGGTGTGACTTCGCAGATGAGTTCATAGCCTATAATACCCATGGACCAGAAGTCACAGCTGACCTGTAAGTAGTTTTTAGCATCAATGTTTTGTTTAAAACTCGAAGTTTGAAAGAACTTACGCTCTGCTGGAATTTGGTCAATCTGCAATAGGAAATTGTCTCGAGCAGTTCTGGAGCAATGTAATCAGGAGTTCCAACCGGCGAGGAATTGTGCACATGCCCGTCACGATTCAAGGCAGCGGGATTTCAAAAATATTCCAGTTTGATGGCGGTCGATTAGAAATGTTTTCCGGATTGACGACGTGAACGCGATGGACATAGCCCATGTAATGGAGAGCATGAATTTATGAAAATTATGAAATTATGAATTTATGAATTTATTCTGATTTTGAAAACAAGAGGATTCCCTTCGGATTTTAAAACCAGAATGTTTTTACGAGTACACACTACACTACACATTTTGAAACCAACAAAATTTCATGATTTGTTTTCGTTTTTGTAATGAAGTTCCTTTTGCAAAATCTCCGCCGAAATAAAGTTCTTTTTTTCCGATAATTTAAAATTTGTAAGGGGAACCTTATTTTCTTTATTTTGTAATAAAATAATTGAAGACGAACACAAATACTTTGATTGTAATTAAATTTGCGGCAGTAGGGATACGGACGACTACGAGGTTGTAAAAAATGCACAAACAGAATGTTTTTTTTTTAGATTCCACATTGACAAAGGCCATTATACAAAAAAAAACACTTTGACACACCAACCACTTTCAACTCACCTCCTGAGATGGATTGGAAATAGTTAGAGATAGTTACGATTTGACACATTAACACAGACCGCAAAAACGAAAATTGTGATTACGAATCGTAACTATTGGCGTGCAAAAACGAGAAATAGTCAACCATTGTTGATTATAGTTGATTATAGTCAGCGCAAAAACGCACCTCAGTTAATTGAAGTTTTGGTTTGGACCTTTTTTTATAATCCAAGCAAAGATCAACTTTGATTTTGGTAAAGCCAGACTTTGAATCATTGGGAAGTCTTTCTATGTTTCTGCGAAAACCGAGTTTGCATAATATTTATACTAACTTGGACAAACCTCTTCGCATGTCATTATGTTCTCCAGCGACAAATTATTCCGGTGAAAGAAAATTTTCTTAGCTAAAAAGCATCAAAAATTATTTAAGTCGTCCCTAAGTCAAGAAAAGTTAAATGCTGTAGCTGTTTTGTGTATCGACTCGGAAGGAATAATGATTATTTGAGTTTATTGATAACTTTCATTTATTCCATAATGCAACTATGTATTTAAATTTAGTAATTCTAAGTAATTTATACTTCTACGTTATTAACGTATTTTTTCTAACTTTTTTAGTTTTATTTTATTTATATTTTTATTCCATAAAGACAAAGTTCAAAATATGAAATAAAATTCATTAAAATCTTATAGAAAAAAAACACATATTTAACTGCACTTATTTTTTCTAACAGCTACCGCACTCTGGGGAATCTTACACCTCAACCACAAAATTTACGAAAATATAAACCTAATAATTTTTTATTATTATATTTATTATTATTTTTATTTCATCACTGTAAGATCGATAACTTATTCAAATATTTCAATACAAAAGAATATATTCTTCACTGAAAACACAGCTCACAATTTTCGGGAAAATACTGACGCGCACAGGACACTGTGGTGTATGATACGCAAGATAACGTTGATGGTCAAAATTCAACAACAGAAAATCTCCCCTTATTCTAAACGTCTAGAGAACTGCTTTTATTTTAATTACATTTTTAATTTTCTGAAAAATAACAAGTATACGGCGCAGTGAAAATATTGGAAAACAAATTTATAACTCACAAGTCACAAGACAGGCTTTCAATATTGGTCCCCAATAAACTATGACTTTTCGATTTTAGATCCCCCATAGATCCCGCTTTCACTTTTTTGATTTTTTTCAGAATAATATGCAGAACAAAATATTCATTGAGAAGAATTTCGAGAATATCCTTTCCGCTCTCGTCTGTCGTTCTGAAACGTTACGATTTGTTACGAAAATTACGTCATCAAATCTTTCTGAACGTAAGCCTCATCTGCGCTCATGCCCCCACTGAGGAAAAGTATGAAGACACCAAAGACATGTTCTACGAGCGACTTGACAACACCGATGAGTAATGCCCTATTACCTACCTCCTTTTCATCGATTTCAAGGCCGCGTATGACAGCGTCTATATAGAACAATTACATAGAGCAATGTCTTGTTTTGGCATCCCAGAAAAACTCGTCCGTCTGTGTAAGATGACAAAACAAAAAACCTAACAGATGCTTTTTGATGTCAAAAAAGGTTTAAGATAAGGTGATGTGCTGTCATGCGATTTCTTCAACATCATCCTTGAAAAGATTGTGCAAAAATCCAACGTCAACACCAGAGGCACAAGAGAGCTACTAGGATACGCAGACGAAATTGACATAATTGGAAGAACACCAGCGTGATGTCAGGGAGCGTTTGTGAGTCTTGAGATGGAGGCCAGGAAGATGGGTTTAGCGGTTAGCGAGGACAAGACCAAGTTGATGCTGTTACCAAGAAAGGACAACCAACATCGACGCGACGTCTTGGAGCAAACTTCAACATAGACAGATTTAACTTCGAGCTAGGATCCGCTATCAACTCAGACAGCAACACCAGCGCTGCAATCAAACGAAGAATCACTCTTGCCAATCCCTGCTTCTTTGGACTTAGAAGGCAATTGAGTAGTAAAAAGTAGAAAAATTCTTGGAGTGATTATTAGACCTGTCTGCAAAAATGTAGAATGGAGACGAAGATTTAATCAAGAACTATACGAGCTGTTCAGCGACACTGACCTAGTCAGAAAAGTTAAGGTCCAACGATTTAGATGGTTGGGTCATTTAGAGCGAATGGAAAATAATGCTCCAGCTCGTAGAGTCTTCCAATCCAACCCGGAAGGACGTCATCGCAGAAGAGGAAGACCGCGACTCAGGTGGAGCACACAGGTGGTAGAGGACCTGAACCAACTTGGCGTCCGAAACTGGAGACCTAGCTAGGGACCAAGCTGGCTGGAGACGTTTGTTGGATGAGGCCCTGGTCCGACCTGGACTGTAGCGCCACCATAAGTAAGTAAGTAAGTAAGTATCGTATGTAATGCAAAAAGCAGTATATTAGTTTTTACTTCGTTCACTAGTGCTTTCAGATCTATCTGCAAACGAATATAACTTTTTCTTTTGATTTGAACGACGTGAAACCATTTTTTAGTTGACAGTACATCAGGGCAAAATACCTAACGCATTAGTTGTATTGGCATAGTTTCTATAGACAAAAGTTAATCAGGCCGGCCCACTGACATACCCACCATAGCCACCGAAAATCTGATGCTAGGTGAGGAACTATATTGCTTTTAGGTAGGTACTATTATGTATTTGACCTATTTGCATGACGTTCGTCTAGAACCAGTATGAAAAACATATTGCTGTATGTCCAAAGCATTTAACCATTACACGTTCATATGAACATATATTCATTCATGGAGCTGATTAGCACCTTTTAAAAATGTATGAGCATTCTCCAAAACTTATAAAATTTAAATTAACAATAACAATTTTCGTAACGCTTCGTTTAGCACGTATGAATCTAATTTTAAACTTTTCAAGCTATAGTAAGGCTACTTAAAGTTTGTTCTACCTAGGAATTGTTTTTTGTTTCTATTTTGAAGCAATAAATGTGACCATTCTACACTGAAAGTAAAAATAGTGATATTTCAATTATTTGCTTTTAGATTTTTGAAGTTTTGAAATCATCTTGAAGCCCTTATATTGATTTGTAATTTGACATTTCGGGAACAAAATCTCAGCTCCGGTCCGTACAAAAATGCTTTACCTACAAACAAAAAAATCAGTAGACAAAATGTAAACATCTCATAATTCTGTAAATAAGATTATATTACACTTAACTCAAACATAACGACACGCGTCTAAATAAAGATTATAAACCTTACTACACATCAGCTACCCATATTTTTATGAGAAAGCCTTATTGACTTTTGTAAACAATGTTGAGAACTATACACGCGAAACAAATAACCTAACTGTCTTGTTTGTTTTTCTAAAATGCGCTAACCTTGCTCAACACTTTTTTTAAACACAGAAATTGCTTGTAAATAAAACTGTTTAACATCTTAAATGGCTGTCAATAAAATAATAAAATAATAATAATATTTTCAGTCAGTCTTATCAACATACTTCGTGTGTCTTGGCTTTGGTGAGATGAAAACTTTATAAACATTTTATGGGCGCCAGTAAAACATCAGTTGGTCCGCCTCGGTTTGTCTTTGATAAAGTAGACATTTGGTGGAGGAATCTTATAACAATTATGTCTTTAGGGAATAAATTCTAACCTTGGTAGGAGGTAGGTAGGTAGAAATGGCGCTGAGTGCGCCGTTTTGATACCATACCTCGTGAGATTCTAAATAGATTTGAAAATGGGTTATGGATGATGTATGTTCCGCACGAACAATTCTATAAACAATGTTGTATTATTCTCCTACCGCCTATGGCCTATTATCTTATAATGCCATTTAGTGAGGGAGGAATATGGGGGGGGGGCTAAAGCCACTTTGTGTTATTAAGGTATGAGATCATGTCTTTGATCTTGAATTCTAAGGGTTCCTCAATACCGTTGAAGAATTCTTTACCTAAGTAGAGTGCTCTTTTCCATTCCTAGCCAAGGCCGGACAATGGCATAGAAAGTGTGGGACTGTTTCTTTTTCATCCTGGTCTTCACAGCTACGGCAGAAAGAGTTATGTAGTATACCCAATTTTGTCGCATGCTCCCCTACAGGCCAATGCCCCGTGCAGGTAGCGAAAATCCTGGCTATGTCATGCCTTGGCTTGGAAATTAAATTGATTTATTTTGGTTTGTTATAGACGGGCCAGATTTTCCTAGATAAAACGCAACTCGTTAAACTACTCCACCTATGATTTGCTTTTGATGTGTATTTGGTCAGGATATAGCCCTTCACCACTCCAAGAGGAGCATATACTCTCGATGCCAATGAGTTGTGAAGGGCTGATCCTTGCCTAGCTAGCTCATCTGCCTTCTCATTTACCTCATCGCCCCTATGGTCCGGTAATCCAGATTAGAGTGACGCTCATATCAAGTTCCTTGAGGGCATCTTTGCATTGCTGGACCAGTTTAGAGGATGATAAAGCTGAATCAATGGCTTTAATAGCTGCCTGACTGTCTGTTAGTATAGCTACATTTTGGTTCTGTCTATACAAGCTTCGCTTATCGCTAACAATTCTGCATGGAATACACTGGCAAAATAGGATTTTGAAATCTCAAGAGATTCACAGAAGACACCTGCACCAACCCGCATTCCCAGACCCCTCTTTACCACTGGGCCCACTGGGCCCAGGCCCAGGGCCCCGAAATCACCAGGGGCCCCCAAATTGCTGAAACATAACTTAACCTCTATTGTTCTATTTTCAAGAAAAAAAAAACAAAAAAATTGTGATACCATTTTAGATGCATAAAGAATGATCAGTATTCGTACTTTCCTTGCTGAACAACAACCTTTGCTGAATAATTTGTACCATGTGCAGGGCACTCATTGTTGAGCCAACAAATTTAAAATTGAATTTAAACAACAACAAATGTAAATAATTGTACATAGTTTAATATTTTGAAGTTTTTTTTAATAAACAAAAAAAATGAATTATAAACTTATACATATGTTTATATTTTTTTTTACAATACTTAAAGCTAAACAATATAATTTAAATTAAACAATAAAAACTCCAATCGATCTGCAAAGAAAAGAAAACAGAATCGATTAAAAACAACAAAAATGTATGTACGTTTACGTACTTACCGAATGTTACCGAAACACCCTCTGCACAGGTAATCAAGTCGCATTGTAGGAACATTCCAATGATGAAAACATGAAAGAAAAAATTTAAGAAAAGGTTAATTAAACAAAAACAACACAAAAGCAAAAGTTAATTTGTGTTCAAATAAAATGCAACACCCTATACTCACATGAAAACCAAAACAAACAACACAGGGAAAGTATAGGTGTCCATAGGAGTCTCAATAGGTGTCCACAGGAGTCTCACCGGAATTGAGCACTTGTTATTATCATCCGAATAATCTAAAAATGGAAAAAAAGGATAGTTGAACATTAAATTTACTTTATTTAATACAAATAAACAACAATTTAGCTAAATAACACATATTACACTACCAAAACATTGACACAAGTTGCAAACAATATATTGCAGTACAAAACACTCATTTTCGTCACGATTTCTGTCAAAAACAATAAACAGGACAAGGTTTTAGGTTTTTAGAAACCAAACAATTAAATTTTTAAACATTTTACACAATATAAACACAGAAAAACATTAATTGAACACAAATGAGGCAAACAAATATAACCTCAAATTACATGGAAACTTTCCATTCACAATTACACTATTAATTTCATAAATTACACTGAATAAACACTTGAATTAACTAAAACACTACGCGAATATACGTTTTGATATTAAAAATTAAACAAATCACAATTAGTTATTATTATTTTGCGTAAACAAAATTTACAAAACATGCGCACACGAACTTTACTAATTTGACAGATTAACTTTATTATCGTTGCTCACAGGGTGCACTATATATAAGGAATTTTACTTGAAGAACACGAAAATTTAGTCAAATTAGTAAAAAGTTAATTATTTATTAAGTTATAAACAAATTATTAACTTTATCATAAAAACAATAAGTTAGAAAGAGAAAACAAAATGAAACAGATATATATTAAAATGAAAACAAATCTGCACGAAAATTGCAAATGGCGACGAAATGGCATTGCCCGAAATTTATTTTTGTTTATGCTTATTCACCACGGTAGGCACATAAAAATGTTTTAAACAATAAAAAAACATATGAAAAACGTTAGTAAATATTAAGAAAATGTAATAATAAGACGAATAAACCATAATTCTTCTCGATTTCAGCGAAAATAAGCTTATTTCTCAATATTAATGAAAAATTCTCTATTATTACATGTGGTGAATTCGACAAATTATTTATTCCACCCAATTGGCAATGTCATGACAATGCAAAAACTGCCCGAAAAGGGGTATAAAAAGGCCGACAAATTCTACAACTTTACTCTTTGAGTTTTCAACCGCACCAGAGTAATATCCAGCCAACAGCCGCAGTTTATCGAAATATATATTCTTTTCATATACTTATAAAAAAACCCAACCAGGTAAAAACAGTGGAACTTGTTTGACGATTTATACGTCAAACATATATCACTGAGTAGTCAACTTATTTTTAAAAAAAAAACTAACTCATTTGTACTAAATAAAGTCAAATTGAACTTGTGGGACGATTTATACGTCTCACACATATGGTTTGACAGTTGCCAAAAAATTTATTAACAATTGTATTTTAATTAAAGTCAATTGAACTTGTGGGACGAGTTATACGTCTCACACATATGGTTTGACAGTTGCCGAATATTTATTAACAATATTGTTTTAAATAAAGTCAAATTGAACTTGTGGGACGATTTATACGTCTCACACATATGGTTTGACAGTTGCCAATTATTTAACATATGTATTAATTTAGTATAAGTTTGTCAATTGTTTAGACTTACATAGATTATAAGAAATATCAGAAAGTGAATAAAAAATTGAATTATTAATGAAAGTACGCCTCGTGTCTTGCGTTTTTATTTAAAAATATTCTTCAAAGAGGAATAAGACATTGTTACGTCATTTCAATTTGAAAAATATACATGGTGGTTCCATCCAGGAGTGCGATACACATTAATAATTTAATTGTCATATTCAGTTAAATATTGTTTCTGATATTTCTTTGTTAATACTTATAAATAAGATTAAAGGCATAAACAATAAAAGGTAACAATAATCAACATTTACCATGGGTAACTTAGACGAACTACTAGTAAAACAAGTTGTTTTAAAAACAAAACTTGAAAAAACCATAGAAAATGGTAAGAAAACTCGTTTAGAGAAAAGAACAGCTGGCTTTTTTAAACAAAAACTAATTGATTTGCGTGAATTGTGGCAAGAATTTGTCAAGCAAGACAGACACATCCACGAAATCATTGTAAGCTCTGAAACGGAATGTGACAATAAATACATCAAGAAACAGCAGTTTGATGATGTTGAAACCAAATACTCAGAATACATGGGAGAGCTTGAAGATGGTTTAAACAAAACGTTAACAGAATTCAATAACAATGCGACAACCCTAGCTGAGTCACAGTTTACATATACACAACTGCCTAAAATCTCACTACCCAAGTTCAATGGAGATTACAATTCTTGGAGATCATTTCATGATCTATTCACGTCACTTGTTCATCAAAACAAGCAATTACAACCCGTACAAAAACTACATTACCTAAAGGGCTGTCTGGAGGGCGAAGCGGAAAAAATACTGAAGCATACACCAATTACCAATGAGGACTATGCTCCAGCGTGGACAAAACTCAAAGAGCGATATGAAAACACTAGGACGCTAGTTAATTTTCATTTGAAGGCTCTAGTAAGCCAAACCAAGCTCACTTCCGAATCTGGAAGGAACTTAAAAACATTAGTTGATACAACTGAAGAATGCCTACAGCAATTGAAGGCTCTGAAGGTAGACACGACAACCTGGGACGCACTAATAATTTATTTATTAGTGCAGAAATTACCATTTGCAACATTGCGTCTCTGGGAAGAAGAATTGGGAGACAGCCAAAATCTTCCAAAGTTTACAACGTTTTCAACTTTTCTTCACAAACGAATACGAGTCCTGGAATCCATTAGTAGTACTATCGGCGCAAGGCCAACTACAACCGCGATTAAAAAGGAAGGTATTCAGACATACCACAATAGCATAAGGCTTAATTGTCCAGCCCGCAATGGGAGGCATTATGTGGGTACCTGTGAAACATATCTAAACATGGATATACCAACATGTAGAAAGACAATTCAAACTGCAAACAGATGTCTAAATTGTTTTTCAAATAAACATGAACACGCTAAGTGTAAAAACAGACAACGTTGTCGAAAGTGTCAGAAGTCACAGCACTCAACACTTCACCTCCACAATGCTTCGTCGAAAGAAACTCACGAAGAAGGGGGGTAACATAGAACTTCATCTCCACAATGCTTCGTCGAAAGAAATTCACGAAGAAGGGGGTACCAAAGAAGTTCATCTCCACAATGCTTCGTCAAAAGACACTCACGAAGAAGGGGGGTAACATACAACTTCATCTCCACAATGCTTCGTCGAAAGAAACTCACGAAGAAGGGGGTAACAAAGAAGCTCATCTCCACAATGCTTCGTCGAAAGAAACACACGAAGAAGGGGATAACATCGAACAAATACAAAATTATTTTACAACAAAAGAACACAATGCTTTACTACCAACAACGTTGGTAACAGCAGTCGACCGCAATGGTCATTCAACAAGACTACGATGCCTTCTAGATTCTGGATCACAAACATCCTTTATTACAAAGAAGGCCTGTCAAACGTTACAATTGCATAGCAAACGTACATCAATTCAAGTTGTTGGCTTGAACAAGAATCAATCTGTTAGTTCAAGACAGCAAGTTCAAATACAACTTCAATCTACCAAGCCAAATAAAGCAACAGTTGAAATAGATATGTTTGTTTTAAAAACAATCACTGACTTATTACCAACCAAGCAAATAGTCAGCAATAATTGGAGTCATCTCAATGGACTCGAATTGGCAGATCCCACATTTTGGAAGCCAAGTCCCATCGATGCTCTACTGGGAGCAGATGTTTACGGACATATTATTCGAGAAGGCATACGTTACGGCCCAGAAGGGACTCCGGTAGCTATGAACACAATCTTCGGATGGATAATCATGGGACAAACATCAAAGTTATATGAAACACCAGTCAAGGTATTTACCACTATGATCAATTCAATCAACGATATTAGCCATCTAATGCAGAAATTCTGGGAAACAGAAGAAGTTCAAGTTTGCAACAAGCAAACTCCAGAAGAAAAAAAATGTCAAGAATTATACAAAGCCGATTATACCAGACTGCCAACTAATCAATATATGGTTACATTACCATTTATAGAGTCCAATTATGCACCACCAAAAGAAACTGAACCAAATTATTATATACCTTACCATGCAGTATTTAAGGAAAGTACTACTACAAAGCTACGCGAAGTATTTGACGCCTCTGCTCGGACAACCAATGGAAAATTATTAAATGAACAAATGCTCATTGGACCCACACTGCAACTTAAATTGTTTTCCATCGATCTAAATTGGAGAACACATAACATTGCAATAACAGCGGACATTGAAAAAATATACCGCATGATTCGAATACATACAGATCATCGAACGTTTCAACGTATCTTGTGGCAAGATCTACAAACAAAGGATCAACAAGATTACCAATTGAACACGGTTACCTTTGGAACATCATCGGCACCATTCTCATCAATCAAAACGTTGCAACAACTAGCACAAGATGAAGAAAAACAATATCCACAAGCTTCAAAGGATGTATTCACCGACCTTTATGTAGACGATTTACTAAGTGGAGCACAGACAATTCCAGAATGTCTCAAACTACAACGGCAGTTAATTGAAATGCTTAGTAAAGGTGGGTTTAAACACCAAAGATGGAAACATGTGCAGGAAATACACCAACATTTTTGGAAGAAGTGGTCAGCTAAATATTTAAATCATCTTCAACAACGACCTAAATGGCTAACTAATCAACAAGGTATTGAAGTTGTTTTTATCAAAGATGAAACCAACTCACCGACTGCGTGGCCTTTAGGAATCGTCGAAATCATCCATCTTAGAAAAGATGGATTCACACGAGTAGTAACGGTCCGGACAAGATTTAAAACCTGTCAACGACCAATCGCTAAAATATGCCCATTACCTATCGAAAGCAATGAAACTACCATAACAACGTGTAATTGACCTGTTCTGTAGAACTCTGTTCATGTGTTGTCAGTAGTAGAATTGTATATGTTTAGTATATGTCAGCATAACTCATAAGTAATAGCGTTTTTCAGAAAAAATGGACGCAGAATGGCCAATTGAATCATTGGAGGACTACCTCAACATTTTGGAGGAGGTTAGATTTTCCCCACCTCAACTTATGACACCGACGCCTCTACAAGATCTTATCGAGAAGAATTTAGAAAGGGAGAAAGAAGACACAAGCGGCATAGTGGGCAACTTAATCCCAGTGAGCATCAACGGGTCACAAGTCACGTCATTAAGCATGTTGAGGCCGTCGACAACCGTCGAAGAGATCAAGATGCGTATCGGCAACGATGTTCAGAGGTTCGTGACCAGAGAAGGGGAAGACCTCTTCATATTTAGAAATACACTACGGAAGATCGACTTTGAGCGCATACAATACAGCAAAAGAAAACAATTCACTGTTCATTTGCCTGACAGATACCAGGTCCGGGTAAATGTCAACAGAGCAGGAAAGGTCGTTTTCCACAACTACCACCGCAAAGGCTTGGAAAAAAAATAAACAAGCGCATTGTTGAACGTAGTCGTTCAAGGTGGGGAGAATGTTGAGCCAACAAATTTAAAATTGAATTTAAACAACAACAAATGTAAATAATTGTACATAGTTTAATATTTTGAAGTTTTTTTTTAATAAACAAAAAAAATGAATTATAAACTTATACATATGTTTATATTTTTTTTTTTACAATACTTAAAGCTAAACAATATAATTTAAATTAAACAATAAAAACTCCAATCGATCTGCAAAGAAAAGAAAACAGAATCGATTAAAAACAACAAAAATGTATGTACGTTTACGTACTTACCGAATGTTACCGAAACACCCTCTGCACAGGTAATCAAGTCGCATTGTAGGAACATTCCAATGATGAAAACATGAAAGAAAAAATTTAAGAAAAGGTTAATTAAACAAAAACAACACAAAAGCAAAAGTTAATTTGTGTTCAAATAAAATGCAACACCCTATACTCACATGAAAACCAAAACAAACAACACAGGGAAAGTATAGGTGTCCATAGGAGTCTCAATAGGTGTCCACAGGAGTCTCACCGGAATTGAGCACTTGTTATTATCATCCGAATAATCTAAAAATGGAAAAAAAGGATAGTTGAACATTAAATTTACTTTATTTAATACAAATAAACAACAATTTAGCTAAATAACACATATTACACTACCAAAACATTGACACAAGTTGCAAACAATATATTGCAGTACAAAACACTCATTTTCGTCACGATTTCTGTCAAAAACAATAAACAGGACAAGGTTTTAGGTTTTTAGAAACCAAACAATTAAATTTTTAAACATTTTACACAATATAAACACAGAAAAACATTAATTGAACACAAATGAGGCAAACAAATATAACCTCAAATTACATGGAAACTTTCCATTCACAATTACACTATTAATTTCATAAATTACACTGAATAAACACTTGAATTAACTAAAACACTACGCGAATATACGTTTTGATATTAAAAATTAAACAAATCACAATTAGTTATTATTATTTTGCGTAAACAAAATTTACAAAACATGCGCACACGAACTTTACTAATTTGACAGATTAACTTTATTATCGTTGCTCACAGGGTGCACTATATATAAGGAATTTTACTTGAAGAACACGAAAATTTAGTCAAATTAGTAAAAAGTTAATTATTTATTAAGTTATAAACAAATTATTAACTTTATCATAAAAACAATAAGTTAGAAAGAGAAAACAAAATGAAACAGATATATATTAAAATGAAAACAAATCTGCACGAAAATTGCAAATGGCGACGAAATGGCATTGCCCGAAATTTATTTTTGTTTATGCTTATTCACCACGGTAGGCACATAAAAATGTTTTAAACAATAAAAAAACATATGAAAAACGTTAGTAAATATTAAGAAAATGTAATAATAAGACGAATAAACCATAATTCTTCTCGATTTCAGCGAAAATAAGCTTATTTCTCAATATTAATGAAAAATTCTCTATTATTACATGTGGTGAATTCGACAAATTATTTATTCCACCCAATTGGCAATGTCATGACAATGCAAAAACTGCCCGAAAAGGGGTATAAAAAGGCCGACAAATTCTACAACTTTACTCTTTGAGTTTTCAACCGCACCAGAGTAATATCCAGCCAACAGCCGCAGTTTATCGAAATATATATTCTTTTCATATACTTATAAAAAAACCCAACCAGGTAAAAACAGTGGAACTTGTTTGACGATTTATACGTCAAACATATATCACTGAGTAGTCAACTTATTTTTAAAAAAAAAACTAACTCATTTGTACTAAATAAAGTCAAATTGAACTTGTGGGACGATTTATACGTCTCACACATATGGTTTGACAGTTGCCAAAAAATTTATTAACAATTGTATTTTAATTAAAGTCAATTGAACTTGTGGGACGAGTTATACGTCTCACACATATGGTTTGACAGTTGCCGAATATTTATTAACAATATTGTTTTAAATAAAGTCAAATTGAACTTGTGGGACGATTTATACGTCTCACACATATGGTTTGACAGTTGCCAATTATTTAACATATGTATTAATTTAGTATAAGTTTGTCAATTGTTTAGACTTACATAGATTATAAGAAATATCAGAAAGTGAATAAAAAATTGAATTATTAATGAAAGTACGCCTCGTGTCTTGCGTTTTTATTTAAAAATATTCTTCAAAGAGGAATAAGACATTGTTACGTCATTTCAATTTGAAAAATATACACTCATTAAACTTGTTAGGAGTGCATGCCACTGGGTGTGTCTTAGAAGCAACCAAATTCATTGGCATTTTTCAAAAATTGTATAACTTTTTTTCGGTATCTTCTCATCGATGGAGTGTGTTGACTGCTCATTTAGGGCCAAAAAAAGCTTTAAAAAGTCTTTCTCATACAAGATGGTCGGCGCGAGCTGATGCACTAAGCGCCTTATATAAAGGTCATCAAGAAGTTGAAGAAGCTTTGATGTCTATCGCGAACGATTAAGGACAGGCACGAGAGGCCAGAGAGGAAGCATTTAGTCTTTGCAAAAAAAAGTCCAAGCTTGAATTTACCATACTTACAGAACTTTGGGACTCTGTATTGCAAACAAAGAATTAATAAAACAAGTACCTTCTTTACTTCAAAAACAAAATATTACCCTGGATGTTGCAATAAATTTGCTGAGTGCAATAGATGAATTTATAATTGGGCTCAGGGACAGTTTTGATAACTTTGATTCATCAGCCAGACAAAAACAAACCCGGATTCCAAATATAAGGACCTTTCTGAAGAGATGAGGTGTAGAAGCTCACGCCAAACTATTTTTGATGGCTCTGGACCCTCAGTAATTCTGACTGGGAAAGAAAGATTTAAAATTGAAACCTTTCTTCCCGTTGTCGACACACTAAGCGTTCATTTGAAACAGCGACTAGGTTCGTATACGAAGATTGGCCAACGTTTTGACTTTTTTTTTATTAAAAAATCTGAATTCAGAAGACTTAAAAGAGAACTACAAATCTTTTGCTAAATTTTACACTGAAAATGTGAACGGAGATGAACTCTATGCTGAATGCCTGAATGTAAAAGACTACTTGAAAATTAGTCGACGCGAAAATGAAAAAAACTGACAACATTCTAAAGCTTTATATTTTTTTAAAAACTAATAAAATTGAAGATGAATTTCCAAATGTGAAATGGCACTAAGAATTTTCTTAAGTATGATAGTGACCAATTGCAGTGGAGAACGTTCCTTCTCTAAGTTAAAAAGAATCAAAAACGAACTGAGAACTACAGTGATTCAAGAAAGATTGACATGTTTGTCGCTGATGTCAATCGAAAGCAACAGCCTCAGAGGCAATGATTTTGAAGATGTGATCAATGATTTTGCTAATCTCAAATTAAGAAAAAGACCCCTTCAATAAATATTGCTTTCTTTTACCTGAAAAAATATAGTCTGTGTCACTATATTGTTCTTTAAATTACATTCTCAATAACTTATTTAATTGTCTGTTATTTAAATTTTATTTATTTTTGAATTTTTATATGAAATATTCATTTTTGGTTTTATTTTTACATTGTTTATGTTTATGTTTTAAATGCTGCAATAACTATTTATCTTTTTAATGAATTAAAAAAAAATTTATTTATTTAAAAAATTAAAAGAATAAATATCAATTCAAAGTTATGTGATTTTTTCTGTATACGTTTATTACACAACATAACATTTTTATATAATCATACAGGGGCCCCATTTTCGAAAAGTGCCCAGGGCCCCCAAAAGGGTAAAGACGGCCCTGCGCATTCCATCTTCGAACCATCCGTGAAGATAGTAGTGTCGAAGTCTTTTGTCACATCGCCCTCCTCCCAGTAGATTCTTGACAGCAAGACTCAGTAGCAAGAGCAGCTTGTTTTGTTGCAGTGCCCGCATGATCTAGATTTCCAGCAGCCTATTTCTTTGAGTCTCAAGATACTGCAGGAGACCTGATATTTAATAAAGAGGTCAATCGGAAGAAGGTCCAGGATGACGTTAAGTGCATCCGTTGGACAGGACCTGATTGCCCCTGCTATTACTACGCACGCATTTCTCTGCACCTTTGTAAGCTTGTTTACTATGTAAGCTTTGCTGAAAGCAGGCCACCAAACAATGGAACCATAAACAATTATCGGTCTTACAACCTCTATATATGTCCATTTTATCATTTTTGACTGGAGGCCCCATGGCCGGATTTAAGGGAGGGCAAACGGGGCTACTGTCCGGGGCATCCACAAAAGAGGGGCCTCCACAAACAAATATAGCTATTGCTCAATAACTGTTAAAGTACAAACCCAGTTTCGCCCTTACGTTTCAAATAGCGTGTATGCACAATGCACATTACAGTATTGTAACAGAAATAACCCATATCTTACCTTTTACTGCCTTTCACTCGTTCATACTTCACTTGATTTAAACATCTAGTTTCCTAGTTTTTATTTTTCTCTATATTCTTCAAATCATAAATTATAATTTGTCATTCTGTAATAACCGCCTGAAACTTTCACTAGTATAAAGACAAATAAGTATTTTGGAAAATCTGATTTGTCTGAAACAAGTACCTACATTCTGCGGATTTAAGCAGTTAGCAGAGTATGAACCAATTCTGTCATCCCTTTGTATTTGCCACTTATGTTTGCAGTGTTGTCGTACGATTGGTCGCGGCAATTCTTTATGTCTATTTGATGGTCACCTAAACATTTGAGGAGAGCTATTGTTGTGACTTCGCCAATATGACTGCAGTTTGGTAAAAACATAAAAAATCTTTCTTTTGGCGTTGGAATTCTGATAGGAAAATTGTCGAAGAAAAAAAGCGGCCAATTTTACGTCTTGAAAGAGCTTAGTGATACTCGTCGGTCTTGTCGTGCTGAATCTACGAAAGGCATAGTCGATGGATATTCGGAAATCGTTGAAGCTCTAACCAGCATATCCTAAGATAAAGAGCAAAAGACATCACGAGGAATGAAGCAGCGCACCTTCTTTAGAAGATGAGTGGTCTGGAAATCACTTTATTCGCCAGCTTTTGGAACTATATCTTGTAGCGTTTCAACGCTACAAACATTCATTGAAATCATTCGTGAAAGCGAAAAGAAATGATGTCGATAAATACGAGAAGCTGCCAGACTGACGAATACGTACAATCACGCGACAGGACCAGAAGGAGAAACGTGATGTTGAATCCGCTCGATTACGGAAAAACGCAAGATGCAAATCTGTTACCGAAAGTATCTGTTACAAAGTATCCGGCTTTATCCCTGCAGTCATCGACCAACTATGGGTTTCCCTTACAGAAAGATTGCATATGCTTATAAAGCTGTACGTTCGAGGTTTGGATTTCTCAATCACATTGAGAAGATGGGATGCTGAAAATTTTTTACAAGCTGCAGCAGATTCATTGGTGCAAGTTTATGAAGATGATTTAGAACCTAGTCTTAGTAATCAGTTGCTTCAATTTGTGTGGTCGATCGATTCATACAAGAATGGGACAAACCAATCTCCGGAACATTTTATTACCAAATCCTCGAAGATCGAAATATCAGAGCTACATTACATTCCCAAATCTTGAAATTACATTGACAATGTATTTGGTTGTAATGGTATAAAATTGCACTGGAGAGCGCTAATTTTCAAAAATGAAAATTATAAAAAATAGTCTTCGAACCACGATGGGACAAAACCGTCTAATCTTTCTTTCCTGAGTACCTATAGAAGTGATCTACTTTGGGAACTGGATTTCGGCGAAATAATCAACTATTTCTCGAAGGAAAAAGCTCGGACGGTTCTGTTCGTTAGCTCTAGAATTTAATCATTCTTGTTTTCAATTATATTTCTCATATGTTTGTTAAATAATAAAATAAAATATTCTTGGTTCCACAATAAATAAGTAGGTATAAATTCAACTGTAAAAAACTGTCCATTTTACATTCTTGGAAAATAATAATTTGGGGCCTCCACTCCTTTACCGCCCCGGGCCTCTAGACTTCTTAATCCGGCTCTGGGAGGCCCCACTTTTTGCCGAAGGTTTTGTTGCAGGCGTAGAAGGCGACACACGCCTTCCTCACCCGTTCTTCAATTCCTTGGTAGGAAGTTGAAAACAAATAGTGAATGAAGCTTGAATCATTCTTCATAATCGTTGTTTTGTCCACTTTACACTTTCTGAGTCAAGAGTATATAAAAACATGTCTCACCTGAGCCCAATATTTAAAAACAATCGAAAATCAAAATTCAAATATGACTCATTATTTATTAACCTGTTAAATTCCATCAATTAAACGCAATTGGATTAAAATTGAACGAATTAAATGACAATTATTAGATTCCAAATCAATTAAGTCTGAAAACCAAAACAAAATGATTGCATGCACGAAGGAGTTGGCTTTAAGGATGATTTAGAAAAGCCATGGTACAGTTCCTCTCCTTGACTCTTAAGACCACATTGTGCTCGGAAAAATGAAAAACCAAATTGAGAATCTCCCACTGTATTCGTTTACAGCAAAGATTTTGAAATTCTTCGCTTACCTCATCGACGAACATTGGAGATGTTATATCTTCCTTCTGGTTACTTTTATCTTCAACGTATTAGAAATTATTTACGTTGCCACATCGGATAATGAACTTGCTCAGTTGGTTATTAATTTGTTTATGGTTGTTTTATGGCTATCGACAAATATGCGGGCTTACGCATTGATTCGAAATCGCAAGCAAATGAATTTGTTTTTGGGAGAAATAAATAGCATGTACAACGATATTATGGTAGAGCGGTTCAAGATACTATTCTGACCTTTGGAATGTTGATAATTTTTTGCTTAGAAAAATGGTGACTCAAACACGAAAGCATTGCTACAGGAGTGCACGAAGTCTGCCAGGACGTTCTCTGGGTTTAATCTTCTACTTGGATTTTTCACCTGTGTGGGAATGTTTGCTAGCTCTGGAATGGGCACAAGGCGAGGTTGGTATAGCATTTCCAATAATCTCCATTCATCCTTAACTTGTCTTCTACAGATCTCATTTACGACATGTATCTGCCATTCTACAACGACAGAAAGTTGGAAACGCCATGTTTCGAAATCCTCTTCGCCACACAGTTCGTTTTGATTCCCGTTGGATGTTGCATGTTTGTGCCGTTTTTGAGTCTCATCATTTCGTTGCTCATGTTCAATATATTCCTTTGCAAAGCTCTTCAAATGGAATTTAGAAGTTTGACAGAAGGCCTACCAATATGCGAAGTTAATAAGAAAATTGCGAAATGCATTAATTTCCATAATAAAATCATAGGGTATGTTTTCACAGAAGGAAATGACAGAATAAGATAACGGTCATTTGTCTTTCCAGTTTTGTGGCAAGCATTAATAGTTTGACAACCTTTGTGTTTGCTGTGGAATATGTATTTTTTGGAGCATTAATGTGTGTCTTACTATTTTTACTAGTTATCGTGAGGATTTTATATATTTTTAGAATTTGTTGACATTTTTCTAGACTGTTCCTTTCTAGGTGAAAACAGTTTCGGAACAACTCATCATGTCCGCTTACATATCGATGATTTTTGTGCAGCTATCTGTCACCTATTTTTTCGCCAATAATTTATTTTTTGAAGTAATCCAATTTCTTTTGACTTTTTAACTTTAAATCATAACTATTTTTCTCAATTAAGAGCCTCGCCATTGCTGATGCTGCTTACGATACAAGTTGGTATGAATATAACGGTAGAACACGGTTGATGCTAATGCTCATTATACAGAGGGCGCAAAAACCAATTTGTGTAAGTTTTTCAAAACCAAAAAATCTTGAAAAGGAAATTGACATTGACAACTTTCATATTAGCTCACAATGGGAAATTTTCATCCAATGACACTTGAAGTTCTGACAACATTGCTTAATTTTTCATACTCGTATTTTACCATTTTGCGGAAAATGATGGAGTAAAACATTCGCATGTGTTTTAACCTTAAGGCCGTGTGCGAATTGAGTTAGGCCGTGTGTGAATTGCGTTAAAATGTGTATTAAAACTTGACGTTTGGTTAAAACTTGACACTAGCGTGGTGAATAAAATGGGTTAAAATTTATCCTGCTGTGGAGCAGGTTAAATGGGTTAAAATTTTGACGTGTCTTTTTTTTCAAATAAATGATAAAGAAGTTTGCTTCTGTTTTGTTGATTTGTTCTATTTTTCTCCATTTTATTTAGTTCTATGTAATAACGAATTAATAATTGCATTGATATTTCGAGAGATTGCAATGAAATACTTTTTTTCATCATATTTTAAAGCCAAAAAACGAAATAATTTTTCCTTCTTTTGAGAATGATAACAGATGTCAGCTGGGAGAACATGTTTTGCAGTGTTACCACACGGAAAAAAACAATCATCCAAAAAGGGAAATTTTTGTTTAAAGATTTTCTTAGTGTTGCTTCAAAATATCATATTACCACTGTTAAATCTAGAAAAATAAATAAAACAAAGTTTGTTTGTTATTTTAAGTGACTTTTCATGAAATTCGTTGCTTAAAGTTTGCTTTTGAACACAAATTTATTTTACCTAGAAGAACAAAAACATCTTTCGTTAAGGGGAATTTCGTAAATCATGAGGGAAATTTCTTAGTACTACGCAGAAATGTGGGTTAAAAAAATCCCTTTTAACGCAATTCACACAGCAAATGGCTAAATTTGTTCCCTTTTTTCACTAAACGTCAAATTTTAACCAAACGTCAAGTTTTAATACACATTTTAACGCAATTCACACACGGCCTTAAAAGGTAATTAAAACTTGACGTTTGGTCAAATTTTGACATTTCGCATAAGTATTAGTCTTTGAACACGCCCATGCAACTAACTGTGAATTTATTGGTATAAAATAAAGTGAGTCTGTAAAAAGATTCGTAGAGGACGGTTGTGTTCAAATTGATTTACAAGAAACCGGCCACAACAGCATGTCAAAAAATAAATATCTAGGAAATTTTCTTTCTATTTTAGGTTTGCATTCTTTATGTGAATGTATTTTGTAACATTTTACTACTCCTTCATGGGGTAAACCTTGACGTGACCGAGCGGCTTACGGAGACTACTACTACTACTATGAAGCTAAGAGCTATGCAATCGCGAAACTTTTTTTGCAGAAGGGCCTCCCATGGTCGACAGGACTACTTCGACTTTTTTGAAGCCCAGGCCGTAAAAGAAGCGGTTTCCAACAATTCTGTGAACCTAGAAGAAGTGAAAACGGCAATATCACGGCTAAAATCCAACAAAGCCGCTGGAGCAAGAGGTCTAGCTGTCGAGCTGTTCAAAGCAGCAGGCGACGATCTAGAAAGGGGCATGCACCAAATTATCTGTAAGATATGGTCGGAACTCGGAAGAATGCATGCCCGACGAATGTAACTTCAGCATTGTTTGCCCGATCCTGAAAAAGGGAGATCCTCTTAACTGCGCCAAGTACAGAGGAATCAGCCTACTTAACATCGCCTACAAGATCCTCTCATGGGGTAAGCCTTGACGTGGCGGAGCGGCTTACGGTAACTACTACTAAGAAGCTTAGAGCTATGCGATCGCGAAACGTGTTTTCGCAGAAGTGCCTCCCTATGGTCGACAGGTCGAAGCGGAGTAGGCTGTTACTACTAATTATACCACAACGAAGGAGTGTTCACGTGCACGTTCGCTTATGCAAAGTGACTCACGCTGCTCCATCAAGGTTAGCAACGAGCTTACGCAATCTTTCGATGTCAAAAAAGGATTCAGACAAGGCGATGCACTGTCATGCGTTTTCTTTAACATCTATCTATCTTCCCAAAATCTGTTCAACTTCTCGCGTACACAGCGTGCTGTCAATAGCGCCTTTGTGAGAATTAAGACAGAAGCGACGAAAATGGGTTTAGCGGTAAATGAGGGAAAAACGAAGTATATGCTGTCTTCGAGGAAGGACCAACACCGGCGGCTTCGACAGAACGTCACAATAGACGCATACAACTTCGAGGTAGTAGAGGAGTTTGTCTACCTAGGCTCCGCTATATTAACACGGGCAATAACACCAGCGCCGAGATCAGACGAAGAATAACTCATTGTAATCGCTGTTTCTTTGGGCTAAGAAAGCAACTGAGTGGAAATGCCCTCTCTCGATCAACTAAGATATAACTGTATAACACCCTCATCATCCCAGTCCTGCTGTATGGACCTTGCCAAATCGGATGAATGTGCCTTAGGCTGTTTCGAGAGGAAAGTTCTTCGTGTCATCTTTGGCGCACGTTGTTGGGGAATGGCGAAGAAGATACAACAGCGAACTTTACGGGTTGTACAACGACATGGACCTAGCCATAAGGGTCAAGGTCCAGAGACTCAGATGGCTCGGTCATTTAGAGCGGAAGGACACCAATGCTTCGTCCCGGAAAGCCTTCGACACTATTCCCGAGGGACGTAGAAGGAAAGGAAGACCGTGACTCAGGTGGCGCACACAAGTGAAAGAGGACCTCAATCAACTTTGAGTGCAAAACTGGAGACCGAGCTGGCTGGCGGAGACTGTTGATTGAGGCCGATGTCCACACCGGACTGTAGCGCCACCTTAAGTAAGTAAGTAATTATTTGGCAATCTACAATCGTTTCTGACAATTCTGATAAAATTGAATTGGACAAAAGTGACATTTCTAGAAGCGAATTTCTCTTCCGGAAGTCCGTTAAGTAAGCATTTCGCCGAAAAAGAACCATTCAAGATTGCTAAATGAAAAACGCTATCTGTGTGGGATGTTGAAGTCATGTCATAGCTATTCGAATATATTCTCAATTAGGACGCAATAGTGTTCCAGCAAACTGTCATCTTGCTATCTGCCGACGAAAAATGCTTGTTCTTTCCTTTGTATTATTCAAGCGATTGTAATCAATTGAGTTCCCACCTTTGTATATGGAACTACCAGGTACTATTGTGATGTTCTTTTTGTTTTCCCAGCTAAGGTAGGTCAGCGGGTCCAGGATTTTCCGAGGAAAGAACAAGTAAAACTCGGTTTTTAAAGAAATTTAAGGTTCAATTTTATTTATCGTATCAATAGAGTATAATAAACGGCGGATTCCTAGAGCGAACGGCGGTAGATGGGATTCAATCCCTAGCTCTAGGAATTTTAACGGAGGAATAGTTTAACTAGTCCCGACACGGTAAATGGGATTCAATCCCTAGTCGGCATAATACAAACTAGGCAATACAAACAACCTACGGTGGGATAATTTCCCTAGCCTCGACGGAATAATGGGATTCAATCCCTAGTCTTGGCAATACAAATAACCTACGGTGGGATAATTTCCCTAGCCTCGACGGAATAATGGGATTCAATCCCTAGTCAAGGCGAAAAAGCGAAAAGAGAAAAAAAAACCAAAAGTTAATTCGAGGCTTCAAAAGATGCCTCAGGACTACTTGTTTAAATATTTATTTAACCAAGCACCTAAACGGTCGGAGACTGAAAGAAGTCTGATTTTTGTCATCAATATCACTCCTACTTGATAATTGTTGCGTAACAAGTAGGAGTGAATTGAAAGAATACAAGAAAGAAGTAATCGTATATTTGCACATGCGACCAATGTGAACAACTTCTGTGCTGCTGCCTCTCTATTTTGTTGTTCGTCGTTCGTGTGGTTGTTGTTTTGTATACTCCGACTGTGTGCTTGTTGTTGCTTTTGTTTTCGTTTCTTGCTTCTATCGATGGTTGGTGTCGGTTGTTGTTTTTCTTTTTCGGTGCTTGTTGTTGGGATGATGGTTGGTGTCGGCTATTGTTGTTGTTGGGATGATGGTTGGTGGCGGTTGTTTGTTTAACTTAATTTGTAACTTCGTTACACTCCCCCCTTTCTTTAGGAGACGAGACCTCTCGTCGTAATCTGAAGCAGAGAAAAAAAAATGT
The DNA here is from genome assembly GCA_943590905.1 of Sphaerophoria taeniata. Lineage (NCBI taxonomy): Eukaryota > Metazoa > Arthropoda > Insecta > Diptera > Syrphidae > Sphaerophoria > Sphaerophoria taeniata. The sequence goes on along the minus strand of OX016540.1, from coordinate 17,751,164 downwards.
TACTTCATAATTAAAAATATATTTTCTTCAATAATTTAACGTAACTTCATCATTTTTTTTTCATTTTTTTTTCTTTTTTTTATATTATTATTATTTTTTTTTTTATAAAGAATATTTATAATTCATAAAAAAAACAAAATTCATTTAATAATAAAAACATAACAATAATTTCATACAAAAGGCAAAAAAAAACAATTAATTTAATCAGAATTAGTAAATCACTAAGGCTCGACATCTATCAGCTTAGTTTGCCCCTTGAAGCGTAAGCTTGCCTGCGTCCTCTTCTTATTTAGCCTCACAGAAATTTTTCCCCATGGCTGGTGGATATAAAAAGACTGGCGAAGCTGCGGCCCTCGGAGAGATATTCCGACAAAAGGGTCGTATCGTCCTTTGGGCTCCTTCCTGGCCATATCGTCTTGGGATGCTGCCTCGGTGCTGCCAGGTGCAGATCTGACACTGACTATCGTGGGGGTTTGTTGTGGTGGACTCTGGATTGCGATGCTTGTCATCATATGGTCGGTGGTGGCGGCGGCGGCGGCGGTGCTGGCGACGATCGGTAAGGCCAAAGCGACGGTCTGGGCTGGGAAGGCGGGAGACTGGACGGTTAACTTTTCTTGCGGGGGTCCTGCAATTGGTTTTGCATACTCCTCGCTTGCAAGAATGCTGGTGGCGGATGACGGTATCCGCGTGCTGGTGGCTGCAGAATAATGCACCTTAGGGGGCCTTGTAAACGGATTACGGATTACGGGTGGAGGCGGAGGACGTATCGCCTGAGTGATATCGCGGTCGTGTATCAGCTGGGCTGGCCTCCTAGCGTTTAGGCAGGCCTTTGCCTGTAACTGGACACGAAAAGTAGTTGACACTTTATTTGGTTGCGTTGGCCGTCGTGCCGTCGGGTCTGGATTTGCAGGCCTGCGTATCAATGGCTTAGCAAGCGCAGACCTATTTTCCAAAATCTTGTCCATAGGAGCACGGGCTACCCGCGCTTGCTTGCTCGTACTTGGTTCCACGATCTCGAATGGAATGGGACGAGCAACTCTTTCCGGTGAAGATAGCCTATGGAATCGGGTGCTGGAGGATCGCTTTCTGCGATTTTTCTCTGGCTTCGGTGGCGAGCTACTGCTATGCTCTGCGCTGGTCGAAGGTAGGTTCGGGTTGTCCATCCCTTTATGGAGTTCGGTCTTCAAAAACAGGTCGAATCGTTCTTGTTGTTCGCTTGAGAAGTGTTGGGCAACTGAACATACGGTGGTACTTTTACACGGTCTTATTCCGGTTATAGGTTTATTTCCTATAAATAGTCGCAACCCGGCTTGTACCAATAGGTCCATACCAATTATAGCATCTTCGTCAAGATTGGGCATGAATGTCACTTCTCCGGTAACGATATGATCCTCTAGCGTTAATGTAACCGTATAATGCTCATAGGTCATAATTGGGTTACCGTTAGCTAAATGGATTGGCTGTTCTTCTTTACGCATTGGTATGCGCCATGCTTTGAACCTTTCCCTTAAGGCTTGACCTATAAAGGTTTTCGTAGATCCGGAATCAACTAGCGCTTGATACTCTTCGCCTTTTATTTGGAGCGGAATGAAATATCGAGGGTCTGGTAATGGAGGTACAGTGACGACAGCGACGGGGGTTCGATGACATGCGCAATCTTTCGTTAACCGACCATCCACACCACAGCAGGAACAGAATAACCTATATGGCCTACGGCAGGTGTCTTTACGATGTCCTCTCTGCTTACAGTTCCAGCAGTGCGTGTTGCGATCGTAAGGTGTTTCTGCAGATGGACCGCGGGAACCGTGTGATGGCATTGCGGGTGGCGGTGGAGGGCGCGTGTTGCGTTCATCATTCTTGATTGTTTCAAACTCTTCCGCCAGCAGTGCCAGCTCATCTAAGTTGGTAAAATCGTGTCTGCATATATAGTATCTATATTCTGGGCGCATATTATCGAAGATACGGTCGATGTTGTCTTCGATCCTGATGCGAGGGTGTTGCCTTATAAGGTACTGGGCGGACAGCAAATAATCTTTAGCTTTCTCTCGAGGCCCTTGACGCTTGCGAAATATTTCTTCCTCTAGCCTATGTAAATACCGAGCTGGCAAGAAATGGCGGATAAATGCTTCCTTAAATTCGGCCCAATTCGAAAGGCTGTCTCCTTTAATGCGGAGCCACTCCAGCGCACTGCCTCTGAATATCTCCGGTAGTGCCCGCAAAATGTGATTCGGCGGGATATTGTAACAATGGGTTAACTCTGATAACCTTTCGAGGAATTCCAACGGATTTCCCGTGGAATCAAATCTAAGTCCCCATTTGCGAACGATATTCATTATCTCAGCTTCATAGCTCATAGTAATCCGGTCAGGCGACGAAGAAAATACAGGTGGTGGGGGTACGAACTGGCTATGTAGCGCTTCTGTCGAAGTTGACTGTTGAGTTTCAGTGGCAGCGGTTTGACTTGCCATTTCACAGCTCAACGTGTTCTGGCGGGACGATGATGCGGGTGGTGGTGGTGTTGTAACCTGGTTACGTAGCACTTCTGTCGGGGTTGACTGGCGAGTTCCAATGGCAACGGTTTGACTTGCCATTTCATGGAGAACCGTCGTTGATTGGTTCGGCACTGTCAACCTTACTTGTGCGGGTGGGAACATTTTGCTTTTATCCGGCGGAGATTCGGCTTCGTCGGCGTCGTTCCTCTTCGCCACGGTTTCTTCCCACTCTTGGCATAGATTTTGGGTAGACTTATTAGCACGCAATTCCTTGAAATGTTGGCTAAGTCTTTTTCGGAGCGTTTGTACGTTGCCGGTGGTGTCTAAATTTCTCTCCGTTAAAACTTTGACTAGCTCAGTTTTATTGAGAAAATAGATGAACCCTAGATTTTTGTATGGGTTGAATTCGGTGGTGTCTTCCGGCTGGTCTTCGGATTCTGATGTGGACATGTTGCGGATCGGTGATAGGTGCGGTTGGTCACGGTACGATTTTTTTTTCACGGTGGAACCTTTTTCTTTAAATGTCCCTGCTCGGGCGCCAATTTGTGATGTTCTTTTTGTTTTCCCAGCTAAGGTAGGTCAGCGGGTCCAGGATTTTCCGAGGAAAGAACAAGTAAAACTCGGTTTTTAAAGAAATTTAAGGTTCAATTTTATTTATCGTATCAATAGAGTATAATAAACGGCGGATTCCTAGAGCGAACGGTGGTAGATGGGATTCAATCCCTAGCTCTAGGAATTTTAACGGAGGAATAGCTTAACTAGTCCCGACACGGTAAATGGGATTCAATCCCTAGTCGGCATAATACCTTAACTAAATACTCTAATGGGATAACTTCCCTAGCCTCGACGGAATAATGGGATTCAATCCCTAGTCAAGGCGAAAAAGCGAAAAGAGAAAAAAAAACCAAAAGTTAATTCGAGGCTTCAAAAGATGCCTCAGGATCAGGACTACTTGTTTAAATATTTATTTAACCAAGCACCTAAACGGTCGGAGACTGAAAGAAGTCTGATTTTTGTCATCAATATCACTCCTACTTGATAATTGTTGCGTAACAAGTAGGAGTGAATTGAAAGAATACAAGAAAGAAGTAATCGTATATTTGCACATGCGACCAATGTGAACAACTTCTGTGCTGCTGCCTCTCTATTTTGTTGTTCGTCGTTCGTGTGGTTGTTGTTTTGTATACTCCGACTGTGTGCTTGTTGTTGCTTTTGTTTTCGTTTCTTGCTTCTATCGATGGTTGGTGTCGGTTGTTGTTTTTCTTTTTCGGTGCTTGTTGTTGGGATGATGGTTGGTGTCGGCTATTGTTGTTGTTGGGATGATGGTTGGTGGCGGTTGTTTGTTTAACTTAATTTGTAACTTCGTTACACTATCAAGATTGGTTTTCTGCTTGGTTTGACAGTTCTTTGGGCTTGACTTTCTTATTTTTGCCCTCGAATTTGGACACGAAAATGGTCTCAATCGATAGATATAGATGATTTAAGCACAAATCAACTTTTATTTTTGTCCGCAAATAAATATTTCTATTAGAAATTAATGAAATAAAATTGCACTTTTTGCACAGAATTCACGATTAAATGTCATTTTTAGTACCGGCAGACTGCGTATGTTTATGGGATTTTTTCGGGTCGGGAATTTTTGCTAAATATTTCCCTTTGTTTGAACTCCGTTCGCCGTGCACTACAAAGTATAATGAAATTTGTTACTATTACTTATACTCATGTTAAAATGCATTTTCTCATGGTAAAATAATAATTAAAAATTTCGCGCGAAATTTTTAATTATTATTTTACCATGAGAAAATGCATTTTAACATGAGTTTAAGTAATAGTTTAAAATTTCGCGCGAAATTTTAAACTATTACTTAAACTCATGTTAAAATGCATTTTCTCATGATAAAATAATAATTAAAAACTTCGCGCGAAGTTATTTTATCATGAGAAAATGCATTTTTACATGAGTTTAAGTAATAGTTTAAAATTGCGCGCAAAATTTTAAACTACTAGCTACTTAAACTCATCTTAAAATACATTTTCTCATGATAAATTAATAATGTTAATTGATCACCCAAATTGTTTGCCATCAATTCAAATTCTAACATTGGGTAAAATATTACTCATCTGCCAGCACTAACATGCTTCAACCTGAAGTTGTTTCCTCACCATTTGACAGATAAATCAAAGAAAAAACAAAAAAAAACAAAATTCTAACCTCAATGGGCTGGCCTGGGAAAGTTGCCCCGTTCTTTGACAGAAGCATGCAGAGAACACACAATACAAACTTATGTAATAAAACTGCTTCTGTGAAAATTCTTAGGATGGCAACACCATCGGTTTCCATCTTGAAACTACCCCCCCAAATATATATACAAAGGTTCCCACAAAAACTAAAATAAAAACAAAATTAAAATTATTTATTATAAGATTTAACAAAATTCAGAGCACTAGCCCTTAGGTTCCATCGAAAATGTACCATAATCGAGTCTCGTGCTATAATTCGCCATACCGCGTGAGCTGTCATTTCCCATACAAAATTTTTATATATGCCAGCTGCCATTCCTCATTGGCTGTCACACACTAACCCCCGTTCAATAATATTTTCATTTTTTCGTGTGTTTTGATTTTCGTTTATTTTGGTAAACACATAAGAAAAAAAAAGAAAACAAGTGAGGAGTGTGAACCGCGGTCTATTAACAAATATTTATTATCCTCCGACAAATAAAAAACACAAACAAATTAACCAATCCAGCAAAACAAGGCGAAAATGTCCAACGCTGTGCAAGACTATGTTTACTTATATGAGTAAGTATTCCAAAAAGAAAAAAATAACTCATTCATTTTCAACAAATCGATCATTTTGATCCGAGACCCCGAGAACCGACAAAAGAATGAAAAAAACAACAACAAAATGAATTCTATATACACACCAATTTTGGCCAAATATAAATATCCCACAAATAATAACAATAACAAAAGTGAAGATGAAAATTACAGAAATTTTGGCATTTCTTGCAGATTGCTGATGAACAAAAACATTGAGCACCAGCCATTCGAACTTATTTCAGCGGTAGTTCAGCAGCGCTTCAACCACGGGAATTACTTAAGCGGTGAGTCTGGCTAGAAGAGTCTAGCTCTAGAGGCTGAGACTCGAGTTTGAGTGTGCGGCCTGCGGCCGGTTATTGTTTGTTTTTTTTTATTTTTTCGCTTATTGTTTGTTTTCTTTTGTCTTCCGGTGGCGAAAAAAAAAAACAACAATATAGTGGGAACTCTGCTAACTCTGCTCATCCGCCATGGTGACCTGCCAGGAATTTTGCAGCGCATCAGCGCCTTCTACATAATCTATGATCTCTTTCACTCGGACGGACAGGAAGAGAGCCCGTTCTCGGAGTTCCTGCTGGCCCAACTGCACAACAAGGACATGAGTGCCGGACGGCAAATCGAGCGCAACTTTATTGTTCACCTGCTGGCCAATGGAACATCTGAGGTTGGTTTAATCTTGAGCGCATTCTCACAACATTCTGACACTTCTTGTGTATTTTTCTAGCTGGGCAAACAAACCCCAGGACATATCCTCAAATCAGAGCTCTTTCCCACCACTTTAGACCTGTCTTTCTTCAAATCGCAGTCGTGCGAACGACAGCGAGAAATTCCAGCTGCTGCACGTTCAGGTGTCATGAATTGTGCAGCAGCTGGAACTGGCATGGGCATCCAAAATCCACCCGGACATGGACAAGAATCGACGGTGCGCGAAATGATGGAAGGTCTAACGCTCACCGATTGCAGTCCGTTAAACAATTCTTTAATGCCGCAAATGTATTCTGTTGCCCCACCGCTAATGAATTTCGAAGACGAGCTGGTGTGGTTCGATCTAACTGTACCTTCGTACCATAAACCGATGTTCGATTCGACAAATGATATTGGCGCCCAGGCCAAGCGACTGATCGAACGCGCCCTAACGCAGGCTCTAAGTCTTCCCGATCAGCAGCTGCTCTTGGACGAATTAAAACGCGATCCGAATTTAGTTTACCAAATTGGATTGACTCCAGCAAAGGTAAGTCCACCTCCCAGTTTAAAAAAAAATCTCTACTTTGTTTACACTTTCCTCATCTTGTTGAGATTTAATTTGATGTGTTTGAGGGGTGGGGGGAGGGGGGCTTCGCGAGGTTGGGGTTGGTAAAAATCCATAACTGTATCTACAAATCTTGGTGTGTACGCTTACTCACACACTCGTACAAATAAAGCTCCAACCACAAACCAAACGACGACGAAAACAAGTTAATTGATTATTTTTTCCCGTTCGTCTATTTATTTATTTTTTTATTTCTTTGTTTTCGTTTCGGATTCGGTTTGTTGTTGTTTTTATTTTGGTGAATAATTTTGTGTATAACTGGAAATCCGGGGGAGTAAATGGGCTTTGGCATTTTTCTTCCATTCTTGAATCTTGATGACTTGTAGACTTTTGACGTTTGTAAACACGTGGTTCTGGTTTTGTTCTGTAAACATCGATTTTTAACACAAAATTTGTCGCTTGTGTTTTGATTAGGGCTTTTTGCGCTCTTATCAAAAACATTTTTCCACTTTATTTGGTTTTGGTTTTTGATTGTTTTGGAATTTGAAAAGACGACGCACGCATTTTGGAATTACTAATTAGTCATTTCTGGTTGATTTGGATTTTGCTTGCTTTGAACATCGAAAGACGAAAGTGATGTCATCGAAAGGAGAAAGAAGAGAACGAAGTAATTAGAAAAATAAGAACCAAGTTGATGACTTTTCCTTCTTTGCTTTATGTGGCGGCTATGGCTCGTTGGCCATGAAGAGGAAGCATTTGTCCGCCGAGAAGTGATAAGAAACGAAAAAGAGTTCCATTCAAAGCAGAAAATTGGTGTAGAGAGTTGGACGATTTGGTCAACAAGTCGATGTTTTCAACAAGTAAAATAGTGATAAGGCAGAAATTAAGATGGTTTGATGAGGAAAGGGAGAGGGGAGAGCGGTATGAAAGTGCGTTTGAAGGTCAAACAAATTTAATTTCGCAGATTATTTACATTAGCGCTGAAAGGAATGTTTAAACAATTTAACTGGAATTCTTTCTCTAAGAAGATTATTTTTTTAGTAAGAAGTTTGATGGGCAGGGAAGAAACTGACATCAGTTAGACGGACTTTTTGGTATTGACCGTTGACGTATGAGTTTTTTCAAGTATTATGTTAAAGAATTCGCGTGAATGCATCTTACTTATGGTGGCCCTACAGTCCAGGTCGGACCAGGGCCTCACCCAACAAACATCTCCAGCCAGCTCGTTCCCTAGCTAGCTGCCTCCAGTTTCGCACGCCAAGTTGGTTGAGGTCCTCTTACACCTGTGTGCTCCTCCTGAGTCGCGGTCTTCCTCTTCTGCGACGTCCTTCCGGGTTGGATTCGAAGACTACGAGCCGCAGCCGTGGGACCTTAACTTTTCTGGCTAGGTCAGGGTCGCCGTGTACAGTTCTTGGTTGAATCTTCGTCTCCATTCTCCATTTATGCAGACAGGACCAAAACTCACTCGAAGAATTTTTCTCTCAAAGCAGCCCAAAGCGTTTTCATCGGATGTTGTTATGGTCTATGTCTCTGCACCATACATGAGGACGGGATGATGAGTAGAGTGTCACTTTAGTTGCGCGGGAGAGGACTTTACTACTCAATTGCCTTCTAAGTCCAAAGAAGCAGCGATTGGCAAGAGTGATTCTTCCTTTGATTTCAGCGCTGGTGTTGTTGTCAGAGTTGATAGCGGATCCTAGGTAGATGAAGTCCTTAACTACGTCGAAGTTAAATCTGTCTATGTTGACGTTTGCTCCAAGACGTCGATGTTGGTTGTCATTTCTTGTTGACAGCATTAACTTAGTCTTGCCCTCGTTAACCGCTAGACCCATCTTCCTGGTTTCCGTCTCTAGACTCAGAAACGCTCCACTGACATCACGCTGTGTTCTTCCAATTATATCAATGTCATGAATGCACCGCCTTGCCTTCAACCTTCTCATGCGTCAAACCAGGCCTTGTGGAACCTATCACTCCAGAAAGGGTATCTCTATTAGCTGCTTGACAATGTTTCCACTGATTATCTTCAATTTATGCTTGCGTCAAAGCAGTTCTCAGATTATAGTTACTTATCCGGCTCCCAATCCATGTAGGATCTCAGTCTGAGGCACAGCAACCTCCCATGGTCGTCTGTAGTCGTCTTTTCTTGGTCTTCTGGACTACATCCACATCTTGGTACAGTTCGTATAGCTTCTGCATTCGACATCGTCGCATACGGGACCGAAAATCCGTCGAAGAATTTTTCTTTCGAAGGTTACTTACTTACTTAAGGGGGCGCTACAGACCGGTGTGGACTTGGGCCTCAATCAACAGTCTCCGCCAGCCAGCTCCCTAGCTAGCTGTCTCCAGTTTTAGACTCCAAGTCGATTGAGGTCCTCTTCCACTTGTGTGCGCCACCTGAGTCGAGGTCTTCCTCTCCTTCTACGTCCCTCGGAAATAGTGTCGAAGACATTCCGGGCCGGAGCATTGGTCTCCATCCGCTCTAAATGACCGAGCCATCTGAGTCTCTGGACCTTGACCCTTCTGGCTAGGTCCACGTCGTGGTACAACCCGTAAAGTTCGCTGTTGTCTCTTCTTCTCCATTCCCCATCAATGCACACGGGGCCAAAGATGACTCCAAGAACTTTCCTCTCAAAACAGCCTAAGGCACATTCATCCAATTTTGTCAAGGTCCATGCTTCTGCACCAAACAGCAGGACTGGAATGATGAGGGTGTTGTACAGTTTTACCTTAGTTGCTCGAGAGAGGGCTTTTCCACTCAATTGCTTTCTTAGCCCAAAGGAACAGCGATTAGCAAGAGTAATTCTTCGTCTTATCTCGGCGCTGGTGTTATTGCCCGTGCCCACCTATCGAAGGTGCCCAGTATCAATTCCCCTTTTTTTACTTATCAAATCAAAGTTTTGTATAGCCGACCTTTGTCTTTCGAGTGAGGAGTTTTGAACCCAGTTGTTTGGCCAAACCGAAGCAGCAGCGGTTCGCTAGGGTAATTCTTCTTCGGATCTCCATTAAGGTGTCGTTTGTGGATTTGTTGAAGATAGTGTTTTCCGTGCTCACACCTGCCTTGCGCACTATCTGCTCCAGGACTATGTTGAAGAAATCACATGACAGCGCATCTCCTTGTCTAAACCCTGTGCATGTTTGAAACAACTCGGATGAGCTATTACCCATTTGTGCACTGCATAGCATAGTGTTTAGCGTCATGCGGCAAAGCTGGATCAGTTTGTTCGGGATCCCGAATTCAGACATCACCATCATAAGCTCTTGGCGGTGGATGCTATCATAAGCAGCTTTAAAGTCGATGAAAAGATGGTGGGTTTTGACTTGAAATTCGTTGGTCTTTTCCAGGATCTGCCTTTGGTCTATCGATGTTCTGCCTGGCCTTGAATTATGATCGCCTTTTTTTACAAATGGGACATATGAAGATTATAGACCAGTCAGCGGGCATGCATTCTTTCTCCTACACTTTGTTGATGACCCGGTGCAAGCGGTTGATCAAAATACCTCCATATTTAATGAGCTCCGCTCCGCGGCAGGCTCTTTCTACCTCTTGTGCTGGGGGCTGGGACAAGATCTTCATTGATTTCTCGCATAAACTAGCTCCAAAAAGAGAAACCTTATGCGTCAGAAATGATGCTCCTCATGAGCGTTTTAGGACTTAGGTGCTTACAACAGAACAAGGATCCAAATCATATCACCGGGCTCGGTGTAAGTGAAGAAACAACAAATGTTTACTTTTCCCCTCATGTCCTCTGGGTTACTCTCCGCTCTTATGTTTTTGAATTGTTGTCCTGGGAACAATATACCCTTTCGGCCAGAATTCTGAGGAGTAGTCTTCATAATTGAAGAACTTTCTACCATCTATCTCCTCATCTGACTTCAACAGGCAAAAGCCTCACCTTTCATATTTTAGATGTGCCAATTTCCCAACGCTAACAAGCCGTAGGTTTATAAGCGTCAAGCCTGCTGCCGAAGGCTTTGGCGCATGCGGCGGGAATCAGTTCTTTAACAAACGGCTGTTGTCACAAATTCGGTTTTTATTGACTCTTGCTGCTACCCTTTGGATCAAACCATTTCACGAATGAATCAAGAAGTCGGAAAGCATTCGTCTAAGACTTGACTTGATAGAGTGTTCGCCCAACATCTGCCTCAAACAGCCCTTCACAGTCAAACATTTCTTTTCAAGAGAAATGGTTGTCCTATTCGTCTTCTTCAACTGTTAGCACATTTAGGAATTGAATCCATCTTCCTATTGGCAACTTTAGCTGACAGCCTTTCTAACTCTGTTTTCCTTGCAGCTACCCCAATTGGTTGAGAATAATCCAATTATTTCCATCGAAATTCTTCTGAAACTAATGGACTCCATGCAAATAACTGAGTATCTCAACGTTCTTGTTAACATGGAGATTACCTTGCACTCAATGGAAGTTGTGAATAGGTAAAGACATTTCTCCCCACCATTTCTATTTCCTTCTAACCCGTTTTCTGTTTGCAGACTTACAACCTCAGTTGATTTACCGACCGAATTCGTCCATCTCTATATAAGCAATTGTATCTCAACTTGTGAGACAGTTAAGGATAAGTACATGCAAACAAGATTGGTTCGTCTGGTGTGCGTCTTTCTCCAGAGCTTGATACGCAACAAGATTATCAATGTTAAGGTAAGCCAACTAAAGGAATCGACCTTAATTCTCAATAATTGTTGTTTCTCACTCGATACAGGATCTTTTTATTGAGGTTCAAGCCTTTTGCGTTGGTTTTAGCAACACTAAAGAGGCCGTCGGCCTCTACCGTCTGCTCAAGCATTTGGAAATGGACGAGGGACAGCAGAACAATGGAAATGCAAAGTAAACAGGCCCAGCCATTATCACTAATAAACAAACATCATCATCAGCAGCAATTCAACATCATCATCATTATCTTCCCCCTAGAATCCAATCCAATCCAACAAAACCCATCAAACAAAAGCAACAAAAACAATTACATACAAATGCATACTGCTACTCTTTTAAAATTTTATTAAAAATATTAACTAATGCATAATGTGAATTCCTTTTTCTTAAAAAAACAAAACAAAAATCAAGAAATTATGAATTGGCTTTCGTGAATCATTTTTTTGGAATTCGATCAAAGAAAATCCAAACAAAAGTTACAAAAACCCTAAAGAAAGAGAATCGTAAGAGCAAAACACACATTTTGTTTTCCTTGGAATAAAAAAGTATTTAAAATATAAAATAGTCTCTCGCTGTCTTATAAAATAAAAAACTGAAAGAAAAGTAGAAATTGTTGTTCGCCTTTGCTTGTGGTCTGCTTCCTTAGGGATGTTCAAGTTTTATGTGAGTGTTTCGCCTTGAGTGACGCAGGCTTCCAGATAGTCGATGCGGCGTTCGAGAGTGGTGAGTTTTTCATTGAGAACAGCCAAACGGGAACGACAGGACATGTCTACAAGGCAAGACAATGAGAGATGAGTCTTTTTTTGGGGTTTCATGGATGTTGTACAACTTACCGAAGGAATTCAGGAAGTCAGTGATTCGCTTTATGCTGGCGGTGATCACTTCAATGTACTCGCGATTGGCCCAGTCTTGATGGATTTGTTTTTGAATAGCTTCTCGATGGACACCACTCATATTTGTGCAATTTTATTAGAATTAAAAGTCAATTAAATTGTTATAAATAGGAAGAAATGCGGCAAGAAAAATAATAAGATTCTGAGTTGTTTTTCTTATGGGAATGGTTCAATTTTTGACAGATTGCATTTTATGGAAGACAAGAGACAAGTGCAATGATTCGAGAATCGAAAGGTTGGGCTCTTGTTATGGGCGGAGGTGACCAGCGTAGGTCCAAAAATTATTTCAATAAAAATATTATAAGACCTTGTGTTTTGAGTGTTTTGTTTCCTATCCAAAGAAGTATTAATTCATTGGGGTTTTCTATTGCCAAATGTACAGCCCTATTCTGGGCAACCTCACTGATACCTCATAAGTCACAATAACCTCATAACTGGAGGTGAACTTGATTTTGTGACTTTTTCGTATTCTGACAAAAACCACAGAACTTGTGACACTCACAAAAACTTTTAAATTGTGATGTACTCTTTAGCAGATCATAACTAACGAATTTGACATTTCTGTTGCACTAAAAAAAAAAAAACAAGAAAACGATAATGGAAATGCAACATGTTCATGGAGGACAATACACCCTGATGGCTGATTGCCAATTCTTAAAATACCGAGTCGGATGATGATGGAACCTTCAAGAATCAAGAACCTTCGTGGTAGCGATCACTGCTGAATTACTTACTTACTTACTTACTTACTTACTTATGGTAGCGCTACAGTCCAGGTCGGACCAAGGCCTCACCCAACAAAAATATCCAGCCAGCTCGCTCGGCCCCTAGCTAACTGTCTCCAGTTTCACACGCCAAGTTAGTTCAGGTCCTCTTCCACCTGTGTTCTCCACCTGAGTCGCGTTCTTCCTCTTCTGCGACGTCATTCCGGGTTGGATTGGAAGACTACGAGCCGCAGCATGATTTTTCCATTCGCTCTACTAACCCAGCTATCTAAGTCGTTGGACCTTAACTTTTCTGGCTAGGGCAGTGTCGCTATACAGCTCGTACAGTTCTTGGTTGAATCTTCATCTCCATTCTCCATTAATGCAGATAGGACCAAAAAATCACTCGAAGAATTTTTCTCTCAAAGCAGCCCAAAGCGTTTTCATCAGCTGTTGTCATGGTCCATGTCTCTGCACCATACATGAGGACCGGGATGATAAGGGTTTTGTAGAGTGTCACTTTAGTTGTTCGGGAGAGGACTTTACTACTCAATTGCCTTCGAAGTCCAGAGAAGCAGCGATTGGCAAGAGTGATTCTTCGTTTGATTTCAGCGCTGGTGTTGTTCTCTGAGTTGATAGCGGATCGCAGGTAGACAAAGTCCTTATCACTGCTGAATTGAAGGGCAAATTTCAGCTGGATTGCCGGCTGTTTAGAATTTGCCATGGATTCCAATTGCTGCCATCCTCCGGCAATAAGTTTTTCGTAATCAACAGCCAAACGCAACTCCACCCACCGTCAAGAGTTTGTCAACAGCAATTCCCGTCTACCCCAGATAAAATCGATCCATTTCCAAAAATCCAATATGGCAATATGCTGTGTTTTCACAAAGTAATGCTCTGTGTAGTGTATTTAACACACGGAACACCATCATGTTGAAAATTCCTTGGTCCATAGCACTCGATGTCTGGGAAGACAACGCAATTCTACTCGACATCTTCATACCAAATGCTACTGAACTAAGCACATCCGTAGTCGGCCTCATCGTGGGCCGATTGATTGCTACGATGATCGACAGACGACGGGTTAATTGCAGTCGAGAAATTCCTTAGATAGGAAACTGCAATTGACAAGCGGTCCGAGAGGATTGAAATTTGAGACTCCTTTTATTTTGATCACCTTGAATATAAAATAATAATTACAAGATATTTGTAAATACCAATGTAGAACATTTCAAAGAATTTCTTACCAATAGATTTCATTTTTAAAAACTCCTTTTTTGTTCGATTTGTTTTGACAAAGCAGCTGGCAGTCACAAAAATTAGCTCACCTTCCTGTGGTGGATTTGCTGTGAGGTTTCTTATGAGGTTTTTCGCAGAATACAACATTTTGACAACCTCATAAAAAACCTCACAAAAACAACCTCACAAAAAATTATGATCTGTGACCATCACAACTCCAGAATAGGGCTGTTAGTGTGTTGATTACCGCCAGTTTTTCTTCACCTAAAATTGATTTCAAATGCAGTCGGGACCTTAGAAAATTGCATCAGAGATATACATTCTGAACACAACCCGAGGTAATCGTTTCTCTTCTTTCGACTCTCGAATTGAAATGACATTTCTAGCTGTCATAATAAAGCCCTGTGCTCCGGAAGAATTTTTTTCTTTAAAAGCGGTGAAGAATTCTTATTGAAAAAAGGCATACACAATGTCGATCGCAAGTAATTTACGTAATGCAATTCTCCGGAAGCCTTTGTCCATTGATTCTAGTAAAATTCTGTTGAACATCTCTGCCAGAAGTAGTTCAAACAACGCCCTGCAGTATGGTAAGTTCTTGAGGTTATTTCGTGCTGTCATAATGGCCTGGACTAATAATCTCTCGATTCCAGATAAAGATCCTAGCTCGGACTTCCTCAATCCAACAATACAAAATCTTCTCAAGTCGTTGACAAGAGTTCGTCTGGACAAGGTGTTCCGGAAACGTTCCGTTCCGGACAATACAATTGAATACAAGTGAGTCCACTTTGGTAGTCTTATTGAACCACAGAATCATAATCTTGGTCATTTCTAGATTCCTGACCACAGAACAACTAGAAAATGAGTTCAAACGAATCATCGCGGATGCAGAGAGTAATCTGCAAATGCCCCCAGTTGTCATGGTTTGTTAATACCTTCTTACTGAGTGCAAATTCATTGAATTCGATCTCATTTCAGGTGAAAAAAGATGTCCAAAAAATCATCTCGAAAGATTCTGCATTGAAGAACTTCTCTGACTCAAAATTTGTAATCACCGACATCACATACGGCGTCCGAGCAGCTCAAAGAAAGGTCGTTGTCCGAGAAATTGACGGCACACTTGAGTATGCCCCAATGGAAATTGTCAAGCGCATGAACCAAACCTACTTCCCTCTTCCCGGCCGTAAGATTCGCACACCGCGAATGTTCGAAGAGAAAAACCTTCAAAACTGCCTTGATGAATTCAAATACGAATTCGTCTTGGATCGCCTTTGCATTCAATACGAACCCTTCGAAAAGGAGTTCCACGATGTTTCGGCCAAAGTCTATTCACACATCAACGAACACAAGAAGTTTGACGATCTCCGATCGACTAGGCATTTCGGTCCGATGGCATTTTTCTTGGCCTGGCACAAGCAAATCGACGATCTCCTGTATGATGTCATCAAGAGGGACTATCTGCGAAATGGTGTCGAACTGATTTCGATTTTTTATAAAATCCATAAGATTCCCTTTGACGAAGGTGTTATTGAGAGGCTCGAGAAAATTCCCCAGTCGTCTGATATTTTGGGTGAGCTAAAGAAGTCCTATCAGGGAACTTCGGATGACATTCATGAAGAGATCAAGTCAGCTATTGGCAAGTCGCGGGAGGACTTTGAAGCCGATGATATATGTCTGGAATTCATTGAGAAATTTGTGAAGCAACACGGACTGAAGAAGGTTCAACTGGAAATGGCGCTTCAGACATTCAAAGAGGACAACGACGAGAAGAAGAAGCTGTACGAAGGACTACGGAAGGCGCATGGTGTTAGCTCTTAAGATGATTTCGTTTTAAAAGAAATAGAAAAAGATGTTAGCGTTATTTTTTCTTTTTTGATTGAAAAAAAAAATATTCTGAATTCTTATTCTATTCCTGTAAGCTTGGTCACATCGTTCAACCTTCGCTAATCCACGCAAAAGCGGGTTGATCCGTCTTTCTTCTTTACCAGGACCACGGGAGATGCCCAAGGGCTTTTAGAGTTTTCGATCAGGCCCTCTTCTTGTTTGGCTAGTGGAAGGCGTCTTGCAGGTTGACGAATCGGCTTTGCATCCCTGGTATCGATTCGATGTTGAACCAGTTGGGTTCTCCCATATTTCTCTTGCGATGACGAAAAGATTTCTGCAAATTCTTCGAGAGGACCTTCTGCCGTTCTTCTTTGTTGGTGGCCAAGATTAGATGTCTTGAGACTGTTGGTCTTTATGGAATTCAGCTCTTCGGACTTCAACGTTTGATTTTAGTCTTTTTCGTTGATCCTTGTTATCGCTGATACAGATTCACATTGTCCGACAATCTCACCTTTTCTAAGCTTAAGTTCGTACGGCTTGATGTTCAGTATTCGTACGGGAACCATGTTCTTTACAGGTCTCACAAGAGTCTGCCCAATGGTGACGTTTTGGGAGGACTTTACAGATGCTGGTTCGACCATGAGGTATCGATGGCTGCCAGGCTTACCCTTCAATTTCGTCCACACGAATACTTCTGAAGAAGCAAGCAAAGTGAGATCTTCTTTGATGACGGTTTTCACAGATAACGAGGTCTCATACGAGTGGATCCCATAGATCATCGGAATCTCGATGTTTCGATATTTCAGGACTTGGTCCCCGATGTCCAATATCACTCCGTGATCTTTCATGAAATCGACGTCGACAATGCACTCGTCGCATATATCTGCTACTAGGAACAGGTGAGAGAATTCCAACTCTGCCATCCGGATCTTAAGACGTACCTCACCATCACCATACACTTTTGCGGTTTCTCCAGTTGCAGTCCTCAGACGATAGCTATTGGTGTTGTGGAGCCATGTCTTCTTAACGAGGTCCTACCGTACAATGGATGTCGTGGCACCGGTATCGATGGTAGCCACACATTTGTTGCCGTTTATACTTACTTCCATAAGCAAACAACGAGCTCGTTGTATAATGTTGCCATAAGAAGTTGTGATAAATTGTGATATTAGTTTTGACTTTGTTGTATTTTTGTTTCATTTGTTCACTTACTTATTTTTTTATTTGTGTTATTTATTTATTTATTTATTTATTTATTCAGTTTGTAATGAAACATTCATTACAAATAATAAATACCCCACTCCACCATAGACGACTGACGACAACCAGTCGACAAACAACAGCTGCACACACACAAACAAAAGCAAGTCGTTTCGTACAAACAGCCGAGAGCCAAATACGCTATGTATCAGAGCGATACGAAATGTATGGATTCAGTTCGTGTGCCAAATACAATTCACATCCATGTTATGGCACAAAAGTGACTAATAGAGGTGAACTTGGAAGGCAAATTCGGAGAACTTTATCCCAGCGGGTAAGTACCAGGTTAGGTTCTCTCAAAGTTTTAACAGACTGTGAAACTGAAACTATTCACTGGGTCTTAAACAGTCGCGTCTGCTTTCCGACTGTAATAACCAGTGGCGTCTGCTTCCAGACTGTAATTATCAGTGCCGTCTGCTTGCTCAGATTGTAATTAGTAGTGGACTCTGTTTTCCTAGCTTGGATTTAATTATAAGACCATAGCTTTAAGGAATCTTGTACAATGTACTCTACTTATTAAATGTTTAACTCAATACTTTAATAATTATGTATTACTATATTTAAATAAAATAAAGGAATTGTATGAACTGTCAAACATGGGCGTAGCCAGGAATTTTTTTAGGTCATTTTTCGAGGACAAAAAGTAGAACATATTTATTGACAATAATATTAGGTGTGTTTTTTTGCACGCGTATATACGCTTAAAATGAACGGTGCACAAAAAAACGACAATTTTTTGTTTGAGAAATTTGGCATTACTAGTCAAATGCCAATTTGAAATTTCCCTCATGTGCTGAGCTGTGATTGGTCCAATGTTTCATCTGTCAAAAAAAACAAAAACTCGAGTTCAGGGGCGCATTTATTTTTGTTGGTGATCGTTAGGCGCTACACAATTTCTTGTACTTTGTAACACTTGATCAAGTTGTTCATAAAATGCGCTTTCGAATACGACCCGAAAAGCACAATAAATATGATGAATTAAGGATGGAAAATGAAGCAAATGTAAAAAAGAATAAAAAAAAAAAATAATAAAAATCGTGCATGTACACCTTGAACGTTGAAACACCATGTAGTCATAAAAAAAATTGAAATTGAAAAATAAAATTGATGTACAATCGATATAATCTTGATTCAATCAAATTCCGCTTGGCGCCCCTGAAATTAACCATTCAACTGCAGACCAGCCTTGTATCCTTGTTTGTAAAATGGAATGAATTTCGAATGAATTTGGAAATGAAGTTTTGACATATGTTGAAAATTCATCGCAAACAGTGAAAAAGATATATGGAAGCACTGTTTTTATATCCGCTTATTTCTTAAGCGTGGATGATTATCGGCGCTTACTAAGCGGATATAGACATTTGTTGTTGTTGCATTTTGCATGCAAATATGTTTTTAAGCGTATATACGCGTGCAAAAAAACACGCCTATTGAGAGATACTTTAAAAGTATCATTTTTTGGTTTCTCAAAATAGAGAAACATCGTTAGTATATGAAATGAATCTAATTGATTTTATAAATTTTAACCATTGATTTCGCGTTTTATCAAACCGATTTTCTGGAATTTTCAGCCAATTTCCTGAGGACTTCACCTTCTTTTTCGGATTTTTCTTCCTTTACCATTTTCCGATGCACACTGAGCATGCATAGTCCTGAAAAAAATAAAAACATCGTTATCATATGAAATGAATCAAATTAATTTTCTATTACTTTACCATTTAGTCGATTTTCACCCATGGTTGATCTTAGCCAGGTTGGCAGTGCCAATAATATTTCCAATGCATGTGATACAGCAGGAAAAAAGGTTTCCGCTTCCGTGATTACGTCGCACAATTCTAAATTTTTCATCGCTTCTTCACTAAGCTTTCCAAGTGTTATACCAAAATTCAATTTCTGCACTTAGATCCAATTCTGTAGCTGCCGTAGCTTAGTTGGTAAGTGCGTTGGGCTGCTAAGCAGAACGTCGTTGGTTCGAGTCCTACTCAGGCCAAGTTTTTATTTCATCTTTCACGGGCACTGCTTCTTGCGAAGACCTGACAAATCTTCCAAGAGTATCAATCTGTCATGAAAAAGTGCTTCTCAACTCTGCCGTTCGGAATCGGCGTTAAATTGTAGGTCCCCTCAATTCTTCACACGCACTCAAAGAATAGTTATTGAGAGTAAGCCACTTAGGCCTTGGCTCTTCAAGAGCTGTCGCGCCACTCTATTTATTTTTTATTTTTTGGAGTTTACTCCTTTAGAATCGATTCATATATAGACCCCGGTATGGAAAAAATATGGATAGTAAAATCAATCATTGAAAAAAGCGTTACGAAAATTGACTACCAACGCTTTTTTTTAACTCTGAGGCCGTGTGCGAATTCAGTTAAAAATGGGTTAAAACTTGACGTTTGGTTAAATTTTGACACTTCGCATAATTTGACTAGCTGCTGAGCAGGTTAAAAAATGACAGTAGTGGTTAAAAATTCATCCATTTTTAATTTTTAACCACAATTCATCCAATTCGCACACGGCCTTAATAACTTTTAACCTACTAGATCGATTTAGATGAAATTTGGTTGTAAGATAGACTAGAACCTGTGGAAGGGCATACGGTATTTTTTAACGCAATAAAAGGGGTTGAAAAGGTCACAAAAGGTTGAAATGTTAGGTCAAAGTTTGTATGGAGGTCGGTTAGGTTAGAAGTTTAAAACTTATTTGTATGGCTTTTGACTAAACATAAATAAGTAAGACATTCAAAGTTTAAAAAAAATTAACCGAGGGGGGGGGGTGAAAAGAGGGGGTAAAAGTTTTAGTGCCATTTCGAATCTATTTTATTGAACAGAGATTTCAACGTAGAACGGTGAAATTTTCACACATGATACAAAATTTCATGCTCTTCAATTTATTATACTTTAATTATAACGGTAACTCATTAATATAGCCAATTAAGACATTTTCACATAAATTGGTATAAAAGTTTTAATCCTATAGACTGGATGTTGAAATTTCCATATGTCTAATCTACATGAAATAACGGTGATTTTGATACCTCATTTGTAAGGATACGTCTAGTACAAGCCTCACAATCTCGATTTTAAAATAAATTTTATTGCACACAAACGACCTGCTTGGTTCGTACAAAATGACACATCACCTGTGGGAGAATCCCGCTATGGCCAAAATTCGATCGTTGTTTTTCGATTAAAAGCTTCCTAGCGTGCGTTCTAATAATCGGATCTTCAAGATTAAGATCTCTTAAGAAGCACAAGGCTTCAGGCTTTAATTCAATGTAAAATTTATCAACATTCAATTCCATTTTGTATGCAATAATGCACGATAAATGTGGACCAATTTGAATTTTCATCATTAATTAATTTAATTATAATTAATTTAAGTATAATACATTTTATCAAATTATTATGAATAGATAAATGAATATATGAATTCAATCCTTTGCGTATTATATATTTTAAGGTAATCAAATCATTCTTATTGAGTGAACTCCAGTCGCGCGTCGGAGCTGACACGCACAATTTTTTTTAGATCCAATTCATAAAATTCTGAAAATGGCTTGATGTCTTCTTTCAAATCGCCAATACTTTTTTTCAACATAATGTATGGATGCAATGTGAATATTGAAAATGCAGGCAAATTGAATGGCGCGAATCGATTTGCAATATGTTTGGGGGGCAAACATATTTTTAACGAAAAACTTTTTTTTTTTAAATAAAATCATGCGTTAGAAACACAACATTTATGTCAACAAATGGATACAAGTGAGTAAGAGTGACTATCTATTGTTTAACTCCAGATGACCTTTCAAAACACCTATAGTTTTTTTTCGATTTTTTGTACCGTAACGAACCCGAACGCAAAAAGAAAAATTTACTCAAACATAACGATTTGTCTTAATTGTTTTTTTATTCATAATGAAAAAAAAATTAGAAAAATAAACAAATTCAAAAGAACAGAAAAATAAGACAAAAAAAAAACTTTTCTTATAATTGAAAAAAAAGTGTTTTGTAAGTTTGATTGATCGAAACAGAGAAACGGTTAATTTATTTTTAAATTTTATGAGCTTTAATAATTAAGCCTCAGATTAGTTACAAAATAACGGTAGTTTGTATGAAAAAGTTGAAAAATGCGCATTTTGGACCTTTTTTGAAAGTGATAGAAAAGATTGAAAAAAGCAATATTTTTATTTTTTCAAAATGTTTTTGTTTAGAAAATTTAATGAATTTTTCAAATCTGCCTTTAGTTTTTTTGTAAATCAATATTTGTGTTTTTGCATGTAAACCCATTTTTTGATTAGAAAAAAAAATCGTAGCGATCTGAACCAAACAGTGAATTAAAGCCAGCAAAATTCTCAAATTGAATCTTAGATTGGTTGGATTGAAAAAAAATTTCCGCAACTCAAAGTTTTTTTTTTCGATTTTGAAATTGAGTGAAAATTTTTTACGCTCAAGCAAAAAGGACTTACGGTACTTTTTTAACTCGAAATAATTTGAAAAGAAAAATGATAACCTTTGAAAAACTTTTGATTTCACTTCAATCCGACTTTTTTCTACTGAGATACAGCCTTATAAAAAACCACTCCATTTTTGAGTTTTTTGAAGTGTTCCTTTAATTGTTTTGACTAGTGTACATGGTTCTCCGCGGAAGTGGCACCATCTATATTATTGCATACACCAATAAAGTATCTATCGTTAAAATCTTATAGGATTGTAGCGTCACCAATTCAACGGATAAGAGGATTGCATGTTAAACATTTTTAAAAATATTTTTTTGATATTTAAATTTTTTAACAAAATTCAATCATTTAATTTTATACTCATAGGTACATACATTTTTAATATAAATAAATTCTTTCCTTAAAAACCGAATGCCATTAAAACTTTTCCAGAGAAAACTGGTTTTAGAGTGCATTTATCGTTTTAAATGTATATATTTAAATAAGCTAGGGCAACCAAAAATATGCTCTATAAAAACCATCTATAGCGCTTTAAATATGCTCTTAAAAGCCAATTATATGCTCTAAAAATATGCTCTAAAAATTTTTGAAATAGCAAAAAATCTTGTTTTTTTAAGTTTATTGACTTGTCAGAAAAAAAAACAAGAGGTCAAAATATATTTAGAGACAAATAAAAGAACAAAAAAAAAAACATAAAAAGCTAAATAAATACTAAAAATTAAAAATGAAAATATAAACCAGAATAATTTAAAAAAAATATTTGTCAAAATTTTTGTTGCAATAAAGGAAAACAGTTTTACTTAAAATTTTTTCTCTGAAAACATTTTTGTAGGTACATCATCTGCCAGTTATACGTGCAAACTTTAAATATAAATTCTGCCATAATAAACAATTTGAGCCCTCTAATTTTTCCGAAATACCGATAATTGTTTTTTTTATTTTTTCGATATTGGAGTCGATGGAATTAATTTTAACTTGGGCATCGATCAATAATTTTTTGTTAACTGAA
The DNA here is from genome assembly GCA_943590905.1 of Sphaerophoria taeniata. Taxonomy (NCBI): domain Eukaryota; kingdom Metazoa; phylum Arthropoda; class Insecta; order Diptera; family Syrphidae; genus Sphaerophoria; species Sphaerophoria taeniata. Next base: position 17,728,557 of record OX016540.1, on the reverse strand, counting down.
GGCCGCTTGTTTCGAGTTGTGCAATACATTTCAATAAAAATGTATATTTGGATGATAGAAATATCAAGTCACGTTTAATGCCACTTCATTAGAACAATCGTTTTTACAACTCGTATTGCAGCTGATTCCTCTTCATGTAGTGTTTCGAAAAGTCTTTCCACTTTTTTTTAAACATTTCTACACAGTAAAGTGCTTCCCTCCAAGATACCCAACGAGTCGTAATCGTTTGCGAAGGAAGAGGTGTTTCCGGTGCAATATCCTTGAATACCCTTTTTCTTGACGGAGCTTTTTTCCTCGTTTGCGATGAAAATTTCAACTTCTTGAAATTGACCTCGAAGTGTTTCACAAGTTCTATGGAGCCTGTGGGCCTCACAAGAGACATGCGTTATTTTTGGATAAAATATTTGAATAGCATCGTGAATTTTTCGAAAAAAAAGTTTTTAAAAAAATTTACTCTAACATTATGCAACAAAAATTACAAATAATGATGAAATATGCCAAAATATGCATTTTAAAGCAAAATATGCAAAAATATGCATTTATAACAAAATATGCTAAAATATGCTCTAACGAATAGGGTCCAAAATGTTTGTTTTTTCATGAAACGTATTTCTATCTTGCCAATTGTCAAATTCGACGTTCCAAAAAAAACATGCTCGAGCATATTTTTGGTTGCCCTATAAATAACCATTGTTTATTATAACCATGTATGCAAATATTTGAAATTGCAGATAAACTATATTTTGAAATTGTTACCGCCTGGTAAAATAACAAGTATACGCCACAGTGAATAGATAAATTATTTTGTGCATGAAATTCAAAACCTAAGTAGCAAAACTGTTCTCAGGTTATTGTTTTTTTTTTATTAAAAACCAGCTGTCTTTTCGAGGCTCACACGATATCGAAAATCATATGGATGAAGGTTTATTCGAAAAAATTATTCTCATTCACAAAAATCAACAACAAAGATCTTTGCAAATGGGAGTCACATATGCCACATCATTTACATATCGATCACCCGATATTCAAAATGAAATAATTAAGCTTTTGGCTACAATGGTACGTGAAGCAGTGGCTAATGATGTGATGAATTCTGACGTTCCATATTTCACCTTGCTAGAGGATGGGACAAAAGATAAGAACAACAAGGAATGTGTTGCTATTGCTGCTAGATGTGTGCGAAATGGCCAAGTTCATGAAAGCATCATACCGATGGACACCTGAATTGAATGCTAAGTATTTTGCAAAAAAAATACTTCAGATTGAGACTAATGGAATATGCAATATAAACGAATTTTGAGGCAAAGCCCCCCCCTAGCCCCTGAGTTGCTACGGGGCTGTGCAGCTGATCGCGTTTTTGCATTGCCTTCGGTGGATAAAGTCAGTAATGCGTTCACGATCTCATCGAAATTGGCTTTAAAAACAGCAATGCTCTTGTGTTTTTGAGACCAACGAGTTTAACAAATGGCGGGTATGTTCGGAGCACACTTTCGCCGTGGCACTGATTCTCAGAAAAATCTTATTATGTCTTTGATGGTGCCAAATGCCAATAGTGTTTCGTACTTCCGGCACCGTGTTCAAATCATTAACAGCAAAGTTCAATCTGTGGCTTGCGCAGTGGAAAAACAATGCTTTTTTATACTTTTTTGGGATATGTGCTTGAACGTCTCCTTCTTTTCCGGCCATAGCACTGCAGCCATAATACCCTTGCCCAACGTATTTGTTCGGTTCAAGTTCACAGCTCATTTTTTATAAAAACTTTCATTGATACTCCTTTTCTCCGTTTTTTTTTCCCAAATTGTCTTCGTTTTTTACGAGAATACTCTTTGAAAAGTCCTCGTTGCTTGAGCATTTGTTTTTTCATTAATTGCATCAACGAAATTGATCATTAAAGCCTAAACTAAACAAACATACAAAAAAAAAATTCGATTTTTTTTAGAAATATTTAATTTAATTTATTTTGCCTTTGTAATATTGTATACGTCAATTTAACTAAAGCTTCAAATGGAGCCTTAGTATTTATGTTAATACATTTATATTTTTTTACAAATGAAAAAAAAGACAAACAAACAATATTTAAATAGTTAATAATTATGTCGTTCAGTTAAAGTTATGTTTTATGTATAAAAATTGATTATTTTTTAAATTTTATTTTACTTTAATAATAATTTTTGTATATGTAAGTTTTAATTGTAAATTTGACTTATCTAATACAATAGTTTACAACAATGAACGATGGGTTGGTTTTTAAGCATTTAGTTTGTTTGCAATTCTGTTTTTTTTGTTTTGTTTTTAGGATATTCGTCTTTAGACTCAGCTTTGATTTGTTAGTCTTTTATGGTTTTCTAAGTTTCTTGTTTTATTCAAGTACAAAATTTTAACAATTATGGTTAATTAGAATATTTTAGTTTGTATATTTAATTTAGTTTGCGATTTAAGTTTTTAATATGTTGTTGTTAGAAAACTTCATACTAGTTTTAAATAAGGCTTTACTTTTGTTATGTTATAAGTTATAGAAACATTCTTAGGAATATAAATATTTAGTAAGTTTAGGCTTTAGGATTAAAATGGAGGGAGATTAAGAGTTAAGACAAGTTCACAAGCATATAAGTACTGATTTCGTTTTAATTTTGCGTTAATTTCAGCTATAAAGGTTTTATTCGTTAAAAAATATTATTTTTATAATTATTAGTTTTAAATCGTACGCAAACATTTAAGAAATGAAGCAAAACAGAGAGAAAGTAAGGATATGTGTTGTTAAAGGAAATTAAATGTTCTTTTAATTCATATATTTATCCCTAGAAGGGTAACCTTCGTCGAATCGATCATCTTTTTTCCTTAAATAACAACTAAAATATTAAATAAAACTTCTTGGGCCATATTCATAGAGAATTACTAAAGTCGTATTTTTCTAGTCCACAGTTTAAGCTAAACAATTTAACAAAACACAGCTTCTATTCATAGACGATTTTCTAGCTGTGTTTAACTAAACTAGAGTTTATTGAAGAAATCTACTACAACTATGCTTCATATGAAGACATTAAACATCAATGTCAAAATAAAATATTATTTTTCAAAATTTCAAATAATCTGAAATCGAAAACTAAAAATTTCTTCAACTGTTTATTTTAATTAATTTTTTGCGTGAAACTGATACATTGTGAACATTGAAAAACTTATCGCACTTACCACGATAAATTAATTAAATTAAATTTTGTATTTGATGTTTTGCAACAAAGCCGCGGGAGCTGACGGCAACACTGCCGAACTCTTCAAAGCAGCCGGCGATGACTTGGTTAGGAGCATGCACCAACTCATCTGCAGAATATAGTCGGAAGAAAGCATGCCCGATGAATGGAACCTCAGCATTGTTTGCCCGATCCTGAAGAAAGGAGACCCTCTAAACTGCACCAACTACAGAGGCATCAGCCTCCTAAACATCGCCTATAAGATCTTTTCTGCAGTACTATGTGAACTTCTGAAGCCGTTTGTCAACAAACTGATAGGTCCTTATCAGTGTGGCTTCAGACCCGGAAAGTCCACCATCGATTAAATATTCACCCTACGGCAGATCTTGGAGAAGACCCAGGAACTTCAAATCAATACTTACCACCTTTTTATCGGTTTCAAAGTCGCGTTTGACAGCGTCTGTAGAGACCAACTATATAGAGCAATGTCTAGTTTTGGCATCCCAGAAAAACTCGTCCGTCTGTGTAAAATGACAATGGAAAACTCACGCTGGTCCATCATGGTCGGAAAAAACTTAACGGACACATTTGCTGTCATGCGATTTCTTCAACATCATTTTTGAAAAGATTGTGCAAAACTCCAACGTCAACACCACAGGCACAATTTTTCAAAAGTCCGTCCAGCTACTAGGATACGCAGACGACATTGACATAATTGGAAGAATACAGCGTGATGTCAGTGGAGCGTTTGTGAGTCTAGAGACGGAGGCCAGGAAGATGGATCTAGCAGTAAACGAGGGCAAGACCAAGTTAATGCTGTCAACTAGAAAGGACAAACAACATCGACTCAGACAACAACACCAGCGCTGAAATCAAATGAAGAATCACTCTTGCCAATTGCTGCTTCTTTGGACTTAGAAGGCAATTGAGTAGTAAAGTCCTCTCCCGCGCAACTAAAGTGACACTCTACAAAACCCTCATCATCCCGGTCCTCATGTATGGTGCAGAGACATGGACTATGACAACATCCGATAAAAACGCTTTGGGCTGCTTCGAGAAAAAAATTCTTCGATGATTCAATCAAGAACTGTACGAGCTGTTCAGCGACACTGAGCTAGCCAGAAAAGTTAAGGTCCAACAACTTAGATGGTTGGTTCATGTAGAGCGAATGGAAAATAATGCTCCGGCTCGTAGTCTTCGAATTCAACCCGGAAGGACGTGGCAGAAGAGGAAGATCGCGACTCAGATGGAGCACACAGGTGGTAGAGGACCTGAACCAACTTGGCGTGCGAAACTGGAGACAGCTAGCCAGGGACCGAGCTGGCTGCAGATGTTTGTTGGATGAGGCCCTGGTCCGTGGACTGTAGCACTATCATAAGTAAGTTTGCCTAGTGTGGGATTTTCAACAAACACCGCGATGTCAAAATTCGCCTACGTTATGTTTCACCAAACTTTCCATTTATTTGTTATAGCTTTTGCCTGTATAGAACTGGTGAAACGAACATTTCATATTTCGCTCGCAACATTAAAATTTCAACTATTTTCTTCATGATTCATCAGAAAAAGGCGATCGAAGAAAATGGACTGAGTGATCGAAGAGTTTCGATCACAATCGACATTCACAATATGAAATAAGGTAATCGATAATCGATGATCGAAAAAAGTCGATTATCGATTAGAAAATCGACAGTTATTGCAATTCAAAATGACTGAGGAAAATCCCAAAATTATGACGAAGAAAGGTATGATAGACTGGTCCGACTGCGCCATTAATTAAGAAAGTTTTTTTTTCTGAAATCTTGCATCCCTTTCAAAATAACCTCTTCCTTAGTAACATTTTTTTATAAAAATTCTAACATACGCGTACAACAACATGGGGTTGTGTATCACCATACCTTATTCACACAGAACAACCTGCCGCATCGATTTTTTTCAGCCAACTGATAGCTGACATATTGAATGACAAATACTAAGAACGGTTGCAAGAAAAATCAAGGCATGCTTAAGATACATTTAAAATAATATTGTCTTGGGTGACGTGTCAGGTGTCACCCCTGTTGTTGTCCGAAGGTTAATTTTTTAAGCTACATTTAGGAGGAAAAAAATATAAATAAATAAAACTTAAAAATATTAAAAGAAACAAAACTAAAATGAGCAGTATTTTTTTATTGATGACACAAAACAAGATAAAAATAATAAAAATCACTAAAAAATAGAACAAAATTATATTAAAACCAAGAAAATTATTTTTTTTATTTTTATTTAAAAAAAAAATCTTTAAATTTGTTTTAGAACAAATTCCAAAATAAATAAAAAATAACCGAAGGGAAATTGCTAAAAAAGACTTTTTTTTTGTTTGGGGAAGGAAACAGGGGATGCATGAAGAATGAATTAAAATTAAAATCGCTAAACAGTAAAAATGAATATTAAATAAAAATACAATTTTAATTAATCTCTTCTGTTTGTGAATAAACGTAGAAAGGCATTAACGTTTCAAAAATAAAAATTGTATAACACAAAAGTTAAATAAATTAATTTAAAAAATTTTTAACTGCTAAAATGTTGGAAACAATATTTTATAAACAATTCGCTTACAGCAGCGTTTTTTTTTTACCTAAACAAAGAAGAGAATACAAATGTTAAAGACTTAAGCCTAATTCGTTGGCTTTTTCACATTGTTTTTGCATGAAGGTTTGTGTGTGTTGGTTTATTGTTGTGTTATCAATTAAAAAATACTAAAATTAATAAAAAAAAATCAACAGTTTGGTACTTAATGCATGTTAATTTGGCGTAGTATAGGTTAATAATTGTTTCAGCTTTCATTTATGTTTTTTTATAGATTTTGAGTTCTACTTTATTTGATTTAAAAATGTCACAAAAAGTGATGATTGCCGTTTGTTTTCATATTTTCAACATCACTCTTTTAATTTGTTTTAAAATTAGTAAAACATTTGTTTTTGTTTCTCAAAAGAAAGAGAAAAATTGTAAAAAATAAACATTTCGTACAAAAAAACGTTACAATTTTTTAAACTTCTTGATCGCATTTAAATATAAAACAATTTTTTTATTATTTTTTTTTGTTATGAAAATAATAATAAAATAGATGTGTAGGTGGTAAAAAGGGGGAGTTTTGGGGGAAAAGGTTTTATTTAAAACTTCCGGACAAATTTACACATCGTCGGGTGCTAGTTTTGTGTGACTGTCATTGGCACTTTTATCGTTATCCTTGCTCGATGTGGAGTTATCATTCGTCGTCGCTTTTGTGTCGCTATTGTTGGCAGACGATGCACCGGACTTGTTGGCTGGGGCGGCATCCGCAACGTCTTCTTCTTGCGCCTTGAATGCTGCTTCCAGAGCTCGAATTCGATTCTCGTGCTTGACGATGATTGCTTTGAGTTTACGAATTTCATCAGTGATGTCACGGAGGTCCTTTTCCTATAAAAACAATTAACAAAATTAATTTCATCTCAAAAAAGATGGAGTTTTGCAATTTACACTTATTCCACTGACAGGTCCACTTTCGTTGTTGTTTGATGCATTTGAATTGCCTATGGAGAGATCGACACCCTTCGAGGCACCTCCGCTACCGCTGCTGCCGCCACCACCAGAACTGCCAGTCTTCGGTGAGCTTTTGTTTAGGATGTTGGCTTTCTTCGACACCGAAAGCGATTTGGTCCCTGACTTGTAGCCTCCCTGCACAATAGATACACGATCCTATTTTAGACTTTTTAGTAATCTGTTCGTTTGGGCTTAAAACATGGACACACACACACGGCGTGCGGTTAATAGCACTGATGGAAATCAGTTAAAAGCATTTCGGCTTTGAAGCTCTCTTTTGAGAGACATTTGGATAGTCAAAGAACAACATGCGCAATTCATATCTTTTTAGTTGGCAGACAAAAGCACTTCAAACTTATGTTAAATCAAAAACAAGAACACAAATGAGCTTTAATTGAATGACGCAGGTGGGCATGGCTCAGAGGATAGAGTAGTTGATTGCTAAGCCGAATGCTACGGGTTCAAGCCCCAGCTTCGGCAGAATTCTCTAACTACAAACATCGCAAGCTGTGCGATAACATGAGACAATAAAAATTTTAGTCTCCTCCTCTGAGCCACGTAGGTTTCTGTTGTGTGCTTTCTATCTATGTGTCTATCTGTCTATCTCTCTCTGTTGTATTAATGTCTTGTTCTGTTCCAGCCGATGGCCGCAGTCACCAGTGCTGCTATGTGTCTGTAGTTCGTTACATTCATGTGCGAAGTGCTGTGAAATGTCAATGTCAATTGAATGACTTCCTGAATTTCAAGTCAATCAGGAGGCACATATTCAATTTAAGCTCATTTGAAATATAACCGACGCTTAAATTTAAATCGATACTCACTTTAAGTGATATGACAATTGGCTCAGCGTCCTGTCCGGCAACCCATTCTTCTGCCGTTAGCGCAGCATCATCTGACAAAGTGTCGGGATACAAATCCTCTTGGAACAAATCCGATTTCCTTGGAACTGTCATCGAAATGACTTGGCACAGCCCATTATTATTGAGACGATAGAATTTTGATATTTCGCAGGTTGTAACATCACATCCACGTTTTGGCATCATACCAATGCCACGTTGTGGATCTGGCGTTTGAAACGTATTAATATAATGTACAAATGGTGGTTCAGGTGTGATCTGTCAAGAAATTCGTTAAATTCAAATTTAAATTCAAATAATTGTTGTTTTTGTTGCTTACTTCAAAATACCGTATGACCGAATCACCTTTACCACAGAGATAAATCAAATTCGTATCAGGATCATACAGAGGGAACATAACACCGTTAGACGTATCCAATTCAACCATCACAATTGGTTCGCTCAGAGCATCGGGAGCTCGCAATGAGTATTGACGTTCCGATGATCGATTGAAACCGGTTGTGAAAATAAGACCATGTCGCAGGAAGAGAGCACGTGTTGCTTTGGAACCTTCATGGCAGAGAGCTTCACTCTCAACTTCACCTGTGCGCGGATCGATGATGCGGATTTTCTTGTCCTTACATGTGGTCACCAGTTTGGAACCGTCCCAATTGAAGCAGGCACTGTAAACAATATCCGGATGGCTGTCGATGTGTACGAGTATATCGCCAGTGCCGACATTCCAGATGACGACCTTTGAAAATGTGATTTTATAATCGATGATGAAAGAGACAATCGTATTTTTGGACTTACTTGATTATCTGAGCCGGCTGTGAGGAGTATATTTAGTGCCGATGGATGCCACAGCACGAGGCCGACTCTTCTTTGATGGAAGACAAGGTCGACGACAGGATCGGTTAGTGTTCGGGATAGACCACCATCGGGTATTTGCCAGACTTTGACAACACAATCTTCTGAGCCGGATGCGATGACATTGTCGTTGTGGGGACACCATGCTATATCTAGAACAGGACCTTTGTGACCGCCTACTAGTGGATGGTCGGCTGCAATTCGACCGACCTGGTGGGTAATAATAAAACAACATTAATTTAAATTGTCTCAGCTCTAACTGAAAATTGAAATAAACAAATACATGAATCAATGTTCATTAAATACTCTAATTAGTCATTGCCAATCAAATTTCACAGTTTAGAAAATTGGTAACCTTTGGATAGGCATCGCATACCAGTAAAAATCCTGATAGCCTATCTATCCCAACCGACTCATGAACTGCAATTATCGATTCGATAAATGATAAGATTCACAACAGAATTTAAATTATCGCAATTGGTTTATTACTTTGACAGCATGATTTAACCAAACTGAATAGTGCTTGAAAAAACGCGAAGCTTTATACCAAGAAATGCTTCAAAACCAATCTTCGAAATAGCATACTTCTTTTGGGTGTTAGTACTCCGAGCTGTTCGGATGTTCTAAATTCATGACGTTTAGGGTTTAGTGGTACTCAGATCAATAGTTACCCCATCTAACTATAACCTAATCTTAGTTGACACTAGACAAAAACTCCTGGAAGACAAAAGCATTCATTTTTATACAGATGGATCCAAGACAAATGATGGAGTTGGTAGTGGTGTGTACTCAGAAAAGCTTAATCTAAGCCTCTCATTCCGCCTCCCTAATCATTATAGCGTCTTCCAAGCGGAAATTTTAGCGATCGAAGAGGTTCTCTCCTGGCTAAGAAAAAACGTGATATCAACTCCTGATATCCGCATCTTCAGGATGCTATTAAATCTCTCGACGGTGTCTCAACCAACTCTCAAACGGCCCTCGATTGTCGATCATCTCTTATGGAGATGGCGCTGCAATTTAATATTCACCTCTGCTGGATGCCGGACCACAGAGACATCACGGGAAATTGTAGAGCCGATGAACTCGCTCAAAATGGAACCGTCATAACCTATCTCACCTTAAAGGGAAAAGATAGGTATACCGATAGCTACATGCAAACTTTTGCTGAAAGAAACAGCCTTAACGATAACAAGGTCTAGGTGGTACAATTTACCAACGTGCGCAGCCACAATATGGCACATATGGCCGTCACTTGACAGAGTTCATATTAGCTCCCTAATAGGTGTCCTTACGGGACACTGTCTTATAGGAAGACACGCAATACGATTTGGTGTAGCCTCAAATGACTTCTGCAGGAGCTGTATGGACGAGGAAGAAGAGGAAACAATCTCTCACCATCTCTGCACATGCCCTGTTCTTTCACTAAGACGCAAACTTCATCTGGGAGAATATTTTTACGATAATCCCAGTGAACTAGCTAAAAGGGATATCAAATATCTTCTTCGCTTTATAAAAAGCTCAAAATGGTTCGACTAGTAAAAAGTACCTAATTCTCAAGATTCATGTGGTATCACAATGGGTCTTTTCTTTTGGCCTAAGTGTGCGGATCCTGGGTCCACAGCCACTTTAACCTAACCTAACTTAGTTAACACTAACAACAAAACAAAATGTCGATACTTCAGTATACCAGAAATGTCAAATTTACCACTTTTATTTTTTCAGTTGCGAACTAAATTGTCAAATTTACTTAACATTTTGTTAACTAATTAAAAAAATCGTAAAGATGACAGTTCAAAAAATGAGATGTTAGCAAAATTTAGCAGATTAATAAATTCATTTTCAGTACACAGGCTCTCAAACCTCGATTCACATACATGACATATTTATGTATGGCATGTAAGTATAACCAGATATCAACCTCAAGATGAGCCGTAATATTTTTTTCATGTTGAAAAATCCGTTAAGGATTCAAAATGTATTTCCGTTCGTGATATCTTAACAATCAGAAACAAGTGCTTCCAAAATTGGTTCAACCGCATGCAAATAGTAGATACAGCAATGACCCCATTTTTATTGCCGAAACACAAACACGCTGTAGCTTCGCTTTCATCTGCGTTACGATTCACCCGCTTCGCGTTTGCTTTGAATGACAGTTCTCTCTCCATCATCCATCTCCCTCCAAAAACAAAATTAATTTTGTTTGCTGTCGCTGTCGGACTGAGCAAATTTTCAGCATATTTGGACTAGAGCTTCCGTTTGGAGTCAATTTACGTAACAATACGTACGAAACGTGAGGTCGAAACTTCATTGTGATAGAATGCATTGAATTCCTATGGCTGAGTTCGTAAACGTCAGACGAAGCCAAAGATAAAGGGTGTCTGTGTTTCAGCCATTACCACTCAAACGCAAAATAATTGGACTGCCTACGACAAAAAATGAAAATGTGACTCTTCTTATCATTCATATCGGAATATAACTCTGTTTTTTGGTATTTATCTTAAGTTTTATTTATTTTAAATAAATAGAAACAACAGAACCAAATACATTTCTAAAAATTATTAACATTGATCTGTTTTAATAAAAATAAACAAGGAATTATACAGTTTTGTTAACGCAAAATAGTTGGCCTGCACTCTCAATTTGTATTTTACCATGGTGTTACATCACCCTTAGCCTTGATAATGGCTTCAACACGTCTTGGCATAGTGTCAACTAATTTTTGACATTCTTCAGCTTTAAAAGAATCCCAAATATTCGTTATTTTTACTTTTAATTCTTGAAGAGTTCGACATGGCTCTTTTCGAAGATTTTGCTTCAATTTATGCCAAACGGTTTCAATTGTGGACCTTGCTGTATGGCATGAAGCACCATCCTGTTGAAAAATATATTCTCCCTCATTGCCTTGGAGACGTGGTATTGATGGAAGCAGCTCGTTTTGGAGAATATCTCGGTACTTGGCAGCATTGACAATTCCATCTACAAAATGTAAATTGCCCAAACCCCGTCCGGACATGCATCTCCATATCATGAGAGATGCTGGAAACTTGACTGTTTTGTTAAGGCAATCCTTATGAAAGGCCTCTTTTGAGTTTCTTATGACCCTTCTTCGTTCATCGCCCACACAAATTTCGATCCTGGACTCATCACTCCAAATAATGGACCTCCATTGACTAAGAGTCCAGTTTTTTCGTTGTTTGGCCCACTCAAGTCGCCTCTTCTTTTATTTTGGTGTTATTAGTGGTTTTTCCTTGGCCTATATTTAAATAAATTAAACACCTTTTATTCAAAGTAACTAAAAACAAACCTTATAAAATTTGTATCCAATTTTTTTCATTGTCCGCCTACAAGTGTCAACCGATACACTTTTTGAATTTGCTCTTTCCATTGAACAGTAATGGCGGCCGAAGTTTGGCGTCAGTTTTCTTTTATTATTTTCCGTAAAATTCGGCAATCTCAAGGTTTCGCAATTGGTGGTCTTTCGGTTTTTTACCTACCTCAATACTTCCACTTTTTTTAAACTTTGTTATTAGATTTCGAATTGTCGAACGTGGCAAATTAAGTTTTTTTCGCTATTTTGTAGCTCGACAGTCCGGTTTTAAAATCATTAATTATAACTTTCCGAAGGTCTCGAGATAATGGAACACCACGCACCATGATTAACATTGAATTGTTGCTGGCTTGCACAAATCAAGAGTTAAATAACAACAAAACAAGTTTGTGTCAGTTTCTTAAAAAAACCGTTAACTGAAACTCTATTTAAATTATCATAGTCCAACTATTTTGATTCCCAATGAGAGTAGTCTAACTAATATGCTCTCATCTCTCTTTACAAAAGAGCAAACATTAGACTTGTGCTCTCTCTTATTTAATATTTTTTTAGCATTGCTTACTTATTGAATGTACTTTATTACACTGACAAAAAAAAACGATGCAATAATTGCCGAGACCTGAGTATTAAAGTGTATAGAATATTTTCATTTTTATTTGGTGAGTAGGCCAACTATTTTGCGTTTGGGCTAGTAGACGTTTTACGTTTTTATGTTTTTTTTCTAACACGTAGGACGAAAAATATTAGGTCTGTTCGCGTGCCCTCCTAAAACAGTAAAATTTTACTAAATTTTACCAAAGCCTGTTTGCGTACTCAAAAATTTTGTAATTTTTCGTAAAAGAGAGCGCTCGCGAGAGAGTAAAATATTTCAACCTACGAATTTTGGCCAATTTCTTTGGGCTGATTTGTGAAAAGTGTTAAATTTGATTGAAAGTAGCAAATAAATAAAAAAATTCAAATTCAAGGTTTCAATTTTTCATACAAAAAAAAAAAACTTGACAATTAAAATGTGGGTAAAATCTATTTATTTCAAGACTAGACTTCTCCTTTCGAAATTAAAACCGCAAGCATTTGAAATATTAAACGTCAAAAACTCTAAATGTCATTTTTAATCAAAGTGGCCTTGTTTTGATATTTTTCGTGCTTGCGTATTTTTAAACACGATTTCACCATTATTTGTTCCTTAAGCAAACGTCAAATAGAAAAAGTGTATTGTCATCTGATTACTTGGCAACTGAGATCAAAGACTCTTTCGCGTTCAATCGGCTTTGCGTGTATTTTTTTGCTCTTTGTCAAAAAGTTAGAATTCAAAGCAAAAAAATACACGCAAAGCCGATTGAACGCAAAATTAAGCGGAAAACACAAAGCTGCTTTGCTGTTAGCGCTGACTCCGTTACGTTACTATACTTCGGTTTGAACTTTGACAGACATCTGCCATTTTAATAAATTTATTTTATTTTCTTCAATCAATTCTTCTCAAAAATTTAATTTTTTTTTATTTTTTGAAAACAAAACTGACAGCTGAAGCAAAAAGGAAATAAAATTCAAATAAAATGTTCACACAAACAAACAAGAAAACATGTCGGTGAGCAAATTCATATGAAAAAGTTGAAAACATTTCTACTTTTGCTACAGCTTTTGAGACGTTACGTTTATGTTACGGGGTTCTTCAGTATGTCAAATTAAAGTTTGAGCAACAAAGCTGCTTTGTGATAGCTTGTTTGCAATTCCTAGTCGATGTTCACATTGGATTCTTTCCTCCGACTTATCTTGACGTCTATATGTTTTTTCTCTTTCGCACTTGCTGGTTAGAAAAAGACAGCAAAGTGAGGCAGGATTTTCAAACCAAACTAAAAATTTATGGATTTTTTTTGACATTTGGCATATGCCGTCAAATTAAATAGGCCAGTTCCACCTAACAACATCTCACTGAGATCTCAGAGATTTTTTAAGTGCAACAAAAATGTGAAATGAGATTTTTTTCTGAGATCTCTGAGATGAAAATATTTTGCATTCGATTTCTCATTCAGCTATTTCGACGTGAGTGACAATGTACAACAACAATTTGTAAGGTAACCATTTTATCTCAATGAGAATTGAAAATTATGTTCCACCAAATGATTTTGCCTCAGTCAAAATGACATTGAAATCCCATGTGACTTTTCTTACAACCCAAGAATTGATCCGTGACGTAAGTGGTAATTTTTTTCCCTTAAACGCATTTCTTTCACAAAGAAATTTAATTTTTTTCTCGAAGGATTGATTTCTCTTGAATCTCCGTCTTTTTGGAGACGGATTTACACATAATTGTACACGGATTTTACATATATATACTACGTGTTTGATATTTCTGAGCATTCTGTACAAAACGATTTAACAGCTGACCAGACAACAAAGACATTCAAAAAAGGGATTGATTCGTTTTTGCACATATCTTACACGCCAAAAAACATTGGATTTCAGTAGCAATTCTTCTTGGTTCTAAGAAAAGCCACATCAGTGAGATGTTGTTAGGTGGAACTGGCCTATTGTCAATTTATGACAACTTTAAGACGTCAAAGTGAGTCTGGAGCGTTCACACTACTTTTTTGTTTGAACACGACAGATTGGCCTTACTTCAAAATAAGTCGGCGGATATAGTCCAATGTGAACATCGTCCTATGCTTGAACTTTATACGTCACTCAACGCTAACAGCAAAGCAGCTTTGTGTTTTCCGCTTTTTGAAAATAAAAATCTGTTTGAAATAAACTGTCAAATTTACAGTATTGCCATACACCAATGATTAAACTTCTTATCGATTAATAAACATTTTTTTTTAATTTGCTTTTCTTTCTCTCCTTAGCCTCCAAACAATCAGCCCGAGCGTAGCCGAAGTGGCCCGATCGGGCCATTTTTGCCCTATTTTGTTGAAATGGCCCAGTGGCCCCAAAAGATGGAAAATGGCCCTCTAAAAAGTGTTAGAACCTTAAACAGAACATTTGTTCATATGCATTAAGACTTCAATTCTTTAGTTAGGGTGACGACTTCGATTTATTTATTTTGTTTACTAAAAACGTTAACCAGTTCAATAAATCTTCACAAAACGTTGAAGGCATTCATTCTTCCTCGTCGAGAAGTATGTTTCTTGATACCTAAAACATTTATACAAGGCTAACATGCAGCATTTTTCTTACGCTTATGGTCATATTTTTGGTAAATTCAATTGACATCTGAGGTATCCTTCTTGTATATTAATCTGCACATCTGCAGTATCTCACTTCTCACTTGGTCATCTAAAATTAACACAATTAAACTAGCGCTAACTTTTTTTCCTATTTTCTATAGGTTATGACTTTTAAAGTCCATGTAATTAGGTACTAGGAAGTGCAAATACAGACACAATTTATTTTTAAGTTTTTTTTCCAAAGCTAAAAAAGGAGGTATTATATTGCAAATAGTCAAAACTGGCATACAAAATTAATTTAACAGGATGCAGTAGTGCATTTACTTCATTTCTGTTTGTGGCCTGAAAAGACGAAAATGGCCCGATTTTTTTTTAAAGTGGCCCGATTTCAAAAATAAAATCGGCAACGCTGATTCTAAAAACCCCGAGAGTTTGTTCCCTTCTCCCTACTCTCTTATTACAAACAAAAAGTCTTCGGGAAATTATATCTTCAGAAAGGGAAAAACATTCTCCGGAAAAAAAGAGGCATTCTAAATGTAACAAATAGGGAAAATTTTTACTCGTCTCCCGTCGAATCATTCCCCGGAAATTTGTTGGAGAATTATAAACGAAAGTGGAAGTATTGTTTTTTGCATCGAAAATAAATTTAAATTGTAATAATTTTTTTTAAATTTTAATACACCTAATAAGTCACAGCTGCAAATGTTGCAGATTCCAGAGCAGGGCAAAGGAAGAAGCCTTACAGTTTTGCCAACGCCAACGCAACATTTCTTTTATTTGCGGCTGTTTGACATATTTGTATCCATTGTTGACTAAGCTGCTCTTCCAGGACTTCACTAAGCATTTTACTGAAACAAGGATGGGATGAGGCAACATTAAAGTCTTTTCCAACGCCTGCCGTTTGGTATGATCCCTCAGCAAAAAAACGCAAACAAGCGTTCAATTTTACAATTGGAAGAACTGAAAAACACTTTTCAACTGGTTTATTGTCTCTAATGACAATGAGAACCTAATGAAATGAGTAATGACACACCCAACAAGAACTTTTTCATTAACTCTTTAACATTTTTGGAAAATTTAAACCAAGACATTTATTAAAATGTAAACAAAAAAACAAATGTACACACAGCCATTCTGGCGACCCCAAAGGATTAACTACACTCCTTTGACAGCTTCTGGCAGCTCTTTCCTTTCATTTCATATGACAAATATTGCCAAACAGCTGTTTCAAAACAATCAGAATTTTTGTTCCCGCTTTCGAAGGGAAAAATAATCACCCGATGAATTCAGAATAAGGGAGAGAACTCCCCGGGAGAACACATCTCCCGGGGAGTACAATCCCCGGGGAATATTAAGAATTGGGCTGAATATTTTGTGAGTCAAAATACGTTTTTTCCATTAAAATTGAGGGAGGGTTCTTTTATGTAAGTGATGGACATAATGACAGTAAGTTTACCTGACATCTATTCATTAATTTGACTTCTAAAGTTCAGTAGATGACACTAGCTAGACATTAATCATCTGTCAGAAACACGAAGGAAATGACTGATAGTTTCAGTAATTAACTTAAATATTAAAACATTAAAAGGAGGTATTCAATTCAAATGGAATTTGTTTACAACTTTAATACCTACGACGTAACATTGTTACTTAAAATACCACATCTTCAATTCAAACATGTTTTTCTTCTTAAACAGCTGCAACTTATTCCATTTGAGTTTGTTTTCATCAATATTTTGGCTTTTCAAAAACAAAATTACCAACTCTCTTTCCCCATTCTCTTGTTTTATTTTCCAATTATTTTTTCTTTAATATTTTTTTAAACTATTAACAGAAATAAATGCCACTCACACTATAATACTTTCATTTTCTTCTAATCCAAAAATCCAAAAATAGCTCAAAATTATTGAATATTTTCCATTGCGGCCGATTGGGGTCTGACCTTTAAGATTTTCAACAATTGTGCACACGTCCGCACTTAAATATTAATTACATCCCGTTAAAACGTGTAATAATCAACGAAAATAATTTTATTAGTATTTTAGCCTCACACACATCATCGGCCGCCCACTTGACAACCTAAATACAAAAACTAAAAATACCTTAGCTCCCAATTGTACTCTTTCGAGAGAGTGCAAAAATCGTCGAAGAAGTGCATTTAAAAAAACAGATTTGGCGTTGTCGCAAAATTCATCCAATTTAAGAACAAAATTTTACAAAACAAAAACTGGACCGAATATTGTCTGTTGCATCTGCGACACTTTGGCTGCTGTGGCATCTACGATAGGTCGGCCCGGCGCGGCGCGGTGGTGTGTGCAAAAGAAAAACCTATAAGCAAAGTGTGTAGAAATAAACAAACAAGAAAATGCCTCGAAATTTTGAAAATATCCTAAAATGGTTTTTTTCGTACATTCGAAAATCGAAAATAAAATCGCCTTTGCGAAGATAATCGTCTTCGTCGTAGTCGCGCTTTCGAATTATATCGGCAACACGACAGCGACGCGACGAAACGAAGGCGCGACGAAGGCGGCAACGTGTGCGGTTTGGTGCGCGCGCCTAAAATACAAAAAACGGTGAGTAATTTTCTAATTATAAAACTGACTTAACGGTAAGTAAGTGTGTGAAAACGGGAAATCGTTCAATAGGACCACACGGACACGATGATCGTGCGTCGCAAAGCGTTAGAAAGAGTCAGGTTGTTTCTGAATTCGATTTTTTTTTTTTACTAAACACCCTGCTCCTCTCGAATGCCGACCTATTTTAAAACTTTTCCATGATATATTTTGTTTGCTATTTTTGAGATTGAAATAGATTTTTTTTTAAAGATTGGCTGGCATCCAATTGTTGAGGTAACGTTTTTCACACTAGGCGGATGTGTGTAAGAGTTCTCGCTAATTTTGTGCGTTTTTCTTTTTGCTTCTTCTAGTTGTTGGTTTGTTTTTCTAATATGTTTTGAATTCGCTTATTTTTCTTTTTGAACAGATACTTTTTGATTGATTGGCCGTCAAGTGAATGGTAAAAACTAATTGCACTAATTGATGATTTGTGTGAATTTTTAATTTGCAATTAAATGAATTTTTTTGCAAAATAGTTTTCTAGTTTGTGATGAAATTCAAATTAAGAAGAATGTCACACTGAATGAAAACATCAAAATTTCATATTTTAATGAGTCTGACGGTGGGTTAAAAATAAATAAGATACAATTTTTTTACGACGCACACTTTTAAACTTAGATCGCTTTTGAAATAAATATTTGAAGGAGAATAAAAACGTTTTCAACTAGAAATTTAAAATGAACGAAATTCTGGTAAAACTGTAAGCACTTCAGATAATTCAGTGGAACTCAAGAGGCGAAACTTGTGGCCAAAGGAACTCTGGAAGAGATAATCGAAGATATGCCACTTTGTTGGAGATTTCCAAAAAGAACTTTATAACTTTTTTATTTTTTAAATAAAACGCAAACCATTCAATTCGCTGGCTTGTTGGAATAAACCAATGACTTAACGTAGGCCCAAAGAAAATAGTCTAGAGGTGATCACACTTCCACTACTAAATAGAGTAAACTTGTCTAGGCTGCACCTAGTGGTAGTTGTCCTGGTGTTAGTAGGTCGTGAATAATGACCCTGCTATTACTACGAAGACCGCCATCCAACCTAGGAGCTCGTATAAGCAGCGTCCTTATGCGATGAGTATACTGAAATCCCCTGTTGCAACATTGGGGGATGGAAGTAATCCCATCCATAACAGAAGGATTGAGTGGACCAAATCCATCGTAGCCAAAACTAAGACTAGCTTGGACTCCACGTCAAAGCGACAAAGGTCTTTAGAGGAGTCCACTTCCGTTCCCAAAAAACACAAACTGTATAACACCAGCACTCCCAATATTCCAAGAGTGCCTCTCACTATACCATTTAGTGATGTACTTAAGAAGCACAACAAAATCGCGGTTGCGGTCATTGATAGGAGCAATAGCGATGGCACGATTACCTCTGACCGTTGGAAAGGGGTGAAACTGAGGCTCTCGGCTGACTTCCTCAAAGTCATGCGAGAGCATCCAGGTTCACCGTCTGTAACATGCGATGGAGGTTGGCATCAAGGTCATGTCAAACTCATGGTTTCTAACGACCAGAGGTCGCGCGATCTATATACGCTTGCTGTCGGAATACAAGGCGAAGTTTGGCCAGGCGCAAGACTCGAGGCTATTGCTAAGGAGGACATTCCTTGCAGGCTCCGAGCTAGCGCAAGGATCCCAATGGAACCCTCACGTTTAGAAGACATCCATGAGATGATCAGGCTAAACAACCCGGACTTCTCTTGTCACGACTGGAAGATCGCGAAACTGGAGGAGCCGAAGGGCCTTTATCGAAGTGCGATTTTCGTAGATCAATAGAGACTCTGCGGATTTTCTGGCGCAAAACAAAGGAGTGATGAGATACAGGTTCGAAACGATTACGCTCCGTGTCTATAAAAAAGATGAGGTAGACGCTTCGTGCGAGCCTCCAAAACCTTTTCCAGAAGCTGTGTCGCAGGACGTGGGGGTCCCAGTGCTACTATCACCTTCCCATCCTTGGATGTCGATGTTGATGTGTCTGGCTCCTCTACTGTCGCAGTACAGTCTTCTTCCTCCAACGTCAAAAGTTTATCCCAAATCAGGGTTGATTGATTTAAATCAATTGACTTAAATCATGATTTAAATCAATGATTTAAATCAAAATTGATTTTTTTAAACAAAATTAAGACAGAAACACTAAAGAGAAAAACTTTTTTTTAACGCAGCTTAAAATTGTCATATTTTTTTTAATAAGGAACTTTAAAAAATAAATTAAAAAAAAAAACTGAAAACTGAAAAACTGTTCATTGTTAAAATCTTTAAAAGGAAACACTAGTTTTACTGCCTTTTCATTTACTTGTTTCGTAGCTAAGACTGAACCAAGCCAAATGTAGGAAATATCCTTTCCACAGACGCAGCTAAAAGCAACATCAAAGTCAAAGTAAGGCATAAACTGGCCAAGCTCATCATTTGTTTTTGTACCCAACAGAGACTGATTTTTGAATATAAGACTTTTTTAAAATAGAGTAAGATCCCAGAGCAATCAGACATAACTTATTTTCACACGGATGAAACCTGAAGTTTTCAGTAGCGTCTCGTGTGCCTTGAATACCTACCCGCTTTGTGGAACTTGCCGAGTGACACCTGGGCAGGTACCAGGTGAGAAAGGTCACTAAAAATAAGTTTTATTTTACTTATTTTCACATGGCTGATTTTTATATATGTCATGAAGAATATTATTTTAAAGTAATATCCTAAGTGTCAGACACTTTTGATGGACCAGGGGCCCTACTATGTAACTCGATTCTACAATAAAATTGCTCGAATTCGAAAAATTGGTACTATGTAACTTTTTAACTACTTTCGAACCAACGAGAATCGAATAGTTCTAGTAGTGCCAACTTTATTCTTATGAACTTTCGAATAATCGAGGAACTACGTAACTCGAAAGTAGAAATCAAAACAAGACAAAATCGAAAATAATCACTCTACATCAAATGTGTTTGCGAGCAGATCGGCTTAAGAAGTTTGTTTTGTAATAATGTAAGTAGAAAGGTGTCTTAACACATAGTTTCAATGAAATATTGTTCAACAGATTCATGAAGGCATCTTTTGAAAGGCGGTAGTTTTGGACAAAGCTGCGATTAAGTCATTTTATTGGGCAAAAATGTCTAGTAAATACTCTAAGGTTAAAATTATTCTCCCTACGCTCCATTAGATTTATCTCTAATCCGCGACACTTTCCATATTTTTGTAGGGCTATTCAATAGGGACGGGTTGATTTTGTAACCGAATCACACTTTTTCGTGTTTTTCCTGTTTAAAAGAAATTCGCATGAATACAATAAATCCAAAATACCGACGGCGATGACGACATAAATGTATGTTTGCTTTGAAGGGTCTCGCTCTCGACGAATTGAGCTGTCAACATGACAGGAAGGAACAAGGAGGAGGACATGGGATGATAGAAACGTAAGAAGAAGCCTGGAAAAGGGGTTGCTCTAGCGAGAGTAGCAACCAAGGTAGGGAGGGTAGAGGAAATTTACTCACGCGTCTGTCAACATCTTGACGCAGGCTGGATTTTTTTTTGTAAACTCCGTAAGGTTCAAGAACCCATGGCCGAGCTAGCCTAAGGGAACAATTCCAGCCAACCGAACCAAGGCAAAATAGGAGGTTACAATTTTGATGTCATGTTGACGGCCATATTGTTTCTTTTGCTATCTGTTAAACACTGCGCCCTTTTGATGAGGTACATGGTCGTTGTTCCAAGTACACTGTTCAACGTTTAGTGTTTTCGAGTCCACCGGCTCAATGAACAACCAGCCAACAGCCGTACTTTAACGAAACGCAAGATCTGCCGAAAATATCGCCACTGTTCGTGAAAGTCTGCAGCAGAATCTGAAGCAGTCAATTCCGCGGACCTAAGAAACAACTTAAAGGATGACATCGACCAAATTCAGCCTAATTCATGCGCCAAACCCATCGAATGTTTCGCCACTCAACCAATTTAACTATGTAATATTTCACACAGGATATCATTGATAAGGTTATCAAATAAAGATGACACCTAATTGATTTTTCATATACAACTTGTGTTATTCAACTTTCAAAATGACCCGGCCTTAATGGAAAACACTTTATTATAAAGTTCATACACATTTTTCCACAGCAAATATTTTTTATTTTTTGAATATTATGTCAAGATATCCGAGTCTCGTTCGGAAATCGAAAATTTGCTAGCAAGTAGCTTGGCATTATTGGCATTCTATTCTACTTTCATACGTAGTACGATTTGAAAGTAGAATCGGAAATGAGTTTCGAATAGAATCAAAAGTAGAATCGAGTTACATAGTAGGGCCCCAGAGCTTTTGTCAGACGCTTTAAAGTTACCCAAATAGTGGAGTCAATGTAGCTCATAAAAGGGCGTTTTCAGAAAGTCCTCTGAAACAGCTCGGATTTGGAAAAAAAAATGCCCAATTTTTTGTTTTTTATATTGTTTAAAATCAGGAACATTTCATTTGGGGGAAATAATTGCTTATATTGTTTAAACAATTTTTATATTGTTTAAACAATTTTTATATTGTTTATAAAGTGTGATCCACGAACGATGTTTTTGGTAATTGGAGTGTATAGGTTGCATTAAGAAAAGAAAAAAATCATATGGAAGGGGGGGAATATTGTCCCCCGTTTAGCCAGGAGGGCCGATCTTATAACAAAAATACCCTATTTTTCAAAAAAAATATTAAAAATCAACGGCTTTGTCCACAATGCCGTGTTATACCTTCTTGCAAAGCTTAAAAATGCTTCTTCGATTTCGCATTTGAATAAAACTGTTTTCAGGAATAGTTTTCGAAAAATTCATCTTCAAAGTCAAAATATTGAAATTTTCAACTTTTTTGTTTACTTTTGAACTAATTTTTTTCGAAATTTTATGAAATTAGGTGCTCATTTTTTCACAATTAAATGCTGTCAGTAGATCCAGAAAATTCCATGCGAAAATGTCTTTTTGTTTTCGAGAAATTAAGGAAAACCCAAAACCACTCAGAAAAAAAAAATCATAGAACAAATATTATCCAAATTTTCTGAGATTTTTTGGTTTTTTCTTAAAAACAAGAACACATTAAGGTATGCGGTTTTCTGGATCTCACTGAGAACTACTGACAGCATTTAATTGTGAAAAAAATTAGTACCTAATTTCATAAAATTTCGAAAAAAAAAATAGTTCAAGTAAACAAAAAAGTTGAAAATTTTGATATTTTGACTTTGAAGATGAATTTTTCGAAAACTATTCCTGAAAACAGTTTTATTTAAATGCGAAATGAAAGAGGCATTTTTTAGCTTTGCAAGAAGGTATAACACAGCATTGTGGACAAAGCCGTTGATTTTGAATATTTTTTTTTAAAATAGGGTTTTTTTTGTTATAAGATCGCTCCTGCCGGCTAAACGGGGGACAATAGACCCCCCTTCCATATGATTTTTTTCTTTTCTTAATGCAACCTATACACTCCAATTACCAAAAACATCGTTCGTGGATCACACTTTATAAACAATATAAAAATTGTTTAAACAATATAAAAATTGTTTAAACAATATAAGCAATTATTTCCCCCAAATGAAATGTTCCTGATTTTAAACAATATAAAAAACAAAAAATTTGGGCATTTTTTTTCCAAATCCGAGCTGTTTCAGAGGACTTTCTGAAAACGCCCTTTTATGAGCTACATTGACTCCACTATTTGGGTAACTTTAAAGCGTCTGACAAAAGCTCTGGTCCATCAAAAGTGTCTGACACTTAGGATATTACTTTAAAATAATATTCTTCATGACATATATAAAAATCAGCCATGTGAAAATAAGTAAAATAAAACTTATTTTTAATGACCTTTCTCACCTGGTACCTGCCCAGGTGTCACTCGGCAAGTTCCACAAAGCGGGTAGGTATTCAAGGCACACGAGACGCTACTGAAAACTTCAGGTTTCATCCGTGTGAAAATAAGTTATGTCTGATTGCGTTGGGATCTTGGACTAAAAGGTCTTGGATTTGAATTGTATTATCAGATGGCAAAGGCTCCTCGAGGGCAGTGTTTTCTTCTTCAGCACTCAAGCTATACATATAAATGCCGTCTTCAATAAGAAAAGTTATTTACGAAGAAAAATAAGACAGATATCTTGCGAATACAGAAAAAAATCAAAAAAATCTGTCAGAAACAAAAAAATCACGATTTTTATCAACCCTATCCCAAATGGAGATGGAGACTGATGACTCACTCGACAAAGTTCTCCCCAGTGAGGAAAAAGATGACAGTGGTGGAGGTTGATCTGCCTTGTTGTAGCCAATATGCTGCAAATAGTACAGATTAATCTCCAACACTCCATAAAGGCTTGTTCTTCTCTGCCTGACAAAAACTGGGGAAGATGTCGTTCTCATCCAAGAGCCCTCGATTGTGAAATCCTTGGTTGGAGGATTGAAAACTCCTGGTTACTACGCTCTATAATCTATATATATATCAGGAAGAGGTAACCCAAGATCCTGCATATTAGTAAAACGTGGTCTAAATGTAAGTTTATCCCTAATTTCAGTGATAAAGATGTCACCACAGCCAGTTTGGTAATTAACAACAATACCTACTGGCTGGTATCAGCGTACTTAGTTTTTCGATATGGAAAGCTTTGCAAGAGAGCGAGGAGAAAAATAGCGGTACATACTTTTTAAATTGTTCCTTTTGATTTGTTTTCTCAACATCATGAGGAAACAGTTAGCATCATCAAATGATACATTAACGCTCAAAGTTAGGTAAAAATGGACAACAAACCTCAGAAAAATTGTGTGCTTATTCAGTTGAAGCGAAGTGTATGTGTCAGAGAATTGAACTTAAAGTTGAACCCCTTCTTATCAGAAATATTCTTTCTTATTCACCTGTCAAAACTTTAAATCTCTATCCCAACGATTTGTGTTGCGTATACGCCCGAGTGTACTTTCTACTCTTCCTTTCATTCCTAACAACCATTTTACCTTCCTTTTAAATTTATTAATCAAAATGTTTTCGAAATAATTTTTGTGTTTGATATTTTTAAACCATTTGCCTTTGTTAATTTTCCGAATCCGAAGATTAATTTATCAAAACAAAAAAAGAGAACAGAGAAAACACCTTAATTCCCCCAGAGAAATGACAATCGCCATTCTTCTCGTGATTGTTGCCAAAAACAAAATACATATCGCCCAATTCGAACTCATCACAAAGAATAATTTAATTATGTATTCTTTCGGCTGTTTCGAAATTCAAAAAAGAAAATACTTTTTGCATTCCACATGACGACTCATCTGCAACCAAAATTTATGATTGAAAACTCCTGGTTACTACGCTCTATAATCTATATATATATCAGGAAGAGGTAACCCAAGATCCTGCATATTAGTAAAACGTGGTCTAAATGTAAGTTTATCCCTAATTTCAGTGATAAAGATGTCACCACAGCCAGTTTGGTAATTAACAACAATACCTACTGGCTGGTATCAGCGTACTTAGTTTTTCGATATGGAAAGCTTTGCAAGAGAGCGAGGAGAAAAATAGCGGTACATACTTTTTAAATTGTTCCTTTTGATTTGTTTTCTCAACATCATGAGGAAACAGTTAGCATCATCAAATGATACATTAACGCTCAAAGTTAGGTAAAAATGGACAACAAACCTCAGAAAAATTGTGTGCTTATTCAGTTGAAGCGAAGTGTATGTGTCAGAGAATTGAACTTAAAGTTGAACCCCTTCTTATCAGAAATATTCTTTCTTATTCACCTGTCAAAACTTTAAATCTCTATCCCAACGATTTGTGTTGCGTATACGCCCGAGTGTACTTTCTACTCTTCCTTTCATTCCTAACAACCATTTTACCTTCCTTTTAAATTTATTAATCAAAATGTTTTCGAAATAATTTTTGTGTTTGATATTTTTAAACCATTTGCCTTTGTTAATTTTCCGAATCCGAAGATTAATTTATCAAAACAAAAAAAGAGAACAGAGAAAACACCTTAATTCCCCCAGAGAAATGACAATCGCCATTCTTCTCGTGATTGTTGCCAAAAACAAAATACATATCGCCCAATTCGAACTCATCACAAAGAATAATTTAATTATGTATTCTTTCGGCTGTTTCGAAATTCAAAAAAGAAAATACTTTTTGCATTCCACATGACGACTCATCTGCAACCAAAATTTATGAAAAAATAATGACTCACAGTGAATATGTCACATTTAGACGCTACAGCATTTTTTTAATCGACACCCAGACAGGAAATCAATTCTAAATTTAAAACAAAACAAACATACAGACATCAAAAATACAAACTTACCTTATTGTGTGGCAAAACAATGAAAGCTCCGCCGCCAGCTGACTCGACAATGATTGCCAAAAATTTCGGATTAACTGCACAGAATGTTGAGTCCCAACTGCTTTTCGATACCCGAATATTATCGTAACATTGTTCACGTTTTAGTGCTTGCCCGTAGACGTGACGAAATTTCGAACTTCGTACAACACGAAATGACATTTTCGATTAGGTTCCGTTTTTCTTTTTTTTTATTATTATTTCACTTTGTTGAACTAAAAAGAATGAGAAGAAGAAAGAAAAAAAATGCATAAATAAAACCAATTGACTTGGGCTCTGCTCCATTTAATCCCATTTTTCATTATACACGTTCATCGTGTTCCCTGGAAATTCTGTGTGAATCATGATGTCTGGAGTGAATAACATTGACACAACACTCGACTTAACGCAATGTACTTGCCAGACCTCATTATTTGTGTTTTTCTGTTTAAGTCATTTTGACAGCCGGCAGCAAAGTGCATATATAGAAACCGCTAGAACTGTGAGCTGTCCACTAACGATGATTGGTATGAGGTCGATAGTGTCGGGCGGATTGATTGACAACATAAATCGTTCGTGTGTTTTTTACTCTGACGAGGGCGGTGTTGTGTTGATTATCTAGAGCAGTGCAGTAAAGTAGAGAGAATTTGATTTCGATGACACAATTCAAGCCCTTCACATACTTTTCAATTTCTTTATATTTTCATTGGAAATCGTTTTTCCAATTCGAAACTGGAGCATAGAACGTTAGAATTTGCTTTTTTTTTCGTTTCAAATTTAAAGTGACGAAGGTAGCGTTGTGGTCTAAATTACTAAGTGCCAGACGTGAGACGTTTTATATGGGACCACGTAGAGCGTTTGTGTGTTTTGCATTATGAGTTTATCGTTGACTTTCTTTTGATAGCGGTTTTGTTTATTTGTTTTATTGCTCTTCTCTTGGAAGGTGGAAGTTCTAGTTTATGAACTTTTGTGTACGAGAGCTGTTTATAAAGAAGCTAAAACAGTGTTTTGTTTACAAATTAGTTGGAGACGTTGTACTTCTGGCCTTTGACACTAAAACACCAATCTTTTGTTTTTGTAAAACCTACTTAGGATTATTTAGTATTACAATAAACACAGACATACATAGATCCATTTGACCCTGAAGAAATGAGCGGCAAAGACAATTAGGGCATTGTTTCATATTTTTCGAAAAAAAAACTTGTACAAGAGGCCATTTATGGGGCGCCTCTCTTTTTTGATTCCAATCGTAAAAAGTTATTTGTTATCGATGCTCGAATACATTCAATGTTGAAAACGTTTAAAAGGAATGTTTGAATGCTTATTTTATTGGATTATCTTTCTAGATGTCTGGTCCTGAAAAAGGGAGATCCTCTAAACTGCGCCAACTACAGAGGAATCAGCCTACTTAACATCGCCTACAAGATCCTCTCTGCCGTAATATATGTCAACGTCTGAAGTAGTGATGGACATAATCGAATGATTTCAATAATCGAGAAAATAGTATTCGAATGATTTGAATAATCGAATGATCATTCGAATTACGAAATCCAATGAAAATGGTGAAAAAATTAAGGTTGACAGTGCACAATGAGCTATTTTACAGGTATAATAATATTGACGGTCATTCGTCAATAGACCTGCCTTAGAAAATACCCTCTCAGATGGTAGGTACCGAAATGGGTTTATTGTTCAATTTCATTTTAGAAACATTTTTAAAAATAGCCTGTTATTCTTCTTAGCTATAAACAATGTTCCGTATTCTAATCATTTTTTAAACACTAATTCGCAAAAATTTCTACCAATCATGTACATATTGTACATATATCAAAAAAAAAAAATAAAAGCAAAGAATCTAGAAATACAAATTTTTGTCTGCCTTTAAAAAAGTAACCAAAAATCATAAACAAAATTCCATTGCAAAGATTTGCAAATTTAACTAGAAATAAAATCGTCATTCGAATTAACACATAAAATAGTCATCATTCGATTTGTTTCTATGCGAATACTAATAATCGATTCTTTTCATTCGAGTACTATTTTCATTCGATTACTATTTTCACTCAATTACTATTTTCATCCGAGTACTATTTTCATTCGAGTACTATTTTCATTCGAATGATTTTTCATTCGATTATTAATAATCGATTATTCATTCGAATACTAATAATCGATTATTTGCATTCGAATGATAATAATGGTCATTCGAATACTAAAAATCGTCATTCGATTTTTTTTTTCATTTGAGATTTTAATTTTGAAGAGTAGTAGTTGTAGCAGGGTTTGAGAAATCATTCGAATGATTTCAATAATTGAATGATCTAGAATGATTGCCATAATCGATTATAATCGATTATATCATTCGAATGATCCCATCACTAGTCTGAAGCCTTTCGTCAACAATCTGATTGGTCCTTATCAATGTAGGTTCAGTACAGGAAAGTCAACCATCGACCAAATTTTACCCACCACCTTTTCATCGATTTTAGGCCGCGTATGACAGCATCTACGGAGACGAACTGTATAAAGCTATATCTAGTTTTGGCATCCCTGCCGAGCTCGTTCGCTTGTGCAAAATGACGATGGAGAACTCTCGTTGCTCCATCAGCTCGTTGGCAACGAGCTTTCGGAATCTTTCGATGTCAAAAAAGGATTCAGACAAGGCGATGCACTGTCTTGTGATTTCTTTAACATCGTTGTTAAGAAGATAGTGAAAAACTCCATTGTCAACACCAGAGGCACTATCTTCCAAAAATCTGTTCAACTCCTCGCGTACACAGCGTGATGTCAATGGCGCCTTTGTGAGAATTGAGGCAGAAGCGGCAAAAATGGGTTTAGCGGTAAATGAGGGAAAAACGAATTATATGCTGTCTTGGAGGAACACCCAACACCGATGCGACGGCTCGGACAGAACGTCACAATAGACGCATACATCTTCGAAGTAGTAAAGGAGTTTGTCTACCTAGGCTCCGCTATTAACACGGGCAATAACACTAGCGGCGAGATCAGACGAAGAATAATTCTTGCTAATCTTTGTTTCTTTGGGCTAAGAAATCAATTGAGTGGAAAAGCGCTCTCTCGATCAACTAAGGTAAAACTGTACAACACCCTCATCATCCTAGTCCTGCTGTATGGTGCAGAAGCATGGACCTTGACAAAATCGGATGAATGTGACTTAGACTGTTTCGAGAGGAAAGTTCTTTGGGTCATCTTTGGCCCCGTGTGCATTGATGGGGAATGGAAAAGAAGATACAACAGCTTACTTTACGGGTTGTACAACGACGTGGACCTAGCCAGAAGGGTCAAGGTCCAGAGACTCAGATGGCTCGGTCATTTAGAGCGCATGGACACCAATGCTCCCGGAAAGCCTTCGACACTATTCCCGAGGGACGTAGAAGGAGAGGAAGACCGCGACTCAGGTGGCGCACACGAGTGGAAGAGGACCTTTATCATTTTGGAGTTCAAAACTGGAGACTTTTAGCTAGGGGCCGATTAAAGAGGCCCTATCCTGGCTCAAAGAAAACGTTACATCTTGCAACGATATACGAATCTTCTCGGACAGCCAAGCCGCTCTCAAATCTCTCGCGTCTGTCTCCACAAACTCTCACATAGTCCACGATTGTCGATCGTCTCTGAATGAGATGACGAAACAGTTTAATATTCACCTCATTTGGGTGCCGGGCCACAGAGACATTCCGGGAAATTGTAAGGCCGATGACCTCGCCAAAAACGGAACACTTCTGCCCAATGTTAGACAAAAACATAACATAGGAATACCACTTGCTACATGCAAATATCTTCTCAAACAATATGCTCTAGAATCAACCAATGCTAGATGGTCACAGGGTACCACCTGCCTTGCTACCAAGCAAATATGGCCAAGCATAGACTTAAAACGGTCAAAAGGCTTGATATCCCTGAGCAGACAAAATATAAGCTCTACAATTGGAGTAATAACAAGACACTGCCTCATAGGTAGACATGCTCTGAGGCTAGGGGTCTACACAAATGACTTCTGTAGAAGCTGCATGGACGAGGAGGAAGAGGAAACAGTCCAACACCTTCTATGTACATGTCCAGCACTCTCCATTAGAAGGAATAACTTTCTCGGTAATCCCTTCTTCGATAATACCAGCGAACTAGCAACGATCGACACAAAATGTCTCTCTAACTTCATTAAAAGCACGAATTGGTTTGTTTGAGTTCATTACTCTCCCATGAGTATTTTGTGGTATCACAACGGATCCTTGAGGTCTAAGTGTGTCAACAACAACTAGACAGCCACTACAACCTAACCTAGCTAGGGGCCGAGCTGGCTGGCGGAGACTGTATCGCCACCTTAAGTAAATAAGTAGGTACCTAAGTAAAAATATGGAACAGAAAATCCTGTCCTTTACTGTTCCAAACTGTTCTAGACAGACGCAATGAACACCAAATCAGAACAGTTTGGAACAGAAAATGTCTCAATGAACACCAAAAGGCTGTAATTTTCTGCTCCAAACTGTGAAGAACAGTGTCACTGAACACACCTATTAAAAACGTTCAAAAGGTATGTTTGATTGCTAATTTGATTCGATTTTCATCCTTAATGTCTGTTTGCATTTCCTTCAGATCCTTTTCTTTTTTTAATTTCATGTCATTTAGGCGCAGACATTTTAAAAACTGTTTTTTTGTTCGTGAATGTCAGCTTGAAAAGTGAATGAAAAGTATTTCCAAACTTAATTTTGACTAAACTTGCATGCTATCACATTTTTATTATTTTCAAGGTGACTACTGAGAGCTTTAACAGAATTTCCAACTACACAAAACAGATCGACGAGGAAATATTTGTATTGCCAATTGAGAACAATCTTCAGCCGAAAACAGAGAAGCGTCATCTACCTACCTACATTATGAAGTTTCTCTTCATAGATGCGAGTATATTCCGAGCGCAACAAGAACTTTGCATATAAAGCTGACAGCGACACACGGTGACAACTTAAAGAAATACACGTAAAGCCAATTTTTTTTTTGGAAATCCTGGAAGTGATATTTATGTATTCCCAAAACAAGAAAAAAAAACCTAGTGTTCAGTTTTAAGCTTTTTGCGAATTTTTGCAACTTTGACCACCTTGATAATGACAGTTTATAAAAAATGCATTCTGAGCTCTTTTCGAAAATTCGTAAAAAAGACGCGACTTTTAAACTTGAATCCATTGAAAACGTACTTAACGGACTAAAAGGTAGCTATCCGATTGATAAAAACGAACGATAACAAAATAAGTCCAACATACACCTACTGCTACTGCAAAATCGAAAACTAAAACACAACAATATAAAGGGTAAACCACAGATGTTCAAAACCTCCAAGTTCAATTTATAAAAAAAAACCGGAAAAATGTCAAGTGTGAAGTATTTAATAACAGTACACAAATCGCATGCTCGAATTCACCGCAAACAAATGAACATTCAGATCTATTCTATGTTCATTGCTGTCACCCATCCGACCGTGCAATAACAACGCCAAAAGTATTGTCTGCCAAGTGTGTGTTTCTTGTCTCAGGTAACAGGTAACCCAACAACAAAAGGCATCGACAGCCTTCTACTCCTGCAATAGAATTTTCGGGAAAACCTGGGGACCAAACCCAAAAATTATCAGATGGATGTATTCGGCAATAATTAGACCAATACTAACCTACGGTAATTTGGTATGGTGGAAGGCTTTAGAAAAGAGCACGAACCTGAAAACTTTGACAAAAGTTCAAAGACTGGCGTGCACTGGCATTACGGGGGCAATGAGATCCACTCCAACTGCGGGATTGGAAGTTATACTCGATCTTATCCCCTTAGACCTCTTTGTTCAAGAATCTGCGGCCAAAAGTGCCCTGAGACTGAGTCAAACTAAAATCTGGAAAAATAGTTCCATAGGACATGCCCAGATCCTCGATAAAGTTATGGGTCATAGTACTACAACGGACTATAAAACACCCGAGCTTGTTTTTCACAAACCATTCCAGACTGCCTTCCCAAGCAGAGAGGAATGGATAGATAATATACCGTACTCCAGTGAATCGTCAATAGCTATCTATACTGATGGCTCAAAAATGGACACTGGTGTAGGAGCAGGCTTCTATTCCGAATCTCTCAAGTTAGCCGCCTCGCTTAGGCTTCCAGACTACAGTAGCGTCTTCCAAGCGGAGGTCCTGGCAGTGACAACAGCTGCTAAAAAGGTATCAATGATGGCGATACCACGAGCTGATATCACCTTTTACATTGATAGCCAAGCGGCAATAAAAGCGATTACTGCAACTGAGGTAAAATCAAAGCTTGTTTCATGCTGCCGCGAAGAGCTTAAGGTTCTTGGCGCTCAGCACAAAATTAGACTCTGCTGGGTCCCGGGCCACAGTGATATACTAGGCAATGAGAAGGCCGATGAATTGGCAAGATTAGGGTCAATGCTTGACGTAAGCCAAGCTCAGCTAGTTAGCACCCCTACCTGTTATTTAAAACAGGAAATCTCAAAAAGAATAACTATCAAGGCCAATGAAAGGTGGAACCTTCTTGACACCTGCGGCACAACAAGAAAGATCTGGCCCTGTTTTAACAAACAAAGAACTGAAAAAATTATGCAACTACACAAGAGATCACTTCGTTCTCTTGTAAGCATAATCACTGGACATAACCTGTTAGGTTATCATATGAAGAAGTTGAGAATCAGTTCAGATGACCTATGCAGAGGATGCGGAGACGAGGAGGTGCATGAAGACACTTCGCACTTTCTGTGTCACTGTCCCGCACTTTCCCAGCAAAGGAAGAAAATGCTTGGCAACTTTTTCTTTGAGAACTTAGAAGAACTCTCTAGTACGCCAGGTACTAGCATCCTGAACTTCGTCAAGGCCTCTAAATGGCTTGACTAACTGAACACATAGGTTTTTCTTATTAGTTTGAGTAGCAATACTCGCGGGTATCACAATGGATCTGTATTGATCTAAGTGTGGCGGTAATGTCATCAACTGTCAGCCCCTAAACCTAACCTAACCTAACCCAACAACAACCACACCACCTATCGGCATCGTGCTAAATTAATCCGCTAATCATTTGCATCGGTTGTTGTGGTTTAGGAGAAATACTAAAATGTGTGTCAGTTTAAATGTCACTCTTTAAAGACTATTATGTCTCTATTGGCATTTGTGTGTATTTCTTGTTCTCAAGAAAAAAAAGAAGAAATTGAATAATGAAAGAAAAATTGCAAGAAAAATAACACTTGCATGCCCTTTTAATTGAAACGAATTCGCTTTTTGTAAGACGAATACTACAGCAACAACGCTTCTGGCCAAGTTCACACGACACAACATATTCAAGTCTTGAATATGACGGCACTTCACCACAACCACCCGCCCTAACCAGCAGAGTTTAAGATGTCAACTTTGTTGACGGCATTATTGTTGTTGCTGTCATTGTGGTTGTAACACTGTGGAAGTGCAGTTAAATAAAAGTATCCAATAAATTCAATGTTGTCGCTAATTCGATGTCGCGCCTTAACAAGTCGCAGCTGATTGTCGATTGTCCCATTAAATTACTCTACTTGAAGTGTATGGTAAGCGAGTATTTACGGATACGAATTATAATTCGCGTGAAAGTTCATTAAACTTTTAGCTTTTATTTTTTTGGCTATAGTAAAAAAAAACTTGGCACTGGCTTTGTTAATCTTTTGTTTTCTAAAAATGATGAATGACCAAACATAAATAACTATGGATGCGGTGGAATAATAGAAGATTCGCCAAAGAACAAGCAACTTTAACAGCTAGTAAGTTTCACAAGCTGAAAACTCAGAAGAAAGTGGGTTAGGTAAGTTTTGGCAAATAATGGGCGATTCAGGTTTTTGAATACATTTTATTGGCTGCAAATTAGTTTCGTTAGTTTATTAATGACAAGCGAAAATTAAAAGAAAGTGTTTTTGTTTCTAAACTGGCATTTAAACGAGGAAGTATGGTTACATAAGTCTTTAAGTCAATGGAAAATCTACTGAA
Source organism: Sphaerophoria taeniata (assembly GCA_943590905.1). Lineage (NCBI taxonomy): Eukaryota > Metazoa > Arthropoda > Insecta > Diptera > Syrphidae > Sphaerophoria > Sphaerophoria taeniata. The sequence goes on along the minus strand of OX016540.1, from coordinate 17,694,693 downwards.
ACTAATGAAGCTGTTTAAGGAGGGCAATATTCTGAACGGGTTAATTTTGGGAAGTAGACGTTGAATTTGAATCTTTCTTGTCTGTCATCTAAATGATTTTTAGGTTCATTCATTTTTTCATTGCTCAATGGGTAAGTTAGGTTGTCAATTTGGTAAAGAGAGAGAGAGAAACATTTTCTTTGGACCAGAGAAATTTGTTATTGGTAGAAAATTTAATTCGAAGTGACATGTTAATTTAAATTTCATTATTTCGTTTTGGAAAGCTGTTTGTAATGATCTAGTTCACTACCGTATGGATTCATTCTGTATAAAAAATTAAAATTGCTTATTTTACCGGGAAAAAGAAACATACCATTCAGAACACAATTTTTTTGAAACTGACATTAGTTACATGATCGGCCTTATTACCGTACCCGATCGGAGAAAAATTCTCTCCGATTCGTACAATTTCTACGAATTTTCTACCACCGTATAATTTCGAACAGATCAATCGGAGACATCTACGAAAAAATTTGAAATCTGCGTCAGAATTTCAAATTGAGAGCGACGTTTCGCGATTTCATGCGATGCATCGCGATTTGTTACTTACTGTTTTCGCCCGATTGTCTCCGAAACAAAAAAGTGTCGGAACTAAAAATATTTTTTAACTCACAAAACAACAAAGAAGTGCGTCGGTACGCATCACTAATTTATGTATGAATCGGGTACTGTGAAGGAAATAAAACTTCCGATCGGACATTTTGTCCGATGGGGTACGGTAATAAGGCTGGATGGCAAATGTAACGAAAAATCTGTCAAGTATTTAGACAAGCTAAAAAGTGCTGAGGATATGGAAGGACCACTTTTCCAAGCTGTATAATGGCGATGTCGAGCAAAATTCCACCAGAAATACAGAACCATTCAATTTGGGTGAAGCGGGCCAACAATTCCACCCACCCGACATTGAAAAGTGAAACTTAAGTCGAACACAGCCGCTGGAGCAGACGGGCTAGCCACCGAACTGTAAAAAGCAGCTGGAGATGATTTGGTTAGGAGCATGCACCAGTTTATTTGCAAAATTTGGTAGGAGGAAAGCATACCCGACGAATGGAACCTCAGAAAGGAGATCCCCTGAACTGCACCAACTACAGAGGTATGTGTCCTTAACGTCGCCTACAAGATCTTGTCTGCCGTGCTATGTGAACGTTTGAAGTTTTTCGTCAACAACCTGATAGCTGTCCTTATCAGTGATGCTTCAGACCCGCAAAGTCCACTATCGATCAAACATTCACCCTACGGCAGATCTTGGAGAAGACCCAGGAACTTCAAATCGGACGCATTTGAGGTGAAAAAAGGTTTTAGACATGGCGATGCGCTGTCATACGATTTCTTCAACATCATTCTTGAAAATATTGTGCAAAACTCCAACGTCAACCCCAGAGGCACAATCTTTCAAAAGTCCGTTCAGCTCCTAAAGGATACACTGACGACATTGACATAGTTAGAAGAACACAGCGTGATGTCAGTGGAGAGTTTGTGAGTCTTGAGACGGAGGCAAGGAAGATTGGTCTAGCGGTTAACGAGGGCAAGACCAAGTTAATGCTGTCAACAAGAAAGGACAACCAACATCGACGTCTTGGAGCAAACGTCAACATAGACAGATTTAACTTCGAGGTAGTTAAGGACTTCGTCTACCTAGGATCCGCTATCAACTCAGACAACAACACCAGCGCTGAAATCAAACGAAGAATCACTCTTGCCAATCGCTGCTTCTTTCGACTTAGAAGGCAATTGAGTAGTAAAGTCCTCTTTAGAGTGACACTCTACAAAACCCTCATCATCCCGGTCCTAATTTATGGTGCAGAATCATGCACCATGACAACATTCGATGAAAACGCTTTGGAGTGATTTTTGGTCCTGAATGGAGACGATGATTCAATCAAGAACTGTACGAGCTGTTCAGCGACACTGACCTAGCCAGAAAAGTTAAGGTCCAACGACTTAGATGGTTGGGTCATGTAGAGTGAATGGAAAATAATGCTCCGGCTAGTAGTCTTCGAAACCAGTCGCAGAAGAGGAAGACCGCGGCTCAGGTGGAGCACACAGGTGGAAGAGGACCTGAACCAACTGGGCGTGCGAAACTGGAGACAGCTAGCTAGGGACCGAGCTGGCAGGAGACGTTTTTTGGATGAGGCCCTGGTCCGACCTGGACTGTAGCGCCACCATAGGTAAGTTAGTTAGTAAATGGCAAAACTAATTGACAAACAACTGTCATGCAATGTTCGTGTTCGAAGCATGTATGTGAACAACTTGCTACATCTTTATCTTTAGCGTTAAAAACGATCATATTGACATGTTTCGTCAAGTTGGCGTGTGACAGTAACTACTTGCGAAAACTGGATAACGTGCTTAGCAATTGCCAAAATAATAGGCGAAATCATGTTGAAATTAGATTGAACCTTAAACTCTCAATCCGTCTGTTGTTTTTGGAAGAACGCTGATGACGGAGGAAGAAATGTGATTTAAAGCAAACTCGAAACGGGTGCATCGTAATGCGGACGGAGACGATGCTAAATCGTGTTTGCGTTTCAGGATTAGAAACTTTCTAGAGAACCATTTAAAACAAGTTGTATTGGACGGATTCAAGTCTGAAACCCACAAATATTTATGCTGGTGTGCCTCAAGGCTCCGTTTTGTCTACGACCCCCTTTCTCATTTTCATAAATGATCTCTTGTCTGTAACTTCTAATCCAATTCATTGTTTCGCTGACTATAGTACCCTTAGCTTTTCATATTCGCTCCCAGACTCAAATCCCTCCTCTTCGGATGTGGAACTGCAATGGCAAAGTATGATAAGCTCATTAAACTCTGACTTACACAGCATTTTGCTATGGGGAATACAAAATTGCGTAGAGTTTAATGCTTCGAAAACTCAATGCTATCTTGTATCTTTAAAGCGAGATATACTCCCTTGCCACTGTCCATGAGTGGCACTTGCATCTCGAACATCTCGAGATTCTCGGTATGTGCATCAATAACCACCTCTTGTGGAACGAGCACATATGCGATGTCGCCAAAAATGCCGCAAGATCTTTGGGTTTCTTAAGGAGATGGAATAAATATTTCTCCCCGTCTGATCTGGCTATTATTTACAAGACTTATATCCGTCCAAAACTTGAGTACCTACAATTCTATCTCTGGGCTGTTGCTCCAGCTACATACTTATGCCTCTTGGATGGTATTCAAAAAAGAACCCTTAGAATGAATGGTGATAGACATTACTGCGTCATTCCATTCGTTTGGATCACCGTCGTAACGTTTCATGTCTCTCTCTATTCTATCGTTACTTCCACGGAAGTGCTCTAGAGAAATAGCAAGTTGCATTCCTCCCTTCAAACAATTCGCCCGTAATACTCGCGATTCTAGGAATGTCCATCATTTAACCCTCGAGCCTAACTTCGGACGTACCAAGTATAGAGAATCGTTCTTAAGCCGTACTACGCGAATGTGGAACTGCCTTCCACATTCTGTCTTTCCACTCATTGCAATGTTTAGGAATTTAAGACCAATGTACACCGGCACCTCCTTTCCAACCAGTGTCTCTGGCATAAAAAGGGTATAAAAAACCCTTTGAGTGGGGTCGTCAACAGAGAATTCATCTATAATTTCGAAATAAAACCAAAATTGCGTCTTGGCGAGGTGCCTCCCTACAGTAAAAAATCAAATGCTGATTTCAAGCTAATTTTCGTAGACAAAAGAGACGTTAAAATTATAAAAAAATGAATCCATTCTCGGATGTGTCTATTCTTCCACAATAACCTAAACTCCGCTTAGCCTCAAATAATGTCATCCGATTCGCCTGTTGATTTGTTTGTTTTTTCCTTCGATTCAATTGACTTTATTTTATAGCATTTTGCAACTAATTAACTCAATAATTAACAACAACAGAACAACCTTGAAAACTGCAACATCCAGTGTGAGTAAACCATAAAAACAAACAAGTCTAGTCTAATAGTAGTCGTCATGGTAACGTAACTACCCTCTTTGAATGAATTACGAAGGAAAGCGAACAAAAAACAGTACGAGCAAGTTGAGATTTTTATTGTATAAGAAATATTTGCCGCCAAGTGAAACGTCTTGACTAGACTTTTCCTTTTTCTATATTTTTCCTTCTCGCTAATTGCTGCATTTTACAATTCATAAAGTCAGCACAATTTGCTAGACGTGTTTATTTTTCTCTTCAAACCTCGAAAAAAAAAAATAACACACCTCAAAGTTAAATTTGAAGTAAGAATCTGACATCTGTCACGTTTTCTGAGCGCACCCAAAAACCTCATTGTTTCGGAAGTACATTTCTAGATGTCAATTGCAATGGCTTAAGGCAATCAATCACAAATCAATAAATGTAGTAGTAGAATGTTTTGTTGTTGAAATTTTTGCAGTCTGACAAATCGTTTGGAATTACTGTAAGCAGGAACAGGTGCCTCAATTTGCGGCACACCGCACGCCCGCCGCCGCCGCTGACTACACATCATCAAGAGATTAGATCTATCGTGCCAGTGCCACTACCTAAATAGTTGACGGCAAGATCTTTAAAAGTTACTGTCATTTCCATTTCCGAATGATGATCGACAGATGTGTGTTTATTCAATAAACAGAAGCTGTATAGAGCAGCAAGAACACAAGAAGCAACCGGAGCATGTTGTTTTAGTCGGCAAGCAACACAATGTACATGGGCATTAATTGAAAAGGTTACGCATTATTTCTGTGAGTGGGGGGAGAGGGGTCTTGCGGGTGGTACTTTATGGGAAAACATTTAGGAATGTGGTGGTTGCTTAACGATGAAAACTAAAGCGATTGTATAAGCTTATCAACTAGCGGCAGAAGTCGCAGCGGCAATGAATCATGCACATAGGTATACTTGTTTTCTTATTATTGTTAGTTCTTTTGTGTTCCAGTCGCTGCACACAATTGGAAACAATATTGGATTTCTGATTTATTTTTTTTCTTCTTCTGTCTTCAATCGGTGTTTATTGATGTTTGGCAGGTTGTAAGTGGGACAGGTGCGGAGTGAATTGTTTTAAGCTCTGGTATTTGTGTCAAAAGCGGTTATTGTTAGGGTGGTTGAACATTTATGTTCGACTACAGTCGGTCACGGCCGACACTGTAGTGGAACTAGGGCTTTTGTGCCTGTACACTCCCATCAATTGGGAGACCAGACGTCTCTCTTTGTATGCTTCACGCCTATTTGGGGGTGACAAAAAGTCAATTTGAAATAACCTCATGATTTTTGACCCTAACAAGTGTTTTTTTTTTTAGGAATTTCAACGCTATGGGGTAAAACTAAAATTATTCGGTACATTGCTGAGGGCTGCATGTAGTCGACTTATTGGGTTTGAATTTTTATTTTATGCATCTGCCAAAGAAGGAGAAAGCAAAAAAATGACGCGGTGTACTCGAACTTGTGCTCAAAAGTAGGTACTCAAAAGCATGACTCAAACAAAAGTATGCAAATCACTATAGCGCCTTAAGTTATATTCCGATCGCCAGCTTGAAAAAAAGAGTACTCAAAGTTCAAGAACAAACAAACTTTTCGTTTTTTAAGGCATTGCAAAATTAACAAAAAACAAATTCATACCAAATTTAATTGCTATGCAATTTTTCATTGCCAGACAGTGCGGCTCACCAATTCCGGAAGCGCAAAAATCTTCAACCGCACCATATGAATGACACAATGGCATTTTTCATGGCTTATGCCGCGACGATTATACGAGACATTTTGATGGTGAACATTCTCATTCATTCTGCAATTACGAGCATTTTTTAAGTATGTGTGTGTGTTCGTCTATTATGTGCTCATAATAAAAATGCCATATCACAGACAAAATTCTTTCAATTGCGTGGACATATTTGGAAGAGGAATTTTTTTGAAGCAGACTCTTTATCAGACGAGTATCAATGATGATGAAAAAAAAAATGAACACTTTCGACTTTGACGGACATCTGGTATTCGGAACTGGAAATGCCTGTGGTGAGTAGGGACTAGGGAGCAACAACAAGATAAAAAAAAAAAAAAAAATGCTGAGAAGGAAACTGATAACCAGGGGTTGTGATAAAATTAATCTGTTATAGAGAAATGAGCAATCATCAGTTTAATTTCAGTATGAATTGCATGTTCAAGTAAAAAAAACGTTTGGAAAATACTATCGAATGGGGTTGCCATTGTCCCTACATTTTTGGGCACTGAACGTTACTTAATTTTTGTACTCATATTCGTATACTGAAACAATACCTTTCTTAATGAGGTTTCAAACCCGTTTTCATCGAGAGAGTCAGTCTTAAATGTCCAAAGTTCCAAACATAAAAGGAACAATTTGTCTAAGGCTAAAAACACACCGTATCAGTCTTTCCGTCTTTCTATCTTAAGACAAAAAATCGTGTCGGATTCTAATCCACACCGAAGACGACAAAGATAAAATGTCTTGACTTTGTCCGCTTCGGTGTGTGTTGCTCCTATACAAACCTATACAACTGATACGTTTTTTTGTCGATTTCGGTTTGTTTGTCTTGTTCACTTTGGTGTTTGGTGTGCGTTACTTCATAAGACGGTGTATAAATTTGGGCGTTGACATTTTGTCCGTGACTTTTTGTCTTCTTTGATGTGTTTTCTCCTATACAACCCCATGTGTTTACGGCAACCGGCGCACGAGCGGACAAGACATTTTAACGTGTCGTGTCTTTTTCGGTGTGTGTTGCCTCGCAAGAGCAATGGACTTGTGTTCTCGATTTTTTGTCGAAAGACAAAAAGACGTCTTGTCTGATTTGGTGTGTTTTTAGCCTAATATGAGATTTTTAATTCGTCTACAGCTGATGGCACTTCACATTGAGGGAGTAGGTATTTAGTCAAGAATAGTTTTGTTTTTCTGTCTTAAAACAAAAGAAGTAACGAAGCCAGCTCCGCGAAAATCCTTGATCGAACCCTCCTAGTGGGTGCGCCGGGCGGACAATGTCACCACAGTTTAGGTCTGTAGGTGTCAGACGGTGATAGCTCAGGTTAGATTGGATCGCTGTGTGGTTCCGACTTTATGTATAGCACAACTCTCAGAAATCCTCTCTCACCATAGAAATAAGGTTCCTAGTTTCAGTGGTGGTGTGAGCTAGTTAATCCGTGCCCAAGAATTCAAGGTTGAGGGACAAATCAACCATAAACGAGCTCAGCCGGAGGCCTGTGGTGGGCAACGGCTTTTGTTGCTTTAAACCTTATCTCGGTAATCGGCTCTGCCGAGGGTGACCTTCTTTTCCCACCTACTCGTGGGAATCAACTATGTCCTTGTCCATCCATCGAGTTCGAGGATAAACTCCTGGCTTCTAGCCAAGATACCATTGTAGGTAGCTCAGAGGAAGCTAAACACGCTAGCACTTCTGAGCAGGCTGCACAAAGAGGTAACACAGAAGGTAATAGTACTGCTGTGCTTCAGCAACCCTCTCAAAAAAACCGCCCTCTTTAACCCCACAAAGCTAGCCAAAGCAATGCTAGCAAAACGAAAAAACACTCTCCCGGCGATCAACTCCGAATTCAGTTCCGGAAGGCTACTTTCATCCTTAGCAAGATTGCCGAGAATGAAAAAGCCGGAAAGATCCACGAGCGCGATGCCGCCACAAAATCAGATATAAAAAAATTGTTGAAGAATTCAACAGTCGGGAGAAGGGTGCAACGTCGAGTTTAAAAAATACCGCCAAGCGGAATAGCTCTCTTGGGGAGGAGAAGCCACCTCAAAAGAGAATCAAACAGCAATAAGAAGGACATTCCAAGAATACCAGCGCAACCGCGCGCTTTGAGCGAGGTCGTCAGAAACAACCTACAAGTGGCGATTTTAGATGACAACAGAGCTCTATTGTCGGTGTGGAACTCCATCGAGGCCAAGCTTTGGAAAATGGTATTTCAATGCACCATTATCCCAGCCAAGGATGTGCCCAGAAAACCATTGGCTCGCATCTTGTTGCCGCTCATGAGCATCAAACCTACAGGAGCAGAGCTAATTCGGAGCCTCCAGCGACTTAATCCGCAGATTCCGATGGATGACTGGGCTGTCATCAAAACGGGATAACCACGCAATAACAGTGCGAAGAGCGCTAGAAGAGGTTGAGTGCAAATTGCGCTTTAGCATTAAAACCGTCAGCGTAAAAATCTTGCAGAGCCAGGAAGTTGGCCCCACCCTGTGTGAGGAAAACGTCGCGGTAGGCGACGACAGAAGCACTCTAAATGTGCCACGGATAACTGGAAGGTTTTCCTTAGAGAGGAAAACATAGATGTTGTACTTGTCCAAGAGCCATGGGTTAATTGCCTCGCGGTAAGAGGCTGTGTGAACCTGGCACCCGACTTCCATTTTTTTTTTTTCAAAAGTCGGGTGCCAGGTTCACACAGCCGCGGTAAGAGGCCACAATGTTATCCTATTCTGCAAGCCCGACAACCAGAATCAAGATAAGCCTAGAACTTGCATGCATAACTGTTTCTTTACAGGTAATCTTATGCACATATTTTTAAAACAGATTTGTGACTGAAATGGTGTACGGAGGCTTATGTCAATAAGAGTAGGTACATGAGGTGCTGATTTTTGACAGCGCTAGTTGAAACTGAAAGGCCAATAGATGCAGCGTAAGCGTTGATACATATTTGCAATCACAACTTCCGGTTTTCTGTTTTTTAAAGTTCAAACCTGCTTTAAACGGTGACTATCAAAAACTGAGAAGAATGATGATGATGATGGGAGAATTTTTTTTAATAAGCGCGCCCACGTTTTTCTATACCTCAAACTCCTGTTAACTCACCCCCCACTCATAGTTATAAGTTTAGAAGTTTAGATTTAAGTTAGCTTAGTTATAGCTTGAATCAAGCGTAATAAATGGGGGTTAAGCCCCCACTAAAATTATACTCTTTTTTATGCCAAGAAAATTGTGTGAGCATCAGAAAAAGGTGAGAGGATTTAAAAGAATGTTTCGGTGGACATAGATTGGTTTAGAGGTTCTGATCATTGCAATGACTGGGAAAAAAGAGTGTGGTGAAGTGTTTCACATTCACGTAGTACGGCTAAAAAAAGAATCTCTGTACTTATGATATGAGTACGTCCGAAGTTGTGCTCGAAGTTGCTAGAACACATCACTGTAGAAGTAGCGGTAGAACAGAGAGAGACAGGAAACGTTACGACGATGGTCCAAAGAAGTGAATAAGTAAGTGATTTCTCTATCTACAATTATAATTCTTAGAGCTTCTTTTTTGTACCATCACCATCCGAGAGGCTCAAGTATGTGACTGGCCTGCTGCTACAGTCCAGGCCCAGTTGTACTCAAGCTTTAGACGGTACAAAACAGCTTTAAACTCTATGCGGTTTTCGTTCCCCACTGTCTAAGTCAGAGTTTAATGAGCGTATCTTATTTTGCCGGTTGCAGTTCTTCATCCGAAGTGGAAGGATGCGAGTCTCGGAACGAATATGGAAAGCATAGGGTACTATTGTCAGCGAAACAAAGATGGAGATGGATAAGTTGTTGAAAAAAGGTCAATTTAAAACTAAAACAAGTTAACTTTAGTCTTCAGCGTTTCAGAAAAAGCAGAAGAACTTTTTGATAATTGAATGACATCATCGCCTTACAATTTTAATAACAAAATAGTTTCCCAAGAAGACAAACACAAACATTGTCGAATAAAAATAATTTCTTAAGCAAACAAATATTATTTCTTTTTCTGTTAAAAATACTGTAAACATTTATAATACGCGTACTTTCTTAATGCCGATTGTTATCCAAACAAACAAATGAAATTCTAGCGACATGGAACATGCACCATAAATTGCATGTTTTGACAGTAAAAAATTGATTTTCAGCAGGTTTCGAAGAAAAATGATATCATGTTTGCATGTATTTATTGTGCTTTGGGATTTAATCATCAATTTATTGTTTCCCATATTTCAAACGTTTTTTAATTCCAATTAATATAAACAGAAAATGATAAATTTCAAGCTATGAGATCACTGACAAAACGTGTGACACTTGAAACGCCGCCCGGCCGTACAAATTGACGACATAAGGAAGGGAGTGTTTGCGAGTGCAAGACATTCAATTTTCAACGGTAACTTATTCAACCACAAAACTGTGATTGGTATCTAATTATAGCAAATCAACTAAGTTAACTGTGTAAAAACCGATAATACATTTATTTAGCTTAAAGGTGTTGAGATTGCTTTTGATTGTGATTATCGACAGTATGTTTATGAAAGATAACAGCAAACAAATGGAATTATTATGGAGTTAGTTTCGTATCGACGAGAATCATTTCATCAATTTTTATTTCGAAAAATTTCAACAAAAAATGTTTCAATAAAAATGATCTAGGTAACGGCACTAGTCCCCGCACAGATAACTTTTTTTGGCTTTCAATGTAAATATCTCTATTTCTATTAGTGTTTCATTCAAATCTTAATATTTTGATAAGACTATAGATATTGCTCAGTAATTTGGTCTACGACTTGAAAGTAACTTAAAACATTGATTTAATAGGATGAATTCTAAAATAGGGCGATTTTCCGGAGCCTCCGGACTATTGTTCTAGTCTCCGGACGGATGTTCTAGTCTCCGGACGATTGTTCTAGTCTCCGCACGATTTTTCTAGTCTCCGGACGATTTTTCTAGTCTCCGGACGATTTTTCTAGTCTCCGGACGATCTTTAATGGGGTCTCCGGACAATTCCACTCTAAGTGTTGAGTATAGAGCAATTCATTTTGTTCATTGATAATTATTTCTTGATTGTATGGCATCTTATTAGTTTAAAAAATATTGCCTAGTTATTGTTATCTTAGAGTAGACGAACCAAAATCGGCTCAGTCACCGGACGATTTCGAACCTACTTCGTCATACTTGATTGCTGCTTGCCTGACACCTAATTTCTTCGATCTAATTTCGTGTAAGACTTACATTAAGTTGTTTGCATCCCCATCCATGCATCAGATACATCTGGATACAAATAAGTACTTTTGGCAAGGAAATCAAGGGTTTAAAACAGAGTTTGTTTGAACATAACACATAAAAAGAAAACCTTGGAGCTGTCCGGAGACTAGATTTCCGCAATTTTTGGTACCAGTGCCCCGGACACTTGAAAAATCGATTAAAAAAGAGCAAAACTAAATGTTTTCCTTTAGTTATTGGGAGTTCATTATATTTTCATTGAAACAAACTCATTTTGATTACAAGATTACCTACACAATATCAACTATTCTCAGTATATTTTTCCGACAGCAGAACAGCATCGGCTGATGCTCAAACCACCCATAACTTTTACGTTATACATTCGATCGGCTCGAAACTTTGCAAATTCTGTGTTTAATTTCTCTCTTATTCCTTATTTCCCATAAAGTGCAAAGTCGTCCTGACCTTGGAGTCTGTCCGGAGACTGGTGCAGTTACCCTTATTCTTGCTTTTTCGTAACACCTAATAGGCAACCTTAACCCCTGAGCTACACCAACTACAGAGGTATAAGTCTCCTTAACATCGCCTATAAGATCTTGTCTGCCGTGCTGTGTGAACGTTTGAAGCCCTTCGTCAACAACCTGATAGGTGCTTGTCAGTGTGGCTTCAGACCCGGAAAGTCCACGATGCCAGAAACTTTAAATCGATACCCACCACCTTTCATCGATTTCAGGGCCGCGTTGATAGAGCGTCTATCATTGAATAAGAAGTACAGGAAGGGGTCTTATGAAAAAGAAGTGAAGCATTTTTCTAAGTAGTGTGAGTTTCACAAACACAAACTCATTACAACAGGGCTGGTCTGCAGTTGAATGGTTAATCTCAGGGGCGCCAACAAAAATAAATGCGCCCCTGAACTCGAGTTTTTGTTTTTTTACAGATGAAACTACAAAACAACATTTTACCAATTAAAGCTCAGCAAAATGACAGCACAGGCCCAGTTTGACAGCAGAGTCCCCAGCATTTGACAGCAGAGGCCCCAAAATTTGACATCATCAGAAATTTTTGTTGCTTCACTCATGTACACTGTACGTGTAGCTTACACCGCTTCCTGGACCTGGACTTCTTATTCAATGGCGTCTATAGCGACCAATTATATAGAGCAATGTCTAGTTTTGGCATCCAGACAAACCCGTCCGTCTGTGTAAGATGACAATGGAAACCTCACGCTGTTCCATCATGGTCGGAAAACACCTAACGGACGCTTTTGATGTCAAAAAAGGCTTTAGACAAGGCGATGCGCTCTCATGGGATTTCTTCGACATCATTCTTGAAAAGATTGTGCAAAACTCCAACGTCAACACCAGAGGCACAATCTTTCAAAAGTCCGTCCAGCTACTAAAGGATACGCTGACGACATTGACATAATTGGAAGAACACAGCGTGATGTCAGTGGAGCGTTTGTGAGTCTTGAGACGGAGGCCAGGAAGATGGGTCTAGCGGTTAACGAGGGTAAGACCAAGTTAATGCTGTCAACAAGAAACAGATTAAACTTCGAGGTAGTTAAGGACTTCGTCTACCTAGGATCCGCTATGAACTCAGACAACAACACCAGCGCTGAAATTAAACGAAGAATCACTCTTGCCAATCGCTGTTTCTTTCGACTTAGAAGGCAATTGAGTAGTAAAGTCCTCTCCCGAGCAACTAAAGTGACACTCTACAAAACCCTCATCATCCCGGTCCTAATTTATGGTGCAGAGACATGGACCATGACAACATCCGATGAAAACGCTTTGGGCTGCTTTGAGAGAAAAATTCTTAGAATGATTTTTGGTCCTGTCTGCATTAATGGAGAATGGAGACGAAGATTCAATCAAGAACTATTCGAGCTGTTCAGCGACACGCACCTAGCCAGAAAAGTTAAGGTCCAACGACTTAGATGGTTGGGTTATGTAGATGTAGAGCGAATGGAAAATAATGCTCCGGCTCGTAGAGTCTTCGAATCCAACCGGGAAGGACGTCGCAGAAGAGGAAGATCGCGACTCATGTGGACTGTGGAGCCCACATGTGGTAGAGGACCTGTACCAACTTGGCGTGGGAAACTGGAGACAGCTAGCTAGGGACCAAGCTGTCTGGAGACGTTTGTTGGATGAGGCCCTTGTCCGACCTGGACTGTAGCGCCACCATAAGTAAGCATTTTTGACCCAATTCATTGCACTGCACTGTAGACTACATCCTAGGTATGTTTGTTGTAACCTTTTTGTTTCAATAAAACTGCAGACCAATTGGCTTCAAAAGTACCACACTCTCCTAACGGCCTTAACTTCACCAAGCCAATTAACATTTTGCAAACTATACAAAAAAGTCTTCTGTCGTGTTCCCCAAATAAGGTGGCTATTTCGATAAGTCTTTAAAACATAACCCAAGCCCATGTAGGCGTTTGCCAGAGGTTACCAAGATTCAAATTTTTACTCTGAAAACATTGCTTCGCCGTTTTTACTTGAATTCTATTATGAATGGCTGGCTAATTTGTCTACAAAAATGAAAACTCAAATAATAAAAACATCGTTTGTTTTAATTTTATTTTTTTAAATAAAAAAGTAAAACATATTGCGGCAACCCAAATCCGCCCACATTTGAATTTATTTTCGTATAATTCTCACAGACACATCCACAGAATTCAGAAACCAAAAACAAAATAACAAAAAAAAATAAAATAAAATAAGAAAATATCGAGAAATGTTTATTTATATCCATCCACGATTGTGATTCAAATCCAAATCCAATTCATTGCGGATGCGGATAGCACTACCAGATGGGAAGAGACCAAAAGGATGTTCACGGTCTACATAACCTCACAAATACGAATTCAGCGGCAAAAAATATAAAAACAAAAGCCGGTCTTCAACTCGATTTATAATAATCTTTGACCACGCACTAATCAAAATTTCCCCGCATTCCAATTCCAAAAAAAATATTAAACAAAAATAAATCCACCTTTGGGGGGTCGATCCTGTTCCAGAGGACATTTCTCCAAATAACCACAAATACACGCAAAAAAAAGAAGAAAATAACGATAACCCACCAAAACAACCAACAACAACACAACAGCGCACAACGATCGCCAGGGAATTTTTTATTCCCTTTTTTGGGTGTTGGACTCATATAACACACACGTCACTTTAATACATCTGGCCTCCTCACTCGATCGCTATTTTCCTTTGAGTGCAAATGAGATAAGATATTTCTCTAAATTTCTTTAGCACCACTCAACACACACACGCGAATAAAATGAAGAAAAAAAAAACTGCGAAGACAAGTCGAAGGAGGAATTTCATTTTTTTGGATTTCTAATTTTTTTTTCACACAGAATTTCCAGTTGTAAATTTTTCCTTAAAATTTTCATTGCACTCACATTTTTATGGCTTGGTTAAGAAGCAAAATTTAACTCGAGTAACGGAACGGCCGAAAGAAACCGTAATCGAATTTCACTCTTGGTCTTTGGGCACGACAAGAAAAAAAAAGAATCGGAAAGAAAAAGACTCGACAGTATGGGGCGAGAAGAGAAATTTCGCGTATTTCGTCGGGAAAAAGTCCAAATATTCGAATAATTTCCGCCGAGAGAATTGCAATTTAAAACAAAATAAAATAGATTTTGAGAAAAAACGTTTGGACAGATAATTTGATTTTTGTTAAACAAAAATTCGAACACAAGAAAAGAATACCGAACACCAAATATCACCCCGTGTCGTGTGTACAAAATGCAGTGCTCGTAGAAAGAAGAAAAAAACTCAACCGTTCCGAACGCGGGGAATAAAACTTTTGACAGCGAGCGGCCGAATTGAAATCAAATGAACAGCAAAAAGCAACAGCGGCAAAGCAAAAGGCAGGCCAGAATAAATTCACACATACTAGTAAAATGGAAGGAGAAGAAGACATTTTTTTTATTGTTTTGTTTTTGTGGTTCCTCTTCGTGGTTGGGGAAATGGGTGTGTGACAGGAGTTGTTGTTTTTGTTAATTTTCAGATTTGTGTGGCGAATTAAGACGTCAACTTTTCTTAAACGTCAGCGGCCATATTTGTTTCAGTTTTAAATCGTTTCGAAGTTATTTAACTGAATGGTAGATGTCTCTGAAACTATGTTATAAATTGACACTAGAGGGAGGTATGAACTACCGGAAATACTTTCATTTACCAATTCAAATCTTTAGAAAAAAAACGTATCGTGAAGGATTGACTTTACATTAAATTTATCCATTTTGGCACCCTAAGCAATAATTAGGAAACAATTAATTTATGCAATTCTGGTTTTTGTTTTGTTTTGATTATCAAATCGTCATTTCCGGTTTTTGAAAGGTTATGCCTTTCTCATACGATAATTAACAAATACGAAGAAGTAAGCAATTACTTACTTAGGGTTTCTTACAACAGATAAATTGTTTATTCATGTTTTGGATATGCGTAATAATTTTCAGTTCTCGGAATCGTGATGCTTCAATTGATGAAATCCAAAATCCCCCACATCACATTCTTCTTTACATTACTCACAAATGTGTTTACACGAATTCTAAATCTGTTAATTAGATAAATCAATTTATCATTGTTTTGAAAACGAAAGCCAGCAGAATTTTCTACGAGCTAAAAAAAGTAACACTTGTCATTTTACAGTAGGAAAATTTGGACTAAGAAAATCGATCTGTCAACAGAATCTCTTTTATGCAAAATTGAAAAATGAGTTTTATTAAAGGAAAGAAATAACTGTTGTTTTGATGTTGAATACTTACGAAAACCATGGTGTAACTATTCATTCAATTTAGAATTTCTAGGCGCTTGAATGCTTATACGTAAGTGACCAGTTATAGCGATCACTGGTAAGATAACCATCAGGAAAAAGTGAAACATGAGGAATCCGATTTTTTATTCCTAATAAGCGTTAAGGCTTAAACACAAAAAAGCTTTAGCTTCGGCTTCACCTGACGTTTAAGAGTTCAACCATAGTAATTCAATGCATGCTATCACATTGAAGCTTTGACCTCACGTTTCGTACGTAATGTTACTTAACGCGACTCCAAACGGAAGCTCTGGTTCAAATAAGGCTGAATCACAAACACGCTTCAGCTTCGGTTTCGTCTGCGTTACGATGCACTCGCTTCGAGTTTGCTTTGAATGACAGTTCTCCCTCCATCACCATCATCCCTCCAATCCAATAACAGCTGTTGAGCTGTCAGACAATGCAAAAGTTCAACGTATTTGAACTAGAGCTTCCGTTTGGAGTCACGTTGCGTACGACACGTGAGGTCGAAGCTTCATTGTGATAGCTAGCATTGAATTCCTATGGCTGAACTCGTAAACGTCAGGCACGGCCGAAGTTAAAGCGTGTGCGTGTTTGTGTTTTAGCCTATATGCTGAACAATTTCTTTATCAGACAGCTCAACAGCTGTTAAAAAAGTACACCTACAAAATTCATTTGTTTTTGGAGGGCTGATAATGATGTACCTAAACTGTCATTCAAAGCAAACTCGAAGCGGGTGCATCGTAACGCAGTCGAAGACGAAGCTGAAGCGTGTTTGTGTTTTAGCCATTAATAGCAATCATTGGATTGGAATTATAAAAAAATGAAACACAAAACATTGCGACAATCTAAATACAACTTTGTTAAATATGCATTCAAACATTTTTCCGGATTGATTCCATTTTTATTTTATTTTAAACAAAATTTCTGTTATGGCTAAGCCAATTTTGACCGGACGTTTGGTCCCAAATGCGGATTGACCCTGAACCATAACGACTTCTGATTATGTATGCCAGTTTCGAGATCTCTGTACTTCCTTGAAGGCCGAAGTTTGTGTAAAAAGCTTTATTTGATCGTTGAAAGAAATCGATTGATTTCATTTGAAATTATAAAAAATTGAGGTAGTGGTTGGTTATTGAAAATGGCGCAGTGTCATAAGTCCGTAGGTCATAAGTCCGTAAAGGAATTTTGACCCACTAAAGTGAGTCAAAAGTTCATAAATCGCTTATGAACTTATAACCCACGTAAGTGAGCCAAAAGTCCGCAATAAAAAGAGCCATAAGGTCTTAAACAAACAAATTTAAAATAAATTTATTTTTTTTGTTATGGAAAAACTGAAAACAGAAACATTTGAAAAAAAAATTGAAGAAAAAATTGAATTTGAATAATTAATTAATAATTCAGAAAAACACCTTCGCGCTCTTTGTCACTATATGTCTGCAAAAGGGGCACAGAATTTCGTTTTTGAAATGATTTGCTGTTTCAACTACACTTGTGAAACATTCATCACATAACTAAATATGGTTACACGGCATAAGAATTGTATTACGCTGGTTATTGAAGCAGACTCCACCAAGCATAGCGTTTACAGAATTGCTGTTTAGATAACCATCGTCATCTTCATTCTCCTTTCGCTCAATTCCTCCATTACATCTAAGTCAATATGGTGCATGCTCTAAGTCTATGTGACTTAAAGGAAACTCTTCTCCATGAAAACGTTCTACTGAACTTTGGTGTTCGGTGAGAGTAGGGCATTCTACAAGCACGCTGTGCTTGAACCCAGTTTCATCTTATTGCATTTTTTTGTCACCTTAAATAACCGAGCTGTTTCTATAACATCAACAGCTCCGTCAGAAAGACATTTTTGTATTATGATAGGATGTTCACCATTATCTGGATGGAGACGTAAGTACTATTTTTGCAATACTAAACCTTAACTCAGTCTCACATGTTTTATTTCAAAAATATGTTTCGAACCAAAAAATAAAAAAGATACAATAATTGCTAGCGAGCGAAGCGAGCGGAAAAAATTTTGCCCAAAAGAGAATGAATTTGGGGTGTGAAAATAAAAAAATTCGCGCGAATTCATTATCTTTTGGGCAAAATTTTTTCCGCTAATTTCGCTCCCAACCAAACCAAAGCGATCTTAAATGTTCCAGTTTTCAGATCGTCATAATGCTCAAACGAAAGTGAAAAAAGATACTCAAAACGAATCATTGCAATGCAGCATATGCTTTCCAGACACAACCGTGCATTACAAAGGTGCGTGGTGGTTTCTTTTAAAAATTAAAGGAAACGGCAGCAGTTTTGAAAAATGAATTGCTGTATTCTATATACAAATATATTAATATGGACATTCATTCACTTAATTAACCTATTTAAAAATAATAGGTTGATATTTGCTTTAGAAAAAGCTTTAAAACTATTATTCGCAAACTCAGGTCGCAGCCATATGAACGGACCTTTAGGGAATTAATATTTTTTTTTCGCACGCACCAAAAAACAAACCCAGTTTCAGAAAAACTCGAATGAAGTGACGCTTACAAGTCAGAGCTATCAAGGCAGGTATGTTTTTATTGAGCATATTAAAACCATGGTATTGATTACTATTTGCCGATGTAAGATTTAAAAGAGAGTACTTATTATTGAAGGTTGTAAAAAAAAGACAAGCTAGTAGGTAAGTGAAAGGAACGCAACAAATAACAATTTTCGGAAGCATTCGCTTCTCAGAGAGAATGACTCCAAAAAACCGTAAGCTTTGGGTCAGAATTTCGTAGGAAATTTTGACGGACTTTTGACTCACTTAGGTGGTAGGTGGGTTATAAGTTCATAATCGATGTATGAAGTTTTGACCCACCTAAGTGGGTCAAAAGTCCTTTACGGACTTATGACCTACGGACTTATGACACTGCGCCATTGAAAATAACTCTGACAGGTGGAAACGGAAATAAAATCAAACACTGCAGACGCAGAGGAAACAAAATTTGTTTTTTTTTCTTCAAAGAATGGGGAAGATTGCAGGCGAAATGTACAATTTGTTACAAAACTGAAGGAATACTTAAGGGGCCGACCCATAAAAAGTGGAGCAAATGCAAAATTTTCGGAGTAGATTTGAAACAAGAAGAAGATATTTACTTTTCAGGGAAATTTCTTCAGTAAAAGTTTATTTAGCTATATTCCTCTTAATGACTTCTTCTTTACATTGCAAGTTGCTGAGCTGAACAATACTCACGACCCTAGTCCCATCGTCGTCGTTAGAAGTGCTATCACAAGTGCTTCGTATTTTTTAAATGTTTCCCAAAGCTTCATACTTCTTTCTCATTAGATAAATAACTGCGAAGTAGTGGGTGTATTCATCTTTTAAAGACACAAAGTACTTATAACCGCCGTAAGTAGCTGGATTTTTGACGTAGTCCAAATAGTTGTAAGATATGCAACTTGCAATGAACTTTGCTGTATTATTTCTTTCATTGAATTTTGTAAAATAGTAGCGTCTTCACCTTCTGGAGTTCTTTTTCACAGCTTCCAAAACATCGACCGAATCCAAAACATTTTGATTCTAAAACTCCAGTTCTCGTAGTTCTACCCTAATTCTATCAGGAATTTCATGTCGTTGGTTGTCCATAAGCCATCGGTATGATAGTGCTTCAAAAAAAAGAAACAACGTCGTCATTTGATTAATATGCTGCTTCCACTGATGCTTATCACGAGACTAAGCGAAGTAGATTAAGAACTTGACTTTTCTGGGATTTAGAGTACATATTAGTAGATCAAAACGTTGAATAATAGTACGTTTAGTATAATACTATGTTTTCATCTACCCAAAATCTAAGAAAAACCGAGATTTATTCTAAATCTACTTCGCTAAATCTCGTGATAAGTGCAGTGGAAACAAGCATATAATTAGTTGAGGATAAACAATTTTATTTAATTAAATTTTGTTCAAGGAAACGGAACGTAAAGCTATACAGCTATACATTATTTGTAGGTAGTTAAGGTAAACAAAATTATCCTTGTGGATAAAGTGGAGTAAATCTCGAAAAATCGGAGCGTCGGAGTAGATTTTTATTTTTCCTTAAAAGTGGAGCAAATTTGCTCCGATCGGAGCAAGGTTCTAACGCTGGTCGTATCCGTCACATGCGTTGCTTATGGGACGAGTTTAATAAGAACATGTGTATTCTATTGTGTTGTCGGTTGAAAACGTCAACGCATGACGCACCACGCACTTACGGATTCTATGGTTCGGCCCCTTAACGGAGTCAGCGCTAACAGAAAAGCGGCTTTGTGTTTTCCGCTTAAATCTATAATTATTACGTTACTAGACGCAATATGAACGGCCACTCCCATTTCCGGAATGAAGATGTGCAATAAATTTGAAATACTATAATTTTCATGACATGTCAATAGGCACTCAGTGATTTTTACTACATTTAAGCGAGAAAATTACAGCAACGTAAAAGAGTAATTTCTTCAACTACCTGTTTCGCCTGGATGGAGACAGCTAACCATTTTATAGTTTTTCGTAAAATATTGATGAATAGAAAACTTAATTTTAGCTCTTGACACTAAAAAATAAATCAAAACACAAATTCGAAGCTTACCACTTTTCATTTAAACGGCTTTTACTTCATTGTTCATTGCTATTCTGAGGCTGATATAAATTAGTATCAAAAATCTTATTTGAATTATGATTTTCTGATTGTGTGCGAATTGGATGAATTCGCACACGACCTTAATGCCGATTACTAAACCCAACAGAACCTTCAACAAAATACAAATTTATTATTTCGTGTCGACAAGTCCTAATTTCAATATAATTAAGATTTTAGTATTTACAACTTTTTTCTTTGTTTTCAATCTCTTGTCATCAATCATCAAAAACAAATTCGTTATATGGCACTTTATCGCACACAAAAACAAATAACCAAATCAGGATATTAATTTAGCTTCAGTGTAAACCCCCTTTTGACCCAACATTTTGTAAAGTTCATTGGCCGATACTCTTTGTCCACAAAGAACTTTTACGATCACCTGTCAAATCTTCATCTGTTTTGACTATGTAACTTCAAGACATTAATATTCCTGCTAAGTACTTACTGATCTTTAAGAAAAGAACGTGTATCTATCGTGAAGGTCAGTTTGGATTTCAAGATCAAACAAAGTCCAAATTGATGTCGCACATTTTAATCTGTGATTCCCATTCATTTGGACGAATGACTGATGTTCCTCATGCTCATCCCCCAAACAACCTCACTTACATGACGACGCCTGATTTTCATCGTATCGTAGTATAGATTTGTTTTGTTTCTTACGTATCCGCAAGTCATTATTGAATCCATGGACTTATTGCACATCATGAAATTCTAAAGCTTATGCACTCATCACAGTCAGGGTATAAAAGATCCATCTCAGATTCGTCGATCATCAGTTGGAATCGATCATTGTCTTTAACAAGATCAGAACTTTTTTGACATTAGAAATCTAATTGCCTGCACAAATAAAGTGTTTTGTTAATCATGTTCAAAGTGAGTAAATGCTGACGAAATTGATCGTAGACCCCAAAAAGTGCTAATCAAACAGTTTTGTTTTAACTTTCAGTTTCTTGCCCTTATTGTGATTTTCGCTGTAGTAGTGAGTGTCAATGCGTTTCCAGCAGCTGAGGAGGACATTAAGATCGTCCAAGGCCCAGTGGTACAGATAAAGATTGAAATCACTCGATAAAGAGAAAGACTGATATCATGCATATTTTTTACTATAGCCCGCTAAACCTGACGAAGCTGATTTGGAAGCTAGCGACGATAGTGGCGCCAGCGAGGGAAGCGATTTGAAACCAGCTGAAACATTTGGTTTTGGATTTTATCCATCTTATGGATATGGAGGTCGGGGTTGGGGGGGATATGGTAGATATGGTGGATATGGAGGATATCATGGACATAGTGGATACAGATACGGTAGTGGTTATGGCGGTTGGGGTGGATACAAACACTACGGCTATTCTAGTTATCCCAGCGGTTATTACTGGTAAAACAAATACTCAACGGAAGTAAATGAATCGGAAGACTTAAACTAAAAACAAATATTATTTATCCATGCCATAATTTAGTTCAATTGATATAAAATTGTTTAAATATTGAAATGACTTGAGTTTTTGTTTCAAATTCTTTGAATTTTTGATTTATGGACGAAAGAAAAATACGACCAACGGTAATTATCGCCTTCGATAGCTCAGTTGGTAGAGCGGTGGACTGTAGATGGTGAAACAATTTCGAAGCTGAAATCCATAGGTCGCTGGTTCAAATCCGGCTCGAAGGAAAGAAGATGTTTTTTTGTTTATTTACTCTTAATATCACTAAGGTTTCACTTGCTTTTTGGTTGTTAATTGTCGAGATCTTACTGGTAATATTCTTTTGTACTGTCTAGAACCCAGCGCTGCCACCCTACGAACAATTGAGCGCAGTATATTCGACAAAAAAGCGCAGTAGATTGAAATAAAGCGCAGAAGATTTTAAAATATGCAATACCTATAGATACGGCTATAATACTTTGGCGTTGCAGTTGCAGACCTAGTTACAAACTTATCCATTTCCAAGAAAATAGGCACAACAAATCAAAAAACACCAAACAATTCGATTAAAACAAACACAATTGTACGACATCTAGTGTCAGCCAGCTGTCAGTTTGATGTTTTTGAGCCGAAAACCAATAGAGAACCGGCGGGAAACGTCAAACGAGATGACGTCTTCTCGTCGTGGAGGGCAAACAACTTCAATTTGGTCGAAATTGATTAAACAAGAAATATAAAACATACCTTTTCCTGTAAAATTAATGAAAATTTACCATTTATTAAAGTTTAAAGTTTACTATTTTATCTTCTTTGTTCGTTGTTTGTGTTAAAATGTACAAAAAGGCCTCCTTAGTGCTGTGTTTTTGGTTTTTCTTGTCCAACTTCCTTCTTTTTGCATCCAATCCTTTGCGAATGTAGTTTGAATTTTTCGATGGATGCATTCAGAGTTTAGAATTTGTTTTGAATGAAAGATTCGTAAAGTTGTGTAAAAAATATACTCTTTTTCAAAATTCTAAAAAAAAGGAGTAAATTGGTTTGCTGCGCAGTATATTTTCGTTTGGGCCAAAACGCAGTACCTCCTCGCTCCTCCTCCTTGAAATAAAGATTTTCAACAAATATGGCGACACTTGACAGATGTAAATTCTTTGAATTTGATTGCATTCTTTTTCTTACAAGCACGAAAATCCGTAGGAACCTAGGCAACGAAACTGTTCCTTTGCAATAATAATTTTTCATAATACACACACAATTATAACCTAGGTAGGACTATCAAGTAGGCCTCAGTTATAACTATCAGTAAAATCCATCAGTAAAAATTGAAACATCTGGAGTCTGAAATTTTTTACTGATGAGCGTTTATAGCTATCAGTAAATTTACATCTTCACGCCGCAAACAATTTCGTTTTTACTGTTCATCTCATCAGTAATTTTTTTAATGATGGCACCGGAACAGTAAAAAAATGAAACGCCATCAGAAAAACGAAATGGAATTTTTTTGACATTTGGCAGTCAGTTGTTCAGTAAGGGGCCAGTTATAGCGATCATTAGTTTTCATCAGGAAAAATTGGAACAGGAAGAATCTGAAATTTTTTCCTGATGAGCGTTTATAGCAATCATTGAAAATTTCTGTCAGGAATTTTTTTCCTGCCGTGATTCTATCATTGGAACTGTGAGAAGTTGAAACACAGATCATTGGAATTGTACAAAATTGAAACACAAATCATTGGAACGGTTTGTTTCATTTTTTGACAAAAATCCATCAGCTGTTCAGGAAAACGAATTTCCGTACGGAAAATAGAAAAATACATTTTTCCTAAAATGAAATTTCATCAGTAAAATTTATAAAATGGATTTGTTAATAATATTTAACACTAAATGTATTCTTTTTTTTGGAAAAAAATAGTCGAAATGTATTTTCAACTTATTTCATCAAAATTTTCCTCAAAATATTAAAGTATTCAAAATAGCAAAACAAAATTTTTAGTGATGGATTTTACTGATAGCTATAAGGGGCCCGTTAAAGCTATCATTGAAATGGATCCGGTAAAATCTTTGAATGGATATTTAACTATGTTTTCTTTTGAATAGAAGTGCAAATTATATACCAATCGATCGGAAATCACTCCAAGAATTTTTATTGACATAAAAAAGTTCAATTACACACTTATTTTTTCTTTAAAATGTGTTTTTCCATATTCCGGTTGTAAATTCATTTTCCTGAACAGCTGATTGTTTTATGTCAAAAAATGAAACAAATCGTTCCAATGATTTGCGTTTCAATTTTGTACAATTCCAATGATCTGTGTTTCAACTTCTCACAGTTTCAATGATAGAATTACGGCAGGAAAAAATTTCCGGACAGAAATTTTCAATGATTGCTAAAATCGACCTACCAGAAAAATTCCAATGATGTGTTTCAATGATGAAAACTAATGAAAGATATAACTGGCCTCTAACTGAGCCCTAAAGTAAACAAAATATCAAGAAAACGAACCAGATTCAAACTCGATTTTACTGTTAATATTGATTAAAATTCAATTGCATTCAGAAAAAAACTGACAAATTTTGACATTTGACACACTAAGTCCCATTTTCTTGACACTCCATTAAGTTTAATGGCTGATTAATTCCATAATCTTTCCAGATTTCGTTTTCTTCACACCAAGTTAGCTAACAGCCCGATTCTCCCCATCATCACTGATACCTCACAAGTCACAAGAAGAGGTAAAATTGATTTTGTGACTTTTTCGGATTCTCCCCCAAAGTCACAACTTGTGAGAGTCACAAAAACAATCGATATTGTGATCTCCTTCAGAGCAGGGGGTCAATTCTGTAACTGTGAAGTTGTGAAGTGATAAAAATAATATCATTTCATTTTTCACAGGAGGTTTTCATTTTATCAGTTCACAATATCACAAAATGCGATTCTGTATCCCTTTGTGAAAAAATGTGTACTAAAGTGTTCTAAAAGGTGCTAAATGATAAATGCTGTCAGTTTTTTACATTATTTTTGTCTGGCAGTCGAAGCGAAGTCGTATTAAATTCAATGTCAGGAATAATTTATTAAATTAATTATAAATAATAATAACCCGTACTCAGCAGAGGTATTTATTTTTCAATTATTATAATATATTTTGTTACATTTTTTCGTTTACCTAGGAATGTTGGAAGGATCTTGCAGCATTCGCTCCGATACTAGAGGAATCTGTTAGAGGTAATGACTGATGAGCATTTCATGTTTCGCTGCCCAAAAGATCTTTGTTTGTGTCTTATAAACGAGAGCTGACATTATAACTACTATAAGCCAGGCAGACAGTGGGCTCCCATGCCATGTACAATTACTGAGCGCGTTGCTTTTGTCGGAACCGGCCTTTGTAAGGTGGTGTTGTTCAGGAATTATTGTATTCCTTATCACAGACGTCTGTGAGTCACTGTGTAGGTATCAAACAAAAAAAAATGAAAAATAGGTTTTTACATAATTCTGTCTTTAAATATAGCAAGATATGTTTTTAAATAAAAGGTTTTGTGTGTCCACAAAAAAATAACTAATTTACCTATTTTAATTAAGCACTATAATTTGTCAAACGAATCCCAATCATTACATAGGTCGTATTTTGCTTCAAAGAACTCTAACAGAGTTTTTGGGCTTCTGACCACTTGAGCGTGTGTGAATTGCGTTGAAATGTGGATTAAAACTTGTATTGAAAAACAACTCGTTCGTTGGTCTTATTAACGTGAATAGTAGTGCTTTAGCTCTTCTTTTCACTTGTCCATTTCATATTTTCACAAATAAATTTGACTGTGATAAAAATATAGCGTTGTGAAAAAATTAGACAGATTTTTTTCATTTTTTCACACATACAGAATCGGAAATAGTGTGAAGCTGTGATAAAATTTATCACTTCACAACTTCATAGTTACAGAATTGACCCCCAGGTCATAACTAGAAAATTGTTTGAGATTTGACATTTTGATTATGAATATAGTGAAAAAAGGAAGGAAGAGAAAAGACATACGCTCTTTTTCTGTTTTCTTTATTCTTTTTCTTTGTTCTTTGAAATTACACAACAATAATAAAAGCAACCCAAATACACAACCTCTGTTTGCGTTGCCAATATTGACGAAATTGCATCATATTTTGCGTTGAAACACATATTGCAGTTACAAAGAATCCAGTGTGGCAACGCATTTCCATATTCACATTAGCTGTGGTGAGTTTCCTTGTGACTTTAGTTGTGAGGATTTGGGGAGAATCCGACAAATGTTATCGAATCACAACAATCCTCACAAGAAATAGTCACAAGGGCTTATGACTTGTGATTCCTCACAAGGGGGAGAATCAGGCTGTTAATGTTACTATTTAAGACCTGTTGAGATGTTAACTGAATCATTAGTTAATTGACCTCAAGAGTTCCATTAGCGCCTTCGATCTTCAATGTCAGTATTAGCATTGGAATCCAATTTCTTGACAGAACTTTAGTTTGTTTTCTGACATTTTGCTGTTCATGTTTGTAAAGCTCCTGAAATTTCTGCAGGTTTTTTTTTTTTTAAATTATACTATAAAACAACAATACGGCTCTCATGTTATGATGGATCATATTTGGAATAATTGGTCTTCTGATTCCGATAATGAACAGCTAATTGTGGAAAGGCGTCAATACAAAATGTAGGAGCGTATTGATATAAATAAATGGGATGATGAAGATTTTATTTATCGATTTCGTAAATCAAAACTAATAATTATCTTTAGAACAAACCCAAGAAAGGTTGGTACGATATAATATGATCAAATAATAAACAAATTTTATTTTTCGAAAACATACATATATTTCAGATCGCGGTATATTCGCCCTATTGCTACTAATTGCTTTGTTGTTTTATGCTCTTGGATCCTTTCAAGTAACTATCGCTGATTTTGCAGGTGTGTCTATATCATCTGTGTGTCGAATTCTGAAGGAAATTACATTTGCAAGTTGCATTATAGTCCTGCTCGACTGAAATCCAAGCTTCTTGTTTTTGTCTCGATGATAGAACATCCGTCCTTTTGTATTCAATTATGTCCTTCCGCTTCAGAACGCATTTTAACAGCAGTTTCTCTTCCTCTTCCGAAAAATTGGCAGCACGGACTCTTTTTCGTTTCAGTTCCTCCATTTTTGACTTTTTGAAATCAACACAGAAATAATTGAAATAAAATAAATATTTACCATAAAAAATTAATTACCATAAGTCCAGAAGAGAAATGCATCGACGATCTACCTATTTGTTTGTTTACCTACTTTGTTTTCAAAACCATAGACAACGAAGCAGAAAGAGTAGGCGCTTTTATTGACATTAGAATGGAAATATTGAAAATTTATTTGGAATTCTGGAAGCATTTCTTAATTGGAGATTAAGTATTAATGCCTTGTTAAGTTGAGTGATTAACCGTGAAGAAAATCAAATTTTAATTGCTGCTTTAAATGAGTCGATTAAATTTAATGGCAGATTAGTTAACCTAAAGTTTAATGGGGAGTCAAGAAAACAGGCCTAAATTATTACAAAAATTGACTTCAGCTCCCTCTCAGTTTGAAAAAATGTATTAACATTTCAAGTAAGTTTTACTTCCGATGAAAAGCTAAAGTAAAAGCAAGTAAATTTTTATTGTTGTTTTCTTTCATAACATTTTATTTTACTTATAGGCTTGTCACACTGAATCAAAAACTTGGTTTTTGCGAAAAAAGCCAAAACCTACATCAAAACCACGAGGTTTCCCATACATTTTCTTCCCTTCATAAACTAGAAGTTTTTGATAAAACTCGTCAAAACCTCTTACGAATTGCAAAGTTGTCAAAACAAACACGCCTAAAAAACATTCAGCTCTCAGCTGAATAAAAAAATAGACAGCTAAGCTATCAAAACAAATTTATTTTCAATAATAAAAAAAAAAAAAATACATACAGACTAGTTGCTGTAAGCCAGTGATGAAAAATAGCTTACTATTGTACGAAAATCCGTACAATTGCATATTAGAATGTACACAAGTACATCTTTTCAATATTTCGTACAATTCATATTCATACTACTCATTTACATTTATCTAAATATTCACATATCATGTTTCAAGATTTTTATGAGCAGGCAAAAATACTGAAAGCAGTCAATGTTTCGAATGCATTAATTTCTTTCGTTAAATTAAAAACTTCTATTTTCCTCTCCTTTTTTCACTAAAGCAACGGAAAACGGTTTAACGGATTTTGTTGAATTTAAATTGTTTTTTGATGTTCATTTCAACAAGGCACGATCGTACAGTAAATAATTTTGTTTTTTTTTTTGGAAAAGTAAGTAGGTACATACGTACAATATTGATTAGGTAATTCAATAATCTGTAACTTTTTTCGATGCAGGTGGCTTTTAAGGAAGGAGCCCATCAGCTATGTTGGTTCGTTGAAAAAATAAAGTGGACAAGTGCGAGATAAACTCACTCGAAGAGTTTCGGGGTTCGGGTTCCGTACTCGATTATCCAACCCTACTTTTTTTTAGTTTTGAAGGAAATTTTATACAAGGATTAAGATATGAAATCAAACTTTTTCTTGGAATAAAAAATAATTTGAAAAGTCTTTCTGCCTATTTCCTTCAATGACTTCGAAATTGTGTATCTTAAAAATCTGGTAGCAACATTTTCGGATCACTTGTAGATACTCTAGAAAATGTGTACAAAATTTAATTGCAATCAGCTTAGCAGATTCTAAAAAATCGCTTTTGACAGACGAATAAAAGAAAAACGATTTTGTTTTCACCTGTGTAAGAAAAGAACCCTAAAAAGAAACAAAAAAGTTGCCCATCGGCAAACGAAACAAAACAAAATTTGTTTTCGCGTTTTTTCCTATTTTTTAATAATTTCGAAACTATTAATCTTAAAAACATGAAAACAAAATTTATAGATTACTACTGAATACTTAAATATGTGTAACAAATTTCTTTGCAATCGGCCTAACAGATTCAAAGAAATCGCTTGTGAAAGACGAATGAACAGAAAACGAAGTGATGTTATGAGGGTTTCGTTTACACTCTGTGTACGGATACGGAACCCTAAAAAACGAGCAACACAGAATTTTCAGAAGGAAAGACCAGTAACCGCGGTGAAAAATTTCAATCAGCTTGTAAAAAAAGATATGAATGGCTGCACGAGGATCATGGGACCAAAACCAAAAAGTGCAAAAACTCGCTGAGCCACATAAATGCTGTAAAAGCAGCAAAAGAGTCCGTCAAAATCAACAAAATTGTTTTGAAAACAAATAAAGTGCCCGAAACACTAGAGGCTAGTATTTATTTCTGTAACTAAATACAAAATTTCAATTTTCGTAATCGTTATTTTTTTTCTGCGCGAAACCGTACAATTACGCTCTGTTTCGTACACTTTTTTTTCAGCTGTCAGTACAATCGGAAAATGTCGTTTTTCATCACTGCTGTAAGCACTTATGGAAGAAAAGAAAAAACAAAACAGAAAGAAGAAGCTGTGGTCGGCTTTGGACGATGGATTCCTTCACATTTTGGATTTGAGACAGTTCCAAACCACCAAACCAATTGCAACATTCAAGCGTCAAGACGTCGGGAGAAGACGATATGATCAGATTGCGCTTTGGGATTTGGGGGTTGAAAAGGATCAGGATCAAGGAACAGAAGAGTCTAAAAATGACGATGAGATAAGCAAGCTTCCGCCACAATTGTTGTTCACTCATCAGGGACAAAAGGAAATCAAGAAACTGCATTAGCATTAGTTGAGGATTATTTTATCGAGGGGTTATTTTATCGACCGCGCATAGTGGGCTCAATATATTTAGATCGATAAGTGTTTAAAGTTAACGGTCTTTTTTTATTGTACAAATAAAAATCAGGTATTTTTGAAAATACAACACATTTTTCTATGCTTTTTTTTGTGTCGCCTGTGTCGACCAGTCGGAACTCGGAATTCTAACCAACTTTTTAACTGAATTCGCACACGGCCTAAGAATACTTCCTTCCTAAGCAATGTCAACTATTTTTAAAAACACAAATATGACAGCATGTATCAAAATTTTATTAAAGCGTCAAAAAAAAAATAGCAGTGTGAATGCTCCAATGAGGTTTTGTAAGCTTTTTGCCAAAAACTCAGTTTATGACTCAGTGTGAAAAGCCTATTAACTTGGTTTTCACCAAAACAAGCCTAGTTCACTTATGTTTTGTTGCCGGCTCGGTTCCTGGATGACATAAATGTCATCGGGGAATAACCCCAGCCATCCGCCTAGTACCATGGCACGCTCGCGACACGCGGCTTAGCTCGTCGCAATTGGGGGGGATCTTGGTACCAGACGGACGGGAACCGGCACACAAAAAACATATATCGTGCCAAAAAGGGAAAGGACAACACAAAAAGAAACAAGGACACTACTTTACCCTCACTCTTACCGCGCTGATGTTGTTGCGGCAGCGCTAGCCCACCCTACCATGGAGTCCCGGTGCCATCTTTTCTGGGGACTCCCCGAACGCCATTACGGTAGCTGTTATATGTGTTATGTTATATTTTTATAAAGTACTAAAAATATTTTTCAATAGATGTGGTTATCTTTTAAGTCACCATACAATGGCTTATGAATTACGCAGTAATGAAAGATATTTAGCTATCACACCTGCACATCATACTTGTAGCTTTCTCAACTTTTATACTTCAGTAGCACCTAGACTATTCAATACTTTGCCCTTTGAAATTCGTTGCATTCGTTCAACTCCTTTATTCAATAAAAGTATTAAAAAATGGCTTCTTAACTTCGATTTTGATGCAATCGATAACATAATCAAAATATTGCTTTAATTTTGTAATAAACTGAACCGTAAGTATCCACACCAAATTTAAATCGAGTACAAAGATTAAGTTGTTATTTTCTCGACATTTTACCCCACAACATTCAAAGGAGAACCGGCAAAAATGTATGGAAGCTGGCCTAAGAACCAATAGCGACATGATATATGTCAATGGAAAGGTCTTTTTGTCTACTTTAACTTTTCCTATGGCAGTGAATTCCAAATCGCTGTGTGGAAAAAGTTATTGCACAATTAAGCCATTCACAAGTAATAAGTGTTTTCTTGTTTTCATCTTGACCTTGAAATTGAAACCAATAACGCCATGATGTATATCAATTGAAAGGTTTTCTTGTGTACTTTAATTTTTGCTTTGGTAAGAAGTCCCAAATCACTGTGGGGAAAAAGTTATTGCACGATTAATTCATTCACAAAAAATAGAGTTTTGTTTTGATTTCTTTTGTAATGCTTTTCTATTATGATGAAAGCAGGAAAACACTTATTTTATTGTGAATGATGTAATTGTGCAATAACTTTTTCCCCACAGTGATTTGGGAGTTCTTACCAAAGCAAAAGTTGAAGTACACAAGAAAACCTTTCAATTGATATACATCATGTCGTTATTGGTTTCAAGGTCAAGATGAAAACAAGAAAACAATTATTACTTGTGAATGGCTTAATTGTGCAATAACTTTTTCCACACAGTGATTTGGGACATACTGCCATAGTAAAAGTTAAAGTAGACAAAAAGACCTTTCCATTGATATATATTATGTCGTTATTGGTTCCTAGGCCAAAATGCCGGTTCTCCTTTGCTAATTGAATGCATTATTTTTTAGTAATAACTTCAAAATTTAATCTTTTTTTGGCACTTTCGACACTTGTCAATAGACAACAGATCGTACCGTTTCTTCTTCTCTATTTCTTTTCTTCTTTATAATGAAAAACACTTATGAAAAACTGTATGTGATAAATAATAATATTTTGTAAATTATCTAAATGTAAATTTATTATTGGTTGTAAAAGAGGAAGAAGAAAATAAACTTTATTGAATTGAATTGAATTGTATTTGCTTATTTTTATTCGAAAAAAAATACAAATCCAATTTCCAAAAAAAAAAAAAATACTTTCATTCCTTCGAGCCGGATTTGAACCAGCGACCTATGGATGTCCGCTTGCGAAATGATCGCATTGTTACTTCTACAGTCCACCGCTCTACCAACTGAGCTATCGAAGGCGATGAAATTTGGTGGACCAAATTACGTTTTGTTTTGGATACAGTTTTTTTTAGCTCTTGATGGTGATCGGGTTAAATTTTGTATTCTCGTTTGCGAAATTTTTCAAAAATTTAAAAACAAACAAACAAACAAACATTTAGGGCCAGTTCGTTCAAGCTTGATCATCTTTAATCAAGGATTATTCCAGTTGATAATCCTAGAATTATTTTGTTCACAAAAACTCTAATTAATAAATCCATGATTTGAGCACTTAATTTGAGATTTCGTTAATCATCCAATTTTGCTCGATTAAGGCAATTTAATCAAGGATATACTATAATTCAGTTTTTTCATACTTGATTTATAAACTGACATTTTTGCTTACTTTTTTGTCAAACGAAAACAAAACGATGTTAATGGCGCAGTTTGAGTTTCCCATCGTCGTTTTGCACAGCCGAAACGAGTTTGGCAGGGATGCCAAAACTAGCCAAAACAAGATATAGCTTTATACAGTTCGTCTCTGTAGATGCTATCATGTGAGGCCTTAAAATCGATGAAGACGTAGTGGGTATCGATTTGGAGTTCATAGGTTTTTTCCAGGATCTGCCGCAACGTGAAAATTTGGTCGATGGTAGACTTTCCTGGCCTGAAGCCACATTGATAAGGACCAATCAGATTGTTGACGAAAGGCTTCAGACGTTCACATATTACGGCAGAGAGGATCTTGTAGGCGATGTTAAGTAGGCTGATTCGTCCTGCTGTTGGCTCTCTCAACATCCTCGATCTGACGCTTCTGCACCCATGTTTCAAAATATAAATTTCATTATTATTTTAGTGCATCTGGAAATTGTGTTTGGGATTCGTGGATTTCTGAAGAAAGCGAAGGGGATGAATATCAAAAAAATTTAAACGAAAGGCGACGATGAAAACGATGTTGAGATGGAAGAAAAGGAGGATGAGGACAATGAATAGAATTGGTAGATTTATTTTTATATGAGTTAAACATATATTAAATACAATATTTTAAAGACTTAAATAATGGATTCTTGTTGTTTTAGATTTGTGGGCTACAAGTTTTCGCATGAATTATCCGATAGAACCTGCTGTCAGGCAGATGATGCGCCTCCAGCATTTTCTTAGTTGGCTTGTAGGCAATGACATACCGTTGAGCTACTGGAAGAGGCGGCTCATACTCTTCGGTTGATGTCTGTGGCAGTTTCGAGACGATAGCCTTGTAGAAGCATGTCGTTTGTGGATACAAGGCCATTACTAGAGAAATCAACAAATTCATACATTTACAGTGGTTGATGAGTCATTAACGGTCTTACCCATTGTGCCCTTTGAAACAGTGCATGTCCGTCAGTCTCCGGATTGGCTCGCATTAGAGGGAGTGGAATGATTTTACGATTACTGAGAACATAACGATCCTTTTGCTCATCGTCTATGTCATCAACCTCATATTTATTTTGTCCACTCAAAAACTGCACAACTTCGGCCAGAATCCACTCTTCATCTTCGGAACCTTTGGCCACAGCAGCAACAATATCACCAGCTTTGGCAATATAATTACTTTCGGCCGGCACAGCACCACAAAGTGGAGGAACCTTCTCTCCTGGTTTACTCACAAAGAGTGGCAGTGTCTGAGCCGATACCTGCAGCATTTTCAATTGAGCTCCGCGACGTATTGCTTCTTTGTTGCCAGCATTTCTTGCTTGAATGCGACGATCGTTACGAATGTTTCTTATTTCCTGAATTCGAGCCAGGGCCTGTCGAATAACAAATTCTTCTTGAGTGGCGTCTTGCAAGCTTTTTAATTTCTGTGGTTGCAAATTAGACATTTGGACACGGATTATTCCATTGAGATTCGTTTCGCAGCGTCTTCGTTCATCCTCAATTTCATGTATGGTTCTTTGGAGGGCTTTAAGGTTTTCCTTGAATGGAATTCTTTATAAAATGCATTAATTAGGGTAATGATCAACTTACTTGAATTTGTAAGGCTGGACTTTCTGCTGTAAATGGCATTTTATTCTTTATTGAGTTGTTGAGGACTTCGGTTGTATTTGCAAGATCGAGGACGTAAATTTTGCATGAATTTGATTAGAAAAACACAATAAGAAAACATTCAAGATTTATATTATAATGGCTTTTATTTATATTTTTTAATTTTTTTTGTTTGAAACGCAGCTTTCGAGTTTTGTAATTCGAATGAATCTTTATTTTTTTCTATTTTTTATAATTACTTTTTTTTTATTTGCTTACTTGATATTAATTTTTATATTATGAAAAGTATTATTTGAACAAGTAAATATAACAAGTAAATATCATTACAACTTAAGTACCTAAATATCATTACAACTCGTCCATCCTGACATCTGATCGTCTCGATCAGTAAATTGTAAAACATTTTAGATATTTTGTATAAAAATAGGTAACATAATCTATGTACATAATTAAGCAAAGATAATAACTATCATTTTTTTTTTTTTAATATTTTAGAAATACTAATACGTTAATCATGTTTAGTAAATGCAACTTTTCCAACTAAAAATCCGATTCCAATTCTAGCCCATCTCGCCAATCTGCCCACTTTCGCATGCGAGAAGCTTCAATTATACCATTATATGGAAGCTGAGTCATTTGACAATTTTCTATGTCTCTAATCACATATCTGTCGTTCGGAAGTACCTTATGTATTCTGTAAGGACCCTTAAATTTCGGTATAAATTTCTTATTCGTTCCAATATTAGTGTCAATATTCCTTATTACAACAAAATCACCTTCTGAAAATACATTAGGAGGTCGGAAATTTTTTTCAAATAAATCGGAATTTCGCTTTTGAGAACTTTCAATACACGTTGAAGCAGTTGCACGAATTTGATTTAGGTCTGGAGCTTCTGTTTCACTTTCTCATCTAGATATTCTGTAAGAACGTCAGTTTCCGTACCTCTTTGCTGCACACCAAACAATAATTTAAATGGCAGCTCTCTAGTGGACGAATGCTCCGAATTATTTATAGCAAATTCAACTTTTATAAGCATTTTTGTCCAGTCGGAATGCTGAACGGGCTCTGTTAACTTAGCTAACATAGATTTCAAAACTCTGTTAACACGCTCCACTTGGCCATTTGCTTGTGGTGAACCCGTAGCTATTTTAACATGTTCAATGTTGTTTTCGATAAGAAATGCACTAAACTCTAACGACGTAAAACATGATCCCCTGTCACTTACAATCCGCCTAGGCCGACTATAATATTCGAAATATTTTTCAAGAGAAGCACAAACCTCTTTGGTGCTTGTGGAATTCACTGCAAAAAGCTTAATATGCTTGGTAAATGCATCTACCACTACTAAAATATGTTTTCGTTTAGAACGAATAGACGGAAGAGGTCCGAAATGGTCAATATGTAATGTATCAAACGGGATGGGTTTTTTCGGAATGGAATGAAGTGTGCGATTTTTATTTTGAGCCGGAATAGAAAACATAATGCACTTAAGGCAATTTTTTATAAATTGTTCAACCTTCTCCCTCATTTTTGGGAACCAATAATGCATTTTGATTTGGTCAACACACTTATCTATACCCAAATGACAGATTTTTTCATGCGCAGAACGAATTACATTATTTTCCATTTCACTCGGAACATATAAAAGTATTCTATCTGATTTTGATTTTCTATACACAAGTCCATTTTCAAGAACAAATTTTGGGACTGAAGCAATTTCTAAACGATTTCTTAACTGAACAATTTTTTCGTCTCTATTTTGAGTGAGGTGCAATTGTAGTTCAATGTTATCGGAATCAATTACGGAAATGAATTGATCATTATTCTCATTTGTTTTTATAGAAATAGGAGAATGTCTACTAAGGGCATCTACATGTCCCATTAACACACCACTACGATGTTGAATAGAATAATCATACTTTATTAATTTCATAGCCCACCTTGCTATTCGAGGTACATACTTTTGCCTCTCAAGAGTTAATGCCAACGAATCGCAATCAGTTATTATTCGGAACGGAATACCATCTAAGTAGTGATGAAATTTTTCTAAGGAATATATTATTGCCAATGTTTCTAGTTCAAAGCTATGGAATTTAGATTCGGAATTAGATGTTGCTTTTGAAAAATATGAAATCGGATGAAATTTGCCATCATCCTGACGTTGTAATAAAATACCACCATACCCAAGAGCACTAGCATCGCAATGTAGTTCCGTCTCTTTTTCAGGACTGAATATGGCTAGTAAAGGACTTGATATCAATTTGTCACATAAAAATTTAAAAGTATCAATACAACTTTTGTCAAATCTGAACGGAACGTTAGGTTTAGTCAAATCTCTTAACGGTTTCGCTATAGCTGAAAAAGACGGAATGAATCTACGGAAATAAGAAAATAACCCCAAACACTTTTGCAATTCTTTGACATTTTTCGGAATTGGAAGATGCTTTATTGCAGTTAAGTGATGATCATTGGGCCGTATGCCTTTTGAATTAACTGTAAACCCAAGATATTCAATCTCTTCATAACAGAATTTACATTTGCTAGGTTTGATTTCAAGCCTGAATTCAGCCATACGTCGTAAAACTCGTTTAAGCAGTTCAATATGCTCCTTAACCGTAATGGTAGCTAATGTGATATCATCAAAATATACAACAACCGAACCTTCATCTATAAATTGGCGTAAGACAAATATCATAAATCTTTGAAAATAAGCTGGACCTTTCTTGATACCAAATGGTAACCTTGTGTATTCGTAATGACCGTCAGGGGTTACAAATGCAGTCATTCTAATAAAATCTTCATGGATCGGAATATGGTGAAAACCATTTCTTAAATCCAAAGTTGAAAAATAATTCTTACCTTCCAATTTTCCTATGCAATCGTCAATCACAGGAATTGGAAAACTATCACGCACCAGAATTTTATTGAGTGGTCGGTAATCAACACACAACCGCTTTTCATTATCCTTTTTAGGAACTAAAACAATTGGGAAAGCATAAGGCGATTCGCTAGGCCTTATTGTACCCTTTTCTAATAACTCCTTTATTTGCTTATCAACGATACGCTTGTCAGAAAAAGATAATCTTCGCGGGGGATAACTTATAGGAATATCGGAAGTTAGATGAAGTTTCATTGAGAAATTATGTTTTATAGCAGGAATGTTATCAACATCTAAATATTCGGAATGAATAATTTCATAAATTTTCTTCCTATATTCAAAACTTAATTTAGGACTTATATCATAAATATCTTTCTCGTCCTTTTTATCCTTAAAAATATCAATTGAAAATATATATGGTAACGAACGGTCTTCAATGTGACTTATTTTATTACAAGTTGCAATTATGCTATGTGGCAATAGACTACACAATAAACAGGGTTCTACAGAATTGGAATCGCATTTGTTCAAGGATCCGTACACACAATGCAACACTTGGTTTTCAATTTTAATTTTATTAACATCAGAATTAACATTTATTTCGATACATGGCTTGGGAATAGTATTTGGTACATGACATAATTTAATATTAAAGGATCGCATAAAATTGCGACCTAAAAGGACTGAGTAAGGTTATCACTAGTTTATAAGATATTATATCTTAATGTGTATAGCCATATCGAAATAAATAAAAAAAAAAAAAAAAAAAAAAAAAAAAAAAAAAAAAAAAAAAAAAAAAAGGAATACATACATCAGGAACAACATACATTTCAACATATTTAGAAAAACCGTTAAATTTGACTACCGTTTTCAAAATTCCAAATGTGGAAACCGGACAACTTCCTACTCCGTAATAGCCAGTTGGTTTTAATGATCCACACTGCAACCCTATGGGAATTTCGGAAAATTTTATCAAACTAATCGGACTGCCAGTATCGAAAAGCGAAACATATGTGTTACATAGCGGAACGGAATCATTATATGTAAGAAAAGTTACACTTACTTTATTTATTTCACTCAAAGTTTTAGTAACTTCATTTGCATCGGAATCGGAATGGTTTTTATCAT
Source organism: Sphaerophoria taeniata (assembly GCA_943590905.1). Taxonomy (NCBI): domain Eukaryota; kingdom Metazoa; phylum Arthropoda; class Insecta; order Diptera; family Syrphidae; genus Sphaerophoria; species Sphaerophoria taeniata. Next base: position 17,656,867 of record OX016540.1, on the reverse strand, counting down.
CAGAGCTTGAACAATATTCATCCACTAAACCAATATGAGTGTTTTTCGGGGGCAATTTAGGACACTCCTTAAAAACGTGTGAAGTTGAACCGCATCTAAAACAAGATCCTTTGATACGTTTCGGATGTGGACAAGAGCTTGAAAAGTGTCCTGTCCCAGAACAGTTGTAGCAAAGAATGTTTTTATTTATTTCACTATCGGGTAATTTCGATTTATAACGTGCGCTTGAAGCTGAACAGGAAGCAGAATTTGCGGAACTTATATGTCTTGAAGCTGTATAGGACGCAGAATTTGAGGGACTTATTTGTTCGGAATTTATGTGCCGCAATTGAGCGTAACGATGAGCCAATTGTTTTAATTCGTCTATCGAACGTGCTGGATATAAAACGGCAATACTTGCGGAACTATCTCGGAATCCATCAATTATAAATTGAATTGTCTGTTTTTCATCAATTTCGGCTCTTGAAGCTATCTCTTGCATCCTCAAAATATATCCCATGATCGATAACTTAGTTGAAGCGAACGTAGTTTTCTTCATTTTATCTATTATTTCCGACATAGAGTAGCTATGACCGAAATTAGCCAAAAAATTTGCTCGGAAATTTTCGTAGGTAGTTGATTCGTCAATTTGAATAAAAATTTCTGCAGCAGATCCAGGTTTCATAAGTCTTCGAATTGATTTTAATTTAAAAACGTCATCACCATGAACTGACTCACAAGTTCGTTCAAACGTTCCGATCCATTTTTTGGCATCGTGTGAATCGTCGCCAGAAAATAGCGGAATTGAATGTTTAATGTCCTTGAATGTTGGCTGGGTGGACGAAGACATCGGAATCATTAAATTTTCTTCCAATTGCGTTAATTGGCGACGCAATTCAATAATTTTCAATTTCTTGTTGAGAATTCGAATCTCAGCATCCATTTGAGCTTCATCATTACTTGAATCTTCATTTTCTTCCTCATGTTGATTTGCAGTATCGGAATCATGAATCTTATATAATTCTCGTAATTGGTTTATTTTCGCATCAGCTGGAAAATTCACATTATTTTCAGTTAGCCAAGCAATTAATTCTTCTTTCTTCATGCTGAATATTTTAAAGATTTTCAAGGGCTGGCCCACTTCTGAATTATTATAATGGCTTTTATTTATATTTTTTAATTTTTTTTGTTTGAAACGCAGCTTTCGAGTTTTGTAATTCGAATGAATCTTTATTTTTTTCTATTTTTTATAATTACTTTTTTTTTATTTGCTTACTTGATATTAATTTTTATATTATGAAAAGTATTATTTGAACAAGTAAATATAACAAGTAAATATCATTACAACTTAAGTACCTAAATATCATTACAATATACAGGGAGGAATCTGACAACCAAATGAAATAAGAAACTTAATCCTTGATAAAGTTTTGACAGTGAAACTGACTGATAGACTGGAAAATGGAACGATTTGTAGAAAAACCATGATTAGTTAATCAAGGTGAAAAAAAGTGAACAAACGCTCTTTGATAATCACGGATTCTTAATCTTGAATTAAGGGAAATCTGTGATAATCAAATTGAAGATTTAACCCTCTGTGAACGAACTGGCCCTTAATCTACTTTATAGCCTGTACCAACGTGATTTAGATAAATCTACTTGATTTAGCTAATAGCCTTTTCCCACCAACGTGATTTAGCTAAATCAACTTGATTTCAAACTACTTGATTTAACTTTTTTATTTTTTAGGCCGTGTGCGAATTCAGTTAAAAATGGGTTAAAACTTGACGTTTGGTTAAATTTTGACACTTCGCATTATTTGACTAGCTGCTGAGCAGGTTAAAATATGACAGTAGTGGTTAAAAATTAATCCATTTTTATTTTTTAACCACAATTCATCCAATTCGCACACGGCCTTAATTAGGTATAAATCACATCGATGATTCCAGGCTGAATGGTTTCATGCTCAAGTAATGAATAAAATTCATTTTTTTTTCTTTTTGACAGTCAAAATTCAAATTTTGTGTCATATTCATTGAAAAATTCAAAAGTAATGTCAAGATTGTCGTAAATGTCAAGCTAAATTAAGTAACAAGTTCATTGGGAACGCCTTTCTTGATTTATAAATCATATGAGCTAAATCAAGTGGGTGGGAACAGGCTATTAAGGAGTCGGCTCTAAAGGAGTCGGCTCTAAAAATAAATTTTAGATTCAGGGTCGACTTTTTCTCATTTTTGAACGACTTAAAGTAACTTTTTTCCTTAAAGTGGTCGTCTATCTTTAAAACGGGGAAATCATTCGTTTAACTTTTTAAAGTATTGTTTTTTTTTAAGTTTGTCATTAAATACAAAAAAATGTTTAACAGGAATTAGATTTTATAAATTTCGAGATTTTCGAAGATTTTGAAGTAACAAGAAAGCAAAGAGTTTACCAAATTCGTGCAAATCCGTTTTTAGAATTTGATGAAAATCAGTTTTATTCAAGATATCGCTTTGATAAGACCACAGTTCGATTTTTAATTGAAAACCTGAATATACAAGAACCGATTACAAATCTTTGTCTACCGGTTTATCCAGAACTATAAAAGTTTGAAAGTTAGTATCACTATCCATATAAATCGTGTCCTCTTGCAGCTGGTCCGCGACCAACTCATCTGACGAGTCTGTTCTTATGGATATCATGTTCCACGTTGCTTTTATTGCTTTTTTCCTAATGGTGTTGGCTTTTTTGCTGCAACTTTCATCCTACACCATTGGGCTTGCATTTTTTCATTGCTTCTCTGGTACCCAGAAGTAGCCATAGCAATTCTTATTGCCCCCAAGCAGCCTTCTTTCCAGTGATTTTTGAAAAATCATTTCCTTTATTTTCAACAATTTTAATGTGCATTTCCACTAACTGCCGGAAGTTTTCCTTTTCTGCTCGATCCCAATTTTGTTCACGGTCTCGTTTCGACTAAAAACGGTTATATTAGACTTTATTAACGAACAAATTTAATAATTGCTAATAATTAGTAATAATAAACATACCTTTTCAGCTTTCATTTTTGTTTACTGTACAATATACCAAATAAACGATTCAGAGAATTAACCATTTTCTCGCTTGTTTGACTTCTGACAAATTTAATTTGACTGTTTATCTGTTGATCTGTCACATTTAAGCGAGTTCACACAACGTTATGTTTGAAGTCCAATCTTATTAGAAGACTTTGTTTAAAAATAAGAAAAAGTTGGAGTGCTTTAAGTAGATTTGGCTTTATTGCTCAAACGAGGGCTGACTGAAAATTTGCGAGAAGGCCTTTGAGCAAATTTAAACAACTCTTTGATGTTAAAAAAAAAGAAATAGAGTGGCGGTACAGCTCTTGAAAAGCCAGGGCCTACTTGGTTTACTATCATCTACAATTCGCTGAGCGAGTGTGAAGAGTTGTGGGGACCTACAATTGAATGCCGATTCCGAATTGAAGACGCCACCGTTGGTTGATTCCAAAAAAAAGAAATTCATTCGCTGTCGTCCCTCATTGGGAGTGCCTTGGTGGGAAAACTCCTTCGTTGTGGGGTAATTAGTAGTAATAGCCTAGCGATCGCATAGCTCTTAGCTTCATAATAGTAGTCACCGTAAGCCACTCCGCCACGTCAAGGCTTACTCCATGGAGAGGTATTGTCTTAGAATAATTACTAGACGAGTTCTATCTGCCAAAATCTCACCCTCATTTTCTTTGGAGCAAAAAATCGCAACTGAGACACTTTTCTAGCTGAAGTTAACCGGAAATAGCAACCGATTTTACAGCTTCAGTGCATGAAGAACATGAAATCAAAACAGTATGCACAAAAGTACAAACAGAAGTTCCGGACATTAATTGTACGAACAGACAATCAAAAATTGTGTGGTTTTTCGGAGCCCTTCACTTGATCTGGAATGGATTAAAATGTTGTCAATTGAAATTTTAATATTAGGCAAATGTGATAAGAGGGATTCCATTATGCTTTGGAACACTTCAGGGGCGGCAGAGATGCCCATTGGTAACCTCTTGCAACCGTATCTTCCCCAAGGTGTGGAAAAAGTAAGAATTTTCTTGGTTCTATTGGAGACTCGAACTTGCCAGAATCCTCGTTTGCAGTCCAACAGAGTAAAGTATTTGGAGCCATTGAGCTGGGCAGATATTTCTTCGATTGTTTGCACTGGATGATGACGACGCATTATGTTTTTGTTGACAGTTGTAGGATCAATGCAAATTCTGATCTTGTTGTTTTTGCGGACGACAACCATAGGTGATACGGATGGAGTAGCTTCTTTCATGGGTGCAATGACGTCCATTTTGACCATTCTGTCGAGTTCTTGCTTCACGTCATCGACGCGTCATCGCGAATTTTGTGTGGGATTCGTCGTGGTGGTGTTATTTCGAATTTTGGGTTTTCTATAAGGTCGATGTCGTATTCGTAATCTTTGAGACAACCTAGACCTTCAAAGATGCTGTCATCTATCTTTACCTGATTAACTCTGGTGACTTCACCGGAGTTTTTCGCAAGCATTGGCTCCGAGAATTGGTTTGATGTCTTCAGCTACTACTTTGAAAGATATTTTACACTGCTGACCTGCTATTGAGCAAGGCACAAGTGCTTCACCGATTACTTTCATTCGATGATTGCTAAATGACACTAAGTGCTTAACTCGACTTGGTTTAAGGACAGAGTTAGTGTTATCGATAACATATTTGGGCAGCACATTGCACTGTGCTCCTGTGTCCAATTTTATCTTGAAGGATTTGCTCTCTATGAAAAGTTGTTCCGTAAAATTATCACTTTGCTGGTTAGAACTTTCGGATATTGTACCAATGAAGAGTGAATCGTCATCATCATCGGATTCTTCGCAAAAGTTTATTTGCTTGGAATTTGTGTCACCTTTTTTGTGGTTATGTTTCCATGCTTTATTTTTGCAGAACTTTTCAAAATGATTCTTCTTGTTACATTTTTTGCAGACATGATTAAAGGCGGTGCATTTGAGAATCTCGTGATTTTCCCGGCAATTCCGACAGTCAAATCTCTTAGTTTTAAAGGTATTTCCTTTTTTTACAAAGTTGACTGCCTTGGCGCCTTCATTGACGATTTGCGCTGATTGTTTTTGAGCCAGTTCTGTAGCCTGACAGAGTTGAATAGCCTTTGCTAGATCGATGTCTTGAGATAATAATTTTGTACGGAGGTCATCGCTTTGGATTCCGAGTATGAGTTGGTCTCTCAGTAGGCTGTCGTTTAGTCCATCGAAGGCACAATTTTGGGCTTGTAAACGTAATCTTGACATGAGCTCATCTATAGTTTCGCCATCCTTCTGAGTAATTTTATTAAATTTGTACCTCTCGAAGGTAGTGTTTATTTTTGGAGTGAAATAATCTTGAAAAAGATTCTTTACCTCGGCGAGTGTCCTTTGGTAAGTCGGTTGAGGGTGTGAGTTGTATATTTGGAGAGCAGAATATCCGATTGCGGACATAAAGGTCGCTACCTGAACTTTTTGAGGTTTGGTGTCCATACCAGTAGCAATTTCAAAGAATTCATATTGCTGCTTCCAAAGTTTCCACTCATTAGCCATATCTTTATCATGTTCGATGACAATTGGTTTTGGCGGTCCAAGAAATTGGCAAAGACTGCTGTCTGCCGCGGCTTGTCCTGGTGGCACAGTCATTTTAAATTAACCAACAAGTTAAAATTAAATACTTTTATTGAAAAATAAATTTGGTTTCGGCACCATGTAAATAATAGTCAGTTGTACTATTAATTCAAAATACTTTATTTAAGTTATAATTCAATAATGGGAAAAGATGAGTAATGTACAAGTGCAATTGAGGTTAAAGAATGAGCATGTGAGTATTTGACATAATCAATTCAGGTACGTTACTTAAAGCCGAGAGATGATTCATGACTTCACAAATAGGTGGTTTAAGAACCTGAGGGCCAGACCACATTGCACACACCCTTTAAACGTTTTATTTATTCGAGTATCGATCGACACTTAAATAATAAAATTAAACTGTTGAGAACAATTCTCCAAGAAAAATACTACTCCGCTTTCCGCTACTTAAATGCTATCAGGTTTGGTTTAATAGTCTTCGATGACGGCGATGACAATCTACCTACATGCATTTTGACAGTTCTTAAACAATTCAACTGCGCAAAAGTGACAGTTTTGGAAGCGGAATTTTCTTTTTATTAAACGCAGAACAGAATGCAAGAACAGAAAGGAAGAAATGTTCGATTGGGATCTCGAAAGAGAAGAACAAAGCCACCGGGTTGCCAAGTAAAAACACCATAAGATTTATTGTTTGAAATTAAATATTTTATTTGATGAATAATACAATTATTATAAATATAACACATACAACAATCCATTCACTCCTCGAGTCTTTCATGGCTATTTACTTCCATTAAAAATTTGATCATGGTCTAATTGAGTTGAAGCAATAGTTGATGGATTCTCTTGAGTAAGGAATGTTCCTGATAGGATTTGATCCAAATTGACACCTTGTAAATTCGAATCAGCCAAATTTAGCGTTGGTTCATGGGTGGAAGTTGTTACAGAAACGTCATGAGTAGGAGTCTTTATTTGCTCAGTTTGAAATATGCCCTCATTTCCAGACAAGTAACTGTCAATGTCTTCCAATCCTGAAATAGCATTTGCATTGGTTGTAGAGTGCACAGGCACAGCAGTAGTTAAAAGTTCATCAATTTCTTCGCCAGGTGGTGCTGCAGTAGTTCTTGTTGCTCGCAAATCAATCCCACCATAATCGGGTTGGTTTTCAGAACCAAAAAAGACTGAAGACGGCGTAGTTGTAATCTTTTCTTCCAGTAAGTTTTCGGTTGTTGTTGTTGAAGTTGTGGTGAACCTGTCAATTGGCCTTGGATACTCATGATGCTGATCATGGTGATGGTGATGATGGTGTCGGAAATGGGGATGGTGATGCCTGTGAGGATGATCTCCATGATGGTGGTGGAATTTCCCATGATGATGGTGATGGAAATCAGTTGTCTCCTCAGAATGTTTTTCCTCAGATGAACTACTCTCTTTACTCTCTCTGGCGACCACAATCGCCGCTAATACTGCCACACTGAACAGGAACGTTAAAAATAAATGACGTGATGACATTTTATTGCAATTAATGTATGATTGTTCTGTCAACTTGAAATGTATATTAACAACTGCGAAGTAATTCAAGATGAGGAATTGTATTTATAGTGTTATTTTTTTAATGATTAATATTAAAACTGACCCTATAATCGGGTTTATCAGTAAATTCAAGTGAATCCAATGCAAATGACTGTTGTAAAAAAAAGATTTGTGGTAGTCATTGGTGAGTGCAAAAATATGTTATGATCAGTTGTATATTTTGATGGGAATATTATGTCTTTCAAGAAAACAAAAACAATAGTAGATTCGCGGGTGGTTTGTGGTGACTTTGGAAAACCCAAACAGAGTAAGTGTCAAATGATATAAGTTCAAAATTTCTAGAGTAGAGGCAACGCATTGTTGCTGAACATTGACAGCAAATTTTCATCACATATTTTATGCTTCAAATTTCCTACCGAGAGTAGGTACCTACAAACCGTGTTTTTTTTAAATCTTGTTCGTTAAAAATGTGACTCGGGCTTAATTTTGAAATTAATTTAAGGAACTTAAAATCTATGTGTATTATGTGTATGCTCAGGAAGAGATAAATCACCTCAGAGTTAGCGGAGGAAAAGGTGAGAGTAGCCACATCCAGGGGCACCCCACAGGGGGGGAGTTCTCTCACCGCTACTCTGGGTTCTTGTCATGAATGGCATACTCTCTAAGCTGGAATCAACTGTAGTAAAAATAGTAGCCTACGCTGACGATCTTGCATTGCTAGCGACTGGCAAATTCTTATCCACTATCAGCGAACAGACCGAATATGCATTCTCGTTGGTAAGTAAATGGACTAGGAACTGTGGGCTGACAGTCAATCCAGCTAAGACAGAACTAGTGCTGTTTAAAAACAAACGTAAAATACCCTGTCTTAAACTACCTTCTATTGAAGGCTGACCTCTTAAAATCTCTGATCATGCAAAATATCTTGGTGTGATTTTAGATAAAAAACTAAACTGGGGTCTAAACACCAAAGAAAGATACAAAAAGGCGTCGATCGCCTTCTACTCCTGCAATAGAATTTTTGCGAAAACCAAAGACCAATACTAACCTATGGTAATCTGGTTTGGTGGTATGCTTTAGAAAAGAGCACGAACCACAAAACTTTGACTAAAGTACAAAGACTTGCGTGCACAGGAACTACAGCGGCAATGAGATCCACCCCAACTGCGGGACTAGAAGTTATCCTCAATTTAAAACTCCTAGATCTCTTTGCTCAAGAATCTGCAGCTAAAAGTAAAAGTTAGTCAGACTAAAGTCTGGAAAAACAGTTCTATAGAACATGCTCAGCCATGAATTAGCCAACCTCAGCTAGTCAGCACTCCACCCTGTCACTTAAAGCAGGAAATTTCAAATAGAATAACTGTTACGGACGATTAAAGGTGGAATCTTCTTGAAAGAAGATCTGGCCCTGTTTTAACAAACAAAGAACGGAAAAAATTATACAATTCAACAAGAGATCACTTCGATCTATTGTAAGTATAATCACAGGACACAATCTGTTAGGATATCATAAGAAAAATATGAGAATCAGTTCAGAAGATCTATGCAAAAGATGCAGCGACGAAAAGGTGCATGAAGACACTTCACACTTTCTATGTCACTGTCCTATGTCACCAAAGGAAGAAATTGCTCGGCAATTTTTTCTAAGGGGAGCTAGAAAAACTCCCTATAGTACTCCAGTTACTAACATTTTGAACTTCATCAATGCCTCCAAATGGCTTGATTAACTGGATTAGCTTCAGTAGCAATATTCACGGGTATCACAATGGATCTGTATTGATCTAACTGTGACGGTATTGACATCGACTGTCAGCCCCTCAACGTAACCTAACCTAACTTAAAATCTGCAAAAAATATGTTTCTTACACTTAAATTTTGCGATTCTTATCTTTAGGCCACATTCTAACCCGTGTAACTTCCGTTAGAGATCTTGGAGTTTTTTTTTACTCCTAAGCTAGATTTTTCTGTACACATTAACAACATTGTGAATAAAGCCAATTCAATGCTTGGATTTATAAAGCGTTGATCAAAGGAGTTCCGCGATCCAAATATCACCCGTGCCCTATATAATTGTTATGTTCGTCCTCACTTAGAATACGCTTCCCAGGTTTGGTCACCTCATTACGATATTCATATTGAGAGGATAGAATCTGTCCAACGAAATTTTACTCGTTTTGCCCTCAAAGGTATCCTATGGAGTGATCCCTTAAATGTCCCCTCTTATGAAAACCGTTTATTAACTCTCCAGATGGAAACATTGTCAAATAGACGAAAAAACAATGACATGATATTCTTCCATCAAGTTATAACTGGTGTAACAGATGCACCGGAACTCCTTGGCGCTATATCTTTCAACCATCGTGGTGGCGGTTATAATCTTCGCAGGAAGGACATGGTACAAGAACCTAAACATCGTACCAACTATGGATTTAATGAGCCCTTGACACGAATGAGTAGGCTTTCAAACTGCAATTCAGACTTATTCGATTTAAATCTAAGCAAGAATAAATTAAAAAATTTGCTCAAGACCAGTGTTCTACATTCTTAAATGTTTTTTGTTTAATCTATATGTTTTTAGTTAGTTATTTATGTATTAATCTTGTTTTGTTAACTGTCTTGTTTTGTTCATCTACGTGAATGTCAAAAAAATAGTATCTTCTACACGCTTGTTTACTTTTAACTTTGTTTTCTTAAATTTTTGACTTTAAAATTTTTGTTTTAAAAATTTTGTACTTTTTTTCTTTCTTTATTTTGTATTTTATTTATTTATTTTTCCTTTTTGACCCTGCTTGCATTAAGCAGTCCCAACCTCTTGTCTTCCTTATGTTCGTGTCGCCATCGCTTTTTTTTATTTTAGTAATTTTAAACAATTTCTAATTAAGTGCCGATACGTATAGCAACCGTAATTGCCGTCGTACTCGGTGTAAATGGACCCCAGCGCGTGCTTTATCTGGGGGGGAAAGAGGCGTGGGAATATAAAAAAAAAATTATACAAACGCTAGATCAATGATTTGGTCTGAAACAGACCTTTAAAACACACATACAAATTTATAATTCTTATACTTAATTCTATGATGTTTTCTGAGAACGCATTCGGGAAGATAAATAACACTAGTTTACAAAATTTGATTTTCTGATCGCCCCAAGGATGAGACACATCATTTCTAGTAAATTTTATGATGCTGAAACTAAATCCGGACACAGAATTGTTCTAGCACGTCACAAACTAAAATGGTTTTGAAAGATAAAGAGTAGTTCTAAAGAATGCTGTAGTTACAATTGTCTGTAAAAATTTTCAGTCCTCAAAAAATTACTTCAAACATCGCCAAAAACCGTGTTTCGAGCACATTGAGATAAGCATATCTCGAAAACGTGACGTGCTAGAACAATACTGTGTCCGGATTTAGTTTCAGCATCATAAAATTAACTAGAAATGATGTGTCTCATCCTTGGGGCAAAAATGTTGTAAACTAGTGAATTTTTGACTTCTAAATGAATTAAGTTCAATGTCATACCTAAACATCAGCAAAAGAATTAGTCATCATCATCATTCTTAACATGCCTGCACAACATTTACTCATCACTTAACAGCATGACAAGAATGACTATAATATTTCTTATGACTGATTGACAGGTTTATTTATTTCAGATCAAGATTTCAGCTGAAAAATTCAGCGGTAGGAATCAACCACAAAAGAGTCATAAAACGGAAGCTGTCAGACGTCTTTTTATTAAAAAATTTATAAATTAAATATTTTTGTTTGTTTGTTTTTCATTTTTATTTGTATTTGTAGTCAATAACAACGTTTTCAATCATGTCGTTGATTCGGGAATTCCCATATTATCTATCTCAGGCCGTAAAACTTATCTCTGAAATTTTTTGAACTTTCGCCTATGCTTTTGAATATGTTCATTGAAACCAATTAATTGAATAAGTAGACTTGAAAAAGACAAGAAATTAATGATTTAATATTTTTAAATTAATTCATGTAATACAAAGTAAACAAAATAAAAAATATTGTAAGAGGGCCTTAAGCAGGCACGTAGCCAGAGGGGGGGCTAGAGGGGCTCAAGCCCCTCCCGAAATGATTTTTAAAAAAATATTTGAACAAAAGTTTGTATATTCTCTTATTAGTTCCTCACTACTTATGTAACCACATCGTAACCAGTTCAAAAAATGCAACCTATATAAGCCCAGATATCCAAAACGAAATCTTGGATATATGCTCTGATATTGTCACCAGAAAAATATCTAACCGGGTTATAAGATCGAGTTGTTTTAGCATTCTGGCTGATGAAACAATGGATGTTTCTGGCACTGAGCAACTTTCAATATGTGTCCGATATGTTGACTGCTGTACAGAGCCCACGAAAAGTATGCTTCGGGAAAATTTTGTAGGTTTTATTCCGACACCGACGTCTTGGACAAAACGTCACGATAGACGCATATAATTTCGAGGTAGTTAGGGACTTTGTATACCTTGGCTCCGCTATCAATACGGACAACGACATCAGCGCCGAGATCAGACGAAGAATAACTCTTGCTAATCGCTGTTTCTTCGGGCTAAGAAAGCAATTGAGTAGTAAAGCCCTCTCCCGAAAAACTAAGGTGACGCTCTATAAGACCCTCATCATCCCCGCTGTATGGTGCATGGACCTTGTCACAGACTGATGAGAACGCACTTGGCCGTTTTGAAAGAAAGATTCTACGTAAGATCTATGGTCCTGTCTGCATGAACGGTGAATGGAGGAGAAGATTTAACGACGAACTGTACGGGCTGTACAGCGACACTGACATAGCTAAAAGAGTGAAGGTCCAAAGACTCAGATGGCTCGGTCACGTGGAGAGGATGGACACCAATACTCCGGCCCGTAAAGTCTTCGAATCCACCCCAGAGGGAAGACGCAGTAGAGGAAGACCAAGGCTCAGGTGGCACGCGCAAGTTGAACACGACCTCAACCAACTCGGCGTGCGAAACTGGAGACAGCGAGCTAGGGACCGAGCTGGCTGGAGAGGTTTGTTGGTTGAGGCCCAAGTCCACCCCGGACTGTAGCGCCACCTTAAGTAAGCAAGTAAAGTAAGTAAGGATCCCTCTTCCGATGTTCTGAAACTGCTAGATATATGTGACAAGACCTACTTCAGGAGCATAAGCTACTTGCTTACAATTTTGGCCACTCTACCAGTTACAACAGCTATCGTTGAAAGAACCTTTTTAACGATGAAAAGGATCAAAACAGTATCCCGAAGCGTTATGGGCCATCCAAGAATGCTGTCTGTTCACTCAGGTATTGATGTGGATCCAGATGAAGTGATCGACATTATGTCTAAAAAAAAGACAAGGCGTTTATTGCTGTAAAAATCCAAACTATTTATTTAATTAAATAAAAAAAAAAATACAAACAAAAATAAAACATTTACATTATGTAGTTTTTTTTAAATTTTTGTATAAAGAATTACTTCTTCGAAATTGAACAAGCCCCCCCCCCCCCCGAACCGAAATCCTGGCTACGGGCCTGGCCTTAAGGGCTAACTATAATGAACGGAATGAAGTGGACGGCGCCGTCCGTAACTGAGCGAATACAAGGAATTCGTATATTGTGCCCTAAATAGCGGATTGCTCCGTTTCGTCAATTTTCGTTCACTTTTGCTTACGGACGTAAACTGCGCTCCCTTTCGCTTTTTACGGACGAAAATTTGACAGTTTACTGGTTTTATTGATTTCGCTGAAGAGGAATTCGATTTGTTGTTGATTTCAGGTAATTAATTTCTTGAAATTGCTTGTTTGTTGCATGGCAACCGAAATTCAGGAATTATTGAAAATAAAAAACAAATATTTGATTTTGAAATTTACTTCCGTACACATCCGTTCATTATGGCTAAAGTGTTCACATGGCAGTTCGGAAGGGAGCGTTTCGTTCGGTTCTGACACTAGCTTCCGCTTGCTTCCGCTCATTATAGTTAGCCCTTGTGTGAATTGCGTTAAAATGTGTATTAAAACTTGACGTTTGGTTAAAATTTGACGTTTAGTGAAAAAAGGGAACAAATTTAGCCATTTGCTGTGTGAATTGCGTTAAAAGGGATTTTTTTAACCAACATTTCTGCGTAGTTCTAAGAAATTTCCCTCGTTATTTACGAAATTCCCCTCAACGAAAGATGTTTTTGTTCTTCTAGGTAAAATAAATTTGTCTTCAAAACCAAACTTTAAGCAACGAATTTCATGAAAAGTCACAAAAAATAACAAACAAACTTTGTTTTATTTATTTTTCTAGATTTTACAGTGGTAATATGATATTTTGAAGCAATAGTAAGAAAATCTTCAAACAAAAATTTCCCTTTTTGGATGATTGTTTTTTTCCGTGTGGTAACACTGCAAAACATGTTCTCCCAACTGACATCTGTTATTATTCTCAAAAGAAAGAAAAATTATTTCGTTTTTTGGCTTTAAAATATGATGAAACAAAAGTATTTCATTTCAATCTCTCGAAATATCAATGCAATTATTAATTCTTTATTACATAGAACTAAATAAAACGGAGAAAAATGGAACAAATCAACAGAACAAGAGAAAACTTCTCTATCATTCTTTTGAAAAAAAAGACACGTCAAAATTTTAACCCATTTAACCTGCAGGATAAATTTTAACCCATTTTATTCACCACGCTAGTGTCAAGTTTTAACCAAACGTCAAGTTTTAATACACATTTTAACGCAATTCACACACGGCCTTAGATATAGTTTTCGTCCAATTCGACACTTAACGGAAATGACAGAGATGATAGGTAACTTAATGTCAGTTTGACGTAATGGAACATAATTCTCAAATCTCTGACGGTGAAACTCGACATTGTTGTTGTTTCATAAGTCAATAACATCGAAATGGCTGACAGAGCTCAGACACTCCAGTTGTCCTCTGTGCGTTTGGCCGGGCGGTGATCAGCTAAGAATAGGTTGCATAGCCGGGTGTTACTCTACTCTTCAATAGTTAAACATTCGGAAATGCAATTTGATCATAAATTCGGGGTTCAGTGGTGGTGTGGGCTTTAGAACCGTGCCCAAGAATGAAAAGCTGGGAGAAAAACCAGCTGTTAACTAGTTCTTTCGGATGCCTTAGCAGGGTCTGTCATATCACTTGCCTTTCTCCGGTATTCGGCTTTGCCGGGGCTGACCTTTCCGTTTCCGACTTACTCGTGCGAGCAAAAATGAACAATGCAAATGAAAATGCTTATTATATAGATACAAATTTATCACTGAGATCAATTTTCCTTTTCTTCTCGTTAGAAGGTACTTCAAACCAAAAGACAGTGGTAATAGGAGCTGAAGATGCAGCTGATGCTGGCAACAACAAGTCGATACCATCAGAAGCACCTGCTGTTGTTAGTGGCGATACCTAAACGGCAGCTCAGAAAGTCAATTTGGACGTTAGAGTAGTGACTGCGTGAACAAAAGTGCCCTGTCCGTTCTCAGCAAGGTTGCTAAAAATGAACAGGAAGGCATTACAACCGATAGTTCGCCCCATTCTGGCATCAATTGTTTGGTGGCCTGCTCTAGACAAAAATTATAACATCGATAAGCTAAAAAGAGTTTGGGGAACTGCCTGCATTGGAACTACGGAAACAATTAGATCTTGCCCCACTGTTGCACTCACAGTCATTCTGAATCTTTTTCCCATTGACCTTAACATTCACGAAACAGTCTCCTGTAGTGCTTTAAGACTGAGAGAATCGGGTAAGTCTTTGGGTCATAGAAAAATTCTAAATCTATTACCTGAAGAAATGAAACTAGAACCATCTGACTACACGTTACCAACCTTATGCTTTGGTAAGCAATTTTGAATCCAGAATCGTTAGGGATTACAAGCAGGAGCTCGCAAGTTTCAGCGACAATATTCAAATTAATCCAGACTAGTGTCAGGGCACAGTGACATTCAAGGAAATGAAATCGCTGATGAACTGGCCAGGACGGGATCAAACCTTCAAATATCCCTAGCTGAGGAAGTTAGGATTCTCCTAGGAGTCATGAAAACGAATATTCAAAACCATTTTCTTAAAAAATCTAACGTAAGATGGAAAAATCTCACCAACTGCACTATCTCGAGACAGATATGGCCCACTTACGACCAAAAATGTACCAAGGAACTTTTGAGTAAACCTAGGTCAGATATTGGCAGGATAGTTGCCATTTTTACAGGCCACTGGCCAGTCGGACAACATGCCATGAAACTCTGTATTCCTCACAACGAATTTTGTCGAAGCTGTAGAGATACGGCGCAAAGGGAAACACTCGAGCACTTTTTGTGTGAGTGCCCTGCCCTTCTAAATGCCAGAACGATGGCTTTGGGTGCTCCCTTCGTACGCGAGCTTAGCGGATTTAAACACTTCAAAACTTCTATTATGCACATTATTGTGTGTATTTTTACAATTTTTTCATTTAAGGTTTATATGGTATCAAAACGGCGTAAGAAAGCGCTTATTGTGTTCCTGGTCAGAGGCTGCCCAGAACAGCGATTCTAACCTACCTACTTAAATTAGATTTTTTGTCAGTTGGAACTGACCTAATGTGTCACTCACCAGTGTCGCATTAAATTTACTTCGTTTTTAACTAACTTAATTATAATTATACTCAATCACACCAGCTATAAAAGAGTAAAAATTTAAATCATAGTAATTACTTCTGGACTAAAGATAAATTACTACAGTAGTTATCAATATAATAGCAGGAGATCCGACGTATTATGACTATAACGAACATTTTAAAATCAAGAGTTAGTTACGAAAAATCTTTAGTCTTCTTAAACTTTTGCAACAAGTCACTCTTACGTTAGACAAAATGTTAAATAAATCATTTTACTTAGCAATGATTTGTATCCTTGTCGTGGTTCAACCTCAATTTATAGAGTCTAAATATTACCATCGATGTGTAGGACCACGACTTTTTAATAAACTCGCTTGGGATAGGGTGGACATTATTGTTGTTATCGAAGATGCATCAAAGAGTCCTACTTACAGCACAGCGTAAGAATTATTGTCCCTTCTGTTCTTTTACTTTTTCAATATAATTTTGTTTTAATATTTTCTTTCAGGGAATCCCCTACTTTTTCTGTTTCTCCAACAGCTGCATCAACCGCAACGTAAGAATAATAATAGTCTCTTCTGTTTTTTACGTTTTCAACATAATTTTATTTTTGTATGTTTCAGAGAATCCCCTACTTTTTCTGCATCTACATCTGCATCTTTTTCTACAGCTGATGCATCTTTTTCCACAGCTGCATCTTTTTCCACAGCTGCATCTTTTTCAACAGCTGCATCAAGCTCAACTGTAAGGCCTTAACAGGATTTTTGGAATACTTCAACGTCAAACAACACATTTTAGTTTGCTTTGTGAAGTTTTGGAAATCCAAATAAACAATAATTAATTATAATTGGGCCCTATCGGGAATGAGATTTCCCTGGAAATATTTCCCACATTCGGAAAACTTGTATCGTGAATAAGAGTTCTCTGGAAATATTTCCCACGTTCGGAAAATTCGTATCGTGAAGGATGTTCGAAATTCCCCTAGAAATTTACTGCGATCATGAACTTTTTTCCCATGGGAAATTTCTCGTTATTTCTCTGGAGTTTTTTCCCATTCATTTTGATGGAGAGATTGCTAGCAAAATCCTTTCTCTAGTAGAAAGGAGATATTTACAGACCAGACTTAAAAAGAGAGTTTGGATTTTGAGGAGTATAACGATTTTATTACTACCTTGCTTGAATAGTCCATAAAGCACTTGGGATTGTAAGATGAGTTCTTCAGTTTCAGCTCTTTAAAAATTTTCGATCAGGCTGAAATGTAATAAAGCAGATTCTTTTGCCAAGATTATGCAATATTCAAGATGCAGACTCTTTGTGCACTAATAAATAATGTGGTTCACCGTGTGCTTACGATGAGTGAGGTGGTGAATGAAAACGCCAATGACATAAAGATGATTGGACAGCTAGTACTAAACATAAGTTATTCCCATTTCGATTTAAACTGTGCAATTAATGGCAAACATTTTAATTCGTTGCTCCAGACATGTCATACCAACACCGACACAAAGGTCATCCAGGAAAAATAGAAATGAAGTTAAGACTGCTGTTAAAAGTATGATGGCCACTTATAAACAGAGAAGTCGAATCATTCATGAAACTGTGTTGAGATTGTCTTTTGGTTTCAAGGCCGAACCCACCAGTACTATGATTTTCCGGGCCGGCTCCTGGCAATGTGTTGCAATGGAAGAGATTGAGAAGAAGATTGGGATATCTAAAATCTATAAAAGACATTGGTCGGAAGTTTGTGAGTGTTGAATTTAAGGGCTATTGCAGTATTAACAACATTGATCTGATATAATCACCTTCTTACTGGTCACAGGCCAATGGTGAAGTTGCGAATATAAATCGATCAATTTTAAAGCGACTACAAATAGCCCACGGAAATGGAAGAAAGAACTAGGTACACAAAATCACTTTGATGTACAACGTGACACCATATTGTACAACGAGGAAGTCATCTTAAAGGTCCCGTCACACACTGAAAGGAAAGTACTTTCAGAAAGCAAAAAGCTTTCTGAAAGCAAACATTTCATAGTGTGACGATCCGAAAAGTACTTTCCTGAAAGCGTTTCTAAAAATGATTTGCTTTCTCGAAAACACTTTCAGAAAATAAACTTTCACAGTGTGACTTGTTCCTGAAATCGTTTTGAAGAAAGCAAATCACTTTCAGAAAACGTTTTCTACTTTCAGAAACTGTTTGTGAAAGTTTTATGCTTTCTTGAAAGCGAACGTATGTTTTACATAGAACCTACTCTGGTGGGGAAAAAATAAAGGAAGTAGGTGATAAGTTCACAATTGTTTTTGTGGTAAGGGTGCAATTGTGGCAGTACATTCGCTAGGCAGATATCAAGGTCAACAGATTTCTTGCAAAATAAAAATACTTACCTACTTGCAAATATTCTGGTGCCAATGTTTGATATAAGGCACTGCAAACCTCTGGAACAATTTTGGTGATTGCTGGCCGGGAAATACGAAACACTTGAGACAGTGTATTGTAATTATCGCCATGTGCAAGGTGTTTCAGTGTCAGAGCTACTCTTTCCTCTACACTGATAGGCACACGCCATGGTGTATTTTGTTTTTTTACAAACGGACGTACTTTGTCACACTGGAAATTAAACTGCTCCTCCGAAACGTGAGCAAAGTTGCGGAAAAACTCGTCTCCTTCTGCGCGCAAATCCCTCATGAGCTTTACGTGGTACTGATTTTCAGCACCACGTTCCCAAAATGGTCGCACCCAAATTGACCTACGATTCCTCGCCTTGTTCTCAGTAATGTGCTGTGAAATCCGTAGGATAATTTCCAATATAGTTAATTGCCTATATTCCAAAATTTCTTCAGCGGACTGCATTTTGTTGCTATTCTGGATAAACAATTAACGAAACTAGTTCAAATATCGCAACCAGTTACATAAAACACTTTCAGAAAACGTTTTCTGCTTTCAGAAACTGTTTGTGAAAATTTTTTGCTTTCTTGAAAGCAACGCTTTCGCTTTTATAGTGTGACGACCCAAAAAATGTTTTCAGAAAATTTAGTTTCTTGAAATTAAAATGTTTTCAGAAAGCACTTTCCTTTCATAGTGTGACTTCTCTCTGAAAACACTTTCAGAAAAATAACAAACTCTAAAATTTGGAAACGCTTTCTGAAAGTATTTTCCTTTCAGTGTGTGACGGCTCTTTAAGAGTTGAGAGCAACTATTTAATAGGTCAACTAAGCCATAAAATCCCTTCTATACAAGACAATATTTTAGACTCCGAGGCAAGTGACTTGAACAAGATAAACAATCAAAAAGCACATTCGTGGTGCGAAGGAAGCGGATGTTTCTATTGGTGTAAAATGACTTCGTTATTTTACTCCCCAGAACAAGTTTGCCACTAAGCTTCGATCCTACTGATTAAATTTGTTTGTGTTTCCTCTTTCATCGCGAATAATAGAAATCCTTTGCATTTTAATTATCAAAAAAATTTCAAATTCCGTCCGACAAAAATAAAAATTATTCAAAGCAAAAAATAAATATTTCTGTCAAAACAATTCCAAATTGATATCCGAAAATAATTTTGTTTTTTAAAGTTGGCAGATTTTTCCCTGGGAAATATTCATTCCAAAGGAAATTCACGATAACTAGAAAAATTTCTTGGGAATGAAATTTTCCGTGAGAAATAAAATTTCGTGGGAGATTCCCGATAGCCCCCATTATTTCATTCAAAGAAAGTCTTCGTAACAAGCAATACTCCCTAAATTATACACTCAAATCACTTTCAAATACTTTGAATTGATTCAGCCTGAGATTATGCCATTAAAACTGTATTCGCGTTCGCATCCATTCAGAAGAAAAACAAGGAATTAAGGCCAAGGTACAGATACAGATGAACTTTTGAATAAATTTTCCGTCGATAATGTGAACAGATTTTCAGAGAACCTCCTCAAAATGTACCACCTTTTCAAGCCGGTGTTGTGCTAAGTCACACCAAATTTAGACAATGTCGGCATGGCTGTAATCTCTTATAGGCGTTTTTCTTTTTTGCATCTGAACAGAGCTTGAACTGTCAAACGAAAAATTGTGTTTCTTTTTTAGTTCAGAGTGTTCAGAGCATCAAAGTTGTGTTACTTTTTTCCTTCAGAGCACTGATTCTGAGTGTTCAGAGTTCGACTGACGCGCTCAGAAAAAAGAGACCGAGCATAATGAACGAAATGCTGAGCGCAAGGGCGTTTTTCTCAAAACAATTGAAATGGCGGAGGAAACAAGTCGCTCAGGCAAAGATTAAGTTTTATTTTGAATAATTAATGAAATATTTTATTTATTAATAAAAAAAATGTTAATTTCAGCTTTCAAAAATACGAAGTGTCGATGTCTGAACTAAAAATGCTCAATTGCATTTCAAAATGAAATCCGAGCGTTCAGAAAATGTTCAGAGCTTCATTTGTTCAGAGCGTGTTTAGCGAGCTCTGAACACTCAGAGTTCGGAGCTCTGAACTAAAAAAGAAAAACGCCTTATGGTTGCTGATTCTAGTAAGAATCCGGTCCCGTGCGTCGCTATGGAAAGAGGGTGTAAGTGATTTTAAAATAAGAACTGTTAGGGGATGTTAAACGAATTCTAATTCCCGATTGAATATTAGTTTCTGATACCATTTTTATACAAAGACATTAGAGTGATCGTAAGGAAGGAAGGATAGGGTTTGAAAGGATGTGATCATGTACATTGGTCTTCAATACCCGAATATTTCAAAGAAGACAGAACTTGGTAAATAGTCAAAGAAAAACAATCTCTGTACTTGACAGTTCGACTATAGTTTGACTTAAACACTCTGTTTTGACCCGCTGAATAATGCATATTATCCAGTGCGTTGGAAGACAGCTGTGGTTCATCCTCTCCCGAAAAAGGAAAAGGACAACTCCAATCCGTAAAATCTTCGGTCGATAAGTCTTCTACCAAGCATCAGCAAGGTATTCGAAAAGATCATCAATACTCGATAGAGCTCTGATTAAGTGGGCTGCGAACAACACAATACTTCCGGATAATCAGTTCGGGTTCAAGACCGGACATGAAACCATTCATGTCGCGCCTAAGCTCGATTCTGATATCCAATGTAATAAGTCCAAAAAACAATGCACGGGTGCTGTTCTGGTTGATTTAGAGGAGGCCTTCGACACCGTATGGTTAGAAGGTTTGTATCTAAAACTCACCAGACTAGGCATCAGTAAACCATTATTGTATATGCTTTAAGATATGCTCAACGGTAGAAAGTTTTTTGTCAAAAATGGCAATGTAACTTCTACCACCATCTTTCAAATTAAAAACGGTCTTCAACAGGGAGCGGTCAATTCGCCGATCCTCTTCAGCATTTACATCAGCTGATAGGTAGCTTAACTAACGCAATTGCGTATGCCGACGACCTGATTGCGTACAGAACGGCTCGAAAGGTTGAAGTTATTAGAATTCTCTTGCAGCGGGACTTCGAGAAGATTCAGCGATACTGCGACGACTGGAAACTGAAAATAAATGTCCAAAAGTCGGAGACAATTTTGTTCCGAACTCCGTTGGCTAAAGCTTCGCGAGATACGTGTAAGAATTGGCGCAAGATGGTCATAGTTGATCCTCACGGACAGCCATTGACGAACAAAAGTGTAGTGAAGTACCTGGGTATCTGGTTGGACCAATATTTATATTTCGACAGACATATAGATACCGCTCTGACTAAGGCCAGAGAAGCTTTCGCTCTGACAAAACGGCTGTTTTACAGCAGTC
Organism: Sphaerophoria taeniata; assembly: GCA_943590905.1. NCBI lineage: Eukaryota > Metazoa > Arthropoda > Insecta > Diptera > Syrphidae > Sphaerophoria > Sphaerophoria taeniata. The sequence goes on along the minus strand of OX016540.1, from coordinate 17,635,420 downwards.
GGCTTGACCCCAGAAACACTCTGTTTTGAATATTGTCTAAGAGCCTTAATGTCGTTACTGGCTTATGCGCTCAAAGACGTACCTACATACGTTTTATAGATAATTCCCAGATCAAAGAGGGTAAAAAGTTTCTGGCATCTATTAGGGAAACCTAAACATCTTACGGTGATACACATACCTAGAATTACTAAATGGTCTGATTCCGCACATGGTTTCTAGCTTATCGAAGTAAAAAAATGAACATATTCCAAGGTTGATGCGCATGAACTTATTCATAACATTTTGTTATTTGTCGAAGGACATAATTATTGGAAGTCAGTCATCTGTGTACAAAATGATATTGAAAAAGTATTGACACTGATAGGTAAGAGCGTAGGTTAGGTACGTTTTCAAAACAGATTTTATCCTTAACATTTGTGTTCCTTATGTTCAACTACACATTTGCAGATGTTTTTGGGGGAAAACCCGCGAAGGAAATCCAGCTATCGTCTACCTACGGTCCTGTCTGTTTCCTATTCAAATAAAAGTAAAAAGGTCAAACTCAGCTTGTTGAAATTAATCTCAAGTCAATGTGTGGTAAAACAGCGATAACAAACAAAATTAGAATAACAAAATCTAGAAGAGGTATAGAGGAACAAATACAAAACAAAAATATTTGGCGATAAAATGTGCTATGTTTCTGGAAAAAAAAAAAAACAACCAACATTTTTATGGTTTTCATGTTTATGTTATCAACTAGCGGACGGGTAGGTCTTTTGCTTACGAGATTTTCAGTTTTTGAGTTTTTAGTATAAAATAAGAAATCCAAGTCCATTTTCAAACAGTTCGTGTCCTACTTTCACACAGAAATCATTGTACAAAATTTTTAAAAACCTTAATCATGGCTAAATTCATTGTGAGTTAAATTTTGATTCTTCTTTAGTTGCTGTTAAAATAATTATACATTTTCTTTTTGTTCAGATTGTTTTTGCAACCCTTCTGGCAATCGCAGCCAGCGCGCCACTACATGAATCCTATGGCCAACAAGGACACTATGGACAGCAAGGCTATGTAGGACAAGGTGGACATAATGGCGGCCACGGACAGCAAGGATTTGGAGGACAAGGTGGTCACCATGGTGGGCTTTTGGGGCAAGATGGTCACGGACAGCAAGGATTTGGAGGACAAGGCGGCCACCATGGGGGTCTTTTGGGACAAGATGGTCATGGACAGCAAGGCTTCGGAGGCCATGGCCAAAACAGCCATGGCAATCTCTTGGGACAAGGCGGTCATGGACAACATGGATTCGGTGGCCATCATGATCTCCATGATGGACACAATCATGCCGAATGTGAACGCGGTGGACATGGACAGGGACAGGGACACGGTTTTGGCCGGAATCATTACTAATAAACTGATGGAGTTAGTGTAGAAAAAAATTGTTCCTGAGTAGTCTTAATGCTCGACAGAAGTTTGCTATCAATAAATAAAAAAATGTCTTGAAAGTTAACAGTTTGAATTTTTTTATTGATACAATCAATTTTTTTACAGGAAAAAGACGTGTAGATTAAAATTCAATTCATCTTGAAAAAGAAGTTATGTTAAAATTGTTTCTTCAATCTCCGAAGACTGGGATATAATTGTCGTGCATTATATCCGGGTCCTTTTGGTTTGTTGGCACCGATGGTTTGCTTATTATTCGTTGGGTCGTACTTGTAATTACTTGGCGATTATTTTGTTCATTCGGCTGCTGGATACGATTAGGTCGATTGGGTCGTAGTTTCTTGGGTCTTGTTCTTGATGTAGTTTGTGCTGTACATACAGCAATTATAGCAATGAATACAACAAAAATTATCTAAGAAAATCAATAATTTATAAATTTTAAAATATTGGAAAAAATTGGCTTGTACCTCAAAAAAGAAGGCAAACACAAATAAAATTATACTCACAACAAATTTCGTCATTCTGCTTCTGTGTCTTAAATACAGATTTAGTTCTGACTTAAAAGCAGGCTTCACATCTTCTTTTATACCAAACTTATCTCAAATATGTTAAGTTTTTGCACATCCATCATCAGAAGGGTACCTACATATTTTTATTTATTACGAAATCTTAGCTTATAAAAAGTAAAGTGGGTACAGAGGTTAGCTATTGTTATCAAAATCTTTATTAGAGTTGCCGTTTTTGTTTTATTTAATTTTTATATTTTAATCGTTCACATAACAATATTTAGAAAACAGTTGAATTTATAGCAGGCAAAAGTTTAAGAACCTAAATCAGGAACTTCATACTTCTCTGTTCTTTTTGTTGTTGTTGGAAGGCTCTGTCTAGGTGAGTCACTTTGAATGCTAGGAGTGACATTAGTATTTGTAGGGATGGCATGTCGATTATTTGGACCACCAAATACCCCATTTGATTGAAGTACATCAGTGTACGTTGGAAGAAAACCACCATTTTGTCCATTCATTTCTTGCCTTAGAGCACTTGCTTTACCAGGTCGTTTTTTACCTGGAGGAAAAGCAGAACAGGCAGCTACAACAATGAGAGCAACGTAGATCAAGGCCTAATTTTATAAAGAAAATTGTGTTGCTTTATAATGTTTTATTCTGAAAATGATGCTCACCATACATTTCGCCATTTCTAGATGATGTATGTTTTCGTCGAAACTTTAAATCTGAACTATCATAAAATAAGTTAAAAGAGCACTTTTTATACAGAAAAGTCTTACCTCACAGTAAATACTTATGTAAATATTGCTTTTTTACAAAGACCAATTTTTTTTATCAGTCTGTTTTTTAGGCAAAAAATATTCAACAGTAAACAAACAATTTTCAATGGGTATGCTGATAGATTGGTTGAGATCAGGTTCTGCTATCGCATAAAGAACATGAGTTCAAACGATTGCCGGTGACCTGGTGTACCGCCGATGAACACTTCTATTCACAACAACATTGTGTATTCAGGTCCCAATTTCTGCTTTTAAAATATTTGGTTTTTTTTTAATGTATTGTTTTTGTGTCTCGTACGATTTAAAAATAATAAATTTGAAGAAAGAATAATAGTAAAGTGATGCCACATTGTCTCAATCAGATTAACGATCACAGTTCTTAACTGTGCACAATTACAATATAAGTACCAGCAACAGATCTTGTAGCGGCAACAGACCTTCTAGTACTTTACTATTTTATCAGTGATTTACAATTCTAGTGCTTACAACAACCAGGAGCAGTATTGCATTTCAAGTTCTTCAACTTGAAAAAGGAGAAATTATAAACAATAGAATGTGAGCTAGAATTGCACTTATGACAGTTTAAGAGATCAGCAAAATTATCTTGTTTTTACCAATCATGATTCATATTTATTCTTTAAAGATTTTTGTTTAAAACATTATAGAACACATTCATGATTCATGTAATAAAATGTGAAATTTATTTTTTATGATTAACTTACAAAATTACTCTAATCTTTGTTTTAATATCCATGAGTCTTGTAACCACCTGAATGTGGACTTTGACTTTGTGGACCATATGAGCCACCGAACTGATAGTCATCACCACCATGACTTGGGTTTCTACTGTGTAGTCCTGTAAGAGTAGTTGTAATACCTGAGCCCGCCGAGGGGACATAACCACCACCTTGGCCGCCTCGTCCACCACCTTGTCCGCCTCCATGACCACCGCCTATTCCATGGCTTTGTCCACCTCCAAATCCAGCACCATGACTACCACCTTGACCGCCATCTTGTCCACCACCAAATCCACCACTATGACCTAGTCCTTGGCCACTTGCAAGTCTTTCACTTTGGGCACCTCCTTGACCACCTCCAAGCCCACCACCTATTCCATTGCCTTGTCCACCTCCGAATCCAGTACCATGACTACCACCTTGTCCACTACCAAATCCACTATGACCACCTCCAAGTCCACTACCGTTTCTTCCACCTCCTAGACCACCACCATGACCACCGCCTTGGCCACCTCCAAATCCACCGCCTTGTCCACTTCCAAATCCACCGCCTTGTCCACTGCTAAATCCACCACCTTGTCCACTGCTAAGTCCACCGCCTTGTCCACCACCCTGACCGCCATATCCGGAGCTACTTCCATATCCACTGGTCTTAATACCATCAGCACCTCCACTAACACCATATCTTTGTCCATGTCCATCTTGTCCAAGTGAATTCCTTGAACCTCCTTCTCCATATGGTAGGGCTAGAACTCCTACGGCAACCAGCACTAATCCAAAACAAATCTGTAAATATTTTTAATGTGAAACATAGATACTTAAAAAGTTAGTTCCAATAAAAAAACTTACGAGTAACTTATTCATCTTAACTTTCTCTGCGTTTCTACTTCTAAGTACGACTAAGCTAACTTAAAACCTTTCCTCCCTTTTTATACTGAAAAGTCGAGGTGTTAAATTGTTTTCAATATTGATTCAGTGATTTGTTTTTAATATTATTTTTATTATTTATAAAAAAAAAGTATTTAAAGTGATTGCAACACTCTCAAAACTGATTTCGAACTTTTAGACTTGTGAGAATGTCACGTCACCGATAGAGTTTCGAAATCCTTGTGGCATTAGACAAAACAATGTCGATAAAGTCTTCAAAAGTGGTGCAAAACAATAATGAAAACAATATTAATTGCACAAATGCAATCTTTTACAGGTCAGTAAGCTAACTGGTTAGATTTTTTTTTAATGAAGAAGCTAAAAAAATTGATTCATATAACGGTATTGATAATAATATTTGAATAATCAGTTTTCAATGTTGAAAAAAAAAATGACGTAAGGGCACCGTAGTTGCCCGTAGCTTAGTTGGTAAGTGCGTTGGCTGCTAAGCAGAACGTCGTTGGTTCGAGTCCTACTCAGGCCAAGTTTTTATTTCATCTTTCACGGGCACTGCCTCTTGCGAAGACCTGACAAATCTTCCAAGAGTATCAATCTGTCATGAAAAAGTGCTTCTCAACTCTGCCGTTCGGAATCGGCGTTAAATTGTAGGTCCCCTCAATTCTTCACACGCACTCAGATAATTGTTGATGAGAGTAAGCCACTAAGGCCTTGGCTCTTCAAGAGCTGTCGCGCCACTCTATTTTTAAGGGCACCGTAAGTTATAGGGTTTTGTAAGTCAAATCTTTTATAGTTGTCATTGAAAAAGTCTTTCTACTGAATTGAACACGGATCAATTGACGCAATTCGCTACATGCATCCTAATTATCCGAGGACCAAAGGTCAAAAACTAATGACAGACGTGCTATGATTACAATGAGTGCACGAAGCTGAACAGGAAGACGGGACAACACATATCCTCCGATGGTTGGTGTAGAAGTTCTTAAAGGCTGAAACACAAACACGCTTCAGCTTCGACATCGTCCGCGTTACGATGCATCCGCTTCCAGTCTGCTTTAAATGATATTTCTCCCTCAATCATCATCATTCCTCCAAAAACAAGAAAATTTTGTTTTTTGTACTTTTTTTAACTACTGTTGAGCTGTCAGACAAAGCAAATTTTCAGCATATTTGAACTAGAGCTTCCGTTTGGAGTCACGTTGTGTAACATTACGAACAAAAGGTAAGGTCGAAGCTTTAAAGGCTGAATCACAAAGGCGCTTCAGCTTCAACTTCGCCTACGTTACGATGCAAACGCTTCGAGTTTGCTTTGAATGACAGTTCTCCCTCCATCATCATCATACCTCAAAAAACAGCTTTGCCACTTTACTCCTTTCGAAGTACATACATCTATTTCGATTTTTGAAAAACTTTGAAAATTTACATACTTAATACTTCGCACCATCAAGAATTTCTTGAAATCTCCTTCACTCAGGAAAAACTTCGATTTTACTTGATATTTATAAAATCTGCTTCGATTAACTCATTTAGTATGCCTACAGTTTATAGTGAAAAATTACATGCCTTCATTGTTTTCATCAGGAAAATAGATAAGCGACATCTGCAATAAAGTTTCTACCCTTAGGTATACTGGTAACACGAACAATAAGCGGACACAGTTAACAAACACGAAATGTCAACCTATACAAATACGCAAAGTATGAGTTACGCGTGCTTCAATGCTTGTATTGAAGATATTCAAGGCCGTTTGTGAATTGCGTTAGAATGTTGGTTAAATTTAAACACCAGTGTCATATTTTAACTTGCTAGTTAAATTTTATCCACCATGTAGTGTCGAAATTAAATCGAAAGTCAAGTTTGTATACACATTTTAACACAATTCATACACGGCCCTAATTGTAGATCTGTCTATGTATCCATGGTCGATATAAAATACACTATTTTAAAATCTACTTCGGTTATTCTCAATCTACTTCGCTTCTTTTTTTTTCAAGTGGTAACGCTGCTTCAAATAACAAAAATGAACAAACAGCTGTTGAGCTGTCAGAAAAAGCAAAAGTTCAGCAAATTTGAACTAGAGCTTCCGTTTGGAGTCACGTTACGTACGAAACGTCAGGTCGAATCGTCATTGTGATAGCAAGCATTGAATTCCTATAGCAATAGCTGAACTCGTAAACGTCAGGCGAAGCCGAAGCTAAAGAGTCTTTGTGATTCGGCCTTAATTCTCATAGCATGCTTATGGCTGAACTCGTAAACGTCAGGCGAAGCCGAAGGTAAAGCGTGTTTGTGTTTCAGACATAATGCCTCTCTTACAAAAAGGAGGATCCTCTGTCCTTCAAAAACTACCGACTCATAGAAAAAAAATACGAAATTCAAGTCAAACTTCATTATATCGAGTTGTAAGATTGTTTCAGCGATGTCTTAACTCGAAATCCTAAAACAAATTGATCGAGATGTAAAACGTGACGTAACAGAACACGCAGTGCGGTTTGATAGGTGACTGTCCGAATCCTAGTCGATCCTAGTCGAAACAAATTACCATTTCCCTGGCACCACGTTCGGAATGACTTTTTAGCCGAAATTCAACTCCAAGCTGTTGCCAGATTGCTTTTGCTTGTGTCTCCGGCTGAGATATTTCTTAACTGCATTCAACTATTACAAGCAACCACTAAACCTAACAGTTATTTATAAGATAAGAATCATCAAAATGTGCATAAATGATTCATTAATGTCTTCAATACCAATTAGCTGTGCAAAAAGAAATTACTTGCCATCAAAATATTTAAAGAATGTTCGAAATATTTTACCTAAATGCTTCCATCATTAATTTGAAATTACTTACAAAATCCAATTGCAATTTGCTACCAAATTCTACCTAACGACCAATACTAACCCTAAGCTATGCCCTTAAACTATAAAAACCCGCAGCGTTCCTTCAAATACCATCAGTTACCGTTTGCCTTCAACAGAAATCACATATCAATCAACACAAACAATTATCATGAATTGTAAATTTGCACTCATTTTCCTGGTAAGCCAAACAACTTAAACCTGAGTATCCAAAAATATATTGAAGAAAATTTCTTACTATACATCAGGTTGTCCTTGCGGTGGTCTTAAAGTCGTCACAAGGTAAGAGCATTTCCGACATCAAAGACGACATAGAAGACATTAAAAAACCCGTGATTGCAAAGAAAATTGGCATCGCCAAAAGCGTTGCAGCCAAAATAAAACTAGCAGCCTTCAAGAAATGGTTAGCTTTGAAGACAGTTGCAAAGGCTCCATTTGTTCTTGGTGCAAAAGCGGCTACTTTAAAAATTGAAGCTTTTAAATCCTTGGCTGCATATAAGGCTGCTAAATTGAGGAAGGTCTTAGGTTTTGCTGCTGCAAAAACAGCTCCAGTCGTTGCAGCTGTTTCAAATATTCCAGCATCAGTTGCATCAGCTATTAAACCAAAACCTGCACCGCAGCAGGCTCAAGTCAGTCATCTTGATGAAGTTGCGGACATTTACACACCGTATCAGGAACATCAGAGTCATCAGCAACAACATTATCAACATCAAATTCCGTCAAATTCTCATTACTATAAAAGTGATTTGGAAGCTCCTCGAACTTTCGAAAATGATTACAGGTAACTATAATTTTTAACATGAGTTTAAAAAATAATTGTTATAAATTACGGCGATTTTTGTTTAGTTTGCTTCCTGAGAATGACTCACGCAGCGTGTATTATCCTGTGTCTGATATTATTCAACCACACGAGTATTACGGTATTCCAGCAAACTAGTTGGATACAACACTTATATTTTAGTTTATAAATATTTATAAAATCAAACAGACTTTCATAATAAAATATATTATTAATTTATAAAAATTAAATGACTCGAACATTTTGATTTGATTTTGAAGCAGATTGGTGGTTCCAATTTGAACTCCTACGAAACCACTTCTGTTACAAGTTGTTTGCGTGCGAGTATTAAGTTATATGTAAGTATGCAACGGTTTTAAGCAGTTAAGTTCAACATTTCAATCATTGAATGCGTTCATTATAAATAATTAATTTTAAAACTCAAAGTCTGCTGCTGATATGAGTTGTAAAGAAATGAAGAAGAAGTGGGCAGAACAGTACAGTTTTATAAGAAATGTTAGAACAAGCATCTGTTTGTTTGACAGATGACAGAGGTGCGTTTTTGCGCTGACAATAATCAACTATAATCAACAATGGTTGACTATTTCTCGTTTTTGCACGCCAATAGTTACGATTCGTAATCACAATTGTCGTTTTTGCGGTCTGTGTTGATGTGTCAAATCGTAACTATCTCTAACTATTTCCAATCCATCTCAGGAGGTGAGTTGAAAGTGGTTGGTGTGTCAAAGTGTTTTTTTTTTTTTTTGTTAAATGGCGTCTTTAATAATTTTCAATCAATCAAAAAAACATTCTGGTTCTGCGCCAATTTCAAGAATCTCAATCTCTCCCTGGTCACAATCCCTTCCAATCGAATTGACTACACTGCGATCCGCAAACATCCCTATTTCGAGAGGACATGGCTGAGAAGTTCAGTGAACGAACGAAGAGCGTCGTCGGCGATATACCTACTCGAGAAGCAGTACGAAAAATTGGAGGACAAGTTGGCCGCTGCCATTGAATAAGAAGTACAGGAAGCAAGCTACACGTACAGTGTACGTGAGTGAAGCAACAAAAATTTAAATAGGGGTAAAATAGGGGGCATTAATCTGTCAAAATAGGGGGCACTAATCTGTCAAACTTTGACTTTGTTGTCATTTGCCGAGCTGTAAGGAAGTGCTTTTGATATTATCATTGTTAAATTTATTAAACAAATCTATAAAACAAAATTAAATAGTGCAGTTTTTGCTAATTTAAATAGAATATTTACCACTCTTTATAATAAAACCATAAGCGATAATGAAGTGCTGTGTGAAATTGTGTGGAAACAATTCTAAGACGGAGCCAGAAACAATTTCTTATCACAAGTAAAATATACCTTATTTTGATTATAAATGTATGTGAAGTGAAGTTATTTAGTTAATTTAAATATCGTAGAACTTTTAAAATGTATTTGTCATAGTATTTAGCAATCCAAATAACAAATTTCTCAAAAATAAAAATACTTTGTCCATTGAATTTCTTTGTTTTGGATTTTTGGTTTGATGTGTCAAAATCGAGTTCAGGGGTGTATTATTTCTGTTGGTGATGGTAAGGCGCTGCAATTTGTTGAGTTCCCGTGGTGTGCACGGTTGTTTTGAATAGTTCTTCCATCGTGTTTCGGAACATTTTTATTTGTTGATTGTATTACAATCAACTGGAAAATGTTTGTATATTTTCCCCTTGTCAATATTTGAGTCCGTCTATTGTGAATAATAACTTCTGGAATTTGAATGCTCTAAAATACATACCTTGACAATTAATTAATTAATGATATTAAACGCTTGTTCAAGTTGTTCATAGAATTTGCTTTTAAAAACGATCAAAATAGGCGTAATAAACGTGATGAATTACGGATGAAAAATGAAAGTGTGACGCAAAATTAAAAAATTATAATAAAAATCGTGCATGTACATCTTGAACGTTAGAACACCGTGTAGTTCAAAAAAAGAATTCAAATTGAGAAATAAAATTGATGCACAATCGATATAATCTTGATTCAATTCTATTTCGCTTGGCGCCCCTGAGATTAACCATTCAACTGCAGACCAGCCCTGTTGTAATGCGTTTGTGTTTGTGAAACTCACACTACTTAGAAAAATGCTTCACTTCTTTTTCATAAGACCCCTTCCTGTACTTCTTATTCAATGGCCGCTGCCCATGAGCAGATGATTGTCGAACGTCAGTCGGCACGAAAGGCAAACTTAAACCTGTGGAAGGAGGAGAAGGAATGTGGGAATAGGCCGAGCAGGAGAAGATGAAGGAGAAATCTGAGGTAAGGTTTGTAATCTCAAAACAGATCTCATTTAACGTTTATTGTATTCTTTAGGTCGTCGAACAAATTTCACATGCTCATCGTTTGGAGAACAAGAAACTCCTTCGTGAACTAAACGAAGAGCGGGAAAATTCAGAAGCAGAAGCGCAATCAATCGTCGCAGGAGAAGATCAATGCGATGTACAAGAGTGTCCGGGAGAAGGACGAAGCCATCAGTAAGCTGAAAGACAATCAACAAGAAACATGCGAACAAACTCGGCGAGGACGTTTGAAAAATTTGATCGGCAAATCCGAGACACAAGAAAAAGTCGTAGCCCTTATTGTTTTTATTGCTTTTGTGTATTCTGTCGACAGTAAAAAAAAATGTTTCATTAGTATCAGAAAATAAAGACTATCTCCGTTTATTTATATAAAAGCACGAACTAGATATTGATTTAATAGTTTTTCAGCGAATCTGGAAGCAGCAATTAGGAGAATATCAGGAGCTGGCTTACTTGGAACAACTTGAAGATTTCTTTATGGAGGGTGGTCTTCAGTTCGAATATCAATATTCCATTTGCCTTTCTTGCTGTGGGTTGTTCACAAATAAATAAATATGTTCTTATTTCAATTGTCTTTGAAAACTTACAATATCAGGATCATTCTTGAATTTTTGGAATAAATTTAGAGCAAAGAAAATTGTTTCAATTATTATGATCAAAAGAAAAGAAAAAAGTAACCTCAGAAGATTTGTTTTTGTTTTTCTTGTTTGACAGCTCAACCAAACCTAACTAAAAAGCGTTTTTGGATTATTTCAACTATTTCTAACTATTTCAACTATGACACATCAACCATTTTTTTTTTGACACAAGAACTATAGTCAACTATCGTCAGCGCAAAAACGCACCTCAGTTGTTGTGTATTGTGTTTAATGGCGGTGAAGCATAGAATACGACAAGCAGGCAACATTGACGTATACATACATTGCTATCAAATTATTTGCCGGATGGAAACGTCTTATAGAATACGTTTTATACTTAACAGATTCATTGGATTGACCTCTCATTCATTACTTTTAGTGGGAACACATTGAATTGACTGCTCGTTAAATTCAGATGTCAACGGCAGACGCAGAACGGACGGAAAAAGTAGGAAGTTTACCAACTCGTTGGAAAAGAGCATGTGTATTCTATTGAACTGTCAGTTGCAAACGTCCACGCTGACAGATTGCCGGAATCTATGGGTCGCTGCCTTAATTGATTAAACTTATTAAAATCACAGTGATCGCTTATACCAAGATTGGAAACCTTGCTGTCAAAGTGACATTTGCCTACAAGCTGAGAGAGCAGGTTAGCTGAAACAGTATGCGTGTAATACAAACTTAAGGAGCAGGTTAGCTGTAAGAGTATGCGTGTTTTTGTAATAAAGATACAGTTGCCTACATAATAAAAAGCAAGTTAGCTGCAAGAGTATGTGTGCATGAAAAAAATCACTTTTCCGGTATTTGGAGGGTAAAACGTAGGTAGATTTCCAATCTTGTTATAAAGTGATCACTGTAAAATCAGCTGTCAGAACTGTTCAAAATATACTCAAGTTCCACCCATAACACATCACTGATGTCATTTTCCATTGGTCTTTTTTTGACGTTTCTTCCTCTACCTCCAATGGAACGGGTTATGGTGTATGCATTGACTTACTAAACATGGACTGCCAGTAGCCTACTTCACGATGATTCCACTTTTAACGGACAAACCACTGGCTCCAACAGCGCAAAGCGGAAAAATTGTGTAACATTTTGACAATTGAAATTCGCACTTCTTTCAAATTAAATCGCGAATCTACATTATGTAAGTGCTGCACAATCGGATTCTATTTGATTTTTTCCATGGTTTTGCTTACTTAGTGAATTTTTTCTCTTTCAGAGGCGACGCTGTCAAAATGGAGTATGAGGTGAAGAAGGACAATGACCAATACAAAGCACAAAACTTCCAGGCTGCCTTTAAACTATACTCGGATGCAATTTCACGATGCCCCGCTTCGGCTGCCTGCTACAGCAATCGTGCTGTATGCCAAATGATGTTCTGCATCTATCACAATGGGTGCATGTGTCATTCTTTGGACGATTCTGTTTTCATAACGGAAGAGTTCTGCACTTCTCAGAAGCATTCCGTCTGTCAAAGTCAGTCCAATGGAATGGTTTCAGAAGACTTCTGGTCTCTTCCGAATACTTCTAGACGTCCAATGGAAATGAGATCTCAATGTCACTTTGACAGATGTTAAATCATTTTATATGTCAAATTCGAAAAGGAGATCTTAGAAACAAATCTTAGTCACTGATCAGTTATAACAAGATAGGAAAACAAGCTGTCAAAATGACAATTGCCTACAAACTAAAATGCAAGTTTGGTGCAAGGGTATGTGCGTAATTGTATGAAAAATGAAATTTGAGGTATTTGGAGGGTAGGTAAACCGTAGGTAGGTTTCCAATCTTGTTATTTCTGATCAGTGATCTCAGTTGTCAGCTTACAGTGCCTTGCATAAGTATAACCGCATCTGAAAAAATGCGTTTTATAGAAAACCTACAATAGGAGTACTCCTTACTATTTTTTTATTGAATTGCATCACTGATCAAGCAAATTGAGAAGAAAATAAAGTAACGTTATTGCCGTTATTATTACCGTTATTCGAGTATGCCACTTGGAATAACGAGATTTTAGTGTAGATTAATAGAAAGTCACTTACGGTTTTCCAATCCCTATCCATGTTTTGGCGGGCAAATTCCAATCTTTTTTGTTTGTGGGCTGCTTTTAGATTTGGAGCTGGCACTATTTGCCCCGAACACTCAATCCACGGCTTCTTAAAGCACGAGAAAGGGTTGAAACCGAAACTCCTAAACCCAATTCGTCACGAAATTCCGACAAAAAATGCACCGAATTGGATGCAACATTGATTAAACGCCTCTTGTCGCGACGTAGCGTAGCTTCTGTGGACGCCCGGGTCTTATTTTTGTCCCATAAGATTCTGGATCTTTTGAAAAATTTCGAACGACACGATCCGATCGTGAAATTCGTCTCACAATAGCCCTAAGACTTAGGCCGCTTGACCGAAAATCCAAGATTTTGCGTTTTTCAATTACCACGTGGCATTGTTGTTTTTTATTTGAAAGCACTTGATTGAATGCAGCTTCAAAGAGATTTGCATTGTGCGGTTATATTTTTGCAATACATCAAAATCTGTTTTTAATTTTTAAACACCAGGAGAGGAAATAACGGTACTTTATTTTCTTCTCAATTTGCTTGATCAGTGATGCAACTCAATGAAAAATAGTAAGGAGTCACTCCTATTGTAGGTTTTCTATAAAACGCATTTTTGTCAGGTGCGGTTATACTTATGCAAGGCACTGTTATATCTGAGATCTTACTGAAATGTTGTTAGATGGATCTGGCCTAATGAAGAGAAATGTTTGACATGTTATCAAGAAATAAGTGGACCAAAGCGAAACTACTAATGGAAAAGGTCAGAAATGGTTTTCGGTATCTGCTGTACCAGAGCTTTGCCATGATAAGTGACACCAAGGGTGTCATGACATTGCCATTTGCTGCATAAGAAACATATCGATTTGAAATATCAAAGCCTGTCAAAAATTGACACATTTTTTAAACAGAAAATTAGAAACGAAAATCGATTTTTTTTTTCATATTTATTTTTATTTTTAATTCTAAATGTATGTATTAATAATAGATAAGTTAAATTATATTCTTACATAAAAAGAGTAAGTCATGAATCTAACTTGAATAACAGCAACAATAACATAAAAAAGGATTAAAACAAAAAAATATATATAAAACGTTTTAAAAGTAAAATTCCTGTTTTTTGTTTAGTTTTATTATAAAAACGTCTAAACTAGCACTATGTTCAAAAAAATTCTAAAACTATTAATTTCCCATAAAAATAAATAAACCTACGCAACAAACGAGTCTCGTTCAACGTTTCAACTCAGAACTTCAAAAATTTAATGCCGGTAACGCCTCAGATCGTTTTGACTTTGGATCTTCTGTTTTCGGATCTCTTGCTGTCTGTAGACAAACAATGGACGAAAAACTATGGCACGCTTTTGTCTGGACTGGCCGGGTTGATATCCCCGCCTGCTTCTTGGCGGTTGAGTGAATAGAGATTTCTTACCGGCATCATGAGCGTAAAGTGTGCTCAAGAAATCAAAATAGGGCCGGCTCTGTAAGCTTTCTGGTTTTTGCAATGGCGATGGTGTATATGAAAACACCTCGGGCGCTGGAATATCCAAATATTCATGTTGTTCGGGTATGGCTTGTAACTGCTGTTGAGGTTGGTCAACGTTAACGTAGTATTGGCAGGCTACGATCGGCAGAAGGCAAAGGGCGATTATCTGTAATTAAATAAAACACACAAATTTAATTGGCATAACAAAATAGGAACGAGGAAATTGAAGTTGAAGGTCTAAAACGTTCCAAAGGGATAGCATGTCTCAAGTGATCTAAATGTTTATCGGAAGTTAAACCTGCTTTCGGTTTCTAAATATTAAAATAGATGTTCAAATTTCTGTTGGTGTTTTTTTTAATAGGAACTTGTTGGGGAGGCTTCTAACCAAGAAACAAGTTTAAAACAAATTATATTTATTTCAAGGCTGAATTAACGGTAACATGTCTTAAATAAGTACAAAGAAGTTGCCAGTTTACTTTTTTAACTTTCGCTTTTATTTTCAAAACCGTCGTCATGTGGTTCTGTTAACTTTATCAGTTTCTCTCGCTTTACTAAAAAAATATTTATTTTTGTTTTATTTTCTTAGGTGAAGGTTGAGTTCAAGATCCAAATTTTAATAGAACTGGCTTTGCCCACTAACCAGTTGTCTTCGAAGCGCTTCAATCGAATTCATTATTGGATATTGATGAGATTAAAGGCTTATCATACAAAATGATAAAAATTACGTAAGCTTTAACTAAATCTAAAGGGAATCCTAAACATTAGCTACTATTTGATTTTATGAATATTTATTTAATCCGGCTTTAAACATAAACACAACGTGCCATTCAACTTGTAGGAGGTTCTATGCTAATTTGTTGACAATAGAATAGGCAATCAAATAGTTTGTAGCCGAAAATCTATCATTAATTATCTATTTAATTTGAGAAAATATTATACGAATATTTATTTTCTTGAAGATGATGATGCGGTCCAAACGCATCCGCACGTGCCTTGACAAACAAAAATAAAAAACAAAAAACTATCAACGAAACAAGTCAGCTGATGATAAGCGATAGCTGATAGTTTGAATGCATAATTCAGGTTATTAAAACCGCCTGGTCATCCTGATCATTTGCTGGATAAATAAATATAAAATTTTTGACTCTTGGAAATTTTTATATTTACCTACTTTTTTGTTATTTCTTTTATTTCCGGTATTTTTAAACTTTAAACCCTTTCCACTGTAAAAAACGTGAAGTTATGATAACGATAGGCAGAGCCTAGGATAATTATCCCATCAAGTGGCAACCAGACCCGGAACGACAATGGACTACGAATTGAGAGTTTAGACCTGGATTTTAAGAACACTCTACACTCCAGGTGCCACTCAAAAACTTGAATCTGTCCTCACGCAGAAGGTATAAGGCAGACATTACTGCCATCCAGGAAATACGATGGATAGGATCAGGAACAATGAAAAGAAAAAAAAATGCGACATTTATTACAGCTGTCATCGAAGAATGCACATATTTCGATGCGGATTCGTCGTGGGAAATCGGCTAAGATCGAAAGTCATGGATTTCAAGTCAATTAGTGGATCAATTAGAGGAGTCTAGCAAGGAGGACTTTTACAACCTCCTTGATAGAGCCTACGGAGTCTGTCCAGAGTACGACGTCAAAATCGTACTCGGAGAAGTTGCAACAGAAAACGGCTTCCGACTAAACGACTTTGCTTCAGCTCGTAATACGGTGATAATTAGCACTAGGTTTCCAAGACAAAAGATCTACACAGAAACCTGGCGATCTCCGAATGGTCGACCAATCAAATCGACCATGTGCTATAATCACCACAAGGCACGCATCCAACATCTTAAACGTGCGCACTTTCCAAGGAGCAAATGTCGACTCTGAACACTTTCTGGCTAAGATTAGAGCTCGATTATCAAATGACAAAAAAAAACACATGCGGCCCAAGGAAAGAAGTTCAACATCGGTTGTCTTACCGCCCCGGCCGTGTCCTCCCAAATACCACAGATTTCAACACCTTGCAGAACCAATATAGCAAAATAATTAAAAATGTAGCCGAGACCACCATAGGTTACCAGCCATCCCCGAAAAAGAAGCCGTAGTATGATGATAATTGCGCGTTATTGAAAAGAGAATTGGAAAATGCACGTTTACAGATGCTGCAACGGAAAACAAGAGCAGGAAGAGAAGAATTACCTGATAAAAAGGAGAAATGAGAAAAAGAGCCTGCGAAGGAAGAAAAAGAGCCTCCTCGTTCACAGTTCCTGAGCTCAAAGATCTAGATGAGTCTCGGGCCAAGAACAACACCCAGCGTTTCTTTAAAAGGTCGAAGCAATTGGCTTCTGGTTTCAGAACCGGGACACAGGCTCTTCGAAACAGTGAAGGAAACCTAGTCTCCGAAGCACAGGGAATTGTAGATGTAATGTATGAGCATGAATGAGCACTATGACGAGCGAGCAAATGACGAAAGAGGAGCAAGGCCAGTCAATGAAGACCCAGTTCCAGCACAGAAGAGGTAGAAAGAGCCATCCAAAAGCTAAGAAATAAAAAGTCCGCCGGGTCGAGTGTCATACCTGCGGAACTCTTTAAATATGGAGGAGATTTTTTGATGAACCGCATGCATCAGGTCATCAACAAAGTGTGGGAGGAAGTATGCATGCGGATTGACTGGTCGAAAAGCTTCACATACTCCATCTACAAAAAAGGGATCTTATCTTATATATGCAAAAACTACCGAAACATATCCCTGCTTAATGTTGAATACTAAACCCTATCTAACGTACTGTGTGAGTGTCTTAAACCGTTCTGCAACACAATAATCAGCACGCTTTAGGCCAGGCCGAAACAACGTTAGACCAAATATTCACACTGAGGCAGATCCTGGAAAAGACCAATGAATTTCAAGTCGAAACCCACCATCTTTTCATTGACTTCAAAGCTACTTATGATAGCATCCACCGCCAAGAGCTTATGATGGCGATGTCTGAATTCTGGATCCCGAACAAACTGATCCAGCTGTGCCGCATGACGTTAAATAATACGCAGTGCAGTGTGCAAATGGGTAACAACTCATCTGAGTTGTTTCAAACATGCGCAGGGTTTATATAAGAAGATGCGCTGACATGTGATTTCTTCAACATAGTCCTGGAGCAGATAGTGCGCAAGGCAGGTGTGAGCACGGCAAACATTATCTTCAACAAATCCACCCAGCTCCCAGGCTATGCGGACGACATATATAGACATCATCGGTCGATCCAAAAGAACTGTGTTTGAGGCCTTCACAGGGATTGAAGAACAGGCGAAACTCGTTGGCCTTGAAGTGAATGAGGACAAAACAAAGTACATGCTATCAACAAACAAAGCATCATCTGTCCAACGCCTAGGGCAAAACGTCACTGTTGGTAGCAGTAGTTTCGAGGTGGTTAAGGAGTTCATCTAGCTTGGGAAAAACATCAATCCCACAAAACAACACCTTAGTAGAGATCCGACGAAGAATTACCCCAGCTAACCGCTGCCACTTCGGTTTGGCAAAGCAACTGGATTCAAAACTTCTCACTCGAAAGACTCAGTTCTACTCTACCGCGCCGAGTGTTGGATGATAAGTAAAAAAATAAAAATGATACTGGGAACCTTCGATAGAAAAATTCTTCGACGGATTTTCGGTCCCATAAGCGACGAAGGTTCAGCCGTGAACTGTATGAGCTATATCAAGATGTGGTTGTAGTCCAGAAGGCCAAGAAAAGACGACTACATTGGCTCGGCCACATCAAACGAATGCACGACAATGCTCCTGCTAGGAAAGTCTTATCATCTCAGCCCAAAGGTTCGAGACGACATGGAAGACCGAACCTATGGTACAAGGACCAAGTGACTGCGGATGCCAGAGCGCTGAAAGGCTGCAGTATCTCAGGCTGAGATCCTTCATGTATTGGGGTCCGGTTAAATAAGTAAGTTTTAAACTTAAAACCTGCAGTTTCTGAATATAGGCCTTTGACAAGTTCAACATATTTTTAATCACATCAATAATGACAGTGCGGAAGGGGTCAATATCAATTTTATTTTCATAAGAACTGAAATTGACAAGATAGGAAGGAGAATTCAGCCTGATGCTCTCAATCTTTAGAGCTAAACAAAGGATCTGACTGACTGTCTGTCGATGAAGCATAATTATTATCTGTCGAACTGTTAAAAGAACCAGGAGCGTTTTTAGAGACGAGTAATGCAGAGTAACGTTAACTCTTGACATCCTGATGATTCTCGTCCTTTTCTTTGAATTGACGACAATTAACTTTGCTTCAAAATGTCAAAAACATTTTGAACAATCATACTGGAAATATGCACAAATTTCACGTGAAAACCAGAGGCAAATTCGGCAGCATTGCTATGATGAGAAGATCACAGCCGGATCTCATGGACATCCGTTTATGTATATTTTTAATTGAATGCACTCTTAAGTCAAAGCTAACAAATTAATACTTCATCTTCATGATAAATAACTTAATTAATTTTATCAACAAAATCTACTTCAACTTTCAGTACTTATCTAACCAGCTTCTATGAAGTTTGTGCTGTATGCTCCTTTATTGTGAATTACAACGGTGGATTCTTAGATTCTTACCTTTTAGTAGTTGAAGTTCTTATGCTACAAAAATCGTGCTTTAAATGTTAAATCGTGTATTTAATAATTGTTTATCGGATTATGTTTCAAATCGAAATTATACGATCATATCAAATAGAAGAAATTGCAAATGCAATTCATCTGCAGCTGTTATGTCTGACATTTCTACCATTTTGTTCAAAGTGTTGTTGTCTTCGATGAAAGTGCATAGATGTTCTTAAGCCATTCAATAAATAATTTATTAAGAAAACAATAATAAACCAAACGCCGACACTAAAATTAACAAGGGAAGAAAACCGACAGATTTTTGTGACGACGCACGTTTTATACCCACGAATTGGAAGCTCAAATATTTGAACGCTTAATTTATGAGTTTTTGACAAATGTTCTTGATAGATATTGTTAGAAACGTATCAATTATATCAACAGTTATTTAAAAATTATATTAACAAATAAACTTAAAACTAATCAACACTTTTCTGACCCCAAAAGACAACGAACTCATTTTTAGACAAAACAAAATTACGATCCCAAATTAGGAACTAAATTAAGCCAACAATATTATTATTGACTAATTTCAAATTCGAAAAACCTTCAATTCACACATTTAATTGGGTTTTGAGAGTGGTATAGCTCTTAACTTCAAGTTCAAGTTCGTCATACAAAACAAATAAACAACTTCGTAGTCCGTTGGTAAAGTAGGTAAGGTAGTGTTAGCTGTTAGGTATGTGAAGTTCAACTCATTAGCACTTCATGCATCGATCGCAGTGAAAACAAATTTGGGTGTCATTTTTGAAATTGGATATCATAATGACTTCCTCATGAGCCTAATGGTCAGTTTGACACAACATCCATCGCTCAAATTAAAGTGTCACTTGACTAATTGACAGGCCCTGAATCTTTGTTTTAACGGTGGCAACGCATTGTTTAAATTTATAAAACGTCACGTTGTCGTTATAATTAAAGAAATTAATATGCAAAATGATATTTCCCGGTCTAGCTACCACTATGCCGGTATTATAATGTAAATTGAAAACTTGTTTAATTTATCTGGTTCCAAATATTTTTTGTTTTCTAGATAAATTTGTAAATGAATTGACAACAAAACAAAACATCAAAAAAATTAAAAATGCAGCACAAATATTAATTCATTGCATCATAAATAAAAAAGTATGATTTATAGGCGAAGCTTAAGTCTGACTGCCTTGGAAATTTCTTTATGTTATGACTGATATTTGATTTTAGGTGACAGATAGAATGAGCTTCACCCATTTTTCATTGAGTTAAGTCTTGAGCCTTGAGGAAGGTCGGTTATGGTTACGGTTAAGGTTTATTTTTGATAAATATTTTTGATGATAAAAGAAAATGATTCTTATGGTTGGTGTTGAGAAGAAAATGCAAAAACAATTTTTTTTTTGTCAAATTTTCGAGCACAAATATAACCGTGATATTTGGAAATATAATAATTTGTTGGTCACTGCAAATTTAAAGACGAGGAGAACTAAGATTCTTCAGTTTGTGCTTAAAAAATATTTTTGCGAAAATGCTGAAAGCCCAAAACTTTAAAACCGACCGAAGAAAGTGAACGAAGAATTATTTTTATCTTTGTTCTCCATGATTCTCATAAGTTTGAGCACAGCAAAGTGCTGTCTTAAAAATTAAAATATACATCAATCTGACTTTAAACGATCCGTTTGTAAGAAATATAATATATATGAATGCCTTAGCTGATCACTTCGAAAATCTCTTAAACTCAAGGACAAATCCAAGCACCATTTTATACCTACGCTAACCCTTACATAGAAAATGAAAGTCTGGACCAAAATTTTTCTACGCAAGAAGTCATCGAGGTACTACGTAGATGCAAATACAACAAGGCACCAGGTGAGGACCGAGTCACATATGAATTTTTCATAAACGCCACAGAAAACTTTTTTGAAAAACTAACGGATGCTTTGAACTATATATTTAACGACGCGACGCACGGTGACATTCCCGAAAGCTTCCACAAAACCATAATTTTTCCTTTATTCAAAATAGGTGAAGTAAATGACCTTTAGTAACTATCGAGGTATATCGTTTATCAACACTATAACGAAAATTTACACCGAAATCATTCTTGATCGACTTTTGAACTGGACACAACAAAATAAACTACTTAGCGAGTACCAAGCAGGCTTCAGGAAAGAATATTCTACTGTTGATTATATTTTCTACCTAACTTATTGCTAGATATTATCTAGACAAGAGAAAGAAGTTGTACGCAGTTTTCGTTGATTTCAAAGTGGCTTTTGACTAAATTGATAGAGACGCTCTTTTTTACAAGCTTAGCTGAATTGGAATCTCCTATAAAATGTTAACAGTACTAAGACGGCTCTATGAAAACAATATGACAGCGATATGGAACGGTAACGAAGGTCCAATTGGTTTAAAACATCGACTGGAGTCAAACAAGGATGCCTTCTAAGCCCACTTCTGTTCTCTCTTTTCTTAGATGACATCACATCGGCTCTTCGCAGAGGAATAATGTTTGCTGGTATCAACGTCAAAGCGCTTATGTATGCGGACGATATTGCAATTTTACCGAAATCACCTCAAATGCTGCAGTTGATGATAAATAAGCTTAAAATATATTGCGATCTCTGGAAACTCACAGTCAATACCGACAATTTTGATATTCCGAAATGGGTCTGCTAGATACGCCAGAAAAGAGAGATGGACCTGAAATAATGTTGCACTGGATTTGGTTAAGGAGTATAAGTGGCACCAAGTGCGAAATTTAAACTTTTCGGAGTGGTGATGAGATCGATTTTATGGTCAATTGGGGGGATTTCTGCAGTACGAGGAGGTTGAAAAGCTTTTAAGATATTTCCTCAAAAAGATATTCTGGCTCCCAGAGCTTACCCCTACGTATATGCCGGAGTCCCGCAACTATATATTTTCACGCTGAAGATGCATCTAAACTACATTAAAAAAGTGTTGGTGCTTCCAAATCATCGATTATCAAATGCCTTTGTGAGACAGCTGCTCCGAGAGAGGTCACAGTTCTTCTCGTTTTGAGTTGCTACATAAGTTCAGCTAGTGATTGGAGAAACTGGGATCCGACCTTTCCAAATATTGTTGGAAAGAATGGATGCCAACATTTTCGAGAACTTTACGGAAAGAGCTGAAGGCAATGAATCTCGAAAATTGTATATAGGGCCTTGCAGCACAACCTTGCAACACCAACTATTTCCATGACCAGTAATCGTTAAATACCATTTCAACCATCTTTAAAACCAGGGGAGAGCTGATACGGTTAAACTACCGACCATATGGCCCTGAAGAAAACACGGAGTGTACTCTTTGCAACCACAGAACGATGGAAAACGTACTCCACTTCATAGGGATTTGCCCTGTATTGTCATCAAACCGTTATGCGCATTGTAGAAAAAGCATTCTTAACCAAAATGAAATATTCGTAGTCCTAAATGGATGAAACTTTAATATTTTAAGTAGTTTTGTCCAAACTGCACAAAGATATAGAAACCAAATTCCGAATGAAGCTTTCGAATTTGTAAGAATCTAATCCAATACCGTTTATTTTTTAAATACTTTTTTCAAGGTCAAACACTATTTCAATTTGTCAAAAGTTCAATTGTTTCGCAGTTTTATGCGGACTATCAGAGCTCTTTTTCGAAGTGACGTTTCTTGTGAAATGCTTCCTTTAATGACGTAAATTTTGAACAGGTATGCATTTCGACTGACTGAGGCTAGACTATGGTTTTTATTGCAAATTCTCAAGCGGAAGATCAACGTCCAGATAAAGATGATTGATAGAATATGCGAATTTGACATTTGAACACTGCATGAACATTTTTGACTTTATTAGTTTATTGACACCAAATTTGATCCACCTTGAGTCGAGACAACACTTTCACTTTCGCATCCCATTTGTATAATATGCAAATCTACTCAAACAGATCGTTTATCTTCAAGAATAACATAATATAATTGATGTATTTTTTTTTCTAAATTGAGGCTCATCTCGGCATATTTTTCATATCACACACGCAGTCATTTGAGCTTAGAAGCCTCGTTTTAATGAACAAGTTATTGGCAGAGTCACTTAGTTTTTTTCGTGTTCCAAATACTCGTTCACACACAATTTTATGGTTAACAACCTGTCAAATGATCATCCTTGATATAAATTGAAGCTTCTCAGAGACGAGTTTTGAATATTTTAACATTTAAAATAATTTAACACCCAGATATAGTCGAAATGAACATTAAACAACAAGAAAAACACACTCACTTTGACCAACGATCCCATTTTATATTTTGTTTTATTTTAATGTTTATTTTCTTTTTTAATCACAAAAATGTTTTTTTCTAAAATTTAAATTGAGTGTCCTTTGTTTTAAATTATCAAATGTTTGAATTTATTGATTTCAGGTGTAAAGGTTGTGTATCTGTGCTTGGCAAGTATCTAATCAGTACTGTCAAGAATCACGTTGACAAATTCGAATTTATATAAAAATTGGACCGTTGTTCGTTTGTTTGTTTTCGTTGCAAGATTGTGTCTAGAGATAATCGTCATCCAACTGCTAATGTTTCTGCTGATTCCGAGTGGTGGTGATGATGATTTTTTTTTTTTTTGGTTTTGCTGGGAGGCGAGAATGATATATAAAATTATTATTATAAACAAGTTTACAAGCTCGAGGCTCGTTCAAGACATCAGATGCGACGACTCGACGATCGACGATGACGAAGGTATGGAATTTGTTGATGTCAGATAAATATTACGATGATGAAGTTCAAGTTATTAGATACAAATCTATTTATCTCTGATTTATGATGAAGATGACTCGATCTGGGTGGATGGATGGCGTGCAAAAATTACAAATTCGCTTGGGGGTGTTAATTTTTTGTTGTTGTTCGGTTGTGATAGAGTCAGTTATGAAGACAGATTGTTTGTTTATTCTTATGAGTACAGGTGTTTAGAATCTATTGTGTTCATGGAATTCAGGGCAGTTGTAAAATAGTCTCCACAAATATGCCTGAACAATTGCATTTTGCGTAAGAGCAGCAGGATTTTGAGTGACTTTTCGGTTTTCAGATTAGGTTTTCTAAAACGAATAACACTTTGATTTTGTTTCTATTTTAATCTTTTACTAACGAGTCTGAAGCAGTCTTAAAATTCTGCTGAACCGATTATGATAAAGTTTTAATGGGTTTGAGGATGGTTGAAATAAAATAGAGTGGCGCGACAGCTCTTGAAGAGCCAAGGCCTAAGTGGCTTACTCTCATCAACAATTCTCTGAGTGCGTGTGAAGAATTGAGGGGACCTACAATTTAACGCCGATTCCGAACGGCAGAGTTGAGTTGAGAAGCACTTTTTCATGACAGATTGATACTCTTGGAAGATTTTTACGGGCAACTGCGGATGGTTAGGAATCGCAATATTGAGTGGAATACTTGCAGACCCGACAAACGTTGTTTGTGCACTTTTCTTAGTTTCCGATTTCTGTTTTTCAGTTTCATTTGTCAACATAGAATACATTTCTCTTAGTAAAATGACACTTATGACACTTACGCCTGGAACGCTCGATATTTTTGGAAAAATTTGTTGAAAAGTCTCTTCCCAACAACAAAATATAGGAAACTCTGCTTATATTTTCACAATGTTACTTTCGTCTTAAAAATTCGGATCAATTCTGATTTATAATTTTAATTTAAACACAAATTTACTCCATTTCATTCATTTTAAAGCAAAAAATGCTCAGGACTTTCTGTCTACCGACTGGTAAACAAATGTTGGTCCCAAAAATTCTTTTAACATCATAAACTTAGTTTTCAATGTCCTTGACCTTGAGGCAATGGACTTAAATTTCTCCCCATTCTGGTTGGTTATTTTTTTCCCCTTTAACTAGACAGACTTGTTTTGTTAGTAGACTTTTTTAGTTGAAATGGTTCAGTACCAAGTACCAGCCAAGGACCAGCTGTGAAGGAACGAGTTTTTCCTCATACAAAAAGTGCATACATTAGAAAACCAAAAACAGCTGAGTCACAATATTATTGAAATGTTATTTGACTTTCAAATGATACAATTGATAATCTTGTTCGAGATTTCTCGTTATATCACTTTGGTTTAATATTTAAACCTTTTAATTTCTTATCAATAAAAAAAAAGTGATGCAAGCCTAATGTATTTCACGGGGTACAGTCAAGTACCGTTAGTGTTAAAAACAATAAAATAAAACATGTTCTTTAACTCTTTTAAGGATTGATCCATTCTGCAGAAAAAATATAAAGGGAATTCATATATGAATTTGTCATTTTTTTTAATTCACTGTATTCTGCCGTCAAACAGGGGCCTGATCAGTGATCACTTATGCCAAGATTGGAAACCTTGCTGTCAAAGTGACATTTGCCTATACAAGCTAGGGGGCCAGGTTAGCTGTAAGAGTATGCGTGCTTTTACCAATACTATCACAGCTAACCTGGACCCACCATCTGGGGACTAAATTGACCGGTAAATTTGAAAATTTGTTGTTTTAACGAACAAAAGGTGAGTTAAAGAGAGTAGAAGAGGGATATGTTCAAAAAGATGAGGAAGAGTAAAATTGCGTGAAAAGCATTTAATGGCAAATGTATCAAGCAATAGAATTTCCGACGTGAAAAATGATCAGAAATGAAAATGAAAACAAAAATTTAAGCCTGAATTCTGAACGTCTGATATTTTGACAAAGTTTTTGTTTGAAATCTTATTTTCTTACATTTAAGGCTGGTATTCATCGAACACTATAAAGTTAATAGCTTCGTAAATGTATTCATCGACGAGTTTGTAATAACTTTAAAAACAAATGTTGTTAGACTCTCTCTTAATTATTGATATTTTTTTTTAAATCAAATGTGATTCTATACCTTCTATATTTTAAGAAAATCAATGTTTTTTTTACGTTTTAATGATCATTAAAGCTTTTCATTATAAGACAAATGAAATGTGGTGAATAAGACCCTAAGGCCGAAGGTACGAATTCAGTTAAAATGGGTTAAAACTTGACGTTTGGTTATAAATTTTGACACTTCGCATTGAATAAAATTATTAGACTGTGGAGCAGGTTAAAATATGACAGTAGTGGTTAAAAATTCATCCATTTTAATTTTTTAACCACAAGTCATCCAATTCGCACACGGCCTAACACCCTAAGACCTGGGCTTTTCAGGAACAATTCCAAACAAAACGGGTTTCAATTTATACTTAAGCCTAGTACAACGAAATTGTGAGAAAGACTTATACGTGTAAATATGTTATTCGACCTCATCCTGCGATATATATACGAAAAAATTACTTATTTCTTATTTAAATGTATGTCTGCACTAAAACATTTCTTTGACTACAAATACATCTCCACCCTTATAAAATGATATTTGTTAACACACCCAAAAACCAACAAAATCACAAACCGTGGTGAGATTCTTACAAAAAAAAAAAGAAACAAACAAAAACAAACAAACATGGCTTTCTTTCTCGTGAAGATTTTTTCTTTATTCTATTTTCATTATTTGAAAGTTGTTTGATTTTCAAAAAAACAATTTGGCATTTTATGATATACATGATATTTTTATTTACACATTAACGCAATGTTTAAGCACTGCGTTGTTTCCTCTGGTTGTTTTCCTATTCTCATTTTTTGATATCTTTTTATACAATGGATAAAACATCTTTTGGAGTACCTCATGGTTTAAAATGGGCGGCTGATTAGCCCAATAGTTTTGCTGGTCATCTGGACGATACGTCGTATCGTCTCGACTCTCGATTGTTCCCCGCCATCGAAATTTGATTGCATCGCCTGCTGCTGGTATGATTCCTGCGACAATGGCGGTTGCATATAACAATTCGTTGTTTCTTCCGGAGCAATGTTTTTTGTCATTTGCCCATCCAGTGGCTTGTAAAACTGTGGATACAGCATACATCTGCTCATTTGATTGTGGACTCAGGCTAACATAAGATGGAGGCAAAATAGTCATGGTCGAGATACTTAATTCTGTCTGCATTTGAATATCCATAAAGGCAGTAAGTTGTCTGCAAACACAAAACAATCAAAAATAAATGTTCATAATCGAACAATCCACTTACCTGTTCCATGACAATATCACGGATTATGAATATGGAAGTATTCTAGGGACCTCCACAATCGTTTATCCTTTAATAATACAATAAGTTCGAATTTATTTCATAAAGTTTGTTCAATAAGAAAAAGTGTAGGTTAGAACAGCACAGAAAAGTGTAGAACAGAACAGATCAGCACAGAAATGTCAGACAAGTTAGAACAGTCATCGAAACGTCAGCTGTGAAAACTAAAATCAGAAAAAAAAACTTCCTGCATTGTTTTCTTCAACACATGTTTGAAAATGTAATTTATTTAAGGAATTAGATCTTTAAGAAATCAAACAAATATATATTAAATATTTTATGAGCAAAATCAAAAAATCTTTCATTATTGCCTTAAGTGAATTAATTCACTTAACCTCAAAACACAAAACAATAACAAAGACAAAAAGAAACAACAACACTTTGACAGTTGTCATGATTCTGTTCTAGGTTACTCTTCCTCAAAAGCAAGTACAGAAAATCCTGTTCTTTTTTACGCTAACCTACGCTGAACTGTTCTAGAAAAAGTCATTGAACAGCAAACTAGACTGTTCTAGAACACTCTAGCACAGAAAAAGTGTCATTGAACAGGAAAATGTTGTACTTTTCTGTCCAATACAGTCCAGCACAGACTCATTGAACAGACTTATACTCACGTTCTGCTACAGATTCAAGGAGATTTAAATAATGTTGGTCGAAGTCGCGACGCGACGACGACACGGTATGAAGTACATATGTATAATTGATTTGCAATTGCTTTTGCACACAAATAAACTTCTCTATTTTTCTTCTTTGCGATTAATTCACATATAATTTTTGCCTATCGAGGAAAATTTAAAATTGAAATTGAAAATCAAAATAATCACACAGAAATTCTCATTCTAGGTTTTTTTTTTGTTTACAAAAATAATGAACTGTCAAATCCCACAAACTCACCTCATTACTTTGTTGCTGTATTTCAATTTTATTCACGTACACGAAATAAGAAAAAAATAAAAAAAATAACTTTTGCGGTATTTGGAGGGTGAAACGTAGGTAGGTTTCCAATCTTGTTATAGAGTGATCACTGGGCCTGATTATAGGCGTTTTTCTTTTTTAGCACCGAGCGGGGCAAAGAGCGGGGCTCGAGCGAATCGAGCGAGTGTCGAGTCGAGCGCGACCTGAGCGCTCAGAACTATTTGAGAAACACAATTGAGCACTGAACTGTCATAATACAGTAAAACCAGAAAAAAGTAAATTAAATAATTATAATTTTCTAAATTCAAAATATTATTTACCATCACTGGAAGAGCAACCAGCTTCGCCTGCCATTTTTTTTTTTTTTTTTCGTCCCTCAAAAACTCAACGCTCTTTATTCTGCCCTATCTGCTCGATCATTTTTGACCGAGCAAATCGAGTCAGCCCCGAGCGTGTTCGGTTCTAAAAAAGTAACACAGATCGAGCGCTCCGAGCGCCCCGAGCTAAAAAAAAAATGCCGATCTTTTTTTGACAGTTCGATTCCCGCTCCGTGCTAAAAAAGAAAAACGCCTTATGAGGTTCGCGGCGGATCGTTTTCAATTCGACCTTTCAAATTCGACTCGCGTCGTATTTCCTTATTAACGAACTCTCGGCGAAGCGAGAAAATGTCTTCCAATATTCCAGTGATTTGACACTTAATATTCCAGTTAATAATGATAACAGTGTTGCCGCTTGTTAAAATTTAAATGAGTCCCCGCAGCTGAAAAATTAGTAATTTTGAAATAAATGAGTCCCTCAAAAGGAACGAAGTAAAAGAACGTTCGATAAATTTTATTTTTCAAACAAAGGTTCTTCTACTAGAAGATTATGAACTTTGGCAGTTGATAGCAGCCTTTTTTGACGCTACATCTGTTGGTTATCATTAATTCAGTCTGTTTTGCAAGAGTATTGTTTTCATGTTATAATTTGCACGAGAAGAAGAATGTTAATAAACATGCAGAAATGAAAATAAACTCTTTTTTCATTCACTAACTGTAGAATACTTAAAAAGATGAGTCAAATTTAATAATATGGGTCCCTGGGCCAGCTTATCAAAAATCACACTCTCAGAAAATGCCGAAGAGAGCTTATAGCAAGCTAAATCTTACAACAAATGTCTCATCACTTAGTGCCGTGTTAGTTGTTAGTAGACTAAACTAAAACAAACAAACACGTACGCAATAACAAACTTAACAAACATAATCAAAAATGAGTCCCTTTTGACTTAAATGAGTCCCAGTGGTAACTCTGAATAAACACTCCTTCGCCTGTGAATCCGCCAATAAAAAGCTGTCGTATTTCAACTCGCCAGCAAACATTATGACATTTCAAATACGCCTTCGAAATTCGAATTTGTTAATTGGTCGAATTCAAAACAGAGAAGACGAAAGCGAACGCAATAATTGAAAAATGTCAAACTCGCTAGCAAATTCACCGCGAATCCCATAATCATGCCCCAGTGGCCAGTATCATGACATGACCATGATGTCGACGGAGGTGTAGGTAATCGATCGCGACGATGATGGTTTTAAGATCTTTTCTACTTCTTTTCTTTTGCGAATCTCTGTTCTCGTCAGTTGCACATATCGCCAAGGAAGACATCAACACCAATACGAAAAATACAACTAGGAACGTTAAGGATTTCATTTTCGGACCAAAAGACAGCGGAATTTGATGCAAGTAGTTCGACTCAATATCGCTCAATAACTAAGTTTCTTTCATCGGATGATGAATTTAATAAATTTTCGAGACTTGTATAATATGGGGAAAACATTGATAAAATCTTAATAGACCCTAATTATTGTTTATAAGCATTTTTGAAATTTTTAGGTGCGAACAAATTGCTTTACATGAAATTAGGTAAGGCGTAAGGGATTAGATAATGAATTCTCAGACATAGTGTGACAGTTGGATATAAAATTAGAAGTGGTTAATTTGTTTGACTTTAAAGTAGTTAACAAAATAATAATAAAAATAAAAATATTAATTTTTTTTTTTTGAAAAATAGAACCAATTAAGTTATTATTATTATTACTATTTATTTTCCTAACATGAATGTACAGAAAAATACAAAACAACAGGTATAGGAACTAGGCTTTAAGCTGAGCAATTAAATTAAAAACTTAATTTAAATGGAATTTAAGGAAACCACATTTTTCGTGAAGCTGGTTGAAGAAAAGTATTTACCACTTCAAACACAATCTAAATTTGTGCGTACGTGTAGACAAAGTCAAAATCAAATATACAATTCTGCAGAAGAGTATTGACGTCATTTTGACGTCATAAACTGATCTCTTAACCACATTTTTTGCATTTGAATTTATTTTGAAATAAACTTTTACCAAAGATACATTATTGTGTTAAGGAAAAATCAAGTTTTATAAAACCTGCACTCCTTTTTCTTAATTTTCTCACTGGCTGCTCTACTCCAACTGTCACATTTATGACACAATCTGTCAGTGTGAACCACCGATCGCTAAATTCTTTCAATTTTTTCGGTAGGGTTGTCAAAAATGCGTATGGCGCAACACTTCAAGCCTCAAAGCGTGTTTACCTATGAGGCAGTGTCCTGTTATGACTCCAATTGTGGAGCTTATAACGGGTGATTTTTTAAGAGGCTTAGAACTTTTTTTTTTTTTTAAAACACAAAAAATTCGAAAAAAATGAATGAAATATTTATTTGAATCGATAGTTTGAACCTTGCAATTTAATGTAAAGATAATTTCATGCAAATGTTGACCACGGCTGCGTCTCAGGTAGCCCATCCGCTGAGTCCAATTTCGGCATACTCTTTCACACATATCGGCCGGTATCTCACGAATGAATGCATGGATGTTGGCTTCCAGTGCGTCAATCGAAGCGGGCTTGTCCCTATAGACATTAGCCTTGACATACCCCCACAAAAAATAGTCTAATGGTGTCAAATCGCACGATCTAGGCGGCCAATTGACCGGCCCGAAATGTGAAATTAACTGTTCACCAAACTCGCCTCGCAATTGCGCCATTGTTTCGCGTGCTGTGTGGCATGTGGCACCGTCTTGTTGAAACCACATATCATGCAAGTCAAGAACTTCCATTTCGGGCAAAAAAAAAGTTTGTTATCATCGCTCGGTAGCGTTCACCATTGACAGTAACGCTGCGATTCGCATCATCTTTGAAGAAATATGGCCCAATAATGCCGCCGGCCCATAAACCGCACCAAACAGTGGCTTTTTCGGGATGCATTGGTAGCTGTTGCAATGCTTCTGGCTGATCTTCACTCCAAATGCGGCAATTTTGCTTATTTACGTACCCATTCAACCAAAAATGAGCCTCATCGCTGAACACAATTTTTCGATAAAAAAGCGGATCCTCGGCCAGCTTTCCAAGAGCCCATTCACCAAAAATTCGGCGTTGTGGTAGGTCGGCTGGCTTTAGTTCTTGCACCAGCTGTATCTTAAAAGGCTTTACGCCCAAATCCTTCCGCAAAATTTTCCACGTAGTGCTGTAACAAAGGCCTAACTGCTGGGAACGGTGCGGCGCCGAATCGACATTTCGCGGTCTTCTGTCACACTAGCTGATACGGCCGCAATATTTTCTTCACTACGCACAGTACGTAAACGTGTTGGTGGTTTAATGTCCAACAAAGTAAATTTGGTGCGAAATTTGGTCACAATCTTCCGAATAGACTGCTCAGAAGGTCGAGAATGCCGATCATAAAATGGAAGCAGCGCGCGATGAACATTTCGAACCGAGCACGAATTTTGATAGTAAAATTCAATAATTTGCAAGCGTTGTTCATTTGTAAGACGATCCATGGTTAAATTGCAAACCAAACTGAAGCTGTTTGACAGTGACACAAGGTACTAAACACACGTCAGCTGTCAAAACCAGTGTTGCCAAAACCAAACCAGCTAAAAAATCACCCGTTACTTTGTCTGCTCTGGGACATCAAGGCCTTTTGACCGTTTCAGGTCTATGCTTGACCATATTTGTTTGGTTGCTAGGCAGGTGGTACCCTGTAACCATCAAGCATTTGTTGATTCTAGAGCATATTGTTTGAGAAAATATTTGCATGTAGCAAGTGGTGTTCCTATGTTATGTCTTTGTCTAACAGTGGGCAGAAGTGTTCCGTTTTTTGCGAGCTTATCGGCTTTGCAATTTCCCGGGATGTCTCTGTGGTCCGGCACCTAAATGAGGTGAATGTTAAACTGTTCCGTTTAACATCTCATTCAGAGATGATCGACAGTCGTGGACTATTAGAAAGTTTGTGGAGACAGACGTTAGAGATTTGAGAGCGGCTTGGCTGTCCGAGAAAATACGTATGTATATCCTTGCAAGATATAACGTTTTCTTTGAGCCAGGATAGTGCCTCTTTAATCGCCATTACTTCTGCCTGGAACACACTACATTGATTGGGAAGTCTATATGATAGACTGAGATTCAGTTGTTTTGAGTATTAGAAACCACTTCCAACGCCGTAGTCGGTCTTTGAACCGTCTGTATAGAAGTGTATCGTGTTTTCTTCCAGAGGTCTTTCTTCTTTCCAAGAAGATCTTGAAGGGATTGAAACATGGAAGTTATTATCGTATACCATTTTTGGGGTGGTATAGTCTAAGTCTAAGCGATCTGGGATAGATCTGAAATTGTCTAAAATAGTAGTATCAATATGAACAGTGTTGTTACTGATTTATTGAGAGGTGGCTCTAAGCCTAACGCATGAGTTGGCTACCACCATTTTGGAGAAGATGTCAAGAGGTTTAGAAGCACCAACAACTCCATAAATGAGTATCGGTCTGATTACCGAAGTTATAGCCAGTGGGTTATTTTTGGGGAAAAGCCCCATTTTGAGCGTATGGCCTTTTTTACAAGTAAAAAGTGCTACAGTAGCCTTTTTTACTCTTTCATCAATATTAGCCTTCCAATTTATTAATTTTTAACTAAAATGAGGCCTAAATATTTGGCTTGGTTGGAAAAGCTGAAGGGTATTCCTTTAATCGTGGGTGGGCTGATTTGAGGAATTTTGTACCTTCTCGTAAAGAGTATACTAGTTCTGTTTTATGTGGATTGTCGTCCAAGCCACAATGCTTAGCCCAATTTGTTAGCCTGTTTAAGGCATTTTATAAGAGTTCCGAGAGAACTTGAGGGTGTTTCCCAAATAAATACAGATATTGCAACGTGCGTCGTCAGCATAGGCAATCACCTTGAAACCCTCTTCTTCCATTGATGTTAGGAGGTCGTTTACTACCATGTTCCATAAAAGAAGCGAAAGGACCCCACCTTGGGGAGTACCTCGATTCACCGATCTGGTGGTTGTAAAGCTCCTCATGCTGGAAGTTATTGTCCCGCTTTTAAGCATGAGACTTATTAGATCGATCAGTGATTTCTCTAATTGCAGCTTGTCCATTGCTGTTGTGATCGCCTGGTAGCTGACGTTGTTGAATGCTCCTTCGATATCTAAGAAAGTTACTAGGTTATATTCTTTGTATTTGAGGGAATATTCGATACTACGCTGTGGAAATGAGACATGGTTTCAAGTTATGTCTGATGTGAATCTCAATCAATCTTTCCAAAGTTTTAAGAAGGAAGGATGATAGGCTAATTGGTCGTAGATCCTTAGGGTTAACGTGAGAGGGTTTCCCTGCTTTAGGAAGGAAGACTACTTTTGCCATTCTCTGGGCAATATATCTCAACCTTACATAGCTAGACAGAATGATCTCCAATAGTGGAATTATCATGTCTGAGCATTTTTGTAATTCGGCCGGAATGATACCGTCTGGTCTATCTACATCCTATTGCAGTTTTTCCCGCGTTATTAGATTAACTACACTAGTCAAAACAATTAAAGGAACACTTGAAAAAACTAAAAAATGGAGTGGTTTTTTATAAGGCTGTATCTCAGAAGAAAAAAGTCGGATTCAAGTGAAATAAAAAGTTTTTCAAAGGCTATCATTTTTTCTTTTCAAATTATTTTGAGCTAAAAATGTACCGTCAGTCGTTTTTGCTTGAGCGTAAAAAATGTTCACTCAATTTCAAAATCGAAAAAAAAATAAACTTTGAGTTATCATAAAATGAGTGGAAATTTATTTTCAATCCAACCAATCTAAGATTCAATTTGAGAATTTTGCTGGCTATAATTCACTGTTTAGTTCAGATCGCTGCGATTTTTTTTCTAATCAAAAAATGGGTTTACATGCAAAAACACAATTTTGGACCCTAATAACTCTGCTAAATATTGACTTACAAAAAAACTAAAGGCAGATTTGAAAAATTCATTAAATTTTCTACACAAAAACATTTTGAAAAAATAAGAATATTGTTTTTTTCAATCTTTTCTATCACTTTAAAAAAAGATCCAAAATACGCATTTTTCAACTTTTTCATAAAAACTACCGTTATTTCGCGACCTTAGGACAACAAGGTTCTAACTGCCATTTTTTCCAAAATTGAGTTATAGATTGGATCGTACTAAAAAGGCTACGCTCTTTCATTTGCCGCTTTCCAAATTTGGCTATCTCTTTTAGTTTATGAAATAGCTCGTGAAAAAGCAGGCAACAAAGTTCTATCTAAGCAATCTCAGTTTGAATTTTTGTTGAAAAAGTTCTAAGTGCCAGATAGAACCTTGCACCCTTAAGAAAAAACAATAATTTGACAAATAGAACCCCGTTGCGTTGCAGATAGAACCTTATTAATCCAAAATGACTATCCAAGCAATACATCGTTAGAACCTTGTAGGCTTTGAAATTGCTGTTGAATTTGAATTCTGTTCTATCTTGTAGTAAGAACCTTATTGTTCTACGTCCAAGTACCTTACAGTTTAGAAAAAAGTTCTATCGATTTTTTTCAAACATAAATAACTAAATAACCATGCTTTATATGTTAAATGTATTAATACAAATAAGAAGGATGAAACCACTAAATATAAATAATTCAAAACACTTTGGGTATAAAATCAAGTTATAAAAGTTATACACTGTGAAATTTTCAATCTTCGTTTTCTCGAAAGTGGTGTGAGGGCAGATAGAACCTTGTTGTCCTAAGGTCGCGATTTTGTGCTTTTCAGTGATACAACTAATCTGAGGCTTAATTATTAAAGCTCATAAAATTTCCTTGATTTTGGTGAAAATTTCACATCAATACGATTAACCGTTTCTCTGTTTCGATCAATCAAACTTACAAAACACTTTTTTTTTCAATTTTGAGGAAAGTTCGTTTTTTGTCTTATTTTTCTGTTCTTTTGAATTTGTTTATTTTTTAATTTTTTTTTATTTTTTTCATTATCATTATGACTTTGTGAAATTCGGACGAATTTCCTTGATTTTGATGAAAATTCGTCCGAATTTCACAAAGTCATAATGGTAATGAAAAAAATAAGAAAAATTAAAAAAATGAAGTCAATATTTAGCAGAGTTATTAGGGTCCAAAGTCAAAATTGTGTTTTTGCATGTAAACCCATTTTTTGATTAGAAAAAAAATCGCAGCGATCTGAACTAAACAGTGAATTATAGCCAGCAAAATTCTCAAATTGAATCTTAGATTGGTTGGATTGAAAATAAATTTCCACTCATTTTATGATAACTCAAAGTTTATTTTTTTTTCGATTTTGAAATTGAGTGAACATTTTTTACGCTCAATCAAAAACGGCTAACGGTACTTTTTTAACTCAAAATAATTTGAAAAGAAAAAATGATAACCTTTGAAAAACTTTTTATTTCACTTGAATCCGACTTTTTCTACTGAGATACAGCCTTATAAAAAACCACTCCATTTTTGAGGTTTTTCAAGTGTTCCTTTAATTGTATTGACTAGTGTATATCGTTTGTAATAGGTTGAGACTCAGATGTTAAATCTTTTAAATCTTAGATCTATTGAAGAGCTTGCGACAACTCTTCCTGAGTAATTCTAGTTCCTTGTGTCACCAGTGCAGTTCCTTTTTACCCTTTAAAATGGTTAAAGGGCATGAAGTCCTCATTGATTCATTGCAAGCTTCGGTGAGATGATTCACAGAGAGATCTAGTTCATCTTTAGTGGAGGGGCTTTTAAGAAGGTTGAATGATTATTATTGTGGGTCCCATTTAAACTGTCAAGAGTTTGGATCATAAAGAATGGATAGCTGGTAGTATGATTTCAATGAAGGGTAAAATTATTTTGGGATACTTTAGGAACTGCTTGAACTTGGATAAATTACTGATGATCGCAATTCAAAATGGACTCTTGTCTCAGTATCATGCAAATTAACAGGGTATACGCATATTTCAAATAACCGAGATTTTGTTAAAGAATAGGAACTTTTGATAGCTGAACTATGCGAGTGCATTCATATTGTAGGGATTTTACAAAAAAAGGTGATATTATAATATCTACTTCTTAAACACCGCACGTTCCATGTAAATTTATCGACAAAATGCCTACCAAACACGGAACGAAGTTTTTCAATTACAATAATTAGGCAAACAATTTTCAGTTTTACACAATCTCTATACAAAATATTCACTATAAATTGAATGGG
This sequence comes from Sphaerophoria taeniata, assembly GCA_943590905.1. Classification (NCBI taxonomy): domain Eukaryota; kingdom Metazoa; phylum Arthropoda; class Insecta; order Diptera; family Syrphidae; genus Sphaerophoria; species Sphaerophoria taeniata. The sequence continues at coordinate 17,598,689 of OX016540.1, read as the reverse complement.
AAACTTGATGAATTTAGATCACTAATTTTTAAAATAAAATGAACAGGTTATTCCACTTTTGGTTCGGATTAGTCTCACTGAAAATTCTTGCTGTGATAGGAGACGGACCAAGTTTTTTCTATACCACGGTGAGATATTTATTGGCTAAACCAGAGTTTGAGCAATTTAAATCTTCACTGCCTTCTACATAGGATCAACGGATTTCAAATTTCAACTACCCTGTCGAAATACACAAAGTCCAAACAATCGATGGCTACATACTCACCGTATTTCGAATACCCTATTCGCCAAAAGAAACAAATCAAACTAATACTCAACAACAGCGGCGTCCTGTTGTACTTGTTCAACACGGAGTTCTTTCCTCATCCGATGCATTTATTCTCAACGGCCCAGACGATGCGCTAGCCTATCTTCTAGCAGATGCCGGCTTCGATGTTTGGCTATCCAATAGTCGAGGCAACAGTTATGCTCGCAAGAATGTCAATATCTCAACAGACGATACAAAATTTTGGGAATTCAGTTGGAATGAAATGGGAACTCGCGACTTGCCTGCAACGATTGATTATATTCTCGCCAAGACCAACCAGGAAAAACTTCATTATGTGGGACATTCACAGGGGACGACAGTGTTTTTTGTCCTCATGTCAGAGATACCAAGTTATAATGCGAAAATTAAGACAGCTCATATGTTGGCTCCGGTGGCTTTTTTGAATCACTCTAACAGTCTAGCGAGTGAAATCGGCGAAATTGTTGAATATCCATTGATAATAAGGGAATTGAGCGCTGGGCATGAGTTTTTTCCAGATTATGATTTTATTGCTATTCCGGGGTCTCTATTATGTCGCTTTTCATTGTTTTGGTGGATCTGTGCTGAGATTTTGTTTACTACTGGAGGCTATGATCCGGAACACTTGAATTATGTAAGCAAAGAATATTCTTTTGATATAATTTTCAAAGTAACAGTTTTTTTGTTTCGGTAGACTCTACTACAACAAGTCGCTGAGACACATCCAGCCGGAACATCTACAGGATCATTCCTTCACTTTCAACAGAGTTTGGAGTCAGGTCATTTCAGGAAGTACGATTATGGCAAAGAGAAAAACAACAAAATCTACGGCCGAGATACACCACCCGATTACAATGTGACTAATATTGTAGCTCCTGTCAGGTTTTATTATGGGGACAATGATTACCTCGCAAGGGTTAGTGATGTAATGCGATTGGCCAAACGGCTGCCGAATCTGGTGGAAACTTACAATGTGCCTGTGAAAGCTTGGAATCATTACGATTTCATTTGGGCAATCGATGTTAAGAAATTAATCAACGACAAAATAATTTCAACCGCACCAGTTTTATGAAAAAACTAAGAAGCAAAAATAAAAGAAATCGCACAGATGTGCTAAATGGAGTCTTTTTTTTAAGTATTCCATTTCGAAGGAATCAATAACATTAAGTCATTTGAATTCATTATAGCTTGACCTCAGATGGAGATGAATCAATACGAATTCCATGAATTCCTTAAGTCGTTTTATCACCCTTTTAGTGATGTCGGAATCTAGAGTATGACTAATTTATTTCTTATTTTAGATTTAGAAAAGAACGGAAGTAATATTGAACTACGGAAGGTGAAGTTGTTTGTATTGATTATCACATATGTTCTAATTACATTTGGAAGAAAGATCTTAAAAGATTTGTGTTTTCTTATTTTAATAAGACCCAGCTCCCAGCTCTTGAAATTTGATTATTCGTTGTTTCTTCATTTTAGGATGTTCACATCAAACAACATATTTATTAACTTCTTTCATGTTCGCGGATCTATGATGAACAGCACTGTATACTCACCGTAATGTTTTATGTTGATTCTTAAGGTGGCCCTAAACCACGAACAAGCTCACGCAGCATGTTCGTTTGTGTTAGTCCCTACACGGCGAACATAATTTCGTGTTGATTCTTCGAAGTGTGGGGATGTGTCAAAAAGAGAAGCAAGTCATTGCGCTTATCGTTATTTCATAGAAAAAATGACATTTGTAAGCGAACCGAAGTTCTTTTGGCAACAGCGAACAGTCCTCCAACCATCCCCTACACGACGAATTTATAGAGAGCACGAGCATGTTGGGCGAACAGGTCTGTAGTTAAGGGGTACCTTTAATCACATTTTCTTCGGAAACACAAACTGGAAACAACAGCTGTTTGGCACAACTGTGATTTGACATATCCAATTACTTTTGTTTTAAGCCTCGCGCAAACCAGAGCGGCCGCGATGGCGATGGCGATCACCAAACAGATGATGCACATGTAAACCATATTGTAATATTCGGCTTGGTCCGACAATTCAAACTTATTCACTTTTTAAATAAAACACAAATTCACTTTATTCAAATCACTCACAAACTTATTTATTCAACACTTTCAATTATAACTTTTCAAACACAGTGTACTTTACTTATCGCAGTTCACAATCAACTAATTCGCCTCGCCACCAAACGGCTATTTATATCAAAAATGATGGGTTCTAGAAACTACTATTGGTTCCTATTAGTTCTTGGGGAAGCTGAAAGTTCGAGAGAAAATACTGGGATTTTTGTAGGGGCTAACGTTCTTAATGCTAAACAAAAAGTTTCTCTTAATCTTAATTAATTATTGCCCCTCACGAGTGTTTACTACTACAATTAAACGATATTAAGTAAAGAGAGTATGTACATTAAATAAACAAGAGATACAGAGTAAGTAAAGAGAGTAATGAAAAGTGTGTACATTAAATATAGAAAGAGATACAGAGTAAGTAAAGAGAGTAAGAAAAGTGTGTACATTAAATATAGAAAGAGATACAGAGCGTATGAGATAAATAAAGTGTATACACATTACATTGCCCCCTCCTTAGGATTGATCGTCCCGAACAAATCCATCATCTTCATCACCACTGTAGCGATGTAGTCGGTCGCGATGTACGACTTTAAGTTTACCTCTGACTCCTTTTTGTATCCGGTACACGACGTCGTTGATTTTGCTAATCACTGTATATGGGCCTTCCCAGTCCCGTTGAAGTTTCGGTGACAACCCCTTTTGTCGATGGGGATTATAAAGCCACACTCGATCTCCTGCTTGGAACTCTGTTGTTGTCGCTCGTATATCGTAGCGTGTCTTCATTCGGTCACTGAACATCTTAATTTTTGACCTGGTATCGTCGTGGATCTGAAGGAGTCTTTCCCTGAGGTCATCCAAGTAAACATCCTCGGCTTGCGGTTCCGACGTGGGACATCCAAATTTGATTTCGCTCGGCAGTCTGATGTTCCTTCCCATTAAAATCTCAGACGGTGTATGGCCAGTTGAGCTATGTCTTGCACTTCGATACGCCATCAAAAACAGTGGAATGTGTCGATCCCAATCTCGCTGGTTGTCGTCCACAACTTTGCAAAGATGTTCCTTCAGGGTTCGGTTGAACCGTTCGACCATGCCATCAGATTGTGGGTGGAGTGGTGTTGTTCTTGTCTTCTTAATGTGAAGAAGCCCACAAACTTCCTGGAATATGTTTGATTCAAAGTTCCTTCCCTGGTCGGAATGCAGTTCTAATGGAACACCGAATCTGCTCACCCAGTTGAACACAATTTGGTCTGCGACTGTTTTGGCTTCTTGATTCGGTATGGCGTATGCTTCAGGCCACTTGCTGAAGTAATCTATGACGACCAGAATATAACGATTTCCATTATTTGTTTCCGGAAATGGACCCGCCACGTCTATTGCAATCCTTTCAAAGGGTGATCCGACATTATACTGCTGCATTTGGCTGTGATTCTTTTTGTTCGGGCCTTTGGTGGCAGCACAGGTATCACATTTTCGGCACCACTTCTCGACATCTTCCCTTGCATGTAGCCAATAGAATCGTTGTCGAACCTTTTCTAGCGTCTTGTTTACTCCTAGATGGCCTCCCGAAACTCCATCATGCATCTCTCGCAGAACCTCCATAATTTTCGATCTCGGTAAGACTAGCTGCATTACATAGGACTTTCCATCTGCTGATTCCCATTTACGTCGAAGGACACCCTCTTGGACATGCAATGAGTCCCACTGTGCCCAATAGGCCTTTAGAGCCGGACTTCTGTCGGAGATATCGGCCCATTCTGGTTTTTCCTGGTGTTCCTTGCATGCGAGGATGGGTTCAATATCTGGGTCCTCTTGTTGAGCCTTCCTCATCTCGTCGTTGCTCCAGCCATAAATGGGATCGGTTCTGGTTCGTTGAACAGTAACCACTTCTTTTTCTTCTTGGCGTCTGCAATGCTTACAGTCTTGCTTACATGGTCTCCGAGACAGTGCATCAGCATTTGAGTGAAGCTTCCCCTTCCGATGTTGAATTTCATAATCGTACGTCTGCAGCCTCTCAATCCATCTCGCCACTTGACCCTCTGGATTCTTGAAATTCAAAAGCCAGTTTAGTGCTCCATGGTCGGTTCGGAGAAGAAACTTCTGTCCATAGAGATACTTATGGAAGTGCTTTGTTGCCAAAATCAGTGCAAGAAGTTCTCTTCTGGTCACACAATAGTTTCTTTCCGACTTTGAGAGTACCTTGCTGTAATAGGCAACCACCTTTTCTTCGCCATCATGTACCTGTGACAATACAGCACCAATCCCGACATTGCTGGCATCAGCATCAATGATGAACGGTTTTCCTGGAGTCGGGTAGGTCAGCACTGGTGCATTACACAAGCGTTGCTTGAGCTCTTGAAAGCTGCGCTCGCACTCACCTGACCATTTAAACTGCTTTCCCTTTTCCGTTAGCTGATGTAGACTCTTGGCGATCTCAGCAAAATTCTTGACGAAGCGCCTATAGTAGGTGGCTAGACCCAGAAAGCTTCGGAGTTGATGTTTGTCCTGTGGTGTTGGCCAATTCTTCACGGTGTCAACCTTATCAGGATCCGTCTTAACTCCTTGGGATGAGATGATATGTCCCAGGTATTTCACTTCGGTTTTGAAGAGTGAACACTTTTCTGGATTGAGCTTGAGGTGGGCTTCTCGAAGTCTTTGAAACACGGCTCTCAGATTTGTACAATGTTCGTCAAATGTTTTCCCGTATACGATGACGTCATCCAAATAGACCAGGCAAGATTTCCAAGTGAGTCCTTGCAGGACGCATTCCATAAGGCGCTCAAAAGTCGCTGGAGCATTGCACAGTCCAAAAGGCATCACTTTGAACTGCCACAATCCGTTTCCTGTCGAGAACGCTGTCTTCTCTTTGTCTTCAGGATGGATTTCTACTTGCCAGTATCCACTTTTCAGGTCCAAAGTTGAGAACCATTGTGCTCCTTCCATTGCGTCCAGAGTATCGCTGATCCTAGGCAGAGGGTAGCTATCTTTCTTGGTCACATCGTTCAACCTTCGATAGTCCACGCAAAAGCGGGTTGATCCGTCTTTCTTCTTTACCAGGACCACTGGAGACGCCCAAGGGCTTTTTGAGTTTTCGATAAGACCCTCTTCTTTCATGGTGGTTATCAGTTCTTCAACCTCACCTTGTTTGGCTAGTGGAAGGCGTCTTGCAGGTTGACGAATCGGCTTTGCATCCCCGGTGTTGATTCGATGTTGAACCAGTTGTGTTCTGCCATATTTCCCTTGCGATGATGAAAAGATGTCTGCAAATTCTTCGAGGAGACCTTCTGCAGTTCTTCGTTGTTGTTGGCCAAGATTAGAGGACTCGAGAATGTTCGTCTTTATGGAGTTCAGCTCTTTGGACTTCAATGTTTGCCTTGGGTCTTCTTCGCTGATCCTTGTTATCGCTGATACAGATTCGCATTGTCCGACAATCTCACCTTTTCTAAGCTTAACTTCGTACGGCTTGATGTTGAGTATTCGTACGGGAACCATGTTCTTTACAGGTCTAACAAGAGTCTTCCCAATGGTGACGTTTTGGGAGGACTTTACAGATGCTGGTTCGACCATGAGGTATCGATGGCTGCCAGGCTTACCTTTCAATTTCGTCCACACGAATACTTCTGAAGAAGCAGGCAAAGTCAGATCTTCTTTAATGACGGTTTTCACAGATAGCGAGGTCTCATACGAGTGAATCCCATAGATCATCGGAATCTCGATGTTTCGATATTTCAGGACTTGGTTCCCGATGTCCAATATCACTCCGTGATCTTTCAGGAAATCGACGCCGACAATGCACTCGTCGCATATATCTGCTACCAGGAACAGGTGAGAGAATTCCAGCTCTGCCATCCGGATCTTAAGACGTACCTCACCATAGACTTTTGCGGATTCTCCAGTTGCAGTCCTTAGACGATAGCTATTGGTGTTGTGGAGCCATGTCTTCTTAACGAGGTCCTGCCGTACAATAGACGCCGTGGCACCGGTGTCGATGGTAGCCACACATTTGTTGCCGTTTATACTTGCTTCCACGGTCAGGCTCTTGTTGTCACGTTTCGTTTGAGAAACCTGGATGGTGTTTCTGTAGCTATCGGTACTAGAAGCCAGCTTCTGTCCCTCGAAGTTAGTTGGATGGGAAACAACTTGGGAAGCAACATTGTTGTAGGTGTAACTTTGACCAGTTGACATATTTCTGTGTTCACAGTGTTGGCATGCGGTTCCTCTTCGCGGTAATCTGCACTGTCGTTGAAGATGCCCGGTCTTGTTGCAGTTCCAGCATCGTGCTGGTCCGTCTCGCTGACTCCTTTCCAGAGTAGCCTTCTGACAAGAGCATTCTTGGACTTCCAATTCTCTCACGCGATGCACGTTTTGGGATGCTTGTTCTGCGGCTTCCATTGTTAGAGCGAAAGCCAATGCTTCTGGTAGTGTTTGCTTTCCGGCAGTGCGAATAGCCCTTTGGAGATTTATATCGCCCACAGCTCTCACAAAGGCTTCAACAGCAAGTTGATTTATTATCTCGTTGCCAGCTGTTGGGTATGCCAGGTGGACTAATCGCTCGATATCTGCCTGAAGCTGCTGCAGAGTTTCACCTCTTTTCTGTGCCCTGTTGTTTAGTTGTACTCGGAAGACTTCTGTCATGTGGCTATCCCCAAACCGCTGTTCGATTGCGTTTACCAGAACTTTGAAGTCACCGTTCTTCTCTGCTGGGATGGTTTGTAGCAGTTCAGCAGCTGCTCCTCTCAAGGCAAGCGTAAGAGCAATGTATTTTTCGTCATCGTCCCAGCCGTTTGTTAACGCTGCTGCTTCAAACTGTTTCTTGTAGATTGACCACGGTATCTGACCATCAAAGATTGGGGGATTCACTTCTCTCTTTCTTGAGCACTCACCAGAAGGTTCTCGAGCTTTCATCTTTCGCACTTTTTCTAGTTCGCTTGTAATGGTTTCGATCTGGTCGTCTATTTTCTTGAAACGTGCATTAGTCGTTGAATTTTGTTTTTCGACACGCTCATCGAGAGTATTGATTTTGTCTTCGAAGTCCGCAAACCTGCCTTCTAGCAGATTTTTCTGTTCATCAAACCGATCTCGAACGTCATCCCTTTGAGCTTGTAGTTGTTCCAGAACATCATTCTTTTGAGTTTCTAGTTGCTTGAGGACATTTCCTTCCAGTTGTTTGAGGACATTCTCTTGCTCGGTCTTCTGCTCGTTTCTTTGAGTTTCTAGTTGCTCCAGAACATTCTTGTTTTGAGTTTCTTGCTTCTTTTGATTCTCTTCAAATTTGGCTAGAAGAAGTGTCATCATGGTAGATAAGTCGGCAGTTGCATTTACCTCTTCCGATTTTGCTTCCACTTCGAAAGCAAACGCATCTGGGTCTTCATTTTGTTCTTCCAGATATTCCTGTAGCCGTTTTACGAGTTCGATTTTATATCCTGCCGCACTTAAGCCACGTTTGCTTAATTCGGCATTTAGCTCAGCGACAGTTAAGTCTTTCAAAACTTTACTTATCATTTTTTTTTAACTTCACTATTTCACACAAAATAGTTTAATCACTGTTCATTGTTTTATTCTCAATAAGTTTTAATCCCTTATTCTGACACCAATGTAATATTCGGCTTGGTCCGACAATTAAAACTTATTCACTTTTTAAATAAAACACAAATTCACTTTATTCAAATCACTCACAAACTTATTTATTCAACACTTTCAATTATAACTTTTCAAACACAGTGTACTTTACTTATCGCAGTTCACAATCAACTAATTCGCCTCGCCACCAAACGGCTATTTATATCAAAAATGATGGGTTCTAGAAACTACTATTGGTTCCTATTAGTTCTTGGGGAAGCTGAAAGTTCGAGAGAAAATACTGGGATTTTTGTAGGGGCTAACGTTCTTAATGCTAAACAAAAAGTTTCTCTTAATCTTAATTAATTATTGCCCCTCACGAGTGTTTACTACTGCAATTAAACGATATTAAGTAAAGAGAGTATGTACATTAAATAAACAAGAGATACAGAGTAAGTAAAGAGAGTAATGAAAAGTGTGTACATTAAATATAGAAAGAGATACAGAGTAAGTAAAGAGAGTAAGAAAAGTGTGTACATTAAATATAGAAAGAGATACAGAGCGTATGAGATAAATAAAGTGTATACACATTACAATATGAATGGCACACACCTAGGCGATATGTGGGTTGTGAATACGATCCACTGCTGCGTTCAGCCACGCGATATTTGTGGAACGCTGCATGCACCATTTGCCCGCCGTATCGCAGCTGTCATCTGTCATTCTCATTCGTGATTTCTTTTTGAGTGCATGGAAGCGAAAATCAATTATTATAAAGTGTTTTTAAATAAAAAATGTTCTTCACAGAAGAATTAATATAGAGTAAGATCCCAGGCCCCCCAGACGTTACTTATTTTTGAAGTAACGAATTTTACGGTATAGACACTCTTCTATGTGTTTAAGAGTGTGTGTGTACTAACTTGTTTGACTAGGCGGCCCGTTCACAGGTAGCAGGTAGAAAAGGTAGACGAAAACATAACTTACTTTTGTTAAATTCGAAGTGCTGATTTTTATATATGTCACATAGAATATTATTAAAAATAAATATTTCATATTGACAGACCGTTGCTGTGGGCGGTAATACCTCCCAGACGCTTGAAACCTCATACAAAAATTACCGAACTTTTGTTATATTCGAAGTCTTCTGCTTTATATATGATGTTTGAGGGGCTATTTTAATACCTTTTGTGTACAGCCAGACCAATCCGACCGAAGGGCCAAACATTTTCCCAGACACAATTAAAAATTTTATTAATAGTGCAGTCATTGAAGCATTATTGCTCCGGATTTTTTTTACTGTGAACCGATTTGCATGAAATTTTGGAATTAGGGTCGTCTTACCCTTAACTTCAAAAGTGAAAATGATTTGAACTCCACCACCACCCTGGGGGTGGTTGCTACCCCTTCTCGGGGGTGATTTTTTTTTCAAAATAACCTCGGATATCGATAGAAGGCCTAAAGCTAAGTATACACGATTGGAAGATCTTCCAATATTGGCTGAAATGTCAAATGTCTTCCAACAGCAACCAATGAGCTTTCAATTGCCAATTTTCTATCAAATGAAAATTTTCTGTTTATACGGTTGGAAAATTTTATCCAAAAATTAATCAATTTATTGGAAGAAAATTGGCTGTCAATTGTCGACAATTTTTTGTCATCCAATTAAATATTGCCTGTTTAAACGATTGGAAGGCTTAAGAGAACAAAAAATTGGTAGACTCATTGGAAGACAATTTTTTTGACAAATGATAGAAAATATGAAACACAATTTGAGGGCAAGGATATGAAAGGAGAATTGAAATCATACTTCTTCGAAAAAGATGATTGAGTTGCAAAAAATAAAAAATATTTAAATAAATAATGAAGATAAAATCTCTAAGTCCAGACCTAACTAATTGCTTTGGAATTGCATTTAACTCAGATGCAACATACTCTTCAAAAATTCAATTTGTTGCTGTCGGTGCATATTTTTTCCATCAAATCTACCGATATTTTTCTAATAACATGTTTTTCCTCCAATGAAGATTAAGGTGTTCAAAATGCAACACTTCTGAAACATTTTCTCCCTTTGTTGAAAAATATGTTATGTCTTGTCCGCCCAATTTTATAAGAAAAGAGCGATCTTACACGACTTTAAAAATTAGTAAAAAGCCAAACCAACAAACTTAACAGTTCGTTGATTCGGTCGACTGCAGAAGCTAGCTGTTTTTTCTAACAACATAGGCTTGTAAAACTTACAAGAGATCAAGACATTGTCGATTGTTCCGTGGCCCATTTGGCCTTACATTCGTTGATGACATCCCTAACCAACGTCAAGCCAAACTGTGTTTTTATACTCTGCACAACCTGCATCTAAAAAACATCACTCGGTCTCGATCTCTCGAAAAAGCTGTAAAATAAAGTCATGCGCCTAATCCTTCTCATCTTCTTTCCTATTTTGAGCAACTCATTACCATTTCATCCATTCTTGGATAAAAAAAACTTAATACTTTTTTCAATTCCTCTGAACTACAACTGAAAAATTGTCTTCCAATTAAAAATTGAACGAAGTTGTTGGATAGAATTTTATCCAATGACCAATTAGTCGACAAACGTCCAATTTTTTGAAAATTTGAAAAATTGTTTGTTTACAAACGTTCACACGATTGGAAGAAGTACGCCAATTTTTTGATAGAAAATTGGAAGAAAATTGGCTTTCAATTTTTTTTCTGTCAGTTTTGAGACAAAAAATTGGGTGTTTATATGATTGAAAGAAAATTGGTGAAAATTTGTTTTGAAAAATCTGCCAATATTGGAAGATCTTCCAATCGTGTATACTTAGCTTAATTTTAAGCAAAAAATCAACTAAAGTTTTTCAAAAAATACAATACTTTACAAGTTATTGGCAATTGAAAAGTCGCAATATTCACACTCCGAAATTTTCAGTTACTAAGTAGAAAAAAAAATATGACAAGTTTTTGGACCATAACTCCTTCAATTTTCATGCTATCACAATTTATAAAAAACCTATGTAAAGGTAATTAAGAGAGCTACAACATCCTTCATTGCAATATACAGGGTGATTCACGAGCGTTGTGCCAAAAAGCTAGAGCGTGTAGGTTGAGTTGAGACAAGAAAAAAATCGTATTGGAGGGGGGGTCTATTCCCCCCCGTTTAGCCGGGAGGGGCAATTTTCTGAAAAATTGACTTATTTTGTAAAAAAAAATATTAAAAATCAACGGCTTAGTTTACAACACCGTGCTATACCTTTCTGAAAAGCTAAAAACTTCTTCTTTCACTTTGTTTTTAAAATACAGTGGTGGTCCAGTATAACGAACGATATAATGTCCAGAGTCAATTCGTTATATCGAAAATTCGCTATATCGAAACGTTTTTTTCATACAAATCTTTAGGTATTTCTCAGATTTTTATGAACCTTGCTCTCATTTTTCTTGATAGTGCATATGCTAGACTTTGGAATTCCAAACTTCTTCGAAATGTCCGAAAGCGAAACTCCTCTTTTATATTCGTCAATGATTTTAATTTTTGCTTCCATTGTAAGACGTTTTCGCGACGACATCTTGCAGAACTTTCTTATTCAGCATCAGACATGAAACTGAGAAACCGTTAACCATGTAAAATATTCCAAAAAACGTAAAACAACAAAAAACGGGACTAAAAATCCGTTACAGTTTTGTGCATAGCGAACGAAGCAATTGTTTACATACATAAAGACGAATACGTAGGACAAAGCAAGCGAAAAAAAACACTTGCGTAATGGGAAATTGTGTATGTATCTTCCAATATTATCATGAACATACATGTTGGTAGATATTAAATCATAATTTTTTTTTTCATTTTCTGAAATTCGTTATTTGTTCGTTATATAGAACACCTAATGGACTAGAAAAAAGTGTTCGTAATATCGATCATTCGTTATATCGGCATTCGTTATACTGGACCACCACTGTAAATTGTTTTAACGAATAGTTTTAAAAAAATAAATTTTCAAACTCAAAATGTTCAAAAAAAAATCAAAAAAAAATTTTTTGAACTAATTTTTTTCAAAATTTTATGTAATTAAGTACTAATTTTGTTTTAATATTTCAATGTCTTTGTTAATTTTTAGTCGAAAACAGAAAACCGGATGCAAAAATGTCTTTTCGTTTTTGAGAAATTAAAAAAAAACCAAAACCACTTTTTTCTAAGAAAATCTTTGTTTTTATTTTTACCTATCTGGACTTTTAGTTTAATTTATTAGTTTAATTTACAAATTTGATTTTTTGTAATTGGAGTTCCATGACGACTCAATGAAGTAGAAAAGTATTGGATTTTCAATGGATTAACCATTTTATTCATTGATAACGTCTGAAAACTGACCTGCAATTTTTTCTTACTATACCTGTGGCCGCGGCCACTCGCCGGCGAAGGGTTCTACCTGCTGGGGGCTTGAGATAATTAAACCGCAATTTTTCTTGAATGAAGAAACAATTAACAACCTAAAGGTTAATAAAAGGCATCGCATATTTACTTAACAACCATTTACAATTAAAATATTAATTCATCAACACATAACAATAACAAACTCATATGTTCGAGAAGAGTTAGCGGACAGGAACTTCTGCTACGGTTTAACTTGTTGTCGAGATCGGGAAGCCGAAAGACTCTACGCTGAAAGATATCCCAATAGATGGCGCCCAAGTCGTAGCATGTTTTCAAGAATCCGCCGACGAGAGCACAGAGAGCTAGAAGTGAAAGGTCAATGGCAAACGTTTTCAATGAACAAAATGATTAATCCAGGGAAAATCCAATACTTTTCTACTTTATTGAGTCCTCATAAAACTCCAATTACAAAAAATTAAATTTATAAATTAAACTACTAAATCATACTAAAAGTCCAGATAGGTAAAAATAAAAACAAAGATTTTCTTAGAAAAAAGTGGTTTTGGTTTTTTTTTTTAATTTCTCAAAAACGAAAAGACATTTTTGCATCCGGTTTTCTGTTTTCGACTAAAAGTTAACAAAGACATTGAAATATTAAAACAAAATTAGCACTTAATTACATAAAATTTTGAAAAAAATTAGTTCAAAAAATTTTGTTTGGCTTTTTTTTTGAAAATTTTGAGTTTGAAAATTTATTTTTTTAAAACTATTCGTTAAAACAATTTATTTTAAATACAAAGTGAAAGAAGAAGTTTTTAGCTTTTCAGAAAGGTATAGCACTGTGTTGTAAACTAAGCCGTTGATTTTTAATATTTTTTTTTACAAAATAAGTCAATTTTTCAGAAAATTGCCCCTCCCGGCTAAACGGGGGGGAATAGACCCCCCCTCCAATACGATTTTTTTCTTGTCTCAACTCAACCTACACGCTCTAGCTTTTTGGCACAACGCTCGTGAATCACCCTGTATAGTAAAAAACGTTTTTCTAAAACGGTGAAGGGTTAAAGGCTTAAGAGAGGCTGTGATTGCGCTGCCACGCGCTCTTTAAACAATCATATCTCCGTCAATTTTTGTTTGACAGAAAAAACAACAAAAAACAAATTGTTTGTCAAAAAAATACCTAAATTTTGAATCTTGACACTTTTATACGTATCTGTCGTCATTTTTGAGATATTATGAAAAAAGTGGGTTTTGTTTTGGGTGTGTTTTTTTTTAATCGTAAGTTTTTTGAAAAATATGTATCCTGAAGCAGCCAAACTGATACTATCTATCAAACTCTTCATAATAAAGTTAATTCTAGGCAGAATACGATTAACTTTAATTTTTGTGGAAATGGCACTTATGAAACCCATTGACATTAGATGCTCCCCTCCAGTGGCGATTCCTGGTCCTCATCCTTGGTTTACCTACGACCCTCGGAAAAGTTAAGACAATAATAAAAAAAACTCAAAACTGTTGTTGTTCAAAAGTTTTTTTTTTTAATTTATGATAAAATTTTTAGTAAGGAAAAATGTTAATTTTATATATTTCAAAAAAAATAAAATAAAATAACAACACATAATGTCCGACAGTTATGATTTAAAACAAATATTAAAATACAAAAATCAAAATAATTAAGAAACTCGAAAAATATTTTTAGTGAAAATTTAAATATAGGTAAAGGAAAAACTGCTTTCACAATTATTGAAATTACAATTTATATTCAGTTTTAAATATTAAATTGAAGTTATAAAAAGAAAAAGATTTGTAAAATCCTTAGAGCTATTTATTCGTAAAGATTTTTTTTCTTCCTCTAAATAAAATGTTTAAAAAATTCTTAAAAGAAGAAGTTAGTGTTTTTAGCGAATTCATGACGGATTTTTTTTTATTATTTTTTTTTAAGTCAAAATTAACCTTAGTAGCCATTCAATTTTGTTGAGCAAAAATCGACAATGTTTGTTTTTTGTTCTCTATGTTCTTCTTGATTGATCAACGAAAAAAAATATTTTTTTTTATTTCACAATATTAAAAATTTTTGTTTGCTTTTTTTCAAAATTCCAGATTTCACATGTATCTTTATAAAACCTAAAAACTGACATGCCAAATTTATTTTTCAAGAATTTTCAAAAAATTTGATTAATACAAAATTATTAAAAAAAAAAAAAAAAATCGCTCTAACGATTTTCAAAACAAAAATTTTTCATAAATTTAAATTTTATACTAGAAAACTCTTTTTCAATTGAAATTTTCAGTTTAAGAACAAAACCTTTTTTGAGTTTCTTAATATTTTATATTAATACCCCGCTGTTGAAGACATGGGCAAGTACGTGCGACCCGAATAAGAATATCTAATTAGAATGTACATAATCCGCCTTATTTATTATCAAATCTTAAAGGTATCTTTAATATTTGGTTTGTTCACCGCTTTATTTTGACGGTAAGTTTTCATTTTATGACTATTCTTAAGTATACTTAAAATACATATTTCAAGGTCTTAAAAATCTTAAACATAAAAAACGTCAAAAACTGAAAATTTGTCATCTAAATAAGGCCGTAAACAATCGGCTTTAATATATTATTTAAGATTTGAGTATAGGTACATAAATAAGAGGAATTATGTACTAAATACTCAAAATGAGGAAATTGATTTACCTAAATCAAAACAGCGACTATGAGCATAATCGTTTCGTGTTGGCGAACACGTGCGTCATGCGTCATCGTACGTCGTCGTGCTAATTGATATAGAAACATTAGAAACACTACAACTACGACCACGAAAGTTGCTTAAGAGTTAAAAATGTGTATCTGTGTGCCTTCTCAGTCGAAGGGAATCGCTTTTTTTTGCGCTCAACCTTCTCTTTATTTTTACAGGCGTTTAGTGGAATGTATGCGTCTATCTCTCTCTGAAGATTGTATGCAAATAGTGACCGCAAATTTTTACGGTATCAGAGATTTTTTGTGTATGCCAAATTCTCATCAAAGGGAAGGGAATCGCTTTTTTTTGCGCTTAACCTTCTCTTTATTTTTACATGCGTTTATTGGAATGTTTGTGTCTACTGTTTTTGAAGATTGTATGAAAATAGTAACCGCAATTGTTTACGGTAGCAAAGCGGTGTATCAAATAGATTTTCTGCACAAGTTATTTCTTGTGTATGCCACGTTCTGGTTCA
Organism: Sphaerophoria taeniata; assembly: GCA_943590905.1. Taxonomy (NCBI): domain Eukaryota; kingdom Metazoa; phylum Arthropoda; class Insecta; order Diptera; family Syrphidae; genus Sphaerophoria; species Sphaerophoria taeniata. The sequence goes on along the minus strand of OX016540.1, from coordinate 17,583,201 downwards.
AAGGGAATCGCTTTTTTTTGCGCTAAACTTTTTTTTTTTGTGTTCAGGCATTTATTAAAGTGTTTGAAACTATAAATTTTTGAACTGTTGATTTGCGGAAGAATATTAAATATCTGAAAATACATTTATTTTTTGAAATTCTTGGTTTACCGCCGATATACTTGGTTACTATGAGGAATCGCCCCTGCTCCCCTCATTTGCAATACAACTTACTTATTTTACGTGCAAAAGACTTTTAATAATGCTCATTTTAAAGCTTATTTCAAGCACTACAAAACCCTTTTGTATTAGAATGCATAAAATGCATCTGTTTGCCGCTAGATGGCATAACCACATCGATTTAAAAAACGGCTTTGATCTTTAATATCCAGCTTAATATTGCACTTAGAATACCAAATTGTTCATTGTTTTACTTGCTTCAATTTTTTTCTTAATAAAATTTCCGATAGAACGTATATTTTTGGAGATATTTGCAAGACACCGATGAAAAACGTGAAAAAATTGCGAATTTTCAATTGCCAATAATTTGAAAAGTATTGGATTTTTTGAAAAACTTTAGATGATTTTTTGCTTTAAATTAGGCCTTCTATCGATATCCGAGGTTATTTTGAAAAAAAAAAATTCACCCCCGAGAAGGGGTGGCAATCTCCCCCAGGGTGGTGGCGGAGTTCAAATCATTTTCACTTTTGAAGTTAAGGGTAAGACGAGCCTAATTCCAAAATTTCATGCAAATCGGTTCACAGTAAAAAAAATCCGGAGCAATAATGCTTCAATGACTGCACTATTAATAAAAATTTTAATTGTGTCTGGGAGAATGTTTGGCCCTTCGGATTGGTCTGGCTGTACACAAAAGGTATTAAAATAGCTCCTCAAACATCATATATAAAGCAGAAGACTTCGAATATAACAAAAATTCGGTAATTTTTGTATGAGGTTTCAAGCGTCTGGGAGGTATTACCGCCCACAGAAACGGTCTGTCAATATGAAATATTTATTTTTAATAATATTCTATGTGACATATATAAAAATCAGCACTTCGAATTTAACAAAAGTAAGTTATGTTTTTGTCTACCTTTTCTACCTGCTACCTGTGAACGGGCCGCCTAGTCAAACTAGTTAGTACACACACACTCTTAAACACATAGAAGAGTGTCTATACCGTAAAATTCGTTACTTCAAAAATAAGTAACGTCTGGGGGCCCTGGGATCTTAGACTAATAGAAAAAGTGAGGGAACACAATGTTCTCTACGACATGTCTAATATAGATTATAGAAATATAAAAAAAAGACAAAATCTGGGACAGCATCGCATCTTCGGTTGGAGAAAGAAATGGTAAGTACCTAATGTAATTTTTGTTTGCTAAAGAAATCTAGGATACAAAAGGTATTTTAGTCAACTGGCGAGCATCATCAGTTGTATATGTACTCCTCTTCAGAATCCGAACTTCAACAGATTGGTTTTCTTTCCATTCCAACTGTGACTTGATATCCTCGCCAAAATATTTCTCGGGAATAAATGTAGATTTTAGAAGTACTATTTGGGATGAATTGCAAGGCCCATTTTTTATCAGTTTCGTATATTAAAATAAAATATTAAAACATTGCTTTATGCAAATGCTTTTTCTTTTAAATTAAATATTGAAATATGTTGTGAATGTTTCACGAACATTAAAGGCTACCGTTGTTGGTCTTCGACCATCAGCTTCAAGATTTTCAAACGGCAGTACTGGTAGCTCCTCTTCTTCCGTCCAATTTGACTGGTCACAATTTCGGGTGCGCAAAAAATTGTGAAGGAGGCATATGGTTTTAATGACAGTAATAGTAGTTTCTATTTTTAGTTCAATTGGTCTTAGCAGTAGGCGAAACTTTTGTGCAGCTATCCCAAATGCATTTTCCACGACACGACGGGCTCGACATAACCTTTTGTTAAATTTTTCTTTTCTAATGTCCGATCTTGATTGGCGGTGTGAGTATGGACGCATGAGATATTCTTTCAGTGGAAACGCTTCATCGCCGAGAACAACGCAAGGAGTAGTAACATCCTGATTTGGCAAAGGCCTATCTTGGGGCAATTCAAAGGTTTTGTTGATGAATTTTTGTCCCATGATGGACTGTTCGAAAATTCCTCCGTCGCTGTTCTTACCATACCCTCCAACATCAATTGCAATAAATTTATAATCGTGATCCACAATAGCCATTAACACAACCGAAAATTTCTGCAAATAGCAGAAATAATTGGATCCAGAATTATTAGGGCACTTTACGGTGACATGTTTTCCATCGATGCAGCCTAAACAATTTGGAAACTGCCAGTTGGTATTGAAACCTGTTATATTTTCTTCCCACATTTCCTTTGTTGGCTCAGGCATAAACAAAGGCTGCAAGCGAATCCATATTGCTGAACAAACTTCCGAAACGATTGCGCCTACTGTTGTAAAACCCATTCGGTAACTGTGGCCTATAGTCTTAAAAGTGTCCCCTGTTGCTAGAAACCCTAAAACAATAATAAAAAAATATAATCAGATATTTTTTAAAAGTAATATTAATTAATCTTTGTTTTTCTTTTTAGGTGGTCTGAAAAAACACACACAGGTCAAGAAATGACGAAAATAGACCGATACAAAACTTGGCCTTGGGCAGATCAGATGAGTTTTTTAAGACCCTTTTTGGCATTTGCCAGGACTCAATCCAACGTTTCAACAATTCCACCTGAAACAAGCAGTGCAGTAGCTAACCCCGCGACAGAAGCTGAAGAACGAAATGAAACAGCAACATTTTCGGACGACAACTTTTCGACTCCGATGCCGAAGCTCAAAAAGAAGGACACACAGTCATCTTCAGCTGTGCAGCAAGTGCTTTCCTTCTTAGAAAAGAAGACTGATCAGCCTGCAGATGAGATTGACGACTTGTTTAAGGGATATGCGAAAACGATGAGGAAATTTAATTATAGAAGACAAGCCCTTCTCAAGTTTGAAATATCTCAGTTGTTTTTAAATGCTGAGATAGCACAGTTAAATGAAGAAGAAAATGAAGGAAATTCATCTGTAGTTGAAGAGGAAGGGCTCCACCATCTTCAAGAAAGTAGTGTTGGCTAAACATCGATAGTCTATCGATAGTATCGATAGTAAAAAACTATCGGGTACATCGATAGTTTTAAAAAACCATCGACTCGACTATCGATAGTTTCAATTTGTGTTATTTTGGTTCAAATAAAACGTTTGGTTGAAAAATACATTTTGAAAATTCATGAAAAAGTGGTGACAATAATGACGAAAAATGCAGAGAGTATGATCAAAACAGTAGATATTGTACTAATCCGGCATTAACCCTGCTTTGCACATTTACTACACCTTGTTCTTCAAGACTGTTTCAAAAATAAATCCATTTTCTGATATATTTCCGAAAACTACAACAATAAGTGATACTTTTAATTTAAAAAAAAATTAAAATAAATGTAATAAAACGAAATGAAGCTTTTGCAAAAACTTGAAACATGTTTATCTGCATGAAGAGCCAAGTGAGCTGGCCTCAGAAATAAGCCAAAGTAGATCTCTTGCGTCATTAACGGCCGAAAACTTTGTAGTCATTAAAGATAAAAGCTCTTGCAATGGGTTGAATAGTCCGCAACCACTATATCCGGGGAAAAAATTGTCACAAGCTTCCTAATTATACCTCTCACGATAGGAATATCAGAAAAACTATTTAAAATAGAAGTTTAAGTCCAAACGGATGAAGCCAAACAAGTGGTGAAGACATTGACAGTGCTAAGAACTTATTATACGAGAACAGCCGGTATAAGGTGAACCATTTTAGATCCAAGATTTAAGAAAAATGGGTTTTGATCACACACAAGATGATAAGGATGCCGCACATTTTCTTCAATGATATAATACGCGTCAACAAATCAAAGCATCATCGTGAAGTGTTTCCCTACTATTTTGTGTTAATGTTAATGCAGTTAAAGTATGTCTGTAGGTTTTTATCATTTTAATTCTGATCAATAAAATAATTGAATCGGTCATTTCAAAATCGTCTTAAGTCAGTCAATTAGAATTTTCCAGGAATCAATAAAAACTGTTTCGTTCACAAACAAATGAGTTTTTATGGACTTTTTCTTGTTTAAGTTAGAGTTTGAGAGGTAAAAAATTAAATAAATAGCAAAACATTTGTACGGTATATGAATAAAAATAATGAAAAAACCCTGAAAAACAGTTCTTGACTTACGTCGCACAGTGGCCCGTTTCGGCTTTTTTGGTTCCAAAAATCATAGCTCCTAAACGAGTTGAGATATTTCCACAATTTTTTATTTTATTTTGAAGGTTACACCCAACGCTATGAAATTGGCGAATTTCAAAATAAAAACATTACAGGGTGTTTCGGAAATAGCTGTCAAATAGCTTAGTTATATTAAGTGAGATAAAAATGATTAAATGTGAATTAAACAAACAAGAAAATTCATTTTCTGGCGTAAAACAAAAGGAATTGACGTTTAACAGTAGCGCAAAAAGTAAAACACCGATTTTAGAGGAACAGTGGCGAAAAAAGTTTTTTTAATTTTTTTTTTTTTTTGTTAATTGACATTAGAATAATAATAAATAACAAATTGAACAGCAAATTATACAATAAAACAGTTGAAATGTACGTATAAACATTAGATTTCTTGAAAACTATCATCTTGGTCCGTGGTAATATTCAATAAACTCAACATTTCCGGAGAATAAAGTGCTTTCATATCGTTTTGGGTCCTTACGTGCCTCAGAGAAGAAATAAGCGGATCAGATGAGGCTGCAAGCATGTTGCATAAGTCTTCATTCTGCCTTATTCTCGAAACTTTGCAGGTATTTTGATATCTATACCTTTTGTAGTCCTTATTTTTGGATTCCTGGGCTTCTTCAGATAATTCTCCTAGGGGAAGTGATTGATACTCTATAATATCTTGACTGTGAGCCAAAATTTTGTGAAGAGTAGGTGTCAGTTGTTTTTCAGGATACTTTTGAGTCAACAGAGCTGCTGTTGCTTTAGTATACTCCCCAAATTTAACTGCGTTCACAACTTCCCTGCAGTTCAAAACATCAAGTATTATTTTCAGCCTGGAAATAACCTCTATGTTTACTCCAGTTATTTGAGCTGTTATCTCCGATTGCTCGAAAAATCTTCTCGAAGTGTTCCCATCATTAGTATTTCCGAATCCCTGCTTTGGTTTGTCTACATCGAGTCCAAGCTGATCAGGGAAACACGTTTGTATCCTTTCCTTTCTTCTTTTTTGTGCTTCTTTGATCCCAATCGATTCACCGAAATCCTCTCCATCCTGTCGAAGTGTATATGCAAGTTTTAATATAAATTCCATGCATCTGATTCTACCATGCAGTGGAGATATTCCATATTGGTAGTTATGTTCGTCAATGTTTGCATTGGATTCATCTTGGCTATTGAAACTTTTTTGTGTCCTTTTGCATATTGGGCATGACCGCGTTGATTTTGTTTCTGTAAGTTCATTTAAAACTTTTCCGTCAATCTAAAATTTTATGACATCGAGCAATAAAAATAAACATTTAATCCGATTAAAAATTAATACCTACATAAATAATCACTGAACATTTAATCTCCTTAAGTCAAAAGTAACTGCTAATATTTTATTATGGATATAATATAAACCCTTCAATTTAATTTTTTTATTGCCTCCGATTTATGTAATATTTATGACATATCGTATTTTAAAATATTTCCGTCATCAAAAACAAAATTGTGGTGAATTCATTCCCCATTTCAGATAATTTTTTGAATTTGAAAAAAAAAAAAATTTTGTTCGAAAATTCTGGAACACCCTGCAAATGTAATAAATTTAAAACTCATCATATTGTTAGCCGTGAACATTTTCTTCGAATTAAAAAAAAATTGTGGTGATATCTCAACTATTTCAAAAGTTACAGTATTAAACATTTTATTAATTTGCCATTGAAAACCCAGAAAATTGAAAAAAAGTGCCTGCCATCGATTAATAAAATCGCTCTAGCTCAGTTGGGCGCAAGTTGGCGCAAATTATTTCTTCAGGATTATATTAAGAAATACTTCAGCTTTCATTATGCGTTGAGTTTTGCTTAATGCTTTTTGAAGCTTTTTTTCCATGCAATGTAAAGTCAGAAAAAGGTACAAAAAGTGGTGTCCAAAAAAAAAAAAAAAAATATATATAGACATTTTTTTTTTTTGTAATATTTTTTCCAAACATATATTTTACCGTATTTGTTAATTTCAGAAAGAAAAAACAAAAATTCTTTCCCCACGTTCGTAATATAGCTTCTCAAAGTCAAGAAAAAGAAAAAAAAAATTGTTTGTTATTAAAACTGAAAAAAAGTTCAACTTTGACCCCCTCTCAAAACCAAACCGTTGGGAAAATTAAAAAAAAACTTCGGTTTCAAGAACTTCAAATATTTGTTAATTCAGCGAAACAACAAATTTTGAATTCTGGAACAACGAAAAAAATGAATTTTGGAATGACTTTAGCCTAAACGGGCCACTGTGCGTCGTTTTAGCGAGAAATAGGGTTTTTGGTATACAATCTAACGAAAACAATCGTAGTAAATATTAGTAAATCCAATGTATATATTCCTCGGCTACGATAGGTCCTTTTATCCAAAAACAAACAAGAAATAGCAAAAATTATAATGTCAAACTCAGTTATAAACTACTTCTGCTATCTAGTAGTTCATGCTAAAACCTCTTAAGTCATTGAATAATCTTGTTTATGCAAGCAACGTCCTTCACACGGTATTTATTTGAAGAGGAAGGAATGTACTTATTGACGTGGTTTTTACCCAGAATACGCATTTTGCTCTACGCATACGCATCTTGCTCTGCAAATAAAACATTTTTGAAAAAAATGTGACTTAACAGGTTTTTGAAACGATCGATTCAATTTGAAATGAAATAAAGCTTCAATATTCATGAGATTAGCTTCCTACTAACGCAAGGAATATGATTTTTATAGATTTTTACATTTTTTGTAAAACTATCGATAGTATCGATACTATCGATAGTTTTTTCCGAAAACTATCAATACTATCGGAATTGGAAACTATCGATGTTTAGCCTACACTACAAGAAAGTGATGAAGAAATCGAATTTTTAATGTGAATTGAGTGAATTATTTCAAGTTTTTATATATATCAATAAAATGCAATTTTCTCAATCAGAATTAAAAGAAAAATGAAATGACTTTTTTTTTATTATTATAAAAGGACTCCATTACGAGCGTTACAAAAATTTTGATGTAACTAACAGAATACGTGCTCAGCGAGATTTCGTGCTCTCTTCTTCCTAAAACTACCGAATTTGTGAGTTATCGAACAGGATTCGGGAGAAATTGGCTGTTTTTCATGCATATATTTATGAGACAACGCATTACACGTTGGGTACCTTCAAGCTACTTAAAATATAAATTTATTTACTAATTGCTACTGCAAGACGTTCTGCTGGGCCAATCGGTCTTCTAAAGTGGGTATATTGTTTTGTTATATCCAATTTTATAAGCTCCAACAACTCATCAAAACACTCAGGGGTCATTCTAAAGTACCTACACCCAAAAACGTCTCCTGTCCGCTCGTAGGTCTTCGAAAAGTGTGTGGAATTCTCCTTGAAACTCGCGCCTTTAATTGATACTATGCGACCAGATTCTTCTTGTGCTTCTGAATAATATGCAAAAAACGCTTATGATTTTTTTTTAACTTTTATTTACTTACTGCTGTGGTGCCACTTCTTCATCTATTAAAATAGCTAAAAGTAGTAAGGCCTCACCCATTTCTGTAGGAATAATTAAATATTTATTTAATGTTATTATATTTTTCCTTTTTGAAGGTTTGAATATTTTTTTTTTATGTAAGTTAAACAAACAGTTATATTTTTGACAGCTTGGCCTTGACTGAAAATATCGCGCTGGTTTGAGCAGATTTTTGCCCTCCTCCTTATCGCGCGGCCTCCTAGGTCGCCACCGCCACCGCAGCCGCTTTGGTTTGCGCGAGGCTTTAATAACCTCACTTTTTTATTAACAGTACGGTATGAACAATTTCCAATTTGTGGCTTAGTGGTTAGGTGCGTTGACTGCTAAGCAGAACGTTGTGGGTTCGAGTCCAACTCGTACCCATAAAGTTTTTATTTCATCTTTCACGGGTACTGCATCTTGCGAAGAACTGACAAAACTTCCAAGAGTATCAGTCTGTCATGAAAAAGTGCTTCTCAACTTTGCCGTTCGGAATCAGCGTTAAATTGTAGGTCCCCTCAATTCTTCACACGCACCCACAGAATTGTTGATAAGTGTACCTTAGCCACTTAGGTCTTGGCTCTACAAGAGCTGTCGCGCCACTCTATTTATTTTTTTTTTATATCAGAATTGGTCGTATGTGCTTATAGCAAGCACCATTATACGACAAATGCTCTTCCAACACAGGAACTGTGTTATACCACCGGCTCATCACTTAGTTTGGTGTTAGTTGTTAGTACGCCCAAAACGAAACTATAACAAATAACCCAGCACACATAAATAATTAACATAACATAAACAAAAAACATGACAAAATTAACATAAAACATTTAAGAAAGTGGAACACTGGTTTTACAATTATTTAAAATTGGATTTTACAAAAATTAAAATCAAAAAGTTTTGAGTTCTAGTTCATAAGTTTACCCAAACGTTTCAAAGGCTCATGCATTTCATAAATTGTTGGGTGAACAGGAATTTTAATCAGATCTTGGCTACGAAGATAATAACCTCCTCCTCGATAGCAAAATAAAAGTTTATAGAGAAGGTCAGGAGATGCTCCTGTGACCCCAGTAACAATTTGATGGAAAAAGACAATGTCATTATTATTTCTTTTCTGTTCAAGTGTTTGCATCTTAAGGATTGACAAACGATTTTCGTACGGAGAGACATTTAGGAGATCAATCAACTGAAACCCTTTTAACATAAAAAAAACCAGTGAAATTCCGTTGCACAGATTAAAGAGGAGACCACACCTGCGATGCATACTCCAGATGGGGACGAACCAAGCTGATGTAAAAAATACTGGTGACATTGGGATCGCGGAATTCTTTTAACCACCGTTTGATACAACCTAACATGGAATTAGCTTTATTAACTACTAGCTGACCCTGCAGACTTCGTTCTGCCTCAATCGATAAATAAAAGCTCTAGGCTTTGGTATCCCGCTACTACTCTACCCGCTACCCTCTACCCGTTAACCCAATATCCTCTACTCGCTACCAGCTTTGCGCTACCCTAGTAACCGCTATGGTTATCCCCCTTATTTGCTGATTTTCACGTTAGATTTGCCCAAAACTTTGATTTTACTCAGGCTATACCTAAAGTGAAAATTTTATAAAAATTCATTGAGGATTGAGCGGATACAAACTTAACAATACAGCTCAAATTACATGCAAAAACTTTTTCATTTGAAAATCAATGCACTTACATGCAATTTTCCTTTTGAAAACCAAAGAGTTTTCTGAGTTTTTCATAAAGAACTTTCTATTTTTCATTCGAAAACACATTTTGAAATTTTCCAGTTTTCCATTTGAAAACCAATGCAACTACAATGCAATTTTCCTCTTGAAATCAAATGGGTTTTCTGAGTTTTGCATCAAGAACATTCTATTTTCCATTTGAAAATCAATGCTAGGTGCATTATATGTAACATTTGAAAACAAATGAGTTTTACGATTTTTTCCTCAAGAACTTTCTGTTTTTCATTGGAAAACCCGTTTTGAAATCCCAGTTTTCCATTTGAAAACCAATGCACCTACAATTATATACAATTTTCCTTTTGAAAACCAATGAGTTTTCCGAGTTTTTCATCAAGAACTTTCTACTCTCCATCTCCATTCGAAAACCCATTTGAAAATCAATGCAATTACATGCAATTTTTCCTTTGAAAACCAATATTCATAATGCGAAATTTTCATGCACGTAGATTGTAGAAACGTAAATTCTTTTTAAAATATCCGTTGTTAAAATTTTCTTTTGCACAGAAAAACGTGCCCAAGAATTCACGTGTAAACATTGTCTTGGTTCAAAAGTTTAAGTAGGAGTTCAGCCTTAAATATAGTAAGGAAGAATGAAAAGGAAATGAAATGAAATAAAATGAAAATAGAGAGACATTTTAAAAAATTGATGTCCCCTGTCACTCTGTCAGTTTTCTGAATTTAAAAACAAAATATCGGGTAAGTAAAATTAAAAATCAATGTTTTTTCCTTTTAATAATTATTTCTTTTACTTTCAGAATATCCTACTGCACATTCAGTGCATGGAAGAACATTTGTGCATCATTTACAAAGTTGGACTTTTGTTTGTTTGTTAGTTTATCGACTACAAACATACAACCGACAAACAAACAAAAGTCTTACTTTATATATTAGTATAGATACCGTTACTGTGCTCAGAAAAATCTAAATTAGGTGTAAAAAGAACTCCAAAGTCCTTACAGAACAAACGTTAAAATGTGGTGTGAAATGACATAGGTAGTCATGTGATGAAGGTGAACGTTTTTTTTTGAGAAAGTAATCGTTTGACACTTTGTCGGGATTAGATTTAAACTGTTCTTTTTTTTGGTGTAAAATGCAGAAGTTATAATATTTTTATATAATCTTCATATCGATGCCTTCCCGGAAGAATGTATTAAGCGACATTTTAAAAATTTTACAGGAGACGAAAAAAACCTCCTGTGTATGCAATTATTTGTGTATTTTAAAGTGATAAGCATAATTTTGATTGAGATTTAGGCCACATTTTTTTTGTACCATTACATATACGAAATTTCGATCAGATAAAAAGTTTTTATCGCTTAGAACATTTTCATGGTCTACAGATTGTCGCTTGATACAGTGGCTAAATGGCGCTTAGATCAATGGGTGGTAGGAAATATTACAGGATTCCAAGAAATATTGTCGTTTAGTTCATTTGCTTTATTGAGTTTTTATTATCAACAAAGTTAAAATAATCATTAAAAATAACATTATACTTCAGAAAATAAAAAAGAAAACAGTTCATCTTTAAAATAAATAAAAAATAATTAACTTTTCAGATATGAAAATTTACAGATCACTGATTCAGTTGATTTTCTGATAAGTCGTCTTCTTCATCAGTCTCTGGTAAAACATCTTCCTTCTCACCAACAATGTCAATGATTTCTCGGTATTCCTGGATATAACGTTCGGGGATAAACTTCTTCTTGAGTAGAGTTTCTAAGTCCTTTTTCTTTGGCCCCGATATTGGCAGTTTTGCGGTGTATAAAATATCAGGCTCATCAAAATTTTCAAGACATTTAACTTGATTTCGAGTTCGACACAAATCCAACGTGTATGAAGGTGGTTCCATGTCTCCGGACTTAAATATTGAATACTTGATGTCACAGGATGACTTAGAGAACAAAAAAATGTTGGATTCGGATATTTTAAAACTAGTTTGTTCCCTAGTTTTAACTCCCTGGGTTGGAAAATATTTCAAAGCTTCTTTCTTCCAGTCGCGAAAATCATCTATAGTTAGTTTTATAACCTCGTAAGGCCTTGGATTTATCCTTGAATTGGCAATCATGGTTATCCATTCCTTCGGCGTCCAAATTGTTCTTTTTTTGACGAATCGCTCTATGGTGGCAGAGTCAACAGGCATATAAGTATGCCCTGGGCCCCTGGCAAAAGAAAGGTGAGAGAGATTTGATTTATGTTCTTAGCTTTCTTTTGAAGAAACAAAAAAATCATTGTGATAATCTGACGATTTTTGTTTTGGCCGGGACAGCTATCGCAATACAGGGCAATGGAAGTCACAGTTTCTCTGGCATCAACAATACTTAAGTACTTAAAGAGAATTGAACAAATTTCATTTGCTCCCCGCATTCCATCAATCTCACCCCAAAGAAAAGCATAGCCATTTTGAGTTCCACTTTCATAGATAGTCTCGTTATAAAATGAGTACTTTCTTGAATAGTAAAATAGCATGCTTTGCGTATGTGGAACGTTTAAGACTTTCTGTAGATCAAAACTAGCACACACGAATGATGGACAGTTTTTGGCCTTTTCCTGATCATCCATAAATAATTTTTGGCTGTTTTCCTTTTGTTGGGAGTGCTTCAAAACAAGAACTTTCTCTTTGTCCTCCAACACGCGGGATTTATGTGCTTCACAAAAGGTGCACTTGTCTTTTTTCGGAACGTGGATGCCAATATTATAGGGTTTGAAAATCCTTCGGAATATTTTTTCGGAAACAGCATTTTTACCTTCTTCCACTTGTTTTGATTTATAGTTCCTGTATAAATTGGATATGCTAAAGTATTCTGTTGGCAGATAAGTGCGATTGGTCGAGGATCGGCAATAGTGTGATGGGACTTTTGGCAAGCTTTCTATAAAACTGCAAACAGCTGCTTAAGTTCTTCTGAAGTAGCATTTGCTGGAAGAGTTTTACCTCTTTTATCCGTAGCTGATGTATTTAATGCAGTTTTTTTTTCAAGAGCGTACGACACAACCCGGCTCGAAATATCTAGGGTCTTAAGTAAGAACTGCATACAAACCTGTTCTTTCTTCCCTTCAAAATTGATGAAATATTTTCTTGTTTCTGTTTTCTTTTCGGCATTTTTGGTTCGTCGTCTTTTGATGGGAACTTGTTCAACAGAAGACAAAATCCAATCTATTCGCTGGACATACGGCAGCTTCCAATACAAATTGAAAATGTCTTGCCTTTGCGAATTAGTGAACTTTGTTCCACTCTGTTTTGGCAGCTTTTGCACGGATTTGCTTGCAAAGATTTTTTTGGCTTGACTGTCTTTTTAGATCTCGCATCCACCACTCCCTCATTATAATATGCCTTCTTTTTTGGGGGATGGGTTCCCATTTCGCTATCATTTGAATCGTCCATGGAATTATAGTGCCAAGAAGAATTTCCATCAGTTTCAAAGGGATCTGATTCTGATCCTGATGTGGATAGCGTTGGCGAACTAAACACAGAGGGTTGAATGGTTTCCAAATGCGTTACCTTAGAAATAAAAATTAGCCTTTTATTTACCGTACCACTAGGCATAATTAAAATACCACTCTAATACGTTAATCGACTTACTTTAACTCCGTCACATTGTTCATTCGATTTCTTTTTCTCTACCAATTCCAGCATTAGTTTGCCTCTTGAAGCAGGCAAATTAATTTTTTTCAAACCAGAGGATGTACTTGGATTATTTCCACTCATTTTAAAAACAAAAACTTTCTTCTACAACAAATTAATTTTCTAAAAGAAACGTTACAATATAAACAAATAATCTTAAGATAAATTCTGAAACTTACATTCCCTTCGCTTCTGTAATAACTTCAAACAATGCGGCAACTACAACTTCAACATTAACAATGAGAAAATGAATGATCCAATTTTCAAAGAAATTTGAAACAGGCTACTAGATTCATTATTAAAAAGTAACGTATTTAACTGACTACTAGATGAAATTGTTAAAGCGAATGGAAAACACAAAAGAATAGTAGAATGAAGTTTAAAGAAGTATAAAAGCAGAGTTGTAGTTTCATTATAAACCTAACGGAAAATCTTAAAATTTTTCAAGACAAATGTTATGGGTAGAAAATGTATCAAGCGACAACAAATGGAACAGCTTTCCGGTAGCAACATGTTCTAAGCGACAATATCGGTTGAACTATGCGACATCTGACAAAAAAAATTTGTGGAACTTTGGTTGCTTAAGACAATAAGATTTTCAAAAATGTCGCTTAGCATAATTTTACTGGCGGATAAAACAAATTTCAGGGAGCAACATTATTCCAGGGAAAAAACTTGGCTGTTGCTACAATTTTATTTTTTATTTTTTCTCTAGTTTCTTTTGTATACATGATAGGGGGGGTGGGATCATGGATATGTGCAATTTCGAAAGGAAACAATGTTTCCAAGTAAATATGGTGAAAATTTGAAGTGAAAGTGCTGACCTACACCTTCTCGTGGTACCCCTGAGAGGTTCTTGTCTAATTGGCATGAACCTGCGAACGTAGGCAGCTAAAGTCATGCAGTCTTCCAGAATTGTTCAACCGCCCTGACAACTGGCAAGAGGCTGCAATGATAAGGACGCCAGCGAATCCTTGTTAATCCATGATAAGAACGAAAGTTGGGAAACCTCCTATTGAAAAAGTGTAACGTAAGAGTACATATAATCAATAGAAATACAGACCAGGTCTATTGAATAAATTGGTACTCTGGGGTAGTTGGGGCCCCGTTCATTGTGTCTTAGGACCTTTGAACGCCAATTACAGTAGCGGTAGGCCCCCTAGTGGGAGCTTCAGAGGGGTTGTTGGTTGTCGAGAGATTCGTTCTCGGTAACTGAGTACATTCTCAAGCTCAGTTATATAGATAAAAAACATTTACCATTATGGTTTCTTCATGGAAGAAATAAACTGGTACTTGAAAACATAATTGAAATTTATTATATTAAATGCGATGAAGGGATAACATCGCGAAAGTTTGATAACGATGAGTTTCAAACTGTGTGATTAAGGGAGAGTATCAACTCTAATAAAACAGATACCAATGTGAATGGTCACACGTCGGATAAGGCATAATAGCTAGGTGCCGACGTAAAACTGCTCACTCCATCTGTATACATGATAGGAAAGCGAAACTCAGGCCAAAATGTGGCGCTTAATTTATTGTATAGTTCCTCATCAAAAAGTCATTTTCGAAAAAAATGTCGCTTAATACATTCTTCCGGGAAGGCATCGATATCATCCACAAAGATGAGAATTTCTCTATCATTTGCACATACGGTGCATCATTGATTGCAAATATAAATAGAAGGGGCCCCAGATGACTACCCTGCGGAACACCTGATTTAGCAAAGTAAATTTAGAGTAACTATTTCTGAATTTAACTTTTAACCTGATAAGAGTTTTTACAATCCACGTAATCAAATAAGGTGGGGGAAGCTTCAAGAGATTAATTTAAACTTGATAATCTCATGAAATATGTAGTTGATCAAAAGCCTTCGAGAAGTCCCTGTAAACACAATCGACTTCGTGGCCACATTCCAAAGCTTGTAAACATTTATTCAAACAAATAACCAAATTTGTAACGGTGGGTCGTTTTTGCAAAAGTCCATGCTGTTGATCATAATTCATTTCTACAGAAATATAGGCGCAAATGAACAACTTAAGTGTGATACTAGCTTTAAATGAAGTTCCAGTCATGACTCAAATGTCATTTTAAGCTAGAATCACACTTAATTCTCTTAAAATTGTTCATCAGCGGACTATAATTTTGCACCATAGACTTTTAATTGATTTTTATCATGTTGGATCTCTTGAAATCCAGCTCCGCAATTCCTTGGTAGTTTATTGTTTTCCATACAATTGAACAACCCCGGCTTGTTAGAAGTCTTTATTTCGTTGTCAAAATATATTTTTAGTGGATAGTTGCAGCTACTGTTTGTTTAAACTTAATTGTTTAAACTTTCTGAAAGTTTCGCACCTGATTTAAATTTCCATTTCCTGAACTGTGGCTTCCCGTTTCCAGTAATCTACACATTACTACCAATTTCCGGTTTTTAAAACTAGTTTCCGCACTATTTACTTCCATTGTTATGATGTGTTACTTCCGTCCGAACAAAATTAAATAATAATGGTCCTCTTATAACTTCAAAAAGGAATAAAAACTAATGAAAAAGTCGGACCCTATCATCATGTTGTATGATCGAAATCTCGGGAATGTAGTTTTCGAGGAACATGTAGCATCACCTCAAACAATTCTTCTTGCTACAACCAAGCATTCTACTATCAAAACAGCAATAAATCAAATTTCCATAACAATACAGCGCAAGTCCGCATTCAATACAGAACTTAGTTAAATTAAATCAAACAAAAAATCAGTTCCTTTAGGAACACATACATACCTCCATACCTTAATCTTTGGATACAAAAATGTAACATGCGCAATGTAACTCACATCCCTAAATGGTGTAAACAAAATATATCCTTTGGACAGACAGTTTGTGGTTGCGTGAAATAAATTTCGGAAGATATAAAAAGAAATAGTAACAGTCTTGTCTTTGTGTTAAATTCTTAAAAAAACATTTTTAAACAAAAAAATCCCGAATTCATTTTTTACCAAAAAGCAAGAAAAAAAAACAATTTTCATATTCATCCAAGTTAAAGGATTATTTTCATGGTTCCTTTATTTTCAAAGAAATCAATAATTGAAAATCTGTGTCTCTCTTTCTACCGCATTAAATTATTTTGTCACTGAATGCATAGTCATTGCGTTTGATGTGTGTTGTTCTTTTTTTTATGTTATTTGTGAGTTAAACTGAAAATTTAATTCGTGGAAAATTCCTGGATACGCGACTCTGCTGCTTTACAAGAAGAAAATAAAAATAACAAACAAATAAAACAAATTTAATAAAATTTCTTAAACAAAAATGATAAAGATAAAACTGCACTTTTATTTGAAGACAATTTCAAAAATATCCTGAATTGATTCAAACAAATTTTAAACATTTGATAGAACCACAGAAAAAAAAGTCGAAAAAATGTGTAGCCATTGAAACAAATTAAGGTAAGATATTCTATTTTGTTTCTTGCAGGAAATATACTTAAAAACTCTTTTGTTTAAAGTTAAAAATGTGTTTTCTCGAAAACTATGAAAAGTCTTAGATGGAGTGATCTTAAAACGATAAATGGAATAAATCAATTCACATAAAAATAGTACCGAAATTTTTTATGTATGTATAAGGATTTATGGGTATTTTTATGTATTTTTTTTTCTAGTTTCGAATCAGTGTTACTTTATTTATTTTTATAGGAAATTGTATTCCTAGTTTATTTTTAGTTTTCTTAATACTTTTTTCTGAGTAATAAATTTATTCTCAACAAAATTACTTTCCTAAAAAACATTCTCAATCAATTATGGCGCCTAATCAAGCTAAAAGTCAAAGGATTGTCCATTTCATACTACAGACTTTGGTATTTGTTTAATGTTGCATCATTGGGTCAAGTCAACAAAAATGTAATTCAATTTTTTAAGTCAATGAACTTTCTTGATTTATTTCTAAGGAAAAACTTTTGTTCAATAGTATACACACATACAAGAAATATATTAGATAGATAGTGATATGTTTGTTCAGGTAATATACCCCGACACTTTGTGTATCTACTACATACCTATCTAGGTGAAGTGTAGCTTATGCGGTTGCACCACATTATTCAAAATATTGATTTAATTTGATAACAACAATGTATTCTTCTTTGTTAAAGAGAATCCTGTTGTGATTATCGATATGATTGAGCCTGTTTTTGGGCAACAATAGGTTTTTCGAGCTTTTTATATAAGATAGAACGTTACTTCCGTCTTAGAAATATCAGCCCTAATCCTAATAGCGTTAAAGGAAGTAAAACTTCAATCAAATGGAAATTAATATTTAAACTATTCATCCGTATTATCACAGCTTAAACTATTATCTTCCTGAAAAATTCGTGTCACTATTATTTCTTTAGCTATTTGCTAATAAATAGTAATTTTCCACACTATGATTCCAAGCGATTAGTGAGTTCATTGATATGAGAAACATTTTTAAAACCATCTTTTACCACGTTTACAAGCAGAAACGAGAACTCGAGTTGAATTAGGGTTGAATTTTTGACCCAGATTTTACGTCATTTGAATTGAGTACTCCAGATGGAGTTTAGTTGAAAAGATATTGAGATGACAACTGCTGGCGTCTCTCAAATCATCGCAGTATTGGATTTTTTTCACTTGCATAAATCCTCTGGTCCGGATTCGTTCTGAAGAGGTGTTCTTCCACGCTGGCAAAACCCTTGCGCAAGCTTTTCCATCTATCCTATATACTTCTAGGCTCGTTTCGAGAAGTTGGAAAACAGAATTTGTCCAGCCAATCCCAAAAAAGGGCGATTCTTCTTCTCCCTCCAATTATCGTCCGATTGCACTTACGTCCCTTATTTTTAAGTTCATGGAAATGGAAACGCTGATAAACTATCAGCAGAAAGCTTCTTAATGACCGGCAATACGGCTTTCGCAGCCATGGGTCCACTGGTGATCTGATGGTTTATCTTACCGAACAGTGGCACAAGTCTTTACATCGTTTTGGAGAAAGTAAGATTTTTGCACTTGATATTTCAAAGGCATTTGATAAAGTCTGGCATCTTGATCTTTTATCGAAAATGCGTGCCTTCGGTATTGATGAATCCCTTCTTCGTTGGATAAGAAACTTTCTTTCGAACCGTTCAATACAATTGTATTGGACGGATTCAAGGCTGAAACCTACAATATAAATGCTGGTGTGCCACAGGGCTCCGTTTTGCCTCCGACCCTCTTTCTCATTTTTATTAATGATCTCTTGTCTGTAACTTCTAATCCAATAAATTGTTTCGCTGACGATAGTACCCTTACCTTTCTTAATCGTTCCCAGACTCACATCCCTCCTCTTTGGATGTGGAACTGCAACGGCAAAATATGATAAGCTCATTAAACTCTGACTTAAACAGCATTGTACAATGTTCCCCACAACCGCGTAGAATTAAATGCTTCGAAAACTCAATGCTGTTTTGTATCGTAAACGCGAGATATACTCCGTTTGCCTCTGTCCATTAGTGGCACTTGCATCAATGACACCAAAGTAAGTGCTCTAGAAAAATAGCCAGTGGCATTCCTCCCCTCAAACAATTTTCCCGTTATACTCGCGCTTCTAGGAATGTCCATCAGTTTACCCTCGAGCCCAAGTATAGAGCATCGTTTTTTAGCCGTACTACGCGAATGTGGAACTCTTCTTCACTTTGTCTCTCCCAATCATTACAATGTTCAAGAATTCAAGACCAATGTACACCGACACCTCCTTTCTTTCCAACCCCTTCCTTACTTCCTAATGCACTCACTGTGTGTCTGATATAAAAAGGGTACCTATACAAAAATCTCTTGAGTGGATGCAAATTATAAAAAAAACACAGGGGGCGAAGCAAGTTTGAAGCTCGCCTCAATACGTCTTGTAAACATGGTTTTTATAGAAATAAATGTTACTTCCGTCTTAAAACAAAACCTAAGAGCTGAAGACAGAAAGCTTTTGCAATGCTTTCTCAATATTTTTATGAAACTTTTAGCTCGTTAATATCTCTATCAATAACTAACTAACTTACACTTAGTCTCTTTGCAGTCCAAAACCAAAATAAAATACCAATTGCTGTCAGCAGAAGTTTCTTATAAATTAAAACAACAAGCAAACAAAAAACAAACCAAACATGCTCTATCCAAAGTTTCCACGTCGCACTCTGGCCCTGATACTCTTTTGTATGGTCATCACACTCGGAGCTGTCGGATTAGTATTCTTAATATATTTCTTCAATGAAAACAGTACTCCCCTTTTTGATACACCATTAAAATCGATATACGTCGATGACAAACCAAGTCAGCAATATCGCCAGAACTTACTCGACAAAAATGACATCAAGGCCGATCAAGACATGTTGAGTATTTATTCGAATTATGTTGAAAACGAACAAATTCGAATTGAGAATAGCACAAATGAGGCTGTTAAAGTTTCTCCAGACCTTGAGAAGAATAAGCCACCGGCAGTGTCCACAAGGAAGACTATCAATTCGAAAGGGCAGAAGGATGTGTACGGAGGCTCTTCGGACACCATTTACATTGATGACTTTGATCGACCAACATACAGCAGCAAGAGTCGCGGTGAATTGGGCAGTATCGATTATTTCGATACAATTTTAGTCGATCATAAGATTGTTGACAGCAAGATGTCATCGCCATCGGAAGTAGAAAAACTTACCAGTGTCCGAATGGAAGAAGCCGCTCCATCGATTGTCTACAAGACCAGAATCATCTCCGAGGAGACTTCAAACGCAATTGCCAGCGAGAATGGTGAATTGAAACCGCGAATCAATAACAAACGTCGTTGGGATAAGAACAAGCTCTTGAAGTTGCGCAAAGACGATGACGTCTACGACTCTGAGGTTGAAACGGCTGGCAGTGGAAGTGGTGACTTTTTTGATGACACCGAAGTCAATGAGGTCTTCATCAAACAGCTGAGGGCAAATAAAAAGGAAAAACTCTCGAGAAAGTCTTCGAAAATGAACAATCTCCGGAGGAAGAAGAAGCATCGCGTATTTATCAGAGTCGGAGACAAATTCATTTCATCCTCACCAACATATTCAACAATATCCTCGGGATCAGCTGAAGATGACATCCGTTCGAACTGGTCATATCAGAGGAATTTTAAGAAGATCTCTTCGTATCCAACAAACCCAACCATCCACTATTCGGAGCCCTTGTCAGCATCGGGTAAGAAGTTGCTTGTTCCAGTCGTTTTCACCAACAACAATGGTGCTAACAACTCACCAACATCTCCGTACAATGACAATTTTCAATCGCAACTGGAATTGAGTGAAGTCGCAGCAACTTCGGGTGTGAAAAACTCCGAGGGTCCATCGCGAGACATTGGTTTGACATCGTCGTCGAGTGGAGGCGAAAATAATGAGGCGTGGATTGAGACCCGAACTAGACGCATCATGGGAAATGTGAAGAAAAGCGAAGAACGATCACGACAGCTGTTGCTTTGCGAGGAAGCTGGCGGTGGTGAACTATGCCGAATGTTATTTAAGGGTCATATCAATGATTAAGTTAACAAATTGCACAAAAAAAAAACAAGAAACAGTAAAAGCAGAAACAAAAACCAAAAATAAATGTATGTAACTATTAAAAAAACAAAAAAAATACTAAGGTGTATTAGAGAAAGACAAAATGTTAGACAAAAATAAAGAAGCTTTTTACATATCTTAATTCTTAAAACATTATAAAATTAAATCGATATAAGAAGAGCATAAATGATTTGGTTTGTTCAGCAAACAGAAATAAAAGGAATTAAGATTTAACAAAAAACAAAAATGAAATAAATCTGAATCTGAAAAGTAATAAGAAAAAAGAAACAAAACACGCACCAGGTTGCATGATAGACTTGATCGTAGTTTGCATACAAGACATTCCAGATTTAAATTTTAAATTGATGTAAATAAAAAAAAAATTGATACTTAAAACAAAATACTACAACTCAGTAGAAAAGCTACAATATTATGATTTCAAAAGGACATTTTCCATTCCGCGCAGTTTTACTTATCTACTTACTTACTTAAAGTGGAGCTACAGTCCGTTGTGGACTTGGGCCTCATTCAACAGTCTATGCCAGCCAGGTCGGTCCCTAGCTAGCTGTCTCTAGTTTTGCACTTCAAGTTGATTGAGGTCCTCTTCCACTTGGGTGCGCCACCTGATTCGCGGTCTTCCTCTCCTTCTACGTCACTCGGGAATAGTGTCGAAGACTTTCTGGGCCGGAGCATATGGTGTCCATGCGCTCTAAATGACCGAGCCATCTGAGTCTCTGGACCTTGACCCTTCTGGCTAGGTTCACGTCGTTGAACAACCCGTAAAGTTCGCTGTTGTATCTCCTTCTCCATTCCCCATCAATGCACACGGGGCCAAAGATGACCCGAAGAACTTTCCTCTCGAAGCAGCCTAAGGCACATTCATACGATTTTGTCAAGGTCCATGCTTCTGCACCATACATCAAGACTGGGATGATGAGGGTGTTGTACACTTTTACCTTAGTTGCTGGAGAGAGGGCGTTTCCACTCAATTGCTTCTTAGCCTTCTTGGCGCTAGTGCTATTGCCCGTGTGAATAGCGGAGCTTAAGTAGACAAACTCCTCTACTACCCCGAAGTTGTATGCGTCTAATGCCACGTTCTGTCCGAGCCGTGCATCGGTGTTGGGTGTCCCTCCTCGAAGACAGCATATACTTCGTTTTTCCCTCATTTACTGCTAAATCCGTTTTTGCCTTTGTGAGAATTGAGCCAGAAGGGCAATTCTCACAAAGGCGACATTGACATCACGCTGTGTTCTTCCCATTATATCAATATCATCGGCGTACGCGAGAAGTTGAACAGATTTTTGGAAGATAGAGCCTCTAGTGTTGACGGTGGAGTTTTGCACTATCTTCTTAAGAACGATGTTAAAGAAATCGCACGACAGTGCCTTGTCTGAATCCTTTTTTGACATCGAAAGATTCCGTAAGCTCGTTGCCAATCTTGATGGCGCAGCGTGAGTTCTCCATCGTCATTTTGCACAAGCGAACGAGCTTAGCAGGGATGGCAAAACTAGACATAGCTTTATACAGTTAGCCTCGTATAGATGCTGTCATACGCGGCCTTAAAATCGATGAAGAGGTGGTGGGTACCGATTTAGAGTTCATAGGTTTTTTCCTCGATCTGCCGCAAAAGTGAAAAAAGTGACTTTCCTGGTCTGAAGCCACATTGATAAGGACCAATCAGATTGTTGACGCAAGGCTTCAGACGTTCACATATTACGGCAGAGAGGATCTTGTAGGCGATGTTAAGCAGACTGATTCCTCTGTAGTTGGCGCAGTTTAGAGGATCTCCCTTTTTCAGGATCGGGCAAACAATGCTGAGGTTCAATTCACCGGGTATACATTCTTCCGACCACATCTTAGAGATGATTTGGGGCATGCTCCTATCCAGATCGTCGCCTGCTGCTTTGAACAGCTCGGCAGCTTGACCATCTGCTCCAGCGGCTTTGTTGGATTTCAGCCGTGATATTGCCGTTTTCACTTTTTCTAGGTCGGGTTCATAGAATTCTTGGCTATGATCGTGTCCAATGTAAGGCTCCCGCCTTCGTCGTCGTCTTCGCCGTTATACGGTCTACAGAAGTGGTCTTTTCAAATCCCCAGCATTGACTGCGATTCTACTATGATGTTCCCTTGTTTATCTCTGCAGGCATCGGTTCTTGCTCGATGAGGTTGAGCCAGCTGTTTTACCTTCCGATAAATCCTACGCACTTCATTCCTGCTGTTGGCTCTCTCAACATCCTCGAACTGACCCTTCTCATGCTCCCTTCTTTCTTCTGAGAAGCCGGCGGCGTTCCTCTCTCCTCCTTTGCTCGTAGAGCTCACGAGCAGCTTTTGTCCTTCTATGCAGCTTGGTTTGGTGTTTCCTGCTTGGCTGCATGGGCCTGCCTGCATTCTTCGTCAAACCAGGGGTTTCGTTTTGGTGGCTGTGTGAAACTTAGCACATTACAGGCGGCATCTCTAACCGCTTTCTGCCAATGTTGCCACTGGTCTTCGATAATTGATGTTTAGTTTTATAGGTTTGATACGTTTTCGTGTTTTGATTTCAGTTACTTTTGAATAGGTTGTTGAATTTGTGTAAAAAAAATTGATTCCTCAAGGCCAAAACATTTTTGAAATACCATTTCAATAAATAACAAAATTATAACCGTTTTAGATGGAAATGTTTGACCAGTGACAGATGACAAAAAAATTTACATTCTCTAGGGCTTAAAAGCGCCAAATTTCATTGACTCCGGAAGGAATCAATGTTCTTAGATCCACATTCGGTTATCTTTATTAAAATAAACTGGGATGACAAATCTTTCATTAACACACATTTGATTCCTTTTGCAAATTATTGTCAAGAAGATGTTGACGATAACTGGCGACACTACCTCAAATGCAATTAAAAGGTTGAAACATGCCAACACTCGGATGATATTTACCGGAAATGTTGTGATACAAAAAGCTTTCCAACAATTTTAAACATGACAATGAGGGAAACAATTTACAAAATTAATTTTCGTGAAGTAGAAAAAATCTGATAGGGTGAGTATAAAATTCAAAATCCCAAACGTAATACTTTTAGGAGTCGATTGCTTGCATTAGTATGTCATTGGTCAAGTCAAACTGCCTCATCTATAAGATGAAGCCTACATTTAGGAAATAGTGTTCATTAATGAAATTCTACAGTAGGTTCACTATAAAGTGTCAGTACAAGATGCTTGTATTCTTGAAATAGGTAAATACGGTTGTATTCCGTTAAAATATTTGTTTCCATGTTGATACTGGCCAGTGTCAATGTTGATTCTAAAAAATGAAGATATATCTTTTCGTTCTCGGAGGTTTTTTGGTTACCTGTTTTTTGTAAAACCAAATTTATTAGAAACATTTGGAAGATATTTATTTTTCAAATGCTACAGGTGTTTACATTTCCATTTTGGGAACAGCTCTTTAACATAAGCACTTCTCACTTTCTTTCTTGTTTATCTCTCATTGTCATTAGGGTCCAAACGTGCAATACAGAATAGACGATAATTTAAAGGTGTCGATATGACGTCCGTGAATTGTATTTTTAGTAAACTTTGGTCACGAAAATGAACATAAAATTTGTTCTTCACGTTTGCACAATTATCTGAATTGATTTATTGAGATTTAGAGTAAGCATAATTGTTTAACATAGATATAATGATTAAAGGGCACGTGTCTTTGATTTACCTCGGAAATATTTTATCGATTAACAAGAAATTAGTTTGACAAGGTCGTAATGAAACTTATGTTCATAAGAATTAAAAAATGCAAATAAGTTATGGCTGAAACACAAACACGCTTCAACTTTTGTTTCGACAAAGGTATATAGGAATGCAATATGCAACGCGTGCAATAACAATGAAGTGTCAACCTTTGTATATGCAACCTTCTAGTATTATCAAGAATGACGTTTTCGATTTTTTCGCCTTCATCAAAAAAATTTTGTTTTTGCTCAATACAAACTTATGCAAAAAAATGGCTTTCTCGGCTTGTAACCATTTGGCGCTACAGTCGAATGCCATTTCGATTGTACTTGTTAAATTTATATACAAAGGTGTCGAATTCACGCTTCGTACGCAATGTAACGTAATTCAAACGGAAACTCTTTTTCAAATCGGCTGAACATTTGATTTGCCTGACAGCTCAACAGCAGTAAAAAAAGTCAATAAACAAAATTCATTTGATGATAATGATGAGGGGAGAAATGTCATTCAAGGCAAACTCGAAGCCGGTGCATCGTAACGCAGATGAAGACGAATCTCAAGCTGGTTTATGTTTCAGCCATGAAAGAGTTCGATCTAATTCTCTTACAGAAAATTTCAATTTTAATCAAAACTTCTGAATTAAAACAATAATGCATGTTTCGACACAGACAAAATTATTAAGAATACATTCCGAGACAATGCAGTCTTCTAAATTTGGTGCAATCTGGCATATGATCGTCAGAAGCATTGGATCTTTAAAGTAAAGATTTTCTTAGGTGGTTCGTTGTTCTTCATTCACTTCATGTGGGTGATCTAATTTAGTGGTTGGGCTTAAACCTCATACAAAACGTATATATTCTTAGCAGCATGAGAAGTTTTGATGGTTGTTGTCTATTGTTTGACAATTGAAAATTTGAAATTCTGTTGATATTTCTGCTCAGAAATACAAATATTTAAGATTGGTATCGTAAATAACGCCATCAAGTCGTTCTGAAACGCATTGTTAATGTGTCAAATTGTAACGATTCGTTAATATTTCCAACTCATCTGTAGGAGGCGAGTTGAAAGTGCTGATCTGTAAAAGTGATTCGCTTGTTTTCAAAGTTCAAAGTTTTTGTGGCAAAATCACAATGCAATATACTCCCGTATTAAATGAAAATAGAAATTATACTTTTAAAGAAAATTCCATTTTATGTAGGTATATAGAGACCTGTTTTTTTTTTTTTTGATAGATCCACGAAAACGTGTTCTGAAATGATTTCAACTATTTCCAACAAATTCCAAGTATGGCTAATTGCACATACACCGATTTTGACGGTCGATTTTATACCGGTCGTCCAAATTCCAATAGTGAACCACATGCAGAATTAGATAGCAATATCTAAGCAATATAAAGCAGCCGGCGATGACTTCGTTAGGAGCATGCACCAACTTATCTGCAGAATATGGTCGGAAGAGAGCATGCCCGATGAATCGAACCTCAGCATTGTTTGCCCAATCCTGAAGAAAGGAA
This sequence comes from Sphaerophoria taeniata, assembly GCA_943590905.1. NCBI lineage: Eukaryota > Metazoa > Arthropoda > Insecta > Diptera > Syrphidae > Sphaerophoria > Sphaerophoria taeniata. The sequence continues at coordinate 17,557,302 of OX016540.1, read as the reverse complement.
AGGTGCCCAATCCTGCACCGTCTACTGTAGCATAAGCCTCCAAAACATATAGGATCTTTTCTGCAGTACGATGTGAACGCCTGAAGCCGTTTGTCAACAAACTGATAGGTCCATATCAGTATGGCCTCAGACCAGCAAAGTCCACCATCGATAAAATATTCACATTACGGCAGATCCTGGAAAAAACTCAAGAACTCCAAATCGACACCTACCATCGATCGATTTTAAGGCCGCGTATGACAGCATCTATAGAGAAGAACTGTATAAATCCATGTCCAGTTTTGGCATCCCTACAAAACTCATTCGTCTGAGCAGGATGACAATGGAGAACTCACGCTGCTCCATTAAAGTCGGTAACGACCTCACCGACACGCCTTCGATGTCAAGAAAGGCTTAAGAAAAGGTGATGCACTGTCATGCGACTTCTTTAACAACATCAGCAGCGTGATATCAACAGTGCTTTTGCGAGTATACAGACATAGGCTGAAAAAAGGGTTTAGCGGTCAATGAAGGCAAAACAAAGTATATGGTGTCCATCGAGAAAGGACACCCAACACCGACGTCTTGGACAAAAGGTCAGGGTAGTAAAGGACATTGTCTACCTTGGCTCTGCTATCAATATGGACCATGACATCAGTGCTCCGGCCCGTAAAGTCTTCGAATCCAACCCAGAGGGACGAAGCAGTAGAGGAAGACCAAGGCTCAGGTGGCACGCGCAAGTTGAAGATGACCTCAACCAACTCGGCGTGCGAAACTGGAGACAGCTAGCTAGGGACTGAGCTGGCTGGAGAGGTATCGCCACCATTAGCAAGTAAGTAACGATAAATCAACGATTGTTATTAACAGAACGCAAATCCGTCATTTTCCATGAATCGTTTAACGCAAGAACAAAGCTTCCAAGTTTGTTGAAAATTACTATGACAAATTAAAAACGTGTAGATCTCTTTGCGAAGAGCACATCGTATATTTTAAGGTATAGTATACATAACCTACAAAGTGACCCATCAATCAACTATTGATCGTTTTAGCACTAGCACCCTTGTCGATTTACAACTATCAATATGAAATGAAAGTCGCGTGAGAATGGTGCTGTGTAGCGTTAAGTATTGACGAAGACGACGAAATGTCGATTCTTTGCCGTTCAGTGAATGGCGAGTGCTGTCAAGTAGTTCTAAATGAGTTTTTGTTTCTAAAAACATACCCTCAATGCAAAATTAAAACGGTGACAACTTACTAAGTGACCACTTAGGTTTACTTTTTGCCAGCAACCTTATAACATTAGAAGCCAATATTTAAGCCATTCATGGACACCATAATCGAATGCACACCATGATAGAATGCACTACGTAACTTACATGAGCGGCTGATAAAGGCCATAGTCTAGTAAAGGCATTAGATTTGAACAGCTAGCAACCAGGAATGTTAAGAATTCCTCAAAATTCCTTCATTTCACTGATCTGTCAACCTTTTTTGTCGGATTTACGTTCAAGAATTGAAAAAAAAAACAAGTTTGCAGGATGTGGAGAGTAAAACTTTTATAAGTTGCCTCTCTCCTTGTTACTGAGGTGCGTTTTTGCGCTGACTATAATCAACTATAATCAACAATGGTTGACTATTTCTCGTTTTTGCACGCCAATAGTTACGATTCGTAATCACAACTGTCGTTTTTGCGGTCTGTGTTGATGTGTCAAATCGTAACTGTCTCTAACTATTTCCAATCCATCTCAGGAGGTGAGTTGAAAGTGGTTGGTGTGTCAGTGTTTTTTTTTGTATAATGGCGTTTGTCAATCTGGAATCTAAAAAAAAAACATTCTGTTTGTGCATTTTTTACAACCGCGTAGTCGTCCGTATCCGTACTGCCGCAAATTTAACTACAATCAAAGTATTTCTGTTTGTCTTCAATTATTTCATTACAAAATAAAGAAAATAAGGATCCCCTTACAAATCTTAAATTATCGGAAAAAAAGAACTTTATTTCGCCGGAGATTTAGCAAAAGGAACTTCATTAGAAAAATGAAAACAAATCATGAGGAAATTTCTCTAGTGCACTTTTTTTTTTGGTTTCAAAATGTGTAGTGTAGTGTGTATTCGTAAAAACATTCTGGTTTTAAAATCCGAAGGGAATCCTCTTGTTTTCAAAATCAGAATAAATTCATAAATTCAGAATTTCATAATTTTCATAAATTCATGCTCTCCATTGCATGGGCTATGTCCATCGCGTCATCAATCCGGAAAACATTCTAATCGACCGACATCTGGAAGATTTTTGAAATCCCGCTGCCTTGAATCGTGACGGGTATATGCACAGTTCCTCGCCGGCCGGTTGGAACTCCTGATTACATTGCTCCAGAACTGCTCGAGACAATTTCCTATTGCAGATTGACCAAATCCCAGCATAGCGTAAGTTTTTTCAAACCTCGAGTTTTAAACAAAACATTGGTGCTAAAAACTACTTACAGGTCAGCTGTGATTTCTGGTCCATGGGTATTATAGGCTATGAACTCATCTGCGAAGTTACACCATTTCACGAGGACAATGCCACAATGTCCACGAGACATACTTTAAAATCCTCAGTCACTGCGAGGAGAGTCACGCCAAGGAAATGATCGCCTTTCCAAGTGACTTAAAAGTCAGCACCAATTTCAAGAATCTCAATCTCTCCCTGGTCACAATCCCTTCCAATCGAATTGACTACACTGCGATCCGCAACCATCCCTTTTTCGGGAGGACATGGCTGAGAAGTTCAGTGAACGACCGAAGAGCGTCGGTCGGCGATATACCTTCTCGAGAAGCAGTACCAAAAATTGGAGGATAAGTTGGCCGCCGCCCATGAGCAGATGATTGTCGAACGTCAGTCGGCACGAAAGGCAAACTTAAACCTGTGGAAGGTGGAGAAGCAACTGGAGCACAAAATGTGCGAAAATGCCGAGCAGGAGAGGCTAAAGGAGAAATCTGGGGTAAGGTTTTTCATTCCAAACAGATCTCATTTAACGTTCATTGTATTCTTTAGGTCGTCGAACAAATTTCACATGCTCATCGTTTGGAGAACAAGAAACTCCTTCGTGAACTCAACGAAGAGCGGGAAAAGTCCTCAAACGTCATCGATGCAGCTTCAGCTATCGAAATCAAGCTCAAAAACCTCGAAGACAATTAAGAAAGACTCAAGTATGCATGCACCATCACCGACAACCAGCTGACCGAAGTCGAGGCAATACTGGAAGCCGAAGAAGGGCGAAGGAGAAGGACGAAGCCATCAGCTGAGGAAGAAAATCAGCAAGAAACATGCGAACAAATTCGGTGCCGAAGGACGCCGGATCGGATAATCCGAGACACAAGAAAAAGTCGAAGTCCTTATTGTTATTATTGCTTTTATATATTCTGCTGGCAATACATTTTTTTTTTTCATTAGTATCAGAAAATATAGACTTTCTCCGTTTATTTATATAAAAGCACGAAATAGATTATTTTTCAGCGAATCTGGAAGCAGCAATTAGAAGAATATCAGGAGCTGGCTTACTTGGAACAGCTTGAGGATTTCATCATGGAGGGTGGACTTCAGTTCGAATAATGCATTTGCCTTTCTTGCTGTGGGTTGTTCAAAGATAAATAAATATTTTCTTATTTTAATTTTCTTCAAAAACTTACCATATCAAGATCGTTCTTGAATTTTTGCAATAAATTTAGAGCAACAAAAATTGTTGTCTCTTTATCCATTTCAATAATATTATGATCAAAAGAAAAGAAAAATGTAACCTCAAAAGATTTGTTTTTGTTTTTCTTGTTTGACAGCTCAACCAAACCTAACTAAAAAGCGTTTTTGGATTATTTCAACTTTTTCTAACTATGACACATCAACCATTTTTTTTTTTGACACAAAAACTATAGTCAACTATCGTCAGCGCAAAAACGCACCTCTGATCTTTGGAGCACATACGAGATACCAGTCGGATTTGAACCGATGGAGTCAGCAAAAACATCTGTGATAACGCTTCCATTCGAATTGTCTGTCTTTCTGTCATTTTCGAACAAAATTGACCTATTTTTTTCCCTATATTCTCCAAAACAGTAAACACTAGACCCAGTTTATTTAGATTTTTAACAAAAAAATCGTAACTCAATAACTTTTTTCACTTTTTATTATATTAACAAATGTAATTGTGGTTAAATAAAAGAATTTACAAAATATGCTGGTTGGTTTATGTAGGTACACTGGTTCAAATTCAAAACACTTTCAACATTCCATTTTCATCAGTCTATGCTCTCGTTTCATTTTCATTTTGAACTTTGTTCAAACTTAACCCCAAAGATTGGGCACAAACAACTTCTTGCGCTTGGTACGTGTTGACTTATACCGAACCAGAGGAGTGAATTTTAACGCTCTCTCAACATTGGCATCCTCCCGACGAATTGCAGTTACTGGCGCACTATTGAAATGTTGGTACGACGACGGATAATAGGCCCTGTGGTAATCTTCATCGCTGTAGTAAGTTCTCCGTGGACGGATATTTCTATAGTCATCAATGTGGTGTGGTCCATCAAAGTCACCGTAACTTCTGTCAAACCGATCGATTGTGTAGCTCTGTGGGTAGGCCGATGATTCCGCAATAAAGCACGAAAGGGCAAAGAGTATTAAAACCTTTGTGGAAGAGATGAACGTTAGCGACGTTAAAACATTTTTTCTGTATCATCTTACCGTTATTTTCATTTTTCAATGATTTTGTAGATAATCCACTGAATTTTCTTTTTGAAGACTTGTTTGAGAACTGTTACGCTTGGTAGTATTCCAACTGTGATAACTTTTCTTTCAGAATCTTTTCCTTATATAGTCGGTAATTCTATTGACTTACAAAAATCGATTAACGCTTTGAGCTCACATGTTGTTGTTGTTTTTCTTCTTTTATCTAAACTTAAAGATGTATCTGTACTCTACGTGCTTCTTGTCGCCGTCCTGGCTTGAGAATCAGCTGAGTGAAAATAAATCACATATCAGTCAATTGGTCTAATTGATTGAATGGATAATGTTGTGAGGGTGTATGCGATGTAGGAAGTTGATGCGTAGCGTAAGTTCGATGATTCTAGATTGCGATGTGATTTTTGATGCACATATTTAATGTTTACGTCGTTGTATCGATCGAAAAATAAATTGGTAAAATTGTTTGGGCAAATAAAGTGAGAAATATAGGTAATGTCGTTGTTAGTCATAGATTGTTCTGATTTTTTAGAGTAAACGTTTTCGATGGGGAATATCTGTTTGTTAGAGGGATACATTTGCAAGTTACACAGAATTTGCTTGTGATCAAGATCAAGAACTACACGGAATAATTTGTAACACTTTTATTTAAGACCGATGATTGCGGTTTCATTTGAAGTTCTAGCTGTTTAAATACTTCATTTATCACATGGGATAGTGAACTAAGTAAAAGCCTTTTTAGGAAACAAAATTGTACTATCATAGCTTTGATGAATAATCTTAGATGTCGAAAAGACTAAGACAACTCTCTTTTGTGCTTACCAACTTTCTTCCTATATAAAAATTGATTGCGAGTGACTAGTCTTACCTTTGAACTTGTACAAAATCTTGTAACAAAGAAAAATATCACTCATACGCCACAGTACCCAATCTATTGTAAATTTAAAAAAATTTTGATTTGATGAAATGCGTGATAAATTCAAATGCATTTTTAAGGAACGCACTTATTTTTAGAACCATTATAATGATGTTAGGATGCTTGCGATGTTTCTTTCTAGCATAATGTCTCGCTCAATGTCTTTCTGAAGAAAACTCAAATCGTCAATTGAAGATTTTTGCGTTTGTAGAAAATTGTATAGTAATACAACCAGTTGGACTTAATCTTCACAAATTCTGTCTCAAGTTTGAGGAATCACGCATTGTGCAGAATTTCACTATACATGTAACGAGAAGCATCTTTACGTTGTCCGGGTACATTAGGTTAGGTTAGGTTAAGGGGCTGACAGTTGATGTCGTTACCGTCACACTTAGATCAATACAGATACCCGTGCGAGTATTGCTACTCAAGCTAATAAGAAAAACCTATGTGTTCAGTTAATCAGGCCATTTAGAGGCATTGACGAAGTTCAGAATGTGGTGCCGTGAACGAAGGCCGTATGAACTAACGCCATAATGGCTGTAATTCTCATTCAAATGTGAATTAACGCCATAATCCGATTATGGCCTAAATTCACATTGGAATGAGAACTAAAGTAATATGGCGTTAGTTCATTTTAAGAAGTGGCTCAAGTACTCATTTCAATGTGAATTAAAGCCACTCACAGCAATCCAAATAATTTTAGTATGAAATATATGGTTTAATGAAAAAAGGATGAATGCTCTATTAGTTAAGCAGGCGTTAAAAACAATTATTGACATTGACATTTCACAGTACTTCGCATATGAATGTAACGAGCTACAGACACATAGCAGCACTGGCGACTGAGGCCATCGGCTGAAAAACAATTATTTTAGACACGATTTACTATAAATATAAATCAAATTGAAAGCACGCTTATAACTTGCAAATTTTTGAAAAATGTCTTTGTTATTTTATACTTACGCGGTCCCCTCTTTTTTGATTCCAGAATCGAAAATCATCCGATTTCGATAATATTTTTTAAATCTTCGTTTTTACGGCGGAGTTATGAACAAATTTACGAGGATGGAAAAAAATAAAATCGTTGTTGATAATGTTTTGCAAAGTAATCGAATGAAGTTGCTTTATAAACAAATAAACAAATCAATACAAAAATGTTGGTTTTTCATATTTCTGTTGAATTTCAGAATGAGTACGTTTCTCAATATTTTCGTAGATGCTTCAATTGGAAAATTTGTTTTAAAGACTTTGAGAGTAAAAAAAAAACGCGGATTGCAGTAGGTCTAGGTACTGGCAAGTGAGCGAAGCGAGCCGAAATTTTTTTTGGCAAACAGAGAAACAATTTGGGATGTGAAAATAAAAAAATTCGCGCGAATTTTTTTATTTTCACACCCCAAATTGTTTCTCTGTTTGCCAAAAAAAAATTCGGCTCTTAGTACGCGATTTTCTAATTACTTCAGGGCTACAAAACTAGTTTTCCGAACGAAGCATCTACGAAAATTATTTGGTGGAACACAATTCTCAAATCTCAGTGAGATTTTTTGAAATTAATATTGTTAACACATGATCTCTGACCAAGAAAACGAAGAAATTTTAAAGGAAAATATCAGCGCTCGCTAAGAGTGAGATCTCTTGTTCCATTTTAGAAATATCTGAGGTCCCTGAGATCTCGATGAGATTTTGTTAGGTAATTACTTGCTGCTAACTTTGCTTCAAAGCTCAAAGCATTTTATGGCATCAATTCTCATTTGAATGTCAACTTACCCCATATGGCGTAAGTTCTCATTCAAATGAAGGCTTTAGTTCTCATTCGACTGTGAATTAAGGCCATAATCGGATTATGGCGTTAATTCACATTCAATTGAGAACTAAGGCCATTATGGCGTTAGTTCATATGGCCTTCGTTCACGGCACCCAGAATGTTAGTACCTGGTGGACTAGAGAGTTCTTCTAAATCCCGGAAGAAATAGTTGCCGAGCAATTTCTTCCTTTGGTGGGACAGTGCAGGACAGTGACACAGAAAGTGCGAAGTGTCTTCATGCACCTCCTCGTCACCACATCCTTTTTTTTCGAAATTCATTTTTTTATTGTTTGAAACTTAAATCTACTTACATGCTAGACAAAAATGGAAACTAGCCTAATTAATTCTACTTATATATAACTTACTGGCCCTAATCGGGCGCTCTAAGCAATTCATGTATCTTCTTAAAATTAATGCCTTTCGGCCTACGAACTACGTTTATTTCATTTTAATTCATTATATATTTTTTTTTATTAGAAAATTGAAAAAAAACTAATGACATTAACTTTTTTGAGTGGTTAACTTACAAACTAAGGTCCTTAAAATAAAACTTAAAATTACTTAATCTACCTACAAACTACTTAAAACTAGAACAACCACAGCGGCAAAACAACTATGTCCTTTTATGTTCTCCTGTTGGAGTTTGTAATTGTTTTTTTTTTTTTTTGCATAAATGTACTTTTAATATCTCTTTTTTTTTTTGTTTATTCACTTCTTTGTTTTTTTTTTTCATTTTTTTTTTGCTTTCATTTTTTTTTTTTGTCACCACATCCTTTGCATAGATCATCTGAACTGATTCTAATCTTTTTCATAAGATAACCTTACAGATTATGACCGGTAATTATGCTTACAAGAAAAAGAAGTGATTCCTTGTGTAGCTGCATAATTCTTTCCGTTCCAGATCTTTATTCTTGTAGTGCCGTAGGTGTCAAGAAGGTTCCACCTTTCATCGGCCTTGATAGTTATTCTCTTTGAGATTTACTGTTTTAAATAACAGGTAGGGGTGCTAACTAGCTGAGATTGGCTTACGTCAAGCGTTGACCCTAATTCATCGGCTTTCTCGTTGCCTTGTATATCGCTGTGGCCTGGGACCCAGCAGAGTCTAATGTTGTGCTGTGCGCCAAGAACCTTAAGCTCTTCGCGGCAGCATGAAACAAGCTTTGATTTTACCTCAGTTGCAGTTAACGCTTTTATTGCCGCTTGGCTATCAATATAAAAGGTGATATCAGCTCGTGGTATCGCCATCATTGATACCTTTGTAGCAGCTGTTGTCACTGCCAGGACCTATGTTATCTATCCATTCCTCTCTGCTTGGGATTGCAGCCTGGATTGGTTTATGAAAATCAAGTTCGGGCATTTTATAGTCTGTTGTAGACTTGTAGTACTATGACCCATAACTTTATGAAGGATCTGAGCATGTCCTATGGAACTGTTTTTCCAGACCAAAGACGCAAGTCTTTGAACTTTTGTCAAAGTTTTCAGGTTCGTGCTCTTTTCTAAAGCTTTCCACCAAACCAAATTACCATAGGTTAGTATTGGTCTAATTATTGCCAAATACATCCATCTGATAATTTTAGGGTTTGGTCCCCAGGTTTTTCCGAAAATTCTATTGCAGGAGTAAAAGGCGATCGATGCCTTTTTGAATCTATCTTTGGTGTTCAGACCCCAGTCCGGGTACATTAGACAAATTTTGCCAACGAGTCATAATGATATTCATCCGATGCCTATTTTCCGTTTTGGAAGAAGGTGTTAGATATTATATTCGATATTGGTAGTCAGAGATTTTTTTGATACCCCCCAGAAGCATTGACACAATTTATGAATCGTCAATTTCCAATGCTACAAAAAATTGTGTTTCGGCATTGAACTACAAATTCGAGCTTTATTGTAAATTTGAAATTCCTTGATTTGATAAAATGTTTGATGAATTAAATAAAATAAAAAAAAAAAAATTTCAAGAACACTTACATACTTTTTTAATTAGAACAACGATGCTAGAAATTTAAATAGAGGTTATATCATGTTAAGTGCCAAAAGCACAACTTAGTGATGGTTAAATAAACTACTATTTAAATCTCTCTTCCTGTCCTAGGAAAGTCGTTTAACAGCTCTTTTATTTCAGTTTAGTTTAAAAATTTCCATCTTTAAGCCTTAAAACTGGATGCATATATTTTTCTTGCTTGGTAAAATGTTCAATTGATTTTTGATGTGATTTAAAGAAATGCCACGAATTCCCTTCAATTCAAATTATTTTTTTGTCAAACCTACAAAAATTGCATTCCTACTTTTTTATATTTTTCAAATATTTAGAACTATCTAAACCAAGAAAAAATGTGCAATGCATAAGATAATTATTGAACCTTTCAATTTGGTTATAATTCATAAATAATCATCAGTCCTGCCTCTAAAAGAAAATTTTGGTCGCCTGTCAAAAGTCTTTGAGGAAGACAGTAAATGAGTTAGAGTGTTTTATCTTTGTTATTATATGTATTTAAACAAGGTGGATTTTTACAGGATTATAATTTGATGGTAATAATCCTGTTGTGTTGGTAGTAAGTATCTTATAATGATGCAATAAAAAATGTAATCCCACCAAAAACATTCTGTAAAAAACTATACCCAAGTCTCGATTAAGCTGCTTGTTTAACTCTAAAAAGTAATGAAATCTAGACAAAGTCGTGCCAAGTTTAAGGTTTCGTACTGCGATTTCTTTATTATTATGGTTAATGGTGTGTGACTTGGCCGATTAGAAGTCCATCTGTACTGGAAATAGTTTTATATACTGTTTGTTTGTAGTGTCCGTAGTTTAGTGGTTAGGTGCGTTGTCTGCTAAGCAGAACGTGTCGCCGTCGTGGGTTCGAGGCCTACTCGTGCCCATAGTTCTATTTCAGCCTCTTGCGAATAACTGACAAAACTTCCAAAAGTATCAATCTGTCATGAAAAAGTGCTTCTCAACATTGCCGTTTGGAATCGGCGTTAAATTGTAGATCCCCTCAATTCTTCACACGCACCAGAGAAATTGTTGATGAGAGTAAGCTACTTAGGCCTTGGCTCTTCAATAGCTATCGCACCACTCTATACTGTTTGTTTGAGGCTTGCCTATTCATATGTATGTTTCTGATTCTAGTACAGTAGCAACAGTTTTTCCTATTGCCTACTCGCGTTCATTATTATTTATTCTTTAAGACGGTTTAATTTCTGAAAGATCGGTGCGGTATATACGCCTTAGTCGGTTGTATTCGGTGATCGCTGAAGCTTGAGCTTTTATACTCTTGACGTCAACATATATGAGGTGCACCCCATGAAGATGGGTTAATCGTGAAAGGGCCACGTTAGGCTTGGCCACAAGCGAACATGGAGGTGCTAATGTCCATGAGAGCATTTTTTAGACCTACATACAGATTGGGAATGCCCGGGGTGTGTCGATCTCTAATAGTTTGGTTGCGCTCTAATCAGGGTCACCAGGTACTCCAGACCTTCGATTATCCGAGTTTTTATAGTTTCCCCTTTATGTAGCCATTAAACCCTAACTCTGTACCAAATTTCAGCTCTCTGTGTTTATGGGAAGTACCTACAAGTTCTATTTAAATGATCATAAGTGAGTGAGTGTCTAAAATGCGAAAGTTTGCTTTCGCTTAGCTTCGGAAATAAATGACATCCAGACTTGACATACAGATTTTAAGTATGTGATTATATCTTACTGGATGGTGAAAAATTCTCCTTTCTGGTCTTATCCAGAGGTTCTCGAATAGGGGCCTGAAAATGCGGCGAAATAGTTCCTGTAAAGGATGGTACGGCAGTGTTTGCTTCGCGCTCGACTAGGCGGGAACACTGCCGTGCCCTCAGATATGTCCAGTTAAATAAAAAAAAAAAAAAATTTAATTGTCCACCTTTCGTAGATATTTTGATCAACTTAAGATTTTGATTTGTAAAGCATACATTATAATTATCACATCAGATATTAATGTTTACAAAGTTTAATGTTCCATGAAAGTACTAAATGCACAACAATGGTTCCGTTCCACCGTTCCTTGAATGTACCGACGTGTATAGCTAAACGAAATCAAACAATGTCTTTTTGCCTTTTTTGCATCAAAAGGATAAATATTATTTAAATGTTAAATAAATATTTTGTCGAAGTGTAATTTATTTATTTAAATAGATTTTATTTTCACTTTTTAAAAGCTTAGAAGAAATAATGGAAACATTTTTAAGGAATTATGGAAAATTCTTGAAATGTGCGAAGTATTTGAATAACACTGTTAATTTCAAATGAATATTCATAGGGATATTCCACTAATTAGAGCTTCGCAAATGAGGATATAATAAGTTTTAAGGTAAATAAAAAAATTGAAAATGACGTCGATACTTGATATATTTGAGAAAATATTCTTCTGGATTCATTTAATTACATTTAGTTAGAATCATAGCTTCAAGTTGAACGCACGAAATGTTGCAGATAACATTTTAGTAAAGCAATAACTTTTGAACATAAATTAGACCTGTGGAATTAATGTTTTGCAAATCTAAATAAGAAGCAATATGTTCCACTCACATTTAAAGAAACTTAATTCAGTTCTTCGGATGTATTATCTTGAACCATCATTCGACTTGAAATGGTTTAAAGGTGAGTTTGCCTCTATACTCCATATTAATAACAATTCCATTTATTTACAAAATTTATCATCGCTTTTAAATTGCTTTTATTCCAAATTTCTACTTAACACATTTCTGTCTGTGTGAGGTCACATAAAAAATACAGTAATAGCACAATAAAGCTAATTTGTTTGGGTTGTTCTTTTGCGTCAGTAACCGGAATTAATTTAAGAAGACATAACATCACACTTCTTGTGCCTTGTGCGGGGAAGTGTTAATTTTTGTTTATTTTTATCAAAATTTACTACAAGATTTAATCGTATTAAATTATTATCAAAAGTTAAGAAGGGTTATATAATAATGTATAAACTTGACTTGATTTTGATGACCGAGAGCTTACAAATTCAAATTCAGCCGACAATCACATAGTATTAGCTTGAGAGTTCAACCTGGTTCAAACTTCAACCCCTTTTGTATACAAGGTTTTGTTATATTAGGTCTGTTTGTTTACCGCAACAAACTGCAACGAAGTTCAACAGAGTAAACATTATTTTCGTTTCTTACCCGAATTAGTTGCAAAGAAAGGGGGAATCTAATTCTAAGGAAAATTTTGCAACTTCTTGCAACAGAAATTTCTTGTTGCAATTTGTTTTTTTACTCTGGTACTAAGAATTTGAATTTGATCTGAAACGGTAAGCTAAAGGACATTGGATTGTTTAATGTGCGTTCTGGGTCGCTGTGTGGCGCTCTGATTTCACACTGAGCTGTTCGATGACGCTTTTATTTCGCCCGGTGCATTTCCATCGTGTTCGATGTGTACTCAGTGCTGGCACCGGGAGCGCTCTGAATCGCCCCAAGTTTTTTTCGGGGTGAGAATTTCGCAGCTGTTCGAATCAGCTGCTGCTGATAGCAAAGCACTACTAATGCGTTCGATGTGAAACCAAACCCAGAAAATTTTTTCAGTTTTTTGACAGCTCCGTTCAGGGTAGTGACAAGCACCAGAACGCCCCGGGGCTGATAACATCGAACGAACATCATGCTTTATCATTTGTGTAACTAAATGTTTTTTTTTGACGGAGATTAATAGGAATTGTAATCAAAAGCAGTAATGAAAATTGTACAGAATTGTCAAACGCTTTCGAAAAGTGAAAATGAACTGCAGCAAATGCCTTCAAAGTTTTGTAACAAATTTCTCTCTTTCGGAGAGAATTTTACTCTCTTTTACAAATTTGACAGATTTCAAACAAACTGCTTCAAAATGTTACCAAACAGACCTATTGGCGCAAAATTATAGTCCGCTAATGAACAACTTTAGTGTGATACTAGCTTAAAATGACGTTTCAGACATGGCTCAAACGTCATTTTAAGCTAGTATCACACTAAAAATGTTCATTAGCGGACTATAATTTTGCGCCATTGTATTTAATTTTGAACTTCGACTAATTTTCTCTAGATGCTGTTTACTCGATGTAAACGACAGTTTAGTCCTGAATTCGAATTGAGGATACAAGAACATAGTTGAAAGCAAAATCTGGCCCTAAGTTTCAATTTCAACCCCGTCTCTATCTCTTTTTACTGTATACCTATTTGGTTATCATCTGGGCTACCAACATGCATCTCAGTCATTTTTAAAGTCCCCCGGTAAAATATGAATATTTTGTTTCGGTTGAAAATAATTGATTACTTAAAAATAATAATAACTGAAAACCAGTTACAATTGGAACGCAAACAAACAATAACAAATTCGCAATAACTCATGTTCGTGCTTTGCATCGTTCTAACTCAAATACTATTTATTGCTAAACTCCTTTCATAATAATTAATTCTGTCAACAAAAATGCAATATCAACATGTTGTTCCTCGCCATGTAGTCAAACTTGACCTGACTCACTGTCACAAGTTCGATGATACCTACTTTTAATATGTGATTCACCTAATTTGGCTTTCCCCAGCTAATTTCTTAAAACATATATCTTGCTAATTAAAGTAGAATACAAAACGAATCACCTTCTCAAGATGCACCTAGATCCTATTTTGCACTCCCACCAATTAGTCAAGTCACACTTCCGTCGTGTAAATATTTTGTTAATTGCACTACCTATAGTTGTAGTTAAAGAGAGCAAAACGATAGAGAACCCACCAACATCCAATTCACATTCAAGTGCTAATACCTAGGAGGGCAATTATTCTGTAAGGCTAATTTACATTATTATCACGAGCAGGTTCGGGCCAGTATAAAAGCCGAATGCATTTACAAAAACTGTTACACAAAGCTCTAAGCCATATTGTTAGGAAGGTTCCAATAACCAGTAGTCAATTAAATTTTTCTTGGACATCTTTAAATTTGTACCAAAATGATTTCTAAATTTGCTATAGTGAGTTATTTTTCATTCAATTCTGAGATTTGTAAAAGTTTTTGTTTATTTTCCTATATAGAAATTGATTTTGTCATTCTGTACTGTGTTACTGGTTACAGGACATCCATATCCACAAAGTGAATTCGAACCAAACTCAGTTAATGGAGCCGACAGTCTTAGTGTTCAATTGCTGACACGGCCACTTGAAGAAGAAACAAACTTTTTGCTGACAACATCGTTGTTGGAAAATAAAGCATCGTTATTGGACGCAGCTGCATATGATGAAAATCCAAATGACTTGGAACTAGCGGAAGTGAATGTATTTAGGCCAGTTTTTCGGTATCGTGTGTCAGTGTCGAAAAAAGTAAAGAATCCACCGCAGTTTTAGTGAAGTAGGTCAATAGCGTTTAATTTAAAAAAAAGCCAAAGAAGATTTTGTGTACATAATTATACTAAGTTTTATGTTTAAGAATAAACATTTAAAAGCAAAATTTACTTATTTCTTTTATTGAGGTAGAAGAAAACCATTTTCTTTAATTTCTATATTTTTTGTTGGTATTTCTTGAGGATTATGAGAAACAAACATTGAGGTCAGGCCCAGTGACGTTAACTTAATATTAAGGGTATTCACGTAACGAGATAATTTTCTACTTTGCGGAAAAATAGAAAATTCCGCAAAAGATTTAAATGAACACCTCAGCAGAAAATAGTTGCGTAAACAAGGGAAACAAACAGCTCAAGAGCTGTTTGTTAAACGTCAAAGTGAATTTGTTCAATTCACGTCATTCGATAAATTTATGTTAAAGTGATTCTTTTTTTTATTCTAATTACATTTTAATTTTTGCTCTTCACAAGATGCCAAGAAGTAGTTTTAAAACAAAATTCATTCTTTTTTTTTGATTTAATTTGACTTCCCGCTTATGTCAGTTCAGTTGGAGAAAAGATGAAATGAGCGCCAAATTAAACGTCAAAATAACGTCATAAATTTTATCAGGTTTTTTTTCTGCAGTTTCTGCTTCAAATTTGTGAGATAAAATTCTACGATTTGCAGAAAATTCTTCCCATACAAATTTTGACAGCTCATTTCTACCGATAGAAAATTCTACGGTTTCTACGGTTTCTATGGGTTTTCCGCGTTTACGTGAATACCCCTATTATGTATCTCTAAAAAATAAAAACAACTTGTTATCGAAGAACTATAAGGCCTTAGTGGCTGCACTCTAAAAAAAAAATTTAAATGCGTGTAAAGCTAAAGCTTAGTGTACACGATTGCCAGGTCTGACAATCATTGTCAGATCTGCAAACGTCTGACAATGTGTGAAAATGAGCTGACAATGAGCTGAAAATTTAATTTGTGTGTACACGGTTTGCAGAAATCTACAAACATCTGCAAATCTGTTACCAAATATTTGTCTGACAATGTTGACAAACTAATTTGGCCAAATAGATAGCAATAAATTTGCAAACATTTGTAGATTTTCTGCCAACCGTGTACACACCAAATCAAGTTTTGGATCTGCAAATTTATTTTCAGCTCATTGTCACACATCAAAAACAAATCAAAATATTTTGGCAAACGTGTACACTCAAGCTGACAACCGTGTACACACCAAATTGATTTGCAGAAAAATTTGTTCATCAAACATTTTGAAGACAAATGAATTTGCAGATGTGGCAATCGTGTGTACACAAAATTCATTGGGAGATCACCAAATTTTTTTCATTTTCTGACGTTTCTGCAAACGTCTGACAATGAATAAATTTGCAGATGCCATTTGAGGAACATTTGCAAATTTATTCATTGGCAGACAAATTTGGCGAAAACTACAAGGTAAATTTTAAGGTGCTATCTTTCATTTCAAAGAAAATGTATAAAAAAGTTAACATTTATTTTTAGATATGGATGATTTTATTGAAAATGAAAGTGCTGAACATTTTCAGTCCAATACGGTTGAGGCATTTACACGGTCACCGCCGCCTGAAAACTAGCCAAAAAAAATTAGGAAATCGTATCGGAAGAGGGAAGAGAAGGAGTGGACCCATGAAGATACGATGAAGCTAATTCAAGAAATTGAGATGAGGCGGAGTTAATGGGATGTTGGATGTCAAGAATACAAACTGCCAAAAGAATTGTTATGGCAAGAGGTTGCCGACGCCACAAATATGACGCCAAACAATTGTAAAGGCAAGTGGGCTAACTTAAGGATAACATTTAATGCAAACCTTGAAAAACGAAGAAAAAAAAATTCAGGTCAAGGCACTAGTGAAGCAATACCTATCACCTGGAAATATTTCCATCCAATGTTATTTTTGGAGTCAAATAAGGTTTTAAAATCAACAAAATCAACGTCCTCATTTCAACTTGTAGAACTCTGCCATTGACGACGCGTCATTTTTAACGACTCTCGAGGAGGAAGTGCCTGTTCAACAACCAAACAGGCGTAAGACTGACGTTTCTACGCCTTTTGATAGTGACACCAGCCAAAGCCGGGGCTCAAATATCAAGGCAATGGTGGTAGAGGCATTGCAAAGTATGCGTTCCTCTTCTAAAACCCCGAAGACCCCATCCGTCCTCCTTATGGCTTCAGAGTTGGACACACTAACAACAGAACAGGCAAAACTGGCACGGTTGAAACTGAGAAGAGCGTTCAATGATATAATGGAGGAAGTTATTATGGTATTTATTTTCACTCAGATTTATGTACAATTTTTGTATTTTAGCCATCTTCATCTCAACAGGAGCACTCACGTGACGTAAAAATGAATCTGTACTGCCATTCCACCTCACCCTCTTCGATGAAGTACGATTTAAATTCATCTCGTATATCTTTGGCTTCCAATGGAGGATCAATACGGGATCTTTCTAATGGATAAAACGTTTTAGCTTCTGGTTCTAGGCCTTGCCGCCAATCACCTAAAATTAGTTCATGATTTTCGTTGTAGCGAATAGCGATCAACATAATTACGAGGTGCGTAATTATTTTTATTCGTCGTCATCAAGAAATTATGCAGTACGCAATAAGCAAGTGTAACTTTCTTTGTCTTTTCAGCGTTCAAATGTATGGGTTTACGCAAGACTCGGAAGCGTGCAGACATAGTACCGAAAACATTTTCGATGATTCGGCGAGCATGGCTCAAACGATAATTAAATACTCTTTGCACCATGAAGAGACCGCGTTCGCCAAATGGCTTCAATATGTTTGGTCGTAAAGCAAACGCGTCATCTGCGACAAGGACATACGGAACAGGCAATTGTCTACCGGGAACCGGGTAGTGGTTTGTGTGGTGGCAAGCACAGCTGATTGTTATCCAACCCTTGTCCAAATGTACAGCGGTTGAACACACCACCGTCGGAAAATCGCCCATTGCGGCCGACATTGATGCTCCAATGCAGTTTGGGAATTGCCAAATTTCGTTGAAATCGTTGGCAATAGCGTTCCAAGCCTCTTGTGTTTTCGGGGCCTAAAAATCGCAGTTATTATACATTCAACAATTGAATTATGTAAATTTACCTGAAGATATTCGTCCACGAGAACTTTATATATAGCATCGAGGACATGTGGAATTATTCTCGAGATCGTTGTAGCAGGAATGCGAAACAGGTATTGCAACGGCCGAAAATTGTCGCCGGTAGCTAGGTATCATAGGGTTAACGCAAGACGCTCACCTGCAGAAATGCTCTTGAGCATATTCGTATCTTGTTTTTGAAAATGTGGAGCAACCAAAGCTAAAAGGTGATCAAATTGCTTGCAATCTATTCGCAAAAAATTTCGATACAGTTCTGGTTCCTCTGTTCGCAATTCGACCTCCTGCTCACGACGGGCCACCCAATCCTTTGTCCATACCCTACGACACATCTTTTTGGGCTGTTTGGCTGTTTCTTCATCGCTGCTTTCTAATAAAAAAGCACTCAAAATAGTCGCAACTGCCACGTTTTTTTCCATTTATCTTATTTTTTTATAATATTTCACTTTGTTTTAGTAGCTTTAAAATTTTTTGACAGATGCGATGTGTGACAATGAGCTGAAAATAAATTTGCAGATTCAAAATTTGATTTGGTGTGTACACGGTTGGCAGAAAATCTATAAATGTTTGCAAATCTATTGCTAGCTATTTGGCCAAATTATTTTGTCGACATTGTCAGACAAATATTTGGCAACAGATTTGCAGATGTTTGTAGATTTCTGCAAACCGTGTACATACAAATTAAATTCTCAGCTCATTGTCAGGTCATTTTCACACATTGTCAGACGTTTGTAGATCTGACAATGATTGTCAGACCTGGCAATCGTGTACACTAAGCTTAAGGAATTGAGGAAACCTACAATGTTATGCCGATTTCAAACGGCTTAGTTGAGAAACACTTTTCCTTTTCCACGATAAATGATATTTTGATAGATGAAATAAGGTACGAGTCAGATTCGACCCACGATTCTCATATTAAGCTACGGGAACTACTGACTGCTATGCTATGTATTCATGTAACTGAACAGGCCTTTTGCATATTAATTGGAAATAAATTGCATACTTTCAGGGAAATGTGTTATGCTGTCATTTTGTGTCTTGATTTAAGTAGGGAATTCCCAGTTTGTGCCAAGCCATTCATTGAAGAAGTAAACATTGGCTCCACGTTCACTGTGACTGTGTTATATTTCAAGTTTCAAGTCGAATTCTTCAATTGTTACGAGCTGCATTAGTGCATTGTTAACCTTTCTATACTCGCGCAGTTTGACAGTACACGTATACTCGCGCACGGTCTCTCAGACCCAGTGCTGCCAGATTTCTCAACCGAAATTCCCCTTTCGTGGTCTGAAAATTCCCCTTTTTCCCCTTTTGTGACAGTGATATTCCCCACAAATTCCCCTCGATATTTAAAACGTATTTTGTGTATGTTTTAATCAATTTTTATACTTTAAAAATAAAAGATTAGCAAGTCAAGAAATCCAAATCAAAGAAATTGTGAACACCACAAACAAACCAAATAACATACCAATCTATCGGAAATATCTTAAATAATTTTTTTTATTTTACATAACACAATTCACACTAATTTTTTTTTTTTATAAAAAATTGATGATCCGTTTTTCTCAAAAGCTGATTGTATTATGCGAAAAAATTAAAGGAATAGTTCCACTGATTTGTGTTCGTACGATTAAAATGGAAGAATTCTGTCAGGAAAAAAATTTCGGCTGAATTTCAACTAGGAAATTTTTTCAGAAACATCAATTTTGTTGCTATAACCGGCCTCTTAAAAAACTTCCAGTGATGTGTTTCAATGATGAAAACCAATGGTAGCTAAAACTGGCCCCTTAACACCAACAGCCTTCCAATTAAAAACACGCAAATTCCCAATCTATGAAACAAAAACAATAATAAATGTCCACTTTTCCAGTCTACGCATACGCACGAGCCGTAGATTTTTGTTAGTCTACGAGTTGTTTGTTTACGCTCACTAATTTGTAAATTATCTAGTTTTGTTGGGTTAGATAAGTAACATCTGTTTTTCCCCTAGAAGGCAGTGGAATCCCCTTTTCCCCTTTCACCAAATTTTCGACGACGATTCCCCACGAAAAGGGGAATTCCCCTCGATATGGCAGCACTGCTCAGACCGAAATCTTATCTCGTCTACATTTTCGTGAATATGTATTTTCCAAATTGTTTTTGCGGTTTATTTTAAAGAAAGTAATATATTTAAATGAAACAAATAGAAAAACATAGCAACTTTAAACTTTATTCGATAGCAATTACATTTTATGCAAGCCTCTCAAAAAATTCAGTTTTTTTTTGGACCTTAACTTATAAAATAAAAATAAATATTTGTCTCAATAAAAAACAAAAAAAAATTATTAATTCATTGAAAACAAATAACAATAATTATAAGAAAGTATAAAAAGAGATTTAGTTTTCATAATTGTTCAAATCGTAGCAATCTGAACATACCATTAGTGCATGCTCAAAAAACCAATTCAAAACGGTTCCTAGAAATGTTATATATGTAAAATATATATATATACATATATAAAGTATATACATACACATAAGCATATGCAAAATATAAACACCCCTAACGTAATACAAAATTTACCATCCACTGTTTCTTCTAAAATTTGAAAATTTCTTAACCAAAAACTCTAACACCTCTACTCGCGTCGGTCTGACAGACCGAAAACTAACAAAATATACAACAAGTCTACCTAACAGGAGCGCTTGCGCCCATCTAATCGAAAGAAAATACTTATTTAGGAAGTTACTCAGAATTTCAAAAAGACAGCGATTTTATTTTTCAAGAAAACTAAGAATTAATGATTTGTCGGTCTGAGAGACCAATGCGCGAGTATAGGAAGGTTAAGAGAAAAGTAATATAAAATAATCCTTACCTAATGTAAATCAGTGTTAGTTATAGTAACTAAAAAATATCCCCCTGATTGTGAAAATTAGCCATCTAGTTATTGATTCCTAAACGCGAGTGTCAACATTTTCAAGTGAGGTGAGGTTATATTATTATCTAATTATGTGTACATAATGATCGATATATATAGATCAGATCTATGTAGTATGTATGCAAGTGCATGTGATACCAATACAATATAATTATTCATTATGTTTATGTAGGGGAAAGTAATTTGCATCATGTACACTTTCCGAAAAATTGTCTGCAAACACTCAAGTCAAGGAAATTCTAAAATAAATGTTAAATAAGCCGATTTTAATGAAACTTGAAATCATAAACGATCCTGTAGAAAACAGAACCAGTTTTAAGATTAAAGACTTTCAACAAAAAGTGCATTTATCCGATCCCCATTCCAAAAGTGCCAACTGTGAATCACTTGCGCCTTTATTAAGGGATCATTTTGTGTGGGCTGAAAATTATTCGTGTATGAGCATTTTGGCCAACAAATCCATGGTTTATGAAATATTTTATAAACCGTGAATTTGCGGCTTAACATGTTGGCTGTGTATGGGCAAGTTTACAACAAATTTTGAAGTTTATCAACATGTTCGTCGTGTATGGCGTTGTCTGACAACAATTCGTCATTTGTGTAGTTGTAGTTATTTTCGTTGCATTAACAGGTCCGTTCGTTTACCTCATAAAACTGCCCAAAACTGCCCAAAACTCCTACTTTTGCGTTCGTTTACTGCCACTAATCCTAAAATCTGTCACTTTTTAAGGAGAAAATATTTCCCCTACCTGCCGATTTTAGCTACAAAAATTTCTTGTGGCAGTTTGTGTAAGTTCTGTCAAACCATAAGAAGTACATTGAATTTTTTTGACGTTTGACATAATTTTGTGCATTGGGCAGATTTTGCCTGTAAAGCGTTCGTTTACTTTTTGGGCAAATCATAAAATTTCATCCCCACTCCTCCATTTTTGACAGTTTTTACACAAACTGCCCAAAAAGTAAAAGAACGGACCTAACATGTCGTCGCAATCAAAACAATTTATGAAAATTTCATTGAAATACTTGTATCGCACATTTTGCCTTCACTCACACAAAAAATGAAGTTTATAAACATGTTGGTCCGTGTATGGCGATATGGCGAAGCGCTGCCCAACAAATCACACCAACATGTTCACTGTCTGTATGCCTCGCTTGAGTTGTCAAATAATGAGGAAACAACTTCAGGTTGAAGAATGTAAGTGTTGGCAGACGAGTAATATTTTACCTAATGTTGGAATCTCAACTGATTTACAAAATTACGGGTGATATTTTAAAATTATTGATTAGTCATGAAAAAATGCATTTTAACAAGAGTATAAGTAATGGTAACAAATTTCAATATATTTTCTAACGTGCGTTGAATGACGTTTAAAATATCCTCAAAGGGAAATATTTCATAAAATTTTCTATCAAAAAATATACCATGAATTCTGAAGTCAGTCAGTACTAAACATGACGTTTACTAGTGAATTCTTAGCAGAAAGTTCGATTTTGTTTAATTAATTAAGGCCGTGTGCGAATTCAGTTAAAAATGGGTTAAAACTTGACGTTTGGTTAAATTTTGACACTTTGCATTGAATAAAATTATTAGACTAGCTACGGAGCAGGTTAAAATATGACAGTTGTGGTTAAAAATTCATCCATTTTTATTTTTTAACCACAATTCATCCAATTCGCACACGGCCTGAAAATAGAAATATGTATTATCAATGGCCCTTAGTAATAGAACCCAATTTAGCCATAATTCGATTTTAACAAAAAATCTGTAGTAATAAAACACACATCTCAATTCTAAACTAAAAATATGCTTAGAAGCAGCTCACCTGTATCTAAGTCAAATTTAAAATGATGGAATCACAATAGAGTTTTGAGAGAACTGACGTAGGCGCGAAGTTCACCATAATACGTTTTGCGAATTTGTCAACTTCAAAAGTGACAGCAGGGGCCCTACTTTGTAATGCGTTTCGAAAGCAAATATTTTCGAAAACGAATATTTTGTACTCTCTATTTCTAATGCGGATAAGAAATCTAGTACTTACGGATTGACAAATTCGCATTCGGATTTTTCGTACCTGGCAATGCGTTTTCGAATGCCATTAGCATTCAAAAACGGAAATTTTCTTTCTACACCAAGAGAGGTAACGGATTGCAATTCGAAGGTCGTTTTTAAAGGACACAAAAGGAAAATAATTGTGTTTAGTTGTGTGAAATAGGTAAAATGTAAGTCAGGTCAAAATTTAAGCAAATAAATTTCATAACAGGGAATCATCAGCCAAAAATGTGCTCATCCCGATTTTGCCAAGGGACGTTTGAACGCCTCGGACGCGAGTAACACTTCCAACAATTTGGGACAGGCTATCGCCATCTTTTTATGCAGAAGAACCACCAATGAGAGACGGTGTTCTTCTCTATTCTTCATCCATTCATACGGCAACCGAGGCCATTTTATTAAGTTTTTATTGGGTTATGTATTTTTTTTTACAAATTAATTTGAACATTCTCGCCTTGTTTGTGTTTTGTTTTGTTTTGATTTTTTTTTTTGACAGATCTAATAAGAAATACTTCGAGACTCCGCAAATCTATTCTATAAATAGAAAAAGTACTAGATGATTTTTTTATTCGATTCGAACATTTTACAGAGTACGAATTCATAAACGAATCGAATATCAGATTCGAATCGGATTGGCTTTCGAAACGCATTACAGAGTAGGGCCCCAGTTCTTTTTTTTCAGTTCACAATAACGAAAGAGTCACAATGATTGCGAAGAATTAGACTTTTGTTAAATTTGAACTGTTACTACGAAATGTTAAAAGCAGCTTTTCTAAATCTAACAAAAAGTGACTTTCAAACCGACTTTACTTATGTTTATTACTAAGGGCCAATGATTTTTAATTTTGACCAAGTTGATGTTTATGTTTGATTTTTGATTTTAAGAACTATTGAAGTGGTGATTCTCATCGGCTTTGTTGGTCTTTTTGATGATTATAAATGAAAACAGTTTTCATCTGATTTTTCTCAACGTTTCGACGGTTATTGTAAAGGATCCTGTAGGAAAAGCTAATGTTTTAAAATGAAAAATATAAAGTTAAGGTCCATTCATATGGAGATACGACCTGCGTCTGCGAATTGCGAATGTGTGTTGTATTTGCTATTTCATTCATATGAGTAGCACTGCTGTCGTTTTTGCTACTATAGTAGTATTTTACTCCTTTCGAGAGTCAAATGCTACTCTACTATCCTTAGACGAAATATGCTCCCCAATCTTAGTAAACAAAATCTACCTATATTCTATGTAGTATGAGATAAAACAAGAATCGAAAATCAAAATTCTCACATTTCTTAGCTCATTTATGTTCAATCAGTGAGATAGTTGGCCTAAATTTAAGTCAAAGTAACCAATTTACGAAAATTGCCAAACATTTTAACGTACATTTTAAGGTTCCTTAAACAACACACCTAATTCCACACCTTAATTACTCGAAAATGTTGAAAAAATGAGCCTGCATTTTTTAAACACGCTTTTATGTATCAAGATCAGGATCACTTAAGTCTGTATTTGTAGGTACTAGATTAAACATTTTGTAATGAAATAAATAAAATTCAATTGATGGAATTACTACAAATAGAACTGTAAGAAAACCTAACCTTTTTAATCACAAAACCTCTGTCGCATGCATTCAACTTCTTCAAATCTGAAGTGATATTTTCTGTGCAGTTCCGTGGTTAAATTTATAATTAAGGGACAACTTGGGGAACCTTTAAATATCAATTCGTCAGAAAAGTGGGAAACTAGCAAAAAAGAATTATAGGCAAAAATATTTGATTTGGAGCCGTTTTCTTCACTTATTTCAACTTGTGAACCTTTGCAGTTGACAAACTCAAGAGTTGAATTTTAAAGTCAAGCTGAAGATTGTTTTTCTTTACTTACGTAACTTTTAATTTAGAGTTTTGAATTTGAAAGTAGTAGCCACTGGGAAACTCATAACAATTTGGAGTAGTTATGTTCGAAACATGATTTTTTGCTTTTGGAGACGGTGAAAGCAGTTGCGCGATGAGATTCTGAATCAAGAAGAAAAAAGACGACAGATACCTCTTCATAATGACATAATAGCCTCCTCCGGCAAAATTGTTCTCTAGGAAGTACCAGGCCAAAATGACCATACAGGAAACTACTTTTGTGTTCGAAGACCCGCCAATCAAAGAAATCTCTTGGGAAAGAATATAAACCCTTAAAAGTAAACGCAATACATAATTCTGTGCATACAGATAGTGCATAGTCACTAGTCAGTTAGATTTTTAAACATTTTTTTCCCTACTCTATTCATACTTTCAAAGCTCAAGTCTTCGTAATTTTCTCTTCGCTTTATGATGATAACTTAAATATTTGTTTAATAAAAAAAGTGTTTTACTTAATGCAGAAAACACACAATATCTGACAGAAAATTGTACGTATGTTTAATGATCTAATTTAGTTTTTTGACAACTTAAATCGAAATTTAAGGATAAAATCCTCAAGTTGATATCAACTTCGATTGTATAAAAGGCTCCTCCTATCCGACAAACACACAATTTGGGTTTTAGAACTCTCAAAAATTAATAAAAAAAACTATCGTTTGCTAATAAACTTCAACCACATCATTTTTAAAACTTCAAAACGATCTGCAAAACCCATTATAAGTGATACTTTTTTCCGGAGGCGACTTATCGGGCTAAGTTAAGAAATTATACTACCCAAATATAGAAAATACTCCTCAAAATAATTCAAAAATACTCCCCATTACATTTTTGAAACGACAGCACTGATGAGTAGTCGCAGAGAGCTGCGAACTGTCATAAAAATCAAACCAGACATACAGAAAATATTTCTTTATTTGATTTTTGATTTTTGATTTTTTGAAATCCGAGCGAATTATTTATTCGTAGCTTTGTGGAAAGCGTTTTGTATTTGTGGATTGCGAGTTCTCATTTGAAAATTCGCAGTTCGCAGCTGTTATTCGCATAGAAAACATAAAAATGTGTTTATTGTGTGGTTTTAACTAGTTTTAGGCAGTATTCTATATTGGAATACGTAAAGACGGTAATTTATTCACTTTATTAATCAATTAAAAAAAGAATAGGTTCATATTTACTTTAGAAATAGCTTTAAAAGAATAATTCGAAGACGCAGGTCGCAGCTCATATGTACGGACCTTTAAGTAAAGCGCAGTTTTGTGTAGGGTAAAAGTGCCAACAGTGAATCACTTGCTCACACTTTGTAATGTAAAAAACATCTCTGGACATTTCATGACATCAAACCATTTGACTGCGTGATCTCTTGATCGAAGTCGGTTGTCCCCGTGTGTTTGTGCTGACGGTGCTGTACCAGCGCCGTCAGAAAACACAAACACTATTTTAATCCGTTCCACGCATAAGGCCGTATCCGAATTCAGTTAAAAATGGGTTAAAACTTGACGTTTGGTTAAATTTTGATATACCGCATTAAATAAAATTTGACTAGCTGCGGAGCAAGTTAAAATATGACAGTAGTGGTTAAAAATTCATCCATTTTTAACCACAGTTCATCCAATTCGCACACGGCCTAAGACGTAAAAAGTTATCCACTGTTGACACATTTACCCTACTAGTACTAGTACTAGGCGCAAGTACTGGATACACATCAATTTTTTTGTCTTTGTAAATTTAATTAGCTTAGCCTTCGTTTCAAATTTTATCAACAATAGGGGTATTCACGATTCGGTGCAAATGGTCTTGTATCGTTGCAAAAGTGTTAAAGTGTAACATTTTCTTGCACTAAAACAGCAAAATATACAGACTACAATTTTGCTACACTTTTGCACAAATGTTTGTTTTTGACATTTTTACTCCGGTATTGCTATAGAATAGTAAAGCTGTGTTCACGATTTACAAAAAAAGATGCAATTTCGCAATTTTGCACCTCTATGTTGCACCGGATCGTGAATACCCCTAATTTGTTTTTAAGTTTACTTTAGCAAATTTGACTGGGCTATTTCTCTTTCCGACATTTTTTTTTTTTTGTACAGCATTCGCTATATGAAAATTATAATTTATTTTTCTAGGACCGTGTGTGAATTGCGTTAAAATGTGTATTAAAATTTGACGTTTGGTTAAAAAAGGGAACGAATTTAGCCATTTGCTGTGTGAACTGTGAATTGCGTTAAAAAGGGTTTTTTTACCAACATTTCTGTTGAGAACTAAGAAATTTCCCTCATGATTTAAGAAATTTCCCTCAGGTAAAATAATTTTGTGTACAATACCAAACTCTAAGCAATAAATTCCATGAAAAGTCACTAAGAATAACAAACAAACTCCGTTTTATTTATTTTTATAGATTTTGCAGTGGTAATTTGATATTTTGAAGCAAAAATAAAAAATCTTCAAACGAAAATTTCCCACAGCAGGATAAATTTTAACCCATTTTATTCACCACGCTAGTGTCAAGTTTTAACCAAACGTCAAGTTTTAATACACATTTTAACGCAATTCACACACGGCCTTACTGCTAAAACTTATTTCGTACAGAAAATAAACGCAATAGAAGTGGAGGAATCTTCATTGCACGGACTATACTTTTAATAATTAATCTGTCACCAGGCTATAAAAAATTATAGCAATTAAAAAGTAGAAGGTATGAC
Source organism: Sphaerophoria taeniata (assembly GCA_943590905.1). Classification (NCBI taxonomy): domain Eukaryota; kingdom Metazoa; phylum Arthropoda; class Insecta; order Diptera; family Syrphidae; genus Sphaerophoria; species Sphaerophoria taeniata. The sequence goes on along the minus strand of OX016540.1, from coordinate 17,529,845 downwards.
GTAGGATCTCGCCACCTTAACTTTTCTTGACATTGACATTGATTTCACAGTACTTCGCACATAAATGTAACGAACTACAGACACATAGCACTTAGCAGCACTGGCGACTGAGGCCATCGGCTGGGACAGAACAAGCCATTAATACAACAGAGAGAGACAGATAGATACATAGAAGGGAAGAACATATAACATAAACCTACGTGGCACAGAGGAGAAGACACAGATTTTAATTGTCTCATATCATCGCACAGGTGGCCTCAGATAAGCTGGCGATTTTTGTAGAAAAAGAATGCTGCTGAAGCTGGGGAATGAATCCGTAACATTCGGCTACTCTATCCTCTGTGCCATCAAGATGTGGCAGATGCATGTAAATCCGACATAAAGCTCTTCTTTTTCAAAGCAAACTCTAATTTCAAGTTTTCTGTTCGAATTGCAAACAAAAAATAATTTAACTCTCGTATTTTGGAACCAAATCGCGTTTTAAATCAGTTTTATTTTGTTTCCACCCTAAATTCTTTTGAAGTTTCAGAGCGCCATCTGATTTTAAAATCTCATATCTTCATCCAGATGTTTAGCTGTCATTTTCTTGTATGTATTTGTAAACATATTCAAGTAAACTCTATGCAGTGCACTTAAAAAAGTAAAAGTAAAGATAAAGTACGCAACAAACTATACACTTGCATTTGTATACACACCCGTAAAGCAATTTTATCTTTCTTGTTTCTTTTTTGTTTTAATTAAATTCTCGTCAAGTTTGTTGGAATTTTCTATTAAATAAACGAATTATTTACTAAACTCTTCGACCGCAAAAGTAAGAAAAACTCACCAATAAATCAACCACATTTTTCAAAACACAAAGTTGGCTCACTTCCCTTGACAAATTAGTTAACAAAAGAAAAAAAAACCTTCCGTTCCATTTTTTACAGATAAGTAATAAAAAACTGCGTTGTTTTGTTGCAAAATAGAAAAGAATTCTGACTAAAAAACAACAACAATGTCTGACGAGGAATCTTTTGTCATCTTGGGATCATCACCAACACCATCGATGGATACGATCAATTCGCTTCCAATGGCTTCGAATTTTCCATCAGCGACTGTTTTAAAAGAGGCTATCGCTGCTGCGTCTGGACCTATTACTGGCAGTGATTCGCTTGACGGCACGGTCAAAGTAAACACCAACGGAATCACTCAAAGTCAGCTTACAAGTTCGTCGTCATCCGATGGAAGCCAGTTCAGCATTGTCCACAATGGCAATAAAATCGCAACCAAATTGACAGATGCAGCTCCAATCAATGACGTGGATAATGAAATTGGAGCACTTATAGCCGACTGTGTATCGGTACTTCCGACTTGTGTTTCTAGTTCCAAAGAATCGTCCCATGTGTCGGAAAATGACAAGAGTGTGCCAAGTAAATTGATGGAGAAATCAAACGCCTCCACTAAGCTACCAAACACAGATAATTCTCTAGCGGCGAGTTTCATTCTGGGTGAAGTGAGCTCGGATGTACTGAAAGCAAGTATCTATTCACAGTTTCCGAGCATTTGTTCGATGGGCGCTTGCTCGGAAGATGTTCTTAAAATTCAGAACATGATGTCCGAGTACATGGAATTGAAGAGTAAGTTTTTTGGTCCAGTGATTTGCAGTTGTCATTGATTGAGTTTGTTCTTTTAGAAACTTTGATGAATACAAATATCACGATGAAGCAGTTGTATGATCAAACACAAAAGTGGAAGGCCGATGTCAAGGCCATGGAAGATGATCGCAGAGCTGAGATTGCTAAGGTGACTTTTTTGTTGTTAAGTTGGTCTATTTACATGAAATGATTCATTCCGGACTTTAGACCTTTTTCAAAAATCAATTGTTTATCTGCACGTGAGCAATAATCATTTTTGTTAATTAGAAACTGACGTCAATTCGTACTCGCAAGTAACATTCTCTAGAGGCTTATGAGCTTTTATGCATCTAACCATGGTTGAATGAAGATAACAAAGCAGAATTCAAACAGATAGCTTCTAGGGGTTTCCGTAGAAAGAGTTTTTGTAAAGTTAATAATGGACGGTGAAAGGTTATTCCTCTCGAATTTTTACAAAAGGTTTAGGCATTCACCAAAAAGTAGTTGGCTCTACTTTCTTATACCGAATGGTTAATTTGAAGATGAAAATAGTCTCAATCGGTAGATACGCGTTAATGAAGTACAAATAAACAGTTTTTTCTTGTCGGAAATTAATATTTCTATTTTTAATTAATTAAATAAAATCGCATTTTTTTGCACAGAATTCACGATTTAATGCCAATTTTAGTACCGGCAGACTGCGTATATGTATGGGATTTTTTCGGGTCGGGAATTTTCCTAAATATTTCCCTTTGAGGACATTTTGAACTCCGTTCGCCGTTCACTACAAAGTATAGTGAAATTTGTTACTATTACTTATACTCATGTTAAAATGCATTTTCTCATGATAAAATAATAATTAAAAATTTCGCGCGAAATTTTTAATTATTATTTTATCATGAGAAAATGCATTTTAACATGAGTTTAAGTAATAGTTTAAAATTTCGCGCGAAATTTTAAACTATTACTTAAACTCATGTTAAAATGCATTTTCTCATGATAAAATAATAATTAAAAACTTCGCGCGAAGTTTTTAATTATTATTTTATCATGAGAAAATGCATTTTAACATGAGTTTAAGCAATCGTTTAAAATTGCGCGCAAAATTTTAAACTACTACCTACTTAAACTCGTCTTAAAACACATTTCCTCATGACAAATTAATAATATTAATTTATCACCCAAATTTTTTACCATCAATACAAATTCTAACATTGGGTAAAATATTACTCATCTGCCAGCACTAACATACTTCAACCTGAAGTTGTTTCCTCACTATTTGACAGCTAAAGCAAATAAAATAAAAAAAAACCCATAGAATGCGGTATAGGAAAGTCGCCCCAAGTAGTTTCTGAAAGGTGATAGATAGCTCAATCGTTGCGATTGCAAACGCCATCATAGTAAAGTAATGGGCTCCCTTGATTCCCGTCAATCTTGCTTACTTAAGGTGGTGCTGCAGTCCGTTGTGGACTTGGGCCTCAACCAACAGTCTCCGCCAGCCAGCACGGTCCCTAGCTAGCTGTCTCCAGTTTTGCACCACTCCAAGTTGATTGAGGTGTTCTTCCACTTGTGTGCGCCACCTGAGTCGCGGCCTTCCTCTCCTTCTAAGTCCCTTGGGAATAGTGTCGAAGGCTTTCCAGGCCGGAGCATTGGTGTCCATCCGCTCTAAATGACCGAGCCACCTGAGTCTCTGGAAATTGGCCTTTCTGGCTAGGTCCATGTCATTGTACAACCCGAAAAGATCGCTGTTGTACCTATGCACACGGGGCCAAAGATGACCCGAAGAACTTTCCTCTCGAAACAGCCTAAGGCACATTCATCCGATTTTGTCAAGGTCCATGCTTCTGGACCATACAGCAGGACTGGGATGATGTGGGTGTTGTACAGTTTTACCTTATTTGCTCGAGAGAGGGCTTTTCCACTCAAATGCTTTCTTAGCCCAAAGAAAGAGCGATTAGCAAGAGTTATTCTTCGTCTGATCTCGGCGCTGGTATTATTGCCCGTGTTAATAGCAGAGCCTTGGTAGACAAACTCCTCTACTACCTCGAAGTTGTATGCGTGTATTGCGACGTTCTGTCCAAGACGTCGGTGTTGGGTGTCCTTCCTCGAAGACAGCATATACTTCGTTTTTCCCTCATTTACCGCTAAAGCCATTTTTGCCGCTTCTGTCCCAATCCTCACAAAGGCGCCATTGACATCACGCTGTGTTCTTCCCATCAATCAATATCATCGGCGTTCGCGAGAAGTTGAACAGATTTTTGGAAGATAGTGCCTCTGGTGTTGACGGTGGAGTCTTGCACTATCTTCTCAAGAACGATGTTAAAGAAATCGCACGACAGTGCATCGACTTGTCTGAAACCTTGATGGCGCAGCGTGAGTTCTCCATCGTTTTTTTTTTTTTTTTTGCACAAGCGAACGAGCTTGACAGGGATGCCAAAACTAGACATAGCCTTATACAGTGCGTCTCTGTAGATGCTGTCATACGCGGCCTTAAAATCGATGAAAAGCGGGTGGATATCGATTTGGAGTTCATAGGTTTTTCCAGGATCTGCCGCAAAGTGAATATTTGGTCGATGGTAGACTTTCCTGGCCTCAAGCCACATTGATAAGGACCAATCAGATCGTTGACGAAAGGCTTCAGACGTTCACATATTACGGCAGAGACGATCTTGTAGGCGATGTTAAGTAGACTGATTCCTCTGTAGTTGGCGCAAGTTTAAAGGTTCCATTCATCGGGCATGCATTCCTCCGACCATTTCTTACAGATGATTTGGTGCATGATCCTATCTAGATCGTCGCCTGCTGCTTTGAACATATAAGCAGCTAGACCATCTGCTCCAGCGGCTTTGTTGGGTTTCAGCCGTAATATTGCCGTTTTCACTTCTTCTAGGTCGGGTTCACGGAATTGTTGGCTATCATCGTGTCCGATGACGGGATTTTGTTTGTCGTCGCCGTTATACAGTCTACAGAAGTGGTCTTTCCAAATCCCCAGCATTGACTGAAATTCTACTATGATGTTCAATTGTTTATCTCTGCAGGTATCGGTTCTTGCTCGATAACCTTGTTTTACCTTCCGGTAGAACCTCCGAACCTCCGAACTTCATTCCTGCTGTTGGCTCTCTCAACATCCTCGATCTGACGCTTCTCATGCTCTCTCTTTTTTCTTCTGAGAAGCCGGCGTTCCTCTCTCCTCTTTTGCTCGTAGAGCTCACGAGTCTCCTCTTTTGCTCGTAGAGCTCACGAGCAGCTCTTGTCCTTCTATGCAGCGCAGCTCTGTATGCCTCCTGCTTGGCTGCATGGGCCTGCCTGCATTCTTTGTCAAACCAGGGGTTTCGTTTTGGTGGCTGTGTGAAACCTAGCACATTAGAGGCGGCAGCTCTAACTGCTCTCTGGCAATGTTGCCACTGGTCTTCGATACTTGATGTTGGCGGCATAGGATTCCTTAAGAGGTTACTTGATACTCGATCAGAGAAGGATCTAGCGATCTCTTGCGATTGTAGCCGTCCGACGTCGAATTTTCTTGCAGCACTTCCTTGTTTTGGTCGTTGTCGGGATAGCTACGACGAGGTAGTGGTCCGAGTCGATGTTGGCTCCTCGGAAAGTTCGAACATCGAGAATGCTGGACATGCTTTCCGTCGATCGCAATGTGATCAATCTGGTTGACGGTTGATTGATCAGGAGATCTCCATGTTCCTTTATGGATGTTGAGATGTGCTTGCTACCACAACAGTTCACCCGCAGCAAAATCGATCAGCCTGAATCCGTTGTCGGAAGTGGTGTCGTGTAGGCTGTGCTTTCCGATTGTTCCGCCAAAGATGTCCTCTTTTCCCAGCTTTGCGTTAAAATCGCCGAGGACAGTTTTATTGTCATAGCTAGGACATTGCTCATATGTTTAGTCAAGGAGCTCGTAGATCTCATCTTTGGTGTCATACTTTTTCTCTTCTGTGGGGTATGCGCTCAAATTAGGCTAATGTTGCTGAATTTAGCCTTGATTTGGATCCTCGTAATGCGTTCGCTTACAAGTTCTCATCAATCAGGAACCATATAAATTTAGGCGTGATTCTAGGGTTACAGTATAGTGGACAAGGGAATTCATCTATTACTCTTTTAGATGCATTAAAATAACCGTTTTGTTTTTCTTTTTACATTTTACAGCTTCGCAATGAGAACATGGAGCTTCGTAGAGGTAAGCAATTAATAACAATTTAAAATCGTTCTCCAATGACATCAAAAAATTGCAGATCTTGAGTTAAAAGTTGAGCAACTCAAACTCAACGAAGAGGCCAGACTTAAAGAACACCAAGAATTCATTAAAAACCTCTCCGAAAAAACGTCCCAAATCGAGAATATGAGTGCCCAAATTCTCAAACTCGAACAACAGCAATTAGTAAATATCCAACATTTATATTTTCGAAAGATTATAAGCTTTGATTTTTAAATAGGCTACTTTTGAATTTATTCCCAAGGTTGAAATAGCTGGCGGGGGCAATACGAATCAGTGTAACGAAGCAAATGGCGATGCGGCTGTTGCGGCAGCTGCCGAATACGTTTCCATTACTGAATACCAACGCGTTATTAAAAACTTCGAACGACAAATGTCAGCGATTGTTGCCGAAAATTTGGAACTCAAGGACATGGTGAGTCAGTCTTTCTTTTCAAATCAAAAACAACCGAATGACTTTGTATCGCTCTTACTAGCAACAACAATACATTGACGAAATCAGTTGCCTGAAAGTGAATCTTGTTGCTGCTGAAGAATTGCATAAGAAAACCCAAGAAGATATCAGATTCCTGAAAGCCAGTGACGACGAGAAAAGCGAAATGTTCAGCAAATTTGAAGACGAACGCCAAGCTATGCGAATCGATCTTGATGTTCTGAGACAGCAACTCGACATCTATTGCCGTGATTTCAAAATCGAACAGGAATCACGTGAGAATTTGGCCAACGAAAAAGACCAGTTGTTGGCTGATTTGCGCGGGTTACAAAAAAAGAATCAGGAGCTCATTCAAGAGGCTCAAAAAAAGTAAGTTTCTTTTGTCTTTCAAGACTTTCAGGCAATCAAATCTCTTATTTAGTTACGAGGAACACACAAGACAAGTAATGACAGCAACAGGAGCTGTTCCTAAGACCAGAATCAGGACAGAGACGTCTCCCAAGCCAAGTGTGAGTTGTTTTTTACTTAATAAAACAAACGAATCTATTTTTGTTTTTCTTTTTCTTCACAGGTTTATTCACTTGAAAACAATTTCAGTTGCCCTTTGTGCGGACAGATATTCAAAACTCTATGCATCCTCCAAACTCACGTCAATCAGTGCCTGGATGGACACTAATTTATTTATTTTTTCCCCCTTTCTAAGTTTTATTGTTAGGACTTAAGCCATTGATGTTTTAACTCAACATTATTTGACACGTTGAGTTTATTTCAATTGTATTTTTCTTTAGCATAGCAAAATGTATTGCAACGGCAATACACAATTTATGAATTTTCGTTTGAAAGGCTATCCGAGTCCTTTGAAGCGAGTTGTCCGGGAAAGAGAAAATTAAGGAATATAACTGTTTGAAAGTGTTTTCCAAGTGAAATGCTTGTTCATTTGGTGAACTAATTATTATTACAAAAACCATTGTTATTTAAGGCATACAAAATTATATTCAAATAAAGATTTGTGAGCAAAAGATCGATCGCTAATCGCTGTTTCTTTGGGCTGAGCTTAAGAGGCTAAGAAAGCAATTGAGTGACATAGGTATAGCCTCTCTCCGTCTCTCGATCAACTAGGAAAAACTAAACAACACCCTCATCATCCCAGTTCTACTGTATGGTGCAGAATCCCTGCGGATATGTTTGTGAGTGATTGGGCGGGATGGGACTGTTTCAGATCAGATCTCATCGTGACTCTTTTGCTCACGGACAATGTCCTTACTCTACGTTGCATTTTGCTGTGGTGAAGACGCTTTAAATTTTGGGTTTTTGAGCTCAGAATGTTTAGGCCTGACCCATAGTTAAAGTTTTGCGTAGAAAGGGGATGTCTGGCTTGTGTATCATCATGACGACCTGATCGAAGCACCCAAGGGTACACGATCTGGAGGTGGCATAGTGTCTTGCGGCTCATGTTGAACTAACCGATTGTACTACTAGTTATGTGTGTCCTTTGTTGTAGTTAGGCCATTGTTGTCGTTGTTTTTCGAAATCTTTAAGTGGAGAGGGGTCCATGTTTCATGTGCATATGTCCGCCTTGGTGAAGTTTTTCTTTTAACGGTATTGATCGACTTGGACAGTGCATGTCTTAGTCTGATTTCGGGAGAGGTTCAGGTTTGTTGTGTTTGTGTTTGTGTTGTCTTATGTGTTAGTGTTGTCTTATGTGTTAGTGTTGTCTTATGTGTTAGTGTTGTTGTAAGTATGTAGATCTGGCTATTAATTTCTACCTTGATTAATGGCTGGATTTACATATCTGAGGTTGCTAGGCCTCGAGTTTTAAGGAGCTCATCTAGAAGTGACCTCGAAGCTTGATTCTGGTACCACGGGAGATAGAGCCCCCTGAGCAGTTAGTCGGCCCTAGTCAGAGCTGTAAAAGAATGCAATCATTTTGGTATTGCAGTTAAATGAATAAAAAGACTTATTTTTTGAGTATTTTAACTTCACGTCAGTACTTAACTTTAAAGGAAAATTCGCAGTTAATTTTGAAGTCTTTGAATAAAAATCATTTAGAGCAGTTAAAAGACTAGAAGTCAAAAGAATGCATTCTTTTGCATTCTTTGCATTCTTTTGCATTCTTTTGCATTCTTTGCATTCTTTTGCATTCTTTGCATTCTTTTGCATTCATGAATATACCATATGCCTACCTTATAGATAGACTGAGACAGTGGCGCCAGTATCTTAAAGATACTGGAACACTCGGCCCTAGCGAGGTAACCGTCGGAGCGGAATTTTCTCCGTTTTCCTCCGTATCGGAGACATTACCTCGAAGCAAATTTCGGAGGAATCGCAGAAAATTCCGCTCCGACGGTTACCTCGCTAGGGCCGAGTGTTCCAGTATCTTTAAGATACTGGCGCCACTGTCTCAGTCTATCTATAAGGTAGGCCCCCTTGTGGGAGTATCGTGGTGGTTGTTGGTTAACCAAAATCGTGGGAGCATATGGTATCCTTGGTTTTTCTGCGCAATGCTTAAGAATCTTGGGTACAAGAGGTGTTAGATAGACCTCCTAAACGTGTGACTGATTGCTACCTGGTTAATCTTGTATTGCCTTGGGGTGTTGGTCAGCACTTACTTTGACTCCGTTAGGGGGGGGTAGGCCCGCCGTGGGATAAGCTTTAGTTGGCAGGTGCTCACGTAAAACTGTTTGTGATTCTGTATGGTGCTAAAAGTCATGTAGTCTTCCAGCTCTGTTCAACCGCCCCACAACTGGCAAGAGGCTACATGACAGGGACACCTGTGAATCCTTGTTAATCCATGATAAAAACAAAGCAGGAAATAGACCTATTGAAAAGTGTAAGACGTGAATTTATTCACAAGAGTACAATAAAAACAATAGACACCGAGCAGGTGTTTAGAAAATAATCGTTACTCTGGGGTAGTTGAGCGCCCCATTCATAGTCCCTATCCTATGAATGTCAACTGCAGTCGCGGTAGGCCCCCTTGTGGGAGTTTCAGAATGGCTGTGGTTGTCGAGAGATTCGTTCTCGGTAACTGGGACGACTGTTCTAATCCCAGTTATATACACTAGTCAAAACAATTAAAGGAACACTTGAAAAAACTCAAAAATGGAGTGGTTTTTTAAAAGGCTGTATCTCAGTAGAAAAGAGTCGGATTGAAGTGAAATAAAAAGTTTTTCAAAGGTTATCATTTTTTCTTTTATTTGAGTTAAAAAAGTACCGTTAGTCGTTTTTGCTTGAGCGAAAAAAATGTTCACTCAATTTCAAAATCGAAAAAAAATAAACTTTGAGGTTTCATAAAATGAACGGACATTTTTTTTCAATCCAATCAATCTAAGATTCAATTTTAGAATTTTGTTGGCTATAATTCACTGTTTGGTTCAGATCGCTACGATTTTTTTCTAATCAAAAAATGGGTTTACATGCAAAAATACAATTTTGAATTTGGACCCTAATAACTCTGCTAAATATTGACTTACAATAAAAATAAAGGTAGATTTGAAAAATTTGTTAAATTTTCTACACAAAAACATTTTGAAAAAATAAAAATATTGCTTTTTTCAATTTTTTCTATCAATTTATAAAAAGGTCCAAAATACGCATTTTTCAACTTTTTCATAAAAACTACCGTTATTTTGTGCTTTTCAGTGATACAACTAATCTGAGGCTTAATTATTAAAGCTCATAAAATTTCCTTGATTTTGGTGAAAATTTCACATCAATACGATTTACCGTTTCTCTGTTTCGATCAATCAAACTTACGAAACACTTTTTTTTCATTCAATTTTAAGGAAAGCTTTGTTTTTTCTTATTTTTCTGTTCTTTTGAATTTTTTGTTTTTTTAAATTTTTTTTAATTTTTTTCATTATCAGCAGCATTCTTTTTCTACAAAAATCGCCAGCTTATCTGAAGCCACCTGTGCGATAACATGAGACAATACAAATCTAAGTCTCCTCCTCTGAACCACGTAGGTTTCTGTTATGTGTGCTTTCTTTCTATGTGTCTATCTGTCTCTCTCTCTGTTGTATGTCTTGTTCTGTCCCAGCCGATGGTCTCAGTCACCAGTGCTGCTATGTGTCTGTATTTCGTTACATTTATGTTCGAAGTACTGTGAAATGTAATGTAATGTAATGTAAAGTTCTTGATGAAAAACTCGGACAACTCATTGGTTTTCAAAGAGAAAATTGCATATTATTGCAGGTGCATTGGTTTTCAAATGGAAAACTGGAAATGTTCAAAATGGGGTTTCGAATGTAAAACAGAAAGTTCTTGATGAAAAACTCGGAAAACTCATTGGTATACTTCGAGATTTGAGAGGAAACACGAGGATCTTCGATGGCGCACTTATTTTATTGTCTGGTGATTTTCGACAGATACTCCCAGTGATACCACGATCAACACCCGCTGATGAACTGAATGCATGTCTTAAATCATCAGTTTTATGGCGTTATTTGGAAAAATTGACATTAAAAACCAACATGCGCGTACAGCTACAACGGGATGCATCAGCTGAAAATTTTGCAAAACAATTGATGGATATTGGAAATGGGCGAATGCATATTGATGAATCTACGCAATGCATCACTTCTCCAGCAAATTTCTGTTACATTATAGAAAGTATTGAGGATTTGGTACAAAAAGTTTTCCCCAACATTGCACAGAACATCCAAAATCACCACTGGCTCAGTGAGCGTGCTATATTAGCGGCGAAAAACATCGATGTTTATAACATTAATTTCATCATTCAAAACAGAATACCCGGCGAAAGTGAAACTTATAAATCCATCAACACTGTGATGAATCAAGATGAAGTTGTGAACTATCCAATTGAATTTTTGAATTCGCTTGTTTTACCAGGTACATATGCCGCCGCACAGTCTTACATTGAAAATTGGCGTTCCAATTATTCTGCTGAGAAATATCAATCCACCACGCTTATGCAACGGGACCAGACTCTCAGTTAAAAAAATGCTGACGCTTATAATCGAGGCAACAATTTTAACTGGAAAATTCAAAGGTGAAGACGTACTATTGCCACGTATCCCAAAGATCCAGACAGATATGCCATTTGAATTTAAACGTTTGCAATTCCCAGTACGACTCGCTTTCGCAATGACCATCAACAAGGCGCAAGGACAATCGTTGGGAGTATGTGGATTGAATTTGGAGAATCCATGCTTCTCACATGGGCAGCTCTATGTGGCCTGTTCACGTGTCGGAAAACCTTCCGATTTATTCATTTACGTACCAGGTGGAAAAACAAGAAATATTGTGTATCCTACAGCACTTCAATGAATATTGACAAACGAATAAATCAAAATATATATTAATTGAATATTTGTCTTTCCTTCCAATTTATTTTAGTTGGTGGACTAGCAACGCGCACACATAGTAGTTAATTATGTATTATATCATGTGATGATTCTTAGCAAAGTTGTTTGAAATAGGCTCCCGAAGGTTTCTGGGATGGTACAATGAATTTTCAGCTGTTGGCTCCATAGTCATTCCAATGAATTTCAAAAACTCCTTGACGGAGTTTCATTTAATTCTTCAAATCAAGGCAGGACGACGTCTGCCGGGTCAGCTAGTACATGTATAAAAGACAGTTTGGATTCAATCCACCGTGAAATTAAGGCCTTGAGCTAGGTGTTCACGTAAATTGTTTCCTAATGTGTATGGTGCAGAGGAGGTGAAATCATGGACACCCTTATATGAAATTCCGTACTAATTTATCGAAGGTAATCTTTTATTACAGCCAAAAATTCCGTGAACCCGACCTAGAAGAAGTGAAAAGGGCAATATCACGGCTGAAATCCAACAAAGCCGCTGGAGCAGATGGTCTAGCTGCCGAGCTGTTCAAAGCAGCAGGCGACGATCTGGATAGGAAGATGCACCAAATCATCTGTAAGATATGGTCGGAGGAATACATGCCTGATGAATGGAACCTCAGCATTGTTTGCCCGATCCTGAAAAAGGGAGACCCTTTAAACTGCGCCAACTACAGAGGAATCAGTCTACTTAACATCGCCTACAAGATCCTCTCTGCTGTAATATGTGAACATCTGAAGCCTTTCGTCAACAATCTGATTGGTCCTTATCAATGTGGCTTCAGACCAGAAAAGTCAACCATCGACCAAATTTTCACGTTGCGGCAGATCCTGGAAAACACCTCTTCATCGATTTTAAGGCCGCGGATGACAGCATCTACAGAGACGAACTGTATAAAGCCATGTTTAGTTTTGGCATCCCTGCCAAGCTCGTTCGCTTGTGCAAAATGACAATGGAAAACTCACGCTGCTCCATCAAGGTTGGCAATGAGCTTACGGAATCTTTCGACGTCAAAAAAGGATTCAGACAAGGCGATGCGCCATCGTGCGATTTCTTTAAAACCGTCAACACCAGAGGCAAAATCTGTTCAACTTCTAGCGTACGCTGACGATATTGATATAATGGGATGAACACGCGTGATGTCAAAGGCACCTTTGTGAGAATTGAGACAGAAGCGGAGAAAATGGTTTTAGCGGTAAATGAGGGAAAAACGAAGTATATGCTGTCTTCGACGAACACCGAGCGACGGCTCGGACAGAACGTGACAATAGATGCATACAACTTCGAGGTAGTAGAGGAGTTTGTCTACCAAGGCTCCGCTATTAACACGGGCAATAATACCAGCGCCGAGATAAGACGAAGAATAACTCTTGCTAATCGCCGTTTCTTTGGGCTAAGGAAGAAATTGAGTGGAAAAGCCCTCTCTGGAGCAACTTAGATAAAACTGTACAACACCCTCATCATCCCTGTCCTGCTGTATGGTGCAGATGCAGAAGCATGGACCTTGACAAAATCGGATGAATGTGCCTTAGGCTGTTTCGAGAGGAAAGTTCTTCGGGTCATCTTTGACCCCGTGTGCATTGAGGGGGAATGGCGAAGAAGATACAGCACCGAACTTTACTGGTTATACAATTACATGGACCTAGCCGGAAGGGTCAAGGTCCAGAGACTCAGATGGCTCGGTCATGGACACCAATTCTCCGTCACGGAAAGCCTTCGACACTATTCCGGAGAGGGACGTTCAAGGAGAGGAAGATCGCGACTCAGGTGGCTAGGGACCGAGCTGGCTGGCGGAGACTGTTGATTGAGGCCAAGTCCACACCGGACTGTAGCACCACCTTAAGTAAGTAAATAATCTTTTATTAAGTAAAATGGCTGATTTTTTATTTCGGAAAAGTTGGATTCTTAAAAACCCAACTAAACTTGGGTTTAAGGATTTTATTGAACAAACAACAATAAATGTGTAAAAAAAAACTACTTGTAGCCAAATTTTATTCCAACAAAATTCTTAACTTATTTAGCTGTTTACAAACTAAGTCTTTCAATTAATAATAATAATTGAGTGGCACGAACATTCCCAGGAGCCACGGCTTCCAACAATTCCTTAAGGGGACCTAGAATTTTATACCCGATTCCGAATGGTTTTGTCAGTTCTTCACAGGAGGCAGTGCAGAACATATGAATAATAAAATAAAAACATTTGTCTTAAATGTAGGATTTTAATTTTAACCCACGACTTCTATGTTGCTGGTCTCCACACACAACCATAACGTCACGGCTGCATTCAACTTTAATAGTAGGTCAACAACGACAAACGAGGGAAGAAATGACTTTAGGCGTTGTTTTGGAAAACCTTGAAAAGTCTGACATCCTTTCTAAGTTGTGCACCATGTTATGAAGGTAGCATTCTAAGAACAAAAAAAAAGGTGACGGAGATTTTCCTATTAAAATTGACGGAATCGACCTGACAATATTTTCGGCTTCTCCTCAATACAGAACTTGCCATATACACATATGTACATCAAAATGTCAAGAGAGAAAAAAATAGCAATATAATTTTTTATAAATTGCAATAAACAAAATAGAAATACTAAAACCCACAACGAGAGCAATATTCTAAATCAAGCGTCTGTCTGTCAGTTCACGTTCCATTTTGGATGCTGTGACTAAGCAATCAACATTATAAGACCCAATAGCAATAATTATATACATTTTGTCGACTAACCTACGTCATAACTTGCTCCAAAAAGAGTCTCACTGCAAGAAATTTTATAGTTGAATGCTCATTCGATAGATACAAAAATATCCAAAGTACCTACATTCAAGAACGTAATTATTGCAATAGAGAATAGAAGAAATAGACAAATGTGCGATAAACAAAATTATAATCCACCAAACAAGCGCTCTGTAATTTACCACCAACCGTGCAATGTGACATGCATTCAGTAGATGGGGTTGAAAAAAAAATGTCCGTGCATCCACAGGAAATAAGCACCTTCAATCGGTTACTCCAGAGGATCTAGCAATATTGGAGTAGGACAATCGGTGTCTCGATGGGAATGGAATATAACAATATTCATTCATTTCATCAGCCCCTTAGAATTGTCACTTTCATCTTTCATTTAACAAAAGGTTGCCAAAGGATGGACATAAAAAAAAAAACGTTAGATGGTGGGAAGTACCTATTTGGTTGTAATAGCTGGTCTCAAGTCGATTTTGTCTGATTGAAAGACAAATTCTTACAAGTTACATCTTACATATTGTTAGATATCTGATAACGATAGACGTTGTTTTTTTTTTTTGAAAAGAGTAAAGGGTTGGAGTCGGATAGACGAAAATATAAAAGTCGGATGCTAGGAGACATCTGGATTATTTGTGTTAGCGTCGTCGGCAGGGAAGAAAGGATACATTTTGTTTAGTGCAGTTCAGTTGATTGCAAAATATAAAATCACCAACGGACGAAAAGGATATTTTGTCCCATTTTCGAATTGGATTGTTTCTGGAACTAACTTCGTCGAAGGTATGTGAAGCCAAAGTATTTATCGGGTCGCGGTTGTGTTTCAATAATTTTTGGGGCACTTAGGCGTGGAAAGAATACATATTTTTAATTAACAAAAAAAAAAAATGGAATTGATTTAGGATTTTGTTTAGCCGGAATGAAAGTTTGTTGTTGTTTTGTTTTGCCTCCAACTCCTTCCGAAAATTAAACTTAATAATTGTTTTGTTCGGCAACAAGTGCCATCTTCAGGATCAACAAAAATAATACAATACAGTGCCGTGCATAAGTATAACCGCACCTGAAAAAATGCGTTTTATAGAAAACCTACAATAGGGTTGCATCACTTACAATTGAGTTGCATCACTGATAAAGCAAATTGAGAAGAAAATAAAGTACCGTTATTATAACCGTTATTCGAGTATGCCATTTGGAATAACGAGATTGTAGTGCAGATTAATAGTAAGTCACTTACTGTTTTCCAATCCCGATTCATGGTTTGGCAGGCAAATTCCAATCTTTTTTGTTTGTGGGCTGCAGTTAGATTTGGAGCTGCACCATTTTGCCCCGAACAATTACTCCACTGCTTTCGGTTGAAACCGAAACTCCTAAACCCAATTCGTCACGAAATTCCGGCAAAGAATGCACCGAATTGGATGCAGCATGGATTAAACGCCTCTTGTCGCGACGTGTCAGCTTCTGCTGGCGCCCGGGTCTTATTTTTGTCCCATAAAATTCTGGATCTTTTAAAAAAAATTCGAACGACACGATCCGATCGTGAAATTCGTCGTGCCGAATATCGCATAATAAAACTGAAAAATATACACTGAACAAATTTTTCGAAGTTGTGTTTTGGGGCTGTACCCAAGCGAGTTCAACGGCACGATGCATGTTCATTTTTTTGAATGAAAAATGTTGAAGCTCTTTTGTACGCAAAGAGTTACGTCGCATTGCTCGCAAATCCAACTTATTCGGTAATGAAACTTTCGGCAGGGTAATTGCTTTGTTATACGCTTTGGAAAATGGTTTCCACCTGTCTTTGCTGCAGAAGGAACAACGGAACGCTTGGATGTCGACGTTGAAGGCTGTGTAGGTATAGTTTCCCAAGAAATGACGAACAATGGTACGTTGAAATTGCAGTAAGTCTATGTTGCTGTTGTTCACTGTTTTATATCTACAACTTCCAAGGTTTGAATTTCATAACCGTGAAAAGTGGCGAAATTTTATTCGGTAGGTAATTGTTGATAGGCAGTTGCCCGTAGCTCAGTTATAGCTATCAGTAAAATCCATCAGTAAAAATTTTGTTTTGCTATTTTGAAAACTTTAATCTTATATTTTGAGGAAAATTTTGATGAAATAAGTTGAAAATACATTTCGTCTATTTTTTTTTTCAAAAAGAAAAGAATGCATTTAGTGGTAAATATTATTAACAAATCAATTTTATAAATTTTACTGATGAAATTTCATTTTACTGAACAACTGACTGCCAAATGTCAAAAAAAATTCCATTTCGTTTTACTGATAGCGTTTCATTTTTTTACTGTTCCGGTGCCATCATTAAAAAAATTACTGATGAGATGAACAGTAAAAACGAAATTGTTTTCCGGCGCGAAGGTGTAAATTTACTGATAGTTATAAACGCTCATCAGTAAAAAATTTCAGATGTTTCAATTTTTACTGATGGATTTTACTGATAGCTATAACTGAGGCCTAAGCAGAACGTCGTTGGTTCGAGTCCTACTCAGGCCAAGTTTTTATTTCATCTTTCACGGGCACTGCCTCTTGCGAAAACCTGACAAATCTTCCAAGAGTATCAATCTGTCATGAAAAAGTGCTTCTCAACTCTGCCGTTCGGAATCGGCATTAAATTGTAGGTCCCCTCAATTCTTCACACGCACTCAGAGAATTGTTGATGAGAGTAAGCCACTTAGGCCTTGGCTCTTCAAGAGCTGTCGCGCCACTCTATTTATTTATTTTTAATTGTTGATCATGAAGGCCAACGCCTCCCATCCCTAATTTGTACTCAGCGATCGTTATCGTTGGTTTTACTTTTTCCTTTGAGCACCATCGTTTAACGGAACGCATCGGCTCATACCTTCAAAGTTTGAGCCAACACTGACAGCGCTGTTGTCACTCCATTTTACGAAAATTATTTTATTGGCTGTGAATTCGATTTAAGTGGACAATTTTTTTGTTCTTGACTCGCGTACAGTCCCGACGGCTCAAAACTTAAAACCTTTATCCTGAGGCATTGTGTAAGTAACAAGGTCTTCAGCATCACCCCCTTATCCGTATTATAATCTGGATTTGGTGGAAGCAACACAATGTTGCTTGAAGACGTTTCAAGGTAGTCTAAGGCGCGTCAAAAAAAAACTTGAAGGTTTGATGCTTTGAAATGCCATATCAATGTGACTATTTATCTACAAAAAATGTATACCTTATTAGACCCTGTACCCAAGCGAGTACAGTACTTTTGTCACTCACCAAATTCTACTAAAAGTATTGTTTTTTCGTAAAACTTATTTACAACTAGCCGACCCGCGGGACGTTGTACCCGCTCCTAAAAAATTGTAAGTGGTAATTTAAAGGATGTTTTCGCGTTTTCGCGTAACAAAATAATACACTGTAAAGAAGTGAAGTATTATTTCGTTGACCCAATGCTGTCATGAAAGAAACGAAAATTACTTATTATTTAACATTTTCTTTACTTTAACTATTTGTTATTAAATTTTCGGTCCCAAAATAAATACAGCCCAAAAAAATCTGTATATTGCTGTTAATTAAATAAACTAAGTTTATAGTCTTTGAAAGTCATCAAAACTTAAGTAAAAAAATCAGATCTTAAGAAAAGTGTTTTCAGTGTTCTGACTTATACGTTTGTTTGAATTTGTTTGTTCTTAAAAAAAGGGGGTAAGCATAAGGTACTTCCAAATGAATGAGGTTATCTCATTGCTCATTTTTTCTTTTGCGTGGGTAAATGACTACTCTGACCTACAATTATGTTTGTTTTTTATCTTATGGTCTTTTTGTCTAATTATATCACTCCAAAATATTGTAATTTTCTGTGAAAGAATGTTTATTAACTTTCGAATAAGTATTTCCGAAGTTTAATATTTTTATGACAAAGCAGAGTTTTCTGGGTCAGCAAGTAATAAAAAACAGCTCAGATTTCTACTATCCTTAGTACTGTATTTTCTGCAAGTGAAAAATTATTAAAATCGGATTAACTTTTTTGGAAGGCATAGATATTACAACAATACCTATGTCAAAACAACGTTAACTGGGTCAGCTAGAGGTATAAACAGTATTCTAACCGATTCTTGGTTCTAACTATCTCTCCACCAATTTTGACCCAAATCAATTCAGCCGTCTGTCGCTAGAAGTCAGGAATCAAAGGACAAAAATCAAGAAAAATGGGTTTGGGATCATAAGCATAACCTGGTAACCAGACCTCGCAAATAGTGTAACTGATAGAGGAACTGAAATGCACTGTATCACTAAGATTCCAAACAATTTAGAAGAAAACTGTTCTTTAAATAAACCATTTTGACATACAGTGCCGCACTTAATTATTGGCACACCAAACGTTTTTAAACCAAATGTTGTTTTAAGGCGATTGAAAAAGGATAATTTAAACCATTGTCTTATTCTTTAGTGGATGCATATATTTTTAATCAAATGCAGGTCATTTTATTTGGAAATTGTCCATTGGCTTTGAGAAAATTCAAATAGTTCACAAACATTGATTAATTATTCGCAAAAAATTATTGGCACACTTAGTTAAGATCTTAAACAATGGACAAATAAACAACCCTTAATATTTTGTAGGCAAACCCTTTTGTTTAATAACAGCCATTTATCTATTTGTCATAGAATGCACCAAGTTTTTGGTTGTTTGTTCTCCAATATTTTGCCATTCTTCAATCAACGTCTGTTTGAGCTCAGTTTTCATGGAAATTGCGCGCTTTTTAACCTTTCTATCCAATTCTTCCCATAAATGTTCAATAGGATTTAGGTCCGGAGATTGTGGTGAGTGTGGAAGCACATGTGCAGTATTGTAGGCTAACCACATACGCACATCTTGAGCCGTATGCTTGGATCGTTGTCGTGTTGAAATGTGAAGAAGTGTGTTAAATTTAACATTTCGGCGCTTTTCCTTAGGTTTTTCTTTCAAATTTTCAGATACATTTTTTTGTCCATTATGGTTTCGATGAAAACGAACTCGCCCACACCGTCAGCAGACATGCAACCCCACACCATAACTCCTCCACCACGATGTTAAACAGTGGGAGACAAATTT
The DNA here is from genome assembly GCA_943590905.1 of Sphaerophoria taeniata. Classification (NCBI taxonomy): domain Eukaryota; kingdom Metazoa; phylum Arthropoda; class Insecta; order Diptera; family Syrphidae; genus Sphaerophoria; species Sphaerophoria taeniata. The sequence continues at coordinate 17,510,459 of OX016540.1, read as the reverse complement.
TTTCCTTTCTAGTGCAGTGCTAGGCTTCCTCAATACAGATATGCTGTCATCGGACCGAAAATTGTTGAACTTGCTTTCATCGGAGAACAGAACGTCATTCCAGAAATCAAATGGTTTTGTCTTGTACTCAAGAGCATAGTCCAAACGTTTATTTTGGTTGATTTTTGAAATCATTGGCTTCCGTCTAGCTTCTCGAAAGTTGAAACCGGCCTCGTGAAGCATTCTTCTTACGGTCATGGGATTGATAGAATAGCCAAGTTCTTGTTTTACTTCAGCAGCAATTGATGGTTAATCTTATTTTTGGATCTACCTTAATTAATCTTGTTGCATTCTCGAACATCCAAAATTCGATGATGACCGGTTTGCTTGACACTTTTGAAGTTAGACTCACCATTAAAACGTTACACGATGCTTCGGATAGTGTAACGGCTTCTGTTGATTAATTTACCAATTTCTGCATATGATATACCCTGGCTATGCATATTAACTACTACTTTTTTTCAGATTCCATTGTTTCTCTTTGTTTGAGACTAATTTTTTTTCGGGTGCACTTTTTTCTACTTTTTGTGTTCGATTATGTTAAAATTTTGAGCTCCTTACTTGATAAACAAAATTAAAATTATTAATTATCATATTAAATTGTTAAATTCCTTGGTGGGATTAAATTTATTGCACAAAACGCTAAGTGTGCTAATAATTTTGTGCGAGTATTTGAGTAGTTTAATGTTAAATATTCCGTTTTCTATAATACGGATCAACAAGTGGTGATGAAACTTATTGCATTAGATCAGTGGCGTAGATAGCTTTTCGCTATGGGGGGGGGATGGATCTAGTTCGCTCATTTTTACTTCCGACATCTATACTAATATATTATAAAGCTGACGAGTTTGTTTGTTTCTTTGAACGCGCTTATCTCAGAAACTACTAGTTCGAATTGTAATTGAGTTTGATAGTCCATTCTCCATTAATTGAGGAAGGTTAATTTTTGGATTGTTTGAACGTGCTAATCGTAGGAACAGTTGATCAAATAAATTAAAATTTAAAATAACTTCGCAACCAAATTCACGCGCATGATGCACAAGTCAAGACGCATCTCTGGCCGGAGCACGAGTGAGAGACGGACGAAGTCGCGGGCAACTGCTAGTATAGAATATATGAAAAGTTTTGAATGTTTATCTGTCTTTCTGTAAACGCACCTGCAGCCTTAACCACTGGCCCGATTGACTTGAAAATTGAAAATTCGAGGTTTGAGTGAATTCGCGTTGGTCTTTTATTTTTATTTTATTTTTTAAGATCAAAATTTAGGGAAGCCACCATAAAAAATTTTTGCTCAAAAACGTTTTTTTTTAAACTTCCTCCAAAACGGTACCTCTCATAGAATCGTTTTTTTTTTCTTATAAGATTTTTTCGAAAAACAAAAGCCTGATCAGCGTACTTTTTTTCTGAAACTACGTATAAATTGCCCGAATAAAATTTTGTTTTTAAACAAATTTTAAATTTGTTTTTGTATTTTTGAAAAACCTTTTTAAACTTTTTTTCAAAATTCTATATCTCGAAATCGGATCAATAGTTAAAATCGAAAATCACTAATAAAATGTAAATTTACATATTCTTGAATACTAAATACCCAAATTAATTTTAGTAAATTTTCGAAAAATTTTATATATAAGAAATTAATTTAAAAAAAAGCCACTCCAAATAACTTGCACAAATAACTCGCAAAATTACGACGAATGATTGTCAATCTGCCGCTTGTGTAAGGCATCTTTATTTAATGGGTATTAGTGCATTTTGCTTTCTGGTTAAAATGAATTAGTGTGAGTTATAGTTACCGTTAGGATTCGCGTTAACTTCACCGCAGTTGTTTGAACATTTGTGTTCGTGTGGATGAGTGTGTTGCGTGTTTGGGGCGGTTTCTTACTCTAAATTAACAATGTGACACACGTTGAGAAGAAATCTAAATAACTTTCAAATTTTGTGTCGGTGTGGGCTTTTGTGGAAAACTGGATAGAAGCTCTTTTTCTTGCACGTTTACCTATTATCAGTTGGTGAGAGACGTTAAAAAAAATACTTTTTAAAAATCGATATAAAGAAATTCAAAATAGTAGGTGATTTGCCAAATTAATAATTTCTTTCATATGAAATTGACTTTGTGTAGGCTGTAGATACAGAATGTACAGTTTATAAAAGCCTCTAGGAATCCTGTGAGTACAAATAAGACTTGATTCACGTAGGAAGTAGGTACTAAATTTCAGAGTGCGTTTCCTTAACTTATTTGGCATGACTGGTATGTTGAACAATTATGGATCCCAATGGGGGGGGATATATCCCCCTGATCCCCCCCCTATCTACGCCACTGCATTAGATAGAAAATAAGATAACTGTTGAACGACAAAAAAATTGTTAAAATACCATGGTGGTTAGTTTGAAAAAGTTGCCTTCTAAGTTTGAAAAGCTAAGTGTGCCAATAATTAAGTGCGGCACTGTAGAAATGTGGCGCAATCCACCAATTACCTTGGTGCAGGATAACCGATAACAATATAGAAGATAAGGATAGCGTAGAACAGGACACTCAAAAGCCTGAGGGTGCGGAACTGAATGAAATAGGAATACTTGGTAGAACATGGAGGCCTGGACCGGATCCCGGTTGTAGTTCAAATGAAGGGGGAAACTTCATTGGCCCGACGATGATATTGATAACTTTCAGCAACTTACATACATAGATTCCTGTTAAATCTTGCCCTCATGTGGATATGTGTTGCCTTCGTCGTATATGTGCATAGAATAATAAATTTTGAATCAAAATAATTTTCGATTTGACATACAAAATTTTCAAAAATTTAAATTGATCATATTTGTTTAAATTTTGTTTAAGTGGAAAAAGTATGATTTTTTAACATTGGTACCCTTTGTGATTTAAAAAGTGTAAGCTTTACTGTTTTTAAGATGTATTCTGCTATCCGGGGCGGAGACAAATCCAACGAATCAAAAACCATGAAAATTGGTCCAGCAGATCTCGAGTTATAAGTGTTGTAACAAACACGACTTTCTTTTATATATAGAATATATCAAAACACAAGTCGTTTACTTTCAGAATTCATTAAAATTGATTTCGGTAACAATGCGACTTTTTTAGACGATGACAAATTATGACCAGCCTACTCAAAACGTTCAAAACTGAAAAACGCGAAGCAAGCCAGGTTAAACTTAAAAAAATAACCGTTTTAGCTGCAAGCGTTTTTTGTACGCAGGGTTCTAAACAGCGATTTGAGTGAGCGCAACAAGAAAGGAATTTCAAAAAGACTTTTTTCCTATTTGGCTTAGCGTTTTCGAAAATGGCTATTTTTTTGTACCCGCTTGGGTACAACGGCTACAAATGGGTATTAAAACGAAAAAATTATAAGCTGTTTACAATTAAGTTTGATTTTCGGAAGAAGTTGGAGGCAACACAAAACAACAACAATAAAAAAAAAGGAAATTCAAAAAAATTAAAAGCTGTTTGTTTTTTAAATCACGACTGAAAACGAAGAATGTCAAAATGCAAACGTTTTGATTACCGTCAAAGTTTTTAAGCAATTATTTGGTTGAATGCCAATTTAATTTAACTTTTTGAAAGGCCTTTGAAGCCCTAAGTCTTATGACCAAAGCAATATTTGAAATTGGATTTTCTGAAATCCTCCCTCACTTCTGTGTTTTGTGCCTCAATCGAAATTCCTAACCAACATTATTTGAAGAAATACTGCACCCAAAACACCCACAGTTGGTACCGGCAATACAGACACGGCAGTCGCCTTGAAAACTCTAGAGACTCAACGACACCATGTGGACGTTGTATAACAGCAAACAAACCAAATAACCGTATACGCTGCATCACAGGTGCAAGCACATGTTTATTGCTCTTTTGTTTATATCCCAGCTACTTCGTTTTCCTTTTCGCATTTTTTCTTTTCTTTCGATCGGGGACACGAGTGGAAATTTTCCAAATCACACTTGTGTATGTGTTACGCAAATAATTATCTGTAAATTAAGAAATAAATTTAAGCTGCAAACAGAATCATCTTCGCGTGAGAAAGTAATAAATTGTGACATTGTTTTCTTTTTTGCCAATTACACCGTTGATGAATTTGAGATGACTAACCCATTTGGTCACCGTTTTGATGAGCAATATTTTGTAATCGAATCCATAATTGAATTATGTATCTCCTATTTCTCTTGGCTGTCACTTTGAATCCATCTTCATCAGAATGCTCATGTTCGGGGTTATCGATATGTCCTTTTTGATCGTAATATCGTCTTTGCTCGCTGTCAGGTGTTCCAAACGGTAAGACAAACACTCTGGGGTTCTGCTTGGAGATGTTCAATTAGCCGTTAACATCACACACGGCCAAGACACAATACAAATTATAGGAAGGTACCAGGAAATCAATAGCAGAGTTCATTGCAACCGAGAGAGTGTAACCGCAGAGTGTGTAGTTTAAAAATAGATAAAAGAAATCCAATACATGGCGAATTAAATAACTGACATTTGAAACATGTCTCGTCACATGTCATCGCTTGGATTGGGTTTTGGGCGCTGTTCCCTTTCGTCGCATCATCGTCAGAAGTTGTTACTGTCACAAAATCACCGTTGTTCGGTTCGTTTCAGAATATAGAGACGAGGTGAAATGAAGAGTGATTTTTTTTTTATAAAATGGATAGCAGTAACAAGCTCTCATGGTTGTAAGCTTGTGATAGTTATTTAAGTTTTCTACTTTTTGTTTGTTTGTTTTTTTTTTTCTGGTGTGTGTCACATGACTTTTCTTAATTAAAATGTTACCGTAATTTAATTTGAAGAGGCAATAGTCCGTACGTAGCCTTAAACCTGGTTAATTATATTTGAAACCATCATATCAGTCATGTGTTTTTCTGTTTGTGTGCAATAAAAGTGCGGAGCAATGGAGCAACTGATTTAACGTAAAGGTTTTCTTCAGAGTGTCTGTATAAGTACGAAGGTACATTTGCATGAATGTGGATGTGCAAATAGAAACGTTTATTTTGTTTGTTTGTTTATTTTGTTGTGTTTTTAGTATGTGAACACAACGAGAGCACGTATGCTTATTGGAGAATTCCTTTTGGTTTAGTTTAAGCTGCAACTTAACTTAATTTTCATAAAATGATGTTTTTTTTTCGTTTTTATCTTAAGAACAGAACCCGAACTATTAAATTGTGTTTTTTGGTCGTCCGGAACTGTTCCGAACGGTTCTGAATTCGTTCACTTGGCAAACGATGACAGTTCTTGTTCTGAATTGAACAGAAAAACGATTCCGAATTTGGAGTCGCAGGTGGCCATGGTTCAGAAGATAGAGTAGTTGATTGCTAAGCCGAATGCTACGGGTTCATGCCCCAACTTCGGCAGCATTCTTTTTCTACCAAAATCGCCAGCTTATCTGAGGCCACCTGTGCGATGATATCAGACAATGAAAATCTCTGTCTCCTCCTCTGTGCCACGTAGGTATATGTTATGTGTTCTTCCTTTCAATGTGTCTATCTGTCTCTCTCTCTCTCTCTGTTGTATTAATGTCTTGTTCTGTCCCAGCCGATGGTCTCAGTCACCAGTGCTGCTATGTGTCTGTAGTTCGTCACATTTATGTGCGAAGGACTGTGAAGTCAAAGTCAAAGTAAAAAAAATTTGGAGTCGGAACTCGGAATCAAAAACAGAATCAAGCATACATGCACACATTCGCACATACGTACTCGCCGCCATGTTGTTTCACAAATACATAGACATTCAACCATTAAGAGCAAAAAAATGTTCGTTTGGTATGCGGAATCGGAGAGTTCTGTGTACCAATTCCGGATTACCAAAAAAAAACGCTAAAAGTTATCAGAGCAATTTATCGTCGATATCGATATCGATAACATTGACTTCTTGTTCAGAACACATTCGACTACCTTTGAATAAGTGTGCACGGCACATTACAAAGATCTGAACAAACAGGGTTCAAGTTCGACTTCTGTAAATTTGTCAACAAAGACCTATCGAAGCATCTGTCAGTTGCTTTAAGGATTGTCCTTTCTGAAGAGATTCAGTGCAAAGCTTAAACAAACTTTTTGAATTATGCAGAATTTATGGTTGCAATTTGTAGGGCAAAGACAAGGCAATGTGTAAGAATTTTATTTCTATATTCCTTGGGCTCCTGAAGGCAAACTAGGCATGTGCCTAGGGGCGCGCTGGTGCAGTGATTTTTACAAGTGGCAAATAATGTGAGTTCATACATCGTTGTTGAAGTAGCAAACTTACGAGCTCGAACCGCACCGAAATGAAAATCGAACTTGAACAATTCCACTTAAATAGTTAACTCGGTTTGCCTATTGTTTGCCAACCTCAGTCTGCCAAATTGCTTCGCCAATTCGATTTGGCTACTCGATTTGTCAACTCGGCAATCGATTAAGATTCCCTCTAATTCATAGTGTTTTTGAATCTTATGTACCTAATGATCGATTGTCATTAGCGGGTGCCAAACATTTTGACGGATTAAAAATTCCATTTATCCGCTTAATTTTCTAGACTGCTTTTCGGAGTAATCCAAATTGCAACTCCAGTTAGCTTGGGTAACAAAATTAACGGTTCAAACCAAAATCGTACAATCTTTCAGACAATGTGTACCGATCTCTCGATTGACATATGCTCTTTTGCCTTATCCCCCTGTTCTACGCGTTTTCCTAATTCGCGGTAGATACAGCGGTTTAATCCGCCACTGCTTTGGCTACTGTCAAACTTTTTCATCAGAGTTTGTCAAATATCATTGCTCAATCATCGGTCTATTTTCTTGTAAACTGCTTTGTCAAAAAACAAATCATTATACTTTGGTAAGCACCTACATTCCAAGCTAAGCCTTTGCAATTCTTCAAATAAATTTTCTATCATCACAAATTTAACGAAGATACAAAGTAACAGAACTAAAATTAACTGAGTCATGAGGCAGTCTACCAGCCAGTTTGAACGACCAACGAAATATTACGCTATTTCCGACAAAAATCATTTACCTGTTGAATAACGAATTCAATCATAACCCATCAAGACGGGGAATCCCAATTAATTTCGCCACACATTATTCTGCTTCTGCATTGCTAACATACTGAACCCGCCAGCCATAAAAGCACATCCAAACTGGAGCAATCAAAATTTAGCATATTTTGTGTTTTAATTATTGTCATAAAGACTTGAATGGCTGATCTGATGGCGACTGAGTGGTGATTGTCAGCCACCCTTACAATGCATTTTTAATAGCAATTAAGTGTCTAAAAATGAGAGCTCTACTTCAGGTTTGTGGAAAGTTTTATTAAAAATGAATTTACAAAAAAAATTCCATAATTGGTGTAACAGTAACAAAAAATTGTGACTGATCACATTCGAACTGGAATATGACAGTCATCTGGTTTATGAATCAAGTAGAGCTATATGCTTCGAATAACAAAACGATTCTCTATAACGAAATACCAAGAAAAGTCAATAATGACTTTTACCGGTTCTTCTTTAGGTGTTAGGTATGTTTGGAAGCAAAAGCATGTTTTGGAATTTTAAGAAAAACTTTCCCAGATGATACATCGTACAGTCATGAAAACTGCGTCAAAGTTTGTTACCCAAAAACACTTAAACAATAGCTTTATTATACATACACTACACACGGTACACTGTGACGTATACGTACTATTTTTATGCTATAGTCGACTGTCGAACGGCTAGGAGCTATCGCTTAGTATGAAATCACTTATGTCCTGGACGATATTTTATTTTTATGAATCGTATGTGACATCGTGGAAATGATTTGAGATGGAAACAATTATATCAAACTAAAAATTATAAGCACATGAACAGATGGCGTGGCAATAACTGTTCTGGTACGATTTTGATCGCTATGACACTATTGAGTTAATTGGCATTGTGAAATGCAATAGAATGACTTAAGTCAAGTTTATGTTCCATTAAAAGGCCAGTCATTGTTAAAACAAACGAAAAATTACTAGAGCAGTTAAATTGTCACTTGACAAAATTAAGAAGCATTGACCTTGACACAAACGGATGAGAATATTCGCGAATACTTCTACATTAAAATTTGTCGAATCCGACTTCATCAATGAATCATGAAGAAGAATTAACCGAAAATTATATGGGCTGCCAGAAAGATTTTGTACTCGAAAGGCATTCTTGTAGAGGCAGATTGGTAAAGGATGCTTTAGAAGTATGTTGGACTTTGACCGCGGAACTGGAAGTTATCCTCATATTTAAAACCCCTAGATCTTTTTGTTCAAGAATCCGCAGCTAAAAGTGCCTTGCGACTTAGTCAGACTAAAGTCTGGAAAAACAGTTCTATAGAACATGCTCAGATCCTTCATAAAGTTATGGGTCATAATACTACGACAGACTATAAATAACCCGAACTAGATTTCCACAAACCATTCCATGCTACCTTTCCAAGCAATCTATCCATTCTAGATAACCACCATACTCCAGTGAGTCATCAATAGCTATCTACACAGATGGCTCTAAGATGGATACTGGTAGGGGCAGGCTTCTTCTCAAGTTAACCGACTCGCTTAGGCTTTCCGACAACAGTAGAGTCTTCCAAGCGGAGGTCCTGGCAGTGACAACAGCTGCTAAACAGGTATTAATGATGGCGATACCACGGGCTGATATCACCTTGATAGCCAAGCGGCAATAAAAGCGATTACTGCAACTGAGGTAAAATCAAAGCTTGTTTCATGCTTCCGCGAAGAGCTTCAGGTTCTTGGCGCACAGCATAACACTAGAATCTTCTGGGTCCCAGACCACAGCGGTATACCAGGCCGATGAAATGTTGAATCTTCTTAACACCAGCAGCACTACAAGAGAGATCTGGCTCTGTTTTAACAAACAAAGTACAGAAAAAATTATTAAATTAAAAAAGAGATCACTTCGATCTATTGTAAGTATAATTGCTGGACATAATCTGTTAGGATATCATAAGAAAAATATGAGAATTAGGTCAGATGATCTATGCAGGGAATGCGGTGAGGAGGAGGTGCATGAAGACACTTCACATTTTCTATGTCACTGCCCGTACTCTCCCACCTTAGGAAGAAATTGCTCGGCAATTATTTCTTCGGAGACTTAGAAGAACTCGCTAGTACTCCAGTTACTAACATTTTGAACTTCATCAAAGCCTCCAAATGGCTTGATTAACTGAACACATAGGTTTTTTATTAGCTTGAGGAGCAATACTCACGGGTATCACAATGGATCTGTATTGATCTAAGTGTGACGGTAATCAACTGTCAGCCCCTCAACCTAACCTAACCTAGGCGTTGTCAGATGACAAGTAAGCGTAGACAGTAAAAGGGCTATCAAAAGCTTTTAATTTGTTAAAGTCGTCAAATTAACAAAATGGTGTAAGAAAATATCGGAGTAAGAACGGAAACTTGTGGAACTCCACAGTTTTTATCTTGCAAAAAATCAATGGGAACAAAAATGTCTTCTTTCATCATTCCAGAAAGTAGCTATAGCTTAAAGTAAAACTAAAAACTAACTAACTTAAACGTTACGCACAATTTAAATAAATTCATTGGGGGGATATGTTCAATTTGTGAATCAGACTCTGCTATATTTATGGTGTGTATGGAAGAAGCCCCATGTTCCAGCCGACGACATCATCCCCACAACACAAAAACACAATTCGCCGTTTTATTGTTGTTGTTGTTATGGTTTCGTTTCTGTTGCTTATAATGTGCATTCCGGTGGGCTTTGAGTTTTGAGCGTTTCTGGCTGTCTTTAGTTCTTTTTCTCCGGTTGACCGTATATATTGTCTTAGATAAGACAACTGCGCGTCCCAATACGCCCGAATACGATTCATTTCCTACATACATCTATATACATTATTCCCGAGATACTTAGCTATAGTATACCTTCGTCATAATATAATTTTCAAATATTGTATGTAACTGCCGGAAAGAGAAAATCAGTGATTTGTACGCATTTTTATTTCTTGGTGTGTTGTTTTTTTTTTTGCTTTGGTTTCTTTCATCATAATATTGTCTTTATTTTTCCTTTTCTGATTTTGATTTTGTTTGTTTGGGTCAAAATTATCGTGTGACTTGATTGTTCCGTTCCATCTCTGACTAGTACCGAACGAATATAAAGTCGTCTGCTTCCTCATCTATAGAAAACACACCCGCAACAAGTAACGTGCGACGACACTTTTTTTTTTCCTTTTTGTGAATCAAAATTGACATAGATACGAGTACATTCGAGTTGTGCAGTGTTTGGAAAATAAGAGTTACACTCAGCGTAACCTCGCTCAGTTTTCGCTCAATCGGTTTTGTGTACATTTCTGCAAATAGAAGCAAATAAGCGATTTGTCCGCGTATGGCGGTGTCATATATTTAACGGTTGCGTTTAATCAGATTATCCACCCCAAACGACGCCCCCCATTGTAGCTATTTCAAATATGTGTAATATGAATTCCACAACCATTGGCGACAAGGTTCATTATATTGAGTGACATCTTTGTTTCTTCATAATTCGCGAGTGCAATACGTGACTGATCGAAACAGCCAAACAAATCAAATCCTAGCCTCTATGTATCCAGTTCATCGAGTAAATAAAGATCTAACAAAAATTCATACAAAATGGAGAAAATTAAATCGTGCAGAGAGAATTTCAATTTAAAATCCACAAGCTTTTCTATCAATTCGACGAATTCTACTTCAGCAACAGAAAATGTCCACCCCACATTCGCCACATAGATATTATTTTTGTATTTTATTTAATTATTTCGGCGCAATTAATTCATTTAAGTCATCGCGCATCTATTTGGGTAACCTCTGGCAACCCCACCCAAATAAAATTACCATTAATTGGCAACCGCAAATATCAAATCCAAGAAAGTGCTTAAGGTAGGTACTTTTTTTCATTTTTAATTAGTTTTTTTCTTTTTTTGTGGTTGGTCTTTGGATTTTGTCCTAAAAAAAAAAAAATGAATGAAAATCAAGATCAAATTTATTCAATTGTCAAAGTTGGGGGCAAAACACTTTGAGAACTATTTTTGTATAATTCAATTGAGTAATTTTAGTGTATTGACATTTTAGAAAAGTGGGAACACTTTTTTGTGTTTTTGATTGGGGATTACAAGATGAATTTGTTACAAGGCCTTTTTCTGAGTTGCCGACAATGTTGTTGTTGTGATTGTCAAAATATCCACAACAACAACGAATTCGTTACATTTTAATTTTAAAACAGAAAAATTACATCTAGAGGAAACTATGTTCATTGAATTTGAAATGTTTACTGTCTCCGTCTAATAAAAGTTGCTTTTGCTATAGTTTGGTGCAGCAGTTATGTTCTGTAACGTATTTTATGGGTAATGGGCGTGTTAAAAGTGATTCTTTGGCATTGAAAATTATGTCCGCTTGTTGAAATTAAACAAATATGTGAATATGTGCTGCAGACAGAACAAAATCACGTCTGGCGGATGTTGTAAAATAAATATGGTGTATTGATATTGTCGAGAGATTATATTGAGTGACACTTTCTCAGAACTATCAGACCCTGTAATTGGAGATTGGATTAATATATATGCCGAGGAAGCCTGAGAGTTGGCACTTTTCTAATGTTGTCAACCTGATTGATGATGGTTCAAGAACATTTTGGTGGTTTAAGAACAACTCACCAGAGGAAATCCAAGTAGTGCTAGTTTCACCTTTTCGACACTTCATCCGAATTTTTAAGAATAAGATTTTTTTTTCCGTTTATTTGGCAAAAATTTTGCCATTTAAGAATTCATTACATTCATTCTTATAATCTATCTTTAAGTAAATCTATTCTTGACATAGTCAATTAAAAGTTTTTTAAACGTTCGTAAATTATTCTTTGATTTCAATTCAATAGGTAAATTGTTATAAATATCTAAGCCTCTATGAAGGACCATATTCTTAGTTTTATTATTTCTGTACATTGGTAACCTAAAATCTTCAGAATTACGTAATGCAAACGGTTGTACTTCACTTACATATAGGTTATATATTCATTTAAATAATTTGGTAATCTAATATATTAATTTTAATTTTAAAGGTAAAAATAATAGCATTGTACATTATTCTTTGTTTCACGCTCATCCAACAAAGCTTTGACAACATTTCTCTTATTGGAGTCAATCCATTACACATAAGGATAATTCTCATAGCCCGATTCTGAAGTTTTTGTAATCTGCTCATCATCTGATTATTACACATAAATAGGATTGTTGAACAATATTCAAAGTCTGGTTTTATTATTGTATTGTATACATTAATTGATGTCTTCGTTGACATTTTTTTCCTTATTCTACTCAAAAAATAAATCTTTTTAGATATCTTCTTACAAATATAGTTAACATGTGCATCAAGATTTAATTTGTCATCAATAACAACACCCAAATATTTAATTTCATTTACAATCTCAATGTTTTGATTGTTAACATTAATGCTTATATTTGTATTTGTTCTACCATTTAATACCATAGCTTTTGTTTTATTAATATTTAGTTTTAACATATTACTATCAAACCAGTCTTGTAACTTCTTCAAATCCGAGTTAATTTTTACAATACAATCGTCAATATTACTACATGAAACAAATAATAACGCATCGTCAGCAAATAATACAATCTTAGAAAACTGAATAACATTCTCCATGTCGTTAATATACACTAAAAACAGCAATACAAGTAAAGATCCTTGTGGGACACCATAAATCACAGGAACAGCATTTGACATATCTTCGTTAATTTTTGTTCTTTGAGTTCTGTTTTCCAGATAAGATTCAAACCACTGAAGCTCCCCATTCCGAACACCATACATTTTAAGTTTTTTAACTAGTAGTGATCTATCGACCGTTTCAAATGCTCGTTTCAAGTCTAAGAATACGGCCACAACAACTTTTTTAACGTGATGTAAATTTTCCATTTAGTGATCACAAGGTTCAGAAGGGATTCGGTATTGTGATTTTTTCTAAAACCTGACTGATAACACGATATCAAATTAAAAGATTCAAGATAGTTTTGTAACTGATTATATACAATCTTTTCAATAATTTTGCTTTCTAGACACATCATATTAACTGGTCTGAAATCTTCCACTTTTTTTGAGTTTTTTTATTTTTGGTATACGAACAATAACGGATTCTTTACAGATTTTTGGAAACGTACCACTTATCAAAGACAGGTTCACAATTTTCAATAACATATCACCACATATTTCAAAGGCATCGAGGTATATTTTGACGCTAACTCCATTTGTATCTTTTTTGTTATTCATCGATTATAACACACATTGATATTGTTGTAAATTTAAAGTCCAAATAATAGTAGTCAGGTATTGAATTTGTGTAAGTTTTGTTCGGGATCTTATTTCTTATTTCCTGAATACTATTAACAAAGAAAGAATTTAACACATTTGACATTTCATTATTGTCATTGTATTTCACATCATTATGCTCGATTTCATTTATAACTTGCTTATTTTCTTTTAATACCTACAAGGAACTTCAGCGTAGTCCACATTGATTTTTGATCCGTACAAACTTCAATTTTTCTTTTTATATAGTTATTTTTTGCAGTCATTAGCGATTTTTTAAACTTGTTTCTACATGATTTATAAATGTGCTAATCAACCAATAGACATGAAACATTTGCCTTTTCATATTTTATCACTTTTTCATTTCTTAGAGCTCTCAGATTTTTATTAAACCAAGGATTATGGTTATTACTTAAACGTTTACACTTTGTAAAACAATCAACAGTCTGTAGAAAGTTCTCCGAAAATTTATTTGTCAATGAGTCAATTTCAAGATTTCTATTAGACACAGAAAAATCATAATTACTAAGTCTTTGCACAAAATTTACAGAATCATATTTAAATACTCGAATATACTTTTGCATTTGTCTTTGATTAAATAATATCTTAATACTAATTATCACAGATTCATGACCACTTATTTTAAGTTTACTGTCAGTCTTCGCCTCAATTCTTTCATGGTCATTAGTCATAACATGGTCAATTAAACTTCGAGAGTTGCTCGTAATTCTCGTTGGTTCTTTTACTAATTGCACGTATGAGTTATCACAAAATATTGCACACAGTTGATTTTTTATGGAACTATCCTTAAACAAATCTATATTTATATCACCCATTAATATCACAGTTTTAAAATCACAGTTCAATGTACTTAACCATATGGTAAATTGGTCGAAAAATATAAGATGGTTTCGTCATTGTTGATAACTGGAAAAGATTTTCCCTTCGGTGCAGAAAAACTTTTGTTACTACGCGTCAGGTAGAGTGCTGATCACTGTGTCGAATACTTACTATTTGTCAGGAATGATACGAATTTTTGTAATATGCAGCTTTGTTCAGTCTTCAGAAGATTTACTTACTTACTTAAGGTGGCGCTACAGTCCGGTGTGGACTTGGGTCTCAATCAACAGTCTCCGCCAGCCACCTCGGTTCCTAGATTGCTGTCTCCAGTTGATTGAGGTCCTCATCCCCTTGTGTGCGCCACCTGAGTCGCGGTCCTGCTCTCCTTCTACATCCCTCGGGAATAGTGTCGAAGGCTTTCCGGGACGGAGAATTGGTGTCCATCCGCTCTAAATGACCGAGCCATCTGAGTCTCTGGACCTTGACCCTTCTGACTAGGTCCATGTCGTTTTACAACCCGTAAAGTTCGGTGTTTTATCTTCTTCGCCATTCCATCTCAATGCACATGGGGCCAAAGATGACCCGAAGAACTTTCCTCTGCAAACGAAACAGCCTAAGGCACATTCTTTCGATTTTGTCAAGGTCCATGCTTCTGCATCATACAGCAGGACTGGGATGATGAAAGTGTGGTACACTGTCACTGTGTTTTCCCATAGTGCCTCTGATGGTGTTGACGCCTTGTCTGAATCCCTTTTTGACATCGAAAGCTTCCGTAAGCTCGTTGCCAACCTTGATGGAGCAGCGTGAGTTCTCCATCGCCATTTGGACAAGCGAACGAGCTTGACAGGGATGCCAAAACAAGACATAGCTTTATACAGTACGTCTCTGTAGATGCTGTCATACGCGGCCTTAAAATCGATGAAAAGATGGTGGGTATCGATCTGGAGGTTTTTTCCAAGATCTGCCGCAAAGTGAAAATTTGGTCGATGGTTGACTTTACTGGTCTGAAGCCACATTGATATAAGGACCAATCAGATTATTGACAAAAGGCTTCAGACGTGCACATATTACGGAGGATCTCGTAGGCGATGTTAAGTAGGCTGATATCTCTGTAGTTGGTGCAGTTTAGAGGATCTCCCTCCTTCAGGATCGGGGCAACAATGCTGATGTTCCATTCATCGGGCATGCATTCTTCCGACCATATATTACAGATGATTTGGTGCATGCTCCTATCTAGATCGTTGCTTGCTGCTTTGAACAGCTCGGCAGTTAGACCATCTGCTCCAGCGGCTTTGTTGGATTTAAGCCGTGATATTGCCGTTTTCACTTCTTCTAGGTCGGGTTCACGGAATTGTTGGCTATCATCGTATCCAATGAAAGGCTCCTGCGGGATTTTGTTTGTCATCGCAGTTATACAGTCTACAGAAGTGGTCTCTCCAAATCCCCAGCATTGACTGCAATTCTGCTATGATGTTCCCTTGTTTATCTCTGCAGGCATCGGTTCTTGCTCGATGGCCTTGAGCCAGCTGTTTTACCTTCCGGTAGAACCTCCGAACTTCATTCTTGCTGTTGGCTCTCTCAACATCCTCGATCATTGGTGATAACTGATACGATTTTTCCTTCGGTGCTGAAAAACTTGTGTAACTACCCGTCAGTACGAGTGCCGATCACTGTGTCGAATACTTACTATTTGTTAGGAATGATACGAATTCTTGCAATGTGCAGCTTTCTTCAAAAGACAGAAAAGGATGAGATATACCTCGTTGCTTCTGAGAATTTTTCCGTTGCAACAAGTAATAATACTGACCTTTTGTTGTAGGCATTGTTTGTCTGTATTATGCACGTTTAAATAACCGAATTCAGTAAAGTTACGTATTCATAGATTTACCTAAGAACTTTCTGTGTTCTCGGATGTATATATTTTTCTCAGTATTTCGTCTCAGCCTATGCTTTGTGCTTTTAAGACACAACAACTTACATATTTTTACATAATAGTTTTATGCAAAATAAAATCCTAAATATTAGGCTTTTTCTTACATGTAATTCTCTATAATTCTGTTTACATCGAAATACCAATAAAAACCCTAAAATGACATAACATCAACACAATCAATTATTAACAGATGCGAAACCTTGTCAGCCACTCGAAAGCATCCCCATTCAATTCCATAGCAACACTAGACAATTCCCTGTTTTGGCATTCAACTGATCGGACAAGTGAAACTGATTCACTGAAAAGGAATTGTCTGTGGGCAGCAAATAAAATACGAATACCTGCAATTTGCAGTTATAATTATTATAATTTTCCACTTTTGTTATTACGACGACGGACGACTGTCAGAAATGTACATACACAATTGAGGTAATTATTTGTTGAGTGGTAAAGACCTTGGTATGGTTTTATACTTGCAGCACTCACTTGCTAGAAGAAAAAATAAACAACCGCTGTATTGTTTATCTCCGTGTGGACTTGAGAGAGGGCAAATTTTCCACATTGACTAAGAAAATTCCATCAGACAAGAACGCGATGCAATTTTTCATAGAGTTTACCCCACTCACTATCGCTTGTCCGCGTTTACACAATCGGTTTCAAATTGAATAATAGTAATGACATTTGTAATGCAATCATTTGTTTTTACGACTGTGTCAGGTTAAGCTCTGCTTTTATATTCGCTGTGTTGCCGATTTAAGTTACCACACCGACCGGTGCGGTCGTTGGCGATTTGTCTATTGGACGCATGAACTGGATTCGCTTTTCATTTCAACCATAAATGGATGGAAAATTACGTACATCAACTGTCAATGAGTAGTCGTTTTTTGTTTTTCTATCGCATTCGCATAATAGAAAAAAAAACTATATTGTTTAATCGAGAGTTTTCTTTGCGTAACTACTGTTGACGCGAATGCTGTTTCGCTTATTATTTTACGATATTATTATACGATATTAATGTTTATTGATTTGTGAATGCGATAAGATATTATAAACCATTCAAGAGGGATAGAACTGGGCATATTTGGATTAGGTTCTGACATTTTTGTGTGATATAAATATTTGCCGGTTTTTAATTTATTGTTATTGAGAAGAGTTATGGCTTTATTGATTGATTAAAATCAACGAGTGGAACACAATTTTATCCGATTTGAATTTTTTGTTTTAAATAAGGCATTTACGATTTCTAGCAATCCCAAACAAAGAAATGAAGCGTGTCGGAATTGTTAGAGATTGTTGGTTTAATAAATTTAATCAGTTCGATTATTCTTCAGCCATTTTTTGGCTGCTTATTTGATAAACCAAGCACGGATAATATTTATTAATCTTTAAAGTCATCCTAAAATTGTTTTTTGATTGCCATGTAGGTTCCAGAAGTCCAGTACCAGTAGGTACCAGTAGGTTGGGTAAGGTTGGGTTGGAGATGTTATTGACTCACTTAGACCTCAAGGGTCCATTATGATACCACTGAAGAAATTACTCATGGGAGAGTAATGAACATAAACAAACCATTTCGTACTTTTAATGAAGTTAGAGAGACATCTTGTGTCGATCATTGCCAGTTCAGTTCACTGATATTATCGAAGAAGGGATTACCGAGATCGTTATACCTTCTATTGGAGAGGGCCGGACATGTGCATAAGAAGGTGTTGGACTGTTTCCTCTTCCTCCTCGTCCAGGCAGCTCCTACTGAAGTCATTTGTGTAGACCCCTAGCCTCAAAGCATGTCTACCTATGACCTATGAGTCAGTGTCTTGTTATGACTCCAATTGTGGAGCTTATACTTCTGCTGCTCAAGTCTTTTGATCGTTTCAGGTCTATGCTTGGCCATATTTGTTTGGTTGCTAGGCAGGTGGTACCCTGTGACCATTTTGCATTTGTTGATTTTAGAGCATATTTTAAGAGAAGATGTTTGCATGTAGCAAGTGGTGTTCCTATGTTATGTCTTTGTCTAACAGTGGGCAGAAGTGTTCCGTTTTTGGCGAGCTCATCGGCTTTGCAATTTCTCGGGATGTCTCTGTGGTCCGGCACCTAAATGTGGTGAATGTTAAACTGTTCCGTCATCTCATTCAGAGATGATCGACAGTCGTGGACTATTAGAGAGTTTGTGGAGACAGACGCGAGAGATTTGAGAGCGGCTTGGGTGTCCGAGAAAATACGTATATCCTTGCAAGATATAACGTTTCCTTTGAGCCAAGATAGTGCCTCTTTAATCGCCATTGCTTCTGCCTGGAATACACTATATTGACTGGGAAGTCTACATGATAGACTGAGATTCAGTTGTTTCGAGTAGATACTACTTCCAACGCCGTTTTTTTTTCTTCCCAAGAAGATCTTGAAGGGATTGAAACATGGAAGTTATTATCGAATACCATTTTTGGGGTGGTACAGTCTAAACGATCTGGGATAGATCTGAAATTGTCTAACATGTATGTATGACCATTGTTGTTACTAATCCATTGAGAGGTGGCTCTAAGTCTCACGCATGAGTTGGCTGCCACCATTTTGGAGAAGTTGTCAAGAATTGTTAGTTTTAGAAGCACCTTCAAGGCTGCTGTTGGTGTTGAGCGAAATGCTCCTGTGATGCACATACCTGCTTACCGCTGGACTTTAATGAGTTTATTCAAATTTACCATCTTGTACAGTGCGGTCCACCATACGACAACTCCGTAAATGAGTATCGGTCTGATTACCGAAGTGTAGGTATATAGCCAGTGGGTTATTTTTGGATAGAAGCCCCATTTTTAGTCTATGGCCTTTCTACAAGTAAAAAGTGCTACAATAGCCTTTTTTACTCTTTCATCAATATTTGCCTTCAAATTTGGTTTTTTGTCTAAGATGAGGCCTAAATATTTGGCTTGGTCGGAAAAGCTGAAGGGTATTCCTTTAATCGTGGGTGGGCTAATTTGAGGAATTTTGTACCTTCTCGTGAAGAGTACTGGTCCAGTTTTATGTAGATGGACGTCCAAGCCCAATGCTTAGCCCAATTTTTTTAAGGCATTTTGTAGGAGTTCCAAGATAACTTGAGGGTGTTTGCCAGATACAGATATTGCAACGTCTGCTTCCATTGATGTTAGGAGGTCTTTTACTTCCATGTTCCATAAAAGAGGCGAAAGGACCCCACCTTGGGGGCACCTGGATTCACCGATCTGGTGGTAGTAAAACTCCTCATGCTAGAAGTTATTGTCCTGCTTTTAAACATGAGACTTATTAGATCGATGAGTGATTTCTCTAATTTCAACTTGTCCATTGCTGTTGTGATCGCCTGGTAGCTGACGTTGTACCAGTACCTTTAATCAATTTATAGTACCTACTCTTAAAATACCCACACTCACACAAGATCCAAATCAGGGAATCAATATAATTATTTTCAATATTTGCGGAAGTACTTGGAAATAATGTGACTGCTACTTGAAATAAACTTGTTGTTACTAGTTTGAATTTTGAATTTTTATTAAAGACTTAATTCAAGCCATACAAGAATATAAATAAATCTTAAAAACTAAAATACAATACAACAATATTATATTATAACAATAAAATAAAAAATGTAATATAAGGTCAGGAGAGTATTTGGGGGATTAATTTATTAATAGGTTCTTCAGGGTGATTTTGGACAAATTAAGGTCAAAGTGAGGTGAGTTATTGGCTTTAGTCATCATTCTAGTCAATGGTTCGTTACGACCATAGTCAGTTCTGTGGAAATGGGTTCAAAATAAGGGGATAGACCTGAGTCTACGGGGATTTATGAAGAGAGAAATCCTAGAGAGCAAGTCTGGGCAGTCAAAAGAGCCAGTTAAAAGCTGGTGTATAAAAATAATGTCAGCGTTGTCCCTTCGCAAGTATAAAGGTTGCATACCCAGTAATTTAAGACGATCCTCATAAGGAGGGAGGTCAAGAGGATCAACCCAACCTAAACCACGTAATGCAAATAAAATGAAACGGCGCTGAACGGCTTCAATACGCTTAATGTGTACTTGGTAATGAGGACACCAGACCTGGGAGGAGTATTCGAGGAGAGGTCGAACAAAGGTCATATACAAAGATTTTGTAACGTATGGATCATTAAATTCTTTAGACCATCGCTTGATAAAACCCAAAGTAGAATTAGCCTTGTTGATGATTGAATCGATATGCGAAGTAAAATTGAGTTGAGTATCACAGAGCAGTCCTAGATCATTAATAGAATAAACTACAGTAATTGGTTGGGCGTCAAGAAAATAAGATCTTTGGGGTAATGGAGGCCGCTTTCTGGAGAAAGTTATAGCTTGGCATTTGTTAATATTAAGCTCCAACAGATTTGCTTTACACCAGACGAAGAATTTGTTAAGATCGTTCTGAAGTATCTGTGCGTCCTCAAGGGAAGTTATCTTTTAATAGATTTTCATGTCATCAGCGTAAATTAATAGTTTTGAATCTGAGAATATTTTATCGACGTCATTTATTGCTAAGGCAAAGAGAATTGGACCGAGGTGGCTACCTTGAGGAACACCAGAAGAAGCAATAATTGGGTTTGAGACATGATTTCTGAAGCAGACACTGTATTGTCTATTGGAGAGGTAGGATTTTATCCAGGACTTGAAAATATTTGGAAACTTAAGCTTGTCAAGTTTAAAAAGAATAAGGTTATGTGATATCTTGTCGAAAGCCTTACTGAAGTCTGTAGCGATAGAGTCAACTTCATAACCTTCTTCCAAAGCACAAAGAGAAAAAGAAGTAAAGTCAACTAGGTTAGTAGTTGTAGATCTACCCTTAAGAAATCCATGCTGACTAGGAGAAAAGATTTGTCTGGAATGGAAGAACATGAATTCATAAATTATGCTTTCAAATAATTTTGGAATGCAAGAAAGTTTTGCAATTGGTCTATAATTGATAATGTCGTTTTTTGGGCCTTTTTTGTGGATTGGAATAATAAAAGATTCCTTCCATAACTTAGGGAAGATACCAGAAGATATTGATAGTTGGAAGAGAGTAGTAAGAGGAGCGGCAAGACTATCAGCACACTTTTTCAAAATTATAGGTGGGATACCATCAGGGCCAGCAGAATAATCATCTTTGAGAGTTTTGATCCTGTCTGTTACCGAACTGGTGTCAATGTTAATTGATGTTAAAGAAGTTTCAGCGCAGCCGTTCATGTAATGGAAAAAACTATGGTCTATGACGAAGTTATCACTGGAGAAGGCACTTAAAAATATTTGGCAAAAAGGTTAGAAACAGTAGAAGAATCGGCAGAAGTTATATTGTCAAACGTCAAGATTGAGGGGTAACCATCACATTTTTTTTTACTATTTATGAATTGATAAAATAATTTTGGATTATGTATAAGGTCAGATTGCATCTTTAAGATATAGTCGGAATATAATGTATCACATAAAAAAGAAAAACTATAGTAAGCGGAGATATAATTGGAGAAGTCGGAATTTGATCTGGATTTAAGGAATGTTTGCCAAAGTTTATTACGTGCGTCGGTTACGAAGTGACTTTAGTTCTTTGGTGTACCACGGGGGAGATTGAGAAGTTAAGTTACGTATGGGAGTAATCGGAACTGACTGTGCGATTAGATCAAAAATCACTTTATAAAATTTAGTTAAGGTCAAGTCAACGTGGACGTTTTGGTCAGATAAGAAATCGAAGTTAGTTCTATTAATTAAGTCATTGAGTTTAGGAAAATTTGCTTTACGGAAGTTGAATTTGTGTTCGTTCAAAACTTCGGGATTAGTATTAATACTAACGTAAGCAAAGATTATACAAATTGGGGGGTGGTACGCATCAAGTTTCGTTAAAAGGGCTTGGCTAACAGAAACACTTGTGTTATCAGGGTCAGAACTAAAAACCAGATCTAGCTGCCTACCTAAGTTGTTTTTGATATTGCTCATCTGGAAAAGTCCGGAGGCTTGAAGGCGGTCGGTGAATAAGATTTCCTTTTCGGAAGTAGCGTTATTGGGGACAGAAGAAATTTCATCAGCAGAGACACACCACGACAGACGAGGAAGGTTGAAGTCCCCTAGAACAATAATATCATCCTCTGGATTACTCAGGTTATCTAAATAGTCAATTGCATCAGCAAAGTTAGAATACACTACGACAGGTTGGGTTGGGGGAATATAACAACATAAAACAAACATACATCGTTTAGTCAGATTTATTTTTATACATATAAGTTCGAGGTTTGAAGTGTTAGGTATAGATATGGCTGAGGAATCAAACTTGGAATCAATGGCCAAAAGAACGCCACGACCAATAGAAGCTGATTCATTACAAGGGTTCTTAGCTAGGATATCTTTGCGGTAAACAATAAAATTTGAAGTGAAAAGTTCACTGTTAACTATGTCGGGAGAGAGATTAGTTTCTGTCAACGCAAAAAGATCGTACGGCATTTTTTGAGAGTTAATGAATATTTTTGAGGTTTTAGTACGAAGCCCTCTAACATTCTGATAATAAATCGAAAGGCATTGTGTTTTATTGTAGTAA
Source organism: Sphaerophoria taeniata (assembly GCA_943590905.1). NCBI lineage: Eukaryota > Metazoa > Arthropoda > Insecta > Diptera > Syrphidae > Sphaerophoria > Sphaerophoria taeniata. The sequence goes on along the minus strand of OX016540.1, from coordinate 17,487,811 downwards.
CTAGAGGCGCACTTAGGCGAAGGATATTTAGTAACGAAAAAACTGAGTAGTGGGGTTAAGTGAGAGAAGTTTAGAGTTTAAATACGTGGCATAGGTAGAGAGATCATTAACGACCTCGAGAGGACTAAGGTTGAAGAGAAAGTGGTATTGAATATGTAATTTCTTAAGTTTTACAAAATCCGTAGGAAGGCCTTCACTAAGAATAAAGAATTCAGCGTTAGTTCTTGTCATACCTTCGATGCATGCTTTATGGGGTTTGTCATGTAAATAAGCTAAAAAAAGTCTTACACTCGCGTATGTCTTTGGATTGCGTAAGCGTTCAAAAAGAGCTCGATCGTCATCGCAATAGTTCGAAGATACAGAGGTGGTTCCAGTCAAGGTAGGTTTATTTGGGTTAGGAGAATTAAACGAGGAAGGAACTGACGGACGTTGGATAGAGGAGGACGTTGAGGGGATTATAACGTTTGAAAATTTACAATATGGATTATTCTTATCATGATTACAATAGTTTGAGTTTAAAAGTACGTTTTTTTTGGCCCAAGGGACAAGTAACATGGAACTGTTTTTTAAAGAGAGAGGGTTAGATACATTAAATAGCCATAAGTAAGATTGAGGGATTGCAACTTTGAACATTCCTTTACCGATGCGACTATATTTTGAAAGTTTAAAGCCGTAGTAATTATAAAAGTAGTTATTTATCCAGTAATTGTTGGAATGAGGTGGGCCGCCAATGATGATGAAATTCGAAAATTTGGAGATGGACGATGGTGATGGAGATTCAGGTGAGGCGTGGATGTCGTTGGTACTCTCCGTAACAATGTTAAGATTCGGAGGAGTTTCGAGAGATGGCTGCATAAGTGATGTGTCATTGGTTGGAGGTGATGGAGATTCAGGATGTAGTTGTGCTGGTTCGAGGTCTTGAAATTCCATAAAGAGTGATTTGTCGCTTGTGCAGATGTAATCTTCGCTACGTAGGGCACGCCTTACTTCGTCAGAAATATCAGTCATTGTAGCTCGAGTTGCAACAGATTCCTTAATTAAAACATCAACAAGTGCCAGAGAGTCTTTTTTTAGGTTGACATGGGATGTAGAAAAGTCCATGTGAAAATTTTGTAGAGCCCTAGACTGTTCCTTGATGTTATGTTCTAATTTAGACAGACTTTCCTCGAAAGAGTTCCTTGACACCTGGTTGGTTGTTTGATTTAAGAGAGTTCTAATACTTATAAATTCTGTAACTGGCTAATACTTCTTCAATACTTTAACACTTTTGAAATTCTTCAAAACAAAATGATTTTAAAAATGTTTAAATTTTTAAATTCTTGAAAGTAATAGCACATGCACAGATAATAAATTTATACAGATGTCTCACCCTTATGGAGAGAAATGATATATGAAACTGAAAGCTACCAAAAAAAAAGCTTTTTCCAAAAGCTTTAACGCATTCACTTAATGCATTGAAAATCTATTTTCGCTCGCCTCATTGCCCATAAATGAATACTTAGGCAAGGAAAAAAGCTTCAAAAAGCTCCTTGTCTGTTAAGGCTTTGTCTGTTAAGAGCAAAATATGTTTCATTTTTTTCTGCAGGGATGAGCCATCTGTATAAATTTATTATCTGTGGTAATAGTATTAGCAAGAGCCCATTGAAGTACAAATACTTGCACTTAAAATGTTTAAGTGTACAAAAAGGGAATTAATAATGCTGTTCATTTCACAGAAAACAGAATTTCAAATTGAAAATCGCCCACCCTGTAAGGAAGTCCTAACTACGCCATAGACTGTTAGTATGTTGTAATCCTCTTCCACAGGTTATCGAATTAAAAAAAAAAAATAAGCTAAGTAGGTATTATCGATACAGTCTCTAATTAACCACAATGTAAATAAATTTTGGATTTTTAAAAAATTCCGTTAACCGCAAAGTGAATTCACTTTATTTTAATTTATTCAACATTATTCGAGAAGTCTGGCTGCAGAGAATTCCGCATCAAAAGATTCATTTTTGTATTTGAATTAAATACGTCCTTGGGTTTCATCAAAAGAAAGGGGGACAACCCTTTGTTTTTCATCATTTTAAGCATATGTTTCCAAGCCTTATAAGAAAAACCGTTACCTACAAGAACTTATTTGTAAATCTACAAACACAAAATACCTTATACCACAGTATCAGTAGAGTTTTAGAATTTGCACTTTTATTTATTAGACCACAAGTTGACTATCAATTATTATAAATGAGTACAAACTGGTTGACAGTAGTAAAAACATTAGTTAATTCTAAACGTCATGTCAGTCATAAAAATCACTATAAATTATATTATCACAGCTGGACAAATGTTAATAACATGTTTAATTCGTTTAATTACTGACTAATCGTTTCTTGAAGAAAAAAAAACTTTGAACGCAGAGTTTATCTTATGTACGTCATTCATGTCTATGTAAAAAGATCTCAATTCAATTGTTGTTAGATACTGTTTAGATGATATTGCAATTTTTGCTGGAAGTTTTCGTTATTGTTTTCATCTTGGGATTTTTCTATTCAATGGAATTTGATTGTTTTTCACTTACTAACGGAAGTTGTAAATTACAGAGTGTTCGATGTAACAATAACATTTTATTGGAATATTTGGAATAATTACTTTCACATGAAGTCTTATTTCTCACCCACGTTGCCTCAGGCACTATTTCAAACTTGGATGGAAACTTGTCTTGAATTTTCACTGACATAAATGCAAATTGTGAAAATTGGGTTTTGAATCAGTTCTTACTCACAGTTCTGTTTTGCAGTATTATTTCATTACTAATTTTTTATATTTAAAATGAATGCCTTACTATTAACTGTTGCTTTAATTGGTCTGTAGTAATAAAGACTGAGTAAAACCTCAGCTTCTATAGTAAAGGGTACGCCAAATACCTTTTTTTTGAAAATGCTATAAAAGAAATTACTGAATATTTTCTCAAATTTCTTTTTTAAATTCAAAGTACAATCCTTCCGGTCAGTAATAGAAAATAATTGCCTCGGCTGGCCATGCAGTAGCCTACACGATCGGTCCCAATTATGGCCCATTTATGCCTCTGGACCAAAGTACGCACCAAACAGTGACTCGTTTTGGGTGTATCGGCTTTTCAGTGTATGCGTGCGGGTTTTCTGTGCCCCAAATGTGACAATTTTGCTTGTTTACATACCCACCAAGATCAAAATAAGCTTCATCTGAAAAGATGATTTTTTTTTTGGCAAAATCGGCATCTTCTCTAAGTCGATCGCAGGCCTACTTAGCGAAGCGGAAACGCATTGGATGGTCAGTTGGCTTCAAGTCCTGAACCAATTGGATTTTGCATGGCGTCATATCAAGGTCTTTATGCATAAAATTCGTCTCAATGATGTCTCCGAAATGTTCAATTGTTGAGAACGACGGTGAATTGATGTTGATGGCGCTTCACGCACACTTTCTGCCACAGCAGCAATATTCTCGGGTGTAGGTACGCAATGTTTTTGGCTTTTCACGCTTTGATTTATCGATGAGGATGCCAGTTTCTTTCCCTTTTTTCACAAGATAACGAACATACGGAGCTCACGGTGCTTCTCTTCTTCCAAAATCCGTACGCAATTTTCGCACACATTCTGCAACATAGCCATGATTTTCAAAGTAATTTCGCAATATTTTCCAGCGTTCTTCAAGCGTATACCAGAGTTCGGACTTGAGAGATTGCAAATCGCAGTAAAATGAACTCAAAATCGCAGTAGATTCAATATTTTCGCAGTAGAATTGACTTTTAATAGAAAAAGACGTTATGTTTTAGTTTTAAATTTTTTTCTTTATTAACATAACAAAACTAAAATAAATAAAGTCTATATTCTTTGGTTTAATATCAAAACAATATTAAAAAAAAAAAAAAAACAAACAAGTATTACCTATCACATTTATGTGATAGTTTCAGCTTATATCAATTCAAACTTTCCATTAATAAATTCGTATTTTTTTATAAATTTAATCAAATCAAGCGGCGGCGCGCGGCGGTACAAAAACATCATGGCGATTTTTAATTAAAGAATGCGCAAACATAAGATTTTCGACAGTTTGAACACTGAGCCTGTTTCGAAATTTGATTTAATTTAATTAATTCATTGAGAATTGCCTTTCCGCTGCTGCTGTGCTATGGGGTAAAATAGTAAGCGAAAGCATGTATTCGGAAAGATTTTGAAAAAGAAATTCTTCAGCGACATTTGTCTGACCTTTTAAAGAAAACCAAAATTTAACAATGTCCTCTTGATTCAATGCACTTTTATCATATAGTAAAAATGATCTCCATTCATCATTAATTACTTGAACATGTGTTTTATTGAATGGAAAAGCTTCAGTCAATTTAAGAACTGAAGGAAGGCTACCTTCTTGAATTTTTTTTGGATTGAGGTATTCAAGCAAAATAATGTTATTATCTTCGAATGAAAATCTGGCTTGAATCTGCTTGCAAATTGTTACATAATATTTTAAAATATTTGTTTTTTTTTTCGAAAAGTTTCGCTTCTGATAGAGATTGCTCATATTTTTCAAATTTCAATCCACAAAAAAACCTTAAAGCTGGAACAAAAATTTTTCATTTTCAAAATCAATTTCGGTACTAACGAACTCTTTCTTTATGAAATTATTAAGCAATTTTAAAAAGTGTTGCTTTATAATTGGATAAAGAAGATGAATCATAGTTTTTTTCAGATTGGAATATTTTATTCATATAGTTTATTGAGTCAAGAACATAAGACAAGAAAAAAAAGTATGCTTTATTTACATCATTTAGTTTTTCAGATATACATACGTTCAATATTATTTTATCTTCAAAAGTTAAAAGAACGAAATAATGTGTAAGTGGTATCCACTGTTCTAAAACTCTATCAACAGCAGCCTGGACAGACAACCATCGGGTTGAACTTGTATTCAGAATTTTATGTTCATCTGTATTAAAATAATCTTGAAATGTTTTAAAATCAGCAAGTCGCTTTCAGCTTTGCCAGAAAAAATTAAAAATTGTTTTTATTAGTAAAAAGAGACATTTTAAAGAGTGGGGGTAAAATTTTCTCACAGAAAAACTACTACAAAAAAGTAATCGAACGGGAAAACAACAAATGTTGCCCACATTTTAATTGTCAAGTGCTTTTGTATGAAAATTGAAACTTTGAATTTGAATTTATTTATTTATTTGCTATTTTCAATCAAATTTGACACTTCACAAATCCACCCAAAGAAATTTCTTGGGCTAAAATTCTTAGGTTGGGGAAATATTCTACTCTCTCGTGAGCGCTCTCTTTTACGAAAAACTACAAAATTTTTGAGTAAGTACGCGAACAGGATTTGGTTAAAATTCGTTATTTTTCGTAAAATTGTACTGTTTTAGGAAGGTACGCGAATGGACCTAATAATTCAGGCTCTAGAGGAAGTTGTTTAGCTGCTGCTTTTGCGCAGAGGTTCAGAGAGTGGTAAGTGCATCCCAAATAGAAAAGATTTATATTCAAATCTTGAAGTTGTTGCCTTACTCCATTTAAAGAACCATTCATGACAGAGGCATTATCAGTTCCTAAACAAAATTTTCAAAAATCGCAGTAGATTGCAAGAAAAACGCAGTGACGCAGTAGATTTGAAAATTTGCCAAAAAGTGCAGTAGATCTACTGCGATTGCAGTGAAGTCCGAACGCTGGCGTATACACAACCATATTCGTTCAGCGGAAGAATAAAACTAATTATCTGTCAAATCAGATAATGAGCTAAGTGTAACCATTCACGAAATAAGCATTAGCTGAAAAAAAAACGTTAGATGGCCATGGCGGACTCTTTAGTAAAGACCACCAAACGCTTTTTTTCACGAATGTTTCTTCTTTTTTTCTTGTATTCGAAAATCGAACGCCTATTTTGACATTAAGATTTCTTATGGACTTATTTTTAAATATCAAGGTCAAGTTTAAAAATTGTCACACAAGATTTTCGAATAGACTTGTATTAACCCTCTGCATGTGTATTGCATAATGTCGGGAGGCTTATATTCAAATTCAACTGTCAACAACAGGATGTCTCAAAAAGAATTCATGTGGTTTCCCGGTACTTCAATTACGTCATTGACAAATGTTGGAAAAGTGGTTCTTTTATTTTTTTTATTTTTTATAGTCAATACGTAAATATCGACGCATAATTCTTAAACATTACTTTTGTGTGTTAGCTACTTGTAACAGTTCTAATGTAGTCTAGATATAATTTGAGTAAATAATTTTGTAAAAACTAATATTCTTTTTTTTCGTTTCTTATCAATGATTAGGAAATTATTATTCTGAAATATATTTTCAAACTGAAAATACATACCTATCTGCTTTATCTATACTAATATATAAAGTAAGAGTTTGTTTGTCGGTTGTATGTTTGTAGTCGATAAACTAACAAACAATCAAAAGTCCTACTTTAAAAATGATGCACAATTGTTCTCCCATGCACTGATTATGCAGTAGGTTCTGTAAAGAAAAGAAATAGTTAATAAGAACAAAAAAACATTGGCGCAAGATTATAGTCCGCTAATGAACAATTTTAAAAATTTTTAAAATTGTTCATTAGCGGACTATAATTTGGCGCCATTGATTTTTAATTTACTTACCCGAAATTGTGTTTTAAAATTCAGGAAACTGACAGAGTGACTGGCGAGAAGACGTCAATTTTTTTTTTAAATGTCTCTCTATTTTCATATCTTTTCATTTCATTTCCTTTTCATTCTCCTTATTATTTTTAAGGCTGAACTCCTACTTAAGCGTTTGGACCAAGTCAATGCTTACTACACGCGAATTCTTCAGCACGATTTTCTGTGCAAAAGATAATTTTAACATCGATATTTTAAAAAGGCATGGATTAAAGTTTCCACAATCTACGTGCATGAAAATTTCGCATTATGAATATTGGTTTTCAAAGCGAAAATTGCATGTAAGTGTAGGTGCATTGGTTTCCAAATGGAAAACTGGAAAATTTTAGAATGGAAAATAGGTAGTTCTTGATGAAAAACTCGGAAAACTCATTGGTTTTCAAAGGGAAAATTGCATCTAATTGTAGGTGCAATTGTTTTCAAATGGAAAACTGGAAGATTTCAAAACGGGTTTTCGAATAGAAAATAGAAAGTTCTTGAGGAAAAACTCGGAAAACTCATTGGTTTTCAAAGGGAAAATTGCATCTAATTGTAGGTGCATTTGTTTTCAAATGGAAAACTGGAAGATTTCAAAACGGGTTTTCGAATAGAAAATAGAAAGTTCTTGAGGAAAAACTCGGAAAACTCATTGGTTTTCAAAGGGAAAATTGCATCTAATTGTAGGTGCATTTGTTTTCAAATGGAAAACTGGAAGATTTCAAAACGGGTTTTCGAATAGAAAATAGAAAGTTCTTGAGGAAAAACTCGGAAAACTCATTGGTTTTCAAAGGGAAAATTGCATCTAATTGTAGGTGCATTTGTTTTCAAATGGAAAACTGGAAGATTTCAAAACGGGTTTTCGAATAGAAAATAGAAAGTTCTTGAGGAAAAACTCGGAAAACTCATTGGTTTTCAAATGAAAAATTGCATGTAAATGTAAGTGCATTGGTTTTCAAATAGAAAACTGGAAGATTTCAAAATTGGTTTTCGAATGGAAAAAAGAAAGTTCTCTTTGAGAAACTCAGAAAACTCTTTGGTTTTCAAAAGGAAAATTGCATTTATTTGTAAGTGCATTGATTTTCAAATGGAAAAATGGAAAATTATTGATTGGGAACTTGGAAAACTCTGCGAGAGCACGAAAAACTTCAAGACCTTAAATCAAGTTTTTGCATATAATTTGAGCTGCATTGTAAAGTTTGTATGTCCGGTAGGGACTCTATATCCGCTCAATCCTCAATGCATTTTTATAAAATTTTCACTTTAGATAGGTATAGCCTGAGTAAAATCAAATTTTTGGGCCAATCTAACGTGAAAATCAGCAAAGAAGGGGGACAATCATAGTGGTTATTAGAGTAGCACAAAGCGGGTAGCGGGAAGAGGGTATTGGCTTAACGGGTAGAGGGTAGCGGGCAGAGTAGTAGGGGGATACCAAAGGCTAGAGCTTTTATTTATCGATTGAGGCAGTACGAAGTCTGCAGGGTCAGCTAGTTATTAAATATTGGTACACCTTCAGAAGTGGGATATCTTTATTTTGTAACCATGAGTTGAATTTCCAACTTCAGAAACCATCCAACAGCTACGCAAATTATATGCATAATGCAATCGAGAAAACGCTTCTTCCTTTTAAGATGTTGATTACGAATTGCATTTAACGCAAAAGATGTGTCCAACTACGAAAAGAACTGGAAGAATTAGAATCAAAAGAAATAAGCAGTTATTCGAAATCTAATTTTAAGGATTTCAAGGATTCCGTTATTTTATTTTCAAATTCCGATTTTTTTTTTCAAATAACTGATTTTGAAAATGTGGACTCTTTTTGTTAGTATCTAGTCCGATTTTGACCATTATTTATAGTCCAACGAAGTAAACCGAGCTGCTCGGCGATGCTGGTTCTAATGACTACAGAGGAATACTGGTGCAATGTCAGGATGATGGAAAATTTCATCCAGTTGGTTATTTCTCAAGAGAAACAACTCCATAGTTATGAGCTAGAAACATTGGCTATTCCTTACAGCTCCTGCAGAAGTCATTTGAGGCTGCACCAAGTCGTATTGCGTGTCTGCCTATAAGACAATGTCCCGTGAGGATACCTATTAGGGAGCTTATATGAAATCTACTATGAGATAACAAGTCCTTAGAGCGCTTTAGGTTATGTGACCGCCATATGAGTTTTGTGGCTGCGCACTTTGGTAAATTATACCACCTAGAGTTTGTTATCGTTGAGGCTTTCCCCTTTCAGGTGAGATGGGTATGACGGTTCCATTTTTAGCGAGTTCATCGGCTCTACAAGTTCCTGCAATTTCTCTGTGGCCCGGCACCCAACAGAGGTGAATATTAGATTGCTGCGCCATCTCCATAAGAGATGATCGACAATCGAGGGCTGTTTGAGAGTTGGTTGAGACACCACCGTCGAGAGATTTAATAGCAGCCTGACCGTCAGAGAAGATGTGGGTATCAGAAGTTGATATCACGTCCTCTCTTAGCAAGGATCGAATCTCTTGGATCGTCAAAATTCCCGATTGGAAGACGCTACAATGATTAGGGAGGCCGATGAGAGGCTTAGATTAACCAACACCATCATTTGTCTTGGATCCATCTGTATAAAAATGAATGCTTCTGTCTTCCACAGATTATTTGTCTTCCCATTCATCTCTGGATGGAATTGAGACCTGGAAGTTTTTCCCGAATTGGGATTTTGGAATGGTGTAGTCTATTTACTTTGGTATAGAACGGAATTAGTTCAAAATAATGGAATGTCCCACATTATTGTTGGTCGATTGAGAGGAGGCGTTGATTCTTATAGCTGTACTCGCTGCCACTTGTTTGCTGAAGATGTCGAGGGGTGTCAGATGGAGGAGACTGTCTAGCGCCGCTGAGGGTGTTGTTCTCAATGCCCCGCTTATGCAAGGACATGCAGTGCGTTGGACTCTGCTGAGTTTGTCACAGTAAGTGACTTTCTCCGGTGCATTCCACCATACTGCAACCCCGTACATGAATATTGGTCGGATGACCGATGTATATAGCCAATAGGTTATACGAGGTTGAAAGCCCCATTTGCTTCCTATGGCTTTCTTGCTAAAGAAAAGAGCTACTGTAGCTTTCTTAACTCTTTCCTGAATATTAGGTTTCCAACTTAATTTTTTGTCTAATATCAGACCAAGATTTGGCTTCATTAGTAAAAATTAGTGGTACACCTTTTACTGAAGGAGGTACAATTTCTGGAATTTTGCATTTCTGTGTAAAAAGGACGAGGTCTTTTTTTGAGGATTAATATTAAGTCCACAGTGATCAGCTCATCTAGTAAGCATATTAAGTGCGTTTTGGAGGAGGTCTCTCAGGGTATTAGGACTTTTTCCCGTGACGGCGGCGATAGCAACATCATCGGCATACGCAATGACTCTATGGCGGTAGCCTTCCTTCTCGAGGGACATTGCAGTTCGTTAACTACTATGTTCCACAGGAGAAGGCCACCTTGCGGATTGCCTCTGCTGACAGAACTTCTCGTACATAGTCAGTACTCGACGTTCAGCGTCTTCATAGCAGAAGTGATAGCAGATTTGTCAACGTTGTTGAAAGAGCCCTCAATGTCAAGGAAGGCAACCATAGTTAACTGTCAAGTGTCATCTTTTCACATTCAGAGATTCAGACCCCAAAAAAATACAAGAAAGAAACTGAAAAAAAAAATGATAAAAAACGTTCGGGTTTTGTCACAAAAATATTCAACCACATTGTTAACCCTATTTAGCTACTAACATTCATCACCATTCTGGTAAAACCTTGTTTTTTCTTTGGGTATTTTTTCTACTTTGACCTACTTGTTTTTTTTTCTAATCACATTCTTTCCATAAGATCCAGAAGAAGCAGCGAAGTTTAGATAAGTTAGAATAAATGTGTATTCGTCATTCAAAAACACACCTGGCAACTCTAAACAAGTCCATATATTACTAATTAAGAACGTCATTAGTTAAATAAAAGAAAAATCCCAAATCGACCTTTTTTTTATTTATCATCATTGCCATATAAAAATCCATTCACTTGTTTGATTCTTTTTCAAGTACCTACCTGTTGAGTTGAGACAAGTGAGTGTTGGTGTTGAGTGAGACTACAAACCAATGCATCACTGTTTTCCGAGAATTTTCTCTTATTTTAAGAGAAAAGAGAGTACTTCAAAAATAGTGATCGTATTCTACACTACCTTACCCTCGACGATAATTTCACTCAAACCAGATAATTTTCACTCAATGTTTGTCTAGCAACATATGGCATATCGATGTAACAAAACATCGTCTAAAGATTGAAAGATGATGAAGTACTTCAGATCGATTGCAAAATACACCAATTAAAGAGGTTATAACAGAGTTACAAACTTCAAATACGAATGATACAGATTTCATCACTCAAATCACAAAAATGGACAAGACAAATGTTGCTGCCAGCTGGAGGGATATGTGATGTTGCTGGCTGGCAACAAAATGCTAGCCACGCCAACACACAACCATCCCAGACCGACTACTGCTTTGAGTTGAATTTCATAAAGTTAAAAAAAAAATATATTTCGCCCGCCCGGCCGGCCGCAATCGTTCCTCGTTGTTTTTGTTTCTTCTTTTCATTCATTTTATTGCTTTATAGAGTGGGGATGTACTCTTCAAATACATTCGTTTCAGTAATTTTCTGTTTAGTCCTTAAATAAGAAGCAACAAGTAAGCATCTCTCTTAACATTTCTCTCAGCAACTCAAAATATAAAAGATATAAAATACAAATATAAATTTGTCGTCTGAGTTATCGAAGAAGTGTGAATTTGGTTTAAAGATAAAGACCGCAGCTATACGAAACTACTTGATCATTGGATTAATTGAATTATACCGAGGGTGTGTGTGAACAAGAAAAAATAAAGTTATTTCTATTATTGTAAATTTGTATCGCGCGGCACTTTTATTTTCTCAATGAAAAGCGCGCGGTTTCTTTTTTTTTTTAATGAAGTTTTTGCAACAATGAGGCCGAAGAAAAAAAAATGTATTTCTTTTTTTTCTTTGGCCTCAAATTTAATTAAGAGCAAGAGGTGTTGCTATAATCCGTCTGGACACTTGTGCCAGGAAAATTCAGATAGTGTGTCCTGAGAATTGGAAAAAGACCAATTCACTCAACTTGAGTGTTTTGACGATGGACAAAATCGGACATTTGACAAGTGAAATTCTTCAATGTCCATTGTTCGTTGTCGTCGGTTAATCTTCCACTTTTATGACCGCACCATCAGTGTTCAGATTTAATTAAATTAAATAAACAAATGTAATTTCATTCGAGTTAATTCGATTGTGACCGAGTGTTTTTTTTTTGTTGTCGGCTCTTTTGGAACGCATAATCGGCGACGGTAACAGTTAAATGTGTGACCAGTGACCACCAATCCGACAAATTTCTACTAGGACGTGTAACTCTGCAACAGTCACATCACTTAAAAATACAGTGCAATAAATCTAGTGTAAATTGAGAATAGAGAAGGTGCCGGTTTTTAGTGGAGGTGGTAGACCTAGACAGACACGACCGGACCAACCGAACAGCGCAACATACGGTTGGATGCATTTTTTGTGATCATTGTTGTGCGATCTGCTGCGATCCATTGTGTAAAGTGTATTTGTTGCAGAAAAAAACTATATGAGTGTTTACATGCGGACTTTTCATTGAAAAAAGTAGCTTCTGTCGACTTTTGCAGTTTTTTTTTTTTATTGACTATGCTCTGTCGCTTTTGAGCGTATTTGTTTTTTCCTTTTTTGTCTTAATGGTTTAACTTCCGTTTGCAATAAATTTTGATTGAAGACATGCTCGCATGCGACTTTTTGTGGCTATGCATTTGTGTCTTCAGCATTTGTGTGTAGGTATCTCTTTCAAGTTTTTTTTACGAATTCTTATATGGAATAAGTACCTGCACTTATCTTTCTTCCTATCAGAGAAGCATTGCAATACATACAGCCATAGCACTTCTACAGCGGTAGAGCTTGTATGCAAAATTTAACGATAAGATAAAAATAAATATCTACAGAGACACAAACTTACCTACAAAAATATCTTTAAAATAGCGTCGAATAAGACTTATCAGGAAATAATTTAATCTACACACATTTATGTATTTGATTTGCAATAAACTACTTCCGGCACTTCCGTCTGGTTGACGCCAAATTGATAAATTTGTTGCATAGTCATTGCAACATTTTTTTTTTAACATTAAAATTAAATGAGGAAAAACTGCAACTGTAACTTATTATACAATTGTGTTTCGTTTTTTTAATTTTAGATATTTTGAGTCAACTTGAAGAAATAAAACATTTTCAAAATGTATATCATAGAGTAGTTATTTTAAACCCTCATATCTACATGTGGTTGAACAAAACAAGATTAAGATATAACTAAAAACAGTACTTTTTTTAAATAAGAATAGTGAAAAATAGACAGTAACTCAAGGAGAGAATCGTACGAGAATTTAATTACAATTCTAACCACAAAAACTTAAACAACGACTGTGCTTGTGTACTTAATATTTATAAGCCTATCTATCGTCACTAAGAATAAACAACTATTTAAATCAACAAAAAGCTTTTGAAGTTAAAAAAAAAAAACTCAACCAAGACTTATCAACAAGTATTTTCAAACTTGCTTAATTCAATAAATCTCTTGGATAACTACTTAATATACACACGATATTTACTCCAAATGTAAGTTTAAATTGAAAATTCATATTTTATTTACTATTTTTTTTAATTTTTATTTTTAACTATAAGACTCGCAAAATTTCTGACGTCTCTGGTATCTCATGAGACTTGTTAAGTGGAACAGACCTTATGTCAGAAGGTATCTATCTGGGTTGCAAAAATCGATACAATTGTACTTTATTCGTTACACTCGCCTGTCCTTACAGGCAAATGCACACTTTTATACTAAATTCAATACAATTATGCACTTCCAGTCTTTCACTTGATGTAATAGATATTCTGCTAAATCATAAATATTTTTACCAAAATCTATATCACCAAGTAGATATTCTTTTTCTTAACGCACTCATTTGTTGCAAGTCAATAAAATTGCTAGTTTGGCAACACGTTTAAATGTCACTGAATGAGACGTTAAGAAAAGACGTAACATGTAAGCCGTAGACATCATCTGTCTTATACGTTTTCATATTTGTTTTCATTCCGTTATCCATTTACCATTTTCAATTTTTCAATCGGTTTTGTGACTTTTTGAAGACTTTGAACATTTGAAAGTCAGTATAGGTAGGGTTTGTAGGAGCGTCACGCAAAAACTACCAGAGCGATCATCATGAAACTTTGTACACATATTCCTTGAGTTATTAGACAAAACAAAGGATACGCAGTTGCCCGTAGCTTACTGGTTAGGTGCGTTAACTGCTAAGCAGAACGTCGTGGGTTCGTGTCCTACTCGTGCCCATAAAAGTTTTTATTTCATCTTTCACGGGTACTGCCTCTTGCGAAGAATTGACAAAACTTCCAAGAGTATCAATCTGTCATGAAAAAGTGCTTCTCAAATTTGCCGTTCGGAATCGGCGTTAAATTGTAGGTCCCCTCAATTCTTTACACGCACTCAGAGAATTGTTGATGAGAGTAAGTCACTTAGGCCTTAGCTCTTCAAGAGCTGTCGCGCCACTCTATTTATTTTTATTTATAGGATACGTTTTATTCTGATAAAATGTACAGTTCGCGTGGGATAGATTTAACCTTATTTTTCATAGAGCAAACGATTGACACATTGCAAAGGTACTGATAGTTTAGGGGTAAGAAAATCACTTAGGCTACTTTTCACCGCCGTCATCGAGGGTAACAACGCGGGCAAAGCTATGTGTCATATGTATATTAGATTCACCATGGTGGCGCGGACTGCTGAAAACGTTGGCAAAAGTAGAAGAACAACTATTAAGGTGGCTGCTACTACCTTAGGTCAGTATTAGCAGCCGATAACAACATGGAAACAAAAAATTATGCGGGCAGCTGATCGAAACCGATAGAATCTACTTTAGTCTTTCAAGGCTCTTCAAATCCAAAAATCTTACCATTACCTCGATACCGCTACTGTATGAGACGAAAGTCTTACCAGTAATCACTTACGGATCCGAGATCTGAGTGTTTAGCCAAGATACTTTGATCTCAGCCACGTTCAAGAGAAAAGTCTTACGGAGAATAGTTGGTCCCGTTTGAGAGGAAAGTAGATTCCGAAGACGATATAACCACGAGCTGTATCAAATCTACCTCGAAGCAGACTTAATAACAGAAATCAAGTTTGGTAGACTCCGATGGGTTGGACACCTAGCTCGTATGAGCGAAGAGGAACCGGTCCGGAAAGTCATTTGCATCACAATTCATAGTAGTATACAGTGCGGCAGACTAAATTTGCGCTGGAAGGATTGAGTAGATCAGGACGCCTTAAGGTTTGGGGTGCGGAACTGGATGGCGTGTTGGCCAACTATCAGGAGATATTGAAGAACTTGCTGAATGAGGCCCGGACCGGATCCCGGTTGTGGCGCAGATGAAGGGAGAAACTTCATTGGCCAGGCCCACGATGATGAACATCAGAACATCACGCCTAAACCACAAGACCGAATAACGCGAAAATGTACACAGTTTTTTATTTTGCCCTAAGAACGGTTATAGACATGTTTTTTCACAACAAATGTCGACTTTAAACTACGGGCGAAACGAGGTTCAGAGGGTCGGCTTGTTATCTATGTTTTAAGTATGAAAACTATCTTATTTTTTTTCTTTAAAAAAAAATAATTTTGATTTATTTCTCAATAAAACTTAACAAATAAAAAAGTACACTTCGATGCTGAAAGACGATTTTTCATCCCTGGTATCTATTTGGCAGTTGCAAGCATTGACATAATATAATATGGACTGCTAGTCACTTGTCATTTCCATACATTTCATGAGAAGAAAAAAGGTACAAGCTACAGCAGCGCCATTGGTTCGAAGCGGCCAAATTAGTCCCAAAAAATATGTTTGAATTCACAGCGACGGTGTTACCACATGGACTGTATAGATTGAAAATGGACTCGTTGTTTCTTCCTTGTAACGTTTGTTTGCAGAACACAAATAAGTATGTTAAAAATTTAAAACAAAATGATTTCTGAAAGTATTCAATTTTTTTTTACGTGGACTCGTTTTTCAAGCATCTTGGACTCGAAAATAATTTTCCCTGTGGCAACACTGCACAGCGACCTCGTTGTTTATGTTTTTGTTTTTGTTCATTTTTGACAGCTGGAATCGTTCTTTTTTTGGCCACCCTGAACCAATAGCGCTCTTTACGCTGAACATGCATGAAGTTGGCAACTAGCAGTCCATATTATAATATGTCAATGGTTGCAAGTATACTCTGTTTTTACCTACAGTTCTACAGTTTTTGACAAAAATGTTTGTCTCTTACCAATGTAGTTAACGTCATCATTAAAATCAAGCAAGATAGGGTATCCATCATTTGAAAATATTAAGAATGCTTATAAACCACAAAACACCTAAGACATGACATGACAATTTTCATTTGTCATAATACTGAAATATTTGAGTGTGTAAGTGCTGCTGCTTTTATCTTCGGAACTTCCTTTGAATCAGAACAGTTACTTTTTTCAATGGAACACTTTCCGAAATGTCAAAAACCAACGTCATTCAATTTCATTGAAAAAACAAAAAATAAAGGTATGCGTTAACAGCACCAGTCCCGTCATTTTGGCTCCCGTGTAAAAAAACATAACTCCCGTTCCTTATTTCAACCAAAATGAATCACAAATGTTAGTTCTTTCTATTTTCGAACCAAGGGGTTAATATTCTGAATGAGTAATATTATCTTCCCTAAAGAAGACATACGTATGTATTTCTATGTTATGTACCTATGTATTACTGAATAGAAGGAAAATGTGTGTTACTAAGAAAAAAAAACCGTAAAGGTATCGACCTTCGTTCTGTCATACCTTCTCACATAAATAACGTACGCTAGCACTAGCAACCTTCACATCCCATATAAAGCCTCACTTATGCTATTTTCGTGTGTCAAATGTACCTCCGCTGGAGAGTTGATATTTGGACTTGCAGTTCTTATCCACTTGAATAATTCTATTGTAAGAGTACGCTCATTTGACTTTTTACCAACTGTCTTCGTCAGTCTTACTATCCTCAATCATAAGAGAAACGCCCAATTTCTATTTTCAAGAATTGTTTCGATATTTTGACATTTAATTAGCATCGTTTGATCGCATAAGCAAATTCATGTCATACTTGATGATGGTACTGTTTGTTCAATAAACATTACGATGTGTCATTTACATGTGCGTAAATCATAAGCACACAAAAGTCAAACTTCGTTTTGTTTGTTGTCAAAAGAGAAGGAAAAAGTGCGATTCCGGCTATAAATAGCCTAACCACTTGATTTGAAGGTTTTAAATTAACATGTTTGACGTTCATATCGAATTTCATGTACTGTCTGTTATACATCAAGTAACAGTTATTTGTTGACTCATTAACAAGGTTCTAATTAGTACATCAACTTTGCGAGTGTTTCACTCACCCCAATGTACCGTTATGAGCACCCACAAAAATATGTAATGATTTTAAAATGTTCAAATCGTTAGTCACTTTTTTTGTGTTCCTATCAATCGTTTGGTGTCAAATGTCTAAACAAAAAAAAGTACGTGAACATGGTATCGGAAATTACTCCCATGTGTCGGTAAGGTAGATTATCTCATGTCATAGAAGATCTCTCGCTGCACTTTTCATTACAGACTTTTTTATCTGATGATTTGGGCACATTTGATCCTACATTACTCTGTGCACCTGTTGAAAATTCTCTAAAACGACAAACAAAAAATCCCACAATAGCATGGCTGAATACACACTTAAGCGTCTGGTTGATTTTGTTTATTTTCACGCTCAAAGAAGTGTGTACGAAATTATTTTTTCTTTCCAATAATATGCGCACTGCGTTGGTTGTAGCCAATTGCTAATTATTGCACTCAACACTCGTTTCGGCTGGCACTCATTCGCCACTTGACTCAAGTGCTGTACATTCATTTATTCGTCTTGAAAGGAGGAAAAATAAAGAAAAGAATTATCGAATACTTGACGCTTCTTAGCATGGTCTTGTTAATGAACTTGAAAAAATAAAATTAAAATTCAAAAACAAGAACAAGAACACGAAAAATGTAGATGTCTGCCTCTGGTTCTGACATATGACTGCTGCTGCTGTTGGATTTTCAAGGCGAGTAGACAGCAAAAATCCTTTTTTTTTATTTGCTTGGGAAGTATTGGTTTTTGTATGAAAACTGTTTTCTTTGATATCTACTCGAACGGAACGGAACAAACCAATAATTCTCGTCCATCACCGAATGGTTGATGGTATTTTTAGAAAACAAAACAAGAACAAAAATGTTTAACACCATTGAGTGAGCAAATGTTAAGCTAACGTTTATTTAACAAATACAATGCATTATTATTGCGTTTGTAATAGAAAAAGTGCTAATATTATGTCCCATTTGAATTTAGCTCAAATCGAAATCTAATTGCATTAGTGTGGTTAAATTTCGGTTGTTGCCGAGGTTTGACAATTCATTAATTTGGAACTGTCAGAGCTGCAACTTCCGTCAAAATATTGGTTGAAAAGTAAACTACCTGCACTGACTTACGTACCTGAATCCTGGAGAAGGGTCAAGGTGGTCTTCATTCCCAAGATCGGCAGAAGAGGCCATGAAACACCCAAAGATTTCAGACCAATTAGTCTCTCTTCCTTTTGCTCAAAACACTGGAAAGACTATTGGACGAGCATATTAGAGGTAATCTTGTTAATAATCCTCTATCTGAATCCCAACCTGCCTTAAAGGCAAATCCACGGACACGGCACTACACGAAGTAGTACGTACAGTGGAGAGATCTCTAGAGTACAAAGAATACACCCTCGCCACCTTTGTGCTCCCAGAAGCTATCAGGGTAGCACTATCCTAATTAGATTTGAAAGAGCATATTATTAGCTGGATTATCTTCATGCTCCGAACCAGAGTCATTCAAATATCTTACCCATCGAGCCAACTCACTAGATTTGCCGAAAGAGGAACACCCAAAGGCGGAGTTCTATCTCCTCTCTTGTGGCTACTAGTTTTGAACGAAATCTTATGCAATCTTGATAACAATAGAGATAAGGTTAGTAGCGTATGCCGACGATCTGGTGGGTGCGGGGAAATAACTCCACGGGAACTAACTCCACTGAGGGATTTACTTCCCACTAAGTGAGAACTTACTCCACTTTTGCAAAGTGTAGTTAGTTCCCATGAACGGTGAGAACTTAGTTCACTTTCTAATGGGAATTAAGTTCACACATTTATACATGGCGCAGGGAAACTGGTCCGGAAGTCCCGAAAATGGGACCACTATGGTGGGTCATTCGTGTATACATACATAACTACAACCCCAAAATGTCTTATAAATAAATAAGATCATTTTTATTTACTACCTATTTGTCGACAAAATGGATAGAGCAATTCATTTTCAAAGCTGTTGCCGTTTCCATTAATTTGGGAAAGCATGCTAGTGTCTGGAAAGCACTGCTGCACTGCAATGATTGATTTTGAGTATCTTTTTTCACCTTGGTCTGAGGATGATGACTATCTGTAACACTCAAATAAATTTGGTTTGATTGGGAGCGAAGCGAGCGGAAAAAATTTTGCCCAAAAGAGAATCAATTTGGGGTGTGAAAATAAAAAAATTCGCGCGAATTTTTTTATTTTCACACCCCAAATTGATTCTCTTTTGGGCAAAATTTTTTCTGCTCGCTTCGCTCGCTTGCAATTTTTGGTTCAAGCTCCAAATCCTTAATAATACAATTTTTTAAACCATTTGAGAGGGATTGTAGAGTTAATAGAGTCAGTAAAAAAATGTCTTTCTGATGGAACTTTTATTGTTATTGAAATACCTCAGTTATTTAAGGGGACAAAAAGATGCAACAAGATGAAACTGGGTTCAAGTACAGTGTGCTTGTAGAATGCCCTACTCTCACCGAACACCAAACTTCAGAAGAATGTTTGCATTGGAAAAAAAGTTTTCTGTATGTCACATAAACTTACAGCATGTGGTATATTTCAATCGTTATATACCGTTTTAGAAAATGTTTAAAATTAATGAAGGACCATATAGGCGGTCAGATTCTTAAAAATGGGTTTCCGAATGAGTAAGTTTCTCAATATTTTTGTACATGCGATTTTTTAAAATTATTTTCAGTCTTAAAAACTGAATTTCGGAATGACTTCGTTTCTAAGACATTTATTTTAATTTCACAAACAAAATTGCTCAGTATACTTGAATTCTTATTTTAAATTTTTCTCAATTAAAGTGACAAATTATTTCAAATTTGAAGGGAATTAGATCCACTAATTTTTTGAAGAATTTAATTCCCACTGTACATGGGAACTAACTACACTTTACAAAAGTGGAGTAAGTTCTCACTTGGTGGGAAGTAAATCCCTCAGTGGAGTTAGTTCCCGTGGAGTTATTTCCCCGCACCGATCTGGTGCTGATGTCCTCGGGGCCCCATTCTGACATACAGATCAGCGTATTTCAAGCTGAAGTTCTAGCGATTAGCGATTAGTCAAGCATGTAGGATTCTAAAACAAGCAGTCAAATCTGACAAAATTATAAAAAAAAGTCGCAACAGCGACCTGACTAGATGCAGAATCGTTAGAGATTGCAAGTAAGAGCTCGCAAGTTTCGACGACAATATAAAAATTAATCTTGTCTGGGTACCAGAACACAGTGACATTCAATGTAATGAAATCGCTGATGAACTGGCCAGGACGGGATCAAACCTTAAAATATCCCTAGCTGAGGAAGTTAGGATTCCCATAGGAATCATGAAAACGAATATTCAAAACCATTTCCCTAAAAAATCTAACGTAAAATGGTAAAATCTCACCAACTGCAATATCTCGAGACAGATATGGCCCACTTACGACCAGAAACGTACCAAGGAACTTCTGAATAAACCTAGGTCAGAAATTGGCAGGATAGTTGCCATTTGCACAGGCCACAGGCCAGTCGGACAACATGCCTTGAAACATGGTATTCCCGACAACGAATTTTGTCGAAGCTGTAGAGATACGGAAACACTCCTGCACTTTTTGTGTGAGTGTCCGGCCCTTCTAAATGCCAGAACAATGGCTTTGGGTGCTCCCTTCCTACGCAAGCTTAGCGAACTCGCAAATATTAAGATTAGGAACTTGATTCTCTATCTTAACAAAACCAATTAGATTTAAGCACTCCAAATTTTTATTTATTTATTTTTCCTTAAAAGAGAAATGACCCGATGAAAAATAAAGTATTTTCACTGTCAATTTCTAAATGTCAAATTATATCATCATAGAAGACCATCAAGATTTCCGGAGGCAAAAGCTCTAAATTGCTTACATACACCTCTTTAGATTCCAAGAAAACATAAGACCAAAGACGGTTGTATGACGCAGAATGTCATGTTTACTTTAAGAGATACCTAACTTTATTTTGAGATTTTCGTTGTTTATTGCATCAGATTTCCAAGAAGTTTAATTAGGGTTTTGCTGTAGGTAAACGCTTGAATACACCGGTTACCTTGAAACATACAAAACTGGTAACAACATACTTTTCTTTAACGTAACGTTAACTTATGTTTGGTTGGATCTCTTAGTCTATAGTAATCGCCGTTTGTATTCGAAGTGGAATTGAGTTTGTGATTGACAACATATTTAGTATCAACCCAACCCAACCTACTTTATTGTTAGTTGAAAATGAACTGATCGTGTTCAGTGAATTAATAATAATTAACCGTAAATTCGTAATTAAATCAATGAATATTGTAGCTAGCAATCTTTTAATAGATACGGTACTCGCTTTTTTTGCTCAAGTTTTATTTTTAAACTTAAACTGTAACACACCTGAGGTGCGTTTTTGCGCTGACGATAGTTGACTATAGTTTTTGTGTCAAAAAAAAATGGTTGATGTGTCATAGTTGAAATAGTTCAAATAATCCAAAAACGCTTTTTAGTTAGGTTTGGTTGAGCTGTCAAACAAGAAAAACAAAAACAAATCTTTTGAGGTTACATTTTTCTTTTCTTTTGATCATAATATTATTGAAATGGATAAAGAGACAACAATTTTCGTTGCTCTAAATTTATTGCAAAAATTCAAGAACGATCTTAATATGGTAAGTTTTTGAAGAAAATTAAAATAAGAAAATATTTATTTATCTTTGAACAACCCACAGCAAGAAAGGCAAATGCAATATTCGAACTGAAGTCCACCCTCCATGATGAAATCCTCAAGCTGTTGCAAGTAAGCCAGCTCCTGATATTCTCCTAATTGCTGCTTCCAGATTCGCTGAAAAACTATCAATAATCAATTCAATATCTATTTCGTGCTTTTATATAAATAAACGGAGAAAGTCTTTATTTTCTGATACTAATGAAAAATTTACGGCTGACAGAATTATATACATGTATAAAAGCAATAATAAAAATAAGGCCGAATTTGTTCGCATGTTTCTTGCTGATTGTCTTCCTCAGCTGATGGCTTCGTCCTTCTCCTTCGCCCTTCTTCGGCTTCCAGTATTGCCTCGACTTCGGTCAGCTGGTTGTTGGTGATGGTGCATGTATGTGTATGTTTTTGAGCTTGATTTTGATAGCTGAAGCTGCATCGATGACGTTTGAGGACTTTTCCCGCTCTTCGTTGAGTTCACGAAGGAGTTTCTTGATCTCCAAACGATGAGCATGTGAAATTTGTTCGACGACCTAAGGAATACAATGAACGTTAAATGACATCTGTTTGGAGATGAAAAACCTTACCTCAGATTTCTCCTTCAGCCTCTCCTGCTCGGTGCTTTCGCACATTTTGTGCTCCAGTTACTTCTCCACCTTCCACAGGTTTAAGTTTGCCTTTCGTGCCGACTGACGTTCGACAATCATCTGCTCATGGGTAGCGGCCAACTTGTCCTCCAATTTTTGGTACTGCTTCTCGAGTAGGTATATCGCCGACGCTCTTTGGTTGTTCACTGAACTTCTCAGCCATGTCCTCCCGAAATAGGGATGTTTGCGGATCGCAGTGTAGTCAATTCGATTGGAAGGGATTGTGATCAGGGAGAGATTGAGATTCTTCAAATTGGTGCTGACTTTTAAGTCACTTGGAAAGGCGATCTTTTCCTTGGCGTGACTCTCCTCGCAGTGACTGAGGATTTTCAAGTATGTCTTGTGGCATTGTCCTCGTGAAATGGTGTGACTTCGCAGATGAGTTCATAGCCTATAATACCCATGGACCAGAAGTCACAGCTGACCTGTAAGTAGTTTTTAGCATCAATGTTTTGTTTAAAACTCGAGGTTTGAAAGAACTTACGCTCTGCTGGGATTTGGTCAATCTGCAATAGGAAATTGTCTCGAGCAGTTCTGGAGCAATGTAATCGTAGTTCCAACCGGCGAGGAACTGTGCACATGCCCGTCACGATTCAAGGCAGCGGGATTTCAAAAATCTTCCAATTTGATGGCGGTCGATTAGAATGTTTTCCGGATTGATGACGCGATGGACATAGCCCATGCAATGGAGAGCTTGAATTTATGAAAATTATGATATTATGAATTTATGAATTTATTCTGATTTTGAAAACAAGAGGATTCCCTTCGGATTTTAAAACCAGAATGTTTTTACGAGTACACACTACACTACACATTTTGAAACCAAAAAAAAAGTGCACGAGAGAAATTTCCTCATGATTTGTTTTCGTTTTTCTAATGAAGTTCCTTTTGCAAAATCTCCGGCGAAATAAAGTTCTTTTTTTCCGATAATTTAAAATTTGTAAGGGGAACCTTATTTTCTTTATTTTGTAATGAAATAATTGAAGACGAACAGAAATACTTTGATTGTAATTAAATTTCAGCAGTACGGATACGGACGACTAAGCGGTTGAAAAAAATGCACAAACAGAATGTTTTTTTTTAGATTCCAGATTGACAAACGATATTTTACAAAAAAAAAAAAAACACTTTGACACACCAACCACTTTCAACTCACCTCCTGAGATGGATTGGAAATAGTTAGAGATAGTTACGATTTGACACATGAACACAGACCGCAAAAACGACAATTGTGATTACGAATCGTAACTATTGGCGTGCAAAAACGAGAAATAGTCAACCATTGTTGATTATAGTTGATTATAGTCAGCGCAAAAACGCACCTCTGGTGTTTTCAAGAATTTCCTCTAAACGTCCGACATCGATCTATTCGCCGTTGTATGTCGTCGACTGGTACCCATTCGATCGTATTGTTGAAAAGAGAACGTGTACATGACTAGAGAAACCAATGATTAAGTTCATTAGTCGATGTCTCGATAGTGGCGGTAGTTTTTGTTTTTTTATTTAAAGAATTTTTGGTTCAAGGTTTGCGTTGACGGTAAAAACTATAAAGGGTAAATTTAATTTGCAGACACTGAGGCTGCGCAGTATTTTACATATACAATGCACATACCTAGTTTTATGTTTTCTGACTTTTTTCATTTATTGAAATCGAATTATTTGTATTTCTGAACTCCTCGAATTTTCGGTTGAATCATTAATATTATGTGGAAGTGCATTTAATCGATTTCAAGTTTTAGCCCAAGAATTTGGGCCTAAAATAAGGATGAACTAATCAGTTTCCAAGAACAGAACTCGATTTGTCTGTGTTCGAGCTCCATTGATTCCCATAAAACCCATGCGTCAACAAACATAAATATTTTCTGCAACATATCCGGAACCATACAAAAAAGAAGACAAGGCAACAACGTAAAAGCCCAACAAGAACCTTTTACTTGCCGTGCCTCCTTTCCGAAACTGTCCAGTCCAGTCTGCTTTTTCTTTCTCCTTCTATCTCAACTGACAGCAAATCATTGACATAACGACTTGAGAGTGGAGTGTCATCATAAGCCAAAATTCAATTATAGAAATATGAGAACATAAATCGGGAATTTTATGATTTTGACCCTCATTGATCAGTTAAAATAAAATTTCAAAAATGTTGCCTCACCACTTGTACCCTTTTAAGAGGCAAAAACTTTGCATACTCAAATGGAGCATAATTTATGAAGATCCACAAAAAAAGAACCCTTTGAGATCATCGAGTTTTATCTCTCTGTCTCACTACTTCGAAATTCACTTTTCTTTCTTTTTCATTCATAAACGACCATAAAAGTGAACAAGTGATTCGTTTGCGCGATCTTTTTGTTGAATTTTGAGTGTTATTTAATCCGCTTCAACACAACAACGCCCCCTTCCGTTTGTCTTACAAATGAATGGTGTATGCATTTGTGTGGATAGTATGATTGCTTTTTTATGGTTAATTTTCCATTAATTTTAACGATGGCAATATCATTTTCAATTATACCAATGTAAACTTAATGACCGCATATATTATTATATTGGTCAGTTTGGTGGTTTCGTTTATTTGTATGCAATCGTATAGTCTGTATCCTCCATCACATCTCTGAAAGCCGCATTCGAAGCTTATGACGATGACGTGTGGAGCGCAGTCTGTATGTCAAGCCAAAAAACTGGATGACGTGTGACTTCGGAAATCCGCAATGGCGTTTGTTGCTCTCACTTTGACGGTAAATTAAATGCATTTAAGTTATGCAATCAGTATGTATGAGTTGAGAATATGACAAAGGAAGAAACGATTATAACGAAGTGCATGGTGAAACGTAATTAAGATTGTAATTGTAACGCTGTTCAACAAAAATATAGACAAGTGATGCCAATTTTGCTTTTGTCATTTTCCATTTGCCGTCCAGAAGCATTTGGAATAATCCAGTAGTCTTCTGAAACCATTCCATTGGACCGACTTTGACAGACGGAATGCTTCAGAGAAGAGTAGAACTCTTCCGTTTTGAGAACAGAATCGTCCGAAGAATGACACATACATCATAACCAGTTACATTGGACGTAGAAGAAGAAACGTCAAAAAAAACGACATTTGTCTTTCTAAAATGTAAATTTCATCTGTCACTATTGTAGACTTTGGCTTTCTCGTTTGTTTTCATCTTTTCAAAAAAAAAAAAATATTACAGCTTGGATAGGTAATCTCTCTGTTTATTGCTCTAATGCAAAGTAATAGTTTCAATAACATCCCGCAGAGTTAGTCGAGAGAATAGATGTCAAGGCATCATGGTCAGCTAAGCACAGTGTTTCAATTTCATCGCTTAACTTGTTTTGTTTACATTAATGCGGTTTTGTCTGGCTTCTTTTTCGACCCTGTCAATCTAATGTCTGTTTTGAAGTTTTGTGTATTATTGTTTTCTTTTTATCGAAGCTGTTGTTAAAGAAATATTTGCAATATCAAAAGTGCATGATAGTTTTATCAAGGTTGTTAATCTGTGATGAAATTTAATCCACCAATAATTCAAACCTTATTCGATTGTTTTGAAAATTCTTAACCAAGGTTATAATAGTATTTGGTTGACAGATAGTAGTTGTCATTTTGCCGATATATGTACATATACATATGGTTATGAAGACGAGAAGGCATTTTTGTGACAAATCTGTTATTTTACATTTGACAGTTCAAAAACCTTTGACCATACAATTAAAAGAAAAGTGACACTTGCTTAAAATCTAATAAGCTTATTCCAGGAAATGCATTGTTATCATAACCAGCCCTTGTTCATTCTTAAATAGAATGGATTACTTTAAGCTTGTTATAAGATCTATTCTGTACAGTTGAAGGAACATAAAGCCTTCCGATAACACGTGTGTAGTTATTTTTATCCAAACACAAACGTATCTTATTTCAAGAATTGCAGTTAAAGGGTGTCATTGAATGTATTGTGTGTAATCAATTGGAATGTCAAACGAAAACGAATAGTTCTGTCAATGGAATTCTCTTGCTTGATGAAGTCTTGATATTTAATAGGTGGATCAAAGAGTAGATTGACAGACTAGAGACAACAAAGGTCTTATTTGCATTAATCCAAGGATAATCGGCCCAAGTGTGACGTGAGGTAATGTCTCTGTAAACGCATGCATTAAAACTCCACCTGTTGGATTTGTGCATTTTATATTACGAAATGGCAGGAAGGGTGCGCGACCGAAACGTAAGATAACTCAAAAAGTCATTAAGTAAGAATGTGGACAATAAATTCCAATCGTCTTGCCTAGTTTGACGGATTTTATTGTGTCTCTTTTTCGCTTCAAACATTTACATTGTGCAGAACATCAGATTTAATCTTGTGATATTATGGGCTTGTTGCTTAGGCATTCAGATCACACTTGTGGCGAACATTCCACAACAATGTGTTGTCAGCCAAAAGTTTTATTTTCTGCTTAATGCTAAACGAATTTCAAGCAAAATCAAAACGCTTTGCAGATTTATGCACAAATACAAAGAATTGAAATGGAATGGCTAAGCAGAACGCAAAAAACAAAACAAATTTACTGTCGTCGTAACGCAACGTCTAAAATGCTAAATTTAGATAAACGTGGCTCGTATTTTTCTATGTTGTTTAAAATGTAATTTACGATCGCTCACAACATGAAAGTCTTAGTTGCGGCGGCGACTTATACATCGACTCTGGCAACAGCAGTCAGAGTAGCACTAGCAACAAGCCTGCAGAGTAGCAGAACCACTATAACCAGCTAAAGCAAAAGCAACACCAACAAAGTACGATAGCAACGACGACAGAAAGTCTGGTGTGGCTGGCCTGGCCTGGCAGCCAGCATATTACTATCGGTATCCGATAGAGAAGCTCATACTCTCGAAACCAAATCAGCAGCGAGGAGGCCCGACCCGATATGTAGCATTGTATGACAATGTTATGTGTATACACCCCGCACCCATACCCCAAACAGTTGGTGGCGAATCAGTTGAATCGTGACGTTTCGTTTATTGCATTGTCGAGCGGTTAGTGGTGTTGAGCGTCAGGTGGCTTCGGTGGGGTGCGGTTTGGTGCTTTAGAGTGCTAGGTGGTAGGAAGAGCAGCGGGATATTGAATTGAATTTTAGGTGCTGCATCAGATTGATTGGCGCGCGCACCTTCGCTGCATTGCAATAATGCAGACACCACTGCAGTTGGCAATTTATTGCTTATTTCTCTGTAATTTTATTTTCCAAACCAGGGTTTTCCACTTTTCATCACCTTTTTTCTCTTGTTTCTCTCACCGTTTTCGTGAGTCTTTGGCCGTGCTGCATAGCACGTAACTCTGCGGTGTGCGCACAAGGTGATCGCACATACCTAGTAATTTTGAAAATGGCCGACTGTCAGTTGGGTTAGACATGATGGTGCTGTATTTCTGTTGATTGCAGCCAATGTGGCGACACAGCAAGTGTATACTTTGGCTGGGCGAGTTACATTTATGTATTCATCTATTGAAGTATCGAGTTTTATGTACGCAATGCATTTTTTTTGGAGTGCATTCCATTAGCCAAAAGAAATCTCATTAATTTGGTTTGAGATTAAACTGTTTTTGGACAGGTCTTGTACTTAATTGTATAGGTAGTTTTTAGATACTATCGATTTATTCGGAGATTAGTATTGCATCAGGTGATTTACTGCGTAATAGCCCATTATTTAACAATGATGACAATTTCTATATAGTCAACTGATATAGGTTCATATGTATTTTGAGTTTGAAGTTTGAACTGACAACCTCTAATGACGTGTAGACATTTTATTGATGTGTCTAAACACAAACAAGAACACTCATTGGGCGCCACTTAATTGTGAGTTGACACTAATGTCGTTTTCCATTGGTTGCCCAGAAGCATTCGGAAGAGTCCAGAAGTCTTCTGAAACCATTCCATTGGACTGACTTTGACAGACGGAATGCTTCTGAGAAGAGCAGAATTCTTCTGTTTTCAAAACAGAATCGTCCGAAGAATGACGTCAAAAAAAAACCAATGGAAAGCGGCATAAAATTAATGCATTTTGAAGAAGGATAATAAAAAACCAGATGTCATAAAATTTAAAAATTCCATCATCTTTTAGATTGCATTGTGTCAAAGATACATAACTACAACCTTGCACTGGTTTTAATGCCAGAATAAGTGTTGAGTATAAACAAGTATTAATAGTATTTTCACCCACTCGTAGAAAATATTGCATTCCATCATAGCCACACGAAGGTTATAAAATCTGTGAAAACTAATGCCGCACGTGGTGCTTGCAGTAATAAATACCTATAAAAAGATTTATTATGGTTCTTACCATAAAGTCTACAAATATCTGTGTGTCTTGTTTTGTCTTAATAAATTTTTTCATAAACAAATATTATTATTTGCCTACGAAGCAGACGTACTATTTGTATCCAGACAATAGATGGGTTTTTAAAATAGATTCTCATTTTTAATTCAAGTGACAGCTCGATTTGTCAAAAATGACGGAAGAAACAAACGAATGTAAACTTTCTCCTTTGCAGTCTCCGATGTCTTGTTTTTATATAATTCAATATTATTTCTGCAATCAATAAACATTTAAAAGCTCATTTATAACAAAGCAAAAGGAAAATAACGAAGATTGAAGAAAAAAAGAGATTCGATTCAATTGGAAAATCTTCCGCATGCAGCACAAAACTGATGACATTTGTTTTAATTTATTATTACATCGTTTGTTTATTTTATGTGACTGCGGTGTGAAGTGTGATCCATTAGCCATTTCTACGTTTTTGGTTTCCGTTAATACGACTCCCAATTTAACTGATAGTGAAAGTGAGAAAAACGGAACCCATTCTATTGATAGAATGGTAATTTTCTGCTTTTTCATAAGAGGGCGCTAGTCGAAATGTCATGTCAATCGGAGACTTGTGGGCCACTGATCTCTTTCTCTATTATAACTGGATAGTGGATAGGAGCAAAAAAGTTTGACTCCCATAGAAGACTGTTATAATTGTAAAGGTACCATCCAGATATAACAGTTATACCAAAATATAACACTTCCCCACCACTGATATCTATAATAGAGATAATAGAGATCAGAGATATAGACAAAAGAGATCAGTCACTTTTTTTGTTGAACATCACTTCACTGGTCTCACTTTTTCGGTTTATATAGAAAGAGATGCACAAGTGTAAGAGTACCATGTCAAAATCAATAGGAGTCAAGAAAAGTGTTATAATTTGTATGGAATCCACTATTCAGTGTATTATAGAGATCAGTGTTGTGGGCTCATCGATTTCGAAAATACAAACAAAATATTAAAATTAGATGAATATCG
The DNA here is from genome assembly GCA_943590905.1 of Sphaerophoria taeniata. Lineage (NCBI taxonomy): Eukaryota > Metazoa > Arthropoda > Insecta > Diptera > Syrphidae > Sphaerophoria > Sphaerophoria taeniata. Next base: position 17,457,935 of record OX016540.1, on the reverse strand, counting down.
ATGGACACACATGTACCTACATATAAGGAAAATTGAAAACAAACAAATTTATTTCAAATAGCCATGATGTCATTTCTTGATAAGTGTGTATTACACTCTGCAAACATTTTTCAATTGAAAATTGATACCACACGCGCATGTTTGAATTGATCACTTAATATTCAATCATTGAGCATCAAAAACATCTTCACTTCATTGAAAACAAAATGCTCAATTTAATTATACACTCCATCTGTACGTCAGTTCACTACACATACAAACATGAAAAACACAAAATCTTATTGTTTTTTCTTTTCTTTTAAGTCTCATGCAAATTGATTACTAACCCTACCCAAGCGTTGCCAAGGCTCCATTCCCGCAAACGAACATTCTATACACTTTGAACGGCAATAGATCGGTGACAAGCTGTCTGGTGAATACAAGAATTACTTTTCAATTGAAAATTCTGTCAATTTGTATTCAGCTCCATGCTCTATGAGATAATAAAAACAATGATCAGCTAGCTAGGTGTCATTTACATTATGTGTGTCATAAAAACAATGACACCATCGGTCTAAAAAATCAATATTCAATAGAGTTTGAAAGAAAAAAACAGCAACAACAATATCGATAGCAATAAAAAAATAAGAGATATTCTAATTGCGGTCTCGATTGAATCAAAATGTCATGTGATATCTTACGCCATTAAACACAATTATGACATATGAAAGATCAAAATGATCAATCTTATGCAATCTTTATCTCTTCCATTTCTATGTCATGTTCATGAGACACTTCAATGATAAAAAAGAAGGCATATCTCACAGTCGTAATGATCGAAACAATAAACTTGGAGAAAAATATAGAAATGCTCATCCATGCATTTGAAAGCAGTGGTATGGGTTCATAGAATAAACAAATAAAGCCATAAGTCAGAATCATCAAACTGTTAACTTGTCACTTTGACAAACGTGGATGCCGAGTTCTGACAGATGGCTACTTAATGTTTGTTATTGTTGTTTTTTTGAGGATTCCCCATTGATGAAACGTTATTAATTTTAAAATCGTATATTTTAAGCAATAATTAAAATAGAGGCAAGCGAAGGAAGTTGACAGACGACCGACGCGACAACGCAAAGCAGAGACAATATATACGGTTTTCCCATCATAATATTCAGTCTGATTTCTTTCATCAAAAAAATAAATTACAATAAAATAAATGATGTGGGCGAAGTCAAGTGACAGAATGTTGATGTGCATACAAAAATATGTGTGTATTATTTATGAATGTTTGTTTTGGGAAATTGACTGCTAGCACGCGCGTTAGTCATCGTCATCGCTTTGAAGAATAAGAGATTTGTTTATAAATTTGTTTACTTCGCAATTAATCAACATTTTTATTCTAAGTGTAGATTGATGATGTGTTTTTCTTCATTTTCTTTAACATCAAAGTATGGTAAGAGTTAAAGCATGTTTTCTGCGTTTAACAAATGTGGGATCTTTTTGATGACCGGAAATTTTTTTGAAAGTAGTCAAACAAACCCACTGAAAACCTCTGATATAAAAAAGTCAGATTATGGCTTAATCTGGTCTAGTTAGGCACTATTCACATGAGCACGACTAACGAACGACAAATGAATGAAGAAAAGTGATTTTAGATACGTTTGAAGCCATATTTCCTAACCCTGAGGCTCCACAAGAGTAAAAATCAAGATCAAAATCTTGTCATCAATTTGACTTTTGTGTTGTATGTAGCATAGCATTGTATTTCTATCTAGCTAGTACCCGCGAGATGACAATCGATAGTAGTGCCACCTTGAGATCTGGCGCAAAGGTATTTTTTTCCCAATACCAAACTTATGTAAACAAAATTTTACTGCGCCAGATCTCAAGATGGCACTAGAATCGATTGTCATCTCGCGGGTACTAGCTAGATAGAAATACAATGGTATGTAGTGTTGAGCGTCCATTTTCAACAGACTTTTTGACACATTTACTTGCTGATGGCAAGACATAATATGCCCAGTCAAAAAAAACACTGGATTGCGGATGAGATTGCAGAAGAGAAGTTGGATTGCATTTTACTCTTGGGAAAAAATCCAGACTGCGATGACCGAATCATGGACTGGATGTTGGATTGTTAATCTCTATTGGATTATCTGATGACAGGCCGATAGTCCTGTCATCGGAAATGTTCAATGGAGACCCCAAGTAACAAATTCTCAACAAAACGATTTTTGATTTGTGATGCATAACTTAACCTTTTGATCTCAAATATTAACAAAATTAAGGAAACAAATTTATTCGTCGCGAAAAGAATTCTAGTTGTTACGAATTGCCAAACTCTATTCGCGTTCCAATCATCCACAATCCCAACGAACAAAATGTTCGCGCGTATTACCTCAAAAATCATTCTTGTCAGGAAGCACTGCAATGCCCATATTCCTCGGACCAAATGTTTACATGATGAAAAATTAAGGCAAAAAATACCAAAATGTCCCAAAGGCAGTAAGAATTTTTGGTCATTTGTAAGAAATATGAAAAATTCTTTTTCATCCTCGGTACCTAAGCTCGTTGACAATGACACTCTAGTTGTTAGATCTCTCACGAAAGCTAACCTTTTTGCTAGGCAGTTCGCCTCCAACTCTTCGCTGCCAGAGAGTGTCATGACTCCTCCAGTTCTTGAGCGCGGGTATGATTCCATAGGGAAAATCTTCTTGCGCACTCGTGCTGTGTCGAGAATCCTTAGAGATCTCAACATACATAAGTCCACTGGTCCGGATGGTATGCCCGCAATTATTCTGAAGAGGTGTTCTTCCGCGCTGGCAAAACCCTTGCGTTAGCTTTTCCATCTATTCTTATGGGCTCGTTCCGAGCAGTTGGAAAACAGCCAATTCCAAAAGAAGGCGAATCTTCTTCTCCCTCCAATTATCGTCCGATTGCACTTGTGTCCCTTCTTTTATGGTCATGGAAACGCTGATAAATTATCAGCTCAAGAAATATCTTAAAGACCGAAAGCTTCTTAATGACCGGCAGTACGGTTTTCTCAGCCACGGGTCCACTGGTGATCTGATGGTTTATCTCAGCGAACAGTGGAACAAGTCTTTACATCGTTTTGGAGAAAGTAAGATTGTCGCACTTGATATTTCAAAATTTGATAAAGTTTGGCATCCTGCTCTTTTATCGAAAATACGTGCTTTTGGTATCGATGAAACCTTCCTTCGTTGGATTAGAAACTTTCTTCCGAACCGTTCAATACCAAGTTGTATTGGACGGCTTCAAGTCTGAAACCCACATTATAAATTCTGGTGTGCCCCAGGGTTCCGTTTTGTCTCCGACCCTCTTTTTCATTTTCATCAATGAACTCTTGCCTGTAACTTCTAATCCAATAAATTATTTTGCCGACGATATTACTCTAAGCTTTTTATATTCGTTTCCAGACTCACATCAAATCATTGCGATGTTCAGGAATTTAAGACCAATGAACACCGGCACCTCCTTTCCAACCCCTTTCCACCTTCCTAAAACACTCACTGTGTCTCTGGCATAATAAGGGCATAAAAACCCCTTGAGTGCGTGCTAAATTTCTCTTTTTGTGAAATGTCAAATTAAATCTGGAGATCAGTGTAAACACTCTGTGGTTAATTCTTCATCTACTTATTTCAATCTTGGTTTGGAAGCAAGACGTTGTACAAAAGCAATATTTTCAACTATGTACAGTTGCGGTTGAGCTCTTTGGAAACGACTAATTCAAATTCAATTAAGTGAATGTGTTCGCAACGAATCGAAAAATATATTATATAGCTCTTAGATTTCAAATGGTGAGTGAAATATCTTCAAAGTTAAGTGCATATTGATGAAAACGCTTCTTTATGCCAAGTACCTTCTGCCAAATATAATTTTGTTCAGCTACAACAAACGAACTGACGAAAATGTACGCATTTCCGGTGAAATATGAACAAAAATCTCAATCGCCAAAATGTACTTCCGTTCAAAATCTTCATATCTCAATAGCGTCGCATTAAATTTTTTTTTTTTTTACGGCAAAAACCATAAATTTTCGTAAGGCGGCTTTACGAACGTAGCGTTCTTGTCCTCGCTGTTGCGTTGTTGTGTATTGAAAAAAATAATACATAATTTTTATAAAATTTGATTACAAAATAAAAGAAAAGAATTTCAACCAATTCGGTGAAAAAGGGATGGGACTTAAGTGTTTTTCGGAATATCACTTTGCTGAATTTATAAAGTGCACATAAACAACAAAAATAACAACAAAATTGCAATAAATTTGCTCAAATGTTTTTTCGTCGATCGATCGCGATCGGTGCGAAAAAGTCTAAGTAACAAGCCAAGATTTAAAAAATTCACCACTAAAAAATATTATATCTTTCAATAACGTAAAGAATCTCGGAAAACATGTTTGTCTAGTCTCTAGTCTTTAGTTCCTAGGGGGCACACAGCACTCTGGATCCAATTATTGATATCGCCAATTAATTTCGCTGTGAATATGTATAGCGTTACAATAAGAGCGGATGGGATGGGTGATATAGTTGGTACCAAGCAGTCTCAACCAACTTGTGATACAACTTTTTTTTTAATTATTTAATTGCCGCACCGAAAGGGGCTGAGTGTCGATCGCCAAGTGGAATATAGCAGCAGGGTGATTATATCCGAGGGGAGAATCCATCGTATATTCATGCATCAACTTAATTCAAAGGCTTCGCACGCAACAAAAATTGCCGATAAAATAAGAGTGTTACGATAAATTATAAGCGAGCAGCTTACATGATAGATAGATTGCCAGATAGAAAGATACACATGCATGTATCTATAACGTATGATGTTTCTTGAATGTTTGCCCATCAATTTCTCTATGTACAAAGGAGTATGTGATCTAGAGTTGACACTAACATCACGAACTTAGCGGGCAAGTGATTACTGGCGATAGTAGTTTGTTTTTTAAGCTGCAAGTATGATGAAGTAGGTATTAGTTTAATTAGTCGTGTGACGATGAAGAAAATTAATCATATTAAATTATGCCGAACTTACGACTTGTGTAAGCTGTCGTCGGTAAAATATGAAAGTGTGAACTGTAAGGTAGATACGAGAGAAAATCTATCAATATGTAAATTTAAATTAATATTGGTCCCTGCATGAAACGAAATAGAAGACAGGTTTGTCAACCAATGATTTTTTTACGAATTCGTTTTTTTATAATACCAAAAGCAAACGGTCCAACACTATACCTGCACCTGTTTTGGACCGGTAAACGATTGCTATAACCAGGCGATTATAGAGTAGCGACACCTATGTATGTACATAATAAAGTTTCCATTTATAATAAATTTGTAAGCAAATACAGGGTGGCGCCCGAATCGTGCTACAATAAGAAATTTAACTAGCTTTTTTTTAAATAAAACAAAAACTGTTTTGGATATCAATAAAAATTCTTAATTCCTGTGTAAGTACGTTGTATGGAACTCGATTTCTTTTGCATGGCCAGCACGGGCACGCTTGCAGAAGTCCAGACGCTGAACCCAAATTTCGACGGTTTTCAAGCATAAATCGGCCGATACTACTGCAATTCAGGGTTCGATATTCGTACGAAGTTCATCAATCGTCGCTGGCTTGTTGGCATAGACCATAGACTTGACGTAGCCCCACAGGAAATAGTCTAACGGCGTCAAATCGCACGACCGAGGCGGCCAAGCGACTGGACCATTTCGTAAGATAACACGTTCTCCAAACTTGGTTTCCAATAAATTGATTGTGACATTCGCTGTGTGTCCTGTTGGAACCACATGTCCTCCAAGTCCATATCATCCAATTGGGGCCAAAAATATTCGGTTATCATTGAACGGTAGCGATCCCCATTCACAGTAACGTGCCGGTCTTGATCATAACGGAAGAAGTACGGCCCAATGACGCCGCCGGACCATAAACCACACCAAATCGTAATTTTTTCGGGATGCAATGATGACTCATGGAGTACGTGTGGATTGCTGCCTGATCAATACCGCATATTTTTTTTTATTGACGAAGCCATTCAGCCAGAAATGAGCTGAAGATGATTTTTCGATGAAAATCCGAATCATTTTCAAGTTGTTGCTCAGCCCAATTTACGAACATACGACGCTTCTGGTGGTCAAGCGGCTTCAGTTCTTGCGTCAATTTAATCTTGTAAGGATGTAGGCCAACACACAACGACGCGACGTCACAGAGATGCCCGATGCTTGAGAACGACGTGTGAGAGACACATTTAGGCTTTCTGCAACTGAAGCCTCAGCGGCAGCAATATTCTCAACACTAAGGGCACTTCTTTGTCTCACTGGCACGGGAAAAATTTGTACTGTGCCTGTGGATTCAAATTGTTCCACTAGACGCTCAATTGTTGATCTGTTATGACCATTATGACGACCATAAGGTTGAGGCCACTGACTCCGAATTTCGGTAGTAAATTTTAATAATTTCGACTCGTATCTTTCCATCATGAAATGGCAAACAATTTATCAATGCGTTGTCTTCTTCGGTCATTGCAATAATTTTTCGGCCAAATTCCAGGCGAACAGGCAAATCCTGAGGGTTTAACTTGCTTGTAATTTGGACTTTGTACGGAAAAAAGTTTATGTCATCATGAAGTATCCGTTGTAATAACCGACTGCTAACTCCAATTTGGCCCAATAAGTTTCCAGACGAAACACATGGATGTGCCTATATTACCGATGCAACAACCACGATTGTATCATGAACCCGAACATTGGGATCTCGATGATGCTTCCAGATTCGGCAAACATGTTCACCAGCCTCATAATGGTCCATCTACTCGGGAGAGTATCGCCAACTGACGGACTGCAAAGCATGGTATCGCTGCACTATTCAAATCCTTTTTTCAGTACTCCAAGCACTCATTTTGATAAATCTATAAAAATAGTTGCTCGATTCGTGCGCCACCCTGTATTTAGAACATTCTCAAAAAAATTATTCACAAGTCCCTTAAAATCGGAATATTATTAAAGTTGTCAATTATATTAAGAAATATGAATGGTCGCACGAAGAATCATCAGCAAAAAAAATTAATCAATGAAACGGCATCTGTTGGAAAATATCATTAACCAGGCGCCAAGCTTTTTTTACTTCCCAAAAACAAATCGATAATCGATGAAGCCTCAGTCAAATAAATCGACATCAATTAAAAATGACTGCAGATTTTGGCAAGTTTTTATTTCAATAATTTATTTGAACGCCCGCCATTCAGATTTAAATGTCCACCATACAGGATGTTCACGTTTCAATTATCACGTACTACCGAGCAACAAATTTCTTCTTCTGCAAAAAATAACTAAATTCTTTGACCTGATCCCAGAAACGTGGACGGTCTATTGTTTACTATGCATTTTTATGTTCGCATTTGGCTATATCTCATCTATGCTTTCAACTTGAATAAAAAACAAAAACATTACATTATTTCACTTAAAATTATTTTCACTGGCATCTTCAAATAAATTGAAATTGATTACCTAATTGAACAGCGTAGGCTACCAATTAAGCATTCTAATAATAGAATACCGTCAATAGCATTGAAGATCATACGCAATTCTATTTGAGACATCATACAATTGTTTTATAGCACATGCGTTGTCAAAGAAATGTCACACTTTACCTTTGGGTAGATCGAGCAGAGACGTCATTACAAGTACATAAATTGCTTTGATGGTACATTGTTATTATCTTCCCACAGCTCACAGGAAAATTGTTTTTCATTGAGTTTCTTGTTAACATATTTTTCTTTTTTAATGTCCTTAACGACAAGAGTATAAAACATCTGATCCGATTTGAACCAGATTTTGAATTCTTTCTCGCACTTTCTTAGTTTCCAACAAGACACATTCAAACAACCATTCCGTCCAAAGAAACTCATGTACACATTTATGTTTATTGCTAAGTGGCGGTTGGCAATCAAAACAATTATACAGCTTTGATTCGCTCTTTCAATTCATTCACAACGATACGACGACGAACGGCGACATTTGTCAGACAAAGTCTACTTTGAACGAAATTCCTTTTCAATAAAAAGACAATAATTCTTTTTGTTTTTCCATTCGCTGATTTACCCTCTTTTCGCCATCAACATCGTATCTGACAGTTCTTGGGGCTTGGGTGAACAAACGCAAAAAAATGGAGCTAACACTCAACTTTTATTTTCCATTCCAGTGAATCACAAACAGAAAAAAAAACCAAAACTACTGTCTATGTGTGTATGTACATAGAAACATAAAATTTTCTCCGTAAATGCCACTTTCGAACGCTGACCATCATATTCGAAAAAGTATAAACATATAAAACCTTCTACGTCAACAGATCCCCACCAAAGAGTTGGCCATCTCGTTTTTCTGAAGTTTAACCGACACAACACTACCACAACTATAAAATTGATATTTAAGGCCATTAATTCTGTTATTTGAAACCAATTAGCGGAAACCAATAGCATACACATATGACACATCTTATTTCGACAGAAAATAGAATGCACGAAAAAATAAACGAGAAAAAAGTTTGAGGTGGTAGAAAGATGGAATAGGGAAATCCAAAGAAGATATGCTATCGATCTATAAATAACAAAAAATGAAATCCCAGAATGGCAGTTATGATGCCGGCAATCACCGTCACTACCGCCACCGCGCCATGCCGCCATGCCGGCCATGTCATAAGTTTCCTCTTTTTCCTCTTCCTGTTTCTAAGCGGTTCATTCTGCAGGCCGACGTTCTTGGAATTATACATTTATATACTCGCATTGAAAAAAAAATATAAACTTTTTTGGACACATGAGACATGAGATGAATAAAGAAAAAATGAAAAAAAAGAACCGAATGTTAAGCGCAAACTGCCAATAAAACTGTTGCTAGGTCGACAAAACTATAAAGATCCTCAACGAAGACATTAGCCTCTAGACATTTCGTTCAAGGTTTAAAGTCTGAGTAATAGTAAAAAGTTAAGACATTGACGTTTAATTAAAACTTAAGTTTGGACATTTTTTGGTTTATTTATGTATTTTGAACAACGATAGCAACTTAGAGGGGCTTCCACAGTTCCACCAATGACTTCTCCCGTCAATTCCTTTGTTTTGACTGGAGTTATAACAATTTCACGGGTGCCAAGCCGATCATCAGACTTGGTTTATTTTTATTTTATCCAGGGAGCTTTCGAAGAGGTTGATTAAGAACAGTTTAGTTTAATGTTCTTAATCGATAATAATAAAAGGTGTGTTTTTGTGACTATCAAGTAAAGTAAAGTAAACAAAATATCAAGAAAACGATTCAAACTCGATTTTATTGTCAATGTTGATTTAAACTCAATTGCTTTCAGAAAACCAACTGACAAATTTTGACATTTTTATACTTTCATGACTTCAGCTCCCTCTGAATTTGAAAAAAATTATCTACATTCTAAGTAAGTTTTACTCTCGATGAAAAGCTAAAGTAGAAGCAAGTAAATTTTTATTGTTGTTTTCTTTGCTAAAATTTTACTTTACTTTACTGGATTGTCACGAAAACACGACTAAAAAAACTTGCGCGCCAAGCACTAAACTGTCAAAATGGGCAAACAAACTTTATATGTCAGGATCTTATGAAAGTTCGGTGCCTATTTAGAATGAAATCTGAACTATCACTCTGTTATATTTTAACCGTTTCAAAGACATATTTACCGATTAAAAGTGACATTAAGTTAGATTTGAATAATAGGTCTGTTCTTTAACTCCCGCCCTTAAACTCCTGAAAGTCCTTAATTCTCACACTTTTCTGTTCTTTTACTCAAGATTTTTGTAAGTTCTGTCATTTTTTAAGGAGAAAAATATTTCCCCTATCTTCCGATTTAACACGCAAAATTTTCTTGCGGGAAATTTTGTAAATTCTGTCAAACCATAAGAAATACATTGAATTTTTTGACGTTTGATATAATTTTGTGGATATGTGAGATTTAGGCTGTCAAGTGTTCTTCACAAAATTTCATCCCCACTCCTCGTAATTTGACAGTTTTTTTTACAAAACTCCCGCAAATCGTAAATACGTAACGACTTGTAATTATTTCCATACAGAAATCCGAGCAACTGAGTTCGATCTAATTTAAGAACAATCTAAGTTCTGAACAGGAACATGAAGCGTATTGCCAACCAAGGAAGTGGGCCAACATACAGTCCAACCCAACCACACTATACTGGAAACTTCACGGCCATAACTCAATTCCAAAACACCACAAAACGAGCAATCCGTGATGGTTGTCTTGTGATGATGGCTAATGGTAGTTTGAATTTATGTTCCCAGATATCTACACTGCGGATATGCGCTTATAAAAGTTTATATATGCCATAAAATGCACTACATTACCGCACGGAACGAAAATAGCATTATTTTCAAGATCAATCAGCTTTTTACGAAGAAAAGCAAAGGCCCCTTCCTTGAATGTGGGCGAACAGATTCAGATAGGGGACTCCTTGCTGGAGTGCACAATGTTGCTCAATCTCCAGTTGATTCTGCTAACCCGATGATGGCGCGATAAAAGTGAAGTTGCGGTGGCGGTGGCGTCGTCATCGGTTCCAGCTGCGACCACAAACGGCCGAGACAAACCGCAATCAGATGAAAGAAACTACAGCGACAATAAGCGAGCCAAGTTTCCCATGGGAGATCATGTTCGAGGTGCATAAACGACCAGCACAACCACTGCATCAGCCAATTTTCAAGTCAAGAAACTTATGTGTTGTCTTATTTTTTGTGGTACTCCCGCCACCATACTCTGATGTTGGCCGTTAAAACCGATCGATGATGGGAAAGGGGATTTCCAAGGCACCACAATTACACCAGATGTGTGTGTGGGCTCCTTGCCTTCTGGGTGTAGAAACTCGAAGACCTCACAGGCTAAAACGGCTTTGTTGCTCTGCGTGCTTCTCACCTTGCCTCGCCAATCCAAATGTTATCTATAAATAGTTTGTCGGAAAATAAAAACTAAAGGCTGCAGGACAGAAATAACGACATTTGTGTAGGAAAGAAAATCTATTTTAAGCAAACAATAACTATGTATGTCTGTAATGTGAACTCATATCAGTATCTTGATTTAATGTGCAGTAAATTTTTTATGCAAAGAGCTATGATTCCATCGCAGCTTTTGATATTACCGCAACTGAATCTTTTCAGGCTCATATGAGTCTGAATTAAGAGACCGGCCATTAATACCTATGGCTTAAAATTTGACAGCTGTCAACAAAGATCTGTCTTGTTATCATGTGTTTGAAACAATCAAGTGTCAACGATTTTTAGTGACCCTTCACAAACGTCAAAACAAATAACAAATGCCGGACTTTTAACGTCCAGAAGCCTTCCCGATGTCCAATCGAAAATGACATAAGTCTGTGGTCAGTAGCCCTAAATACAAGCACACAAGTGTGCACTCTAGTGACAAGAAATGTCAAACCAAATATAATTGTAGTAGTAGTTTTTTTTAGGCAACCAACGTTTCCGAACCAAGTTGTTAAATATGACCTGTAAAGTTTGTTGTGATCAAATTTCCTTCAGGCAATAATTCAGCCTCGGCTAACTTCACTTACCACATACATATATAACCACAACAAAAATCACTGAAATCAACATCAAATAAAATAGCGGCAGCTTGGCTAGAAGAACCATCGTTATTAATAGCTTAACCCATCAGGAATCAAGTTTCGCATCCTCCTCCCTGTCTATTAAACAAAAACAAAAACATCCATCGGCAATCTTGTATCTTTTCAAAAGCAACTGGTTGCTAATTCATGATGCCATCGGGTCTAAAACATGTACACACTCTACAGACATTGCGGCAGACAGATTTCTGAAGAGCAGCAACCAACATCAGCTCCAACTTGACTATCACCATCGCCACCATGATGTTGTTTGCTGCTGGTAGGTAAGCATTATACACATTGTAGATTGCAGGTGGCGTGCTGCTGCACCGGGAGTCAGGAAAAAGTTGTTAATACAACTTCACGGTGGGCAAAATGTTTAATTCTGGGTGGAAATTTAATTGATAAGATCTTGTTGAGTAGAGTTTGAAATTGAGTGGAGAGTCTCGTTGTTGGAGTAGAGTTAAGATAGTATACAACTACAAACTACAACAGTCAGGAAGGTATCATAATGGCGGATAGTTGTGTTGTTGGTCATTTATATGCATGTTTAGCTGCTCGTATAAGTTAAGTTTATCTTCTTTTTTTTTTTGTCCACTTTGCTTGTGCGCATGTGCACCGGGTAGGCATTAATTGTGCGTGTAAAATGTGTTTGCCCAGGTCTGAACGTTGTTTCCCACATGTTGCAAATTGCAGTGTGTTTTTTTGTCGTATCTCTCTGCTTCTTTGCTTAAGCTCTATGTTTTAATAAACCAATTTCCATTAAACAGGTAGTAGTTGATGTAGACAACAAAGTATAATGGGTCGATTAAATGCTTGAATTAAATATAATTATCTTATACATATACGGTAGGCGGCACTGGACAAGTTGGGCACTTAAGCCACATTGTCTGTTCCTTCACGTACAGTCAAAACTATTTAGACTGTCAATCAGTCGAAGAAAATCCTTCTTAATCGAAACAAAGAACAGAATTGACCAAGACAGGCTGATTGAGTTGTATCTATTATTTTACTACAAGGTAATTCGTCTAGTCACAAAATAGATTCAATTACGTATGACACCAGTTTTCCTTACATGCGATATACCAGCTACCACAAATGTCATTGCAATTATGTGCAACTTGCTAAGAGTATAACAGTTTTTGACAGTTTGTTATGGAAATCGTTAGCAGAGTTTTTGAACTGTCAAAATCTAGTTTATAGTTTATAAATTTATTGTAAAACTTCAACTTATCAATATTTCACTTCAAACTCATTTCAGATGTGTTCCCGCAACTTAAAGATCTCTGTGGTGCTAATTTTACTATTGGTCCCCTTTATCGTTACCCTGCCACACAGTCACAGTTTGTCAAAGAGAAGCAACACATTTTTCGAACTGGATTGCAAAGGTGTCTACAATAAATCAATGTTCTTCCGGCTGGATCGTATCTGTGAAGATTGCTATCAATTATTCCGTGAGACAACTGTGCATCGATTGTGCAAGTGAGTGAACAACACATCACATAAAAAACAAGATATAAAATTACAAATTTCTTACTAAGAATTTTTAGTGTGAATAATTAATAATTGCGAATAAAATTTGATTTGTTTCTGGCTATGAAATTCCTTGACGTAAGATAATAATAACATCCATTTAGAAAATGATCACGTTTGATGCAGTCATATTACGGAATGCAGTATAACGCATTTCCATAAGGACCTGTCAAACAAAATGACGTGTTTGTTTCTACCGTTCAGGAAATTTTAGCGTAATATGCGATGTGTCATTTGATTTTTGTTTTACAAAACCTTAACCCTAATGAGCATCAACCGTAGTATTATATGATTTGTATTTCATAACCCTGGTAATTTATTTTTAGTTAACAAATAATAGCATTAACTATCTTTTAAATTATGAACACATAACGATAACTGGAGAAATTTCAAGTTCCTATCCTCCTTTTTTAAGTGTTATACTTGCAACTGGACCTACCCATCACTATAAAAATAATGCGTAGGATAAATAGAGTGCGTCCTTGACGTTTAACTCACATTGCATATAATATTTATTTTGAATACATGGTTCATGTTCTATTTAACATGAATGCCGTCTTACTTACTTATATTATGGTGGCGCTACAGTCCCGGTCGGACCAGGGCCTCATCCAACAAACGTCTCCAGCCAGCTCGGTCCCTAGCTAGCTATCTCCAGATTCCCACGCCAAGTTGGTTCAGGTCCTCTACCACCTGTGTGCTCCACCTGAGTCGCGGTCTTCCTCTCCTTCCGAGTTGGATTCGAAGACTCTACGAGCCGGAGCATTATTTTCCATTCCAACAATCTAAGTCGTTGGACCTTAACTTTTCTGGCTAGGTCAGTGTCGCTGAACAGCTCGTACAGTTCTTGATTGAATCTTCGTCTGCATTCTCCATTTATGCAGACAGAACCAAAAATCACTCGAAGAATTTTTCTGTCAAAGCAGCCCAAAGCGTTTTCATCGGATGTTGTCACGGTCCATGTCTCTGCACCATACATTAGGACCGGGATGATAAGGGTTTTGTAGAGTGTCACTTTAGTTGCTCGGGAGAGGACTTAACTACTCAATTGCCTTCTAAATCCAAAGAAGCAGCGATTGGCCAGATTGATTCTTCGTTTGATTTCAGCGCTGGTGTTGTTGTCTGAGTTGATAGCGGATCCTAGGTAGACGAAGTCCATATCTACTTCGAAGTTAAATCTGCTTATGTTGACTTTTGCTCCAAGACGTCGATGTTGGAAGTCCTTCCTTGTTGACAGCATTAACTTAGTCTTGCCCTCGCTAACCGCTAGACTCATCTTCCTGGCCTCCGTCTCAAGACTCACAAACGTTCCACTGACATCACGCTATGTTCTTCCAATTATGTCAATAACGTCTGCGTATCCTAGTCGCTGGACGAACTTTTGAAAGATTGTGTTGATCTTGTTGACGTTGGAGTTTTGCAAAATCTTTTCAAGAATGATGTCGAAGAAATCTCATGACAGCGCATCGCCTTGTCTAAAGCCTTTTTTGATATCAAATGCGTCCGTGAGGTTTTTTCCGACCGTGAGTTTTCAATTGTCATCTTACACAGACGAAAGAGTTTTTCTGGGATGCCAAATCTAGACATTGCTCTATTTAATTGGTCTCTATAGACGCTGTCATACGCGGCCTTGAAATCGATGAAAAGGTGGATTCGAAGTTCCTGGGTCTTCTCCAAGATCTGCCGTAGGGTGAATATTTGATCGATGTTGGACTTTCCGGGTCTGAAGCCACACTGATAAGCACCTATCAGGTTGTTGACGAAGGGCTTCAAACGTTCACACAGCACTGCAGAGAAGATCTTGAAGTTGATGTTAAGGAGACTTATACCTCTGTAGTTGGTGCAGTTCAGGAGATCTCCTTTCTTGAGGATCGGGCATACGATGTTGAGGTTCCATTCATCGGGCATGCTTTCCTCCGACCAAATTTTGCAGATGAGCTGGTGCATGCTCCTAACCAAATCATCTCCAGCTGCTTTGCACAGTTCGGCGGCTAGCCCGTCTGCTCCAGTGGCTTTGTTCGACTTAAGTTTTGATATCGCTATCTTCACTTCGTCAATGTCGGTGGGTGGAATTGTTGGCCTGCGGCACCCAAATTGAATGGTTCTGTATTGCTGGCGGAATTTTGCTCGTCATCGCCATTATACAGCTTGGAAAAGTGGTCTTTCCATATCCTCAGCACTGACTGTGGTTCCACTACGATGTTCCCCTGATGGTCTCTACAGGCTTCGGTTCGGGGTGTATAAGCCCTGGAGGTTTGTTTTACCTTTTTGTAGAACTTTCGAACCTCTTTCCTGTTGTGACATCCCTCTATACTCTCGATTGCGTGCTGCTCATGCTCCCTTTTTTTCTTTCTGAGAAGTTTGTGCTCCTCTCTTCTTTTCTGCTCGTAGAGCTCCCGAGCTGCTCCTGTTCTTCTTTACAGCGCCGCTTTGTATGCATCTTGTTTAGCTGCATGTGCTCGCCGGCACTCATCATCAAACCAGGGGTTTCGTTGTGGTGGCCGTATTAAGCCTAGCACTTCAGAGGCGGCAATTCTGATGGCTGCTTCTGCACTGTTGCCACTGGTTCTCTAAATTTTGTGCTGGCAGCAAAGGACTTCTGAGGAGATTTTTTGAGACACGATCGGAAAAGGATCTAGCAATCTCTTGTGATTGTAGCCGTTTGACGTCGAATTTTCTCCTAGCATTTTCACGTGTTGGCCTTGATCGGGATATCCGCATTCGTACCTTGGCTACCACAACGTATTGGTCCGAGTTGATGTTGGCACCGCAGAATGAGCGGTCTCTACCCAGCTTACCATTAAAATCTCCAAGGACAATGGAGATTTTAATGTCATAGCTAGGGCATTGCTCATAGGTCTTGTCGAGGAGCTCGTAGAACCTGTCTTTGGTGTCTTCACCCTTTTCCTCAGTGGAGGCGAGAGCGCAAATGAGGCTTATGTTTGTGAATTAAGCCTTGATGCGGATTGTCGTGATGCGCTCACATGAATGCCGTCACTTGACAGATATTTGACATTTAAATTTCAAAATTACAAACTAATACACAAACTTAATAGCTCATGCATGTATATGTAGTTCTAAAACTAGAACATCGATATTCGTCAATAAATTTATTTTTGTTGGCACCAAAGCTCGTTAAACAAACAAAAAATTTGTTAAATTGTTTATATCAAAATGATTTTCACTTGAAAAATGTTTTATATTTAGATATTCCAAAAATATTTTCATTAACTCGATCATAAAGGATGAGTATGTACCTACTTATTGCTCTTTGATGATTCCATAATGAAAAAATGTCTAAATGGAATTCTTAACGATCCCCTAAAAGTTTACAAAATCTCTGCATAGCAATAATTCTTTTCTATTTTCTAATTTGATGAATTTTGAATGAGTAATGATCAGACTGCTCTATGGGCAGTCTTCGAGCTTCAAAACATTTATATTCTGGTCATTGCTCTTGCTCGATGATTGATAAATGATTTATTGAATTTAAATTTTAATCACGTAGAAGTTATTGTTGTAGTTCCTTGGAAAATACTTTTCATAATCAAATCAAATTTTTGGGATGTCTTATTTTTTTATTGTTATTCACATTAATGTTTTTTTTTTTTTTCAAATCACATTGATTAGTGTTATAATTATTAATAATGTTTTCGTCAATTTAGGCAAAAGTGTTTCACAACGGATTACTTTAAAGCATGTGTGGAAGCGCTACATTTAGGAGAGGAAGTTGAAGCACTTAAAACATATGTTAAAACAATAAATGGTGCTGCGCCACCACCAACGCCATACTCAATATAATCAGTAGTTTAAATTGGTATAAGAATACAAACAACATTTTTTTTTCTTTTCTTTTCTACTCTATGTCCGCCTTCTTTTAATTAACTTTATTATACACTTTTAATTTATTTATAAATAAAACCTATAACTATCCTGTTCTTATTTAAAAAAAAAAATATTGTTTTATTTTACTTTATCAAGTGCAAAGCTAAAAAATCTTAAACAAAAAAATTAAACATACTTTGCTTCCTTAAGTGCATTGTGTATATAAAAAACACACACAAACACAAAAAAAAATGAAGTTAAAAAGCTTAAAAAACAAGAACGAAAAGAGAAATGGATTTTAAAAATAAGGGAAATGGAAAATTGTTAAGAGAAAGAACAAAAAAAAATAAACGAACATTCTTGTTAAATTGTTGTTAGATACATAATTTATATACATAATTCTTTTTTGGGTATATACAATATATATATAACTACATACACGAACAAAATTAAACTGTATTTATTTTTATACTTATCTCTAGTTTTTTTTAAGATTTATATATGATTTTACTTTTTTATGATTTAATTTAATATTCTTATATTAGTTTAAAACGAAAACCAAGTGATATAACTACTTCTATATTTTTATAACTAAAATATTATTCAGTGTAACTTGATATAAAAGTTTGAAATTTCTTAAACGATTTTTGTAAATTTTAAAAATTATAAAAAATTAACTTAAAAATGGCGTATCCACACATGCTAGGCAGCTGAAGCATACTGAGGATTTTTATGGATAAAAAAACGAAATTCAAGTTGTCTATGGATATCGAATTAAATATTTAAAAAAACAAAGTGCAATGGTGATGAAGATGAAACGAAGAAGGCTACTGAATTTCAAGACGATGAAGAATATGCAACACACTATTTTACCTACAACTATCACAACCAACTACATTCATTTAACTTTTCATTTTGACTTATGTTCAATTTATTGGTATGTTTATTTTGTTTTATTTGATTTTTTAATAGATTTAAGTTTGTTTTTGTTTTTAAATTTTGACTTACATTTTTGTTGGGATTCTGGAATCTTGGAACGATTTTTATCAAGACCAGTTCTTCCTTTTTCTTAATTTTTTTTTAAGTACATAATTTTTGAATACACGCATGCAGTGGCGTATTATCCTAAAAGCAAACAAGACATGTGCTTTGGGCCGCAAGGCAACGAAGGGGCGCGTGAACACAGTAGTAGCAAATAATGCAAGTTCGTACGTGGTTGAGTAGCAAATTTATGAATTCAAACTGCACTTGCCACTTTTGTTAAAATAAAAATCGGTCCTGACTCTCGGCCAACTCGGCAATCGACTTAAGCTTAATTTCTTGACAAAATTCTAGCTCTTAAAACTCGGTCAAATCTTCATCAAGTTCTTACGCATTTGAACTTTGATTTCGAACATTGTTATAAAGGGTTTTTCAATAAGAGCGCTACAAAAGTGTTTTTTTAAATAAAACAAAAACAATTTTGGATATCAATGAAATTCTTTATTATTGTGAAAGTTCGTTGTATGGACTTCGATTTCTTTTGCATGGCCACCACGGGTACGCTTGCAGAATTCCAGACGCTGAACCCAATTTTCGACCGATACTGCTGCAATTTTGCGTTCGATATTCGTAAGAAGTTCATCAATCGTCGCTGGCTTGTTGGCATAGACCATAGACTTGACGTAGCCCCACAGGAAATAGTCTAGATCGAGGCGACCAAGCGACTGGACCTTTTCGTAAGATAACACGTTCTCCAAACTTGGTTTCCAATAAATTGATTGTGACATTCGCTGTGTGGCTTGTGGCGCGCGCCGTCCTGTTGGAACCACATGTCCTCCAAATATTCGGTTATCATTGAACGGTAGCGTTCCCCATTCACAGTAACGTGCCAGTCTTGATCATCACGGAAGAAGTACGGGCCAATGACGCCGCCGCCGGCCCATAAACCACACCAAACCGTAATTTTTTTCGGGATGCAATGATGACTCATGGAGTATCTACGTGTGGATTGCTGCCTGACCAATACAGCATATTTTGTTTATTGGCGAATCCATTCAGCCTCATCGCTAAAGATGATTCCGAATCATTTTCAAGTTGTTGCTCAGCCCAATTCACGAACATACGACGCTTCTGGTGGTCAAGCGGCTTCAGTTCTTACGTCAATTAAAGCTTGTAAGGATGTAGGCCAAGATCTTTTCACAAAATTCACCACAACGACGTCACAGAGATGCCCAACGCTTGAGAACGACGTGTGAGAGACATATTTGGGCTTTCTGCAACTGAAGCCTCAGCGGCAGCAATATTCTCGACACAACGGGCACTTTGTCTCACTGGCACGGGCATTTCTTCACTTCTCTAGAACCCGATCTAAAATCATAATTGAGTTCTAAGCCCTTAGAACATGTTATTTTTAGAACCTACCTTTTGATGCCCGTGGTGTTTTGAGTTTTGTGTGTCGGCTGTTCCACAGTACGTTCGAGTCCTACTCGTGCCCAGAAAAAAAGTGCTTTGCCGTTCGGAATCGGCGTTGAATTGTCCCCTCAATTCTTCACATGCACTCAGAGATTTGTTGATGATGAGTGACCTACACTTAGGCTTTGGCTTTCTTTTAGCTGTCGCTACCGGCGATGTTAACTTCATTGACCATTTGCTAACAAGGTTAGCGTCATTTGATTCTGATGCAATGTCACCAGATTCCGACGTCTACAAAACGACTCCTTCAGACGATTCCCAAGCTCACTGGTTGAAAAAAAAAATTACAACAATTCGGTTGACCCCGTCTCAAACCGTCAATTTTCCACCGACAGCTCATGTGTACAGCTTTGTCCCCCAAAACAACGGTGCCGCGGTCGTCTGACAACACCAATAATAATTCAATACCAACAAAAAATGCTAAAAAGTAAATATCAATTTTTTCCCAACGAACGGTCCGATATGAAACCAGCAAATTCATTTCGCTTTCGCTCGTTGGAAAAACGAAATTCGAATAAAACCAAGTTCTAAGGCACTAGACCACCGAATTCGAGGGTCCAATTTTATCGAAGTTCTAACTATAACAAAGTTCTAAATCGAAGTTCTAACGCGCTAGAACTTTGTGAAGAATTGACTTTAGAACTCAAATGAGTTCTTAAATTTCACTAAACCGAGTTTTAAGGGCTAGAACTTTGTCAAGAATTCTCTTTTTCCTTAGCCCCCATTTCAACGCGTTTTCTTTAGAAGCGGTGCATCGGTTTCGATCACATTAAAGTCCCTACGAGATATTTTTCAATATAGGGGCGCCGATGACATGCTTGTCTAATCCGCCACTGCACGCATACATTTATTTTTAAATTTCAATTCCAAATTGCATTTTTACCATCGAAAGTTGATTCCATAATTTTTGAAACGCACTTTGAGATCGACTGGATTTTGCTTTTTAGACTTTTTGAGCACCAAGAATTTTTGTGCATACTTTTGGAATAAAAATAAACGCCATTATTTGAAACTAACTAACCGTCATTTTTTTCTTCAACAATTTACAGGCAAGACTGCTTTGGAACTGAATTCTTCGAGGCATGCATTCAAGCATTACAATTGCACGAAGAAATGGATAAATTCGTCGATTGGCGTGACCAACTTGGAAGGAAATAATTTCGAACAGAACCTGAACTTTCCAGTCGAAACGATCGAATTTAAATGAAATAATTATTTAAAAACAAACGATGACATCATAAATTAAATAAAAAAACTACATATACAAAAAAAGAGATCCATGTATTTATCTATTTATTTATTATCCTTAACATCCACATAATTGCGAAATAATCACTTTTAAAACTATGAATAAAACATAAAAAACAATTTTAATCTTTTGACTTCTGTAAATAAGTTTAATTTATAATCGGGTTTATTCATCCTTAATTAACAAAAATTAAAATCAAACTATGTATGCTCTGAGCTATTTTGAACTTTTATTGAAAAATAAAACAATTTAATTTCGCATTTTTTGTTTATTTTGTATAACACTTAAAAAAGAATTATTTTATATCCTCATAACATGTTTTCTTCATCTTGACATCTTCCGTTTTAAAAATAAAAACATAAACATTAATGAAAAATATTCCATGTAACAATATTCCGTTTAACAAACTGTAATTTGCTAAACTCATATTTCTGAAAATAGTGTATAACAGTTTTAAAATAAAACTTGTGTAAATATGATTTTATATATATTTTTTTATTTATACTCTATAGCATCAAAAAAAATGGCAGCTTTGTTGTATTTCTTTTTTCTTAAAATACTTTTCATAAAATGAAATTTTTTTAAAAATAAAAACGAAAAAATAGAAAAAGATTGACAGCTCATTTTAATCAACAAAAAATACATACAATGAAATAAAAAACCGTAACAAAAAAAAATATACTAATATGATTAAATTTCTTTGGATCTAGTCGTAAAATTAATGATGATTGTAAATGTTTAATTTTCCTTAAATTGTATTTTATGTTTATTATTATTTTTTTTAACTTTCTAATATCCTTTTATATTACTTTTTTATTTTGTGTTTTTTCTTTTTTTTTTGATTTAGTTAAAATGTAATTATGTTTATTTGTAATTTTTAATTTATGAGATAATTTTTGTATTGATAATTTTTTGTATAGGACAAATTGATTGTTGATGCAACAATTAAAATATTCTAAGAACTAAAGAGAAAATGTTTAGTGTTTTATTTAACCCTTGTCGTCGTTCTATATTTATCTAATAAAACACGTCAATAGAGATGTTCGTGTACTGATTGTTCGTTTTGTGCATTGTACTGACGCGACGTATGTAATATGCATTGTATTTCTATCTAGCTAGTACCCGCGACCTGGCAATCGATTGTAGTGCCATCTTGAGTTCTGGCGCAGTGCTAATTTGTTTTACATAAGTTTTGTATTGCGATTTTTTTTTTGGTTTTGATCTGGCACAAAAAATCGAAAAACCCATTCTTGATTGTACTAGGTGGTTTCATACTTTGTATATGGATTTACCAGGTTATATCAAGAATGGTTTTCTGCTTGGTTTGACAGTTTTTTGACAGTTTTTTACATAAGTTTGTAATGTGTGTTCTCTGCTTGCTTGCTTGAAAACCATTCTTGATAATACTAGGTAAATCCATATACAAAGGTTTCATATACAATGGTAATATGATATTATCATTCCATAAACTAAATCACTGATCTGAAATAACAAGATTGGAAACCTACCTACGTTTTACCCTCCAAATACTTCAAATTGAATTTTTTACATACACACATACTCTTGCAGAAAACTTACTTTTTAGTTTTTAGGCAATTGTCATTTTGACAGTAAGCTTTCCTATCTTGTTATAACTGATCAGTGGTCTAATGTCGTTTTGCATTGAACGTCCAGAAGCATTGGGAAGAGTCCAGAAGTTTTCTGAAACCATCCCATTGGACTGACTTTGACAGATTAAATTCTTCTGAGCAGAGCAGAACTCTTCCGTTTTGAAAACAGAATTGTCCGAAGAATGACAGATACATCATAACCCGTTCCATTGGAGGTAGAAGAAGAAACGTCATAAAAAGACCAATGGAAAACGACATAAGGGTTCATGTAGATTTTGACAGGTGTCACTTTACGCTACAGTGCAGATAGTTTGATACATACGTCGGTGTACCCAAATTGTTCACGTTCAAGTTGTACTTAATTATTTCAAGAAGAGAACTATGAGGAATAAGTGGCATAACATAGAATTGACTCGTCTAAATCTTTTTTGACATAAATATGAAACTTGGCACATTAGCTGGAACTGAGCTTGGCACAACAACAGCTGGAACTGAGCTTGGCACAACAACAGCTGGAACTGAGCTTGGCATAACAACAGCTGGAACTGAGCTTGGCACAACAACAGCTGGAACTGAGCTAATCTAACGAGGGTCAAACAAAAAGTAGCCCAATCCAAAACTAATAAATAAACTGGGTTAGTTTCTGGACTTCTCATTTCATTCCATGGGGCTTGATAAAACGCCTTACATAATCCTCAGGCAGAATTTAACGGAACGACCGGCGCAGGCGGAGTCATCCGTTATTTGAACGAGAACAACAATTTTCGATCAGTTAGGCTGCACGTACGGTAGTGCGAGAAAGCGAAGCGATGCGAGAAGATTCTATGAGCGTGGGTACAGTGAAGCGATATCTTGAGCGAGTTTCTCGCATAGCAACTCGCTTCAAAACTGTTCCGACCAGTTTATCAAAGCGAGTTGGAGCGAGTTGAAGTGAGATTGTTTGTTTTGAATTTGGTTGTGACCACTGATCAGTTATAACAACATTGGAAACCTACCTACGTTTTACCCTCCAAATACCTCAAAACTTATTTTTTTCATACACACATACTTTTGCAGCAAACTTGCTTTTTATTATGTAGGCAATTGTATCATTATTACAATAACACGTATACTCTTGCAGCTTACCTGCTTTTTTTAGTTTGTATTACACGCATACTGTTACAGCTAACCTGCTTTTTAGTTCGTAGGCAAATGTCATTTTGACAGCAAGCTTTCCCATCTTGTAATAAGTGATCAGTGGTTGTGACGTTTGAAAATTAATTTATTCCAGCTTGTGTTGTCTGTTTACGAACTTGTTTCGGCTCTGCAAAATTAGGCCCCAGGAAAAAAGGCCCCAAAGAAAAAATAAAATTAGGCCCCAAATTGGTGTACCAATATTTTCATAATGAAATTATGCCCCCAACGAAATGAAAAAAGGTCCCAAAATTAATGAAATTAGGCCCCAAACTGTAAATATTAGCCCCAATTTGTCTTTTTCATAAAAAAACCGTTAGTTGGATAATGAAATATCACCTCAAACTGTTTTAAAAATGCTCAAATGGTGGCCCTTACAATTTCCCTGCAAAAAAGCCCCCAAAATAAATGAAATAAGGCCCCAACATGTTTTACTTTTTTTGGAAAAATGCAATTAAACCCCAATTTGTCTTTTTCATAAAAATAACTTAGTAAAGATAATGAAATATCACTCCAAACTGTTACACAAATGCTTGAAATGTGACCTTGACAATTTCCCTGCAACAAGGACTCTTAGTAGAATAGAAACTGGTGGGTCATTCATAACCATAAGGGGCGAATTTGAATTAATTGCGAGCTTAAATACCTTGAATTCTATGATAGTTTCAAGGTGATTAAATCTCCAATAATATTCTATATCAATTTTTAATCTTGCACTTTTCATAAAAACTTCAAACGTCTCTCCTGAAAAATTTTGAAAATCGACTTTGGCGTTTTTTCCTTGAGACCACATACTTATCGGTCATAGGGCAGAATTTGAATTTGAGACTACTGACCCACTTAGGTGGGCACGTCTTCGAAAATCTAGCTGCAAAACTAGCAAAAAAATTGCTCCTCTTCTATCTTCGAAATATAGCAGCGCAGCTAGCAGTGAAGCCCGCAGTGACGTCATTTTCTAGCACGATAGCCAGCAGGAAAACTACCAAGAATTTCTAGCAGGAAAACTAGCGTCGTGTGCAGCGGGCTTTACGGACGTAAACTGCGCTCACTTTCGCTTTTTACGGACGTAAGTTTGACAGCTGATTGGATTTAATATCGATTTTGAGTAATTAATTTCTTGTATTTGTAATTTGTTTATTCTTTGTATTGCCACCAAAATTCACAAACTATTGAAAATGAAAAACAGATATTCTATGTTGAAAGATGTATCCGTACACATCCGTCTATTATGCTTAACTTGCCTACTTGACGGCTCGGAAGGAAGCGTTTCGTTCGGTTCTAACACTAACTTCCGTTTGCTTCCGCTCTTTATAGTTAGTCCTTTAGGTTCTGACAGTAGCTTCTGTTGGCTTCCGCTCATTATAGTTAGTTCTCTAAGTTTCTGGACATCCTAGGGGCTCAATAAAATGCCTGTAAATAATCCTACTGTTTATAATACGGTTATCAAAAATATTTTCAAAAAATAACGAAACATTTGTTTCAAAACCGGATACATCCATTTTACTGTTGACGTAAGAAGCAGTGCCATCTATATTTGAAAGAAACAACTTTTATCTTCTATACGAAAACGTCATCAAATGCAGAGACAAAAGGAGATCGGAAACTAACTTACGTTTTACCCTCCGGATACCGCAAATTTTATTTTTCCGTTACCTCGTGTATGTGAAAAAATGAGAAAACAGCAACAAAAATGAAGTGGTATGCTCAAGTTTACTGAGATAGTATTGGTAAAAACACGCATACTCTTGCAGTAAACTTGAACCTTGTAGGCATTGTATTTTGACAGCTTGCTTTTCCATCTCCCTTTTAAACTCATCTGTGATCAAATGTGTCACTTGTGTTTGTTTTCGTTTTGTTCAATAACAAAAGAAAGAAAAACTAGTTTATCAAATTTTCCACAATAGTCTTATCTTAAAATGAAATTTACTTAGA
The DNA here is from genome assembly GCA_943590905.1 of Sphaerophoria taeniata. Taxonomy (NCBI): domain Eukaryota; kingdom Metazoa; phylum Arthropoda; class Insecta; order Diptera; family Syrphidae; genus Sphaerophoria; species Sphaerophoria taeniata. The sequence goes on along the minus strand of OX016540.1, from coordinate 17,432,533 downwards.
AGTCAGATCGTGGACATTTAAAGTGAGTATTATTCCCAACTAATCAAAGTCCAAAAAATTCTAATTTTGCCACAGAAATGCTTCTTAAAATTCGCCACGGAATATTGGAAGTAACGAACCAACCGAACACCCGCAAATCAGCTATAATCATCAACGACGAAATCATACTTTCATCTGGAACAATTCTACAACCTTATATTCGACCTCTTTCGCCAGAATGTGCCTCTTCCAAAATATTAGCAACTCTACAAAACAACTCGCTGATCAACGTCCAGGAAACAATCAATGACGATGAGTCAAAACTTCTTGATTCACTCAACTATCAAATAACCTTTGATCGTAAAGGTCTGGTTAATCGAACTCAAATCTTGACACGCTACAGTGCAAAAATTCTGTTTCTATTTAGCTGCAGGCAAGTGTCGCAATATATTGGACGTATCTGCTCAACAGGTGGACATTTTTCGGGTTCCTCGGAAAATGACAAGACCGAATGTTTTCTTAGCAGCTTTGTTGTGCTTTCGTTCAGAAAGACAAACTCAAAAGATATTTTCAATAGATTCACAAGCCACATCACAAATTATCTGAGATTTCTTTATCAAGCGCAAAAGTTGGACGATGTCCTCACCATCTGTACCCCATTCGGATTAGAAGAGTTTTATAAGACCATTCATATTGGGAAAATATCAAATTTGATCGATGCTACGGGGAGTCTGTTTGTGCTCTCAAACAGTCTGCCGAGTGGCTGTGAGGGTTCTGCAGTTTTTAATGACAAATTGTATGCAGGTATCACATGCACTTCAATTTTAGCGTTCTAATCTGTTCCTTTTCCAGGCGACTTATTGGAATTATCATTTGTACTTCTTTCCGGAGGCAAAATGAAAACGTTAACCTCACTCTGGCTGCGAGCTTTCCTCTTGTCCTCAAGGATTTTTTGACAAAGGTGGGAGTTAACATCTCCTCCATAAAATTTCCTCAAATGGTTTCCAGTTTTCATTGTAAGTCTTGGATATTTTCGATCTTGAACAAAAATTCAAACTATAATTGCATAGGGGAGCGCAGTATTGTGGCTGTGGTGATAGGCAATCAGCAATGTACCGGAACTCTTGTCAAAGTTCTCAATAAGTATTTTGTTCTAACATGTTCGCATGCTATAGAAAATGTAGGTTTATAGTCCCTTTGAAACACAGTTAAGAGCATTTTACTTTTAAGGAAGATGCAACTCAAGTAACCTGTCGAAGTGCCTTTGGAAATTTCGAAGCTGATTTGATTTGGAAGAACCCCGAATTCAGCAAACCATTCGATGTCGCCTTACTCAAACCAAACTCAATCATTCCAGGCAATTATTTTGTCAAACTCTCCCCAAACAGACCTCATCCTGGGCAGATGGTCTACAATGCTGGATTTCCATTCTACTTCGACTTCAAGCAGGATTTCAATCCGTCGATATTCCAAGGAAGGGTCATCAAATACATGCCTGGCGCCATAATGTCCGATGGCTGTGTTCAAGCTGGACAAAGTGGTGGACCGATGTTTGATAAAAATGGTTGCATTCTCGGAATTTGTGTTTCCAATTTGAAGGAGAACGATGTTATTTATCCAAATTGTAATACTGCCGTGCCGATTATAGACATTCGACAGACATTGGAGCAGTATGCAAAAACTGATGGTCAGTTAGGAACTCTTAGAAGTAGAACAGAACTAGACTAATGGACAATTTTTTAATGTTTCAGATTTAGCGGTGTTGAATAATTTGGTGGCAAAAGACCTGAATCCATCCGTTGTGACCACTCTTCGAAGTAAACTTTAAGTATGCGCGTATGCAATATACAAAACATATCTTACCTATAATGTGATACAATAAGCAATTCCATGTTACAATTTTTTTTATGAATTAAACTCAAATTTAACTGAAAAAAACTGGGTGGTTGTCATTAAACGAATCAGTAAAACGTTTTTGACGATCAATTTAATTGCTTTATCCTTTTTCTGTATCGGGAGAAGCAACAGCTGAATGGCCTTGAAATTGGAAGGATGCAAATATTTGGTTAACGTCAGCGATTTGAATGAAACAGAGTTTGGCGCGGCCTGGTTGCTGACCTAACACAGATGATCGACCTGATTTCTATCGCAATGACTACAGAGGAAGCAGAGAGCTTAAGTTTCAACAACAGCCAATGATTTGCTATAATTTTTCCTTCAAGAACTTAAGTCAAGATGCTGATAACTTGCTTACTTACCTAAAGTGGCGCTACAGTCCGTTGTGGACTTGGGCCTCAATCAACAATCTCCGCCAGGCAGCTCGGTCTCAAGCTAGCTGTCTCCAGTTTTGCACTCCAAGTTGATTACGGTCCTCTTCCACTTGTGTGCGCCACCTGAGTCGCGGTCTTCCTCTCCTTCTACGTCCCTCGGAATAGTGTCGAAGGCTTTCCGCTCTAAATGACCGAGCCATCTGAGTCTCTGGACCTTGACCCTTCTGGTTAGGTCCATGTCGTTTTACAACCCGTAAAGTTCGCTGTTGTATCTTCTTCGCCACTCCCCTTCAATGCACACGGGGCCAAAGATGACCCGAAGAGCTTTCCTCTCGAAACAGCCTTAGGCGATTTTGTCAAGGTCCATGCTTCTGCACCATACAGCAGGACTGCGATGATGAGGGCGTTATACAGTTTTACCTAGTTGCTTGAGAGAGGGCTTTTCTACTTGCAATTGTGCTTAGCCCAAAGAAACAGCGATTAGCAAGTGTTATTCTTCGTCTGATCTCGGCGCTGGTGTTATTGCCCGTGTTAATAGTGGAGCCTAGGTAGACAAACTCCTCTACCACTTCGAAGTTGTATGCGTCTATTGTGAGGTTCTGTCCGAGCCGTCGCGTCGGTGTTGGGTGTCCTTACTCGAAGACAGCGGGTGGTATGCGAAATGCATTGTCTCAGTCTCAAATCTCATTATTTTGAGCTTTTGCTAGCTTTCGTATGCAAAATTGTTTTGAGACAAATCTCACAAAAATGAGATCGATCTCATTTTATAGATCTATCTCATTTGAGATGTTTCCGTATGCAGAAAGAAAGCATTATCTCATTTAAATGAGGTAAAGCTTGTAAAATGTTGAGACTGGAAATTTGTTGTCTCAGGAACCGCAATGGCTGAATATTTAAATTTGTTTGCTCCTGTTGAGTCAACAGGAAATTTTAAGAATCTTTATAGGTTTACCCCAACGCAAGTTGAAATCCTAACGAATTATTTTTTTGAAAATCGCGATACTTTTCGAGGCGGTCGATTAACAAGTAAGACCAGAATAATGGTGTTTTTACGATTTGTTGGTGATCCTGGCTTTCAAAGCGGTATTGGCGAAGATTTTGGAATCGATCAAAGCACAGTTTCCAGGATTATTATGGAAGTAGCTGAGAAAATTGTAATTAGGAAAGAGGAGTGGATCAAGTTTCCCAATACGGTAGAGGATAAAGATGCTGCAAAAATAATTTGGCTTAGAAAATATATATTTCCATCCTGTATTGGAGCAATTGATTGCACTCATGTGCGAATAAAGAAACCTTCAATGCATAGCGATGAATTTATAAATAGAAAAGGTAGGTAAGGTAACACAAAGCTTTAGTGATTTTAAAATTATTTATATTTTTTTTAGGTTTTCACTCACTAAATATTCAAGTGTGGACATTTCATGGGCAGGATCGGTGCACGATTCGATAATCTTTAAGAATTCGGATATTTACCAGACTCTCCTTGAAAGTTTAACAAGTGTACTAATTGGCGATGAAGAGTTATCACAAACACTACTTTCACTTGAAGAAGACATTTTGAGACTGAGATAGTGAGATGAGACAAAGCTCTTGCATACCAAATTGAGCTTTGTCTCATTGCAAATGCTCTATCTCACAATCTCGAGCTCATTCTCAGAGCTCAATCTCATGAGACTGAGACAAAGCATTTCGCATACCACCCAGCATGTACTTCGTTTTTCCCTCATTTACCGCTAAACCCATTTTTGCCGCTTCTGTCTCAATTCTCACAAAGGTGCCATTGACATCACTCTGTGTTCTTCCCATTATATCAATATCATCGGCGGCGTACGCAAGAAGTTGGAAGATAGTGCCTCTGGTGTTGACGGTGGAGTTTTGCACTATCTTCTCAAGGACGATGTTAAAGAAATCGCACGACAGTGCATCGCCTTGTCTGAATCCTTTTTTGACGTCGAAAGATTCCGTAAGCTCATTGCCAACGTTAATGGAGCAGCGTGAGTTCTCCATCGTCATTTTGCGCAAGCGAACGAGCTTGGCAGGGATGCCAAAACTAGACATAGCTTTATACAGTTCGTCTCTGTAGATGCTGTCATACGCGGTCTTAAAATCGAGGATCTGCCGCAACGTGAAAATTTGGTTGATGGTTGACTTTCCTCGTCTGAAGCCACATTGATAAGGACCAATCAGATTGTTGACGAAAGGCTTCAGACGTTCCATATTACGGCAAAGAGGATCTAGTAGGCGATGTTAAGTAGGCTGATTCCTCTGTAGTTGGTGCAGTTTAGAGGACCTCCCTTTTTCTGCATCGGGCAAACAATGCTGAGGTTCCATTCATCGGGCATGCATTCTTCCGATCATATCTTACAGATGATTTGGTCCTATCTGGATCGTTGCCTGCGGCTTTGAACAGCTCGGCAGCAAGACCATCTGCTCCAGCGGCTTTGTTGGATTTCATCCGTGATATTGCCGTTTTCACTTCTTCCAGGTCGGGTTCACGTAATTGTTGTCTATCCTCGTGTCCGATGAAAGGCTCCTGTCTGACGGGGAGGTTTTGTTCGTCGTCGCCGTTATATAGATGCTGATAAGCAGATCCTCAAACTTACTAAACGGCTATTGAAATGATGTAACATTTTTTATTTTTGTTTTTGTATTGAAACACATCAAAGCACATCTAACAAACAAGCAGAAAAAATTCCACTGTGCTTGAATTCTGATTACAACCACAAGGTCAGGATCAGCCCGACCGAGACCGACTATACATCGCTTTTTGTAGCAATTGCATTTTATTAGCAGCAGTATCAACATTTTGTGCTTATTAAATTTTCTTCATGGGTGAGCCGAATTGGAATAACATTACACATAGCTTGACTCAGACTGTGGGGCGACCGACCGACCTTTCCTAGGAACACACACACAACCGATTACTCAAGTTTCTATACAAAGTCGCATTTCATCTCCATAAAATTATATTCCAATTAAATTTATTTTGAATATCTCAGTCGGTTTCGGCATCCATCCAGACAGTCTATTGTCTCTGGCATTCAAATCTCTCAAATCAGTTCCGTACGCTGTGTAACGATGGCAAGTCTCAAAATGTTGCTTCTGATTTGTCAGCTTTTTCTTGGTTTTTTCTTGTTTGAATTCATTGATTGCTATTCGGTCTTAGGTATGAATTGAAATCATCGTTTGAGGGCAGTGTTTTTTAATAAAATTCATTTTAGGAGGAAGAAATCAATTTGAAGAAGCCAACACGAAATACCAAGGAAATCGACCGATATTTATGTTCTGCGATCAAATAGGAAATCATTTGAATTGCATGATGCATTGCAAGGCTTGGGGTCATTTGAGTGGACACTGTGCGAGTGACTTTTTATGCAACTGTCTGTGATTAAGAAGATTAGTTGTTCCTAGATTAAGACTATGTTAGTGATTCATGTGATAATGTTGTTGAAATGGAAACAAATAAATAATCAATAATTAAATGTGGTCTACAAACAATAAAGTTGGAATATGGAATTTCTTATCAAGAAACAAAATCTTACCGCAGCGCAGCCATGAATGTTAACTGTGTCTATGCATGAGGCATGTACGTAAATCTCTGTTTATCTTATCGTCCAGCACTCGACGCCGCGGCCGTAGAGTAGGACTGGCAAAATCGTTTTTGGAGTTTTGAACCCAGTTGTTTGGCCAAAACGAAGCAGCAGCGGTTTGCAAGGGTAATTCTTCGTCGAATCTCCACTTAGGTGTCATTTGTGGGATTGATGTTTGTTCCAAGGTATCTGAATTCCTTAACTACATCGAACTTGCTGCTACCAACTGTGACGTTTTGTCCTTGATGTTCTTTTCACCAACGAGCTTCGCCTGTTCTTCAATCGCTGTTAAGTCGTCAAGCACAGCTCTTTGGGAGCGACCGATGATGTCAATGTCGTCAGCATAGCCTAAGAGCTGGCTGGATTCGTTGAAGAGTGCTTTCCGTGCTCACACCTGCTTTGCGCACTATCTGCTCCAGGTAAAATGTTGAAGAAGTCACATGACAGCGCATCTCCTTGTCAAAACCCTGCGCATGTTTGAACCAACTCAGACCTCAGGTGCACACCGCACTCCGTATTATTTAGTGTCATGCGGCACAGCTGGATCAGACCGAAGACCGAAAGCTTCTTAATGGCTTCAAATGGAACTGCAACGGCAAAATAGGACAGGCCCATTAAACTCTGACTTAAACAGCATTGTACAATGGGGATCAAAAAACCGCGTAGAGTTTAATGCTTCAAAAACCCAATGCTGTCTTGTATCGTTAAATCGAGATATACCCCCTTTGACACTGTCCATGAGTGGCACTTGCATCAATGAGACCGAACATCTCGAGATTCTCGGTATGTGCATCAATGACCACCTCTTGTGCAACGAGCAATATGCGATGTCGCCAAAAATGCCGCAAGATGTTTGGTTTTCTTAATGCGGTGCAAGAAATTTGTCTCCCCGTCTGATCTGTCTATTTTCTATAAGACTTATATCCGTCCAAAGCTTTTGTACAACTCTCATCTCTGGGCTGGTGCTTTAGCTACATACTTAAGCCTTTTGGCAGTATACAAAAAAGAGCCCTAAGAATGATTGGAGACAGAGACATAACCAACTGATCCACCTCCTTAGACCACCGTTGTAAGGTTTCGTGTCTCTCTGTTATATCGTTACTTTTACGGTAAGTGCTCTAGTTAAATAGCCAGTGGCATTCCTCTCCTTAAACAATTCTCCTGTAATACTCGCGCTTCTAGGAATGCCCATCAGTTTACCCTCGAGCCCAACTTCGGTCGTACTCTCAAGTATAGAGAATCGCTCTTTAGCCGTACTTCGCGAATGTGGAACTCCCTTCCACACTCTGTCTTTCCAAATCATTGTAATGTTCAGGAATTTAAGACCTATGTACACCGGCACCTCTATTCCAACCCCTTTCCTCCTTCCTGAAGAACTCACTGTGTCTCTGGCATAAAAACCCCTTGAGCGGGTGCTAATTAAAAAAAAAAAAATAAAAAAAAAAAGTTTGTTCGGATCCCAAATTCAGATATCGCCATCATAAGCTCTTGGTGGTGGATGCTATCATTAGCACATTTCAAGTCGATGAAAAGATGGTGGGTTTCGACTTGAAATTCGTTGGTTTTTTCCAGGATTTGCCTCAGTGTGAATGTTTAGTCTATCGTTGTACTGACTGGCCTAAAGCCACACTGGTTTGTGCCGTTTATTGTGTTGCAGAAAGGTTTAAGACGCTGACACAGTACGTTGGATAGGATTTTGTATGCAACATTAAGGAGGGATATGCCACGGTAGTTTTTGCATGCCATAGGATCGCCTTTTTTGTAGATGGGGAATATGGAGCTTATCGACCAGTCAGTGGACATGCATTCTTACTCCAACACTTTGTTGATGACAGTCCGGTGTGGACTTGGGCCTAAATCAACAGTCTCCGCCAGCCAGATCGGTCCCTAGCTAGCTGCCTGCAGTTTTGCACTCCGATTTGATTGAGGTCCTCTTCCACTTGTGTGCGCCACCTGAGTCGCGGTCTTCCTCTCCTTCTGCGTCCCTCGGGAATAGTGTCGAAGGCTTTCCGGAGTATTGGTGTCCATGCTCTCTAAATGACCGACCCATCCGAGTCTCTGGACCTTGACCCTTCTGGCTAGGTCCACGTCGCCACAATGCACACGGGGCCAAAGATGACCCGAAGAACTTTCCTCTCGAAACAGCCTAAGCCACATTCATCCGATTTTGTCAAGGTCCATGCTTCTGCACCATACAGCAGGACTAGGAAAATGAGGGTGTTGTACAGTTTTACCTTATTTGCTCGAGAGTTGGTTTTCCACTCAATTGCTTTCTTAGCTCAAAGAAATAGCGATTAGCAAGAGTTATTCTTCGTCTGATCTCGGCGCTGGTGTTACTGCCCATGTGTACTACCTCGAAGTTGTATGCGTCTATTGTGACGTTCTGTCCGAGCCGTCGGTGTTGGGTGTCCTTCCTCGAAGACAGCATTAACCGCTAAAGCAATTTTTGCCGCTTCTGTCTCAATTCTCACAAAGGCGCCATTGACAGCACGCTGTGCTCTTCCCATTATATCAATATCATCGGCGGCGTACGCGAGAAGTTGGAAGATAGTGCCTCTGGTGTTGACGTTGGAGTTTTGCACTATCTTCTCAAGGACGATGTTAAAGAATCGTCTGAATCCTTTTTTGACATCGAAATATTCCGTAAGCTCGTTGGCACCCCTGATGGAGCAACGTGAGTTCTCCATCATCATTTTGCCAAAACTAGCTTAATACAGTTCGTCTCTGTAGATGCTGTCATACGCGGTCTTTAAATCGAGGATCTGCCGCAAAGTGAAAATTTGGTGGATGGTTGACTTTCCTGGCCTGAAGCCACATTGATAAGGACCAATCAGATTGTTGACGAAAGGCTTCAGACGATCACATATTACGGCAGAGAGGATCTTGTAGGCGATGTTAAGTAGGCTGATACCTCTGTAGTTGGCGCAGTTTAAAGGATCTCCCTTTTCATCATCGGGCAAAAAAAAACATCAAAACATCATCGAAACACCTCCTCCATATTTAAGGAGTTCCGCAGGTATGCCATCCGACCCTTGTTATTTTTAAACTTTTGTATGGCTCTTTCTACTTCTTCTGTGTTGGAGGCTGGGACTGGGTCTTCCATCTTCATTGACTGGTCTCGCTCGACATTATACGCATTCAACAGGTGATGGAAGTGCTGCTTAAAAACATCTACAGTTCTCTGTGCTTCGGTGACTAGGTTTCCTTCACTGTTTCGAAGAGCCTGGAACTAGAAGCTAATTGTGCTTGGAATTTCCCTACGATTTAGTAATAATTTGACTGCTCTACATCGTTTTTGCCATTTTTTTCCATAATGATGGGAACATTGCTAACCCTGTCTGTCAAGATGTTATCGCAAACAGGGAAGATTCGCATTGATCATGAATTCCGGAAGTCCTCATACACAAATCGAACAATTAAATTTAGTTTTTACATCAGTGAGTAATATTTCTTTTATTTTTTAAAATTATCTCGTTCACAGTAAATACAATTAATTATAATAATTTTACCCTATATTTTATGGTTTCTGTTTTCTAAAATTTTCATAAACCTGATGATAAATTTTACAAACAAATAGTTTAGTTTCAAACTAAAACAAACAACGACTATAATGTTTACTATAGATTTCTTGATCGATCATAAAATATTTATTGAACTTACCTAAGCCAAGGACACAATTGAAATTAAAAAAAAAAGATTTTAAACAATTAAATATTAAAATTATGAAAACAAATCATTCAAATAAATTACAAACAAGAAAGAGTAAAAGAAGACACTGTAGACAATTCTGCCTTAACATTATTTACATGACAATTTCTCTTTAAATAAATTAGAAACAGTAACAACGCCTAGTAGTTGATTTCAAATCCGATCTTACTGCAAGCATTCACATCCCTTAAGGTCGCTACACACACAACAGCGTGCTTGACAAGTTTTCTTGTACAATCTTTTTGTGCAAGCAAAATGTAACGTCTGTAGGGATATTTTGCGCAAGCATCTTACTTGTACAAGCCGCTTGATGATTGATTGATTTCGAATCCTGCAAACTTGCGCAAGCACACAAACGCGTGTACCTATATTTTTTTTGGCTTGTACAGATAAGTTAGTAGTCCGGTACCGTGAATAAGCTCTAGGTCACCATATCATCATATCGAGCGATTTGAAGAAGAACAATCGTGAATTACTTGGCTACGAAAATCAGCCGTGTCTTTGGAGAATTAAATCTTCCGAATAGCATGATAGGATAAAGAGGGATGCAGCGTACAAAATCTTACTTGAGTCGTATTTTTTCACTACTCAGTAGCCAGCACAGCAAAATTTCCCTTGTCAAACAACGATTTGGACTGCAGTCGATAAAAAGGCCAGTAAAAAAATGACAGTTGTGCCGGCGATAGAACTTTCAATTATTGAAATGAAGACAGCGCTGATAGCGTTAAGAACAATTATTTTGCTACGCAAATCTAATGAAATGAGCTTATCTGAGTTATGAACTCACTTAGGTTGAAGTATTTGATAATTTTTGTAATCCGAGACGCAACCCTCAGGTCCATTTTGCCATACAAATTGGCTACGTTCAATCACGTAACCAAAAGTTATCGGATAGCTTTTTGTTATTGTAATCCATAGTAAAAAATAGCAAATACATGAACCATTTTCTGTCAAAAAAAAAATCCAAAGGTATCTGAGAATTTTTGGTATATCTCGGGTATCCGAGTGATCAGCTGATCAACACATGATTTTTTGTCTTGTATTGTTTGGCGCGCTATTTTATCAGCTTCCAATTTAGAAGAGAATTGAAAGAAAAATAAACAAAATGACTATGGATGTTATTTTTAACAATATTCTCTATAATTTAGATGACTCGGAAGATGTTTGCCGACGAATTCACAGCCATAAACAATTCCCTGTTCTCAAGCGTTTGATTTGTTGTTTTTTTTTATAGACATTTTGACAGCTATCTGGAAACAGGTATCTGTCTCGTCCAAGAAGATATCCCAGATACGGGTATCTCAGATAGCCTATCCGATACATGATTGAACGTAGCCATTGAATTTGACAGATAAAGTGAGTTGGAGCGTTTTATTCGCACTTGATTACTTTGCTGGCTACTGAATAGTGAAAAAAACACGACTATTAATTGACACCAAGCCGATAAGGATGCCGTTATTAAAAAGCGTCTGTGGTGAAATTATTTTTAAGATCTTCATAGCTACTTCCGGTTGCGAGAAATCTTAATGTTGCTGTTAATCTCTCGTGGGGAGTAATAGCTTGTCTCATAATCGTATCTTGCTTTTGAATTAAAGGTGTTACGAGTGACAAAAGCTTCAGATATGTTTCTTCACTCATTCTGAGATAATTATGCCAATCACGCGGATATCTCTTCAATTCACTCAGTAAATTGATATGGGAGTAGCACATTTTCGCAATATAAACTGAAAAATGTTCGAGCATGTTGTAGCGTGTGGAGGCGATATGAAAAATTAGCATGCTTGAACAAAAAGATTGTACAAGCAAACTTGTTAAGCTTGCTGTTGTGTGTGTAGCGACCTTTAAGAGGATAATAAACTAACAAATTGACTCTTAAAACAAAAAGGAAAACAAATCTATCTATTTCTCATTCTCAGTGTTATTTTATGATCAAATACATAGTTGCTTGTATGCTGTTCTGCTTAGGATAATTTCTCAGCGAAACACGATAGCAAGCCAGAAGGAAACACTCTTTGAGAGGAATACATACATAAGTCTAAATAACATACCCACTGACATTGTTTTTGTGTTTATTACTTTTAAAATATTAATAATTCTAGTTATAGTTCCAAATGCGGATTTCACATAAATAATAATTTCTTTTTTTTCACACAAGGGAGAGCGTTTTTTTTTTTGTGTTTCTTTTCATCACTTGAATAAATTTTGTTGGATTCCTTAAGTTTCTAGCTAAATTTTCGCTTCATCTCGTAAATACATAAATGTTTCATTCAATTTAAATATTTTTATTTTATTATAATATTTTCTTTGTTTTTGTTTAATGTATTTTCTCGATATTTTTCATATTTTCTAAAAACTACTTTTATTTTTAGTTAAGCTTATAAAGTACTACTTCACCTGAGTCCGTATGTGTTGCAAGAATTCATAATATGATAAACTAGATTCACTTCGATCATCTACGAGCTTTTCGATAAACGATGACTTCGCCGTACTTGTATCCCTGGAAAATAATTGAAAACAAAAATTTGAAGTGTTTAAAAACTTTTGAATAATGCATTAGGTGGGTACTGGGTCACGGTAGAATCATACAGAAGGTAGGTTAGGTAAGGTTTAAGTCGCTGAATTTCTTCACACTGAGGCCACGTGGCCAATTGTTATACCATATGAATCTAGGGTAATTCCTACTCGTTGAACAATTTGGAGCTTTTTACAAAGCAAAAAAGACGTTCTTTGATGTCTGTGTTGGCCAGTTCATAGCAGCAAGAAAAGAATACCGAACAATAAGGAGAAATGAGAAAAAAAAACACTGCGAGGGAAGAAAAGAGCATCCGTAGTTCTTCAGCTCAAAGATCTAGAAGAGTCTCGGGCCAAGAACAACACCTGGCATTTCTTTAAAAGGTCGAAGCAATTAGCTTCTGGTTTCAGAACCGGGACACAGGCTCTTTGAAACAGTGAAGGAAACCTAGTCATTGAATCACAGGGAATTGTAGATGTTTTCAAGCAGCACTTCCAACAGCTGCTGAATGCGCAAAATGTCGAGCGAGCTAATGACGAAAGAGAAGTAAGGCCCAGTCCCAGCCCCCAGCACAGAAGAGGTAGTAAGAGCCATCCAAAAACTAAAAAATAAGTACGCCGGGTCGGATGGCATAACTGCGGAATTCTTTGAATATGGAGGAGGTGTTTCGATGAACCGCATGCACCAAGTCATCAACAAAGTGTGGGAGGAGGTCGATAAGCTTCATATGCCCCATCTACAAAAAAGGGGATCTTATGGGATATCTCTGGTTAATGTTGCATACAAAATCCTATCCAATGTACTGTGTGAGCTTCTTAAACCGTTCTGCAACACAATAATCGGCACGTACCAGTGTGTCTTTAGGCCAGGCAGACCAACGAATTTCAAGTCGAAACCCACCATCTTTTCATCGACTTCAAAGCTGCTTATGATAACATCCACCGCCAAAAGCTTATGATGGCGATGTATGAATTCGGGATCTCGGGATCGGGAACTGATCGAGCTTTGTCGCATAACGCTAAACAATATGCAGTGCAGTGTTGCAAACATGTGCAGGGTTTAGACGAGGAGATGCGCTGTCATGTGACTTCTTCAACACAGTCCTGGATCAGATAGTGCGCAAGGCAAGTGTGATCACGGAACCATTATCTTCAACAAATCCACCGAGCTCTATGCGGACGACATAGACATCATCGGTCGATCCAAGAGAGCTGTGCTTGAGGCCTTCACAGCGATTGAAGAACAGGCGAAACTCGTTGGTCTTGAAGTGAATGAGGACAAAACAAAGTATGTACATGCTATCAACAGACAAAGCATCATCTGTCCACTGCCTAGGAGAAAACGTCACTGTTGGTTGCAGCAATTTCGAGATAGCTAAGGAGTTCACCTACCTCGAAACTAACATCAATCCCACAAACGGCACCTTAGTGGAGATCCGACGAAGAATTACCCTAGCGAACCGCTGCTGCTTTGGTTTGGTAAAGACAACTGGATTCAAAACTCCTCACTCGAAAGACAAAGTGTCTGCTACACAAAACTTTGATTTTACCAGTCCTACTCTACGGCGCCGAGGCTGGACGATAAGTAAAAATGGGAATTGATACTGGGCACTTTCGAAAGAAAAATTCTTCGACGGATTTTCGGTTCGAGATGACAAGGAAGACCGAACCTACGGTACAAGGACCAAGTGACTGCGTATACCAGAGCGTTTGGTTTCGGCGACTGGAGAGTGCATGTGAGGGACCGTTCCCGATGGAAGGCTGTAGTATCTCAGGCGAGATCCTTCAAAGATTGTGAACCCGATAAGTAAGTAAGTAAGGCCCATTTGCTGATTCGAAACATAAATTTATGTTCTACATAAAGTTTTCATTTTTATATAGGACGTCCCGGAATACTTTAGTTCCACTTAAAATCCCCATGGGAATTCCGGAACGTCCCATATAAAAATGAAAACTTTATGTAGAACATAAATTTATGTTTCGAATCAGCAAATGGGCCTAAATTGGCCAGTTTACTGGTGTTATTATAATGAGGCTTTCCTAGGTGAGGTTTCCTTCTTATTTAGGGCGCAGGTTATGTACAATGAGAAATTGTTTTCTCTTCTTCTTCGTCCATGCAGCTTCTGCAGAAAACATTTGAGAAAGACCCAAGCCGTACAGCATGACGATTAAATGTCAAGTGAACACACCTGCTAAATAGCTGATATGCAGTTTTTTCAGGGATATTAGATCGTTTGTCCTTTTGGGATTTATTTTGGGCCATGTTTGGGGCCCATACAAGTGGGAATGTTATCCCACCTATGGTTGCTATCTTAATATAGCAACAGAAGGTAAAATGGAGGGTTCCTGAGTATCCGATCTGTGCATCTGATAATCCGGAGTGCTTAGTTTAGGTCGAGAAGAGGAAGCCTTTTTCTAAACAAATTGCAACATTTTCGATGCAATCAGTCAGATCCGCCTGTATATCCATTTCGTCTAGATTGTATTCGATTGAGAAGGGACCTACAAAAACCATACCGTATCGATCTCTACTTCTGAGAGAAAAAGAAAGCCCATTTGCGAGCCAATTTGTTTCAGCAAGTTGCAGTTCACCTGCTTTTACATGAACATTTTATGCTCAACTCGTGGGGGTACCACGTACCACGCTTGGAGTTCTGAAAGAATTCGTAGTAACTCACCTTATGATTTGTATAAGAGGTGGATATGGCTTATCGTCATACAATCTCACCATAAATCGTTTAAGCGCTGTACTTTCCGGGCTGTTTATTGTTGGCAAACCAAAACAGTAGTCTGGTAGTTCTGCTGTTGATTTAATACCTTAAAATAGAGACAACAAAATGTTACATATTCCGTCAAAAGAGTACACGCAGCTGTTTGCTTACCAAAAACATTTTCCAGAATATTAGTTGGAACATTTAAGCCAACATAAATAATCATCAGTCTTCCGCAATCTAACAAGAATATTGAACGCGAATCGAGACTGAAAGCAAACACGTGATTTGAAATGAAATTGAACAAGAAAAAAGTCAAGGAAAACTAACAATTCAGCTGACAATTGTAATCTTGGCAGATCGACCACATTATCGTCGTCATCGTCGGTGTCGTTTGAATTTTGCAGATTATAGAACAAACTGTCAATGTGATAGAACTCAGGATAAATGTACTTCATTAGTTGATCCAGCGGTAGTGTTTTGCATTCATCCATAGCAAAGACACGATCATCAAGTCGTGTACTAGTGCCAACACGAAATGCGGGCTAAAAAGGTCGAACGGTTAGTTTTCCACAAGTCCAAAAAGAGAAACAATTCGTCTTACGTGTTTCAATAAAGCTAAAATGTACAAAGGTAACAGTGCCAAATTGCGTGGTGCAATCAATCCGCCCTGGCCAGAGGGCAGATTCTGTGCCAATTTGAATGCACTTAAGATATCGACAGTTACGTTGATGAAGGCCTCCCGAGCATCGGCTACATTCGATGAAATCGACCGATCTACAGCCATTTTCGAGAGCAGTCCAACGATAGCTTCCTGATCAGCCGAATGCATGACTTCGGACAAACTGGCCGTCACTGGAAGGCAAAGGGTGTGCACACGAATGCGACGTTCACCCTCGCTGTTTGTGTACAATAGAGCTGCTTGGAAGCATATGGTTTTCACATCGGCCAGTGATTCCTCGTAAGATATCTGTGAAATAGGATTTTCTTTTAGAAACCCTGTACTCAGAAAGAAAACAAATACTTACTTGCATTCCATAGCCAGCATCGGGATTGACATTTGGTAAGGACAGGAGGTCTGTTGATCGAACAAAGAAGTTTCCATGGAATGTATGAACTTGAAGACCTCGCGTGCACCGTATCCGCATCACAGCTTCGAAACCGATCTTTCGCACCAAATACCGCTTGAAGCATTGCTTGAACGAATCAACGTGTTGTGGTTTGGTCTTCTGGTACAGAGGGAAGTGATGAACTGCTCCACCGCTGTGCTTACTGATTCCAGCTGAAAAAGTCAAAGAACAATCGAATTAGCATCGATTCGATAGGCTCTATGTTTGATGAAAACTAACAAATTGTGGCAAGATCACTGTACTGCTGGTTGAGTAAAAATAAATCGACAGCAATCTGGTAGCCGGAGCATTCGAGAGCGTAACGTTTGTAAAAATCTGTGGCCGGGTTTAAGTGGGCGACATCCTTGGCTGAACGATTATTTGGATCTTCACGCGCCTCTAGAGCACCGGGACCTTTGTTTGGAAGGCACGTTTGGAAAACAGTTATTCGTCCGCCAGAAGCTTGCTGAAATGCGACACAAAAACGATCAGTCTTGATACCAAGAGAAGAGTTGAATCAAGCTACTAACCATCAATTTATAAGCAACTTGTAAGGCTGCCCCAAGAGCAGAGCCAGGATCATGTGTTCCAGCAAATCTTTCAGGCAATTGCACAAGCAAGTCTTTAATCAGGTCTTTGCATTCCTTCAGGTTAACCAACAAATTGTCCGGTCGGGGAAGGAATGGATCTGAATAACGCAAACAAAACATTGAATTAGCCTCCTGAATGGAGAAGGAGAAAAAAACTTACCGTCGATGTCAACTAGAGTCATTTCGTGGGGTTGATTGTAGCCCTCGGCCATGCTGTAGAAATGAACTTCACTATTGTAGGCAATGAAACCAACTTGAGCGCGTGCATCGCCAGGCATATCAGTTAGGTGTTTCGACAGAACATTGCATACGTTTTCAAGATATCCGCTTTGTTGGGCAATTATCGAAACATCGAAGAGGAACAAATAGATTGCTGGCTGAGGTGGTCGCAACTAAAGACATTTGAGTTTTATTGAAGGTCCAGTTCAATGGGAAGATGAAATCTTACCATATATTCAGATGGTGCAATAAACTCGATAGTACTTGCACGAACTTCAGGTCTTCGTGTAACATCTCCGTAGGTTTTAGTGGCTGGATCGAATTGGAAATCGTCTGGCACTGCAAAGAAGCAAAGTATAAACTCCACAAAATAAATCAAAAGAACGAAAAGAACGTACATTCGTTGACTCTGTAACACAGATTACATTTCCACATCTTGCTGTCTACAAAGTAGACGAACGGATTAATGTACGTCCTGCACAAGCGACATCTGACAATATTTGGACACTGGATAACCGGGAGACTCTGAAAGAAGAAACACAATGTCATTTGGATTAAGGAATTTCTTACTTTTCATCATTTGAACTCACATTGACATCACGAAATGGATGAATGAGAATACCAAGCGGCAGTCTTGACTTTTGAAGTAGCGAATTACTTTCGGGGATTTTAGTAACGGTACATCGCATAATACTAAACAAAAAGAGAGATTTCAAGGTTAATTGAAGGAACATAGAAATAATACAATCTTACTTTGGATGGCAATTGATGGACTCGTGAAACTGATTGTGCAGAGTTATTTTTGGCAACGGCAAAGTGGCAGGCGAGAGAACATGACGGTTCTGCATTAGATCGACGGTATCCTGGCCCCAAAGACTATTGAATCCTTGTTTAACGACACTGGGATAAGGACTTTGTTGCATAGCGGGACCGTTCGTTGTTTGCTGCACCATTGGCTGTTGCTGTTGCTGATAGGCTTGTTGGGGATAAGCTTGCTGCTGTTGCTGTTGTGGCTGTTGTTGTTGCTGCTGCATTTGTTGGGGAATCTTCGGCTGCTGGGGATACATGGGTCGTCGAGCGGTCATCGGAGCTGATTGCTGCTGCAGAGTGTTTGTCATTGATGATGGTGGAACCATGTTGTTATTCACTTGACTCTGATTGTTTGGAGGAGGAACAGCAAACGGAGGAGCAGTACTAGTTGGGGGATAGTTGGCATTAAGAGGGCTTGTTGCAAATTGCGGTGCAGGAGGCGTTGGATATGGCGCCGGTTGTGGTGGCATTGCATTCCGAAGGAGTGGTGAAGTTGTTGTGCCAAAGGCACTGGGCGGTGCAACACCGGGTGGTGGAAGCTGTCCGGCTTGGCTGGTATTCAATGCTGATGTCTTGAAGTTACCCTGGAAGTTTTGTGGGAAACTCGATGGACTGCTCACTGTTGGTGGCTGCGTTTGTTGACCGTTGATTGGAGGACGACCAAGGGAAAGGTTTTGCATGCTATTGCTGAGATTATTCGGAGGAGCCATTGGATTTTGCTGGGAAACTGGTTGAGGTGGCATTCTTTGTTGTTGCTGCTGCTGTTGTGCAAAGTGATTTGGTGAACTATTTAGAGCTGGCGAAGCAGTTCTTGATGAATTCACACTGCTTGCACCACCATTTGTCAATGGAACTCCACCAGGAGGTCTTAAGTGGCCAGGCAGACCCGCCTGCATTCCATGCACTTGTGGTCCATTCCCATATGCCGTGGATGTTGGTGGCTGAGCAGCGGCTGGCGGTCCAGAGGTTGGTTGAGGCATGTATTGGGATGTTGGAGGCATAAACTGGTTCATATTTGGCATTGCTTTAGACGTTGGAGGGAAATTTGCTGGCATAGTTTTCAGAGGCTGCTGTCCAACTGCTGGCTGCAATGGTTGTTGTTGGGTCATGCCATTAACCATCATGTTGCCGCTTCCTGTAAATTGCTGCTGCGGCTGCTGCTGTAGCTGTGGTTGTTGTGTTGTAGTTGCGGTTGTTGGTGGTAGTGGATAGTTTGCATTCGTAAATGACGACATCTTATTGGAATCTTATTAATCCAATTATAACATGCGAACTGAGTTATACCTGGAAGAAGAAAAAAAAACACGTTGTGATTAGTTTGAGGACATGACCTTGGATTCTAGTTTGATAGATAGGCGATACTACTGTAAGTGGCTAGGCTAGCTTCACTTGTTTGATTTTAGTCGCGTAGAGATAAGAATTATATCGAGATAACAGTAATGAAGTTCATTGTATGAATAGACATGTGTTCCAAAATTAAACGGACGATTGTAGGTTTTGAAATAAAAACTGAGATAAATTTCATTTGGTTTCGACCTTTGTTTGATTGGGTTGGTTTTTCTGAACGAAATAAGAATAAGAGAAGATTTGTCTTCACTTATTTCTCGGTATTATCAATCAATGGTTATTGAACTTCGATTTTGTATGCATATCTTCTTTTGAACTTCGTTCTAGCTTAATAATAAAGAACGAAGAATTGTTCCAAGTACTACAATTGAATTGAATCATTGTTGGTTTCAAAGCATTAGCCAAATATTGATGTCAAACTCAACGTACAGATCTTAAAAGTCTTACAGATAGCCAGCTCCGGAGAGCCAACACCCAAGTGACATATCAATTCTTGAATGCGTGTGTAGAGTTGAGAGAAGCAACAATTTCTTCACGAATGTTGACACAAATAACAAACAAATTCAAACTTAAACCGTCTCAGAATATCCAGTCATCTTCCGCCATTTTGCCCAATGTCGTTGTGGTCCTTTTTATACCACATACCAATGTTTTGTTTTGTTGGTACAATTGCCAGTAATTGATGGTCAAAAGACGGTACAAGGCAGCGTAGCGTCTTCATTCAATTCTAGAGTGTTTTCTTCCTTTATTAAACAGTGCTATTAAAGTTAGAATTTCATGAACATACTAAAGTGGGCGTGGACAAAACAGAGCGCTGAGGAAACACACCCAACATCGAAGTCTTGTATAGACAGTATAGACAGATTTAACTTCGAGGTAGTTAAGGACTTTGTCTACCTAGGATCCGCAGACAACGACGTCAGTGCTGAAATCAAATGAAGAATCACTCTTGCCAATCGCTGCTTCTTTGGACTTAGAACTTAGAAGGCAATTCAGTAGTAAAGTCCTCTCTCGAGCAACTAAACTGTCACTTTATAAAACTTTACCTTATCATCCCGTTGCTCATGTATCGGAAGATGTCCCGTCTGCATGAATGGAGACGACGAATCTATATGAGCCGTCAGCGACAGTGGCCTAGGCAGATAAGTTAAGGTCCAAGACTTAGATGGTTGGGTCATGTAAAGCGAATGGAAAATAATTCTCCGGCCAGTAGACCGTGACTCAGGGCCCACCGGTGGTAGCACACCTCAACCAATTTGGCGTGCGAAACTGGAGACAGAGAACTAGGGACTTTTCATTAACCTTTGTATGTCAAGAGCACAGTGCGAGTATTAGGGAAAGGATAGAGGATGTAAAAGGAGGTGTCGGTGAACATTGGTTTTGAATTCTTGAATATTACAATGACTGGGGAAGACAGAGTGTGGAAGGGAGTTCCACATTCGCGTAGTACGGCTAAAGAACGATTTTCTATACTTAAGAATACGTCGGGCTCGAGGGTAAACTGATGGGCATTCCTGGAAGCGCGGGTATTACGGTTGAATTGTTTTTTAAAGGGGAGGAATGCAACTGACTATTTCACTAGAGCAATTACCGAAGAAGTAACGATAGAACAGAGAGAGATATGAAACGTTAAGACGGTGGTCTAAGGAGTTGGATGAGTTGGTTATGCCTCTATCACCAATCATTCTTAGAGCTCTTTTTTGTATACCATCCAAGAGGCTTAAGAATGTAGCTGGAGCACCAGCCCAGAGATGGGAATTATGCTCAAGCTTTATCTTATTGATAATAGCCAGATCAGACGGGGAGACAAATTTCTTGCATCGTCATAAGAAACCCAAACATCTTGCGGCATTTTTGACGACATCGCATATGTGTTAATTCCACAAGAGGTGATCAGTGATGCACATACCGAAAATCTCGAGATATTCGGTCTCATTGATGCAAGTGCCACTCATGGAAAGTGGCAGGAGGGTATATTTTGCTTTAACGATACAAGACAGCATTGAGTTTTCGAAGCTTTAAACTCTACGCGGTTTCTTGATCCCCATTGTACAATGCTGTTTAAGTCAGAGTTTAATGAGCTTATCATATTTTGCCGTTGCAGTTCCACATCCGAAGAGGAGGGATGTGAGTCTGGAAACGAATATGAAAAGCTAAGGGTTCTATCGCCAGCGAAACAATTAATTGCATTAGAAGTTACAGACAGGAGATAATTTATGAAAATGAGAAAGAGGGTCGGATACAAAACGGAGCCCTGGGACACACAGTCATTAAGAAGCTTTCGGTCTTCGAAATATTTCTTGAGCTGATGGTTTAACAGCGTTTCCATGACCTTAGAAAGAAGGAACGTAAGTGCAATCGGAACGAGCCCAGAAGAATAGGATAGATGGAAAAGCTTACGCAACGGTCTTGCCAGCGTGGAAGAACACCTTTTCAGAATAATAGCGGGGATACCATCCGGACCAGCGGATTTATGTATGTTGTAGGACTCTCGCCAGAGCACGAGTGCGGAAGAAGATTTGTCCCATAGAATCATTGACGCGCTCAAGAACTGGAGGAGTCATGACACTCTCTGGCAGCGAAGAGTTGGAGGCGAACTGCCTAGCAAAAAGGTTAGCTTTCGCGAAAGAGCTAACAACTGGAGTGTCATCGTCAACGAACGTAGGAACGGAGGAAGAAGAAGAATTCTTCATATTTTTTACAAATGACCAAAAATTCTTACTGCCTTTGGGACATTTCAATATTTTTTGCCTTAATTTTTGGCCATGCAAAAAATTTGTCCGTCGAATATGGGCATTGCAGGCCTTCCTAGATTGTTTAAACTTGTTCCGGTTTTCCTCAGTTGGATTGGCTCTAAAACACCTTCTTTTTTCCTGATAACCTCCTTACAGCTTAAATCGAACCATGACTTTTCTTTGGGTTTGAAGCTTTTAAGTTTTAACCCTAATCGCAATAAAAATTTTCATTCCCAAAAAAATGATATCAGTAAACATATCTGTGCTGGAGTCTACGTCACCATCGACGACGCATAGTGACCAGTTAAAAACCCGGAAGAAGTTAATGAAACCGTTCCTGTTGGCTTTCCCGTATTGCCATACGGTTCTCTTCGGAGCTCTTTCTCTAACTTGACTAGTTTGACACGAGAAATTTGCAGATATAATACTATGGTCTGATCTGCCTTGAGGCGTTCATACATTGATATTGTATTTATCAGGGTCAGACGTAAGGAACAAGTCAAGAGTGTTTTCTGCTTGGCCATTTGTCCGATATTCGAGTAGGCTTGAATCCGTTTAGTTGAATATGAATAAAGTTTTGCAATTCAATGAATAACATTTGCTGAGAGCGACAGCAATCGTTTTCTATAAAGAGAGCAAGATACCATGGATGGATCCTGGCTTAAATAAGACGTAAAATACAACTAGACAAGAGATTGTTTCTTATCAATCAAAACAAATCAAACCGATGGCATATGAAAATGACAAAAATCGTGTGCATGATAATAATGCCTGCCCTCACAAGCTGAAGCTTCAAATCGTTATTCTTCTTTTGTTCATTATTATTTTCGAACGAGAAACCGTGCTATTTACTTTTCACACGAATAAAGTTTGTAAGTGCTCAAACATATGAAGTTCGTTGCATAAATAAAATAAAAAACTGCAATTCGAATTCAAGGCGTAAAATACGTGAAACTTATTTAATTATTGCTGCTACGTAGGGTTGCAGAGAGCTTCTTTTCAGAATCATAGTGCATTCTAATTGGCAGTTAAAAGTCAGTTTATTTCATGAATGATAACAAACACAAGCAAAACAAACATTTTCACCTCTTGTCGTTTCAAAGCTCTGAGCCTGATGAGCGACATTAATACACCCATCAAGTCGATGAAGATGTGGGTAACAGATATACTATACCTACACCTAATATTATACTCTTACTTTCTTTTGTTCAAATGTACACACAAACAATTATTGTTAATATTTTTTCCATGATAATCATACATCTTTTTTTTCATTTGATGTTTTAATCAGCAGCCAGCACTCATTGATGGCTTTCATTGTTCCTTAAATAAGAAATATTTTGTCATGTTCTCTTGTCTGCTGTTAATGTGTACTTTTTCTTCAACTCAAATATGAAACCCGCATCTATTCGAGGGCAGTTAAAAAAAAATATGAATGAACACAAAGCAACTGTGGTGAACCTAAAAGAAGCAGGTTAAAAGATTTGAATAGAGATGAGGGAGAACAATTGGAAAGTGAAAATACGAGTTACGATCGATATATTTGCATGTTTATATTGAAGGCTTGATTTTTAAGTCACTTTTACTTTTGTGGTCAAGACTATTGAATAAATAAATCGAAATTCATATGCAAGTGGGTTTAATCAGTAGAAGAACGAAATTAATAGGACGGAAGAAGACGCACATTTTTGGAAATAAGAAACTGCGCAACTGTGTGATAACCAGTTGACTTTAATTTCAAGAGGTTGATCATGGAACGAAATCAAGACCAGTTCTTCGAAAACAGTTCCTATATTGAAACGAGGGGATTGGACGGGATCGGCTTAGGAGTGGAAGGGAGAAATTTAGGATGAGGTAAGGGTAGGATGCGGGACGGGAAAGAATGTCCGTTGCCTGTTTCAAAAAACGTAAAACATGCCTGACGAGATGTAAAATTCCCTTATATGTACATGTAATGGTCTTAGTATTTTATTAAATCTGGCTTCTTTTATCTCCTCCGCTCGTCTCTCTTCCCTAACCTGAGGTACCTCGGTCGAACGTGATTCTCCCAGGTTCCTCCCGTTTCGATGGTGGTTTTCCGTAACCACTCCCTCATTCCTACAGCGCCGTTAGCAAAATATCTTCCAAACATGAACCGGACACTCTTTAAGCAAGTGGCCATTAGCTTTACAATTCCGGCACGACACGATCTTGGGTTCGTATGGCCTGTTTACTTTCGGGAGCGGTCCTTGCACATGGAATGCTTCTACGTATTCGTCGTCCGACCGATTCGCCTTCGAATTCGTTAACGTATCGAGTTTGAGGCCTTGTATGCCTCACAACGTCTCTGTCCATGACTGGGAATGCATATTCGGCTTCTTTACAAGCCCTGCGTAATTGGTCCATCGTATATATGGCCTGCGGATACAGTAACCTCCCGATACGCTCGTTCACATTTTTCTTTACCATACCTTCTTCCATTTCTTTTCTTTTCAGCGTTTCCTACCCAGTCGCTGGCTGTTGCCAGTCAACAACCCCTACACCGGAACGTGGAGTTGAGGACTTCGTGGATAACTTTCCTCCTACCGAATACGCCCCGACCATCGCAGTATTTCAATGATATTTCATATTTTTTTATATACGAACTTACTTACATATGGTGGCGCTACAGTCCAGGTCGGACCAGGGCCTCACCCAACAAACATCTCCAGCCAGCTCGGTCCCTAGCTAGCTGTCTCCAGTTTCGAACGCCAAGTTGGTTCAGGTCCTCTACCACCTGTGTGCTCCACCTGAGTCGCAGTCTTCTTCTTCTGCGACGACCTTCCGGGTTGGATTCGAAGACTCTACGAGCCGGAGCATTATTTTCCATTCGCTCAACATGATCCAATTATCTAAGTCGTTGGACCTTAAATTTTCTGGCTAGGTCAGTGTCGCTGAACAGCTCGTACAGTTCTTGGTTGAATCTTCATCTCCATTCTCCATTAATGCAGACATGAGGACCGGGATGATGAGGGTTTTGTAGAGTGTCACCTTAGTTGCTCGGGAGAGGACTTAACTACTCAATTGCCTTCTAAATCCAAAGAAGCAGCGGTTGGCAAGAGTGATTCTTCGTTTGATTTCAGCGCTGGTGTTGTTGCCTGAGTTGATAGCGGATCCTAGGTAGACAAAGTCCTTAACTACCTCGAAGTTAAATCTGTCTATGTTGACGTTTGCTCCGAGACGTCGATGTTGGCAGTCCTTTCGTGTTGACAGCATTAACTTGGTCTTGCCCTCGTTGACAGCTAGACCCATCTTCTTGGCCTCCGTCTCAAGACTCACAAACGCTCCACTGACATCACGCTGTGTTCTTCCAATTATGTCAATTTCGTCTGCGTATCCTAGTAGCTGGACGGACTTTTGAAAGATTGTGCCTCTGGTGTCTTCTCCAAGATTTGGTCTCCAGGTCTGAAGGCACACTGATAAGGACCTATCAGGTTGTTGACGAAGGGCTTCAAACGTTCACACAGCACGGCAGACAAGATCTTATAGGCGATGTTAAGGAGACTTATACCTCTGTAGTTGGTGCAGTTCAGGGGATCTCCTTTTTTGAGGATCGGGCATACGATGCTGAGATTCCATTCATCGCGCATGCTTTCCTCCGACCAAATTTTGCAGATGAGCTGTTGCATGCTTCTAACCAAATCATCTCCAGCTGCTTTGTACAGTTCAGCGGCTTGCCCGTCTGCTGCAGCGGCTTTGTTCGACTTAAGTTTAGATATCGCTATCTTCACTTCCTCCATGTCGGGTGGGTGGAATTGTTGGCCTTCTGCACCCAAATTGAATGGTTCTGTATTACTGGCGGAGTTTTGCTCGTCATCGCAGCTTGGAAAAATGGTCTTGCCATATCCTCAGCACTGACGTGGTTCCACTACGATGTTCCCATGATGGTCTCTACAGGCTTTTGTTCGGGGTGTATAAGCCCTGGAGGTTTGTTTCACCTTTTAGTAAAACTTTCGAACCTCGTTCCTGTTGTGACATCCCTCTATCTCCTCGAATTGCTGGTGTTCTGTTGACAGACCAACCAATCTACAAATAAGAAATCACAGCGCTTGTTTTCCCTAAGACATAGGTTAGGAGTCGGATTCACTTCTCCACAATTGCCAGACAACGGAAATGTGATCTTTCATTGATCCGCCTGACCAAAATATGAATACACAAGTTGAGAATCAGAATTCAGGTTCAACTACGAAGAGTGACTACAGTAAATTCTCCGTGAACCCAAATTGATGAGAAACTTCACAATATCAGTTATGGACATAGCAGCTAACTTCAAGAAACCTTCTTATCACCAGACTTGAGGCTTAGGATTCTCAAGAAAAGTAATTTAATTGGAAATTTTAAGTGATGACTCAACTGTTGAAAATATTTTCTTCTGCTGGATGACCCACCAGTCGCAGAAACCATTTGTTTGGAATATCAGAAAAAATACAAAAATTAATCAAGTAACCTTGCACGTCCAAAACCCACCAAATAATAATAATTTTCGAGGTCAGTGTCACAATGCCACTGACACTTGAACAAATACGCAGCGAATAGCAACTAAAACTAAAACACCAAACTGGTCAAGCAGATCTCAACATTTGACTATCTCAGACCTACATCAGCTCTTCGCAGCGTTCGACTAGGTCGGAAGTTTGAATGAAATTAATTTAATAAACACTCCACGCACTAAGTGGCAGTTGTACATCGTTCGTGTATCTACATATCTGGTGCCAGTCATAGCTGAAAAAGTATTCCCATGGTGAGGGTTACAAGCAAACGAGAACCCGGAATAGGTTGACTCTCTATCAGGCAATCAAATAGAACAATGGATGTATGTAGGTCAAATGTCTTGTAATGAATATTACATTTGACTCCAATTGAATAATTTCAAGAATTAACCTGAAATTGGTTCCGATACCTGTTTGGATTCCACTGCAAATCTTGTTCACCTAATTTACACTCTTAATTGTGTTAATGACCCAATTTTCGACGAAGAAGAGACTGTGCAAATTCTTCGTAACAAAGCAAAGAACTTTGAACTCGTTAAGCTATTCGACATTGGTCGAATTGGAACTGCTCCCTTCTAGCAGAATTCCAATTTTTTTCCGAGTAAAAGAAAAATCCAATGTGAAACTCACCTTTAGCACTTCATTACACTCAATCCAATGTGTTTTCGAGAAAGTATGAAGCCGAATGCAGAAGATTACTTCCAATTGGTTTAAATTTATTTTTTCTTTTATATCTTGATGGACACGAGCGCTGCAGTTTTGTTTATTAATTACGTCCTCGATTGTCGATTTGGCCAAGTGGACGACGATTTTTCAAAAATTAATGTCCGCAATGAGTAGAAAAAAGAGAGCGGAACACACTTTTTGCGATTTTTTTTCTTTCTTGTTTAAAATACTTTTTTTTGGAGGACGAGACGACAACGACGATGAAGTTGTCCGTGACAGAGCGAAAAAAAAATTGATTTTCGTTTTATTTTTTGTCAATTTTTAAGGCGATTTTTGAGACATTTGTTCAAGTTCAATTTGAAACACAATAATGGGAATCGATATAGAATTTTATGGTGGATCTATTTTTGATGGTTTTTATAAATTTAACATTTTAGATATTTTTTTACAAACAAAATTAAAACCACGGCAGTTCACAAGTCACAGAGTTTTTACGTACGCGAGAAAACCAAGTAATTTTTTTTATGGCAAAAATGAGCACATTTTGACGTGGCCGAGCGTGTATGGAGTGACATCTGTTGGGGTTTATTGGTCTCGGGTGCTCATTTAGTGATGCCAATTATACTTTTTCTAACGCATTATGTATAAAGAAATAATTTTGTTGTTGTAAATATTTGTATTGCCATTCGCCGTGTGTGAATTCAGTTAAAAATGGGTTAAAACTTGACGTTTGGTTAAATTTTGACACTTCGCATTGAACAAAATAGGTCCGTTCTTTTACTTTTTGGGCAGTTTGTGTAAAAACTGTCAAAAATCATCCCCACTCCTCGAAATTTTGTGATTCACCCAAAAAGTAAAAGAACGCTTCACACCAAAAATCTGCCAAATGCAAAAAATTATGTCAAACGTCAACAAAATTCAATGTACTTCGGAGAAAATTGGGAGACTTCGTCGAATGCAGACGTGCCTGGTGATTATTGAAAAGAAAAAAAAAAGAAAAAACTCAAAGTGAATAAAATAAGACAAAACTATAAACGTAAAATAAAGCAAAGAAATAAGTGTGAAGTGATAAAAACTAATAAAAAAGGAAAAATATCAAACAATCTAATATCCCTCATGGAGGGTAATGAACAAAATTTTCCAAGCCATTCGGCAAACGGTAAATCAAAAGTGCCGTTACAAAAAGTGCCGTTACAAAAAGTGCCGTTACAAATTGTGGCGTCTCAAGCCATAGAAAACGATTTTTTACAAATCTCAAATAAAAACTATTATTTTCCTACGCTAACAAAAGCTAAAAGTAACTCGGACTTAAAAAATTATCAATCGGACATGACAAATAAAAACCAGCCAGTACTAAATCTACCAGACGTTCAAACCAACCGGACTTTCCAGTGCCAGAGCACAAATAATGCAAATGTGACTCCGACCACACCGAAAACTAGAGAGGCAGCAGAAAGCCTATTGGGGCTTGGAAGCATGAACATGGAACAGGATGTAGAAGACGAAGAAATGTGGAAAGTAAATACTTCAAAGAAAAGAAAAACATCAAGACAAGGACCATCGTCAAAAACGGCCAGCAGAGATCCATCTTTAAAAAGAACAAATGAGAATAGATTCCAAATCTTAGACGATTTAGTCATCTTAAGCAATAAGGGTAAGTCAGAGACTAATCCGAATGTTATTCTTTGTAATCAGAATCAACATGTAAATGTAGATACCAATAAAAACGAAAACAAATTTTGCCCTCCAATTATTTTATATAAAGCAAACATAAAAAAGCTAGTAGATGATTTAAAAATGTCAGTACCCGAACTACAAATTAAAGTTATAAATGTCAATCGCTCCAAGAGCAAACTTTTTGTAAATAGTGTCGAGGCACACTCCAAATTAATGAATAAACTAAGGGAGGTTAAGGATGTGGAAGCACATTCTTATACTCCTAAGGAGCTCAAAAGAGTCAACCTTATATTGAGGGGACTAACCTCCGAATACAAAACAGATGAGATTAAAGCCGAAATTGAATCACTCGCTCCAAATGTTGTAGAAAGCGTTTCAAAATTCGAAACCATACGGTCTAAAGAAGAACAGCTAGACTTCAATTTGTTTTTAGTAAAACTTTTGCCTAATAAACAAGCACAAGATGTACTTGGCATTAGATATATCTGCTATTCCAAAATTAAATGGGAAAGGCCAAAAGGAAACAGAGGGGTGATGCAATGTAGGAGATGCCAGAGGTGCGTTTTTGCGCTGACTATAATCAACTATAATCAACAATGGTTGACTATTTCTCGTTTTTGCACGCCAATAGTTACGATTCGTAATCACAATTGTCGTTTTTGCGGTCTGCGTTGATGTGTCAAATCGTAACTATCTCTAACTATTTCCAATCCATCTCAGGAGGTGAGTTGAAAGTGGTTGGTGTGTCAAAGTGTTTTTTTTTTGTATAATGGCGTTTGTCAATCTGGAATCTAAAAAAAAACATTCTGTGCATTTTTTACAACCGCGTAGTCGTCCGTATCCGTACTCGTACTGCCGCAAATTTAATAACAATCAAAGTATTTCTGTTCGGTTCAATTATTTCATTACAAAATAAAGAAAATAAGGTTCCCCTTACAAATTTTAAATTATCGGAAAAAAAAGAACTTTATTTCGCCGGAGATTTTGCAAAAGGAACTTGAAATATTCAACTTCATTAGAAAAACGAAAACAAATCATGAGGAAATTTCTCTCGTGCACTTTTTTTTTGGTTTCAAAATGTGTAGTGTAGTGTGTGCTCGTAAAAACATTCTGGTTTTAAAATCCGAAGGGAATCCTCTTGTTTTCAAAATCAGAGTAAATTCATAAATTCATAATTTCATAATTTTCATAAATTCATAAATTCATAATTTCATAATTTTCATAAATTCATGCTCTCCATTGCATGGGCTATGTCCATCGCGTCATCAATCCGGAAAACATTCTAATCGACCGCCATCACACTGGAAGATTTTTGAAATCCCGCTGCCTTGACGGGCATGTGCAGAGTTCCTCGCCGGTTGGAACTCCTGATTACATTGCTCCAGAACTGCTCCAGACAATTTCCTATTGCAGATTGACCAAATCCCAGCAGAGCGTAAGTTCTTTCAAACCTCGAGTTTTAAACAAAACATTGATGCTAAAAACTACTTACAGGTCAGCTGTGACTTCTGGTCCATGGGTATTATAGGCTATGAATTCATCTGCGCAGTCACACTATTTCACGAGGACAATGCCTCAATGTCCACGAGATATACTTGAAAATCCTCAGTCACTGCGAGGGGAGTCACGCCAAGGAAATGACCGCCTTTCCAAGTGACTTAAAAGTCCGCACCAATTTCAAGAATCTCAATCTCTCCCTGTTCACAATCCCTTCCAATCGAATTGACTACACTGCGATCCGCAAACATCCCTATTTCGGGAGGACATGGCTGTGAAGTTCAGTGAACGACCGAAAAGCGTCGGCGATATACCTACTCGAGAAGCAGTACCAAAAATTGGAGGACAAGTTGGCCGCTGCCCATGAGCAGATGATTGTCGAACGTCAGTCGGCACGAAAGGCAAACTTAAACCTGTGGAAGGTGGAGAAGCAACTGGAGCACAAAATGTGCGAAAAAGCCGAGCAGGAGAGGCTGAAGGAGAAATCTGAGGTAAGGTTTTTCATCTCCAAATAGAATTCATATAACGTTTATTGTATTTAGGTCGTCGAACAAATTTTAGAACAAGAAACTCCTTCTTGAACGGGAAAAGTCCTCAAACGCCATCGATGCGGCTTCAGCTATCGAAATCAAACTCAAAAACCTCGAAGACAACTACGAACGACTTAAGTAAGCATGCAACATCACCGACAACCAGCTGACCGAAGTCGAGGCAATGCTGCAAGCCGAACAGAAGCGCAGTCAATCGTCGCAGGAGAAAATCGATGTCCGGGATAAAGACGAAGGCATCAGTAAGCTGAGGGAAATAATCAACGAGAAACATGCGAACAAACTCGTCGCCGAAAGACGGTGAAACCGAGACACAAGAAAAAGTGGAAGTCCTTATTATTATTATTGCTTTCATGTATTCTTTCGGCAATAAAAAAATTTGTTCATTGGTTTCAAAAAATAAAGACTTTCTCCGTTTATTTATATAAAAGCACGAACTAGATATGGAATTGGTAGTTTTTAAGCGAATCTGGAAGCAGCAATTAGGAGAATATCAGGAGCTGGCTTGCTTGGAACAGCTTGAAGATTTCTTTATGGAGGGTGGTCTTCAGTTCTAATATGCCATTTGCCTTTCTTGCTGTGGGTTGTTCAAAAATAAATAAATATGATCTTATTTCAATTGTCTTTAAGAACTTACCATATCAAGAACATTGTTTAATTTTTGCAATAAATTTAGACTAACAAAAATTGTCGTCTCTTTATCCATTTCAATTATTATGATCAAAAGAAAAGAAAAATATAACCTCAAAAGATTTGTTTTTTTTTCTCGTTTGACAGATCAACCAAACCTAACTAAAAAGCGTTTTTGGATTATTTCAACTATTTCTAACTATTTCAACTATGACACATCAACCATGTTTTTTTGACATGAAAACTATAGTCAACTATCGTCAGCGCAAAAACGCACCTCAGGCATATGGTCACCTTGCCAAAAATTGTGCACGCAATTACAATTGTGTGAAATGTGAAGGTAACCATTTGCCTGGTGAATGTAAACTTGAAAGAACCAAGGATTCAATCCCATACTGCATCAACTGTAAAAAGTATGACCATCCTGCTAATTATAGAGGATGCCCTTTTTATGAAGGCTATATGAACAGAAGGAAAACGTTAATTAAAAGTGCGATGGAAAGAAAACAAAATACGAGAAATGTTGTCCAACATGCAGTTAATAATCCCAAATTTGTGGATGACTCAACGTTATTCACGGATCTCTTCAAAAAAAACCCGCCAGTTGCGCAGTCACAAACAAGCACCACTTCAGCAACTGGTGGTCAAAACATAATTAGTGAGTTTTTCGAACTTTCTAAGGAATTATTTGGAACAAGTATAACAGATCTTTTAACAAAAATCGGAAATTTTATGCAAAACGTCAAAAAATCTGGCTCAATCGAAGAAAAAAGGTTAGCCTATCTTGGACTTCTTAATGAAGTCCTCATTTCAAATTCGAAATAATGGCCATGAAAATTCTAAGCCACAACGTTGCGTCCTTAATCGAACATAGTAGAAGAATCGAATGCCTTTCGATTCTTTTAAATAACAATGTAGCAATAGCTTTTTTACAAGAAACCCACTTGAATGAAAGACACAAAGTTTTTCTTGACACCTATGCCTTAATTAGAAATGATAATAAACAAGGCGTAGCAATAGCTATTAAAAATAATATTCCCTTCAAAATAGTCGAAACAAAAAATATAAATTTAGCGTGCCAACTGATTTCTATTGAATATTTATGCAATAATATCAGAAAGAGTCTTTTACTAGGATCTTTATATATTCCTTCAGCGGTTTCATCCTTGTACTTAATTAGTGAGCTAAATAAAATAAACCAACTTGCAAGCACTTATGATGGCTGCATCCTGGGTGGGGACCTCAATGGAAGAAATCCTTTATGGGGAGATAGTGTAAAGAACGTAAATGGCATCGGTTTAGAAAAATGGTTCTGTGACCCAAGTTGCGACTTTGTCAATATCACAACAGATTGCCCCACATATCCAAGAACATCAGCATATTTGGATCAGTTCTTAATGTCCAACAACATGATTGATTCTATAAACTCAAATTGTAGCATTGAGGCTCTAGCTTCGTTTTCCGACCATTTACCTATTCTCCTCAATATTAAACTGGCTGACGTGGATATTCCATTGAGTCAACCTGTCATGACCAGATCATTCTCTAAAACAAATTGGAATCATTTTAGGAGATCATTAGATGATTATCTTATGATGAATCCAATTTCTCCAAATGCTAATCTGTCAAATACTGAAATAGACGAACAAATTAGAAAATTCAATCTTGCTCTTCTCTCGGCCGTTGAATCTAATTCTACTAACATTATCCCTGGTTTCAAAAAATATGCCTTCTTACCTGAAAGCATTAAAATCCTCTTTGCACATAAAAACAAATGGCAAAATCGGCTTAAAAAAATATATCATAATAATTATAATAGAACCTCGGCGGAATATAAAGAACTGGCCAGCAGAATTTCGTTACTAAAACAAATACTTAAAGAAAAAGTTGCAAATTGGATCAATGATCAATTAAAGAAGAAACTTTCGAAAATGAAACCAGGTCCACAAGCATACAAAAACATAAACAGATTAATTGGCAAGAAACGGAAGATGAATTGCCCAAAAGTAATAATAGATAACAATATCATAACCGATGAGAGAGAGAAGGTTGAAGTTTTTAGAAATTATTATGCTGACGTCTATAATTCCTATCCAAATATTAACAGAGAACTGATCGAAACAGTTAAAAGCAGAATCAATGAGGCTAGAACGAATATGCCTGATGTAATCTTCCAGTTTGACAATGACAACTCAGCCATGAACCCCATAGCACCATTGATGTTTTCATCCGTTCAGGAGGTCTCAACAATAATAAAGAATTTGAATTGTAAAAAATCAACTGGACCAGACGATATTTCAAATTTTTTGATTAAAAAAATTTCGAAATTAGCTATCGAAGTACTTACAATTATTATAAACAACTGTTTGAACAATGGGTATTTTCCATTAGATTGGAAAACTGCCAGATTGTTTCCGATTCAAAAAAAAACCTAAATGTTTCGAATTAAACAATTTTCGACCCATTTCAATGCTCTCAAACTTAGGCAAAATATTAGAAAGAGTAATTTGCAATAAAATGGATAATCATATAGATAATTCTTTTGAATTCATCTCGGAATACCAATTCGGGTTTAAGAAACATCACTCTACAACACATGCATTGGTGAAAGTGCATAACGATATCACTAATAATTTGAGAAACAAGAAATGTACAGTAGCGTGCTGCCTAGACGTCGAAAAGGCGTTCGATAGTGTCTGGGTCGAGGGACTACTTTTTAAGTTATTGGAAATTGGTTTTCCAATTGAGATTTTCAAAATTTTACTCAGCTTCCTCTCAGATAGATCATTCTATATTATGCTTCAAAACATAAAATCGGATATGACTCAGTTAAGCAGAGGGGTCCCACAGGGCTCAGTTCTGGGCCCAAGACTTTTCAATATTTTCATGTACGATTTTCCGCACTTAAATACATACCGAAACTCATCACCTACGAAAGGAATTCTTTTCGCAGATGACACAATAGTTTTAGCTCACGCAGACTATCCACATGATGCGGCCCGAAAACTCTCTAACCATATAGACGTTATTGTTAAATTCTATCTCAAATGGGGGATAAAGATTAATATTTTAAAATCCGAAGCAATTTGTTTTAGGAACTCATCGTCAAAGGGTAAAGCCGGGATAGTACTAGAAAGCAAAAACGTCCACTTGAAAGTTAATAATGTAGAAGTCCCTTTTAAAACTAAAATAAAATATTTAGGAGTTGAACTCTCAAATTTATTAAAATTTAACAATCATGCAAGGAAAACAAAAGAAAAAGCAATAAAAGTTACAAACATGCTAACACCCTACCTACGTCATTCAAGTTTACAAAAAAGCACCAAGCTTCTATTTTATAAAACGCTTATAAGACCCATTATGCTTTACGCATTTCCAAGCTGGTTTTCAATTTCGCCAACAGTAGCCAAAGAACTCGAAATTCTAGAAAGAAAAATATTAAGATATTGTATAAGCAAAAACTATAAAACAAGAAATAAAAAATATTCGAACCATTATGTCTATAATGAAGCCAAAGTAACACCACTGATGTCTTACGCATTTTTGCTTATGAAAAAATTCGTTGAAAGAATGAGCTGGTCTGAGAATGAACTAATCAAAGAAATTTATGAGCAACAAAAAGATGTCTCTTGGGATAGCTCGACATACCTGTCCCCAATAGGGATAGTATGCGAGAATGAAGAAATTGGTTTGGGGTGTGCCTTGCCATCATTCTACCAACGATCTGTCCAAGGACAGAATCGTGGGTAGTTGAAATGCAAACAAAATTATTTATTTTCAGCTATAACATCCACAATTCGAATATCACACTATGGAAAAATATTAAAAAATATATAACAAAAAGTAACAAAACATGATGGACTATACACATAAATGACTCAAATACAAAACAAAATCAATGTTAATCTAAATCTTGGAATAGCTGACAAAGATTTAATAAAATTATATTCCTAAAAATAAACTAGAACCAACAAAGAAATAAAAAAAAATATATGTCTAAAAAATGAAAAGACTGAAAACTAAATGTAAACAAAAACAAACAACAATGTGACATAAAACGTTTTGATGATTTTCAGCTACATGACGTTCCTAGGGATACATCAGTGTATCTCCTCTAGTATTAGTTTAGATTAAGTATAAGTTAAGTACCAAGACTTTAACGTCAAAAATAAAAATGAAATAGCTTCATGAGCAAGAGCTGAATATATACAAAAACAAAAAAAAAAACAACAAAATATGTAAAACTATACTTGAAACACAAAGAGAACCATACTTGACAGTTCTCTATATATCTTAATGTTAGAAAAAGTAAGAATCATACACTGTAAATGAAAAGAAAGACTCAATAAAAAGAAATGAAAATGAATGAATGAAATCAATGTACTTCTTATGGTTTGACAGAACTTACACAAACTGCCACAAGAAATTTTTGTGGCTAAAATCGGCAGATAGGGGAAATATTTTTCTCCTTCAAAAGTGACAGATTTTACAATAAGTGGCAGTAAACGAACGAAAACGTGGGAGAATATGGCAGTTTTGGGCAGTTTTATGGAGTAAACGAACGGACCTAAGGCCGTGTGCGAATTGGATGAATTGTGGTTAAAAAATAAAAATGGATGAAATTTTAACCTGCTCAGCAGCTAGTCAAATAATGCGAAGTGTCAAAATTTAACCAAACGTCAAGTTTTAACCCATTTTTAACTGAATTCGCACACGGCCTAATGTGTTAAAATTAGACTAGAATCAGAGCAGGCTGAAATATGATAGTAGTGGTTAAAAATTATTCCATTTTTAACCACTACTGTCATATTTTAACCGCTCCGCAGTTAGTCAATTTTTTTACACATTTTATTCAATGCGAAATGTCAAAATTTAACCAAACGTCAAGTTTTGACCCATTTTTAACTGAATTCGCACACGGCCTAAGGGCTCAACCGTGTTAGCCTATTGAAATTAAATGTGAAGTTATGTGGCTTTTCTTACAACCCAGGAATTGATCCGTGACGTAAAAGTGGCAATTTTTTTCCCCTTAAACGCATTTCTTTCACAAAGAAATTGAATTTTTTTTCGAAGGATTGATTTCTCTTGAATCTCTTTTTGGAGACGGATTTACACATACTTGTACACGGATTTTACACATATACTACGTGTTGTTGTGATTATCATGTACAAAACGGTTTAACAGCTGACCAGACAACAAAGACATTCAAAAAAGGGATTGATTCGTTTTTGCACATTTCTTACACGCCAAAAAACATTGAATTTTAGTAGCAATTCTTCTTGGTTGTAAGAAAAGTTACATTAGATTTCTTCACAGCCGTGAATAATTTTGAAGCGGTTTCCACAAGTCGTATATGAATGATGGACTTCTTTATTCTTTTGTTCCACTTTCTTTCAAAAAGCAGTGAGGACAAAGTGCTTTC
Source organism: Sphaerophoria taeniata (assembly GCA_943590905.1). Taxonomy (NCBI): domain Eukaryota; kingdom Metazoa; phylum Arthropoda; class Insecta; order Diptera; family Syrphidae; genus Sphaerophoria; species Sphaerophoria taeniata. The sequence goes on along the minus strand of OX016540.1, from coordinate 17,396,005 downwards.
ATCAGAAAAGGATATGGCTGCTTATTATCTTATGGGATAAAACGTTCTTAACTCAGATTGTTCTCAGACGGAAGTAACATTCATTTCTACAGTTGAAGTTTAAGCAGCAGTAGATTGGTTTTTGTGTTTCTTTCATTTTTGATTTCGCTTTCGCATTCATAGTGCGGAAGGTATTAGGCAAATGGAAGCGAGAATTTTAAATTCGAAAACCGGGCATAAGAAACCGGTAACCTGACCCCGCATACCGGAAACTGAAAATAGAGAACTGGAAATCGGCAGTCGAAAGTTTAAAATATGAAGAAGAAGATAGAGAACGTAGACGGATTGAAATTTTCAGAAGTTGGGTTTATTGTTAGACTCGGTCTAGGTTCGTGCTTCCATCAGCCAATAAAATACATCGTTGTATCGGCGCGGCCTCTGAATATACAATTGGTAGGTTCAGTGACACTTTTCTGCACAGTTGGAACAGGTACCTACAGCTTTTAAGTGTTCATTGAGAATTTGAGACGTTTTTTCCTTCTGGTTTGGTGTTCATCGAGTCTCTCAAGAACAATTTGGAACAATTAGAGCTGGGTTTTCTGTTCGAACTTTAAAGGTGCAACAGCAGAGATCAAGTGAGACAAATGTCATTGATACCCGGTGCATACATCACGCCATCATCATTTCTTTCGGTTTCGATTACTGCCTTCAGCAAATTTTCCGCGATTTCAAATCGCCAGATCTCTGAATTTTTCCCAGTTAGCGTATATCAAATAATGCACGAGAACATAGGTCTGTTCGCCCTCTCTCAGTCACTGAAAACTGTCTGCGGAACTGGTTACCGAAGCTATTGCTATCCCATAAAAAGAACTTACTTAGTTACTTAAGGTGGCGCTACAAGTTGAGGACTTGGGCCTCAATCAACAGGCTCCGCCAGCCAGCTCGGTCCCTAGCTAGCTGTCTCCCTCCAGATTTGCACTCCAAGTTGATTGAGGTCCTCTTCCACTTGTGTGCGCCACCTGAGTCGCTGTCGCGGTCTTCCTCTCCTTCTACGTCCCCCGGGAATAGTGTCAAACTCTCAAACTCTTTCCAGGTCGGAGCATTGGTGTCCATCCGCTCTAAATGACTGAGCCATCTGAGTGTCTGGACGTTGACTCTTCTGTCTAGGTCCATGTGTTTGTACAACCCGAAAAGTTCGCTTTTGTATCTTCTTCTCCATTCTCCACCAATGCACACGGGGCCAAAGAACTTACCTCTCAAAACAGCCTAAGGCACATTTATCCGATTTTGTCAAGGTCCATGCTTCTGCACCATACCGCAGGACTGGGATGATGAGCGTGTTGTACAGTTTTACCTTAGTTGCTCGAGAGGGGGCTTTTCCACTCAATTGCTTTCTTAGCCCAAAGAAACAGCGATTAGCAAGAGTTATTCTTCGTCTGATCTCGGCGCTGGTGTTATTGCCCGTGTTAATAGGGGAGCCTAGGTAGACAAACTCCTCTACTACCTCATAGTTGTATGCTTCTATTGTGTCGTTCTGTCCGAGGCGTGCGTCGGTGTTGGGTGTCCTTCCTCGAAGACAGCATATACTTCGTTTTTCCTTCATTTACCGCTAAACCCATTTTTGCTGCTTCTGTCTCACTGTCACTCTTACTTTCTCACAAAGACGCAATTGACACACCGAGCTGCGTTTTTGCGCTGACGATAGTTCTTATGTCAAAAAAAAATGGTTGATGTGTCATAGTTGAAATACACTAGTCAAAACAATTAAAGGAACACTTGAAAAAACTCAAAAATGGAGTGGTTTTTTAAAAGGCTGTATCTCAGTAGAAAAAAATCGGATTGAAGTGAAATAAAAAGTTTTTCAAAGGTTATCATTTTTTCTTTTCAAATTATTTTGAGTTAAAAAAGTACCGTTAGTCGTTTTTGCTTGAGCGAAAAAAATGTTCACTCAATTTCAAAATCGAAAAAAAATAAACTTTGAGGTTTTATAAAATGAACGGAAATTTTTTTTCAATCCAACCAATCTAAGATTCAATTTTAGAATTTTGTTGGCTATAATTCACTGTTTGGTTCAGATCGCTACGATTTTTTTCTAATCAAAAAATGGGTTTACATGCAAAAACACAATTTTGACTTTGGACCCTAATAACTCTGCTAAATATTGACTTACAAAAAAAATAAAGGCAGATTTGAAAAATTTGTTAAATTTTCTACACAAAAACATTTTGAAAAAATAAAAATTTTGCTTTTTTCAATTTTTTCTATCAATTTATAAAAAGGTCCAAAATACGCATTTTTCAACTTTTTCATAAAAACTACCGTTATTTTGTGCTTTTCAGTGATACAACTAATCTGAGGCTTAATTATTAAAGCTCATAAAATTTCCTTGATTTTGGTGAAAATTTCACATCAATACGATTTACCGTTTCTCTGTTTCGATCAATCAAACTTACGAAACACTTTTTTTTCAATTTTAAGGAAAGCTTTGTTTTTTCTTATTTTTCTGTTCTTTCGAATTTGTTTATTTTTTAAATTTTTTTTATTTTTTTCATTATCATTATGACTTTGTGAAATTCGGACGAATTTCCTTGATTTTGATGAAAATTCGTCCGAATTTCACAAAGTCATAATGACAATGAAAAAAATAAAAAAAAATAGGACGAATTTCCTTGATTTTGATGAAAATTCGTCCGAATTTCACAAAGTCATAATGATAATGAAAAAAATAAAAAAAAATTTAAAAAATAAACAAATTCGAAAGAACAGAAAAATAAGAAAAAACAAAGCTGTCCTTAAAATTGAAAAAAAAGTGTTTCGTAAGTTTGATTGATCGAAACAGAGAAACGGTAAATCGTATTGATGTGAAATTTTCACCAAAATCAAGGAAATTTTATGAGCTTTAATAATTAAGCCTCAGATTAGTTGTATCACTGAAAAGCACAAAATAACGGTAGTTTTTATGAAAAAGTTGAAAAATGCGTATTTTGGACCTTTTTATAAATTGATAGAAAAAATTGAAAAAAAGCAAAATTTTTATTTTTTCAAAATGTTTTTGTGTAGAAAATTTAACAAATTTTTCAAATCTGCCTTTATTTTTTTTGTAAGTCAATATTTAGCAGAGTTATTAGGGTCCAAAGTCAAAATTGTGTTTTTGCATGTAAACCCATTTTTTGATTAGAAAAAAATCGTAGCGATCTGAACCAAACAGTGAATTATAGCCAACAAAATTCTAAAATTGAATCTTAGATTGGTTGGATTGAAAAAAAATTTCCGTTCATTTTATAAAACCTCAAAGTTTATTTTTTTTCGATTTTGAAATTGAGTGAACATTTTTTTCGCTCAAGCAAAAACGACTAACGGTACTTTTTTAACTCAAAATAATTTGAAAAGAAAAAATGATAACCTTTGAAAAACTTTTTATTTCACTTCAATCCGACTTTTTTCTACTGAGATACAGCCTTTTAAAAAACCACTCCATTTTTGAGTTTTTTCGAGTGTTCCTTTAATTGTTTTGACTAGTGTAGTTAGAAATAGCTGAAATCATCCAAAAACGCTTTTTAGTTAGGTTTGGTTGACCTGTCAAACAAGAAAAAAGAAACAAATCTTTTGAGGTTACATTACATTTTTCTTTTCTTTTGATCATAATAATTGAAATGGATAAAGAGACAACAATTTTCGTTGCTCTAAATTTAGTGAAAAAATTCAAGAATGATCTTGATATGGTAAGTTCTTAAAGACAATTGAAATAAGATCATATTTATTTATTTTTGAACAACCCACAGCAAGAAAGGCAAATGGAATATTAGAACTGAAGACCACCCTCCATAAAGAAATCTTCAAGCTGTTCCAAGCAAGCCAGCTCCTGATATTCTCCTAATTGCTGCTTCCACAATCCAGATTTGCTGAAAAACTATCAATTCCATGTCTAGTTCGTGTTTTTATATAATTAAACGGAGAAAGTCTTTATTTTTTGAAACCAATGAATAAATTTTTTTATTGCCGACAGAATACATGAAAGCAATAATAATAATAACTGTACACATGCCCGTTGCAATTCAAGGCAGCGGCATTTCCAATATTTTCCAGTTTGATATGGCCAAAGCGGTCGATGAGAATCTTTTACGGTTTGATGTCGCGACGGACATAGCCCATGCAATGCAGAGCATGAATGCCAAGAGTCACCTCGGCCAGATAGAACCGAGCCAAGTCTTCGGCGAAAGGTCCATTGCGAGTCATCAAACTAAGCAAATCTCCTCCAGGGAAGTATACTCCATAACCATGTAGAGGTATTATTATTTCTATTATTATTATTATCATCTTTATTTTTTCATATAAGATATTTAACAAAATTATTTGAAAGATATACATGCATGGCTTATAAGCCGTCTGCCGAAAATACATAATTACATGAATTAAATAAATACAATAAGGGAAATGACAGTTTATTAAATTACATAACCACTTTTTCCATTTAAAATTGCAAAACATTCTTCAATAATTGTAAAAAAGCTTTTGTTAAAATGTAATCTTCGGATTTCTTGTATGATTGGGCAAAAAACTAAGAAGTGAGAAATATTTTCAACCTGATTGAGGTTGCATAGAGAACAATTCGCATTCAAACCATTTCTATGAGGTCTATAGTTAAGCTCAAGCATTTCAACGCGCATTTTAAAGACTACGCTTATCTCATCGACAGAGAGATCGTTTCTAAAATAGTTGTTATACCCCAAGCATAGGTTGAGTTTAGAGTAAACTGTTCTTGTAACAGACTCTCTTGTCCGGGTTAGTGATTTCTGATACATAGTTTCGTCTATAATGCAAATAAGGTCATACAATTCGTTTCTCAGTTCTTCTAAGTCATCAGTACATAGTGACAACGGATAGTTATATTCTGATGCCAAATCATACCAGTTTTTAAAAGGAGGGTATCTTCCCCGTAGAGCTGTCAACATAATCTTTTTTTGAATATTGTTGTTAGGTCTCCGCAAGACTTTAACAATATAGTCAGCATTAGCCTTAAGGTTTTTTAAATAGATTGGAGGTAGGCCAGATTCAATGTAAATAGCGTAATTTGGTGTATTGGAGGGGAGTTTGAAAACGCGTTGAAAAAAGTATCGCTGGACCAATTCAATTGCTTCTAATTCCTGGTATCCATAAACTTCATTTGCATATAAGAGAGAGCTTTTGATAGTTGCCTCAAATACCTTAAATTTAGTTGCCGCATCTATGGAGTTGTTTTTGAAGAAGTTAGAGCACATACAATTAATAGCTGCTTTTGCTACTTTCGTTTTGGCTTTTAAATGAGCATCGAGATTTAAGTTGTATGTCATAGTAAATCCTAAGTATTTGAAATCAGTCACTACTTCTATGTTTGAGCCGTCAAGGTGCCAGTTGCGATCAGTCCTGTTACTACGATTTTGGGGTCTAAAAACCATTATCTTTGACTTCGAGGTATTAATTTTAAGGTCCCAAGTGTCGCAATATTGTTTCAGTTTATTAATTTGGAGCTGCAAAGTCTCAGCATTGTCGGTTAGAATTACTAGGTCATCTGCATATAAAAGTACTTTGATAAGAACATATCCAAACATAACACTGCCTGGAATTTTATCTTCTATATCATTAATGAAGAGAGAGAAAATCGTAGGACTTAAAATACAACCCTGCGGAACTCCCGTTTCAGATTTGAATTTGTTTGATGTTCTTCCGCCAATTTTAACTACCGAACTTGTATTTGACAGTAGTCTTTCATATATTCTTATAAACTTTGTAGGCAAGCCGATACCTGAAAGTTTGAATAGCAGTAAATTTCTGTTTATAGTGTCAAAAGCTGCTTTGAAATCAACAAAGAATGCATACAGATTCTTTTTCTTATCAAGAAAACGTCTAGCCACACTCGTTAGAGTAAAAATTTGGTCAACTGTGGAAAGATTCGCTCGGAACCCAGCCTGAAAGCAACTTATTTTATCATTTCATTCAACCCAAGTAACAAGCCTTAGGTATAATACTTGCGTAAAAATTTTCCGCAGAGAACTAAGAACAGAGATTCCCCTGTAATTTTCTGGAAGGTTAGTGTCTCCCTTTTTGAAAATAGCAGAAATTTACGAAGACCGGAAACTGTTTGGGATTGTCTCCTCAACAAAAATCTTGTTAAGTAAAAATAAAATTTGTTCTTGAAATTGTGAGCTGGCATTTTTGTAGAACTCGGCTGGGATGCCATCTAAACCCGGGGCCTTATTATCCTTCATTTTTTTCAACGCAACTTGAAGTTCTAACACTGAAAACTGGGAGTCTAACTCATCAATATAAGTAAATGGAAACGCAAAGCTAATGTTCGTGTGAGCAGGGTCTGCTATGAAAAGTGTTTCGAAATAAGGAGCCAATGTATCGACATCAATAGCAGAGACCATCGACTTATTACTTCGGCCAGCTAGAATGCGTACGTTTGACCAAAATGATCTAGGATCATTACAATGAATGAGATTCATCGCCATTTTTTTCAAATACTGTTGTTTTTTGAAACTGCACAGTTTTTTATATGAATTATTTGCTTGAAGATACAGGGATTTAGAAGCCAAATTATTTGTTTTTCTAAAGATTTTAAGCAGCGCAAACGATTTGATCCTTTTTCTTCTACATTCTTCGTCATACCAACATGATTTGTAGTTAAGTCCTCTATTTTGTGAGCTTCTGACGGCCGATATTCTGATGGTATCAAATATTAAGTCCGTTAAGTCGTCTTCTGTACTTGAGACCAGGCTTGGAAGATTAATAGGGTTCTGCAGTAAATTTCTGCAGTGGGATCACTTCTGGATGTCCCATTTATAATAAAGAAACCGAAATCCTCAACCAGCTCAGTCAAAAAGTTCCCATTAGAGTTTGTGCATTTATCTACAGATGCTCTTTTGAATGCGAATTGTTCGAAATTGAGGAAAGAAGAATTTTGGAAAACACCTATCCGACTGTTCAAGTCACCAATTATTAAAATATTTTCATTTGTTTGGTTCAATAAAAAGTTTTGCAAAGCTTCAAATTCAGCTTTCCAATTACTGAAAGTTAGATAAATTGGTATTATTAAATAATGCTTTGCGTTGAAGACACAATCAATTAATATTTTGTTTTCAATACTTTTAAAGTTAATGGTTTTGTAAGCAAAATTAGTTTTAATTCCGCATAGAATATCACCACTGGCACGACCTAATCTAAAGTAGCGGGTATCCATTTAAGATTAAAGCCTTCGAAATATTTTGTGTATTGAAGCTCTTTACCTTCCTCTACAAATGTAGAGGAAGAGAAGAGGTATTCATTGTCCTGATTGAATTTTAAGCAATTGTAAATGATGCTGTTTATGCTCTTAGTCTTACTTCAAAAGACTTACCTGAAAAGCATATTGAAGATTTGGGATCCATTCCGAACTCCGTTCATACAACGTTCGCAGATGTTTTTCTACATTTTTCTCGAGAGAATTCTCTTATGATTTTAAAACCAATGTTTTTACATATTTTGAAACCAAAAAAAAAAAAAAAGTGCACGAGAGAAATAACCTCATGATTTGTTTTTTTTTGTAACGAAATTCTTTTAATTGAAGACGAACAGATTAGGAAAACAATTACACACGAACACCTGGCTCAAGGCCCTAATTTCGTGGTGGATTGAATTCCAATCCACTCTATTTTTATATGCATGAATTACATGCATATTTATAGTGTATTTTGCCTTGTAGAATATGGGAAAAGGCACAAGATTTAATCTCCTGCATCTGTTCCATTGCCGTAGACTTTACCTTCCGTCAAATCCATTTTTCTCAAGTACCAGTTTGCTTTTCCCGTTAAAAAAAAGCCATACTGGTAGATGTGTTTTTATCTATGTAACTGAGCTTAAGGAACACCATCACTCAGTTACCGAGAACGCATTTCTCGTTAACCACAGCCACTCTGAAACTCCCACAAGGGGGCCGACCGCAACTGTAGTTGAGATTCAATTAGAATCCGGGCATCAACTACCCCAGAGCACCAGTTTTTTCAGAAGACATGGTAGTCTCTTTTGTTATTTTGTACTCTGTGAATGTATGACATTATCATCATACATTCTATCGGATGTGTGAAATTATCACACATCCGTACAAACCAAAAGGATAGTTTTCCAGCTTCCTGACTTAACGGCTCAGAGGAACACTGGCATCCATTGTCATGCAGTCTTTTATCCAGAAAAGAGTTGGGTGACCAAGCTGGAAGACTGCATGACATATTGCCATGCAACACCAATTTTCTTAAGAACACTCATTAGTGCCTTATTCTATCACAATGATAATCAAGTACAGTCTCATTAATCACGGTATCAAAAGAAAATGATTATGATACATGTACAATAACAACGTAGGTTCATTCACCCTGACCGAAGTCAAGTTTCCGCTCTGCACCACTTGGAGGTTGAACCTTCCGCACATGAGCGGCAAGAAATCTGTACTTGGAATTGCAAGCAATCCTTTCCAAACCCTTACCCACTCTTCGCAGAGCAATTGAAGACGAACAGAAATCCTTTGATTGGAATTAAATTTGTAAAAAATGCACGGCCAGAATGTTTTTTTAGATTCCAGATTGAAAATTATTAAAAGCGCCATTAAACAGAAAAAAAACACTGACACAACAACCACTTTCAACTCACCTTCTGAGATGAATTGGGAATATATATATATATATAGTTACGATTTGACACATTAACACTGACCGCAAAAACGACAATTGTGCTTACGAATCGTAACTATTGGCGTGCAAAAACGACAAATAGTCAACCATAGTTGATTATAGTCAACTATCGTCAGCGCAAAAACGCACTTCTGGTCTTCGATTCTTGATGTTGGCGGCATAGGACTTCTTAAGAGGTTACTTGACACTCGATCAGAGAAGGATCTGGCGATCTCTTGCGATGAAATAAAACACAAACATTTAAATTGTTCTGTCTATATATTTAAATAAATTTTGCAATATAGTTTTTTTTACAATTTTAAATATATACGTTTTTTGTTTATTAAATTAATTTTTCATGTATATTTCTTAAGTATAACTTTCACTCATCTTAAGAATAAATATAAATACACACTATAATATTTTTTTTCGTTATATTCAATCAATTTAAATGTCCGCAATATTTTATTTAAAAATAATCATTATTATTTTTATTTTTTTTCAAATTGAATTTGATTTCTCTTTTTCTACATTATAAATATTTTATTTTCTTTAAAATTTAATATTTTAATTGTTTTATTTTTACGAAAAATTCTACTCAAAAAATCTTTGCTTTTCTTATTGCGGAATAAATTGAATTAAAAATTGTTTCTATTTTTAAACATGTTATACTTGTATTTTTTGTTGTTGTTTCACTGATTGTTTGCGTTAATATTTCTTTGTTCGTTTTAGTAAAATATTTTTTGTTTATAATAATTGTGTGCTTTTGCTGAAACTGGTTCTTTTGTTTAAATGCTATGGGAAATGATTGTTGGATGTCAAACTACTTTGCTAAAATTATTCTTATTATAAAATACTTTTTTTTTGTTCATTAATTAACTTAAATAACTTTTAAGTCTAAGTACTTAATAAAGAATCTTCAATTGAATGTAAATAAATGCATAGAATAGAAATAATTGTTATCTCACAATTGTTTTGTGATTAATAATTTTTTATATCTAAAATACATAACTCGTTGCGTAAGTTTTGCCTTTTTTTCTTTTTTCTTCCATTTTATTATAAAATGTGCTCTGACTTAAAATTGTTTCTCTTCTTTTTTCAAACTTAAAATATAAGAAATGTTATCATGTTCACAACACATTAATTTTTAGAAACTCCGACAAGCCCTAAAACAGTATTTGCTTTTCGATTGCTTCGATCATCTTTGTTTTATAATTAAATCACTTATTTACTCTCTTATAAAAAAAGAAAATATACTACAAAACATAAAAATAGTAACATTTTTTTTTTTTTTTGAAGATTGCCGTCATGTTTCAAACATGCAAATACTTTTTTTTGCGTAAATTAAATAATAAAAAAGGAATTCAATCCTCGAAAGTCTATACAAAATAACGGGCTATCCATTTTGCGGTTTCAAAAGTATAGGGCTGGAATTCGATATCTGTCAAACTAAATTGTTACACCAATTTTTTTTTCAGTTGAAAGTCTGACATTTACGAAAAAGGATCGCTTAACTATCACACAACGCATACAAATTGTTAAAACCTACTACAAAAATGATGATGCTGCCACAGCCACATATCGTGCTTTAAGAAGAGATTGTGGTTTAGGTACATATTCGTCCAACTACGCAAGCAATTGGCAAAATTGTGAAGAAATTTAAAGAGACTAGAGATATTGTTAGACCTGTGCATCATCGTTTCCCTCGTACCACTGAAAATATCGCTGCTGTTAGCAGCGTTGCCGATTTTATCGGGCCACTCTTGAAAAAAAAAATCGGGCCATTTTCGTCCTTTCAGGGCCACTAACAGAAATGAAGTAAATGCACAACTGCATCCATTAAATTGATTTTTTATGCCAGTTTTGAGTATGATGATCAGGTGACGCTAGTTTAACCAGATACTGCAGAAGTTCTGACTTAATATACAATAGGCCAGTTCCCCTTACATTATCTCACTGAGATCTTAATGTCACTTTGACTGAGGCAAAATAGTTAAGTTGAACATAATTCGCAGTCCTCATTGAGAAAGCTTCGTTTACGTCAGTAACGTCAAATCGGCTGAGACAGTTTGTTCCATTTAAATAATAAGAATCCTCAAGTCCACAAAAAGTCACTGTTTGGTGCGCTCTTTGACCCGGTGGTGTGATTGGACCTTTCTTCTTCGAAAACGACTGTCACCGTCAATTCGGAGCGTTAGGGCCATTTGATAACCAACTTCTTTTTCCTTTTGTCGAAGAATACGACTTGGAGAATATGTGGTTTCAACAAGACGGTGTCACATACCACACAACTCGAGCGAATATGGCTTTATTGCAAGAGACATTTCTTGTCGTGGCGATATCAACTGGCCACCAAGATTATGCGATTGGACACCGTTGGACTTTTTTTGTGGGGCTACGCGAAGGACCGTGTTTATGCAGATAAACCTTTAACTCTTGAGCACTTAAAAACCAACATTCGTCAAGTTAAAGCTGAGATACCGCCCAATATGTGTCAAAAAGTGGTCGAAAATTAGCTCAAAAGAATCGATGCTTGCAACTAGTGTCCGACCGAAGCATAGGCTTTGGCTTCGGTCGAATTCGGTCAAACCTTCGGCTTGGGTATAAAATAGGCCGAAGCCGAATAATTTGTTTCTTAATATCGAGCATTGTAGTAGGCGCCGAAAATTGAAATTTGAAATTATTAGACATTTACACACAAGTTTGTGTTTATGGGTGTAAAATCATAGTAGGCGCCGAAAAATTTCCATTTTTGAATTCTTTAAATTGCCATACAGATTTTTTCACATCGTTTGTACTTTTATTTTATTCGAAATGGGAATTCTTCGCTTTATCAAACCTTGGGCCTTGGCTTCAGCCACAAATCGACCTTCGGTCGGACACTACTTGCAACAATTCGCGTGGTGGTCATTTAAAGGATGTAGTGTTTCACACATAATTTCAACGTTCAATTTTTATAATAAACAAGAAATATCATGAAAAAAAAATATTTTATGTGTTTTATTTACGGTTACCTACTTTTGAAACCGCAAAATGGATAACTCTGTACAAATCGAGTACACAAGCCATATTCAACTAAGTCGAGCTTAAACTTCTCTCCAAAAAAAAAGATGATAAAACGACCTAAACACTTTTGGCTTTTTTGGAGTCTTCTATTGTCATTTTAAAGTTGCCATTACTCGACTATAAAGGGTTAAGTGGCTTGTGGAAGCTTGAGAACGTTAAAATTAAATTTTTACTGATTAACAACACAATAATCAACATAATGGAATTACTGTGTTTTGTTTTCAAACATTTTTTTGTTTGAAGAAGAAGTATCCTTACAGACTGAGCCCAAAACAGTTTTTTCCAGGTGTTGCTCAACTCGCTAACTGAAATATCGTTGATCAAAAAAAACCTAGTGTCTACTATTTCTTAGAGGCCAGTTAAAGCTATCATTGGTGATTGGTTTTCATCATTGAAACACATCATTGGAATTTTTCTGATAGGTCGGTTATAGCAATCATTGAAAATTTCTGTCAGGAAATTTTGCAACACCAAATGGAAAACCGATTTTGGAATATTAATGGGACTAGAGTGAGATTTTAGGCTACTTGCACACACACCGATTTTGGACGGCCGATTTTTTACCGGTCGTCCAAATTCCAATAGTGAACCACATCTGGGAATGGGACCTGGCACACACACCGAACGGCGAGCCACTGTATCGCCGGCGGCAGTATCGGGAAGTAGTAGCGTACGTGATTTAATACAAGCTTGCACACATACCGATTTTTTGCCGACCATTCGACTGCTCTCGCTTCATTCAGTGTGTGAAATTGACTACGTTGCTTTTGAGGCATGTCCTTCTTCTCTTCACCTCCCCACACTCATATTTTCAGGACTTTTGTTTCCCCTTCGTCGAGATCTTGAACTCATAGCGCCTCAATGAATACCACCCTGGATGTTGCTGGCATTTTTGTTGAGCAAGTCTGAGAAGCGGATGCTTTGTGTATTCTATTAGCTTATTTGCTGTTTGTAGATTTGATGCTACAAAGACGTATTTAGAGGTGTTTTGAGTTGTCTTCGCATATTACATAACAGCGATCCTCTAATTTACGAAGTATGCTTTGGGGCCATTATGTTGCTGAAATTTTTTGTGCAGAAAATTGAAAATAATAGCGTTTTTTTTTGGTCGTCCGGAATTGTTCCGAACAGTCCTGTACTCGTTCACTTGGCACAAGATGACTGTTCTTGTTCTGAATAGAACAGAAAAACGATTCCGAATTTGAAGTCAGAATCTAAAACAGAATCACGCATACATGCACACACTCGCGTTATACGTACTCGCTGCCATGTTTACAAATAAAGAAATTAAAAACAATGTCATGTCATCTGCGATTCTTCATATGAGGATTCACAAATACACAACCATTCAACCCTTAGAAGCAAAAAAATGTGTTTGCCTGTTCGTTTGGAATCCAGTTCTGTGTACAATTCCGGATTACCAAAAAAAAAAACGCTATAAGTTAATTTCCATGCGTCTGGAAGAATGTGTATATCACGCCTGTCTTCAAAACAGGGGGTAGGTCGCTTTAAGAGCTGAACAAAACGCAGTCGCCAGTCGCCCGGCGACTAATCTGACAGCTGTCAAAAATTCGCCTTCCAAATCGCTGAGAAATTTGTGAATACAATAGTCGCGCGACGGGCTCAGCGTTGCCGAAGTTGTTGAAATTTCCAGGTGGCCCCAAAAAATTAAAAAGTGTTAGAACCAAAAACAGAACATTTATTCATATTTATTAAGATTTCAATTCTTCAATGAGCTCGATGAGCTCGATTTATTTTTTTTATTTTATTGAAAATTGATATTTTTTCTGGAGTCTCCGAAATGAAAAGATATAAGATTCGATTTCTCACTTAGCCGATTTGACGCTACTGATGTATGTATGTTAAAGAATAGCAACAATTTGTGAGGTAACCGAAGCTTTCTCAATGAGGAGTGAGGTCTGAGATTTTGCCTCAGTCAAAGTGAAATTGAGATCTCAGAGAGATGTCGTAAGGAAGTGCAAATACAGACACAATATATTCTAAGGTTTACTACCAAAATTAAAAAAGGAGTGCTAACCTGATCATCAGATGAATTATATTACAAATACGTACTCCAAACTGGGATTAGAAGCATTCAAATTATTTTTAAAATATGCATTGCATTTTTTTTTCAAGAATTCCCCGATTTCAAAAATAAAATCGGCAACGCTGGACGGGCTGTCAAATATACCCATCAAAATACAAGGAAACAACAACACGATATAAAAAAAAAAAACGTCAAACTCGTCGCGCGACTAAGTTGAAAAAAGTTCAACTTTTAGGCGACTAGTTCGGCGACGAACGACGCATTGTGTTGCTAATGGGCGACTACCATACAAATTTCACATTTTTGACAGTTGTCAGATTAGTCGCCGGGCGACTGGCGATGCATTCTGTTCAGCTCTTTATTGTTAAGCCTTTCATGTACACACAAACTATTTGAACAAATGTGCAGTGAATAACATGGCAGAGGCGATCAACGGTCAAGAACTTTCTTGCGTTTACGAGCACATTTTTTAATTTTTTGGAAAATGGACACTTTGTGTTCACCGAAATTCATGTGCTGTCCCTCTGGGCTTCTAACATGGATTTTTTCTTATCATAAGAATAGAACTTTTCAAGTAAAGTTCAGAAACATTTTTAGGCAATTTTTCTCAGCAAAATCTGATGTTCCACAGAGTAGTAAAGGGTTTTTCAACAGGGACGCTACAAAAGTAGAGTGACATTGACAGCAAACGACGCCATATTTCTTGCCGCTGATTTGACATTTCTCTTCAGTAAGGTTTGCCACAGAGACAACTCATCTCACTCATCCCACTCATCTGTGGTTTGCCATTTCATGATGGAAAGATATACGAGCCAACAACGAGTCGAAATTATTAAAATTTACTACCGAAATTCGGAGTCAGTAGCCTCAACGTCAAGAGCGCTACGTCCAATTTATGGTCGTCATAATCGTCCTAAAAGATCAACAATTATTGAGCGTCTAGTGTAAATATTTGAATCCACAGGCACAGTACCAAATGTTCCTGTCCAGGCCAGTGAGACAAAGAAGTGCCCGAGTGACGAGAATATTGCTGCCGCTGAGGCTTCAGTTGCAGAAAGTCCAAATGTGTCTCTCACACGTCGTTCTCAAGCGTTGGTTGGCCTACATCCTTACAAGATTACATTGACGCAAGAACTGAAGCCGCTTGACCACCAGAAGCGTCGTATGTTCGTGAATTCGGCTGAGCAACAACTTGAAAATGATTCGGATTTTCATCGAAAAATCATCTTCAGCAATATGGCGCATTTCAGGCTTAATGGCTTCGCCAATAAACAAAATATGCTGTATTGGTCAGGCAGCAATCCACACGTACTGCATAAGTCTTCATTGCATCCCGAAAAAATTACGGTTTCGTGTGGTTTATGGGCCGTACTTCTTCCGTGATGATCAAGACCGGCACGTTACTGTGAATGGGGATCGCTACCGTTCAATGATAACCGAATATTTTTGGCCCCAATTGGATGATATGGACTTGGAGGACATGTGGTTTCAACAGGACGGGCGCCACAAGCCACACACCGAATGTCATAATCAATTTATTGGAAACCAAGTTTGGAGAACGTGTTATCTCACGAAATGGTCCAGTCGCTTGGTCGCCTCGGTCGTGCGATTTGACGCCGTTAGACTATTTCCTGTGGGGCTACGTCAAGTCTATGGTCTATGCCAACAAGCCAGCGACGATTGATGAACTTCGTATGAATATCGAAAGTGAAATTGCAGCAGTATTGACCGATTTATGCTTGAAAACCGTCGAAAATTGGGTTCAGCGTCTGGACTTCTGCAAACATGCCCGTGGTGGCCATGAAAAAGAAATCGAGTTCCATACAATGTACTTTCACAGGAATAAAGAATTTCAGAGTGACATTGTCATAGAAAAGGGCAAATTCGACTAACGAGTATTCTGACTCACAGATACACCAGACCGGTAAAAATCCGGTGAGTGTGCTAGCACCCGATACCGGTAAAATGTCGGCCGATTTTATACCGGCCGTCCAAAATCGGTGTGTGTGCAAGTAGCCTTATATTTGGAAACCAACATATAAAAAAAAATGTAAAAAAAAGTGTTTTTCAATAAGGGCGGGAAGATGTGATTCGAAGCACAGTCAGCGAACAAACGGCGTTATCTATGGTCATGAACTTTGAGCTCCTGGGTCTGGTACTGGTGTAGGCCCAGGTGCCGACGCGAAATTCGCCAAGTTGAAGTCTGCGAAAGCCCGAGTTCTTGTGTACACTTTTACGGACCGCGGCGGTGATGTTCTCGGCCGATCTTGTGTTCCTTGAACGTATGGGTGTTGGCTGATTGTTTAATGAACCGGTCGTCTCAAATTTGGCCACCAAACATTGAAGACTCGACTGTGAAGTGTCACCACGCGTAAAATGGGCGCAATGCACTCAACGTTTGCGTTAATGAACTCATTTTGATAATAAAGTTTTATCATTTGAACGTGCCGTTCAATCGTGTAACTTGCCAAGATGATGACTGAATAATAAACAAAAGATTTGACAGATGTCACCAATACAAAATGGCCGCCACATGACGCCAAAATCTACCCGCGCCAATTGAAAAACCCTTTATTACGTTTCAGTCCAAAGAAAACAATTGAATACATTTTTCAAAACTTAGAAAAGGATTTCTTTATTCAATAGAATTTGAATACAGATACAACCTCTTGGATTTTCCACGTTAACTAATTTTCTGCTGAACAAAGGAACATAAAACAAAAACTATAACAAGGCCCATTAAAACCCTTGTCAATACTTTTTTGGTAAATACTTAAAATAGTAAGAGATGTAGAGTAGAACAAAAAAAACTTAAATTTGTTTTTCTTAATCGATTTGATCACGTCGTCTCTCAATTGCACCACTTTTCTCTTTCCTTATAGGCGGGGAGCTCCCATACAAGAAATTCCCATCATCGCGCCCACTAAAATTTTTAATGAGGTATAAAAGATAAGGCCAAGACCAATAAGATTCGCTTGGTCGGCGTGAATTTAGTTAGCCGAAAAGGCCACGCATACCTGTTGCAATAGGCGTGTTTTTTTGGCATAGCTATCCGTAACTGCAGTGGGAGCTTCCATGTATTACAAATACAACACGCAGCTGCGGATAAAACTTAAACTTAAATCTGGCTGCGGATAAAAAATTGACATTTTTTTCGAGTATCGATACTCGATCGGAGAAAAATTTAATTTCTTAGGTTGGTAACTCGGATAATCGGATAACTCAAAGAGTGCGTTCTTTTATTTAAGTTTATTTTGAATTAAAATTGGAACGCACAAATCAAGAAACGAATCGCACATAGTTGGTGCTATGGTGTTTAATATTTTTCTTCTGTAATGTCGTTTTTCTATTTGTGAGATTTAAGGTGTAACTACAACGGCCACTTTTTGCAAAAAGTGGGAAATTTACAAAAGTAAAATTGTTGTTTCTTTGTAGCGCCATTTGAATTTGGAAAAAAAACTATAAAAATTGTTTTTGACATCAAAAAACAATCTTTCTGCATCATTAAGGGGCTGACCCATAGAATCCGTTGACGTTTTCAACTGACAGCACAATAGAATATACTCGTTCTTATGGAACTCGTTCCATAAGCAACGCATGTGACGGATAGAGTTGGTTAACTTTCTACTTTTTGCGTCCGTTGATCCGTTGACAAATAAATTTAACGAACAGTCAACTCAATATGTTTCCACAGCAGCAAGGAAAAGCAATGAATGATCAAAACTTTGTGCAAAAGTATCATTTTGACACAATTTTAAGGTTTTAATTTATTTTTTTTGTTCGGATTTGAGGTTTTGTGAATAAGTTTTACACCAAGCAAATGAAATTGTCAAAGTATACAACGTATTCTATGGGACGGTTCCCTCCGGCAAATACGTTGGCAACAACGTATACGTCGACGCTGCGGGATTGGCGGATTCTATGGGTCGGCCCCTTTATTTTTAATTTTGTAAAACTGTCACAAAATGAGTTTGAAAATTTTCACTTTTTGGCTTTTTACAAGAAGTGCTCGTTGTAGTCATATCTTGAGAGTTGGTGAAGTGAGGAAAAAGTAGAAAAATCTCAGATTTCATGATCTATTTGAGACTTGAGATTCAAAAAAATGGATTCTAGATTTCAAAATCTGAATCTCGATTTTTATCAAAATTCACACTCTACGAATATACCCCAATATGTCAAAAACTTATCCGAAAGCCAAACCAAAATAACAAATTATCTGACAGCTAGAGAAGTCTACCAACTTAAAAATAAATTAATTAAATAAAACAGCTGCGGATGGGCAACTGCGGATACGTTTTTTTTGGGAAATCGAATTTGGCTGCAGATAGCGATGCCAAAAAATCACGCCTAATGTCATAATGTGGTGAATGACGGTGAAATGTCTCCATCATCACCGATTTTATTTCTGTTTCTTTCATTACACGCGTCCTTATGTTAGATATAAAAATACCTGTGTGCTTGCTTTCAAGCTGCCGAAAATATCGCGCAAACCAGGTTTTATTATGACCTAAAGTAAAATCTGGTTTGCGCAATACTTGCGGCAGCCTGAAAGCAAGCAAACCAAGGTATTTATACATCTAACATAAGGACGCGTGTAATGAAAGAAACAGATATAATATCATTTCACCGTCATTCACCAAATTGCAACAGGTATGCACGGCCTTTCCGGCTAACTCAATTCACGCCGACCAAGCGAATCTTATTCGTCTTGGTTTTAACTTTTATTCCTCATTCAAAATTTTAGTGCGCGCGATGACGGGAATTTCTTGTATGGGCTCCTGGGCTATTACAAAAAACTAACATTTTACAATTTTCTTGTCTTCTCTTCTTTTTTTATATAACAATTTCGTATTCATCCCAATCCCATACCCAGTCTAGTTCTTATAGCGTACAATATTCAGTTAAACGTGGAATCGATTTTAACAATTCATTTATATTATTCTGTTCTAAATGGCTAACCAACTTATCGGAGGTCTTAAGTAATGTCGTGAAATTCTGTAGATTCTCAACAATTTCCTTTGTCATTGTGTCCGATGATTTTTTGATTAATTCACCAAGTTTCTTACCAAGTTCATATTTAACAAGCATATCGGACAATTCAATTTCACTGTCAGCTGGTTTTTTATTTAAGTACACAACGGAGAGTATGCATAAGGCAATCAAGGCTTCATTCTGCATTACCAAATGCTGTGATGTTAGCATATTAACCATTGACTCAACCGTACCGTCGATTTCAATGAATGCCTTCAAACTGGTTTCGTCTATGTTTGGTGGTTTGATGGGTGCTGTACTTGCTGATGGTTCGGCACCATCTCTGTGCATGACGTAGGCTATTTTGGAGAGATAGGCATGTTTGACGAGCCAAGCAAGAAGACGCAGAGATTCACCGGTGACACCGGCATAGTCGGAGGATTTGCTCCATTCGACTAGTTGTGTGATGAGGGTTTTGTTTTTGAGAAGATCCATTGCAAGGGGTTCTTAAAAAAAAAACGATTGGAATAAGACCTTCAAATATTTGTTTTCAATGTACCTTGTCCATCGACAGTCATGCGAAGTGTTCCTAAAAGCTTAAAGACAACTGGCGGCTGGTGAATTTCCAACATTGGTAAAATGGTTTGCACAAGTCCGGCTTGTATGACTGCACCTTTGTTTGGCTTAGGTATGACTAGGTTCCTCAATGCACTCAATAAGGCATGTTGTAATCGAACGTCATTGCTAACACCATTATTTTTTGAGAGCACATCTGGGGGAGAAAAATGTGGGTTAACAAATCGAAAATGGAAGTGGCAGAAGAGCCTCGCAAGGCGAAGTCCGTATCTTGCAAAACTTAACTTACCCAACAACTTGTTCATAATTTTATTCTCCACCATGTAGATGCAATGGCTATCGGTGCGCGCAAAGTTTCCCAAAGCTAACACTCCTGTGGTCAACAAGTCTATGTCCACTGAATCCAACCAGTCCTCCATGTTCTTCAACAACGGTGTCGAGTACAGATAATGCATTGATTCATCTAAGGAAAGAGAAGATATTACGCTAAATAGACATAAACGGTTGCATAAACTAACCTCCAGTCAGTATGAGCACAATCAGCTCACATGCCAGCTTCATTAAAGCCCGCGCTTCACTAGTACTAGCCAAATTCTTGTATTTCTCCAACAGATTATAGATGGTCTCACAGAGACCATCCTTAGCCAGCAACAACTTAACATCATCATTCTCCGCCTGATAATGCAACAGTTCAAGGCACATTTCCGCTAAATCGGGATTTGTCGAGGCCGCCAATATTCGCGCCAGCTGTGTATTCAATTGCGTGCTAAAATTCAAATCGGCCACATTCTCCGTGAGAATACTCAAAATTGGCAATGTATTGATCAGCAAATCTTCATGTTTGTCGACATTCTCGATACTCCTATCGATAATTGCTTGAATTTTATCCATGATCTTAAGTTCCATGGCACGTTTGGCCACACGTTCGCCGCCAAGCAAATAATTCGATATAAGACCGCCACGCACTTTGATGAAGAGCAGTTCGTTATCCTTATCGGATTCGGTGGTAACATCGAGTAGATTTATCAAATGCTCATCACCTCGGGTATTCAAAATTATATCACGCGCTTCGTCATTGAGAAAACAGATGTTGCCCAGAGCTCGACATATTTGTATCGGCAGCTCTAGACTCGAGGTGCTGTTCACACTTTTCAAACAATCGACAAACATATCGATGACAGTTTGGTTTGTGAATTTCTTTCGTTGTATTTCGGATTTGGTGATTTCTGCTATGCATTTGGCAGCTTCTTTTTGAATGGTTGGATTTTCGGATTTGATAAGACTGAGAAACGAGTCGGCGAGTTCGAATTTGTCAAAGCTTTTGGGGTCGGTTGTGGCGGATATTTCACTTAGCAGCGAGGCAGTTTGTTCGGCATCGGTTGAGCTGTCGATTGAGGTGGATTTGAGTGACTCTATGAGATCGTCGATTTCTTCTGCAATATTCCAAAAACAAAACATATTAAGGAAAATCCTCAAATCAAAACTAAAAAAAATCCATATTCATGCATCTGGATAAATAAAACGTGACAATTGTTCCACAAATTACATTCCAAAGTGTGTCTGAAACAATACCCAAGGGCTGTTGGATACAAATGTTTTTTTATTTCATGCCACCATCATCCCCTTTGCGCGCTCCATATAACAGAACAAAAGTCAAAAAGAAGACTTTTCAGTTTTCAGTCAATACGAAGCACCAGTTTGCACGATGAAAGCAAAGTACAAAAAAATTGAATAAACACCAAACCTCATACTCTGCAACAAAAAAAAAAACATACCATCACCAACCAGACCTGTCCGGTCCTTATGTTCATTCGCGCTTGCAGACGCATTAAGTATGTCCTATTTTAGGATTCCCATTGCAATGGAATCCACATGCATACACCAACATATCGCGCATCACCCAGCACGCGTTCGACGAGTCTCTCGGCAGCCGGTGTATATATGGATACACTCCAAAAGCCCAATCCAAGGGTAAGCAAAGCACCCTTCATTGAATGAGTTTCAGAGTCAAGAGAATGTGTTTTTGTATGTTCTTGTCGGTTTATTTGTTCAACAGTCTGCTAGGGGCTAAATGGGAACTGTGGGGTCGGTTGAGGGAGTGTAATTTTTTTTTTTTGCTTTATTATTAGATGCATCGTTCGCTGGTGCATATTATAGATGTATCTACGTGTAATATACATAAATGTAGCACTTTCAGTGGCGTTTTTTTTCTATTTCAACGATACACATTCTCTTGATTGCCGAAGGTGTTTGTTCCATCCACGGTTTCTGCTGTTAATAGGAAAATCTATACTTGGAGTCGTCTTTGTTGTTGTTTTTTTTTATGGTACAAATTAAAGCTCTCTTTAAACAGTGAAAAGTCAAAAGTTTTTAAGGTAAGCTGAACTTCCATGTTCCCGTTGCGGCACCCTGTTTTCCAGACTTCGTTTTCTGTCGTCTTTAGGAAACCTACATGATATTCTCAAAAGAGGTATTCTTTTTTTTTTGAGCACAACCCAAGATTTATGTTTTGACTATTCTGAAAGATATGAAATTGTGGCAATCCAAGACTAAGACAATGGGCCAGTTCCACCTAACAACATCTCACTGAGATCTCAATGTTACTTTGACTGAGGCAAAATCATTTGGTGGATCATAAATTCTCAGTCCAGTCACGTCAAAATAGCTGAGTGAGAAATCGAATCCAAAATATTTTCATCTCAGAGATCTCAGAAAAAAATCTCAATCCTCAGCTGAGATTTTTTGTTCCACTTAAAATCTCTGGTGGTTGGTTGTTGTAGGATCTGGGGGCTTATGCTGTAACTTTTCCTACACACCAAGTGCTTACTTTACCTCCTCGTGGTAACCACCGGATACTGGTTATATCTCTAGACATAACTTGCGAAACTTGTAAGCGCGGGTGCAAATCGGGAAAAAAGTACCTTATCAACGGCCCAACAAATTTGGAGGTTAGTGTGAGGGGCTAACAACCCCTCCACAGTGAAAAACTTGAAAGTTATGAGAGAGATACAGCCTCGGATAATGAACCCCTTCTTATGGTAACCAGACCCGCAACGACAACGGACTACGCATTGAGAGTTTGTACCTGGAATGTTAGAACCCTCTACACTCCAGGTGCAACTCAGAAACTTGAATCTGTCCTCTCGCAGTATAAGGCAGATATTACTGCGATCCAGGAAATACGATGGATAGGATCAGGGACAATGAAGAGAAAGAATTGCGACATTTATTATAGCTGTCATCAAAGATTGCATATATTTGGATGCGGATTCGTCGTGGGAAATCGGCTTGGATCGAAAGTCATGGATTTCAAGCCAATAAGTGATCGCCTGGCTGTGATCCGCATCAAGGCCACATTACAAAACATCAGTATAATATGTGCACACGCCTCTACCGATGATGCTGAGGAGTCTAGCAAGGAGGATTTCTACGACCTCCTGGATAGAGCCTACGGAGCCTGTCCAGAGTACGACGTCAAAATCGTACTCGGAGACTTCAATGCAAAAATCGGGAAGGAAGACATCTTTGGCGGATTAGTTGGAAAGCACAGCCTCCACGAAGAAACAACAGATAACGGCTTCCGACTAATCGACTTTGCTGCAGCTCGTAATACGGTGATAAGTAGCACTAGGTTTCCAAGACGGAAGATTTACACAGCAACCTGGCGATCTCCGGATGGTCGAACCACCAACCAAATCGACCATGTGCTAATCGGCGCAAGGCACGCATCCAACATCCTGAACGTGCGCACTTTCCGAGGAGCAAATGTCGACTCTGACCACTTTCTGGTAGTGGCTAAGTTTAGAGCTCGAATATCAAACGACAAAAAAACACGTGCGGCCCAAAGGAAGAAGTTCAACATCGGTTGCCTTAGCACATTGGAGAATGCCGAGACTACAGTGAGCGCCTGAGCGAGCGACTCTCCGCCACCGTCCTCCCAAATACTACAGACGTCAACACATTGTGGAACCAATATCGCGAAATAATTAAAAATGTAGCCGAGACCACCATAGGTTACCAGCCACCCCCGAAAAAGGACCCGTGGTATGATGATGAGTGCGTGATATTGAAAAGAGAGACGGAAAATGCACGTGTGCAGATGCTGCAACGGAAAACAAGAGCAGCAAGGGAAGAGTACCGCACGAAAAGGAGAAATGAGAAAAAGACGCTGCGAAGGAAGAAAAGAGCATCCGCAGTTTCTCAGCTCAAAGATCTAGAGAAGTCTCGGGCCAAGAACAACACCCGACGTTTCTTTAAAAGGTCGAAGCAATTAGCTTCTGGTTTCAGAACCGGGACACAAGCTCTTCGAAACAGTGAAGGAAACCTAGTCACCGAAGCACAAGGAATTGTAGATGTTTTCAAGCAGCACTTCCAACAGCTGCTGAATGCGCAAAATGTCGGGCAAGATAATGACGAAAGAGAAGCAAGACCCAGTCAATGAAGACCCAGTCCCAGCCCCCAGCAGAGAAGAGGTAGAAAGAGCCATCCAAAAGCTAAAAAATAACAAGTCCGCCGGGTCGGATGGCATACCCGCGGACCCTTTAAACATGGAGGAGGTGTTTTGATGAACCGCATGCACCAGGTCATCACCAAAGTGTGGGAGGAAGAATGCATGCCCACTGACTGGTCGATAAGCTCCATATGCCCCATCTACAAAAAAGGCGATCCGATGTTATGCAAAAACTACCGTGGCATATCCCTGCTTAATGTTGCATAAAAAATCCTATTCAACGTACTGTGTGAGCGTCTTAAACCTTTCTGCAACACAATAATCGGCACGTACCAGTGTGGGTTTAGGCCAGGCAGAACAACGATAGACCAAATATTCACACTGAGGCAGATCCTGGAAAAGACCAACGAATTTCAAGTCGAAACCCACCATCTTTTCATCGACTTTAAAGCTGCTTATGATAGCATCCACCGCCAAGAGCTTATGATTGCGATGTCTTAATTCGGGATCCCGAACAAACTGATCCAGCTGTGCCGCATGACGCTAAACAATACGCAGTGCAGTGTGCAAATGGGTAACAGCTCATCCGAGTTATTCCAAACTTGCGCAGGGTTTAGACAAGGAGATGCGTTGTCATGTGACTTCTTCAACATAGTCCTGGAGCAGATAGTGCGCAAGGCAGGTGTGAGCACGGAAGGCACTATCTTCAACAAGTCCACCCAGCTCCTAGGCTATGCGGACAACATAGACATCATCGGTCGATCCAAGAGCTGTGCTTGAGGCCTTCACAGCAATTGAAGAACAGGCGAAACTAGTTGGTCTTGAAGTGAATGAGGACAAAACAAGGTACATGTTATCAACAAACAAAGCAACATCTGTCCACCGCCTAGGACAAAACGTCACTGTTGGTAGCAGCAATTTCGAGGTAGTTAAGGAGTTCACCTACCTTGGAACAAACATCAATCCCACGAACGACACCTTAGTGGAGATCCGAAGAAGAATTGCCCTAGCGAACCGCTGCTGCTTCGGTTTGGCCAAACAACTGGGTTCAAAACTCCTCACTCGAAAGACAAAGTGTCTGCTATACAAAACTTTGATTTTACCAGTCCTACTCTACGGCACCGAGTGCTGGACGATAAGTAAAAAAGGGGAATTGATACTGGGCACTTTCGAAAGAAAAATTCTTCGACGGATTTTTGGTCCCGTATGCGACGATGGCGAATGGAGAAGAAGATACAACCGAGAACTGTATGAGCTGTACCAAGATGTGGATGTAGTCCAGAAGGCCAAGAAAAGACGAATACATTGGCTCGGCCACATCGAGCGAATGGACGACAACGCTCCAGCCAAGAAAGTCTTCTCATCCCAGCCCCCAGGTTCAAGACGACAAGGAAGACCGAACGTACGGTACAAGGACCAAGTGACTGCGGATGCCAGAGCGCTTGGTCTCGGTGACTGAAGAGTGCATGCGAGGGATCGTTCACGATGGAAGACTGCAGTATCTCAGGCTGAGACCCTTCATGGATTGTGAGCCGGATAAGTAAGTAAAGTAAAGTAAGTAAAAAATCTCTAAGATCTCAGTGAGATGTTGTTAGGTGGAACTGGCCTAATATTTGCAGACGTAGGAGAACCGGACAACTACTGTCAATATGCTCATTTTCACGCTGCAGCTTATCTAAAAGACTTCCCGACTTGACTTTTTTTTGTTCATCTTGATCTTTTCTTGTCCTATTATGAAAGCAGTTTGTCCGCTTTAGATAAAAAAGTTACTTCAAAGCTGCAATATAACGCGAGGAAGTCAAACTTTTTTTTTATGATTATGATTATGATTACCTACCGGAAGAAATAACATATATGGTTGCACAAGTTTAAATTGAAGCATCCTGAGAAAATGAAAACTTGAGAAGTCAAATGACCACACTGCAATGTGGTCAAGATGGAATTGAAGATTCACAAATCAAACTATCTCTTTTGTTGACAAAACAACGTTTGTCGGGTCGGCTAGTAGTAGGTATTTATAGCTTTTTTCAGCGAGAAAAAAGCATAGCTTCATGAGAAATGTCAGAACACTTTGGAACAAGTTAGAACATTCAACTTTTTGACAAATCAAATTTCTCTCACTCACTTCCTAAAAAGGTGGAACAGCAAATCCTGTCCTAAACTGTGTCAACGAACACCAACTGTGCAGAACAGTGTCGCTGAACATACCTTATATGATTACCTATAGGTTTGTTCGATGTTACCTATGGGTCGTTCTGTGTGCTCTTACTCTGATTTCGCATTGAGTTGCTCGATGTCGCTCTTTTATCGCCCCGGTGGGCCGGTGCATTTAAACCGTGTTCGATGTGCATTCACTGCTCGCACTGGGAGCGCGCTGAACCGCCTCAAGTTTATTTTGGGGCGAGAATTTCGGAACTGTTCGAATCAGCTGTTGCTATGGGTATAACAAATAGAAGAAAAAAACAGAGCACTAAAAATGGGTTCGAAGTGAAACCAAACCATTGAATAAGAAGTACAGGAAGGGGTCTTATGTAAAAGAAGTGAAGCATTTTTCTAAGTAGTGTGAGTTTCACAAACACAAACGCATTACAACAGATGACAGCACCGGCCCAGTTTGACAGCAGAGGCCCCAGAATTTGACAGCAGAGGCCCCAAAATTTGACATCATCAGAAATGTTTGTTGCTTCACTCACGTACACTGTACGTGTAGCTTACACCGCTTCCAGTACTTCTTATTCAATGAACCAAGCCCATAGAAATTTTTCAGTTTTTTGACAGCTCCGTTCAGGGTAATGACAAGAACAAATACAACAAAATTGAAGGTTTTAACGGCGGCGGACGTTAAAGGGTTGCGATCCATAGTATCCGGCAATCCGTTGGTTAACTTCCTACTTTTTCCGTCCATTCATCTGTTGAAAACAGAATTTGACAATTAGTCAATGGAATAATGTGTTCCCCCAACAAGGAAAACCAATGGATGATCAAAATTTCGTGCGAAAAATCAGTTTGACACAATTTTAATTCTTTCGCCCATGTTCCGAATTTCGATCGAAAGTGAGTTGAAATCACTTTTCAATTTCATGTGAAATGAAATTGCATGTTCTTCAATTCGATCGATTTCGAATACTTCGAAATTGTTTCGAACTGTCAGAACTGAACGATCATCCATTTTTATTTTGTTTCTGGAGCACATTTTTTGCTGTTTTGAAGATGGATGCAATTTTATTGGCAATGAAGCAGAACTGAAGAGAAATATAAGAACACGAATTTTGCGAGACAAATCAAATATATTGGATTTACCTGACCTGTGAGTGTGTGAAAATTATGTAGAATTGTTCGGATAAATAAAGTGTGTTTTTTGTGTGATAAATAAAGTGTGTTTTTTTGTGTGTTGTTCCATTTTGGAGCTGAATCATTAAAAGATGTACCAAAAGTGGAAGTCCCTTTGATGCCATCAATAACACTGTAAGATACCAGTACCTAAGTTTTGCAATTCCATCTTCTATGGCAGAAATTGGAAGAGCATTATTTTCTCCTACACCTATTGCTTTAGCTTCCCTTTTGTTGTGTGCGAGTTTTTTGCGTATACCTATTGGATTTCCAGTCGGACCATACCTGGAAGATGTTTTGAATGATAAATAAATAAAAAAAAACACGATAACAGGCAATTCACAGAAATAAAAAATGTGATTTGAATGCGTTCAAAAAATGGAACAAACCGAAATACAGAACATCCACTTTCATGTTCGAAAATCCAATTCACAATAACGAATTGTGGAACACCCAAATTCACTTTCGAAAAGTGTATTCACAATAAGTGAAATGCAGACCATGGGCGTTTATGTCGTTTTCCATTGGTCGTCCAGAAGCATTCGGAAGAGTCCAGAAGTCATCTGAAACCATTCCATTGGACTGACTTTGACAGACGGAAAGCTTCTGACTTCTGAGAAGAGCAGAACTCTTCCGTTTTGAAAACAGAATCGTCCGAAGAATGACACATACTACATACATCACAACCCGTTCCATTGGAGGTAGAAGAAGAAACGTCAAAACAAGACCAACGGGAAACGACATAAGTTTTCAATTTTTTGACATAGTTTGCAGGTTTTGAGGTTAATTTTCACACCCAGCAAATTAAACTGTCAAATTATAAAAAGTATTCTATGGAACGATTATATCCGCACAAATACTTTGCCAGCAACCTTAACCGTACGTTGACGTTAGCGGATTACCGGATTCTATGGCGTGCCACCTTAAACAAGTTATATTGTATTGCACACATAATGACATCGATTCCCAGTGCATATTTATTACAAGGTTTGAAATTGCGCATATTGTCAAAAATTAAACGTCAACACGCTAAAATTAATGGCGTTCTTAATTGGTTATCTGAAAGTTAAAAAGTTTCAGTCATGACTCAAACGTCATTTTAAGCTAGTATCACACTAAATTCTCTTAAAATTGTTCATTAGCGGTCTATAATTTTGCGCCAATGTTTTTAAAATCAGAAGGGAAATTGTCTTATTATCAGAATCAGAACGATCACTGTTCCCAAATGGGACGCGTTCAGAATGCTTTATTTTATTTTTTTACTTCCAGATTGCCAAGAAAGGTTGCGATAATTTCGACGATTGTGTCACTTTGACAATCACCGAAAATGTATAGGGCAAGGATGCCTCATGCTGGCCTAGTTAATCATAATCCATTTTTATTGTTCACTATTTAAAGTTAAGATGAGAAATATAAGTAAAAACAAATGAAACTCTTTGATAAATAGTAGTTTTAAAATCATTTTTTGAACATATGTATGAGGGATTGGGCGGCCATTATTGTACCCTACTTTGATATTTTTCAAGTTTGACTATAAATAACTTAAATCCGTTATCCAAGTGCCACTTGATTTTAATTTTCGAGAACTTACAGCCCGATTCTTCCCATCATCACTGATACCTCACAAGTCATAAGAAGAGGTGAAATTGATTTTGTGACTTTTTCGTATTCTCCCCCAAAGTCACAACTTGTGAGAGTCACAATCGAAATTATTGTGATCTCCTTCCGAGCAGGTCATAACTAGCAAATTATTTGAGATTTGACATTTCGATTTTTGAGTAGTGAAAAAAATGGAAGTTGAAATGATTATGGCGCATATTATCGACTTATGATTTTTTTTTCGTTCGAAGCTTTATTTTAAAAAATGGTCTTACTCACAGTCAACATAGCATTCGTTGAAACAAGAGAACGATTTATATACTGTCTGGGTTGTCCTAGAAAAATGTAATTTACCTTTTTTGAATCTTTGATTTATGCTGAAGAGAGCCTCATCATTATAAAAATTATTGATCTTAGAAGTCAACATAACAAAAGTTGTTGGTGAACAAAACTGAAAAATTATTTTAGTTCATTCAATTCAAAACAGCATCAGTGTAAGCATGATAAAATATTTGGTACAAATTTCTTAAAAGGAACTTCAGTTTGTAGAGCTGAGTTGTTGATTGACAAATTTGAAATCTGTTAAATTTTTTCAATGAGAAGCTGATGACATTTCCATATTCATATTAGCTGTGGTGAGTTTCGTTGTGACTTTAGTTGTGAGGATTATGGGAGAATCCGACAAATGTTATCGAATCACAACAATCCTCACAAGAAATAGTCACAAGGGCTTATGAATCCTGATTCCTCACAAGGGGGAGAATCAGGCTGTTTATTACAGTTATTTACTAATTATATAGGGTGTCTCAGTAAGAGTGTACTTTTTCATTTTAATATAAAAACATGTATTTTATAACAGAATTGTGATATTATAATTGTTTTGTAAAGAAGACATGTTCCGATTAAGTATGGAATCAAATTTCCGGCAAACGACCCCCACAGCGCCGATGACAGGCCATTACTCTCTTCATGAAATTTTCCATAACTTTCTCACAGAGATGTGGCTGTATCTCACCAATGACACGTTGGATATCCAATTTGAGCTCAGGAATTGTTTCGGGTTTATTCGCATAAACCTGAGATTTCACAAAACCCCAAAGAAAAAAATCACACGATCTTGGTGACCAGTTGACATGAGAATTTTTTGAGATAATGTGTTCTGGAAATCGTTGCTGCAATAAGTCGATTGTTTCATGTGCGGTGTGGCAGGTTGTGCCGTCCTACTGAGACCACCTGTTTTCCAGATTGATGCCGTGCAGTTGAGGCCACAAGAAGTCCGTTATCACATTCCTGTAACGAATGGCGTTCACAGTCACTGTCGAATTGATGTGGCCATAAGGATTCTTATCATCCATAATCATAAATAATTGACATAATTTCAAATTTTTCGACCACTCTTTGAATGGTTGACATATTAGGTACACTCTCTCGACTGAAAATTTCATGAAGTTTGCGAATCGTAACTTTCCCAATTTTTTGTAATGAGTTTTTACCATTATATAACGTGTTGTTCTTACAAAAAGCGCTCCATTTTTAGTAATCGGAACAAACAGGGGTGGCATCTGTCAAATTTCAGAGTTGCCACTTGCATGACAAAAAAATATTCCAATTTTAAAAAGTGCGCTCTTACTGAGACACCCTATACATATTTAACCTCTTAAACTCGCAGACATCAAAATTGTGTACTTTTGTAGGGTAAATTCATTTTTACCAGTACGTTTATTTTTCAACTGAGTTATCGCAGGATGTATGGGTAGTGCTGTTCGTCAGCCTTCAAGTTTTTGTTTGCATTCTTCCCCTGCATCATATTTGACTCATTGACACCAATCAATTAATACTGCATCAGGTTCACGAAAAAAAAAGAAAACCACAAAACAAAGTAACTGTCGATTGTTATTGTTTATTGAATGATTTAAATTCGTCCTATTTTCTTTTTAGCTTTGGTATATTTTGACAATACATTTTTTATTTTCATATTTTTGACATACATTTTGGTGAAATTCAGATTAGTTTTTAAATGTACTAGATTAATTTAGATCCATATTCAACCGAAAGTAACCGATGAACGTTTTTGATTGGTTGTCTGGAAATTATGTTTTCTTGAATTTCCACACGACCAATCAAAAGCGCCACGGCATACCTTCATGATCACTCATAGAAATTTCCTCTAATATAGCGAGTAACGGGTGATTCCAATTTTATAGAGATTATCGCACGAGGGCATCTTGAGACCTTGAGCCTGTGCCAATTGCGCACGGCTGCCAAAACTCCTAGCTCGAGCCATCATTGATTCGCCTGATTGATTGAGGCATGACACAATTACATCAAAATAGAAGAACAGAGAAGAGAGGGAGAGAGAGAGAGAGAGAGAGAGAGAGTGTGTAAGTTATTTGTGTCATTGGATTACATCAATAAATATCAAAGTTGTCACAATAACACAACACTTACGGTAGCTCCTCTCGCGAAAGCAGTTCTGTTTCATAGTGTAAATGAAATCTTCCTCCACAGAATTTTCTAGGCGCCCTAGCGAGCCTTGGTAATCACTTTGGAAATTCTCTCGCACGTAATACGGAACGTTTAGATGCTGGGTTTCTCGTCTCTCTGGGTATTTTCTGCAAAATTATATCAAACGGAACTCAAGTCAGTCAAATTTGTGTGTTTGTTCGAGAAAAATCGTGTGAATGATTGAAAATAAATGGAATTTTAAAAATTGTGAAACCTACGTGGACTGAGATAGACTATAAACCGGATCTGAGCTGAAGAAGGACGACAGCATCGATATGAGTATGAGGACAAGAATAAGGCCAAAGGCCAGACTCGGTTGAGGGCTGGCCTCACGGTGGGCGTGGTGGCCTCCATTATTGCCTGCACCAGGGCCGCCACCACGTCGCCTGTTCGCCGGGAAATTGCCAAAGAACATGTTGAAGAGCTCCTCAGCGGAAATATCTCCGTCACGTTCAAATGCATTTTCGAATGTCCGATGATGGTTGTGATGGGCGTAATATTGTTCAAAACCATTCTGGCCATTCAAACCGTTTATTGTTGCTTTCGAGCCAAGAATATCGTATTCTTTGCGCTTCTGTGGATCGGTCAAAGTGGCCACCGCATTGCCAACAATCTTGAAAGCCTCCGCAGCACCCGGGGCGCGATTCTTGTCTGGATGCAGTTGCAGTGCGAGACGTTTGTAGGCTTTTTTGATAGTAGAATCGGTGGCGTCTTTGGTCACCCCAAGAACTTCATAGAAGTTTTTGCAGTTCTTGATTTTCTTGACAAGTTCTGTCTGTTCGCCTGTGTAGTCGTTTTCATTGGTGAAATCGTTTTCACTGCGTTTCCTCTGTCGAACAGTGTTTTCTGACTCTGAATTTTGCTGTTCGCCACCAGGAGGTGTTGATGCATTCTGATATCTTGGTGTGATGGTCTGAATTAGATCTTCAGCCTCTTTGGATGGATAGAGATTCTGGGCTTTTCGCAGGAATTTGAGGGCTTTCTCATAGTTGCCGGTGTTGATTTCTTTCACCGCAATACCTATGCATCGATTGGATTCATCTCGGTTTCCATCTAATCCAGCAGCTTGTGTGAGTTTAAACAAAAGTGAATCAATTTTTTTTTTTAGAAAAGATGATTCGTTTGATAAAATAATGTGTACCAACAAAAGCTACTGTACGCAGAGTATAGGTTCAATGGTTTCGTGTGTTTTGAATGAAAGCTAGTGTTGGAGAATGAACTCATGTGCTTTGCATGTTTTTATGTGTTAAAGTATCATGCAAAATCATAAAACAGCGACAACATCGTTTTTTAGTATTTAAGTTTTAAATGAAGGAGGTGGGGTTTCGTGATTTTTAAACTTGGCTAGCCTGTACATGATAAACACTTAGCTTTGGCTTGTCGTATTTGACAAATTAGCTTCTATTACAAGACCATCTGGCCTCTGGGCCTTAAAGCGTACAAAATGTAACTCTCTTCAAGAAAAAGCCAGTTGCGACTTTCGCTTTGGAAGCCAACATTACTCGAGTTATTTGCAAGCTACAAGTAAAACGAAGGATTTACCCTTATTCTATGGAATAAGTGGAAGATTCTAATTTCTCTCATCTGACATTTACTAAATTGTTCCACCGTGGAGAGTGGTTTAGCGAAGGAATAACAAAATCTATGAAAAAGAAGTTACTTCTCTATCAGTTCATTAGATGGCGCCACAATCAATTGCCCTCAATCCCACATATATATATATAGCAGACAACATCAGTTTACTATTCCGAGAAAAGATTATTTTTATTATTACAAAATTTTACCTCTATTTCTAAGCGTTAGTTAACCTGTGGAATAAGAGTGGAATAGGCGTTTTTTATGAATGCTAATGCTTTGCCAAATTAACAGATCAGATAAATGGAGATCGGAAACTGACTTACGTTTTACCCACCAGATGCCGCAAATTTTATTTTTCCGTTACTTTGTGTGTGTAGAATAACTGAGAAAAAACAACAACAAAAATGAGGTAAGGTCCAGTAGCATGTTGAGAAAGAACTAGTGAAAACATCAATACTTTTACAACATTCCGCTGGACCGCTTTTATGTTAATTTATTTTGAAAGCTTGCTTTCCCATCGATCTAATAAGTCTCATGCTTAAAAGCAGGACAATAATTGCCAGCATGAGGAGCTTTCGCCTCTTTT
Organism: Sphaerophoria taeniata; assembly: GCA_943590905.1. Classification (NCBI taxonomy): domain Eukaryota; kingdom Metazoa; phylum Arthropoda; class Insecta; order Diptera; family Syrphidae; genus Sphaerophoria; species Sphaerophoria taeniata. The sequence continues at coordinate 17,362,637 of OX016540.1, read as the reverse complement.
ATGGAACATGGTAGTAATCGACCTCCTAACATCAATGAAAGCAGAGCGTTTCAAGGTAATTGCCTATGCTGACGACGTTGCAATGTCTGTGTCCCGGAAACATCCTCAAGTTCTCTCGGAACTCCTACAAAATGCATTGAACAGGCTAACAAATTGGGCTAAGCATTTCAGCTTCCACATAAAACAGAACTTATAGTAGGGGAGCCCGAGATGCTAAATTTGCAGTTACTCGAGCGTCATCGGGACCTATCGCGTTTTGAAGATTGTGGTCTAAGATAAAAATGTGCGTTTAAATTTTTTTCATAACGGTGTTGCGATTAGCGTGCAAACACGTTTGAAAATGCAAAAAAAAACCGTTACATGGAAATACTCGAGCGCGTCAGATATTCATAGTATATATTCACTTTGGCTTTCTGATATCGGGTATATAATAATCTGACGGAAAGAATGTTGCATTTAGCTGTAAAGGGCTGTTAACTTGGTAAAAAAACAAAAACAAAATTGCAGTTAGCGTTTCAGATTTTTGGAGGGGACGTAAATTGAACTCAAATAAGTGTCCTATTTCAATGACTGACGATTTGAATGAGACCGACACTTTTTACAGATTTTTGAAAATGTGACCTTGAAATATTCGAGCGCGTCAGATTTGTGTGTTGTACTTGATTTTTTATTCACCCAAAATGATAATCTGACAAATATACCGTTGCATTTTCTTAATCTGACAATTTAAAAAATAAGCGGTGTGAATATTCTTTTTAAAACCACAAATGTTTGATTTTGCAACTGTAAAATGCTTAGCCAAGTACATAATATTTTAATATCAAAATTAATTTATGTTTCTGATACATTTTTTCTTTAATACTAAAAATTAAAAACAAAAATGGTTAAAAAAAAATTTTTATTGGATTTTTTTTTTTAATGACTCATTTATCAAGTTTCTGGGACTCGGAAATATTTTAAACCAGCGGAAACACTGGTTATAGGACTAATAAAGATTTTACAAATACAATGGCGTGGGAAGTTTGCGAGAGAAAAAAAATGAGAGCAAATGAGAGAAAGCACTGATCTGAGCATCTAACCTCTAAAATGCTTTAATGACTATTTACGCTACATCGCAACACGGAAATTGTCAGATTATGTTTTTCGTAATCCTCATAAAATTTCCATTAAGATGGAAAAAAAAACCAATCGCGCTCGAGTATTTCGAGCTAACGGTTTTTTTTGCAGATTTGGAACGCTCCCATTTGCTTTTGCAACACTGAATTTGTCAGATTATTGAAATACTCACTTTTGCGTTATACTTAACTTATATTCTAAAAATCTGACGCGCTCGAGTATTTCCGACCATCGATTTTTTGTACTAATCTGACGGGCTGCCCTGATCGAACGCAACAAAGTTAACCGTTCATATCTGGTAGGTTCACATAACAAAGTGCAAGGTTTCTCCCCATATAATAATCTGACGCGCTCGAGTAACGCGCGAAATCCCTTCCTGGGCTCCCCTACTATTATAGTAACAAGATACAAAATTCATCAGATTAATTCACCCACGATTAAAGGAATACCCTTCAGCTTTTCCGACCAAGCCAAATATCTAGGCCTCATTTAGGACAAAAAACTAAATTGGAAGGCAAATATTGATGAAAGAGTAAAAAAGGCTACTGTAGCACTTTTTACTTGTAAAAAGGCCATAGGCCCAAAACGGGGCTTCTCCCCAAAAATAACCCACTGGCTATACACTTCGGTAATCAGACCGATACTCATTTATGGAGTTGTCGTATGGTGGACCGCACTGGACAAGATGGTAAATCTAAATAAGCTCATCAAAGTCCAGCGGTCAACAGGTATGTGCATCACAGGAGCACTTCGCTCAACACCAACAGCAGCCATGTAGGTGCTTCTAAGCCTAACACCTCTTTTCCAAAATGGTGACAGCCAACTCATGCGTGAGACTTAGAGCCACCTCTCAATGGATTAGTAACAACACTGGTCATACTATTTACTATGTTAGACAATTTCAGATCTATCCCAGATCGCTTAGACTATACCACCTTAAAAATGGTATTCAATAATAACTTCCATGTTTCAATCCCTTCAAGATCTTCTTGGGAAGAAGAAAGACCTCTGGAAGAAAACACGATACACTTTATAGAGACGGTTCAAAGATCGATTACGGCGTTGGAAGTAGTATCTACTTGAAACAACTGAATCTCAGTCTATCATATAGAGATAGACTTCCCCGTCAATGTAGTGTGTTCCAGGCAGAAGTAATGGCGATTAAAGAGGCACTATTCTGGCTCAAAGAAAACGTTATATCTTGCAAGGATATACGTATTTTCTCGGACAGCCAAGACGCTCTCACATCTCTCACGTCTGTCTCCACAAACTCTCTAATAGTCCACGACTGTCGATCATCTCTGAACGAGATGTTAAACGGAACAGTTTAACATTCACCTCATTTTGGTGCCAGGCCACAGAGACATGTCGGGAAATTTCAAAGCCGATGAGCTCGCCAAAAACAGAACACTTCTGCCTTCTGTTAGACAAAGGCATAACATAGGAACACCACTTGCTACATGCAAATATCTTCTCAAACAATATGCTCTAGAATCAACAAATGCGAGATGGTCATAGGGTACCACCTGCCTAGCAACCAAAAAGATATGGCCAAGCATAGACCTGAAACGGTCAAAAGGCTTGAGCAGACAAAGTATAAGCTCCACGATTGGAGTCATAACAGGACACTGACTCATAGGTATAGACATGCTTTGAGGCTAGGGCTCTACACAAATGACTTCAGTAGAAGCTGCCTGGACGAGGAGGAAGAGGAAAAAAAAACTTTTATTTGAAAGTACAATCTTTCCGGTTAATAATGGAAAATAATTTCATTATTATTATTATTTTATTATTATAACATTCTTTATTAAAAGTATAAGATTTGTATAAAACAGAGCATAAGAAAAGAAAATAGAACAATGGCATAGGATGCCGTCTGTCGAAAAAAATTGACATATTCTTACACTTAATAAACGCATAAAAAAAGTAAAAAGAATAATCGAGGGTACAAGAGATTACTTAGATGGGATTAAGATAGTAGAGATAGATAGATAGATAGATAAATTCTTTATTTGTTTTTTTTCATCATAAGATTTTACAATATAATTTCCTAAGAATAAGGACATGGCATTGACTGCCGTCTGCCTGAATTGACATTTCATAAGTGATAAAAAAATATATATAAATTAAAAAGAAAATGTAAAATTATATAATAAAAATATTAGAATAATTTTTACAATTTTTACGTGATTTGAAACACAAAAGAGAAAAAAAAAGACAATTTTGTATGATTTGCAACATAAAAGCATAAAAGTGAATGGTTCAAATAGACAATTTTGAATGATTTGAAACATAAAATGAGATAGTTTAAAACTACAATAAAAGGCTAAAATTTAATTTAATAATTGAAACTGTTCCGGTAGTTAAGAGCTTGTTGACAAAATTTAAAAACGTTTAGCCAACCAAGTGCTCCATTTAGGATTTCGTAAAATTCTTGCAATGTTAAAACACTTTTCCGAAAGTATAATCGACGAATTTCTTGTAAAATTGGGCAAATAGCTAAAAAGTGGTAGATATCTTCGATTTCTCTTCTGTTACACAGATCACATAGTTGCGGCAAATCAATTCGGTGTGGTATAAAGTTTAAGTTAAAAATTTCGACTCTGGCTTTAAAAATAGTACTAATCTGGGCAACTGAGTAATCATTCCTGAAGTAGTTCATGTCTGAATTCAATTGATGATTTAAGTTTCTATAAACGTTTCTAGATGTTGAAGAAGTTGCGCTAAAAAGATTGTCTATATACAACTTTTGGTCAAACTTAGCAATAACACCTGCGAACTGCGCTTGCCAATCGTCAACATTGGTTTCCGAAAGGTTAAGTGAAGATTCTGTAGCTATTGCGAGTTGGTTCCAGTCTTTGAACGGAGATGCATTCGATTGCAGCAATTTTTTCAAAATTATTTTGTGAAGGCACAATTCACTTCTTTTCATCACCTTAACAATGAAATCCGCATTAGCCTTTAAATTTTTAATATATATAGGGGTGATGCCTGACTCTACGTAGATGGCATAATTTGGAGTTGAGTTCGGTAAACGAAACAAGCGCTTGAAGAAGTGCCTTTGCAGGCTCTCGAATGCATCTAGGTTCAAAAAACCGAAGATAAGATAGTATACATATAAAAAGTTAAATAATCTATTACAAAATAACAATAAATAGAAATTTGAAGAAGAAAACAATACAAAATAAATAATAAATAGGATTTTTTTTTTTAAGCTCCAAGTTATTGCGATATTTTAAGGCATGATCGCAGCAGCTCAAAAGGGTCCTCCAACCATATTTATCATTTAAGACATCTTTAGCTTCTATTTGAGAGAAATAACTCTTTGAGAAATATAATCTACGTAGTTCTTGAAGAATTGGACACACAGCTAGAAAGTGGTAGATATCTTCTTTTTCATGTCTATTACATAGACTACAGTTAGCTAAATCATTTTGCCTGTGTGGAATATAGTTTAATTCCAATATTTCGACTCTCGCCTTGAATATTAAACCGATTTGATGAGGTGAAAATACATTAGTAAAATAATTATTAGCACCCAAGGTGTGGTTCGATTCTCTATATATAAGTCGACTTGATGACATCTGGGCACTATGAATACACTGCAGATAAAATGATCATCTAGGTACTTTAGCAATACATTAGTAGAATTCATCGCGCCAGTTATCAGTTGAGTGCAAAGACAGTTCCAAAACCACTCCGTGGATTCTTGCGATACCAAACCATTCCTTAAAGGGTGTTAGATTATTAAGCCGAGCATATTTCATTATTTGATGTTGTAAACTATCAGTAGATCTTCTTATCACCTTAACAATATAATCGGCGTTTGCTTTCAAATTTTTAAGATAAATTTGTGAGATGCCCGACTCTACATGTAAAGCGTATGTGGGTGTTGATAATGGTAGTCTAAAGATTCGCTTGAAGAAGAAACGTTGAACTATTTCGAACTCTTCGATAAATTGAAAACCAAAAATTTGACTAGCATAACACAAACAGGTGTTTATTGTTGCGTCTAGTACTCTGAATTTGGAAGAGGTGTCAACTTGTTGGTCACAGAAGAATCTGCTCCACATAAGATTGATAGCCGTTTTGGCGACTGAGCATTTATCTTTGATGTGAGGACGTAAATCCATATTTTTTTAAATTAAAAAGACAAGATATTTATATTCTTTAACAACTTCAGTCCCAAAAACCAATTTTCCGAAGGCAACCTCCTCCTATTATTGGCTTCGAAAACCATAATTTTTGATTTGCATGTGTTTTTTTGTAGATCCCATAAGTTGCAATAGTCCATAAGGCGATTTATCTGCAATTGAAGTGTTGAAGGATTATCCGTTAGTAAAACGAGGTCGTCGACGTACAGTAGCACGTTAGCTTAGAACACATCCTTGTGGAACCCCAGTTTCAGTATTAAAAAACTCTGATGAGATATTGCCATTCGAAACTGATGAGCAAGTAACCTTTCCGAGTTAATAGGCGTTTTTCTTTTTTAGCTCTGAGCAGGGTACGGAGCTGTAAAAAAAAACCGTATTTCTTTTTTAGCTCAGACATATCTGAGCGCTCAACTTTTGTTTATTTTTTCGATCAGACCATGGTCAGAGCGCGATCTAGAGCTCGGTTAAGATTGATGGAGTAGACGGAGTAAAAAGTTACGCGCTTGGCCGCGTTGTTCGGAGAACAACTTGCTTCGTCCGCCATTTCCACCGTTTTAATTTTTTTTCGCGTCATCTCACTCGCGATATGAACAAAATAAATGAAGTTGGCCGCGCGTAACTTTTTACTCCATCTTAACCGAGCTCGTAGATCGCGCTCTGACCATGGTCTGACCGAAAAAATAAACAAAAGTTGAGCGCTCAGATATGTCTGAGCTAAAAAAGAAATACGGTTTTTTCTTGACAGCTCCGTACCCTGCTCAGAGCTAAAAAAGAAAAACGCCTACAACAGCAATATTCTCGGGTGTACGCACTTTTTTGGCGTTTTTGGCTTTTCACGCTTTGGTTTATCGATGAGGATGCCAGTTTCTTTCACTTTTTTTTACAAGATAACGAACATACGGAGCTGACGGTGCTTCTCTTCTTCCAAAATCCGTACGAAATTTTCGCACACATTCTGCAACATTAGACGTGTTTTTTTTTGACATAGCTATCCGTATCTGCAGTGGGAGCTTCCATGTATTACAAATACAACACGCAGCTGCGGATAAAACTTAAACTTAAATCTGGCTGCGGATAAAAAATTGACATTTTTTCGAGTATCGATACTCGATCGGAGAAAAATTGAATTTCTTAGGTTGGTAACTCGGATAATTGGATAACTCAAAGAGTCTCGAAGGCTGTGTTCGCAGAGTGCAACGCACTTTAAGTGCGTTCTTTTATTTAAGTTTATTTTGAATTAAAATTGGAACGCACAAATCAAGGGTCACACATAGTTGTTCTATGGTGTTTAATATTTTTCTTCTGTAATGTCGTTTTCTATTTGTGAGATTTAAGGTATACAAAAAGTGGGAAATTTACAAAAGTAAAATTTTTGCTTCTTTGTAGCGCTATTTGAATTTGGAAAAAACAACTACAAAAATTGTTTTTGACATCAAAAAACAATCTTTCTGCATCATTAAGGGGCTGACCCATAGAATTCGTCAGTCCGTTAGCGTTGACGTTTTCAACTGACAGCACAGTAGATTATACTCGTTCTTATGGAACTCGTCCCATAAGCAACGCATGTGACGGATAGAGTTGGTTAACTTTCTACTTTTTGCGTCCGTTGATCCATTGACAAATAAATTTAACGAACAGTCAACTCAATATGTTTCCACAGCAGCAAGGAAAAGCAATGAATGATCAAAACTTTGTGCAAAAGTATCATTTTGACACAATTTTAATGTTTTAATTTAATTTTTTTTCGGATTTGAGGTTTTGTGAATAAGTTTTACACCAAGCAAATGAAACTTTCAAAGTATACAACGTATTCTATGGGACGGTTCCCTCCGGCAAATACGTTGGCCACAACGTATACGTCGACCTTTACTTTTAATTTTGTAAAACTGTCACAAAATGAGTTTGAAAATTTTCATTTTTTGGCTTTTTACAAGAAGTGCTCGTTTTTGTCATATCTTTAGAGTCGAGTCAAATTTGTGAATCTGGCAGCTAAAAGAGTTGGTGAAGTGAGGAAAAAGTAGAAAAATCTCAGATTTCATGATCTATTTGAAACTTGAGATTCAAAAAAATGGATTCTAGATTCCAAAATCTGAATCTCGATTTTTATCAAAATTCACACTCTGCGAACATACCCCAATATGTCAAAAACTTATCCGAAAACAAAACCAAAATAACAAATTATCTGACAGCTAGAGAAGTCTACCAACTTAAAAATAAAATAAAACAGCTGCGAATGGGCAACTGCGGATACGTTTTTTTTGGGAAATCGAATTTGGCTGCAGATAGCGATGCCAAAATAACACGCCTATTACCATGATTTTCAAAGTAATGTCACAATATTTCCCATATTCGTTCAGCAGAAGGATAAAACTAATTATCTGTCAAATCAGACATGAGTCGTTTTCCATTGGTCGTCCAGAAGCATTCGTAAGAGTCTAGAAGTCTTCTGAAACCATTCCATTGGACTGGCTTTGACAGAGCAGAGAAGAGCAGAACTCTTCTGTTTTGAAAACAGAATCGTCCGAAGAATGACACATACATCACAACCCGTTCCATTGGAGGTAGAAGAAGAAACGTCAAAAAAAGGCCAAAGGAAAACGACATAAGTGTTACCATTCACGAAATAAGCATTAGTTGAAAAAAAAAACGTTAGATGGCGGACCCTAAGAAAACATTGTGGATAGCCTGCAATATTTTATAAAAAAAATATATGTAATGTTTAATGTAGGTACTGTACACCGTACAAGTCATCTTTCTCAAAGTTAATTTTTTAATTGACTATGAGTCTCATACAGAGTAGGTTAATAATAATTGCTCAAGCCTTATCGCCTTCTTAAACCTTTATATCCTATTATTCACAGCAGCCGGCAGCGATAAATGATAGCGATGAAACTGCGATGAAACTTATCTCAGCCTTTACAAGCCCTCCTCCATTCAAATCCAAGCAACCACCAACAAAAGAACAATTTTTGAATTCAAAACAATTGTCATTCCCGTTCTCCATACTAAATTACATAACAATACAAATCTAGGTCTTCTTTGACTTTTATCACATTCTCAGTTGCTGTGGATACATATTTCGAAACGATAGTGTTCGTAATCTCCCAACCAACATATCATACCGAAACCACAATCACAAACAACCCTCAAAAATTAACGTGCAAAAAAAAGGCATCAACAAAAACCATAAAAAACCACCCTCTTCATGCTTTTGTCTTCTCTTGTATGTTTGTATATTTTTTTTTCTCTCATTTAATCTATTTAGTTGCAACTGTACTACTGTACATTTAATTGAATTAGAAAACCAAATCAACTTCTTCTCGAAGCCTCAACGAATTGGTTACAGACAGGCAATGAAAAACCATCTGTGCTCGCAGGTGAATGCCATTCTGAATTATTTTTCTGCTTCGTTTTTCACTGATTCGCTTCTGTGATTCTTCAAAGCCTGATAGCAGCCAACATACACGAAATATAACCACAACTGTTAATAAAACACAAAATAGCATACATCAACCATAACATTACAAAAACAAAAAAAGGAACTTGGAACACTTTCTTCTCTTGATTCAGATGCATCATTCATCCCAGACCAGAAGTAAGGTATGAATATGAACAGAAAAATGAAAAAAATCATTAGAAACGGAGAAACAGCAATCGTCAACCTAAACTCCACGAGTTTGAGCTAAAAAACCAGAAGAAAATAAGCAAATAATATACAACGCCATCCTCCACCCGCGCACCATAACAAACAAATAAGTAACCCAACAGAAGCATCACACAGCAGCAATTCCCTCGGCCAACCACCACCACACCGTAGTCGTCATCATCGGTCGGTCGCTGTCAGCAATGGGCAATATTGCGCTGCTTCTTATGGATGCGGCACTCTACTCATCTACTGGAAGAGTGGGAGACTGGGACACAAACTCGACTGTCGACTCTAGTGTAATCAGAATAATATAACAAAAAATACCTCTGATTTGTTAAAAAACATCCCACCTTAAAATGAAAATATCCCTTCCACGTGCGGATTCTTTCTGACGAAATCAAAGACACGGCCGTACTTAGCTAAGTTCCACAGTCTAATACATATTATGTTATCTAGGCTAGCTTTTATATTTTAAGGGCTGAAATATCGTTTTAGTTTTCAATTCAATTCAATTCAAAGCTTCAAGATAATTTTTTGATATAACGGTAGTTTTCAATTTTAGTTGTGTTTTTTTCACTACAACAAACAACAACAACAACAATTTGGACTGCAGTCGATAAAAAGGCCAGTAAAAAAAATTACAGTTGTGCCGGCGATAGAACTTTCAATTATTGAAATAAAGACAGCGCTGATGGCGTTAAGAAGAATTATTTTGCTACACAAATCTAATGACCTGAGCTTATCTGAGCTATGAACTCTCTTACGTTGAAGAATTTGCCTATTTTTTTTTTTAATGCGAGGCGCAACCCTCAAGTCCATTTTGCAACGTTTTATGTAACAATAGCCATACAAATTGAATTTGACAGTTGTGAGTGGAGCGTTTTATTCGCACTTGATTACTGTGCTAGCTACTGAGTAAGTAAAAAAAAAACACGACTTTTGACATTTGGAATGATGGGGCGCAGTATCAAATAAGGATCTTTGGAACGTTGCTATAGGCATATTATTGGGCAGAAAAAGAAAAGATGAAAAAAACTAGATTCTAGGTCGGCCTCTTTGTATATTGCATGAAAATTCTATTTGTTTACTTTTATATATTTAAACTTGTACATGCAACATGTCTGTGTCAATCGGTAAGCAGAAGCAGATGGCTTCGGTTATCAGTACTGTTCTTTTACTTTTTGGGCTCTTTTGAGAAAACTGTCAAATTTTAAAGAGTGAATCTTTGAAGCTAAAATCACATAATTTATTTTAAACGTATTAAAATTCAATATATTTTTCAGTTTTGAGTCAGAAACTCACAATTATGTAGGGTAAAATTGGGAGGTATTTTTCTCCTTCACAAACTCTTTCTTTTGAAACTACACAAAATGTTTAGTAAAAGAACAGTGTGCAAATTTGGGAGTTTTAGAGAGTAAACAAACTCACCTAATGTGACTCTAGTTTGTTCACTTATGTGTTACGTACAAGGTACCAAAGTATAGTAATGTCAAAGTCAATCAGCATACAGGACAGATTTTTTTGTATCCCAAAGAGAACTTGAAGACAGTAAAATTTTGAATAAATGGCTGCGCCCTAACAAAACCCTTTCATTTGAGCCAATCAAGCTTACTTTAATTCAAGTTTGAGCGCTTTCTTAAGCACTGAACTAACAGTTTTCTATAAAACTTTCGAGTGTGTAAACGAGAATTTTGACTTTCAATAAAATAACTGCACCAAGAAGTGGGCTAAAGAGACACCGCTGAGTTCTTCGCTCGAGGCTTAAAAACAAAGGAAACCCAACCTCATTTGCTTGACAGAATGAAAACAAAAGCAGCCAAACAGAATTAAGAACTAATAGCGTTTTTTTTTTTTTTGGTAGTCCGGAACCACTGATCAGTTATAACAAGATTGGAAGCCTACCTACGTTTTACCCTCCAAATAATTTTATTTTTTTATGCACGCATACTTTTGCAGCAAACTTGCTTTTTATTATGTTGGCAATTGTATCATTATTACAATTACACGCATACTCTTGCAGCTAACCTGCTTTTTAGTTCGTAGGCATATGCCAGCAAGCTTTCCAGTTTTGTATATATATTTGGGGAGTAGTCTCAAGATGGCAAACGACGCACGGTGGCGCCATCTTAAGACCTTTTCAAAGAAGCAGTTTTTTTTACATAAGTTTGTATTGTATGTTCCCTGCTTGGTTTGACAGATCTTCTGTCATCGAAGCAATCTTGATAGTACTGGTTGTTCCCATTGAATAATAAGTACAGGGAAAAGTCTTATGAAAAAGAAGTGAAGCATTTTTCTAAGTAGTGTGAGTTTCACAAACACAAACGCATTACAACAGGGCTGGTCTGCAGTTGAATGCTTAGTCTCAGGGGCGCCAAGCGAAATATGATTGAATCAAGATTATATCGATTGTTCATAAATTTTATTTTTCAATTTCAATTCTTTTTTTGGACTACATGGTGTTTTAACGTACATCCACGATTTTTAATCCTTTTTTCTTTTATTTTTCGTTACATTTTCTTCATTTTTCATCTTTTATTCGAAACCGCATTCTATGAACAACTTGATCAAGTATTAAAAAGCACATGAAATTGTGTAGCGCCTAACGATCACCAACAAAAATAAATGCGCTCCTGAATTCGAGTTTTTGTTTTTTTGACAGATGAAACTACAGAACAACATTTGACCAATTACAGCTCAGCAAAATGACAGCACAGGCCTAGTTTGACAGCTGAGGTCCCAAAATTTGACATCATCAGAAACTTTAGTTGCTTCACTCACGGTCACGTATACTGTACGTGCAGGTTACACCGCTTCTTGTACTTCTTATTCAATGGTTCTTCTATATACAAAGATCCGGAATTGGTACACAGAACTGTCAAATTTTGGATACCAAACCAACATGCAAACACATTTTTTTGCTTCTAATGGTTGAATGTCTATGTATTAGTGAAACCTCATATATGCAGAATTGAAGATGACATGTCACATGACATTATTTTAATTTTCTTTATTTGTAAACATGGCGGAGAGTACGTATGTGCAAGTGTGTGCACGTCTGCATGATTCTGTTTTTGATTCCGACTTCAAATTCAAAACAGTTTTTCTGTCCTTTTTAGAACAGAACGAATTCAGAATCGTTCGGAACGGTTTCGGACGACCAAAAAAAAAAAGCTATGTAAGAGAATAATTATTTAATAAAAGACGACTGTCACGTGATTCATCAACTTTATTGGACGTCAGTTTCAGAGAAAGGGAGATCGGGCTTACGTTTTACTCTACAAATACCGCAAATTTTATTTTTTCATCACTTGTATGTGAATAAATGAGGAAAATATAGCAACAAAAATGATGTGAGGCCCAGTGTAGAGTTGAGAAAGTGTTATGGAAAACACCAATACTTTTCAATATTCCGCTGGACAAACTTGTAGGCAAAGTTCATTTTGACAGCTTGGTTTCCTATCTCCTTTCTCTGATCTGTTTTGTCTTTTTTTGGATCGCAATAGTCTTTGGACCGTTTAAATACTTATCTTGAGAGATTTGCGAAAAAATCAATTTCGTGACCTTTTGACCCTTATAACTTTTTTAGTCCACACGATACAAACATCGATTTTTAACATCTTCATGATTATAAAAATTTCTTCTTCAGATTCTATCAGATAGTTAAATCAAAAAAAAAAAAATCCCAATACCAAGCTTATGTAAAAAAAAAAAACGGCTTTGTGCCGGGTTTCAAGTTCGCATCACAGCCGATTGCCAGGTCGAAGCTTCTATATTCTATTCTAGAATACACAATGAAACCTGTCTGTTTCTTACTTTAATAGCAGAGCGGGGTGGATATTGTTTTGTGTAACCAATCAGAACTATGAGATATTTGCTATGTGAAGAGATGACAGATAGGTAACTGAATTGTCAAACAGAAACAACGAACTAGTTCCATTGCATTATTCCCTACACGGCGAACACACAAGTGGCAAACTGGCAATCATCATTTCGTGTTGATTCTTTAAAGTGTGGGGATGTGTCAAAAAGAGAAACAAGTCGTTGCTTTTTGACATTTTGCTGTTGACACTAATATGAAAATGGACTCACTTTGACTGTTAAAATACTTCGTTGCTTTAATACGGTCGTACAGAAGTAACCAAACAGAATTATGAGATATTTGCTATCTATCAGAGATAAAAAAGAGTGAGGACACTAAGCTGTCAAAAAGGATTTGCCTACTTACTCAAATTGACGAGCGGTTAGTGTGTATGCGTGTAATACAAGCGCAAATTGACGAACGGTGAGAGTGTATGACAGTTTTTCATAAACACATTAGGTCCGTTCTTTTACTTTTTCGTCAGTTATTGTAAAAACTGTCAAAAGTCGAGGAGTGGGGATGAAATTTTGTGATTCTCCCAAAAAGTAAAAGAACGCTTCGTAGCAAAAATCTGCCAAATGCACAAAATTATGTCAAACGTCAACAAAATTCAATTTACTTCTTATAGTTTGACAGAACTTACACAAACTGCCAAAAGAAATTTTTGTGGCTAAAATCGGCAGATAGGGGAAATATTTTTCTCCTTCAAAAGTGACAGATCTTACAAAAATTGGGAGTAAAAGAACGAAAAAGTGGGAGAATATGGCAGTTTTAGGGAGTAAACGAACGGACCTATTCTTATCGTTCATTATTTCAGTAACACACATTTATTCATGTACACAGAAAGAAAAGAAAATATTCTGGGATTGAGGGGGTAAGACGTAAGTCAGTTTCCCATCTCCTTCTTTCTCCAAACTTTGTTTGCAATGGGAAGAGATGAAAAATGGGTAACTGAGTTGTCAAACTGGATTTTTTAAGGATTTATCCAACTGATGTTAGTTAATGATATGGTCACATGGTGATGGTTTCCACGGTTGCACACACGGTAGAGGTTTAGTAAAATTATATATGTATTAATTAGTTTTTACTCGTTAGGTCGTGTGCGAATTGGATGAATTTGGTTAAAAATACTGGTACTGTAATATTTTAGCCTTCTCCGCAGCTAGTCAAATTTTAACACATTTTATTCATTGCGAAATGTCAAAATGTAACCAAACGTCAAGTTTTAACCACTTTTTAACTCAATTCGCACACGGCCTAAGTTCCAAAAAACAATTTATTTTTACTTTATTAACTGAAAAAATGTCAGCCAAATACATTAAATTACGTTAGTACATAATATTTAAGTTTATTATTTTAATTTAATGATGAGAATTCACTTTTTTCCATTGAAAGTATTGAATATTCAAGATTAGGAGAACATATTCGCTTAAATTTAAAATTTCCTCAGAATAAAAAAATCCTTTCAGTCTACGAGCACTGTTTTATTCCTTCTGCCGATTCGCTTTAAAGAAGTGAGGTTAGGACACAATGTTATTTATGGGCCCCAACAAAGGTCGTTAATATTGATTTTTCAAACAAATCATATTCTGCAGGCTTTTCCTCGAATTTCCTCACGAAATGCGTTGAGAATTAATGAATGAACCACAACTACTAATTTTCATTGATCTTAAAGAAGTTAATATCCCAATTTAATTGTCCTAAACAAGCCCCTATGATGAATGATCATTGGAATTTCACGGATGACTGTTTCCCCCATTTTCGAGACATTTTGTTTGGATTATACCACAAAGTCGAGTTTTATTTATTTTCTTTTTATGTTTAATCTACAAGACAGGAAAGTTTCTTTTTTACTTACTCGCCATGTTTAGATGTTTATTTTAAAACGTTTTTGTTTATTATTTCGTAATGAAAGAGGATTGAGGGGCACTTTTAAATGAAAAGAAAAATGCTTCTTTTTGTTCTTTTAAATGGGTTTTTCGTTTTCTCTATTTAAAAGAAAAATAGGGTGAAATTGATGTTCTTCGGAGTTACACTTGAGACACTCGAGCCGATGATAACTAAAGAAAAAAACACGACATTAAGATAAACCACACAAAATAAACTTAATTTAATTTAGTTGAAATTTGTATTTCTTTAGAGAAACGATTATTTTCAAAAAGCTACATTTGAGTTTGAAAAAGGAAAGGATGAAATTTTATTGCTTTTAAGTTTTCTTGACAACTTTACACTGAGGAAATTTTTTGCTCATATACTTTTTTCACATTTGAAGTTTTGAACTCGTCTCGTCGGCGACCGCGGCGAATATGATTTTGAAATGTAAAAACAAAATAAAGAGCGAGTCGACAGGATTTTTAGAACGAATTTGGGGGTAATGGAGGAATTCCGTAAATTCAATTTGTGTGGAGTGTGGATTGTAGATGTTTTCGTGTTTTAAAAGCAGAGGGAGACACAGAACAAGTGACTAACCCGACAATTACATGTGTCTGAAATCGGAGTATATCATTCTAATTTTGTTCAACAATTACAAAATGTTTTGAAAACCTTGTAATCATGAACAGACAATGGTCAAAACGCTGTCAAAATTTCATCTGCCTTAATTTCACAAAAAATTAAAAATCTTCAAAATCAGTTACCATCGTGCTCTGGTATTGAAAAATATAGAGAAATATAACTTCGGCAAGAAGTTGACACTATCAGCCCTATTAATAAAAATAACCTATCCACTGGATAACACACGTTATACCTAGCACACGGATAGTGAAATTATTCGTTTGCTAAATAAGTTAATTAATAAACATATTTTTTCCTCATTGTAACTATTCACTGGAGAGCATGAAAATTGTACTAGATAATCTAGTATTTTTTCAAAGATGAAGGTTAGTTGTCAATAAACCTAGTGGCATGATGGACGGATGTTGTAAAATTGACAGAATTTTCCGTTATACTTCTGAGTCGCAAAAGTCGCTATGACCGTTTTGGTCCGAAAATGTTTGAAAAGATAGCGCTTCATTGAATCTGAATTCGATGTCAGCTTTAAGAACACCAAAAAGATTTGAAAGAGAAAGATCAGATGAGCAAAATAAGTTAGCACGTACAATGCTGAAATTTAAATTCAACAGCACACAAGAAGTTACAAAAAGTTATATACACAACAAGAAAAAAAGAACCACATTGGCTATCATTTCATTTAATTATTCCTTATAGCACTGCCACTCCTACACACTTATATAACCGGACACGAACCAAGACGTTGTTGATGATGGCAACGGCTACAACAGCAACGAAGAAATCGTTGTCGTCGCGTCGAATCGTCGGTCTTCGTCCTATAGTCGAGGGGAGCATGAACATCATAAGGACTAAGGACTTCTGCTGGGCTGGGTATAGTTCAAAAAATTGTTTGAGCCTGAGTCAAATTCGCACTCTCACACACCATACTACCAGTACCAGCCACCGTTATCGTCGTCAGCATCATCATCATCATCTTGTGTTGAAAGTATAAAAACAGGGGATATGATTTATGTAGTAGGTACACCGTTTTTAGCTAGCGCAGAGAGAATAATTTCTGTTCCTCGTGATCCTACAAACGTTATTTGATTGAAGATCGAGGTGAAGAAGCTTGGTATTTGGGTCTCCCAAATTGACGCAAAACTAAATTTCTCAGTTTGTTTTGCCAAATCCAAATCACAACACGAAATTTCCTTAAACTGTTGTCAAATATTTTGAAAAAAAAGATATTCGTTCCTTATACACAAAAATCAATGAAATAAGTTATCCGTTTGCTAACAAGTGTCATTTAAGGCTAACACACGTTTATTAATAGGAATTCTAATTTGAGATACGAGTTAGACTTGTGTTAGGGTTATTTTGTGTTTATTAATAGGGCTGTATGTGTTCCATTTGCATTTGGCCCAAAAAAAAAAGAGCAAACCCTGGTTATATAAGGGCCAGTTGTACAAACGTGGTTCATCCTCGGATCAACGTTTGAACTCAGTTCAACTCAAAATGACTGTTGTACAATCGAGGTTCACCCACTGTTGAACCACGATCAGAAGTTACCCACCGATTTTGGGGGGTTAGCTGTGGTTCAGCCATGGATCAGGTAATTTTTAGTGCGAAAAATGTTGCTATCTCATTTTAATCTGAAAATTTTTGACAGTTCAACTAAAAGCTGACTGGGACTTCAGAAATTCACACCCGAAGAAGGCAAATACGACTTGATCTGGAGTCAATGGGTAGGTACTTGGTCATTTGCCGGACAACGATCTGCTGGAGTTCTATAAACGGGTCAAGACCGGACTGACGAAAGGTGGTTACTTTGTGATGAAGGACAATGTAACGACTTCAGGGAAAGTAGAACCCGACGAGGAGGATTCATCAGTGACACGACCATTGACGACCTTTGAAACGATTCTCCGCAACGCTGGCTTTAAAATTGTTCGAGTTATTAAGCAACAGGATTTCCCTAAGGGACTCTGTGTACTTGTTAGCCTGTCGGCCAGCGACGTGATCAAAATAAAATAAGTTTAACTGTTCAACGTTGTTTTATTTACATTTTATATGAATGAGGATAGCGAGGAAAAGGTATCACATCTCGGATGTTCTTCACACCTGTCAGAAGCTGGAGGAATCTCTCAAATCAAAGACCAAAGCCTCCTGTTGGGATTCCACCAAATTTTCGTAAATCAACGTACCACTCGAGACCGGGAGGTGCTTTCTCTTTGATCAGATCGTAATTATCTTCCCTCAGACTGCCTCCGCAGAGTTCCCCCACCGATGGCATGAGCAAATCCAGAGCATGAACCTTTGAGTTTTCTTCCTTTGATTGGCGCATGTAGAAAGGTTTCTGATCCGCCGGCCAATCGATGACAAATACTGGGCTTTTCACATGGCTCACTAGGAAGAGTTTCTGCTCCTTGGAGAAACCTTCATTGGCCTTGAGTTCTGTCTTGAACTTTTGTTCATTCTGCTTGAGAATTTTAAATGCTTGATCGTAAGGCAAAGTTGTCCATTTCTTGTCCAACCAGGTGAGATCTAGTTCGGCTGCTGCTTTCTTTTGACAATGCCGCACATCGTTGGCACTTTTGTCGATCACTTCAAGGCCCACTGTCTTTACTAAGTTCTCTATGAATGTTGTTAGGTCTTCCATAGTGTGGGTGAAGAAAGCCAATTCTGCTTCGAGCATGTAAAACTCAGCCAGATGCAGTGGTGACTTGCAGTTCTCAGCTCTAAACGCGGGTGAGAAGATGTACGTTCCACCTAGACCATATGTAGCAGCTTCAAGATGCAGCTGTCCTGAGACACTCAAGAACACCTTCTGATCGAAGTAACTCTCTTCGAAAGGAACACCGCCGCGAGACATCTCCTTCAAGAGATTCTCATTGTCTGGTTTCACAACAATGGTCTCTCCTGCTCCCTCACAATCGTTTGTTGTTAAAATCGAAGTGTGAATCTGGATTAGGCCCTGCTCGTCCACGAAATCGTGAATTGCTTTGGCTGCCCGGTGTCGAACCCGCAACTGTGAAGCGATGTAATCTACTAGCGATAGGAAATGTAGAAACTCCCTAACATATTCCGGGGGATGCTGTTGTTTGGGCACAAACGGATAGCTCTCTTGAAGGGAAGAATTACCCAGAAGGGTGACTTCATTTGCATGTAGTTCATTGTGACCGTTTGGCGCGGTTTGAATGACGCCACTTATGCTCACAGAACAGCCAGGTGAAAGAGTCTTTGTTTGGTCGTTCCTTGGGACAAAGATTTGAAATTTCTCAGCCGTCGAGCCATCGTTGACATCGAGAAAGAGATTTGTTTTCATTCGACGGATATTGAGAATCCAACCCTAATTGATTGATAATGAACAAAATAGTCGGACAACAAGTTCCACATCTCCAATTCCAAAATTCCAAAAGAATCACCCGGCTTCGTTGTTGGAGCTGTTTTAATGCGAGAGTATTCGGGCTGGTTTTCTTGTGACTTACTCTGGTTGTCATTAGTTTCTATTGGAATTTGATGTGATAATTTACTCATTGATCGAATGGTTCGCGCAAGGAGTAGCAGTTTCTTTAATTTAAGCATTTTTGGAGCACAATTTTAAATTTATTTGTTTATTTAGAAATCTTTGCAAAAACAGTCTTGTTGCATTTTTTGTGTTGACATTCTATTTGATTTGACAACTGACGGTGACATTAGGTATATATACTTAAATTTTCACATGAATAGACCTGAACTGCGGTTCAGCTGACTCTCTTTTGATCCACAACTGTACAACCCATTCAAAGTTGATCCTGGTTCAAGAGTAAACTCGAGTTCAGCTGATCCGTGGGTTAACCATCAATTTGTACAACTGGCCCTAAAGCAAATACAAAGATTTATCCTCCGCCATCTAATGTGGCTTTTCTTACAACCCAAGAATTGATCCGTGACGTAAAAGTGGCAATTTTGTTTATCCTAAACGCATTTCTTTCACAAAGAAATTGAATTTTTTTCTCGAAGGATTGATTTCTCTTGAATCTCTTTTTGGAGACGGATTTACACATACTTGTTCACGGATTTTACACATATACTACGTGTTTGACATTTCTGAGTTTTCTGTTGTTGTGATTATCATATACAAAACGCTTTAACAGCTGACCAGACAACAAAGACATTCAAAAAAGGGATTGATTCGTTTTTGGACGTTTCTTACACGCCAAAAAACATTTTTATTGAATTTTATGTGGTTTTCCATTGAACCAAAACATTGATGTGCCGTCGACGGGCCGGCAATATTTTTTTCTTAAACGTTTTGCAATGGGAAAAGTATTGATGTTTTTTCCCGACGAATTGATTCGTTTTGAATTCGTCTTTTGAGACGAATCTACACAGATTTTTACACTGATTTTAACACATACTAAGAACTTGAAAGTTTTTGCAAATGGAATAATTATGTGTTGAAATAGAAAACAGAAGAGAGTGCGTTTTTGTTGCGTTATAATTACTATAATAATAGAGTAGTGAATATTATAAATAATAATAATGAAAATAAAGAATATTAATGAAAATAAATAAGGTTGTGTTCTTAAGAATAGGTACATATAACATGGACTGGACATCATTACAAGCATTCTTCATCCGAGGACGAAGATATGCTGAAAATTTTCAATTGGATCATTGGATGAATTCGACGATTGTTGAAGCAAATAAAATGCATTGCTATTCAAGAACGACAGGCATTCAATTTAAAATTTCGAAAATGTTGTACAAAATTATAGGACGAAGAATGAATAATTGTTTCTCTTGTTTGTTTATGCTAACAGCTGGAACACTAATACACTTACAAAATGATATTGCTACGTTTTTTCTTTCCATTGAAACCAAAAAATATTGATTTTTAGTAGCGACGGGCCGTCCATTTCATGTGGTTCATTGGAAATCGACATTAGTAGCAATTCTTCGTGGTTGTAAGAAAAGCCACATAAGCCTTTTCTAGTGCATTCATACCCTAAAAAGCATACTTCAAAACATGAATTCCGATGACATTTCACCAAAGGTTAATTTTTGTCTGTCATGTCATCTGTCATCTCGTGAAAATCGAAAACTTTGCTGCTAGAGCAAAGTTTTGAAAAATATTTTCGTCTCTAATTGTGTGTTTCAGTTAAATTCACTTATCAAAACTAATTGAAAAATTTATCGATTCCTTCGAAGATCCTTAAAACAGTAAAAATTGCCAAAATTTCGGACAAAAACTCTTCAAAAATGCCACCAGCTTCGGCAGTAACCCAGGCCCAAGCTGACAAGGCTGAACGTGACGAACGTCTACGGGAGGCTCTCAAATCATTTATACTCAAAGAACGACAACGAAAAAAAGAAGGTAATCACTTCTTATCAAAGGCAACTCAACTCAATATTTTAATTAAAAATTAATTAATTCTTGAAGAATATGAAGCCGAAGTTGAAGAAGAGCGTCTTCGAAAAGAGCGCGAAGCACGAGAACGCCAAGATGTTATGACCTTAGGCGAGACTCGGGAACAAATTACAAAACTTGACCAAAAGTTAACCGAACTGAGAAATCAGAAGCAGCAATTGTTTTTACAGTTGAAAAAAGTTCTCAACGAAGATGAGAATCGCAAAAAACAACAGCAACAAAAGGATAGGTAAGGAACCATTGCCTTCATAAAAATCCTATTTTCTCATAAATTCGTTTATAGTGAATTATTTGCGATGCAAGCAATGCAAGCCCAAAATGTGCCCCAACCCCAGGTATTCCTCCCACAAAGACTCCAACACCAGCACCAGCAAATTCTCCAGAAAGTCGTAAGTCGGTCTTATAAATATGAAAAAGTCAATCATCCAATCGAGAATTTTGTTTCAGCCTGTTGGTGTGAGCAGTCAGGGAATCAAACGGAATCGCAGTCCGTCGCCACCGCAACACCAAGCCTATTACAAAAACGCCGCCTACCCACAGCCAAGTGAGCCTACCTCAAAGAATTACCAATCAAGCTATGCTTTCTCTTTCAATTCTTCTTTTCCAGAGCACGATGATGGACGTCGTGGGGCGGACATTGCTCGCGTCTTATGGAACAGTTAGTTATCTTTATATCAATTTTATTTTAAACACTAAACATTTTTTCACAGAACCCCCAACCCAGTATCAAAATCCACCTGGAACTCTGTTCTATCAAACGGCTAGTAACGCACCCAGTCACAGCCAGCAGGACACACGAGGACCTGCTATAATTTATCCCTCGTACAATCCCAACCTGAATCTGCCGCTTCGGCAGAGCTATCACATGGAAATGCAACCGCAACAGCAATCGTCGCAGGTTCATTCCTCGAAGAACGACCAACAATCACAGAAACCACCCGCCCAAGTGTATCACATCAATTTGGATCAGCCGCCTCCGATTTCACAGGCTCCTGGCACGATGACGGTCAGTTCGCAGCACAAACCGCAAGTGACAATGGAGAAGATCTCCGATCGCTATCATGTGGAGCTGAAGGTCGACCAGTCCGGTCATGGACCACCGCAGCCGCAACACCTGCCAGAGGGTGTTGTCTACACTTCGCTAATATCCGGAATGCCAATGCATCCCAGTGTGATGCAAATGACTGGAAACCCTCAGGTAGTGCTTCTCTATTGATTTTCTCTAAGAGATGTTGGCATGATAACTTTCTTTTTCTACAGAACAACAAACCAGGAGGATCCATTACTCAGGGATACTCACAGAGTGGGGGTAATCCTGGTCATCCGCAGCAGCAGCAACAGCAGCAACAAATGCCCGGCCAGCAGCAGAGAGGGCAACAGTTGCATTTTAGGAGGTTATATTAAGTTCCCGTATTTTTGTAGGCCTAAGAAATAAATGCACTTTTTTTATTTGACTTCTTTTCTTGGCCAAAATGGAGTGTCTGGAGAGAGAGACTCCGATAGAAAACGCAAATTTTCAACTGAAGTCCAAAGATTTTTCAAAACTAAATTTTATTTCCAATTCGCATAACACATTTTTGTGTTGCGTACTTTTTAAGAATTCCAAATTTGAAGAAAGTTCAAAAACACATTAAAAAAAAGAAACGAATTCAGCAACGTCAACTTTAAGCAAAAAAAACAAAACTTTTGTTTCACATTCTTATGATTAGCTCCCCCTACTCGCTATGCGCCGAGAAAAAACTCTCCTAATTATTTTTTTTTTTTGTATCAAAATCCCCGATCTGTGTTGTCTCCTCTAAACTGTCGTCTACTGCACCTTGGCAGTGATATGTGAAGCTGATTGATTTTGTGACGAGTTCTGCGACGGCGCCACATTCGACGATGTTGAATTGGACGGAGCCCCACTGCCAACACCGCCACCCTGAGACCCGTTTGGCCGCTTTGTTCGCTTGCCACCGCGGGCATTCGAATTGGAAAAGTCTCTCTTGTCAACACTCACCTCCAGCACCCCATCCAAATTATTCTGTTTGTGATCAGGCTGTTGGTTCGATTGCTGTTGATGATGATGGTGATGATTGTCCTTGGATGGAGCTGCAGCCTGGACATTTGGATTCTGATTTTGTTGGCCGCGTGCTTGCATTTTATTCGGCTTTGGTCGATGCTGAACAGGCACCGAGTTTGTGATCGGTTTGAGGACATTCCCCACTGCTTTTGTTCGACCCTCACGGAAGACCATTCGCTGTCCCGGTCGGATATATTCCGGATGCTTGATAAATCTGAATTTGACATGCGCCTTGTCGCCAGTTCGCAGGCATTCCTTGGACATTGTCAGAATCGAAGCTGTCTGTCGGATGCTGCCGCAATGGACCATTGCCTGGTAGCGTGACGATATGGTTGTCGGATGGTGCAGAACAAGAATTTCCCCTTCAAACTCCCAGCAAGCGTGCGGTTTTAGTTCCGGACTGACCATGAACATTCCTTTCCGTATCTGAGATCGTTTGATTTTCTTCAGTGAAAAACTGGCCGTCTGGCCGCCACGCACTTCTTTCACATTCATTCTCTTGCGGTGGATGCTCTTGATGGCAATGGGAGTAAATTGGCCCAGTGGATCTGGTCCCAACATCAGGACATCATTCAGTTTGATAACACCCTGCAGACAAGTGCCGGAGACGACAGTTCCCACTCCGGGCACCGAGTATGTATCGTCGATCTGGAATTCGGCTGGCTGATCATCTTGACCGGCCATTCGAGTGCTTAGTAAATTCAAGAACATCTTCAGCAGATGCAGATTCTCTCCAGACACATTGGACACGAGAAAGATGGGACATAGCCGTTCGGAGACGAAATTTGTTGCACTGAGAACAACTTCGTCGGGCGTCTTCACCATGACTGGAACTTTGCGACAACCTTGTGATTTGAGAATTTTAAAGAGTAACTTAAGATTATCTTGCAGTACATTTGGCGGACACATGTCGATTTTGGTCACAACAACAAAAACAGGAACCGATAGAGCAAGCGCCAGGCCGAGATGTTCTTTGGTCATTCCAACTATTCCTGCATTTGCTCCAATCTAATAAAAAACACGAGATAAGCTGATAGTGAACAAGATTCATGATGACTTACCATTAACATTCCAAAGTCCGGTGCATGTCCAGTCATTCCAAAGACGGTGGTCTTGAGATAACGCTCGTGTCCTGCCAAATCGATGAACGTAATTACCTTGGCTGACTTCTCGCAGATCTTGACCCAGTCGAGGGTTCCATGATCTGGCTTGTTCACGACGTTTCCTATGCTATCAAATCCTAGAATCAACATAAAAAAATTAGTGTTCATGAGAAGCCAATGCATTTCTTACCTAAAATATCATTTCCCACAGAGCTGGTTCGTCCGCTTTCCATTTCGTGTTTGTGACGGAAAAGCCTCTGTCTGGCATGACCACGACCATTATCTAATTCGCCGTGTGTCAGAACACCCAGGAGAGTGGATTTTCCAGCGTCTACATTGCCAACAACTGCGACTCTAGAAACAATATATTCAAAACACTCGCCATTGGAAAGTGCTCAGTACACATCTTACCGAATCTCCATAAAATCCGATGTGTCAACTCGTTTTCTTATCAAATATTGTCCAGTTAGACCCTTTTCACCCTTTCGCTGTCGCAGTAGGACCATATCGGCGTCAATTGTTGCTGCCAGCGATTGAAGAGTCGCTACGGAAGCTGAATACTCTTCTTCGTCAAGTCCACTGTCGCTGCCATCTGAATTAGAAACAAATTATACTTTCCCTTGAGAAGCTAGTTCCCCGGAATCATACCTTCACCGACTCCAATCTCATAAATAGTCTCTCCTCGGCTGTCAAGAGTTCGCTCCTCGAGACGTTTCTTCAGCAATTCATATTGCTGTTCAGTGGGACTGACGAGCACGTTCTTGCCTCTGATAATCGTATAGTCGACTTTGGGATTGTGCAGCATCTCGTGCATGTCGGCAAGTTGTTGTTTAGTTGGTGTCCCTTGGTTGTCCATTTTGTTGTCTTGATAATAAAAATTGTTTGGAAGTTCTTGATTTATTTTTGTTTGAAGAACTTTTTGTCAAAATTGTTCATTTCCTTGTTTGCACTGAAAATAAACATTGAAGAGGGAATTAGGGTTGGCATAATTTGTATTCGTACGGCAGTGCAACGAGTAGAGGGATTGCTTGCAAAGAACAACAGTAGCGGGTTCGAATCCCAGCGGAAGGATGTACGATTTTTTTTTTGTTTAAAATAAAGAAAACAAACAAAACATCATATCGGTTATTTTTTTCTTGGAAATTGGCATGGGAGTGTGGACCTTTGTTCTCTTGTCTTCAATTTGGGCAGAATTTTCGATTAAAATTACATAGAATAGTTCCGGAATCACAAACTGACCAGCTATTATCCACAAGACTTTGTTTTCGAACGCGGCTAAGAGTACAGTACAAGTGCCTTTGGCTTACCACCCAAGTTTGGATTTGTAGGTGTTTACTTCTGAGACTATCGTCCTATCGAACAGCAGTTTCGTCATATTTTGAAAGCCTTCATTGGAGAATAACGTTCGGTATACGACTTTCCCAACCAACAGGTTTGAGACGACAAGATAGACCGACTATTCGCTACAATAGCTGATACCAGAGCGCTTGGAAGCGACGATTGGAGGACTGAAACTGAAGACTAGTGTCTCAGACTGATTTATCCTACAAGACTTCTTAAACTAAACATAATGTCGTTGTTGATATCCTTGATTGCGTTGATTGATGTCAACGATGATGATTCATAGTAGAATTGCAGTCAATGCTGGGGATTTGGAAAGACCACTTCTGTAGACTATATAGCGGCGACGACGAACAAAACCCCGCCGTCAGACAGGAGCCTTTCATCGGAAACGATGATAGCCAACAATTCCGAGAACCCGACCTAGAAGAAGTGAAAACGGCAATATCACAGCTGAAATCCAACAGAGCCGCTGGAGTAGATGGAGAGCTGCATGCACCAAATCATCTGTAAGATATGGCCGGAGGAATGCATGCCAGATGAATGGAACCTCAGCTTTTTTTGCCCGATCCTGAAAAAGGGAGATCCTCTAAACTGCACCAACTACAGAAGAATCAGCCTACTTAACATCGCCTACAAGATATTCTCTGCCGTAATATGTGAACGTTTGAAGCCTTTCGTCAACAATCTGATTGGTCCTTATCAATGTGGCTTCAGGCAAGGAAAGTCAACCATCGATCAAATTTTCACCTTGCGGCAGATCCTGGAAAAAACCTATGAACTCCAAATCGATACCCACCACCTTTTCATTGATTTTAAGGCCGCGTATGACAGCATCTACAGAAACGAACTCTATAAAGCTATGTCTAGTTTTGGCATCCCTGCCAAGCTCATTCGCTTGTGCACAATTACGATGGATGGAGAACTCACGCTGCTCCATTAAGGTTGGCAACGAGCTTACGGAATCTTTCGATGTCGAAAAAGGATTCAGACAAGGCGATGCACTGACGTGCGATTTCTTTAACATCGTTCTTGAGATGAGTGCAAAACTCCACCGTCAACACCAGAGGCACTGTTTTCCAAAAGTCTGTTCAACTTCTCGTGTTCGCCGCTGCAAAAATGGGTTTATCGGTAAGTGAGGGAAAAACGAAGTATATGCTGTCTTCGAGGAAGGACACCCAACACCGACGACGGCTCGGACAGAACGTCACAATTGACGCATACAACTTCGATGTTCTAGAGAAGTTTGTCTACCTAGGCTCCGCAAAAGCACCAGCGCCCAAATGAGACGAAGAATAACTCTTGCTAATCGCTATTTCCTTGCGCTAAGAAAGCAATTGAGTGGAAAAGCTCTCTCTCGAGCAACTAAGGTAAAACTGCAAAACACCCTCATCATCCCAGTCCTGCTGTATGGTGCAGAAGCATGGACCTTGACAAAATCGGATGAATGTGCCTTAGGCTGTTCCGTGAGGAAAGTTCTTCGGGTCATCTTTGGCCCCGTGTGCATTGAAGGGGAATGGCGAAGAAGCGAACTTTACGGGTTGTACAACGACATGGACCTAGCCAGAAGGGTCAAGGTCCAGAGACTCAGATGGCTCGGTCATTTAGAGCGGATGGACACCAATGCTCCGGCCCGGAAAGCCTTCAACACTATTCCCGAGGAGAGGAAGACCGTGACTCAGGTGGCGCACACAACTAGAGACAGCTAGCTAGGGACCGAGCTGGCTGGCGGAGACTGTTGATTGAGGCCCAAGTCCACAACGGACTGTAGCGCCACCTTAAGTAAGTAAGTAAGATTGATGTCAACGAATGAAGATTGTAAATATCCGAAGTTAAAAGTTAAGATGAAATCAGACGAGCCGTTTAGTCTGCTTTTGAACTCCTGGTAAAAAGATTCTGAAGACCATTTCTCCTTTTATTGTTCGCTGATGCAATAAACAACACTTAAAGGCAATTCTTTCTTTAGTTTGAAGAGGGATTACCAACAAAGAAACAGTCCATGAGTCATGTGGTAAATGTGGCTTCCTGTCTTTTCTTTTCTTCTTTTATCAACCCCTTGCCAAATAATGATGCAATAACATGACAGACACGTAGATTCCAAATACAAACAAAATATCACTAATCAATCAATTGGGCAATGTACCTTCTAATTAGGTTTGTGTAACGAATTTCCGTCGCCGGTGATAAACTGAATAGAACTTTTTAAAATAAAACCGTTTTCCTCCCATCGATTGGTTAGAACTCTTTTCCGTTTCAGCGTTCAACTGAAGACTAAACGAACACATTGCAGCTCTCCGGCTTTTATAACTTCACAAAACTGGATTGTGATTGTAAAAGATGATGAAATTGTTAGCCCACTTGGTATAATCAAATATTTTTAATGGCTTACGCATCATTGGAATTTGAAACCAAACCAAACAATAATCCATAAATGCAAAACCTCCGGGAATTCCCCATATCAAAAAGCATTAAAAGACAACAATTGCAATTCTTCAGAAAAAAGTAAGGAAAATAATTCAAAATAAGAATCAACAACTGATCTAAATTGTTGCTATTTTTCTGTAAACAAAGAAAAACACCAACAATAAAATCTACTTAAAATTCGTTTCACCTTCGACGTCATCAGTTTTGTGTTTTTGTTTCGCTCCGAATCTCTATCTTAAGTTATAACAATTTCATAATGCTTAAGAGATGTTAAGCAACATGACCAGCACGTCGCGTCGACGACTACGTGCAACGTTTGCTGTTTTGTCCCCCACTCTTATGTAAAGCTTTGTGTAACAACAATTAAGTGCCACTTTACACTGTTCTCTATGCAAACAATAAACAATTGATTGTAGATAAGATAAAGGGGCAAGAAGCTTACTGGAGGAGGAGGCGAAAAACGAACCACGTCCCCACAAAATCAAACTAAAAAAGTTCACTTTCCTGATCGGAAGAGCCAGACTGGAAGACTTCGAGGAGTGAAACGAGTTATTTCAGTACCTGAAAGCGAAAGTGGTTGGTTTCCGTGCCCTTTACCGCCCTGGAAATACGCGGCAACGTTAGAACACTTTCAGGATTGTCCCAATCCTATTAATTTTTCAATTTTCCAAAAAATGCGCGTTTCAAAACGATTTGTGGTACCACAAAATTACAATCGCAACCCAGAAAAATGAATGACACACCGAATAAAAAAAAAAAAGAGAAAGGATTCCCTGGCGGGGGGTGTGTAATTGGTAAAGTGATCACGTACTTTTACTTTTACCATCGAAAAAAAAGGATACATAAATGATTTTGTTTCTATTCGTTTTGAACTTACAAGGCAAACAATTATGATTGAATCGAGTTCACGGCCAATGTCCTTTTATGTATTTATTATTTCTTTTTTCTGTTTTAAAGTTCTTTTTTGTGTGGAAAAGATGGAAGGAAAAAAAACCAAAATAGATTTTTTCAACTGGGCGATTTTGGTTTCTTTTGACGTGTTTGTGTATTTAGCTGTCAACAGATAGAGAAGCGTCACGTCAAAATAAAGTAGTTTGATTTTTGTCCGTTTGGGGAATGTTAAGCGTTGCCAACCTTTACGTTGCGGGTGTGTTCGTGGAGAAATCTTAGCGCTTACATTGAACGATTTTTTACGCATTATGCACCGAATTCACTGATCCAGCTGTGCCGCATGACGCTAAACGAAACGCAGTGCAGTGTGCAAATGGGTAACAGCTCACCCGGCTTGTTTCAAACTTGTCCAGGGTTTAGACAAGGATATACGCTGTCGTGTGATTTCTTCAACATTGTCCTGGAGCAGATAGTGCGAAAGGCAAGTGTGAGCACAGAAAACACTATCTTCAACAAATCCACCCAGCTCCAAGGCTATGCGGACGACATAGACATCATCGGTCGATCCAAGAGAGCTGTGCTTGAGGCCTTCACAGCGATTGAAGAACAGGCGAAACTAGTTGGTCTTGAAGTGAATGAGGACAAAACAAAGTACATGTTATCAACAAACAAAGCAACATCTGTCCACCGCCTAGGACAAAACGTCACTGTTGGTAGCAGCAATTTCGAGGTAGTTAAGGAGTTCACCTACCTTGGAACAAACATCAATCCCACAAACGAGACATTAGTGGAGATCCGAAGAAGAATTACCCTAGCGAACCGCTGCTGCTTCGGTTTGGCAAAACAACTGGGTTCAAAACTCTTCACTCGAAAGACAAAGTGTCTGCTATACAAAACTTTGATTTTACCAGTCGTACTCTACGGCGCCGAGTGCTGGACGATAAGTAAAAAAGGGGAATTGATACTGGGCACTTTCGAAAGAAAAATTCTTCGACGGATTTTCGGTCCCGTATGCGACGATGGCGAATGGGGAGAAGGTTCAACCGAGAACTGTACGAGCTGTACCCAGATGTGGATGTAGTCCAGAGGGCCAAGAAAAGACTACTACATTGGCTCAGCCACATCGAGCGAATAGACGACAACGCTCCAGCCAAGTAAGTCTTCTCATCCCAGCCCGCAAGTTCGAGTCGCAAAGGAAGACTGAACCTACGGAACAAGGACCAAGTGCCTGTTAATGCCAGAGCGCTTGGAGTTGGCGACTGGAGAGTGCATGCGAATGACCGTTCACGATGGAAGGCTCCAGTAGCTCAGGTTGACATCCTTCATGGATTGTGAGCTGGATAAGTAAGTATGTACCGTAATAAGTATCACCAATTTTCTCGCTTTTGCTGAATATTTTTTGACCAAAAATCATCTTCTGGAAAAGTCGTACTTGCAAGTTACTTGCCCAACGATTTCTACATTATCAAGAACCTTGAAGAGGTTAATAATTTGTAGGCTTGTAGGTTTCCTAATTACATTTATTTATCATCTCGAATTTTACTTCCTCTTTTTAAGCTCCTCTTTCACGCCCTCGATTTCTTGCTTCAGATTGGTATTCAGATTCCTTATAAATTCCCTAAAATAAACAAATATTAGAGAATTATGTTCACTCTACTGTCATGAGCTTACTTAAACTTCTCAGGTGTCATATTACTCAGACCACGTTGATCAGCCAAACTCTTCGTCTTGTACATCATTGACACAACCAATTGGGCAGCTCTTCTCATCGGATAGCTTTCGGCCATCCTCTGAATGAGCTGCTCATTGTTTGCCAAATAACGGAATAGTAGTCGGAGTACCATTTTCTAGAATTGTATGTTTTTGTATTTCCTAATCAATTGTTGTTTCAATTTGAGCTGGTTCTTGAGCAGCTCGAGCTTCTGGAGTTGTTCCTCTTTGTTGTAGTCGATGCCCGGCAATTGTTTGATTTGATTGCGAGCACTTTCGAATCGTTTTTGCAGCTCGAGGATCTGCAATTTCATTTAATACTGTTATGATCTAATGGTGAAATTCGTCAATTTACCTTTTGACTGCACTCTTGTGATTCTCTTTGTTTTGCTGCGTTGTCAAGCGGGTCCTTTTCCACACTGGAATGAAGAATGATTAATTTATATAACACCCAAATCGTATCTATTATCTATCTATGCCGTTTTTCGACAACAAACAAAAGCGCATTTTTTTTTTTTTCTAAAAATAAAAATAAATTTAATTTACCAGCGAATGATGTCGTAGATAACAGGCAAAAGTTCAATATCAAGCTGGTCGACTGTCAAAGTGCCAGTGCCAGGTTCCGTTCTGGGGTTGTTTTGATTGATTTGTTGGTTTTTATCAATGGATTCGGATGGGGAAAGGTCCATTATAGCATTTTTAAGTTTTTTATTAATTTAATTCAAATAAATTAAACATAAATGCGATGATTTTTTCAATATTACAAGGAAAAAGGTGGTAATTGTTTGATTCAGATTTTTGTTTGTTTGCTGAATGACAGATGGCAGATGTCCGGATGACAGTAGTCTGTTGACGGCGGCGGATGTGTTCACAAACAAATGGAGGAGTAAACAGTGGTACCAATTAAATCGATTATCATAATATAATAGTTATCTTCATAATCTTAAAAATAACGATGATAGAGCTATTTTATGAAAGATATAACATTAATGGCTATTTAAATTCTCAATCTGGAATCTAAAAAAGAATTCTGTTTTCAAAAGCTGATATGAAATTCTTTCCAGAATCAGAACTGTCACTTTTGCCCAATTGAACTCATTCAAAATGCTTTTTTATATGATTTTGCAAAGTCGATTAAGAACAAATATCGACTTTTATAGGATTTAGGGTACCTATTCGTAGTTTGTTGAGATTTGTTCTTAATATACTTCGCTAAATCTCGTGATTAGCATCAGTGGAAACGTCCATTTAAGCTCCAAGAATGCCAAATAAAACATAATGCTTCCTTTTCACCTGCCATAATATTTAATTAAAGCACTATTCACATGAGCCCGACCAACGAACGACGAATGAATGAAGAAAAGTGATTTTACATACGTTTGAGGCCTTATTTTCTTACAAATTCTCAACAAAACGATAAAGCACTATTCACATGAGCACGAACAACGACCAACGAATGAACGAAAATTCGTCGACTTTGACATTTCTTTCACATGAGAGTTTTTAATTCGTCGCGAATGAACAACCAAAACACAAGGCAAGAATGATTTTTGAGGTTATACACGCGCGAACATTTTGTTCGTTGGGAGTGTGGATGATGTGGAACGCGAATAGAGTTTGGCAGTTCGTATCAACTAGATTTCTTTTTGCGACGAATAAATTTGTTTTCTCAAATTTATTAACATTTGAGATTAAAAAGTAGATTAATGCATCATAAATCAAACATAAACTATACTTCTATCGTTTTATTGAGAATTTGTAAAGAAATACGGCTCCAAACGTATATAAAACCACTTTTATTCATTCATTCGTCGTTCGTTGGTCGTGCTCATGTGAATAGTGCTTAAAATTATAGTTTATGTTTGATTTTTGATACATAAATTAACTTTTTAATCTCAAATGTTAATTAAATTGAGAAAACAAGTTTATTCGTCGCGAATAGAATTGTAGTTGATACGAACTGTCAAACTCTATTCGCGTTCCACACACCATCCACACTCCCAACGAACAAAATATTCGCGCGCGTATAACCTCAAAAATCATTCCTGCTTTGAGTTTTGGTTGTTCATTCGCGACGAATTAAAAACTCTCATGTGAAAGAAATGTCAAAATCGACGAATTTTCGTTCATTCGTTGGTCGTCGTTCGTGCTCATGTGAATAGTGCTTAAGGTTTTAATTTGGTGGTTTTCATATAGGTATGTTTGTTTTTGAACGATACAAAGTGTCATTAACATGATATACCTACTTACCAATTTTCATTAAATAATATTGATTCCTTCTGTCAAAAATTATTTTGAATACAAAAATTGCAAGTCCACGATCGATCAAATATTCACATTAGGTACGGAAGATCTTGGAAAAAACTCAAGAACTCCAAATTGACACCTATACCATCTTTTTATCGATTTTAAGGCCGCGTATGACAGCATCTAAAGAGAAGAACTATATAAAGCCATGTCCAGTTCCGGCATTCCTACAAAACTCATTCGTCTGAGCAGGACGACAATGGAGAACTCACGCTGTTCCATTAAAGTCGGTAACGACCTCTCCGACCGACACACGCCTTCGATGTCAAAGGCCAGCTCGGTCCCTAGCTAGCTGTCTCCAGTTTTGCACTTCAAGTTGATTGAAGTGCTCCTTCCACCTGTGTGCGCCACCTGAGTCACGGTCTTCCGGGCCGGAGCATTGGTGTCCATGTCCACAGTCCGGGGTGGACTTGGGCCTCTACCAACAAACCTCTCCAGCCAAGCTCGGTCCCTGGCTAGCTGTCTCCAGTTACGCACGCCGAGTTGGTTGCGGTCATCTTCAAGTTGCGCGCTCCACCTGAGCCTTGGTCTTCCTCTACTGCGCCATCCCTCTGGGGTGGATTCGAAGACCTTACGGGCCGGTTTATTGGTGTCCATCCTCTCCACGTGGCCAAGCCACCTGAGTCTTTGGACCTTCACTCTTTTAGCTAGGTCAGTGTCGCTGAACAGCCCATACAGTTCGTGGTTAAATCTTCTCCTCCATTCACCGTTTATGCAGGACCATAGATCTTCCGTAGAACTTTTCTCTCGAACCGGCCTAGGGTGCTCTCATCCGTTTTTGACAGGGTCCATGCTTCTGCACCATAAAACAGGACGGGGATGATGAGGGTCTTATAGAGCGTCACCTTAGTTGTTCAAGAGAGGGCTTTACTACTGAATTGCTTTCTTAGCCCGAAGAAACAGCGACTAGCAAGAGTTATTCTCCTTCTGTTCTCGGCGCTGATGTGATTGTCCGTGTTGATAGCGGAGCCAAGGTACACAAGGTCCCTAACTACCTCAAAATAATATGCGTCTATCGTGACGTTTTGTCTAAGACGTCGGTGTTGGGTGTCCTTTTTCGATGACATCATATATTTTGCTTTGCCCTCATTGACCACTAAACCCATTTTTTCAGCCTCTGTCTGTATACTCGCAAAAGCACTGATGACATCACGGTACGTTCTCCCAATGATATCAATTTCATCAGCGTACGCGAGTTGTTGCACAGACTTCTGGAAGATAGTGCCTCTAGTGTTAACGCGGGAGTTCTGCACTATTCGTTCCAGTATGATGTTGAAGAAGTCGCATGACAGTGCATCACCTTGTCTAAAGTCTTTTTTGAAATCAAAGGCGTCGGTGAGGTCGTTACCGCGACTTTAATGGAACAGCGTGAGTTCTCCATTGTCATCTTGCTCAGATGAATGAGTTTTGTAGGGATGCCAAAACTGAACATTGCTGTATACAGTTCTTCTCTATAGATGCTGTCATACGCGGCCTTAAAATCGATAAAAAGATGGTAGGAGTGTCGATTTGGAGTTCTTGAGTTTTTTTTCCAGGATCTACCGTAGTGTGAATATTTGATCGATTGTCGACTTTCCTGGTCTAAAGCCACACTGATATGGACCTATCAGTTTGTTGACACACGGCTTCAGGCGTTTACATAGTATTGCAGAAAAGATCTTATAGGCGATGTTAAGGAGGCTGATGCCTCTGTAATTGGTGCAGTTTAGAGGGTCTCCTTTCTTTAGGTTCCATTCATCGGGCATGCTCTCCTCCGACCATATTCTGCATGTGAGTTGGTGCATTGCATGCCTCTTACAAAGTCATAGCCGCACAGTGTGACAAATCGCTGATTTAGCGGGATTTAATTAATAGCTCTCACAAATAACTGTTTTCGTTCGGGTTTTTTGGTTTTTATTTATTGAAATTGTTCATAGAATGGAATACAACAAAGTTTTTTAACATATTACAACAAATTTTGAAACAAAAGTAAAATATCAATAAAATGCGGTTAATCAATTGAACAGTTAATCTTTATTGACTATTACTAGGTATAAGAATTTGTGAGAGAGCGAATGATACAGTGTCTAGATTCTAACTAACTGACTCATGGCTGTCAGATTATATTAATATACAGAATGACAATTGTGCACATAAGTAGTTGGGTTTACATATTAAAGTAACGCACAGTGATGCCTGTCGGTGGACACTACATTTCTCTCCCCTCCAAAGTTATCGTCTTCTGTGGCGTATGGTAACAGGTGGTGTGAATCTGACAACCGGTCTTCTGGTGCGATGTGAGCGTCGTTGCGGATGTTCCATTGGTGGCGATGTACTAACATTACTGGGCTTTGATTGCAAGATCGTTGTTGAAGGGGTAGGCAGAGGTGCATGTTGCTCACAGTGACTAAGTGCAGCTAAACGTTGAGCTTCGTCAAATTCAGGTATTCCAATGGCTTTTCTAATTTGATTTTGATGTCTTCTCGTGACGCCTTTCTTAGTTTGGGCCTCAAACATTCGGTTGCCAACTTTATTTGTGATTTTGGCAGGTATCCACTTTGGTCCTCTTGAAAAGTTTCGGATATAAACTTCTTCTCCCCTTGTGAACTTTGACTTGATTGGGAGCTGCTGTGACACTTCCTCACGTGGTGTTAACTGTGACAAAAGTGTACGGGGCTGTCTACCATGTAGAAGCTCTGCGGGCGACTTTCCACTTGCATTTGGTAAAGATCTGTAAGAAACTAGAAAGTCTAATAAAGCTTATTTTTTATTATTACCATCTTGAAACAGCTTTCTCATAGCAGACTTAAAAGTCCTAACCATTCGCTCAGCTTCTCCGTTGGATGCGGGGTGGAAAGGAGCTGATCGCAAATGTTGTATGTTGCGCTCTGCACAAAACTTATGAAATTGTTCCGATGTAAACTGCGGGCCGTTGTCGGAAACTAACAACTGAGGTAGGCCTTCGATCCCGAAGATGCTATCCAAGGCATTAATGGTTGATTCGGCTGACGTATTTGACATTTCGACCACATAAGGGAAATTTGAGTAAGCATCTACGCAGATGAGATACATGCCCGAGAAAAATGGACCAGCAAAATCCACATGTACTCTTAGCCATGGTTCGGATGGAGTCGGCCAGCTTGTAAACTCCTGTCGCGGGTTAGCAGCATTCTGTTGACAGGTTTCGCATCGTTGTACCAACAATTCAATTTCATGGTCTATTCCAGGCCACCAGCAATGTCGACGAGCTAACTGCTTTGTTCTCACTATTCCCCAATGGCCAGCATGCAACATGGATAACACTTTTTTTCTCAGCTTAAAAGGAACGATGACCCTGGACATATCATTTCCTTGCTCAAGTAAAACTCCATTTTGGCGAGTTAAAGCGAATCGCCGCAAGAAGTAAGGCTTTAATTCTTCTTCATCTTTTGATAGTCTTTCTGGCCAACCAACGTCTAGCAGTCGATTAACCTTTCTAAGCACATGGTCCTTGTTTGTTTCTTTTGCTACTAACTTTGCGTTTACAGGAAAATCAATTTCGTTGTCCAGCTCGGCGGTTATCTCAAAAATTGTTTCTACTTCACTGTCAAACTTCAGATCGGACCCTACGGGTAGGCGCGACAAACTATCAGCATTGCCATGTTGACGTGTTGGCTTGTACTTGATGGTATAAGTATATGCCATCAATATAATGGCCCATCTTTGTAGTCTGTGTGCTGTCATCGTTGGTAACTGCTTACTGGGGCTAAATATGGACAAGAGCGGCTTGTGGTCAGTAACCAATTCGAATTTACGACCGTATATGTATTGATGAAATTTCTGTACCCCAAATATTATTGATAACGCCTCCTTCTCGATTTGGCTATATTTGATTTGTTGTGCGTTCAGGGTTTTGGATGCGTGGGCTATAGGGCGTTCAGAGCCATCTGGAAATCGATGCATTAATACAGCACCAATGCCATGGAACGATGCATCCGTAGCTAGCACTAGTGGTAATTCGTTTGAAAAATGCACAAGACGAGTTGCTTCCACAACCTCATACTTCAGTTTATCGAAAGCTTCTTGTTGGCGTGCGGTCCAAATAAAACGCGTGTTGTTTTTTCTTAACTCGTTGAGCGGAGCTGCAAGTTGTGAAAGATTATTAATAAATTTACCATAATACGTGACTTTTCCTAAAAACGCCTGCAATTGCTTTAGGTCTTTTGGCGGTTCCATGTTTCTGACGGCTTCGATTCCAGTGTCGGTTGGCCTTATACCTTTAGCATCAATCTTGTGACCAAGATACTCGACACTTTGCTTAGCAAACTCACACTTCTTAACTTCACAGTGTAGACCAAATAACCTCAACCGTCCCAAAAGTTCCTTGACGTTTTCTGCATGCTCTTTGTTGTTACGGCCTTTAAGCCTGTAACTATAAAATCGTCAATAAAAACGGCACAATGATCCATTCCAGCAATGATTTGATCCATTAATTTTTGAAACATGCATGGAGCACTAGCAACTCCATTCGGTAACCTGAGATGCTCAAATAAGCCAAAATCGGTGTTGATTACGGTGTACTTCCTGGATTCCTTCTCGAGGGGTATTTGAAAGTATGCA
The DNA here is from genome assembly GCA_943590905.1 of Sphaerophoria taeniata. Lineage (NCBI taxonomy): Eukaryota > Metazoa > Arthropoda > Insecta > Diptera > Syrphidae > Sphaerophoria > Sphaerophoria taeniata. Next base: position 17,325,543 of record OX016540.1, on the reverse strand, counting down.
TTGCTAAGGTCAATCTTCGAAAAATAGACACCTCCTTCTAGCTTGTGGAAAATCTCTTCTACACGAGGAATATAATGGCTGTCTATGTCTACTTCAAGTTCTGGATTTATTGTTATCTTAAAATCTCCACAGATTCTTACGTTACCAGACGGCTTCTTAACAACGACTATTGGAGCAGCCCATTGGCTTGAATCAATCGGGCGTATGATTCCTGCTGCTTCTAATCTCTTTAACTCCTCTTTTACTTTAGCTTTTAAAGCAAATGGAGTAGGGCGAGCTTTGAAAAATCTTGGTCTAGCATTGTCTTTGACATATAATTTAGCTGAGTAGTTCTTACAACAACCTAGACTACTATCAAACACATCAGTGAACTGGCTACAAAAGTTTTCTATACATGCTTTTAATTCGATTTCATCTTCATTGCTAGCATTCGAGAAAAAAATAGTATCACAACAACTCACTTGAAAATCCAGCACGTCAAACCAATCCACGCCCAAAATGTTTCCACCTTCATAATGTGTCTGCTACCAACAACTCAAGTGTATGTTCTTTGCCTCTGAACTCAACCTGTACGTGAACATAACCTTTCACGGGAACCGCATGATTTCCATAAGCCCTCAGCACCTTATGAGAATTAATACAAACTGGATTTCCAAGCTGTTTATATGCTCGCAAGCCTATCATAGAGCACGTGGCACCTGTGTCAATCTGAAAGTCTAGCTCGACCTTATTGACTAACAATTTGGCAAAAAATTGCTTTCCATGCCTAGCTACATCGGTGCCTTCTTCTTTAAGAGTTAGAATTTGATCGATTTTTTCACTGTCGCATTCTTTACCTCTAAGACTTTGCCAACAAACGGACGATGTATGGCCTTTTCTTTTGCAAACCCTGCATTCAGCTTCACGCATTGGACATTGAAGTTGGGTGTGTCTTACCCCACAACCAGGACAAGATCGTTTAGTTTCTTTTCTTTCGATACTTTGAGGACCACTGTGGCTTTGAGTTTGAACTTCTAAAATCTGAACATGAACGACCTCTAGAGCGTGCACGTTGTTTTTTATATTGGGTTTCAACATGATTAACTGTCTGAGATGCACTGTTATCACCTTTTATAGTCAATACGGATTTTTGTGTCGACTCATATGTTTCCGCTATCTTCACAACATCGTCCAAGCTAGGATTCGATTTTTGCAAAGCAGCTGAGCGGACTGTGTCGTGTGGAGTATGTAAAACAATTATGTCTCTAATCAGATTTTCTACAAACGGTTGTTTGCATTCTTCTCTGTCACACAAAAATTCACAATCTCTAGCAGCACCAGGGCCGGCCTTAGCCATCTTGGCGCCCCAGGCGAGTCAAATATCTGGCGCCCTTTTTTAATTACAAATTATATAACCTTCTCCTCTAGAATTAAAAAGAATAAAACGTGTATCTCACTTATAATGCTTTAAAGAATAACTCTGTGCTGTATAATTCTACTACGCAAATATTATAAACATGCATTTTTCATTAATTTTTCTAAATAATTTAATAACAATAATTAATTTTATCCTGTTAATATTGATTTCTTTTGAATTTGAAAATGTCAAACACAAATACACTCACGCCTAATTTCTTGACAAAGTTCTAGCCCTTGAATTTTTTAACTCATTTGAGTTCTTAGTCAATTCTTCACCAAGTTCTATTGCGTTAGAACTTCGATTTAGAACTTTCTTATAGCTAGAACTTCAATAAAATTACGCCCAATTTCTTCACCAAGTTTTAAATTCCCTTTAAAACTCGAACTAGTGAATCTCGGTCTAATGTTAGAAATTAGTTTTTAGAATATTTGGAACTCGACATTTCTTCAATTTTCAAGAACTCGATTAAAATCATCATTAAGTTCTAAGCGCTTAGAACTTGTTATTTTTAGAACTTAGTTCAAGCATGTTTTGAAACTTTTGAGTCACCCGGCAGTGTTTTTGACAGACATTTCCTTCGATTCGAAACAAAATACAAATAATTTTTGACTTTGCCCTTATTTTTGTTTTTTTCTTGCATGTGTGTACCTATTTTTGTGATGCCCGTGGCGTGGTGCTTATATGCGTTGGCTGTTACGTACTTTGTGGGATTCGAATCCTACTCGTGCCCATAAACTGTCAAGAAAAAAAAGTGCATAATAAATTCATTCCAATTTTTTACCGTGGTTGTGGATGTCGAAGGTCTTCTGCCACCAGTTAAAGGACTGCTAAAAACGTTTGCTTTGTTAAACGGAAGCGCCGAAAAAATCAGTGTCGTCCCATGTATTAATAGTGGCACGAATTGGCATTCGATAAATACGCCGTTCTTCCAGGATAACGTTCGCATCGTACTCAAAGTCAACGTCCATAAATAGGAAATCATAGAAAATTTGATCCATTTTCGTGTATATTATATACCTCCACCTTTTATTCCCTTTTATTTTAAACGTTGAAAAAACTAAATTATAAATAAGCCGAGTTTTAAGGCACTATAGACCCCCGAATGCGAGGGTCTAATTTTATTGAAGTTCTGACTATCTATAACAAAGTCCTAAATCGAAGTTTTAACGCTTAGAACTCGGAGAAGAATTGACTAAGAACTCAAATGAGCTCTAAAATTCCACTAAACCTATTCTTAAGGGCTAGAACTTGTAACGGTATTTAAAATGTTCCTATTTTACTATTTCAATCATTATATCGTGATCCACAGGATCTCAAGGATTTTGGTCTATTCTGAGCAGGTTGTTCTTGGGGTGAGCTGCCGGCAGGTACGCTAGCATGGCAAATAGAGCTTGCTCATCGGAGGGGTGGAATTTTGATGCTACCCTTGGACTACCGTGGATATACCGTGCCTTGAGCCGAAAATCGCCATGCTACAAAATAATCTTCTAAATATCGTTCCATAACTTCTAATTTCCCTCATGTTAATGGCAACATTAGCTATTTCATCGGGGCTCATAGGTTTTCTTAGCCCTGGAGTGTTCCCTATAGTCGATACATATATAGTGACTCCGTGGTCACTGCGCCTCTCGTCCTAGTTTTAGTATTATCATATTATCATATTTTATTCTTCATCATTCCGCAAATTTACAAAAAAAAAAAATTTTAATGCCAAGAACAGAGGAAAATTACAACAAAATTTGCTGGATGACAGCAAAAACAACAATAAAAAATAGTTGACAGTAATTGTTAAATACCTAGTTTGCAATCTCTTCTCTAATGATAATACCTTGTTAATTGTATCATGTGATATGCACATCCATTCTATTTCTAATCTCTATAGAAGTCCAAGGATTGATTTTGACTGGTTGCGCTAAAAACGGAAAGAAGCATTACTTAGCTATATGGATAATGAGAAGCCCTGCATCAAAAAATCTAATAGGACTACTACCTATAGCGATTAAAAATACAATGCCATAACGAAACTCAACTTTTTTTTACCAAACACTACCTCAATTCTCTCTTGTGTTTTCTATGTGTATTGTAAAGGGTTTTCCAATAAGAGGTGTTATTTTGATATTCAAAAAAAAGTGGCATTTTTTGAGATAAATGATCGGATGTTTATTTCATTATAAAGAGGAAGGTATGCCGTTAATAATGAAACACAACATCAGCCAAATGGCCGCCACGACCACGCTTACAGGACCATATCCTTTTCATGAAATTTTCCATAACCAAATCGCAAAGTGGCTGCCCCATATCCTCGATAGCCTCACGAATTCCATCTTTGAGGTCTTGAATCGACGCTGGGCTGTTGGCGTAGACCTTATCTTTCACGTGGCCCCAAAGGAAGAAGTCGCAAGGTGTAAAATCACAAGGTCCACCAATTTCTGTATTGCGGTCGGACAAGGTGCTTCACGACGACCCAAAAATGTTTAGTTTTACGAACCGTCTCTGCCAAATTTTCACCATTTTTATAGTGAACTAGCTGACCCTGCAGACTTCGTACTGCCTCAATCGTTAATCGATAACCCTCTTCCTCTATCGTTTGCATTGTTTTTTTGTTAATTCGTATGTATGGATCCGTCTTTAAACAAATAAGCGATATCAAAAAAACAAAACAAAATGGTAAGTATACGCCCCGTTGCCTGCGGTGCACGGATTTGTAAAACGCGAATCATTTCGGTTTCACTTCGCTCTTCATGTTGCTGTTGTGTAAACATTTCGAGTTCTTCGACCCTAATTGTTGCGTATAAAACACATTGACCATGATATTGAATGAAAAAAAGGATTTTTTATGATTGCTCTGAGAGTTACCGTTATGGAGCAATACAGCAAAATAATTTTTTTACATTAAAAATATCAGTGTTTCAAAAAAAAAAAAATTACCAAAATCACGAATTCTCTATTTTCCCATTGTTTAAAATCCATTCAAAATTTGACTTGGGATTTTCTTGCTCTTCTGGAGTTTTCCATTTTACCACTCATTTTACCACAACTAATGCATTTCATATGAAAGAGTGTTTTTGAGATTTTTGTTTACCAATTTTTTTTTTGCATTTCAAATTTTCCATTTTTCCAATTTTTTGTTTACTTTTTCTTGCTTTCAAGTTCCCCATCACAAATTTTCCAGTTTCCCTTTGTAAACCAAGGAGTTTTCCGAGTTCCTTTCGAAAACCCATTTTGAAATTTTCCAGTTTTCCATTTGAAATTTTCCAGTTTTCCATTTGAAATTTTCCAGTTTTCCATTTGAAAACCAATGCATCTTCAGTTGCATGCAATTTTCCCTTTGAAAACCAATGAGTTTTCCGAGTCTCATTCGAAAACCCATTTTGAAATTTTCCAGTTTTCCATTTGAAATTTTCCAGTTTTCCATTTGAAAATCAATGCATCCACAATTTCATGCAATTTTCCATTTGAAAACCAATGAGTTTTCCGAGTTTTTCATCAAGAACTTTCTATTTTTCCATTCGAAAACCCATTTTGAACCAAAAAATTCCAAGCAAAAAATATCTAATTTCCGACCTTTGTTTGGTTTTTCCAGTTTTCCCACTCTTCCATGAGGTTTTTCCATTTTTTTTTCACAGGAATCATCACTGAATGTAACAGTATGAACCATGAAAATTTCACAAATATCTGTTGGGCCATTTCGGAGTCTATAAGAGACATACAAACAAACAAACAAACAAACAAACAAACAAACAAACAAACAAACAAACAAACAAACAAACACACTTCCATTTTTATATATATAGAGATTTTAATAATTTCAATGCGTTATTGAAGCGTGTATTGTTCCATTTTTATTAATGGCATAGTTTCTTTTTGTCAAATGTCAAAAAATGACAGCTTCAAAAGTGACAGCTACCGAAATAGCGGGCTATTCAAAATAACACATCTTATTGAAAAACCCTTTAGTATGGTGAAAATAAACACAAAATTACATTTGGAAACAGAAGAGAATAGTTTGCTATAACAAAACAAGATGAAACATATGAAACTTTTCGATATGAATTTTTTGAGCTAGAGCTTGAAAACTTCACAACTTGTTGATTTGTTTCTTGCCTCTGTTTAAGTTATGCTGGCTGACGCGGCGCCCCTGGGTCGCCATACCCTAAAGCCGGCACTGAGCAGCACCCCGTAAATCTGCCACCCAGTCTGCATAATGTTTGGTCTTCTTTCATTCGCAATTGAAAGCAAGCATAACGGGCAGCAAGCACATGTATTTTATCAGCAAAATGCACAGTAAGCTTAGCAATGACTAGGGAAAACTCTAAATCTTCAACTTTCTTATGCGCAAACAGATTTCTAATGAGCTCGTACATTTCAGGGCCACACCATGATAAGAAAAATGCTTTTTTCTGGCCTTCTTCTTCAACATTATAAGCTTTAAAATGTTGATTTAGCTGATCAACGAAAGATGACCACGACTGCTTGCGTTTATCAAATGGAGGAAAAATGGGTATATGATTTGAACCAGATGAATTTGCACTGTCTTTCGATGGACGAGAAATTTGTGCCAAAGCGGCATTCTGATTTGCAAGCATATTCTCCATCCATGATTGCTGTTGCCTTAACAGGTTTGAAAAACCGTCTACAAGCTCGATGTTTGCCATTTAATTGATACTTCAATCACACATAAGAAAATTAACTTTTAAAAAACCTCGTCGCCAAATGAAATATCAATAACATGCGGTTAATCAATTGAACAGTTAATCTTTATTTACTATTACTAGGTATAAGAATTTGTGAGAGAGCGAATGATACAGTGTCTAGATTCTAACTAACTGACTCATGGCTGTCAGATTATATTAATATACAGAATGACAATTGTGCACATAAGTAGTTGGGTTTACATATTAAAGTAACGCACAGTGATGCCTGTCGGTGGACACTACAAAAAGAACACGTGAAAAACAGCTTTTTCCATGTTTTTTTAGTTATTTGGTACATCCAAAAGTTTCAAGACTCTATGTTCCATATTACTTTTTTTTCTTCTCGGAAAGCATCTGCGAGTTGCTTGGAATGGATCTGAGGAAATAAGTAATCGATTTAAGAGGTCAATACTTGTATCTACACGTCTTATTTTTTAAGTAAGCAGTTCCCTATACCTTCGAACGAACGAAAATATCGTTGTTTCTTGACTCTTGCGTTTCTTTTGAAAGTTGTCCGACTGGAAGTATACTGGAATGGAATAATGGAAATTATTTTTTTTCCATGAAACCAAGACCTTATGTAGGTACACTTACTGGCACAAAATGCAAGGCACATTTTTAAGGGATAGTTCCCTTGTTTCCTTTGCCTAGCTCAAACGCATCTGTGTCAATTGGGAACCCACACCCAAGAGTTTCTAGGATGATATAAAACTTTGTGATAATGTCTTTATCAATCCCTGTTTTATTTGGGCAGTCTTTTCTTTATCTCTTAGAAGTTTTCTTGTCCTATTTCTGTCATTAGGGTTGCCAGACTATTGAGTTGGCATATCTACCAAAAACGTTTGTTTGTATTCTAAATATTTTTTGAATTAGTTTTTTTCAGGCTTTGAATTTTTTCTTGCTTGATCTCTTACCTGTCACACCTTGACATCTAGTCTATATGCAATTTTAAGGATACATTTCATAAACCGCATCCATGAGCCAAGTTGGCTTTAATCCTAAGGACATTGCTTCCTGTATTCTTCACTTTTTCCCGGTCTTCCTGCTTTAGACGAAGAAGGAATTCGGTACAAAGGTACAAAATGTGTCGTGTTAAGGTTTGATTTTCATTAAGCCACAGAAAATTTGAATTTTCGAAGCGCTCTCTATGAAGACCATTTTTGGCCCATCTCTCATCAAATTTTGAAAAAAAAGTTTTTAAGGTAATTTTATTGACTTTTTTGCAGCCTCAGAAAATATTATGAGGCTAAAAAAACCCATAATAAGAGAAAAAGCAGCATCAATGCGCTTAATTTTGACTTTGGAAATGCAAACGACCAAAATTTGCCTTTTAGTAATTTCGATGGCCATCCTAAGAAACGAAAAATTTAGTATGAGTGTCGCACCTGTGCGCAAGAAGTTGAGACACATTTTAGTCATACATATGCAAGGCTTTACAACAAACATGGTTTCCAACTTGAACAACACTGAACAACTATACTTTTCGTCTAATGAAAACAAAAAAATTCAATTAATTTTACTTTCACCAACCCATTTTATTAAACTTAAGCTTAGCTTATATAAAAAGACTTATTTTTATACCAATTGACAGTTTATCTTTTGAGAAAAAACAAGAAAAAGCTATAAAATATACGCAAACAAACTTAAAATAATATAAACACTTGCACTCTATATTGACTTTCTTATAAGAAAAATTACACACAATTTGAAGTTTGGGATGATTTTTTGTTGTTGCACGAAGCCGCAACAAAAAAAAAGTATACAGCCATTATGTGAGAGGTTTGCCCTGTGAGAAAAACCGGTTTTTGTTTAATTTTGTGCATGTCAATATTTTAATTAAATCCCGCTAAATCACCGATTTGTCACACTGTGCGCCGGTTCGGCAGTGATGCCGTCAGCCCCCCCACGGCTGTGTTGTTTTTAAGCTTAGATATTGCTATTTTCACTTCTTCAAGGTCGGGTAGACGGAAATCTTGGCTTGCGTCGTCTTCATTGAATGATTCATTCTGCCTGACAGCGGAATTTAATTCGTCATCGCCGTTGTACAGTCTGCAGCAGTGGTCCTTCCATATCCTCAGCATTGACTGTGACTCTACTACGATATTTCCCTGTTGGTCTTAACAGGCTTCATTTCGTGCTCGGTAACCTTCAGTCGTTTTACCTCTTGTTTAAACTTCCGAACCTCATTCCTGTTTTTAAGTCTCTCAACATCCTCGATCGATCGCTTTTCATGCTCTCTTTTTCTTTCTCAAAAGCTTGTGTTCTTCTCTCCTCTTCTGCTCGTAGAGCTCCCGAGCTGATCTCGTCCTCCTGTGCTTCGCTGCTTTATATGCTTCTTGCTTGGCTGCATGTATCTGCCTGCATTCTTCATCAAATTATTAAAAACGTCAAAGAAATCAAAAATAAATTACTATTTTAAAGCCAATCAGTTAAATAACAAAAATGTTTATTAAAAAAAAAAAAAACAGTTTCAACTTTTTCCTATCGTATCTTCCGGACGTTTAATCCTTCAATGAATTATTTTTTGTCAAATTGCTCACAATTACATAATCCAATTCTTGAATAGCTTTCTCGACTGTATCGCTCAATTTCTTTCCCACAACACTGTCCAGTTCCTTTTTCAAAACCCGTACAGCCCGTTTTAGATAATCACGTGCAAGATTGAGTTTCTCCAAAGCTTGTTTCTCATTGACTGTTGTTATATTCTCGAGCAATCGTCTAGCTTCCTCCTTAAGGACATTGTGCATTTCGAACAAAATAATTCCAACATAAATCGACAGTCTTATTGTGAACGGATCCAATTTATCACAAATAGCAAGCAATTCTTTGCACATTTTCATTTTCTTTCCGAGAAGTGCTTCACTCAGAGTCGGCAAGGTAAATCCTTTCTCCGTTCCATAGAGTTGAATAAGAGAATGCTTGAGAGCAAATATCTGATAATGATTTGGGTGTAAGAATTGAGACAGTTTTTCAATCAACGCTTCCAGCTGACGTATAGTTGGTTTGGTAGCAAGAACCTGCTCTACATCCTCGTTGATTTGTGTTAGCAAAAAGCGAACCTGCAAATCACAACGAAATCCAATTTAATGCGAGTAAATTATGTGGGCAAAAAAAAAAAACAACCCATCCCCCTCTACCTACCTCTTCACCATTAATGACCATGGGACATGTATCACACATCCAATCCGTCTTGGATGAAAGCGGATCCTTTGGAAGCTGTATGCCACCGCATTCTTTGCCAACATCCCCAACACAAATCATACCACTGAAGTACGTTTGAAACTCTGTTGGATCCCGGCAACGGTCACATTTGCACAAGAAATGCTTTGTTATCTGGAGATGCTCATGTCGCATCTGTGTGCCCCAAAGCATATTGGAGTACATTATTTGTAGGTGTTCACCTTTGCGAATATCTCTGCCGGCAACAACGGAGATTTTAAAACCATTGCGATGGTCGAATTGGAAGTAGCAATTTGGATGGCAGGTGTGCTCCATCATGCAGGCAATGTAGAAGACTCCGCTGAGCTCCAGACCGCTGGGTAAATTAATGCACATGTAGTTGGTTTCTATGATTCCACAGATTTTGTGCAAGACCTCGGCTTCGTTATGTTGGAGAAATTTTTCTTGTTTCTTGTTTTCGAGATGTTTGAGCTTTTGCAGGTAGTTGCTGTGCAGATAGGTAACTATGCGATCTTGAGCCTCCCTAGAAGTATGCAACAATCATTAGATGACAGCTCTTTAAAATTGAAAGTTTCGACGCTGAGTTAAAAGTTTAATGGCCGAAACACAAACACGCTTTAGCTTTGACTTCGACTGACGTTTACGAATTCAACCATAGAACATCAATGAATACTATCACAATGACGCTTCGACCTCACACTCTGTTTGACAATCGTAAAGAAGATAACGTAATGTTACGTAATGTACCCAGAATGTGCTGAACATAATTTGCTTTGTGTGAAATCACAACAGCTTCAAAAAAAGTAAACACATAAAAAATTCAACTATTTTAGAGGGATGATGAAGTTAGAAATGTCATTCAAAGCAAAACTCGAAGACAATGTATCGTAACGTAGGCGTAGACGAAGCTTAAGCGTGTTTGTGTTTCAGCCATATTGGTAAAAGATGAAGTAGTCTTTTGACACTTACGGTGTAAAGAGGAACACTCGAATGTCATTTTTTACTTACTGATAGAGCTCTGTATTAAGTCGCTCTTCTTCATGACTTTGCATATCCAACAGTTCCGACCACTTTTTGGGATTCTGCACCTGAAGCAAGAGACACTTGAGCACAAAGAGCGAATCACTCCTGTAGTAATTGTTAAGTGATTTGATGTCTCGTCCAGCTGGTCCAGGACCAAGCATCAAAACAGAACACTCAACTCCATGAAGTTTGGGATTCTGGAGTCCAGCACAGTTTACAGAACAAACAGGCCATTTACACCTAAACAATGAGAATAATACAAATTCAACAGTCTGTTTCACAAGAAAAAAAAAATAGTTTATCTTTTTTTTTGCTCACCTGGGACACTGAAAACCATCCACACGACACGGTGTGAAACATCCAACACAAGGCATCACCGGATTCATTTCATCGCTTTTACTCAAATACCATTTTGGTCCAACAACCAATGGCGCTTCGTTGAACACAACTTGATCGGCCTTAATGTCTCGTGTGGCTATTAAAAACCGACCGAGTTCGTCACTTTTGGCTATTTTAAATGGACGACATTCTGATTTGTGCGTTTTCCAGTGAGCTCTCTGATGATCGGCTCCACAATACGAAACACTTTTACATGCCGAACAAAATTGCTTAGCTGGGATTTTGCAAACTGCACAGTTTCCATTTTCTTCTGACATGGCTAAGGCTATTGAAATTTTCACTTAAAAGAAATTTCTGATTCCTAAATGGGAATGAATTTATTGGAACTCAAACAAAATTTGGCGAAAAATTATTGAATGACACAAAGTTTTGCATTCTTCGAGAGAAATTTCTCAACTGGCAGGAAAAACGTTTTCGCAGTATACCAAAACCGAATGCGTTTAGTTTATTTTAAGAATTCATTTTGGGAAAATTGAGTTAAATAGACTCGAAAGAGAAAATTTTAAGAGTGCGAGAGAGATATTTTGAACAATTTCTTGTTTAAAAGTTTGTCCGCCTAAATGGTAAATTTATTTTAAGCAGTCGATGCTGATTATCCTTTATTGTTGACAGTGTAAGTTTGATTAACCGTTAAACAGAACTTCTGTGTTTCTGTCTCCCAACACGTTGTGTTTTCGCGTTGCGTATGTTGTCGGCGTATCGCATTAGTTGGAAGAGCTTGAAAGATTATGTCTCTGAGGTGCGCTTTTGCGCTGACTATAATCAACTATAATCGACAATGGTTGACTATTTCTCGTTTTTGCACGCCAATAGTTACGATTCGTAATCACAATTGTCGTTTTTGCGGTCTGTGTTGATGTGTCAAATCGTAACTATCTCTAACTATTTCCAATCCATCTCAGGAGGTGAGTTGAAAGTGGTTGGTGTGTCAAAGTGTGACACAAAAACTATAGTCAACTATCGTCAGCGCAAAAACGCACCTCTGTTGTTGTCGTCAACCGAAGAAGTTGCTTGGCAGTTCTAATGCCTCATTTGACATTTGGCCACGCTCGATTTGTAAGAAGTGTTGACTATAAATGCCTATTGCACCCTATAATTGTTTTCAATGTTAATACTAACTGCATCTCTCTTCTATTACAACCTGTTAGTCTTGTATATAAGAACCTATGTATTAGAATAAGCTAGCTCTTAAGTCCAGTTAATAAAGATAACTCAAAGAGATCACCTCGTCTTGTTAATTATATTACATGGCGCTGCGGACAAAGAAAATCAAAGTGATTTAAATTAAATTTATTTAAAATAAAGAACTAATTTGCGAATTAAAACATTTATAAGTAAAACTATACGAAAAAAAAATTAATACATAAATGACAAAAACCGAAGACTAACAAAAAGGTAAAATCGAAGATCAAACTACAAAAATGATGCCCTCAAATCTACCGACTCCATGCCCACTAAATATTGATGGGAACCTGGCTGATAACTGGAAGAAGTTTAAACAAAATTTCCAGATACACAACATCGCAACTGGTATTGTACAGTTCAGTCCAGATTCTCAAGTGGCAATTTTTAAGCTGTTGGTCGGAGAAGGAGACGTGGAAATTTTCAATGTGCTCGGGCTCACTACTACTGAAGAAAAATCATTGGACTCCATAATCAAGAAGTTTGACGACAACTGTATCCCGAAGAAGAATGTGGTTTTTGAACGCTATATGAATACAGAAGCAGGGAGAATCATTCGAGCTTTTCCTAAAGGATTTACTTCATCTGGTGAAATCATGTGACTATGGTGTTGCTGAAGAATCAATTTTCAGAGATCGTATAGTGATGGGAATCCATGATAAGAAGCTGCAGGAGATAATGTTGGCTAATCGGGAGCTTACTTTGAGCAAGGGAATTGAAATGTGCAAGATGTTTGAGGTGAACAAAGAGCAAACAAAGGTCATTCAAGACGGACCATCGTCAAATTCAGTTAACTACGTTAAAAAATTTCATAAAGGTACAAATGGTATAAATACTACAAAGCATGCTAACATCAATAATTTTAATAAAACTAAGTTAAAAACTAATCAGTTTCAATCAAATTCAAAAGGTACTAATCTTCATTTAATTAATTTTAACAAGTGCTTAACTCGTCATTCAATGCATAAATGTCCAGCTCATAATAAGATCTGTTATGTATGTAAAAAACTTAATCATTTTGGTGCTGCTTGTAAGTACCGTAAATCTAAAAGAGTAAATGAAGTTAATGTGGACAGTTATGCATCGAGTGATGAGGATGGTGTATATTATTTTGATGTAATTGCTGCTGTTGGTGGAGGAATGAGAGATGCTTGGTTTTTCGTATTTTTTATCTTTTCTCTTTAATAACTTCGAAACTATTTATCTAAAAAACATGAAAACAACATTTTTAGATTACTACTGAATACTTAAATATGTGTACCAAATTTCATTGCAATCGGCCTAACAGATTCGAAGAAATCGCTTGTGAAAGACGAATGAACAGAAACCGAAGTGATGTTATAAGGGTTTCGTTTACACTCTGTGTACGGAACCCTAAAAAGAGCTTTATAAGTTTATTGTTGTGAAGGGGGAGATGGTTTAATCCCATTATTAGGGAGAGCAGTTTGTGAAGAACTTAATTTTTTGAGACGAGTGGGGCAGTTAGAAAAAATAAATTTATAAGAAGAGAATTCTAAAGTAAAAATTATTGAAAAATATAAATGTGTATTTAGTGGCTTAGGAAAATTCGCTGACAAGTACTCACTAAAACTAAAAGATGGGTTTGATCCCATTGCAAAGCCTGCTCGCAGAATTGCCCAAAATTTAATACAACCTTTGAAAAAAGAATTAGATCGTCTCCAGGAAATGGGTGTAATTAAAAAAGTTGAAGAACCAGTTGAGTGGACTTCTAATATAGTAATTGTGGAAAAACCAAATAATAATATCCGTATATGCCTTGATCCTAAGGACTTAAATAGTGCCCTTGTTGTTGAACAGTTTTCTATTCCAACATTTGAAGAACTGAGAGCAATGTTAACGGATATGAGTGTTTTTTCAGATCTGATTTAAAGGATGGTTTTTTCCATATTGAGTTAGACTTAAAGTCAAGTTACATATATGTACTTTTAGTACAATGCATGGGTTATGGCGTTATTTAAGGCTTCCTTTTGGTCTAAAACCATCACCAATGGTTTTTCAGAGGTAAACATCAAAAATATTTGGCCATATAAAGGGAGTTTTTATATATTTTGATGATTTACTCATCTTTGCGAAATCATATAAGGAGCATGACGATATTTTGCACGAGGTTTTTGAAACAGCTGTGTCTAATAATGTCAAATTCAATAAAGAGAAGTTTCAATTCAGATTGAATGAGGTTAAATACATGGGATTTATCTTGTCCAGCCGTGATTTGTCAATTGAAGATTCAAAAGTGGGACTGCAAAAAAATTCTAGGTATGATTAACTATCTTAGAGACTTTCTTCCGAATTTGGCAAAAGAAATCGAGCCACTTAGAGAACTTTTACGAAAGAATATTGTGTTTTCGTGGATGGAAAAACATTCTGCGTGCATGGATAAAATCAAAAATCTGCTAGCTAACGCTACGTCCCTTCAATGTTTTGACCCGTGTAAGCCTACAATCATTCAGACCGATGCAAGTTCATATGGACTTGGGGCATGTCTCCTACAAAACAAAAAACCGGTTGCTTGGGCCTCACGTGCTTCGTGCTCTTAATGATACGGAGAAAAATTATGGGCAGATAGAGAAAGAGCTGCTGGCCATTTTATATGCATGCAAAAAGTTCCATTTTTACATTTATGGAAGACAAGTTACGATTAGGGGGGTTCACATGGACCAACATGCTCGACAACATGGCTCGTTGGCCATCAATGCTCGATCATGTGAACACAAAGACAACTGCTGGACCAACATGTTGGACGGATTTCAAAATTTTTTGATAACTTGGTTGGGTGGCTCGTCCAACCAACCAACTTGTGTGAACAGATGCTCGACAACTTCGGTATTAATTTTCATTTCGTAAATGTCTCGGTCGCGTTCACATCATGTGGGAATAATGGAAACAATTGCAAAAAACCTCCACCCTTCTGTCCCATATCTATTTCTTCATTCTCAAAGGTTATTTTTCTTGTTTTTCTTCGGTTTCCCTCTCTTCCTCTTCTTCTTCCAGAATTTCATTTATGCTTTTATTTTCGCACATTGTGTCTGCTTGCTACGAAAATAAAAAAAATGAAGTTCGACAACATCAGTATTCATGTGAACGCAAAGTCGGAAAGTTCGATTGGCATCGAGCCAATGTTGTCGAGCATGTTGGTCCATGTGAACCCCCCTATTGAGACAGATCATAAGCACGGTTGCCGTTTTGGTAGAATTCTACCAAATTTGGTAGATTTTAATTGCTCTGGTAGGTTGGAAGATTCATGTTTAATTTGGTAGATTTTAATCCTTTCGAATGCAAATGTTTATGAAAATATTAACAAACCTGTCCTAAATTTACTTTTCAAATTAGATTATTTTAAACAATCAAATGAAATCGTGGTCTTACATTTTCAATTGAATCTACTGTTGTGTGTAAACTCATTATGCTAAGTTTGTTAGACTGAATGCACTCATTTGCATCTTCTGTCAAAAATTTAACTGTGGTTGTCAAGTAAAATAATAGGTACAATTTTCGAATAGTTGAATATAACGATATAAGTATACACCAGTGGCGAGGCGTGACTAATTTCTAAAGGTAAGTCGGAGAAAAATGAGCGTCAGTCCAGTCATTTTAGAAATATAAAACCCGAATCTGCGGGAAAATTCCTAGTGGGGTAGATTTTTGTGTACATCTATTACGGCGCTGTTATGAAGATGTGTAAAATCGACATTGAAATCGTGCCGTTATGGTGGTCAAATGGTCGCGAAATTCAGTTTTTCGTGAATATTTCGCGACCTATTGCCCGGAGGGCGATAAAAGTCAAAGACAAATTGTTCGTCTTGAGATTATCTAAAATCAATGCCTCAGTCATATCTCTAAAATTAACCGTTTTCGGAGAAGAGGGACTAGAATGCACTCACATTTAATCTATTGTTTTTTCTATTCCGCAGATGAAAACTTAACTGACTGGAATAAGATAAATAAAAGAATATTAGTAATATTCTTTTTACAAGAAGCTGAGAGAAAAAAAAACAAGATAAAGTGCATTTTTGGTAATAACGCCTTAGAAATTTGAACATTCAAGCCCATTTTTATATACCTCAAGTCATTACATATTTAAGTTTCAATGACCTTAACTTCGAAAGAAACCTTTCTGGATGATGCAATTGCAATGTTTTGAATAAATAAAAATGAATAAAAACACTTTTTATCTTCAATTAATAATTTTTTTGTTCACACTTTGTTTGTTTGTTTTTTAGAACAAAATGAAAATCTCATTTGCCTAGCTCATTTTGGCTAGTTGTGCCACTAAACTGCAATTACAGTAACTTTATGACAACAAATTTGTCACTACGCAATTTTCTTTAAGTGGCAACCCCTACTTCTTAAACTTCATCCGCCGAGAATGAAGGAAAATGTCCTATAAGTCCATAAGAGACGGGTTACGTTTGTCTATTTTCCTATACAGAATCAATGAATTTTTGTTTACAAAATGAATAACAAGTGTAGTGCGTGAACGTACTGCTTTGCTTTGCTTAGACTCAACGTCGACCTGACATGCGCAATGAGTATTTCTCCATTTCCAACACACTTGTTTGTTTTTTGCACAGGCAAGTGAATTTTCAGATACATACAGATTCATCGATGAAAGTCGATGAACATCGGGTTACTTCTATGCTTAAGAATGCGTTGGTTGAATAAAGAGGCACACGCGCAGCGAAAAGTAGAAGCGGAAACGGGATAGAAAACAAATTTGTTCTATTCAGCGAAAAAATAATAACCCGGCTTACTTTTAGAAGAAAATACATGTTGATTGAAATGTAAAATAATGTCGCAAGCGTTGCTGTTGTATGATTTTTTGCTTATATACATGTTGCATGAAGTTTGTTTGTTGATATTGAGATTTTCAAAAGGTAAGTCGATAGGAATAGACTTATATGGTGCCTTCGCCACTGGTATACACGATTGTACGATCTTCCAATATTGGCCGAAATGTCAAATGTCTTCCAATGCGAGCCAATTAGCTTTCAATTGCCAATTTTCTATCAAATGAAAATTTTCTGTTTATACGGTTGGACAATTTTATGATCCAAAAATTAATCAATTTATTTTAAGAAAATTGGCTGTCAATTATCGAAAATTTTTTGTCATCCAATTAAAAATTGCCTGTTTAAACGATTGGAAGACTTAAAAGAAGTTGGTAGACTCCTTGGAACACAATTTTCTTGACAAATGAAAATATGAAACGCAATTTGAAGGCGAGGATATGCAAGAAATTTTGAAATCATACTTTTTCGAAAAAGGTGATTAAGAGTGGTAAACCCAGACTCCGGACTTAACATAATTTCTTTGGAACTGCATTTAACTCGGATGCAACATACTCTTCAAAAATTCGATTTGGTGTTGTCGGTGCTTTGTTATTTTTTCCATTAAATTTACCGATATTTCTTTTATGTCATGCTTTTCCTCCAATGAAGATTAAGGTATTCAAAATGCAACACTTCTGGGTCGTTTTCCCCTGTTGTCTTTGTTGGAAAACATGTTGTGTCTTGTCTGCCTAGTTCTTTAAGAAAATACCAAAAAATAAAAATAAAAAGCCAAACCAACAACAGTTCTAAATAATATGTCATGACATTGTCGATTGTTCCCTGGCCCATTTGGCTTTCTTTCGGTGACGGCCATCCCAATGACGTCCCCAACCAACGTCAAGCAAAACTGTGTTCTTGGGAAGCTTACACTCTGCACAACCTGCATCTCAAAAATGGTTTGAAAATAAGAAAAATCGTGTGTTTCGACGCGTTCACACGATTGGAAGAAGTTGGCCAATTTTTTTATAGAAAATTGGAAGAAAATTAGCTGCCAATTTTTTTTTCTGTTACTTTTGAGGAAAAAAATTGGGTTTTAAATGATTGAGAGAAGATTTTGTTCAGAAAACTACTATGAAAAAAGGAAACGGAATTTGAAAACCGCTATCATTTTTCGAATTGAAGAAAATTTGTATCAGAAAATTGACCAATATTGGAAGATCTTCCAATCGTGTATACTTGTGTTCCAGAAAAGGATTGAAAATTATATTATATCTAAAATAAATGTTATGTTTTATAAAATTGAACTTTGGTAGATTTGTCTTTGAATTGGTAGATTTTGGAAAACTTTGTGGTAGACATTTTTTTGGGAGAACGGCAACCGTGATCATAAACCTCTCGTGCCTCTTTTTGAGAAACACATTAGCAAAATACCTTCAATGAGACTTCAACGCATGCGTCTTAAACTAGAAATTTATAATTTGAAGCTTACTTATATACCAGGCAAATATTTACATTTGGCAGATGTTATGTCACGATATGGTGATGATAAATACTCTAAAGATGATGTTATAAACTTAGAGGGATGTGTGCATGAAATAAATATGTCACATGAAAAACGAATTAGTTTTGAAAAAGCTACAATGCAGGACACGGATTTAAAACTAGTTCTGAAATTTTACAGAGAAGGTTGGCCAAAAATAAAAAAATAACTATTCGCCTTGTATTAAGTACCTCAGTAAACTAAAAAATGATATTATTTGCGAAAATAATTTGGTGTTGTTAGGGGACAGAATCATAGTTCCTAACGTTTTAAACATGAAGTACTACGGTGGCTACATGTGTCTCATTCAGGTAGTGAAAAAATGAAAAACAGGGCTCCTATGCTTTTTTATTGGGTGTGCATTAACAATGAGACAATGACATAGACAACTTTGTTGCAAGTTGTAAGATATGTCAAAAATATTCAAACGCATCTCAAAAGGAGCCCTTGCTTCATCACACAACGCCTAACTATCCGTTTGAGAAAGTTTTTTTGTGACATAGCTTCTTACTCTGCCAAAGATTATTTAATTCTCGTTGATTCATATTCAAAGTGGATTGAGATTCTTGAATTAAAAAATAAAACTGCGTTAGAGGTCATATCAGTGCTGAAACCAATTTTTGCTTCATATGGCATTCCAAAAGAATTTGTTTCTGATAATGTTCCATTTAATAGTTATGACTTATGAGTTTAAGAAGTTTAGCAACGATTACGAGTTTAAATTAAACTTCTGCTCTCCGAATTACCCACAAAGTAGAGCATTTGCCGAAAAGGAGTTCAGATTGCCAAAAATTTGTTAAAAAAGTGTGCTGAGAGTAACACC
Organism: Sphaerophoria taeniata; assembly: GCA_943590905.1. NCBI lineage: Eukaryota > Metazoa > Arthropoda > Insecta > Diptera > Syrphidae > Sphaerophoria > Sphaerophoria taeniata. The sequence goes on along the minus strand of OX016540.1, from coordinate 17,306,513 downwards.
GACACATACTTGGCTATCTCAGTTATTGTTGTCTAGGGTAAAACGAACTCCAATGCCAGTATGTGAAAAATTTCTCATGCCCAAGATTGTCGAGATGGTTCCAAATAGAATAAAACCACAAAATTCAAGAAACAAAGAATATTATGACAAACGTGCAAAGACTTGAGAAATTAGAAGCTCCTAGATCATTCTTGGTAAAATTAGGAACAGGAGACATACTTCGTAGAACAACGAATCACCTCAAGTTTTGTAACGATTCTTATGATACTATGCCTGTTTTGCCTAGCGTCCCTGATTGCAATAACAAAAACAAACGATCCAATATAATAACGCGGTCACCTCATCTTTTAAGATCAAGAACACACACTGAAACCGATAAGCAGCAAACATATATAAATAAAAAATAAATTCTATATAATTTATTGATCATTCTTTGAGCTTCCTGTGATGTAAACATGCGTGTTCTTATGAGTTATGAGATAGATAGTGACCTACTCTGCGCTGAAAAAGAAAAATGAGAACTAGATGAGAGGAAGGTGCTGATTTGAAGTTTCTGTTTTTTTTGCACGATGTATAAGTACCTAAATTCTGGACTTATTGCTCTGCATTTAAAAAGTAGGTAGGGTGTTAAAAATCAAATGGTTTTTTCCGCTAAACTAATCCGTCGCCCAAAAATGGTTCGATAGTTAGTCCATTCGAATATTCCAATCTGTCACGGTCAAAAAGTTGAAAAATGCCCATCGTAAGGAACAACAAACGTTTCTTATTTGAATGTTGTACAAAAACAATGTATCCGTCAACTGTTAAACGATTAGGCTCACAAACAATCTCAATAAAAAAATAAAAAAATAAAACAAAGACTTCAACAGTCTACTCAACTACATCTCAATGCCTTAAATACATAAGAGATTATTCACTTAATAAAGCTCTTAATGCCTATCAATTTCACAACTTAAGCTGTCAATTGATATTTGCGCTTGAATTCCCATCAAACAGAACCTAGTCGCTCTTTTATAGACTTCACCTCATTTCAAAAACAGTGTTAATTTATTTGCCAAATTCCCTAAAATCCCAAAGGCAGTTAATAAATTCCCCAACTCTCAAAAGTTCATACCGCGTCCCGCCAGCAAAACAATTCAATTCCCTTTCGCTTGAATAATTCCATCACAATCATCTTCACTCTCAAAGGAACTTTCATTATTTTGACGAGAAGAGAATCTAAGTTTGTGTTCCGCATCCGCATTCAACATTCCTTCAAGAATAATAATGATTACAAAATCTTCTTAGCGAATAACACACTATTGTAAGTCGTAATACACTCCGTAATGCAATTACTTTTCCAGATTAATTGTGGGATTTATGTGGGAACGAAGGGAACAAGTGCAACCATCATCATTAAAATGCTGTAATGCTGTGCAAATTCCCATTTATCCTTTAGCAATCAAGTAAGCTCGTCTTCGTGTCTTTTGCTTGTTTGGTTGTTAACTCCTTTTACAGATATTTTTTGTTCCTACCACGGATCCACTTCCGTCAAACTTTTCCCTCTACTTCATAATAATTACAAAATGGCAAAGTGGAGTGGAGTATTCTTCTATAAGAGTTTTAGATATATTAACCGGAAGAGATAGGAATCCTCAAAACGACAACGACAACGACGACGACGAAGATATCCCGAAAATGTACAGTCTCGTTTACCGTTCCTTATAATGTTCCTTTACATTCATTTAAATGTATAGTTACGTACATGGTGGTGTGTAGTTTTGTGAAAATTGCTTTTGTGTCTAGACCGGGGAATGGAACTTTTGAGCAATTTTCATCAGCGTTATAGTCGTTTTAGAGTTGCTGTTCTGTTCACTAATGCACGCAACCCCTCACCTCAGACGAAAACAAAAATCCTATTATTACTATTCACTGAACTAAATGAAATGTCTGCACTTGCTCGCTTTACCGCATTCATATGATGCAACCGGAAGTGTATCCATTTAAGCCATTTTCTTTTTGGATCTTGTGTTTTTTTTTTACTCCCTTGTGAATTCCTTAAGTTAAAGAACTATTCACTTGTGATGTCACTGTGCGAGGGCTGGCATATATGTTTTTTTGTTTATCTAGTCTATTGTTGTTTGAATCCTTTATTCGGGAGGTTTGCTAGGTCAGAGTCGCTGTACAGTTCGTGGTTAAATCTTTTCCTCCATTCACCGTTTATGCCTAGGGTGCTCTCATCCATTTTTGACAGGGTCCATACTTCTGCACCATACAGCAGGACGGGGATGATGAGGGTCTTATAGAGGGTTACCTTAGTTGTTCGGGAGAGGGCTTTACTGCCCAATTGCTTTCTTAGCCCGAAAAAACAGCGATTAGCAAGAGTTATTCTCCTTCTGATCTCGGCGCTGATATCATTGTTCCTGTTGATAGCGGAGCCAAGGTATACAAAGTCCCTAACCACCTCGAAATTATATGCATCTATCGTGACGTTTTGTCAAAGACTTTGGTGTTGGGTGTCCTTTCTCGATTTTTTTTTTTTTTTTTTTTTATAATTTGCACACACTAAATGGGCTTCTTATACCCTTATTATGCCAGAGACACAGTGAGTGCATTAAGAATTTAGAAAGGGGTTTGAGAGTAAGTGTCGGTGTACATTGGTTTTGAATTCATCAACATTGCAATAACTGGGAAAGACAAAGTGTGGAAGGGAGTTCCACATTCGCGTAGTACGGCTAAAGAACGATTCTCTATACTTAACAGTACGTCCGAAGTTGGGCTCAAGGGTAAACTGATGGGCATTCCTGGAAGCGCGGGTATTACGGTTGAATGTCTTAAGGGGAGGAATGCAACTGGCTATTTCACTAGAGCAATTACCGTAGAAGTAACGGTAGAACAAAGAGAGACATGAGACGTTACGACGGTGTTCCAAAGAAGTGAATGAATTAGTGATGCCTCTATCACCAATCATTCTTATAGCTCTTTTTTGTATACCATCCAAGAGGCTTAAGTATGTTACTGGAGCACCAGCCCAGAGATGGGAATTGTACTCAAGCTTTGGACGAATATAAGTCTTATAGATAATAGCCAGATCAGACGGGGAGAAAAATTTCTTGCACCGTCTTAAGAAACCCAAACATCTTGCGGCATTTTTGGCGACATCGCATATGTGCTCGTTCCACAAAAGGTGGTCAGTGATGCACATACCGAGAATCTCGAGATGTTCGGTCTCATTGATGCAAGTGCCACTCATGGATAGTGGCAGGGGGGTATATCTCGCTTTGACGATACAAGACAGCATTGAGTTTTCGAAGCATTAAACTCTACTCGGTTTCGTATTCCCCATTGTACAATGCTGTTTAAGTCAGAGTTTAATGAGCTCATCATATTTTGCCGTTGCAGTTCCACATCCGAAGAGGAGGGATGCGAGTCTGGAAACGAATATGAAAAGCTAAGGGTGCTATCGTCAGCAAAACAATGAATTGGATTAGAAGTTACAGACAGGAGATCATTTATGAAAATGAGAAAGAGGGTCGGAGACAAAACGGAGCCCTGGGGCACACCAGCATTTATGTTGTGGGTTTCAGACTTGAATCCATCCAAAACAACTTGTATTGAACGGTTCGAGAGAAAATTTCTAATCCAACGAAGAAGGGATTCATCGATACCGAAAGCACGCATTTTCGATAAAAGAGCAAGATGCCAGACTTTATCAAATGCCTTTGAAATATCAAGTGCAACAATCTTATTTTCTCCAAAACGATGTAAAGATTTGTTCCACTGTTCGGTGAGATAAACCATCAGATCACCAGTGGACCTGTTGCTGCGAAAGCCGTACTGCCAGTCATTAAGAAGCTTTCGGTCTTCAAGATATTTCTTGAGCTGATAGTTTATCAGCGTTTCCATGACCTTGGAAAGAAGGGACGTTAGTGCAATCGGTCGATAATTGGAGGGAGAAGAAGATTTGCCTTTTTTTGGGATAGGCTGGACAAATGCTGTTTTCCAACTGCTCGGAACGAGCCCAGAAGAATAGGATAGATGGAAAAGCTTACGCAAGGGTTTTGCCAGCGTGGAAGAACACCTCTTCAGAACAATAGCGGGGATACCATCCGGACCAGCGGATTTATGTATGTTGAGATCCTTTAGGACTTTAGCCACAGCACGAGTGCGGAAGAAGATTTGTCCCATTGAATCATTGACGCGCTCAAGAACAGGCGGAGTCATGGCACTCTCTGGCAGCGAAGAGTTGGCGGCGAACTGCCTAGCAAAAATGTCAGCTTTCGCGAGAGAGCTAACAACTGGAGTGTCATTGTCAACGAGCGTTGGGACCGAGGAAGACGAAGAATTCTTCATATTTTTAACAAATGACCAAAAATTTTTACTGCCTTTGGGACATTGCAGTATTTTTTGCCTTAATTTTTGGTCATGCAAAAACTTTGTCCGTCGAATATGGGCATTGCAGGCCTTCCTGGCTTGTTTAAACTTGTTCCGGTTTTCCTCAGTTGGGTTGGCTCTATAACACCGGAACTTTACTTCTTTTACCCTGATAACCTCTTTACAGCTTGAATCAAACCATGACTTTTCCTTGGGTTTGATGCTTTTAACCCTGTTCGGGATAAAAGTTTTCATTCCCAAAATAATCATGTTAGTAATCATATCTGCGCTGGAGTCTACGTCACCATCGAGGAAGCATAGTGACCAGTTAAAGATCCGGAAGAAGTTATTGAGACCGTCCCAGTTGGCTTTCTCGTATTGCCATACGGTTCTCTTCGGAGCTCTTTCCTTAACTGGATTAGTTTGACACGAGAAATTTGCAGATATGATACTATGGTCAGATCTGCCTAGAGGCGTTAATACATTGATAGTGTATTTATCAGGGTCAGACGTAAGGAACAAGTCAAGAGTGTTTTCAGCTTGGCCATCAATGTCCGATATACGGGTAGGCTCGGTGACCAGCTGAGTAAGGTGGTTGAACGCAGCAAAGATCTCAGCACACATACCTTCGGGTGTTGTCGGGCCCGAATGGAGAAGCCACGAAGAATCGTGGACATTGAAATCGCCCGTAATAACGATTTCAGTGTGAGGGTACAAGGAAACAATTCTTTGGATGGAGTCGGACAGAGTATCGAATTCGAGGGAGGTTGAAACTCTGTCCAGGTTAGGGCTTCGATAAAGAAAGCAATAGTGAATGATGTGCTTGTTTACGGAAAACTTAAACCACATAAAATTGAAAAAGGAGTTGGAGCAACGTCCATACTGTGGTAAGAATTGATACGCAACATCACTCCTGATGTAAACGGCGAGACCATGGTGGGAAAGGAATAATGGCACTAAGCTATACCCATGAATGAGAAATTCAGTAGGATCGGAATTCTCACCTACTTGGGTTTCGCTCAGCGCCAAAACAGCTGGCCTGTTAGACACAGTGTGGATGTACGTAGAAAGAAAATTCGTACGTAGCCCACGAACATTACAGTAATCTACCCTGAAATTGTCAGTCATTGCAAGTAAAAGAATAAAAAAAAAAACCAAAACAGACGAGATCTAAGAGTTGCTGAATTAAATTGAAGGAATTCTTTACGATTCAGCGCTACTGTTAGTGTTATGCCTTAACAGCAGCGTGAATCGATCCGACCCTGGAATTTAATCAGCAGATCTCTATTCGTCTGTTGTTGACGGCATATCATATGCATACACTGTATGAGCACGAACAAAAAAACTCAATACAATGTATTGCCTATGGTAAGCTATGCAACTGTAAAACGATTATAAAGAGTATGGGATGCTAACTTACTGTGCTCTTGCGGCCATGGGTATTTTTTTTTGCCTTTTCTTGTGTGTGCTTATTTTTTTGCTATTGCAATTGATTTTATATTTTGTATTTTTTTATTATTGGTTTCTGGTGTTTTATTTGGTTGGTAATGTTGTTTGTTGATGACAGCATATACTTTGTTTTGCCCTTAATGATCGCTTTAACCCATTTTTTCCGCCTCTGTCTGTATACCCGCAAAAGCACTGTTGACATCACGCTGGCGTTCTCCCAATGATATCAATGTCATCACTAGGGCAACCAAAAATATGCTCTATAAAAACCATTTATAGCGCTTTAAATATGCTCTTAAAAGCCAATTATATGCTCTAAAAATATGCCCTAAAAAATTTTGATGTAGCGAAAAATCTTTAACTTCGTGTTTTTTTTAAGTTTATTGACTTAAAAAAAAAAAAAAACAGAGGTCAAAATATCCTTAGACACAAATAAAAGAACCAAAAAAAAAAACATAAAAAGCTAAATAAATACCAAAAATGAAAAAAGGAAAATATAAACCAGAATAATTAAAAAAAAAAATTTGTTAAAATTTTTGTTGCAATAAAGGAAAACAGTTTTACTTAAAATTTTTTCTCTGAAAACATTTTTGTAGGTACATCATCCGCCAGTTATACGTGCAAGCCATTATTTCAGATTCAGTTTTTTTTTTTCTATGAATAAATTCTGCCATAATAAACAATTTGAGCCCTCTAATTTTTCCGAAATATCGATAATTTTTTTTTTATTTATTCGATATTGGAGTCGATGGTAGATATTAATTTTAACTTGGGCATCGATCAATAATTTTATGTTAGCTGAAGGCCGCTTGTTTCCAGCTGTGCAATACATTTCAATAAAAATGTATAGGTAATTGGATGAAAGAAATATCAAGTCACGTTTAATGCCACTTCATTAAAACAATTTTTTAATAACTCGTATTGCAGATGATTCCTCTTCATGTAGTGTTTCGAAAAGGCTTTCCACTTTAAAAAAAAAAATTCTACACAGTAAACTGCTTCCCTCCAAGATACCCAAGAAGTGGTGTTTCCGGTGCAATATCCTTGAATACCCTTATTTTTGACTGTGCTTTTAAACACTTTTTTCACGTTTGCGATGAAAATATCAACTTCTGGAAATTAACCTCGCAGTGTTTCACAAGTTCTATGGAGCCTGTGGGCCTCACAAGTGACATGCGTTACTTTTGGATAAAATACCTACTTGAATAGCATCGCGAATTTTTCGAAAAAAAAGTTTAAAAAAAGTATTTACTCTAACATTTGCAACAAAAATTACAAGTAATTATGAAATATGCCAAAATATGCATTTTAAAGCAAAATATACAAAAATATGCATTTATAACAAAATATGCTAAAATATGCTCTAACGAATAGGGTCCAAAATGTTTGTTTTCTCATGAAACGTATTTCTATCTTGTCAATTAGCAAATTCGACGTTCCAAAAAAAACATGCTCGAGCATATTTTTGGTTGCCCTAGTCATCACCGTACGCGAGTAGTTGCACAGACTTCTGGGAGATAGTGCCTCTAGTGTTGACGCGGGAGTTCTGCACTATTCGTTCCAGTATGATGTTAAAGAAGTCGCATGACAGTGCATCACCTTGTCTTAAACATTTTTTGACATCGAAGGCGTCGGTGAGGTCGTTACCGACTTTAATGGAGCACCGTGATGTATAGCTACGAGTTAGTGGTCCGAGTCGATGTTGGCTTCTCGGAAGTTTCGGACGTCAACAATGCTTGAAGAGTGTCTTGTGTCGATCGCAATATGATCAATCTGGTTGACAGTTGATTGGTCTGGAGACTTCCAGGTCCTCCTGTGGATGTTGAAATGTGAGAAACACGTACTTGCCACTACTATGTTTCGCCCCGCTGTAAAATCGATAAGCCTGAATCCGTTATCGGAGGTTTTTTCGTGCAGGCTGTGTTTTCCGACTGTTCCACCAAAGATGTCCTCTCTTCCTAGTTTGGCGTTAAAATCTCCTTAGACAATTTTAACGTCGAAGCTAGGGCATATTACTCGTATGTCTTGTCGAGGAGCTCGTAGAACTTGTCTTTGATGTCGTCAACTTTCTCTTGGGGGCGTGAGCGCATATAAGGCTTATGCTGCCAAATTTAGCCTTTATACGGTTTGTCGAGAAGCGCTCGTTGACAGCTCTGAAGCTAAGGACATGCTGCCTAAGCCTGCCTCCACGACAAAGCCACATCCAAACAGACGCTGTTATTGTTGTTCTCTGCAGCATTAGCCGTGTAGTAGATATCGCAGTTTTTCATCCTCCTTTTGCCCGTCCCATCCCATCGCATTTCCTGGATGGCGGTTATATCCGCTTTATAACAGTCTAGGGCCTCCGCTAGTTGTTCGACTGCACGTGGTCTGTCCACGTACATAACCGAATCTCGTTATCCGTATTTCGTTTTCTTTTCTTAACGTGATTGCGAAGTCACCCCAAAGTACGAACCGCAACCTGGAGGGTCAGGTCCTTAGTTTAACTCCAAGGGCAAAGAGCCGGACAAACCGCTCCTTATCGGTCTGAGCTCCAAATATCGTCGAAGTAGCCCGTATAAGGTGTTCACTGAGTAGTTCAACCTAACTGAAACTGTAGACTCCACCAGGTGCGGGGAAATAACTCCACGGGAACTAACTCCACTGAGGGATTTACTTCCCACCAAGTGAGAACTTACTCCACTTTTGTAAAGTGTAGTTAGTTCCCATGTACAGTGGGAATTAAATTCTTCAAAAAATTAGTGGATCTAATTCCCTTCAAATTTGAAATAATTTGTCACTTTAATTGAGAAAAATTTAAAATAAGAATTCAATTATACTGAGCAATTTGGTTTGTGAAATTAAAATAAATGTCTTAGAAACGAAGTCATTCCGAAATTCAGTTTTTAAGACTGAAAATAATTTAAAAAAATCGCATGTACAAAAATATTGAGAAACTTACCTACTCATTCGGAAACACATTTTTAAGAATCTGACCCCCTATATGGTCCTTCATTAATTTTAAACATTTTCTAAAACGGTATATATAACGATTGAAATATACCGCATGCTGTAAGTTTATGTGACATAAAGAAAACTTTTTCCAATGCAAACATTCTTCTGAAGTTTGGTGTTCGGTGAGAGTAGGGCATTCTACAAGCACACTGTACTTGAACCCAGTTTCATCTTGTTGCATCTTTTTGTCCCCTTAAATAACTGAGGTATTTCAATAACATTAAAAGTTCCATCAGAAAGACATTTTTTTACTGACTCTATGAACTCTACAATCCCTCTCAAATGGTTTAAAAAATTGTATTATTAAGGATTTGGAGCTTGAACCAAAAATTGCAAGCGAGCGAAGCGAGCGGAAAAAATTTTGCCCAAAAGAGAATCAATTTGGGGTGTGAAAATAAAAAAATTCGCGCGAATTTTTTTATTTTCACACCCCAAATTGATTCTCTTTTGGGCAAAATTTTTTCCGCTCGCTTCGCTCCCAATCAAACCAAATTGATTTGAGTGTTACAGATAGTCATCATCCTCAGACCAAGGTGAAAAAAGATACTCAAAATGAATCATTGCAGTGCAGCAGTGCTTTCCAGACACTAGCATGCTTTCCCAAATTAATGGAAACGGCAACAGCTTTGAAAATGAATTGCTCTATCCATTTTGTCGACAAATAGGTAGTAAATAAAAATGATCTTATTTATTTATAAGACATTTTGGGGTTGTAGTTATGTATGTATACACGAATGACCCACCATAGTGGTCCCATTTTCGGGACTTCTGACTTCCGGACCAGTTTCCCTGCGCCATGTATAAATGTGTGAACTTAATTCCCATTAGAAAGTGAACTAAGTTCTCACCGTTCATAGGAACTAACTACACTTTGCAAAAGTGGAGTAAGTTCTCACTTAGTGGGAAGTAAATCCCTCAGTGGAGTTAGTTCCCGTGGAGTTATTTCCCCGCACCACGCCACCATTGACTTCATCTTGGGAATTCTTCCGCTGCCGCCTGAAAAAAGGAGTAGGCCCTCAGCAGAAAACACTCTCTTAACAGCTGTAAAAAAAGTCAACAAACAAAATTCATTTATTTTTGGAGGGATGATGCTGATGTCTACAAATCCCTCCAAAGCAAATTCGAAGCAGGTGAATCGTAACGCAGACGAAGACGAAACTAAAGCGTGTTTGTGTGCGGATTGTAGCATCACTTAAAATAAGCGCTGCAATGAAGCATTACATTTTCTTTCGCCACACTAACTTTCATACATCGTCCATGTCGCAGTCTGCGTCCCCCCTGACTACCCTGCTAACATAAAATCGACTTCCCCATCAGTGGTAAGAAGTTAGTTCCGTTGGTTGTGCGGATTCGTCCGTTGATTGCCCAAAAATATCCATAAATCGCCTTAATTCGTGCGTGATCCGGATTTACCCTACGATTGGTCAAAAACGATCCTTAACTCAATTTTCCATGTTAGGACCCTAAACCTACGTTAAGGATAAAGTTATTCGCAGCACTTCTTTTGACATCGCCAGTAAGAATATCGCACTCTTACAAGCCCCTGTTAAAAAATTTTATGGATAAAAGTGCTGAAGTTAGTTGTAAGAAAAATTTGACAAATAATCAACCTGTAACCGTGGTTGACTGGCGAGCAAAAGTACCTCACAGCACTTAAATAACAAAAAAAAAATACATCCAATTTAATCCCTACCACTTCGAATTACTTGATGTGGTTTTCATTTTATTCCCCAACAGGTGACTTCATTACTTTTATTGACTCCTTGATTGCGAATAAATTAAAACGAACCATATCCCATTCAATCAATCTTGAACCGCTTTTCAAGATATCTCTCTCTGTTGATAAATGATGGGTTATCCTCTCACATTTAATGAAAATGAATTAATATAAGTGAAACCTCGTTGGTTTAACCAACTTAACGTCATTGACAGGTCTTAATGTATCGTGGACAATCTTTTGCAATTTAAGCAAAAAATAAATTTATGGAGATTAAAAAATCTTTATAATGAACACAGCTAGTTGGGGGCCGATCGGGCACGATGTGTGAGGCCTTGGCCCGGCCAGTGGTAATATTCTCATAATAACCTTCTTACTTGTGCTCTTAAAATTGTTTCAATCTTGTGTTTATTTTATTTTATTAAATATTCATCAACAGCATCGTTTTGATTAAATTAAATTACCTTAATTCTAGGAAGCTGCTATAAAAAGACATCTTTCTTTACCTTTTCAATATCAATTACCTCCCCGTAGCTGATTTCCTTCTCTATTTTGTTCTTAAATTGTTTGAATCAGATCCCACCTGTAACTTTGTCTACGGTCCGTGTGCGTGTTGAAAGGAAAATGTATACAAAAGCAACCCCAAAGGAATGTCCCCAACAATTTTGTATTGTAAGCAAAGTTTAAGCAAGCATAAAAGACAGAAAAAAAAGCTGAATGTCCGTAAAGTCTTGTTCTATGTCGATCCAACCAGGAGCCAGGAATCCATGTCAACGGTGCTGCGTTTATTCCATGACATCATCATCGTTCGTTGTCCATGCAAAATATGCAAATGACTTCTCGACAGATATTGTTCCTGGCATAAAACTAGGAATACAATATTTCTGGAAGAAATCTTAAAAGGCTCCTTCCTTGAAATTCTTTCGTCTGCTCGTGCTGTCCTCATCTTGGATACTGGGGTTTGTGTCAAAGTGTCCATTGCATATTGGGGCAGACAGCCCAGGACACCATCCCGACAGACAATATCAATGACGAAATATCCTGTCCCTAGGCGCCTTCTCTGTCATCTTAGAAAGAACATAAATAAGCTCAGAAATATACGCTCAGTCCATCGAAGTTTTAATTGCACTTGTAAGAAGAAATATCGCCTGCTCCTGCTCCTGAAGAAATCACTTTGGCATGTCATCTTCAAACAAAATGAAAATTTTAAAGAAGAAGAAAGAAACGAACACTGAGCAAAGTTTGGTTTGTTTGCTCCCACCATGTTGAACGAATCCTTGAATCCTCAAAGTCGTCATGTCAGTGGTTGACTTGGAATGGTTGGCTGAGTTGAGTGTCACTGTTCGCGGTGGTGGTGAAAAGGCTAAGCAGTAACGTCATCCATTTTGCACCAGTTTTTTTTTATTTTTTACTTGCTGTTTTTGATGGAAGGGAAAAGCTTTTGTGCGTTTTATCCGCGAACATCCATCCTAGATTATTATTTTTTTTCGCCCGTTGGCGGCTCTTGTTTGATTTCAACGGAGCAAAGTTTTTGTGATAGGATAACGTCGAGAGGATCTACTTTTTTGCACTTCTCTTTTGAAATGCTTGGCTTTGACATAGGAAATTAATATTGTGACATAGTTTTTTTTTTGTTCTTAACTCTTTTGATCTGGTAACAGATTGAGGAAGGATAACCAAACAAAAGAAAGGCGAATTAATAAAGGCAGAAATTTACATTCGTTTTTGTGTCACTTTAAAACACGTCCTCAAATTTTTCTATAGGATTTTTGGAACAATGCGTGTCCATCAGTTTGAAGTCTGAATATGACAGTTTGTTGGAAAAAGTGATGAAACACATTTGGGCCATTTTGTTAAACCAAAAAAATTTGATTAAGAAAATTGAAATCCTAAAATAAAATAATTGTTTCATATTTTTATTAAAAAAACAGGTCATTGCATTTATATAATTCTCTGAAAAATAATGGATTGAATTTAGACAGAATGCGACATTAAATCAAATCCAAATTTGCAATTCATTTACACAGACAAAGGAACTTGTTTTGCAGCCTTATTCGTGTATTCAAAAATAATGAAAATAGTTTTGAGTATTAATTATTTTGGTAAATACAATCACAAGTACTGGTTAGTGATTCTTTTTTTGAGTTCTTTTGTGTTTATTTGTTTTAAATTTCAGAAAATTCATTATTCGTTCGAATTTGGGGTTGACATTCAACATGTTTATCAACTTGTCGTGTTGGTGGATTTTTATAATGTGAACCCACCTTAAATCTTTATGACATTTCTGACATTTCTTCGCGAATACACCCTGCACGCAACAGCTGTTCGATGACACTGTTATTTGAAATTTGTTTTAATAACCTTACTTTTATTTTAAATTTTAAATTTATGTTTTACTATATGATTTAGAGCCGATTTTTCAATCATCGAACAAAAATAATAATAACAAACTGGCAAATAAACTTATCTGAGTATTCATCGGTCGAATAAATTAGAGCGTTTTACTTCAGATAAAGTCTATCTGACGATTGAAAAATCCAATATTTTGTTATTTGTCGAATAAAAACTATCTGCTTGTTTATCTGACGATTGAAAAATCGGCTCTTAAAGCATTACTGATATTTTCCATTTTACATTCAGTTGGAAAATATAATTAAAAACAAATTGATTCAAGCTTTAAAATACAATATATTTGAATCAGGGTTTTTGAACGAATAAATATTTTCTTTGAAACAAAAAACATAAACATACTTAAAACAATATTGATGCTAGATATGTATGTATATAAAACAAGTAGATAATTTAAAGTAGATTCTAAATAGCATATAGAACTTCAACACCCCCACTAGAATCTAACTTTTCAAACCCATTAATCTAGAACAGAAAGTTGATTTTTCACAAGGAAGTCCTTTTGTTAAAATGTCAGCTACCATTTCAGATGTCTTCAAATAAGTTAATTTGATAATTTCTTCATTGATAACGTCTCTTACAAAATGATGTCTGACATCTATGTGTTTAGTCCTTGCATGGTAAACATTGGGCGTAGTTAGGGATATAGCACTTTGATTATCACAGAATAAAACAATTTTGTCTGTGTCTGGAAGTAGTTCTTTCTTCAATCCGGTAAGCCAAAGCGCTTCTTGAATAGCTGAATTTAGTGACATGTATTCAGCTTCCGTGGTCGATAAAGCAACTGTGGGCTGCTTGCGGCAACACCATGAAATCGCGCCACCCAACATTTTAAAAACGTATCCAGTGACAGATCTCCGGTCATCTGTATTAGCAGCATAGTCTGCATCGCAAAATCCAGTTAAAAGCTTATCATCTTCATCATTCTTGGAATAGCAAAGTTTAAAGTCTGCTGTTCCTTTGAGATAGCGTAATATTCTTTTTGCTGCTATCCAGTGAGCCTTCCCTGGATTTTGATTGAAACGGCTTAAGGTATTTACTGCATAGCTGATATCTGGTCTTGATACTTGTGCAGCAAACAGCCAGCTTCCAATCAGTTCTTGGTAAGGGATTTTTGACATCTCTTCACTCTCTGATCTTGATTGGGGCGACATGGTTTTACTCAATTTTTGGTTATAGTCGATCCGTGTTGAGCAAGGATTGCAACTTGTCAAACCAAAACGTTCTACCAATTCATTTATGTATTTTTCTTGATCTAATTGAGAGTTGACCATTTTTTCTGTCTCTATGCAATCTTAGTCCCAAAAAAGAATTTGCAATGCCAATGTCTTTTATGTGGAAATGCTTCATTAAATTTTCCTTAAGTTGTTTCTTGAGTTGAGGATGATTATCCAAAATCAACAAATCATCTACATAGATCGCAACTATCAACATCTTATCATCTAAACATAGATAATAGATACATGGATCTAACTTGGATTGCTTCATCCCAAATTCTTTTAAGGCATTATCTAACTTTTGATTCCACATACGAGACGACTGTTTCAAACCATATATGGATTTCTTTAATCGGAGAACCTTATTATCTCCACCTTCAAATCCTTCTGGTTTCCGTAAATAAATTTCTTCATTCAAATCACCTTGCAAGAAGGCTGTTACGGCATCCATTTGTTCTATGTCGAGATCTTTTTTCACAGCTAAGGCCAAGAGAAATCTGATAGATTCATATCTCACCACAGGCGAAAAAGTTTCTTCATAGTCGATGCCTTTTCTTTGACTACAACCCTTAGCCACCAGCCTAGCTTTGTATCGGGATATTTTACCATCTACATACATACATCCACTTTGGACTTGAATACCCATTTCGTATTTAAAACCTTCTTCCCTGTAGGTAAATCGGTTTCTTCCCAGGTTTGGTTGCCTATTAACGATGCATATTCATCATTTATTGCCTCTAACCAGCAATCTCTATCTGTTCTTGATATGACAATGGAACATCTATGTTGTTATTACTTGCAACATAAGTAACGCTGTTTTCGATGATATTTCGGTTTCTTATTCTCTCAGATCTGCGAACGTTTTCTGTTGTAGAAACTCCAACATTTTCCAATACATTACTGACAGCTTCATCCACTTCGACAATCTGTTCTATGCTTTGGTCATTATTGGTGGATGTATTATTTTCTGAACTATCGCCATCAGATATTCCCTGACAAATATCTTCAGTATCCCCCACTGAACTTTCTAAGTATGATGGAAAATAATTAGTTATATTGTCATTCTTAATTACCTGCCCAAAAATTTCGTTTTCCAGACAGATCACATCTCGGCTTTTGATTAATTTTTTCTTTTCATCCGTCTCGACCCCGGTTACAGAATCCCACAAGTCTTCATGAACAAGAAAATTTTCCACAGCAAATTTCCATTCTTCGTAATTTTCCCTGCCTTTGAGGTTCTCAATTCCAGGGATCCACGCAGATGCCATTTTCTTCAAATATAGCTTCTCTTTTCAATAAGTTTTTATAAACCAAATTCCAGATATTATTTTTATGCCAGCGTATCTGGGCCCATAGCCAGTTGGAAAATATAATTAAAAACAAATTGATTCAAGCTTTAAAATACAATATATGTATGTATTTGAATCAGGGTTTTCGAACGAATAAATATTTTCTTTGAAACAAAAAACATAAACATACTTAAAACAATATTGATGCTAGATATGTATGTATATAAAACAAGTAGGTAATTTAAAGTAGATTCTTAATAACATATAGAACTTCAACACATTCGACATATGTAACGATGATCGAAAACCGGTTAGCAACTTCCGGACCATAACAAATAAACCCATGCGCATGAAAGCGCCAAGTGGACAGGTCCTTGGGCAGAAGTCATATGCATCAAAACCAAGTGGCTCAACAAAAGAATACAGCATACCGAACAATGCAGAAATCTCATAAAAATGACGGCTCCACTATTTCAAGATGATAGTCCGTGCTGCTTAAAGCAACAAAGTCGCAGATGCTGATGAGATAACGACCGAGCTGATTTAACGCTTCAAAAAACTAATTCACGAAGTTGAACGCATGGGAACAAAGACATGGATTTAGAAGCAAAGATGTAAAAGTAATATTAAAAACTAATTAACTGACATCTGAACAATCAGGATTTTTTAAGAAAAATAGTTGTATAACAGCTTTGTTAAGTGTTTCCCAAGATATGTATGAGGAAAGCTATTGACGAGGATAATGTTACATTTTTAATACTTCTCGACTTTTCCAAAGCATTTGATATGGTCAATCACGACATACTTTGTAAAAAACTTCTCAATTTGTTAAATTTTTCTACACACGCGGTCAAACTCTTATTCTCGTATCATACAAGTCGAATTCAAGCAGTAACACTTAACAACACGCTATCTGGTCTTGTATCTGTCGTTAGTGGCGTCCCGCAAGGTTCAATTCTAGGACCTATGCTATTTTCAATATATGTCAATGAACTTCCTTCTATCTTAAATCATTGTTCAATACGTTTGTATGCTGATGATACCCAACTCTACTTAAGCTGCCCGTTGGGTCTTATTAAACACCATATAGCCTGTATAAATGAAGACTTGTATATACATTAGAACGCTGGTCACTCGAAAACGGTCTAATCCTGGACCCAAATAAATCAAAGTGTCTTGTGATTTCAAAAACCAAAATTGATTTGTCTTTCTTTCCCCCAATCTTGTTAAATGACTGTCCGATTTCTTTTGTAGATTCCGCTAAAAACTTAGGAGTTGTTTTTAACTGCAGCCTAACGCGGACGAATCACGTAAATAACACCATTGGTAAATCGTATGGTCTCCTTCGAACGCTATGCCTATGGTATAATCAGCACTTTATTCCAAGACATGTTGGAGCTTTAATTGTGAAAACACTGGTTTTACCTTGATTACATACGGTTGCGAAATTTTTTGCTATTTAGATTACGATAGTAAGAGAAAATTAACAGTTGCTTTTAATAGTGCCATACGATATGTTTAAGGACTACGACGCTACGATAGAGTTTCTCAATATTCAAAACAATTTCTTGGAATGTCATTTGAAAACTTTTTAAAGTTCCGAACATTTACCTTGTTTTCTGATATACTTTTAACCCGTCAGCCTGATTCAAATAGATCTCTAGATCTTGGAATTCCGCATTTTCGTTGCCTGACATCCGAACGCCAATATTTTGTGAACTCAGTAAGAATTTGAAATTCATTGCCAAGAGAGATAAGAAATATTAGCAACACGAAGCAATTAGGAAAAGAACTTAAACAATATTATTGTAATTCTTAGTTTATTTAGCACCAATATATAAAAATATGTAACACTTGAATTTAAATCAAACCTGTAGCAATTGACACATATAAAATAGCGAAGCTAGTGTTCACTATATTATAAGATACTAGCTGACCCGCGGGACGTTGTTACCGCATCTCATTTTATTTGTTCGCAGAACTCAGAAATGATAGCTAGGGTAGAAGCGGGAGGCTTCGACGCCCTAACAGTTTATGATTTTTAGTTAATTTACAGAAAGAGATATTTATCTCTTTTTGTTTGTATTTAAACTGTATACATTTGAGCTCAACTTTTGAACAAAATTCATCAAGTTAATGCTCTTTTTTGAAAACTTATAATACAAAAAGCAAAAAAATGAAACCTTCAGGGAGGCTACGTCATAGGTTGGGAGGCCAAGTCAAATAGAGAAATTTCAATAAAAAAAAAGCAGAAAAGCTCAATAATCCAGAAATACATTTTTATTTATTTAGCGAACATCATAGGTAGAAAAGTTCACCGAAAACATAAATTTTGCTTTAGCACGAGAAGTTCCTGGTGGATGTGCCGGCTCTGGTAAAATGTATACTATATCCTTCTTCAACACTAATGATTTGTCTTCAATTAAGGGTTCAACAAAGAATTGTGTCTTTCTCAGTCTCCGAAGAAACTTCACTTCATATCCAGAAGCGTAAACTTCTGTTACTAACCCAATGTAATAAAAATCAGTCTTGTCAGTGAATTTCACCAAAACGAAGTCATTTTTTTTATGTTTAGATTAGTTTCAATAGATATGTCTGGAAACTCTCCTGATTCCTCGGAAATATTGAAAGACTTATCAGAGTCTGCTAGACTGAAAGTCTCACTACCACTTGGGGAAGTCGAATCCGTGATAGTTCTTTTTTTAATACGATTTACAATCCTTGGCTTTTTTGTTTGAAGATTATGTGTTTTTTTAGCTTGAGGCTTTTCATTTTTCTTTTTTTGAAGCTCTTCTATTCTTGCTTTCTCTGGCGAGTCAGTGTAGATCCTAGATTTTCCTTGGTTTTTTACAATTGCCTTTCTTTTCAAAACCTTTGGAAGGGGTCGTATTATCTCTGGGGATAAGATTATTGATTGTTGTTGGACCAAAATTGTTTCTTCTGAGGCAATAGGTGACGAAGGCTGTTGATCAAATGGCTGAGAAATTGAATCAATTTGTAAAGAAATTTCTTCTGGTGGATCATTGATGGAACTAACAGCAACGGAATCAGTTTGAGAAAATTCTGATTCTGGGAAAACCAAATCGTTATAAGGAAATATACCAGTTGAAGAAAATGCTTTGGTTATATTTTCCGATGAGAATGCTCTAATAAATGGAATTTTCGTCAGATGGGCGATGTCAGTTAAATCAATTTTTACGCCCGGGTTATTTACAGTAAAATTGTTGAATGACTGTTTGCAAAATTTCTTAAAAGGACCAAAAACAGACACATCTAATGGTTGCAATTTATGGGAAGTGTGAGGAGGGAATGAAAGAAGGCAGATTCCATTATCACGGCAGAATAATATGCTGCCTAGTCCACAATGAGAGGCATGGTTATCCATAAGAAGGAGAATTGGGTCATCTTTAGAACAACGAGCTTGTTTCTGTATATGAACGAGAACACTTTCAAATAGATCCGCATTCATCCACCCGTTCTTTGCAAGGAGTGCTTGTAAGCCCGGAATGCATTCTTTAAGGAAATTTGGATTCATTCTTTTTCGCGGGAACACATACACTGGGGGAATATGGTTTCCAGATGCATTTATTATTCCAACCATGGTAACTAAACTCCCACGCTCTGCAGAAGCAGCCTGAGAAACAGTTCGTTTACCTTTTTCAGCAATGACCTACAAGAAATATGAAAAAAAAATGTCTTCATCTATAAATATTTAAAACTGAATAAGAAGTTTACTTTTGGGGATTCAAGCACAGTGCTTATTCCTGTCTCATCAATATTAAAGATGCGGTCAGGGGTAAATTTATATTTAGTCAAAACGGTCTTTAAATTTGAAAAAAAATCTTCAACGGCTGGTTTGGAGAATCCGAATATGCGAGCTATGCTTGTGTTTTCAGGCTTGCGAAGGCTTATGTCCGGATTACGATGCATAAAACATTTAAGCCAATCTTTTCCAGCTTGCTTCTCGGTATCCCACTTTTCAGGTCGTTTCAAATTATTACGGCGAACATACTCATATACGAACCTTCTTCCAAGGTCATATGAAAGGCCGTAATGCAAATTGGAACACTTTTTAAAATAACTTGCCAATTCCTTCTCCTGTGCAGACGTGAGGATTTGATTTGACGAGAACTTCGATTGGTATTGTAAGGATCCTGAATTTTGTTCTTGTTTTTTTATCCGGGACAAAATTGTAGTTCTCTTTATTGCGTACTTTTTAGAAGCACT
Source organism: Sphaerophoria taeniata (assembly GCA_943590905.1). Taxonomy (NCBI): domain Eukaryota; kingdom Metazoa; phylum Arthropoda; class Insecta; order Diptera; family Syrphidae; genus Sphaerophoria; species Sphaerophoria taeniata. The sequence goes on along the minus strand of OX016540.1, from coordinate 17,286,858 downwards.
TGAAGGAGTTTCTATTTTGTTTTTTATATCCGATAGTGCTTTCGACATGTTCCCTTCGTCGATTATTTTCTCGGGATGTTTCTTTTTGTAAACGTTAGGCATTTTTTCTACGAATTAAAAAAGAACATTTAGCGCGTATTCCACAATATCTGAGAAAATTAAGTTTTCCGACACTCAATAAACGAAAATTTAAATCATGCACTTTAAAAGACAGCAAAGGGAGCATTCGACACTTTGTCGAAACCTCCCCATTTGTTGATGACGAACCCTCCCACATGCACTTTTGAACAATTTTTGAACAAAAATCTGTATATATTTGAATTTACTTTTAAAAACACTAATATATATAAGTAACACATATACAACTTACCATTTAAAGCAACACTGAATAAATTCACAAAACATTTATTAAAAAAAACACAGTAGCCAAATGATCAATTTAACAAATTTTTAAGCGAAATGCTTTTTGCGACGACCGACTTCTTCCACGTGTTAGCTTACACTGCAAATTTTGTTTGCTGTTTTCTCAATAATTTGAGTAACGGTTTCTTGTGAAACGAAAGGAATAGATCTTATAGTAGCGACAAAACATGTATATGACGAAGCCTCCCATGTGTCGAAGCATCCCGCTTCTACCCTAATAGGGAATAGATGCTTTTTGTTTGGTTTTGTGTGTTTTTTTTTTTAGTTCTATAGAATCCTTTTACACATATAAAAAAGATGAGTAGTAAAATCATATCATGGCTAACCGCTTGCCAAAATTTTGAACAGAAAAAAAGTTCTTCAAAAGTTCGTAGAATGATACAAAGGTCTACTCGAACTCTATTTGATAGTTTCCATTATCCTGAGCCTGCCATTGAGAACCAAACTCAATTCCGAGCACTACTGGTTGCCGAGATATTTGCAATAGAAAATATTCTTTGCATGAGATTACAATAAGCTGAGACAAAAACGAAAAAAAAAATGGGTTTGCGATCACCAGGGTAATCCTTGATATCCTGTTTTTTTGTATAATTTAATATGGACTTCCTGCGAAAATTGAGCAATCTGGCGATTTGAAATCGTAAGGAATTTTCTGAAGCCATTGCATAGTTTTAATTGATGTACTGGGCTGGTCCCAAAATTACAAAAGTAACCAACCTATCGCCTTGGTGCTGGTTGTTGATTAAAAATATTGAGTATAGTAGGAAGTTCTTACCTTTGCAGCTTAAAATTAAAGTTTGGTGAAGAAGAAAGTTTGGCTTTAGCCCAAATTCATGAGTTGAAGTTTGAATTACTTCCTCACGCACCAAAGTCCGTCAGATTTAGTCCGAACTCAAAGAAATGGCTCGGTGGAAAGAGATATCCCCACGATTAAGAGTTAGTGTCTGCGGCTTATGAATTTTCTATGGTGCTCGACTATTTCTACATCAGCTCATTTCAATTTTATTTATTCAATTCAATTGTATTAGTAAACAATACCTACAGTAAGACAACGTCTCTTAGAGTGTTTTACAAAAGATTAAGAACATTGTTATTATGAGTATATGCAAATTATTTCAGTTATCTAACCTATCGATACAAACATGTTTTCTTTCATTTTCCCCTCCTTCCTTCTCCCCTTCTCACCCTTTCTCTTTTCTTTCCTTTTTTCCTTTTCAACATAGAAAATTAAAATAGAATTAAGAGATAAGTTAAAATGTTTCTGGTCCCTGTTAAATATGCAAACCTGGAAAGTGTTTAAAGGCTTCACCAATACAGCATCATCTCTGAACTATGACTTCAAACTTCAAACAGGGTAACGAAGCGATGATTTCAAAAATAATAATAATTTATTTGGCTTTGACATAATTTCCGAGCAAAATTGAGAATTGATCATCTTAGTTCATATTTTTTGCAGTGAGAAGAGAATTTTATTTCTTAACATTTGCACCATTTGTGAGTTTTTAAGATGCGTATTCTGCTATTCGGGCGGAGACAAATCCAACGCATTAAAAACCATGAAAATTGGTTATAAGTGTTGTAACAAATACGACTATATGGATTGTATCTTACAGTGTAAGCTTTTCATAGATAAATAAAAATATTAAAAAGTAAAACAACTCGACAGCTCTAAATACCAAAATTTCCATAAAATCGACAAAGGTAGTGCACTACGGCGTATACGTGCTTTTTTCTTAATAAATTCTGTCTATCAACAATTCAACAATATGTTTTACAACGATCGATATATGATATAATTAGACCATTGTTCAGCTTATTGTTGAGTATAAGTAAAAGAGTATAAGGATAAAAAGTACGTATACGCCGTAGTGTACTACCTTTGTCGATTTTAAAGAAATTTTGGTATGGATTCATTTACTTAAAACATTTGTAAACACCGCAGACCGTATCATGCTCTCTCTCTACTAAGAAAACTATATATTAATTTGTAATATCGTCAAAAACTACCAAATTTGAGGGGCAACCATCAGGATCGATAACACTTAAATTTGTCTACAAGCAGCTATAACTGTACAGCACAATGCAACCCCAAAATGTACAACTTTTTCAATTAGTGACTCCCCATTAAGCTAACTTACACGTAAGTTTTTGCTTAACAACATCTGAGACCAAAAATGACTGCTGTGCGAGCTGCCACTAAACTTTTCCCTTCAACTTTCATTTACTGTTCCCCCAGCGAGACATATTATGAGACACAAACAAAAAGTCATTAAATGACGTTCTACTTATGTGAACATTTTGCGAAACTCTCGAAATATGTTTCGAGTATGATTTTTCTGGGAATTCTACATTAAAGTGCATACATTTGTACATATCGGTTTCTTCATGTCATGAACCACGTTCAACTTTTGTGTTTTCAATTCATATCAACCGTCGAATCACAGACGTAGTCGCTGTCATCGAAAGTCTTTTGAGAGTTTAACTTCTGAACAGTGTAGCAATGTGTTTTCATTTGAAGTCTTGCAATTATTTGCGCTTTGGTGAATTTTGAAAGATACCAAAACCTCACAAGTTGCTACAAACAAAATGCACACCTGAGCGTGTCCTCCGATGCGAAAAGTTTATTTTGATCATTGGAGCTGTGTCATTGACATCGTCAGCGATATTATCATCATCATCATCTGCAAAACGTCATCGTTGTCGTCTTGGGAAAACATAAATCCAGCCGAGCTTGCTGGAGTGTATATCAACAACAATCTACTCGAGTTCATATTGGCATCAAATGTGAAGACGGAAAACATACTGTATCCAGGGGCACACACATATATCTGTTGAAATTCCCCTTCAAAACATGGAACTGGTAATTACAAAGTTTTCCCAATTGAATTCAAGGATATGTTTCCGTACCTGTATTAATTACTTCTGGATACGTCAAGGATACGCGGTCCTTATACGTGTGCAGGAAGTATAAAGTTAATTAATTTGATGTCGGTGTATCATTTGAAGTGGAAAAAATATTTTGCGAAATTTATGTGTTGGTATTCGAATGAAATACCTATGATGAAACTGAGGTTTTATCTGCGGTACAATGATAACATGAAATTGAAGGAAGGATATGGGAGTAATTGGAAGAAAAGAACTTGAACAAGAAGCTTGAGAATTCGCACTTCTGTAATTCGAGATAATTGTAATTGCGAATTATGTTAACATTGTTGTAAAATTCTATAAAGGCAAAATGAATTTAAGCAAAATTTTGTTTCGTTGGAAATCTAGACCCAAAACTTCCCATTCCCTGCTACATCAGTTTCATGAAAGCAATTTTTTAACGGTCAATACCATTTGCAAAAAAGAATACATGGAAAAAAGAAAAAAAAACAGAGTTTGGGTGAATTAAAAACGAAGGAGGATTCCGAAAAACAAACACCAAAAAAAGCCATTTAAAACAATGGCAGAGATAATCTCACCCGAGTTGTAGCTTGGACAAGCAAGGATTCGACCATTATTCTATTCGAAATGGCCACTTTTGGATTAAGTTAAGATACAAAATGCAATTGTCATGAATTTCACCGACTTACCCGCAATAAACACTGTTTAAAGACTAAAATAAAACGCTCAGATATTAGAGCTCAAACTAAAAAAAACATAAAAACTTCTGGAAGTACGAAATAGCAACAGAGTTAAATTCCTACAAAATAAAATAGATGTGGCCAGGAGAACTCGTTGAAGGAGAACTAGAATGAGCCAATTGTGCGAAATGAATCTAAATACCATTAAAACTTGTTTCAAATCTTACACGTTCGTTTTTGCTTGTCAGAGCTCAGAAGGACAGCAAAATAAATAACTATTTTGTGAGCTTTCAAATTCTTCGATGATGTTCAAAACTTGAAAGGGTATTCGTTACTTTAAGTTTCTAGGAAGGAAGAACCTTCCAGCAAAGACAAAAGTGTAGTTATACCACTTCGAAAAAGTTCTACGAACTAATTCTCTTGTCTTCAATGCTGCACAAGTGTCTGAAATATGCGTAACTCTCCAAAGAGGAATCACACAATGCGATGCCATGCATGACATAAGTTTTTCCCTTTTCTAAACTTTGTTCAGAGGAGACTTTTGTTATTATTCGTGTCGTGGGATGTTTTTCTTATTGTTCGAAAATATTCATTGCATTCTTCATACACATTACGTGGGGGTTAACAACAACTTCCTGTTTATATTCCCTCAAGTCCTTTTCTTAAAGTTGCTGTCGACAAAGCCACACACGGAGTTGGTGCAATGTCGTCGGTCCTTGGAATTCGAAATTATTTTTCTAGAAAAGAGGAACCCAACAATCATTCTGCTTTGTTATTTTTTAATTATTCAAACTTTTCATTATGTGGAACGTAGTTTGCAAACATTTTCATTTTGCATTTTCGCCCCTCTGATTCACATTCAAAGCCAGAGCCAAGAGCCATTGGCAATTAGTTCAGTCATAAATTAATTCTCATAATTATATTTTCAACATTCCCCAAAAACGACACCAATGCCAATATCGCACATTTACCCAACGAAACTTTGGCTCAAAAATATTTATGCTGCTTGTCTGTAATCGTAGCCTGGGTGAACGTAATTAAATTTCAAATTGCTCGCAATCTGTCCGACAAATTTTGCACTGTGGGAAAATTGAATACCCGCCCCGGGGTAATATAACTCTCCTCGAAAGAGCCAGTTGTTGCAGTGGCAAGGCAAATTGCAATGAACGAGAATTCAGGATTAAAGTTGCAATAAAACTTTCGAAATTGTTACACTGATCAAGTGCACCCAGACACCCTAATCGAGACTTGTGGGTGGAGCTCTTTCCCTATGAAATTATTTAAAAACTTGTGAATTTTTGAAACGATTTTGATTAAAAAAGGGAATTTTGAGATGGTTCGTTCAGCGGGAACAATAAGTTTCAATTTTATTAATATCCATGTCGTTGTTGGAGCCAAATCAAATAATGGACTTGGGCAGTTGTTTCGTTTTAATTTCCTAACACTGAACAAGTTTTCGAGAACTTACTCAATGAAATGTAAAATTTTAAACAGTGTTATTGGAATTTGTTGGGGAGATCGTTGGTAGTTTGCAAATTAATATTAAGTGGCCACCCTTTGCAGGGTTAAGTGTTGGGCGCCAAATTAAATGACCAACACCCATCTTAATCATTAATTGAATTCAACATTCGACTCAGCTGTGAAATCAATTCAATTTTTTGCTTGTGAATTTTATGGAATATTTGGAGCTAGCCTAGTTTCAAAGGTCTTTATGGCAGTAAAATGAAAATAACACACAAAAGAGACCTAATATAGATATATAGGATGGACATGACCATGTCCTACTGTATGCTTTTAATTTGTTTTGTGTGTTTTCATTTGAACATTTTTTCGTTCGTTTTTGAATATGAATTTGATTCTCGTAAAAGGGTTAGATAGTTTTAACTGACTATAAGGATCAAAGCTCAAAGGCAGGATATTACAAACAAAACAGTCTTTTGTTATATCACTCTGAGCAAACGCAAACGCAAAAAAAACATGATCAAAAGTGAAATGAAAACTTTCAAAACAAATCGAAAAGCCAGCAGGAAGTGATTTTCGTTTTATATTCGATGAATATTTTTGTTGGTGTTGTGTGAGTGGAAGTTATTGCTTATGGAAGAGATTTGATATGCTCAAGCTCAACTCATGCACATGAGAATTTATTCAAAAACGAAAACAAAAATAAACACTGAAATAGAAAGCGCATTTTTAGAATTGTTCAGATTTTTGTATTCATTCAAAATAATTTCTTCCGCAAAAAAAAAGGGAAGACAAGTCGATTTGAATTTTCAACATTTTTGTAAGGCCTTACGAGTGTTGTGATTTTTTTTTTTTTTTTTAATCCCACGCCTCTTTCCCCCCCAGATACCGCACGCGCTGGGGTCCATTTTCACCGAGTACGATTAACAGTTACGGTTGTTAGTCGTATCGGCACTTAATTAGAAATTCTTTGGAATAAATAAAATAAAAAAAAAGTTATGGCGATACGAATATTTGGAAGACAAGAGTTTGGGACTGCTTAATGCAAGCAGGTATAAAGGAAAAACAAAATTTTAAATTGAAATATTACAAAAAGTAAAAATAAAAGAAAAAAATGCAAAAACCTTAAAATCAAAAATTTTAAAATTTTAAAGTCAAAAAATTTGTAAAACATGAAAGAAAAAAGCAAATACACGTGCTACATTTTTACTTGCGACATATGTATCTATACTAATATATAAAGTAAGACTTTTGTTTGTTTGTCGGTTTTATGTTTGTAGTCGATAAACTAACAAACAAACAAAAGTCATACCTTATAAATGTAGCCGAATTCTTCTGGGATGCACTGAATGTGCAGTAGGAGATTCTGAAAGTAAAAGAAAAAATATGAGTGCGACCCATGGAGTCCACACGACTAACTTCCCATAGTAGAAAAATACGTAAAAACATTAGTTGTCTTGCAAAATATTCAGCCGATGCATCCTGTTGTAGTTGTACACGCACGTTGGTTCAAAGTCAAATTCCATAAAACTGATGATTTTATGAAAAACATTAAGTTTATTGAATAACAGTGGCGCCATCTGCCAAAAGTTGATCGTACCATTTCGTGGACTCATTCACAACTACTTTGCACAGTAAAATACAGCCTATATTGCTCCTGAATATTGTAGTTTTCTATTATTGAAGCAATTTTTCTAATCGGATTAGTATTTCTGAAAATTAATATTTATACGGCAAAGCAGCGTTTGGTGGGTCAGCTAGTAATCAAATATAGTATATGATACTCCTGAATATTCTGTTTTTTCCCCACTAACTATAAGATTTTTTGCACTATTATTGAAATTATTGCAGAAATTATCATAATTTTCATTATATTAGGGTTGTCTTAGATTTTTGATTGCCATTAAAAAACCGCTAAGCCGATTTCGCTCAAAACCTAATCAACTCTTAACAACACAATGCCGCGTCGAATGAAATCAATTCGATGAGTGGTTCGCGAGATAATTGAGCTGAAAAAACTTAACGCGTAACGAACACACATACACACATACACACACACAGACATCATCATAAAAACGCTTGATTCGGATTCTAGTGACCTCGAAACATCGAGAAATGCGAAAATTGGAGATTCACCAAATCGGCCCCATTACAATAACTTCCTCTGGGAAGTTAAAATCATTAAGCATCTCTCGATAGCGCAATCTATTGACCGTAACTGTTGCTCCAGCCTCATTTTCGAAAAAGTAAGGTCCAATGACCCCGCGGGACCATAAACCGCACCAAACAGTCACGCATTGAGGATGGAGAGGCTTTTCAACAATAACTCCTGGGTTTTCCGAGCCCCAGATGCGACAGTTTTGCTTGTTGACGTAGCCTCCGAGGTGGAAATGGGCCTCATCAGTCAAGATGATTTTTCGATGAAATTCCGGATTATTTTCATGCATTTCAAGGACTCAATCAGCAAAGACACGACGCGACGTTGTTGATGATCAGCCGGCTTGAATTTTAACTGAATTTTATAAGCCTTAAGACCGAAGTCTTTATGCAAAATACGGTGTAATGACGTTTGTGGAATGCCTTATTCCAAAGAACGACGAGGAATGGACAAACCTGAGTCTTCTTCAACACTTTGGGCTACAACAGCAATATTCTGAGTTGTTCTTGAGCGACGTGCACTGGTTTTATTCTTTACATCACTAACTTGTTCCAACAGCTTGAATTTGTCCACCAATTTCTGTATTGCGGTCCGACAAGGTGCTTCACGACGACGACCCAAAAATGTTTTATTTGTGCGAACCGTCTCTGCCAAATTTTTTATAGTGAATTTTAATAATTTCAATGCGTTGTTGAAGCGTGTATCGTTCCATTTTTATTAATGGCGTAGTTTCTACTTGTCAAATGTCAGAAAATGACAGCTTCAAAAGTGACAACTACCGAAATAGCGGGCTATTCAAAATAACACCTCATATTGGAAAACCCTTTTTTATAATAAAAATAACTCATTTTTTATAAGGTTGTCTTAGATTTTTGATTGCCATTTAAAAACCGTTAAGCGGATTTCGCTCAAAATCTAATCAGCTCTTAACAACACAATACCGCGTCGAATGAGACCAATTTTATGACAATACGATGAGTGGTTCGCGAGATAATCGAGCTGAAAAAACGTAACGCACATACGAACACACATACACACACACCGATGTCATCTTAAAAACGCTTGATTCGGACTCTAGTGACCTCAAAACATCGAGAAATGCGAAAATTGGAGATTCACAAAATCGGACCCATTACAATAACTTCCTATGGGAAGTTAATAATTTATTAATAGGAAAAACATCGATTTTTAATTTTACTCATCCGAAATTTTGTTTTCAAATTCAGAAAACTGACAGAGTGACAGGCGACATCAATTTTTTGAAATGTCTCTCTATTTTCATTTCATTTCCTTTTCATTCTTCCTTATTTATTAAGACAATGTTTACACGCAAATTCTTGGGCACGATTTTCTGTGAAGAAGAAAATTTTAACAACGATATTTTAAAAAGGCATGGATTTAAGTTTCCACAATCTACGTGCATGAAAATTTCGCATTATGAATATTGGTTTTCAAAGCGAAAATTGCTTGTAAGTGTAGGTGCATTGGTTTTCAAATGGAAAACTGGAAAATTTCGAAATGGGATTTCGAATGGAGAATAGAAAGTTCTTGATGAAAAACTCGGAAAACTCATTGGTTTTCAAATGGAAAATTGCATGTAAGTGTAGGTGCATTGGTTTTCAAATGTAAAATTGGAAGATTTCAAAATTGGTTTTCGAATGGAGAAAAGAAAGTTCTTTTTGAGAAACTCAGAAAACTCTTCGGTTTTCAAAAGGAAATAGCATGTATTTGTAAGTGCATTGATTTTCAAATGGAAAAATGGAAAATTTTTGATTGGGAACTCGGAAAACTCTGCGAGAGAACGAAGAACTTCAAGACCTTTAAGGTCAAGTTTTTGCATATAATTTGAGCTGTATTGTTAAGTTTGTAAGTCCGGTAGGGACTCTATATTCGCTCAATCTTCAATGCATTTTTATAAAATTTTCACTTTAGATATAGCCTGCGTAAAATCAAATTTTTGGGCCAATCTAACGTGAAAACCAGCAAATAAGGGGGACAATCATAGCGGATACTAGGGTAGCCCAAAGCGGGTAGCGAGTAGAGGGTATTGGGTTAACGGGTAGAGGGTAGAGGGTAGCGGGTAGAGTAGTAGCGGGATACCAAAGCCTAAAGCTTTTATTTATCGATTGAGGCAGTACGAAGTCTGCAGGGTCAGCTAGTAGAATATATGGCAAGTATTGAATTCGTAAAAAAAAAAAATGTTAGGTAATGATGAGATATGACATTACGATGATAGAGAAGTCGAAAAAAGTGGGTCCGGCGATTCCGTCCGTCTGTCTGTCTGTCTGTCTGTAAACGCATCTACAGCCTTAACCACTGGTCTGATTGACTTCAAACTTGGAAATTAAGGGTTTGAGCGAATTCGCGTGGGTTGTTTTTTGATTTTTTTTTTTTAAGATCAAAATTTAGGGTAGCCACCATACGATTTTTTTGGCCAAAAACTAAAAGTTTCAATGTTCTCAAAAACGGCCCCTACGATTTTTCTTAAACTTCTTCGGAAATGTTTGTTTAAGACTCTGATGTATTTTATGTAAAAAAAAATATTTTTATATTGCTCCAAAACGGTACCGCCTATAGAACCGTTTTTTATCAGATTTTCTCGAAAAACAAAAGTCCGATCAGGGTAATTTTTTTTCTGAAAGTACGTTTATATTGTTCAAATATTCAAAAAAATTTCAAATCTTTTTTTGATTTTTTAAAAATATTTTTAAACCTTTTTTTATAAATTCTGTATCTCAAAAACGGATCAATATTAAAAATTGAAATTTACTTATAAAATGTATAGTTACACATTTTTGAATACTGCATACCCAAATTAATTTTTAAATATTTTCGAAATTTTTTTTTATATAAAAAATTAATTTAAAAAAAAACGCTCCGACGATTTTAAAAATAAAAATTTGGAAAATCAACAATTTCTTAAGAAATCATATGACATCATTTTTTTCAGATTGAATCTTTTTTTGAAGTAGGTATTTCAATTTAAATTTTTATTTACGAATTAAATTTTTTTTATGAGTATTTGGAATACAGGAGCAAGTTCGTACGACCGAGTCGTGCACATTTTTTAAGTTGATTTTACTTTAAGACTTTAACTTAGTATGTTTGAGGATTTTGGTTGAGTCACACTAGTTATTGAGAGAATGCACAGAAAGGAAAGGGAATTTTACGATTCCTTACAGTGCAAAATATGTCAACCAAACTAAACTAAACCGAGACGAAATCTTTACGTATCAAACTAATCTAACAAGACATGTGAATATATGAAATCTCGTTTAACTTATCAAACTTCATCAATTTCTATCAATTCAATATGAACTGAAGGTGTCAACAAAACTATTTCCCTCAAATTTACGACTTCCTCGTCATTTAACTTTCAACCCTTACCCCACTCTGTGAACAATTCTTACAATTCTCTTTTAAATTAAATTTCAAGAACCTCTCATCATTCATTGACTGTAATTTATCTGCAATAAGAAGTTTTTGGGTACTGATTCTGACTGAGAATTTTCAACTCGTTGTCATAATAATAATGAAATTCTTTCAAGTTCCATGGAATTAGGTCAAAATCGGAAGTAGTCGGAGATTTAATTAAAACGAAGGCAAAAGTTGATGACGATAATGATGACAAACTTTTACTTCTTCAAATAATTTCAACCAGTAAAAGAAGTTAAGCACAGCCGGGGGAAAATAATAGTTGGGAGAATTTTCTTGAAAAGGAATGATATTGAACGTAAGACTTTTTTCACTCTCCAGGCGAGATATGATGAGTGACGAGGAATTGTTTTCGGACGGAAGTAACATGCACAAGCACAGGCACAGGCACAAATAAGAACTACACAAATAAAGAGTAGACGAAAGGAATTCCATATTATATAAGGGACGTAATTTACTTTGTACATTATTTTTCCCGGATTTCCAGGATAAGTGTTTGAGCTTGTCAAAATGCTACCACCTCTGTAGGTTCTAGATTAAAGAGGTAAATTTCCAAAAAATGAAAAGAATAACGAACATTTCTAAAACTCTCTTATGTAATAAAAAAAGGAATTGGATGGTTGTTTCCTTATCCCGATTGAACTGTCGTAAAAATTCTAAGCTATCAGTGTGAAAGATATCGATAAATCGATAACTTTGTGGTGATGCCAAAAATAAACTAAAAAATCTAAAATAAAAAGGTCGAGCATATGTGTCGCGCCAGTGTTAAATCGCAGTACTATTATTGAAGAGCTCTTCCATAATCACAGGATGAACAAATCCTGAGACGGCAAAATGTAAAAAACACAGAATATCGAAGGAGGGTGGTTTAGCGAAGGAATAAACAAAATTTAAAATGAACTGCTTCTCTGTCAGTTCATTGTTGTCAAGTTTCAACAACAGGAAAAACACCAAAGGGAACAAATTATTATTTGTTTAATAAAACTATGGATTAACTCTTATTCTATTGGTTAGTCAACCTGAGGAATAAGAGTGGAATAGGCGTTTCTTATTGATACGGCTGCAAGTAGTAAGTACACATATATACTGAGAGTAACGGGCCCAAGGCATAGTGAAACAAGAAGCTTGGCTAGGCCGATTAATAAAATAAATTAGTCTGTACAATATATCTAACTGGAAATAAGGAGTTAACAAGCACAACTACCAAAGAAATATTTCAAACAAAATGTATTCAAGATGCCTACATGTCAAGATGTCACACCTACCTGTTCTAATTTTCAATCTCAGTCAATCTGCTTATGAAACAAAATATTTTGTAGATTGAGGAGATTCCTAATTTAAAATACATACCTACATAATATGCCTGTGACCTGACATCGAGCTACATATTATACCTACAACATTAATTTTATATATCTCATCTCGAAGCAGGTGCCTTTAAGTGCATATTAACCCAAACAAATCAGTTTCATTAGCCAAACAAGCCCATTGAACAGAAAGGACTATGAATCAGGGTAAATATCGAACCATACACAAGTGTGTTTGCGTCCAAATAGTTCATTAATAAATACATAGGTCTCTTAATGCTCTTTGAACATCATATTGGATGAAAAATGCCACAAAATATCATCACACAAAACAAAAAACAAAATAACATGAGATAAAGATCGGTTTTATCCTGTGAATCAGCAATCAATGCATCACATGCTCAACCATCAGTATATTCTGCCAGTTGAAACAGATAACTAAAACGTTCGTTTATATTCACAAAAGCAAAAAAACCAAGGAATATAAATGGATCAACAAAAATCTGTCATCGTCGTCTTTTTAATTAACAACTCGTCCTATCCTTTCTCCGCATGAGGAGCACTCTCCTATATAAATGGCTATAGAGCTTGACAACGAACAAAATAGTCACCTCTTCAACCAATTTCTCCAACTTTTTTGCCAAGAGTGATGGATGAAGTTTTCTCTCATGATTGCATATTTAATGTTATAAACAGGAATACAGGTGGAATTACCAGACTTCCTTCCTTCATATCAAGAACACGGCTCAGAATCAGAAAAAGACGAGTATAGGAATATGTTCAGAACACCTCATCCCATCAGACATGACGGTTATTCTGTTTTGTGGTAGTTTTGGTTTACACTGTTTTGCCTTATATATTTTTTGCACGTAAACGGAACCTACATACATATTTATTCATTCCTTAAGGGCAAACTTTTAAACACGGGAGTTGATTTATGGAAGTCTTCCCGATTTTCACCTGAAACCACAAGCACCCGTACACAAAAGTTCTTGTATATTTTCCAAAAGAGGAAAACTTTCCATCACATTATAAGACCGAACACCGAAACACCAAAAAACGTTTGCTTCTAAACTTCAGGGTGTACACCAAGGCTTTGTTGACTGGTGTCCTGTACACTTAGGGAAAGGGTTACTTTTAAAGTTTTCTTTGTTTTTTGACTAGATGTTTGGCGCCTTAACTGGTAGACGCAAAGTTTCCCATGATAAACAGAATTTTGCACGCGCTAAAGGAGCCAAAACACACTCTAGAGAGCCATGGAAACTAACCCTTTTGACGCTTTTGTTTTGTCTTGTTTCTTCGAGAATAATTTGGTTCGGCAGGCAACATTTTTTTTATAAAAAAAAGTAATATCCGAACCATAGGAAAAAAGGCTCAACGCGATATTTATTACCCTACATTCTCGTCTAGAGTAGGGTTTAAGGGGTCTTTTGTTTTCACTCAGTTTCAGTTTTGTGATTTGTGGTTTTTGGGTCTTTTGCAAAACATGATGTTGTTTTTTTTTATTCCACCACGAAAACAGCGGAGAGCAAAATCGTCTAGACACAAAATAAAACGCTATACCATGTCCGACAAAACCGTCGCGTCGTCGGGATCGTTACACACTTTGTGCTTTGGAAGTCTTTTATTTTGGTATTGAAATTCCAATGAGGCTTTGTTAGTTCGTTTTAGTAAATTTAAGTTTGCAAACAAAAGCCTTTTATCCAAGAAAGAAAAATGCACATAGGAAACACGTAGGTACTCAAACACATTGTGGCTGCACTGCAGTAGTCCAGGGATAGAACCAATCCTCTTGACAACTGAATTTAAATATTTCTAACCGAACTGCTGCAACCCACCTCAGTTTTAGAAGACACAAGCAAATCATGAGAAAGTACAACAACTTACATCTAACATCTTTAATTGCAATGAAAAAAACTTCGTTCTCCTTGATTCTCACGCCTTTGAGTGACCAAATTCTTAGTTAATAACCTACTCTGGAACTGTAGTCAATTATCTTATGATTTATATTCTCATATGTTCTCTTATGTTATGACACAAAATAATACTTTAATCTTCTTCCTATTGGGATCATTCATTTAGGTAAATGAACTCAAATTCTTCGACTATAACATCTCATGCTCTTTCTTCAATTCTTAAAGTGTAAAACAGTCTTCAAAATAAACGGTTGTAATTCTCTTCAAAGCCAACATTATGCTCCATAGAACTACTTTTCTGAGATAGTTGTGATTCACATTAATCTTTATTTAGTGAAAAGGCTGTAAATTCAAACTTTTAAGTAACATCAACTGCAAAGGAAAAGAAAGTTCTTTCGTTTTCTTCTCTTTTTCTTGGAATTAGAAATTCTTACTTTAAGAGATTGAGGGGGAGAAAAAAAATTATTTAAAAAAAATGTTTGTGAATTCTGTTCGCTAAGCTTTCACCTTAACTAAGGCAGAGGAAAACTTAAAGAACTCCCTAAGTTACTTGAAGGTTCATATCTGTTTTCCTCTCTTTTGAGTTGTTTTCCTCCCACTGATGACTGCTGATGTGGGATGCAAATAATTCCAACTGTTTACTGCCAAAAGGGATAAATTTAAGACCACACCAGTTATCCAGAGTAGCCAGCAATGAGCAGAAGAACGATTGAATGCTTTTTGCTTCCTACTGGGTACATTAAAAAATATTATTACCTTGGCTCTTCTGTTCTTTTGGGCCAGTAATGTTTGCTGCTTAATAGCTAGGCTGCTTAGAGGTGGATATAACTGGGGATGATGGGTATCATCCAGAATGCAACGGAAGTGTAAATTATATGTAAATTGCCGTTGCTCCTGTTCTCCATGAACCTACTTAGCTGAGTACTCCTGTTGCAGTGAGATCCCGGGAGTTGCTGCATTTATTTTAAGGCTTTCAGATGCACTACATCTATTCCATATTTTTCTTTCTTTTTTACTTTCAGGTGGAAACTCAAATTCATTTGTAGACTTTTGCTCTACAAAGTATCTGTGTATACGCAATCCTGAGGAAGGCTGATTTGTATAAAAAACTGTATCCGGAAAGTATTTTACTTTTGTGTAAAATATGTGTTTTTAATTTTAACTTCTGGGTGACGAAGCGAGAGAAATTTAATTTACAAAGGATTAACCAAGTTGTGCCTTTTGCAGAAGCCTTAAACGGAAATGAATATCTGGTGCAGGATGTAAAGCCCTTTTAGAATTTATGAACATCGCAGTCGTATGTGAACTACAGCAGGAAGTTGGTGTATTCTTATTTATAACACTTGGGGAAGAGAAATATGACAAAACTTATTGCAGGAAACGTCTTATTTTTATTTGAAAAAAGTGAAAATTCAAAAATGGTTTGAGATTGTTGAACTGTGATTTTTTATGTTTAGGTCTTGAATGTCAAAAAAAAAGAAAAAACAAATAAAAACATTAAACTGAAATAAAACAAACAAATGAAATAAAAAGATTTGAAACTAATTAAATTTCTTTTAAATATTTAAGGAAATCAGGAAAAAGAACTTGAGAGTTTTAATTTTGTTTACTTTGGAATTACAAAACCCTTGAATATCGAAATAGGGTAACTGTACCAGTCTCCGGACAGGCTCCAGTGTCCGGACGATTTGCCTTAACCCGGGGAATAAAAGAGAAACTAAACACAGAATTTGCAAAAAAACAACAAAATACAGAATCAATAACATTTTCCACATATACATTCGAAGTTTCAAACCGATCGAATGTATAACGGAAAAGTTATGGGTGGTTTAAGGTTTAAGCAGCACCTGTTCTGCTGTTTTCTTACCAAAAAAATTAGTGGCAGACCTTGGAAAAATATACTGGGGATAGTTGATCTTATGAGATCTTGCAATCAAATGGAGTTTGTTTCAAAGAAAATATAATGAACTTCCAATAACTAAAGAAAAAATTGGGTTTTGCGTTTTTTAATCAATTTTTTTAAGTGTCCGGACACTGGTACAAAAAATAGCGAAAATCTAGTCTCCGGACAGCTCAAAGGTTTTATTTAATTTTTTTTATATTCATTTCTTTTAGAAACCCTTAATTTCCTTGTCAAAAGTACTTGTTTATATCCAGAATAAAAATTTTCCATTATCATCCCTCTGATGGATTAAAAATGAAAAAAAAAACGAAAAATTGTATTATCACTTTTTATTCTTTGTGACATAAACACAATGGCGCAAATTATAGTCCGCTAATGAACGATTTAGTGTGATACTAGCTTAAAATGACGTTTGAGTCATGTCTGAAACGTCATTTTAGGCTAGTATCACACTAAAATCGTTCATTAGCGGACTATAATTTTGCGCTAATATTTTGAAATCAAAATGGTGTAAATCGATCGTGCGATATCTACAGCTGAAGGGAATATTTTCCTTTTTACCGAAACCTTAACATGAGAATAATAAAACCAGTTTCTTCCCTCCACCTCCACTCTCTATTTATTTGAGAATAACATTTTTCTTCACTGGTATGCGTATGCATACTAAAAACACAAAAAAAAACAACCGAAACCTCCCCTATCGAAGATATAATATTTGAATGCGATGTACACGAAAAACATTGCATCAGTTAAGTGTTGCAGGATTTCAAGTGCTTAGAACGGGTTTGGAAAAAAGAACTAGTTAACCTTGAAACAAGCAAGTAGGTATTTCAGATATGCATTAAATTGCCATGGTTTAGTTGTGTAGCGTAAATAGAGAGGATATGAAGTCTTATTTTTTTTTTATTGAAGCTGAATGCAAGCAACTTAAAAGCAAGCCTTTCACGACATTACATCGAAGAAATTAGGTGTCAGTCAAGCAGCAATCAAGTTTGACGAAGTAGGTTCAAAGTCGTCCGGAGACTCTGTTTTGATCGTCAGGAGACTGGTACCGATTTTGGTTTCTTTATATTTCGTCTAAAATAACAATAACTAGGCAATATTTTTTAAATGAATTAGATGCCAAACAACCAGGAAATAATTATCAATGCAGACAATGAATTGCTATATACTCAACACTTAAGAGAAAAACGATATTGAGTTTTTAAGTGGAACTGTCCGGAGACTAGAAAAATTGTCCGGAGACTCCAGAAAATCGCCCTGTTTTAGAATTCATCCTATTAAATCAATGTTTAAAGTTACTTTCAATTCATTCGTACACCAAACTACTGAGAAATATCTATGGTCTTAGCAAAATATTAAGATTTGAATTAAACACTCAATAGAAATAAAGATATTTTCATTGAAAGTAAAAAAAAGTTAACCTACCCATTTAGATATGTTTTGATGGAATAAAAACATAAAAAATTCCCATAAGTTCCATACACTGAAAAGTTTTATTAGTAAAATTGCTACAAATAGCATTCGTACGAGAAAAATTCGTATATTGAACGAATATTCGTAGATTGTACGAAGCTTTTCTGTAATAAGAAAATTACGAATGTATTAGTAAATTTTGATTAAATTTTTAGTAAAATACACGAATTTTTTCGTTCTATGTACTAATATTATTCGTAAATCAAAATTATGAGTACATTGTACGAATTTATTCGTGTATTGAACTAAATCATTCGTAAATCATCGTGTACGAATGGTTTCGTAATTTTTCCAAATTCATTCGTAAGATTTACTCATGCATTTGTTAAATGTACGAAGCAAAACTAATATTCGTAAAAAATTTAGTCTCGAAAATTGACCTTACGAATAGTTCGTAGGATTTACTCATTATAAGTAGAATGCAACTTCTTTATCTGTATATTCTACTAATACTTCGTATATCATAACCTCCATTCGTATATTTACCAAACGCATTAGTAAATTTTACTAATATATCGTACTATTTTTCCTCCATTCTAACACTTAGCAAAACATTAGTACATTTTACTAATGACTTCGTAATATTTTTCCTTCATTCGTATATTTACCGAGAGTATTAGTATATTTTACTAATACGTCGTATTATTTACACTCCATACGTACATTTATCAAGAGCATTAGTACATTGTACTATTATTAAGTAATATTTACACTCCATTCGTACATTTAAAAATAGCTTTTGTAGATTCTACTAATACTTCGTACATCTACCAAGAGCATTGGTACATTGCCGCTACTCGAATCGGATTGCGTCATTGTTTTTAAATCATGGCAATGGCTCATTTTGGTTGTGATTTCGATCGTGTTTAGTTTGGTTTGTGAGCTTTTTTTTTTTTAAATAAAATTAAAATAACATAAAAAGCGTGCTAAGAGTGCTAAGTATTTGATGACAGAATGAACGAGTAGGTAAGTTGTATTTGAAGAAATTTAATAGGACACCCAAATTAACAGACAACTTGCGGAAAGTTTTGGTCGAGGCTGTTTTACAATTCTGTATTATAAAAACCACGATCTCAAAACAAACGACTGCGATGCTCTTACGAATGGTAAGTATAAAGTACGAAGTATTAGTACAATGAACTAATGCTTTTGGTAAATTTACGAATGGTAAGTAAATAGTACGAAGTATTATTACAATGAACTAATGCTTTTGGCAAATTTACGAATGGTAAGTAAATAGTACGAAGTATTATTACAATGAACTAATGCTTTTGGTAAATTTACGAATGGTAAGTAAATAGTACGAAGTATTAGTACAATGAACTAATGCTTTTGGTAAATTTACGAATGGTAAGTAAATAGTACGAAGTATTAGTACAATGAACTAATCCTTTTGGTAAAATTACGAATGGTAAGTAAATAGTACGAAGTATTATTACAATGAACTAATGCTTTTGGTAAATTTACGAATGGTAAGTAAATAGTACGAAGTATTATTACAATGAACTAATGCTTTTGGTAAATTTACGAATGGTAAGTAAATAGTACGAAGTATTAGTACAATGAACTAATGCTTTTGGTAAATTTACGAATGGTAAGTAAATAGTACGAAGTATTAGTAGGATGAACTAATGCTCTTGTTGAATGTACGAATGGAGGGTAAATAGTACGATGTATAAGTAAAATGAACTAATGCTTTTGGTAAACTTACGAATGGCAGGTAAATAGTACTAAGTATTAGTAGGATGAACTAATGCTCTTGTTGAATGTACGAATGGCAGGTAAATAGTACGAAGTATTAGTAGGATGTACTAATGCTCTTGTTGAATGTACGAATGGAGGGTAAATAGTACGAAGTATAAGTAAAATGAACTAATGCTTCTGGTAAACTTACGAATGGCAGGTAAATAGTACGAAGTATTGGTAGAATATACTAATGCTTATGCTGTTTTTACGAATAGGGAGTAAATAGTATGAAGTATTTGTAGGATGAACTAATGCTCTTTGTAAATTTACAAATGGGGAATAAATAGTACGAAGTATTAGTAGAATGTACTAATGCTCTCTGTTAATTTACAAATTGAAGGTAAATAGTACGAAATATTAGTAGAATGTACTAACGCTCCTTGTAAATGTACGAAAGGAAACGTAAATATTGTCATTCCATTCGTACAATGAACAAAGCTCCTTATTTAATATACGAATATGAGTTTATTGTACGAATTTATTCGTGGCTGAAAACTACGAAAAGAATTCGTACGATTCACTCATATTTTCGTACTATTTATGCATGAAAATTTTTGAGTGTATGGCTGCACTTTCCCGCACTTTTAAATGTCAACATATATGTAATTATAATTTTCCAGAAATAAACATTTTTGATCAACAGTGTCAGAAACCATGCTGCCACGAAAAAACAGAAAAAGGAACAACACGCTTCATTAACTTCACCAACTACACCAACTCTCGCTTTCTCTTTCCTTAACGGGTAGATGGATATGCGATGCCTATGTTTATGTTAGTATGAAAATGTATGCTCTGAACAGAGGACGACAGACGACGCGACGTGAGCACTTGCATAAATTAACAATGAAAAGTATAATAAGCCTTCCGGTTCACTGAAAATTCCAAGTATTCAATTTTTTGTGTGTTGTTTTGCGCTCAACAAGCATTTTTGACATTTATGTTCCAAACAATGAAAGCGAATGTCTACCAACATGAGTCTTTAGTTCTTTACTTTTTTTCTGGAGTCTTCGACAAAAAAGGGAAAACTGCAGAATAACACATAACAAAAGTCTCACTCCATTTCCCACCCGCTTGAGGCAATAAGCATTAGGATATATGATATGTGATGTTTCACGGTTAAAATGGTATCCAGTTTTTAAAATGTCAGAATTTGTGCGCCAATCACTAAACACAGAACTTAAAAATAGATGTGAACGTTACAGGGGCAGGTTCTAGGTTTGACAGTCAAGGCCCTCGAAAATTTTAACGTAAGTGTTACGTTCATAAAAAAACATTAACAGCCGAATTAATAAACATAGAGTAGCGAAGGATTACTCTTTGGACTAAGTGGGAAATGCTACTTATAAACTAAGATTTCTCTTAACTGACTTTTACTTACTTATTCAACCTTGCGTTTGGTGAAGGAAATAGAAAAAATTTGAGAGACTTCTTCTCCGTCTTTTCAATGCAAGGCGGTGGGGGCGCGGCGTTACAATCGATTGTCATGTATTATATATAACAAAGACAGCAACAAAACGGTTGTCAAGTATCAACAACAAACAAATTCCCTAACGGAATTTTTAGTAAACGTCACTTTACATATCCGGGAACAAATCATTTTAATGAATGAGAAATTTCAATATATGGATTTACTCTTATTCTATGGTTTTGTTAATCTGTGGAATAAGAGTAGAATCGGTGTTTTTTTTAAATATTTTAAAAACACTTTATTACCACCTTTTTTCCTTAAGCCCACTTTATCCAAATAACCTTATATACCTTTATTTTTTAGGGCCCCTTAAATAAGAAGCGCCTTACACAGTACCTTCGAATACTTATCATAGAAAGCCACCTCTGTAACAATCTGATTTATGTTTGTTTTTGTTCAAATGGATTTTCTTCTTTTTCCAAGAAATATGTACATAATTGCTTATGCAGTGAGATCGACTATATCGTTTGAATACACACATGAATAAATCTACTATAGGAGTCCTTAGACTCCCCCTTAATGTATGTTAAATTTTTAATTAAAGACAGATATACAGCTTTCCCGTTTTGTTGTTGGCGTTCATGTCAAACAAACTTCTTTTGTCTTGTCTGTCAGTGTCACTGTCGTCGAAAGCCTGTTAAGAAGGGTCCTGTTTGTGTAGAGTATTCCATTTTAGAAATTAAATCTTCTAACGCCTGCTTTAAGTTTAAAGAACAGATAAGAACGAATTACTGGTTTTGTTGCAAAATTAAAACTGTTTTCTGGACAACCGAAACCGAAGACTTTTCTCACCTGATCGTCTTCACGCCCCTGATAAGTTCATATGATAATCTCAGATCAATCTGGACTCATTGTGATTAGTGTCAAGGGCCAGTCAGCTTTGGCCCAATCTTGGTTAATAAATAAGTGAAGTTACACACTTTAAGACCACTCTGAAGCAGATAATTTTGCTCATATCTTGCACATAAGCTGTTATTGGCCGACTTTACCCTTGACGTAGGGATAGAATTTGGTTTGGATTAAAAGTTTTGCAGTCAAAATCAATTTAAACCAAAACTTAGAGGATAAGTTAAACGAAGCTTAACGACAAGTTTACAATTCGAAGAAATAAAAACAAAGGCCATATCGTATGTTCTTCACTGTAATTTGAGAGCTTCATGCTCATTACATACTACTCCAGTTCTCCAGAGCGTCAACCTCTCTTTTCAAAACAGTCCTTGTGCTATATTTTATGTTCTTCTGTCCGTTGCTTATCTCCGTATACTTCCACTGTCCAGAATGATGGAGCAAATGCATGGATACGTCAAAAAAGACCGTAAATTTCCTTTTCAAATTGTTGAACCCTGTTGAGTGGATGAATTGTCCATAGAAAGTTGCAGACTAACCAGGGGCACAGCATCGGACACAATGTTGAGTGCGAGTTGCAACTGAAATATGTAACAACTCAAATGGCCACACATCCAACACTTTTTATTTCACACTGCTATTCTGTTGCTTCTGCAAATTGTTGCTTTTTACATAATTTTAAGTGCAACACTCAATGTGAAAAAGACAAATTTCGAGAGAGTTAACTTTTCCAATTAGTAAAAATGGTAGGTATAGCGTGGCTGACGAGTTGAGAACGAACCGCATCTCGAGGCTAGAACTTTGGGGCTTTATTAAAACGATATACGAAGCACGAACTGGAAGTTCTAAGAAAAAACTGGTTAAACGGTTGGTTGGCATGGTTGGTTTGGTTTAGGGTTTTTTGGTACTCTTTCGGCTTCTGATCTCTGTAGCGATGAATGATGCTTGCTCGTTACTATGTCCACAACCACCACTCTCGGACCGTACCACCATTGCATCGTTTGTAAATTAAATTTTTGTGGCATTTACAAGAAGGAAAAGAGAGTTACTTTGAGTTCTACAGAATACAAATGCACACTTTGATATCCTTTCAAATTAGTTTGCACTTCAACCTGCCTTGGATACATCCTGTTATGAAACAATGCAGTTAGAAGTTTGTTTAATTTGCTTTAAAACGTTTTGCAAGGGTTAAGACCTGCTTCGAAAAAATTAAGCAGAAAAAGTGCAAGTTGAATGAGCACCCATTTAAGCAGAAAATTCACATCTGACTTTGCATACAAAATCATTAGATATTCGCAAAGTTCTCGGTTTTTCGCACGAGTTACAATCAACGAGTTAACATCAGCTGAATGAATCTCTACACGTCCTCTGAATATAAAGTCTACCTATGTCCTTCACTAACTTGAGTTTCATTAAAAACGATGACAATGATTTTTTTGCATACAAAATTTCATAAGGCGTATGTACAATTTTAATATCACAATTGGTTTTCCAGTCTTCCTGTCTGAATGTCACATCTGTGCCTTAATTAAGCTCGAAATAACAGCCACTTTCGGGATAGTAACATCCTTTCATCGAACCATCATTGCTTATATTTGGTGTGTCGCAAGTCGGGTGTCAAGTGTAGTCGAGTGTAAAAATGTTAGTCGTTGCACTCGGTGGATGTCGACGATAAGTCGATTATTTCCAAAAAAGGATACATTTGAATTGAACATCATGACATTTCGTATATCCAACTGCAACTATGTATCATCTGTGGTGTTACAGCGAGCAATACCCCTACCATTTTTGCAGCCAATTCAGTTCCTGAATGAATGAATGGGTTTCAATAAAATTCAAAGTTCTACTTGGCTCTGGGGGAGTGAATGGCAAGAAAAACAAGTTCCTTTCCCTGACGACCAAATGACAGTGGAACTCCAAGCAATATTCAAGTAATGCATCTGAATATCTTCAACGTCTGAAAAACAAATTCCTTCCTCATGAGGATATCTTCGAAAGTGTCAAGTGCTGTTACAGCAAAGAAAATTCCCTCTCGTTGCATGAAAAATGTTCTTGAATATTGCATGTATGTGTCTGCAATTCTGCATGTATACGAATACGAACACCCTGAGTTTGAGATGATACACACGTTTTTGGGTAGAATTGATTTCTTGCTGAAACTGTTGTTGTGAAACACTTAGAAGATATCCCTTGTGCTGAATTCAGACACATGACCTTGCAGTAGAATATGGAACCATCTAAGTACTGTTAATATATCCACAATACTCTGGGTATTTTGCTTTCATACTTGAGCAATAGTTTTTCTTGGTTTTGCTTAGTTTGGGTTTTATTTAAGACTAATAATGTGAGTCATAGCTCAGCATTTTGACCTTATTATTTCAAAAACTCTTATTAATTGGAAGCACAACAATTCAGAACAAATCAAGTAAGAAAAATGTCATTTGCCAATAAGCTGAGTGTTCTTATTTGTTGCAAACTGTTCTGACATCTCTCTTAAAGCTGTGCTGTTCTGTGCTGTTTTTTCTCGTTGAACAAAGCTATTTTAAACTTTAACTGTTGCTATACAACAAAGAGAAAAGAAAAACAGAGCACTACTAATGCGTTCGATGTGAAACCAAACCCAGAAAAATTTTTCAGATTCTTGACAGCTCCGTTCAGGGTAGTGACAAGCACCGGGGCTGGTAACATCGAACGAACCTATTGTTAGAATTAACGAAACGTTAACATTTGCAAGAGGCAATTACTTTGTATCCCTAAAACTAAAAAAAATCTAAAATCAAAACCGATCTTTCTGAAAATTTGACAGACACATTGTCCCCTTCAACAAAAATCTCCAAAAGTATTACATTCCACCAGTTAGGTTTGCATAACTCTTCCAATTAATTGAATTTATTTTGAAGAAGTAAAAGTTTCTCGTCACCATATCGTCATCAACTTTTGCCACTTTTCCGACTTCTTCCGAATTCCACCTAATTCCCTGGAAATCGAAAGAATTTCATTATTATTATTATGATAACGAGTTCACAATTCTCAGCATCAGCATCCAAGGACTTCAAACAAATTACAGTCAATGAAGAATGAATGATAAGAGGTTCTCGAAACTTTATTTAAAATTGAATTTCACAAGGGTCGAGAGGGTCGGGAAAAGGTAGTAAACGAAATGTCAAAGAAGTCGTTCAGTTCCGGGAATTGTTCTTTTGCACGTTTGCTGGTTTTTATCAACCCCGAACCCTACTCAGCCAGTCTCCAGTTCCACGCAAAATTTACCACCTGTATGTCCCTCCTGAGACCTATTTCACTGCGAATGCCTTCGAGATTGGATTTGAATGCTTTCCAAACATCAAATACAGAGGACTTTTGTGGTCCATTTGTTTTAAATGAAATTCGCTTTTATCCAACACGTGCGTTCGTTGGAGAAATTGAAAACTATTAAGATACTTTCGGTCTTAGTTCTTTCTTTTCATTAGACATAACTTTATGATGAATATCTCCAAAATAATAGTGATTCCAAAACAAACCTGAACTCGACGCAACCACTCTTGAATTCACAGAAACCAGTCTACAGAATACAGATTGACATAACCTGTAATCCTTCCGAAGACACGTTCCACCCTAAGGCTTCAAGTTTTATCATTTTCCTTCGCTACGAACAAAGAAAGCGAATAAAATGCATTTTAAAACATTTCATTTTACTTTTCCAAAAGCTAAATGGAACGTTTTTCCAAAAGATAAACTCAACAAAGTTTCATGATAATTTATTTCCGACAAACCATTCTCGAGGGCACGGCAGCGAATCTAATCTAACTTCGTTTTCCTGTGTTAACACTTCTTGCAAATTTGCGACGCAGAGATACGAGTGCAATCATTCCATTTCACTGCAATTGCCATGAATCCTGTGATTGTAACCATTTGAAGAATGTCTCTAAACGGTGCGAAGAAAACTACAACGACGTTGTTCAGTGTCTTTAAGCAGCACAACTTTCCGGAATAAATTTTGACGAAAGACAACAAACTATCTTCTCATATAAATGTAGATAGTTTATAAGAAGAAGGATAAACGGATAGAACAAGGAAGAAACATCTCTCATGATGTGAGGTTCCGGTCTGCTCTTGTTAGAAAGGATATACGTTATCCTCGCAAGATATATTTCAGTAAACTCACTTCACGCGCCAAAGGGGTTTAAATCAAACCCATGCAGTTTACTTGGCTTTTTTGATAAAGAGTGGGAATTTACATAACACATTCTTCGTTCTCTTTCATGCGAGTTGCAGAAATATCAAGACGGATGCTGACTCATTTCAGGGCCACTTAACACAGTGAGGATACTGCTGCATAAATGTGGCAAGCAGAACTTTCTACTCTTTTCCGTTCGTAACGCTATAACACCTGGCACAATGAATTCACCCCCCGGCCAAAAACGGTTGAAGAATTTTCGAAACGAAAAAAAAATCCTTGGGAAATAAATGTGCAGAATGTGCCACACTTTGTCGTCTTCGTTGTTGGTGTGGCGACCTTGTTTTTTTCTGTGGTCTGCAAGTGCATTGGAAACTCAAGACTTTGCATGTGTACGAGTAAACTTATTCGCATTTTTGAAGGGTTCTCCGAACGTAAACTGCATTCTTTGCTATACATCTTCTGGTGTGTGCATTCTAGGCACTAGCAGCACGTTCAAACATTTGAATTGCTAGAAAGTAAAGCTGAGTCTCAGCAAGAGAGAGCCCGATTGCAGCTACTCCAAGATGACGACGATGATGACGACAGCTATATCCAGCTCCGACGAGGGCGATGTCGGTCGTTTCGTTGCAAGCAATTACCGGAACACAACGACTGGAGAAGAGTGGAAAGTGAGACATTTATGTGCAGAAACAAATTCCCTCGAACTCAGGTGACAGACCGTAAAGAAAACTTTAATCGTGAAAAAATGTCCTTTGTCCTTGTACGCTTTAAACTTATGAGCTCCCCTCCCCCTTCAATAAAAACGTGAGATGATGCAGTGATGGTGTTAAATTAAGTTAATTTTATGACTTTGTAGAGAGAGGGGAGAAAGAGAAAATAAATTTCACGCTCCTTAAAAATCCAGGAGGTGATTGCTAGAAATACACGTTCTCAACATTAAAAAAAAAATAACCATCAGAGATTCCGCCTCCTTTTTTTGTGCAAAAGGAAGCAATTGAGAAATTCAGGGAGAAAATTGGCCATCAACCTTACTGAACGCAACCTTCGTTAATCTGAATAAAAGCGGCAAGAGAGTCTTGTCAAAAGGTCTGGAATCTTTTTTTAAACTATATTCTGTGTATTTTTATCCACAAAATTTGCTTGTAGGCCAAAGACATGGCCAACAGCAAGGTGATTCTCTGATGGTATTTTATGAATAAAAAAAGGCGATTTGGTGTTAAGCGGCAGTAATCACGTTCTTTTGATAATATTTTACGGTTGAAATGAGAAAATGTTTAAGGAATTTGTTCTTCCCTTCCTTGCTTTAATCTCTGATTTACCTTCTGATTTTTTAAGGGAATTTTTTTGTTAGGGTTAAACCATTTACAAATAAAGTCAGACTAGGTTTGCAGTTTAAAAGCTGTTGAGAAATCAAGAGATTACAACCATTATCTATTAAAATCATTAAGATTTAGATTAGATTTATATTTTAGATTTAGATTTTATTGGTTTGTAGGATTCATATACGTTATTCCAAAATTCAAATAAATAATAGAATAAATAATAGTGAGTTTCGCAGATTGGCCGCAAGAGTGCGACTCTGCAAACAAGACATTTGCATATGAACTTCTTTCTTTCTTTCTTTCATTTTGTCATTCCATAATTGTACATCGAGCGGCAAAGTTGTTCTTGATTAAATTCGATTGTAAAATAAATAGTTTTAAAGTATATTGTAATTTATTTTCTTAATGCGACACGCTCCTAAATTGGTGACCCCGACGCGTCGTGATATTCTTAGTAATAAATTATAATTACTTTCCGCGGTTTTCATTTTTGACAAATGTCCGAAGCCGACGAACAAGCACATGGCTCAGCCTGCAGATCAGATAATACCAAGGAGAATTCACTGGAAACGCAGCTGCACGATATCCAGCGACAACTTTTGCAGGCACAAGCACAAGTTGAGGGCCTAACATCACGTGGTTCCGAAGTGGAATCTAGCCATGCACAAATACGACCGCCACCATTTTGGCGTGAAAATGTGAAGCTATGACCGCACAACTCGATGCTCAGTTTACGTTGGTGAACTTGCGATCTGATGCTCGTAAATTTAACCTCGTCATTGCGAACTTGGACCAAATGACAGCGACGGAAGTTCAAGACGTAATCATCAACCCACCACAAGGTAATGCATATGTTCGACTTAAAGAAGAATTGATATCTCGTTTGGCCCCATCTAGAGATAGAGACAAACAAATCAGGCAAATGCTTGATCGAGAACAGTTAGGTGACAGAAAACCGTCCCAGTTTCTTAGACGACTAAAGGAGTTGCCTGGGGGCACAATGACCGACGATGCCTTAAAAGCAATTTGGATCGATAGATTGCTCGTCCAAACCCAATCAATTCTTGCTGCACATCCGCCTGCTCAGACGAAAATCCAACAAAGCTGGAAAGCCTTGGTCTCATCGCAGACAGAATCAACGATGTTATTCCACAGCATCAGGTTGCAAGCACATCTAGCCAACCAGAATCTGCAATGTTTAGTCTCACGCAGAAAGTAGATCAACTCGCTAAGCAAATCGACGCTTTGTACCTAAAGCGTAGCGACGAAAATCATAAGCCGCTTCGAGCAAGGTCCCGATCGCGTGCTAGAGAGCGAAGAAACACCCCGAATGGCAAGAAATACAACGCTTACGGCAACAATCGAACTGGATTCTGCTATTTTCATCGTCACTGGGGATCCGAAGCAAGAAATTGCCGCCCACCGTGTAAATTTAACCAACAGGCGGGAAACGAAAACGGGTGTCATTGATGACGGTGAATGACATCCAAATTTCCCGCCGTCTATTTATCACTGACAAAACATCAAAATTGCAATTTTTAGTCGACACAGGCTCGGACGTCTCTGTGTTTCCACATACCACTGGTCCACGTCAAAGATCAAAACCATCCGACTATACCCTCTTCGCAGCGAATGGAACTCCCATACCAACGTACGGTTTTCGCACCATGCAAATCAATTTAGGGCTGCGTCGCGACTTTACATGGCGCTTTGTGATAGCAGCAGTCAGCAAACCCATTATCGGTGCGGATTTCCTCGCTTTCTATCAACTTCTCGTTGACGTGTCCCGGAGCAGGTTGCTAGACGGAATCACCGGTCTTTCTACACTCGGTTGCTGTGCATTTGAGGTTTCATCACATGTCAAATCTGTTTCTGGAACATCGAAATACATCGAGCTACTCAAACAGTATCCCAGTTTGACCCGACCAGATGGAAGCTTCAGGGAAATTCAACATTCCACCGTGCATCACATCAATACGAAACCTGGTCCTCCTATAAGCTGCAAGGCACGACGTTTAGCACCAGATAAGCTTGTAATTGCAAAAGGTGAGTTCGAAACAATGCTGAGGATGGGAATAGCACGTCGTTCTGAGAGCTGTTGGTCATCGCCGCTTCATCTTGTCGCGAAAAAGTCAGGCGATTGGCGTCCCTGCGGAGATTACCGCGCTTTAAACGAACGTACAATTCCGGACAACTACCCTCCACGGAATTTACAGGACTTTTCCGCTAATCTCTGTGGCAAGAAAGTTTTCTCCAAGATAGATCTGGTACGAGCATTCAATCAGATCCCGATCGCCCCAAACGACATTAAAAAGACAGCCATTGTAACACCATTTGGACTGTTCGAATTTATGTTTATGACTTTCGGGCTTCGAAACGCCGCCCAAACCTTTCAAAGGTTTATAGATGAGGTCACGAATGGGCTTAATTTCTGCTTTCCCTACATAGACGACATCTTGGTGGCGTCAGACGACGAAGATCAACATTTTCATCATCTTCAAACTCTTTTTGAACGTCTCAGCAAATTCGGAGTTGTCATGAATGTGGCCAAGTGCGAGTTCGGTAAGTCTAATGTAACATTTCTTGGTTATCTTATATCAAACGATGGGATACAACCACCCAAAGATCGAATTCAGACCATCATCGATTACAAACCTCCAACCACGGTCAAGCAACTCCGAAGATTCTTGGGGTCCATCAATTTCTATCGACGTTTCATCAAAAATGCAGCCAGCCTTCAAGCTCCACTCAATGAGTGCTTGAAAGGTTCAAACATCAAAGGCAGTAAAACCATCACATGGACACAACCACTCAAAGAAGCTTTCGACAATTGTAAGGACGGATTAATAAAAGCCGCCTTACTCGAACATCCCGATCCGAAATTGGAGTGGGGCCTTTTCACCGACGCTTCAGACCGTGCAATGGGTGCAGTCCTACAACAGAAGACACCAATCGGCTGGCAGCCATTGTCGTACTTTGCCAAGAATTTCAATTCTACGCAGCAGAAATACAGTACGTATGACAGGGAACTCTTAGCAATCTACTCAGCTGTAAAGTACTTCAAGTTTATGTTGGAAGGCCGGAACTTCACCATCTTTACGGATCACAAGCCATTGACGTTCGCCTTTAAGCAAAATGCCGAAAAAGCATCACCCCGACAGTTTAGATGCCTTGATCTGATTGGACAATTTTCGACCGACATAAAACACATCTCTGGTACCGAAAATATAGTCGCAGACACATTGTCACGAGTCGAAGGAATTACAAAATTGGTTAGCTTTGAAGAACTGGCAGCGTCTCAAACAGGTGATACTGAACTTGAAAACACTATTAAATCTACTTCTGCTTTACAGATAATAAAAGTACCGCTACCAAATTCGAAATTACATATGTTCTGTGATGTGTCTACAGGTGTTGCAAGACCGCTCGTTACGAAGCCTTACCGCCATCAAGTCTTCGAATCCTTGCACTGTTTGAGCCACCCTGGAAGAAACGCTTCAGTAAAACTGGTTGCCTCGAGATTTGTCTGGCCTTCAATTCGAAAAGACTGTAGAGCGTGGGCAAAGTCATGCATTCCGTGCCAACGATCAAAAATTACCCTTCATACATCATCCGCCATTGGAAGTTTTGATCATCCTTCTTCGAGGTTCGAGCACATTCATGTGGACTTTGTGGGACCACCACTGCCATACTCACGTGGACATAAATTTTGCCTTACTATCGTCGACAGGTATTCTCGCTGGCCGGAAGCCTACCCTGTAGAAGACTCAACAGCCGAAACACTTGCAAGAACTCTCCTTGCCAATTGGATTGCACGTTTTGGAGTTCCACTCAGGATAACATCAGACCGTGGCAGACAATTTTTGTCCGATCTTTTCCGAGCACTGACAAATCTGTTTGGTATCAATCATCTTACGACAACTGCTTACCACCCCGCAGCTAATGGAATGGTCGAAAGGTTCCATCGACAACTGAAAGCCGCTTTAGAGTGCCACGAAACACCAGCTTGGGCCGATGAAATTCCCATTGTATTGCTTGGACTCAGAGCGTCATACAAAGAGGACCTACAAGCAACTGTCGCCGAAATGCTGTACGGAGAAACCATTGGACTACCCGGTGAATTTTTGTCACCAAGAAAAGACAACATCAGCGATCCAACAACATATGTACATCAACTACGACTTCACTTCGAACATCTGACACCGGTTCCAGCATCGCGTCATGGTCGAAGAAAAATCTTTGTGTTCAAAGATTTAGCTACTGCTTCTCATGTTTTCGTAAGAAGGGATGCTGTCAGAATTGGACTTCAACAACCATATGAAGGCCCATTTCCAGTAGTGAAAAGATCCGAAAAATTTTTTGTCCTTAAAATTCGAGGAAAAGACGTAACTGTATCAATTGATCGTTTAAAACCTGCTTTTATTCTTTCAGTTAACGAGGACAGTATTCCCAGATCAGAACAACAAACATCATCTTCACCCGTACTTCCAACAACAACCGACGACACGATCAGCAAAAAGACCAAATCAGGGAGATCGGTGCGAATTCCAGATCGATTCGGTTTCCACAAGAAATAACTGCCATCTTCTTATCGTAACAAGTCACTGGAGGGGGAGTGCTGTAGGATTCATATACGTTATTCCAAAATTCAAATAAATAATAGAATAAATAATAGTGAGTTTCGCAGATTGGCCGCAAGAGTGCGTCTCTGCAAACAAGACATTTGCATATGAACTTCTTTCTTTCTTTCTTTCTTTCTTTCTTTCTTTCATTTTGTCATTCCATAATTGTACATCGAGCGGCAAAGTTGTTCTTGATTAAATTCGATTGTAAAATAAATAGTTTTAAAGTATATTGTAATTTATTTTCTTAATGCGACACGCTCCTAAAGGTTCATAATTTTAAAGGGGCTGAATACATTATTTATGATACATTAAATCATTTGAGCATGGCCTTGCCGTCTGCCAGATTGACAATCCAATTAACATTAAAAATTCGTTGAGAATAAATACACCTTTAATTTAAAATTTTAAGTTTATGTAAGTTTGTGTTTGACTTTTAAAAATCTCCATTTACAATTCTGTTCCTATATTTAAGAGGAATTTTTAGAAACTCATACATCTTTTCTACATTCATTTGGTTTAATAAAAGCATACAAATATACCTCTGATAAGGTTTCTTCTCCAAATATGTTTCTTCTTATTTCTCGCAAAACAGGACAGTACCCCAGAAAATGAAGGACATCTTCCCGTTCCCTCCAGTTACATAAATCGCATATAATTGGCAAGTCACTTCAATGTGGTATGTAATTGAGCTGCAACATTTCTCCTCGCAAGCGGAACATCATGGAAATTGTGTTGACATCGTTGCAATCTTTGAAATAATTATTTTCTTTGAGTGAATAGTCCAGGTGATTATAAATCATTCGGTGAAGAGATTCAGCCGCATCTTCCTCGTATTTAGCCCTATGTCTAAGGTCTACCGTGCAATAGAGGTCACCACGAACTTGATTCATCTAGATTTATTCCTAGGGTTAGGGTTTATTCTGGCATCTGCATGACACGGAGAACATAATCTGCTTGTTGTTTGAGTGTCTTAATAAACAGTGGTGAGAGTCCAGTTTCAATCATAAGCATGTAGTTCGGCGAGTTGGGTGGCAGATGAAAAGCTCTTTTGAGATAAAACCTTAAAAGTTTTTCAACCGTTTCGTATTCTGACTAGAGGTCTGCATGAATGCATTCATTTGCTCTCTCTTAACTTGTGCAGTACTTCAGTGTACACTATTCATTGCAATTATTCAACAAAGTGTACAATAAAATAGAGTACCACACCACAAGAGACAGTTACTGTACAATGCTTGATCACCCGATAACAAGATGAGTCCACTGTTTTCTTTCTCTCCCATGTTTGGGTGCTTGCAATAGCTTGATGTGAGCAAATTGTGTGCCATGTAAACTTTAAAAAATGCACTGAGTACACTGAGTGTAGTGAGTGCAACAAATAAAACGAACAAAAGATAATAATTGAATTTGTTTGTTTTATTCACCCTAATCACAGGCCCCGACGTAGTAGATTCGTACTACGAATCCCGAAAATAAGTATCATAGCTCCCGTCGTAATAAAATTATTTGCTACGAAATTCGGAGTTCGTGAAAAGTCACATCACTAGCCCCGAATGAGTAGAAAGTTTGAAAGGTTTTTGTACGAATAGTTTTTTTCATCGGAGCTGGTTGAAAAATAGGAAAAAGATTTAAATCTTTGAAAACAGCTGCAATAAAAAACAAGAACAGAATACAAAAATTTAAGTTTACAATCCAAACACATCGTGAAAATATTAAAATTTTGTTTTCAATAGGGCTAATAAAGTTGTAACCAATAAAACGCAATACAAAAGGATGATTGATTTGCTTCAAGAAAGGCCCGACATTGCCCAAGGTTTCACCAAATTATCAAAGGAGGAAGTAACTGCCTTTTGGGACGAAATAAAACAACAGCTTAATAGCCTTGGTCCACCCGTGAAGGATGCTAGTACTTGGAGAAAAGTATGTAATGCACATTGTTTTCAATTATAACCGTCTTAATGTATTCCTTTTTTTAAGGTTTGGTTAGATTGGAAGGCGTACATTAAGAGGAAGTTAGTCCAAAACAAAAAAGAAGGTCAAGCTACAGGTGGTGGCCAAAATAAAATGCACACCTTCTCTGACCTAGAAGAAGCCGTAATAAAAATGACTGGCCTTCTTACTTCAACAAATGGCATCCAAGTTACCCAATCTTTTGGGGTAAAAAGATCCTTGGATGATGTATACCAAGGATCCGATGGTAAAAACTGTGTAGATGGGAACACCGCAGATGTGTCCGAGCCATCGGAGATTGCTGAGACGGCAAGTGCTCCCTCCACTTCAAGCAACAAACCACAAAATCACGACCCAACCAGTCTCTTGCGAGAGCAAATAAAAGCGCAAAGGGAGTTTTACGAAAAGTCGGCAATGCTTGGGAAAGACAAAATAGAATTGGGGAAGAGATTTCCACCAGTTTGCGCCAAATGAATAGTGGATTACAAGAAATTCGCGAACATAAGAAAAAAAAACTTGAAGAATGCCAGAGGCATAACAAAGTAAAAGAAGAATTGCTTAAGCGAAAAATTGAGCTGAAATTGAAAATTGTTCAAATGAAGGAGTCAAAATGCAGTAAATAATTTGTTAACTTTTGTTTTTAATTACTTGCTAAGGGAATTTTGACACATGTCAAGTAGCACCATACCGGTGGCCAGAGGCGACCCTAGCTCTTACAGAGAATATAAGTTTAATATATAGCTCATTTGACAGATGAGTCTTCTGGCGCACCAACCGGCCTAAGAAAGAATTTGCTACTAGAATTTGGACACATATCACCTAGCGCCATACCGGTGGCCAGAGGCGACTCTAACTCATACAGAGAATATAAGTTTAATATATAGCTCATTTGACAGATGAGTACTGTGGCGCACCAATCAGCCAATGGAAGCATTAACTTGCTAAGAGAATTACGACATTCATCAACTAGCGCCATATCGATGGCCAGAGGTGACCCTAGCTCATACAGAGAATAAAAGTTTTATATAAAGCTTTTTGACACATGTCAACTAGCGCCATATCGGTGGCCAGAGGCGACTCTAACCCTTACAGAAAATATAAGTTTAATATGTAGCTCATTTGACAGATGAGTCCTGTGGCGCACTAGCTGACCCAGCAGACGTGTCGTCCTGCCTTGATTTGAAGAATTAAATGAAACTCCGTCAAGGAGTTTTTGAAATTCATTGGAATGACTATGGAGCCAATAGCTGAAAATTCATTGTACCATCCCAGAAACCTTCGGGAGTTTCATTTAATTCTTCAAAAAAAGGCAGGACGAAGTCTGCCCGGTCAGCTAGTAACTGATAAAAACTGCAAGCGTAAAATGACAGTTCACTAAAAAAGTTTTTTTCATTTGACGTCTTTGATGGAAAATGATTGAAATTATATTTTAAAAGCCAAAAGTCGATTTGCAATTGGCACTATTCACAATAAATTTTTGATCATTGTTCACAGTGAATCAAAAAATTATCAACTCGCATTCATAATACCAATTTATCAAATGATTGACAAATTGTTTCAAAGTTCGATTTATCGATCTTTGACAATCGTAATAAGGCTTTCAGAGTTCTTAAAATATTACGTCACTTCTTACAACAGAGAGATTTATGCTTATTCTTCGCGACCAAACTGGAAAATCGTCCTAAAGAAATGTCTTGAAAATACTTACAAATGTGTTTTGTGTGAACTTTCTCACAAAGGCATTTACCACTTTGCTTTGTAGAAAAAGCAATAATTGACATTTTATTCGTTTTTTTTTTAAGAATCTTCTTTGGAAAGTATGAACAGAAAAGTATTTAAAATAACATTTTGTTGGATACAATTGTATAAGGAACAGCACATGCTCCAGAAAGCAAAGGCTTTTTCCTACATATTTTCTCATAGACTCACAATGGCCTATGAGAAAATATGTAGGAAAGTACCGATAGAACATCAGAGGAATAACAACAATATAAAGGGATTATATTTTTAACTGAGCTCGTATAGACATCCGCATTGAGATATAGTCGAGAGTTATGTATGGGAACGATGCCTTATAAGACCTTAACAGGAATAAACAAGGACCAACGAGGAAATGTGGACCTACATGTTTTAGCAATTATGAGTACCATCAGAGCATAGTTGAATTTTTGAACGATATGATGGTGCTCAGTGGAGATATGATTGTTCGGTAGCTTGACTGTTACCCGGATGAGTAGACATTGTATTTTATAATGCGCCCAAGAGCTCTTACACATTGATAGATAAATTTTAATTGCCATTCATGAAAATTAATTTTTTGTTGAATTTTAAACTTCCCATAGGAAGTTATTGTAATGGGTCCGATTTTGTGAATCTCCAATTTTCGCATTTCTCGATGTTTTGAGGTCACTAGAGTCCGAATCAAGCGTTTTTAAGATGATATCAGTGTGTGTGTGTGTGTGTGTGTGTTCGTATGTGCGTTACGTTTTTTCAGCTCGATTATCTCGCGAACCACTCATCGTATTGTCATAAAATTGGTCTCATTCGACGCGGTATTGTGTTGTTAAGAGCTGATTAGATTTTGAGCGAAATCCGCTTAACGGTTTTTAAATGGCAATCAAAAATCTAAGACAACCTTATAAAAAATGAGTTATTTTTATTATAAAAAAGGGTTTTCCAATATGAGGTGTTATTTTGAATAGCCCGCTATTTCGGTAGTTGTCACTTTTGAAGCTGTCATTTTCTGACATTTGACAAGTAGAAACTACGCCATTAATAAAAATGGAACGATACACGCTTCAACAACGCATTGAAATTATTAAAATTCACTATAAAAAATGGTGAAAATTTGGCAGAGACGGTTCGCACAAATAAAACATTTTTGGGTCGTCGTGAAGCACCTTGTCGGACCGCAATACAGAAATTGGTGGACAAATTCGAGCTGTTGGGACAAGTTAGTGATGTGAAGAATAAAACCCGTGCACGTCGCTCAAGAACAACTGAGAATATTGCTGTTGTAGCCCAAAGTGTTGAAGAAAACCCAGGTTTGTCCATTCCTCGTCGTTCTTTGGAATAAGGCATTCCACAAACGTCATAACACCGTATTTTGCATAAGGACTTGGGTCTTAAGGCTTATAAAATTCAGTAAACACAAGAACTCAAGCCGGCTGATCATCAACAACGTCGTGTCATTGCTGATTGGGTCCTTGAAATGCATGAAAATGATCCGGAATTTCATCGAAAAATCATCTTGACTGATGAGGCCCATTTCCACCTCGGAGGCTACGTCAACAAGCAAAACTGTCGCATCTGGGGCTCGGAAAACCCAGGAGTTATTGTTGAAAAGCCTCTCCATCCTACACGCGTGACTGTTTGGTGCGGTTTATGGTCCCGCGGGGTCATTGGACCTTACTTTTTCAAAAATGAGGCTGGAGCAACAGTTACGGTCAATGGATTGCGCTATCGAGAGATGATTAATGATTTTAACTTCCCAGAGGAAGTTATTGTAATGGGGCCGATTTTGTGAATCTCCAATTTTCGCATTTCTCGATGTTTCGAGGTCACTAGAATCCGAATCAAGCGTTTTTAAGATGATATCAGTGTGTGTGTGTGTGTGTGTGTGTTCGTATGTGCGTTACGTTTTTTCAGCTCGATTATCTCGCGAACCACTCATCGTATTGTCATAAAATTGGTCTCATTCGACGCGGTATTGTGTTGTTAAGAGCTGATTAGATTTTGAGCGAAATCCGCTTAACGGTTTTTAAATGGCAATCAAAAATCTAAGACAACCTTATAAAAAATGAGTTATTTTTATTATAAAAAAGGGTTTTCCAATATGAGGTGTTATTTTGAATAGCCCGCTATTTCGGTAGTTGTCACTTTTGAAGCTGTCATTTTCTGACATTTGACAAGTAGAAACTACGCCATTAATAAAAAAGGAACGATACACGCTTCAACAACGCATTGAAATTATTAAAATTCACTATAAAAAATGGTGAAAATTTGGCAGAGACGGTTCGCACAAATAAAACATTTTTGGGTCGTCGTGAAGCACCTTGTCGGACCGCAATACAGAAATTGGTGGACAAATTCGAGCTGTTGGGACAAGTTAGTGATGTGAAGAATAAAACCCGTGCACGTCGCTCAAGAACAACTGAGAATATTGCTGTTGTAGCCCAAAGTGTTGAAGAAAACCCAGGTTTGTCCATTCCTCGTCGTTCTTTGGAATAAGGCATTCCACAAACGTCATAACACCGTATTTTGCATAAGGACTTGGGTCTTAAGGCTTATAAAATTCAGTAAACACAAGAACTCAAGCCGGCTGATCATCAACAACGTCGTGTCATTGCTGATTGGGTCCTTGAAATGCATGAAAATGATCCGGAATTTCATCGAAAAATCATCTTGACTGATGAGGCCCATTTCCACCTCGGAGGCTACGTCAACAAGCAAAACTGTCGCATCTGGGGCTCGGAAAACCCAGGAGTTATTGTTGAAAAGCCTCTCCATCCTACACGCGTGACTGTTTGGTGCGGTTTATGGTCCCGCGGGGTCATTGGACCTTACTTTTTCAAAAATGAGGCTGGAGCAACAGTTACGGTCAATGGATTGCGCTATCGAGAGATGATTAATGATTTTAACTTCCCAGAGGAAGTTATTGTAATGGGGCCGATTTTGTGAATCTCCAATTTTCGCATTTCTCGATGTTTCGAGGTCACTAGAATCCGAATCAAGCGTTTTTATGATGATGCCTGTGTGTGTGTATGTGTGTTCGTTACGCGATACGTTTTTCAGCTCAATTATCTCGCGAACCACTCACCGAATTGATCTCATTCGACGTGGCATTGTGTTGTTGAGAGCTGATTTGGTTTTGAGCGAAATCGGCTTAGCGGTTTTTTAATGGCAATCAAAAATCTAAGACAACCCTAATATAATGAAAATTTTGATAATTTTTGCAATAATTTCAATAATAGTGCAAAAAATCTTATAGTTAGTGGGGAAAAAAACACAATATTCAGGAGTATCATATACTATATTTGATTACTAGCTGACCCACCAAACGCTGCTTTGCCGTATAAATATTAATTTTCAGAAATACTAATCCGATTAGAAAAATTGCTTCAATAATAGAAAACTACAATATTGAGGAGCAATATATGTAGGCTGTATTTCACTGTGCAAAGTCGTTGTGAATGAGTCCACGAAATGGTACGATCAACTCGACAGTGGCAGATGGCGCCACTGTTATTCAATAAAATTAATGTTTTTCATAAAATCATCAGTTTTATGGAATTTGACTTTGAAGCAACGTGCGTGTACAACTACAACGGGATGCATCCGCTGAATATTTTGCAAAACAACTAATGTTTTTACGTATTTTTCTACTATGGGAAGTTAGTCGTGTGGACTCCATGGGTCGCACTCATATTTTTATCATGGAATTTATTTTACAAAATAGGATGAGGAATATTTTTCAAAATTGTGTGTGTGTTTTGTAAGTTTTCTGGAAACGCTAAAGTCTCTCATGGCTTTGTATTGAGCTCTACCCTGGGTTTATAGGACCATAATTGCTGAACTATATGACATGCTTTTCCACCTGTCACCGGTATTGTCAAGTCATTGTGTAGCTAACGTCACTTCCGATGGTATTTTAAACGAGCGTTATTTTCGACTTTCACTGAAATTCTGAATAATTCAAGAAATAAGAGTAATTAAAGGACCGTCCGTTGTTTTGCAGTCAAGACAAGCAATAAAATTATAATGAAACAGTTAAAGTGAAGGGACATGGCATAAAATACAATTGCCTTGAGATTAATTTAATCAAAATGACATCATTCCTATAATTAATTGCAGTAGCATGCTTAAATGTCCAACATATCTCCGAATGGGAAGTTTTCATTGTTTTCCACAGATGTTGTGTCTAAAATTAAATTACTATTCCAAAGACGACGTCTTTCATAAACAATCACATTCATAAACTACAATTTATTCTGTACAGTGTTTCGCTCCTCAGTTTACTAAACATTTCCAAAAAAGCATCGAGATTCAGGATATTTTGTGGCAGTTTTGTCAAGTTGAATTACATATATATTTTGTGTTTTAATTAGATGTTCTTGTCTCTGCTGAGCGTGAAAAGATTCCTTCTGTCGGACTATTAGCAAAACTTCTTCTTCTGATTATTTTGATTTACGTAAAATAATTCACCTCACCTTCAGCTTTTGTGCTTTGAAGGAAAGACTTAATTAATGTTTTTTCATTACTCATAATCAGTAATCCTTTGGAGGTCCTTAGTTATTTATGTTTTATCAAGGCGGTCCTTTTGAGAATGTTTTTTACTCATCAACGAAACTTCTAATTTCACTAAAACGAATTACCCTCATAAAAAGTGCTTTCAGACACACACTTTCGTTCTATAAAGGTAGGGCACCAACCCTGAGGTCTAAGTCTAACCCTCCACGGAACTCTAAGTCCAGGTGTGGTAAGCCATCTGTTTTTTGTTATCCTTGTATTTATAAAACCTAAAACACACAGGGCATAATAAACATTTCAAGTTTGCCGTACAGTTTCCACAGAAGCGAAATGTGGCAAGCCCATTAAAATATTGTGGTTCTTTTGGTTGAGTTAAATTGTGAAGTGGCATGGCTTTTGGCGTGGTCCATTCCACACTCTAATCGTATAATTTCCAAATTGCAGTTGCAGGCTAGTTTTACGAAAATGTGGAAGAAGAGAATAGTGGATGCGGGTTTTTAAAATGAAATACATTCAAGTTAAATGCCAAATTGTTAATTAGGTTTTTTGGAGTGCAGTTGTTCTAAACATTAATTCGGATTTTCAGAAATTGTCGCTGGTTTTTGTGTGTTTTTTCTTTTTGGTTTTAGTGGTTGCATAAATTTGTGTTAAGTGTCAGAATGTTTTTTTTTCTCCGGGAAAAGATATTTTTTATTCTTCATGCCATTGGGGCATCATCAACATTCATATAGCAATAAGTTGCAATACAGACTTACCTAAAATACCAAATATCAAACTTAAGTTTGAAATGACAGTAAACGAGAAAAAACACAAAAGCCAATTTCTCATATTGACAAACAGCTTGTGTGGCGATAGCAGACAACCTTGTTGCCTAAGAGATGCATGTGTGTGGGGGTTTCTAATTGGGATCCAAGGGAATGTGTAGAAGTACAGTGGCTGAAATGATGAATGAATGAATTGATGAATTGGATTGTAGTTTGAAAGCGATGAATTTAGATCCATCTGTTGGACTGATTTGAATTGATTGCGTTTGAATTTGAAAATTAATCAAAGATGGAAGCCATGCTGTGATTGTTTGATGAATTTGAAAGTAGGAAAGAAGTTGGTTTTGATGGTAATCATTTGCCTGCAGCGCAGTGAAAAATAGAAAACTAGTTGTAAATCACCAATCATTTCCATATTAATGAGAAGATGACAAAAAATTTGCAAAATAAACATCTTTTAACTCATCAATACGAAATTGGCTTTTTAATTCAAAGAACATTACAGATTCAGAAGTGTTTTTTTTTAATATCTTACTCGTCAATCGCTCATAAAACCACTTGTCCAATAAAAAAGAAAGCCACCATAAATTCCTCAGATTAATCAACAAATTTTCTTCAATATCAAAAAAGAAATATGAGAAACCTTTGGGCATTGGCGAAAGAAAGAAATTCACAAGAGTTCATAAGGTTCAATTGAATATTACCATCGCCCGCTTTAGGCTCTATATCTGCTCCTACACCACTCCAAAAAACAAGAAATTCAGCTGAAAAATACGTCCAGCCACACAATTGGGATGCCAAGCATTCCCGACACAATATTTCATTCTTTTCACTTTGGGAATATTTATGGCCTAGAAGGGATTTCTCGCTTTAGTTGCATATTCTTTCTGTGCTCAATGGCCAGCTTAAGCGAATTGACTTCGCACTAAGGACATCATCACAATGCTTGCAGCAAAACAACAGCAGTTGCCTGGCATCATGAATAAAAAATAAAAAAAACAGTTAAAACCAAAGACTGGCTTTAAAATTAAAGCTTCAAGTTGTTTCATATTCCTTTTTGCTTAAATTTCTTTTTTACATTTCATATAATCAAGAAGATAAGAAAGAAAGCGATTTGGTTTGTTATCATCGTTGATGTTGGTGTTGTCCTCGTCGTCCCACAAGTAATTCAACATAAATATTTTTGTTCTCGAAAGAATAGAACCCGTCCGTTGAGGTCTAGGTTCTTCTGGAATTTCTTACTTTATGTTAAAACCTTAAACCCTTGAAACAATAAGCACGAACTGAACGACCAACAGCTATGAAACTAACCGAACAACGTTGGGAAGGGCAACAGGGGACGAATTCCAACTGTTACAAGTGATTTCTTACAAACAAAGGATTACGATAAAGCTTTTAAATGATTCTTCTCCAGTAAAAACGAATTTTCATTTACAGTAGGATGATATTGTTCAACAATGCAATATTGCTACACTTTTTGCTTGTCCTGTCGTCCTGACAGAATCTTATTGTTTTGGCCCTGCAGAATAGCGTTGGAAGACCCATCATGGAGGAACAAAAACATTCAAATTAACAAGAAAGGTTAGAGAATAAAATGCTCTTACGCAAATTAATTGTCCTACCAAGAGCAAAGGAATCGGCCTGGACGGGGTGAAAAATTTAGCCGAGACCATAATCAAATTGTTCACTGTCGAGGATTATTGTTATTTAGGGTTGGCATTTGTCAAGTTGAAGTATTTCGAAATCATGATTTTATTTTTCTTTGTCTTTGATTTAGTCAAAGAAGTTTTCGATTTCTTTCATAAAAATTTATAATTCAAGGAACACAATCAATTCATCACCTTCAAATCAGCATATTTTTTGTTGCAAGAAAAAATTGAGGTTTTTCATAAAATAGAGATTATGGAATTTTGTTTAATTTTTATACCACGAAGCGTGCTGGCGGCGCGCGGCTGGAGCAAAACCAAAAAACTGTAACTCGTTACAATGTTCCTTAGACTTGTAATCATTTGATAGTTGTTTTATCCCATTTTCTTCGTATCGCTCATCTCTTCATGTAATCCAAGTTAAAATTTTACCATCTAGCTAGCCCAAACCTTTTGTCATTTATTTCCATGTTGTTCCGTTAAATCCGTGTCGTTGAACATCACAATCACTATGCTTAGTCCCCCATTTAAATCCAAGCACTCATTTCTAGTCCATCCAAACACCAACTATTAGCACAAAAACGCACCCTACGGGACGAGTTGACAAGTCGAGATCGCATCTACTAACTACTCGGTG
Source organism: Sphaerophoria taeniata (assembly GCA_943590905.1). Classification (NCBI taxonomy): domain Eukaryota; kingdom Metazoa; phylum Arthropoda; class Insecta; order Diptera; family Syrphidae; genus Sphaerophoria; species Sphaerophoria taeniata. The sequence continues at coordinate 17,243,786 of OX016540.1, read as the reverse complement.
GCATCAATTGAACTAAACTGATGGCGCCGCGCTGCTTGATGTAACAATGCAATCGCCCTCATTTCTTTGTTTTCAATCAATGCTCCCAGCGCATAGTGCACATCACAACTCTAAAACCAGATTTCGTCAACGTCGCTTCCAACACAATCCACAGGAGATCAATATCGAGAGTTAAACTGGGGAGAAAGAAATAATTATTTTAATCTGTTCCTGGGATTTATTGCAATTTATTTTGTGAAAATCGTTCTCGTTATCTATTTGGTCCCCCTGCAGATGTTAAATGTACTCGACTCTGAAATCAGTCAGCTTGCATCTGTCCGGAGAGACTCAAGACCTGTTTCCCACATCCCTGGTGAATTGGAACTGATTTTTGCAGTCTGATATATCCTTCAGCCTTAGTCTTCTCTTATCTACAAAAACGCTAAACTAATCTGCTAAAATGTATCCAGCTTGCACTTCTCTTTTATTTTCTTGTCATTCACGCAAGAACTCCTGAATTCTAGGTTCTAGAAGTGATGCTATTTCCTTTCGTCTGGTGAATTAAAACTCATCACTTATACTTTCCAGCTCCACGCTCCAGTGTCTGATGGCGGTTGTGCGGTGGTGGTAACGCGCTGCAAACACAAATAAAATAGCAAGAGTAGGCTAACACTCATTTATTTAGAGGAAAAATGGCTCGAAGGAGTAAATTGCAGGCAGATTTTCGTAAACAAACATCACTCCGTGGCCACAAAGCTAAATTCGATGCAGTCGTACCTCCCAAAGCAGCATCGGCATTCAGCAAATATAACATGACGCTTTGACGCTGAAAAGGCGGAAGGATGTACATCCTCCAGGGACCCTCGGGCGGAACCATACCGGGAGGGCTATTCTCATTATCTCGAATACGGAGGACAGTCTCCAGCCTAGTCGTCAGACGTTGAATGCTGATGTTGTGATAGCAGATAACCGTCGAATTTCGCAACAGTCGACATAGTCCTCTCCTATATACAATGACTCGGTGCGATGTGCAAATATTTTTACATCACGCAAGTCGAGTTTGTCGCTGTGTCGTTGCCATTTTGTTTGGTTTGTGTCGGTCGTCGCATTTAAGTATATATCTGTCTGTCCCGGGAAGAGACCTTGTTATTGTGGTTAAGAGCTTTGTGTGGGGCTGATCTGCTGCATTTGCTAGTTGGAGGAATTTGGTGGCAAAATTGTTCACAATTTTTAAAGCATGGTACATCATGAGTTTGATTGAATAAAAAACCAGGACGCCTACAATTTTAATCGATTTCAAAGCCGAATTTGAAATTTGGTTTTTGACAACTCAGCGAATTGTCCATTTGTGTAATATGACTATGAAGAACTCGAGTTGCTTTTGATATCAAACATATTTTAAGACAAGCAAATATTCATTCAACGTCTTCAGAACCCTCAAAAGAGAATTAACAAACTCTGTTAAGCTGACTACGAAATTCAAAACGCAATTCATACAAAAATTCACCATTCAAATGTCTCTTCCCTTACTTCCCACAGGAGAAGCATAAAATTATAGTTTTCTGAAAATATTTCAAAATTAGATCATTCACCCTCTCTTAATTCAGAACGCCAGGGAGGATGATTCTTTTGCGGCAAACACAAGACTCCCACTCTTTCGGGAACAGGTTCGTGATATTTCATATCATTCGTCGTCGTTGTGAAAATTCTCCTCCTCGAACAATGTGTATTTTCCACATGAAATTGTTCCATGCCGCGCATTTGAATAACAAAACATTATTCAAGCAGCGAACACAAAACGAAGGAAGCGAAAACAAGAAGAAGAACACTCTCTTATCACGACTTTGTTAGCGACCCGTCAATAGGTCCTTCAATAAGAAAAACTTTCGTCTCAAAATGCATTAGATATCAGATCTGGGAAGCAAGTGAGTGTGACAATCCAGCCTTAATTAAAGGGAAAAACAATGTTTTGTATCCTTTGCCAATTTATCTTGAAAATATAAAATGTGGGTATATGTGCGGGATAGAATGGAAGAACTGAATTCAATTGGAACTAGAAAAAATAATTGTTGAATGATTTTGTGTAGCAGCGAGCTCTTGATAATACAAAACTTCAAGTCTTTCATTCTAGTTATGGTTACAATTTCCTCTTTTTGCCAAGCATGGGAGTCAATGGGTTTGTCTGGTTGAGATTGATAAAGGATGGAAAAGTTATAGAAATATTTATAACATTCGAAGCCCGTTTGACAGCCACGAACTATAATAGAACTATTGAGGTAGGTCTTCTTTGGGTTCTTTGTCATAGGTATAGGAGGTCAATTGATGATGTAACCTCTTCTTTGAAAACATCACCTTTCGCACCTGAAATTGTCTATCATGTCAGAGAAGTGCTTCCATCCGGTGATGACACCACTACAAAAACGTTGATTGTCAAGATGTCGAGTTGGAACTGTATTTTTTGTTTGTTCTTTATAATCAAAAGAGTGCAAATGTAGAATGCTTATATACATTGCTAACAATAGCAGAAGTCAGCGAGAAAATTCTTACCCAAAGTACCCATGCGGAACGCAAACAAGTTAAATTTAGTAACTCAAACCTTCTCTACAGCCCAAGCTTAAAAACATAATCTAGCTTACTCCATCACAATTCCCGATCAACGCAGCATTCTCCAAGCCTTCTTTTTTCTTCAACAATCTTGAAATGGAAGACCTCTCAGGAAAAAGTCTCTTAGGCTTCATCAAAGCCCCAAAACGGCTGAAAAATGACAAACCATTTGAAATATTGGCTAAAATTACTAAGTTGATCTTAGTGTAGCGAAAACGACATCAATTGCCAGCCCATTCAGTAACCAAACGTCAAAGTATTAAGAAATGGCACGTATACGCCATAGTTACCCAAAGGGTGTGCAGTGCAGTGTTAGCCAATACAAAAAAAAAAAATAGCTTTTTACAATAAGGAGAATGACAATTTTATCAAATCCAGCAAATGAAAACCTTGTAAGCTTAAATTGCAAAAATTCCCTTCACAAATAACACAAAATAATCAAACTAAATCATTGGCAATTATTTACTTAGGTGCCACTGTATCTCTTCAATACTAATATATTCCTCTCTCGATAGAAATAGTTATTTTTTTTTTATGTATCATTTATCTATTCGTTTCAACAGAAGGACAGAACTAGAGCAAAGTCTCCTCGATTTCACATCTAGTTCGGTTTTCTATAGAACGCACTTCTCGACCATCCATCTATAATCCATAATAACGGATTCATTCGGTTCGGTGGTTTGGAAAGCTGAAAAATGATACAATCTCTCTTCACTATGTGCAGGTGAAGTAATGAACAAGCTACATTACGATGCTGATGCGATGGTAGGGAATGACCACAGAGGGAATTGGACAAAATGGATCGAAGGATACAGGGCGCATAATCAAATCAAAAGAGCCAGCTTCCTATCCTCTATGTCAAACATCCTAACTCTACTAAAGCGGAGGAGGTTCGTTTTAAGTATTTTTCGAGTGGTTTAAGTCGGGGGCGGACGTTAGCCACCATGGCTTTTTGTTTTTCATTAACGGTGTTTTGACATTTGTCTGCTTTTACGAAGTCCTTTTATTCTTATAAAATTAACCTTCACTTGAGTAAGTAGAGTTTGAGTTAACGAAGTTAGTTTGGAGGATGTCTAGTTCAAAAAAATTATATTTAAATTTTCGATTGCCTTAAAATTAACTTCTAGGCGAAGAAAGAAGTTTGCTGGTATGAGAAAGTGTTTGTGGTCTCATCAGTTCTATCTTCTCTAGCAGTGGGTTAAAGTATTGCAGCTTGAGTGATTTTATTACTACCATTGCCACGAAATAAAGACAAACTATCACCGAAGACAAGACAAGACAGCTTCAAATACCTAATCCTTCAAGCATTTAAAATCAAAATATGGAATTGTAAGTGCACTCTCTTGATAAACTGATGAAATCAAATTGAATCTAAACTCTCAATGCAACATTAACATGAGAAAATGTTGTTTTATTATTGAATCACAACCATTTGAGGTTTTATTGAATTGAATTTAATTGGAAAATGTAATTATTATAAAACAGAGCAGATATGTTATGAAACATTTTCAATTATTAGGTTTATTATCCATTTGTTCAATTAATGATGTTTATGCATTCAAATGTAATACGGAAATGATGGAAGGATGAGCAGTTCGAAATATGAAAAATTATGAATTGCATTTAATTTCTTAATTTCTTCTTGTTGGTGCTTCAGTCCCGCTCGGACATGATCCTTGACTCTTCTGTTTACATCGATGTAGCTGTATAGAGCGCATCTAGTAACTGATTAAGTCCTCGTTGTTTTGCATTTGCGAGGACACTAATTTACTTTTATTCCATCTACCACGTCCATCCATCAGGAATTGCTTATCAATTGTACGGACATAATTCGAAAAATAAAGAAAAAAAAAAACATTAGTAGCCGACCCAGTCTAGACAGTAGTCGCGTTTCCATTTCCATTGGGTCCCTTGCACTTGGACGTCATAGATGGAAATGTGTTACGGACAACCGCGTGTTTGTCGCTTTGCGACGGTCGTTGGTCGTTTCTCTCGTTGATCATTGGAATCGTAGGAACGTTGTTAAATTGTAATAATGTTTGCCAACCGATCCAGCTTAATGCATTTTACTATGGGATTCATAACTATGTTTTGGTAGCAATCAAACTGTCAATAGTCAATGCCAATAGTTTTTCTTTGACACAACAACATTTTTGTTAATTTCTGAATCTTATAACTTTATTGATAATTTTTCGAAGTAAATGTTTTCAGTTTCGAATTTTTTTGTTTGTTTTCACCACAATTATTGCTTTTCAATTAAAAACTTATTTCTCAACATTCTACCTACATCCCTTAATGTCAAATAGCTCCTTTTTTGAAGTTGTTTAAAACGAAGGAATAACACATCTCTATCGAACATGTTTCAAATAAATGTTGCTTTGAATAAAATCCTGCAACACAAAACAAACAACACAGCAATTGTTTCTATGTAAACAAAAAAACTCCAGATGCAGCAGCCAGTATCATGTTGCTGGATATTTTAAACATTCAGTTTCGAATTCATTCATATACCATAAAGATGCGCAACATTCAAGTTGTAAACATAAAACCAAACGTTGTGTAATGATTCGTTGAATGCCAAGTTAGTTTGCAAGGAAAATTCGCTTGCAAAAGGCATTTTGATGATGTGTTGTATTGACCAATTTTTGTTTTATATCGAGGGTGGAAAATTTAGTTTTCCGTCGGCTATTTGGTCACTTTGTTTTTAGTAAAGAAAACAAATTCTTTAACTTGTCCCGACGTTTTGGCAAGGATTGTTGCCTTCTTCAGGGGAAATTTAAGTTTGAAGTTATGACATTAAACAAAAACTCTGATATGAATACAATTATTATAAAACGTAAGCAACTTCTTCGTATGAAGATTTGTCTGACAAAGGCATTTTGTTGCCGATTTCAAACTTTATAAGGGGACAGACATTAAACAGGCATTAAACACAAAAAATGAATTTCTTTCATTGTATAGTGAAAAGTTATTGCTCAAATTTATACTGAGTTTACAGTTTACACTACTATTCTTCTGGATTCTTATAACTCCTGGCATGAGAAATGGTTAAACAGCCGATTTTACGTGGATAACCATCTACCAAAAAATAGATTTGCATGTGCAAACAATAAAAAAAGAAAATGAACTCTTCAAAAATTTTATTATTTCAAGGCAAAAGGAAAATAAAAAAGTTTTGCAACAATAGTTTTTTTTAATTCTTTAGGAAGGTTTTTACTGCCATAGTGCTTGGAAACATGCACTTTGTATTATGCTGAATGCTGATTTGTGGAAGTGTCATCTTCTGTCAAAGTTCTCTTCAGTAATGTAAGTAGGAACATTAAATGGTTAAAATGGAATCTATAATAAAAAGTTTGTAATGCCTAAGCAACATAAAGCCTCAGATATTACAAACCGCCTTGATAAGTGGCATGGACAATATTAAGCGTGCCTAATCTTTCTAGCCGTCTAACCGTCTTGTAAGACGATAAGTTAATTGAAATAAAGATGGTCTTACGCTTACTTTGGGCAAAATGTTAATTGATTTAATTTCTGTTATCTTAGTTGTTTAAAAAATGTAAATTTTATGTCTTGTTTTTGGTGCGAATTTAAATAAATTAACGCTAATGATTTTGGTTATGTTCTCGAAAGTCTTTCTAGTTTAAGGAAGTGAAACAGAGAGTTTAAAAGGAAAGGAGAGTAATGTGGGGTTTTCAGTGAAATGAGGAGCATTCTTATAAAACTAGGTATTTTTAATCTTTTCATTACAGAATTTTCGGAGAAGCTACATACATACTTAGCGAATCTGTCAACAATTTACTAGCAATAGTCTAAATTCCAACCAGAATAAAATGAAAGTTTACAAATAGGTATTTCAACATTAAAAACACATCATTTTTAAAAGGAAGGAAGGATAATGTTAAATAATTCTCCGTTCAATTATTCTGACGGAAACGATTAGTTTTTCTGTTCAATTCAATAGACATTTGCTCGTTGCGATATTGTGTCTTTCAAACATTAAATTGTTATAGTTTCAAATTTTAAGGAATTTAATTTAAGAATTTTGTACCTATACTATTTATTTGGTTAGTAGCAAAACAATTTGCACATCGTTCTCCTTGATTCTCATGCAATTGAGAGACCCTCCGTCATAAATTCAATACGTTAAAAAATGTGTTCTGATAAAAACCCTATTTGGATACTCGTTTCCAATTCTGACAACGCAACGTATTGAAATTGTTGTGTTTTATTCAACGTCATAATCAACAACAAATTCCACCCTTGTTTTAGCTTCTAGGAAATCCGTAATGATTACAAAAGACGAATTAATGCCCAAAAACAACCCCTGTGCACAAAGTTATACAACTCCAGCTCAAGCCAACAAAGAAGATATGAGAACGAACTCACAGAACCAGCAACAAAATTTAAACCTAAATACAGACAGAGAGACAGTCAGAAAAATTAGGGATGCATTTTGCATTTGAAGGGAAATATTTTATGTTCCACTGAAACTATAATAGTTACTTCTTGTTCGTCTGTGACAAGGAGAACATGAGGTAAGTAGGGTTAGCTAAGAACAAGCCGACCGGTCCATTTTACAACAGACTATAAAGATTTCGAAGGACATGGTTAATTTGAGCAGAGAAATAGTGGGGGTCAAGAAAACCATCAATGTTATCGATTATAACAACATAATCTGGATACATTGTTTTCATATTCTACACTTAATTCGTGTAAATATATGTTTTTTGCTCGTGGTAGTATTTTTTTTTCATGATTTTCTTTTTTTTATTTGCACAAGGAAAAAGTAAAACTTTCTCCTGCGGGAAAAGAAACGAGAAGTAAGGCATATTTGTGGAAAAGTTTTCCGGAATCCCAAATGATGACTCATAATAATCAGGAAAGTGTCCCACTCCCACAGCTCCGTTGCAAGAATCGCTGGGTAGTCATGCAACAAATATTTTGGCTTTGTTTTTTATTTGAGTTTTTATGGAGTTGTTTGCCTTTTCTGTTGAAGCCTCAAGAGTTCAGATTGGCAGGCAAAGGGATTCTGTTTCTTCCTGAAATGTGATTTCTTTCATTTTTCCTTAACTCAAGATCAGGAAGCGTCGCGTAGTTCGTGTAGTCCTTAGGTTCTCCTACGAAATGTTGGCACGAAATGGAAAATTTGAATAAACACTTTTCCAAACACATTAAGTGATGAGTTAAGTTCCCTTAGTTGCACATCCTATCAGTTAGACTCATATATTTGCACTTTAGTTATAGGAATAGAAACATATTTGATGTTCACATCCATTTAAAAACTCAAACATGCGCCATTTCAATAAATGTTTCTTTCAGGAGTTTTTTGAAATTGAGCAAATATGAAGTTCTCCAACTCATATCAACTTACAACCAGGCTACAAAAATAGTGATTAATATAAAACGCTGTTTTGGCATCCTTTTGACACATTTATAAATAAGCTTTATGCTATCACCATCATAATAAATAAGAGTTAGTCAAACTTTTGTACACAATCCAGCCATGATTTTCTGTTGAAAATTCAGATTGAAGAGTTGCCTTTTTTCATCATAAATTATGTTTTCCTGTACAAAAGGACACTTGTAAGTGTAAGTGCATAGACATAACCACTTAATTATTAATCCTGTGAAATTTCAAGCTGGAATGAGGATTTAACGTTTACATACGTCATACTTAATTTGTTAATATACGCTCACATACAGACATATACAAATACATATACATATCGCCTCAATCAAAGGGATGTATAGAAATTGTTAATAATGATGTCGATTTAAAGCGGTTCTATCAAGAGGATGAAATTAAAGCTAATATACTCCGATTGACGAATTAATTTTTTGATCCTTCTGAAAAGGATGTGTGGTGTGTGTGTTACAGCAATGTGTAATATATCAATGTTTATCGCACATAAACGATTAAAACTTAAAACATTCATCAAAGCTGTTAATCATATGCATTTTCGTTATTTTTATTTTGTTTGTAAATGATTTACAGATAAGATTATTTCAATTAATTTAATTACAGAAATCAGCATATTTTAAACATAAATCAAAATGCACTTTGTGCAAGGATTTCGCTTGAATAATTTTCCGTTCAATTGATTCGACATAAGCCATAAGTTTTTTTGTTCAATCCAATACACATTTTTGGTCGTTGCAAAATTGTGTCTTTAAAACGTTAAATTGTTATATTTTAAGATTTTAAGAAATTTCAGACTACAATTTTGTAAGATATTTATTCGTTTAGTAGCAATATTCTTTACCGGCTTATAGGCTATTAAAGGTTCAATAACTTGTAAGACAATCTCCAAACACATCGTTCTCCTTGATTCTCATTCAATTAAGAGATCAAAAAGAAATGTTTTTAATATTCTTTGATTTATACAGCGTTTTTAATTTAGTTAATTTTAATGATACGTATCTGATGACCATTTGTCATTTGAATATGACAGAATGTCAACTGTCAGTGCTTGAAAAAACGAAACAATTGAAGCTGTTGGGTGGAACAGTTATTTTTATTAATTTATTAGACAAAAAAGTAAATAAGCGTGTATGAGGCACTTGTCAAGTTCTTGAAAAACAGAAAGAGTCAGTTTCTCTCTATTGTACTATATATACGTATTTATTTATTTTTTAATTGTCTAAGGAAGCACAGTATTAAAGCTTCCTTTGTGTGATCTTGCTATGGAGGAAATAAAAAATATTAGAGTTTTCGTTCATCTTTCGTAACATTCTCATTATTGGTTCATTACTGCCATAATCAGTTCTGTGATAAGCTTGATGAAATTGGGGAACTAATCTTTGAGAATGCGAGTTAACGTTAATACTCATTGCGTCAAGGACAGTGGAAGATTCCGTATCACCAGATAAAATTGGTGTACGAAAATAGTGTCGGCAACTTCACGTAGCTTAGTTGGTATGTGCGTTGGCTGCTAAGCAGAACGTCGTTGGTTCGAGTCCTTCCAAGAGTATCAATCTGTCATGAAAACGTGCTTCTCAACTCTGCCGTTCAGAATCGGCGTTAAATTGTAGGTCCCCTCAATTCTTCACACGCACTCAGAGAATTGTTGATGAGAGTAAGCCACTTAGGCCATGGCTCTTCAAGAGCTGTCGCGCCACTCTGTTTATTTTTTTTTATATAACTTCACGATGCTTTTCTAGAGATTGATACGGAGGTAAGTTGAAATTGTCAACCCATGAAAGTCCTCTAAAAGGGAAACGGAGGAATCTACGTTGTATTGCTTCAATTCTCTTTATATGGACTTGGTGATAAGGGGACCATACTTGGGTGGCGTATTCCAGTAGAGGCCTTACAAACGTGGAGATTTCGTGACGTAAGGATCCGAAAATTCCTTAGACCAACGTTTGACAAAACCTAAAGCAGAATTAGCTCTGACTACAATATTGTCATAGTGTCAAGATAAAATAAAAAGATGAACCGAGTTTGACATAAACATACGATATTTATTAAAACGAAAAGGCAATTATTATTTCATTTAAAAAGAAAACAACACGTTTACTTCGAATGACAAAATACGACTGATGAATCTGGGAGAGAAATTCAGCCACGTCACTTGGGTGTCAGTGTTGCCACTGACAACTCGGCCTCTCCTGACACTTCATCTCTGATGAAATCATTGCAGCCCTCTTCTGCGTCATCTAAGTCTTCGGGAAAATCCAGATCCGGACTGAGGCTGCACCAGGGTTTCATATGATCGCTTGATATGACGTTGCTGTATTTTCTGCCCTTGAACGACTTGTCAGGTAGATCTTCTACTATATATCGATCGAATTCCAACACCTTTGCCTTTGTACTTCGGATCCAGTTTATGAGACTCCCCAGTCGCTTGAGGGGCATAGTCTATCACCACTAGATCACCTTCCGCAAATTGGTAAAGGGGTAAGATGCTTGCTATCGTATAAGACCTTCCATTTGGCTCGCTCCTTCGTGATATTGTCTGCTGCCTCTTGCCTTAGGAGATCGCCGTCACTGGTTTCATTCTGATCATGATTCAACGCCTGCACAAGACGGTTCTGACTGACGGATCTAGGATTAAAATTGAAAATTAATTGATTAGGAAAAAATTTTGTTGTTGAATTGCGTTGCGTGTTGATACTCCATTGTAGATTTGGTAAGGCCATGTCCCATTCTCTATTGTCGGCGATTGAACATCTCAGCATGCTGAGGAGCGTTTTGTTCACTCGTTCGGCCTGCCCATTGCCTCGCGGGGTCCTAACCGCCGTCTTCACATGTTGGATTCCATGTTTCAGGATGAAATTATTGAATTCTTTAGAGGTGTACGCTGTGCCTCTGTCGGAAGTAATTCGGACGGGCTGTCCGAATATGGAAAATACTTCTTGCAGCATGACTAAGACTGGTGCTGTTTTCGTGCTCCTCACAGCCTTTAGGACCGTATATTTGCTGAAAGAACAAACCAGAACGATTATATGGATATTACCTTTCTTACTCCTCGGAAACGGCCCCAGATGATCTATATTCACAGAGCGAAACGGGATTGGAAGCACCTCCAAGACATGCAATTGACTTTCAGTCTTGCCGCCTTTAACTTTATTGAGACGACACTCCGGACAAGCTGCTATGTATGACTTGATGTAACGCCTCATCCGCGGGAACCAAAAATCTCTTTTCATTCTATCGAGAGTTTTCTCCAGACCGCAATGTCCAACGTCATCATGACATACTCGAGCAATTCGCCATCTCACGGCTTGTGGTACCACCAGCTTTTTTAATCCATCGTTGCGTCTGAATAAACGTTCACTTTCCAGGACGTAGTCTTCTTCGATTTGTTTCTTTCCTGATGGGTCGGTCGTTTCTTTTCCCTTGAGAACTTGAATGATGTTCTTGAGTTGGGCGTCCTGCATTTGCATCGTAAAAATCCAGTCCTCGTTGACCTCAGATACCTTCAAGACATTTTCCGCCACGGACAACATTTCCTGGGGGGGCAAAGCGGGTGCCCTACTCATTCCGTCCACATGTCGCATCCTCTCACCTGACCGATGTATGCAAACAAAATCGAACTCCTGGAGTCGAAGCCACCATCTGGCTATTCGTGATGGCAATGGAGTTATCTCTTTTGTGGTCGCAATCGCATTGCAGTCGGTGACGACGCGGAAATGCTTACCCAGTAACTAAGCTCTAAACCTTTCCAGTGTTTCGACGATTGCCAGCACTTCGAGCTCGTGACTTGCATAGTTACTTTCTGCGTCGCTACATCGCCTGCTGAAGTAAGAAACCGGTTTCAAATCTTCTCCTTCACATTGCAAAAGAATTCCAGCCAACCCGACAGAGCTGGCATCCGTGTGCACTTCATGACACTTTTCAACATCGAAGAGCGTGAGGACGGGTCTGACTATGATGGCGGCTTTGAGGGCCTTAAACGCTTCCCTCTCTTCTTCCTGCCACCGGAACTCTGCGCCCTTTTTCAAAAGCTGAAAGAGCGGCTAGCTATGAGACTATAGCCCTCGATAAATTTTCGGAAAAACCCAGTTATTCCTAAAAACCGTCTTACCTCTGCAACGTTGGATGGGGTTGGGAACTCATCAATGCACCTTGTTTTAACTTCACCTGGTTGTAGGCCACCTGCACTTATAACGTGTCCGAGAAAACTAACCGTTGTTGCCATGAAGAAGCATTTCGATGGCCTTAACGTCAGCCCCGCCTCCCTTATTGCTTGCAAGAACTCCTCAAGCACGATCATACTTCCTTCAACCGTACTGTTTGCTATAATTACCTCGTCTACGTAATTTATAATGTGCTTCCGATGATACAAAGGACGCAAAATGTCGGCCATCATCTCCTGAAAGTACATCGAGGCGTTGACTAACCCGAAAGGCATTACGTTATGCTCGTACAACCCGTCCGGCGTTAGGAAAGCAGTGAACTGTTTAGATTCCTCCTTGATAGGAATTTGGTAGTAACCAGCTGTCATGTCCAAGGTGATAAAAACTTTATTATTGGCCAGGCGCGCTACCTGTTCCTCCACAGTGGGGGTGGGGAACTGTTTCTTGACTGTGACCACCAAATCCTTTGAGCGACTTGTTGGACACTTTTCGGATGGCTTCCCGCGGCACCATCGATTCGCTTATCAGGGAATTATCGCTCCCGGTGTCGACGAACGCCGAATATACACGTCCAAAGAAACCAACATCTTTCATCACGGGTGCTGGGACGGCATTTAATTGGAGCTTCTGATCGACTTTCGCTACCACTGACTTCTTGGAGGGACAATCTTTTGAATCGTGTCCAGCTTTGAAGCAGATAGGACAACGCGGCTTTCGTTGCGGTTGTGGGCATTTCGCTGCGATGTTACCCGATGCGTTACAATTAAAGCATTTGAAACTTCCTCGTGAATCAGGTGTACGGACGAGTTCCACCCCTTGTTCCTTCAACTCCGATGAGAACAGTGTAGTAGCCCGGAATGGCGTCGACATTGAAGCGACATTTCCCAGGGAATTGAGGAGCTCATTACATGTTTTGAGGTTGAGTGCGAGGAATGTTCGTGTTAGTGCTGGGTCGCTCAAACCATTTATTATGTACGAATTTATAGACAAATCATCTAGCTTACCTCGTCTTCCAATGTTAAGCATCACGTAGTAGTATTCGATTAGGGATTCATTTTGTTTCCGTTTGCGCTTCATCAAATCTCTGTGGACGTCCGCCACATTCACGACACATGGGAAGTCTTTTTTTTGAATTCGTGAACGAACTCGTCGAGGGTGCGAAAAACGGGTTGTGCATCCAGCCAGTCCTTTGCGATGCCTTCGAGTTTATGTTGGACAGCGAATAAGATGGTTTCGTTGCGGCATGCGTACAGTGACTGGATTTGCAGTACCTTCTCGATGAACTGTTCTGCCGACAGTGTTTGTTTCAACGGATCGAAGTTTGGGAGAGTGCCGATGACGTCACGGCATCCGTTTAAATGAACAACTGGGTGCGATGCGGTCGAATCAGGGCACACTTTGTCTTGCGACATGTGGGTGGCGGCGTTGGTGCTATCACTTGGTGGGGCTCGAGAGACATTTGTTGGTTGTGTTTTTTGGAAGTTTGTGGACATTTCACTTACCGACTTGGCTAGGTTGGTTACCAGTTCTCGCAAATCATCCAGGCCTGCTTGCCAAGGCTCCACAGCATCTTCGGATTCAAGTTCTTCGGCGTCAACCTCGTCCGTTCCCATAAATTCGATTAATTTTGCAATTTTTTGTGTCTTGTTACCTGTGACTGGCAATTTATGACTTTTTAATAATTTGTTAAGCTGATTGACTTTCAATGATTCGAGTTTGATCATGTTGGACGAAAAAATAGAAGAGAATAATCTAGAAATATGCCTCATGTAATTTTCTTCTTTAGAGGGAGAACAAAAACCGATAACGGCTGATGTTTCTTCTTTTGTGTGTGTGTGCTTAGCGTTGCACAGCTGCGTATTAACGTTGAAATTTGCCTAATGTATGTACTGAACGTTGTACATACACACACGTTGGCGTTGCGAGTTTGACTTTACACATATGTTATGTGCTTCGTTGTTCGAAATATGTACTTGACGTTGTACATATGCTCGTGTTTCGTTGTTCGAACTATGTACTTCACGTTGTACCATATGCTCGTGTTTCGTTTAACTGGCGTTATGTGCTCGACGTTGCACATAAATTGCCTGTTGCTATGCTAAACTTTGAGCGCGTATTGTGCGTTATGTATTGCGTGTATTTAATATACGATCACATTCGCGTTTAAACGAATTTACTTTTCTTTTTATGATGCTGATTTTATTGTATGGTTCTTTAAGTTGGAGTGATCCCACTTCTGATTTGTCAAGATAAAATAAAAAGATGAACCGAGTTTGACATAAACATACGATATTTATTAAAACGAAAAGACAATTATTGTTTCATTTAAAAAGAAAACGACACGTTTACTTCGAATGACAAAATACGACTGATGAATCTGGGAGAGAAATTCAGCCACGTCACTTGGGTGTCAGTGTTGCCACTGACAATAGTGAGACCTAAAGTTAAGCTCACTATCGCAAATAGAACCTAGATCTCAGATACATAATTGTTACTTTGTAAACAATTCATTCAATGATATAATAGTCCCGTGTTAGCGGACGGAAACGTTTATGGGAATATGTGATTTTTTTGGCATTTTGAAACATTATCAAACGCCTTGCTAAAGTCCGTAGCAATAACATCAACTTCTTTGTTACTTTTTATTGAGTTTAATGCATAAGAAACAAATTCAATTTAATTTGTTGGCGTTGATTTCACTTTTAGGAACCCATATTTTGCCGAAAATAAAGATTTGCTATGAAAGAACATAGTGTCGAAGATAAAAGGTACTCTCGAATAATTTTGGAATGCGACATAATTTGGCGATCGGCCTGTAGTTAGAAATATCTGATTAACAGCCTTACTTGTGAAAAGGTATTATGAAAGTATCTTTTCACAAAGATGGAAAAATTCTTTAAGAAAGAGATTTTTGAAAAAGAGTAGTAAGAGGCTGGCCAAAATTGACTACACATTTCTTTAATACAATTGCAGGTAAACCATCAAGCCCCGAAGAGAAGAAATATGAATATCTGATATTATTTCGGACAAGAATAAACATTGGTAAATGAACGGCATATTTAGCTAAGTTTATTTTTTTTTTAAATAAATATTCAGGGGTGCCAGCACGTAACTTGTTACAATCGAGCATTGTTCATCGTCTATCAACTCGAAACAAATATTTCTAGGCAGCACGTAACTTGAAACGAGTTTTTGCTTAAAATTTTCATTGTGAATGATTAAAAAAAAAATGTCAAACATTTTTCAATTAATATTTGTAGGTAATTTTTCAAGCCAATACAAAAATGAAATTTTTTGATACGAAATGTGAGGATGATTCATCCTGGATGAAGAAGAGTCCAATACAATATTAATGAGAAGATATTTTAGCGACAAAAGCAATCCCTGAGTAATGATCGATAATGGGGAATGCAGCAGAAGGAAGTGCAGAAATACGGTTCAACAATAAAAATTGTCATAAAATGAGTAAAAATACATTTTGATCTTTGCTTATGGCCCCATTTGGTTTGGGTTCCATTTTTTTTTCCAAAAAGAAATGCTTGCTCGATAACTATTTTCTATCGAGTATTTTTTTCTGTTTCAAACGTCTATTTCAAAATTGTATGCTGTGAAATCTGACGATACAATCGAGTTCATTCGATTGAAACAAATTACGTGCTGCTACTGCTCGATTATATCGAGTAAACTCGATTGTTTCAAGTTATGTGCTGGCACCCCAGACTTTTTTTTAGATATATTGGAGCAATTTTACCGACTTCAATAGCTCGTCGTTATTTTTGTTTTTTGTCCATTCGTTACTATTACGAAGGATTCAAGATTCAAAAGTTTATCCATTCAGTACTATTTCTTCTTGGAAAGCAGTTAAAAGTGGCATATCTTTAAACTTTATGATCCGATTTCCGTTGAAATTCACATTTGTATCTGAATAAACATATTTTTCTTGTTATTCTATTTATTTTGTGTTTAAAATATATCACTCTTAATTCCCTTTTTCCTTCCTTGTGCGTAAGTACGTTTGTCGCTTGGTTAGCGGACAAAATCTATTTACAACGAGTGGACACACTTGGCTGAATTTCCCACGAATCGGTTTTCTTTGTTTTCATGCACCTACAACTCTACACTACAACGGGATAAAAAAAGAGTAGATATGTATTGTTTTATATTTTATATTCTTTTTTTTTGGTTTCCGTAGGTTTTTTTTTAAGTATGAATGTGAATGTCCTCTAATTATACTTTCAATTAGTGTTGGTGTGGATTTTTATGAACAATTCAATTCGAAAAAAAGTATTTCTTCAGTAATTAAATAAATTTTGCCAAGCATTGCTAAGACACAAATTTAATGTATGAGTGGATTTTTTGGTGACACATGACATAAATATTGACTAAAATTCATTTCAAAAGGAAACGAAATGTCATTACGCTCTTCAGCATGATAAGTGCATATCAGTTATCCTTTAATTCTTTTATTTGAACAAGATTTTGTTCAATGTAATTTATTATGGCTTCAAGACGCCTCTAGAACGAATTGATTTCTATACCCTTTTTGTTGGTACATATCCTTCAACTCTCTATAGATACATATTGTTTACAAGAATACAAATTAAGTTGATTTTTTGGTCTAAAGTGATACTTAAAATAAAAGAAAGAAAAAATGCCTTCAATCATCTCTCTATCTTGCTCCCATTCAACTGAACCAAAGTTAAAATGACAGTACTTTCTTAAGGCGGAAAACGAGGACAGTGAAGGACATCCGAAAATAGAGCTTTCATTCATTTTGAAAAAAAGAGAGTAATTTAATTATAGACATTCGTTTATATCTTCTTCTATCATTGTCTCGATGATGAATTAAAGTGCCCTAAGGTTTCAATACCAAGAATCTTATTCCCGTCCTCTTGTTCCAAATAAGTAACGTTGGTATCAAGAAGATCGAGTTTTGTTTATTTTAAGAAACTGACCAACAATGACGAAACCTAATTAGCCATTAGCTGTAAGCAGAATGATTGAAGGAGATGTAACAAATCTTGAGAGATGTCGAACATAATTAGACTGACATAATGAGATAGGACAAAAAAGGGATTCTATAGCGAGTTCGATGCTAGTTTTAACTAAATATCATCGTTCAGAATGTTCAAAAATAATTTAACAATTTTTTATTTGAAATACAGAGATCAAATTTAGGTTCACTGGCATGTCAATTTCGAGAACATAAAAACTTATTTTCTGAATTGTTCTTACGTGCCTAAGTCGAAAAAACCATTTAGTCTAACGCACATTGGTTTTCCTTATTTTGATTACTTACTTCATAACTCACTGTGTGATATCCATCTTTCACATAATGCTTGCTGTTGGTCAATGTGGTGTTTCTGTATTGTCTGTCCTCTATCCGTTTACATCTAAAACTCATAGCCACAAATTCAAAATCCTAATACAAAATTGTATACGATCCACTTCACCCTTGACGCAGTCTAAACTCTGTTTTTTTGAAAATTGTGTCTGTTGTTGTTGCGTGTTTGGCATTTTGCCAGGTCTTTTATTAAGGGGCATCAGACAATGAAGAGAAAAAAAAATATAACAGACGTGATGGTCAGGCTCTGGTAATTTCTTCTTTTCCCTCTCAACCACAAGCAAAAGCGTAGAAAAGAGTTGTAAGGGTTAGGATTTAGGAACCAAATCTACAAAAATTTGGGAAACATAAACAAAAAAAACTCCTGCATCGTGTTAAAGGTGATGACTTCAGATTCAGGCAATAAAAGTTAAACGCAATTTTGTGAGCTTTTCATTCATTCACCTTTCCTTTTCTATTTTTCTGCTTCCATTCAAATTTCCCTTTAAAAATCTACTTCAAATATTCCTATATACAGATGTTCTATTTACAAAGGCAGCATGGAACATTATATCAATCGAATTTTCGGCCCATTTTTTTAACCCTTTTGACCGTTGTGGTTTGATTGCAGACCATTTATATTTCTATTCCATTCTGGAGTGAAGTAGATTAGCTTGGAAAGATGTATGCAAACGAAATGAGTCATGAAAGTGCTGAAGTGAAATTCAATCCAAAAATTTACTTAAAATCATCATCAGAGGGTGCAATGTATTCGAAACGTGACGTCTGCTCTTTGCGTGAGTGAGAGTAATAAATTTAACAAATCCCTTTTAATTCAATTCCAAAGGCATTATAGATAGAGTCGAGAACGGTGTTTAATATTCGTAATTGACCCTTAAAAAGTAAAAGTCATTGAGGGAAATCCGACTTCTGGCTGAATTCTCGCAGTATAGACAACCCTTACTCATCGAGGGGTGATTGACCTTCTGTTGTGTTATGACTTATGAGCTATGAGTTATTATATGTAGTTTCAAATGAACTCGCATGGCTAAAATTTGCGGTTCGTTCGGCGTCATCATTTTTTTTTTTTTATAATAAACGCGCCCTCAAGGGTTTTTTTCATTACCCTTTATATGCCAAGAGCACAGTGCGAGCATTAGATAGGGGATGTAAAAGGAGGTGTCGGTGAACATTGGTTTTGAATTCTTGAACATTACAATGACCGGGGAAGACAGAGTGTGGAAGGGAGTTCCACATTCGCGTAGTACGGCTAAAGAATGATTCTCTGTACTTAACATTACGTCCGAAGTTGGGCTCAAGGGTGAACTGGATTGGCATTCCTGGAGGCGCGGGTATTACGGTTGAATGTCTTAAGGGGAGGAATGCAGCTGGCTATTTCACTAGAGCATATACAGTTGAAGTATCGGTAAAACAGGGTGAGACACGAGACATTACGCCGATGTTCTAGAGATGTAAATGACTCAACGATGGTATTGTCACCAATCATTTTGAATGCTCTTTTTTGGGTACTGTCCAGAAGACTTAATTACGTCACTGGAGCACCAGCCCAGACGTGAGAATTGTACTCAAGATTAGGACGTATGTAGGTTTTGTAGATGGTAGCCAGATCAGAAGGGGAAAAAAATTTCTTGCATCGCCTTAAGAAACCTAAACATCTTGCGGCATTTTTGGCGACATAGCATATGTGCTCGTTCCACAAGATGTGGTCAGTGATGCACATACCGAGAATCTCGAGATGTTCGGTCTCATTGATGCAAGTGCCACTCATGGATAGTGGCAAAGGGGGTATGTCTCGCTTCGACGATACAAGACAGCATTGAGTTTTCGAAGCATTAAACTCTACGCGATTTTGTATTCCCCATTGTACAATGCTATTTAAGTCAGAGTTTAATGAGCTTATCATATTTTGCCGTTGCAGTTCTACATCCGAAGAGGAAGGATGTGAGTCTGGAAACGAATATGAAAAGCTAAGGGTACTATCGTCAGCGAAACAATTTATTGGATTAGAAGTAACAGACAGGAGATCATTAATGAAAATGAGGAAGAGGGTCGGAGACAAAACGGAGCCCTGGGGCACACCAGCATTTATATTGTGGGTTTCAGACTTGACTTGAAACCGTCCAACACAACTTGTATTGAACGGTTCGAAAGAAAGTTTCTAATCCAACGAAGAAGGGATTCATCGATACCGAAAGCACGCATTTTCGATAAAAGAGCAAGATGCCAGACTTTATCAAATGCCTTAGAAATATCAAGTGCAACAATCTTACTTTCTCCAAAACGATGTAAAGATTTGTTCCACTGTTCGGTGAGATAGACCATCAGATCACCAGTGGACCTGTTGCTGCGAAAGCCGTACTGCTGGTCATTAAGAAGCTTTCGGTCTTCGAGATATTTCTTGAGCTGATAGTTTATCAGCGTTTCCATGACCTTTGAAAGAGGGGACGTAAGTGCAATCGGACGATAATTGGAGGGAGAAGAAGAAGCGCCTTTTTTGGAATTGGCTGGACAAATGCTGTTTTCCAACTGCTCGGAACGAGCCCAAAAGAATAGGATAGATGGAAAAGCTTACGCAAGGGTTTTGCCAGCGTGGAAGAACACCTCTTCAGAATAATAGCGGGGATACCATCCGGACCAGCGGATTTATGTATGTTGCAGTGGCGAAGGCACCATATAAGTCTATTCCTATCGACTTACCTTTTGTAAATCTCAATATCAACAAACAAACTTCATGCAACATGAATATAAGCAAATCATACAACAGCAACGCTTGCGACATTACTTTATAATTCAATCAACATGTATTTTCTTCTAAAAGTAAGCCGGGTTATTATTTTTACGCTGAATAGAACAAATTTGTTTTCTTTCCCGTTTCCGCTTCTACTTCTCGCTACGCGTGTGCCTCTTTATTCAACCAACGCTTTCTTAAGCATAGAAGTAACCCGATGTTCATCGACTTTCATCGATGAATCTGTATGTATCTGAAAATTCACTTGCCTGTGCAAAAAACAAACAAGTGTGTTGGAAATGGAGAAATACGTATTGCGCTTTGCGCATGTCAGGTCGACCGACGTTGAGTCTAAGCAAAGCAAAGCAGTACGTTCACGCACTACACTTGTTATTCATTTTGTAAACAAAAATTCATTCATTCTGTATAGGAAAAAAGCCAAACGTAACCCGTGTCTAATGGACTTATTGGACATTTTCCTTCATTCTCTGAGGATGAAGGTTAAGAAGTAGGGGTTGCCACTTAGAAAATTTCGTAGTGGAATATTTTTTGTCACAAAGTTACTGTAATTGCAGTTTAGTGGCACAACTAGCCAAAATGAACTAGGCAAATGAGATTTTCATTTTGTTCTAAAAACAGTTTACAAGCAGATTGCAGTGCAAAGTGTATAAATAAAAGTGTGAACAAAAAAATTATTAATTGAAGATAAAAAGTGTTTTTATTCATTTTTATTTATTCAAAACATTGCATTTTGCATTTGCATCATCCAGAAAGGTTTCTTTTCAAGTTAAGGTCATTGAAACTTAAATATGAAATGACTTGAGGTATAACAAAATGGGCTTGAATGTTCAAACTTCTAAGGCGTTATTACCAAAAATGCACTTTATCTTGTTTTTTTTTCTCAGCTACTTGTAAAAAGAATATTACTTAAAAAAACACTTTGTCCGTAAAAAAAATTAAGTAAATTTCTGATATTCTTTTATTTATCTTATTCCAGTCAGTTAAGGTTTCATCTGCAGAATAGAAAAAAACAATAGACCAAATGTGAGTGCGTTCTAGTCCCTCTACTCCGAAAACGGTTAATTTTAGAGAAATATGACTCAGGCATAGACGAACAATTTATCCTTGACTTTTATCGCCCTCCGGGAAATAGGTTGCGAAATATTCACGAAAAACTGAACTTCGCGACTTTTTGAACACCATAACGGCACGATATCAATGTCGATTTTTCACATCTTCATAATAGCGCCGTAATAAAGGTGTATACAAAAATCTAGTCCACTAGGAATTTTTCCGCAGATTAGGGTTTTATATTACTAAAATGACTGGATTTTTTCTAGTCGCTCATTTTTCTCCGACTTACCTTTAGAAATTAGTCACGCCTCGCCACTGGTATGTTGAGATCTTTTAGGACTTTCGCCACAGCACGAGTGCGGAAGAAGATTTGTCCCATGGAATCATTGACGCGCTCAATAACTGGAGGAGTCATGACACTCTCTGGCAGCGAAGAGTTGGAGGCGAATTGCCTTGCAAAAAGGCTAGCTTTCGCGAGAGAGCGATGCCTTTGGCAGGTCGTTCTCCTACATCAGCTGGATTTATTAAGGGTGAAGGATGATATTTAACTACTTACTTGGCGCTACAGTCCTTTGTGGACTTGAGCCTCAGTCAACAGTCTCCGCCAGCTAGCTCGGTCCCTAGCTAGTTGTCTCCAGTTTTGCACTCCAAGTTGATTGAGGCCCTCTTCCACTTGTGTGCGCCACCTCTTATGTCCCTCTGGAATAGCGTCAAAGACTTTCCGGACCGGAATATTGGTGTCCATCCGCTCTAAATGACCGAGCCATCTGAGTCTCTGGTACTTGGCTCTTCTGGCTAGGTCCATGTCGTTGTACAACCCGTAAAGTTCGCTGTTGCATCTTCTTCGCCATTTCCCATCACTGCACACAGGGCCAAAGATGACCTGAAGAACATTCCTCTCGAAACAACCTAAGGCACATTCATCCGATCAAGGTCCAAGCTTCTGCACCATACAGCAGGGATGATGAGAGTGTTGTACAGTTTTACCTCAGTTGCTCGAGAGAGGGCTTTTCCATCACTCAATTGCTTTCTTTGCCCAAAGAAATAGCGATTAGCAAGAGATATTCTTCGTCTGATCTCGGCGCTAGTGCTATTGCCCGTTTTAATAGCGGAGCCTAGGTAGATAAACTCCTCTACTACCTCGAAGTTGTATTTGTATTCGTCTAATGTGACATTCTATCCAAGCCGTCGGTTTTGGGTGTCCTTCCTCGAAGACATATACTTTGTTTTTCCCTCATTTACCGCTAAACCCAATTTTGCCGCTTCTTTCTCAATTCTCACAAAGGCGCCATTGACATCACACTGTGTTCTTCCCATTATATCAATATCGGCTTACGCGAGAAGTTGAACAGATTTTTGGAAGATAGTGCCTCTGGTGTTGACGGTGGAGTTTTGCACTATCTAGTGCATCGCCTTGTTCCGTAAGCGCGTTGCCAACCTTGATGATGCGTGATATCTCCATGTTCATTTTGCACAAGCGAACGAACTTGGCAGGGATGCCAAAACTAGACATAGCTTTATACAGTTCGTCTCTGTAGATGCTATCATACGCGGCCTTAAAATCGATGAAAAGGTGGTGGGTATCGATTTTTGATTTTGGATGTTTGAAGCTGTCTCTTGACTGATTGGAAATGCTATTCAAAAGCAAGAAAAGCATTCCATTTCACACGAAAAACTTTCTTCAAAACTTCTTGAATAACTGGCATCACCCTTTAGCAAATTTTAGCAAAACTTTCTCTCGTTTTCCAAACAACCACATTCCGCAAATTTCCTTACCAAAATCTTCGTCTTCAATTTCGAATAAATAAATTCGATTATCAGCGATATTCAGCTTTACTTTCAGTCAATTTTCTCCAAAAATGATAAAAAGAACACAAAAAAAAAAAACATATCGTGTCGACGTATGTATATAAACACCATAGTCAAGGAAAAAAAGGATAATGGCGCAAAATGCTTATCTTCGTCTACAAAAAATCTTATAACACCTCGGATTCTTATGAATTTCCTCAAGTGTGTGTGTGGATGTGTGGAGTATAGGCAATCGCAAGTCCAAAACTCGGGTCGAATTTAAATCAAATTCGCAACTTTTTCATTTCCTCCTCTTTCTAGAGTATAACTGGAAGGAAAGTTTGTTGTTGAAGGCCCTGGAGTGTTGAATTGAGTGCTTCTGTTTTCATGCTAAGAGAAGTTAAAGTTTTGCCAAACAAATCCAGAGTTCCAGATAAAGTATCATTGTTGAAAGTAAATTTGGTTCCAATAGGACATGAGGTCTTTAAGTTTTTTTTCTTTTTGAAATACACAAAAGCTTAACAACCACTTGGATTGCCAAAAACAGAGTAAGTCCTAATTAGAAACTTGTTAACGTTATAAGTGTGCCTGCTTAGCAAGACATGCTAATAAGTCTCTGCATCAAAACCCCTTTAGGAACTTACATTTCGATTCTCATTAACATTGACATCTTCACTCTATAAAGACAAATTTGTTTACAGCTCGACATTCGAGTGTGGTATATTAATTTGCATAGCCTTGACAGTTGATACTGCTTGACACGCATAGCCTCAAACCCACACGCCTTAGTCCTTATTAAAGGCATCTTGATTTAATTGGCACCTTTCAGTTGGAAGGTATACAATACATACATTTTCCATGTATATGAGCCTAGAAGTGCTTCTCTCGCCCAAAGACTGCAAGAACAAAACACTGTACGTAACGGAATCCGTCTTCATTGTTTGTGAAGCTCTTGACTTTTCTTGACTCTAATAAATTCAAAAAAAAAAAAAACTTCGTTGTCTGTTTATCGTTTTTTGCTCTGGAGATTCTCACGCTTTTGTTAGCCTTTCCTCTTAACATTAATTTTCATTCTTTTCTTGGCTCCTTTTCTGCATCATCAAAAATACATTTTTGATTATAGTAACAAGTGGATACGAACATTGAACTCAACTAACCAGCTAAGAATATGATTCCTAGGCCAAGGCCAAGTTGGAAGGGGTAAATGTCGGAGTGGTAAAAGAAGTTCTTCACTTTGACTAAAATATACCAAGTTTGAAATCTTAACGACAAAGTGAAATGCTGTGAGTCGGAAGTTATTCGTAGGGAAGTACGGTGGGTTTGAAGTGCGTTCACAGAAAATAAAAGTTGTATTCACTTGAATTTAAAAGGCAATTTGCTTGAAACAATCGAATTCTGACGAATGGGCCTTGTTCCTTATCAAGAATATGTAATTGCTTTCATCAAACTTGAACTCGACAACTTGACAGCGCCACCGTTTTTCAATGTTGGGATTACAGTGCCGATCAGAAACGTCTTAGCAGAGAAATGTCGACTTTTTATTTAAAGGTTAGTTGATCTCCGTCGAAATCCAAAGGCAAGGTATCAAAGAGTCTATGAATCTGACACTGGCTGGAAGCAGTTCATCCTCTTCTTAATAATTTTACTCAAGCAAAAATTCATTACCAGTCAAGTTGCTTGAAAAAAACACATAGGTACACACATAAATTAAGTTGAATTCTCTACACCATAAGCTCTGGCTTGTGTTTTGCTCCAAAGCAAGATTGTGGTCGTTGCGAAGTTGGTATCAAATTTTTAATGTGTTTACTTTTCGTGGAATTCACGCAACAAGCATCCTTCAATCTCGCAAACAAAATTTTACGAGCTGCTTCAAAATATTCTCATATTGTCTATAAAAATAGGTATAGCTGTATAAAAATACAAACCTTGCAACCAACATGATGACAACGAGCAACGACTTTTGATGACTACATGCTACACTCGCTGCTTATCCTCATTGCTTCTTATGTATCTGTTCCTTTTGTCAGGACGAAAAACATCCAAAAGCCAATGGCTACGTTCTTGTAATTTTGGTTTATGTTGTTCCCTTTTTTTTTTTAAATTTACACAAACAAAATTTATTTGTGTTCTTCGCAGTCATGGGCATGGGCTCCTGATCCTAATCCTAATCCCTGCCCTTGAAGGGCTGATAAATAAAGCAAACAGAGATGTATCTTCGTCTATACCTATGTTACAGGGGAAATGTGCATCTTTACACAGAGAAGAGTATCTACTCTGCAACCTTCGCAAATTGTTATCGCGTGCTTCGATGTGCTCTGCCATGTGTTGTCCTTATATACGCTGACATTGGGTTGGAATAAATTATATTCACCTTTAGCACATGTCCTTTCGTCTAGCGAAAACGATTGCGTTGGAATTTCGTCTATAATATTTTGCAATTCTCACAGCTTTTATGATTCTGCAGGTGGTCATGACACAGAGGAATGAGTGGTTCATTGCTAAGCCAATCATTCTGCGCTCAAGACCCAGATTTCTGTTTTACATAAATCTTAGGCAAAACATGCGTTAAAAACGTATTTCGGACGAAAGTAACGTTTTATAAAGAAAGATGATGAAACAAAACAAGAATTTTTTGTTGTTGTTTAAATGGACTTTGTACAATGTTAAATTGTTATTGTTTGAAAAACGACTTTTAGTCCAATGCGTTTCGCCAGACTCAGGCAAATATTTTCTAGTCTTATGAATTTAGACAAATTCTTCTAGAAAAATATAATTCACAACACATATGTGTTGTAAATTTTATTTGTGTCGGTAGTTATCGACTAAGCGTTGCGTCTTATAAAGGTACGGCAGCATCTAACTGATGAGCCCAACTGTCGTACCCGGGCGAAACGCATTGGACTAAAAGTCGTTTTTCAAACAATAACAATGTAACGTTTTATACTTAAAAAAGTGAACATCCGACAGCTCCGAAAAATCAAGACCATAGTTAGCTTATATTCTTAAATAATTCCATGAGAGCGTGTTAGCAATTGAGGGAACCCACAATTTTATACCGATTCCGAACGGCTGACTTGAAAAGCACTTTTCCACCACACTTTATGTTTTGTCAATTCTTCGAAAAAGGCAGAACTCCTACCCATATAATATCGCACTAGTATTGCAATACTGTTGTAACTCAAAATTCGTCTTTTTTCAGAATCGACGAAAAACTGATTATAAATTTCCTATTACAGATTTTAAAAAAACTATTATCCTACAAGTTAAAGGTCTTAAACTGAAGATATTTTCTATTTATCATTAATTTCTAAAACAACAGGTTGTTGAAATATTTAGAAATTTTAAGTTAACGCTATTTTGCACTAACTAAAGTTTTCAGAACGATGTGTTATTTTTAGTTATGTCGTTATAGTTGACAAACTTTGATTTACAACAATTTTATCTGAAGTATTTCTGTTTTATTTTTTGAGTTAAGTTTTTTAGTTTCCTCCGGCTGAAACATTTTTCCAAAAAAGTTGAGACATTGAGAGATAATAAAAGACAATGTTTTCAAGAAAAATAGAATTCATGTTTTATTTCAACAACAATTTGTACTTATTTGAATAAAAAAATATCATAAATGTATGCTTCCACAGCTTTAAAAAAATAAGTAAATTATACAGAATAATAAAAAAATAAATAATTCAGTCTTGTTAAAGTAAATAGAAATCACGTTTATGTTTCTGTTATACATTTATAGGAATTCTCGTTTGTATCAATTTAATTGATTATTTTTTTAAAATAAGAGTCGTAATACGATCTAGGAATAATTTTTTTTGTTATGAGCTCGTTAATGTCTTTTTTTTTATTCTCGGTAAGCGGGATATTTTCTGTATAATGCTGGTTTCAAACTTGAAGTTAATAGCACATTTTGCTTTACTACTTGCCGCTTATTCCGAACCAACACTTTTTCATAATTTTCTTCTTCATACGAGTTTTTATAGAAAAAAGATAGCGGATGTTCTTTTTCAACGCGAAGTACCTTTATGTCGTGCCATTTAACTTGGGTTCTATTTTCGTTAGTATTAAAGTTGCAACTCCACTCTTCTTGCAATACCTTCATGTCGTAGAAATTGTTATAATACAATTCTGTAACTCTGTAGGGCTCCCCTGACTTCTTCGCAGCGCGTATTAAAGTTACGTATTGCTGAGGAACATAGATCGGACCAGATTTAAGAAAACGCTTCACTTGTTTTTCGATCACGCTATGAACGTTATCACCCTCGTTTTGAGAGTGACCACGAATCAAAAATTTATGTGTGATACTCTTTACATTCATTTTTTGCGTTGCGTAGGCGTATGCTGACAGGATATATTTATTTTTTTGCTGTCCGCAGCAATTATCGGAGTAAAATATAAAGTCCAGTTCTTGATCAGTAGCTTCAGTAATTTTTTTGATATAATTCAGTACGCAGCTTCCTATTTCAATGGCACCTCGTTTTCCCTCCGTTTCGTCCCAGAAGTAACATTCAACGTTTTTAGCGTGTAAATCGCTTACTGTGAAATTAAAACAATTAATTTTACTCTTGTAATAAAAAACAGAAATGTGTCCCTTTGGAATTGGCATCACAGCTTGCAAGTCGTAAACTGCAACAATTGTATTGTCAGTCCGAGATTTGTCTTTATCCTTTTCTCTTCTTGAGAGTTCTTTTTCTCTCAGGTGTCTTTCATAATTTGCTGCAAGTTCTTGTTTTTCTTCATCTTTGGAATTCTTATAGCTTTCGCAAAGATCACACTGATCTTTTTTTGGTGTGAAAAATGAAATATTAAAATCTCTGTTGAAAATGCGGTTAAATGATGACGCAGAAGCATATTCCAAGTTTTCTCTTTCTCGAATTTCTTTATAATCCCGGTATAAGTCGGCTAAAGATTTATCGCACTGAATAAATTCTCGAGAAGTCTGCGCTCGGAGATAATGTGATTCAATTCTTGGTATACTATCGATAAACCTCTTGACACTATCATAGACTGCTGGATCCATAGTAGGTTGCTTTCCATGTTTTCCTCTCATGTCTTCCTTTACAAAACCAGTCTCTGTCTTTTTTGTTAATGCAGTAGTAATGGTTCTATTGTTGATAGCAAGCGTGTTTTTAAAAAAAGTTTTGCAGACTCTTACTTGTAAACTATTTAGCTGGAAATAAAATGCGGTATTTAGTTGTCGATAATTTTGTGTGGTTGAGTATCTGTATTTTGGTTTAATTTCATTTGTGTGTCGAATTATAAATTCTCTTTGTTTCTGCAAGTCTGCTAAGTTCCAATAATTTTCAAAAATATTTTTTCTTGACGTTTCATCCATTTTTGATCTGCAGTTTAACCTGCATTTTTCGCCACACACTTGTCCCATCTTTTTGGCAGGTACTTGTTTTTTCTTATTTGATTCGTACGCTTTGCCAGAATTGCGGAGGTTTTTGGTAATATTGCGTTTCCATTTTTCTGGCTTTCGTACGATTGTTCTGCCCCTTTGTTCCGGCTGCATTTCTGGAGCAAGGTTTAACTCTGATGCACTTTGAACAGTTTGTCGATGAGTAGATGTGTTTGATGCGAAGCTACTAGAACTATTTGAAGAAGAGCTGCTTAAACTTGAGCTACTCGATGAAGAACGAGTCGTCGGTTTTGTGAAATTAGGATCGGCGTCGGAATCATCGAAGTCACTCTCATCACTTTGTATGGGGGAAATATAGTATTTTCTTTTTTCTGCACTGCAGGATGTACTTGGTGCACTGTTTAATTCTTGAAGGACTGAAGATGTACTTGGTGCACTATGTAATTCGTGAGAAGCCGATGATGTACTTGGTGCACTATTTAATTCTTGAAGAACTGACGATGTACCTGGTGCGCTGTGTGAACTGTGGTGAACTGATGTTTGCAAGTATGGCTTTTCATTTTCCTTCCCCTGGCAATTTTTATTTGTCTTGTTTTTTGTAGCCATTTCTACCAGCAATCGGGAACGTTTCATTCTGAATGTTCAAACAAAAAGGAAGTAATGTATTGATTAAAACATTGTTAAGCTCAGAAATAAAAAATAGTAACAATATTTATGTTCTTAATAATTTATTTTCATATTCTAACATTAAAAAATTTACTTTATTGCTGATTGCTGCTGCTCAAGTCGAACCACTCCGTACCAACACCAGATGAAGAATGAATTTTTGCTCTTTAAATTTTTTAGTAAGAATCACGCATCTGCCCATAAAAATGGGAAGCAGCTGCGCTGCTGCTTCTTTTCGGTCGCAAGTACCGCTCATCGAGACGATATGAAAAGGGGTGTGTCTAGTGCAGCTGCGCTCAAGTCCTAGTTGAAGACGATCTTGCTCGGCAAATGTTTTGTTGTTGTGTTTTCCGGACCGAGAACTAGCTCTGTTTATGTCCTGCACATTGTTTTTGTTTTTTAGAGACCGAAAAATAGTTCTTCCTTAAAGTCAGCACATAGTTGTTTGTGTAGGTTTGTGTTCTGAAAATTTCCGTCCTGATGGCGCCGAAGGATTGCTTGTAGTGCATTGCATTTTTGTTGTCCTCGGGCGCAAATGCAGCTGGTGGTCGAAAAAAAGTTTAGGAACCGAAAAATAGGCTTCTTCTCTGAAGTTGTTTTTGCTTCTGACGATAAAGGATTGCTTGTAGTGCATTGCATTGTTGTTGTCCTCGGGCGCAAATGCAGCTGGTGGTCGAAGAAAAGTTTAGGGAACGAAATTGTTTTTGCTTCTGACGATAAAGGATTGCTTGTAGTGCATTGCATTGTTGTTGTCCTCGGGCGCAAATGCAGCTGCTGGTCGGGAAAAAATTGCGATCGTTGGTATTTTTCAGTCGGAACCACCGTTATGCGGATAATTAAATCTCTACGGACGCCGCTCTATGTTGCCCATATTGCTCTTCGAAATGTTTGTTTGTTTTTGATTGCTTGCAATGGAAAAGTAGCTCTGTTTCCTTTTTCTCTTGTCGTAGACAAACACCATATTAAACACTAAGTCATCAAAAACGTTGTAACTCAAAATTTCTTCCAAAACAGAGAAAATGACGATTTGACAATTAATTCATTAACATTATCACATGCGTCATTCCTAACTTCATGATTACCAATTTAGTATTTTTGTAAATGCTTACAAATTATCACAAAAAAATTGAAAATAAAATTTCGCCAACAAAACTGTAATAAGTCTTAAATTGCTTAACAAACCAGCAAGAACGTCATAAGTCAAAATAATATTTCGAATTGCATATTTTTAAATCAACAATAGAGTAATAACTTGAATTATCAAAATTTATTTTATACATTTGAATCGACTAAAAAGTTTTAACTCGAAATAATCACCAAGTTTCTACACAAATGATTCAGCAAAAAAGTTCCAACTAAAATTAATACACTTTTAAAACAAAGAGGCGCTCGTTTTCGCTCCGAGTTTAGGTTGCAACTCAAGATGATACTGTATTGAAATTTGGGTAATTATCGTCATTCAATCAGAAAAAACGACTCTAATAGACATATCTACGTGGTTTCTTGCACTAGAAAAACGGCGATTTTACTGTCTTGTGCGGAATTTAATTTTACGTTTGAATTCAGTCTTATCTCAAAATCGGCATTTTTTGAATTACAACAGTATTGCAATACTAGTGCGATATGAAAAAAACATTTACGGCACGGGTAGGATTCGCCTTCTATGTTACTGGTCACCAAACTCTAGTTTTTGAATTCCAACATTTTGATAACATGTCTGAAATTTTAGTTTCGTCTAGACACACAAGCCTCCTTCAAAGTACATGTATCGTCATCCGAGCCCAGAAGTCTGTCGAATGAGGACAAGTCCACTTCCAGACTCACATGGCAAACAACAATTCACCATGATTACCAAATATGTACACTTTATCAATTCTTGTGTCTCCGTTCAACAAACGCGACCATTAGGATCAACGCTTTGGCATGTCTAAAAGTGGAAAGGGGGCCATGAGTGCCTTTTTAATATTTGCTGTCTACTCATTTTCGGAACGAGTTTAACTTTTCCTTAATTTTTTGTACAGGAAGAAAACTACAAAACAGGAGCAACCGAAGGCCCAATAACTATTTACCTTGTATTCGAAAGTGAAGTTCCTTCTTGGGGTGTGTGATTTATATTAATTCTAGGTGAAACACACGAGATCCGTATTCCAAAGTATCCTCTTTTTTTCGTTGTTATCCTTGGCCCTTGTTTCTCTTTGCTCACAAAAATTCTTTGTTTCTTACTTGTAACTTGTAGTCTTCAAAGGGTTGTTTCCAATATTGAACACCTATATCTCCTCCTCCGTTTTGAAAACGTAAGGAAACTCAATATGTAAGGTAATTCTATTCGAGAAGGTGGAATGGTTTCTTGTTGAAATCTTGATCGATTGCTGTCTATAAACAATTTAGAACACTTCAAGCTAACCAACACATTTGTTGAAGTGGTAAAATAGTCCGTCTGTGAATTAATGGAGCGACTTTGAGGAATAAATAGAATCTGGAGCAAATGAAAGCGAAAGAATCTATCAAAGATGCCTATAGCATCAGATGTCGGATTAAGGCCAAACCACCTTTAGAAGTGTTTTTAAAATAGTTTAACCGGAATTAATTAGCCAAAGTGGAACACAATAAGGCTTACAAGAAGAAAGAGGAAAATTTTAATTTCCCTACAAACGACAAAACAAAAATAGAAAGTGAATGTAAGAAGAGGGGGAATTCTCAATGAAAGTGGGTTATGACTAATGAGTTTTTTTTCCCACTCTAAACAAAAGGCCGGTGTCCTTGAGAACTAGAAGCGGGAGAATAACGACTTTAATTAATTAAAAAAAATAAATAAACAACACTACAAGAAATGTAGTGAATATCAGTGGCACTTATACACATCCTTTTCATTAAAATAGGATTAAGATTAAGGCCGTCAAACCAAAGGTCAGCAAAAGCCACCACGTTTAAGGAGAACTATTTTCAATATTTTTCTCAAATCTTCTTGTATAACTGACAAAATCCCCGAGTTGAATTTAACATAATATCAACATTTATTTTGTGGGTGGTCTTCTTATTTCTTACCCTCCATGCTGTGGGGATGTCCTTCACCGTTCAAGAGCAATAAGTAAATAAATAAAAATAACCAGCGGAAAGCTTCCTTTTTGATACAAAACAAACAAACAAACAAAAAGGAAACAGTTAAGACAAATAGTTAAGGCAAACAAAAAACGATGAACGAATTCGTTGAAGTGCTCAAGGATAAGCTGGAGGGTTTTCAAGTCAAGAAAAAGCTTGAGTGCAGGTCACGAGCAGTCAGCCACTGCAAAGTTGCCCGAATTCCAATGTACGTATTGTTTCTGTTTATTCGTGCTGCCTGCGTTTCGATGTTGAATTGCCTTTAAAATATGTAAATATTGTTCGATGAAAAGAACTGCATAGGGTTAAGGTAGTTGGACATTCTTCATTTTGCCGTCGTATGTGCTTCAAAATAAACTCTTCATCTTCATAGTCATCCCTTACGATGACTGGAAAGTATAGCCGTCAAATTAATCCTGTGCAACCTTACTTCAAACATAGAGGCGATTGGAAAAAATTTTGGTTAGGTATCGTGATAAGGAAGAAATTTTCTTGAATTCAAAAGAATTCTACACAAAAACCGTGGACCACTTTGAAAATCACTCCTTCTTGATGCATTTTTTAAAGCTCTCAAAAAAAAAAAAAAGAGTTATAAATATCTGAATGGCACTCACTCACGTGAAGCTAAATTGCCGTCACATCATAAGCAGATAAATGTAACAAAACATGAAAGGCAAAGTCGAGGGCGGAATTGTTGATTAATCACGAAATGCAGCCATTCAACCGAGCAATAAGCACCAACACGTTGCCACAGATGTAGCAAGCTAAAACACAAAGAATTCATGAAAACAGGACTGAAATATTTGTAATTCCTCATCTCACAAGTCGGCTTCTAGGTGCTCATTTCTCATATGGGACACCTCGTAAGGAACGCATGTTTGAGAACGCACATAAGACCGTTTGGAGAGGGAAGTCATTGCCAAGGAAATAAGTTAAATTACATCAAAACGATGAAAGGACCTCTTTTTGAGGAAAGGGATTTAACATGTGGGAGTGTTAAAGCATGGCTGAAAACGATATGAATTTTATATGTTTTCTTGTTTTTAGGTAGACTGGGAAGGAGGTATTTATTTGTTGCTTTCTTGCAATACAACGACTTCATTAACGACTTTTGCCAAGGAAAACGCGATGAATGAGGGTTATGTTGCGATGTTGATTAATAGTCTTCCATGAAAAATTTTAATAAAACCATTTTGCGTAACAGTGAGTACCTACGTTTTTTTCAAATAAGCTTCAGTGGAAAGTAAACAAAATGTTGTGGAATCTGTGCTAGTCTGTTTTATAACAAATGATAGGTTTCCGGGTTTTTTGTTGAACGTTTTTTTTTTTTTTTTTGGAAAAGTGAAAGTACATTTTTGTTGTTTAAAATAAATAAAATATGTAGTTGGGTTAACTTGTGAAGTGGGAATTGTTCAAACATTTAAATTCGAATATGAAAAAGGGTTTCGAATTTGGTGCACAAAATAAGATCAAAAATCAATAAACAAGCTGATGCGATTGGTATAGAAAACATACTTCAGAAAACAAGGCAAAGAGGATTTACCGATGACAATTGGTAAACGATTGTTTGTCAAATAGGAAATTGATTTTATTGTCTTAGAAAATTGAAAAACTGAAAGGACGATCCGGTTACAAGGCACAACAACGAGGACAACGATGGCTAAGAAGTAAGGACCAAGGACGGTGGGGGAGTGAATTGACTGTTGTGAAGTTGGCTGGAATAATTTAGTGCGAAAATGTTTGGAAAGTTTTTATTTATTTGCTTAAGGGTGAAAAGTTTTGCTTTGTTGGTGGAGTGATTTCGCAAAATGTTTGTTTATAAGTTTTGTAAGATTTGTTATATTTTAAGGAATAAATTTAAAAAGTCAAACATTTAAAGACTTAAATGTTTCTTTCTTTTCAGTAGAAGAAATACATTGGTAAATAAATAAAACCTAAAGTTTGGATTGCTCTGATGGGGTCCGACACGGATTGACATTGAAATAGAGATTTCGAAGTTGAAAAGATGTTCTTGAGTAGAGTGTGTGAAGTTAGCCCCCCTTTTTTCGAAATTCCAATTTTTGAAAGTTGTTCCAGGTTGTTCCCGGTTTGTTCCGGATTGTTCCAAATTTTTTTCGAAAAATATTCAAAAATGGGGGTTTTAGACCCCAAAAACCGTTTTTGACCTAGCCCCCCTTTTTTCGAAATTTGAAATTTTGAAAATTGTTCCGGGTTGTAAAAGTTGTTCCTAACATTGTTCCAAATTTTTGGACCTCTAACTTCGATATATCGTAAGTTATAGCCAAATTTTGAAAAAAAGCTAGCCCCCCTTTTTTCGAATTTTCAAGTTTTTATATTTTTTTTCGATAGTAAAAGTTGTTCCAACCATTGTTCCAAAGAATTGGAATCATAGCACTTTTGGATTTTGAGTTATGAATTTTCGAAAAAAATTTCAAAAACTGAAATATTTTTTTGTTTGGAAATTTTTATCTCAGTTTTGATTCTTGCAATCGTTAATATCATTCAATGCGCAACTTTGAACAAAATTTGGAAGGTCACGAAAAAGTACTCCACTAAGAAAATATTTTTTGAAAATGTTTTTGTCCTTTTTCGAAATTTCAAAAATTTCCAGAATTTCGTGGGTCGAAAAAATCAAAAATTTTGAAGTTGTTCCCGGTCAACCTATTATATATCTCTTATTAAAAAAAAAAAATAGTCTAAATTTTCATATTTTCGAGGCTTAACCAACGAAAAACCATTTAAACACATTTTAATACGCCCACACCTTCCCTTTCGAAAAATAAAAAAAATAAAAATTGGTTATAATTGGTATCAAACTTTAAAATAAAATGCACTTATGATGCTTTTTTTCAAAATAATTCCGAAAGTTAAATTTCACAAAAAACGCTCCCAGCCCCCCAAAAGTCTTTTTTCAAAAATCCAAAAACGTCATTCTGAGGAGTCTGAACTACTTACAATTGTTCCAAATTTTCAATCAAAAATATTCAAAACAAAGGATTTTAGGCCCAAAAGTATTTTTTACAATATAAGCAAAAAACCATTTTTACGATATAAGTTGATGGAAAAATTATTTTAATAAATGAAACTGACTAAAAAACAGTATTTTCAGACAAAAAAATAACTAATATAGAAGAAAAAATTTCAAAATTTAAAATGCATATGTAAATTTTGGTTCCCCGACCCATTTCTTATATTCCAGGTATCTCAGCTTTTCTTCTTTTTCATAGTAAAATGAATTTGAACAGTCATAAACTTATATCTATTCAACAGAAATAATAAATTAAAGAAACAACAAAATTATTTTTTACGATATTAGAAATATAACCCAGAAGCAGCTCCCCTTTTACCACACAAACAACTTTCGCATGTTCACGGTTGCTCCAGGACTCCTTTAAATTGTTCCAGGCTTTCGTTCCTTAATATTGATTTTTAGTATGAGAAATTTCAAAAAAATGCTCCCCGGGCCCCCTTTTCGAAAATCAAAAATCCAAAAGTTGTTCCAAGTTCAAAATCACTCAAATATAATTGTTCCAAAGGTTCCTTCAAAAATATAACAAAAAAAAACTGCGAGGCGGTAGCTTTTCGTTGAAAAAATAAATTTCTTCCCTAAAAGTGTTAATTACTTTTCTTTGTATAGATTAACAAGGAGAGTAAAAATCCAGTACAATTCATGGTGACAGTTGAACAACGCTTATTTTCGGCTCTGAAGCTAATTATTTTTTTTATTGATAAAATCGAAAATGTTTTGCCTAAGAGCACTTCATGTTGCATTAGTATTAGAATTTTTCCTTAATTTCATAAAACCAACCCCACAGTTACAAAAAGACTTTAGGAAAACAAAGCATTTGAAAGGATATAAACATATAAAGTCAGTCAGTTAACCAATAAAAAAGTGAGTAAACTTATGTAATTTTGTGCATACATAGACATTGTATTTGAAACTAACAGTACGCATAATATTAATCTGATCAATTCATTTTCTGAACAACCTGGAACAAGTTTTTGATTTTTGAAATTCGAAAAGGGGGGGCCAGTACAAGATTAACATGAATTTTGTATGTAAAGTGTTTTTTGGGCTTAAAATGTTTAATTTTGAATATTTTTGCATGAAACCTTGGAACAATTGGATTTGAGTGATTTTGAACTTGGAACAACTTTTGGATTTTTGATTTTCGAAAAGGGGGGCCCGGGGAGCATTTTTTTGAAATTTCTCATACTAAAAATCAATATTAAGGAACGAAAGCCTGGAACAATTTAAAGGAGTCCTGGAGCAACCGTGAACATGCGAAAGTTGTTTGTGTGGTAAAAGGGGAGCTGCTTCTGGGTTATATTTCTAATATCGTAAAAAATAATTTTGTTGTTTCTTTAATTTATTATTTCTGTTGAATAGATATAAGTTTATGACTGTTCAAATTCATTTTACTATGAAAAAGAAGAAAAGCTGAGATACCTGGAATATAAGAAATGGGTCGGGGAACCAAAATTTACATATGCATTTTAAATTTTGAAATTTTTTCTTCTATATTAGTTATTTTTTTGTCTGAAAATACTGTTTTTTAGTCAGTTTCATTTATTAAAATAATTTTTCCATCAACTTATATCGTAAAAATGGTTTTTTGCTTATATTGTAAAAAATACTTTTGGGCCTAAAATCCTTTGTTTTGAATATTTTTGATTGAAAATTTGGAACAATTGTAAGTAGTTCAGACTCCTCAGAATGACGTTTTTGGATTTTTGAAAAAAAGACTTTTGGGGGGCTGGGAGCGTTTTTTGTGAAATTTAACTTTCGGAATTATTTTGAAAAAAAGCATCATAAGTGCATTTTATTTTAAAGTTTGATACCAATTATAACCAATTTTTATTTTTTTTATTTTTCGAAAGGGAAGGTGTGGGCGTATTAAAATGTGTTTAAATGGTTTTTCGTTGGTTAAGCCTCGAAAATATGAAAATTTAGACTATTTTTTTTTTGAATAAGAGATATATAATAGGTTGACCGGGAACAACTTCAAAATTTTTGATTTTTTCGACCCACGAAATTCTGGAAATTTTTGAAATTTCGAAAAAGGACAAAAACATTTTCAAAAAATATTTTCTTAGTGGAGTACTTTTTCGTGACCTTCCAAATTTTGTTCAAAGTTGCGCATTGAATGATATTAACGATTGCAAGAATCAAAACTGAGATAAAAATTTCCAAACAAAAAAATATTTCAGTTTTTGAAATTTTTTTTCGAAAATTCATAACTCAAAATCCAAAAGTGCTATGATTCCAATTCTTTGGAACAATGGTTGGAACAACTTTTACTATCGAAAAAAAATATAAAAACTTGAAAATTCGAAAAAAGGGGGGCTAGCTTTTTTTCAAAATTTGGCTATAACTTACGATATATCGAAGTTAGAGGTCCAAAAATTTGGAACAATGTTAGGAACAACTTTTACAACCCGGAACAATTTTCAAAATTTCAAATTTCGAAAAAAGGGGGGGCTAGGTCAAAAACGGTTTTTGGGGTCTAAAACCCCCATTTTTGAATATTTTTCGAAAAAAAATTGGAACAATCCGGAACAAACCGGGAACAACCTGGAACAACTTTCAAACATTGGAATTTCGAAAAAAGGGGGGCTAACTTCACACACTCTCTTGAGTACCTTCTTTAAGTGTAAAATAAAAGGCTTCCTCATTTACAGTATTCCCCGCTTAATTGCACTGACCATTTTGTCAGATTTTTCGGTCAATTATCCGGGTGGTTCAATTAACGAAACCTCGCTTAATTGACATATCTGTTCAACTAAGCGAAACCCGTATAATTGCACGAGTAGGTCAACTAAAAAATAAAATATTCATCAGAAATTCACTCTATAAACATTTTAGTGTCAACTTACGAAAACCTGGAAAAAAATCGAAAAGAATACAGACGCAAATATGTTAAAATATCTCGTATGACAATAAACTGTTGAATAAGAAGTACAGGAAGGGGTCTTATGAAAAAGAAGTGAAGCATTTTTCAAAGTAGTGTGAGTTTCACAAACACAAATGCATTACAAGAGGGCTGGTTTGCAGTTGAACGGTGAATCAAGATTATATCGATTGTGCTTAATTTTTTTTTTCAATTTGTATTGTTTTTTTTTTTTTTTAATTCCTCAGTACATTTTCTTAATTTTTCATCCGTAATTCATCACATTTATTGCACCTTTTTGGATGGTATTTGAAAGCGTTAAAAAGCACAAGAAATTGTACAGCACCTTACAATCACCAACATAAATAAATGCGCCTCTGAATTCGAGTTTTTGTTTTTGTGACAGATAAGACTAAAGATCAAGACCAAATAAATTCTATGGACAAAGGATTTTTATTTTCGAAGCCAATTTTTTCGTTCAATTAAGCGGGATGTTCAATTAAGCGAGGTGCAACTAAGTGGAGATTACTGTATTTTAGAAAAAAAATTGAAATCAATTTCAAAGGATACCAGAATGATAAGACAAACACGACTTTTGTGATTTAAAAAATTTGCTATTCTCTTCTACAACACAAATGATGAAAAATCGAATTCACCCCGAGACGAAAAAAAAACTCCAAAGTACAAGCGACCGAGAAGCATGGTAAAAACGTAGTATTTCTCATGTCGATATTCGATAACGACCCTCACACACCACCTATCATCGCAATCTAGACAATGGAAAAAACATGAAAAGAAAATGCTTGAAATTTTTGGAGTGCAGCCAAGAGTAAGATAAAAAAAAAGACTGAGTAGATATTGAAAAAATGATGGTAATTATTATTTGGAACCAGTACTGACATTGTCTCTTGCAAATATATTGTGTAGTGGACTATTCTTTCAACTTTCTCAAACTCTTTTCTTTTCATTGCCGAAAGGATAATTTTTTTAATCTTGATTAAGAAACCAGACACCAAAGGACATGAAAATAGAGACAAAAGAAATAAAAAATAAACGAACATCAAAAGGGTTGTTTTGTGGGAGTCTTTTGAAAATCAATTGAACTTTTTTGTTTAATTAGTGTTTGATGGCAGTGGCTGTGTTATTTTGCAGTTGACTGAATGTTTTTTTTTTCGTCGTAATAATTCTTTTCAAGGAATAGTTTATTGAACTGGAAGAAGAAAAAATCCATTCAATTGTGCTTAACAGCAATTAAAATAAGTAGTAATTAAACAGCATAAACTAAAAAGTTCTTGAATTATACCTCAACCTTCAAAGAAAACATTTCTCATCATTCATCTTCATTGTTGCTCCATAAAATTCAATTCTTTTTCACGCCACAGTGTGAGTCTATATGCCATCATCTAATGCTCTTAACGAAATCCAACTTCCCAAAAGTTCAAACTTGATAGTCACAAATATTTGTGCTTTTACCTAGATCAAGTTCAGACAATTCAATTTCCCCCGCAACTATTTCACAAAACTAAATGATTCCATCACATTGCTGAATTTATTTGAACTTTCATTATGACTGAAGGAACTCTGCTTTAAGCTTTACAACTCGAATTCAGCTCTCTGATGGAGAATGACAATAAAATCAAAAGGCTTTTCCAGATTAATTGTGAAACTTGTGGGGATGAATAAAGCAGTTCAACCGTCATCATTAAATTATTGCAGTGCAAATATTGCTATTGGATACTAACTAAGCTTTATTTAACTTTAATATTGCAGAGCCAAGAGTGATTGCAAATTTTCGGATTCGAAGCAAGAGAAAAAATTGGAAGACACCAAGCAGCGGTACTCTGTCACTTAAATTGCCTCTATTGGATGCCTGCACAGATGTGGGGGGTACCTAGTTTTTAACTGAAATAACCGGTAGTATCCCATCTATAAACTTACCATTAGCACAATTTTTGAGATGTGATGTTTTTTTGCGCCCGCCATCCCGGTTCCGGTTCTGAAACCGATTCTTAGATTGAAGGGACATTGAAATGCAAAACTAAAAAAAAGTAGCACCCTGTAAAGTAAACGAAAGGAATTCGACATAGAATCAGCTGTGCGCCTTTCGTTGAGATGAGCTGGAAATAAAGTGCCATTTTGACGTAAGACTGAACGAGATAATTTTGGAAAGAAAAGTCGAAAGGTCCCAGGGAAATAAGGGGCTAGTGCCATAAAATTTCTGCGGGGCGTTAGCCAAGATTAATATCGTTCTTGGAATTCGACTGAGGGAGGGGCCCGCAAAGGACACCTGCATCATCTTTGGTTTCCGACTATCTGCAATATAATCCGCAGAACTAATTAACGATTTTACGAGTGTTTTGGATAGTGTGAACTGAATTAAAGCAAATGGCATGTAAAATTTAACGGGTCCGGTAAAAGTGCAAGATCCTACGACGCACGCCGCCCCCGCGGCGTCGAGCTAGCACACATGTATGCAAGCATGCCTGCTGCACTTCCTTATTCGGACAACCCTTCCTGTGATTAATTTGATCAAATAGGTTCCTGTATCCTTAGTTTTTTTTCATTGGTAAGAATCGAAAATCATTCGTTCACAGGAAGGGGAAAACTTACCGTTACAAGATAAAAGAAAACGAAAGGATGTGT
This sequence comes from Sphaerophoria taeniata, assembly GCA_943590905.1. NCBI lineage: Eukaryota > Metazoa > Arthropoda > Insecta > Diptera > Syrphidae > Sphaerophoria > Sphaerophoria taeniata. The sequence continues at coordinate 17,203,026 of OX016540.1, read as the reverse complement.
TTACAAGGAAATTACAGAGTATGGTGGATTTAAGTCCAAAAGAAATTATAGACGTAGATTTCTTCTCTTATAATCTTCGTTTCATTTCCTTAATTACTTTCTTAAGGTGGCGCTACAGTCTGTTGTGTGGGCCTCAACTATAACAGATTCCGCCAGCAAACTCAGTCCCTAGCTATCTGTCTCCAGTTTTATATTCCAAGCTGTCTTCCAATTGAGTTGCGGTCTTCGTCCCTTGGGAATGTTGTCGAATATTTCTGGACCCGAGCCTTGGCTCCCATCCGCTCTATATGACCAAGCCGTCTGAGTCCCTAGACCTTGTAGAACCCATTAATTCGCTGTTGAATCGTCTTCTTCATTCTCCATCAATGTTAACGGGGCATAGATTACTCGATGAACTTTCTTCTCGAAATAGCTTAAGGTACTTTCATTCAATTTTGTCCATGCTTCTGCACCATACAGCAGGATTGGGATGATGAGGGTATTGTTTAGTTTAAGCTTAGTTGACAAAGAGAAAGCTTTTTCCACTCAATTGCTTTCTTAGCCTAAAGAAACAGCGATTAGAAAAAGTAATTCTTCGTCTGATCTCGTCGCTGATGTTATTGTCCGTGTTAAAAGCAGAGCCAAGGTTGATGAACTCCTCAACTACCTCCTTTTTTCCCCTGGCTTTGACGGTGGAGTTTAAGGATATTAAAGAAATCGCATCACAGTATATCGCCTTATCTGAATCCTGTTTTGACATCATATGATTCCGTAGTTGGGTAGTTTGCGCAGTTTAGAGGGTCTCTTTTTTTAGGATCTTTTAAACCTAGGAATCTTGGGTCTTTTAAAGCCATTTCGCTTCTACTGGATTTAGCTGTGCTACCTTTTAAATAATTGTGTAGGTAGCTACTCTTTCACATTCTCTACACTAAGTGGTTACACTTGAAATATTCAAAAACAAGTAAAATTGTTTACATCAACACTATACTTTACAACAGAAGTGAAAAAAAGGAAGAACAGAAAACCCTCACATAAAATTTTGAGAGAGGGACTATGCCACGCATAAAGTGTTAGCTGCGCCACTCCAACAACTTGCATATTTAAGTTACACTTGCACTCAACTTTGTGGTTGTTCACAATATAATGACCGAGTTCTTGTGGGTGATAAAAAAGAAGAACTGTTTTTTGCAAAACTTTTTACAGATATGGGAGGAGAAATTATGCTCTTTTGACGTTTTCCTGGTAGAAGTCCATCTCTATTGACTGGATGAACATATGGGAATATAAATTACAGAGGCAGCTAATTAGTCTATTTCATGTGGGTTATACAAAAGGACATTGAATTGCACTGCTTTTGTTTTGTTTAATCTTTGGAAAGCACATTTCATTTAATGTTAATCTTCTCACTACCTATAAGAATATTCCTTTCAGCTTTGTTTGCACTAGACTTTAATTTAAAACGTTTAAATGGTTTTGGTGTTGTCGAAAACGGTCTGCAGCAGTGTCTAACCAATTGTATGCAAATGACAAACAAACAACCATTCAAATCACTAGTGATGCAGAGTTCACCTCAAAAACGTATTTGTTTGCTATTTCGGTGAGAAAACACTGTTTTATTCAATATTTGGTACGAGCAAATAATACAAATGTTTTCGTGAATAAATGTATCCTGAATTCGATTTCAGGACTTGCTCTATTATTGACAGATTTCGTTGTGTTGTTTTTTTTTTCTTTTTGATGTTTTCCTCTGGAATTCGAAACAACAACTTATCATACCAACCATGAAGATCTTTTTGTGAATATTTTGGGTATAGTAGGGCTTCACTAAGAAGATCTTATAAGTGAAATCTAATTCAAAGGGACGTTTTTCTCACGCCATGGTGCCCCAATACCTTGTAGATTTATCATATGTTTTCATCATTTTGATTAAAGTTTTGAGAGGTTCTTTCAATGCGTGTACTTAGAAGCATCCTGTTTAGCGATGTTTTACTACTCTGCAAGCTGGTGATGGAGATATGTTTATTTAAAATGAAACTAAGCCATCGGGATTTTCGGAAATATCCTGATGTACCTCAGACTGAGGACAGAGGACGTTTGTTTTGTTCATGTGTGTGTACACTGGCATGTACCTACATATGTTGATATTGAATATTTGCATCTATGCTGTTTTCAGTTTATACAAGGAAATTTATCGAAACTCTGTTATATTTCCCCTAGGGACCTAGATAGAATAGAAAATATGTTTGAATAGAATGAGAGACAAAAATGAATTCTTGTTCTAAATTGTGTCGACTATTGTGTGTTTTTTTCCGAGTGAAACATGATGTTGGGACACAGGAATGAGGGAATCATATGAAGTAGAAGGTTTTGAATAAATTATTGAGTTCATTTTTCTTTTTGTATTTTCTTAAAATCGATTAGACATTTTTGAAACAAAATAAAGGAATAACTGCTTTTTGAATTTTTCATAATTGTGTTTCTCCTTTCGGGTTAAATCTTCCCTGATGGCGGGCATTTGAACTTAGCACAAGTTCGTTGGAATGCCATTGAAATCAATATTTCGTTCAAGTTAGTAAAGATATGTGGAGAGAACAACACAAAAATGCAGGTAGTCCATTTAGTTTTTTTTTATATGTAGTTTATTTTAACACTAAAAGCTGTTCATATTTGAAAGATTGACAGAAATTCAATCCTCCGCGAATTAAAGATTAATATTTAATTCCTTTTATAAATGTAGTTTATTTTTTCAAGTCTTGAAAGAGAATCGAAAAACATATATTATTTGATCAACGTATCGAATATTCACATATGTATGAACAAGTGAACATATACACATAAACATATACATACTTAATTAAATACAGGGTGGCGCACCAATTGTGCTACAATAAGAAATTCATATAACTTTTTTTTAATCGATGTATTTCATTTATTTTTTTTATTGGTTAGAAAATTAAATTTTATTTTAAATAGTTAGTTGTTTTTAAAGATTAAAGACTGCAAATGACCTCCACGCTCTCCCACGCATATGCGGCACTTGGTCAAAAAATTATTCATTGCGGCCTGAAGAGTTGAAGTTGGGATCGCCTCAATTATTGTCGTTATGGACTACTTTAATTCAGTTAAATTCCTGGGCTTCGTTTTATACACCTCTTGCTTGACATAACCCCATAAAAAGAAGTCTGGTGCAGTCAGGTCAGGTGACTTTGGGGGCCAGCGAAGAGTGGAGTTCCTAGAAATTAATTTGTTTGCGAATTTTTTGTTTAGCTCTGCCACAACTGGTCTGGCTATAAGTGCAGTTGCTCCATCTTGCTCAAACCAGACACTGTTGAATGGTATACGTCTTCGGCGCAGTTCTGGGTAAAAAAAATTCCTTCAACATCTTTAAATAACGGTCCCCATTGACAGTAACGGTTACACCGTTTTCTTCAAAAAGTACGGCCCGACAATACACCTTGCTGAAACTGCGCACCACACAGTGACTCGTTCTGGGTGCAGTTCCGTCTCATGGAGCATTTCTGGATTAGACTCATTCCATATACGGCAATTTTGCTTGTTTACATTGCCGTTAAGATCAAAATGGGCCTCGTCAGACATGAACAAACAATTGATCAATGTGTTGTCTTTTTCGGCCATTGATATCATTTTTTGGCAAAATTCCAGGCGAACATGCAAATCCTGAGGGTTTAACTTGCTAGTAATTTGGACTTTGTACGGACACAAGTTTAAATCGTCATGAAGTATCCGTTGTAATGACCGTCTACTAATTCCAATTTGCCCCGATAAGTTTCGGGTCGAAACACTCGGATTGGCCTGTATTGCAGATGCTACTGCAGCGATTGTATCCTGAACCCGAACATTGGCATCTCGATGGAACGGCCTTCGTGCGATGCTTCCAGATTCGGTAAACATGTTTACAAACCTCATAATGGTCCATCTACTCGGGGGATTACCGCCAAACTGCCGCCTAAATTCCCTTTGGACGGAAATGACGGACTGCAAAGTACCGTTGCACTATCCAAATTTTTTTCTCCGTATCCCAAGCATCCATTTTTATAAATCTAAATAGTAACCTACAAAATAAAAAAAAATAAGCCGATTACTCACACAGAAAAAAAATTATTACGTTTTATTTTTGTAGCACGATTCGTGCGCCACCCTGTGTATAATTCCTCCCTCCTAAGAATGTTAATGTTACTTAAGAGAAAAGTTGCATTATGTAGTTAAAAAAAAATTTTTTTTTAATAAAATTAAACTTCGTCACAATCATACCTTAATAATAAAATACAAAATGAACTTGTTTAAACCCATATTTTTCTGCTTTCTGGTTAAACATAAGTTGAATAATTAAAACTGATTTAACAAAATACAATAAAGTCAACATATTTATGCATATAATCTTATGTATAATATATTATGCATATAAATATGTACGTGCATTCTTTTTAAATATGGAATGAATCTTTAGCTTATGTACTTTCCTTTTAGTTGTTTCTACTGTTAAATCGTTATTTTTGTGACAATATGTTCATTAAATCTAGGAGCAAGTTTATTTCTCCATGTTTTGAATACTGCAGTGCCATATTCATGATCACATTATAATCAAATCAAATTTGGCAGTATTATTCATCCTTTAATAATATCAAGTGGGATTTTTTCTAACTGCGGAATGGCCGTTTTGTAATTGAAAGCAGGTGTTTGTCAATAGTGTCAAGGTGTTTACATATCTCAACAAAATTGAAGACTTCTTACTCGCATTTATTATGAAATCTTCTGCCAAAACTGTCAAAGCACCAGCAAACAATTGTTGATTTCAAGTAGATCTTTCACTGTTCTATTAGATGCTTCCAATGATTTCTTGTTGACTAATGGACACTCATTCCAAATAATGACATTTTTACCATCTCAGACGTTTTAGAGATGTTGCATTGGATTTTAAGGGTTATAAAAATAACAATAAGTGCTGAATGAGACTTATCCACAAAATATAAAAAACCTAGAATAGTATTTCGCAATTTTTTTCATTTACATCAGCAAATGGTTGAAATAGAGAGGATTTTCTTACTTTCTTTCTTTTAAACTTGCTACCACAATGAGCCTAGTTTTATGGATTTCAGCAGCTTTCACTTTGTCCTCACACCCATCTAAATCTCTTATCATTCTTAATAATTGCTTAAACAGTGTTTTTGTTATATTTTTCTTATCTCTTTTAATACCGACACCATGCAATGATCCCTCTTCTCAACCTTGACCGTTGAAATTGCTGAAAATAATTTTTAAAATTCAAACAATCTAGAAATCTGCCAATAACAATTACTTCACTTGTTTCAAAACAAAACAAAACAAATGTTGTAAAAAAAATATGTAAAGCGTCACGTAAGAGATAAATAATGCTTTCTTACTAACGGTTCTATAAATTAACCCTTCAGCCACTTATTACATTGCAGTTTGGTCAATCTAATTTAATTCAAAGCCAAAGGTTCATCCGATGCAACCAGCTTCAAGGCGTTCCGGAGCTTTCCACCGCCCTGAATGGAGCTGTCAAAAAATTAATTAAAATAATTTCTGGGTTTTGTTTCACATTGAACGCATTAGTAGTGTTCTATTTTTTTTGTTGCATAGAAACAGCTGATTCGAACAGCTCAAAAATGTTCGACCAAAAAAAAAACTCGAACACCGAATACACAACGAACACGGCGGAAACGCACCGGGCGGAAAACGGCGCGGCGTGACATCGAATAGCTCAGTATACGCAATCAGAGCGCCACAGAGTGATCCAGGTCCAGGGTGCACAATGAACACACCTGATGACTTATTACCGTCGGCGTCTTCTGTGTTGTTTTCTTCCTCGTATATAAAATAATATTACATTTTCAATTATTTTTTTTTCGATTTGACATAATTTTCTAGGAAAATTGAGTACTCTGAAATTGATCAGCTTAGCTTATTTATTTTTTTGTAGTGAGAAAAGTATGATTTTTTAACATTGGCACCGCTTGTGATTTGAAAAGTGCCTATACATTTTACTTTTTCTAAACCTTCTACACTTATTCCTCTTTCATTTGGAAAAAAATTTTAAAAATCGGTTAACCGGTGTGGCCGGTTAGCGAACGAACACGAAAAAAAGCTGTTCTTTTATATATGTATAAAATATAGATAGATCATATATAGATATTATCTATCTATGTGTATATATATAAAAGAACAGCTTTTTGTTGTCGATAGATGTATAGAATAAGTCCAAAAAGTCTTTAAATATGGTTTATATTAATTCATTTCGATTATCTGTTATCATTTTGTGTGGAATGCCATGATGTAAAAAGAAGTGTCTTAAAGATTTAATTATATTTTAATTGTTAAAAATATTTCTTTAGCTACAAACGTCAACATGAATGATATGAAGTGGTTTGGATGGGGTTTCAGTTTCTGCAAATTTTAATTTTATACCTTTCCTATCATATTTCAGTTTGTGGCAAATTTTACAATTATTTATTATTTGTGATATATGATATTTTTCATCTTTGGAAAGTATGAAGTTGTTTTTAAGTACTCAAAAGTCTCATCTATCCCCCTATGATGAGAGTTAGCATGATTATTCCGAATTAATTTTTCTTGTTCATCGATTTCAATATAATATAAGTATGGTCTTATATCTACATCTTATTAATTTCATTCCAGAATTGCAAAAGTATTGTGTAAAAATAGTTTTAAGTAATTTAAATGTCTCATCATCAGTCATTATTGCTGTTAGTTTTTTGGGCTTAATGAAATGTTCAAATATGTAAATTATAGTGTCTTTATTTGTTGGGTTTTGTGTTTCGATTCTAATAGCCCGATTCTCCCCATCATCACTGATACCTCACAAGTCACAAGAAGAGGTAAAATTAATTTTGTGACTTTTTCGTATTCTCCCCCAAAGTCACAACTTGTGAGAGTCACAAAAAAAATCGATATTGTGATCTCCTTCAGAGCAGGTCATAACTAGAAAATTGTTTGAGATTTGACATTTTGATTATGAATATAGTGAAAAAAAGGAAGGAAGAGAAAAGACATACGCTCTTTTTCTGTTTTCTTTATTCTTTTTCTTTGTCCTTTGAAATTACACAACAATAATAAAATCAACCCAAATACACAACCTCTGTTTGCGTTGCCAATATTGACGGAATTGCATCATATGTTGCGTTGAAACACATTGCAGTTACAAAGAATCCAGTGTGACAACGCATTTCCATATTCACATTGGCTATGGTGAGTTTCCTTGTGACTTTAGTTGTGAGGATTTGGGGAGAATCCGACAAATGTTATCGAATCACAACAATCCTCACAAGAAATAGTCACAAGGTCTTATGACTTGTGATTCCTCACAAGGGGGAGAATCAGGCTGTAAATATACACATTTTTTTTTATTTTTGAAAAAATATTGGATTTTCGCAAATAATTTCTTACGTTTACTATTATTTTGGATAATAATCTGGTTTTTGAATTCATTTAAAGATCGTTCGGAAATAGGAATTCCATCGTTTCGAAAGCTGAATCAATAGTTGAAATATCTTTTGTTTTATCAACGTTATTTTGAGTAGATAAGGTTTCTAAATTTTCATCGATTTCATTAATATTTATTTGAATTCTCGATTAGGCGTCAACATTTGTGTTTTGTATGCCTTTTTTATTAACAATCGAATAGTCGAATTCTTCTAGTTTAAGTCTCTATCGAACAAGTTTTGAATTTGGTTCTTTTAAAGAAAGTTAATGATTTATGGTCTGTTATTATTTGAAATTTTCTAGGTCTAAAACATTTTGTAGCCCATACAATTGCTAGAAGTTCTCGAAGAACTCGAAGAAGGTTCGACTTGCTTAGCAATCATAAGTCAGATTTTGTGAGTTGTATCTTAAAATTTGCAGTATTTATTTTAAATACTGTTTTGAGATTTACAATATTCTCTTGAAGAGATGTAGAATAGAAAATAATGTCATCCATACATACCAAACTTATTTTTCCTATTAATCCTGTGAAAACGTTATCCATAACACGTTGAAGTGTTCTAGGAGTATTTTTTAAGCCAAAAGGCATTCTGATAAATTCGTGGTGTCCATTGTCAAACAGAAAAAGCTGTTTGTGGAATGTCTTCATATTTAATTTCTATTTGATAAAATCCAGAAGCAAGATCAATCGAAGAAAAATAAAGGCAATTTCCAAGTTTATCTAAAATTTCATTTACATTCTGAAATGGATATTTATCATCAACTGTTTATTTAATTGATCTTTCGGTAGTCAATGACTAATCTCCATTTTTTGTTTTCCAATTTGTCTTTTTTCTTGGAACTATCCAAATTGGGAAACAGTATGGAAAAAAACTAAATCAAATTTGGTTTAAAATAAATTGGAATTTTCGTATTTTCTGTTTCTAAAAATGAATTTTGAAGATCAATTTTAGTGCCAATTTTTTTTTATAATGTCTGTTCCAAAAAGACCGTCGAAAATTTCTTGAAATTCAAAAACAAGAAAAGATACGTTTTTATTCGATTTAAATTCAGCTAAATTACTGAGTGTTATTTGTTGATTAACAAAGTGTGTTTTGAAAACTTTTTTAATTTGCACTGCTTTAATGCAATCTGTTTTCATAGTTTTTAGCAATTTTCGGACTCCATTTATGCTAGAATATATGGTATCATTGAAATTATTTAGATTTACGTATTCAATTGGTTTTTTGAGGCAATCATTCAAAAAATTTTATCATCAATATTAGCATCAAAAGTATCATTATTTTTAGAAAAAGAATTTGACTCATTAAAATTTTGTAAACACTGGTTTGGCAAAATAAAATTATTCTCAAAATTTGTTTTATTCGTTTCAACATTAAAAATTTGAATATGTATTATTTTGCGGAAACTTATTAGATCTAAAGGATCTGTTAGAATAATTATTAGAATTTCCACTGGATGTATCCATTGGAATTGGAACTGAATTTTTTTGTGGTCTAAAGTGTGTGTAATTAGAATTTTGGCTGAATGTATCCATTGGAATTGGATTCTGCTGTGGTCTAAAGTTTGTATAATTGTGTGTATTGTGTTCTTGAATATGATGGAGTTGTTAGTTTGTAATCGGTAATTTTGTGATAAACTGTTTGAGGAGTTTCGGTTTGGATTACATACATATGTACATATTGTGTTGATTGTTGATGCGTTGGGTTAAAGTTTGTTTTTGATTGATTGTTTAAATTTTGAGTTTTTTCTGAAAATTAAAATTTCTGAAATACACACAATTTTGTTCTTACAAACAATATTTAAATGCTTCCGATATAGTACTTTTGGACGCATTGCTCGAATAGTCGAATAGAGGTTCTCTCAAACCTGTTAAGAAACTATTTAAATACGTTTCATGATAGAGCTCTCTGGGATTCAATGACTACTTGATGTTTTTCGTGAACTTTGATGTGATTGTTTAATGTTTGAAAGGATTTCCTTTATTTTTGCATAAAATTCTTCAACCGAAAAATTAGCTTGTTTGCGATTATGCAGGTCTCTTTTATCCGAACAATGAATGAAATTATTTTTTATTTCCTTCCAATCTAATGAAGTTCCATACATATTTAAAACTTCATACGCTTCACCGATAATTTTATTTCTTATTGAACGTAAGATAATCGTTGTGTATGTTGGATTGACAGTAAGCATTAAGCTTAGTATCTCTTCAAGATTACTAATAAAATCATATAAAAGTCTATGATTTCCATCAAATGTTGGAATATCTCTTACCGCGTCCGGAATACGTACGTAAGTTCATTAAAGATATTATTCAACACAGACTCGTTGTTATTAGTCATGATTTATTTCAATAAACATAAATTGTTGAAAAATAATGAAATTCAAAAATTTGAAAAATTGAGAAATTTTAGAATGAATCATTATGTAGATATGAATAAAGAAAAAATGATTTTGATTCCCTTATTGAATTTTTTTTTATTTAGTTTGTCAAATTATTTTGAAGAAATGTTCAACCAGAAAGAAAAAAGACATTAATTTAAACTCACCCCAATAATCTTTAAAATTGAGTTAAAAACTAATTAAATGCTTCTCAATTTGCAAAAAGAATTCCAATAGTTCTTTTCTTCTTTAATTTTGAAATCGTGAATAGTCCTTATGCCAGAATCCAATATAGTAGGTATTAATTGTTGAATTAGGTCTTGAATAAATATTTCAATTTGTAAAATTAAGTAATTGAATTTGAATTTGAATCTTGATGATCTTGATTTTTTGAGAAACAATTTTCAAATTATTTTGCTTTTCTGTTTTTCTTTTCTTTTTTTTTTCTTTGTTCGGTTTAATATTTTGAATACATCAACCATCTAAATAGTTGCATTAAAACTTGATTGATGTTTAAAACTACGATCCACAGAATTATTAATAGCTTCTTCTTTTAAGAACTTTCTATGAATTCTTCGTAGGTTTGTTTCCTGACTGCGCCAGTTAAAGATTTATATTTAATTCATTTTATAAAAATGTAGTTTAATCGAAAAACATTTTTTATTATTTGATCAACTGAACAAGTGAACAATTGAACAAGTAAACATATACCTAATTAATTAAATATATAACTCGCACAATGAAATAAGGCACTTTAAACTTTTTAAACTTCGAAATATGCGAAGCCCGCACAGTTTGGTTTTTAAAAAACAAGTTTAAGGGAAACTAAAGCACCTACTGCACCTGCTGTTCAAAAGCTTTGGCAAAAGGCAAGAAAAAGTGAAAGAGATCACGGAATATTCGATATTGCTTGGCAGTTGACAGACAATTGCGGGCTTGCGAGTGATGACATTTTTTTTTATTACCGAAAATGAGGCTGGGATCGAACGTTTTGTCCAACGTTTAGTTTAAGCTTCTCTTTTTCACTACATTTGATGACATGCTATAATAAGACCATTTTCATTCTGAAAATCAGAATCCCATAAAGGAAAGTAAAGTCGCGTGCCGTGTTCCCGTCACTTAACAAAGTTGCCGCAATTCCGTAAGGATTCTTTCTTTAGCCAATATCAAACTTGCGGAGAATGTTTTCCCAGTTCCTCAGAGCATACTACGCTTGTTTAACCAAACTGTCAATTATTATTTTATCATAAGCGTGTTTCTGATCTGTGACAAAATTTTGTACATTTTCCAATTCAGCAAAAAAAGGTTAGTAGAACTAACTAAAGTAAATTTTCATCACTGTCAGAAATGCAATTACCTATTTTCAAATGAGGGAAAAATCAAATGCAAACCGTTAACTTTGATTTGTTTTTTGTTCAAAGCGTTTAGCGCTTCAAGTTTTGTTCCAATCTTCCAATTTTTATTGTTCGCAGGACTCAGATATGATATGATTGGGAATATATAGTATCATGATGTAATAATTGTTGCTGTTATTCATTTTTGTAATGAGTTCTAGATATGGATACCTTTGATAGCGGGACTTTGTATCCGCTCTTAACAAATTGTTAATGTTTTTTTAAAAGGATGAGTGTGCACTTTCCCCGCAACTTAACTGAAATGGTGGTTCTGATTTTTGTTCTGTTTCTGTTGTTAGATCTTCTTCTGGTTCTGGTTTTGGTGTTGTTCTTGTTGTTGATGTTGTTTTTTTTTCAAAAATCAATAATAATATTAATCCGAAGTCATCGCCGAAGGCCAAGGCCTTAGTGACAATTGCTTGAGCGTCTTTGAAGTGAGGGGACTCATACAATTATACTTTTTCAGGGACAAATGTTACCGCATTGAATTTCGAACACAGACAGTGGTGAACCTTCTGATCTTTGTTTAACACGATCGTTGTCACAAGAATAAGAGCAATATAATTTGCATCCAACCTCGACCCCTTTGACAGCCACTCTTCAAATCTTGAAACATCTGTATACACTCCAGCCGTGCCCACTCCACATGTGTCCATACCCCAGGAAACAACTCCGGCAACTTCCTCATTACAAATCAAAAGACCACCCGAATGGCCGAATCACTCAGACATGAATCCGATTTCTGCGTAGAAGCGCAAATCATTCCATCAGTGAACATTGAACCGTGTAGTTGCTTGCAAATTGTTTTATCAGGAACTTCAACCGGCTTAATCGAAATCTGATAAGAAACGATTGACTGAAATGTTGAATTGTTTGAATTAGAAAAACTCACTTCGGATTTCGGAATTTTCCCATCCCAACTCCTAACGAAACATTCTTGTTCTTCCTTTGGCGGAGCTCGTTATTTCTATGAAATTTATATCGGGGTCTTTAGAAGAGATTACATTTCTCAAAATTAAATACGCAACATCGGCGAGAAGCGTTTTGCCTCGTCTATAAGCTCCGTGACTTTTTATATATAAGCAATATCCAACACACGAGGTGCTGCTGAGGGAAAATTTTGTAATCCGACAACATCGACAAGTACAAAGGGTAAGTAGCGTCTATCGTTCGGTCTGAAACAGGAGATTCTTTTAAGATGTAACTGTTAATAGGTGGAGACTTACATAAAGACAAAATGGGCTGCAGTAAGAACTCTTCTCGGGGATATGACAGCACCGTCACAAGTGTGATTTAGTCCCAAATCTGATGGTGCACTTGGATAAAGTTGAATGGAGACCATATAATGGGATATACATACATATTACATATATATGTAGTTTTTGATTTTTGTGTTGTTGTTCTGTTTCTGTTGTTGTTTCTTCTTCTGGTTCTGGTGTTGTTGTTGTTTTTGTTTTATCATGTTTTCCAATATGCCAGGCCCACTTAAACTCCCACGCTTGCGAAATCAATAATAATATTAATCCGAACTTGAGACAATTTTGAAAATTCATGACTTTATAATTTCTGAGTGAAAACTGTGTAAATGAAATGTTGTTCACAGAAACTGAGAATCAAAAAAAAAAAAAAAAATTAAGTAAAAAAATGTCTGAGTAACAAGTTTTCAGTTTTACGGAGCACAAAGCCGATGTGGTAGCAGAAGACAACAATTTGGAAGAAGAAATACGTATTCAAAGCCAACAGAACCTACGTTTGGCTTTCAAGGCTATTTAAATCCAAAAATATTAACATTACTTCAAAACTGCTGATGTATAAGACGATTGTCTTACCAGTACTCACCTCAGGAACCAAGACCTGGATGCTTAGCCAAAGGCACTCTCAATTCTTTGCTGCTCGACCCGTTTTTGAGGAAGGACGATTCCGGAAACTGGTCTGGATTCCTAGCTCGTATGAGCGAGTTGAAAGAATTAAACGCAGCAGACCAAATTTGGGCTGGAAGAATGGGGTAGACCAGTACGCTCTAAGCCTGAGGGTGCGGCCCTGGATGGCATCGGGATTCGTGAGAGAACTTGCTGAAGGATGCCCGGAGCGGATCCCGATTGTAGTGCAGATGAAAGGGGAAACTTCATTGGCCAGGCCGGCAATGATAATAATAACCTTCAGCCTGGAAAGCCTGGATGGTATCTTTCATTTTTTTTAATACCTGCGAAACTGGGACCGCCGACTAAAAAAAAGGATAAGAAAATTTAATTACTTTTGGATAATTGTCCTAACATATTGTAATGTGTATACACTTTATTTATCTCATACGCTCTGTATCTCCTTCTATTGTAATGTCTAATACTAATGTGTATACTTTATTATCTCTTACTCTCTGTATCTCTTTCTATATTTAATGTACACACTTTTCTTACTCTCTTTACTTACTCTGTATCTCTTTCTATATTTAATGTACACACTTTTCATTACTCTCTTTACTTACTCTGTATCTCTTGTTTATTTAATGTACATACTCTCTTTACTTAATATCGTTAATTGTAGTAGTAAACACTCGTGAGGGGCAATAATTAATTAAGATTAAGAGAAACTTTTTGTTTAGCATTAAGAACGTTAGCCCCTACAAAAATCCCAGTATTTTCTCTCGAACTTTCAGCTTCCCCAAGAACTAATAGGAACCAATAGTAGTTTCTAGAACCCATCATTTTTGATATAAATAGCCGTTTGGTGGCGAGGCGAATTAATTTTGATTGTGAACTGCGATAAGTAAAGTACACTGTGTTTGAAAAGTTATAATTGAAAGTGTTGAATAAATAAGTTTGTGAGTGATTTGAATAAAGTGAATTTGTGTTTTATTTAAAAAGTGAATAAGTTTTAATTGTCGGACCAAGCCGAATATTACATTGGTGTCAGAAGTGGGATTAAAACTTATTGAGAATAAAACAGTGAACAGTGATTAAACTATTTTGTTTGAAATAGTGAAGTTAAAAATTAAAAAAAAATAATGAGTAAAGTTTTGAAAGACTTAACTGTCTCTGAGCTAAAGGCCGAATTAAGCAAACGTGGCTTAAGTGGGGCAGGATGTAAAATCGAACTCGTAAAACGGCTACAGGAATATCTGGAAGAACAAAATGAAGACCCAGATACGTTTGCTTTCGAAGTGGAAGCAAAATCGAAAGAGGTAAATGCAACTGCCGACTTATCTACCATGATGACACTTCTTCTAGCCAAATTTGAAGAAAATCAAAAGAATGTGCTAGAGCGGTTTGACGCACAGAAGAAAGAGCAAGATAACGTTCGGGAGCAACTAGAAACTCAAAACAAGAATGTTCTGGAGCAACTAGAAACTCAAAGAAACGAGCAGAAGACCGAACAAGAGAATGTTCTCAAACAACTAGAAGGAAATGTCCTCAAGCAACTAGAGGCTCAAAGAAATGACCAAAAGCAAGAACAGCAGAATATTCTAGAGCGGTTTGACGAACAGAGAAACCTTTTAGAGGGCAGGTTTACGGACTTCGAAGAGAGAATCACTACTCTCGACGAGCGCGTCGAAAAACAAAATGCACGTTTCGAGAAAATGGACGAACAAATCGAAACCATCACAAATGAACTAGAAAAAGTGCGAAAGATGAAAGCTCGAGAACCTTCTGGTGAGTGCTCAAGAAAGAGAGAAGTGAATCCTCCAAGCTTTGATGGTCAGATTCCGTGGTCAATCTACAAGAAACAGTTTGAAGCAGCAGCGTTAACAAACGGCTGGGACGATGACGAAAAATACATTGCTCTTACGCTTGCCTTGAGAGGAGCAGCTGCTGAACTGCTACAAACCATCCCAGCAGAGAAGAACGGTGACTTCAAAGTTCTGGTAAACGCAATCGAACAGCGGTTTGGGGATAGCCACATGACAGAAGTCTTCCGAGTACAACTAAACAACAGGGCACAGAAAAGAGGTGAAACTCTGCAGCAGCTTCAGGCAGATATCGAGCGATTAGTCCACCTGGCATACCCAACAGCTGGCAACGAGATAATAAATCAACTTGCTGTTGAAGCCTTTGTGAGAGCTGTGGGCGATATAAATCTCCAAAGGGCTATTCGCACTGCCGGAAAACAAACACTACCAGAAGCATTGGCTTTCGCTCTAACAATGGAAGCCGCAGAACAAGCTTCCCAAAACGTGCATCGCGTGAGAGAATTGGAAGTCCAAGAATGCTCTTGTCAGAAGGCTACTCTGGAAAGGAGTCAGCGAGACGGACAAGCACGATGCTGGAACTGCAACAAGACCGGGCATCTTCAACGACAGTGCAGATCACCGCGAAGAGGAACCGCATGCCAACACTGTGAACACAGAAATATGTCAACTGGTCAAAGTTACACCTACAACAATGTTGCTTCCCAAGTTGTTTCTCACCCCACCAACTTCGAGGGACAGAAGCTGGCTTCTAGTACCGATAGCTACAGAAACACCATCCAGGTTTCTCAAACGAAACGTGACAACAAGAGCCTGACCGTGGAAGCAAGTATAAACGGCAACAAATGTGTGGCTACCATCGACACCGGTGCCACGGCGTCCATTGTACGGCAGGACCTCGTTAAGAAGACATGGCTCCACAACACCAACAGCTATCGTCTAAGGACTGCAACTGGAGAAGCCGCAAAAGTTTATGGTGAGGTACGTCTTAAGATCCGGATGGCAGAGCTGGAATTCTCTCACCTGTTCCTGGTAGCAGATATATGCGACGAGTGCATTGTCGGTGTCGATTTCATGAAAGATCACGGAGTGATATTGGACATCGGGAACCAAGTCCTGAAATATCGAAACATCGAGATTCCGATGATCTATGGGATCCACTCGTATGAGACCTCGTTATCTGTGAAAACCGCCATCAAAGAAGATCTGACTTTGCCTGCTTCTTCAGAAGTATTCGTGTGGAAGAAATTGAAAGGTAAGCCTGGCAGCCATCGATACCTCATGGTCGAACCAGCATCTGTAAAGTCCTCCCAAAACGTCACCATTGGGAAGACTCTTGTTAGACCTGTAAAGAACATGGTTCCCGTACGAATACTCAACATCAAGCCGTACGAAGTTAAGCTTAGAAAAGGTGAGATTGTCGGACAATGCGAATCTGTATCAGCGATAACAAGGATCAGCGAAGAAGACCCAAGGCAAACATTGAAGTCCAAAGAGCTGAACTCCATAAAGACGAACATTCTCGAGTCCTCTAATCTTGGCCAACAACAACGAAGAACTGCAGAAGGTCTCCTCGAAGAATTTGCAGACATCTTTTCATCATCGCAAGGGAAATATGGCAGAACACAACTGGTTCAACATCGAATCAACACCGGGGATGCAAAGCCGATTCGTCAACCTGCAAGACGCCTTCCACTAGCCAAACAAGGTGAGGTTGAAGAACTGATAACCACCATGAAAGAAGAGGGTCTTATCGAAAGCTCAAAAAGCCCTTGGGCGTCTCCAGTGGTCCTGGTAAAGAAGAAAGACGGATCAACCCGCTTTTGCGTGGACTATCGAAGGTTGAACGATGTGACCAAGAAAGATAGCTACCCTCTGCCTAGGATCAGCGATACTCTGGACGCAATGGAAGGAGCACAATGGTTCTCAACTTTGGACCTGAAAAGTGGATACTGGCAAGTAGAAATCCATCCTGAAGACAAAGAGAAGACAGCGTTCTCGACAGGAAACGGATTGTGGCAGTTCAAAGTGATGCCTTTTGGACTGTGCAATGCTCCAGCGACTTTTGAGCGCCTTATGGAATGCGTCCTGCAAGGACTCACTTGGAAATCTTGCCTGGTCTATTTGGATGACGTCATCGTATACGGGAAAACATTTGACGAACATTGTACAAATCTGAGAGCCGTGTTTCAAAGACTTCGAGAAGCCCACCTCAAGCTCAATCCAGAAAAGTGTTCACTCTTCAAAACCGAAGTGAAATACCTGGGACATATCATCTCATCCCAAGGAGTTAAGACGGATCCTGATAAGGTTGACACCGTGAAGAATTGGCCAACACCACAGGACAAACATCAACTCCGAAGCTTTCTGGGTCTAGCCACCTACTATAGGCGCTTCGTCAAGAATTTTGCTGAGATCGCCAAGAGTCTACATCAGCTAACGGAAAAGGGAAAGCAGTTTAAATGGTCAGGTGAGTGCGAGCGCAGCTTTCAAGAGCTCAAGCAACGCTTGTGTAATGCACCAGTGCTGACCTACCCGACTCCAGGAAAACCGTTCATCATTGATGCTGATGCCAGCAATGTCGGGATTGGTGCTGTATTGTCACAGGTACATGATGGCGAAGAAAAGGTGGTTGCCTATTACAGCAAGGTACTCTCAAAGTCGGAAAGAAACTATTGTGTGACCAGAAGAGAACTTCTTGCACTGATTTTGGCAACAAAGCACTTCCATAAGTATCTCTATGGACAGAAGTTTCTTCTCCGAACCGACCATGGAGCACTAAACTGGCTTTTGAATTTCAAGAATCCAGAGGGTCAAGTGGCGAGATGGATTGAGAGGCTGCAGACGTACGATTATGAAATTCAACATCGGAAGGGGAAGCTTCACTCAAATGCTGATGCACTGTCTCGGAGACCATGTAAGCAAGACTGTAAGCATTGCAGACGCCAAGAAGAAAAAGAAGTGGTTGCTGTTCAACGAACCAGAACCGATCCCATTTATGGCTGGAGCAACGACGAGTTGAGGAAGGCTCAACAAGAGGACCCAGATATTGAACCCATCCTCGCATGCAAGGAACACCAGGAAAAACCAGAATGGGCCGATATCTCCGACAGAAGTCCGGCTCTAAAGGCCTATTGGGCACAGTGGGACTCATTGCATGTCCAAGAGGGTGTACTTCGACGTAAATGGGAATCAGCAGATGGAAAGTCCTATGTAATGCAGCTAGTCTTACCGAGATCGAAGATTGTGGACGTTCTGCGAGAGATGCATGATGGAGTTTCGGGAGGCCATCTAGGAGTAAACAAGACGCTAGAAAAGGTTCGACAACGATTCTATTGGCTACATGCAAGGGAAGATGTCGAGAAGTGGTGCCGAAAATGTGATACCTGTGCTGCCACCAAAGGCCCGAACAAAAAGAATCACAGCCAAATGCAGCAGTATAATGTCGGATCACCCTTTGAAAGGATTGCAATAGACGTGGCGGGTCCATTTCCGGAAACAAATAATGGAAATCGTTATATTCTGGTCGTCATGGATTACTTCAGCAAGTGGCCTGAAGCATACGCCATACCGAATCAAGAAGCCAAAACAGTCGCAGACCAAATTGTGTTCAACTGGGTGAGCAGATTCGGTGTTCCATTAGAACTGCATTCCGACCAGGGAAGGAACTTTGAATCAAACATATTCCAGGAAGTTTGTGGGCTTCTTCACATTAAGAATACAAGAACAACACCACTCCACCCACAATCTGATGGCATGGTCGAACGGTTCAACCGAACCCTGAAGGAACATCTTTGCAAAGTTGTGGACGACAACCAGCGAGATTGGGATCGACACATTCCACTGTTTTTGATGGCGTATCGAAGTGCAAGACATAGCTCAACTGGCCATACACCGTCTGAGATTTTAATGGGAAGGAACATCAGACTGCCGAGCGAAATCAAATTTGGATGTCCCACGTCGGAACCGCAAGCCGAGGATGTTTACTTGGATGACCTCAGGGAAAGACTCCTTCAGATCCACGACGATACCAGGTCAAAAATTAAGATGTTCAGTGACCGAATGAAGACACGCTACGATATACGAGCGACAACAACAGAGTTCCAAGCAGGAGATCGAGTGTGGCTTTACAATCCCCATCGACAAAAGGGGTTGTCACCGAAACTTCAACGGGACTGGGAAGGCCCATATACAGTGATTAGCAAAATCAACGACGTCGTGTACCGGATACAAAAAGGAGTCAGAGGTAAACTTAAAGTCGTACATCGCGACCGACTACATCGCTACAGTGGTGATGAAGATGAGGGATTTGTTCGGGACGATCAATCCTAAGGAGGGGGCAATGTAATGTGTATACACTTTATTTATCTCATACGCTCTGTATCTCCTTCTATTGTAATGTCTAATACTAATGTGTATACTTTATTATCTCTTACTCTCTGTATCTCTTTCTATATTTAATGTACACACTTTTCTTACTCTCTTTACTTACTCTGTATCTCTTTCTATATTTAATGTACACACTTTTCATTACTCTCTTTACTTACTCTGTATCTCTTGTTTATTTAATGTACATACTCTCTTTACTTAATATCGTTAATTGTAGTAGTAAACACTCGTGAGGGGCAATAATTAATTAAGATTAAGAGAAACTTTTTGTTTAGCATTAAGAACGTTAGCCCCTACAAAAATCCCAGTATTTTCTCTCGAACTTTCAGCTTCCCCAAGAACTAATAGGAACCAATAGTAGTTTCTAGAACCCATCATTTTTGATATAAATAGCCGTTTGGTGGCGAGGCGAATTAATTTTGATTGTGAACTGCGATAAGTAAAGTACACTGTGTTTGAAAAGTTATAATTGAAAGTGTTGAATAAATAAGTTTGTGAGTGATTTGAATAAAGTGAATTTGTGTTTTATTTAAAAAGTGAATAAGTTTTAATTGTCGGACCAAGCCGAATATTACAATATGTACATACATTGGTCGGTTGTTCCAATCAATCCCCCAAGCAATTCCTTGTTCTTGAAGCCGGCTCGACCAATAAACAAGGTTTAGTAAGGAGACCGTATTTGGGAGTGCTCGAACGTGTTATAAGGATTCTATGAAAAAAAAATATTTCTCAAAATTTTCAGACGAAATTGAGTATGAGTACATACATGCCGCACTTAATTATTGGCACACTTAGCTTTTCAAACTTAGAAGGCAACTTTTTCAAACTAACCACCATGGTATTTTAACAATTTTTTTGTCGTTCAACAGTTATCTTATTTTCTATCTAATGCAATAAGTTTCATCACCATTTGTTGATCCGTATTATAGAAAACGGAATATTTAACATTAAACTACTCAAATACTCGCACAAAATTATTAGCACACTTAGCGTTTCGTGCAATAAATTTAATCCCACCAAGGAATTTTTAACAATTTAATATGATAATTAATAATTTTAATTTTGTTTATCAAGTAAGGAGCTCAAAATTTTAACATAATCGAACACAAAAAGTAGAAAAAAGTGCACCCGAAAAAAAATTAGTCTCAAACAAAGAGAAACAATGGAATCTGAAAAAAGTAGTAGTTAATATGCATAGCCAGGGTATATCATATGCAGAAATTGGTAAATTAATCAACAGAAGCCGTTACACTATCCGAAGCATCGTGTAACGTTTTAATGGTGAGTCTAACTTCAAAAGTGTCAAGCAAACCGGTCATCATCGAATTTTGGATGTTCGAGAATGCAACAAGATTGTCCGAAAAATTAAGGTAGATCCAAAAACCATCAATTGCTGCTGAAGTAAAACAAAAACTTGGCTATTCTATCAATCCCATGACCGTAAGAAGAATGCTTCATGAGGCCGGTTTCAACTTTCGAGAAGCTAGATGGAAGCCAATGATTTCAAAAATCAACCAAAATAAACGTTTGGACTATGCTCTTGAGTACAAGACAAAACCATTTGATTTCTGGAATGACGTTCTGTTCTCCGATGAAAGCAAGTTCAACAATTTTCGGTCCGATGGCAGCATATCTGTGTTGAGGAAGCCTAGCACTGCACTAGAAAGGAAAAAAATTGTCTCCCACTGTTTAACATCGTGGTGGAGGAGTTATGGTGTGGGGTTGCATGTCTGCTGACGGTCTGGGCGAGTTCGTTTTCATCGAAACCATAATGGACAAAAAAATGTATCTGAAAATTTGAAAGAAAAACCTAAGGAAAAGCGCCGAAATGTTAAATTTAACACACTTCTTCACATTTCAACACGACAACGATCCAAGCATACGGCTCAAGATGTGCGTATGTGGTTAGCCTACAATACTGCACATGTGCTTCCAAACTCACCACAATCTCCGGACCTAAATCCTATTGAACATTTATGGGAAGAATTGGATAGAAAGGTTAAAAAGCGCGCAATTTCCACGAAAACTGAGCTCAAACAGACGTTGATTGAAGAATGGCAAAATATTGGAGAACAAACAACCAAAAACTTGGTGCATTCTATGACAAATAGATAAATGGCTGTTATTAAACAAAAGGGTTTGCCTACAAAATATTAAGGGTTGTTTATTTGTCCATTGTTTAAGATCTTAACTAAGTGTGCCAATAATTTTGTGCGAATAATTAATCAATGTTTGTGAACTATTTGAATTTTCTCAAAGCCAATGGACAATTTCCAAATAAAATGACCTGCATTTGATTAAAAATATATGCATCCACTAAAGAATAAGACAATGGTTTAAATTATCCTTTTTCAATCGCCTTAAAACAACATTTGGTTTAAAAAC
This sequence comes from Sphaerophoria taeniata, assembly GCA_943590905.1. NCBI lineage: Eukaryota > Metazoa > Arthropoda > Insecta > Diptera > Syrphidae > Sphaerophoria > Sphaerophoria taeniata. Next base: position 17,181,333 of record OX016540.1, on the reverse strand, counting down.
GTTTGGTGTGCCAATAATTAAGTGCGGCACTGTATATTGATCAGATTTTTTCATAATTTGTTGTAGTGGAAAAAGTATAATTTTTTGACATTGCCGTTTGCGATTTGAAAAGCACAAATTTCGTTTTTTCTACCCTTAACCCTCTTCAGGTTAGAAAAAAAAAATTAAGAAAATCTTTCGGTCGGTTCTTTTATACATATATGTAGATAATCAGCAACTCAAAAGTTCCGAAGTTTGAGTCGGTTATCAATTATTTTTAGGTCATCTGCAGCTCCACCACTCAGCCTAATTTCTATAAATTTTGGTTCGTTTGCTGTGTGGTTTTACCAACAAAAAAAAAAATGCAAAGTGTTTGATTATACATTAAAATTGCCAAGTTAACAAGCTACTTGTTTTCTCAGTTCGTTGATCACATTGCCCCGAAATAAGCCCATAAAATCCTTAAGTCCACAAATCTCGTACTCAATTTCCCGTTCATGGATTTCAACTTCAAATTATATGCCGTAAGCTAAAAATTCTTTCCTATCCAAATAAATTCAAAAAGATACACATTTCGAACAGAAAAGACTTTTCCCCATCTTGAATATGGCTCACAAAAAACACAAGGACACACATAACACTGAACCATTCCCTAAACCAATAGATTTCCTGGTAATCTTTACATCTACATTCGATTGTGTCCCAATAAACCTTAGCGCTAGCGCAGCTCGAAAAAAGCGATATTTTATTCAATGGCAGCACTCGACACATCCTTAACAATAATGGAAGATGGGAAGGATATAGGTATTAGGTATGTATTTCGCCCACTCAGGCTTCTTAAGATATGTTATTAAGGGGAACGTGTGTTTTGCTGCTAAGCAATATTTTTACTGATGAAGCTCAAGTGTATGACTGCATGGTATGCTTGTGGACTAGAAGAGTAATTTGGCAACAAATAAAGCATACATCCTGACTGTTTTTTGTCTTGACTTGTCCCCGAATTTAGAAGGCTTCCTTTTCATGAGACCTTATATTTGTTTAGACGTTCGATGACAATGACACTGACAATGACAAGATATAGCGAGAAAAGTTTATTTGACAGAAAAACATACTCAAGCGATATTTAGGGGAAACTGTTCGTTATGACTTATGATTGTCCTAAGTTAAAAATTTATTACTCTTTAAGGGCGTGCGAAAGCTGCTCTTGGTTCAGGGCATATACAAATTCAGTCAGCAATTAATCGAAATTGCTTTTGGAACAAAAATGTAATAAGGATAAATTTAAACATTCATGAGTGGATTCCAGGGGTGGTGTTTAAATATTCTCTATTAAGTTTTACCGCGTATGGGGCGAGTATTCAGACAATTTCTTTGACTGTTTGTGAGCTTAGATCAAAAATATGGGTCGAACTCTGTCGAGAGCCCTTATTAGGACGCAATTTGCCACTCAGCATCATCCCTTGTGAAACGATGGAAAAAATTCGGACGTTCTTTTTTAACTCTTGTATCCGTTTTCAACTGTAAGACATCACATGTCATTCTATCTGGCACTAAATGCTTATGGCCTGAAGTAGCAGCAAAATAGAGTGAGGCTATTATTTGTTATCCTTTAGACGGTTTGTTCGTCCAAAAAAATAAAAAATATATGATGATATGCCTAACATGATACAAACAAACAAGATTTGGCAGACAGGCTTTCATTGTTTGGCACATAAATGTCAAAATTCCTGTGGGGAATAACATTTTACGACGGAGGGTGCAGGGGATACACCAAAATGACGTTACACTAATACGACATGACAATTACGAAAATAGAAAATAACATAATACTTACCATTCATAATACTTACCTTAGATAACACTTCCAATATATAAAACTTAGCTGCTAATAATACTTACCATATAATAACACTGACCTTATAATAAAACCTACCTTATAATAAAACTTAACTCATATAATACTACTGCAAATAATACTTACCTGATAATATTACTCCCTTATAATACTTACCCAATAATATTTCCACCCAATAATAAATACAAAAAAAAAATTAAATCAATAAATAATAATAATAATAATAACAAAGTGGTACTAATACCGGGACCCTGACTGTATCACAAACATTTAATTTCAATCGGCAACAACAAAATACAGGCATTCCATTGCCGAAATAAAGCACCGCTTCTCGCCACCAACGACCATCGATATGATCGCAATGCAAGACAAGAGAATAGCAAAACAAACAAAAAAAAAACAAAAAAAAAAGCTATGTAAATACAGAACACCTGCACTCATTGCAAATGAAAGGTACCGCTGCCCACTGGACATAGCAATGCTTTGCTTAGTGATAGGCTTATGGGTTAGTGGTAGCACTTATTATCATTAGCATTAGCTTAAGCTTAGCTAAGTGCAATGACACCCAAATTGCACTTGCTGCGACAACAGCTGGCCGTTACCTTGGTGGTGTGATGTTGATGGGCTAGCTGAACTTAAGATGGGATGTTGTATGTACACAACGGTTCGGCTAGTACATAGACATCATACCACCGAGGTATGGAAAAGTGATGTAGTTTGGGTGTCACGGCACTTAGTTAGCGAATCCAGTGTGCGGCGGTAGCTATTTTGATCGTTTGAAAGTTTTTTTAAAGGGCTCAGTTTTGCAAACGTGAACAAAAGTTTTTTTTTTGAACAGTAAAGAAAAAACAACAAAAAAAAAATAAAAAGGACAAAGTTAATTTTGAACAAACAAACAAAAAAATATAAAGACACGATTAAGTGCAAATAAAAAAAAAAAAATTTAAACAAAGTTACCAAATAAAAAAAAAAAAATCGTGAAACAAAAACGTAAGAAACGATACATTATCGAATCGGCGGTGGTGCAGTGGCGGTGCAAAATTTTTTGTAAAGTGCAACCCTCTCCCCCCCCCCCTTTAAAGTAAAACGAAAATCAAAACCTGAAAGTAGACTCACCTGGAAAGAAAACCTAGAACTACCTGAATAGAAAAATAAACTTACCTGAAAAGAAAAATTACCTGAAAAGAAATAAACAGAGTTATACCTGAAGAGAAAAAAAATATACTTACCCCTGAAAAGAAAATTTATACTTACCCCTGAAAAGAAAACAAAATATACTTGATAAAACAAAACAAAAACAAAAATTTGTAAAACCTGATAATAAAACAAAACTTACCTATTAACAACAAAAACAAGTACCAGCCTGAAACGAAAGAAAACAAAGCAAAATTAAGAAAGGAAAATTGTACTATCCAGACGTCCTCACCAGGAACCGGAACAGAGGCGTCCCATCATATTTGTGTTTGTGATCTGTTGAAAATGTGTGCCCTGTTAATTTTAGTGTTATTTAGAGTTTAATTATTTTAATATATTTAGATTTTCAAAGGTGATTTAAGTGTACAAAAATTAATCATACTTACCCTTCAAATACTATAAACGGCCGACTTTAAGAAAAAAAAAGGAAAAAAAAATAGGGAAAAGTTCCCGATTCGCGGCGACTACAAAAAAAAGCAAAGGAAAGTTTTTTTTTTTTCATTGCAGCTCATCAGTTCCAGGTAGTGCACTGCGCGGGACCGACGGAGTAAAGCACAAGTAAGTCATTTTGTTTTAAATTTCTTTCCTTATTAAACAAAAAAAAATAAAATAAAAAAAATAACTCGATAAAGTTGGCGGCTTATATAGAAAAAAAACACAGTTTAAAGTACAGAAAAAAAGGGTCAACAATAAAGAGAAAATCCACTGTCACCTAGGGAAAAAAAAGAAAATTATTTAAACGTAAACATTCATAACATTAATAAAAAAAACTTAACTTACCTTGAGAGAATACCTAGAAAAAAAAAGAAATAATTAAACTTTATTTAGTAATGTTGTAATTTTAATAACTTACCTTAAGGAAAACTTAATTTAACGACACATTATATTAGCTTTTATCATAAGTTATTTGAGAAGAACTTTTTTTAATAAAAATGTTAAAATTAATTTGAAACACCCTGTTTTCGTGGTTAAATAGTTAACCGTGGGAAAATTCTATTATTCTATTTTTCGAGGTCATAGGTTCCTAGGAAACATGGGCTTGTGAAAAGTCGGTCAAAACAGAGGTAAGCTGGGGTGGTAGGGGAAATTTAGGACAAGGTGGTTCGGGATTAGGGGCTACCACACAAAATTGGAGGTAGTGGTAGCCATGGTGGTGTCGGACCGGCACATGGGTGGGAAAATCCTCCGAGGGCCAACAACACCTGGACCCTCGGCCCTACTGGAGTCACCCCTCCCCTTAAATTCTTCAATCGAGGTCCCCATTTTTTTGATATTTCAGATTTTGGCATGAAATTTAGACGTAGCAACAGTCCAGTGCTTCGGCTCCAAGAACTCCGCCCCATCCGACGAGCACCAGCCGGGGATAGCATGCCAAACGGGGGTCGGAGCCTGGACACCCCTCTACCTCCTGCTGCCCGGACCAGCCTCATACGCCTGTAGGTATGAGGTTGTAAGGGTGGTCTACGAGGAGTAGAGGGGGCGAAGATCTATTTTGTTACATTCCTACGCTCGGTATGTGAGCAAATAAAAAAAAAAATTGAATACATACTTGGAATTTTCAGTGATCTGGAAGGATTTCTTTTTATTCATATTCATTTCATTGCTAATTTATAAATTCTTAAAAGTCATGAGGGGGGTTGGTGGCTGGTAGATTGCCTTTTTTCGGTTGTCTTTTTTTTTGTATGAGGGCACATCAAGGTCTATTCTGAAGTCAAGCAGAAATTCTTTATAAAGGTTCTGACAGTGCAGATCAAAATTCTGTATAATTTTAATATGTAATTCGAAGCCATGTAAGCTAATGTGTATAGTATGCAATGCATGTGCTCAGATTGATGCCAGGAAGAAATGTACATAGATTTCAACGTTAATCCGCATTTTCTATTGCATTTTTCTTATGATTCATTACGGAATTTCCAAAACAAGGTATTTATTGACATAATTCATTTTAAGTGCTCTTCTTTTAGATAGACAGATGGATATAATTTTTATTTTCATAGACAGAGGCTTTAATAATTTTTAACGGTGCAAACTCAGAGATATGATATTTCATTATATCTTACAACTGAAAAATTTTATTTTTTGTTTTAATAATTTGAATAATAGATATTTTAATTTCCCTCGAAGGAAAACTATGAAAAAAACCTTCATTTAATATATTATTTAGAATTTTACATAAAAGTGACTAGAAAATGACTTAAAAACTAATGGAATTGCCAGGTCTTTGGGTAAAGTTATTAAATTTAATAAATAATTATAATAAATAATTAAAAATAAATAGTAAAATAATCGATAAATAAATTGACAAACAATTAAGTAAATAAATAATCGGTAAATAAATAAATATAAATGCTCTTCTTTTAAACTCTTCCTAAGAAAGTATTTTTATTGATACGTTTCGCAACCAACGACTTTCCACTTAACCAAAACCAATAGGTTTTTTCGCACGCGTCCCTTGTAAAATGTTTTCTGAATTGCTAAGCATTCCCATAGTTTTACTCTCCTATAATGCAAATCCTCACAAGCTTCCTAAACTAGCTGTAAAGACCATCTGGTAAGGATAAGTCGTGAATTTCAAATGCAATGTATTTGTATTTTGAATAGTCCACATCTGGGGGTTTTCCCTGGATTCCTTGATGGTTACTTTTTACGGTTGTAATGCTGTGCTGTTGCGATGCAAACATAATGCCAAAATATTCCCAAAATTACCAGCTTTAGAGAGAATAAACTTGAATGCACCAAATCCCCGAGGGCAATAGCAAAAAGAGGCAAAGATCAAAGACAAAGAGCGAACAAAATTCTGTAGTTGAATGAGAATATTGGATGATGGGCATCATTCGGTATGCGCAACGAAAGTACAAATTGTATTTAAATTACACTTTCTTCTCGTACCGTGAATCTGTAAGCTGGTGCATCCAAACATTTTCAGGTCCAGAGAAACTTTCAGCCATTTTTTCGACTGCATCTGTGTGAGTGAAATGTTCTTTATTAGCCTTTTAGGGGACTTAAAGGAAAACAAAAGTGTATAAACAGAAGTTTTTCGTAGGAACACAAAACGTTTATTGTGAAAAGGATGTAGGATGTGTCCTTTTAAATTATGAGCATTGTTCTACGTGGTTGTTGGTTCTTCTGGTTAACGTCTTAACTCTTAGAAAAACGTACGCCGCCGTACCCCATTTCAATTTTAATGGTTAACAAAAATTTGTTCATAAATAGGAAACAAACAGAATTCCTAAAAAAGCAACTCTTATACGTAATTTTACTTTTTGGCACTTTATCTTCCTGGTATTGACTAAAAATAAAAAGGCATCCGTATACTTTAATCACAGACTGCGAAAGCAGCCGCACACTTTGATCACATACTGAGGACAGCAGCCGTCCACTTTAATCACAGACTGAGAACAGCAGCTGAACACTTTCATCACAGACTGAGAAAGCAGACGAAAAGTTTAATCACAGATTGGGAATAGCAGCCGTATATTTTTTAAGGTTTCTATGTCCACGTCGATTCTAGATCTAGACTAGCCACTTGTTTAAAATAAAAAGAATCTTAAATCTAAATGCGTACCTCTCCACATAAGAAAAAAGAACTCTATTCTTAGTGTATTTTTACTACTTCTTTAAAGATTTTCATAAGAAAACAAAATGTGAATTATAATTCGACAAAGTCAAATCAGTAGGTACCTGTATGAAAATAATAACGATGGCAGCGATGTGTATAGATTTATATATTGTATTCGTTTCATTACACTATCCCAATTGTTGGCTTTCCAAATTTCTGGTAATGTTTCATTTGAACTATGCATCCAGCGCATGTTCGCACTATCGAATTTGAAACAATTCGACTCCGTACCAGATTCACATACCCAATAGCTTTCTTTCTGTATTGTGGTCGATATGGTTGACACTTCAAAGAGCTGAAAACAGTCGATTGCTTAAAGAAATTTAGTGAAACTCCTTACATTAGAACTTCTTCATACATTTAATGCACAAGATTTTCAAAATCAACCCACATTGACCTATTTTGACCAAAACAATTAAACTTGGCCATTAGTTAATTAACCACTGTGGTCCTGCCTGTGTCTATTGTTCTAAAAAGCTGACAATGATTTCATTATAGAGAAAAAAAAACCATATCAAGGCAGGTGCCATCAAGTATAAATATAAACGCAAAGTTACCCATTTTCATGAGCCAAACAAACTCATTGAACAGAATGGACTATGAATCAAGATAACCTCACGAAAACCACACGTGTGTGTATTCTCAGATTATATTATGTTAACAAACAGATCTCGTCTTTGAACTTTGCACCTTCATCAGGATGAAAAATACCACAAAATTTCACCGCACAGGAAACACATGAGATAAAGTTAATTTTCGAAGCCATTTTATCGTGTGAAAGAACAAGGTCAATGCATCACATGCTAAACCATTATTATTCTTTGCCCGAAGGAGCAGATAACTTAAAAGGTTCGAGAACCGAAAGATTGGATCAAGAAAATCTGTCATCATCTTTGTTTAATTAACTCCTCTTATTCTTTCAGCTTTTTCCATCCTTTTGTGATGATGATGGAGAAACAAACAAGCTCCTATCAATTTTCCTTGTTTTCAAGGAGTGATGTGTTATATATTGTTACACATTAAAGTGGCAACTCGTTTAAATGGGACTGAACACAACCTTTGCCCATATGTCAAGATATCATGATGACAGATGAAAATGACTTCCTTTTTTGTTCTGACATAACCTAACGAGAAAACGTGTGACAGATTTTAACCTCGAATGAAGAAAGAATAAAAATTGAATTAAATTGAATTATATTAAAAAAAGTATTTATTAAAAGTCGATTTACTTTACTGGCGACGAGGAAAAACAAAAAATGAACGATAGCGCAATGGCAAATGTGAATGCGGAAGTAAATGGAACACCGGTTTTTGGCAAATTGGAGCAATTCCAACCCTCGATGTCTTGGAACAATTATAAAGAGAGGATGGAGTTCTATTTCGAGGCAAATGGGCTAAAAAATGAAATACAGCAAAAAGCAGCATACTTACGAGATTATTCGCTCATTGCTTACATCATTGGGCCCGAAAGATGTCACGTTTCAGGAAATTCTGGATAAATTGGATGGGCACTTCCATCCAAAGCCTAACGAAATTGTCCAGAGGTTTGCGTTTCACAAAAGATGCCAAAAACCAGGAGAATCGATACCCGATTTCGTCAAAGATTTACGTAAATTGTCCGAACATTGCAACTTTGTAGAATTGAACAATATGTTGCGTGATCAAATCGTATGTGGAGTAACAGATGAGGCTTTACAAAAACGATTGTTCAGTGAGACAAAACTCGATTTTCAACGAGCTTATGAGCTGGCTCTAGCACATGAAACAGCTTTTAAAAATGTCTCGGATGTACGTGGCTCAAACAATAACGAAGTGATGGCGGTATCAAAGCATGCTCCAAACCAAAATGTCACACATTTGAGTAAATGTTTTCGTTGCGATGGACATCATCAACAAGAAAAATGTTTTTTTAAAAACAGAATCTGTGATTTTTGTCATAGAAAAGGTCATTCGAGCAGGGCTTGTTTTAAGAAGAAGGCAGGTACTAAGCAAAAGAACACGGGTCACGAAGTGCACGTGTTACAAGAAGAGGCAGCTGAGCCATATAATGCACGAGACGGCGACCTTTTGCCGTCACAAGATGATGGATATTTCTACGAGATAAACAATGTCGACGAAGCACAAACGCGCAAGTTTATCACCAAATTAATTATAAATGGAGCTAGCGAAGAGTTTGAAGTTGACTCTGGAGCATTTTGTACAATTATATCAGATGTCACCTGGAACCGTATTAAAACACCAAATCAAGAATTGAACACATCATCTCTCATTCTTCAAACCTGGTCAAAAGAAAAACTTAAAGTTTTAGGATCATCTCGGGTGAATGTTAAATATAATTCAAAAGAATTTAATTTGCTCGTTGTTGTTATTTCAGGTGGCGGAAGGAGTTTGTTGGGTCGGGATTGGTTTAAACCACTGGGAATATCAATCAAAGGAGTACATGTTATTGAAACAGGTGGAAGTTGGAATGGGATTTTAAGAAAATATCCACAGGTGTTTCGAGACGATTTAGGAGCGCATGTGGGACAACCTGTCAATATTGAATTATTGCCAGGGGTTAAACCAATATTCTTAAAACATCGCCAGGTTCCTTTTGCCTTAAGAAATCAAGTCGAAGCTGAGATTGACAAGTTGGTGCATCAAAAATTTTTGGAGCCGGTGGAATTTTCACGTTGGGCAACACCTATAGGCCAGTTCTTAAAAAAGATGGATCCATGCGTATATGTGGAGATTATCGAAGTACAGTCAACGTGGTAATCAAGTCCAATGCGTACCCACTGCCATTGTATGGAGAAGTTATGGCTGCGATATCTACTGGAAAAATATTTACAAAATTAGATCTTCAACAAGCCTATCAACAGCTTATTGTAGATGATGAACTTGCCGATGTACTGACCCTCAATACCCACCGAGGGTTATTTAAGGTAAGAAGACTTCCTTTTGGCGTAGCTGCTTTACCGGGGATTTTCCAAAAATTTATAGACAATTTACTCCAGGGAATAAGGGGCGTTAAAGCTTTTATTGATGACATAATAATATCGGGGGAAGATGAAGCTTCACATAACACAAATTTAGAACTCGTATTAAATAAATTAGCTAAAGCAAACATCACTGTTCGGAAATCTAAATGCATTTTCGGTAAATCAAAAGTGGATTTTCGTGGATTCGTGATAGAATGTGTAACTGAGTGGACGTTTGTGAATTTCAGTGGCAACAAATTTAATTTTTCAAACGTTTATTAAAACGTACCAATAACTTAATCTGCTAAAGATCTAATTCAAATCAAGACTTATTCATATCGGATCAATGCTATAAATTTGAATCTACACAATTTCATTTAAATTCATTCTATACACGTGATAAAAATTAAACCATTTTATTCGCCATAAATATAAATCTCTTAAGGCCTCTTTATCCGAAACACACATACAAGTTTAAGTCAACTAATCTCTGAAATCATATTCCCTCACATGAATAATAATAAAAAGCGTAACAGAAAAGTCTTTTCTTCGCCCCCCGGTCAACAACTGCAACTTACCTATCCTGAACCGAAACAACCGAAAAGCGTCTTAAACACGTCACATTCTCCTCGCCTGAGAGAAACACCACTATGGCACAAAAGGATGACGTCTCACTACGCAGTGATTACATTGTTTCTTTGCTTTCCTCTAAAATGGATGATTTTGAGAAGAGAATAATAGCGGAATTTAAAACTGATATTGCTGCACTCAACAGCTCTTTTGATGACGTCACTGATCGTATAGGAACACTGGAAGCTAAACTTCACGATATTGATGTTATAAAAGAAGAAAATAAAATGCTTAAAGACGAACTCAAAAAACAAGATGAAGAACTCAAACAAATCAAAGCACTAATTGATCGCAATGAAGAAAATCATCTTTCTAGCCAAATTCAGAGTGATGCTCTTATTCATGGTTTACCATTCATCGAAAATGAAGATCTTAAATCAACTTTTAATTTTTTTTGTAACACCTTGCTAATAAAGACCGAAATGATTCGGGAATCGGGACATTTTTCGCTTACGAACAAAACAGCCGACACACAATCCGCCCGTTATTATTAAATTTAATTCTCCACGGGATAAAAACACGACACTGCGGGCTATCGCAAACTTTCGCTCTGTTTCAAAAAAAGCACTCAGTCTCCGTCAATTTGGAATTCCGTCTGACAAGCCAGTATTCATTCATGAATGCCTTACACCTAAAAATCGACTCATCTTGCAGAATGCAATAAAATATAAAAACAATAGAAACTTGTTCTCAGCTTTTACCATGAGAGGAATGGTTTATGTTAAAAAGAACCGTAATGGTAAAGCTCTATTAGTAGAAAACATCGATGCACTGAATGAAATTGCCACTGAATCCTCAACAGCAACAAATGAAGCAGCTAATTAACTCTACCTACCAAAAAAACTGTATACAACAACTCCTTTATAATTCTTTCTTTATTATTATACTTTTTTTTCTTTCTCTTACAACTATAATCATTTTCTTTTTTCTCTTCTTATGTATTGCTTTTACTCTTTCTCTTAAATTGATTAATTACAAAACGAATATTTTTTTATGTGAATATAGAATCATCATAATTATGGTCAAACAATCTCTTGATAATGGTCATGCCAGTGGCGGATTAAAGGTTGAGGGCGCCATAGGCAAGCATCTCACTGGCGCCCCTATATGCGGAAATATCTCGTACTATAGTTTGATCAAAATCGCTGCACCGCACCTAAAGAAAAGGCGTTGAAATATGGGCCAAGAAAAAAGAGACTTAGTTAACATGGGATCTACTAGTATTCCCCGAAAGCGAATTTGGTTATTTTATGATCTGCCGCAACGTAAATTTTGTAAACCAAGTTAACTCGAGTTGGCTCTTATACAAACCGAGTGGCAACTGGGTTCTCAAATCGGATTGCCCCGAAAATCAATCTAGAAAGAACTTTAAAAAGCAGAAAAATTAGGTTTTAAATCCGTCGAAATTTTTGACATCCGCTGATGAACTTCCAACATTAGATTACTTGCCCCTACAATAAGTAAAATCAATACCTATTCAAGACGCATACAAAATTAGAAGAAAGCTAAGTCGATATCCGAGTTGGCAAACCGAGTTGACTCTGTACTGTAAGAGTAATCAGAACAAAAACATAAAATGTAAAAAAAGAGCCAAGTTCTCTTATGTGCGAACAACACTGTGTAAACAGTTAGCCACCAAAAGTAATGAGATCTAAAAGAACGCCAAGTTCTGACATGTAAAAGTGTTATATTGAATATTTTAAATCATAGAAAATAATACAACAATATTAAAAGAAAATGGAAAATAGTTTGGATGAAAATTTACAAGTTCACTGTTCAAGTTTTAAAATGTTATTAATCACGCTTCAAACAAAAACTTGCCAAGTGAATTTTCATCCGAACTATTTTCTATTTTCTTTTAATATTTTTGTATTATCTTCTATGATTTAAAATATTCAATATAACACTTTTACATGTCAGAACTTTGCGTTCTTTTAGATCTCATTACTTTTGGTGGCTAACTGTTTACACAGTGTTGTTCGCACATAAGAGAACTTGGCTCTTTTTTTACATTTTATATTTTTGTTCTGATTTCACATCTTTTTGCAAAGTTTTTTTTTTATGGAAGCATTATGCAAACCTTAACAATATAATTGCTCTGCCAATTTATAAATAAATAATATGTAGGTAAGGTTAGACTGGCTGTCTAGATGTCACATTCAGACATCAAGGGTCCATTGTGAAACCAATAACTCATGGATTTTTATGTAGTTAAGCAAACCATAATTCTAATTTTCAACATCCAATGACCATTTTAAGAAAGTGGGTGGCAGCCATGCCCCTTTAATGAAACTGCAATTTTGTACTTATATTTTCTCTTATACTCACCCGAAACCCTATCAGAATTTCGAATTTAAACATTTTCGACCATTTTAACAAAGTGGGCGGATACCACGCCCCTAAATGGAAATAGATTTTTTTTCTCATTTTTTTATGTTTTTCAACCAAAACCTTACAAGAATTCCAAATTTCAACATCCTACGACCGTTTTAAGATAGTGGGCGGAAACCACGCCCCTAAATGAAACCAAAATATTTTCCTTATATTTTTCCTTATATTCAACCAAAACCCTGTAAAAATTCCGAATTTCAAGATCCTACGACCAGTTTTAGAAAAGTGGGCGGATACCACGCCCCCTGAATGAGCAACTTGAAATTTTCGATTTTTTCCTTTGTATACACCCGAAAACCTACCACTGTACCAAATTTTAAGATTCTGCCATTGTTAGAAGTGCTTCATAATTTTGATGATCAGTCAGTGAGTGAGTCAGTCAATTACGGTTTTTGAAATGTTTACTGTTCAATATCTCAGGTAGTAGTGGTTCTACAAAATTATTTTTTTTACGGGGCCTTTGTGCCCATGAAGTAAATACGTAATTCAAATTTGAAGCTTCTAACTCTATGGGTTCAAAAGTTATGGGGGGTTAAAAATGTGCTTGAGTTCGATCCTGTAAAAATGGGGTAGTGCTAGAACTTGGCTGGGCACTACCGTGCCCTTTGATTGCTCAGGATCAGGACCGCTGTTTATTTTAACAAAAGATGCAACATGCAAGTGCAATACGTATTCACAAGTTTGTTACTTTAACAACCACGTATGAACTCGCATTATTTTCCACTTGTAAGAATTACTGCGCCCGTGCGCCCCTTTGTTGCCGCGCCCCTAGGCACGTGCCTAGTTTGCCTTTAAGATAATATGCCACTGGGTCATGCAGCTAATGTTCAATATACGTTGGATTATATTGTATCCATCGTCTTTTGTTTTTAATTATGGTTGAGCCTAATTTGGATGATCGCATTGGGGAGCCCTTATTCGAAGGTTTGCATGTCTCTATGCGCTCTATGATACGTGTTTTAAGTGGTCTGCATGCTGGTTTGAAGGTCTGCCATATAAATGCCCAAAGTCTCAATCCTAAAATTGATGAATTTCGTTATATTTTCGAAAAATCTAATGTTGATATAGTGTGTGTTTGCGAAACATGAGGTGCGTTTTTGCGCTGACGATAGTTGACTATAGTTTTTGTGTCAAAAAAAAAATGGTTGATGTGTCATAGTTGAAATAGTTAGAAATAGTTGAAATAATCCAAAAACGCTTTTTAGTTGAGCTGTCAAACAAGAAAAACAAAAACAAATCTTTTGAGGTTACATTTTTCTTTTCTTTTGATCATAATATTAATGGAATGGATAAAGAGACAACAATTTTCGTTGCTCTAAATTTATTGCAAAAATTCAAGAACGATCTTGATATGGTAAGTTTTTGAAGAAAATTAAAATAAGAAAATATTTATTTATCTTTGAACAACCCGCAGCAAGAAAGGCAAATGCAATATTCGAACTGAAGTCCACCCTCCATGATGAAATCCTCAAGCTGTTCCAAGTAAGCCAGCTCCTGATATTCTCCTAATTGCTGCTTCCAGATTCGCTGAAAAACTATCAATAATCAATTCAATATCTATTTCGTGCTTTTATATAAATAAACGGAGAAAGTCTTTATTTTCTGATACTAATGAAAAATTTACTGCCGACAGAATTATATACATGCATAAAAGCAATAATAAAAATAAGGCCGAATTTGTTCGCATGTTTCTTGCTGATTGTCTTCCTCAGCTGATGGCTTCGTCCTTCTCCTTCGCCCTTCTTCGGCTTCCAGTATTGCCTCGACTTCGGTCAGCTGGTTGTCGGTGATGGTGCATGCATACTTGAGTCGTTCTTTATTGTCTTCGAGGTTTTTGAGCTTGATTTCGATAGCTGAAGCTGCATCGATGACGTTTGAGGACTTTTCCCGCTCTTCGTTGAGTTCACGAAGGAGTTTCTTGATCTTCAAACGATGAGCTTGTGAAATTTGTTCGACGACCTAAAGAATACAATGAACGTTAAATGAGATCTGTTTGGAGATGAAAAACCTTACCTCAGATTTCTCCTTCAGCCTCTCCTGCTCGGCGTTTTCGCACATTTTGTGCTCCAGTTGCTTCTCCACCTTCCACAGGTTTAAGTTTGCCTTTCGTGCCGACTGACGTTAGACAATCATCTGCTCATGGGCAGCGGCCAACTTGTCCTCCAATTTTTGGTACTGCTTCTCGAGTAGGTATATCGCCGACGCTCTTCGGTCGTTCACTGAACTTCTCAGCCATGTACTCCCGAAATAGGGATGTTTGCGGATCGCAGTGTGGTCAATTCGATTGGAAGGGATTGTGACCAGGGAGAGATTGAGATTCTTGAAATTGGTGCTGACTTTTAAGTCACTTGGAAAGGCGATCATTTCCTTGGCGTGACTCTCCTCGCAGTGACTGAGGATTTTCAAATATGTCTCGTGGACATTGTGGCATTGTCCTCGTGAAATGGTGTGACTTCGCAGATAAGTTCATAGCCTATAATACCCATGGACCAGAAGTCACAGCTGACCTGTAAGTAGTTTTTAGCATCAATGTTTTGTTTAAAACTCGAGGTTTGAAAGAACTTACACTCTGCTGGGACTTGGTCAATCTTCAATAGGAAATTGTCTCGAGCAGTTCTGGAGCAATGTAATCAGGAGTTCCAACCGGCGAGGAACTGTACACATGCCCGTCACGATTCACGGCAGCGGGATTTCAAAAATCTTCCAGTTTGATGGCGGTCGATTAGAATGTTTTCCGGATTGATGACGCGATGGACATAGCCCATGCAATGGAGAGCATGAATTTATGAAAATTATGAAATTATGAATTTATGAATTTATTCTGATTTTGAAAACAAGATGATTCCCTTCGGATCTTAAAACCAGAATGTTTTTACGAGTACACACTACACTACACATTTTGAAACTAAAAAAAAAGTGCACGAGAGAAATTTCCTCATTTTCGTATGAAGTTCCTTTTGCAAAATCTCCGGCGAAATAAAGTTCTTTTTTTCCGATAATTTAAGATTTGTAAGGGGAACCTTATTTTCTTTATTTTGTAATGAAATAATTGAAGACGAACAGAAATACTTTGATTGTAATCAAATTTGCGGCAGTACGGAATACGGATACGGACGACTACGCGGTTGTAAAAAATGCACAAACAGAATGTTTTTTTTTAGATTCAAGATTGACAAACGCCATTATACAAAAAAAAAAAACACTTTGACACACCAACCACTTTCAACTCACCTCCTGAGATGGATTGGAAATAGTTAGAGATAGTTACGATTTGACACATCAACACAGACCGCAAAAACGACAATTGTGATTACGAATCGTAACTATTGGCGTGCAAAAACGAGAAATAGTCAACCATTGTTGATTATAGTTGATTATAGTCAGCGCAAAAACGCACCTCTGGTAGGTAGTAAGAAGTAAGTTCGTAGGTACTACAAATAAATGGGAGAACCCAATTAATTTTTTAATTCGTTTAGAACAAATAAGTATAGGGTGCCTCAGTAAGAGTGCACTTTTTCATTTAAAAATAAAGACAAGTATTTTATGACCGAGTTGTGATATTTTTATTGCATTGTAAGAGGCCAGTTATAGCTATCATTGAAATGGATCCGGAAAATCTTTGAATGGATATTTAACTATTGTGGTTTTCCATTGAACCAAAACATTGATGTACCGTCGCACTATGGGGTCTTGCATTGGCTGAACCGGCGAGAAGTCGTTTTTTTTTATATGTACTAAATCTCAATAAAAATAACTGTTTCGATTTACTGATACTATATGCCACATGATTTAGTAGTTTATTTTTCATTCCATTGTTCTATCACTTTTCTGTTATACATCAAAGAAGTGAGTATTGTTGAAATTGGGATCTGTGGTTATCTAACCTCTAAAAGTGGCCATTATTATAAAGATAAAAATCAATTGCTAAAAAAAAAGTTTTGCACACAATTTGTTATATAAGGTATGTACTTTATAAAAGAATTAGTTTAAACTCAATTATAATGGAAATCTGGAAAAAAAATTGAATAGAAAATAAAAATGTTACAAAATTAGTTATATAACGGTACTTTTCGATTAGGCAAACATCAAAGCAAAATTAAAAGTATTTTACATAGTTCAATATATTCTTTATTAGGAATCGAAGTTAAAAGTAGACGATGTTTGCCTAAAATATTTTATTTTCATTTTGTTCTGTTAGTAAGCAAGCAAAATATAACGAATTTTTATCATATTGAAGGTTTCAACATTCAATTTTTCCTCTGCAAAGGCGGAAACTCTGTGAAATATTTTTTAAAAGTAAATCTGAGAATGTTGACAAGAAATTCGAAGATATTGAGTCATTTTTAGTGGAAAAAACAAACTGCCCTGATAATCATTTGTCAGACCTTAAGAATGAATTAGTTCGTTTCAAATTTGAAATGGAATCCAAATGGAAGAAAAGTCACCGGACAAAATTAGTGTTTCATAAAAATGAATCCCATTGGCTCCAAGAAAGGGTTAAATTTAAAATGTATTAACTACTCCATGGAAGACCTCAGATTAGTTTTGATTAATTGAGTAAGCGAAGAATGAATTTTCGAGCTGCTGGTAACAAACAAACTGCAAACGTACTTGTTTCGTTGTACTCTTCCTTGGTGCTATATTAGCACTTCCGTTCATAAGATTTTCATTCATGGCCATGAAATAATCTCTCAAAGTGCTTTGCCCATTGGAGAATTAAGTGAAGAGGCATAAAAATCCCGAAATAAAGACTTCAAATTGTACCGAGAGCATTTCAGCCGCAAAACCTCATTAACAGTCACATTAACTGATATTATGAACAGAATGTTAATATCTTCAAATCCTTTTATTACAAACCAAAGAGTTAGGAAAACTTCAAAGAAAATTCCGATCCATTCCGAAGCCTCAGAGATGTTTGTACAACCTGATCTTTATATTATAACCAACCCCAGACTGAAATAGCCGAATACTTTTCGGACTCTGGTTAGTCATAATTTAATTACACACCCAGAAAAGACAAACAATTTTTTTTTAACTCCATATTCAGATTTGTATGTCTTTTTTAGTTTTTTTTTTAGGATATGCTGCAACTTCCGGATACTGTTAATCTACCTTAAAACTATTCAAACATTTTTCAAATTGTGTTCAAAATAAGAAAAACATTCAGGTCACAATATTCATTTTATTTTTTATTTTATTTTTTCTTAATTAAGCTTTAACTGCAAGCTTAAGCGATTTAAAATAAATGTTGGGTTTTTTAAGTAACTTTTTTCCCAACAATAAAAGATCATTGCGTTTCATTTCGTTTTTTAGGGTTTTGTAAGAAGTTTTGGGTTCGTCCTAGAAAAACTTATAAGTATTAACATGTAAGACAAAAATTAAGAAAACTAGCTTTCGACCTTCGATTTATTTGTTTTTTGTATTAATTCAACATCTTATTTTTTTTTAATTAGAAAAGGAAAAAAAAACTATCAATTTTATTTGCCTTGCATAGGTACTACTTGATTTTTGTTTATTATATAACGAAATTAAACAAAAACAAGCAAAAACTATAATAAAATATAAATAACGGTATTATCTCAAAAACCTGAATTGGTATAGTTTTTCTTACGTCAGATTTGAATTCAGCATACCAAAAACCTATCGAAAAGTATATTTTGGTAAGTTCAACCAAAAACTTATAATTATCGCCGTTGATAAGCCATTTCTGCCCCACTGTGCGTCGACGGGCCGGCAATATTTTTTTCATAAACGTTTTCCAATGGGAAAAGTATTGATGTTTTTTCCCGACGAATTGATTCGTTTTGAATTCGTCTTTTGAGACGAATCCACACAGATTTTCACACTGATTTTAACACATCCTAAAAACTTGACAGTTTTTGCAAATGGAATAATTATGTGTTGAAAAAGAAAATAGAAGAGAGTGCGTTTTTGTTATGTTATAATTACGATAAATAATAGAATAGTGAATATTATAAATAATAACAATGAAAATAAAGAATAATAATGAAAATAAATAAGGTTTATCGTTGTGTTCTCAAGAATAGGTATACATAACATTGACATCATTACAAGCATTCCTCATCCGAGGACGAAGATACACTTACAAAAAAATATTGCTACGTTTTTCCTTTCCATTGAAACCA
This sequence comes from Sphaerophoria taeniata, assembly GCA_943590905.1. Classification (NCBI taxonomy): domain Eukaryota; kingdom Metazoa; phylum Arthropoda; class Insecta; order Diptera; family Syrphidae; genus Sphaerophoria; species Sphaerophoria taeniata. The sequence continues at coordinate 17,162,559 of OX016540.1, read as the reverse complement.
AAAAATATTCGCCGCAAATTTTAAACATTGTCTCAAAAATTCAAACATACATTCTGGATAACTTACTTCTCCTTTACACATTGCTACTCATGCACCTCACATTGGCCTGTACAAATTAATTGAAATTTTGTCAAATGAATCTGTTCATGTTAGGTGTCTTGTTGAAAAACTTCAGATGGGAGAGGAGACAAGAGTTAGACGAGATTACTTACAAAAATAAAAACGTATCTTGAAGAGAAAAGTTATGTTGGGTTCCTAAGAAGTCTTGCGGCAAACACTAATTTATAAAACTTGTATTAAGTATTTGTTTTTTTTTTTTGTTTAAAAAACATATTTAATTTGTTTTTGTTTTCTTTTTTTGTTTATTGTTTTGATTTTCTTATTGTTTGCAACTATTTTTCTTGCTCAGAAAATAAAATATTGGGTAAACTATTGTGTATTTGTGTTTTATTGAGTTTTAACTGTTAAAAATACAAAAAAAAATCTCGAATTTTTATTTTTTTTCGAGATTTTTTTCAAGATAGAGTCTTTCGAGATTTTTGTTAATTCTGGATTTTTGTGGATTCGAGATTTTTGCGTTCTAGATAACTTTTTTTTATTTTCGAGATTTTCGGCATTCGAGATTTTTGGCATTCTAGATTTCATCATGATCCCATCCAGAACAGAGCATTTAAGATGATTGGTGACCATACCATCGTTGAGACATTTACGTCACTCGAACATCGACGTAATGTCTCATGCCTCACCCTCTTTTACCGTTACTTCAATGGTTTATGCTCTAGTAAAATAGCCAGTTGCATTCCTCCCCTTAAGATATTCAACCGTAATACCCGCGCCTCCAGGAATGCCCATCAGTTCACCCTCGAGCCCAACTTCGGACGTACGGTTATGTTCAGAGAATCGTTCTTTAGCCGTACTACGCGAATGTGGAACTCTCTTCCACACTCTGTCTTCCCCAGTCACTGCAGTGTTCAGGAATTCAAGACCAATGTTAACCGACACCTCATCCTAAAACCCTCTCCATCTATCCCAATTTCCCTAACGCTCGCACTGTGCTTTGGCATAAAAATGGAACAAAAACCCCTTGAGTGCGTGCTTATTATAAAAAAAAGATAATCAAAGAAGTCAGTATCCACGGAAATGGGAGTATCGATGAAAGACTGACAAAAATTACTTGCAAAAGCATCACAGATTTCAGAATTACAGTTCAAGATATTGTTGTATTTGAAGTTTGAAGTATATAATACACATTTCTTTTTCGAATTGACAAAATTCCAAAAACTTTTAGGGTCCTGTTTCAATGAATTTCCAATGTTTATGAGATATTAATTGTAAAGATTAAAAGAGAGTCTTTTGAACTCTTCGAAAAGGGGGATACTTGGTACTACTTGGTTCTCCAATGTCATAGAACTGATATAATTCTTCCAATCCTTGTTGCTTCTATTACGAAGGCTTTTCCGTTCATTGGTATACCAAGGATGACTGGAGTTATTTGAATTAAAACTTTTCGTCAATGGATCTCATCATTACAGTGTAAAAAGTTGAGATAGTTGCACCAATGTCATTTAAGAGAGGAATATTCTCAATACCGGAACAACTTAAACTATACGAAAGCTGCTGTTGAAAATTAGCTCTGCGGAAGGCATATTTATACGAACAATCTTGTTGTTGTCTTCGTTTGGGAGATTAAAATCACCTTACAGGAGGATATTATTTTCAATACCAGCAATTTCTATGACATAGTCATTTGCTGATGATTTCAGTAAACACTGAAACAGGACTTTTTGGTGGAACGTAAACATTTAGATAAAATACAAAAACCTATTGATTGTATGGTTACTTTGATGCATAAGAGCTCTATAGAAACGTCAAACGGGGAAAAAATTGTTTCGAACTCCTCCACCAACAAGATTCACAGCATCCGCATTACGTTCCTTCCTATAAACTAAGAACTCTTTATCAAAGAGTTCAGAATCAAGTATAGTGGCATTAAGCCAAGTTTCCGTAAATAAAAACACGTTATGCGGTAAAGCTTGTGAATTATTAAAAATTAAAGTAGTTTTACTACGAAGTCCTCTTACGTTTGTGTAATAGAAGGAGATACTTTGCAGTTTTTTGGGTCCTGTTCTTGACAAGTGCAGTCCAATAATTATGATGTTCCAGTCCGGCTTCTCTGTAATAAATGATTTGGGGTAGCTGCGAGTTCATGCTCAGCGATGCGTATGTTCCAGTTCAGGTAAGAACGAGTTGGGATGTATGCAAATTCAAATGGCTTTCCTTAGTGGGCCAAAAATTCACATACTATGAGCCAGTATAGGTACTTGGAGGTGTATACCGAATTTTGTTTACACACTTTTTGACTTGTCTACAGGTAAGCATGAAAAAGCGACCATAAAACGAAAATACATTTTTTAAAGCTTTTTTATTTGCGTAAGATTATACATACTAAACACTTAATAAAATAGTGACTACATACGTTCTAATTTTTTTCCTGCTTGCAATTGTTCTCCTTACTTACATCCTAGTCTTTGGTTCTTCCTTGAGATAACTAAGACTGAAAGTACAATCGAAAATATGGAATCATCCGAAACATTTTTTTTCTTACAATAACTGAAGGAGTTGGTAATTTTCAACTTGTCATGAACATAACTAATGATAAGCGTGCTTAATAAGTCTTACAAAATGAATGTTTAAGTATTTTTCTTTTAAATTAAACTGGTGCGGTCTTTTAAATCCCTGAATATTGTTTATATTTTTCTTATTCTAAAAACTTAAAGTAGGTACTTAAAGTAAAATTTAAAACAAACTTAATAAAAACTTAAGTGCATGCAATTCGATGTTTCTTCTTGTTTGAAAATTAATTATGATTTTTTACAGATTTGTCCACCAGAGGCTTATCGGCTCCAATTCCATTCATCGGCAGATTGATACTATGTACTTGAAATCGTCTTGTTTGAGTACTGGCTCGACACAGTTGGTACCTGTTTTGAAATGAAAATGTTTTACTACATTTTTCTTTATAAAATTAGTTTTAATTTTTTTAACGAAAGCACATTGCAATATAATTAATGTGTAGCCAGCTGTTAGTTTCTGTTGCTTGCAGTTTAGGAGGAAATAGAAGGAGTAAAACTTCAACCAATAGGAATTTTCTTATATCTAAATCATAAAGAGCCCAAGAATTTATTTTGCCATCATCTTCTATGTACATTTGTTTTCAGATGACAAGAGTTTATGTGCAAAATATCTGTCCCAAAAATAGCCCAAAAACCAATTGATTTTTCTGTGATTGATGTTAGTAGAAACGTTTTGTTTCAGTGGTTTACCTTCAGGGAGAACCATCTTGATGTGTCCTTTTAAAGTCGTTCCGAAATGACTTCAGATTCCGTTGAACTTGACCTGTGACTTGGATATGTTTCCTTTTTCCGACGACAGAGGCTATTTCGTGTTTGAGTCATTTTTTGTTAAACGAATTAGAAAACTGAGATAATTTTTTTAAGGCTGGGTTTCCCATTGAAAAATTCGTTGGTGTTTTGCGCAAAACTGTGTAGCTCCCAAAATATTCCGAATATTTAAATGAAATCAACGACTATAGATTATACATTTAATAAGCTAAGAAGTTAATAATCTAAAAAAAATATTAAAAATGTATTTCATCCCAATAGGGTCATGCATAACGAAAAATTATGACATTTTTGGAGACGTTTGCGGTGGAACAGTTTTGTTACCTAAAAAATTAATTTTTTATTCTTTTTATATTTTTTATCTATTCTTTAAATGTCTCACGATTCAGTGACGTGGCTTTTTTTTAATATTTTGTCCAGTTTCGTCAAAAAAAATTAACGAAAACACGAAAAATGGGGAAAATTTAGCAAAAGTAGGTGTGATTTATTTGGAATAATTTCTAAAGTAATAAAGATAAAAAATTGAAAATATTTTTTTACACTGTCGAAATGTACATAATATCACATTAATTTTTTAATTTTTTTATAAATTATTTTACTAAATTTTTTTCAAGTGCAAAGTAAAAAATTGCATGTTTTTCTTAGAATATTCTGCGGTGAACAAGATTCCAGCCCCATTTATTTTTACTCAACAACAAAAGTATTTTTTTATGAAAATTGAATATCTCTTCGACTCAGTAACGTTTTTAGAAAAAAAAGAAAAAAAATAAAACATATTTAAAAATGCATTTAAAAAAGTCAATATTTGTGTATCAATTATGAGGAGAATGCAGCAAACAATATTTTCAAGTATATTTTTTTTAATTTTTTTTCATATTTTTTATATAGAAATCAGAAACTAAAATAATTTTACGATTACCCGTTTATTTTATATTAATATTCGAAAATGGGTAATTTTTTTACATTTTTACAAGGAATATCGCGTTTGCTCACACACACTAAGGTACTCAGTTCAAACGAATTGAACTAGGTGGCGTTCTTTTATATTTCATTCTCTTCTTCTTCTTTTTTTTTCATAGGATAGAGAAAAAATTCCTCATACCAAACGTTCTCATAGAATTCGTTTGAGAATGAAAATTCATTTTTTATACTTCTGGAATGTTTATGATATGCAGACATATAGATAGGCAATAATTGTGATCACTTACTATGTACTTTGTAGGTATTTGATGAAAACGTTGTTTTGAGTACCTCTCTATATTTGTCATATTTGCATGCATTCATTTCGAATATGTGAATGCGCGTATTTTTTGTAAATGAGTCAAGTGCAATGGCTTGAGAAGTAAAATACCTGTTACGCAATGAGGAAATAATCTTTGTTTTCGTGGTGGTTTGTGCCATTTCTTAGGATTATGTAAAGGGGTTTGTTTCTTGTTTGTTTTTTTTGTTTTGCTTATGTTTTTTGTAGCAATGACATTTTTTTCCTCTCGTTTCTCTATGCTGATGCCGCTGATGGGATCGTAATATTCTTTTAGAAGAAGAACAAACCTGTTACGCAATGAGGAAACGATCTTTTTTTTCGTGGTGGTGTGTGCCATTTCTTAGGATTATGTAAAGGGTTTTGTTTTTTGAAGACAATTGGGTAACTTTTGCTTAGGCAAGGAAAGATAGAAGGCAATTACTTTTTTGATTTTTCTATCATCGTAAAGTCATGTTTGATCAAAATGTCGTCTTGAACTTTTTTAATTGTTCATAGCTTGTCAAAAAGTACCCCTACGTCTTTTTATAGATAGGTAAATATAAAGATGAAACCAAATAAAAATTAAAATCGTTCATCAGGACCCCAAAAAAGAAACAATTCGAACACAAATGTCATCGAAACTCAAAACCATCATAATCCCAAATTACAAAATTTGCGAAGAAAAAAGAAAAACAACAATTCATGAATGCTACGCCTACTCTAAGTGCACATAACATAATACGTACATATGTAGAATGTAGATGCATTTTTGTGTATGTCCACACCACAGTCCACAATTCCACATAGTAAATAGATTCATGCGGAAATACCTCTTTTTTTCATCCCTATTTTGTGGACCTTCGTAAGCGAAACTCATTTCTTACATATCGATATCGCTCACTGAAACTGAATTCTGAGTGAGAAAAAAAAAACAAAAACTAGAAAACTAGAAATTTCAAGTGGCTATGTGAGACGGAAATAAAAAAAAAAGAAAGGGAAATATTCACTAACACTCGTGCATGCTTTTACACGAGCTCGGAGTTCAAGAAAAACGGAAACCCAGCCTTAAGGGATTCATCAAGGAATAAGGTTTTGTCTTTGTATATATAGCAGTGGCGAGGCGTGACTAATTTCTAAAGGTAAGTCGGAGAAAAATGAGCGACTAGAAAAAATCCAGTCATTTTAGTAATATAAAACCCGAATCTGCGGAAAAATTCCTAGTGGGCTAGATGTTTGTGTACACCTTTATTACGGCGCTATTATAAAGATGTGAAAAATCGACATTGATATCGTGCCGTTATGGCGGTCAAAAAGTCGCGAAATTCAGTTTTTCGTGAATATTTCGCGACATTTTGCCCGGAGGGCGATAAAAGTCAAGGACAAATTGTTCGTCTTGAGAGTCATATTTCTCTAAAATTAACCGTTTTCGGAGTAGAGGGACTAGAACGCACTCACATTTGCTCTATTGTTTTTTCTATTCTGCAGATGAAATCTTAACTGACTGGAATAAGATAAATAAAAGAATATCAGAAATTTACTTAATTTTTTTACGGACAAAGTGTTTTCTTTAAGTAATATTCTTTTAACAAGTAGCTGAGAGAAAAAAAAAACAAGATAAAGTGCATTTTTGGTAATAAATAACGCCTTAGGAGTTTAAACATTCAAGCCCATATTGTTATACCTCAAGTCATTTCATATTTAAGTTTCAATGACCTTAACTTCGAAAGAAACCTTTCTGAATGATGCAAATGCAATGTTTTGAATAAATAAAAATGAATAAAAACACTTTTTATCTTCAATTAATAAATTTTTTTGTTCACACTTTTATTTATACACTTTGCACTGCAATCTGCTTGTAAACTGTTTTTTAGAACAAAATGAAAATCTCATTTGCTTAGTTCATTTTGGCTAGTTGTGCCACTAAACTGCAATTATAGTAACTTTGTGACAAAAAATTTGTCCACTACGCAATTTTCTTTAAGTGGCAACCCCTACTTCTTAAACTTCATCTTCATCCGCCGAGAATGAAGGAAAATGTCCTATAAGTCCATAAGAGACGGGTTACGTTTGGTCTTTTTTCCTATACAGAATGAATGAATTTTTGTTTACAAAATGAATAACAAGTGTAGTGCGTGAACGTACTGCTTTGCTTTGCTTAGACTCAACGTCGACCTGACATGCGCAATGCGTATTTCTCCATTTCCAACACACTTGTTTCTTGTTTGTTTTTTGCACAGGCAAGTGAATTTTCAGATACATACAGATTCATCGATGAAAGTCGATGAACATCGGGTTACTTCTATGCTTAAGAAAGCGTTGGTTGAATAAAGAGGCACACGCGTAGCGAGAAGTAGAAGCGGAAACGGGAAAGAAAACAAATTTGTTCTATTCAGCGAAAAAATAATAACCCGGCTTACTTTTAGAAGAAAATACATGTTGATTGAATTGTAAAGTAATGTCGCAAGAGTTGCTGTTGTATGATTTGCTTATATACATGTTGCATGAAGTTTGTTTGTTGATATTGAGATTTACAAAAGGTAAGTCGATAGGAATAGACTTATATGGTGCCTTCGCCACTGATATATAGTCCTATAGTACCCGCACGCTGACGATTCGATCGAGGCGACACGAGTGGCAGTATAAAAATTAGCTCTTTTGGCTTTTTTCACTTCTGCATTTGCAGACAATTTCTGTATATTTTTGAGAACATTCTCTGAGTCCTCTGCACTGTAGCTCTTTCGCAGAATGTACTCTTAACTCTTAAGTGTCAATTTGATACGCAATGTCAATGTCATGTGAATGTCTATTGGTGGTGGATGGTGGTTGGTGAGATCGGATGGGATTGGACATTGGATCGTTTTTTCTTACAGTATGCATGTTTGAAAATTGAAATATATGACAGGAGGATGGTGTATTTTTTTGTGTGTGGGTAAGGAAAGGATTATTGAAATAGAAGAAAAGAGAACAAAAAAGTACGGAATATCATTTTATGATTGCCACATTGGCAACAGAATTTGAATGGTTTAATATTTTTGTTTTCATTTTCAAGGAATGTTTAAAGGATAGCAAATATTTTCAATGGGAATTGTTTTGTTTTGGTAGGTGATATTGACTGCTTTTTTGTACAAAGAAATTATTTGAACTTTATAAATGTGTCTTATTCAGTTTCTTTGAACAAAAAAAAAAAAAAAAACAAGGTGATTCAGCAAGGTGGCAAGCAAGGAATATCAATCAGAGTATATCTAATAATGAGTAAGGACACTCTCTACTTAGATAATTTTTTGTTACATTTTTTGTTCTCACATACTTGGGAAATAGACGGTAAATCTAAGTGTTATAGTGAGAAGGAGACAAAACATAAGGACTACAAAAAAACAAGTGGCATGACAGCTATCAAAGTATCAAGCACATTGAATAAGAAGTACAGGAAGGGGTCTTATGAAAAAGAAGTGAAGCATTTTTCTAAGTAGTGTGAGTTTCACAAACACAAACGCATTACAACAGGGCTGGTCTGCAGTTGAATAGTTAATCTCAGGGGCGCCAAACGAAATATGATTGAATCAAGATTATATCAATTGTGCATCAATTTTATTTTTCAATTTCAATCCTTTTTTTGGACTACATGGTGTTTTAACGTTCAAGGTGTACATGCACGATTTTTATTTTTTTTTATTATTTTTCGTTACATTTTCTTCATTTTTCATCCTTAATTCATCATTTTTATTGTCCTTTTTCGGGTCGTTTTAGAAAGCGCATTCTGTGAACAACTTGATCAAGTGTTAAAAAGCACAAGAAATTGTGTAGCGCCTAACGATCACCAACAAAAATAAATACGCCCCTGAACTCGAGTTTTTGTTTTTTTGACAGATGAAACTACAAAACAACATTTGACCAATCACAGCTCGGCAAAATGACAACAAGTCAAAGTTTGACACTACAAAATCCAAAAATTGACATTACAACTTCCCAAAATTGACGTCATCAGAAATTTTTGTTGCCTCACTCACGTACACTGTACATGTAGCTAACACCGCTTCCTGTACTTCTTATTCAATGATCAAGCATCTTTCGTCTTTGAAAATTCGTCCTAAGAAATGCCATAAAAAACTTGTTAATTTCAACCCTCACTCAATTAGTGTGACCTGATTCAATCAAATAAAACATGTTACAAGGGTTGATAATTGAAGTTTAAATCGTAATATATGATATTTGATATCTTAAGAAGTTATCACAGCCCATACATTAGTTAATTTATATTCTAGATTAAATTATTCATATTTGTTATTCATTTATATGGGTTTTTAAGCAAAAAAAACAATTACTTGAAAAACAAAATAAAGTGATCTAAAAAAGATTAGTTTGGTCACTCCACTCCTTTTCAGATTGAGAGGAAAAAAAACAAGAACACATGCACAGACCATCAGTCAGACCAGCATTTTGGGAAATTCCGATTTTATGTATCGTACACATGCAGCTCTATTTGTTGCGAACTCTTTCTTTCTTCCGAATTTTTCTAGACCGAACATTTTTTAACTATTATTTCCTACTAGAACTTTTTTTTCTGTTATTAGCGTTTTTTATTGAAATTGATATACTCTAATATCAATAGCCTTAAAAACTTCCTCCATATGTTCATATGTATAAAATTCATAAAGGCATTTGAGTAACATGTGTTTGCTGATCTTTTGTTATTGCCTTTGCGTTTGCATTGCCTTCCTTTTATTCTCTAATCTCTACCATCATTCGTTTTGTTTATTCTACTCTCTTATTTGCAACCAAGAAAAATTCCCTGTTCCCTCTCTTTCCTTTGCTTAGTACTTGTTCTTTCAGTAAATCTGTATCTGATTCTCTGAGAGCGACTGTCGGCTGCAAAAAGAGAATGACAGCAAAGTACAAGTGGCGCCACCTTCGATTTGACGGCATCTTAGTGCGTAACAAAATTCAAGCGCGTGGAAATACTATAGGACTATATATACAAAGGTTTTGTTCTTAAATGATTTGAGTGAGTGTGCAAAAGTTTAAATCTTATCCTTACGAACTTCACTAAAGGAAAAACAAAAACTACGAAAAAAAATATTGGAGATGGAAAATTTCATGCAATTTGGACACAGCACTTAAAGTAGGCAAGGACGGACAAATTACAACACCGATTTTGCACTTTCATGCATTTTTCAAACTCAAAAACGAACCTCGTCAAATTCTTTCAAAACTTGTCGAGATCAATTAGCCGATTTTTTTTGTTAAACGTTGCTATTTCGAATTTCAACGAAATTCCGAATATGCGTTGATACTGTGTGGAACTGTCGTTTCAGAGACCCTGAATCGAAGAAATTCGTATCGGTCCGTCGATCCGTCTTAAGCTTTGTGCTGGCTCTGTGTACGGTTACAAGATTGTTTTATTTTTAACTTTTCACTCATCAATATTATTAGAGGATAGATGAGAGGCAGACAAAATATTGGCAATCATTTCAAACGCAACTCGATAAAAACCACTAATGATAGATACAATTGCCTGGAGGATGGAAATTATTCCTCGACTTATGGCAAAATTCAAAAAAAAAGTTAAGTGAACACTCTTCAATGATTTGACTGATTTTTTGTATGCAAAATCTTATACCGTAGGGTAGACTGGGTACGGTTGAAACAAAGGACGGTTGAAACAAATCAAATTTTCCAGGAACAGTAGGCGATACGCGAACGTTTGTCAAGCGCAAACGAAGCAAATACACAGTGCTACAATCGTAAGTTTTCCTTTTCACGTGGCTCGTGGCAATCGTATGAGAGAGCACTTTTTTTATATTGACAACCAAAAGTAAGTATTTATGTGCCGTTTTCTTTTTCAATAACTGAATTTCTATTTATGTAAGAATATTGTGTATTTGTTTGTCTTATAAATGAAGAGTGCATAACATATCGCAGTGACCTGTTTAAACGTGTTTTTAATGTGACAATAGTTATATACAATTTTGTATTTAAAGAAGGGTTGGGGACGGTTGAAACATTTTTTTTGGGTACGGTTGAAACAAAATTTTTACGTAGTTTACATAGGAGCTCATATGTTTACCACATTTGCGACTCGGAATATTCCGATTAATTAATTTTTTGTTTAAAAAACACGATGAAATTAGGGTTTTGTTCAGTCTATTTTAAAATTAAGTTTGTTTAAGTTTGTTTTGTTTTGTAAAGATATGGATTATTTATTTATTTATTGTCGTTTTGTTTTCTTTCATTAATTGTTGATTTTTTTGTGTTATGTTTTTTTTTATTAATTATTATTAATACAAATTTAATCACCCAATGAAATATGTGATAAACATTGTAAAACAATGTCAAAAATAAAAAATATGTTTATTATTTCATTTTGTTTCAACTGACCCCGGTCGCTGTTTCAACCGTCCTTGGTATGGGTACGGTTGCAACAAAAAAGATGTCTTTTTAAATTCCATATTTTTCAGCAAATAATGCACGTAGGATTCAAAAGTTATTTTTCAGTTGTAGATGAAAACCCGCTTTTTTATTGAACATATCCACTTCATCGCTCGGTTTACAGAAATCAAAGTTATGGACAAAAAAAGCGAAATTGTCTCAACCGTACCCAGTCTACCCTACCTGTGGGTGATGTATTGTTTGGCATTCTTTCTCAACACATACAGTGTGAAGATGAGGAATCCTTGAATGCCATTGCCGATATCGGTGATGTAGAACAATTTACTCCAGGCAGAATCTTGTCCGATGAGATATGAAACAATTTCCATAGACCAAGTTACACCCATGACAATGAAGATACGGAGGAAAATTACAAATCTAAAAATGACACAGTTTAGAAAGGAGACACATCAATGGGGGTGTTTCTGCGACTTACTTGTCCCCTTCATTGCGGTGATTCTTCTGACTATCATTGCGTTCCATCATGCGACTCAGTTCCCTTTGAACTCCATGAATTTTCAAAGCTGTCAGAACGAACATTGTTATGTTGAAGCCGATTATGATGATGAGAGGGCCAAAGAAGTACAACATTGCCGACCACCCAGTTTTCACTGCAAGAGAAACAAATATTTCAGATTTGGAATTTTTAAAAAATTTTAAGAACAAACCATTCAACCAGCACCAATCGTCACTTCCGATTTGTGGTTTCCACTCTTTGGGTATGAATGAAGATTTTTGGGCTGTATAAGTTAACCCAAGAGCAAGGGAGGCCAATCCCCAAGCGTAGAGAGAACACAAAATGAAACGCTTCCTCTTGTTATATTTTCCACGGAACACTCTAATGTTGTAGAACAGATCAAAGCTTATGACGCTGACCCAGAAGAAGCTCGCCATAAACGAAAAGTAGGCAAGGAATCCTGTGAATTGTCATTTCTAACAATGATACATCAAACGCATTCGTTTAAATTCTTACCAAAGAACTTGCAGTTGGTTACTGACACATACTCCATTGGCATTAATATGAACGCACTCAGTATTGAGTAACCGATGCACAGTCCCAACAAGTAACAGCACAGTGATTTACCACGAAGTGTTCTGAGTTCTGGTATTGCCAGGTAAACGATAGAGTCGTTCGGGGTAAGTGTGCGCACTTTTGACTTTGAAGAAGGATGCCATTCAAAATATAGACTATACACAAAAGAAATTAATTAAATATCGAACGTACATGTTTTTACTACTAACATTGAAGTATAAAACATCAATTATTTATAAATTAAATAATTTGTTTATATGAAAACCAAAACAAGTCAAATTGCGCACACTTGCCCCTATGAAGGGGTAAGTGTGCGCAGGATGTAGGGTAAGTGTGCGCAGGTTCTTTTACTAATTTTTGTTTTATATAACGAATTTCACACAATGTAAACACTTCCTTTTAATATCTTTCATAGAAAAGTTGAGTGCATAAAAGTATAACATGTAAAAACATATATACGAAAAAATAAAGTTCTTCTTCATATTTCTTTCCAATACAAAAATCAAATTTTGGTCTCTAATAAACATGCAGCTTCCCACCAACCTATCAACATACGGTCGTTCGGGGTAAGTGTGCGCACTTTTGACTTTCAAGAAGGATGCCATTCAAAATATAGAGTATACACAAAAAAAGTTATTAAAATATCGAACGTACATGTTTTTACTACTTACATTGAAGTATAAAACATCAATTATTTATAAACTAAATAATTTGTTCATATGAAAACCAAAATAAGTCAAAGTGCGCACACTTGCCCCCAAATGATTGCGCACACTCACCCCGAATGTACTATTTTATCGTTTTTGCAAAAATATAAACAAATAATTGTCAAAATCAGTAAAATCTCCACTCAAACGTAAAGTTCAAATAGTATATTCTATAAAAAATCACTACTCACTGCATTAAAATACAAACGGAGAACACTGTCACGTTTTGAAAATGAAGAAAAATTTTAGTGAAACTTACCTTTTTTTCTTTTGTCTTTCTACGACGCATCAAAAACTACAACAGCACAAACGTAACTGACTTCAATAAAGATCGGATACTTGCTAAATTGTGCATTGATAGAAATTCGAATTTCATCTCCTTTTTTAAAAAAATCGCTATGCGCACACTCACCCCGCTGCGCACACTTACCCCGAACGACTCTAATGGTCAAAAGCATGAATGGCACTGAGAACAGCATCACTTTACAAGAAATAAACATTATCCATGAAGCAAAAGGCCAATTTGAAAACTCATCAACGTCAACTTACTACATGCGTAGACAAACGTCTTGGTTTGATTTTCACTATCTTCATAGCAATTCATTGGCAAAATAACTTCCGTAACATTGTCATCCGAATATGAACTCAAGCAGAATTCATCCTTTGAAAAGGCCCTCTTGTCTTCATTTCTCAGTAAGGAACCATTCTTAAATTGACAAACAAACAAATTGTTATTAATTTATGCAAAATAATATTTACAAAGTTAAATGTACCTCAAAAAGATTAAAATGATCATAGTCATTCAAATGCGGCGTCAGAAAATACAATTCCGGACACGGTCGGCCAAACTGAATGGAAAACTTTTTTGTAATATCTTGGGTTCGAATTTCGCCTCGGCTATTTGTGACATTCATGAATGTTTGAGCTGTGGTATTGGGTTCGTTATCTTGACAGTTCGCTCCATTGAATATCGCCGTAAAGGGACAACATAGTTTGATGCATGGTCGAAGTTTGCAGATGCATCCTCGCACATGAGGTTCCACAGGCACCCGCTTCGAAAGTTCATCGGAGTCGTATTCGAAAATGCCTTGCAGATGTGGTGGTACAATAATGCCCTCGTACAAGTAGGATCCGTTGGAAAATTTTTCATATCCAGTTAGGTCAACGGTGTCGAGGAATGGACATGGAACGTGTATGCTGTCGAGAAAGCTTGCGCTAGGTGAGTTAAATAAGGCAAACAGGAGCAGGGTTCCTGCAAATGTTTGTATAATTTTCAATTCAGTCATTGTTTTCGACTTTAAGATTTCTTCTTGTGTGAATTTCAGTCTTCAGGTCCTAGAGTGTTTGTTGGTTTCTAATTCGCCAATTTCAATTCGTATCCTGAAATTATAAAATAGTGTTAACTTCTCGCTTTTAAAAATATTTATACAAATTTCAAGCCTCAGCTCATAACGTGTTTATCAGTTTCTCAACCGATCCACAAAAGTTTACTTTGTGAATTGAGTTAATTCATTCCATTTTTTAAAAACAATAGTCTATCTCTACGCTAATAGTTGACCAAATAAACATCATATGTTCATGAAATCATACTTATTGACTTAATTATGATTTATTTCAAGGGAAACTTAATTTACAAAAGCCTTAATTGGTATTCTTTATTATTTGTTAAGCCCTTGATGTGTAATATTTTGTTGTGTAGTTCTGTCAAAAGCTAGCCCAACAACGCAGAAATAAAGGTTTTATCAGTTCAACATACAACAACAATAACAATTTTGTGTTCATGCAATAATTCAGGTATCTATTGATATTTACATAAATGAATTATGTCACACCACACCCTAATTTTGGTTAACCACTAGACTAGATGATTATTTATTTTGGTATCATGTTGCAGTAGTTGACGGTGGTAAGCACTAAATTCATGTTCACCAAATTTTAGAGATTGAATACAAAGAAGATATTTTTAGAAATTTTGTGCTTAGTTGTTGGTAGGTTTAAATTTAAAAAGTAGACATTTACTGGTTTTGTTTACTTAAGCCACCTGTCGATGAGAATTCATAAGATTTGGAACAGAGAAACCCACTTATTAGATTTTTTTTCAAGAATGCAGGCTTCTTTTTAATACTATGTATCCTCAGCGGCGCTAGACACTCTCCTCCATCTGACACCCCTCGATATCTTCAGCAAACAAGTGGCAGCGAGTACAGCAGTCAACGGACCAAAAATAATGTGGGTCATTCCATCATTTTGAACTCCTTCGGTTCTATACCAAAGTTCATAAACTACACCATTCCAAAATCCCAATTTGGGACAAACTCTCAGGTCTCCATTCCATCCAGAGACTAATTGGAAGGCAGGAGCATTCATTTTTATACAGATGGATCCAAGACGAATGATGGTGTTGGTTGTGGTGTGTACTCAGAAAAGCCTTTCATTCCGTCTCCAAAATCATTGTAGCGTCTTGCAAGCGGGAGTTTTGGCGATCATCTGGAGAAAACGTGATATCAACTTCCGATATCCGCATCTTCTCTGACAGTCAGGCTGCTATTTAATATTTCGACGGTGTCTCAACCAACTCTCAAACGGCCGATCATCTCTTATGGAGATGGCGCAGCAATTTAATATTCACCTCTGTGCTATGGGTCACAGAGACATCACAGGAAATTGTAGAGCCGATGAACTCGCTAAATATGGAACCGTCATACCTATTTCACCTGAAAGGGAAAAGATAGGTATACCGAAATCGATTGCTACATTTGAACTTATGCTAAAAGAAAAAGCCTTAACGATAACTAGCTCTAGGTGGCACAAAACTCATTTAGCCGTCACTTGACTTAAAGCACTCTAAGGACTTGTTATCACAAAGCAGATTTCATATTAGCTCTCTAATAGGTGTCCTCACGGGACACTGTCTTATAGGCAAACACGCAATACGACTTGGTTCTGTAGGAGTTGTATGCACGAAGAAGAAGAAGAAACAATCTCTCACCTTCTCTGCACATGCCCTGCTCTTTTTTACAATGAAATTAAGACACAGAAACACGTCAATACCATAACAAAGATACAACTGAATCTTTTTTTATAAATTCAATAATATAATATTCATTAGTTTAGAATTGTTTAAAATTTACAAGAAAAAGTAAAAATATTTTAATTATTTTTGTTTATGTTCACACTTCAACTGATTAATAATTGTCTCGTTAGGATTAGATGATTTTTTGATTTTTATTTGAATTAAGCGCTTGCAACTCAAAAAGCGTTCTTTTAAAATTTCATACCGAATTTCGTACAAATCACTTCGTCTTAATCCATCAACAACCCGAAATAAACTATTTGATGTTGCATCTTCTTCAAATCTACTCTTTCCTCAAATTCTGGTATTCACCTTGTGGAGGGGATATTGAAACGTGTTTAAGAAATCGAAGTGTATTCTTTATTCTATCTCTGTTCGGGCAGGTAAGATACGCTTTTAAATGAACAATATCATACTGTAGCTATTTATATTTTGAAAATCCCAAAAAATCCACAAACCATTATCAGAGATCCTTTTTCTTCTAACCTTCGTATTTTTTCAATAGGTTTATTTTATTACATTTTTTCGAGGTTAAGTATCCTCTTGATGGCAGCCAGAAATTAAATGTCAAACAAAATGAAGTTTTATATGCTTGAAGTGTTAGTATTTCAATTTCCACTAGTGCTATTTACTTTCCTTGCTACACCTAGATTTTCAATGAAGACTAATCGTTCAATACTGATAACTCACTAAATGGTTATTTTATCATCGGCATATTAGCCGCGTTTTATTATCCTCACTAACCCATATGGGTTACCCCATCATAATAAAACGATCTGGGTTAAAAAGGTAAAAGTTAAAGCTATTTTTTTTATCCGAGACGCAACCCCCAGTAAAATTTTATTTTGCTTTTCCAAAAACAACTTGTTTTTATTAATTAATTGGATTGACTCTTATCCTATGGCTTTATAAAACTGTGGCTAAGATTGGAATACGCGTTATTTGTTATGAATATGGCTGAAATTAATAAATCTTTCTACAATAAGTTCTTTTTTGTCTCACACTCGCCATCTATCCGCCATATTTATAACATAGTTTTTGAGTTACAAAAAAAACCCCGATAGCTATCGGGGTTTCAGATTGTTTTTGTTTTGTGTACAAAAAATAAACCCATATGGGTTAGTGAGGATAATAAAACGCGGCTATTATAAGACTATAAACAAAGCTCAAACCAACATACAATACCTTACTACAACGTAAGCAGAACACCAACATCAATTAATTAGCAGATAATTATTTTATCTTTGATTATTTTGAAAAGGTTTCAAACACATATACCAACACAGACGAGATATAACGATGCACTTCAGATATCTGATTGGATTTTCCAGATAACGAGAAACTGCAAATTCACCAATACCACTCACCGAAAATATATTTATGATGAGCGAAAGTTTAACACCCTGTAGAGCGGCTAGAAAATACGGCAATAATAATAAATACACAATTATTAAAGTTTAATAGTTTTGTGGATGATTTTCAAATGGTGCGAGTGGTATAAGTGGTTGTATATTAAAAAGCTTAATATACAATAACAAACAAACTTTTGTCTGGAATTTATTTTTGGAAATTGTTGAGAATTTAAAGTTTGCAGGCAGCAACTTGTATGCCTTGTGAAATTTACAATTTTTGAAGACCATCAATATGTGTGTCAAACACTCCTTCAAGTTCATTGAATCTTTTTTTCGCGGCAATTTATCAACGCCTTTAAGCAATCAAACTAGTCTTTCCTACTCGTCATCAATCAAATTAAAAAAAAGCTTGGAAATTCAGCTCTCTAGATTGTTCTTGAATAAAGCCGGTCAGTAACCAGTCCAGTCCTTGACTTAGAAAGTAATGTCGTGTTATTTGAAATTCCTGGAAAGTTGAGTCTCGATTGAATACAAGTATCGCTTACCCTACCCAAGACTCATAATGATAAGTTAATTGAATAACTGCCTTAACTTGTTGCTTTCTGGAACTGAAATTCCTACAACTTGATAGTGAACTTGGTCATGCAAGTGTGAAGTGAATGTGAACAAAATCGTCCAAGTGCAGAGAGTAGAAGAGATGTTTATTGCTCACCACAGGGAATAATTTTTTGTGGTTTCGGCCACACAATGCTTATAGCGTTTTTTTTTTGGTAATCCGGAATTGTACACAGAACTGTCCGATTCCGGATTCCAAACGAACAGACAAACACATTTTTTTGCTTCTAAGGGTTGAATGGTTGTGTATTTGTGAATCCTCATATGAAGAATCGCAGATGACATGACATTGTTTTTAATTTCTTTATTTGTAAACATGGCAGCGAGTACGTATATGTGAGTGTGTGCATGTATGCGTGATTCTGTTTTTGATTCTGACTTCAAATTCGGAATCGTTTTTCTGTTCTATTCAGAACAAGAACTGTCATCTTGTGCCAAGTGAACGAGTACAGAACTGTTCGGAACAGTTCCGGACGACCAAAAAAAAACGCTTTTAGAGTCATTATAATTAATTTTTTTCGTATGTACAATAATTAATTAATTTTTCGTTGCAAATAAAAATTCATTATTATTTGTAATGAGAGAAATATTGTTAGGGATATTAATGGGTCGATTACATTTCATTTTTAGAGTTTTTTCGGTTATTTATTTTATTGCGAAACCTTTTTTCTTTTGATTGATAATTTAATTAAGTTTGATAGTAGTGCGTAGTCCAGTCACATTCCTCTTACGAACTTAATGTGCAGTTTTAGTTTCCACCATAAAAAAACGCGTAATGTATTTACATAAAAAGTTTTAACGATCATTATTTGCACTGAGTTAACTATGTGTTGTTATTTGGTTTAAAAAAATATATTTTTTATTGCTAACACATAGAAATTACATCAAGTACAAATATAAAGAATTTTAAAAACTTAATGGAGACCGAGAGGTTGTCCAAACTGTTCGAGGGCACCAGTCGTTCTGCTGCTTGTAGATTTTATTATTTTTGAAGAATCCTCGGTTGTTCCTTGGATGCTGCTCTACACATGCGGGAAGTCACGTACGCCTTTTTGGTCAAGTGGCTTCTTCGTCTGTTGTATCTTCTATCCGAGAGTAATTTGAGATTTTAATGGGCTCCAGATATCATGCACACATTTTGTACCATGTGCATTCATCTTATCTTTCTGTGATGGCTATTTTTGGGTTTTATGTTTTCCAGATGTCGTGCACACATTTTGTACCATGTGCATTCATCTTATCTTTCCGTGATGGCTATTTTCTGGAAAATACCCAAGTTGAGTGGAATTAACTTACTGCAACCATAGTCCATAATTGTTAATCACTTTCTGTAATTTCCTTACAGTGTTAACACAACTAACAAATGCTAATTGCTCACCACAATGTTTATGTAGATTTCACACGAAACATAGTTTTCTTGATTGATTCCTGAGAAAAGGCGCTGCTCAGTCATGTCATAATATGTACTTTATTAGCAACACGATTTCAATATTTACTCAGTAAACCCAGCCCAGTGCAAGTACATATAATTCAGTAGAGATTCATCATTCATTCAAAGTTTAGGCTACGTTTATGACCGAGCGTAAACGCATCGCGCGATGCGACGAGAATCGCTACTAGCGACTAAATTCATTGTTGCTTATGAAAGTGTTTATGATAAAGCGATTTAGCGAAAAGCGAATTGAGCGATTACAAGCGACAAAAGCGACGAAAATTTGCAATCAAAATATTTTGATCAGTTGAGCGATATGAGCGATCAAGTATGGACAAGTTTATAGAGAGTGTGCGACTTATGTGAGGTATCCTCAGGGATACTAAAAAAATATATTTTTTAATCTCCTCACTGGAGAGCAACTTTATTTATTGAATCGAAACTTAAAACTAAAATACATTTGGTTTTCAACTTAACTCTATGGCTCTGTGGCCTTCATTTGAACAAAGGAAACAAAGACTGAGATTGTTATTGTTTGGAGATAATTCTTGGGACATTAGAATTGGCGACACATCAAAATATCTGAAGATTGGCGACACATCAAAATATCTGTGTTTATCTCTAGAGGAGGATGTGGAGTAATTAAGTTCTTTATGAAATGCTATTGTGTTTATCTCTAGAGGCGGATGTGGAGCAGTTAAGATCTTTTTAAAATGCTATTGTTTATTTCTAGAGGCGAATGTGGAGCAATTAAGATCTTTATAAAATGCTATTGTTTATCTTGGTTCCGTGAAGGAAGAGATCGATGGAATATCGATCTTGATTAAGTTGTGGGTTGCTGGTACGTCTGTAACTCCCCCACCGTTAGATTGAAGACTCTCCTGAGGATTCATTTTTTTAAATTCTTTTAATGGTATGCTTACATGTTGGGGTTGGATTTCTTTTTCAGTCACTTTGTTCCAAATGATTATTTTCTTATTTTTACAAAAATATTTCATTAAAAAGTAGCATAAGATTATTAAAATACATATGGTTATAATTGTAGAAAAAGTAACAGTGTTTCTGTTGTGCTTATATTCTATTATTTTGATTTTATTTTGGTTTTCTATATCTTGAATAATCAAATCTTTAATAACAATTTCTGAATCTACAATGTTCATACTTAGATTTGGTTGGATAACAATTTTATGATCAAAATACTTTATCTTATTATAGTAATGTTTTTTGTTTAAGGTTACAGTACATTCATTAAAGTTTACAATAAAGTTCTTAAAGGAATGGTATGTTTTCTCATTGCAATTATGTTCGATGTTACTTTCAAAATTAATAGCTATTAGAAGACCTTTACTTATTTCTTCAACATAATTTTTTGTTTTGTAATCAATCGTCTTACAAGGAGAACATTGTATAGGTGTTTTTAAATTCTTAACATATTTGCTTACAGGGTAAATTTTATTTTCATATTTTAACACTTTTTGTTCCTTGATGTTTGAAATTAGTGTATTATTTTTAAATGGTATTAATCGTAAAAAGTAAGTTGAATATTCTTTATCTAAAGATATAGGAATGCTTATTATTATTATAAAGGTTATAGAGTTTTCTTTTCCAAAAATGTTTATTTTCAATTCCTTGAGCTCATTCAGACCAACAAAATTATCGTTTATTTCATCAATATCCAGAATTGATCTGGTCATAATTCCTTCTTTTGCGGCATTGACATTGTCAATAATTTTTTCGATTTCATAATCTAACTCAGAAATATAATTATGTAATTTTAATAGAGTAATTTCATTTTTAATGTCGTTTATGTCATTTCTAATACTATTTGTATTGTTAAAGAACTGTCTCTTGACTTCTTCTATGTTATCTTTTATATTTTTAAAATTGTTTTGAAAAATGTTATTTATTGAAATTTGTTTGTTGTACGCTTCTTCTAGTTTCTTGTCGTTTTGGTCAATAATGTCTAAGTGGTTTAAAATGTCTTGTCTATCTTCATTGTCCATTGTTCCATACAGTAACTTAAAAATTGAACCTATTGGATTTATTAATCCTCTCTTAAATCTGTTATTAATAGATGTTCTATTATTTTTAACTGAGTGTTCGTTTATACTTAAAAGCATGTTAATGTTAGTTTGTATTTTTGACATTTTGTGAGAAAGGGCTTGGTCATTTCTTAAAGCTGTATTTTTTTCTGAATTATTATAAATGTAAATAGTTAAATTATAAATAACGTCTAGGTATTCTTGTAAGTTAACTTTGTGGTAAATTCTGTAGAAGTCACTGATTATTGGAATGTTTTCGTCCTTAATTAAAATGATTCCTTCATCGTCTATATTTTCTACCTGGATGTTTGCGTTGCCTATTGCCAATTGACTCAATAATAGAAAGGAGATGATAAAAAGAATTGTTCTTTTGTTGAATTGGTATACCTGTAATAAAAGAAGTTTATTGTTTTTAGCTTTGTTGGTTCGTTGTTATGGGATTGTTGTCGTTATTTGGTCCTTTGAAATATTTTTTCTGTCTTTTGATCCGTGATGGATGAATTTTAAATTTTCTGTTACCTTTATTGCAAATAGTGTTTTCTTCGTTGTCTAGTTTTACTCGTATTTTTCTGAATTTTGGTTTTTCTTTATGTCTACCTTGGGCATAGTTTTTAATGTATGCCTTATCATGAGGATATGGTTTGTTTTTCTCTCTGTTTTTATTATGGTAGTCTATCCACTGACTCTTTTTAAATTCTATTAGCTTACGAATTTCTTCTTTGTCGACGGTTCCAGACTGTACTTCGATTGGTTTTCTCTGTATCGTTGAATGAAATGTATTATTATAAAAATATGCGGCTTTAATAATTTTATCCGATATATTAAGATTAGGCTCCGATATTGTGAGTATTCTAATATGTTCCAATAAGGAGGAATGACATCTGCTCATGTCTGAGTTGCCTGTGTGACTATTAGGTGAATTAAAATGAACTGTTAAATCTATTTGTTCTGAGAATTCTATAACATTTGTTGTGTTGAACTCATTATCTGCGACTACTAATTTTGGTTTGCCAAAAGTCAAGATATATTCTTGTAATAAATCGACTAAGGTTTTAGAATTTCTATCTATAGTCTCTTTTACATATAGATGTTTTGAAAATTTATCGATGACCGTAAAGTAGTACTTTTTTTCAATGTAAAAAATATCTAAGTGAATAATTTCGTTTTTGTCATGTGGTGTTCGTGAGTATTTAAATTTAGGTTTAGGAGGTTTTCGGTCGTATTTAGCTAAATTACAAACTTCACAATTGTTTATGTATTCTGCAATTATTTCTTGTAGGTTTGTAAAGTAGTATTTTAATTTTATTTCGAAGAAATTTTCTTGAATACCTCTATGATTGGTTTTTTCATGGATCTCTTTAATTTTTTCAAAACATGAGTCTTTACTGAGTAAATCCTCTGCTATGTACGAACATTTGATAAATTTATAATTCCTTAGGTACTGCAAAATGTTCTGAAATTTTGATTTTAAAAAGTTCAAATAATTCGTTTTCTATTTCCGAATAGATCCCTAATGTTCCTTTGGGAGGTAAATATTTTTTAAAGATTTCTATCATTTTATTATTTCTTATTTCGGATTCTGTGACAAAGATTTTCTTTTTATTGAATACTTTTTTAGATACTTGTTCTTTTTCTTTCAATAAAATTATTTGAGTCTTATATTTGTTCACAATTCCTCTATTTTCCACCATTTCAATGTCTGTATCAATTTCGTTAGTATTAATTTCGGTTTTATTCTTCGGTCTGGGTGTGAATCTGTATATTGGTTTTGGAAGTTTCTTCTGATTGTAACCATTATTATTATTAGCTATATTACACATTTCGCAATTATTTACGTAATCGTCGATTAAATCTAGTAGTTTAGCGAAATAATATTTGTTTCTCATTTCAGCATAAATTTCAAAGAAACCTTTATGGTTGAAATTTTCATCAATTTCTTTAATTTTTTGTTTGCATGCTTCTTTGTTGAGCAGATCCTCTGCTAAATATTCACATTGTATCAATTTTAAATTTGAATAAGCATAATGTTCAAAACACGTTTTCTTAAAAGTCGTAAGCATGTCTTCATCTATTTGTGAATGAAGACCTACAAGTCCTTTTTTAGGTAGGTATTTTTTTAAAATATTGAGCATTTCACCATTATTTATTTCATTTTCCGTAATAAAAATTCTTCTTTTGCAATTAACTCGTTTACAGTCTTTTTCTTTTTCTTTTACTAGAATTATTTGTGTTTTAAAAGTGTTGACTATACCTTTACTATCAGCAATTTCAAATTCTTCATAACCATCATAGTCTTCATCTTCACTATCAGTGTCTTCGTCGTCGTCTTTGTCTTCATTATAGTCATTGTTTTCATAAACATTTATTTCGTTCTTATTAGTTTAATTCTTGATAAGAAGTCTGCGACTTTATTCTCCTTACCTTTTACATATTCTATGTCATAATTATATTCATTTAGTTTTGTTTTCCATCGTATCATTTTTGAACCTGGATCCTTAAGATTGTGTAGCCAGACAAGTGGTCTATGATCAGTTTTGATCGTGAATTTCACTCCAAAAAGGTATGGTCGAAAATATTTCGTTGCCCAAACTATTGACAGCAATTCTTTTTCGATTGTTGAATAGTTTATCTCATGTTCGTTGAGAGTTCTTGATGCATACGAAATTGGATGGTTATCTTGTGAAAAGACAGCTCCAAGAGCTTTGTCTGAAGCGTCAGTTGTGAGAGTAAATCTTTTCTTGAAGTCAGGGTATCGTAATACTGGGTAACTCGTAATCAAGCGTTTTAAATTCTCAAAGGCATTTATGTAATCGGGATTATTTTCGTTAATCGAATTATTTTTTTTCAAACATTCTGTTAATGGAAGGGCTATTCTAGAATAATTCTCTATGAATTTTCTATAGTAGCCAGTTATGCCTAAAAACGATCTTATTTGTTCAATGGTTTTTGGTATACTTAATTTTTGAATGGTTTCTATTTTTGATGTATTGGATTTTATACCTTCATCCGTCAATGTATGACCTAGGAATTCTGTATTCTTAGAGAAAAATTTGCACTTATCGATCTGAATTTTTAGGTTGTGCTTTCGGAGTTCTAGGAATATGAGTTTTATATTCACTTCCATTTCTTGAAGTGATGTAGCAAATATTAAGATGTCGTCAAGGTATACCACACAAATTTTATTTATGTATTTTTCTAGGACTTCGTTCATCATTCTCTGGAATGTTGCCGGGGCATTTTTCAAAACGAACGGCATTCTTACAAACTCATAGTGACCTTGAGGGGTACTAAAAGCGGTCTTGTATCTGTCTTTTTCATTTACTAGAATTTGGTGGAAACCTTTGGCCAGGTCAAGCGTTGTGAAATATTGAGCTTTACCGAGTTTGTCGAAAATTGACTCGATATTGGGAAGAGGAAATTTGTCTTCAAGAGATTTATCATTTAACTTACGGTAATCTACTACTATTCGCCATTTATTTGTTTTTGAGTTATCGATTTTCTTTGGTACGACCCAAATAGGTGCGTTGTATGGAGAATTCGAATTTCTTATGATTCCTTGTTTAAGCATATCTTGGATTTGTCTTTCTACTTCTTCTTCATGTATTTTGGGAAAGCGGTATATTTTTGAAAAAATGGGTATGTTGTCCGTAGTAGTAATGTTATGTTTGGTTTTTGAAGTACAACTAAGGTCAGTTCCTTCTTTGTATAATAAATCATCATTATTTTTCAAAACTCGTTTAAGTGACTTAATTTCATCTTCGTTTAAATTTGTGTATAAGCAATCTAAATTATTTGCTTCTTGAAGGTATTCATGATAGTTTATATCTTGCGGGCAAGCGTAATTAAAATACAATTTTTCATTAAAAATTTGTAGTGAACCTTCGCCTAAATTAAGGATTGCGTTCAGGGGATAAAGTATGTTTTGACCGATAATAGCCTGAAAAGATTTGTCTTTAAAGTTCATTAGTTTCCAGATCATTTTATAATTTTCTGGGGCTTTAAATTCTATAGGAAAAGGAGTTTTTATTTGTTGAGTGACTAAGGTTTTACCATTCAAACCATTTATTTCAATTGGATATTGTATATTATATCTTTTAAAGTATTTTAGACAATTTTGATCGATGCTAGAGGTTGAGGGTCCAGAATCTATTAGAACACTCAATGTTTCAGTTCCTATTGTAAGGTTTACTATGGGAAGAGGACCTCTGAGGCCGGATCCTGAAAATTTATATCGGAATCAAAGTTTCCTTGATTCTCGTTTGATACTGTTTGTGATATATTTTGTTCATGTGAACGAGATTGATTTTGATCGTTTTGATTGTTATGACTATGATTTCCATAGTTTTGATTTCTTGAATTATTATAGTTATTAAGGTTTCTGTTGTTGCCATTATTATGATTTCTAGTATTATTATTATTACTGTTATTATAGTTCCTATTATTGTCTCTATTGTTGTAACTGGAGTTGTGGTTTCTGTTGTTTGTATTATTGTTATAGTTATTATTATTTCTATTATTGTAATTTTTATTTCTATAGGAATGGTTCCGATTTCCATCTGAATATTGTGAAACATTACGATTTGGATTTGAATTTTTATATGTATTTAGGAGCTCGTATGCTTTTTGCATACAGTTTATGTTCCTACTTAAAACAAAACTCTCCTGATTTGCGGTCAGCTGAGAGCAGAAAATTCTGAAGAACATTGCACTGACGTTATGTGGGGAAAATTCAAGAGTTTTAATTGGTTCAAAATTGTACTTAATATTAATCCTATCCATAAGTTCACAAAGTTTAAGGTAATATACATCTAAATCGGTATTTTTCACACTTACTGCTTGCTGGTAAATATTTATGAAAGATTCCTGTGGTCCAAAATTTCTAATAAGTGCTTCCTTCATCGCGTGCCATGTTGAGTAGGGTGGTAACATTCTTATTGTCTGCTGGGCTCTTCCTTGTATAAGTCCTCTAACGACGTTCTGGGCAGCAAAAGCACATGTTGCTGGTGTAAGGTATTGAATGTTGACATCTACGTCATATATAAATGAGGCGACGTCCCTCGAGGGATCTCCGGTGAAGGGTTTTATCCTTTGGAGGATTTTTACTACCTCCATTTCCGGTAGGACGAAGGATATGGAAGATTTTCCTTCAACTCGTTGTTGTTGTTCTTCCTGTCTTCCTTCCTGTCTCTGGTCAGCTTCACTCTGGTTGAGTAATAAGTTTAGTTGCTCTTGTTCCATGTTGTTTCTTTTTTTTCTTTGATTTTTATTTATTAAAAGTTTTTGTAATGTTATAATATATATTTTGATTCGATTAGGCGTGTTTTTTTTCCACGAACGAATATTTAAGCACAAAATATATATTTTATTCGACTAGCCGTGATTTTTTTTCACGAACGAATAGTTAAACACACAAAAAAAAATTGTTTGTATAGTTCATTCGAATAATCGTGTTTTTTTTCACGAACGAATAGTTTAACACAAAAATTTTGTAAGTATATTTAATTTGACTAACCAACCGTGGTTTTCCACGAACGGATAGACTCGAGTACCGACTGCGCCACTTATGTGAGGTATCCTCAGGGATACTAAAAAAATATATTTTTTAATCTCCTCACTGGAGAGCAACTTTATTTATTGAATCGAAACTTAAAACTAAAATACATTTGGTTTTCAACTTAACTCTATGGCTCTGTGGCCTTCATTTGAACAAAGGAAACAAAGACTGAGATTGTTATTGTTTGGAGATAATTCTTGGGACATTAGAATTGGCGACACATCAAAATATCTGAAGATTGGCGACACATCAAAATATCTGTGTTTATCTCTAGAAGAGGATGTGGAGTAATTAAGTTCTTTATGAAATGCTATTGTGTTTATCTCTAGAGGCGGATGTGGAGCAGTTAAGATCTTTTTAAAATGCTATTGTTTATTTCTAGAGGCGAATGTGGAGCAATTAAGATCTTTATAAAATGCTATTGTTTATCTTGGTTCCGTGAAGGAAGAGATCGATGGAATATCGATCTTGATTAAGTTGTGGGTTGCTGGTACGTCTGTAACTTGCGTGATAAACATTGTTTATGGAATTTGCGTCATGCAAATTATTTTTAGTGATGAAAAAAAGTTTAATCTCGATGGACCAGATGGTTTTAGCGGATATTGGCACGATTTGAGGAAAGAGAAAAAGTTTTTTTCCAAGAGGAACTTCGGTGGTGGCAGCTGTATGGTTTGGGGGGCCTTCTGCGAGCGTGGTAAGGTTGCACTTGCCTTCAACTCTACCAGAATGAACAGTTCTGACTACACTTCGGTGATTGAGGAGAATTTGGTACCTTATTTAAGACGATTTCGCCGAGTTGAGCATGTCTTTCAGCAAGATAATGCCCCAATTCATGTAAGTCGTCAAAGTTTGGATTGGTTCGAATCGAAAAACATTAATTTGATGGAGTGGCCGTCACATTCTCCAGATTGCAACCCCATCGAAAATCTTTGGGGAATTTTAACTCGCAAAATTTATGCCCATAATAAGCAATTTGCTAGTGTTGCTGAGCTGCGAGAGGCAGTTGTGACAGAATGGAACGCTTTAGAAGACTCCATATTGAAAAATCTAGTTAATAGTATGCCAAAAAGAATTCTAATATTGGTGGAAAATAGAGGCAACAAAATTGCATATTAATTTTTTGTTAAAAATGAACTTAAAAAAAAAAATTGTACGTGTCAGCTCCGACGCGCGACTGGAGTTCACTCAATAAGAATGATTTGATTACCTTAAAATATATAGTACGCAAAGGATTGAATTCATATATCCATACATCTATTCATAATAATTTGATAAAATATATTATACTTAAATACTTATGGTAAGCAATATGAATGTCAACAACTTTGTTTAAAACGTTCTTACGTATTTTTGCGAATTTTAAACATTGTCTCAAAAATTCAAACATACATTCTTGATTTTTGCAAGTAAAGCAGAGCCTCCGCAGAACTCAAAACAAAGTTGAGTCCTGGCACAGAAGGCTTAAGGTTTTAGTTGGAAGGCCTCACATTGGCCTGTACAAATTAATTGAAATTTTGTCGAATGAATCTGTTCATGTTAGGTGTCTTGTTGAAAAACTTCAGATGGGAGACGGAGAGGAGACTAGAGTTAGACGAGAGTACTTACAAAAAGAAAAACGTATCTTGAAAGTCCTCGACGAAAAGGAAGAGAAAAGTTATGTTGGGTTCCTAAGAAGTCTTGCGGCTAACACAAATTTATAAAACTTGTATTAAGTATTTGTTTTTTTTTTTAAATACATATTTAATTTGTTTTTGTTTTCTTTTTTTGTTTATTGTTTTGATTTTCTTATTGTTTGCAACTATTTTTCTTGCTCAGAAAATAAAATATTGGGTAAACTGATGTATTTGTGTTTTATTGAGTTTTATACTGATAAAAATACAAAAAAAAAATCTCGAATTTTTATTTTTTTTCGAGATTTTTTTCTAGATTTAGTCTTTCGAGATTTTTGTTAATTCTGGATTTTTGTGGATTCGAGATTTTTGCGTTCTAGATAAATTTTTTTTATTTTCGAGATTTTCGGCATTCGAGATTTTTGGCATTCTAGATTTCGTCATGATCCCACATTTTTTTTTATAGAAATTTCCAATTTTTTAGTTCTCAATGGCTCTACTTGAGCAAATAAACAAATAAAGTTTTTTTAAAGTTTGGACGATTCTGACAAATTACTTACATCAATCTTCTCAACCCTTTTTCGAGTTAATAAGAATTACTGCCAATTTTTGTAAATTCCAAACTATCCATTCTATTTTAGTTCAATATCTGTTTTCAATAAGCTTTCAAAATCCTCCAAATTGATTACACTGAATTTTTCCAAACACAGCTGTTGTATTTGAGAAAATAAATATTCTCAGTAAATTTAACACTCAAAAATTCTCAATCTAACAATACACCACTACGTTGCTGCATTGAAATAAAATAAGCTAAATATTGTTTTTCAAATATTCTACAAAATAGTTGAATGTTCTTCTGCAGCTGTTTTTTATTACTACATCGACCGACGACGTCAGACTCACGGTCAATGCTGCTCCGCGGATACGTTAACCACACTTTAAACGATTGTTTTCAAATTAATTCGCACTCGAAAAACTTAAGAAACTGTTTACGAAAATGTTTGACTATGCCTCTATCATTCCAAGAACCTGTCATTTGGACAGATTAAAGTGTAAATTATTGATTCCGGACGCACATTGGCGCGACGTCTTTCTTTTGAATTAATTTGAAATTAAATGTTCACACATTAACACATTTATAATCGGAAAATTATTATTTCATGGAAATGGGGATGACAAATAGTCCTCTCCAACGTTCAAGGACGCAGGAGATTGTGTAGGCTGATGGTCGTGATGGCCTACGAGTACGTGGAAATATTTTTGACCCGATTGTGTCCATTAAAATTTAAATTGTATTTTATTTCACAGTAAGGATATAATTTATTTATTTTATACTAGCCGACCCGCGGGACGTTGTACCCGCATTCCATTTTTGTTTGTTCGCAGGACTTAGAAATGATAATTGAGAATACATAAGTAGCATGACGTAACAGTTGTTGTTTTATTTTTGCCTGTTTAAGGGATGTGTGGGAAGAGGTTTTGCATTAATCTTGTACCATTACATAGTTTTGGTTGCGAAGCAATATGATCGGTGCACCTATTTTCAATTCTATTGGATAGATAAAAACTTCATCTAGATTAAGGTACATTGTACATACTACACTATCCACTGATTTATATGTGAATACTTAGCCTGGAACGTTTTTTTAATTAGTCTCGTTTATATCATTGACATCTTTGTGACTCGGTAGCATTTGGCAAATTTTTTTCTTATGCGTTTTCTAAAATATATAAAATACTTATAGCTTATCTTTTTAAGAATGGTATTTCGATTTTTTTTATAGCGGTTATGTGCGTTGGCTGCTAAGCTAAACGTTGTGGGTTCGAATTCTACTCGTGCCCTTTAAAAGTTTTTATTTCATCTACCTTTTGCGAAGAACGGACAAAACTTCCAAGAGTATCAATCTTTCATGAAAAAAGTGCTTCTCAACTTTGCCGTTCAGAATTGGCGTTAAATTGTAGGTCACCTCAATTCCTCATACGAACTCCGAGAATTGTTGATGAGAGTAAGGGCCAGTTGCTCAATCGAATCATAAATTTAAGTTCTACATAAAGTTTTCATTTTTGTATGAGACGTTCCGGAATTCTTAAGTTCTACATAAAATCCCCATACAAAAATACATACAATGGGCCTGTATTACATTTAGTTTTATGGATGTCTGCAGCCATCAGTTTTTTCTCACAACCAACTAAGAACCGTTTGCTCATTCGGAACATAAATTTATGTTCAACTTTAAGTTTTCATTTTTATATGGGACGTTCCGGAATTCTTAACTTTTGTTATTCGATATTTTGTATTTTGTTATTTGAAATTCATTGAAATAATTTTTATTTTCAACACTGACCGTTGAAATTGCTGAAAATAATTTTCAAAAACGCAACCGGAAGTGCCATTTAGCCACCAAAAGGCCCAGGAAAAGTCTGTCCCAAGTTTTGAAAACTTCATGTCATTTACCATTAGTTGGTGGCTAAATTTTCCACTCTGCTGATGAGGTAGATATTCTTACGGTCCCCTCCCCAACTGAATTACCTACCTCGATATTTTCAAAAAAAAAAACAGATCTTAAAAAAAAGCGTCAAGGAAGAGAAATATAATTCTTTCTGTTATTAACGGTTCTGTTAATTTACCCTTTAGCCACTCATTTTATTCCAGTAAGGTAAATTGAATTTGATTCAATTCGGTTATATCATTCGATGTAACCAGCCCTGAATGAAAATATGCTCTGGGGTTTGTTTCACATTGAACGCTTTAGTAGTGCTGTTTAGGGGTCGACCCATAGAATCCGTCAGAGTCAACGTACATATACATTGGTGTCAACGTATCTACCGAATGGAACCGTTCCATAGAACATGTTGCATAGTATGACATTTTTATTATCTTGGTTTTATAAATTATTCACAAAACCGCAAGCTTGAACCAAAAAATTTAAATTAAAATATCAAAATTGTGTCAAAATGATTTCGAACTTTTATTTTTCTTCTCTGACACTTTTTTTTTTTGACGAAAATTAAAATATTTGACGAAATTTGAATATTCGTAGGTATATTCATTTCATTCATTTCATTTCATTTCATTTCATTTATTTTATTTTCTTAATAATGAATCATAAATTCCATAACAATAAATAATAATTAAAAGTGAATAAGAAAAAATATGAGACATTCTATATTTAATTACAATGTAATAAAATAGTATTGAATGCCACTTCAATATTAAAAAAAAAAACAATGATTTGTGTTAAGTATGGGTGGGGTGACCCTTAATATAGATTTAAATTTTTTTATTTTAACACATATATATTATGTGTGTCGTAGAAAAAACAATAATTATTTAATATAAAGATAATTTCATAATAAAATTAGCTAAATAAATAAACTAATTGAAGTAAGTTTAGATATTAATTTAAGAAAGAGGAAAAAAAGCAAAAAAACAAACTTATTATATTCAAATGATTTAAACCAGAATACCAGAAATAAAAATGTCAAGACTAGAATAATCTAAGCCCAATAACCATAGCTGCATCGAGTGAACAGACCAGAGGTAGTAATTGTTCTCAAAGATGATGGAAGCTTATTAAATAGACGACAACAAGAGATAGAATAGAAATTACGAAACGCAGTTGTACGGAATGCAGGAACTGTTATAAGGTTTGAAGAATTTCCACATAAATTATAATTTGATATAAGCCTAAAATTACGGCTACCCGATTTCATAAAAAAGGACTTCAGAACTTTGAAAAAATATATGTAAATGACGCAAGGGAAGAATTTTCAGGTTACTAAACAATTGGAAACTAGGGTGACTTCTCGGTTTGCGATAGATTTTCCTCACTACTTTTTTTTTGAAGAATTAACAAAGGCTTAATTTTATTCAAATGAGTACCACCCCAACATACAATGCCATATTGAATCTTAGAATGAAAGATACCATAATAGATATTCTTTAATAATTCCGCTGATACTATGTTTTGAAGGTAATAAAAGTATCTTATCGTAGAGCGTAAATACTTTCCTAAATTCATCGTGTGCTTAAAGAAATTCATGTCAATAGTAAGTCCTAAATATTTAAAATCATTTACCCTTTCAACTAGAAAACAGTTATCACAGCAATTAATGTTACTTATAAAAGAATAGTTTGATACAACGTCAGGTGAACAGTTTATAAAAGGCAGTTTGGATCTTTGACACTCAGGAGCGTGAAAATAGAACTCGACATCAAAATTTTGAGTTGAGGTTAGACTGAAAAACATAATCTTCGTTTTTGAGCTTATAATTAAATTATGTTCAGCAAACCAAGTTCTCAAAAGATCTAGATCCCAATTTATGTCAGATGCTAAATCCAAACGACTGTTTGAACCATACGACAAGGCAATATCATCTGCAAACGCAGTAGGCCTACCTCTAAAATTAAGTGAAAAGAGTGAATTTATGTAAACCAGAAACAAAATAGGACCCAAAACCGAACCTTGGGGGACACCTAGGTGAAGGTAACCAATATCACTTTTGGACTCATTCAATTTCACTCTTTGACTTCTATTCCCAAGACTGACTTCTTTCTGTCTAGATTAGACATAATTTGGTCGCAGAACTGCAACAATGCATCTTCCGTTGATTTTCCGTTTAAAAATCCAAATTGCACAGGACTAAAGAAATTTGTTTTTGATAAAAAACTTATCATTTTAGTCTTAATTAATTTTTCAAAAACCTTACTGAAAACCGGAAGAAGGGAAATAGGCCTATAATTACACATATCACTTGCGGAACCTTTTTTAAACAACGGAATTACATCAGCACATTTCATAGATTCAGGAAATACACCTGCGAAAACACAGCTGTTAAAAATGAAAGCCAAAACATCAGCTATTAAAAAGGCAATTTGTTTGACAACCAAATTAGATATATTATCAGCACCAGACGAGTTAGAGTTTTTCAGGCTACTAATACTTTTTAGAATCTCTAAAGTGGAAATCGACTCGAAAACAAAACTGGATCTTTGAATTGGCTCATTCAACTCGAGAAAAGGTTCACAAGGATAGGGTTGTAAACTACCAGCAACACCAATAAAATATTTATTAAACGCATTCGCAACCAAAACTTTGTCTGTGACTTTGCAGTCGTCAACCACTATAGATTCCGGCATTTTAGTTTAGACACAGTGGAATTGTTAAGTATACTGTTAACTATTCTCCACTCTTTTTTTAAGTCACCTTTGACAGAATTGAACTGATTCATTTAAAAATTATCTCGGCAAATCGGAATTTCTTTCTTCAATTCATTGCACAGAATTTTGTATTTGCGTTTAAGCGTAGTATTGTTAGGATTCTTATAGCATTTATGCCTTAATTTATTTTTTAATGTTACTTTGTTAATTAAATAACTAGTAATCCAGGGTTTCAGTCTTTTGATTTGTTTCTTAGGTTGAATCACCTCCGTAGAGTTTGCGATATGATTACTTAAGCTACTAATAAATAACATATAACACATTGACGCATCAGCACACAAGTACACATCTTCAAAAAATTCATACACAAGAGCATCCTT
Organism: Sphaerophoria taeniata; assembly: GCA_943590905.1. Taxonomy (NCBI): domain Eukaryota; kingdom Metazoa; phylum Arthropoda; class Insecta; order Diptera; family Syrphidae; genus Sphaerophoria; species Sphaerophoria taeniata. The sequence continues at coordinate 17,128,533 of OX016540.1, read as the reverse complement.
TAATTTACAGATATTTACTTTAGAAGATCCTTTTTCATTGTCACTACTAGAGAACCGAAAATATTTTCTTTTATGTATGTTATAAATGAGTGATCACTTATCATTAGATCGAATACACACGCTTCACATTCTACTTCAGAAATCCTACCAAAACGACCATAAATGTGGTCCAAACAACTACCTAATGCTTGACGAGTAGGCACATTAATAAATGAAATAAGCCCGTGAGGAGCTAAGAGCGATAAATAATTAGAATTAGGCTAGGCGCGCACATGCAACTTTTTCGAAACCAAATAGTTCGATCGTTAGTTGCCCAAACATCGCGCACATAAGCAACTCCAAAAGTAATCAACGAAATAAACCAATACACAGAAAATATTTATTCACTTTTTCTATCTCACATACACGAAACAAAATAGTTTCAATTTCGTCCTACTCTTTTGCTTATGAAAGAAAAGAAAAAGAGAAAGAAAAGAAAGGAATTGGTTTGAGGTGATCGTTTAGTTTGTGTCAAAACACAAACTAAAAAGTTGCTCGAATCGGCGACAGAATGGTTTCTGCATGTGCGCGGACTCTCGTATAAGTCTATAGTGCTCAGTTTAGAAACCAAACAGTTTCGAAACTAAAAGTTGCATGTGCGCGCCTAGCCTTAGTTTCGTTGTGTTCAAGGATATTGATATTGAAATCTCCTAAAATGATTAGATTTTTTGAATGTTCCTTATCGAGCAAACCAGAAAATTCTTCCATAAATATAAATAAATCAAAAAAGTGGAATCTATAGAAACAAAGTATGGTATAAACATCATGATTAATTTCAATGGAGACCCTTAAAACATCTGCACATTTAAAGTTGACACAAGTGAAATCAAGTATTTTGAATTCTTCTTTAACAAAACACCCAACTCCACCAGAGGCATAATTATCATTAGTTTTGGTAACGAAATTGAACCCGGGCAAAACATAATCGTCTTTTTGGAATTCGTAAATCCAGATCTCAGAAACAAAAACAACATCTGGGATGCAGCAGAATGATTCAAGATGAGTAATCAATACATTAAAATTAGCTCTCAAACTTCTGACATTCTGGTGCACAATGAAAAACTTGTTACTAAAATAGGCTTTATCAGAAAAATTTTTATCAATTATTGAATTATTACAGTTGTTGAGGAAGGATATATATAGCTATAGCGAGAAAAGCATTATTTCTTAACATTTGCACCGTTTGTGATTTGAAAAGTATAAATTTTGTTTGTCATAAACCTACAATTATTTCTCTTTAGTTTAAAACAAAAATTAAGAAAATCGGTCAACCGGTTATCAACTGAAAAGATAACATGAATTTAACGAATAAGTCTTTTATATATATAGATTACATCATATTCAAAAGAATTATGCAACAAATTAATTCTTGTGAACACGAAAAATGTAGAACATATTTTGAAGCGCCTTGTAATGTAAGAGACTGCCTAATAGAGATTTAAAAGACTGCAGTACTTTGGTAATGCAGTCAGTAAAGTCGCAGTTAATTAACTCAAAAAAAGACTTATAGTTAATTAACTTACAAAAGTACTTTAACTGGAAAGGATCAGTCACCAGTCAGTACTAATTTTTTAACTTGCAGTCAATTGAAAAAGTCAATTGACTAAAAGTTAATTAACTGCAGTACTTTTTAACTGGCTTTAGTCAGTTAAGTCACTAAAAAGTCTTTTAACTCAAGCGAGTTTGGTTTTAGTCATTAAGTCTTTTGACTGCAGTCAATTAACTTTAAGTCAAATGACTTTTTTTTAGTCTTTTTGACTAAAAAGTAATAAATTGAGTTTGAGTCAATATTATTGAGTCAATACTATTGAGTCAATACTATAGAAGTACCGAAGTAAACAGGGATTTTATTGTTTGAATTCACATTGTGAAGAATCCTGTTTATGGATTCTACCAATAATTTGCTCCATTGTGGGATATGAACGTGGAACGTGAACATCCAAAAATATTAACATTACTTCAAAACTGCTGATGTATAAGACGATTGTCTTACCAGTACTCACCTCAGGAACCAAGACCTGGATGCTTAGCCAAAGGCACTCTCAATTCTTTGCTGCTCGACCCGTTTTTGAGGAAGGACGATTCCGGAAACTGGTCTGGATTCCTAGCTCGTATGAGCGAGTTGAAAGAATTAAACGCAGCAGACCAAATTTGGGCTGGAAGAATGGGGTAGACCAGTACGCTCTAAGCCTGAGGGTGCGGCCCTGGATGGCATCGGGATTCGTGAGAGAACTTGCTGAAGGATGCCCGGAGCGGATCCCGATTGTAGTGCAGATGAAAGGGGAAACTTCATTGGCCAGGCCGGCAATGATAATAATAACCTTCAGCCTGGAAAGCCTGGATGGTATCTTTCATTTTTTTTAATACCTGCGAAACTGGGACCGCCGACTAAAAAAAAGGATAAGAAAATTTAATTACTTTTGGATAATTGTCCTAACATATTGTAATGTGTATACACTTTATTTATCTCATACGCTCTGTATCTCCTTCTATTGTAATGTCTAATACTAATGTGTATACTTTATTATCTCTTACTCTCTGTATCTCTTTCTATATTTAATGTACACACTTTTCTTACTCTCTTTACTTACTCTGTATCTCTTTCTATATTTAATGTACACACTTTTCATTACTCTCTTTACTTACTCTGTATCTCTTGTTTATTTAATGTACATACTCTCTTTACTTAATATCGTTAATTGTAGTAGTAAACACTCGTGAGGGGCAATAATTAATTAAGATTAAGAGAAACTTTTTGTTTAGCATTAAGAACGTTAGCCCCTACAAAAATCCCAGTATTTTCTCTCGAACTTTCAGCTTCCCCAAGAACTAATAGGAACCAATAGTAGTTTCTAGAACCCATCATTTTTGATATAAATAGCCGTTTGGTGGCGAGGCGAATTAATTTTGATTGTGAACTGCGATAAGTAAAGTACACTGTGTTTGAAAAGTTATAATTGAAAGTGTTGAATAAATAAGTTTGTGAGTGATTTGAATAAAGTGAATTTGTGTTTTATTTAAAAAGTGAATAAGTTTTAATTGTCGGACCAAGCCGAATATTACATTGGTGTCAGAAGTGGGATTAAAACTTATTGAGAATAAAACAGTGAACAGTGATTAAACTATTTTGTTTGAAATAGTGAAGTTAAAAATTAAAAAAAAATAATGAGTAAAGTTTTGAAAGACTTAACTGTCTCTGAGCTAAAGGCCGAATTAAGCAAACGTGGCTTAAGTGGGGCAGGATGTAAAATCGAACTCGTAAAACGGCTACAGGAATATCTGGAAGAACAAAATGAAGACCCAGATACGTTTGCTTTCGAAGTGGAAGCAAAATCGAAAGAGGTAAATGCAACTGCCGACTTATCTACCATGATGACACTTCTTCTAGCCAAATTTGAAGAAAATCAAAAGAATGTGCTAGAGCGGTTTGACGCACAGAAGAAAGAGCAAGATAACGTTCGGGAGCAACTAGAAACTCAAAACAAGAATGTTCTGGAGCAACTAGAAACTCAAAGAAACGAGCAGAAGACCGAACAAGAGAATGTTCTCAAACAACTAGAAGGAAATGTCCTCAAGCAACTAGAGGCTCAAAGAAATGACCAAAAGCAAGAACAGCAGAATATTCTAGAGCGGTTTGACGAACAGAGAAACCTTTTAGAGGGCAGGTTTACGGACTTCGAAGAGAGAATCACTACTCTCGACGAGCGCGTCGAAAAACAAAATGCACGTTTCGAGAAAATGGACGAACAAATCGAAACCATCACAAATGAACTAGAAAAAGTGCGAAAGATGAAAGCTCGAGAACCTTCTGGTGAGTGCTCAAGAAAGAGAGAAGTGAATCCTCCAAGCTTTGATGGTCAGATTCCGTAGTCAATCTACAAGAAACAGTTTGAAGCAGCAGCGTTAACAAACGGCTGGGACGATGACGAAAAATACATTGCTCTTACGCTTGCCTTGAGAGGAGCAGCTGCTGAACTGCTACAAACCATCCCAGCAGAGAAGAACGGTGACTTCAAAGTTCTGGTAAACGCAATCGAACAGCGGTTTGGGGATAGCCACATGACAGAAGTCTTCCGAGTACAACTAAACAACAGGGCACAGAAAAGAGGTGAAACTCTGCAGCAGCTTCAGGCAGATATCGAGCGATTAGTCCACCTGGCATACCCAACAGCTGGCAACGAGATAATAAATCAACTTGCTGTTGAAGCCTTTGTGAGAGCTGTGGGCGATATAAATCTCCAAAGGGCTATTCGCACTGCCGGAAAACAAACACTACCAGAAGCATTGGCTTTCGCTCTAACAATGGAAGCCGCAGAACAAGCTTCCCAAAACGTGCATCGCGTGAGAGAATTGGAAGTCCAAGAATGCTCTTGTCAGAAGGCTACTCTGGAAAGGAGTCAGCGAGACGGACAAGCACGATGCTGGAACTGCAACAAGACCGGGCATCTTCAACGACAGTGCAGATCACCGCGAAGAGGAACCGCATGCCAACACTGTGAACACAGAAATATGTCAACTGGTCAAAGTTACACCTACAACAATGTTGCTTCCCAAGTTGTTTCTCACCCCACCAACTTCGAGGGACAGAAGCTGGCTTCTAGTACCGATAGCTACAGAAACACCATCCAGGTTTCTCAAACGAAACGTGACAACAAGAGCCTGACCGTGGAAGCAAGTATAAACGGCAACAAATGTGTGGCTACCATCGACACCGGTGCCACGGCGTCCATTGTACGGCAGGACCTCGTTAAGAAGACATGGCTCCACAACACCAACAGCTATCGTCTAAGGACTGCAACTGGAGAAGCCGCAAAAGTTTATGGTGAGGTACGTCTTAAGATCCGGATGGCAGAGCTGGAATTCTCTCACCTGTTCCTGGTAGCAGATATATGCGACGAGTGCATTGTCGGTGTCGATTTCATGAAAGATCACGGAGTGATATTGGACATCGGGAACCAAGTCCTGAAATATCGAAACATCGAGATTCCGATGATCTATGGGATCCACTCGTATGAGACCTCGTTATCTGTGAAAACCGTCATCAAAGAAGATCTGACTTTGCCTGCTTCTTCAGAAGTATTCGTGTGGAAGAAATTGAAAGGTAAGCCTGGCAGCCATCGATACCTCATGGTCGAACCAGCATCTGTAAAGTCCTCCCAAAACGTCACCATTGGGAAGACTCTTGTTAGACCTGTAAAGAACATGGTTCCCGTACGAATACTCAACATCAAGCCGTACGAAGTTAAGCTTAGAAAAGGTGAGATTGTCGGACAATGCGAATCTGTATCAGCGATAACAAGGATCAGCGAAGAAGACCCAAGGCAAACATTGAAGTCCAAAGAGCTGAACTCCATAAAGACGAACATTCTCGAGTCCTCTAATCTTGGCCAACAACAACGAAGAACTGCAGAAGGTCTCCTCGAAGAATTTGCAGACATCTTTTCATCATCGCAAGGGAAATATGGCAGAACACAACTGGTTCAACATCGAATCAACACCGGGGATGCAAAGCCGATTCGTCAACCTGCAAGACGCCTTCCACTAGCCAAACAAGGTGAGGTTGAAGAACTGATAACCACCATGAAAGAAGAGGGTCTTATCGAAAGCTCAAAAAGCCCTTGGGCGTCTCCAGTGGTCCTGGTAAAGAAGAAAGACGGATCAACCCGCTTTTGCGTGGACTATCGAAGGTTGAACGATGTGACCAAGAAAGATAGCTACCCTCTGCCTAGGATCAGCGATACTCTGGACGCAATGGAAGGAGCACAATGGTTCTCAACTTTGGACCTGAAAAGTGGATACTGGCAAGTAGAAATCCATCCTGAAGACAAAGAGAAGACAGCGTTCTCGACAGGAAACGGATTGTGGCAGTTCAAAGTGATGCCTTTTGGACTGTGCAATGCTCCAGCGACTTTTGAGCGCCTTATGGAATGCGTCCTGCAAGGACTCACTTGGAAATCTTGCCTGGTCTATTTGGATGACGTCATCGTATACGGGAAAACATTTGACGAACATTGTACAAATCTGAGAGCCGTGTTTCAAAGACTTCGAGAAGCCCACCTCAAGCTCAATCCAGAAAAGTGTTCACTCTTCAAAACCGAAGTGAAATACCTGGGACATATCATCTCATCCCAAGGAGTTAAGACGGATCCTGATAAGGTTGACACCGTGAAGAATTGGCCAACACCACAGGACAAACATCAACTCCGAAGCTTTCTGGGTCTAGCCACCTACTATAGGCGCTTCGTCAAGAATTTTGCTGAGATCGCCAAGAGTCTACATCAGCTAACGGAAAAGGGAAAGCAGTTTAAATGGTCAGGTGAGTGCGAGCGCAGCTTTCAAGAGCTCAAGCAACGCTTGTGTAATGCACCAGTGCTGACCTACCCGACTCCAGGAAAACCGTTCATCATTGATGCTGATGCCAGCAATGTCGGGATTGGTGCTGTATTGTCACAGGTACATGATGGCGAAGAAAAGGTGGTTGCCTATTACAGCAAGGTACTCTCAAAGTCGGAAAGAAACTATTGTGTGACCAGAAGAGAACTTCTTGCACTGATTTTGGCAACAAAGCACTTCCATAAGTATCTCTATGGACAGAAGTTTCTTCTCCGAACCGACCATGGAGCACTAAACTGGCTTTTGAATTTCAAGAATCCAGAGGGTCAAGTGGCGAGATGGATTGAGAGGCTGCAGACGTACGATTATGAAATTCAACATCGGAAGGGGAAGCTTCACTCAAATGCTGATGCACTGTCTCGGAGACCATGTAAGCAAGACTGTAAGCATTGCAGACGCCAAGAAGAAAAAGAAGTGGTTGCTGTTCAACGAACCAGAACCGATCCCATTTATGGCTGGAGCAACGACGAGTTGAGGAAGGCTCAACAAGAGGACCCAGATATTGAACCCATCCTCGCATGCAAGGAACACCAGGAAAAACCAGAATGGGCCGATATCTCCGACAGAAGTCCGGCTCTAAAGGCCTATTGGGCACAGTGGGACTCATTGCATGTCCAAGAGGGTGTACTTCGACGTAAATGGGAATCAGCAGATGGAAAGTCCTATGTAATGCAGCTAGTCTTACCGAGATCGAAGATTGTGGACGTTCTGCGAGAGATGCATGATGGAGTTTCGGGAGGCCATCTAGGAGTAAACAAGACGCTAGAAAAGGTTCGACAACGATTCTATTGGCTACATGCAAGGGAAGATGTCGAGAAGTGGTGCCGAAAATGTGATACCTGTGCTGCCACCAAAGGCCCGAACAAAAAGAATCACAGCCAAATGCAGCAGTATAATGTCGGATCACCCTTTGAAAGGATTGCAATAGACGTGGCGGGTCCATTTCCGGAAACAAATAATGGAAATCGTTATATTCTGGTCGTCATGGATTACTTCAGCAAGTGGCCTGAAGCATACGCCATACCGAATCAAGAAGCCAAAACAGTCGCAGACCAAATTGTGTTCAACTGGGTGAGCAGATTCGGTGTTCCATTAGAACTGCATTCCGACCAGGGAAGGAACTTTGAATCAAACATATTCCAGGAAGTTTGTGGGCTTCTTCACATTAAGAATACAAGAACAACACCACTCCACCCACAATCTGATGGCATGGTCGAACGGTTCAACCGAACCCTGAAGGAACATCTTTGCAAAGTTGTGGACGACAACCAGCGAGATTGGGATCGACACATTCCACTGTTTTTGATGGCGTATCGAAGTGCAAGACATAGCTCAACTGGCCATACACCGTCTGAGATTTTAATGGGAAGGAACATCAGACTGCCGAGCGAAATCAAATTTGGATGTCCCACGTCGGAACCGCAAGCCGAGGATGTTTACTTGGATGACCTCAGGGAAAGACTCCTTCAGATCCACGACGATACCAGGTCAAAAATTAAGATGTTCAGTGACCGAATGAAGACACGCTACGATATACGAGCGACAACAACAGAGTTCCAAGCAGGAGATCGAGTGTGGCTTTACAATCCCCATCGACAAAAGGGGTTGTCACCGAAACTTCAACGGGACTGGGAAGGCCCATATACAGTGATTAGCAAAATCAACGACGTCGTGTACCGGATACAAAAAGGAGTCAGAGGTAAACTTAAAGTCGTACATCGCGACCGACTACATCGCTACAGTGGTGATGAAGATGAGGGATTTGTTCGGGACGATCAATCCTAAGGAGGGGGCAATGTAATGTGTATACACTTTATTTATCTCATACGCTCTGTATCTCCTTCTATTGTAATGTCTAATACTAATGTGTATACTTTATTATCTCTTACTCTCTGTATCTCTTTCTATATTTAATGTACACACTTTTCTTACTCTCTTTACTTACTCTGTATCTCTTTCTATATTTAATGTACACACTTTTCATTACTCTCTTTACTTACTCTGTATCTCTTGTTTATTTAATGTACATACTCTCTTTACTTAATATCGTTAATTGTAGTAGTAAACACTCGTGAGGGGCAATAATTAATTAAGATTAAGAGAAACTTTTTGTTTAGCATTAAGAACGTTAGCCCCTACAAAAATCCCAGTATTTTCTCTCGAACTTTCAGCTTCCCCAAGAACTAATAGGAACCAATAGTAGTTTCTAGAACCCATCATTTTTGATATAAATAGCCGTTTGGTGGCGAGGCGAATTAATTTTGATTGTGAACTGCGATAAGTAAAGTACACTGTGTTTGAAAAGTTATAATTGAAAGTGTTGAATAAATAAGTTTGTGAGTGATTTGAATAAAGTGAATTTGTGTTTTATTTAAAAAGTGAATAAGTTTTAATTGTCGGACCAAGCCGAATATTACAATATGTACATACATTGGTCGGTTGTTCCAATCAATCCCCCAAGCAATTCCTTGTTCTTGAAGCCGGCTCGACCAATAAACAAGGTTTAGTAAGGAGACCGTATTTGGGAGTGCTCGAACGTGTTATAAGGATTCTATGAAAAAAAAAATATTTCTCAAAATTTTCAGACGAAATTGAGTATGAGTACATACATGCCGCACTTAATTATTGGCACACTTAGCTTTTCAAACTTAGAAGGCAACTTTTTCAAACTAACCACCATGGTATTTTAACAATTTTTTTGTCGTTCAACAGTTATCTTATTTTCTATCTAATGCAATAAGTTTCATCACCATTTGTTGATCCGTATTATAGAAAACGGAATATTTAACATTAAACTACTCAAATACTCGCACAAAATTATTAGCACACTTAGCGTTTCGTGCAATAAATTTAATCCCACCAAGGAATTTTTAACAATTTAATATGATAATTAATAATTTTAATTTTGTTTATCAAGTAAGGAGCTCAAAATTTTAACATAATCGAACACAAAAAGTAGAAAAAAGTGCACCCGAAAAAAAATTAGTCTCAAACAGAGAGAAACAATGGAATCTGAAAAAAGTAGTAGTTAATATGCATAGCCAGGGTATATCATATGCAGAAATTGGTAAATTAATCAACAGAAGCCGTTACACTATCCGAAGCATCGTGTAACGTTTTAATGGTGAGTCTAACTTCAAAAGTGTCAAGCAAACCGGTCATCATCGAATTTTGGATGTTCGAGAATGCAACAAGATTGTCCGAAAAATTAAGGTAGATCCAAAAACCATCAATTGCTGCTGAAGTAAAACAAAAACTTGGCTATTCTATCAATCCCATGACCGTAAGAAGAATGCTTCATGAGGCCGGTTTCAACTTTCGAGAAGCTAGATGGAAGCCAATGATTTCAAAAATCAACCAAAATAAACGTTTGGACTATGCTCTTGAGTACAAGACAAAACCATTTGATTTCTGGAATGACGTTCTGTTCTCCGATGAAAGCAAGTTCAACAATTTTCGGTCCGATGGCAGCATATCTGTGTTGAGGAAGCCTAGCACTGCACTAGAAAGGAAAAAAATTGTCTCCCACTGTTTAACATCGTGGTGGAGGAGTTATGGTGTGGGGTTGCATGTCTGCTGACGGTCTGGGCGAGTTCGTTTTCATCGAAACCATAATGGACAAAAAAATGTATCTGAAAATTTGAAAGAAAAACCTAAGGAAAAGCGCCGAAATGTTAAATTTAACACACTTCTTCACATTTCAACACGACAACGATCCAAGCATACGGCTCAAGATGTGCGTATGTGGTTAGCCTACAATACTGCACATGTGCTTCCAAACTCACCACAATCTCCGGACCTAAATCCTATTGAACATTTATGGGAAGAATTGGATAGAAAGGTTAAAAAGCGCGCAATTTCCACGAAAACTGAGCTCAAACAGACGTTGATTGAAGAATGGCAAAATATTGGAGAACAAACAACCAAAAACTTGGTGCATTCTATGACAAATAGATAAATGGCTGTTATTAAACAAAAGGGTTTGCCTACAAAATATTAAGGGTTGTTTATTTGTCCATTGTTTAAGATCTTAACTAAGTGTGCCAATAATTTTGTGCGAATAATTAATCAATGTTTGTGAACTATTTGAATTTTCTCAAAGCCAATGGACAATTTCCAAATAAAATGACCTGCATTTGATTAAAAATATATGCATCCACTAAAGAATAAGACAATGGTTTAAATTATCCTTTTTCAATCGCCTTAAAACAACATTTGGTTTAAAAACGTTTGGTGTGCCAATAATTAAGTGCGGCACTGTATATTGATCAGATTTTTTCATAATTTGTTGTAGTGGAAAAAGTATAATTTTTTGACATTGCCGTTTGCGATTTGAAAAGCACAAATTTCGTTTTTTCTACCCTTAACCCTCTTCAGGTTAGAAAAAAAAAATTAAGAAAATCTTTCGGTCGGTTCTTTTATACATATATGTAGATAATCAGCAACTCAAAAGTTCCGAAGTTTGAGTCGGTTATCAATTATTTTTAGGTCATCTGCAGCTCCACCACTCAGCCTAATTTCTATAAATTTTGGTTCGTTTGCTGTGTGGTTTTACCAACAAAAAAAAAATGCAAAGTGTTTGATTATACATTAAAATTGCCAAGTTAACAAGCTACTTGTTTTCTCAGTTCGTTGATCACATTGCCCCGAAATAAGCCCATAAAATCCTTAAGTCCACAAATCTCGTACTCAATTTCCCGTTCATGGATTTCAACTTCAAATTATATGCCGTAAGCTAAAAATTCTTTCCTATCCAAATAAATTCAAAAAGATACACATTTCGAACAGAAAAGACTTTTCCCCATCTTGAATATGGCTCACAAAAAACACAAGGACACACATAACACTGAACCATTCCCTAAACCAATAGATTTCCTGGTAATCTTTACATCTACATTCGATTGTGTCCCAATAAACCTTAGCGCTAGCGCAGCTCGAAAAAAGCGATATTTTATTCAATGGCAGCACTCGACACATCCTTAACAATAATGGAAGATGGGAAGGATATAGGTATTAGGTATGTATTTCGCCCACTCAGGCTTCTTAAGATATGTTATTAAGGGGAACGTGTGTTTTGCTGCTAAGCAATATTTTTACTGATGAAGCTCAAGTGTATGACTGCATGGTATGCTTGTGGACTAGAAGAGTAATTTGGCAACAAATAAAGCATACATCCTGACTGTTTTTTGTCTTGACTTGTCCCCGAATTTAGAAGGCTTCCTTTTCATGAGACCTTATATTTGTTTAGACGTTCGATGACAATGACACTGACAATGACAAGATATAGCGAGAAAAGTTTATTTGACAGAAAAACATACTCAAGCGATATTTAGGGGAAACTGTTCGTTATGACTTATGATTGTCCTAAGTTAAAAATTTATTACTCTTTAAGGGCGTGCGAAAGCTGCTCTTGGTTCAGGGCATATACAAATTCAGTCAGCAATTAATCGAAATTGCTTTTGGAACAAAAATGTAATAAGGATAAATTTAAACATTCATGAGTGGATTCCAGGGGTGGTGTTTAAATATTCTCTATTAAGTTTTACCGCGTATGGGGCGAGTATTCAGACAATTTCTTTGACTGTTTGTGAGCTTAGATCAAAAATATGGGTCGAACTCTGTCGAGAGCCCTTATTAGGACGCAATTTGCCACTCAGCATCATCCCTTGTGAAACGATGGAAAAAATTCGGACGTTCTTTTTTAACTCTTGTATCCGTTTTCAACTGTAAGACATCACATGTCATTCTATCTGGCACTAAATGCTTATGGCCTGAAGTAGCAGCAAAATAGAGTGAGGCTATTATTTGTTATCCTTTAGACGGTTTGTTCGTCCAAAAAAATAAAAAATATATGATGATATGCCTAACATGATACAAACAAACAAGATTTGGCAGACAGGCTTTCATTGTTTGGCACATAAATGTCAAAATTCCTGTGGGGAATAACATTTTACGACGGAGGGTGCAGGGGATACACCAAAATGACGTTACACTAATACGACATGACAATTACGAAAATAGAAAATAACATAATACTTACCATTCATAATACTTACCTTAGATAACACTTCCAATATATAAAACTTAGCTGCTAATAATACTTACCATATAATAACACTGACCTTATAATAAAACCTACCTTATAATAAAACTTAACTCATATAATACTACTGCAAATAATACTTACCTGATAATATTACTCCCTTATAATACTTACCCAATAATATTTCCACCCAATAATAAATACAAAAAAAAAATTAAATCAATAAATAATAATAATAATAATAACAAAGTGGTACTAATACCGGGACCCTGACTGTATCACAAACATTTAATTTCAATCGGCAACAACAAAATACAGGCATTCCATTGCCGAAATAAAGCACCGCTTCTCGCCACCAACGACCATCGATATGATCGCAATGCAAGACAAGAGAATAGCAAAACAAACAAAAAAAAAACAAAAAAAAAAGCTATGTAAATACAGAACACCTGCACTCATTGCAAATGAAAGGTACCGCTGCCCACTGGACATAGCAATGCTTTGCTTAGTGATAGGCTTATGGGTTAGTGGTAGCACTTATTATCATTAGCATTAGCTTAAGCTTAGCTAAGTGCAATGACACCCAAATTGCACTTGCTGCGACAACAGCTGGCCGTTACCTTGGTGGTGTGATGTTGATGGGCTAGCTGAACTTAAGATGGGATGTTGTATGTACACAACGGTTCGGCTAGTACATAGACATCATACCACCGAGGTATGGAAAAGTGATGTAGTTTGGGTGTCACGGCACTTAGTTAGCGAATCCAGTGTGCGGCGGTAGCTATTTTGATCGTTTGAAAGTTTTTTTAAAGGGCTCAGTTTTGCAAACGTGAACAAAAGTTTTTTTTTTGAACAGTAAAGAAAAAACAACAAAAAAAAAATAAAAAGGACAAAGTTAATTTTGAACAAACAAACAAAAAAATATAAAGACACGATTAAGTGCAAATAAAAAAAAAAAAATTTAAACAAAGTTACCAAATAAAAAAAAAAAAATCGTGAAACAAAAACGTAAGAAACGATACATTATCGAATCGGCGGTGGTGCAGTGGCGGTGCAAAATTTTTTGTAAAGTGCAACCCTCTCCCCCCCCCCCTTTAAAGTAAAACGAAAATCAAAACCTGAAAGTAGACTCACCTGGAAAGAAAACCTAGAACTACCTGAATAGAAAAATAAACTTACCTGAAAAGAAAAATTACCTGAAAAGAAATAAACAGAGTTATACCTGAAGAGAAAAAAAATATACTTACCCCTGAAAAGAAAATTTATACTTACCCCTGAAAAGAAAACAAAATATACTTGATAAAACAAAACAAAAACAAAAATTTGTAAAACCTGATAATAAAACAAAACTTACCTATTAACAACAAAAACAAGTACCAGCCTGAAACGAAAGAAAACAAAGCAAAATTAAGAAAGGAAAATTGTACTATCCAGACGTCCTCACCAGGAACCGGAACAGAGGCGTCCCATCATATTTGTGTTTGTGATCTGTTGAAAATGTGTGCCCTGTTAATTTTAGTGTTATTTAGAGTTTAATTATTTTAATATATTTAGATTTTCAAAGGTGATTTAAGTGTACAAAAATTAATCATACTTACCCTTCAAATACTATAAACGGCCGACTTTAAGAAAAAAAAAGGAAAAAAAAATAGGGAAAAGTTCCCGATTCGCGGCGACTACAAAAAAAAGCAAAGGAAAGTTTTTTTTTTTTCATTGCAGCTCATCAGTTCCAGGTAGTGCACTGCGCGGGACCGACGGAGTAAAGCACAAGTAAGTCATTTTGTTTTAAATTTCTTTCCTTATTAAACAAAAAAAAATAAAATAAAAAAAATAACTCGATAAAGTTGGCGGCTTATATAGAAAAAAAACACAGTTTAAAGTACAGAAAAAAAGGGTCAACAATAAAGAGAAAATCCACTGTCACCTAGGGAAAAAAAAGAAAATTATTTAAACGTAAACATTCATAACATTAATAAAAAAAACTTAACTTACCTTGAGAGAATACCTAGAAAAAAAAAGAAATAATTAAACTTTATTTAGTAATGTTGTAATTTTAATAACTTACCTTAAGGAAAACTTAATTTAACGACACATTATATTAGCTTTTATCATAAGTTATTTGAGAAGAACTTTTTTTAATAAAAATGTTAAAATTAATTTGAAACACCCTGTTTTCGTGGTTAAATAGTTAACCGTGGGAAAATTCTATTATTCTATTTTTCGAGGTCATAGGTTCCTAGGAAACATGGGCTTGTGAAAAGTCGGTCAAAACAGAGGTAAGCTGGGGTGGTAGGGGAAATTTAGGACAAGGTGGTTCGGGATTAGGGGCTACCACACAAAATTGGAGGTAGTGGTAGCCATGGTGGTGTCGGACCGGCACATGGGTGGGAAAATCCTCCGAGGGCCAACAACACCTGGACCCTCGGCCCTACTGGAGTCACCCCTCCCCTTAAATTCTTCAATCGAGGTCCCCATTTTTTTGATATTTCAGATTTTGGCATGAAATTTAGACGTAGCAACAGTCCAGTGCTTCGGCTCCAAGAACTCCGCCCCATCCGACGAGCACCAGCCGGGGATAGCATGCCAAACGGGGGTCGGAGCCTGGACACCCCTCTACCTCCTGCTGCCCGGACCAGCCTCATACGCCTGTAGGTATGAGGTTGTAAGGGTGGTCTACGAGGAGTAGAGGGGGCGAAGATCTATTTTGTTACATTCCTACGCTCGGTATGTGAGCAAATAAAAAAAAAAATTGAATACATACTTGGAATTTTCAGTGATCTGGAAGGATTTCTTTTTATTCATATTCATTTCATTGCTAATTTATAAATTCTTAAAAGTCATGAGGGGGGTTGGTGGCTGGTAGATTGCCTTTTTTCGGTTGTCTTTTTTTTTGTATGAGGGCACATCAAGGTCTATTCTGAAGTCAAGCAGAAATTCTTTATAAAGGTTCTGACAGTGCAGATCAAAATTCTGTATAATTTTAATATGTAATTCGAAGCCATGTAAGCTAATGTGTATAGTATGCAATGCATGTGCTCAGATTGATGCCAGGAAGAAATGTACATAGATTTCAACGTTAATCCGCATTTTCTATTGCATTTTTCTTATGATTCATTACGGAATTTCCAAAACAAGGTATTTATTGACATAATTCATTTTAAGTGCTCTTCTTTTAGATAGACAGATGGATATAATTTTTATTTTCATAGACAGAGGCTTTAATAATTTTTAACGGTGCAAACTCAGAGATATGATATTTCATTATATCTTACAACTGAAAAATTTTATTTTTTGTTTTAATAATTTGAATAATAGATATTTTAATTTCCCTCGAAGGAAAACTATGAAAAAAACCTTCATTTAATATATTATTTAGAATTTTACATAAAAGTGACTAGAAAATGACTTAAAAACTAATGGAATTGCCAGGTCTTTGGGTAAAGTTATTAAATTTAATAAATAATTATAATAAATAATTAAAAATAAATAGTAAAATAATCGATAAATAAATTGACAAACAATTAAGTAAATAAATAATCGGTAAATAAATAAATATAAATGCTCTTCTTTTAAACTCTTCCTAAGAAAGTATTTTTATTGATACGTTTCGCAACCAACGACTTTCCACTTAACCAAAACCAATAGGTTTTTTCGCACGCGTCCCTTGTAAAATGTTTTCTGAATTGCTAAGCATTCCCATAGTTTTACTCTCCTATAATGCAAATCCTCACAAGCTTCCTAAACTAGCTGTAAAGACCATCTGGTAAGGATAAGTCGTGAATTTCAAATGCAATGTATTTGTATTTTGAATAGTCCACATCTGGGGGTTTTCCCTGGATTCCTTGATGGTTACTTTTTACGGTTGTAATGCTGTGCTGTTGCGATGCAAACATAATGCCAAAATATTCCCAAAATTACCAGCTTTAGAGAGAATAAACTTGAATGCACCAAATCCCCGAGGGCAATAGCAAAAAGAGGCAAAGATCAAAGACAAAGAGCGAACAAAATTCTGTAGTTGAATGAGAATATTGGATGATGGGCATCATTCGGTATGCGCAACGAAAGTACAAATTGTATTTAAATTACACTTTCTTCTCGTACCGTGAATCTGTAAGCTGGTGCATCCAAACATTTTCAGGTCCAGAGAAACTTTCAGCCATTTTTTCGACTGCATCTGTGTGAGTGAAATGTTCTTTATTAGCCTTTTAGGGGACTTAAAGGAAAACAAAAGTGTATAAACAGAAGTTTTTCGTAGGAACACAAAACGTTTATTGTGAAAAGGATGTAGGATGTGTCCTTTTAAATTATGAGCATTGTTCTACGTGGTTGTTGGTTCTTCTGGTTAACGTCTTAACTCTTAGAAAAACGTACGCCGCCGTACCCCATTTCAATTTTAATGGTTAACAAAAATTTGTTCATAAATAGGAAACAAACAGAATTCCTAAAAAAGCAACTCTTATACGTAATTTTACTTTTTGGCACTTTATCTTCCTGGTATTGACTAAAAATAAAAAGGCATCCGTATACTTTAATCACAGACTGCGAAAGCAGCCGCACACTTTGATCACATACTGAGGACAGCAGCCGTCCACTTTAATCACAGACTGAGAACAGCAGCTGAACACTTTCATCACAGACTGAGAAAGCAGACGAAAAGTTTAATCACAGATTGGGAATAGCAGCCGTATATTTTTTAAGGTTTCTATGTCCACGTCGATTCTAGATCTAGACTAGCCACTTGTTTAAAATAAAAAGAATCTTAAATCTAAATGCGTACCTCTCCACATAAGAAAAAAGAACTCTATTCTTAGTGTATTTTTACTACTTCTTTAAAGATTTTCATAAGAAAACAAAATGTGAATTATAATTCGACAAAGTCAAATCAGTAGGTACCTGTATGAAAATAATAACGATGGCAGCGATGTGTATAGATTTATATATTGTATTCGTTTCATTACACTATCCCAATTGTTGGCTTTCCAAATTTCTGGTAATGTTTCATTTGAACTATGCATCCAGCGCATGTTCGCACTATCGAATTTGAAACAATTCGACTCCGTACCAGATTCACATACCCAATAGCTTTCTTTCTGTATTGTGGTCGATATGGTTGACACTTCAAAGAGCTGAAAACAGTCGATTGCTTAAAGAAATTTAGTGAAACTCCTTACATTAGAACTTCTTCATACATTTAATGCACAAGATTTTCAAAATCAACCCACATTGACCTATTTTGACCAAAACAATTAAACTTGGCCATTAGTTAATTAACCACTGTGGTCCTGCCTGTGTCTATTGTTCTAAAAAGCTGACAATGATTTCATTATAGAGAAAAAAAAACCATATCAAGGCAGGTGCCATCAAGTATAAATATAAACGCAAAGTTACCCATTTTCATGAGCCAAACAAACTCATTGAACAGAATGGACTATGAATCAAGATAACCTCACGAAAACCACACGTGTGTGTATTCTCAGATTATATTATGTTAACAAACAGATCTCGTCTTTGAACTTTGCACCTTCATCAGGATGAAAAATACCACAAAATTTCACCGCACAGGAAACACATGAGATAAAGTTAATTTTCGAAGCCATTTTATCGTGTGAAAGAACAAGGTCAATGCATCACATGCTAAACCATTATTATTCTTTGCCCGAAGGAGCAGATAACTTAAAAGGTTCGAGAACCGAAAGATTGGATCAAGAAAATCTGTCATCATCTTTGTTTAATTAACTCCTCTTATTCTTTCAGCTTTTTCCATCCTTTTGTGATGATGATGGAGAAACAAACAAGCTCCTATCAATTTTCCTTGTTTTCAAGGAGTGATGTGTTATATATTGTTACACATTAAAGTGGCAACTCGTTTAAATGGGACTGAACACAACCTTTGCCCATATGTCAAGATATCATGATGACAGATGAAAATGACTTCCTTTTTTGTTCTGACATAACCTAACGAGAAAACGTGTGACAGATTTTAACCTCGAATGAAGAAAGAATAAAAATTGAATTAAATTGAATTATATTAAAAAAAGTATTTATTAAAAGTCGATTTACTTTACTGGCGACGAGGAAAAACAAAAAATGAACGATAGCGCAATGGCAAATGTGAATGCGGAAGTAAATGGAACACCGGTTTTTGGCAAATTGGAGCAATTCCAACCCTCGATGTCTTGGAACAATTATAAAGAGAGGATGGAGTTCTATTTCGAGGCAAATGGGCTAAAAAATGAAATACAGCAAAAAGCAGCATACTTACGAGATTATTCGCTCATTGCTTACATCATTGGGCCCGAAAGATGTCACGTTTCAGGAAATTCTGGATAAATTGGATGGGCACTTCCATCCAAAGCCTAACGAAATTGTCCAGAGGTTTGCGTTTCACAAAAGATGCCAAAAACCAGGAGAATCGATACCCGATTTCGTCAAAGATTTACGTAAATTGTCCGAACATTGCAACTTTGTAGAATTGAACAATATGTTGCGTGATCAAATCGTATGTGGAGTAACAGATGAGGCTTTACAAAAACGATTGTTCAGTGAGACAAAACTCGATTTTCAACGAGCTTATGAGCTGGCTCTAGCACATGAAACAGCTTTTAAAAATGTCTCGGATGTACGTGGCTCAAACAATAACGAAGTGATGGCGGTATCAAAGCATGCTCCAAACCA
The DNA here is from genome assembly GCA_943590905.1 of Sphaerophoria taeniata. Lineage (NCBI taxonomy): Eukaryota > Metazoa > Arthropoda > Insecta > Diptera > Syrphidae > Sphaerophoria > Sphaerophoria taeniata. The sequence goes on along the minus strand of OX016540.1, from coordinate 17,109,383 downwards.
AAATGTCACACATTTGAGTAAATGTTTTCGTTGCGATGGACATCATCAACAAGAAAAATGTTTTTTTAAAAACAGAATCTGTGATTTTTGTCATAGAAAAGGTCATTCGAGCAGGGCTTGTTTTAAGAAGAAGGCAGGTACTAAGCAAAAGAACACGGGTCACGAAGTGCACGTGTTACAAGAAGAGGCAGCTGAGCCATATAATGCACGAGACGGCGACCTTTTGCCGTCACAAGATGATGGATATTTCTACGAGATAAACAATGTCGACGAAGCACAAACGCGCAAGTTTATCACCAAATTAATTATAAATGGAGCTAGCGAAGAGTTTGAAGTTGACTCTGGAGCATTTTGTACAATTATATCAGATGTCACCTGGAACCGTATTAAAACACCAAATCAAGAATTGAACACATCATCTCTCATTCTTCAAACCTGGTCAAAAGAAAAACTTAAAGTTTTAGGATCATCTCGGGTGAATGTTAAATATAATTCAAAAGAATTTAATTTGCTCGTTGTTGTTATTTCAGGTGGCGGAAGGAGTTTGTTGGGTCGGGATTGGTTTAAACCACTGGGAATATCAATCAAAGGAGTACATGTTATTGAAACAGGTGGAAGTTGGAATGGGATTTTAAGAAAATATCCACAGGTGTTTCGAGACGATTTAGGAGCGCATGTGGGACAACCTGTCAATATTGAATTATTGCCAGGGGTTAAACCAATATTCTTAAAACATCGCCAGGTTCCTTTTGCCTTAAGAAATCAAGTCGAAGCTGAGATTGACAAGTTGGTGCATCAAAAATTTTTGGAGCCGGTGGAATTTTCACGTTGGGCAACACCTATAGGCCAGTTCTTAAAAAAGATGGATCCATGCGTATATGTGGAGATTATCGAAGTACAGTCAACGTGGTAATCAAGTCCAATGCGTACCCACTGCCATTGTATGGAGAAGTTATGGCTGCGATATCTACTGGAAAAATATTTACAAAATTAGATCTTCAACAAGCCTATCAACAGCTTATTGTAGATGATGAACTTGCCGATGTACTGACCCTCAATACCCACCGAGGGTTATTTAAGGTAAGAAGACTTCCTTTTGGCGTAGCTGCTTTACCGGGGATTTTCCAAAAATTTATAGACAATTTACTCCAGGGAATAAGGGGCGTTAAAGCTTTTATTGATGACATAATAATATCGGGGGAAGATGAAGCTTCACATAACACAAATTTAGAACTCGTATTAAATAAATTAGCTAAAGCAAACATCACTGTTCGGAAATCTAAATGCATTTTCGGTAAATCAAAAGTGGATTTTCGTGGATTCGTGATAGAATGTGTAACTGAGTGGACGTTTGTGAATTTCAGTGGCAACAAATTTAATTTTTCAAACGTTTATTAAAACGTACCAATAACTTAATCTGCTAAAGATCTAATTCAAATCAAGACTTATTCATATCGGATCAATGCTATAAATTTGAATCTACACAATTTCATTTAAATTCATTCTATACACGTGATAAAAATTAAACCATTTTATTCGCCATAAATATAAATCTCTTAAGGCCTCTTTATCCGAAACACACATACAAGTTTAAGTCAACTAATCTCTGAAATCATATTCCCTCACATGAATAATAATAAAAAGCGTAACAGAAAAGTCTTTTCTTCGCCCCCCGGTCAACAACTGCAACTTACCTATCCTGAACCGAAACAACCGAAAAGCGTCTTAAACACGTCACATTCTCCTCGCCTGAGAGAAACACCACTATGGCACAAAAGGATGACGTCTCACTACGCAGTGATTACATTGTTTCTTTGCTTTCCTCTAAAATGGATGATTTTGAGAAGAGAATAATAGCGGAATTTAAAACTGATATTGCTGCACTCAACAGCTCTTTTGATGACGTCACTGATCGTATAGGAACACTGGAAGCTAAACTTCACGATATTGATGTTATAAAAGAAGAAAATAAAATGCTTAAAGACGAACTCAAAAAACAAGATGAAGAACTCAAACAAATCAAAGCACTAATTGATCGCAATGAAGAAAATCATCTTTCTAGCCAAATTCAGAGTGATGCTCTTATTCATGGTTTACCATTCATCGAAAATGAAGATCTTAAATCAACTTTTAATTTTTTTTGTAACACCTTGCTAATAAAGACCGAAATGATTCGGGAATCGGGACATTTTTCGCTTACGAACAAAACAGCCGACACACAATCCGCCCGTTATTATTAAATTTAATTCTCCACGGGATAAAAACACGACACTGCGGGCTATCGCAAACTTTCGCTCTGTTTCAAAAAAAGCACTCAGTCTCCGTCAATTTGGAATTCCGTCTGACAAGCCAGTATTCATTCATGAATGCCTTACACCTAAAAATCGACTCATCTTGCAGAATGCAATAAAATATAAAAACAATAGAAACTTGTTCTCAGCTTTTACCATGAGAGGAATGGTTTATGTTAAAAAGAACCGTAATGGTAAAGCTCTATTAGTAGAAAACATCGATGCACTGAATGAAATTGCCACTGAATCCTCAACAGCAACAAATGAAGCAGCTAATTAACTCTACCTACCAAAAAAACTGTATACAACAACTCCTTTATAATTCTTTCTTTATTATTATACTTTTTTTTCTTTCTCTTACAACTATAATCATTTTCTTTTTTCTCTTCTTATGTATTGCTTTTACTCTTTCTCTTAAATTGATTAATTACAAAACGAATATTTTTTTATGTGAATATAGAATCATCATAATTATGGTCAAACAATCTCTTGATAATGGTCATGCCAGTGGCGGATTAAAGGTTGAGGGCGCCATAGGCAAGCATCTCACTGGCGCCCCTATATGCGGAAATATCTCGTACTATAGTTTGATCAAAATCGCTGCACCGCACCTAAAGAAAAGGCGTTGAAATATGGGCCAAGAAAAAAGAGACTTAGTTAACATGGGATCTACTAGTATTCCCCGAAAGCGAATTTGGTTATTTTATGATCTGCCGCAACGTAAATTTTGTAAACCAAGTTAACTCGAGTTGGCTCTTATACAAACCGAGTGGCAACTGGGTTCTCAAATCGGATTGCCCCGAAAATCAATCTAGAAAGAACTTTAAAAAGCAGAAAAATTAGGTTTTAAATCCGTCGAAATTTTTGACATCCGCTGATGAACTTCCAACATTAGATTACTTGCCCCTACAATAAGTAAAATCAATACCTATTCAAGACGCATACAAAATTAGAAGAAAGCTAAGTCGATATCCGAGTTGGCAAACCGAGTTGACTCTGTACTGTAAGAGTAATCAGAACAAAAACATAAAATGTAAAAAAAGAGCCAAGTTCTCTTATGTGCGAACAACACTGTGTAAACAGTTAGCCACCAAAAGTAATGAGATCTAAAAGAACGCCAAGTTCTGACATGTAAAAGTGTTATATTGAATATTTTAAATCATAGAAAATAATACAACAATATTAAAAGAAAATGGAAAATAGTTTGGATGAAAATTTACAAGTTCACTGTTCAAGTTTTAAAATGTTATTAATCACGCTTCAAACAAAAACTTGCCAAGTGAATTTTCATCCGAACTATTTTCTATTTTCTTTTAATATTTTTGTATTATCTTCTATGATTTAAAATATTCAATATAACACTTTTACATGTCAGAACTTTGCGTTCTTTTAGATCTCATTACTTTTGGTGGCTAACTGTTTACACAGTGTTGTTCGCACATAAGAGAACTTGGCTCTTTTTTTACATTTTATATTTTTGTTCTGATTTCACATCTTTTTGCAAAGTTTTTTTTTTATGGAAGCATTATGCAAACCTTAACAATATAATTGCTCTGCCAATTTATAAATAAATAATATGTAGGTAAGGTTAGACTGGCTGTCTAGATGTCACATTCAGACATCAAGGGTCCATTGTGAAACCAATAACTCATGGATTTTTATGTAGTTAAGCAAACCATAATTCTAATTTTCAACATCCAATGACCATTTTAAGAAAGTGGGTGGCAGCCATGCCCCTTTAATGAAACTGCAATTTTGTACTTATATTTTCTCTTATACTCACCCGAAACCCTATCAGAATTTCGAATTTAAACATTTTCGACCATTTTAACAAAGTGGGCGGATACCACGCCCCTAAATGGAAATAGATTTTTTTTCTCATTTTTTTATGTTTTTCAACCAAAACCTTACAAGAATTCCAAATTTCAACATCCTACGACCGTTTTAAGATAGTGGGCGGAAACCACGCCCCTAAATGAAACCAAAATATTTTCCTTATATTTTTCCTTATATTCAACCAAAACCCTGTAAAAATTCCGAATTTCAAGATCCTACGACCAGTTTTAGAAAAGTGGGCGGATACCACGCCCCCTGAATGAGCAACTTGAAATTTTCGATTTTTTCCTTTGTATACACCCGAAAACCTACCACTGTACCAAATTTTAAGATTCTGCCATTGTTAGAAGTGCTTCATAATTTTGATGATCAGTCAGTGAGTGAGTCAGTCAATTACGGTTTTTGAAATGTTTACTGTTCAATATCTCAGGTAGTAGTGGTTCTACAAAATTATTTTTTTTACGGGGCCTTTGTGCCCATGAAGTAAATACGTAATTCAAATTTGAAGCTTCTAACTCTATGGGTTCAAAAGTTATGGGGGGTTAAAAATGTGCTTGAGTTCGATCCTGTAAAAATGGGGTAGTGCTAGAACTTGGCTGGGCACTACCGTGCCCTTTGATTGCTCAGGATCAGGACCGCTGTTTATTTTAACAAAAGATGCAACATGCAAGTGCAATACGTATTCACAAGTTTGTTACTTTAACAACCACGTATGAACTCGCATTATTTTCCACTTGTAAGAATTACTGCGCCCGTGCGCCCCTTTGTTGCCGCGCCCCTAGGCACGTGCCTAGTTTGCCTTTAAGATAATATGCCACTGGGTCATGCAGCTAATGTTCAATATACGTTGGATTATATTGTATCCATCGTCTTTTGTTTTTAATTATGGTTGAGCCTAATTTGGATGATCGCATTGGGGAGCCCTTATTCGAAGGTTTGCATGTCTCTATGCGCTCTATGATACGTGTTTTAAGTGGTCTGCATGCTGGTTTGAAGGTCTGCCATATAAATGCCCAAAGTCTCAATCCTAAAATTGATGAATTTCGTTATATTTTCGAAAAATCTAATGTTGATATAGTGTGTGTTTGCGAAACATGAGGTGCGTTTTTGCGCTGACGATAGTTGACTATAGTTTTTGTGTCAAAAAAAAAAATGGTTGATGTGTCATAGTTGAAATAGTTAGAAATAGTTGAAATAATCCAAAAACGCTTTTTAGTTGAGCTGTCAAACAAGAAAAACAAAAACAAATCTTTTGAGGTTACATTTTTCTTTTCTTTTGATCATAATATTAATGGAATGGATAAAGAGACAACAATTTTCGTTGCTCTAAATTTATTGCAAAAATTCAAGAACGATCTTGATATGGTAAGTTTTTGAAGAAAATTAAAATAAGAAAATATTTATTTATCTTTGAACAACCCACAGCAAGAAAGGCAAATGCAATATTCGAACTGAAGTCCACCCTCCATGATGAAATCCTCAAGCTGTTCCAAGTAAGCCAGCTCCTGATATTCTCCTAATTGCTGCTTCCAGATTCGCTGAAAAACTATCAATAATCAATTCAATATCTATTTCGTGCTTTTATATAAATAAACGGAGAAAGTCTTTATTTTCTGATACTAATGAAAAATTTACTGCCGACAGAATTATATACATGCATAAAAGCAATAATAAAAATAAGGCCGAATTTGTTCGCATGTTTCTTGCTGATTGTCTTCCTCAGCTGATGGCTTCGTCCTTCTCCTTCGCCCTTCTTCGGCTTCCAGTATTGCCTCGACTTCGGTCAGCTGGTTGTCGGTGATGGTGCGCATACTTGAGTCGTTCTTTATTGTCTTCGAGGTTTTTGAGCTTGATTTCGATAGCTGAAGCTGCATCGATGACGTTTGAGGACTTTTCCCGCTCTTCGTTGAGTTCACGAAGGAGTTTCTTGATCTTCAAACGATGAGCTTGTGAAATTTGTTCGACGACCTAAAGAATACAATGAACGTTAAATGAGATCTGTTTGGAGATGAAAAACCTTACCTCAGATTTCTCCTTCAGCCTCTCCTGCTCGGCGTTTTCGCACATTTTGTGCTCCAGTTGCTTCTCCACCTTCCACAGGTTTAAGTTTGCCTTTCGTGCCGACTGACGTTAGACAATCATCTGCTCATGGGCAGCGGCCAACTTGTCCTCCAATTTTTGGTACTGCTTCTCGAGTAGGTATATCGCCGACGCTCTTCGGTCGTTCACTGAACTTCTCAGCCATGTACTCCCGAAATAGGGATGTTTGCGGATCGCAGTGTGGTCAATTCGATTGGAAGGGATTGTGACCAGGGAGAGATTGAGATTCTTGAAATTGGTGCTGACTTTTAAGTCACTTGGAAAGGCGATCATTTCCTTGGCGTGACTCTCCTCGCAGTGACTGAGGATTTTCAAATATGTCTCGTGGACATTGTGGCATTGTCCTCGTGAAATGGTGTGACTTCGCAGATAAGTTCATAGCCTATAATACCCATGGACCAGAAGTCACAGCTGACCTGTAAGTAGTTTTTAGCATCAATGTTTTGTTTAAAACTCGAGGTTTGAAAGAACTTACACTCTGCTGGGACTTGGTCAATCTTCAATAGGAAATTGTCTCGAGCAGTTCTGGAGCAATGTAATCAGGAGTTCCAACCGGCGAGGAACTGTACACATGCCCGTCACGATTCACGGCAGCGGGATTTCAAAAATCTTCCAGTTTGATGGCGGTCGATTAGAATGTTTTCCGGATTGATGACGCGATGGACATAGCCCATGCAATGGAGAGCATGAATTTATGAAAATTATGAAATTATGAATTTATGAATTTATTCTGATTTTGAAAACAAGATGATTCCCTTCGGATCTTAAAACCAGAATGTTTTTACGAGTACACACTACACTACACATTTTGAAACTAAAAAAAAAGTGCACGAGAGAAATTTCCTCATTTTCGTATGAAGTTCCTTTTGCAAAATCTCCGGCGAAATAAAGTTCTTTTTTTCCGATAATTTAAGATTTGTAAGGGGAACCTTATTTTCTTTATTTTGTAATGAAATAATTGAAGACGAACAGAAATACTTTGATTGTAATCAAATTTGCGGCAGTACGGAATACGGATACGGACGACTACGCGGTTGTAAAAAATGCACAAACAGAATGTTTTTTTTTAGATTCAAGATTGACAAACGCCATTATACAAAAAAAAAAAACACTTTGACACACCAACCACTTTCAACTCACCTCCTGAGATGGATTGGAAATAGTTAGAGATAGTTACGATTTGACACATCAACACAGACCGCAAAAACGACAATTGTGATTACGAATCGTAACTATTGGCGTGCAAAAACGAGAAATAGTCAACCATTGTTGATTATAGTTGATTATAGTCAGCGCAAAAACGCACCTCTGGTAGGTAGTAAGAAGTAAGTTCGTAGGTACTACAAATAAATGGGAGAACCCAATTAATTTTTTAATTCGTTTAGAACAAATAAGTATAGGGTGCCTCAGTAAGAGTGCACTTTTTCATTTAAAAATAAAGACAAGTATTTTATGACCGAGTTGTGATATTTTTATTGCATTGTAAGAGGCCAGTTATAGCTATCATTGAAATGGATCCGGAAAATCTTTGAATGGATATTTAACTATTGTGGTTTTCCATTGAACCAAAACATTGATGTACCGTCGCACTATGGGGTCTTGCATTGGCTGAACCGGCGAGAAGTCGTTTTTTTTTATATGTACTAAATCTCAATAAAAATAACTGTTTCGATTTACTGATACTATATGCCACATGATTTAGTAGTTTATTTTTCATTCCATTGTTCTATCACTTTTCTGTTATACATCAAAGAAGTGAGTATTGTTGAAATTGGGATCTGTGGTTATCTAACCTCTAAAAGTGGCCATTATTATAAAGATAAAAATCAATTGCTAAAAAAAAAGTTTTGCACACAATTTGTTATATAAGGTATGTACTTTATAAAAGAATTAGTTTAAACTCAATTATAATGGAAATCTGGAAAAAAAATTGAATAGAAAATAAAAATGTTACAAAATTAGTTATATAACGGTACTTTTCGATTAGGCAAACATCAAAGCAAAATTAAAAGTATTTTACATAGTTCAATATATTCTTTATTAGGAATCGAAGTTAAAAGTAGACGATGTTTGCCTAAAATATTTTATTTTCATTTTGTTCTGTTAGTAAGCAAGCAAAATATAACGAATTTTTATCATATTGAAGGTTTCAACATTCAATTTTTCCTCTGCAAAGGCGGAAACTCTGTGAAATATTTTTTAAAAGTAAATCTGAGAATGTTGACAAGAAATTCGAAGATATTGAGTCATTTTTAGTGGAAAAAACAAACTGCCCTGATAATCATTTGTCAGACCTTAAGAATGAATTAGTTCGTTTCAAATTTGAAATGGAATCCAAATGGAAGAAAAGTCACCGGACAAAATTAGTGTTTCATAAAAATGAATCCCATTGGCTCCAAGAAAGGGTTAAATTTAAAATGTATTAACTACTCCATGGAAGACCTCAGATTAGTTTTGATTAATTGAGTAAGCGAAGAATGAATTTTCGAGCTGCTGGTAACAAACAAACTGCAAACGTACTTGTTTCGTTGTACTCTTCCTTGGTGCTATATTAGCACTTCCGTTCATAAGATTTTCATTCATGGCCATGAAATAATCTCTCAAAGTGCTTTGCCCATTGGAGAATTAAGTGAAGAGGCATAAAAATCCCGAAATAAAGACTTCAAATTGTACCGAGAGCATTTCAGCCGCAAAACCTCATTAACAGTCACATTAACTGATATTATGAACAGAATGTTAATATCTTCAAATCCTTTTATTACAAACCAAAGAGTTAGGAAAACTTCAAAGAAAATTCCGATCCATTCCGAAGCCTCAGAGATGTTTGTACAACCTGATCTTTATATTATAACCAACCCCAGACTGAAATAGCCGAATACTTTTCGGACTCTGGTTAGTCATAATTTAATTACACACCCAGAAAAGACAAACAATTTTTTTTTAACTCCATATTCAGATTTGTATGTCTTTTTTAGTTTTTTTTTTAGGATATGCTGCAACTTCCGGATACTGTTAATCTACCTTAAAACTATTCAAACATTTTTCAAATTGTGTTCAAAATAAGAAAAACATTCAGGTCACAATATTCATTTTATTTTTTATTTTATTTTTTCTTAATTAAGCTTTAACTGCAAGCTTAAGCGATTTAAAATAAATGTTGGGTTTTTTAAGTAACTTTTTTCCCAACAATAAAAGATCATTGCGTTTCATTTCGTTTTTTAGGGTTTTGTAAGAAGTTTTGGGTTCGTCCTAGAAAAACTTATAAGTATTAACATGTAAGACAAAAATTAAGAAAACTAGCTTTCGACCTTCGATTTATTTGTTTTTTGTATTAATTCAACATCTTATTTTTTTTTAATTAGAAAAGGAAAAAAAAACTATCAATTTTATTTGCCTTGCATAGGTACTACTTGATTTTTGTTTATTATATAACGAAATTAAACAAAAACAAGCAAAAACTATAATAAAATATAAATAACGGTATTATCTCAAAAACCTGAATTGGTATAGTTTTTCTTACGTCAGATTTGAATTCAGCATACCAAAAACCTATCGAAAAGTATATTTTGGTAAGTTCAACCAAAAACTTATAATTATCGCCGTTGATAAGCCATTTCTGCCCCACTGTGCGTCGACGGGCCGGCAATATTTTTTTCATAAACGTTTTCCAATGGGAAAAGTATTGATGTTTTTTCCCGACGAATTGATTCGTTTTGAATTCGTCTTTTGAGACGAATCCACACAGATTTTCACACTGATTTTAACACATCCTAAAAACTTGACAGTTTTTGCAAATGGAATAATTATGTGTTGAAAAAGAAAATAGAAGAGAGTGCGTTTTTGTTATGTTATAATTACGATAAATAATAGAATAGTGAATATTATAAATAATAACAATGAAAATAAAGAATAATAATGAAAATAAATAAGGTTTATCGTTGTGTTCTCAAGAATAGGTATACATAACATTGACATCATTACAAGCATTCCTCATCCGAGGACGAAGATACACTTACAAAAAAATATTGCTACGTTTTTCCTTTCCATTGAAACCAAAAAATATTCGCCGCAAATTTTAAACATTGTCTCAAAAATTCAAACATACATTCTGGATAACTTACTTCTCCTTTACACATTGCTACTCATGCACCTCACATTGGCCTGTACAAATTAATTGAAATTTTGTCAAATGAATCTGTTCATGTTAGGTGTCTTGTTGAAAAACTTCAGATGGGAGAGGAGACAAGAGTTAGACGAGATTACTTACAAAAATAAAAACGTATCTTGAAGAGAAAAGTTATGTTGGGTTCCTAAGAAGTCTTGCGGCAAACACTAATTTATAAAACTTGTATTAAGTATTTGTTTTTTTTTTTGTTTAAAAAACATATTTAATTTGTTTTTGTTTTCTTTTTTTGTTTATTGTTTTGATTTTCTTATTGTTTGCAACTATTTTTCTTGCTCAGAAAATAAAATATTGGGTAAACTATTGTGTATTTGTGTTTTATTGAGTTTTAACTGTTAAAAATACAAAAAAAAATCTCGAATTTTTATTTTTTTTCGAGATTTTTTTCAAGATAGAGTCTTTCGAGATTTTTGTTAATTCTGGATTTTTGTGGATTCGAGATTTTTGCGTTCTAGATAACTTTTTTTTATTTTCGAGATTTTCGGCATTCGAGATTTTTGGCATTCTAGATTTCATCATGATCCCATCCAGAACAGAGCATTTAAGATGATTGGTGACCATACCATCGTTGAGACATTTACGTCACTCGAACATCGACGTAATGTCTCATGCCTCACCCTCTTTTACCGTTACTTCAATGGTTTATGCTCTAGTAAAATAGCCAGTTGCATTCCTCCCCTTAAGATATTCAACCGTAATACCCGCGCCTCCAGGAATGCCCATCAGTTCACCCTCGAGCCCAACTTCGGACGTACGGTTATGTTCAGAGAATCGTTCTTTAGCCGTACTACGCGAATGTGGAACTCTCTTCCACACTCTGTCTTCCCCAGTCACTGCAGTGTTCAGGAATTCAAGACCAATGTTAACCGACACCTCATCCTAAAACCCTCTCCATCTATCCCAATTTCCCTAACGCCCGCACTGTGCTTTGGCATAAAAATGGAACAAAAACCCCTTGAGTGCGTGCTTATTATAAAAAAAAGATAATCAAAGAAGTCAGTATCCACGGAAATGGGAGTATCGATGAAAGACTGACAAAAATTACTTGCAAAAGCATCACAGATTTCAGAATTACAGTTCAAGATATTGTTGTATTTGAAGTTTGAAGTATATAATACACATTTCTTTTTCGAATTGACAAAATTCCAAAAACTTTTAGGGTCCTGTTTCAATGAATTTCCAATGTTTATGAGATATTAATTGTAAAGATTAAAAGAGAGTCTTTTGAACTCTTCGAAAAGGGGGATATTTGGTACTACTTGGTTCTCCAATGTCATAGAACTGATATAATTCTTCCAATCCTTGTTGCTTCTATTACGAAGGCTTTTCCGTTCATTGGTATACCAAGGATGACTGGAGTTATTTGAATTAAAACTTTTCGTCAATGGATCTCATCATTACAGTGTAAAAAGTTGAGATAGTTGCACCAATGTCATTTAAGAGAGGAATATTCTCAATACCGGAACAACTTAAACTATACGAAAGCTGCTGTTGAAAATTAGCTCTGCGGAAGGCATATTTATACGAACAATCTTGTTGTTGTCTTCGTTTGGGAGATTAAAATCACCTTACAGGAGGATATTATTTTCAATACCAGCAATTTCTATGACATAGTCATTTGCTGATGATTTCAGTAAACACTGAAACAGGACTTTTTGGTGGAACGTAAACATTTAGATAAAATACAAAAACCTATTGATTGTATGGTTACTTTGATGCATAAGAGCTCTATAGAAACGTCAAACGGGGAAAAAATTGTTTCGAACTCCTCCACCAACAAGATTCACAGCATCCGCATTACGTTCCTTCCTATAAACTAAGAACTCTTTATCAAAGAGTTCAGAATCAAGTATAGTGGCATTAAGCCAAGTTTCCGTAAATAAAAACACGTTATGCGGTAAAGCTTGTGAATTATTAAAAATTAAAGTAGTTTTACTACGAAGTCCTCTTACGTTTGTGTAATAGAAGGAGATACTTTGCAGTTTTTTGGGTCCTGTTCTTGACAAGTGCAGTCCAATAATTATGATGTTCCAGTCCGGCTTCTCTGTAATAAATGATTTGGGGTAGCTGCGAGTTCATGCTCAGCGATGCGTATGTTCCAGTTCAGGTAAGAACGAGTTGGGATGTATGCAAATTCAAATGGCTTTCCTTAGTGGGCCAAAAATTCACATACTATGAGCCAGTATAGGTACTTGGAGGTGTATACCGAATTTTGTTTACACACTTTTTGACTTGTCTACAGGTAAGCATGAAAAAGCGACCATAAAACGAAAATACATTTTTTAAAGCTTTTTTATTTGCGTAAGATTATACATACTAAACACTTAATAAAATAGTGACTACATACGTTCTAATTTTTTTCCTGCTTGCAATTGTTCTCCTTACTTACATCCTAGTCTTTGGTTCTTCCTTGAGATAACTAAGACTGAAAGTACAATCGAAAATATGGAATCATCCGAAACATTTTTTTTCTTACAATAACTGAAGGAGTTGGTAATTTTCAACTTGTCATGAACATAACTAATGATAAGCGTGCTTAATAAGTCTTACAAAATGAATGTTTAAGTATTTTTCTTTTAAATTAAACTGGTGCGGTCTTTTAAATCCCTGAATATTGTTTATATTTTTCTTATTCTAAAAACTTAAAGTAGGTACTTAAAGTAAAATTTAAAACAAACTTAATAAAAACTTAAGTGCATGCAATTCGATGTTTCTTCTTGTTTGAAAATTAATTATGATTTTTTACAGATTTGTCCACCAGAGGCTTATCGGCTCCAATTCCATTCATCGGCAGATTGATACTATGTACTTGAAATCGTCTTGTTTGAGTACTGGCTCGACACAGTTGGTACCTGTTTTGAAATGAAAATGTTTTACTACATTTTTCTTTATAAAATTAGTTTTAATTTTTTTAACGAAAGCACATTGCAATATAATTAATGTGTAGCCAGCTGTTAGTTTCTGTTGCTTGCAGTTTAGGAGGAAATAGAAGGAGTAAAACTTCAACCAATAGGAATTTTCTTATATCTAAATCATAAAGAGCCCAAGAATTTATTTTGCCATCATCTTCTATGTACATTTGTTTTCAGATGACAAGAGTTTATGTGCAAAATATCTGTCCCAAAAATAGCCCAAAAACCAATTGATTTTTCTGTGATTAATGTTAGTAGAAACGTTTTGTTTCAGTGGTTTACCTTCAGGGAGAACCATCTTGATGTGTCCTTTTAAAGTCGTTCCGAAATGACTTCAGATTCCGTTGAACTTGACCTGTGACTTGGATATGTTTCCTTTTTCCGACGACAGAGGCTATTTCGTGTTTGAGTCATTTTTTGTTAAACGAATTAGAAAACTGAGATAATTTTTTTAAGGCTGGGTTTCCCATTGAAAAATTCGTTGGTGTTTTGCGCAAAACTGTGTAGCTCCCAAAATATTCCGAATATTTAAATGAAATCAACGACTATAGATTATACATTTAATAAGCTAAGAAGTTAATAATCTAAAAAAAATATTAAAAATGTATTTCATCCCAATAGGGTCATGCATAACGAAAAATTATGACATTTTTGGAGACGTTTGCGGTGGAACAGTTTTGTTACCTAAAAAATTAATTTTTTATTCTTTTTATATTTTTTATCTATTCTTTAAATGTCTCACGATTCAGTGACGTGGCTTTTTTTTAATATTTTGTCCAGTTTCGTCAAAAAAAATTAACGAAAACACGAAAAATGGGGAAAATTTAGCAAAAGTAGGTGTGATTTATTTGGAATAATTTCTAAAGTAATAAAGATAAAAAATTGAAAATATTTTTTTACACTGTCGAAATGTACATAATATCACATTAATTTTTTAATTTTTTTATAAATTATTTTACTAAATTTTTTTCAAGTGCAAAGTAAAAAATTGCATGTTTTTCTTAGAATATTCTGCGGTGAACAAGATTCCAGCCCCATTTATTTTTACTCAACAACAAAAGTATTTTTTTATGAAAATTGAATATCTCTTCGACTCAGTAACGTTTTTAGAAAAAAAAGAAAAACAATAAAACATATTTAAAAATGCATTTAAAAAAGTCAATATTTGTGTATCAATTATGAGGAGAATGCAGCAAACAATATTTTCAAGTATATTTTTTTTAATTTTTTTTCATATTTTTTATATAGAAATCAGAAACTAAAATAATTTTACGATTACCCGTTTATTTTATATTAATATTCGAAAATGGGTAATTTTTTTACATTTTTACAAGGAATATCGCGTTTGCTCACACACACTAAGGTACTCAGTTCAAACGAATTGAACTAGGTGGCGTTCTTTTATATTTCATTCTCTTCTTCTTCTTTTTTTTTCATAGGATAGAGAAAAAATTCCTCATACCAAACGTTCTCATAGAATTCGTTTGAGAATGAAAATTCATTTTTTATACTTCTGGAATGTTTATGATATGCAGACATATAGATAGGCAATAATTGTGATCACTTACTATGTACTTTGTAGGTATTTGATGAAAACGTTGTTTTGAGTACCTCTCTATATTTGTCATATTTGCATGCATTCATTTCGAATATGTGAATGCGCGTATTTTTTGTAAATGAGTCAAGTGCAATGGCTTGAGAAGTAAAATACCTGTTACGCAATGAGGAAATAATCTTTGTTTTCGTGGTGGTTTGTGCCATTTCTTAGGATTATGTAAAGGGGTTTGTTTCTTGTTTGTTTTTTTTGTTTTGCTTATGTTTTTTGTAGCAATGACATTTTTTTCCTCTCGTTTCTCTATGCTGATGCCGCTGATGGGATCGTAATATTCTTTTAGAAGAAGAACAAACCTGTTACGCAATGAGGAAACGATCTTTTTTTTCGTGGTGGTGTGTGCCATTTCTTAGGATTATGTAAAGGGTTTTGTTTTTTGAAGACAATTGGGTAACTTTTGCTTAGGCAAGGAAAGATAGAAGGCAATTACTTTTTTGATTTTTCTATCATCGTAAAGTCATGTTTGATCAAAATGTCGTCTTGAACTTTTTTAATTGTTCATAGCTTGTCAAAAAGTACCCCTACGTCTTTTTATAGATAGGTAAATATAAAGATGAAACCAAATAAAAATTAAAATCGTTCATCAGGACCCCAAAAAAGAAACAATTCGAACACAAATGTCATCGAAACTCAAAACCATCATAATCCCAAATTACAAAATTTGCGAAGAAAAAAGAAAAACAACAATTCATGAATGCTACGCCTACTCTAAGTGCACATAACATAATACGTACATATGTAGAATGTAGATGCATTTTTGTGTATGTCCACACCACAGTCCACAATTCCACATAGTAAATAGATTCATGCGGAAATACCTCTTTTTTTCATCCCTATTTTGTGGACCTTCGTAAGCGAAACTCATTTCTTACATATCGATATCGCTCACTGAAACTGAATTCTGAGTGAGAAAAAAAAAACAAAAACTAGAAAACTAGAAATTTCAAGTGGCTATGTGAGACGGAAATAAAAAAAAAAGAAAGGGAAATATTCACTAACACTCGTGCATGCTTTTACACGAGCTCGGAGTTCAAGAAAAACGGAAACCCAGCCTTAAGGGATTCATCAAGGAATAAGGTTTTGTCTTTGTATATATAGCAGTGGCGAGGCGTGACTAATTTCTAAAGGTAAGTCGGAGAAAAATGAGCGACTAGAAAAAATCCAGTCATTTTAGTAATATAAAACCCGAATCTGCGGAAAAATTCCTAGTGGGCTAGATGTTTGTGTACACCTTTATTACGGCGCTATTATAAAGATGTGAAAAATCGACATTGATATCGTGCCGTTATGGCGGTCAAAAAGTCGCGAAATTCAGTTTTTCGTGAATATTTCGCGACATTTTGCCCGGAGGGCGATAAAAGTCAAGGACAAATTGTTCGTCTTGAGAGTCATATTTCTCTAAAATTAACCGTTTTCGGAGTAGAGGGACTAGAACGCACTCACATTTGCTCTATTGTTTTTTCTATTCTGCAGATGAAATCTTAACTGACTGGAATAAGATAAATAAAAGAATATCAGAAATTTACTTAATTTTTTTACGGACAAAGTGTTTTCTTTAAGTAATATTCTTTTAACAAGTAGCTGAGAGAAAAAAAAAACAAGATAAAGTGCATTTTTGGTAATAAATAACGCCTTAGGAGTTTAAACATTCAAGCCCATATTGTTATACCTCAAGTCATTTCATATTTAAGTTTCAATGACCTTAACTTCGAAAGAAACCTTTCTGAATGATGCAAATGCAATGTTTTGAATAAATAAAAATGAATAAAAACACTTTTTATCTTCAATTAATAAATTTTTTTGTTCACACTTTTATTTATACACTTTGCACTGCAATCTGCTTGTAAACTGTTTTTTAGAACAAAATGAAAATCTCATTTGCTTAGTTCATTTTGGCTAGTTGTGCCACTAAACTGCAATTATAGTAACTTTGTGACAAAAAATTTGTCCACTACGCAATTTTCTTTAAGTGGCAACCCCTACTTCTTAAACTTCATCTTCATCCGCCGAGAATGAAGGAAAATGTCCTATAAGTCCATAAGAGACGGGTTACGTTTGGTCTTTTTTCCTATACAGAATGAATGAATTTTTGTTTACAAAATGAATAACAAGTGTAGTGCGTGAACGTACTGCTTTGCTTTGCTTAGACTCAACGTCGACCTGACATGCGCAATGCGTATTTCTCCATTTCCAACACACTTGTTTCTTGTTTGTTTTTTGCACAGGCAAGTGAATTTTCAGATACATACAGATTCATCGATGAAAGTCGATGAACATCGGGTTACTTCTATGCTTAAGAAAGCGTTGGTTGAATAAAGAGGCACACGCGTAGCGAGAAGTAGAAGCGGAAACGGGAAAGAAAACAAATTTGTTCTATTCAGCGAAAAAATAATAACCCGGCTTACTTTTAGAAGAAAATACATGTTGATTGAATTGTAAAGTAATGTCGCAAGAGTTGCTGTTGTATGATTTGCTTATATACATGTTGCATGAAGTTTATTTGTTGATATTGAGATTTACAAAAGGTAAGTCGATAGGAATAGACTTATATGGTGCCTTCGCCACTGATATATAGTCCTATAGTACCCGCACGCTGACGATTCGATCGAGGCGACACGAGTGGCAGTATAAAAATTAGCTCTTTTGGCTTTTTTCACTTCTGCATTTGCAGACAATTTCTGTATATTTTTGAGAACATTCTCTGAGTCCTCTGCACTGTAGCTCTTTCGCAGAATGTACTCTTAACTCTTAAGTGTCAATTTGATACGCAATGTCAATGTCATGTGAATGTCTATTGGTGGTGGATGGTGGTTGGTGAGATCGGATGGGATTGGACATTGGATCGTTTTTTCTTACAGTATGCATGTTTGAAAATTGAAATATATGACAGGAGGATGGTGTATTTTTTTGTGTGTGGGTAAGGAAAGGATTATTGAAATAGAAGAAAAGAGAACAAAAAAGTACGGAATATCATTTTATGATTGCCACATTGGCAACAGAATTTGAATGGTTTAATATTTTTGTTTTCATTTTCAAGGAATGTTTAAAGGATAGCAAATATTTTCAATGGGAATTGTTTTGTTTTGGTAGGTGATATTGACTGCTTTTTTGTACAAAGAAATTATTTGAACTTTATAAATGTGTCTTATTCAGTTTCTTTGAACAAAAAAAAAAAAAAAAACAAGGTGATTCAGCAAGGTGGCAAGCAAGGAATATCAATCAGAGTATATCTAATAATGAGTAAGGACACTCTCTACTTAGATAATTTTTTGTTACATTTTTTGTTCTCACATACTTGGGAAATAGACGGTAAATCTAAGTGTTATAGTGAGAAGGAGACAAAACATAAGGACTACAAAAAAACAAGTGGCATGACAGCTATCAAAGTATCAAGCACATTGAATAAGAAGTACAGGAAGGGGTCTTATGAAAAAGAAGTGAAGCATTTTTCTAAGTAGTGTGAGTTTCACAAACACAAACGCATTACAACAGGGCTGGTCTGCAGTTGAATAGTTAATCTCAGGGGCGCCAAACGAAATATGATTGAATCAAGATTATATCAATTGTGCATCAATTTTATTTTTCAATTTCAATCCTTTTTTTGGACTACATGGTGTTTTAACGTTCAAGGTGTACATGCACGATTTTTATTTTTTTTTATTATTTTTCGTTACATTTTCTTCATTTTTCATCCTTAATTCATCATTTTTATTGTCCTTTTTCGGGTCGTTTTAGAAAGCGCATTCTGTGAACAACTTGATCAAGTGTTAAAAAGCACAAGAAATTGTGTAGCGCCTAACGATCACCAACAAAAATAAATACGCCCCTGAACTCGAGTTTTTGTTTTTTTGACAGATGAAACTACAAAACAACATTTGACCAATCACAGCTCGGCAAAATGACAACAAGTCAAAGTTTGACACTACAAAATCCAAAAATTGACATTACAACTTCCCAAAATTGACGTCATCAGAAATTTTTGTTGCCTCACTCACGTACACTGTACATGTAGCTAACACCGCTTCCTGTACTTCTTATTCAATGATCAAGCATCTTTCGTCTTTGAAAATTCGTCCTAAGAAATGCCATAAAAAACTTGTTAATTTCAACCCTCACTCAATTAGTGTGACCTGATTCAATCAAATAAAACATGTTACAAGGGTTGATAATTGAAGTTTAAATCGTAATATATGATATTTGATATCTTAAGAAGTTATCACAGCCCATACATTAGTTAATTTATATTCTAGATTAAATTATTCATATTTGTTATTCATTTATATGGGTTTTTAAGCAAAAAAAACAATTACTTGAAAAACAAAATAAAGTGATCTAAAAAAGATTAGTTTGGTCACTCCACTCCTTTTCAGATTGAGAGGAAAAAAAACAAGAACACATGCACAGACCATCAGTCAGACCAGCATTTTGGGAAATTCCGATTTTATGTATCGTACACATGCAGCTCTATTTGTTGCGAACTCTTTCTTTCTTCCGAATTTTTCTAGACCGAACATTTTTTAACTATTATTTCCTACTAGAACTTTTTTTTCTGTTATTAGCGTTTTTTATTGAAATTGATATACTCTAATATCAATAGCCTTAAAAACTTCCTCCATATGTTCATATGTATAAAATTCATAAAGGCATTTGAGTAACATGTGTTTGCTGATCTTTTGTTATTGCCTTTGCGTTTGCATTGCCTTCCTTTTATTCTCTAATCTCTACCATCATTCGTTTTGTTTATTCTACTCTCTTATTTGCAACCAAGAAAAATTCCCTGTTCCCTCTCTTTCCTTTGCTTAGTACTTGTTCTTTCAGTAAATCTGTATCTGATTCTCTGAGAGCGACTGTCGGCTGCAAAAAGAGAATGACAGCAAAGTACAAGTGGCGCCACCTTCGATTTGACGGCATCTTAGTGCGTAACAAAATTCAAGCGCGTGGAAATACTATAGGACTATATATACAAAGGTTTTGTTCTTAAATGATTTGAGTGAGTGTGCAAAAGTTTAAATCTTATCCTTACGAACTTCACTAAAGGAAAAACAAAAACTACGAAAAAAAAATATTGGAGATGGAAAATTTCATGCAATTTGGACACAGCACTTAAAGTAGGCAAGGACGGACAAATTACAACACCGATTTTGCACTTTCATGCATTTTTCAAACTCAAAAACGAACCTCGTCAAATTCTTTCAAAACTTGTCGAGATCAATTAGCCGATTTTTTTTGTTAAACGTTGCTATTTCGAATTTCAACGAAATTCCGAATATGCGTTGATACTGTGTGGAACTGTCGTTTCAGAGACCCTGAATCGAAGAAATTCGTATCGGTCCGTCGATCCGTCTTAAGCTTTGTGCTGGCTCTGTGTACGGTTACAAGATTGTTTTATTTTTAACTTTTCACTCATCAATATTATTAGAGGATAGATGAGAGGCAGACAAAATATTGGCAATCATTTCAAACGCAACTCGATAAAAACCACTAATGATAGATACAATTGCCTGGAGGATGGAAATTATTCCTCGACTTATGGCAAAATTCAAAAAAAAAGTTAAGTGAACACTCTTCAATGATTTGACTGATTTTTTGTATGCAAAATCTTATACCGTACCTGTGGGTGATGTATTGTTTGGCATTCTTTCTCAACACATACAGTGTGAAGATGAGGAATCCTTGAATGCCATTGCCGATATCGGTGATGTAGAACAATTTACTCCAGGCAGAATCTTGTCCGATGAGATATGAAACAATTTCCATAGACCAAGTTACACCCATGACAATGAAGATACGGAGGAAAATTACAAATCTAAAAATGACACAGTTTAGAAAGGAGACACATCAATGGGGGTGTTTCTGCGACTTACTTGTCCCCTTCATTGCGGTGATTCTTCTGACTATCATTGCGTTCCATCATGCGACTCAGTTCCCTTTGAACTCCATGAATTTTCAAAGCTGTCAGAACGAACATTGTTATGTTGAAGCCGATTATGATGATGAGAGGGCCAAAGAAGTACAACATTGCCGACCACCCAGTTTTCACTGCAAGAGAAACAAATATTTCAGATTTGGAATTTTTAAAAAATTTTAAGAACAAACCATTCAACCAGCACCAATCGTCACTTCCGATTTGTGGTTTCCACTCTTTGGGTATGAATGAAGATTTTTGGGCTGTATAAGTTAACCCAAGAGCAAGGGAGGCCAATCCCCAAGCGTAGAGAGAATACAAAATGAAACGCTTCCTCTTGTTATATTTTCCACGGAACACTCTAATGTTGTAGAACAGATCAAAGCTTATGACGCTGACCCAGAAGAAGCTCGCCATAAACGAAAAGTAGGCAAGGAATCCTGTGAATTGTCATTTCTAACAATGATACATCAAACGCATTCGTTTAAATTCTTACCAAAGAACTTGCAGTTGGTTACTGACACATACTCCATTGGCATTAATATGAACGCACTCAGTATTGAGTAACCGATGCACAGTCCCAACAAGTAACAGCACAGTGATTTACCACGAAGTGTTCTGAGTTCTGGTATTGCCAGGTAAACGATAGAGTCGTTCGGGGTAAGTGTGCGCACTTTTGACTTTGAAGAAGGATGCCATTCAAAATATAGACTATACACAAAAGAAATTAATTAAATATCGAACGTACATGTTTTTACTACTAACATTGAAGTATAAAACATCAATTATTTATAAATTAAATAATTTGTTTATATGAAAACCAAAACAAGTCAAATTGCGCACACTTGCCCCTATGAAGGGGTAAGTGTGCGCAGGATGTAGGGTAAGTGTGCGCAGGTTCTTTTACTAATTTTTGTTTTATATAACGAATTTCACACAATGTAAACACTTCCTTTTAATATCTTTCATAGAAAAGTTGAGTGCATAAAAGTATAACATGTAAAAACATATATACGAAAAAATAAAGTTCTTCTTCATATTTCTTTCCAATACAAAAATCAAATTTTGGTCTCTAATAAACATGCAGCTTCCCACCAACCTATCAACATACGGTCGTTCGGGGTAAGTGTGCGCACTTTTGACTTTCAAGAAGGATGCCATTCAAAATATAGAGTATACACAAAAAAAGTTATTAAAATATCGAACGTACATGTTTTTACTACTTACATTGAAGTATAAAACATCAATTATTTATAAACTAAATAATTTGTTCATATGAAAACCAAAATAAGTCAAAGTGCGCACACTTGCCCCCAAATGATTGCGCACACTCACCCCGAATGTACTATTTTATCGTTTTTGCAAAAATATAAACAAATAATTGTCAAAATCAGTAAAATCTCCACTCAAACGTAAAGTTCAAATAGTATATTCTATAAAAAATCACTACTCACTGCATTAAAATACAAACGGAGAACACTGTCACGTTTTGAAAATGAAGAAAAATTTTAGTGAAACTTACCTTTTTTTTCTTTTGTCTTTCTACGACGCATCAAAAACTACAACAGCACAAACGTAACTGACTTCAATAAAGATCGGATACTTGCTAAATTGTGCATTGATAGAAATTCGAATTTCATCTCCTTTTTTAAAAAAATCGCTATGCGCACACTCACCCCGCTGCGCACACTTACCCCGAACGACTCTAATGGTCAAAAGCATGAATGGCACTGAGAACAGCATCACTTTACAAGAAATAAACATTATCCATGAAGCAAAAGGCCAATTTGAAAACTCATCAACGTCAACTTACTACATGCGTAGACAAACGTCTTGGTTTGATTTTCACTATCTTCATAGCAATTCATTGGCAAAATAACTTCCGTAACATTGTCATCCGAATATGAACTCAAGCAGAATTCATCCTTTGAAAAGGCCCTCTTGTCTTCATTTCTCAGTAAGGAACCATTCTTAAATTGACAAACAAACAAATTGTTATTAATTTATGCAAAATAATATTTACAAAGTTAAATGTACCTCAAAAAGATTAAAATGATCATAGTCATTCAAATGCGGCGTCAGAAAATACAATTCCGGACACGGTCGGCCAAACTGAATGGAAAACTTTTTTGTAATATCTTGGGTTCGAATTTCGCCTCGGCTATTTGTGACATTCATGAATGTTTGAGCTGTGGTATTGGGT
Source organism: Sphaerophoria taeniata (assembly GCA_943590905.1). Classification (NCBI taxonomy): domain Eukaryota; kingdom Metazoa; phylum Arthropoda; class Insecta; order Diptera; family Syrphidae; genus Sphaerophoria; species Sphaerophoria taeniata. The sequence goes on along the minus strand of OX016540.1, from coordinate 17,086,341 downwards.
TCGTTATCTTGACAGTTCGCTCCATTGAATATCGCCGTAAAGGGACAACATAGTTTGATGCATGGTCGAAGTTTGCAGATGCATCCTCGCACATGAGGTTCCACAGGCACCCGCTTCGAAAGTTCATCGGAGTCGTATTCGAAAATGCCTTGCAGATGTGGTGGTACAATAATGCCCTCGTACAAGTAGGATCCGTTGGAAAATTTTTCATATCCAGTTAGGTCAACGGTGTCGAGGAATGGACATGGAACGTGTATGCTGTCGAGAAAGCTTGCGCTAGGTGAGTTAAATAAGGCAAACAGGAGCAGGGTTCCTGCAAATGTTTGTATAATTTTCAATTCAGTCATTGTTTTCGACTTTAAGATTTCTTCTTGTGTGAATTTCAGTCTTCAGGTCCTAGAGTGTTTGTTGGTTTCTAATTCGCCAATTTCAATTCGTATCCTGAAATTATAAAATAGTGTTAACTTCTCGCTTTTAAAAATATTTATACAAATTTCAAGCCTCAGCTCATAACGTGTTTATCAGTTTCTCAACCGATCCACAAAAGTTTACTTTGTGAATTGAGTTAATTCATTCCATTTTTTAAAAACAATAGTCTATCTCTACGCTAATAGTTGACCAAATAAACATCATATGTTCATGAAATCATACTTATTGACTTAATTATGATTTATTTCAAGGGAAACTTAATTTACAAAAGCCTTAATTGGTATTCTTTATTATTTGTTAAGCCCTTGATGTGTAATATTTTGTTGTGTAGTTCTGTCAAAAGCTAGCCCAACAACGCAGAAATAAAGGTTTTATCAGTTCAACATACAACAACAATAACAATTTTGTGTTCATGCAATAATTCAGGTATCTATTGATATTTACATAAATGAATTATGTCACACCACACCCTAATTTTGGTTAACCACTAGACTAGATGATTATTTATTTTGGTATCATGTTGCAGTAGTTGACGGTGGTAAGCACTAAATTCATGTTCACCAAATTTTAGAGATTGAATACAAAGAAGATATTTTTAGAAATTTTGTGCTTAGTTGTTGGTAGGTTTAAATTTAAAAAGTAGACATTTACTGGTTTTGTTTACTTAAGCCACCTGTCGATGAGAATTCATAAGATTTGGAACAGAGAAACCCACTTATTAGATTTTTTTTCAAGAATGCAGGCTTCTTTTTAATACTATGTATCCTCAGCGGCGCTAGACACTCTCCTCCATCTGACACCCCTCGATATCTTCAGCAAACAAGTGGCAGCGAGTACAGCAGTCAACGGACCAAAAATAATGTGGGTCATTCCATCATTTTGAACTCCTTCGGTTCTATACCAAAGTTCATAAACTACACCATTCCAAAATCCCAATTTGGGACAAACTCTCAGGTCTCCATTCCATCCAGAGACTAATTGGAAGGCAGGAGCATTCATTTTTATACAGATGGATCCAAGACGAATGATGGTGTTGGTTGTGGTGTGTACTCAGAAAAACCTTTCATTCCGTCTCCAAAATCATTGTAGCGTCTTGCAAGCGGGAGTTTTGGCGATCAAAGAGGTTCTATCCTGGAGAAAACGTGATATCAACTTCCGATATCCGCATCTTCTCTGACAGTCAGGCTGCTATTTAATATTTCGACGGTGTCTCAACCAACTCTCAAACGGCCGATCATCTCTTATGGAGATGGCGCAGCAATTTAATATTCACCTCTGTGCTATGGGTCACAGAGACATCACAGGAAATTGTAGAGCCGATGAACTCGCTAAATATGGAACCGTCATACCTATTTCACCTGAAAGGGAAAAGATAGGTATACCGAAATCGATTGCTACATTTGAACTTATGCTAAAAGAAAAAGCCTTAACGATAACTAGCTCTAGGTGGCACAAAACTCATTTAGCCGTCACTTGACTTAAAGCACTCTAAGGACTTGTTATCACAAAGCAGATTTCATATTAGCTCTCTAATAGGTGTCCTCACGGGACACTGTCTTATAGGCAAACACGCAATACGACTTGGTTCTGTAGGAGTTGTATGCACGAAGAAGAAGAAGAAACAATCTCTCACCTTCTCTGCACATGCCCTGCTCTTTTTTACAATGAAATTAAGACACAGAAACACGTCAATACCATAACAAAGATACAACTGAATCTTTTTTTATAAATTCAATAATATAATATTCATTAGTTTAGAATTGTTTAAAATTTACAAGAAAAAGTAAAAATATTTTAATTATTTTTGTTTATGTTCACACTTCAACTGATTAATAATTGTCTCGTTAGGATTAGATGATTTTTTGATTTTTATTTGAATTAAGCGCTTGCAACTCAAAAAGCGTTCTTTTAAAATTTCATACCGAATTTCGTACAAATCACTTCGTCTTAATCCATCAACAACCCGAAATAAACTATTTGATGTTGCATCTTCTTCAAATCTACTCTTTCCTCAAATTCTGGTATTCACCTTGTGGAGGGGATATTGAAACGTGTTTAAGAAATCGAAGTGTATTCTTTATTCTATCTCTGTTCGGGCAGGTAAGATACGCTTTTAAATGAACAATATCATACTGTAGCTATTTATATTTTGAAAATCCCAAAAAATCCACAAACCATTATCAGAGATCCTTTTTCTTCTAACCTTCGTATTTTTTCAATAGGTTTATTTTATTACATTTTTTCGAGGTTAAGTATCCTCTTGATGGCAGCCAGAAATTAAATGTCAAACAAAATGAAGTTTTATATGCTTGAAGTGTTAGTATTTCAATTTCCACTAGTGCTATTTACTTTCCTTGCTACACCTAGATTTTCAATGAAGACTAATCGTTCAATACTGATAACTCACTAAATGGTTATTTTATCATCGGCATATTAGCCGCGTTTTATTATCCTCACTAACCCATATGGGTTACCCCATCATAATAAAACGATCTGGGTTAAAAAGGTAAAAGTTAAAGCTATTTTTTTTATCCGAGACGCAACCCCCAGTAAAATTTTATTTTGCTTTTCCAAAAACAACTTGTTTTTATTAATTAATTGGATTGACTCTTATCCTATGGCTTTATAAAACTGTGGCTAAGATTGGAATACGCGTTATTTGTTATGAATATGGCTGAAATTAATAAATCTTTCTACAATAAGTTCTTTTTTGTCTCACACTCGCCATCTATCCGCCATATTTATAACATAGTTTTTGAGTTACAAAAAAAACCCCGATAGCTATCGGGGTTTCAGATTGTTTTTGTTTTGTGTACAAAAAATAAACCCATATGGGTTAGTGAGGATAATAAAACGCGGCTATTATAAGACTATAAACAAAGCTCAAACCAACATACAATACCTTACTACAACGTAAGCAGAACACCAACATCAATTAATTAGCAGATAATTATTTTATCTTTGATTATTTTGAAAAGGTTTCAAACACATATACCAACACAGACGAGATATAACGATGCACTTCAGATATCTGATTGGATTTTCCAGATAACGAGAAACTGCAAATTCACCAATACCACTCACCGAAAATATATTTATGATGAGCGAAAGTTTAACACCCTGTAGAGCGGCTAGAAAATACGGCAATAATAATAAATACACAATTATTAAAGTTTAATAGTTTTGTGGATGATTTTCAAATGGTGCGAGTGGTATAAGTGGTTGTATATTAAAAAGCTTAATATACAATAACAAACAAACTTTTGTCTGGAATTTATTTTTGGAAATTGTTGAGAATTTAAAGTTTGCAGGCAGCAACTTGTATGCCTTGTGAAATTTACAATTTTTGAAGACCATCAATATGTGTGTCAAACACTCCTTCAAGTTCATTGAATCTTTTTTTCGCGGCAATTTATCAACGCCTTTAAGCAATCAAACTAGTCTTTCCTACTCGTCATCAATCAAATTAAAAAAAAGCTTGGAAATTCAGCTCTCTAGATTGTTCTTGAATAAAGCCGGTCAGTAACCAGTCCAGTCCTTGACTTAGAAAGTAATGTCGTGTTATTTGAAATTCCTGGAAAGTTGAGTCTCGATTGAATACAAGTATCGCTTACCCTACCCAAGACTCATAATGATAAGTTAATTGAATAACTGCCTTAACTTGTTGCTTTCTGGAACTGAAATTCCTACAACTTGATAGTGAACTTGGTCATGCAAGTGTGAAGTGAATGTGAACAAAATCGTCCAAGTGCAGAGAGTAGAAGAGATGTTTATTGCTCACCACAGGGAATAATTTTTTGTGGTTTCGGCCACACAATGCTTATAGCGTTTTTTTTTTGGTAATCCGGAATTGTACACAGAACTGTCCGATTCCGGATTCCAAACGAACAGACAAACACATTTTTTTGCTTCTAAGGGTTGAATGGTTGTGTATTTGTGAATCCTCATATGAAGAATCGCAGATGACATGACATTGTTTTTAATTTCTTTATTTGTAAACATGGCAGCGAGTACGTATATGTGAGTGTGTGCATGTATGCGTGATTCTGTTTTTGATTCTGACTTCAAATTCGGAATCGTTTTTCTGTTCTATTCAGAACAAGAACTGTCATCTTGTGCCAAGTGAACGAGTACAGAACTGTTCGGAACAGTTCCGGACGACCAAAAAAAAACGCTTTTAGAGTCATTATAATTAATTTTTTTCGTATGTACAATAATTAATTAATTTTTCGTTGCAAATAAAAATTCATTATTATTTGTAATGAGAGAAATATTGTTAGGGATATTAATGGGTCGATTACATTTCATTTTTAGAGTTTTTTCGGTTATTTATTTTATTGCGAAACCTTTTTTCTTTTGATTGATAATTTAATTAAGTTTGATAGTAGTGCGTAGTCCAGTCACATTCCTCTTACGAACTTAATGTGCAGTTTTAGTTTCCACCATAAAAAAACGCGTAATGTATTTACATAAAAAGTTTTAACGATCATTATTTGCACTGAGTTAACTATGTGTTGTTATTTGGTTTAAAAAAATATATTTTTTATTGCTAACACATAGAAATTACATCAAGTACAAATATAAAGAATTTTAAAAACTTAATGGAGACCGAGAGGTTGTCCAAACTGTTCGAGGGCACCAGTCGTTCTGCTGCTTGTAGATTTTATTATTTTTGAAGAATCCTCGGTTGTTCCTTGGATGCTGCTCTACACATGCGGGAAGTCACGTACGCCTTTTTGGTCAAGTGGCTTCTTCGTCTGTTGTATCTTCTATCCGAGAGTAATTTGAGATTTTAATGGGCTCCAGATATCATGCACACATTTTGTACCATGTGCATTCATCTTATCTTTCTGTGATGGCTATTTTTGGGTTTTATGTTTTCCAGATGTCGTGCACACATTTTGTACCATGTGCATTCATCTTATCTTTCCGTGATGGCTATTTTCTGGAAAATACCCAAGTTGAGTGGAATTAACTTACTGCAACCATAGTCCATAATTGTTAATCACTTTCTGTAATTTCCTTACAGTGTTAACACAACTAACAAATGCTAATTGCTCACCACAATGTTTATGTAGATTTCACACGAAACATAGTTTTCTTGATTGATTCCTGAGAAAAGGCGCTGCTCAGTCATGTCATAATATGTACTTTATTAGCAACACGATTTCAATATTTACTCAGTAAACCCAGCCCAGTGCAAGTACATATAATTCAGTAGAGATTCATCATTCATTCAAAGTTTAGGCTACGTTTATGACCGAGCGTAAACGCATCGCGCGATGCGACGAGAATCGCTACTAGCGACTAAATTCATTGTTGCTTATGAAAGTGTTTATGATAAAGCGATTTAGCGAAAAGCGAATTGAGCGATTACAAGCGACAAAAGCGACGAAAATTTGCAATCAAAATATTTTGATCAGTTGAGCGATATGAGCGATCAAGTATGGACAAGTTTATAGAGAGTGTGCGACTTATGTGAGGTATCCTCAGGGATACTAAAAAAATATATTTTTTAATCTCCTCACTGGAGAGCAACTTTATTTATTGAATCGAAACTTAAAACTAAAATACATTTGGTTTTCAACTTAACTCTATGGCTCTGTGGCCTTCATTTGAACAAAGGAAACAAAGACTGAGATTGTTATTGTTTGGAGATAATTCTTGGGACATTAGAATTGGCGACACATCAAAATATCTGAAGATTGGCGACACATCAAAATATCTGTGTTTATCTCTAGAGGAGGATGTGGAGTAATTAAGTTCTTTATGAAATGCTATTGTGTTTATCTCTAGAGGCGGATGTGGAGCAGTTAAGATCTTTTTAAAATGCTATTGTTTATTTCTAGAGGCGAATGTGGAGCAATTAAGATCTTTATAAAATGCTATTGTTTATCTTGGTTCCGTGAAGGAAGAGATCGATGGAATATCGATCTTGATTAAGTTGTGGGTTGCTGGTACGTCTGTAACTCCCCCACCGTTAGATTGAAGACTCTCCTGAGGATTCATTTTTTTAAATTCTTTTAATGGTATGCTTACATGTTGGGGTTGGATTTCTTTTTCAGTCACTTTGTTCCAAATGATTATTTTCTTATTTTTACAAAAATATTTCATTAAAAAGTAGCATAAGATTATTAAAATACATATGGTTATAATTGTAGAAAAAGTAACAGTGTTTCTGTTGTGCTTATATTCTATTATTTTGATTTTATTTTGGTTTTCTATATCTTGAATAATCAAATCTTTAATAACAATTTCTGAATCTACAATGTTCATACTTAGATTTGGTTGGATAACAATTTTATGATCAAAATACTTTATCTTATTATAGTAATGTTTTTTGTTTAAGGTTACAGTACATTCATTAAAGTTTACAATAAAGTTCTTAAAGGAATGGTATGTTTTCTCATTGCAATTATGTTCGATGTTACTTTCAAAATTAATAGCTATTAGAAGACCTTTACTTATTTCTTCAACATAATTTTTTGTTTTGTAATCAATCGTCTTACAAGGAGAACATTGTATAGGTGTTTTTAAATTCTTAACATATTTGCTTACAGGGTAAATTTTATTTTCATATTTTAACACTTTTTGTTCCTTGATGTTTGAAATTAGTGTATTATTTTTAAATGGTATTAATCGTAAAAAGTAAGTTGAATATTCTTTATCTAAAGATATAGGAATGCTTATTATTATTATAAAGGTTATAGAGTTTTCTTTTCCAAAAATGTTTATTTTCAATTCCTTGAGCTCATTCAGACCAACAAAATTATCGTTTATTTCATCAATATCCAGAATTGATCTGGTCATAATTCCTTCTTTTGCGGCATTGACATTGTCAATAATTTTTTCGATTTCATAATCTAACTCAGAAATATAATTATGTAATTTTAATAGAGTAATTTCATTTTTAATGTCGTTTATGTCATTTCTAATACTATTTGTATTGTTAAAGAACTGTCTCTTGACTTCTTCTATGTTATCTTTTATATTTTTAAAATTGTTTTGAAAAATGTTATTTATTGAAATTTGTTTGTTGTACGCTTCTTCTAGTTTCTTGTCGTTTTGGTCAATAATGTCTAAGTGGTTTAAAATGTCTTGTCTATCTTCATTGTCCATTGTTCCATACAGTAACTTAAAAATTGAACCTATTGGATTTATTAATCCTCTCTTAAATCTGTTATTAATAGATGTTCTATTATTTTTAACTGAGTGTTCGTTTATACTTAAAAGCATGTTAATGTTAGTTTGTATTTTTGACATTTTGTGAGAAAGGGCTTGGTCATTTCTTAAAGCTGTATTTTTTTCTGAATTATTATAAATGTAAATAGTTAAATTATAAATAACGTCTAGGTATTCTTGTAAGTTAACTTTGTGGTAAATTCTGTAGAAGTCACTGATTATTGGAATGTTTTCGTCCTTAATTAAAATGATTCCTTCATCGTCTATATTTTCTACCTGGATGTTTGCGTTGCCTATTGCCAATTGACTCAATAATAGAAAGGAGATGATAAAAAGAATTGTTCTTTTGTTGAATTGGTATACCTGTAATAAAAGAAGTTTATTGTTTTTAGCTTTGTTGGTTCGTTGTTATGGGATTGTTGTCGTTATTTGGTCCTTTGAAATATTTTTTCTGTCTTTTGATCCGTGATGGATGAATTTTAAATTTTCTGTTACCTTTATTGCAAATAGTGTTTTCTTCGTTGTCTAGTTTTACTCGTATTTTTCTGAATTTTGGTTTTTCTTTATGTCTACCTTGGGCATAGTTTTTAATGTATGCCTTATCATGAGGATATGGTTTGTTTTTCTCTCTGTTTTTATTATGGTAGTCTATCCACTGACTCTTTTTAAATTCTATTAGCTTACGAATTTCTTCTTTGTCGACGGTTCCAGACTGTACTTCGATTGGTTTTCTCTGTATCGTTGAATGAAATGTATTATTATAAAAATATGCGGCTTTAATAATTTTATCCGATATATTAAGATTAGGCTCCGATATTGTGAGTATTCTAATATGTTCCAATAAGGAGGAATGACATCTGCTCATGTCTGAGTTGCCTGTGTGACTATTAGGTGAATTAAAATGAACTGTTAAATCTATTTGTTCTGAGAATTCTATAACATTTGTTGTGTTGAACTCATTATCTGCGACTTCTAATTTTGGTTTGCCAAAAGTCAAGATATATTCTTGTAATAAATCGACTAAGGTTTTAGAATTTCTATCTATAGTCTCTTTTACATATAGATGTTTTGAAAATTTATCGATGACCGTAAAGTAGTACTTTTTTTCAATGTAAAAAATATCTAAGTGAATAATTTCGTTTTTGTCATGTGGTGTTCGTGAGTATTTAAATTTAGGTTTAGGAGGTTTTCGGTCGTATTTAGCTAAATTACAAACTTCACAATTGTTTATGTATTCTGCAATTATTTCTTGTAGGTTTGTAAAGTAGTATTTTAATTTTATTTCGAAGAAATTTTCTTGAATACCTCTATGATTGGTTTTTTCATGGATCTCTTTAATTTTTTCAAAACATGAGTCTTTACTGAGTAAATCCTCTGCTATGTACGAACATTTGATAAATTTATAATTCCTTAGGTACTGCAAAATGTTCTGAAATTTTGATTTTAAAAAGTTCAAATAATTCGTTTTCTATTTCCGAATAGATCCCTAATGTTCCTTTGGGAGGTAAATATTTTTTAAAGATTTCTATCATTTTATTATTTCTTATTTCGGATTCTGTGACAAAGATTTTCTTTTTATTGAATACTTTTTTAGATACTTGTTCTTTTTCTTTCAATAAAATTATTTGAGTCTTATATTTGTTCACAATTCCTCTATTTTCCACCATTTCAATGTCTGTATCAATTTCGTTAGTATTAATTTCGGTTTTATTCTTCGGTCTGGGTGTGAATCTGTATATTGGTTTTGGAAGTTTCTTCTGATTGTAACCATTATTATTATTAGCTATATTACACATTTCGCAATTATTTACGTAATCGTCGATTAAATCTAGTAGTTTAGCGAAATAATATTTGTTTCTCATTTCAGCATAAATTTCAAAGAAACCTTTATGGTTGAAATTTTCATCAATTTCTTTAATTTTTTGTTTGCATGCTTCTTTGTTGAGCAGATCCTCTGCTAAATATTCACATTGTATCAATTTTAAATTTGAATAAGCATAATGTTCAAAACACGTTTTCTTAAAAGTCGTAAGCATGTCTTCATCTATTTGTGAATGAAGACCTACAAGTCCTTTTTTAGGTAGGTATTTTTTTAAAATATTGAGCATTTCACCATTATTTATTTCATTTTCCGTAATAAAAATTCTTCTTTTGCAATTAACTCGTTTACAGTCTTTTTCTTTTTCTTTTACTAGAATTATTTGTGTTTTAAAAGTGTTGACTATACCTTTACTATCAGCAATTTCAAATTCTTCATAACCATCATAGTCTTCATCTTCACTATCAGTGTCTTCGTCGTCGTCTTTGTCTTCATTATAGTCATTGTTTTCATAAACATTTATTTCGTTCTTATTAGTTTAATTCTTGATAAGAAGTCTGCGACTTTATTCTCCTTACCTTTTACATATTCTATGTCATAATTATATTCATTTAGTTTTGTTTTCCATCGTATCATTTTTGAACCTGGATCCTTAAGATTGTGTAGCCAGACAAGTGGTCTATGATCAGTTTTGATCGTGAATTTCACTCCAAAAAGGTATGGTCGAAAATATTTCGTTGCCCAAACTATTGACAGCAATTCTTTTTCGATTGTTGAATAGTTTATCTCATGTTCGTTGAGAGTTCTTGATGCATACGAAATTGGATGGTTATCTTGTGAAAAGACAGCTCCAAGAGCTTTGTCTGAAGCGTCAGTTGTGAGAGTAAATCTTTTCTTGAAGTCAGGGTATCGTAATACTGGGTAACTCGTAATCAAGCGTTTTAAATTCTCAAAGGCATTTATGTAATCGGGATTATTTTCGTTAATCGAATTATTTTTTTTCAAACATTCTGTTAATGGAAGGGCTATTCTAGAATAATTCTCTATGAATTTTCTATAGTAGCCAGTTATGCCTAAAAACGATCTTATTTGTTCAATGGTTTTTGGTATACTTAATTTTTGAATGGTTTCTATTTTTGATGTATTGGATTTTATACCTTCATCCGTCAATGTATGACCTAGGAATTCTGTATTCTTAGAGAAAAATTTGCACTTATCGATCTGAATTTTTAGGTTGTGCTTTCGGAGTTCTAGGAATATGAGTTTTATATTCACTTCCATTTCTTGAAGTGATGTAGCAAATATTAAGATGTCGTCAAGGTATACCACACAAATTTTATTTATGTATTTTTCTAGGACTTCGTTCATCATTCTCTGGAATGTTGCCGGGGCATTTTTCAAAACGAACGGCATTCTTACAAACTCATAGTGACCTTGAGGGGTACTAAAAGCGGTCTTGTATCTGTCTTTTTCATTTACTAGAATTTGGTGGAAACCTTTGGCCAGGTCAAGCGTTGTGAAATATTGAGCTTTACCGAGTTTGTCGAAAATTGACTCGATATTGGGAAGAGGAAATTTGTCTTCAAGAGATTTATCATTTAACTTACGGTAATCTACTACTATTCGCCATTTATTTGTTTTTGAGTTATCGATTTTCTTTGGTACGACCCAAATAGGTGCGTTGTATGGAGAATTCGAATTTCTTATGATTCCTTGTTTAAGCATATCTTGGATTTGTCTTTCTACTTCTTCTTCATGTATTTTGGGAAAGCGGTATATTTTTGAAAAAATGGGTATGTTGTCCGTAGTAGTAATGTTATGTTTGGTTTTTGAAGTACAACTAAGGTCAGTTCCTTCTTTGTATAATAAATCATCATTATTTTTCAAAACTCGTTTAAGTGACTTAATTTCATCTTCGTTTAAATTTGTGTATAAGCAATCTAAATTATTTGCTTCTTAAAGGTATTCATGATAGTTTATATCTTGCGGGCAAGCGTAATTAAAATACAATTTTTCATTAAAAATTTGTAGTGAACCTTCGCCTAAATTAAGGATTGCGTTCAGGGGATAAAGTATGTTTTGACCGATAATAGCCTGAAAAGATTTGTCTTTAAAGTTCATTAGTTTCCAGATCATTTTATAATTTTCTGGGGCTTTAAATTCTATAGGAAAAGGAGTTTTTATTTGTTGAGTGACTAAGGTTTTACCATTCAAACCATTTATTTCAATTGGATATTGTATATTATATCTTTTAAAGTATTTTAGACAATTTTGATCGATGCTAGAGGTTGAGGGTCCAGAATCTATTAGAACACTCAATGTTTCAGTTCCTATTGTAAGGTTTACTATGGGAAGAGGACCTCTGAGGCCGGATCCTGAAAATTTATATCGGAATCAAAGTTTCCTTGATTCTCGTTTGATACTGTTTGTGATATATTTTGTTCATGTGAACGAGATTGATTTTGATCGTTTTGATTGTTATGACTATGATTTCCATAGTTTTGATTTCTTGAATTATTATAGTTATTAAGGTTTCTGTTGTTGCCATTATTATGATTTCTAGTATTATTATTATTACTGTTATTATAGTTCCTATTATTGTCTCTATTGTTGTAACTGGAGTTGTGGTTTCTGTTGTTTGTATTATTGTTATAGTTATTATTATTTCTATTATTGTAATTTTTATTTCTATAGGAATGGTTCCGATTTCCATCTGAATATTGTGAAACATTACGATTTGGATTTGAATTTTTATATGTATTTAGGAGCTCGTATGCTTTTTGCATACAGTTTATGTTCCTACTTAAAACAAAACTCTCCTGATTTGCGGTCAGCTGAGAGCAGAAAATTCTGAAGAACATTGCACTGACGTTATGTGGGGAAAATTCAAGAGTTTTAATTGGTTCAAAATTGTACTTAATATTAATCCTATCCATAAGTTCACAAAGTTTAAGGTAATATACATCTAAATCGGTATTTTTCACACTTACTGCTTGCTGGTAAATATTTATGAAAGATTCCTGTGGTCCAAAATTTCTAATAAGTGCTTCCTTCATCGCGTGCCATGTTGAGTAGGGTGGTAACATTCTTATTGTCTGCTGGGCTCTTCCTTGTATAAGTCCTCTAACGACGTTCTGGGCAGCAAAAGCACATGTTGCTGGTGTAAGGTATTGAATGTTGACATCTACGTCATATATAAATGAGGCGACGTCCCTCGAGGGATCTCCGGTGAAGGGTTTTATCCTTTGGAGGATTTTTACTACCTCCATTTCCGGTAGGACGAAGGATATGGAAGATTTTCCTTCAACTCGTTGTTGTTGTTCTTCCTGTCTTCCTTCCTGTCTCTGGTCAGCTTCACTCTGGTTGAGTAATAAGTTTAGTTGCTCTTGTTCCATGTTGTTTCTTTTTTTTCTTTGATTTTTATTTATTAAAAGTTTTTGTAATGTTATAATATATATTTTGATTCGATTAGGCGTGTTTTTTTTCCACGAACGAATATTTAAGCACAAAATATATATTTTATTCGACTAGCCGTGATTTTTTTTCACGAACGAATAGTTAAACACACAAAAAAAAATTGTTTGTATAGTTCATTCGAATAATCGTGTTTTTTTTCACGAACGAATAGTTTAACACAAAAATTTTGTAAGTATATTTAATTTGACTAACCAACCGTGGTTTTCCACGAACGGATAGACTCGAGTACCGACTGCGCCACTTATGTGAGGTATCCTCAGGGATACTAAAAAAATATATTTTTTAATCTCCTCACTGGAGAGCAACTTTATTTATTGAATCGAAACTTAAAACTAAAATACATTTGGTTTTCAACTTAACTCTATGGCTCTGTGGCCTTCATTTGAACAAAGGAAACAAAGACTGAGATTGTTATTGTTTGGAGATAATTCTTGGGACATTAGAATTGGCGACACATCAAAATATCTGAAGATTGGCGACACATCAAAATATCTGTGTTTATCTCTAGAAGAGGATGTGGAGTAATTAAGTTCTTTATGAAATGCTATTGTGTTTATCTCTAGAGGCGGATGTGGAGCAGTTAAGATCTTTTTAAAATGCTATTGTTTATTTCTAGAGGCGAATGTGGAGCAATTAAGATCTTTATAAAATGCTATTGTTTATCTTGGTTCCGTGAAGGAAGAGATCGATGGAATATCGATCTTGATTAAGTTGTGGGTTGCTGGTACGTCTGTAACTTGCGTGATAAACATTGTTTATGGAATTTGCGTCATGCAAATTATTTTTAGTGATGAAAAAAAGTTTAATCTCGATGGACCAGATGGTTTTAGCGGATATTGGCACGATTTGAGGAAAGAGAAAAAGTTTTTTTCCAAGAGGAACTTCGGTGGTGGCAGCTGTATGGTTTGGGGGGCCTTCTGCGAGCGTGGTAAGGTTGCACTTGCCTTCAACTCTACCAGAATGAACAGTTCTGACTACACTTCGGTGATTGAGGAGAATTTGGTACCTTATTTAAGACGATTTCGCCGAGTTGAGCATGTCTTTCAGCAAGATAATGCCCCAATTCATGTAAGTCGTCAAAGTTTGGATTGGTTCGAATCGAAAAACATTAATTTGATGGAGTGGCCGTCACATTCTCCAGATTGCAACCCCATCGAAAATCTTTGGGGAATTTTAACTCGCAAAATTTATGCCCATAATAAGCAATTTGCTAGTGTTGCTGAGCTGCGAGAGGCAGTTGTGACAGAATGGAACGCTTTAGAAGACTCCATATTGAAAAATCTAGTTAATAGTATGCCAAAAAGAATTCTAATATTGGTGGAAAATAGAGGCAACAAAATTGCATATTAATTTTTTGTTAAAAATGAACTTAAAAAAAAAAAATTGTACGTGTCAGCTCCGACGCGCGACTGGAGTTCACTCAATAAGAATGATTTGATTACCTTAAAATATATAGTACGCAAAGGATTGAATTCATATATCCATACATCTATTCATAATAATTTGATAAAATATATTATACTTAAATACTTATGGTAAGCAATATGAATGTCAACAACTTTGTTTAAAACGTTCTTACGTATTTTTGCGAATTTTAAACATTGTCTCAAAAATTCAAACATACATTCTTGATTTTTGCAAGTAAAGCAGAGCCTCCGCAGAACTCAAAACAAAGTTGAGTCCTGGCACAGAAGGCTTAAGGTTTTAGTTGGAAGGCCTCACATTGGCCTGTACAAATTAATTGAAATTTTGTCGAATGAATCTGTTCATGTTAGGTGTCTTGTTGAAAAACTTCAGATGGGAGACGGAGAGGAGACTAGAGTTAGACGAGAGTACTTACAAAAAGAAAAACGTATCTTGAAAGTCCTCGACGAAAAGGAAGAGAAAAGTTATGTTGGGTTCCTAAGAAGTCTTGCGGCTAACACAAATTTATAAAACTTGTATTAAGTATTTGTTTTTTTTTTTAAATACATATTTAATTTGTTTTTGTTTTCTTTTTTTGTTTATTGTTTTGATTTTCTTATTGTTTGCAACTATTTTTCTTGCTCAGAAAATAAAATATTGGGTAAACTGATGTATTTGTGTTTTATTGAGTTTTATACTGATAAAAATACAAAAAAAAAATCTCGAATTTTTATTTTTTTTCGAGATTTTTTTCTAGATTTAGTCTTTCGAGATTTTTGTTAATTCTGGATTTTTGTGGATTCGAGATTTTTGCGTTCTAGATAAATTTTTTTTATTTTCGAGATTTTCGGCATTCGAGATTTTTGGCATTCTAGATTTCGTCATGATCCCACATTTTTTTTTATAGAAATTTCCAATTTTTTAGTTCTCAATGGCTCTACTTGAGCAAATAAACAAATAAAGTTTTTTTAAAGTTTGGACGATTCTGACAAATTACTTACATCAATCTTCTCAACCCTTTTTCGAGTTAATAAGAATTACTGCCAATTTTTGTAAATTCCAAACTATCCATTCTATTTTAGTTCAATATCTGTTTTCAATAAGCTTTCAAAATCCTCCAAATTGATTACACTGAATTTTTCCAAACACAGCTGTTGTATTTGAGAAAATAAATATTCTCAGTAAATTTAACACTCAAAAATTCTCAATCTAACAATACACCACTACGTTGCTGCATTGAAATAAAATAAGCTAAATATTGTTTTTCAAATATTCTACAAAATAGTTGAATGTTCTTCTGCAGCTGTTTTTTATTACTACATCGACCGACGACGTCAGACTCACGGTCAATGCTGCTCCGCGGATACGTTAACCACACTTTAAACGATTGTTTTCAAATTAATTCGCACTCGAAAAACTTAAGAAACTGTTTACGAAAATGTTTGACTATGCCTCTATCATTCCAAGTACCTGTCATTTGGACAGATTAAAGTGTAAATTATTGATTCCCGACGCACATTGGCGCGACGTCTTTCTTTTGAATTAATTTGAAATTAAATGTTCACACATTAACACATTTATAATCGGAAAATTATTATTTCATGGAAATGGGGATGACAAATAGTGCTCTCCAACGTTCAAGGACGCAGGAGATTGTGTAGGCTGATGGTCGTGATGGCCTACGAGTACGTGGAAATATTTTTGACCCAATTGTGTCCATTAAAATTTAAATTGTATTTTATTTCATAGTAAGGATATAATTTATTTATTTTATACTAGCCGACCCGCGGGACGTTGTACCCGCATTCCATTTTTGTTTGTTCGCAGGACTTAGAAATGATAATTGAGAATACATAAGTAGCATGACGTAAGAGTTGTTGTTTTATTTTTGCCTGTTTAAGGGATGTGTGGGAAGAGGTTTTGTATTAATCTTGTACCATTACATAGTTTTGGTTGCGAAGCAATATGATCGGTGCACCTAATTTCAATTCTATTGGATAGATAAAAACTTCATCTAGATTAAGGTACATTGTACATACTACACTATCCACTGATTTATATGTGAATACTTAGCCTGGAACGTTTTTTTAATTAGTCTCGTTTATATCATTGACATCTTTGTGACTCGGTAGCATTTGGCAAATTTTTTTCTTATGCGTTTTCTAAAATATATAAAATACTTATAGCTTATCTCTTTAAGAATGGTATTTCGATTTTTTTTATAGCGGTTATGTGCGTTGGCTGCTAAGCAAAACGTTGTGGGTTCGAATTCTACTCGTGCCCTTTAAAAGTTTTTATTTCATCTACCTTTTGCGAAGAACGGACAAAACTTCCAAGAGTATCAATCTTTCATGAAAAAAGTGCTTCTCAACTTTGCCGTTCAGAATTGGCGTTAAATTGTAGGTCACCTCAATTCCTCATACGAACTCAGAGAATTGTTGATGAGAGTAAGGGCCAGTTGCTCAATCGAATCATAAATTTAAGTTCTACATAAAGTTTTCATTTTTGTATGAGACGTTCCGGAATTCTTAAGTTCTACATAAAATCCCCATACAAAAATACATACAATGGGCCTGTATTACATTTAGTTTTATGGATGTCTGCAGCCATCAGTTTTTTCTCACAACCAACTAAGAACCGTTTGCTCATTCAGAACATAAATTTATGTTCAACTTTAAGTTTTCATTTTTATATGGGACGTTCCGGAATTCTTAACTTTTGTTATTCGATATTTTGTATTTTGTTATTTGAAATTCATTGAAATAATTTTTATTTTCAACACTGACCGTTGAAATTGCTGAAAATAATTTTCAAAAACGCAACCGGAAGTGCCATTTAGCCACCAAAAGGCCCAGGAAAAGTCTGTCCCAAGTTTTGAAAACTTCATGTCATTTACCATTAGTTGGTGGCTAAATTTTCCACTCTGCTGATGAGGTAGATATTCTTACGGTCCCCTCCCCAACTGAATTACCTACCTCGATATTTTCAAAAAAAAAACAGATCTTAAAAAAAAGCGTCAAGGAAGAGAAATATAATTCTTTCTGTTATTAACGGTTCTGTTAATTTACCCTTTAGCCACTCATTTTATTCCAGTAAGGTAAATTGAATTTGATTCAATTCGGTTATATCATTCGATGTAACCAGCCCTGAATGAAAATATGCTCTGGGGTTTGTTTCACATTGAACGCTTTAGGGCCAGTTGCTCAATCGGAACATAAATTTATGTTCTACATAAAGTTTTCATTTTTATATGGGACGTTCCGGAATTCGATAAGTTCTACTTAAAATCCCCATACAAAAGGAGAACTTTAAGTAGAACATAAATTTATGTTCCGATTGAGCAAATGGGCCTTAGTAGTGTTGTTTAGGGGTCGACCCATAGAATCCGTCAGAGCCAACGTACATATACATTGGTGTCAACGTATCTACCGGATGGAACCGTTCCATAGAACATGTTGCATAGTATGACATTTTTATTATCTTGGTTTTATAAATTATTCACAAAACCGCAAGCTTGAACCAAAAAATTTAAATTAAAATATCAACATTGTGTCAAAATGATTTCGAACTTTTATTTTTCTTCTCTGACACTTTTTTTTGTTTTTTGACGAAAATTAAAATATTTGACGAAATTTGAATATTCGTAGGTATATTCATTTCATTCATTTCATTTCATTTCATTTATTTTATTTTCTTAATAATGAATCATAAATTCCATAACAATAAATAATAATTAAAAGTGAATAAGAAAAAATATGAGACATTCTATATTTAATTACAATGTAATAAAATAGTATTGAATGCCACTTCAATATTAAAAAAAAAAACAGTGATTTGTGTTAAGTATGGGTGGGGTGACCCTTAATACAGATTTCAATTTTTTTATTTTAACACATATATATTATGTGTGTCGTAGAAAAAACAATAATTATTTAATATAAAGATAATTTCATAATAAAATTAGCTAAATAAATAAACTAATTGAAGTAAGTTTAGATATTAATTTAAGAAAGAGGAAAAAAAGCAAAAAAACAAACTTATTATATTCAAACGATTTAAACCAGAATACCAGAAATAAAAATGTCAAGACTAGAATAATCTAAGCCCAATAACCATAGCTTTAAGCATCGAGTGAACAGACCAGAGGTAGTAATTGTTCTCAAAGATGATGGAAGCTTATTAAATAGACGACAAGAAGAGATAGAATAGAAATTACGAAACGCAGTTGTACGGAATGCAGGAACTGTTATAAGGTTTGAAGAATTTCCACATAAATTATAATTTGATATAAGCCTAAAATTACGGCTACCCGATTTCATAAAAAAGGACTTCAGGACTTTGAAACAATATAAATGACGCAAGGGAAGAATTTTCAGGTTACTAAACAATTGGAAACTAGGGTGACTTCTCGGTTTGCGATAGATTTTCCTCACTACTTTTTTTTGTAGAATTAACAAAGGCTTAATTTTATTCAAATGAGTACCACCCCAACATACAATGCCATATTGAATCTTAGAATGAAAGATACCATAATAGATATTCTTTAATAATTCCGCTGATACTATGTTTTGAAGGTAATAAAAGTATCTTATCGTAGAGCGTAAATACTTTCCTAAATTCATCGTGTGCTTAAAGAAATTCATATTAGCGTCAATAGTAAGTCCTAAATATTTAAAATCATTAACCCTTTCAACTAGAAAACAGTTATCACAGCAATTAATGTTACTTATAAAAGAATAGTTCGATACAACGTCAGGTGAACAGTTTATAAAAGGCAGTTTGAATCTTTGACACTCAGGAGCGTGAAAATAGAACTCGACATCAAAATTTTGAGTTGAGGTTAGACTGAAAAACATAATCTTCGTTTTTGAGCTTATAATTAAATTATGTTCAGCAAACCAAGTTCTCAAAAGATCTAGATCCCAATTTATGTCAGATGCTAAATCCAAACGACTGTTTGAACCATACGACAAGGCAATATCATCTGCAAACGCAGTAGGCCTACCTCTAAAATTAAGTGAAAAGAGTGAATTTATGTAAACCAGAAACAAAATAGGACCGAAAACCGAACCTTGGGGGACACCTAGGTGAAGGTAACCAATATCACTTTTGGACTCATTCAATTTCACTCTTTGACTTCTATTCCCAAGATACGACCTGACTTCTTTCTGTCTAGATTAGACATAATTTGGTCGCAGAACTGCAACAATGCATCTTCCGTTGATTTTCCGTTTAAAAATCCAAATTGCACAGGACTAAAGAAATTTGTTTTTGATAAAAAACTTATCATTTTAGTCTTAATTAATTTTTCAAAAACCTTACTGAAAACCGGAAGAAGGGAAATAGGCCTATAATTACACATATCACTTGCGGAACCTTTTTTAAACAACGGAATTACATCAGCACATTTCATAGATTCAGGAAATACACCTGCGAAAACACAGCTGTTAAAAATGAAAGCCAAAACATCAGCTATTAAAAAGGCAATTTGTTTGACAACCAAATTAGATATATTATCAGCACCAGACGAGTTAGAGTTTTTCAGGCTACTAATACTTTTTAGAATCTCTAAAGTGGAAATCGACTCAAAAACAAAACTGGATCTTTGAATTGGCTCATTCAACTCGAGAAAAGGTTCACAAGGATAGGGTTGTAAACTACCAGCAACACCAATAAAATATTTATTAAACGCATTCGCAACCAAAACTTTGTCTGTGTCTTTGCAGTCGTCAACCACTATAGATTCCGGCATTTTAGTTTAGACACAGTGGAATTGTTAAGTATACTGTTAACTATTCTCCACTCTTTTTTTAAGTCACCTTTGACAGAATTGAACTGATTCATGTAAAAATTATCTCGGCAAATCGGAATTTCTTTCTTTAATTCATTGCACAGAATTTTGTATTTGCGTTTAAGCGTAGTATTGTTAGGATTCTTATAGCATTTATGCCTTAATTTATTTTTTAATGTTACTTTGTTAATTAAATAACTAGTAATCCAGGGTTTCAGTCTTTTGATTTGTTTCTTAGGTTGAATCACCTCCGTAGAGTTTGCGATATGATTACTTAAGCTACTAATAAATAACATATAACACATTGACGCATCAGCACACAAGTACACATCTTCCCAAAAATTCATACACAAGAGCATCCTTTAATTTACAGATATTTACTTTAGAAGATCCTTTTTCATTGTCACTACTAGAGAACCGAAAATATTTTCTTTTATGTATGTTATAAATGAGTGATCACTTATCATTAGATCGAATACACACGCTTCACATTCTACTTCAGAAATCCTACCAAAACGACCATAAATGTGGTCCAAACAACTACCTGATGCTTGACGAGTAGGCATATTAATAAATGAAATAAGCCCGTGAGGAGCTAAGAGCGATAAATAATAAGAATTAGTTTCGTTGTGTTCAAGGATATTGATATTGAAATCTCCTAAAATGATTAGATTTTTTGAGTGTTCCTTATCGAGCAAACCAGAAAATTCTTCCATAAATATACATAAATCAAAAAAGTGGAATCTATAGAAACAAAGTATGGTATAAACATCATGATTAATTTCAATGGAGACCCTTAAAACATCTGCACATTTAAAGTTGACACAAGTGAAATCAAGTATTTTGAATTCTTCTTTAACAAAACACCCAACTCCACCAGAGGCATAATTATCATTAGTTTTGGTAACGAAATTGAACCCGGGCAAAACATAATCGTCTTTTTGGAATTCGTAAATCCAGATCTCAGAAACAAAAACAACATCTGGGATGCAGCAGAATGATTCAAGATGAGTAATCAATACATTAAAATTAGCTCTCAAACTTCTGACATTCTGGTGCACAATGAAAAACTTGTTACTAAAATAGGCTTTATCAGAAAAAAATTTATCAATTATTGAATTATTACAGTTGTTGAGGAAGGATATATATAGCTATAGCGAGAAAAGCATTATTTCTTAACATTTGCACCGTTTGTGATTTGAAAAGTATAAATTTTGTTTGTCATAAACCTACAATTATTTCTCTTTAGTTTAAAACAAAAATTAAGAAAACCGGTTATCAACTGAAAAGATAACATGAATTTAACGAATAAGTCTTTTATATATATAGATTACATCATATTCAAAAGAATTATGCAACAAATTAATTCTTGTGAACACGAAAAATGTAGAACATATTTTGAAGCGCCTTGTAATGTAAGAGACTGCCTAATAGAGATTTAAAAGACTGCAGTACTTTGGTAATGCAGTCAGTAAAGTCGCAGTTAATTAACTCAAAAAAAGACTTATAGTTAATTAACTTACAAAAGTACTTTAACTGGAAAGGATCAGTCACCAGTCAGTACTAATTTTTTAACTTGCAGTCAATTGAAAAAGTCAATTGACTAAAAGTTAATTAACTGCAGTACTTTTTAACTGGCTTTAGTCAGTTAAGTCACTAAAAAGTCTTTTAACTCAAGCGAGTTTGGTTTTAGTCATTAAGTCTTTTGACTGCAGTCAATTAACTTTAAGTCAAATGACTTTTTTTTAGTCTTTTTGACTAAAAAGTAATAAATTGAGTTTGAGTCAATATTATTGAGTCAATACTATTGAGTCAATACTATAGAAGTACCGAAGTAAACAGGGATTTTATTGTTTGAATTCACATTGTGAAGAATCCTGTTTATGGATTCTACCAATAATTTGCTCCATTGTGGGATATGAACGTACGCATATGCTGCC
Source organism: Sphaerophoria taeniata (assembly GCA_943590905.1). Taxonomy (NCBI): domain Eukaryota; kingdom Metazoa; phylum Arthropoda; class Insecta; order Diptera; family Syrphidae; genus Sphaerophoria; species Sphaerophoria taeniata. The sequence goes on along the minus strand of OX016540.1, from coordinate 17,064,299 downwards.
CAACTTTCAGAGGCCAGGGCCGTATACTTCAGGAGATACAGACGGTCAAAAGGTGACATGATGGTTTTTTCCAATAATTTACCCCAGTGTGGGATATGAACGTACGCATATTTTGTCCAACTTTCAGAGGCAAGGGCCGTATACTTCAGGAGATACATACAGGTCAAAGGGGCGAAATGATACACGAGGTATAGAAACAAGCCAACAAATCGTAGAAAAAACAGTATTTTAAATTTATAAACATACAATTTTTATTCTTCTGCAGAAAAAAACATACATATATTCAACTGAGCATACGTTTTAAACTCAAACTCATAATCTCGTTGCTATGCGTCTTCGTATTTTAAGGGGATTCAGTGCTGACATTTCTTTCGATACTAAACCACTTGATCTTTTTAACATTCAAGTGCTATAGTAAACTTGGACTCTTTTCGATTTTTTTTTTAACTGGCTTTAGTCAGTTAGTTTTAGTTTTAGTTATAAATTCTTAACTTTGAAATTTCTTCTGTTTTTTTTTTACAAATTCTTTTATTCAAATTTAAACTTTTACTTTTCTTATCTTTCGAAATACAGATTTTTCTTAATTTTTTTTTATTCGGAATTTTGTTGACTTGTTTTTATACCTCGTGCATCATTTCGCACTTTTGACCGTCTGTATCTCCTGAAAACCTGAAGTATACAGCATATGCGTACGTTCATATCCCACACTGGGGTAAATTATTGGACGAATCCATAAACAGGATTCTTCACAAAGTGAATTCAAACAAAAAAATCCCTGTTTACTTCGGTACTTCAATAGTATTGACTCAATAGTATTGACTCAATAATATTGACTCAAAATCAATGTATTACTTTTTAGTCAAAAAGACTAAAAAAAATCAATTGACTTAAAGTTAATTGACTGCAGTCAAAAGACTTAATGACTAAAACCAAACTCGCTTGAGTTAAAAGACTTTTTAGTGACTTAACTGACTAAAGCCAGTTAAAAAGTACTGCAGTTAATTAACTTTTAGTCAATTGACTTTTTCAATTGACTGCAAGTTAAAAAATTAGTACTGACTGGAGACTGCTCCTTTCCAGTTAAAGTACTTTTGTAAGTTAAAAGACTAAAAAAAAAACAGTCTTATTCGTGACTTAACTAAAGTACCGAAATGACTGCAGTCTTTAAAACTCTGCGTGCCTAAGTGCCTATAAAAAAATATTATGATCAAAAACTTTACGCTGTATGAGAAAAAGTTCCAAAACATTCGGTTGTATGGGAGATTGTTGTTAAAAATTGCGTAGTATTTTTTGTTAAATTTTTATTTTCGTTGTTTTTTTTACGAAAACAAAGATGAGTGTTTCGTGTGCTCTTATTAGTCTAAGATTTTCGGTTAAGTGGAATCATTAATCACTTTCGAAACTTGTTCAATACGCTAACTGTCTGCACAAAAATGATTGAAGGCAAATTTCAATTAATTTTCTTTCAGTTTCATTTTTCAATTTTAAAATTTGTATTGTATTAGGTTCAAAGAAAATTTTTTTTTGAGTAGGCATAAGATTTTCAATAAAGAGGCTAGGTATGTTGAGTCAATTGAAATTGGTGTAATTCCACAAGATGGAACTGTCTTTTACTTAACTTTCAGCGATGAAGCAATAAAAATTCTCTTTGACAATTGATTGTTTGTAAATTCTCTATGGTGATGGTGAACTGGTGAACAATAAAACCAGTACTGCCAGTTCTTTCTTTTCACCTGCACTAACTCAGCGCCTCAAAAGAATATCTGCTTCAATTTACTCAACAGTTAAACATTCAAACTTTCAACTGTGAGGTGAATAAGATTGAATTATGTGAAGAATAAATATCAATTCAAATGCATGACGTTTTAACAAAAACACGTTTTATGTCAAGAAATTTTAAATTCAAAAGTTGTTTGCATGTGAATGAATGAAATAAAGACAAAACCCATAAAACGTCAATAATTCTAAATTTGAAAACAAAACAAAAAAAAAACAAAACTAAGGCAGACGAAGCAAGTGTGTGGAATTTCTTAATAGCCTTAAACTTGATTCATCCACAGAAAACATTGCATTCATTCTAAAAAATTCGAGCAAAGTGTATTTGGTACCTGTTACACTTATGTACCTAACCTACGTGGAGTAAATTACATTTTTAATATTCTGCAAATTTCTGTTCAGTTAAAATTTAGGTTTAGTTATTAGGTATTGCCTATCGGGTTAATTTGATAGATAGATAGATATATTTTATTGTAGCAGAAATATATTACATAGTTGTCTTAACCTATATTGCACAATTTACAGAGTTACGGTATATGTCTACCTTGCTACTGATAATAAAAACAATATTTATTATAAAGCGTTGAGAATCGGGTTAATTTGTTTGCTAAAAATATATATATCAGTTTAATCCGAAAGTAAGACATTGGGGAAAGGGGACAGTAAGAGTGACTTGTAATATTTTTATACAAAGAGTTGGTCATCAAAAATAAGACTGAGCCAACTCACATTTCACTTACTTGGAACTCTTTTTCAATTTTCTCCAACAGAGCCGTGCGTCGGTCAACCAAGCTTTGAAATCAACAAACATAAACATAATGTTATCGGTTACCCTATTCCTATTTTTATTTTTGTTTTTTGCACTTTATGATAATTTTATTTAAATTCTACAATCAGGGTAGTAGAACATTTCTTATCAGTTTTTCGTCCACCGCTTGCTCAGGCGTTGCTCAAGGCTCTTCAGATGTGAACTCAAATTGAAGGACAATTTAATTAGGCGAGGGTTTAATCATGCATTCCAGAAACATTGAATGATCTGGAGTTAGACCAGTTTCTATTCCAAAAAACATCATTTTGAGAAGAACAAGGGTTTCAATTAGAAAGATAAGACTTATGGCGTTTTTAATTGGCAATCTGGAAGCTAAAAGAAGCATTCTGAAATCAGAGGCGAAATTCTCTTTTCTTCAGAACAAGAACTGTCAATTTTGGCCAATTGAACGCATGCAGAATGCTTTCGTAACTTCCAGATGGCCAATGAAAAACTAAAAACGTCATTCATAAAATTAAAATAATGTATCACATCTTAAATTTTTGTTTTGATGGAAAATTTTGTTTTTTAATTCTTGATTTATTTTATTTAAGTTTTCACCATTCTATGAATTAATTTCAAAAGACAAAGTTGCTCCTACGAGCAAGTATAGGTTTTATTTGTTATTATTGACTGTGTCGTTTTGATTCGGTATTCGGACCTTCCTTAACAGATATCTTTGATTTAATAAAATGTGTCAAATGTTCTAATCTTATCAAGAAATACTCTTTCATGGCAAATATGGAAAATCTTTCGCTCATTTAGTATTTATAGATAAATAAATTATCATAAATTTTCGAAATAATGCGAATTTACAACAATCCAAGTCCGTTCTCTTTGTTTTTTTATTTATTTGAAACAAAAATTTATTAAAAACATAACATACATATAATTCTTACACAACACCTAGAATAGTGATTTCGTCAAAGAGGAAATTAGTCACTGCTTTAAGAAACGAAAACAAACAACATAAAATTATCACCGTTTCTTTTACAAAATGTTTGTACTTTTTTTTTAATGATATCTCTTTTATTTAATCTCGCAAATTACTCACCAAAAGTTGCACGCCCTTCAATGGCTTCAAAGTTTCGATTATGCCACAATCAACCAGCAATCATAATGAATCACAGGAAAGGGTCTCACTTATTTGAGTACTCAATTACATTGACATTCATGTAATTACACTATGCGTGTTGTTAAAACAATGAACAGATAAACTATTATTCAACACCGCGTTTACTTTGAGATCTGGTCGGATCGATGTAATGAAATATGATTGACACACTGTTGTCTATTTAAGCTGGACACTGGACAGTGCAACTTAAAACGTGTTGCTTTTATTTAAAAACCAGAATCGCAAAAAAGCCGGTATGTTTACCGAAGTCAATCAAGTCAGTCAGTCTTGCGACTAACTCCAACGTAACAATATCGCTATCTCTTAACATTTCTATTTCCATAATGTCAAAAATTTGCTCTAAATGTGAAATTGTCATTAAACGCTCAAAAGACGTTAGAATTGTGCAATGTGATTCTTTTTGTGGTCGTTTATTTCACAAAAATTGTGTTGAAATTAGTGACAATGATTTTGACATAATAGCAGAAAAAAGACTATTTTGGAAGTGTAATTATTGTGCTAATCTAAATCTCTCTAATTTCTTAATCTCATTTAATGATCTCATATCAAATGTCAACGCTCTTAGAGATGAACTTTCTTCATTTATTTCTTCTCAAGAGAATAATTCTCCACCTCGGAAAACCGCCAAAAATAATTCATCGATCCCAATAAGAGAATCAATTGTTAATAACAAAAAAAAAAATCCATCAAATGCTGCCAATGAAGGTGATGAAGTGATTATGAGTGATAATGTGATTAACCGTCCATCATTGCCTTTGCCCATAAACTCAGAATCATCAAATTTAATAAATTCCTCAAATCAAATGACTGTGAATAAAACCTCAGAGAAAACCAACAATGACAATTTATCAACAAAAAAAGACATCAAAATTGTCGGTACTGATATGTCTTCCTCTCTTAATTCTGTTGCAATGATCACTTGGCTTCATTTGTCTTGATTCTCTAATGACACTACTCCCGAAAATATCATTAAACATATATCCGAAAAGTCAAATTTATCAGCTGATCTGTTCAAGTGTTTTATGCTAAAAAAAAGATGCAAACATACCTATCTGATTTAAAATTTGTAACTTTTAAACTGAGCGTTCCAGATGATAAATTACAAACTATTTTGAATGCTTCACTATGGCCGCAGCATGTTCAAATAAAATATTTCTTTCCTCTAAAAAAACGAGAGAACATAATATCAACATTACCAACATCTGTGAGCCTTCAAACCTAACATCATCAGTAGAGCTGTAGCAAACCGTATGTATTCGTTACTTAGTAACGGGTATTTTAGTTTGTACCGAGTAACGTTTCGGTACTCCAAAATAAATGTCGTTACTGGTATGATCTAGTTACTTTTTTTTAGGTAGTTTTTTCATACTAATAGCACTTTCAAATTCTGGTATGTAATCACTGCTGTCGTTTTTGCTACTATAGTAGTATTTTACTCCTTTCGGGAGTCAAATGCTACTCTACTACCCTTAGACGAAATATACTCCCCAAACTTAGTGAACAAAATCTACCTATATTCCATGTAGTATGAGATAAAACAAGAACCGAAAATCAAAATTCTCACATTTCTTAGCTCATTTATGTTCAATCAGTGAGATAGTTAGCCTAAATTTTAGTCAAAGTAACCAATTTACGAAAATTGTCAAACATTTTAACGTACATTTTAAGGTTCCTCAAACTACACACCTAATTCCACACCTTAATTACTCGAAAATGTTGAAAAAATGAGCCTGTATTTTTTAAACACGCTTTTATGGATCAAGATCAGGATCACTTAAGTCTGTATTTGTAGGTACGTTAATGATTTTGGATCACTACAACCTACACTGAAGACCCAGAAACGAAATTATAAGCATTAACAGAAAGGAAAAGTTGAAAACTAGATTAAACATTTTGTAATGAAATAAACAAAAATCAACTGGTGGAATTATTATAAATAGAACTGTAAGAAAACCTTACCTTTTTAATCACAAGACCTTTGTCGCATGCATTCAACTTTTTCAAATCTGAAGTGACATTTTTTGTGCAGTTCCGTTGTTAAATTTATAATTAAGGGACAACTTGGGGAACTTTTAAATATCAATTCGTCAGAAAAGTGGGAAACTAGTGAAAAAGAATTATAGGCAAAGACAATTGATTTGGAGCCGTTTTCTTCACTTATTTCAACTTTGCAGTTGACAAACTCAAGAGTTGAATTCTTTTAAAGTCAAGCTGAAGATTGTTTTTCTTTACTTACTTTACTTTTAATTCAGAGTTTTGAATTTGAAAGTAGTAGCCACTGGGAAACTCATAACAATTTGGAGTAGTTATGTTTAAAAACATAATTTTTTTTGCTTTTGGAGACGGTGAAAGCAGCTGCGCGATGAAATTCTGAATCAAGAAGAAAAAAGACGACAGATACCTCTTCATAATGACATAATAGCCTCCTCCGGCAAAAATGTTCTCTAGGAAGTACCAGTCCAAAATGACGATACAGGAAACTACTTTTGTGTTCGTAGACCCGCCAATCAAAGAAATCTCTTTGGAAAGTGTATAAGCCCTTAAAAATAAATACAATACAATACAATACATAATTGTGTGGATACAGATAATGCATAGTCACTAGTCAGTTAGATTTTTAAACTTTTTTTTCCCTACTCTATTCATACTTTCAAAGCCCAAGTCTTCGTAATTTTCTCTTCGCTTTATGATGATAACTTTAATATTTGTTTAATTAAAAAAGTGTTTACTAAATGCAAAAAAAAAAACACACAATATCTGACAGAAAATTGTACGCATGTTTAATGATCTAATTGAGTCTTTTGGCAGTTGAGAACAATAATTTGAGAGTGACAGCCTTTAATGAAGACAACTTAAATCGAAATTTAAGGATAAAATCCTCAAGTTGATATCAACTTCGATTAAATAAAAGGCTCCTTCTATCCGACAAACACACACTTTGGGTTTTAGAACTCCCAAAAATTTATAAGAAACTATCGATTGCTAATAAACTTCAACCACATCATTTTTGAAACTTCAAAACAATCTGCAAAACCCACGATAAGTGATACTTTTTTCCGGAGGAGATTTATCGGGCTAAGTTCCTATAGTTAAAAAATTATACTACCCAAACATAGAAAATACTCCTCAAAATAATTCGAAAATACTCCCCATTGCATTTTTGAAACGACAGCACTGATGTAATGCGTCATACAGTCGTACTCGTACCGTATACTGTGATAGTGTTAGTGTTTCGTTGAGTTGAGTTGAGTAATGAGTATGAGTAGTATAAGTTAAGTGTGTGTTTTATTGTAATGGGTAGTGTCTCTTTTCATTTTTTGTATCTGGCGTAGGTTGTAGGATGGGAAAGACAATGCGGAGTTCAAATTGAAATGAGAAGAAAACAACATTCCGCTGGACAAGCTGCTTAGGCAAAATTTATTTTGACAGTTTGGTTTTCTATCTCCTTTTCCCTGATCTGCGGTATTGATATTATTTTTTTCTTTCTTTTCTGTTATTCTAATTTGTATGTTTACAATCGCTTACTTTTGGTACCGTTACTTTGTGTCAGTATTGATATTTTTTGAATTTAGTTACTTTGAACCAGAGTATATCTAACAATGAGTAGGGAAACTCTTTTGCAAAAGTAGTAGTCACTATTACAATCACAAATTTGCAATTAAAATCCTAACAACAATTCCATGGGGGAAAACAGTCAAATCAATTCCTTATGTAAAACTGTATGTGCAAGAAATTTCGACTATGTGTTCATCCCTTGCATCTTTCCTTTTTTCTCTCAAAGACTTTCAAAGGCGATGAGCAATGAAACATTTTTCATTTCCTTCCAACATAATATCATGCGTTGCCAGAATGGATTCTTTATAACTGCTATATGTTTTTCAACGCAACATAATGATGTGATTTCGACAATATTGGCAACGCAAACAGAGATTGTGTATGGGGGTTGCTTTTATTATTGTAGTGTAATTTCAAAGGCGATGAGCAATGATCGTTATCAGTTGTGAACAAAGAAAAAGATTAAAGAAAAAAGCAAAAGAGCGTATATCTTTTCTCTTTCCTTCCTTTAAGTTTCTTATTGTCATCTATTTCTACTATCTGTGTAAGAATAAATGTAAACTGATAAGGAAATTATGCTGAGTTTCCCTACTCATTATTAGGGGATCGGGTCAAAATTCTGGCTTCAAAATTCTGCTTTTCAGAATTCTGCTTTTTTAACGAAAATTCTGCTTTTCAAAATTCTGCTTTTTTTTTGTCTGGTTTACAAAATTCTGCTTTTCAAAATTCTGCTTTTCAAAATTCTGGAAATTTATGTTAAAAAAAAATTCTGCTAATTCTGCTTTTTTTTAATAGTATATTTATTAACGGAAAAGTCAATTTAACATGGTTTTTTTTTCAATTTTAACAAAAAAAAATCAAAATTTCGTCTTTTAATAATTATAAACAATAACTGAAAATAGAGCAAAAATAACAACAACAAAAACAAACTCGTCCTTTGCATTTATCTTTAATTCTATTTGAGCATGCCCAATTATAGTTTTTTACATTTATTTAACTTTTCAAAATAAAACATATATCCATCCACGCACAGCTTTTCTTTTCCTTTATTAGATTTAACAAGTGAAACGTTCATTTTTGCTTTTTAATAAGAATAACACACTATCACGAAGGGATAAGAAAAGACACTAACCATTGTCTAAGACCCTGACTAAGTTAAGAGAGCAAAAATTAATTGCGTCTAAACATCTCGCTTATTCAAGCGAGAGGATAATTTTACAAAGTTCTGGAAATAATAAAAATAAGGTTTGGAAAATGTTAAAAAGCGTGCGCTTTTTAACATTTTCCAAACCTTATTTTTATTATTTCCAGAATTTTGTAAAACAGAATTTTGAAAAACAGAATTTTGAAAAGCAGAATTTTGAAAAACAGAATTCTGAAAAGCAGAATTTTGAAAGCAGAATTTTGAAAAGCAGAATTTTGAGAGCAGAATTTTGACAAAAGAATTTTGACCCCGGCAGAATTTTGACCCCAACCCCATTATTAGATATACTCTGCTTTGAACGTCGTTACTTTTTTAGTTGGTGGAACATCTCAAACAGAATTAAGCTATTTTGGACGTGTCGTTACTTTTTCAGTTGCAATTCTTAAATTAAGTAAGTGTAATGGAGCGAAAAAGAAGTAAGCTTTGGAACTTTTTTAGTCCAATTCAAGACAGTTGTCAACGTGATAAAGTTAAGTGTGATTTGTGCCATTCATGCTATTTGGTTAAAGGTGGTTCTGTTATAAATTTAAAAAAAACATTTACAGTCTAAACATTTATCGGCGTATGAATCTACTATTTCAATCCCAAATGTGCAACCTTCTCCAATGCCTTCTACAAGTATCCCTATCCAAAGTGAAGATGTCCAAGAAATTCCGGATATTGCAGGTAACGAAAGCAATGCAATAGCCCCTTCCTCAGTTTTGATTCCTGCACAAAAAAAAACAAAGTGACATTTCAACGTTCATGAGAAAACGTATGAATATAGGGCGAGAAAAAAAAATTAATGATCTTGTGTTGAACATGGTAGTAAAAGACCTTCAGCCTTTTTCAATTGTCGAAGACTCCGGGTTTAAGGAATTGTTCAATTACTTGGAACCAAATTTTAAAATGCCATCTAGGTGTCATTTAAGCACTACCTTACTTGATGCTAAATATTCACTTGTAAAAGAAAAATTAAAAAATGATTTGATTCAAGCCGATTTTATTTCTTTGACAACTGATGCATGGACTTCTCGGACAACGACTTCCTACCTAGCAGTGACTGCGCACTATATCTTAGGTGATTCGTGGGAACTCCGTTCATCCTTGTTAGGCTGTTTTGAGTGTAGCGAGCGACACACAAGCGATAACTTGAAACAAGAGCTTTTGAACCTAACAGAATCCTGGGAAATTAAAGAAAAGATTTTTGCTTGTGTCACGGACAATGCAGCCAATATGAAAGCTGCGGTGAGGCTAGCCGGATGGGAACATTTTCCTTGTATTGCTCATACATTTAATTTAATAGTCCGAGCTGGGCTTAGCGTTATCCAAGAGCTAATAAAAAAAGTCAAAATGATAGTGGAACACTTCCACAGAAGCTCTGTTGCCACAAAAAAACTTATTTTAATGTAAGAGCAGCTCAGGCCTGGCCAGGCTCCATTAAAACTCAAAATGGATGTTATCACTAGATGGAATAGCACACTAGATATGCTTGAAAGAATAAAAATGTTGCAAGAACCGTTAGAGGCAGCAATCGGGTTGTTACATAACCCGGTCGAAAATTTGACAGAAGACGAATGGGGAGTGCTTCCGGAGATTATTAAGATTTTGAAACCATTTAAGGATTTGACTGAAGAATTATCTTCTCAAACAGACGTTTCGATATCAAAAGTGTTGGCGGCTACTAACAGTGTCTTAAGAGTTTTGAATAATTTATACTTAAAACCGATGAAAAATGTATCTTTGAACTTGCTTGAGACACTACTTTCAGAATTGGATGCTCGCTTTAGAAACAGCTCACGTCACCAAGTCTTATCGAAGGCAGCTATTCTGGACCCCAGGTTCAAAAAACAGTCGTTTCTGAGTGATTCTTGTTCCGTTTCCACTGTTGCTGCAAGTATAATTTCAATCCGTCAATATATGGAGGAAAAAGAACTACCAAGGAGAGAAAATCCCTTAAAATGGTGGAGTACACGCAAATTGTTGTATCCGGAACTTGCTCATCTAGCAAAAAATATTTATCTGTGATGGCAACATCTGTACCATCAGAAAGAATCTTTTCGAAATCCGGCCTAATATTAAGCGAAAGGCGTTCATCGTTGAAACCAGAGAGAATGGAAAAAATATTGTTTTTAAATGCTAACCAAGATTTAATTCCGTAATTCGTAAATTATTATACTATACTTATTTATATGCATTTATTCTATTTTGAACTTAATTTTTAGTTTCTTTGTCTTGTTTGTTGAATTGTGATATTTTTTAATTTTTTTTATACCTGAGTTTGTGTTCCTAATTTTATTTTTTTGAGTAATGAATTTTAGTTTTGTTAGAGTCTTATGAATTTGATTCAATTATTTTTTTGTTATTATAGTTTTGGAAGTATAGTTTTGCCCTCATTAAAAGAAAAAATGTCAAAAAGATGAAACGAAAAAAATATAATATAAATGTTCCAATACAATACAATTGATATCTTTTATTTAAATTTCTCTCAATATTTACTTCATATTTTTTGCTCACTGTACTGAGAAAACTAATATCCTGATATCAGATGCATTCAAGTTTACACATACACAAACTATCTTTGTGTTTATGTCCAATTTAAAACAAGAATGTATCATTTCGCTTGTGCTCTTAGGCATCTGAAATATGTAGGGGAGAGTGGGTATGTTTGGGACACAGGAGGAATGGGACTTAGCCATTTTCTCAATTCCTACCTTTTTTTTCTCTTTCCTTGTATGACAGATTCTGTCTTCAGTCTGTCCACATCCCTCAACAAAACAAGATGTGTCTAGGAAAAAAATTACGGAGTGGAAATTAAAAAAAGTTAATTTGTGCATAAAAAGTAAAACATCTGTGTAAACTTTGAGTGAATTTTTTTTTTAATTTGTGAACTTACTGCGCAAAAGAGTGTAATAATTAGGTAGCAACACCATTTTTTAAGTGAATTCATCGTTGTTTTGTTTAATTATTGCCACACGAAAAGTGATATTATAAATTATTTATATAAAGTGCCACGCAGGATGATTGGGACATCACTATTCCACCCTATAGTTGTCCCAATCCTATTGATCGCAGGAGGAATGGGACAAACCCAATCCTCCTCGCAGGAGGAATGGGACAAAGTGAGTTGGTTCATGAAATGATTTTTTGCTTTTCTTCTGTCGGACTTTCGCCTTCTTTATAGCTGAAAATAGGTTGCCAAAATGTTATTTTATCTTTAGAAATCAATTTTGCTCAGATACGATCTATAAGATCTCGGCAAATTTATTGTATTCGAAAAGTGTCCCAAACATACCCACTCTCCCCTACCTACATACATTTTTAACGAAAATACCAGTTTCAATGAAAGTAACGAAAGTAACTAGTAACGATATTTTTGTACCGAGTATTTATACCAAAAGTAACGTATACATACGGGTACTCATTTTAACGTTACTTTGACAGCTCTAATCATCACGTCACAAAATGCTCCAGCTATTGCCACCGTCATCGTCACCGGGCGTCGTCGTCGCCGCAGCCATAACATCAGCGCTACCGTTGCCATCGCTCATCGACTGTGATAATCTTGCTTTATCTTCAACTACCTCCTCCCCTCAGTCCTATTCGCAACCTCCTTTGCCTTCACCTGTGTCATCAAACATACCAAATTCTTTCACCGCCTTCTCATCGTCATCACACAATCTTCATGGGTACTATCAAAATGTAGGGGGTATTCGCACTAGAATGCAACAACTATTATTTACATCATCTACGGAGCAATATGATGTCATAGCTCTCACCGAAACTTGGCTTACTCCAAATCATTACAATGCAGAGATGTTCAACACGTCTCAATACTCTATTTATCGTAAAGACAGATGTTCTCTCTCAACTGGATTAACCAGGGGCGGTGGAGTCTTGATTGCAGTTCGATCTGTTTATGCTTCTTGCCAATTAAATATACCTTCATCGTCTTCTTTTGATTTAGATCAATTAATTATAAAAATTATGTTCGAAAATAAAGAAATATATATTATGCTAAGTTATATTCCACCTAGAAGTTCACTTGAGTTGTATAAAGAGCATGTCAATAATATTCAATACTATTTATCAAATGTAAATAGTAGCCAAAGTATAATTTTATTAGGAGACTTCAATTTGCCAAATGTTAATTGGGATTTTGATTCCGATGAAAAACAATTAATACCATTTAACTTTTCTAATGATTATGCTTCCGAAATTGTAGATTCTTTCGCATCATTTGATTTAATTCAAATTAATCAATGTAAAAATAGTTTAAATAGAATGTTAGACTTAATATTTGTGGAAAAAGAGTTAATGATGTCTGTAAATGAATCTGATTCTCCAATATTTTCAAACTCTATTCATCATGTTGCTTTAGCTTTTAACTGTAAGGGTTTGAATTATTTTAAAAGTAATACCAATGAATTATTTAAATATAATTTTCATAAAGCGAATTTCTCAGGCATAGCGAGCTACTTGGACTCTTTAACCATACCTTCTATAACGAATAATAACAATAATGAGTTATCTTTGTTCTATAATACTTTTATTGTCACTCTTAAAAAGGCCTTAGATATCTTTGTTCCAAAAATTCAAATAAAAAGCAATTCAAAACCACCTTGGTACAATAGAAGATTGATTAATTTGAAAAATAAAAAAAATAAAATATACAAATTGCTGAAAGTATTTGAAAACAATAGCAGATTGCGGTCGGAATATGTTTTTCTCGAAAAAAGTTTCAATTTTTTAAATAATTTCCTTTACAAAAATTATATCTATTCAATCGAGTCTAAATTGAAAACAAGTAGTAAATACTTTTGGACTTTCATTAAAACAAAAAAAAAACAATAGTGGAATTCCTAATAATATGGAGTATTTGGGTTCACAATGCACTAACTTATCTGACATTTGTAATGCTTTTGCGGATTTTTTCAATCGAATTATTTAAATTCAGGTCATAGTAGTTTCAATAGTATTGTTTCCAATAATTTTATAAATTTTGGTAGTTTTCAAATATCTTTGACTGAAATTGAAACAGCTTTATCTGGTCTAAATGAAGATAGTTCATCTGGTCCTGAAATGTGCCACTTCATGCGCTAGGCTTTTGTATTTTATATTCAATAAATCACTGGATTTTGGTGAGTTTCTTTGTGACTGGAAAACTTCTTTTATAACTCCAATCTATAAAAATGGTCCTAAACAAATCATTTCGAACTATAGACCAGTGTGTAAATTATCTGTGATTCCTTAATTATTTGAAAAAATTATTTGTGATCGATTGTCTTTTCTTTTAAAAGAAATAATTTCTCCATATCAACATGGCTTTGTGTCTGGTAGATCAACTTGTACAAATTTAACTCTTTTTACTAATTATATCTTAAATAATATTGAAAAGGGTTATCAAGTAGATGTTATCTTCACGGATTTTGCGAAAGCTTTCGACCGAGTAGATCATATAATTTTAATTAATAAACTTTAAGAAATAGGTTTTCACTCGAAAATGCTTGATTGGTTTAGTTCATACCTAATAAATCGCATTCAATATGTTAAAATTGATTCAATAATATCTAAATCTATAAGAGTTACGTCGGGCGTTCCTCAGGGAAGTCATCTTGGCCCTCTTCTCTTCCTTGTCTTTATTAATGACCTACCTAGTGTTTTTTCTAACTCATCATGTCTTATGTTTGCAGATGATTTGAAAGTGTTTTCATGTATAAAAAAATCCCGTTGATTTTCATCTTTTACAAGAGGACCTTAATAGGCTTTTTGAATGGTGTAATAAAAATAAACTATTTCTTAATATTTCTAAATGTCAAAGTTTTTCTTTCACTCGTCGTTTATCTCCGTTATTGTGTAATTATTATATTGATGATACTGTTTTGGAAAGAGTTTCCTCTAAGAAAGATCTTGGAGTAATCTTTGACTCTTGTTTAAAGTTCGATAATCATATTGATTACATAGTTAATAAATCTAATTCCATGTTAGGATTTGTACTTCGTAACTCAAAGGATTTAAAAGATCCATATACACTTAAATCATTATATGTTGCTTATGTCAGATCAGTTCTTGATTATTGTAGTGTGGTGTGGAATCCGTGTTATATTACTTATTCATTTAGAATCGAGAGAGTCCAAAGGAAATTTACTCGTTTTGTAGTAAGGAAACTTAATTGGAATGTAGTATTGGATTACATACTCTTGAAAATAGGCGTAAAATGTCTTCAATTGTTTTTATACGTGATATAATATCCTATCGTATCAACTGTTTGTTTTTGCTTAATTTGATCAAATTCTATGCACCTAGTCGTTTTCTTAGGAATAGAAGTTCATCCCAGTTATTTCTGGAAGAATTTTATCGAACTAATTATGCTTCAAATGAGCCAATTAATCGCTGTATTAGGGAAATAAATTACATTTTAAATGATTTTGATTTTAATTTTCATTATAGTAGGGAGAATTTTAAAGTTATTTTAAGTTTATATTTTTTAAATAAATAAATTATCTATGTAAGCATTTTGTAATATCATAGTCTGTAAGAGTTAAACTCGATTGATGAAATAAATAAATAATAATAATAATAAGTCTGAATATCAAAAGTCGGTAATCAACGAGACGAAGATCCCGCACGTTTGCATCTGCTTGGAATATTTAAGAATCACTGTTAATAACCCTTCCACGACACAAAAACAGGTCTCGAGAAGAAATGCGATCGAAATCTTTCAAAAACCGGAAAGTCCCAGACGTAATTCGATTTGCGAAACGAAATAGAACACGGAATTTCAGAGCTAAGCAATTTATTTTCAGCCTACACTTCTTGACAGTATTTTTATGGTTTGGTTAAAGATTCTCTTGTTTACTTGAAATATAAAATTAATTCTTTAACACATCGAAAAACAATGATGGCCTCTGTTCAGACTGACAAACGGTTAGATTTCAAATCAAAATATTAAATTTTTATTCAGAGGAACTCTTCGAAAATACTCCGCCAACACTTCTGTTTCAGTGACCGTCTTCGAATAAACTAAACACCGATAAAAACGAATCGAAGATGAAAACCATTTTGCAACTTATTCATTTCAATCTCAATGTTTACTTAAAATGTCATGTGGAAGTGGTAGTGAAAACGGAGAGTGGCTGGCCGGATAGAAAGTCAGGCAAATATAAAAGCTGTTTTATGTTTGTGTGGCGTTTTGCTGGAATTTGATTGTAGATTTGATTGTTAGATGTGTTTTTCATAATTTATGCAAATTGCAAGCTTATTTAAATTCGTTTTGTGATCGTGATTTCGTTAATTGCTTAAAGAATAACATCAGTGCTGTGTTAAGTGAACATAAAAAAGGAAAAAAGGATTTCAAAGAAGGAGGAGGACGAGAAGGATTTTGGGTGAAATCGTTTGTTTTTTTTTTTCAATTTGTTGTACTAGGAAATTTATTTGAATTTTAATATTTCGGGCGTGTTTTTGAATCTTTAAGTTTTTCAAACGTACCTAATTAATTATTAAGTTATTGGTCGCTTCCTTTTTAACTTCGTGTTAAAGCCGTTAAGGTTAAATACATAAAAACAGTTAGAGCCGGTTGTTGTTACTCTGTAAATTTTGAGTTTTTCTTGCATGTTTACGTAATTCTTTCTTTAACTTTATTATATAATAACAGTTCATTTTTTTAACTTTTTTCGCGTTAGTTGAGTTCGTTTTGTCAGATTTTGTTCTTTCGTTTTTGATAGCTGATTTGATTTGATTGATTGATTGATTGACAACATCGCAGTTCTTGCATAAACTCTGCAGTTCTCATATAAATTTTGTTTTTAGAAGAAGCTAAGCTCTCTTCTGATTTTTCTCTGTATGTTATTACTTAACTTATTACAAACAAAACAATTACACTCGCTCTTCACTCATTTTTGCTTCTGCATTTCCATATTCCTCTTTCCTGTTTCAGCTCTCTTTGAAACGTCAAGTCAACACGCGCGAGGCGAATGACTGCTAGCGCCAAAACGGCACGATTGTCCAACTTTAAATTCTCTAGGCTGCAAATACTATAAGATACATATTCAATGATAAAAGCAACCCAAATACACAACCTCTGTTTGCGTTGCCAATATTGACGAAATTGCATCATATTTTGCGTTGAAACACATATTGCAGTTACAAAGAATCCAGTGTGGCAACGCATTTCCATATTCACATTGGCTGTGGTGAGTTTCCTTGTGACTTTAGTTGTGAGGATTTGGGGAGAATCCGACAAATGTTATCGAATCACAACAATTCTCACAAGAAATAGTCACAAGGGCTTATGACTTGTGATTCCTCACAAGGGGGAGAATCAGGCTGTTAGTCAACCATATCTTTTTTTTACACACTATCAGATAGTAATATCATTGAACTTTTCTCAATATGTATCTCATAATGAGGAGACCAAACTTTTGTGCATATTAGAGATGAGGTCGAACCAAACTGTTGTACAAGGCTAGGAAAAGTTAAGGTCAAGGAATTTCTTGTCATCTTGCAGTTGAACGCATTTCCACAAGCTAGGAAATGTTCCTAGTTCTAACGACAATTCAAAAATAATACTTAGAGGCAACGCCAAAACCGTCCTACATTTTCTTAAAACAATGGGTGGAATACCAGCGGGACCACTTGAATAGTCTTCCTTGAGAGGGCTTGTACCACATACAAGTAACAAGTTTATCGAAGTTGATAAGAAAACATTGTTGAAAGTTACGTGGCGACAGTTTCGCAGATAATCTGAAGAGGTGTTCTTCAACGCTGGCAAAACCCTTGCGTAAGCTTTTCCATCTATCCTATTCTTCTGGGCTCGTTCCGAGCAGTTGGAAAACAGCATTTGTCCAGCCAATCCCAAAAAAAGGCGAATCTTCTTCTCCCTCCAACTATCGACCGATTGCACTCACTTCCCTTCTTTCTAAGGTCATGGAAACGCTGATAAACTATCAGCTCAAGAAATATCTCGAAGACCGAAAGCTTCTTAATGACCGGCAGTACGGCTTTCGCAGCAACAGGTCCACTGGTGATTTGATGGCATATCTCACCGAACAGTGGAACAAATCTTTACATCGTTTTGGAGAAAGTAAGATTGTTGCACTTGATATTTCAAAGGCATTTGATAGAGTTTGGCACCAGGCTCTCTTATCGAAAATGCGTGCTTTCGGTATTGATGAATCCCTCCTTCGTTGGATTAGAAACTTTCTTTCGAACCGTTCTATACAAGTTGTATTGGACGGGTTCAAGTCTGAAACCCACAAAATAAATGCTGGTGTGCCCCAGGGCTCCGTTTTGTCTCCGATCCTCTTTGTCATTTTCATAAATGATCTTTTGTTTGTAACTTCTTATCCAATAAATTGTTTCGCTGACGATAGTACCCTTAGCTTTTCCTATTCGTTTCCAGACTCACATCCCTCCTCTTCGGATGTGGAACTGCAACGGCAAAATATGATAAGCTCATTAAACTCCGACCTTAACAGCATTGTACAATGGGGAATAAAAACCGTGTAGAGTTTAATGCTTCTAAAACTAAATGCTGTCTTGTATCGTTGAAGCGAGTCATACCCCCCTTGCCACTGTCCATGAGTGGCACTTGCATCAGTGAAACCGATAATCTCCAGATTCTTGGTATGTGTATCACCGACCACCTCTTGTGGAATGAGCACATATGCGATGTCGCCAAAAATGCCGCAAGATGTTTAGGTTTTTTAAGACGATGCAAGAACTTTTTTTCCCCTTCTGATCTGGCTACCATCTTACCGAAGCACAGGGAATTGTAGATGTTTTCAAGCAGCACTTCCAGCAGCTGCTGAATGCGCAAAATGTCGAGCAAGATAATGACGAAAGAGAAGCAAGACCAGTCAATGAAGACCCAGTCCCAGCCCCCAGCAGAGAAGAGGTAGAAAGAGCCATCCAAAAGCTAAAAAATAACAAGGCCGCCGGGTCGGATGGCATACCCGCGGAACTTTTTAAACATGGAGGAGATGTTTTGATGAACCGCATGCACCAGGTCATCACCAAAGTGTGGGAGGAAGAATGCATGCCCACTGACTGGTCGATAAGCTCCATATGCCCCATCTACAAAAAAGGCGATCCGATGACATGCAAAAACTACCGTGGCATATCCCTGCTTAATGTTGCATATAAAATCCTATCCAACGTACTGTGTGAGCGTCTTAAACCTTTCTGCAACACAATAATCGGCACGTACCAGTGTGGCTTTAGGCCAGGCAGAACTACGATAGACCAAATATTCACACTGAGGCAGATCCTGGAAAAGACCAACGAATTTCAAGTCGAAACCCACCATCTTTTCATCGACTTTAAAGCAGCTTATGATAGCATCCACTTCCAAGTGCTTATGATGGCGATGTCTGAATTCGGGATCCCGAATAAACTGATCCAGCTGTGCCGCATGACGCTAAACAATACGCAGTGCAGTGTGTAAATGGGTAACAGCTCATCCGAGTTATTCCAAACTTGCGCAGGGTTTAGACAAGGAGTTGCGTTGTCATGTGACTTCTTCAACATAGTCCTGGAGCAGATAGTGCGCAAGGCAGGTGTGAGCACGGAGGGCACTATCTTCAACAAATCCACCCAGCCCCTAGGTTATGCGGACGACATAGACATCATCGGTCGATCCAAGAGAGCTGTGCTTGAGACCTTCACAGCGATTGAAGAACAGGCGAAACTAGTTGGTCTTGAAGTGAATGAGGACAAAACAAAGTACATGTTATCAACAAACAAAGCAACATCTGTCCACCGCCTAGGACAAAACGTCACTGTTGGTAGCAGCAATTTCGAGGTAGTTAAGGGGAGGTTTCCCATGTAAAAATAGGTTGGACTTTTGCGCGAAACTGTGTAGCGTTCGCAATTTTTCGAATATTTTAATAAAACAAACGGTTTTCGATTGATATTAAACAGGGTCAAATGTTTGTGCAATTTAAAAAAAAACTAAATAAAAATTCGATGTACCTCAAAACCGACAAGCAAACGGAAAAACTATAAAATTTTGAAAGACGCTTGCGCTAACTAATGGGAAATGGGTTTAATATTACATTTTTATTTATTTTATATATTTTTTATAATGACAATATATCCTGTTACTTAACGTCGTTGTTTTTTTTCGATTATCGTTATAATTTTTTCCACACAAAATTCGAAAAACAATGAAAAATACAGCAAATTACGTAAAAAGTATGAATGCATTTTTTAGTATAACTGCTAAAATATAAAAGGTAGTGAAGTCAAATTAACTTTTTTCAAAGCTTTAAATATTTAGTTTCAACGGAGTCATTTTTTTTATTTTTGTTTTTATGTTTGTCAAATGTTTTTGTTAACACAAACATAAAAAATACCTATTTTTTGTCTAACATTTTGCGCGTTTGCCCGGGAAATTGATTAATATATTTTTGAATTTTTTGAAATATTTTTTTTTATGAAAGATTAATATATGTATTACTTAACGTCGGTGTTTTTTTTTTAATTTTTCACCTGTAACATATTTAAAAATAAACTTCAAAAGGTCAATATTTGTAAGGTTATTGTAAGTGAAATATAGGCAATAAAACTAGCACATATTTTTTTTAATTTTTTTCTGTTATTTTTTTTATTTAATTCAAATAACAAAATAATTTGTTTGCTAATGCTCTTTTTTATTTTTATTTTTGAAAAATCGTCTTTGCTTTACATAGAAGTAGAAGAAAGATGCAAGATGAGAAAATAGATATGTGCAGATGACATAATTATAGAAGAAGGGTTAGAGCGGGAGATAGAGAAAGCGCATAAAAAGAATGCGGTAAGTAAGTGGCTTCTTTTTGTTTTTTGTTGTTGGACATGACAAAATAAGAAAATGAATGAGGTACAAAGCATATCGCACATGTACGATAATTTCTTATCATATCTTTTTTTTTGGTGGTTGCAGGGCCGGCCTTAGCTATCTCAGCGCCCCAGGCGAGTCAAATATTTGGCGGCCTTTTTTTTTAATTACAAATTATATTACCTCCTCCTCCAGAATTAAAAAAGATGAAACTTGTATCTCACTTAAAAAATTGCAAGTTGATGAAGAATTAGAATTTATGCTTTAAAGAATAACTGTGTATAATACTCCTATACGCAAATATGTATTATAAACATTTCAAGTCACTATGTTACACGCTATGTTTACAGGCATTTTTCATTAATTTTTCTTAATAATTTAGTAATAATTATTAATTTTATCCTGTTAATATCGATTTTTTTGAATTTGAAAACGTCAAACACAAATATGTACCTACACTTACGCCTAGTTTCCTGACAAAGTTCTAGCCCTTAAAACTCGTTTAAGTGAAATTTTAGAACTCATTTGAGTTCTAAGTCAGTTCTTCGCCAAGTTCTAATGCGTTAGAACTTCGATTTATAACTTTTTATAGCTAGAACTTCGATAAAATTACGTCCATTTTCATCACCAAGTTCTAAATTTCCTATGACTTGACCTAGTGAATCTCGGTCTAACGTTAGAACTTAGTTTTTAGAATACTTGGAATGGAACTCGACATTTCTTCATTTCTCAAGAACTCTATCTTTAATCATCACTGAGTTCTAAGCGTTTATATAATCGAAGGATTCTTTGCTTCAGTTGAAGAAATTCTTTCATCAATGGAAGCGCTTAGAACTTGTTATTTGTGAAACCTAGTTCAAGCATGTTTTTGAAACTTTTAGTCACCCGGCAGTATTTTTTGAGAGACATTTTCTTCAATTCGAAACAAAATACAAATAATTTTTGACTTTTTTTTTTGACCCGTGGTTTGGTGCTTGTGTGCGTTGGCTGTTACGTTGAATGTGGGATTCGAAAAACTGTCAAGAAAGTAAAGCATAGTAAATTTTTACCGTGGTTGTGGATGTTGAAGGTCTTCTGCCACCAGTTAAAGGACTGCTAAAAACGTTTGCATTTTTAAACGGAAGCGCCGAAAAAATCAGTGTCGTCCCATGTAATTATAGTGGCATGTATTGGCATTCGATAAATACGCCGTTCTTCCAGGATAACGTTCGCATCGTACTCATAATTAACGTTCATAAATAGGAAATCATCGAAAATTTGATCCATTTTCTATATCTCCCTCCTATTATTCTCTGTTATTTTAAACGTTGAAAAGACGAAATTATAAATAAACCGACTTTCAAGGCACTAGACCCCCGAATGCGAGGGTCTAATTTTATCGAAGTTCTAGGTTAGGTTAGGTTAGGTTATGAGGGGTGTGCACAGCGTGAGCTGTTGCGTACACGGGGGCCTATTGGTCCATTGTGATCCCCTATAAGAATAAAAGTTAGCATCGATGCTTCTCAAGGTCGATAAACGTAGACTGGCTCGTTAACGAACCAGCCTGTGCTATCTATAAATTTCTTCATGTTTGCCATTGAGACCTGTGCTAGATCATCCAGTTCTCCAACAAACCTGTTTCCGAAATAACGGAGTCGGCTGGTTTGGAGGTTCGGACAGTCACAGAGCAGGTGTTTAATGGTTTCTATTTCCTCCTCATCCTGACAGCTCCTACAAAAATCGGGTGCAAATGCCCCTATCTTGTTGGCCATTGTGCCAATGGCACAGTGACCCGTTAGTACACCTATCAAGATCTTAATGTTCTTTTTACTCAGCGATAGAATATACCGAGTTTCCTTTTCATTCGTGCTAGGCCATAAACTTCGCGAGATTACGCAATCGTCCCTGGATTTCCAAGAGTTATTGGTTTTCTCTTTTGATTTAAGGTCTATCTTCCTCTTGAGTACCCCAATTGGGACAAGTGGTCGCCTAACTGAGTGGTCACTACTACTTGCGTCTGCTTCTGACCCTTTCCTGGCTAGTTCATCTACTATTTCGTTACCTTCTATATTGCTATGTCCCGGAACCCAGCAGAGCTTTACCTGGTTAGTGTGGCAGATTTTATTTAATTCCTTCTTACAGTTTAAAACTGCTTTTGATCTTATGGTCTCACTGGCTAAAGCTTTGATAGCGGCCTGGCTGTCCACGAAAAAAGTTATCTCCGAAGAGCTTAGCTTTTCGTGATGTGCCAATTCAGCTGCTTTTTCAATGGCAAAGATCTCGGCCTGAAAGACACTACAGTCAGCTGGGAGTTTATACGATGCTCTGATGTTGAGAGATTGGCAAAACACTCCAGCACCTGTTCCTGATTCCATTTTTGAACCGTCAGTGTAGAAAGGGATACCCTGTTTACTTATAAGTGAATTAGGGTCCCAGCCCTGTCTTTCCGGTATGAAAATAGAAAATTTCCTATCAAAATCTAATAAAGGGGGTATGTAATCGGTTGTCTCCAACAGTCCTGGAATTGTGTCATATCTCTTTAGGATTGACCCGTGCCCATAAGTGCTGTGCTTCCAAAAACTCAGTTCTTTTAAACGAATTGCGGTTTTGGCTGCCGTGCACCTTATGAACTCATCCAGGGCTGGAAGGTCCAATATCATTTCCAACCCAGCTTGTGGTGTGGATCTTTGAGCCCCTGTTATTCCTATACAGGCTAGTCTCTGTACCTTATTCAGGTTCTTGAGATAGCTTGATTTTTCCACCGCTTTCCACCATACAATAGAGCCATAGGTAAGAATGGGTCTGACAATCGCTGTGTACATCCATTGGATGACTTGCGGTCGCATGCCCCAACGTGAACCGAAGGTTCTTTTGCATGTGTAGAATACGCATAGTGCTTTTTTCATTCTTTCCTCAGTATTACGCTTCCATGTAAGCTTGGAGTCAAGGATTACTCCTAGAAATTTAGCTTCCTTAGAAAGTTTTAGAGGAATACCATTTAGTTTGGGAGGGTTGAAGCCCTCCAGTTTCCGTTTCTTCGTGAACAAAACTAACTCCGTCTTGGTGGGGTTGACCCCGAGACCGTTCCTAGTTGCCCAAGAAGATAAATCCTTTAATGCGTTTTCCATAATGTTTTCGATGATGGTAAGAAACTTGCCTGATACCAAAACCACTATGTCATCTGCATATGCCACGATTTTAATGCCCTGATTTTTGAACTTTGTGAGAATTTTGTTGACTACGAGGATCCATAGCAGGGGTGAGATGACTCCTCCCTGTGGTGTGCCTCTAGTAACTGTTTTCTCAATAGTGCTAACTCCTATTTGAGAGTTGATAATTCTGCCATTCAACATGGTGAAGATCCAATCGACAATGACAGATTCAACTCCAACTTCAACTAAGGCAGTTTTGATTGATTCCGTTTTAACGTTGTTGAACGCACCCTCGATATCAAGAAATGCTGCCAGTGTATATTCTTTATGTTCAAGACTTTTCTCGATATGTGAAACCACTTCGTGCAGAGCAGTCTCCACTGATTTACCTTTAAGGTAAGCGTGTTGGTAGTTGCACAAATTGTTTTCGTTGAGAAGTTCTCTAACATGTAGATCAATTATCCTCTCTAGTGTCTTAAGGAGAAACGAGGAGAGACTTATTGGTCTATAATCCTGGGCGGTCGAGTGAGTCGGTTTCCCTGCTTTTGGGATGAAGACTACCTTGACCTTTTTCCAGCTATTAGGGACGTATCCAAGTTTGATACAACTTATGAAGATTACCCTAAGCCACGGAGTTATTACTTTGAGAGCATTTTGAAGAAGAGCTGGGAAGATCTCGTCTGGTCCCGCTGATTTGTAGGGTTTGAACGAGTTTATTGCCCAGATAATTTTCTGCTCAGTAATAACCTGTTTTAGTTCTAAATTTGATTCTGTATGAGTAAAATCCAGCGTGTTCGATTGCAAGTAATCAGAGCTTTCTGGGTTTTTACAACCGGGGAAATGGGTTTCCATGAAGAGTTCAAGCGTTTCTAGGCTTGAGTTCGACCATGAACCATCAGGGTGTTTTATATACCCCGGGACCGTGGGATTAAGGGCCAGGGTTCTGCGGAGCCTCGCCGCCTCGCTTGTTTTTTTCAATGGATTCACAATGTTTAGCCCACGAATCTTTTTTGGCCTTCCTTAACTCTTTAGTGTAAGTGTTAAGTGCGGCTCTATAAGACTTTAAGTCCTCTTCTAATTTACTCAGTTTAGCTTTATTGAAAAGTTTCCTAACCTCTGTTCTACGTTTCTTTAGTACACCATTCCACCAGGGTGGGTTAGTGGAGTTTTTGGAACGAGATAAAGGGCAGTGTTTTTCAAAAGACGTTCTCATTTTACTATATCGAAGTTCTAACTATGACAAAGTTCTAAATCGAAGTTTTAAAGTGTAAGAACTTGGAGAAGAATTGAGTTAGAACTCAAATGAGCTCTAAAATTTCAATAAACCTAGTTTTAGGGGCTATAACTTCTAACGGTATTTAAGCTGTTCCTATTTAACTATTGCAATGGTATGCAAATACACCATTATACCGTACCGGGATCCACAATATCTCAAAGATTTTGATCTATTTTGAGTAGGTTGTTCTTGGGGTTAGTTGCCGACAGGTAAGCTAGTATGGCCAATTGGGATTGCTCGTCGGAGGGGTGGGATTTTGCGGCTCCCCTTGGACTACCGTGGATATAAAGTGCCTTGAGTCGAAAATCGCCATACCACAAAATAATTTTCTAAATATCGTTCCATAACTTCTAATTTACCTCATGCTAACGGTAACATTAGCTTTATAATCGGGGCTCATAGGTGTTCTTATGCCTGGAGTGTTCCCTTAAGTCGCTACATATATAGTGACTCCGCGGTCACTGCACATCTCCTACTAATTTTAGTATTACCATGTATTTCTAAAGATGTTATATTTGATTCTTCATCATTCCGCAAAAATGTCAAAATTCCAAGAACAGAGGAAAATTACAACAAAATTTGCTGTATGACAGCAAAAACAATAGGTACTAAAATAGTTGACAATAACTGTGAAATACCTAATTTGCAATCTCTTCTCTAATGATAATAATTGTATAATGTGATATGCATATCCATTGTATTTCTAATCTCTATAAAAGTCCATGGGTTGATTATGACTGGTTGCGCTTTAAACGGAAAGATGCCTTACTAAAATAGATAATACAAACGCAATAAGAAATTAACAGCGCCAACTGGTGAGAAGCTATAGCCATAACAAGACTCAAGTTTTTTTTTTATCAAACACTACCTCAATTCACTCTTGTGTTTTCTATGTGTAGTGTATAGTAAAAATTAAAACAAAATGACATTTGGAAATAGTCTGCTATAACAAAACAAGATGAAAGTCATGAAACTTTTCGATATGAATTTTTTGAGCAAGAGCTTGACAACTTCACAACTTGTTGATTTGTTTCTTGCCTATGTTGAAGTTATGTCAGCTGTCGCGGCGCCCCTGAATCGTGGCGCCCCAGGCGACCGCCTGGGTCGCCATACCCTAAAGCCGGCACTGGGTGGTTGCGAGGGAGATTTGCGATTTATTAGAATATATGACAAGTGCAAGTGCAATATGTATTATTTTTTTGCGACACCTTGTATAGCTCAAAAATGTTGTGTAGGTAGGTAGGTGTGTAGGTAGAGATTAAAATGAGTCAAGTATTGTTTGTAAGTTTCGGGTATTTACTAAAAAAAAAACGAGTTTGAACAAACTGAGTCAACACACAAGCAAGTAATTTCGAGTTTTTTTTTTTATGAGTAAAATTATTTACAAATCATCCCTCATTTCAAACGAGTTCAAACGAGTTTTCTGGTTGAAAGTAAGATCGCTTGCAATCACCACTCAATTACTCATGGCGCTTGTAAGTATTCAATTCAATTCAATTTTTATTATTATAAGTACACAATAAGGTAGGTGACCCAAATAAGGCCCACCTTATTGTTTTTCCTTAATAACTTTCACTCCTTGATAAAAATGAACTCAAACTTAATATATTATAAACAATAGTTATATTATGCATAAGAAAGCAGACTTTTAACTTTAAGATTCTGAAACTAAAATGTATTTTTCGATCATTTTGAAAACCCTTACGTTGGGCCTTATTAGGAACATGGGTTCCTAATAAGGCCCATACATTTTTCTTTTAAATTTCACTGTAGTTTTTTCTCAAATCAAATATTTAATAAAGTAAAATGAAAGAAAAAGGCAAAATCTGTAATTATAATAAATTTAAATTGATTTTATTCATAAAAAAAAAAAAAACAGAAAAAAGTCTTTCTGACTTAAAAATCTTAAAACCTCATGCTGGGATAATAAGCCTCTTTGAACTGATTTCAAGGCCTGGTCCATTCGTTCTTCAGTCCAAGAAGCTCTTTTTTCTCAGTAACCGTCTGTCTTGGCATATTGACTGAAATCCACCGAAATAAAAAATGAAATTTTTCATATACTTAATAAGGCCCAGTCATATTTTTAATGGGCCTTGTTAGGAACACGAAAGACTTTTGTTTATAAAATTATAAACAAAAATCTAGCAAATATATATAAACAAAACTTGCAATAAATAAGGCTACAGTTAATATATTCTACGAAAAAAATTAACAATTGTACTAACTTGATCAAATACGTGGAAACAGTAAAATTTTGTAAACCTTTTTTTTTATAAAAAGCACGTGCACGTCACTAAGAAATTTTCAATTGTCTGCCAATTTTAAACCGATCGAAGCAACTGGTTGCTTTCTTTTGTATGAGTTCGAATGTAACGGCTGTACGAACACAAAGAACAAAAAGTCCCGTTACTTGTTGGCTATGTGCTTTTTTATGCACTGGGCCTTATTAGGGTCCGGGCCTTATTTGGGTCACCTACCTTACAGTAAGACAGTATTTTATAAAAAGGTTACAATAATTGTAAGAATAGAATTAACATATTAAAAATAGATAAATTCACTTAATTAATTTAAAGGCATACATTTTTTTTTCTTCTAGTTTTCTAGTTTTCATCCTAATTAAATTTTATTTGTTTCTTCCTCCCCATCTTTCCACGTTACAAGCTCAAACACAAACTTATTG
This sequence comes from Sphaerophoria taeniata, assembly GCA_943590905.1. NCBI lineage: Eukaryota > Metazoa > Arthropoda > Insecta > Diptera > Syrphidae > Sphaerophoria > Sphaerophoria taeniata. Next base: position 17,036,940 of record OX016540.1, on the reverse strand, counting down.
AGTGTTAGAGAAATGCTTAAATACTTTAGATTTGAAAACAACTGGATCTGTTATCCGCTTAATGCCCATAGGCAAAGAATTCCATATGCGAATGCTGAAAACAAAAAACATCCGTGAAGAGTTAAGATATCGGAAACTTGGTTGTATTAAGTTATTCGTTCTTGAAGATGAACACACTTGAATTTTTTCATACAAGTACTCAGGTGTTTTTGTGTGAATAACCCTATGTAGAAAAATGCAATTTCGAAAATTGAAATACCGAAGTAAAGTGCAATTTAAAATCTTTGTTCTATAGGCAGATATATGGTCATATCTTCGAATGCCATATACATAACGAGTTATGTCATTAAAAGCAACACGAAGTTTGTTTTCTGATAAGGAATCAAGCTTTGGATAAACCACCTCAGAAAAAGAAATTATGGGTATAAGCAAGGTTCTAATTAAACGTAGTTTAGTTTCTTGCGGAATAAAGTCACTGGACATCCAGAGTTTCCTTAAAGTTCCATAGATACGGCTGATAACATAATTTATGTGATCCTTGCAAGACAGATCCCTTGAAATCTTAAAACCAAGGCTTGTCGCAGAGTTAACAAAGCAGAGATTTGAATTATTCAGAACAATAGATGGAAGATCTGCATAGCTATAATTCTTTTTCGAAATAAGAAGAGCTTGACTCTTTCCTGGATTGAGCATAAGCCCGTTTTCCTTGGCCCAATCATAAATTCTCTGAAGGTCATCGTTTACACGAAAAACAAGATCTTCAATCAGCCCAATTCTTCGTGAGAGATATATCTGTATATCATCCGCATAGAGATGAAAAGAAACATTCTCACACACTGAAGGTAGATCGTTTATATATGTGCTAAACAAGATCGGACCAAGTATTGAGCCCTGAGGCACACCCATGTTTATAAGAGAAAGCGAGGAGAATTTTTCTCCAATGACTACGCGCTGAGACCTATTACATAAATAGCTTTGAATAAGACGCACAGCGGAACCTGAAAAACCGAAATAATGTGTTAATTTTTCACACAACACTTTGTGGTCAACTTTATCAAACGCTTTAGAAAAATCCAGAAGGCATAATATTGTTAAATTATCCATATCAAACTGCACCCTTATGTCCTCTAGAACCTTTACCATGGTAAATCGAAAAATAATGTTTGGTTTGTTTGAGATTTGTCTGCTGTGTGGAAATGTAGGTAATCTATGGCAAGGAGGTTTATTTTTATCGTTGGTTTGTTTCATTCTCAAATTTTTGTATCACTGTGTTGAATAAAATAGATGGATACGAATAAAAATAAATAAATCCACATATTTTGATTATTTTGATTTTTTGTGATCAAAACACCATTGTAAAATATCAACAGGACCTTGTGTATATGGGTTTCAATATTCATTAGGATTTCATGAGCAAATAAATCCGCGTTGTCAGTTGAATTTTCTCCAGCAAAAAAAAATGAATAATTATGGAATCGTAATATCTTCGAACAAGTTTACTGATTGAAAGTAAAATCGCTTACAATCACCATTAAATTATTCATGGCGCTTGTAAGTAAACCGAAAAATAATGTTTGTTTTCATAGCTTAACCTTAAAATGTTCATTCATATTCATACCTCAATTTTTGTTTTATTACTCTAATTAAAAAAAAAGCCAACATATCACCCAAGAAAAGGATTACATATTATCCAGAAAGTAGTAGGTAGCTTGGTTATAGGAAGAAGGTCAGATATGTTATAAAAAGATTAACAATATTTAAAATATCTTTACAAAACTGCATTCTCTACCAACCGGAAGCAGGTATTCCCATGACATAATCTTCGTCAATCACTATTTTCTATATATACATGCATACCTAACCTATTTTAATGTATGCATTCATTAATAAACCCTTTCTTTAATTAATGTGAAAAATAATCTTTCCAGTGCGGATTATTATATTTATTACTGCAAATCCGGCCACCTAACTCATTTATAAATATTTCTATTCATTAAATTACAAGACCCATACAAAGCCTGCATCTTTCATTTTTTTCTTCGTAGAGAAAAAAAAATTGAAACGTCCAATCAATTTTACCCGAAAACTCGAACATGTCTGAGTAAGTACAAGCAAGCAAATTGCTTGTGAATCAATTTGACTTGAAATGATCGAAAACGAAAAATATATACGAGTTTCCTCTGCTTGCTTGGTTTGACTTACAAGCCTTTTTACTTATGAGTCAAATTATTTATAGGTAAGGGTTGCAATCGAACGAGTATGAGCAAGCACACAAGAAAAAGTTGGATGTGTTCGAACTGTTCAAACATACTCTTTTACAGTCCGATTCTGAGGAACCTCACTGATACCTCACAAGTCACAAGTTGAGGTGAAATGATTTTTGTGACTTTTTTCGTATTCTGGTACAGAGTCACAACTTGTGACAGTCACAAAAATTGGCAAATTTGTGACCTTCCTCAGACCAGGTAACAAAAAACATATTGCTGATATTTTGACATTTCGATTTGAGGTTCCATGTTTGTTGTGAACAATTCATATATCTGTATTAAATGAAGAAAAATGGAAGTTGATTTTTACTTTTTCATCTTATTGATGAATTTTCATCCGCAAATGAAAAATAAGACTTTTATGGAAACAATATTATGTATGTATCTATGCTTTAATGAAAAATAAATAAAAAACAAAACATTGCTGGGTCGGTGGGATTATTTTTGTTCGCGACGAGCTCCGGATGAATGTGCACAAAATCGACGAAAATCTGCAATTGCTCCACCGTTGTCCTTTTATTGTCCATATTTTCTTTACCTACAAAAAAAAAAGAGAAATTTTTCATATGAGTGGTCATTTACTACCAAGAAAAATATCTTTTACCTTGCATTTTTTAATTTAATAGTTTCTTCAGAAGCTCGAAAACAAATAATAAATTATTTTGATTTCCACTAGACAGTTGAAATCAGAGACAAAAAAGAGACAAAAAACTCATCTCTGGGTGAAACAACAATAATTTTATTTTCCCCATGTTGAGGTGAATTTTGTTGTGAGTTTTCTTGTGAGAGTTGTTCCAGAATTCCTATTTGTCATCGAGTCACAACTATCCTCACAGGAAATCAGTCACAGTCAGTGACTCGGCACAACTTCAGAATCGGGCTGTTAATCTCTGAGGTGCGTTTTTGCGCTGACGATAGTTGACTATAGTTTTTGTGTCAAAAAAAAAATGGTTGATGTTGAAATAGTTAGAAATAGTTGAAAAAATCCAAAAACGCTTTTTAGTTAAGTTTGGTTGAGCTGTCAAACAAGAAAAACAAAAACAAATCTTTTGAGGTTACATTTTTCTTTTCTTTTGATCATAATATTATTGAAATGGATAAAGAGACAACAATTTTCGTTGCTCTAAATTTATTGCAAAAATTCAAGAACGATCTTGATATGGTAAGTTTTTGAAGAAAATTAAAATAAGAAAATATTTATTTATCTTTGAACAACCCACAGCAAGAAAGGCAAATGCAATATTCGAACTGAAGTCCACCCTCCATGATGAAATCCTCAAGCTGTTCCAAGTAAGGCAGCTCCTGATATTCTCCTAATTGCTGCTTCCAGATTCGCTGAAAAAACTATCAATAATCAATTCAATATCTATTTCGTGCTTTTATATATGTAAATAAACGGAGAAAGTCTTTATTTTCTGATACTAATGAAAAATTTACTGCCGACAGAATTATATACATGCATAAAAGCAATAATAAAAATAAGGCCGAATTTGTTCGCATGTTTCTTGCTGATTGTCTTCCTCAGCTGATGGCTTCGTCCTTCTCCTTCGCCCTTCTTCGGCTTCCAGTATTGCCTCGACTTCGGTCAGCTGGTTGTCGGTGATAGTGCATGCATACTTGAGTCTAATAATTGTCTTCGAGGTTTTTGAGCTTGATTTCGATAGCTGAAGCTGCATCGATGACGTTTGAGGACTTTTCCCGCTCTTCGTTGAGTTCACGAAGGAGTTTCTTGATCTTCAAACGATGAGCTTGTGAAATTTGTTCGACGACCTAAAGAATACAATGAACGTTAAATGAGATCTGTTTGGACATGAAAAACCTTACCTCAGATTTCTCCTTCAGCCTCTCCTGCTCGGCGTTTTCGCACATTTTGTGCTCCAGTTGCTTCTCCACCTTCCACAGGTTTAAGTTTGCCTTTCGTGCCGACTGACGTTCGACAATCATCTGCTCATGGGCAGCGGCCAACTTGTCCTCCAATTTTTGGTACTGCTTCTCGAGTAGGTATATCGCCGACGCTCTTCGGTCGTTCACTGAACTTCTCAGCCATGTCCTCCCGAAATAGGGATGTTTGCGGATCGCAGTGTGGTCAATTCGATTGGAAGGGATTGTGACCAGGGAGAGATTGAGATTCTTGAAATTGGTGCTGACTTTTAAGTCACTTGGAAAGGCGATCATTTCCTTGGCGTGACTCTCCTCTCAGTGACTGAGGATTTTCAAATATGTCTCGTGGACATTGTGGCATTGTCCTCGTGAAATGGTGTGACTTCGCAGATAAGTTCATAGCCTATAATACCCATGGACCAGAAGTCACAGCTGACCTGTAAGTAGTTTTTAGCATCAATGTTTTGTTTAAAACTCGAGGTTTGAAAGAACTTACGCTCTGCTGGGACTTGGTCAATCTGCAATAGGAAATTGTCTCGAGCAGTTCTGGAGCAATGTAATCAGGAGTTCCAACCGGCGAGGAACTGTACACATGCCCGTCACGATTCACGGCAGCGGGATTTCAAAAATTTTCCAGTTTGATGGCGGTCGATTAGAATGTTTTCCGGATTGATGACGCGATGGACATAGCCCATGCAATGGAGAGCATGAATTTATGAAAATTATGAAATTATATTCTGATTTTGAAAACAAGAGGATTCCCTTCGGATCTTAAAACCAGAATGTTTTTACGAGTACACACTACACTACAAGTAGGAATAGGTGCACTTTGGGACGACCGTTACACAGTTGAGAATTTGAAAATTTGAAATTTGAAATTTAAAAAAAAGGTGATAGGAACGTGTCTTGTATAAATAAATGATTTTATAAGTAAGTCACAAAAACCAATGTACGATGTTGTTTATGGTTGTTTGTAAAGGATCGATGCGATACACGGTTGATGTAAATGGAAAGCGGAAAGGGTCAAGTTACAGGTAAAGGAATGTTTGATTGTTTGTAAGAAAAAGGGGCAAATTATGATGATGATTGAAAGTGGTTTCTAGTAAATTTTATTGTTGACGATGCGAGTCATAAAACCTAATTTTCGAACTAATTTATGACTGCAAAGGATCGACGTCGTACACCTTCGTTGCCTCCTATTTGATAGGTATTGTATTGATGAACAAAATAATCAAATATTGATATCTACGGATAAATCAACAGAGGATTCTGAATACTAAACTGTTAAGGGAATGCTATATTTGCTTGAGGGGGAAAGGTAGGTCAAATAAATGCACTGAGTGTCAGGAGTGGTAATTTTTCAATAGGAAGATATGGTACGATTTGCTGTTCTTTCTACTGTGAAATTTGCCATGTACCCTACAGTACAAAGAGTAAACATTATGGATGTCTTGCTCTTTGTTTGCAATGTCAGAGATCTCCAATACGTAAGGAAACTCAGAATCAAATTTTATGCCCGGACTGCAATCGAAATTTTAAAGGAACAGAAAGTTATGACAACAACAACAACAACAACAACAACAACAACAACAACAACAACAACAACAACAACAACAACAACAACAACAACAACAACAACAACAACAACAACAACAACAACAACAACAACAACAACAACAACAACAACAACAACAACAACAACAACAACAGTAACAACAACTACAACAACAATAACAACAACAACAACAACAACATTAAAACAACAAAAAACAACAACAGCAACAACAGCAACAACATCAAAACAACAACAACAACAAAAACAACAGCAACAACAACAACACCAACAACAGTAACAACAACAACTACAGTAGGACCAACACCAACAGCAGGATCAACACCATCAACTACAACAGCAACAATGTGTGTTTGTTCATGTAAAAATAAAAGAATAAAGAAAGTTCTATCAATTAGATTTTTTAAATTTATTTCTTTCATTTTATTCCATACATTTTATAGGATTTCATTTTTATTTATCCAGGAGTTATGTTCTGTTGGAAATCCCAACCACTTAACAAAAACTTTATTGCCTCTTGTTTGTAGAACTCTTTCTACGAGAAATACATCTTCACTTTTTGATTTCATTAATTCTTCATCATAGAAACCGCCTTGTACGGGTTTTCCTTCAAAGTCTTCAAGAAGATATGTTATAGGGTTAGTTTCTTGGATTTTTCTTATTTTAAAGATCTCAGTTGTCCAGTTCGGGGTGTATCCCTTTTCAAATGCATGTTTATATTTGCTGATTCTTACTTTATCACCGACCTTAAATTTTTTTTTAGTTATTTCTCTTTTCTTGCTTTTGAAAAGTGGTAATATAGATTTTGAATTTTTCTTCGTTACATCTGCAGGATAACATTTAATGGTTTTGTGAAAAGAATGATTGTAATCATGTAGTAATTTCTTATAAATATTTATCCATTTATAGCTGCCATTGAAACTAAATTATTTCCACATTTTTTCTTTTAAAGTTCTATTGAATCTTTCAACAATAGAAGCCTTTAATGAACTAAAAGTAGAGTAATGGTTAATTTTATATTTTCTCATTAAGCTTTTAAACGTTTTGTTGAAAAATTCCTTTCCATCGTCCGTTTGCAAATTTTTGGGGGTTCTAGAAGAATCCATAAATATTTGTTCCATTCCTTTTGCAATAGTGATTCCTTTTTTGTTTTTCATTGGGATGGCCCATGCGAATTTCGAAAAAGTATCGATGACTGTCATTAAATAATTAAACCCCATGTTTTGAGAACTATAGGGAATCATTTCAACAAGATCAGCCTGCCATAAATCGTCATAACCTTTAACGATAACATGACGTCGTTTGAAATTTCTACGTGCAGGCTTATGCAACTCTTCCACAACCTGTCGTTTACTCATATTTGTAAGGAGTGAATTCATCAAAACAAAAAAGAAGTCTTTTATATAGGTTTATAGTATGTATTATTTTTTATTTACTTTATTCCAATTTTTTATAAAATAACATTAGTTTCTTAATTCTAACTAATCGATTTTCTATCATGTTGCAAGCACATGTATCCGGTCCTAGTTGACATTGCATTGGTTTGATGACCAACAGCAATTGGAGTAATGGTGACCATGAATTGAGTCAACGTAAAATCCGTTTTCGAATCTTTTAAGAAAAGATATAGAACTTAAAAACTCTTCATGGTGTTCATTTAATATTTCTCCATGATTTTTTAAGAAATCACAAATATCTTTTATTATTTTGTCTGAGTCCATTCTAAGTTCCTTGTTGTTTAAGTTTTGAATGCTAACTAACAAATTTTTTTTATTTATGAAAATTGAAAATCTTCTCTTCATTTCACTTCACTTATATGTAGAAGAACATATATATATATTTATATATATATAAGATACAGATATATAAAACTAATACAAATATAACATCATTTTTACTTATTTTCATCTAATGGGCGTAAAGGGTTCATTAGGAAATAGCGTCTTCATAATATGTTCAACTTTATTTTTTTATTTTCTCGTCAACATACTTTTCTTCTGTGGATTCTTTAAGTTTTTGAGAAATTATTTGCGTTGCCATGTTTTCTTGTTCCATATTTTTTATTGTTTCCTTTATCGAAGAGTCTATGTGGGTTTTTAGCATTTGAATTTCCTTATTAAAAGTTGATAAAACTTCCATTAAAGAAGAATTAATGTGGTTTATAATGCTTGTTTCCTTAAAATTTATTAGATCATCAACATATCCTCTGCAGACAGCTTGGTGTGGAAATCTAGGTTTTTTTCCTATGTTGTTTAAATATCTATGCCCCATATCAAAATCACCCGATGGTAGGATTTTAAAGCCGATTGCTTGAGGGCCTACATCATCTAATAGCCTTTTCCCACCGACTTGATTAAGCTTATTTGATTTATAAATCAAGAAAGGCGTTCCCACTGAACTTTTTACTTAATTTAGCTTGACATTTATCACAATCTTGACATTTTTTTGAACTTTTCAATAAAATATATCAATATATGACACAAAATTGAATTTTCACTGTCAAAAAGAAAATAGAAATGAATTTGAAATGAATTTTATTCATTACTTGAGCATGAAATCATTCAGCCTGGAATCATCGAGGTGATTTATACCTAATTAAAAAATAAACAAGCTAAATCAGGTAATTTCAAATGATTGAAAATGTATGGCAAATCATGAAATAAATTATGTGTTTTAGCTAAATCAAGTTGTTTTAGCTAAATCACGTTGGTGGGAATAGGCTATAAGCTTTTTTTTGTGAAAAGGCTTGGAGTTCCTACCGAACTTGTCAACGTTCATCTTGTATATCCATGGATTATGGTTTAGATTAATCTTAATATATGATATTTGCTTCTTTTAGTTCTTCAATTATAGAATTGATTTCGTTCTGATGGTTATTATTGCCAGCATTTTTTGATGCTGTTAAAAGTCTAAGTCTATTGACAAGTTCATTAGGATCATTCCAGAACACATATTCCATATTTTTGTTTGTGTATTTCATTTCAGTCGTATCAGAATAAGATCCCCCGGTTTTTTCACTTTCAGCTTTAAGTTCGACAACAAGTTTTTTAATAATTTGAGTATATTTTGTACCTCTGTTACCCCTGATTCGTGAGAACTGTCATGATTTATTCTATGTGCGTTGGTTTTTTTTTTTAAATGTTTCCATATTCTTCTAAGTCTTTAACATCAACTCAATGAGACCAGGCGTTCGACTAAAAGTTTCACCACCAATTATAATATCATTTTCATTCATTTCAAAGTTGCAACTGCCTATTTTAACAGTTTGTGTGTTCACATCAAAATATGGGCCATAATTTGTATGACGATTCGATTCTGATAATATTTTTTGAGTGAAAAAAGATGTTTTGTCATGCTCGTTCATGCTTTTTGTAAAGAAAGACATCCTGTTAGAACCTGTTATATTTTTTGGGGTACTGAAAATAAGAGAATCGTCTATGCTTTCCAATTCCTGTTTTAGTGGACTTGTTTGCTCATGATCTGTTTCGTTCTTTTCATCAAACGATTTGAATAGAAGTTTACTATTTTTAAGTTTCTCTTGCTGAAAATTGTCTTTCCTTTCATTCTCAATCAATTTTTTAAACGGCTCAACAATAGGTTTGAATGTGTTTTCCAATTGAGTTTCTCTCATATTTTGACCACATTTTTAGTTTTCACTAGATCTTTTAACATGTTTTCATCCATTTTTATGATTTATGAAAAAAATATTTGTTTTTAACAAGCAAACCGTCTCAAACAGTGGTGTTGTCAGAATGTTTGGATTTTAAATGAAATTTGTATTTATAGCAATGCAATTTTATTGAAACTATTTTTGTAGCGACCTTTTATAATACTGCTCTCCTTGTCTATAACCAGGAATCCAAAATTATCAGTCCAGCAGTGAGAACACAACTCTTTAAATTGATTGTCATATCTGAATTAATATGATCTTTGTAAACATTCTTCAAATTCAACTCATCTTGTTTGAAAAGAATGATAAAGTTAGCATTGTCTCTGATCAAATGTTTTGGTATATGAGTATAGGACTGACATAAGTAAAAGCTGTCAACCCCGTTATGTCGTCCCATACAAAAATAGTCTCTTATGTTGTTTTGTTTCTGACATGCAACATCATCGAATATGAAAACCGAATTACTTTTAGCTTCTGATGGGGTCATTATTTCACAATTATTTGAAAATTCATTGTATTCCATTCCTTTGATAGACGTTATTAGCGTTTTTAGATATTGATATTTTGGTTGATGTAAAGATTTAGAATAAATATAAATATTTTCAAACTTCAATCCATTAGGGTCAAGAAGAATGCTAAGCATAACATTTGTTTCCAAACAGTGTGTTGATCCCACCTTGTAGGTATTTGATAGGATCAACACGTAGGGATCCCACATTGTAGGTATGTGATAGGAACTCAGTTTGAATTTTTGGATTGTTTGGATTATTCGAGGATCATGGATGCTACTTGTCATGGTCATTTGTGTGAGCAATGAAATAAAGATCGGCTCTTCTGATAATTTTTCTATTTTTTTTTCTGCAAGTGCGAGCTAAATGGCAATGTCAATTGGTAGTAGGCAAATGCATCGGTTAGGGAGGCTATAAAAAATAACATAATAATTATTGTTGAGCAATCAAATTTTATGTTTGTAAGATCAACACTTGTGTGAGCATGTTTTTAACGATGGGCACTTGTAACAAAAGATCTACACTTGTGTAAAGAATGAATTAAATCATAGCCCTATTTTAATCGTAAGATCGACACGCATGACAATATTTTTGGTTTGTCGATAGTAAAATAAGTACTTTATGTTCTGTGGTAATTTATGTTCCGTTATAAAATTTGGTTGCAAACTCAAGGAACAAACAATCGTTGGGTTTTGAATTAGAAATTAGGTGTTTTTAAAAGACATATAAAGAAAAAAAAAAAAAAAAGTCTTCCGGTTTTGAGATCAAATTTTAAAGTTGTTGTGATAGTGCATGAAATAACTATTGGGAGTATGTGTGTGGGATAAGATCATTTTCAATGATATTTTAGGGTATAAAAGCAAAATGTTCTTAGCTTCTACAATTCAGTTTGTGTGCATCCTTTATTAAAAAAAAAATGTTTACAGAAGTAAAATCTTTCATAAATAAATTTGAAAATAAGTGCTGGGATTTCCCTGACAAAGTCAGGGAGATCAGGCAGAAGGCAAGGGTGGTGGCAGCCTTCGTCTTGGCGCTATGGGAGCAGGCCTCCCTATCGTTTGACGACATACCGGACATACCCCGAGATGTTTTCCTAATAATAAATTTCAAATAAAAAATAAAAAAATAAAAAAATTTAAAGTATATAAAATTCTCTCTCAAATGAAGGTTTTTTCACGTAGTTCTCCTTCAATTAATTAGCATACCGAAAGATAATTTTTCCTCAGTTGTATGATATAAACTAAATATCATATCTCTGTGCAAGCTGTGTGTATTCACTAAGATTCATGTAAATTGTAACGCTTTATTCTACGTTAATAAATATATATGTATCTATCTAAAGTAGGGTAGAGACGGCACCCTTCGACAGTGGGGCACCTTCGACAGTCACTATTATCTCTGTGTGTAGACCTTTAAAAATTCTGTAAAAAATTGTGGATGTGCCTTTAATCAGGCCAAACATATGTCAAAATTTCAGCAGTCTGGCTTCAAATCCCGCCAAGTTAGGATGTAAAGCATTTATTTGGACCACGTGCTATAATTTTCAGGGTAAGTTCTTAAGATTTTCGTAGTCGTGTTTTTAATTTTTTCTAGCAGTGAAGTTGTTTTTTATATACAATACTATGTGTTTATTTATATTTTTAAAGCTAATTTGATAAATCTTACTTTGGGAAATAATAAAAAAAAAAAAAGTAAAATAACATCAAGTGGGGCACCTTCGACATTCTTGTCTGGGGCACCTCCGACATACTGTCTCCTATGTTTATCCATCACAAAAATTAGTTAATCCTCAAAATATTTATTCGATTGTTAAAGAAAATGGTTCGAGTTTATAAAAAAAAGGCTATGAAAAAGGCACTTACAGATGTCATCAATAAGGTGGAATCACACAGTTCAGCAGCGGCAAAATATTGCGTAAAAAGGACTACCCTTATATCTACTTATTTATTTTTTGTTAAAACTATTTTTTAAATACAAATAATTTAAAAATTAACTGAATTCTTATAGCAAACTATATCATCACTTTTATTTAAAAAAACTGACATTATGATGCATTAATTTTCAAGAATGTGCATTGCTGTCGAAGGTGCCCCACGCATTGTCGAAGGTGCCCCACCCTGGGGCACATTCGACAATTTTCTACTTTAAAAAAAAAAAAAAAAATAGTAAACATTTTTCTAAAAATCTAAGGGTCCGCCAATATGTTGATAAAATAATAAATTTAATAAAAAAAAATTAGTTTTTGAAAAAAAAAAATAAACTATGATTTTGTGTATTTTCTGTTAAGGTGTCGAAGGGTGCCGACTCTACCCTATATAAAAAATATATGTTGTTTTTAATTGCATCGGCTCTGGTTCGTTGCACAGTAACCACTTCTTTTTTTCTTCTTGTCGTCTGCAATGCTTACATTCTTGCTTACATGGTCTCCGTGACAATGCATTCGCATTTGAATGAAGCTTCCCCTTCCGATGTTGAATTTTATAATCGTACGTCTGCAGCCTCTCAATCCATCTGGCTACTTGACCCTCTGGATTGTTGGTTTTCAAATGGAAAACTGGAAAATGACTTATCTCAATGCATAGCCGTATTTAGGGGGGGGGGGGGGTTACAGGGTTTAACCCCCCCCCCCCCCCCCCGAAATTTTTTTTACATCCATTTTCCATTAAAGTTAAAAGTACATAAGTCGTTACATAGATGACTATATTTAAAAGTGCCATCTTGATAGCACATCTGTTTTATGGGGGGGGGGGGGGGGTTACGGGGTTTACTGACCCCCCCCCCCCCCCCCCACGAAATGCAAAATCAAATAATTATTGATGAATTTATTTTTTGGCTAGCACTGAATTTATAAGTTTCTATTAAAGCTTAAAGGCATTTATCTTCCAGAATAAAAGTCTGTTAGAGCCATAGCCGTATTTAGGGGGGGTTACGGGGTTTTCTTTTAAATAAGTCGTTATATAGATGGTTGCAGTAAAAAACGCCATCTTGATAGTACCAGTCAAATAAATATACAAAGCTCTGAACACACTTTTAACTGAACGTGTTCTGAGCGCTCAAATTTTTTCGAGACGCATTTGATATTCAATTGACATTCGCCATTTAACAGCCGAAAATTCATGAGAATTTTTTGTATATATATTTTTGAATAGTAGAGGCAAGATGGCAATCGATTTTGGTGACATCTTGAGAGGGAAGCGTTTTTTTAACATAAAAAATCCAATTAAACCCATCCTACTTTGACACAGTTCGGACTAAAAATGTAATCCATTTTAACCAAACGTCAAAAAATTTCTCATTAATAAAAATACTTTGTTCCCGGAGTAGTAAAGTTATAAGTTAGTGACGTTAAGCTTAAATTCCCTTTAAAAATTTGTTGTTGTTGATACTTATAAACCATCTAATGAACTTTTATCTTACATTTTTTTTTGCTCTGCTAAACCACCCTCCACGGTGAAATAAGTTTGTAAACGTCTGTTAAGATACATTTCTTTTATTAATAGCATTTTGCACTTAGTCCACAGAATAAGGAATAATCCTTCATTATTCTGTAGGTACTTTCCAAATGGCATTTTGACTGAATTTAATAATCTATATGATATCATCTACACTAATATATAAAGCTGAAGAGTTTGTTTGTTTGAACGCGGTAATCTCAGGAACTACTGGTTCGAATGGTATAATTCTTTTTGTGTTGGATGGTGCCTTAATCGACTTAAACTTTAGGCTACTTAACATTAAGCTGTGACCAATAGCAGCGAAGAATCTGTTTAAAATGGGGAAAAAAGGCAAAAAATATACATTTTTCTGCGTTTTAACGCACTTATCTCAGGAAGTACTGGTTCGAATGGTATAATTCTTTTTGTGTTGGATGGTCCATTAATTGAGGAAGACTTGAGCCTATTTAACATTAAGCTGTGACCAATAGCAGCGAAGAATCTGTGGAAAATATGGGAAAAACGGCAAAAAATATACATTTTTCTGCGTTTTAACGCGCTTATCTCAAGAACTGCTTTATGAAATTGAACAATTTTTTAAATGTTGAATGGTCCATTTATCAAGGAAGGCTTGAAGCTATATAAAATTTAGCTGCGACCAATAGGAGCGAAGAATTTGTGTAAAATGTGGAAAAAACGGCAAACAATACAATTTAATACAATATAAAGCTGAAGAGTTTGTTCGTTTGAACGCGGTAATCTCAGGAACTACTATTTCGAATTGTAAAATTCTTTTTGTGTTGGATAGTCCATTAATCGATGAAGGCTTTAAAATAAAATAAATAAATAGAGTGGCGCGACAGCTCTTGAAGAGCCAACGCCTAAGTGGCTTACTCTAATCAACAATTCTCTGAGTGCGTGTGAAGAATTGAGGGGACCTACAATTTAACGCCGATTCCGAACGGCAAAGTTGAGAAGCATTTTTTCATTACAGATTGATACTCTTGGAAGATTTGTCAGGTCTTCGCAAGAGGCAGTACCCGTGAAAGATGAAATAAAAACTTGGCCTGAGTAGGACTCGAACCAACGACGTTCTGCTTAGCAGCCAACGCACTTACCAACTAAGCTACGGGCAACTGCTTTAGACTTTATTCTACTTAAAATTAAGCTGCGACCAATAGCAGCGAAGAATCTGTGGAAATGTGAGAACTGAGATTTTTTCTGAGATCTCTGAGATGAAATTATTTTGGATTCGATTTCTCACTCAGCTATTTGACGTGGCTGACATATGTGCAGCAACAATTAGTAAGGTAACCATTAAATCTCAATGATAACTGAGAATTATGTTCCACCAAGGCACCAAATGATTTTGCCTCAGTCAAGGTGACATTGAGATCTCAGTGAGATGTTGTTAGGTGGAACTGGCCTAATAACTGCTCAAATTAGAATTTTGAGAGTTCAATTGATTTGTGAATGTGATTGATTGCACTATTTATGCAGATTATTGTGTTTAAACAATATCATTTTATGTACTTCCTAACTAAAAAATATACTCAGTTTAAAGAAAAAAAAAATTACTTAACGAAGAGATATTAGAATTATTAGGGAGAGTTCACCCAAGGGAATGCTTTAAGTATGAACAACTGAAGGGAATCATAAAAAATGCTCAAATTCAAGTTCAAGAGAATTACGACCTAGGGAGAGTTGACTGCAATGCAATTTTACAATAACTTCCGAACAAAATTCCCACGCGCGCATGATGCACAGGTCGAGATGATACTCTGGCCGGTGGACGAGGGAGAGGCGGACGAAGTCGCGGGCAACTGCTAGTAATATATAAAATAAACTTTTTAAACACAGATCATCACTCTTGTGAATAAATAACATGTATACAAATAAATTCCTTAACATAAATTAATTAGATTTATAATAATGTTATATGTACTATATTTATGTATTTATTCTTCCTTTGTTTTTGTTTTTATTCGTTCGTTTAAATAAATAATGCCATACTGTGTTATTTTTTGTTCAAGGAATTTATTTGTATATAATTAATTCACAATCATGATGATCTGTGTGAAAAAAGAATTATTGTATATAGTTAAATATTATATTTATGTATTTATTTTGTTTTTCTTCTGCTTTTGTTTTTATTCGTCCCTCAATAAACAATAATGCTTTTTATGAAAGAAGTTCTCTCCTACTTTTTCCAAAACAAAGTAATACAAAAATGTTATTGAATTCCAATAAAGGTAAGTTAACTTAATATAAGATTCATATATCTAATATACCATGCAAAAACATCTACTCTGAAGCTTTGAAGCCAGTTAGACTTCAATTTTGTAGTAGAAATGATTTTTTTCATATGCATTCAAATCTTTATTATTTGTTTTACAATATATTTAAAAATACTGCATAAATAACAATGATTAATATTAAAGACTAGCAGTTGCCCGCGACTTCGTCCGCCTCTCCCTCGTCCACCGGCCAGAGTATCATCTCGACATGTGCATCATGCGCGCGTGGGAATTTTGTTCGGAAGTTATTGTAAAATTGCATTGCAGTCAACTCTCCCTAGGTCGTAATTCTCTTGAACTTGAAACATTTGAGCATTTTTTATGATTCCCTTCAGTTGTTCATACTTAAAGCATTCCCTTGGGTGAACTCTCCCTAATTCTAATATCTCTCTTACTTCTGCATCGTTTTTTTTTCGTTAAGTATTTTTCTTTTTTTCTTTAAACTGAGCATATTTTTTAGTTAGAAGTACATAAAATGATATTGTTTAAACACAATAATCTGCACAAATAGTGCAATCAATCACATTCACAAATCAATTGAACTCTCAAAATTCTAATTTGAGCAGTTATTAGGCCAGTTCCACCTAACAACATCTCACTGAGATCTCAATGTTACCTTGACTGAGGCAAAATCATTTGGTGCCTTGGTGGAACATAATTCTCAGTTATCATTGAGATTTAATGGTTACCTTACTAATTGTTGCTGCACATATGTCAGCCACGTCAAATAGCTGAGTGAGAAATCGAATCCAAAATAATTTCATCTCAGATATCTGAGAAAAAAATCTCAGTTCTCACATTTCCACAGATTCTTCGCTGCTATTGGTCGCAGCTTAATTTTAAGTAGAATAAAGCCTAAAGCAGTTGCCCGTAGCTTAGTTGGTAAGTGCGTTGGCTGCTAAGCAGAACGTCGTTGGTTCGAGTCCTACTCAGGCCAAGTTTTTATTTCATCTTTCACGGGTACTGCCTCTTGCGAAGACCTGACAAATCTTCCAAGAGTATCAATCTGTAATGAAAAAATGCTTCTCAACTTTGCCGTTCGGAATCGGCGTTAAATTGTAGGTCCCCTCAATTCTTCTCACGCACTCAGAGAATTGTTGATTAGAGTAAGCCACTTAGGCGTTGGCTCTTCAAGAGCTGTCGCGCCACTCTATTTATTTATTTTATTTTAAAGCCTTCATCGATTAATGGACTATCCAACACAAAAAGAATTTTACAATTCGAAATAGTGGTTCCTGAGATTACCGCGTTCAAACGAACAAACTCTTCAGCTTTATATATTAGTGTAGATTAATATTAAAGTAAAAGATACACTCAAGAAATATTTTTAAACTTTCCATCAAAACTTGTTTCGTAAACAAATGCATTGGCTTCCGGGAAGTGAAAAAATGTGATAAATTTGATAAATATGTTTCCTTTTTTATTAAAAACTAGCCGACCCCGCGAACCTCGTCTCACCTGCCACCAGATCAAGTCAATCTAAAAATAATTTAAAAAATTCTCGTTTTGCGGAGTTTTCTGATTTCTTTTACTAATTTTTGAACAATTGCAGCTATGATCCCATACAAAAGTATAATATTCGACCACCATTTGATTGTTTCCATTTTTCAATTTTCCCGTAAAATGTTCCCAAAATTTGTTTTCGCAGGAACCCTGGCTCGTGTTAGCTTTGCATGCAGTCAAAATTTTATAACAATGCTTTGAACTACTTAAGAGTCTTTACCGGTCACACAAACAAATCAACATGCATCCATTTTATTGTTTACATTAATCTTTAGGTAACCTCGTTTCACCACCATTAAGCGCCTTCAGAGATAAGCTCTAAAATGACAACGAACTTTCCAACACAGTCAAAATCCTAAATGTGATAAACAAAATCAAACGTGTTGCTCTTTTCCTCAATTTTCCAAAATTGCACCGTAAATTCCATGCAATAGTTAGATATTGTGCTCTCCCAGAGTTTTTCAAGTTCCCCATCCCCAATTTTTCAGTTTTCCGTTTGAATACCAATGCACATAGATACAATTCCATGCAGTTTTCAATTTAAAAACCAATGCGTTTTCCGAGTTTTTCATCAAAAACTTTCTATTTTTCATTCGAAAACCCAAAACCCATTTTGAAAACTAAAAAAAATTCCAAGCAAAAAAAAATCAAATTTCCGATTCTGTTTGGTTGGAGGTTTTTCCATTTTTTATTTTGGTAACAGAAACCATCACTGAATACAACAGTATTAACCATTAAAATTTCACAAATATCTAGTGGGCCATTTCGGAGTCCATAAAGGACATATAAACAAACAAACGTATGTATATACATCCATTTTTATATATATAGAGATTTTGAAAAAAATTATCATTTATCTTAACCCCCCCCCCCCCCCCGAAACCAAATCCTAGCTACGGCTATGTCTCAATGAGTATTTTGTAAGGAGTTTCTCTTGTTTACGTTCAATTCAGGCCATTTTTTCTGTCTTTCCTTTGGTAGGGAACAAACGATTGTTTGTTCCTTGAGTTTGCAACCAAATTTTATAACGGAACATAAATTACCACAGAACATAAAGTACTTATTTTACTATCGACAAACCAAAAATATTGTCATGCGTGTCGATCTTACGATTAAAATAGGGCTATGATTTAATTCATTCTTTACACAAGTGTAGATCTTTTGTTACAAGTGCCCATCGTTAAAAACATGCTCACACAAGTGTTGATCTTACAAACATAAAATTTGATTGCTCAACAATAATTATTATGTTATTTTTTATAGCCTCCCTAACCGATGCATTTGCCTACTACCAATTGACATTGCCATTTAGCTCGCACTTGCAGAAAAAAAAATAGAAAAATTATCAGAAGAGCCGATCTTTATTTCATTGCTCACACAAATGACCATGACAAGTAGCATCCATGATCCTCGAATAATCCAAACAATCCAAAAATTCAAACTGAGTTCCTATCACATACCTACAATGTGGGATCCCTACGTGTTGATCCTATCAAATACCTACAAGGTGGGATCAACACACTGTTTGGAAACAAATGTTATGCTTAGCATTCTTCTTGACCCTAATGGATTGAAGTTTGAAAATATTTATATTTATTCTAAATCTTTACATCAACCAAAATATCAATATCTAAAAACGCTAATAACGTCTATCAAAGGAATGGAATACAATGAATTTTCAAATAATTGTGAAATAATGACCCCATCAGAAGCTAAAAGTAATTCGGTTTTCATATTCGATGATGTTGCATGTCAGAAACAAAACAACATAAGAGACTATTTTTGTATGGGACGACATAACGGGGTTGACAGCTTTTACTTATGTCAGTCCTATACTCATATACCAAAACATTTGATCAGAGACAATGCTAACTTTATCATTCTTTTCAAACAAGATGAGTTGAATTTGAAGAATGTTTACAAAGATCATATTAATTCAGATATGACAATCAATTTAAAGAGTTGTGTTCTCACTGCTGGACTGATAATTTTGGATTCCTGGTTATAGACAAGGAGAGCAGTATTATAAAAGGTCGCTACAAAAATAGTTTCAATAAAATTGCATTGCTATAAATACAAATTTCATTTAAAATCCAAACATTCTGACAACACCACTGTTTGAGACGGTTTGCTTGTTAAAAACAAATATTTTTTTCATAAATCATAAAAATGGATGAAAACATGTTAAAAGATCTAGTGAAAACTAAAAATGTGGTCAAAATATGAGAGAAACTCAATTGGAAAACACATTCAAACCTATTGTTGAGCCGTTTAAAAAATTGATTGAGAATGAAAGGAAAGACAATTTTCAGCAAGAGAAACTTAAAAATAGTAAACTTCTATTCAAATCGTTTGATGAAAAGAACGAAACAGATCATGAGCAAACAAGTCCACTAAAACAGGAATTGGAAAGCATAGACGATTCTCTTATTTTCAGTACCCCAAAAAATATAACAGGTTCTAACAGGATGTCTTTCTTTACAAAAAGCATGAACGAGCATGACAAAACATCTTCTTTCACTCAAAAAATATTATCAGAATCGAATCGTCATACAAATTATGGCCCATATTTTGATATGAACACACAAACTGTTAAAATAGGCAGTTGCAACTTTGAAATGAATGAAAATGATATTATAATTGGTGGTGAAACTTTTAGTCGAACGCGTGGTCTCATTGAGTTGATGTTAAAGAAAAATCCACGTAAGCACAAATATGGTGCTAATGACTTAGAAGAATATGGAAACATTTAAAAAAAAAACCAACGCACATAGAATAAATCATGACAGTTCTCACGAATCAGGGGTAACAGAGGTACAAAATATACTCAAATTATTAAAAAACTTGTTGTCGAACTTAAAGCTGAAAGTGAAAAAACCGGAGGATCTTATTCTGATACGACTGAAATGAAATACACAAACAAAAATATGGAATATGTGTTCTGGAATGATCCTAATGAACTTGTCAATAGACTTAGACTTTTAACAGCATCAAAAAATGCTGGCAATAATAACCATCAGAACGAAATCAATTCTATAATTGAAGAACTAAAAGAAGCAAATATCATATATGTGGGAATTTTATCCCTCTTCTCCTTCAATTCAGAAAATCAACGCACTTTATAGTTTTAGTTTCTTTATTCAATTAATAAAAGCAAAGCAAAGAACTTATTCTTAGTAATTTTAAGGAAAGATAAATTTTTTATAAAAAGTATAGTACCGAACCGAACACAAGATACAACCAACTTCTACCGCAGCCCAATTGAGAATGCCCCTTTTTTCCTTCTTGTTTCGTTCTTCGTCTAGTTCCGTCTCTGTAGTCAGTTAATTCGTTAAGTATTGTGTCTTCTGTTCTTCGTTGAACTTCAGTCAGTCAGTGCTGTCCTCGTCGATTTCGTATCCTACATTCGGCCATTCTGATTAAACATTCGGCCCGAATGATCCTGTCCAAGGCTTCATACCGTCAGCAGAAGCAGTAGTACGACCCGGCCCGGAATGATCTCCGACCTTTTCGACCTCATACCTGTCATGTTTACAAACCCTTGTGATTTTGTACGGCCCTAAATACTTTGGTTTTAACTTAAGACCACCACCGAATTGGGTTCTTCTTATCGCAACCAGTTGATTCATTTTATATTGGAAGGCTTCTTTGCGCTTCCTTAGTTGATAGCGATAGTTCTCTTCCTGAATTTCCCCTATTCTGGACTTAGCCTCTTCCCTAAGCTCTCTCCTACCTGCATCAAACTCTTCGAAAATCTCTTCGTTGAGAATCTCTTGGATGTTTGGCATTTCCTTGATTCTCATCTCAACACCTGTCAGAACTCTAAAAGGTGCTACTCCGGTACTCCTTGGGGGTGTATTATTGATAATCTGTTGGGCCTTGTCAACATCTTTATACCACAATTCTGATTTTCCCATATTCAACTTTGTAAGCATTGGAACTAGTATCCTATTTATACGCTCTACCTGTCCGTTGCCTCTTGGAACTCCCGTGGTTATAACCAAGTGAGCGATTCCTTGGTCCTTACAATAACCCTCGAACGCACTTGAAGTAAAACCTGTTCCCCGATCAGAAATTATTCTTTTCGGATTTCCAAAAATTGCAGATTGTTTCTTAAGCCTATCTATCACCTCTTCAGTGCCTGTACCTTTAGTGGGATACAGCCACACAAACTTGGAAAAAGCATCCACAATTACTAGGATATGATTGTACTTTTTCTTTGTGTCTTCCATTGGCCCAATATGGTCGATGTGGAACGTCTCTAGAGGAAAACTCCCCTTGTCGATTGGTGTCAACAACCCCTCTTGTTTTCCCCCCTTTCGCTCCGCCAAAATGCACTCAACACAATTTTCTATGACCCTGACAACTTTAGTTTTTGCGTCTCGAATAAAATAGGATTTTTCTAAAATATCCTGCGTCTTTTTAGCCCCAAAATGTCCTTCTTGATGAACTGATTTTATAATCTCAATTTCCATTGACACTGGTACGACGACTACCTCTTTTACAACATCTTTGCAGAGAATGCTATTTTTAATGAAATAGTCCTCATATGGTTTTATCTTCAGCATTTCAATTATGACCTTCAAATGTTCGTCCTGCTCTTGTGCCTGTTTTATTCTGTAAGTCAGTGTTCCCACAATCCCCATCGCTACCCTACTCAAAGCGTCCACATGTCGCATTCGTGTGCCACTCCTGTGTTCGATTTCATAGTCGAAGTCTTGTAAGAACAAAGCCCATCTCGATACTCTCAAAGGCACCTCTTTCTTCTTCATCGTCATAGCAAAAGCATTACAGTCAGTTATTATTTTTACATGTTTCCCTAATACATATACCCTCCATCTTTTCAAAGCCTCCACAATTGCTAAAACTTCTAGGTCGTACGAATGAAGTTTCTCTTCTCGAGGACTAGTCTTTCTACTCATATACTGCACAGGGTGAAACTGACGATCGTCATTGTCCCTTTGAAGTAAGACAGCTCCATACCCATACATACTGGCATCGGTATGAATTTCTGTCTCTGCCTCTGGATCGAACAGTTTGAGGACTGGTGAATCCATCAGAGCGCTTTTCAGCCACTCGAAGGCGACAATTTGTTCATCTCCCATCTTAAACAATTCATTTTTTCGAAGCAAGTCACTCAGAGGCTTAGCTCTCAATGAGTATCCTTCAATAAATTTTCTAAAGTAAGATGTCAGACCCAAAAAACGTTGAAGCGCTTTTTTGTCCTTTGGCAACGCATAATTTTTCACCACATCAGTTTTCTCTTCCGACGGACGTATGGTGCCCTCTTCGATAACATACCCCAAAAAATTAATGCGTCGTTGCAAGAATTTGCACTTTGCCCAATTCATCTCAAGCCCATTCAACTCGGCAACTTTCAATACCTTTTCTAATCGTTGGAGTGCACTTTCGTAATCATTAGCTGGAATGATAACATCATCCATGTAAACGTGGACCACTCCTTCGTTGATTAAAGGTTTCAACACTGTCATAATGAATCTGGTGAACACAGCAGGTGAGTTACATAGACCAAAAGGAACTTTCATGAATTCGTATTGACCATTATGTACAACAAACGAAGTATACTTCCTCGAACTCGGCTCTACTGGAACATGGAAAAATCCATTTACGAGATCGAGCGTTGTAAACACCTTACCCTTTTGAAGCTGCTCTACCACATCATCAATCAGTGGCATGGGAAACTGATCCTTGACTATTCTTGCATTTAATCTACGAAAATCGCAACACATCCGTTTTTCCCCGTTCTTTTTACTCACTAGTACTACCGGTGAAGCAAACTCTGAATTGCTTTCCTGGATAATGCCAGTCTTTAACCATTCAGACACCTGCCTCTCAACTTCCTCTTTTTCTGGCTGCGCTAACCTCCTTGCCCTTTCATACAATGGTGTTTCGTCCTTGAGTATTATTTTCATGCTTATTGGCGATGAGACTTCCTTTGCTGGACTATAGCTCCTAATGAGCAATTCTATCCTATCCCTAATCGAGTGCTGTAGGTGAGTTAAATCGATCAGTGGTGCATCTTCCTCAATACTAATCATAGCTTGGAACGCATCCCGAAGCTCTGCTATCGAATCGCAACTCGACCTCACCACTGCTCGACGAGTGTTCCCTCGCGTCAGGACCCTTTCCCTCTGCCTCTTTTCACTTGTCGATGCAGCCTTCTCATTTGCTCCACTCTCCCTACTCATCTGCTCACAAACATCCCGATTCTTCTCTTTTGCTTCTATCTGACCGCTCTCTCTTTCATCATCACCTCTATTTTCTACTTGAGGAAAACATCCCTCACCCAAACTGATTTCTTTAGAGGAATCCCCCTCACATTCTCTTTCCTCATCTGAGTCTTTTCGAATCTTTTCCCAAAACCGCACTTCGTTATCTTTGATACAAACAATAGCTTGATTGATCACGTCAACTCCAATTACAATGGAAAACTGCATATCGCGTTCGTTGACGACATGAAGTCTTACATTGAAAGTGATTCTGTCTATAACCATAGTCGTATCAAAATAACCCAGCGTTCGAACTTCTCGATTCCCTATCCCGACTATAGAGATTGAATGCTCTTCTAGTACCACCCTTGGAAAATTCACCAGCATGTCGTATCTCAACAGTGAC
The DNA here is from genome assembly GCA_943590905.1 of Sphaerophoria taeniata. Lineage (NCBI taxonomy): Eukaryota > Metazoa > Arthropoda > Insecta > Diptera > Syrphidae > Sphaerophoria > Sphaerophoria taeniata. Next base: position 17,013,170 of record OX016540.1, on the reverse strand, counting down.
ATGTCCCATCCCGTGTCGATTAACGCTGTCACCTCGATCCCCATTAGTGAAATATCTTTCATTAGATGTTTCGCTCCACTTCCAAAATGAGCCCTAGCCTTGTTCTCGCTTTTGGATTCCGCCTTACATTCAAATGACCTGTGCCCTGCTGCACCACACTTGAAGCATTTCACGTCTTTTGTGCACATCCTAGCTAAATGATTTGCATCCCCACACCTGAAGCACTTTCGATTCTCAACTGGTTTGCCTGAGTTTAAAACTTCCCTCTTTACCGGTGGAACATGATATCTTGGAGGAAAATCCGTCGTCGCTTGTTGTTTTATTCTTTCATACACTCTTATCTTCGACTTCAACTCATCGATCGTTGTTGCATCATACAAAACTAACTTGTTTGTTTTATCGTCTTTCAACCCTGCAATAAAATAGTCGATCAACGATGCGTCGTCCATTTGTATTGGCCTGGCTAATTCTATTAGTTTGTATAAATATTCCCGATTGGTTTCATTGACCTGCTTGCGTCTATTCTTTAAGCGTCGATGCACTTCTGCAGAACTTACTTCTACTCTAAATTCTGCTCTCAAAGCTGCCCTTAATGAAGCCCAATCATGAATACTACGCTCACTTTGAACAAACAACTTCGCAGAACCTGAAACAAGTCTCCTAGCGAAAACAAACATCTGCAACTGATTAAACCCTAATCCCTCACAAATGTCCTCAAAACTTTCTGTCCAATCATTAACGTCTTGCAGATTTTCCCCCGAAAACGTTGGAATAGCATCCTCCAAATCCCTGAACTTAAAAGTGCTTGATGGCAACATTTCTTGTTCGAAATTTAGATTTTGCCTAGAGGTTCTTCCCTGCCGAGACGCACCCCTGCTACCACCGGCGGCATCAGCAAAATCGTCGTCAGATATTTCGTCTGTTATTTCAATTTGAAAATGCGTCAACAGTCGTTCTGTCAACTCCTTTTTGTTTCCCGATAGAGGCAATCCCAACTCTCTCAATTTTTGCTTTAATAATTCTACCGTAAGTGCCCTGATTTCTAGTTCGTTCATTTTCAATACTATACCCTTTTCACACAATTCAATATTAATTTCTTACAAATTTTGTCAATTATGTTTAAAATTTAATGATTTTAAAATTAAAGTAAGCAAGTCAAATTAATTAATATGAAAAAATATTTTACTTCAGTTGTTTAATTTTCAGCACCACTGTGCATTCAAAGAATAATAAAAATAATCTTAAGATACATACAATAATTATTCTTTTTCTTTTGCAGCTTCGTTCTCTCCAACAGCAATCAAGTAAAATCGCTCGCTACACAACAAACAGCTCACAACACACACTGTCGTATACCACCGTCTCGTCACACAGCTGCTTCTCATGCACAATCTTTGATAGTTTTAGTGTACACACCACACACTCTTGTTTTTTCGTTTTTCGTTGGGACAGCTAACCACGATGGTCTACGTGACTACTAACATTTGCACAAATCACTCGCACCGCTTATGATTACTGTCCTTTCTGTACGTATGTCACTTGGTTTTCGCTTTTGTTTTCTTCTTCTGTATATCTTTGTATATTTAGGCGATAATGCGCACTGAATATATTTATTTTTGATATTCACTTTTTTAGCAACCGTTTTTTTTTTTCTCTTGTTGTATATTAAGGCGATGATGCGCACTGAATATAGTTATTTGGTTTTCACTTTTTCGGCAACAGTTTTTTCTGTTTGTATGTTTAGGCGATGACGCGCAGATAAAATACAGTTATCGACTGTGCGCACTGAAATTATAGTTTCTTCACGATCAAATTTAAATCAATTTCGGCTGAGCCCCCATTAATGTGGGAATTTTATCCCTCTTCTCCTTCAATTCAGAAAATCAACGCACTTTATAGTTTTAGTTTCTTTATTCAATTAATAAAAGCAAAGCAAAGAACTTATTCTTAGTAATTTTAAGGAAAGATAAATTTTTTATAAAAAGTATAGTACCGAACCGAACACAAGATACAACCAACTTCTACCGCAGCCCAATTGAGAATGCCCCTTTTTTCCTTCTTGTTTCGTTCTTCGTCTAGTTCCGTCTCTGTAGTCAGTTAATTCGTTAAGTATTGTGTCTTCTGTTCTTCGTTGAACTTCAGTCAGTCAGTGCTGTCCTCGTCGATTTCGTATCCTACATATATTAAGATTACTCTAAACCATAATCCATGGATATACAAGATGAACGTTGACAAGTTCGGTAGGAACTCCAAGCCTTTTCACAAAAAAAGCTTATAGCCTATTCCCACCAACGTGATTTAGCTAAAACAACTTGATTTAGCTAAAACACATAATTTATTTCATGATTTGCCATACATTTTCAATCATTTGAAATTACCTGATTTAGCTTGTTTATTTTTTAATTAGGTATAAATCACCTCGATGATTCCAGGCTGAATGATTTCATGCTCAAGTAATGAATAAAATTCATTTCAAATTCATTTCTATTTTCTTTTTGACAGTGAAAATTCAATTTTGTGTCATATATTGATATATTTTATTGAAAAGTTCAAAAAAATGTCAAGATTGTGATAAATGTCAAGCTAAATTAAGTAAAAAGTTCAGTGGGAACGCCTTTCTTGATTTATAAATCAAATAAGCTTAATCAAGTCGGTGGGAAAAGGCTATTAGATGATGTAGGCCCTCCAGCAATCGGCTTTAAAATCCTACCATCGGGTGATTTTGATATGGGGCATAGATATTTAAACAACATAGGAAAAAAACCTAGATTCCACACCAAGCTGTCTGCAGAGGATATGTTGATGATCTAATAAATTTTAAGGAAACAAGCATTATAAACCACATTAATTCTTCTTTAATGGAAGTTTTATCCACTTTTAATAAGGAAATTCAAATGCTAAAAACCCACATAGACTCTTCGATAAAGGAAACAATAAAAAATATGGAACAAGAAAACATGGCAACGCAAATAATTTCTCAAAAACTTAAAGAATCCACAGAAGAAAAGTATGTTGACGAGAAAATAAAAAAATAAAGTTGAACATATTATGAAGACGCTATTTCCTAATGAACCCTTTACGCCCATTAGATGAAAATAAGTAAAAATGATGTTATATTTGTATTAGTTTTATATATCTGTATCTTATATATATATAAATATATATATATGTTCTTCTACATATAAGTGAAGTGAAATGAAGAGAAGATTTTCAATTTTCATAAATAAAAAAAATTTGTTAGTTAGCATTCAAAACTTAAACAACAAGGAACTTAGAATGGACTCAGACAAAATAATAAAAGATATTTGTGATTTCTTAAAAAATCATGGAGAAATATTAAATGAACACCATGAAGAGTTTTTAAGTTCTATATCTTTTCTTAAAAGATTCGAAAACGGATTTTACGTTGACTCAATTCATGGTCACCATTACTCCAATTGCTGTTGGTCATCAAACCAATGCAATGTCAACTAGGACCGGATACATGTGCTTGCAACATGATAGAAAATCGATTAGTTAGAATTAAGAAACTAATGTTATTTTATAAAAAATTGGAATAAAGTAAATAAAAAATAATACATACTATAAACCTATATAAAAGACTTCTTTTTTGTTTTGATGAATTCACTCCTTACAAATATGAGTAAACGACAGGTTGTGGAAGAGTTGCATAAGCCTGCACGTAGAAATTTCAAACGACGTCATGTTATCATTAAAGGTTATGACGATTTATGGCAGGCTGATCTTGTTGACATGATTCCCTATAGTTCTCAAAACATGGGGTTTAATTATTTAATGACAGTCATCGATACTTTTTCGAAATTCGCATGGGCCATCCCAATGAAAAACAAAAAAGAAATCACTATTGCAAAAGGAATGGAACAAATATTTATGGATTCTTCTAGAACCCCCAAAAATTTGCAAACGGACGATGGAAAGGAATTTTTCAACAAAACGTTTAAAAGCTTAATGAGAAAATATAAAATTAACCATTACTCTACTTTTAGTTCATTAAAGGCTTCTATTGTTGAAAGATTCAATAGAACTTTAAAAGAAAAAATGTGGAAATAATTTAGTTTCAATGGCAGCTATAAATGGATAAATATTTATAAGAAATTACTACATGATTACAATCATTCTTTTCACAAAACCATTAAATGTTATCCTGCAGATGTAACGAAGAAAAATTCAAAATCTATATTACCACTTTTCAAAAGCAAGAAAAGAGAAATAACTAAAAAAAAATTTAAGGTCGGCGATAAAGTAAGAATCAGCAAATATAAACATGTATTTGAAAAGGGATACACCCCGAACTGGACAACTGAGATCTTTAAAATAAGAAAAATCCAAGAAACTAACCCTATAACATATCTTCTTGAAGACTTTGAAGGAAAACCCGTACAAGGCGGTTTCTATGATGAAGAATTAATGAAATCAAAAAGTGAAGATGTATTTCTCGTAGAAAGAGTTCTACAAACAAGAGGCAATAAAGTTTTTGTTAAGTGGTTGGGATTTCCAACAGAACATAACTCCTGGATATATAAAAATGAAATCCTATAAAATGTATGGAATAAAATGAAAGAAATAAATTTAAAAAATCTAATTGATAGAACTTTCTTTATTCTTTTATTTTTACATGAACAAACACACGTTGTTGCTGTTGTAGTTGATGGTGTTGATCCTGCTGTTGGTGTTGGTCCTACTGTAGTTGTTGTTGTTACTGTTGTTGGTGTTGTTGTTGTTGCTGTTGTTGTTTTGATGTTTTTGCTGTTGTTGTTTTTTGTTGTTTTAATGTTGTTGTTGTTGTTGTTATTGTTGTTGTTACTGGTGTTGTTACTGTTGTTGTTGTTGTTGTTGTTGTTGTTGTTGTTGTTGTTGTTGTTGTTGTTGTTGTTGTTGTTGTTGTTGTTGTTGTTGTTGTTGTTGTTGTTGTGGTGGTGGTGTTTTGTTGTTGTTGTTGTTGTTGTTGTTGTTGTTGTTGTTGTTGTTGTTGTTGTTGTTTTTGTTGTTGTTGTTGTTGTTGTTGTTGTTGTCATAACTTTCTGTTCCTTTAAAATTTCGATTGCAGTCCGGGCATAAAATTTGATTCTGAGTTTCCTTACGTATTGGAGATCTCTGACATTGCAAACAAAGAGCAAGACATCCATAATGTTTACTCTTTGTATTGTAGGGTACATGGCAAATTTCACAGTAGAAAGAACAGCAAATCGTACCATATCTTCCTATTGAAAAATTACCACTCCTGACACTCAGTGCATTTATTTGACCTACCTTTCCCTCTCAAGCAAATATAGCATTCCCTTAACAGTTTAGTATTCAGAATCCTCTGTTGATTTATCCGTAGATATCAATATTTGATTATTTTGTTCATCAATACAATACCTATCAAATAGGAGGCAACGAAGGTGTACGACGTCGATCCTTTGCAGTCATAAATTAATTCGAAAATTAGGTTTTATGACTCGCATCGTCAACAATAAAATTTACTAGAAACCACTTTCAATCATCATCATAATTTGCCCCTTTTTCTTACAAACAATCAAACATTCCTTTACCTGTATTTTGACCCTTTCCGCTTTCCATTTACAATCAACCGTGTATCGCATCGATCCTTTACAAACAACCATAAACAACATCGTACATTGGGTTTTGTGACTTACTTATAAAATCATTTATTTATACAAGACACGTTCCTATCACCTTTTTTTTAAATTTCAAATTTCAAATTTCAAATTTTCAAATTCTCAACTGTGTAACGGTCGTCCCATAGTGCACCTATTCCTACTACACACATTTTGAAACTAAAAAAAAAGTGCACGAGAGAAATTTCCTCATTTTCGTATGAAGTTCCTTTTGCAAAATCTCCGGCGAAATAAAGTTCTTTTTTTCCGATAATTTAAGATTTGTAGGGGGAACCTTATTTTCTTTATTTTGTAATGAAATAATTGAAGACGAACAGAAATACTTTGATTGTAATCAAATTTGCGGCAATACGGATACGGACGACTACGCGGTTGTAAAAAATGCACAAACAGAATGTTTTTTTTTTAGATTCAAGATTGACAAACGCCATTATACAAAAAAAAAACACTTTGATACACCAACCACTTTCAACTCACCTCCTGAGATGGATTGGAAATAGTTAGAGATAGTTACGATTTGACACATCAACACAGACCGCAAAAACGACAATTGTGATTACGAATCGTAACTATTGGCGTGCAAAAACGAGAAATAGTCAACCATTGTTGATTATAGTTGATTATAGTCAGCGCAAAAACGCACCTATGGTTAACCGAGGGTTCTTATTGTTGTATGAATGGATTTAATGTTTTTCGTTGTGATAGATATGGTCGTAGGGGTGGGGGTGTTGCAATTTTTGTCCGTAGCGATATACATTGCAAGATTATACGTAAATCTCCTGAAAGAAGTCAAGTTGAGTATCTTTTTGTTGAGATCAGTTGCAATAATAATAAAATACTCCTTGGATCAGTTTACCGCCCGAATCGTAACGTTGATTTAACATCTCTTTTCTCTGTCATAGATGAATTAACTTATGTATCGCCTTATGTTATCATTGCGGGTGATTTCAATCATGATGTGCTAAGCAGCCCTGAGTTAGTTGAGAGTATGGGTTCACTTAACTTATTCGCTGTAAATGTATCTAATCCAACCCATTTCTCTAGACACGGAAACACATTGCTTGATATGTTTTTTGTAAGTCATACTCAAAAAGTTCTCCTCTATGATCAACTCTCTGCATCTTGCTTCTCCTACCATGATTTAATATTCCTTACTTTTGAATGTCCACCCCTGGTTTCTCCTTCTCTTTTTAGCTATAGAGATTTTAAGAAAGTCAATATGAGTCAGCTAGAAATTGACATAAACTGTGTTGAATGGGACCATATCTATAATATGCCACATGTTGATGACCAGGTAACGTTTCTGCAAAGCAACATCAACAATCTCTTTCATCAACACGTTCCACTGGTAACTAAACATAATTGTAAAAAGGATCCACCTTGGTTTAGTATATCCATAAAACATAAAATAGAAGAACGCAACTCTGTATATAATCGTTGGAAAAACTTTAGGATTCCAACATTATATAGTGAGTACAAAATTCTGAGAAATAGAGTTATTTGTTTGATCCGCAATGCTAAACAACTTTTTTATGCAACGAAACTTGATCCATCGTTCGCTAAAGATAAACTTTGGAGAAATTTAAAGGGAATAGGCATTGGGAAGCAAGTCAGCAATAACAATATTTCGATTGACTGTAATGAGTTAAACAAAAGTTTTGTTACCTTACAGTCTTGTAGTTCTGTTATTGGAAATAGAGAGCTAACTGAATCTGATGATAATCGACCTAGTTCCTCAGTCTTTCTCTTTTCCACTGTTGATGAATGTGATGTTTTGGAAAGTCTTATATCTATTAAGTCCAATTCTATTGGTACCGATGGCATATGTACATCCAGTTTTCCTCAAGCTAATTATTCCTAATGTTCTTAAGTATATAACATACATTTTCAATCATATTTTAACAACAAGCACATTCCCATCTTTATGGAAACAAGCTAAAATTATACCTGTTCTCAAAAACAGAGTCAAAGGCGACTATCGACCAATAGCGATACTTCCCTTTCTTTCAAAGGTTTTCGAGAGACTTATGAGTAACCAGATACGAGCTTTTATCTTTGCCAATAATCTAATTTGCATTAATCAATCTGGTTTTCGACCAAAACATAGCTGTTCTACAGCTTTAATCGATGTTGTTGAAAATATAACAAGGGAATGAGATAGAAACAAAGTGATTATTTTAACGCTCTTGGATTTCTCGAAAGCTTTTGACACTGTCAATCGTTTTATACTTTGTCAAAAATTAGTTGATCAATTCCGTTTTTCTCTTATTCTTTCTTACCTGACTGGAAGGTCTCAGGCTGTTTTCGCCAACAATGTTTTATCTAATTTTCTACCTTTATCTAGAGGTGTACCGCAAGGTTCAATTCTGGGACCGTTGCTCTTCTCATTTTATATTAACGATCTTCCATCATGTCTGTTGTACTCTTCTTTACATATGTATGCAGATGACGTTCAGTTGTATAATTGTTTTGAACTGGGTATGGTTGAGAATGGTGTTTATGAGGTTAATGAAGATTTGAAGAAAATTGTGGTCTGGTCTTGCAAAAATGATCTCTGTTTAAATGCTCAGAAAACAAAATGTCTCGTTATATCAAGAATTTCTACTGATACTTCATATTTTCCTGAAGTATGTTTAAATAACAATGTGATTGAGTTTGTTGAATCCGCTAAAAACCTTGGGCTCATTTTTAATAAAACATTAAGCTGGAACACTCATATCGATATAACATTAGGGAAAATCTATGGAGGTTTGCGTCTATTATGGACATCTCATCATTTAACACCTTTGAAAACCCGGTTAATTTTGGCTAAAACCCTGTTGGTTCCTATCATGTTGTACTGTTGTGAGTTGTTTAGTAATTGTGATGCAGAACACAAACGGAAACTCAATGTTGCATTCAATAGTATAACTCGGTATGTCTATGGTCTTAGAAGGTATGACCACGTCACAAGTTTATCTAAAACTATCTATGGTTTATCGCTAGAAAACCTTTTCAAATTTCGTACATTAATCATGCTTCACAGTATCATACAAACTCACCAACCGGAATATTTATATAATAAACTAAATTTTTCACTTTCTGAAAGAACGTGTAACCTTATACCTGTACGGTACTCTTATTTAGTTTCTGAGCGACAATTTTATGTGCATGCTATTCGTCTTTGGAACTCCCTCCCTCTTTCGATTAAACTAATTGGCTGCCCGACCCTTTTCAGGAGGATGCTAAAAGAGTTTTTCTTTTAGCTGGTTTGATGTTTTAATATGATGGGTTATGTTCTATTTGATGATGATGTTTCTATATCTATGTTTGTATTGATTTTGTATTGTATTTTAAATTTTTTGAATAACACACCTTTTATGAAATATTACTGTTTTGGAATCTTAAATTCAAACAAATTAAAGTGTTGATAACTGCCTAATAGTCAATATTTACCCTATATTGTAATATCGTAAGAAACTCACTCAATTACTCAATTTAAGAATGTTCATTTGAATTTAACGTTACACAATTATAATAATTCCTCGTTGTACTCTCTTGCCTATATCAAAGATTTTACAGTTAATTCCTAATTGTTGTACTCTCTTCGAGTTCTTTTTTTGTATTATGAATTCTTAACATGCATAACAGTGAACTTGGTGCAAATCTTTCTTTTTGGATTCGATCGGCAACCAGGACAGTTCATAAGTAAGAAGCAGAATAAACCCATTGTTATATTGATTGAATGAAATTTTGTCTTATTGGTTTTTTTTTTATTTAACAAACTCCACGAATTTACAAAATTCATATACATAATTATTGGTCCTTCGAGCCGGATATTTCTGAGCAATTTTGATTAAAAAATATAAAATACAGTCCGCTAAAAGATAAAGAACAAAATTGGTTCAATTAAATTAAATTCAATAAAGTGATTCTGTGTGTGCTGCTAGATTTCTATGGATGCCTAAGTCGTAGACACACACTCGGTTTTAGAATCACGTGGTCGAACATTACATTGAATTAATTTAATTCAAAGATTTAATAAATCAACGTTGCATTAACTGATTTGCATCATATAAAAGACAATTATCTCGGTTCTTTGGTTTTCTTACGATGAGTTCTATTAAGCAAAAGTACGGGAACGCTAAGGGACGTGTAACTCGTGCACGTGAATTTGTGAACACCATCACAGTTTCCATGTCTCTTGAAATGTTAGAAATTCGGTTCAAAAGCCTTAACCAAGCGTGGTCGGAATTTGGAGAATTTTATAATGCTCTCCTTGAAACTTCGGAAAGCGATGAATTAGAATCGTTTGAAGCTAAATATTCGAGTTATGAAACGCGGTTTTTCGAAGCCCATGCTATTTTATTGGCAGCCATTCGTCAAAAACAAGGTAGTTCAAAATCTCACGATGATGACACAGTTGTTGAGAAGCTTGCTAAACAGCAAACCACGCTGCTCGAGAAACTTAACACGTCATCAGAACGCTGCTCAGTTCAGCTTCCAAAGTTAATTGTTCCTCCGTTTTCGGGTGATTACAAGGATTGGCCATCGTTTCGGGACTCGTTTACGGGATCGGTAGATCAACAAGAAAATCTTTCGCCTATCCAAAAGTTTCATTATTTGAAATCTTTTCTCCGTGATCGTGCTCTTGATCTTATAAAACACATACCATTAACAGAAGCAAATTATTTCGAGGCATGGGAGCGTTTAGAAAACAGATATGATCGGTCGCAGCTAATTATTCAATCGTTTATCGAAACACATCTTTCTCTTCCTAATGTAATTGTGGGTAACGTTAAGGCGCTTAGGCAAGTTACAGATACGGCTGATGAAGTTATACGTGGCCTGAATGCTATGAACTCTAACAATCGCGATCCATGGTTAATTCACATACTTTTGAACAAATTAGACATTGAAACGAAACAAAGTTGGGCAGAGAAAATCGGTACACGTGACGATGCTAACATTGGCGAACTTTTGACATTTTTAGAATCGCGATGTAATGCCCTAGAATCATGCCAATCGGTGGTATCACGACCAAGTGTTTCGCGAAACAAACAACAAACCCAAGTACGTTCACATTTTGTAGAATCGTCACAGCCCTAACCTTTAATCAAGTGCCCTAAGTGCAAAGAAGAACATAAATTGCAACAATGTCCGCAGTTCGTAGCTCTTGATGTTGAATCCCGTCGGTCATTTGTAAAATCGAGCTCCTTGTGCTTTAACTGCCTTCGACCTGGGCATGGAGTATCTCGCTGCAACTCCTCATTTCGTTGTCGTGAATGTCGGTCGCGTCACCATTCACTCGTTCATATGTCATCATCATCACAAACTAACACTCCCGTTTCATCGCAGCCATCAACGTCGTCGTCGTCGTCTAATCAATCTCTTGTGTCATCTTCATTGCCGTCGTCGATCACACCAATTATTAACAATCACTCGCTTGATGTAGGACTCAGTAGGCAAACCATTCTTCCAACAATATTGGCACAGGTAGAGGATTCTCAAGGAAATATGCAGAGTTGTCGGATTTTACTAGATTCGGGATCTTAAGTTTCGTTCGTGCTTGACTCTTTCGTTCGGAGATTAGGACTTCCTCGCAAACATGCTCGGATTCCCATAACTGGGGTCTCTTCTACAGATGCCGGGTATACAAAGGGCTGTGTATCAATTAAAATAGTTTCTCGATTTGATAAAAATCCCTTAGTTATTGATGCATATATCATGCCTAAATTAACTTCTAAGTTACCTTCTCAAGTGTTCGATCCATCGCGTTTGATTCATATTCATGGCTTAGAACTAGCGGATCCATCGTTCAATGTACCCAGTTCCATTGACATACTTCTTGGAGCAGATAAGCTATGGTTAATTCTTAAGGGGGGTCAAGTTCAAGGGCCAGAAGGTGTTCCCATAGCCCAGCATACATCGTTTGGTTGGGTTGTTACAGGAGAGTTATTCGATTCGTCGCCACCAGTTACTCAGTCTTATATCTCATCTCTCCACGCTTCACTCGATGTCGATATACTTTTGCAACGATTTTGGGAACTTGATGAAGTTAAGGTTACTAAAAATGACTACTGTGATGAAGATGAAGCTGAAATACATTTTCGTAAGACTTTCTCCAGATCAATCGACGGGAAATATTCCGTACAGCTCCCGTTTAAATCTCCCTTTCCCGTGTTCGGTGAGTCGTTGAAGCTCGCGTTAAATCGGTTATATTCTATGGAAAGAAGATTTCAACGAGACAATGCTCTGCATAAGTCATATTGCAAATTTATGCAAGAATATCTCGATCTTGGTCATATGACCCGTATTAGTCCAGATGAGATTTCCCAAGTTCAAGGAAATCATTTTTATCTACCTCACCACGCGGTTCTTAAACCTGATAGCTCCACAACCAAATTAAGAGTCGTGTTCGATGGGTCAGCTCGGGATTCGTTCGGAGTTTCACTAAACAGCCAATTGCTTATTGGTCCTCCTATTCAGAGGGATTTGTTTGGAGTGTGTCTGCGTTTTCGGCAGCACAAATACGTTTTTACGGCGGACGTCGTTAAGATGTTTCGTCAGATCTGGGTAGACGACGAGCACACGGATTTCCAACGCATCGTTTGGAGGAGTAATCCTAATGAAGAGATAGGACATTTTCGACTTCGAACAGTGACGTATGGCACGGCATCGGCTCCTTTTCTCTCCGTTCGCGTTTTAAAGCAGATAGCTAATGATTATCAATCGGTTTATCCAAATGCAGCTCGTATTCTCACAAGAGACGTCTACGTAGACGACATCATGACTGGGGCTAATTCAATTGAGGAGCTGATAGATTTGCAGTCAGAACTGGTGTCTCTGCTATCCAACGCTCAGTTTAAATTAAGGAAATGGAATTCGAATTGCTGGCCACTTCTTGCTAGGTTACCGAAGGATGATTGCGAGTTCTCATGGTTTGATGCGGATCGCTCGAAACCGATGATAAAGGTTTTGGGATTGCATTGGAGCCCTACATCAGATGAATTTTCGTTTCAGTTTTCTAAACCTCAAATCGATTACCCTCCGACAAGACGGTCCCTGTTATCTGCAATCTCAAGCATTTTTGACCCTTTAGGATTCCTAGCGCCATCGGTTATTTTATTCAAAATATTATTCCAGGAATTATGGTCATCTGAACTTAAGCTACAGTGGGATGATCCCATCCCAGCCACCTTGGCCAACAAATGGATAATCTACCGAAACGAACTTCATTTCTTCGCAGATCTACGTATTCCGAGAAACATCTTCCCATCATTTGAAGACGTAGAATATCATGGATTTTCTGATGCATCATCGGTAGCATATTCTGCTGTTGTGTACGCGCGCTGTAAGGTTTCTGAAAATGAATTTCAAACTGTTCTAGTTGCGTCTAAAACCAAAGTAGCACCCCTCAAACCCGTCTCCATCCCACGACTCGAACTCTGCGCCGCGCTTCTTCTTTCGCGGTTGATGAAAATGATACAATCCTCTATTTCCACTGAGTGTAAAGTGTTTGCCTGGTGTGACTCGCAGATTGTCCTCCATTGGCTTTCCTCTCCGCCGTCGCGTCTGAATCGAACCCTGCAGATTGTGCCTCGCGTGGAGTCCTACCAGCAGTTCTGAAAGATCATCCACTTTGGTGGAATGGTCCAACTTGGTTGCCGCTGACACAGGAACATTGGCCCACATCAGAATGCCGTGATCAGCTGCCAACCAAAGATATCTCTGCTGAGGAGAAACCTTCATCGAAGATTTTGGCTCTTTCATCTAGCATAAGCTCTAACATATTTCAACGTTTCATCTTGCTGGCCGAACGAGTATCATCGTGGAATCGCCTGATCCGAGTTGTTGCGACCTTAATTCGATATACAAGAAATCTACAACCTAAAAAATTCGTACGGAGATTCGACAGTCTTTCGTTTAATGAAATTCAGTGTGCCCGAATATGTGTTCTAAAAAATGTCCAAAATGAATTCTTCGGCAGTGAAATGCGCTACTTATCAAAAAATCGTGAACTCCCCTCGAAATCAAAATTGCTAAGATACTCTCCCTTTATTGACAGTGAAGGCCTTTTGCGGGTGGGAGGACGTTTAGCCCATGCTGATGTCTCATTTAATTTAAAACACCCAATTATTTTGCCTAATAATAAAGTTTCCTTCCTTATAGCCCGAGACATTCATGACAATCACCTTCATCCTGGACTATCACAAACATTTGCTATAGTGCGTCAAAGGTATTGGATACTTGGTAGCCGTATCCTCATTCGAAACATAGTCTCAAGATGTAAAATTTGTTTCAAACAACGAAAAACCACCTCTAGCCAGCTTATGGGCGATCTACCAGCGCATCGTGTTCATCCTGCCCGGGCATTCGCTAATACTGGTTGTGATTATGCTGGTCCGTTTCTAATTAAACTATCTAAAGGTCGGAAACCAAAACTCTCAAAGGCATATTTTGCGATTTTTGTGTGCATGTCAACTAAAGCTATCCATTTAGAATTGGTAAGTGACCTTACAACCGATGCATTTTTAGCCGCCTTTAAGCGTTTTGTTGCTCGCCGAGGAAAATGTTCAAACGTTTACAGCGACAACGGAACAAATTTTCAAGGCGCACGCCGCTGCCTGAACGAAATGCAAAAACTAGTTGGTTCACAAGCCTACAACGACGAAATTGCCACTAAACTAGCTATGGATGGGACCGCCTGGCATTTCATCCCTCCTTCAGCCCCTCACTTTGGTGGATTGTGGGAGGCAGGTGTTAAGTCAGTAAAGCTGCATCTACGAAGAGTTGTTGGGTCGTCGACATTAACATTTGAAGAACTTTATACAGTTTTAACTCAAATAGAATCCATTTTGAACTCTCGTCCTATTTGTGACATTTCAGATGATGATCTAAATCCCTTAACACCCGGACATTTCCTCATTGGTGAACCCCTAACTGCCGTTCCGGAGCCTAGTTACAGTCACGTACCTCTTAATCGGCTGTCTCACTGGCAACATCTTCAAGCCATGGTACAAGGCTTCTGGAAACGATGGCAATCCGAATACATCACGTCGCTCCAAGAAAGGCAAAGAAGGGAAGAGCCGTTACGAGTTGGAGATCTAGTCATTATCAAGGAGCCTAATCAACCCCCTACAAATTGGAAACTGGGAAGAGTGGAAGCTACTCATCCAGGCCCTGATAAGGTCATTCGTGTAGCAACAGTGAAAACCTCAACTGGAACTTATCTTCGTCCAATAACAAAACTGGCACCATTACCAAAGTACTGAAAACTAGTTCCAGGGGGGGCGGGATGTTTTGGAATCTTAAATTCAAACAAATTAAAGTGTTGATAACTGCCTAATAGTCACTATTTACCCTTTATTGTAATATCGTAAGAAACTCACTCAATTACTCAATTTAAGAATGTTCATTTGAATTTAACGTTACACAATTATAATAATTCCTCGTTGTACTCTCTTGCCTATATCAAAGATTTTACAGTTAATTCCTAATTGTTGTACTCTCTTCGAGTTCTTTTTTTGTATTATGAATTCTTAACATGCATAACAGTGAACTTGGTGCAAATCTTTCTTTTTGGATTCGATCGGCAACCAGGACAGTTCATAAGTAAGAAGCAGAATAAACCCATTGTTATATTGATTGAATGAAATTTTGTCTTATTGTTTTTTTTTTTATTTAACAAACTCCACGAATTTACAAAATTCATATACAATTACTATTTCATATTTTTTTTTTTTAAATAATGCTTCAAAATTACTTTAGTTATTAATTCGATACACATTTTTTCTTTATTATGTAAAAGTATTAAATTACTGAAATGTACTCTAATTTATAAGATATTGTATCTTACTGAGTGAATTATGCTTCAATAAATGAAATGAAATGAAATGAAATTTTCTTGGTTATAATATATCGGGTGAGGGCATACGACGATAAATCAAAAGTAGATGCTATTCAGAAGGCACCCCTCCCGCAGAATAAAGAAATGCTGCAATCCTTTTTAGGAATGCTTAATTTTTACAATAAATTTTTACCAAACAAGGCTACTATGGCCGAAAAACTCCATCGATTGTTGGACAAAAACGTTAAATGGTGCTGGACCAAAGAGCACACGATGGTTTTCACCGAATTAAAAGACCTTTTGAAGTCAGACACAGTTTTAACGCACTACAATGAAAATAAACTGTTAATTCTGTCATGTGATGCCTCACCATATGGTGTGGGAGCAGTTTTGGCACATCGAGACGTAGACAACAATGAACGTCCTATTGCATTCACTTCGCGAACTTTGGGCTCAAGTGAACGCAACTATGCTCAAATCGATAAAGAAGGTTTAGCAATTATTTTCGGTGTTAAACATTTTCATCAGTATATAGCGGGTAGAAAGGTCCTGATTATAACTGATCACAAACCCTTATTAGGTATTTTTAACAGACACAAACCTATTCCGGTTATGGCATCACCACGGATGTTGAGATGGTGTCTTCTTTTATCAGCTTACGATTATGAGCTAGAACATCGACAGGGTAAATTGAACGCAAATGCAGATTGCCTTAGTAGACTTCCTTTGGAGAGCTCTAAAGATGGTCCAAGTGAACTATCCGATGTTTTATTGCTAGATGGGCAAAGTGAACTGTCTGATTAAAAATTAAAACGATGCTTCAATTCGAGCTGAAGACGTGGCCCGCGAAATGCTCGAGATCCAGAATATAGCAAAGTTATGCGATGGATACTTCATGGGTGGCCATTAAAAATAGATAAAGAATTTAAAATCTTTTTCCAAAGAAGAACCGAATTATCCGCACATAAAGGTTGCATCTTGTGGGGTACTCGTGTGGTTATACCAGCCACACTGCAGGCAAATATCTTAAATTTACTACATGCCAATCACCCGGGAATGAGTCTTATGAAGTCCTTGGCACGAAGCTACGTTTGGTGGCCAAAATTAAATGAACAGATTGAACAGGCGGTACGAGTTTGTTGTCAATGCCAATTGAATCGACCAAATCCTCCAAGTGCTCCTCGACAGTTTATTCAAGAAGAAACAAATCCCTGGTCAACTCTACATCTAGATTTTGCAGGTCCTTATAAAGGCCACACATTTCTAATTGTCGTGGATGCGATGTCCAAATGGCTTGAAGTAAAGATAGTTGCAAATCAGTCAAGCATAGAAGTTATAAGGAAGCTGCGAGAAATTTTTGCGATCCACGGGCTTCCCAAGAAAGTCATAACGGATAACGGTTCTGCATTTGTCTCTGAAGAGTTGAAAGCGTTCTATAGAAATAATGGAATAAAATTCAATACAACAGCCCCTTATCACCCTTCGAGTAATGGCCAAGCCGAACGAATGGTGCGTTATACAAAGTCATCACTTGCAACATTATCAGAAGGAGACATTCATCTTAAATTACAGCGATTTTTGTTCAAACAACATACGACCCCGCACACAACAACCGGTACAACCCCAACAGAATTAATTATGGGAAGAAAATTAAGAACTATGTTGGATATGTTACATCCAGACAACATCAATTTAAAGAACGAAACAAGAGAAGAGAGTTGCGTAACAGAAAAAGGAAGAACTTTTTATGTAGGAGAGACAGTATTCTTCAGAAATTATTCGGCTGGCCCTAAGTGGTTGAAAGGTATTATTTCGGAAATCACAGGACCAGTGTCGTATATTGTAAGAACTTTGGATCATCGGACAGCCAGAAGTCATGTAGATCAAATTCGGCAAAGAGTCGAACCTCAAAGTGAACTTCCAGTCGTAGTTGAAAATGAACTTCCAATCACCGATCAAACCGAGGATACTAATCATCCTGAACCAATTCCACCTGTTTCACCTAACGCAACAACAAGATCCCACACATACCATGAAGACTCACAAATTCCAACCAATACCACTAACGACTCAACAGAAGCATCGCCAAAACCAACTTCCCCAACTCACTTGGAATCCGCGCCATCCGTTTCCAGTAATCAACAAGCAACGAGATATGGTAGAGTTATAAGGCCGCCGTCTCGTCTAGGATTCTAAACAACATCTAAGGAGGAAGGAGTGTTATATATTGTTACACATTAAAGTGGCAACTCGTTTAAATGGGGCTGAACACAATTAAATTGAATTATATTAAAAAAAGTATTTATTAAAAGCCGATTTACTTTATGATGGATGAAGTTTATCTCGTTGATTGTATTGAACTTGAATTTTTATATAAAAAAATTAAGAAAAAAGAATGCAAAAATTATGACCAAAGATGGCGATTTCGTTTTCCAAAGTAAAAGTTTTTATTACATACAATAATCTTAAAAGTATAGTACATAAGTTAATTTGTTGACCTTCATTTGACTTTAATACAATTTACATTTTCGATAAGTTTTTATCTGTCAATTTTTCAATTTTTGTTTACAAAAGTTGGCAATTCTGAACTTAAAGCTAGGTTAACATAATTTGCAATTTTTTCAATAAATATTTGTATTACAGTTTAATTTTAATTTTATTATTCAAAATATATCATGTACATTGTACAATCGCACATTCTTCGCCCTCGAATAAGTTTCATATTCCGGACCCAAGTTTGCAGGTATTTGAACACGGCTGTTTGATTTGCACAAAACATCGCTATCTAGTTTGAATATAAGAGAATTGAAACAAATTAGAATCAAAACAAAGAATGCAATTAATACTACGACAACAACAATTGCACGTAAACAAGTTTTTTTTTCTTTTTCTTTTATGCATTTTGCCCTATGAATGGAAAAGATCCGTTGGCTATTGTAAATGATCTATACTACAATGTGTGTATAATCCATTGAGGCATACTCTATTATCAGTTTGGTTTCGGTTTTCATGCGTCGCGTCGGTTTGAATGTTTTATGTGTTCGATATTTTTTTTTGTTGATAAAATTTATCAGTGGTTTTTATTATAATATATTTTTATTTTATTGTGTGTTAAATGTTGTTATGTGTTCAAATTTGGTAATTAAATTTGTGTTCCTTATGATGTTTAAAGTGATGTTTTAGTGTTCTTATAAATGACTTAAAAGTCATTTTTTAATCAATAAATTGATGATGGCCTTGGAGGTGATGGCAGGTCCAGGTGAGTGTTTGTTGAATGTAAAAAATCTACTTGCGTGAATGTGATTTTGAATTTAATTGCGTGAATGTGATTTTGATTTTAATTAAATTGTATTATATTGCATTTATCATGAATAAGTATTTATGAATTTTCATTTTGGTCTTCGCAATTATGTATGATACGGTTAGGTTATTTAATTTTTCGTGTTATAACGGTCCGATTTAACCGGTGTTTTCTGTACATATTTGGTACAGTTTTATTTAAATAGGTACATATATTGAGCATGTACAATATGTATACGATAATTATCAGTGAATTCGTGTGTTGACATTTTTATATGAAGCATATAGTTCAAAAATATATTTGTGAAATTCTGGTGAATTTTAGTGACGTCATTAAGTTGACATTACGTTCATTTATTTGAATATTTTTTGTTGTGTTTCGGATTTTGAGATCGCGAGTGACAGTGACATTGGTTTTAATTTTATGTGTTGGACACATTGTGTGCATTTTTGTTTTTATAATTTGAAGTGGCCATTTTGAGAAAGTTTATGTTGTTTTGATTTTTTTTTTTGTGATTTTAAAGTGATATTTAAGTGAACTTATTTTGTTTTCATTTGATTTCAGTTTTATTGAAATTAATTTGAATTCATTTTATTTGTGATTAAAGATAAATTTATTTTTTATTGATGTGTGTTAATTTGCATCATTATTGTTTTAAATTTTCCGTCGATGAAGCTTAGGCTTAGTGTTTAAGAAGTTTGTTTACGTTCATTTTGTGTATTGTAATATTTCATTTTGTGGTTTTTAAATTAAATAAATGTTGTTTTAAATTACTTTTGTTTTGTTTTGTTTTTATTTTATTTTAAGTTCGTAGATTATTAGTTATTTTAAGTTCGTAGATTATTAGTTTCGTGAAGATTTTGTAAATTTATTCTATGAAAGATTTGAATTGCAATAAAGTTTTAAATTTCTTATTAAATTGGTGTTTTATATCATATTTTTCTGATTTTATTCGATGCTATTTTTATTTTTATTGTTTTGATGCGTCGACGTTTATTCGATTGATTTGGTTTTAAATTATGCTGGATTGTTGTGGTGTTTCGTTCGAAGGCAAGCGACATATTTTTGCGATGGGGCGTTTTATGCATCCTGTTTTGGTTTTAACTGAGACAACGCGAACCAAGCCGTCGGAACCTGGATGAGTGTCGACAATACGGCCTAAATTCCAATTGGTCGGTGGAAGTCTCTCATCTTTTATTAAGACAATATCTCCAACGTTGATATTTTCTTTGATTTGTGTCCACTTCGGACGTTGTTGAAGTCTGGACAAGTACTCAGAACTCCATTTGCGCCAAAATGTTTCGGTCATCGATTGAACTCGCTTCCATCGGTCCATGTACGTGATGTTGATGTCGATGTCACCTTGCGGTACGGAGTGAAGACTTTCGCCG
The DNA here is from genome assembly GCA_943590905.1 of Sphaerophoria taeniata. Taxonomy (NCBI): domain Eukaryota; kingdom Metazoa; phylum Arthropoda; class Insecta; order Diptera; family Syrphidae; genus Sphaerophoria; species Sphaerophoria taeniata. The sequence continues at coordinate 16,993,007 of OX016540.1, read as the reverse complement.
ATCAAAAAATGTGCTGGGGTTAGCACATTTAAGTCATCCAAGCAATCGGAAAGAGGACACAAGGGTCTCGAGTTCAGACACGCTTCTATCTGAGCCAGAAGTGTTGTAAGCTCTTCAAACGTTAGCCTCTCCAGTCCGACAACTCGTTTCAGGTGGTACTTAACCGATTTTACGCCGGCTTCCCACAATCCGCCGAAATGAGGAGATGCGGGAGGAATAAAATGCCATTCCGTTCCTTGATTGGCTAAGTTCTCAGCAATTTCTTTCCAGTCATGTTGTGAAGCCTTCAACATCCTTTCGAGTTCCGAACTAGCACCAACAAAGTTGGTACCGCAATCACTATGGATTTGCTTACAAGTCCCACGCCTAGCAGTGAATCGCCTGAATGCTGCCAAAAATGCTTGGGTCGTCAAGTCTGAAACGACTTCCAAGTGGATCGCTTTCGTTGCTAAGCAAATAAATATTGCAAAATATCCTTTGAGGATCTTGCTTGCACGTGCCTTCCAGGCTTTGATTTCGATGGGGCCTGCGTAGTCCACGCCGGTGTGATAAAAGGGCCTAGCTATGCGAACTCTAGCAGCCGGTAAATTTCCCATCAATTGCTGCATCTCTGATGCCTTCTGCCGGTAGCAAGTTGTACAATTGTGTAGTTCGTACTTCACACATCTTCGGATTTGACCAATCCAAAATCGTTGACGTATATACGCAATCATTTGTTGAACTCCACCATGCAACGTATTTTTATGAGCTTCTTTTGCCACGAGCTTTGTGAAATGATGGTTGTTCATTAATAAAATTGGATGCTGCGCTTCGTAAGGTAGCAGTGAGTTCTGCAGTCGACCACCAACTCTTAAAATACCATAAGCGTCGATAAATGCGTTGAGTGCTTTTAATTGTTTTGGGATTTTCCCATTTTGTTGCAGCTCTTTTATGTCGTTGGCGAACATCTCGGTCTGAGCTGTCTTAACCGCCAGCATTAGAGCTGCTTCCAATTCAGAAGCGGTTAATGGTCCGCTCTTCTTAGAAAAAATCGTCGATTGGTGATAATTTTGGGCATTGTTTCTTGCCTTAATCGTTGATCGGAGGTTGTTTTTGAAACGAAGCCACCATGCGATGATACGAGTTAATTTGATTAAGCTCGAGTATTTGTGAACAAGAATACTTAACAAATCTGTTGTCACTTGTGTAGCGTGCGTTTTTACTGGACGTGATTCTTCTTCTGTTTCGAAGTTAAGAACTTGATCGGGTACATCAAAATTCCACTGCGATCTCAAGAATGTTGGACCATTCCACCAGACATCTAAGGATTCCAAAGCTGATGGATAAACGCCACGAGAAGCTATATCAGCTGCGTTGTGATGTGTTGGAACATGGGACCAACAATCGCTGCCTATTAATCGCTGTACCTCAGAGACTCGATTTGAAACGAACGTTGTCCATTTTGCTGGAGTTGCTCTAATCCAAGAGAGAGCAATCGTTGAGTCTGTCCAAGCGTAAATCCGAACATCAGGAATTGCTAAGACGTTGATGGTGTAATGCAATGTTTGGGCTAAAACAACTGCGCCACAAAGCTCCAGACGTGGCAAGGTGATCGTCCGCTTGCTCGGAGCGATCTTCGTCTTTGCCAGGAGTAAGTTAGTGTGTATATTCCCCTGGCTATCCAAGACCCGAACATAGACCACAGCTCCATATGCCTTCATGGAAGCGTCACAAAAGCCATGCAGCTCAATTGCTTGGTTTGAGGGGCTCATTCGGTTCCAACGTGGTATCTTCACCTTTTCAATCATTGGAAGCTCTAGTTGAAAGGCTTCCCAATCTCTTTTAAGGTCGTCTGGAATTGGCTCGTCCCAATCACAACCTAGATCCCAAAGTTTCTGCATCATAATTTTCGCAGTGATTATGCACGGTGAGATCCACCCAAGTGGATCGAAAAGCTTTGCAATGGTTGATAATATCGATCGTTTTGTTATTAATTCGGTTGTATTTTGCAAGTTTTTGTATGAAAAGAAGTCGCTGCTTGGGACCCATTTGATACCCAGAGTTTTGACGTGATTAGAAGGATCGAAAGGAAGTTCGAAATCATATTCACGGTCTTGGATCGGAATATTTTCCATTAAATCTCTATGATTTCCTGTCCACTTCCGTAAGTTGAAACCAGCTGACGCCAAAAGAGCTCTCGCTTCATCGCGTTTTATTATTGCTTCTTCTATAGAATCAGCACCACTGATCAAGTCGTCTACATACATGTCTTCTTGCACGACCTTCGCCCCCACCGGAAAATTGGCATGTTCATCTTGGGCGAGCCGTTTTAACGTTTTTATGGCTAAATATGGGGCACTTGCTGTGCCAAACGTAACGGTATTTAGCTTGTATAACTTCAAAGGCTCGGTTCGTTCATTCCTCCACATAATGATTTGGTAAAAGGAGTCTGGTTGACTTACCCAAATCTGTCGATACATCTTCTCAATATCGGCCGTGAAGGTATATCGGTGACTCCGCCATCGCAAAACAAGATCTATGATACTTGTTTGCAATTTTGGGCCTACCAACAAACAGTCATTTAACGACTTACCAGTCGAATCTTTCGCTGCTGCATCGAAAACAACTCTTGTTTTAGTAGTTGTGCTGGATTCCTTGATCACAGCATGATGTGGCAAAATGAAATGATTTGGCGTGTTAAAAACTTCGTGGTCACTATAGACTTCCTCCATGTGATGGAGTGTTTCATACTCTTTGATGCATTTAGTGTATTCAGTTCTAAGAGTTGGATTCAAATCAAGCTTTTTCTCGAGGTGAAGAAACCGTCGATACGCCATTTGTCGGCTGAAACCCATCTTTGGCAGCTGATCATTCTTAAACGGCATTTTAACTTGATACCGACCATCAGGTAATCGAAGAGTGTGCTTCTCAAAATGTTCCTCACAGGCTACATTTTCTTCGGTTTCATGGGCTTTAAACGGCAATTCTTCTACTTCCCAGAACCTCTGTAGTTGAGTGCTCAAATCGATCGGAGCAAATTCGGTCATTTGTAGGAAACTACGGATTTTTTGAGGAGGATTTGTGGATATTCTTCCTAGGACAATCCAGCCCAACTCCGTATTTTGAGCCATCGGTCCGTTGCCATCTTGCGAACGTTTGATTTCTGGGAGGAATATTTGGGCACAAACGTCACTGCCTAGTAATAGATCGATAGGTGCGGGCTCGTGGAGATGTGGATCTGCCAACGAAAGCCCGGTAAGATGATTCCATTTGTCTGGTATCATTCGTTGGGTCGGAAGAAGGCCAGTTAGCGACTTGAAGATTAATGCCTGTATGGCAGTCTCAAACGATGAGTGGCAAGATGTGATCTGTACCTGTACAGCGTTCTGCGTAGTGCCGCTACTGACCAACCCCAGCCCTGATACCTCAACGCATGTACGCCACTTCCGAAGCTTTAACAATTGGGCAGCCGCTTCTGTTATAAATGAGCTCTCAGAACCTGTGTCAATCATGGCTCGTAAATGATAAATTCGGCCGTCTGAAGCATGGGCCTTAACAATAGCGGTTGCTAAAAGCACTTGGTGAGAGAAATCTCTATCACTCTGCGACGCATGGTAGTTTAAGGTTGTTGGGTTTTGATTATTATCATTGGTTGGTTGAAATTCTGTTGCATTTGGACTCATAGATGTGTGAACAACATTTGATGTTGTTGCTCTCGGATGAGTTGGATATCTCGAAGACGATGGTGCGGAATTTCTCATAAAATTGGTATCAATCTGCTGATGGTTGACATGCAGCAGAGAATGATGCTTTTGCTGACAAAAGAAACAGCATAGTTGGCTTGGACAGTCACGTAAAGTATGTCTGTACGAGAGACAATTGTCGCAAACTCTTAATCTTAGGACAACTTCTTTACGTCCCGCAGTGTCCATATTTAGAAATTGTTGACATCTCTTCAACGCATGTTTTTCTACCTTGCATAATTGGCATACTAAACCCTGCGTACCACTTGGTTTCGGAGGGTTAAACTTCTGCTTTGCATGTAAAACTTTCGACTTTATTGGAAATCGCGGTTTGAAATTTGCTGACGGATCAATTTTGTTGTAATTCGAAGTACTTTGGTCTTTTTGATCGAAAACTTCTAGAGTTCGGAAGCGTTTCTCCAAAAACAAGGTAAATTCTGTAAAATTTGGTAATTCCTTCTTGTCACACAACTTTTCTTCCCATAGCTTTTGAGTAGTTGGGGGCAATTTTTGGTTAAGGAACCAAATCAAGACAATGTCCCACTTGTCCACAGGAACTTGCAAGTTTTCCAAGGCATGGAAACACTCTTTGGTTGTGTAAAGGAGATTTTTCAATCCGGACGCAGTTTCACGAGGTAGCTGAGACTGACCAAAAAGTTGTTGCATTTGGATGTGCACGAGAATGCGCTTGTGGTCATATCTCTCTTTAAGAAGCTCCCACGCCTTTTCATAATTAGCGGCTTCAACAGACAAATTTTGTAAAAACCATTTTGCATCATCGGTTAAACAAGATTGAAGAAAATGAAGTTTGTCTAAAGCACCTAAGTTCGAATTATTGTGAACTAGAGCTTGAAACCTATCATGGAAGGCTCTCCAGGTGGAATAAGACCCATCAAACTTCGGAAGATCGATACGAGGCAACCTCACTTCGGAATGAGTGGACGGTTGCTTTTCCGAGCCAGTCGCCACAGTGACAACATTCGTGGAATAAAACTTGTCAAGCATTTCGACCAAAACTGCCCTATATTCGAGGTAATTATCACCAATTTGATCATAAATCGAGACTAAATCTTCTAATTTTAATCCCTCTTCCAGGCAGCCTCCGCCAACAATGGCCTCATGGTAAGACCTAGCCGCTCTAACGTCGTCTTCCAACTTTGCTAGTCGCCCCGATACATATGGCTTAGTGATACGCTCTTTTGGTGATTTTTTGTAATTGGTAAAGTCTTTAATAATTTTATTTAGAATTCCCTTTTGGAGTTCCCCGTATTTAAAATCTTTACGGTCCATAGTTTATTGATATATATGTATTTTTGTATTACAGAAATCACGTTTCAATTGACGAGTTTACAACACAAAATGAGGGCAACACTTACTGCGTTGTATGCTGATTGTATGCTGCTGCTGCTGTTGTCGTCGGCGGCGTCGTCGTCTTGCTTCGGCGTTGAATTTGTCCTTGGGGGCTCCGGTGGTCGCTGCACTTCGAAAGCTGCGATTTTAAGTTTTTAAGTGCGAATTTTGATTTATCGCTTTTAGTTTGTAAGAAAATTACACTTTTTAAGCTTTTATTAATGTTTTTTGTAAAAATGTAGATATTTTTGAGGTTATGAATTGTCTTAAAATGTTTAATCAAACACTTTATTTTTGTTCTTTGTAATGACTGTTTCTTGAACAACTTTTATTGAATTGTCTTTAAATGTAATATTTTAAGGCTCGAAGGACCAATGATTGTATTGAACTTGAATTTTTATATAAAAAAATTAAGAAAAAAGAATGCAAAAATTATGACCAAAGATGGCGATTTCGTTTTCCAAAGTAAAAGTTTTTATTACATACAATAATCTTAAAAGTATAGTACATAAGTTAATTTGTTGACCTTCATTTGACTTTAATACAATTTACATTTTCGATAAGTTTTTATCTGTCAATTTTTCAATTTTTGTTTACAAAAGTTGGCAATTCTGAACTTAAAGCTAGGTTAACATAATTTGCAATTTTTTCAATAAATATTTGTATTACAGTTTAATTTTAATTTTATTATTCAAAATATGTATATCATGTACAATCGCACACTCGTGTTTGTATATTTAATGGTTTTACCCAAAGCAAAAGAAGGAAACTTTGGAGTTGATTTATGTGCTCTCTGAGTTTCCACGTGTAAACCTCAAGTCTTGTTTGAAAACTTTCCATCACCGAACTTTGGAAAACCCACAAAAAAAGAAATAAAGGAGCAAACGAGGTCCTGTTGAAGTTTCTTTAGCAGTGACGTTTATTCGAAGGTACGCAGGTGTTCACCGCACACCCTACCAAAATCGTCACATTCCATTTATTTGATTTTTTAAATCTTAGTGTTCTCCTTCATCAAGCGCACCACGGCAATTCATACCATTCATTCATTCTCAAACAAATATAATACTCTAGGGTGTTCTCCTCATGTCAACGCACCGACCGACCACCAAAGCTAAGGTAAAGCAAATCCACATCCACACAAAAAATGCAAAGAAGAGACAAAATGTGTAGATAGTTTCTATATGGCTTGATGTTCACTTTCATCGAGCGCACCACAGCACCGTCCCTCCTTCGAATTAACAGAAATTTTCTCAAACAAAACAACAAAATAAATACTCCAGGGTGTTCTCCTCATGTCAACGCACCGACCGATCAGCGGAAACAGGGTAAAGCAAATACACATCCACACAAAAATTGCAAAGAAGAGACAAAATGTGTAGATAGTTTCTATAGGCGTTTTTCTTTTTTAGTTCAGAGCTCCGAACTCTGAGTGTTCTGAGCTTGCTGAAAATGCTCTGAACAAATGAAGCTCTGAACATTTTCTGAACGCTCGGATTTCATTTTGAAATGCAATGGAGTATTTTTAGTTCAGACATCGACACTTCGTATTTTTGAAAGCTGAAATTAACATTTTTTTATTAATAAATAAAATATTTAATTAATTATTTAAAATAAAACACACCCTCTTTGCCTGAGCGACGTGTTTCCTCCGCCATTTCAATTGTTTTGAGAAAAACACGCTTGCGCTCAGCATTTCGCTCATTATGCTCGGTCTCTTTTTTCTGAGCGCGTCGTCGAACTCTGAACACTCAGAATCAGTGCTCTGAACGAAAAAAGTAACACAACTTTGATGCTCTGAACACTCTGAACTAAAAAAGAAACACAATTTTTCGTTTGACAGTTCAAGCTCTGTTCAGATATAAAAAAGAAAAACGGTGTTCACCTTCATCGAGTGCACCACCGCAACCGCACACGGGGCGCACAGTCCTTCATTCCAATGAACAGAAAAACAGAAAAGGAAATAAATTGGTTTGGTGATTGGTGTTCAGCGCTGCCACTTTACTCCTATAGCAGTAGATCTACTGCGTTTTGGCCCAAACGAAAATATACTGCGCAGCAAAACCAATCTACTCCTTTTTTAGAATTTTGAAAAAGAGTATATTTTCAACACAACTTTACGAATCTTTCATCTATACTAATATAATAAAGCTGAAGAGTTTGTTCGTTTGAACGCGGTAATCTCAAGAACTACTGGTTCGAATTGTAAAATTCTTTTTGTGTTGGATAGTTCATTAATCGAGGAAGGTTTTAGGCTACTTAACAATAGGCTGCGAGCTGCGACCAATAGGAGAGAAGAATCTGTGGAAAATGTGAAAAAAACGGCAAAAAATATTCATTTTTCTGCGTTTTAACGCGCTTATCTCAGGAAGTGCTAAGTCAAATTGAACAATTTTTTTTGTGTTGAATGGTCCATTTATCGAGGAAGGTTTGAAGCTATACAATAGTACGCTGCGACCGCTAGAAGCGAAGCGTCAGAGAAAAATATTGCAAAATGGCAAAAAATATTCATTTTTGAAGGCTTCTATTGTTTGCTTGAACGCGCTGTTCTCAGGAACTGCTAAATCAAATTGAAAAATTCTTTTTGTGTTGAAATGAATCAATTTTTAAGCTATACAACGGTACGGTGCAATAATAAGAGCAAAGCATGAGTGAAAAGCGTTGCTAGAACGTGGAAAATTATAAATTTGTAGGCTTTGAGTTAAGGAGAATTTCGACTTAGGAATAGTCGACTGTTATACAATTTTAAAATAACTTCAAAACAAAATTCCGACGGGCGTATGATGCACAACTCAAGACGCACATCTGGCCGGTGGACGAGGTACAGGCGGACGAAGTCGCGGGCAACTGCTAGTTCAAAATAAACTCTAAACTCTGAATGCATCCATGGAAAAATTCAAACTACATTCACTATTGGCTATCGGCTCAAAAACATCAAACTGAAAGCTGGCTGACATAGATGTCGTACATTGTGTTTGTTTTTATCGAATTGTTTCTTGTTTTTGATTTGTTGTGCTTTTTTTTGGAAATGGACAAATTTGTAACTAGGTCTGCCACGCCAAGGTATTACAGTCGTATCCATAGGTATTGCATATTTTAAAATCTACTGCGCTTTATTTCAATCTACTGCGCTTTTTTGTCGAATATACTGCGCTCAATCGTTCGAAGGGTGGCAGCGCTGTTGGTGTTCAACTTCTTTGAGCGCACCATTCTCTATTTCAAATTTCAATATGGCATCGAGAGAGAGAGAGTGAACTCTGAATAATAATGAATTAATGATAATATAATAATAATTCACTGAGTGATGTGGATGCGGTGCTCCGGTCTCCGGTTCCGGTGCACTATTTGTTAGAGTACTATTTGTTTTGATGAATTCAAATTTATTATTTTATTCTCATTAGTCATTAGTCATTACTCATTCTCATTCTGGACTTTAGAATGAAAAGATCGTTTTTCGAGGACAAAATGAATGATAATTTAATGAATTGCAGGTGCATCATTGAAAAATTAATGGAAAAGCCATTTTCGCAGCTAAGGCCCATGGAAAAAACAGAGGCGATAAATGTTGGAAGGCCAATACCACCTCTTCCAAATTTAATTTCCATAAATTTCCAAAATTAGAATTACTTTCTGTAAAAAAATTTGCTGAAAATGAAAAAAAAATTCCCAACTGAAGCCTTCGAATGCCTTAAAAGTTCATATGGTCCGTTTTTTGATTTTGTGAAGCTTAAGAATGAACTTACTGTGTTTTTTTTAAATTTGCTCAGTCACAATTCAAAAATATTTCCGTTAAGGATATTCCAAAACTCCTCGATAATATGGAACTTAAGGCCACTTTTTCTGAAATTTTTAAATTAAGCTCCCTAATTTTGACTATTCCAGTGTCAAGTAGCTCTGTCGAGCGATCTTTTTCTGCACTTAAACGCATAAAATCATATGCCAGAAATAAAATGCTGGAGAACAGGTTGTCAGAACTGGCAATTATTTCAATTGAAAAATCATTTCTTAAGGAAATAAAAGCAAAAAATATTTTTTATGATGACGTTCTACAAGTTTTTTTGAAGAAATCCCGTCGAATCGAACTTATCTACAAGCAAATGTTTATTGGACTCCGTTAATTTAACTATACTACTAAATAAATATGACTTATTCTACTATTAAAATAAATACTTAAAAAAAAAGCAAAAAAAATATAAAAATAAAAAAAAATAAAATAAAAAAAAACAACAATGGGATCTTGTCTCTTACGTCCCCGTCCTGGATTAAAACTAAAAATAGGAAAATTATTTGTACAAATAATTATAGTGAACACCTTACTGAAATCACCACGGCACGTCACTGTTCTATAGAGCTATCAATGTGTTGTTTCCTATTTTTAGGCGATTTAACGGTAAGTCTACCATTGTGGATGGCATTTTGCATGCGCTAAAAGGATCTCCCATATCCATCTGTAGACATTTTTTCTGAGGCAAAAATTTCGTTCGGAAACAAAGTTTTTGACAAGAACTTAGCATTTAGCGGGAAAAGGTTCAACGCGGCTTTTATTAGCCAATTCGGTATGCTGTGTTGAGGGCTTTTGTTTTCATTTTTGTTTTAGTTAAGGATTCGCTGAATACATGGGTTGTGATTTGTGGTGTTTCAGGGTCTTTAACGGTAGAAAAAAGGGATAATTCTCGGAGACCTAAATCAAAATAAAACAGATATAACAGCAGCCGTCTAGACATAAGACAAGACCATAATTCCGTGCTGTTCTTTGCTTGGTTTTTGGTCTTTAACTGTCAACTAGGCGCAAATCCACTACGTGATGGTATTTAAGGGATAACAAAAGCAAAAGGATAATCGATTTCGGTGGTGGCGATAATGAGATAAATTTATTGCGGAAAATGCCATGTTCGTGACTTCATTCTTTACTCTTGGTAAGAGTAGGTATTGAAGAAGAAGGAAAAAAGGGTTGATTTCATCTGCGGAATGTTTTGGAATTTAAATTATACAGGGTGATTCACGAGCGTTGTGCCAAAAAGCTAGAGCGTGTAGGTTGAGTTGAGACAAGAAAAAAATCGTATGGGAGGGGGGGGGTCTATTCCCCCCCGTTTAGCCGGGAGGGGCAATTTTCTGAAAAATTGACTTATTTTGTAAAAAAAAATATTAAAAATCAACGGCTTAGTTTACAACACCGTGCTATACCTTTCTGAAAAGCTAAAAACTTCTTCTTTCACTTTGTTTTTAAAATAAATTGTTTTAACGAATAGTTTTAAAAAAATAAATTTTCAAACTCAAAATTTTCAAAAAAAAAGCCAAAAAAAATTTTTTGAACTAATTTTTTTCAAAATTTTATGTAATTAAGTACTAATTTTGTTTTAAAATTTCAATGTCTTTGTTAATTTTTAGTCGAAAACAGAAAACCGGATGCAAAAATGTCTTTTCGTTTTTGAGAAATTAAAAAAAAACCAAAACCACTTTTTTCTAAGAAAATCTCTGTTTTTATTTTTACCTATCTGGACTTTTAGTATAATTTACTAGTTTAATTTATAAATTTAATTTTTTGTAATTGGAGTTTTATGACGACTTAATAAAGTAGAAAAGTATTGGATTTTACCTGAATTAATCATTTTGTTCATTGAAAACGTCTGCCATTGACCTTTCACTTCTAGATCTCCGTGCTCTCGTCGGCGGATTCTTGAAAACATGCTACGACTTGGGCGCCATCTATTGGGATATCTTTCAGCGAAGAGTCTTTCAGCTTCCCGATCTCGACAACAAGTTAAACCGTAGCAGAAGTTCCTGTCCGCTAACTCTTCTCGAACATATGAGTTTGTTATTGTTATGTGTTGATGAATTAATATTTTAATTGTAAATGGTTGTTAAGTAAATATGCGACGCCTTTTATTAACCTTTAGGTTGTTTATTGTTTTTTCATTCAAGAAAAATTGAGGTTTAATTATCTTTAGCCCCCAGCAGGTAGAACCCTTCGCCGGCGAGTGGCCGCGGCCCCAGGTATAGTAAGAAAAAATTGCAGGTCAGTTTTCAGACGTTATCAATGAATAAAATGGTTAATCCATTGAAAATCCAATACTTTTCTACTTTATTGAGTCCTCATAAAACTCCAATTACAAAAAATTAAATTTGTAAACTAAACTAATAAATTAAACTTAAAGTCCAGATAGGTAAAAATAAAAAAAAAAGATTTTCTTAGAAAAAAGTGGTTTTGGTTTTTTTTTAATTTCTCAAAAACGAAAAGACATTTTTGCATCCGGTTTTCTGTTTTCGTCTAAAAACTAACAAAGACATTGAAATTTTTAAACAAAATTAGTACTTAATTACATAAAATTTTGAAAAAAATTAGTTCAAAAATTTTTTTTTGGCTTTTTTTTTGGAAAATTTTGAGTTTGAAATTTTGTTTTCTTAAAATTATTCGTAAAAACAATTTATTTTAAAAACAAAGTGAAAGAAGAAGTTCTTAGCTTTTTAGAAAGGTATAGCACGATGTTGTAAACTAAGCCATTGATTTTTAATATTTTTTTTACAAAATAAGTCAATTTTTCAGAAAATTGCCCCTCCCGGCTAAACGGGGGGGGAATAGACCCCCCCCTCCAATACGATTTTTTTCTTGTCTCAACTCAACCTACACGCTCTAGCTTTTTGGCACAACGCTCGTGAATCACCCTGTATAAACGGTTTGAATGAGAGGAAGTTGGGTCTATATTAAAAACAGTTTCGGGTCTTGTTGTAGAATTTTAATAACATTAGGTAAAAATATGTGAACAGAAAATGTAGCCCCGAATAAGCCAGCAAATTTATTTGAAGCAATTCTTTTCTCTTACAAGTCCTTTTCGCACTTTTCAAGATGACAGCGAAGTCTTCATATCTTAGCACCCTTGCTTAGAGAAAAGGAACATCGCTCGTCTCCTTAAAAGATCAAGCAACTGCGAGTACCAAAAATCAGGGAACTATTGTTAAGTTAATCGATCTTGTTAAGACTGAAGGTACGACTAAAGACATACCCAGAAATTAACACGATTGGAATTTTTGTCGCCCATTAAATTTGTTAAAAAATACGCAGAACTTGGCAAGCGTTTTTCCTGAAAATTCCATCAACTCACGCCATTCAACGAACACACCACATTCGCCAAAGAAACTATGCGTTCCATCAGATTATTCAAACTCGAGGTCTTGCATATCTCGTTCCACACTGAAAAGGATTCGTCGGCCAATATTCTCTACTACAACAAATGACTTGACTTGTGTGGATACACATTTTTTTTTTAATTAGCAGTTGGCACATGTGGTCCCTGGTCAAGGTTCACAATGCACTAACCCACAGAGAACTAGAATTGAAATGGATCCACCATCAGTCCCAGTTACACAAAACACAAAAGTTTCCGGAAAAACGAAATAACAAAAGAAGTAAATCCAAGAAATGCAAAACTGGTATGGGGTTAGCTCTATGGCAGACAAAGTACGTATATGTGCCACATATGCGACAAAATGAATTTTACTGCAAATGCAAAGTCACAATTCATGTTTGGATTTGCGTTTTTGGCTTGGCAGTTGGCACATTTGTCAGCAAGGATCTAAATGCAGGAAAGGATATGAGAATTGATGGAAAACATTAAAGTCTGGCTGGGCAAGTTTAAAGGCTTTTTACTTGGCTTTAAGGATTATTGACTTAATGTGAGTTTGCTTGTATTTCTTCAGAGAAGAAAAACAATTCTTGTGCGCCACTCTTATTTTATTGGAAAAATAATTCACAGTTAAAAAGTTTCTTCATTTGATTAAGGTTAACTGAATTTGTTGAAAAAGTGTTCAATCGATAGTTTATATTTATTTGAACGTTTTTTCTGAAATTGACAAGAGTTCCAAATAATTGAGGACTACACCATACAGGCTACCTCTTATTTAAGGGTCGATTCATGGCAGTGTAACAATTTTACTATTGATTCGGCGCATATTCGCTTTTTCCAATTTAACGTTCATCCTTCGGGGCCTATTTATACTGCCAACAGCTGTCGATATGCAAACATTGCTGTTCGAATGCAAGTTATTTGAAATTTAATTTTTCGATTCCCAAGCTTCAGCTGAAGTAATACAGGGGATTTAATTCTCGACAGACTTACAAAACACCAGTGCTTTTCGACAGGAAAAAAATTCAAATTTATGTCGGACCATGCAAAATTCAACAAAATCACAACTTTAAGAGTAGCATTATGTATTTTTGAACAAAACCAAATTGTTCTCCTTAAAATAGTGTTCGTGCTCCCAATAACACGCCGAAGAACTTTTCAAAATATTTTGCTTCGCTATTTTACCTTTCATGCATACAAAACAATTCGCGGTCTTATTCGGAGAACTTTGAAACGGAAGAACTTTTTTTTTTAAGAAAAACTTCAACACCACTGACAGCAACTTAAGGGACAGAAGCAGGAAGTTCTTGTTTAGTCACATGTTTTGTGTGTACTTTTTCTTGTTTCTTGTATTCCCAGTCGGATATGCTTGAAAAGAAAACAATTAAAAAACATCCCACGACACAAAAAATAACAAAAGTTCTTTTCTGAATAAAGTTTAAGAAACGCGGTAGCATCGTCGTCCTGTTCGTGGTTCTTGTTAGGAGTATATTTTACAGGTAGGAAAACTATTCTCTGTACACCGACAAGAACTACTATTTTCTTTGCATCTTTTGCTAGCGATTTGGGATAGCAAGATAAAAACAGGATCAAACCCATTAAACTGAAATACCTACATAGTAAAAGCATGGCTGACCCGAATTCAAAAGTTAAAAGGATCCTCAAACTAACAATGGAAACGTAATGCGAGGAGATGGTTTTATATTTGTTAATAGTGGAGTGTGTGTATTTGTTGAAACTGCTGAATTCTCGGAGCTATAAATTATTGTTAATTGCAACTAAGTTGAGAAGATCTTGTAGTGAAAAGTTTTCTCGGTGCATCAAGTAGATTTTCCTAGTGGAAAAATAGAGCTTTATCATTTTTCCTATTGTGTTCAAAGACTTAGGGTGCGATGGAGGACTTCAGTTATCTCAGGGTGATCATTGAAAGAATACATTAACGAATTCCTTAAACAAGCTCCTTGCGCAGCATAAAAGGTGCTTAAATATTCATCTTGTTGCATCTTCATTAAAGACCTTGATTCACAACAAATATGGAAAATCGGAATACCAAACTATTAAATCAATACTCCACATGTCTCCAAAGTTCATCATTTGCAATTCGAAAACAATCAGCTCGCAATACACACGACACATACATTATTTAAAAATTTGAAAATACCATCCATCCATCTGCAAAGACAACTATCTGATACCCAGACATCTCCAACCAAAATCCTGAAGAATATTATAAACATCAAGCAAACAAGGATCTGTTAACATAAAGGATACCTAGACCTTTCATTTGCAAATAGAGATTTTGGGTATACTTGTGGTCAGGCTGTTTGGTTGAAGGATTTTCAATTGTAGTATTCAAGTGTTGTTCTACAATTTGATGATCAAATGCTTCACTGAAGACCTTCAGATATATCTGTTGTAACCAACCAAACATCAGAGGTTGAAAAAATGTCAATTGAAGACAGATACGTGCCAAATATTTCAACAAATGAAAACCATACTATAAGCTCATAGAACATTTTTTACTCTATGATGTCTCTTGAGAATTTAGTTTAAATTATGTAATTTCGAACAATCAAGGGCTTTTTGTTTTAGATTTTGAAATAGGAAATTGTTTGTGTTTCTGTAATCGAAGATTGTTGTTCAAGATGAATGAGTTACAAGAGGTTGGAACAAACACAGTAAGTTTTGATTCCAGAATTGATTTTAGAAATTTTATTTATACTCTGCAAGTGGATGTAGATTTCAATTTTTGATTTATTACGACATTCTCATTATAATTTGCTTCATTTTCAACATCAGAGGCATAATATTTAAAGAATTATTCCTCAAAATAAGTTTGACAAAAATAATATTTAGAATTTTAATCGAACAAACAGTCATGAAATTTTGTTGTCAGAAAAGTAAGTATACGCCACAGTATACCACTATTCTATATTCTGGAAACATGGTTTGATAAAATAGTCGGAATAAATCTCAACCAGTCATGAGTAAATATTTACATGCAACACCATTGCACATGTCAAGAAAATGCAGACAAAAAAAGACATCACTGATTTATCAATCATGCAAAGTAAATATTTATTAATCTTCATTCGTGTGGAAACTAATAGCCACAGAGTGAACGCAACCAAATATGATTTTAATTTTTATATTTTAATTTTTGTTGTGTTTACTAACGTGTTGAATATTTCTTATGTATAATATGTTATTCATTGAAAAGATGTCACCTGCTTCATAATTTTATTGAAAGAAACAACAACGCAGTTGCACTCTCGTTTTAATCAACTGTTAAGTTTCACTTTGATAAATAAAATTCAGCAATTCTAACTCATGAAACTGCTTCTAAGGTTAATTTTGTGTATTCGTTTAAGAAATATTATTTTTCTTCATATTCAGCCCTATTGTGAGTTCCGCCCGGAAAATCATTAACACGGAATGATTTTATCCCACGGAATGATTTTATCACCTCAAGGGACTCAAGTAACAAACGAATAAGTTATGTAATTTTTAAATTTATTTAAAATGCACTGTTTTTTAATACATCGAAGCTTAATTATAAAGCATGCATCCAAACCCACAGCTAGATCTCTTTTAATGTAATTAAAACGCAAATCTCAAAAGCTTACCAAAAAAATGCCTAACATTAATGAGATTTCAGTTTCGAAAGTTACATTTACAACATTCATTCATACATTCAAATGCATCAAACATGTATTCATTATTTCAGATTTGTTTGGGGATATGTTAGGTATATTTATTATTATTATCTATATAATATAAAAGAACAGCCTAATTTTTGTGTTCGTTCGCTAACCGGGCACACTGGTTGACCGATTTTCCTAATTTTTTCTCTGAATGCAAGAGGTATTAGTGTAGAAGGTTTAGCAAAAATTAAATGTATATTTTTCAAATGCAATGAAATGACAAACGGTTCCAATGTTAAAAAAAACATATTTTTTCACTACAAAAAAAAAAAAATCTGATCGATTTCAAATATTGAAATAATTATTTGTCAAATCGAAAAATATTTTAATAGAAAATTAATTATACATGTACATGTACATACATACATATGTATGCTACACAAGGACGAGGGCGATACAGAAACTATTTCAAAAAGCTTGCAACAATATTTGACGATGTACCCGCATTCATATTTTGTTTGTTCGATGGACTTAGAAATCATGATTGGTAATAGTAGCATGATGTGCCATTTTTGTCTTTAAAAGGAAGTGCAAAAGGTGTATATGACTGGTCTGTGAGTGCCCTGCAATGTTTTTCAGTTCCTGACCTCAGACAACAAGTTTAAGAAAATGGGTTGAAAAAAAATCATAGATAATCTCAGCTGGACTATTTGTGACCATTGACGTGTTCTTAGTCATGTTCCCTAGCCTAGAAGTTGTAAACAGAAAACAGTATTTACATTGGAGGCGAAGTTCCCTGCACCCATCAGGTCCGTTCTTTTACTTTTTCGGCAGTTTTTGTAAAAACTGTCAAAAATCGAGGCTTGGTGATTAAAATTTATGATTCTCCCAAAAAGTAAAATAACGCTTCACAGCAAAAATCTGCCAAATGCACAAAATTATATCAAACGTCAACAAAATTCAATGTTCTTCTTATGGTTTGGCAGAACTTACAAAAACTGCCAGAAGAATTTTTTTTGGCTACAATCGGCAGAGAGGGGAAATATTGTTCTCCTTCAAAAGTGACAGATCTTACTAAAAATGGGAGTAAAAAAAAGAAAAAGTGGGAGAATATGGTAGTTTTTCGGCAGTTTTAGGAAGGAAAAGAACAGACCTACAAAAAAAAAAAACAAAAAAAATTTAACAGTCACACAATCTGCCACAATAAAAGTGGCCTTCTCAAACTTTGAATGTATGTATCTATATTAAATTTTACTTCTATCGATATTTCTTCATTTGTTGTTTTCTTATTGTTTAAAGTATTTTTTAGTTAATAACGGTCGAAATTGAAGTTGAAATCCTTAAAAAAGAAAATACGCATGTTTTTTTCTTTGTTTTGTTTCATTATTCATCATAAATCCTGTACATAATTATCGATTTTCTCGAGTTTTAGGTATCGGTTAAAATTTATTTCTCTTACGGCCATATTATTCACTTTGGATTTAGTTTGGATTAAGATGAATTTTAAATCCAACCATTTAAATCCACACTTTTTTAATCCAAGGTGTAAATTTTTTTTTCATATTATTCACTCAAAAAATATTTTAAATCCAATGGATTAAGTTTATATGGAATGGATTTAAAAAAGCTTTAAATCCAAATGTCTAACTTCCAAACGTCAAATTTATCTGTCAGTGACCGTGCTTTTCCATCAAATTTCAAGTTTGAGAGTTTGTGCGTTTACATTTGTTTGCATGCCCAACGGGACTTTCCAACTCGTGAGTATTTCTGAATAAAAATGCAAATACTTAATAAAATCATAATAATGTTTGCTTTACTTGAGCTCAATATTTTTAACAGAATTGTTGCTTAAACTTGTGCCAGAATTATCCCAAGAATTATTCCAAGTGCAGTACCAGGCTCATCGGCTTCCATGTCAGAGAAAATATAAGCTCCATACTCTGACCCAAGACATGACTTGATGGTTCCATGCCGGCAGTGATTTGGCAGTGTATAAAATACAAGTCATTTAAGTATTTCCATTCAATGATTGCCAGTTGGAGCTGTATTCCATTCTAAACAAAATATAAAATAAATAATTAAAAAAAAAAATTGCTTTCGAAAAATATATACCTCAGAGCTAAACTGATCCTTCGGTTGAATCTTATTTAACATTGCATTCGATTCAAATATTGTGCCAACATTAAAGGAGACTCCTCCGGGCCAATGGGAACAAGAATCCCTTTTATGATTTGTCTATACTTCATTGGGATGCCCTATTCCTTCGCCATCGCAACTTTTAGCCAAACAATTAGGTGATATTTTGTCGTAGCTCCAGCGGTACATAGTTCTGGTTCTGTCAAAGGGCTTTTGGAAGAAACTTCTGAACATGGGTCAATTTTCTTTGTTGAAGAAGGAGTGCCTCCACCGCCACTTGTCAGTCGTGCATTGGAATTATTGTAGAATGAATTCATAATCTATCATGAGTGTACAATGGAGTTCATATGATGCATTTGTTGTTGATGTGATGCTTCCGAATCAACTCCATTATGATGTGATTGGATTATTTGACCTGAATTTACCACCGCACAGGTTATTGTTTGTTTAAAATGTATTATTTATGAGAAATTACCCTCGTACTATTGAGTTTAGCCGCTCTTCGTCAACCAAGATGAGTATGAAATCCATTTTTTATGTTTTTTATAACTTTTACTTCTTTTCAACGTGTGATTTTGAAACTTTATTTTTCCTTTGCAAAATACTCGAAAAACAAATTAATACTGTCAAATTGAATTTTACATCTGGATTTATGAACTTAAACACACCTCCAGAGAGCAGTTTAAATTCATTTGGATTTAACAAGATTGGGTTTAAAAAAATGGATTTAAGTTTGGATATAAATAGTGAATATTATGCATTTGGATTTATTTTTTTGGATTTAACTTTTTTTACATCCAGATGTAAGTTTTAAACTAATGAATAATATGGCCGTTAAAATATATTACAACTGTCAACATCCTAAAAAATTCTGGTTGATGTGAAGTATAAACGAATACAAAACTAAAAATAAAATGCGATACAGATACAGAATGCCAATAATCGTTTTCGCTCAATATCTTTCGTTTTTGAAAAACACACTTTTTAGCTTCGTTTATTACAGAATCTGGCCCCCGACCTTCTGGCTGACCCTGTTAACGTTTTTTTTGTTTTTAATCTTCGCAAATAGGTACTTATCCGATTAAAAAAAATTCTTTCACTATTCACTATAACAGAAAATACAATAAATTGGAATCGAGTAATTTAAGCTGTATTTTACTTCTAGCTAACCCAGAAAACGCTGATTTGCCATAGTACCTAAGGTATCTTATGAAAAACAACAATTAACCATAATTTTATTCTTGAATTCTGCAAACAAATAAGGAACACAGCTATGTAGGTAGCTCTGCACACTTTGAAAAAAAAAATATTGACAATTACATTTTTTACAACGATCAAATCTACAATGACGGTTTATTGCAAAGAGAAAATAAACTAATAGAATTACAGAAAAATGCATATTTGTTTTTGGATCGCATTACAATGCATTCCATGCAATACTGATACGATCGTATTCGTTGTTAATAGTTAGTATTTTTAAATGAAAATTTACCGACGTTTACCAAGATAAAAAAAAGCTTACGATAAACTAATCGACAGTGTGGTTCATAATAAAGATGCTCTCTTTGGATACTCCAGCAGTAAATGGGAAAACCTTCTTCGCAAAACTTGATATTGACAAATGTAAGAAAATCTGGGAAAACTGTACTACCCGTGGCTTCTTCCAGAATTGTGACAGTTCTGTTAAGTGCGAAAACTGCACAATCAACCTTTAAGTTCCCACTAACAATTTCTTAAGAGCGGGAACAACGTCCCGCAGGTCAGCTAGTTTTTAATAAACTAAATAGAAGAAATAAACAATTCAGGTTAAATTTAGATTTATGATAATGTTGCACAAAATTTTTACTTATTTTTAAATGAGTGCCTAATGCCTTTGTGTTTCGAATTGAAAATAAAGCAAATGTTTTAATCAAATTAGCATAGGAACAATGCAATCCAAATTAAAAGCAGAAAAACATTTAACTATGAACTTGACTAATTCAAACTTTAATTCAATTTAATGAAAAAGTTGTAAAAAAACGAA
The DNA here is from genome assembly GCA_943590905.1 of Sphaerophoria taeniata. Taxonomy (NCBI): domain Eukaryota; kingdom Metazoa; phylum Arthropoda; class Insecta; order Diptera; family Syrphidae; genus Sphaerophoria; species Sphaerophoria taeniata. Next base: position 16,973,014 of record OX016540.1, on the reverse strand, counting down.
AACAAACAATTCAAACAAGTCCTCATCTGGCAGCGGCAATTTTACAGAACCGTGCCAGACATGATTTCCTATATCGTTAATTATTTTAAATTTTCAGAGAATTTAAAAAAGTTACACAGGCCATACACAGCGCTGACTTCTCGAACCATTGATTTCATTCATTGGAAAAGTGTAATTGACAATATGGGTGAATGCCTTCATGATTTTATTCGTATTGCAATGAAATACATATGAGCTCTGAAAAGGGTTCAGACATGTACTAGAAAGTGTTTTCCAAATGAGTTTTAGTTTCCGCGTTTTTATTATTTCCTGGTTCAAAGAACGTAAAGGAAGTGCATACATTACTTTATTTAGTCAATCTTATAGCCTATTCCCACCGACTTGATTAAGCTCATATGATTTATAAATCAAGAAAGGCGTTCCCACTGAACTTTTTACCTGATTTAGCTTGACACTTACGACAATCTTGACATTACTTTTGAATTTTTCAATAAATATGACACAAAATTTGAATTTTGACTGTCAAAAAGAAAAAAAAAATGAATTTAAAATGAATTTTATTCATTACTTGAGGAAATCTATCTCCAACTTAGACCTTTCAGAAAATGATCTCATAAGTGACGTCATTATTTCTCAGACCGGGGCGTCCTGGATCAGTGAAGTTTACTTATCTCCTCTTGGGATTCTTTCCTTTGATACCGACTCCGTGGATTCATCGACTCCCTCATTTTATTTTATTATTCAGGCCAAAACCGTGGCTAACATAGTAACATTTAAGTTTCCTTTTTAAATCTACACCGTTCACTATTCACTATCTATGTTGACATATTAATATCATCAACTTTCAAAAAAAAATATAACTAACTTAACGTCAATGTTCCATTCTATTATTTCAAGTGGACAGTACTTACCTGACTTATATTATTAACTTAATTTTATCATATCTTAATATACTTATCAATATCACAATCTTTTGCCAGAAAAAAGTATTTTATTTTAGACAATGTGATAATTGGTAACTAAACTGTGATTTAAGAATAAGTAATTCTTCAATTTTTCGTCTTAAAAATGATTCCATTCACCTAATGTATTTGCCATCTCATTTTAATTCTCTTTAACTGTTAACGTTATTCCATTCATGAATTTTTCTGGTGTTTTTTGTTTTGTTACTTAGTTTGTAAGTTTCTTTAGTTTTAGGTATATTAGGTATAAGTTATAGTGACCTTCCGTCAATGTAACAGTTTATATCCTACTCTTAAAGAGCATGAGAGTCATTTCATTTAAATAATCAGCCATGAGGCTTCTCATTATTCGTAATTGTTAAGCAGGCAATACACTACAGCCGCAGGTATATCATATATATTGTTATGCAATAACTTTTGTAAATTTATATTAAAGTCTCAATAAAGAATTCAAATTCAAATTCATAACTTGAATATGAAATCATTCAGCCTGGAATCATCGAGGTGATTTATACCTAATTAAAAAATAAAAAACTTAAATCACACTCAAAAAATTTTCCTGGTAGGAAAAATCTGGTAGAAAATACCAGCCAAAAAACTGGTACCATTGTCCAGATTTCGTGGTAAATAACTCCAGATTTCATGGTAAAAATAAAAAAAAACCAGAAACCTGGTAGAATCTAACAAGGACCAGGAGAATTTTTTTTTAACCAGATTTCCTGGTAGGAAAAAAACAGGAAAAATGTGGTAAAATACTCCAGATTTCGTGGTAAAAAACTCCAGATTTCCTGGTAAAAAGAAATCTGGTTTTATTTACCAGAAATCTGGTATTCTAGTAAATTTTTTGACAGAAAATTTTCTGGTTAATTATACCAGCGTCCTGGTAGAAAGTATTTTGTTTCCTGGGTAAAATGAAGATTATCTGGAATCTGGTAAATAGAACCAGAAAATTTATTTATTATTTATTACAGGAGAAAAAATATAACTGGTGTATTCTACCAGAATTCTGGTATATTTTTACCAGGAAGAAAAATATTCCTGGTGTATTCTACCAGAAATCTGATGTATTTTACCAGGAATTCTTCGAAAAATCGCCTGGTAGGAATCTAAAAACCACTTTTTCTGGATAAATTTAGCGGGAAATCTGGTCACCTGTACCAGCGTTTTTTTTTGAGTGCAGGTAATTTCAAATGATTGAAAATGTATGGCAAATCATGAAATTAATTATGTGATTTAGCTAAATCAAGTTGATTTAGCTAAATCACGTTGGTGGGAACAGGCTATTACTCCTTAATTTCAGAAGGGAAACATTTTGTTCCCAACAAATATGATCACCGCAGAATGCTTGCTTGATAGAATGCTTGCAGAAAAACACAGTTTTCAGGGAATGAAAATATACCATTCATTTTTCCTTTTCAAATTATTAAACAGTTTCATATTTTTCTTAACTTACAATTCAAATGGCCAGTTAATTCAAGAAATATTCTTTCTCAACTCATGGCCTACATTTTTTTGAGGCTATTGACACCCAATTTGAAAGTTGTCAATTCTTTTCATTTCATTTCAAAAACAAAAATATAAACATATCATGTATGCTCAGTGTGTTATCACTGTAATGAAACGTTAAGGTGAAGTCTATTTCAGGTAAAGAAAATTTAATGTTAGATTGGATAGAAAGAAAGGAAGAAAAAAAAATTGACTACATTATTGCCCTTTCTTACACACCTAAGATTAAATACATTAAACATTCACAAATAAACAGCCTTATTTATAAACAAGTCTTTGAGGCAGAATAAAGTTATTCCGACCTTAAAGCGCCTTTAACACCGAAAAACTTATTTATAAAAAAATTAAACGAGTTTTAGAGTCGGAATAAGCTAAAACTGTTTCATTGGAGGTCATCCCTGTCCTGCTGGCTGTATTGTGCAGAAGTATGGACTTTGACAAAATCGGATGAATGTGCCCCGGGCTGTTTCGTGTGCATTGATGGGGAATGGAGAAGAAGATACAACAGCGAACTTTACGGGTCGTACAACGACGTGGACCTAGCCAGAAGGGTCAAGGTCCAGAGAGTCAGATGGCTGGGTCACTTAGAGCGCATGGACAGCAATGCTCCGGCCCGGAAAGCCTTCGACACTATTCCCGAGGGACGCAGAAGGAGAGGAAGACCGCGACTCAGGTGGCGCAAACAAGTGGAAGAGGACCTCAATCAACTTGGAGTGCAAAACTGGAGACAGCTATCTATAGAGACCGACATTGCTGGCGGAGACTGCTGATTGAGGCCCAAGTCCACACCGGACTGTAGCGCCATCCTAAGTAAGTAAGTACCTAAGTTTCATTGGAGGTTTAAATCCGGTGTAAATGTAATAGCGTTTTTCATTGTAAACTCAAAGAATTGCCCTTAGAACACTTCTCAATAAAACATGTTTTTTGGTTTTGTAATATAATTTGTTTAGCAAGGACTTACACCCATTCTTTATTTCACTTTTTTCTTATTATTTCCAATTTCTTTTCAAAATAAAAATAAAAAACTGCACTTTGGTCGGTCGGTAGAGCAATATAAACAAATAAAAATCTTTAATTTGAGGTTTGACAAGCTAGAATGTTTTCTTGTGTGTTTTAAAAAGAGCAATTCTCTCAAATTTGGGAGATCAATTCTTTCCTCTTCAGAATTGATCTAGAAGTATTCTTTTTGACAATGAAACATAAAAAAGTTGAAAAAGGGCAATTCTTTTGTACAATAAAAAACGCTATAAGTCTGTTTCAGTATCTAAATGTCATTTTGAAAAAAATTGTCAAAGAAATGTTTTGACAAATTTTCAAACGTCTGGCAGGAGCATTAGCGTCCAAAACGGCCATTAATATTAAATCTTCAGAACGTACATGGTTCTTAAAATGATTTGGAAACATTCTTCTTCTTCATACTTACTTTTGCTGTAATCAGTACAAATATTGTCTAATTCAAAAAAAGCTACATTTTGAAAAATATACAAAGATGTCAGATTTTCTTACGTTTTCAATAACCAAAGTTTTAGATTGGTCAATTTTATAGTGCAAAATTTGACATAAGCAGGGCATACCTAACTAAAACGAGTAGAAAAATATTTTATAAATTTTATACTCGTTTAAACTATTCCGGGTTTCAAACGAGTATTAGTGAAATCTAATAGTTAAGGCTGAAAATGTTTATTTGGTTGACGAACAGGGAACAAAGTTTGTTAGGTGGGCAATGTGTTGTTTTTGCTTATAATTTTGTCTCTTTTCGAGGAAAAATTACAATTCTTATGAAAATCATAGAATGACACACGAAATGGAAAAATTGGCTTTTAATCACGTTTATATTACCTAACTTAGTCCAACAATTGCACCGTCTTCAACTTGTTCTGAAAGTAGATTCATATCTTTTATTTTCAAAAAAGTTTTTCCCCAACAAAAGTTTCGAAAGGGACAGAAAAAAATCAACAAAGCCGAAACTGCATGAATTATTCAAAGCCAACATTTGCTGTAAAAAGAATTCTCCCCAATATAGTTACACCAGAGATCAAACTGGCTTTAGTCGAAACATGTGAATTTGAATGAGGAAACAGTAACAGCTATAGGAAATGCGATTTTGGCAGGACGTAAAACGTACAAAATTACATTTTCGGCAAATGAGCTATTTGGATTCTTAGTATAGTCTGTGATTAACTGTTGTAAATTCGGCATAATAACAGTTTCTCCAAGTTGATTTTTGATAGTCCTAGAGCTCAAGAAACAAATTTGATGTTAAAACTCTTTTCACTCCTTGGCCTATAAATTATTTTATGTTCAGCATCAATAGAATACAGAATAAATTGAAGTGTACATGTCTGGGAAGTACACAAAACAAAAAACATCGAAACACTGTTAGGTTAATTCAAATTAGGGAATTGCACATAATAACGGCTTGGGTATAAAATATTGCTTATCCAAGAAAGAAAAGAAAGTAGACGGCAATAATGTGGCATGAGAGGTCGTTAATTTTTAATTTTAATTACATTTCGAGTTGGTTTTATGTTTCACTTCTTTTCTTGTTTTGGTTTGACTTTGTTTGCAAAAAATAGGGCGTAACTAACACAAAGTTCCTCGCACGTGTTATATAGACAAGCGTGGCTCTTTAATAATTTAACTTTTGACAATTGATGGGAAGTGACTATTTTTATTGAAGGATTAAAATTTATCACTTTCAGTTTTTTTTAGGGTTCCGTACACAGAGTGTAAACGAAACCCTTATAACATCACTTCGTTTTCTGTTCATTCGTCTTTCACAAGCGATTTCTTCGAATCTGTTAGGCCGATTGCAATGAAATTTGGTACACACTCTTTTATGGGATTTTCTTTTGTTGTATTGATTTTGTACTTTAAGTGTTGTGAATAAAATTTTCGTACCGTTCCACCGGATTTGAACCTGGATCACTTCACTCAAATGCCAGACGTCGCTAACCATTCGACCACGGGCCCTAATGTACTCAACTAGTACAGTTTGAATACCATTATAATTTTTTGAAAATTTGTATGCCCTCATCCAAAATATAAAACATTTGTCACAAGACAATACATGTGTGGTGTTAGTTGGATAGTAGAGTACTCGCCTGATGCTCTTGATGTGCCTGGTTCGAATCTTGTCGGGGTATTGCTTTTCTTTTTTTTTTTTGTATTCGTATTACAATGAGACCTAATTTTTATTATAAGTTTAACTCTTGTTTGGTATATAAGAAAAGACAACCTATTCGAGTTATAATTAGTTTTTTTTATTGTTGAATATTGCAATAAAATCAATTGTTTATTTGCTGACGAAAAAATAAAGTTCCTTATTCCTTTCTAACTGTGGTGTTTCGTTTTGTTTGCCGATGGCCAAAATTTTTGATTCTTTTTAGGGTTTTTACACAGGTGAAAACGAAAACCTATAAGATCAGTTCGGTTTCCTTTTATTTGTTTCACAAGCGATTTCTTAGAATCTGCTAAGCTGATTGCAATTAAATTTGGTTCACATTTTCTAGATAGAAGTGATCCGAAAATGCTGCTACCAGATTTTTAAGATACACAGTTTCGAAGTCATTGAAGGAAATAGGCAGAAAGACTATTCAAATTATTTTCCAAGAAAATGTTTGGTTTCAAATCTTAATCCTTGTATAAAAAATCCTTCAAAACTGAAAGAAAGCAAGGTCGGATAATCAAGTACGGAACCCTCCTCGAGCGAGTTTATCTCGCACTTGTCCACTTTTTTTTTTTTGGCTTCGGCCTAACACTAAATAGGGTTTGATTTTCAATTTAAGCTTATCAGTGTTGAATTTCGATTTTTATGGAATCGAGCAAAAAGCCAAAAACCTGCAATGTATTCGAATATGTCTTAAAAACCATTGAACTTGAAAAAAGCGCTTAGCTTCAAATTTATGGCTCCTTTCAATTACGATAAGTTCAGTTATATTGAATGGGCACTTATTCAAGTGAAAATTTCTAAAGTTCTCTTTCTCACGCTCGTATTCGAGAACATAAGGATACATATAATAATCCTTCGCGACAGTTGGAGCGAACGAGTTGACAAAAGTTTCATAAAATTGTTCATACATCTTCAACATGCTCCGATTCATGCAAATTTTTAAGGCCAGTTTAAGGACATTTGGATCACAATATTTGAATACCCTTAAAGGAACGTTTTTCAATGTCTGTCACATCAGTTCCTGTTTCTTTGCAATTAAACACGAATTTCAAGCCATTTTCAGTTGTAGGATATTCATGTGACGTTATCCTGTCATCGAACAATTGGTTGAAGTTTTCCAGTTAACATGAACCGAAATCGAATGATTTCCTACAAAATCATCGCCTTAACCATATCATGACGCTACTTTCACGCTTTGCTAGTTCGTATATATCGATGACGATGTTAGAAAAGGCACACTGTCAATATGCGAAAACTTGCCAATTTTCTGTCTCTCTGAAGACAAGTATTTCAATAAATTTCCCACACTGAAACATTAAAGTGTGCTCCTCTGCAGGCAAAACTCTCCGGCTGACTTGACTACGTGATATATATGAGAGTCAAGGCAATATAATGCATCTGCTGCTGCACGTCTTCATTTTCATATCGTCTTGAAAATTAATTTCGTCTCTTATTTGCATTCATTGATTTAGGTGTTTCGGCAGGAAATTCTCTTAGATATTGCATCTACATAGTCATAGTGTTGCAGTTGCACAAATGTATATTCAAGTTGCACCAAGCCCTGAGCCTGAGCCGAATTGATTTCGAGCTCACATGTTGTTGTTGTCAGGAAAACAAAATCTTTCAGGATTCATAAATAAAGTATTCTTCTCTAGAACCAACCACCTAGTTGTTTCCGCATTTGAGCAATCTAGTTTGCATTCCTTAAACTCGTTTATCTATTACTTGTTAAGAGACATGTGAAATAAATCTGAACGCTTGTTACTTTGGTGAAAGGAAAAGTACAACAAATTTTCTGCTCCTTAATATTCGACATGTTTGTTAAATAGAAATAAACGATATTTCCAATTTTTTTTTTTCAAAATCATGCCGATTCCTTGGAATTGGAAACATTGTAAGTTCTTCGCATGACACAGTATCTATGAAAATTTTTGAAGCACACTTTGTAAATACAGACAAGAATTAAAATTTTTGATTTATATGTGGCGGTTTCCTTGTTTGCCTCTGAAGAACTCCCTGAGCGTTCAGAGCAAAGCAATCATGAGACACACTTGAAACTTGATTGTCGCAGTAGGCCCCCTTGTGGGAGTTTCAGAGTGGCTGTGGTTGTCGAGAGATTCGTTCTCGGTAATTGACACTGATTATTATAAGTTCCAATTATATAGATAGAAAAACATTTACCATTATGGTTTCTTCATGGAAGAAATAAAATGGTACTTAAGAACACAATAGAAATAAACAGTGTGATTAAGGGTGAATATCAAAACTAAAAAAAACAGATACCAATGTGAATGGTCACACGTCGGATAAGGCTTAATTGCTAGGTGCTGACGTTAAACTACTCACACTTCTATCATTCCTGTAAAATCACTGAAAAAAACATGTACATATATTCTCCGTCACTTTAGCCTGAGCAAATCGATGAAGCTCTAAGCCAGCTCCCAGCTTAAAAAGAAGCACAGCTTTTTGTTTGACAGTTCTGTGATCTACCCAGAACTAGAAAAGAAAAACGCTTACGGTAGTAGAAAATTCGTTCATTTTGAGATTAAACTTTTGCCTTATGAAGATTATGTCAAACTGCGTCTTTTTATAGGAACAAAATGTTTCCTATTACAATGATTCAAGATAGCTTAAGAATGCCAATTAAAATAGCGTTCTCATGTGGCGTCATAATAAACTCATGTCACTAGACACCAGATGGCAGTCTGTTCAAAAGTCAAAGCTTCAGCAAATATGAGTTTCACCCTTCTTACAATTTAAAACGAGCTGTCATCTTGTATTCTAATTCTAAGCTATGGGAAACAACATTTCAAATATTCACTCCAAAGCCGAACGTGTGTCATTGAAATTGGCAAACAGTGTGCAGTGCATACTTATTATTAACGAATAAATCTCCAAACAAAAAATCGTTTGTATCCATCATATGTACGGTGACCATATTTCTGGGAGCAAAACCCGGGACAAAAAATAAGCAAATTGAGTTTTTTCCCTTAGAATCGTTTCATATATAGAACTAGAGCCCGGTATGAAAAATGTACCTATGGGAGTTAAATAAAATGTTGAGAAAAAGCGTTGCCAAAAAAGTGAGGGGTTACGCATATTTCAACTTTTTATAATTTAATTTTTAATTTTTAAAAAGATAGTCTGGAGGCTTAGAAAGGTTATTTTTTAACGCAGTAAAAGGGTTTGAGAGGGTTGCAAGGAGTTGAGATACTAGATCAAAGTTTGTATAATTCTTTGTAAGGCTAGAAATTTGATAGTTATGTTAATGGATTTTGATTTAACATAAGTAAATATGAGTTTCAAAGTTTTAAAAAAATTTACGCTGAAGGGGGTGAAAATAGAGGATTTTGTGCGATGTTGTCGCTATTTTATAAATAGCAAATCACACAAAGATTTCAACCTAGAGCAGTGAAATTTTCGCACATGGTAAAGAATTTCATGCTTTTCAATTTATGTTGCTTTTATTATAACGGTTACTAATAGTACTTATAATATTTGTATGTTCAAATACGGGACTAATAACTTAACCCGGGACACTTGTAGGTCCCGGGTTTCCCTAAAAAAAAACCGGGACGGGCTATTGAAATACGGGACAGTCCCGGGAAAACCGGGACGGATGGTCAGCGTAATCATATGGCACTATGCTCAAAAATTTAATAATTGCATAATAAATGTATGGCATATTCCCTTATTTTTCGTTGATATAATTAAATTTCGTAATGGTATAGTTTCAGAATGTTGATCGTCGTGTATGTCGTGTAGTCGTTGTCGGACGGGCGGGCGTTTAGTTTACTATTTTGAGCCGTCAGTATTCTGTAGAACAGATGTTACTGAGAATATAAGCCATTTGGGTACAAAATGTATATCGACATAATAGATGATTTATTTAAACTCTCGCTGGTACAATTTTCAGCAAAATGATGGAGGCGGATTTTATGTAATATTTTAATGGGAAATTAATGGCGTAATTGAAAACGAAATTATTGATATACATTAAAGGGACTTGCTAATAAAAGGTTCGTTTTACTTGCGACATGGGCTGCTAGGGTAGCGAAAAAATGTCGACAATGTTTAATAGTGGCTACCAACGCTGACTTCCGATGTCAATTTGATTTCTAAGGAACTTGGTGATCGGATCGTTTTGGGGGCCTGAAACGTTTAAGGTCTGTTGTTTCAAAATCATGGTTTCTCACTAACAAAATGAGAAGGTATTCTTGTGCTGAGGAAGCCAGAAGAGACAAGGTCTTACTTGCTACTTAGATGAGTGAATCTCATTCCGAAAAAAGACTCAACAGATGAAAATTTTGACCTAGCTATAGCGATCCAGCTGACTGAGGCGATTTTCGGAAGAGACCTTCCAACCCTTACTGTAGCTCCACATTCAATAAGTGACTAAGAAGGATATTTATAGCGTGACACTGGACTTATACACTCCAACCAAATTATATGTTCTAAAAATCATTCTTCACAATATAGTAAATCTTTTAAGAGTCCAGACTCATATCGTCTTTTGATTGAGTGACCATTACTTGTCATTATCTCAGAAAGATTCAATTTCCTTGTGTAAACAATTTCAACCCCAAGCCAATACTTTCCTAGTAGATTTCATCAAAATCGTACATTTACAATAGTCATGGCAGTCCCTCGTTCCTTAACCTAAGATCCAAGCACCCAATTTTAATTATGAGTGACAGAAACGAAACGCACCCTGTAGACAAGCCAAAGATCGTATCTCATAAAACTAAACTGCGGACTGTTGCAATCAATCGCCTCACTCTGCATACGTCACCCTCAACTTAGTCAAATTCGAGTTGAAACAATTCACAGGAGATCAATATCCAATAGAGGAGAATTTAAAAAAAATTGAGTAACTACGAACGATGAAGAAGAGCAAGGGGAACAAAATCATTTGAAAAAAAGTCAGGAAGTATGGAAAAACGAATTAATTATTTTAATATGTCGGTGGGATTAATTGCAATTTACTATGTGCAAATCTAGTTCTCGGTATCTATTCGGACTGCACCCTCATGGACTGTTCCATATCAAAAACCACCATCTTTGTATTTCGAATTTGTTAAGGGACTCAAGTCCTCTTTTAACATCCCCTGTGCTATTTGAATTGCTTCCTTTTTCTGTCGTTAGTTTTTCTATGTTGAATCCTGATTCCTATCTGCTCTCTCCATTAAAATTCTAAACTAATCTGCTAAAATGGAACCAACTTTTCGAGTGTCTCGCAAGAGGATGGGCTCCAGGCGATCCAACAGCCCTGCTGCCAAAATATCTTCAGGGGATTTAAAACTCATCACTTAAACTTCTCTGGTTTAACAACATTGGTTTGCGAGGTGCGGGCAAAAAAGCTGGATTCGCTAGATACAGTTTTTGTTAACAACTATGGCTGCAAGGAGTGGATGCAGATTTTCGTAAATAAACATCACTCGCGGCTACAATGCCGTCGTCGTCGTCGAGTCTCCCAAACAGCATCAGCAAATAGGACGGAAGTGCACTGCACACTGGTGGTAAAATGGGAAGCGAACTCATTCAAATAGGATGTTTTCCAGAACCAGAAGCAGCAGAAGCTCAATTTAAATTATTATCTAACGAGCGAGCTAAAGTTATCCCTGCTCTCAACGATGCAGATGCCTCGCACCACTGCGGCAGCGATAATAGTACAATGAGCCTTCAAAATAGTTTTGCCTTTTACAAATTGAATCGGTGGGATTTGCCAATATTTTTACATCATTCGTTGCCGCCGTGCTGCCGCCGATGATGGAGGTGTTTGAGAACTCCTCGAAATTTCAGGCAGAGTGGAGGTGTAGTGTTTTTGTGGCTATAGGTTCGGCAGCACATGGGCGCTTTGTTCAGCGAAATATTCTTGATTGTGATGCTCGAAGATCCTTCAAGAGCACAATACACAAAACTCTAAACTGGTGGAATTTGGTTTTCCGAGTATTTTTGGTAGACTTAAAAGTGTCAATTGATTTCGCATCGAAATCGAAACCAACATCAACATGGCGTGTAAGATAGATAAGTAAAGGTAAGGCACAGTGTGTTGATCGGGGAAAAGTGCTTTTTAAACATAAACAAATCATAATAATAATAATTGTGGAAGTTTAATGAAAGAACGTCCATCAATCCGAAACCTCGCTTAGCGATAGCGATAGCGATAAAAATAAGAAAAGCAACTTGTAATAAAGCGTTACAGCTTATTTATTTTGTTCGACAAAATTCAAGAACGGATCTGCAATAAAACCTGAAAAAGCATAAAATGGACAACCGTCTTCTCAATAAATATCCTAAGACAGTCTGCCCCTTTAAACTACCGAAAACAATAAAAGAGAATGCAAAAACCTACTGAGGATAACAAGAAAGTGGAACAACACGACAACATTTTCTTTGTTTAATATAGTTCACACTTAGCACCGACAGAAAAATATAAAGAGGAGCTATTGTCGCAATCGAAAATCATTTTCTGCTCCGCTTGATAGAGTTCATTATCATGCTTAAAGAAAACGGCTGAGGGGTTTGCATTCGTATGCTATACATTTGCAACCGTCCGGGGCTTCTCTCCGATCCGATATTTTTTTTTCCTATCGATCAATTTGACTTGAGTATTTTCCCTTCTGGACCAGGAGCAACAGCTCGAGCTTTGATTTGATTTCACAGGCTGGACTTTGAACAGGTGTCTGATTTCGAACATTCATTCATTCATATCCTCTGAGTGTCTGCGCGAAAGCCAACGCTTATTGAATGAAGAAGCTCCGCTGATAGGAGCTCTTAGCTCAACCGTTTATTTCACGACCGTTACTGTGAACAGGAGTCTTTTTTTTTAATAGAATCGGTTTCTAGTGGGCGGATCAAAGACAGGACGAAAGCCATACAGTTTATTCATTAGCAACACTGACACAAGCTGCGACGATTCTTTCACGAAGTAAGCCGAGGACACTCTGGACAGATAGAATATTCCTCAGCCTTAGAAAAGCATCACCAGCTCGTCCTTGACTTTTTTGCTTCAAAATCGGATTTCCAAATTAAATTACATTAACAAAGAGTTCACAAATACAATCATAGATAACACCGGTCAACATGAATTTTGAGTCTGAGTTCTGTACCGCGGATTTTGATTACTTATGCCTAACTAAAAAATATAAAAATATTTTTACATTATAAAGTTTGCTTTTGTAGCTAACAGAACGAAATTTCAAATTTGCTGGAAAAACCCTATTTTCAGTTTTATTTATTTTTTAAAGGAAAACAAGTTATGAAATATAAATATTTTTTAGATAAATAAATACAAAAATTCAAAAACAAATGTAAAAAAAAGTCTAAAAATGAATATTTTTATGTATTTCTCTTGTGAAAGTAAGAACTTTCTCGTATGAGGTCCCAAATGTAATCACCCAGCGCGTGCGGTATCTGGGGGGGGGGGAAGAGGCATGGGAATTTCAAAAAAAAATATTTTCATTGTATTATCCTTGATAACGTTGTTCGAAATTTATTATATCTTGGTGGAAGCGTTCCCCCTGCTCTTCTGAATATTTACCCAAGTTATCTTTAAATTTGTCTAAGTGCACATGAAGCACGTGCACTTTAACTGACATTCTGCAACCCATGACTTTGAAGCTTGCAAGCATATTAGAAATCAGCTGACCCAGCTGATACCCTAATACCTGCATCCCACTTCTTATACGCGCTACCCGCTAATCCGTTACCCCGCTACCCACACTCCGATACCCATCAACCCAATTCTCCGGGCAATAAAGGGCTTGGTCGATTTTGTAACCGAACATTCCCTCAAAAATTGGTGCAAAGCACTCCACTGGTAAAAAAGAAGTAAGTCCTTAACGAATTTGCATGAAATTTGTATATAAGAAAACAATGTTTGCTGGGTCAGGAAGTAAGATCGTAACATCAGAAACCTTTGCTGGCTCATGCATAACAACTATGTTGAGGACTATCACATGGTCAAATGCATATAGTTACCGTTCTATAGGGAAAATGGGGTTTCCACATTTTTAACCATATCTCATGAACGGCTTGGCTGATTTTGTACAAACATTCCGTCAAAATTTGGTGCCAAACGGTCCAAGCGTTCGAGTTTTCGCTTGCCGCTTAGCCTCTTCACACCTACAGGCCCCCACATCTCTCTCTTGCATCATAATTGCAAAGGCTCTTGAAAAAATCTAACAAAGTACGAAATGTAAGCTTTTCATGATATTTACAAACTTTAATAATCATTATTGGAGTTTCTATTTACTTTTCGATGCACATCATCAGAAAATATAGTTTAAATAACAGACTCAAAAAAATTTGTTTTTTTTGTTGACCTGTGTAATTAGTTAAACGTTATTTGCATGTGTGAAGATGTGATTACAAGGATACAAAATTTGGCAAAAGCAAAAACACAACATCATTAAATAAAGAAACAATGTTTCAGGCTAACATTTTTATCGGATAAAATTTTTTAAGGGATTTAAGAAACTCGAACCAAGAAAAAAAGGTTAAAAATTTAAAGGATTGTGTTTTTACGATTGTATTTTAAATAAATTCATGATTCCAGAGACTGAACTTGAATTTGTGTAGGTCGGGATTAGGGTGACAACAAACGACTCCAGCCAGCTCGGTTCCTAGCTAGCTGTCTCCAGTTTCACACGCCAAGTTGGTTCAGGTTCTCTACCACCTGTGTGCTTCCTCTTCGGCGACGTCCTTCCGGGTTGGATTCGAAGACTCTACGAGCCGGAGCATTATTTTCCATTCACTCTACATGAACCAACCATCTAAGTCGTTGCACCTTAACTTTTTTGACTAGGTCAGTGTCGCTGAACAGCTTGTACAGTTCTTGATTGAATCTTCGTCTGCATTCTTCATTTATGCAGACAGGGCCAAAAATCACTCGACGAATTTTTCTCTAAGTCCAAAGAAGCAGCGATTGGCAAGAGTGATTCTTCGTTTGATTTCAGCGCTGGTGTTGTTGCCTGAGTTGATAGTGGATCGTAGGTAGACGAAGTCCTTAACTACCTCGAAGTTAAATCTGTCTATGTTGCCCTCGTTAGCTTCTAGACCCATCTTCCTGGCCTCCGTCTCAAGACTCACAAACGCTCCACTGAAATCACGCTGTGTTCTTAGAATTATATCAATGTCGTCTGCGTATCCTAGTGGCTGGACGGACTTTTGAAATATTGTGCCTCTGGTGTTGACGTTGGAGTTTTGCACAATAATTTCAAGAATGATGTTGAAGAAATCGCATGACAGCGCAGCGCACCGCCTTGTCTAAAACCTTTTTTGACATCAAATGCGTCCGTTAGGTTTTTTCCGACCATGATGGAACAGCGTGAGTTTTCCTTTTTCATCTTACGACGGATGAGTTTTTCTGGGATGCCGAAACTAGACGCCACAGACGCTGTCATACGCGGCCTTGAAATCGATGAAAAGATGGTAGGTATCAATTTGAAGTTCCTGGGTCTTCTTCAAGATCTGCCGTAGGGTGAATAATTGAACGATGGTGGACTTTCCGGTTCTGAAGCCACACTGATAAGGACCTGTCAGGTTGATGACAAAAGGCTTCAAACGGCACAACAGACAAGATCTTGTAGGCGATGTTGAGGGGACTTATACCTCTGTAGTTAGTGCAGTTCAGAGGATCTCCTTTCTTGAGGATCGGGTATACGATGCTGACGTGCCATTTGTCGGGCATGCTTTCCTCCGACCAAATTTTGTAGATGAGCTGATGCATACTCCTAACCAAATCATCTCCAGCTGCCTCTGTACAATTCGGCGGCTAGGCCGTCTGCTCCAGCGGCTTTGTTCGACTCAAGTTTAGATATCGCTATCTTCACTTCGTCAATGTCGGGTGGGTGGAATTGTTTGCATTCTGCCCCAAATTGAATGGTTTTGTATTGCTGATGGAGTTGCGCTCGTCATCACCATTATACAGCTTCGATTATTAAAAAGTAGAAAAGAGCAGATGGCGTTCTGAATGGGTTCTGGAATGGGTGAGTTCAAGTCAACATTTTGTGAGGCCGTCTTCACACGAAAATTATTTTTTAATATAGGTACCTACCTAAATCGAAAAACTGAGAGGACACCGAAAAAGAGGACAAATCGCTTTTTTTTAAAAAAAAGTCACCGGACAAAAGTTTTTTAGGTTTAAAAGAGCACATGTCCTCCATAAAGAGGACGCCTGGCCAGCCTAGTCGGGATAGACTCACGGATTTTTTCCATTGATAAATTCAGTTTTCTATAGGTATGAGATTTTTTGCTTGGGACTTTCCTTGGGATTATATTTAGACTGATATATAAATATTTCAGAAAATGTACAAATTTCTTTAAAAAAGAAAAGAAACCTGATTGAAGAGCTGGTAGGTACTCGAATAAAGTCTCATTGTCTCATCTGTTTTTTTGGGATCAGAATCTTGAGTTTTAGATTTTCGAAATGTGAAAAAAATGTTTCACTTATCGAAAATTTTCTTGAAGTTTTTGTAGGTACAGAACGTAAATGCTGCAACATATCTGTGCATTTCGCATTGAATTCATCTTAAGATTATTTTCAAAGCTGTAATACCTTCCTATTCCTCAAAGATGACAACAATAACCTACTTTTTATTAAACTGTGATACTCTCCACAGACAAAAATAGCTCATTAAAATGTCGCTTAAGGGGCTTATTAAATAATCATTTTTTCCTAACATGCTCCAGCCTATCCAGTAAGAGAAAAAGGACAAATTTCAACCACATATTCACCAAATACACATTCCACCAAAAAACAGCATGAATTAGTGAGGGTAATCAAATTCCCATTTTTATCTGCCAAAGGAGACTTTTCATTTTTCAGAGTTGCAAATAACATGAGTCACCTACAAGGCGGAAGTACTTCCGTCGTCCTTCCAAAACAACCCGACTACCATATTAAACTGTGTAAAGTTGGGTCCCTAAGTTTATATTATTCCTTATCGTTTTCAAAATAAATAAAAAATAAGTAAAAAGAAAAATTGTATTTGCGTTCCTTATCCAAATGGATTAACAACCGTCCGACCATTCTTCAAAAATGAAAATAAGGAAAATGAAAAATAAAATCACTATTTTCATACACGATATGCCAGTAAAATTACCAACAGATTGGATTCTGGTGATTTTCGTATGGCACATCATGCACTTTTGACATAAAAAGGACATAAAATGAACGATAAGTGAGCTGGAACGCTGGCTGCTACTCCTGCGGGAGATCGCTCTGTTCTAGAATCAAAACCATTGCTCAGCGGTGTGTTTGATCCCATTGTTACAGATTGAAATTTCGATTATGAAGCAAAATAAAAGGTAACTGTGTGTGTTTGTTTTTTGTGTTTGGCCCATTGGCATCCACCTATAAACACCACACTGTATGTACAATGTTGCAGTCGAAAAATTGAGCACTGTAAAACGAACGTCGGTGTACATAAAATCAAATGAAAGGTGGCTTAGGTCCGTTTCCGGGCTTTTATCAAAAAAAAAATATAAAAAATTGACAGACATATTTTTTTTAGTCCTTTTTTTCGTTCTGTCTCTATCAGCATCGAACCAGTCATACATCGTCACTGACGGGAAATTCTAATATCAGATATTTTATGTTGAAAAATTACCTGTTAAAATAAAATGTTAGGTGGTTAAAAGCCTGCTGTTATAAACATAAACAAAATAAACGTGAAACACTTTAATCAATGGATAAAGTAAAAAGCGTTTTGAGTTGGGTGGATTTTGCAGTGTCAAAGACATTTCTATTCAAAAACTGCGAGTTCTTCGCTTGTTGTTGGTATACAGCAGTCAAAGACTGAGATGTCTTTAAAACAGAATCAATTATAATTCAAACAAAATCAACTTAAACTTTTGCAACAACATTTTCCGCATAGGAACAGAAATTGCACCATTTAACCCTAATCCAACTTGTTTAAAGCTTCACAAAAAAAAACCTAATTAACAATTTGCAGATCTATTTTCGTTTGCTAACTAACCAAAGCCTGTTTAGTATAATTACGGTGACCATCCGTTCATTATTATAATGAACAGTTCATTATTTGAAGAAAATGTTCATTATGAATTATTGTGTGTCGGAAAACATAAAAATGTTCATTATTTTAGAAATTGCTCATTATTTGTTCATTATTTTATAATTTTTTTCTTTATGAAAACCCTAAGCATAAAAACATCATAATTCGTAGTCTTTCTTTTTCAGAACACTTCCTACTCTCACAATTACAAAAATCAGAAGATCATTATTATACAAACATAGATACCAACATAAATAATTGCATTCAAACTGCTGTTGAAAGTTGAATGTTTACCGTTAGACATAGAAGTAATTGTAGTAAAAATATATTCCTATTTTTATAGTTATTCAATTCGTGTTGAACACTTAAAAGAAATATGCGATGAAGTAGACACAGAATATAAAAATTAAAGGCGCAAAATTATAGTCGCTAATGAACAACTTTAGTGTGATACTAAGCTTAAAATGACGTTTGAGTCATATCTGAAACGTCATTTTAAGCTAGTATCACACTAAAGTTGTTCATTAGCGGACTATAATTTTGCGCCAATGGGTTTTAGTTAGACTAGATGGTCTCTAGTAATTAAAAAACTTAAATCTAAAATTGAACAAAGAAAAATTGACGGTTTTTTGCCAATTTTGTTCAGAAAAATTACCAAAGATTTTGAACGAGAAGATCCTGATGTACTAAAGAAAATAAAATGATATGCCTATGAATTCTACAGCAGTTGTCTTGATTATTTAAACCAAAGCGTATGTAGATATTGAAGATTTAGAATGGGTACTTCTACAAACAAGTCCTTCCTGGGACAAAGTAGAGTTCAGTTTAATGTATATTATGAAAAAGAGAAGCAATATTTCAATTTATGGCACTGATGTTTTCGACGAGTTTTTATGTGTAAAAAATTATGTTTCTTCAGAAAAAATCGTTGAATGGAAGGAGATCCAATGATCCAAATGAGTGCTGGAGATAGGTGGGTTGAAATTTTCAAGTTTTTAAATGAAAAAGATACAGTATGAAAACATTTCAAAAACTGTAGTTTTGTTTATGCCTTCCTGGGTCTAATGCCTCTACAGAGAGAGTTTTCTCAATTTTAAACAATGTATGGACAAACGAAACAAACAATATGAAAATTGAAACAATCAGGTCCATTTTAATTTGCAAATGCAATTATGAATTAAATTTATAGCATCGAATTTAAGAATTATTCAAAAGGAAATCTAGAATTGATTAAAAAAAATTTATTGACAATATTAATATACATATGTTTGACTTGCCAATATGATATAAAAGAGTTTAAGGTCTTGTTTATTTTTTTTTTTTGTAAATAAGTTAGAGACTGAAAGAATCTGTATTATTCTTATCTTATGTTTGTTTTGCTTATTATCGATGAACGTTTTTTTTTATAAATATAAAATAAAAATAACACATACTCGCAGTTGCCTGTTTCTTCCTCCTCCACCGGCCGGAGGTGCGTCTTGACTTGTGCATCATGCGCATGCGTGGGAATTTTATTGCGAAGTTATTTTAAAATTGTATAACAATCGACTCTCTTCAAATTCTTCATAACTCGAAGCCGTCAAATATGAATAATTTTCCCTGTTTTTTGATTTAGCAGTTCCTAGGATCAGCGCTTTCTAACAAACAACAGAAGCCTTCAAGTATGATTAATGTTTGCCATTTTTTTTATTTTCCACTAATTCTTCGCTCCTATTAGTCACAGCGTAGTTTTAAATAGTTTGAAGCCTTCCTATTCAACACAAAGAAAATTGTTCACTTTGATTAAGCAGTTCATTAGATCAGTGCGTTCAAAAAAACAAAAAATGAATACTTTCTCGCCGTTTTTTACACATTTTCCACTGATTCTTCTCTCCTTCTGGTCATAGCTTAATGTTATGTAGTCTAAAGCCTTCCTCGATTAATGAACTATCCAATACATAAAAAATTTTACAATTCGAATCAGTAGTTTCTGAGATTAGCGCGTTAAAACGAACAAACACTTCAGCTTTAAAATAAAAAAAATAATATATAGGTAATTAATTAAACTAATTAAATTAAACTAAATTAATAATTATACCTACTATATTTATTAATTTATTTATATTATATTATATTTATTTACTATTACTCAATGATATAAAAAACAATCTTGAAAACTGGTCAACATTTTTCATTTTTTGGGTACTGTTCATTATTTTGTCTCGGAAAATATGGTCACCGTAAGTATAATTGATTTTCAACATTTAACTCAACCTGAACGACAGCATTGTTTTAATGGACATGCCACATTTCGTTTCTGCGGCAACTGGCAAACTTCGTATAATGTTTATTACACCTACGCAATGTGTTATGCTAAAGCCCACCACTCAGCCCGACATTGCATAGGACTGCCTTTTAGTTTTGGGTAATATAAGGGAAATAAAATCACACAAAGAGCAGAGTAATGAGACGAATAACCGCTTGCCACACCTGAACCTAAGCGGACAATGTAACGTACGGCACTCTAGGGTTGAAGGAGACTAGGGTTGGTGGGTGACATGAGACTTAAACACTTTCTTTATCTCTCTTTGGACTTAAGGACATCTTTATTATACTAAATGCATATTTTATGAGGGTAATAGTTTTAAAAGTGTTTTTATGTGTGATTAATAATTTCATTTCACAAACACGGATTTTAGCATGGTTATGGGGTTTTAAACGAATAAAGTTGTTGGCTTTTATATTTTCGGGAAGATTTTTCTTAATAACTAATTAAGAGCTTTAATTATAACAAGACTATTTATGTTTTGTTTCTGAACTTTATGGTTTCATTTACTTTATGACACTATTCATCCCATAAACTAAGTACCTACCTACTGTAGAGCTTATATTCTTTCTCGTGGAAATATTTTTAGCAGATTCGAGGTACTTTCAAGACTCAAAATCTGTTTTTTCGACTAAAAACTACGCATATTAAATACATTTTTGACATCAACTAAGGAATGCCAGACGTTAACGATAATATAGTGACAGTCACCTTTTTCAACCCAAAGTTCTGAAAATAGTGAATGGTTCGAGGTGTTACTCCTGAACCGACCACTTTTGAGTGGTCCGGCTACTTTTCAGTTTACCAAAGTTGGACTCTAGCGCAAGCTGACTTTTTTTCCTAAAAGAAAGATTGTCCCTTCTTGAGGGAGGAATCAGAATGTTTTTCTTGATAAGATCTATGACCTTAGAGTAACGGTAAATAAAGAGGCAAGAAACCGCGAAACAATTCATGTGATTGAAGTTGAAGACAGGACATCATTTATACAAATATGTGCACGACTGAGTCATACGAACTTGCTCCTGTATTCCAAATTATAAGCCACCATAAACATTAAAAAAAAACATGTAGGTAATTAAAATTCATATATAAAAATTTCAATTGAAATTATGTATGTACCTCAAAAAATTATTTGATCTGAAAAACAAAAACAAAAATTTATGTCATATGATTTCTTGAGAAATTTTTGATTTTTTAAAATAAAAAAAAAATCATTTTCAAAAATGTCTTAAAATTAATTTGGGTACCTATGCAGTTTTCAAAAATATGTAAATATAGTTTTACTTTGGATTTTCGATTTTTAATATTGATCCGTTTTCGAGATACAGAATTTTGAAAAAAAGAGTTTAAGAATATTAAAAAATAAATAAATAAAAGAATAAAAAAAATTGAATATTTTTTGAACACAAAATATTATTTGAGCAATATACATACCTACTTTTCTCGAAAAATAAAAGTCTGATCAACGTACTTTTTTTCACGCTGATCGGACTTTTATTTTTCGAGAAAATCTTGTAACAAAAAACGGTTCCATGAGAGGTACCGTTTTGGAGCAATAGAAAAGTATTTTTATAACATAAACAAAATTTACTTATAAAAATCTTAAGAGCTGTTTTTGAGAAAATTAAAACTTTTGGTTTTTGTCCAAAAAAAAACTGTATGATTCTACCCTAAACTTTGATCTTAAAGAAGAATCAAAAAAACTACCCAAGCGAATCCGCCCAAACCTGTAATTTTCAAATTTGAAGTCAATTGGACCAGTGGACAGTGGTTATGGCTGTAGGTGCGTTTACAGACAGAGAGACCCACTTTTTTCGACTTCTCTATCATCGTAATGTCATAGGTATTTGATCAAAATCTCAACTTTTTTTTACGTATTCAATATAATTGCTATAAATTCTATATGTCGCAAGTAAAAATACATAGTCGGTGATAAAATGGAACCTTGGGGAACATCAGCATTTTGCTGTGGGTCTCAAGGTATCGAACTGAGTTGACCCATCACTATAAACAACGGCTTAAGAAATTTTAGAATCCGTGAGAAAATACTACGACTTTATCAAATGCCTTTGAATTAACGAGTGCAATAATTTTACTTTCTACAACACCTCTAAGAAACCCTCAGTTTTCGAATTATTTCCTTGTAGTTTTTGATTTATTCACCGTTCTCATGGCCTTAAAAAAGAAGATAGAAAGAAGTCCAATCATTCGTTAATTTGAGAACATTCTCTTATTTTACGAATTGACAAAAAACAAACAAACAACTAAACACAACATCAACAGTCTTTTTTTTGTTTTTTTTCAACAGTCAAATCATAAATATACTGTCAGTCTAATCTCGATCTTGATTCTTGATGTTAAGAAAAGGGAGAATATACATTTCTTGAGTCCTGAATAATTTACCGATTGCTGAATGCTTTCACTTTTTTTCGATTTTGGCTATTTTCAACTTAAAATTATTATTTTTGTACGCATATTTTAAGTCTAGTTTTGTCAGTTTTTTTTCGGGTTTTTAAAAAATATTCGAAGAACCTTTTTTTCTGTGAGTGTAAACAGCAGAGATAAATAAAGCAGAAAGGAAACTACGCTGTCAAAAAGAATTTTTCCGACAGGCTTAAATTGAAGAACGTTTAGAGTGATGTGCATGTGCTTGTTTTTCACTCATACATTTTTATTGTTCGTTCGAAACTTACATTATTATTCAGGTACACCAAAAGAAAATAATCAGCGCTATTCTGCTATCCACGCGTGAATCGTAGATTCGATTCACCCATTCGATTCCCTCGAACACTGCCTTTACATTTTGCTATCCATCGGGTGAACTAGAGTATCCAAACCAATTTGACACTTTAAGTTAACAGCTGTTCATGTAAAAATCACTAACAAATTTTGCACACAGTCACATCTTTCAATGGTTGACCCTTTCCTTAACATTATTCCAAAAACCTTTAAGGCCCTCGGGTTGGCTTTTAGCATTACTTTTCGCAATGTTTGGATTTAATTTCATTGCGTAAATTTTTGCCATAAATAGGTCTGTTTTATTTATTCTGCCCCTGAAAATGTTAATTTTCTTTATTTATACAAATAATCAATCAATAAATAACATTTTATTGACAACCAATCAGATAGAAAATCCATTGAATGAGAAATCCGCAACATTTAATATGCGGTTTTGAATTGTATAGAATGAACTGGTTCGCATGAATAACAGAATACCGCGACGTATTATCGACGTCAGTGGCGTAGATAGGGGGGGGGATCAGGGAGATCTATCCCCCCCCCCATTGGATCCATAATTGTTCAACATAACCAGTCATGCCAAATAAGTTAAAGAAACGCACTCTGAAATTTAGAACCTACTTCCTACGTGAATCAAGTCTTATTTGTACTCACAGGATTCTTAGAGGCTTTGTAAATTGTACATTATATATCTACAGTCTACACAAAGTCAACTTCATCTGAAAGAAATTATTATTAATTCGGCAAATCACCTAATATTTTGAATTTCTTTTTTATATCGATTTTTAAAAAGTTTTTTTTTTAACGTCTCCCACCAATTGATAATAATAGGTTAACGTGCAAGAAAAAGAGCTTCCATCCAGCTTTCCACAAAAGCCCACACAGACACAAAATTTGAAAGTTATTTAGATTTCTTCTCAACGTGTGTTACATTTTGTATTTGGTGTAAGAAACCGCCCCAAACACGCAACACACTCATCCACACGAACACAAATGTTCGCACAACTGCGGTGAAGTTAACGCGAATCCTAACGGTAACGATAACTCACACTAATTCATTTTTACCAGAAAGCAAAATGCCCATTAAATAAAGCATGCCTTACACAAGCGGCAGATTGACAAATATTCGTCGTAGTTTTGCGAGTTATTTGTGCGAGTTATTTGGAGTGGCTTTTTTTTAAATTAATTTTTTATAGATAAAATTTTTCGAAGTTTTCTGTCAGAAAGTCCTCAGAAGCAGCTCGGATTTGGAAAAATTGTTTTCCAAATTTGTTGTTTTTTATATTGTTTAAAATCTGAAACATTTCATTTGGGGGAAATAATTGCTTTTTCTTGTCTTAATGCAACCTATACACTCCAATTACCAAAAATATCGTTCGTGGATCACCCTTTATAAAGAATACAAAAATTGCTTAAGCAATATAAGCAATTATTTCCCCCAAATGAAATGTTTCAGATTTCAAACAATATAAAAAACAAGAAATTTTAAATTTTTTTTTCCAAATCCGAGCTGTTTCTGAGGCCTTTCTGAAAACGCTCTTTTTTTGAGCTACATTGACTCCACTATAGAATTTTGAAAAAAAGTTTAAAAATGTTTTTAAAAAATACAAAAAAAAATTTAAAATTTTTTTGAAAACAAAATATTATTTGGGCAGTTTATACGTACTTTCAGAAAAAAAAGTACGCTGATCAGGCTTTTGTTTTTCGAAAAAATCTTATTTAAAAAAAAAACAGTCGTTTTGGAGAAAGTTAAAAAAAAATTCGTTTTTGAGAAAATTTAAACTTTTGGGTTTTGGCCAAAAAAATTGTATGGTGGCTTCCCTAAATTTTGATCTTAAAAAAAAAATAAAAAAAAAGACGAACGCGAATTCTCTCAAACCTCTAATTTTCAAGTTTTAAGTCAATCGGACAAACATTCAAAATTTTTCATATATATCTTATACTAGCAGTTGCCGTCTCTCCCTCGTGCTCCGGCCAGAGGTGCGTCTTGACTTGTGCATCATGCGCGGGAATTTGGTTGCGAAGTTATTTTAAAATTGTATATTAGGCGACTCTCCCTAAGTCAAGATTCTTCTTAACTCGAAGCCTTCAAATATGTATTATGTTCCCTGTTTTAGTAAGACTTTTCACTGATGCTTTGATCTTATTATTCGCAGCGTAACTTTGTTTAGCTTAATGCCTTCCTCGATAAATGGACTATTCAACACAAAAAGAATTTTTCAATTTGATTCAACAGTTCCTGAGATTAGCGCGTTCAAACAAACAAAAAATTAATACTTTCTTGCCGTTTTTTTCCACATTTTCCACTGATTCTTCGCTCCTATTGGTCGTAGCATAATGTTATGTAGCCTAAAACCTTCCTTAATTAATGGAGAATGGACTATCCAACTCAATTACAATTCGAACCACTAGTTTCTGAGATAAGCGCGTTCAAACAAACAAACAAACTCGTCAGCTTTATATATTAGTATAGATGTCGGAAGTAAAAATGAGCAAACTAGATGCACCCCCCCCCCCCCATAGCGAAAAGCTATCTACGCCACTGCGACGTTACCGACGCGACGTTCACTAGGTGAGTCCAGATTCGATTCGAATGGATAGTAGAATAGTGTGAAGTGAAAATTTAAGAAAAATTCCCCCGGATGAATAGCAGAATAGGGCTGAATATGAAAGAAAATAAAAATTACGCGACTAAGCGGGCAACACCTTACACGTTATGGCAATCTAGAAGTAAAAAAAAAGCATTCTGAAAGCGTTCAATTGGGCAAAAGTGACAGTTCTGATTCTGAAAAGAAGAGAATTCCCCTTCTGATTTTAAAACCAGAATGCTTCCTTTTAGATTCCAGATCGCCAATTAAAAACGCCATTAGTCAGTTTCTGAACTTCTTCTTTCTCTTTTCTCAAGTAAACAGGCTAAAAGAGACAAAGAGAAGAAATAATGGAAATTGCTATCATTTTAAAATTATTTTTTTAAATGGAGATCATAAATTCAAAGAGTATTGAACTTAACACAAACCCTAGCCAAATAAGCAATAAAATTCAAATAAAATACAAAAGAGAAATGATGCTCCCATATTATAATGCAAGAAATGATGAAGTTCTTCCTATCAGCGTCTACAGTACAAAACACACCTTCTGCTCCTAGTTTCATTCGGTAGGTTTCGTTTGTGAATTTTCCATGAGAACAGCAAAAAGAAACACCGGCGTATTCCCTTTTCCTTAAGGCACCTTCTTCTTTTATTCCTTTTCTGTGCAAAATCCTACAAAATTGAACGATTGAAAATCTCCATTTTATGAGAAAGCGCAGATAGCATAGCAAAAAATATTGAATGTCTTCCATATTTTTCTATTGATTCCAATTTCCTATGAAGAACGAAATGCTTAAGTGTAAAAGGGTATTTGTGAACTTTGTTTTTCAAGCAATGTAAATTTTTAAAACGATTACTAGAAGCATTTTAAGGTACCTACTCAAAAATGGATTTTAATGTTAATAGGTATTGCTTGGAACTACTATGCATAAAAGCATTGATAGGTCAAGGATTGAAGAGAAAGAACGTGTCTGGTACTAGTGGAAAAGTAAAAAGGAAAAATACAAACTAATACCACAATTCGATACAGAGTTTAAGCTCTCATTGATTTTTAACATTATTTCAGAAACAAACACCAAAAAGAACTCCGCGCTGATACTGGACGGCACATCGAAAATTCACATTTTTTCAATATTGGTTTTCTAAACAACCGAATTTTGTTGAATTAATAAAAAAAAAAGTATAAAAAACATCAAGCCATATTATGGTGTCCTTAGGCTTTGGGTGAAAGAAATTCTCTACAAAAGATCACAGAGTGTATAGCTGAATTGTGGCAGTAGTTTTTACACCCGCTTTGTATAAAATTTCAATCTGCAATAAGTAAAAACGCCCGCATCCATAATCGTCGGTAGGCCAAGTCTTCTGGCTATAATTTTTCATTGTATTCACTTCATATTATTTATGGCCTCAAAGAGTACCCGCCCATTGTTGCTGACTTGCCAAAACTCAAAGGCCCACGCAGAGCAGCTAGAGTCTCGCTGGCCAACGAAATACAAACGCACTGAAAGACGATTTAAGTTTGACTTAAAAGTTACCTATTCTCGGTAAACTGGAACTTATCCCCAGGATGCCTTACTCATTTCCATATTCCCTTTTTTGCTATCAAAGCGTTTTCTTATGTTATAAATAAAAAGCTGGATGAGAAATAAGAAATGGTAAGGCTTCTCCGTCCTCGGTCGTCTACTTTTTCAATAGAAATATTTTTGTCCTCGGGAACAATTGAATTCGTCCTCGTAGAGTCCAGAGAATCCTGCGCCATTTCTTCTTTTCGTAACAATTAAACAAAATCCAATGTCCCAGAAGCCACAAGAACAAACTGAACGACACAGAGAATAAAAAAAACAATAATGCAAACTGTTGCTTCTGGTCTGGCATCAAACAAATGGATTACAATAAAGCTTTAAAATATCCCCATTCTCCTTGTGGCAAGCGATTCGAATTACATCCACAGTGGGACAAATTGTTCCTCGATGTGATATTGCTTCACTTCTTGGTTGTCGTCTTCTGCCGCCCTGCTAGGGGTTCTCAGAGTCTGAGAAGACAGAGAACCTGCAGAAAAGTGTAACATAACCCGAGGAACAAAAGACAAAACAAGGAATTCAAATTAACAAGCAAAAAGAGAGGTTAGAGTACAAAATACTCTAAGCAAATTTATTGTTCTCCGAAAAAGGAGAAATGTCTTTGTTTTTAGTTGCGGGAGGGAGTCGAGAGTCGAGTGATTGACTGGCAGGGTTTTGAGTTTCAATGTGATAACTGATAAGATAGCATAAAGGGAGCAGGCATTTATTAGGAAATTTTTCGGAAAATAGAAAGAATTATACATTAGCTGTATTTTAATGGTTCCATTGTCTGCTGATATCTGATGGGCTCTCCTTATCAATTGTAGGTATTGTTGCGTTCAAATTTGAATAAAGATTTCGTTTAAATTTGGTGAATTGTTGATATTGATTTGATGTTAATTTATTAATTTATGTAAGGTTTTGATGTCCTTAAAAGATGAGAGATTTGTGAAAAAATTTAGTTTCCATTTATTAAGCATAGGCTTTTGACTTTTTTACGGTATTCACAGTCTGTAACAGAGTCTTATGCTTTTTGTTAAATTTAATAATTTTCCATAAAAAATTGAACTTTAAAGCAGAAACACAATGACGCTTTGCCGTCGATTTTGACAACTGCGAAAAGTTCAGCTATAGGAAATCTGTGTAACCTCACACAATGACGCTTTTCCTACGTACGCTTTTTTTGACAAACGTAAGAAAACGTAAACCATGGGGTAAGCCTTGACGTGGCGGAGCGGCTTACGGTAACTACTACTGTGATGCTTAGAGCTATGCGATCGCGAAACTTGTTTTCGCAGCAGGGCCTCCCATGGTCGACAGGTCGAAGCGGAGTAGGCTGTTACTACTAATTACCCCACAACGAAGGAGTGTTCCCACCAAGGCACTTCCCACGAGGGACGGCAGCGGATGAATTTCTTTTTTGGAATGAACGGTGGCGTCCTCAGTTCCAGTTAGGTCGAACTACTTGGTGAACACCTTTACGGGCTACTTCGACATATTTGAAGCTCAGGTCGTAAAAGGAGCGGTTTTCCGGCTTTTGTACTTGGAGTCACATCAAGTACCTGGTACTCCAGGTTGGGGGTTGTACGTCGGGGTGACTTCCCGACTATGTAGAAAAAAAGTTAGTTGCGAAGCGACAACAGGCCTCGGAAACGGACGGATACACTGATGACGACCCAAGCAAACGTATAAAGGAAAACGAATTTCGGATATGCACGTGGAATGTTAGGTCCCTTAATGGACTGCGTGCTGCCGAACAACTAGCGGAGACCCTCAACTGCTACAAAGCAGATATTACCGCTATCCAGGAAATGCGATTGGATGGACCGGGCGAAATGAAGATGGAAAACTGCGACATCTACTATGGGGATTGCTACCGGGACCAGCGACTCTTTGGATGCGGATTCGTCGTGGGAAGCAGACTCAGGCAAAAAGTCTTGAGCTTCAAATGCGTAAGCGAACGCATCACGACGATCCGAATCAAGGCTAATCTCGGCAACATTAGCTTAATATGCGCGCATGCCCCCACAGAAGAGAAAAAGGACGACACCAAAGACGAATTCTACGAGCTCCTCGACAAAACATATGAGCAATGTCCTAGCTATGACATGAAAATTGTCCTCGGCGATTTTAACGCAAAGCTGGGAAAAGAAGGCATCTTTGGAAGAACAGTCGGAAAGCACAGCCTGCACGACACCACTTCCGACAACGGATTCAGGCTGATCGATTTTGCTGCGGGGCGAAATGTTGTGGTAGCAAGCACCTGGTTCCCACATCTCAACATCCATAAAGGTACATGGAGATCTCCTGATCAATCAACCGTCAACCAGATTGATCACATTGCGATCGACGGGAGGCACTTTTCCAGCATTCAAGATGTTCGAACTTTCCGAGGAGCCAACATCGACTCGGACCACTACCTCGTCGTAGCCAAGGCAGTACTACGAATATCTCGACAACGGCCAAAACAAAGAAATGCTGCAAGAAAATTCGACGTCGGACGGCTACAATCGCAAGAGATCGCCAGATCCTTCTCTGATCGAGTGACAAGTAACCTCTTAAGGAGTCCTATGCCGCCAACATCAAGTATCGAAGACCAGTGGCAACATTGCCAGAATGCAGTTAGAGATGCCGCCTCTAATGTGCTGGGTTTCACACAGCCACCAAAACGAAACCCCTGGTTTGACGAAGAATGCAGGCAGGCCCATGCAGCCAAGCAGGAGGCATACAAAGCGGCGCTGCAAAGAAAGACAAGAGCTGCTCGTCAGCTCTACGAGCAAAAGAGGAGAGAAGAACGCCGGCTTCTCAGGAGAAAAAAGAGAGAGCATGAGAAGCGTCAGATCGAAGATGTTGAGAGAGCTAACAGCAGGAATGAAGTTCGGAGGTTTTATCGGAAGGTAAAACAGCTGGCTCAAGGTCATCGAGCAAGAACCGAAGCCTGCAGAGATCATCAAGGGAACATCATAGTAGAGCCGCAGTCAGTGCTGGGGATTTGGAAAGACCACTTCTGTAGACTGTATAACGGCGACGACGAACAAAATCCCGCCGTCAGACAGGAGCCTTTTATCATACGCGATGACAGCCAACAATTCCGTGAACCCGACCTAGAAGAAGTGAAAACAGCAATATCACGGCTGAAATCCAACAAAGCCGCTGGAGCAGATGGTCTAGCTGCCGAGCTGTTCAAAGCCGCAGGCGACGAGCTAGATAGGAGCATGCACCAAATCATCTGTAAGATATGGTCGGAGGAATGCATGCCCGATGAATGGAACCTCAGCATTGTTTGCCCGATCCTGAAAAAGGGAGATCCTCTAAACTGCGCCAACTACAGAGGAATCAGCCTGCTTAACATCGCCTACAAGATCCTCTCTGCCGTATTATGTGAACGTCTGAAGCCTTTCGTCAACAATCTGATTGGTCCTTATCAATGTGGCTTCAGGCCAGGAAAGTCTACCATCGACCAAATTTTCACGTTGCGGCAGATCCTGGAAAAAAACCTATGAAATGCAAATCGATACCCACCACCTCTTCATTGATTTTAAGGCCGCGTATGACAGCATCTACAGAGACGAACTGTATAAAGCTATGTCTAGCTTTGGCATCCCTGCCAAGCTCGTTCGCTTGTGCAAAATGACGATGGAGAACTCACGCTGCTCTATCAAGGTTGGCAATGAGCTTACGGAATCATTCGACGTCAAAAAAGGATTCAGACAAGGCGATGCACTGTCGTGCGATTTCTTTAACATCGTTCTTGAGAAGATAGTCCAAAACTCCACCGTCAACACCAGAGGCACTATCTTCTATAAATCTGTTCAACTTCTCGCGTACGCCGACGATATTGATATAATGGGAAGAACACAGCGTGATGTCAATGGCGCCTTTGTGAGGATTGAGACAGAAGCGGCTAAAATGGGTTTAGCGGTAAATGAGGGGAAAACGAAGTACATGCTGTCTTCGAGTAAGGACACCCAACATCGACGGCTCGGACAGAACGTCACAATAGACGCATACAACTTCGAGGTAGTTAAGGAGTTTGTCTACCTAGGCTCCGCTATCAACACGGACAATAACACCAGCGCTGAGATAAGACGAAGAATTACTCTTGCTAATCGCTGTTTCTTTGGGCTAAGAAAGCAACTGAGTGGAAAAGCCCTCTCTCGAGCAACTAAGGTTAAACTGTACAACACCCTCATCATCCCTGTCCTGCTGTATGGTGCAGAAGCATGGACCCTAACAAAATCGGATGAATGTGCCTTAGGCTGTTTCGAGAGGAAAATTCTTCGGGTCATCTTTGGCCCCGTGTGCATTGATGGGGAATGGAGAAGGAGATACAACAGCGAACTTTACGGGTTGTACAACGACGTGAACTTAGCCAGAAGGGTCAAGGTCCAGAGACTCAGATGGCTCGGTCATTTAGAGCGCATGGACACCAATGCTCCGGCCCGGAAAGTCTCCAACACTATTCCCGAGGGACGCAGAAGGAGAGGAAGACCGCGACTCAGGTGGCGCACACAAGTGGAAGAGGACCTCAATCAACTTGGAGTGCAAAACTGGAGACAGCTAGCTAGGGACCGAGCTGACTGGCGGAGACTGTTGATTGAGGCCCAAGTCCACAACGGACTGTAGCGCCACCTTAAGTAAGTAAGTAAGTAAGAAAACGTAAAGAAGCCACCATCTGTCAAAAAAAAGTTCAACTTGGTTGAACTTTTGCTTTGTCTGACAGCTCAACAGCTGTTTGTTCATATGTTGTTTGGAGCAGCGTTACCACTTAAAAAAAAAATGGAAGCGAAGTAAATTTGGGAATAAAGCGAAGTAGATTGAGAAAAAGCGAAACAGATTTTTAAATAGTGTATTTTATATTGACCATGAATACATAGACAGATCTACAATTAGAGCCGTGTGTGAATTGTGTTAAAATGTGTATACAAACTTGACTTTCGATTTAATTTTGACACTACATGGCGGATATGATGTGTTAAAATTTAACTAGCAAGCTAAAATATGACACTAGTGCTTAAATTTAACCAACATTCCAACCCAAGTTGCGCACGGCGTAAAATATTAAACACTTTAATACAATCATGTAACTCATACTTTGCGTATATGTATGGGTTGACATTTCGTGTTTGTAAAGTGTGTCCGCTTATTGTTCGTGTATAAGGATAGAAACTTATCGATTATATATTTTCCTGATGAAAATAAGAGAACTGTAGGCATAAAATTACTCAATGAGTTAATCGAAGCAGATTTTGGAAATATCAAGTAAAATCGAGTGAAGTAGATTTCAAAACATTCTTGATGGTGCGAAGTTGGAATAGATATTCAAAGTTTTTCAAAAATCGAAGTAGACTACTTCGAAAGAAGTAAAGTGGCAAATCTGTTTGATGATGATGGAGGGAGAACTGTCATTCAAAGCACACGTGAAGCGGGTGCATCGTAACGCAACGACGCGTCTGCCTAAAGCGCCATTGTGTTTCTGCTTTTATTTATTCAATTCACACTCGCTCACATCGGAAATTAAAATCGCTTCTTATACTACTATCGAATGATACAATAGTATCAACTTAGTAATATTCGTCAAAGTTAGCCTGAAATAGTACGACCATTTATTGATCGGAACTTTCCCCCACCAGCGGTAAGGGGTTTCGATATTGAAGTCATTTTGTCAGGTTTTGATTACCACTAGTGGCTTTGGTACCATGCCGTTCCGTGCCACCTAGGCATTGTTCCTGCTGATCCTTGCCACAAGGGGCAGTATACTGGCTGATTCGTGCTACCAAGGGCATTGTTCCTGGTGATCCGTATCACCAGGGGCATAATACTTGCTGATCCGTTCCACCAGAGGCATTATACCTGCTGATCCGTGAAACCAGGGACATTGATCCTGGTGATCCGTGCTACCAAGGGCATTATACTCATACTCATACCTGCCGATCCAAAGCCGCTTAAGGTATCTTCCAACGCTTTCAAATCACACATGCAATCAACGTTTTCAACTCGCCTGAAAGGTCGTACAAGCTCGTCCAGGTCTCCCCCTTTTTTTAAAAACAAGGGGTGATGTATCCCCTCTTTCTCTCCAAAGAGCTTGAAGCTGTGCGCTTCATTGAAACCCAAATTATATAGGTATCTTAGTTTTTTCCATGAAACTAAAACCTGTGAGACTAAAAGAAAACTTTTTTTAAAAACGATTAAATCAACAAAGATTTATCTCTATAGTTTATATCAGAGTATATCTAATAATGAGTAAGGACACTCTCCACGTGGTTCATTTTTGTTTACATTTTTGGATCCCGTTAGGTCTCACGTACACGAGAAATAGACGGCAATAAAAGGTGTTATAGTATAAGAAGGAGATAAAACAAAAGGAGCATTGTTTTGGCAGTTGTCATCAAAGATTAATTATGTAACAAGATGGGAAACTGACTTACGTTTCACTCCCTAGATCCCGCAATTTTCATATTCTTTCATTTTATTTTCTTTCCTTGTACATGAATAATACAAAAACAAAGAGATGAGGTGGGATTCTTATATTTTTGCAGTTCTCTTTTGTTTTTTTTCGGATTTTCAAATTTAACGTAGATAACTAGATTGAATTTTCAAATTGTCAAACACGTTTTTCTTAAACCCACCACGAAAATACTTGAAGGATGCGTTCCGAAGCTTTAGGCTGAAAACTTACTTGTGCCTTACATTAAGATATGTTTAAAGGCAGAAGTACACTCAAATATTTAAATACATAATATACTGAATTTAGGAAATATCAGGCAATTTTCATGGTCAATTTGATTCTTGTTCTCGAAAAATAAGAAAAGAAGGGCATAACGGCGAACAGGGTTGCTGTTTTTGTTTTAACTTCAACAAAAAATTAAAATATGTTTTTGCCATTTTTATTGCATTCAATAAACAAATTCTTGTCTCACAACTCAAAAAGTGGAAAAGCTTTACAACAAAAATGAACCGAAAAATTATTCCGTGTTTTCATACTTCATTTTCCATCGTTTAATCTTTAGAACGTGTCATAAGTGGCCGAGAGACCGTTTCCAAAAACGAATACAACAAAATTATTTCTTGTTTTTAGTTTTTTTTTTGCAAGCATCTCTGTGTTAATAAAATATGTACTTAGCTTCATACAAAAAGTAAAAAAAAGATATTTTAAAAGCCCTTCATCTTGATGCCTCAGTGTTGGAAAATAAAAATACTAAAACATTTTGATTGTTTGTATGAATGAAAACAAGAAAAATATTTCTCTTACTTTAACAAAAAATACAGAATTTTGTTTGTTCTGTTCACAATTTCTATTACCGTCAATCTTTGAAAATGAAATTTCACGAACAATTTCTACGCCTGTTTATATAATAGCTTTTACTTACCTAATAATTTTTCTCTATTTGTGAACATATCCATTAACTCACCTCTTTTTTCAAAAAAATTCAAATTTAACTGCCAAAATTATTCCCCTTTGGTGAATAGACGGATTGAAAGAATGTGTTAGTGAAAACACGCACACATCTTAGCAATCCGTAAAGTTTAGCTTGTAGGCAACTGTCATTTTGACAGCTTTGTTTCCCATCTCCTTACCTTATATAATCTCTGGTTGTCATAGAAAACTTGTTCATTTCAACCCTCAATTAGTGTGACCATGTTAGAAGGGTTGATAATTGAAGTTTAAATTGTAAAAAAATATATCTTACGAAGCCATAACAGCTCATAAATCAGTTAACATATATTCTAGAGTGAAATGAAAAATAAAGTGATCTTATAATAGATTAGTGTGGTCACTCCAATCTCTTTCAGATTGTGAGGAAAAAAAACTAGAACACTAATACATACACAGACCATTGTCCGCTCCCCTAAAAAAGCATTATGGATTTTGTGTTTCGTACACAAGAAAACGTATGTGTTTGGGCTCGTATTGTTTGTTGTGAACTCTTTCTTTCTTTCGAATTTTTCCAAACCTAAAACTTTTGAACTATTCTCTCCTACTGGAAGCACTAATACATACACAGACCATTGACCGCCGGAAAGGAACCACGTGGAGAGTGTCCCTGCTCATTATCATTATTAGATATACTCTGGTTTATATCCGTGAATCTTCATTTGTCTGTGTTAACACTTCTTGCAAATTTGAAACAAGAGATACGAGTGCAATCCTTTCATTTCACTGAATGAAGGGTGTAAAGAGAAAAACTTTTCCAAATGAATAAAGAACAAGATATTTTGGAATAAAAAAAAGTAATAAAACTCACATTTTCATGTCATGAGTTTAGCTTTCACTTTGGTTTACCCCAAAGAGCATGGAGAGGATAATAGGTTATCCTCGAAGGATATATTATGTACGTCAATTAATTTTAGAACTCACTTCATGAAGTGAAGTGCACGTGTCAGATAGACGAGTGAAACGAATAGCCAAATGACAACAACCACAAACAGTTATTTCGCTTTTTGAAATGCATCCGAAGTATTCTAAGAGCTTTGGCTTGAATTTGCATAACACATTCTCGAGACCTCTCGTCCTTCCTCATGAAGCTCACTCATTTCAGGGCCACTTAACACAGCATGAACTGTATAAATGTGTCAGGTTTCCTGTTTTTTGTTGGAGAAAGAAAAATGTATGGCCAGCAGGAACTTCCTAAACGTTACACCTGGCACTGACTCCTATCCATTCCCAGTTTCTAAACTAAAGAATAATTCTGTGAAAGTTATATGAAGAATGTGCCAGGAGCATTAAAGCGTCCTTCAAATTCGCTGACGTTTGCTCAGTTAGTCGCCGGCCCCCGCATGCTGTTTGCAAGTGCATCGCAGAGTCAGAACTTTGCATGTGGTCGAGAGTGTTCGAGTGTTTGAAACTTTCCGCGTTTCTCAAGAATCCTTCAAAAGTACCTACTTGTGTGTGCATCCTTGGAGCTTGTAGCACGTACAAATGTTTTTGAAGTGATAGAAACTGAGAAAAAGTCCGTTTGCAATAACAGCACAAGGATGACGACAACTGTGAGTTGAAAGCAATTACCGGACTACCAGCGACGATTCAAGTCAGAGTGAGAAGTGTTAAATTTGTTTTCCAAAGCGATTTTGCATTAACTCAGGTGACAAACTGGAATTCTAAAAAAAAAAACACTGTGCGACCTTGTTGGGTTGAAAGGAAAACACATTTCACACCGATCCGAGATGGAAAGATGATGGTGTTAAATTAGATTAATTTTAGGTAATTCTTTGGAGGGAAAGTAGAAAAAACTAAATGTCAAACGCATTTTCTGCAGGATAGGGATCATTACGAAAAATACACGTCTACCATCAAGGACATATGAGAAAAAGTCAATAATTCATTTTTCCTTCCATTAAGTGAGTGAGAATAATTATTGTCATCCTTACTGAACGTCACCTTCTTTCGAAGGACGAATGGAATAAAAAGAATCGTGCAAATATGTTGCATTTACTCTTCTGTTGTTAAGGAGGGAAAAGGAAGGGTAGGACAAATGGTTAAGCAGGAGCTTTTAAAGTATTTTTTGGCTGAATTCATGATATTCGTTTCAATATTTTCAGGAGAAATGCATCAGGAATTTTATTTTCACTTGCTAGATTCCTTCAAAATTCAAAATTCACTTTAAAATTCAAACTTCTTGAAGGTTAGGTTGAAAAATTGAAGGAAACTATCAAATTTTGCCAAAAGTCAAAGAAAACCAATTTGCCCTCCACTCGTATACCAAACAACTTATATGCCAATGTGCTCACCCTATAGATGGCTTTGTTTAATACCAAGCTTCATCTTACAAGGGTATTGCTTTGACATTAAATCCAAGTTGTTATATCTTTGTGACTATACACTAGCAACTAAAATGAAAACAAATTAAACAGAAAGCACCGAGAACCTAATAAATTAGAAACAAGAAACAAAATTAGCTTTCGAAAGCGAGGAGAATCTTATTTTCCATCTGAGTGAATTCATTGAATATTCATATAGAGTTACCACTCGAATGTCACTGCTCACACTCCCGCCATCCACCCAAGTGTAATTTTTTTTTGAAAATATTTTAAAATTAGATCATTCACACCCTCTTAAGCCCCAACCCAGCGGGAGGATAATTTTGTATGCTGTGTCATGTTATCGTCGCGCCTCGTTGATGTGAATCCTCGCCTCCTTTGGAAACAGATTCGTGACATTTCATATTATAAGTCGTCGTATGAGTATGTTGAATATTCTGCTCCTCGAACATTGTGTATCTTCCACATCATGAACTCGTGAGGCCCCTTGCCGCGCATTTGAATAACAAAAGATGATTCGAGGTGAACAAACGAAGGGAACGCAACATGAGGATGTCCTTTATCATGACTTTGTCAGCGACCCGTCAATAGGTGCTTCAGTTGGAAAAACTTCCGTCACAAAAAACCTTGTGAGAGTGACGATGTGACGATCTACATATAGGTATTTCATTCTTCTTAATTAGAGGGGAAAAGAAAATGTTTTGCATCCGTTGTCAATGTATGAAAAATTTTATTGAAGAAGCGTTGTATTCGTTTGCAAACCTTAACCTCCATCGAACTGAATTGGAACACAAACAAAACAAACGAAACAAACCTCGACTGACTTTTTGATAATAGACGAATTTCTCCTTGACAGTTTTGCCAGAGTCATTTGCATGCCATATTATCATGAACTCGGGAAAATTGAAGATGTACGAGATAGGATTGCAGTTTCCGCCATTCACTGCGTAATAATTTGGATTCAATGGCTGGCTGATATTAGTTTTCCACGAGTTATCATTTGGTAGAAAACACAATTTCGGTTTGATTTCACAACAACCTTGGAATTATTGAGGTAAGAAATATCAGACTTTCATGTCCTTTGGAATCCTTCAATGTATGATTTCCTTTAAAGTAAAAGAGAGTAATTAATAAATGTTCATATCTCATCCGAGGTTATGATACCTTGGATACCTTTAGAGTGTGGTACCTTCAGTATGAAGATTTGCATATGATCCTATTTCTCTTTACAAAGGACGACATGACCAGGATGCGTATGTTTTCTGTTTTCCTTTTTTTGTGTTTTTCGAAACAAAGTTGCCATATAAGTCGTCGCTAGGTGCTCGTTCATGCAGGTTTTGAAAGTTCGATTAAAAACTTTTCCCACTACATTATGCGATGAGCTAAGTTCTAGTTTTGCTATCTATCCGATGTGTGTGCAGGAGGTTTCTTTTAAGGATTCACATGTTTGGACATAAATTAGATATGTTTTAATTTTTTTTCTCGGATGCCGCAGCAGGTATAGGTAGGTAGGCAGGACGAGGATAATAATATGCAAAAATATTCATATTTTTGTTTTAACCTAGTTAAAGGACTGAGGATAGTAGTCATGCAATTTGCTGAATAATGTTCTCATTTAAATAATATCATTCATTTTTATTGTGTTAATATTTGCCAAGTTCTTAGCTTGTTCGAAATGGATCATGAAAAACCAGAAAATGGTTTGTTTTGGCAGCAAAAAAGGCACTTAACAATTTTATTTTGAAACAGAGATAGAATTTTAAAAGTTTTTGTTGGCGGTGTTGGTGAAACAAATTTGAGGCCGACCACGACATTATACGATTTAGATAGATTTGGATTAGTGAGGGTGCTTGGAAATAGGACGGACGCATTTTATGATAATGGTTTTAAAATATTGAAAGGTTTGGTAGAAAAAGAAGGTTTTCCGGCTTAAATTTACAAAAGTACTGATTGTCGTCATGTCAATTTAATTTTGGATTTCAATTTAAACCAAGAAAATCAAAAACTGATCAGGGGGTCAATTCCCGATCTGTGATAATGTGAAATGATAAGTTTTATCACACTTTCACAATAAATTGGATTCTGGATCTGTGAAAAAAATCAAAACAAACTTCAAAACTTTTCATTTGATAAATAATTTATCAAAGCAATATAATTTTGTGAAAAGCTGTGAAAAATAAAAGTCCCTAATGGAATCAATGAAAAGAGGAGCAAGAGCATCGGAAACCCAAAAAGAATATCTAATTAATTTTTTGGAAGAAAGACCGGATATGGCAAATGACAAGTAAGCATCATCAACATTTATTGAATAGTTATGATTTATGAATAAGTACCAAAATATTTGATTTCACAGATTCACAACAGTTGATGGTGCCCATTGCCGCCAAAATGAATGGGACAATCTGAGTGAGAGACTAAACAGTTTAGGAGGAGCAATTAAAGATGGTTACAAGTGGAGGAAGTATTGGAAAGATTTAACGTATGTACAATTTTTGTTAAAATTGGCTTTATTCTAAATGTATTGTTTTCTAACAGAATTGGTGTTCGAGCCAAGGACAGTGCCATCAAGGAGCAAAGAGATAAAGTGGTGTCAATGGTCCTATTCCTATTAAGGATTTGTCGGACACCGACAAAAGGATCATTGGCATCATAACTCCTGAAGCCGTCGAAGGAGTCTCTGCTTCGGTTGCCGAAATCGGCTTCGGCGTAATTGTGGTAAGAATGATTACTATAAATTTCAAATATGATTCCGTTATTAAAAGTTTGTTTCATTTTCAAGTCTCAGGTTTTAAATTGTGATGAAGAGGAGAAGGAAACACTTTCTTCCCAAAGCGTCAACATGCCGTCAGCATCGCGACGGACAACAATCTCCGACTCCACGGACAATGCCCTTCAAGTTTATAAGGAGATAGAAGAGAAAAAAATGAAGCTTGAGCAGCAAAAAATTGAACTCATGAAAGAAAACAATATATTACAGGGAGAAATTAAACAGAAACTAAATGAGTTATTAGAGAAATGGAATAAAGATTAACAGACTAATTTTATTTTTTAGTATTACTGATTTTTCTTTCAAATACATATATACATATATAAATTACGTAAAAAATTTTAAGACCTAAAAGCTTCGGCAACAATTTTCCTTTGGGTAAGCCTGCCTTCTTGTAGAACTGGGTTGGAAGAGGGGTACATTTCGTTTTCTTCATCAAGATCTACTTCGTGATCATCTTCCGTCTCTATATTTTCCGGTAATGGAACCCTGGCCTTAACCAATATATTATGAAGGACAACACAGGCATTAATTATTATCCCAGCTCTAGCTGGACAATAAAATAGTACCCTTTCTTTGGCCAAACAACGAAATCGACTCTTAAGCACACCAATGCATCGCTCTACCAGAGCTCTAGTTTGTTTATGTTTCACATTGTATGTGTTCTCTGCAACAGAGGTGGTCGAAAGAATAGGAGTCATGAGCCACGGTTGCAGTGGGTAACCACTATCTCCTAAAAGCCAAAAGTTTCGCTCACCTTCATTATAAATAGTTTCAAGAGTTGACTTAACTCTTGAACGTGTCGCCAAACATATGCGTCATGAGCTGTTCCTCCGTATTGTGCATTAGCACTAAAGATTATAAAATCTGCTCCACAAACAATTTGTACATTCATTGAATGTCCCCCCTTTCGGCAATAAAAAACGTGTTCGATTTCCTTCCGTGGTGCTGACACTTTAATGTGACTGCCATCAACCAATCCTATTATTCCGGGAAATCTAAATTTGTTGTAGAAATTCGATTTGATCGCTGCAAATTCGTCTCTTGTAGGGAACTTCACATATCTGTGAGCTATCTTAATCAATGCAGTGGAAATCTCTGTAACACAGCGACTCACTGACGTCTGCGACAAACACGACAAGGAATCTTGCCCAACAGAACGTTGAAAACTACCCGTAGCAAAAAATCGAATGGCACTAAGCACTTTGATGTGACACGGAATCGCATTTGTTCGTTGATTTGAGTTCAACATTGGCTTTAACTCATTTATTAAATCCATGCATATATGTTTCGGGAATCTGTAGAGCTGAATAAAGTGTTCCTCTGTAATAACTTCGAATGGATTCTGGCCATCTCGAAGTCAACGTCGCAATAACCTCACATTATTCCTAAAATAATTCAGGCGATAAGTTAATTTTCCAAAAAAGCGTAATAATTTAATAAAGTCAAATACCTCTGCTCAATTCGGCGTCTATTATTGATAATCAAATGAATAATTATTGCGTACATCACACAAAATATTTATTTCTCAATCAAAAAGGGACTTAGAATTGACAGAATTTATCATTTAGTACTTTTTAGTACAAACATTTACAGTAATTTATCACAACAAGTTACAGAATCGCATAAAACGAGTTTATGAAAAGAAAAAAATGAAAAGCCTCTGTGAAAACTAAAATGATAAATTTTTTATCATTTCACATTATCACAGATCCGGAATTGACCCCCAGATACCCTTAAGCAATAAGTAAGCATTTATAAACAAATAAATAAGTTCGGTGAAGTAGATTACACTCATCAATAGTTCACGTTATACTCGTGACAGATTGACACTCTTAGAACTCAACATTTGTTGTCTCCTTAAATGTCTGTTTTTGAAAAAGGGCGTGTCCTTATTCAGGGCTATTAGAACAATCGAAAAATATTCCGATCTCTTTAATTCTTATAACTTTGACGAAAATGAGCAGATGCAAGGTGCTAATAAAAAAGTTAGGATTTTTTTGCGGTCAAATAACATTCGGGAAAAAGTAGTGCGGGAATGTAGTTTGCGGTTATATGGATTGCGGTCTTTCGTCTTTCGGCTTGCGAGATTTTGGCTTAGGAATTTCGACCCCAACCCAGGTTGCTGTATAGGATCGAAACTTCAAAATAAAGGTTGCACTTGTCTGTAAAATAAAGTTCAAATAAAGAAGAAAATGAGACCACGAATAATTAGAAGTATAGTACAATATTGTTCATCTTCCTTCTATTAAGAGTAGCAGATATGAAGCCGCTGCGCTGGTCAAATCCAACAAGACCTCCAGAATAATTATGATTATCACGCAGATAATTGTTAAAATGCAATGTGATTTGTGATTCGCTTGAATCCATTTCAACTACATACCTGAATTTTTTCAAGCTTTACAACTAATTTTCTACTTTCATTCAAGCATTCAATAAAATTCAAATTTCGTTTAAAAATTCAGAAACTTCTCGTTCTTCCGGTGTGATTTGACTATTTCACAAAATGCAGAATTCCATACAGCTTACGATTGTTTCCCTTATTTGCTGACTTTCCCGAGATTGTCCCAAAAATTTCTTTTTAATAAGTCAATAAGTTAAAATTTTATAAAAATGCATTGAGGATTGAGCGGATTAAGAGTCGCTAAAGGACATACAAACATAGGTACCAATGCACTTTTAATTTTATGCAAAAGCTTGATTTTAGGTCTTGCAGTTCTTCGTGCTCTCGCAGAATTCTGAATTCCCGATCAAAAATTTTCCTTTTCCCATTTGAAAATCAGTGCACCTAAAATTTCATGCAATTTTCCCTTTGAAAACCAAACAGTTTTCCGAGTTTATCATCAAGAACTTTCTATTTTCCATGAGAAAACCCATTTTGAAATTTTCTAGTTTTCCATTTGAAAGCAATGCACCTACAATAACCCCATACATAAGCCACTTCAATAACAATAAGAAAATAATAGTATGACTACCAACTATCACTTAAGTTCTAACCCTTTTTGTCGAATTAAACCAAAAACCAAAAAAAGGTATCTTCATACTTGAGTAAAGTTTGTATCCATTTACTTTTTACCACATACAAGGACTTTTTTCCTTGTCTAAATAAAACCCAAAGAAATTGGAAGAATCCTTATAATTTTTTATAAGCTTCCTCACATTCACGTTCAAATGGTATTAATACTTAGGTATAGAATTCCGCTCAATATTTGATAATAGAATATCCTTACAACCAGTGCCGGCTTTAGTGTCGCGATGCAGGGGCGGGCGCCGCGTCAGCCACACTAATATATAAAGCTGAAGAGTTTGTTTGTTTGAACGCGGTTATCTCAGGAACTACTGGTTCGAATAGTATAATTCTTTTTGTGTTGGATGGTGCCTTAATCGACTTAGACATTAGGCTATTTAACATTAAGCTGTGACCAATAGCAGCGAAGAATCTGTGGAAAATATGGAAAAAAACGGCAAAAAATATACATTTTTCTGCGTTTTAACGCGCTTATCTCAAGAACTGCTTTATGAAATTGAACAATTTTTTAAATGTTGAATGGTCCATTTATCAAGGAAGGCTTGAAGCTATATAAAATTTAGCTGCGACCAATAGGAGCGAAGAATTTGTGTAAAATGTGGAAAAAACGGCAAACAATACAATTTAATACAATATAAAGCTGAAGAGTTTGTTCGTTTGAACGCGGTAATCTCAGGAACTACTATTTCGAATTGTAAAATTCTTTTTGTGTTGGATAGTCCATTGATCGATGAAGGCTTTAAAATAAAATAAATAAATAGAGTGGCGCGACAGCTCTTGAAGAGCCAACGCCTAAGTGGCTTACTTTAATCAACAATTCTCTGAGTGCGTGTGAAGAATTGAGGGGACCTACAATTTAACGACGATTCCGAACGGCAAAGTTGAGAAGCATTTTTTCATTACAGATTGATACTCTTGGAAGATTTGTCAGGTCTTCGCAAGAGGCAGTACCCGTGAAAGATGAAATAAAAACTTGGCCTGAGTAGGACTCGAACCAACGACGTTCTGCTTAGCAGCCAACGCACTTACCAACTTAGCTATGGGCAACTGCTTTAGGCTTTATTCTACTTAAAATTAAGCTGCGACCAATAGCAGCGAAGAATCTGTGGAAATGTGAGAACTGAGATTTTTTTTCTGAGATCTCTGAGATGAAATTATTTTGAATTCGATTTCTCACTCAGCTATTTGAGGTGGCTGACATATGTGCAGCAACAATTAGTAAGGTAACCATTAAATCTCAATGATAGGTAACTGAGAATTATGTTCCACCAAGGCACCAAATGATTTTGTCTCAGTCAAGGTGACATTGAGATCTCAGTGAGATGTGGTGGAACTGGATAACTGCTCAAATTAGAATTTTGAGAGTTCAATTGATTTGTGAATGTGATTGATTGCACTATTTGTGCAGATTGTTGTGTTTAAACCATATCATTTTATGTACTTCTTAACTAAAAAATATGCTCAGTTTAAAGAAAAAAAAATTTACTTAACGAAAAAAACGATGCAGAAGATGATACTCTGGCCGGTGAACGAGGGAGAGGCGGACGAAGTCGCGGGCAACTGCTACTATTTGATAATATAATATACTTACAACCAGTGCCGACTTTGGTGTCGCGATGCAGGGGCGGGCGCCGCGTCAGCCAACATAACTTCAACATAGGCAAGGAACAAATCAACAAATTGTTCGAGCTCTAGCTCAAAAATTCATAGGAAACTCAAAAAAGTTTCATCAATTTCATTTTGTTTTTATTTTTCCCATAGAAAACGCAAGAGAGACTTGAGGAAATCCTAAATGGAGCACTAGGTTGGTTGATTTGAACCATTCACTTTTATGTTGCAAATCATACAATATTGTCTATTTTTTTTATTTTGTGTTTCAAATCACGTAAAAATTGTCAAAATTTTACTTTGAGTAAAACCTACTATTCAAAAAATTTTACCTATTATTTTTATAAATTGTAATTTTGTGTTTCAAATCACGTTAAAGTTGTCCAAATTATTCTAATATTTTAACTTTACACTACTTAAAAGATGTAATCTTACTGTACAAACC
This sequence comes from Sphaerophoria taeniata, assembly GCA_943590905.1. Classification (NCBI taxonomy): domain Eukaryota; kingdom Metazoa; phylum Arthropoda; class Insecta; order Diptera; family Syrphidae; genus Sphaerophoria; species Sphaerophoria taeniata. The sequence continues at coordinate 16,928,556 of OX016540.1, read as the reverse complement.
GTTATTGTCAATAAATAAACTTAAACCTAAAAAAAATATTTTTATTTAAATAATTTTACATTTTCTTTTTAATTTATATTTTTTTTTTATCACTTATGAACTGTCAATTCAGGCAGACGGCTGTCAATGCTATGTCCTTATTCTGGCTGGATTTTCCCAAATTGGCTTCTGAATTTGGGCTTCAATGTACACAATTTTTAGTGGCTTATGCATTTGGGCCATACAAACCCATGCTGGGATGACAAACAATGACACGAATCTTCTTTCGAACTCGTGCTGTGGTAAGAGTAGTATAAGACCTCAACAAACATAATCCGCTGATTGCACTTAGAAAATATCTCGAAGCAGCCAAAGCTTGAGCACAACTCTTATCTCTGGGCTGGCGCTCTATTCACAAACTTGATCCTCATACTACGTTAGAACACCGTGCGTCGTAAAGGTTCGTGTCTCTCCCTTTTTATTATCGTTCCTTCTACATTGAAACAATTACTACCCTTAAACAATTCACCCGACGTACGGTTCGAGAAATGCCCATAAGTTTACCCTCTAGGCCTCGAGTCCAATTTCAGACGTACTCTTAAGTATAGTATATAATAAGACACTCGGATTAATAAAACGGTTTTCACATGACTTTCGCGACCCTTATATCCTTAAACTTTTTTATATATCATTTGTAAGACCAATATTGGAATATGGCTGCATAATATGGGCTCCCTTTTATTCAGTCCATATAAACAGAATAGAAGGAGTACAAAGAAGATTCATGCGCTTCTGCCTCCGTTTCTTCCCATGGTTCAATAGGCTAGAACTTTCACCGTACAATCATATGGCGTTTTTCTTTTTTACCTCCAAGCAGATTAGATCAGATTACGGTTGTTGTCTTCGCTTAGCTATCTGCTCTATTTGCTCGATCATTTTATCCTGAGCAAATAGATTTAGCTCAGAGCATGAAAATTTTTACCTCCGATTTAATCGGAGCTAAAAAAGAAACACAGATTTTTTTTTTGACACATCCGTGATCTGATCTAATCTGCTCGGAGGTAAAAAAGAAAAACGCCAAACGGCTCACGCTCATAAATCTTCCATCGCTTTCTAAACACAGAGAGTGCATTCAGCTGTGCTTTATTATAAAATTAATCAATGGGTCAATCATATCTCCATCAATTTTGGAACAATTAAACTTTATTTATAGCCGTACAAGTATTAGAAGATAAGTTCCATTACGTCCTATATCAAGCAGATCGAACTATGGCAAAAACGGTGCAGGGAACCAACTTCACTGGGAACTAACTTCACATGGGAATTAACTTCACCTCAAGTGGGAAATATCTTCACTTTTTTCTGGTGAAGTTATTTCCTAACTATGGTGGGAAATGCCTTCATCAGAAATTTGTGTGAAGTTAATTCCCACCCGTTATTAATAGATTTTAAGAGAAACGACAAGCCGAATGAAAAAAAAATATGAATATATATGAATTCAATAAAGCCATGTTTTTGATAATAAGCTACGAGAGTAGACAAAGGGCTTAAGTTCATAGTTTTAGCTTCAGCTTTTAATAAATTGAACGCTCTGTGTATGTTATTTAGACTAAACAATGGTTAAACCAGGAGCTCTTTGTACCATTTAGAAGATTGGGATTGGATGCCAGGTTTGCTTTAATATCGTGGAGTTTGCACATCCTTCTGCGGATTGCCCGCGTATAATAGAACCAACATCCTTTGAGGTCTTCTTCGGGAAATACAATATACAAAGCGAGTCGAAATTTTTTTTGCCAAACAGAGAAACAATTTGGGGTGTGAAAATAAAAAAATTCGAGCGATTTTTTTTATTTTCACACCCCAAATTGTTTCTCTGTTTGGCAAAAAAAATTCGGCTAGCTTTGCTAGCTTTTCACTGCTACAATTAAGTTCTCTTACACAATTTGCACTAACATTTATTTTTTGTACGATAAAAGTTTAAAATAAGAATTTGAAAAAGAAAAAAATTTCAAACGAAATTGGGTACCTACCATTTGTTTATTTATCAACCCAGTTCATATTTTGTTGTAGTAGGAAATGTATCATTTTTTAACATTTGTGATTTGAAAAGTATACCTACAATTTGTTTATCCTAAGCCTTCTACATCATTGCTCTCTAGTTAAAAAAAAAGTTAAGAAAATCGATCAACCGGTTTGGCTCTATATTGAACGTACAGACAAAAAAGCTATAGATTCAAAGAATAAGGTACTCTTAAAAAATATGCTTAACACCCAATTTAAGCAGACTTTTCAATGCAAACATTAAAACAGAAGAGCACCATTGACCTCACGAAACTTTCTTTTTCCCTACGATTGGAATTAAATTTGTCACTGATTTTGATGCGAAAGTAAACTACAAAAACATGATTATAGTGCGTTACTCTTATATAGAAAGTGAAATTAATTCCCACCTTCTGTGGGAAATAGCTTCACATCAAAGTGAAGTTGTTACCCACAGAAAAGTGAAGTAATATCCCACCATAGTTGGGATATAACTTCACCAGAAAAAAGTGAAGATATTTCCCACTTGAGGTGAAGTTAATTCCCATGTGAAGTTAGTTCCCAGTGAAGTTAGTTCCCTGCACCTCTTCGATAATACCAGTGAACTGGCAAAGATCGACACAAAATGTCTCTAGTGCCTGATTACACGAGCGCAAAAAAGAATTAATTCACGAAAGAGAGCGGATGATTTTTAGAAAGAAGGAAAGGAATGGAAAAAATGCCTTTCCTTCTTTCTAAAAATCATCCGCTCTCTTTCGTGAATTAATTCTTTTTTGCGCTCGTGTAATCAGGCACTAACTTCATTAAAAGTACGAAATGATTTGTTTAAGTTCATTACTCTCATGACATGAAATAGACAGCCACTCGCACTCCAACCTAACCTAACCTAATAAATACCAAATGTAATGTTAAACATTCACGATTGTTTGCTTTGCAATGGTTTTATTTCTTTTTTAAAGCTTTATCTAGAAAACAACAAACCATCAAAACTATCTTTAATATCAAAAGAGGAACGATACAATATGCTCCAACTGCTTTAATTTTCTCCCATATTGTTTTTTGGGTCCATGGAATGCCCGATTGACTGTATATACATAGATGTAAATAAAATATGCAATTGGTTTAATGAGCATAAAATGTACATTAACTTACTCTTTCCCAACAATAATTTGATTCATTTCTTAAAATTTTCTGTCTCTTCGTCAAATTATACATAAAATTCGAAGCCTAATCTTTGTATATGGAATTCATAGTAGTTGCAGCCTCGTGAATCGACGACAGCGACGTCCGGAACGCGATACAGAACTAAAATCTTGTATATAGAAAAACTGACAGCGCCAAGACGGGACGACTCTCCAACCAAAAATTCTCGAGGGTGAAAATACTATAAATTCCATATACAAAGGCCTAATTTCAAAGTACAGATAAGTATAAAGTTCGGTGCAGTGCATTATCGCCCATGGAATTAAGGCCCGCGGGTGTTAATTCCAAAAACAAAAGGAATTTACCCCCGCGGGTGTTAAATCCTTTTTGAATTGGCAATAAGGCCCACCATAAAAAAAGAACTAACGACCGCGGGTGTTAATGCCATTTGAAATTGCGCGAGTGTTATTTTCTTTTGGAAGAGATCTTTTCAACCTCAGATGTGAACACTTGCGCTGGCATGCTAGACACCTTGGCCACGTTAGTAGAAACAAATTAAACATCACAAATGAAGTTTACAAATTTTACATTTCTAACGATTATACTTTTGGTCATTCAAGACTTATTCGGTTTGTGAATTAAATTTTTTTTTTAAATTCAAAAACCGAATAAATCTTTAGGATGTCAAAGTTCGGTGAGGATATGGCATTCTACAAGCACACTATACTTGAAGCCAATTTCATCTTATTGTATCTATCTGTCACCTGTCATTTTTTTTTTCATTTGGGACTTTTGTCCCATAAAAAGTAAAATTTAATTGGGACTACTGACTGGCCATAGTGGGTTAATAATCCTTAAAACTATTTCGGTACTTTTGAGTCTCCAGAGTGGCTCAGAAGTTCCGAAAACCATTTTCGGGACTTCTGGCTTCGAGACGAGTTTCCCTGCGCCAAGTTTCTAATCAAAAGCGAAAAAAAAAACAAAATAAGGCCCACGGGCATTATTTCTAGTTTGCAATGGACATAAGACCGCAACCCTTGTAAGGGTCTAATTTCCACAAGAAATTGAAATAAGGCTTTATTTCGTCAGACGTTATTTCACGTCACCATTTGTTTCACGTGTGGGTTTTATTTCCAATTAAAATTGGAATTAAAGCCCACCAAAGAAAGGAATTAACCCCCACGGGTGTTAATTCCAAATCAAAAAAGGAATTAACACCCGCGGGGGTAAATTCCTTTTGTTATCGGAATTAACACCCGTGGGCGTTAATTCCATGGGCGTTAATGCACTGCACCATAAAGTTCTTCTAAAAAAAAACAACTAGTGCATCAAAAATTAATTTGACCGCAGTCACTTGATGCTTGTACCGGGGTTTGGGCTTCCTTGTCGTCTTAGGCCTGGGGCTGCGTAGAGAAGATGTTCTTGGCTGGAGCGTTGTAGTTTATTCGCTCGAAGTGGCCGATCCAATGTAGTTGTGTTTTCTTAGCTATCTGGACTAAATCCATGATCTATAGGTATCTTGGTGCAGCTCGTACTATTCGCGGTCTCCATTCGCATACAGGACCGAAAATCCGTCGAAGAAGTCCGCCTGGCCAATGACATTTGGTGAAAACTTCTCTTATGATATCCCAGATGTAATTTATTTGGTTGAAAATATTTATTTTTTCATCTTATTTTCACAAAATATCAAAAAAATACCCTAATTTTGAATCGAAAATTCACGTGTCAAAATTTCGCCTTTTCTTAAAAAGTCGGCATGCTTTTTGTTCGTTCAAATCTCTACTTTCTGATGGTATAAAAAATATATAAGTCCATCAAATTCGATATTTTTTTGCGACAATCGGTGTAACCGTAGTGTTCTTTCCATTATCATATATCGCTGTTAGTGATGGGTCAAACCGAGTTGACAAACTGAGTTTTCATAAGATCAAATCGCTCACCGCCTGCAATAATGGCACAACTCAAAAAAATTGAAATTTGAACTGTGAACGCCATTATGAATAAAATTTAACGCCCTACATTTCTGTAAAATCGGCACATTGATACTTCCTCTCAATTCCGAAAGATGGAGATAGTGCCATCAAACTTTCAAAGCTTTTGTGCTTTCTTTTTATATCAATACTGGCACTTCTCTCAGTTGTGCCAGGATCGAGGTAAGTAAATTGTTCAGTTTTTAAAGCAATAACGGAATAACTCGAGTTTTGCCACCATTACGCCGCTTATGGTAACGAATTCAATATTTACACGTGGAAAGAACGGCACATTTCGATTTGTGCCACTATTGCATCAAAGTGCATTATGAAAATACACTCAAAACTAATTTTGAGTTTATAAGAAAGAAATTTATTTAACTTTTTATTTTAAAGTTTATATGAATAAGAAATTAATTTTATACCTATTGGCTGAATAAAAAACATTAATTGGAGAGCTAACGTGATTTAGTTTTTTTCGACTTTTTCAATTATTACATCAAGTTGTTGGTAAATGGTTGAGGAATTTTGTAATATGCCGTTATTCTTTGAAATGGCACTTGAAATTTTTCGATATCCTTGCTCGATGCAATAATGACACTTTCAAAAATAGGGCGGTTTCCGCCCACTTTTTAATCTCGGATAAATGTTATTATGAAGGTAATGATTTTAACTTCAAAATAGCAAATCCTTATGAGGATAGCTTAATTTATAAGAACAGAAATCTAATTTGAAAAAAGGCATGATTTTAAATCTCTTATATCTCAAAAGTGAAAAAAATTAGTTGTGCCATTATTGCAGGCGGTGAGCGAAATGCAATTTTGCTTTTGCCACGTCATCTCTCATGCCATTTATAGCCGACTGCGCTTTTCTAAGAGTTCATGTTCAATTTGTATTTGAGGCTTCTCGTAACCAGTCGCAAACTTAAGCTTATTGTTAAGAAAGTCACATTTATTGCAAGAATCTTTTATTGGAGCATGAAATTATAGGTTGAAATCAAAATTAAAAGTCTTTCGGAATAACTGCTCTGATACCGGACCAGTGTGTGTACCAATCTACTGTAAAATTTTGGTGCAGAAATGGCGTGTGTGTTAAGAATCGATTAATTTAAAAAAAAAATTCATAATGCAGAAGTGGCGTAAGCTGGTTACGTCATTTCTGTCCTAGGAACAATTGCGTGCAGAAACAATGTTTCAACAATTTTGTGTTGATTTATGGCACTGGCTACACAGGGATTTTTCAGTGCCCTAACGAGTGAGTTTGTAGGCAAGAGAAACGAAACGTGAAGGGGGAAGATGCTCACGAAGCAAACTGAATTTTCTGTGTGAGCAATACAGTTTCATTCCTAAATTGTTTCTTTTTTGAAGTTTGTTTGTTTTTTTTTCAGGCAGGCATTGTCAAATCTTTCATTTGAAAATATTATATGTATTTGAATTTCCATAATTTTTTTTTGAAATTCAAAAGTTCGTAATTTTTGAAATTCTAAATACAAATAGCTGTTATCAATACACAATAGCTTCTCGACTTGCTTGTTAAAGTGTGAAAACAAAATCCAGACTCGTATTAAAATCGGTTTGAACTCGAAAATGCCTTCGCGTTTCCTACCCGTAGTGTTTTATTTGCCCAAAGAGTTGGGTGGTCTCGGAAAATTGAGCACGGGTCTCGTTCTTATCCCGCAGCCAGACTTAAGATTGTCTAAACAAACCGATGTCGGAATTACACATTTCCGATCAGGTAAGTTGACAATGTTTGTTTAACCTTTAACATCAAAACTGTCTGGTTTATATGGTGAAAATCATTCCAGGTATGTCGCACGATGAGGATCAATTGATTCCCAATCTTTACCGATACATCCAGCCGTCGTTTGACCTTGGAATTGGAAGACAGTTGGGATTGTGGTATTCCTCGTATCAATACACTCTTCCAAAAAGATCGACACACTCTGGCATACGATAAGGGATGGCGCATTCGAACTGAATTCAAGCAATACAAAGTTCTCAAGCAAAATCCCTTCTTGTGGACGCATCAGCGTCACGACACGGAAAGCTCTGGAATCTAAGCAACTATCGAACTGATATGATTAAGTGTAGTGACCAGATATTTTTTAAGACAATGCGGGACACAATTTTTTTAATTGATGAAAGTATTTTATTTTCTTTTTAAGTATAACAATAAATAAATAATAGAATATACTATATACATCAACATGTACAACATATTTCATAGGTTGATATAACTAATCAGTCTTTAAGATTCAAAAAATCACAAAACTTAAACAAATTTCTTCTTTAAGCCTAGTATACAGTTCTTCAAAAAAAAATAAACTAATGTATTTCTTATGGGAGAGATTTTTGCCGAAATAAAATATTTTTCATTTCACCACTGTGTCATCCGAGCTGTAAACCAAAATCGAAAAAAAAAATTATACTCACCTCGATTTTTTTCAAACAAAACAATGTGAAGCTCATTGTTTTGGCAGAAAAAAATTAAAATATTCGACATTTCACAGTGACAGCTAATTTATTTTTCAGAAATTTTTTCATGAACAAAAATTCTTGTTTCACCTCTTATTTTTTATTTTTTCGCAAAGAACTGTATACTAGGCTTTAAAAAATAAAATAAAAACATAAACATAAATATACATACTTAATATTCTGTAAAAAAAATATTTTTTGCCCAGGTCGTTAGTTATATTTTTCACTGGTGTGAATTTTTTCTAAGACTTCACCATTATTCTTAATAGAATCATAAAAAAAACTACAGTCATTTTCGTAAAATAATTTAAGCAAAACAATAGACTTAAGTGTTTCAACTTTCATTCTGGTTTTTTCTTGCGTCCACAAATGATTAATTATCGAAAATATTCGTTCAGTGGAAGCATTTGTTTCAGGAAGACTCAAAATATATTCGATAACCACTAACAGATTTTTGTGAGGTACATTACTTTCGCCGAAATATTTAAATATCTCCACCCACCTTAAATCAATTGAGCAAGCACGGTCGTTCCATTTCCATTGTTCAATTTTTTGCGCACTAACATGTTTTTTTAAATAAGAAATTTCGTCAAACAAGTCGTTGTCAGCAATTGAATCGTTTGCATTTTCTAGTATGAACGACAGTCCTTTTTGAACTTCCTGCCACTCAATTGATTTTTGGAGACATACCCATTGAAATTATTCGGCGTACTTAAATTAAGAAGTGCACTTCTCGAGGTATTGCAAGCAGTTTTTGTAAAAGTTTTAGTATGAGAAGTGAACCACGTTTTGTTAATTCTTCCAAATTATTTAAATTTTGTCTCATTGTGATTGAAATGAACTGTTCCTCCATTCTTTCTTTCAATTTGAACTTTAGGCTCGCAATTCGGTTTACATGTGCACGGTTACAAAAGTATCTATTTGTTACGAAGAGTTGAGATGTGCAGATGTGCATATGAGCAACTTTTTCATTAGATATTCTTGAATATTTTGGTTTTGCGGGACTTTGCGGGACAAATTAATCAATGCAGGACATTTTGCGGGACAATTTATGGTGCAAGACAACTATGTGAAATGCGGGACAGTCCCGCACAATCCGGGACGTATGGTCACTATATGATTAAGGCATTCGTCGGTGTGGAGCGTACTCTAGAGCATACCACATACTTCCCCATAGCATCAGGTTTTGAAGAGTCGATGAAATACAAAAAATCAACAAACGCTCAGCGTTCCGGTTCAAATCAGATTCCGAATCGGCGATTTACACTTTGGTGGTCAACGACCATCAATCGTGCCAATTTGTATGTTGGTTTCCAAGTGCAACTTGACTTGACTGGTATTTTTATACAAATCCCTAAATGGAACAATATCAGAAATGTTAAAAAAAACATGTACATATGTATATTGAAATATAAGAATAGCCCAAAGTTGATTCTAAAAAAGTGTTTAAAATAGTTAAATAAATTTTTATTTGTTTATATCAAAATACAAAATCATCAATCAATATCACAGATGTGTGGGCGTTGATTCGTATTGTATTTGTTAAATTAATTATCGATAGCAATAAACTGTTGAATCGCCCATTTCAACGGTGATTTGAGGTTTTAATCGCTCTTGATTTTCACTGGTTCTTTGAGGTTGTCTGGTACTAGATTGTTGAATGCTTTTGACAGAAACCATTCCACGGAAGCTCTTTGTCGAGCCAGACGAATTTCCTGTCGATGCTGTTTCTCTTCTGAGTGTTCATGCAAATAAGATTGGTTATAAATATTAATAATTTTTAAAACAATCGGCCTTATTACCGTACCCGATCGGAGAAAAATTCTCTCAGATTCGTACAATTTCTACGAATTTTCTACCAACATATACTTTCGGAAAGGTCAATCGTAGACATCTACGAAGAAATTTAAAACCTGCGTCGGAATTTGAAATTGAGAGCGACGTTTCGCTATTTCATGCGATGCACTGCGATTTGTTACTTACTGTTTTCGTCCGATTGTCTTCGAAGCAAAAAAGTGTCGGAACTGAAAATATTTTTCAACTCACAAAAGAACAAGGAAGTGCGTCGGTACGCATCACTTTTTTATATACGAATCGGGTACGGTGAAGGAAATTAAACTTCCGATCGGACATTTTCTCCGATCGGAGAATTCACCGATCGGGTACGGTAATAAGGCTGAATAGCACAGATAATAAACTTATACAGATGTCTCATCCCTGCAGAAAAAAATGGAACAGTTTTTGCTCTTAACAGACAAAGCCTTAACAGACAAGGAGCTTTTTTCCTTGCCTAAGAATTCATTTATAGGTAATGAGGTGAGCAGAAATAGATTTTGAATCCATTTAGTCAATGTGTTAAAGCTTTTTTTTGGTAGCTTTCAGTTTCATATATCATTTCTCGCCATGAGGGTGAGACATCTGTATAAATTTATTATCTGTGACAATAATCTATTTGGAAAACAAAGAATTTTTTCCTTACCATAAGTTTGTAGGTCATTCTTCACACAATGCGTTGGCAGGTGCTGCTGCTGCTACAACTTCTTTTGCTACCGATCTTTAATTTAATTACTCAAAATCATTTTTCTGTTTTGCAACAAAATTAATTTGATTATAATTTCTTAATTTATTCGGGTTGTCATTATTTTAAAAAAATGTCAAATAAAAAAGAGATATTTCACGTTCCCCGCAACGAAATGGAAAATAAGAACGTGAGTAAGCACAACAGTGTGTAGCCACCGCACGTGATTTTTCAGTAGCTTGAAAAATCCCTGTGTAGCCAGGCACGATGGAAAAATGAGTTACGCACTTCTGCATTGAAAGAAAATTTAATTTTGGTCATGTTAGTGTTATAAATTAAAAATTGGAAAAATGAGGATTATAGGCTTTTCACACTGAATCAAAAACTCGGTTTTTGCGAAAAAAGCCAAAACCTACATCAAAACCACGAGGTTTCCCATACATTTTGATTTTGTTCTCTTCATAAACTAGTAGTTTTTGATAAAACTCGTCAAAACCTCTTACGAATTGCAAAGTTGTCAAAACAAACACACCTAAAAAACATTCAGCTCTCAGCTGAATAAAAAAATAGACAGCTATCAAAACAAATTTATTTTCAATAGTAAAAAAAAACTTTAAAACGAACGGTTCATAGACTAGTTGCGGTAAGCTCTATTTTTCTATCACGAATTTATTAATAAAATTATTTTATCTCTTATAGATTATGGAAGAAAAGAAAAAAAAAACAAAAAGAAGAAGCTGTGGTCGGCCTTGGACGATGGATTCCTTCACTTTTGGGATTTGAGACAGTTCCAAACCACCAAACCAGAGTTGGGCATTATTCGAATAAATTTTTATTCGAATAATTATTCGAATAAAAAATTATTCGCCACTATTTTATTCACGAATAATTTATTCGCGATTAAATTATTCGTGATTTTATTCGTTATTCGAAAATTATTCGTGATTTTATTCGTTATTCTGAATAAACTCCGGCAACTTCCTCATTACAAATCAAAAGACCACCCGAATGGCCGAATCACTCCGACACGAATCCGATTTCTGCGTAGAAGCGCAAATCATTCCATCAGTGGACATTGAACCGTGTAGTTGCTTGCAAAATGTTTCATCAGGAACTTCAACCGGCTTAATCGAAATCTGATCGGAAACAAGAAACGATTGACTGAAATGTTGAATTGTTTGAATTAGAAAAACTCACTTCGGATTTCGGAATTTTCCCAACTCCTAACGAAACATTCTTGTTCTTCCTTTGGCGGAGCTCGTTATTTCAATGAAATTTATATCCGGGTCGTCAGAAGAGCTTTCATTTCTCAAAATTAAATACGCAACATCGGCGAAAAGCGTTTTGCCTCGTCTATATGCTCCGTGACTTTTTATATATAAGCAATATCCAACACACGAGGTGCTGCTGAGGGAACATTTTGTAATCCGACAACATCGACAAGTACAAAGGGTAAGTAGCGTCTATCATTCGGTCTGGAACAGGAGATTCTTTTAAGATGTAAGTGTTAATAGGCGGAGACTTACGTAAAGACAAAATGGCTGCAGTAAGAACTCTTCTCGGGGATATGACAGCACCGTCACAAGTGTGATTCAGTCCCGAATCTGATGCTTCATTTGGATAAAGTTGAATGGAGATCATATAATGGGATATACATATGTATGTATGTAGTTTTTGATTTTTGTGTTGTTGTTCTGTTTCTGTTGTTGTTTCTTCTTCTGGTTCTGGTGTTGTTGTTGTTTTTGTTTTATCATGTTTTCCAATATGCCAGGCCCACTTAAACTCCCACGACCACGCTTGTGAAATCAATAATAATATTAATCCGAACTTGAGACAATTTTGAAAATTCATGACTTTATAATTTCTGAGTGAAAACTGTGTAAATGAAATGTTGTTCACAGAAACTTAGAATCAAAAAAAAAAAAATAATTAAGTAAAAAAATGTCTGAGTAACAAGTTTTCAGTTTTACGGAGCACAAAGCCGATGTGGTAGCAGAAGACAACAATTTGGAAGAAGAAATACGTATTCAAAGCCAACAGAACCTACGTTTGGCTTTCAAGGCTATTTAAATCCAAAAATATTAACATTACTTCAAAACTGCTGATGTATAAGACGATTGTCTTACCAGTACTCACCTCAGGAACCAAGACCTGGATGCTTAGCCAAAGGCACTCTCAACTCTTTGCTGCCCGACCCGTTTTTGAGGAAGGACGATTCCGGAAACTGGGCTGGATTCCTAGCTCGTTCGCTAACTCGGTTTGACCCATCACAAACAGAGATATATGATAATGGAAAGAACACTACGAGTTTTTTTTTCAATTTTTTGCATTTTCTGAGAATATTTACTATGGAAATGTACATATATATTTTTTTACGCCATCAGAAAGTAGAGATTTGAACGAACAAAAAGCATGCCGACTTTTTAAGAAAAGGCGTGAATTTTAGATTCCAAATTAGGGTATTTTTTTGATATTATGTCAAAATAAGATGAAAAAATAAATATTTTCAACCAAATAAATTACAGTGCGTCTGGGATATAATAAGGGAATTTTTCACCAAATTTCGTAGACCAAGATTTTGACCAAGACTTGGCTCGATTCTATCTGCCCGAGCTGACTCTTGCCTTTCATGTTCTCCATTGTACCTATGGGCTATGTCCATCGCGACATCAAACCGTAAAAGATTCTCATCGACCGTTTTGGCCATATCAAACTGGAAAATCTTGGAAATGCCGCTGCCTTGAATTGTGACGGGCATGTGTACAGTTTCCCGCCGCGCCAGTTGGAACTCCTGATTACATTTCTCAAGAACAGCTTGAGACAATTTCCTACTGCAGATTGACCAAATCCCAGCATAGCGTTAGTTCTTTCAAACCTCGAGTTTTAAACAAAACATTGATGCTAAAAACTACTTACAGGTCAGCTGTGACTTCTGGTCATCTCATCTGCGAAGTCACACCATTTCACGAGGACAATGCCACAATGTCCACGAGACATACTCGAAAATCCTCAGTCACTGCGAAGAGAAGGAGAATCACGCCACGGAAATGATCGCCTTTCCAAGTGACTTAAAAGTCAGCGCCAATTTCAACAATCTCAATCTCTCCCTGGTTAAAAACCCTTCCAATCGAATTGACTATACTGCGGTCCGCAAATATCCCTATTTCGAGAGGACATAGTCGAGAAGTTCAGTAAACGAACGAACGACCGAAGAGCGTCGGTGATATACTCGAGAAGCAGTACGAAAAATTGGTCAGTCGGCACGAACTGCAAACTTAAACCTGTGAAAGGTGGAGAAGCAGCTGGAGCACAAAATGTGGGAAAAGGCCGAGCAGGAGAGAATGAAGGAGAAATCTGAGGTAAGGTTTTTCATCTCCAAACAGATCTCATTTAACGTTTATTGTATTCTTTAGGTCATCGAACAAATTTCACATACTCATCGTTTGGAGAACAAGAAACTCCTTCGTGAACTCAACGAAGAGCGGGAAAAGTCCTCAAACGCCATCGATGCAGCTTCAGCTATCGAAATCAAGCTCAAAAACCTCGAAGACAATTACGAACGACTTAAGTATGCATGCACCATCACCTACAACCAGCTAACCGAAGTCGAGGCAATGCTGGAAGCCGAAGAAGGGCGAAGGAGAAGGATGGAGCCATCACCCGAGGAAGACAATCAGCAAGAAACATGCGAACAAATTCGGTGCCGAAGGACGCCGGATCGGATAATCCGAGACACAAGAAAAAGTCGAAGTCCTTATTGTTATTATTGCTTTTATGTATTCTGTCGGCAATACATTTTTTTTCTGATATTCTCCTAATTGCTGCTTCCAGATTCGCTGAAAAACTATTAATTCAATATCTAGTTCGTGCTTTTATATAAATAAACGGAGAAAGTCTATATTTTCTGATACTAGATAGTAGATAGGGACAGAATCGTAAAACTGTTTGTGATTCTGCGATTACATTTGCCTTTCTTGCCGTTGGTTGTTCAAAAATAAATAAATATGATCGTATTTCAATTGTCTTTAAGAACTTACCATTTTGAGATCATTCTTGAGTTCTTGCAATAAATTAAGAGCAATGAGAATTGCTGTTGTTGTGCGCTCTTGCTCTAATCTCTAACAGTAACAGATCAAATAGAAGTCTGATAAATGCAAATCAGGTTTGGTGTCTAGAATGTTTTGACCTTAATTTAACATTTTCGTCATTCTCTTGCTCGATTGATTAATGATTTGTTTACATGCGGATGGTTTTGTTTTTATGCAATCGCATGAGTGCATTGTAATTTCATGAGTTTCTGTAAGTTGCTTAGCCGAAAAGAGGTCAATTTTCGTTTCCGTAGTGTGAAACCTCATCCTCATTGTGTGGGGTAGATTTTTCCAACATATTCCAGAAGAATTCTGGTTATTGCTGTATGAATATGAATGTTTTGTATATATAATACTATAGTACTTCCACGAGCTCGAATTCTGTTACGCACTTAGCTGCCGTCAAATCGAAGGGGTGGCGCCACTTGTACTTTGGCGTCATTCTCATTTTGCAGCCAACAGTCGCTCTCAGAGAATCAGATTTACAGAGAAAGAACTAAGCAAAGGAAAGAGAGTTTATAGGGAACTTTTCTTCTTTGGCTGCAAATAAGAGAGTAGAATAAACAAAACGAATGATGGCAGTGTGATGAAAAACGACATTTTCCAATTTCCAGAACCAGAGACAAAAGGAGATCGGAAACTGACTTACGTTTTACCCTACGGATACCGCAAATTTTAATTTACTGTTACTTCGTGTATGCTCAAGTTTACTAAGATAGTATTGGTAAAAACACGCATACTCTTGCAGTAAACTAGAACCATAGCTTGTAGGCATTGTCATTTTGACAGCTTGGTTTCCCATTACCATTTAAACTCATCTGTGGCCAGAACTTGCTCGTGTGGCCGCCGGGTTAGAGGCTTATGAAAGTTGACCTTTTCAAAAATTCAAAATAGTACAAATAGTACTGAAAATTGAGAAGAAGTGGTACTTGCGTACTCGGGAAAGTCGAATAGTACCAAATCCAGTACAATAGTAAGCTTTTTGCGACTGTGTCTGGCACTTTTCATTTTGACGAAAAAAAAAAATTTCATTTCATTTTAATTCAAGAAATTGAGTTTGAGTGTAAGTCGTATTTTTTATTCAAATTAAATTAAAAGCAAAATTATAAAGATACCAACGAGCGGAAAACCAAAAGGTAACAAGAAAATTATAATTCTATTCTTGTATTGATTTTAATTTGTTTTTCCTTTTCGGAAAGGAAATAGTGTGACGAATGAAATGAATGTGCGCTCTTGCTCTTATCTCTAACATTCCTCCCCCCTATTGAAAGCTCGTCTTCAATTCCTTGCTCAGGTTCTTCGAGCGGTAGCACGTACAATTTTTGAATTGCTCGCACCAGCGTCGTATGCTCTAGTTGCACTTCGCACTAGTCTGTCCATGCAAGCTTCGATAGTACGCGCTGACTTGAGGCCAAGAACTTGCTCAACTTGAATCCTCCAGCTCGCAGTGAGGAATTTATTTGATAGCACTTCTGAATCGCTCGCTCTTCAGTGTCTACGCCGGTCAACATGTCGTCCATGTAAAAATTGCTCTTTATTGCTTCGCAAGCCATCGGATATCGCTCTTCATGATCCATTGCGCACTGATGCATAGCTCGTACTGCATTAAAATCGCTCGACGCCATGCCATACGTAACCACTGTCAGACAATATTCGCGCAGTTGCTCATCTGGGTTCTCCCTCCAGAAGATTCACTGGAGATCCCATTGCTCTGGGATCACACTCACTTGGCGAAACATCTTCTCGACGTCTGCTGAGACAGCAACCTTGTAGCACCTGAAACGGATTATGATCACCGAGAGATCGTCTTGGAGCTGAGCACCAGAGAACTCAACTATCGCTCTTACATGATGCATCAAAAACCACGCGGAACTTCTTATTGACACAATGATGGGGAATGTGGTATGCTCGCTCGCTCGTTCTTGATCGGACGACTTCCTTCATGTGGCCGAGATGCTCGTATTCGCGCACAAATTCGACATATTTCTGGATCTGCACACACTCTCTTCTCGGTTTGTAGGAATTTCTTAATCGCCACCGCTTGTACTCTAGGGTTTATTGGAATTGTCACCACATAACGCCCAGATGGCGCTCGGTAGAATATGCTCTTGAAGTTCTCTTCGACCCATTCGTCTTCTGCTTACAAGTTGAACTTCCAGCTCAGCTCTTCTAACTCCCAGAATCTCCTCAGCAACTGATTAAGCTCGAAATATGAAGATTCTGAGATTACGCACATTGCTCTGGCCGCTCGCTCTTTCCTTCGTTGTAGCTGTCCAAAGACGATCCAGCCCAGATGGGAGTCTTGCGCCGTCAATCCAGACGTGAACTTCTTGACTCCATCCTTAATTATCTGCCCATACTTGCGCACCTAATAGCATCTCAATCTAGGCTGGCCGACTGAAATTCGAATCCGCTAACTTTAGCTCGCTCGTTTCTATTGCCTGCTCTTGCGATATGGGACTTCCTGGCAGGTAGGAAGTGATTTTCCTGACGGTAAACGTCTCGCACTCCAGGTAAAAGCTCGGATCATTTTCCGAAAGAATGCTCAAGCTCACGAGCCCATTTGGTCGTATGGCAACGCTCGATCCAATGCCACACACATCAAAAACGCATCGGCGTTTGATCAGGCCCAGTCTCTGTGCGCACTGCTCTGTTATCAAGTTTATTTGGCTTCCGCTGTCGAGAAGCGCCCTTGCTTCCACGGGTTGCCCTGCTCTACTCTGCATGCATGCTGTTGCTAGAAGTGTTGCACACTGCACATCGTTAACTTGCTCTCGCTCAGTTCGCCCAAGCATTACGTCCGCCCATTGTTGCTGATGGATGTAAGGAACTGCTGCTCTCCAAAGCACTTGCCCGTAAGACCGCATGCGATCGCAACAACTCAGGTCGATCCTTCGGTGGACTGTATATTGTTCAAGGTGTTGTCATGCTCTCAGTTGCTCGATCAGGAATGCTGCAATATAAGATTTTCCATATGCACCATCGATTGGCAGCTGTCCTGCTGCTTGTTCTCGATCGCAAGTACCGCTCATCGACGTTGTATGAAAAGGGGTGTGTCCTAACTCACCCGATGTCGGATGTTCATGTTGCTCGTTCTCGGTCCGCAGGTACCGCTCATCGACACACTATGACGATCTCGGTCCGCAAATGTGTTTGTTGTTGCATTCTTCGGACCGAGAAAAAGCTCCTTTCATGCCCTGTAAATTCTTGTTAGCAATTTATGGACCGAGAAATAGATCTCGTTAATCCCTGCGCATTGTTATTGTGCTCGCGCGAGTTACAATCTGCTGTGAGGCTTCTTCTAAAAAAAACTACTTTTGTGTTCAACGTTATAAAATCGAATGATTTATTTTTCTTTAAAGTCTACAATCTAACCTTGGAATTTACAAATCGGTTTCAATTATGATTCTTGGAATACCATAAAATAAATTGCAGAATTGCACAAATGGGTTTACAATAAAATAAAATAAAATAAATTGCAGAATTGCACAAATGAGTTCTAATTATGATTCTTGGAATTTGAATAAAATAAAATAAATCGCAGAATTGCGGATTTGAATCTGGTTTAAATGAACTGGTGCACTGACCGGCGGGTTATATGGGGGTGGTTGCGGATGTAACTTTAGGTCAGCAGTTACGGTGTGGGGGCAGTTTGGTTGCACATGTAACTCCTCCCCCCTTAGAATAGAGCGACGGCCACAATGACGTAATTGGGGATGGAGCGAAAGACATCAGTGTTGGTTGTTGATCTTCGTTGCGATGGATTTTTCTTCTTATGATAACGGCTATGATGATGACTATGATGGTGAGTATTGTATACAATGCTGTAGATGCAGATATGAGGTGCAGGACTTCTGTTTTTGCATAGAATTTTGCAAAGTTGGAGTTAGTGATGAAGTTATACTCCAGTTAGCTTTTCCAGATTAAGGTCTTCTTTGATGACTGTAGCTTTTATATGGCTGCTTGGGGGTGGTGGAATGTGGATTTCGTCCCAAAAGGTGTCAGGATGATCTTCATATGTTAGACCATTTATCTCGATGCTGCAGTTCTGGAAATGAATAAGTGCTGTGCCTTCTAACACAGAAGTTTTTGTGCTGCAAGTAGAGTTAATTAGTAATTTTGGTGTATTTAATAGCAGAATATAGTTTTTCTCTGGTTGTAAAATTTCTGATGTTTTGCCTTTGTCGGTGAAAGGGCAATTAGCTGCTTCGTTCTTCATAAGTTTTCCCATGCATTCGGAGTCATTGATGCCTTCTTCGTGATGTGCATTCGTGCAGTAGTAAAATGTACCTTCTATCTTGGGGCAAGGTGTTGTAAAATGCTGTATTTTGTTTTCGTTAATGTTTATGTAAGGTTCAATTGTAAGAAATTTTGTTTGATTTATTGGAAGAGGAACTACATGATAAAAAAAATATTTTTCATTAGACAAATTTGGAATTCGTACATTAAATATAATTTTAGAGCCATTGTAATATGCTTGTAAGCCTAGAAATTCGTAAATTTGCTCGTTAGATTCGTTTTTAACATTTTGTTTGATAAATTTATTTTCAATATAATAGAGTTCTTCTGTATTTAATAGAAATTTAGGAATTATATTTGATTTACTGAGAATAACTGCTTCAGCAATATTTGAAATATGAGTTGTTAGTAAATCGATGTTAAAATTTATTTCGTTTAGATATTGTGTTTCTAGAAAAACATGATCTTCTCTTTTTACAGCATTATAAGTTTTTAAAAGGAATTCTTCAATTTTATTTTGTTGGTTATTAATATGTGAGGTGATGTTTTTAAATCTCTATTGTTTGAGAGTTAATTGCGTTTTGGGATAAAAGTATATTAGTAATATTGGGTAAGGTTTGAATTGAGGTATTGAATTTGTTCGTTTATAGTTTGTGGGTCTTGCGCATCCATGTTCCCGGTTATGAATTTAATAGTTGAACCAAGTCCATTAATAAGACCTCTTTTGTTTCTTTTCATAGGATATAATGCAGCAAATTTATTTGTAAGTTCTTTAAGTTTTAGTTTTGTTACGTGAATTGAGTTAGTATATGTAGCTCTTTTTTCGAAAAGGTTAAATGTGTTAGTAATTTGTTGTATGTTATTTTGATAGTCTTCTAGGTTAACGATATGGATTAAATTATTGTAGTTAGTAATTGATCTTGAGGGTCCTAGTCGGAGGGTAAGTACGCCGCGATCTTTCGGAAAATTGAAGATTCTATTAGTTGTGTTACTACCAACGGAATGCTGTAAAAAGGATTACATAAAATTATGTTTTAGATTATATTTTTTTTTTTTAGTTTGTAATTAATATGTTTTTCTATAAAATTTGTTTGGTTACATATTCTTAATATAAGCTTAGTTATTTTTATTATTTTTTTTTCTTCCTTTATTTTTTTTGTGTAAGCTTTCTATTAACTGAATGATGTTAGCCATATTCCTTGGTTACATATTTAGTCTTAATATAAGCTTAGTTATGTTATCTTTTACTTTTTATTTTTTTCATTTTTTTTTTCTTTTCTATCCATGTGCCTTGGATAAGAGATGGATTTACAAATGCACTAAATTCTCATTAAATTGTAATAAGGTTAAGGGTTTTTTTTGTGTAATGTACCACGATTTAAAGTTGAGATAGAGAAAAAGGAAGTATAAGAATAAGTAGTATTAGGATAGTTAAGAGGTTTTTATTGTTTTGTCATTTGTCTGATTTTACTTTTGTGTAATTTTTTGTTGTTCTGAGTAATTATTGTAAATTTGTTATTTTGTTTAACTTTTTGCTTAGAAAATCTAGGTGTGAGTTTATTTCGCCTACATTCTTTGCGAAAGATGGTGTCTTCGACTTCTTAGTCTTCTGGTGTTTCTCTGTTATCATTCAACTTTTCAATTTTTTTTTTTTGTAATGGTATCTGCTTTTTCTTTGATTTTAGGGTAGATGTTATCAATAAACTCATTTAATTTAAGAAGGTACTCGTGTTCATTTGAGAATTTAAGAGTTTTGAGAAATTTATATGGTCTACCGAAAAAAAGATCATATGGTGTAAGTTTTGTAACGGAATGTATAGCGTTATTATAAGTTATGGGTGTTTCTGATAAAATTTCTTCGTGGTCAACTTTTAATTTTTCTTCTATTCTTTTTGTATAGATGATCCTATAAATTTCAGTAAGGGTTGAATGGAGTCTTTCAACTATACTATTACTAGAGGTTTGTTGGAACGATGTAAAGTGAAGGGTGATTTTATGTTGTTTGCACTAATCTTGGAATATGTTAGCGATGAACTCGGAACCTTGGTCGCATATAATTTTCTTCGGAATGTCGTAAAGGCTTATGAAGGTTTTGAATTGTTTGAGTATGGCTACACTTTCTCTACAGTTGAGAGGAAATCCCCATGCGAATCTTGAAAATTTGTCAATTATTGTTAGTATTTGATTTTTATTTATTATATATATATATATATCCAAGTGAATAATTTCTAGCGGTTTTAGGGAATTCTCGGGTTGGACATATTTGATTTTTGGAGGGTTTATATCATATTTCAGTTTTTTACAATGATCGCAGAAGTTTAGGGTTTTTTCTATTTTCTCCTTCATATGAGGGAAGTAGTATTCGCGTTTTAAATGGAGTAATGTTTCGTTTATTCCTCTGTGGTTCGAGCGATTATGGTAGTCACGTATAATCTGCTCTTGTTCATATTTTCATGCGCAGAATGCACAGTAGACACAGCGTAACGCTGATCTGCATTGTTTTGAACAGAAATTAGTTCGAGATTGTCTGTGTCATTAGTCTCACCGAAATGTATTTCTATTCTTGACAGAGCATCCGCGTTGGAGTTTTGTTTCCCCTTTTTATAAGTTATAGTAAAGTCGAACTCTTCAAGTAATAACCTAAATCGTATGAGCTTGGAATTCATGTCTTTCAATGAAAAGAGCCGAGTAAGAGGCTTGTGGTCGGTTACAATTAAAAATTTTCTGCCGTACAAATATGGTCGAAAGTATTTTGTGGCAAGAAGTTCCTTTTCTATAGTGCTGTACTTTTCCTCGCTTTTAGATAAAGTCCGACTTGCGAAACAAATCGGTTTATCTGAACCTAAAGAACCTTGCGACAGCACTGCTCCCAGTGCTACATTACTAGCGTCCGTTGTAAGGACAAACGGCTTACTAAAGTCAGGATATTGTAAAATAGGATCGTTACATAGAAGAGCTTTGCAAGTTTCAAAGCAATTTATGTATCTCGAATCTATTTTGATGCTATTTTGTTTACGCAAGCACTCAGTCAGAGGTTTAGTGAGGTGGGCAAAATCACAGATAAATTTTCTATAATATCCCAAAAGCCCTAAGAATGACTTGATTTCTTTTGAAGTTTTGGGAATGGGGAAGTTTATAATAGCCCTAATTTTTTCGGGGTTGGGCCTAACACCATCGGAAGTTATTAAATGACTAAAAAGGAAACTTCTTTTTGAAGAAAGTTGGATTTCTCTAGACAAACTTTTAGGTTTGCAAACTTAAGTCTTTCAAAAACGGATCTTAAATTTTCTACGTGCTGTTGGAGAGAGGTCGAGAAAACGATTATATCGTCCATATAAATAAGACAATTTTTGCCGATCAATCCTTTAAGACATTGTCACAGGCTCTTTGAGATGTGGACGGCGCATTTTCTACGCCGAATGGCATGCGAAGGAATTCAAATAAGAGACGAGGATTCCCGTCAAACTTGGGAAGATCTTTAATGGCATCGGGTATCCTAAGAGAATTAAAAATTTCACTATGATTTATAGTTTGTTCTGTAGTTTGTGTTGTGTTGTCTTGTTCGGTAGTTATGTTAAATGATTCAGTACTAGAGAATGAAGAATCTATATTTTCAGGGATGGAATTAAGACTTCTTGTATTGAAAATCAAGCAATCGTTTTTTGTTATGTTATTGAAAATAATATTTTCACTCAGAAAATATTTTCATTCTGGTTTTAACAGCGAATTTGTAAACATCGTTCTTTTAAATAAATTTTCTTTCTATTTCATTTTGGAATCCTAAGCGTTTAATTACAATATCTTGAAAAGCGATTTCGATTATTAGAGATACATATTTAAAGTTATAGGGGAAAAATGAACGTCGTGGTTTTATAGGAGGTCCCTTTTCTTTAGGCATTAATTGGATTTTAAAAGAATAAATATTCTATGATTTTGTTCAAGTTACATGGATGTATTTTAAAAAATAAAATTCATTTATTGTTTTGAGATTTAAAATAATATAATTGAGATATATTTATAATTTTATATTTACGAAATGATTGATATAATTGTAATAGCACTCACAAACCTTTGCACCCAAGAAGAATTATCCTTTTTTCCATTTTTATTGGTATGTGGTAGGTTCTTTCGGTGATAAAGGGTCAAAACCCAACAGTTAACAGTTCCAAATAGCTAACTAACTATAGTTAGAGTTAGAGTTAATTAAAAACACACTGTTCGTAAGAGTTTATAACTTCTTTCCTTTTTTTTATATTGGAGTAGTCGATAACACTGCTTTTTTATTTAACTTTATTATAATTTTCACATCGAAAAATGTCTTAGCTGTTCACCGCGGACTAACGACTGCGCCAGTTACAATCTGCTGTGAGGCTTCTTCTTAAAAAAAACGACTTTTGTGTTCAGCGTTATAAAATCGAATGATTTATTTTTCTTTAAAGTCTACCATCTAACCTTGGAATTTACAAATCGGTTTCAATTATGATTCTTGGAATACAATAAAATAAATTGCAGAATTGCACAAATGGGTTTACAATAAAATAAAATAAAATAAATTGCAGAATTGCACATTGCACAAATGAGTTCTAATTATGATTCTTGGAATTTGAATAAAATAAAATAAATCGCAGAATTGCGGATTTGACGCTGGGTTGAATGAACTGGGTCACTGACCGGCGGGTTATATGGGTGTGGTTGCGGATGTAACTTTAGGTAAGCAGTTACGGTGTGGGGGCAGTTTGGTTGCACATGTAACTCACGCAAATGCAGCTCGTGGTAAAAATGTTGTTAGTTGGTGCTATGGTGTCGTCGGTGTTGTAGGCTCCTGCTCATTAGGTTCTTCTTGTTGTACGCTCTTGCTCTAATATCTAACAGTAGCAGATCAAATAGAAGTCTGATAAATGCAAATCAGGTTTGGTGTCTAGAATGTTTTGACCTTAATTTAACAATTTCGTCATTCTCTTGCTCGATTGATTAATGATTTGTTTACATGCGGATGCTTTTGTTTTTATGCAATCGCATGAGTGTATTGTAATTTCATGAGTTTCTGTAAGTTGCATAGCCGAAAAGAGGTCAATTTTCGTTTCCGTAGTGTGAAACCTCATCCTCATTGTGTGGGGTAGATTTTTCCAACATATTCCAGAAGAATTCTGGTTATTGCTGTATGAATATGAATGTTTTGTATATATAATACTATAGTACTTCCACGAGCTCGAATTCTGTTACGCACTTAGCTGCCGTCAAATCGAAGGGGTGGCACCACTTGTACTTTGGTGTCATTCTCATTTTGCAGCCAACAGTCGCTATCAGAGAATCAGATTTACAGAGAAAGAACTAAGCATTCCTTTTGTTAATAGGGAACTTTTCTTCTTTGGCTGCAAATAAGAGAGTAGAATAAACAAAACGAATGATGTCAGTGTGATGAAAAACGACATTTTCCAATTTCCAGAACCAGAGAGAAAAGGAGATCGGAAACTGACTTACGTTTTACCCTACGGATACCGCAAGTTTTAATTTACTGTTACTTCGTGTCTGTGTATAAATGAGAAAAAAACAGCAACAAAAATGGGTGCCAAGCCGATCATCAGACTCCTTTGTTAGTGGTGCTGCCTAGTTATTTTTCATATTAATCGAAAAACTTTTTGAGTTCACTTTGGGATTTGAACCTAGGACCTGCTAGTTGTGAAGCCAATGCACTACGGACTTCGCTAACAACTCCACTGATTTTTGGTTTCCCATTGCAGACTTTTATTGTATATCATTTGCAATGAATATAGGCGCATTTTTACAAGCTCCTCAAAGCATGCTATCTTGTTCCGCTTTCATTTTTTCTGATTTCCTATCTTTGTGTCACAACAATTCGTTGCGTACACCAAGGATCTGATTATTGAAAGTTTTTTGACACTAGTCAGTTTATTTGTTATAGTTTGTTTTTTGTGTTATTTAACACTGCAGTTAGGCTGCGTCCGTCAATTCCATTTATGTTGTTTAAATTTGTTTGGCATTTAAATTTTTGGAATAAAATGTGTTTACGAGGTACATTTTCAAATTTTTATTTCTATCAATAAATTAAAAAAGTTTGAAAAACCAACCATGAAATCATATGACATCAATTTTTTTTCCGATTGAATCCATTTTTGAGGTACATATTTCAATTTAAATTTTTATTTATGAATTTTTTTTTAATTTTTTTTTACGTTTTTTTTTATGATTTATAATTAGGAATACAGGAGCAAGTTTGTACAACCGAGTCGTGCAAATTTTTACAAATGAAAGAAATTGTGTGAAAACGGTAATTTGAATTCTGCATCGCATTTTGTTTTGTGTTCGTTTTTGCCTCAAATCAAAAAAATTTGTTACCTAGTTTTAGGATGTCGACAGTTGTAAAATATTGATATAAATTTTGATCGATCAAGAAAATCGATAATATTGTAATGTATATACACTTAATTTATCTCTATCGCTCTGTATCTCTTTCTATATTTAATGTACATACTACTCTTACTCTCTTTACTTACCCTTTATCTCTATTACTCTAATATCGTTTTATAGTGAAATAAGTACGTAGCAATAAGTTAAATGGTAGTAGTAAGCACTTGTATAGGACAGTTAAAATGAGGGGCAATACCTAGTGATTAAGAGAAACTTTTTGTTTAGCATTAAGAAATAAGAACATTCAGCTCCTACAAAAAATCCCAGTATTTTGTATTTGTAATATCTAGTGGTTAAGAGGAGAACTTCTTGAAATTCAGCTTCTCCAAGAACCTAGTAGTTTCTAGAACCTTTAAGTGTTATAAATACCCCATTTGGAAGCGAAGCGGAGATAGTTGATTGTGACAAGTTATAATTGAAAGTGTTGAATAAATTAGTTTGTGAGTGATTTGAATAAAGTGAATTTGTGTTTTATTTAAAAGTGAATAAGTTTTAATTGTCGGACCAAGCCGAATATTACAATACGCTTAAAATGAACAGTGTACAAAAAAACGACAAAAAAGAAGGAAAAGGAACATACAAAAGTGGATTGAATTATCGTCCCAGACATAGAGTGCTATGGACCAAAAAATTTTCAACGTGATGGTATTCCGTGTGTTAAATACACAGATCATTACTTTGTGACAATTACAACACTCACCTACAGCATATTGCTAGGATTAGTAGTAAGAAAAACAACAAGTAACAAAACAACAAAATCATAGCTTGCTTGGATTTTGTAGTTTTATAACCTGTTGTGCTGTAAAAAATGTGTTCGTATCCGGCGGAGAAAGTATAGTCAGTCGGACGCTAGGAAGAAGAAAGAAAACACCTTAAAGCTCGCATCGCAGCTACCCAAGCAGCAGTGAGAAACGGGCTGGTCTCTGAGTAAGTGAGTAGTGCATGAAGATGAAGGAAGTCGACCGTAGTGTGCCACGTGATAAACGTAACAACATAAACTCATTGGTCACAGTAAAAGACTCAAACAGATTTCTGCAAGTTTCGGATGAGGATCAGCTCAAAAGGTGGAATCAACACTCTTCTGCGGTCTTAAATTGTCAATTCGTAGGTAAAATTGAGCCGGCCGAAGTAGCTATCTCTCCAATACGCACTTTATCTCCCAGTAAAGAAGATTCATTGCCGACATTAATGCGTTGGAGACCCATAAAGCGGTAGAACTTAGGACCTTAGGAGCACTCCTGCAGAGCAGGAGAGCTTGGAAAACATAGAGATTTCCTGACGATTTGAAAAACGGAATGATTATGAAGTAAAAGGTCAACTCGGCAAAAACTAGGAGGATCAGCTTTGGAATTTCCTTTTCAATCCAAGTCAAATCTGGACAACCGGTAGAGGATTTCCAACATTTTGGGAGTATTGTTTACGGGTGGCGAAACTGAATTTGACGTTAACAGCCGAATCAGGAAAGCAAAGACTGCCTTTGGAATGCTCTACGTCTACAAAAAATGGAACAACAACTCCAAGCGGACTCCAATGTTGAATCCGTGCTCGTTTCTAGGTGCAGCACTTGGAAAGTCATAGACACTGTCACATGAAAGCTTCAAACGTTCGTTAATTGAAGTGCGGATTTTCTGGCCCAAACGTATCTCAAATGTTGAACTTCATGCGAGAACAGATCAGGAACCCATAGACTTTATTATAAAAAGACAAAAGATTCAGTAGATTATTGGCCACACGCTTGGAAAAGGCAACGGGTGCATTGCAGTGGAATCTGCTCATGGAATACTCTATGCGGCTGCGGACTGGTAGGTAAAATGGACTTGGTGGCACGGATCGGCAGGTATAATGTCCTTGGTGGCACGGATCAGCAGGTATAATGCCCCTGGTGGCACGGATCTGCAGGTATAATGCCCCACCCCAGTATCACGAATTGGCAGGTATAATGCCCCTGGTGGCATGGATGGCCCGACCGCTTACCGTGGATCAGCATGTACCAAAGCCCTTTGTGGAAATCAAAAAAACAGACTAGAACTTCAATATCGAAACCCCTTACCGCTGGTGGGGGGAAGTTCCAACTATGAAATGGTTGGATCTTTTCAGACTAATTCTTTGGCCAACATTTTTCTAGCTGATACGATAGTATCATTCGGTAGTCGTAGTAGAGGCGATTTTAGCACTATCGTACTTGTAATATTTCCCGAAGGGAGTGAGTGTGAATTGTATGATGCAAAGTTTAATTCCGTATAGGAAAATATTGTGTATAAGAAAAACGTGTGACTTCGGTACAGAGTACACAAAAATACAATCCTACCTCCCATAGTAAGTTGATCTTATCAACTCGCTCTGTAAGGTCTTGTCGTTTGCCTATCCGAGCCAAGGACTCTAGTTTGATGATTCTTACTTGATTTCCATTACATTACATTACATTTCACAGTACTTCGCACATAAATGTAACGAACTACAGACACATATCAGCACTGGTGACTGAGACCATCGGCTGGGACAGAACAAGACATACAACAGAGAGAGACAGATAGACACATAGAAAGAAAGCACACATAACAGAAACCTACGTGGCTCAGAGGAGGAGACTTAGATTTGTATTGTCTCATGTTTTCGCACAGGTGGCCTCAGATAAGCTGGCGATTTTTGTAGAAAAAGAATGCTGCTGAAGCTGGGGTTTGAACCCGTAGCGTTCGGCTTAGCAATCCACTACTCTATCCTCTGAACCATGGCCACCTGCTACTTGATTTCCAATACCCCTTCTTTTCGCTTAATGCATTCGAATCTTTGTATATATATTTGATAGGTAGGTACTATCAAAAAGGTACTATACAAAGATTCGTCTTCGTAAAATTTGCAGAACCCCTTTCGTTTTTTTTTTTTTGTTATTTAAAAAAAAATCAATTTTCCCCGAACCAGCCTGATTGATTTTATTTTCTTCGTTTTCTAGGTACTTATCGGTAGTTCGAAGTTAAACAAGAAATAAACCAAAATGACTGGTAAGTAACTCAAGCTAACTTAACGAATACATTTTTTTCTGTCTTATATTTCACAGTACATTTAAGTGTTGAATATTCTGTAATTTTAATCTCCTCCTCATCGCGGCCCACAAATAAAATACACCTCCGTAATAAGACAAAAAAAAACACAAATCCATCACACAGTAAAAATGGCCTGGCAAGGAAACGCTCCGCCATACTACCATTAAATTCCATTTCCTTAACTGAACTTTCAACTACCTCAGCCTGCTACATGCTGAAATACCTAATGAAAGTTGGGTTATGTTCGGAAGTGTGTAGAAAAGGGTTAATAACACAAATTAACATGTGAGAATCGAGGACACAAGTCCAGTACGAGGCAACACACACCGAAAAAGACACGACACGGTAAAGAGTCTTGTCCGCTCGTCGGTTGCAGTAAATACATGGGGTTGTATAGGAGCAAACCACACCAAAGAAGACAAAAAGTCGCAGACAAAATGTCAACGCCTAAAGCCTAGTACGCAGATCGGGAAAAATTTTATTTCTCATACAAATTTTTTCCTTGCACAAATTTTGTCTTCGATATTTTTCCAAGCGGTACGCAGCTCACGCGCAAAATTTATTATTTAGGTCCGGTGCACACACGCGATTTTTGTCGCGGCGATATCACTGCGATATCGCTTTTACGACATGTGGTACTCACAATCAAATGGAGTGGTGCACACACACTTGCGATATCGCAGCGACACTTCTGCGACACTTCTGCGACACTTCTGCGACATTTCTGCGTTAAAATGTCGCAAAAGTTTCTGCGATATCGCGGCGACAAAAATCGCATTTGTGTCTTGTTTAGCTGTGTTCACCCAGCTACACTGGACTGTTTGGTGTAGTCCAGTGTAACTTTTTTGGTGTTCATTATGCTGCACTGGTGTACACTAGTGCAGAAAATTCTACACTACCTTTTGAGCCAGTGTAGCTTTGTGAAAACTGTCAAATCAAGTCAGCTGGTATAGTTTATTCAATTTATTGTGCAAAGTGAGATAAGTGTGTTTTGGAATTGTTGCTTAAATTTTTTTAATAATTATAAAAATGCATCGCATTGAATTGACTTCAAGTGAAGGACAATCGCTAATCATTCATTGCTCTCCCAAGACAAAATTGAATTTAGAAGAAAGTAAGTAAAAATTGGAAAAACAAAACAAACAAAAAACAACTATATGTATTTCTATTGTAGGTGAAGAATTCAGAACACAAATTTTTGAAGATTCCATGAGGAGAAAAGAAGAAGAAGATTTTGTGCCGATTCCGCCTCCATGTTCGTCACAGACACCGACAACAGACTTCGCCTCATTACCATCAACTTCGGCCCAGGCACAAGAACAGGCACTTGAAAAGGCTGTTTGGCTTGACAGAGATGTGCGCCTGCTCATTTCTCTTTTCAAGGAATCATTCCCTGACCCGGGGAAAAATGTTTTATTAAAAACGAAAAAAAAATGTGGGAGCACATTACGAATAAAATAAATTCCTTTAGCAAGAATTTTTCAACTTGCCAAGTTGAAAACAAATGGAAAACTCTTGAAAGGGCTTTCAAAATTAAATTAAAGAAAAACAAGCAAACGGGAAGTGAAAGAACAACATGTCCTTATGAAAAGTATGTTGCTATTGTTAATTTTTTCTTTAGAATTTATAGCATTTTTTTCACAGTGAGTTGGCAGAAATCCTATTAGACCGGCCATCTATTTTGCCAAAATTTGTGTTGGGATCAAAATTGGATTCAGGAAAATCCAATTTGGAACTTCTTTCGGAGTCAGGTTTTTCCGCAGAACCGATTACGAGTTCAGAAGCTGTGGTTGAATGTAAATATTACAAATTTTTGAGTAGACCGTACATAACATAAACATAATTATCTATATTTAGCTCCTGTAATACAATCTGGGCACGATGAACCGGAAGAAGTGGAAGAAGCAGTCGGTTCTTCTCCAAAAAAGAAGAAACGACCCAGCACAATTGCGGGTGAGTTGATGCAGTGGAGAAAACAGGCCGAGGGTTTCAATAACGAAAAAAAGGAAGCCAGGCAAGCTAGGCTAGATGCGTATAACAAAAGGACTGATGCATATAACCGAAGGACGGACATTTTAAATAACTTATTAAGCGCTTTACAAAATAAGGATTGAAATATGTAGTACTCAATAGTCAAAGATGTTTTTTTTTTTTTTTTTATTTTTATTTTTTTTTTCTTAACTTAAGTTATTTACAGTACAATGTGATATAAATCCAATTAATAAATATAAAAGAAAAGAATTTTTTATAGAAAATTATGTTTCAGTTAGTTTTATTAGTTAAAGTAGTTAAAAACTTCTTCACAAAGCTGTTCCCTGAAGGTAAAACCCTCTTCATGGCTTCTATCAGTATTTTCAGCATGATCTTCGCTAGGTTCTTCCTCATCATTGAAGACAAACTCGTCGTCACTGCATAGGTTGTGCAATACAACGCAAGCACGCACAAAGTGGCATAACTTCTCCATGCCTCGCAGCTTACAATAATAAAGTTGCCTAAATCGCTGCTTGAGAATGCCAAAAGAATGCTCAATAACTATTCGTCCGGAACTAAGTTTTCTGTTGAAATTTTTTTGCCTTGACGTCAAGTGTCCATTGTCTCGAAAGGGTGTTATGCAAAATTTTGAACAAGCATATGCCGAATCACCCAAAAGGAAAAAATTGTTGCATAAGCTTGGCAATTGGGGATAAATGCAACTGTTTTCATAGACCCTGTTGTCGTGACCGAGCCTGGATACCCAACGAAGATATCTATGAATTTTTTGTTCTCGTCGCATATTCCCTGCAAGCAGATGCTGACGACGTTCTTTCGATCGATGTAATCATTTTTGCCGTGTTTAGGTGGATCAATCCTTATACGAGTGCCATCAATTACTCCTAAAATTGGAACAGTTAAAAAATTAAAAGTTAGTCATTTTCATCTTGTATGTAAAAAAAGAAACATTACCAATAACACCATACATTCCGGTTTTTTCCTGCATTATACGAGCAGTCTCCACTTTTTTTTCATCATTTGGCCATTTTATGGTTGCTTCGCAAACATTACTCAAAAAGTAAATCACCCTTTTGATCATAGAACAAACTGTTCCCAAGGCCACATTAAAGCGGTCGGCAATATCTCTGTAAGAGCATGCTTCATGGCCTGCAAACCAGAGAAAAAGAGCCATATGCATAGCCGTATTTAGGGGGAGGGTTACGGGGTTTAACCCTCCCCAAAATAATTTTGTAAAGCAAAATCAAATAACTATTGATTAATAACATTATGATTTTTTTTTTGTCTTGCTAACACTGAATTTATAACTTTTCCATTGAAGCTTAAGGGTATTTTTCTATTTTCTTCCAGAAACGTTTGTATATTTATTCGGTTTGGTAAAATCAAGATATCATTTACTACTCTCGCCATCTAGTTACCTACAAGCAGAGATAACCATATTTCTTTTACATAAGTCGTTACATGACCAAAAATTAAGGCAAAAACTACTGCAATGTCCCAAAGGCAGTAAGAATTTTTATTCTTTTGTAAAAAATATGAAGAATTTTTCTTCTTCTTCGGTCCCTACGCTCGTTGACAGTAAAAAACTCCAGTTGTAAGCTGTCCCGCGAAAGCCGCTAGAGGGTGTCATGATTCTCCCAATTCCTGAGCGCGTCAATGATTCCATGGGAAAAATCTTCTTCCGCAGTCGTGCTGTGGCGAGAGTCCTAGAAGTTCTCAACATACATTAATCTGCTGGTCCGCATGGTATCCCTGGTATTAATCTAAAGAGGTGTTCTTCCACGCTAACAAGCTTTTCCATCTATCCTTCTTATGGGCTCGTTCCGAGCAGTTTGAAAACTGCATTTGTCCGGCCAATTCCAAAAAAAGGCGAATCTTCTTTTCCCTCCAATTATCGTGCGATTGCACTACGTCCCTTCCTTGAATGGTCATCGAAACGCTGATATACCATCAACTCAAGAAATATCTCGAAGACCGAAAGCTTCTTAATGACCGGCAGTACAGTAACAGGTCCACTGGTGATCTGATGGTTTATCTCACCAAACAGTGGAACAAATCTTTCGATATCGGTGAATCCCTTCTTCGTTGGATTAGAAACTTTCTTTCGAACCGTTCACTACAAGTTGTATTGGACGGATTAAAGTCTCAAACCCACAATATAAATGCTGGTATACCCCAGGGCTCCGTTTTGTCTCCGACCCTCTTTCTCATTTTTATAAATGATCTCTTATCTGTAAGTTAGCTTAGCTTTTCTTATTCATTTCCAGACTCACATTCCTCCTCTTCGGATGTGGAACTGCAACGGCAAAATATGATAAGCTCATTAAACACTGAATTCAACAGCATTGTACAATGGAGAATACAAAATCGCGTAGAATTTAATGCTTCGAAAACTCAATGCTGTCTTGTATCGTTAAAACGAGATATACATACCTCCCCTGCCACTGTCCATGAGTGGCACTTGCATCAATGAGACCGAACATCTCGAGATTCTCGGTATGTGCATCAATGACCCCCGTTTGTGGAATGAGCACATATGCGATGTCACCAAAAATGCCGCAAAATGTTTGGGTTTCTGAAGACAGTGCAAGAAATTTTTCTCTACGTCTGATTTGGCCAAGATAAGGGCCTTATATCCGTCCAAAGCTTGAGTATAATTCCCATCTTTGGGCTGGTGCTCCAGTTACATACTTAAGCCTCTTTGACGGTATACAAAAAAGAGCCCTAGGAGACATAACCAACTCATTCACCTCGTTAGACCACCGTCGTATCGTGTCGTGTCTCTTTCGGTTCTATCGTTACTTTTACGGTAAGTGCTCAAGTCAAATAGCCAGTTGCATTCGCCGGTTATACTCACGCTTCTAGAAATGGCCATCAGTTTACCCTCGAGTACAACTTCGGACGTACTCTCAAGTATAGAGAATCGTTCTTTAGCCGTACTTCAAGAATGTAGAACTCCCTTCCACACTCTGATTTTCCAATTCAATACAATGATCAGGTATTTAAGACCAATGTACACCGGCAGTCCGGCACCTCCTTGCCAACCCCTTTCCATTAATAAAGGGTAATAGATACACTCAAAAATTATTTTTAAACTTTCCATCAAATATTGTTTCGTGAACAAATGAATTGGCTTCGGCGAATTGAAAAAATGTGATAAATTTGATAAATTTGTTTCCTTTATTTATTAAAAATTTGAAAAAATTATCATTTATCTTAACCCCCTCCGAAACAAAATCCTAGCTACGGCTATGGCCATATGGCTTTCTGCTGAGTACGTTTTAACAGGATCCAGTTTTTTGAACTCCTCTGAGGCCGATAATTTTTGCACTAACTGATTAAACAGCTCGCTACTAATTCGAAAGTGAGTTACAAATTCCTTTTCCGAGTAATGTGGAACTACATCCTTTAGATATTTCTCAATACACGTCCTTTTTATTTTAAACAAGGAAAACAAAATCACATTTTGTTTTTCTGCTTCAGATTCTGAAGACGAATCACTTTCTAATTCCACTTCGCTTTCACTGCTAATTAATTCTTCCAAAATTATATTTTTGATTGTTGCTTCCATTTTAATACTTGCTGATTTTTAATTTTTGATAGATTTCTTTAACATCTGATTTTGACGTTTTTGCTTGAACTTACACTGACAGTTTTCATGAAATTACACTACACTACACTACACTACACTGAATTTTTTGTGGATGAACACGGCTATGTTTTCTATTGTGCAGTGCACACATGCGATTTTTACCGCGAGTTTTGATCAAATTGAAAGGGAAAATATGGAGGATTTTGATGCTGTATTCTTTTTATATGATTTTTATTTTGATTTTTGGTGAAACTTTGACCGCCAACTCATCAAAAGATCTTACACTCATTCGAAAATTGTTAAAAAAATGTTCAGGATTTTGTCTTTTATTTTGAAACGATGAATAAAATAGTCCTTTTGTTAGCCATTAACATCAGTGACGTCATTTCTTTTTATTAAGAACATAATTTTTATGCACGAGATACGTGAAAATTTTTTTTTCCTGTAAACCTCCATTGTTTAAATACAAACTCGAAGCAAAGATTGAAACCTGCGGTAAATGTCGCAAGTGTGCACTGAAAAGTTGCGATATCGCTGCGATATCGCCGCGACAAAAATCGTGTGTGTGCACCGGGCCTTAGAACCGCTGTAAAGAAAAAGTCTCCACTTACATTTGTCTCGACAAATAATGTTCGAAGCATTATTCTGCCGGAAAAATAGTGACAAGGAAAAAAAAAACAAAACAAAAGTAAACAAAAAGAAATGAACCAAGACTGAGATGGACTTTTTTATTGAATATTTGGAAGAAACAAAGAAAAAAAAAGAATTCTATTAAATTCGCAACAAAAGCAATTTATGCAATTTAGTAGAAGAGCGGTTTAACATATGGGATGTTGGTAACAAATTGCTTTGCAGAATGGAGGTAAGTTATTCGTTTGGCTTTGTCAATTGGAAATCTGGAATCTAGAAAAAAAGCATTCTGGTTTCAAAATCAGAAGGGAATTCTCTTCTTTTCAAAATCAGAAATCTCACTTTTGCCCAACCGAACGCATTCAGAATGCTTTCAACTTTCAGATTGCCATTTAAAAAAGCATTTCTTGTCGACAAATAGACATTTTTCTTCATTTCTCCAACTTCAAAATTTTGCGCGGGACAAAGAATAGTTTTGTAGAGATTAAAATTGTAGAGATAAAATTTGTCTTTTCCCGGTATGCGTACTAGGCTTAAAAGTCCACACCGTCTTATGAAGAAACACACACCAAAGTGAACAAGCAAACAAACAGAATTCGACAAACAGACATGTCGGTTGCTCATTGTTGGATTTGTATTGTATTCACGGTTGCCGTTTTGGTAGAATTCTACCAAATTTGGTAGATTTCTATTGCTCTGGTAGGTTGGTAGATTCATGTTTAATTTGGTAGATTTTAATCCTTTCGAATGCAAATGTTTATGAAAATATTAACAAACCTGCCCTAAATTTACTTTTCAAATTAGATTATTTTAAACAATCAATGGTCTTACATTTTCAATTGAATCTACTGTTGTGTGTAAACCCATTATGCTAAGTTTATTAGACAGAATCATTGATTAAGAAGTACCTACAGGAAGCGGTCTTATGAATAAAAAGTGAAGCATTTTTCTAAGTAGTGTGAGTTTCACAAACAGAAACGCATTACAAGAGGGCTGGTCTTCAGTTGAATGGTTAATATCAGCGGAGCCAAGCGAAATATGATTGAATCAGGATTATATCGATTGTGCATCAATTTTATTTTTCAATTTCAATTCTTTTTTTGGACTACATGGTGTTTTAACGTTCAAGGTGTACATGCACGATTTTAATTTTTTTTTCGTTACATTTTCATCCTTAATTCATCATATTTATTGTCGTATTCGAAAGCGTATTCTATCAACAACTTGATCGGGTGTTAAAAAGCACAAGAAATTGTGTAGCGCCTAACGATCACCAACAAAAATAAATGCGCCCCCAAACTCGATTTTTTGTTTTTTTTTGACAGATGAAACTACAAAACAACATTTGAACAATTACAGCTCAGCAAAATGACAGCACAGGCCCAGTTTGACAGCAGAGGCCCAAAAATTTTACAGCAGGGGCCCCAAAATTTGATATAATCAGAAATGTTTGTTGCTTCACTCACGAACACTGTACGTGTAGCTTACACCGCTTCCTGTACTTCTTATTCAATGGACAGAATGCACTCATTTGCATCTTCTGTCAAAAATTAAATTCTGGTTGTTAAGAAAAATAATAATTCGAAAAGTTGAATATAACGAATAAATCAGGGATAAGTAATGTCGTTTTCCATTGGTCGTCCAAAAGCATTCGGAAGAGTCCAGAAGTCTTCTGAAACCATTCCATTGGACTGACTTTAACAGACGGAATGCTTCTGAGAAGAGCAGAAGTCTTCCGTTTTGAAAACAGAATCGTCCGAAGAATGACACATACATCATAACCCGTTCCATTGGAGGTAGAAGAAGAAACGTCAAAAAAAAGACGAATGGAAAACGACACAGGTATTTAATGATTAAAAATTATATTTTATATAAAATAAATGTGATGTTTTTTATAAAATTGAACTTTGGTAGATTTTTCTATGAATTGGTAGATTTTGGAAACTTTTGTGGTAGAAATTTTTTTCGGAGAACGGCAACCGTGATTGTATTGCGATATTTCTTATTGTATTTTGTGCAGTTTGGTATGGATGTTGTTGTAATGGTAAAAAGAATTAAAAATGTACATTCAAATTAGGGTTAAATTCCTTGAACTGTTTATCGTGCGTCGCTTCCAAAATTCAATTCCTGTTTAACGTTTGGTGTGAAAGGAACATCAAAACGTGGCGAGATTTCTTTTGTGTGGATGTTTGTGGTTACAAAGAAGTGTGCGTGGAAACCCGAATACATTTTTTCGTATGTATATGTATACATATGTATGTTTAATATATATATACATTATACAGATATGTAATTCCCACAGTTTGTCTGTTTCTCGATAAATGTGTTTGTGCCATACATCGAGGAATAAAGAAGCAAAATAAAAATTAAGATAGGGAAAACTCAACCTAATTTTTTTTTCGATTTTTGTTTTCTTTGTTTGTCCGCTGGCAAAACACACCGAATGCGACAAAGCCAAAATATTTTGTCTTTGTCGTCCTCGGTGTGGGGTGGAATACGAGACGACACGAATTTTTGTCTTGAGACAAGAAGATGTTTTGCCCGCTTCGGTTTGTTTTTAGCCTAACGGTTGCACATTTCATAACAACAGTCGCTCTTCATAGGGTGGAAGGTTAAAGGGATCTTCCCAACCTGAATCAAGGTTACCTATAGGGCAAACCGAATAAATCTGCACTGGACTGGACAGCTTCATTACGTTGAACCAGACACCAGACTTGTAATGAGTATTCAAGTAGTGGTCTGATAAAAGTTATATAAAGAGATTTTGTAGCACACGGATCACAGAATTCTTTGGACCGATGTTTCACGAACCCTAAATTGGAGTTTGCCTTACTTAATTATAATTTGATCAATATGAGAGTTGAATCTAAAATGGGAGTCACATAACACACTTAAATCAGAGAGTGATGTTACAACGGGAATAGGTTCACCATTAATAGTGTAAGTTCTGTTAGTCATTGGTATCTTCTTCTTCTATCTTCTATATCTATATATCTATATCTATATCTATATCTGTATCTATATTCTAATATATAAAATTCTTCTGTGACAGTTTTAGTGGTCGTACTTCTCCGAAACGGCTTGACCGATTTTGATGAAATTGTATATGTGTATTCAGTAGGTGTGAGAATAGGTTTATAACTATTTTTTATCCCTCTAATTTTGAAGGATGGCTCACGCACACATTTTGTGTTTGTGTTGGCAGTTTTTTTTAATATAATTTTTATATGGTGTGGCATTAAGAAATACATTCAATCCTTAATTTTCAACTTCCTACCACTCACCCCTATTTCAGTTTTCATGAAAATTTCATCGATTATTATTATTATCGTTTGTACATTGATCGCAGTAGGGATAGTGCCATTAAAGATTATTATTCTAAATTTTAGAATCTAAAAGGTAGGTTAAATAATAAAAGATAAATAAAAACATTCATACTATACTGTTTGTCATCATTAAAACAGCAAACAATGCCAATGCGGGGTAGAGGGTGGTCTTGGTAGTGGGTAGTGGCGTGGTCAGGTAGTGGGTAGCGGGTAGTGGGTAGCTGAGTGACGGATTGTGGTTAATGGGTAGTGAGAAGCGGGGTATCGGTGTAGCGGGTATGGGTTGACGTAGCGGGGAGTGCGGGTAAAGGGTATTGGGGTAACGGGTAGAGTAGTAGCGGGATACCAAAGGCTAGAGCTTTTATTTATCGATATATAAATGTATCGTAACTTTGTAAAGCATTCACTATCTATAAGATATCTCTTAATGTGAAATAATTTTTTTTAAATCTAACAATAAACAATAAAGACCAATAAAATTGAGAGAATTGAGAGATTGAGGCAGTACGAAGTCTGCAGGGTGTTTTTGTTTGTTTTTTTGTACGTTTCTTATAGTCTCCGAAATGGCCCAACAGATATTTGTGAAATTTTCATGGTTAATACTGTTGTAATCAGTGATGATTTTTGTGAAAAAAAAATTGGAAAAACCTCATGGAAGAGTGAGAAAACTGGGGTGCCAGCACGTAACTTGTTACAATCGAGCTTTGTTCATCGTTTATCAACTCGAAACAAATATTTTTAGGCAGCACGTAACTTGAAACGAGTTTTCGCTTAAAATTTTCACTGTGAATCATAAAATCAAAAAAATGTCAAACATTTTTTCATTAAAATTTGTAGGTAATTTTTCAAGTTAATACAAAAATGACATTTTTTGATGCTAAACGTGCGGATGATTCATCCTGGATGAAGAAGAGTCCAATGCAATATTAAAGAGAAGATATTCTAGTGACAAAAGCAATCCCTTAGAAATGAGTGATAATGGGGAATGCATCAGAAACAAGTGCAGAAATACGGTTTAACAATAACCATTGTCATAAAATGAGTAAAAATACTCTTTGTTCTTTGTTTATGGCCCGATTTGGTTTGGGTTCCATATTTTTTCCTTACAGAAATGCTTGCTCGATAACTATTTTCTGTCGAGTATTTTTTTCTGTTTCAAACGTCTATTTCAAAATTGTATGCTGTAAAATCTGACGATACAATCGAGTTCATTCGATTAAAACAAATTACGTGCTGCCACTGCTCGATTGTATCGAGTAAACTCGATTGTATCAAGTTACGTGCTGGCACCCCTGGAAAAACCAAACAAAGGTCCGAATAAGATTTTTTTTTGCTTACAATTTTTTGTTTCAAAATGGGTTTTCAAATGGAAAAATGAAAGTTCTTGATGAAAAACTCGGAAAACTCATTGGTTTTCCAAGGGAAAATTGTTATTGAAGTTGATCTGACGGGCGGCGATACGAAGTTCGCGGGGTCAGCTAATAAATTATAATTAAGAAACTGATGTCTTGAAAGATTGAAGTCTAACCATTTATTCACTTATTGGACTCTGAAATGAAAAAGTGCAACATTGAAAAGTTGTTGTAAATCAATGTACCTAACCAAACCATGAGCTGCATAAATCAACTGTAATTACTGCGAAAACTCCGGTAGGCAGGACACCTAGTTCTGTTTAATGGGGGCTGGTATGCGGCTGTTGTTGAATTTTAATTCTTTGAGCAGTGTGTAGGTTTTCCATTGTCAATTGTGGACTTGGCCTGAAACAACAGTCTCCGCCAGCCAGTTTGGTACCTAGCTAGCTGTCTCCAGTTTTGCACTCAGAGTTGATTGAGGTCTTCTTCCACTTGAGTGCGCCACCTGAGTCACGGTCTTCCTCTACTTCTACGTCCCTCGGGAATAGTGTTTTAGGCTTTCCGGCCAGGAGCATCGGTGATCCGCTCGAAATGACCGAGCCAACTGAGTCTCTGCACACACATCACGCTGTGTTGTTCTTCTCAAGAACAATGTTAAGATACCCTTTTTTGACATCGAAAGATTCCGTAAGCTCATTGCCAAACTTGATGGCGCAGCGTGAGTTCTCCACCGTCATTTTGCACAAGCGAACGAATTTGGCAGGGATGCAAAAACCAGACATAGCGTTATACAGTACGTCTCTGTAGATGCTGTCATATTCGGCCTTAAAATCGATGAAAAGGTTATTAAGACGATGCAAGAATTTTTCTCCCCGTCTGATCTGCCTATCTACCTTCATACTATATCCGTCCAAATCTTGAGTACAACTCGCATCTTTGGGGTGGTGATCCAGCGTCACTTTAAGTCTCTTATATGTACTGTTATTATGGTATACAAGTTCAGATTGATTTGTGAAGAGAATGACAATGACTGACTCATTCATTTACTCACTCGTCTAGTCCCTCTCTCTCTCTCTCTGTTTTATCATTACTTCTACTTCTACGGTAAATGCTCTAGTGAAATAGCAAATTGTATTTCTCCCCTTCAACAAAACACACTTAATATTACTATTCGCGGTTCGCGCCCATCAGTTTGCCCTCAAGCCCAACTTAGGACGTCCTCTCAAGTATAGATAATTTCGTTCTTTAGCAATACAATGCGAATGAAGTACACACTATCTTTCCCAATCATAACAATTTTCAGGACTTCAAGACCAATGTACATCGACACCTCCTTTCGAACACCTTGAACGAAACATTATTAAAAAAAAAAAAAAACAAAACAAAACAGTATACCTACAGACATTTCTGGTTTTTCCCAAACAAACTAATAAACATTTCGTTTTTAAAAACCAATCTAGATGATAACTTAGATCGTGAAGCTGCAGAGAGGGCCTTCCAAAACCCAAGAATTAGACAAGCCTCTAACCCGAAGGTTCTTATCATCGTAACGGTGAGCATTGATTTAAATTGTTCATATTCGTTCTGCTAATATTGGTTTGATCTTTCCAATAGTTTCAATTGCTCATAACATATGCACTATTGGCATTCTCACTGTGCCATAAACAAACTGAATTATGGATCAACCAACACCTTAATTATAGCTTTTATGTTATGGGCCTTACTATCACGTGTGTGTTGGCAATGGCATGCATTGAAAAATGTAGAAGAACATTTCCGATCAATTATATACTCATGATGGTTTTTACACTCGGCATGTCGTTTTTGCTTCCAGCACATCTAACTAAAATCGAACTGCACGCCCTGGCACTTGTAAGTGTTACACGAACAAAATAGTAGGTCTAGGTACTTATACTCCTTTGGATAACTAACTTTTTTTGTCTGCCTTTTTTAGATTCTGTTCGTTGGATATGTGTTGGTTGTTCAAATATTGTTTGCAATGTTGGGAATATATACCAAAACTGATTTTACTGGTTTGGGAGCTATTCTCTTCGGCGGCTTTCCTGTTATTATCATTTTCTGTACAGTGGATATTGTTAGTCTCTTTGCAGACTTATACACCTTTTTTGGTTTTATGATTATCTTAATCTTGGATATGCAAATGATGATGGGCGGAAATCGCATGGTCATAATTAAACCCGAAGATTACGTGTTTGCTGCGGTATTGATTTATTTTGATATTGTTTACATCAATTTTGTATATGAATAAATAGAGTTAAATGTTATGTGTTTCGTTAACTTCAGTATTGGAGTTCTCAAATTGGCACGATTTATGTTTGTTTGTTGTTTAGTGTCTTTGTCTTTCATCGGGACAAGATCCCTCCCCATCCGGCGAGCTAAGCCGTGCTACGCCAGCGTGCCAGTCCCGGTGAAAGAAGTCCGCGTTTTGTTTTGATTGTCTGTGGCTGTTGTCGATTCCGGTCGGCACTATACCGTCAGTAGACCGTTTTTGGTACGCCTAGAAGACGACCCTAATAGATTTTTGTAATTTCCGCTTCCGAAAGATCTTCAAAGCCATAACCGGACTACACTTCAATCAAAAATAGCAACAAATAATGGCTCTTCAAGAGCTGTCGCACCAAGGCCTAAGTGGCTTACGCTCATCAACAATTCTCTGAGTGCGTGTGAAGAATTGAGGGGACCTACAATTTAACGCCGATTCCGAACGGCAAAGTTGAGAAGCACTTTTTAATGACAGATTGATACTCTTGGAAGATTTGTCTGGTCTTCGCAAGAGGCAGTACCCGTGAAAGATGAAATAAAAACTTGGCCTGAGTAGGACTCGAACCAACGACGTTCTGCTTAGCAGCCAACGCACTAACCAACTAAGCTACGGGCAACTGCTTCATCAATTTTTTTCGGTTTTTAATATTGATCTGTTTTTGAGATAGAGAATTTTTAAAAAAAAAGCTTAAAATTTGTTTTTAAAAATCCAAAAAAAAAAATTTGAATACAAAATATTATTTGGATCAACTTATTCAAAAAAAAAAAATTACCCTGATCGCAATTTTGTTTTTGGAGAAAATCTGATAACAAAAAAACGGTTCTATGGGAGGTACCGTTTTGGAGCAATACAAAAATATTTTTTTTTACATAAAATACATCAGTGTTTAAAAAAAATTTTTCGAGCAAGTTTAAAAAAAATTGTAGGAGCCGTTTTTGAGAAAATTGAAACCCTCAATTTTGATCTTAACTTTAACTTTTCTCATAAAGCTATTGATTCATGATTGACTTTATTTTTATTTACATTATTTTCAATGGGCAATTCATTTTTGACTTCATCGTTGCCAACTATTTCTTTATTTACACCAGGATGTGTAGGAACAGTTGAATTTGAATTGAGAGTAACAGTAACATGATAATTTGAGTTCGACTGTTTCTTTAATTGATTTTGATGAACATAACGAATTTTTGAATCAAAGGGCACGGTAGTGCCCAGCCAAGTTCTAGCACTGCTCCCTTTTTACAGGATTGAACTCAACCACATTTTTAACCCCCCATAACTTTTGAACCCATAGAGTTAGAAGTTTTAAATTTGAATTACGTATTAACTTCATAGGCACGAAGTCCCTGTAAAAAAAATAATTTTGTAGAACCACTACTTCCTGAGATATTGAACAGTAAAAATTTCAAAAACCGTAATTGACTGACTGACTGACTGACTGATCATCAAAATTATGAAGCACTTCTAACAATAGCAGAATCTTGAAATTTGGTACAATGGTTGGTTTTCGGCTGGTAAAGAAAAAATCGAAAATTTCAATTTGCTCATTCAGGGGGCGTGCTATCCGCCCACTTTCTAAAACTGGTCGTAGGATGTTGAAATCTAGAAATCTTGTAAAGTTTTGGTTGAATAACATAAAAAAAA
This sequence comes from Sphaerophoria taeniata, assembly GCA_943590905.1. NCBI lineage: Eukaryota > Metazoa > Arthropoda > Insecta > Diptera > Syrphidae > Sphaerophoria > Sphaerophoria taeniata. The sequence continues at coordinate 16,885,818 of OX016540.1, read as the reverse complement.
TGAGAAAAAAAGCTGTTTCCATTTAGGGGCGTGGTATCCGCCCACTTTGTTAAAATGGTCGAAAATGTTTAAATTCGAAATTCAGATAGGATTTCGGTTGAATATAAGAGAAAATATAAGTACAAAATTGCAGTTTCATTACAGGGGCGTGGCTGCCACCCACTTTCTTAAAATGGTCATAGGATGTTGAAATTTAGAATTCTGGTTTGTTTAACTTCATAAAACTCCATGAGTAACTTTCTTTAGTGGTTTCACAATGGACCCTTGATGTCTAAATGTGACATCTGGACCAGCCACTCTAACCTAGCATAAAGCCATGTTGTTCAAAGCATAAAAAATCCTTAAAAGAAAACATGAGCTACGAAGGTGATTTGCCAGTTATTGTACACGGAGTATTATTGTACATCATTGGAAAATTAAAAATATTATTATCCAAATTTGAGATACAATTTTTATCTAACACAAGTTTTCCCAATGAAGACTAAGCCGTTTGAACACCACATTCAGCCAAACCATTACTTTGGCTATGATACGGCGAGGTCGGCATATAATCGATTTTGTGTTCTTGACAGTATAGTCGGAAAGAAGTGCATTAAATGGAGGACCATTATCCGTGACCATACATTTTGGATAACCGAATATAACGAAGATCTCTTTAAGTTTTGTAGTTAATGAAGACAATGTGATTGAATTCATGACTTTGACTACGAAAAACTTGCTGTAAGCATCCACCTTTATGAGACACGTTTTCCCAAATATGTGAAAAAAAATCAAGATGAATGCTATCAAAAGGCTGATGGCTGATCTACCTTATGCCACGAAGTGGGACACTTTTCTTTTGGAACATTTCCGTTATCATACATTTATTACAACATTACAAGACTTAACATACATTTCTATGTCTTTGTTGGCACTAGGCCACCATACGTACGACCTACTCAACATCTTCATACGAACGATGCCCACATGACCGTTATGCAATATTTCAAGAACAGAGTGTCGAATTTTTTTAGGAATGACTAACCGATGACTATAAAATACACATTTGTCTTCTAAACAAAGTAGATCCCTTTTTAAAAATAACGGACAAATTTCTTCTTTAACCACTTTAGGCCAACCATAACGAAGGAATTTTGAAATTAATTGCATAATCCGGATCTTTGAGAGTTTCGTCTTGGATCAAGGCAAAATCAACTACATTCTCTGATCCAAAATAGTTCTATTTTTGATTCTATGTTTAAAGGATGCCGTGATACAAAATCTACATGACACATACTAGAACCTCTCTTATATAGGTACTATTTTGTATTGGTACTGAGACAAAATTATTGCCCAACGTTGTAGTCTGGCTGACGCAACAGCAGAATTATGTTTGCTGGGACTAAAAATTCCCTTAATAGCCAAATTATCGGTACACATAACAAATGTATGACCGTAAATGTACGTGTGAAATTTTTGTATCGCGAAAACTACTGCGAGACCTTCCCTATGCAACTGAGAATAGTTGTGCTCAGATGCACTAAGAGTACATGATGCAAAAAATACTGGCTTTTCTACACCTTGCACGACATGAGCTAAGATTGTCCCAACGCCGACTGGGCTGGCATCAGCTAAATTACAATTTCTTTGTCCGGATCGTAAAGCTCTACTAAGGACTGTTTACATTTTTGGAATACATTTTCGCAATCGGCTGACCATTCGAATTTCATTCCATTACGTTTGAGACAATTTAAAGGTTAACAACTATCGGTAGCAAAATTAGGAAGGAATTGATTATAAAAATTTAACAAACCTATATGAAAGACTCTAGTTATTGAATATTAGTTGAAGCAGGTGCTTCAAGGATGGCTTTCACCTTTTCTTGGTTAGGCCTTAACCCCTCAACCAAAATATTATGTCCCAAAAAATGCACAGATGGTTCAAAAAATTTGCATTTTTGTAAATTAATGCGGACATTATGCAATGAAAGCCCACGCAGAACTTCAAATAAAGTTTTCTTGCATTCTTCAGTTGATGAAGCTCCGACCAAAATGTCATCAACATAGCACTTTACTCGTTTCAGGCCCAACAAAATCCGACCCATAATTGATTGAAAAATTCCTGGCGCAATACTTATGCCAAGGACAAGACGAGTATGTGCAAATAGACCTAGCCGAATCACTAACTTTCACTTGCAGGTTGCAGGTATGCTCCTGTTAAATCAATCACGCAGAAGAATGAGCACCCTGAAAGCTTGGCAAAAATTTCTTGAATCTTTGGAAACGGATGGAAACTTTAACTAAAATTCCTTCACTAATCAAACGATCTATTTAAGCTTCAACCTCGTCTCTAAGTGCCTGGCTCAGTGATCACTTTATAACAAGATTGAAACCCTACCTATCTTTTACCCTCCAAATACCGCAAAAGTTATTTTTTTTTATTTTTTTTTCTAATTTCGTGTACGTGAATAAAATTGAAATACAGCAACAAAGTATTGAGGTGAGTTTGTCGGATTTGACAGTTCATTCTTTTTGTACAAAAAAAAAAAACTAGAATGAGAATTTCTATTCGATTATTTTGAAGTGAAGAAAAACATTTTTTTCGGGTAATTTGAAATCGAACTCAATTAATCATTAAATTTGAAATGTATTATGTATCTTTTTAGTGCTGAGTATTTAATGTCAAGAGACGTGACAAATGCTTCAAATGTCGCGCATCCCGTGAGGAAAGCGAAAAAGGTGGCGAAGGCAGCGATGAAATAAGCAACATTCTAACTAAAAGTATAAACACGCTACTAACATTTAGCATACCAGTTATCAATTTTCAAACAAATTATATTTAAATAACATAAACCAACTACTTTCTTTGTACCTGACCACAATTCTTGAATATATCGAATCAAAACAAAATCAAGAAATAATGCTAAGTAATTTGGATGTACTGACAAATGAGGAAGGTGTCCTCACAAAAATGCAAGAAGTTGTCCCCGAACCAGCCGAACACGATCACTATCTCAAATACTACACCAGCGTTAGAACCTTGCTCCGATCGGAGCAAATTTGCTCCACTTTTAAGGAAAAATAAAAATCTACTCCGACGCTCCGATTTTTTGAGATTTACTCCACTTTATCCACAAGGATAATTTTAACTAATATTCACCCCTACCACAGAGTTCCTCGTAGCAAAGTTCCGAACGTAAAGCTCCGCTACGAATACGAACAAATTATAATCATAAGGCCCGAAAGAAATAAATAAAGGCATTGCCACACACAAATCAATATTCCGAATTTCGGAATCAGTTGACGTACTTCAAAATATGAAATTCAAAACAAATTGAATATCTACGAAGTTTTTGCAAGGCGGATTTGAAGTTGTTATTTGAACTAAAAATGGATTGAATAGCAGTTGCAGTTGTTGTTATTATTTAAAGAAATCGACAGCGAAAACGTGCATCAAATATATAAAAGAAAACGTTAAAAGATGCATTCAATTCATTCGATTCTTCAAGTTTTTTGGGTGTTGGATGCCATTTGTTGACGTGTCCAGGACAGTAATTTTAATTACAGTTTTTCTAGGTCAAAAAAATGTGCATTTTATTCTGACCACCTGAAGCTTAAATTTCTTTTTCATTAATTATGTACTAGTTTTCTTAAAAAACATGCCTTCCAATCTAGCCAAACGCCCAAATCTTCAAAAAATAGGAATACATTTTGACGGTTTCAGTTGAAAAAATATGCATCTTCTCCAACTGCTTGCATCCTATGCGGGTGGACCTATGTTATTTAGGTCTAGTCTCACTTGGTCCCAATAGGCGTTCACTTCCCCCTTTTGATGCTTTTGTTAATTCTTGGGCAATTTCGGGACTTTTTTCCACGAGTAAGTTATTGTAATGGGGCCGATTCTGTGAATACCCAGTTTTTCTCACTGGAATTCCAATCAACCCTTTTTATCATGATGTCTCTGAATGTGTATTGTGTATGCATGTGGGTTGAGATTTTTTCTGCTCGATTATCTCGCGAACCACTAATGATATTGACATTTGATTAGTCTCATTCGACGCGAAATTGCTTGATTGAGAACTGATAGATTTCAGCGAAATCATTCAGCGATTTTTTAATAGGAATGAAAAAAAAAATTATTCCCATGTGTGGTCCTTATTCTAAAGAATATATCGGGAAGGTTAAAGAAGCATTTGGAGCCCGGTAGTCTTCAAAGCAATTTATATGAAGCACAGCTCCGATAAAAAAAATATTCGTAGAAAAAACTATCAATCTTCCTATTCGTTCGGGGCTTGTGATGTCGATTTTACGAACTCCGAATTTCGTAGCAAATAATTTTATTACGACGGGACCTATGATACTTTTTTTCGGGATTCGTAGTACGAATCTACTACGTCGGGGCCTGTGATTACGATGAATATGCTTGTTTCCACTACACTTATCTCGAGATTAAGCGAAGTAAATTTAGAATAAATCTCGTTTTTTTTTTTTGGATTTTGGGTAGATGAAAACGTAGTATTATACTAAACGTACTATTATTCAACGTTTCGATCTACTAGTATGTACCCTAAATCCCAAAAAGTCAAGATTTGTTCTTAATCTACTTCGCTTAGTCTCGTGATAAGCGTCAATGGAAGCAGCATATTAATCAAATGACGACGTTTTTTCCCTTTTATTGAAGAATGAAGCGCTATCATACCGATGGCTTATGGACAACTAACACATGAAATTCCTGATGGAATCAGGTTAGAACAACGAGAATTGGAGTTTTAGAATTAACATGTTTTGGACTCGGTCGATGTTTTGGAAGCTGTGAAAATGAACTCCAGAAAGTGAAGACGCTACTATTTTACAAAAATTCAATATTGGAAGAAATAATAAAGCTCAGTTCATTGTAAGACTATTACGACTATTTGGACTGCGTCAAAAATCCAGCTATTTACGGCGGTTATAAGTACTTTGTGTCTTTAAAAGATGAATACACCCACTACTTCGCAGTTATTTATCTATTAGTAATAAGAAAGAAGTTTGAAGCTTTGGGAAACATTTTAAAAATACGAAGCACTTGTGACAGCATTGCTAACGACGATGGGACCAGGGTCGAGCTTAGCAACTTGCATTCTACAGAAGAAGTCATAAAGAGGAATATAGCTGAATAAACTTTTACTGAAGAAATTTCACTGAAAAGTAAATATCTTCTTCTTGTTTGAAATCTACTCCGAAAATTTTGCATTTGCTCCACTTTTTTTTCAAATTCGCTCCGAAATTTTATAACAGAGGTTCTAACCCTGTACTACACGCAGTATTATATGGCGGAGATATCGAAGGAGCAATTCGGAAACCTGCCGTGTCGGTGAATCAGTTGGGCGAGTCGGCCAATTCAGGCGCTGCTGTTGCATTATCAGCTATTCAGAGGAAACAGAATAAGATGAGGAGTATAGAGTAAGCTGCAGCTTGGGTTGCTGTCGCAGCTGCTGCAGTAAAGGCAGCCATCGCAGCCGCAACTGTGGTCCCGCCAAAGGGAAACGATGACAAACAATATCGTAAGTTTGATAATTTCATCTGATCGTTCGAGAAATCACTTTTCTATATTCCAATCCAGCTACCAATACGATGGTTTCATCAGGATACTACTACGACCCAAGTACTAGTCTATATTACGAAGCCCAATCGCAGTACTACAACAACGAAACCGGTGCCTACTTGTACCTGGATCAGCGCAAGAGAACTTACGTCTTCTGCTGCTCAAGCTGTCGTTCAGAACACCCTCGATGACACCGCTTCGACTAGCCAAATCGCAGGATGCAGCCGAATCGAAAAAAGAATTTTAATGTCTGTTCGAAATAGAAGTGGCAAAATGTCTCTCAGGGACGAACCGCCATAAAAGAAATATAGGTAGCCCTCGTTGAATCCAACATCTGGCATCAGAAAAGCACAGCCAACAACCAGTTTCTTATACAAAGCGACAACACTGAAGACGCATCGAATTGACGTCCTTTAAGAGGGAAACCAGGTTTTCTTCAAGCTGTTTTGCATCCATATTGAGCTGGAGGGATGGTAGAGGGTTAAGAGCAGAAAGTCGTGAAAATAAGCAAATATTTACTGTTCCAATGCAAGTTTTGATGATTCCAAAATCTTGTTAGTGTTTGTCTTTAGTGGCAGCATAACTGACACCATCCGAAATTTTTTTAATCATTTCGGCGAGGTTTGTTCCAAGTGTCTCACTTCGAGGATTTGGGAACTTTCTCTTGAGTAAACCACGGAGACTCACCAGCTCGGGGAGGATGTTAGGATAGGCAATACTGAAGTCATGGTCTGTAGGCAATAGATCTCCGTTTGTTATGTCTTTGATTAGCTCAACGCCACCAACGAGGGTCGCTCTAGCTTATGCGGAATCATAGCCATTCGATTGAAAATGTCCACAAACCGATTAGCCTTTTCCGCTTTGATATTCAATTCGATTTCGACGTTAAGTGGAGCATTTGGCTCATTGTACACTGACGGATCGTGAGTTTCACGATGACATTGGATCGCCTCAGCGACAGTGTACTCGGCACAGCGATAGTATCTACTTCCCAACATAGTAATTGTCTTTGGGAATTGCCTTCCATGAGTCGTCAATGTGCTTGTTGACTTTCCGTGAGTTCATAAATGCAACCTAGTTGCTCATGCTCTGCCGAAAAAAATCGTTCAATGCATTTATGAACAGAAAAACTGCTGCAAGAATGCGGCAGCTATACAATATCAAAAAACTGTTCATAAATAAAGAAGACGGCTATGAAAAAATTAGAACTTTTTTTTGGGTCTTAACATTTTTTTTTAAATGTCCAATAAAAATGTTGTATATGGACTAATTTTAAATGTGATGAATGGAATAATTTTTTATTTTTTATTCTTATGAATGTGGTCTTTGTTTGTTTGTTTGAATGCCCTCTTGACTGTGGGCAAACAAGGGCAAAATGGTTTTTATTTCCGCTTAACATTTTCCCCACAAAACAGATGCAAATTGCCATTCCATCGCCAGACGAACTGTTATCAGCTTAACGTCTGCATCTGACCAGAATTTTTGGCCACCACAATCATGTCTATGAAGTAAAAGTATTATATCTTAAATTATTAACAATAAAAATATTTTATTTTTGCCAAAAATTTAATAAAAATTCAATTATTTTACTTATTCATTTTGTTCCGACATTTTTCTGCAGAGCGGCAACAGAAATTAAACGACTGCAGACTAGGCCCGTAGCCAGGGTTGAATTCAACTTAGGGCAACAGTCATACCAGGTAGGGCATTGGTAAATTTTCTATTTGATCTCATGTCCGTTAGGTTCACAATAGTAAAAAGGTTAAAATATTTCATTATTATTTCTCCAAATATAGACCGGGCGCTGGATGGAGTTGAGTGTGCAAAATATGGGGACAGCATTCTGTGAGTGATTTTGAATTTAGAAAAGCTTGCAGATTTTGATTACGGATGTTGTCAGAAGCATTTCATTTTCAAAACTGTTGCTGCTTCCTTCAATTTGGAAAGGCATCCGCATCCACACACCTTGAAATGCAGAATCTGCATTTCAATGATTCATTTTGAACTCCTTTTTTAATATTCGGAACATTCAAGATCAATTCAGTTTACTAGCGAACGAAGCGAGCGGAAAAAAATTTTCCCAAAAGAGAATCAATTTGGGATGTGAAAGTAAAAAAATTCCCGCGAATTGATTCTCTTTTGGTCAAAATTTTTTACGCTCGCTTCGCTCGCTGGCATTTTTACCTGTGCTAGGTATAGTTTTTGTTTCAAGTTCCAGATTCTTAATCATTTTTTGTTTTCATTTGATCAATGTAGTGCTAACTGAAATGTAAAATTTAATATTAATATTCTTCCCGGTCCATGCCGCAAAATTTTTCTAACAGCCTTAAAAAACAACATGGCATTTTCAAAATCTAATTCATTGTGGTAATTTAATGGTTTTGAAAGAAACTGAAATATTTAGTTGTTAACCTTGATGTTGTAGAGGTACCTGCGTAGTTATTATTTAAATAGTTTTTAATTTCCATCAATACTGAAATTTTCACTTTAGGTGACTTGTCTTAGCTTAACTGAGCTGAGATAAAATAATTTTTGTGAATAGCAAAATTTTGTTTGGCGAATTTATTTCAAAACATAAGAAGGCAACCTATAAAACACTGTTTTTTTTTTATTATAAAGTATACCAAATGCCATTGACACCTGATGAAATCTTAAAAAAATTAAAACTGACAAAGTGGCATTATTTCACACCGAATCGGTATTATTTCACGCCGAATCGGCATTATTTCACTTTGCCATAGTGAAATAAGGCCGAGTGCGTTATTTCGCTCGGCGTTATTGCACGGCACCCTAAAAGCACAGATAATAAACTTATACAGATGTCTCACCCTTATGGCGAGAAATGATATATGAAACTGAAAGCTACCAAAAAAAAAGCTTTTTCAAAAAGCTTTAACACATTCACTAAATGCATTCAAAATCTATTTTCACTCCCTTCATTGCCTATAAATGAATACTTTGGCAAAGAAAAAGCTCCTTGTCTGTTAAGGCTTTGTCTGTTAAGAGCAAAAAATGATTCATTTTTTCTGCAGGGATGAGCCATCTGTATTAGCTTATTATCTGAATTAATGAAATATAAACGTCAATATTCGTCTTAAAACTGTTATAATTAAATCGGAAAGTTTGAAGAGAAGCAACTAAATACTCTCTAGTAACTTTATCTATAGGTAGTATTTTTAAGACTTTCAATGAAATTTACGAGACCATTTCTTAAAAAGGATAAGCACGACACGAAAATTATCTTGAATTTTAAATACCTTCAATTTTCAAAAAGTTCACTTTTATAGAAACTAATCACATGATATTTTTGAAGGTAAGGCATTTAGAAGGCAACCTGGAAAAATGCGGTAGTGTGGACATTTTCATAAGAAGTGAATTCTTTCAGGTAGGGCATTTTTAGGCAGGGTATATAAAGCTGGATAATTTTTGAATGTATACGGCTGTTTTGTAAGCAGGACATTTTTGTCAATTAACAAATTTGATTTTGTATGGGTGGAGATGTATTTGTAAAATGTGTTTTTTTTTTCAATCAACTTGAAATAGAAACTTCAAAAATGAAAAAAACCGACTGTAGAGAAATTAGTATGACAAATAAGAAGAATTTATCTCTTGCTACCGCAACGACAGTATGCTGTGGGATAGGACTAGCAAAGAGAATTTCCAAAATAAATAGAAAAGAAGAAGCCTACCATGAACTTTTACAAATTCTGCAAAAATACAAAAAAGACAGATATTAAGAGGAAGTTAAACGGAAGCACGACGACGACGCTCGAAGTACAGAAAAGGATTTAAAAAAATACAAGCAATCAGACATCAGAGTCGTCAGGAGCTGGTGTTGGCGACATATATGTACCGGCCGTGTGGTATGGTTTATTTATATTTGAGACAGTGTGCATAGCAATCATTATAACCTACATATAGCTATGCAGTCCGCGCACGAATTTGAGCACTTGATGGACGTGTTAGGGCATTCAACGGACTAATGCGGGCAACTGGTCTATGTCGTCATTTCGGTCAGCAACAGATGATAATCATTTCGCGGGCTTATTTTCAGTGCAGTTGGGGCACACACTGCGACTTGTTTGTTTTGTGAAGTATGAACATTGGTATGGCTACTAACGAAGGAAAAATAACGTGTCAATCTCATTACTGTGCTTATTTAAGGAAGCGCTACAATCCGGATGAAACCATAATATCACATCACATCTAAAGTATAAGTTTATTGTTTCGATCTAGCAACAGTTTTATAATCACCAAGGAAGATTTAATGATGGCAACACTTTGATTTTATAGGTACAAACGCTCCGCTCCTATTATTTTAAATTCAGTTACCTTCTCTGCTCTCCGGCGTTGGACAGATTTGTAGACTTCTTAGTCTCAGACTAACAGTCAATGAATGAATCTAAAAAGCTGACAAAACAAAGCAAATCTCTCGAATATACGATTCAAACATAATATGCAAGCCCTCGCACAGTGACATCACAAGTGAATAGTTCTTTAACTAAACGAGAAAATGGCTTCAATTGATATACTTCCGGTTGCGTTATATGAATGCACATACATTTCATTTAGTTCAGTGCATAGCAATAACAGGATTTTTGTTTTCGTCTGAGGTGAGGGGTTGCGTGCATTAGTGAACAGAACCAGCAACTGTATAAACGAATATAACGCTGATGAAAAATGCTCAAAGTTTCCATCCCCGGGTCTAGACACAAAAACAATTTTCACAAAACTATACACAGTCATATCTATACATTATGAATGTAGTAAAGGAACATAAGGAACGATAAACGAGAGTGTACAGTACATTTTCGGGATGTCGTCGTTTTGAGCATTCCTTTCTCTTCCGGTTAATCTATCTAGAACTATTATAGAAGAATACCCCATTCTACTTTGCATTTTGTTATTATGAAGGATAGGCCGACGAGAAAAGTTTGACGGAAGTGGATCCGTGGTAAAAAAAAAAAAATATATATATGTAAAAGGAGTTAACAGATTTGTTGGGATTTAACATTTAAGTACATCAACCAAACCAAGCAAATGAAACGAAGAGGAGGTAACTTGATTGCTTGAGGATAAATGGGAATTATTTGCAAAGCATTTTATGAAGATGGTTGTACTTGTTCCCTTCGTCACCGCATAAATCCCACAGTTAATCTCGGAAAGTAATTGCAATGCGAGGTGTAATACGACGTACAAGTGTGTTATTCGCTCGGAACAAAAACTTAGATTCTCTTCTCGTCATAATAATGAAAGCTCCTTTGAGAGTGAAAATGATTGTGATGGAATTATTCAAGTGAAAGGGAATTGAATTGTTTTGGCGGCGGGAAGCGGCCGCGGGGGTATGAACTTTTGGGAGTTGGGGAATATTTAAACTGCCCTTAAGATTTTGTTGAATTTGGCAAATAAATTAACACTGTTTTTGAAACGAGGTGAAGTCTATAAAAGAGTGATTATTTATTCTTTTATATGCAAATTCAAGCGCATAGATCAATTGACAGCTTAAGCTGTGAAGTTGATAGGCATAAGGATATTGAGATGTAATTAAGATTATTTTAAAAGTCTTCGTTTTTGTCTGAATTTGATTTGAATTCAGATTGCTAATGAGTTTTATAGTAGGAGAGTTTATAAAGACATTGTTTTTGTACGATCTTCGTTAGTTCATTGCAAAGAAGAAATGTTTGCTGTCCGATACGATCTAAATTTTTTTTAACTTTTTGATATTGATGTAAAGAATGTTATGTCCATTCTTTGAGTGGAGACTTTTAAAACAATATTTCCTCAAATGACAGTACAAGTGTCTAACTCTCGAATTATCAATGAATTTTTTGGCAACAATTTTACACCGTACACATCTTTCAAGCTGCCGAAAGTATCGCGCAAACCATATTTTATTGTGAACTAAAGTACTTACTTACTTACTTATCCGGCTCACAATCCATGAAGGGTCTCAGCCTGAGATACTGCAGTCTTCCATCGTGAACGATCCCTCGCATGCACTCTCCAGTCACCGAGACCAAGCGCTCTGGCATCCTCAGTCACTTGGTCCTTGTACCGTAGGTTCGGTCTTCCTTGTCGTCTTGAACCTGGGGGCTGGGATGAGAAGACTTTCTTGGCTGGAGCGTTGTCGTCCATTCGCTCGATGTGGCCGAGCCAATGTAGTCGTCTTTTCTTGGCCTTCTGGATTACATCCACATCTTGGTACAGCTCATACAGTTCTCGGTTGTATCTTCTTCTCCATTCGCCATCGTCGCATACGGGACCAAAAATCCGTCGAAGAGTAGGACTGGTAAAATCAAAGTTTTGTATAGCAGACACTTCGTCTTTCGAGTGAGGAGTTTTGAACCCATCAGTTGTTTGGCCAAACCGAAGCAGCAGCGGTTCGCTATGGTAATTCTTCGTCGGATCTCCACTAAGGTGTCGTTCGTGGGATTGATGTTTGTTCCAAGGTAGGTGAACTCCTTAACTACCTCGAAATTGCTGCTACCAACAGTGACGTTTTGTCCTAGGCGGTGGATAGATGTTGCTTTGTTTGTTGATAACATGTACTTTGTTTTGTCCTCATTCACTTCAAGACCAACTAGTTTCGCCTGTTCTTCAATCGCTGTGAAGGCCTCTAGCACAGCTCTCTTGGATCGACCGATGATGTCTATGTCGTCCGCATAGCCTAGGAGCTGGGTGGATTTGTTGAAGATAGTGCCCTCCGTGCTCACACCTGCCTTGCGCACTATCTGCTCCAGGACTATGTTGAAGAAGTCACATGACAACGCATCTCCTTGTCTAAACCCTGCACAAGTTTGGAATAACTCGGATGAGCTGTTACCCATTTGCACACTGCACTGCGTATTGTTTAGCGTTATGCGGCACAACTGGATCAGTTTGTTCGGGATCCCGAATTCAGACATCGCAATCATAAGCTCTTGGCGGTGGATGCTATCATAAGCAGCTTTAAAGTCGATGAAAAGATGGTGGGTTTCGACTTGAAATTCGTTAGTCTTTTCCAGGATCTGCCTCAGTGTGAATATTTGGTCTATCGTTGTTCTGCCTGGCCTAAAACCACACTGGTACGTGCCGATTATTGTATTGCAGGAAGGTTTAAGACGCTCACACAGTACGTTGGATAGGATTTTGTATGCAACATTAAGCAGGGATATGCCACGGTAGTTTTTGCATAACATCGGATCGCCTTTTTTGTAGATGGGGCATATGGACCTTATCGACCAGTCAGTGGGCATGCATTCTTCCTCCCACACTTTGGTGATGACTTGGTGCATGCGGTTCATCAAAACACCTCCTCCATGTTTAAAGAGTTCCGCGGGTTTGCCATCCGACCCGGCGGACTTGTTATTTTTTAGCTTTTGGATGGCTCTTTCTACCTCTTCTCTGCTGGGGGCTGGGACTGGGTCTTCAATGACTTGTCTTGCTTCTCTTTCGTCATTATCTTGCTCGACATAAAGTACTAAAAAGACTAAAGTACTTTGTATTATTATAAAATACAGTAACTTAGTTCATAAAAAAATAGATTTGCGCGATACCTTCGGCAGCTTAAAAGCAAGCAAACCAAGGTATTTCTGCATCTAACATAATGACGCGTGTAATGAAAGAAACAGAAATAGAATCCGTGATGACGGAGACATTTCACCGTCATTCACCACATTGCAACAGGTATGCGCGGTATTTCGGGCTAACTAAATTCACGCCGACCAAACAAATCCTATACGTCTTGGCTTTATCTTTTATTCCTCATTAAAAAGTTGAGTGGACGCGATGACGGGAATTTCTTGGAATTTCTCCCCGCCTATCAAAAGTTCAATTGAAATAATTTTCGTCGATTATCATTTTGACCCACCCCCTTGCTGAGCTGAGCTGTGGTGGCAGTACTTCATTTTATTGTCATTGTGCACTTGTCCCTTGCCGAGGGTCAATTGTCATCAGCTGTCTGATTGACATTTCGCAAAGTGTTTTAATTCTAAAATTTATAGATATAGTGTTCCCGTTCTCCTTCAAAATTCTTTTGCAAGGAATTATTTCTTTTGATAGTATTTGGCCCATTCGGCAAAGTGGTTTTAGTGTAACAACCCAATTAAATTATAGCAAAACAACAACAAAACATAGGAAAGGCAGAAAGTTAGTCAGAACCGATTTGAAGCATAAAGTTTTTTTCCTCAACCTTTCCAATTTCGTATGTATTACAGAACATTAAGCTTGCAATACATTAATTTCAACTGAACTATTTCTTTAAAGCAAGACATACATTAATATTGCACAAGACCAAAACCCAAAAAACTCCGAGACATAGGCATAGGCAAATTCCCTGTTTCAAAAGATTTCCTATTGCACAATTTGAAAAATCAACCATGGTACCCAAGATTACCTCCTAGTCTTAGTCTTACAATCCAATTTCGTTCACACCTAAGAAAAAAAAAACTATAAGACAACTATAACACACAAACAAACAAAATTTCATCATGGCCGACATCGTCATTGTAATTAGCTATTCTGCCTTTCATATTTTCTGTTATTTTAAATTAAATTAATGTTTTCTATCTTTTATGTACCTATGTACTTCTCTTTCCACATGCTTGCCTTTGACATAATATGAAGTTAATATTGGGACATAGGTATTTTTGTTTGTTTTGGTAAAATATCGAGGAAGGATGAACCAAAAAAAGATAGACATTACTGAAGGCAGAAATTTACATTCGTTTTGGTGTCACCGTTCACAGTCGCTGTCGAATTGATGTTTTCGGGTTTTCACAACACTCTCGTTTACAGCAGCAGTGTTTTCAAGAGACCGACCAGTACATTGACGCAAAGGATTCTTATCATCCATAATTGACCCAGTTTCTTCAAATTTTTTGACCACTCCTCGAATGGTTGACATATTAGGTACACTCTCTCGACTGAAAATTTGGTGAAGTTTGCGAAGCGTAACTTTCCCCATTTTTGTAATGAGTTTTTACCATTATAACGTGTTGTTCTTTCAAAAAGCGCTCCATTTTTAGTAATCGGAAAAAATAGAGGTGATATCTGTCAAATTTCAGAGTTCCTACTTGCATGACAAAGAAATTATTCCAATTTTAAAAAGTGCGCTCTTATTAGGACACCCTATATTAATCTGTAACTAAGTAAGCACCTCACAGCATTTAAGTAACAAGAAAATAAATATTTCTTATATTCCGCCACTTTCATTGAATTCTTTTGCCAATGTTTTATACACTAGCGGGTGATTTCATTACTTTTATTGACTTTTTTAAATTACAATCAATATGAACAATCATTCAGTCTCATCGCACGAAAAGCCTTGATTGCGAATAAATTAAAATGAACCGTATCCCATTCAAACATTCAAACAATTTTGAACCGCTTTTCAAGATATCTTTCTCTGTTGGTAAAAGATGAATTACAAAATATACCGAAGCTACTGCATGAAATTTAATGAAAATGAATTCATAATAAGTGAAACCTCGTTGGATTAAACCAACTTAACGTCATTGACAGGTCTTAATGTATCGTGGACAATCTTTTGCAATAGTTGAAAAAACAAAAATTTATGGAAATTAAAAAAATCCTTTCCAACACTGCTAGCTAGGGGCCGACCAACAACGGGCCAAGATGTATGAGGCCTTGGTCCGGGCAGTAGTGTACGGAAGGATATAATTTAAACGGTACGCTCTACTTCGAACATTTAAAAACTTGTTTCCCAACTCGGTAACATTCTTGCAATAACGTTCTTCCTTGGCTCATAAATTGGTTTCAATCTTGTTTTAATGTTATTTTATTAAATATTCTTCAATAACATCTTGTGATCAAATTAAATTACCTTAATTCTAGTAAGCTGGCATAAAAAGACATCCTTATTTACCTTTTCAATATCAATTACCTTTCCTTAGCTGATTTTCTTCTCCATGTTTGTGCTTAAATTATTTGAATCAGATCCAACCTGTTACTTTGTCTGCGTTCGGTGTGCGTGTTGAAAGGAAAATGTATACAAAAGCGATCCCAAAGGAATGTCAGCAACAGTTTTGAACTGCAAGCAAATCTAAAGTAAGCATAAAAGATAGATAAGGCAGCTGAATGTCCGTAAAGTCTTGTTGACCCAACCAAGCCAGAAGTTCATGTCAACAGTTCTGTGTTATTCCATGATACCATCATCGTTCGCTGCCCAGGCAAAATATATACAGATGACTTCTCGAAAGATATTGTTCCTGGCCTAGAACTGGGAATACAATATTTCTGGAAGAAGTCTGAAAAGGCTCTTTCCTTGAAATTTTTTTGTCTGCTCCTGCTGTCCTAATATTGGGTAATAACAGACAGACAGAAAATATCAAATGACGAAATATCTTGTCCCTAAGCGCCTGCTCTTTCATCGTAGAAAACATAAATAAGCTCAGAAATATACGTTCAGCCCATTGACGTTTTAATTGCACTTGTAAGAAGAAATATCACCTGCTCCTGAAGAAATCACTATAGCATGTCATCTTCAAGCAAAATGAAAATTTAAAAGAAGAAAAAAAAACACAAACTCAGAGTAAAGTTTGGTTTGTTTGCTCCCACAATGTTGAAAGAATCCTTGAATCCTTTATCAAAGTAGTCATGTTAGTGGTTGACTTGGAATGGTTGGCTGAGTTGAGGGGCACTGTGCGCGATGGTGGTGAAAAGAAGGAACGTCATACATTTTGCACGTTTTTTTTTTTGTTCTTGCTTGCGCGATTTTTGGGCTTTAATTTTATAAAGTCTCTAAAACTTAAATTTTATATGCAAGTTTCTGTTCTCATGTTTTCAAAAAATAAGTTTGATTCATACATATACATATATTTGTGTTATCAAAATTTGTATACTTGTCTAAGATCTTATAACTTTGATTCATGCTATTAAAAGGTTTGAATATATGCAGAATTTTTTCTCAAAATTTTAAGTACCAGTGCCATTAATTTCGAACACAAAGGGTGCTTTAGAAGATATTAAAAAACTGGATTGAACCAGGTGCAGATTTTCCTAAGTACTTAAGTTTCTTTTCCGGCATTAAAATACTACTAGTTTTATCGTTAAGCAATACATACATGTACGTTATATGTGGGACATAAGGCCCAACTTTTTTTTTGGGCCTTATGACCCACTTGGGTGGGACTTAAATCCCAAACTCAATTTGGGTGTTATGTCCCACTTCGGTGGGACATAAGGCCCAAAAATAAAATTTGGGACTTATGTCCCTGGGACTTATGTCCCTGCGCCGAAACTAAACCCGTACACAGAATTTTTCTAACACGTCAGGATTTCGAGATATGCTTATCTCAAAGTGCTCAAAACACGGTTTTTGGCAATGTTCGAAGTAATTTTTTAAGGACAGAAAATTTGTATAGACATTTGTAACTACAGCATTCTTTTGAACAATAGAAATACTCTTTACCTTTCAAACCCTCTTTAGTTTGTTTCGCTACGAGTCTTTTTTCTCAAGAAATAAAATATTAGCTACTCTACTTCGATATTACCTTTGTTATATTTTGATATTTTGTACTAGCCAACTCCGTAATGAAAATAAAATGGTATATCTTAAGAAAAAAAAAATCGTTACGAAACAAACTTAAAAGGGTTTGAAAGATAAAGAGTAGTTCTAAAGAATGCTGTAGTTACAAATGCCTTTACAAATTTTCTGTCCTCAAAAAATTACTTCAAACATCGCCAAAAACCGTGTTTTGAGCACTTTGAGATAAGAATATCCCGAAATCGTGACGTGCTAGAACAGCTCTGTGTCCGTATTTATTTTCAGCATCAAAAAATCTACTAGAAATTATGTGTTTCATCCTTTTTGCAATCAGAAAATGAAATTTTGTTGACCAGTGATTATTTTGGTAAATATAATCACAATTACTCGTAGTGATTCTTCTTTTAATACTTTTGTGTTCGAATTTGCCATAACTTAGCTTTATAAGCTTAAACAATGTATAGAATATGTCTAGAGTCAAAACAATAGACAAGAGTACTTATGTAAGCAAGTAATGGCCAATTGAAATTAATTTAATCTGTACTATATTTGTTGACACAATTAATTAATCAATTAATTATATTAGTCGACGCAGCTCTAGAAACTCGAGAGCTTTGATTATTCATGGGATTCACATTCAAAAACATATGTGTATCATTTTGTCGTGTTGGCGGATTTGTGTTATATGAACCCACCCTGCAGACAACTATTCAACACCACTGTGGTTTGGTTTGTTTTAATAACGTCACTTTAATTTTTAATTTTAATTTCTTGTTTTCAATAACGTCGTTACCTGCAGAATATAGTCACTGCACATCTGCACGGAAAACGCTTTCGATTGATATGCAAACGAATGGAAGATTTTTTCCGCTTAGAGTGAACCATAAAATTAGTGTTAGCCGTTTTATTATGTGATTTGAAGCATTACTGATTTTATTCGATACTTAGTTCCAATACATGTAATGTATTAAAATAAAGTACGTATACGCCGTAGTGTACTACCTTTGTCCATTATATAGAAATTATTGATTCATATATTTTAAACATCTTTTAACACCGCAAACTGTAAATTAATTTGTAATTTTGCCAATTCGAGTGGCGACAACATTTAAATTTGTCTGCTTTAAGCATTGCCAGAAGCTAGAATGCACAACTTTTCCAATTAGTGGCTACCCATTTAGCTAATTGACACATCAGTTTTTGCTTAACAACATCTGAGACCAAAAATGACTGCTGTGCAAGCTGCCACTAAACTTTTGCCTTCAACTTTCATTTACTGTTCCCCAGCGTGACATATTATGAGACACAAACAAAAAGTCATTAAATGACGTTCTGCTTACCTATATGAAAATTTTGCGGAACTCTCAAAATATGTTTCGAGTATGATTTTTCAGGGAAATCTACATTAATGTGCATACATTTGTACAAGTCGCTTCCTTCATTTCATGAACCACGTTCAACTTGTCTGTTTACAATTCATATCAACCGTCGAATCACAGATGTATTCTCTGTCATCGAAAGTCTTTTTAAGAGTTGGCAACATAGACTTTCGATGAGTGTAGAAATGTGTTTGCATTTGAAGTCTTGCAATTTTTTCGCTTTGGTAAAATTTGAAAAAAATCAAAGCCTCACAAGTTACTACAAACAAAACGCACACCTGAGAGTGTTCTCCGATGCGAAGAGTTTATTTTGATCATTGGAGCTGTGTCGTTGACATCGTCAGTGACATCATCATGTGCAAAACGTCATCGTTGTCCTCTTGGGAAAACATAAATCCAGCTGAAGTGCATATCGACGACAATCTACTCGAGTTCATATTGGCATCAAATATGAAGACAGAAAATATACTGTATGCAGAGGCACACACATATATCTGTTGCAAGTCTCCTTCAAAGCATGGAAATTGTAATTACAAAGTTTTCCCAATTGAATTCAATGATATGTTTTCGTACCTGCATAATTTACTTCTGGATACGTCAAGGATACGCGATCCTTATACGTGTGCAGGGAGTATAAAGTTAATTAATTTGATGTCGGTGTATCATTCAAAGTGGAAAAAATATTTTGCGAAATTCGTGTGTTGGTATTCGAATGAAGTATGGTGATGAAACCGAGCTTGTAGCTGCGGTATAATGATAACATGAAATTAGAGGAAAGATATGTGACTAATTGGAAGAAAAGATCTTCAAGAAGGAAGCTTGAGACTTCTCACTTCTAATGAGATATAATTTTAATTGCGAACTGCTGTAAAATGCAATATAGATAAAATTGAAAAAAAAAATCGTTAGAAATTTGAACCCAAAACTTTCCATTCTCTGCTACCTCCGTTCCATGAAAGTCATTTTTAACGTTCAAGACCTTTATCAAAAAAGAAAGAAAAAACAGAGCCCTGGTGAATCAAAAATCAACGAGGATTCCGGAAAAAAAATCTAAAAAAGCCATTTAAAACAATGGCGGAGATAATCTCACTCAAGATGCAGCAGAACAACCGAGGATCCGACCATTATTCTATAAGAAATGGTCATATCAGGATCAAGTTAAGATACACAATGCAATTGTCAGGCATTTCACCGAGTAACTCACAGTAAACTCTACGAGTACGAGTGGCATTGTTTGAAATAACACGCACATACCTAAGAGTGTCCGAGCTAAGAGGAACAGTGAAATAAACCATTATTTTGTGAGCTTTCAAATTCTTTTAGAATGTTCAAAACTTGAAAGTGTATTCGTTGCTATAAGTTTCAAACAAAACTAAACCTTTTATCACTCTTAGAAGGAAGACCCTTCCAGTAATGATAAAGTCTCGGATAATCTCTCTAATCAACTAATAACAGATTCTTAAAACTAGCTTTTCACTCTTAAAACAAAGACGTGTTTAAATTCCATCAAATCACTCTAATACTCATTCAAAGTTTTCATTGTTAGCATGAGCATACTTTTAACTTTTGAATTCGGGTCATCTACGCCTTATCATGTTTTTTAACGCGCACACTAGCTTCAAAACATGACAAAAGTATAGTTTTAACACTTCGCTCCACGAACTTATTCTCTTGTCTCAAATGCTGTGTAAGTGTCTGGAATATACGAACTCTCCAAAGAGGAATCACACGATGCGATGCCATGCATGACATGTTTTTCTCTTTACTAAACTTTTCTAAAGAGGTGACTTTTGTTATGTTCTTGTTATTGTTGGGAAATATTCTTTGCATTCTTCACAGGGTAAACAACAATTTCCTGTTTATACTCCCTTAAGTCCTTTTAAAAATTTGCTGTCGAAACAGTTAGGTGGTGCAATGTCAGTCACGTTTGTAGTTTCTTTGGAATTCGAAATAATTCTTTATCTCAAACATACAAAACTGTAGTAAGTTCTGATTTGTTATTTTTTAACTATTCAAACTTTTCATTATGTGGAATGTAATTTCCAAAAAATTTTATATAAAGTTCTCGCCCCTCTCATTCACATTCAAAGCCAGAGCCAAGAGCCATTGGCAATATTAGTTCAGTCATAAATTAATTCTCATAATTATATTTTCAACATTCCTCAAAAAACGACACCATTCGTCCGGACAAAACCAATTTCGCATATTTACCCAACGAAACTTTGGACGAAAAATATTTATACTGCTTGCCTGTACCTACTCGTCTCCTGGGTGAACGTAATTAAAATTCAAATTGCTCGCAACCGGTCCAACAAATTATGCACTGTGGGAAAATTGAATCCTCGCCTGGGGCAATATTACTCTCCTCCAAAGAGCCAGTTGTTGAGGCATGGCAAATTGGTATGAACGAGAATTCAGGTTTAAAGTTGCAATAAAACTGTCGAAATCGTTACACTGATCAAGTGCACCCAGACACCCTTATCGAGAGATGTGTGTGGACCTTTCCTTATGAAACACTTGAGAATTTGCGAAATAATTTTGATTAAAAAAAGTGGATTTTCAGATGGTTCGTTCAGCAGGAACAATAAGTTTCAATTTGATTAATGTCGTTGTTGGACTTACTTTCTTACTGAAGGTGGCGCTACAGTGCGGGGTGGACTTACTCAACCAACAAACCTCTCCCTAGGTAGCTGTCTTCAGTTATACGCACGCCGAGTTGGTTGAAGTCATCTCCAACTTGCGCGCGCCACCTGAGCCTAGCCTTGGTCTTCCTCTACTGCATCGTCCCTCTGGGGTAGACTCAAAGACTTTACGGGCCGGAGCATTGGTGTCCAGTGTCCATCCTCCCCTCGTGCCCAGGCCATCTGAGTCTTTGGACATTCACTCTTTTAGCTAGGTGGCTGTGCAGCCCGCACAGATTGTTGTTAAATCTTCTCCTCCATTCACTGTTCATGCATACAGGACCATAGATCTTCCGTAGAACTTTTCTCTCTAGAACCGGCCTAGGGTGCCGAAGAGCAAGAGTTATTCTTCTCTGATCTCGGTGCTGATACCATTGTCCGTGTTGATAGAGAGCCAAGGTAGACAAAATCCTTTACTACCTCGAAATTATATGCGTCTATTGTGACGTTTTGTGCAAGACCTCGGTGTAGGGTGTCCTTTCTTGATGACAGCATATACTTTGTTTTGGCCTCATTGACCGCTAAACATATTTCTTCAGTCTCTGTCTGTATATTCGCAAAAACATCACGCTGCGTTCTCCCAATGATATCAATGTCATCAGCGTACGCGGGCAGTTGCAAAGGCTTCTGGAAGATTCAGCATTGACTCTACTACGATATTTCCCTGTTGGTCTTTATAGGCTTCAGTTTGTGCTCGGTAACCTTGAGTCATTCGTTTTACCTCTTGGTAAAACTTCCAAACCTCATTCCTGTTTTTTAGTCTCTCATCAACATCCTCAATCGATCGCTTAAAATGCTCTCTCTTTTTCATTCTGAAAAGTTTGTTTTCTTCTCTCTTCTTCTGCTCGCAGAGATTACGAGCTGATCTCGTCCTTCTATGCAGGGGTGCTTTATATGCTTCTTGCTTGGCTGCATGTATCTGCCTGCATTCATCATCAAACCAGGGGTTTCGTTTTGGTGGCCGCGTGAAACCCAGCACATCAGGGGCAGCACGCCTTCTTGGCAATTCTGCCACTGATTCTCAGTACTCGATGCTGGCTGTAGCGGACTTCTCATGAGGTTACTTGACACTCGATCGTAAAAGGATCTGACAATCTCTTGCGATTTTAGACATCCAACGTCATACTTTCTTCTAGCACTTCCTGTTTTTAACTTTGAACGAGATATCCGCTGCACTATCTTGGCTACAAAGAGGTAGTGGTCTGAGTTGATGTTGGCCCCTCAGAAGGTTCGGACATCAATAATGCTTGAAGAGTGTCTTATGTCGATCGCAATGTGATCAATCTGGTTGACAGTCGATTGATCTGGAGATCTCCAGGTCCCCTTGTGGATGTTAAAATGTGGAAAATGAGTACTACTACTACTATGTTTCGCCCCGCTGCAAAATCGATAAGCCTGAATACGGTATCGTAGGTTTTTTCGTGCAGGCTGTGTTTTCCGACTGTTCCATCAAAGATGTCATCTTCCTAGTTTGGCGTTAAAATTTCCTAAGACGTGTTAATGTCGAGGCTAGGGTTGTCTTGTCAAGGAGCTCGCAGAACTTTCTTTGGTGTCGTCATTTTTCTCTTCTGTGGGCGGGCGTGAGCGCATATTGGGCTTATGTTGCCGAATTAAGCTTTGATGCGGATTGCCGTGTGGCGCTTGTTGACAGCTCTGAAGCTTGGGACATGCTGCTTAAGTCTGCCTCCAACGACAAAGGTACATCCAAACAGACGCTGTTGTTGTTCTCTGTACTCTGTAGCAGTCGCCGTAGTAGATATCGCAGTTTTTCATCCTCCTTTTGTCAAGCCCATCCCATTGCATTTGCTGGATGATGGTTATATCCTTTTTATAACGGTCTAGGGCCTCCGCTTGTTATGCGGCTGCACGTGGTCTGTTAAGGGACCTTACATTCCAAGCGCAGATCCGAATCTCGTTGTTCTTATTTCGTTTGCATGTTTCGACATCAAGAGATCCGTCCGTATCCAAGGCTTGTTTTTACTTCGCAACTAGCTTTTCTTTACGTGATTGGAAAGTCACCCTAAAGCACGACCCCCAACCTGGAGGGCCAGGTCCTTATTTAAACTCCAAGGGTAAAGAGCCTTATAAACCGCTCCTTATCGGCCTGAGCTCTAAATTTGTCGAAGTAGCCCTTATAGTGGTCACCACGTGGAGGTGAGAGTAGGACTTGGTAGCCAGAGGTTATTGAAGACGCTTGAGCCCCATGAATGCAATGATATCTACCATTTGGCGATATCTACCATCGTTGTTGAAGCCAAATCAAATAACGGACTTGGGCAGTTGTTTCGCCTTAATTTGCTAATAATGAGCAACTTTTCGAGAACTTACTCAATTAAATGTAAAATTTAAGATCTTTGATAGTTTGCAAATTAATCTAAAGTGCTGCCCTTTGCCGGGATGAATGTTGGGCACCAATTGAAGAATCAAAACACGCATCTTAATTAATCATCAATTAAATGCAACATTCGACTTCAACTGTAAAATCAATTCGATTTTTCGCTTGTGAATTTTATGGAATATTTGGAAAGCCTAGTTTCAAAGGTCGTTATGGCAGAAGAACGCAAATAACACACAAAAAATAGAGACCGGAATAGTCGTGCAAACATGCAAATATATTCTGGATGGGCAGGAACATGTTCAACTGTAGGGGGAAGTGGTCACCCTTCGTACAGTTTTTACTTTTTATTTTTTAGTTATTTATTTACTCACTGCAGCTTTAAGTTAATGGACTGTATCTATAATATATATGTTATTACACTTTACGAAAAAAAAATACACTGCTAAGTCAAAGGTTTAAATAGTTATAGCCATTTTAATGGGATAAGATTTTTGTACGAATCCTCCCCACCCGTGGGGTACCTTCGTACAGCACATGGGGCACATTCGTACGACATGGGGAGGATTCATACAGGATATTTAAAAAGTTAATTTGGCTTCCTTTTTATTTGTCAAATACCAAATACCGTGTTTAAAACATTAACTTACTTATTATTGATTCAACTTGACTACTTGACATATAGTTACCTCTAATTCTGCTTTAAAAAAAAAATAACTCAAAGTTTGTTTATATTAGGAAAGTATGAGATCTTTATTTTTTTAAATACAGTGTGTGACCAAATCTTATCTTTATCAACTTTCGGCAGTGGTTCGGCGTTGCTAAAGGAACCAGTTACAAAGAAGGTTATTAAGAGTTGTTCATTTTGTAAAAAGAAAGGCCATAGTGAAGACATTTGCTGTGGTCAATGCTATGAAACACTTTTGCACGTATTTTATAGGGATACAATTTACACTTGTCACAGATTGTAATGCTTTAAAAGCCACGAAAGATAAAAGGATTTGTTACCGCGAGTCGCAAGGTGGTGGATATACCTGCAAGACTTCAACTTTCAGGTCGTTTATAGAAATGGAAATTGTATGCAACATGCAGACTATTTTAGCCGAAACCCACCCGTTAAAAATCGTTTTTGTTTTCAACTCAATTGCCTAGCAGGAAACTGGCTAGAAATCGGACAATCACTTGATCCTGAAGTTACAGAAATTACCGACAAACTGAACGAAAAAGATGACCAGACAATCGTAAATTACACGATTAAAAACAACTGATTGTATCGCAAAACGATACAATGTCGACTGGCCCTTATGAGACGATATCATGAAGATAACTGTCATATTAAGTGGGATAAAACTTTGTCAAAACTTCATTCACATTTTTGGATGCCCAAAATGTCTAGGAATGTCAGGAAATGCGTCGAGACTTGTTTAATCTGTCTAGTTACCAAAAGACCATCAGGTAAAAAACAATGTGAGCTCCATCCAATCGCATTCCATACCATACATGTTGACTCCATGGGACCGTTTAATGTAGGGAAGAAGAGTGAAAGTCGATACCTGTTAATGGTAGTAGATGTGTTTACTAAATTCGTCCCCTGCAAAACACTTAAATCAACTAAGACTGTTAGCCATTTACAAAAGTTTGTTATGCTATTTGGGACACCTTCTAGAATTATAAGTGATAAAGGTAGGTACTAATTTTACGAGTCAAATAGAGTGGCGCGACAGCTCTTGAAGAGCCAAGGCCTAAGTGACTTACTCTCATCAACAATTTATTCTCTTGTTAGAGATCGAAAACACTTTGATTTGTTTTACTAGAACGTTTAGTGAAGATTTGATCGAATTATGTTTAAGAATAATTCTATAAAATACCAACCTCAATTTACTATAGAATGCGAAAAACTAATTTTAAAGGATTAAATTTAATTTCAATAAAACTGTAACTTCGTGTTTAGATTGTAACCTGCTCAAGAAAATTTAATGGGGAGCATTCGTACGCGTACGAATGTGCCCCATGTTTGACTGTACGAATGCTCCCCAAGCTGTACACAATACACAAAAATCGATTTCTCAAAAACTGTAATGAGATTTTGCAATATTTATAATTAAAACACAAATTCAACACTGTTATCAACAATTCTTCATCACTATTTAGCCAAAAAACATACAAAACTTACTCACAATATTACATCAAACGTACACAAAAAAATTACTCAGAGCACTAAAAAACACTAAACGTCTTGTTGCGACCGCATCTGTTGCACTTATGATTCAAAATTTATTGAGCAGCTCGGCGCCTACTATGTCTATGCACATTAGTTAGCACGTGTTTGAATACCGTTTAGTTTTAGTTTAATCCTCACTGTACGTAGGGTGACCGTGTACGAAGGGTGACCACTTCCCCCTATGCTTTTAATTTGATTTGTGTGTTTTGATTTATATATTTTTTTCGTTCGTTTTTGAATATGCATTTGACTATAAGGATCAAAGCTCAAAGGCATGATATTTTTGTAATATAACTCTGAGCAAACCCTGGAAACAGAAAAAACGCGATCAAAAGTGAAATGAATATCTACTTTCAAAAACAAATCAAAAAGCCAGCAGGATAAGTTATTTTTGTTTTACATTCAATGAATATTTTTGTTGGTGTTGTGTGAGTGGAATTTATTGCTTATGGAAGAGATTTGATGTGATATACGCTCCTGCACATGAGAATTTATTCAAAAATAAAAACAAAAAAAAAACACTCAAATTTTTGCATTCATTCAAAAAGATCGGAACAAAAACTTTCTTCCACAAAAAAAAGGAAAAACAAGTGGATTTGAATTTTTAACGTTTCGTTTTTTAAGGCTTACGACTGTTGTGATTTTGTGATACATTTCTCATTTCTTAAGTGGGTTTTACTTTAAGACTTTAATTTAATGTTTCTGAAATTTGAGAGGATTTTCGGTGTTGTCAGACTCAGACTAGTAATGAAGTAGAATGCACTGAAAGGGAAAATTTCTTAAAGACTTAAAGTGCAAAATATGTCAATCAAACTTTACCTTTGAGAATTGTGACCGAGACGAAATTTTTACTGAACTTACCAAAGTAATCTGATAAGACATGTGAATACCTATGTATATGAAATCTCGTTTTAACTATTCAAACTTTATCAATTTCTTTCAATTCAATGTGAACTGTTACCCCCGAATTTACGACTTCCTTGTCATTTAATTCTCAACCCTTCCCCTTTCTCTGCAAACCATTCTTGCAATTCTCATTTAAATAAAATTTCAAGAACCCCTCATCATTCATTGACTGTAAATTATCAGCAATAAGAAGTTATTGGGTACTGACTAAGAATTATTTTCAACTCGTTGTCATAATAATAATGAAATTCTTTCAATTTACATGGAATTAGGTCGAAATCGGAAGTAGCCAGAGATTTAATTAAAACGAAGGCAAAAGTTGATGACAATTATGATGACAAACTTTTACTTCTTTAAATGATTTCAGCCAGTTAGAGAAGTTATAAGCACAGCCGGTGGAAAAATAATAGCTTGGAGAATTTTCTTGGATAGGAATGATTTTGAACGTAAGACTTTTTTTTACTCTTCAGGCGTGATTATTATGAGTAACAACGTAATTAACTTTGTACAATCTTTTTTACGGATTTCCAGGATAAGTGTTTGAACTTTTTTAAACGCTATCAGCTCTGTAGGTTTTTATTTAAGGAGGTAAATTTCCAAAATAATGCAAAGAATAGAATAACTTCTACACATCTCTATTGTATAAAAAAAGGAATTGGATGATTGTGTCCTGACGTCCTAAGTGAACTGTCGGAAAAACTCTCAACTATCACTGTACAGGATATCTTTAAACTGATAACTTTGTCGTGATGCCAAATATAAATGAAAAAAATAAATAAATAAATAATGTCGTCGCTCGCTAGCGTTTAATCATAGATATCGTATTGCTATTACTGAAAAGCTCTTCCAGAATCGGAGGATGAACAAATTGTTATCCGCCAAACCAATAAACACAGAATAGCGAAGGATTAGCACTTATTCTGTATTATAAGTAGAAAATGCTAGTAATAAAATAAAATTTCTTTTTTCTGTCGTTTACAAACTTATTCCAACTATGAGGGTAGCTAAGCGAAGAATAACAAAAACTTTAAAAAACTGCTTACCTGTCTGTTCATTAAATGACGCTACCATCGACTGACACACTTATAAGAAATTGTTAAGTATCAATAACAAGAACAAAATTCCGAAATTATCAAACTAGTTTTATTACGGAGAAATTTTTCACTGACTCTTATTCTATGGGTTAGTTAACCTGAGGAATAAGAGTGGAATAAGCCTTTTTTTAAATAATACCTATGGCTGTAATTGTAATTGCAACTGATAGTAACGGGCCCAAGGCATAGTAACATGAAGCTGACCAGATTAAAATAGGCCGATTAATAAAATAAATTATTCCTTACAATATATTTATTTGACTGATAATAAGGAGTTGACAAACTCAACTACAAAATATCTAAATAACTATTTCAGACAAAATGAAATCAAGTTATCTATCTTATATATCCATTCATTATTCCATATTCAATCAATCTAATCTGCTTATGACACAAAATATTTTGTAGATTTATAAATTCAGGAGATTGCTTTACAAGCAATAATGTAGCCCTCAACTCAACTTCTGAAATTTGTGAAGAATTTGCAAATAATTTTAGCAAATCTTTTATCGATTCCCCCGCTGTTGTGGATAAAGTTTTTTTTCAGTATTTACGTGGCTGTCCACAAATATTGTTTAACAACATCTCAGTAGAGACTGATGAGTGATGACATTATAAACATTCTTTCTCTTCTGAAAGAAGACTTTTCGAGTGGCCCAGATGGTATTCCACCTGTTGTTTAAAAAAAGTGTAAGTCTGTGTTAGCACCTCCCCCCGTTCTATTTTCGAATTTTCTTTAAAATTAGGAAAATTTCCTTCAATTTGGAAAAACGCTTATATTATACTAGTCTATAAGAAGGGAGATAAGGCCAATATCGCCAATTATAGACCAATA
This sequence comes from Sphaerophoria taeniata, assembly GCA_943590905.1. Taxonomy (NCBI): domain Eukaryota; kingdom Metazoa; phylum Arthropoda; class Insecta; order Diptera; family Syrphidae; genus Sphaerophoria; species Sphaerophoria taeniata. Next base: position 16,857,320 of record OX016540.1, on the reverse strand, counting down.
TCTAAGCTTTCCTGCATTCCTAAGGTGTTCGAACAAGCTATTTGTGAAAGTTTGGCATTTCATTGCAGGAACATCATCTGTCACCAACAGCATGGTTTCATGCAGAAACGTTCCACTGTCACAAATCTTCTTGTCTTTATAAATCAATGTGCATGCAGTTTGGAATGTGGTCAGGAAATCGATTGCGTCTATACAGATTTTTCGAAAGCCTTCGACCAACTCTCTCACGCCATCATAAAATTCAAACTAAATGCATATGGCTTCCCTCCATTTTTCATCACTTGGATATCCTCATATCTCGATAATAGGTCTTACCAAGTAAAATTTAGGCATTTTATCTCTAAGTCATTTTTTTGCTAATTCGGGAGTTCCTCAGGGTAGTCATCTAGGACCTCTACTTTTTAATTTAGCTATAAATGATGCTCCGTTATGTGTACGTAATAGCAGAATTCTCATCTTCGCAGATGATATGAAGATTTACAAAAACATCTGTTCTAGTAATGACCACATTCTTCTACAAGATGACATTAATAGTTTTGCATTGTGGTGTGAGAAAAATAGTTTAAATCTAAATCCAATAAAATGTCAAACAATGACCTTTTCAAGGAAGCGTGCACCGTCTTCATATGACTACGCCATCTCACAGCACATTCTAACCCGTGTAACTTCCGTAAGAGATCTTGGAGTTTTTTTACCCCTAAATTAGATTTTTCTGTGCACGTAAACAACATCGTGAATAAAGCAAACTCAATGCTTGGATTTATAAAGCGTTGGTCAAAGGAGTTTCGCGATCCAAATATAACCCGCGCTCTATATTATTGCTATGTTCGTGCTCACTTAGAATACGCTTCCCAAGTTTGGTCACCTCATTACAATATTCATATTGAGAGGCTAGAATCTGTTCAAAGAAATTTTACTCGTTTTGCCCTTAAAGGTATTCTATGGAGTGATCCTTTGAATGTCCCCTCTTATGAAAACCGTTTACTAACTCTCCAAATGGAAACATTGTCAAGTAGACGAAACAACAACGACATAGTATTCTTCCATCAAGTTATTACTGGTGTAACAGATGCACCGGAACTACTTGGCGCTATATTTTTCAACCATCGGGGTGGTGGTTATAATTTTCGTAGGAAGGACTTGGTACAAGAACCAAAACATCGTACCAACTATGGATTCTATGAGCCCTTGACACGTATGACTAGACTTTCAAACTGCAAATCAGACTTGTTTGATTTAAATATAAACAAAAATAAATTAAAGTCTTTGCTCAAGACCAGTGTTCTACACTTTTAAATGTTTTTCTGTTTACTTAATGTTTGTAATTATTATATGTATTAATCTTGTTTTGTTACTGTCTTGTTTTTGTTTCATCCATGTGAATGTTTGTTATGTTATGTTTGCTTACTAACAACTAACACTGCACTAAGTGATGAGCCGGTGGTATAACATAGTCTACTATGTTGGCAAACCATTGGTCGTAAGACTGTGCTTGCTATAAGCTCTCTTCGACCAATTCTGATAGTGTAAAAAAAAAAAAATTGTTGTCTAAAATACACATCAACTATATCCATAAAAAATCATCCCATCTCGAAACATGTGCCTTTTAGTGCATATTAACCCAAGCTTATCAGTTTCATTAGCCAAACAAGCCCATTGAATACAAAGGACTATGAATCAAGGTAAACATCAAACCACACAAGTGTATTTGCGTCCAAATAGTTCATAATTAGGTCCCCATATGTTCTTTGAACATCATAATAGGTCCGTTCGCGTACTTTTTGCACTAAAATTCGTAAAAAGAGAAATTTTAAAGAGTGGGGGTAAAATTCTCTCATAGAAAAACAAAACTACAAAAAAGTAAGCGAACGGGAAAACAACAAATTTCACCCACATTTTAACTGTCAAGTTTTTTTGTATGAAAAATTGAAACTTTGAATTTGAATTTATTTATTTATTTGCTATTTGCAATCAAATTTGACACTTATCACCAATCAGCCAAAAAAAAATTTTTAGGCTTAAATTCGTAGGTTGGGGAAATATTTTACTCTCTCGTGAGCGCTCTCTTTTACGAAAAACTACAAAATTTTTGAGTACGCGAACAGGATTTGGTTAGATTTCGTAATTTTTCGTAAAATTGAACAGTTTTAGGAGGGTACGCGAACGGACCTAATATTGGATGAAAAATACCACAAAATACTATCACACAAAACAAAAACAAAACACAACCATCAACTGAAGCAAATAACTAAAAGGTTCGTTTATATTCACACAAAGCAGGTGGCCATGGCACAGAGGATAGAGTAGTTGACTGCTAAGCCGAATGCCACGGGTTCAAGCCCCAGCTTCGGCAGCATTCTTTTTCTACAAAAATCGCCAGCTTAACTGAGCCACCTGTGCGATGATATGAGACAATTAAAATCTGTGTCTCCTCCTCTGTGCCACGTAGGTTTATGTTATGTGTTCTTCCCTTCTATGTGTCTATCTGTCTCTCTCTGTCGTATGTCTTGTTCTGTCCCAGCCGATGGTCTCAGTCACCAGTGCTGCTATGTGTCTGTAGTTCGTCACATTTATGTGCGAAGTACTGTGAAGTCAATGTCAATATTCACACAAAATGCAAAAGAACGAAGGAATATAAATGGATCAACAAAAATCCGTCATCGTCGTCATTTTAATTAACAAATCGTCCTATCCGTTCTACCCGCCTTAAGAGCACTCCTTATACCTAAAGGGTTAAAGAGCTTCATAACGAACAAAGTAGTCACCTACAACCAATTTCTCCAACCTTTTGCCAAGAGTGATGGTAGATGGATGAAGTTTTCTCTCATGATTGTATATTTAATGTTATAAACAGGTATGCTGGAATGCTGGTGGAAGTGCCAGACTTCCTTCCTTCCTATCAAGAACACGGCTCAGAATATCAGAAAAGGACGAGTATAGGAATATGTTTAGAACACATCATCCCATCAGACAAGACGGTTATTTTGTTTTGTGGTGGTTTTGGTTTATGTTGATTTTCCTCCTATATTTTTCTTGCACGTAAACGGAACGTACATACATATTTATGAACTTCATTGCTTTAGGGCAAACTTTTAAACACGGGAGTTGATTTATGGAAGTCCTCCCGATTTTCACCTGAAAACACAAGCACCCGTACACAACAGTTCTTTTATATATTTCGAAAGAGGAAAACTTTCCATCACATCATAAGACCGAACACCAAAACCCCGGAAAGCCAGGGTGCACACCAAGGCTTTGACGACTGGTATTCTGTACACCTAGTAAAGGGCAGACTTCTAAAGTTTCCTTTGTTTTTTTACTAGTTATTTGGTGATTGTAAACAGAACTTTACCAAAGCACACTCTAGTGGAAAGTAACTCTTTTGACGCTTCTGTTTTGGCTTGTCTATTTGAGAATAATTTGGTTCGGAAAGCAAAGGTTTTGTTTTATAAAAAAAAAAAATGTAATAGGTATCCGATCCAAAGGAAAATAGGATCAACGCTTACCCTAAATTCTCATCACTCTAAATTAGCGTTTAAGGGGTCTTTTGTTTTCACTCGCTTATTGTTTGGGGTCTATAAATTTTGTGATTTGTGGTTTTTGGGACTTTTCCAAAACATGATGTTTTTTTCTTTTTTTGTTGAGCAATGCCTTTATTTTTAGATCTAAATCAAAATAACACGAAAACAACGGACAGCAAAGTCATCTAGACACAAAATAAAACGATATGCCATGTCCGACGCGTCGGGACGGTTAAACACTTCGTCCCTTGGAAGTCTTTTATTTTGGTTTTCAAATGCCAATGAGGCGATGCTTTGTTAGTTCGTTGTAGTAAATTTATCCAAGAAGGGAATAAAAAAACACATTAGAAAACACGTAGGTACTTAAATACATTGTGGCTGCACTGGAAGAGCCCAGTGTTCGAACCAATCCTCTTATGAAACCTGAATTTAAAATATTCTTGCCAGACTGATGAAGCATGAAAGTACAAATTACATCTTTAATTGCAATGAAAAAAACTTCGTTCTTTTTGATACTCATGCATTTGAGTGACCAAGTTCTTAGTTAATAATGGAACTCTAGATAATGGTCTTATGACTTATATAACGTTCTCATTATGTTATGACACAAAATAATACTTCTTCTCTTCGAAAAAGGAGCTCATTGGGGTCATGCGCCCCTCGCCTCATTTAGGTAAATTAACTAAATTTCTTCGAATATAAAATCATGTTGTACTTTCTTCAATTCTGCAGTCCTAAAAACAAATGGTCATAATTCTCTTCAAGGCAAACATTTATTTTCATCAAAATTCTTTTCCGAGATGTTTGTGATTCACTTTACTCTTTTTGTAGTGAAAAAGCTGTAATTTCAAAGTCTTAAGAAACATCAACTCAAATCGAAGAAAAAAGTTCTTGATTTATCTTCTCTTTTTCTTGGAATTTCAAGAAAATTTCCTACTTTAAAAGATTGAATGGGAGAAAAAAATTCTCTTGAAAAAATGTTTGTGGACCTTGTTCGCTTAGCTTTCACCTTATCCAAGGCAGAGGAAAACTTAAGAACTCCCTAAGTTACTTGAGGGTTCATATCTGTTTTCCTCTATTTTGAATTGTTTTTCTGATGTGGGATGCAAATAATTCCAACTGTTTACTGCCAAAAGGGATAAATTTAAGACCATACCAGTTATCCAAAGTAGCCAGCAACGAGCAGAATGCTTTTTTCTTCCTACTAGGTACAAAAAAAAGAAAAAAATTATTATTACCTAAGCTCTTCTGCTCTTTTGAGGCCAGTTATGTTTGCTGCTTAATACCAAGGCTGCTTAGAGGTGGGAATATACCTGGGGATGATGGGTATCATCCGGAATGCAACGGAAGTGTAAATTTTATGGTTTGCAGACAGATCCAGTGAGTTGCTGGATTTATTTTAGGCCTTTAAGATGCACTACATCTATTCCATATTTTCTTTTTTTTCTGAAGGAAACTTTATTTCATTTGAAGACCTATGCTCTGCAAAGCGTCAGTGCATAAGTATACGTACCCATGACGAAGGCAAAAGTGCTGATTTTTATTTTAAATACTAAGAGAAATAAGGATTGGCAACGCTGCTGTGAAAGTGAAAAGTTGTACGCAAATATTTTTCCTGTATTTTATCTTAAAAAAATCAGTTTTCGTATCAAAAGTTCTTGTAAAATAGTTACTTAGTACAAGCCAATATACTACTTTTATCACGAATAATAAGTTAATCGAGCCAAGTATCAGGTAATAATTAATATAAAAGCGCTTAAAATTATCTTTAAGTCTGCGACCAGAATCTCATGAGCCAAAACAAACGCAAGAGCTGTCAAACTTCACCCGACGGCAACCAACAAAGCCCAAATAATAGTAACAGATCGAGTAAAATCTTCAAAAATAATTCCATAATGTCCATATCAGATTCCGATTTGCGAAAAATTAAATGCATTATAGACGATTCACTCGATACCAAATTACAAAACGCAATTGCAAACTTAGCGTCGAAGGAAGACTTCAATACGCTAAATGCAGATCTAACCTTCTTGAGAAATCAAAATGAAGACTTAACGCGAAAAGTACAGCAATTTGAAACAAGATGCATTTTATTAGAAGAAGAACTTGAAGCGCAAAGCCGTGAACTAAAGGGCAAAAATATTATTTTCTCTATTCCGTCAGAAAACACTGATCCAGAGGAAAAGGTAAAAGGCATTACTAAGCTGCTGTTGGATAATGCAGATATTCAAGCCAATGTCCAAGCCAATTATAATAAGCAAAAACAAGAGCGTAATCAAATTGAAAATAAACACTGGCTGCAATGAAACCGCATTGAAAATGCTTAAAAACTCTGCTAGACTGAAGAACACAGGTGTTTACATCCAAAGAGATCTCACTAAGCAAATGCAACTAAAGCGAAGAATCTTGCTACAATATAGGAAAACAATAAAAATTAGTAAACCCAACGCTCCGGTGCTAATAAAAAACAACACTCTTATTATCGAAGACAAAATATTTTATTTGGATAATAATAATAAATTAAAAATTAATGAAAACGATGGCGAACAAGAACTTCAACAAATGTTTGGTGAATTGGACTTCGGAAGTGTCATAAATTCGAAACTGTCAAAAAGACATCGTAATGAAAGTACTAGATTAGCTCTTACCTCTAGTCAACCAGGGATGCCACTTCAGCAAGATCATCAAAGTAGTAGTAGTAGAGTTTCAAGAATTTGAGAATTAAATGCCGTCAGCTCATTAAATAATAATTTTTGCAAAGTATTAGCCTATAACATATCTGGTCTTAGTAATAAGTTATTGTATGTAGATTTTTTCAATTTTGTTAAATCTTTTGACCTCTTTTTTCTTACTGAAACTCATATAACCATAGAAAATTCAAGTAAATTCATAAATTATTTTAACGGATACAAACTTCACTGGATTTTTGCTACAAAAACAAGCAGCATGGGACGTGCAAGCGGAGGTTGTCTGTATGGAATCAAAAAATCACTCCTTAAATTATTCGACTTTATAACTATACAAGAAACAACTGTAATTAAACACTTAAAAAGAAACGATATGTATATTATGCCCCTCTATTTGAACTGCAATAAATGGAACGAACAATTTGAACAACTCAACAATAATATATCTTGTATCGCAAGCAAGAGCGTACTAATAATTGGAGACTTCAACGCCAGAACTAGCAACAATCAAGTGACTACAGTAAGAAACATCAACAATGTTCGTGTAAACGGTAACTCTAGGTCATCCAAAGACACAGTATGCAACAGTAATGGTACTGCCCTACTTGAAACGCTGCAATTGTATGATTTCACTGTTTTGAATGGTTGTACTGAAGGAGACATGGAAGGTCATTATACGTTTATTGGAGGACACGGCAAGTCAGTAATTGATTACTGTGTGGTGAATAATGATTGGCTTGAACTCATAACTAAGTTTGAGGTCTTATGTAAAAATTTCTCTGACCATATGCCAATTACAGTAGAATGGAAAACCGAACCCGACGCTTCACAATCATATTTGCAATTGTTACCTCGACTCAAATGGAGAGACGAAAACATCGAAATTCGAAACCTTTCAGCGCAAACTAGACAGTTGGCTCTTAAGAATTAATCCAGGTATTGAGTCTACCGACGCTTTTTCAAATGAATTAGTAACTTGCTTGAAAAATTCAGCAAATCAATCAAACTCTTATGTATCAAAAGTGTTCAAACAAAAGTGGTTTGACAAAGAGTGTTTGAAAGCAAGACAAAAATCATTTGCTCTTCTGAAAGCACTAAGGAATAACAACAGTATAGAATTACGGAAATGGTACATTGAGTCAAATTCACATTACAAAAATCTTTGTTTTGCAAAAAAAACTTTGTTTTGAAAATAATCAAGCTAAATCACTTGGTGAAACAAAAAACACAAAGGAATTCTGGAAACTGGCAAAAGATATTAATGGTTCTCATCATATAATAGGTGCAAATGTATCCGCCGACGATCTTTTCACCCATTTCTCGAAAATTCTGCAAACTAATTCTCATCTGAGTTTTGCCTATGCTGAACCTCAAATTACCGATGATATATTGGACACCGAGATATCAATGTTTGAGATAGATGCAGTTCTACAAAAAGCTTTGAATAATAAAGCTCCTGGTGAAGATGGTGTACCTTACGAATTTTTTAAAAATGCATCACAAAGTTTTGGTATCCAATTGGTTACACTTTTTAACAGAATTCTTACGAATGCAGAAGTTCCATCGTCGCACAGTTGTCCAAAAAGGGAAAAGTCGTGGCAAAAATACAAAATCTGATGTTTTATTTTTATCGTTTTGTTTTTTATTTCTAAGAGAAATATAGACAGAGCTTCAAAAACAGCAAACAAAATAATTTTTTGATCACTAGTTTAATTTATAGGGCTCTTCAAAGTTAGTTAATTTTTTTCTAGAGAAAAAAAAAGAAAAAAAAAACTAAATTCCTTATTTTCATTTTTGCGATTATGGCATATTGAATGAAAAATCTTATTTTTTGTTAATAGTTCCTGGTTTAATTACTTATAAGTAAATTTAAATTTGAAATTGAAAAACAAAAAAAATAATTTTTAAGGTTTTAATAAATGAAACAAAAAAACACCATTTTTTTTACAATTTATCGAGTTTGAATAGAGCTACAAAAAAATCCATCCAAGTCCATGCATTAAGCCGAATAGGGTATGTGTATCAACCAATTGTTGAGCCAAAAGAAAAATATTTGGCTGCGCATACTTGCGCACTGCCGAGATTTTGTACTTTGAAGAAAAAATAAAGGCTTGAGAAAACGCTTACTTTGGCATACCTTGATCCACGTAAACGCTTAGTTCTCTGTTAATAGTAATGCTAGCAACGATGTTAAGGTTTTAATTTTTAGAAGAAATATTATCCATTGTAACTGCATTTACAAATTTTTTTATCTTTTTTTTATGGGTCAGATATTATTTTTTGAAGGATGTTTCGTTGTTCTTGTCCGTGCTAAATTTTTACTTTGATGTCAGTTTTTTTCGAAAAATGCGTCGTAAACATAACATTTTCTTAATTTATTTTAATAATGATAATAATAATGAATAAAAAAGTCATTCATAAGGTTGTCGAAAAACCCAAAAGTATCATAAAATGTATGATACTTGTAAAAACCAGCAGAGGATGAAATTTTAATTTTTTTTTTTGCATTAGAATAAAAAAAAATATTATCTCGGATTTTATTACGAATATAAATTGATATAGGTTTTGCAAAATGTTTTACCATATCTACCAATTTTTATAATCTGCCTACTTTCATTTTCCTATTTAAGTAGATTCCTGCAATTACTAAGCCAAAAGGATTATTATAAATCTTAAGTTAGGTAAACAAGAGATTAATTTTTTGATACCTACTAATTATATTTAAGGTTGAAGGATATTTTTAATTATATATCATTATTTTATGGTCCAATAAAACAGGTAGAGGGAAATATTTTTTTTTTTTTCACTTACCCAAAAGAGCTAATAAAGTAATAAGTAATGTATTTTGGGTAGCTTAAATTTCACAGGTAAAATAATCCTTGTGCATGTGCATGTTTATCTGTTATATAAACTCTGACAATGGATAAACTTCATTAGTTTTCAAAACGTTTGACTAAAGATCGGATCGTGTTAATTTAATTCGAATATGAATATTTCAAACAAAGTCCTTTTGGAACATTTTCACAATGCTTCGAATTCTGAAGAATTTGTACAATTGTTTCAGAATCAATACTCAGAAATTAGTGTTAATGAAGGAATTAGAAAGAAACTTCAAAAGTTATATGCTTTATTTAAGCAAAAATGAACACAAAGTAGTAGACACAAAGAAAGATTTTCAAACTAAAAATGAAGAATTTTTGAATGGAACATTTACTATGCAAGAGGTTGAAATTGAAGACAGTGAGGGCCAAGTACATCAAGAGGAAGGCCTCCGAAATCCTTGCAGGCATGTTCGGAATACACCAAAAGGAGGAAACTAATGGAAACAACGAGCAATATTTCGAAGGAAAATTACAAGATTACAAGCGATATCGATTATCCAATACTCTCAAGGTTTCAAGGAAACGACAAAATGAAGATTTATTGATTATGCTATCCATATCATTAGATCCACTTGTTTCATATTTAAGACACGTTAGATCCCAAAAAGAGCCCAAAAAAAGCTACTGTCCAGAGCTGATTAGTCTATTAAATATTAAAAGTGATGATGATGGCAGTGAACTTTTTACTGAAAATTTATAATTATTGTTTAAGATAGTTTATGTATATTTTTTTATTTAATATATGTATACCTATATGTTTTTAATTATATTTGATTTTTTTTTAATTTTTGGTCCGTTTATTTTTTCCCTTTACTGTTTCACATAAAATATGTCACTTAAAAAGGTATAAACCGCTTGAAGCAAAAAAAAAAAAAAGTTTCTTTGCCAAATTTTCGCATCCACTGTTGTGATGAATTTTATTTTAGAACACCCTATAAACACTTAGGGGGCCATCATTTTGTTTTTGTCAACATTTGCAAAACAAAAGACAATTTTTAAAGTTTTACTTCAATTTTTTTTTTCTATAAACTTAGTTTTTTGAGAAAATTTGTTTTCGGCCGATGATTCCGAAACACCCTGTGAAATAATTTTCTTGAAATTCATTGGTGTAACAGCCCTGGAAATTTCCTTCAAATTAAAAAAAAAATTGTACCGCTACCTCAATCCGTTCAAAAGTTATGATTTTTGCAACGAGATAAGTCATTTTGGACAACTGTGCGTCGTTCAAAAAGGCTGTTATCTTTCCAATACATAAAAAAGGAGACTTGAATGATGTTGCCAACTACAGAGGCATATCCTTTATGAATAGTATTGCTAAGCTATTTTGTGGTGTCCTGGTTGCACGATTGGAAAAGTGGGTAGAAGAAAAAAATGCTCTTTCAGAATTCCAGGCTGGATTTAGGAAAAGCTTTTCAACAGTTGACCAAATCTTCGCTCTATCATCCATTGTCAAAGCGTTTCATTCCAGGAATAAGAAGGTTTACGCGTTGTTTGTCGATTTCAAAGCGGCATTTGATTTGGTAAATCGTAATGCTCTCATATACAAACTTAGTCAGATAGGCGTCTCAACCGGATTTCTGCATCTCATCAAAGCCATGTATACAGACACACAAGCAACAGTTTGGGACGGATCGAATTACTCTGAACTTTTTCAAACTGATACAGGTGTCAAACAGGGTTGTCCTCTGAGTGCACTCTTATTCGCACTGTTTATAAATGACATTGTTAATCATCTGCCTGGAGGAATTAGAATAGCTGGAACCCTAATCAATGTATTATTATATGCCGACGACTTGGTCATTTTATCGGAATCGAAAGAAAATCTGCAATTGATGATAAACCGGCTGTCTGCATACTGTGGAAAATGGGGGCTTGAAATCAACACTGAAAAGTCAAAAATTATGATTTTTTCTCAATCAAATCGGACTGAAGCTGGAAGCAATTGGAGGTTCAATGGAAGGATCTTGGAAGTGACTAAAGAATATAAATATCTTGGAGTAAACCTAAGCCCATCGCTGAATTTTAGTAAGCACCTAGTCGAAAAATCCAAAACCTCTCAAAGTCTCATCAACCTAACATGGAGAAAGATTTTTGCAAACGATCACATAAATTTGTCGGCTAAATATCAAATCTTCAATTCAGTTGTGAAGTCAACTCTGTGTTATGCAGCTCAAGTTTGGGGAATGGATGAGTATGAGGAAACTGAGAAACTTCAGAGGAATTTCATCAAAAAAATTTGCAATCTACCAATCAACACTCCGAACTATGCTATATACCTAGAAACCGGCCTACCAAAGATATATACAAGTACCCTAAAACTACAAGCTGATTACCTAATTAAAGTCTTAGGTTTTCGAGATGTGCGCTTGAGCAAAATCCTGCTGCTATACGAAGTAAGAAACAAGGACTGGTGGTATGCTAAATGGCAACGAATCGCCGCTTCAGTTGGTGAAGATATACAAATCGATCCAAACAACATCATAAACTTAAAGGAAAGTCTGTATAGAATTATTCAGCTAAATGAAGACGCAATGCGAAATTCATTCGTAACATCGGCTACTGAATCAGAAAGCCGAATTCTATATAGTCAGTTGAAATTTAATCTGAGTAACAATAATTATTTCCATGATTCTCTATGTCCCAAAGACATTTCTCTGATATTCAAAGCGAGGTGCGAATTATTATGTCTCAACGGTCGACCGTACAATGGGAGTTTCAATCAATTCTGTTCCGTATGCAACACTAGAGCCAAGGAAGATTGCTTCCACTTTATAAGTGTATGTCCAATTTTTAGACACACCAGATTCGGGTATTTTGGAAAATTCTCGCTGACAATGCAAGAGACAGTACAAATATTGAACGGACCAAACTGGACAAAACTTAGCAATTACCTGAAGGAAATTATCAGATTTAGAAAATTACTTATAACGGAATATGATTAATCTTTGTTAAAAATTCAAAAAATCAAAAATATTAAGTGAAAACTGAGTTTCATTTATAAAGTAAATATATGTGCATATATATTATAAATCAATAAGACAAATTAAAGTTGCTAATCGAGCTGACGGCAAAGCCAAAGCTTTTAAATTCTTTAAGAAAACTTTCACTGTAAATTATGAATTGTAAATAAATGAATTGCTTACTTACTTGCTTACTTACTAAGAGAAATCAAGAAACAAAATTTAAACCGAAGGGAAAACGCATAGAAATTCATAAAATTGTGTCCGGGAAGTATTTTACTTTTGTGTAAAATATGTATTCTTAAGTTTAACTTTTTAGGTGACGAAGCGAGAGAAATTTAATTTACAAAGGACAAACCAAGTTGTGCCTTTTTGCGGAAGCCTTAAACGGAAATGAATTTCTGGTGCAGGATGTAAAGTCCTTTTAGAATTTATTTACATCGCAGTCGTATATTATGACGTTATATGAGCTGCAGCAGGAAGTTGGTACACCAACTGTATTGCAGGAAACGTTTTATATTTATATAAAAAAGTAAAAGTTCAAAAATGTTTGTCAGTTTTGGAAATTGTTGAACTGTGATTTTTGTTGTTTAGGCCCTGAATATCAGAGGGATAGGCCAGATAGTCAGAATAGAAAGAATTGAACAATGTTAAATTATTTTTACATTCTTTGATAAAAAACTTGAAATTTATGATTTTGTTTGCTTTAGAATACCCAAACCCTTTTACCATCCTTTGAAAACATAAATATTTTCCATACATTCCCATATGGCTGAATTTCCCTCCTTAAATGTCAACACAAGATTATAATTTTCCTGAATTGAAATTTTTTGATGAACAGTGTTAGAAACCATGCTGCCACGCAAAAACAGAAAAAGGAACAATATGCCCCACCAACTTCAACAACTACTCCAACTCTCGCTTTCTCTTCATCTAACGGGTAAATGGCGATGGGTATGCCTATGTAAAAATTGTATGCTCGGAACAGAAGACAACAGACGAGAAAAAAAACATGCATAAATTAGCAATGAAAAGTATAATAAGCCTTCCGGTTCACTGAAAATTCCAAGTATTCAATTTTTTTGTGTGTTGTTTTATGCCCAGCAAGCATTTTTGACATTTCTGTGCCAAACAATGAAAACGAATGTCTACCAATATGAGTTTTGAGTTCTTTACTTTTTTTCTGGAGTCTTCGAAAAAAAAGGGAAAACTGAAGGGTAGCACATAATAAAAGTCTCTCTCTCTCCATTTCCTCTCGCTTGAGGCAATAAGCATTAGGATATAATATTATATGATATGTGATGTTTCACTGTTAAAACGGTATCCGCTTTTTAGGTTAGGTTAGGTTTGAGTGGCTGTCCAGATGTTGTTGACTCACTTAGACCTCAAGGGTCCGTTGTGATACCATAAAATACTCATGGGAGAGTAATGAGCTTAAACAAACCAATTCGTGCTTCTAATGAAGTTAGAGAGACATTTTGTGTCGATTGTTGCCAGTTCACTGGTGTTATCGAAGAAGTGATTACCTAGAAAGCTGTTCCTTCTAATGGAGAGTGCTGGACATGTACATAGAAGGTGTTGGACTGTCTCCTCTTCCTCCTCGTCCATGCAGCTTCTACAGAAGTCATTTGTGTAGGCCCCTAGCCTCAGAGCATGTCTGCCTATGAGGCAGTGTCCTGTTATTACTCCAATTGTAGAGCTTATATTTTGTCTGCTCAGGGATATCAAGCCTTTTGACCGTTTTAAGTCTATGCTTGGCCATATTTGCTTTGTTGCTAGGCAGGTGGTACCCTGTGACCATCTAGCATTGGTTGATTCTAGAGCATATTGTTTGAGAAGATATTTGCATGTAGCGAGTGGTATTCCTATGTTGTGTTTTTGTCTAACATTGGGCAGAAGTGTTCCGTTTTTGGCGAGCTCGTCGGCTTTGCAATTTCCCGGAATGTCTCTGTGGCCCGGCACCCAAATGAGGTGAATATTAAACTGTTCCGTCATCTCATTCAGAGATGATCGACAATCGTGGACTATTTGAGAGTTTATGGAGACAGACGCGAGAGATTTGAGAGCGGCTTGGCTGTCCGAGAAGATTCGTATATCCTTGCAAGATATAACGTTTTCTTTGAGCCAGGATAGTGCCTCTTTAATCGCCATTACTTCTGCCTGGAATACACTACATTGATCGGGAAGCCTGTATGATAGACTGAGATTCAGTTGTTCTGAATAGATACCACTTCCAACTCCGCAGTCGGTCTTTGAACCGTCTGTATAGAAGTGTACCGCGTTGTCTTCCAGGGGTCTTTCTTCTTCCCAGGAGGATCTTGAAGGGATAGAGACATGGAAGCTTTTACCGAACACCATTTTTGGGGTGGTATAATCTAAGCGATCTGGGATAGATCTGAAATTGTCTAGAATAGTAGTATGACCAGTATTGTTACTGTTCCATTGAGAGGTGGCTTTAAGCCTCACACATGTGTTGGCTGCCACCGTTTTGGAGAAGATGTCGAGAGGTGTTAGGTTTAAAAGCACTTCCAGGGCTGCGGTTGGTGTTGAGCGAAGTGCTCCTGTGATGCACATACCTGCTGACCGTTGAACTTTGATGAGCTTGTTTAGATTTACCATCTTGTCCAGTGCGGTCCACCATACGACAACTCCATAAATGAGTATCGGTCTGATTACCGAAGTGTATAGCCAGTGGGTTATCTTTGGGGAGAAGCCCCATTTTGATCCTATGGCCTTTTTACAAGTAAAAAGCGCTACGGTAGCCTTTTTTACTCTTTCATCAATATTTGCCTTCCAATTTAGTTTTTTGTCTAAAATGAGGCCTAAATATTTAGCTTGGTCGGAAAAGCTTAATGGTATTCCTTTAATCTTGGGTGGGCTAAACTGAGGAATTTTGTACCTTCTCGTAAAGAGTACTAGTTCTGTTTTATGTGGATTGACGTCCAAGCCACATTGATTAGCCCATTTTGTTAGCCTATTTAAGGCATTTTGTAGGAGTTCCGAGAGAACTTGGGGATGTTTTCCAGATACAGATATTGCAACATCGTCAGCATAGGCAATCACCCTGAAACCCTCTGCTTCCAATGATGTTAGTAGGTCGTTTACTACCATGTTCCATAAGAGAGGCAAGAGGACCCCACCTTGGGGGGTACCCCGATTCACCGATCTGGTGGTAGTAAAACTTCTCATGCTAGAAGTTATTGTTCTGCTTTTGAGCATGAGACTTATAAAATCTATGAGTGGTTTTTCTAATTTAAGCTTTTCCATTGCTGTTGTGATCGCCTGATAACTGACGTTGTTGAAGGCTCCTTCAATATCTAGGAAAGCTACTAGGTTATATTCTTTGTACTTGAGGGAATGTTCAATACTACGTACCAGCGAATGAAGTGCTGTTTCTACTGATTTTCCCTTAGAGTACGCATGTTGAGCCGTGGAAATGAGACATGGTTTTAATTTATGTCTGACGTGAATTTCAATCAATCTTTCCAAGGTTTTAAGAAGGAAAGATGATAGGCTGATTGGCCGTAGATCTTTAGGGTTAACGTGGGAGGGTTTCCCTGCTTTAGGAATGAAGACTACTTTTGCCATTCTCCAGGCTTTTGGAATATATCTCAACCTTAAACAGCTTGTCAGAATGATTTCCAATGGTGGAATGATCATATCTGAGCATTTTTGTAATTCGGCCGGGATGATTCCGTCTGGTCCTGGAGATTTATATGGTTTAAAGCTATCTACGGCCCATTGCAATTTTTCCCGCGTTATTAGATCCACTAAATCGCTTGTAGAAGCTTGAGACTCTGATGTTAAGTCGCTAAGTATATTAGAGCTACCTGGAAAGTGGGTGTCTAATAACAGATTAAGAGATTCTTCATCTGTGGTAGTCCACGTACCTGCATCTGTCTTTAAAGCACTGGGTATTGTTGGACTTTTTGAGAGAATTTTCCTGAGTCTTGAGGCTTCTGAAGTATTTTCTACTTTTCCACAGAAGTTTCTCCAAGAAGACCTCTTACTCTTTCTTAATTCTTTCTTATATTGCTTTAGAGCTTGTTTGTATGAGTCCCAGTCAGAAGGAGATCTAGTGTACTTAGATCTATTGAAGAGCTTGCGACAGCTCTTCCTGAATGGTTCTAGTTCTTTGTGCCACCAATGAGGTTTCTTTTTACCCTTTGGAATGGTTGTAGGGCAAGCAGTTCTCATTGATTCGTTGAAGGCGTCGGTGAGATGATTCACAGAAAGGTCTAGTTCATCTTTAGTGGAGGGACTTTTAAGAAGGTTGTGATCAAGCAGTTGTGCTAGTACCTCCCTATATCGTTCCCAGTTAGTATTACGGTGATTGCGGAAACCCGTAGGTATATTTGCCACATCATTGAGCTCAAACTGAATATATCTATGGTCAGAGAAGGAATTCTCCTTTGAGACATGCCAGTTTGAAATCATATTGTGGATAAAGTCGGAGGTTAGTGTAATATCGAGGACCTCTTTCCTATTCTTGGTAACAAAAGTGGGTTCATTACCAATATTACTTATGAGTAGGTTAGTGCTTAAAAGGTAATCAAATAAGGACTCACCTCTCTCATTAATATCAGAGCTACCCCATACCGTGTGATGGGCGTTAGCGTCCGATCCAATTACTAGGCCAACTTTCCTCGTTTGCGCGTCTGCAACTGCCTTCCTCAAGGTGTCTCCCGGAGCAGGGCTGTCGTGGCCAAGATACGAGGATATAAGCCAATAGGTGGCTATATCCGTTGTTAGAACAGCTGTTGTGGTGTCTTTGTCGCTGTAATTGGGGAGTAAAAATACATTTAAGTTATTTTTCACTAACATGCATGACCTTGATTCACCTTTCTCCGATGCATACAATAGTTTATATCCAGGAGTCTCGAGGCCTCTGATGATGGAGTTAGAGACCCACGGCTCCTGTATCAAGACGATGTCTTCCTTTTTACTATGCAGTCGGAGTAACAGGTTGTCTGCGGCCATGATGGCGTGATGTAGATTAATCTGAAGTACTCGCAGCATTGCTACTTTTACTCAGATTGACCTCCACCACTGTTTTGTCGGCATTATCATCGTCTGAGGAGGAGTGAAGTAGGTCTTCCTCGCTCAGAGTGCTGCCTAAAATGGCGTCTTCAGTTTCCATGTCGGAAATACTGTCGACTATCGGGTGAGCCTCCACGTCGGATGGCTTGTTTGGGGGTGCTGAGGTCGATGGTTCCACTTGTGGATCGACTTCCATTTCTGGGGGTGGTGAAGCGTTTCCTTCCGCTGAAGGGGCTTCTATGGGGGGTGCGTTGAGCGAGTCTTCATCTTTTTTATAGATTCGGACAGTGATTTCATCGAAACCATACCTAATCACGCCCTCGGTCGCGGCCAGTGGAGCCAGTGATTCTCTATTGATCACCAAGAGAGCTGATCTATAGCGACCCACTGTCTCCTTCTCAACCTTTGGGACTTTCCAGTCGTGAGTAGGCAGGTTTGGATTGCTGGTTTTGATTAATTTCATAATCATGTCTGGGCAGTTGTGTAGAGCTGGGACCATTATACGTGCTCTCGGTCGGCAAGGGATATTCTCCCTTGTAACAACTTCGAGCTTGGCACCCGGCCAGACTTCTGGCAAGCCATTAACAGCAGCCCTGTACAGATCGAAAGATCTCTGATCACCACAGGCGATGAGTTTGATACGATTTTGGTACCATCCTGCATCGGCTGTGTCTGGGAGAGGCCCCGGATTCTCCTCGATGACAGATAAAAATCTGAAACCGAGGTGAGCCTTGACGTCTGCCCATTGATTATGAGAGATGTTATGTTACCATCTACATGACTTCTGTCAATGACCGCGGCTATGATCTTGCCTTTGAGCGCGTCGCTAAAAGACAGATCTTTATTGAAGGCTGCTGTGCTACTGGAAAGCACTTTCTGCCTTTTCGGTTCAGGCTTGTCGCCTTCGAGAGACCTATTGCGCTTTGACGTTGAGTCGCTGCCGGTCGATTTGGTAATTCTGCTGAGGACGCCACTAGCCCATTCGAGTTTCCGCGCTTGCTCAGGGGTTCTTTCCGCCGCCGGTATGACACTGACTGCGGCCCGAATCCTTTCAGCATTGCGCTGGTCTCGACTGACCTGTGACTTCCAGGACTTCTTGTTGGTCGGCCCAGAGCTATGTCCGTGTGACACAGATGTGGGTCCACCACCAGAATTGGTCGCTACCGATACCAATCGGGGAACGCTCTCACCCTTCGATTCATTTCCACGCGTCGCAGATTTTGTCTCTCCGGATGGGGCGTCCCTTCTTGGGGTCGCTTGCAACGTCCTAGCAGGGGCGGGGAGGATGTGGGGTTTGGAATTGCCGCCCTTGGGACAGCCGAGCGTCACAGCCGTTCCACTGACGGGTAATTCCTTTAAGTTGAGGTTGCGGCTAGTAGAGGGAGAAGGACTCCCGCTGCTAGTGGCAACCACAGGGTTAACAACTCGCTCACACCTCTGATTTGGCTCGACAGCCTTTCCAGGAGATGTGACCGCATTGTCAGCCCTGGCTCTATTAATGTGGGTTTTGGAATTGCCGCCCTTGGGACAGTCGAGCGTCACAACTGTTCCACTGACGGGCAATTCCTTTAAGTAGAGGCTGCGGCTAGTAGAGGGAGAAGGACTCCCGCTGCTAGTGGCAACCACAGGGTTTACAACCCGTTCACACCTCTGATTTGGCTCGACAGCCTTTCCAGGAGATGTGACCGCATTGGCAGCCCTGGCTCTATTTATGTTTTGTATTTTTTTTCTGTTAGATTGTTTGTTTGTTTTCATTTTTGTTCCCACGAGTGAGGCGGAAAGACAGTCAGCCCCGGCAGAGCCGCTTACCGGGGCAAGGCAAGAAATATGACGGACCTCGCCACAGCATCCGAAAGAGCTCGTTAATGACTGGTTTATCCCCCAGCCTTTCATTCTTCGGCACGGTTTTCGTACAAAGTACGCTCACACCACCACTGAAATTAGGAACCTCTAAACTATGATTGAATTAGGTTTCCGAACGTTGCACTATTGAGGAGTTACAACATTTCAGCGACCCAACTTAACCTTAGCTAATCACCATCCTGCCAAAAACGCACAGTACTCTGTAGTGATCATTGCCCGCCTGGCACCCACTTGGAGGGTTTGAATGAGGATTTTTGCCGGGCAAGGTATCCGCTTTTAAAAATGTCAGAATTTTTGCACACATCACTAAACACAGAACTTAAAAATAAATATGAGCGTAACAGGGGCAGCTTTTAAGTTTGCCAGTCAAGGCCCACGAAAATTGTAACGCAAGTAATAAGTTCATAAAATACTAACAGCAGAATTAATAAACACAGAGTAGCGAAGGATTAACTCTTATTCTGTGGACTAAGTGAAAAATGCTATTAATAAAATATGATTTCTCTTAACTGACGTTAACTTGCTTATTCTACCGTGGATGGTGCTTTGGGGAAAGAATAAGAAATAGAATAAGAATTTAAGAAACTACTTATCTGTCAGTTCATACGTTGGCGCCACAATCGATTGCAAAGGCAACAACAAATCGGTTGTAAGGATCTATAACAAACAAATTTCCTAAAGGAGTTTTTATAAACGTCACTTTACTATTCTTATTCTTTGAGTTAGTTATTCTTAGGAATAAGAGTGGAATAGGCGTTTTTTTATAATATGGATGTTAATTATTTACATAAAAGAATTCCGCCTGAATGAAAAACCAAGAAAGGAATTTTAACAAATTCAAGAAACTAAAACAAGAAGGTACCTTTTTAAGACACATATAACATGCCGCCTCTGTAACAATCTGATTGATATTTGTTGTTATTCAAATGGATTTTCTTCTTTTCCATTTATTTATGCAGTGAAATCGACTAAATATCATTTGAATACACATTTGAATAAATCTATGCACTATGAGTCCTTAAACTCCCCTTAATGTATGATAAATTTTTAATTAAGGACAAATGTTCAGCTTTCCCCTTTGTTGTTGGCGTTTATGCAAAATAAACTTCTCTTGTCTTGTCTGTCAGTATCAATATCATCGCAAGCCGGTTTGGAGTCCCGTATCAAAAGCTTTTTTTTATACCATTTAAGAAATTAAACTTTTTAAAGAATGCAGTAGGATGAATGACTGATTTTGTGCCAAAATGTAAAAGCACTTTTCGTTGTTTTTCTGTATAAATTATATGAATTTTTTATTCTGGACAACCGAGATCGAAGATTCATACTTTTTCGTCTTCACAACCCCCATAGGTTCATATGATGATCTCAGAACAATCTAGACTCATTAGACTCTAGGGCCAGTCAGTTTTGGCAAAAACTCGTAAAATTAAATTTTTTAAGACCACTCTGAAGACAATTTTGCTCATATCTTGCACATAAGCTGTTTTTGCCCCACTTTACCCTAGACGCTAGGGAAAGAAGTTGGAGTTTTTTTAGTCAAAAGCAATTTAAAATAAAACTTGGTCAAACAATAGACACAACAAAAAATGGATAAACAGTTTGAAGAAGAAGAAAGACAAGTTTGCAAAGTCGAAGAAATAAAAACAGTGGCTATATCAGATTTCAGATGTCTAAATTTAATTACATATTTCTCCAGTTCTCTAGAGCATCAACCTATCTTTTCAAAACTAGTCCTTGTGTTGAGAATGAAAAACGATTATTACTGTACTATAGACTATCACTGTACTTATTCACTTTTCTAGATAGCTATATAAATATTGACAAATGTCGTATTATAAAATATATGAAATAAATTCATTCTAATTTACAAACTATAACGATCCACGTCTTCTTAACAGGTTATGGGCCTTTAAAGTCACGAATTAAATTAGTTTCAATTCATATTTGTGGTAAATAACCGTAAAGCAAGCAAATAAGAGTTTTTTGTTTAAAACTAGAATTTTTGTTTGTAAATTGTACGCGATTCCAATAATTTTGGCCGATTAAAAAAAACTGATAGGTAAGAAATGGCTTCGTCTTCCATCTCATTTCCATTTGAGAAGCTTCGTGGTCGCGAGAATTTTGATATATGGAAGCGAAATGCGAAGTCATACCTCGTTTTAAGAAACTGCTGGAAGATAATCGAATCAGGATTGTCTGCAGTGCCAGATGAAAAAGAGCTTGAATCAAATGAACGTGCATTGGCAGAAATAACTTTAATGGTTGAGCCAAATAATTTTGCACATATTGCAACTACTACAATTGCCAAGGATGCCTGGAATGCTCTGGTTTCAGCGTATGATGACAGCGGACTAACGCGAAAAGTTGAATTGCTTAAGCTATTAGTACAACTCAAGTTATCCGATTGCGAATCAATGCAAAATTATATACATTCTATGGTTTTAACATCACTCAAAGTTCAAAACGCCGGCTTAAATATTGACGACGAACTGACAGCATCTTTGATGCTAGCAGGTTTACCGGACGACTTCCAGGCACTGGTCTTAGCGGTCGAAAACTCGAAAACAAAGCTAACCGTAGATGTTGTGAAGAACTTGCTGCTTCAAGACGTAAAGTTTGATAATAAAAGTACTGATAGTGCACTTTACACAAAAAAGAAGGCATATCAAGCTAAATATCGATGCCACACGTGCAAACAGATCGGTTATTTCAGCAAGTCTTGTCCTAACAAAAACAAAAAAGCTAACATCAGCCACGAAAAGTTTAGGAGAGATAAGGTATTATTTGCGTCTCTATTTGTGAATAACAAGAGTTCCTCAGACTGGTTTGTTGATTCGGGAGCTACTACCCACATGACAAATGAAGAAAATTTATTGTTCAATAAAAATATCCCGACCTCAAACAAAGAAGTCATTGTTGCAAATAATCACAAAATGTCTGTTAAGTGTTCTGGTGACATAAAATTAGCACTCAAGAATAAAGAATTTAATGCAGTGTTGAAAAATGTCGAGTACTAACCTGAACTATGTGCCAATCTTCTTTCAGTTCGCCAAATTTTAGAAGATTTAGAAAAACATTTTATTCATTCATTTACATTTTACAACTAGTTTACAATAAACAAAGATACAAAGAATAAATAATAGTAATCATTAGGGCAACCAAAAATATGCTCGAGCATGTTTTTTTTGGAACGTCGAATTTGACAATTGACAAGATAGAAATACGTTTCATGAAAAAATAAACATTTTGGACCCTATTCGTTAGAGCATATTTTAGCATATTTTGTTATAAATGCATATTTTTGCATATTTTGCTTTAAAATGCATATTTTGGCATAATTCATCATTATTTTTGTAATTTTTGTTGCAAATGTAAGAGTAAATATTTTTTTTTAAACTTTTTTTTCGAAAAATTCGCAATGCTATTTAAGTATTTTTTTTCCAAAAGTAACGCATGTCACTTGTGAGGCCCACAGGCTCCATAGAACTTGTGAAACACTTCGAGGTCAATTTCCAGAAGTTGATATTTTCATCGCAAACGTGAAAAAAGTGTTTAAAAGATCCGTCAAGAATAAGGGTATTCAAGGATATTGCAGCGGAAACACCACTTCCTTCGCAAACGATTACGGCTAATTGGGTATCTTGGAGGGAAGCAGTTTACTGTGCAGAAATGTTTAAAAAAAAGGAAAGCCTTTTCGAAACACTACATGAAGAGGAATCAGCTGCAATACGAGTTGTTAAAAAATTGTTTTAATGAAGTGGCATTAAACGTGACTTGATATTTCTATCATCCTATTATACATTTTTATTGAAATGGAAACAAGCGGCCTTCAGCTAACATAAAATTATTGATCAATGCCCAAGTTAAAATTAATACCATGGACTCCAATATCGAAAAAATAAAACAAAAAAATTATCGATATTTTGGAAAAATTAGAGGGCTCAAATTGTTTATTATGGCAGAATTTATTCGTAGAAAAAAACTGCATCTGAAATAATGGCATTAAAGTTTGCACGTATAACTGGCGGATGATATGCACTTACAAAAAATTTTTCAGAGAAAAAATTTAAAGGAAAACTGTTTTCCTTTATTGCAACAAAAATTTTGATATTGATATTGATTTTTGATATTTGGTATTCATTTAGCTTTTTATATTTTTGTTTTTCTTTTATTTGTCTCTCTAAAGATATTTTGACCCCTGTTTTTTTTTCTTGACAAGTCAATAAACTATAAGAAAAAACACGAAATTTATGATTTTCTGCCATTTCAAAATTTTTTAAAGCATATTTTTAGAGCATATAATTGGCTTTTTAGAGCATATTTAAAGCGCTATAAATGGTTTTTATAGAGCATATTTTTGGTTGCCCTAGTAATCATCCTTTAGCTTGAAAGCTAGTGTTGAATGATACATAGCGAATTTAAATACTGAATTAAAAACTGATGTGGGGTGACAATCAGTGCTGCAATAATACTATTTTTTTTTTTTTTTTTTTTTTTTTAATATTACATACAAATAAAAAACCGAAAAGGAATAAGAATTACAACTTATACAAATAAATGAAGAGAAAAAAATATAATAAAAAGCAGATACACATCCATCAAAGTAACTTTAACAATAATAATTATCAATACAATTTAAGTCAATTGTGAAA
Organism: Sphaerophoria taeniata; assembly: GCA_943590905.1. NCBI lineage: Eukaryota > Metazoa > Arthropoda > Insecta > Diptera > Syrphidae > Sphaerophoria > Sphaerophoria taeniata. Next base: position 16,833,715 of record OX016540.1, on the reverse strand, counting down.
AGCCAGTCTTTTACTTTTTTCAAAAAAGCGTTTAAGTTTTGAGATGTCCTGATAGATGTTGGTAAGTTATTAAATGACTTGGGTGCTGCGACAGTAAAAAAGTTAGAGAAATGAGTTTTATGAGCAGTGGGTACATTAACAAGATGCATATTATTTATTCGTAGATTATATAGCTGCGAGTTCTTACTCGGAATGTTACCACTTTGCTTGAAAAATTCTTTCAGTACTTTAAAAATGTAAAGGTGTCTCAAAGGTAGAATTCCCAAATCCTTGAATAAGGGCCAACTTTCAGTTAATCGATTTTTGTTGCAAATGATTCTAATTAGATGTTTTTGAGCAATCAACAACGGTCTTAAAGTACTAGCATATGAACCACCCCAGCTAGATAAACCATATTGTATTTTAGAGTGTGCAAGACCGTAATAAATTGAAGTTAAAACTTTTTTTGAGCAGAATGGCTTTAACAGATACATTTTTCTAGTAATGAGCAACAAATAATTTTTTATATTGCAAATATGATCTTTCCAGTTAAGGTTAAAATCAATTGTAACTCCGAGATATTTGAAATTGCACACTGAATCAATTTTGAAACAAGTATCGGAACAAGAACCAACAGCTTGAAAATTAGGTCTTCCACAGCCATGTAAAGGAAAGGTGAATTGTCTACAATTCGACCCATGAAATATAAAATTGTAATTGCAAAGCTGATGACTAGAAGTTTTGAATGACATTATTTTAGTTTTTTGACTAAGGATTAACTTATGAACAGAGAACCAAGTTCTTAGAATTTCGAGATCTTCTTCAATCAGAATGTTACAATTATGCTCTGAACTAGACTGGTAGGTAAACGATATATCATCCGCAAAAGCCGTAGGAAGGCCATTCAACTGCAACCTAAAGAGAGAGTTAATATAAACTAGAAAAAACAACGGGCCAAGTACGGAGCCCTGAGGTACTCCAGATTTTAGATATCGAGCTTCACTCATTACACCATTTACTACTACTTTTTGAACTCTTTCTTTTAAATATGACTTCAGCCATTGATAAATAACTCCTCTAAATCCTGCATTATATAATTTATTTAGCAATAAATCATGATCAACCAAGTCAAAGGCTTTAGTCATATCAATAAAAAGAGCCATAGTCGGTTTGTTATGATTCAAGCTGCCATAGAGTTGACTGCAAAGTCGAAAAATTGCATCTTCCGTTGATTTTCCAGACCGAAATCCAAATTGATTTTCCCTAAAAAAACAATTTTTATCTAAGAAGGAAGTAATCCTTTTTTTCATTAGTTTTTCGAAAATTTTTGAGAAGGTGGGAAGAAGAGAAATAGGTCTGTAGTTTGACATATCTGTTCTATCTTCTTTTTTATAAAGAGGTATCACCTCTGCACATTTAAATTGTTGAGGAAAACAACCTTGCTCAACACTAAAGTTAAATATATAACTTAACACATCTGAGACATACAGAGCAATTTTTTTTAATAAGTTACTAGATATTCCATCTGAAGTACAAGAGTTTTTGTTTTCCAATGATAAGATAATTTTATAAGTCTCAAAAGAGGATATAGCATCGAAAGCAAAGCTGTTAGGTTGTAAATATTCAGAATCTAAACTGCGTTGATCAGAACAGTTGCAATCAACATACATATCAAAAGAGGGCTTCAATTTTTCCGAGATTTCCGTAAAATATTCATTGAACTTATTCGAAATACATGTTGAATCACATAGTGAAATATCGTCCACAACAATAGTTCCTATTGCGTTTGAGTTCGTTTTTTTTCCTAAAATATCATTGATAATTTTCCATTCTTTTTTTACATTGCCTTTTGAACTTTCGAATAAATGAGAATAGTAATTTTCACGAGTTGATTCAATGTTAGCTTTAACAGCTTTTCATAACGAATCATAATATTTGTGAAGTTTTGTATTATTTGGATGTTTTTTCAGCTTAGTACCAACTTTGTTTTTATTTTTTATCTGCTTAAGAAGGCAATGGCTCATCCAAGACTTTAAAAACTTCTTTTTATTATTCTTAATGGAAAAAGAAGAACATGTTTTGATATGCTTTTGCAAGATTGAGTTAAAAACATTAAACGAAGAAGATGGATCCTTTTCAGAATAAACTTGATCCCAAAATTCATGTTTCAAAATGCTAGTTAATAATGTATAATCTATACCTAGTAAGATGCTCTCTATCATTACTGGAATTTGAAATATTTTCCATGTCATTAATTTTTAAAACGATCATTTTGTGATCAGTTATTTTATAATCTAGAACACTTCCACAAAAATGAAACTTATTATTTCTACTAAAACGCGAGAAAATGTGGTCAATGCAAGTACTAGAAGTTGGTGTAACGCGGGTTGCCTCTTTAATATAACCTTTGAGACCATTTGAAGCCATAAGAAATAAGTAATTTTCAACATCTTTATCAGATGTGTTAAGAATATCAATATTAATATCACCAATAAAAATTAGATTACAAGTTTTATGATTACAAAGAATTTGGCAATTTTCTCTTTCAAACGGTGAGAATGTTGGTGGTTTTTGAATTACCATTAGAAACAGGTTTTCCTTTTTTAATTTGTTTAACAAAGCATTGATCGATGTCATTCTCATTTACGTTAACATTTAATGCTTCACGAAAGATACCAAGTGCAAGATCGATGTTTGGAGTGTCTTTGGTAATAGGAACATTATACACTTCAATGCTGTTCGAGAGAAGTTGCTGCTCTAAGTTATTTACTTTTTGTTCGAGTGTAAAGATTTTTTGTTCATTTTCTTTGTTTTTGGCAATCATTTCATCGATCTGAATTTTATGGTAATTCTTGAGTTGAAGAATTTCAGCGTAAACCATCTCCAAAGTAACGGCTGGAGCTAATTTTTTCATCATCTCAGTGTTGATAGCCAAAGTAGTGGCATTTGAAGCGGTGGTGACGGAGGTAGAGGTGGTGGTGGATGTAGTTGTCATGGTGGCAGCGGTGGAAGAGGTGGCGGTGGTGTTGATGGTGGCGGTGGCGGTGGAGTTGATGGCGGCGGTGGAGGTGACAGCAGTCAATTTGTCGCCTAGGTTAGGTGATGAAAGTGATGATGAAGAGTTAGATGCGTTAGGAGGTGGTGTTGCATTTGATGACGTGGATGCAACTGAAGAGAATTTATTTGGAGTAGTACCAGATATAGATCCTCTCCTCTCTGTCGTACAACTAGGGCATCTCCAAGTTGCTTTAGAATTCTTCATAAAATCAATCTCGTTTGCAGTGATTTTTGCACATTTTCCATGTGAATATTTAGAACAATCACTACAACTGACTTTAAGGTCAATTCTTTCAACCTTTTTCTTACAAAATGCACACGACATTCTCAGTATTTTTAAATGTATAGATACAAAAAAATAAAAAAATAAAGCTCCCGATATGAGTGCACCCCACAACGTCACAAGAGAACTTGATATTATGAAATGAAATGACTAAAAATGGCAACAAAGTCGTTTTTGAGCAAGATATGTGTAAAATCTTTGATGGTGAATGCAATTTGATTGCAACAGCAAGTTGTGTTAATGATTTGTACCGTCTGAATTGTGAACCCGTGAAAGTGCCGACACATTACGAACAAGCATTTACAGTGATGAATTCATATGATTTATGGCACCGAAGATTAGGTCATATCTGTACCAAGAACCTAGTTAATGTTATGAATTATTCTTCGTCGGGTGTCAATTTATCTTCGAAAAATGTTGAAAAATGCATTGTGTGCATTAAAGGTAAGCATACCCGTGCACCTTTCAATGACACAGGAACTCGTGCAAAGAGTGTTCTTGAACTAGTGCACTCTGATGTCATAGGTCCTCTGAAGACGAAATCATTTTCTGGAGCAAGATTTTTGGTAACATTCGTTGACGACTTTAGTCGCAAAGTGTTTGTGGTACCCTTGAAACACAAATCTGAAGTTTTCGGCGAATTTGTAAAGTTCAAGAATCTCGTTGAAAATCAGTGCTCCAAGAAAATCAAAGTGCTCCGAACTGATAATGGAACTGAGTACACTGGATTGGCCTTCCAAAGTTTCTTGGAAAAGAATGGTATTCTTCACCAGAAAACTGTTGTCTATACGCCCGAACAGAACGGCGTTGCGGAACGTATAAACCGTACAATAATTGAAAGAGTACGTTGTATGCTGATGGATTCCGGTTTGGACCATAAATTCTGGGCAGAAGCTGCTGCAACTGCAGATTTCTTGATAAATCTAGTGCCTTGTAGAAACAACGATTGTTCACCAGAAGAAATTTGGTCAGAACGTAAGCCAAATCTGGGTCACCTTCGCATATTCGGCTGCAAGGCCATGGCTCATGTTCCAAAGGAGAAGCGTACTAAGCTAGAAGCCAAATCAATTGAGTGTATCTTCCTTGGGTACAGCGCTGATTCGAAAGCATATAGACTCTTCAATCCCTCGACAAAGAAGATAGTGACAAGTCGTGATGTAATCTTCATGGAGTCTGAGAGCAAGGTAATTGAAAATGACAACAACGATATGAATCCTTTTGTCTCACCCATAGTTGACATCTCGAACGGTGAAGATAACAGCGTTGTCAATTCAGGGGAAGAAGAGTTACAGGAATTTCCAACGACAAGCTTGAAAGCTCAAGAAGAAGAAACTGCATCATGTCAAGAAGCCACAAGCGCACCGAGCGATTATTCAGATTGTGAGGATCCTAATGACCAAAACTTTGATCAAAATGAAGAAGTCACCTCATTAGAAAATGATAGAGTGGTGCGGCGTTCTGAGCGAATAATTAACCTGCCTAGACGGAACTACAATTTCATTGCAGCAGATCAAAACCTTAGTGATCCAGTTCTCTCTGAAGTTTTGTGGGGTGCGCTACTCAAAGAAAACTCTCTCTCAAAAAATAACAATAAAGTATAAATTAGCTTATTGACAATATAACTAAAGATGATTTGCTTCGCGTGTTCTAATAACATTGAACGTAACTCAACATCCAATATTGAGTGTTGCGACTGCAATTATTTTTTTCACTTAAATTGTGTTAATCTAACGAAAGATGATGTCTCATATATTCAATCAACCGGATCAAAATTCCGTTGTGATAAATGCTCTATTCTGAAACGACGTTCAATGCAAGTGCCAACCTGTGATGCTCCTACACTTTCCAATAACAACAACACTACAACAACAGCGGTAATAAACAATGAAGCAGCAGAGTATACTCTCCAGATGGTGTATCTAAAATTAAATGATTTGGAGAAAACCAATCGATGTTTCTTAGAGCAAATCAATGAATTGCGATCCGAAAATAAGTCACTTAAATCTAAAGTTAATTTTCTGGAAAGCAGGCTCAATTGGCAACAACAGCTTACACTTGCTAATGACATCGAAATTGTTGGTGTACCTAATGTCAATGACTCAAATTGCCTAGTTAAGACGAAAGAAGTTCTCTCTAAGGCATTGTCTATAGATGTCTGTGACAGTGAAATTGCGAATTGTTTTATCAAAGTTAACCGCACTAAATCAAAATCATCGATTTGTGTTAGGTTCTCAAATTTAACAACAAAACAACGAATAATGATCGCGAAGTCAAAGAGTAAAAAAAACCTCAGCACATTTTTTGCATCAGCAACCGATGACAGCAGCGAAAACAACGGCAGCAGCAGCAGCAGCAGCAGTAATAACAAAAAAAGCAATAGCAAAAAAACTTCTAAGAGTATTTATATTAATGAGTCTCTCACTAAATATACACAGGCTTTACTTATGAAAGCAAAAGAAATAGGTAAACAGTCAGGTGCAAAATTTGTCTGGTATAAAAATAACCAAATTCTTGTAAGAAAAGTTGAGGGAGAAAAAGTCATTTCCATTAAATCATTTGATGATCTCGCTCGTATTTAGAGCGTTTGTATTTTATTAATACACTTATAAAAAAAAAAAAAATGAATGTAGATGATGAAAATTTAATGAATGACTTTTCCTTCCTCAACAACTGTAATAATTCAATAATTGATAAATTTTTTTCTGATAAAGCCTATTTTAGTAACAAGTTTTTCATTGTGCACCAGAATGTCAGAAGTTTGAGAGCTAATTTTAATGTATTGATTACTCATCTTGAATCATTCTGCTGCATCCCAGATGTTGTTTTTGTTTCTGAGATCTGGATTTACGAATTCGAAAAAGACGATTATGTTTTGCCCGGGTTCAATTTCGTTACCAAAACTAATGATAATTATGCCTCTGGTGGAGTTGGGTGTTTTGTTAAAGAAGAATTCAAAATACTTGATTTCACTTGTGTCAACTTTAAATGTGCAGATGTTTTAAGGGTCTCCATTGAAATTAATCATGATGTTTATACCATACTTTGTTTCTATAGATTCCACTTTTTTGATTTATGTATATTTATGGAAGAATTTTCTGGTTTGCTCGATAAGGAACACTCAAAAAATCTAATCATTTTAGGAGATTTCAATATCAATATCCTTGAACACAACGAAACTAATTCTAATTATTTATCGCTCTTAGCTTCTCACGGGCTTATTTCATTTATTAATGTGCCTACTCGTCAAGCATCAGGTAGTTGTTTGGACCACATTTATGGTCGTTTTGGTAGGATTTCTGAAGTAGAATGTGAAGCGTGTGTATTCGATCTAATGATAAGTGATCACTCTATGACGAGTTTACTCACTAATAACATACATAAAAGAAAAAATTTTCGGTTCTCTAGTAGTGACAATGAAAAAGGATCTTCTAAAGTAAATATCTGTAAATTAAAGGATGCTCTTGTGTATGAATTTTGGGAAGATGTGTACTCGTGTGCTGATGCGTCAATGTGTTATATGTTATTTATTAGTAGCTTAAGTAATCATATCGCAAACTCTACGGAGGTGATTCAACCTAAGAAACAAATCAAAAGACTGAACCCCTGGATTACTAGTTATTTAATTAACAAAGTAACATTAAAAAATAAATTAAGGCATAAATGCTATAAGAATCCTAACAATACTACGCTTAAACGCAAATACAAAATTCTGTGCAATGAATTGAAGAAAGAAATTCCGATTTGCCGAGATAATTTTTACATGAATCAGTTTAATTCTGTCAAAGGTGACTTAAAAAAAGAGTGGAGAATAGTTAACAGTATACTTAACAATTCCACTGTGTCTAAAATGCCGGAATCTATAGTGGTTGACGACTGCAAAGTCACAGACAAAGTTTTGGTTGCGAATGCGTTTAATAAATATTTTATTGGTGTTGCTGGTAGTTTACAACCCTATCCTTGTGAACCTTTTCTCGAGTTGAATGATCCAATTCAAAGATCCAGTTTTGTTTTTGAGTCGATTTCCCCTTTAGAGATTCTAAAAAGTATTAGTAGCCTGAAAAACTCTAACTCGTCTGGTGCTGATAATATATCTAATTTGGTTGTCAAGCAAATTGCCTTTTTAATAGCTGATGTTTTGGCTTTCATTTTTAACAGCTGTGTTTTCGCAGGTGTATTTCCTGAATCTATGAAATGTGCTGATGTAATTCCGTTGTTTAAAAAAGGTTCCGCAAGTGATATGTGTAATTATAGGCCTATTTCCCTTCTTCCGGTTTTCAGTAAGGTTTTTGAAAAATTAATTAAGACTAAAATGATAAGTTTTTTATCAAAAACAAATTTCTTTAGTCCTGTGCAATTTGGATTTTTAAACGGAAAATCAACGGAAGATGCATTGTTGCAGTTCTGCGACCAAATTATGTCTAATCTAGACAGAAAGAAGTGCACAGCGGGCTTATTTGTAGATATAACGAAAGCCTTTGATATGGTTAACCATAACTTTTTATTGAGAAAATTACACAAAGCTGGTTTTCGTGGTTTCATGTTTAATTGGCTCAGGTCGTATCTTGGGAATAGAAGTCAAAGAGTGAAATTGAATGAGTCCAAAAGTGATATTGGTTACCTTAACCTGGGTGTTCCCCAAGGTTCGGTTTTGGGTCCAATTTTGTTTCTGGTTTACATAAATTCACTCTTTTCACTTAATTTTAGAGGTAGGCCTACTGCGTTTGCAGATGATGTTGCCTTGTCATCTGACATAAATTGGGATCTAGATCTTTTGAGAACTTGGTTTGCTGAACATAATTTAATTATAAGCTCAAAAACGAAGATTATGTTTTTCAGTCTAACCTCAACTCAAAATTTTGATGTCGAGTTCTATTTTCACGCTCCTGAGTGTCAAAGATTCAAACTGGCTTTTATAAACTGTTCACCTGACGTTGTATCGAACTATTCTTTTATAAGTAACATTAATTGCTGTGATAACTGTTTTCTAGTTGAAAGGGTTAATGATTTTAAATATTTAGGACTTACTATTGACGCTAATATGAATTTCTTTAAGCACACGATGAATTTAGGAAAGTATTTACGCTCTACGATAAGATACTTTTATTACCTTCAAAACATAGTATCAGCGGAATTATTAAAGAATATCTATTATGGTATCTTTCATTCTAAGATTCAATATGGCATTGTATGTTGGGGTGGTACTCATTTGAATAAAATTAAGCCTTTGTTAATTCTACAAAAAAAAGTAGTGAGGAAAATCTATCGCAAACCGAGAAGTCACCCTAGTTTCCAATTGTTTAGTAACCTGAAAATTCTTCCCTTGCGTCATTTATATTGTTTCAAAGTCCTGAAGTCCTTTTTTATGAAATCGGGTAGCCGAAATTTTAGGCTTATATCAAATTATAATTTACGTGGAAATTCTTCAAACCTTATAACAGTTCCTGCATTCCGTACAACTGCGTTTCGTAATTTCTATTCTATCTCTTCTTGTCGTCTATTTAATAAGCTTCCATCATCTTTGAGAACAATTACTACCTCTGGTCTGTTCACTCGATGCTTAAAGCTATGGTTATTGGGCTTAGATTATTCTAGTCTTGACATTTTTATTTCTGGTATTCTGGTTTAAATCATTTGAATATAATAAGTTTGTTTTTTTGCTTTTTTTCCTCTTTCTTAAATTAATATCTAAACTTACTTCAATTAGTTTATTTATTTAGCTAATTTTATTATGAAATTATCTTTAATATTAAATAATTATTGTTTTTTCTACGACACACATATATGTGTTAAAATAAAAAAATTGAAATCTGTATTAAGGGTCACCCCACCCATACTTAACACAAATCATTGTTTTTTTAAATATTGAAGTGGCATTCAATACTATTTTATTACATTGTAATTAAATATAGAATGTCTCATATTTTTTCTTATTCACTTTTTTCACTATGTCCTGAAGAAGCTCTTTCGAGTTGTGATGCCAATTTGTGGAGAGACGCGATGCAAGAAGAGTTCGACGCATTATTATCAAATGATACCTGGACTTTAACTGATTTGCCGGCTGGAAAGAAAGCTATTGGTTCTAAGTGGGTCTTCAAGACAAAATACGATACCGAAGGAAAACCTATCCGCAGGAAGGCAAGGCTGGTCATTAAAGGTTTTTGTCAGCAAAAAGGGATAGATTACACGGAAACGTTTGCACCGGTAGTGAGGTACACAACAAATCGATATTTGCTGGCACTAGCAGCTAGACATGATTTTCTCGTGCATCAGATGGATGCTGTTACGGCTTTTTTGAATGGTGAGCTAAGAGAAGACATTTATATGTCTCAGCCTAGTTTCTTTGAAGATGGTTCCGATCGTGTTTGCAAGCTGAGAAAATCGCTTTATGGACTCAAGCAATCTAGTAGAGTGTGGAATGAGAAACTCAATCATGTTCTGATCGATATGGGCTTTAAGCGCAGCGAAGTCGATCAGTGTTTATATTTTCGACACTCTGGAAAGCAGATGTTGTTAATGGCCATTTATGTCGATGACGTTCTGATATTTTCGAACTCACTTGAAATGATACAATTTACCAAGAACGAGCTGTCAAAGAACTTTAAAATGAAAGATATGGGGGAAGCCTCATCAGTCTTAGGCATTCGCATCACCCGAAGTAAGTCATCTTTAAAAATTGACCAATCTCAGTACATTTCAGATATTTTGAAACGCTTTAACATGGATGACTGTAATCTTATATCCACACCGGTTGACCTCAATCAAAAACTGTCGTCGGATATGTGTCCTAAAAATGAAAACGAAAAGCAACAAATGAGGGATGTTCCTTACATGCAGGCAATAGGATGTTTACTCTTCGCTGCCGAGCTCACTCGCCCCGATATCTCTTACGCTGTGATTCTACTTAGTAGATTTGGAACAAATCCTGGGAAGGCGCACTGGACAGCTGTGAAACGCGTGATGAGGTACTTAAAAGGCACTATTGATAAAGGCTTTGTTTACCAAAAGGAAAGACGTGATATGGCTGGTTTTTGTGATGCAGACTGGGCTGGTGATTTAGATGCTAGACGTTCTACAACCGGCTATGTGTTTACGTTTCAGTCAGCCGCTATATCATGGGCTACAAAACGTCGAAGAACTGTCTCGCTTTCTTCAACCGAAGCTGAACTTATGTCTTTAGTTGCTGCCATACAAGAAACAGTCTGGCTCAAGCGATTGGAATGTGAGTTAGTACCGGATGCAACAAAAACAATGATTTTACATTGCGACAATAAAAGCGCTATTCACATTGCTACAAATAATTCATACTCGCCACGAACCAAGCACGTTGATATCAAGGCAAAATTTATACGTGAAAAGCTGGAGAGTTCAGAAATCAAGTTGCAGTACCTTTCGACAGACCAGATGTTGGCAGATATCCTCACAAAAGGCATGTCTGCTGCAAAACAAAATTCTTTTGTAGAAGATTTTGGTTTAAAATAATTATCAAATATTATGTAAATAATTTCAAAAATTTGTATGATTTTTATTAACATAAGTTTTGTTTGTATACGTTTATAATTCACATTATTATCCTGAAATGAATATTTAAAACACTAAATAGTTTTTCAGGGAAGGTGTTGAGAATGAAAAACGATTATTACTGTAGTATAGACTATCACTGTACTTATTCACTTTTCTAGTTAGCTATATAAATATTGACAAATGTCGTATTATAAAATATATGAAATAAATTCATTCTAATTTACAAACTATAACGATCCACGTCTTCTTAACACCTTGTCCTATATTCCACTATCCAAAATGCTGTAGCAAATGCATCGAAACGTCAAAAACGACCGTACGTTTATTTTCCAAATTGTTTTACCCTGTTGAGTAGATAAATTGTCCAAAGAAAGTTGCACCAGGCACACACGGACAGGGCACAATGCTGAGTGCGTGTTGCAACTGAAATATGTAAGAACTCAGATGGCCGCACATGCACATCCAACACTCCTTATTTCAAGATGCTATTCTGTTGCTTTTGCAAATTGTTGCTGTTTACATAATTTTAAGTGCAATACTTTATGTGAAAAGAAACAGTTTGTGAAAGTAAACTTTTCCAATTAGTAAAAAAGGTAGCGTGGCTGGCGAGTTCAAAACGAACCGTATCTGGAAGCTAGAACTTTTGGGCTCTATTAAAACCATTGCCGAAGCACAAACTGAAAGTTCTAAGGAAAAAGTGGTTAAACGGTTGGTTGCCTGGTTGGTTTAGTTTAGGGTTTTTGGTTTTCTTTCGGCTTCTGATCTCTGTAGCGATGAGTGATGCTTGACTGTCTTCAACCGCCACTGTCGGACCGTACCACCGATGCATCGTTTGTATAAATTAAATGTTTGTGGCGTTTACCAGAAGGAAAAGAGAGTTACTTTGAGTTCTACTATGCACAAAATACAAATGCACACGAAGTTTTCTTTGATATCCTTTCAAATTAGTTTGCATTTTAACCTTTGGATATTACTGATGCTATGAAACAATGTAGTTAGGAGTTTGTTTAATTTGTTTTAAAACGTTTTGCAGGGGTTAAAACTTGATTGGAAAGATTTGAGCAGAAAAAGTGTAAGTTGAATATTGAATGCCCACTCATTTAAGCAGAATATTCACATCTGACAAAATTTACAAAATCAAGTCAACGAGTTAACATTAGCTGAATGAATCTCTACACGTCCTCAGAATATAAATTCTGCCTTCACTCACTTGAGTTCCATTCAATACGATGACAATGGTTTTTTTGCATACAAAATTGCAAGGCACGATTTCAACATCACAATTGGTTTCCCAGTCTTCCTGTCTGTCGAAACAATAGCCACTTTCGGGATAGCAAATCGGGTGTCAATTGCAGTCAAGTGTGAACTACCATTTTCACACTCGATTAAGACTATTAAGATCATAATTTCGGCCTCAGTTCTTTTTTCTTTTCATAAGACATAACTTTGTCATGAATATCTCCAAAACATTTGTGATTCTTTTAAGAAACCTGAACTCATCGGAAACGCTCTTGAATTTCCACAAACCAGGCTATAGAATACAGATTGACATAACCGGTAACCCTTCCGAAGACACGTTCTACCTAAAGGCTTCTAGTTTTATCATTTCGAAAGGAAATCGCTACGAACAAAAAAAAAAACAAATGAAACAGATTTTAAAACATTTAATTTAATTTTTCAAAAGCCAAATGCAACGTTTTTCCAAAAGATAAACTCAACAAAGTTTCATGATGATATATTTCCGCAAACCATTCTCGAGCGCACGGCAGCGAATCTAATCTAACTTCGTTTTCCTGTGTTAACACTACTTGCAAATTTGTGACGCAGAGATACGCGTGCAATCATTCCACTTCACTGCTATGTTGCCATGAATCCTCACTTCACGTGTTAAAGGGAAAGGGGGTTTAAATCTAACGCATGCATTTTATTTGTTTTGTTTTTTTAAGAGTGGGAATTTACATATCACATTCTTCGTTCTTTTTCATGCGAGATGCAGAAGTGTCACAAGACATATGCTTACTCATTTCAGGGCCTCTTAACACAGTGAGGATACTGCATAAATGTGGCAAGCGGAACTATCTACTCTTTTCCGTTCGTTAGGTTAATTTATGGCCAAGCTATAACACCTAGCACAATGAATTCACCTCCCGGGCAAAAACGATTGAAGGATTTTCGAAACGGAAAAAAAAGAATCCTTTTGAAATAAAAGTGCAGAATGTGCCACACTTTGCCGTCGTCGTTGTTGGTGTGGCGGCCTTGTTAGTTTTTTTAGTTCTGCAAGTGCATCGGAAACTCAAGACCTTGCATGTGTACGCGTAAACTTTTTCGCATTTTTGAAGGGTTCTCCAAACGTTAACTGTATAACCTATGTATGAACATTATGTACGTACAGAGTATTTTTTTTTATTGAAGAGAAAAATATTTAAAATAACATTTTATTAGATACAATTGTATGTATACGTCCTCAAGAAAGCAAATGCTATGCATATTTTCTCATAGACCATTTTGAAAAAAATGCTGAAAGAACATCAGATTATGTTTTCGACTCAGTGCATATCCACTCGTAGGTATCTGCATTTAGATATAGTCGAGAGTTATATGGGAACGATGCCTTTTAAGTCAAAATAGGAATAAACAATTAGCAACGAGGAATTGTGGACCTGCATATTTTATCAGAAGCAATTATGAGTACCATCAGAGCATAGTTGAACTTCGAACGATGATGCTTCGTGGAGATATATGTGTTCGGTAGCTTAACTTTCACCTGGATGAGTAGATATTGTTTTCTATAATGTGCCAAAGAGCTCTTACGAAATACACATTGATTGATAAATTTTAAATCAATTCATGGAAAACAATTTTTTGTTGAATTTTTATCATGGAATTTGTTTCACATAATAAGGTAGTTGAAGATTTTTCAACATTTTTTTTTGCCGAATTCTGTTATGGCTTTATACAGCTCTACCCTGGCTTTGTAGCCCAATAATTGCTGATCTTAATGATATATCCTTTCCTACCTATCACCGGCATTGTGATCGTGTAGTTTACTTCGCTTCCGACCGTAAATTAAGCGAGCATTATTTTCTGGCGTTTTTCTTTTTAACATCTGAGCAGATCAGATCAGATTAATTAATTATTCCCACGCCTCTTTCCCCCCCAGATACCGCACGCGCTGGGGTCCATTTTCAACGAGTACGATTGCAATTACGGTTGCTAGTCGTATCGGCACTTAATTAGAAATTATTTGTAATAAATAAAATAAAAAAAGTGATGGCGATACGAATATCAGGAAGATAAGAGTTATGGACTGCTTAATGCAAGCAAGTTCAAAATGGAAAAACAAAATAATTTAAAATTTTACAAAAAGTAAAAAAAGAAAAAATGCAAAATTTTAAAATCAAAAATTTTAAAATTTTAAAATCAAAAATTTTAAAATTTTAAAGTCAAAAATTTAAAAAACAAAACAAAAAAGGAAATAAGCTTGTAGAAGACACTTCTCGAGTTCGTAGAAAGGAAATAAAATAAAAAAGAAAAAAGAGTCAACTTCTCTATACTACATATACGAATTTATTTATTTTTTTAGTTGTTTAAGGAAGTACAGTATAAAAGCTTCTTTTTTGTGATCTTGCTATGGTTGAGATCAAAAATATTAGAGTTTTCGTTAACCTTTCGTAACATTCTCGTTATTGGTTCATTACTTCCATAATCAGTTCTGTGCTGTGCTTGATGAAATTGGGGAACTGATCTTAGAGAATGCGAGTTAACGTTAATACCCATTGCGTCAAGGAGGGTGGAAGATTCTGTAGCACCTTATAGAATTTGGTGTACGAAAATAATATCGGTCGTGAAGGCGTTTTTCTAGAGATTGTAAGTTTATAAGCCGCAAACGTTCTTGAGACGGCGGTAAGTTGAAATTGTCAACCCATGAAAGTCCTCTTAAGGCGAAACGGAGGAATCTGCGTTGTATTGCTTCAATTCTCTTTATATGGACTTGGTGATAAGGGGACCATACTTGGCTGGCGTATTCCAGTCCAGTAGAGGTCTTACAAACGTGGTATAAAGAGATTTCGTAACATAAGGATCCGAAAATTCCTTAGACCAACGTTTGACGAAACCTAAAGCAGAATTAGCTCTGGCTACGATATTGTCATAGTGAGTCCTAAAATTAAGCTCACTATCACAAATAACACCTAAATCTCGGATAGTTGTTACTCTGTGAACAATACATTCGTTGATATAATAGTCCCTTGTTTGCTGACGGAAACGTTTACGGGAATATGTGATTACAGAGCTGTAAAAAAAAATATGTGTGTCTTTTTTAGCTCAGATATATCGGAGCTAAGACTTTTCATGCTCTGAGCTAAATCTATTTGCTCAGGATAAAACGACCGAGCAAATAGAGCAGATAGCCCAGCGAAGACAACTTCACTTGTTTTTTCGGATTTTACAGACAAAAACAAATATAAAATTAAAAATGGATTCCCAAGACAGTCGCGCGTCTATTGTAGGTAAACAAAAAATTGTTAAAATAATAATAAAATAAGTAAAAAATTACATTTCAGTGCTCAGGTTTGTTTCTTTATTAAATCGGAGGACATTGAATATGATCTGCTAAGAGCTTCGCTTTGACATATCCGTGATCTAATCTTATCTGCTCAGAGGTAACAAAGAAAACCGCCATTCGATCTTCACTGAAGCTCTGAATAATTCAAGAAATATTAGGAGTCATTAAAGGACCGTCCGCTGATTTGCAGTCCAACAAATCTACTGATGGGAAGTTTTCATTATTTTCCACAGATGTTGTGTCTGAAATTAAATTATTTTTCTAAGTCTTACATTATGTATATTTCACATCACATTCATAAACTACAACTGGGCACAGCGTACTGCTCCTTAGTTTTGTGAACATTTACAAAAAAGCAATATGATGAGATTCAGGATATCTTGTGGCAATTTTGTGAAGTTGAATTATTCATTTGGTGCTGTAATTAGATGTACTTCTGTCAGAATTTCAGCAAACTGTCTTCTTCTGATTATTTTGATTTACGTAAAATAATTCACCTCGCCTTGAGCTTTTGTGCTTTGAAGGAACACGAAAAGACTTTATTAATGTTTTTTCTTTTTAACACATAATCAGTATTCCTTTTAGGGTTTTTGGTTATTTATGTTTAATCAAGGCAGTCTTTTTGAGAATTTTAATATCATAATTTTACTCAACAACGAAACTTCTAATTTCGAACCAAAAAAGCTTTATCAGGGGAGTGAAGTAATAGTCACACATTAAAGCGCACTAAAACGTATTACCCTCATAAAAAGTGCATTAAAACACACTCCCGTCCTATAAAAATAGGGCACCAATCCTCCACGAAACTTTTAGTCCAAGTGTGGTTAGTCATCTGTTTTTGTAATCCCTGTCCTGTATTTATAAAACCTAGAACACACAGGGCATAATAAACATTTCAAATTTTCGCCACAGAAACGAAATGTGGCAAGCCCATTAAAATATTGTGGTTCTTTGGGTTGAGTTAAATGGTTTAAGTGCCATGGCTTTTGGCACGGTCCATTCCACACTCTCATCGCATAATTTCTAAATTGCAGTTGCAGGCTACTTTTACGTAAATGCCAAATTGTTAATTAGTTTTTTTTTTGGAATGCAGCTCTAAACATTAAGTCGGATTTTCGGAAATTGCTGCTGGTTCTTATATGCTTTTTGTTTTTGGTTTTAGTGGTTGCATAAATTTGTGCTATTTGTAAGTTTATTGTTTTTTTTTCATAGGAAAGGATATTTAATATTCCGTGCCATATTTTGGGGCCATAAGTTTTGTAAATACAGAAAACACCTGCCTAGTCTTAAAATGTCAATTATCAACACAAGAAAAACACAAAAGTGATTGCATTTGAATTTGAAAATTGATCAATGTTGGAAGGTATGCTGCTATTATTTGATGGATTTGAATGTTGAATTGAATTTGGTTTCGATGGTAATAATTTGCCTGTAGCGCAGTGAAAAATAGATAACTAGATGAAAATCAGATATCATTCTCATATCAATGAGAAAATGATATGCAGATTGCAAAAAAGTAACATTTTGCAAAATAAACGTCCTTTAAATTATAAAATATGAAATTGGCTTTTAATTCTAAAAATATTACATATTCAGAAGTGGGAGTAATTTAATATCTTACTTGTCGTTCGCTCATAAGACCACTAGTCCCATAAATACGAAAGCCACCACAGATTCCGCAGATGAAACAAGAAATGTTCTTCAACATCAGATAAGAAATATGAAAAAATATTCATGGAACCTCTGGCAATTGGCAAAAAAAAGAGGTCCACAAGAGTTCATAACGTTCAATTGAATATTACCATCAACCGCTTTAGGTTCTATATCTGCTCCCATAAAAAAAAAATTTAAAAAATAGAGTGGTGCGACAGCTCTTGAAGAGCCAAAGCCTAAGTGGCTTACTCTCCTCAACAATTCTCTGAATGATTGATACTCTAGGAAGTTTTGTCAGGTCTTCGGAAGAGGCAGTACCCGTGAAAGATGAAATAATAACTTTATGGGCACGAGTAGGACTCGAACCCACGACGACGTTCTGCTTAGCAGCCAACGCACCTAACCACTAAGCTACGGGCAACTGCATCTGCTCCTATATCACTCCAAAAAACCAGAAAGTTAGGGGAAAAATACGTCCAGCCATACAATCAGGATGCCAAGTATTCCCGACACAATATTTCATTCGTTTCACCTTGGAAATATTTATGGCCTAGAAGGGATTTCTCGCTTTCGTTGCATATTTTTTCTGTGTTCACACACTAAGGACATCATCACAATGCTTGCAGCACGACAACAGCAGATGGTCATGTTATCATGAGAAAAAAAATTCAACTTAAACCAAAGACTGACTTTAAAATTAAATGAACATCGTTTTCATATTCCGTTTTGCTTAAATTTCTGTTTTACATTTCAAATAATCAAGGAGATAAGAAAGAAGCGATTTGGTTTGTAATCAATTATCATCGTTGACGTCGCGTCGTCGTTGTCGTCCTCGTCGTCCCACAAGCAATTTAACATAAATACTTTTGTTCTCAAGCAATAGAACCCGTCCGTTGGGGTCCAGGTTCTTCTGAAACGAGAAGCACAAACTGAACGTCCAACAACTTTGAAACTAACCGAACAACGTGGGGAAGGACAACAGAGGGCGAATTCCAACTGTTGCTCGTTATTTCTAGCAAACAAAGGATCACGATAAAGCTTTTAAATGATGATATGGTTCCACAATGCAATATTGGTACACTTTTTGTTTGACCTGTCGTCCTAACTGGTTCTTATTTGCTTGGGTCCTGCAGCAAAGTGTTGGAAGATCCATCATGGAAGAACAAAAACATTCAAGTTAACAAAAAATTTTAGAGAATAAAATGCTCTTACGCAAATTAATTGTCGCACGAAGCATTTTTCAAGTTGAATCTCTTCGAAATCATGATACCAAAAGAAAGATATGAGTGCGACCCATGTAGTTCACACGACTAACTTCCCAGAGTAGAAAAGAAAGTAATATAAAATATAACCTTTGAAATTCATTTTCATTTTATAAAAAATTATTGGCAAATAACATATTTTTTATAACATTGATAAATAAGATTTTTTGAATTATTGTTACAGTTTTTCCTTAGTTGTCTAATTTTTTGATTCACATTAAAAAACCGCTAAGCGGATTTTGCTCTTAACAAGGCAATGCCGCGTGGAATGAGACCAATTTCATGGCAATACGATGAGTGGTTCGCGAGATAATCTAGCAAAAAACACTTAACGGACATACGTACATACGCACATACGAACATACGTACATACATAGAACTGTTCGTAATCATAAAAATAAAAATTTGCATTTCATGGAAAACAATCGGTGCAATTCCTTCATACCTCTATAAGCCTTTCTAAATGAAACATAGAGTCGGATGAAGATATTCAAATCAGCATAATATTTTTTATTGCGAGAGAAATTTGTGCTTTTTATATTTTGTTACTCTTCAAGAATAGAAACGAGTGGGTTATGGAAATGGGTGCCTTGAAAAGAGAGAGATACGTTCTTTGTTTTCATGGAATATCGTTAATTTTTTATACCACACAGGTAACTCTTCTTAAAAATAGCACAAGATATGTTCATTTATGAATTTTTGCTGTCTATCGCATATACTCTTTTTTCTCAATTGTCATGTAGGTAAGGTACTGCACAACGATCCTGATCGAAACTACTCTACCTTTTTGATTACTATTTATGGAATATAGAAGCATCAATTTCTCTTTTTATTTTGCATTTTACTCGAATTTTTTATTACAATTTTTCATGCCTTGTGAGTATGTGTTTTTGAGGAAAAATGAACAAAGGAATCAATTATTTCGTTATAAATATTTTATATCAATAAAGGTTATGAAAAAGTGAACCACAAGCCATATAATGGCCAAAGATCTCTAAGATTGGGATCATTCGTTAATGTAATGTAGTCTCAGCATCATCACTGGCTTCGTTATCATATCACTATGGACTCACTGGACTTAAGGCAGCTTGATTGGACAAATCGAAAAATAATCATTTCTGATAAGGTGCATTTCGTGTTATTTTTCATCCAGGCAATGTCAATTATTGGTCGTTAACGTTCACGGATTAGGGTTGCCTACAACCAAACTATACTTTACTATTTTTGCTCTAATTCTTTCTTTGGCCTCAAAGAATTCTACGTTCATCTGATACCTTTTTCGATTTTTCTAACAGCTCTAAATGAGTCCACCGCCACACTCTTCTTCAAAATACACAATTAAATAAAATACAAAGTAAAAGTTGGAAATTCGCAAAATGGAAAAGGTCATCGCCAGTCCAATTCCCTTTGGTCATTTATTTCCATGTCGTTCCGATTAAATCCGTGTGGCCGAACTTTGCAATCAGTTGTCACAATGCTTTGTTCTCCATTCAAACGCAAGCACTTCGTACTAATCAATCCAAACAGCAACTTTAAGCACCACACAAAACGCACCCTACGGGGCAAGTCTATAAACCGAGATCGCATCTACTAACTCCTCGGTGGCATCAATTTAACTAATCTGGCACCGCTTGCTGTAACAATGCAATCGCCCTCATTTCTTTGTTTCAAATCACTGCTCCCAGCGCATGGTGCACATCCCAACCCTAAAAACACATTTCGTCATCATCGCTTCAAAAACAATCCACGCGAGATCAATATCGAGAGTTAAACGAGGAAGAAAGAAAAATGTTTCGAAATAGTTATTTTCATCCGTTCCTGGGATTTATTGCAATTTATTTGGTGGAAATCGTTCTCGTTATCTATTTGGTCCCCCTGCAGATGTCAAATGTACTCTACTCTAAAATCAGTCAGCTTGCATCTGTCAAAATGGACCTCTTTCCCATATCCCTGGTGCATTTGAAATGATTTTTGCAGTCTGGTATATCGTTCCTCAGCCTAAGTCTTCTCTTATCTACAAAAAAGCTGAACTAATCTGCTAAAATGTATCCAGCTTGCACTTCTCTTTTTTTTCTGTGCCATTCGCGAAAGAGCTCCTGAATTCAAGGATCTGGAAAGAGATTGTGGTTCCTATAGTCTGGGGAATTAAAATTCATCACTTATACCTTTCAGCTTCAATATATAATAACGCACTGCAGACACAGATAGTAGGAGTAGGCTTACACTAATTTATTTAGAGAAAAAATAGCTCGAAGGAGTAAATCGCAGGCAGATTTTCGAAAACAAAAATCACACTGTGGCCACAAAGCTAAATTTGATGCAGTCATACCTCCCAAAGCTGCATCAGCATTCAGCAAATATAACATAACGCTTTGGCGTTGAAAAAGCGTAAACTGGGGATGTAAATCCTCCGGGGACCCTCAAGCGGAATCACAGCGGGAGGCCCATTCTCATTATCCCAAAACAGTCTCCAGCCTAGTCATCAGACGTTGAATGCTCATGTGGTGCAATCACTCGGTGCGATGTGCAAATATTTTATCATCACGCAAGTCGAGTTCGTCGCTGTGTCGTTGTTATTTAGTTCGGGTTGTGTCGGTCGTCGCAAATAAGTAGGTATATCTGTCTGTCCCGGAGAGAAACCGTGTTATTGTCGTTTAGAACTTTGTGTGGGGCTGAATTGCTGCATTTGCTATTATTCGGAGAATTGGGTGGCAAATTGATTCAGTGTTTTTTAAGTAGGTATGTACGTTACAGCATGAGCTTGATTGAAAAAAAAACTTCGACACCTACATTTGTATCTTTTTCAGGGCCTCATTTGACAGCGGGGATTGGTTTAGTTTGACAACTCAGCGAATATTGTTCGTTTGTGTGGTATGACTATGAAGATCATCTTTCATGATCGGATGAAACACAACGGATACATTTTTTGATTTCAACATAGTTTTTAGACAAGGAAATATTAGTTCAATGTGAGAGAAAAGTTGTTTCAATTAATGAGATCAAGGCCAAGTTTATGCGGTCAACAAGAAAGGACGCTCAACTCTGTTAACCTAAAAAAAACGATACCATAGTGTAACGAAGAGTAACAAATTCCGTGTTTTATTCAAGAAAACACATCGACATGACTGCGAAGACACTCACCAGTACTTATAAATGTAACTAATGTTTACCCACACTCTAGCAACGCCCCTGCATAGTCCAATCTATCTGCTTCAATGATATGAACCGTATGCAGCAACCGGCAATAAAGAATTGAGGGTTATGAAGTAGCACCTATCTAACCCGAAAAGTGAAAATTGCTACAAGCCGGAAATTTTTCCTTTTCGAATTTAATGTCTCCCAAATTCCATTATTTTGTTCAAGAATACTTTAAAACAATTTCCAAAGAAGTGCCTCCTTTATTTTTGAAAGAATTAGGAAAGTTAAGCCTTCATTCCAGCAGTTATCGCTATTTATATTCATTTTATTTTAATCGCAGAGCTTGTTCGAAAAAACAAATAATATAATAATATTTAATAAGTATAAAAGAAGACCCACTTTAGGTCTTCCATCAAAGAGAGATGAAATCGATTTTCCATTAAAGTGAACTCATTGAATATTCATACAAAAATTCACCACTCAAATGTCACTTCCCCTACTTCGCATCAGGCAAAGTATAACATTATGCTTTTTTGAAAATATTTTAAAATTAGAAAACAACAAGAAGAACACTCCTTTATTATTTTATAACTTTGTCAGTGACCCGTCAATAGGTCCTTTATTAAGAAAAACTTCCGTCTCAAAATGCATTAGATATCAGATCTGGGAAGCAAGTGAGAGTGGCAGGGCTGTCTTTACCCTTTTGGGGGCCCTGGGCACTTTTCGAAAATGGGGCCCCTGTATGATTATATAAAAATGTTGGTGCCATGTCATTTGGCCATATGCCATATGGCCATATTTCAAAATATGGCCATATGACTCTTTTGAATTGTGTCATATGGCCATATTTTAATATATGGCTTTTTGTCACTTTGATAATGTGTCATTTGACCATTATGGTCAAATCACACTTTCAAACTTGTTCTTAAACTGTAAAAACGAAAAAACGAAAATACTCTATATTTATGAAAATATTGTAAGTAATTGAACTTTAAAACTTTTTTGAAATGTTTTAATAAATAATCAAATAATCAAACAGAAAGAAACAGACAGAATAATTCATTTTTCAAAACTGCTGCCGTTTTCTTTAATTTGGAAAAGAAACCACCACGTAGTGTCTGTGGGTTAGTAGTTATGTGCGTTGGCTGCTAAGCAGAACGTTGTGGGTTCGAATCCTACTCGTTTCCATAAAAGTTTATATTTCATCTTTCACGGACACTGCCACTTGCGGAAAACTGACAAAACTTCCAAGAGTATCAATCTGTCATGAAAAAATGCTTCTCAACTTTGCCGTTCGGAATCGGCGCTAAATTGTTGGTCCCCACAATTCTTCAGACGCACTCAGAGAATTGTTGGTGAAAGTAAGGCACTTAGGTCTTGGCTCTTCTTTATTTTTTTTTTTAACCACCATGCACCTTTGTGTCTGGGTGCTGCATATTTTTTCACTTTCGTCTGAGGACGATGATTATCTGCAACATTCAAATCGATTTGGTTTGACTGGGAGCGAAGCGAGCGGAAAAAATTTTGCCCAAAAGAGAATCAATTTGGGGTGTGAAAATAAAAAAATTCGCGCGAATTTTTTTTATTTTCACACCCCAAATTGATTCTCTTTTGGGCAAAATTTTTTCCGCTCGCTTCACTCGCTAGCAATTATTGTATATTGTTTTATTGAAATAAAATTTTAAAACATGTGATACTGAGTTTTTGTGTTTTTGTATTGCAAAAATAGTAGGTACTAACGTCTGCATCCACATGGACATGATTCAAGAAAACTGAACATCCCATCAAAACAAAAATGTCTTTCTGATGAAGCTGTTAATGCATTTAAAACAGCTCAGTTATTTTAGGTGACAAAAAGATGCAATAAGATGAAACTGGATCCAAGTACAGTGTGCTTGTAGAATGCGAAATACGTTTGCATTGGGAAGAGTTTCCTTTACGAAAACTGATATCTAATGTTTTAGAAAATCTCAATGTACAGAGCAACAATTTTAACCTAACAACTTTGCATATGTTTTCAAAATGATAAACATCATCAATAATTCTTATTTAAGATTTCTGAATCTTAATTTGCAGCCGCAAGCTGGTACAACACTAAAAGGACCATATAAAAGATAGTTCCTGCTCGAACCATTTTGCAAATTTTGTGTTTAATCTATGCCAAGTATGGTCAAATGACGCTTTGAAAATGTGTCAAATGACCATATTCCAATATATGGCCATTTGTCGCTTTTAGTAAGCGTCATTTGACCATATGGCTGAATGACACAAGAAAATATGGTCAAATGACACATTATCAAAGCGACAAATAGCCATATATTAAAATATGGCCATATGACACAATTCAAAAGTGTCATATGGCCATATTTTGAAATATGGCCATATGGCATATGGCTAAATGGCATGGCACCAAAAATGTTATGTTGTGTAATAAAGGTATACAGAAAAAATCACATAACTTTGAATTGATATTTATTCTTTTAATTTCTTAAATAAATATTTTTTTTTTTTAATTCATTAAAAAGATAAATAGTTATTGCAACATTTAAAACATAAACATAAATAATGTAAAAATAAAAACAAAAAATAAATATTTCATATAAAAATTCAATAATAAACAAAATTTAAATAACAGATAATTAAATAAGTTATTGAGAATGTAATTTAAAGAACAATATAGTGAAGCAGACTATATTTTTTCAGGTAAAAGAAAGGTATATTTATTGAAGGGGTCTTTTTCTTGATTTGAGATTAGCAAAATCATTGATCACATCTTCAAAATCGATGCCTCTGAGGATGTCGCTTTCGATTGACATCAGCGACAAAAATGTCAATCTTTCTTGAATCATTGTAGTTCTGAGTTCGTTTTTGATTCTTTTTAACTTAGAGAAGGAACGTTCCCCACTGCAATTGGTCACCATCATACTTAAGAAAATTCTTAGTGCAATCTTTGTATATGGAATTTATAGTAGTTGCAGCCTAGTGATTCTTTGGTTGGAAAATCGTCCCGTCTTGGCGCTGGCAGTTTTCTATACACAAAGATTTTAGTTCTGTATCACGTTCCAGACGTGTCGCTGTCCTCGATTCCCGGTGCTGCAACTACTATAAATTCCATATACAAAGGTGCAATTTCAAGATTTGGAAATTCATCTTCAATTTTATTAGTTTTTAAAAAAATTATAAGGCTCTAGAATGTTGTCAGTTTTTTCATTTTCAAGTCGACTAATTTTCAAGTAGTCTTTTAAATTCAGGCATTCAGCAAGTAGTTCATCTCCGTTCACATCTTCGGTGTAAAAATTAGCAAAAGATTTGCAGTTGTCTTTTAAGTCTTCTGAATTCAGATTTTTTAATCGAAAAAAAAGTCAAAACGTTGGCCAATCTTCGTATACGAAGCTAGTCGCTGTTTCAAATGAACGCTTAGTGTGTCGATAATGGGAAGAAAGGTTTCACTTTTAAATCTTTCTTTCCCAGTCAGAATTACTGAGGGTCCAGAGCCGTCAAAAAAAGTCTGGCGTGAGCTTCTACACCTCATTCTTTCAGAAAGGTCCTTATATTCGGAATCCGTTTTTTTTTTGTCTGGCTTATGAATCAAAGTTATCAAAATTGTCCCTGAGCCCAATTATAAATTCATCTATTGCACTCAGCAAATTTATTGCAACATCCAGGGTAATATTTTGTTTTTGAAGTAAAGTACTTGTTTTATTAATTCTTTGCAATACAGAGTTCCAAAGTTCTATAAGTATATGGTAAATTCAAGCTTGGACATTTTTTTGCAAAGACTGAATGCTTCCTCTCTGGCCTCTCGTGCCTGTCCTAAATCGTTCGTGATAGACATCAAAGCTTCTTCAATTTCTTGATGACCTTTATATAAGGCGCTTAGTGCATCAGCTCTCGCCAACCATCTTGTCTGAGAAAGACTTTTTAAAACTTTTTTTGGACCTATATATGTTTCATATTTCATATTTCTGTTTTAATTTGAATATAATTTTGCAAGGAATGTGATTTAAATTGTTCAGCAAGGAAAGTACGAATTCTGATCATTCTTTATGCATCTAAAATTGTATCGAAATATTTTTTTATTTTTCATTAATTTGGGGGCCCCTGGTGATTGCGGGGCCCTGGGCCTGGGCCCAGTGGGCTCAGTGGTAAAGAGGGGTCTGGAGAGTGGCAATCCAGCCATTTTATTCTTCTTAATAAGAGGAAAAAACAATGTAATGTTACCTTTTGCCAATACGTCATATACCTTGTCGATAGAAATGAAGGTAGGTATATGTGCGGGAATCTTTTTCGAGTGTTTCATATATAGAATGGAAGAACTGGAACTAGAAACAACAAATATGTTGAATTATTTTGTGGAGCAGCGAGCTCTTCACAATACAAAAACTGAAGTCTTTCATTCTAGTTACGGTTACAATTCCTCTTTTTGTCAAGCATGGAAGTCAATGGGTCGTCTGGTTTAGATTGATGGAGGATGGAAAGGTTATAGATACGGTGCCTACATTCGTTAGATATAACATTCGAAGCCTGTTTGACAGCCACAAACTAAGAACAATTGAGGTAGGACTTCTTATAGTTTTTTGTCATAGATAGAGTCAGTCATTTGATGATGTAACCTCTTCTTTGAAAACATCACCATTCGGCACCTGCAAATGTTTGTCATGTCGAGAAGTGCTTCCATCCGATAATGACACCAGGTGAAATAACCTGATTGTCAAGTCAAAGCTGAATTTTTTTGTTCCTTATAATCAAACGAGTGGAAATAAAGAAGACTTATATACATTGTCACGTCAACAATACCTAGTAGTAGTCAGTGAGACTCAGAAAAATCTTGTCCAAATTACCCATACCAATTGGATATCTATATGGAAGCATAGTGCTGAGTGCAAAGAATACTTGCATAAAAAAAATAAAATAAAATAAAATCTTCTCAATTATTGTAACAAAATATCTTGAAGACACTGTCCACCTCTTATGCCACTGCCCAGCACTGCGCAATACAAGGTATACTTCCTTGGTAAATATTATTCCTTCAACTGACTTAAGGAGTTCTTTCAGGGAAAAGAGTCTTAGATGCTCAAAAAAATGACAACCCACAGATATCATTGACTGAAATTGTTTTCTACTTTCAGGCAACACCCCAGGGTATTACAAAGGTCTACATTGGTCTACACCGATTGCCAGTACTCTGAAAAAAATTCACAAAATTACTTGTTTTGTTTTTTCGAATAAATTAAACAAAACATCATCCAAATCGAAGCTCTTTCTTTGGTTTTTTTTTAATTTCTCGAAAACAAGAAGACATTTTAGCATGCGGTTTTCTGGATCTCAGTAAGAATTTGTGACAACTTTTAATTGTGAACAATTATTAGTACTTAATTATTTAAAAATTAATTACGAAAACAATTCATTCGAAGTTACAAAATTTAAAAATTTCAATATTTTGACTTTGAAGAAGAATTTTTCAAAAACTATTTCTCGAAACATTTTTATATAAATGCAAAATGAAAGAGTTATTTAAGCTTTGCATAAAGGTATAACACACCGTATTGTATACAAAGCCGTTGATTTATAACAATTTTTCTTTAAATAGGCTTTTTTTCTTATAAAATCGCCCTTCACGGCTAAACGGCAATAGACCTCCCTTCTATATGATTTTTTTTCATGTCTTAATGCAACTTTAACACTTCACCTATTTAGCACACCGCTCATGGATCACACTTTATAAACAATATAAAAATTATTTGAACAATATAAATAATTTTTTCCCCCAAATGAAATATTTCTGAAAGAATTTGAAAAAAAAAAATTATCTAAAACCGAGCTGTTTCTGAGGACTATTTGAAAATGCCATTTTTCAGCTTTATTGACTACACTGCAAGAGTACAAACATAATCTCGCTTACTCCATCAGGCTTCCCAATCAACGCACTGTTCTTTAAGCCTTCTTTTTTCCATTTCTTCAACAATCTTGAAATGGAAGACCTCTCAGTCAACAGTCTGTTAGACTTCATCAAATCTGAAAAATGGACAAACCAAACTGATCTTAGTGTAGCGATAACTACATCAATTGCCAGCCCATTCCTTAACCAGACGTCAAAGTATTAAAAAAGGCACGTATACGCCATAGTTACCCAAAGCTATGTGGAGGTGGACTGTGCAGTGTTAGCCAACAAAAAAAAAAACATGTTTACATTTAGGAGAATAACAATCTTTCAAAACTAACAAATGACCAATTTATCTATACTTAATATTATAAAGAGGAAAGGTCTGATTTTTTGTTTGTTTGTTTGTTTGTTTCAAATGAATAGGCTCCGAAACTACTGGACCGATTTGAAAAATGCTTTCACCGTTGGCAAGCTACACTATTCCCAAGTGACATAGGCTATGTTTCATTTTCAAAAAAATTAGGGATCCTTGCCAATGTTAAAAAAACATACTTTTTCCACCCCATCAAAAAAAAAAATATGATCAATTTCAAATATTGAAAATTATGTTTATCAGATGTCAGATCTGAAATTATTCATGTAAATTGAAAATGTATTATTTTATGTCAGTCAAGAAAATATATATTCGTAAAATATTGTTTTCCATCGACAAAAAACGTACACTTGACATTTTTTGCAGTCGATATATTTTCTTTTTTAGATTTGTTGTTTTTGAGATATAATGGGCGTGGGAAGCGGGTAGTGGAGTAGCGGGGAAGTAGGTAGCGGGTAGCGCATAACGTGGTGATGGGTAACGGGAGTGAGTAGCGGGTAGCGTAGGAAAGGGGTAGCGGTTAGTGTGTTGAAGTAGTATGTAGCGGGAAGCGGGTAGTGGGGTAGAGGTTTAGCGGGTAGAAGGTAGCTCTGGAGGGTAGGAGGGTAGCGTATTGTGTGGTAGCAGCGTAAAAAAGTGAAGGCACTGCGAAGCGTGGCAGGGTACTGCTAGTTTAAAATAAAACAAGCAAATTGAACGAAGATAAAAACCTAAACTTAAAATGCGAGAATTCCCTCCACAAATAACCCAAAATAATCAGATTAAATCCTTGGCCGTTATGTCCTTATATGAGCCACTTCAATACAAATATTCCTATCTCGATAGAAAAAGTTATTTTTAATGTATCTATTCGTTTCAACAGAAGAACAGAACTAGAGCAAAATTTCCTCGATTCCACATCGAGTTTGGTTTTATATAGAACGCACTTCCCGACCCACCATTGTGCTATACAAAATCCACCCATAATACATTACAACGGATTCATTCGATTCTTTGGTTTGGAAAGCTGAAAAATGATACAATATCTCTTTACTATGTGCAGGTGAGATAATGAAAATGCTACAGAGCGATGCTGATGGTAAAGAAGGAACACACAGGCAGGACAAAAAGGATCGAAGGATACAGGACGCAAAATCAAATCAGAACTTCTTATCCACTATGTCAAACATCCTAACTCTACTGAAGCGGAGGTTCGTTTTAACGATTTCTCGTGTAGTGCAGGGAGGCGGACAGTAGACTATAGGAGCTTATGCCTGCCTTGGATTTTGCTTTGGTTTGTGTATCATTGTTAGCATGGCACCATGGCAATTTGTTTTTCTTTAACGGTGTTTTGACTTTTGTCTTCTTATTGAAGCTCTTCGTTCTAGCTGGTAGGAGTCCTCCCAAGTGCCTTTGTTCTTATTAAATTTACCTTAAATTTACCAGTTTTTGAGTAAGTAAAGTTTGAGATAATGAAGTTAGTTTTCACTATGTCTATTTCAAATTACGTGCACGACTGGGTCGTACGAACTTTTTCCTGCATGCCAAAACTTAACTCACAAAAGAACTTCATAAATGAAAACATGTTATTAGAACTCATGAATAAAAATTTAAACTGAAATATGAACTTCAAAAATGGATTCAATATGAAACAAAAAAATTGATGTCATAAGATTTCTTATGAAATTGTTGATGTTTCTATTTAAAAAAAAAATCCTTAGAGGTTTTTTTTTTAAATTAATTTTTTGCATAGAAATTTTTTCGAAAATGTCTTAAAATTAATTCGGGTAAGCAGCATTCAAGAATATAATATAAAAATACATTTTACAAGTAGATTTATATTTTTAATATTGATCCGTTTTCGAGATACGGAATTTTGAAAAAAAGTTTTAAAACTTTACAAAATATGTGAACAAGTTTTTGAAACTTTTTAGAAAATAAAATATTATTTGGGCAATACAAATACCCTGACGAACTTTTATTTTCGAGAAAATCTTATAGCAAAAAACCGGTTCTAAGAAAGGTTCCGTTTTGTTTTAAGAAAAAATAGTACTAGCCGTTTCTGAAGTAATTGAAAGTTTTCATTTTTTGCCAAAAAAATTGTATGGTGGCTACCCTAAATTTTGATCTTAAGAAAAACTAGCAGTTGCCCGCGACTTCGTCCGCCTCTCCCTCGTCCACCGGCCAGAGTATCATCTCGACTTGTGCATCATGCGCGCGTGGGAATTTTGTTCGGAAGTTATTGTAAAATTGCATTGCAGTCAACTCTCCCTAGGTCGTAATTCTCTTGAACTTGAAAAATTTGAGCATTTTTTATGATTCCCTTCAGTTGTTCATACTTAAAGCATTCCCTTGGGTGAACTCTCCCTAATTCTAATATCTCTCTTACTTCTGCATCGTTTTTTTTCGTTAAGTAAATTTTTTTTTCTTTAAACTGAGCATATTTTTTATTTAAGAAGTACATAAAATGATATGGTTTAAACACAATAATCTGCACAAATAGTGCAATCAATCACATTCACAAATCAATTGAACTCTCAAAATTCTAATTTGAGCAGTTATTAGGCCAGTTCCACCTAACAACATCCCACTGAGATCTCAATGTCACCTTGACTGAGGCAAAATCATTTGGTGCCTTGGTGGAACATAATTCTCAGTTATCATTGAGATTTAATGGTTACCTTACTAATTGTTGCTGCACATATGTCAGCCACGTCAAATAGCTGAGTGAGAAATCGAATCCAAAATAATATCATCTCAGAGATCTCAGAAAAAAATCTCAGTTCTCACATTTCCACAGATTCTTCGCTGCTATTGGTCGCAGCTTAATTTTAAGTAGAATAAAGCCTAAAGCAGTTGCCCGTAGCTTAGTTGGTAAGTGCGTTGGCTGCTAAGCAGAACGTCGTTGGTTCGAGTCCTACTCAGGCCAAGTTTTTATTTCATCTTTCACGGGTAGGGGTAACCGGGGATAGTTGCCTCAGGGTTAAGTAGACTAACTGCCAATAACTTCAAAACAAAACAATTTCTTTCAAGTTTGTCCTTGTTATTACATTGAGCAGAGCAGCCCGGTTAGTTCCATGTTGTCTTTTGATAAAGTCTAGAGCCGTTCAAGAGTTATCGCGAAAAAAACACTTTTTTGCTTTCATGAGTAATTTTTTTGCTTCCTTTTATTTTTTTTCTTTCGTAAAGGTGTTTGCTTTTAACGTCAGTTTTTTTTAAAGAATAAGAGCAAGTGAGTGTTTGTATTAAAAACACCCAGTAGTTATATATTTATTTGATTTCTGAGTACCGAAAAATAATCATTTAGTGCTGAGAGACCGCTCGGGGTAAGTTGACTTTTTTTTTCGGGGTAAATTGACTCACTGGTTTTTGGTAATTTCCAGTATGAAACACAACAAGGAGGTGACTGAAAATCAGTTTTGGAGCTTATGTTTTATTATTCTTGAAAATGGAAAAACCATACGTTCTGTTGCTCATGAGTATCGGTTCCCTTCAAAACGATGCAAAGATATGCCCAAAACGGCAAAAATTTAAGCAGAAGAAGTTGGGGCATCCTTCTATCCTCATTGTCGTGCTGTCTTTTGAACATTAATTTTTGTTTCAAATAAAATTAATTTAAGTGCAATTTTCTTATAGTTTTGATATCAGAAAGGTGGAAAAAGGATATAGTCAACTAACCCCATAGTCATAGTCTATACTTACCCCGGCTTTGGGCTAAGTTGACCCACCTGAGATCGTTTTACAAATTAAGGAAAAAAAGGTCTTAAAATTCACCAATTTCAGAAGACATATTTTTTTATAAATCATGAAAAAATGTTTAGTTAAAAGGCATTCAATTCGTGTTGATATCTTCTTTAGTTATTTTTAAAAAAAAGATAAGTAAATTTGAAGTCTACTAGCCCCGGTCTCCCCTACTGCCTCTTGCGAAGACCTGACAAATCTTCCAAGAGTATCAATCTGTAATGAAAAAATGCTTCTCAACTTTGCCGTTCGGAATCGGCGTTAAATTGTAGGTCCCCTCAATTCTTCACACGCACTCAGAGAATTGTTGATTAGAGTAAGCCACTTAGGCGTTGGCTCTTCAAGAGCTGTCGCGCCACTCTATTTATTTATTTTATTTTAAAGCCTTCATCGATTAATGGACTATCCAACACAAAAAGAATTTTACAATTCGAAATAGTAGTTCCTGAGATTACCGCGTTCAAACGAACAAACTCTTCAGCTTTATATTGTATTAAATTGTATTGTTTGCCGTTTTTTCCACATTTTACACAAATTCTTCGCTCCTATTGGTCGCAGCTAAATTTTATATAGCTTCAAGCCTTCCTTGATAAATGGACCATTCAACATTTAAAAAATTGTTCAATTTCATAAAGCAGTTCTTGAGATAAGTGCGTTAAAACGCAGAAAAATGTATATTTTTTGCCGTTTTTTTCCCCATTTTAAACAGATTCTTCGCTGCTATTGGTCACAGATTAATGTTTTATATTAATGTGTATATTTTTCAAAGTGAAATGACTTAAAATTCGTCTTATTCCTCTCTGAAGAATATTTTTAAATAAAAACGCAAGACACGAGGCGTACTTTCATTAATAATTCAAGTTTTTTTATTCAATTTCTGATATTTCTTATAATCTATGTAAGTCTACACAATTGACAAACTTATACTAAATTAATACATATATTAAATAATTGGCAACTGTCAAACCATATGTGTGAGACGTATAAATCGTCCCACAAGTTCAATTTGACTTTATTTAAAAATACAATTGTTAATAAAATTTCGGCAACTGTCAAACAATATGTGTGAGACGTATAAATCGTCCCACAAGTTCAATTTGACTTTATTTAAAATAAATTGTTAGTTTTTTAAAGACTAATTAAATATCCAGTGATATATGTTTGACGTATAAATCGTCAAACAAGTTCCACTGTTTTACCTTTAATAACTTGGGTTTTCTTGTAGAAAAAATACGTTGATTGCTGGTTTAACTGCGGCTATATAGCTGGAGGCGTGCTGAACTCAAAGAGAAAGTTGTAGAATTTGTCGGCCTTTTTATACCCCTTTTCGGGCAGTTTTTGCATTGCTGTGGCATTGCCAATTGAGTGGAATCAAAATTTTGTTGAGTTCACCACATGAAATGACAGAAATTTGTTTATTAATTTTCAGAAATAAGCTTATTTTTGCTGAAATCGAGAAGAATTATGGTTTATTCGTCTTATTATTACATTTTCTTAATGTTTACTAATGTTTTTTATATGTTTTTTTATTGTTTAAAACATTTTTATGTGCCTACCGTGGTGAATAAGCATACAAAAAAATAAATTTCAGGCAATGCCATTTCGTCGCCATTTGCAATTTTCGTGCAGATTTCTTTTCATTTTAATATATATCTGTTTCATCTTGTTTTCTCTTTCTAACTTATTGTTTTTATGATAAAGTTAATAATTTGTTTATAACTTAATAAATAATTAACTTTTTACTAATTTGACTAAATTTTCGTGTTCTTCAAGTAAAATTCATTATATATAGTGCACCCTGTGAACACTGATAATAAAGTTCACTTGTCAAAATAGAAAAGTTCTTGTGCGCATGTTGTGCAAAATTTGTTTACCAAAAAAAAATAATAACTAATTGTGATTTGTTTAATTTTTAATGTTTAAACGTATATTCGCGTAGTGATTTACTTAATTTAAGTGTTTATTCATTGTAGTTTGTGAAATTCATAGTGTTATTGTCGATGAGAAATTTCAGTGTGTTTTGAGGTTATATTTGCTTGCCTCTTTTGTGTTCAATTAGTGTATTTCTGTGTTTTTTATGGTGTAAAATGTTTAAAAATTTAATTGTTTGGGTTCTAAAAACCTAAAACCTTGTCCTGTTTATTGTTTTTGACAAAAATCGTGACGAAAATTAGTGTTTTGTACTGCAATATATTGTTTGCAACTTGTGTCAATGTTTTGTTCGTGTAATATGTGTTATTTAGCTAAATTGTTGTTTATTGGTACTAAATAAAGTAAATTTAATGTTCAACTATCCTTTTTTTCTATTTTTAGATTATTCGGATAACAATAACAAGTGCTCAATTCCGGTGAGACTCCTGTGGACACCTATTGAGACTCCTATGGACACCTATACTTTCCCTGTTTTGTTTGTTATGGTTTTCATGTGAGTATAGGGTGTTGCATTTTATTTGAACACAAATTAACTTTTGCTTTTGTGTTGTTTTTGTTTAATTAACCTTTTCATAAATTTTTTCTTTCATGTTTTCATCATTTGAATGTTCCTACAATGCGACTTGAGTACCTGCGCAGAGGGTGTTTCGGTAACATTCGGTAAGTACGTAAACGTACATACATTTTTGTTGTTTTTAATCGATTCTGTTTTCTTTTCTTTGCAGATCGATTGGAGTTTTTATTGTTTCATTTAAATTATATTATTTAGCTTAAGTATTGTAAAAAAAGGTGTAAATATATGTATAAGTTTATAATTCATTTTGTTTTTTTTTATTTAAATAATTCATAATATACAATTATATACATTTTTTAAACTATGTACAATTGTATACATTTTGTTCTTATTTAAAATTCAATTTTCATTTTGTTGGCTTAACAGTAGCCTAATGTGTAAGTCGATTAAGGCACCATCCAACACAAAGAGAATTATACCATTCGAACCAGTAGTTCCTGAGATTACCGCGTTCAAACAAACAAACTCTTCAGCTTTATATATTAGTGTAGATATAAAAAAAAAACAACCCACGCTCAAACTTCTAATCTTCAAAATTGAAGTCAATCAGACCGGTGGTTAAGGTTGTAAATACTGACAGACAGACAGACGACGGACGAAATCGCCCTACCCACTTTTTTCGACTTCTCTATAATCGTAATGTCATATTTGATCAGAACCTCAACTTTTTTTACGAATACTTGCCATATATTCTAGACTAGCCGATCCTGCCAACTTCGTTTCGCCACCCTTCAGAAAAACTCAAAAATAGTTGTTATTAACACAGGTATTGTTAAAATGCAATGTGATTTGCTTGAACCCAATTAAAATAGAAAATTACATATCTGAATTATTCCAAGCTTTAAAACTAACTTTCTCATTTAAGCATGGAGTAAAATCAAATTTCGTTCAAAAATTCGACAAATTTTCCGGTGTGTTTTGACTACTTATTTCACAAAAATCATAACTAAATACGGCTTTCGATTGTCCCTCTTATTAATTGACTTTCCAGTAAATTTGTCCAAAAAATTCGTTTTTACTAAGCCTATACCTATCTACAGTGAAAATTTATATAAATGCATTGAGGATTGAGCGGATTAAGTGTCCCTACCGGTCATAGAAACTCACAAATCATTTTAAATTCTATGCAAAAGCTTGATGTTAGGTGTTGAAGTTCTTCGCGCTATCGCAGATTTTGCCGAGTTCCCTACCCAAAATTTTCCATTTTTCCATGTGCACCTAAAATTACACGCAATTTTCGCTTTGAAAACCAATGAGTTTTCCGAGTTTTTTTTCAAGAACTTTCTATTTTCCATTAGAAAACCCGATTTGAAATTTTCCAGTTTTCCATTTGAAAAGCAATGCACCTACAATTACATGCAATTTTCCCTTTGCAAACCAATGAAGTTTCTAGTTTTTCATCAAGAACTTTCTATTTTCCATGCGAAAACCCATTTGAAAACCAATGCACCTACAATTACATTCAATTTTCCATTTGAAAATCAATGAGCTTACGACACAAGCGTAATTTTGACTGAGACGGAAATGTACCTAATATTCATAATGCGAAATATACATGCACAGAGATTGGAAACTAAAGTCCATGCTTTTTTTGAATATCGCTGTTAAAATTTTCTTATGCACAGAAAATCGTGCCCAAGAATTCGCATGTAAACATTGTTTTGGTCCAAACGCTTAAGTAGGAGTTTCAGTTATGACTCAAACGTCATTAAAGCGAGAAACAGATTGAACCAGCAACAGCAACAGCACCAGTAACAGCGGCGGCCATTGTTTTAGAACCCATGTATTTTAATCGTCCGACACAGAATAAACCAGCACCAGCAACGTCAACAGCAACGTTTGGTCAAAGTCCTAAATTTGCTGTTGCTGGTCCATTGCTGACAACTTTCAATGTAAAAAATTCAGAGGCACCAAACAACTAAAAATAAAACAAACATGAAAACAAGGAGAAGGAAATGTCAAAACAGATGAAATGACGTCGCTGGTGCTGGTGGCAATGTGTTTGGAAAATATTTGCTGGCCAGCGTGCTGTTTGCTGTTGACGGCGCTGAGGTGCGTTTTTGCGCTGACGATAGTTGACTATAGTTTTTGTGTCAAAAATAAATGGTTGATGTGTCATAGTTGAAATAGTTAGAAATAGTTCAAATAA
Organism: Sphaerophoria taeniata; assembly: GCA_943590905.1. Classification (NCBI taxonomy): domain Eukaryota; kingdom Metazoa; phylum Arthropoda; class Insecta; order Diptera; family Syrphidae; genus Sphaerophoria; species Sphaerophoria taeniata. The sequence goes on along the minus strand of OX016540.1, from coordinate 16,797,626 downwards.
TCCAAAAACGCTTTTTAGTTAGGTTTGGTGGAGCTGTCAAACAAGAAAAACAAAAACAAATCTTTTGAGGTTACATTTTTCTTTTATTTTCATCATAATATTATTGAAATGGATAAAGAGACAACAATTTTCGTTGCTCTAAATTTATTGCAAAAATTCAAGTACGATCTTGATATGGTAAGTTTTTGAAGAAAATTAAAATAAGAAAATATTTATTTATCTTTGAACAACCCACAGCAAGAAAGGTATTGCATTTGCCTTCGAACTGAAGTCCACCCTCCATGATGAAATCCTCAAACTGTTCCAAGGAAGCCAGCTCCTGATATTCTCCTAATTTCTGCTTCCAGATTCGCTGAAAAACTATCAATAATCAATTCAATATCTATTTCGTGCTTTTATATAAATAAACGGCGAAAGCCTTTATTTTCTGATACTAATGAAAAATTTACTGCCGACAGAATTATATGCATGAATAAAAGCAATAATAAAAATAAGGCCGAATATATTCGCATGTTTCTTGCTGATTGTCTTCCTCAGCTGATGGCTTCGTCCTTCTCCTTCGCCCTTCTTCGGCTTCCAGTATTGCCTCGACTTCGGTCAGCTGGTTGTCAGTGATGGTGCATGCATACTTGAGTCGTTCTTAATTGTCTTCGAGGTTTTTGAGCTCAAGCTGAAGCTGCATCGATGACGTTTGAGGACTTTTCCCGCTCTTCGTTGACTTCACGAAGGAGTTTCTTGTTCTCCAAACGATGAGCATGTGAAATTTGTTCGACGACCTAAAGAATACAATGAACGTTAAATGAGATCTGTTTGGAGATGAAAAACCTTACCTCAGATTTCTCCTTCAGCCTCTCCTGCTCTGCGTTTTCGCACATTTTGTGCTCCAGTTGCTTCTCCACCTTCCACAGGTTTAAGTTTTCCTTTCGTCCCGACTGACGTTCGACAATCATCTGCTCATGGGCAGCGGCCAGCTTGTTCTCCAATTTTTGGCACTGCTTCTCGAGTAGGTATATCGCCGACGCTCTGCGGTCGTTCACTGAACTTCTCAGCCATGCCCTCCCGAAATAGGGATGTTTGCGGATCGCAGTGTAGTCAATTCGATTGGAAGGGATTGTGACCAGGGAGAGATTGAGATTCTTGAAATTGGTGCTGACTTTTAAGTCACTTGGAAAGGCGATCATTTAATTGGCGTGACTCTCCTCGCAGTGACTGAGGATTTTCAAGTATGTCTCGTGGACATTGTGGCATTGTCCTCGTGAAATGGTGTGACTTTGCAGATGAGTTCATAGCCTATAATACCCATGAACCAGAAGGCACAGCTGACCTGTAAGTAGTTTTTAGCATCAATGTTTTGTTTAAAACTCGAGGTTTGAAAGAACTTACGCTCTGCTGGGATTTGGTCAATCTGCAATAGGAAATTGTCTCGAGCAGTTTTGGAGCAATTTAATCAAGAGTTCCAACCGGCGAGGAACTGTGCACATGCCCGTCATGATTCAAGGCAGCGGGATTTCAAAAATCTTCCAGTTTGATGGCGGTCCGGAATTATCATTCCGGATTGATGACGTGATGGACATAGCCCATGCAATGGAGAGCATGAATTTATGAATTTATGAAAATTATGAATTATTCTGATTTTGAAAACAAGAGGATTCCCTTCGGATTTTAAAACCAGAATGTTTTTACGAGTACACACTACACTACACATTTTGAAACCAAAAAAAAAAAAAGTGCACGAGAGAAATTTCCTCATGATTTGTTTTCGTTTTTCTAATGAAGTTCCTTTTGCAAAATCTCTGGCGAAATAAACTTCTTTTTTTCCGATAATTTAAGATAATTATGTAAGGGGAACCTTATTTTCTTTATTTTGTATTGAAATAATTGAAGACGAACAGAAATACTTTGATTGTAATTAAATTTGCGACAGTACGGATACGGACGACTACGCGGTTGTAAAAAATGCACAAACAGAATGTTTTTTTTAGATTCCAGATTGACAAACGCCATTATACAAAAAAAAAAAAACATTTTGGCACACCAACCACTTTCAACTCACCTCCTGAGATGGATTGGAAATAGTTAGAGATAGTTACGATTTGACACATCAACACAGACCGCAAAAACGACAATTGTGATTACGAATCGTAACTATTGGCGTGCAAAAACGAGAAATAGTCAACCATTGTTGATTATAGTTGATTATAGTCAGCGTAAAAACGCACCTCTGGTGCTGTTGCTGGTTTAATCTGTTTCACGCATAAAGTTGTTCATTAGCGGACTATAATTTTGCGCCAATGTTTTTTGCTCCTAGGTAATAATTATTTTTAATTTCAGAACCTCCTACTGCACATTCAGTGCATGGAATAACCAATTTGCATCATTTATAAAGTAGGACATTTGTTTGTTTGTTAGTTTATCGACTACAAACATACAACCAACAAACAAACAAAGTCTTACTTTATAGGGTCGTGGCACCAGTTACCGAACAGTTAACGGACTATGAGGAAAGAACATGTTGCAAAAAATAGTTTAACTGAGTTTAGTATTATAATTTTAGTTTTTTCTGAATTATTATCTCAAATATTTTCAGGTTTGATACTCTTTTTTTTCATAAAAATTATCAGTAAATATTAAAAGAAGATTTTATTGAAAATAAGCATTTTTTCCTATTCTCGAACACCTTATTTTGACTGTTTCCTAAACCCGAACACGGAGTTTCCTATTTTCGAACACTGGAATCAAAAAGTCGTAAGTGGTTAGAAAAGCATTTTAAAGCCAAAATTTTCTCTATTTTTGCATATTTTTCACTAAATAAAAATGTAAATAATTGTATGATCCATTGGCAAAAATAAAATAAATAAAAATCTCATTTGAAATATCTTTATTAGGTACTTACTTTTATCTTAAAAATAAATATAGTACTTAAGTTCTATTTTTTAAATAGTAAGTGCGATTTATATTTGAAAATCTTCAATATAGGAAGTAGTTGTCACATCAAGTTTCGAGAAATTTTTTTTAAATAATAGTTAGGGGCTTGAGAGCTTTTTTAAACAAACAACATTTTTCAAAAAATTAATTTTGTTAATTTAATAGTTTTTTAACGTTTATTTTTTTATACATCTCTTAGCAGGAATTGATTTGAAATTTTTATGGATTTGACCAAGTTTTTTTAAAACTGACTTATAAATTATAAGCCATTCTCTTCGCAGAGCTTCTTCCTTCTCCATAAATTCCTCTGTCTTTGATTACCCAAAGATTCTGTATATATGAATTAAGCTCTAACCAATGCGTTGTTTCCCGATTTGTATGAATTTTGGTATTTTCCCGCCTCCAGCTGAAAAACCATAGTGATCAGTCAAACAGGTATCAAACTGATGCGCAGCACTTAAACATAATCCCAACTGTTTATTTTTGCTGAAGTAAATCGAATTTCGAAGCACCCTACTGAAGAGAAAGCTCACCATCACCATATCATCAGTGAACCTCCACCAAAATTAGGCCATCGAAATATTTCGGTTCCTTTCGTAAATCACTCAAGTATCCATATGTAATCCTTCAGGATCATTTCAGTTCAATTTCTTCTCATCAGAAAGAATGACCCTTAATCGAATCGAAGGCACATATTGAAAAAACCTCTAATTCAAACTTACTGATTCCAATCCCGATCTTGAACATGAAAGAAAAGGGTGTTCGAAAATAGGATTTTGTCTTTTTTCACTGTTTCCTATTTCCGAACACACTTATTCGGAAATAGGCAACTCGGTAATATTAAGTTTCCTTTCTTCGAACAGTCAAAAATCATACCATAATTTTACTTTTTTTCAGTAAACAATTTAAAATATCCATAATCTGGCATACTTAATTATTTTAAAACACTGGGAAAAGAATTTACTCAAATATTTTTCCTTTAAAACAACTTTTCAGTAAGTCCTGATCTAGTTATTTTTTTTCTTGAAAAACGTATCAAATCCGTACCGAGGGAAACCTACCACTGAACTGAATTTTTTGCTCTCTTAAGATATATTAGATTAAATGAAACGTTTTACCTATTTGTAAAGAAAGAATGCCCACAGGTTTTTGTGAAGTTTTCATTACGAAAAACGTTAAAATAACGAAACTACAACCATATTTCTCAAAAGTGTTCGGTAACTGGGGACGTTCGGTAACAGGTGCCACCACCCTATATTAGTATAGATGTCGCAAAGAAAAATTATATCGACCCCTTTATAATAAACTTCTAGAGAAATAAAGAAGTACTTTGGCATGAGAAAGTGTTTGTGGTCTCGTTAGTTCTCTAGCAGTAAGTTAAAGTATTGCATTTTGAGTGCCACAAAATAAAGATAAGCAATCATTGAAGTCAAGGCAAGACAACTTCAAGTAATCCTTGATGCATTTATAATCAAAACATGTAACTTTAAGTGCACTCTCTTGGTAAACTGATGATATCAAATTGGATCATAATTCTCAATTCAACATAAACATGAGTAAATTTTGTTTTAATATTGAATCACAAACATTTGAGGTTTTATTGAATTGAATTTAATTTGAAAATGTAATTAATATAAAACAGAGCACAAATGTTATGAAGCATTTTCAAATAATAAATAACCTATGTCCCATTTGTTCAATTAATGTGGTTTATGTAATCATATGTAATATGGAAACATTGAAGGGAAGACGGGTTCGAAATATGGTAGAAATACGTTTTAGTTTATTTATATGCAAATGGTCAATTTGAACAAAACAATAACCCAAAGTTGGGAGGTTAGCAAAATTACGATTGCATTCAGGCCCGGATTTACCATGCAGGCACAGTAGGCAGTTGCCTCGGGCGGCAAGAATTGGAGGGCGGCAAATTTTGAGAGAAAATTTCAAAAGTTGTTATATTCGTGGGAATTGAATTTCCCGCCTATTTCGTCAGCACGCGTACCAACATTATGAGTGTAAAATGCTCGAATCGAAAAAAATCGATTCGGACAATTCTCGATATTGGCCTAATATCGAATATTCGATAAGTTTCTGTATCGAAAATCATCTTGTTCAGACTTGTTCTATATCCATCCTACAGTATTCTGATAAACATAACCTTTTGTCTGTCGTTATTACTGAAAATTGGTGAACGATCATCAACGTCATTGTTTATGTCAACAGTACGTGTCACAAGTTTCAACGGCACCAATTTCAGGTTTGTTATCTTTACAAATATTTTTCTTACATGCTAATTACTACAAAATGACGAAAAATTCTACGAAATATTGTATGGTCAATATGCAGTTCAATCGATTATGAGAACCAAAAATAGAAAGTTCAAATTGCGTAAAAATTATAGTGTTGGAGAAAGCTGCAAAATTGAATGTAAGAAAGGCGCATTATTAACAATTATTGTTCATCGCTCGTAAAATACGCTCATAACAAAAATGGCTAAAAAAATTGTTAAATGATTATAAAAAACTGACTATAATAAAATGAAAAATCTGCTCTCAGAAAGGTGCATTTAATTTATTGAAAAACTTTCCGAACCAAACTTATTACACCATTGAAAAAGTTTCATAGGGCGGGGCGGCAATTTTCGCAACTGCCTAGGGGCGGCAAGTTTCTAAATCCGGGCCTGATTGCATTCAAATAAGAAAACTTCTCTTTGATAGTTTCATAATTTCTTCTTGATACTTCAGTCCAGCTAGAACCATGAATCGTTTACTCTTCTGATTACAGCCCATCTAGTTGTTGATGCAGTCTTTGCCCTTTGTGTCTTCAACACACACATTCCATAAAAATTTCATACTCTACCATCCATTCCTCTGTCATTATTTTTTAAAACACCTTTATCCTGAAGGTGTGACCTCGATATTAAATTGGCAACATAAATGTATAGATTATTATCTTTCTGCATTAAACTTCTAATTAAACATTTTCAAAACAACTTTGATCCCACCCTTTTCACAGAAGTAAGGATTATTTACACCCTCGATTGTAATAATAGCGTGACGCGCCACAGTCCTTTTATTCTATCTAACCAACGTCCGTCCGTCAGGAATTGCTTATCAATTGTATGGACACAATTCGCGCTGAAAAAAGAACAACAAAAAAAAAACATTAGTGGCCGACCAGTCTAGACAGTTGTCGCGTTTTCATTTCCATTGGGTCCCTTTCACTTGGACGGCAAAGTTGGAAATGTCACTAGTGACAGACTTAAACAAATTACCATCGCATTACTATAACCGCGTTTCCTACATTAATCCAGCAAGAACAACAACATTGAAATGCTATTTTCCAACAGCATTATGAAGGATAAACAACTATAAAGTGTTTTTTTCTCTTTTGTTTCCTGTAATTTACGGACAACCACGTATAAATAAAAAAGTCCTTTTTGTGTCCGTCGCGTCGTTTCTGGTGTAGATCGTTGGAATCGTAAGGACGTTTGTAAATTATAATACTGTCTGCCAACCAATCCACCCTCAATCATGGAATACTCAACAAACAACATGGTGGTGCTCGACCAGAGTATGCGGAAAAGGATTACGGTATTCACATGCATAAAAGGATTAAAAAAAAAAAGTTTGAAAAGAACAAAAACTTGCTGCTCACCTTGGGTCTCAATACTAGCCATACAAAGTGGCTGCCAAGTCGACACTATGCGGTTGTCGTATATGGTCGTTTGTGATTCAATGTATCGTAAGTATGTGGCCATCTGGAATTACGTTTCTGTGTATTCCTTTAAATATTTTTAAATTCCTAAAATCAATTATGATGGTTATTAATTATGGTTCACGATTTTCAATGAATAAGTTATTCATATTTAAAAAGTCGAAAACCTCGATTGCAACTTTTGATTAATTGATAATAATTATACTCTTCCTTGAAATATCTGGTTCTTGACATACGAGTGCCATTTCAATGAACCAACAGATGTTGCAAGAAATTAACAGTGACGCTAAACATATAAATGACCTGAGACACTAGATAGTATAAAAGAAACCTTTGGAGTGCCTAGCAGCATGCATGCTATCGTGGGGTTGAAAAAGATGTTTTCGATTAAATTAAATTTTCAATGACAATAATTAAAGTGAAGGTCAACTTGAATAAATTTCTCTCATTTTCATTCTTACTTCAAAGTAAATTGACTTGGCTTAAGTGGATAGTTGACTTGTAGTATACAAGATAAAAGTAACTTTTATCTACCTTCAAGGCCTTACCTTTATCCAAAGCTTATACAGACTTTAATTGAAATAAAGATCTTATACGCTTAGGTGAAAAATATGTTAATTTTCGCATGACTTTGGGCAAAATGTTAATTGATTTAATTTCTGTTGTCTTAGTTGTTTAAAAAATGTAAATTTTATGTCTTGTTTTTGGTGGGAATTTAAATAAATTAACGCTAATGATTTTGGCTATGTTTTTGAAAGTCTTTATTGTTTTAAGACTTGAAATAGAGGGATAAAGAGAGATTAAGAGTGTAAGGGAGGCTTTAAAGTGAAATGAGGAAAACTATTTTAAGTGCACGCCTAAAAAAATCTCATTAAACTTTTTTATTAACTTTTCATTATAGGTAACAGAATCTCATGGAGGAGCTATAGGTACTTAAAAAATCTATCCAATTTTGGCTCAACAGTTTATTTACAAAGCGGATGATTTCAAGGATTTGTGAATTTTTGTCAAGTTAAAAAGTTTTTTTATAAAACTTCAACATTAAGAATACATATACCACTTTTAAAAGGTAGGAAAGTGAAGTTAGATAGTTCTTCATTCAATTTTTTTGCCATAGACATAGCAAAATTAGTAGTGTTCCTGTTCGTGGCTTAGTGTTCTTGTGTGTTAGATGCTAAGCAGAACGTTGTGGGTTCAAATCCAACTCGTGTTGGATGCACACATATCTTCCCATTTTAGTAGTAAAACCAAACAAAATCAATAATACCCTTCTTGTAAGATTTAAGGACAACCGAGCTTAAACAAGAAACAAACAAGGTGAGAACGTCTCAGAATATAACTAAAACTTGCCAACCCTACTGTAACCCCCATGAAAATTGCCCTTGAAATTGAATTAGAAAAATAACCCAGCTCTGTCTGCATATATAATTTTAACACAACATTTCGATGGATACAAAATAAAACTGTAGGAAGAACATGAACGGAGGTGACGATGAAACGACTATGATGACAGTTAGATAGAACAAGAAGAATCCCTTTTCTCGGTTTGCAGTTTTAGTATATTTGCCGTCATTGCCCCATGCTTGGTTGTTATTGCCATTTTTGCTCGTGGTAGCGCTCTTTTTCTTGTCCATGATTTTCTTTCATTTATTTGCATAAGGAGGAAGTAAGAATTTCTCCTGCGGGAAAAGAAACGAGACACAAGGGATATTTAAAGAAAAGTTTTCCGGCATTCCAAATGATGACTCATAATAATCAGGCAAGTTTCTCACTCCCACAGCTCCGTTGACAGAGTTACTGAGTAGTCAAGCAACAAATATTTTAGCTTATTTATTTATTTGATAACTCAGACTCAAGGAGTTGTTCGCTTTTTTGGTGGAGCCTCAAGAGTTGAGATTGGCAAAGTGATTCTGTTTCTTCCTGAAAAGTGATTTCTTTCATTTTTCCTTGCCTCAAGATCGCAAGCGTGTTTCGAAATGGGAAATTTAATTAAAAACTTTTCCAAGCATATTAAGTGATGAGATAAGTTTCCTAGTTGCACTTCTTGAGGGTGTATCAGTTGGACTCATATATTTGCATATAAGTTAGGAATAGAAACATATCTGATATAAACATCCATTTAAAAATACAAAAATGTGCCATTTCCATAAATATTTCTTTCAGGAAAAACAATGAAATTGAGCAAATGTGAAGTTTTCAAACTCATGTTTACTATACCCAACTGGCTACAAAAATAGTGATTAATATAAAAAAAGCTGAACTGCAGAAATGAAGCAACAACCTATATGCATCCTGTTTCCGCAAACTTTTAACAGATTTATAAATTAGCTTAATCCTATCACTTTCACCATAAAAATAAAAAAGAGTTAATTAGACTTTTTTGTACACATTCCAAAGCTGATTTTCTTTTGAAAATTCAGACGAGGTTCTTTGAAGAGTTGCCTTTTTTCATCATCAATTATGTTTTCCTGAATAAAGGGACACTTGTATCCAAGTCCATAGACATAACCACTTATGTAATTATAAATCCTGCGAAATTTCAAGCTGGAATGAGAATTTAATGTTAACAGTCATACGCTAACATGCAGATATGTATAAACATAACTGCATAAAGGGATGTATAGAAATTGTTAGTAATGATGTCGACACAAAGCGGTTCTAGCAAGAGGATGAAATTATGGCTAATTAACTCTGATAGACGAATTAATACTTTGATCCTTCTGAAAAGGATGTATGCGTGTGTGTTACAATGATGTTTAATATGATGTAATATTTCAATGTTTATCGCACACAAACGAATTAAACATTCATCAAAGCTGTTAATAATATGCATATTCGTTGTTTTTTAGGGAATGATTTACAGATAAGATTATTTCAATTATTTATTTCGATTAATTTAATTACAGAAATCACCATATTTTAAGCATAAGTCAAAATGTACAAGGATTATTATTATTTTTTTTTTTTGGTATGAAAAAATTAATAGATAATTACAATCCTTATTTTGGCCAGGAAAGAAATTTATAAACGGAAGGAAGGATGAAGAAAAATATTTCTCCGTTCAATTGCTTCAAAACAGTCGATTAGTTTTTTGTTCAATTTAATAGACATTATTTGCTCGTTGTAAAATTGTGCCTTTCAATTTTTAAAATTTCAAAATACAATTTTGTAAGCTAATTATTTGCTTGCTTAAAAAAGCTTCAATTACTTGTTAAACAATTTGCAAACACATCCTCAGGTAGCACAAAGTCTAAAATACACCAAAATATTTGGTATATTTTTTGCATTTTAGTGATATACATTTTCAATATAAAAAATACACTACTTTTCAGTGCATTTTTTGACATTTAATTTTGATTAAGTGTAAATAATACCCATGTTCTCGTACATAAAGAACACCGATTGCACAAAACTTGTACCGATATTCTGTATATAAATTGTGCAATTGGCATAAAAATTGTCCTGGTTACTAGGGTATAATACACTCCAGAGATGTATACTATGAACTAATAACATGATAAGTTTATTTTTTCAACCGGAAAAATTAAAAATGAATTAAAATTAACACCGTTTCTTATTTTTTGGTGGAAGATGTATCTGCAAGAATAATGAATTAATTATATTATGATTGTAAGTGTTCTACTTCATAGTAATTATGGACGAAATAAAATCATGAATAAATATGATTCTGAGTGCCTAATTTAAGAACGAAGCACATTCTGTCGATGGATTCTCGGTTCTACCCCGTCTAAAATTCGAACGCTTCGAAAATTTTGATAAATGAAACATTTTCTTATTCGATTCGAAAAAATATTTTTTTGAAAATTATTCTTTTTGTTTGTTTTTTTGTAAATTTTTTACAGACGATCTGTAAAAACAAGTCGAACACACCAAAAATGAGGCATAATTAATTCGATAAATGTAGTAAAATAATTAGTCATTGTTTTTATTTAAATATGGCGGCCACCCGAATTTCATTTTTTCCTAATATTCCTTAAAAAATATGGCCGTTGTCCAAAAAATACACTAGTTCCTGAATTTAGAATTGAAAATACACCAATTTAAAAGCAAAAGAAAAGAAATACACAATTGTAAAAGTTATAAATAAATAGGCTCTTTCGGTGCATTTATTTTGCTGAAAACTGTATAAAATATTCACTGATTTAGTTTAGTGTATTTCATTTATATATGGTGTGAATCCTACACCAAAACATATTTGGCCATTGTTTGCGAAACAAACCAACCAACAATGTATGAGATTAACCAATTAATCTTATATGAAAAATAAGTCTTTATAAGAAATGTTCAGTTAATTTCATATAATTTCAAGTAAAATTCACAAGTATAAATGTATGATTTTGTATGATTAAGATGTTACCAAGATGTTGACAGCTTGCTGGTTGAAATCAAAAAAAGAAAGCTAATGTGTAATATTCTTCTTCAGAAAGCAATTGCATTGCATGACGAATGAGATGAGAAAGATAATCCCTGATAACAATTCAAATGACAAGTGTAATGATTTGCATAAACCAATCATAGGGTATAAGGTTCAATGTTAGGAAAATTTTAACTATTATAATTTTAAATTAATTTATAGCAAGTTTTTAAGATAAGATTGAATGAATGCAATAATTAAAGTATGAATGAATTACATATGTATGAGTGATGTGATTTAGATTTAAGATTCAAATAATTCGATCTCGAACATCCCGGCCGCCCTGGAACGGGTTTCAGGAAGTAGGTAATAGTGCCAACTTGTTTACTGGACGAACGAAAGTACCACCAGTCGTCTTCACCGTAGCCACTCGTACTAGACCATCAGTTCCTTCATTTGTTGACTCAATCCTTCCAAGGAGCCACTTTGTTGGGGGAAGATTGGGTTCCTTTATAACCACAAGATCACCTGGTTTTATGTTGACAGTAGCGTGCTTCCACTTTGGTCGCTCTTGGAGTGTGGTGATGTACCCCGAATGCCATCGTTTCCAAAACCCTTGCACCATATTTTGTAAATGGTTCCAGTGCGAAAGACGATTTATAGGTGTGGTGAGCGTTGTTGGTTCTGGAACAGCAGTGAGCGGTTGACCTACAAGGAAATGAGCTGGGGTTAGCGGATTTAAATCATGATCTGATATAGGAAAAAGTGGGCGGGAGTTTAAAACAGCTTCAATTTGTGTAAGAACTGTATACAGCTCTTCGAACGTGAGTATGGTTGCTCCGATGACTCGTCGTAAGTGAAATTTCACCGATTTGACACCAGACTCCCAAAGACCACCAAAATTTGGAGATGAGGGGGGAATAAAGTGCCATGCAATATTGTCCTTTGCAAGCGATGCACAGTGCGTCGACCAGTGGACAAAAATCAAAAAACTAAATATGCGTTTGAGATCTACAATGATGTGGAGTCTATCAAAAACATGTTTAGTAACTGTTATTTATTATTTTCAGTTGTTGTTTTTTTCTTCTGCATTGATTAGCGGGATTTTTATATGCAGATTTAGAACTTTTATTTTTTTCATTAGTCTTGATTTCGATTTTTGCGTTCAACTATTGATCTCGTTCAAGAAAGTGTTTATAGTTATACATTTTTTTTCTCTTGGATATTAATTATGGATACATTAAGAGGTGATACAAACGTTTTTTGGTTTATTGTAATGTGATATTATTTTTATAATTAATTTAATTAAAAGTGCTATTTTTTGAGGCACATAAATTTACATAAGTTGAGTTTTAAAAAAAATATATCAAAGTATACCTGGATTTTAAGTATATTTGTTTTCGTTTGCTATTATTTTATTGAAAATCAAAGAGTTCCATTGCTAATTTTTGCAATTTTTCGAAATATTTCGTTTTTTGTAGGACAAGTGCAAGTCATAAAAAATGAAGTTATTTATGAAAAATGGTTTCTTTCGATAAAAAATCGATAATTAAGGATGTCTTAATTTTTGTTATAGCTTATTAAAATATAAATAACTGTCCATTTAAAATAAAAAGTGATTTTGAATCGAAAATTAAATATTTGACGTAAGTTTAGAACGACAATGGGTGCAATGTTCAAAGAGCCATAGTCTTTCAGATAAGCCCTACGAGGCTTGACTTAAAAATAATTTTACACTTCCCGATAGCATTTAACATAATTTTCTTACTGCACCGCCTTTTTATGGACCAGAAACTTCATTTTTAGACGCGCCAAAAAAGACGGAAAAGGAAGAGTTGCGAATCTTTCAACTCCAAACTGAAGAAATGAGGTTTTCTTTTTCATTTTTGGCGTCAATTTTTTTGTTTTTTAAAGATGTTACCAAAAATATCTCAAATCTGTCTGTATCCCATATCCCTGTTTCCAAAATATTCATATTAACATCCAAGCGGTTCATAAGAAATAAACAATTTTAAAAGTGGGCGTGGCAGTGGGCGGATTGAGTCCATATTTTTTTGTATTAATAACCTTATCTAGAAAATTAAACTCCTTAAATTTCATTCAATTCCTGCCAGTCGTTCTCAAGATATAAAATGATATTTAAAAATGGGCGTGGCAGGAGGCGTAAATATTACCTGAAATTTCGTAAAACTTATTATTTAATTAATTCGCAACAATTATTTTGGCGAAATTTAACAAAGTTTTGTAAAATTGAATTTTGTCCACCATCTCCATACAATCGACGCACTGTGCGATGTAGCGACAGCCTCGTTATGTGCTTCTGAAATGACCAGCCTGTGCATTTCATTAAGACAACGACGGGCGCCTTGAAAATTGGTTCCGTTGTCTGAATAGATGTCCGAACAAAGTCCACGTCGAGACACAAATCGACGTAGGGCAGCCAAGAAAGCATCCGAAGTAAGATCACTTGCAAGTTCAAGGTGAATGGCTTTCGTAGCCATACAAACGAACAAACATATATACGCCTTTGATATTTTCGGATTACGACCCCGTGAGAGTTTGATGCTGAGAGGGCCCGCATAGTCACAGCCAGTATGTGAAAAAGGACGACTTTGTGAGATTCTTGGCTGTGGTAAATCACCCATTAGTTGAACAGTCGTATGTTTCCGTTGCATGAAACATTTATGGCATTTAAAGACCGTTTTGCGAATTATGTTGCGACAACCCAAAATCCAATACTGCTGCCTTACGATGGCAAATGTTGCTGATATTCCTGGGTGTAAGTAGTTGTTGTGGATATCTTCTATAATGAGAGACGAAAAACGATTATTTGGAAGAATAATAGGGTGTTTTATGTTAAATGATAAATCAGCATTTTTTATTCTCCCACCAACCCTTAAAAGACCATTACTATCGATGAACGGAGAGTATTTGAGCAGTTTAGATTTAAGGGGCAACTGTTTTTTGTTAATTAGGGCGCGGATATCGTCACTGAATGAATTTTGTTGGACCGATTTAAGAATAGTTACTTTTGACACTTGGAGTTCTTTAAGAGTTAGATACGAAGAGCGGCGTTTATATTCTGCGCTTAAATAGTTGATTACAAATCGAATAACATAAGCAAGTTTCCTTTGCATACGAAGCCAAGACGAGGTGTTGTCGATTATATAGTCAATTATGTCAATTTCCTTGGACGTTGTTTGGAGCACTTGACGCGGATATGGTTTTTGTTCGATCAGAATTTCGTTACTTTCTGATTTTAGAGTCATTAGTTTAGGTTTTGGCCATTTGCTTTCTTCCAATGATAGCCACGATGGACCGGTCCACCAGAGATGATGGTTTGGTAAATGAGACGGAAGAATCCCGCGCGACGCACAATCGGCTGGATTCGACTCTGACGAAATGTGACGCCAAAAATGTCTTGGAGTAGTCTCGAGTATAGCAGAGATTCTGTTGGCGACGAATGTTGTCCAGCGACGAGGAGGTGAAGATAGCCAATGCAAAACTATTTCAGAGTCGCACCAAGTCACGACCTTTGAAATATTTCCTGTAAGCGACGATTTGATGAGATTCAGCAGGCGAGATAAAAGCAGTGCACCACACAACTCCAAACGTGGGATCGAAATAGGTTTCAATGGAGCAACCTTAGTATTGGCTGCAATTATCGTTACTTTGTAATTACCGTCAGCGGTTTTACAACGGGTGTAGACAACGGCAGCATATGCGAGTGAAGAGGCGTCGGAGAATCCATGAAGTTCGATGCTGTCCGTCGATGGAAACAAGTTTCTTTGAACCCTGACCTGCTCAAAAAATTTTAATTCTTGCCTATATTTGAACCATCGATCAGCGAGCTCCGAAGGAAGGGGATCATCCCATCCTAGTTTTAAAATCGAAGACCAGAGCTCTTGAAAGAGGATTTTGAATAGTATGACGGATGGTGCAAGTAATCCTAATGGGTCGAATATCCGCGAAACCTCTGACAGCAATGAACGTCTTGTTGCAGTAATCGTAGGAAGAAGCTTCGACATGCGAAACGAGTACTCGTCACTCGCAGGGTTCCAATGCATACCAAGAACCATTATGAATGATTGAGAACGCTCTATGTCGAAGATCGAATATTCACATTCTTCCTTTGGAAGAGAGGCTAGAAGAGGCCAACAATTTGAGCTCCACTTTCTTAGTTGAAGTTTAGCCATAGAAAGCAGATTCACTACTTCAGACTGCAATTCGATTAGCTTTGTTGCAGTTGTTGCACCTGTCATGACGTCGTCAACATATACATCTTCCAAAAGTACACGTGATGCATTTGGGAACTGAGTTCGATAATCTTCGGCTAACTGCTTCAACACCCTTACGGACAAGAATGGAGCAGGGGATGTACCGTAGGTCACAGTACGTAACCGAAAGTGCTCTATTTCCTTTGAAGGGCTGTCACGCCAAACAATTCGTTGATAATCGGTGTCAGAGTCGTCTACCCAAATTTGGCGAAACATTTTCACAACATCCGCGGTGAACACAAAGCGATGTTGTCGAAATCTCAAGCAAACGCCAATCAAGTCTCGTTGAATAGGAGGACCTGTAAGAAGAGTACTGTTCAAAGATATCCCCCTTTTGTCCTTGGCTGAGCCATCGAAGACGACGCGCAATTTCGTAGACGAGCTATCAAGTTTTAGTACCACATGGTGTGGGAGGTAATAGCACTTGTTATTGGAAAAATCTATTTCTGCACTAGGAATGCGAGTCATGTGGCCGAGGTCAAGGTACTCACGCATGAATTTTGAATACATATCCTTCAATTTAGAATTTTGAGAAAAACGACGTTCCATTGAGTAAAGACGCGAAATGGCAAGAGATAAAGTGCCCTCAAAGCTGGGATTTTGTTTTTCAAAAGGAAGTTGGACTACAAACCTTCCATCTGAACACCGAGAAAATGTCCGTCGAAAGTGTTCTTCTGCTTGATCGACAACCAACTTCGGATTAGCTGGAGCTACTTCATCAAGTTCCCAAAACCTTTGTAATAGTTTATCAATGTCAAGGGTTGAATGCAGAGAGGTGCAATAATTTAAATTTTCAGGTTCAAGGAATTGTCCCGTTATAATCCAACCGAAGGATGTATTTTGAGCGAGAGGTTAACCGTCACGACCACGAATTTGTCCGTCTTTCAAAATGCTCCAAATCTTATCACCTCCAAGAAGAACATCAACGGGAGCAGCGAGGTTGAAAGTTGGATCTGCGAGTGTGAGACCACGATGAAATGTCTATATGTTGAGATGGTAAGTTCGAAGTCAACTTATCCAGGATAAAGGCATCAATTAACAAATGCGTAGAGTTAAAACGAGAAACAAGATTTAAGGAAATTCTCCCTTTTGTATACCCTACTTCCGTAGACGAAAGACCAAGAATAGGGATTCTTGCATGTGTTCTTTGGAACCCGAGTCTTTGAGCGAAAGATTCAACGACGAACGAAGATTGGGACCCGGAATCAAGGAGCACACGACAGTCTATTAAATTTTCCCGACAGTCTTGAACTTTAGCTAAGAGAGTTGGCAAAAGTGTCTTTTTTCGAGAGCTAAATTCAAGAGAATGATTATTGAGAACTGGAAGCGGAGCTGTAGTGGAGTTTGACGATGAGGATTGAGATTGTAGCGAAGGTAATGAACCAGGCGATTCCTGGTTTGGTTTGGATTCTACCGAATGTACTAGGGAGTGATGGCGTGCCCGACACACCCGACAGCGAAATAAAGAATTACATTTATACGATGAATGTCCAGCCCGTAGGCAATTAAAACACAATGAATTGGTTTTCACAAAGTTTCTGCGAGATTCAATGTCTAGCGCGACGAATTTAGAACATTGAGGTAAAATATGATCACTTTGACACATTGGGCACTTGCACTGCTTTGTCGAGTCTGAAGGCCCAGCTAAATGTGCCTTAATAGTGTTCGCTGACCGAATACGTGGTGTGATCGATGGACCCTTTAACGACTGGCATGCTTCGAGAGCATCACATCTTGTCTCTAAGAATTCTAAAATGATTGTACTGTCTTCCCGAGACCCGACATGTTCTGCCCATGATTGCTTTGTATCATGGTCCAGTTTATTTAACAATAAGTAGATGAGCCCTGGGTCGCGACCGTCTTTACCCAGCGCATGAAGCCCCCGCACGACTTCATCGGCTCCATCAGAGATTTTTCTAAGAGTCTGAACATTACTAATATTGCAAGTAGGAAGCGTCAAATAAGATTCAATGAATGATTGCACTATCAATTGACTGCGATCGTATCGCTTTTCTAAGCGATCCCATGCTTCGGAGTAGTTAGCTTCGGATATGGAGATATGCTTGATTAAATTAGCTGCATCCCCTCGAAGATAAGATTTTAAGTAGTGAAACTTATGAGTCGCGGTCAGATTTTTCTTATTATCGACAGATCCAAGAAAAAGATCCCGAAAGGACGGCCAGTCCTTATAGCTCCCACTAAATGGTGGCACGGTTATACACGGCAATTTGGAAGAACCGTGGTCAATTACCGATGAAGACGAGTTTAATTTCTCGAGAAACGATGACTGCTGATCAGTTAACCGATCTAAAGCAGATGAATTGTCTTTAGGAGATTCCTTACTACGAATGGCTTTAACGATAAGTGCATTGGTAAGAAAATACTTAGTCTCATACGTCGCAAATTCATCCTCGATTTCGTCTACGTCCTCTTCATCTTTTAAATGTTCAAGAATTTGATTGTGCAACATTGAAAACTCAGACCACGTGGCCTCTAATTTTTCTAAACGAATTTGCAACATTTCCATCGATGTAGAATCTTCGATTTTATCTACAAATGCTGCTGCACGAGATAGACGCCCCTTGGCATTCCCGCATTTAACCTTCAATGCACTTAACATTATGCAAACTTAAAAAAGCGTTCTGTCGTTTGATATCAAATTAATATTAATTTAATCGAGTATAAAATGTTTTCAAGAAACGAGTGTAGAGTCTTGATCACGTGCAGATCACTTATCACAATTGCAGATTAAATCCGTATATATGTATAGTATATATATATAATGTTCATGAATTCATTTTCGATATTTGTAGTTCGTTTTTTCATTAAAATCTTTAAAATCCGACGACGAAGGACCAATATGTTTGCGAAACAAACCAACCAACAATGTATGAGATTAACCAATTAATCTTATATGAAAAATAAGTCTTTATAAGAAATGTTCAGTTAATTTCATATAATTTCAAGTAAAATTCACAAGTATAAATGTATGATTTTGTATGATTAAGATGTTACCAAGATGTTGACAGCTTGCTGGTTGAAATCAAAAAAAGAAAGCTAATGTGTAATATTCTTCTTCAGAAAGCAATTGCATTGCATGACGAATGAGATGAGAAAGATAATCCCTGATAACAATTCAAATGACAAGTGTAATGATTTGCATAAACCAATCATAGGGTATAAGGTTCAATGTTAGGAAAATTTTAACTATTATAATTTTAAATTAATTTATAGCAAGTTTTTAAGATAAGATTGAATGAATGCAATAATTAAAGTATGAATGAATTACATATGTATGAGTGATGTGATTTATATTTAAGATTCAAATAATTCGATCTCGAACAGCCATTAAAAATGGTGAATTTTATCTACCACATATAGTGTAAAAAATATGCTATGCTGAAACGGCTAATTTTATGTACCATTAATGGAACATTATAAAAACAATTGAGAACAGGTTTATTTTTTACACCAAATTTCAAAAGTAATGTTAAAATTTTGCACAGAAAATCCAATGGTGTGATTTTTATACCGGTATTTTTGATAAATACACCAAAATTATAAATTTTTCCTAATAACACACCAAAATTATTGAATTTACACCAATTTATGCACAAGTGTGCTACTTGAGTCGTTCTACTTGATTCTCATTCAATTAAGAGACCAAAAAGAAATGTTTATTATATGCTTTCTTTTCTGGGTGCAGCATTTTTATTTTAGCAAAGTTTAACGATGCATATCTGATGAACATTTTACTTCATAATAAGGTTGAGTTTAACAGATGTCAATTGTCAGCTTGAAACCACGAAACAAATGATCCTGTTGTTTGATAAAGATTATGTTTATTACCAGACCGTGTTTTATGAAAATAAATAAATTGTAGAACTCATCCATTTGAATTGATGCTCCTCTATACTTAAAATAAATTTTGTAAAATAATTTCATAAGAAGCAAAATGTAGGGGAGAGTGGGTATGTTTGGGACACAGGAGGAATGGGACTTAGGCATTTTCTCAATTCCTACCTTTTTTTTCTCTTTCCTTGTATGACAGATTCTGTCTTCAGTCTGTCCCCATCCCTCAACGAAACAAGTTGTGTCTAGGAAAAAAAATACGGAGTGGAGATTAAAAAAAGGTAATTTGTGCATAAAAAGTAAAACATCTGTGTAGACTTTGAGTGAATTTTTTTTTTTAGTGTGTGAACTTACTGCGCAAAAGAGTGTAATAATTAGGTAGCAACACCATTTTTTAAGTGAATTCATCGTTGTTTTGTTTAATTATTGCCACACGAAAAGTGATATTATAAATTATTTATATAAAGTGCCACGCAGGATGATTGGGACATCACTATTCCACCCTATAGTTGTCCCAATCCTATTGATCGCAGGAGGAATGGCACAAACCCAATCCTCCTCCTCGCAGGAGGAATGGGACAAAGTGAGTTGGTTCATGAAATGATTTTTTGCTTTTCTTCTGTCGGACTTTCGCCTTCTTTATAGCTGAAAATAGGTTGCCAAAATGTTATTTTATCTTTAGAAATTAATTTTGCTCAGATACGATCTATAAGATCTCGGCAAATGTAATGTATTCGAAAAGTGTCCCATTCCACCCCATAGTTGTCCCAATCCTCCTGCTCGTAGGACGAATGGGACAAAGTGAGTTGGTTCTTGAAATTAATTTTTTGCTTTTCTTCTGTCGGAGTTTCGCCTTCTTTTTAACTAAAAATAGGTTGCCAAAATGTTATTTTATCTTTAGAAATCAATTTTGCTCAGATACGATCTATAAGATCTCGGCAAATTAAATGTATTCGAAAAGTGTCCCAAACATACCCACTCTCCCCTACATATAATAATATGAAGTGGAATTAGGTACTGGCGATGCACTCTGGTTACAATTAATCAAATACTACAGTTGCCTGCAAGCAGAATTTCAATTCTACCCCTGTACACTCAATTAAAGTTTAATTTTTTTTAAATGGATCCCATTCCCAACGGAAAACCAGTTGATTGAAATGCTTTTTAGCACTATTAATTATGTATATACCTATGTCTGTCATTTTGTAACATGGCACGAGTTCGCAATGGTATTTTCGAAAAATTGGAATGAATTTAAAATGTGGAAGAAACAACTTGTTTTTAATTCTATTGAATTTGAATTTTCTAAGAATTTTTCGAAATACTGCCGCTCTCATTCAGTTCCATAATATAACTTTTAATGGAACAAAATCTGACCAGAATATCTGAGAGATAGCCGAAAGCCACAGAGTTTTATTTAAAGAGGATAGGTATCGTTACTTTTTGAAATAATCGGCAGCACAATCTTTCAATGTTTTGTTCAAAACCTTTAGCATTTTGATATTTAAAAGCTTTTGAAGAAATCAATTTTCTTTTTTTATATCCAAGTTTAAGAAAAAGAACTAATCGAAATTACATAAATGGAAACCAACAAGGACAAATAAGCCATTTCCAACCGGAATTCTTAACTCCAAAATGCAAACCAGACGTTGTATATCGGAAAATTTTAAGTTTTTTTTATTAAAACGGGAAACGAAAATCAATAAGTCTTACCACAATAGCTCTTTAAGGTTATAAGAAGGTACCTTATTTATGGTTTTTGTCCATTAGGTTCTATAGCGAAGGATTCAAGATTCAAGAGTATAACATAAGATAATAATTCTTCTTTGAAAGCAGACCAAAAGTACCATACAAAAAAATATTATGAACCTATTTCCGGTGAAATTCACATTTGTCTTAAAAAAAAAAAAAAAACACTTTGAAATAAAAAAAAAAATCCAAAATTGACAAGAACATGAAGGAATAAACATATTTTCTTGTTACATTATTCCATTTATTTCGGGTCCCTCAATTACGTTTTTTTCTCTTTGTTTACTTCCTTTGGATGAACGCACGTTTGCCAATTGGAAAGCTGGCTGAGTTTTCCACGAATGGTTTTTTATTTGTTTTTCTGCACCCACAACTCCACACAACACAACGGGATCAAAAAAGAGTTTTTTTTTTATTTGATGTGTTGTTTTTTGTTCGAGTAGTTGTTTTGAGTATGAATGTCCTTTAATTTGAATTGAAGTATGTATGTGTCTGGTGCACTTTTTCAATTAGTGTTCTCCTGGAATTTTATGAACAATTCAATTGAAAAAAAAGTATTTCTGTACGGAGTAATTTAATAAATTTTGTCAAGCATTGTTAAAACACAAATTTAATGTAGGTATAGTGGATGTTTTGGCGACACATATTGACTCAAATTCAATTCAAAAGGAAACAAAATGGCACAACTTCAGCATAATAAGTGCACATCAGTTATAACGTTATAAGGAATTTTAATTTAATCAATTGAACAAGATTTTGTTTAATAGCAATAATATATGGATTTAAGAGGCCTCTGGCTTGAGATTTGATAACTAGAACTTTTTTTGTCTGTGCATATCCGTCAACTATCTGAACCTAGGTACATTAGGTAACCTAACCTATATAAAAAGGCATAGATAACTATATATTTTGATTATTTTTTGTCCAAAGTGATGCTAAATCATCATCTCTTTCACTCTCTCTCTCTCTCTCTCTCTTCCTTGCTTCCGTATAACTGAATCAAAGTTAAAAGGAAAGTACTTTCTATAAAGACTGAAAACGAGGACAGTGAAAGACATCCGAAAATAGAGCTTTCAATCATTTTGAAAAAGGAGAGTAGATAATTTGATAATAGACATTCGTTTTTATCTTCTTTTATCATTGTCTCGATGACGAATTAATAAATAAAGTGCTCCAAAGTTTCAATACCGAGAATCTTATTCCCATCCTCTTGTTCCAAATTAGAAATTTTACATAGTTACCTTGGTATTAACTATAGATCGAGTTTTGTTTATTTTAAGAAACTGAAACAGATCAATAATGACGAAACCTAATTAGCCATTAGCTGCTAATCAGAATGATTGAAGGAGATGACTACAAATCTTGACAGATGTCTAACAAAAGTAGTCCATGAGACTGAAATAGGACAACTGAGGGCTTACATAATAAGTTAAGTGCGAGGTTTAACTAAAAATTAAAGTTGAATTTGTCCAAAAATCCGTTACAAACAGAATTTTACAATTTTTTGATATAACTTCGGACACTTTTTTTTTGAATTTCCTTTACGTGCCTAATCGAAAATACCATGTATTAAGCCCTTCATCATCATTTAGTCTAACGCATATTGGTTTGCCTTATTTTTTATGGGTCATAAACTCATAACTCGCTTTGTGATATCCATCTATCACATAATGCTTGCTGTTGGTCACTGTGGTGTTTCTGTATTGGATTAGGTACTCTGTTGTGTCAGTCCTCCTTCTGTTCACATCTCAAACTCAAAATCCTATGATACAAAAATTTACGATCCACTTCATCCTTGTCGGAGTCAGACATTTGTTTTTTGAAAATTGTGGCTGTGGTTGTTGCGTGTTTGAAGAAGAAAAATTTTTAAACAGACGTGATGCCCACAAAACCCTCTGAAATTTACTGCTTTTCTCTCTCAACCATAAGCAATAATGTAAAAAAGGATTGTAAGGGTTAGGAACCAAATCGACAAAAATTCGAGTAACGAAAAGTACAAACACCTCGGCGTTCAGCATCGAAAAATACCAGTAGGTATATGTAAAAGGAGATGAAAGCGCGTTGCATGTTTCAGATTCAGGCAACGAAAGTTCAACGCAGTTTTGTGAGCTTTTCATATGTATTCACCTTTCCTTTTCCAGTTTTTTGCTTCGGTTCAAATTTCCATCGTCAAAGAAGGTTTGAAAATCTACCTCAAATATTTCTGTATACGTTCCACATATTTACAAAGGCAGTTTGGAACGTTAAATCAATCGAATTTTCGACCCATTTTCTTTTTTCAAGCCCTTTTGACTGTTACGGTTTGATTGCAGACCATTTATATTTCTATGCCATTCTGGAGTGAAGTGGTTTAGCTTGAAAAATTGTATGTAAAAGGAATGAGTCATGCAAAGTACTAAAGTAAAGTTCAATTCAAAAATTCCTAAAAGTCATCATCAGAGGGTTCAATTTATTCGAAGCGTACCGTCTGCTCTTTGCGTGAGTACGAGTAATAAATTTTATAAGTCCGTCTTGGTTCAATTCCAAAGGCATTAGTGAGAATCGGGTAAGGTGTTTTATATTCGTGATCGTGATTGACCCTTAAAGAGTAAAAGTCATTAAGGGAAATCCGACTGCTGGCTGAATTCTCGCAGTAGGCAACCCTTACCCATCGAGCGATGATTAACCTTTTGTTGTTATGACTTATTATAATTAGCTTCAAATGGACTCGCATGGCTAAAATTTACTACGTTCATCGTCTCATGCCATTCTTTTGGCAAGCCATCGTCCTACATCAACTGGATTTCTTGAAGGTGAAGAATGTTATTTAATTACCACATGGAATGAGAAGGAGTAGCTATACCTATTAGTGTATTGTAGGCTTTGTTCTTGAAGAGAAAGAGTTTTTGAAATTTGCTCAAATTAATAATAGTAAAGACTTATTTAAGAAGCCATTAGACCAATATGGATAAGCTTTTATTTGAAATCGATTAACATCAGAGAAAGGAACAAAGCAACTACGTTGCTAAATATTTTCATTCAATGACTTGTTTTATGTTTGCCAAGATCAATGCTTGATCGATGTGGGTTCTTTCGTATATTAAAGAAAACAAACGAAGGTTTAGTTTTAATGGTTTTTATTTAAATATTTTATTTATTATACAGTTGAAGGAAATTAACAATTACTATTAATGTACTGACTGCTTATACTTTTCAAATTCAATTCAAAAATTAGCAAGGATCGATTTCGCATCCTTCATTGAACTTTAAGCTCCCAATGTTTATTCTTCTTTTTGTCGTCTATTCGTTTGGCCCTTTGCGCATCGTATTTGTTTGTTAAAATCTCTTTCCTTCTCAGACTCATAAGTATTCAGATCGAATTCAACTCAATCAACTCCCTAAATTAAGAAACCTTAATGTTTATTTGCACGCCCTCATATAAAAATTTATAGATCCGCAGTTCTTAAAACTTTTAACTCTACTTAAGTTTGAAAAACAAGTTTTAAATTCATTCCTTATTCTAGGACCGACAAAACCACTCAATAATGTTTATGGTGCATTAATTTGAGAACTTTTAATTGTTAGTGACTTTCGGTTGCTTGGCTTTTAATCCCCGAAATTCAAATTAAAAAACTCCTGAATTATTAATTAACACAAATTCAAAAGCACACTTTCGCTACTTCCTGCAAATTGATTGATGTTCATAATTTTCAATATCAATTAGAGAGTTCGAATCGGCTTTAACATTCATCGAGAAGCTTGGAGAAGTAATGAAAATGAAAATGTTGAAATAAAGTGCCACCATGTGGACATAAAAATGTTAAACTTCCAACAGTGATCGGAGCCTACATGTCAATTATAAAGAAAGAAGAAATAATGTAAGTACTTAAAGCCTCCTCATACATGATTAATACTTCGAACGTGGGTTAACTAAATCAAATATCTTGGAAGTTTGTCTTTGAAGAAGAAGAATTTTAATATAATTTCCAGTTATTTATTGAGCCACGTCCCCATCATTAGTTTCAATTGTCACGAGCAGTTGAGAACTCGATCCATCATCAATTCCGTTTTAGGATTTTTATTCTTTCCCTTCAATTGGACTGCAATTAGGGCATGAAATGAATCTAACTCGCCCCCGAAATTTCTGTATCAACACAGAGAGACGGGTAATTTTCTTTTAGGCACTTCCTCACTTCCTGTTCTGACAGTTTAAATTTGCAAAATAAAAAAGTAAATTCAATTGGATAAATGTCATTTCCGAAAGCGAATCAATTAACCGTATGTTAATTTCATTTATTCTGTGTTGGCATAAAATTTGTTTATAATGTAGGTAGTTGCTTGGTGAAGACGCAGAGGGATGTTTGAAGCTGTCTCTTGAGACTTAATTGAATTGAGAGAAGGTTTTGATTGCTCTCAAGCTCTCTATAGAATTTTAGAGTTATTAAGGCAGTAGAGCCAACAAGTTTACGGACATGTTTACTTAGCTTAACGTAAACAAAAATACAAAACATCCATACTTTCCTTATCAACGTAAGCCTTCTTCACTGGCTCAGACCGAAAAAACTATTTCGTGCAAAACACTCTTGCAATTTACCTATATATATTTGGTTTCTTATAAAATACCTCACAAACTTTTAACCTTTTTTTGGAAATGTCTGTGATTTTATTATGGATTTTCAAGATCTACGTTACGTCTTCCACCCTCACAAAGTTATAACTGATTGGTAATGTAATTCAAAAACAAGAAAAACATTCCTTTTCGCACGAAAAACTTGCCTCAAAAGTTCTTGAACAACTGGCATCACCCTTCAGCAAATTTCGCAAAACTTTTCCTCGATTTCCAAACAATCCTTTTCCGCAAATTTCTTTGCCAATACCTGATTTTCTTCGTCTTCGATTTCGAACAAACACATTCGATTATCATTATCCTATCTCATGAATCACTGAACCATATTCAACTTAACTTTCAGTCAATTTTCTCAAAAAATGATAAAACGAACACAAAAAAAAAAAAAACATTTCAATTTCGACGACCTCTTTTGTGTATAAAATCCAGTCAAGAAAAACAAAGGATAATGGTGCAAAATTCTTAACTTCGTCTTCACTCGCAACACTCGGGTTGAATTTAAATCGAATTCGCAACTGAGAGGAAACTTTGTTTTTGAAGACCCTGGAGTGTTGAATTGAGTGCTTCTGGTTTCATGTTAAGAGGAGTTCAAGTTTTGCCAAACAAAATCAGAGTTCCAGATAAAGTATCATTGTTGAAAGTAAATTTTGTTCTAATGGAACATAAGCTCTTTTATTTTTATTTTTTTTTTAATAGAAGAAAGTTTAGCACCCGCTTCGATTGCAAAGTATTCAAGACTTCATATTTCGAAACATTGAAAAAAGAACTACAAAATTCAGTCAAGAAAAGAGAACAGCGTAAGTCCTAATTTGAAACTTGTAACATTATAAATGTGCCTGGTTCGACAGACTTCTGAAATTGTCTCTGCATAATAATCAAAACCCCTTTAGGAACTTACATTAGATTCTCATTATCCTTTACATCTTGACCCAATAAAGAAAAAAGTGTTTACAGCTCGACACAGGAGTGTGGTATTAATTTGCATAGCCTTGACACTGTTTGAAACGGATTGCATAGCCTCAAACCCACAAGATTTAGTCATTATTAGAGGCATTTTGATTTAATTGGCACTGAAAGTGAAAGAATCTAGCAAAGGTGAAGAGCATCAGATATGTAGGCTTACGGCCAAACCACCTTTTGAAGTGGTTGTAAACCGGAATTAATTCGCCAAAGTGGAGCACAAAAAGGCTCACAAGAAGAAAGAGGAAAACTTTAATTTTCCTACAAATAAATAAAATAAATAGAGTGGCGCGACAGCTCTTGAAGAGCGAAGATCTTAGTGGCTTACTCTCATCAACAATTCTCTGAGGGCGTGTGAAGAATTGAGGGGGCCTACAATTTAACGCCGATTCCGAACGCCAGAGTTGAGAAACACTTTTTCATGACAGATTAAAATTTGTCAGTTCTTCGCAAGAGGCAGTGCCCGTGAAAGATGAAATAAAAACTTTACGGGCGCTACTAGGCCTCGAACCCACGACGTTCTGCTTAGCAGCCAACGCACCTTACCACTAAGTATAAAAATTGAAAACTAATGTAAGAATAGGGAGAATTTTGAATGAAAGTAGGTTATCAGTTTTTTTTCCCACTGTAAACAAAAAGTCTGTGTCCTTGAGAACGCTATAGAAGCGGGAGAATATTGACTTTAAATGAATTATTTTCGGTTAATTTTCTTATTTCAGCAAAATAAATAAATAAATAAATAAATAAAACAAAAACCATAAGTATGGTGAATATCACTGCCGCTTAGATATCCTTTCATTAAAATAGGATTAAGGAAACCATGAAGCCAAATGTCCACACATTCATGCTGAATTATTTCCAATATTTTTCTTAATTTTTTTTTAATATCTCACAAAACGCCAGAGTTGAATTTAACAAAATTTCAATACTTATTTTTCCGATTGTTTCCATCTCGTTGGTCGTCCATGTTGTGGGGATGGGGATGTCCTTCACCAGTCAAGAATAATAAGTATTTATACAAACAAAAATAACCAACGCAACTGAAAGCTTCCTTTTGTCTGTTTTCCTCAAATAAGAAAACAAAACAAACAATAAGGAAACAGTTAAAGCAAACAATAATGATGCACGAATTCGTTGAAGTGCTAAGGGATAAGCTGGAGGGTTTTCAAACCAAGCCAGAGTGCGCAGTACCAGGTCACTATCGGTCAGCAAGCATTTAGGAACTGCAGAGTTCCCAGAGTTCCAATACGTTTCGATGTCGAATTGCCTTTCGAATAAATAAAACTGAATGAAAAAAAAAATATATTGTTCAGTGAAAAGAGCTGCATTGCATAGCGTTATGGTTGTTTGACATGTCGCTGTCGTATGTACTTCAAAACTGGATATCTCTTATCGGAAAGACTGCAAACGGAAAGCAGCAGTCAAATTTACTTTTTCCAATTTTTTTTTTTAAACACACAGACTGCACAGATATCCTGTTAATGGAAGATATTTTCTTGATCCTTCCAAAAACACTGATCCACTTTGGATATGACTCATTTTTGATGAATTTTTTGTTAAGTCCTCAAAAATTATTTGTTATAAATATCTCAATGGCATTCACTCACGTGAAGTTAAATTGCCGTCACATCATAGGCAGATAAAATGTAACAAAACATGAAAGGCAAAGTCGAGGGCAAAGTTGTTGATATAGCAAGTAATGAAGCCACTCAAACGCGCGATAAGCACCCACATTGCCTTGGTTGTAGCGAGCTAAATAAACAAGACCGAAATATTTCTAATTATTGATCTCAAGTCGGCTTCTAGGCGCTCATTTTTCATTTGAAACACATGTCTGAGAACGCACATTAGAGCGTATTGTAGGGGAAAGTCATTCCTTAGAAAATTAAGTTTAATTATATCAAAACAATGAAAGGACCTCTTTCTGAGGAAAGGAATTCAACATGCGAGAGTGTTAAAGCATGCTCAAAACGATATGAATTTTATATGTTTTCTTGGATTTTGGTAGAGTGGGGGAGGGAATTTATTTAATATGCTTTCTTTCAACACACGTGTGAGTTGGGGAAGGGCAAAAGCAGTCTTCATTAACGACTTATGCCGGAGAAAACGTGATGAATGAGGGTTATGTGCGAAAATTTTGTGTTAAAAGCAGAAACACAATGGCGCTTTAGGCAGACGCGTCGTTGCGTTACGATGCACCCGCTTCACGTGTGCTTTGAATGACAGTTCTCCCTCCATCATCATCAAACAGATTTGCCACTTTACTCCTTTCGAAGTAGTCTACTTCGATTTTTGAAAAACTTTGAATATCTATTCCAACTTCCATCAAGAATGTTTTGAAATCTACTTCTCTCGATTTTACTTGATATTTCCAAAATCTGCTTCGATTAACTCATTGAGTAATTTTATGCCTACAGTTCTCTTATTTTCATCAGGAAAATATATAATCGATAAGTTTCTATCCTTATACACGAACAATAAGCGGACACACTTTACAAACACGAAATGTCAACCCATACATATACGCAAAGTATGAGTTACGTGATTGTATTAAAGTGTTTAATATTTTACGCCGTGCGCAACTTGGGTTGGAATTTTGGTTAAATTTAAGCACTAGTGTCATATTTTAGCTTGCTAGTTAAATTTTAACACATCATATCCGCCATGTAGTGTCAAAATTAAATCGAAAGTCAAGTTTGTATACACATTTTAACACAATTCACACACGGCTCTAATTGTAGATCTGTCTATGTATTCATGGACAATATAAAATACACTATTTTAAAATCTTTTTCGCTTTTTCTCAATCTACTTCGCTTTATTCCCAAACTAGCAGTTGCCCGCGACTTCCTCCGCCTCTCCCTCGTCCACCGGCCAGAGTATCGTCTCGACTTGTGCATCATGCGCGCGTGGGAATTTTGTTCGGAAGTTATTGTAAAATTGCATTGCAGTCAACTCTCCCTAGGTCGTAATTCTCTTTAATTTGAAAAATTTGAGCATTTTTTATGATTCCCTTCAGTTGTTCATACTTAAAGCATTCCCTTGGGTGAACTCTCCCTAATTCAAATATCTCTCTTACTTCTGCATCGTTTTTTTCGTTAAGTAAATTTTTTTTTCTTTAAACTGAGCATATTTTTTAGTTAAGAAGTACATAAAATGATATGGTTTAAACACAATAATCTGTACAAATAGTGCAATCAATCACATTCACAAATCAATTGAACTCTCAAAATTCTAATTTGAGCAGTTATTAGGCCAGTTCCACCTAACAACATCTCACTGAGATCTCAATGCCACCTTGACTGAGGCAAAATCATTTGGTGCCTTGGTGGAACATAATTCTCAGTTATCATTGAGATTTAATGGTTACCTTACTAATTGTTGCTGCACATATGTCAGCCACGTCAAATAGCTGAGTGAGAAATCGAATCCAAAATAATTTCATCTCAGAGATCTCAGAAAAAAATCTCAGTTGTCACATTTCCACAGATTCTTCGCTGCTATTGGTCGCAGCTTAATTTTAAGTAGAATAAAGTCTAAAGCAGTTGCCCGTAGCTTAGTTGGTAAGTGCGTTGGCTGCTAAGCAGAACGTCGTTGGTTCGAGTCCTACTCAGGCCAAGTTTTTATTTCATCTTTCACGGGTACTGCCTCTTGCGAAGACCTGACAAATCTTCCAAGAGTATCAATCTGTAATGAAAAAATGCTTCTCAACTTTGCCGTTCGGAATCGGCGTTAAATTGTAGGTCCCCTCAATTCTTCACACGCACTCAGAGAATTGTTGATTAGAGTAAGCCACTTAGGCGTTGGCTCTTCAAGAGCTGTCGCGCCACTCTATTTATTTATTTTATTTTAAAGCCTTCATCGATTAATGGACTATCCAACACAAAAAGAATTTTACAATTCGAAATTGTGGTTCCTGAGATTACCGCGTTCAAACGAACAAACTCTTAAGCTTTATATTGTATTAAATTGTATTGTTTGCCGTTTTTTCCACATTTTACACAAATTCTTCGCTCCTATTGGTCGCAGCTAAATTTTATATAGCTTCAAGCCTTCCTTGATAAATGGACCATTCAACATTTAAAAAATTGTTCAATTTCATAAGCAGTTCTTGAGATAAGCGCGTTAAAACGCAGAAAAATGTATATTTTTTGCCGTTTTTTTCCATATTTTCCACAGATTATTCGCTGCTATTGGGCACAGCTTAATGTTAAATAGCCTCAAGTCTTCCTCAATTAATGGACCATCCAACACAAAAAGAATTATACCATTCGAACCAGTACTTCCTGAGATAAGTGCCGTTAAAACGCAGAAAAATGTATATTTTTGCCGTTTTTTTCCCCATTTTAAACAGATTCTTCGCTGCTATTGGTCACAGCTTAATGTTAAGTAGCCTAAAGTCTACGTCGATTAAGGCACCATCCAACACAAAAAGAATTATTCCATTCGAACCAGTAGTTCCTGAGATTACCGCGTTCAAACAAACAAACTCTTCAGCTTTATATATTAGTGTAGATTTACTTCGCTTCCATTTTTTTTTAAAGTGGTAACGCTGCTCCAAACAACAAATGAACAAACAGCTGTTGAGCTGTCAGACAAAGCAAAAGTTCAACCAAGTTGAACTTTTTTTTGACAGATGGTGGCTTCTTTACGTTTTCTTACGTTTGTCAAAAAAAGCGTACGTAGGAAAAGCGTCATTGAGTGAGGTTACACAGATTTCCTATAGCTGAACTTTTCGCAGTTGTCAAAATCGACGGCAAAGCGTCATTGTGTTTCTGCTTTAATAGAC
The DNA here is from genome assembly GCA_943590905.1 of Sphaerophoria taeniata. NCBI lineage: Eukaryota > Metazoa > Arthropoda > Insecta > Diptera > Syrphidae > Sphaerophoria > Sphaerophoria taeniata. The sequence continues at coordinate 16,766,376 of OX016540.1, read as the reverse complement.
TTCTATGAAATATTGTAATAAAACCATTTTGCGTAAAGGTGAGTACGTTTTTTCAAATGTGGTTCAATGAAAATTAAACAAAATGTTGCCTTATTCTCACTTAACTCAATAGTTGTCAATGATATTCGGGGTAATTTCGGGTCACATCCGACAGCCAGTAAAGAAAAAGGAAGAATGGCCAGTTTGTTTTAATCTTGAACTGTTCAAGTGGGAATTCAATTTGAAAAAAGGGCTCCAAATTTTGAGCACAAAATAAGATCAAAAATCAATAAACAAGCTGATGCGATTGGAATAGAAAACATACTTCAGAAAACAAGGCAACCTATACGGAAAGAGGATATACCGATGATGGTCGCTAAACAAGTGTTTGTCAAATAGGAAATTGAGTTTATTGTCTTACAAAATTGAAAAATCGAAAGGACGAGAATACGATAACAAGACACAAAACGAGGACACCGATGGCTGAGAATGAAGGACCAAGGACAGTGGTGGTTGAGTGTATCGACTGTAGTGAAATAAATCGGCTGGAAAAATTTAGTGCGAAAATGTTTGGAAAGTTTTCTTTTATTTGCTCAAGGGAGAAAAGTTTTGCTTGGTTGGTTAAGGGATTTCGCAAAATGTTTGTTTATAGATTTTGTAAGATTTGTTATATTTTAAGGAATAAATTTAAAAGGTCTATTTTTTCATACATTTGAAGACTTTAATTTTCTTTTCAGAAAAAGAAAATTCGCATCGAAAAAAAAACGGTTTGACATGAAATGACATTGAAATGGAGCTTTCCAAAAAGTCCTTGATTGAATTAAGAACACAAACACAATTTTACAAATGATAAATACTTTGATACTTTTCTTCAAGTGTAAAATAAATGCCCCAGGCTTATGAATTTAAGAGAAAAATTGAAGCCAGTTGTAGACGGCGTATAAAATAACTCAACGGTGTTTCCAAGGATATCAGAATGATAAGACAAACACGACTTTGGTTATATCAAAAATTTGCGTTCTCCTGCTACAACATAAAGTTCCGTTAAATGATGAAAAATCGAATTCGCCCGAGTGGAAAAAAGACACCAACAGATTCCAAAGTACAAAGGACCGAGAAACATGGCAATAACGTCGTATTTCTCGTCTCGATAATAACCCTCACACACCATCTATCATCGCAATCTAGACAATGGAAGAAACATGAAAATGTTGTCGAAGCTTGAAATTTTTGAAGTGCAGCCAAGAGTTAGATAAAAAAAAGACTGAGAAGATATTGGAATGCTGGTAATTATTAGTGGGAAGCAGTACTGACATTGTCCTTTGAAAAAGTATTGTGTAGTTTGCTTTTTTATCGACTTTCTCAAACTCCTTTTTTTCATTGCCGAAAGGATAAATTTTTCAATCTTGATTAAGAAACCAGACACCAGAGGACATGAAAATAGAGACAAAGGAAAAAAAATAAACGAATATCAAAAGGGTTAATGTGGGAGTCTTTTGAAAATCGATAATTGGAGAAAGATTGAACTTTTGTGTTTAATTAGTGTTTGATGGCATTGGTTGTGTTATTTTCCGGTTGACTGGAGGGAAGTTTTCTCACAGAGGACAGAGTCACAATAATTCTTTTCAATGAACAGTTTATTGAACTGGAAGAACAAAAACTCCATTAAATTTTCTCTAACAGCAAATAAGGCACGTTGTAATTAAACGATGTATAAGGTAATACTACTTAAAAGTTCTTGAATTTAACCTCAAACTTCAAAGAAAGCATTTCTCGTCTCTTCGCACCCAAACTATTATCGAACATCTTATTTGCTGCTCCATAAAATTCACCTCTTTTCACGCCACAGTATGAATGTATTTGCCATCATCTAATGCTCTTAACGGAATCCCTTAAGTTTAAACTTCACAGAGACAGACGCTTCAATTTGTTCGTTTACCTAGATAAAGGTTACACAATTCAATTCCCTTTCCATCCATTTCACAAAACTAAATGATTCCATCAACAATCACATTGCTGATCTTACCTCAACTTTCATTATGACTGTGAGTACTCTGCTTTAATCTTACAATTCAGCTGCCTGAGACGGAGAATGATAATGAACGCAAGTAGTAAGGCACTCAGTGCAATTACTCTACCAGATTAATTGTGAGACTTGTGGGAATGAAGAAAGCAGTGCAACCATCATCGTTAAAATATCGCGGCGGAAATATCTATTTATCCTTTTTGAAATCAAATTAGCTTTTTCTGGGAATAATTTTTTGGAAATAATTAGGATTTGTGGGGTAGAATGGATATTGCTCCTCTTTCAACAATGTTTCCATTTAGTTTTACTTCACTCGAAACTAAAGGGTCCGCCATCAAACGTTTTTTTTTCAACTAGTGCTTATTTCGTGAATGGTAATACTTAGCTCATGTTTGATTAGACAGATAATTAGTTTTATCCTTCCGCTGAACGAATATGGTTGTGTATACGCTTGAACAACGCTGGGAAATATTGCGACATTACTTTGAAAATCATTTTAAAAAAAATTATCTTTTCAGATGAAGCTCATTTTGATCTTGGCGGGTATGTAAACAAGTAAAATTATCGCATTTGGGGCACAGAAAACCAGCTGGCATACATTGAAAAGCCGATACACCCAAAACGAGTCACTGTTTGGTGAGGAATTTTGGTCCAAAGGCATAATTGGGCCATTTTTCTTCGAAAATGAGCAAGGAGTGGCCGTTACCGTCAATGGCGATCGTTATCGGGCCATGTTGAACAAATTTTTGTTCACAAAAATTGAAAAGGAGGATATTGGCAACATTTGGTTCCAACAGAACGACGCTACGGGCCACACAGCCGACGCTACACTCGATGTTTTGCGACCTACTTTTGAAGATCGCATTATCAGCCGCAGAGCGGATGTCAGTTGGCCACCTCGGAGCTACGATTTGACACCGTTGGACTATTATTTGTGGGGTGCTGTAAAAGATAAGCGCTACGCCTTCAAGCTAGAGACAATTGACGCTTTAAAGGACAATATTCGTGAAGCCATTGGTGAAATACAGCTGCACACAATCGATAATGTGCTTAAAAATTGGACCGATCGTGTAGGCTACTGCATGGCCAGCCGAGGCAGTTGAGTATTTTCTTGTTTTCAGTTTTCCAAGCAAGAAAAATGATAACAGTGGTTATATTGCTGCACCTCCAGTGATGTGTTGTTTTTTGCTGTCAATTTTCGTCCAGCCCAACAAATGAAATTTCTTTAAGTCCTGGAATGTTGCTGCTCTACAATTCGCAATGCCATCAAAAAACAACACGTAGTATTCTATCAGTAGGTAGACTAACGATTGCGAAAGTTTTTGAGATGTAATCTCAATGTTTTTGTGTCCGGGGTGCTCTGGGTGCAGGATATTAACAAATCTAATGAAATCGTAGCTAGATTCGAACTTCCTTTCTTCTTTTCCAAGATCACAGGATGATTGAATTCATCAGCATGAAATTCCTACCGAATTTCATACGCATCGCGTTACCGCATGCAGTGCGACGCAGGACGATATTTCTGAATTGAAACATTAAAAAAAAACGATTTCTTATGATATAAATTGTAAAACAAAAGGTGAGATTCACTAGGAATATGAATGAATATAACAATGGAAAAAAAAGCACACATACGCCACAGTGAACATTCGATTTGTGAAACTAGGCATCCGTAACAATGCTTTTTGCTGTTGACGAGTAGAAGTAGATTTCCTCTCTTATAATGGTCAATTCACTTACCTTACTTACTTGGGCCTCGACCAGCAGTTTCCGCCAGCCAGCTCAGAGATTGGAGTCCATCCGCTTTATATGACCGAGACATCTGAGTCGCTGGACCTAGACTCTTCTGGTTAGATTCGTGTCGTTGTACAACCCGTAAAGATCGATGTTAAATCTTCTTCTTCATTCTTCATCTATATACACGGGACCATGGATAACATGAAGAACAGCCACTTTCATCCGATTTTAGCAGTATCCATGCATCTGCAACATACAGAAGGGCTGGGATTTGAGGATGCTGTACATGTTTTTAACCCAGTTAATCTAGAGAGGGCTTTACCACTCAATTGTTTTCATAGCCCAAAGAAACAGCGATTAGCAAGATTTGTCTGATCACGGTGGAGTGTGTTATCGCCCGTGTTAATAGCTGAGCCAAGGTAGATTAACTACCTACTACATTCTGTCCGAGCCATCCACATCACGCTGTGTTATTCCCATCATGTCAATATCATCGGCTAATGCAGAAGTTGAACAGACTTTTGGAATATAGTGCCTCTGCTGTTGACGGTGGAGCTCTGCACTTCTTCTCAAGCACGATACTAAAGAAATCGTATCACATTCACAGTGCATCGCCTTGTCTGAATCCTTTTTTGACATCGAACGATTCCGTAAGCTCGTGGCCTATCTTGATGGAGCGTGCGTTCTCCATCGTCATCTTACACAAGCGAACGTGCTTGGCAGGGATACCAAAACTAGACATATATGTAGATTTATACAGTCGACTAAAAGGTGGCTGGTATCGATTTGGAGTTCATATGTTTTTTTGCAGGATCTGCTGCATAGTGAAAATTTGGTCGATGCGATGCTTGACTTTCCTGGTCACAGTTGCCGAAAGGCTTAAGGACGTGCACATATTATAAGCGATGTTAAGGAGGCTGATTCCTCTGCAGTTGGCACAGCTTAGAGGATCGCCCTTTTCAGGATCATTTTAAGCGTTCTTAATAGTATTTCCAGTGGTCTCATCTGGTAAGCCTTCGGTTTTTTAAAGGTTGAATTTTTCAAATTTTCTATTGCAATTTGCTTACAGACTTCCTGATTCATCTCTTCTTTTCCTTTTTATCGTTCAACAATTAGAAAATTTTATGAGCTCCAACTCCTCCGCATGATCATAATTTCTTTCTATTCGAATCCAGCTGTTCTTCCTTTTTGCTAATAGTATACCTACTCTTTCACATTCTCAACACTAAGTGGTTAAACTCGAAATATTCAAAAACAAGAAAAATTGTTAACATCAACACTACACTTTACAACAGTGTGAAAAAAGGATGAGCTGAAAACTCTCACATAAAATGTTCAGAGAATGACTATGCCACACATTAAGTGTTAGCTGCGGCACTCGAACAACTTACATATTTAAGTTACACTTGCACTCAACAATGTAATGACAAGAAGAACTTTGCAAAACTTTTTACAGATAATAATTTATTCAAATGCGTTCAACAATTTGGAAGGAAAACTTATGGTCTTTTAACGTTTTCCTGGTAAGAATATGGAAGCAGATATTACAGAGGCAGATAATTCGGTCTTTTTCATAAGGGTTATACAAAAGGACATTGAATTGCACTGCTTTTGTTGTGTTTAATCTCTGCAAAACACATTTCACTTATTGTTAATCTTCTCACTCCATATAAGAACATTCCTTAAACCTTTTTTTGTACTGCATTTTTATTTAAAACATTTGTATGGTTTTTGTGTTGTCGAAAACGGTCTCCAGCGTCTAACCAATTGTATGCAAATGAAAAACAAACAACCATTCAAATCGCTAGTGATGCAAAGTTCACCTCAAAAACGAATTTGTTTGCTATTTAATCAATCAGTGGGAAAACACTGTTTTATTCAATATTTGCTACGAACAAATAATTCAAATGTTTTCCTGAATAAATGTATCCTGAATTCGATTTCAGGACTTGCTCTATTATTGACAGATTTGGTTGTGTTGTTTCTTTTTTTTATGGAGAAATGTTTATTTAAAACGAAACTAAGCCATCGAGATTTTCGGAAATATCCTGATGTACCTGAGACAGAGTACTGAGGACGTTTGTTTTGCTCATGTGTGTACATTGGCATGATGTAGGTACATATGTTGATATTGAATATTTGCATATCTATACTGTTTTTAGTTTATACACGGAAATTGATCGAAACTCTGTTATATTTCCCCTAGAGGCATAGATAGAATAGAAAATATGTTTGAATAGAATGAGAGACAAAAATGAATTCTTGTTCTAAATTGTGTCAACTGTTATGTTTTTTCCGAGTGAAACATGATTTAGTGGCAGAAAATGCAGAAAAATAAGGAAGAACAAAATAGAACACAGAAATATGGGAATCATTTGAAAACAGAAGGTTTTGAATGAAAAATCTTTCTTTTTTGTCTTGTCTTCAAATCGATTAGACATTTTAGAAACAAAATAGAGGATAATATTATTCTCTTTTCGGATTAAACCATCCCTGTTGCTGGGCATTTATCCCAAAACTATCATATTTCTGAACAACTTAAAGAGCATATTTGTCATTTATTCTATCATAATCAATATTTCGAAAGTGCCGAAATTTGACTCAGTTGGTTAAGGTCCTCTGCCACTTTGCCTCTCAGCTCACTTTCGATACATTTTCTTTTCCTTTGTCAGTAGGTATGTGTTTAAACCAAAAAAAATGAAAATTGTTGACTATGCATATACTTAAAGTGCCAAGTTAACAAGCTACTTGTTTTTCCAGTTCGTTGATCACACTGCCTCGAAATAAGCCCGTAAAATCCTTAAGTACACAAATCTCATACTAAATTTCCCATAAGGGCTTCCGTCCGTGGATTTCAACTTCAAATATATGCCCTAAGCGAAGAATTCCTTCCTATTTAAATAAATTCAAAAAGATACACATTTCGAACCGAAACGACTTTTCCCCATCTTGAATATGGCTCACAACAAACACATAAATACATATGTATAATACTGAACCATTCCCTATACCAATAGATTTCCTGGTTATCTTCACATCTACAATCGATTGTGACCCAATAAACCTAAACCTAGCGTAGCATAGGTAGCACTCGACGTATTCTGACACATCCTTAACAATCATGTTTATATACATGTACATTATATACGTATATATTTTGCCCACTCAGGCTTCCTGAGATATATGTTATAATGGGGAACGTGTGTTTTGCTGCTAAGCAATATTTTTATTGATAAAGCTCAAGTGTATGACTGTGTGGTATGCTTGTGGGAGTAGAAGAGTACTTTGGCAACAAACAAAACATTCATCCTGGCTGTTGTTTGTCTTGACTTGGCCCCGAATTTAGAAGGCTTCCTTTTAATGAGACTTTATATTTGTTTAGGCGTTCGATGACAATGCCACTGACAATGACAAGATATAACGAGAAAAGTTTATTTGACAGAAAAACATACGCAAGGGATATTTAGGGGAAAACTGTTCGTTATGACTATGAGTGTCCCATTGTATAAGAAGTACAGGAAGGGGTCTTATGAAAAAAAAGTGAAGCATTTTTCTAAGTACTGATAGTTTCACAAAAACAAACGCATTACAACAGGGCTGGTCTGCAGTTGAATGGTTAATCTCAGGGGCGCCAAGCGAAATATGATTGAATCAAGATTATATCGATTGTGCGTCTATTTTATTTTTCAATTTCAATTCTTTTTGGACCACATGGTGTTGCAACGTTCAACGTATACATGCACGATTTTTATTATTTCTTTTTTTATTTTTCGTTACATTTTCTTCATTTTTCATCCTTAATTCATCATATTTGTTGTCCTTTTTTGAGTCGCATTCGAAAGCGCATTCTATGAGCAACTTGATCAAGTGTTAAAAAGCACAAGAAATTGTGTAGCGCCCAACAATCACCAACAAAAATAAATGCGCCCCTGAACTTGAGTTTTTGTTTTTTGGACAGACGAAACTACAAAACAACATTTGACCAATTACAGCTCAGCAAATGACAGATGAGATTCAAAAATTTTTTTTGAGTTTTAAAATTTGTCATCATCAGAAATATTTCTTGCTTCACTCACGTATACGTGACGTGTAGCTTACACCGCTTCCTGTACTTCTTATTCAATGGAGTGTCCTTAATTAAAAATGTATTACTTTTCAAGGGCGTTTGGCAGCTTCTTTTGGTTCAGGGCGTATAGTCAGTGAGCGATTATGCAAAATGGCTTTCGAAACAAAAATTTAATAGGGATAAAAATAAGCATTCGTGAGTGGATTTCAGGGGCGGTATTTTGAGATTGACTTAAGCGTGGCCGTTTAAGGCGATTTTGTGTAATTTTCTTTGACAGTCTGCGGGTAAGGATTTCAGACACGTATCTGACTCTGTCGAGGGCCCTTATTAGGACCTAATTCGCCACTCAGTCACTGGTTGTCTCATATAGAATCAACCCCCTTTGGGAAATGATGCGAAGAATTCTGACTTTCTTTTTAAACTGGTATCCGTTTTCAACTGTGACAGCACATGTCATAATATCCGGCACTAAGTGCTTGCGTTCTCAAGTAGCAACTTTTTGTTCGCCCAAAATAATATGATGATATGCCTAACATGATACAAACAAACATGATTTGACAGACAGGCTTTGTTTGGAACACAAATGTGATAAATGCTTGCCAAGAGTGTGTAGGCGCAAATAAAAAAAATAAAAATGAATTCTTGGAATTTTCAGTGATCCGGAAGGATATGTTTTTATTCATATTCATTTCATTGCTTATTTATGCTTTCTCAAAAGCACAATGAGTGTCGTAGGTCATGAGGGTGGTTGGTGGCTGGGAGATTGCCTTTTTTCGTTTGTTTGTTTTGATTTTGTATATGAGGGCCCATCACCTCTGTCGAGCAGAAAATCTTTATATGGGTTCTGATGGTGCATATCAAAATTCATTTTCAAACATTTCAAGGTTAATACGCATTTTCTATTGATTTTTTAAAGATTCAATACAGAATTTATAGAACAAGCCAATAGTTGAAATTTATACATATTCCAGTTTAGTACCCTCCTTTTTAAGTCTTCCTTGCAAGTATTGTTATTGATTAACGTTTGTTTCGGAACTAACGCTTTCCACTTAACCAAAACCAATATATTTCTTCCCACGAGTCCTTTTAAAGGTTTTCTGAATTGCTTAGCATTCCCCCAGTTTAACCCTCGTCAAATGCAAATTCTCAGAAGCCCCCTAAAGTAGCTGTAAAGACCTCTGGTAAAGATAAGTCGTGAATTTCAAATGCAATGTAGTTCCATTTTGAATAGTCCACATCTGGGGGTATTTCCTTTATTCCTTGATGGTTACTTTTTACGATTAGAATGTTGTGTTGTTGCGATGCAAATACAGGTAGTGCCAACAAAATTTCCACTATCTTTGGAGAGGATAAACTTGAAAGCACCAAATTCTCCAAAGCAACAGCAAAAAGAGTAAAACATCAAAGACAAAGATCGACAAAACTCTGTAGTTGAATGAGAATACTGGATGATGGGCATCATTCGGGATGTACAACGAAAGTACAAATTGTATGTAAAATACATTTTCTTTTCGTTCCATGAACCTACTTATTGTAAGCTGGTGCATCCAAACACCTTTCAGGTCCAGAGAGAAACTTTCTGCCATTTTTGCGACTGCATCTGTGTGAGTGAAAAATATTCTTTATTAACCTTTTAGAGAACTTAAAGGAAAGCAAAAGTGTACAAACAGAAGTTTTCCGTGCGACCATAAAAGCGTGAAAAGGTTTTTTTTTAAAACACAATTTTTCATTTTCTCAACTTAAAGGCGTCGAGGCGAAAAGTTAAATTTCAAAAGAATATGGACCAAAAAGATCCTGACTATACGGCAAGTGGTTTTTATAAAGCAGCTCCAACTGCGAACAGAAATTAATATCTGGTGCAGGATGGAAATGTCCTTTTAAATAATGAGCATTGTTCTTCCTAGGTTGTTGTTGGTTCAACTGTAGTAAGACGTTAACTCAATTATAATGGTTTCCAAATTTTTTTTCATAAAAAGGAAACAAACAGCCTGGTTTAGTTTCACATGAACTATTTGCACTTTTGAATGTGATATACGTCCTAAGACGATTTAATTAGTAGCAGCTTTATACAGCCGACAACTTTCTTTGTGTATTGCAATTAGTAGTCGATGATATGGTTGACACTTCGGAGGTCATGAAATGGTCGATTGCTTAGAGAAATTTATTATTATTATTTTTGATGCACAGTATTTTCAAAATCTACCCAATTGACCTATTTTGACGAAAAACATATACTTGTCCATTTGTTAATAATAGCCTCAAACACCACTGTGGTCCTGCCTGCGTCTGTTGTTTAAAAGGCTGACAATAATCTATTTTCATTATAAATAAAAAAACCATATCAAGGCAGGTGCCATCGAGTATAAATACTAACTCAAAGTTACCCATTTTCATGTGCCAAACAAACTCATTAAACAGAAAAGGACTATGAATCAAGATAACCTCACAAAAGCCACACCCCACACGTGTGTGTATTCTCAGTTTATATATGCAAATAAACACATCTTGTCTTTAAACTTTGCACCATCATCAGGATGAAAAATACCACAAAATTTCATCACATATTAAAACATGAGATAAAGTTCATTTTCGAAGCCATTTTATCGTGTGAATGAACAGGGTCAATGCAGCACATGCTAAACCATCCCCATCTTTGCTCGAAGGAGCAGATAACTTAAAAGGTTCGAGAACTGAAAGATTGGATCAACAAAATCTGTCATCATCTTTGTTTAAATTAACTCCTTTTATGCTTTCGCTTTTTCCTTTTGTGATGATGATGGAAAAACAAACAAGCTCCTATCAATTTTCCTTGTTTTCAAGGAGTGATGGATGAAGTTTATCTCGTGTTTGTATATTTAATGGTTTTACCCAAAGCAAAAGAGGGAAACTTTGGAAGCACTGGAGTTGATTTATGAAAGTGCTCCCTGACTTTGCACGTGTATACCTCAAGTCTTGTTTGAAACTTTCCATCACATCAAGACCGAACTTTAGAAAACCCACAAAAAAAGAACATGTGGCCTTTGAAAAGAGCGAAAGAGGTCCTGTTAAAGTTGTTATGTGATAAAGCATTCGAAAGTTTCCTTAGAGCCGTATATGTGTTTTTTCCCTATTTTTAGGCGATTTAAACGGTTGGAGGAGAGTCTTCCTTGATGGATGGCATTTTGCACGCGCTTAAAGGATCTCCCATATTCCTCTTCAGAAATTTTTATCAGAGGCAAAAATTTGGTTCGGAAACAAAGTTTTTGACAAGAACTTAGCATCTAGCGGCAAAAGGTTCATCGTGGTATTTATTAGCCCGTTCGGTATGCTGTGTTGAGGTCTTTTGCTTTCATTTTTGTTTCGGTTAAGGACTTGCTGAATACATGGGTTGTGATTTGTGGTATTTCAGGGTCATTAACGGCAGAAAAAAGGGATAATTCTCGAAGACCTAAATCAAAACAACACAGATAAAACTGACAGCCGCCGTCTAGACATAAAACAAGACCATATGCCGTGCTGTTCTTTGTTTCTTTTTTGGTCTTTAACTGTCAAATAGGCAAATCCACTATGTGATGGTATTTAAGGGATAACAAAAGCAAAAGGATAAGTGATTTCGGTGGTGGCGATAATGAGATAAATTTATTGTGGAAGATACCATCTTCATGAATTCATTTTTAACTCTTGGTAAGAGTATATTGAAGGAGAAGAAGGACAGAAAAGGTTTGATTTCATTTGCGGAATGTTTTGGAATTTGTACTTACTTTGAATTAGAGGAAGTTGGATTTAAATTAAAAACAGTTTTGGGTTTGTTTTTAGGATTTAGGGAAAATATGCGAATGAGAAGTGTAGTCCCGGAATAAGCCAGTGAATTAGTTTAAAGCAATCCTTTCCAGGAAGAGGTCCTCTTCATACTTCTCAAGATGACAGAGAAGTCTTCATATCTAATAATTCTTGCTTAATGCGAAAAGGAACATCTTTCATCTCCAAATAAGACTGCGAATACCGAAAAGCATACTTCTTTAACTTTTTTTAATTGAGTTAGACTGAAATTACGACAAAAGACATGCATGAATGTAATTTTTGTCACCCCTTAAATATATGAAATTAAAATATCGCAAAACTTGGCAAGCGTTTTCTCTGAAAATTCCATCAACTCCTTCCACCCACCGAACACACCACAATACTATGTATATGTACTATCAAGACTGAATCAAAAGACCCAGCGAAAAACAGGAAAGATGCACAAAATACGAACAATAGCAGCATCTCCAATCATCCCGTTCGCCACACAAACTATGCATACCATTTGATTATTCAAACTAGAGTTGTTGCATATCTAGATCGATTCGTCGGCCAATTTACTATAACAAATGTCTTGACTTGTGTGGATACACATTTTTTTTTTTAGGTTGGCAGTTGGCACATATGGTCCCTGGTCAAGATTCACAATGCAATTGTCATCATGAATTTCACAGACTAACCCACAGAGAACTAGAATTGAAATGGATCCAACATCAGTCCCAGTTAAATCAAAGACAAAAGTTTCCGGAAAAACGAAATAACAAGAGAAATAAATCCAAGAAATGCAAAACTGATATGGGCTTAGCTCTATAGCAGATAAAGTACATATATATGGCACATATGCGACAAAATGAATTTCACTGCAAATGCAAAGTCACAATTCATGTTGGGGTTTGAGTTTTTGGTTTGGCACATTTGTCAACAAGGATCTGAATGCAGGAAAGGATATATGAGAATTGATGGAAAGCATTAAAGTCTGGATGAAAAGTTTAAAGGCATTTTACTTGGCTTTAAGGGTTATTGGCTTGATTTGAGTTTGCTTTTATTTCTCGAGAGCAATAAAACAAGTTTTGGGCGCCTCTCTTATTTTATTGGAAGAAGAATGCACAGTTGAAGAGTTTCTTTATTTCATTAAGGTTTACTGAATTTGTTGAAACGCTCATATTTATTAAATGTTTTTTCTGAAATTGACAAGAGTCCCGACTATTTGAGAACAACACCTTCCTTTTTTTAGAAGGTCGATTCATGGCATTACTCATGACTCGTTTGACGTTCCGATTTAAACTGCCAACAGCTTTCGACATGCGAAAATTGTTGGATCGAGTTTTTTGAAATTTAATTATTCGTTTCCCAAGCTTTAGTCGACAGCGTTCTCGGAATGAATACTAAAATGGGGATTTAATTCTTGACTGCCGTAAAAATTATCTACTTAATGCTTTCGAAAAAAAAAATCAAATTTATGTTGGACATGATGGTCATTTCAAAACCATGCAAAATTCAAGATATCACAACTTAAAGTGGGTGTAGTGCAATATGAATTTTTGAACAAAACCAAATAGTTCTCCTTAAAATAGTGTTCGTGTTCCAAATAACTTGCCGACATTCATGCATACAAAACATTTCGTGGTCTTATTCGGAGAACTTTGAAACGGGAGAAGACTTATTTTTAAGAAAGAAAAACTTCAACACCACTGACAGCAACTTAAGGAACTTAAGGGACAGAAGCAGGAAGTTCTTGTTTACTCGCATGTTTTGTGTGTATTTTTTCTTGTTTCTTGTATTCCCAGTCGGATATGAAATATGATTGAAGAGAAACAATGAAAAAACATCCCACGACACGAAAAATAAAAAAAAGTTCTTTCTTTCTGAAAAAAGTTTAAGAAACGCGGTAGAATCGTCATCGTAGTCGTCGTGTTCGTGGTTCTTGTTTGGAGTTTATTTCACAGGTAGGAAAATTATTCTCTGTGCACTGACAACAACTATTTTCTTTGAATCTTTTGCTGGTGAGTTGGGATAACAATAACAAACCCATTAAACTGAAATACGTGAAACAATTTGGCTGACCCGAATTAAAAAGTTAAAAGGAGTCTCAAGCTAACAATGGAACTTAATGCGAGTAGATGGTTTTCTTTTTGTTATTTGTTGGAACCACTACCTTCTTCGAGCTGAAATTTATTGTTAATTGCAACACATTCTTAAGTTAAGAAGATCTTGTAGTGAAAAGTTTATTCGTCTTCTAGGAGCTCAACCTAAAACTAAACCGGGTGCATCAAGTAGATTTTATTAATGATGTAGGACTCAAGTAATCTCAGGGTGATGATTGAAAAAATGCAAATATTATTTCATTATTATTATTTCATAGATGTTGCAATTAAACTTAATTCTATGTTCTTCATTAAAAACAAGTAGGGAAAGCCAAACTATTGAATCAAGTCCCCAGATGTCTCCAAAATTCATCATTTCCAATTCGAAAACAATCAATCCCCGATACACACGATACATACATTATATTTAAAGAAAGAAATACCATCCATCCATCTGCCAAGAAAACTCCCCAATACCCAGACATCTCCCAAAATCTCAAGAATATTATAAACATCAAGCAAACAAGGATCTGTTGACATTAAGTATACCTACCTAGACTTTTCATTTGCAAATAGAGATTTTGGGCATACTTGTAGTCAGGCTGTTTGGTTGGAGGATTTTCAATTGTATGCAGATCTATCTGCTGTAACCAACCAAACAATCAAGAGCTTTTTGTTTTAGATTTTGAAATGGCGAATTATTTGTGTTTCTGTAATCGAAGATTGTTGTCCAAAAGGGGGGCTTTTTGAATGTTTTCATTTGGAATGAGTTACAGGAGATGTGAAAAACCACAGAGTAAATTTCATTTATAGACTGCAATTGGGTTTTGATTTCAATTTTTGATTTATTCGGTCATTCATGTCTAATAATATTTTCATTTGTTTTTTTTTCGTTTTTACATCTTCCTAAGCCCAGCAGACCATAAAATTTGAATAACTGTTCCTCAAAATAAGTTTGACGAAAATCAAATTTAATATATTTTAATCGAAGAACTAGTCATGAAACTTTGTTTTCAAAAAAAGTAAGTATACGCCACAGTGTACCATTATTCTATAAATATGATCTTCTTTGAAGAATTAATCGGAATAAATATCAAGCCAGTCATGTGTAAGAATTAACATGCAACTCCATTGCACACGTCGTGAAAAAGAAAATAAATCACAGATTTATCAATCATGCAAAGTAAATATTTATTAATCTTCATTCGTGTGGAAACTAATTACCACAAAGTGAAAGCAAACAAATATGTTTATAATTTTTGTATTTTGTTTTTTTGTTGTGTTTATTGACGTGTGGAATATTTTGTATGTATAATGTGTTTTTCATTGAAAAGATGTTGCCTGCTTCATAATTTTACTGATAGACACAACAGCGCAGTTTCACTCTCGTTAATCAACTCTTAGGTTTCACTTTGGTAAATAAAATTCATCAAATTAATCTCATGAAACTGCTTCTAAAGTTTATTTTGTGTATTCTTCTAAAAGGTATTATGTTTTCCATTTAAGGTCGTGTTTAAAATTAATTGATTAACATCTACAATTGCATTGGACTCTCGTTAACTTGACCATACGATAACTTGAATAATCCAGTAACTTGAACACGCTTTTATCCCTATTGTGTATTCTGTAGCTTGAACAGAAATTTTTTAAACACAGTACCTAGAACATTTTCATTTCTGACTAACTTGAACAAAAGAATTGTAGATCAACAGAAGTTAGAATATAGGTGACTATGGCGCAAAATTATAGTCCGCTAATGAACAACTTTAGTGTGATGCTAGCTTAAAATGACGTTTGAGTCATATCTGAAACGTCATTTTAAGCTAGTATCACACTAAAGTTGTTCATTAGCGGACTATAATTTTGCGCTTATGTTTTTTAACTGATTTTCATTCGATGGGAATAAGCAGGATTTATTAGTGTGTATGCGCCTGACGTTTTATTTGATGAAATCGATTCAGAAATTGAATCTGGCCTGGATGATGTTATTATGGTACAAAGCATTGTACTTTACCGATACCGAATTTATCGAGTCAATTGACAAAGACAATGATTGGGCCAGTCAAAATAGTAGGACATCCTCAGAATTTTAAGTTCTCCAAAACCCCAGAGAAAGTACACTCAAAAATGTTTTGCAAAGAACTGAGCAATTTAAAATTTCCATTTTTTTCCAGAATTAGTTTAAATTCAATTTTGCTGTCTGTCATTTTCATTAATTTAAAATAATAAATTGAATTCTGTTATAAAAGTAGACTTTTCTTATTTTGTACAGTCACTTGAACAATCCAGTAACCTGAACAGGCCTCGTTTCGTATGTGTTAGCGGATTCCACTGTATATAATTTCAAGGGGCTCAAATAAACGAATTGATTAGGTAATTTTAATTTTCATTTCAAATGTTTTATTTTTGAGTACATAGAAGCTCCATTAAAAAGCATCCAAAACCACAGCTAGACCAAATTTTATCGACGACAAAGATTGCAGTCGTAGTATTGTATTTTAATATAATTAAAACACGGCAGGTGGCTATGGTTCAGAGGATAGAGTAGTGGATTGCTAAGCCAAACGCTACGGGTTCAAACCCCAGCTTCAGCAGCATTCTTTTTCTACAAAAAACATGAGACAATACAAATCTAAGTGTCCTCCTCTGAACCACGTAGGTTTCTGTTATGTGTGCTTTCTTTCTTTGTTTCTATCTGTCTCTCTCTGTTGTATTAACGTATTGATCTGTCCCAGCCGATGGTCTCAGTCACCAGTGCTGCTATGTGTCTGTAGTTCGTTACATTTATGTGCGAAGTACTGTGAAATGCAATGTAATGTAATAATTAAAACACAAATCTCAAGAGCTTACCGAAAAAATGCCTAACTCAAATGAGATTTTAGATTTGAAAATTAAATTTACCAAATTCATTAATTTTTATAGAAAAACATATATTAATTATATCAGATTTCATATCTATTTTGAGATACATTCTTTAATTTTTGTTTATATATTTTTTTTTAATGTGCTTTAAAATGTGCTAAAATGGTTTTTTATGTCAATTCAGGTTTAATTTAGATTGATGATGATGTTGCACACAATTTTTATTTATTTTTAAATGGGCATGTATTTCGCATTGAAAATAAAACCAATTTTTTAATCAAATTAGCAGCTGAACAATTCAATCCAAAATAAAAACAGAAAAAAATAGCTATTATCTCAACTAGCTCAACCTTTTTCAATGTAAATGTTGTTTTATGAACGAAAACACCACCTAACAAGTCAAAGAATCATCATCTGTTATGAAGTTAATGTTGATAACTTTATTTAAACTTGTTTTTTTTTCTTGTTACTTTTATATTAGTTTGTAAGATTTTATGTAATCGTTAGAATTTAACGTATTGAATAAATAAATAAATAAATAAATAAATAAATCACAATTTTTCAAAAGCACTACAGACAAGATTCCTAAATCATTTCTGGGAAAAGATTTCCAATCACTTGATTATTTTCAATTTGATGATTCCTAATGATAAATAGAAAAAAGTTACACAGCAACGTTTAGTGCAAAAGTTGATTTCATTCATTGGAATAGTGTCATTGACATCATGGGTGAATGCATTTTCTTGCTACTATTCATATTGCGATGAAATATGAACACTGAAAACCAGTGGCGGATTAAAGGTTGAGGGCGCCAAAGGCAAGCATCTCACTGGCGCCCCTATATGGAAATATCTCGTACTATAGTTTGACCGAAATCGCTGCACCGCGCCTAAAGAAAAGGCGTTGAAATAGGGGCCAAGGAAAAAGAGACTTAGTTAACATGAGATCTATTAGTATTGTCCGAAAGATCTTACGAATTTGGTTAATTAATGATCTGCCGCAACGTAAATTTTGTAAACCAATTTAACTCGAGTTGGTTGTTATGCAAACCGAGTGGCAACTCGGTTCTCAAATCGGATTGCCCTCAAAATCAATCTAGAAAGAACTTAAAAAGCAGAAAAATTAGGTTTTACATCCGTCGAAATCTTTGCCATCCACTGATGAACTTCGACCATTTGGTTAATTGCCCCTACAATAAGTAAAATCAATACCTATTCAAAAACGCATACAAAAATTGAATAAAGCTAAGAGCCATTTTCTTCACTATTTCTCAACTTGTAGGAAACTCTCAAGTTGGCGAACTCTAGAGTTGAGAGAAACTTGAGAGTTGAGAGACAAGTTAAAAATCGATTTTCTTCACTACTTTAAACAACTCGAAAGTTTAAATTCAAAAGTTGGATTCTCTAATTTTTTCAAAATTTCCCTGGGATATTTTTGACAATTACGTTTGTTTCAACTTTCGATTTGAGTTTATGCCAAAAAAAATTTACATATCAGGAGTAATTGTCATTAATTTATAATTTGTTTGTACGTGTATATGGAAGACGCAACATTTTTTACTGGGAAAAGAAGCACATGCAAAGATGCGCTAGAATTCTATGCCTAAGTCGCGGCCAGAACAAGCGTTCAAGAATATAATTGAAATGTGATTCTTTTTGATTGGTAGTTTGGTGGCGGAAAATTTGTTGTGTGCTGTGTGTGTGTGCAGTAGAAGTGCTAGTGGTAAATACTAGTTTTCCCGAAAAATTCTAAGCTGCAAATAATTTCTATTCAGTATGAAATTTTGACAGGGGATAATCATCAACATTTTTTGAAAATTTGAATTTGAGAGAAAAATCGCAAGTTTGCCTCTCAACTTCTACTATTTTCGGAAGTTGAGATAATCGGAAGTTGAGTAACTTGAGAGCTGAGAATCAAAAGTTGAAATGTTCAACTTTGAGTAAAGAAATGTAAAATCAGGAGTTGAGAAAAAATATCCTCAAGTTGACTTCAACTTCGAGTGAAGAAAACGTCTCTAAGTCGATTTCCGAGTTGGCAAACCGAGTTGACTCTGTACCTACTGTAAGACTAATTGCTCAGGACCGATTTTTATTTTAACAGAAGATGCAAGTGCAATTCGAGTTCACAAGTTTCTTACTTTAACAACCATGTATGAACTCACATTATTTGCCACTTGTAAGAATTACTGCGCCCGAGCGCCCCTTTGTCGTCGCGCCCCTAGGCACGTGCCTAGTTTGCCTTTAGGATAATATGCCACTGCTGAAAACCTAATGCCAAAGTGTTTTCCAATTCAGTTTTAGTTTCTGCGTTCCTTCATTATATTTTCTAGTTCAAAGATCGGTAAAAAGTACAAAAATTATCTTTCCATTGTAAGTCCTACTCCGTATTTTCAAAAGGGAAAAACCGGTGCCGTGAACGAAGGCCATATGAACTAACGCCATAATGGCTTTAATTCTCATTCAAATGTGAATTAACGCCATAATCCGATTATGGCCTAAATACACATTGGAATGAGAACTAAAGTAATATGGCGTTAGTTCATTTTAAGAAGTGGCCCAAGTACTCATTTCAATGTGAATTAAAGCCACTCGCAGCAATCAAAATAATTTTAATATGATATTGGAACATAATGTAGGTAGGTAAATATATGGTTTAACGAGAAAAGGATGAACGTTCTATTAGTTAAGGGGGCGTAAACACAAATATTTTAAACACGGGTTACTATAAATCAAATATAAGAACCAATAGTCCCACATTTGCCTTATTTTTAACTTTTTTCGTCACGCTCATAGCTTAAAATTTTTGGAAAAATTTCTTTGTTATTTATACTTTCGCGGTCCCCTCAGTTTTTGGCTCCAAAATCGAAAATAATCCGTTTTCGAAAATATTTTTTAAATCTTCGTTTTTTCGGCAGAGTTATGCACAAATTTACGAGGATGGAAAACAAATAAAATCGTTTAATTGTTGATAATGTTTTGCAAAGTAATCGAATGAAGTTGCTTTCTAAACGTATAAAAAAATCAATACAAAAATAATGATTTTACATATTTGTATTGAATTTCAGAATGAGTACCTAAGTTTCTCAATATTTTCGTAGATGCTTCATTCGGAAAATTAGTTTTCCACAATTTGAAAGTAATCAAAAAATCGCGTACTGCAGCACTACTAGAAAGCGAGCGGAGCGAGCCGAAATTTTTTTTGGCAAACAGAGAAACAATTTGGGGTATGAAAATAAAAAAATTCGCGCGAATTTTTTTATTTTCACACCCCAAATTGTTTCTCTGTTTGCCAAAAAAAATTTCGGCTCTTAGAACGCGATTTTTTTTATTACTTCAGAATCTAGAAAACTAGTTTTCCGAACGAAGCACCTACGATCACCTAATTATTAGGTGTAGCACAATTTTCAAATTTCAGTGAGATTCCTTGAAATTAATATTGTTAACTCATGATTACGTTCAAATGGCTGACCAAGAAAACGGATCAACACATTTTTTTCTTTCAGCACTCGCTGAGAGTGAGATCTCTTGTTCCATTTTAGAAATATCTGAGGTCCCTGAGATCTCGATGAGATTTTGTTAGGTAATTACTTGCTATGCTAACTTTGCTTCAAAGCTCAAAGCATGTTATGGCATCAGTTCTCATCTGAATGTGAACTTACCCCATATGGCGTAAGTTCTCATTCAAGTGATGGCTTTAGTTCTCATTCGACTGTGAATTAAGGCCATAATCGGATTATGGCGTTGGTTCACATTTGATTGAGAATTAAGGCCATTATGGCGTTAGTTCATATGGCCTTCGTTCACGGCACCGAAAAACCTATGATTTTATGACTTTTCCATCTTTCTGCTTTACACCAAAGCTTTTCATTTGTCTGTATATAATTTGCATTATGATTTGAATGTGAAGTTAAAGTTGTGAAGTTCACATTATCTTTTCGCCCAACATCCTAGTTCTAACAGACGGACGGCTATAAACTATTTCTACCATTCTGCCATTCTTGAATAAACTGTCGTCTTTGGTGTTTTATAAAATTTGGAATACTCTGGACCACAAACAATTTAAGGCCATATACCTCTTTTTCAATTAAAATTTTAACCGAAAGAAAAGGCAGCGTTTATAAATAATTAAATACAATAGGTACAAAGTTATTTAAAGTTCGCGCTAATAAAAAAAATCGCATTCTAGTGTCCTCCCTATAGCATGATGTGATATCCCTGAAAAGCAATTCCTTGCATAGAAGTATTTGAACGAAAAATTATTTTGCTTCGTTCTACATGATTCTCAGCTTATGGTGTCTCCTTAAATTTCTGTTTTTGAAAAAGGGTGTGGCCTAATTCAGGGATGATAGAAAAATCGAAAAATGTACCAGATTTCGATCTCTTTAAAAAGAACAGATTCTCATGAAAAAACGTAGGATTTGTTTTTGGACTAACGATATGTGGGCAAAAGTACTGCGTCAAAGTATTTACTTCGCGGGACTTCGTTGTGAGGGCTTTTGATTTGCGGTCTTTCGACCCCAATCTAAAAGCAAGTCAAAATAAAGAAATGAAGAAAGTTAAGTAAGACGTCTTTGATGGGCAATTTAAACACTTTAGTGATATCGGTACAAATCTACTGCGTCGGGACAAAAATATTATAGATAAACCGTAAACATTTTCCAATTTATTTTCTCCCACTTTTTTTTAATTCATATTGATAAGGTTGAATATCAAAATTTATTGCGGGACAAATATTTTAAATTTGTGTCTCCATAGCCAAGAAAAGTTTGAACACATTTTAATTTTCTTATAGATAGAAAATCTCGTGTTTACATTTTTGTTTTTTGACTTTTTTAATTAAATAAAAAAAACCATTAGTCGTACGTTTTTGCACGCAAAAGTTGAATTTTCAGTCACTAATAAAATGTTTTTTCGTTGTTGACGAACAACGTTTGTCAGGTCGGCAAGTATGTCATAACAATGTTTATAATTTTGTCTCTTTCGAGTAAAAATTACAATTTTTATGAAAATCATAGAACGTACACAAAAACGAGCTTATAACGTCCTTAATGTTTACAAAAATTGGCTTTTGACTACGTATATAGATAATAAATTACCTTACAAAATCCAACAATTGCAAAATCTTCAACTTATTCTGGGAGTACCTAAATTCATATCTTTTATTTAAAAAGAAACTTGTTCCCGCTAAAAGTTTACAAAAAAAAAAAAGAATCAAAAAGGCCAACACTGCATGAATTATGCAAAAGCCAACATTTGCTATAAAACGAATTCTCCCCAATATATTTACACCAGAGATCAGACTGGCTTTATTCGAAACATGTGAATGTGAATGAGGAAACAGGAACATATCTATAGGAAATGCGATTTTGGCAGGTCGTAAAACGTACAAAATTACATTCTCGGCAAATAAGCTATTTGGATTCTTAGTATAGTCCGTGATGAACTGTTGTGAATTCGGCACAATTACAGTTGATTTTTGATAGTCCTAGAACTCAAGAAACAAATTTGATGTTAAAACTCTTTTCAATTCTTGGACTATAAATTATGTAAATAGAATAAAGTATAAATTGAAGTGTATACATGTCTGGGGAGTACACACAACAAAAAAACATCACTATTAGGTTGATTCCAATTAGGGAATTGCACATAATGACGGCTTAGGTATATAATATTGCTTATCCAACAAGGAAAATAAAAGTAAAAAGAATAGAAAAAAGACAGCACTAATGTGGCATGTGACGTCGTTAATTTTTAATTTTAATTATATTTCGAGTTGGTTTCTTGTTTCACTTCTTTTCTTGTTTTTTTACTTTGTTTGCGAAAAATTGGGCGTAATTGACTCAAGGCTTCTGGCACGTGTTCTAGACAAGCGTGACTCTTAAAAATTTAACTTTTGGCAATTGATGGCAAGTAACTTTTACTATTGATGGATTAAATTTTATCACTTTCGGCAGTTTATTTTGGGCTTCCACAAAACACCAAATAAGGTCTGATTTTCAATTTGACCTTATCAGCGTTGAATTTCGATTTTTGTGGAATTGATTAAAAACTTCCAATTTATTCGCATATTATGTCTTAAAAACCATTGAAATTGAAAAAAACGCTTCGCTTCAAATTTAGAGCTCCTTACAATTACGATAAGTACAGTCATATTGAATGGGCACTTATTCAAGTGAAAAGTTCTTAAATTTTTCCTTTCTCTCGCTCATATCAGAGGACACAGAGATACAATAATCCTTTTGTGACAGTTGCAGAGCACGAATTTCGAAAAGTTTCATAAAGTCGTTCATACATCTTGGAATAGGCGATATACAAATTGGATTCATGTACATTTTCAACTTCAGGTTAAGGATATTTGGGTCACAATATTTGAATACCCTTAAAGGAACGTTTTTCAATCTCTGTCACATCTGTTCCTGTTTCTTTACAATTAAACACGAATTTCAAGTCGTTTTTGGTTGCAGGATATTCATGTGACGTTATCCTGTCATCGAACAATTGCTTCTGTCGCGACGCTGGGATGAAGTTTTCCAGTTAACACGAACCCAAATCGAATAATTTCCTACAAAAAGGGATATCATCGTTTTAACCATATGATCATGACGCAACTTTCACGCTGTGCAAATTCGATTATATCGATGACGATGTAAGAAAAGGCACACTGTCAATATGTGAAAACTTGCCAATTTTCTGTCTCTCTGAAGAAAATGATTTCAATAAATTTCACACACTGATACATTCAAGTGTGCTCCTTTGCTTCTGCAGGCAAAGTCAAACCCCTTCTGCTGACTTTGGTAAATATATGAGATTCAAGGCAATATAATGCATCTGCTGCTGCACGTCTTCATTTTCATATCGTCTTGAAAACGAATTTCGTCTCTCTGCATTCAAGTGTCAAGTGGTGTTTCAGAGGGAAATAGTCTTAGTTATTGCATTTGTTACCAGCCCTGAGCCAAATTGATTTCGAGCTCAAATGTTGTTGTTGTCAAGAAAGAGTTTTCGTCTCCAAAACCAACCAGCTAGTTGTTTCCATATTTGAGCAGGTGCGGGGAAATAACTCCACGGGAACTAACTCCACTGAGGGATTTACTTCCCACCAAGTGAGAACTTACTCCACTTTTGTAAAGTGTAGTTAGTTCCCATGTACGGTGAGAACTTTGTTCACTTTCTAGTGGGAACTAAGTTCACACATTTATACATGGCGCAGGGAAACTGGTCCGGAAGTCAGAAGTCCTGAAAATGGGTTTCGGGGATACATACACTACAACCCCAAAATGTCTTATAGAGCAATTCATTTTCAAAGCTGTTGCCGTTTCCTTTAATTTGGAAAAGCATGCTAGTGTCTGGAAAGCAGGTGCTGCACTGCAATGATTCATTTTGAGCATCTTTTTTCACCTTGGTCTGAGGATGATGACTATCTGTAACACTCAAAATCAGTTTGGCTTGATTGGGAGCGAATCGAGCGGAAAAAATGTTGCCCAAAAGAGAATCAATTTGGGGTGTGAAAATAAAAAAATTCGCGCGAATTTTTTCAGCTCGCTTCGCTCGCTTGCAATTTTTGGTTCAAGCTCCAAATACTTAATAATACAATTTTTTTTTAACCATTTGAGAGGGATTGTAGAGTTAATAGAGTCAATAAAAAAATGTTTTTGTGATGGAACTTTTAATGTTATCGAAATAGTTCAGTTATTTAAGGGGACAAAAAGATGCAACAAGATGAAACTAGGTTTAAGTAGAGTGTGCTTGTAGAATGCCCTACTCTCACCGAACACCAAACTTCAGAAGAACGTTTGCATAGGAAAAAGTTTTCTTTATGTCGTATAAACTTACAGCATCCGGTATATTTCAATTGTTATATACCGTTTTAGAAAATGTTTAAAATTAATAGCAAAGGTCAGAAACCCCGAATTTGATTTCTGGACTAATGAACCACCATATGGGGTCAGATTCTTAAAAATGGGTTTCCGAATGACTAAGTTTCTCAATATTTTTGTACATGCGATTTTTAAAATTATTTTCAGTCTTTATAACTGAATTTCGGAATGAATTCGTTTCTAAAAGCCACTTATTTTAATTTCACAATTTTGTTTTGCTCAGTGTACTTGAATTTAAATTTTTTCTCAATTAAAGTGGCAAATTATTTCAAATTCGAAGGGAACTAGATCCACTAATTTTTTGAGGAATTTAATTCCCACTGTACATGGGAACTAACTACACTTTACAAAAGTGGAGTAAGTTCTCACTTGGTGGGAAGTAAATCCCTCAGTATAGTTAGTTCCCGTGGAGTTATTTCCCCGCACCATTTGAGCATTCCTTAAACTCGTATATCTATTGCTTCTGGCATTTGAGCGGCATGTGAAATAAATCTGAACACCCTTAAATTTGGTGAAAGGAAAAGTAGATTCAACGATTCTAATCAGATCCAAGGTTTCGGTATCCTCCACAGAACATTTTTTTTTTCTTAAAACTATGCCGATTCCTTGGAAGCATTGAAGCACGAAAGGTTTCAAAGCACAGCTTCACAACGCACACAGCAATCAAGAACTTTTCTGAGCGATGAGAGCAAAGTTCTGAGCAGATTATATCCCGAGTGCTCTGATTCAATTATGAAACACACTTGAGCGCCCAACTGTTATTCAAGTGTCAAATCATTCCACGTAATATATTATCTAATATCTCACTGATATCTCAATGTGACTTTGACTGAGGTAAAAAACATTTGATGAAACATAATTTTCAGTTATCAGTGAGATATAATGGTTACCTTACAAATTGTTGTTGTGAATATGTCCGTCACGTCAAAATAACTGTGTGAGAAATCGAATCCAAAATGATTTCATCTCAGAGATCTCAGAAAAAAATCTCAGTTCTCAGCTAAGATTTTTTTTCCACTTTAAAAATCTCTGAGATCTCTGAGATCTTAGTGAGATGTTGTTAGGTGGAACTGGCCTTGTATATGCCCGTTCACTTTATCTTGAGTTAATGTCAAAGAAACACAGATTATCTTTTGAGAGTTCCGTGATCTGCTCCGAGGTAAAAAAGAAAAAGGCTAATTGTAGTTGAAAATTAGTTAATTTTGAGTTTACACTTTTGTTGTATGAAGATGTTGTCAAACCTCGTCTTTATGAGAACAAAATGTTTCCTATTACAATAATTCTAAAGAACTAAGATTGCCAATTAAAATTGCCTTCTTATGTGGCGACATAATAAACTCATTGCACCAGACACCAGATGGCAGTCGGTTCAAAAGTTAAAGCTTAAGCAAAAAGGAGTTTAACCCTTCTTACAATTTAAGACGAGCTGTCATCTTGTAGTCTAAGCTGTGGGAGAATAATATTTCAAATATTCACTGCAAAGCCAAACGTGTGTCATTGAAATTTTGGAACAGTGTGCATAGTTATTATAAACGAATAAATCTCCAAACACAAAAACGTTTGTATCCATCATATGGCACTGTGCTCAAAATTGTAAATGTATGGCATATTCTCTAATTTCGTTGATGAAATTAAATTACGTAATGGTATAATTTCAGAATGTTGTTCGTCGTGTATGTCGTGCAGTATAGTAGTTATCGGACGGGTCGGAGTTTAGTTTTACTATTTTGAGGCGTCAGCATTGTGTAAAACAGATGTTACTGAGAGTGAAAGCTATTTGGGTACAAAATGTATATCTGCATAATTGAGGATGACAAATGAGATTCGCGTTTGGAAGTTTGTCTCTAGATTTGGGGGGAAGCTGGGTATGCATAGGATCTTTTAAATGCTGACATCAATTTCTGAAAAATGATGGAGGCGGAGTGCAGGATTGAATTATGTTCTATAGTGATGTGATATTATGTAATGTGGCTATTTTTATGGGAAATTAATGGCGTACTTGAAATCTTAATGATTGGTATTATGTTATTTAACGAGATTTGGTCATATAACGTTTGAAAGCGAGAAAATATCTACAACGGCGGCGTTTAAGTGGCTGCTAATGCTGACTTCCAATGTCACTTTGATTTTTCAAGACCTTGGTGGTCGTTTTTAGGTGTAGTTTACGAATTGACTTGATCATAATGGCCTTAAGTGCTTGAAACGTCTTCGATTGATATTCAATATCTTGATTTCTTACAAACAAAAGCACAAAGGTATAAATACAAAGTCTTACTTGCTACTTAGGTGGATGAATCCCATCCCGAAAAAAGACTCAACAGATGAAAATTCTGATTCTAATGGAACGCTAGAAATACTAGCTATAGTGGCTGAGCTGACTGGGGGCGATTAAGTCCCATCCTGTAACGCTACTTTCAGTAAGTAACTAGGAATATATGAGAAATATAGCAAATTAAATGTTAAAAAAATAATCGATCGTAATCTGGTAAATCGTTAAAGTGTCCAGATTCATATCGCCATTTGTTGTAACCATTTGTTAATATCTCAAAAAATAATTCCCCATTGTAAACATTTCCAACCCCAAGTCACTGCTTTATTCGTAGTTTTCATAAAAATCGTATGGCCGTACATTTACAACAGTCATATCAGTCCCTTGTTCTTAAACACAAAATCCAAGCACTCAATCTACACTAATATATAAAGCTGAAGAGTTTGTTTGTTTGAACGCGGTAATCTCAGGAACTACTGGTTCGAATGGTATAATTCTTTTTGTGTTGGATGGTGCCTTAATCGACTTAGACATTAGGCTACTTAACTTTAAGCTGTGACCAATAGCAGCGAAGAATCTGTTTAAAATGGGGAAAAAACGGCAAAAAATATACATTTTTCTGCGTTTTAACGCACTTATCTCAGGAAGTACTGGTTCGAATGGTATAATTCTTTTTGTGTTGGATGGTGCCTTAATCGACTTAGACATTAGGCTACTTAACTTTAAGCTGTGACCAATAGCAGCGAAGAATCTGTTTAAAATGGGGAAAAAAACGGCAAAAAATATACATTTTTCTGCGTTTTAACGCACTTATCTCAGGAAGTACTGGTTCGAATGGTATAATTCTTTTAGTGTTGGATGGTCCATTAATTGAGGAAGACTTGAGGCTATTTAACATTAAGCTGTGACCAATAGCAGCGAAGAATCTGTGGAAAATATGGAAAAACGGCAAAAAATATACATTTTTCTGCGTTTTAACGCGCTTATCTCAAGAACTGCTTTATAAAATTGAACAATTTTTTAATTGTTGAATGGTCCATTTATCAAGGAAGGCTTGAAGCTATATAAAATTTAGCTGCGACCAATAGGAGCGAAGAATTTGTGTAAAATGTGGAAAAAACGGCAAACAATACAATACAATATAAAGTTCGTTTGAACGCGGTAATCTCAGGAACTACTATTTCGAATTGTAAAATTTTTGTTTGTGTTGGATAGTCCATTAATCGAGGAAGGCTTTATTCTACTTAAAATTAAGCTGCGACCAATAGCAGCGAAGAATCTGTGGAAATGTGAGAACTGAGATTTTTTTCTGAGATCTCTGAGATGAAATTATTTTGGATTCGATTTCTCACTCAGCTATTTGACGTGGCTGACATATGTGCAGCAACAATTAGTAAGGTAACCATTAAATCTCAATGATAACTAAGAATTATGTTCCACCAAATGATTTTGCCTCAATCAAGGTGACATTGAGATCTCAGTGAGATGTTGTTAGGTGGAACTGGCCTAATAACTGCTCAAATTAGAATTTTGAGAGTTCAATTGATTTGTGAATGTGATTGATTGCACTATTTGTGCAGATTATTGTGTTTAAACAATATCATTTTATGTACTTCAGTTTAAAGAAAAAAAAATTTACTTAACGAAAAAAAACGATGCAGAAGTAAGAGAGATATTAGAATTAGGGAGAGTTCACCCAAGGGAATGCTTTAAGTATGAACAACTGAAGGGAATCATAAAAAATGCTCAAATTTTTCAAGTTCAAGAGAATTACGACCTAGGGAGAGTTGACTGCAATGCAATTTTACAATAACTTCCGAACAAAATTCCCACGCGCGCATGATGCACAAGTCGAGATGATACTCTGGCCGGTGGACGAGGGAGAGGCGGACGAAGTCGCGGGCAACTGCTAGTTTTATTTATAAGTGACAGAAACGAAACACTCCTTATGGACACACCAAAGATTGTATCTCACAAACCAAACTGCAGTGTGTTGCAATCAATCGCCTCACTCTGCACACTCCACCCCAACTTAGTCGAATTTGAGTTGTAACGATTCAGAGGAGATCAGTATCTGACAGAGGGGAATTAAAAAATGGAGTAACTACGATCACAGATAAGAAACTATCTATACTAATATTATAAAGAGGAAAGGTTTGATTTATTTTTTTAATTAATAGGCTCCGAAACTACTGGACCGATTTAAGAAATTCTTTCACCGTTGGCAAGCTACACTATTCCCCAGTGACATAGGCTATGTTTCATTTTCAAAAAAATTAGGGATCCTTGCCAATGTTAAAAAAACATACTTTTTCCACCCTATCAAAATAAAAAAAAATATGATCAATTTCAAATATTGAAAATTATGTTTGTCAGATGTCAGATCTGAAATTATTTATGTAAATTGAAAATGTATTATTTTATGGATGAAGGCGACACAGAATTGATTGGACCAGCGCATATTTGGAAACTGGAAAATTTCAAAATGGGTTTTCGAAAGGAACTTGGAAAACTCATTGGTTTTCAATGGGTAGGTGCATTGGTTTTAAAATGGAAAATTGCATATTATCGCATATGCGACGTAGCGGGGTAAAGGAGTCAGCAGGGCTTCCAGGTAGCGGGTAGAAGAAGTGGGTAGCGGGGTAGCGCTCAGCGGGTAGTTTAGTAGCGGGGTACAAAAGTTTAATTCTTTTACTAATCGATTGAGGCAGTACGAAGTCTGCCGGGTCAGCTAGTAATATAATATATCCATATGTATATAGTTTCTTATCTGTGCTTCGATGATGAACAGTAACGGGAACAAAATCATTTGCACAAAATCAAGAACTATGGAAAAACAAATTGATTATTTTAATCTGTCTGTGGGATCCATTGTAATTTACTATGTGGTAATCTAGTTTTCGTCTATCTATTTGAATAGCACCCTCACTGCCTGTTCCATATCAAAAACCACCATCGTTGTAGTTCGAATTTGTTAAGGGACTCGAGTCCCCTTATACAACTACAACAACTTAGTTCCTCAACTTCACTTTTCAAAGTTCGTACTACATCCCAAAAAACAGGGTAAAAACAGGGTGCACGGAATAGTTGGCTTTTACGGAGGCCAAGTAAATAAAAACGAGAATCATGCTGTCGTAAGTGGGCATTAAACGGCTATAGTGTACAGAAAAGCAAATCACTCATGGATTGAGTTCGAAGACCTCAAAGAAAAATCGACATTCGTTAATGAGAAAAAAAAATGTTATTTTAAATTTGTGTACACAAACGAACCCCAATAAAATACCTATGTGTTTGAGTTTTACAAGAAGTAAGCAACTAATTATATGATACTTTTTTAGGTGCCGTGAACGAAGGCCATATGAATTAACGCCATAATGGCCTTAGTTCTCAATTGAATGTGAACTAACGCCATAATCCGATTATGGCCTTAATTCACAGTCGAATGAGAACTAAAGCCATCACTTGAATGAGAACTTACGCCATATGGGGTAAGTTCACATTCAAATGAGAACTGACGCCATAAAATGCTTTGAGCTTTGAAGCAAAGTTAGCAAGTAATTACCTAACAAAATCTCATCGAGATCTCAGGGACCTCTGATATTTCTCAGATAGATCTCACTCTTAGCGAGCGCTGATATTTTCTTTTAAAATTTCTTCGTTTTCTTGGTCAGGGATCATAAGTTAACAATATTAATTTTAAAAAAACTCACTGAGATTTGTGAATTTTTTTCCACCAAATAATTTTCGTAGATGCTTCGTTCTCAAAACTATCGTTTTGTAGATTCTGAAGTATAAGAAAATCGCGTACTAAGAGCCGAAATTTTTTTTGGCAAACAGAGAAACAATTTGGGGTGTGAAAATAAAAAAATTCGCGCGATTTTTTTTATTTTCACATGCCAAATTGTTTCTCTGTTTGCCCAAAAAATTTTCGGCTCGCTTCGCTCGCTTTCCAGTACTGCAGTACGCTATTTTTTTTTTTTACTTTCAAAGTCTGGAAAACTAATTTTCCGATTGAAGCATCTACGAAAATATTGAGAAACGTACTCATTCTGAAATCATTAAAAATATGAAAAACCAACATTTTTGAATTGATTTGTTTATTTGTTTATAAGGAAACTTCATTCGATTACTTTGCAAAACATTATCAACAATTAAATGATTTCATTTTTTTTCCATCCTCGTAAATTTGTTCATAACTCCGCCGTAAAAACGAAGATTTAAAAAATATCATCGAAATCGGGTAATTTTCGATTCTGGAACCAAAATAAGAGGGGACCGCGAAAGTATAAAACAACAATGAAATTTAAGTTATAAATATAAGTTAAGTTATAAGCGTGTTTTCAATTTGATTTATAGTGAATCGTGTTTAAAATAATTGTTTTTCAGCCGATGACCTCAGTCGCCAGTGCTGCTGTGCGTCTGTAGCTCGTTACATTCATATTCGAAGTAGGTACTGTGAAATGTCAATGTCAATAATTGTTTTTAACGCCCGCTTAGCTAATAGAACGTTCATCCTTTTTTCGTTAAACCATATATTTCATATTAAAATTATTTGGATTGCTGCGAGTGGCTTTAATTCACATTGAAATGAGTACTTGGGCCACTTCTTAAAATGAACTAACGCCATATTACTTTAGTTCTCATTGCAATGTGAATTTAGGCCATAATCGGATTATGGCGTTAATTCACATTTGAATGAGAATTAAAGCCATTATGGCGTTAGTTCATATGGCCTTCGTTCACGGCACCCTTTTTTCCAGTATTGAAATTACCGTTTTATGGGAAAGTTCACTCGGGCGTATACTTATTATTTTTCAGAAGAGAGAAGAAGAAACGTAACCGCGCTTTTCTAATTGAGCAACACAATTAATTTTTGCGGCAAAAATAAGCAACAAATTAGAAACAAAATATGCCTTTGGTTTCATATCGCTAGCTGCATTGGTTCAAATTTGGTTCTGCTGGCGTTATATTACGCTAGTAGATCATGAATTTTTTCAACAACTAGCGGAGCAACAAATTTAATTCTTGCGTCATAAATTAGCAACAAAATACTGAATACTTTTCGGTGCCAGCTTATGAAATGTTTCTTCTGGCTTAAAAGACGTCATGAAAGTTTTTATTTCATCTTTGACGGGTATCTTGCGAAAAACTGACAAAACTTCCAAGAGTGTCATGAAAAAATGCTTCTCCATTTTGCCGTTCGGAATCGACGTCAAATTTTAGATCCCCTCAATTCTTAACACATACTTAGAGAGTTTTTGATGAGAGTAAGCCAGTTAGGCCTTGGCTCATCAAGAACTGTCGCGCCACTCATATATTCAGTAGAGTAGAGCCGCTGATAGGAGCTAGTAGCTCAACTGTTTACTTCACAACCATCACTGTCTTTTCAAATAGAATCAGTTTATTCTTTGATCCATTGGGTGGGCCAAAGATAGGGCGAAAGCCATAGTTTATTCATGGCAACACTGACAGACACTTACTCCGACGATTCTTTCACGAGGTTAGCCGAAAACACTCTGGACAGATTGAGCAAGCCTCAGCCTAAGAAAAAAACCATCGCCAACTTGTCCTTGACTTGTTTGCTTTAAAATCGGGTTTTCAAATTAAATAATATTTACCTAAATGGTGTTTGAAGATGTGAATACAATGATGAAAAAGTTTGAGAAAGAAAAGGAAATAAAAATAAGACATCATTAAATAAGGAAACAATGTTCCATGCTCACATTTCTATCGGATAAAAACTTTCCAAGGCTTAAAGAAACTTGAACCAAAGAAAAAAAATTAAAAATGTATGGGATTGTAGATATATATAAGTACATATTTCAGATTGTATTTTATATACAGAATTCGTGATTCAAGAGCGTGAATTTGAATTTGCGTGGGTTGGGATAGATTTACAGATATTTCAATATTTAAATCGAGTTTTCTACATGAGGTGAAAATTCCCTAAGGTATCCTTTGCTAAGGACTTGCTTCGAGATTATCTCCAGACTAATATTTCAGAGAATTTACGAATGTCTTCTAAAAAGTGAAGACACCTAAGCGAAGAGCTGGTAGGTACTGCAATGGAGTGCTTAAATGCGAACGTAATTGTCTCATCTGCTTTTTTTGGTATCTTGAGTTCTATATTTGCGCGATGTCAACAAATTGTTTTATTTTATGAAAGTTTTCTTGCAGTTTTCAAACCGTTAAACGTTGAAATTTATGTTAATGCAACATCTCCGAGCATCTCGCTTTAAATTCTTCTAAAGATTTTTTTCAAAGCTGTAATACCTTCCTTTTCCTTAAAGATGATTAATATAACCTTCTTTACATTCAACTGAGCTACTCTGTACGACCAGAAATAGTTTAATAAAGTGTCGCTTAGGGGACTTATTAAATTATCATCTCTTCCTAACATGCTCCAGACCAAATAATAAACGACATTTCTTTACTTTTTACAGTAAACGAAAAAGGACACAAATTTCAACCACCAAACCAAAATAGGTACACATTCAACCAAACACAACAGCATGAAGTGAAGTAGTAAGGGTAATCAAATTCCCATTTTTATCTGCCATAAAAAGGAGACTCTTCATTTTTCAGAGTTGCAAATAACATGAGACTTCCACAAGGCGGAGCGGAAGTACTTTCGTCCTTGCAAACCAGCCTGACTCCCATATCAAACTAAGTAAAGTTCGGTCCCCAAGTTTGTTATTCCTTATCGTTTTCAAAATAAGAAATAAATAAAAAGAGAAATTGTATTTGCGTTCCTTATTAACAACCGTCCGACCATTCTTCAAAAATAAAAATTCAAGAAAATGAAAAATAAAACAACACGGTACAGCCAATTTTGAACATTTCCACAATTTTCATACACGATATGCCAGTAAAATTACCAACAGATTGGATTCTGGTGGTTCTTGTATGGCACATCATGCACTTTTACCATAAAAGGGACATAAAATGAACGATAAGTGAGCTGGAGCGCTTGCTGCTACTCCTGCGGGAGAGCGCTCTGTTCTAGAATCTAGAACCAGTGCACCAGCAGCTCAGGCGGTGTGCTTGATCTCATTGTTACAGATGGCAATTTCGATTATGAGTCTACCTAGAATGTGTGTGTTTATTTTTTTATGTTTGGCCCATTGGCATCCACCTATAAAACCCCCACTGTAGGTACAATGTTGCAGTTGAAAAATTGAGCACAGTAGAACGAACGTCGATGTACATAAAATCAAATGAAAGGTGGCTTTGGCGCGTTTCCGGGCTTTTATCAACAAATATAAAAAATTGACAGCCATTTTTTTTGTAGTCCTTTTCGCGTCTTGTCTCTATCAGCATCGAAATTTGAAGCCGTAAACTGTGTTGTTTGTATGACTGCAATCATCGTCATTGACTGAAAATTTTTAAATTGAATATTTTACCTTTTAAATTAAATTAACTTTTAAATTAAATGTAAGCCGCTTAAAAGGCTGGTGTTGTACTCATAAAAAAAAATATAACGAAAACACCTTATAAGCAATTGATTTAGCAAAAAGTGTTTTGAGTTGAGTTGATTTTGTGCTGTCAAAAACAGCTGCAGAGCTCTGCAGTCAAAAACTGTGCTTTGAACATAGAATAGCTAGCTAATAATTAAAAAAAATAACCTCAACTTTTGCATAAACATTTTTCGCATAGGAACAGTAATTGCACCATTTAACCCTAATCCGACTTGTTTATAGCCTCACAAAAAAAAAAAACTAATTAACAATTTGGCATTGGCATATCTATTTTCGTCTGCTCCCTGTGCCCATTATCTAAAGCTTTTTTTAGTATATGGAATGACCGAAGCCAAAAACCATGCGACTTTCCACATTTGACTAACCTGAACGACCGCATTGTTTTAATGGGCATGCCACATTTCGTTTCTGCGGCAACTGGCAAACTCGTATAATGTTTATTACACCTACCCAATGTGTTATGCTAAAGCACACCATTCCGCCAGACATTGCATAGATATAGGTCTCCCGAACCTGTGTCGGACTTGAGCTTTAGTTTTGGGTAATATAACGGGGAATTAAAATCACACTAGGAGTAGAGTAATGAGAAGAATTACCAGTTGCCACACCTGGACCTAAGCGGGCAATATAACATACGGTTCTTGAGGAGTCTATATAGGGATGGTGGCTGCCATGCTCTCCCCTCTCTCTCGATCTTTCTGTGGACTTTAGAATATCTGAATTATACTAAATGCATACCAACTTTATGAGGGTAGGAGTTTTAAAAGCGTTTTTATGTGTGACTAATAATTTTCATTTCACAACCACGGCTTTAAGCATTGTTGGGGTTGTAAACGAATAAAATTTTGGCTTTTATATTTTCAGGAAGAACTTTCATAATAACCGAGAACTAATTAAGAGATTAAATAAAAATTAATATTTTTATGTTTTGTTTCTGAACTTTATGGTTTCATTTACTTTATGACACTTTTCATCCCATAGGGCCTGCACACACGGGATGAATAATTTTTGGACTGAAATGGGTTTTATTCTTTAGTCCAAGCACACCAGAGATTAAAATGAATACGTTCAAATATATTCAAATACATCACAAAATTACTCAATTATCGCTCAGACTTGATCGTTTTCCACCCCTATTCACAAGCAAAGTGCTCACAAGCATTTTTGCTCAGACACATTCAAATGTTTTCGAGCAAGCAGAATGAGTATATTGTATTCACAAGTCATATTTGTTTTTTCCACTCACAAATAAAAAGACTTGTGAGCTGAATATTTGTTTGAACTTACTTGAACATATTCAAATAGTTTGAATACTCAAATATATTCAAAGGACTGAGTATATTCAAACCGACTGAGTATATTCAAACCGTCTGAGTATATTCAAATGTTCAAACAGATTGAATAATTATGAACTTGGATGAATATTTTCTAACTTGATTCTAGAAAAAAAATTAGGTTGATTATGAATGAGGACTTGTTTATTGTAAGTTTTTTTTTTTTGTTTTTTGTTACGATGTGCATAATGAAATAAAGTATTTATCAATGAATGAGCGTTGGTTAGGTATATAATGGTATGAATATGAATATGAACATAAATATGCACATAACGTAATTAAATTATAATACTGAATGTTTTAGATTGACGTGTACTATTGAAGGAGAATTTGTTTATTTTTTTTTTGAATAGTTCCGGCCATACAAAAATTAAATGGATTACATTTATAAAAGTATAACCGACATAATATGCAGGTATGTTAGGTAGTTAGGAAAATGTGTTTTTGTTGCATATTAAGGAAAGATTTTAAGTTTGAAATAATATATCACTCAATATCAGAGAGTTAATGAATGAATACAAAATGGTAAATGAATGAGTAACTCTTGGAAAATACGTTTTCGTATTTCATAATAACAGGTAGTTAAAATTCAGGGACAGATTAGAATTGATTTGGTAAGTTCTTAAATACTGTGTCATGTGTGAATGTGTACCTGCTATAGATGCACTATGCATTCATATACAGTTTTTTTTACCCACCATAAAATTAGCGACGATGCACTTTATTAAATACTGGAAAAATTGAATGTCCGTGGTCAAGTTGTTTGTTAATTGGCAGTATGTATCATAAAAGTGTTAGGTATTTTAAAGATCGTCAATGAAGGAGAAGGAGAAGGAGGTACAAATGCATTTAGGTTGTTTGTGGATGCGAATTTGAAAAAAAAAATTTTTGTTGTTATTCGCGGTTATAGGTACTCGTATATAACAAAAGGGTTAATTTTTGAAAAAAGTGGGCTGTTTAAGCGTTACATTTGTCATAATATTGGAAAAATTGGGTTTTTTGGTAGGAGAAAGTTTTTTTTTTATTAGTGTCCGATTTTGAAAATTGAAAATATATAAAGCAAACGTTAAGTAACAATAATCTACAACAACATCTTCACGGCCATTTAATGTGTTTTCACGGTTTGTTGGTGGAAACACATCCCAGGATTCCATAGAAGGCGAAATAAACAAATACACTGCAACTGATGTAGATGACCCAGTTGATATGCTTCAATGGTGGTATGAGCACAGGAACATCTTTAAGCGCCTTTATGAAGTGCACAGGATTTTAAATTGCATTCCTGCAACATCAGCCCCATCAGAACGAGCTTTCTCCCTAGCCGGAAACATTATCACCGAAAAACGAACCAGGCTAAATCCAGAAACAGTAAATGATTTGATCGTGTCTTATTCAAATCTTAAGATTAACAAAATTTAATTTTTATAATGTACATATCTTTTTATCTAACATTTAAATTTTTTTCTCATTTGCTGTGATTTTATTTCCTTAATTTGAATTGAACCTTCTTTCAGTTTGAATCATTAAATAAAAAAAACTATTGTATCCCCTTTAAATCGTAGTCACTTTTTTATCTAAACAAACAAAAAATCATCCAACTTTTAATATTTTTTCTCCTTTTACATCAAACCGCACCATCAAATAGACAAATCACAAACAGATACCTACAATGCTTGGCAAGAACCCTTGCCTGCTCATGAATAGCTTGCTTGTTCATGAATATTTTGCTCACAGAAACTCAGTTCAAAGTTATTCAAACTCATTTTGACTTGAAAACAAAAATACTCATTTGTATTCATTTGAAAATAGGGGTTGCTCAGAGTTACTTGATTCATAAATAAAAATGTTCAGATTTACTTGCTTGTGCGTTGACTCAGTTTGTTCAAACTTGTTTTTTTCAAATAAATACTCAGTATTCGTGAGCAAGCTTGATTCATTTTAATCTCTGAAGCACACACGAGATGATTTCAGACTGGGGGGAAAATGTATGTGTGAACCTCTTTTAAATGTGTGAGTATATATTTCGTACCAAAACTGTCAGCTTTTGTGTATGTATTAGTTTTAGTCTTCGTTCATCCACCAAATTTCGGGTTGAAAATTTCAGTCCGGTTCATACTGCACACTTCGCTTCCCTTGCCCACTAAACTGATTTTAGTCCGGATGAATTAGTCTCGTGTGTGCAGGCCCATAAACATGGTCTTGAGGAGGCTCTTTATTATTTCTAGCATAAGTAACGAGTGTGGAAAAGAATACGTCCATGACTCAAAAGCTTTTTTTTTTACAAACAATTTTCAAAAACCCGAAACCTTTACACAACAGCTCACATTAAATATATTTTTGACATCAACTAAGAGATACAAAATGTTCTAAAATAGTGACAACCGTTCTTTTCATACCAAAATGCTGAAAAAAGTAAGGGATTGGAGTCAGTGCTCATTGGTCTTTAATTTTTGAACAAACTCTGTTTTTTTCCTCTCATTATAATGAGAGGAAAAAAACAGAGTTTGTTAAGTCCACATTCATGAATACATGAATTCGGTCTCCTGTTTCAACTTCTAACCCAATTATTTGCTTCGTTGTTTCTAGTCTCTTTGTCTCTAGGGTCATTGATCTTATGAAAAAAGCCCTTTGCATCGTACTGAAAATATAAAAATATATGATCGGTTATAAAACAGAGCCCTGAAATACCAGGATTTTGTTGTGGGTCTTAGACCTAACTCGAGGTGTCGACCCATCACTGTAAAGAACGGCTTAAGAAATTTTACATTACATTACATTTCACAGTACTTCGCACATAAATGAAACGAACTACAGACACATAGCAGCACTGGTGACTGAGACCATCGGCTGGGACAGAACAAGACATACAACATAGAGAGACAGATAGACACATAGAAAGAAAGCACACATAACAGAAACCTACGTGGCTCAGAGGAGGAGACTTAGATTTGTATTGTCTCATGTTATCGCACAGGTGGCCTCAGATAAGCTGGCGATTTTTATAGAAAAAGAATGCTGCTGAAGCCGTAGCGTTCGGCTTAGCAATCCACTACTCTATCTTCTGAACCATGGCCACCTGCTAAGAAATTTTATAATCCATGAATAAATACTAAACAGATGCATCAACAATCTACTTTTGAACTTGATGTTAAGAAGAGGGAGAACACATTTCTTGAGCCTTGAATAATTAACTGATTGCTGACTGCTTTCACTTTTTCGATTTTGGATAGTTTTAACTAAAAATAATTATTTTTGTTTACGCATACTGTAATTATATGTATTTTAGTTTTGTCAGTTGTTTTATAAGATCTTTAAAAAAGATTTGAAGGACTTTTTTTTTGTCAGTGTGTTTAAACAGCAGAGATAAAAGCAGATGGGGAACTTAGCTATCAAAAAGGATTTTCCTACAGGCTCAAATTGAAGAACGGTTAGAGTGTATGCTTGTTTTTCACTCATACATTTGTATCGTTCGTTCGTATTTCACATTAATCCACGTACACCAAAAGAAAAGAAAATAAAAGAAAATGCAAATTGCGGGATTTAGGTGGTAACATCTTTATGATCTCCTTCTTTCTCTAATCTCTGGTAAACAGGCTTAAAAAATGCAAAGAAAGGAAATATTGGAAATGGCAATCATTCAATAAATAAGTCGCTGATCGGACAACGGATTCAGGCTGATCGATTTTGCTGCGGGGCGAAATGTTATGGTAGCAAGCACCTGGTTCCCACATCTCAACATCCATAAAGGTACATGGAGATCTCCTGATCTCCTGATCAACCGTCAACCAGATTGATCACATTGCGATCGACGGGAGGCACTTGTCCAGCATTCTAGATGTTCGAACTTTCCGAGGAGCCAACATCGACTCGGACCACTACCTCGTCGTAGCCGGCGCAGTGTCATAAGTCCGTAGGTCATAAGTCCGTAAAGGACTTTTGACCCACTTAGGTGGGTCAAAACTTCATAAATCGATTATGAACTTATAACCCACCTAAGTGAGTCAAAAGTCAGTCAAAATTTCCTACGAAATTCTGACCCAAAGGTTACGGTTTTTTGGAGTCATTTCGTTCCTTTCACTTACCTACTAGCTGGTCATTACAACCTTCAATAATAAGTACTCTCTTTTAAATCTTACATCGGCAAATAGTAATCAAGACCATGGTTTTAATATGCTCAATGAAAACATATCTGCCTTGATAGCTCTGACTTATAAGCGTCACTTCATTCGAGTTTTTCTGAAACTGGTGCGTGCGGAAAAAAAAATTAATTCCCTAAAGGTCCGTTCATATGGCTGCGACCTGAGTTTGCGAATAATACTTTTAAAGCTTTTTCTAAAGCCAATATCAACATATTATTTTTAAATAGGTTAATTAAGTGAATAAATGTCCATATTAATATATTTGTATATAATATATGTAGAATACTGCAATTCATTTTTCAAAACTGCTGCCGTTTCCTTTAATTTTTAAAAGAAACCACCACGCACCTTTGTAGTGCACGCTTGTGTCTGGAAAGCACATGCTGCATTGCAATGATTCGTTTTGAGTATCTTTTTTCACTTTCGTCTGAGCATTATGACGATCTGAAAACTGGAACATTTAAAATCGCTTTGGTTTGGTTGGGAGCGAAATCAGCGGAAAAAATTTTGCCCAAAAGAGAATGAATTTGGGGTGTGAAATTTGCGAATTTTTTTATTTTCACACCCCAAATTCATTCTCTTTTGGGCAAAAATTTTTCCGCTCGCTTCGCTCGCTAGCAATTATTGTACCTGTTTCATTTTTTGGTTCGAAATATATTTTTGAAATAAAACATGTGAGACTGAGTTAAGGTTTAGTATTGCAAAAATAGTACTTACGTCTGCATCCAGATGATGCTGAACATCCCATCATAATACAAAAATGTCTTTCTGATGGAGCTGTTGATGCTATAGAAACAGCTCAGTTATTTATGGTGACAAAAAGATGCAATAAGATGAAACTGGGTTCAAGTACAGCGTGCTTGTAGAATGCCCTACTCTCACCGAACACCAAAGTTCAGTAGAAGGTTTTCATGGAGAAGAGTTTCCTTTAAGTCACATAGACTTAGAGCATGCACCATATTGACTTAGATGTAATGGAGGAATTGAGCGAAGAGGAGAATGAAGATGACGATGTAGCTCTAAACAGCAGTTCTGTAAACGCTATGCTTGGTGGAGTCTGCTTCAATAACCAGTGTAATACAATTCTTATGCCGTGTAACCATATTTAGCTATGTTTCACAAGTATAGTTGAAACAGCAAATCATTTCAAAAACGAAATTCTATGCCCCTTTTGCAGACATATAGTGACAAACAGCGCGAAGGTGTTTTTCTGAATTATTAATTAATTATTCAAATTCAATTTTGTATTATGATATACTCTGTTCAACTTTAATTGTCAGTACAGAAGAAATAGGGATGTTTGCATCTCTTTTTGACTATTGCAAATTTAATTAATGCTATATTCTTTCAAAAGCTCCATCAGTGTTGCCATACTATACACATTAAATTATTGAAAATTGTATTGAAAATGATAAGTGTTGCCATTTTGTTTATTATTTATATTATATATTCCACAAAATAAAAGCATACATTTTCGCTTTTACTGATTTATCTTTTTCCTCACCACCCATGGGGTAAGATATAAGGTTCGTTTTTTAAATGGTTTCCCCAGTAGGCCTAGTCCCTAACAATCTAAAAATTAACAAAAACATAAGAAACGAATGCATTGATAAATTATAATTAAATATGTAGGTACATACAAATTTACAAAGTGATTTGTCATGGCATATTATGCAAATCGCTTTATATTAAAAAAAAAAAAACTCTTGTTTAATGATGAAACGTTCTAAAAAGCATCGATTTCTCGTTTTTTTTCGTCGCTCAAATCTTTCGAAGATGTTGACGCCATATCGAACACTTTGACTAAAGATGTCTTCTTCTCGCCACCCTTCGATTAAAATAGAGAACTTCATATCCGAATTTTTTCAAGCTCTACAACTAACATTCTTCTTTCATTAAAGCATGAAATAAAATGCAAATTTCTTTGAAAAATTCAAAAACTTCTCTGTTTTGACTATTTCACGAAAATCAGAATTCCAAACAGCTTATCCACCTTATTTGCTGACTTTCCTGTAAGATTTTCTCAAAAAATTATTTTTATACAATGAAAATTTTATAAAAATCCATTGAGGATTGAGCGGATTAAGAGTCCAAACTGGACATACAAAGAAACCAATGCCCCTTAAATTCAATGTTGAAGTTCTTCGTGCTCACGCAGAGTTTTCCGAGTTCCCAATAAAAAAAATTTAAATTTTTCTATTTAAGAATCAATGCACTTTCTATTTGCCATTGGAAAACCCAATCCGAAATTTTCTAGTTTTCCATTTGAAAATCAATGCACCTGCAATAATATGAAATTTTCCCAATGAGTTTTCCGAGTTTTTCATCAAGAACTTTCTGTTTTTCCATTCGAAAACCCATTTTGAAACAAAAAATTCCAAGCAAAAAAAATCTAATTTCCGACCTTTGTTTTGTTTTTTCCAGTTTTCCCACTCTTCCATGAGGTTTTTCTTTTTTCACAGAAATCATCACTGAATGTAACAGTATGAACCATGAAAATTTCACAAATATCTGTTGGGCCATTTCGGAGTCTATAAGAGACATACAAACAAACACACATCCATTTTTATATATATAGAGATAGAGAAGAAGAATTACAAATCTGTATCAACACAACCTGATTTAATTTAAAAAATTGGAACGTATTCCCGTTTCTGGTATTTTAAAGCAAAACTTACTACAAAATACAAATATTAAATTTGTGTGACTGACTGATTACCTATTGCTTCAACAAATCTGTGGCAACAGAGTACATGCTGACTTATTTATATTTTCCCGCGTCCATAACTCATACACCTTTAAAGCTTAAAATACCAAAAAAATCGAAGTTTGAAAACCTTGGATTTAACGACATTATAAAACAAATACTTTTTTCAGAAAAGTGTGTAATCAACATACTAAACGAAGCAAAAAATGAAAAAAAGATCAATGTCAACACTTTTTTTTGTCAATACAATAGATTTTTCTATTCATAAAAGCACAGCTTTTAAGAGCTTTCATTGAAATACAAGCGGTTGAAAAGCTTTTCACATTGTTGTGTTCGTTCTTTACCAGGGCTGATAATGAAATTATTTGCTCCGAAATACCACAAAGGGAGTATGTTGACGTTCGAAAGAACCATGCTAAAAGAATTTTTCTCCTCATATTTTAATAAATTATGTGGAATATAACGTTAAGAAATAATATTTAAGTTGTTTTGTATTAAAGAAAAATATTTTCGAGAGGATAACCGCGTTTGAGTAGCACGAAAACCACCTTCGTACTCATTTTGCCAGCCCCGTTTTTTATACATGATAAGGGTAGTATATAATGAACAGAAATCAGTCTGCGCTGAGATGTGCAGGAGACATGTTGTGTGGGGTATACTCTCTGCTCAAGGAAATTACAATAACAATTTGTGTGGTGAGTTCAAGGGTGTCACGTCGTTTTCAGTGGCAGTTCTGCCTTTTTTATATAGACAGGCACCTTTGTAGATGAAAAAGCTCTGCCATAAGAGCAATGCTGACAATTATTTGTGAACGAAGTATAGAAACAAATTTTTCTGTTTTCAGTTTTTCCATAAAAAAAAAAAAAATTTGTTTCATTCAATCTTAAATTTGTTTGTTTAAGACCTTATGGCTCTTTTTATTGCGGACTTTTGGCTCATTTACGTGGGTTATAAGTTCATAATCGATTTATGAACTTTTGACTCACTTAAGTGGGTTAAAAGTCCTTTACGGACTTATGACCTACGGACTTATGACACTGCGCCGTCGTAGCCAAGGTATTGCTACGAATATCCCGACAACGGCCAAAACAAGGAAATGCAAGAAAATTCGACGTCGGACGTCTACAATCGCAAGAGATCGCCAGATCCTTCTCTGATCGAGTGTCAAGTAACCTCTTAAGGAGTCCTATGCCGCCAACATCAAGTATCGAAGACCAGTGGCAACATTGCCAGAATGCAGTTAGAGATGCCGCCTCTAATGTGCTGGGTTTCAAACAGCCACCAAAACGAAACCCCTGGTTTGACGAAGAATGCAGGCAGGCCCATGCAGCCAAGCAGGAGGCATACAAAGCGGCGCTGCAAAGAAGGACAAGAGCTGCTCGTGAGGTCTACGAGCAAAAGAGGAGAGAAGAACGCCGGCTTCTCAGGAGAAAAAAGAGAGAGCATGAGAAGCGTCAGATCGAAGATGTTGAGAGAGCTAACAGCAGGAATGAAGTTCGGAGATTTTATCGGAAGGTAAAACAGCTGGCTCAGGGTCATCGAGCAAGAACCGATGCCTGCAGAGATAAACATGGGAACATCATAGTAGAATCGCAGTCAATGCTGGGGATTTGGAAAGACCACTTCTTTAGACTGTACAACGGCGACGACGAACAAAACCCCGCCGTCAGACAGGAGCCTTTTATCATACACGATGGCAGCCAACAATTCCGTGAACCCGACCTAGAAGAAGTGAAAACAGCAATATCACGGCTGAAATCCAACAAAGCCGCTGGAGCAGATGGTCTAGCTGCCGATCTGTTCAAAGCCGCAGGCGACGATCTAGATAGGAGCATGCGCAAAATCATCTGTAAAATATGGTCGGAGGAATGCATGCCCGATGAATGGAACCTGAGCATTGTTTGCCCGATCCTGAAAAAGGGAGATCCTCTAAACTGCGCCAATTACAGAGGGATCAGTCTGCTTAACATCGCCTACAAGATCCTCTCGGCCGTAATATGTGAACATCTGAAGCCTTTCGTCAAC
Source organism: Sphaerophoria taeniata (assembly GCA_943590905.1). Classification (NCBI taxonomy): domain Eukaryota; kingdom Metazoa; phylum Arthropoda; class Insecta; order Diptera; family Syrphidae; genus Sphaerophoria; species Sphaerophoria taeniata. Next base: position 16,722,017 of record OX016540.1, on the reverse strand, counting down.
AATCTGATTGGTCCTTATCAATGTGGCTTCAGGCCAGGAAAGTCTACCATCGACCAAATTTTCACGTTGCGGCAGATCCTGGAAAAAACCTATGAACTCCAAATCGATACCCACCATCTCTTCATCGATTTTAAGGCCGCGTATGACAGCATCTACAGAGACGAACTGTATAAAGCCATGTCTAGTTTTGGCATCCCTGCCAAGCTCGTTCGCTTGTGCAAAATGACGATGGAGAACTCACGCTGCTCTATCAAGGTTGGCAATGAGCTTACGGAATCTTTCGACGTCAAAAAAGGATTCAGACAAGGCGATGCACTGTCGTGCAATTTCTTTAACATCGTTCTTGAGAAGATAGTCCAAAACTACACCGTCAACACCAGAGGCACTATCTTCTATAAATCTGTTCAACTTCTCGTGTACGCCGACGATATTGATATAATGGGAAGAACACAGCGTGATGTCAATGGCACCTTTGTGAGAATTGAGACAGAAGCGGCAAAAATGGGTTTAGCGGTAAATGAGGGAAAAACGAAGTACATTCTGTCTTCGAGTAAGGACACCCAACAACGACGGCTCGGACAGAACGTCACAATAGACGCATACAACTTCGAGGTAGTACCTAAAGGAGTTTGTCTGTCTAATTGGAAGACACGCTGCGCGACTGGGCGTATTTTCTAATTACTTCTGCAGAAGCTGTATGGATGAGGAGGAGGAGGAAACAGTTCTTCACCTCCTCTGCACCTATCCTGCTCTTGCTCATAAACGTAGGATTCACTTATAGGAATACTTCTACAATGATTTAAACGATCTCGAACACATTAATATAATTAATCTTCTACGTTTCGTAAGTAACTCTAATTGGTTTCAATGAGCTTTCGAAGAAAAGCCTTCTTAGATTCATGTGGTATCACAATGGGCCTTTGATTGGCCTAAGTGTGTCTCTTAACATCTATGACAGCCACTTTAACCTAACCTAACCTAACCTAAAAGGAGTTTGTCTACCTAGGCTCCGTTATTAGAGATAAGACGAAGAATTACTCTTGCTAATCGCTGTTTCTTTGGGCTAAGAAAGCAACTGAGTGGAAAAGCCCTCTCTCGAGCAACTAAGGTTAAACTGTACAACACCCTCATCATCCTTGTCCAGCTATATGGTGCAGAAGCATGGACCCTGACAAAATCGGATGAATGTGCCTTAGGCTGTTTCGAGAGGAAAGTTCTTCGGGTCATCTTTGGCCCCGTGTGCATTGATGGGGAATGGAGAAGGAGATACAACGGCACTTTATGGGTTGTACAACGACGTGAACCTAGTCAGAAGGGTCAAGGTCCAGAGACTTAGATGGCTCGGTCATTTAGAGCGCATGGACACCAATGCTCTGGCCCGGAAAGTCTTCGACACTATTCCCGAGGGACGTAGAAGGAGAGGAAGACCACGGCTCAGGTGGCGCACACAAGTGGAAGAGGACCTCAATCAACTTGGAGTGCAAAACTGGAGACAGCTAGCTAGGGACCGAGCTGACTGGCGGAGACTGTTGGTTGAGGCCCAAGTCCACACCGGACTGTAGCGCCACCTTAAGTAAGTAAGTAAGATCGGAAAACTATTTTTTGAGAAAATCTTATAACAAAAAAACGGTTCTATGAGGGGTACTGTTTTGGTACAATACAAAAATAACTTGTTTACATTAAAAACAACAGTGTTCCGAAAAGAAAAACTAACTAGGATGTTTGGAAAAAAAAACGTAGAAGCCGTTTTTGAGAAAATTGAAAAAAAGTTGTATACAGGCTATCCTAAATTTTGGTCTTTAAAAAATAAAATAAAAAAAAGACCCACGCGAATTCGCTCAAACCTCTAACTTTCAAGTTTGAAGCCAATCGGACTAGTGGACGGACGGAATCGCCGGGCCCACCTTTTTCAACTTCTCTATCCTCGTATTGTCATAGTTCATCAAAATCTCAATATTTTTTTTTTCTTAAGAATTCAATAGGTACTTGCCATATATATTCTATTTGTTGCAAGTAAATATGAGTTCCTTCTATCAGTGTCTAAACTGTCTACATTAGGTATCCAAAGGATTCGTTGGTGTCAGGATATCAAAAACAAACATCGGCTTATTCTCTTTTCCTTAAGGCACCTAATTCTTTTATTCATTTTCTGTACAAATTCACACATAATTGACTTGAACTCTTGGAAATCTCCTTTTTTATGAGAAAGCACACTCATCATAGCGAATAATATTGTGCCATAAAGAATTATGGTAATTTTTTTTTCCAAAAAAGAAAAATATGAATATCTTCCATGTTCTTTTATTGATTCCAATTTCCTATGAACAACGAATCGCTTATGTGAAGTAAAAAAAATGTTTGTTAACTTTGTTTTGCATGCAATATAAATTTTTAAAAAGATCACTAGAAGGTATTCAAAAATGGATTTTTTTGTAAATAGGAATTGCTTGGAACATCACGAAGGATTTTCAGCTTTTAGTTCTCTGCAGAAAAGCATGGACGTATAGTCAAGGATTGCAAAGAATGAACGATTCTGATAGCAGAGTAAAAAAGTAAAATGCAAACTTATACCATAATACTGTACAAAGCTTAAGCTCTCAGAAATCGTTCAGATTGATTCTTACGACTATGACAGTAACAAACACATTTTGTGATGGTTTGCCACAAAGGACGAACTGACATCGGAAAGTTCCATCTTTCTCAGTGTTGGTAGAATACCGAACTTTGTTAAATTAATTGAAAAAAAAAAAAACAAAAAAAAAAACAAGCAAACAAATGCCTTACCAATATCAAGCAATATTTTTGGCTTTAGGTAAAAGAAATCTCCTATAGAAGTTCACAGAGTTCAGCCGAATAGTGTAGGTTTATACTCCGGTTTTTTGTAAATTTGTCAATCTGCAATAAGTAAAAACTATAATTTTTCATTTTATTCACTTCATATTATTTATAGCCTCAGAGGGTACCCGCACTTTGTCGCTGTCTTGTCAACACTCCTAGGTCCCAGCCCAAGGCCTTAATAACAGTATGCACAGTAACTAGAATCTCGCTGGCCAACATAATACAAATACACTGACCGTCGACGACGAAACGATGTCACTTCCATTCGCGACACCGACAAAACTAGGAAAAACAAAGCTGGACTTAAAAGTAACAGATTCTCTGTAAACTGGAACTTATAATCAGGGATATCCCAGTCATTTCCATATTCCCTGTTTCACTGCTTAAACGTTTTTTCATGTAATAAATAAAAAGCTGGATAAGAAAGAAGAAATGACAAAGCATCTCCGTCGTCCGCATGGAAATACTTTTGTCCTCGGGAACAATAGAATTCGTCCTCGCAGAGTCCAGAGGTTCCGATTTCTTCTTTTCGTTACAACTAAACAAAATCCAATGTCCCAGAAGCCACAAGAACAAACTGAACGGCGACTCTAACAACGACAGAGAACAAAAAAAAAAACAATAATGCAAACTGTTGCTTCTGGCATCAAACAAAGGATTACAATAAAGCTTTAAAATGTCCCTATTCTTCTCTGTGGCAAGCGATTCGAATTACATCCACAGTGGGACAATTGTTCCTCTATGTGATATTGCTTCACTTCTTGGTTGGCCTCCTCTGCTCTGCTATAGGGATTCTCGGGTTCTATAAGGAGACAGAGACCCTGCAGAAAACTGTAACATAACCCGAGGAACAAAATACAAAACAAGGAATTCAAATAAACAAGCAAAAAGAAAGGTTAGAGTAGAAAATACTCTTACGCAAATTAATTGTTCTCGAAAAAAGAGAAATGTCTTTGTTTTTAGTTGCGGGAGGGAGTCGAGTGATAGACTGGCAGGATTTTGAGTTTCAATGTGATAAGATAGCATGAAGGGAGCAGGAGGATTTTTTCGGGGCATAGAGACAAGACAAAAGAAAGAATTATACATTAACCGTATTTTAATGGTTCCTTTGTCTGCTGATATCTGAGGGGGTCTCTTTATCGATTCGCTATTGTTGTGAATTGTTAATGTTATTGTGATGTTAATTTATTGGCCTTTGTAAGGTTTTGATGTTCTGAAAAGATAAACGATTTTTGAAAATATTATTTATCCATTTATTTAGCACAGAAAAGTATTCTGGTTTTTGACTTCTTTGATAGTAACCACAGTCTGTAAATAAGTCACATGCTTTTTCTTAAACATAATATTTTCCCATACGGAATTGAACTTTATTTATTCAATTCACACTCACTCCTCTAGTACTACTACCGTACAATGCAATAGTATCAGCCTAGTAGGTAACATTGATCAAAGTAAACCTGGAATAGTCCCACCATTTCATAATTTAATCTTCCCCCCACTTTGTTAACATAATTTTTTTCCCAATTTTTTTTTTTTTAAATCGTTCAATCTACTATTTTAGCTTAACGAAAAACCGGTTTTGGTATCAATTGTAGCATACATTTTTTTGAATAAAATGACGCTAGATGTGCGAATTCCCACACTATCCAGCTGTAAGGTGGAGTTATTTTGCTGGTTTTTGATTGCCACAAAAGACACTGTTCCTGCTGATCCGTGCCACTAGCGACATCGTGCCACCCGCCGATTTGTGCCATCAGAGACCTCGTGCCTCCGTACCACCTCGGCTGGAGACCAAAAAGGTAAAAAACAAGACTTCTACTACAACAAACGCTTCATTGTGGTCAAACGTATTCAGCTCGTCCAACTCGCCTGACAGTGCGTATAAGCTTACCAGCTCGTATAGGTTTCTTCTCTTCTTATCCGAATTAATTTTATACTTGAGCACCATTGGAAGTCCAAATTACATACATAAATTCCTTCTATGTAACTAAAACCTTAAATAATATAAGTTTGTTGAAGAGATTAAATAAAACTTGTTTCCAAAAGATTAGCTCAACAAAGTTTTATCTTTATAATTGATTAATTTATTAATTTATTTATTTATTTTATTTATTTTATTTATATTTATATTTATATTTATTATTTATTATTTATTATTTATTATTTATATTTATATTTATATTTATATTTATATTTATATTTATTATTTATCTACATCTACACTAATATATAAAGCTGAAGAGTTTGTTTGTTTGAACGCGGTAATCTCAGGAACTACTGGTTCGAATGGTATAATTATTTTTGTGTTGGATGGTGCCTTAATCCACTTAGACATTAGGCTACTTAACATTAAGCTGTGACCAATAGCAGCGAAGAATCTGTTTAAAATGGGGAAAAAACGGCAAAAAATATACATTTTTCTGCGTTTTAACGCACTTATCTCAGGAAGTACTGGTTCGAATGGTATAATTCTTTTTGTGTTGGATGGTCCATTAATTGAGAAAGACTTGAGGCTATTTAACATTAAGCTGTGACCAATAGCAGCGAAGAATCTGTGGAAAATATGGAAAAAACGGCAAAAAATATACATTTTTCTGCGTTTTAACGCGCTTATCTCAAGAACTGCTTTATGAAATTCAACAATTTTTTAAATGTTGAATGGTCCATTTATCAAGGAAGGCTTGAAGCTATATAAAATTTAGCTGCGACCAATAGGAGCGAAGAATTTGTGTAAAATGTGGAAAAACGGCAAACAATACAATTTAATCTATATATATAAAAGAACAGCCTAATTTTTGTGTTCGTTCGCTAACCGGGCACACTGGTTGGGTTGACCGATTTTTACTAATTTTTTCTCGAAATGCAAGAGGTATTAGGGTAGAAGGTTTAGCAAAAATAAAATGTATATTTTTCTAATGCAATGATATGAAAAACGGTGCCAATGATAAAAAAATAATGAGTTTCTCACTGTAGTACAAGCCGATCGATTCGATTGATATTTTTGCCAAGTTTTTAATATTTCCAAAAAAAATTTCAAAAGTCAAATATTTCATTTCATAGACAACAAGATATATACATAGATACATAATATGTACATAGCTACATAATGTACCTACATAAATGCTAAAAACCGTAATGAAATTCTTTATATTACGTACCTAATTTCAGTTTTAGTTGCATTTGCATTGGTGAGTATAGCTACAAAAATAATTATTGTTCACGAGGAACATTCAAATTTCATCTCATTTTTTAGGTATCAGACAAATAAATACTGCAATTATTTCCCGTTGTAAACTAAACAGGCCGTAAAATGTGTAAAAGCGGTCGGGGTGGAACCGCCGATGCCCGGCCGGAGGTAAATTCCGTATCTCCCTAGGTCTATCTGTTGGAGCCGTCATGAATTGTGCATACAGGCGGTAAAAATCTGTATGAAATATCTGTCCATGGAATTCGTTGTCGTTTGAACCGTCTTCGGCTTTACTTTCCTTTACCAGATTCTGAATTTACAAAAATCAAATTCACCCTTTTACAAATCAAATTCACCCTTTTACAAATCAAATCACCCATAGAATCTGGTAAAGGAAAGTCGCTCCCCGTCTTCTGCCAGCCACTGGTTGTTGATACAGTCAAGAAGGGAAAGCTTGAACTCCGCAAATAGTTAATGTCAGCTGTTGTTATCCGGCAAAGGAAACCTTTCAGAAGGAGAGACGGGGTGTTTATATATCTTGAAGGATAATCCGGGCGTGATAGTAAACAATAAAGGTGAAATGAAAGGATCCGCTATCACAGGCCCTGTTGCAAAAGAATGTGCTGATTTGTGGCCCCGTAACGCCAGCTCCATCGCTTAAGATATGAAATAAATTTTTTCTTAAACATTCAATGTTCCAATGAAAGCAATTCAAACGGCCAGATTGAGAAATATAAGTATCGCCAAATAGATATTCGATCCTTTGTTGTGATTTGCGTGGTGTTGAACGTTGAAGGTTGGAGGGATACAAATGGTTTTTCAATTGATCGGTTGATGATCGCTTTTAGAAGTGTGGAGAAAGCCAATTTCACTGAAAACATTTCGCGAGAAGCCTTGGAAAATGCGTTGATAATAATTTTAAGAGATGTCTAGACTCAAAATTTTATTAACGGTCAGAGGAAAAGATTATATTGTAAAAGAATGGAATTGAAAAAGAATTTAACTGTTATACCTATATACAAATGTCACCAAATAAAAACAATTGGTTTATTTTGAATTGAGTGAAAGTTTTTTTTGTATGTTTGTATATTTGTCCGGTGTGGACTCTTAAACGGCCCAACAGATATTTTTTATGAAATGTTCATGGTAAATACCTACTATTTCATTCAGGGATGGTTCCTGCGAAAAAAAAATGGAAAACACATATGGAAGAGCGGGAAAGACTGAAAAAAAAAACAACATAAATATACATAGATCGAAAACTTTATTTTTTTTCCCAGAATGGCTTATTTAATGAAAACTCATTGCGAAGCGGGCGGGGGTTTCAAAATCCTGTTCGTGTGTAACCGCATAACTCACAAACGGCTGGACGGATTTGGCTAATTTTTTTTTATTTTGTTCGTGTTAGTCTGTAGATGAAACTTTATTTGCATGTTATTGCATGTGCATAGGTTTTCAAATGGAAAACTGAAAAATTTCAAAAAGGGGTTTTCGAATGGAAAACAAAGTTGTTGATGAAAAACTCAGAAAACTCATTGGTTTTCCAAGGGAAAATTGTTATTGGAGTTGCTCTGAGGGGTGGCGAGACGAAGTTCGCGGGTTCAGCTAGTCTACACTAATATATAAAGCTGAAGAGTTTGTTTGTTTGAACGCGGTAATCTCAGGAACTACTGGTTCGAATGGTTTAATTCTTTTTGTGTTGGATGGTGCCTTAATCGACTTAGACATTAGGCTACTTAACATTAAGCTGTGACCAATAGCAGCGAAGAATCTGATTAAAATGGGGGAAAAAACGGCAAAAAATATACATTTTTCTGCGGTTTAACGCACTTATCTCAGGAAGTACTGGTTCGAATGGTATAATTCTTTTTGTGTTGGATGGTCCATTAATTGAGGAAGACTTGAGGCTGTTTAACATTAAGCTGTGACCAATAGCAGCGAAGAATCTGTGGAAAATATGGAAAAAACGGCAAAAAATATACATTTTTCTGCGTTTTAACGCGCTTATCTCAAGAACTGCTTTATGAAATTGAACAATTTTTTAAATGTTGAATGGTCCATTTATCAAGGAAGGCTTGAAACTATATAAAATTTAGCTGCGACCAATAGGAGCGAAGAATTTGTGTAAAATGTGGAAAAAACGGCAAACAATACAATACAATACAATACAATATAAAGTTCGTTTGAACGCGGTAATCTCAGGAACTACTATTTCGAATTGTAAAATTCTTTTTGTGTTGGATAGTCCATTAATCGAGGAAGGCTTTATTCTACTTAAAATTAAGCTGCGACCAATAGCAGCGAAGAATCTGTGGAAATGTGAGAACTGAGATTTTTTTCTGAGATCTCTGAGATGAAATTATTTTGGATTCGATTTCTCACTCAGCTATTTGACGTGGCTGACATATGTGCAGCAACAATTAGTAAGGTAACCATTAAATCTCAATGATAACTGAGAATTATGTTCCACCAAATGATTTTGCCTCAGTCAAGGTGACATTGAAATCTCAGTGAGATGTTGTTAGGTGGAACTGGCCTAATAACTGCTCAAATTAGAATTTTGAGAGTTCAATTGATTTGTGAATGGGATTGATTGCACTATTTGTGCAGATTATTGTGTTTAAACAATATCATTTTATGTACTTCTTAACTAAAAATATGCTCAGTTTAAAGAAAAAAAAATTTACTTAACGAAAAAAAACGATGCAGAAGTAAGAGAGATATTAGAATTAGGGAGAGTTCACCCAAGGGAATGCTTTAAGTATGAACAATTGAAGGGAATCATAAAAAATGCTCAAATTTTTCAAGTTCAAGAGAATTGCGACCTAGGGAGAGTTGACTGCAATGCAATTTTACAATAACTTCCGAACAAAATTCCCACGCGCGCATGATGCACAAGTCGAGACGATACTCTGGCCGGTGGACGAGGGAGAGGCGGACGAAGTCGCGGGCAACTGCTAGTAATTTATATCCGTGAATCTTCATTTGCCTGTGTTAACAGTTCTTGCAAATTTGAAACGAGAGATACGAGTGCGATTCTTTCAATTCTCTGAATCCTGTGATTGCAAAAGAACGTTAACAGCAAAACTTTGAAAAACAACAAACTTTTCCAAAGGAATGAGGAACAAGATATTTGGAATTAGAAAAGAAGAAGAGGAGAGGATAATAAGTTATCCTCGAAGGATGTATGTATATCACTAAATTTTAAAACTCACTTCACGTGGCAGATAGAGGAGCGAAATGAATAACCAAGATACAACTACCACAGTTATTTCGCTTTTTGAAATGCATCCGAAGTATCCTAAGAGCTTTGGCTTGAATTTGCATAACACATTCCCGAGACCCTTCGTCCTTCCTCCTCCTGAAGTTGACTCATTTCAGGGCCACTTAACACAGCAAGAACTGTGCAAATGTGGCAGTTGGAGAAAAACTGCTCTTTATCCTGTTCTTTGTTGATTGTTGCAGAAAGGAGGATTTATGGCCAGCAGGAACTTCCTAAACGTAACACCTGGCAAAGACTGGATTTACCTCGTTGCCTGCATTTCCTAAACTAAAGAAGAATTCTGCGAAAGTTGTATGAAGAATGTGCCAGAAGGGTTTCGTGTCCTTCACATTCGCTGACGTTCGCTCAGTTGGCGCACGGCCGCCGCATACTATTTGCAAGTGCATCGGAAACTCAAAACTTTGAATGTGGACGAGAGTGTTTGAGTTAACTTTCCGCGTTTCTCAAGAATCCTTCAAAAGTGAACTGCATGCTTTTTTGCGTGTACTTGTGTGTGCATTATTGGGGCTTGCAGCATGTACGAATTTTTTGAAATGATAGAAACTGGGAAAAAGTCCGTTTGCAATTTAGAAGCACGAGTATGACGACAAAACTGTGAGTTGAGAGCAATTACCGGACTAACAGTGATGATGCAAGGCAGAGTGAGGACTCTTTAATTTGTTTGCCAAAGGGATTTTGCATTAACTCAGGTGACAAACTGAAAAAAAATGCTGCGCGACCTTGTTGGGTTGAAGGAAAATACATTTCACACCAAACCGATGATGATGTTTAAAATTAGTTAATTTTAAATCTTCGAAGTGAAAGTAGAAAAAAACTAAATATCAAACGAGTGCTCTACAGGATAGGGGTCATTACGAAAAATACAGGTTTACCATTAAGGATGTATCAGCAAAAATCAAGAATTCATTTTTTCCTTCCATAAAGTGAGTGAGGAAAATTAGTATCATCCTTATTGAACCTAACCTTCTTTCAAAGGACGAAAGGAAGTAAAAGGATCGTTCAAATACTTTGCATATATAATCTTCTGTATTTAAGAAGGGGAAGGAAAAATGGTTAAGCAAGAGCTTTAAAAGCATTTTTTGAATTAAATTATTCGTTGCAATATTTTCCGTAGAACTGCATCAGGAATATCATTTTCAATTGCTAGATTCCTTAAAACTGAATGATGCCGTCCAACTGTCTGTCTGCTTTTCCTTCCATTCTCGGTTTTGAACATCGTGTCGGTTAACACTGTCCCTGGGGTTCCAGAACTACCTAGAGTACACTCGGTCTAAAATCACATATTTGGAGCTCAAGAAAACTCTCAAATGATGGCAAAAGTCAATGAAAACAAATTTCTTGCACTCGTATGCCAAACAACTTGTACACCAATGTGCTTTGTATGGCTTTATTTCACAGCAGCTTCTTCTTATAAGGGTATTGCTTTGACATTAAATCCAAGTTGTCATAATGTCCGCGACTATAGCAACAATAATGGAAACAAATTAAACAGAAAGCACCGAAAACCTTATAAGTTAGAAACAAGAAACAAAATTAGCTCTCGAAAGCGAGGAGAATCTTATTTTCCATCTGAGTGAATTCATTGAATATTCATATGTTACTACTCGAATGTCACTTCTCACACTCCCGCCATCCACCCTAAGTGTATTTTTTTGTTGAAAATATTTTAAAACTAGATCATTCACACCCTCTTAAGTCGGTTAACCAGAGGGAGGATACTTTTGTATGCTTTGTCATGTTATCGTCGCGCTTCGTTGATGCGAATCCTCGCCTACTTTGGAAACAGATTCGTCACATTTCATTCGTCGTCGTATGAGTATTTTAAACATTCTGCTCCTCGAACATTGTGCATCTTCCACATCATGAACTCGTGACGCCCCTTGCACGCTTTTGAATAACAAAAGATTTTACGAGGAGCACAACAAACGAAGGAAAAAGAACATGAAGATGTCCTCAATCATGACTTTTTCAGCAACCCGTCAATAGGTGCCTCAGTGGGAAAAACTTCCTTCTCAAAAAATCTCGCTGTGTGTGTAGGTATTTCATTCTTCTTAATTAGAGGGAAAAATACAATGTTTTGTATTCGTTGTCAATGTATGAAGAAGAATTGTATATTGCAACCTTTACCTCCATCGAAGTGAATTGGAACACAACCGAATCATTGAACCGTAGGTACTCCAACATAACAAACCTCGAATTACTATTCGATGGAAGACGAACTTCTCTTTGACAGTTTTGCCAGATTCATTTGCATGCCACACGAGAAAATTGAAGATAGATTGCAGTTTCCGCCATTCACTGCGGAATAATGTGGTTGCAATGTCTGTTTGAGATTGGTAGAGGTTGCAAAGGTTAGGGACAACGAATAATCATTTGGTAGAATACACAATTCCGGTTTGATTTCACAACAACCTTGAAGTTATTGAGGTAAGAAATATCAGACTTCTATGTCCTTTGGAATGTATGATTTCCTTTGTCACGGAAGATAGTAATTAATGTTCAAATCTCAACTCAGGGAAACAAGATTTTCAACTTTCTTCAGAAAAAAAGTAATTAAAAATTGAAGTGCAATGAATTAGCAGGTTTTTAAGGTCAAATACATTTCGATAAGGGATAAGGCCTACATATAAGCGCCTGATACATTCTTATAATAAAAAAAAATAAAATTTAAGTAAGAGCGTTCAAATAAACAACGTAGTCCAGTCAATGAACGAAAAAAATTGCCTTCACCTCAAAAAAAATCCAACAGTTTTGAAACTTGGTACACTTACTAAGGGATGTCTGGTGATGACCCAAAAAAAAGTCCCCAAGAATCCGACGTGAGCTCTAGCGGCAGTTAAGAGAAACATACGGTTTTTTTCAGTTTTTCACGTTTATCTCAAAAACTATTTGTCGTATCAAAAAATTTTGTTCTACAAAATTAAAGCTCATTAAATTTTATAAAAAAAAGCTCTTATGAACTTTTTCGTATCTCTTATAGTTTATAAAATAACTCTAGCGGCAGTGAAGAGAAACATACGGTTTTTTCGGTTTTTCGGGTTTATCTTGAAAACTATTTGTATTATCAAAAAATAATCTTGTACAAAATTAAAGCTTATTAAATTTCCGAAAGAAAAAAAATTAGGTCATAAATAACTCGACCCACATTGACGGAAAACAAGTAATTTTTTCATGCTTATCATGGTTTCTCGTATTAGTCCAGACAATAAACAATAAACATTCGCATAGAGCTGAAAATTGGTACAGAGCATTAGAACACCGATTAAAGTAAAATGTCAAAAGTCCCCAAAAATCCCATGCGTGCATAAGAAATTATTTAAGGTCAAATGTCGAAAATGTTGGTATTTCATGCAGTGGCGATTCCTGGTCCTCATCCTTGGTTTACCTACGACCCTCGGAAAAGTTAAGACAATAATAAAAAAAAACTCAAAACTGTTGTTGTTCAAAAGTTTTTTTTTTAATTTATGATAAAATTTTTAGTAAGGAAAAATGTTAATTTTATATATTTCAAAAAAAATAAAATAAAATAACAACACATAATGTCCGACAGTTATGATTTAAAACAAATATTAAAATACAAAAATCAAAATAATTAAGAAACTCGAAAAATATTTTTAGTGAAAATTTAAATATAGGTAAAGTAAAAACTGCTTTCACAATTATTGAAATTACAATTTATATTCAGTTTTAAATATTAAATTGAAGTTATAAAAAGAAAAAGATTTGTAAAATCCTTAGAGCTATTTTTTCGTAAAGAATTTTTTTCTTCTTCTAAATAAAATGTTTAAAAAATTCTTAAAAGAAGAAGTTAGTGTTTTTAGCGAATTCATGACGGATGTTTTTTTTATTATTTTTTTTTTAAGTCAAAATTAACCTTAGTAGCCATTCAATTTTGTTGAGCAAAACTCGACAATGTTTGTTTTTTGTTCTCTATGTTCTTCTTGATTGATCAACGAAAAAAAATATTTTTTTTTATTTCACAATTTTAAAATTTTTTGTTTGCTTTTTTTTCAAAATTCCAGATTTCACATGTACCTTTATAAAACCTAAAAACTGACATGCCAAATTTATTTTTCAAGAATTTTCAAAAAATTTGATTAATACAAAATTATTAAAAAAAAAAAAAAAAAATCGCTCTAACGATTTTCAAAACAAAAATTTTTCATAAATTTAAATTTTATACTAGAAAACTCTTTTTCAATTGAAATTTTCAGTTTAAGAACAAAACCTTTTTTGAGTTTCTTAATATTTTATATTAATACCCCGCTGTTGAAGACATGGGCAAGTACGTGCGACCCGAATAAGAATATCTAATTAGAATGTACATAATCCGCCTTATTTATTATCAAATCTTAAAGGTATCTTTAATATTTGGTTTGTTTACCGCTTTATTTTGACGGTAAGTTTTCATTTTATGACTATTCTTAAGTATACTTAAAATACATATTTCAAGGTCTTAAAAATCTTAAACATAAAAAACGTCAAAAACTGAAAATTTGTCATCTAAATAAAGCCGTAAACAATCGGCTTTAATATATTATTTAAGATTTGAGTATAGGTACATAAATAAGAGGAATTATGTACTAAATACTCAAAATGAAGAAATTGATTTACCTAAATCAAAACAGCGACTATGAGCATAATCGTTTCGTGTTGGCGAACACGTGCGTCATCGTACGTCGTCGTGCTTATTGATATAGAAACATTAGAAACACTACAACTACGACCACGAAAGTTGCTTAAGAGTTAAAAATGTGTATCTGTGTGCCTTCTCAGTCGAAGGGAATCGCTTTTTTTTGCGCTCAACCTTCTCTTTATTTTTACAGGCGTTTAGTGGAATGTATGCGTCTATCTCTCTCTGAAGATTGTATGCAAATAGTGACCGCAAATTTTTACGGTATCAGAGATTTTTTGTGTATGCCAAATTCTCATCAAAGGGAAGGGAATCGCTTTTTTTGCGCTTAAACTTCTCTTTATTTTTACATGCGTTTATTGGAATGTTTGTGTCTACTGTTTTTGAAGATTGTATGAAAATAGTAACGGCAATTGTTTACGGTGGCAAAGCGGTGTATCAAATAGATTTTCTGCACAAGTTATTTCTTGTGTATGCCACGTTCTGGTTCAAAGGGAATCGCTTTTTTTTGCGCTAAACTTTTTTTTTGTGTTCAGGCATTTATTAAAGTGTTTGAAACTATAAATTTTTGAACTGTTGATTTGCGGAAGAATATTAAATATCTGAAAATACATTTATTTTTTGAAATTCTTGGTTTACCGCCGATATACTTGGTTACTATGAGGAATCGCCCCTGATTTCATGCATATCTTTGAAACGGGGGAAGCTATCAAAAAAAGTATATCAAAGGCTTGTACGTCTTGTAATTCTCTAAAAAAAAATATGACACTTTTTTTCCTACGAGCAAGCGTTATTTTGACAGATAAGTCGAATAATTATTTCGACTTCAGAGTTATAGACACAGTTTTACTCACATTTTTCCAGGATTTCCAATAATTTCATTTCATTATATTCCTGATCGAGTGAAAACAAGTTACAGAAACAGTTGAATGCGAAAAAGAGATTTTCGACCCATTCCGTCGTAGTTTTGTTCTGATTCGTACTGTTTATGCGAAAACTTATTCGATGTGAGAGTTACAGAACATGGACCCAGGATACGATACCTTGGGAAACAAGATTTTCAACTTTCTTCAGAAAAAAAGTAATTAAAAATTGAAGTGCAATGAATTAGCAGGTTTTTAAGGTCAAATACATTTCGATATACATTTCCGTTGGTTGACGTTATCAACTTCCTAACGTTTTTAAGGGATAAGGCATAAGGCCTACATAAGCGCCTGATACATTCTTATAATAAAAAAAAATTAAATTTAAGTAAGAGCGTCCAAATAAACAACAATTTAAAAACCCTCAAACGAAAAAGACGAACATTCCTTCCCCAACAACAGAAAGTAATCAAATTAAATCCTTGGCCATTATGAGCCACTTTATCCCTTTTATACAATAAATATTCATTTCAAGGTAATTGATGCAAACAAAAAGTTTGTCTTGTGTACCTTTGTGCGTACATCTGTACCTATTCGTTTCGATTCAGACGAAGGACATAACTAGAGCAAAGTTTCCTGGACTCGATATCGATTTGGGTTTATGTACCTATACAAAACACATTCGCTCTATTCAACCAACAGGAACATTAGCTGTATCATCCATAATCCATAATAACGAATTCACTCAGTTCAGTGGTTTGGAAAGCTGAAAAATGATACGATCTCTTTTCTCTGGTGCATCAGGTGTAATAATGTGAACGCCATGGAAGGGAGTCGGGGTGACGGGGTGGCTGCAGAGTTGTGTTGATATCACGACGCCAACGGACCACAGTAAGACAGTAGACAGAAGTTTGATCGAAGGGATAAGGGACGATCCTATAATCGAATCAAAAGAATCAACTTCTCATCTTCGATGAAAGCAAATTATCCTCTGCTGGAACGTGATCAGGATTTCACCTTGTTCTCGAAGGCAGGATTGGCGTTGCTTCATGTAGGTATCATAAGTTCATAATTATAATGGGTAGTTATGCCTTTCATTTGGGGTTTTCTATGTTGCTGGCAGCATGACTTTTTGTTCCTCATAGATGGTCGCAAATGGCGATTTCTTGTTTCTCTATAGCCAGTGCTGGATTATAGCTTAAAAGCTTGGACAAGGGCGTTAAAATACAAGGATGGTGACGGTGAGTGTAAGGTGACTTTTAAATCTTGAAATGCAGGGAATTGGTAGAACCTGAAAAATTAGTAAAGTTGTCTAGGGCAAACTTAAGAGCCAATTGTTATTATACAAAGATTAAAGCTTAGCTAAAACTGACAAGGGCCTTACTCAAAATCATAATGGAATCCACAACTGCCACTTCTCTCTTCTTCTACAACTTGAGATTTTAACTTTTCGATGACTGGTTTTCTAACCCTTCTTTCTCTCGCTTGCAAGACTGTTTGTTCATGTTAGACTTTTCTTAATTTGAGTTAACAATCTTGAATTTAAGAAGCAAGTCTGTGCAACAGGGTGCATAGACTTCAGTCGTTGAACTTACATATTTCTTTTCTTTAGTTTTTTTTGTCACAAGAAAAAAGTGTTGATTTTTTTATTTTTTTTATAATAAGCACGCACTCAAGGGGTTTTTGTTCCCTTTTTATGCCAAAGCACAGTGCGAGCGTTAGGGAAAGTGGGATAGATGGAGAGGGTTTAGGATGAGGTGTCGGTTAACATTGGCTTTGAATTCCTGAACACTGCAGTGACTGGGGAAGAGAGTTCCACATTCGCGTAGTACGGCTAAAGAACGATTCTCTGAACATAACCGTACGTCCGAAGTTGGGCTCGATGGTGAACTGATGGGCATTCCTGGAGGCGCGGGTATTACGGTTGAATATCTTAAGGGGAGGAATGCAACTGGCTATTTCACTAGAGCAATTACCGTAGAAGTAACGGTAGAACAAAGAGAGACATGAGACGTTACGACGGTGTTCCAATGACGTGAATGTATTAGTGATGTCTCTTACACCAATCATTCTTATAGCTCTTTTTTGAATACCGTCCAAGAGGCTTAGGTATGTAGCTGGAGCACCAGCCCAGAGGTGGGAATTATACTCAAGCTTTGGACGAATATAAGTCTTATAGATAACAGCCAGATCAGACGGGGAGAAAAATTTCTTGCACCTTCTTAAGAAACCCAAACATCTTGCGGCATTTTTGGCGACATCGCATATGTGCTCATTCCACAAGAGGTGGTCGGTGATACACATACCAAGAATTTGGAGATTATCGGTTTCACTGATGCAAGTGCCACTCATGGACAGTGGCAAGGGGGGTATGACTCGCTTCAACGATACAAGACAGCATTGAGATTTAGAAGTTTCTAATCCAACGAAGAAGGGATTTATCGATACCGAAAGCACGCATTTTCGGTAAAAGAGCCTGGTGCCAAACGCTATCAAATGCCTTTGAAATATCAAGTGCAACAATCTTACTTTCTCCAAAACGATGTAAAGATTTGTTCCACTGTTTGGTGAGATATACCATCAAATCACCAGTGGACCTGTTGCTGCGAAAGCCGTACTGCCGGTCATTAAGAAGCTTTCGGTCTTCGAGATATTTCTTGAGCTGATAGTTTATCAGCGTTTCCATGACCTTAGAAAGAAGGGACGTAAGTGCAATCGGACGATAATTGGAGGGAGAGGAAGATTCGCCTTTGTTGGGTATAGGCTGGACAAATGCTGTTTTCCAACTGCTCGGAACGAGCCCAGAAGAATAGGATAGATGGAAAAGCTTACGCAAGGGTTTTGCCAGCGTTGAAGAACACCTCTTCAGAACAATAGCGGGGATACCATCCGGGCCAGCGGATTTGTATATGTTGAGATCTTTTAGGACCCTCACTACAGCACGAGTGCGAAAGAAGATTTGTCCCATGGAATCATTGACGCGCTCAAGAACTGACGGAGTCATGACACTCTCTGGCAGCAAAGAGTTGGCGGTGAACTGCCTAGCAAAAAGGTAAGCTTTCGAGAGAGAGCTAACGACTGGAGTATCATCATCAACGAGCGTAGGGACCGAGGAAGAAGAAGAATTCTTCATATTTTTCACAAATGACCAAAAATTTTTACTGCCTTTGGGACATTGCAGTATTTTTGCCTTAGTTTTTGGTCATGTACGAATATGGACATTACAGGCTTTCCTGGCTTGTTTAAACTTATTCCGGTTTTCCTCAGTAGGGTTGGCTTTGTAACCACGGAAACTTAACTCTTTAACCCTGATAACCTCTTTACAGCTCATATCAAACCATGCGTTCTCTTTGGGTCTGATGCTTTTTACCCTATTCGGGATAAAAGTTCTCATTCCCAGAAGAATTAAACTTGTGAGCATATCCGCAGTGGAATCTACGTCACTATCCAGGAAGCATAGTGACCAGTTAAAGATCCTGAAAAAATTATTGAGGCCGTCCCAGTCGGCTTTCTCGTACTAAGTTTTAAGAAAGCTAGTTTCAGTTGTCTTGACGTGGCTATAGTTAATAGGTGTTATAATTTCTTAATAACAATTAGTACCTTTTTATTTTTATGTTTTTAAAAGAGTGTCCGAGAACTGTTGGAATGTTGGAAATGTTTACATCTTGAAGACATAACAATGTCGATTAATATTTCGATGTATGAGCCTATTTCATCATCAATATCTAGCACAAAAGTGAACTATTTTTTGCATGTCAGCGCTGAATCCAAAAATTTCTATTTCAATGCACTCAATTGACAAACATATAAACATTAAAAATCAATAACAATTAAAACACAATTCCCATTAGGAGTTTAAGAATTGCTTCAACCCAAAATGCAAGCACAATTGAACCTAATTGGAAAATGTATTTATTCTAGATAAAAAGCATTACAGAGATAAAATGTATAGTCCAAATTGAAAAACACAACAAAACAATTTCAAAAATTTAATTTACATTATTTGGTCCATATATTGCTTTGTTGAGTGTAATTTAGAGCTCAGTTTATTGTCGTTCATATTTAGAATTTAGGTGTCCCATTTGTCAAATAGTGAAGCTTTGCTGAACGTTGCATTATTAAATTGTAACAACTACTAAGCTCTATATGTACATATTTGGAATTTTATGGATTAGTTACATTTTTTAAGTTAATTTGGGTCGGATCTCGTGTTGAAGCTTAATGAGAAAGCAAATAATTGCAAAAACAAGTATTATTTGTTCTTATTACAGGAATATCTAAGTATGATATTGACATTCATTCATTGGATAGAATCATAGTTTTGAAAAAAAAAAAAAAAACGTTGTAAAAAAAAGAGTAACTTTTGTGTCTTTATGTTTGACTTTAAACATTGATTTTCCAAAAACTATTCACCCGGAAAAGGAGATAGAAAAAGGCAGCCAAGGAATAATAATAATCCCACCTTCATTCTACGTTTCTCCATACTACATAGCTACATACATATACGTATTTATTCATTTTTTTCAGCTGTCTAAGGAAGTACAGTATAAAAGCTTCCTTTGTGTGATCATGCTATGGTTGAATTCAAAAATATTATAGTTTTCGTTCACCTTTCGTAACATTCTCGTTATTGGTTCATTACTGCCATAATCAGTTCTGAGCTTGATGAAATTGGGGAACTGATCTTAGAGAATGAGAGTTACCGTTAATACCGTAAATTACCCTCTTGAGTCAAGGAGGGTGGAAGATTCTGCAGCACCGGATAAAATTTTTCGTACGAAAATAATATCGGCAACTTCACTACGTTTTTCTCAAGATTGTAAGTTTATAAGCCGCAACCGTTCTTGATACGTAGGTAAGTTGAAATTGTCAAACCATGAAAGTTCTCTTAAGACGAAACGGAGGAATCTACGTTGTATTGCTTCAATTCTCCTTATATGGACTTGATGATAAGGGGACCAATACATGGCTGGCGTATTCCAGTAGAGGCCTTACAAACGTGGTATAGAGAGATTTCATAACGTAAGGATCCGAAAATTCTTTAGACCAACGTTTAATGAAACTTAAAGCAGAATTAGCTCTGGCTACGATATTGTCATAGTGAGACCTAAAGTAAGCTCACTATCGCAAATAACACCTAAATCTCGGGTAGTTGTTACTCTGTAAACAATAATACATTCGTTGATATAATAGTCCCGTGTTGGCGGACGGAACCGTTTAGGAAAATATATTGTTATTTGTTTTGCATTTGAATACATTAAGTTCTAAATTGTTTTTGACACCAAACAAAGAAATTGTTTAAATCGGTCTGCAGGGGTAAGGCATCATCGGGTGAAGAAGTCATTCTAGAGATTTTCATGTCATCAACGTACATTGAAACTTGGGAATTTACAATCACAAATTCTACATCATTAATAGTCAGAATCCTTAAGGCACCCCCGATTTTGCAGTAAATGGTTCTCATGTTGAATTGAATATTTAAATAAAATGCAATATTTACGGTCGGATAGGTATGATTCCACCCATTCAATGAAACCAGGAGGGAATCCAAGAGCCCTTAACGTGAAAGATATAATACTGTGGGAAATTTTATCAAACGCCTTGCTAAAGTCAACATCAACTTATTTTTTACGAATGTATAAGGAACAAATTCAGTTAAATTTGTGGTCGTTGATTTCCCTTTTGGGTTGTTTGGCTGAAAATAATGATTTACATTGAAAGTACAATCAAAGTGTCGAAGATAATACTCACGAATAATTTTGGAATGCAAGATAATTTGGCAATCGGCCTGTAGTAAGAATTGATTAACAGCCTTTCTTGTGAATAGATATTATGAAATAATCTTTCCACTATACACTTCTTTAATACAATTGCAGGTAAACCATCAGGCCGTGAAGAGAAATCATCTTTAAGTTTACTTATATCGTCAACAGTAATGTTGATCAATACCAATGATGTTTGGTAAAAATTACTGTCGGAAAAAGCAGGACTGAAAAAATTAGCATACAAAGTAGTTATTATTTTGGAGTCATTAGAAGAGTGATCTAAATAATTAAGGGTACTAAGATATCCATTTGATTTTTTTTTTATGTTAATGGCGATTGGGATCTGAGATAATATCAAATTGCATTTGATTGATAAATGCATCATAGAGGAGTTTTGAGAGAGCAGAGAACTCATTGTATTGTATTGTATCTAGAATCTTGATCATAAATATTTTTTCCATAAACTATTTCGGGAGTTGCGGAGAGTGCGAAGTTCTCTTGAATACCATGGAGGTGACGATGAGGTAAAACTTGAATTTGAATTTCTCAACGGTCGGTTGAATGGTATGAGAGCCTGTTTTTAACTAGACAGGTTTTGTCTAATGTGATATTTGAGGCATCTGTGCTCCAAACGTCCTCATTTTAATAATTTCTGAGTAATATTGCATCGATTTACCTATTCTTTCTCAAAAGTTGTGAAAATCCAAATTTTATAACAAAAAAAGAAAGAAAATAGCTCAACGACAACGAATAAGGTGCGACAAGGTTTCTTACACCCTCAATTATGTTAGCGTGACGTAACGCAGGCGTTAAATCCATCCAGTTAAAATCGCTTATCAATTGAGAGGACATAACTCGATCCAGTCTAGACATTTGTCGTTTTTCAATTATACCCACCCCTTTCACTGCTGGCACCGCCAGACTTTAATAAATAGCCATCGCATTACAATGAATGTGTCGCCTTTATTATAATAAAGTAGCAACAACATTAGTCCACTCTGGCATGCTATTTTCCATATCAAACACAAAAACCTCACAACTATCCTACACTTAAAGCGTGTGGGTGGCTTTTTTGTAATGCAATGACAGCTGGATTCGCCAATTGTGGTATTGCTTTAACCAACCAAACCAATCCATCCTCAAGCTGGGTCCTCAAAGTAACAACATGCTCAATTGAAGTACGGCAAGTGAAATAAATGGATTGCAGTTTTCACATTCGAAAAAGGATTTTTTTTTTTTTTTTATAAATCGTATTCACTGTTCACCTCGATTTATTATATGCATGAATATATTGAAGATCCGAAGTTGCAAGCAAATGATACCTTAGCCTGAATGAAAAGGAGGGTGACAATGTCATAACCTGGAAAATTGTATTTGTGGAAAAATGAAAGTTGAAATTTGTGGAAATTTGTTTTCTTTAATTCACAAAGTCAAATATTGGCTTTCGTGTGAAATTAATTGAGAAATAATCATTTTACTATTTTTGTTTATTTTTTTTTAGGTTCATTTTTTTTTGATTAAGAGACAAAAGGATTTGACAAAATTTCACTGAAAATAGTTCGTCCTCTTTCTGCGTGATCGGTTTGCTGTTCCAGTTCTAACAATTGCACCTGGACTTGGGGAAAGTTGTCGACGACCGCCAAATCTCAATCCCAACTCGGGTCCAACACGAGTTTCGGCTACGTAGAGCTCAGGATGCCTTTGTGTTCCAAAATATTCAATGATGACGCTTTGAACTAGAACTACTTCCAACAAAGACAAGCCCGCAACCAAAAATATTAAAATAAATCTCATTGTAACAAGTTAAACACAAAATTTGAATTTATTCAATTGATGAACTCGAAAGCTGGAAGCTTAAAATGCAACTGAAATCCATATTCAAATTTGACCGACATTTATTCAAGTTTTAATTTAGTCATTATTTTGTTTGGGGATTTCTTCTTAAAATTTGTCATTATGGTAATAGAGGAAGCAGTAAACGAGTTTTTATTTGCATTTTTAATGAATTTTAATTGGCAAATGAGTAGGTACATTATTTTGCTTATGTTGTTATTTTTGGCTTACAGATTTTCATCCTCTTAATTCAAGTTCCCTCGTCTAGGTACTTAAAGATAAAATTAAGAATTCAACATTATTTTGCCTTTATAGGTAGGTAACAAAACAACAGTGATTGCCCCACAACATTTTATTTCTTAACTTTATTTTGTTGTTAAAAAGGGATAACAACGACTTAGCCAAATACGCTTGATAGAATATCATTTAGGGCTTTCAATAAATTACTTCCTTACTTAGTTAACTCATAGGAACACACCATGGCGAACGAATTCCGGAAAAGTTCTTCAGTTCCCCAACTTAGGTTAAGAAATTTGGGACCCTGATTGGATTGGAAACAAAAGACTTAGCCCTGAATGTTTTATTACTTAGCAACATAATAATAATAATTCATCTTCTAGGGGAACACTGAACAGCTAGGATTTAGGTAGGAGTTCTGATCTGACAATATGATCCATAAGGGAAAGTGGGGCACCTTGATACGATTTTCACTTGAACGACAAAAAGTCGCAAAATTTTAAGCTTAAAAAGAAGGTACAGTTTTTATACTGATCAGTATCATTTTTGTAAACTTATTCAAAACGATATTTCTCACAACTTCATCTGTATCAAACTGCCCCAGACGTGGGGCACATTGATACATACTATGGAGCACTTTGATTCATGGCAAACAAAAATGTACTTAAGACACCAGAAACAGTCACTTCATTAATATTGTATATGTATATATAACTACCCCATAGGGGCACATTGATACGGATCAAACTACCTTGTGGTTTTGTGTATCAATGTGCCCCAAGTGTCCTCACTGAATTGAAAAATAAACATCATGGAAAGTGAAATAAAACAATGTATTTTAAGATACAAAACACATTAACAATAACATTATCTTACAATCTAAGTTGAAATGAAATGTATGACACGAAATATTCTAGGCGAAAAATCACTCCAAAAAAATATAAACAAATTTACTTATGCACTTAAAAAACACGTTTGCTTTTGCTGAGGTATAACGGATGGCCGAAGATGAAGGACAGTTAAGGGTGTACCTGTACAAGTACATATATGGTTTTATAGAAATGGTTTGTTGTGCACCTGTTTGAGTGGCCTACTGTGATTAGTTTTCAAACAATATCGAATGTATCTATGTGCCCCGTGTATCAATGTACCTCACTTCCCCCTATATTCTCGAAAATATTTTTAGTTCGATCTCACTTAGTTGTGTTGCTTGTGATATTTAATAATTTTATGTATTTCGATTTCCTCTTTTAATATTGCGTTGCGTATGTTGAAAGCAACATAAAAAAACACCCCATCGAAACAAAAACATCGATTTTTCGATTCCAACATCTAACCAGCAGCACATCTCTATCAAAGTTCCAATCAGACAAAGACAATTAATCAGTCGAACATGTTGCAACCACTCGTTTCACCTTTCACTTTCAAGCCTTCGAGTTCGAAGTTCGAATGCTCAAAATTCAAATCAACCAACGACAAAAGACAAAACATAACTTCTTGTTTGTTCTTCTTCTTGGTAAAAAAAACTCTGCAGCATGTTGCTGGTAATCTGAAACCAAAACCAATCAGAAAACAAAATTTAACCGACGACAAAGACAACAACAAAAACACTAGAAACATTCAGTTTTCAGTCTGCTTGGAAAATCGAAACAGTTTGTTAGAAATGGTCGCTTGCGAAGGATGCTACCGCGCATACAGGATTTTATTGTTTTCCTACCAACAACATCCCCCATTGCCTGTTTAAATTTAAAAAATAAGAAACAAGGAACAATAAAACAAAACGTTATTGCAAAAAATGGCTTGAAGTAATGGTCGGAAAAAAGTTTGAATTGGATTTCAAAATTGTGCCCGTAGTTTCAAAATTCCATTGATTGAGTGGATTTGAAATAAAAAATCAAGATTCAAAAATATTGAAAAAAAAAACAACAACAAAAAAGTGCGTAAAAAAATCATTCAGAAACTCGCATTTTTAATCTTCTTTGCTTATCTGCCTCTCTTCAATCTAGATAGTTTTTGTGTGTTTTCGGTGGTTGTTCAGTTTCGTTTTTGATTTCGCTCTTTTTTTTTGCTGTGGTTGTGTTGTTCATCAAAAATCTGCTGTTTTCATAACCGTGTTACAAATTCTCTGTTCTACCATCCGCCTTCGCCGGACCCAAGCCCCAGTCATATGTCTTGCTCTTGACTCGACTCGAACTCGGTATAATAAAAATCAAGTCAGGTGTTTGTACCTTTTTGTGCTTTTTTTATTCTACGTTGATATTATTGCATTACACTCACCTTTTACAATAAGACGGCACTGGTGCGGCGTCATGCCTCATACATAAAGGTGTATTTACAGACTTTTTGTGAGGGCGAGCGAGATAGTGATTAACAGCGGTGTTTTATTCCGTTCCCGTTGTTGTATCTCGTTTCTCGTAGATACTTGACGTCCTCGTTCGTCGTCATCGCATCGTGCCAACTGGAAGCAGCAGCACCACAATAGTTAAAAAAAGAAGACGTGCGGATTGAATTTGGTCTTTCGGTACTCAACCTCAACCTCAACCCGACTTGCGTGTATTCGGTTTTGTGGTAATCGTACCGTGGTTCTTGTTTCTCCTGCCTTCGGCATTATTTTCATCATCAAGAAAATTAAAAAGGTAGCATCTTTGTTTGCCATTTGTGTATGTGTTACAGAGGAGCACTTTGTGTATGAGTTTGCTCTTACTTGTGTATCGAAAGGTGTAATGAAAGTTTAAGGTGTTTTCCTGGGTGCAGGGAAATAACTTCACGGGAACTTACTCCACTGAGGGATTTAGTTCCCTCGAAGTGAGAACTAAACCCACTTTAGTAAAGTGGATCTAGTTCCCCTGTACGGTGAGAACTTAGTTCACTTTTTTATGGGAACTAAGTACACATTTAAATATATGAAGTTGGAACTACCTCCCAACAAAGATTGTAAAACTACATTTTGCAATAATAGAATTTTTGAACTTGTTGAAGCTTATCTTGATGAGTGCAGTCGATTAGATATTTTTTATTATTCTTTTGTAAGTCTTGAAAACTAAATTTCTGAATAAAGCATGAACGAAAATATTGAGAAACTATCATTCGGAAAAACAGTTTTCAAGACTTATGAAAATAATCAAAAAGATGGCGCTTTTTTTGTTTTCAGAATTTCTGAATGACTTATACCCAATTTCATAAACAAACACTAAAAGTACTTTTAGCAAGAAATCTTTTTAAATTTGATCAGACCCTTAAAACTTTTGAGTTTCACCAACTTGAAATGGGAAATTTTTGGTAGCGAAGTCTAGTCGGTTCAAAAATGGTTTTCCGGACTAATCAGTGGCGTAGATAGCTTTTCGCTATGGGGGGGGATGGATCTAGTTCGCTCATTTTTACTTCCGACATCTATACTAATATTTAATATATAAAGCTGAAGAGTTTGTTTGTCTGTTCGAACGCGCTCATCTCAGAAACTACTGGTTCGAATTGTAATTGAGTTGGATAGTCGAGGAAGGTTTTAGGCTACATAACATTAAGCTACGACCAATAGGAGCGAATCAGTGTAAAATGTGGAAAAAAACGGCAAGAAAGTATTTTTTTTTTTTTTTGAACGCGCTGATCTCAGGAACTGCTAAATCAAATTAAAAAATTCTTTTTGTGTTGAATAGTCCAATTATCCAGGAAGGCTTTAAGCTATACAAAGTTTAGCTGCGAATAATAATCGCAAAGCTTCAGTTAAAAGTCTTACCTACTAAAACGGGGAAAGTAATGCATATTTGAAGGCTTCGAGTTAAGAAGAATTTTGAATTAGGGCGAGTCGACTAATACACAATTTTAAAATAACTTTGCAATCAAATTCACGCGCATGATGCACAAGACGCACCTCTGGCCGGGAGGGAGAGACGGACGAAGTCGCGGGCAACTGCTAGTATAGAATATACGAAAAGTTTTGGATTTTTGTCTGTCATGCTGTAAACGCACCTGCAACTTGAACCACTGGTCCGATTGACTTAAAACTTGAAAATTTGAGGTTTGAGCGAGTTCGCTGTGGTCTTTTTTTTATTTTTTTATTTTTTAAGATCAAAATTAAGGGAAGCCACCATACAATTTTTTTTGGCCAAAAACCAAAAGATTCAATTTTTTCAAAAACGATTTCTTTTTAACTTCCTCCAAAATACAAAAAAAAAATTAAAATTTGTTTTTTGTATTTTTTAAAAACCTTTTTAAACTTATTTAAAAATTCTATATCTCGAAATCGGATCAATATTTAAAATCGAAATTCACTAACAAAATGCAAATTCACATATTCTTGAACGCTGCATACTCAAATTAATTTTAGGAAATTTTCGAAAAATTTTATATATAAAAAATTAATTTAAAAAAAAAACCACTCCAAATAACTCGCAAAATTACGACGAATGATTGTCAATCTGCCGCTTGTGTTAGACATGCTTTATGTAATGGGTAATAGCGCATTTCGCTTCCTGGTAAAAATGAATTAGTGTGAGTTATCGTTACCGTTAGGATTCGCGTTAACTTCATCGAAGTTGTGCGAACATTTGTGTTCGTGTGGATGTGTGTGTTGCGTGTTTGGAGCGGTTTCTTACACCAAATTAACAATGTGACACACGGCGAGAAGAAATCTAAATAACTTTCAATTTTTGTGTCAGTGTGGGTTTTTGTGGAAAGCTGGATTTAAGCTCTTTTTCTTGCGCGTTTACCTATTATCAGTTGGTGAGAGAAAAAATACTTTTTAAAAATCGATATAATAGCCGAAGTAATAATTTCTTTCAGATGAAGTTGACTTTGTGTTTTCCCCGTAGTAGGTATAGAAATAGAATGTACAATTTACAATGCCTCTAGGAATCCTGTGAGTACTAATTAGACTTGATTCACGTAGGAAGTAGGTACTTTATTTCAAAGTGCGTTTCTTTAACTTATTTGGCTTGACTGGCTATGTTGAACAATTATGAATCCCAATGGGGGGGGATATATCCCCCTGATCCCCCCCTATCTACGCCACTGGGACTAATGACCCACTATGGTGGTGAAAAAATTTTGCCCAAAAGAGAATCAATTTGGGGTGTGAAAATAAAAAAAATTCGCGCGAATATTTTTTATTTTCACACCCAAAATTGATTCTCTTTTGGGTTTTTTTCTCGGTTAAAGTGGAAATTTACACATTCGAAGGGAACTACAACCACTATTTGTTTAAGGAACTTAATTCCCACCGTACATAGGAACTAACTACACTTTACAAAAGTGGAGTAAATTCTCACTTGGCGGGAACTTAATCCCTCAGTGGAGTTAGTTCCCGTGGACTTATTTCCCTGCACTGTTTTCCTGCACCAGCTACTGCACTGCTTCTTAAATAAGAGAACCCGGATTTGTTTATTTATTGTTCTCTTTGTGCGTTTAACTGTCATTTTATGAGTGCAGTGAATTCCCAGTGGAAAATAGTGTAACTTTGTTAATAAGTTGGTCTTGGACACTTCGTCCTTTAATCGGAACCATTTAGAAATACCTTCAAATCTGTTTCCGGATTTGTAGAAGTCGGTTTTTTGAAGGATTTAGAATCGCACGAGACGACAACTTAAACAACTTGTGCTACTGGTTTTTGCTTTGCATAAATATCTCTGTGCATCTCTGTGAACAGTGTATACAGAGTTAGAGAGGACTTCAACATCAATCTGTTCTAGAAATAGTTCGCTCTGATTATGTCTTAGTATCTATGTGCTTATAAAAATTGTCCATCTTGTGTACTTATACCTGTTTACCACTTTAAGAAAGAACTGGGAGTCAACGAACGCTTGCAATCCGTCTCGATAAATTCTTTAACCGCATCGCTTCCAACTAAAACGTGTATTCTTCGTAGTGTTGGACTTGCAGTGCATTTGATTCATCTGACCGTCAGCTTCGTATCAACAAAGTGGAATATTTTAAATTGGATTTGGATTGATTAAAATCTTCTACGGGACGAATGGATGTAAGTGGCTTTGTTTCTCTCTTTATTTTGTTTAGAATTCATAGAATTCATAACGAACAAATTTGTTGGGATAGAGACTGACCCATAGCTTTTAGCCATTTAGATATTAAAAGCAAATTGGCAAAATCAAAATTTTCATCACAAAGAATGTCGAGAAGCCAAATCCAGCAACTGAGAGACAGACAGACCCAATGCGTTTAATACGGAAGCATGAGCTGAATTTTAATTTGATCTACATATTTTTTATTCCATGCCAATCAGCCTAAAAAGCTCTCCACTTCTAACGTGTTTCTGAGTAAAATTCGAATTGGTAGCTTGTTTGAGATTTTTGTTATGTTTTTGTTTCAATAGTTGGTAGGTATTTCTGTATGAGAGAGTTGGTAATTCAGAACTGGGTTTTGTAGTGTTCGTTTAGGTTTTATGTTAATTTATTTATTTGTTGTTGTTGTTTTTGTTAAGAAGTTTTGATACCAATAATGGCGCAAATTTTGAAACATTTAAACTCTACTTTAAATCCAGTTTAAGATAGGAGTCGACTCTAAAATCAAATTTTAGATTCAGGGTCGACTTTATCTAATTTTTGAACGACTTAAAGTATACTTTTTCGTTAAAGTGGTCGTCTAACTTTAAAACGGAGACAGCGTTCGTTTAACTCTTTAAAGTATAGTTTTGAACAAGCAGATTTTGAGATTTTCGAAGATTTTGAAGTTAAAAGAAAGCAAAGAGTTTGTCAAATTCGTGCATCCTCTTATTTAAATTCAAATATTCATTTATCATTTTTGTACAAAAAAAAAAAATCATGAACCACGGGACTACCAAGCTAGATTTGCTGCTTGTTTTTTGACACTTCTTGTAGTTGTGTGTGTACGTTGTTTGCTTTTAATTTTATTACCTAATAGCAGTTGCCCGCGACTTCGTCCGCCTCTCCCTCGTCCACCGGCCAGAGTATCGTCTCGACTTGTGCATCATGCGCGCGTGGGAATTTTGTTCGGAAGTTATTGTAAAATTGCATTGCAGTCAACTCTCCCTAGGTCGTAATTCTCTTGAACTTGAAAAATTTGAGCATTTTTTATGATTCCCTTCAGTTGTTCATACTTAAAGCATTCCCTTGGGTGAACTCTCCCTAATTCTAATATCTCTCTTACTTCTGCATCGTTTTTTTTCGTTAAGTAAATTTTTTTTTCTTTAAACTGAAGTACATAAAATGATATTGTTTAAACACAATAATCTGCACAAATAGTGCAATCAATCACATTCACAAATCAATTGAACTCTCAAAATTCTAATTTGAGCAGTTATTAGGCCAGTTCCACCTAACAACATCTCACTGAGATCTCAATGTCACCTTGACTGAGGCAAAATCATTTGGTGGAACATAATTCTCAGTTATCATTGAGATTTAATGGTTACCTTACTAATTGTTGCTGCACATATGTCAGCCACGTCAAATAGCTAAATGAGAAATCGAATCCAAAATAATTTCATCTCAGAGATCTCAGAAAAAAATCTCAGTTCTCACATTTCCACAGATTCTTCGCTGCTATTGGTCGCAGCTTAATTTTAAGTAAAATAAAGCCTTCCTCGATTAATGGACTATCCAACACAAAAAGTATTTTACAATTCGAAATAGCAGTTCCTGAGATTACCGCGTTCAAACGAACAAACTCTTCTCTTCTCTTGTATTGTTTGCCGTTTTTTCCACATTTTACACAAATTCTTCGCTCCTATTGGTCGCAGCTAAATTTTATATAGCTTCAAGCCTTCCTTGATAAATGGACCATTCAACATTTTTAAAAATTGTTCAATTTCATAAAGCAGTTCCTGAGATAAGCGCGTTAAAACGCAGAAAAATGTATATTTTTTGCCGTTTTTTTTCCATATTTTCCACAGATTCTTCGCTGCTATTGGTCACAGCTTAGTGTTAAATAGCTTCAAGTCTTCCTCAATTAATGGACCATCCAACACAAAAAGAATTATACCATTCGAACCAGTAGTTCCTAAGATAAGTGCGTTAAAACGCAGAAAAATGTATATTTTTTCCCGTTTTTTCCACATTTTCCACAGATTCTTCGCTGCTATTGGTCACAGCTTAATGTTAAGCAGCCTAATATCTAAGTCGATTAAGGCACCATCCAACACAAAAAGAATTATACCATTCGAACCAGTAGTTCCTGAGATTACCGCGTTCAAACAAACAAACTCTTCAGCTTTATATATTAGTGTAGATTTGCCTTTTTGAGAGTTCTTATAAACAAATAACCCTTGTAGGGAAATTTATTCCTGTTTTTTAGGAATATTTTTAACCCATTTCACAGCACACTTTTCCACCTTCACTATCACAAATACAAACAAAACAAATTGGAACATCATTTGGATTTTTATTTAAACAAATTTTCACAAAGTAAAACATAACATTAATTAGAACTAAATATACAAACACTGTAACTAATTTTTGTTAACTCTCATCGACAAATACTAACAACTCAATATGCAATGTCACACGAATATGAAAATATACATGCATTTTAATGCCATCTTTCAGCATCAATTCATTGTAGATTTGTTCGTTGTCAAAAATGCAATAATTGTCTAATGAATGGAATATCAAGTGAAAACCGAAAAATGTGTTAAAAGCTTCAAAGTTGATGATAAAAGTTGGTAATATGTAGTAGCATTATGTAATTGTTGTTGTTTTTCGAAATGATCTCTAATATAGATAACTCTGATGGCGAATATATATGTTATGAGGATATCAGTAAACAACATTTTATTTACACAATTATTATCACGAAAGAAATGAAAGAATCACACAGTTTTACGCACCCAAAATACTTTATAACTTCTTAAATGAAAAAAATGTTTTGAAACAAAATACAATTATATGACGGATGACGCAGCATCGTCAAAGGTTGTCGAATGTCACCAGCCAAGAGAATCATGGCATCGGTAAAAAACAGCTAATTTAGTCTATGAAATTCAAATGAAATAATTCCATATGGAAATTCAGACAAATTTGTCACATGTGACATATTATAGAAAACCCATATCGTGCAAAGCAGGCTTAAAGGAGGACAATTTGGAAATCATACCCCCCAGATTTTGAGGATGATTCCTTTAAGGCAAAATTTGTAATACCTATATATCTACATGTTTGTATTTCTAATTTGTGTCTTCACTCACTTATACCTACATATTGGATTAAGAAAATCGGTTTCTCAATGGGAAAAGGATGTGTCAAAAATGACTGTTGTCCTTTTCTTATTTAGAAAATAAGCTTGCTATCTTGCATTGAAACTTCGCTTCAAACTTTTTCAGATTATTTTTCAAGCCAAGGGAAGTCACTCCGAATGATAATTGAAATCTAATTTAGTCAGAAGAGTGATAAGCTCCAATCTCAAGATTAGTAGAAAATATTATTTTTTTCGTCTTAAATTTCTTCAGCGGAAGCATCTGAAAAGCCCAATTTCCATACGACAATGTTTACAAATATGCTAACCACAAAAATTAAGCCCAAGCTTATCGCCGGTTGAAGTTCATGAAACAAAATACATCCAAATGAGGTTTACCACATAAGAGTGGTACAGCAAAGTGCTGGAAAGAAAATAATAAACTGCAATTTTCGTAATTTACCCTCCAATATGGAATGCAATTAAAAACAGCTTTCATGTAGTATGTTTGCCGTTTCCCTGCAATTTACTCCTATCCGAATGAATACTATGTGTGGATTCCCTCTTTCCCTCTTTTCTACATGTGTTGTTTGTGAATGAAATCTTGTTTCTTCTTGCTGTTGATTGCAGCTAATAGAATTGTTCAAGAGGCCAACATTTCTCCAAGTGATGTTCTTCATCATCGCGAACATTTCTACATTTGTTTCTCGTAGCTAGTCTAAACATTAAACTTAAGTTTGAAATTGTTAATTGAGTTAGGGAACAATTTTCTAATTAAAAAATATGAAGATTAATCGTTTCATCTTGCAGACATTCTAATTACATAAAATTCTTGGGTCATATTCAAATTAGATCGAATTTAATAAAGTCTAAAGAGAAAATTGAAAGCTATGCCTATGTAAGCTCTCTCCCTGGTTATAATCCATTTTCAGCTTAGAACATAAATGTCTCATAAATCGAAATAAAAAGAAATTTCAAATTGCCCTTTAAAACTAAATTATTTCTGTCGTAGGTATTATGTTGTCATAAACTTACGCCATTACTTTGATACAGGAAAAAAAATCATAAAAATCAAATTCCTTGTCCGCCTTTCCCCCAAGAGCAATGAAAAAGTTTTCTAATTAAAGTAAACAACAACTCGTCTGTAATATCTTTTGTCAGTGATATGTTATCAAGGAAAAATTTAATAAATGAGACTTTCTGTTTCTTATTCCTTCAAGATTGAAACTTAAATGTTTTGTTGTACCTAATATTTGAAAAGGACAAGCGCCCACATAAAAGTTCCTATATTTACAAAACAATAGTAAGATTTAAATTTAAATCCCTAGCTACTTTGAAGGATTTTGTGTAGGGGTTTCCTTAAAATCTAGCTATATTTAAGGCAATTTAAGGCACTCCTTATTAACAAAAAGAAAGTCGAAGTAGGTTCATGTAAGGTAAAAGTAAACACTTAAGCAATTTTCGGCGTACTTGAATGATGTCAGATTAATTCAAATAAAATTTTAATTAGATCAAAACAAATAAGAAAGGAGTAATGACTTGGGCTCCTGGGAAAACAAACATGCTTTTTGTTTTTTGTTTGCTTTACAGAAACGATGAATTAACTTAGGTGCCAACTCATTTATTTCAATCAGACAAACCTTGGGAAAATGTACAGCAAATACCAACAGTAAGCACGAAAGGATGTGTTGGTACATCTCAAGGCTTATAGTTATATAGTTTTCACAACAGAAAATTAAACATTGAATTAACTTTTTTGAAAATTCTTAAAAGAGGGTTTTCTTAAACACACCTATGTAACCTATTGATCCCGCTCAATGCAACCTACCAGTAAATCTTAAAAACTTACTTAAAAGCAGTTTGAGGTTATGGGTGCTGATATAGAAATCAAATGAATTTGCATTTTATTTGACCGAACGGGGCATACATATACGTATCAGTGGTTCGTTGAGCCCGTGGGAGGAGTACGTAGTATGTTGGTTAATAGAAGGGTCGAGTGTTTCTCAGGTCTCGGGTATAAGTGTTCAAGAAAATTGAGTTATTATAAGAGATAAGCAATCAACTGAGCCAGAAAGTTCAATGCATTTCTCCAAACAAGGTATTGAAGTGCAAAACAAAAGGATTTTCGTTGAATTCTTTCTATCCCTGATATGGTAGGTACGTCTTGACCAAGGAAATGTCGGATAAACGCCATGGCAAGAGATCGGGTCAAGTAGTGGTTAGAAAATTCCTTAGACTATCGCTTAGCAAAACCTTATGCACAGTTGGCCTTAAATATTTCTTCAATATGGATAAGAAATTTATGTTCACAGTCACATAAAATCCTCAATTCGCGTATTCTTTCTAATATTTATACTATCTGTACGGGATGACTATGAAGATAGTAGATGTTTTAATGCGTTTACGTGAAACGATCATTGCCTTGCCTGACATTTGCTAATGTTGAGTTCTAAGCAATTTTCGGTACACCACGTTGAGAAACTGTCGAGATCTGTTTGGAGGAAAGATATATCTTCACGTGCTGCAATGATTTTGAAAATATTAAACCATTTCAGGAAAACGGGTTCAAAGCTTTAAGAGGATAGTTCAAAGACAACAAGATAACCTAAACCCACAAGTGAGAGTAGAAGTTTGATGTGCTTACTGTAGTCGAATGTTGTTATAAGTTCATATATATTCAAAGATTGCAATTGGTAATGTGCAGGTGGTATCAGACCGATATGGTTTGGAACGATAAGTGAAGCCTTTTAGCTGGTGATTGATGTTAATGCAACTAGACAGTGTTAAACTTTTTTCTGTGAAGCCTGAAGCTACGTAAAAGATCGTTCTAAGGCAAATATAATACTCGATTTCTAGACGAATTAAAACCAATATTATTCAAGTTTTAACAGATATACAGCCGGAAATGTGCTCAGAAGTGGCTAAAAGTTACATCGAATCTTTCTAATCTTTCCGAGGCGGTCACTTGAATGATGATTGCAAACCTTTAACTTTTGAATTGAATCCAAATAATATCGCTATTCTTTGTGTGATTTGTTTCGCTCTATTTTCGACAAATGACAAAAGTGCCTCAAAAAATTTCTCATGAATCTATACACAATTCCGCACACCACTTTTCAACAACAGCAGATAATGCCAAAATAATATTTCCCGTAATTGATTGCCTCTAATTTCTTTGGGTACCTCTGTCCCAAAATTGACAACATAGTGTCAGACAATACCTCGTATAATTTTATGTAACAGATGAAAAGCCGATGCGAATGAAACAGAAAGAATAGAATAGAAAACAAACAAACAAACACAAAAACCGGCAGTTACAGTGAATGTTCTTCAAATATATACAGACAATATTCAACAACAAGTTCCCAATTCCCATGTATATTGCTTTGAGGGATGATTTTTTTTGATACTGAGTGAATTTGCTGTGCTGGCAACAATCCAACTATACAATTCCAAACGACTAAAACAAGTGATGATTTTATGGATTTTGCATAAGGATAACGGTAATATATTATGATCTCGAATCTCTCCAGAAAACAAATATGTAGTCCGCAGTAAAGTTAGTTGGAGCTAGCTCTATCCCAGCTTTTACAAACAAACCCGTCCAAGGGTGGCATGACGGTATCGTCAATATATGCGGCACAAATGTTTTTGTCATTTTAGTGTAACCACGAAATTCTGATGAGGATAACACTGTTTGCAAATT
The DNA here is from genome assembly GCA_943590905.1 of Sphaerophoria taeniata. NCBI lineage: Eukaryota > Metazoa > Arthropoda > Insecta > Diptera > Syrphidae > Sphaerophoria > Sphaerophoria taeniata. The sequence goes on along the minus strand of OX016540.1, from coordinate 16,686,534 downwards.
GTCGGTTGTGATAGTTCTCTCTCATATGGACAATTTACTCAACTGTTTGAGAAAATGGCTTCTCTGTCATTGTGACAGATGTTCCTGGCTATGGAATTTCTTTTCCATGTTTTTTGTATGTTGGCCCTGAAATAGTTTATTATTTTTCCTATTTGTGGTTGTTAACTTTTATTGTGTGTTTGTATGTGTAGCAAGGATCTAATTAAAATAAGCTTGAGGGTGGCGCTTTTGACATGATTTGTCGAGGAATCTATCATAACATCACTTGGAGGATAGAAATTTAAATGTTTCCAGTGAAAAGGGACTGAACATATGGCATGAATGAAACTGGTTGAAGTGTAAGAAGGTCGTTTTCTCAGTTGACAGCCAAGCGAAAGGATGTGTATCAGAATTGAAAATTGCTGCTATTCTTTTATGACAGGACGAACATAATATGTCATGCGATGTTGCGTATTAAGGGTTCTGTTGTATTCAATTCAAATGGTGTGCGCTTGTATGGGCTCGAAAGAGAGCTTATACAGCTCGTGTCAAAATTGAAAAGAAGGTACTGAAAAATTTGTCGTAATTCCCAAACAAGACAAATTTGGGGAGAAAAATTGAAGCAAATAAGAAACTTAGTGAGCTTAAATATTTATTCAGCTTTAAAGTCAATTTTAGGGCATTTAACACCAATATGAATCAGTCTCTCCTTCATACATATTGATGAAGTTTTCTCCTGTTTGCTTGTCGGCTAATATTCTATTTAATGTTAAATTGATCAAGATATCCCATCCACCTACTATTGAATCTTTGTTCAGCTGATTTATCTCCACTTTCTTAATTGACACTCCCCTTTTCCACTTCACTGTCATGCAAATAAAAGCGCTCCTTTTTTCTGCTTAAAATAAGAAAAATTATTTCCGTAGAACAAATGTTATGTTGCGAACGTATTGAAAGTGTTATATAGTAAATTTCATTATTTACCATTCACCATCATAGTCAAAATATAATTTTTTCCACCCTCGAACTCGGTCTTCTTTCCTTCTTTGTAATCTAACTTGATTTTGTTTTTGGCTTTGAACCTTAACCCAACCACCCCTTTCTAATGCAAGCAAAACTCCCCACACACACAATTCTCCCTTTTCATTAAAAAAAACCACACACACAACACACATATGATGTAAACAAAATATAAAATAACGGCAAATGAAGAAAGGATATCAAAGTTAAAGAGACAACACACGCACACCTATACACAACATTCTTATATACAGACAAAGTGTCGGTCGTGCCGGCTTAATAAAATGTTGGGGGTGCATTTTGCATCCCTTTGAGGCTTCAAGGGAAAATATATTTCCCGGCGCCACTATGTCGTTTTCCTTATTTGAACTGTGCAAAATAAAAACACCATCTAGATTCTAGACGGCCTAAAGGGCAAGGGTCAAGGGGATTGGGAATGAATGTGTTTGTTCAATTCACCCCAAGAAAGCGATAAAAATGAACAAAGAAGAAACGAAACGGAAAACGGAGTGGCAGGCTGCAGCCCACCATCATCTTCGCTATAACAGGATAAGTAGAGAAAAATTGAACGTTGGATGGTGTTCGAACACTTTTGAAGGACGGAGGAGGGAAAAACTGTACGCATACGCATCGCTGAGTCGAGCAGAAGGATGAGGCCTATTCAGAGAGACGACCATTTCAAATGAATGGAAATTTGTTATGGGGGTTGTTTTTAAATTTTTGTATTTCGTTTTTTGGGTCTGCTCGTGCTGTGTCGTTACTGTGTTCTCTTCACTATAAATCCATTACCATTGTAACGAAACACAATCACCAACAACAAAAACACCAACACCGAAGAAAACAAAATAGAACTTTTGCTTGCAAAAGATAGCAGACAGCACAGATTTCCGTTATTGTGCAATGGTTTTAGGTTTGATATTTTTTCGGATGGTTGTTTACGTTGTATAGTAGTTAAGTACATAGTATAGGAGAATATGAATGGGAAACCCTCCTTTTTGTAGTATTATCCTTATTTTAAAGGACACAACCAAAATAAAAGAGAAACAGAAGATAATCAAATTGTATTCAGTTGAAATCAGATCTGAACCGAATGATCGGGCAACAAACTGCGAGACGTGTTGGGAAAGTGCTGGCCGGCTTTCAGTGTCATGCAACACAGTGGGGTAGTTAGATAGATAGTAAAGGTTTTGTTTTCCATTCAAATTGCGCCGTAACATCAGTTATCCAAAACTAATTTTGTTTTTAGACCGCTTCTGAAATGTTGGCAAGTTTTTCCTGACTGTCAGATCCAGATGTCACTTCGTGGCCGCGTATTCCAAAAAATTGTATTGAAAATCCCCTCTCCAGTCGGTTATCATCAAATGGGCTCCAAATTTTAACTGTATTTAGCCCAAAAATTACTAACTATCTTATACCCTCATTTCTCGAGTTAAGAAGAATCTGTACGGAAATTGTGCGAATCGTAAATTCATGCGTTAGGGAGAGTTCTCTTTTTCCACAAACCAATCTCTGTCCAAGTTTCATTTCCAAAAGCGGTATAAGTTTCAGTTTCCTACGGAAACTGCTCATCTCCATAACCTATCTTGCTCCAAGGAGGAACAAAATCATTGTCTAGCAAACATCCAATATGAGGTAAGGTATAAGCACTCCGGTGGAAGAGCAAAATTACCTTCAACAAAACATTGATGTTCTAGACTTCCAATCCTTTTGTTAACCTTCTTTCGTTTGTAAGGGTCCTTCCCACCTTCTTCAAGGAGAAAAAAAGGAAAACTCCTCCGATATGGAGAAAACCAACAAAGCGAATAAAACGAAAACTAAAAACAAACATCTGGTTTCGGTTGTTCACCTCAAAACGTCCATTGCCAATGCCGAACATTTTCCCAAGTTCCATTCCATTTATGCACTTCGTATAACAGAAGTTGTATTAGTGAAATCCCATATCCTTCGACATCCAAACGAAAACAACTACTATGACGAAGACGCACGACGATGCGACGCCACGACGACGTCAACATTCAGCGTACGTTTCGTAGTAAAATTATTCACTTTATTGCTGTGTTGCTTGTTTTCGGTTGTATAGCGAGAAAAATCAATAATTTCGTCCTTTTCATGAATTATGTAAAACATTCTGGATGAAAGGCAAGACCTTCTGGCAGATTGACTCAAACGTTTTCCTTTAACAATTTAAATATAAAAGATGGAAAAAGGACATTTGGTTTTATACTCACATGCACCCACTAGCTTGTTCGCAAATATCCTTGCATCGTCAGTTGAACATATGAGATGCCCTTTACATTTATGTTGTAGGTCATACGTTTTGAAGGGAATTTACATTTTAATTGCAAGCGGTTTGTATTTGTCTCTTAATCTTCAAAACGGGATTGCAAATTTTCCTCTTCTGGGACATAGAACGGTGCTGTTAAATATAATCGTTAACATTTGCATGAGTTCAGATGTTGAGGAAGTTCTTCCATTTTTAAATTTGCTTGACATCAAGTCTCCTTAATTTTGTTTCTTGCAGTTTCTCAAATCTCAACTCATTATAAAATATTTGTCCAAAAATATGTATGTGCACCCTACTGTGATAGCCCTTGAAAATGAATCTAGAGACGGAGGAAAAACAACATAACCAAACTTTATTTGCGAATATAACTTCAGCGGACGAAAATATTCGAAGGATACAAGATGTGAAGCTGAAAGCATCAAAAATTTTAGTAAGGTGAAGATGAAACAGGGAGGCAAAGTTTTCCGGAATTCCAAGTGATGACTCATAATCATGGCATGCAACCCGCCACAACACACCCCAGAGCCAGACACCAGGAAGGATAATTTCATTTTCCCTTGCACTTGTACGCTTTATTTTATATGTTTTTCATACAACAAATACTTTGGCTTTGTTGGTTATTTGATTACTCATGGAGTTATGCTCCGCTAATGGTGTTGTGGGTGTGCACCTTCAGTATGAAGATTTGCAATATGATCTTATTTCTTTCTACAAAGGACGACATGGCGAGGATGTGCGTTTTCTGTTTTCCCTTTTTTGGATTTTTATAGACAAAGTTGTCCGAGGATAAGTCGTCGCTAGGTGCTCGTTCATGCAGGTTTTGAAAATTTGACTAAAAACTTTTCCAAGTACATGTTAAGTTGTTCTAGTTTTGACATCTATCTGATCTGAGTGGAGAAGGTTCCTCCTAAGGATTCACATGTTTGGGCATAAGTTAGATAATGTTTTAATTTTTCCTCGGAAGCCGTGTAGTTAGGTGTGTGTGTAGGAGACGAATAATATGCACAAATATTCATATTTTTGTGTAACCTAGTGTAAGGACGGAGGATCGTGGACTAGTGGTCATGCAATTTGATGAAATAATATTCTCATATAAATGAAATATTTGCCAAGTTTTTAGCTTGATCAAAATAGATCATGAGAGAGTGAGGGAAAAGCAGAAAATGGTTTGTTTTGGTAGCAAAAAGGCACTTAACAATTTTATTTTAGAACAGAACTAGAGTTTTTTGGCGGTGTTTTTGAAACAGCTTTGAGGTGAACAATATGATGGAAATAAGATGGAACAAAATCATCAATAAATCAGACGCAGTTAATACGCATGTATAAAAAAAAGTTAATAACTTCGGTGAAGTGGCTTTTACACTCATCAATAATTAACGTAGTACTCGTCAAAAATTGAGGCAACATAACGGCTAAGTTGAAAAGCACTTTTTTCATAACAAAACAGATTGATACTCTTATTAATTTATTTTCCGATGTTCACAAGGAAGGCGGAACCCCATGAAAGATGACCAAAGCAAGTTAAGGTATCTAGGTTGCTGTATCAAAAAGAACCATTAAACAAAACACGTTACCTAAAAGTTCATCAACCGTACCGTCCATTTAACTAAAACGGAATTCTTATACCAACTTATCGACCATTGAGAAATTCATCCATTTATTTTACTCGCTTCCTTTCAATTCACATTGCGTCATTACATACAAATTCATAAGCGGAAGTGAACTTTAAAGGCGAAAGCGAAACCCGGTTTTTAACTTTTCCATTGCCGAGTAATAATCTAGTGTACTAGAAGTAAGAAACGTCGGAAGGCAAAGTGCTGTACAGCTGACAGCTTCTTAACCGACACTTTTTTTATTGATTGCTGGACGTGGACCGATTCCGAGAGATGGTTTATCTTCTTCAAAGAATATCACAAACAGGAGCCGGTGCTGTGGCCCGAAAAACCGCTCAGGGTTGATTCTCTTGTCTTTTGCTACTCACAGAAAGTATCATTTGGAGTTGTACTTTTTTATTTCTTCGTTCCACATCTTTTAAGTTTATATATCGGGGATAGAGGCCGATATCTCTCCCGCTAACAGCCACCGTTCATTCTTCATACTCTAATCTTTTGCTAGGGATAGGGACAGTTTTGGATTGCTTTAGTTAATGTGAGGCCTTATTGCTTATATTGTTGGTGGTTCTTCGTAGTTTGGAGCTTTTAACCAATGTTTTATTTGTTTTCTTTAGAGTTGATACTGAAGCCTCCAGAAGCCTTGAGTAAAAAAAAGCATCACAAAGAATGAAGGGTGCTTTCGTCTGCTATAGAACAACAGGCATTAGTAGAAGAAAGAAGGCCAAGATCTCGAAGTATTGCAAGCAGATATTAAAATCCAACAAAGCCTTTTATAGTTTTGTTAGGCTCTTGAAATCTTAAAATCGTAAGCCAATACTGCGTCGTCGGTCAGTTTATGACTTAGCCAATTTTTTAACAATGATATAAAAAAAGGGTTTGAAAAAAGTTTCGAAATGGGCCTTAAATTCGACAACTTAAAATTATTTACAGGACACTGTGGTTAATGTCCAGTTGCACAAAACGCTTTTAAATATTTATCGCTTCGTTAAATTTTAAAATGCTATTTATCGGTTGCTCCAACCAATTTTAGTTTTAAAAGGCCGATAAACAAGCCGATAAACTAAAATGCCATTTTCCTCCAGATAAATTTTAAAAACGAGTTTTAATGAAAATATCGGGAGTCGTACGAAATCCCCAAAAGACAAAATCACCATGGGGACAAAATCTCAAAAAAAAAATCCAAATTGCCAATTTCTCCACGACAAAATCCCCACGGAAAAAATACCCAAAGAAAAAATACTTTTTGCCAAAATCTCCTTGAAATCTCCAAATCTCCAATATTCAGGTACGTCTACTTACACCGTTCCTCTCACGACATGTGCATAACACTGTTATGACATGATCACAAATTATGAATGCACTTTCAGTTTGTCATTTAAAATGAATTACACATTTATTTCTTAAACAACCTTAACGGAATACAATAATAAATCGCGGAATACAATAATAAATCGCGCGATTTAATCGCATGATTCACTACTTGAACATATTTGTTTTGGAGATTTTGGCATGGAGATTTTGTCCATGGGGATTCTCTCTTTGGAGATTTCGCTGCTGGAGATTTCAGTTTGGGGATTTTGGGTTTGGGGATTTTTGTTTGGAGATTTTGGCTTGGGGAAAACGTCACCAACCCGAAAATATCTACAAAAAAAAACAAACATTTCACTTTTGACAGGACATTTGAAAGTTATAAATTACAATTCGAAAACACATTTGAATTAAATAGATCGCTGGATATGAACGGCCGGGGTCACTCCATCCGTAGCTCGGTTTTCAATAATTCGGCGAAATTTTAGTGCAATGTCGATAGGTGCATTTTTCTCCTCCTCCACATAATAGGTCCGTTCTTTTACTTTTTCGGCAGTTTTTGTAAAAACTGTCAAAAATCGAGCAGTGGGGATGAAATTCTCTGAAAATCTCTTTTTCGTTCAGTTTAAAAAAAAGCAGAGATGTTTCGCAAACAGCATTTTAGTTAAAAAATCAGTGAAAGACATTGGTGCAACCCAGTAAATTTATCAGGCCGATAAATTTTATAAGCATTTTAACAAAAACTAGTTTTTGTGGATTTTGGTGCAACTGGCCATAAGAGTTTTATTTTTTTACTTCAATTAAAATAAAATTTATTTACATGTTTCGTTTGGAAATTTACTGTCAATATTCTTTCTTTATCATCCACCTAATAGCATTGATTAAAATTAAATTTCCAGTAAAAATGCAGATGAGCTAGGTACCTTACCTATATTTTGTGTAATAAATTTCCTTTGAGGATTTTACATTTTTATTTTTGTTCTCATGATAATTCATTTGAGTAATAGGAGTTGTGGGACCTTTTTGTGTGTGCCTGAATTACCCTGTGGAATAATTTTATCGTTAGTTTTGTTTAAATTTAAATCAAAGTTATAAAATTGTGGGCAGATTTCAAAAAAAGATAATGAATATCTTTTTCTTGTTTCTTGTCTTTTAAAAAACGAAGCTCTTGGATTCATTCAGCGTCCGTTATTGAATTAATGTAAAGAAGTAACTATACCATAAACGAATATAACGAAATGTTTGTTTAAGAAATGTAGTCCAAAACAATATTAGAAAAGACCCTTTTTCGGCCAACTTTTATTGTTCACATCGTTTTCTTTAAATGTTACTCCTTAAACTAGATGAGCACACAAGAAACACAAACCTACCGAACCATGTTAATTCACAGCTTAATATGTATGACCTCATGAAAAGATTAAATGAACCACCGCAAATATAGACCCTGCAATAACAATAAATAAATTAAATAATAGTATGACTACCACTTATCGCTTTAGTGTTAACCCTTTTTGTAGATTGAAGCCAAAATACCAAAAAAGGTGCCTGCATACGTGAGTAAAGTATTTATCCATTTACATGATGTGGGGTTTCTTGTCTCCAAGTTGTATTTTCGATTATGTTAAGAATTTAAGAAAAATAAATAAATACACGTTACTTTATAGTTATTATATTTGTCTTTACTTTAATTTTAATGTTACAACTTATTTGTTTTGGAAATATTATATTTGCGACGCGTTTCGGAGATGCTTCTCCATCATCGGGCGGAATACTTTTAGAAATGGATGATGGAGAAGCATCTCCGAAACGCGTCGCAAATATAATATTTCCAAAACAAATAAGTTGTAACATTAAAATTAAAGTAAAGACAAATATAATAACTATAAAGTAACGTGTATTTATTTATTTTTCTTAAATTCTTAACATTATCCATTTACTTTTTACCACATACAAGGATTTTTTTCCTTTTTTTTTAAATAAAGTCCATATAGAAATTGGAAGAATCCTTTATTATTTTTTATTAGCTTCCTCATGTTCATATTCAAATGGTATTAAAACTTCTTCAATTTCACTCAAGATATGATATTGGAATATCCTTACAAAAATAAAATGTACAGAAAAAAAGTAATACCAACTTAAGTTCCACACAGGATCCGATTAAGAATTTTTACTTTATTTTTATTTATTTTTTTTGAAAAACGTCTCAAGTTCGTTGCCTTTCTTCTACACATAGGATTTTGAATATTTAACAGGATGTCTGAGAAGGACTTCTCATATTCGATTGTAATACACATCAATCCATTATTTATTGAAGGAATACTTTCTGCTGAGAAACCATGTAGTAAATCAAAAGCACAATACACCTGCCTGATGGGAAATATCATCTCATGTTCATCTAACGCAATTGACTCCACTTCTGCTATAAGTCCTAAGAACAACGGTAATACTAAGCTATCATTGGAAAACCGAATACTTTACTACCCACCTATATCGTTGCCGTGTATGCTCTCGCATTTGGCTTAATTCCTTAAATCAATATTGATCACGTATCCGAATCATATATACGTCGAGGAAGACGACCCTTATTCTCCTTCTTGTATTCTCGTTTAACCCTCGACCGTGTTGGGCTGGGAGCAGAGGAGCAATTTTGTTGTTGTCTTTTTTTATTTTATATCCTTTTTGAGTGTTTTGCCCTTATATCAAGGCATCCTGGCTGCCATATGTGATGTACGTCGAAACGTGTCATTGGTTGGTTTTGTGCCAAGTTGTTCATATCGTGTCGTTTTGGTATCCCTTTTCTGCCTGCGGGTCGACTTTACGTCAAAGTTTCTACAAATCCGTAATGATGAGAATTAATGATAAGAATCTTATACAGAAGACAGGGATGTTATTTTACGTATATAGGTAGGTACGTATAGCCATATTGAAATTGAGTTTGAATTTGATGCCACTGCACATCAATGGTGTTAAAATGGATAAGAAGGATTTGAGGAAATTGATTTTGGGCTTAGTTTTTTCAGATTTTTTTCTCATTTAATTTAACAAAAGCCTCAAAGAGCAAAAAAGCGAAGCAAAAGGCTTATCACCAACTTTTTATTGATGCAATTTCTTGTTGCGAAAATAGTAGGTAATTTTGTATTGTAGTCGGCTAAAGAGCTAAAATCTGAGATCGAGGATAAATTTCCCTAAATAAATGGGTCACACAACATTAACTATATTAATAAAGAAATCGCAGTAAGGAGCCAAGACTTGACACGACTTTTTCTAGATTTCATTACTTTTTAGAGATAAACAAGCAGTTCCATCGAGACTTGGCTAGTTTTTTACAGAATGTTTTTGGTGGTATTCCTTTTACATATTCTAGTTCTAATAGTTGCTTAAAATAGGCAATTCAAATTTCTTTTATCTTGTTTTCAAACAAAATTAATTTTGGACGAAAACAACTTTTTCCCCTCAAAATGATGTATTCCAAAGGAAAAAGTTCTGTTTCTATCCCAAATTGAAAATACGATTATTTCTTGAGTGGTTTTGAGTTGAAATGTTTTGTTATCTTCTCTGTACCCTAAACATTTCCCTTTTTGTGGGCTTTTCTAAATTAAAATGCATGGTAGTTTTATTTCACAATTCTAATTGACTCTATTTCTGTAGCTTGGTATCATTTAATTTTAAAAATATTTGAAACACAAAGAGTTTAGGTATTTTCAATGGTTTTGCTGGTCAATCTCATCTGCCGTTTGGACAGAACGTGTTTAACATTTAATTGAAATTTATATTCTGAGAAAAAATAGACAAAAAACGTTAAGTGTTTTGTGTTTGTTAATTTTCGCGTTATCAACAATTTTATACAAAAATTAAATTAAGGGTTTAATTAAATTCTAAAAAACAGAACTCTTCTGGTTTCATTTAATTTGAATTTGCATCCTCAAAAAAAAAGTATAATAATAATACTAATGCGCAAAATCATCTTAATCATCAATTACAAAAAAAAACAAAAAACAAATAAGCAACAAACCCACTCAACCTGAAAATCCTATTTAAATCGAATTCATTTCAATATAAACAAAATATTTATTCAAAGAAAAACAATAGCCCCAGCAGCCGAACCGTACATCGGACAACAGAGATACACTCACATTATTTGTATCAAAACAGAGACGATATTTGATGTTTGGATAAATTTTCGGGGAAATATTGTACCTACATCCTCTTTCTGATTTTTGAAATCGAAATTCAATATTGGAAATTTGTCCAACCCAGTTATCGTATTTGCAATTTGCAATATGAATATTTGTGATATGTGTGTCTTCATATAGTTAATTCGTTCTGGAACATTTTTATATATGGATGCAAGTAGTGCAACCAGAAAGCTCGCAAAACAAATTACCGCCTTCCATATGAACGCAAATTTTTTCTTGCGAAATTTTCTACTTTTAAGAAAAAGAAATAGAACTATTTTTTGCGAAATTTAGAAATATGTTATAAAAGCAAACGACGTCCCTATGACAATATGAACCTGACTCATTTCACAAAAAAAAATTGCCTACCTACATGGAATAATAAATTGAACGAAGAATTCATTTCCTTCGTTCTCCATGATTCTCAGCATATCGTATCTCCTGTAATTTCTGTTTTCGATCTCCTTAATTCTCATAACGTTGAGTGTCCAAAAGGAGTAGATTGTCATGAAAAACGGTAGGATTTCTTGCGACAAAATGGCATTCGGAAAAAAGTACTGCAGTAAAGTAAGGAAAAATAAAAAAATACACAGAGTGGCGCGACAGCTCTTGAAGAGCCAAGGCCCAAGTGGCTTACTCTCATCAACAATTCTCTGAGTGCGTGTGAAAAATTGAGAGGACCAATTAAACGCCGAACGGCAAAGTTGAGAAGCACTTTTTCAGGACAGACTGATACTCTTGGAAGTTTTGTCAGTTCTTTTCACAAGAGGTAGTATCCTTGAAAGATGAAATGAAAACTTTATGGACACGATGTATGAAGAAAGTATTCCTTCAATAAATAATAGATTGATGTGTATTCCAATCGTGTAGTAGTTCTAAAGAAACACCCTGTTAAATCGCTAAGATCCCATGTGTAGAAATAAGGAAAAGAACTCGGGACATTTTTCAAAAAAAAATTAAAATAAAAGAAATCCTTAATCGGATCCTGTGGCACTTAAGTTGGTATTGCTTTTTTTTGTTCGTTTTATTTTTGTAAGGATATTCTTATATCAAATCTTGAGTGAAATTGAAGAAATAATATCAAAACCATTTGAACATGAACATTGGGGAGCTAATAAAAAATAATAAAGCATTCTTCCGATTTCTTTGGGTTTATTTAAAAAAAGAAATAATCCTTGTATGTGGTAAAAAGTAAATGGATAAATACCTTACTCACGTATGAAGGTACCTTTTTTTTGGTTTTAGGCTTAAATCGACAAAAAAGGTTAACACTAAAGTGGTAGTCATACTATTATTTCCTTATTGTTATTACAGAAGCCTATATTTGGGGTGGTTCATTTAAACTTATGAGGTCATACATATTTAGTTGCGAATAACCTTGATTCGATAGGTTTTTTTTCCCTGTTTGCTCATCTACTTTAAGGAGAAACATTTAAAGAAAATTATATGAACAATAAAAGCTGGCCGAAAAAGGGTTTCCTTATGATTGTTTTGGATTACATTTCTTAAACAAACTTTAGTCTGCAGCAATTTAAAATAAGCTGTTATTTGACAGGGTGTAGTTACTTCATAATGAGTTTTATAGCGGGCGCGCTAGATAAATGCAAGATCTTCATTTTTTAAAGGACGACAATAGCCAACATTTAAAAAGAAACAAAACAAGAGAAAAACATGTTTTGAACTCTTTGATTTATATTTAAACATAACTAACGATAAAATATTCCACTGGTTAATTCAGACACACACAAAAAGGTCCCGCATCTCCTTAAACGCAAACAAATTATCATGAGAACAAAAATTGAAATGTATAAAATCCTCAAAGGACATTAATTTCACAAAATATAGCTCATCTGCATTTTCATTGGAAATTTAATTTTGAACAATCCTATTGGGGAGATAAGCACAAAAAATCTTGGAAATAAATTGCAGAACGATATGTGGATTTATTTTTTATTGTTTGGTGCAAAAAAGGGATTTTTTATCACAGTGTTCGGTAAATAATTTTAACTTGTTGACTTTCATACGATAAATGGATTTTCATACATTAAATGTATGAATGCTTTTAAAAAATGGAAATTCATGTTTTCAATGAATGAAATTTTCACCAGTGGGGCAAAAAAAAAATTTTCATTTATTTAATTCAACTGGTTGAGATTATGCTATTCTTAGAAGAGTCGAATTATGGCTTAAAATTTTGTTTCCTTTAATTACGCCATAATTATAACCTGCAAGAAATACTTTCTAGCGCTTCTGACGTTTAAGGGCGGTTAAACTTTAAAGACTATAGAATTATGTGGTGGATTTCACCTGCCCATGTCTTACTCCAATCCTGATTATTTTGGTTCCCTTTATTTTTGATCCAAAGTTAATAGCGGATGGTCAAGTGAGTATGTCAAAGTGGGGAAGTCTTCAAAGAAGCAAAAACATACAAAAACGAAATCGAATGAAAATATTTTGTTCAAATTGCAAGCTCAAAGGAGCTGAAGAAGAGAAGTGATTTTAAGTAGGTTATGCAAAGCAACTTCGACATGAACCAAATATACCTTTCACTTTAATAAGCACAACTTGATCCAAATAGCTAACCTTCACCATTTATTCTAAACAAAAACATCAGAAGACAAAGCGATTCAACAAACAAAAAGAAAAAAGTAAACATAAAAGGACATAAACAAAGAAGGAAATCCGACTGCCGAACATTTATTTGCATTGCCATTTTATTTTTTTTTTTGGTTTAAGCAACATTTTCCAGGTTTCCCTCTTTGCATTTTTATATTTGCTTTGAACAAACGAACGTGTGTTGATTCGTAAGCGGACAAGATACATTTATGTTGAGTGGATACACTTGGCTGATTCTTTTTTTCTTCTCATACATTTTTTGTTTTTGTTTCATTTTCATTGTCGACTTAAGGCTTTTGTTGCTGATATTGTTAAATTTGTTTCTGTTTCTGAAAATCATGTGAAATCTTTTCCAATTTATTGTCCCGGATTCATTTTCAATAAAAACAAAAAAACAATATACATAGGTTTGCTGAAAAAAAAATCCTCATCGGGATTTCCGTCGCTATAACAAAGTGTTCGTGTGAAGTGAACCAACTCCAGTTTTATGGTGTCGTCAACACGATAGATACTCTCAATCAGGATTTTCATCAATTGACTGATGAAAAAAAAGTCGACAGATTGCAAACGGAACGATTTAAAATAAAATCAAATTTTTTATATAGGAGTTATTTTTTTCTTGAATTCTTTTCATTTTCAAACAAATATTCAATTACGTTAGCAAGTAATTCAATCGTTATTCAGTAAATTTCATGTCCACGTGATTTTGATTGATGAGACTGCTTGACTCTGATTCAATGCCCAAACGAAGGCTTTTTCAATCGAAAACATTGAAATAAATTTATTCAACAGGGTTCTAATCCACTCATCCATTTCCAGGCCACATTAACCGTCACAATGGCAGATGCAGGACTCAATCAGAAAGGACAACATAAAAATAGAACTTTCATTCATTCCAAAAGGAGTGGAAGTAATTTTATTATATGAATTCCTGTTTTGTTTTCGTTCGTCCTTTGTCCAGATGATGGATTTGTGTTCTTCTCTGAATACAGAATCCCTAGAGTCTCCCTAATCTCGCACATTATGATTCTGACTCTGATTTCATTTTGTCATAGTGTGTCTTTGTGTATGTGTTGGAAAATGTGTAGGTAGGTAATGTTAATGTTTATGAAACATGAGTTGAGAATGGCAGCACAATGGAAACCTGATGCCGAAATAATTAGCCATTTGTTACAAATCGCAATGACTGAAGGGGATTGGGGTTAATTTTGACAGATGTCGAACATAAGACCGTATTAAATTGAAATTAAAGGGAAAGAGCATTAGGCTGGGGATAATTAAAAGCAAGATAATGTTGTGAAATGATAGATGTTGTGTTGGCATAAAGGTGCCTCACAATCATGTTGTTTTTTATGACAAGGTGGGCTTACCCACCACCGTAATTGATTTTTGTGAAAAAATGCGACTTTAACTGAATTTTTGTTTATTTCTTTGACATTAGTCGTGTTTTTTTCACTACTCAGTAAAGTAATCAAGTGCGAATAAAACGCTCCAACTCACTTTATCTGTCAAATTCAATTTGTATGGCAAGATGGACCTGTGGGTTGCGTCTCGGATTACAAAAATTAGCAAATACTTCAATCTAAGTGAGTTCAGAGAAGCTATTTCATTAGATTTGCGTAGCAAAATAATTCTTTTCAACGCTATCAGCGCTATCTTCATTTCAATAATTGAAAGTTCTATCGCCGGCACAACTGTAATTTTTTTACTGGCCTTTTTATCGACTGTAATCCAAATTGTTTTTGTTTGCCAAGGGAAATTTTGCTGTGCTGGCTACTGGGTAGTTAAAAAAACACGGCTATTATTATGCAGTTGCCCGTAGCTTAGTTGGTATTAAGTGCGTTGGCTGCTAAGCAGAACGTCGTTGGTTCGAGTCCTACTCAGGCCAAGTTTTTATTTCATCTTTCACGGGCACTGCCTCTTGCGAAGACCTGACAAATCTTCCAAGAGTATAAATCTGTCATGAAAAAAGTGCTTCTCAACTCTGCCGTTCGGAATCGGCGTTAAATTGTAGGTCCCCTCAATTCTTCACACGCACTCAGAGAATTGTTGATTAGAGTAAGCCACTTAGGCCTTGGCTCTTCAAGAGCTGTCGCGCCACTCTATTTATTTATTTTTTATTATGTAATTTAAGCCAAAAAAGACTCCTTTAAAATCTTTTGCTTTTAATATCATGAAAACCTACTGGATAGGTTCTCAGAACTGTCAAGTGCGTTTGAGACCCTGTAAGAGGCTTAGAGCTTACGCCTACACACCGTCATGCACGATTTTCAGAAACCTGCTGTAGTTCTCTCAGACTATTGTCCATAAAGGCTAAATCCTGCATTACTGACCTTGGACCTTCACTTTGACAACCAATCTACCTGGACGACACGTGGCATTTTTGGTTATAAGATAACCAATTTATTCATCAAGATTTCTCTGAAGAGTTCCAAAACAGGGGCTTTCCAATTCCATCCGTTCGACTAGAAATCAGTGACTTAGGCTCAAAGCGTGAAACTCCAGACTTCGTTTGATGTGGAAACTTGACAAGTATTGCATCATAATGGCTCATGTTTGATTTCTTCTTGAGATTGAATCTGAAATTTCGACTAATCGTAATCAGTTAGGAGATCTTTGATCGTCCGTCACTTTATAGCAGGTCTTATGATGGTTAAATAAGGCTTCGCAAGTAACAAGGCGGATTTGCATGTGCCTTTTTTCTATTCTACGGGGTACGAAGAAAGTTGAGAAATACCAGCCAAGTATTAGTTGACCAGAGATGACCTGATAAGCGACGCCGCAAGTCCTCAAATTTGATTCAAGGGCGTATTAAGTATAGACCTATCCAAAATCGAAATGCACGACAGGAGGTCAGTAATTTAGAGCTCTTGATACCCGGGAACCCGATCCATGGACCGGGTACCCGGGTACCCGATGATTTCGGGAATTACCCGGGCACCCGAGTACCCGGGTATTTGCATGGTTCGGGTACCCGGGTATTTGAAACATAACGATCGTGTATCCAAGTACCCGGGTACCCGGGTACTCGGTACGCTTACGCGTTGAAGCTCAAGTTGTTTGAACAAATGGATGCGTTTATGAAGGAAGTTTTTAATAACATTTTGCATTATTTGTTCTCGGTTAATAAAAATAATGATGGTGGTTAATTAATTGTCTATTTCAATTGCAAGGAATTGCAAGTTGGAGGTGGGTTATTATGAATATGTAGTTTATTATTGTCATTACTTCATTAGATTAGATACTCTTAGGATGGATTTCGCTAGTCCTTATAGCAGTACACAGGGTTACCTTTGGGACTCTTTCACGTCCTTTTGACTCTTTTTTAAGGTCAGGACTCCAGGACGCCACTATCTTAAAAATCATCGAAATCTGACTCCTTTTACAAATTCAGGACTCTTTTAGAACCTAAATATTTTTTTCAATACAAATTTTTCATCGAATGCTATTCTTCTACTTTTGTTCAAATTATATTCTGAATTCATTCATTTAAATTAATGTCAATGTAGGTTAGTGTATCTGTACATGAGAATCATAAAATCTACATATTTTGTATTGAGCATACAGAGTCAACAATCAGAATTTTCTGTGACTGTGTGAGTGTGGTTTTTTCAAAAATGAACTGAATTTGCTTATGTTTTTATGTTTATTTGTTTTTGTTTACTAAAGCCTGCCCTACACTATATGGATTTTCAATTTGGACTGTCACTTTTTCCATACGGAATATTATACAAATCGTACAAATGGAAATTCCATATGGAATTTTTTTCATTTAGAACTGTTTCTAAATTTCTTATGAAATACACCCCTGTTCTGATTTTCGCTCCGAATTTAATTCGTTATCGAAATTGATTTTCACACAATTATAAAAATGTACCAATTCTAAATTTAGTAAGAATTTTCCTTTCAATTTTTGAAAAATATTTCTCTGAAATTACTTACATTTTTAAATTTACGATTTCAAATTCGGCCAGTAAAATCGGAACGAATTAAAACCAAAATGAAATTTAGGACACCTCTGCTTTAGAAACGAAAGATTTGCTTTTATATAACGTTATTTGAATGGGACTCTTTTTTTCAGCCAGGACTCTTTTTTTGGACTCCTTCAAAAAAATTCCAGAGGTAACCCTGGCAGTACATAGTTTTTTTGTGCTGTTTTTTTTTTTTGTAATTCATTAAAAAATGTCATTGGTTATGATTTTATTAGGGGTTGAAAAGGTATAAAACCGATCTTGTGCGTCGTCGTCGTCGTCGTCGTCGTCGTAGTCGTAGATAGTCGTAAATAAAGAAGAAAGAAAGCTGTTGGCAAGTGTTTGTTGATTTATTGTTGTTGCAAGATGGTACGAAAAAGAAATGCAAGTTGTTTTTGGATAATGATAGTTGAAAGGGATGATTTTATTATGTTGGTTAATCACTGTCCTGGTATAATCTATGAGTGGAGTTTGCGATCAGTTTTGTGTTATTTTTTTCTCAATTTTGAGATTCTGAGGAAACAAATAAAAAATTGCTATGATTGTTACCACCTGAAATTTAAAATATAATTTCGAATGGAAAGTGAAAAGAACAATTATTTTTTTAAATAATTTTTATTGAATTAAAAGTTTAATGCATAATACATAAATGTAAGAAATTTAAAATATAATCACAAATAATGGTTAAAATAAATAAATTACAATTTTTTTAAATTATTTTTTAAAAATGTGAGTAAATTCACATTTTCGGGCAGCAAACGCTTTTTAATCTATGCCATTTCTAAAAAACAATAATACATGCAATAAAATCAAGTCCCAGTACATTGTGCGTTACCATTCATTGTAATTGTTAAAAATGCTCTGGTGTCTACGAGTGGGTCATGTAGAGAAACCCAAACATTAATAAATTTTTATGACATGCAAAAACCCAAATTAAAAATCCTGCAACTGAGGTCAGTCTTTACTTTTATCGTAGAGATCCTACAAACACTTGCCAACAGATTTTTGTCTTCTTTATTGACCTGGGGCTAAGAAAAAGACCAATCATAAACAGATGAACGACGACAACACACAAAATGGGTTATCTCAATTTTCAACCCCTAATAAAATTATAATCCATCTAATATTCTCTACCAAATGTAATTTTTTACGAATTACAAAAAAAAAAGCAAACGCACCAACTACCTGTTCTTATTATTTTGTATTCGTAATTATCTTTCAAATTTTATGTGGTGACAATCATAGCAATTTTTTATTTGTTTCCTCAGAATCTCAAAATTGAGAAAAAAATAACACAAAACTGATCGCAAACTCCACTCATAGATTATACCAGGACAGTGATTAACCAACATAATAAAATCATCCCTTTCAACTATCATTATCCAAAAACAACTTGCATTTCTTTTTCGTACCATCTTGCAACAACAATAAATCAACAAACACTTGCCAACAGCTTTCTTTCTTCTTTATTTACGACTACCTACGACTACGACGACGACGACGGCGCACAAAATCGGTTTTATATCTTTTCAACCCCTAATAAATTCATAACCAATGACATTTTTTAATGAATTACAAAAAAAAAAAGAAGAAAAAAACAGCACAAAAAAACTATGTACTGCTATAAGGACTAGCGCAATCCATCCTAAGAGTATCTAATCTAATGAAGTAATGACAATAATAAACTACATATTCATAATAACCCACCTCCAACTTGCAATTCCTTGCAATTGAAATAGACAATTAATTAACCACCATCATTATTTTTATTAACCGAGAACAAATAATGCAAAATGTTATTAAAAACTTCCTTCATAAACGCATCCATTTGTTCAAACAACTTTAGCTTCATCGCGTAAGCGTACCGAGTACCCGGGTACTCGGATACACGATCGTTATGTTTCAAATACCCGGGTACCCGAACCATGCAAATACCCGGGTATCCGGGTACCCGGGTAATATTGAATACCTCGGGTTCCCGGGTACCCGGATAACCGGGTATTATTTCGAGTACCCGGTCAGAGTCAAGAGCACTGACTCAGTATTACTCAAAATTTGATGGTTCACACTTATTTGATAGTCAAGACGTGTGAAACCTAATTTCTTCTGCGTGCCTTGCAGAGGAGATGATAACCCATTAAACTGCAGAAAGAGCGAAATTCCTTTTATCACCATCTCCAACATTCATATTCATTACCCTTTCTGTTTTATGGGCTACAACTCGATTGGAAAAATCCATCATACAAGGACCAATGCGTTTTCCAAAACAACAACTGTTCTTCGGTGTGGAAAGTAGAAGATCCAGATTGGATTACTGTCAATCCATTTTCTCAGGACTCTCCTCAAAAGTTCAAGTTCTAAACCCAAAAACAAATTTGCGACCCACTTTACCCTTGCTTGTTTTTCTAAATCTTGTTGTTGTCTCGTGTTCGTCATCTAGTCAGGTCATCCCTAACAACAATCGTGCGTAATAATCACAAAACCCTTTGTAATTCCCTTTTTTTCACTGCACGTTTCCCACCACACACAAACAAGAAAAAATTGGGGAAAGGGGAAGAATACCCCATCATCGAATATGGCCGCTATCATGTGTGTAAAAACGTATCAAACATGGTGTTTTTTTCTGATCAACAAAACGTCACGTTAGACAAGAGTGCCATTTTGTGTGTGCTGTCCTTCTGTTTGGAGTTGCTGCTGCTTTTGGCATGTTTCAAATTCAGGCAACAATATTCTTCAATTTGATTTTCCACCTGCCGTCCATCCCTTAGATTGTTTTCTATCAGCAGAGCGAACAACCCCCGATTGGGGTTTTCAAATTTGCCCAAACATTTTCATTTACTTTCACTCCAAAACGACGCACGGCCACTGTTGTCGGACGGGACGACCGACGAGGACGGACATGACGCACATCGGACGACATAAATAAAACACACACAAGAGCAAATCGTTACTTTGCCCGCAATCTTATATGCCGTGCCAACCCTAAAAAACTCACTGGGCAAATTGAAGAGCATTAATATTTTTGTTGGGGTCGATGCGAAAATGTGGAAACGGAAAGGTAATTCGGATACGAATTCTGAGTCATGCAAAGTCTACGAGGAAAATTGTTAACGACACACACACAAGGTGCAGCCAAAGCGATGGGGTGATTTCTATCTGCTCTTTGCATGTGTGCGTTATATAATTTTATAAGTTGTTTCGATGGCGAGGGTCGAGGGAGCTTCAAGAAAACAACGCGCCAAGCCAAGTCACTCTGCTGGGAGGGAAATTTCACTTTGTTATATAAATGATTTTTTGGATGGCTTTGGCAACCCCTTACCGATGATATTCCAACGATAGGAGGGTGATTAACCATTTGTTGTGTTATGGCTTTTGAATGGGATTTTACCTTATCATTGAGCAGACAAAGTTGCCGTCGCTGGCATGTCGTTTCGTTGTCGTCCTATCAACTAGATTTATTAGGGGTGAAGGCTCTTATTTAATTACAAGGAAGTAGGAGTTTCGTATGAGTTTTCTCGTTCGTCTGCGTATTAGGGGTACAGACGGCTTATAAGCCTTGAATCAGTTTTTGCCATCATGGATTTAACTTTTCGCATGTGATGAATATCAGACGAGGTAGTGGGTTGGGTACCTACATTATGTACTAATTTGTATTAATGTGTATGTGGGCCCAATGTCAATTTACCTTCAAATTTGACCTTTTTGGGTTAGGTTTTGGTTTTGAAATAGGTGCCTTCGGATACAGTAGGTGCAATAATGGGAATATTTACTATTGATAATTTGAAAAGTATTGAGGGAGATAAAGCACATTATATAATCTTTTGAATTATGAGAGTGATAATTTTGGTAGCTTGAATAGAGTGTTCGTTTTTAATGGAAAGCTGCTTAGATGTAAGCTCGGGGATCATCTTTCTTAGTTTGTTGTTTTATTCTAACAGCTATGAACTTGAAGAACATAGCAGTGTATGGTCTCAGAATTTTAAGGACATTTGTTGTAAGAGGTTTTTGAGTTCGCCGTTTCTGTGCACCCAGTCATGCTTTGCTATTTATTAAATTTTTAATTTGCTTGTTTTTCATAATTTCTAATAATGCTTTTATTAATTCTTTTCAGATCTTGTATTTTCAATCTTGTGATTTGGTAAGTTCCTCAACCTCACCAAATATTTCAATCTCCAAATAACGCCCACCAGCATGATATGCTTCATATTCAATATGTGAGTCTGAGCAGAGACGCTTCAATGATTTGCTGCATCAAAATGAATTATTTCTTAATCCCAAAAGTACCTTTTTTGTCTTACAACTTACAAGAAAAGTTTTTGGACATGATGAAAATGTAGGCGGAAATATGTAATTTCAATTTTATGTACTTAGGTTTTAAGATGTACGACTTCAAGAGCGGCATAAACAAATAACAAAAAATCAAATCACTCTTACTTATGAATGAGTAATGTCAATGTGTCAGACGTGGGTTCCAAAAATCAAGTGCTTTTGGCATATCGCATTCTTGCAAAAAAAAAGGAAACAAATTACAACATCAAATCGAACACGTCCACTTCCTCATTCCTCATTTGAATGAGTTTCGAAACTAATCGTATCGCAATAGACCTCAATACACTTCTGAGCATCGTTGTCGTCATTGTTGGTCGCGAAATCATTAATTTCAATTGTCACCAACAGAATTGAGGACTCAATTCAAATCGATCTATCATCGAATCCTGTAAGCGATTAATTTTTTGTTCAATTGAACTGCAATTAGATTGAAACGTTCTTCTCGGCACAACAATCGTCCCAAGTAAATCAACATTACTTCCAGATTGAAGATGAAGAAAACGTCATTTCCTTCACTCACGATTGACACGACACCCCAGACCTGTTTTGACAGTTTAATTTTGCAAAAAATAGAGAAGAATGGAAAAATTCAATTAAATAAATGTCATTTCCCCAAGCAAATTATATTTAGCGCGTGCTAATCTCATTATATATTTTATTTTTCTGTCTACTTATCAACTTCCTTCAAAAAAAAAAGGAGAAACATCCACTTGTAACTGTCTCTTGAAACATTAATTGAATTAAAAAAGGACTATCGGTCTGGTTTGACAACTACATACAACTCAACTGAACTTGAAGAACTGAAAAATTTGAATACAAAACCACAAATAGATTTCTTTTAACTCTAATTGCCGGATGAGGCTTCAATAGCTTTCATCTCCTTTTTGAGGACGAATACGAGATAAAAAAAAAGAAACAAACAAACTGACCGAGACCGACAATAACTCTATTGTCTCAAATTCAAATTGAAGAGGTAGGTACCTCAGTTGAGATTAATTAAAATAACATCAACTACATCACACACTTCCTCGGTACTTCTTAGTTCTACGCCTACTTGGTCTTCACTTTGTCGTTGTACAGCAGCGGTTCGAGTTGAATTGAAATATAAACATATTTTAAAAGAGAATGTTTTCTACAGTGAGCAGAGGAATAGTAAGCTACCAAAAATCTCTCTTCAGCCAAAAGTGTATTGAAAAAAAAAATGTTAGACATAGCCACGCCTACTTTATAGTCAATTTTGTTTATAAAATTGATTTCTTCATTGGAAAACTATTTCCAAAATTAATATTGTGCAGAGTCTTTTCACTAACTAGATTTTTTAATGCTTTAACATTTAACGCCCACTTTTTGGAGGCGTTTTCTATATAGTTCTACAAATTATATGATGAAAAATAGAATTGTGACACAAAATTTGAATTACTAATGACAACATTTCCATCTTTCACACCCATAAATTTCTTGTTAGTTCTGTAGACTTTTGTTCTACCTCAGACCACTGTTTTTGACATATGGAAAGTAAGATATTGTATCTTGTGGAAGATGACGATACTGCTGTTGATGATGTTGTCGCTTTATGATTAATGGCTGTGTTTTCTACTTTTCATTTCTTTTTCTTCTCTCACAACTTTCATCTCGTTTGGTAATTCGTCGTCGTCGTTGATGAAGAGACGATTCCTGTGACTTGGCCTCCATCAGAGAATGTACCAAAGCTCAGCACTCAGCAGCTACATCGCCATATGATTTTTCTTCCAAAGTCAGTTTATGATATGAGGATGCATATCTTAATCAAGGTGGCCGGTCTGTGGCTAGGTTATATGTGCTCTGTTAATATTGAGGTGCTAGTAAGAGCTCTGCATTAGTCTAGTCCACTAGTCGGTTAGTGACCTCAGCAGCTATTCGTTGCGTTCCAAAGTGTCGATAAAATACCAATCTGGTAATATTGAAGAGTTGTGAATGAAGGAAAGAAAATTGTTCATCAAGTTGGAGCTCTATACTTGTTTTCCAAAAAAGCAATTAAGAAAAGGTTTTATTTCTATCTATAGCTTTTTTATGGGAGTTTGTGTGATGTGTTTCTTGTATTCGTATAATCGCAATCGTAACGGTTATGTTCAGAAAAAACAGAATTGTATGGACAGGTATTTATAATGTGATTAGACATAGAGGAGATAAGGTAGGTGACCCAAATAAGGTCCACCTTATTGTTTATCCTTAACAACTTTCATACCATGATAAAAATGAACTCAAACTTAATATATTATAAACAATAGTTATATTATGCATAGGAAAGCAGACTTTTAACTTTAAGATTCTGAAACTGAAATGTATTTTTCGATCATTTTGAAAAACCTTACGTTGGGCCTTATTAGGAACACGGGGTCCTAATAAGGCCCATACATTTTTCTTTTAAATTTCACTGTAGTTTTTGCTGAAATCAAATATTTAATAAAGTAAAATGAAAGAAAAAGGCAAAATCTGTAATTATAATAAATTTAAATTGATTTTATTCATAAAAAAAAAATAAAAGAAAAAAGTCTTTCTGACTTTAAAATCTTAAAATCTCATGCTGGCATAATAAGCCTCTTTGAACTGATTTCAAGGCCTGGTCCATTCGTTCTTCAGTCCAAGAAGCTCTTTTTTTCTCAGTAACGGTCTATCTTGGCATATTGACTGAAATCCACCGAAATAAAAAATGAAATTTTTCATATACTTAATAAGGCCCAGTCATATTTTTAATGGGCCTTGTTAGGAACACGAAAGACTTTTGTTTATAAAATTATAAACAAAAATCTAGTAAATATATATAAACAAAAATTTCAATAAATAAGGCTACAATTAATATATTCTACGAAAAAAATTAACAATTGTACTTACTTGATCAAATACGTGGAAACAGTAAAATTTTGTAAACTTTTTTTTTATAAAAAGCACGTGCTCGTCACTAAGAAATTTTCAATTGTCTGCCAATTTTAAACCGATCGAAGTAACTGGTTGCTTTCTTTTGTATGAGTTCGAATGTAACGGCTGTACGAACACAAAGAACAAAAAGTCCCGTTACTTGTTGGCTATGTGTTTTTTTATGCACTGGGCCTTATTAGGGTCCGAGCCTTATTTGGGTCACCTACCTTACTTTAAAGGAATTAGTCGAACAAACCGATTTAAAGTCGTTAATTGAGAATGGAAGTTAAAAGCGATTGAGAAAAAGCGTGAATAAAATAATATTATTGATTGAGATTGAGACTGAATTTGAAAATAGAAAAGGAACACGTTCTTATATTTTTTCTTGACATTGTCCTCCTTTACTGCATAAACTGACAACTGTCAGTTCGTACGACTGCTTTGATAGTGAACTGTAGCCAAGAGTGTAATGTGTGAGACACAGAGCACGAATTTTATCCCACCATTGCTTTAATTCCGGGTAAAAATCTCGAAATATTCGCTTGCAAGGTCTAAATGACTCAGCCTGGTGCACGAGCGTACGATCAGTTTCGTTCGTCTAGTGGTAGTTTGGACCTTTACTCTATTTTCTCCTCATTACCAATCCTTTGTGTCAAATAAGGAAAACAAAAACTTAAGTGAACCAAAATTTCCTCATAAGCCTCTACCAATTATAATAGAACATTTTGAAATGATTGCAATTAGAAGCAAATCACAAACAAATCTATCAACTTCCCAAATTTATAACTTTTGTTAAACTGTTTCTATTATTTCAACCCCATTTTGTCCGCTTTTCACACATAACAAAAAACATCAATATATTTTTTTCCGATGCCCTGCGTTTTCTTTTTCCAGACATCAAATTTACGTTTGCAATCCAACACCCCATTCGCTGAGAGCCAAGAATATTGTTGGGGAATTTTTTTTGCATACATTTTCCACAAAAAAAAATTCAAAACAAAAATTCAGAAGGGGACTTTTTAGCTAAATCCAGAAGTAGAACAAATTGTCTTTGTCTCCTCTGCCCTTTTCTCTCATGGTATACAATTTGTTTTTATTGCGCTCTATTAAAATATTGTTAAAGAGGAACTCATTTGCCTAGCAACGCAAAACAAATGCCATTCTGACAAAAGACTTTTTTGTCGTCGTCATCGCCCACTTGCTCTCTGGCACCAGCCATGCCCGATTCTGTTATCACATTGTTCTATTGGGACCCAACAGCAGCGCCATTCAGTGAACAGAAAGAAGTTCGCACACTTCCGGTCGATGAGTTTTTTTTTCAGAGGAAAAATCTCAAAGGTGTCCTCCAAACGCCAAACACAAGAGCAAAAACTTGAAAACCTATCTACATAACTTCACTTTTAGAATAGGAACACACCACAAAAGCTATCCAAGTTTCTAACCAAGCAAGACATCAAGAAGTAGGTAGACGAGCACTTAAGCGGAAGAACATCGTCTTGCGTCTTCGTTGGCTTCTTCGGGTTGACCTCGTGGCAAAGTAAAAAGAATAATTACAGCTTGCAAGAATGCAAGTGCATCCACTTGTTAAAAGAACAAAGAAGCCAAGTAATTTTTTGTTTGCTGCTTTTAAAGGGGTTTGGTTTGGTTTCGTTGGTAAAGTGTGAGAGAATTGAATTGAGAGTTTTTGTTCTCGCAGAGAGAATGAAAATTTTTGGGGTGAAGAGTCTTCAAATTTGAGACTAACACAAAACTTCGAACCCTCATTTACCAAACCACAAAATTCCAATGAATCAATTTGATATTGCATAGCGAGTGTAAGCTTTCGAAAATATTAATTTGAAACCTTCGTCTCAAATCTCTTGTATCAAAATAATTGTTGCCCACTAATTAAACCAACAGCATTCAACCCACACTTATAATCAAACATCATCCTTTTAATATCCATTACCAACTACTAATAATTAATCAATCCACTTCCCAGAGTCCAACAAGCCCCACTGCGTGCAACCTGTCTCTATAAATTCCAAATTCGTAGTTATTTATTTTTTTTTCTTTTCGATTTGCGAATGCACGACGGAAAGAGAAAACAAACTTGAAATCTCATATCCTCAATTAAAATGACCACTCCGATTGGATCCTGTTTCATATATTGCACAATCAATGAATTGATTTGAGTGCAGAAAAAAAGAAAGAAAATCGAAACGAAACCACTACGAGTTGCTTTGGCAAACACAAATCGAATTTGTGCTTGGCAAAAGTTTTGCTTATATCAGCTAAATTGGTTTTCTTCGTTATAGTCGGCCATTTAACGGGGATAAGGTTAGTAACAGCTCCAACCGACAATAACAACAAAACATCATACCAACCTGCCAGAGTAGGACTGTGCCCTCTTTTGGCTCCACTGGATTGCTACAGAAAACAAGCAGAGAATTAATAGTCATCTAGTAGGCATCTATCAGATTCAGATTGTATATAAGCATCGAATGTCGAATCCAAAGAACAACTAGGGAGGCAGTGTTGGAGAAGAATTCTCCTATTACCAAGAACTACAATAAATAAAGAAACACAGGAAAAGGAAAAGAAATCCCAGTTGCACGATTTTTCATCACGAAAAAGGTTTTTCGCGCTTTTGTAATGTTTCTCTTTTGCTAGTTGAAATGTTTCTTTGTTCAAGTTACAAGTAGCCAAGCAAGAGTTAGACGCAATCGTTGTATCTATGGACCTTGCCTCAGCAAATCCAACCGAACTGGGTGTGCCTTTGCCTTGTCCTGCCTGCCACCTATCGCTTACCGACTGCGAATCGAAGCAAGCCATAAATTGGTCTTGAAAAGTATTCGCCTATGTAGGTTCAGCTCACTGGAATAGATTTAGAGCCTGTGGCTGGCGGATTTTTCTTGTTGTTTGTTATTTTTTTTTTGTTTTTTTTTTTGTGGTGCAATTGATGTGGTCATTTTGGAATTCCAAGTAGTTTGGTTGTTGATTTTTGTTTTTTTTTTTCTATTAAAAATACCGTAAGAAGTCGAAAATGAACTGAATATTAAAAAATTTGATTACGTGATAAACGTGTCTGTAAAAAACAGTCTTGTGGATTTTTTCTAAGTATTTTTGCTTGACAAAATTGGCATTTACAGTTACAACTAGGGAAGATTCTAACAGTTCTTCGAAAATATCTCTTTTGGCCAGTAAGTCTGTTACATTCCTTAAATGAACAGTCGAAACCGTGATAACACTAAAATGGTAGAGAAACCGCATCTTAATCCAGAACTCCAGAAGTTGTAATCGAGGGTCGCATCCAACAAGCTTCTTCAGCCATTTTGGACCCTAGTCTAGCTAGCTGGTTTAATTTTTTTACGCCAACCAAGTGATACTCGTGCTCTTGATCCTGTTTGTTCTCTATGAGTATTTCTTTCTTAGTGCGACAACCAACCAACGGGGCCATCAAAATAATGCCGATTTCGGGCGGCTTACTTAGAAACACTTTTTCATGACTGTTAGAGTGTTTCTTTGAGAAACCTCCAACCTTTTTCTTCATTCAATTCAAATCTTGTTCCTGTTATGCATATACGATATACCAATATACCAAACACAGCTTCAATGAGGTCACAAACGAACAGAGAATAGCTTTGAAAAATACCTCATAATAATTTTTCTGCAATTTTTCTCTCAATTTTTCAAATTGAGTGAAAGGCAAGAAATGAATTCCGCCTTAACACAAAACTTGAATCCTTTTGATGAAATCTTTATTACCTTTTGAGCTCCATTTTCGTCGGTAAATAAATAAGCTATAAGAAAAAAAGCAACACCAGTAAAAAGAAAAAAAAATCCCTAAAATAATTGCAGTGCGGTGGTATTTTTCGCACAAATCAAAGCTTGATCATTATCGTCACGCAATAGGCAATACTCTCTTAGAACATTTGTTATTCGCCGCCATCGTCGTCATCATCATCGTCGTTGCCATTGGCCAACGTAACGTAACAGCTAAAGAGTTGTTCCATCATCACACTTTGGTGGCCTGGCCCGTTGTGATTATGTGGCCGATTATACACTAAGAAAAAAAACGAGCTAAAATCAAGATTATCGGTCTCAAATCAAGCCGATTCGTTGACGAAAGTCTGTTAAGCTCGAAAATTCTTAATTCAAGACCAAAACTCTTATTTTAAGCTTGTTTTTTTTCTAAGCCTAAAATTCTTGTTTTAAGATTTTGAAATCTTAATCTAAGAATAAAAAAGCTTAATTTCAGATTATTCCAACCTCAAATTAAGATTTTTGTTTTACCCTTGAGTTCTTATTTCAAGATTGTAAAATCTTAATTTTAAGAATACAAAAGCTTAAAAGATCATTTCAAACTCAAATTAAGATCACATATTCTAAATTTTATCAGACTTAAGAACAATACATACTTAAAGCAAGATTTTTTATTCTTATAATAAGAGCAAATAACCTTGTATTTAAGTTCAATTTTTTTCCGGATTGTATCTCGATTATTCTTGATTTAAGCTGACTTTTAGGAAAACGAAATGAAATTCATGTTTGATTATTTAATTGAATTAATTTTTTTTTTAATTTTGTATTTTTACCCTTTCAGGCTAAATCTTTAACCAATATTACCAACTAGTTGATACAATAACATCATTTGGTAGTAGTAGTAGAGGCGATCTTATCACTATCGTTCTAATAATCCTATAATATTTTCCGAAGGGATTGAGTGTGAATTGATGAATTGAAGTTCAATTCTGTATGAAAAAGTATTTTATATGAAAAAAGCATGTGACTTCGTTCCAAGACTTACTTTGAGAACAAAGCGGCTCAAATAAAGATTTTTGTTCTTTATTTTTGAAAACGAATATCAGATCGTTTCGACTTGCTTAAAGAATGTTAAAACTTAATTTGAGAACGAAGCGGCTCAAATTAAAAGTTTTGTTCTTAATTTCAGACTGCAAATCTGTTTTAAAAACAAAGTTCTTGATTTAAGATTGCTTCGGTTTGATTTGAGAAAGTAATAACTTAATTTAAGAACGTGGCAGCTCAAATCAAAATGTTTGTTCTTAATTTAAGAATAAATTCTTATTTTAAGAATAAAAGGTGTCATTTTTAGGATAAAAAAAATAAGAATATAAAAATATTGAAATAAGCCTACTCGTACTTGAATTTAGCCTCCTTTTTTTCTCTGAGTTTATCGAACCAGATTTTTCATATTCTTCACAATCCACATCCATCAAGAGATATAATTTTGCGGTAAGGTAAGGTAATTGCTTTGAGTTTAATTATGATTATCCCATCCAACAACAACAAAAATACGCCAAAAGGCAGAATAACTCAGACGAGAACTGAGAGGATAAAGTGCCCATCTTCGGTAGCAGAATGGCTACCAAATGAAGCTCTGCATGTTCTCCTATAATTTTCCATATTTAAAAATGAAAAAGGGCAACCAAGTTCAATATTCTCTTCCATTTTTGTTTCGCTCTCTTTCAGCAAAATGCATATAAAGTTGACGATTCAGCGTGCAGCACATTGACACGAAGCAAGGAGCAAATAATCTTAAAACAACAGGAAAAGCTAACAAAAGCGTGAGAATCTCTTCACCCATCCAACAAACACAGACACCAGACCACCGACCGACTATGATGTTGACAAGAAGCTTGAGCCCTGACGATACTGAGGCTTTTACAAACAATAAGGAAGAACTCATGCGGCAGCCGATCGCACAATTTGTTTTTCTTTGCTGCCTTTGGGCTAGGGTGGGGGTGGAAAGTCTATGTTCACAGAGAACCTCAAACCGGGATGCACTCAAAGGTGCCAATTAAATTTAACTGCCGTATAAAAGTCGTTTGTGAGGCAAGAGGAGAGATAATTAGGTGCAGTTATGCTGCGATGCGTGTCAGACAGGGTCAAGGCTATGCAAATGAACCTTTTGACTTGCGATTGGCGCGGTGTCAGAATGAATTTTTTTTTTAAACAAAAAAAGTGTGGTGAACGAATTTTATCCAATTACATTCCCTACTGTCTGGAACTTTATTCTTTCTGTCCACTGGGACTAGAATATTTCAAGGAGCTATCAGTGCCTTTCCCTTCTTCCCCCGCAACAACGTTTCATAATATCAGTTTCAGATTCGGGATAAAAATAAAAAAGTTGCGGACTCGATTTAATATTCAATCGAAACACTTACACTCAAATGTACTTCGCATTCTCTCGAATTCCATCTGTGATAAGAATTTTTTTTTAGACGTGGATACTATCTTCCTACTCGTTTATAGAGGTTTTCAGATGGCGTTGCTGTGTGCTGCACAAAAAGGGTAAATAACGAATTATGAAAAAAAGAAGAAACGCTAGAAAAAAAAATTAAATTATGCTTGAGTGATTCATGAGACAAGATAATAATAATCGAATTTTTTTGTTAGAAACTTGTATAGAACCAAATTTTGAGAAAAAATTGTGGAAAAATTACAGGAAATTGTCCTATGAAAGTTGAAAATAAAGTTGTCAAAAGACGTAAGACCCTTCGATTGAACTCAGTTTATCATATCAGTTTTCTAATCTAGTTTGCCCCGATAACAATTGATCTAGAAAACACTTCAAAAACAAAAAAAAAATTGGTTTTTAGTCCGTCTAAATCTTTGCTGATATTTTCTGCTCTTATGTTCACAAAAATTGGATCACGTCAGTTGGAAATTTTTGAAAAAGCGCAACATCAAATTTTGTATGTTTTTAACTACGTTTTAAAAACTGTTTATATACATACGTACAGACTGTCTGTTCGTCTGTGCAGGTATCAATTAAAGATTGACCAGCGTCAAAACCTTTGTGGGTGCCTCATAAACATTGAACAAAACGAACTAATTTTAACTTTTTTTTTGTCCCAAAAACAAATTCACAAATTTCAAATTCACTTCGCCAAAACCGTGTTCGCATTCGTTCATTTTGAGTTGACCATGACGAGTAAAAACAACCAAAGCTCCTTCATTAAAGTGGCTCGTCATAAAATTAACTGTTTAAATTTCACTTTTTCACCGTACCGTGTCAATCCACTTGTTCGTTCTGGTAAGGAATCGCACTGTTTCTCCTATTACAACTCTCTCCCATCTCGTGACCGTTGCAGAAATCAATATTTTAGAAAAACAAAACCCAACTTAACGACTATGACGGACAAGAAAAAAGGATTTAAATATTTTATTCAATCCTCACTGGCTTGTTTTTTATCAGATTTCTAGCGACAGAAATATGCTAATTTGAACACAAATGAAACGGTTAAGAAAAGCTGGCTTACACAACGCTTCTTCTTCTTCTTTTTTTAGTCATTTAGTGTAGGGGATTTCCTGGAAAATCCGATATCAGAAATTCTTCCTTGAAACTACAAACTATTTCCTTGTCATCCGTTCAATGTTATTGTCAGGCGACATTATCGTCGTTTCGACGCAGAGAAACTTGTCGGACGTTGTCTGTCCGAAAAACAAAGTGTTCGCATCTGTCTATTCAATGAAGTCATTCACGAAGGCAGTGCGGACAAATTCTGCAAAATAGCTTCTTTCTCATCAGCACTGATAAGTTTTAATCCTATCCAATGGTATGGCACCGTGTTTGCCAGTACTTTAAGTACAGTGGGTTGGTTTAGCTTCAATTGAAAGAAAAAAATTATGGTTGATTTCCTTTTTAACCAGTTTCAAGTTGCATTCGACTTCTTTCACCTACAATCGAGTAGAACTTAAACGAAAACACGAGTTGGACCGAAAGAGTTTTAAAATTAGATTGTCACTTCGAATTTGGCAAACAATCAGTTCTAAAGCGTCCCATAGTCAAATGGCTTTTTCCCCTGCAGCCCTTCATGACTTTGAAAACGGATTAAATAAAATGCATGAGCGGGCTGCATAGTTTTTAAGCCAATTTGTGTTTGAAAAAGCGTACACACTTATCTCATCCCACAAATAAGATACTTTTTGCGGATAAAATGAGGAAAAACCAGCTGAAGAAGAAGTTTTATTATAGAGAGAGAATTTCGTAAAATGCGGGCGGATAAATATTAAAGTTTTATTTGTTCTAAGGACGATACTAGAAGGCTTCGACTTAGAACCCTGCTTCAATTCTGATTGTGGTAGTATTGTCGTCGTCGTTGTTGCCTTCGGCAGCAGTGACGAGTTTGGTTTAAAATTTTAATACCTTGGATTTGTGACGCCTTGCGGAGATGACTTGTTACAATAATGCATCTCCTCCTTCTTTTGCAGCTCACAGAACTGAATGAATTCGATTGTTGTTTGAGTTATGTATCCTTAATCCTTGCTAGCAATGTTTTACGAGTTGCTTAAAAATACTGGATGTATTGTCTGAATGCATTAAAATACCGCGATGCGACGACGACGATAGAGATTTGTAATGGCACAGTGGCTTTTGCTGCTTAGAAGACTTGGTCCTTGTTGCTTTTATCTGCTCCTGTTGGCTGAATAAAATCTAAAAGCTTCTCTTTCGTGAATGGGGGTTTTCATTATTGGAGTTTACTCCTTTAGAATCGATTCATATATAGACCCCGGTATGAAAAAATTATGGATAGTAAAATCAATCATTGAAAAAAGCGTTACGAAAATTGACTACCAACGCTTTTTTTTAACTCTTAATAACTTTTAACCTACTGGATCGATTTAGATGAAATTTGGTAGTAAGATAGACTAGAACCTGTGGAAGGGCCATACGGTGTTTTTAACGCAATAAAAGGGGTTGAAAAGGTCACAAAAGGTTGAAATGTTAGGTCAAAGTTTGTATGGAGGTCGGTTAGGTTAGAAGTTTAAAACTTATTTGTATGGCTTTTGACTAAACATAAATAAGTAAGACATTCAAAGTTTAAAAAAAATTAACCGAGGGGGGGGTGAAAAGAGGGGGTAAAAGTTTTAGTGCCGTTTCGAATCTATTTTATTGAACAGAGATTTCAACGTAGAACGGTGAAATTTTCACACATGATACAGAATTTCATGCTCTTCAATTTATTATACTTTAATTATAACGGTAACTCATTAATATAGCCAATTAAGACATTTTCACATAAATTGGTATAAAAGTTTTAATCCTATAGACTGGATGTTGAAATTTCCATATGTCTAATCTACATGAAATAACGGTGATTTTGATACCTCATTTGTAAGGATACGTCTAGTACAAGCCTCACAATCTCGATTTTAAAATAAATTTTATTGCACACAAACGACCTGCTTGGTTCGTACAAAATGACACATCACCTGTGGGAGAATCCCGCTATGGCCAAAATTCGATCGTTGTTTTTCGATTAAAAGCTTCCTAGCGTGCGTTCTAATAATCGGATCTTCAAGATTAAGATCTCTTAAGAAGCACAAGGCTTCAGGCTTTAATTCAATGTAAAATTTATCAACATTCAATTCCATTTTGTATGCAATAATGCACGATAAATGTGGACCAATTTGAAT
Organism: Sphaerophoria taeniata; assembly: GCA_943590905.1. Taxonomy (NCBI): domain Eukaryota; kingdom Metazoa; phylum Arthropoda; class Insecta; order Diptera; family Syrphidae; genus Sphaerophoria; species Sphaerophoria taeniata. Next base: position 16,652,921 of record OX016540.1, on the reverse strand, counting down.
TTTCATCATTAATTAATTTAATTATAATTAATTTAAGTATAATATATTTTATCAAATTATTATGAATAGATGTATGAATATATGAATTCAATCCTTTGCGTATTATATATTTTAATGTAATCAAATCATTCTTATTGAGTGAACTCCAGTCGCGCGTCGGAGCTGACACGCACAATTTTTTTTTTTTTAATTTAAACAAATGAAATTAATTTGGATTTTCCTGCTTTTTGAATTTTTTTTGTCCTGAGTCCTGGAATCCCAACCCAACCTGGAGGTTAAAATGAGAAAGAAACGAGAATTGTGGTGTATAGAGCGCATCAGTGAATGCTAAAAAATAAATGCACCTGTAGTACATGCGGTTGAGTGTTTGGGTTCAGATGAGGACGAAGAGTCGAATTGCAGTGGAATGTGTTGACTTGGCCGTTGTTATCGTTTCGTTGCTAGACATCTCGCTTGTGTTTATATCCGCTGACATTGGAAGTAATTAAACGCTTAAAGCACTTGTCGTTCTTCGTCTAACGAGTATGTTGGTATTTTTTGTTTTTTGTTCTCGGGGTTGGGTTGGTTTTTGTTTTGAGTTTCCTTTTTTGCTGTACCTCCGAGGGATCTATGTATCCCTTTTTTGTTGTAAAAGGATGTGCATGAAATTTTGTTTGTTTTTTGCAAAAATATTTCAAAAGACAAAATTTAATTTTCCAAAGGATTAAAAATGAAAACAAAAGTTGATGGTAGTTAAATTACAGCCTTGTGTCGGGTGTGATGCAAAAAGAAATTGGTAGATAATTGATTTTCAAAATCGGAAATATATATTTTTCTTACTGAGCATAATTAAAACACGCTACCTGCGAAGCAACGTACACACTTAAAGCTGTTTCAAAGAATATGTACTGTTTGTTACTTTCTTGCTTTCTCGAATCATACGTGCCTTCCCAAAAGAAGAATAATACATTTCTACGTCCCACCATGCATCTCCCAGTCGACCAAACTAATGAATTCATACCTTTTTCAGCATGATTTACCACTTATGCAAGATATTTCATCCAAATGTAAGGAGGGTCCCTATCATCGCCTTATTTATTTCCTTGGTAATATAAGATCCTCAGCGAACTCCTCATCCCCGCATGCCGTTTGTTTGTATTTTCTTGTTTAAAGAATGTATCTCAAATGACAAATGAGCACCTTGAAACACTTCCCCTGTCCTCGAAGTCAGCAAAAAGGAATTTTGTGTCCTTCTCCGGGCTGTTTTCCCTTTTCCATTTCTGCTCAATCGACTGAATTCTCTCATTTCTTGGTTTCAACAAGCTCATCTGCCGACGACCAACGTGTCCGTGTATTTAAACACTTATTTGAGTGGATGGCATAGAATTCAAAATATGAGTCACTTCTCGAAGTCCAAAGCAAAAATTATACGTTAAAAAAGGGTTATTTCAGACTTCTAACAGCTAAAGATTTTTCAAACGCTTGAACATCTTACAAGAAATCAGAAAGAATCAAGGTAAATTGTTGTCAAACGAATGACACACTAGCCAAACGGCATCCTTTGCATTGACTTGGAGCAAAAATTCATCGTTCTGAATGAGAAGAAAAATGGAGTTTCTCCTTTTTCCTATTTCATAATTTTCACATTTGAGAGCACAAATGAAAGCTAACGATATCAATAAAATGCACGCCTACAAGTGTTGATGAACACCGCTTACATTCTACCGCCCAACACCACCCACCAAAAGGAGCTTGAATATGGAAAGAATCCTTGAAAAAAGAAACATTAATTTGAAGAATATTATGGTGTGCCTTCCCTTACCCAATGAATTATTCAGTGGAAACACTCGCTGCAAAGTGTATTTCGGGAGGAAATGCATAAAATTGGATTTGAGAATTCTCGAAAGAGGAAGACACACAAACAAACAAGTGACTGACATGTACAAGGGTTGGAGCCATAATCAAGACCGACAACAACGACAACTACACGGTGCATGCCGTCTCAGTTGGAAAGTCCTGGCATGACGTAAATGTATACAATACATTTTCAAACAGGGTGTCGGAACGACCCTTATTTGGAGGGAAGCTTGTGCAAGCGTTCCCCGGTATATGCAAAATGCAATGACGATGTTAGCTGTAAAGATCATAATTTGATGTGGTTTGGTTGGTTCACTCTGTCTCATAACAATCATTCGAAAAAAATATCCTTCCAATTAAGAAATTGCATTTAATTTATGCATTCATGTTTATATTTGTATAGAAATTTGATTGTGAGTGCATGTCTTTGCAACGAATGTTTATTCATACATTAAATTGGTTACATTCTTGCTATGATGGAATTTTTGTAAGAAGTATCCTGCGTGAAATTGGACGCAGTTATTTCGAATATAAAATGGATTATTCAGATGTTCTCGAGGAGAAATTCGAAAAAGGCAAATCAGAGTCCTTAAAAATTAATGATATAAATATTATTTTCCTTAGCAAGATTTTTTAACATTTTTTTTCTTTTCTTTTTTTACAGATTTCCAAATGCAGAATTATGTAAGTTGTGGTAGGTTGATAATAACTAAAACCTCAAAATATTAAAATTTATTGAGCGTTCCCCAAGGTTGAGTTATTTTTTTAATAAAAATCACTAGACTGACCCCGCAGACTTCGTACTTCCTCAATCGAAAAATAAAAGACCTACACTTTTGTACGCCACTACCACAATACCCGCTACCTTCTACCTACTACTCCACTACCCACTGAACCCTACCCCAATCCCGCTATCCGTTATTCTACCCGCTACCCACTATCATGCAACCTACTAGTCACCCCGCTACCCGTTACCCACTACCCCGCTACCTCACTACAACTTACCCTTTTCATATCTCGGCTTGGTAAATTTTGTACCCGAACATTCCCTCAAAATTTGGTGCCAAAAACTCCACTGGTACAAAAAGAGTGAGTCCTCAGCGCATTTGAATGAGGTTACCATATATTTATGTACAGATATGGATCTCCTCGACTCCTCTGTGCTGAACTGCGATTTGTAGATCAATGCATAAGTTCTTCAATTATCTCTCAAAGACAGCCAATTCAATCGAAAAGGACTTAAATTGCAGTTCTGTTTTGCTAATCTAATTTGCTCAGCTTTTTTTAAAGGAAATCATCTCCTTACTTAAACCAGATTGCTAGCAAATCTCATTTAAAGATTCATAATTGAAGATAATGCTCACAAAGTTCATTCAAGAGCAGTTCCAATGAACTTTGATATTTCTTACCAAACTTTTACACAAATCATCCAATCATGAATCCAGTATAAGAAAATTAACTTGAGATAAGGAAGTTTCACTAAAGTCCAAACGAAAGAAAAAGCAAAAAAAAGTCAAATGAGCTTGAATTGATTTTTTCTGAGAAAGCTGCTTACCAGAAGTAAAGGAGATTCAAATCGAAGCGATGAGATGCACTTAGAGAAGCACTTTTCGATGGAAATTGGTTTCCAGTACAAAAGAAAAATTTGTTTGACAAAAAAATTCTGTCCTGGATGCATCTCTCTTCCTAAGCAAATCATTCATCCAGTAGGAATAAAAGAAAAGGAAAAAAGAAATCAAAACCAGGGCGATGGTCGATAAAAATGAGCTATACTTGAATTCCTTGTCAGCCATTTCGTACGCCGCGCCGCCGCCCGCCGCCCGTTGCAATGACATACAAATTAAGACATACATATCTCTCTACGTCCTCTTTTCTAATAATTTTCCATTAAATTCCAAATGGTGATGTTGTTGATATAAATCAGTGCCTTCACCACCACAAAACACCGAACAGGCCAGCAGACAAAAAAAAAACACAACCACTAAATCTCCCTGCTCTTAACACCGCTGCTGGCGCTGCTGTAACGATAAAAAACAACATCACATAAAAGTTATTAAATGATTCAAAAAATTTTTGCCTGCCTTTCTGGTTTGTCGCCACTTGCCAGCACCATTACAATCGTATTCGCATCAATACCCAGCAAACATTTTCATTCAGAAATGAATCACAATAAAATCAAAAAAGTGAACAACTCGACCGAAAAAGAATACAGAAAAGAATCATTTTGAATTCTTTTACCTGGGCTCTTAAACACCGATTTGAATCATTAAAGGGAATCATTTAGGATTATAAAATTCTTCATTTAAATGAACGTATATAATGTTCTATATATTCATTTAAATGATTACTTCATGAATCTTGTCTGAATCATTTAAATGAATATAATATGATTCGTTTAAGTGAAGGTTTTCAGTTCAATTCTATTCAACCAATTCATAATTTTAATTTTTTTTCAAGTTTCTTCGCCTTTGTGCTTCTGCAAAAGAAAAGGAATAATAAAGAATAATATACGTATTTGTTTTCTGAAAATAATTGAACATTTTATATTATTTATAAATATAAGTACTTACTCAAACGCGTCAGCTCTTAACGAAATCTTTGATGAAGTCACGAATGTTAACATTAACAATGTTTCACTCTTTTCGAGACAAGGTGCCGTTATCATTACCCCTTTGCAAAAAAAAATAAGGAAAACAAAGATTACGCAGGTTCGTTCTTCTTCATTTACCTATATACCAGGATCGTTTTTTGAGATTTGCCTGTGTACATTCATATTTAGCTCACATACATGAATGAAAACAAAATGTCAACATACTCGTTTTGTCTTGCAAGTAAAAGGTTGTAGATTTTTTGTCTATTGTCAGAATTTAATCAAATAAATGAAAGTTTTTGGAACAAATATTCTTCACATTGTGTGAAGGAAATCTGAACCTTCACCAAAATGTTTGCTGGGTAGCTATCACTTTTTTTGTTAATGGTATTGGTGATCCACGTTAAACAGGATTAAGGAAGAACTGTTTTTTGTAGCTTTTGTTGGTATAAAGTGAATAGATTTGAAAAATTATGTAATTTCAAAAGGTTGGGAGGATGAAAATGTTGTTTGACAACGGTTACAAGGGATGCAATGAGCTTGAACAGATTTTTTTGTCGATGTTCAATGCTTTATAACGAATTTGTTAAAAATAAATTAGGAGGACAGAAAATTAGCAAAAAGGACATTAGTGGCTGCAGTAATTTGTTAAGCTTGATGGAACAAAATTAATATTAATGGACTCAAATGTCGAATAAAAACGGTTTGGTGACGTTTTTTTTAAATGTATACGGCGAAACGCACTTAATATTTAAATTCAATTAAAATGGGTACTTTAACTTTGTCCTGGGCTGGGGTTTTCTGTTTTTAATAATTCCGGGGACATTTTATAGGAAACTAGACAACGCCGCGAACAGTGAAAATTTGAGAATCTTGGAGAACAAAACAAAATAACACTTCGTTAAATTTCTTTTTTCTTTGTTTTTAAGGGATTGATTTTTTAATTGATTTTTTGCTACTTTTAAGTTGGTTGATCGAGAAATATACCTCAGTTGGGCATCCAAAACTCACATAGGATTCAAACTGTTGGGCATTAAATCAGCACCTGAGATGAAGATGATCGCAAGAATAACAAAGCTTGATCGATTTGATTCTTCATTTGAAAAATAGCATCTCCAAAAAATTGGAACACAACCGACTAAACTGGCACTGAGAGCATCTTCAAAAACTTTCCTTTCACCAAATGTCCAAGACCACTGTAGTACTTGTGCCTCGACAACTTTTTGAGTAGCACCTCTCGATGCATGCTCGTAAGTCACAGTCTATTACCGTCTGAGGCCTTTTACCTATTTAATTCACACTTTCATCTGAACTGTTAACGTTAAGACCAAGTGCACTGGGGCGTATACTTGTTATTTTGTCTTGAAGTATACTGTATATGTATTGATCTGTGAGTGAGCACTCAAGTCTCTTCAACTTTTCTTAGGTGCAAGGAACAACTCTCATTGCTTTTGTGAATTTGGAAGCAATCATTTGTTTCAATCTTAAGGGCTCTGTGCTCAATTAAGAATCGAATTTAATCAATACAGAAAACAAAATTAATAAAAGCTTGAATATCTGTTCGTTTCCCCAAACAGTCATGCTCTACTAACTCATGTTATACAAATTGCAAACATCCTGTTTTAAATTGTGAATTCCACTTTTTGTTCTTATCTTTTCAGGTGACACACTGAAAATGAAGCAATTAAATTATGATTATTTCACGATTGAGAAGGTAAGCACAATTTGTATATTAATCGTCTGGTCTTAAATTTTCTTCCCTTTCAATGGTTGATAAATATTCACAGGATTACAGGGTCGACTTGATAAGATATGAGCAAATTCCGATTCATGTATGAAAATAAAGAATAAATTTGTATATGATGAGGATGACCCTCTGGTGCTTGGTTATCCTGTGAATTTCCTCCCTGTCATCCGTTCTCTTTTTATCTTTTTTTTTTGAAGGAGCGATACGTATGACTTGGAAGCAATTCATAAAACAAGCCAGTCTGGGCAACATACAAAATATTGAATAGGTAGTGGGCGGCTGCGATGTTGGGTGCATGCCTCAGTCTTGGCTGCAGAGAGCGCACTTCAGTCTGGCTTTATGGCTGGCCGGGTGATTCAAATAGTGGATGATAGTGGCCCATAGCTTACTGGAAAAAAGGCTTCTTTAAAGGAAGCACCGAGTGCATTCATCATTTATCTACTATAACCCTTTCCGTATCTCCTCTGGGACGTTTTCATTTATACATTTTTTTTTTTTTTAACATAAAAGGACATCGCCGGAGGGTTTGAGGTAACTAGGTATCGTGAAAAGCTGAAGCAAGCTGCAAAATAAATTATTACTTTTTGTAAAAATTCAACAATGACATTTCGAGAGGAGGATATTATATTTTCTCTGGAAAATATTTCTAGTGGGGATGCGATGTAAAGATGTAAGCAAGCATACCACACAAAACTGTTGCTTGCCTGCGGCTTAAAGGATTATGTTGACCTTAAATGATTTTTTTTCTCTGGAATTTTTTTGTTTTCTGTTTACTTGTTTGTTTTTGTTGAATTACACAGGTCAACAAAAAAAAAATTTTTTTTAGACTGTTATTTAAACTATATTTTCTGATTATGTGCATCGAAAAGTAAATAGAAACTCCAATAATGATTATTAAAGTTTGCTTTTGTGGTAAATATCATGAAAAGTTAACATTTCGTACTTTGTTACATTTTTGCAAGAGCCTTTGCAATTATGATGCAAGGGAGAGATGTGGGGGCCTGTAGGTGTGAAGAGGCTAAGCGGCAAGCGAAAACTCGAACGCTCGGACCGTTTGGCACCAAATTTTGACGGAATGTTTGTACAAAATCAGCCAAACCGTTCATGAGATATGGTAAAAAATGTGGAAACCCCATTTTCCCTATAGAACGTTAACTATATGCATTTGACCATGTGATGGTCCTCAACATGTTGTGCATGAGCCAGCAAAGGTTTCTGAACTGTGACGATCTTACTTCCTGACCCAGCAAACATTGTTTTCTTAAATATAAACAAATTTCATGCAAATTCGTTTAAGAATTACTTCTTTTTCACCAGTGGAGGGTTTTGCACCAATTTTTGAGGGAATGTTCGGTTACAAAGTCGACCAAGCCCTTTATTGCCGGAGAATTGGGTTGATGGGTATCGGAGTGTGGGTAGCGAGGTAACGGATTAGCGGATAGCAATAAGCGGGTAGCGCGTAGAAGAAGTGGGATGCAGGTATTAGGGTATTAGCTGGGTAGCGAAGAAGCGGGTAGAAATTAGTGGGGTAGCAGGTAGAGGGTAACGGGTTACAAAAGCTTAGGTCTTTTCTTTATCGATTGAGGCAGTACGAAGTCTTCGGGTCAGCTGATCTCTAATATGCTTGTTAGCTTCAAAGTCATGGGTTGCAGAATGTCACTTAAAGTGCACGTGCTTCATGTGCACTCAGACAAATTTAAAGATAACTTCAGAAGAGCAGGGGGAACGCTTCCACCAAGATATAATGAATTTCGACAACGTTATCAAGGACAATACAATGAAAATATTTTTTTTATATTCCCACGCCTCTTTCCCCCCCAGGTACCGCACGCTCTGGGTGATTACATTTGGGGCCTCATACGAGAAAGTTCTTACTTTCACAAGAGAAATACCAAAAATATTCATTTTTAGACTTGGTTTTTACATTTGTTTTTGAATATTTGTATTTATTTATCTTTTTTCTATAGTAAAAGTTTAAAAAATGTTTATAATTTATAACTTTTTTTCCCTTTAAAATATAAATAAAACTGAAAATAGGGGTTTTCCAGCAAATTTGAAATTTCGTTCTGGTAGCTACAAAAGCAAACTTTATAATGTAAACATATTTTTATATTTTTTAGTTAAGCATATGTAATCAAAATCCGCGTTACAGAACTCAGACTCAAAATTCATGTTGACCGGTGTTATTCTTGAGTTTTCATTGTGCTAAAAAAAGGATATTCGAGCTATTAGCACACAAGAAATAAGTGCGGTTAAGCGGACTGTGTGTCGGTCGTTCTCTTTTGTGAAGTGAAAATGCAAAAAAAAAACAAAAAAATAGCAAGTCTGGTTTTGAAGACAAATTTATTTACAGTGGCACAAAATCAAAGACGGACTTTGTGGATCATATTTTTATAGGATGGATATTTATGTGGAATTTTGGGAGTCTTCTTTTTTTGTCTGAAAAAGTAATTTTCCAATGATTCGGATAAGGAGAAGCTGCTAGAGGGCGAGAAATCTTTTTTTCATAGACCGTTTAGCAAAAGCAGATTAAGGTCAATCTGGCTCTATGCTTTTGTTCATCTTAATATTCTCAAATATGTGTTTTTTCTTTTTAGGAGAAAAATAAAGTAGAATTTAACATTTTGTTAAAGTTGGCGCCTGAGTCAAATACAACTGAGTTTAAATTGTACCCAATCTCCATGATAGCTTGGGTCCTTTTTGTTTGTAGGTATTACATTCAAGGCGAAGCCTCATAAGGGCACAATTTATTTCTCTCTCCTTGTTTATATAAACATCAAGTGGAAAAAAATGCTACAATCCAAACACGCACAGAGAAACCATTATGATGCGACATACAATAATATCATTTGAACACATAAAAAAAGAATGAAACACAATCCTGTTGGAATTTTGTAAAGGCTTAGCTCCACTGAGTAGCTTTATGATAACAGATAGCGAGAGAAAAACACGAAACCACAACAAAAATACAATCCCTGAAGCGATTTTCAGTAAATACCAACACAACACGCGAGAGTTAAGGTCGTAACATTAAATCGCCATTTTGACCTTCAATTCATTTTTTTTTTAAATCTGCAGATTTAAAGGTTTGTTGCGTGCAGTAAGAACGGAACATACGATGGAAATTATTGCACTTCCCTTTCAGTCAATTTGACAATTTGGCGTGACTGGAGTCGAAATTTTACTTAATATCATTGAATGGGGTAGTATTGTATTGTGCAGGCTGCTTTGCTGTAAGTTAAGCATAAGAAAAGTTTCTTATTATGAATTTTATTAACAAACAATACCCATTCTTCAAGGGCCATCGCCTGAAACTGACTGACTGTCAAAATTTCTTCATTGATGACACTTCAAAGTGTGGAAATATTTGAAATATAATGGGTAGATTTCTTGAGAGACTTACACACTTATTCTTGGTCATATTAGCTTCTACAGCCACCTCGAAACTAGTTGAGCTCTATTCAGTGTCGAACGCCAAGCGCCCAGTTGCTTTCAAAACCTTGAATGTGGTCTCTCTTGCCATATCCCTTCCTCTGACTGCAGATTTACCTTCAAGTATCGGCTGTAATTCTACTTGTGTGTTAAGGCTGGCTTAGGTCTTCAACATATAAAGTCCTGTTTTAGAATTTGGTAAATTTTTCAAAAATCGTAATCTGGTATGGTTTTCTGAGTTTTCTTCTGAGAAGTCGGTGTTCGTCTACTAATCCTCAGCAAACCTTCAAAACAAATTCACAATTGAATAAAAGCCAATTTAAAAAGGTAGGAAATGATTTAAAACGCTTTTTTCACTGTAAAAAAAATGGTCTACAAACAGTAACAGGATTAAGAATCAAAAATAATGACATTTTAAGTTACTAACAAAATTTCATGCGGTTACTTTGACACCAAGAAAAAACAAACTTGAAATAAGACCCCAGTTTATTTATTAATAAAAGACTTCAAAAGAGAAATTATTTCTTCAAAAAGTTAATAAGAACACAAAAAACCTTCCATAACGATGTCAAGATAATATTAAAAGAAACACTTTGCTTCCTACGAATTTCATCAAAACGAATAAAAGGAAGTCCCTCCAATTTTCAATTTTGAATCGGTTGTCATAAAGTTCATAAATCGTTTTTAACTTCAAAAGTAACCGCATCTTCCTTTTGACGCTCTTGAACTGCCTCAAGAAGGACCAGAACGTTTAAGTGTCCCTTTTCTCTTTCGCCAGAAAAAAAAAATAAAACAAAATATGAACACATCCTTTGGGAGTGATGATGACACAAAATGCTAAGCCAAGAAAAATAAAATAAAACAAAATTCATAAACTTCCTTCTTTGGCCTATGAAAACTTGATGTTGACACTGGAGGTCGGTCGATTCGTTTACTCTCCGACCTCATGTCTTGTTTTATTTTTCAGAGGCGCAAACTTTTTCAACAAATTAAAAAAAAAGCACCCATCAAATTGGAGAAATAGAAAGCTCCCAACCGCCTTAACTTTTCAACCCTCTTTGAGGAAAAGTTCAGTTTTTCTAACCCTTTATTTCTGTCCCAGTTTGCTTTATTGTTTTCCGAAAACAATTTAACAAATACTTAAAACAAAAGAGAAGAAGGCTTATGTGGAAGATATACTTTCCCTTTCGTCCCTATTCAATTAATTCCTCAGATAAGTCGCTCAACTAATCCATCGATGGACTATTTCAAGCATAGCCGTATTTAGGGGGAGGGTTACGGGGTTTAACCCTCCCTGAAATAATTTTATAAAGCAAACCTTTGTATATTTATTTGGTTTGGTATAATCAAGATATCATTTACTACTCTCGCCATCTAGTTACCTACAAGCAGATATAACAATATTTCTTTTACATGAGTCGTTACATGACCAAAAATTAAGGCAAAAAATACTGCAATGTCCCAAAGGCAGTAAGAATTTTTGGTCTTTTGTAAGAAATATGAAGAATTTTTCTTCTACTTCGGTCTTCACGTTCGTTGACAATAAAAAACTCCAGTTGTTACCTCTCTCGCGAAAGCTGCTAGAGAGTGTCATGATTCCGCCAGTTCTTGAGCGCGTCAATGATTCTATGGGAAAAATCATCTTCCGCACTCGTGCTGTGGCAAGAGCCCTAGAAGTTCTCAACATACATTAATCTGCTGGTCCGGATGGTATCCCTGCTATTAATCTAGAGGTGTTCTTCCACGCTGGCAAAACCCTTGCGTAAGCGTTTCCATCTATCCTTCTTATGGGCTCGTTCCGAGCAGTTGGAAAACAGCATTTGTCCGGCCAATTCCAAGAAAAGGCGAATCTTCTTCTCCCTCCAATTATCATTCCGATGGCACTTACGTCCCTTCTTTGTAAGGTCAGGGAAACGCTGATAAACTATCAACTCAAGAAATATCTCGAAGACCAAAAGCTTCTTAATGGCCGGCAGTAACAGGTCCACTGGTGATCTGAGGGTTTATCTCACCAAACAGTGGAACAAATCTTTCGATATCGGTGGATTAAAAACTTTCTTTCGAACCGTTCACTACAAGTTGTATTGGACGCATTCAAGTCTGAAACCCACAATATAAATGCTGGTATACCCCAGGGCTCCGTTTTGTGTCCGACCCTCTTTCTCATTTTTATAAATGATCTCTTGTCTGTAACTTCTAATCCAAACAATTGTTTCGCTGACAATAGTACCCTTAGCTTTTCTTATTCATTTCCAGATTCACATCCCTCCTCTTCATATGTGGAACTGCAACGGCAAAATAAGATAAGCTCATTAAACACTGACTTTAACAGCATTGTACAATGGAGAATACAAAATCGCGTAGAATTTAATGCTTCAAAAACTTAATGCTGTCTTGTATCGTTAAAGCGAGATATACCTCCCCTGCCACTGTCCATGAGTGGCACTTGCATCAATGAGACCGAACATCTAGAGATTCTCGGTATGTGCATCACTGACCACCTTTTGTGGAACGATCACATAATGCGATGTCGCCAAAAATGCCGCAAAATGTTTAGGTTTCTGAAGAAAGTGCAAGCAATTTTTCTCCCCGTCTGATCTGGCCCTTATCTTTAAGACTTATATCCGTCCAAAGCTTGAGTACAATTCCCATCCTTGGGATGGTGCTCCAGTTACATACTTAAGCCTCTTGGACGGTATACAAAAAAGAGCCCTAAGACTGACTGGTGACAGAGACATAACCAACTCATTCACCTCGTTAGACCACCGTCTTATCGTGTTGTGTCTCTTTCGGTTCTATCGTTTCTTTTACGGTAAGTGCTCAAGTCAAATAGCCAGTTGTATTCCTCCCCTAAAACAATTCGCCCGTACCTAATACTCGCGCTTCTAGGAATGCCCATCAGTTTAGCCTCGAGTCCAACTTCGGACGTACTCTCAAGTATAGAAAATCGTTCTTTAGCCGTACTTCAAGAATGTTGAAAAAATTATCATTTATCTTAACCCCCTCTGAAACAAAATCCTAGCTACGGCTATGATTTCAAGTAATGCGTTCTCTCGATTGAACAGAAGAAAATGTCTACACAATCGAATAAATGCCATCAAGAAGCCATTAACTTCAAGAATGTCTCGTCTGTGGTAAAAGTATTTCCAACAGTTTGAACATTATTTAGTGTAAGATAGAATTTCTTTGAGGAAACTTTTCTGGCGGCAGCTTTCATAAGAGGATTTTCTAAAAGGGTGTTGAAGCACTGTTGCTCCAACTCCTCCCAGACAATTCCATTCCAGGACGCAGGACAATCCCTTTTACGATTAACGTTGCACTTAGAGTTTAGTTTTGCAACTAACCAACAAGGATCAAGGATAAATACACAAACCGAAAAAGAGGCCGAAAATGTTAACTATAAAAGAACAAAGTACTTAAAGAGGACACTTGGCAAAGAATGTGGTATGTGTTCATATATTTGTACAGAGCCCACCACACACAAAGGACTGCCACGTTCAAGAACAAAACAAATAGTTATTGTTCCTTCCCGGAACCCGTTCCAATAATTGTTGTCTCTATGTTTTGCGTTGTTTCATCAAGACTATGTATGTAACTTGTCCCTTAATTAAATAGATGTATGTACGAATACGACCGATTTCAAGGACTGTTAGGAATTTCCTCTTACATCTTCGTTTGGGTAGTACAAAAGCGTTGATCCAAATGATGGTTTGAAGAACATAAACACAATTGATTAAGTGCATTCGATAATAACTGCAAATAGCTGGATGCAATGTGTGCCAAGAATTGGACTCATTCAACACTTTTCTTCGATGTCTGCGATAGAAATGTATTTTGGGGTGGAGGACGGGCGTGTTGTCTGTCTAGACAAAAACAATTTTGCGCATGATTCCGGAATGTTGGAATGTTACAAATTCCCTTTTTTTTCTTGGCAGAATTTACTTTTCCTTTTTGCAGACAAAAACAGAGAACAAAGAAATTTGTGGCGTGGTTTTCCGTGCATTGTTCGACCGTTTTTATGAAATTTAGAAAGTAATGTTTTTTATGACGGAAATTAGGAGTTATTTTGGAGGAATTTTTAGTTTTTGGCAAGAGTAATAATTTGTTTTCGTATACTTTGTTGAAAAGGACATTCAAAAGACAAATAAAATAATTTTTTTTGAAGAAGGAAGGGAAAAATGGACCCCATTAAGAGTATTCCGAAGTGAAACTGAAAATTCTTGCTGCTTGAAGCGCCACCCAACTGCAGACGACAAATTTTGAACTAAATGCATCTTAATAAGAGACAGAGAATCGCCTTCCTATGAGAATCGTGACTTCCGCCAGCCGTTACTGATTTGAATTTTCAAATTTAGGCAGATTTGGCTATCTCTTAATTTTGAAATAAAATGTGTTTGATCAAAGTTTTTTCAAAATGTTTTGATTGCTATTTGTTGAGAACAAGTACGTGCTAAATAAAGAAAGAGATTTAAAAAAAAATAAATATCGCATCGTAAGAAAAATTGCTTGTCAATAATACAAATTTTATTCATAATTTTTTAAATTCTTTTTTGTTTAAAAAGTTAATTTTTTCTCCAATAGTTATACAGTTTAAATGTCGAATTTTATGCTTATTAAAATTTTTTAGCGAAAAATGTTTTTATTTTGATGGAATTCTCTTTGAAAAAGTACGAATTTTAGTCATTTTGGCGTTTTTGAGCCTTTACTACTAAGTAACGAAGTAGTTAATTGAAATTGTGCTCCAATAGTTAGAAACAGTTTTTGTCACACAATGACACCTTAATCATTTCGATACGACATCCCATCGCTTCACAATACCATTTGAAAAAAAAGCAGTTTTGCTCCGGAATGTTATACAGTTTACTTGTTAAATAAAACAATGCGTCTTCTAGGGAGTTCTTTATTCTATAGCGTAATACAAAGTAATGACTTAAAATTAGGGTTAAGAATATGAAAGATGACAGCTGATGACATATGTGTTTGTAGAGATGAGAAACCGAAGTGGTAAATTGGTACACGGAACACTCTTAACTTGCTTCGGCTTCCCCATCTGCTCACAATTTGTATAGGATATTAGCCTGAGTCATTTCTACCGGAAATAGGCTCTCTAATACATGCTGGAGTAATAGAGATCAGGAGCACTGATGTATAGTGGAGATTCTGTCACCATGTTTGTCTGGACTCTGGAACCTGGGAGCTGGGAAATGCAAATTTCCTTAGCTAGAGCGTTGGTGTCTATTCACTCGAAGTTGCTGGTACAATGGATCCTTTAAACTTTTCTATATCTCTCCACTATATCATTTTTGGTCAACAATGTTTAATTTCTTTAGGTATTTCTTAGAAATATTAACTTACATCTGCCGATTGTGATGTAACTTGTTATCAAAGGCTGTTACTAAGGTAGGATAGGAACAGTAAACCTTAGATCGGCTTTCAAGGGTTTGGCATTAGTAACCGGCTCTCAACAAGGCTTCCTTTGGGTGTGAACGGATCTTCCTCCGGCTTTCAAGGGCTTAGCAACCAATTCTCAAAAAGGCTTCCGTTGGCTTTCAACGGCTTGGTAATCGGTTCTCAAGAAGGCTTCCCTTGGGTAGCAACGTAGATTCCTCCGGCTTTCAACGGACAGGTACGGGAGTATACTTTGACCGAATGTTGTGCTACTACTTTTAATTTCTTAAACCTTTTTTTGCTGTCGACGGTTTTCTCTCTTATGCATATTTTCTACGTAAGCTCGTTGTGAACTCTATTTTATCGAGTTGTAAAAAATCATGCAAATACAATCGCATGAGTTTGTAGTCGATGCAAATTCCAGTTTGGTGCAATAATTGATTTTATTTTGGAACTTGTGATTTATGCAGCTAATGCATCACAACAAGATATTAATACTGATCAACAAAGACGCTGTTGATTTCAAAATCCGAAAGTGTTTTTTTGAAGTCTTACACTAAAAGTGTCATCACATGGCAAATTTTACGGTGTTTGCTGTTTAAATTTTGTTTATTTTGAATCGAATTATTGTGACGATCATTTTGCGTAGCTTGAAATGTACCTAACAAACGTGACTTTCATCACTTTTTAAAATATTTTCCAACGTCCGTCAGTGCAACGACGATGGTGAGGTCAGGTAGTAAAATATGATTTTTGATATTTGGGCTGACAAATTTGAATTGTATAAATTTTTGACGGTAAGGAAACATCAACTATTAAATGCAAGTCATTTTTATAACAGAAATTAAATAAGTTTCAACAAATTCCTCAAAAGTTAAAAGAAATCCCTCCTCAGCTTTTCTGTTAAACTGTTAAACAAAAGTCAATTAATTCCAGCAACTCACTTATAAAAAACAAACACATTAATTCATCCACAAAAAATCAAAAAACGATAGTCATCAGTCATCACTAACTTAATCGTTTCGAGTAAAACAAAAAAAAAGCAAAAAATTAAATCAAAGTTCTTTGGAACTCTTGCATTTTTTCCCCATCAGAAAAACAAAAACACTAAATAACAACAAACTGTAAATTTGGTCTTTATTGAAGTTAAATTGGAGCATAAAAGGTTACACAAACACACATCATTAAATATACCAATATACCTACCTACCGACCCATACCCTATAACCATGCACCCCAGGAACCAGGATATCAAGAGAAGGACCAAAAATTTACATTAGGGAAGTGCCAAATGGTATGAACACATTAATTGTTGAAAATTAGTATTGGTTCACTGTCTGAACCAAAGCTTGTTTCTCTGGTTGCCAACTAATGACAAATTTGAGCGAAATTTAATTCCTTTTTCATTTTTCTCAACAAGGAGAAATGGTTTATTTCCATTCAAGAACAACACTGATAAAGTTTTAAACCATTATAGTTTTAATTTTTAAGTATTTCTAAGAACGAAAAGTTGACAACCATGTTTTCAAATAAATTTCCTCCCGGCGAAAATTAATTTATTAACGTTATGGGAATTTTTCATTATTTTAACAGATGAGCTAACACAACGGCTAATTACGTCGATGTGTTTTTCAATGTGCTTTTGTTGAAAGCGTGTTTTTTTTGATTTTTCGAAAGGAATTTAAAAGTCCTGGGAAAAGTTTAATTTTGAAATATTGTGCGTTGCGTTTCAAGCAAGAGGCTAGGAATTAATTTTGCCTCTGACTCTGAACGATAAAGAGCAAGGAATTAAAATTGAGAATTGTAGAATTTCCCTTATTGAATTTTAGTGCGATAAGTACAGGATTATTGATGGGAATAGAAGTTTTAAGAGGCTTGTTTTAAAATTTTCAAAATAAATTGTTTGGAATTTAATAATTAAAAATCAGTTCATTATCAGCTGTGTTTTATTGGGAACTTAGCTTAGCTTAGCAATAGGAATTCCAATAAAACGCTATAGTCAGCTTTGAATAAAGTTTCGTTCACCAGAATGTCAAAAATCGAAATATTCCAAACGCCATCTTTACACCTACCTGAAACAATTTTTTTTACATTGAGTTTGCTATGGTGTTGAAACAATTTTTTTTACATTGAGTTGCTATGGTGGAAAACTATTTTCTTCAAAAGGTTTTGACATTTGATAAACGAAAAACACAACGAAAAACTCAAGTGTCGGATTGCTGAAACCTTATCTTCAGGAAATTCCTAACTAAAATTCCTAACTTATTTTTACTTAGCTTTCGGTTGTTGTTGTTTGACATGTAATTTCTATTGCTAAGCTGAGCTAAGTTCCCAATAAAACACGCCTATCGTTAATCAATGAAATTGTTAAAAAAAAGTTTTCCACAAATGATTCCCTTCTCATAGAATGTGATAATTTAAGCCCATCGATGGCATTTCACCAATTACAATGCTGCAGTTTTTTGTGTCAATTTAAACGTGAATTGTTCTTTCAAGCATGTACAAGTTTATTAAATGAAATGTTGGCAAAAACGCTATCGAAATGAGTTGAATGAATACGAAACCGTTTTAATTAAACGGTTTACCGCACATTCTACTGACTTTTTTCTTAATTTCCCGTGATATATTGGTTTTAATTGCCCCTATCACCACTTTTGTTAATTAAGTTTTATTTTAATGAAAATTAAATCTTTGGATGTGCGAACAACACAATTACTTTTTTTTTAGGGTCGGCTAATTTGTGTGCAGTAGCACAAGAGATTCTGTTATCTAATAGATAATTTCATGGTTCGTCAACCTGAAAAAGAGTAACAAACAAGTCGTTAACATAAAACAGTTAAAGTTGATGGGCTACGAGTATATCACACGCAATCAAGATCACAATGGAACAGAAGAAGTGTTAATTTAGAAAGAATTAACAAGGTGATTGCATAGGAATCTACTTTGGTTAAAAATGGGGCAGTTTGTTGAAGTTGTTTGTGGTGCCCAATAGAAGTATAGTAGTGTTTGAAAGGATGGTAAAGTACGCACCCATAAGAAACTTTAACATGCATACGATGGTAAAGTATGTACTTACATTGACATGCTATACGTGGATAGCCAGTAGCCAAGTAAACGATAGAGACACTTGAAACGATAAAACACTCATGTTTGAAGTTGTGGTGGGACTGTAGATGAACTCGGTGGAAGTTGAATGCGTTCTATTGTATTCCCTTTTCTTGTATCCTCTTAAGGCTTGTTCAAATTCAGATTAAAATAAAGGAGTTGGACAGCTTCGTCAACTTTTTAAAACTAGGTACTAGGCTCAGCAGGATGCTTTTCAAAAACTGGCCAACTGGCCTCAATATCAAAATTTGGTTTATTACAACCACAAACTTGTGCACCTACGTTCTTTTAAATTGCAGCTCAAAAACGCATAAAAATATAAAACCAACAAAAATGTAAACCAAGAGCAGGATGTCACAACAACAACCGACCAGAATTTATTTTGTAGCAATTAGTGCATCTGTCATTGTTCTTCCTTTTTAATTGAAACTCCCAATCCTGTTGCATCTGTTCAACTTCTTCTGAAAAGTGTGTCAAAATTGTATGCAATTATTACGAAAAACCCTTTAACCCAGTAACTCTGAACAATGCACACACATAATCTATTCACGAGCTCAATTTGTTTCTAAAATTAAAACGCAAATGAGAAAGTTTAAAAATTACACACAGTCACAGTCCTGCCACCACCACCTGACACCACTGGTAAGCCTTGACATATAACAAACAACATTACTTTAGTGACAGCCAGCAACTTTAACCTCTCTCATCTGACCTGGCCTGCAGAACTTAACTCAATTCGGATTTAACATGCAAAACTTGTCTTTGGTCTCTGACCAACACTAATCACAGTTGCATTTTTCATTAGCTTAGACCAAGTCTCGTATATGAACACCAATTATAAATGGTATATCCCCTGCGTAGCCTTGGTCATGTATTCAGCTCTAGAACTTTCTAACATCAAACAGTTGACTGCTACACATATTAGTATGTGGGCCTGGTGCAGCTCTATCAAACCCATGCATACCCAAACATTTTGGAGTCAACTCAGCTATGGCTCTATGACAAAAGAGATCACAATGTTGCATAAGCTCGGGAAATTCCTACCGTTATTATGAACTGAACTTAACAGTATATCACACCAACGACACGTCGCGTCGTCACGTTGAACCGATGCACGTCAGCAACATGAACTACTGAACTCATTCGACACTCCTTTCCCTCCTCCCCAAATGAACTTCTGTCTAATCTACTTCGCCAAAAACCTGCAACAATAGAGATTCGAGTTTAGCTGCAACAAGGTGCGGTTTTGAGTTTGTTAGCTGTACTTAATCTGATTAATCAACCTTTTTTGCTGTCTGGCTTCTCATCATCTCGCGCTGCTACTGCAACCAAACAAAGCCATTTGCAGGATCTCTGTACCAGATACCACTCGGGTTCCTCCCTCTTTTTGGTAGAGAAATTGCCACTGGTTGCCATAAAAATGGGTTGAAAAAGAGAACAATTATTTACTGGTGCGGTGAAAACCATTGAAAATTTATAGTGGCATGGAGCTCGTGGAGCACTGAGCTTTTCGCTTGATAATAGTCGAAAATTTGGTTCTAATAAAATATGTCGCTGATGCTGGACTGCTATGGTATATCACTGTGATTATATTTATCAAGTTTGTTTGTGAGTAAACCTCCGACGGGGTCGAAGAAATATGCTAAGCCCTAAGCACTGGAAGGCTTAACGACAAATTAATTGAAGTTAGAATTTTGAAAAATAATTATTATAATTGAGGAATGAAAAATGGGTTAGCTGTTAGTTCGAAATCAAACGGCTACCAACAGTTTTCACTGTCTAAATGGAGACAGATTTTTCTTAGAGAAGGATGAGCTGTCTACTGTTCAATGGCATTTAGCTTTTGACATTGTTGTCGTTCTAACAAAACAAAGAAGAAAGTGGTTGTCACATGGGAAATTGAGTTTATTGTTTGACAAAATCGAAAAACTTAACGAAACGTTGATAACCCGTCACGACAATGAAAATAACGATGACGGGGACGTGAACGATGTCGATGGCTGAGAGGATGAGAACTGTTCACGAATCACGATGGTTAAGTCTTGAGTGAATGAATTGTTTCAAAACAAATCGGCTGGAATAATTTAGTGAGAAAATGTCTTTCTTTGTGTGGACAGTTTCAAGTTTTTGTACATTATGAATTGAAACAGGATTGTGATTTTGCCCTAATGTTAAGATAGAATTTTGGCAAGGTATTAATGGTTCGGGAAAATATGTTGCCTTGTTTGAAACTTGTTAAACTTTTTGAATTTCAGATTGGAAGTGTTAATGGAAATTAAATTCAAAACTTATTTATTAATGAAGTTTTATGTTCTGTCGATGTGCTGTGCCTATTTACAATTAGGTCTTGCAGATTTGTAGTCCTTTTTAGGTAGTGAAAATACGATTTTAAAGCGAATTAAATTTGAACGTGACGTCAGTAAATCATTTTTATTTGAGCATTGGAAAGCTCTCCTGAGAAATTAATTTGGAATTGGTTTTGGGTCACGGAATATACGAAATTCTCCTTCTCCTTTAAGAAGAAGGTTGATACGGGATGTAGGTACTTGCAATTTACAATGGCTGTTACGTAGTAAAACAAAAATTTCCAAAATTAGAATTACATACTATCATTCCTATTTACATTTAATTGGAGGTTCCCTGAAATTCTTTACACTCATTCCGGAATCGATGAAGTATCGCGATACTATTTTCTAGTTCTTCTTAAAAAACAAACAAAAAGAACCAAAACTACCTTATTTCAACAAAATCAAAAATTGAACCAGCGAATCACTTCCGCCTCACTGTACTCATATCATCGATTTTATCTTTTATTTCATCATATTCATCATAATTCTTGCGCAGATTACGTTGAGAGCTGCCAATTGCGTTGAGACTTACAACGACAAAAATATCTTACATACATTTTTACAACGGTAATGCAAAAGCCGAGAAATATAATAAATTAATAATAGTATTTCGGGGTAGTGCAATTCCGTCACACATTCTTGTTTGAACGCATCAAACAAACAACGGAAAACAAGTTTTATCAACGAGGATTCCAGTGCGACAAGGTGCGGTTGGTGCTTCATTTTGGTTCGAATCAAAAAACATACTGTTAGGTTTACAAATTACATATCATTTAGTGTGGAAATAAGTCTTCAATATTTCCAAAGTTTTTGAAAAACAATTTTGAGTGACAAGCAGCTGTCAATGTCAAAATAAAGTGTGATTTAAAAGAAACCACTAGATGGCAGTCAGTGTAAATTCACATGGGGTAAAAGTGTGAAACATCTCAAAAACATTTCCATTGTTTTTGTTTTTTCCCTTAGAAAACATAACATTTAAGATTTAGGTTATAAGTTTTCTTAGAACCATCCACCAATTACTTCCGATTTTTCGTGCTACAGCTCATTAGTCATCTGATTTTCTTGTGCACTCTTTGTATTCTGTTCATTGCACTTATGTTAACAGTATCTCATCTAATTGCGTCATAATTGCCATGAAAGAAAGAAAATATTAGACAAACATATCCATTTCCATTTCCTTGTTAATTAAAAAGAACGTAGCCCACATTCACCATCCTGATTGAAGGACATTGTGACGTTCAAGAATAACATACCGCACCCTCAATCGTGTGAGGATATAATAATACAGCGAAGTAGGTTAGTGTTCCAAAAGGGACATTTACTCACACTGCTAATCGAAAGAAGCATGTTCAAATTACGCGTTTGATTTTGAACTTAACGATTTCGAGTTTAACCTATTTATTTATGAGAAACTGAAATTGTCAACTTCAAATGTTTATGTTGCTATTAAACTACGGATTCGTCCAGTCAGAAATAAGGAAAATCGCAATTCCACTAATTAGTTATCACGTTATGAGAGAAATCCTTCTTAAAATTTCAATACCAATCAAATGGCTGCCATCAAAACAAAAAGAAAATCTAAATACTTCCCACTCCCAGACGATACATTTCGAAATCGATACCAACTTTGCAAACTATTGTATTGTTCCTCTCCCACACTCCTTCTTCCGAATGAATGGTTTCCTTCTAAAATATAAAAATGACACTCTGAATTAATTCAACATTAATATTTTCCAATTGCAAAAGAAAAAAAAAGAGAACAACAAAAAATATACCTCTGAAAAGTTTTAATTAAAATTCTCAAAAGAAAATGAAAATTCTTTGAATCCTTTGCAAGATTTCATTTCACTGTTTATGAGTCAGTATTAGTAATTAACTCTGATTTTCACGTGAAATGGAATTCATTACTTAATTACGGAGTAGCGATTGTGCTTTCGATATGAAATTCCGGGAAGTTCTTTCCCATTAAGTGAATTCGCTGAAGGGTTTCATTTTTTGTGGAAAGATATTTGAGGAAGAAATTTCAAATTGAATAATTGAATCCGTCATTACTCGAATCACGTTTATAAAGGCGTAGGTCTAACAATTATAGCAAAATCCGTTCAGTTGTTCTTTATATCTCTCTTATATTTTCTCAATCTTCTCTCAATTTGATTATAACCTTTCTCTTTTTTCTCTTTTCCAGAAAACAAAATAGCAGACAATGTTACCAAAAACAAAGATGTCTGCATCATATCCGACGTAACAAATGAACCATCACTCAAAATCCAACGCCCACAAAAAACAAAATCACAACGAAGACGTTGACGCCATGTCGGGCCACCAGGAACTCCAGTGACCACCGTCACAGCTACTGATCCCGACGAGAAATCACTACTTCACTATGAGATAACGATACGAGATACGATAGGGCGCTTTGCTATAAACTCCCAAAATGGTCGAGAACTGATCACGACCGCTCAGTCGTTGGACTACAAACAGGAATGAAGATTCTGCTTACAGTGACAGCAACTGATTCTGGAGAAAGAGCAGATACAGCTACAGTAAAGATAAATTCACCGATGCCAATAATTATGCTCAGATCTTCCAGGCCGCTTTTTACAGTGCTTCGAATTTGAAGATGCTCCGATCAACATCACTGTGCTTGCGGTCTCGGCCACTGACAGTGATGTGGGAATCCACGCTCAGATCACATATTCCCTGAATGGCGAGAGTATTAATGGGATGGATGCTCACGATCCCTTTTCAATCAATCCACAAACAGGAGCGATCGTAACCAACGCTGCTCTTGACCGAGAAACCACAAGTATATATATCTTGACGGTGACAGCTAAAGATGGTTTTCAAGAACCCTCTCTACGAAGCTTCGATCCTCGAGGACGCTCTCATGGGAACCTTTGTTCTTCAAGTTTCAGCAACAGTAGAATACAGTTGTTGGCCCTGATGAAGGGGTTAATACGATTGATTCGATAATCGGAGGAGATTACTTCAATTCAATCTCCTTATGGACTTGCTTTGGTTCAGAACAAACTCATATTCTCACCATGACCGAACTGGATTATGAACCTTCGAGAAAGAAATTTTAACTGATAATTCGAGCTGCTAGTCCGCCTTTGCGAAACGAAATGATGTCCACGTTGAAATTTTGGTCACTGATGTCAAATATAATGCGGAAGTTCTGCGCGATTTCCAAGTGATCTTCAATAATTTCCGAGATCACTTCCCCAGCGGAGAGATCGACTAAATCCCAGCTTTGATGCCTGTAATGATGGTGTGTTGGAAATAAAGATTTCTATGAATTTTCGAGCCTTTGTCGAGAGAAATAAATGAAATAATCCGAAAATGAGTTTTTAGAAATGTACTTTGACGGTATTCGATTGCATAAAATTTGTGTTAAAAGCTGCAATATAAATTCTACTGTGATTTGAAAATAAAGTTTGTCTGATTGCATATTAATTAAAAGATTATTGACTAATTTGAAGTGCTTGTTGAGTGGAAATTGGGTTTTCCGTCGGCTGTTTTGGTTTGCATATTTGCGTTGACCTCAGGGTAGGTTTTGAAAAAGAATGGAAAATTCAGACATTTCATTTTGTTCAGTTAGTAATAATAGGACTTATGTTTTCGTCTGAGGTGAGGGCATGCGTGCATTGTATATATACCTACTTATGATTATAACGCTGATGAAAATTGCTCAAAGTTTCCATTAACCATATCTATACATTTAAATGAACATAAGGAACATAAGGAACGGTAAACGAGAGTGTACATTTTCGGAATGTTGCCGTCGTCAACGACGATCGTTGTCGTTTTGAGGATTCCTATCTCTTCCGGTTAATCTGTCTAAAACTCTTATAGAAGAATACTCCACTCCACTTTGCCATTTTGTAATTATGAATAGGGTGACGAGAAAAGTTTGACGGAAGTCGATCCGTGGTAAAAACAAAAAATATATGTAAAAGGAGTTAACAACTTTGTCGAGATTTAAGTACATCAACCTAACAAGCAAAAGAAACGAAGAGGAGCTAACTTGATTGCTAAAGCATTTCAATGATGATGGTTGCACTTGTTCCCTTCGTGCCTATATAAATCCCACAATTAATCTGGCATTGCGGAGTGTATTACGACTAACAAGTGTGTTATTCGCTTAGAAGATTTTGTAATCATTATTATTCTTGAAGGAATGTTGAATGCGGATGCGGAACACAAACTAAGATTCTCTTCTCGTCATAATAATGAAAGTTGCTTTGAGATTGAAGATGATTGTGATGGAATTATTCAAGTGAAAGGGAATTTAATTGTTTTGTTGGTGGGGCGCGGCCGCGGGGGTATGAACTTTTGAGAGTTGGGGAAATTTTTTAACTGCGCCTTAGGGATTGCGGGGAATTTAACAAATAAATTAACACTGTTTTTGGAATGAATTGAGTTTATAGAAGAGCGATTCGATTCTGTTTGATGGGAATTCAAGCGCAAAGATCAATTGACAGCTTAAGTTGTGAAGTTGATAGGCATTAGAAAGTTTCTTAAGTGAATAATCACTTAAGTATTTAAGGCATTGAGATGTAATTAACTAGATACTAGACTGTTGAAGTCTTTGTTTTGTCTAAATTTGATTTGAATTGAGATTGTTTATGAGATTAATAGTTGGAGTGTTGATAGAGACATTGTTTTTGTACGATCTTCATTAGTTCATTGCAAAGAAGAAATGTTTGTTGTTCCATACGATAACTTAACTTTTTGATAATGACTTAAAGAATGTTATGTCCATTCTCCGAATGTAAACTTTTAAAACAATGTTTCCTCAAATGCACTAACTCTCGAATTATCGATGAATTTTTCGGCGATAGTTTTACACTGTACTCTAGATCTTCGTCACCGGCATGAAAGCTACTTATCAGAGTGTTGACTGCAGACCACCGAATTCATCATCGATCAAATTCGTTCTCAGCTCAAAAGAAGAGAAAGATTTTCTCATTTATTTGGCATTTTTCTTTTTCAGCTCAGATCAGATTACGGAACTGTCGAAAAACTAAAATTAAGTTCAGACATATCGAACACAACCTATTATTTACATCGCAGAAAGCTCAAAGCGCTATCAATTTGATCAAGATAAAATGAGTGAGTTAATCGAGCGAGGCCAAATGTTTATAAGGTTTTAGAACAGTCGATGCACTGTTAAGCGACTTCTTTAGTTGACGGCAGCAACAGAAGGCGTGGGCCTTTCTTTTTTTTCAAGTAGGTAACTTCAATCTGCCAAAAGTTACTGAACTTTGTTTAATCTTGTTCCCTTACTCAAGAATTTCGTTGCAGCAGTTTTGAGTATCTTAAAAAAGTTAAAAAAGACACCTTGAGTTACAATGTTTCGAAAGAGCTTCAAACTTCTGGGATAAAACGATAAACAACGACAATTCGTCAGCAAAAACCCCGAACTCTTAAAAATTATTATTGATAAGACTGTAATTTAGTTGTTAATAGAATTTGTGACTTAAGAAGCATCTTACAGCACTTATGTAACAAGAAAATATATCCAATTAAATCCTACCGAATATGCCTTCAACCACGACGAGTTTCTTAATGTAGTAATCATAATATTATATTGGTCTTACATAATATTCCAATTTTTGTATAGGTACCCTAGCGGGTGACTTCATTACATTTATTGACTCCTTTAAATAATAATCAATATGAACAATCATTCAATCTCATTGCACGAAAAACCTTGATTGCGAATACATTAAAATGAACCGTATCCCATTTAATCAATGTGGAAACTCTTTTCAAGATATCTCTCTCTGTTGGTAAATTATGGCTTACAAAATATACCCAAGCTGCTGCATGTCCTTTCGCATTTAATGAAAATAAATTAATAAGTGAAACCTCGTTGGTTTCAACCAACTTAACGTCATTGACAGGTCTTTATTTATCGTGGACAATCTTTTGCAGTTTAAACAAATATTAACTGTATGTAAATTAAAAAATCCTTTAACTGACCACTGCTACCTAGGGGCCGGGCCGACCAGGCACGATGTATGAGGCCTTGGCCTGGGCAGTTGTGAAACGATGGATATAATTTAAACGTTCCACTTCGAACATTTAAAAACTTGTTTCCCAACTCGGTAACATTCTTGTAATAACGTTCTTCCTTGTGCTCTTAAATTGGTTTGAATCTTGTGTTAATGTCATTTTATTAAATATTCTTCAATAACATCTTCTTGTGATAAAATTAAATTATCTTAATTCTAGTAAGCTGGTATAAAAAGACATCCTTATTTACCTTTTCAATAACAATTACCTCTCCTTAGCTGATTTTCTTCTATATTTTGTGCTTAAATTGTTTTAATCAGATCCAACCTATAACATTGTCTCCGGTCGATGTGCGTGTTGAAAGGAAAATGCATACAAGAGCAACCCCATCAGGAATGTCGCCTTGAATGTTGTATTGCCAGCAAAGCTTTAGCAAGCATAAAAGGCAGAAAAAGCAGCTAAATGTCCGTAAAGTCTTGTTCTTTGTCGACCCAACCAATTCTGAAGTCCATGTCAACGGTTCTGTGTTTATTCCATGACACTATCATCGTTCGTTGTCCAGGCAAAATATGCAGATGACTTCTCAACAGATATTGTTCCTGGCATAACACTGGGAATACAATATTTCTGGAAGAAATCTTAAAAGTCTCCTTCCTCGAAATTCCTATGTCCGCTCGTGCTGTCCTCATAATGGATAATGGGGATTGTGTCAGCTTCCATTGCATGTTGGCGCAGACAGCCCCGGACACCATCCCGACAGACAATATCAATGACAAAATATCCTATCCCTAGGCGCCTGGTCTGTCATCTTAGAAAGAACATAAACAAGCTCAGAAATATACGCTCAGCCCATTGAAGTTTTAATTGCACTTGTAAGAAGAAATATTGCTAGCTCCTGAAGAAATCACTATGGCATGTCATCTTCAAACATATTGAAAATTTAAAAGAAGGAGAAAAAAAACAGCTCTCTGTTTGGTTTGTTTGCTTTCACCATTTTGAACGAATCCTCGAATCCTTTATCAAAGCCGTCATGTCAGTGGTTGACTTGGAATTGTTGGCTGAGTTGAGTGGCACTTGCGCGGTGGTGGTGAAAAGGCTAAGCAGTATAACGTCATCCATTTTGCACCAGGTTTTTTTTTTTTTTTGGTTCATGCTAGCTTTTTTGCATGGAAGAGAAAAGCTTTTTTGCGTTTTATCCGCGAACATCTATCCAAGATTATTTTTTTTCTTACTTTTTCGTCCGTTGACGGTTTTTGTTTGATTCAAAGAAGCAAAGTTTTTGTGATAGGATAACGTCGAGAGAATCTCCTTTTTTGCACTTCTCTTTGTCATGGCTTTGACATATGAAATTAATATTTTGACATAGTTTTTTTGTTTGTTGTTAACTTTTTGATCTGTAAATAGATTGCGATGTACAAAAAAAGGAAGAAGGCAGAAATTTATATTCGTTTTTGTGTCACTTGAAAACACGTCCTCAAATTTTCCTGTAGGATTTTGGAAACAATGCGTGTTAATCAGTTTGAAGTCTGAATATGACAGTTTGTTGAAAAAAGTGAGCTGACACATTTGAGTGTTAAGTTAAGTTAAACCAACCAAATTTAATATAGAAAATTGAAATCCTAACATAAAATTGCTTCATTTGAATACTAAAAAATGTGCACGACTCGGTCGTACGAACTTGCTCCTGTATTCCAAATTTTATGTTGATTTTTCAAATTAAAAAAAAAATTAAAATTTGAAAATGTACCTCGTAAATACATTTATTTCCAAAAATTTAAATGCCAAACAAATTCAAACCTTATTTTTGATTTATTGAATTTTTTTTTTGAAAATCGTCGGAGCCGTTTTTTTTAAATTAATTTTTTATATATAAAATTTTTCGAAAATGTCTTAAAATTAATTTGGGTATGCAGTATTCAAGAATATGTAAATATACATTTTATAAGTAAGTTTCGATTTTTAATATTGATCCGTTTTTGAGATACACAATTTTGAAAAAAAAGTTTAAAAATATTTTTTAAAAATTCAAAATTTTTTTTGAATACAAAATATTTTTTGGGCAATACATGCGTACTTTCAGATAAAAAATCACGCTGATCAGACTTTTATTTTTCGAGAAAATCTAATAACAAAAAAACGGTTCTATGGGAGGTACCGTTTTCGAGCAATACAAAAAATTTTTTTTTACATAAAATATATGAGTGTTTAAAAAAATAAGATTCGAGGAAGTTTAAAAAAAATCGTAGGAGCCGTTTTGGAGAAAATTAAAAGTTTTGGTTTTTTGCCATAAAAATCGTATGGTGGCTACCCTAAATTTTGATCTTAAAAAAAATGAAAAAATTGGGATATGAGTTTTTGCTCAAACCTCTAATTTTTAAGTTTGAAGTCAATCGGACCAGTGGTTAAGGCTGTAGGTGCCTGTAAACTTCCCGACAGACAGACGGACGGAATCGCCGGACCCACTTTTTTCGACTTCTCTATCATCGTAATGTCATATCTCATCATCATCTCAATTTTTTTTTTTTTACGAATTCAATACTTGCCATATATTCTATATGTCGCAAGTAAAAAAGGACACCATAGAAATACATACTTATAATCAACTGGAAATATAATGAATTTAATTTAGATGAATTGCGATGTCAAATCAAATTCAAATTTACAATTAATTTACATAAATAAACACACAGACAAAGGAACTAATTTTGCGGTCTCGTGCGTGCATTCTTAAATAATGAAAGTAATTTTGAGAATTAATTAATTTGGTAAATATAATCACAAGTACGCGTTTGCGATTTTTTTTGTGTTTATTTGTTATAAATTTCAGTAAATTCATTGTTCGTTTAAATTTGCTATAACCAACCGTTATTAGCTTAAACAATGTATAGAATGTGTAGAACAAAACAATAACCAAGAGTGCTTATGTAAGTAAGTAATGGCTAATTCATATCCTTGACACAGATTTTGGTTGAGTGTTAATTTAAAGTTTTTTTGATTTGCATTTAATTATTATTCAAGTCGACCCAGCTATCGAAATTGGAGTGCGTTGATTCTTCATTTGGGGTTAACATTCCATAACATGTTAATCAACTTATCGTGTTGGCGGATTTTATAATGTGAAGCCACCTTAAATCTTAATGACATTGGTGACATTTTTTCACGAGCACACCCTTCACCCTACGGTTATTCGACATCACTGTGATTTGACATTCGTTTTAATAACCTTACTTTGCTTTCATTCGATATGTAATTTATTCCCCTTAGGACCTACGGTTTAATGAGGCCGCGAAAAGTGTACCACAAAAATATTGTTAGCCGTTTTATTATATGATCTGAAGAATTACTGATTAATTCGAGTTTACACTCCAATTCATGTAATGATGTTTGGACCTTGCCCAAGAAGAGCTGGATTAAGAGAGTGTGCCGGGATTGAACAGGAGAAAAAAATGCTCAAGAGGAGCCTAAGGCAGAAGTCGTATGTATCAAAGTGTTACGTTAGTGGCTGAACATAAGAAAGCAGCATACCGAAGAATGCAGAAATCTCATTTAAATGACGGCTCCACTGTTTTAAGATGATAATTCGTGCTGCTGAAAGTTACAACCCCGCAGATGCAGATGAAATAACAGCCGAGCTGATATATCGTTGAAGAAAGGCATTTTATGTCCCATAAGATATAAGAAAATAAAATAAAGCGTGCAGCAACAGTGTAGGAATCAGCAATACAACGAAGACTGGAAGCTTACAATAAACGTCCTGAAGTCATAGCATAGCATAGAAGTCAATGTCAATTTCTATAAAATATACAAAGGTGGTAAACTACGGCACGCGTATACGTTGTTTTTTTCTTTATATTCTATTTTTTTTTTGTTAACAATTCAACAACATGTTTTACAATGGTCGAACATTTTACAAAATTTTGGTGAACTGTTAACAAATAGAATATTATAGAGAAAAAGTACGCATATACGCCGTAGTGTACTACCTTTGTCGATTTTATAGAAATTTTTATATCAATCATTTACTCAAAACATATCATGCTCTGTACAAAGAAAACAATAAATAAATTTGTAATTTTATCGAAATTTGTAATTTAATCAAAATCAGTTCGAGTGGCAACCATCAGGATCAGCAACACTTAAATTTGTCTGTCTTGAAATATTACTAGCAGCATCTTTTGTGTTGGTGACCTTTTTTAGTTGCAATGAATTTGAAGTGGTTGAATGGGCTTCAGGTCAAATGAAAAAAATATTATATGTTTTGTTACAACGTTTAGTCCATGTATATGGAGATCTATTTTTATTACTAGCAGCTATAACTGCACAACACAATGCAACAATGTAAAATGCACAACTTTTTCAATTAGTGGCTATCAATTTGCTTAGATACTGACACATAATTTTTTGCTTAACAACATCTGAGACCAAAAATGACTGCTGTGGAAGCTGCCACTAAACTTTTCCCATCAACTTTCATTTACTGTTACCCAGCGAGACATATTATGAGGCACAAACAAAAAGTCATTAAATGACGTTCTGCTTATATGGAAATTTTGCGGAACTCTCAAAATATATTTCGAATATGATTTTTCTGGGAAATCTACATTAATGTGCATACATTACATACATATATGTCGCTTCCTTCATTTCATGAACCACGTTCAAATTTCTGTTTACAATTCACAACAACCGTCGAATCACAGACGAAGTCGCTGTCATCGAAAGTCTCTTTAAGAGTTGGCAAAATAAACTTCTGATAAACGTAGAAATGTGTTTGCATTTAGAGTGTTGCAATTATTTGGGTTTTGGTGAATTTTAAAAGAAATCAAAATCTCGCAAGTTGCTACAGACAAAACGCACACCTGAGAGTGTTCTCCGATGCGAACAGTTAATTTTGATCATTGGAGCTGTGTCATTGACATCATCAGCGACATGTGCAAAACGTCATCGTTGTCGTCTTGGGAAAGCATAAATCCATCCGAGCTTGCTGGAGTGCATATCAGCGACAGTCAACTCGAGTTTATACATATTGACATCAAACATGAAGACAAAAAACATACTGTATGCAGGGGCATATGAGTATATCTGTTAAAAGTCTCCTTCTAAATAAGGAAATCGTTATTACAAAGTTTTCCCAATTGAATTCAAGGATATGTTATCGTACCTGTATTAATTGCTTCTAGATACGTCAAGGAAACGCGATCCTCATACGTGTGCTATATAAAGTTGTATGAGTAAAGTATGTATGTTGTAAAGTATGATGTCGGTGTATCAATTAAAGTGGAAAAAATGATGAAACTGAGTTTTGTAGCTGCGGTATAGTAAAAAATAGCAAAGAATAGAGTGGCGCGACAGCTCTTGAAGAGCCAAGGCCTAAGTGGCTTACTCTCATCAACAATTCTCTGAGTGCGTGTGAAGAATTGAGGGGACCTACAATTTAACGCCGATTCCGAACGCCAAAGTTGAGAAGCACTTTTTCATGACAGATTGATACTCTTAGAAGTTTTGTCAATTCTTCGCAAGGGGCAGTACCCGTAAAAGATGAAATAAAAACTTTTATGGGCACGAGTAGGACTCGAACGCACGACGTACTGCTTAGCAGCCAACGCACCTTAGCGACGGGCAAGCTGCGGTATAATGATAACATGAAATTGGAGTAAGGATATATGACTAATTGGAAGAAAAGAACTTCAAAAAGGAAGCTTGAGACTTCTCACTTCTGTAATTCGAGATAAGTTTAATTCAGAACTGTTGTAAAATTCAATTTAGACAATTTACTTTAAGCAAAATTTTGTTTTGTTAGAAATTAAAACCTAAGACTTTCCATTTTCTGCTAACTTAGTTTCATGAAGGTCATTTTTAACGTTCAATACCGTTATCAAAAAGAAAGAAAAAATAAAAAAACAACGTGAATTCCAAACCAAGGAGTCCGAAAACCAAAATCCAAAAAAAAAGCCATTTAAAACAATGGCGGAATTATTCTCACTCGAGTTGTAGCAGGACAACCGAGGACTCGACCACTATTCTATTCGAAATGGCCACGTATGGATCGAGTTAAGATACACAATGCAATTGTCATGAATTTCACCAACTAACCAACAGTAAACTGTAATTCTAGTACGAGTAGTTTAGTTTAAAATAAAACACACAGATATTAGAGCTCAAACATAAACAAAACATAAAAAGTTCGTGAAGTACGAAACAGCAAAACAGTTAAATTCCTCCAAAATCTACATCTACACTAATATATAAAGCTGAAGAGTTTGTTTGTTTGAACGCGGTAATCTCAGGAACTACTGGTTCGAATGGAATAATTCTTTTTGTGTTGGATGGTGCCTTGATCGACTTGGACATTTGGCTACTTAACATTAAGCTGTGACCAATAGCAGCGAAGAATCTGTGGAAAATGTGGAAAAAACGGCAAAAAATATACATTTGTCTGCGTTTTAACGCGCTTATCTCAGGAACTGCTTTATGAAATTGAACAATTTTTTTAATGTTGAATGGTCCATTTATCAAGGAAGGCTTGAAGCTATATGCTATATTTTTAGTCAAAAACAGAAAACCGGATGCAAAAATGTCTTTTCGTTTTTGAGAAATTAAGAAAAAATCAAAACCATTTTTTTCTAAAAAAATCTTTGTTTTTATTTTTACCTATCTGGACTTTTAGTTTAATTAATTAGTTTAATTTATTAATTTAATTTTTTGTAATTGGAGTTTTATGAGGACTCAATAAAGTAGAAAAGTATTGGATTTTCCCTGGATTAATCATTTTTTTTCATTGATAACGTCTGGCATTGACCTTTCACTTCTAGCTCTCAGTGCTCTCGTCGGCGGATTCTTGAAAACATGCTACGACTTGGGCGCCATCTATTGGGATATCTTTCAGCGTAGAGTCTTTCAGCTTCCCGATCTCGACAATAAGTTTAACCGTAGCAGAAGTTCCTGTCCGCTAACTCTTCTCGAGCGTATGAGTTTGTTATTGTTATATTGTGTTGATGAGTTAATATTTTAATTGTAAATGGTTGTTTAGTAAATATGCGATGCATTTTATTTACCTATAGGTTGTTAATTGTTTTTTCATTCAAGAAAAAATGCGGTTTAATTATCTTAAGCCCCTAGCAGGTAGAACTCTTCGCCAGTGAGTGGCCGCGGCCCCAGGTATAGTAAGAAAAAATTACAGGTCTGTTTTCAGACGTTATCAATGAACAAAATGGTTAATCCAGGGATAATGTTATACTTTTCTACTTAATTGAGTCCTCATAAAACTCTAATTACAAAAAATTAAATTTATAAATTAAACTAATAAATTAAACTAAAAGTCCAGATAGGTAAAAATAAAAACAAAGATTTTTTTAGAAAAAAGTGGTTTCGGTTTTTTCTTAATTTCTCAAAAACGAAAAGACATTTTTGCATCCGGTTTTCTGTTTTCGACTAACAATTAACAAACACATTGAATTTTTAAAACAAAATTAGTACTTAATTACATAAAATTTTGAAAAAAAATAGTTCAAAAATGTTTTTTTTGCTTTTTTTTTTTAATTTGAGTTTGAAAATTTTTTTTTTTTAAACTACTCGTTAAAACAACTTAATTTAAAAACAAACTGAAAGAAGAAGTTTTTGGCTTTTTAGAAAGGTATACCACGGTGTTGTAAACGAAGCCGTTGATTTTTAATATTTTTTTAAACAAAATAAGTCAATTTTTCAGAAAATTGCCCCTCCCGGCTAAACGGGGGGGAATATACCCCCCCTCCCATACGATTTTTTTCTTGTCTCAACTCAACCTACACGCTCTAGCTTTTTGGCACAACGCTCGTGAATCACCCTGTATATAAAAGAACAGCCTAATTTTTGTGTTCGTTCGCTAACCGGGAACACTGGTTGACCGATTTTCCTAATTTTTTCTCTAAATGCAAGAGGTATTAGGGTAGAAGGTTTAGAAAAAATAAAATGTATATTTTTCAAATGCAATGAAATGAAAAACGGTGCCAATGTTAAAAAAAACATATTTTTTTCACTACAAAAAAATAAAAGCAAATCTGATCAATATCAAATATTAAAAATTATATTTGTCAAATCTAAAATTTCTTAAACTAAAATTTATTCTGAAGAAGGCGACACAAAAAAAGTAATCAAAAATTGCTGATGGGTTTATCATCATCATCATTGTCGGCTTGGTGAGTTAAGTTTCCCCCTTCGTCTGCACTACAACCGGGATCCGGTCTGGGCATCCAAGTTCTAGGCAAGCTCTTCCATGCATGTAAGTATGTATCCCAACGCCATTCAGGCTTTGGGCGTCCTGCTCTATGCCATCCTTTAGGCTAGGCGCATATTGGGACGCGTCTTAGGTGTGTGACGTGACCTGACAACTGTCGCACGACATGATTATAGAAACATGTCATGCCGTTCTCCGCAAATTGCTTCGCGTGTCTCGTGTCAAAATACATATCTATATTAATTAAATCTTAAATTGTAAAGCAGGACAAGAACATCGCAATGAATTTGTCCTGCAGTAGCATGTATTCCAACGATAGCCTCTCCACTTCCGTATGTTTTTGTGAGAGATGAGGCTTTCCCATTATCAGAAAATCTGATGAGACCATATCCAAGAAGATATGTTACTGAAATTTATGAAAATCAGGTTTTTAACGCCCGACTTTCTCGAGCTCGACAAACTGTAGAATGTACCTTCGGTATATTAGCCTCGTGCTTTCGGGTGTTTCGAAAATCTTTTGAAAGTAAAGTTGACACAGTGAGAGAGGTTGTAAAGACAGCTTGCATATTACATAACTATTTGAGGTCTAGGGCGCCAATCAAAAATATGGATAGGGAGGACATTGAAAACTTGCCCCAACATCAATTGCTTTCGATGCGAGCTACTAATGTGAGGAATTCATCAGGAGCATTTGAAGTCAGAGAAAACTTCAAAGACTACATCAATAATTGGGGAGCTGTTCCATGGCAGCATCAGACGGTAATGCAAGGAAATTATTGAACTTAATAAAAAGATAGACAATTCTCACTGCTTTGAATTTTAACTCCTTCGCTATATCGCTCCAAACCCTGGTCTGTAACTTTGATTTCATGTAGTCTGCATGACTTGTGTCGTAGAGGACTCTTTGGATTCTCACAAGCTCAATTACTTTTTCTTCTGCCATGTTAAAATAATATTGAAATAAACTTTGAAAAAAAAAAACAATTAATTACAAAAAAAAGGAAACTGTTTTTAATTTTCAAACCCAACGACAATTTATTATTTTATTTTTAACATACAAAAACAAACTCATGGCAGTCTCGCAAGGAAAACTGTGTTTCGATCACTGTGTCACGCGATTGCCGGAAAACGCTCGTCAAGTCATGTCGTGTCGTTCTATCAATATGCGTTGTCCTGTTTATTTATATTGTTTACAAAAACAAGTGCTGTGCTGTGTAGCGTCACTCGTGTCGAACGCGGATCAATATGCGCCTAGCCTTAAGCGCAAATTTCTCCCGCGCTGCCTCCTACTATGAGGCAAAGGACTTTGTACCGCAAGAGACTTCCGGGCCGGTTTGTCTCGCTCATGCGAGCTATGTTGGTGTCTAGCCCACCATTAAGTCTTCTTCGCGGTAGGTTCTGTTGGACTAGAGCAGCCGCCCCCTTATTTTTTCCTCCATCGGCTACTACTACTGACCGAAGCTAACTCGTGCTCTTCCACCAATAGTTGTCTGACGATAGTCCCCCTTATAGATGGTCCAGAGTCACGGATTGCTTTCTCGAACGACAGCTGTGAATTTTCTCACGCATGTTGAAGAAGAGGGCAATTTCACAATGTAAGGGATTCATAAATGTTAATTGAAGAAATTTTGTTGATGTCCACACCAGTAATGTTCATTCCAATTTCACGAAGTCAAATCTGTGTTTTTGTGGTTGTTCTGAAGTTGGAGTTGCCGATCAATCTCAGAACAAGACTTTTGTCACTAGGCGAGTAGAACTTAACTTGAGCTTCAATTTTCGTAAAATTGCAAAGTTTGTTAAAAATTGTATGCACATTTTAATTAAGTGTTATTGGTATTCCATGTATACTGAATAGGTAAGAACATCGGCAATTGTTTCTTTAAGTTGCTGTTGTCCAGAAAAGTAAAGTTATAACCCACCATAGTTTGGATATAACTTCCCCAGAAAAAAGGAAATATATATTTCCCACTTGAGGTCGAGTTAGTTCCTTGCAACGTTTTGACATAATATGTATTGTTGTTATACATGTCTATGTCTTTGAAAAAGCTATTTTAATAATTCTTTTTGCTTTGGAATTTTTTTTGTTTCAAAATGGGGTTTTAAATAGAAAAATGAAAGTTCTTGATGAAAAACTCGGAAAACTCATTGGTTTTCAAAGGGAAAATTGCATTATATTGCAGGTGCATTGGTTTTTAAATGGAAATCTGGAAAATTTCAAAATGGTTTTTCCAATGGAAAACAGAAAGTTCTTGATGATAAATTCGGAAAACTCAATGGATTTCAAAGGAAAAGTTGCATATAATTGCAGGTGCATTGGTTTTCAAATGGAAAACTAGAAAAATCAAAATAGCTTTTCGAATGGAAAACAGAAAGTTCTTGATGAAAAACTCGGAAATAGGGAAAATTGTAATTGTAGGTGCACAGACTTTCAAATGGAAAAATGTTTTATTGGGAATTCAGAAAACTCTTCGAGAGCACGAATAACTTCAAGACCTAGAATCGAGTTTTTGCATGGAATTTAAGGTGCATTGTTTTGTTTGTATGTTCGGTAGGGTCTCCTTACCCGCTCAATCCTCAATGTATTTTTATAAAATTTTCACTGTATGGATATAGTCGGAATAAAAACATATTTTTGGGACATACCTACAGGAAATTCAGCAAATAAAGGGGAAAATCGCAAGCTGTTTGGAATTCTGATTTTTGTGAAATAGTCAAAATAAACCGGAAGAACGAGAATTTGTTGAATTTCACAACGAAATTTGCATTTTACTGCATACTTAATGAAAGTAGAAAGTTAGTTGTAAAGCTTGGAAAAATTCAGACATTTAGTTCTCTATTTTAATTGGATTCAAGCAAATCACATTATCACAATATCTGTGTTAATTATACATACTTATTCTGGAGTTGCTCTGAAGGGCGGCGAGACGAAGTTCGCGGGGTCAGCTAGTACTAATATATAAAGCTGAAGAGTTTGTTTGTTTGAACGCGGTAATCTCAGGAACTACAGGTTCGAATGGAATAATTCTTTTTGTGTTGGATGGTGCCTTAATCGACTTGGACATTTGGCTACTTAACATTAAGCTGTGACCAATAGCAGCGAAGAATCTGTGGAAAATGTGGAAAAAACGGCAAAAAATATACATTTTTCTGCGTTTTAACGCACTTATCTCAGGAACTACTGGTTCGAATGGTATAATTCTTTTTGTGTTGGATGGTCCATTAATTGAGGAAGACTTGAAGCTATTTAACACTAAGCTGTGACCAATAGCAGCGAAGAATCTGTGGAAAATATGGAAAAAACGGCAAAAAATATACATTTTTCTGCGTTTTAACGCGCTTATCTCAGGAACTGCTTTATGAAATTGAACAATTTTTTTAATGTTGAATGGTCCATTTATCAAGGAAGGCTTGAAGCTATATAAAATTTAGCTGCGACCAATAGGAGCGAAGAATTTGTGTAAAATGTGGAAAAAACGGCAAACAATACAATACAATACAATACAATACAATACAATATAAAGTTCGTTTGAACGCGGTAATCTCAGGAACTACTATTTCGAATTGTAAAATTCTTTTTGTGTTGGATAGTCCATTAATCGAGGAAGGCTTTATTCTACTTAAAATTAAGCTGCGACCAATAGCAGCGAAGAATCTGTGGAAATGTGAGAACTGAGATTTTTTTCTGAGATCTCTGAGATGAAATTATTTTGGATTCAATTTCTCACTCAGCTATTTCACGTGGCTGACATATGTGCAGCAACAATTAGTAAGGTAACCATTAAATCTCAATGATAACTGAGAATTATGTTCCACCAAATGATTTTGCCTCAGTCAAGGTGACATTGAGATCTCAGTGAGATGTTGTTAGGTGGAACTGGCCTAATAACTGCTCAAATTAGAATTTTGAGAGTTCAATTGATTTGTGAATGTGATTGATTGCACTATTTGTGCAGATTATTGTGTTTAAACCATATCATTTTATGTACTTCTTAACTAAAAAATATGCACAGTTTAAAGAAAAAAAAATTTACTTAACGAAAAAAACGATGCAGAAGTAAGAGAGATATTAGAATTAGGGAGAGTTCACCCAAGGGAATGCTTTAAGTATGAACAACTGTAGGGAATCATAAAAAATGCTCAAATTTTTCAAGTTCAAGAGAATTACGACCTAGGGAGAGTTGACTGCAATGCAATTTTACAATAACTTCCGAACAAAATTCCCACGCGCGCATGATGCACAAGTCGAGATGATACTCTGGCCGGTGGACGAGGGAGTTTTTTTTTTGCTAAGGGTCGTCTAGGTACATTCTATTGTCAGAGCTCAGAGGGAAAGTAAAATAAACCATTATTTTGTGAGCTTTCTAATATTCTTTGATGATGTTCAAAACTTGTTTTTGTATGCATTGCTCTAAATTTCAAAAGAAATTTTAGCTTTTGTCACTCTTAGAAGGAAGACCTTTCCAGTAATGATAAAGTCTCGGATAATCTCATCAGCTCATAACAGAATCTTTTCATTCTTAAAACAAAGACGTGTGGCATTAAGTCAAATTTACGCTCCTTCTAATACTCACACAGAGTTTCCATTGTTATAGCATCAGCACTCTTTTATGATCCACGCCTTATCATGTATTTTAATGCGTCTGTTCCTGTTTCTCTATCTCCATCCCAGACGCTAGCTTCAAAACATGACAAAAGTATAGTTTTACCATTTCGAAAAAGTTCTACGAACTAATTTTCTTGTCTCCAATGCTGTGCAAGTGTCTAGAATCCTCTCCAAAGAGGAATCACACGATGCGATGCCATGCATGACATAAGTTTTTCTCTTTTCTAAACTTTTTTAAGGAGGAGACTTTTGTTATTATTCGTGTCGTGGGATGTTTTTCACACACATAACGTGCGGGTTAACAACGACTTCCTGTTTATATTCCCTTAAGTCCTTTTTGAAAGTTGCTGTCGACAACGCGTCATACGGAAGTGGTGCAATGTCAGTCACGTTTGTCTTTTCTT
This sequence comes from Sphaerophoria taeniata, assembly GCA_943590905.1. NCBI lineage: Eukaryota > Metazoa > Arthropoda > Insecta > Diptera > Syrphidae > Sphaerophoria > Sphaerophoria taeniata. The sequence goes on along the minus strand of OX016540.1, from coordinate 16,613,235 downwards.
TAGATTTCGAAATTATTTTTCTCAAACACACAAAACTGAAAATGGAAGTTCTGATTTGTTATTTTTTAATTATTCAAACTTTTTATTATGTGGAAAGTAATTTCCAAAAATTTTCATTTAAAGTTTTGCCCCTCTTATTCACATTCAAAGCCAAGAGCCATTGGCAATTAGTTCAGTAATAAATTAATACTCATAATTATATTTTCAACATTCCTCAAAAATGATACCATTTGTCCGCACAAAGCCAAAATCGCACTTTTACCCAACGAAACTTTGGTCCAAAAATATTTATGCTGCTTGTATGTAGTCGTAGCCTGGGTGAACGTAATTAAATTCCAAATTGCTCGCAATCGGTCCAACAAATTGTGCACAGTGGGAAAATTGAATCCTCGCCCGGGGCAATTTTAGGTACTCTCCTCGAAAGAGCCAGTTGTTGCAGTGGCTAGGCAAATTGGAATGCACGCGAATTAGGGATTAAAGTTGCAATAAAACTTTCGAAATTGTTACACAGATCAAGTGCATCGAGAATTGTGTGTGGACTTCTCACTACGAAATTATTCAAAAACTTGTGAATTTTTGGAACGATTTTGATTAAAAAAGTGGATTTTCAGATGGTTCGTTTAGCAGGTTAGTTTCAATTTCATTAATTTTCATGTCGTTGTTGGAGGCGAATCAAATAACGTAGGTACTTGGGCAGTTGTTTCGTTTTAATTTGCTCACAATGAGCAACTTTTCGAGAACTTACTCAATTAAATGTAAAATTTTAAACATTGTTATTGGAATTTGGTCGGGAGATCGTTGATAGTTTGCAAATTAATTTAAAGTGCCGTCCTTTGCAGGGTTGAATGTTGAGCGCCAAATTGAAGAACCAGCACTCGTCTTAAGCTTCAATTAAATTCAACATTTGACTTCAGCTGTAAAATCTATTCCATTTTTTGACTGTGAATTTTATGGAATAGGTATTTGGAGAGCCTAGTTTCAAAGGTCCTTATGGCACTGGCAGTAGAATGCAAATAACAAACAAAAAATAGAGACCGGAACAGTCGTGCAAATATTAAAAAATATATTGGATGGGCAGGAACATGTTCAACTGTATGCTTTTAATTTGATTTGTGTGTTTTCATTTGATTTTTTTTCGTTTGTTTTTGAATATGCATTGGATTCTCATAAAAGGGTTAAATAGTTTTTACTGACTATAAGGATCAAAGCTCAAAGGCAGGATATTACAAACAAAACAGTCTTTTGTTATATAACTCTGAGCAAACGCTGGCAATATATGCAAAAATAGCGATCAAAAGTGAAATGAAAACTTTCAAAACAAATCGAAAAGCCAACAGGAAGTGATTTTCGTTCTATATTCGATGAATATTTTTGTTGGTGTTGTGTGAGTGGAAGTTATTGCTTATGGAAGAGCTTTGATAAACGCTCATGCACATGAAAATTTATTCAAAAATGAAAACAAAAATAAACACTGAAATAGAAAGCGCATTTTTAGAATTGTTCAGATTTTTTTATTCATTCAAAAAATTTCTTCCGCAAAAAAAAAGGAAGAAAAGGAGATTTGAATTTTCAATGTTTTTTTTAAGGCTTTACGACTGTTGTGATGTTGGGCTATATTTTTTAAGTGGATTTCTTTTAAGACTTTAATTTAATGTAATTGAAATTTGAGAGGATTTTCGGTTGAGTTACACTAGTTGTTGAGAGAATGCACTGAAAGGGAAGTTGACGATTTTTAAGGACTTACATTGCAAAACATGTCAAACTAAACTTTTGAGCCGGATACGAAATCTTAAGCAAGACATGAGAATATATGAAACGCCGTTCTAACTATTCAATCATTTATTCAATTCAATTCACAAATTTCTTTCAGTTCAATACGAACTGAAGTTGTCAACAAAACAATTTCCCCCAAATTAACGACTTCCTTGGCATTTATTTTTCAACCCTTCCCCCACTCTTCGAACCATTCTTAAAATTCTCTTTTAAATTAAATTTCAACCTCTACTCATTCATTGACTGTAATTTATCTGAAATGAGAAGTTTTTGGGTACTGATGCTGAACGAAAATTATCTCCAACTAGTTGTCGTAATAATAATGAAATTCTTTAATTTTCCATGGAATTAAGTCAACATCGGAAGTAGCCGGAGATTTAATTAAAACGAAGGCAAATGTTGATGCAGTTGCCCGTAGCTTAGTGGTTAGGTGCGTTGGCTGCTAAGCAGAACGTCCTACTCGTGCCCATAAACTTTTTATTTCATCTTTCACGGGTACTGCCTCTTGCGAAGACCTGACAAAACTTCCAAGAGTATCAATCTGTCATGAAAAAAGTGCTTCTCAACTTTGCCGTTTGGAATCGGCGCGCGTTAAATTGTAGGTCCCCTCAATTCTTCATATGCACTCAGAGAATTGTTGATGAGAGTAATCCACTTCGGCCTTGGCTCTTCAAGAGCTGTCGCGCCACTTTATTTTATTTATTTATAAATGTTGATGCTGACAAACTTTTACTTCTTCAAATAATTTCAGCCAGTTAGAGAAGTTATAAGCAAAGCCGGGGGAAAAATAATAGTTTGGAGAATTTGCATGAATGATATTGAACGTAAACCTTTTTTACTCTTCAGGAGTGATACGATGAGTGACAAATTACTTTATTGTCATACCATGTATTTTAAGTCGATTTAGAATCGTTTGTTATTATTGTGAAAATTTTAATCTCTTTTCCAACTTTTATCTTAAAAAAATACAGTGGCACGACACGGTCCAAGTTTTGTCAGTTCTTCCCAAGAAGAAGTTCCTGTAAAAGATGAAATAATACCTTAATAGGCAGGAATTGGTCGTCGTCAAGTGTTCGAAGAGTCGGGTTGTGTTGTGCGTGTACAGTGCTTTTGTCTAGTTTTTCATTAAATGTCCCGTCCATGTCCCTCGCGTCCATTTAACCATAAAAACCAACAATAGTAAACACTAAACAAAAAACTTAAAACCAAACATAAAAATAATACCTACCAAAAAAAGCAAACAAACAACAATAAAAAAAAATATCGAAACCACATAAAAACAACAATAGAAACGCAACAAGCAACAAAAACAAATAATAATAAAAAAAAAACAAAGAAAAAAAATGCACCCACGAAAAAGGCTTAAAAATACCCGCTAGCCACAAGAGCACAGTAAGTACATAACCGTTCTCCTCGTTTCCCCGTCGTACAATTGCACGGCTTATCATTGTGCATTACATTGCATTGAGCTTTTTTTTACTCATTCAATGTGTGCACATGATGTGTCGTCAATAACAGATGAATAGAGATTAGCTGTTTGAATTCCAGGGTCGGATCGATTCACGCTGCCGTCAAGGCATAACACTGACAGTGGCGCTGAATCGTAAAGATTTCTTGTGTTCAATTCAGTAACTCTCTTAGATCTTGTCTGTTTTGGTCTTTTATTTTTTTTTAACTTGCAATGATTGATAATTTCAGAGTCGATTATTGCAATATTCGTGGGCTAAGAATTAATTTTCTTGCTTTGTATATCCACACTGTTTCGAACAGGCCAGCTGTACTGGCACTGAGTGAAACCCAAGTAGGTGAGAATTCCGATCCTACTGAATTTCTCATTCATGGGTATAGCTTAGTGCCATTATTCTCCCTCCACCATGGTCTCGCCGTTTACATTAGGAATGATGTAGCTTATCAATTCCTCCCACAATATGGACACTGCTCCGACCCTTTCTTCAATATTATGTGGTTCAAGTTCACCGTAAATAAGCACATCATTCACTATTGTTTTCTTTATCGAAGCCCAAATTTGGACAGAGCTTCAACTTCTCGCGAATTTGACACTCTGTCTGACTCCATCCAAAGAATTGTATCCTTATATCCTCACACTGAAATCGTTATTACGGGCGATTTCAATGTACACAATTCTTCGTGGCTTCTCCATTCGGGCCAGACAACACCCGAAGGAATGTGTGCTGAAATCTTTGCTGAGTTTAACCACCTTACTCAGCTTGTCACTGAGCCCACTCGAATATCGGATATCGATGGCCAAGCGGAAAATACTCTTGACTTGTTCCTTACATCTGACCCTGATAAATACACTATCAGTGTATTAACGCCTCTAGCCAGATCTGACCATAGTATCATATCTTCAAATTTCTCGTGTCAAACTAATCCAGTTAAAGAAAGAGCTCCGAAGAGAACCGTATGGCAATACGAGAAAGCCAACTGGGACGGTCTCAATAGCTTCTTCCGGATCTTTAACTGGTCACTATGCTTCCTCGATAGTGACGTAGACTCCAGCGCAGATATGATTACTAATATGATTATTTTGGGAATGAAAACTTTTATCCCGAACAGGGTTAAAAGTATCAAACCCAAGGAAAAATCATGGTTCGATTCAAGCTGTAAAGAGGTTATCAGGGAAAAAGAAGTAAAGTTCCGGTGTTATAGAGCCAACCCAACTGAGGAAAACCGGAACAAGTTTAAACAAGCCAGGAAGGCCTGCAATGCCCATATTCGACGGACCAAGTTTTTGCACGACCAAAAATTAAGGCAAAAAATTCTGCAATGTCCCAAAGGCAGTAAAAATATTTGGTCTTTTGTAAAAAATATGAAGAATTCTTCTTCTTCCTCGGTCCCTACGCTCGTTGACAATGACACTCCAGTTGTTAGCTCTCTCGCGAAAGCTAACCTTTTTGTTAGGCAGTTCGCTGCTAACTCTTCGCTGCCAGATAGTGTCATGACTCCGCCTGTTCTTGAGCGCGTCAATGATTCCATGGGACAAATCTTCTTTCGCACTCGAGCTGTGGCGAGAGTCCTAAAGGATCTCAACATACACAAATCCGCTGGCCCGGATGGTATCCCCGCTATTATTCTGAAGAGGTGTTCTTCCACGCTGGTAAAACCCTTGCGTAAGCTTTTCCATCTATCCTATTCTTCTGGGCTCGTTCCGAGCAGTTGGAAAACAGCGTTTGTCCAGCCAATTCCAAAAAAAGGCGAATCTTCTTCTCCCTCCAATTATCGTCCGATTGCACTTACGTCCCTTCTTTCTAAGGTCATGGAAACGCTGATAAACTATCAGCTTAAGAAATATCTCGAAGACCGAAAGCTTCTTAATGACCGGCAGTACGGCTTTCGCAGCAACAGGTCCACTGGTGATCTGATGGTTTATCTCACCGAACAATGGAACAAATCTTTGCATCGTTTTGGAGAAAGTAAGATTGTTGCACTTGATATTTCAAAGGCATTTGATAAAGTCTGGCATCTTGCTCTTTTATCGAAAATGCGTGCTTTCGGTATCGATGAATCCCTTCTTCGTTGGATTAGAAACTTTCTTTCGAACCGTTCAATACAAGTTGTATTGGACGGTTTCAAGTCTGAAACCCACAATATAAACGCTGGTGTGCCCCAGGGCTCCGTTTTGTCTCCAACCCTCTTCCTCATTTTCATTAATGATCTCTTGTCTGTAACTTCTAATCCAATAAACTGTTTCGCTGACGATAGCACCCTTAGCTTTTCTTATTCGTTTCCAGACTCACATCCCTCCTCTTCGGATGTGGAAATGGAGCGGCAAAATATGATAAGCTCATTAAACTCTGACTTAAACAGCATTGTACAATGGGGAATTAAAAACCGCGTAGAGTTTAATGCTTCGAAAACTCAATGCTGTCTTGTATCGTCGAAGCGAGATATACCCCCCTTGCCACTGTCCATGAGTGGCACTTGCATCAACGAGACCGAACATCTCGAGATTCTCGGTATGTTCATCACAGACCACCTCTTGTGGAACGAGCACATATGCGATGTCGCCAAAAATGCCGCAAAATGTTTAGGTTTCTTAAGGCGATGCAAGAAATTTTTCTCCCCGTCTGATCTGGCTATTATCTATAAAACATATATCCGCCCAAAGCTTGAGTACAATTCCCATCTCTGGGCTGGTGCTCCAGCTACTTACTTAAGCCTCTTGGATGGAATACAAAAAAGAGCTGTAAGAATGATTGGTGATAGAGAGATCACTGACTCATTCACCTCTTTAGACCACCGTCGTAACGTTGCGTGTCTCTCCTTGTTCTACCGTTACTTCTACGGTAATTGCTCTAGTGAAATAGCCAGTTGCATTCCTCCCCTCAAACAATTCACCCGTAATACTCGCGCTTCTAGGAATGCCCATCAGTTTACCCTTGAGCCCAACTTCGGACGTACTGTCAAGTATAGAGAATCATTTTTTAGCCGTACTACGCGAATGTGGAACTCTCTTCCACACTCTGTCTTTCCCAATCATTGCAATGTTCAAGAATTCAAGACCAATGTACACCGACACCTCCTTTCCAACCCCTTCCCTTCTTCCTAATGCACTCACTGTGTCTCTGGCATAAAAAGGGTATAAAAAATCCCTTGAGTGGGTGCAAATTATAAAAAAAAAAAAAAGAGAATACTTTTTCGGACGGAAGTCACAAACACAAGCATAAGCACAAAGGAAGAATAAAACAAAGGATATAGAGTAGGCGAAAAGAATTCAATACAGCTACAAGGCCTTCAAAAAACTTGAAATTTCGATGAATAGAGTTCAACTAGACTTTTCTTTTGATGTATCATTCGATGGGTTTTGGAAGATTTTTTTTTGCTGTCCACCATGGAGGGTTGACAAAAAAAATAGCTTCTCTCTCAGTTTATTAGATGGCGCTACAATCGATTGCCAAATATTTATATAGCATTGACAACAGCAAATCAGTTGTCAAGTATCAACAACAAGAAAAATTACAAAGCTAACAAATTATTTTTACTAATTACAATTGTTAACCCATGGGTAAACTCTCATTAGCTATGAGAAATAAGAGTGGCATAGGTGGCGGTAGCAACTGATAGGTAAGGGGCCCAAGGAATAGTGAAACAAGAAGCTGACTTGATAAGGCTTGGCCGATTAATACAGAAATTATTCTGTACAATATATGTATCTTACTGATAATAAGGAGTTAAAAAACATAACTTCCAAATAAATATTTCAAACAAATTTAATCAAGATGTTTACTCAACATAAGCACATAGGTACCTGTTCTTATTTTAAAATCTAAATTAATCTGCTACTGCTTATGACACAAAATATTGCTTGGATGTACGATTCAGGAGATTGCTAGTTTATCAAAAATTAATAAATATATAATGTATGTTGTACTTGTGACCTGAAATCGATCTATGAAGATCTATTAACCCAAACTTATCAGTTTCATTAGCCAAACATGTCCATGGAACAGAAAGGTAAACATCAAACCACATATGCACACGTGTGTTTGCGTCCAAATAGTTCATAAATAAATACTCCTTATGCTCTTTCAACATCATATTGGATGAAAAATACCACAAAATATCATCACACAAAACAAAAAAGAACATGAGATAAACTTCATTTTCATATTCGAAGTATCGTTTTATCCTTTGAATGAGCAAGGTCAATGCATCACATGCTCAACCATCAGTGTTCTGCCAGTTGAAACAGATAACTAAAAGGTTCGTTTATATTCACACAAAAAGGAAAATAACGAAGGAATATAAACGGATCAACAAAAATCTGTCATCGTCGTCATTTTAATTAACAACTCGTCCTATCCTTTCTCCGCCTGAGGAGCACTCTCCTAAAAATGGCTATAGAGCTTGACAACGAACAAAGTAGTCACCGCTACATCCAATTTCTCCAACTTTTTGCCAAGAGTGATGGATGAAGTTTTCTCTCATGATTGCATATTTAATGTTATAAACAGGTACACAGGTGGAAGTGCCAGGCTTCTTCTTTCCTATCAAGAACACTGTTCAGAATCAGAAAAGGACGAAACATATAGGAATATGTTCAGAACACATCATCCCGTCAGACATGAAAGTTATTCTGTTATGTAGTGGTTTTGGTTAATGCTGTTTTTCCTTCTATATTTTTCTTGCACGTAAACGGAACGTACGTACATATTTATGAACACGTATCCTTCATTCTTTTAGGGCAAACTTTTAAACACGGAAGTTGATTTATGGAAGTCCTCCCGGTTTTCACCTGAAACCACAGGCACCCGTACATAACACTTCTTGTATATATTCCGAAAGAGGAAAACTTTCCATCACATCATAAAACCGAACACCGAAGCCCCGAAAAACGTTTGCCATCTAAACACCAAAGTCAGGTTGTACCCGTACACCAAGGCTTTGATGAATGGTATCCTGTACCTACATCTAAGAAAACTTTAAAAGTTTTCTTTGAGTTTTGGCTAGTTGTTTGGTGATTTAACAGGCAAACGCAGGGACTCTCATGATAAACAGAATTTTGCACGCGCTAAAGGAGCCAAAGCACACTTTAGGAGGCCACGGAAACTAACCGTTTTGACGCTATTGTTTTGCCTTGTCTCTTCGAGAATATTTTGGTTCGGCAAGCAAAATTTTTTTTTTTTTTTTGACGTAAACAAAATTGTAATATCCGATGCCGATCCATAGGAAAAAAAGGCTCAACGCGATATTTATTGCCTTAAATTCTCCTCACTCTAGGGTAGGTGACCCCTTAACCTTTTGTTTTCACTCGGTTTTTGTTTGGGGTCCATAAATTTTGTGATTTGTAGTTTTTGAATCTTTTCCAAAACATGATGTTTTTTGTTGAGCAAGGACTTTGTTTTTTGATCTAAGCCAAAATAACACGAAAACAACGGATAACAAAGTCGTCTAGACACAAAGTAAAACATCGCCCGTCCTTCGGTCGGGACGGTTAAACACTTGTCGTTCTTTGGAAGCCTTTTATTTTGGTGTTAAAAAGCCAATGAGGCGAAAATTTTCTTTGGCAGTTTGTTTTGGTAATTTTAGATTGCAAACAATAGCTCTTTATCGAAGAAGGAAAAAAACACATAAGAAAACACATTAGGTACTTAAACACATTGTGGGCGCGTCGGCGTACGTCGTAGCCCATGGTTCGAACCAATTCTCGTATGACACCTTAATTTAAAAATTTCTTGCAAAACTGCTGAAACCTACCTCAGTTTAAGAAGACATAAGCGAATCATAAGAGAGGAGGTACAACAAATATCTTCAACTCTGGAATAAAAAAATTAGTTCTCGTTGATTCTCATGTATTTGAGTGGCCAAATGCTCAGTAAATAAGCTTTTCTGCAACTCATGACAGTGGTTTTATGACTAAACAATAATTTTATCTTGGTAAAAGAACAGGTTATTTTTGTGTTCGTTCGCTAACCGGCCAAGCCGCTTGGCCGATTTTTTTTCCAAACTTAAGAGGAATACGGGTAGAAGGTTTAGGAAAAACAAAACTTATACTTTTGAAATCAACAACGGTAACAATGTTAAAAAATCATACTTTTTACACCACCACAAGATTTGAAAAAATCTGGATCAATTTTAATTATTGAAATTTTGTTTGTCAAGTCAAAAAATATTTCTACTGAAAGCTTATTATTTTATGGACGAAGGCGACAGCGACAGAGGACTGGAAGAAAATAAGTTGCTGAAGTTAAATTTCATTATAACCATCATCGTCGACCTGGCAAATAAGGTTTCCCCCTTCATTAGCGCTACAATCGGGGATCTGGTCTGGGCCGATTTCAGCAAGTTCTTCCATGTATCCCAACGCTATCAGGTTCCACATCCTCAGGCTTTGAGCGTCCTGCTCAAATAAATTGTACCGCAAAGGACTTTTCGGGTCGGTTTCTCTTCGCTCATACGAGCTAGGTGTCTAGCCCACAATCCAGTCTGTTTCGCGGTAGGTTTGACATAGCTCTCTGGAATCGTTCGGGGCCAACTATTCTCTGTAAGTCAGAATGTCAGGTCTCGGATCTCATAGATTGTTTTCTCCAACGACAGCTGTGAATTTTTCTCTCACGCTTAAGTTTGAGTGCATGTTGAAGAAGAGAGCGATTTCGCAATGTAAGGGATGCATGAATATTGATTGAAGAAATTTTGTTGCTTTCCACACCAGTAATGTTCACTCCAATTTCACGAACTCAAATCTGTGTTTTTGTGGCCGTTCTATAGTTGGATTGGAGTTGCCGATCGATCTCGGTTCTCCGAACAAAGCTTTTGTCACTAGGCGAGTAGAATTTAATTATTATCGGTTTCGGGAGTGCATCATTTTTGGTTTTTATTCGAAAAAAAGTTTTTTTTTTATACCTAGTTGGAGCTTCAATTTTCATAAAATTGCAAAGTTTGTTAAAAAACATAAGCACATTTTAGTTAGGTGTTATTGGTACCTACTCCATGCAGAGGTAAGAGCATCGGAAATTGTTTCTTTAAGTTGTTGTTTTTCAGAAAAGTTAAGTAATAACCCACCCATGGTTGGGATATAACTTCCGCAGAAAAATGTGAAGGTATTTCCCACTTAAGGTGAAGTTAGTTCCCTGCACCACCGTTTTGACATAGGTATTGTTTTTATATCTATGTCTTCGAAAAAACTATTTTAATAATTTTTTCATTAACAGAAAACATAACACTTAATAAAGTAGCAACAAAGTGTACAGAAATGATTTTTAATGTTTGATCTTTGCTTAAATTATGATGCCTTTCAGGGGCTATTAGCTTTAAATATTTTTTCTTTCAAATCGGAAAAAGCATTGCCAACTCAGTTCATTAAATTAGCAGTAATATATTTTTCTTGCCTGCATTTAGGTATTTTTGAGGGCAAAAATTTAATTACAAATAGTTAAAGTAAAACAACTTTATATAATAAGTATAGAATTTTCATTTCTTTCGTGATAACATGGAGTCAACATAATTGTACTTCACTATGATATCTTTATAGCATATTATTTGCTATCAGAGGCATCTTATGATATACACAAACAGCAATTAATCATTCTATAGGTACTCTTCCCAATAATATCATTTCCGAATCCTGCGAACAAACAAAAATGGAACACAACCTTGAAGCTTTGAACACTTTAAAACAAATAATTCAGGAGTAGCTAGATGGGAAAACAATCTTCGCAAATTTGATATTGGCAAAAGACAATCTTGGAAAATTTTACTACATATTGCTTCTTCTAAAACTGTGTCAACTCTGTTAAGTTGCGGGTTACGAGCGGGTACAACGTCCCGCGGGTCGGCTAGTAATATTATAAACTAGAAAAGGACTTTAATCTTCTTCAAAAAATGAGCTTATTAGGGTCATTCGCCTCATTAAGGTAAATGAACACAAATTCGACTATAAAATCTCATGTTGTTCGTTCTTCAATTCTTAAAGTGTAAAACAGTCCTCAAAACAAATGGTTGTAATTCTCTTCAAGGCAAACATTAATCTCCATCAAAATACTTTTCTGAGATAGTTGTGATTCACTTTACTCTCTGTTTAGTGGAAAGGCTGTAAATTCAAACTTTCAAGAAATACCAACTAAAAGCAAAGAAAAAAAAGTTCTTGCTTATTTTCTCCTCTTTTTCTTGGAATTTCAAAGTTCTATTTTGGAAGATTGAGGAGGAGACAAAAAATCCTCTTGAAAAAATGTTTGTGGATCCTGTTCGCTAAGCTTTCACCTTAACCAAGGCAGAGGAAAACTAAAAGAACTCCCTAAGTTACAAGAAGGCTCTGTTTTCCTCTTCTTCTTTTTTTTTAAAGAAGTTTTCCTCCCACTGATGACTGCTGATGTGGGATGCAAATAATTCCTACTGCTGCCAAAAGGGATAAATTTAAGACCACACCAGTTATCCAGAGTAGCCAGCAACGAGCAGAATGCTTTTTGGTTTTTGCTTCCTACTAGGTGCATAAAAAAATATTCTTACCTCAGCTCTTCTGCTCTTTTGAGCCAGTAATGTTTGCTGCTTAATAGCTAGGCTGCTTAACGGTTGATATAACTGGGGATGGATGAAGTGTTAATTAGGTATATGTAAATTGCCGTTGCTCCTGTTCTCCATGCACCTACTGAGTCTGAATATTCGCGTTCCAGACAGATGCATGGAGTTGCTGCATTTATATAAGCCTTTCAGATTCACTACATCTGTTTCGTATTTTCTTTTCTTTTTTTACTTTCAAAGGAAACTTAAATTCATTTGTAGACTTATACTCTGCAAAGCATCTGTGCATCCGTATCCGTATACGCAATCCTGACGAAGGCAAAGGTGTAGATTTGTATTTAAATACTAAAAGAAACGTAGAAACAAAAACTAGGCCGAAGGGAACACGTATGGAAATCCATAAAATTATGTCCGGGTAGTATTTTACTTTTGCGTAAAATATGTGTTTTTAAATTTAAGTTGTGCATTTTGCGGAAGCCTTAAACGGAAATGAAAATCTGGTGCAGGATGTAAAGTCCTTTTAGAATTTATGAACATCGTAGTCGTATATTATGACTTTATGTGTGAACTGCAACAGGAAGTGTAGATATATTTTTATTTATAACACTTGAGGCAGAGGTATTGAAAAAATGACAAAACGTATTACAGGAAGCGAAAATTTAAAAAAAATATTGAAATTGTTGAACTGTGATTTTTGTCGTTAAGGCTTTGAATGTCAGTTAAATTTCTTTAACGTTTCTTAAAAGTTTGGAAATCAGTAAAACAAACTTGAGACTTATGATTGTGTTTGCTTTAGAATTACCAAACCCTTTTACCATCCTTTGAAAACAAACATTTCTCATAAGTTCCCATATGGCTGAATTTCCCGCCTTAAATGTCAGCACATGATAATAATTTTCCTATATTAAACATTTTTGATGAACAGTGTCAGAAACCATTCTGCCACGCAAGAACAGAAAGAGGAACAGAACACGTTCCACCAACTTCACCAACTTTCCTCAACTCTCGCTTTCTCTGTACTTAACGGGTTATACATAGATATATGTCTATGTAGGTATGAAAATGTATGCTCTGAACAGAAGACGACAGACGCGGGAAAGCACATGCATAAATAAGCAATGAAAAGTATAATAGCCTTCCGGTTCACTGAAATTTCCAAGTATTCAATTTTTTTTGTGTTGTTTTGTGCTCAACAAGCATTTTTGACATTTTTGTTCCAAACAATGAAAACGAATGTCTGCCAATATGAGCCTTTAGTTCTTGACTTTTTTTCTGGAGTCTTCGATAAAAAAGGGGAAAACTGTAGGATAACACATAATAAAAGTCTCACTCCATTTTCCGTACTCGCTTGAGGCAATAAGCATTAGGATATGATATGTGATGTTTCCATTGAATAAGAAGTACAGGAAGGGGTCTTATGAAAAAGAAGTGAAGCATTTTTCTAAGTAGTGTGAGTTTCACAAACACAAACGCATTACAACAGGGCTGGTCTGCAGTTGAATGGTTAATCTTAGGGGCCCCAAGTGAAATATGATTGAATCAATCGATTGTGCATCAATTTTATTTTTCAATTTCAATTCTTGTACATGGTGTTTTAACCTTCAAGGTTAACATGCACGATTTTTATTATTATTTTTTATTTTTCGTTACATTCTCTTCATTTTCATCCTTAATTCATCATATTTATTGTCCTTTTTCGGGTCATATTCGAAAGTGCATTCTATGAACAACTTGATCAAGTGTTACAAAGTACAACAAATTGTGTAGCGCCTAACGATCACCAACAAAAATAAATGCGCTCCTGAGCTCGAGTTTTTGTTTTTTTGACAGATGAAACTACAAAACACATTTGACCAATTACAGCTCGGCAAAATGACACTACAAAATCCAAAAATTGACATTACAAAATCCAAATTGACGTCATCAGAAATTTTTGCTGCCTCACTCACGTACACTGTACATCTAGCTAACACCGCTTCCTGTACTTCTTATTCAATGGATGTTTCACGGTTAAAATGGTATCCGCTTTTAAAAATGTCAGAATTTTTGGGCACATCAGTAAACACAGAACTTAAAAATAAAAATGAGCGTAACAGGGGCAGCTTTAAGGTTTACCAGTCAAGGCCCACGGAAATTGTTACGCAAGTGTAACGTTCATACAAAATCTAAATTACTTACAAAAAGGATTCCGTCCGAATGAAGAATCTGGAAAAGAATGTAAGCAATTAAAAAAAAAAATCAACACAAAAATATTTGACAAACACTTTTAGTGCCTGTGGAATAGATATAATAAAGTTTTACCCCATCAACCTTAATTTAATAGGGCCCCTAAAATAAGAAGCACCTCACACAATATCTTCGAACGTTTGCTATAGAAATCCGCCTCTGTAACAATCTGATTGATGTTTGTTTTTATTCAAATGGATTTTCTTCTTTTTCCAAGAAGTATGTAATTGCTTTTGCAGTGAAATCGACTATATCGTTTGAATATACACACATGAACAGTTCCACTATAGGAGCTTCTAAACTCCCCCTTAATGTATGGTAAGTTTTTAATTAAGGACAAATATCCAGCTTTCTCGTTTGGTTGTTGGCGTTTATGCCAAATTAACTTCTCTTTTCTTATCTGTCAGTGGTACTGTCATCGAAAGCCTGTTTGGGGTCTCATATCAAAAGCTTTTTGTGAACCATTTAAGAAATTACTTCTAACGTCTGCTTTAAAGAAAAGACTACGAGGATCTTCTTGATGTTTTTCTATATAAATTATTTTTTTTTTTATTGTGGGCAACCGAAACAAAAGACTTTCTTTCATTTGATCGTATTCACTTAATACCCCTGACGGCTCATATGATATCTCAGATCAATCTAGACTTTTTAGCCTCTATTAATATCAGATATCCTTTTCTACAAGTTGAGAATATGACAACAAACCTAATTATGTACATACTTCTCCAGTTCTTCAGAGCATCAACCTTTCTTTTCAAAATAGTCCTAGTCCTATATTTTATGTTCTTTTGTCCGCTGTCTATGTGCGTATCCTTCGGATAATTTTTATTCCGATTTGTTGAATCCTGTTGAAAGGATACATTGTCCATAGAAAGTTTCACATAATCCAGGGACACAAGGTTGAGTGCGAGTTGCAACTGAAATATGTTACAACTCAAAATGCCGCACATCCAATACTTCTTATTTCATACTCCTATTCTGTTGCTTTTAACATAATTTTAGGTGCAACACTTAATGTGGAAAGGAAAAATTTCGAGAGAGTAAGCTTTTCCAATTAGTAAAAAGGTAGCGTGGCTGACGAGTTTAGAACGAACCGTATCTCGAGGCTAGAACTTTGGGGCTCTATTAAGACCATAGCCGAAGCACGAAGTACAACGTGATTAAACGGTTGGTTGGCTGGTTGGTTTGGTTTAGGGTTTTTTTGGTTTTCTTTCGGATTCTGATCTCTGTAGTGATGAATGATGCTTGCTGGTTACTGTCCACAACCACCACTGTCGGACTGTACCACCATTGCATCGTTTGTAAATTAAATTTTTGTGGTGTTTACAAGAAGGATAAGAGAGTTACTTTGACTGCTACTATGCGCAGAATACAAATGCACACGAAACTTTCTTTGATATCCTTTCAAATTAGTTTGCATTTCAACCTGCCTAGGATATAGGATAAATCCTGCTCTGAAACAATGCAGTTAGCAGTTTGTTTAATTTGTTTTAAAACTTTTTGCAAGGGTTAAGACTTGCTTAGAAAAATTTGAAAAGAAAAAGTACATAAATTGAATGAGCACCCATCGAAGCAGAAAATTTGCATCTAAAATCATTAGATATTTGCTAAGCTCTCGTTTTTTCGTACGAGTTGAGCTTACATCAGCTGAATGAATCTCTACACGTCGTCAGAATATAAATGTCGCCCACACTCACTTGAGTTGCATTAAATACGATGACAATGATTTGTTTGCATACAAAATTACGAGAGGCGTATGCACGATTTTAATATCACAATTGGTTTCCCTGTCTTCCTGTCTAAATGTCACATAATGTGCCTTAATTAAGCTCGGAATAACAGCCACTTTCGGGATAGTAAAATCCTTTCATCGAACAATCATTGCTTATATTGGGTGTGTCGTAAGTCACAAGTCGGGTGTCAATTGCAGTCGAGTGTGAAAATGTTAGTCGTTGCGCTCGGTTGATATCGACGACAAGTACCTTCCTACCGAAAGCGATTATTTCTAAACAAGGATACATTCGATTTGAACATCATGAGAATTCGTTTATCCAACTGCAACTGTATCATCTGGTTTACGACAACGAGCAATGTGAACCTCTATACCTTCCATTTTGGGAGCCTTTCAGTCCCAGAAGGAATGGATGGGTTTCAATAAAATTCAAAGTCCCTCCTTGGTGCTGGAGGGGGAGCGTGGAAAGAAAAACAAGTTCCTTTCTGAAGACCAAATGACAGCGGAATTCCAAGCAATATTCAAGCAATGCATCTGTGTATTATCTTCATCGTCTGGATACAAAATTCCATCCTCATGAGGATGTCTTCAAAAGTGTCAAGTGCTGTTTCAGCAAAGGAAATTCCCTTTCGTTGCATGAAAAATGTTCTTCAATATTGCATGTTTGTGCCTGCATGTATACGAACACCCTGAGATTGAGATGATACACACGTTCTCGGGTTGAATTGATTTCTAGCTAGTTGTGAAGTACCTTAAGGACATCCCTTGTCCCAAAATCAGACACATGACCTTGCAGTAGAATTTGAAAGAATTGAAGGCTTTTTTTGGAAGCCACTACTATCTATAATGTCCACAGTACTCTGGGTATTTTGATTTTATACTTGAGCAATCGTTTTCTTTTTTAATATTTTGCTTTAGGTTTGGGTTTTGTTTAAGACTAATAATGTGAATCATAGTTCAGCATCTTGACATCATAATTTAAAAAAGTCTTATAAATTTGAAGCACAAGAATTCGTATTTATGTAGAAAATAGCAAATCAAGTGAGACAAAAATGTTATTGGTTAAAAAGCTGAGTGTTCCAACTTGTTCCAAACAGCATGAAGCTGTGCTGTTTTTTCTAGTTGAACAAAGCTATTTGAAACATTCAAATGATAGCTGATTTGTATATATGTATGTCAAATACCAATGCACCCAACCTAAATAAAAGTAAAGTAAAGTTAAAGTGTTGCAGTTGCCCGTAGCTTAGTGGTTAGGTGCGTTGGCTGCTTAGCAGAACGTCGTGGGTTCGAGTCGGTTCGAGTCCTACTCATGCCCATAAAGTTTTTATTTCATATTTCACGGGTACTGCCTCTTGCGAAGACCTGACGAAACTTCCAATAGTATCAATCTGTCACGAAAAAGTGCTTCTCTACTTTGCCGTTCGGAATCGGCTTTAAATTGTAGGTCCTCTCAATTCTTCACACGCACTCAGAGAATTGTTGATGCGAGTAAGCCACTTAGGTCTTGGCTCTTCAAGAGCTGTCGCGCCACTCTATTTATTTATTATTTTTTTTAAGTTAAAGTGTTGTAGAAAATTGTTAGAATTAACAAAACGTTGACTTTTGGAAGAGAAAGCTACTTAACATAAATCCCTAAAATCTAAAATCCAAACCGATCTTTATGAAAATTTGGCAGATAAATGACAGACTTTGTTCCTTTCAACAAAATTCTGCAAACTCTTATATTCCCCCAGTTAGGTGTGCATAACTCTTTCAACTGATTGAATTTATTTCGAATAAGTAAAAGTTTGTTGTCACCATATCATCATCAACTTTTGCCTTCGTTTTAATTAAATCTCCGACTACTTCCGAATTTGACCTAATTCACTGGAAATTGACAGAATTTCATTATTATTATGATATCCAGTTCACAATTCTCAGCATCAGCATTCAAAGACTTCTTGTTTTTATTGCAAAAAAATTACAGGAAATGAAGAATGAATGATAAGAAGTTCTTGAAATTTAATTTTGAATAGAATTTCATAAATTGTCGAAGGGTTGGGGAAAGGTAGAAAATAAAATGTCAAATGTCCACCTTAGGGGCTTCTAGTTTTATCATTCCCAATTTCCTTTCGCGACGAACAAAGAAACCAAGCAAAGTCAAGAGAATGAAATAAATTTGAAAAACATTTCATTTTAGTTTTTCAAAAGCTAAATGCAACGTTTTTCCAAAAGATAAATTCAACAAAGTTTCGTGATAATTTATTTCCGACAAACCATTCTCGAGCGCACGGCAGCAAATCTAATCTAACTTCGTTTTACTGTGTTAACACTTCTTGCAAATTTGCGATGCAGAGATACGAGAGCAATCATTCCATTTCACTGCAATTGCCATGAATCTTGTGATTGTAACCATTTGAAGAATGTCTCTAAACGGGACGGAGACGACTACAACGACATTGTTCTCTCTCTTTAAGCAGCACAACTTTCCGGAATAAATTTTGACGAAACGCAACAAACTATCTTCTCATCTAGATGTAGTTTATAAGAAGAAGGTTAAGCGGATAGAACTGGGAAGACACATCTCTCATGATGGGAGGTTCCGGTGTGCTATTGTTAGAAAGGATATAAGTTATCCTCGGAAGATATATTTCAGTAAACCTTAATACTCACTTCACGTGCCAAAGGGGGTTTAATTCTAACGCATGCAGTTTATTTGGCTTCTTGGAAAAAAGAATGTGAATTTACATCGCATATTCTTTGCCCTTTTTCATGCGAGTTGTAGAAGTATCAAGACGGATGCTGACTCATTTCAGGGCCACTTAACACAGTGAGGATACTGCATAAATGTGGCAGCAGAACTTTCTACTATTTTCCGTTCGTAGAAGGTAAATTTATGGCCAAGCCATAACACCTGGCACAATGAATTCACATCACGGCCAAAAACGGTTGTAGGATTTTCGAACCAGAAAATAAATGTGCAGTATGTGCCACACTTTGTCGTCGTCGTTATTGGTGTGGCGGCGTTGTTTGTTTGTTTTTTTTTTTTTAAGTTGTGCAAGTGCATCGGAAACTCAAGACTTCATGTGGAAGTACGTATAAACTTATTCGCATTTTGAAGGGTTCTCCAAATGCAAACTGCATTCTTTGCTACGTCTTCTGGGCACTAGCAGCACGTACAAACATTTGAATTGATAGAAAACAAACCTGAGTCTCAGCAAGAGAGAGGCTGATTGCAGCGACTCCAAGATGACTAAGATTGTGTCGACAACTATGTATATACCAGCTCTGACGAGGGTGATGTCGGTCGTTGCAAGCAATTACCGGAATACAACGACTGGAGGTGCAGGGAGAGTGAGATATCTATTTGTAGAAACAAATTCCCTCGAACTTAGGTGACAAACCGTAAAGAAAACTTTAATCGTAATCCTTCGTCCTTGTTTGCTTTAAACTCTTGATACCAGAGGCCCCCCTTTCTATGAAAAGGTGAAATGAAGGAGTGATGGTGTTAAATTTAGTTAATTTTTTGGCTTTGCAAGAAAGAAAAAATAAATTTCATCCAGGACGGATGAATGTTTGCTAGAATTATACGTTCTTTTCTTACCATTTGAAAAAAAAATCAATGCAAAACGGAGCAACAGAGAAATTCAGGGAGAGAATTGGCCATCAACCCTACTGAACGCAAGCTTCGTTAAGCTGAAAGTAGAATAAAGAATCTTTTTTCAACTACTTTCAGTGAAGATAAAAAATATATTTATCCACCAAATTTTTTTTGTAGGCCAAAGACATGGCCAACAGCTAGGCTCTGATGATATTTTATGAATAAAAAGGGCGGTTTGATGTTAAGGGGCAGTAGTCACGTTCTTTTGATAATATTTTACGGTTGAAATGGGAAAATGTATAAGGAGTTTTTTCTTCTCTACCTAACTTTATGTTCTGATTTACCTGTTGATATTTTAAGGGACTGCTTTTTTAGGGTTAAGTCTTCTTTTTACAAGTAAAATAAGAATCGGTCTTCAGCCAACAAGCATCGGAGAAATCTAATGAAACACGGGAAGAAACATGAATCAATTATGATTCATTTGAAAGGGAACAACAGAAAATTTGTTGAAATATCATAGTGGCAAGAAGGTGTTGCTTTTTCAATTACAATTTTTTTTCGAAATTCGGGCTTTAATCACGCCATTATTTCGATTAAGAAGTCGAGAAATATCACCTCTACAAACATTTTAGTTTGTGTTTCTATGGATTTCGTCAAAAAATGAATTCGAAAACTATCCGGCCTTTGAATTTTCATTGGAACACCTTAAATCGGAAAAAACTCTTCGGCATGATTTAAAAAAAAAAATGTATGAACTTGATTTATTTCATTCGGAATTTTATAATTTGAAACGAATCTGTCAGTGCAAAAAAAATCTATCCCCCAAACTAGCTACTTCTCAGACAACAGCTTGAACTCTTTCTCAGAGTAGGTAGGGGAGAGTGGGTATGTTTGGGACACTTTTCGAATACATTAAATTTGCCGAGATCTTATAGATCGTATCTGAGCAAAATTGATTTCTAAAGATAAAATAACATTTTGGCAACCTATTTTTAGTTAAAAAGAAGGCGAAACTCCGACAGAAGAAAAACAAAAAATTAATTTCATGAACCAACTCACTTTGTCCCATTCCTCCTACGAGCAGGAGGATTGGGATACAACTATGGGATGGAATGGGACACTTTTCGAATACATTACATTTGCCGAGATCTTATAGATCGTATCTGAGCAAAATTAATTTCTAAAGATAAAATAACATTTTGGCAACCTATTTTCAGCTATAAAGAAGGCGAAAGTCTGACAAAAGTGAAATGTATCGTGGGCAATGCCTTATAAAAAAACCCAATATTATTATTAGAGTAATATGAATGCCAAGAATGCTTGTCATTCTCTCGCTGGCTTTCTAACACAAAACATCTAATTAAGAAAATCTCAAAGTGTAAAACTGAATAAAACTGAATTAAATAAAACACGTTTAAAATAATTAAGAATATACAACCGACGTTCGTTTATCATTTTAAAAAGAAAAGCAAAAAATCATTTCATGAACCAACTCACTTTGTCCCATTCCTCCTGCGAGGAGGAGGATTGGGTTTGTCCCATTCCTCCTGCGATCAATAGGATTGGTACAACTATAGGGTGGAATAGTGATGTCCCAATCATCCTGCGTGGCACTTTATATAAATAATTTATAATATCACTTTTCGTGTGGCAATAATTAAACAAAACAACGATGAATTCACTTAAAAAATGGTGTTGCTACCTAATTATTACACTCTTTTGCGCAGTAAGTTCACACATAAAAAAAAAAAATTCTCTCAAAGTTTACACAGATGTTTTACTTTTTATGCACAAATTACCTTTTTTTAATCTCCACTCCGTAATTTTTTTCCTAGACACAACTTGTTTTGTTGAGGGATGGGGACAGACTGAAGACAGAATCTGTCATACAAGGAAAGAGAAAAAAAAGGTAGGAATTGAGAAAATGCCTTAGTCCCATTCCTCCTGTGTCCCAAACATACCCACTCTCCCCTATACTTAAAATTTATTATGTCACTTCTTACAACAGGGAGATTTATGCTTATTCTTCGTGTTCGAAATGGAAAATCGTCCTAGAGAAATGTCTTAAAGTCTTTATTTTTAAAATACCTACAAATGTGTTTTACGTGAATTTTCTCGCAAAGGTTTTAACCACTAACGACTTGCCTAGAATAAGAAAAAATGTCAAGTTTAGCGAATATTCTGTGTAACGTATGCAAATACATATCATGTACATTCTATTTTTTTTATTGAAAAGAAAAATATTCTAAATAATATTTTGTTGGATACAATTGTATGAAGCACCGCACATACTCCAGAAAGCAAATGTTTTTTCCTACATATTTTCCCATAGGCCATTGTGAAAAAATACCGAAAGAACATCAAAGGAACAACAACAATATAAAGGGATTATGTTTTTGACTTAATACATTCCTACTCGTAGACATCCGCGTTGAAATATAGAGTGGTATGGCAGCGATGCCTTAAGAGTTAAGACCAAAACAGGAATAAATAAGGAGCAACGAGGAAATGTGGACCTACATGTTTTATCAGAAATATGTGCGTGAGTTCGATAGCTTGATTTTAACCGGATGACGTCGCCCCAGAATTGGTTTGTTCCATACGCCATTGGCACTTTTTCGAGAAAAACGCATTTAAAGGTTCGTGCTTAGTACTCCGAAACTGTGCGATAGGATTTTTTTTTTATTTTTTTAAATTGAAGTTAGTCTTATTAAAACTTCACCTACCAATTTTCAAAGTGTTTGGCCTTACCGTTAACAAGATACCTTTATCAGCACAAAAGTCTACTTTTTTGGCTTGTGTCCCACCTCATAAATTTTGAAAATGATTTGTTTTTCCATGCACGTGGGACAAACAAAAATGGATATGGCACAAACCAATTCTCATCAATGCATAATGTGAAAGGCAAGAATGCATGTAGCTGGATGCTAAAATTTAAAAAAAAAAATCGATTATATCTTTTTTTTAAACATTTTTCTTTAAAAATAAAAAATAAAAAAAAATTAAAGCAGTTCTACTGCGCTATCACAAAGTTTAGGCGTATAAATCGTACTTTTAACAAGCCGGATTCATTTTCAACTACCATTCTTGTAGCTGAATGCAGGTTGTTAAATGCTAGATGTTGGTCCGTAAGTTGGCCGTAGTCCTTGTAAGGTGGAACTATTTTGAAGCAAGGTAGGCTGAATCACCCAACAGAAATGTATTGTTGGACAACAATTGGGCAAAGTAAGAGTGAGCTCTTCTATACAAAGCCGATCTTCGCAAAACACGACTATCGTGTAAAGATCCTGGCTCGCCAACACAAATGTCAATGAATTTTTTTTCAGCATCGACGCCCCCTTGCAAAACAATGGTAAAGTTTTGCTTACGATTGTAATAGCACTCTTTGTTTAATTTTGGTGCAGCAATCGTAATATCCGTGCAATCAATGGCACCGATTACACCTCGTAGTTTCTTTTTTGCTTCGAACTGACGGCAGTTTTCAGAGATACGTTCTCCTTGTGGCCACTTTATATACACATCTGCTTTGGAAACAAGCCAGCTGCTTACTCGACCCACAACACCCCAGGCTGAAGATTTTGATACACCGAATAGATTCCCCAATTGCCTTAAAGTGATAGTGTTGCTTATGTACCATACATAGATTAGTACCTCTATTTTTTGCGCCAATACTTGGTTTTCCAGCATAAAACGAAGTTTATGGATTTGAGATGAATTCCGACTGTGAATATTCAACTAAAAAAACGCAGTTAAATAAAAATGGTAGGTACTTTTTACTACTTCTTAAGGAAGTAATTTACTTGTTAATTGATTTATAGTCAAGCGGTTCAGCCGCAGATGCGACTTGAAATCTTCTTCACCGTATGCATTTATAGTTTCAATGAAGTTTTCACTTTGATTGACCATCTTGCAAAACAAGGGCAGAGTCATTTGAACTTAACCTTCTTCGAAAAAAGTGTTCAAAATTGAATTCATTACCATCTTCATCGCTTGAAGAGTCAAGTAGTTGCCAAGCCAAGCCAGGACTAAATGATTTCATACAATAATCTCAGGATATCTACACAATTGTAATGGATATGGCACAAACCAATACTAAAATTTTGTTTGCGATGATTGTCCCATAAACATAGCATTTCTTTAACACAAGTGCACGTAGGACAAACCAATTCTCAACATTCTTAGGATTTTTTCTATCCCTTGTCACCGTAATATGCACGTGGAACAAAACAATTCTGACAAAAAACTTGACAAATTTTATATGGAAAAAATGTCCCAAACGCCAAAAAATGGTTTATGGCACAAAACAATTCTAGAAAATGTTGATTTTGGTGGATATGGAACAAAATTGATGTTGGATATCTCGGGATTGAAAAGACGTAGCACAAATCTGATCACAGATTTAGAAAGAGCATACAAAATTCCCATAGAATCCATTCCTAACTCGAAAACGACAAAAGTGGCGTATGGAACAAACCAATTCTCGGGCGACGATGAGTCGATGAGTAGATATTAGATCTGTTCCATGTGCGCTCTTTGGCAGTGTGGCGCACTGATGTCACATTTACAGTGAGCTGTTTGATGTCGCTCTTTTTTCGCCCCGGTCTGTGCAGTTCCACCGTGTTCGATGTGAATCCAGTGCTCGCACGGCCGGGAGCGCTCTGAATCGCCCCAAGTTTTTTTTTTGGGGGGGGGGTGAGAATTTCGGAGCTGTTCGAATCAGCTGTTGCTCTAAAACAAAGAGAACAAAAAACAGAGCACTACAAATGCGTTCGATCGTTCGATGTGAAACCAAACCTAGAGAAATTTTTCAGCTTTTTGACAGCTCTGTTGAGGGTAGTGACAAGCACCGGAGTGCCTCGGGGGTGGTCACATCGAACGAACCTATTGTATTTTATAAGTACAGCTTTTTGTTGATTTTTGTTTTGTTTACCGAATTTATTTCACAAATTAAGATAGAGGAAGATTTGTCAAATTTGTTTTTGTGTTTTGGAAGTTTTCTGGAATTGTCGAACTCTGTTATGGCTTTATAAGGCTCTACCCTGGCTTTGTAGTTGTAGCCCAATAATTGCTGATCTTTATGATATATCCTTTTCTACCTGTCACCGGCATACCTAGTGATTGTGTAGTTAAGGTTCCGATAGTAAATTAAGCGAGCGTTATTTTCGCCCTTCACTGAAATTCTGAATCATTCAAGATATACGAGT
The DNA here is from genome assembly GCA_943590905.1 of Sphaerophoria taeniata. Classification (NCBI taxonomy): domain Eukaryota; kingdom Metazoa; phylum Arthropoda; class Insecta; order Diptera; family Syrphidae; genus Sphaerophoria; species Sphaerophoria taeniata. The sequence goes on along the minus strand of OX016540.1, from coordinate 16,588,742 downwards.
AATTAAAGGACCGTCCGTTGATTTGCAGTCAAGGCAAGCAATAAATTTATAATGAAACAGTTAAAGTGAAAAAACGTGGACATAAAATACAATTGCCTGGAGATTAATAAATTTAATCAAAATGTCATCATTGCTATATTTAATCGCAGTTTCATGCTTAAAATGTCTAACAAATCTACTGATTATTTTCCACAGATGTTGTGTTGAGTCTGAAATTAAATAGCTATTCCAAGGACGACCGACCGACGCACGATGTCTTTCATACACAAACACTTTCAAAAACTACAATTCGGCAAAGTATAAATGCTCCTCAGTTTTCTGACTATTTCTAAAAAAGAAATATGATGAAATTCAGGATATTTTGTGGCAGTTTTGTCAAGTTGAATTATTTATTTTGTGTTTTTATTAGATGTCCTTGTCGTTGCTGAGCATGAAAAGATTCCTTCTGTCGGAATTTTAGCAAATTCTCTTGTTCTGAATATTTTGATTTAGGTACGTAAAATAATTCACCTCATCTTGAGCTTTCGTGCTTTGAAGAGATACGATAAGACTTAATTAATGTTTTTTTTTCCTTTTAACACATAATTAATATTCCTTTTAAGGTCCTTGGTTATTTATGTTTTATCAGGACAGTCCTTTTGAGAATTTTAATATTATAATATTACTCAACAACGAAACTTCTAATTTCGAAAAAAAACTTTATCACGGGAGTGAAACAATTAGTCACAAATTAAAGCGCACTAAAACGAATTAGTCTCATAAAAAGTGCATTAAGACACTCTTCCGTTCTATAAAGGTAGGGCACCAACCCTGAGGTCTAACATTCCATATAGCTCTAAGTCCAGGTGTGGTAAGTCATCTGTTTTTGTAATCCCTGTACATATTTATAAAACCTAGAACCCACAGGGCATAATATACATTTCAAGTTTGCCGTACAGTTGCAACAGAAACGAAATGTGGGCAAGCCTTTTAAAACATTGTGGTTCTTTGGGTTGAGTTAAATGGTGAAAGTGGTCTGGCTTTCAGCATGGTCCATCGTATAATTTGGAAATTGCAGTTGCAGGCTACTTGTATGAAAATGAGGAAGAAGTGAATAGTGGATGCGGGTGTTTAGAATGAAATGCATTCAAATGTAATGCCAAATTGTTAATTAGGTTCTTTGGAGTGCAGCTCTAAACGTTAAGTCGAATTTTCGGAAATTGTCGCTGGTTTTTGTTTGTTTTTTGTTTTTAGTTGTCAGAATGTTTTTTTTTCTTCGGGAAAGGATACCATTGGTGCATCATCAAAATAACCTGAAATACCAAATGTCAAACATAAGTTTATAATGACAGTAATCAAAACAAGAGAAACACACAAAAGTCAATTTCTCATATTGACAAATAGCTAGTTTGATCCTGTGTGGCGAAAGCAGACAATCTTGTTGCCTTAGATATGCCTGCGTGTGGGGGTTTCTAATTGGCTTTCAGTTAAATGTGTAGAAGTACAATGGCTAAAATGATGAATGAATGAATTGATGAATGGGATTGTTGTTTGAAAGCGATGAATTTAGATCCATCTGTTGGACTGATTTGAATTGATTGCGTTTGAATTTGGAAATTAATCAAGGTTGGAAAGCATGTTGCGATTATTTGATGGATTTGAATGTTGAATTAAATTTGTATTTGATGGTATTCAGTAGCCTGTAGCACTGTGAAAAAAAAATAAGTTCCTAGTTGAAAATATTCTCATGTCAATGAGAAAATGATATGAAAATTGAAAATTGTTACATCAACAAATAAAATATAATATAAACATCCCTTAACTTATAAAATATGGAATAAGCTTTTTAATTCTTAGAACATTACAGATTCAGAAGTGGGATTCTTGAAATATTTTACTCCTCGTTGACTCATAAAACCACTTGTCCCATAAAAAAGAAAGCCACCATAAATTTCTCAGATTAATCAAGAAATGTTCTTCAACATCAGAAAAGAAATATGAGAAAATATTTATGAAACCATTGGGCATTTGCGAAAAAAGTCCACAAGAGTTCATAAGGTTCAATTGAATATTACCATCGACCGCTTTAGGCTCTATATCTTCTCCTACAACCCCAAAAACAAGAAATTCAGCGTAAAAATACGTCCAGCAACACAATCGGGATGCCAAGCATTCCCGACACAATATTTCATTCCTTTCATTTTGGTAATATTTATGGCCTAGAAGGGATTTGTCGCTTCAGTTGCATATTCTTTCTGTGTTCAATGGCCAGCTAAAGCGAATTGACTTTTCACTATGGACATCATCCCAATGCTTGCAGCACGACAACAGCAGATGGCCATCGCCATGGCATCATGAATAAGCACAAAAAAAAAACAATTAAAACCAAAGACTGCCATGACTTTAAAATTAAAGCTTAAAGTTCTTCTTGGATCTTACCCATCGTTTTCATATTTCTTTTTATTTAAATTTCTCTTTAACATTTAAAATAATCAAGAAGATAAGAAAGAAGCGATTGCGTTTGTTATCATCGTTGACATCGGTCGGTGTGGTCCTCGTCGTCGTCGTCGTCCCACAAGTGATTCAAACATAAATACTTTTGTTCTCGAAACAATAGAACCTGTCCGTTGAGGTCCAGGTTTTTCTGGAATTTCTTACTTTATGGTAAAACCTTTAACCCCTGAAACAACAAACACAAACTGAACGACAAACAGCTATGAAACTAACCGAACAACGTTGGGAAGGACAACAGAGGACAAATTCCAACTGTTGCTCGTTATTTCTAGCAAACAAAGGATCACGATTAAGCTTTTAAATGATTCTTCTCTTCTATGGTAAAAACGAATTTCCATTTACAGTAGGATGATATTGTTCCAAAATGCAATATTGCTACACTTTTCGTTTGTCCTGTCGTCCTGACTGCCTTTAATTTGTCGCGGGTCGTGGAGTGTTGGAAGACCCATCATGGAGGAACAAAAACATTCAAATTAACAAGAAAGGTTTAGAGAATAAAATGCTCTTACGCAAATTAATGGTCTCACCAAGAGCCAACTATTGTTTTTTGCTTCCATAGAATCGGCTGGGATGGGGTGAAAAATTAAGCTGAGACCATGATTAAATTGGTCACTGTCGTGGATTATTCTTATTCAGGGTATGGTTTGCATTTTTCAAGGTGAAGCTTTTCGATATCATGAAACTTAAAACCAAACGAGGCTTTTCATAAGATTTTTTATTTTTTTACTATTTTTGTAATCAAAGAATTGTTCGTAATCTTTCATAAAAATTTCATTTAACACAATCGATTCATCACGTTTCTTCATACCACTTTAGACTATAGGCCGCTTCTGAAAATAAGGAAATAAGCCTTTCTAGAAGAAATATAGAGTCGGATAAAGGTATTCAAATCTGCATAATATTTTTTATTACAAGAAAAAAAGTGAAATTTCGAAGTGATATATTTGGTTAGGTACTCTGCAAGAATAGATATGAATGAGTTAGGGAAATGGGTGCCTTGCAAAGAATAGAGATGTGTTCTATGTTTTGATGTTTTTTTTTATACCACACAGGTAATTCTTCTCAGAAATAGCACAAGGTATGTGTTTTGCTGTGTGGCGCAGAAGGTAGGTACTTTTTTCATCAATTTCCATGTAGGTACTACACAAAGATCCTGATCAAAACAACTCTGCCAATTTATTATCTACTATTTATGGAAGCATCAATTTCACTTTGTATTTTGCATTTTATTTGAATTTTTATTACAATTTTTCTGATGCCTTATGAGAAGGTATGTGCTTTTCAGGAGAAATGAACAAAGGAGCCAATTATTTCGTTATGAATATTTTACCCCCAATTGAGGTTATGGAAAAGTGAACCACAGTGCCCAAAGACCTCTTAAATAAGGACTCACTTGTTAATGCAATGAAATCTCAAGACCATCACTGGCTTCGTTAACACTATGCACTCTATGGAATTAAGGCAGCTTGATTGGACAAGTCGAAAAATAATCATTTTTGATAGGGTTAGTTTCGTGTTATGCATTAGTCATGCTGGCAATGTCAATTGGTCGCTTACGTTGTGATGCTGAGGAAGAACTCAGGATTTCCAGGGCTGTCCGAAGGAAGATCAAAACACAAAATTTATATCATACCAAAATTTACAATATTTGTATAAGAGCCTACAATAACATAGTATTTCATATAGCTAAGAGGGATAGAGAACAACAATAAGGATCAGGATAGAGTTGCGAAGTTATACTACTATGGTTATTTCTTAAGAGATGATTCTGAAAAAAATTCTACTTCTAATCCTACGTCGGAAATCTGACTCAAATCATTGGCGGTTACGCCGTCGTCCATGTAATCCAGATTACATTTTTACCATCTAGGTAGCCCTAACCAATTCCCCTTGGTAATTTATTTCCATGTTGTTCTCATTAAATCTGTGTCGCCGAACATCGCAACCAGCTGTCAAAAATACTTAATTCCCCATTCAAATCCAAGCGCTCATTTCTTATCAATCGAAACACCAACTTTTAGCAGAACTAAAAAAACACCCTAGTGGACAAGCTGACAATTCGACATCGCATCTACTAACTACTCGGTGGCATCAATTGAAATAAACTGCTGGCACCGCTTGATTTAACAATGCAATCGCCCTCATTTCTTTGTTTTCAATCAATGCTGCCAGCGTGCACATCCCAACCCTAAATCACATTTCGTCATCATCGCTTCAAAAACAATCCACAGGAGATCAATAACTATTGAGAGTTAAACGAGGGAGAAAGAGAAATGTTTCGAAATAATTATTTTAATCTTTTTCTGGGATTTATTGCAATTTATTTTGTGGAAATCGTTCTTGTTATCTATTTAGTCCCTTTGCAGATGACAAATGTACTCGACTCTGAAATCAGTCAGCGTGGATCTGTCTAGAGAGACTCAAGACCTCATTCCCATATCCCTTGTGCATTTGAATTGATTTTTGCGGTCTGGTATATCCTGCCTCAGCCTTAGCATTCTCTTATCTTCAAAAACGCTGAACTAATCTGCTAAAATGTATCCAGCTTGCACTTCTCTTTTGTTGTCTATGTCATTCATGAAAGAACTCCTGAATTATAGGATCTGGGAAGCAGGGGCGGATCCAGAGACTCTTGTTAGGGGGGGTGGCGCCCCTGAAAATGTTGGATTAATAGGTAAAGAAAAAAAGGTCTTCAAAAGAAATTTTCAAGTAGGTACTTTGTACTTGTTTCTCACAAATTTTAAGGATAAAAGAAGTTATAGATTAACAGCTAACTTAATAATATAATCACATGACAAATTATTCGAACAGAGGTATAACGAGAACAATTTTACAATGCGAAATCTAATAGATGTTTGCTTTGGGCAAAGCTATCTATGATATTGCCTGTATGTCGAAATCAGAATGTATGTCTTAATAGCGCTAATCCAACTAGTCAATCTTCTGCCATGCTTGATTGTAGCAAAATTTGAGTTCTCCTGAAAGAAGAAAAAGTTCTCTCTCCACTTGCTGCACTGAACCCTTAGGAAACAAAAATTTGGAAGAGCACGCGCAACGTAGGAAAAATGTTATGATCAATAGCTGTTAAGCATCCCAAGCATTGTTAATTATATTCTTGGGTAGTGTCAAGATTGATTTTCTGCTAGCAGGTACAATACCAAACTTATGTAAAAAAAACTGCTTCTATGGCAGGTCTCAAAGTGGTGCTACAATCATTTTCCATCTTTGAGGAACTACCCAAGAATAAAATATATTCAAAAAACCAAGGAAAAGTCATACTTTTCTAAATCCCATTTTATTTCCCACGTTTTTAATTTCTCTAGGACATTTTTGGAGTTGGGAAACCAAGCTGTTAAACAATAATGCTTACAACTTTAATTCAATGGGCCATATTCATAGAGATTTACTAAAGTCGTAACTTCCTAGTCCACAGTTTAAGCTAAACAATTTAAATAAACACAACTTCTATTCATAGACAATTTTCTAGCTGTGTTTAACTAAACTAGAGTTTATTGAAGAAATCTACTACAACTTTGCTTCAAATTTGGACATTAAACATCACAAATGTCAAAACAAAATAGAAAATTAAAATAATTTGAAATTGAATAGAGAACATTTCTCCAGCTGTTTACCTTAATTTTTTTTTTCAACCGTGGAACTATGACTTTGTGAATGTTGAAAACTTATCGGACATGCGCATACAACGATAAATCCATTAAATCAAATAGTTAATGTTTATTTCCCGAGGTTTCGATCAGGTTACACCAATCGTGGTCACGGGTTAACAACGGCTTGTGGGTGGATGTTATTTTCTGTTTTTTTTCTCTTATTGTTTCCTTTCGATCGTAGATTGTACCGTTGTGTTTGTGCTAGAGTTTAGGTAGGACGGACCAAGATGTTGCAACTGCATTGTTTGTTGTTGTTGTGATTTTTTTTTTACAAAATTCTTGTGAGCATGCAAAACTAATGTCATCAGCTGTCAGGTTGTTGAAGATTTTAAGGCATTTATAGACGTAAAAGTTATTAAAAAACAAGATTGAACCATTGGACACACAGTATTTAGGAAGCCACCCCACACCGACAAATATTTAAATGCAGCTTCTCATCACCAGCTTCTCATTCGTCAAATTTCACTGCCGTCAAAGGGACCCCTAAACCACGAATATGCTTGTCGAAAATGTTCGTTATTCCCTACACGGCGAACACAGTTGGCAAAAATCATTTCGTTTTGATTTTTTGAAGTGTGAGGACGTGTGTTAAAGAAACGTAATTCGCTGAAGGTGCTTATGGTTATTTCATAGAAAACATGAGATTTGCATGACGAACAAAGAAACGAGGGCGAACCATGCATGAGCATGTTCGTCGTGTTTAATAAAGCAAATGCAGTATTTGACAATGACCACCGTGAAGATGAATTAAAACTTGTTGACGCAACTCTTTTAAAAATGTTTATACAAAATTCCAAGTAACGCAACTTTTGTGGAAACCAAAACAAAAGACAGTTTCAGAAAATTCAATTCAAGGAAAAGTAAAGTGCCATATAGAAAATGCGTTTCTGTAGCAATCGTACCAATCTTGTTGAAACACATCATTTATCAATATTTGAGCCAACAGACAAAATCCGCCAACTACTAAAATCACCAAATGATTTAATTCCCTTACAAAATGCACATACATATATGCATATTCTCTTCAAAAACAGTAATTTATTTATAGCAATGAATGATATTTTGACATTTAATAGAAAAGTAGCAACTTAAACATAGCATCACCCATGTTTAAAGTTAGACTCCAGTTTAATGCTTAATCCTAGGACTAAATGTGACTATGAATAGCTTAAACTCCAGTTTAAGTTAGTTACAGCTTAACAGCAGTTTAAAAATGTCTATGAATATGCCCCAATGAATTGAAGTTGATTTTATTATAGGTATTATGTTAGCTAAATTATGATATTCAAACTTTCCAGAGGGAGTTATTGTAAAGGATCCAATTTTGTGAATCCCCGATTTTTGCATCAAACCATTTTTTCATGATTTCTATGTGTGTGTATGTGCGTTAAATGTTTTTTCTGCTCGATAATCTTGCGAACTACTCTTAGAATTGACATGAAAGGACTCATTCGATGCTGAATCGCTTTATTACGAACTAATTAAGTTTTTAGCGATGACAGTTTAACAATTTTTTGATCAAAATTAAACATTTGAAAGTACTAAAAAATTCGTCATTTATGCACGAAAATTATGATTATCTCGCGAACCGCTTGATTGAGAACTGAATAAGTTTCAGCTAAAAAATCGAACGAAATCAAGTATGAAAGTAATGATAATTTCAGCATATAAAATGCAACATTAGTTCGAAAAAATTTATTTATCAATGTTAGAAAATATATTATTTCACAATAATTTGTTATAAACAATTGAAAATGAGCTTACGCGATATATGTATTTTTGTGGTTTCATGTAAAAGAGGTCTATATGAATAGGAATAGCATTAGTTAATTTGACAACAGTTTCATTTTCTATAAACAATTGAATTTTGTTTCTTATTTGTCTCCTCTGGGAAGTAAGTCGTGTGGACCACAGGGGTCGCACTCATATTTCATTATTTTGTTTTCATCTGGATATAATGTTACCACGTGCCACAATCATGATGAGATAATTTATGTTAAACATTATTTTAAATTATGTTTTGCTTGTCAAATCACCAGATTTTAGGCGGCTCAGGGGGGGCGATCGCCCCTATCGCCCCCCCCCCTCTGAATCCGCCCTTGCTGGGAAGTGATGGTGGTTCCTTTCGTCTGGGGAATTAAAACTCATCACTTATACTTTTCAGCTCCTTCACTAGTGGTAACGCGCTGCAGACACAGATAAGATAGCAGGAGCAGGCTAACACTCATTTATCCAGAGAAAAACTGGCTCGAAGGAGTAAATCGCCGGCAGATTTTTGTAAACAAACATCACACTGTGGCCACAAAGCTAGATTTGATTCAATCGTATTTCCCAAAGCAGCAAAAGAAAAGGCGGAAACTGGGGGTGTGCATCGTTCAGGAACTCTCCACCGGAACCATATCGGAGGGCCATTCTCATTATCTTGAACACTGAGGACAGCCTCCAGCCTAGTCGTCAGACGTTGAATGCTGATGTGGTGATAGCAGAAACCCGTCGAATTTCTCCACAGTCGACACAGTCCTATAAACAATTACTCGGTGCGATGTGCAAATATTTTTACATCACGCAAGTCGAGTTTGTCGCTGTTTCGTTGTCATTTTGTTCGGTTTGTGTCGGTCGTCTCGTATAAGTATCTGTCTGTCCCGGGGATAAACCGTGTTATTGTGGTTAAGAGCTTTGTGCGGGGCTGATCTGCTGCATTTGCTTTTTGGAGAGTTTGGTGGCAAATTGTTTCAGTGTTTTTGAAGATTGATTGTAAAAAACAGGCACTTACTTTGTATCTGTTTCAGGGCCGCATTTTACAGCGGAGATTGCTTTACTTTTGAGAACTCATGAAATGAAACGTATGATATTGACGTAAAAAAAGTTTTAAGTCAAGGAAGTATTCATTCAACGCCTTCAAAACCCTAGAAAAGTTGTTCAACACTCAAAAGCTCTGTTACTCGTTACGCTGCCTACGAAATTGACACAGGTGAAGCATAGCAACCGGTAGTCAAAAATGGAGGTTTATGAAGTAACAAGAATTGAGCCCGAAAGTAAGAGAAAAGTAAGACAATGCTTCATGTCAGAAAGTATTCCTTTTTCAGTTTAATGTCTCCCAATTCAATTATTTTGTTCCAAAACAATTTAAAATAATATTCAAAGAATAAATATTTGACCTTGACTTAATTTCTTAAGTACCTCTTTCGTTGGATGAATAAGGAAAGTTAAACCAAAGACCATATAACAAGTTATATAGTCTTTGGTTAAACCTTCGCCGTCACAGGGATGCTCTTTTTATAACTCTTGTTTCAATCATATGCCTTGAGTGAAAACAAATTATAAGGAAATCATTATTAATACATTCAATAAGTATAGAAGAAAAACCACATTATGTCTTCCAAAAGAGACAGATGAATTCGATTTTCCATTAGAGTGAACTCGTTGAATATTGATACAAAAATTCGCCACTCAAATTTCACTTCCCTTACTTCGCATCAGGCAAAGTATAACATTATACTTTTCTGAAAATTAGATTATTCACACTCTCTTAAGTCAGAACGTCGGAGATTCTACTGCTTCGAGGGAAGATGATTCTTTTGAGACAGACACAAGACACCCACTCTTTCGAAAACAGGTTCGTGACATTTCCTATCACTCGTCGTTCGTTGTGTGCATCTTCCATATGAAATCGTCCCATGCCACGCATTTGAATAACAAAAGATGATTCAAGCAGGCGAACGCAAACTTGGAAGCGAAAACAAGAAGAAGAACACTCCTTTATCTGACTTTGTCAGCGACCCGTCAATAGGTCCTTCAATAAGAAAAACTTCCGTCTCAAAATGCATTAGATATCAGATCTGGGAAGGGTGTGAGAGTGACAATCGAGCCATTTTATTCTCTTTAATTAGAGGGAAAAACAATGTTTTGTATCCTTTTGCCAATACATATATATATATATACCTTGTCAATACAAATGTAGGTAGGTTATGTACGGAAATCTTTTTCGAGTGTTTTATATAGAATGGAAGAACTGAATTCAACTGGAACTAGAAACAACAAATCTTGAATGATTTTGTTGAGCAGCGAGCTCTTCACAATACAAAAACTGAAGTCTTCTATTCTAGTTACGGTTACAATTTCCTCTTTTTGTCAAGCGTGGAAGTCAATGGGTTGTCTGGTTGAGATTGATAGAGGATGGAAAGGTTATAGAGATGGTGTCATCATTCGTTATATATAACATTCGAAGCCTGTTAGACGTTAGACAGCCACAAACTATAATAGAACTTTTGAGGTAAGTCTTCTTTGTGTTCTTTGTCATAGGTAGATGAGGCCAATTGATGATTTTAGAAAACATCACCTTTTGGCACATGAAATTGTCTATCATGTCGGAGAGGTGTTTCCATTCGATGATGACACCAAGAGAAAAAACGTTGACTGTCAAGTGAGAAGCAGTACTTTTTTGTTCTTTATAACAATCAAATGAAGAAACCATATCTGAATGAACCTAACCTTACCTTAAAGTTTTAAAAAAGACACGTAGTCGCCACAGTTACCCAAATCTATGTACAGTATAAGCCAATAGAAAAAGAGATGTTTATGTAGAAACATATTCGAATATTAATTTTGAATTGAAAAGTTTAATTATATGAATTACTAGCTGACCCGGTAGACGTTACCCTGCCTTTTTCTGTAAACAATACAAAATTTAATGAAACCAATAAAAATCCTCATGCGAGAATTCGATTTGAAATGATTTGACAGCAAACCTTATGTCACAAATACAAAACTTTGTTGAAATAACTTATGATGCATATCTCCCCTTTTATTCAGTTTGATTTTTTTTTCACAACAAATTTTACAAAATTATCAAACTTTTAAAAAATAAGTTTATTTTGTTTTTTATTTTATAAGTCTTCAAAAGATGAATAAAACTCAATAATTTAAACAATGGATTTTTGGAATTTTAGTTTGGTGAAAACAGAAATAAACATAAATAATGTACACATGAAATGTTTGAAGTGTGCCAACTTTAAGACATACATAGATTAAATGTAAATAAGTTTTTTGTATCTATAGATATTATATGATCGTAAGATAAATAGAAAAATTATTTTGAACAATCAATTCAAAATACATGTAAAATTATTTATCAAAATAAAAATCTAGATACACCCCTGAAGAAGTCGTGAATAACGACGAAACGTCGCCGTCGGGAAAAAGATGAAATAAACTTGTTTTATTTGCATTCAATTTCAAATTGACCAAAAAAGCCTACTTAAACTAATTCAAAATGCACGTTTTTGGTTAGTGTAAGTTTTTTGACGTTTCTCCACAGACTTGAAGACTTAAAACACGCGTTCAGTTCATCGGCAGGAGTGGATTTTGCAATTACTGGCAATGTTTGTCGAAAATCACCTGCCAGCAGTGTCAAGGCACAACAACTCTTGGCTCCCTCTTAGGTCTTTTAATGTTCTGTCTAAAGCTTCCAAAGATTTTTTGTGAGCCATAGTGCATTCATCCCACACTAAAAGTTCACATTGCTGCAAAACTTTTGCCATTCCAGAATTCTTCGAGATGTTACATGTAGGGAACTCAGTCAAATTCACATTCAATGGGAGCTTAAGTGCAGAGTGTGCTGTTCTTTCGCCTTCCAAGAGAATTGCAGCAATCCCTGAAGAAGCAAGTGCCAAAGCTATTATTTTTTGGGATCGGATTGTGTCCAAAAGCAAGGTAATCAAAAACGTTTTTCCTGTTCTTCCAGGTGCATCCAAAAAAAAAAAAACATTCCACCTTTTTTTCGTGAATAAATTCCATGAATGACTCAAAGGCGTGTTTTTGTTCAGCATTTAACCTTGGTTTGTTTGCTTGTACAAAGGTGGTCAAGTCATTATTGACATATCCTTGCTCGCGTTGCAAATCGATGTTAAATATCTCTTGTGTAGGGCGATTGGGCGATACCATTCCTAATTGTGCCTAAGTGGCTTACTCTCATCAACAATTCTCTGAGTGCGTGTGAAGAATTGAGGGGACCTACAATTTAACGCCGATTCCGAACGGCAAAGTTGAGACGCACTTTTTCATTGATACTCTTGGAAGTTTTGTCAGGTCTTCGCAAGAGGCACCTAACCACCAAGCTACGGGTAACTGCATATGTAAGTATATTAGCTTATCCAAAAATTAAAATGTTTTTTCAAAAAGTTATTTTTGGCTCTTGTTCAAAGCACAAATTTAGCTTTTGACACATGCACTCACCTATTGCTCTGCTTTGTTTTTTAATTCCACCATTAAAATTGGACAGCAGTTTATTATTTTCTTCTTAATGTTATTTTGAAATGCTGTGTTTGGGTGTGTCCTTAAATTCTGAAAGCGAAATGAGAAAATTTGCTTTTTTCAAGCTTAGGTTTGGAAATAGTGAAAACTTACCGGGCAGCTTTTTTAAATGACATCCTTTATATAAGAAATAAATAAAAATATTTGACATTGAGTATTTGTAAATTGATCAGCTTTGTTTCTATTTTGTTGTAGTGTGAAAAGCAATATTTTTAACATTTGAACCGTTTGTGATTTAAAAAGTACTAATTTTGTTTGTCTTAAACCATCTACCCTTAATCCTCTTTAGTTTAGACAAAAATTAAGAAAATCGGCCAAAATCGGTTTTATGCCTAGGGGAGAGTGGGTATGTTTGGGACACAGGAGGAATGGGACTTAGGCATTTTCTCAATTCCTACCTTTTTTTCTCTTTCCTTGTATGACAGATTCTGTCTTCAGTCTGTCCCCATCCCTCAACAAAACAAGTTGTGTCTAGGAAAAATATTACGGAGTGGAGCTTAAAAAAAGGTAATTTGTGCATAAAAAGTAAAACATCTGTGTAAATTTTGAGTGAATTTTTTTTTTAATGTGTGAACTTACTGCGCAAAAGAGTGTAATAATTAGGTAGCAACACAATTTTTTAAGTGAATTCATCGTTGTTTTGTTTAATTATTGCCACACGAAAAGTGATATTATAAATTATTTATATAAAGTGCCACGCAGGATGATTGGGACATCACTATTCCACCCTATAGTTGTCCCAATCCTATTGATCGCAGGAGGAATGGGACAAACCCAATCCTCCTCCTCGCAGGAGGAATGGGACAAAGTGAGTTGGTTCATGAAATGATTTTTTGCTTTTCTGCTGTCGGACTTTCGCCTTCTTTATAGCTGAAAATAGGTTGCCAAAATGTTATTTTATCTTTAGAAATTAATTTTGCTCAGATACGATCTATAAGATCTCGGCAAATGTAATGTATTCGAAAAGTGTCCCATTCCACCCCATAGTTGTCCCAATCCTCCTGCTCGTAGGAGGAATGGGACAAAGTGAGTTGGTTCATGAAATTAATTTTTTGCTTTTCTTCTGTCGGAGTTTCGCCTTCTTTTTAACTAAAAATAGGTTGCCAAAATGTTATTTTATCTTTAGAAATCAATTTTGCTCAGATACGATCTATAAGATCTCGGCAAATTTAATGTATTCGAAAAGTGTCCCAAACATACCCACTCTCCCCTATATATGCCGCAAACGAACGGCGCTAGATTTTTATAATATGTATAGATATAGGTATAGATAAAAGAAAATTTTCTTTGTTCTTCTCACAGCAAAATCAAATTTCAAGTGAATACAAAATTATTTTTAAAACACTATCTAGAATATAAAAACAAAGTTAGAGTACAGGTAGAGTGCTGGTTTATATAAGTTCTAACAGTTTAGTTTCAGAAGAATATGAGCAATTTACTCGAATATTGAAACAAGAATCTTTCAGCAATTCAATTTCCATTTCAAAGTCTTTTAAATAATAATATCGAAACCAAAAAATGGACAATTTATTTTAAATAAAACAAACAGATTGATCGAAGATAAAAGCTTTTTAAACTTAAAATGTAAAAATTCGCTTTACAAATAACACAAAATAATAATAATCAAATTAAAACCTTATGAACCACTTTATCTCTTCAATAGAATACATATTCCTATCTCGATAGAAAAAGTTATTTTTTTATGTATCATTTAGCTATTCGTTTCAACAGAACTAGAGCAAAGTTTCCTTGATTCCATATCCAGTTTTGTTTCATATAGAACGCACTTCCGACTTCCCAACCGACCATTAGCTCTACATATCCATCCATAATCTATAATATCGGATTCATTCGGTTCGGTGGTTTGGAATGCTGAAAAATGATACAATCTCTCTTCACTATGTGCAGGTGAAATAATGAAAAAGCTACATTACGATGCCGATGCGATGGTAGGGAAGGACCACACAGGCAGTTGGATGAAAAGGATCGAAGGATACAGGACGCATAATCAAATCAAAAGAGCCAACTTCTTATCCTCTATGTCAAACATCCTAACTCTATTGAAGCAGAGGATGGTTTTAACGAATTCTCGTGTGGTGCAGGTCGGAGGCGGCAGTAGACTATAAAGGAGCTTATGCCTGGCGTATATTATATTGGATTTTGCTTTGGTGTGTGTATCACTTGTCAGCCACCATGGCTTTTTGTTGTTCATTAACGGTGTTTGAACTTTTGAATCTCTTTATTTAAGCTGGTCAGAGTCCTCCGAAGTCCTTTTGTCCTTATTAAATTTACCTTAACTTGAGTTAGTAAACCTTGAGTTAACGAAATTTTATTTTCAGGGCGTCTTTTTCAAAAAATTATACCAAAGTCTTCGAACGCTTTGAAATGAACTTCTAGAATAGAGATATGAGCACGGTTGCCAGTTTGGTCATTTATGACCAAATCTGGTCATTATTTTTCCACTTGGTCGCTTGGTCATTCTTTACTACGTTTGGTCATTTTTTAAAATTTTGACTTCAATAATATGTTAGTGTTCTCAAGAACTATATTTACGAACTGCAATATCTAAACATCAACAGTGAACAGACTAAAAATAAGCATAATGCGTTGTTGGCTTACACCGCATTACCAGCAGACTAACGTCTATACCAGATAGTTGATGAATTGGCTTAATTTTGCATTTTAGATCTACAGAAAAGAAAAGAGCTCATCTTTATACTAAACATCAAAGACTAGACAGAATGTAGTAGAGGGTAGCGACTTTTTAAATCATAGGCTATTTTTACACTGACCGCTGTCTCCTTCTCGAAAGCTTGATAGCAATACAGTATCATACTGTCCAACTTTTTTTTACTGAAATTGAAGGCATAGATTTCGACGACCCTGGGTCGTACATGATGGTTCTAAACGCGTATTTACTTTTTTCTTTGTTTTTTATATTTTTAAAATTTTTTGACTTAAAATTTTTTAAATTTTTGATTTTAAAATTTTGCATTTTTTCTTTTTTTTAATATTTTAATATAAAATTTTAATTTATTTTGTTTTTCTTGTTGTACCTGCTTGTATTAAGCAGTCCCAAACGCTTGTCTTCCTGGTACCTATTCGTGTCGCCATCACTTTTTTTTTATTATTTTATTTACTTCAAATAATTTCAAATAAAGTGCCGATACGACTTGCAACCGTAATTGTAATCGTACTCGGTGAAAATGGACCCCAGCGCGTGCGGTATCTGGGGGGGGGGGGGGGGGGGGGAAGAGGCGTGGGATAAAAAAAATGCCTCACATCATATGCCACAATCGGTCTTTTACACACCTGATTCCGAAATCTTGTTTTGGTTATATTGATTGGCCACCTCAGAGCTGTGATTTGACCCCTATGAATTTTTTTTTTGTGGGAAGCGTAAAGGACCGATGTTTTGCTAACAATCCAGAAACGATTCATGTTCTTAAGGCCAATATCAACCATAAGCAATCCGTGAGATACAGCTCGTAATCATCTTGGAAAATTGGAGTGAGTGGAGCTACTCCGAGGCTAGTCGAGGCGGCCACTTGAACGAAGTTGTGTTCCATAATTAATGGGAATGTTGGTTCTTTAGAATAAATATGTAATACATAGACAACAATTTATTTTGTTCGTTTTATTACATTTTCAACAGAAAGCACCCTGTACGTGATTTTCTATTGCTCTCATAAGTTGTATTTATATTGTGAATTTTCATTTGGGATTTCATCGGGCGTTTTGGTTTGAGAAACTGTTTTTGAAAATAAATGCATTAAAATAAGACGGTTCATTATTTTTATACAAAGTTTTCAATATTTTATAGTGATGGTCTTTTTTTGCTGTATTTGGTCATTTTACTTTCTAATTTTGGTCATATTTTAAATTTCCAAGTGGCAACCGTGGATATGAGTCTCTTGTAACTGCTAGTTAAATATAGCTCGATTGATTCTCTCAAATTCCACAAAATAGACACAAGTAATTCTTGATGCATTTAAAATCAAAACATGAGCTCTAAATGCACTTTCTTGATAAACTGCCGGAAACGGTTTCAATCAAACCGTTGACAAAAAAAAAAAAAATCATACATATAAATGATTGATCAACTTGCAATTTTGATCACGTTGAAATTCTCTAAGAATCGCAAGACACAGGACACACCGGACCACACACAATATTTGCAGAAATAAGGCGTTAAGTTAACCACGTTATAAACTCAGAATTTATTGTTCGATTAAAAAAAATATAACTGTATAAATTTGTTACCTTCTCGGTGCGTTGGTCCACGGTGTGCTCTGCTCTGGTCCACGATCAAATCAAAAGTGACCGAGCTTATTACCAAGACCAAACAATAAGCAGCAAGATCTATTGCATTTTGCTCATCTTTGCAGAAGTGCATCAGATTTGTTGTTGCAAATTGTGGATCCTATTTTAATTGAGAACATCGCAGATCAGCACACCGTTTACCAAGCAATACATTAGCAAATATAACAAGTGAGAGAATCAACTAATTATGTACATACAAATTTTGGACATATTATCGTATAAGGAGAAAAAAACATATGAGAACATAAATCAAATAATAATTGAAAGACAAAATTTGTAAAGCCTACACTTGACAATTAAACATTATAACAGAAAGTTATAGCAAAGATTGAAATTATTTAATTCTAATCCTAAACATTCCGGCCCCCCTGAAACGGTTTTCAGGACATAGGTAATAATGCAAGTTTGGTAATTGGTCGAACAAATGACCCCGATGCAGTACGAACATTGACTACTCGCACATTTTGGTCTGCGCCCAAAGTTACCGATGTTATGCGACCCATGACCCACTTAGCTGGTGGAAGGTTGGGTTCCTTGATCACCACCAAGTCTCCAGGTTTGACGTTAATCGAGGTGGTTCTCCATTTGGGACGTTCTTGTAATGTTTTCAAATATTCTGAATGCCAGCGCTTCCAAAACCCTTGCACCATGCTTTGAATGTGGTTCCATTGTGAGAGGCGATTAATGGGGGTGTTGAGATGGCTTGGTTCAGGAACAACTGTCAAAGGTTCACCTACGAGAAAGTGGGAAGGGGTTAACGGATTTAAATCAGAATCGGATAACGAGCATAATGGTCGATAATTTAATATTGACTCTATTTGAGTTAAAAAGGTATACAACTCTTCAAATGTTAAAATTGATTCACCAACGACTCGACGCAAATGTAACTTCACCGACTTCACTCCAGCCTCCCATAATCCACCAAAGTGCGGGGCGGAGGGTGGAATAAAATGCCAGTTTATGCCGTCCTTAGCCAGAGTCGAAGTAATTAGGGTGTTATGCGTTTCGTTCAAGCATAACTTATGCATTTCCGTTAGACATCGCCGGGCTCCCTGGAAATTTGTTCCGTTGTCTGTATAAATATTGGCACATTTTCCACGACGTGAAATGAATCGACGAAGGGCAGCGATGAAAGGATCCGTCGTAAGGTCACTGACTAGCTCTAGGTGTATAGCTTTCGTTGCCATACAGACAAACAGAGCAAAATATGCTTTCGAAGTCTTCGCCTTCCTACATCGGGATAGTCTAATAGTGAACGGACCTGCATAATCGCATCCAGTGTTAAGAAACGGTCGACAGGGTGTGATACGGCAGCTTGGAAGATCACCCATAATTTGTTGGCTGGTGGCTTTGCGTTGCATGAAACAAGTCTTGCATTGATTAATGACTTTTCGTATAAGGTTACGGCTCCCCAATATCCAGTACTGTTGTCGAACAAACGTGAAGGTTTCAGAAAGTCCGGCATGTAGGTAACGATAGTGAATATCTGTAATGATAAGTCTTGATATGGGGTTATTCTTAGGCAAAATAATGGGGTGTTTTATATTAAAAGACACAGATGAATGCTTAAGACGCCCACCAATACGAAGCAGACCCACATTATCAATAAACGGTGTATATTTTAGTAGCGGTGATTTAGCTGGTAATTCCTTTTTAAGTTTTAAGTGTTGAGTGTCATCTTCAAATGCTATGGCTTGGACAAATATTAAAATTGAGGTTTTAGCTTGGATTATTTCCTCAAATGTTAAGCCATTTGAAGCGCGGGGGTTGTTTTTATTTAAATTTGAAATATATCTTCTGATATATGCAATTATCCGTTGGAGACGATCCCAAGACGAAAATTTCTGTATAAGTTCGTGGTAGACATGTCCATCAAACGACGTGACGAGTGCATGCCTACCCACGTCCTTCTCCTCACCTTTTACCGCATCCAAGTCCAGTGTGTTGACATGGACATTTGATTTCGGCCAAGAATCTTCAGATTCAGACAGCCAAGATGGACCTGTCCACCAGAGATGATGATCGATGAGTGTCGATGGGACAACACCACGTGAAGCACAGTCGGCAGGATTTGATTCGGACCTGACATGGCGCCAATAGGCTCTCGGCAGAGTTTCCAAAATAGCAGCAGTTCGGTTGGTGACAAACGTTGTCCATCTACGTGGTGGTGACGACAGCCAGTGTAGCACGATTTCGGAATCGCACCATGCAAAAGTGCATGATGATGATGATGATGATTGTACCGACGTTATTAATCGAGATAGTAACAATGCACCACAAAGTTCGAGGCGCGGGATGGAAACTGGTTTTAAAGGTGCCACCTTAGTCTTGCTAGCGACAATGTTCACATTAACCAATCCATCGGACGACCTTGTTACCGAATAAACAACCGCAGCATAAGCTAATGACGAGGCATCGGAGAAGCCATGGAGCTCAACCGTACAATCATATAAAAACACATTTCGAGGTACACGAATCTTTTCAAGGCACAACAATTGTTCACGATAAGTCAACCATGTTTCAGCTAACTCACTGGGAAGATTATCATCCCAGCCCAAATTAAATTCACAAGACCAAAGTTTTTGAAAGAGTATTTTAAACAGGATTACCGAAGGGGACAAGAAACCTAACGGATCAAAGATACTTGCTATTTCGGACAGTAATGATCTCCTTGTGATAACAGATCGTGGTTTGAGCTCAGATAAATCAAAAGAATACATATCGGACGCGGGATTCCAATACAATCCTAATACTTTCACAGATCGTTCGGGGTCGACAAACGAATATTCACAGTCTTCACGCGGTTTGGTAGCTAGCAAAGCCCAACAATTAGAACTCCATTTTCGAAGTTGAAGACGTGCCTCAGATAGCAATGAAACAAGTTCCGCTTGTACTTCTAACAGAGTTTCTGTTGAATTTGAACCCGTCATGACATCATCAACGTAGACGTCCTGAAGCAAAATTCTACTCGCGTTGGGGTTATTTGGATCTTTAGTCAGTAGCTAATTGTTGTAATACGCGAACCGATAAGAACGGAGCTGACGCGGTTCCATACGTAACTGTTCGAAGGCGGTAGTGTTGAATAGGCCCTGCCTTGGTTTCCCTCCAAACTATTCGTTGATAATCTCTATCTCTCTCATGCACCCAAATCTGTCGAAACATTTTGACAATATCGGCGGTAAAAACAAACCGATGTTGTCGAAATCTTAAGCACACACCGAACAGATCACGTTGTATTGGAGGACCGATGTGCAATTGATTGTTGAGTGAGTTTCCAATTTTGTCTTTGACCGAGCCATCGAATACCACGCGGAGTTTTTTCGTCGAACTATCTGGCTTCAATACAGCGTGATGAGGCAAGTAGAACTGGAACGAAGAATTTGTATGAATATCAGAATCGGAGATGAGTTCCATGTGTCCCAATTCGAGGTACTCCTTCATGAATGATACATATTGTCGTTGCAGCTCCGTATCATTGGTAAATCTTCTTTCCATTGCATAAAGTCGCGAAACCGCGGACTGAAGAGTACCTTCGAATTTCGGCGATGGATTTTTAAACGGAAGCGAAACAACATATTTTCCATCTAATTCGCGACCAAACGTTCGTTGAAAATGTTGTTCAGCAGGATCGTTAAGGGTGGCATGGGAGTCATGAGAAGAGACTTCTTCCAGAGTCCAAAATTTCTGAAGAAGACAATCCACGTCAAGGGCTGCGTGACAAGAAGTTAAAATTGAAGCTTCAGTCTTCGACTCATTAAGTTCTCCAATAATGACCCAACCAAATGTGGTATTCTGAGCGATAGGTCGTCTTTCAGGGCCAATAACCTTTTCTGGTTTCAATATGGACCAAACCTTATCGGCACCCAGAATAATATCAACCGGACAAGAGACATTAAAATATGGATCAGCGAGAGCCAAATGACGTATGTAATCCCAGTTTGAGATGTGAAAAGAGTTTGATGGTAAATCTGATGTTAATTTCGTAAGACAAAAGGCATCTACTGACAGCAATGAAGAACCAAAACGGGACATCAAGTCCAAGGACACAAGTCCTTTGGTTTGCCCAGCTTCCACTGAACCTAAGCCCAGTACAGGCACTCGCGCATGTTTTCTCCGAAGTCCAAGAATCTGAACACATGCCTCTGATACAAATGAAGATTGTGACCCTGTGTCCAGTAAAATGCGAACTTCGATAAATTGATTTTGACTATTTTTAATTTTGGCTAAGATCGTTGGCAAAACTACTTGTTTTGGAGCGCTTGAATCACAAGAATGATTATTTACGAGAGGCCCCATTGGAGAATTATTGTCAGGTCTGGAGTAGTGGCCTTGACCTGCCAACGACGATGATGGGGACCCTGATGATGACGGAAACGACGACGTCTGATTAGATGTAGATGCACGTGCATCATGACTTTCATCATCTTGGTGAACTAAATAATGGTGTCGAGCTTTGCATATGCGACAACGAAAGGTCGATCTACACTTTTTTACCGAATGACCAGACTTAAGACAGTTGAAGCACACCGATTGTTGTTTCGTGAAGTCTCTTCGAGATACAATGTCTAAATCGAGAAATTGAGGACACTGATACAACGCGTGATTGCCTTTACACTTAGGGCATTTAAAATTTCCTTCAGAAGGCTTAGCTACCAGTGCACCAGGACCCGAATGTTTTCTTCGCAAGCCTGTACCGCGATTTAGTGACTGACATGACTCTAAAGCATCACATCGAAGCTCTAGAAACTCTATAAGCTCGCTTATCGACACATCTTCCCGATTTCCAGTAAATTCTGCCCACGCTTGTTTTGTCTCACTATCGAGTTTACCGAGAAGGATAAAAATCAACCACGGATCACGCCCGTTTTTATCTAAAGCACTTAAGCCTCGAATCACTTCATCAGCTCCGTCGGTTAGCTTCCGAAGTGTATGCACATTTTGCGAATTAATTGAGGGGAGAGTCATAAATGTTTGTATAAACGATTGGACTATTAAGTTTCCCCGATCAAACCGTTTTTCTAACCTATCCCATGCCTCTGTATAATTGGCTTCAGAGATTTTAATATGCTGTATGACGTCAGCAGCAGCACCACTCAAAAACGATTTCAAGTACTGAAATTTGTGAGTGGAAGATAGGTTTTCTTTTATATCAACCGTAGCCAAAAACAAGTCGTGAAAGGATGGCCAGTCCTTATAATCACCCGAAAATTTTGGTATAACGATCGGCGGTAAACGAACCTTTGTAGGATCATTGGTTGAAGAACTAAGAGTTTGCAAAAGTTCATTGTGATCATTAGCAAGGCGCTCTAAAATGGTACGATCATTATTCGAAGATTCAGGAGTTTTAAGACGAATCGCTTGTTTTAATCCTGCATGAGCAAGAAAGTACTTTTCTTCATAAGTGTTGAAATCAGAATTAAATTCTTCTGCGTCCTCATCTTCTCCCATAACCTTGAGACATTCATAATGCATAGTCATAAAATCGGACCATGCTTCCTGCACTCTGTTGAAACGGATTTCCAACATGTCTATAGTTGTGGACTCATTAATAAGCGAAATAAATTCGACCGCGCGAGTTAATGTGGCCTTTGCAATGCCTCGTTTTTGCTTCAACGCATTCATATTTCACAAAATAACAAAATATTAATTTAAAGTTTATAAGTTCGAAGGTGAAATAAATGAATATCGATCGATGGAATGCTCAATTCGCACACCCACGTTTAACACGAGTTCTCACTTGGCATTAATCATACGTATATATATAAATGTATTTGTAACACATTAATTCCATAAATGTCACTTTTAGCCCTATTCTGCTATTCATAGGTGGGAATTTTTTTTTCAATTTTCACTTCACGCTATTCTACTATCCATTCGAATCGAATCTGGACTCACTCGTGAACGTGTCGGTAACGTCGATAATACGTCGCGGTATTCTGTTATTCATGCGAACCCGTTCATTCTATACAATTCAAATCCGTATATTAAATGTTGCGGGTTTTCATTGCAACAATTTGCGCAATGAAATTAAATCCAAACATTACCAAAAGTAATGCTAATTCACGGGATGGATAGAAAAATGTAAAGGCAATGTCTGAGGGAATCGAATCTACGATTCACGTGGATAGCAGAATAGCGCTGTTTGCCATTAATTCCTTTTTCATGATTTTTAAAAACACCTTTAGTGCTTAAAAGATGTGATATCAACATTGGAAGCATGTTAAATTTTTCTGCAGAAACATTCTACTAGAAAATTTTCAAAACAACTTTTATTCCACTCTTTTCACAGAAGCAAAGGATTATTTACACCCTCGATTGTAATAATAGCGTGACGTGCCACAGTCCTTTTATTACATCTACCCACGTCCGTCCATCAGGAATTGCTTATCAATTGTACGGTCATAATTTCCACTGAAAAAAACATTTGTGGCCGACCAGTCTAGACAGTCGTCGCGTTTCCATTTCCATTGGGTCCCTTTCACTTGGACGTCATTGTTTGAAATGTCACCAGTGACAGACTTAAACAAATTACCATCGCATTACTATGAACGCGTTTCCTACATTAATTCAGCAACAACAACAACATTGCAATGCTGTTTTACAACAGCATTATAAAGCAAACAGCATAACTAGCTACTATAAAGTGTTTTTTTCTGTTTTGTTTCCTGTAATTTACGGACAACCGCGTATAAATAAAAAGCACTATTTATGACCGTGCGTCCGTCGTCGGTCGCGTCATCGGTAGTCGTTTCTGGCGTATCGTTGGAATCGTAAGGACCAATCAATCCACCCACAATCATGGGATTCTCAACAAACAACATGGTCGTGCTCGATCAGAGTATGCGGACAGGTGAAAACGAATGCACATGCATAAAAGCTTTTTTTTTAAATAAATAAAAAAATATGAAAAGAACAAAAACTTGTTGCTCACCTTGGGTCTCCATGCTAGCCATATGAATTGGCGACAAAATTCGACACGGTGCGGTGGTTATACACTGCCAATCACTAGGATGAGGCCACATATTTTTCAACCGATTTTCGTTCTGTATACCTGTTGGAATTTGTTTAACCCGGAAAATTTTACTACATGAGAGTAAGTACATATTTTCTTAAAATAAAGTGAAACAGTTATAGGGTTAATTAGAAAAGACCGTTGGAATTTCCCTTAATTAATGAAGTGCGTCACTAGGATGAGGCCATTGCGAATATTTCGTTGTAGAAGTTCACATCAGCGATTTTTTTCAAAATTTTGGTTGCAATATTTAAGAACGTTTTAGAAATAACTCTTTTTATTTAATTTCAATTACAAATGGGTTCCGGAAAGACGTTGACAGTGGCAGAAAGAGGACAAATCGATGCTTTCAAGGAAATGGAACTCTCAAGCCGAGAAATAGCAAAGAAGCTGAACAGAAGTAAGACAGTTGTAAACAACTATCTTGCTGATCCTCAAAACAATGGAAAAAACCAAAAAGGACGCACAGCCCAAGCAACAACATCCCGAGAAAAGCGGTTAATTTCACGTATTGCTTCAAATTCCACTCAATCAGCTACTAAAATAAGGTCCAAAAGCGGTGTATCAGCCAGTATTTCGACAGTCCGAAGGATAATAAGAAAAGATGTAACTATCCAGAGAAGAAAACTTAAGAAGAAACCTGTTCCAAAGCAAGTACACAAGGAGCTGCGAATGAACTTTGCAACAGAACATGTCGCTTGGAGCAGTCAATGGAAACGCGTTGTCTTTTCGGATGAAAAAAGTTTAACCTTGACGGCCCCGATGGTTACAACTTTTATTTCCATGATTTAAGAAAAGAGGAACTAATTTTGGGAAGACATCACAGCCGTACATCAGGTGTCATGGTGTGGGGAGCTATCATCTACTATGGCAAAATCGAGTTGGAGTTTCTTTCTACAACAATGAACGGAAACAGCTACATATGCTTGTTGGAACGGTCATTTCCGAAGATGAAAAATATTTTTGGACCTCTGCCTTGGATTTTCCAACAAGACAATGCCCCCATTCACACTTCCAGGGTTGTCAAAAGCTGGATTTTATCAGAGGACGTAGAGCTTTTGCCATGGCCGCCCTATTCACCGGACTTGAACATAATCGAAAACGTATGGGCATGGCTATCTCGAAAAGTTTATGAAGGTGGTAGACAATTTGAAGACTTCCTTAATTGAAGCTATCCGTGATGCCTGGGACGAGATTTCGCTTGACTATTTAAAAAAAACTTTATGATTCCATTCCAAACCGTCTAATAGAGGTCATATCAAAAAATGGGGGGCATACTCATTCTTAATGGAGAAAAACTTAATAAATAAATGTTTGAAAACCAAAAACTGTAAACATTTCTTTCATTTTTTTGATATTTTATAAGATTTTTAATGTGGCCTCATCCAAGTGACGCTTTTTTCATACTGTTTAAGTAGCTCTTTAATTGATGTAGGGAAATTCCAACAGTCTTTTCTAAATAACCCCTTAATTTTATGACTTTTTTTAAAGAAAATGTCTACCTACTCAAATGTAGTAAATTTTTATGGGTACGATATTTCCAGCAGGTATAAAGAGCGAAAATCGATTAAAAAATATGTGGCCTCATCCTAGTGATTGTCAGTGTATTATGGACTATGGTGATTGCAATGTCATGTCGTATAAGTGTGATCAAAGGAAACAAAATAAAACCTTTAATTTGTTTTTTATTCTTTAAGAATAAAGTCTTGAAAAATAGTATGAACAATATTAAGCGTGTTTGACTATATTAGCCGTCTCTTGTAATTCACACAACAAACCACCTAAATAAAGTGAAGGTCAACTTGAATAAATTTCTCTCATTTTCATTCCTGCTTTAAAGTTTATTGAATTCACTTAAGTGGATAGTTGCCTTGAATTATATCTACAAGAATAAGTAATTTTTGTCTACTTTCAAGGCCTTAAGTATGTATATATATAAGCTTATGAAGATTTTATAAGAAGGTAAGTTAATTGAAATAAAGTTGATCTTACGCTCAGGTGAAAATATGTTAATTATCGCCGCTTGACTTTGGGCAAAATGTTAATTGATTTAATTTTTGCTATCTTAGTTGTTTAAAAATGTAAATATTATGTCTTGTTTTTTATGGGAAATTTAAATAAATTACCGCAAATTTTTTTTGGTTATGTTTTTGAAGTTTTGTTTTTAGTTTCAGGACTTGAAATAGAGGGATTAAGAGTGTAAGGGAGGTTTGTAATTAAAACAAGGAAAACTATTATAAGTTGACCCAAAAAATAAAATAGAAGCGAGAATTCTAATAGAATCTCCTGGAGAAACTACATACTCAGCAAATCTGTCCACTTATCGTTAATCACTAGTCTCAACTTCCAAGCAGATGATGTTCAAGGATTGATGACTTTTGTTTAGTTAAAACAATTAAAGCTTGCAAAAATATTTCTACATTAAAAACTGAAACACACCGCTTATGAAAGGAAGGAAGTAGGAATTTAAATAAATTTTCGTTTAATTGTTTTAGCATAGCCGATTAGTTTTTTGTTCAATTCAAAAGACATTTGCTCGTTGTAAAATATTTATTTTGTTTAAAAGCAGTATTCTCTACCGGCTTATATTATTAAGGTTTCAATTACTTGTAAGACACTTTACAATATACGTTGAAGATTTTCAAGGACATGTTTAATTTGAGCAGAGAAAGAGAGGAGGTCAGGAAAACCATCAATGCCATTATAACAACATTAACTGGAGATATTAGCCATGTTTTATTGGGAACTTATAGCTCAGCTCAGTAATATGAATTACATGTCAAACAACAACAACAACCGAAAACTGAGTAAAAATAAGTTAGGAATTTTAGTTAGGAATTTCCTGAGGATAAGGTTTCAGCAATTCGACACTTGAGTTTTTCGTTGTGTTTTATGTTTGGTTGAGTTTTGGCATTTGATATAATCAAATGTCAAAACCTCTTGGAAGAAAACAGTTTTTCACCATAGAAACTCATGTAAAAAAAATTGCTTTCAGTTAGGTCTTAAGATGGCGTTTGAAAGGTTTCGATATTTGATATTTTGGTGAGCGAAACTCAGGTTGAAACTGAATATAGCGTTTCATTGGAATTCCTATTACTGAGCTAAGCTAAGTTCCCAATAAAACACGGCTATTGTTTTCATGTTCTGCACTTCATTTGTTTTGCAACACAATTATCCAATCCACCCCCTCTAGTAGTAAGGCCAAACAGAAAATCAATAATGCGGTCCTGTTCTTCTAAGATTACGGAAAACAAAGCCAAAGCAAAGAACAAAGAACGCGAGGTTAACTTCAGGAAATAACTCAAACTCTTCTGTACAACATCCTTGAAATTTAATTCGAATAAAAAAACAAAACCCAACTTTGTCGGCTATTTCGATGTATACAAAATACAACAACTGTAGAAAAAACAAGTCAAGGTGACGATAAAACGACTATGATGACGGACGGTTAGAGAGGAGACAGAAAATCCTTTTTCGCGGTTTGCAGTTTCAGTATATTTGCAGTCATTGCCCGATGGTACGCTTGTTGTTGTCATTTTTGCTCGTGGTAGTGTTTTTTTTTCTTGTTCATGTTTTTCTTTCATTTATTTGCAGAAGGAGGAAGTAAAACTTTCTCCTGCGGGAAAAGAAACGAGAAACAAGGGATATTTATGGAAAAGTTTTCCGGAATTCCATATGATGAATCATAATAATCAGCCATGTGTCCCACTCCCACAGCTCCGTCGTCGCGTCGTCGGGAGAGTCGCTGGGCAGTCATGCAACAAATATTTTGGCTTTGTTTGTAATTTGATTACTCCGACTCACGGAATTGTTCACCTTTTTGATGGAACTTCAAGAGTTGAGATTTTTTCCTGAAAAGTGATTTCTTTCATTTTTTCCTTGCCTCAATCAAAATCAGGAAACGTCGTCGTCCGTGTAGTCTCTAGGTTCTCCTACGAAATGTACAAAATGGAAAATTTGATTAAAAACTCTTCCAATTACATTAAGCTAGTTCCCTAGTTGCACATCCTGTAGGTTTATCAGTTGGACTCATAATGTTTGCACATAAATTGAGTTGGAAAACATACATACCTATCTGATGTAAACATCAATTTAAAAACAAAAATATGTACCATTTAAATAAATGGATCTTTGAGAAACTTCGAAATCGATGCAAAAATTAAGTTTTCAAACTCATGTAAGCTTCCCAACTGGCTACAAAAATAATGATTAATATAAAAAGCTGAAATGCAGCAATAAAGCAACAATCTCTGGATCCTATTGCCGCATCCTTTTGACACATTTATAAATAAACTTTATCCAATCACCATCATAATAAAGAAGAGTTAATTTGAATTTTGTGTATACACAATCCCCGATAGCTATCGGGGTTTATTTTGTAACTCAAAAACTATGTTCTAAATATGGCGGATAGATGGCGAGCGTGAGACAAAAAAGAAGTTATTGTAGAAAGATTTATTAATATCAGCCATATTCATAACAAATTACGCGTATTCCAATCTTAGCCACAGTTTAATAATGCCAAAGGATAAGAGTCAATCCAATAAATTAATAAAAACAAGTTGTTTGTGGAAAAGCAAAATAAAATTTTACTGGGGGTTGCGTCTCGGATAAAAAAAATAGCTTAAACTTTTACCTTTTAAACCCACATCGTTTTATTATCAAGGGGTAACCCATATGGGTTAGTGAGGATAATAAAACGCGGCTAATGATGTCGATTTAAAGCGGTTTTATCAAGAGGATGAAATTATAGCTAATTAACTCTGACTGAGGAATTAAAATTTTGATCCTTCTGAAAAGGATGTGCAAGTATGTTACAGCGATGTGTAATATGATGTGATGTAATATTTCAATGTTTATCGAACACAAACGATTAAAACTTAAAACATTCATCAAAGCTGTTTGTTATATCCCTATTATTATCTTACTATCACTGAACGCACTCTCTCTAGTCTAGTTTGTAATATATCTATGTACAAATGTCAAATATCAATTAAGAAGAAGACGAATAAAGTGTGTGCCTAGCAAAGAAGAAGGTTGTGTTTCACATTAGTGGCGACGAGGATGTTTAGAATCTTTTAAATTATTAAAATTTTGTATTTATATATTTGTTGAAAATAAAAAGTAAGAAAAATCATCGATCCACCACCGAACTCTTCAGTCCTCATCTTGAACACAGCTCGCTGAACACGGCTCTTTTGAGTACCAACATTTAAAAGCAAAAGAAATAAAATCAAATGTCAAATTGTTACACATTTCAATATACCTAACCTAATAAAATCTCTTGTCAAGAAATCGTGTACCGGTGACGTGAGGTTATCTTTTCAATCTGTCTTTTGATAATTAAGTTAATCCCAATTTTCAGAAATATTATCTCAACATTACTGGTCCTTCGAGACGAATCGTCATAACTGGGAGTTAACTTAAACTTAAGTATCATCATGTCTAAACTCAACCATCTACAACATCTGCTTGAAAAGCAAGGCGAATTATCCGTGCTAATCAAAAATTCAGTTTCAAAGTTGAAGGGCACCTCAAATGTTACTATTCATCGCATTAAATCTCGCATTACAGCTCTTTCCCAGAACTGGGAAGAGTTTAAAGTCAATCACAATTCAATCGGACAAATACGTGCTTCTTTAAAACCCGACCAAAAGGCTGAAGCCGACGAAGATCCATACTTTAAAGGGAAAGCTTTTCTGGAATGTGAAGAAAGTTTTCTTGACGCTATGGAGGAGATGACGATATTGCTAGAAGCGAACTCGCCAAAAAGCTCAGTTGACGGCACCGCACTTTCTGATCTCTCTATAGTTCGAGAACCATCATCATCAACTACTCATGTTCGCTTGCCAAGAATGGATCTCCCAATGTTTAGTGGAGAGTTCATTGATTGGGGTCCTTTCAAAGACGCTTTTACTGCGCAAATCGGTGCTCAAACTAATTTGACTTGCGTCGAGAAACTACAGTATTTAAAGACCTGTCTAGCAGGTGGAAAGGCTGCTGCTCGTTTGCACACTATTTCTTTGACAGCTTCTAATTTCAAAGTAGCATGGGACGATCTTATGGAACATTATGACAATAAAAGACTTCTCGTCGATTCAGCGTTAGATTTGCTCTTTTCTGCAAAGTCTGTTGCACAGGAAAGTTCCGAAGATCTTGATGTTTTGCTCAATACTGTAAATCAAGCTGTAGGTTCTCTAGAAAGTTTGGGGGCAAGAGTTGAGCATTGGGACGAAATTCTTGTCTTTTTGGTGTCTCGTAAGTTGGATTCTGCGTCTATTAAGGAACGGGAGAGACAATTGGGATCTAAGACAGAGATCTCTTCTTGGAAGGAATTGAAAGAATTCATCCAAACTCGTATCCGGTCGTTGCAAGCATTTGAACGAGTTAAACCAAAGCGCCAACAAGAAGTAAAAGGTTCAATTTTTGTAAAAAATCAGTCATCTAAGGTACGATCTCACCACGTAGCATTAAGAAGCTCAAATCAATCGTGTTCGCTTTGCAACGGGAATCATTTTATATCGTCTTGCCAAAACTATCTATCCAAGTCTTTTGATGATCGGCACCAGTTTGTTATGCAAAGAAGACTTTGTTTTAATTGTCTGGGGCCTCATCCAGTCAACGGATGTCATTCGAAGAAACGCTGCAACATTTGCAGTGGTCGTCACCACACCTCTATTCATCCTGGTGGCAACACAGCCCACCATCAGCCTGGATCGAACAAACCTGTTATGGAATCAGTACCAATTGAACCTCCGATAGCCTCCACCTCCGCCTCCGCCTCCGCCTCCACCTCCGCCTCCGTCAATGCCACCTACATCTACAAATCTCCCGCAAACGGAGCACTCCTTGCAACAGCTTTAGTGAAAATTATGTCCTACAGTGGAGAACAGCTTGTAGTCAGAGCATTTTTAGATCAAGGATCAGAAATAAATTTAATATCAGAAAAACTTTGTCAAACTCTTCGATTGCCACGCGTTCACACATCGCTTACTATTGCTGGTATAGGGGCCGAAACGTCATCTTCGCACAAACCAAATGGAAAAGTGACCCTAAATATAAGATCTTGTGTGAATGAGTTCTCAACTGTTTTCGACGCCTTTGTTTTGCCAAAGTTAACCAACTATCTCCCTTCAACAGTGATCACCATCAACAACTGGCCTCATCTCAAAGGACTTCAACTAGCGGATCCTGAATACCATCAACCCGGAAAGATAGAACTTGTACTCGGAGTGCAGGTCTACAGCCAAATCATCCAAGAGGGACTTCGTAAAGGTCCAGCAGAAGCACCCTCTTAACGACGTCTTACATGAAGGACCGAAACTTCATGTGGACCTTCAAGATGTTTTAACGAGATGGCGCATGAATCAATTTGCATTTTCTTCTGACGTTGCAAAGATGTTTCGACAAATTGAAGTTCACCCCGATGACTGGGATTATCAGAGAATCTTGTGGCTCGAGAACGCAAATCTAGTTGAATTCGTTTTGACTACAGTTACCTATGGAACAAGTTCAGCTCCTTATCTGGCGAATAGAGTTCTTCGCCAACTTGCTTCAGATGAAGGTCATCTTTACCCCGAAGCGAAGACAGTTATTGAACAGAACACTTACGTTGATGACATCTACAGTGGGGCTTCATCTATAGAAGAAGGTAAGGAAAAGATCACTCAAATCATTTCTCTCTTTAAAGCAGGAGGTTTTCCTCTTCAAAAATGGACTGCCAATCATGAGAATCTTTTGGAAAATATCCCATTAGAAGACAGAGTATCATGTTCGTCATCACTTTCAATAAAAGATGGACCTACAGTTCGCACGTTAGGACTCAACTGGCAACCAATTCAAGACAGATTTGTTTTCATTTCTGAACCAACATGCGAACCCTTAGTTTATACAAAGAGAAATATCTTATCTCGAATTGCAAAAATCTTTGATCCATTGGGTTGGCTTTCTCCTGTAGTGGTTCGAGGAAAATTATTCATGCAGGAACTTTGGGAAGCGAATCTCAGCTGGGATGAAGCCATTCCTCTGAACCTAGAATTGCGTTGGAGGTCTTATATTCAAGAACTTCAAGACCTACATTTAATCCGTGTTCCAAGGCGGTTACATTTAACTCCATCCTGCTTATCAGTCGAAGTTCATGGCTTTGCTGATGCTTCTCATTCCGCTCTTGGTGCAGTCATTTATCTTCGTGTTGTTCACTCCGAAGACACCATTCATCTTTCGATCTTAGCATCCAAGACAAAAGTAGCGCCTATTCGAAAAAAGGAGAAGCAAAGCCTTCGGTCAAAATATGTTCGCGTCACAACACCTCGTTTGGAACTATCAGCTGCAGTCCTTTTAACGCAATACGCTGAACATATGCTGAACGTTATGAATATAAATGTATCAGGTATCCATCTCTGGACTGACTCCAGTACCGCCTTGTTCTGGATTCAAGGTCAACCTACTAGATGGAAGGACTTTGTGCGCAATCGTGTCCGTCAAATCCAAGAAAAGCTGCCGCAAGCACATTGGCATCACTTGCCAGGTGAAGATAACCCAGCTGATTTTGCATCGAGGGGATTGTCACCACGAAAATTATCCGAAAAGTCGCTGTGGTGGTCGGGACCTAGTTGGTTGAAGCTTGATTCGAGTCATTGGCCTTCACTCAATTACAAGTTGGATAACGGCACAGATCTAGAAGAACGAAATCCAATCGTAGCCTTTACTATAAAGCAAAAGGAAGTTGAACTCCAAGCTCTTTTGCACAAATACTCCTCTCTGTTGAAACTTTTAAGAATTACGGCATGGTGTAGACGTTCAATTTCTCTTCTGAGCAACCTTCGAGAAAAGAAAATAGCAAAAACCAAAATCAACTATAAACCGAATCTCATTGAACGGCGCACTTGGCTTGAACCTCAAGAACTCGATGAAGCTAAGATCTTTTGGATAAAATTTGTACAGTTCGAAAACTATTCTTCGGAAATCAATAATCTATCCCGACTACAGGCAATTTGTCGCAACAGCTCTATCTATAGACTCACTCCGTTCATTGATTCAAATGGAGTTCTTCGAATTGGCGGGCGGCTTCGCAATGCCCGAATTGATCCGGACACAAAACATCCGATCATTCTTCCACGTGAATCTCATCTGACAAACTTAATTTTGGATTACACACATAAATCAACTTTACATGGAGGTGTTCAGCTAATGCTGGTAACTCTCAGAAGAAACTACTGGATCATCGGCGGTCGCAATGCAGTTAGAAGCTTCATCAATCGTTGTGTGACTTGTACAAGGCTTCGAGCTAATACTACAAAACAGCTCATGGGTCAACTACCTCTGAATCGAACAGTATTAACGAGTCCGTTTCTTAATTCTGGAGTGGATTACGCAGGTCCATTCATACTGAAAACCTGGAAAGGAAGAGGAGCAAAGACTTACAAAGGCTATCTATGTGTGTTCGTGTGCTTTTCGACATCTGCTGTTCACTTAGAGCTTTCCACGGACTATACAACAGAAGGTTTTCTTGCTGCTTTTAAACGGTTCATTGGCCGACGAGGTATATGTTCAACTTTAAAGAGTGACTGTGGAACAAATTTTGTTGGTGCCGACGCTGAACTGCGAAAATTATTCAAATTTGCTTCCAACGATGTCAAAGCTTTAGCTGATCTTATTGCCAACGATGGAACAAAATGGTCGTTCAACCCACCAGCAGCACCTCACTTTGGAGGCAAATGGGAAGCTGCAGTGAAATCCGTTAAGTTTCACATCAAACGAGTGATAGGTGAAACTGTTCTCACGTATGAAGAATTTTCAACCTTTTTGATTCAAGTCGAAGCAGTTTTAAACTTGCGGCCCATTTGCCCTCTTTCGGATGACCCAAGTGATCTCGAAGCTCTAACTCCTGGCCATTTTATAATAGGCAGCGCCCTACAAGCAGTACCTGAACCATCTTTAATCGAATTACCTTCATCAAAACTTTCCAGATATCAGCATCTTCGACAAATGTTAGAAATATTTTGGAGACGGTGGTCCAGCGAATATATTCAAAGACTACAAGACATCAGTAAGTGGCATAGCTCGTCAAGAAACATCAAATAAGGAAATTTAGTACTCATCGTGGATGAGCGCTACCCACCAACTAAGTGGCCTTTAGCAAGAGTTATATCAACACATCCTGGACCTGATGGACTCGTTAGAGTGGCTACTCTGAAGACCCAATCGACTACACTAAAGCGTCCTGTTGTCAAACTTTGCCTTCTTCCAATAGCATCCTAACGAATTTCAACGCTCGAATGAGACGTCGAGGCGGGCGGAATGTTAAAAATAAAAAGTAAGAAAAATCATCGATCCACCACCGAACTCTTCAGTCCTCATCTTGAACACAGCTCGCTGAACACGGCTCTTTTGAGTACCAACATTTAAAAGCAAAAGAAATAAAATCAAATGTCAAATTGTTACACATTTCAATATACCTAACCTAATAAAATCTCTTGTCAAGAAATCGTGTACCGGTGAGGTTATCTTTTCAATCTGTCTTTTGATAATTAAGTTAATCCCAATTTTCAGAAATATTATCTCAACAATATTACTACAGTAATTTTCATAAATAGTTTTTTTAAAAAACGCATAACAAAAAAAGTACAAAAAAATAAATTAATAATTTACGCGTATTATACATACAAGAAGAACGTTCAATCTTCACACGAACTAACCTACAAACTGTTTGATATAACCTTCAATTTAAAGTGCATTACATGCTTACACGTGATTGCAAGCAAATTACAATTTGTTAAGAAACTAATAAAAAGAAAAGCATGTCGGATTATTCAGTTTTCGAGAAATTCGATAAAAATAAAACACAATGGTCCAGATGGGTTGAAAGGTTCGAGGGAGCAATGGAGATAGTTGGAACAGCCCAAGAAAAAAAAATACACCTGCTCCTACACTACATAGGCCAAGAAACTTTCGATGTTCTCTCCGACAAAATAGCACCTGAAAAACCCAAGGACAAAGCCTACGCCGACGTCACCGCAATCCTCTCAGAGATCTTCGATCCAGTTCCATTAGAAATAATGGAAAACTATCGTTTTCACTTGCGTAAGCAAAAAGACGCAGAGACCGTGGAAGAGTTTTGCATCGCTTTACGGAAATTAGCACTACACTGCAATTTCGGCAATTATTTGGAGACAGCTCTCCGAAATCAATTCGTATTTGGAATACGAAGTCCCAGAATACAAAACCGGTTATTGGAGACACCAAAGCTTACATTATCCAAAGCTTTAGCCACTGCAAAAACTATGGAGCTATCAGCACAAGGGGGAGCAGAGATCCAACAACAAAGAGAGGGACAACCTGTAAGCTACATTCAACAAAAAAATAAGTCCAAGGTAAAACAAACAACAAATAAATTTGGAAAAAATTATGGTTCCCAATCGAAGGCTGATGTGAAAGCCGCTGATAACAAAAAGAAATCGTATTGCTATCGCTGTGGAAGCAAAGACCACAAAGCCAACAAGTGTCGCCATCGCAATACGATGTGTTCTTTTTGCAAAATAAAAGGGCATTTACGCGCAGTTTGCTTTAAAGCATCGAACAACACAAATTATATAGACATAGATGAGCAAACAAGAGAAGAGTCAGTAGAAGAAATTTTTAATTTAGAATCATTTAATTTAAGAAATAAACTTTTTATTAAACTAAATGTAAATTCTTCTATCCTAGGTTTCGAAATTGACAGTGGTTCTCCGGTAACAATAATTAGCAGCGATGATAAACAAAAATATTTTCCATGTGAGAAATTAAATACACCAGACACAAAACTGGTAAGTTATTGTGGTACAATAATCAAAGTGTTGGGGTTCTTCTTTGTGCGTGTTCGTTCTATTAAAGACATGTCAAAGTTTAATGAAAAGTCCGATGAAAACAATTGTGAACTTAAGCTATACGTTGTCGAGTCGAACCGAAAGCCGTTGTTAGGTCGCGAATGGTTACGTAGCATTAAATTAGATTGGAATAAATTATTTTCTTGTGAAAAACCTCAAGAGGTTTCATCTATTAATGACACTATGTCTGTTCAAATAGAAAAGCTCAAACAAAAGTATTTTTCAGTTTTTGAAAACTCAATGGGCAAGATAAATAATGTTCAAGCTCGCATTCCTTTACGTGCTGATGCAAAACCTGTCTTTATAAAGGCAAGAAAAATTCCTTTCGCTTTGCGAGATGCAGTCGAAAAAGAATTGTACGAATTAGAAAAAAATGGCATAATTGAAAAGGTTGAAACATCAAGATGGGCTACTCCCATTGTCCCCGTTCGAAAACAGGGTGGTAAAGTTCGGATATGCGGAGATTATAAAATCTCTTTAAATCCGCAAATTTTTGTTCAAGAACACCCCTTGCCAACAATAGAAGAATTGTTTGCGTCCATGGCAGGCGGTAAAATTTTTTCCAAAATAGATCTTAGTAAGGCATACTTACAATTAGAAGTTCATCCCGATGATCGTGAGCCTCTTACGTTGAGTACTCACAGGGGTTTATACAGGCCAACTAGATTTATGTATGGAGTCGCGTCCGGTCCTGCAAAGTGGCAAAACATAATCGAGGAAATCCTCAAGGATATCGAGGGCGTTTCGGTTTTCTTAGATGATATCAAGATAACTGCGCCAAACGATGTTATTCATCTTCAGCGTCTCGAAGAAGTCTTGTCACGATTAAGCAGTATAATATGAGAGTTAATTTTGAAAAATGTGAGTTCTTGGCTAGTGAAATTGAGTATTGTGGATACAAGATCGACCGCGATGGTATCCATAAAGTAAAGAAAAAGATCGATGCAATAACTGAAATGCCAAAACCGAAAAATAAAGATGAAGTTCGAGCATACATCGGTTTAGTAAATTATTATGGCAGATTTTTTGAAAACCTCAGTACGATCTTGTATCCACTCAACAACTTACTCAAAAATAATGTTCCATTTTCCTGGAATAGTAGTTGCGACAAAGCTTTTGAAACCGTACGTTCAAAAATTCAAATGGAAACATATTTAGTGCATTACGATCCAAGGTTGCCGTTAGTGCTGGCAATCGATGCAAGTCCAGTGGGCGTTGGGGCTGTATTGAGCCATATTTTTCCAGATGGTAGTGAAAGACCAATACAATTTGCTTCTCAAACACTTTCGCCACGGTTGCCAGTTTGGTCATTTATGACCAAATGTGGTTATTTTTTTTCCTCTTGGTCCTGTGGTCATTTTTGTTTCCATTTGGTCATTTTTTTTCTAGAAGAAAAGACCATTTAATTTTGTATGTTCTAAGAAAAAATTTAATTAAAAAAATAATTCGCGTAATGTGAACAGATCATTAGTGTCAGCATAAAATGTGTGATTGTAACAAATAAAGTTTATGAACGACATTGTTAAAACGAGAAAAAAATATTCCATCTAACCTTGTGGATTCAGTCGTGTAAATCAGCAAGGTTTGGTTCGAACTGTATCTACATACAAACTGCAATATCTAAACATCAACTGTTAAAAGACCATAAGCATAATGCGTTGTTGGTTTACACCGCATTACCAGCAGACTACCACCTGATAGTAGATGTTTTAGCTTAGTTTTGTATTTTATATCTGCAGAAAACTAAGAGAGCTCAGCTTTATACTGAACATAAAATAATAGCCAGAATGCAGTAACGGGTGGTGCCTTTTAAATCATAGGTTTTTTTTCACTGACAGCTGTCTCCCTCTCGAAATCTTGATAGAAAAACAGTATCATATCATCCAACTTCTTTTGTACTGAAATTGAAGGCATAGATTTCGACGACCCCTGGGTCATGCAATATGGTTAACCATGCCACACAACCAGTGCCACAATCGATCTTTTACAAACCAGATTCTCAAATCTTGTTTTGGTTATGTCGATTGGCCACTCGGAGCTGCGATTTCACGCCTTTGGACTTTTTTTTTGTGGGGAACCGTAAAGGACCGATGTTTTGCTAACAATCCAGAATCGATTTATGCACTTATGGCCAATATCAACCAAGAAATTCGTGAGCTACAGCTCGAAATCATCAACAAGGTCTTGGAAAATGTGAGTGACAGAATGCGCTACTGCTACTGCGAAACCAGTCGGGGCGGCCACTTGACCGAAGTTCTGTTCCATAATTAATGAGAATGTTGGCTCTTAATGATAAAGCCATAATACATGGACAACAATTTAATTTTGTTCGTTTTATTACATTTTGCAAAGAAACCACCCTACGTGATTTTCTCTTGCTATCATAAGTAATTTGTATTCATGTGAATTTTCATTAGTGATTCCATCGAGCGTATTGGTTTGAGAAATCGTTCTTGAAAAATAAAAAAATGTATTAAAATGATACAGTTCATTATTTTTATACTAAGTTTTCAATATTTTATAATATGATGGTCTTTTTTTGCTGCATTTGGTCATTTTTCCTTCTAATTTTGGTCATAATTGAAATTTCCAAGTGGCAACCGTGACTTTCGCCAATTCAACAACGTTATACGCAGATAGATAGGGAAGCCTATGCCATCATTTTTGGCATTAAAAAATTCTACCAATATGTTTATGCGAGAAAATTTATATTGTTTACAGACAATAAGCCTCTCACTCAAATTCTGGCACCTGGAAAAGGATTGCCAACACTATCAGCAACCAGGATGCAACACTATGCAATTTTTTTACAATCTTTTGAATATGATATACGCTATAAAAAATCTTCTGAAAATTCAAACGCCGATGCTTTATCTCGACTACCGCTGTCTGAGCTCAGTTCTAAAAAAGATGAAGTTGAGGTAATCGAAATGAATGCCATCGAAACGTTGCCTGTGTCGGTAGCCGAGCTACAAGCTGCTACTGAAAAAGATGAAGAGGTAGGGGAATTAATTGAAGGTCTTAGGTTTGGTAAATTTATAAGCGCAGATAAAAGATTTGGCATTGAACAAACTGAATTCACCCTACAACAAAACTGCTTGCTTCGAGGTCTGAGAGTATACGTTCCAAAACCTTTAAGAAAACGCGTTCTTGAAGAGCTTCACACGGCTCATTTTGGCATTACCCGGATGAAAGCGTTGGCACGAAGTTTTTGCTGGTGGCCGAAAATTGATTTGGACATCGAAAATATTTCGAAAGACTGCATAAAATGCCAGTCAACAAGGCCAAACCCAAAGAAAGTTCCAACGCACATCTGGGAAGCAGCCAAAACTCCATTTGAACGCGTTCATATCGATTACGCAGGTCCTTTTATGGGAAAGCAATTTTTCATACTAATCGATGCATACACAAAATGGCCAGAAGTACACATTGTGCCAAATATTACCACTGAGGTAACAATCGATAAGTGTCGTAAAATTTTTTCTAAATTCGGTATTCCGGAAGTTCTGGTTAGTGATAATGGGGTACAATTTACTTCTGAAAAATTCCAAACATTTTTAAAAATGAATGGTATCATACATAAAAGAAGTGCCCCTTATCATCCTGCTACGAACGGGCAGGCAGAACGAAACGTTCAAACGTTCAAAAACAAACTTAAAACTATAAATTGCAAGCCCTCAGAAATTGAAAAAGAACTTTGTAACATTTTATTAAATTATCGACGCACTCCCCATGCTACTACAGGGGAATCACCATCATTTTTAATGTTTGGAAGACAAATACGTTCGCGTCTGGATTTAATCGTTCCTAAGGAACCTTGCCTTCAAAATACAAAAGAAATAAGAGATAATGTTAGAAAACTGTTTGTCAACGATCGGGTTTCGGTTCGCGATTATAGTTGTAACTCGAAATATCAATTTGGAATCATAATGGAGGTCCTTGGTGCGCTTCATTATACTGTCAAGTTAGATGATGGACGGATTTGGAAACGTCATATCGACCAAATACACCGAATAGGCTCAGGCATTGAAGCGCCTCAAGAAGATAAAATTCCATACCATTATGACATAAGTCAAAATCCTAAACTATTTGAAATTAAAGAACCAAAACAGAACGACACAATAATTGAAGAACCAAAACATTTTGAAAACTCAACAAAACCTTCTGAAAACCCAACAGAACATTTTGAAAACATAACTCAGCCGAA
Organism: Sphaerophoria taeniata; assembly: GCA_943590905.1. Lineage (NCBI taxonomy): Eukaryota > Metazoa > Arthropoda > Insecta > Diptera > Syrphidae > Sphaerophoria > Sphaerophoria taeniata. The sequence goes on along the minus strand of OX016540.1, from coordinate 16,548,860 downwards.
TTTAAATAAAGACACGAATTTAGAACCAAAAGCTACAGAACCAATGCCAATTTCGAAACCAAATAGACCAATAAGACAAAGAAAAAAACCAGATCGTTTAACGTATAATTCAACATTCGATCAAACTAAATCAAAATGAATTTATAAATTGAAAAAAAAAAAAAAAAAAAAAAAAAAAAAAAAAAAAAAAAAAAAAAAAAAAAAAAAAAAAACGATTAATACTTATTTGCAAATTAGTAATTAAAAGAATATAACAATTATTTAATTATTTTATTATCTTGAATTATTTTGAAACAAAAGTAATAATAGTACCTAGTAATTTTTTAAATAACTTGTATTAATTAAAAGTATTGTATTACTTCAAAGTTATTTGAAAATATAATTACATTAAAGTAGAAATTAATTTGTAAACAAACTAATCTGAATATAATATTTACTTTAAGAGTTTTTGTATTAGTTGTAAGAATTGAAATTTGTTAAAGAGGGGTGACTGTTATATCCCTATTATTATCTTACTATCACTGAACGCACTCTCTCTAGTCTAGTTTGTAATATATCTATGTACAAATGTCAAATATCAATTAAGAAGAAGACGAATAAAGTGTGTGCCTAGCAAAGAAGAAGGTTGTGTTTCACATTACTGTTGATAATGTTCATTTTCGTCCTTTATTTTGTGACAGATTTACAGATAAGATTATTTCAATTAATTATTTCTATTAATTTAATTACAGAAATCACCATATTTTAAACATAAATCAGATGTGCAGAGATTTTGTCTGCTATGTTTTTGTTTTTTTATTTTTTTTATTGATTTTGCACAGGAAAAAGATATATAAAAGAAAGGAAGGATGAAGTTAAATAACTTCCTTCAATCGTTTCGACAAAATGGATTAGTATTTTTGTTCAACATTTGCTCGTTGAAAAATTGTGTCTGTAAAACATTAATTAATTAGAGTTTCAAAATTAAAGAAACTTCGAACAACGATCTGGTAAACTATGTATTTTTAGGCTTCTCCTTGATTCCTATTCAATTGCGAGACCGAGAAGAAGTGTTTATTATATTCTCTCATTTAAGGGCGCAGTTTTTACTCCATTTTAAGATTAATTTAGTTAATTAAGTCAGAAGTAAAATGTTCATATATTATTTTTGGTTGCAATCCAGCAATCAAAACATGAAGTGGGGTTACCGGAGATGCACTCTAGTTACCATTAATCAAGGACTACACTCAGCTACTTTCGAGCTAATAGTTTAATACATGAAGACAGAAATCATCCACCATGAATGCCTGCAAGTAAAATTTTAATTCGACCCCTATACACTTAATTAAAGTTTCAAATATTTAAATGGAACGAAACAGACGATGGTTGTTATTCAAATGTAAAACCAGTTGATTGTAATGCTTTTTAGTATTAATTATGAATGTATGTTGTCGTTCGTAATGGTATTTTCCAGAAATTGAAATGAATGTAAAATGTGTTTATAATTGTATTTTATATAAACATCTAAATCTTGTTTCCTTAAATGTTCAAAATTTTGGTTGAAAACTATTGTGCTTACATTAAAACGACAAATATGGTGATCTATGTTGATACTTATCCTTTGTGATATCAGAAAACAATTAAGTCATCAATGAAAGTAGCTAGAAAAAGGTTTTCTTTTTCGATATAAGAATACTAACAGTTTTTTTCCACCTGAGAAATCCAAGGAAATGAAAACACCGTCACAATCAATTTTTCTTAAACATGTTTTATTGAAATAATCACCCCTATCACAGAGTTCCTCGTAGAAAAGTTCCGAACGTAAGGCTCCGCTACGAATACGAACAAATTATAATCATAGGGCCCGAACGAAATCAATAAAAGCATTGCCACACACAAATCAATCATTCCGACTTTCGGAATCAGTTGACATACTTCAAAATATGAAATTCAAAACAAAATAAATCTAAAGCGGATTTGAAGTCGTTATTTGAAATAAAAATGGATTCAATAGCAGTTGCAGTTGTTTTTATTAATTAAGGAAATCGACAGCGAAAATTTGCATTAAAAATATGAAGGAAAATGTTAAAAGATGCATTTAATCCATTTGATTCTTCAAGTTTTTTTTTAACAAATTTTTTTATTCCTCTATTGATTTGGCGTCATAACTTTCTTTACCATTTCCAATATCATCATATCCCTGGTTTGCAGAATCAAAAGATCCAACTGTTTTCTCCAGAAGAAGGGGTGAATTGGATGCCATTTGTTGACGTTTCGAGGACAGTAATTTTATTACAGTACAGTAATAATTACAGTTTTTTCTAGGTCTGAAAAAGTGTGCATGTTATCCTGACCACCTGAAGCTTAAATTTCTTTTTCATTTAATATGTAGTAGTTTTCTTAAAATACACGCCTTCCAATCTTACCAAACGCCCAAAACTTCAAAAAATACTAATACTTTTAGACGGTTTCAGTTGAAAAAATATGCATCTTCTCCATCTACTTGCATCCTATGCGGGTGGACCGATGCTATTAAGCTCTTGTCTCACTAGGTCCCAATAGGCGTTCACTTCCATCTTTTGATGCTTTTGTTAATTTTTGGGCAATTTCGGGACTTTTTGTAGTTTCCACGAAGAAGTTATTGTAATGGGGCCGATTTTCGGAATTCCCAGTTTTTGTCACTGGAATTCTAATCAACCCTTTTTATCATGATGTCTCTGCATGTGTATTGTGTATGCATGTGGGTTCAGATTTTTTCTGCTCGATTATCTCGCGAACCACTAATAATATTGACATGTAATTGGTCTCATTCAACGCGATTGCTTGATTGAGAACTGATAGTTTGCAGCGGAATCATTTAGCGGTTTTTTAATAGGAATGAAAAAAAAAACCAAAACAAAAATATTTCCATGTGTGGTCCTTATTCTAAAGAAGATATCGGGAAGGTGAGAAGCATTTGGAGCCCGGTAGTCTTCAAAGCAATTTATATGAAGCACAGCTCCGATCAAAAAGAAAATGTTCGTAGAAAAAATTATCAAACTTCCTATTCGTTCGGGGCTTGTGATGTCGATTTTACGAACTCCGAATTTCGTAGCAAATATTTTTATTACGACGCACGGGACCTATGATACTTTTTTTCGGGATTCGTAGTACGATTCTACTACGTTGCGTCGGGGCCTGTGATAAGGGTGAATATAAAAAAAACTTAAAGAATATACCAAAATTTAACGCGATACACAAAACTTAAGAAGCATAAAAAGAAATCAGAAAAATGTTGGTACAACCAATTTTTTTCCTGTTAAGACTTGATAATTGACTTGATGGTGGACCATCAAACAGAATAAGAGGCGCCCGTGAAAGATGAAAATAAAAACTATGGGCACGAGTAGGACTCCAACGCACCTAACCACTAAGCTTCGGACACTACAAGTACAAAGTACATTCTTACTAGCTATTTCCCCACAAGATATTTTTGTATAATGTGATTCGAAAATCAATTTGATGATAATATGCTATACTAAAAGTACTTTTTTATCAAATTAAGAATTCAAGTTTTACCTATGTTATTCCGACAGAGCGGCCAAGAAACTAACATCTTCTCTTCTTAGGTCATAAAAATGTTCTTCCTCCTCAGTATAACCTCGTCCCGCGCTTCATTGTTAAGTTGAAGCATTTATTTTTCAGCAAGAGAGCTTTCTAAACATAAACATAATGTTGATAAATCGGTTAGCAAAAATAACATGACACTGTAGTATAAGAAACCGCTTACCTTCAGATGCTTCAAACTCTTCTTCCAAGTTGAAATTTGAAAAACTTCTTCTTGCGTGGAGAGCTTGTGAAATATATCAACGCCTTTTTTTGTACCTTCAGAATATTTTCTTATATACTAATTATAGAATTGAAGAACCTGCTATCAAAGACCATGTAACAACCTTGTTATATGGTCTTTGCTGCTATCTTCTGATGCATCCTCTTTTCATCCTCTTGGAGGTGGTTTTCTATTTAAGAAGTAAAGTTAAGAAATGTAGTACATTAATAACATGTGCAATAACCTTTATTTTTTATTTTCTTTAAATTCGGAACGATTCGCATATCGATGGCACGGACACTCAGACTGGATGTTTATTTTGATATCTTTTTTATATTGCTAACTATTTGTTCAGCAATTTTTTTTTAAAGCAACTCTTATTCACTTTATACACACGTCATATTCACCAAAAAGCTTAACTAATGAATAACGAAACGAATGCATTAAAACTCAAATATGCAAGATTGTTGCCGGCCAAACAATGCAAGCATTCTATTGAACATACGGGTGATACTTCAAGTTCGAAAAGTATTCAAATTGAAAATGATTGTGACACTTTAACAACGTTTGTGTTGCCTCAACAATTATGGGGCAAAGATTAAATAAGTAACAAGATGGGAAACTGACTTACGTTTCACTCCCTAGATCCCGCAATTTTCATTTTCTGTCATTTTATTTTCTTTCCTTGTACATGAATAATATACAAACAAAAACAATATAGTAGGACCATATTTACTGTGTAAAAACACGCATACTTTCACAAAAACTATGGTCCAAACTGTGATAGTATTGGTAAAAACACGCATACTTTCACAGAAACTATGGTCCAAACTGTGATAGTATTGGTAAAAACGCTTGTAGGCATCTGTCATTTTGACAGCTTTGTTTCCCATCTCCTTACCTTATATCATCTCTGTTATGGTGTTTCGTTAAATATGAACATTGTTGATCCAGCATATCCGTGAGAATTCAATAGAATTTTTATTCTTTCAACAGTTTTTTTTTTTCAAGTAGTAACAGAATTGGAATTCCATTATAGGGAGTAACGTTTTTTGTGATCTTTATATTAAAGTATTCAAATAGAACATTTTTTTGATACTTTAACAACCGTTGTGTATCTTCGAAAATTCTTGTGGTCGGTTAAATATTTTCATTGTTGATCAAACATTATTAGTGATACTTCAATATGATACGTTGTTTATCATTAACACAAGCATGTTTTTCCATCACAAACGTGTTAATTTTCATAAAATTCTGTTGAAATGTTAATTAAACACGTTTGTTGTTGTTGTTGTTGTTTTATTCAACATAAGTATAAATTCAACATGACATTGTTGCTTTAGTATAAGAAAATATTCAAATCAACTAGAAACATGCTTAATTTGAACATTTTAATGTTACTCACCAAATAAAAATTTATCACGGCTGCATTGTTGATTTAAACATGCGATCTTATTTTTTTTCATCACAAAACTTGTTTAATTTCGTCAAATTGTTGAATAACAATGAAGCGTGTTTAAAAAAGCCAAGGTTTTTTCTTTCGGTATAGGTTTTTTTTTTTTTTTTTGAAGTGAATACGAAAATCAATAAGTTCGACTTCAATAGCTTGTTAAGGTTATTAGTACTTATTTTTGTTTTATGTCCATTCGTTACTATAACGAAGAATTCAAGACTCAAGAGTTTGTCTATTCAGTATTATTTCTTGTTCGATCAAACATTTTATGATCCAATTTCCTGTGAAATTCACAATTGTCCTCTAAGGAAAAAAAAAACAATTTCAATTTAAAAAAAAAACCAAAATGTAACAAGGACAAGAAGGATTAAAAAAAAAAAATTTCTTGTTATTCTATTTATTTTGTGTTTAAAAAATATCCCTCTCAATTTTCTTTTTTCCTCCTTGTGCTTTTGTTAACTTCCATTGGACGAACGCACGTTTGTCAATTGGATATCGGATAAAATCTATTTACAACGAGTGGACACACTTGGCTCAATTTTCCCCGAATCGTTATTTATTTGTTTTCCTGCACACGACACCGTGATCAAAAAAGCGTATTGTTTTACATTTTATGTGATGTTTTTTGTTCGCGTTGGTTTTTTGAGTATGAATGTCCTTTAATTTGAATTGAAGAATGTGTCTGGTGCACTTTTTCAATTACTGTTGGCCTGGATTCTTATGAACAATTCAATTCAAAAATAGTATTTCCGTACGGAGTAATTAAATAGATACATTTTGTCATGCATTGTTAAAATACAAATTTAAAGTAGAGTAGAGAGATGTTTTGGCGACACATATTGACTTAAATTCGATGCAAAAGAATACAAAATGGAATTACGAACTTCAGCATACATATTTATAACACTCAGAGAAAAAAATAGTAATACCAACAATTTTATACTTTGTCTCAAGAAAATATGTAGGTTAAAATCTGCCCAACAACTTTTTATTTTAACTTAAGAGAGCAAAGTGTTATTTAAGTGTTGAAAACTTTTATTTTAAAACCAACAATAAAGTTCTCAAAATGCAACAACTTTTATATTTCAAACAAGAACATTATTTTGAATACACGAAGAATAAACATTGTTGCCCCAAAAATTATTGAATTCATTATTAATACGTTTAAAAACGTAAATTGTTGGCATAAGAACTCTTTCCTTAGGAATAATGAAGAACTTTAATTCTTGCCCCAAGGAACCATAAAATTACCTGAAAACCTCAAAATTTGAAATACTTACGCTAAACCAAACAAAATCTAATCAAATCCAAATTAACATCAAAGATGATACCTATCCTTAGCAGTTGCTGAAATCGGTCTTGGTGGAATAATTTAGGCTCAACACAAATTAACTGTTAATATAAGAGATATTATTTATTATTGTCAAGGTTTTAAGGTTGGTTTTTGTTGAGAAATAAAACACTTTTAAATTAAAAATTTCGTTCTTAATCTGATGGCTTTGTTAAGACTGTGTGTGTGTAAAGTAACACACGCAACTTCGTTTTTACTTTTGCTCTGGAAATCAAGACGGTGTCCAATATAAGCAAGAAAATATTGTGTGTGTTGGTTTCTGACACACTAATACTAGGTAGGCATGATAAAAAGCCTTAGACTCCTTAAAAGCGGCGTTGTTGTTTCAAGGACAACATATTTGTTCAAAAAATGAATCTCTGTTGACGAATGCTAAATGTTCTACTTTGTTGTTTCAACTACTTAATGCTTTGTTTTTGAATTTAAAACTTAATTTAAATATAAAAAATTCTTGTTTTAAGAAAACGTTCTTGACACAAGAATTAAAGTGTTAACATTTTTCAAATGCGAGTTGTTAAGCTGCCAACAATGTTTTTTTCTCTGAGTGAATGAATGCACTTCAGTTGTATTTAAAGTCAATTATTTGAACAAAATTTTGTTTATTTGCAAAAATGCATGGTTTTAACAGGCCTCTGTGACGAATTGATTACTACCTATCCCTTTACTGTTGGTATTTTGGTACATATCCTTCAACTCTCTGTAGCTTTATGTTTTATGTACAAATATAAATCTAAGGAAAAAAATATGTTTTACCATCTCTTTTCCTTGCTTCCGTACAACTGAATCAAAGTTAAAATAGAAATACTTTCTTAAGACGGAAAAACTGAGGACAGGACAGTGAAGGACATCTAAAAATAGAGTTTTCAATCATGTTGAAAAAGAGAGTAATTTGATTATGGAAGTTCGTTTTTATATCTTCTTTTATCTAATTAAAAAATAAGAAATGCCCAGTTACCTTGGTATTAAGTAGATCCAGTTATGTTTATTTTAAGAAACTGACCAATAATGACAAAACCTAATTAGCCATTGCCTGCAAATAAGAATACATAATTGCCCGTAGTTTAGTTTTTAAGTGCGTTGGCTGCTAAGCAGAACGTCGTTGGTTCGAGTTCTACTCAGGCCAAGTTTTTATTTCATCTTTCACGGGTACTGCCTCTTGCGAAGACCTGACAAATCTTCCATTAGTATCAATCTGTCAATCTGAAAAAGTGCTTCTCAAATCTGCCGGAATCGGCGTTAAATTGTAGGTCCCCTCAATTCTTCACACGCATTCAGAGAATTGTTGATGAGAGTAAGCCACTTAGGCCTTGGCTCTTCAAGAGCTGTCGCGCCACTCTATTTATTTAATTGAAGGAGATGAATACAAATCTCGACAGATGTCGAAAAAATTAGTCCACGAGACTGAAATAGGACAACTGAGGGTTTACAAAACAAGTTTAGTGCGAGGTTTAACTAAAAATTAAAGTTGAATTTGTCCAAAAATCCTTTACAAACAGAATTTTACTATTTTTTGATTTAAAATACATCGTTCAAATTGAAATTCACTGGTATGACAACTTCGGACTCATAAACAACTTTTTCTTTGAATTGCTTTTACGTGCCTAGTTGAACATACCATGTATTAAGCCCTATCCCTCCATCATCATATAGTCTAACGCATATTGGTTTGCCTTGTTTTTTATGGGTCATAAACTCATAACTCACTTTTTGATATCCGTCTATCACATATCTAATGCTTGTTGTTGGTCAATGTGGTGTTTCTGTATTGGAAAACTCTGTCTGCCTTCCTTCAAATTCAAAATACTAATACAAAAATTTACGATCCACTTCACCCTTGTCGGAGTTTTTTTTTGAAAATTGTGGTGGTTGTTGTTGCGTGTTTGGCATTTTGCCAGGTCATTCTCTTATGGGGCATCAGATGATGCCCATAAGAGATGATGTTTGAACGTTTTCAATCGGCCCATAAAACAGAAGGGAGCTCATGCTCACAAATATCTCTGAAATCTACTTCTTTTCTTTCTCCAACCAAAAGCAAAAAGGTAAAAATATGAGTGCGGCCCATGTGGTTCAGGTCCAGGGTTGTATTAGTATTTTGACCCCCATTAAAAAACCGCTTAGCCAATTTCGCTCAAAACCTATTCAGTTCTTAACGAGATGGCAATACGATTAGTGGTTCGCGAGACAAGCGAGCAAGAAAACGTTACGCACATATGCAAAAACTGGAGATTCACAAAATCTAATGGACCGAATAATTTTCTCTGGGAACTTAAAAAAGCATTCAAGGGTTAAGCAACGAATCAACAAAAAATTGAGAAACAAAAAACACAACAGCCGCAGCATCGAAAATGACCAGTATGTGTAAAAGAGGATGAACGCGCGTTTAAGATGATTCGGGCAACAAAAGTTAAACGCAGGTTTGTAAGCTTTTCACCGTTCTTTTTCCAGTATTCTGCTTCTGTTAAAATTTTCATTTTAATTTGATCGTTTTTAATGGGCCCGTTTTTTTTATTTCAAACCCTTTTGAACGTTATGGCATTCTGGAGTGTTTTGGATTAGCTTTAAAAGATGTATGTAAACGAAATGAGTCATGCGAAATCCCGAAGTAGAGTTCAATCCGAAAATTCGTTTAAGTAATCATCAGAGGGTGCAAAATATTCAAAACGTACCGTCTGCTCTTTTCGTGAGTGCGAGTAATAAATTTTACAAGTCCGTCTCGGTTCAATTCCAGAAGCATTAGTGAGAGTCGGGCAAGGTGTTTAATATTCGTGATTGACCCTTAAAGAGTATAAAAAGTCATTGAGACTGCTGGTTGAATTCTCGCAGTAGGCAACCCTTACTCGTCGAGGGGTGATTAACCTTCTGTTGTGTTATGATATGACGTATGACTTACTATTATTAGTTCCAAATGGACTCGCATGACTAAAATTTACTACGGTCATCGTCCCGTGCCATTATTCAGGGTGAAGGATGTTATTTTATTACCCCATGGAATGAGATGTATTGCTGTAGGCTTTGTTCTTGAAGAGAGAAAGTTTTCGACATTTCACTTCTTGGCTCGAATCAAAAATAGCGCCGATTGTGTGTAGAAGCCATTAGACCGAGGTGAATTTTCTTGCTAAGGACCGTGCTGGTTTGAATTGAGACACTTGTTAAATGAAGCTCTGGTCCGACCAGGACTGTTGCCCCACCCTAAATGAGTAGATAGGTAAGTCTTTTTCTTCAGGCTAACAATTGTTTAAAACGAACTCAACTCAATCAACTTCTGAATATAAAAATCCTTAATGGTCTCACATGCCCACAAAGAAAAAATGTATAACTCTTATTTATAGGTCTACAATTCCTAGAAGTTTCAAGATTCAAGAACACTTGAGTTTGGAAAACCAAATTTAATTATTAATTTTTCATTCTAGAAGCAACAAAATCTCTCAATAACCATGTTACATTAAGAACTTTTAATTGCCAGTGACTTTCGGTTGCAGGGCTATAAGTCGCCGGAATTAAAAAATCAAAAACTCCTGAATTATTAATACACATATCAAAAGAACTCTTTTGCCACTTCCTGGTAAATTGAGTGACGTTTACAATTTTTAATATCAATTATTTTAGGCATTTAAACAGCTCGAAAAGTTAGTGGAAGTAATGAAAATTAAAATCTTGAATAAAGTGCCACCAAGAAATACGTAAGTACTTAAGCCTCTTCATACATGATTAATTGCGCACGTGGGTTAACTAAATCAAATGTTTTGGAAGATTGATTTTTCAAAAAAAAAAAAAAAATCTCCAGTTGTTTGTTGAGCCATGTCTCAATCATTAGTTTCAATTGTCACGAGCAGTTGAGAACTCGATCCATCATCAATTCCGTTTTAGGATTTTTATTCTTTCCCTTCAAACTGCAATTAGGGCATGAAATGAATCTAACTCACCCCGAAGTTTTTGTATAAAGACGACAATCTTGAGAGAGACGGGTAATTTTCTGTAAGGCACTTCCTTTTACACTTCCTGTTCCTACACTTTAAATTTGCAAAACGTTAACAAATAAAAAGGAAATTCAATTGGATAAATGTCATTTCCAAAAGCAAATTATATTTAGAATTTAGCGCATGTTAATTCCATTTATTTTGTGTTGGCATTAATTTTGTTTGCTTGGTGAAGAAGGATGTTTGAAACTGTCTCTTGAGACTTAATTGAATTTAGAATGCTTATGATGAAGGCAATGCAATTGGCGAGTCAAGAAAAAGTACAAGTTCTCTATGGTATTTGAGTGTTGAGCAGAAGAACCAATTTTTTTTTCCAAAATTCATTTTATTCAGTTCACTTATGACTACTTAATACTAGACAATGAATTCAAACTAGCTTATTATCTAAAATCTTATATTTAACTTACTGGCCCCAGCCGGGCGCTCTAAGAAATTCATGATTTACTTAAGATTAATGCCTTTCGGCCTATGAACTATTTTGTGTAACTATATTTTTTGTTTCACGTTAGAAAAATTAAAAAAACTAACACCATATCATTTTAATTTTTTCCTTACATGCTACTTAAAATTAGGTCCTTAAAAATAAAACTTAAAATTAGCTAAAACTACCTATTCTACCTAACAACTACTTACAAACTAGAACAGCCACAGCAGCAAATCTCTATCTTTTTTTTTTCATTTCACTTTTTTGCATATTTTTTTTTCTCTTTTATATACATATATATGTTATATCAGAGCCCACTTGTGCACCCCCACAAACACTTGACTTCAAATTCCAATAGTGTAAACATCTAAAAATCTAACAAAGAATGTCAAACGATTGAATGCCTTTCATAGCGGACGATCGTATCCGATCTTATAAACATAAAAATGCATATCAGCACTTTTTGCCTTAAGCAACTTGTGTGTAAGTATCCAATGGATACCAAAGATATTTCTTCATGTTATGAATCAGTTTTCATCCGCAGACAAAATGCTGCGTTAGCAATTAAGCAATATAAAAGGGATTACTTGAGCTCGATGTAGTTAGTTCTTAGTTAGTTCTTACAACGTATAGCTGAAGATTTCCCCCCACCAGTGGTAAGGGATCTGAAGCTTTAAACTTAACTCAAAATAAAGATTATTTCAAATTTAAAATTAAATTGTTTTACTCGGTGGTGTTCTCTAACGAGAACACAAATTCAATTTTTTTTATAATTTAAATAAACTTAAATAAAATTGGCGCAGTCGGTAGGATGCCAGTCAGACTATAAGTGAAAATTATAAGAGACATGGTAATCCAGTGGTCGAACCGGAATTAAAAAAAATTTTTTTTATTGTGAAAATTAATAAATACAAAAAAGTGTTTTAGTTGACAATAAAAAATTAAATGCAAAAAAAAAAATTAAATTCAGTGAAAATAAAAAGGCGAGCAAAAATCGGCGATTTCGTTGAAAAAATTAAAATTGCATAACACTGAAAAAAGTGAAAGTTGTGTATCGAATGAAAATCGATTACAAGTATTAACTTGATAAGTGTTTAAAATTCGAATGAAAATCGAATAATAAAATTAATCAGTGACTCACCCCAATTCATATGGTAATGCCACAAAACTCCATAGAGGAGGATTAATTTTGAAGTGCAGAAGAAGTGGAAGAAATGAAAAGTAATTAAATAAAAACTCTTTACAAAAACAAAATAAAATAAAACAGAACAAAATAAAAATTATTTGTTTAAAACTTTTGTGTGAAGAAAAAACGCACATTAAAAAATTTAAATTTATGGTTCATATTATAAAGTAAAAACTTTTTGAATCCAACGGCAAGTGGCATGTAAACGAAAGCCCCAACGTGATCGAAAATTAATGAAGGAAAATTTAAATCGAATCAGAAGAGATTCGCAACGGCAACAAAGACAACATAATTTTGATTACTATCGAAATAACATCATGGCGATTAACCAGCAACAAGCAGCATTAGAAGCAGCAGCAGCCGCAGCAGCAGCACATCAAGAACAACAACGAGTTGGTAATAATATTAATAATATTAATAATAATAACCATGTAGTATTAAGAAGCCTGCAACTAAACCCTTTAAAATACATTGAAAGACTTTCTACCTTTGATGGAAGAACAGAAGATCTTCCAATCTTCATACAAAATGTTGATGACATTATTCCAACTTTATTAGAATATAATGAACAAGGTCAAAAAATGTGCATTAATTTGCTTAAATCTAAATTTATCGGTAGAGCTAGGCAAAGCATAGAAATCCACACCCATTTAACAAAATGGACGGATATTAAAGCAATGCTTATTGAAAATTTCGGTGGCTTTAAGAATAGCAACCAATTATATGAAGAATTGAGAAATTCTCAATATAGAGGTGATGTAATAAAATTTTACAATTATATTCAAAAAAATCTCTCTTTATTAAATCAAAAATGCCAACAAGAAAATAATTTCTTAGATATTCCTCGTAATAATGAAACAGCATTAAATATCTTTAAAGAAAGATTGCCTACCCATATGAGGACAATTCTTTACGCCCTTAAACCAAATACCATGGAGCTAGCACTTCATGAATTAAATAATGCAGGATTTGTCATAAGACAAAACATTGATGCAAATAGTAATAGTGAAAAACAAAAACAATATAATAAAAAATTTGAAAATAAGTATGAACAAAAAAATAATAATAATAATTTTAAAAACCCTAATAACCCCTTCAGAAATAATAACAATAGGGAAAATAATAATAACAATAAAAATAACAATAATAATTGGCAACCAAAACCTTATGTACCAAACAATACAAATAATTACCAAAGACAGAATAATAATAATTATAATAACAATTATAATAGAGGTAATAATCCTTACAATTATAGACAACAACCCCAAAATGCTGAGCCTATGGATGTAGATCCTACATCTTCGCAAATTAGGCGAACACCTAAAGCCAATTATGTAGATAAAAATATAATTCAAAATGATTCAGAAGGTAATGCAAATTTTCGGTATGCAGCCTCGGATCAAGAATGGGATTGCCCTTTGTTAAATTAAAAAAAGGACAAAAGACTCTCAGAATGCTCATTGATACAGGAGCAACAAATAGCCTTCTAAGAGAAGAAGATGCTCCAAAGAAATTAATTAAAATTAGGAAAAATCCTTTAGTTATAAAAACTTGTGGGGATCCAGTTACAATAAATAAAGAAATAATCATACCAAAAGATCAATTTATTTTTTCAGTCATCGAAGACTGTGAATTCCAAATTCACACATTCAGTTCCGAATATAACGGAATATTAGGGAATAATATTTTAATCCCAAATAATTGTGCTATCAATTATAAAAAGAAAATGTTAGAGTTGAACGGTAATAGCATACCATTCTTCCTCAGCAAAAATGAAGAAGAAGAATATGAAAGTACAATCAATTACTTTAATGATATTTCACAAATTGACACAATTATTGATGATTGTTTCACAAATGAACTAAGGACTGAGCATTTGAACGCAGATGAAAAAAATAAATTAATAAAATTATTAAAAACGCACAAAAATTCGTTTTATCATAAAGGTGACGATTTGAGTTTCACCAACCAAGTTAAGCACAACATACCAACGGAAAATACTTCCGCTATATACACAAGGATATACAGATATCCTGAGGTCCACAAAAAAGAAGTGGATAGGCAAATAAAAGAGATGCTTGAATCAAAAATAATTCAACATTCTACTTCGCCTTATAACGCCCCAATTTGGGTTGTTCCTAAAAAAGAAGACCACGCTGGTAATAAAGAGTGGCGAATAGTAATAGATTATAGAAAGTTAAACAATGTTACTAAGGAAGATAAATATCCTATTCCAAACATGGATTCGATATTAGATAAGCTAGGACGAGCAATATATTTTACAACGTTAGATCTTACAAAAGGATTTTATCAAATAGAAGTTGAAGCTAAAGATAGGGAAAAAACAGCATTTAGTACATTAACGGGACATTATGAGTTCGTAAGAATGCCATTCGGTTTAAAGAATGCACCTGCAACTTTCCAAAGACTCATGAATGAAGTCTTGAAAGATTACATAGGAAAAATATGTTACGTTTATTTAGATGACATCATAATATTCTCTTCTAGCCTACAAGAACATATGGATTCACTCCATAAAATCTTATTGACACTCAAGAATGCAAATCTTAAAGTATCATTAAATAAATCTGAGTTTCTACGAAAAGAGACAGAATTTTTAGGGCATGTAGTAACCCCAAATGGTGTAAAACCAAATCCAAAGAAAATTGAAACTATAAAGAATTTTCCTATCCCAAAAACAGTAAAAGAAATACAAAGCTTTCTAGGATTAACAGGATACTATAGAAAATTTATACATGACTATGCAAAAATAATTAAACCTTTAACTTTATGCCTAAAGAAAAACAGCAAAATAAATATAAATGACCACGATTACAAAGAATCTTTTCATAAATTGAAAACGTTAATGACTAACGATTTAATAAATAGACACCCTGACTTCTCTAAAGAATTTACACTAACAACTGATGCCAGCAATTTTGCTATTGGAGCCGTGTTAAGTCAAACACATGGACCTCTCAGTTTTGCCTCAAGAACACTTAATAAACATGAGTGCAATTACAGTACAATTGAAAAGGAATTATTAGCAATAGTTTGGGCAACGAAACAATTTAGACATTACCTATACGGTAGACAATTCATTATTAAAACAGATCATAGACCTTTAGTATGGTTACACAATTTAAAAGAGCCAAATACCAGACTCCAACGATGGAAAATAAAATTAGAAGAATACGATTTTAAAATTGAATATATCCAAGGAAAAGAGAATAAAGTAGCAGATGCACTTTCCAGAATCAAAATAGAAGACAATAAAGTCATATTACATAACCAAGATGAGTTAGCAACACAGCATAGTGCTGAATCAGATAGTTCACATCTTATTCCTATTAGTGAAAAAGCGGTTAATTTATTTAATCGACAAATAATTCTTGAAATCAATGAAAATGATCATCAAGAAATTTTGTACCCACATGTTGGAAAAAGAAGAATAATATTCAGTAGAAAAGAATATAAAGAAGAGGACTTTATAAATATAATAAAAGAAGTAGATACAACGATATTAAATTGTATGTATGTTAAAGATGATGCAATATTTCAAAAATTCCAAGATATATGGAAAAAGGAAAATAAATTAAGTAATAAAATATTACAAAGAAGCATGATTATATTAAAAGATATAAAAGAGTTAGAAGCAAGAGAAATGATATTAAGAACTCATAAAAATCATAATCACACAGGAATCGAAAAAATATTCTTAGAAATTAAACGAGAATATTATATGCCAAACCTTAAAAATTTAATTAATAAAATAATAAACAATTGCTCAACATGTATGGCAAAAGCAGAAAGAAACCCAATTAAACTACCCTACGAAAAAACGGAGACTCCAAAGAGTCCTAACGAACACTATCATATCGATATATGGTTTGTTAATAAAAAAGAAAAATATTTATCATGTATTGATAAATTCTCTAAATTTGCAGCAGTTGAACCAATTAAAACAAAAACTTATGTAGACGTAATAAACGCTCTCACTAAAATATTTTCATACATGAAGAAACCAAATAAAATTACTCTCGACAATGAAAACGCATTTGTATCAGAAACATTTAAGAACTTTTTAGAAAATAACAACATAATCATACATTATTGTACAGCAAATAGACACACCGGAAATTCCGATGTAGAAAGACTTCATAGCAGTCTAAATGAACATATGAGAATCTTACAGCAATTAAAACTATCCAATGAAGAAGATATACCAATAAAGCACGCTACAAAAGCACTTGAATCTTACAATAATGTAATCCATTTAACTACCAAAGAAAAACCAATCGACGTTCACTTTAATAAATTAGACAACGAGAAAATATATGAAAGAATAGAAAAAACTAAAATACAAATTCTAAATAAATTAAATGCAGGTCGAATAGACAAAGAAGTCGATGAAAATTATATCAAAATAACTGAGCCCGAGAAAATTAAAAATAAAATCACACCTAAACATAAAAAAGTAAAAGTTACAAAGAAACAAAATAAAAAATACACGTTAGACATAGGTAATAAATATAAAAAAATCAAAAATAGAATTGCTCATAAAGATCAATTTCCCGTACGTAAGAAATTTACAAAAAATACTATTGATTCCAGATCCAAAAAGGATAACACATCGAACATGGCAATATACAATCCCACTTCACATCCTGATGATATTAACGTTAACAATAATGACCACTGTTAAAGCAGAATTAGAAATAATTGATTTAAATAATGGGAATGGATTCACCATAATACAATTAAAAGAGTATCCATTAATTAAAAATTACGATACAATTGTCCACATAATAAACCTAACAGAGTATGAACAAAATATAGAAATAATGGAAAGAAATGTTAAAAGAATGCCAGAAGAAAATGATAGTATAGTTAGGAAAATGACAAAAATACGTAATGAATTTGAAGTTCTCTTACCTCACCCAAAACAAAATAGACAAAAAAGAGGATTAATAAATATTGTAGGAACAGGTTTGAAATTTTTATACGGTACCATGGACGATAATGACCGTCAAGACATTGAGGAACATTTAAAAATTATAGAAACAAATAACCATAATGAAATTAACAATTTAAATAAACAAATAATAATCAACGACAAATTTAATAACCAAATCAGAATATTAACCGAAACTTTAAAGAATGAAACAAATAGTATAATAAAAAGAATCGATACATTTATAGGGACCTATAGCTACGAACAAGATATAGCTAAAATACAGTATGAAATCAAATTAAGAGAAAATCTTGATTACTTACATGAGGACATAGAAAAAATTAAAGAAATAATAATGACATCCAGACTAGGAATACTTAGTAGAGACATTTTAACGACAGAAGAAATTAACAAGTATGGCATTAATATAGATAACCTAGAAGAGCTAAATCTGAGTTTAGCATTATATAAAACCAATATTATATTCATTATTAAAGTACCCAAATTTACAGATGAATTATACAAAAAAATGTATGTTCTACCAATCCCAAATAAGGATAATAATTTACAATTAAAAATAAATAACAATCTGTATCTGACCAATAACCAAATTATATATGAAGATACAAAATACATAAAAAATTTAAGTAAAGTAAATGATGATTGCATCGAAAATATACTTAAGAAATCAATGAATTGTAAACTAATAAAAAATACGAAAGAAGAAATATTAGAAATAGGAAACAATAATCTTGTATTAATTAATGTAAAATTACAAGAAATAAATCAAAATTGTAATAATCAAAAAATTATAATAGAAGGAAATTACCTTATCAAATTTGAAAATTGTAAAATAAAAATAAACAACAAAGTTTATGAAAGAAATAATTATAAGCATGAGCCAATAATTCCCAATACAATTTTAAATATTAATTATACTAAAGTTGAAGATTTAACTCTTGAAGAATTACAATATGAAAATATAAACAATTTAAAGGAAATTAAAGAACTTAAATATAATCACAAGAAGTCAAGTTTAACTATATACTTTATCATTTTAACAATAATAATCATTTTAATACTTTATGCTTATTTAAAAATAAAAAATAAAGATAGGAAGATAATAAATAATGTAAATCTTCCAACGGTTACTTTGCAACCATTAGAAGACTCTAAAGGGGGAGGTGTTATATCAGAGCCCACTTGTGCACCCCCACAAACACTTGACTTCAAATTCCAATAGTGTAAACATCTAAAAATCTAACAAAGAATGTCAAACGATTGAATGCCTTTCATAGCGGACATAAACATAAAAATGCATATCAGCACTTTTTGCCTTAAGCAACTTGTGTGTAAGTATCCAATGGATACCAAAGATATTTCTTCATGTTATGAATCAGTTTTCATCCGCAGACAAAATGCTGCGTTAGCAATTAAGCAATATAAAAGGGATTACTTGAGCTCGATGTAGTTAGTTCTTAGTTAGTTCTTACAACGTATAGCTGAAGATTTCCCCCCACCAGTGGTAAGGGATCTGAAGCTTTAAACTTAACTCAAAATAAAGATTATTTCAAATTTAAAATTAAATTGTTTTACTCGGTGGTGTTCTCTAACGAGAACACAAATTCAATTTTTTTTATAATTTAAATAAACTTAAATAAAATTTATATATATAAAATATATACATTAAATATATTTGTTTTTTTTTTGTTTTAATTTTTTCTTTTTTCTTTTTTTTCTTCATTTTGTATTTTGTATTTGTTGTCCTTTTCAATGTGTGTGCCACCATGCCTACTCTACTTAAACCTAAACCCAAAACCCTTAGACTAAAACAAGTATGCAAGCCGGCCAAGGCTCAAAACCCCACCCCGACTACCCATTATCAAGTGCTGATTGAAGCCACCAGAACTGGTGCTCCTGCTTCAACCTATCGATTCGGTCCCGTTCGGACACAGCCTTACTGAACCGAAGGAGCTCTGCTCCGCCCTGTGCGAGGACGTCTCGATGGTAAAGGAGCCGCCGATCGACGGTTCTCCGCCTGACGTGGTAGATTAGCGGGATCGCCAATCTGTCCTGTATCAGACCGCATTTATCTAAATGGAGGAATGCCTCTGGTGGAATGAAGCCGCTCGAGCGTGCACTATCAAAATATTCGTCGTTCGGATAGAACGCCCCAAAGATCAAATTATTCGTCGAAGTCATAGCTCTCGCAATGTGACCCCGAACAAGTTTTATCACGAAATTGTCAATTCTGTTGATCCGAGCCTCGTTGTACAGAACCTCGTTAGAATAGTAATGTACATAAGAAGATTCCGGTGTCCGATACAAACCAAGACAGCGCCGAAGACACTGCCTCTCGAACACCCGAATCTTCTCCATTTGAGATGGTGCAACGTTGAACCACACTGGACAGCCATAAACGATCATCGGCCGTATGAGGGCCATGTAGCAAATAACCTTCACTCTGGGGTTAAGCCGACTGCTGTAAAACAGCCGTTTCGTCAGAGCGAAGGCTCCTCTAGCCTTAGTCAGAGCAGCATCTATATGTCTGTCGAAATACAGATACTGGTCCAACCAGATACCGAGGTACTTCACTTCACTTTTTCTCGTTAATCGCTGTCCGTGAGGCCCAACGATGACCATCTTGCGCCAATTCTTGCGCGTATCCCTCGAGGCCCCAGCCAACTAGGTCCGGAACAGAATTGTTTCGCATTTCTGGACATTTATTTTCAGTTTCCAGTCATCGCAATATCGCTGAATCTTCTCGAAGTCACGTTGCAAGAGAATTCTAATGACTTCGACCTTTGGGGCAGTTCTGTACGCAATCAGGTCGTCGGCATACGCAATTGCCTGGGAAAGGCTACCTATCAGATCGCTGGTGTAAATGCTGAAGAGGATCGGCGAGTTCACCGCTCCCTGTTGAAGGCCGTTTTTAATTTCAAAGGTGGTGGTAGAAGTTACATTGCCACTTTTGACAACAAACTTTCTACCGTTGAGCATGTCATAAAGCATATACAGTAAAGGTTTACTGATGCCTAGTCTGGTGAGTTTTAGGTACAACCCTTCTAACCATACGGTGTTGAAGGCCTTCTCCAAATCCACCAGAACAGCACCCGTGCATTGTTTCTTGGACTTGTTCCATTGGATATCAGAAACGAGCTTAGACGCGGCATGAATGGTGTCATGTCCCGCCTTGAACCCGAACTGGTTATCCGGAATTATACTGTTGTCCGCAGCCCACTCAGCCAGAGCCCTATTGATTATCTTTTCGAATACCTTGCTGATGCTTGGAAGGAGACTTATTGACCGGAGATTTGAAGGATTGGAGTTGTCCTTTCCCTTTTTCGGGAGAGGATGAACCACAGCTGTCTTCCAACGCACTGGATAATATGCATTATTCAGCGCGTTGTTGAACAGAGTGGTATAAATGTCGATGGCCTCAATCGGTAGTTGTCTTAGTACAATGTTGGATATACCGTCGACACCTGCTGACTTCTTATTCTTTATTGAATCGAAGATGAGCTGGAGTTCTACCTTCGTGATGAGCAAGGGACTTGGGCCCGTTCGATCGGCGATTATAGCGTTTGCTAAAAAGTCGTCATCAAACCGTGTAAAACCACGGTTCTCGGATCGCCATTGCGAAATATCATTCCTCAGGTAGAAGTGGTGAAGTAGAGCTCTGTTATCCAGGTCGTGGTTCGGGCGAGTGCAAGCATTCACCTTATACACTTGCTGGAAAGCAGCACCAACTGTCTCCACTTTCTCCTGCGGATCTTCAATCACAAAGAAGTCATCGTCCAAGACGGCTTCCTCAGGATCAATTTGCGCTGTCAGGAGCACGTCTCTGTTCTCTATAGTTCTCTGGAGTTTCAGGCACGGAAGGTCGTTCTGATTATTTTTTCTAAATATCTTATTGATTTGGGGAAACATACTCGGGTCGCTAGAATTAACGGCCCGAATTTTGTTGTCCCAAAACAAATTGATAGAAAGGCTATATAGTTTTCTTTAATCAGTTGGTTGATGTTTTTGATCGACGACTTCAGTGCCCTAATCTCCAGGTCGTGTGGGTCTGTGAAGCGTCTGTACAAGTTTTTCAGTCTTGTCAATAGTCCACTTTTGTGTCTGTGAAGTGCGTCTATAGTCGCGTTTCTGTAGACGTCCTTTTGGTCGAGTTCCTTGTATTTCGGTATTGTCCGTTCCATCGTTCGTTTTATCGTTTCGTCCATCTGTTGTAGATGTTGGTCGATTTCGTTGTTCGTTAGGTTTCTGTTATTTGGTGGGGCTATGTCACTCGAACGGAGTTCTCTCGCTAGGGCGTTGGTGAAACGAGGCCAGCGCATCTTACTGTAATTGTAAGAATGCGTTGGAACGTATTCATTCAACTCCACGCGCTCGTTCGGAATCTGAATTACAGCAGCCAAGCCACAGTGATCACTGTCGTACTCGATTGTCTGTAAGCAGTTTCGAGGGTGATTACCCACCTTGTCCCTTATTGTCAGTCTGGTATCGTACAGCAAAAGGTCCAAGAAAGAACCGCTCCTTGGGAACGATGGCCTTTCAGTAGCCAGCAGGTCGACACCATATTCAACACTGCAAAGATTCATCAAATTAAAAAGATGATTACTTGTTTGATTTCCCCAATCTCCATGTCTTGCGTTCAAATCTCCGGCCATAACGAAGTATTTTTCTTCCAAGCTCAGTTTTAGTACTCTGAAAAGAATCTCGAGCTCTGAAATAAAGATGTTAGCCTGCGGAGCTTCAGCCGCATAAGCCGCAATCATATACATCCGCTTCCCTTGAGTGAGAGAGATGCATACGACGCAAACTTCTAGCGTCCTGAGCTTTCGCAAATCATTATTGTACATGACTTTATAACTAATGCCCTTACGTATGAAGATTGCAACACCGCCTCCTTGAGTAGAGCCGGGTCGATCCCTTCTTACGATATTGTAATTGTTGTTAGTCAGTTTATGTTTCTGGTTTAGCTTGGTTTCGCTAGCCATGAACACATCGGGACTGTGGTCTTTCAACAATTGGAACAAATTAGCTCGGCGTTCAATCCTAATCAGTGAATTTACATTCACAGCTAGGATCCTTAGGCGCGTCTCCGGCAGCGCGCCCTTAACCATGATGTTGCGCTTGGCCAGTCACTAAAGAGTGGAGTTTATCCACTCTTGCGGCTTGCTCCCAGATCTGAGCAGAAGAACCAATCTGAACTTGTTTATGGACAAATATAGTACATACATACTTTCGTGATCAACTTAAACCTTCTTTCACTTGCTCAGAGTTACAAAACACTCTTGCATTGTATGCATTGTATTGTGGATATTTGATTCCTTATGAAATACCTCACAAACTTTACACCTTGTATGGAAATGTCTGTAATTCTATAACAGATTTTAAAGATTTACGTTCCGTTTTCCATAACTGATTGGTAATACAATTGAAAAACAATAAAAACATTCCTTTTCACACGAAAAACTTTCCTCAAAACTTCTGAAACCACTGGCATCACCCTTCAGCGAATTTCGCAAAACTTTCTCTCGTTTTCCAAACAACCACTTTCCCCAAATTTCTTTACCGAAATCTGATTTTCTTCTTCTTCGATTTCGAACAAATAAATTCGATTATCATTATCCTGTCTCATGAATCACTCATCCATATTCAACTTAACTTTCAGTCAATTTTCTCAAAAAATAAGAAAACGAACACAAAAACAGCAAAACATTTCGATATCGACGACCTCTTTGGTGTATAAACACCAGTCAAGGAAAAAAGGATAATGGTACAAAATGCTTAACTTACTCTACAAAAATTCTTATCACGCATCGGATTCTCATGAATTCCCTCAAGTGTGTGTGTGGATGTGTGGAGTGTAAGCACTCGGGTTGAATTTAAATCGAATTCGCATCTTTTTCATTTCCTCATCTCTCTATAATATATCTAAGGAAACTTTGTTGTTGAAGGCCCTGGAGTGTTGAAATGAGTGCTTCTAGTTTCATGCTTAGAGAAGTTTGAGTTTTGACACAAAATAAGAGTTCCAGATAAATTATCATTGTTTAAAGTAAATTTGGTTCTAACGTGAGCTCTATCAGTTTTTTTTTTTATTTTTGTGAAATAGAAAAAAGTTTAACACCCGCTTAGATTGCCTTCAAAGTCTTGAAGACTTCATATTTTGAAACAGTGAAAAAAAAAACAAATTCAGTCAAGAAAAGAGAACAGAAGTAAGTCCTAATTGGAAACTTGTTAACATTATAATTGTGCTTGCTTCGACAGGCATCCTAATTAGTCTCTGCATATTAATCCAAACCCCTTAAGGAACTTACATTTCGATTCTCATTAACATTAACATCTTCACCCTATAAAAAATAATTGTTTACAGCTCGACAATCGAGTTTGGCATTAATTTGCATAACCTTGACACTGTCTGACATGCATTGCATAGCCTCAAACCCACGCCTTAGTCCTTATTGAAGGCATTTTGATTTAATTGGCACCTTTCAATTGGAAGGTATACACATAAATTTGAAAAGTATGTGAACCTTGAAGTCCAAAGACTATAACAACAAAACACCCTACTAAATCCGTCTTGATTGTTTGTGATGCTCTCGACTTTACTTGCCTCGAATAAATTAAAAGAAGTAAAAAACACTTAGTCAATGTTTTCTGTGCGCCATTATTCACTGGAGACTCTCACTCTCTCACGCTTTTGTTAGCCTTTCCTCTAAGAATTTTTGTTTCTTCTTTTCTTGACTCCTTTGCTGCATCATTAAAAATACATTTTGTTTATAGAAACAAGTGGATGCGAACATTGAACCTAACTTACTAGCTAAGAATGTGATGCTCAAGGTCATGTTGTATATTGTAAGGGGTACACGTCGGAGTGGTAAAAGAAGTTATTCACTGTGAGTATAATAGTGAACCAAATCACATGATGCGAAACGTAACAAAGTTTAATATCCTATGGACAAAATCCCTCATACATAAGTGAAAATTTAGTGAAATGCTGTGTGTCGGAAGTTTTTTTTACGGAAGCACGGTGAGTCTGTACACTGTAGTGCGTTAACGCAAATAAAAGTCGTACTCGACCAGAGAGTCTGAGAAAACTCAAAAGACCTAGGAATAATCCGCATCAGTGAAAGTTTACAAAAAATGTTGACTCCTTATTTAAAGGAAGCAGCTCAGCTCGTCCTATTCTACATAATTTTATTAAAGCAAAAACTGATTGTCAGTCAAGCTGCTTGAAAAAGAAAAAAAAACATGATTTAAATTCTCTACACCATAAGCTCTGGCTTGTGTTTTGCTTCGAAGTTGATTGTGGTCGTCGCAAATTTGGTATTAAATTTTTAATGTGTTTCTACGAGAAGCCACAACATAAGCAAAGCATCCTTCAATCTCGCAAACAAAATTTTACGAGCTGCGTCAAAATATTCTCATATTGTCTATAAAAATAGATACAGCTGTATAATACACAAACCTTGCAACCAACATGACGAACCCGAGCAACGACTTTTGAAGACTGCATGCTACACTCGCTGCTTATGCTCATTGCTTGTTCTCATGTATCTGTTTCTTTTGTCAAGACGAAAAACATCCAAAAGCCAAAAGCTGCGTTCTTGTTCTTTTAGTTTATGTTGCTCCCTTTTGTTGTTTAATGTACAGAAACAAAATTAATTTGTGTTCTTCGCAGTGTTGGGCTTCTGATCCTGATCCTGATTCCTGCCCTTGAAGGGATTCGCCTGATAAAAGAAAACAGAGATATATCTTCGTCTTTACCTATGATACAGGTGAAATGTGCATCTTTACACAGAGAAGAGTATCTACAATGCAACTACTCTGCCATGTGTTGTCCTTGTATCCGTTGGCATTGCATTGGAATTAATTTTATTCACCTTAAGCACATGTCCTTTCGTTTACCGTTGGAATTCTATCTATAACATACTAGCTGACCCGGCAGACTTCGCACTGCCTAAATCGATAAATAAAAGATCTAAACTTTTTTAGCCCACTACACAACCCGCTAACCTGCTACCCTGCTACCCCACTACTCTGTTACCCAGTTACCCCGCTACCCTGCTACCCCACTACTCTGTTACCCAGTTACCCCGATACCCGTCACCCCCCTAAACACTGCCGGCTACCCAGTATTTCTACGCGCTACCCCGTTACCTGTTTTCCCGCTTCCTCTTACCCTGCTTCTAACTACTTACTATCCGTCAACCCGCTACCCGCTTCCCATTACCCCGCTACCCCATTAACCACTACCCTGGCCATTTCTCATGAAAACGGCTTGGTCGATTTTGTACAAAATACTAAGAACCCATCTACGCCACTAACCGAACATTCCCTCAACATTTGCTTCTAAACACTCCACTGGAATAAAATCAGTGAGTCGTCAGCGAATTTGAATGAGATTTTTACACAACAACTTTGTTAAGGATATGGTCAAATGCATAGGAAACGTTCTATAGGGAAAATTGTGTTTCCACATTTTTTTGCTATATCTTATGAACGGCTTGGCCGATTTTGTACAATTTTCTTAAAAACCCTTCTGTAATAATACTCGAAATAATACTCGAACATTTTGTCAAAATTTGATGACAAACGGCACGAACTTTCCATTTTACGAACTTTCCATTTTACCATTTCAAAAGTAATGCATTTAGTTTGAAAGAGTGTTTTTGAGATTTTGTTTAATCAAATTTTTTTTGCATTTCAAATTTTCCATTTTTTTTTTACTCTTTCTTGCATTCTAGTTCCCCATCACAAATGTTCCAGTTTTCCATTTGAAAACCATTGCACCTGCAATAACATGCAATTTTCCATTTTAAAACCAATGAGTTTTCCGAGTTCCTTTCGAAAACCCATTTTGAAATTTTCCAGTTTTCCATTTGAGAACCACTTTACTACAATTAAATGCAATTCTCCCCTTGAAAACCAATGAGTTTTCCGAGTTTTTCATTAAAAAAAATCTGATAAAAAAAGACCTTACCTTTTGTACCCTGCTAGTACACTGCCCACTACCCTCCTACAATCCAGCTACCTGCTACCCACTACCCGCTACTTCTACCTGCTACCCGCTACCCCCTTACCCGCTCCTCGCTACCCCACTACCCCGCTACTCCACTTCCCGCTTCCAAGGCCATATCTCAAAAGAAAGAAATTAAAAAAAGGAAAAATATCGACAACAAAAAAATGTCAAGTAAAGTTTTTTTTTCGATGGAAAACAATTTTTGACAAATATTTTCTTCACTGACATTTTTTTTTGTGTGATGAAAATAAAAATATTTGATGAAATTTTAAATGAAATTGATTAATCGTAGGTATATTGATATATGTATTTTGTTTTAGTGTGAAAAGCATTATTTTAACATTTGAACCGTTTGTTATTTAAAAAGTACTAATTTTGTTTGTCTTAAACCATCTACCCTTAATCCTCTTGAGTTTAAGACAAAAATTAAGAAAATCGGCCAACCGGTTTTTATGCCTATATGCCGCAAACGAACGGCGCTAGATTTTTATAATATGTATATTTCGCGACCTTAGAACAATAGGGTTCTAACTGACATTTTTTTCAAAACTGAGTTATACATGTGGTCGTAGTAAATCGAGTATGCTCTTTCGATTCCTTTCATTCATTTTTGTCTATCTCTTTTAGTTTCCAATATAGTCAGTAAAAAAGCAGGAAACAAAGTTCTAAGTACATCAATTTAAAAAAAAACTAAGTTCATAAAGTTCTAAGTGGTAAATAGAACCTTGTGTACTTAAAAATATGAAAAAAAATGCAGATAGAACTTTGTTACACAACAAGATGTAGATAGAACCTCGTTGCTTTAAAATATTTAAACATTTCTTGTAGTTAAAACTAAGTAGGCTATGAATTCTTCTTTAATTTTAAATTCATCTAAAATGCATTTTAAACTAAATCTTTGTACCATTCGGTTTTAAAAGTTTGTGCTGTGTGATTTTCCAAATTTTTGTTAAAAATATTCATACATTTTACTAAGAAAGGGTAGGTATTTCTATTTTAAAAGTATATAAGGAATCAATGTCCTCTTCAATAACTACTATATTCAGATGACTTCGGAGTTTCTTTTGGAAGGCGAGATAATAAACTTAGAAAATGTGCCTGTTGTTGTCCTTGAGGATATTTTAATTGTCGATGAAAACAATCCTTCACCACAAGCCGAAGATTTAAATGAAAACATTGAAGTTGAATCTAATGAAATGGTAAGTGGGTTTGTTAAACAAAAGACTCGAAAGCGGAAAAGCAATGAAAAGAATTGGAAAAGGAACATTTTAAAAAGGAAATATCAGGCTGGTGAGGCATACACAAGTTCGAGGGGAAAAACAGTTCCAAGAAAAGAAATTAAAACGACAAAAAATTGTTTAAGTCAATGCAAGTTCCACTGTGCCGAGAAATTGACGACATCAGAACGTAAACAACTTTTTGAATCCTTTTATTTGTTAGATCGTGATGGTAAGACTAACTATATCTTAAAATCGACAATTAAAATGGAAACTTGTAGAAAAACAAAAAAAACTACTCCGTCTCGACGAAAGTTCACTTTCGAGTATTTTTTGGAGGTACTAGGAAACAGGATTCAGGTCTGTAAGCCCTTTTGGCTTGGAACATTTTCTATTTCCCAAAAATCTGTTTACAATGCGCACGAAAATAAAAAATTAACATCTGGTATGGCTAAAAAAGACAACCGAGGAGTTAAGTCTGTAAAAAGAATAAGCGAAAATAAGGTTGCAGAAATAAAAGAGCATATACGATCTTTTCCAACAATAGAGTCGCATTATTGTAGAGCCAAAACAAACAAACTTTATTTAGATCCAAACTTAAACATAACGAAAATGTATAACTTATACAAAGATACTGTTCTTGATCCTGTAAAAGAGAGCTTTTACAGGCATGTTTTCAATACGAACTTTAACCTTGATTTTCACCGTCCCAAGTCAGATAAATGTGGCCAATGTGAGGCCTATAATGCAGCACGAAAAGAAGACGCGTTAAGTGAAAAGTTTACAAAAGAACATGAGATCCACTTAAACTTAAAAAAGATGATGAGAGAACAAAAAGCTAATGATAAAGAATCAGGAGTTCCCATTTTAACTTTTGATCTGCAAAATGTTTTATCATGCCCAAGAGCTGAAATCGGTCCTATGTTTTACTGTTCAAAACTTAACGTTTACAACTTAACAGCTCATTTATCCACTACAAAAAAAGTTTACTGCGCTATTTGGACCGAATACACCGGTGGCCGAAGTGGAAACGACATTGCCTCAGCCTTCATAAAAATTTTGGAAAGGGTCTTCGAAGAAAATGTAATTACAAATTTGATAACATGGTCCGACTCTTGTGTTCCACAAAACAAAAATTCTATTATGACATTCGCTGTCCAGAATTTTTTAAAGACCCACCCTGATATCGAAAAAATAACAATGAAGTTCTCCTTACCAGGCCATTCAGGATTGCAGGAGGTTGACAATGCTCACAGCCAAATTGAAAAACATTTGTCTGTTAACGAGTATTTTTCGCCGATGGGACTCATCCGGCTCCTTAAAACCGTAAATATACGAAACCCATTAGTGGTAATACAAATGAAGTCTACTGATTTCAAGGACTTTGCAAAAGTTTCAAAAAACTGTTTTGAATATAAGAACGTACCGTTCACGAAACTTAAAATGTTAAAAATAACCCAAGTAGAAAATGAAGTCGGGTTTTCATTGAATTACGTTGAAGATGACGAAAACATGATTCCTGTTTCAGTACGAAAGGAGGCTTTAATAAAAACCCGAAAAAAGAAAACAACAACAACAACTGGACCCCTAGAAACAACAACTTCTTTACCCATAGATGATATCGAAAGTGTTCCGGAGAGAGGCGGTATCTCGAAAGAAAAAGAAAAACATCTTTTATCGATGTTCAAATACATGAGTTCATCTGATAAGGCTTATTACAAGGTCATTCTAAAGCTCGGTATGTATAACTAAATTAAAAAAATGTAGTGTTTATTAAATTTTAAAACTTTTTTTTTTTAAAGATGATGGAGCTGAACAAAACTAAAATGTGAACTTTTTTCCACTTTTCTTAAATCAAAATTTAAAACTGAATTTAAAATATCATTTTATGTTAACATAATGAATAAAGTAATTTGTGTTTTTCTTTCATTTATTAAAAATAAAAAAAAGAATAAAAACTTTGTTTAACAAAAATCTTTATTTCATTAAGCTAACAAGGTTCTATCTGAACAATTAAATTTCTTATCATGACACTAAGTTCTATCAGGTAATTAGAACCTTATTGTTCTATCCTCAAATGCCGTAGCGTTGAGCAACAAGGTTCTATCCATTTTTTCAACTACGTTTAATTGCCAAATTATGAATTATTTCATAGATATTTAAATTCAGATCAACATTATTTAACACAAAATTTGTGTTTTCAAAAAGTCGTGTTGATCCAAACAAAGATATAAAAGTTACAGACAAACAAAAATTCAATCTCTGTTTTCTCAAAAGTGACTTGGAGCCAGTTAGAACCCTATTGTTCTAAGGTCGCGATGTCATAATATCCGGCATTAAGGCTAACGTCCTGAATTAGAAGCGAAATTTACAGAAACGGTTTGTTCACCCATGAAAATGTGATGATTTGCCTAACATGGTACAAAGAAACAATATTTGGCAAACAGGCTTCCATTGTTTGGAACACAAATGTCAAAAATGCTTGCCGAGAGCAAGCAAATTAAAAAAAAATGAATTTGAATACTTGGAATTTTCAGTGAACCGGAAGGATATCCTCTTATTCATATTCAAATATAGTTAAATTATGCGTTCTCATAAGCACAATAAGAGTGGCAGGTTATGAGGGTAATTGGTGGCTGGGAGATTGTGTTTTTTCGTTTGTTTGTTTTCTGTTTGTATATAAAGGCCCATCACCTCTGTCGAGCAGGAAATCTTTATATGGGTTCTGACAGTGCTTATCAAAATTCGGAATAATTTTAATAATATGTAATTGGAAGCTCATATAGGACTTAGGTATGTTTAATATGTGTGCTTACATTGATGCCAGAAAGAAATTGTAGGAACATTTCAAGGTTAATACGCATTTTCTATTGATTTTTCTTAAGATTCAATACAAAATTTCTAGAACAAGCTTATCGTTGACATTTATGCATATTTTATGTTAAGTGCCCTTCTTTTTAAGTCTCCCTTGAAAGTATTGTTATTGATTCGTTTTTTCGGAACTAACGATTTTCCACTTCACCAAAACCAATAGAATACTTCTCACGAGTCCTTTTACAGTTTAACTCTTGTTCAACGCAAATCCTCAAAAGCTTCCTAAACTAGCTGTAAAGACCATCTGGTAAGGATAAGTCATGAATTTCAAATGCAATATAGTTGCATTTTAGTCTACATCCGGGGGTTTTCCTCAATTCCTTGATGGTTCCTTTTTACAGTTGTAATGTTGTGCTGTTGCGATGCAAATATAATGCCAAAAACATTTCCACAACATCCAGCTTTAGAGAGGATAAACTTGCATGCAACAAATCCCCGAGGGCAACAGCAAAAAGAATCAGATCAAAGACAAGAAACGAACAAAATTCTGTAGTTGAATGAGAATACCAACTGGATGATGGGCATCATTCGGGATGAGCAACGAAGTACAAATTGTATGTAAATTACAGTTTCTTCACGTTCCATGAACCTACTTATTGCCATTGGCGTAAGCTGGTGCATCCAAACACCTTTCAGGTCCAGAGAGAAACTTTTAGCCATTTTTACGTCTGCATCTGTGTGAGTGAAAAATGTTCTTTATTAACCTTTTAGAGTAGAGAACTTAAAGGAAAACAAAAGTGTACAAACAGAAGTTTTTCGTATGAACATAAAAACGTTTACTGTCAAAAGGTTTTTGTGAAACATATTTTCTTCATATTTTCGACTTAAAGGCGTCGAGGGGAGAAATAAAATTTCAAAGGAATGTAAACCAAGGTTTTTTTTAAGGAAAGATTAAACGGAAATGAATATCTGGTGCAGAATGTAAATGTCCTCTTAAATTATGAGCATTGTTCTAGGTTGTTGTTGGTTCTACTGAAGGAAGACGTTTACCCTTAAAAAAAATACGCGCCGTACATCTTTTCAATTTAAATGTTTTGCAAAACTTTTTTTCAAAAAAAGGAAACAAATAGAGTTCCTACCAAAAGCAACTCATAAACCTTATTTCACTTTTTGGAATCTTGGTGCCCCACGCCCACGTACCAATCTCACATTTGATGCAAGGAAAGCAGATTTTCGCACTATATCTTCCTGCATTGACTAAAAAAGCAGCCGTACGCTGTAATCACATACTGAGAATAGAAACCGTAAACTATGATCACAGACAGTAGCACCTGTTGTACACTATAATTACAGACTGAGAACAACAGCCGTACATTTTGATCACAGACATGAGAGTACCAGCTGTACAATCTACAATATAATCACAGACTGAGAAACCAGCTGTGCGCCTTAATCTACAGACTGAGAAAGCAGCTGTATACTTTAATCACAGACTGAGAATAGCAGCCGTACACTTTTTAAAGTTTCACGTCAATTCTGGACTAGCCAGTAGCCACTTATCATTTTATCAAAAATATTGAGAGTATTTTCAAGATGTTATTAATGTAATTGATTAATAAATTAAAACTCTGCTTGCTTATAGTGTATTTTTGTTGCTCTTTTAAGGATTTTCTTACGGAAACACAATGTGAATTACTATTCGATAAAGTCAAATACGTATATGAAAATATATGGATGGCAGCGATGTGTATGGATTTATGTTTCTTTACACAATCCAAATTGTTGTCTGTCTTTCGAAGTTCGCACTATCGAATTTGATTTTCATCCTAAGACTATTCGAAATCGTAGCAGATTTATACAGGCGACAACTTTCTTTGTGTATTGCAATATATAGTCCATATCGTTGATCTTGAAATGGTAGATTGCTTAGAGAAGTTTATTATGTATTAATATTTTTGATGCTAAAGAATTTCAAAGTTTACCCAGTTGACCTATTTTGACCAAAAATTATACTTGTCCATTAGTTAATTATAGTCTCAAACACCACTGTGGTCCTGCCTGTGTCTATTGTTCTTACAGCTGACAATGATATTTCCATTATAACAAAGAAACCATATCAAGACAGGTGCCATCGAGTATAAATATTTACCCAAAGTAACCCAGTTTCACATGTCAAACAAAGTCATTAAACAGAAAGGACTATGAATCAAGATAACCTCATGAAAACCACACGTGTGTGTATTCTCAGTTTATATACGGAAATAAACTGATCTATTCTTTGAACTTTGCAACATCATCAGGATGAAAAACACCACAAAATTTCATCACACAGAAAACACATGAGATAAAATTCATTTTCGAAGCCATTTTATTGTGTGAATTAACAAGGTCAATGCATCACATGGTAAACCATCAGTATTCTTTGCTCGAAGAAGCAGATAACTTAAAAGGTTCGAGAACCGAAAGATTAGATCAACAAAATCTGTCATCATCTTTGTTTTAATTAACTACTCTTAGTCTTTAGCTTTTTCCATCCGTTTATGATGATGATGGAGAAACAAACAAGCTCCTATCAATTTTCTTTTGTTTTCAAGGAGTGATGCATGAAGTTTATCTCGTGTTTGTATATTTAATGGATTTATCCAAAGCAAGAGGGAATCTTTGGAAGAACTTGAGTTGATTTATGAAAGTGCTCCCTGAGTTTCCACGTGCAAACCTCAAGTCTTGTTTGAAAACTTTCCATCACATCAACTTTGCAAAACCCACACAAAAAAACGTTTGGCCTATGAAAGGAGCAAACGAGGTCCTGTAGAAGTTGTTATGTAATAAATCCTTCGAAATTTTCGTAAGAGCCATCAATGTGTTGTTTTCCTATTTTTCCCCTTTAGACATTTTTCTCTGAGGCAAAAATTTGGTTCGGAAACAAAGTTTTTGGCAAGAACTTAGCATTTAGAGGGAAAAGGTTCAACGCGGTATTTATTAGCCCATTTGGTATGCTGTGTTGAGGGGTTTTGTTTTAATTTTTGTTTCGGTTAAGAATTTGCCAAATAAATGGGTTCTGATTTGTGGTACTTCAGGGGCTTTTATACGGCAGAAAAAAGGGATAATTCTCGAAGACCTAAATCAAAACAATACAGATACAGCTGACAGCAGCGGTCTAGACATAAAACAAGACCGTCTGCTGTTTTTGTTTCGTTTTTGGTCTTTAAGTGACAACTATGCGCAAATCCACTACGTGATGGTATTTAAGGGATATCATAAGCGAAAGGATAAGCGATTTCGGTGGTGGCGATAATGAGATAAATTTATTGCGGAAAAAAATGTCTTCATGACTTCATTCTTAACTCTTGGTAAGATTGTATTGAAGAAGAAAGACAGAAAAGGGTTCATTTCATCTGCGGAACGTTTTGGAATTTATATCATTTAAACGGTTTGAAAAACAGGAAGTTGTATTTGTATTAAAAACAGTTTTGGGCCTTGTTTAAGAATTTGAATTTGAATTTTGAATTTTATTAAAGACTTAATGGTATCTAGGGAAAACCAATTTAGTGCTGAAATAAGGCCGAGAATTTATTTAAAGCAATCCAAAGAGGTCAGTTCTCGTTGCGATCTCACACGAGTCAGACGTGTATCTATTTTCTCTGTAATACAAAGTCATAGTCAAAATAGCCCCTAAGCGAGTAAGAAGCGAAAGTGACGAAGATCATAGATCTTCAATCGCTAAAAAATGAAATGTCTTCTCGGTCAAATAATCCGAACTTTAAGGATAGTGATTATTGGACCCCGCTCCAAACCCATCCGGATACCGATGTTAATGACGACGAAATGTCGATCCAGGAATCGCGTAATGTTAAAAAGGCACAAACACCGCCAATCAAATTACTTCACAAATCAAGTGAATTCGTTCATACTTTGATGAAGAGTATCAAAGTCCAAGACTACTTCATAAAAAAAATGTCCATCGGAATAAAAATATTTTGCGAGTCTTCAGACTCATTTAAAACAGTGTCCAGTGCTCTCATTGAACAAAATTGTCAATTCTTCACTCATAATAATAAAAGTGATAGATCATTTAAAGTAATTCTCTTTGGATTAGATGAAATTGAAATCGAAATTTTAAAAGCCGAGTTACTCTCACTTGGTCTTAAATGCAAAGACTTAAAAATGATAAAAAAAAAACTACGAAAAATACACCGAAGTATTTTATATTGTGTTCTTAGAAAATGGGTCTGTAAAAATCTCAGATCTAAGAAAGAACATTAAACACATTCTTCGCACCCAAGTCCGATGGGAGTTCCAAAGAAAATCGAAAGGTAGGATAACCCAATGCCATAACTGCCAGATGTATGGCCATGGTGAACGAAACTGCAGAGTTAAAACTTATTGTGCAAATTGTTCTGAAAACCACAAAACAGTGGATTGCAAAGCAAATGGCATTTCTAAATGTGCCAACTGCCACGGTAACCACAAATCAACTGATACAGCATGTCCACGTCGAGAAAAGTACATGCAAATTAGAGGGTCAACATCTTCCAACAAAAATCGATCACCTGATCACTCTGACCGTATTCAAAATCATGCAAGAATTGCACCAAATTATATGAGCTCTCATGATTTCCCCTCCCTTCCGACAAGTAATCGTCATCAACAGGCTTCATCATCATCATCTGCTTCAGCTACACAATTACAACATCCTCGCTGGACCCACAGAGGAGGTATACCTAGAGTCGCAACTCAAGGCATTTTACTCTCTTTCGACTAAAAAAATTAAATTTTATAAAATATACTACCCAATTCAAATGTATTGGTTTTTCAATGCATTTCAAATGGGAGGCCAAACCAATACATTTGCAATGGGTAGTATATTTTTCTCTTATCCCAAAATTTTTTGGACAGTGAATTTTTAAAAAAGAGAACGAGTTGTGACTCTAGGTAAATAGGTTCTCTATGATACTCCCTTTGAACTAGAAAATATAAATCATTATGAACAAGTAGACGAAAAGATCGAAATTATAACCAAAAGTATTGTGGATAGCATTGATGTGTTATGTCCAAAAAAGACCATTACTAATAGAACTACAGTAATCCCTAGTTATATACTTAACGTTATAAAGCAAAGAAACTATGTTAGAAGAAAATGGGCTAGATTCAAAAATGAAAATGACTTTCATTTAATGAATGCTCTCACAAAGAAAATGTCTCTTGAAATCTCAAAATTCAAAAACAACTCTTGGAACAATAAGCTCTGTTCTCTAGACCCAAACTCTAAACCATTTTGGAATATCGCCAAGGTCTTAAAAAATAGAAATAGATCTATACCTCACCTTGAACATAATGATTGTCTTATTGTTACCCATGAAGACAAAGCAAACATTTTTGCTGAAGCTTTTGCACAAAACTTCAACAATCCTCTGTTGTCACAGTTTAGCTCGGTAACTGGGGCTGTAACTAACTCAATAAATACTTTAAGTAACACATTAGTGCCCGTACCGGCAGATGTTTAAGTTTCAAGCGAAGATGTTGAGTTTTTTATTAACGACTTGAGAATAAGAAAAGCTGCCGGTTTTGACTGCTTAAAAAACATTTACTTGAAGGAATTACCTAAAATTGGCATTCGATTTATTTGTCTCATTATTAATGCCTGCCTAAAGTTACACTACTTTCCAGAATCATGGAAGGTGGCAAAAATTATCCCTATACTTAAACCAGGAAAACCACCAAATAAAGCTAGTAGCTATCGTCCAATTAGTCTTTTAAGCAGTCTCAGTAAAATAGAAAGAATAGAAAATGGAAAAAGTTATAAAAACTAGACTCTTAAGTTTTCTTGATACCAACAAAATTATACCAAACAATCAGTTTGGATTCAGACAATGACATAATACTTCTCACCAAGTTTTACGTATATGTAATCATGTGAAGGATAAATTAACTCTAAAGCAATCTACTGGTCTTGTACTCTTGGATGTAGAAAAAGCATTTGATAGCATATGGCATGAAGGAATTATACACAAACTCAACCTCTTTGGTTGTCCCGAATATATGATTAAGTTTATTCAAAGCTTCTTAAAAGGGAGAACATTTAAAATAAACCTTAATAATATAGGTATGTTCAAGCACTAAGAATATATATTCGGGAGTTCCTCAAGGTTCAGTTTTAGGACCTCTCCTGTACAATATTTATGTTTCAGATTTCCCAGACCCCCTTAACTGCAATATAGCTATGTTTGCCGATGACACTGCTATATTCAGCTCAAATGAATTGGGATTCAATATTGAAAATTCACTTCAAAATGCACTTGATATTATACTTGAATATTTTGAATCGTGGAAAATAAAAATTAATGCGGATAAAACACAAGCTATCTTTTTCACCAGAAAAAGAAAAGTTAGTGCTTTACCGCTAAGTAATCTAAAAATTGGAAATTCTGACATTCCGTGGGTCGATTCTGTCAAATATCTTGGTGTATATTTAGACAAGACATTAACCTCCCGAATTCAAGTGAACAATACATTGAATAAAATAAGTATAGCCACTAAAATGCTATACCCATTGATCAGTCGACGATCATGCTTAAGTAAACGTAATAAAATTACTATATTCAAAGCCATTTTTCAAGCAATTATTCTTTATGCCTGTCCAGTATGGGGAAGGTGCGCAAAGTCACATACATATAAATAAACTTCAAATTGCTCAAAATAAAACCTTGAAAATGATGTTAGACCTGCCCTGGCACTTCTCAACTTCACAATTGCACGAGAGAAATGGTGTACTAAAAGTCTCAGAGAGAATTGAAAAACTTAATGAAAAGTTTTTTAACAATTGTAAAGATTCAGAAAATGTCCTTATAACGAACTTGCAAATGTCATAAATATTATAAATGTTTCATTATTATTTATTTATATATTTATTCATTAATTTATGTATTTGCTTGTTTGTTTTTTTTTTATTATTTATTTATTTATTATTTATTTATTTACTTATTTATTTATTTTATCTATCAATTATTTATTAAATTTGTTATTTATTTCTTTACATATTTATTTATATATTTATTTATTTGTTGTTTATTTATTAAATGTTATTTACCATTTCCTTATTAATTACTTGTTTATTTACTTTGTATAAATATATATATTTATTTATGTTTGATTATTTATTTATACCTTTTTGTTAAAGCATGTAAAACGTAATGTTTATTAATTAATTAATTTATTTATTTATTTTTGTTTATAATCCTGGTAGTTCCATTAGCTTTAAGTTTATATTTTTTATCCAATCAACAGATTTCTCAAATAAAGAAATCCTTAGTTTAAGATACAATTATTTCAAATGAAGGTTTTTTCACGTAGTTTTCCTTCAATAGTTTTTCATTC
Organism: Sphaerophoria taeniata; assembly: GCA_943590905.1. Taxonomy (NCBI): domain Eukaryota; kingdom Metazoa; phylum Arthropoda; class Insecta; order Diptera; family Syrphidae; genus Sphaerophoria; species Sphaerophoria taeniata. The sequence goes on along the minus strand of OX016540.1, from coordinate 16,511,289 downwards.
AATCAATTAATTAGCATACCGAAAGATAATTTTTCCTCAGTTGTAAGATATAAACTAAATATCATATCTCTGTGCAAGCTGTGAGTATTCACTAAGATTTATGTAAATTGTAACGCTTTATTCTACGACGTCAATAAATATCTATCTATCTATCAATCCAAAGAGGTCTTTTTCGCACTTTTCAAGATGACAGACAGGTCTTCATATCTTAACATCCATACTTAAGGTGAAATGAACATCGTTCGTCTCCAAAAAAGACCAAACCAACTAGAATACCGAAAAACAGTTAACTACTGATACTTCTTTGGCTTTTATTTCACGTTAATCGACCTTGATTAAGACTGACGGTACGACAAAAGCCATAATCACATATACACACGAATGGAATTTCTGTCGCCCTTAAAATATCACAAAAATTCGCAAAACTTGGCAAGCGTTTTCTTCGGAAATTCTATCAACTCCTGGCATTCACCAAAAACACCACAACAGTATCTACTATCAAGATTGAATGAAAAAACCAGCGAGAAACAGGAAAAAAGCACAAAATACGAACAATATCATCTCCAATCATCCCATTCGCCACACAAACTATAGGTACATAATCATCGGATTATTTAAACTCGAGTTGTTACATATCTCGTTCCAATGAAAAGGATTCCTCGGCCAATATACTATAACAAAAGACTTGACTTGTGTGGATACACATTTTTTTTTTTTAAGGTTGGCAGTTTGCACATGTGGTCCCTGGTCAAGATTCACAATGCAATTATCATGAATTTCACAGAATAACCCACAGAAAACTAGAATTGAAATGGATCCAACATCAGTCCCAGTTAAACAAAACACAAAAGTTTCCGGAAAAACGAAATAACAAAAGAAATAAATCCAAGAAATGCAAAACTGTTATAAGGGCTTAGCTCTATAGCAGATAAAGTACGTATAAGTGCCATTGTGCCATATACATATGCGACAAAATGAATTTTACTGTCGCAATTCATGTTGGGGTTTGAGTTTTTGGTTTAACACATTTTGTCATCAAGGATCTGAATGCAGGAAAGAATATATGAGAATTGATGAATCTGGCTGGGAAGTTTAAAGGCTTTTTACTTGGCTTTAAGGTTTATTGACTTAATTTGGGTTTGCTTTTATTTCTGTAGAGTAAAAAGTATATAGTCTTGAGCGCCACTCTTATTTTATTGGCAAAAGAATGCACATTTAAAAAGTTTCTTTATTTGATTAAGCTTAACTGAATTTTTTGAAACGGTGTTCAATCGAAAGCTCATACTTATTGAACAATCTATTATGATACCTACCTCTTGTTGAAGGGTAGATTCCTGGCAGTGTAACAATTTAACTATTAACTCAGCGCATACTCGCAATTTCACGTTCATACTTCTGGGCATATTTATACTGCCAACAGCTCTCGATTGTTGGAGCGATTGCAAGTTAATTGAAATTTAATTATTCTTTTCCCAAGCTTCAGTCAACAGTGTTCATTACATTACATTTCACAGTACTTCGCACATAAATGTAACGAACTACAGACACATAGCAGCACTGGTGACTGAGACCATCGGCTGGGACAGAACAATACATTAATACAACAGAGAGAGACAGATAGACACATAGAAAGAAAGCACACATAACAGAAACCTACGTGGCTCAGAGGAGGAGACTTAGATTTGTATTGTCTCATGTTATCGCACAGGTGGCCTCAGATAAGCTGGCGATTTTTGTAGAAAAAGAATGCTGCTGAAGCTGGGGTTTGAACCCGTAGCGTTCGGCTTAGCAATCCACTACTCTATCCTCTGAACCATGGCCACCTGCTCGTAATGAATACGAAAATGGTTTTAATCGGAGTATTGCCAGGGGGCTTAGTTTTGACTGACTTACAAATTACCAGTGGCCTTTTTATGTCGGACATGATGAACATTTCAAAACCATGCAAACTTCAACAAATCACAATTTCAAGTGGGTGTGGCGCATTATGAATTTTTGAACAAAACCAAATTGTTCTCCTTAAAATAGTGTGTTCCAAATAACGTTTCAATTTTTTTTTTCCTTCGCTATTTTACCTTTCATGCATACAAAACTCTTCGCGGTTTTATTCGGAAAACGGGAAAACATTTTTTTTTACAGAAAAACTTCAGCACCACTGACAGAAACTTAAGGACTTTAAGGACAGAAGCAGGAAGTTCTTGCTTACTCGCATGTTTTTTGTGTATTTTTGCTTGTTTCTTGTATTCCCAGTCGGATATGCTTGAAAAGAAAACAATGAAAAAACATCCCACGACACGAAAAAGAACAAATAAACTGAATAAAGCTTAAGAAACGCGGCAGCATCGTCGTCGTGTTAGTGGTTCTTGTTTGGAGTTTATTTAACAGGTACTCTGAACACTGACATGAACTACTATTTTCTTTGCATCTTTTGCTGGTGAGTTGGGATAAAAGGATAAAAACAGGAACAAACCCATTAAACTGAAATACATGATAAAGCTTGGCTGACCCGAATTCAAAAGTTAAAAGGATCCTCAAGCTAACAATGTGAGGAGATGGTTTTATTTTTGTTAACAGGGGAGTGTGTGTATTTGTTAAAACCGCTAAATTCTAGGAGCTGGAATTTATTGTTAATTGCAACACGTTCCTAAGTTAAGAAGATCTTGTAGTGAAAAGTTTTCTCGTCTTCTAGGAGCTCATTACTAAGCCAGGTGCATCAAGTAGATTCTCATGATGGACAAGAATATAGCTTAACCTATTTTCTTATTTTGTTCAAAATCTTCGTGGGTAATGGAAGACTAAAGTAATCTCAGAGTGGTAATTGAAAGAATGCATATTTTATTTTCTTCAAACAAGCTCCTTACGCAACATTTAATATTCATCAGTTGCAAATTTAACAAAATTCAAAATTTGTAGATGTTGCATCTCCATTCAAGTCTTTGATTCAAAAATAATAAAGAAAACCGAAAATACCAAATACCAAACTATTAAATAAAGTCTACGCATGTCTCCAAAATTCATCATATTCAATTAGAAAACAATCAACTCCCAACACGCACTGTACATACATTATTAAAACATTTGTAAAAACCATCCATCCACCTGAAAAAAAAACTCCCCAATGCCCAGACATTTTCAAACATTTCAAAGAATATTATAAACATCAAGTAAACAAGGATCTGTTAACATAAGGGATACCTAGACCTTTCATTTGCAAATAGAGATTTTGGGCATATCTACTACTTGTGGTCAGGCTGTTTGGTTGAAGAATTTTCAATTGTATGATTCAATTGTTGTCCTACAATTTGAGGATCAAATATACAAACGACCTGCAGATATATCTGCTGTAACCAACCAATAATCAGAGGTTGAGAAAATGTCAATTGAAGACAGATACTTGCCAAATATTTCGACAAATGAAACCACACTAAGCTCATAGGACATTTAATTCTATGATGTCTCTTGAGAATTTTGTTTAAAGTACGTTATTCCGAACAATCAAGAGCATTTTGTTTTAGATTTTGGAATGGGAATGGGAAATTGTGTTTCTGTAATCGAAGATTGTTATTCAAGAAGGGTGTTTTTGAGTGTTTTCATTTGGAACGAGTTACAGGACGTTGGAAAAACCACAAAGTAAATTTTGTATCCTAAATTGATTTTAGATTTCAATTTTTGATTTATTCCGACAGTCATGTGTGATAATATTTGCATTTTCATTTTCTTAGTGAATTCCAACAATTCCTTTTAGTTTGGCGAAATCAAATTTAGAATCGAAGACCTAGTCATGAAACGTTGCTCTCCAAAAAGTAAGTATACGCCACCACCGTTCTATATTCTGGAAATATGGTCTTTTTTGATGAAATAATCTGAATAAAACCAGTCATGTGTTGAAATTTACATGCACAATCTTCGCACACGTCAAGAAAATTCAGAAAACAAAAAAAAAAGCAAAAAATGCATCACCTATTTATCAATCATGCAAAGCAAATATATTGTAATATTCGGCTTGGTCCGACAATTAAAACTTATTCACTTTTTAAATAAAACACAAATTCACTTTATTCAAATCACTCACAAATTTATTTATTCAACACTTTCAATTATAACTTTGCAAACACAGAGTACTTTTCTTTATCGCAGTTCACAATTAATTAAATTCGCCTCGCCCAAACGGCTATTTATATCAAAAATGATGGGTTCTAGAAACTACTATTGGTTCCTATTGGTTCTGAAAGTTCGAGAAGCTCTCTATTTACAAATAAAAAAAATACTGGGATTTTTGTAGGGGCTAACGTTCTTAATGCTAAACAAAAAGTTTCTCTTAATCTTAATTAATTATTGCCCCTCACGAGTGTTTACTACTACAATTAAACGATATTAAGTAAAGAGAGTATGTACATTAAATAAACAAGAGATACAGAGTAAGTAAAGAGAGTAATGAAAAGTGTGTACATTAAATATAGAAAGAGATACAGAGAGTAAGAGATAATAAAGTATACACATTAGTATTAGACATTACAATAGAAGGAGATACAGAGCGTATGAGATAAATAAAGTGTATACACATTACATTGCCCCCTCCTTAGGATTGATCGTCCCGAACAAATCCATCATCTTCATCACCACTGTAGCGATGTAGTCGGTCGCGATGTACGACTTTAAGTTTACCTCTGACTCCTTTTTGTATCCGGTACACGACGTCGTTGATTTTGCTAATCACTGTATATGGACCTTCCCAGTCCCGTTGAAGTTTCGGTGACAACCCTTTTTGTCGATGGGGATTGTAAAGCCACACTCGATCTCCTGCTTGGAACTCTGTTGTTGTCGCTCGTATATCGTAGCGTGTCTTCATTCGGTCACTGGACATCTTTATTTTTGACCTAGTATCGTCGTGGATCTGAAAGAGTCTTTCTCTGAGGTCATCCAAGTAGTCATCCTCGGCTTGCGGTTCCGACGTGGGACATCCAAATTTAATTTCACTCGGCAATCTGATGTTCCTTCCCATCAAAATCTCAGACGGTGTATGGCCAGTTGAGCTATGTCTTGCACTTCGATACGCCATCAAAAACAGTGGAATGTGTCGATCCCAATCTCGCTGGTTGTCGTCCACAACTTTGCAAAGATGTTCCTTAAGGGTTCGGTTGAACCGTTCGACCATGCCATCAGATTGTGGGTGGAGTGGTGTTGTTCTTGTCTTCTTGATGTGAAGAAGCCCACAAACTTCCTGGAATATGTTTGATTCAAAATTCCTTCCCTGGTCGGAATGCAGTTCTAATGGAACACCGAATCTGCTCACCCAGTTGAACACAATTTGGTCTGTGACTGTTTTGGCTTCTTGATTCGGAATGGCGTATGCTTCAGGCCACTTGCTGAAGTAATCCATGACGACCAGAATATAACGATTTCCATTATTTGTTTCCGGAAATGGACCCGCCACGTCTATTGCAATCCTTTCAAAGGGTGATCCGACATTATACTCCTGCATTTGGCTGTGATTCTTTTTGTTTGGGCCTTTGGTGGCAGCACAGGTATCACATTTTCGGCACCACTTCTCGACATCTTCCCTTGCATGTAACCAATAGAATCGTTGTCGAACCTTTTCTAGCGTCTTGTTTACTCCTAGATGGCCTCCCGAAACTCCATCATGCATCTCTCGCAGAACGTCCATAATCTTCGATCTCGGTAAGACTAGCTGCATTACATAGGACTTTCCATCTGCTGATTCCCACTTACGTCGAAGGACACCTTCTTGGACATGCAACGAGTCCCACTGTGCCCAATAGGCCTTTAGAGCCGGACTTCTGTCGGAGATATCAGCCCATTCCGGTTTTTCCTGGTGTTCCTTGCATGCGAGGATGTGTTCAATATCTGGGTCCTCTTGTTGAGCCTTCCTCAACTCGTCGTTGCTCCAGCCATAAATGGGATCGGTTCTGGTTCGTAGGACAGTAACCACTTCTCTTTCTTCTTGGCGTCTGCAATGCTTACAGTCTTGCTTACATGGTCTCCGAGACAGTGCATCAGCATTTGAGTGAAGCTTCCCCTTCCGATGTTGAATTTCATAATCGTACGTCTGCAGCCTCTCAATCCATCTCGCCACTTGACCCTCTGGATTCTTGAAATTCAAAAGCCAGTTTAGTGCTCCATGGTCGGTTCGGAGAAGAAACTTCTGTCCATAGAGATACTTATGGAAGTGCTTTGTTGCCAAAATCAGTGCAAGAAGTTCTCTTCTGGTCACACAATAGTTTCTTTCCGACTTTGAGAGTACCTTGCTGTAATAGGCAACCACCTTTTCTTCGCCATCATGTACCTGTGACAATACAGCACCAATCCCGACATTGCTGGCATCAGCATCAATGATGAACGGTTTTCCTGGAGTCGGGTAGGTCAGCACTGGTGCATTACACAAGCGTTGCTTGAGCTCTTGAAAGCTGCGCTCGCACTCACCTGACCATTTAAACTGCTTTCCCTTTTCCGTTAGCTGATGTAGACTCTTGGCGATCTCAGCAAAGTTCTTTACAAAGCGCCTATAGTAGGTGGCTAGACCCAGAAAGCTTCGGAGTTGGTGTTTGTCCTGTGGTGTTGGCCAATTCTTCAAGGTGTCAACCTTATCAGGATCCGTCTTAACTCCTTGGGATGAGATGATATGTCCCAGGTATTTCACTTCGGTTTTGAAGAGTGAACACTTTTCTGGATTGAGCTTGAGGTGGGCTTCTCGAAGTCTTTGGAACACGGCTCTCAGATTTGTACAATGTTCGTCAAATGTTTTCCCGTATACGATGACGTCATCCAAATAGACCAGGCAAGATTTCCAAGTGAGTCCTTGCAGGACGCATTCCATAAGGCGCTCAAAAGTCGCTGGAGCATTGCACAGTCCAAAAGGCATCACTTTGAACTGCCACAATCCGTTTCCTGTCGAGAACGCTGTCTTCTCTTTGTCTTCAGGATGGATTTCTACTTGCCAGTATCCACTTTTCAAGTCCAACGTTGAGAACCATTGTGCTCCTTCCATTGCGTCCAGAGTATCACTGATCCTAGGCAGAGGGTAGCTATCCTTCTTGGTCACATCATTCAACCTTCGATAGTCTACGCAAAAGCGGGTTGATCCGTCTTTCTTCTTTACCAGGACCACTGGATACGCCCAAGGGCTTTTAGAGTTTTCGATCAAACCGTCTTCTTTCATGGTGGTTATCAGTTCTTCAACCTCACCTTGTTTGGCTAGTGGAAGGCGTCTTGCAGGTTGACGGATCGGCTTTACATCCCCGGTGTTGATTCGATGTTGAACCAGTTGTGTTCTGCCATATTTCCCTTGCGATGACGAAAAGATGTCTGCAAATTCTTCGAGGAGACCTTCTGCAGTTCTTCGTTGTGGGTGGCCAAGATTAGATGACTTGAGAATGTTCGTCTTTATGGAATTCACTTCTTCGAACTTCAAGGTATGCCTTGGCTCTTCTTCGTTGATTCTTGTAATCGCTGATACAGATTCGCATTGTCCGACAATCTCACCTTTTCTAAGCTTAACTTCGTACGGCTTGATGTTCAGTATTCGTACGGGAACCATGTTCTTTACAGGTCTAACAAGAGTCTTCCCAATGGTGACGTTTTGGGAGGACTTTAGAGATGCTGGTTCGACCATGAGGTATCGATGGCTGCCAGGCTTACCCTTCAATTTCGTCCACACGAATACTTCTGAAGAAGCAGGCAAAGTCAGATCTTCTTTGATGACGGTTTTCACAGACAATGAGGTCTCATACGAGTGGATCCCATAGATCATCGGAATCTCGATGTTTCGATATTTCAGGACTTGGTTCCCGATGTCCAATATCACTCCGTGATCTTTCATGAAATCGACGCCGACAATGCACTCGTCGCATATATCTGCTACCAGGAACAGGTGAGAGAATTCCAGCTCTGCCATCCGGATCTTAAGACGTACCTCACCATAGACTTTTGCGGCTTCTCCAGTTGCAGTCCTTAGACGATAGCTGTTGGTGTTGTGGAGCCATGTCTTCTTAACGAGGTCCTGCCGTACAATGGACGCCGTGGCACCGGTGTCGATGGTAGCCACACATTTGTTTCCGTTTATACTTGCTTCCACGGTCAGGCTCTTGTTGTCACGTTTCGTTTGAGAAACCTGGATGTCGTTTCTGGGGCCATCGATACCAGAAACCAGCTTCTGCCCCTCGAAGTTGGTTCTTATTCGTTTCCCGGGTGGGAAACAGCTTCGGAAGCAACGTTGTTGGTGTTACTTTGACTTGTTGAGTAAGTTCTGTTTCCACAGTGTTGACATGAGGTTCGTCTTCGCGGTAATCTGCACTGTCGTTGAAGATGCCCAGTCTTGTTGCAGTTCCAGCATCGTGCTGGTCCGTCTCGCTGACTCCTTTCCAGAGTAGCCTTCTGACAAGAGCATTCTTGGACTTCCAATTCTCTCACGCGATGCACGTTTTGGGAAGCTTGTTCTGCAGCTTCCATTGTTAGAGCGAAAGCCAATGCTTCTGGTAGTGTTTGCTTTCCGGCAGTGCGAATAGCCCTTTGGAGATTTATATCGCCCACAGCTCTCACAAAGGCTTCAACAGCAAGTTGATTAATTATCTCGTTGCCAGCTGTTGGGTATGCCAGGTGAACTAATCGCTCGATATCTGCCTGAAGCTGCTGCAGAGTTTCACCTCTTTTCTGTGTCCTGTTGTTTAGTTGTACTCGGAAGACTTCTGTCATGTGGCTATCCCCAAACCGCTGTTCGATTGCGTTTACCAGAACTTTGAAGTCACCGTTCTTCTCTGCTGGGATGGTTTGTAGCAGTTCAGCAGCTGCTCCTCTCAAGGCAAGTGTAAGAGCAATGTATTTTTCGTCATCGTCCCAGCCGTTTGTTAACGCTGCTGCTTCAAACTGTTTCTTGTAGATTGTCCACGGTATCTGACCATCAAAGCTTGGAGGATTCACTTCTCTCTTCCTTGAGCACTCACCAGAAGGTTCTCGAGCTTTCATCTTTCGCACTTTTTCTAGTTCGCTTGCAATGGTTTCGATCTGGTCGTCTATTTTCTTGAAACGTGCATTAGTCGTTGAATTTTGTTTTTCGACACGCTCATCGAGAGTATTGATTTTGTCTTCGAAGTCCGCAAACCTGCCTTCTAGCAGATTTTTCTGTTCATCAAACCGATCTCGAACGTCATCCCTTTGAGCTTGTAGTTGTTTGAGGACATTCTCTTGCTCGGTCTTCTGCTCGTTTCTTTGAGTTTCTAGTTGCTCCCGAACATTCTTTTGATTCTCTTCAAATTTGGCTAGAAGAAGTGTCATCATGGTAGATAAGTGGGCAGTTGCATTTACCTCTTTCGATTTTGCTTCCACTTCGAAAGCAAACGTATCTGGGTCTTCATTTTGTTCTTCCAGATATTCCTGTAGCCGTTTTACGAGTTCGATTTTACATCCTGCCCCACTTAAGCCACGTTTGCTTAATTCGGCCTTAAGCTCAGCGACAGTTAGGTCTTTCAAAACTTTACTCATTTTTTTTGTTTTTTTTTTGTGTTTTTAACTTCACTATTTCACACAAAATAGTTTAATCACTGTTCACTGTTTTATTCTCAATAAGTTTTAATCCCACTTCTGACACCAATGTAATATTCGGCTTGGTCCGACAATTAAAACTTATTCACTTTTTAAATAAAACACAAATTCACTTTATTCAAATCACTCACAAATTTATTTATTCAACACTTTCAATTATAACTTTGCAAACACAGAGTACTTTTCTTTATCGCAGTTCACAATTAATTAAATTCGCCTCGCCACCAAACGGCTATTTATATCAAAAATGATGGGTTCTAGAAACTACTATTGGTTCCTATTGGTTCTGAAAGTTCGAGAAGCTCTCTATTTACAAATAAAAAAAATACTGGGATTTTTGTAGGGGCTAACGTTCTTAATGCTAAACAAAAAGTTTCTCTTAATCTTAATTAATTATTGCCCCTCACGAGTGTTTACTACTACAGTTAAACGATATTAAGTAAAGAGAGTATGTACATTAAATAAACAAGAGATACAGAGTAAGTAAAGAGAGTAATGAAAAGTGTGTACATTAAATATAGAAAGAGATACAGAGTAAGTAAAGAGAGTAAGAAAAGTGTGTACATTAAATATAGAAAGAGATACAGAGAGTAAGAGATAATAAAGTATACACATTAGTATTAGACATTACAATAGAAGGAGATACAGAGCGTATGAGATAAATAAAGTGTATACACATTACAATATATTAATTTTCATTCGTATGGAAATTAATTGCCACAAAGTAAATGCAAACAAATATGTTTTTATTTTTTTATTTCAATTATTTGTTGGGCTAAATAACGTGTGGTATATCTCTTATGAATGATGTATTTGTCATTGAAAAGAAGTCTCCTTCTTACTAGTTTTACTGACATTGTGTATTCCTCTTAAATGAATTTTTACTTTTTTTCCATTTGAAGTGGTGTTTAAAATTAAGTATTATTGTTAAAAATTATATCACGTCAAGGGGCTCAAATAAAAACGAATTAGCACGATTTATTTTTAATTCAAAGAAGCGTAATTAAAAAGCATGTTATTAAAACCACAGCTAGATCTATTTTATCGACAACAAAGATAGCAGCGGTAACACATTTTAATATAATTAAAACATAAATTAATCTCTAAAGTTGCCAAACAAAAAATGCCTAACTACTCTAATGAGATTTCAGCTTTGATAATTAAAATTACCACATTAATTTAATTTGATGTACAAACATAAAGTCATTATTTCAGATTTCAGATTTGTTTGGAGATATGTTAGATATTTCTATTATTATTATTTTTTAATAAACATAAAGAGCTTTTTATGTCAATAAATTATTTTTTTAATTATTATAGATTTATGATGATGTTGAACACAATTTTTGACTTACATAATTGTTATTTTTGAATAACAAAGTTTTTTGAGTTTAAAATAAAACAATTTTTTTAATCAAATAAGCAGTCCAAATTTAAAGCAGAAAAGCATTTAACTGTTAACTTTATTGAAAATGTTGTTAAATAAAACCAAAACATCACCTATCAATTCAAACAAGTCCACATCTGCTATCGCAATTTTTTCAAAAGCGTGCCAGACATGATTCTTATATCGTTTAAATGGAAGAGGAATCCTGGACCAAAGGTACAAAATGGTATCAAAATGTTCCAAAAAATGCAGAAAACAAGGAAAAAATTGAAGTTCTCAAAAATAGCTTAAAACAGCAGCTATCAAAAGCCAAAAAAATACGTTTTTAGAGAATCTCTTGAACAACACGCTTACATTTAAAATGTGTATCTACTAGATACTTAAAATAGAGGAGAAATCATGAACCTAAGGTACAAATCTTTGAAAAAGTCATAAAAACTAGGATGCTATCGTTTTTTATAAAAAAATAATTTTTTAAGTGATTACTGATTACCAATTTGGGTTAAGAAGTGGGAAATCGACTGCACTTTTGAAATTATGCGATGAAATTTACAATAGTTTAAACAGTTCTCAAATTCCATCAGCACATTGATATCAGTAAGGCTTTTGATATGGTGAAGCTGAACCATTCCTTGTTATTAGATAAACTCTATAAAGTAGGATTTAGAGGCATGAGGAATGACATATAATTGGTTTTCTTTTTATTTATCAAACCGTAAACAAGTTGTGAGGATTAATAATATTTTAACATTTTTTAATATGGTTGTTCCCCAAGGATCTGTTCTGGGTCCAGTCCTGTTCTTAATTTATGTAAATTCACTCTTTTTACTACTTTTTAAAGGAAATATAACTGCATTTGCTGATGAAACATCTCTTGTATATTCAGTTAAGTTGATTTGTTTGCAAACGTAAAAAGTAACCTCGATACTATATTAGAAGGTGGTTCAATTATCATAGCCTACGTCGGTATGTAGGTATTGTATATAACGGTTGATTTTTTAAGAGGTTTAGAACTTTTTTTTTTTTTTAAACACAAAAAATTCGAAAAAATGAATGAAATATTTATTTGAATCGATAGTTTGAACCTTGCAATTTAATGTTTAAAGATAATTTCATGCAAATGTTGACCGCGGCTGCGTCTCAGGTAGCCCATCCGCTGAGTCCAATTTTGGCATACTCTTTCACACATATCGGCCGGTATCTCACGAATGAATGCATGGATGTTGGCTTCCAGTGCGTCAATCGAAGCGGGCTTGTCCCTATAGACATTAGCCTTGTCATACCCCCCACAAAAAATAGTTTAATGGTGTCAAATCGCACGATCTAGGCGGCCAATTGACCGGCCCGAAACGTGAAATTAACTGTTCACCAAACTCGCCTCGCAATTGCGCTATTATTTCGCGTGCTGTGTGGCATGTGGTACCGTCTTGTTGAAACCACATATCATGCAAGTCAAGAAATTCCATTCGTTCACCATTGACAGTAACGCTGCGATTCGCATCATCTTTGAAGAAATATGGCCCAATAATGCCGCCGGCCCATAAACCGCACCAAACAGTGGCTTTTTCGGGATGCATTGGTAGCTGTTGCAATGCTTCTGGCTGATCTTCACTCCAAATGCGGCAATTTTGCTTATTTACGTACCCATTCAACCAAAAATGAGCCTCATCGCTGAACACAATTTTTCGATAAAAAAGCGGATCCTCGGCCAGCTTTCCAAGAGCCCATTATTCGGCGTTGTGGTAGGTCGGCTGGCTTTAGTTCTTGCACCAGCTGTATCTTAAAAGGCTTTACGCCCATATCCTTCCGCAAAATTTTCCACGTAGTGCTGTAACAAAGGCCTAACTGCTGGGAACGGCGCCGAATCGACATTTCGCGGTCTTCTGTCCACTAGCTGATACGGCCGCAATATTTTCTTCACTACGCACAGTACGTAAACGTGTTGGTGGTTTAATGTCCAACAAAGTAAATTTGGTGCGAAATTTGGTCACAATCTTCCGAATAGACTGCTCAGAAGGTCGAGAATGCCGACCATAAAATGGAAGCAGCGCGCGATGAACATTTCGAACCGAGCACGAATTTTGATAGTAAAATTCAATAATTTGCAAGCGTTGTTCATTTGTAAGACGATCCATGGTTAAATTGCAAACCAAACTGAAGCTGTTTGATAGTGACACAAGGTACTAAACAAACGTCAGCTGTCAAAACCAGTGTTGCCAAAACCAAACCAGCTAAAAAATCACCCGTTATTACCTAACAAAGTCCAACAATTGCACTCTCTTCAACTTATTCTGAGATTAGATTCATGTCTTTTATTTAAAAAAAAGTTTTGTTCCACAATAAAAATTTTCAAAGAGAACGAAAACAAAAAAATCAACAAGGCCGACACTGCATGAATTATTCAAAGCCAACATTACTATAAAACGAATTATACCAGAGATCACACTGGCTTTATTCGAAACATGTGAAGGTGAATGAGGAAGCAGGAAAATCTATAGGAAATGCGATTTTGGCAAGTCGTAAAATGTACAAAATTACTTTCTCGCCAAATGAGCTATTTGGATTCTTAGTATAGTCCACGATGAATTGTTGTAAATTCTGCTTTTAAACAGTTTCTCCAAGTTGATTTTTGATAGTCCTAGAACGCAAGAAACAAATTTGATGTTAAAACTCATTTCACTCCTTGGCCTATATATTATGGTATGCTCAGCATTAACAGAGTAGAGATGTCCTGTCCTGGGGGAATAAATTGAAGTGTATGGGGAGTACACACAACAAAAAACATCGACACACTGTTAGGTTGATTCCAATTAGGGAATTGCACATAATGACGGCTTGGGTATATAATATTGCTAAGCCAACAAAGAAAACAAAATTATAAAAAAAAGAAGACGGCAATAATGTGACATGTGACGTAGTTAATTTTTAATTTTAATTATATTTCGAGTTGGTTTCTTGTTTCACTTCTTTTCTTGTTTTTATGGCTTTGTTTGCGAAAAAAAGGGAGTAACTGACTTCGTGGCTTCTCGCACGTGTACTAGACAAGCGTGACTCTTAATAATTTAACTTTTGCCAATTGTTGGGAAGTGACTTTTCTATCAAAGGATTCAATTTTATCACTTTCGGTTGTTTATTTTGGTTTTAAACCTTATTTATCAGTGTTGAATTTCGATTTCTTAGGAAATGAGAAAAAATTTCCAATTCATTCAAAAATGTTTTAAAAACCACTGAACTTGAAAAAAAAACGTTTCTATTAGCACAAATAATATATTGAATGGACACTACAGCTCTACAGTTTTCCCTTTCTCCCGCTGGCATTCGAGAACCTTAGAGTACCAAAAATAATCCTTCGCGACAGTTGGAGGGAACGAGTTGCCAAAAATTTCATAAAATTGTTCATATATTTTCGGATAGACGATATAAATTTTCAATGCCAGGTTAAGGCCATTTGGATCACAAAATTTGAATACCGATAAAGGAACGTTATTCAATCTCTCTCACATCTGTTCCTGTTTCTTACAATCAAATACGAATTCCAAGCAGTTCTCAGCTGTAGAATATTCATGTGCCTTTATCCTGTCATCGAAAAATTGCTTCTGTCGCTTCGCTTGGTTTAAGTTTTCCAGTTAACATGGACCGAAATCGAATAATTTCCTACAAAAGAGGATATCATCGTTTTAACCATATCATGACGCTACTTTCACGCTGTGCAATTTCGATTATATCGATGACGATGTAAGAAAAGGCATAGGTACACTGTCAATATGCGAAAACTTGCCAATTTTCTGTCTCTCTGAAGAAAAGGATTCCAATAAATTTCACACACTGATACATTAAAGTGTGCTCCTCTGCAGGCAAAATCAAACGCTCCTGCTGACTCCAGTACGTTAAGTATAGAGAGTCAAGGCAATATAATGCATCTGCTACTGCACGTATCTTCATTTTCATTTGAAAACGAATTTCGTCTCCCTGCATTCTTCGATGTGTCAAGTGGTGTTTCAGCAGGAAAATCTCTTAGATATTGCATCTACGTAGTGTTGCACCAAGCCCTGAGCCGAACTGATTTCGAGCTCCCAGGTTGTTGTTGTCAAGAAAGAGTTTTCTTCTCAGAACCAACCAGCTAGATGTTTCCGCATTTTAGCAATCTAGTTTGCATTCGGTAAACTCGTATAGGTATATCTATTACTTTTGGCAGTTGAGAGACATGTTGAATAAATCTGAACGCCCGTAAATTTGGTGAAAGGAAAATTACAGCAAAATGTCGGCTCCTAAATATTCGAAATAGAAGATTTGTTTGTAAAACAGAAAAAAATCGAAATGATTCTTGTCAGAAATTCCCAATTTGTTCGGTATATGCCGATTCCTTTAGAAATGTTGTTAGTTTTTCGCAAGAGGCAGTATCTACCCATGATAGATTTTAACGCCCACAAAACACAACTTTTCATGTTTCTATTTTCCTCTCTTTTTTTCTATTTTGGCTCTGAGCGATGAGAGCAAGGCTTTTAGCAAATTATATGCAGAGTCCTCTTATTCAATTATAAGAAAACGCGCTTGAGCGTCGAACTGTCATTTAATTGTCAAATCACAAAAACAATATAGCTAAATGCTTTGTCACTTTATCCTGAGCTAATCTCATCAATCGCTCTGAGCCAGCTACAATATAAACATTTTGATCAGAGCGCCGAGCTATGTATGTATGTATATCAGGATTTTTTTGACAGTTCCCTGTTCTGCTCAGATGTTAAATAATTTTAAGTTTTAATTTTAAGTTTTCTTGCTTTGTTTTTCAAAAATTTAATTAAAACACCGCTTAATTTTTAAACTCTAAGTACTATAAAAGATAATAATCTTAATGTACCAAGTTATTATTAGAAATAAATGAAAATGAAATGAAATGAAATAGAAAATCGCTAAAGGTAGTAGAAAATTCGTTGATTTGGAGTTTAAACTTTTCCTTAATGAAGATGATGTCAAACTTCGCCTTTATGAGAACAAAACGTTTCCTATTACAATAATTCTAAAGAACTAAAATGTCAATTAAAATTGTCTTCGTATGTGAACTCATTGCACAAGACACCAGATGGCAGACAGTTCAAAAGTCAAGGCTTAAGCAAATATGAGTTTTACCCTCTTACAATTTAAGACCAGCTGTCATCTGGTATTCTAAGTTGCTGTGGGACGCAGGGCTGGATCTACCTAAGGGCTGCTTGGGCTGCAGCCCAGGGCCCCGAGGTTACAATGGGCCCCCAGACCCCGCTAAAAACAATAGGTGATAATTTGAATTTAAAAAATGTTTGTCTGTAAAGTCGGTTTACGGACGATATTTTTACGTAGTCATAAAAAAACATTGATGAAAAATTGCATACTTCTATGAATTGAGTTAAGGGAGTAAATACGTGTAAAAGGATGTTTTCATGCTGATTTTCATTAATTTTTTAAGGTATAAAAAATGAATATTATTTATTGAAACTATTAGGTTATTTTATAGATATATTCATGAGTTTTTTTCATATTTTACAAAAATATAATTTAGAAAGTAGCGGAGATATCAGCTGATACACATCGTAGGTTGTCATCCGACTTAGCAGTTGGTGTACAAGATGGAAGCCACAATTTTTATTCGAAATCAATGGCACAGAAAAATTACTTTCTTTTATATGTGTGTCTTCTATATAAACCTCAATTAAAAAAAAAAAAATTTGCTTTTTCAGAGGACTATTAAAATAAGTCATGTTTTTTTACAATTTTTTCATATATTGTTTTCTGTAAAAAAGTACTTAAAATAAAAATATAGCTTATGATTAAGGTTCATATTTAGCACAATTGTGTAAGGAAATTATATCAATCTGCAAAGTCGCGCCAAGAGCTTCCTTATAAGTAGATCAGTATTCATCTATGATCTTTTTAATCAATAATTAATCGTTGATAACTCATAAATTGTTAGAGATACGAATAAAATAATCATGACTCATGAGTAATTTTATAGAAAATTGTATTTCCTATGAAAAAACTCTCACGCAATTTTTGAATCAGATCAATAGTTTTCGATTTATATCAAAAATTACACATTTTTTTCGATTAATTGCCAATAACTCACAAACTATGAGAGATATGAAAAAAAGCTTATGATCAATTTTATGGAGAATTAAATTTTCTAAAAAAAAAATCGAATGCATTTTTTCGCTAGACTAATAGTTTCCGAGTTGTGTTAAAAATAAAGCTTTTTTATTTTTTCTAATAAATTCAAAATGGCCGACTATCGTACTTGCTCCAATCTAAGCCAGAGTCTTACACCTCTTGCAGTGACATTTTTATGCTCATGTATGAAAATAAACTAATTGACGTGTTCCCTAACTGCTATACCATTTTAAAGATTTTTTAACTTTGCCAATCACTAGCCGTGAAGCAGAACGCTCCTTCTCCAAGATGTCCTATGTAGAAAATAAATATAGGACAACAATGTCGAACCATCGACTAAATAATTTATCACTTCTTTCCATAAATTGTGATCTAACAAAAGACTTACAATGTGATGACCAAATAAAAGTATTTGCAGCACAAAAATGCAGAAAGGTTGATTTATAAATTATAATTTATATAACATAACTGTCACACACATAACCTGTCAATTTCTTTTCCTAATTCATAATAAATAAATAAAATTATTTTATTGTTTTTTTATATTCTTATATATACAAGGTGTCTCAAAAGTAAGTTCACATTTGCTTATCTTATTACGCGAAAGCAACTATTCTGAGGGGCGCGGGGGGTATGTCAGTCGGTAGTCTGGCTCTTGGGAATTTAGTCGCTATGGAGCGTTTCTCTGGTGCGGACCGTGCGTTGTGCGTACGTGAGTTTTACAAAAACGGTAATTCGGCGACTGTAGCGCGTAGAATTCGACATATTCGTCACTTAAATGATGCGCCTAGCACTCGACTCATTGCAAAATGGGTTGAGAAGTTTGAAGAGACTGGGTCAACTCTGGAGAAACCAAAATCTGGGCGGCCAAGAACATCAAGAACAGCCGAAAACGTGGACAGTGTTACTCAGTCTATTCGAGATGATCCAAACCTCTCGATTCGGAAGCGTGCTGTTGCCTTAAATGTGCACAGATCTTCAGTATGCCGCATTTTCCACAAAGATTTAAAGCTGCACCCGTACAAAATTCAGTTAGTGCAAGAACTGAAGCCTCAAGATGCTGGTCAGAGGCTTGCCTTTGTAAATCAGATGATTGAGCGCGAGGTGACATAAATTGGCCTCCACGGAGTCCCGATTTGACGCCTATGGATTTTTCCCTGTGGGGTTATGTCAAATCAAAAGTTTACGCTAATAAACCGACTTCCCTGGCACAATTAAAAGAAAATATCCGTCATGAAATGGCAGCCATCACGGAGACTACCTGCCGAGCTGTCATAGGCAATTTTAGTGCCCGACTAAATGGATGCCGAGAGCGCAACGGTTTACATTTGGACGATGTTATTTTTAAAAAGCAAATTCCCAAACAGTGTACTTCAATATAAAATAAACATTTTTTCAATAAAGCTAAGACTTTTCTTTTAAAAAAAGATTTAAATGTGAACTTTCTTTTGAGACACCCTGTATATCACTATTTCGGTTTCTCTCTCACCCAAAGGTTGCCTGGAAGAGATTGCTACCACAGCAATAAGGTCGCCTTTTGTACAACTAATACTTGCGTAGATTTAAGCAATATTTATGTTTTTTTGTGCAATAAAGAATATATAATAATAATATATTATTATAGAAACAGTTTTTTGACATGGCTATTAGTTGAGTACTTAGATAGGCCCCTAAGTAGTTTCAGCCCAGGGCCCCACAAATTCTAGATCCGCCCCGGTGTGGGAGAACAATATTTCAAATCTTCACTCCGAAGCCGAATGTGTGTCATTCAAATTGTGAAACAGTGTGCATAATTTAATTATTATTATTATATATCTCCAAATACAAAAAAGTTCTGGCTCTATGCTCAAAATTGTAATAGCTAATTGCATATTAAATGTATGGGATATTCTCTTATTTCGTTGATGAAATTAAATTACGTAGATAATGGTATAGTTTTAGAATGCTGATCGTCGTGTATCTATGTCGTGTAGTCGTAATCGGACGGGCGGGCGTTAACTTTACTATTTTGAGGCGTCAGCAATTCAGCATTGTGTAGAACAGATGCTATGGAGAGTATTAGCCATTTGAATACAAAATGTATATCGGAATAATTGACGATGACAAATGAGCATCGCGTTTGGAAGTTTGTCTCAGTTTGACGGGGGAAACTGGGGATGCATGGGATCTATTAAATGCTGATATCATGTTCTGCAAAATGATGTATCCGGAGTGTAGGATTGAATTATGTTCTGAAGTGAGTACGAGACGTGATATTATGTAACGTGGCTATTTTTATGGGAAAGTAATAGCGTGCTTGAAATGTAAATCAGTGATGCAACGTTCTATAGTAACGGGTCTGACTCATAAAAGGTTCGTTTTACCTGCTACCAGGGCTGCTAGTGCTAGAGTAGTGAAAAATGTCTACAATATCCTACAATACAAGACCGCCAAAGCTGACCCCCGATATTACTTTTATTTTACAAGAAATTAAGAAAATTGCTAGCAACTGAGCTGACTGTTGGCGATTTACCGAAGCTTTAGTCCGACCCTAACTGTATCTAGCGCAACATTCAGTAGTAAGTAACTAAATTATATTCAAAGCGTGACACTGGAACAAACAAATTAAATGTTCACAAAATTATTCTTCGCAATATTGTAAATCGTTAAAATGTCCAGATTCATATCGCCTTTTTGATTGATTGACCATTTGCCCCTATCTCATAAAAGATTCCATGACTTTGTGTAAACAATCTCATGACTTGGGTAGTAGTTTTCATTAAAATTGTTTATCCGTACATTTACAACTGTCAGTCCCTTGTCCCTTAACCCAAAATCCAAGCACTCAATTTTAATTACGAGTGACAGAAACGAAACACACCCTATGGACAAGCAAAAGATCGTATCTCATCTAACCAAACTGCGGGGTGTTGCAATCATTCGCCTCACTCTCCCACACTTCACCTACAACTTAGTCGAATTTGAGTTGAAACAATTCACAGGAGATCAATATCCGACAGAGGGGAATTCAAAAACGGAGAACTACGATGATAAAGCGCAAGGGGCACGAAATCATTTGAACAAAATCAAGAAGTTTTTAAAAACGAAATAATTATTTGAATTTGTCTGTGGGATTTATTGCAATTATGTGGAAATCTAGTTCTCGTTATCTATTTGGCCTGTTCCATATCAAAAACCGCCATCGCTGTATAGTTCGAATTTGTTAAGGGACTCAAGTCCTCTTTAAACATCCCCTGTGCGATTTGAATTTATTCCTTTTTTTTTGTCGTTATCATTTTTCTATGTTGAATCCTGATTTATTTCTGCTCTTTCTATTTAAGTTTAAAATTTTAAACTAATCTGCTAAAATGCAACCAACTTTTCGAGTATCTCGCAAAAGGATGGGCTCCAAGCGATCCAACAGCCTTGCTTCCAACATTATCTTCAGGGGATTTGAAACTCATCACTTAAACTTCTCTGGTTGAACAACATTTTGGGTGCGAGGTGGCAGCTAAAAAGCAGGATTCGTTAGTTACAATTTTTAGTTAGATACAGTTTTTGTTAACAAAAATGGCTGCAAGGAGTAAATGCAGATTTTCGTAAATTAACATCACTCGCGGCCTCAATGCTTAATGATGTCGACGTCGAGGACGCACACTGGTGGCGAAATAGGATGCCAACTCATTCAAATAGGATGTTTTCCAGAACTAGAAGCAGCAGAAGCCCAATTTTAATTGTTATCTAACGAGCGAGCTAAAGTTATCCCAGAACTCAACGATGCAGATGCCCCTCACCTCTGCGGGAACGGTGATAGTACAATGAGCCTCCAAAATAGTTTTGCTTTTTGCACATTGAATCGGTGAAATTTGCCAATATTTTTACAACATTCGTTGCCGCCAGCCGAGCTGGTGATGAAGGTGTTTGAAAACTCCTCGAAATTTCAGGCAGAGTGCAGGTGTTGAGTTTTGTGGCTTCAGGTTTCGCAGTACATGAGTGCTTTGTTCATGCTCTACTGCGATGCTCGAAAATTCATACAACTGTAAGCTGCTGGAATTTGCTTTTCGGAGTATTTTTGGTAGACTTCAATGTGTCAATTGATTTCGCATCGACATTTGGATAGGTGATTGCGAAAATGCGAAATCAACACCAATAGAAAACCAACATCGAGTGTTAGATAGAGAAGTATGTAGGTAAAACACAGTGTGTTGGTCATGGAAAGGTGCACATTAAAACTAAGACAATACAAAGCTAGGCTGGTGGCTAAGGGTTGTAGTAAAAGAAAAGGCATATCGACTATGAAGAAACTTTTTCGCCTGTGGTGAGATATGAATCTGTCAGGTTTCTCTTGGCCTTAGCTATGAAAAAAGATCTCGACATAGAACAAATGGATGCCGTAACAGCCTTCTTGCAAGGTGATTTGAATGAAGAAATTTATTTACGGAAACCAGAAGGATTTGAAGGTGGAGATAATAAGGTTCTCCGATTAAAGAAATCCATATATGATTTGAAACAGTCGTCTCGAATGTGGAATCAAAACTTAGATAATGCCTTAAAAGAATTTGGGATGAAGCAATCCAAGTTAGATCAATCTATCTATTATCTATGTTTAGATGGTAAGATGTTGCGAGTTGTGATCTATGTAGATGAATTGTTGATTTTGGATAATCATCCTCAACTCAAGAAACAACTTAAGGAAAATTTAATGAAGCATTTCCACATGAAAAACATTGGCATTGCAAATTCTTTTTTGGGACTAAGATTGCATGGAGACAGAAGAAATGGTCAACTCTCAATAGATCAAGAAAAATACATAAATGAATTGGTAGAACGTTTTGGTTTAACAAGTTGCAATCCTTGTTCAACACCGATCGACAAGTATCAAGACCAGATATCAGCTATGCAGTAAATACCTTAAGCCGTTTCAATCAAAATCCAGGGAAGGCTCACTGGATAGCAGCAAAAAGAATATTACGCTATCTCAAAAGAACAGCAGACTTTAAACTTTGCTATTCCAAGAATGATGAAGATGATAAGCTTTTAACTGGATTTTGCGATGCAGACTGTGCTGCTAATACAGATGACCGGAAATCTGTCACTGGATACGTTTTTAAAATGTTGGGTGGCGCGATTTCATGGTGTTCCCGCAAGCAGCCCACAGTTGCTTTATCGACCACGGAAGCTGAATACATGTCACTAAGTTCAGCTATTCAAGAAGCGCTTTGGCTTACCGGATTGAAGAAAGAACTACTTCCAGACACAGACAAAATGGTTTTATTCTGTGATAATCAAAGTGCTATATCCCTAACTACGTCCAATGTTTACCATGCAAGGACTAAACACATAGATGTCAGACATCATTTTGTAAGAGACGTTATCAATGAAGAAACTATCAAATTAACTTATTTGAAGACATCTGAAATGGTAGCTGACATTTTAACAAAAGGACTTCCTTGTGAAAAATCAACTTTATGTTCTAGATTAATGGGTTTGAAAAGTTAGATTCTAGTGGGGGTGTTGAAGTTCTATATGTTACTAGCCGCCCCCGCGAACTTCGTCTCGCATCCCATCAGAGCAACTCCAGAATAATAATTATTAAGGGGCCGACCCATAGAATCCGTCAATCCGTCAGCGTCAATGCGTCTGTTGCTGCCAACGTATTTGCCGGATTGAACCGTCCCATAGAATACGTTGTATAATTTGACAGTCTCATTTACTTGGTGTAAAAATAATTCACAAAACTACAAATCCGAACAAAAAATTTCAAATTAAAATATTACACCGGGAGCCCTCAATCCTAAAAGTGCACTTACACGGATTTCAAAATTTCTTATATTAAAAGATAGTTTATAGAAATACCAACAAATTAAGCCCGGTATGACGAGGCCTATCCTGGCACCAGTATTTTTTGCATTTTTTTGCATTATTAATAATTTGCACTTATCGCGGATTTTAATTTTAAATAGCGCATATTATTGGAAATTTAATGTGCTTTCAGGAAAAAATGGTATGACAGCTGCCATCCTGGCACCAATGTCTGTCATACCTATTTTAAAAACAAATGAGTGACAAAATTTTAAAAAAGGTATGACAGTCATTGGTGCCAGGATGGCAGCTGTCATACCATTTTTTCCTGAAAGCACATTAAATTTCCAATAATATGCGCTATTTAAAATTAAAATCCGCGATAAGTGCAAATTATTAATAATGCAAAAAAATGCAAAAAATACTGGTGCCAGGATAGGCCTCGTCATACCGGGCTTAATTTGTTGGTATTTCTTTAAACTATCTTTTAATATAAGCAAATTTGAAATCCGTGTAAGTGCACTTTCAGGATTGAGGGCTCCCCGCCTATATGAAAATCATGTCAAAATTATTTATTTGCACAATATTTTCATCATCCATTGCTTTTCCTTGTTGCTGTGGGAACACATTGAATTGACTGCTCGTCAAATTTATTTGTCAACGGAGCAACGGACGCAAAAAGTAGAAAGTTAACTAACTCTATCCGTCGTATCCGTCACATGCGTTGCTTATGGGACGAGTTTCATAAGAACGTGTGTATTCTACTGTGCTGTCAGTTGAAAACGTCAACGCTGACGCACTGACGGAATCTATGGGTCGGCCCCTTGAGTAACACTGATATTGTTATTATTATTGTTATTTTCTGAATTTTTCCAAGCTTTAAGTACAACAAACATTCTACTTTCATTTAAGCATACAGTAAAATGCAAATTTCTTTGAAAAATTAAAAAAAAATCTCTGTTTTGACTATTTCACAAAAACCAGAATTCCATACAGCTTACGATTATCCCCCTTTTTTGCTGACTTTCCCGTAAGATTGTCTTAAAAATTTATTTTTTACTGAGGCTATATCTACAATGAAAATTTTATAAAGTGCATTGAGGAGTGAGCGGATTAAGGGTCCAATCCGGACATACAAAGAAACCAATGCACCATAAATTCCATGCAAAAACTTGATTTTAGGTCTTGAAGTTTCGTGCTCTCGCAGAGTTTTACGACTTTCCAATCAAACATTTTCCATTTTTCTATTTGAGTATCAGTGTACTTTCTATTTTCCATTGGAAACCGATTCTGAAATTTTCCATTTGAAAACCAATGATTTTTCCGAGTTTTTCATCAAGAACTTTCTATTGTTCATTCTTATTATTATTGAAAACCCAAACATTAAAAAATCTTATTCCCGACTTTTTTTTTTGGTTTTTAAAGTTTTCCCACTCTTCCATGAGGTTTTTCCAATTTTTTTTTTCACAGAAATCATCACTGAATACAACAATATTTGCCATAAAATTTAAAAAATATCTGTTGGGCCATTGCGGAGTCTATAAGAGATATACAAACAAACAAACACACATCCATTTGTGTATATATATATAGATAGATTACATACATTTCAAGCTTTAGCCTTATCAAGAACTACGTAACATCCATAAAAACTCTGAAATAGTATTCAACCCCTTGCAACACTTTCAACCCCTCTTATTGCGTTAAAAAGTAGCCTATTCCTGTTCCAGATTACCTCTGTACCAAATTTAATTGAAATGGATATAGTAGTTTGGACAGGCAGAGCCTCTTTTATACGCAATATTCATAAGCAAGTCGCAATTTTTGGTAAATGCACCAAAAAAAGTTTTCACTTTAAAAACAAATCTCCTGAAGAAAAATATCGACAGCGTACCATTTTCAATGGACTCCGACAAAAAGATGGTTGGCCAAATTCACCCACTCAATAGCCAATATGAAAGACCTACTTTAGTCTTTGAAGGCTCTTTAAATCCATAAAAAAAATACTATTACTTCTGGCCTGTATAAGGCCATAGTCATACCACAGATCCGATTGCGTTCTTAACCAAAGGCACTCAGAACTAATAGCCGCGTTCGAGAGAAGCTTTACGATGAATAGTTGGCCCCGTTTGCGAGGAAGAAAGATACCGGAGCTATACATCAAATCTACCACGAAGTAGACTTGACGACAAAGAGAAGTTTGGTAGACCCGTGGCCGTGGGTTGGACACTCCTAGCTCGTATGAACGAAGAGGAATCGGCCCGGAGTCTTTTGCGGTAGAATTCATAGTAGGAGACAGCGCGGCAGACCAAATTTGCGTTGGAAAGATAGCGTAGCCCATGACGCTTACAGCCCGAGGCTGCGGAACTGGATGGCGGGCGACGGAATATGTATGTATATTGTATATGTACATATGTACATACATACATATGTACAATGGACATACCCACATGGAAGAACTTTCTGAACTGATTCCCGGTTGTAGCGCAGATAAAATGGGAAACTTTATTGGCCATTGGCCACCGAAGATGATGATTTATTTTTGGGTTTGGGTTTAGGTTTAAGTAGAGTAGGTATGGTGGCACAAACATCGATATGGACAACAAATATGAAATTACAAAAAACAAAAAATGAAATCAAAAGAATATTGACAAAAAAGAAAAAAAATACATACAAAAACAAGAAAAAAAAATACAAAAAAGTGAAATTAAAAAAAAAGAAGAAAGATTTGCTGCTGTGGTTGATCTAGTTTGTAGGTAGTTGTTAGGTAGAATAGGTAGTTTTAGTTAATTTTAAGTTTTATTTTTAAGGACCTAATTTTAAGTAGCACGTAAGGAACAATGAAAATGTTAATTGATGTTAGTTTTTTTTCAAATTTTCTAACAAATTTAAAATACAAAAAGAAAAAAAAAACAAAATAGTTCATAAGCCGAAAGGCATTAATTGTAAGATACCATGAATTGTTTAGAGCGCCCGGTTGGGGCCAGTAAGTAAATATAAGATGTTAGATCATAAGCTAGTTTGAATTCTATTGTCTAGTATTAAGTAGTTATAAGAAAAATGAATAAAAATGAATTTAAAAAAAAAAATGATGATTTATTTCAATTTATTTCTTTCCAGTTATGGACATATGTAGTATGTATCGCCTTCGTCCATAAAATAATAAATTTTCAATTTAAATTATTTTAGATTTGACAAACATAATTTTTAATATTTGATTTTGATCATATTTGTTTTTATTTTGTTGAAGTGAAAAAAATATATTTTTTTAACATTGGCACCGTTTGTTATTTCATTGCATTTGAAAAATATAAATTTTATTTTTTCTAAACCTTCTACCCTAATACCTCTTGCATTTAGAGAAAAAATTAGGAAAATCGGTCAACCAGTGTGCCCGGTTAGCGAACGAACACAAAAATTAGGCTGTTCTTTTATATATATAGATTAAGAATCTACTTTAAATTACCTACTTGTATTATATACATATCTAGCACCAATATTGTTTTAAGTATGTTTTTGGTTTTTGTTTCAAAGAAAATATTTATTCGTTCGAAAACCCTGATTCAAATATATTGTATTTTAAGGTATAAGCAATTTGTTTTTAATTACATTTTCTAACTAATATTTTGGACAGTTTCGATCCAAAACCTCTATAGCAAAACAAATTAGAAAAGCAACTTAGCCAATTTATTTTGTTAGACAAAATGCAGGAGTGAATCCTCAATAAAACCTGAAAAACAATAAATAGCCTACGACGCACGAGCACGGTCTACTCCTGGAAACCGACAACAAAAAAGAGAATGCAATAACAGAAATTTACTGAGGATAACAAGAAAATGGAACAACACGAAAAACGTTAATTTGTGTTATATAGTTCACACTCAGCACCGACCGAAAAATTTATAAGCGGAGATGTTGTCGCAATCGAATATGACTTTGTGCTTCGCTTCGGTAGAGTGCGCATCGTGCTAAAAAAACGCCTGAGGATATGCATTCGTGTACCACAATGTTTTCGTGGGAAGGCACTCTTCTTTATAGAGGTTCCCATTTATGTTTGCTTCGGAATATGCTTCTTCCGAGGCGTCTCTCCGATCCGATATATTTTTCCAAGCGATCAATTCGAGTATTTTCCTTTCTGGAACTGGAACTAGGAGCAACAGCGAGCATTAATTATTTTACAGGCTTAACTGTGCACAGGAGTCTGATTTTGATCAGACCTAGTTCATTCTTCCATCCACTTCCCCTGAGTCAGAGTGAAAGCGAACACATATTTAGTGGAGTAGTGCCGCACAACGTAAGCCGTTTATCTCACAACCGTTACTGTGGAGAGGAGTCTTTCTTCAAATTAATAGAATCGGTTTATTCTTTCATCCATTGGGTAGGTCAAAGACAGGAAGGAAGCCACAGTGTATTCAGTGACAGCACTAAAGACATGACCTCCGACGATTCTTTCACGAGGTGAGCCGAGGACACTCTGCTCTGGAAAGATTGAGCATACCTCAACCTTAGAAAGCAAGTACCGCCAACTTTTCCTTGACTTTTTTGCTTTAAAATCGTTTTTTTAAATCAAATAACATTTGCAAAGAAATCACAATCACAAATCACAACTTGTTTAAATCTTATTTTTGTGTGTGAAGATGTGGATACAACGATAAAAGAATTTGAAAGAGAATAAGAAATAAAAATACACAACATCATTAAATAAGGAAACAATGTTTCAGGCTCACATTTCTGTCGGATAAAAACTTTTTAACGATTTTACAAACTCAAACCAAGGAAAAAAAGTTCAAATTTATGGGATTGTGCATTTGCGATTGTATTTTAAATAAATCGTGATTGCAGAGCGTGAACTTGAATTTGTATGGGTTGGGAATTCGGGATAAGTTCGCAGAATTTTCCATATTTAAATTGAGTTTTCTACATGAGGTGTTTTAATGTGAAAACTCCCTAAGGTGTCGTTTGCTTAGGACTTTCTTTGAGATTATCTTCAAACTGAGATAATAATTCAGAATATTTACGAGTGTCTTTAAAAAAAAAAAGACAAATGAATCAAGGGCTGGTAGTGAAATGGAGTGCTTGAATGCGGACGAAATTGTCTCATCTGCTTTTTTGGTATCAAAATCTTGAGTTCTTAATTTGAAAATGTCAAAAAGTTTTCTTGCGGTTTATTAATAAAATTCTTCCTAAGAACCTTTTCAAAGCTTTAACCGCTTTCTATCCATTAAAGTTGCTAACGACAACCTTCTTCAAATTCAACTCTGTTGCTCTCCAGAAACAAAAATAGTTCACAAAAGTGTCGCTTAAAGGACTTATTAAATTATCATCTTTTCCTTACTTGCTTCAGCCCATGATCTCATAAACTACGTTTCTTTCCAGTAAATGAAAAAGGACAAATTTGAACTACACGTTTTTTACCGATACACATTCCACCAAACACAACAGCATAAAGTATTGAGGGAAATCAAATTCCTATTTTTATCTGCCATAAAAAGGAGATATTTTCATTTTTCAGAATTGCAAATAACATGAGTCACCCACAAGGCGGAAGTACTGCCGTCGTCCTTGCAAACTGTCCCAACTCCCATATTAAACTCTGTGTAAAGTTGGGTCCCCAAGTTTGTTATTCCTTCCAAAAAAAAAAAAAAAAAAAATTGTATTCGCGTTCCTTATCCAAATGGATTAACAACCGACCGACCATTCTTCAAAAATGAAAATCAAGAAAATTAAAAATAAAACAACACGGTTCAGCCAATGTTGAACATTTCCACAATTTTCATACACGATATTCCAGTAAAATTACCAACAGATTGGATTCTGGTGGTTCTTGTATGGCACATAATGCACTTTTGCCATAAAAAGGACATAAAATGAACGATAAGTGAGCTAGAGCGCTGGCTGCTACCCCTGCGGGAGAACGCTCTGTTCTAGAATCTGGAACCAGTGCACCAGCAGCTCAGCGTTGTGTTTGATCCTATTGTTACAGATGGCAATTTCGATTATGAAGCAATATAGAAGAATGTGGGTGTTTATTTTTTATGTTTGGCCCATATTGGCATCCACCCATAAAACCCCACAATGTTGCAGTTGAAAAATTGAGCACAGTAGAACGAACGTCGATGTACATAAAATCAAATGAAAGGTGGCTTTGGCCCGTTTCCGGGTTGTTATCAAAAAATATAAAAAATTGACAGCCATATTTTTTGTAGTCCTTTTTTCGTCCTGTCTCTATCAGCATCGAACTTTGAAGCCGTAAAGTGTGTTGTTTGTATGACTGCCATCATCGTCATTGACTGGAAATTTTTAAATCGAATATTTTATGTTGAAAAATTACCTGTTAAATTAAATGTGAGGAGGTAAAAAGGCTGCTGTTGTAGACATGAAAAAAATATTCGGAAAGCACTTTAATAAATTGATTAAGTAAAAAGGGTTTTGAGTTGGGATGATTTTGCAGTGTCAAAAACATTTCTATTCAAAAACTGCGAGTTCTTCGGTGGTTGTTGGTAAAGCAGTCAAAAACTGAGGCCTTGAAAACAAAATCGCAATTAATAAAAAAAAAAACATTTTTCCTCATAGGAACAGAAGTTTCATAATTTAATGCGACTCGTTTATAGATTCACAAAAAAAAAATTAACAACTTGGCAAATCTATTTTCGTCTGCTCCCTATTCCCATATACAAATGGAACGGACCGGACGACCGACGCTAAAAACCACGTGACTTTCAACATTTAACTCAACCTGAACGACCGTATTGTTTTAATGGACATGCCACATTTCGTTCCTGATCCTGCGGCAACTGGCAAACTCGTATAATGTTTATTACACCTACCCAATGTGTTATGCTGAAGCCCACCACTCCGCCAGACATTGCCGTCCGCCCCTGTGTTGGACTTGAGCTTTAGTTTTGGGTAATTAACGGGAAAAGGGAATTAAAATCACACAAAGTGCAGAGTAATGAGACGAATAACCAGTTGCCACACCTGGACCTAAGCGGGCAATAATTATAACATACGGTTCTTCAGGGTTGAAGGAGTCTATAGGGATGGTGGGTGACATGCAACATTAACCCTGTCTCTCGATCTCTTAAGGAAATCGTATCTATACTAAATGCATATTTTATGAGGGTAATAGTTTTAAAAGCGTTTTTATGTGTGACTTATAATTTTCATTTCACAACCACGGCTTAAAGCATTGTTGGCAGGGCCGGATTAAGAAATCCAGAGGCCCGGGGCAGAAAGGGAGTGGATGCCCCAAATTATTTTCCAAAAAAGTAAAATGGACAGTTTTTTACAGTTTTTACAGGAGGTTTTTCAATAAATACCTACTTCTTTTTGGTGAAACCAATGATATAGGTATTATTATTTTATTATTTAACGAACATAATAAGAAATATAATTGGAAACAAGAATGACTAAATTTTAGTGTTTACGAACGGAACCGTCTGAGCTTTTTCCTTCGAGAAATCGTTGATTATTTCGATGAAATCCAGTTCCCGAAGTAGATCACATACTCAGGAGAGAAAGATTAGACGGTTTTGTCCCATCTTGGTCCAAAGTCTTTTTTTTATAAGTTTCATTTTTAAAAATGAGCGCTCTCCAGTGTAATTTGATTCCATCAAAACCAACTTTGAGAACGTAGATTCATGATTTGGGAATGTAGCTCTGATATTTTGATATTCGAGGATTCGCTAATAAAATAGTTCCAGAGACTGGTGTGTTCCATAGTCCTTCTTGTATGAATCGATCAAAGACACTAATTGAACCTACTCGGACTAAGCTCATCCTCATAAGCTTTCACGAATGCCTCTGCTGCAGCTTGCAAATTTTCAGCACCCATCTTCTCAATGTGGTTGTTGAGAAATCCAAACCTCGAACGTTCAGCTTTATAAGAACGCAATCTTTCTTTAAGAGAAACGCATAGCTAGTCGATCACTGCAGGAATAAAGACGGATACTTTGTATTACTCTTTCGGTAACAGATTTGCGTCTTGCGCTTTTCCATAATCGAGCAGATTCAACCTCACATTTCTCCTTCTGGTACTGTTGCGTGATTGTATGTATTCGTCAGTCTGAGATATTTTCTTGGCAGCTTCCTCGTATTTATCGACATCATTACTTTTCGCTTTCACGAATGATTTCAATGATTCTAATGCACGCATTGCCGATTTAAGAATCATTTTCGGGTATTGCAACATCTTGTTTGTAGCGTTAAATAAAGCAGTTTCGAGACCACTCATCTTCTGCAGAAGGTGCGCTGCTTCATGATGTCTTTTAGCTCTTAATCGGAAGATAATGCTGGTTAGAGCTTCAACGATTTCCGAATATCTGTCGACTATGGCTTTCGTAGTTTCAGCTCGACAAAACGTAAGACTGTCCGCTTTTTTTCTTCGACAATTTTCCGAGCAGAATTCCGTATCGTTCTGTACTTGCTCTATTTGCCACTCATGTTTGCAGCGTTTTCATAGAATTGGGCGCTGCAATTCATTATGTTTTGTTTTTTTTATGGTCACCTAAAAATTTGAAGAGAGCTTTTGCTGTGGCCACTATGAACGCAGTTTGGTAAAAACGTAAGAAATCTTTCTTTTGGCGTCGATCCTTCCATATATACAACTATAGACACTACTATTAGTTGTTCGATGTGAGATTTGTCGGGAGTAGAGTCTACTGATACAGAATAATATTTGGATTTTCCTATCATTGGTACTATTTCAGTAAGTAGTAAGTACCTACTTTATCACCCATACAAGTGAGAAGTTTTTCGTGGACGAAAGGTAATTGACATGACCACTCTCTTTGTTTGCATGATCTTTCAAATAGGTTACCAAGATTAGTTCATACTCGGCTAACTGCTTAAATTCGCAGAATGTACTTGTTTCAGAAAAAACAGATTGTCTAATATACTTATTTGTCTTTATACTAGTGAATTATTTCAGAATGACAAATTATAATTTATGATTTTAAGAATATAGAGAAAAATGAAAACAAGTAAACTAGTCTTAAACAAGTGATGTATGAACAAGTGAAAGGTAGTAAAAGGTAAGATATGGGTTATTTCTGTAACAATACTGTAATGTGCATATACGCTATTTGAAACACAAGGGCAATATTGTGTTTGTAGTGTAACAATTATTGAGCAAAAGCTATATTTGATAGTATAAGTCTAATTGTGGGGGCCCCTCTTTTGTGGAGGCCCCGGGCAGTAGCCCCGTTTGCCCTCCCCTAAATCCGGCCATGATTGTTGGGGTTGTAGCCGAATACAGTTTTGGCTTTTATATTTTCAGGAAGAACTTTCCTAACCGAGAACTAATTAAGAGATTAAAGAACAATAAGACCATTAATGTTTTGTTTCTGAACTTAATGGTTTCATTTACCTTATGACACTTTTCATTTCATAAACTTGGTCCTGAGGAGGCTATATTATTTCTAGCGTAAGTTATGAGTGTGGAAATATTTTAAGAAGCAATACTTCCATGACTCAAAAGCTTTCTAATCCATGAAAAAATACTACATAAACGCATCAAGACTCAGACTTTATCATAATGCCTTTGAATTAACGAATGGAATAATATTACTTTCAACAGCTCTAGAAATTATTCGAATTATTTCCTTATAGGCAACCCTGCATCAACTGTCAAATCATTAAAAAAATTACAAACAGACTGTATCTACTCTTTAACTTGGTGTTAAGAAGAGTGGGAACACATTTCTTGAGCCTTGAATAATGTACCGATTGCTGAATGCTTTCACTTTTTCGATTTTGGCTATTTTTAATCAAAAATAATTATTTTTGTTTACGCATATTGTAATTATTCTAGTTTTGTCAGTTGATTTATCAGGTTTTTAAAAAAGATTTGAAGGAGTGTGTGTAGCAGAGGTAAAAGCAGATAGGAAACCAAGCTGTCAAAAACGAATTACCTACAGGCTCAAATTGAAGAACGGTTAGAGTGTATGTTTACTGAGGGTCTCTAACATCTCCTCCCTTTCATTAACACACCCTTCCATTCTTAAGGACTTTGGGTCCCGCAGGATCTTTTTTTTTTAACCCCGAACATTTTATTCATGAGGCATGAAAAGGTAACAAAGTCCAGTGCTGCGGCTGCAAGAACCCCGCCTTTCTAACGAGCATCGCATCGCCTTAGGCAAACGCAACCATGCCGTGTAGCCGTAGCCTGGACACCTGCCGCCGTGTTCAGCCTTAGTTGCCTGTAGAGCTAAGGTCGTAATTGTGGTATAGATTCGAGAGGGCCGAACATGCTGATCGTTACAGATTGTTTTTTATTGTTCATTCTCTAATCTTTGGTAAACAGGCTTAAAGAGACAAGGAGATAAAAAATTGGAAATGGCAAACCTTTTAAAATTGTTTTTTAAATAAAGATCATAAATTCAAATAATTTTAGTTTGTTCCTTTGTTCATGTATCATAAAAACCATTACAACACAAACCCTCGCCACATGAGGAATAAAAATTCAAATAAAATGCAAAATACAAAAGAGAATTGATGCTCCCATACATTATTAAAAAATGATGGAGTCCCTTCTATCAGCAGCGTCTACAGTAGAAAACATTGATACTTGCTAGGTTTATTTGGCAGGGTTCGTTGGTGTAGCGTGTAGGTTCCATGAGAACACCAAACAGGAACACCAACTTTTTCCCTTAAGGCCCCTTCCTCTTTTTTTCATTTTCTGTACATATTCACACAAAACTGACTTGAACAATTGAAAAGCTCTATTTTATGAGAAAGCACACACATCATAGCAAAAAATGTTGTGCAATAAGGAATTATGCTGATTTTCTTCCACAAAAGAAAAATATGAATATCTTCCATGTTCTATTATTGATTCCAATTTCCTATGAAGAACGAAAGGCTTATGTGTACCTTAAAGGGAATATGTGAACTTTGTTTTCAATGCAATGTAAATTTTTAAAAAGATTACCAGAAGCATTGTTAGGTAGTCCACAATTGATTTTTTTTGTAAATAGAAATTGCTGGCAACATCAAAAAGGATTTTCAGTTTGTAGTAGGAAGGTACTCTTCAGAAAAGCATTGGTATTCAAGAATTAAAAAGAAAGAACGTTTCTTATGGAAAAGGAAAAAGGAAAAGTATTGTGACGAACCTACCACCTTCGTCAAGCATCACTTACCACCTGATGTTGCACCTGTATTCACAAATTTGGCATTAGCTCCGTACCTTCGTTGTAAGCCTACCAGCTGTGTACGCGCCTGCATTTCTTCATCATAGGCAATTAATTTATTGACAATTAAACCACATGGTCTTTAAAACGTCAAGTTTAAGTTCCACATAAAATCCACATGGACGTAGAAATGCCAGATAGTATTGAAAACCTCTTATATGCTCACAATGGAGACTGGAAGTTGTTGGAAGACGCACTTTCCTGTAAAAGGCAGCCAGAGTCAATCCTAAGGCTGAGTTTTACTCGTGGGTGCCAAACCGAGTCAGAAATTTATAGAAACCTAAAGTTTACAAAAAGAAAAAGAAAATCGTCTCGGGAACCAAAATTAAGACCTAATTCTTTTTCTTTGTTTTTTCTTGCTCTTCATCTAGATCTACTTTCGTCACAGTATGAACTAATACCTCAAAGCGATACAAAGTTAAGGCTCTCAGAGTTCGTCTAGATTCTAGAATCTAGATTGATTCTAAGGACTATGCGAATAACAGACACCTTTTGTAATGTTTTATCAAAAAGGTCAAAGAAAAACTTAAACTAGATGATATCACTTTTTTCTCAGTATTCTCAGGTTTTCAAACAACAGAACATTGTTAAATAAAAACGTCTAACAAATATCAAGCAATATATATGGCATCCTTAGGCTTTAGGTGAAAGATATTTTTTACAAAAGTTCACAGAGTTCATCTGAATAGTGTCGGTTCTTACTCCCGCTTCGTAAAAAATGCATTTGCAATAAGTTAAATCGCCATCGGCCATAATTGTTGGTAAGCTTAGTCTTTCAGCTATAATTTTTCATTGTATTCACTTCATATTATTTATAGCCCGCACATTATCGCTGACTTGCCAAGACTCCAAGTCCTCAACAACAGTACGCACATCAGCTAGAATCTCACTGGCCAAAAGAACACAAACACACTGACCGATGACGGCGAAGTCACTACCATTCCTGACACCAACAAAACTAGAAGAAACAAAGTTTGACTCAAAAGTAGCAGATTCTCGGTAAACTGGAACTTATCCTCAGGATCTCCTAGGCATTTCCATATTCCATATAAAATAAAACGTTGGATAAGAATGAAGAAATGATAAAGCTTCTCCGTCGTTGTTGTCTACTATTTGCATGATGGAAATACTTTTGTCCTCGGGAACAATAGAATTTGTCGTCGCAGAGTCCAGAGGATCCAGCGATTTCTGCTTTTCGTTACAATTAAACAAAATCCAATGTCCCAGAAGCCACAAGAACAAACTGAACGACTCTAACAACGACAGAGAGCAAAAAAACAATAATGAAAACTGTTGCTTCTGGCATCAAACAAAGGATTACAATAAAGCTTTAAAATATCCCTATTCTACTCTGTGGCAAGCGATTCGAATTACATCCACAGTGGGACAATTGTTCCTCGATGAGATATTGCTTCACTTCTTGGTTGTCGTACTCTTCATGGGTTCTAGGCGTCTTAGGAGTCAGAGAACCTGCAGAAAAGTGTAACATAACCCGAGAAACAAGAGACAAAACAAGGAATTCAAATTAACAAGCAAAACAAAGGTTAGAGTAGAAAAAACTCTTACGCAAATTAATTGTTCTCCAGAAAAGGATAGATGCCTTTGTTTTTAGCTGCGGGAGGGAGTCAATGTGACAAGTGATAAGATAGCATGAAGGCAGCAGACATTTATGAGGAAATTTTTCGGGACATAGAGACAATACAATAGACAGAATTAGATACACATTAACCGTATTTTAATGGTTCTTTTGTCTGATGATATAATGGTGGGCTCTCTTTATCAATTGTATTGTTGTTTGTTAGGTTCAAATTTCAATAAGGTTTTGATATAAATTTGGTGAATTGCTTACGTTGATGTGATATTAAATTATTGGGCTAGATGAAGTTTCCATTAGTTGAGCATAGAAAAAGTATTTGCGCTTTTGACTTTTTTGACAGTAATCATAGTCTGAATCAAAGTTACAAATTTTTTCTTAAATTTAAAATTTTCCCAAAGCGAATTGAACTCTATTTAATCAATTCACACTCACTCCCATCAGAAAATAGTATGAGTTGAACGGAACGATTGTACTAATATCGTACTACAACTACCGAAATGTTTAATAGTATCAACATAGTAATATTGATCAAAGTTAGCCTGAAATAGTCCGACCATTTCGTAATCGGAACTTCACCCACCAGCGGCGTTAAGAGGTTTCGATATTGAAGTCATTTCGTCCGTATTTAATTGCCACAAGGGGTTTTTATACCTGCTGATCCACAGTTAGTGCTACGACTGTCCGATTAATTGCCACCAGGGGCATTGTACCTGCCGATTCCTTCCTCAAGGGGCATTGCTCCTGCCTATCTGTGCCACTAGGAGCCACCAGAGGAATCGTACCTGCTCACCCGTGCCACCGAGGGCATCGTATCTGCTGATCCCTGCCATCAAGGACATTGTCTCTGGTGATCCGTGCCACACGGGCATTATTCCTGCTGATCCATGCCACAAGGGGCATCGTACCTACGAATCCGCAGCAGCTTTGGTATCGTCCCCGATTACCAAAGGACCCAGAGCAACCAATAGCCGCCCTTCAGGGATAGCTAAGAACAAAAAAGGTTATTTGTCGAAAGGCTCAGAAGATTTAGAATTGAAGTTCATGCTTCTTCAATACCTTGACGAGTCCAGCTGGAAAAAAATCGCATGCAAGTCGAAAAAGCTTATCTGCTCGTCCAGGTCTCCCCATCTTCTTAATTAGGGGTGATGTATCCCCTTGTCTTTTCCAAACATCGCCAACATCTAAACCCAAATTACATAAATTCTTTGCATGAAACTGAAACCTAAACTATTACAAGCTTGTTGGAGAGACTAATGAAAACTTTTTTCCAAAAGATTTACTCAAAAAAGTTTCATCTTAATAATTTATATCCGTGAATCTTCATTAAGTGTGTTAACACTTCTTGCAAATTTGAAACGAGACATACGAGTGCAATCCTTTCATTTCACTGATCCTGTGATTGCATATGAAAGACGTGAACAGCAAAACTTTGAAAAACAACAAACTTTTCCAAAAGAATGAAGAACAAGATATTTTGGAATTAGAAAAAAAGTAATCCAACTCACATTCTCACGTCATGATGTAAGCTTTCACTTTGCTTTAGCCGAATAGAATAGAGAGGATAATAAGTTATCCTCGAAGGATATTTGCATATCACTAAATTTTAGAACTCACTTTACGTGTCAGATAGACGAATGCAAAGTAACAACTACCACAAACAGTTCTCTCCTTTTTTGAAATGCATTCGAAGTATGCTAAGAGCATTGGCTTGAATTTGCATAACACATTCTCGAAACCTTCGTCCTTCCTGATGAAGCTGACTCATTTCAGGGCCACTTAACACAGCAAGAACTGTATAATATAAATGTGGCAGGTTTCAGGTTGGAGAAAAACTTCTGTTCATCCTGTTCTTTTTTCGAGAAAGGAGAATTTATGGCCAGCAGGAACTTTCTAACCGTAACACCTGGCACAGACTGAATTCAGAATTCACCTTGTTGCCTGCATTTTCTAAACTATAGAAGAATTCTGGGAAAGTTATGTGCAGAATGTGCCATGAGCGTTATCGCGTCCTTCACATTTGCTGACGTTCGCTTAGTTAGTCGGCGGCCGTGCGTCGTCGGTCGTATACTGTTTGCAAGTGCATCGGTTACTCAAAACTTTGCATGTGGACTAGAGTGTTTGAGTAAACTTTCCGCGTTTCTCAAGAATCCTTCAAAAGTAAACTGCATGCTTTGTTGCGTGTACTTGTGTGTGTATTCTTTGGGCTTGCAGCACGTACGAATGTTTATGAAGTGATAGGAACTGAGAAAAAGTCCGTTTGCGATAGCAGTACAAGAATGACGACAGCTTTGAGTTGAGAGCAATTACCGGACTACCAGCAACGGTTCAAGCCAGAGTGAGGAGTGTTTAATTTGTTTGCCAAAGCGATTTTGCATTACCTCAGGTGACAAACTGAAACTCTGAAAAAAACATCCAGCGCTGAGGAAACTAAAACACATTTCACACCGATCCGAGATGCAAAGATGAAGGTGTTAAATTAAGTTAATTTTAAGTCTTTGGAGGGAAAGTAGAAAAAAACTAAATGTCAAACGCATGTTCTGCAGGATAGGGGTCATTACGAAAAATGCACGTTTACCATCAAGGATTATTTGAGAAAAAATCAGGAATTCATTTTTTCCTTCCATAAAGTGAGTGAGGATAATTAGCGTCATCCTAACTGAACGTTACCTTCTTTCGAAGGACGAATGGAAGAAAAAGGATCGTTCAAATATTTTGCATTTGCTCTTCTGTTGTTAAGGAGGGAAAAGGAAGGGTAGGACAAATGGTTAAGCAGGAGCTTTTGGTATTTTTTGATTGAATTTATGATATTCGTTTCAATATTTTCAGTAGAACTGCATCAGGAACTTTATTTTCACTTGCTAGATTCCTAAAAACTGAATGATGCCTTCCAACTGCCTGTCTGCTTTTCCTTCCATTCACGGTGTTGAACAGGATTTTGGTTGGCAATGACATATTTGAATCTCAAGCTCTCCAGGTAGGAGTTCACTGACAAAAAGGTTGAAGACACTATAGAAGTCTAAAAGAATCTGTAACGCAGGTGGCCATGGTTCAGAGGATAGAGTAGTGGATTGCTAAGCCGAACGCAACGGGTTCAAACCCCAGCTTCAGCAGCATTCTTTTTCTACAAAAATCGCCAGCTTATCTGAGGCCACCTGTGCGATAACATGAGACAATACAAATTTAAGTCTCCTCCTCTGAGCCACGTAGGTTTCTGTTATGTATGCTTCCTTTCTATGTGTCTATCTGTCTCTCTCTGTTGTATGTCTTGTTCTGTCCCAGCCGATGGTCTCAGTCACCAGTGCTGCTATGTGTCTGTAGTTCTTTACATTTATGTGCGAAGTACTGTGAAATGTAATGTAATGTAATGTAAGAATCTGTAACTCTGTTTGATGAAATAAATAAATAAATATATAAATCCAGCAGGCTTGCCGGAGAAGCTTTCTTATGGCGTTTTAATTGGCAATCTGGAAGTTGAAAAAAAGCATTCTGAATTCGTTCAATTGGGCAAAAGTGACAGTTATGATTCTGAAAAGAAGAGAATTCCCTTCTGATTTTAAAACCAGAATGCTTCTTTTCAGATTCCAGATTGCCAATTAAAAACGCCATTAGTAAGGCCCCGGAATGTAGCCCCACCTTAAGTAAGATCGCTGTTACAACCCCTGTTTAGGTTTCAGAATTCACTTTAAAAATCAAACTCCTTGAAGGTACGGTTGAAAAATGGAAGGAAACTATCAAATTTTGCCACAAGCCAAAGAAAACCAATTTGTCCTCCAATCGTATACCAAAAAACTTATACGCCAATGTGCACACCCTGTAGATGATTTTGTTTGATACAAGCTTCATCTTACAAGGGTATTGCTTTGACATTAAATCCAAGTTGTTATATGTTTGTGACTATAGCAACTGAATTGAAAACAAATTAAACAGAAAGCACCGAGAACCTAATAAATTAGAAACAAGAAACAAAATTAGCTTTCGAAAGCGAGGAGAATCTTATTTTCCATCTGAGCGAATTCATTGAATATTCATATAAAGTTACCACTCGAATGTCACTTCTTTCACTCCCATCGCCATCACTCTAAGTGTATTTTTTTTTTTTGAAATTTTTAAAATAAGATCATTCACACCCTCTTAAGTCTGCAACCCAGAGGGAAGATAATTTTGTATGCTCTGTCATGTTATCGTCGCGCTTCGTTGATGCGACTCCTCGCTCCTTTCGGTAGGCGGATTCGTGACATTTCATATTATTTTTATTCGTCGTATGAGTACCTTGGTGAATATTCTGCTCCTCGAACATTGTGTATCTTCCACATCATGAACTCGTGACGCCCCTTGCCTCGCATTTTAATAACAAAAGATGAATCGAGGAGCACAAACGAAGGAAACGAAACATGAAGAAGTCCTTTATCATGACTTTGTCAGTGACCCGTCAATAGGTGCTTCAGTTGGAAAAACTTCCGTCTCAAAAAATGTTGCCGTTGTGACGATGCGATGTGACAATCTAGGTTTATTCTTCTTAATTAGAGAGAAAAAGACAATGTTTTGTATCCGTTGCCAATGTATGAAAAATTGTAATGCAAGCTTTATTTCCATCGAACTGAATTGGAACACAAACAAAACAAACCTCGACTAACTAAAAGACGAATTTCTCCTTGAAAATGTTGTCAGACTCATTTCCATGCCACACGGGAAAATTGAAGAGATACGATTGCAGTTTCCGCCATTCACTGCCAAATAATGGGAAATCCAATGTCTGTCTGAGATTGGTAAAGGTTAGGGACCACGAGTTATCATTTGGTAGAAAAAACAATTCGGGTTTGATTTTATAGCAACCTTCTAATTATTGATGTAAGAAATATCAGACTTCCATGTCCTTTGGAGTGTATGATTTCCTTTGTCATGGAAGACAGTAATTAATGTTCATGTCTCAAAGGTCTCACCTTGGAAGCCAAGATTTTCTATCTTCGTCAGAAAAAAAGTTCTTTTAAATTGGAGTGCATTGAATAACGGTGTTTTTGAGGTCGAACACATTTTTAAAACCTGTTCTTCCGTTGCTCGGGGTTATCAGCTACCTTCCGTTTTAAGAGATAAGGCTTCTTACTGTCTTAAAATTGAAATCTATTGTAAGTGCTTTTAGTTTCAGTAATTGACTGTCACCCATAAAAAAATAAACCACAATTTAAAAACTAAAAAACGAACATTCCTTCCCCAACAACACAAACTAATCAAATTAAATCCTTGGCCATTATGAGCCACTTTATCTATTTTATAAAATAAATATTCACATTAAGGTAGTTGATGCAAACAAAAAGTTTGTGTTGTGTATCAGAAACATCTATACCAATTCGTTTCGCTATAGACGAAGGATATAACTAGAGTAAAGTTTCCTGGACTCGATATCGAGTTTGCTACATAAAACGCACTCGCACTATCCAACCGACCAACCATTAGCTGTATCATCCATAAGCCATAATAATGGATTCATTCAGTTCAGTGGTTTGGAAAGCTGAAAAATGATACGATCTCTGTTCTCCTGTGAATCAGGTGAAATAATGTGAACGCCACGGAAGGGAGTCGGGGTAGCTGCATAGAAGATGTATTGGATATCACGACGCCAACGGACCACAGCAGGACAACAGACAGAAGTTTTATCGAAGGGATAAGGGACGATCCTATAATCAAATCAAAAGAATCAACTTCTTATCCTCAATGAAAGCAAGTTATCCTCTGCTGCCGGAATGGGATCAGGATTTTATTGTGTTGCTTATGTGTGTATCATAAGTCCATAATTATACTGGGTAGTTATACTTTTAGTTTGGGTTTTCTTTTGTGCGTGTATATGTATCGGTTGTCGGCAGCTATATCGCATGACTTTTTGTTCCTCATTGATGGTGGTGAATGGCGATTTCTTGTTTCTCTGTAGCCAGTACTGGATCAATGCTTCAATGAGCTGGGCGTTAAAAA
The DNA here is from genome assembly GCA_943590905.1 of Sphaerophoria taeniata. Taxonomy (NCBI): domain Eukaryota; kingdom Metazoa; phylum Arthropoda; class Insecta; order Diptera; family Syrphidae; genus Sphaerophoria; species Sphaerophoria taeniata. The sequence continues at coordinate 16,469,678 of OX016540.1, read as the reverse complement.
ATAGAGGCGATTAGTTAAAAATGAGTCTTGACATGAGGAATTCGTAAAAATTGACAAATTTGGAACAGTTGTTTAGTGCAAACTTAAGGCCTTACTATTATGCAAACATTAAGACTTAGTTAAAACTGCAAGGGCCTTAGCCAACATCAAACAGCAATCCACCATTGTCACTTTCCGCTTCTGCAACTGCAATTTGCGAGTTTCTTACTTTTTACTGGTCCTCTAACTCTCGCTTGCAAGTCCTTTTATTCGTGTAAGACTTTTCTTAATTTGAGTTAATAAATCTTAAATTTAAGAAGCGAGTCTGTGCACAGACTTCAGTCTTTGAACTGTCATATTTCTTTTCATTCGGTTTTTTCTTCACAAGAAATAAGTGGTGATTTAAGTTTTCCGGAGGATGGTTTCAGTCATCTTGACAAGGCTTTAATTAATTGAAGTTTAAATTTCCTAATAAAAATAAGAACCTTTTTATGTTCTTGCAATGTACCCTAGAAATGTTGCAATGTTCGGAATTTGACGAAACCATGTTAATTTAATGAAAGAAGAACCTACATAAATTCCATGCTCAATATTTAACAACATTGAAGTAGAAACCAATGTTTGTATGTAAATGCTGAATCCAAAAACGTTCATTTCAATGCAATTAATTGATACACATATAGACATTAAACATCAATAATAATAATTAAAACACAATTCCCATTAGAACATTAATATAAGTACTCTTGTTATTAAATTAGTTTTTCAACCCAGTCTGAGGCGTATGGAGAATTAGATCAACCCAAAATGCAAGCACAATTGAATGTAATTGGAAAATGTATTTATCTCTATATATATAAAAATGGAAGTGTGTTTGTTTGTATGTCTCTTATAGACTCCGAAATGGCCCAACAAATATTTGTGAAATTTTAATGGTTCATACTGTTACATTCAGTGATGATTTCTGTGAAAAAAAAAAATTGGAAAAACCTCATGGAAGAGTGGGAAAACTGGAAAATGTGGAAAAAACGGCAAAAAATATACATTTTTCTGCGTTTTAACGCACTTATCTCAGGAAGTACTGGTTCGAATGGTATAATTCTTTTTGTGTTGGATGGTCCATTAATTGCGGAAGACTTGAGGCTATTAAACATTAAGCTGTGACCAATAGCAGCGAAGAATCTGTGGAAAATATGGAAAAAACGGCAAAAAATATACATTTTTCTGCGTCTTAACGCGCTTATCTCAGGAACTGTTTTATGAAATTGAACAATTTTTTTAATATTGAATGGTTCATTTATCAAGGAAGGCTTGAAGCTATATAAAATTTAGCTGCGACCAATAGGAGCGAAGAATTTGTGTAAAATGTGGAAAAAACGGCAAACAATACAATTTAATCTACACTAATATATAAAGCTGAAGAGTTTGTTTGTTTGAACGCGGTAATCTCAGGAACTACTGGTTCGAATGGTATAATTCTTTTTGTGTTGGATGGTGCCTTAATCGACTTAAACTTTAGGCTACTTAACATTAAGCTGTGACCAATAGCAGCGAAGAATCTGTTTAAAATGGGGAAAAAAAGGCAAAAAATTGACATTTTTCTGCGTTTTAACGCACTTATCTCAGGAAGTACTGGTTCGAATGGTATAATTCTTTTTGTGTTGGATGGTCCATTAATTGAGGAAGACTTGAGGCTATTTAACATTAAGCTGTGACCAATAGCAGCGAAGAATCTGTGGAAAATATGGGAAAAACGGCAAAAAATATACATTTTTCTGCGTTTTAACGCGCTTATCTCAAGAACTGCTTTATGAAATTGAACAATTTTTTAAATGTTGAAAGGTCCATTTATCAAGGAAGGCTTGAAGCTATATAAAATTTAGCTGCGACCAATAGGAGCGAAGAATTTGTGTAAAATGTGGAAAAAACGGCAAACAATACAATACAATACAATACAATACAATACAATACAATACAATACAATACAATACAATACAATACAATATAAAGTTCGTTTGAACGCGGTAATCTCAGGAACTACTATTTCGAATTGTAAAATTATTTTTGTGTTGGATAGTCCATTAATCGAGGAAGGCTTTATTCTACTTAAAATTAAGCTGCGACCAATAGCAGCGAAGAATCTGTGGAAATGTGAGAACTGAGATTTTTTTCCGAGATCTCTGAGATGAAATTATTTTGGATTCGATTTCTCACTCAGCTATTTGACGTGGCTGACATATGTGCAGCAACAATTAGTAAGGTAACCATTAAATCTCAATGATAACTGAGAATTATGTTCCACCAAGGCACCAAATGATTTTGCCTCAGTCAATGTGACATTGAGATCTCAGTGAGATGTTGTTAGGTGGAACTGGCCTAATAACTGCTCAAATTAGAATTTTGAGAGTTCAATTGATTTGTGAATGTCAGCGAAGAATCTGTGGAAATGTGAGAACTGAGATTTTTTTCCGAGATCTCTGAGATGAAATTATTTTGGATTCGATTTCTCACTCAGCTATTTGACGTGGCTGACATATGTGCAGCAACAATTAGTAAGGTAACCATTAAATCTCAATGATAACTGAGAATTATGTTCCACCAAGGCACCAAATGATTTTGCCTCAGTCAATGTGACATTGAGATCTCAGTGAGATGTTGTTAGGTGGAACTGGCCTAATAACTGCTCAAATTAGAATTTTGAGAGTTCAATTGATTTGTGAATGTGATTGATTGCACTATTTGTGCAGATTATTGTGTTTAAACCATATCATTTTATGTACTTCTTAACTAAAAAATATGCTCAGTTTAAAGAAAAAAAAAATTTACTTAACGAAAAAAACGATGCAGAAGTAAGAGAGATATTACAATTAGGGAGAGTTCACCCAAGGGAATGCTTTAAGTATGAACAACTGAAGGGAATCATAAAAAATGCTCAAATTTTTCAAGTTCAAGAGAATTACGACCTAGGGAGAGTTGACTGCAATGCAATTTTACAATAACTTCCGAGCAAAATTCCCACGCGCGCATGATGCACAAGTCGAGATGATACTCTGGCCGGTGGACGAGGGAGAGGCGGACGAAGTCGCGGGCAACTGCTAGTTCTAGATAAAAAGCATTACAGAGATAAAATGTAGTCCAAATTGAAAAACACAACAAAACAATTTCAATAATTTAATTTACATTATTTGGTCCATATATTGCTTTGTGGAGTGTAATTGGGAACTCAATTTATTGTGGTTCATATTTAGGTCTCCCATTTGTCAAATAATGAAGCTTTGCTGAACGTTGCATTATTAAATTGCAACAACTGAGCTCTATACATATATACTTGGAATTTTATGGATTCGTTAAATTTTTTAAGTTTAATTGGGTCGGGTTGGAGTTTAAGGAGAATTAATTATTTCATTTAATTTCATTTATTAAAATAAAAGGTACGTACATTAAGATTATATCTTTTATAGTACTTAGCTGATAAACTATGTTTATAAAGAATTTAGTTTACAAATGAATGTTGATTTTTTAAAACTAATAAAAATATATTTAATAATTTGATACCTAATTAAATAATTTAAGAGGGTGGGAAAGAGTTCCAGAGTCTGACAGCATGTATGAAAAATAAACGGGACGAGTTCAAATAATTGTGTAGAAATGGGACGATATTGATGCTTCTAGTGTATCGATTGAATGATAGCCTGTTGTATAAATATGACGGAGACTTAACATTTATTAATTTATGTAAGAACAAACAGTTTCTTGCATTAATGTATATTGCTGAACGGTACCACCAAGTAAATTTCTGGAGAAGGCAAATAAATTGCAGATTACTGGTTCTTACAAATTTTCTTTACAGGGTTCATTCATATGTGATAGAATCATAGTTTTGAAAAAACCTTGTAAAAAAGAATATCTACTTAACTTTTGTGTCTTTTTCAAAAACTATTCACTCGGAATTGGACATAGAAAGGCAGCTAAGGAATAACCGGTACGAAACATTGAAGCGGTCCTGTCCTGATCCTGAGTCCTGACTCGAGCAAAAGACTAAGGAATAAACAAGCATTGAGTAGTGGTGTCCGGTTGGTGGGCTCCTGTTCGCGGTATTCTTTGATGAAGAATAACCTAACCAGGATCCAGGAAATAATCTTTTGGAAACGGTCTAGCAATAAACAACAAAAGTCAAGGAGAAGCCTTGCCTGGTGCTGGAGGATTCCTGAAACGCAAAATTACAAGAATTCCCCCAAAAGGTTCCTGTTAAGAACAGGAGTTTGCCTTCCCGCGTTTCTTACTTCTAGTTCACTATAATAGTAATACTCAGCAAGGAAGAAGTTAAAATAAAAACCTGCTCTTACCTCGAAAATTCACTTCGCCTTATGAATTTCTATATAATAACACAATGTGAATTGTAAGAAAGCAAATGAAAAAATATGAGTGCGACCCATGGAGTCCACACGACTAACTTTCCATAGTAGAAAAATACGTAAAAACATTAGTTGTTTTGCAAAATATTCAGCGGATGCATCCCGTTGTAGTTGTACACGCACGTTGCTTCAAAGTCAAATTCCATAAAACTGATGATTTTATGAAAAACATTAAGTTGAATAACAGTGGCGCCATCTGCCACTGCCGAGTTGATCGTACCATTTCGTGGACTCATTCACAACTACTTTGCACAGTAAAAAACAGCCTACATATATTGCTCCTGAATTTCATTCGATAGTCGACAGTCATTCTGATTAGTCAGTGTTTAGTTCTTGCTCCCAAATTGGTTTCTTAAAATGTCTAAAAACTGTGCCAAGTGCAATGAAAAACTTAAAAGATCGGAAAGTGTTATAATATGTCAACTCTTCTGCGGTCTGAGTTTTCATAAAAACTGTGTGAATTTAAGCCCAGATGAACATAAAATTTTATCAAATTCAAACAATTGTTTCTATAAATGTGACACTTGCTCGAATGCTAATCTCTCAAATTTTATACGTCGTTTTGCTGAACTCTGAGTGCGTGTTTGATTTGAAACGAGAAATCATCTCTTTTCGTGATATAATAAAAACTAACACTATACCACCTGATAACGCGCTCACAGTTCAAAGTAAATGCTCCCCATTGTGTGACAAAGAGAATTCAATCCAAGATTCTATTGAAATTCTCGCCAATGGACCTAATACAACCGATGAAATGCCCAATTTACCCTTTCAAAGTGAAATATCCGTCAATAATGAGCCCAATCTCCAACAACCTTCTTTAAATAATAATCATAATGACAATCTAAACAGAGCTTCTTGCTCTGGCCAACATATTCAGCTTCAATTGAACACAGTGAAAAATGACTCTATCAATGTGAATTCTCAATTAAAAAACAACAATAATAACGGTCCTAATAATCTCAGTGCTTTCTTTGGAACTAGTTCTAACTCCCCTCTGAGCGTAGTTCCAAATATTAAATGGATTCATATATCCAAATTAAAAAACAATACAGATCCACAAGAAATTATTAATTATATATCGCCTAAATTAAATGTTGACAGCTCTAATTTTAAATGTTATAGACTGACAAAAAAAGATGCTGATTTAACTAAGTTACCATTTGTAAATTTTAAACTTAGTTTCCCAAGTGATAAACTCCCTCTAATTATGAACCCTGATGTTTGGCCGCAAAATATTAAGGTCAAAATATTTGCTCCATTTGCAAAAAATGATAACAAAAAAGCAAAAAACGAGAGCGAAAATGCAAAAAACGACCAACAATAACAGCCTGCAACATCAATACAATTGCTCCAGCTTCGAACTCATTACATTCTCATTCTCCGATTCAAGCCACTCATTTACATTTGTTGTATCATAATGTTGGTGGTCTTAGAACAAAAATGCAATCTGTTTATCTTCTCTCATCATCTCTTTGCTATGATATCATGGCATTCACTGAGACATGGCTCTCTGAGTGTCACTATCACTGCTGTCGTTTTTGCTACTATAGTAGCATTTTACTCCTTTCGAGAGTCAAATGCTACTCTACTACCCTTAGACGAAATATACTCCCCAAACTTAGTGAATAAAATCTATCTATATTCCATGTTGTATGAGATAAAACAAGAATCGAAAATCAAAATTCTCACATTTCTTAGCTCATTTATGTTCAATCAGTGTATCTCAGTGTTGGGCTGTTGGCCTAGATTTAAGTCATAGTAACCAATTTACGAAAATTGCCAAAAAATTTAACGTACATTTTAAGGTTCCTAAAACTACACACCTAATTCCACACCTTAATTACTCGAAAATGTTGAAAAAATGAGCCTGCATTTTTAAAACACGCTTTTATGGATCAGGGTCACTTAAGTCTGTATTTGTAGGTACGTTAATGATTTTGGATCACTACAACCTTGAACCTACACTGAAGATCCAGAAACGAAATTATAAGCATTAACAAAAAGGTAAAAGTTGAAAACTAGATTAAACATTTTGTAATGAAATAAATAAAATTCAACTGGTGGAATTACTATAAATAGAAGTGTAAGAAAACCTAACCTTTTTAATCACAAGACTTTCGTCGCATGACAGCATTCAACTTTTTCAAACCTGAAGTGATATTTTCAGTGCAGTTCCGTTGTTAAATTTATAGTTAAGGGACAACTTTTGGAACTTTTAAATATCAATTCGTTAGAAAATTGGGAAACTAGCGAAAAAGAATTATACGCAAAAACAATTGATTTGGAGCCGGTTTCTTCACTTATTTCAACTTGTGAACCGTTGCAGTTGACAAACTCAAGAGTTGAATTGTAAAGACAAGCTGAGGGTTGTTTTTCTCTACTTACGTTGAATTTGAAAGCAGTAGCCACTCATAACTCTTATGTTATGTTATGTTTTTTTTTTTGCTTTTGGAGACGGTGAAAGCAGCTGCGCGATGAAATTCTGAATCAAGGAGAAAAAGTACGGCAGATACCTCTTCATAATGACATAATAGCCTTCTCCGGCAAAAATGTTCTCTTGGAAGTACCAGGCCAAAATGACGATACAGGAAACAACTTTTGTGTTCGAAGACCCTCCAATCAAAGAAATCTCTTGGGAAAGAGTATAAACCCTTAAAAATAAACGCAATACATAATTGAGTGCATACAGATAGTGCGTAGTCACTAGTCAGTTAGATTTTTAAACTTTTTCTTTCCCTACTCTATTCATACTTTCAAAGCCCAAGTCTTGGTAATTTTCTCTTCGCTTTATCATGATAACTTTAATATTTGTTTAATTAAAAAAAAGGGTGTTTTACTAAATGCATAAAACACACAATATCTGACAGAAAATTGTCGGTATGTTTAATGATCTAATTTAGTTTTTTGGCAATTGAAAACAATAATTTGAGAGTGACAGCCTATAATGAAGACAACTTAAATCGAAATTTAAGGATAAAATCCTCAAGTTGATATCAACTTTGATTAAAAGGCTCCTCCTATCCGACAAACACACAATTTGGGTTTTAGAATTCCCAAAAATTTATAAGAAACTATAGTTTGCTAATAAACTTCAACCACATCATTTTTGAAACTTCAAAACGATCTGCTAAACCCATTATAAGTGATACTTTTTTCCGGAGGCGATTTAGCGGGCTAAGTTCTTATAATTAAAAAATTATACTACCCAAACATAGAAAATACTCCTCAAAATAATTCAAAAATACTCCCCATTACATTTTTGAAACGACAGCACTGGTCACTATAGCTCTGAAATGTTTGATTCTCAACAATACAATGTTTTCCGCAATGATCGATGTCCAACTGCAACTGGTATGACCCGTGGAGGAGGTGTTTTGATTGCCGTTCGAACATCTATATTCTGCTCGGAGATGGAGTTGCCGTCTAATGCTTTTAATTTATTGTTTGATGTCGATCAGCTTATTGTTCGACTAAGTATTGATCACACTCATGACATATTTATTATTTTAAGCTATATCCCACCAAGAAGTTCTTTTGAATTGTATAAAACGCACATTGATAATTGCTTTCATTCAAAGTCAATTAAAAGAAAATCAAAAAATTATAATTTTAGGTGATTTTAATTTGCCTTGTATCAATTGGTTAAAAGTTCCTGATGAAAATCGTTTAATACCATTTAACATTAATAATGATTGTGAGAGTGTGGTTGTAGACACCCTAGCTGAGGCTGGGCTGAATCAAATAAATTGTTTTCCAAATAGTCTAAATAGATATCTAGATTTGATTTTTGTAGATAATGAGCTCAGTGTGAGTATCGACAGCCCCACTCCACCACCATTAAAGAATTCTGATAACCATGTTTCTCTTTCTTTGAAATTTTCTTTTTATGAGTACATAAAAAATACACAAAATAATCTACGTTATGATTTCAATAAATGTAATTTCACTGAAATTTCAAAATTCATAAACTCTTTATCGTCTAGTCGTCTGTCTATGTTTGCTTTAAACAACTGTGATATAGATTCTTCGTATAATATTTTAACTGGTGCATTGCAAGAAGCAATTGAATTATTTACGCCTAAATTTATAAAAAATCAATCTTCAAAACCAAAGTGGTATAACAAAAGATTAATTAATATTAATAATAGGAAAAATAAAGCTTACAAACATTATAAAAAATCAAATGGTGATCAAACTCTTTTCGAAAATTATTATCGCTTACAAAAAGAATTCGATTTTCTAAATAAATTCCTATACAAACAATATATTTTGAGCATGGAAACTTTGCTTCAGAAAGATAGTAAACGTTTTTGGAAATTCATCAATGAAAAGAAAAGCTCAACTGGTATCCCGAATTTAATCCACAATGAAGGTGTGACATCGAATGATTTGTCTGAGATGTGTAATATATTTGCTAATTTTTTTCGTTCCGTTTATAAACCTTCTACCACTTATGTCCCTGTTGATAGTCATTCACAATCCAACCTTGTAGATATTCGTCTATTAAGTGTTACGTCTCAAGAGGTTGAAAGTGAGCTTTTAAATTTGAAAAACGATTCACTTCCGGGTGCTGATGGAATAATACCTATCGTCTTAAAAATGTGTGCTAAAGCCTTAGCCTCTCCACTCGCTGTCATTTTCAACCGCTCTCTTCGAGATGGTGTCTTTCTGGATGCCTGGAAAGTATCTGTCATCAACCCAATTTTTAAGTCTGGTTCCAAGAACGAAGTCAGTAACTATCGCCCAATTTGCAAAATACCAGCAATACCGAAAATTTTCGAAAAGATTGTATATAGCAAATTAGTTTTTCTTTTGAGAGAGGTTATTTCTCCCCTTCAACATGGTTTTGTTAGTGGGAGATCCACTACTACAAACCTTGTTACTTTCAATAATTATTTAACAAATTGCTTAGAACGTGGCTCTCAATGTGATGTATTGTTTACTGATTTTTCGAAAGCTTTCGATCAAGTCAATCATTCAATACTTTCGTCCAAATTAGAAAAACTTGGCTTTTTCTCTTCTATTCTGAAATGGTTGGAGTCTTATCTTAAAGGAAGAATACAAAGAGTGCAAATTAACAATCATGTTTCTGAACCAATCATTGTTACTTCCGGTGTCCCTCAGGGAAGTCATTTAGGTCCTTTGATGTTTTTGATTTTTGTTAATGATATTCGAAGTTTGTTTGAAAATTGTGAATGTTTGATGTACGCTGATGATATAAAGCTTTTTTACTCTATAAATTCTATTCAAGACTGTATTTATTTACAAAATGATCTTGACAAACTTTCTATGTGGTGTAATACCAACGAGCTTCATCTAAATGTGTCCAAATGTCAATGTATGTCATTTGATAGAAACAAACTTTCAATTCTCTTTTTATATAATGTTGGTGGCTTGCAGCTATCAAGAATCAGTGTAAAAAAAGATCTTGGGATTATTTTCGACTCAAAACTCACTTTCAGTAGTCACATTGACTATATTGTATCCAAAGCAAGTTCGATGCTGGGTTTTATAAACCGTAACTCAAAGGATTTCTTTGATCCTTATACACTAAGATCTCTTTATTTCAGCTATGTGAGATCGATTCTGGAATATGCTTGCATCGTATGGAATCCTTCTTATTCTAATCATTCATTGAGAATTGAAAGAATCCAAAAACGTTTTACAAGAATTGCTATAAATATTTTGCATTGGAGATCTGAAATGCCATCTTATAATACGAGGTGTCTGTTGTTAGGAATTCAAAGTCTTAAAACAAGAAGAGTTTATTTTGAAATCATGTTTATTAGAGATCTCATTAATTTTAAAATCAATTGTCCCTTCTTGCTCTCCCTAGTTAAGTTTTATACCCCTTCACGTGAACTTCGTGAACGATCACTATTTTATATCCCGTTTCATAGAGTTAACTACGGAAATAATGAATCTATGACTCGTTGTTTTAGGCAGGCTAACTCAATGTGTAATGTTCTTGATTTTAACATGTTTTTAAGCAGGGATTGTTTTAAGAAGAAACTTTTATCATATTTATGCTCCATTATTATCATTTGATTGTTATATATGAAAATGTAGGTACCAGAGATTAAAATGAGTATGTTTGAACAGTTCGAACACATCCAAATTTTTCTTGTGTGCTTGTTCATACTCGTTCGATTGCAACCCTTATTTATGAATAATTTGACTCATAAATAAAAAGGCTTGTAAGTCAAACCAAGCAAGCAGAGGAAACTCGTAAATATTTTTCGTTTTCGATCATTTCAAGTCAAATTGATTTACAAGCAATTCGCTTGCTTGTACTTACTCAAACATGTTTGAGTTTTCGGGTAAAATTGATTGGATGTTTCAATTTTTTTTCTCTACGAAGAAAAAAAGAAAGATGCAGGCTCTGTATGGGTTGTAATTTAACGAATAGAAATATTTATAAATGAGTTAGGTGGCTGGATTTGCATTCATAAATATAATAATCCGCACTGGAAACATAATTTTTCACATTAATTAAAGAAAGGATTTATTAATGAATGCATACTATCTATACCTCAATGTGGGTTAGGTTTGTATATACCTAAATAGAAAATACTGATTGACGAAGACTATGTCGTGGGAATACCTGCTTCCGGTTGGTAGAGAATGCAGTTTTGTTAAGATATTTTAAATATTGTTAATCTTTTTATAACATATCTGACCTTCCTATAACTAAGCTACCTACTACTTTCTGGATAATATGTAATCCTTTTCTAGGGTGGGATGTTGGCTTTTTGTTATGCGCGGCCTTTCCGGCTAACTCAATTCACGCCGACCAAGCGAATCTTATTCGTCTTGGCTTTAACTTTAATTCCTCATTAAAAATTTTAGTGGGCGCGATGACGGGAATTTCTTGTATGGGGGCTCCTGGGCTAATATATGTTACAAACGTTTCTTTTTAATCAAAATATGTAGATTTCTTTATTTCTATTTTGTTCGGAATTTTTTACATTGATTCCACTCAGCACACAAATCTCAAAGAAACCAAGCATTATTTTTCGATTTACTTACAAGCGCCATGAATAATGGAGTGGTGATTATAAGCGATTTTACTTTCAATCAGTAAACTTGTTTGAAGATATTACGAATCCATAATCATTAATTTTTTGCTGGAGAAAATTCAACTGACAACGCGGATTCATTTGCTCATGAAATCCTAATGTATATTGAAAATTTGAAACCCATACACATACACAAGGTCCTGTTTATATTTTACAATGGTGTTTCGATCACAAAAAATCAAAATAATCAAAATATGTGGATTTATTTATTTCTATTCGTACCTATCTATTTTATTCGACACAGCGATACAAAAATTTGAGAATGAAACAAATCAACGATAAAAATAAACCTCCTTGCCATAGATTACCTACATTTCCACACAGCACACAAATCTCAAACAAACCAAACAATATTTTTCGATTTACTTACAAGCGCCATGAATAATTGAGTTGTGATTGCAAGCGATCTTACTTTCAACCAAAAAACTCGTTTGAACTCGTTTGAAATGAGGGATGATTTGTAAATAATTTTACTCATAAATAAAAAGACTCGAAATTACTTGGTTGTGCGTTGACTCAGTTTGTTCAAACTCGTTTTTTTTGAGTAAATACCCGAAACTTACAAACAATACTTGACTCATTTTAATCTCTGGTAGGTACTTGTAAAGTAATTGTATTATTTATTCTATCTGTAATCTATAAGAGATTTTTTGTAACTCTGATTGATGAAATAAATAAATAAATAGAATATTGTAGTTTTCTATTATTGAAGCAATTTTTCTAACCGGATTAGTATTTCTGAAAATTAAAATTTATACGGCAAAGCAGCGTTTGGTGGGTCAGCTAGTAATCAAATATAGTATATGATACTCCTGAATAGGTATTGTGTTTTTTCCCCACTAACTATAAGATTTTTTGCACTATTATTGAAATTATTGCAGAAATTATCATAATTTTCATTATATTAGGGTTGTCTTAGATTTTTGATTGCCATCAAAAAACCGCTAAGCCGATTTCGCTCAAAATCTATTCAGCTCTTAACAACACAATACCGCGTCGAATAAGACTAATTTTATGACAATACGATGAGTGGTTCGCGAGATAATTGAGCTGAAAAAACGTAACGCACATACGAACACACATACACACGCGGACATCATCTTAAAAACGCTTGATTCGGACTCTAGTGACCTCAAAACATCGAGAAATGCGAAAATTGGAGATTCACAAAATCGGACCCATTAAAATAACTTCCTATGGGAAGTTAAAAATTTGAATTTCTCAACGGTAGATATGAGACACTGTTTGACGGGTTTTGTCTAATGTAGGCATCTGTGCTCAAAACGTCCTCATTGTAATCATTTCTGAGTAATATTCTTATCTTATTTTATTCTTTGTCAAAAGTTGTGCAAATAGCAATAGCTCAACGACACATTAACCATCAGAGGGAATAAGGTGCGAAAAGGATTACTTACACCCTCAATTTTGTAAGCGTGACGTAACAAAGCCTGCTTTAAGCGTTTAACACCCAGTTTAAATCGCTTATCAATATTGAAAGGACATTACTCGCTCCAGTCTAGACATTTGTCGCGTTTCAATTATACCCACCCTTTTTCACTTGAGCTTCACAGGAAAATGACACTGCTGGGAACGCCAGACTTCAATAAATAGCCATCGCATTACAATGAACGTGTTGCCTTTATTATAGTAAAATACAGTAGCAACAACATTCGTCCACTCTGGCGTGCTATTTTCCATATCATACACAAATACCCCACAACTACCCTACATTTCACTGTGAACATGAAGCGTGTGGGTGGCTATTTTGTAATTCAGATGCCATGCCATGCAATGACAGCTGTATTCGCCAAAATTGTGGTATTGATTTAACCAACCAAACCAATCCACCCTCAAGCTGGATCCTTATATGTAGTAACAACGTGTTCAATTGAAGTTCGGAAAAGTGAAATGGAATGCAGTTTTGTGAAAAAGGATTTTTTTGTTTTTGAAATAAATCTTATTCACTGTTCACCTCAATTTATTATATGCATGAGTGTATTGACGATCTGAAGTTGCAAGCAAATGATACCCTCTGCTGAAAGGAAAGGAGGGTGGCAATGTCATAACCTGGAAAAATTATATTTGTGGAAAAATGAAAGTTGATATTTGTGGAAATATTTGTTTTCTTCAATTCACAAAATCAAATATTGGCTTTCGTGTGAAATTCATTGACGAATAATCGTTTTACAATTTTTGTTTATTTTTGTTTTATTAAAAGACAAAAGGATTTGACACAATTTCACTGAAAATAGATCGTCCTCTTTCTTCGTGATCGATTTGCTGTTCCTGATCTAACAAGTGCACCTGGACTGGGAGAAAGTTCTCGACGACCGCCAAACCTCAATCCCAATTCCGGACCAACACGAGTTTCGGCTACGTAGAGCTCTGGATGCCTTTGTGTTCCAAAATATTCAATAATCACACCTTGGACTTGAACTTGTAGCAAAGACAAGCTCACAAACAAAAATATTAAAATAAATCTCATTGTTAGGTACAAGTTAAACACAAAATTTGAATTTTATTAATTGATGAACTGGAAAGGTGGCAGCTTGAAATGCAACTGAAATCCATATTCATATTTGACCGACATTTATTCAAGTTTTAATTAAGTCATTATTTTGTTTGGGGATTTCTTCTTAAAATTTGTCATTTTGTGGTAATAAAGGAAGCAGTAAACCAGTTTTTATTTACATTTTTAACGAATTTTAATTGGCAAATGAGTAGGTAGAGGTACTTTATTTTTCGCTTGTTGTTATTTTTGGCTTACAGAAAATCATCCACCTAGTTCAAGCTCCCTTGAATAGGAACTTTGAGAATTTAGAATTTAAAATTTGTTTATCTCTAAACACAAAAATTGATTTCTAAAGTATTTTATTAATTTCTAAGTTTTATATCGTTCTTGTGCTTGTAGCCTTGTAGGGGAACAGCTAGGATCTAGCAACATGAGTTTCTAAACTTGAAAGCAACATAATCACAATTCACAACCACAAGTCCACTCCACTCCACGACCACATCAACAACAACAACCACCCCATCGAAACAAAAACATCGATTTTTTGCTGCCAACCAGCAGCACATCTGCACATCTCTATCAAACTTCCAATCAGACAATAAACATGTAGTCGAACATGTTGCAAGCACTTGCTTCAAATCAACCAACGAGCAACGACAAAACACAAAACACAGCACAACACACAACTTCTTTTAGAAATCACTCTGCAACATGATGCTGGTAATCTGAAACCAATCAGAAAACAAAATGTAACCGACAACAAAGACAACAACAAAAACACTGGCAACATTCAGTGTCAGTCTGCTGTCTGCTTGGAAAATCGAAACAAGTGTTAAAAATGTTTAGTTAGTTTGTTAGAAATGGTCGCTTGTGAAGGACGTTACCGCGCATAAAGTTCTCATTTTCTCTTACTCCTCACATCTAACCAAAAGTAGAAAGAAGCAAAAAATATCTTACCCGTTTTATTGTTTTCCTAACAACAACACCAACACCCCCCTCTGTCTGCCTGGCTTACTTTAAAAAATTAGAACCAAGTTAGAAATAAAAAAAAAGTTATTACAAAAACGGCTTAAAGTTTTGGTTGAAAAAAGTTTAGATTGAGTTTCAAAATTGTGCTCATAGTTTGAAAATTCCATGGAGTGAGTGAATTTGAAAAAAAAATCAAGATTCAAAAATATTCAAAATAGCAAAAAAGTGTGTCTAAAATTCATTCAGAAACGCGCATTTTTAATCTTCTTTGCTTATCTGCCTATCTAGATACTTTTTGTGTGTTTTTGGTGGTTGTTCGGTTTCGTTTTCGATTTCGCTTTTTTTTTTTTTGCTGTGGCTGTGTCGTTCATCAAAAATCTGCTGTCTTTTCATAACCGCGTTACAAATTCCCTGTCCCTACCTCCCGCGCGCCTTCGCCCGACCCAAGCCCCAGTCCTAGGTTTTGACTCGACTCGAACTCGGTGTAATAAAAGTCAAGTCAGGTTTTTGTATCTTTTTTGTGTGCTTTTTTTTATTCTACGTTGATATTATTGCATTACCCTTACCTTTGTATCTTTTACAATAAGACGGCACCGGTGCGGCGTCATATCTCATACATAAAGGTGTATTTGCAGACTTTTTGTGAGAGCGAGCGAGATAGTGAATAACAGTGGTGTTTTTTTTCTTTGGTGTATCTCGTAGATACTTGACGTCGTCGTCGTCGTCATCGTGCCAACTGGAAGCAGCAGCAACAAAATAGTCAAAGAAAGAAGAAGTGCGGTTTGAATTCGGTCTTTCGGTACTCAACCCGACTTACGTACGTGTATTCGGTTTTGTGGTAATCGTACCGTGGTTCTGGTTTCTCCTGCCTCTGGCATTATTTTGATCATCAAGAAAATAAAAAAGGTAGCACTGGAAGATTGTTACTTTATTTCATCTTTTTTGTCGACTGTTTGCCATGTGTATGTGTTACAGAGGAGCACTTTGTGTATGAGTTTGCTGTTACCTGTGTATCGAAAGGTGTAATCAAAGTTTAAGGTGTTTTCCTGCTTCAGCTACTGCTTCTTGAAAGAGAACCCGGTTTTGTTTATTTTTTTTTCTCTTTGTGCGTTTAACTGTCATTTTATGAGTGTGCAGTAAATTCCGATTGGAAAATAGTGTATTTTGGTGAATAAGTTGGTCTTGGAAACTTCGTCCTTTAATCAGAACCATTAAGAAATACCTTCAATATCTGTTTCGGGATTTGTGGAAGTCGGTTTGTTGAAGGATTTAGAATTGCACGAGACAACAACTTAACAACTTGTGCTACTGGTTTTTACTATGCATAAATATCTCTGTGTATCTTTGTGAACTGGTCTAGAAATAGTTCGCTCTGATTATGTCTTAGTATCTATGTGCTTATAAAAATTGTCCATCTTGTGTACTTATACCTGGTAACCACTTAAAGAAAGATCGGGGAGTCAACGTACGCTTGCAATGCGCCTCGATAAATTCTTTAACCGCATCGCTTCCAACTAAAACGTGTATTCTTCGTAGTGTTGCACTTGCAGTGCAGTTGATTTATCTGGCGTCAGTTTGGAATCAACAAATTGGAATATTTTAAATTGGATTTGGATTAATAAAAATCTTCTACGGGACGAATGGATGTAAGTGGCTTTGTTTCTATCTTTTTATTTTCTTTAGAGTTCATAGAATTCATAAACAAAAAAATTGTTGAGAAGAAAAAGATAAGACTGATCTGACCCATAGCTTGAAGTCATTTAGATAGCAAAAGCAAATTGACAAAATCAAAATTTTCATCACAAAGAATGTCGAGAAGCCAAATCCAGAAACTGAGAGACAGACAGACCCAATGCGTTTAATACGGAAGCATGAGATGAATTTTAATTAGATATAGGTACCTACAAATTTTTTATTCCATATTCCATGCCAATCAGCCTACAGAGCTCTTCACTCTTATTCCAACGTCTTTCTGAGTAACATTCGAATTGGTAGCTTGTTTGAGATTTGTTTTGTTTTTGTTTTAATGGTTGAAAGGTATTTCTGTTGAGTTGGTAATGCGGACCTGGGTTTTGTAGTGTTCGTTTAGATTTTATGTTAATTTATTTATGCAAATTAATATTCTTTTTTTTTTTGAGGAGTTTTGATACCAATAATATTTTTATAACTTGTATGGGCAGAGGCTTTGTTTTGAATTTAAATTTAGAATCATAAATCATGTCTCAAGAATTCTTGTTGGATTTCTTATTGGAAGCTGTCTCGGATTTTGCTTGAATTTTATATTTTTTGTGTTAATTTAACTGTTCCGGTAAAAGCCAGCATTTATCAGTTACATTTTCTGCAAAACAGAAAAAAAACACACTTGTTATTGGGCAGTTTTCAAAATTAATTCTCTGTTTTGTAATCAAAAATGAACTTAAGAAACGGGCTATTATATAGGTAAAAAAAATGTTGTACCACTTTGTCCAGCCGAAAAAGTGATACCAATTGTTTTCTCGCCTTTAACCCTAATAGAATTCAAATTTTGAACTTACAGCGTTTTTCATTGTATTGTAACCGAAAGGAATTGCCCTCAAAATCGAGAACTAATTACACTTTTCAATAACACATTTTTTGTTTGTAATAGTATTAGTTGAGAAAGGATTTTCCATTTGTTTTCAAAATAAACAAAAAACTGCGCACTGCGGTCTGTCGGTATAACGATATAAACAAATTAAATTTTTTAATTTGAGGTTTGACAAGCGATGATTTTTCCAAGTGTGATGTCTATTCTGATGTGTGTTATAAAAAGAGCAATTCTCTCAAATTTGGGAGACAAATTCTTTCCTCTTAAGAATTGATCTAGAAGAATGATTCTTTTGGTTAATGAAACACGAAAAAAATGGAAAAATGTCAATTTTTTTGCACAGTAAAAAAACGCTATTAGTTGCAACAGAGAATTTTTATAATTCTGAATCGCATTAAAAAATTAAAAAATCGACTTTTCCCCAAAACGATTTCTATTATATCTAAAAAATAAACTTGCTCATAAATTTTTCCCTTGGCATCGTAATTTAAAAAATGTAGGTACACGACTGGGTCGTACTAACTTGCTCTTGTATTAAAACCTGAACTCACAAGAAATATTTAAAAATAAAAACATATACTTAGTTAAAAATTCATGAATAAAAATGTAAATTGAAATATGCACCTCAAAAATACATTTTATCTGAAAAAAATTGATGCCATACATTTTTTTTTTTAATTGTTGATTTTTCAAATTTCTTTTGAAAAAATTGAACACAAAATATTATTTGAGCAATATAAATACGCTGATCGGACTTTTATTTTTCGAGAAAATCTAATAACTAAAAAACGGTTTTATGGGAGGTACCGTTTTGGAGCAATACAAAAATATTGTTTTTACATAAAATACATGAATGTTAAAAAAAAAATTCGAGGAAGTTTAAACAAGAACGTAGAAGCCGTTTTTGAGAATATTGAAACTTTTGGTTTTTGGCCACAAAAATGTATGGTGGCTAACCTTACCTTAAAATCAAAAAAACGCCCCACGCGAATTCAATCCTCTAATTTTCAAGTTTGAAGTCAATGGGACTAGTGGTTAAGGCAGTAGGTGCGTTTACAGACCGACAGACGAACGGAATCGCCGGACCCACTTTTTTCGACTTCTCTATCATCGTAATGTCATATGCATCAAAACCTCTTCTTTTTTTACGAATTCAATACTTGCCATATATTCTTTATGTCGCAAGTAAGAAATGAGTGCGATTCGTATAATCTACGCGACCCAGTGGATAAAAATAAAAAAAAATAAAATAAAAATAATGCATACAAAAATCTTTCTAATGTATTAAACAAAATAAAATATCAGCTAAAATGCATGTTCAATTTATTTATTGCCAATTAATGATTAATGTCTAATATATTCTTAAAATTGATAAATAAGATTTTTCAAACTATTGTTGCAATTTACGATCATTATTTTTGAGGAATGTTTCAGATTTTGTTGGTTATGTTTATAATTTCAATTTTCCATTCCTATTACTAGATCGCTGAACCGATTTCACTGAAAACTTATTCAGTTCTCAATCAAGCGATTTTGAGCCCAGTCTGTTGTCAATATCATGAGTGCTTCGCGAGATAATCGAGGAGAAACATGGATATCTTTTCTTTTAATCCTGGAACCGTTTTTATTTTATCATGCAAAACAGTTCATATGTTTTTACAAGCTTAAAATTTAAGCAATAATTCATTAAAAATGGGGATGAAGTCAAGACACACAGAATATCTACACTAATATATAAAGCTGAAGAGTTTGTTTGTTTGAACGCGGTAATCTCAGGAACTACTGGTTCGAATGGTATAATTCTTTTTGTGTTGGATGGTGCCTTAAACGACTTAGACATTAGGCTACTTAACATTAAGCTGTGACCAATAGCAGCGAAGAATCTGTTTAAAATGGGGAAAAAACGGCAAAAAATATACATTTTTCTGCGTTTTAACGCACTTATCTCAGGAAGTGCTGGTTCGAATGGTATAATTCTTTTTGTGTTGGATGGTCCATTAATTGAGGAAGACTTGAAGCTATTTAACACTAAGCTGTGACCAATAGCAGCGAAGAATCTGTGGAAAATATGGAAAAAAACGGCAAAAAATATAAATTTTTCTGCGTTTTAACGCGCTTATCTCAGGAACTGCTTTATGAAATTGAACAATTTTTTTAATGTTGAATGGTCCATTTATCAAGAAAGGCTTGAAGCTATATAAAATTTAGCTGCGACCAATAGGAGCGAAGAATTTGTGTAAAATGTGGAAAAAACGGCAAACAATACAATTTAATACAATATAAAGCTGAAGAGTTTGTTCGTTTGAACGCGGTAATCTCAGGAACTACTATTTCGAATTGTAAAATTTTTTTTGTGTTGGATAGTCCATTAATCGATGAAGGCTTTAAAATAAAATAAATAAATAGAGTGCCGCGACAGCTCTTGAAGAGCCAACGCCTAAGTGGCTTACTCTAATCAACAATTCTCTGAGTGCGTGTGAAGAATTGAGGGGACCTACAATTTAACGCCGATTCCGAACGGCAAAGTTGAGAAGCATTTTTTCATTACAGATTGATACTCTTGGAAGATTTGTCAGGTCTTCGCAAGAGGCAGTATCCGTGAAAGATGAAATAAAAACTTGGCCTGAGTAGGACTCGAACCAACGACGTTCTGCTTAGCAGCCAACGCACTTACCAACTAAGCTACGGGCAACTGCTTTAGGCTTTATTCTACTTAAAATTAAGCTGCGACCAATAGCAGCGAAGAATCTGTGGAAATGTGAGAACTGAGATTTTTTTCTGAGAGCTCTGAGATGAAATTATTTTGGATTCGATTTCTCACTCAGCTATTTGACGTGGCAGACATATGTGCAGCAACAATTAGTAAGGTAACCATTAAATCTCAATGATAACTGAGAATTATGTTCCACCAAGGCACCAAATGATTTTGCCTCAGTCAAGGTGACATTGAGATCTCAGTGAGATGTTGTTAGGTGGAACTGGCCTAATAACTGCTCAAATTAGAATTTTGAGAGTTCAATTGATTTGTGAATGTGATTGATTGCACTATTTGTGCAGATTATTGTGTTTAAACCATATCATTTTATGTACTTCTTAACTAAAAAATATGCTCAGTTTAAAGAAAAAAAAATTTACTTAACGAAAAAAACGATGCAGAAGTAAGAGAGATATTAGAATTAGGGAGAGTTCACCCAAGGGAATGCTTTAAGTATGAACAACTGAAGGGAATCATAAAAAATGCTCAAATTTTTCAATTTCAAGAGAATTACGACCTAGGGAGAGTTGACTGCAATGCAATTTTACAATTACTTCCGAACAAAATTCCCACGCGCGCATGATGCACAAGTCGAGATGATACTCTGGCCGGTGGACGAGGGAGAGGCGGACGAAGTCGCGGGCAACTGCTAGTAATCTATATATATAAAAGAACAGCTTAATTTTTGTGTTCGTTCGCTAACCGGGCACACTGGTTGACCGATTTTCCTAATTTTTTCTCTAAATGCAAGAGGTGTTAGGGTAGAAGGTTTAGAAAAAATAAAATGTATATTTTTCAAATGTAATGAAATGAAAAACGGTGCCAATATTTAAAAAAAACATATTTTTTCACTACAAAAAAAAAACAAATCTGATCAATATCAAATTATTAAAAATTATATTTGTCAAATCTAAAATTTTGTATTGAAAATTTATTCTGATGAAGGCGACACAAAAGAGGAATCAAAAAGTTGCTGATGGTTTTAGCATCATCATCATTGTCGGTCTGTTGAGTTAAGTTTCCCCCTTCGTCTTCGCCACAACCAGGATCCGGTCTGGGCCTCCAAGTTCTGGGCAAGTACATAAGTATGATTGTATCCCGACGTAATTCAGGCTTTGGGCTCTACGCCATCTACTCCTCCTACTATTAATTATACCGCAAAGGACTTTCCGGGCCAGTTTGTCTCGCACATACGAGCTAGGCGTCTAGCCCACCATCAAGTCTTCTTCGCGGTAGGTTCTGTTGGACTAGAGCAGCCGCCCCCGTATTTCTTCCTCCTTATTGTTATCGGCTACTACTACCTGACCGAAGCTTATTCGTGCTCTTCCACCAATAGTTGTTCTTCTGACGCGATAGTCCCCCTGATAGATGTTCCAGAATCTCGGATTGCTTTCTCCAACGACAGCTGTGAATTTTCTCACGATTTAGTTTGAGTGCATGTTGAAGATTGGGATTGATAATGTTAATTGAAGAAATTTTGTTGATGTCCACACCAGTAATGTTCATTCCAATTTCACGAAGTCAAATCTGTGTTTTTGTTGTTGTTCTGAAGTTGGAGTTGCCGATCGATCTCAGAACAAGACTTTTGTCACTAGGCGAGTAGAACTTAACTTGAGCTTCAATTTTCATAAAATTGCAAAGTTTGTTAAAAATTGTATGCACATTTTAATTTAGTGTTATTGGTATTCCATGTATACTGTATAGGTAAGAACATCGGCAATTGTTTCTTTAAGTTGCTGTTGTTCAGAAAAGTAAAGTTATAACCCACCATAGTTGGGATATAACTTCCCCAGAAAAAAGTAAATATATATTTCCCACTTGAGGTCGAGTTAGTTCCTTGCAACGTTTTGACATATGTATTGTTGTTATACATATCTATGTCTTTGAAAAAGCTATTTTAATAATTCTTTTTGCTTTGGAATTTTTTTGTTTAAAAATAGGTTTTCAAATAGAAAAATGAAAGTTCTTGATGAAAAACTCGGAAAACTCATTGGTTTTCAAAGGGAAAATTGCATTATATTGCAGGTGCATTGGTTTTTAAATGGAAATCTGGAAAATTTCAAAATGGCTTTTCCAATGGAAAACCGAAAGTTCTTGATGAAAAATTCGGAAAACTCATTGGTTTTCAAAGGAAAAGTTGCATATAATTGCAGGTGCATTGATTTTCAAATTTAACTAAGAAAACCGTTTCCTTTGGGTTACTTTTGACCAAATTGTTCAGTTTGTAGACAGTCAGAACCTCAGAACAAATGGTATTTGCCGAAAATGTTTTTTTTTTCTACTTCTCAGTCATCACAATTTCATGCTTTATCAAAATCTTCTAGGCGGCTGTCAAAGTTGGCATATAGTGGTTACCTTAATAAATACCAGTGCTTTGTCCGCTACGCCTCCTTAAACTCAAAGTTCATTGAATTAATTTGTGAACTTAATTGTGGACCTATACAAATAATACTCAGTGTATTATAAAGCTGACCTTTCTCTATTGTATGTAAGCAAAATTCATTGATGTTTAGACGGTCATAGTTAAACTTTAAATTAGAAAATAAATATGTTAATGAAAAACAAAAAAAAATTACTTTAATTGTTTTCTTAGGAATGTTAATGTTGTGTCTTATTTCTGGCGAATTTTTAATTATCTTGCTACACATTTTTCGGGTATCTTCTTTAAAAAGACTTCTTCGTCTACAATGAAGAGATTAAAAGTGTGTTGAGGCTCAATTTCAGGAAGGTAAGTATTTTAAGGTCAAAATTATAATAATAGTTTAAAGCACAATTATTATAATTTTCAAAAACCAAAATGTGTAGGCACTAGGCAGATAAGCAAACAAAAAAACACAAGAAAAATAGCTATGATTAGGTAAAGAATAATTGTCTCCGCTATGAAAGGTAAAAGCACACAAATGTAATATTTTTCCTTACAATCAATTTTAATCAAGTAGGTCAATTTCAAAATTGCAAATTTTCTCATGAAAAAGTAAATAAGCTCCTAACTTAACAATCTGGAAAATTATTTCAAACAGGCAAATCGGCCAATTTTACAACTCAAGCTAATTATCAAATCCAATCCGTTTGGGAACTAAACAAATTACATCAAATAATGACTTGCAAAAGAAAATTGAACGACATATTCCTAATAGGCAACTAAATATGAAAAAAATGTAACTAGAAAGTAAAAAGTTTATTAAATGCAATATTTAGAAATCAAAATTGCTGGTTCAACATATTGATGAGCAATTGTTTTTTAATATAACTTGTGAATGGCGGGCAAAAAATGGCAAAAAAGGCAAGTTCGTCCGAATAATTTGAACTTAACAAGATTTTAGTTTATCGAGTTTATTCCTGTAAGTTTACAAGTATGAGTATAAAAAATATAAATCAAAATGGAGACTTACAATTTTGGTAATTATTATAGGCGGCAGTGGATCGAACTTGCTTGCTTGGTTGCTCATCACAAAATGAAATATAAAATGGGTTTAAGATGACAGATGAGAGCATCCAGCACTTCCTTGTGCGAATGTCTAAATGAACGCGTTCAACATAATTTAAGGCCTGTTTGTTTGCAAATTCGATCCACTCCACTTAAATCTTAAGAATAATTTATGACATGACTGTTGCCCTTTTCTTATTTAGAAATTTAGTTTGCGATCCTGCATTGAAACTTCGCTTCCAGCTTTCTCAGATTATTTTCAAGGGAAGTCACTCTGAATGACTTTAACAATTTAAATCTAATTTAGTCAGAAGAGTGATAAGCTCCAATCTCAATGACATTAAAAAATGAAGGTTAAAGAAAACATATTTTTATAATAATTCAAGAATAGTAGGAAATATTTTTGTTTGTCATAAATCTCTTCAGCGGAAGCATCTCAAAAGCCCAACTCCCATACGACGTTGTTTAAAAAAAATGCTAAGCACAAAAATTGAGCCCGAAATTAAACCCACTGGAAACTCATGAAACAAAATACAAACAAATGAGGTACACCACATAAGAGTGGTACAGCAAAGTGCTGAAAAAAAATAATAAACTGTAATTTTCGTAATTTACCCTCCAATACCAGGAGAAAATGGAATGCAATTAAAAACAGCTTTCATGTAGTATGGTTGCGGGTTCCCTGCAATTTACTCCTATCCGAATGAAAGCTATGTTTGAATACCCTCTTTCCCTCTTTGCTACATTTGTTGATTGTGAATGAAATCTTTTTGCTTCTTGCTGTTGATTGCGGCTAATAGAATTGTTCAAGTGGCCAACATTTCTCTAAGTGATGTTCTCCATCATCACGAACATTTGTTTTTTTTTTCTTGTAGCTAGTCTTAAAAATTAAACTTAAATTTGAAAGTGTTAATTGAGTTAGGGAGCAATTTTCTAATTAAAAAATATGAAGATTAATCGTTTCATCTTGCAGACATTCTTCATAATTACATAAAATTCATGGGTCATATTCAAATAAGAACGAATTTAATAAAGTCTTAAGTCAAATTTGCTTGCCTAGACTTTTTTCTCAGATTTTCATTTAGCTAGCCTTCAAATGAGCTAGTGAATTCTCTCCCTGGTGTTGATCCATTTCCAGCAAAGAACGTCTCATAAATCAAAGAAAAAACATTTGCAATTGCCCCTTAAAACTAAATTCTTTCTGTCATTTATGTTTTAACAAACTAACGCCATTACATTGATACAGGAAAAATAAAAATCATAAAAATCAAATTCCTTGTCTGCCTTTCCCCCAAGAGCAATGAAAAAGTTTTCTAATTAAAGTAAACAACAACTCGTCTGTAATATATTTTGTCAGTGATATGTTATCAAGGACAAATTTAATAAATGAGACTTTCTGTTTTTTGTTCCTTCAAGATTGAAACTTAAAAGTTTTTGTGTACCTAATATTTGAAAAGGACAAGGACCCACATAAAAGTACCTATATATACAAAACAATGATAAGTTTTATATTAAAATCCCTAGCTACTTTGAAGGATTTTGCGTAGGGGTTTCCTTAAAAACAAGCTATTTAACGCAATTTAAGGCCTCTTTTTGAACAAAAAGAAAGTCGAAGTAGGTTCATGTAGGGTAAAATAAATTGACTAAAAAGTAAGCACTTAAGCAATTTTCGGTGTACCTGAATGATGTCAGATTAATTCAAATAAAATTTTAATTAAATCAAAACAAATAAGAAAGGAGTAATGACTTGGCCTCCTGGGAAAACAAACATAGGTACTTTTTGTTTTTTGTTTGCTTTGCAGAAATGCAAAATTAACTTAGGAGCCAACTCATTTATTTCAATCAGACAAACTTTGGAAATTTATAGCAAATGCCAAGAGTAAGCAATATAGGACGTGTAGGTACATATCAAGGCCTAGTAATACAGTTTTGACAATAGAAAATTAAGCAATCAACTGAGCCAGAAAGATCATCGGATTTCTCCAGAGAAGGTATTGAATTGCAAGACGAAAGAATCTTCGTTGAATTTTTTCTATCCCTGAATGGCATATTTTGATCTGAGACTCATATTCAAGTAAATGTCGGATAAACGTCATGTAAAAGATCGGGCCAATATCAATATATATGGATAAGAAATTTATGTTCACGGTCACATAAAATCCTCAAACCCCGTATTCTTTCTGCTATCTGTACGGGATGACTATGAAGATAATAAACACGGCGAATTGTTTTAATGCGTTTACGTGAAACGGTAATTGCCTGATGTTGGCAAATGTTGAGTTCTAAACAATTTTCGGTACACCAGGTTGAGAAATTGTCGTGATCTTTTTGGAGGAGAGATATATCTTCACGTGATGCAATGATTTTGAAAAATGTTGGACAATGTTTAATGACCATGTCAATGGCGTTAATTGTAATGAGAAATAGAAGAGGGCCTAAATGACTACCTTGGGGTTCACCAGAAGTGGCTAGAATAGTATTAAGTTTGTCATAAGTTCAAACATCCAAAAACAACAAAAATCCAATTGCTGTAGTGATATGGTATAGTATACAACGATAACTGAAATCTTTTAACTGGTGATTGAAGATCATGCAACTAGACAGCGTTGAACTTTTTTTTGTGAAGTCTGAAGCTACTGAACACATCGTGCCAACGCAATTATAATCCTCGTTTTCTAGACGAATTAAAACTGGCATTACTCAAGTTTTAACCGATATACAGCGGTATACAGAAGTGGTTAAAAGGGAGTAGTACGAAATCCCCAAAAGACAAAATCACCATGGGGACAAAATCTCCAAAAAAAAAAATCCAACTTGCCAATATCTCCACGCCAAAATCCCCACGGAAAAAATCCCCAAAGAAAAAATATTTTTTGCCAAAATCTCCTTGAAATCTCCAAATCTCCAATATTCAAGTACTTCTACTTACACCGTTCCTCTCACGACATGTTTTGTTTTATATTCATTCTTTATTTGTTAAAACATTAAACAAAGTTCTTTTGAATTTATTTTTTTATTTATTTTGAATAAAATGAATTACATTTAAAATGAATTAAACTTTTATTTCTTAAACAACCTTAACTGAATACAATAATATCTCCAAAACAAATATGTTCAAGTAGTGAATCATGCGATTAAATCGCGCGATTTAATCGCATGATTCACTACTTGAACATATTTGTTTTGGAGATTTTGGCATGGAGATTTTGTCCATGGGGATTCTCTCTTTGGAGATTTCGCTGCTGGAGATTTCAGTTTGGGGATTTTGGGTTTGGGGATTTTCGTTTGGGGATTTTGGCTTGGGGAAAACGTCACCAACCCTGGTTAAAAGACACCTCAAATCTATCTAATCTTTCCGAGGCTGTCGTTTGAATGATAACGCCAAACCCTAAGCATTTGAATTGAATCAAGATAATATCGCTATTCTTTGTGTGTTTTGTTCCGCTGTATATTCGTAACCGAAATATGAATGATCCTTATTGAACTTTCGTAAAATTAGAAACGACAAGAGTGCCTCAAAAATTATCCCATGAATCTACACACTTCCGCACACTTTTCAACAACAGCAGATAATGCCAAAACAATATTTCCCGTAATTGATTGCCTCTAATATCTTTGGGTACCACAGTGCCAAAATTGACAACATAGTGTCAGACAATTCCTCGTATAATTTTATGTAAAAGATGGATGTGAAAAGGCAAAGCGAATGAAACAGAAAGAATAGAAAACAAACAACAACAAAAACCGGCAGTAACAGTGAATTTTCCTCAAATATATACGAGAATACCAAAGGCAGAGTATTCAACAACAAGTTCCTATGTGAGGGTTGATTTTGTTGATATTGAGTGAATTATACAATTCCAATTATACAATTCCAAACGACTAAAACAAGTGATGATTTTATGGATTTTGCATAAGGATAACGGTAAAACATTATGATCTCGAATCTCCCCAGAAAACAAATAGTCCGCAGTAGAGTTAGTTAGAGTTAGAGCCAGCTATACCCCAGCTTTTACAAACAAACTC
Organism: Sphaerophoria taeniata; assembly: GCA_943590905.1. Taxonomy (NCBI): domain Eukaryota; kingdom Metazoa; phylum Arthropoda; class Insecta; order Diptera; family Syrphidae; genus Sphaerophoria; species Sphaerophoria taeniata. Next base: position 16,441,947 of record OX016540.1, on the reverse strand, counting down.
GTCCAAGGGTGGCATGACGGTATCGTCAATATATGCGGCACGAATGTTTTTGTCATTTTAGTGTAACCACGAAGTTCTGATGAGGATAACCGTTTGCAAATTGTCGGTTCTCGGTTGTGATAGTTCACCAAGTCTCAACTCTCATATGGAAAATTTACTCAACTGTTTGAGAAAATGGCTTCTCTGTCATTGTGACAGATGTTCCTGGCTATGGAATTCCTTTTCCATGTTTTTTGTATGTTGGCTCTGAAGTAGTTTATTATTTTTCCTATTTGTGGTTGTTAATTTTTATTGTGTGTTTGTATGTGTAACAAGGATCTAAATTATGAAAAGCTTGAGGGTGGCGCTTTTGACATGATTTGTCGAGGAATCTATCATAACATCACTTGGAGGATAGAAATTTAAATGTTTCCAGTGAAAAGGGACTGAACATATTGCATGAATGAAACTGGTGGAAGTGTAAGAAGGGCGTTTTCTCAGTTGACAGCCAAGCAAAGGGATGTGTATCAGAATTGAAAATTGCTGCTATTCTCTTATGACAGGACGAACATAATATGTCATGCGATGTTGCGTACATATAGTTATTAAGGGTTCTGTGTGTATTCAATTCAAATGGTGTGCGCTTGTATGGCCTCGAAGCATAGCTTATACATCTCGTGTTTAAATTGACAAAGTACTGACAAATTGTCGCAATTCGCAAACAAGACAAATTTGGGGAGAAAAATTGAAAGCAACTAAGCGACTGAGTGAGCTTAAATTTTCGTTCAACTAAAAAGTCAATTTTAGGGCGTTTAACACCAATATGAATCCGTCTCTTTTCTGTCGAGCCTCCTTCATACATATTGATGAATTTTTCTTCCTGTTTGCTTTCCGACTAATATTCTGTTTAATGTTTAATTGATCAAGATATCCCATCCACCTTCTATTGAATCTTTGTTCAGTTGATTTATCTCCACTTTCTTAATTGACACTCCCCTTTTCCACTTCACTGTCATGCAAACAAAAGCGCTCCTTTTTTCTGCTTAAAATAAGAAAAATTATTGCCCGTAGAGCAAATTTTATGTTGCAAACGTATTGAAAGTGTTGTATAGTACATTTCATTATTTACCATTCACCATCATAGTCAAAATACAATTTTTTCACCCTCGGCCTCGGTCTTCTTTCCTTCTTTGTAATCCAGCTTGATTTTGTTTTTGGCTTTGAACCTTAACCCAACCACCCCTTTCTAATGCTAGCAAAACTCCCCACACACACAATTCTCCCTTTTCATTAAAAAAAACCACACACACAACACACATATAATGTAAACAAAATATAAAATAACGGCAAATGAAGAAAGGATATCAAAGTTAAAGAGACAACACACGCACACCTATACACAACATATTTATATACAGACAAAGTGTCGGTCGTGCCGGCTTAATAAAATGTTGGGGGTGCATTTTGCATCCCTTTGAGGCTTCAAGGGAAAATATATTTCCCGGCGCCACTATGTCGTATTCCTTATTTGAACTGTACAAAATAAAAACACCATCTAGACTGCCTGAAGGGCAAGGATACAAGGACGACGAAGGGGAATGAATGTGTTTGTTCAATTCACCCCAAGAAAGCGATAAAAATGAACAAAGAAGAAACGAAACGAAAACGGAGTGGCGTGGCAGGCTGCAGCAAAGCAAGAAGCAAGGACCTGCCGCTAAAATTCTACTCTATACTCTCTGCCCACCATCATCTTCGCTATGACAGGACAAGTAGGGGCAAATTGAACGTCGGATGGTGTTCGAACACTTTTGAAGGACGGAGGAGGGAAAAACTGTACGCATCGCTGAGTCGAGCAGAAGGATGAGGCCTAGTCAGAGAGACGACCATTTCAAGTGAATGGAAATTTGTTATGGGGGTCAGCGTTGTTCTCAGAAAAAAAAATCTTGGGGCCATTTTTGGGCCATTTACACATTTTTGGGGCCACTTATTTTTACTTGCAACATCTAGAATATATTACATTACGTTGATAGAGAAGTCGAAAAAAGTGGGTGCGGCGATTCCGTACGTCCGCCTGTTTGTCTGTAAACGCACCTATAGCCTTTACCACTGGTCTGATTGACTTCAAACTTGAAAATTACAGGTTTGAACAAATTTATGGTAGCCACCACACAGACACAATTTTTTTTGGTCAAAAACCAAAAGTTCCAAAACTTCCTCGATTTTGTTTTTAAACATTCATGTATTTTATGTACAAAAAACATTTTTGTATTGCTCCAAAACGGTACCTCCCATAGGACCGTTTTTTTGTTATAAGATTTTTTCGAAAAATGAAAGCCCGATTAGCGTAATTCTTTTTTTGAAAGTACATATATATTGCCCAAATAATATTTTGTGTTCAAACATATTTCAAAAAAATTTTCTGATTCTTTAATTTGATTTTTAAACTTTTTTTTTGAAAATTCTGTATCTCGAAAATGGAACGGTATAATTGAAAATAGAAATTCAAAGAAACTATGTATATTTACGTGTTCTTGAATACTGCATACCCAGATTAATTTAAAGACAACTTTGGAAAATTTTATATATAAGGTGAAGGCCGTGTGCGAATTCAGTTTAAAAGTGGTTAAAACCGCATAGAATAAAATGTGTTAAAATTAGACTAGCTACGGAGCAGGTTAAAATATGACAGTAGTGGCTAAAAATTCATTCATTTTTAACCACAATGCATCCAATTCGCACACGGCCTAAAAAATTAATTTAAAAAAAAAACGTACAGCAGAATTTTTTCAAAAAATTTTAAAAAATCAACAAATTTTTAAGAAATTATATTAAATTTTTTATGATGAAATGTGTTTTTGAGGTACACTTTTCAATTTAAATTTTAAATTTCTTGTGAGTTCAGTTTTGGAATACAGGAGCAAGTTCATATGACTCAGTCGTGCACATTTTTTTTGTTTTGAAGTAAGAACAATTTTTTCATTAATTCAAAAAAATCAAAATATCTAGTTTTAATTATAAACTAAAATACAGGTACTTAAACATAGTAGGAAAAATTTATAAGTAAGTTCTTGAAAAAGCTTGGCCAATGAATTTGCTACTAATAAACAATAAGAAACTACAGTCTTGGCTGCGAGAGATTGGGATTTGTACATTATTAAAGATTTTATTTTTTTACTTTCAAAACATATTCATTGTTCAATGCTTAGTTGTGTTGTTGACAACAAAAATGGATGGTTTGCTAGCGGTAAAGCATAACAGTAGTTGAATTTCTTGAAAACGAATTCAAACCAGAAAAAGACATATAGCCATAGCACTTATTCGTTTATTGTTATTTGTGGTACTCATTGATATAGGTACTAGTCATGGACTGCTACTGCCAGTAGCCAACTCAGTAGTGGAATCACGATGATTCCACTTTTAACGGACAAGGAACCAGCTCTCGAAATTTGCAAGCTTCGACTAGAAACTATATAAACTAACTCGTCAAATCTTTCCCTAGTAGCTATTAATAATAAATAGAGTGACGCGACAGCTCTTGAAGGCCTAAGTGGCGGAGACCCACAGTTTAACGCCAATTACGAACGGCAAAGTTGAGAAGAACTTTTCATGACAGATTGATACTCTTGGATGTTTTGTCAAATCTTCGCAAAAAGCAGTGCCCGTGAAAGATGAAAAAAAAATTTATGGGTACGAGTAGGACTTGAACCACCGACCGACGTTCTGCTTAGCAGCCAATGCACCTAACCACTTAGGCACGGACACTACAATCTTAAAGTTATACCTAATTTGTTTTTGTGTTATTTAACACTGCAGTAAGGCTGCGTCCGTCAATTCCATATATGTATTTGAACAACGATAACAACTTAGAGGTGCTTCCACCAATGTCTTTTTTCTGTTAATTCCTTTGTTTGGCTGGAGTTATAGCTATTTCACGGGTGCCAAGCCGATCATTAGACTCCTTATTAGTGGTGCTTGTCTAGTTATTTTTCATTTTAATCGAAAATCTTTTAAGTTCACATGGGAAGCCAATGCACTACGCATTGCGCTAACAACTCCACTGATTTTTGGTTTCCCATTGCAGACTTTTTATTGTTTATCAATTGTTATGAATAGACATGCATTTTTACAAGCTCCTCAAAGGAATTGACGGAAAAAAGACATTGGTGGAAGCACCTCTAAGTTGTTATCGTTGTTCAAATACATAAATACAATCTTCATCAATTTTTGATTGAGGTAAGCGGCTTGAACAAATATCTGCTCCTAAAACCGAAAATTACCTCAACAGCATTAATAAATGAAGCTTTTCTATTAAGTAACTTGGAGTTATTGTCGTAAATAGCTGCTTCAGAGTTTCTTTAAAAAGAAAAATACAACAACCACATGCTAAGCGTTTTAATTAACTCGCCCAATCAAAAATGAAGGTCGACCAGAAGTCAATAAAATGAGTTCTATTGGTACGGATTCTACTCTCCGCTTGCAATTTCGAGGGCTAGCATCGCCGGAACCATTTATTTTCAAATTTCAATCAATCAATCAAAAATCAATCATTAATATTTTTTGTACCTTACCCAATACTTGAATTTCACAAAACTGGGGCCATTTCCCGTTGGCCCGGAGCATGGGGCCAAACAGCAAATTTTAGGGCCAAATGGCCCAATTGGGCACTTTTGCACAACGCTGATGGGGGTTGTTTTTAAATTTTTGTATTTTCTTTTTTGGGTCTTCTTGTGTTGTGTCGTTCCTGTGTTCTCTTCACTATAAATCCATTACCCTTGTAACGAAACAAAATCACCAAAAACAACAACACCAATAAAAAGAGAACTTCTGCTTGCAAAAGATAGCAGACAGCACTGAGCACAGGTTTTCGTTGTCGTGCAATGGTTTTGGTTTGATATTTTTTTTTGGATGGTTGTCTACGTTTTATAGTAGTTAAGTAGTATAGGATAATATGAATGGGGAACCCTCCTTTTTGTAGTAAGGATTATCCTTAATTTAAAGGACACAACCAAAATAAAAGAGAAACAGAAGAAAATTAAATTGTGTTTAGTCGAAATCAGATCCGAACCGAATGAGCAGGCAACAAACTGCGAAACGTGTTGTGAAAGTGCCGGCCGGCTTTCAGTGTCATGCAACACAGTGGGGTAGTTAGATAGATAATAAAGGTTTTGTTTTCCATTCAAATTGTGCCGTTAACTAGATACTAGATTCTGGAATGTTTGCAAGTCTTTCATGACTGTCAGATCCAGATGTCACTCCGTGGTCGCGTATTCCGAAAAATTGAATTGAAAATCCTCTCTTCAGTCGGTTCTCATCAAACTTTAAACTGTATTTAGCCTAAAAATTACTTACTATCTTATACCCTGGTTTCTCAAGTAAGAAGAATCTGTACGGAAATTGTGCGAATCGTAACTTCCTGCGGTGGGGAGATTTCTCTTTTTCCAAAAACCAGTCTTTGTCCATGTTTCATTTCCAAAAGCGGTATTAGTTTCAGTTTCTCCATAACCTATCCTGCTCCAAAGAGGAACAAATCATTGTCTAACAAACATCCAATATGTATAAAAACTTTGGTGGAAGAGCGAAATTACCTTCAGCATACCATTGATATTCTAGACTTGCAACCCCACTGTTAACCTTCTTTCGTTTGAAAGGGTCCTTCCCACCCCCTTCAAGGAGAAAAAAAGGAAAACTCCTCCGATATGCAGAAAACCACCAAAGCGAATAAAACGAAAACTTCAAACAAACATCTGGTGTTCGGTCGTTGTAGTCCCATGCGTAGTCGAATATACCGTCATTTAATATTCACCTTAAAACTTCCATTGCCAATGCTGAACATTTTCCCAAGTTCCATTCCACCTTCGCACTTCATATTACAGTTGTATTAGTGAAATGCCATATCCTTCGAAATCCAAACGAAAACAACTACGATGACGATGACGACATTGCGATGTGACGACCGACATCAACGTTCAGCGTACGTTTCGTAGTAAAATTATTCACTTTATTGCTGTGTTGCTTGTTTTCGGTTGCATAGCGCGAAAAATCAATAATTTTGTCCTTCTCATGAATTTTGTAAAACATTCTGGATGAAAGGCAAAGACCTTCTGGCAAATTCACTCAAACATTTTCCTTTAACAATTTAAAAATAAAAGATGGAAAAAGGACATTTGGTTTTATACTCACATGCACCCATTAGCTTGTTCGCAAATATCCTTGCATCGTCAGTTGAACATATGAGGTGTCCTTATGTACAATTATGTTGTATATACGTTTTGAAGGGAATATAAATTTTAATTGCAAGCGATTTGTATTTGTTTCTTAATCTTCAATACGGGCTTGAAAATTTTCCTCTTCTGGCACATAGAACGTTGCTGTGAAATATAATCGATAACATTTATATGAGTTCAGATATTGAAGAAGTTCTTCCATATTTGAATTTGCTTGACATTAAGTCTCCTTAATTTTGTTTCTTGCAGTTCCTCAACTCATTATAAAATCTTTGTCCAAAAATATGAGCACCCTACTGTAATAGCCCTTGAAAATGAATCTAGAGACAGAGAGACGGAGAAAAAACAACATAACCAAACTTTGTCTGCCATTATAGCTTCAGCGCACGAAAATATTCGAAGGATACAAGATGTGAAGCTGAAAGCACTGTTATCCAAAATGGTGATGGTAAGGTGACGATGATGATGGTTTGAGTGAATTTATAGAAAGTCCCTTATTTTTCTCCATTACTCTATTTGCAGTCGTAGTCGTTTCGTTACGTGGCTGATGTTGTTGCTTGTTTTGTATCTATGTACTACATCTAAAGCAAAAGGAGTATACAGATACAGATACTCTGTGAACTTTGAATGAAGTGTATTTTTCTCCCATTTATTTGTAGAACTAGAAGGAAAGCAACATTTTTCCTGTGGGAGAGGAAATGAGGAAAAACAAGGATATTTGGCAAAGTTTTACGGTATTCCAAGTGATGACTCATAATCATGGCATGTCTCCATGCAACCCGCACACCCCAGACACCAAAAAGGATATTTTCATTTTCCTTTGCACTTGTTCTTCATTTCATATGTTTTTTATGCAACAAATACTTTGGCTTTGTTGGTTATTTGATTACTCATGGAGTTATGCGCCTCTAATGGTGTATAGTGGATGTACCTTCAGTATGAAGATTTGCAATATGATCCTATTTCTTTCTACGAAGGACGACATGACGAGGATGTGTGTTTTCCCTTTTTTTTTGGATTCTTCATTCTAGACAACGTTGCCCGAGGATAATTCGTCCGCTAGGTGCTCCTTTATGCAGGTTTTGAAAATTTGATTGAACACTTTTCCAACTACATTATGCGATGAGTTAAGTTCTAGTTTTGATCCGTGTGTAGGAGGATACTCCTAAGGATTCATATAATGTTTGGGCATAAGTTTGATAATGTTTAAATTTTTTCTCTGAAGCCGTTTAGGTAGGTGTGTGTGCAGGAGAAGAATAATATGCAAAAATATTCATATTTTTGTGTTAACCTAGTCCTATGCCTGAGCATCGTGGTCATGCAATTTGCTGAAATAATATTCTCAATTAAATGATATCATTCATTTTATGTTGTGCAAATATTTTTCGAGTGTTAAGCTTGTTCAAAATGGATCACGAGAGACGAGAGGTGAGTGGGGGATGGTGAAAAAGTAGAAAACGGTTTGTTTTGGTAGCAAAAAGGCACTTAACAATTTTATTTTAAAACAGAGTTAGAGTTTTAGAGTTTTTTAGCGGTGTTGTTGAAACAACAAGGACGACCACGACACTACGATTTAGATTAGTGAGTGTTTTTTTATGTTTGGAAATATGATGGATGCATTTAGGATTTAGGGATAATGGTTTTAGAATATTGAGAGGTTTGGCAGAAAAAGAAAGTTTTGCGCTTAAACAAAAAACACACTTATTTTTCGTCATGACGAGTTTATTTTGGATTTGAATTTCAACCAAGAAAACCAATAATTGATCAGACACCCTTCCCTGAAGGCCTAATGCATATATTAAAAAAATAAATTACTTCGGTGAAGTGACTTAAGCTAATCAATAGTTCCTGAAGTACCTACTTGTGAAGTATTGAGGAAACAGAACGGCTAAGTTGAAAAGCACTTTTTTTATAACACAATAGATTGGTAGTCTTGGGCGTTTATTTTCCGATCTTCACAAGGAAGGCGGCACACATGAAAGGTGAAATAAAAGAATGACACACAAGGCATTTATCTAAAATTGAATTTCCATTTCAGAGTTAAGGTATTCATGAAGTTTACTGGACATTCATTTGTCGTACAATGGTTAAAAAAAGGATATAAAAAAAAAATCCTAATGGGTAAAAGTAAAAACGTTAAAATTATTTATTGGAAACTGGGATTAAAAGTTTCCTTTTTTATGTTAGAATGAAAATAATTAATTTATTTCCATTTATCATCGCCCAAATATCATTGATCAAAATTAAATTTCCAATGAAAATGCAGATGAGCTTAAATTTGGGTAATTAATGTCCTTTGAGGTATTTACATTTTTATTTTTGTTCTCATGATAATTAATTTGCGTTAAAGAAGTTATGGGACCTTTTTGTATGTGCCAAAATTACCCAGTGGAATATTTTAATCGTTGGTTATATTTAAATTGGTATCAAAGTTGTATGGTTGTGTAAGAATGTACACAGCTCATTTAAAAAGTTAGAGATCTTTGTAAAATTGCAACATCAATAGGAGGATTAGTAATCATAGTACATTTTACCGCAAACAACTTAGGTAATCGCAGTACTTTTGCCAGAATGCCCTTTTTCATTTCAATCTACTCGCCTTTTCGACACTCAACGTCATGAGAATTAAAGAGATTGATATCTGCTACCTTTTTCGATTCACTTATTCGAAAATAGAAATTTCAGGAGACACGAAATGCTGTGAATCATGGAGAACGCAAGAAATAAACTCTTCGTTTCAATTATTCCATATAAGCAATTGCTTATTGTGAAATGAGCAGGACACCGTCGATTGCTTATCCAAAAAAATTATAAATCTCGGAAAAAAACAATACTAAGCGTCTGTTTCACAATATACAAGTAAAGTTCTGATTAGTTAACTAGCACTTAAATTAGCTGCCAGTTAAATCCTCCTGCTAGTGAGTTTTACGTTTCACATTCATCCTCCTGATAAATTTATGTTCTGGGTAACTAATTGCCAGTTATTCCAATTTTCCACTTGGAAAGATTTTGACAAACTGTAGGTTCTTGGCTTTGCTAAATCGAATATGGGAAATATTAGTGAACAAAATGAATTTGTATGGAATTACTATGACAACGACAAAGCCAGAATAAAAAAATAAACAAATATCAAAAGGATATTTGTTGTTGTTTCGGAAATTGCTTCAGATAATTTTCTATAGGTTTTGCTCTCAACTTATTACAGGTCAGAACCACTATTAACTTTTGTGGGCGCTCGCAAATCAGAACTAATATACGGCAATTAATAGGTTTACGACCTAATAGCGTTCAATGAATACATACCAGCCTTTGAAAGTTATAATTCTTTGTTTGACTTGTCGTGATTGTTGGCCATACATATTGCAGACACAGGATGATTATCAATCGAATCATATTTGGTACTGCGGAATGTAATCCATCGAACCATGCACTATTGTGAATACCTAAACCCGAAAATATTGCGAAGGTTTCTAATTTGGCAATTCTATGATGTCCAAGGATTCCATGAAATGCGTTCTAATTCGGAATACGCGGTTTCATTTAATGCGAAAAAACTCATAAAATTCATCCTCCTTTTAGTGCTCCTGAAAGTCAACCTCGTCCAAGGATTCCAATAAATCCGTTCTAACTCGGAAGACACGGTTTCGTGGTGGCTCCATAACTCATTAAAGTTATCATCTAACGCAGTGTTTTTCCAACTTTTTGAGCTGGCGACCCCTTTTATATGCAAAAATATACAAGCGACCCCAACATATTTTGGCACACAACTTTTGTACACTTCAAGGGTGGTGAGAAACGTAGTAGGTACGTGTATAAGGTTGGTAGAGTAGGAGGCATGTTTTTCGAAAGTTGCCACGAATGCGATCTGGATTGGACCAGATGTATTGCTATTTGTAGCGATGGTGCAAAAACCTTGACGGGCAGCAAAAGTGGACTCATAGCTAAATTGAAGTTAACAATGCCAAACGTTTCATGGACATGGACACATTGCTTCCTCCATCGATAAGTTCTAGCTGCTAAGATTTTGCCTTCAGAATTAAATAATGTCCTTAAAGATGTCATCAAAGTTGTGAACTTAATTAAAGGAAAAGCTTTGCAAACTACGCTATTTTGGATCCTTTGTAACGAAATGGGTTCCCTTCACCAAAACTTGCTGTACAACACTGAAGTCAAATGGCTCTCAAAAGGAAAGGTTTTGACCCGGCTTCAATTGGAAAATGACTTTCGAGAACAATATCCATTTTATCCTTGCTTCCTCAGAAATTCGAATTTTATTTTAATTTTAAAAAATGACAAATCTAGCTTTTTTCTATTTTTTATTTCTAAAAACTGCCAGTTAACTACTTTATAGGGCACTTCATCCTCCCTATAAGTTACTTGAAACTTTAACTACTAGTTAGCTCTACTCAGATATTGTGAAACGATATTTTGAATTTTAACTGCTAGTTAGCTTCCAAATAGCTTAACTGGAACTTTACTTGTATATTGTGAAACAGACGCTAAGGCTATGTGAACCTGGCACCCGACTTGTGAAAAAAAAATTCATTATTTATTTTGATAGGTTAGGGTAGGTAGTTGATTGTAGTGAATTTAATTTTTTTTGTAGTTGTACAGAAAAAAAAAAATTTGACCATCAAAAAAATGTCAGCCCCCGAAAATAAACTTTCGAACTTTTTTTGCTTGTTTTCCATAGATATACGCTTGTAGATAATTGTAGTGAAGTTTTTTTTTTTTTTAAGTGAGACAGAAAAATTTATTAAAAAAAAATGTCGACCAAATTGTTCGACCACTACCTTTTTCATACTTTTCTCATACAAAAAAAGTACTGAAATTAATTAACTTTAAAATAGAAATTACTAACTCTACAATAGAAACAAACCCTCATAGAGGTTTGTAGTGAAAAAAGAATTTTACTACAAACGATAAAAATGTCATTTTAAGCCATATAGAGGTTCGTAGTGCAAAATACTCCTACTACAAAACTTTAAAATCCGTTAACAAGCTAATGGACGTTTGTAGTGAAAAAATTACTTCACTACAAACGAAAGCAACCCTCATAGAGGTTTGTAGTGAAAAAAGAATTTTACTACAAACGATAAAAATGTCATTTTAAGCCATATAGAGGTTCGTAGTGCAAAATACTCCTACTACGAAAATTTAAAATCCGTTAACAAGCTAATGGACGTTTGTGAACCTCTATATGGCTTAAAATGACATTTTTATCGTTTGTAGTAAAATTCTTTTTTCACTACAAACCTCTATGAGGGTTGCTTTCGTTTGTAGTGAAGTAATTTTTTCACTACAAACGTCCATTAGCTTGTTAACGGATTTTAAATTTTCGTAGTAGGAGTATTTTGCACTACGAACCTCTATATGGCTTAAAATGACATTTTTATCATTTGTAGTAAAATTCTTTTTTCACTACAAACCTCTATGAGGGTTTGTTTCTATTGTAGAGTTAGTAATTTCTATTTTAAAGTTAATTAATTTCAGTACTTTTTTTGTATGAGAAAAGTATGAAAAAGGTAGTGGTCGAACAATTTGGTCGACATTTTTTTTTTTTTATAAATTTTTCTGTCTCACTTAAAAAAAAAAAAAAAAACTTCACTACAATCATCTACAAGCGTATATCTATGGAAAACAAGCAAGAAAAGTTCGAAATTTTATTTTCGGGGGCTGACATTTTTTTGATGGTAAAATTTTTTTTTTTGTACAACTACAAAAAAAAATTAAATTCACTACAATCAACTACATACCCTAACCTATCAAAATAAATACAGAATTTTTTTTTTTCAAAAGTCGGGTGCCAGGTTCACATAGCCAGACGCTAAGTATTTCTTTTAGTAAATTTCTTGTAGTAAATCTCTCAAGGAAAAAATGTGCGGTCATATGACAAGCGATCAATGTTTTTGAAGCTTTCTGGTTGCACCACTTGCATCCATTGAAAAATGCCACAGAACGTACCTATGAACTACATAAGGACACACATAGCACATATTCACATTGAAATTTGCAAAACGAAAACTGGGTGGACAAATTACCAATATTGAATTTCGATTTCAAAAATCAGAAAGAGTATAAACCATATTTCCCCGGAAGCTTATCCAAATATCAAATTTCGTCTCTGTATTGATACAAATCCTGTGAGTGTTGTCCGATGTAGGGTTCGGCTGCTGGGGCTGTTGTTTTGTTTTTTTTTTCAATAAATATTCATTCGATTCAAATAGGATTTTCAGATTGAGTGGGTTTGTTGCTTATTTATTTTGTTGAAATTAATCTGGAAGAAAACTGATTTTTTGCATTAATTTTTTTTTTGTGGATGAAAATTCAAAGTAAATCAAAAGAGAAGAACCCATTTTGTAGAATTTTATTGTTGTTGATAACCCGAAAACTAACAAACACAAAACTGTTGACATTTTGTTTTTATTTCAGAATATAAATTTCAATTAAATGTTAAGCACGTTCTGTCCATACGGCAGATGAGATTGACCAGAAAAATCATTAAAAAATTCCTGAACTCTTCGTATTTAAAATATTTTTCAAATTATATGTTACCAAGCTATAGAAACACAATAGGTAAATAGAATTGTGAAATAAAACTTTCATGCATTTTAATTTAAAAACAACCACAAGAATTGATATGGTTAGAGTACAGAGAAGATAACAAAACATTTTAATTTTGCTCTCAAAACCACTCAAGAAATAATCGAATTTTCAATTTGGGATTACAAGAGAATATCTTTCTATATACAATCAGGGGGAAAGTTGTTTTCATCTAAAATATGTTTGTTTGAAAACAAAATAAAAGAAATTTTATTTGCCTATTTTACGCAACTATAAAAACTAGAATATGCAAAAGGAATTTTAGAAAATGGATTTGTTAAATTAATACAAATGATTTCCTTGCAAATTGACCCACTTAAGTACCACTCTATCTCCGAATTCTGCTCTTTAACCAACAAAGATACAAAATTACCTACTATCTTCGCAACACAGAAATTGTTTCGATAAAAAGTTGGTGATAAGTCTCTTGTTCGACTTTTTGCTGTTAGAGACTTTTGTAAAATTAAATGAAAAAAAAAATCTGATCTAAAACGCAAGAATTTAAGTCCAAAATCAATTTCCTCAAATCCTTCTTATCCATTTTAACACCATTTTACCACTGCACATTAAACTCAAACTCAATTTCCCATATCCATGGCCACGTATGAGTAAAATAACATCCCTGTCTTCTGTATAAGATTCTTATCATTAATTCTCATCATTACGGATTTGTAGAAACTTTGACGTAAAGTCGACCCGCAAGTTAAAAAGGGATACCACATACGACACGATATGAACAACTTGGCACAAATCCAACCAATGACACGTTTCGACGTACATCACATATGGTAGGCAGGATGCTTTACTGTATATCCTTGATATAGGGGCAAAACACTCAAAAAAGATAAATACCTAAATAAAAAAATAAATCAACAAAATTGCTCCTCTCCTCCAGGCCCACGCGCTCGAGGGTTAAACGAGAATACAAGAAGGAGAATAAGGGTCGTCTTCCTCGACGTATATGACTCGGATACGTGATCAATATTGATTTAAGGAATTAAGCCAAATGCGAGAGCATACACGGCAACGGCGTAGGTGGGTAGTAAAGTATTCAGTTCTCCAATGATATCTTAGTATTACCGTTGTTCTTAAGACTTATAGCAGAAGTGGAGTCAATTGCGTTAGATAAGCATGGGATGATATTTCCCATCAGGCAGGTATATTGTGCTCTTGATTGCCGAATGTATCCACATGCTGTCTCAGAAGAAAGTATAGATTTGCGCGACAGGTCTTGAAGAGCCATAAGGCCAAAGTGACTTACACTCATCAACAATTCTTTGAGTGCGTGTGAAGAATTGAGGGAACCTACAATATAACGTCGATTCGGAACGGCAAAGTTGAGAAGGACTCTTTTCATGATACATTATACTCTTGGAAGTGTTGTCAGTTCTTCGCAAGAGGCAGTACCGGTGAAAGATGAAATAAAAACTTTATGGGCACGAGCAGGATGTATGAAGAAAGTATTCCTTCAATAAATAATAGATTGATATGTATTCCAATCGTGTAGAAGTCCTTCTGAAACACCCTGTTAAATCGCTAAGATCCCATGTGTAGAAGTAAGGCAACGAACTCGAGACATTTTTCAAAAAATAAAAAATAAAATCCTTAATCGGATCCTGTGGCACACTTAAGTTGGTATTACTTTTTTTTGTTTATTTTCTTTTTGTAAGGATATTCTAATATCATATCTTGAGTGAAATTGAAGAAGTATTAAAACCATTTGAACATGAACATGGGGAAGCTAATAAAAAATAATAAAGGATTCTTCCGATTTCTTTGGAGTTTACTTAAAAAAAGGAAAAAAGTCCTTGTATGTGGTAAAAAGTAAATGGATAAATACTTTACTCACGTATGAAGGTACCTTTTTTTGGTTTTAGGCTTAAATCGACAAAAAGGGTTAACACTAAAGCGATAAGTGGTAGTCATACTATTATTTCTTTATTGTTATTACACAGGCCTATATTTTGGGTGGTTCATTTAATCTTTTCATGAGGTCATACATATTTAGTTGGGAATTAGGTACCTTGGTTCGGTAGGTTTTTGTTCCCTGAGTGCTCACTTTAAGAAGAAACATTTAAAGAAAATGATATGAACAATAAAAGCTGGCCGTAAACGGATCTTTTTTATGATTGTTTTGGATTACATTTCTTAAACAAACTTTAAGTCTGCAGCAATATTGAGCTGTTATTTGACAGGGTGTAGTGTAGCGGGCGCGCTAGATAAATGCAAGATTTTAATTTTTTAAAAGATGCCAATAGCCAAAATAAGAGAAAAACATGTTTTGAACTCTTTGATTTAAATATATCGACATAACTTACAAATAAAATATTCCACTGGTTTATTCAGACACACACAAAAAGGTCCCGCAACTCCTTTAACGCAAACAAATTATCATGAGAACAAAAATAAAAATGTAAAATCCTCGAAGGACATTAATTACACAAAATATAGCTCATCTGCATTTTCATTGGAAATTTAATTTTGAACTATCCTATTGGGGAGATGAAGCACAAAAAATCTTGGAAATAAATTGCAGAACGATATGTGGAATGAAATTTTATTGTTTGGTGCCAAAAAGGGATTTTTTTATCACAGCGTTCGGTTAATAAATAATTTAAACTCGTTGACTTTCATACGAAAAATGGATTTTCATACATAAAATGTATGAATGCTTTAAGAAAATAGAGATTTAATTTTTTAATTTAAGCATGAGTGGGGTAAATAAAATTATCCATTTACCTAGCTGCACTGGTAGGGATTGTGCTCTTCTTAGAAGCGGCAAGAAATTCTTACTAACGATCGTTTCTGACTTTAAAGGGCCCTTAGAGACTAAAGTAGTCTGTGTTTGATTTGAACAGCCCATGTCTTACTCCTACCCTGATTATTTCGTCATCTTTTTTTATTAATTCAAAATAAATGGTGGATGGTCGAAATTCATAGTCTCGTCTCTTTATTGGGGATGTCAAAGTGGGGAAGTCTATCAAGTAGTTAAATCATACAAAAACGAAATCAAATGAAAATGGTTACTTCAAAGCAAGCTTGCTTAATCTGAAGGAGAGTCGTGATTTTAAGTCGATTGTCTATAGCGACTTCAACACGATTCAAATATACCTTTCACATTATTGAGCACAACTTGATCCAAAATTTGGATTCCAAATAGCCAACCGTCGTCATTTTTTCTAAACAAAAACATCAGTTTCGGTCCTTTAAAGACAAAGCGGCTAAATAAACAAAAAAGAGGAAAATAAGAAAATAAAACAAAGAAGGAAATTCGACTGCCGATTGCCGAACATTTTTATTTGCATTGCCATTTTATTCTGTATTTTCCGTTCTTTTTTTGTATTATTTTCTGGTTTAAGCAACATTTTCCAGGTTTCCCTCTTTGCATTTTTATATTTGCTTTGAACAAACGCACGTGTGTCGATTCGTAAGCGGACAAAATACATTTATGTTGAGTGGATACACATGGCTGGATTTTTCGACAATATTTTTTGTTCTTCTCACACATTTTTTGTGTTTGTTTCATTTTCATTTTCACTGTCGACTGGCGGCTTTTGTTGCTGATATTGTTTAATTTGTTTCTGTTTCTGAAATTGAAGTGAACACTTTTCCAATTTATTGTCCCGGATTCATTTTCAATAAAAACAACGAAACAATAAAGGTTTGTTGAAAAAAAATCCTCATCGGCGTTTTCGTCGCTATAACGAAGTGTTCGTGTGAAGTGAACCAGCTCTTGTTATCATGTCGTCAACAAGGTACTCTCAATCAGGATTTTCATCAATTGACTGATGGAAAACAAAAATCAGCAGATTGCAAACAGTTTGAAATAAAACCAAAATTTTGATACAGGAGTTATTTTTTTCTTAAATATTTTTCATTTTTAAACAAATATTTAATTAGGTACGTTAGCAAGTAAGGAATTCGATCGTTATTCAATAAATTGGTGAGACTGCTTGACTCTGATTCACTGCCCAACGAAGGTTTTTACAATCGAAAACACTGAACTAAATTTATTCAATCCTGTTGAATGACGCGGTCTAATCTACTTATCCATTTCCAGGCCACATTAACCGTCACAATAGAAGCCAGGTCCATGTTCTGTAACTCTCACATCGAATAAGTTTTCGCATAAACAGTGCGAATCAGAACAAAACTACGATGAAATGGGCCAAAAATCTGTTTTTCGCATTCAACTGTTTCTGTAACTTTTTTTCACTCGATCAGGAATAACTTGAAATGAAATTATTGGAAATACTGGAAAAATGTGAGTAAAACTGTGTCTATAACTCTGAAGTCGAAATTTTTATTCGATTTATCTGCCAAAATAACTCGACGACTCTCAAGCAAGCGAGATAATATTTTAAAGCTGAATTCAAGCTCGTTTATTGTTTTTACTCGAACAATAAATGATTTATTTTTATTTTTTGTGGAGTAAATAAACTTTTTAAGGACTAATTGCACTGCGTAAATGTTAGGAATCATAAATTTGTAATTTTCTCTTACAATGATGATTCTGGTACGGTTTTGAGCTCGACGCCAACAAAAGTTGACTTGATTTAACTTTTATCCTCGAAACAAATGTGCAACAAAAATTGGTACATGCAGCAAATTATTTTTACTTTTCCTTCTTGTTTGCATACATTTATGTTGCCTGTGTGGTTTGAGGATAATATTATAATCATCAATTTTTATTTTTTAGGGCGGTTTCATTCACTCCAAGTTGAAGTCAACTTTGGGACTTTTGAATTCAGTTAAAATTTAATTTTCAACTTTTAATTTTAAACTCTTTCGTTAATCAACTTAAGATTTTCTCAATTTTCAAAAATAGAAGAAGCTGCGAGAGAAAAACAAGAATTTTTTCTATTTTTTTAAAAGTTGAAAGTAAAATCACAAAATTGAATTCAAACTTGAATGAACAAAATCACACTTAAGCTGTCACTGTGAGTGGAAAGAAAATATTCCTTCCATTGAAAACTGGAAATTTTAATTTTCACACAGGCTGTTTTCGCATCATGTTATAGATACAGTTTATTTTCCACGATAGAGAAACGGTGGAATATTGTGTTCCACCTTAAATCGAATGGGAAACTTTTCGACCGAGTTACAGAACATGGATACAGGACTCAATCAGACAGGACAACATAAAAATAGAACTTTTATTCATTCCAAAAGGAGTGAGAATAATTTTATTATATGAATTCCTTCTTTTATGTTCGTCCTTTGTCCAGATGATGGATTTGTGTTCTTCTCTGAATACAGAATCCCTAGAGTCTCCCTAATCTCGTAAATGATGATTCTGATTTCATTTTGTCAGAGTGTGTCTTTGTGTTTGTGTTGGAGAATGTGTAGGTATAATGTTAATGTTTATGAAACATGAGTTGAGAATGGGACAATGGAAACCTGATGCCGAAATAATTAGCCATTTGTTACAAATCCCAATGACTGCAGGGGATTGGGGTTAAATTTGACAGATGTCGAACATAGGAGCGTATTCAATCGAAATTATAGTGAACGACCATTAGGCTGGGGATAATTAAAAGGAAGATAATGTTGTGAAATGATGAATGTTGTGTTGGCATTAAGGTTTTTATGACATGTGGGCTTATGTTACCGTTAGGGATTTTTGTGAAAAGAATGTTAAACAAGCTGGGGGTGTTTTTACTGTTGTTATACAAATAAATATGACATTAAAATGATTGGTAAGCCTTCTTTGAAATATTTAAGCAAAAAAAGGACTTTTTGCAAATGTTTGCCTTGAATTGGACCCATCAAGTGCGTGTGTAACTCTTTAAGAGGATTACGATTTTCTGAAATCTGCTTTAGTTCCCTCCGAATATTGTCCCATGACAGCTGAATCGTGTATGGCTGACCTTGGATACTGTACAGCTTATATCTCCATGTGCCTATGGGAAAATAAGAAACGTCCATTCAACATGTTCCAGATAATATGATCTCAAATTAGAATTCATTTGCCTCACACAAAACTGTGAGCAGCATAAACAATATTGGTAACAAAACGCAACCCCCTCTTTGGACAACCAATTTCTTTTATCCATTCGTCGAGAAAACCTTCGTTGACTGAGGCTCAGACGTCGTCGGTCGTTTAAAGTCTTTGGTAAGGCAATGTTTAAGCTTTACAGAAACGGCGTAAAGTAATACTGCCTTGTTGTTCTTTCGGGCAAGTCAGAAGATATTGAATGAACCTAGCAAACATATGAACTTTTAATGATTTGTTGGATTAAGCTTCGGAAGCCGGGTGGTTCCATTCGACCATCAAGTGGTGATGAAGGACGAACGCCATGTTAGCTCATGTTTGGTGCCTTGTTGAGACTGCGTCTGAAATGTCGACTGATCGCTATCAGTTAGAAGATCTTTGATTGTCCGTCATTTTATGGCACGACGTGTGGTCAAACATGGTTTCGCCAGTAACAAGGCGGAGAATGATAAGCTCTCCTTATAGGTATAGTGTGAGGTGTATCTCTATTCCATTGTTCGGGGTTATTAAGAGAAAGTAAAGTTTGCACTTCGACATGTCTAGAAAGTTGAGAAATGCCAGCCAAGTATTAGTTGGCCAGAAATGACCTGTTAAGTGACACCGCATGTGATCGAATTTGATACAAAAGCGTGCCAAAATTTAAAGACAAGACAAGAGGTCAATACGCAAAGTTTGGAAACGTCTGTCCAAGAGTTGGATAAAGCTCACTTGTTTGATGGGCAACACTTGTGAAACCTAATTTCTTCTGCGTACTGCGTATTGCGTATATTGCACAACAAGCGAAATTCCTTTCATCATAATCTCCTATACATTCATATTCATTATACCCTTTCTGTTTTATGGGCCATAACTCGATTGGAAAAATCCATCATACGAGGGCCAATGCGTTTGTCAAAACAAGAACTGTTCTTCGGTGTGGAAAGTGGAAAATCCAGTTTGGATTACTGTCAATCCATTTCCTCAGGACTCTCCTCAAAAGTTCAAGTTCTAAACCCACAAACAAAATTTACGACCCATTTTACCCTTGCTACAATCAAGGCATTCCTTGTTTTTCTAAATTTTTGTTGCTGTCTTGTGTTCGTCATCTGGTCAGGTCATCCCTTTAGAGAGCATCACACCACCAAACAAATTTAACAAAAATCGTGATACTCACAAAACCCTTTGTAATTTTTTTCACTCTACGTTTCCCACCTCACATAAACAAGACAAAATTGGGGAAAGGAGAAAAATACCCCATCATCGAATATGGCCGCCATCATGTGTGTAAAAAGGGATCAAACACGGTGTTTTTTATCAACAAAACGTCATGTTAGACAAGAGTGCCATTTTGTGAGTGCTGTCCTTCTGTTTGGAGTTGCTGCTGCTTTTGGCATGTTTCAAATTCAAGCAACACTATTCTTCAATTTGATTTTCCACCTGCCGTCCATCCCTTGGATTGTTTTCCATCAACAGAGCGAACAACCCCCGATTGGGTTTTTCAAATTTGCCCAAACATTTTCATTTACTTTCACTTCAACATAACTGCGACTTTCGTCGGACGGGATAACCAACGACAACGAACGACGCGACGCTCGTCGGACGAAATAAATAAAACACAACACGAGCAAATCGTTACTTTGCCCGCAATCCTATGCCGTGCCACATACCTTTCGGAACCCTTAAAAAACTCACTGGGCAAATTGAAGAGCATTAATATTTCTGTTGGGGTCGATGCGAAAAGGTGGAAACGGAAAGGTAATTCGGATACGGATTCTGAGTCATGCAAAGTCTACGAGGAAAATTGTTACCGACACACACCAACAAGGTGCAGCCAAAGCGAATGGGGTGATTTCCATCTGCTCTTTGGATGTGTGCGTGATATAATTTTATAAGTTGTTTCGATGGCTAGGGAACTTCAAGAAAACAACACGTCAAGTCACTCGCTCTGGGAGGGAAATCTCACTTTGTTATATAAATGATTTTGTTGGATGGCTTTGGCAAACCCTTATACGATAGGAGGGTGATTAACCTTTTGTTATGTTAAATTAAAACTCTTACACAGTAATAGGTTGAAAATAATATTTTATTAAAAAAAGAGAAATTTTCTAAGTGCAAATGTTTATCTAATTACGTGCGGTACGCACTGCGGTAGGAATCGAACTAACTGCTACGAATAATCCGTCTCTCCTCGGAGGTTCGGAATTTCGGATGACGGTGATTGCCAGCGGCGTCGGTCGTAAATTATCTCATTTTTTTGGGTCTTCTCTTATGTTGGCTTGGGTCGTAAATCAATGGGTTTATGACGATCCCGATCTTCTTTCGGGGTTGGTGTCGTGTATCATCATGCACTTGTGATCCCGATATTCTTTCGGGGTTGGTGTCATGTGTCGTCATGCACTTGTTGATGCACTTGTTGACCCATTTGGTCGCCATGTGTTAACTCTCCCCTTGGTCGGAGGAAGATTGTCCCAATCTTTCGCTCAACATCTGCTGTACCCTTGATCTTGAAGTGTCCATGAATTCTTCCATTTCTATTGTGGCCTGCTCGATCGTGCTTGGGCAAGTGGCTTCTTCGATTCTGGTTTTGCGATAACTCTGTGTCATTATAATTATTTTGTAGATAGAGTAAATTAATATTACAATGAACAACTTAATACATATTCCCCACAGTACGGGATGTTCCTTAAGATCTGTTATAAATGGTTCTATATGATCAAGGTTTGTGTACATAAGTTTCTCGTCTTGTGAAGCAATGAATTCGAGAATTTGGATTTGAGTTGGTTTGCTTAACTTAATATGTTCCAATATTTGATTTTCTGAATTCAGATAAATTTTGCCATTAATAGACACGTTCTGCTCAAATTGGATTAAATTGATTCCTGACAATTCTATTTCGTTAACAATATGGTTTCCCGTTAAAACAATATTCCCTGCGTTAATTATTTCGATCGGTTGATTACGTTCTTTGATTTTGGTACAGTTCGCTTTATATTTATTTAGAAGGTTTGTTAAACAACTAGATTCATTACTGATTTTACAATAGTGGTGGTTGAGTTCCTTTTTACATTCTGATTTATAAAATTTTTTCTTATATTTAGTGATTTCGTTTAATATTATAATTTTTCCACCATTTACATTATTGCTTCTAGTTAGATAGTGGTTTCCTAACCCTTTTACCTTGGGGTATTTGATAAATACAATGATAATATCGGTTTTTTGTACAATTTTAAAAGTGGAAGCATCTAGTACATCGATTATGGATATATTTACATTTTCTTGCTCCATAATGTTTTTTATTTCGCTTAAATTTAACAATAGAGTATTGAGAATATTTGATTTACTTAAATTAATAGTATTTATTATTTCTCTTAGTTCTACAATTATATATTTTATTATTTTACTTTCTGTAATTCCTTTGCTATTAGTATCTCTATACATACTCTCTAGCTTGTCGAATAATTGTTTATTGATGTTTTTTTGTCTATTGTTTGACTTTATTAGTTCCTTTAATTTTAAATTTATCCTAACGGCGTCGTCGTGGTCTGGGCTACCCGAGATCCATTTCCAAATTGTACCTATTTCGTTGATACCTCTGCGTTCCCTAGTCCTGATAGACAATTCGTTGAGTAGTTTGTCGGCCATTTCTAACTCCTGGTCAATAGCTTTTAGAACTTCTTTTTTTCCTCTTAATCTATCTAATATTTCGGAGTAGGAAGTTAAATTGATGACGTGATAGATCTCACCGTAGTTTTCGTAGACCGCGGCCTTACCGTTTTCTATTAAAATGAATTCATCTCTAGTGTAGTCGGTTATTTGTTGTGCTGACGTTGAAACGACTAGCGTCAGTATGAGAAGCATCATCTGTGAATTTAATTTCTAATATTATCTTTATGAATTTTTCTGTTATTTGAATCTATGACTATGTTCCCTAAGTCTTCTTTAACTTCCTTCTTTTGGAATAAAGGTTTATTCTTACTTCTTCTCTGTCCATTGTTTACAAAAATTGTTTCACCTACTTTGTATGTTTTGTTTTTCCTATTTCTATTATGATAACCTAACATTTTTTGTTGGTGTGTTTGGAGTTTCTTTTTTGTGTCACCATTATCTATATAATTGTGGAATATATCCGTTGGTCGCTTGTCTGTTACCATGTGAATTGTTTCATTGTATTTCTTTGTAGCTAGAGTCATGACGTCCTTGATGTCTGTTATATGTGTAGTTTCTTTGACTATTCTAATGAGTTCTGTCAATGTGGAGTGAATTCTTTCTATTATTCCATTGCTCTTTGAATGGGCTGGTGGTGTTGTCTTATGAGTAATGTTAAGGAGGTTATAAGCACACTTCGCAGAAGGTGAGCAAAATGCTGCTTCATTATCGGTCATCAAGGTTCTGACATTACCGAAAACCGGAAGTAGTTCGATCATTCTATCCCTTGCTTCGATTTTTGAATGAACTTGGGTTGTTATTAAGAATTTCGAAAATGGATCTGTCATTGTTAAAAATGTTGCACTTTCACAATAATATATATCTGCGTGGACGCGCTCTCCCCCTTCTTCAGGAATTGGAGTCTCTCCAATTGGCTGCTTATTAGGATGTCTCTCATACTTATTCTTTTTACAGGTTTCGCATGTAGCGTTTATTGAGAGGATCTGTTTGAAAGCGTTTGGCCAATAATATTTACCAACAATCTGCTTATACACTTCTTTAGCTTGTCTATGGGCTCGATTGTGCTCAGCGGTAATAATAGCTAATTGTTCCTCTTTATCTGTAACATCATCGACTATTTGGTTACAGAATAAAAATTTTACTGTTGGAAATTCTTCTAGGAGTTTGTCCTTAATTTTGAAGAACATTTCCTCAGTACTATAAATTCCTACTGTTAAACCCGTTTTTATTATAGCTTTAATTTTACTTACAATGTCTAAATCTTTAAAAAGCACTGTATGTCTCCAGTAGCCTGTGTGTATTTCTTTTGAAATAATATTATTGTTAATTGATTCGTTAAAAATTAATTGCACTTTAAAATTATTAATTCTTTGGCTTACTCTTTTTATATCTGGAATGGGACTACTCTCTGCACTGTGAACAGTTCCTACCTCTGATTCATCTTCGTTCATCATATTTATTTCCTGTCTACTGAGAGCGTCTGCTACGACGTTTTCCTTACCTGGTTTGTATATAATTTCTGGAGAGTATTCTTCTATAAAGGAGCGCCAACGTTTTATTTTTGCGTTTGGGTTCTTATCGCCGATGGCAAAGGTTAATGGTTGGTGATCTGTATATATGCGGATACCACTCACACCATAGAGATAATTTCGAAGGTTCTTCAATGCCCAAATTATGGCAAGAAGTTCCTTCTCGTTTGTCGCGTAGTTTTCTTCGGTTATGCTTAAGGTACGACTTATAAAAATAATTGGTTTATTATTTTGGCTAAGCACTGCACCTATGGCTGAGTTGCTAGCGTCTGTAGTTAGTTCAAATCTCTGGGTAAAATCAGGTTGGTTGAGTGTAACCTGTTCGCAGAGTTTGTCTTTCAGTATCTTGAATGCTTTAATAGCCTCCTTATCGAATTCTATTGTTATCTTTTTACTATTACTTTGACCAGTTCTGCCATTCTCTCCTCTGAGGTACTTGGTCATGGGTTTGGCAATCATCGCGTAATTTCTTATGAATTTACGGTAATAACCAGCTAACCCCAAGAAAGATCTTAGTTGACGTAAGGTCTGCGGTTGTGGGAATTCCTCTATGCATCGGGTTTTCACTGGGTCCATTTTGATACAATTAAATGATACAATGTATCCCAGAAATTCTACTTCCTTCATAAAGTATTTTGATTTTTCGCTCGATATTCTCATGTTTGCTGCGCTTAAGGCTTTAGTTATTATCTCGATATGTTCGAGGTGTTCTTCTTCTGTGTCTGAGTATATAATGACGTCATCGATATAGACGTGGCAGAATTTGCCTATATACTCGCGGAGGATATCATCCATAGTTCTCTGAAAAATTGACGGTGCGTTTTTGAGTCCAAATGGCATTCGAAGGAATTCGTATTTACCATTGTTAACGCTAAAAGCTGTTTTCTCCCTATCGCTTTCCTTCAGTTTAATCTGATGGAAACCGCTCTGTAAGTCGAGAGTCGTGAAGTAACTAGCTTTGCCCAAGTTAGCTAAGATAACAGATGTTTCCGCCATTGGGTACTTTTCGGTTTTGGTAAATGAATTAAGCTTTTTATAGTCTATGACTAGTCTATGCTTTTTCTTACCGTCCTCATCTAAACCCTTCTTATCTACCACCCATACAGGAGAGTTATATGCACTTCTGCTAGGTTGTATTATATTATTTTCGAGTAAGTTCTCGATTTCCTTGTTTACAAAATTCGCCACTGACTGTGGGTATGGATAACCCTTGGTCCAAATAGCTGTGTCGATAGTAGTATCTACGCTACATTGCACGCGAGTGTTATATGGAAGGTAATTTGGGTTCTCGGTGAAAACACCCTGATATTTCTTCAAAATAAGAGTTAATTTTTCTTTTGTTGAAATTTCGTTATTTATATTTAAAGCGTTTATCAAAGTTTCGTTGAATATTAAGGGTATCATGCCCTGATCATATTCCAACGTTGAATCTCTGATATTTATATTACCTTTTACCTTTCTTAATAATTTGATACCTATAATTGCGTCAAAATCTTTGAGTTCGCTTAACTCGTAGAATTTATCTTTTACTCCCAAGATATTTATGTCTTGATAAGTATGGATGATGGTGGTACCGTGGACACTATTGACTCGCGATGGAGTTTCAAGCTCCATACTTGGGAACAGCCCTGGTTTAATATAGTTATGTGTTGCTCCTGTGTCTATTAAAATATAAAATACTCGCCCCGACCTACCATCCGTTCTTTTTATATACGGTAAGTCGTGCCTTACTCTAAAAAATTACCACTCTCGTTTAAGTTATTGAGGCGTGGAAATTTATTTGTAGCTATCTGATCGCTACCTGCTCGGTCTCTTTTAAACGGGTTGTTACTATGTGTGTTATTAAACCATTGTGGTCTATTATTGTTAGAGTTATGAGGGGTGGCTTGTCTCGAGGGCAATAAATTCCCACTCGATGTGTCCATCCTCTCGGGTCGGTTATGACCGGGTCCAAAATTGGTTGCATGGCGATTTTGTTGCAATGGTCTATCCCTTCGTTGGAATGGATCCATAAAGTACCTGTTTTGGTGGGGCCAGTTTTCCTGGTTTGTTCCTTTGGTTTGACGGAATTGCCTGGTCGTTGATTGGTCAAACAACTGATTCGGTCCAGGTTGTCTAGGATGATGTTGGCCCAAGTTTCTCATCCTTGTTTGGTTGGATTCTATTTCCTGTGCTCTCGCCAGAGCATTAGGTAGATCCCCAGGGTTGAGAGAAAATACGATATTACTCGTGGGTTGGTTAAGCCCCGTAACAAACACCCGAAGAGCATTTTGCCTTGCCCTCTCGGTAAGACATTCTGTTTCGGCGGTTCTAGGTCCGTAACTCATAATCGTCTTGTTAATAATAAGAGTCAGTACCTTCGTTACGTCGTCGTAAAATTCCTGAAGGGTTTTCCTATCTTGTCTCATATTGCTCAACTCGGTCTCTAGCATGTGAACAGGCCTTTTGTCACTATACGTTAGATCTAACCGACCTAAAATCGCGTCAATGTTTAACGGTGTGCCATGACTGGTGAGGACGTCATTGGCTTTCCCTACGATTTTGTTCCTAACTATGTTCACTACGGAAAAATACCTTGACCCGCCCTTACACGATTCATACACTTTCATGGCGTTTATTAACGCCGTGCGCCAAGAAACATAATTCTCTCCACTGAACTGTGGTAAACATTTTGCTACTTCTAGTCCCTCTCCGCCTTCTATTTTTGGGTCAATCGTTATGTCTTTGTATGGCTCGATGTCGTCTCGTGTCGTTAGAGCACTCAATTGACTATTAAGCCGTCCTACCTCTTCAACTAATTGTCGATTGGCGTCAGCCACCAACCTACTGACTATTGTCGACAGTTCCTCTGGAGTCATCGTTTTTTCTTTTTTTTCTTTTTTAGTTTTTTTTAGATTTTTATTTGTTAAGATTATTCAAAAAAAAAATTCTTTTTTAGAGAATATTTCCAACTTAAATACGTTTGAACTTTTATGTATATTTAAAATTTCTATCTTTCTCCAACCACCTTAATTTTTTTGTTTTTAATAACGTTTCTTAATCAAATAGTTAATAGCATAAATTTGAATTTAATTAAATCGAATTGAAAAGCAAAAGGTAAAATATAACTAGTTCTAGTGACTTTTTTAAATTTATTTTAAATAAATATAATTATATAAATTGCTTTAACTTCCTTACTCTCCGTCGTTGTGTTGAAATTTCAGCGTCAGAGCTTACTTTTCCGATCTATGGAATCGATGTCCCGGGTTTGCTTAGGGTGCTTTACGCCTTAAGTCTTGGAGTCGTTCCCCCGTTGTTCAGATTTTAAGTCTGATTGCTGTAGTTCCCGTGGCTGAAGGATACTTGTTTCTCCTTCTTGGATGCCTCGTTGAAAAGTTCTTTTTCTGGTTGGTTTTTCACCCACTGATTTTATAAATCACTTTATGTTTTTTCGAAAAATAAACTTTAACTATACGGGTCCCTGCTCGGGCGCCAATTAAAACTCTTACACAGTAATAGGTTGAAAATAATATTTTATTAAAAAAAGAGAAATTTTCTAAGTGCAAATGTTTATCTAATTACGTGCGGTACGCACTGCGGTAGGAATCGAACTAACTGCTACGAATAATCCGTCTCTCCTCGGAGGTTCGGAATTTCGGATGACGGTGATTGCCAGCGGCGTCGGTCGTAAATTATCTCATTTTTTTGGGTCTTCTCTTATGTTGGCTTGGGTCGTAAATCAATGGGTTTATGACGATCCCGATCTTCTTTCGGGGTTGGTGTCGTGTATCATCATGCACTTGTGATCCCGATATTCTTTCGGGGTTGGTGTCATGTGTCGTCATGCACTTGTTGATGCACTTGTTGACCCATTTGGTCGCCATGTGTTAACTTGTTATGGCTTTTGAATGGGATTTTACCTTAACATTGTAGACATATAGGGAGCAAAAAAGGCATGGCCAAAGTTGCCGCCGTCGCGTCGCCACTGCCGCTGGCATGTCGTTTCGTTATCGTCCTATCGACTAGATTTATTAGGGGTGAAGGCTCTTATTTAATTACAAGGAAGTCGGAGTTTCCTCTGAGTGTACTCCTTCGTATTACGGGTATAGACGGCTTATAAAGCCTTGAATCAGTTTTTGCCATCATGATGGTGATTAAGTCTTCGGAGAATGGGTTATATGGACTTTGGATTTAAGCTTTCGCATGTGATGAATATCGGTCGAGGTAGTGGGTACCTAAATACTAATTTGTATTAATGTGTATGTGGACCCTATGGCCATATACCTTCAAATTTGATCTTTTTGGATTAGGGTTTGGTTTTGAAATAGGAGCCTTCGGGTATATCAGGCACAGTAATGGGAATTTTTAATTTTTATGATAATTTGAAAAGTTTTGAAGGAGATAAAGCACATTATAATCTTTTGAATTATTAGAGTGATAATTTTGGTAGCTTGAAATGAGTGCTCGATTTGGATGGAAAGCTTATCATTAAGGGCTGCTTATAGATGCAGGCCCGGGTATTAATTTTCTTCATTTGTTCTTTTATTCTGGCAATAGAACTTGTCAATGAGAAATTAAGCAGTTATGAACTCGGGGCAGAGAGCAGAGTGTGTGGGCTATGAATTTTTAAGGACGTTCGTTGTTAGAAGTGTTTGAGTTCGCCGTTTCTGTCCATCCAGTCATGCTTTTTTCTCAATTTTGTTTTTACTTTTTCATACTCTCTAACAATTCTTTTATTAATTTTTTTCAGATCTCGGATTTTCAAAATTGTAATTTGGTAAGTTCCCCCATCGCCAAGAGATACTTCAAATAACGCCCATCGTGATGTGTTTCATATTTAATAAGTGAGTCTGAGCAGTGACGCTTCAGTGATTTGCTGCATCAAAATGAATTATTTCTTATTCCCAAAAGTACCTTTTCTGTCTTGTCAGAAAAGTCTTTGGACATGATGGGAATCTAGGCTGAAATAATGCTTTGATTTTGTGTAGGTTTTAAGATGTCTGACTTCAAGAGCGGCACATGTTATCCAACAAAAAAAGTAAATCACTCTCACCAATGAATGAGTAATGTCAATGTGTCAGACGTGGGTTTCTAAAATCAAGTGCTGTTGGCATTTCGCGTTCTTGCAAAAAATAAGTGACACAAATTGCAGCATGGACTCGAACACGTTCGATTTCTCATTCCTCATTTGATTTAGGAACTAATCGTATCGCAATAGACCTCGATACACTTCTGAGCGTCGTTGTCGTCATTGTTGGTCGCGAAATCATTAATTTCAATTGTCACCAACAGAATTGAGGACTCAATTCAAATCGATCTATCATCGAATCCTGTAAACAATTCCTTTTGTTCAATTGAACTGCAATAAGATTGAAACATTCTTCTCGCCGGAACAACAATCGTCACAAGTAAGTCAACATTACTTCCAGAATGAAGATGAAAAAAACGTCATTTAATTAACCCACGATTGACACGACATCCCAGACCTGTTTTGACAGTTTAATTTTGCAATAAATAGAGAAGAATGGCAAAATTCAATTAGATAAATGTCATTTCCCCAAGCAAATTATATTTAGCGCATGCTAATCCCATTATAAATTTTATTTTTCTGTCTACAGTCTACTTATCAACTTCCTTAAAAAAAAAGAGAGGAGAAACATCCACTTGTAAATGTCTCTTGAAAACATTAATTGAATTAAAAAAGGACTATCCTTCTGGCTTGACTTTTCTACAACTACATACAACTCAAGTCTACTTGAAGAACTGAAAAATTTGAATACAAAAATCACAAATAGATCTCTTTGAACTCTAAATGCCGGATGAGGCTTAAGTAGTTTTCATCTCGTCTTTGACGAAGAATACGAGAGTAAAATAAAAACCAACCGACAATAACTCTATTGTCTCAAATTGAAGAGGTACCTCAGTTGAGATTAATTAAAATAACATCAACTTCATCACACACTTCCTCGGCACTTCTTAGTTCTATACCCACTTGGTCTCCACTTTGTAGTCATACACCGAAAGAAAAAACCTTGGTTGATTTAAACACGCTTCATTGTTAGTCAACAATTTAACGATAATTGTGAAATTAAACAAGTTTTGTTTTGAAAACAAATAAGATCGCATGTTTAAATCAACAATGCAGGCGTGATCAATTTTTATTTTGGTGAGTAACATTAAAATGTTCAAATTAAGCATGTTTCTAGTTGATTTGAATATTTTCTTATACTTAAGCAACAATGTCATTGTTGAATTCATACTTCATCAACAACAAACGTGCTTAATTAACATTTCAACTGAATTTTATAAAAAGTGACAATGATAACCTACGTATCATATTGAAGTATCACTAATAATGTTTGATCAACAATGAAAATATTAAACCAACCACAAGAATTATGGAAGATGAACAACGACAATCTCACAGATACTTGATTAACAATGTTCATACTTAACCAACCAACAAAACGTGGTGAATGTATCACACGCATGTTTAACGTAATACTTTTTGTCCTTAGCCAACAACAAAAAAATCTTGAATACATCCTTACATGTTCAATTTAATACTTTTCTTGGTTACCCAAAAACAAAAACTCTTGTTTCAACTGCTGTGCTTATTCTCATTTGTTTCAGTTTCTGATCATTAGTCACGTTGTCTTTCATCAGTTCAATAAAGTTTTCTTCTATCGTGAAATATAATTTAGTAATTATTGGAAAATATACATATGTATAATATGTAGAAAGAAAAAAGTGAAAATAGTAATATAAAATACTCAGTGTTGTATTCAGTGAACTTTCATTAGTGTCGCATATCAAATCAAACCGAAGTTTTCGTTTTTTTTTTAACAACAACATATAATAAATAAATAAATAAATAGAGTGGCGCGACAGCTTTTGAAGAGCCAAAACTTAAGTGATTTACTCTCATCAACAATTCTCTGAGTGCGTGTGAAGAATTGAGGGAACCTACAATTTAACGCCGATTCCGAACGGCAAAGTCTAGAAGCACTTTTTCATGACAGATTGATACTCTTGGAAGTTTTGTCAATTCTTCGCAAGAGGCAGTACCCGTCAAAGATGAAATGAAAACTTTTATGGCCCCGAGTAGGATTCAAGCCCAACAAGAATTATAACATTTTATAATACAACCGTACTTCTAAAGCATGCAGCTGCCAGCTAGTTCAAGAATTATAACTGTGTAAGTGCTTGATTTTTTCGTAAATATGATGTGTGCTTGAACGCTTATTTGTTTGTTAAAGGACAATGCTACCACCATCAACCAGGCGATTAAAAGCCGAAGAAACGTCTAGAAAACGCAAATAGTTCAAGCCGACGATTAAAGCTTCACAAAAATCAAGTCTATTATGAAATCCCAACGGGAAAAAATTCATTGTTGTGTTTCGCATTAAAATTTGTTATATTATTTAAGTTTTTATTTATTATTTCAATAAAATGTGTTTAAGAAAAAATGATTCTGACGGTGTTTTCATTTAATTGGATTTTTCAGGTGAAAAAAAACTGTAAGTATTCTTATATCGAAAGAGAAAATCTTTTTCTAGCCACTTTCATTGATGACTTCAATATTTCTAATAACACAAACGATATGTATCAACAAAGATTACCCTATTTGTCATTTAAGTTTAAGTAGAACAATTTTCAACCACAAATTTTGAACATTTCATATTTCCTTAAATATTCAAAATTTTTGGTTGAAAATTGTTCTGCTTTAGAATAGGATGATTTAGATGTTGATACAACTATAAACGTTTTTGATCAATAACGAGCTTGACCAAATTAGTATTAATTCGAGCACAAGAATTGTAACACCAACATTTCTTATATTTAAAGAAGCACTAAAACGTTGTTGTTCAACAACGATATTGATTAATCTCGTATTAATTCAAGCAAAATGATTGTCAGACAACAATGCTTATAATATTTAAATAAACACCATTTTCATGTTTCTAACACTACAAACGTGATTGGTTAACAATGTTTATGATCACATTTCTAATATTTTTGTGATACATTAAGTATGAAATTGACAATGGCATTTTTGTTTTGAACAATGAAAATTGTATCATTTAAATAAAAATAATAACAATGCTAGCATGTTCAAATTAAACATATTCGTGCTTGACGCAAAAACAAACAAGATTATTGTTTGATTTTACCAAGGTTTTTTTTTCGGTGTACAGTGGTTACAGTTTAAATGAAAAACGAACCCATTAAAAAAAACTGTTTTCTAGGGTGAGCAGGAGAACTGTAAGCTACCGAAAATATCTGTGCAACCAAATTTGTATTTAAAAAAAAAAAACTTAGACAAAGCCACGCCTACTTTTTAGACATTTTTGTTCATCAACGTGAATTTTTTCATTGAAAAACGATTCCAAATATTAATAATTTAAAAGGTCTTGTTACCATGTGAACGTTTTAATGCTCTTAAAATTAAACGCCCACTTTTTGGAGGCGTTTTCGACATAGTTCCTTAAGGAACTTGATGGAATATTGAATTTTGAAACAAAATTTGAACTACTTACTATAAAATTTCCAACTAACACGCTCAGGAACTTCTTCTTAGTATTGTAGACTTTTGTCCTACCTCAGACCACTGTTTTTATCACATTGAATTAAGATATTGTATCTTTTTATACGATCTATGGTCGTGGAATATGACGATACTGCTGATGATGTTGTCGCTTTATGATTAATGGCTGTGTTTTCTTCTTTTCTTTTTCTTCTCTCACAACTTTCATCTCGTTAGGTAATTCGTCGTCGGTCGTCTTTGTCGATGAAGAGGCGATTCCTGTGTCTTTGCTTGCATCACAGAATGAACCATAGCATATACATCGCCATCGCCATATGTGTTTTCCTCCATAGACGGTTTATGATATGAGGATGCATCTATCTTAATCAAGGTGGCCGGTCTGTGGCTAGGTTATATATGTTCAGTGTTCACTGTTCAGTTAATATTGAGCTGCTAGTAAGAGCTGGACATTAGTCCACTTGTCGGTCAGTGACCTTAACAGCTATTCGATGCGGTCCAAAGTGTCGATAAAAAAGCAATCTGCTCATATTGAAGAGTTGTGATTTCATTTCTCATTTAAATTGAAGAAAGAAAAAATAAAAGAAAATTGTTCATCAAGTTGGAGCTCTATCTTCGTTTTCCAAAGAAGCAATTAAGAGAATGTTAGGTGCGCACATGCGTGTTGGGTTTTTTATTTCAATCTGTAGCTTTTTATGGGAATTTTTCTAATGTGTTTCTTGTATTCGTATACTTAATCGTAATCGTAATGGTTATGTTCAGAAAAAAGAGAATTGTATGGACAGGTATTTATAATGTGATTAGTCATAGAGGAGATAATTTAAAGGAATTAGTCGAACAAAATGATTTAAAGCTCCTAAATTGAGATCGGAAGTAAAAAGCGACTGAGGAAAAGCATGAATAAAATTATATTAATGATTCAGACTGAATTTGGAAAGTAGATAGCGGCCGAGTTCTTCAGTTCTCTTTATCTCTGGTTATTGTTCTCCTTTACTGCGTAAACTGACAACTGGCAGTTCTTTCGACTGCTTTGGTGTTCAAGTGTAGCCCGGAGTGAGAGACACATTCCACAAACTTCACCTCGCCATGGCTCTATCCTAAAATGAATTCTGCACAAAATTCCCGAAATATTTGCTTGCAACTTCTACTCACTCAGCTTTATTATCAGTTTGGGCCTCGGATCCGAAGATCCTCATTTTCATCCGGACTCCTTATCTATTTTCTCCTCAGGACCAACCCTTCGGGTGAAATAGGCAAACAAAAAATCGAAAAATCAGGTGGAATCCAAATTCCCTCAGAAGACTCCACTAATAACAATAGAACACTTTGAGGGGTCGAGACAGACAACAAAAGTGGCAAATACTAACCCAGTAGTTCAAACTGATTTCAATTAGAAAAAACGTTTCTTTGCAACTCTCATTTCATAGAAATTCATCAACTTCTCGAGTTTAACTTTTGTTAAACTGTTTCTATTATTTCAACCCCGTTTTGTCCGCTTTTCACACATAACAAAAAAGTTTATGTACCTACATACCTTTTCCAACGCCCGTGCTTTCTTTTTCCCAGACAACAAATTTTCGTTTGCAATTCTATACTCCATGCGCTTAGAGCCGAGTATATTGCTGGGGAATAATTGTGCATACAATTTTCATTAAAAAAATCAAAACAAAAAATCTAAAGGGGGACTTTTTGCTAAAACCAGAAGAAGAAAATATTCTCTTTGTCTTTTGTGCCCTTTTCTCCCAGCACATAATTTTTTTTACGCTCTATTGAAATATTGTTAAAGAAGAACATTTGCCACGTTACGCAAAACAATTGCTATTTTCACAAAAGACCTGTTTGTCATCGGCATTGCCCGCTTGCTCTCTGGCACTTGTACCATGCCCGATGCTGTTATCACATTGTTCTATTGGGACCCTACAGAAGCGCCATTCAATCAGAAAGATGCTCGCACACTTCCGGTGGATGAGGTTTGTTTTTTTGTTTTTTTTTTGAAAAAGAAAGAAGAATCTGTGCTCCAAATGCCAAGCACAAGAAGAACAAAAACTAGAAAACCTATCTACATAACTTCACTTCTAGAATAGGAACACACCACACCACAAAAGCTATCGAGGTTTCTAACCAAGCAAGACACCAAGAAGTAGGTAGACAAGCACTTATAAGCGGAAGAACATCGTCTTGCGTCTTCGTTGGCTTCTTCGGGTTGACCTCGTGGCAAAGTAAAAGGAATTATTACAGCTTACAAGTGCATCCACTTGTTAAGAGAAGAAAGATGCCAAGTAATTTTTTGTTTGCAGCTTTTAAGTGGTTTGGTTTGGTTTCGTTGGTAAAGTGTGAGAGAATTGAATTGAGGGTTTTTGTTCTTGCAGAGAAAATGAAAATTTTTTAGGTGAGGAGTCTTCAAATTTGAGACTTACACAAAACTTCGAACCCTCATTTTCCAAACCACAAAATTCCAATGAATCAATTTGATATTGCATAGCGAGTGTAAGCTTTCGAAAATATTAATTTGAAACCTTCGTCTCAAATCTCTTGTATCAAAATAATTGTTGCCCACTAATTAAACCAACAGCATTCAACCCAAACCTATAATGAAAGATCATCCTTTTAATATCCATTACCAACTTCTAATTAATCAATCCACTTCCCCGAGTCCAACAGCCCCACTGCAAGCAACCTGTCTCTATAAATTGCCTATTCGTAGTTATTTTTCCTTTTCCATTGCGATTGCACGACAAAAAGAGACAAAAAACTTGGAATCTCATATCCTGAATTCAAATGACCACTCTCCGATTGGATCCTGTTTTATATATTGCACAATCAATAAATTGATTTGAGTGCAGAAAAAAAGAAAGAAAATCGAAACGAAACCACTAGGAGTTGCTTTGGCAAACACAAATCGAATTTGTGCTTGGCAAAAGTTTTGCTTATATCAGCTAAATTGGTTTTCTTCGTTATAGTCGGCCATTTAACGGGGATAAGGTTAGTAACAGCTCCAACCGACAATAACAACAAAACATCATACCAACCTGCCAGAGTAGGCTCCTCTGGATTCCTACAGAAAACTGGCAGAGAATTAATAGTCATCTAGTAGGCATCTATCAGATTCAGATTGTGTATATAAGAATCGAGTTGTTCCAAACAACAAGTAGGCAGAAGTGGAAGAATAACGAAGAACTAAAACAAATAAAGAAAAACCCAGGAAAAGGAAAAGAAATCCCAGTTGCAAGATTTTTCCTCACGAAACAGGTTTTTCGCGCTTTTGCAATGTTGAAATGTTCCTTTGCATCGAGATTCAAGATACAAGAGGTAGACGCAATCGTTGTACCTACGGAAATGAAAATATAAACGTGAAAAGACCTTGCCTGAGCAAATCCAACCAAACTGAACTAAGCGCAATCCACAATCCTCAATCCTCATCAATGGGGTGTGTCTTGTGCTGCCTGCGTCACCTCATCGCTAACCGACTCAAATGCTGCACGGCCAGGTTGGTTTTTGTTTCTTGTTTTGCACGTTCAAAGAATCAAAGCATGCAATAAATTGCTCTTGAGAAGTGAGCGCCTATATGTAGGTTCAGCTCACTGGAATAGATTTACAGCCTGTGGCTGGCGGATTTTTCTTGTTGCTTTTTTTCTGTGGTGCAATTGATGTGGTCATTTTGGAATTCCAAGTAGTTTGGTTGTTGATATTTTTTTTTTTTTTTTTTAACCGTAAGAAGTCAAAAATGAATTCAACATTAGAAAACTTGATTACGTGATAAACCTCTCTAATAAGAAGCATCTAGAGTTTTACTAAGTATTTTTGCTTGACGAATTTGACACTAGCAGTTAATTAAAGCCAGTGAGGATTTTAGCTGTGTTTTGAAATTCTCTCTTTAGGCCAGATAGTCTGTAATAAACCTTCGAAATTAACAGTCAAAATCGAGAATACTTAAATTTTAAAGAAATTGCATCTTATATCTATAACCGAGGATTTCATTAACAAGCTTTTTTAGACAGCTTGGACTCTAGCTAGCCTGTTTATCTGAGTCACAGTGTTTCTTTCCTGCTACGAAGATGCCTTAAAAATTATGTCCATTTCAAACGACGAAAATGAGAAGCACGTTCGTTCTTCGCAAGCGGCAGTTAGAGTCGCATTCACACTTACACATTCTGCGATATAACCAACGCACTGAACCACTTTTCCTTGGGCACTACTACAAGATCTGTCGTACTCGTACAGTGAAACTTCGGATATCGAAAAAGGACTTCCAACGTCTACACAGTATGGCAGACAGAACCTTATATTAGATATCAGCTGCTGAAATCGGCTGAAAGCTGCCACAGACACAGACTGTGTGTGGTTTATATCGATTTGCTTTAAATTTTTGGATTCCAGATTCCCACATTATATAAAACCCTGAATTTCTATTTAAAATTAGTGTTACTTCCGTCCGAAAATAACAGAGAAGTTTTCCATATTTGTCCTAGGGAAGTTACTTCCTTTTCAATACATTTGAGAGATTAATATGGACCTTCAAACGAACTTTAACAAGCTTCATAATTTGATCTTACTTTCAAAGTCCACAAGCCAGCACATAATTTTTTTTTGAGGTGCCTTAAAACTTTCTAAAATTCAAAACAAATCTTGTTCCTTTCAAACATATACCAATATACCAGACATAGCTTTAATGAGGTCATAAACGAACAGAAAATAGCTTTGAAAAATGCCTCATAATAATTTTTCTGCTATTTCCCTAGAATAGGCACTTAGCTCAAATTGAGTGAAAGGCAAGAAATGAATTCCGCATTAACACAAAACTTGAATCCTTTTGATGAAATCTTTATTACCTTTTCAGCCCCATTTTCGTCGGTATAGCTATCTATAACAAAAAAGGAATACCAGCAAAAAAAAATCCCTAAAATAATTGCAGTGCGGTGGTATTTTTCGCAAAAACCATTTTGCTTGATCATTATCGTCACGCAATACTCTCTAGGGACGTTTGTTATTCGTCGCCATCGTCGTCATTGCCATCCGCCAACGGCAACGTAACGTAATAGTTAAAGAGCTGTTCCATCATCACACTTTGGTGGCCTGACCGGTTGTGATTATGTGGCCGATTATATCGAACCAGATTTTTCATATGCCCCGCAATCCGCATCCATCAAGGGAATATAATTTTGCGGATTTAAAGAGACGGTAGGGTAATTGCTTTGAATTTAATTACAATTATCCCATCAGCAACAACAACAAAATACGCCAAAGGGCAGAATAACTCGAACGAGAACTGAGAGGATTAAGTGTCCATCATCGGTAGCAGAATGGCTACCAAATGAAGGTCTGCCGGTTTTCCTATAATTTTCCATATTTAAAGATGAAAAACGACGAAAATTGTAGTTAGTGTGTGTTTCGTCAAAACAAAGGGCAACCAAGTTCAATGTTCTCTCCATTTTGTTTCGCTCTCTTTCAGCTAAATGCATATTAATTTGATGATGCAGCGTGCAGCACATTGAAACGAAGCAAGGAGCAGAGAATCTTAAAACAACAGGAAAAGCTAACAAAAGCGTGAGAATCTCTTCACCCATCCAACAGACACAGACACCAGACCACCGACCGACTATGACGATGACAAGATGCTATAGCGCTGACGACACTGAGACTTTTACAAACAATAGGGAAGAACTCATGCGGCAGCCGAGCGCACAATTTTTTGTTCTTTGCTGCCTTTTGGCTAGGGTGGGGGTGGAAAGTCTATGTACACAGAAAACCTCAAGACGGAATGCACTCAAAGGTGCCAATTAAATTTAACTGCCATATAAAAGTTGTTTGCGAGGCAAGAGGAGAGATAATAGGTGCAGTTATGCTGTGATGCGTGGCAGACAATGTCAAGGCTATGCAAATGAACCTTTTGACTTAAAAGTGATTGGCGCGGTGTCAACATGAATATTTTTAGACATAAAAATGGGGTGAACGAATTGTGACGAGGGTCAGAGAAGGTAATTAGGAAGCTTGTCAAAACAAGACACTTAGGTTCTGTTTTTTTATAGTTAATTTTTTGGTTATAATTAAATTTTATTAAAATGACACATTTGGCTGTTGTTTTTCTTTTGCCCAAAATGTCATCTTACCTCTTTTTGTTTAGAATTCACCTGGTTACTTAAAAAAGTTCGATCTCAATTACAGGCACCAATGGTATTGCCCATTGTGTGAAACTTTATTCTTTCTGTCCATTGGGACTTGAATATTTCTAGGAGCGAGCTCACAGCAAACACGACTAGAGCCCTCCCCAACAACTTTTCATAATATCAGTTTCATATTCTGGATGAAAATGAAAAAGTTGCCGAATCGATTTAATATTCAATCGAAGTACTTACACTCTTGGGGCATTCTTTCGAATTCTATTCGTGATAAGAATTTTTCTTAGACGTGGACATTATACTCCTGCTCGTCTATAGAGAGCTGCTGTCGCTGCTGTGTGCTTCACAAAAAGGATCGACATGGAATTATGGAAAACGAAGAAAGCTAGAAAGAAAAAATTAAATTATGCTTGAGTGATTCATGAGACAAGATAATGATAATCGAATTTGAAAATGTGTATAGAACCAAATTTTGAGAAAAATGTTGCGGAAGGTTAGCAAAATGGTTAAAAGGTAATTTCAATTAGTAGCTAAGTTAAAATAAAACTTGAAGGTAAAGTTTCAAAGAAATTGTTCTCTGAAAGTTGAAAGCTGGTTAGCCCTAATTTAGATGATCAATTCTGTTTCGGTTTCAGTGGAGCAATCAGTTAAGCTTTCATGTTAAACTGATCTGTAAATGATAATTTAACTGAAACTGATGATATTCCCCGTAGTTATCATTTCAGTTTTCATAAATTTCGATTGCTTCAAGTCAAATCAAAGCTCAACTGAACGTCGGACTGGCGTCTAAACGTAACCATCATTTCACTGAACTGAAAACTGAAGTGACAACTAACCGTAACCATCTAAAGGAGGCTTAAAAATTTCAAGACCTCTTTGCAAAAGACGTAAAATTCTTCGATCGAACATAGTAATAGGCAAAGCGAAGCTGGCTGACGCAGAAAGCGTTTTAAATTTCATCTTTCACGGGTGCTACTTCTTTGAAGAACTGACAAAACTTCCAAAAGTATCAATCTGTCATGAAAAAACTTTGCCATTCGGAATAGGCATAGGTCCCCTCAATTCTTCACACGCACTCAGAGAATTGTTGATGAGATGAGTGTATGTTAGCCACTTAGGCCTTGGCTCTCCCAGAGCTGTCGGATTACTCTATTTATTTATTTTAGTTAGTTTTTAATTCAAACCAAATTTCAAAGCGAACGTGTCAACTCGATTCGCCAACTCGATTCGCCCCGATAGTAATCGATCTAGAAAACACTTAAAAAACGGAAAGAATTAAGTTTTCAATTCATCCAAATCTTTGCCATCCGCTGTTGAAAATTTGAAAGATAATGGAGAGAAATGATACGAAATTAGGTTCGAAATGTAACAAGATTGCCCCGAAAACCGTTCTTAAAAACACTTATAAAATTTGACAATTAGTTAGCTTACTGCTTTTATACATTCGAAGTCTAACGCTCTAAGTAATCAGACGTGTTTCTCTTGGTTTCCCTAGTAATTTTGCTTATTTAATTAAATTATAAACTTTCTAATAAAATGTCATCGAATGTGTGTGGTTCATGTAATATTGAAATCACGGATGCCAACTTCATTCAGTGTGAACATTTTTGTAAAAACAAATTTCATAAAAAGTGTGCCCGTATTGCCGAAAGCACTTATAAAGTTTTATTGTCTGATGCAAGATGTAATTCATGCTCAGTTTCCCGCCAAAACTTAGTGAATGATTTACTTGATAAAGTTGAAAATCTCTCAAAAGAAGTTTTAGACCTAAAATCTCAAATAACCGAAGTTACAAATACCCTTAATGTAACTAACTTGTTACTGAACAGTGCTCCTGCGATCGAATTAATCGAAAATGTTGATAAAAGTGTGGTCATAAATAAAAAAGTGCAAAATCCCCAAGCCCCTTTAAGTCATATAAATAAAGAGGATCCTAAATGTTCTCTAACAAATAATGACAATGATATCGATAAGAGAACTCTTTCTAACTTTACCGTACCCCCAGCCCCAGCCCCACCAATGCATTCTAATGTCCGATATACAAAAGTAATACAAAATCATGTTGTTGGACAAAATACATCAACTTTGCTTGAAGGTGTAATTGTACCGAAATCTAAATGGTTTCATCTATCTTATTTAAAAACGAATACATCAGTTGCATCTCTCACATCGTTTATTGCCAATATGCTGGAAATCTCACAAACCTTATCAAATGTGCAATGTTAATTAAAAAAGGCAGTGAAACCTCGGAGCTCTCTTACTTGAACTTCAAAGTCGCTGTACCGGAGAATTGTATTGCTCAAGTTATGAACGCTGCAATTTGGCCTGCTGGTGTATGCGTAAGAGAATTCATCAACTATCCAAAAAACGGCGAGCGGACGAAGCCACCTTCAACGACGACATAAAAAATTCAACCACAAAACCAGTTTCTTATTCTCCTTACAAAACTAATGCTGCTGCTCTTGATGCTGTTGGTGATGATCTCGCTGACATTGTTCCTGTCAATGCTATTTCTGATGATGTTGCTGTTGTTTCTAATAATGTTGTGCGTGATGATATGAGAGTTGAAACTCTTCATTATATTATCACAATGTGGGTGGGATGAGATCAAAAACTGGAACACTTTTTAATGCTCTCATTGAATGCTCTTTCTCAATTATTGCTTTAACTGAGACATGGTTAAGCAATGATATAAGTAATGGTGAACTATGTAATGATGACTATCAGGTGTATAGAAGAGATCGAGATTTAACTTCAACTGGCTTAACTAGAGGAGGAGGAGTGCTTCTGGCTGTTAAATCAAACATAAAGAGCAGACAAATATCTCTTTGCGACTCTTCAGCCCTGATCGAACAAATATGTGTCAAAATTGATATTCCTTACTCTTCTTCTCATCAAACAAAAAACACAATGAGCATTTATATTTTTGTTTCATACATTCCACCTAAATCTAATTTAAATGTTTACATTGCTCACATCAATAATATAAAATCACTTGTTGACGGATTTGATATGAATTCGTATGTAGTAATATGTGGAGACTTTAATTTAAGCACAGTGGAATGGATTTTTAGTGAAGACGATAAAATTTTATTGCCTCATAATGTCAAAAATGAAAATGAAATTGTTGTTCTCGATTCCATGGCTTCTTTGAATTGTATCCAGGTTAATAATATTTATAATGGTCTTGGAAGATTATTAGATCTAATTTTTGTTCATGAAGACCTCAATTATTCACTGAATAGAGAAGATTTTCCATTGCTTAATATTGATAAAAATGATATTCATCATAACGCTTTAAATTTATCTCTTAGTTTCAATTGTTATAGTAAGTTTAATGCTAATGATCAATGTAAAACTCTTACTTACGATTTTTATAAGGCTGATTTTACAAGTATTAATAATTATTTAAGTAATATTGATTGGGAAGTGTTTCTATTTAGCAATAATTTGTCTTTTAACTACAAGAGCTTTTTAGATCTTTTGTACGATTTGTTTTCAAAATTTGTTCCATTAAAGAGAATAAAAAATAGTACGAAACCTCCGTGGTTTTGCAAAAGTTTGTCGCGTCTAAAAAATGCTATGCTTAAAATGCTCAAAAAAAGTAAAGTTCAATCCGACTGTCGAAGTGAATATACTCGCTTGCGTCGAGAATACGAATTCTTAAAAAAAAATTTGCATACACAGTATATCTGGTCAGTTGAATCTAAAATAAAATCGAATGCAAAGTGTTTCTGGCAACACATAAATTATAAAAGGAAATCATATGGGATTCCATCTTCCATGACATATGGGGAGATTCTATGCACAGATCCACAACATATTTGTAGTTCTTTTGCGTCATATTTTCAAACGAATTTTAAAGCCACTGATGGTATCATTGCTTCTGAAGTAGATTTTATGCTCCCAGTTATTACTAATATTGAAAACATTTCACTTTCTGAAGATGAAATACTTCTTGAATTGAACAACTTAGATAATAGTGTTAGCTTACCTCCGGATAATGTGCCTGTATTATTCTTGAAAAATTGTAGATTGCACTTAGCTAAACCACTCTATCTGCTCTTTAAAGCATCACTGGAGTCAGGTGTTTTTCTTGATTGCTGAAAATGTTCATACATAACACCTATACACAAATCTGGCTCAAAACAATGTGTTGAAAATTACAGACCAATCGCGAAACTTCAGCTTATTCCTAAGGTTTTCGAATCACTAGTTAAGAGCAAAATTTATCATGACGTAGCACATATCAATGTTTCAGCATGGATTTGTGACAGGTAGATCAACGGTTACCAATTTAACCCTTTTTTCAAATTTTTGTATAAACGAAATGGAAAAAGGCAATGTAGTAGATGTTATTTATACCGATTTTTCAAAAGCTTTCGATAGGGTTAACCACAACTTACTTATAAAAAAGCTTAATTCCCTTGGTTTCAAAGGTAAAATTCTAAGTTGGTTAAAAAGCTATCTTCTGAATCGCACTCAAATTGTCAAGATAGGACAAGTTCAATCTGAAAGTATCTTCAATGGATCTGGAGTTCCTCAAGGAAGTCATCTGGGTCCTTTGCTATTTTTGCTGTTTATAAATGATCTTCCTCTTAACATTTCGTTTTCTTCATGTTTACTTTTTGCTGACGATGTCAAACTTTACAAATCAATAAGATCAATTGATGATTGCTATAAGCTTCAGGCTGACATAGATGTTTTCTACAAATGGTGCTGCTTGAACGACCTTTCACTCAATTTAGATAAGTGCCAGCATCTTTCATACACAAGATCGTCTCTTCCACTTGTTTCGAGTTATAATATAGCATCTTCTGTACTTCAGAAAGTTTACACTCATAAGGATCTTGGAGTTTTTTTTGATTCCAAGTTTGATTTTAGGGTTCATATTGATTATGTTGTAGCAAGAGCTAATTGTATGCTTGGTTTTCTAATGAGAAATTCAAAAGATTTTCATTGTCCTCATACATTGAAAACTCTTTTTGTCAGTCTTGTACGCCCAATAATCGAATATTGCAGCGTAGTGTGGTCGCCGTTTTATAAGAATGCTTCGAATCGGATTGAAAAGATTCAAAAACGGTTTACTAAGTATTCTCTTCGACAGCTTAATTGGACAGTTCCATTGCCAACATATAAAACGCGATGCCTTTTATTGGATTTAAAAAGTTTGGAGTCTAGACGGGTGTATTTTCTAATATCTCTTGCGAGGGATGTTTTAACTGAACATATTGTTTGCCCACCTTTACATTTACTGTTTAGACCGTATAACCCTTCTCGATCTTTGAGACCTAGAGTAAATCATTTTTTTTTTCTATACCGCAACATTCAACCAATTATGGATTGAATGAACCAGTAACAAGATCTTGCAATTGTTTTAATAAATATGCCGATGTAATTGATC
This sequence comes from Sphaerophoria taeniata, assembly GCA_943590905.1. NCBI lineage: Eukaryota > Metazoa > Arthropoda > Insecta > Diptera > Syrphidae > Sphaerophoria > Sphaerophoria taeniata. Next base: position 16,397,928 of record OX016540.1, on the reverse strand, counting down.
TGGAAAGCTCTAAGGAAAAATTTAAATTTTTAATAATGAATATTTTGTCAATGGACTTTTAAAACGTTAAAAATGTTATATTTAAATTGTGATATGTACTCTTTGTATTGTATAAACGTAGCATTGAAACACTTCCGTCTTCTTATGAGTTTTGTTATTGTTGTTTTAGTTTAATTAATATAAAGTCTAAAAAAGTGTGAACTTATAGATAAACAAACAAATAAATAAATAAAAGGTAAATCAGAAACACTTAAAAAATTGGAAGCGAACTAACTAAGTTTTTTTTTAAATCGATTGCTAAACCGAGTCAAACCGAGTTGACCCATCACTAGCTGATACTCTTCTACAACTGTTGAGGGGACCAACAATTTTATGCCGATTCAGAACGACGAGAAATAAAGAGATCGTATTAGTGGCTGAAACACAAACACGCTTTAGCTTTAGTTTCGCCTGACGTTTACGAGTTGAGCCAAAGGAATTCAATGCATGCTGTCAAAATGAGGCTTCTACCTCACGTTTCCTACGTAATGTTACGAAATGGGACTCCAACCGGAACCTGTACCTACTTTAAATATGTTGAACTTTTGTGTTGTCTGACAGCTTAACAGTTGTAAAAAAAAGGAGGATGATGATGGATTGAGAAATATCATTCAAAGTAAACCCGAATCGGGTGGAATCGTTACGCAGACGAAGACAAAGATAAAGCGCGTTTGTGTTTCGACCAGCGTCGAAGATGACAAACCAAAGTCTTTGTGGGAGTACCAAATAAATATTTAACTAAACAAAATAATTTTGTCCCAAAGACAAGAACTATATTCAAAATTCGCTTGGCACTCAATTCAAAGAATTGTTTTTATTCGACAATACCCTGTTAGCATTTCAATTATTACAAATTGAAAACATTCATTTCAGATTGTCCATGACGAGAATAAAAAAAACCAAAGCTCCTTCATTAAAGTGGCTTGTCACCATTTCACCGTATTATGTCAATCCACTTGTTCGTTCTGGTTAGGAATCGCAGGAGAAACCTCCTATTACAACTCTCTCCCATCCCGTGACCGTTGCAGAAATCAATATTGTAGAAAAACAAAACCCAACTTAACGACTATGACGAGAAAAAAGGATTTAAATATTTTATTCAATCCTATGGCTTGTTCCTTATCAAATTTCTAGCGACAGAAATATGCTAATTTGAACACAAATGAAACGGTTAAGAAAAGCTGGCTTACACAACACTTCTTCGCTTTTATTTAAGTCATTCAGCGTTGGGGATTTCCTTGGAAAATCCGATATTAGAAATTCTTCCTTCAAACTACAAACTTTTTCCTTGTCATCCGTTCATAATGTTATTGTCAGGCGACATTATCGTCAGTCGTTTCGATGCGGAGTGACTTGTCGGACGTTGTCTGTCCGAAAACAAAGTGTCCGCATCTATCTATTCAATGAAGTCATTCACGAAGGCACTGCGGACAAATTCTGCAAAATAGCTTCCTTCTCATCAGCACTGATAAGTTTTAATCCTATCCGATGGTATGGCACTGCATTTGCTAGTTCTTAAAGTACAGTGGGTTGTTTTACTTTTAATTTAAAGAAACTAATGTTGGTTACGTTTTCTGATACCAGTTTGCTTTCGATACTTTTTGTAAGCTTTTGAAGTTGTTTTGCAGCGTTTTCCATCGAGAATCGAGTCAAACTAAGAAGAAATCACGAGTTGCCAAATATAATTTATTCCAAAAATAGGATTGCTGGGTCGCCACTTCGAATTCGGCAAACAATTACTCTTAAGTGTCCCATAGTCAAATGGCTTTCCTCCCGCAGCCCTGCATGACTTTGAAAACGGATTAAATAAAATGCATGAGCGAGTTGCATGGTTTTTAAGCCAATTTGTGTTTGAAAAAGCGTACCTACACACTTATCTCATCCCACTAATAAGATACTTTTTGCGGATAAAATGAGGAAAAACTAGCTGAAGAAGAAGTTTTATTATAGAGAGAGAAATTTGTAAAATGCGGGCGGATATAATATTAAAGTTTTAATTGCACCAAGGACGACACTAGAAAGCTTCGACTTCGAGGTTCGAGCTCTGTTTCAATGCTGATTGTGGTGGTTTTGTCATCGTCGTTGTTGCCTTCGGCAGCAGTGACGAGTTTTGTTTAAAATTTTCAGACCTCTGGATTTGCGACGCCTTGCGGAGATGACTTGTTACAAAAATGCATCTACTTTCTCTACTCCTTCCTTTGAAACTCACAAAACTGAATGAATTCGTTTGAGGTTTGAGTTGTGTATACTTAATCCTTGCTAACAAAGTTTTACGAGTTGCGTAAAAATACTGAATGTATTGTCTGAATGCATTAAAATACCAACTACTCTGCAACGCGACACGACGACGACGATAGAGTCTTGTGATGGCACTCGGTGGCTTATGCTGCTTAGAAGACTTGGTCTTTGTTGCTTGTATCTGCTCCTGATGGTTGGATGACGTCTTAAAGCTTCTCCTTCGTGTTTTTCATTATTTTTCTTTTTAATTTAAACAAATGAAATTAATTTGGTTTTTCCTCCCTTTTTTTCTTTTTTTTTCTGAGTCCTGGAATCCCAACCGGAGGTTAAAATAAGAATGAAACGAGAAGAAGCATATTTTATGGCGTACAGATCGCATCAGTGAATGGTAAAAAGTGAATGCACCTGTAGTACATGCCGTTGAGTGTAAAGGGTTCAGATGAGGACGAAGAGTCGAATTGCAGTGGAATGTGGTTACCACCTCACCGTTGTTACCGTTTCGTTGCTAGATATCTCGCTTGCGTTTATATCCGTTGACATTGGAAATAATTAAACGCTTAAAGCACTTGTCGTTTCGTCGTCTAACGAGTATGTTGGAAGTTTTTGTGTTTTGTAGAAGCTCTTCTGTGCTCGAGGTTGGGTTGGTTTTTGTTTTGAATATACTTTTTTGCTGTACCTCCGAGGGATCTTTGTATCCCTTTTTTCTGTAAAAGGATGTGCGCATAAAATTTTATTTGTTTTCGCAAAAATATTTCATAAGACAAAGTTTAATTTTCCAAAGGATTCAAAATGAAAACAAAAATGAATGGTGGTTGGTTAAGGTAAAGCGTTGAGTCTATGATGCAATGGAGAGAAATTGGAAAACGGAAACTGCGATGATACACCTAAAAAATTGCTCCAAGGAGTATGTAGTGTTTATAAATATCTTGCCTTCTCGAATAACACGTGCCATCCCAAAAGGAGAACGTCCCACAACGCACCTCCCAGACGACCAAATTAATGAATTCATATACATACCTTTTTCAGCATGATTTACCATCTTATGCTAGATATTTCATCCAAATTTAAAGAGCGTCCCTATCATCACCTTATTTATTTCCTTAGTAATAAGATCCTCAGCGAACTCCTCATCACCCTCATGCCATGCCATTTGTTTGTATTTTCATGTTTAAAGAAGGTATCTCAAATGACAAATGTGCACCTTGAAACACTTCCCCTCTCCTCGAAGTCAGCAAAAGGAATTTTGTGTCCTTCTCGGTGCTGTTTTCTCTTTTCCATTTCTGCTCAATCAACTGAATTGTCTCATTTTTTGCTTAATCAGCAATACCCGCCGTCGACGCACGACGACCGACGAGTATCAAGGATCCTTGAAATTGAACATTATCAACTTTAAAGAAACGATATGACGGCCATTTAGCTCACGTGAGTGGATGGCATATAAATCAAAAGATAAGTCACTCCTCGAAGTCCAAAGCAAAAAAATAATACTTACCAAAAGGGTTCTCTCAACTTTTAACAGCACACGATTTTTCAAACGCTTGAACCTCTTACAAGAAATTAGAAAGAATCATGAGAAATTATTGTCAAACGACTGACACGCTATAGCCAAACGGCATCCTTTCCAGGGACTAGTAGGATTTTCCACACCAGAGCAAAATACGAAAATTCATCCTTATGAATAAGAAGAAAAATGTTGTTTCTCCTTTTTGGAGATTTTCATAATTTTCCCATTTGAGAGCACAAATGAAAGCTAACGATATCAATAAAATGTACGCCTACAAGTGTTGAAGAACACCTCTTACATTCTAGCGCCCGGCACCACCCACCACCAAAAGGGGCTTGAATAAGAAAAGAATCCTTGACAAAAGAAACATTAATTTGAGAACGGGAATGATGTGCCTTCCCTTACCCAATGAATTATTCAGTGGAAACACTCGTTGCAAAGTGTATTTCGGGAGGAAATGCATAAAATTGGATTTGAGAATTCTCGAAAGAGGAAGGAACACAAACAAGTGACTGACATGCAAGGGTTCGAGCCATAATCAAGACCGACAACAACGACAACAACTACGCGGTGCATGGTGCCGTCTCATTTGGCAAGTCCTGGCATGACGTAAATGTATACAATACATTTTCAAACAGGGTGTTGGAACGACCCTTATTTGGAGGGAAGCTTGTGCAATCGTGTGCAATGGTTCCCCGGTATATGCAAAATGCAATGACGACGACGTTAGCTATAAGGATCATAATTTGATGTGGTTTGGTTGGTTCACTCTGTCTCTGTAGAATTGTTCAAAGAATATCCTTCCAATTAAGAAATTGCATTTAATTTATGCATTTTTTGAATTCATCCATTCATGGTTATATTTTTATAGAAATTTGGTAGTGTGTATGTGTTTGGAACGAATATTTATACAGGGTGATTCACGAGCGTTGTGCCAAAAAGCTAGAGCGTGTAGGTTGAGTTGAGACAAGAAAAAAATCGTATGGGAGGGGGGGGTCTATTCCCCCCCGTTTAGCCGGGAGGGGCAATTTTCTGAAAAATTGACTTATTTTGTTTAAAAAAATATTTAAAATCAACGGCTTCGTTTACAACACCGTGCTATACCTTTCTGAAAAGCCAAAAACTTCTTCTTTCACTTTGTTTTTAAATTAAATTGTTTTAACGAATAGTTAAAAAAAAATAAATTTTCAAACTCAAAATTTTCAAAAAAAAAGCAAAAAAAACTTTTTTGAACTAATTTTTTTCAAAATTTTATGTAATTAAGTACTAATTTTGTTTTAAAAATTCAATGTGTTTGTTAATTTTTAGTCGAAAACAGAAAACCGGATGCAAAAATGTCTTTTCGTTTTTGAGAAATTAAGAAAAAACCAAAACCACTTTTTTCTAAAAAAATCTTTGTTTTTATTTTCACCTATCTGGACTTTTAGTTTAATTTATTAGTTTAATTTATAAATTTAATTTTTTCTAATTGGAGTTTTATGAGGACTCAATAAAGTAGAAAAGTATTGGATTTTCCCTGGATTAATCATTTTGTTCATTGATAACGTCTGCCATTGACCTTTCACTTCTAGCTCTCAGTGCTCTCGTCGGCGGATTCTTGAAAACATGATACGACTTGGGCGCCATCTATTGGGATATCTTTCAGCGTAGAGTCTTTCGGCTTCCCGACCTCGACAATAAGTTAAACCGTAGCAGAAGTTCCTGTCCGCTAACTCTTCTCGAGCGTATGAGTTTGTTATTGTTATGTGTTGATGAGTTAATATTTTAATTGTAAATGGTTGTTTAGTAAATATGCGATGCCTTTTATTTACCTTTAGGTTGTTAATTGTTTTTTCATTCAAGAAAAAATGCGCTTTAATTATCTTAAGCCCCTAGCAGGGGCCGGCGAGTGGCCACGGCCCCAGGTATAGTAAGAAAAAATTAGAGGTCAGTTTTCAGACGTTAACAATGAACAAAATGATTAATCCAGAGATAATGTAATACTTTTCTACTTTATTGAGTCCTCATAAAACTCCAATTAGGAAAAATTAAATTTATAAATTAAACTAATAAATTAAACTAAAAGTCCAGATAGGTGAAAATAAAAACAAAGATTTTTTTAGAAAAAAGTGGTTTTGGTTTTTTCTTAATTTCTCAAAAACGAAAAGACATTTTTGCATCCGGTTTTCTGTTTTCGACTAAAAATTAACAAACACATTGAATTTTTAAAACAAAATCAGTACTTAATTACATAAAATTTTGAAAAAAATTAGTTCAAAAAAGTTTTTTTTTGCTTTTTTTTTGAAAATTTTGAGTTTGAAAATTTATTTTTTTTAAACTATTCGTTAAAACAATTTAATTTAAAAACAAAGTGAAAGAAGAAGTTTTTGGCTTTTCAGAAAGGTATAGCACGGTGTTGTAAACGATGCCGTTGATTTTAAATATTTTTTTAAACAAAATAAGTCAATTTTTCAGAAAATTGCCCCTCCCGGCTAAACGGGGGGGAATAGACCCCCCCCTCCCATACGATTTTTTTCTTGTCTCAACTCAACCTACACGCTCTAGCTTTTTGGCACAACGCTCGTGAATCACCCTGTATATACAGTTACATTCTTGCTTTGATGGAATTTTTGTTAGAAATATCCTGCCTGTAATTTGATGCAACTATTTTGAATATAAAATAGATTCTTCAGTTTTTCTCGAGGAGAAATTCGAATGAGCAAATCAGAATCCTTAAAAATTATATTTTTTTTCCAAGAACAAATGTTTCAACAATTCTTTTCTTTTTTTTTACAGATTTCCAAATGCAGAATTATGGAAGTGATGGTAAGTTGATAATAATTAATTACTTAACCCTAACGTTCCCCAAAATTGAGTATTTTTTGTATAAAATCGAGTCCTCTATCTTGAACTGCGAATATGTAGGTACATCAATGCATAAGTTCTTCAACTATCTCTCAAAGACAGCCAATTCAATCAAAAAGAACATATCCAATTGCAGCTTTACTTTGCTAATCTACTTTGCTCAACTTTTTCTTCAGGAAATCATCTGCTTACTTAACAAATCTCATTTAAAGATTCATAGGTGAAGATAATCCTCACAAAGTTCTCTTAAAAACAGTTCCAATGAACTTTGATATTTCTTACAAAACTTTTACACAATCATCACAGATTCGTGAATCCAGGATAAGAAAAATAATTTGAGATAAAAAAGTTTCACTAAAGTCCAAACGAAAGAAGAAGGAAAAAAAGTCAAATGAGGTCGAATTGATTAGATTTTCTTAGAAAGCTGCTTGCAGGAGTAATGGAGAATCAAATCGAAACGATGAGATGCACTTAGAGAAGCACTTTTCGAAGGAAATTAGTTTTCAGTACAAAAAGAAAAGTTCGTTTGAGAAGGAAATGTTGTCCTGGATGCAGATTATATTGATATCTCTCTTCCTAAAAAAGTCATCCAGTGGGAATAAAAAAGGGAATATAGAAACCAAAACCAGGTCGATGGTCGATTGAATGAGCTACACTTGATTTCCTTGTCAGCCATTTCCTATACCGTTGCAATGACATGCAAATTAAGAGATATCTCATCTCTCCGTCCTCATTTCTAATAAATCTCCATTAAATTTCAAATGGCGATGTTGTTGAAATAAATCAGTGCCTTCGCCACGACAAAACACGAAACAGGCCAACAGACAAAAAACACACAACGACTTATTCTCTGTAACGATAAAAAGCAACATTACATAAAAGTTATTAAATGATTCAAAAAAATTTTGCCTGCCTTTCTGGTTTGTCGCCACTTGCCAGCACCATAACCATCGTATTCGCATCAATGGGTATCACTTTTTTTTAATAGTATTGGTGATCCACGTTAAACAGGATTAAGGAAGGACTGTTTTTGTAGCTTTTTTGAAATAATGTGAATAGATTTGAAAAATTATGTACCTTACTTCAAAAGGTTTGGAGAGTGTACCTAAATGTTTTTTGACTACGGTTACAAGGGATGCAATGAGCTTGAACAGCTTTTTTTGTCGATGTTCAATGTTAATAACGAATTTGTTAAATAGGAGAACAGAGAATTACCAATAATTTGTTAAGCTTGATGGAACAAAATTAATATTAATGGACTCGAATAAAAGTGGAAAAGTGGAAAGCGAAACGCACTTAATATTTAAATTTAATTAAAATGGGTACTTTAAGTCCATTCTGGGGTGGTTAGACCAGGGTAAATAATTTTTGAAAATGAAAAAAATCGCAGTAGAATAAAACAAATTAGAAATGGTGGGGGAAGCGATGAAAATTAAAGGAAAAATAAATTACGGGCGATCCGAGTTCGGGAAGTGGGTGGGGGGCGGGTATTAAGGGGAAAAAACGGTTTATCTTGATTTCCGGCAAAACTAGAGGTCCTATGGAAAAATGTCAAAAAGCAAAGTTGTCTGAACGTTTAAGAGCAAGTGCACTGGGGCGTATACTTGTTATTTTCTCTTGAATGTATGTATTGAATTGTACTCTCAATAGAAACAAAAACCAAGTGAGGTCTCAAGTCTCTTCAACTTTATTAAGGTGCAAGGAAACACCCCATCTGCTTTTGTGTATTTCAATACATTCATTCGTTTCAATCTTAAAGGCTATGTGCTCAATTAAGAATCTAATTTAATCAATAAAGAAAGCAAAACAAATAAAATCTTGAAAATCTGTTCGCCAATAATTGTTCGCCAAACAGTCATGCTCTACTAACTCATATTATACAAATTGCAAACATCCCGTTTTAAATTGAAAACTTCACTTTTTGTTCTTATCCTTTCAGGTGACACAATGCAACTCAAGCAATTAAATTATTTCACGATTGAGATGGTAAGCACAATTTGTGTATATCGTCCGGTCTTAAATTTTCGTCCTTTCAATGGATGACAGATATTCACAGGATCCCAGGGTCGACCTGATAAGATATGAGCAAATTCCGATTCATGTATGACAATAAAGAACAAACTTGTATATGATGAGGATGACCCTATGGTGCTCGGTTATCCTGTGACTTTCCTCTCTGTCATCCGTTCTCTTTTTTTATCTTTTTTTGAATGAGCGATATTTATGACTTGGAAGCTATTCGTATAGCAAGCCAGTCTAGGCCACATACAAAATATTGAATACGTAGTGGGCGGCGGCGATGGTAGGTGCATGCCTGAGTCTTAGCTGCAGTGAGCGCACTTCAGTCTGGCTTTATGGCTGGATGGGTGACTGGATATTCCTCGTCTAGTGGATAATAGTGGCCCATAGCTGGTTGGGAAAAAAGGCTTCCTTATCTTTTTGTACTGCACCGAGTGCATTCATCATTTATCTACTATAACTCTTTCCGTATCTATTTTTATTTTTTGAGGAAAACTGATAAAACGTAGCATTCCTCTGGGACGTTTTCATTTATTTATTTATTTATTTTTTTCAACATAAAAGGACATCGCCGGAGGTAGTATCGTGAAAAGCTGAAGCAAGCTGCAAAATAAATATTTACTTTTTGTAAAAATTCAACAATGACATTTCGAGAGGAGGCAGGATATATTTTCTTTCGAAAATACTTCTGGTACGGTTGCGATGTAAGCAAGCACACACAAAACTGTTGCTGGCCTGCGGCTTAAAGGATTATGTTGACTTTAAATGGTTTTTTTTCTCTAGATTTTTTTTTGTTTTCTGTTTACTTGTTTGTTTTTGTTGTAATAATTCTTCAGTCTTCATTTTGCTGAAAAAAAGGATATTCGAGCTATTGGCACATATAAATAATTGCGGTTAAGCGGACTGTGTGTCGGACATTCTCTTTTGTGAAGTGAAAATGAAACAAGTCCATAAATCTCGGTTTGCAGACAAATTTATTTACAGTGGCCTTACGAAGGAGAAGAAGAAGAATCACAAAATTAACAAAGGACTTTTTTGAATTTTATTTTTATAGGATGGACATTCAAGAGAATTTTAGAAATTTTTCTTTTTCGGTGGAAGAAAGTAATTTTCCAATGATTCGGATAAGGACTGCTGAAGGACGTAGGAAGTCTTCTTTTCCTAGACCATTTTGCAAAAGCAGTTTAAGGTCAATCTGGCACTATGCTTTTGTTCATCTTAATATTCTCAAAAATATGTTTTTTTTTTCTTTTCGGTAGTTTGTTAAAGTTAGCGCCTGAGTCAATCTCGATGATAGCTTGAGTTTGATTCTTTTTTTTGTGTGTATAACATTGAATGCAAACTGCGAAGCCACATAACGACACAATGTTTATGTAAACATCAAGTGCAAAAAAAGTGATACAAGACTCGAACACGCACAGAGAAACCATTATGTAGCGACGTACAAAAACAACAGTTGAACACATAAAAAAAGGAATGAAACACAATCCTTTTGGAATTTTGTGAAGGCTTAGAGCCTTATGATAAGAGATAGAGAGAAACACGCACAAGTTAAGGTCGTTAGTCGTAACATTAAATCGCCATTTTGAATTTCAATTCGTTGGTAGAAGCCAACAGGTTTTTGTACTCCGAACAGAGATTTAAAGGTTTGTTGCGTGCAATAAGAACGGAACAATGAAGGTAATTATAGAACGTCCCCTTCTGTCAATTTGACAATTTGGCGTAATTTGGCTTAATTCAACCAAACAGGGTAGCATGTGCATTGTGCAGACTGCTTTGTGTTACTTAAGCTTAAGGAGAGTTTATTACTGTGAATTTGATTGTCAAACATAACTCATCCTTGAAGAGCCAACGCTTGCAACTGACTGACTAACAATAATCACTCTTTGATGACAATTCAAGATATGGAAAATTTCCTGACTTCCTGTTTTTGACAGACTTACATACTAACTTACGTACTTAAGTTGGCGCTACTGTCCGTTGTGGACTTGGCCTGAATCAACACTTTCCGCCACTGTCCCTCACTAGCTGTCTGCAGTTTTGCACTCCATGTTGATTGAAGTCCTCTTCAACTTGATTGCGCCACCTGAGCCGTGGTCTTCCTCTACTTATCCGTCACTCGGGAATGGTCCTATGGCTTTCCGGGCCGTGGTATAAGGGCCCGTCCGCTCTTTAAGACCAAGCCATCTGAGTCGCTGGATCTTCACTTTTCCGGCTAAGCCCCTGTCGTTGTAGAGCCGCTATTGAATCATCTTCTTCTTCTCCATTCTCACATGGGGCCTAGATAACTCGAAACTGCCAAAGGCACATTCATCCGCTGTGGTCAGTGTCCATGCTTCTGCACCATATAGCAGGACTGGAAAGATGAAGGTGTTGTACAGTTAAGTAGCTGATCGAAAAAAGGACTTTACCACTCAATTGCTTTTAAGCCCAAACACACAGCTATTTCTCGTGTTAATATCGGAGCCTTAATCTTACATACAAAAAAATAAATAAATAGAGTGGTGCGACAGCTCTTGAAGAGCCAAGGCTTAAGTGGCTTACTCTCATCAACAATTGTCTGAGTGCGTGTGAAGAATTGAGGGGACCTACAATTTAACGCCGATTCCGAATGGCATAATTGAGAAGCACTTTTTTCATCACAGATTGATGCTCTTGAAAGTTTTGTCAATTCTTCGCGAGAGGCAGTGCCTGAAAAATGAAATAAAAACTTTTATGGGCACGAGTAGGATACAAACCCACAATGTTCTGCTTAGTAGCCAACGTACCACTATAGCCACGGACGCTATTGCTAATCGTACATACACGCGGACCAATTCTTCGCCTGCTTAGCTTCTACAGTCTTGAACAATTCAATGTCTGTTTTAACTTTTGGTATTTTTTTCAAAAATTATTTATCGTATAGTAGCCTTGTTTTTTTCTGAGAAGTCTATGTGCGTCTGCTCATCCTCCGCAATTAGCGATCAGCAAACCTTTAAAACAAAAATTCACCATTGAATAAAAGCCAATTTAAAAAGGTAGGAAATAATTTAAAATGCTTTTTTGCTGTAAAAAAAAATGGTCTCAAAACCAAAACAGGATTAGGTATCAAAAATAATGACATTTTCAGCTACTAACAAAATTTCATGCGGTTACTTTGACACCAACAAGAAACAGACTTGAAATAAGACCCCAGCTTATTTATTAATAAGAGACTTCAAAAGAAAAATTATTTCCTCAAAAAGTTAATAATAACACAAAAAACCCTCCATGACATTGTCAAGAGAATATTAAAAGAAACACTTCGCTTCCAAGGAATTTCATCAAAACGAATAAAAGGAAGTCCCTCCAATTTTCAATTTCTAATCGGTCGTCATAAAGTTCAAAAATCGTTTTAAACTTCAAAAGCAATCGCACATTTCTTTTTTTCTCTTGAACTGCCTCAAGAAGGACCAAAACGTTTAAAAATGTCCCTTTTTTCCTTCACCATAAAAAAATTATAATAAAACAAAAAATGAACACATCCTTTGGGAGTGACGATGATGAAATGCAAAAATAAGAAAAACGAAAGTAACTCAACATTCATAATCTTCCTTCCTTGGCCTATGAAAACTTGATGTTGACTCTGGAGGTCGGTCGATTCGTTTACTCTTCGACCTCATGTCTTGTTTTATTTTTCAGAGGCGCAAACTTTTCCCTTAAAATTAAATTCACAAAAAAAAACACTAATCAAAATTAAGAAATAAAAAAGGCACCTAACCCACTTATGCTGAAACTTTTCAATCCTCTTTGAAGAAAAGTTCAACCCTTTTTAAACCCTTTTTTCTGTCCCACTTTGCCTAATTAATTTCCGAAAACTATTTTACAACCACTTAAAAGAAAACAAAAGAAGGCTTATGTGGAAGATACTTTCCCTTTCGACCCAATTCAATTAATTCTTCAAATAAGTCGCTCAACTAATCCATCGATGGACTATTTCAAGAAATGCGTTTTCTGGAGTGAACAGAAGAAAATGTCTACAAAATCGATTAAGAGCCATCAAGAAGCCATTCACTTCAAGAATGTCTGGCCTGTGGTAAAAGTCTTCTAACAGTTCGAAGCGTTATTTACTACAAGATAGAATTTCTTTGAGAAAACTTCTCTGGCGGCAGCTTTCATAAGAGGATTTGCTAAAAGGGTGTTGAAGCACTGTTGCTCCAACTCCTCCCAGACAATTCCATTCCAGGACAACCCCTTTTACGACTAAACGTTGCACTTAGAGTTAAGTTTAGCAACTACAACAAGGATCAAGGATAAATACACAAACCGAAATAGAGCCCGAAAATGTTAAGTAAAAGAACAAAGTACTTAAAGAGGACACTTGGTAAGGAATGTGGTAGTGTTCAGATATTTGTTCAGAGTGAACCGCACACAAAGGACTACACGTTCAAGAACAAACCAAACAGTTGTTTGTCCCCCCCGGAATCCGTTCTAGTAATTGTTGTCTCTATGTTTTGCGGTGTTACAGCAGGAATAGGAATATGTGTGTAACTTGTCTCTTAATTAAATAAATGTACGTACGACCGATTTCAAGGACTGTTAGGTATTTCCTCTTAGATCTTTGTTTGGGTAGTACGAAAGCGTTGATCCAGATGATGGTTTGTAGAACATAAACACAATTGATTAAGTGCATTCGATAATGATTGCGAAAAGCTGGATGTCGTGTGAGCCAAGAATTGGACTCATTCAACACTTTTCTTCTATGTCTGCGATAGATATGTGTTTTGGGGAGGAGAACGGGCGTGTTGTCTGTCTAGACGAAATCAATTTTGCGCATGATTCCGGAATGTCGGAATGTTACAAATTCCCTTTTTTGTCGTGGCAGAATTTACTTTTGCTTTTTGCAGACATAAACAGAGAACAAAGAAATTTGTGGCGTGTTTTTTTGTGTTCGGGTATTGTGCAAGCGTTTTTATGAAATTAAGAAAGTAACGTTTGTTGTGACGGAAATTAGGAATTATTTTGGAAGAGTTTTTAGTTTTTGGCAAGGTAAATAATTTTTGTTTGCATATTTTGTTGAAAAGAACATTTAAGAGACAAAAAAGAACAGTTTTTTTTTTGTTTTTTGTTTTGGATATGACAGGGGAAGGTTGTAACTTGCTTCCCTATCTTCTCACAATCTTTGAAACATTGTTTACACCGGAAATAGTCCCTCGTATGCGAACTCGAGAAGTCAAAATCAAATAATTGGCTCCAGGTTACGAGATGTCAAATGAACATTTTCTTATGGGCTTACAGGCTAGGTTGACTGGAGTTCTTCATGGTGACAACTTCTGTCTTTCATGGATTGAAAAATAATCCAGACTTGTGCGTGCGTCCATTACCTAGTTTATCAGCTTCATCCGGATTTTCACGGCCTGGCATCCGGTTCTCAACAAGGCTTCCTGTGGGTATCAAACGAGCTTTCTCCGGCTTTAAACGGCTTGGTAACCAGTTCTTAATAAGGTTTGCCTTTGTTGAACAGTAGCTTGGCACCGGCTCATCAACGGAGTTTTCTTCGGCTTTCAACGGTCCTTCGACCGGTTCTCAACTATATAGGTTCCCATTTCTCATGAACGGCTTTGAACCGGTTTATCAACGGATAGTTTCGTCCGGCTTTCAATGGTGGTTAATTAGCGCCGTTTCAACAAGGTTTCCCTTTGGTTATAAACCGAGATTCCTCCGGCTTTCAACGGTTTCTCGACCGGTTCTCAACAAGGTTTCGCTTGGGTCATCGACGTCTTTGAACAGGCTTATCAACGGAGTTTTCTCCGACTCTCAACGGCGATTAACCGGTGTTTCAACGAAGAGGTCCTTGCGTATACTTTGACCGAATGATCGGTTTCCATATTTATGGGGGCATAAAGTGTAAGCACTTCTCAACCTGTTTCTTATATTTACATACAAAACTCTTTGTCATAAATTCTGTGTCTGTATTTGATGTGAATTATGTTATTTTGGTATAACTTATGTTATTTTGCAATGTAAGCATCTAAGACATCATTGCACAGTATTTAAGTTGAGCAAAAAAGACTCACGATTAAGACATTTGCTTATGTGCAATTTTTGTAACTTCCGAGCGTGTGTTCAACCATTTGTTGAAGCTAATAGTAACACTGAAATTAAACTAATATATCACTGGACTTTGTCCACTTCTGATTGACAAGAGTTTTGCGACAAACTCGTATATTCATTTCTTTTTGCACTCCCCCTCTCAGCTGCTGATTTCAAGATTACATGATGTGCTTTTCGCAAATCTTACATAACATTACTCTACCGTTATTGTTCGTTATATATTTTAATGTCGGATCGTGATGAAATGTTGGAATCGGGATTTTCATCTTCGGTGCAACGACGATTTTCATCTGCGGTGCAACGACAGTGGTGAGATCAGATAAAAAAAAAAAAAATGGCGCGACAGCTCTTGAAGAGCCAAGGACTAAGTGGATTACTCTCATCAACAATTCTCTGAGTGCGTGTGAAGAATTGAGGGGACCTACAGTTTAACGCCGATTCCGAACGGCAAAGTTGAGAAGCTTTTTTTCATGACAGATTGATACTCTTGGAAGTTTTGTCAGGTCTTTATGGGCACGAGTAGGACTCGAACCCACGACGTTCTGCTTAGCAGCCAACGCACCTAACCACTAAGCAACGGGCAACTGAGATCAGATAGTGAAATATATTTATTTTTGATTTTTGGATTGACAAATCCAAATTGTATTATTTTTTGTACTTTAAGGTAATGTCAAAAACTAAATAATGTATCTGCAGTTCTACCTGTTGAAAGAAGTTTAAACTATTTTCAAGCAATTTTTGGAAAGAAAAAACATACAAATACTTCCAAAGTTGAAAGAATAAATTAATCATCAATTAATTAATTAATTCCAGAAATTCACCTCAACTCAATTGTAAAAAATACACACAAATCAAGGCATCCACCAATAAAAAAGAAAACCATAGTCATCTCTCAATTAATTCAATTTTCTTCTTTTTTGATAACTCAATCGTTTCGAGTATAACCAAAATAAAGCAAAAAAAATCAAATCAAAGTTCATTAAAATTCTGGCTTTTATTCTCCATCAGAAAAACAAAATTAATATAACAACAACACTAAATAACAACAAACTGTGAATCTGGTCCTTATTGAAGTTAAATTGGAGCATAACTAAAGGATACACAAACACACATCCCTAAATATACCTACCGACCCATTACCTATAACCATGCACCCCAAGAACCAGGATATCAAGAGAAGGACCAAAAATTTACATTAGCGATGTGCCAAGTGGTATGAACACATTAATTGCTGAGCATTAGTACTGGATACTGGTTGACTGCTTGAACTATAGCTTGTTCTTTGGTTGCCAACTAATGTCAAATTTGAACGAAAATTTATTCCTTCTTCCTTTTTCTGTACAAGGCTAAAGCATTTTCCATTCAAGAATAATACTGGTGAAGTTTGAAATCATTGAAGTTTTCATTTAGGAGCGAAAAGTTGACAACCATGTTTTCAAATAAATATCCTCCCGGCGAAAATTAATTTATTAATGTTATGGGAATTTTTCATTATTTTAACAGATGAGCTAACACAACGGCTAATTGCGTCGATGTGTTTTTTAATGTGTTTTTGTTGAAAGTATGTTTTTTTTTCTTTTTGTTTGATTTTTCGAAAGGAGTTCAAAGTCCTGGAAAAGTTTAATTTTGAAATATTGCGTTACGTTTCAAGCAATGAGGAATTAATTTTGACTCTGAACGATAAAGTCTGATGGTTTTAAATGGCAAAATGTAGAATTTTCCTAACTGAATTTTAATGAGATAAATACTGGATTATAGATGGGAATGGAAGTTTTAAGTGGCTTGACTTTTTAATTTCCCTGCTTCGAAATTTGCGAAAGAAATTGTTTGGTATTTCAGATTTTTGAATGTGCTAATGAATTTAGTAACCATTTCCTCATATTGGAGATTAACAATGTTAAAGCGTTTGATTACAAAAAAAAAACAAAAGAAAGACTATAAAAGGAAAATATTTAACCTAAAAATCAGTTCAGGCCAATACAATTATTTAATAAGAATGTTGGAAAAAAGTTAACCACAAACGAATGATATCTCTCCTCTCCTCACATATTACAATGCTGCACTTATTTTGTGTCAATTTAACTGTTCTTCAAGTTGGCAAAAATACTATCGAAATGAGTTGAATGAATGCGAAACCGTTTTAATTAAACGGTTTACCGCACATCCTGCTAACCTTTTTTTTGAATTCCCCGTGATATATTGGTTTTAATTGCCCCTATCAGCACTTTTTATTTAATGAAAATTAAATCTTTGGATGTGCGAACAACATTATTTTTTTTAACACACGTTTGGCTAATTGGTGAATGTTTAAGCATTGTGCAGTAGTACAAGAGATTCTGTTATCTAAGAGATAATTTCATGGTTCGTCAACCTGAAAAAGAGTAACAAACAAGTCGTTAACATAAAACACCTAAAGATGATGGGCTACGAGTATATCACACGCAATCAAGATCGCAATGGAACGGAAGAAGTGTTAATTTAGAAAGAAGTAACATTGCTTGGGAATCTGCGAAGTGGCTTTTGTTTAAAATGGGGCAATTAGTTGAAGTCGTTTGTGGTGCCCAATGGAAGTAGATATAGTAGTTTTTGAAAGGATTGTAAACTATGCACCTATAAGAAACTTTAACATGTAAACGATGGTAAAGTATACACGTACATTGTAATGCTATACGTGGATAGCCATTAGCCAAGTGAACGATAGAGACACTTGAAATGATAAAACACTCGTCTTTGAAGTTGCGGTGGGACTGCAGATGAACTCGTTGGAAGTTGAATGCATTCTATTCTATTCCCTTTTGTTGTGTCCTCTTTAGGCTTGTTCAAATTCAGATCAAAATAAACGAGTTGGATAGCTTCATCAACTTTTTAAAACTAGGTATAAGCCTCGACAGGATGCTTTTCAAAAACAGCTCAATTTTAAATGCCAAAGCTTTGCATAGGTCAGTTTTTATTACTGTATGTGATCAAAATCTTGTTTATTACAACCACAAACATGTGCACCTACGTTCTTTTAAATTGCAGCTCAAAAACGCATACAAATAAAAAACCAACAAAAATGTAGACCAAGAGCAGGATGTCACAACAACAACCGACCGAATTAATTTTGAAGCAATTAGTGCATCTGTCATTGTTCTTCCATTTTAATTGAGATTCCCAGTCCTCTTACATCTGTTCAACTTATTCTGAAAAGTGTGTCAAAATTGTATGCAATTACTACGAAAAACCCTTAAGCCCAGTAACTCTGAACAATGCACACACACTATCTACACACGAATTCAATTTGTTTCTAAAATTAAAACGCAAATTAGAAAGTTTAAAAATTATACACACACAGTTCTGCCACCACCACCAGCTGACACCTCTGGTAAGCCTTGACATATTCTCGTACAGACAAATAACATTACTTTCGTGACATCCAGCAGCTTTAATATTATAACCTCTCTCATCTGACCTGGGCTGGCAGAACTTAACTCAATACGGATTTAATATGCAAAACTTGTCTTTGGTCTCTGGCCAACACTAATCACTGTTGCACTTTTCATTAGCTTAGACCAAGTCTCTTATATGAACACCAATTATAATGGTATATCCCCTGCGTGTCCTTGGTCATGTTTTCACCTCTCGAACTGTCTAACATCAAACAGTTGATTGCCATACATGCGGGCCTGGCTACATACTTGCAGCTCTACCAAACCCATAACAAGCACAAATTTTGGAGTCAAAACTCAGCTTTGGTTCTATGACAAAAGAGATCACAATGCATGAGCTCGGGCAATTCCTACCGTTATTATGAACTGAACTTAACAGTATACCACACCAACGACGTCGTCGCGTCGAACCGATGCACGTCAGCAACATGAACTATGTACCTACTGAACTCGTTCGAACTACGAAAAACCCGCTCTCCACCTTCCCAAAATGAACTTCTATCTAATACACTTCGCCAAAATAGCTGCAACAACAGAGATTCGAGTTTAGCTGCAACAAGGTGCGGTTTTGAGTTTGTTAGCGGTACTTAATCTGATTAATCAACCTTTTCTGCTGTCTGGCTTCTCATCATCTCGCGCTGCTACTGCTACCAAACCAAGCCATTTGCAGGACCTCTTTACCAGATACCACTGGGGTTCCTCCCACTTTTTGACTTTTAGAGAGATTGCAACGGGTTGCCATAAAAATGGGTTGAAAAAGAGAACAATTATTTACTAGTGCCGTGGTTGAGGTGAAAACCATCGAAAATTTAGAGTGGCATGGAGCTCGTGGAAGCACTGAGCTTTTCGCTTGATAATGGTCGAAAATTGGTTCTAATAAAATATGGCGCTGATGCTGGGCTGCTATGGTATATCACTGTGATTATATTTATCAAGTTTGTTTGTGAGTAAACATCCGAGGGGGCGAAGGAATATGCTAAGCCCTAAGCACTGGAAGGCTTAACTACAAATTAATTGAAGTTAAAATTTTTAAAAATAATTTTAGTAATTGAAGTTGAAAAATGGGTTAGCTGGTTAAGTTGTGTTTAAAGTTCATCAAAATCAAACGGACACAGTTGTCAGTGTCTAAATAAAGACAGAGTTTTCTCAGAGAAGAATGTGTTGTCTACTGTTCCATGGCATTTATAGCTTTTGACGTTGTTGTCGTTCTAATATCTTATGAAACAAAAAAAAGTGGCTGTCACATGGGAAATAGAGTTTTTTGTTTGACAAAATCGAAAAGCTGAACAAAGTGTTGATAACACGTCACGACAATAAAAATGATGAGGATGATGACGGGAACGAGAACTATGTCGATGGCTGGTGGATGAGGACTGTTCACGATGGTTAAGTCTTGAGTGAATGAATTGTTTCGAAACAAATCGGCTGGAATAATTTAGTGAGAAAATGTCCTTCTTTGTGTGGAAAGTTTCGATTTTTTGTACATTTTGATTTGAAACAGGATTGTGATTTTGTCCTGATGTTAAGATAGAATTTTGGCAAGGTATTAACGGTTCGGGAAAATATGTTGCCTTGTTTGAAACTTGATAAAACTTTTTGAGTTTCAGATTGGAAGTGTTGATGGAAATTTAATTCAAAATTTATGTATGTGCGAGAAAGTTTTCGCAATAATTTCGAATAAAAATTGTTCATTAATGAAGTTTTATGTTCTGTCAATATGCTGTGCCATATTAATAATTAGGTCTTGAAGATTTGTAGTCCTTTTAAGGTAGTGGAAATACGATTTTAAAGCGAATTAAATCTGAACGTGACGTCAGTTAATCATTTATATTTGAGCATTAAAAAGCTCTGCTGCGAAATAAATATGGAATTGGTTTTGGGTCACGTAAGATGCGAAATTCTCCTTTTCCTTTATGGCTTATGTAAACATTATTTTGGTTCATACGGAATATACTCGCAATGTACTTTGGCTGTTACACAGGAAAATATTGTCCAACATTAGAATAATTACTATTAATTGGAATCGACGTTAAAGCCGTGTGCGAATTGGGCGAATTCCATTAAAAATATTGGTTTAATTTAACCATTACTGTCGTATTTTAGCCTGCTCCGCAGCTAGTGCAATTTTAACACATTATATTCAACACGAAATGTCAAAATTTAACCAAACGTCAAGTTTTAACACCATTTTAACCCAATTCGCACACGGCCTAAATTGAATTTTCCCTCAAATTATTTACACTCATTCCGGAATCGATGAAGTATCGCGATACTCTTTTCTAGTTCTACTTAAAAAACAAAAAAACACAAACAAAAGAACCGAAACAGTTTTTTTCCAACAGAATCTAAAATTCAACTTGTGACACACCGTTCTTCTCATCTTTTCTTTCATCATATTCATCATAAGGCTAGCGCGGGTTACGTTGTGAGCTTCTGATTGCGTAGAAACTTACAACGACAAATCTTAACAACGGGTATGCAAAAGCCGAGAAATATAATAATAGTACTTTGGGGTAGTGCAAATCCGTCACACATTCTTGTTTGAACGCAACAAACAAACAACGGAGAACAGAAGTTTTATCAACGAGGATTCCAGTGTGAAAAAAGCGATGTAGGTGCTTCATTTCGGTAAAAATCAAAAAACATGCTGTTAGGTTTCATTAAGTGTCGAAATCTTCAATATTTCCAACGTTTTTTTTTTTCAAAAACAATGCGGTTTGTTTTGCAGAGGTATGAAGCTGACCGCCTCCCAATTTTGAGTGACAATCAGCTGTCAATCTCAAAATAAACTGTGATTTAAACAGAAACCACTACATGGCAATCAGTGTAAATTCACATGGTACATGTGTGAAACAACTTAACATATTCATATTCATTGTTTTTTTTTCCTTCGAAAGCATAACATTTAAGATTTAGGTTATTAGATTTCTAAGAAACATCCACCACTTACTTCCGATTTTTCGTGCCACAACTCATTAGTCATCTCCTCTTCCTGCGCACTTTTTGTTTCTGTTCATTGCACTTATGTAAACAGTATCTCATCTAATTGCGTCATGATTGCCATGACAGAAAAAAAATATTAGACACACATATCCATTTCCATTTCCTTGTTAATTAACAAGAACGTAGCCCACATTCATCATCCTGATTGAAGGACATTGTGACGTTCAGAATGAAATACCGCACCCTCAATAGTGTGAGGATAAAATAGCACAGCGAAGTAGGTTGGTGTTCCACAAAGGGACATTCACTCACACTGCTAATCGAAAAAAGCATGTTCAAACTACGCATTTGATTGCCAACCTTACGATTTCGAATTACTTATATTAATTTCTGACTTTTTCCAGGAACCGAAATCGACAACCTTAATATCACATTTTTATGTTGCTATTAAATTTCCCGTTCGTCCACTAATTAGTTATGCCGTTATGAGAGAAATCATTTTTAAAGTTTCATTGCAAATCAAATGGCTGCCACTAAAACAGAAAGAAACTCTAAATACTCTTCCCTGTCCCAGACGATAAATTTCGAAATCGATACTTACGTTGCAAACTATTGTAATGTTCCTCCCCCGTACTGCTCCTTCCGAATGAATGGTTTCCTTCTGAAATATAAAAATGGCACTCTTAATTAATTCAACATTCATATTTTCCAATTGAAAGAGAAAAAAAGAGAACAACAAAAAATATACCTTTGAAAGTTTTTAATTAAAATTCTCAAAAGAAAATGAAAATTCTTTGAATCCTTTGCAAGATTTCATTTCACTGTTTATGAGTCAGTATTGGTAATTAACTCTGATTTTCACGTGAAATGGAATTCATTGCTTAATTACGGAGTAACTGTTGTGCTTTTGATATGAAATTCTGGGAAGTTCTTTCCCATTAAGTGAATTCGCTGAAGCGTTTCATTTTCTGTAGAAAGATATTTTAGGAAGAAATTTCAAATTGAGTAATTGAATCCGTCATTTCTCAAATTGGCGCTTCTCAAAAAATTATTGCAAAATCCGTTCTGTTCTTCTACAATTCTAACCATAACCTTTCTCTTTTTTCTCTCTTCCAGAAAACCAAATAGCAGACAATGTTAGCGAAAACAAAGCCGTCTGCATCATATCCGACGTCACAAATGAGCCATCACTCAAAATCCAACGCACACACAAAACAAGACCACAACGAAGACGTTGACGCCATGTCGAGCCATAGAAGACGATGTAGCTTAACCTGCGAAGGCTCTCTACACCTGCAAGTCTTCATCATTAGCATAGTTCTAAGCCTACTCACAGTACAAACATCATCGTATCTAATAGTTGTTAATGAAACAGTCGACCCTGGCACAGTGATATTCAACGCTTCGGTCTACAAGCTAGGCTCGGAGCGGCACTACAAGATCAATGCCCACAAATCAGCCCACTTCGTACACCACTTGGTCGAGGTCAATCACAAGGATGGCCGTATCATGCTCAAAAAACACCTCAAATGCGATGGCATCTACTATCCCAACTTGTTCACATTTTACGTGGACTCAACGTCGAATCGCCTGCGAAGCATAGACTACTACAGCTTACCAATTCGAATATTTGTTGCAGGCAACGACTGTAATGACGATCGAAGGATCGAGATGTATGGAAGACTCTTCGAGGAAGAAGACACTGGCTATTCGAAGAGACGTCGAAGACGCTATATCCAGAATGAGGACGAAGCCGATGAGCGATTCTATGGAGAGTATGTGGGGCATAACTTCCTGGAATTCAATCACAATGACAGCCGGAAATTTCAAGATGGCGACTTGATATTCGGTGATTCATTCGACAACGAAATGCGTCACAGAATACTGAGTCGCAAGAGAAGATCGAGAGATTTCGATTCAGATGTGGGTTCGATGCACCGCAGGGTCGCCGTTGCGAAGCAGTGGATTTCGGAGACCTATGCATCATATGCGATTCACACGACTGATAAGTGGAACAAAATTTGTTTGAAAAAGTCTCAGTTCATCAACAATTTGAATGCTTTCCTGCCAAAGTCGGTGTGTCAGCATTGTAAGGTGAACTTCCTGGATGTGAATGATGAGAGATTCTTGATCGAACCGCAAAATCGGGATCTTGTAGCTAGTCGGGATGTGTGTATTTATGAGTCCATATGGAAACTGATCATAACGTTCAATATTCGATGTAATCGGAATGACATTGTGGACTCGGACCATCGACTGAAGATCGTCTATCATCATCAGGAGTTCAATGACACCGATATCGCGAAGAGGGTCAGAAGAGAATTGAGAAACCAGAGCCCATACTTTGAGCAAGCTCTGTATGTAGCTCCAGTGCTTGAGGAGCAACCAGCTGGGTCTACAGTCACAACAGTAAGAGCTAGAGATCCAGAAGACTCTCCAGTTGTGTACTCGATGGTGTCACTGCTGGACTCGAGGTCCCAGTCGTTGTTTAAAGTCGACTCTCGATCGGGAGTTGTGACAACCTCGGCAAGTCTCGATCGGGAACTGATGGATGTGCATTATTTCCGGGTTGTGGCAACCGATGACAGTTTCCCCCCGCGATCGGGAACAACAACACTACAAGTGAATGTGCTCGATTGCAACGATCATAGTCCGACTTTTGAGGCCGAGCAGTTCGAGGCCAGCATACGAGAAGGCGCAACTGTAGGATCAACAGTGATAACCCTTCGCGCCACTGATCAAGACATTGGGAAGAATGCCGAGATCGAGTACGGAATTGAGAATGTCTCCAGTACTGGAACATCATCGGCAGAGAGGAATGCCAACACTTTTCGAATCGATGGGCGAACTGGAGTTATATCGACGAGAAGCTCACTTGATCGAGAAACTTCCGACAGCTACACACTGATCGTGACTGCTACAGATATGGCGCCATTGCAGAGTGAACGGAAGACAGCTACTGCAACGGTGCTTGTGAAGATCCTCGACGACAACGACAACTATCCACAGTTTAGTGAGAGAACCTACACTGTCCAGGTGAACGAAGACCAATGGGGAGATGACAATGTAGTGGCGCACATCAAAGCCACTGACGCCGATCAGGGGAATAATGCAGCAATTCGATATGCGATCATCGGAGGCAATACCCAATCGCAGTTCTCCATCGATTCGATGAGTGGGGATGTATCGCTGGTGAAACCGTTGGATTATGAGAGTGTTCGAAGTTATCGACTGGTGATACGTGCTCAGGATGGTGGAAGTCCATCGAGAAGTAACACAACACAGTTGCTTGTGAATGTGATTGACGCCAATGATAACGCTCCGAGATTCTATACATCCCAGTTTCAAGAGTCGGTGCTGGAAAATGTCCCAGTGGGCTATAACATCATCCGAGTGCAGGCCTATGACTCCGATGAAGGTGCTAATGCAGAAATCACCTACAGCATCTCCGAACGTGATGACAACTTTCCCTTGTCTGTAGATCCTCGAACTGGATGGGTTCAAACCATTAAGCAATTGGATCGTGAAGAACAGAATCGGTACACTTTTCAAGTGATCGCCAAGGATGGCGGTATCCCACCAAAATCAGCCAGTTCGTCTGTAGTGATAACTGTTCAAGATGTTAACGACAACGATCCGGCCTTCCGACCGAAATACTATGAAGCCAATGTTGGTGAGGATCAGCCACCAGGCACTCCAGTGACCACCGTCACAGCTACTGATCCTGATGAGGATTCGCGACTTCACTATGAAATCACGACTGGAAATACGAGGGGGCGATTCGCCATAACCTCTCAAAACGGTCGAGGACTGATCACGATCGCTCAATCGTTGGACTACAAACAGGAGCGAAGATTTCTGCTCACAGTGACAGCAACTGATTCTGGAGGAAGATCAGACACAGCTACAGTAAACATAAATGTCACCGATGCTAATAATTATGCACCGATCTTCGAGAATGCTCCTTACAGTGCTTCGGTTTTTGAAGATGCTCCGATCGGCACCACTGTGCTTGTGGTCTCGGCCACTGACAGCGATGTTGGAATCAACGCTCAAATCACATATTCCCTGAATGACGAGAGTATTAATGGGATGGGTGCACACGATCCATTTTCTATCAATCCACAAACAGGAGCGATCGTGACCAACGCCGCTCTTGATCGCGAAACCACAAGTGGATATCTCTTGACAGTGACAGCTAAGGATGGTGGAAATCCTTCACTCAGTGATACAACAGACGTGGAGATCAGTGTGACAGATGTGAATGATAACCCACCAGTTTTCAAGAACCCTCTGTACCAAGCGTCGATCCTTGAAGACGCTCTAGTGGGGACCTCTGTTGTTCAAGTCTCAGCAACAGATCCTGATATGGGACTCAATGGCCGAATAAAGTACATACTTAGTGACAAAGATGAGGAAGACGGTTCATTCGTTATCGATCCAACTTCTGGCACGATCAGGACCAACAAGGGACTCGATCGGGAATCAGTAGCCACTTATCATTTAATGGCGATTGCTGTTGACAAAGGATCTCCGCCACTCAGCAGTTCTGTTGAGGTTCAAATCCGACTTGAAGATGTCAATGATTCTCCACCAACATTCTCTTCCGACAAGATCACTTTGTATGTCCCCGAAAACTCTCCAGTAGGATCGGTTGTTGGCGAGATTCACGCTCATGACCCTGACGAAGGAGTCAATGCGATTGTTCACTATTCGATCATCGGAGGGGATGACTCCAATTCATTCTCCTTAGTGACTCGTCCTGGCTCAGAACGAGCACAGCTGCTCACCATGACGGAACTGGATTACGAATCTTCGAGAAAGAAATTTGAACTGGTTATTCGAGCTGCTAGTCCACCTCTGCGAAATGATGCCCATGTTGAAATTTTGGTCACTGATGTCAACGACAATGCGCCAGTTCTGCGCGATTTCCAAGTGATCTTCAATAATTTCCGCGATCACTTTCCCAGCGGCGAAATCGGCAGAATTCCAGCTTTTGATGCCGACGTAACGGACAAATTGACATACCGGATTCTGTCCGGAAACAATGCAAATCTTCTAAGACTGAATACGACATCTGGTGGACTGATCCTAAGTCCACAACTGAACACAAATGTTCCCAAGTTCGCAACCATGGAAGTGTCAGTATCAGATGGAATCAACGAGGCCAAGGCCATCATGCAACTTTCGGTGCGTCTAATCACTGAAGACATGCTTTTCAATTCTGTGACGGTGAGGCTGAACGAGATGACCGAGGAAGCTTTCCTGTCACCTCTGCTGAATTTCTTCCTCGATGGGCTGGCAGCGATCATTCCATGCCCCAAAGAAAACATTTATATGTTCTCAATTCAAGACGACACCGATGTCACCTCGAGAATTCTCAATGTGAGTTTTTCGGCTAGAAGACCGGATGTGTCTCATGAGGAATATTACACGCCACAGTACTTACAGGAACGGGTCTACTTAAACAGGGCCATCTTGGCTCGACTGGCCACCGTTGAAGTTCTTCCTTTCGATGATAATCTCTGCGTGCGAGAGCCTTGCTTGAATTTTGAAGAGTGCCTGACGGTTTTGAAGTTCGGCAATGCTTCGGAGTTCATCCATAGCGATACCGTTCTATTTCGTCCGATCTATCCAGTTAATACGTTTGCTTGCTCCTGTCCCGAAGGCTTCACCGGCAGTAAGGAACACTATCTCTGCGACACCGAAGTGGATCTATGCTATTCCGATCCATGCTTGAACGGAGGCAAATGCCAACGACGTGAAGGTGGCTACACTTGCCTCTGCACTCCGGAATACACTGGAACCAACTGTGAGACCGTGATCTCAAAATTGAAACCATGCACCGCCGAACTGTGTGATGGAGGACATTCGTGCATGAATACAATGCTGACCAGTTCACAGCCACCTCCGTACACTGCAACGTGTGAACTCAGATCGCGATCGTTCTCGCGGAACTCTTTCCTCACTTTCGAAAGTCTCAAGCAGCGACACCGGTTCAATCTGAAGCTTCGATTCGCCACTGTGAACGACAACGGTCTGCTGCTCTACAACGGAAGATACAACGAGCTCCACGACTTCATAGCCTTGGAGATTCTTGGTGGCTATGTGTCTTTTTCGTTCTCATTGGGCGATCGCATTCAGTCTGTCACTGTTCGACGTACCCCAAAAGTCTCCGATGGAAATTGGCACCACGTTGAAGTAACCTACCTCAACCGCACAGTCACCGTAGCTTTGGATGAGTGCGATACAGCGATCGCTTTAGCTGGCAACCTCGGTGCTCGATGGAGCTGCGCCAATCAAACGACTCTAGTCCTCGATAAGAAATGTGCTTCTTTAACCGAAACCTGCCACCGATTTCTTGATTTGACTGGTCCACTACAAGTTGGGGGCCTTCCAAGAATCCCCGCCCATTTTCCAGTTGAAAACCAAGATTTTGTGGGCTGTATCTCGGATCTCAAGGTCGATGATCGGTTCATCGATCTGAATTCATTTGTTGCTGATAATGGAACCATTTCGGGTTGCCCGCAAAAAGCACCACTCTGCTCTTCGGATCCTTGCTTCAATAATGGAATTTGTAAAGAAGGCTGGAACACCTACACCTGTGAGTGCCCTGAGGGATATGCCGGTAATACTTGTCAAGAGCCTATTCCTGCTCCATGGAGATTCTCCGGCGATGGCAGCTTGAGCTTCAATCCACTTCTAAGACCCATCCAGCTGCCATGGGTCACCTCGCTTTCGATCAGAACTCGCCAGCAAGATGCCTTCATCATCCAAATTCAGATTGGACAGAATAGTTCTGCGATCGTTTGCCTTAGAGGTGGTATCTTGTACTACATCTATGACAATGAGCCAATGTACTTGGCAGGTGCCGATCTATCCGATGGAGTCTGGCATCGAATCGAGATCAAATGGCTTGGGGCTGAAATTCAATTCTCCGTAGATTATGGTCAACGTTTGGGAGTAGTGCCGATGTCCCAAAAAGTCCAGGGGCTCTATGTTGGGAAGATTGTTATCGGGAGTCCCGAAGTGTCTTTGGGAGCAATGTCAGATTTGATGCCATACGAAGGTTGCATTCAGGACATCCGAATTGGAGCCCCTCAGACAGTCCTCAGTCGGCCAACAATTCGGGAAAATGTCGAAGATGGATGTTTGTCACAAGCTGAATGTCCCCAAACGTGTCCAATGCACTCGAGTTGCTTGACCACCTGGGATGAGGCCCATTGTGATTGCCTTCCAGGCTATGTAGGACCCGATTGTGCTCCGATATGCACTGTCAAGCCGTGCTCGGCCGGAGTTTGTCGAGCTAATGTCAATGAAAAGCGTGGATACCGCTGTGAGTGCAATAGCACGTTACAACATGGTGACTATTGCGAGAAGACCGTTCAGCAACCTTGCCCTGGAGGATGGTGGGGCGAGAAAGGCTGTGGACCATGTAAATGCAACCTCAAACAAGGCTATCATCCGGATTGCAACAAAACCACTGGACAGTGCTACTGCAAGAACAATCACTATCAGCCTCTGAATGAAACGGCCTGCATTCCCTGCGATTGCTATTCTATTGGGTCTTTCAACAGCGCTTGCAACCGTCTGACCGGACAGTGCGAGTGCCGTGAGGGCGTTATCGGAAGAAGGTGTGACTCCTGCTCGAACCCCTATGCTGAAGTTACTTTGAACGGATGTGAGGTTGTCTACGACGCTTGTCCGAGATCATTTTCAGCAGGCATCTGGTGGCCGCGAACACCTCTTGGAAGTACCACTGTTGAGAATTGCCCACCTCCAAGTCGTGGAAAAGGTTCCCGAGTGTGTGACATCACTTCGGGAGGATGGGGTATGGCCGATATGTTCAATTGTACCTCTGAACCATTTGTGGAAATCCGAAAACAGTTAAGTCAACTCGAGAAGATGGAACTCGAACTGAATTCCTTCGTGTCTGTCAAATTGGCTGAGAGTCTTCAACATGCCTGTGAAGTCGTTGATCGGTCAAGCACTGTTAAGAAGTCAAAACCAAAAGACAGTCGACGTTACAAAATGGAGTCATCGTTCCTCATCAACGAGGCAAACAATGTGTGGTCCAATGAGTTCGAGATGGAGTATCTGTCCGACGAGGTCAAGTTCACCCATGACAGACTGTATGGTGCAGATCTGCTGGTCACTGAAGGAATTCTTCACGAGTTGATAAACTATGAACTAATGCAAAACGGCCTCAATCTCTCGCACAGCCAGGACAAGTACTTTATCAAAAATCTAGTCGATAGTGCAAGTGTGATCCTGGACAAGAAATATGCTGGTGAATGGAAACGAGCCATGGAACTGATCCAGCGAACTCCAGACGATTTAATTGACGCCTTCAACAAATACATGATTGTCCTTGCTCGATCTCAGCACGACACCTACACGAATCCCTTCGAAATTGTCCAGAAGAACATGGTCCTGGGATTGGACATTGTAACGACAGAGTCACTCTTCGGCTATGAACCGGAGCAGCTCAGCGAATACCATAAGACAAAATTTAAGCCGAATCAATTCACAACGGAAAGTGTTGTGCTTCCTGATACTAGTGGCTTCCTCCAGCATTCAGCGAAGCAGAAGCCAGCTATAACATTCCCGAAGTACAACAATTATATCCAGGATAAGAATAAGTTTGACAAGTACACAAAGGTCTTGGTCCCGCTTGATATGCTTGGCATCCAGCCACCTGAGAAGAATGAAGTCACCCAGGGATCGAATGATTACCGAGCTATTGTAAGCTATGCGCAGTACAAAGATGTTGGTGAGCTCTTTCCGGAAATGTTCGATGAGACCATCACCCGGCGATGGGGTGTAGACATTCAAGTTGCTTCTCCGATTCTTTCACTAGCGATCCTAGTACCCAGCCACGATGAAGACATGAAGATCGAGATTCCCTCTCGTAAGATTTCATCACAGAAATCGGACAGTTCTGACAAGGATTCTGTTGTTGAGGTCTTTGATGTTCCTGGAGGGGCAATCACAGGTGGAACTAAAGACAAAAGCAGTGAAGAGCACATGAGTGAGAATATCAAAATAATCGCTCACGAAATCGAGGCATCCGAGGAAGAAGTCGAACTTGACGTTGATCCCGACATTCGTGTGCATTTCGATGAAAGTGACATAGAGTTCCGAGGATCGAGTGGCGAGGATACCCAGCTGGGACCTGGGTCGAATGAAGCTGAAAAGCCAAAAATCGATCCGACAATGTCTCAAGAAAACGAGTCCACATACCGGGCTCGAAGACTGGTCAAACGCCAAGCCGAAATAATTTATCCATCGGAACATGATCAACAGTCACAGAAACACCTGATCTACCGATCACTGGGATCTCCTCACCTCTCGCAGCCGATAAAATTGCAGATGTGGCTTGACATAGATCCGGCGAGATTCGGTCCACGATCGAACCCGCAGTGTGTTCGATGGAACACGTTCACAAATCAATGGACTCGTCTTGGATGTCAAACTGAGATTCCAGACTATGATGAGGGTATCATCGAGGGGCAACCCATTATGATCAATTGTTCATGTTCGCATGTTTCAAACTATGCCGTGATCGTGGACATCATCGATCCCGAGGACATTCCAGAGCCATCACTGCTGGTTCAGATCACGTCGTACTCTGCATTCATGATTTCTTTGCCGATTCTGTTCAGTGTTCTTGTGGCTCTGGGACTTCTAAGAGGAATGCAAACGAACTCTAACACGATCCATCAGAATATTGTGCTATGTGTGTTCTTTGCTGAAATGTTGTTCTTCGTTGGAATGCAGTCCCGAAGGAATCTTTTAGAGAACGAGTTCCCTTGCAAGCTCATTGCGATTTGCTTACATTACACGTGGCTTGCAGCGTTTGCTTGGACCACAGTGGACTGTGTCCACCTGTATCGAATGCTGACTGAGATGCGGGACATCAATCACGGTCCCATGGGATTCTACTTCTCCATGGGATACGGAGCACCGGCTATTGTTGTCGGACTTTCGGTCGGAGTTCGAGCTCATGAGTATGGAAACAGTTTATTGTAAGTATTTAGAACCCGCTCCCGGATATTCTCTTAAACCACTTTTTTCTCATTCTTTCAGCTGCTGGTTATCCGTCTACGAGCCAGTAGTCTGGTGGCTTGTTGGACCCATAGCCGGGATGTCAGTCATCAATCTGCTGATTCTATTTGTATCAGTCAAGGCTGCTTTCACACTCAAAGATCACGTTCTAGGTTTCGGCAATCTCAGGACCCTGCTGTGGCTATCTGTTGTTTCTCTTCCACTGATGGGTGTTATGTGGGTTCTGGCCGTGCTGGCAGCTTCCGAGAATTCTCAACTCTTGAGTATTCTCCTTTCGGCAGTGGTGGTACTTCATGCAATATTCTGTTTGATTGGCTATTGTATTATCAACAAGCGAGTTCGGGAAAATCTCCATCGAACTTTCCTGCGATGTATGGGACGGAAGGTTCCCCTTCTGGATTCTTCGCTAGTGGTCAGTAACAGTTCGCACAATGTCAACGCAACCCGGCCAAATAATTTCTTAGCCGGGAACTACGATACAGCGCGGAGGAACATTGGAATCAGTGCTTCGAGTACGACATCGAGGAGTACAGCCAAAACAAGTTCCAGCCCCTACAGGTATGATGATTTTAATATTTTTAAATCTGAAACACAGTATCATTCTTGTTTTCAGTGACGGACAGCTCCGGCAGACGTCAACTTCAACATCAAACTACAATTCTGCTAGTGAGGCCCCCAGCTACCTTCGAGGCTTTGAGTCATCGAGCAGTCGCAGGGAAGAGAAACCCCGCCGGCATCGAAAGGATTCTGACTCCGGTTCGGAAACCGATGGTCGCAGCTTGGAACTTGCCAGCAGTCACTCCAGTGATGACGATGAATCGAGAACCGCACGGAGTAGTGGGACCCATCGAAGCGCGGGTGTTAGTGCAACGCCATCATACCTTCCGAATATCACAGAGCATGTTCAAGCTACAACGCCTCCTGAGCTGAATGTTGTCCAAAGTCCACAGTTATTTCCTAGTGTGAACAAACCGGTTTATGCTCCGAGGTGGTCGAGTCAGCTCCCTGACGCTTATCTACCAGCACCTCCAAACATCGGGAGGTGGTCCCAGGAAACTGGATCGGATAATGAAGTCATACATCCCCACAAGACCAACTCGCCTAACCCTTTGCCGAACCCAGATCTCACTGACACCTCCTACCTGCACCAGCACCAGAACAAAATCAATATGCCCCCATCGATTCTAGAGAACATCCAAAACGCCCGGAATGACAACGGCTACGAGGTGGAACGAGAAAGTCTCTATGGCAGTCGGCGGAAGGACTTCCAAGAGAACTACGGTCAGTTCGATTTGCAGGGACAGCCTGTCACAGGGACCTACAAGCCCCCTAGTCACTATGGTAGCGAAAAAGATTACGGCGGCAGTGGAGGCTCCCAGATAGTCAATCACATGCGATCCTTTCATCCCGACAACGCGTACCTAAGCGACAATATCTACGAGAAACAGCGAACGTTAGGCAACACCTACCTAACGGCCAAATCAGAATCGCCTTACATGTCAAAGGAACGCATAGCACCGGACATCTACGGTTCCCGCGACAATCATTATGCTCTCAAAACACAGCCCCTCTACGGCGAATCAATGCATAGTGTGCATTCACTGCTTAAAAACGACTACCAACAAAATCAGCAACAACAGCAGCAACACCATCAGCAAGCCGCACAACTCCGCCAGATGGAGTATCACTCCGACCGAATGTCGGACGGTTCCGACAAGAACGGTTACCATTTTCCCTACACCGCTGAAGAAGACCATTCAGCGACGAGCCTTGGCAGAAAACAACAAAACCACCACATGGTCAACGACATCAATAATCCAGGAATTCCCCCAAGTCGACTGTCCTCGAGACATGCTCCTTCCCCACCGAGCATAGTGGCTCCAATGCAGCCATTAGCCCCGCTAACCAGTATCACAGACACTGAGTAAGTATAAGGAACACCAGTTCTCTTGGTTTATAGATTTTTTCGTGATCCTTGGTGTTTGTCATGTTTTAATTTTTCTAATCCTCCAAACAAATTCTCTTTTTTTTTTGGTTTTTTCTACCTGGGTTTACACATAAAATAACACAGATGGTCATGGGAACGGCTCAAGAAAATCTAATTTGGTTCTTTTGTTTATTTCTTTTCTTTCTCTTTTTTCTTCAAAACTTTCTTTATTGCTTACTCTTAATGTTTTTTTGCAACATCTTATTCATGCAAAAAAAATTATTTAAATTTAATATACAACAAAATATACAAAATAAAACAATTGGGATCAACATTTAATATCATACAACAACAACTACAACTACAACTAACAGATCTGAGGTAATCATTATATTTGTTTAAACAAATCGTATTTTAGTTTTGTTTGAATCTTCATCTTTCATCATGTGTGCTTTTTTCTAAAAATTCTATTTAATTGATTTTTGAGTGTTTAATTATTTTATTTCGAGAATTTGTAACATATTTAAGGATTTAAATATTTTGAAGTTCGGAAACCAAAAAAAAAAAAAATGGAAGTTACAAAAAATTTGTTTAGTCTTAACTACTTTGATGGAATAGAGCGAAACGTCAAAATTTTAACTGCTCCACGGCTGGATAAATTTTAACACATTTTATTTACGACGCTAGTGTCAAGTTTAACCAAGCGTCAAGTTTGTTTTTTTCTGACATTTAGATTGGAGTTGCCCTTCGATTGTTTTATTCAACGATTATTCTGTTTTTTTTTTTTTTTAATACAATTTAAATCTGACAGTCCAGAATCTTGAAAACAAGTTTTTAACTAGCGCTTCAGTCTGGTGTGGACTTGGGCCTCAATCAACAGTCTCCGCCAGCCAGCTCGGTCCCTAGCTAGCTGTCTCCAGTTTTGCACTCCAAGTTGATTGAGGTCCCCTTCCACTTGTGTGCGCCACCTGAATCGCGGTCTTCCTCTCCTTCTACGTCCCTCGGGAATAGTGTCGAAGGCTTTCCGGGCCGGAACATTGGTGTCCATCCGCTTTAAATGACCGAGCCATCTGAGTCTCTGGACCTTGACCCTTCGGCTTGATCCATGTCGTTGTACGACCCGTAAAGCTCGCCGTTGTATCTTCTTCGCCATTCCCCATCAATGTACACGGGGCCAAAGATGACCCGAAGAACTTTCCTCTCGAAAAAGCCTGAGGGACATTCATCCGAATTTGTCAAGGTCCATGCTTCTGCACTATACAGCAGGACTGCGATGATGACGGAGTTGTACAGTTTTACCTTAGTTGCTCGAGAGAGGGCTTTTCCACTCAATTGCTTTCTTATCCCAAAGAAACAGCGATTAGCAAGAGCTATTCTTCGTTTGATCTTGGCGCTGCACGCTGGTGTTATTGCCCGTGTTAAAAGTGGAGCAGCTGCCCGTGGCTAAGTGGTTAGGTGCGTTGGCTGCTAAGCAGAACGTCGTTGGTTCGAGTCTACTCGCGCCCATAAAGTCACGGGTACTGCCTCTTGCGAAGAATTGACAAAACTTCCAAGAGTATCAATCTGTCATGTAAAAGTGGTTCTCAACTTTGCCGTTCAGAATCGGCGTTAAATTGTAGGTCCCCTCAATTCTTCTCACGCACCCAGAGAATTGTTGATGAGAGTTAGTCACTTAGGCCTTGGCTCTTCAAGAGCTGTCGCGCCACTCTATTTATATAATAGCGGAGCCTAGGTAGACAAACTCCTCTTCTACCTCGAAGTCGTATGCGTCTATTGTGACGTTCTTTCCGGGCCGTGCCTCGGTCGGTGTTGGGTATCCTTCCTCGAAGACAGCATATACTTCGTTTTTCCCTCATTTACCGCTTAACTCATTTTAGCCGCTTCTGTCTCAATTCTAATAAAGGCGCCATTGACATCACACTGTGTTCTTCCAATTATATCAATATCATCTGCGTACGCGAGAAGTTGAACAGATTTTTGGAAGATAGTGCTTCTGGTATTGACGGCGAAGTTTTGCACTTTCTTCTCAAGAAAGATGTAAAAGAAATCGCACGACAGTGCATCGCCTTGTCTGAATCCTTTTTTGACATCGAAAGATTCCGTAAGCTCGTTGCCAACCTTGAAGGAGCAGCGAGAGTTCTCCATCGTCATTTTGCACAAGCGAACGAGCTTGGCAGGGATGCCAAAACTAGACATAGCTTAAAATAGTTCGTCTCTAGAAGCTGTCATACGCGGCCTTAAAATCGATGAAAATGTGGTGGATATCGATTTGGAGCTCATAGGTTTTTTCCAGGATCTGCCGCAACCTGAAAATTTGGTCGGTGGTTGACTTTCCTGGTCTGAAGCCAAATTAATAAGGACTAATCAGATTGTTGACCAAAGGCTTCAGACGTTCACATATTACGGCAAAGAGGATCTTGTAGGCGATGTTAAGCAGGCTGATTCCTCTGTAGTTGGCGCAGTTTAGAGGATCTCCCTATTTCAGGATGGGACAAACAATGCTGAGGTTCCATGCATTGGACATGCATTCTTCCGACCATATCTAAGAGATGATCCTATCTAGATCGTCGCCTGCTACTTTGAACAGCTCGGCAGCTAGTCCATCTGCTCCAGCCGCTTTGTTGGATTTCAGTCGTGATATTGCCATTTTAACTTCTTCTAGGTTCAATGAATTGTGTCCGATAAAAGGCTCCTGTCTGACGGCGGGATGTTTTTCGTCGTCGCCGTTATACAGTCTACAGAAGTAGTCTTTCTAAATCCCCAGTTGTTTTTATTTTTTGTCAAAATTTCAAATTAAACAAATCTTTAATCTACGAAAAATGACCAGAGTTCAATTCCTTAAGTATGTGAACAAATTCTCAACTGTGTGCATTAACATTTTTTTATTTCAAAATACACAAAAAAGAAAAAACAAACATAAATATTCACAACTTGCATTTCTTTATATTCATCTGCTCTTATTCGTACACAAATCATAAACAACAAAAACTAAACTTTCAGTTATCCATCATTTGGCTGCCCAGGCGACAACAACGCTATCCTTGGTCTCTAACAATATGGTAGACGAAATATTTCCAACAAATCACAACTTCTTCATTTTTTCTCCAATGAACCCATCCAATTAAAGATTTATGCCAAAGTTGGAAAAGAAAACAATGCATGCAAAAAACTATTCCTTAGAACAATCCAAACACACAGTTGGAAAGTAAAATGAAAAATTAACTTAATCACAAAAAGAAATCTACTATACTTGCTTCTTCTCTCAAAAGCAAAACAGAAACAAACAAAACTTTAATTATAGCCAACACGCTTGGATGCTAATGGGTGAGGAGCAAAATGAACGAAGCTGCTATTGAGTATACCTCCCAACCCAAAAACAAAGTAGTTCTGCTCACCTTCCTTGTCGAGAAACACCTTCTTAGTCCTTTTCACTTAAGAATTTACTTCCACCGATTCCTTTGAGGTTAATTAATTTATTCTTAGCTCAAGGACCTTGAGTTCACATCGAGATTCTCAACGACTAATGAAGAAGCTTAAAAATTATTGTAGGTAGTGGAACTTTTGTTCCATTTGGCTTGTAGTAATACCACCTTACCCAGTCACCAGGATTCATTTTTAAAGGACATTGAACTTTTAATTTATGTTTTATTCGCAACCCTTCTTGTTGCATCGGTAACTCTTAAATCGCTCGTTAATTAGATGCTGAGAATGTCCTTAACTTCAAGGAAAAGGACACAACATTTAATTAAGACAAAAAGTATTTACCTTACTCTCTGTTAAACTTAATTCACAGAAATATCTTTTTATCTCGTCAAGAGAATGTACATACATCAAAAATAACCCCCTCCCCTTTCTCCTTTGAAATACAGAAAACAAAAATTCGACAGCGCTTTGCAAGTAAAACCTACTCACACTCATCACATTACACAACACTAAGTACATGTTTATTTATATTTTTTTGCTTTCCATATTTTATAACTGCACAAAGCTGTTTTGTCCATTTTTTTTTCGTTCGTTCCTCAAAACTCATTTAACTCTTCCGGTTGAGTTTTTAGCACTCGTATAATCACATTTTAGAGGCAACAATAAAAAAATCCTTAAGCTCCAGTATTAATGGCACATACACTCTCACACTCCATGCAAGTGGATACACAAACAAAATTTTAAACATTTATTTTTTTGTACTGTTTTAATGTCACACAAAACAGCAGCAAACTGCCACCCATTTTCATACAACAGAAGCAAACTTTTATGACATCACATCAAATTTCATTCACGTATTGTTTTTTTTTTAGTTTTAAGTGCAACGTATGCATGTTTTTTTTACAATTATTATCTTTAGTTTTGTTTTGAGTTTTTTTTTTTTTTGTAAAAAAATTAAATAAATTGTGAATATTGTGCGGAAAAAAATATCATCCTGAAAATATTATTTTTATGACTTTTGTGTCCCGTGTGTGGATTATTTAATTTTATAAATTGCTTTTAAGAGTAAAAAGGTTTTGTTGAAAAGTTTTATTTATGAACGAAATTGTTGTTTGTTTTTTGTTGGTAAAAAGGAAATATAATGAGATTCAGCGATGCTGATACTTTTTATCTAATTGGGAGTTTACAGATTGTTAACACAAACATTAGAGTTAGAGGAGTACACAATGATTCAAATGGCATGATTGATTTTGAAATGTGCAACTTAATAAGGATTGAGTTCCTGATTGTTGCTTTTCAACTCAGTACACTGAACCAAAAAAGTTCATAATATCGAGCAAAAAGTTGTTTGTGGCAGTAGGAAATTAATTTATTAAAATTCGTTCAACTGACAAGTTTGTTGGGACGATAAACGATTTATTGTGTTAGTTGAAAAAACCCGTTACATAACTAAGTTTATTGGCTCAAGTATCTCGTTTATTGGCGCAACAAACAACAAACAATGGTGAATTGAAAGTCAATTAACTGTTTGTTGGGACAGTAAATGGTTAGTTGAAAGTCAGCAAATAGTTTTTTGTGTTAATAAACTGTTTGTTGACCCAAAAAATCGTTGGTTGGAGTCGATAAATAGTTGTTTGTGTCAATTAACTATTTGTTGGTACAATAAATAGTTGTTTGAAAGTCAATAAACCGTTTGTTGGGACAATAAATAGTTGTTCACGCCATTAACTGAAATCAATAAACTCGAATTACCTCTCCAATAAAAAGTTATTTGATTGCGGAAGACCAAAATCAATAAACGTTTATTGAGACAATAACAAGAAGTCAACTAACAGCTTGCAATTTTTATGTACGCAGTATTATTTTCAGTGAACTCTTTGTTGACAACTGTATTTCTACTTGTACAACAAGCATTTCGAAGAACTTTGGGCACTCATTGCATTTTCATTTTTGCACACCATAATGAACATGTCGCTAACAAAATACAGTGCTGTTAATGCATTGGCTTTTTGACAAAAGGTACTAATACTAACTTAAGGTGGCGCTAAAGTCCCGTGTGGACTTGGGCCTCAATCAACAGTCTCCGCCAGTTAGCTCGGTCCCTAGCTAGCTGTCTCCAGTTTTGCACTCCAAGTTGATTGAGGTCCTCTTCCACTTATGTGCGCCACCTGAGTCGCGGTCTTCCTCTCCTTCTGCGTCCCTCGGGATTAGTGTCGAAGACTTTCCGGGCCGGAGCATTGGTGTCCATGCGCTCTAAATGACCGAGCCATCTGAGTCTCTGGACCTTGACCCTTCTGGCTAAGTTCACGTCGTTGTACAACCCGTTAAGTTCGCTGTTGTATCTCCTTCTCCATTCCCCATCAATGCACACGGGGCCAAAGATGACCCGAAGAATTTTCCTCTCGAAACAGCCAAGGCACATTCATCCGATTTTGTTAGGGTCCATGCTTCTGCACCATACAGCAGGACAGGGATGATGAGGGTGTTGTACAGTTTAACCTTAGTTGCTCGAGAGAGGGCTTTTCCACTCAATTGCTTTCTTAGCCCAAGGAACCAGCGATTAGCAAGAGTTATTCTACGTCTGATCTCGGCGCTGGTGTTATTGCCCGTGTTAATAGCGGAGCCTAGGTAGACAAACTCCTTTACTACCTTGAAGTTGTATGCGTCTATTGTGACGTTCTGTCCGAGCCGTCGATGTTGGGTGTCCTTCCTCGAAGACAGCATATACTTCGTTTTTCCCTCATTTACCGCTTAACTCATTTTAGCCGCTTCTGTCTCAATTCTAATAAAGGCGCCATTGACATCACACTGTGTTCTTCCAATTATATCAATATCATCGGCGTACGCGAGAAGTTGAACAGATTTTTGGAAGATAGTGCTTCTGGTATTGACGGCGAAGTTTTGCACTTTCTTCTCAAGAAAGATGTAAAAGAAATCGCACGACAGTGCATCACCTTGTCTGAATCCTTTTTTGACATCGAAAGATTCCGTAAGCTCGTTGCCAACCTTGAAGGAGCAGCGAGAGTTCTCCATCGTCATTTTGCACAAGCGAACGAGCTTGGCAGGGATGCCAAAACTAGACATAGCTTAAAATAGTTCGTCTCTAGAAGCTGTCATACGCGGCCTTAAAATCGATGAAAATGTGGTGGATATCGATTTGGAGTTCATAGGTTTTTTCCAGGATCTGCCGCAACCTGAAAATTTGGTCGGTGGTTGACTTTCCTGGTCTGAAGCCAAATTAATAAGGACCAATCAGATTGTTGACGAAAGGCTTCAGACGTTCATATATTACGGCAGAGAGGATCTTGTAGGCGATGTTAAGTAGGCTGATTCCTCTGTAGTTGGCGCAGTTTAGAGGATCTCCCTTTTTCAGGGGTTCCATTCATCGGGCATACATTCTTCCGACCATATCTACAGATGATTTGGTGCATGCTCCTATTTAGATCGTCGCCTGCTGCTCTGAACAGCTCGGCAGCTAGACCATCTGCTCCAGCAAAAAACAATGACGGTATTCCGAGGCATACCCACCGGAAACGCAACCGCAGTACGGTACAGTTCAAGCTTCTTCAAGGACCAAACTGTCAAATGTATTCAAATATGATGATAAATGTATGTCATAAAATCTCAGCTTTTTCCAAATGAAAAAAGGAGATTTTTTGTCTAATCTTTTGCTCCACTCATCGTTTGCTTTGCAATATTAGCTTTGTCACTCTTCAGAAGTCGTTCAATGACGTACGGTTCTCGGAAAATTGTTCCTTTACCAGTCAAGTTTTGGAAAACTCCACAAACCCATATTTATCTATGTGAAAACATTTGCTTGCAAGTCATTGGTAGCAAAGTCCGTTCATTAACTTTTCAACAAACCTCATGAGTTCCTACTTCACTAATACAGAAAGTTATTTTAACGTTCATATCGTTTTTTGTTTACTAATTTATTTTTATTACAAGTATGTATATTATTTGCTTTCATTTAAACTAACAAATAATATCAATAGACGAGAATCGCATTACCTAATAGCTTCAACAAGTACATTTGTCTCGAATATCCTTTTAGTAGAATACACATTTGCATATTTCGATGCCTCCTTCAATCACCAATACAAACCATCGAATGAATAAACTTCTAATGGATTTGTTTTCTCTTCCTCCTCTTCTTTTTTTTATATTTTTTAATCCATTAACTATAGGAGGAATATTGATGATGATGAAACGACTGTGTGATTGTATTGAACGAACGAACTGGACACAAAGAT
Source organism: Sphaerophoria taeniata (assembly GCA_943590905.1). Classification (NCBI taxonomy): domain Eukaryota; kingdom Metazoa; phylum Arthropoda; class Insecta; order Diptera; family Syrphidae; genus Sphaerophoria; species Sphaerophoria taeniata. Next base: position 16,357,170 of record OX016540.1, on the reverse strand, counting down.
TTATTGCGACTGCTTGAAAACAAGGATACCTGTCCGCCTTGCAGTCTTATAAATATTTATAATATCGTTGAAAATACATATAAAACAACTTAATTTAAATAGAAAACAAATAAAGTGTATAAATTGTGTTAGAAAGGTAAACAAAAATTGAAGTTATATTTACAAATGATAGAAATGCACTTCAAGTAAGTGGAGTGGAGAGAACAAGTGAATTGAATATTTATACAATATATCGTAAAAATTTAGACATATATATAAAAAATATTAATTTACAAAAAATATTTAAGCATTTATGAGACATAAACAAATAAAAAGGATACCAGATATAAAATGCATTTATTTATCTACTCAATATATTATTGGACCTGTTTGATGACAAATCAAAAGAGGAAACATTTATTTGTAAATAAAAAAAAAAAATATTAATTCCAATAAATGTGTGTGTATCTTTGAAAAATATAAAAAAAAATCATTTATGTACGTAAAAACTCAACAGCTATCCCATCATCTTCTCTCTCCTTGATTGTAACAAAAACTAGTAATAATTATATAATTAATGTTTTGTGCTATCAACTCAAATAGAAATAAAATATTTATGTAAGATTTTGTCGATAAGATCTAATTAAGCATAAAATTAAAACAAAAAAACAATTTTAGACTGATTTTTAAAATGTAAAATTGAATTTATGTAGGCATACTCTTTTTTCTTTTAAAGTATTTTTTTTTCTTATATGTGTAAAATTTAAAACATAGTTTTTTCTTAAAACTGCATTCTTGAAAAATTTGTTTTCTTTTTAGTCAAGCTCAATATTTATTCCAAAATCGCGAATGCTTAAATATTCATAATTTCTTAAAATTTCATAATTTTTAAACTTTGAAAAATAAGAATAAATTCGTTGATTTTAACTAAAAACAAAATGGATGTTATGCATTGTATTTTAGTAAAAAAAAATCTTGCCATTTTGTTGCAATTTTGAATTTGTTTTAAAGAATAATTTCGCTTAAAAATATCAAAAACAAAAATTAAATATATAAAAGAGTGCCTGAAATTGATTTGAGCTTTTTATGATCTTAGTTCAAAATCAGAATGCAGTATTGATAAACAAAAAAAAAATAGTTTTAACCCTAGTTTTATTAAATTTAATTTAACTAATGAGAGGCGACTATAAGTTTAAATAAAAAATACTCTAAGTGGTTAAATTTTAAATTTAAATAATGACAACAGATGATAGTAACGCCATCGAATCAAAACAAAAATAATAAATTCAAGAAGAATTAAATAAATACGAGTTCTAAGAAAAATAATAAGAAATTACGACTTGTATGTACAAAGTAAACCATAGATAAAAATAAAATGTATAAATAAAATTAATTCTTATATAGAATATTAAATATTTAAGCACATTCAAGCTAAAAAGAAGAGTATTCCGAGTTCATATTTATTGATTGTTAAACGGACAAGATAAAGTTATATAACTATCAAAAATTAAAACAAATTTTGTCATTTTTTTGAAGACCCATTATTCATTATTCTCTTTCCAGTGGTTTTGTATTCTTTAATTTCACCTTAAAAACTTTAACAAGTTCCTTTATTTTTCATATATGTACACCAGTTATTTTCTTTTTTTTTAAGTTGTGATTTATGTTTTTTTTTATTTATGAAATGTTTTGTTGTATATTTAATTTATATCAAGGAATTTAAATGAATTCCATTTCCATAAATAAACAAATAATTTTATTGAATAAAAAAAAAGAACAAGAAGAAAAAAATACTCAAATGTTTAGTTAAAATTTATGATAATTTAAGCCCAAATTGTATATCATATATACATATTTTTTTAATTTAATTATTATGTATAAGATTTTTGTATCCATATATTTATAAATAAATAAAAATGAAAATAATAATTTAAATAAATGTAATTTGGAATTTAAAAGACAGAATGTCAGCGGGTTCAGTATTTTCTTTGCAGAATGTTTAGACCATTTCAGATCCATGCTGCCATGTTGCTTTCATCCAAGAACATCATAATGTTATTATGACCTTATAACTTGTAATAGTCCTGTAGCATTATTGCAGTGATGATTTGTACAAAATGTGAGAAATTTTCAATAAAAAGGACTAAAAAGGGAACCTTCCGAGCTACAACTACGGAGAACAGGGGTAGAATCGTGTAAGCTGATAGTTGATAGTTGACAGTCAATTTTCTTTTCTTTTTCACCTAAATTTGACAGTCCTGTGAAGTAAGGAAAATGATTGTTGAAAATTTAATAAAAAATGAGAGTTCCCGGTAGCAAACCAAGAGTTCTAGAGTTCCTCATACTTTTATTTCAATAGTTCTGGCGAATTAAGGCTAAAATTCGAAAAAAAGAGTTTCTTGTGCTAACTTCACGCAGCAAGGACTTTTTTCAGAAAATGAGTTCTGATCATGTATTTCAACTTAAAATCAAGAGTTCTACAGTTCTTGATGAGTTTTAGAAAGATTTCTACAAATTTGGAAAAGAAAGGGTTACTTTAGGTTCTCATTGACTTAGAGCAAAATTATTTGCTCTAAGTCAATGGGCACCTTAATTTGCGAGGACTCTTAAATTATTAGTTTTAGAAAAAAAAAGTTATTAATAAAATGCTAAGAACTTTTTGTTGCCTACAGGGAACTCTAATCAGAACTCCTTGATTTTGATTTTTTTGGATCTTTCAAAACGTTGCTCTTAGTCAATGGGAACCTGAGGTAACCTTATCTTTTCCAAATTTGCAGAACTCTTTCTAAAACTTTTTCATATTGAAGTTTTTTTGTATTTTTCTTCAAATTTTTATGTTTCTATGTAAATTTCAAATGAATATTATATAAATACTTCAGTAGAAAGATATATGTGTTATCCAATATCAAATCTCTGTATATGTATAAAAAACTGTGCGATAGCTTATCAAATGTAATTCATATACGAAAAAATAAAGTTCTTCTTCTTTCTTAAACTCATCAGGAACTCTAGAACTCTTGATTTTAATAGCCCAGGAGCCCCCATACAAGAAATTCCAGTCATCGCGCGAATATAAAGTTAAAGCCAAGACGAATAAGATTCGCTTGATCGGCGTACATTTATTTAGCCGGAAAGGCCGCGCATACCTGTTGCAATGTGGTGAAATGTCTCCATCATGACGGATTCTATTTTTGTTTCTTTCATTGCACACGTCCTAGTGTTAGACGTATAAATAACATGGTTTGTTTGCTTTCAAGCTGTCGAAAGTATTGCGCAAACCAGATTTCTTATAAACGAACGAGCTTGGCAGGGATGCCAAAACTAGACATAGCTTTATACAGTTCGTCTCTGTCAATCTGTCGTCTCAGCATAGTTTGCCCGATCCTGAAAAAGGGAGATCGTCTCAACTACAGAGGAATCAGCCTACTTAACATCGCCTAAAAGATTCTCTCTGCCGTAATATGTGAACGTCTGAAGCCGTTCGTCAACAATCTGATTGGTCCTTATCAGTTTGGGTTCAGACCAGGAAAGTCAACCATCGACCAATTGGAAAAAACTTGTGAATCGATATTCACCACCGCGTCATACGCGGCCTTAAAATCGAAAAGGTGGTGAATATCGATTCACAAGTTTTTTCCAATTGGTCGATGGTTGACTTTCCTGGTCTGAACCCAAACTGATAAGGACCAATCAGATTGTTGACGAACGGCTTCAGACGTTCACATATTACGGCAGAGAGAATCTTTTAGGCGATGTTAAGTAGGCTGATTCCTCTGTAGTTGAGACGATCTCCCTTTTTCAGGATCGGGCAAACTATGCTGAGGTTCATCGGGCATGATTTCTTCCGACCATATCTTACAGATGATCTGGTGCATGCTCCTATCTAGATCGTCGCCTGCTGCTTTGAACAGCTCGCCAGCTAGACCATCTGCTAACTTCACAGGACTGAAGTTGTCAACTATCAAAAATCAGCTTACACGATTCCATTGCAGATTTTATTGACATTGACGGACACTTCACGATTTTCCAGCAATGTTGGTAAAGAAAATTGTCTCACTGTTCGAATTTGAACTCGTCTCCGTAAAAGAACTATTAATCAACTCTTCAAAACTAGTTTGGTCTTATCATCAAACCAAAACTAAGCAAATTTAGCAATGTATAAACCATTCTTGAAATGAAACTCACTACTCACTCTCACATACTTTGTTGTATTCATTTCCTTTCAATTGCGAAAAATTTTGTCAACATTTAGTCACTCAACATGTTCTCAATCTCAATGTTTCGAATAATGTTCGATAGGGAATTTTCAAATGAATCTCTGTACAAAACTTCCCTTTTCGTCAATGATAAGGGAAATCATAAAGAATTTCGGTTCTAGGCTAACCAAATACACAAACCTTTTCTTCTTAACTAAAACGGATGCACGAACCAAATAGATTACTGTAGCTAGTCGATAAGGTAGGCCAACCGTTTGACCAAAGACCATATAACAAGTAAGGATGTCGCACTCGCACCTCGCACGTAGAACAAAAATCTGTGCCTGCTTTTTTCCACCATCTCTTTTTTACAATGGGTCCAATACATGAGTCTAGGAATTTGAATGTATAGAAACATTTCACATGTTGTGGGTACACCACACTGTGCGAAAAAGAGCGTTGCTATTTATACTGAAAAAGTAGAGGGAGAATCAAGGTATTTCATGTTTATGAGTAGAAAAAACAAAAAAAAAATGTATGTCTTTTCAATGGGTCCAAAACATTGTTGCAACATTTGTAATAAATTTATGAAGCAGAAGAGAGAAAAATTATTTTTTGTTTCCTATTTGTTGTAAAGGGTTTTCCAATAAGAGGTGTTGTTTTGGTATTCAAAGAAAAATGGCATTTTTTAAGATAAATGATCGGATGTTTATTTCATTATAAAGAGGAAGGTATGCCGTTAATAATGGAACACAAAATCAGCCAAATGGCCGCCACGACCACGCTTACAGGACCATATCCTTTCCATGAAATTTTCCATAACCAAATCGCAAAGTGGGTGCCCTATGTCCTCGATAGCCTCACGAATTCCATCTTTGAGGTCTTGAATCGACGCTGGGCTGATGGCGTAGACCTTATCTTTCACGTGGCCCCAAAAGAAGAAGTCGCAAGGTGTTAAATCACAAGATCTCGGTGGCCAATTGTGATCACCTCTTCGAGAGATAACACGGTCCGGAAACTTTTCCTGTAAAAGATCCGTCTCTGCCAAATTTTCACCATTTTTTTAGTGAATTTTAATAATTTCAATGCGTTGTTGAAGCGTGTATCGTTCCATTTTTATTAATGGCGTAGTTTCTACTTGTCAAATGTCAAAAAATGGCAGCTTTAAAAGTGACAGCTACCGAAATAGCGAGCTATTCAAAATAACACCTCTTATTGGAAAACCCTTTACAAGCAAAAGCAAGCTAGGTTGATGATCGAGTTAAGAAAGAAGGGTGAGTTGAGTTGATGTCCTACACGTGTAAGTTATGCTACCCACAGCAAATCGTCGCCCGAGAATTGGTTTGTTCCATTTGCCACTTTTGTCGTTTTCGAGTTAGGAATGGATTCTATGGGAATTTTGTATGCTCTTTCTAAATGTGTGATCAGATTTGTGCTACGTCTTTTCAATCCCGAGATATCCAACATCAATTTTGTTCCATATCCACCAAAATCAACATTTTCTAGGATTGTTTTGTGCCATAAACCATTTTTTGGCGTTTGGGACATTTTTTCCATATAAAATTTGTCAAGTTTTTTGTCAGAATTGTTTTGTTCCACGTGCACATTACGGTGACAAGGGATAGAAAAAATCCTAAGAATGTTGAGAATTGGTTTGTCCTACGTGCACTTGTGTTAAAGAAATGCTATGTTTATGGGACAATCATCGCAAACAAAATTTTAGTATTGGTTTGTGCCATATCCATTACAATTGTGTAGATATCCTGAGATTATTGTATGAAATCATTTAGTCCTGTCTTGGCTTGGCAACTACTTGACTCTTCAAGCGATGAAGATGGTAATGAATTCAATTTTGAACACTTTTTTCGAAGATGGTTAAGTTCAAATGACTCTGCCCTTGTTTTGCAAGATGGTCAATCAAAGTGAAAACATCATTGAAACTATAGATGCATACGGTGAAGAAGATTTCAAGTCGCATCTGCGGCTGAACCGCTTGACTATAAATCAATTAACAAGTACATTACTTCCTTAAGAATTGCTGTACCTACTATTTTTATTTAACTGCGGTTTTTTTAGTTGAATATTCACAGTCGGAATTCATCTCAAATCCATAAACTTCGTTTTATGCTGGAAAACCTAGTATTGGCGCAAAAAATAGAGGTACTAATCTATGTATGGTACATAAGCATCACTATCACTTTAAGACAATTGGGGAATCTATTCGGTGTATCAAAATCTTCAGCCTGGGGTGTTGTGGGTCGAGTAAGCAGCTGGCTTGTTTCCAAAGCAGATGTGTATATAAAGTGGCCACAAGGAGAACGTATCTCTGAAAACTGCCGTCAGTTCGAAGCAAAAAAGAAACTACGAGGTGTAATCGGTGCCATTGCTTGCACGCATATTACGATTGCTGCACCAAAATTAAACAAAGAGTGCTATTACAATCGTAAGCAAAACTTTACCATTGTTTTGCAAGGGGGCGTCGATGCTGAAAAAAAAATTCATTGACATTTGTGTTGGCGAGCCAGGATCTTTACACGATAGTCGTGTTTTGCGAAGATCGGCTTTGTATAGAAGAGCTCACTCTTACTTTACCCAATTGTTGTCCAACAATACATTTCTGTTGGGTGATTCAGCCTACCTTGCTTCAAAATAGTTCCACCTTACAAGGACTACGGCCAACTTACGGACCAACATCTAGCATTTAACAACCTGCATTCAGCTACAAGAATGGTAGTTGAAAATGCATTCGGCTTGTTAAAAGTACGATTTATACGCCTAAACTTTGTGATAGCGCAGTAGAACTGCTTTAATTTTTTTTTATTTTTTTTTTATTTTTAAAGAAAAATGTTTAAAAAAAGATATAATCGATTTTCTTTTAAAATTTTAGCATCCAGCTACATGCATTCTTGCCTTTCACATTATGCATTGATGAGAATTGGTTTGTGCCATATCCATTTTTGTGTGTCCCACGTGTATGGAAAAAACAAATCATTTTCAAAATGTATGAGGTGGGACACAAGCCAAAAAAGTAGACTTTTGTGCTGATAAAGGTATCTTGTTAACGGTAAGGCAAAACACTTTGAAAATTGGTAGGTGGAGTTTTAATAAGACTAACTTCCATTTAAAAAAATAAAAAAAAATCCTATCGCACAGTTTCGGAGTACTAAGCACGCGAACCTTTAAATGCGTTTTTCTCGAAAAAGTTCCAATGGCGTATGGAACAAACTAATTCTCGGGCGACGAAATGTTGTTCCTATGGAACATTTGCAATCCCACAGGCATCTCGCATTTGTACTGAAAGATAATTTCGTTGCGAATGCAACTCAAAACCAAATGCAATCCAGCATTTGTGTATTCTTTGGTGGTCCCATATCTGGACCTTATCTATCTCATGCTTCCCAAGCTTATTTTAATCCGAACCAAAAATTATATTGTCAGTCTGATACTCAGCTCCAACTCCAACCGCGACGGTCCTCATTTAAATTATATATACGATTTCAATCTTTTTATAAAACTTACATTAAAACGAAACCATATAAAATAAAAAATAAAAAAAACATTTTTTTTATCTAAAAGCGCGGTTGTAAAACCTAACTTGTATGTGTATTCATATTGTCTTAGGGATTTTGTTATTGTTGGCCTTGGCTGCGTAAAAAATGCAAACCAGTTTGAAAAGTTAGTTTTGATAATGTTCGTGAATAATGAGTTGTGGTATATAGTTTCAATATTGGGCTTTGCTTTTGTTTTGTTTTTACTTCTTGGGGTTGGTTGTGATTTGAAAATCGTATTCATTCACATATCTAATGGCGTTTTTAATTGGCAATCTGGAAGTGAAAAGTGAAGAAGAAAACAGTGAATGCGTTCAATTGGCCAAAAGTGACAGTTCTGATTCTGAAAAGAAGAGAATTTTCTTCTGGTTTTAAAAACAGAATCAGAAGCATAATCACTCACACATTCATAAATTTTTAATTCAGATGTCAGATGAAATTTGGCGAGAATACACATATATGTGACACATGTCATACTCAACCAATACTTTCTCACCAAACTTCAGATTCTTCGAAATAAAAAAAAACCTGTTCAATTGGGATTCCGAATCGAAGAACAATTCCGGATTGCCAATTCAAAACGCCATAAATGTAGGTAAAAGCGTATTTTAAGTATGTTTGGTAAATTTTTGATCTCTTAGTAAATCTTTTGTTTTTTTTAACTTCCCAGAGGAAGTTATTGTAATGGGGCCGATTTTGTGATTCTCCAATTTTTGCATATCTTCATGTTTCGAGGTCACTAGAATCCGAATCAAGCGTTTTTATGATGATGTCTGTGTGTGTATGTGTGTTCGTATGTGCGTTACGTTTTTTCGTCTCGATTATCTCGCGAACCAATCATCGGATTGTCATAAAATTGTCCTCATTCGACGCGGTATTGTGTTGTTAAGAGCTTATTAGGTTTTGAGCGAAATCCGCTAATTTTTTTTTTAATGGCAACCAAAAATCTAAGACAATCTTAGAAAATTATGATAAATACTGCAATAATTTCAACAATAGTGCAAAAAATCTTATTTATCAATTTAATCAATGAAACAATGAAAAAAACAGCTACTAACTGACCCACCAAACGCTGCTTTGCCAAATAAATATTAATTTTCGGAAATAGGTACTAATCCGATTAGAAAAATTGCTTCACTAATAGAAACCTACAATATTCAGCAGCAATATAGGCTGTATTTTACTGTGCAAAGTAGTTGTGCATGAGTCCACGAGTTGGTACGACCAACTTTTGACAGATGGCGCCACTCTTATTCAATGAACTAAATGTATTTCCTAAAATCATCAGTTTTATGGAATTTGACTTTGAACCAACGTGCGTGTACAACTCTAACGGGATGCATCGGCTGAAAATTTTGCAAAACAACTAATGTTTTTACGTACCTATTTCTCTACTCTGGGAAGTTAGTCGTGTGGACTCCATGGGTAGCACTCATATTTTCTATCACGATTGACACATTTCTTGCTTAGTCCTTTGGTAATCCACCTTTTAAGATGGACTAAGTTAGTAAACGTCACTGTGAAAAAATCTATTTCCTTTGAAATAAAAACGCAACGCAAATATATTTTTGGTTTTTACCTTTTATTAAAAAAACGTCCGATTCAAAGGTAGGATAATAAAAAAAGCTTTAAGGGGAACGTTAAAGGGGGAATTACAAGGAAAGGAAATCATGAAGAATTGTATAAAAAGGAATGACAAGATCTGTTTCCTTGTGTGTTAATTTCAACAGTCACTTAGAGGAATTGTATTTTATAAATAATTTGAATTTTGCACACGGGCCCTTGCCAAGCTAGCTACGCCACACGGTTGTCCAAAATGACTTATCTCGTTGCAAAAATCATAACTTTTGAACGGATTGAGGCAGCGGTATAATTTTTTTTTTAATTTGAAGGAAATTTCCAGGGCTGTTTCACCAATGAATTTCAAGAAAGTTATTTCACAGGGTGTTTCGGAATCATCGGCCGAAAACAGATTTTCTCAAAAAACGAAATTTATAGAAAAAAGAATTGAAGTAAAACTTTAAAAATTGTCTTTAGTTTTGCAAATTTTGATAAAAACAAAATTATGAACCCCTAAGTGTTTATAGGGTGTTCCAAAATAAAATTCATCACAACAGTGGATGCGAAAATTTGGCAAAGAAACTTTTTTTTTTTTGCTTTAAGCGGTCAATAATAATGGTTTATACCTTTTTAAATGACATATTTTATGTGAAACAGTAAAGGGAAAAAATAAACGGACCAAAAAAAAAATAAAAAAAAATCAAGTATAATTAAAAACATATAGGATAGATATACATATATTAAATAAAAAAATATACATAAACTATCTTAAACAATAATTATAAATTTTCAGTAAAAAGTTCACTGCCATCATCATCACTTTTAATATTTAATAGACTAATCAGCTCTGGACAGTAGCTTTTTTTGAGCTCTTTTTGGGATCTAACGTGTCTTAAAGATGAAACAAGTGGATCTGATGATATGGATAGCATATTAAATAAATCTTCATTTTGTCGTTTCCTTGAAACCTTGAGAGTATTGGATAATCGATATCGCTTGTAATCTTTATTCCTTGCTTCCTGTGCTTCCTCTGAAAGTTCCCCTATTGGTAAAATTTGATGGCTTATTAGTTCTCCACCGTGGTCCAGAATCTTGTGAAGTGTTGGGGTCAAGAGTTTGTGACTATATTTCGATTTTAAAAGATCCGAAGTGTTTTTTGTATACTCGTTAAATTTATCTATATTAATATAATATTTAATATAAATTAATAAAAATTTTAATTTTAATCAATAAAATTTTTATAATAATATTTCTCTCTACCTGTTTTATTGGACCATAACATAAGGATCTATAATTAAAAATATCCTGCAACCTTAGATCATTTTGGCTTAGTAAATGCAGGAATCTACTTAAATAGGAAAATTAAAGTAGGCAGATTATAAAAATTGGTAGATATGGTAAAACATTTTGCAAAACCAAAATAATATTTTTTTTTATTCTAAAGCAAAAAAAAAAATTTAAGTTTCATCCGTTGCTGGTTTTTACAAGTACCATACATTTTATGATACTTGTGGGTTTTTCGACAACCTTATTAATGAATTTTATTCATTATTATTATCATTATTAAAATAAAGTAAGAAAATGTTATGTTTACGACGCATTTTTCGAAAAAAATTGACATCAAAGTCAAAAATTATCACGGACAAGAACAACGGAACATCCTTCAAAAAATAATATCTGACCAATAAAAAAAAGATAAAAAAATTTGTAAATGCAGTTACAATGGCTAATATTTCTTCTTAAAATTAAAACCTTAACATCGTTGCTATCATTACTATTAACAGAGATCGAAGCGTTTACGTGGGTCAAGGTATGCCAAAGTAAGCGTTTTCTCAAGCCTTTATTTTTTTTTCAAAGTTCAAAATCTCGGCAGTGCGCAAGTATGCGCAGCTAAATATTTTTCTTTTGGCTTAACAATTGGTTGATACACATACCCTATTCGGCTTAATGCATGGACTTGGATGGATTTTTTTGTAGCTCTATTCAAACTCGATAAATTGTAAAAAGAATGGTGTTCTTTTGTTTCATTTATTAAAACCTTAAAAATTATTTTTTTTTTTTCAATTTCAAATTTAAATTTACTTATAAGTAATTAAACCAGGAACTATTAACAAAAAATAAGATTTTTCATTCAATATGCCATAATCGCAGAAATGAAAATAAGGAATTTTGTTTTTTTTTTTCTTTTTTTTCTCTAGAAAAAAATTAACTAACTTTGAAGAGCCCTATAAATTAAACTAGTGATCAAAAAATTATTTTGTTTGCTGTTTTTGAAGCTCTGTCTATATTTCTCTTAGAAATAAAAAACAAAACAATAAAAATAAAACATCAGATTTTGTATTTTTGCCACGACTTTTCCCTTTTTGGACAACTGTGCGCCACTGCTTTAGGCTCTCCAATTTACTTTGGGGCGATAATGTTACTAGGAACATTGGGAGCTTGTAACTCCCACGCCTAGACTTGACCGTGGAAAACGGCTTGACCTCGATAAACTCGAGATCGTCGCTCGCTTTTTGACGATGCTCATCTAAGAGCGCCTCAGGTTCCGTGCAGGACCGTCTTAAATTTTTCGCTTCGAGGCGTGAAGCTGAAGAACTCAGCTGTGGCCTCCTTCAAGAAATCTTCAACCATGTTGTATTCGGGCAATGTGGAGCATTGCACCGAATACCTTTTTTCTTTTTCATTAATGATCTAATCTTTATGTAGAAATTACCATTTGTGGCCGACTTACATACCTGTTTTACATCGTCCAGGTCTATCTTATAGGTCCTTATCGGTGGCACATTCTTGTATTTTGTGGGCTGTGGCTGCTTCTGGTGTTGCTGAGTTGCTGCGTCGCTGCTGCCGATGTTGTTGCTCCTGGTGGTGGTGATAGCGGTCTTGTTGCTGGTGCTGCTCCTGGTGTTCCTGCTGGTACTGCAGCTGTTGCTGGTGTTGAGGGCAGCTTTGGTGCTGCTGTCGCCATTTGTTTGGCGGCCTTCGATATGCTGGGGCCGGGTTGTGCCGCCCCTGTGATGGGGCTTTAGCTGTTCCGGCTGCTGTCGTTGTTGTTGTTGTTTTTGCTGCTGTGGTTGATGTTGTTGTTTTTGCTGCTGTGGTTGTTGTTGTTATTTTTGCTGCTGCCTCTGGAGTTGCCTCTTTGTTAACTCGGCTGCCTCTTCTTCCCGGCGCGCCTCTTGTTTTTGCTTCAGGCGGAGCAGCAGGGGCTTTATTTCCTCCTTCAACGTAGTGAGCATTTTTTCGCATTTGTCTATGCTTGCTTGCTTTGTGAGGAGGGCTTCCTCCATCTCCTCGTCGGTGTACTCGGTGGACAGCTCCTCGAATCTGTTACTGCCACCGGACCTGTACAATCCTTCACCAAAGACCATATAACTTGTTAAATGTCTTTGGTTACATTTATGTTTGTTTGAACAACGATAGCAACTTAGAGGTGCTTCCACCAATGGCTTTTTCCGTCAATTTCTTTGGCTGGAGTTATAGCTATTTCACGGGTGCCAAGCCGATCATCAGACTCCTTTCTTTGGTCTTTGGTTACACTTTATTATTTTCTTTGGAACAAATTGTTCTATCGCGTTTCTTAAAACAGATTTTAAATTGTTATACGAGCTATTCAGATCAAATTGACTCAAAACATCAGCCCACGAAACAGAAGAAATATAAGCATTTATTGCATCAAAATCAGCATTCTCATAACAATAAACAGTTTTGGTGTTATTAACTGTAGGCTTTTTTACAAAATTATAAAAGTTGAGATTGCTCACTAAAGCACAATGATGAATAGAATTTTGGAGCATTGGTAATACACATTTTTCAACATCAGCATTAAAATATTTGTTAACGAGAATAATATCAAGAATGCGTTCAAGATCGTTTTGGCAATTATTAATTTGAATCAAATCGAACTGGCTGAAAAAGTCTGCCACCATTGCTTCGATATCAGATGTAATATTAAAAGGAACTAGATGTTTCTCTTCATGATCAAAAATCTAACTTATATCACCTCAATTTAAATCTCCAGCAAAAAATATGTGCTGAGCATATGAAAGATTTTCTAATATTTGCTTACAATTACTGAGATGGAGTTCATATAAATCAATAGAGCTTCTTGGAGGTATAAAACTGCAAACAATAAAAAGTTCTTCTTTCCTACACAATGAAACATTAATAATCAATTGATCAACATCATATATGCTTTGAAAAGGAGGGTTGTTAGATAAAAGTTCAACATTTTTACAAAATAAAGTAGATCTAACAGCAATTAAAACTCCACCTCCACGTTCAAATCCAGTCTTTTCTAAATATGGTATAACCAGAATTACATATTTCAGAGTTTAAGAAATCTTCATTTAACAAAGTTTCAACTAAAATTACAATATCATATCAGTGGCGTAGATATTGGGATCCATAATTGTTCAACATAACCCGTCATGGCAAATAAGTTAAAGAAACTCACTCTGAAATTTAGTACCTACTTAACCTACTTCCTTCGTGAATTAAGTCTTACTAGTACTTACAGGATTCCTAGAGGCATTTTTAATTGTTCATTCTATACCTTACCTTCTATGGGGAAAACACAATGTCAACTTCATCTGAAAGAAATTATTATTTCGGAAAATCACCTTTAGTGGAGTCAATGAAGCTCAAAAAAGAGCGTTTTCAGAAAGTCTTCAGAAACAGCTCGGGTTTGGAATTTTTTTTTTCAATTTTTTTTTTTTTTTAAGTTGTTTAAAATCAGAAACATTTCATTCGGGGGAAATAATTGCTTATATTGTTTAAACAATTTTTATATCTACACTAATATATAAAGCTGAAGAGTTTGTTTGTTTGAACGCGGTAATCTCAGGAACCACTGGTTCGAATGGTATAATTCTTTTTGTGTTGGATGGTGCCTTAATCGACTTAGACTTTAGGCTACTTAACATTAAGCTGTGACCAATAGCAGCGAAGAATCTGTTTAAAATGGGGAAAAAACGGCAAAAAATATACATTTTTCTGCGTTAAAACGCGCTTATCTCAAGAACTGCTTTATGAAATTGAACAATTTTTTAAATGTTGAATGGTCCATTTATCAAGGAAGGCTTGAAGCTATATAAAATTTAGCTGCGACCAATAGGAGCGAAGAATTTGTGTAAAATGTGGAAAAAACGACAAACAATACAATTTAATACAATATAAAGCTGAAGAGTTTGTTCGTTTGAACGCGGTAATCTCAGGAACTACTATTTCGAATTGTAAAATTCTTTTTGTGTTGGATAGTCCATTAATCGATGAAGGCTTTAAAATAAAATAAATAAATAGAGTGGCGCGACAGCTCTTGAAGAGCCAACGCCTAAGTGGCTTACTCTAATCAACAATTCTCTGAGTGCGTGTGAAGAATTGAGGGGACCTACAATTTAACGCCGATTCCGAACGGCAAAGTTGAGAAGCATTTTTTCATTACAGATTGATACTCTTGGAAGATTTGTCAGGTCTTCGCAAGAGGCAGTACCCGTGAAAGATGAAATAAAAACTTGGCCTGAGTAGGACTCGAACCAACGACGTTCTGCTTAGCAGCCAACGCACTTACCAACTAAGCTACGGGCAACTGCTTTAGGCTTTATTCTACTTAAAATTAAGCTGCGACAAATAGCAGCGAAGAATCTGTGGAAATGTGAGAACTGAGATTTTTTTCTGAGATCTCTGAGATGAAATTATTTTGGATTCGATTTCTCACTCAGCTATTTGACGTGGCTGACATATGTGCAGCAACAATTAGTAAGGTAACCATTAAATCTCAATGATAACTGAGAATTATGTTCCACCAAATGATTTTGCCTCAGTCAAGGTGACATTGAGATCTCAGTGAGATGTTGTTAGGTGGAACTGGCCTAATAACTGCTCAAATTAGAATTTTGAGAGTTCAATTGATTTGTGAATGTGATTGATTGCACTATTTGTGCAGATTATTGTGTTTAAACAATATCATTTTATGTACTTCTTAACTAAAAAATATGCTCAGTTTAAAGAAAAAAAAAATTACTTAACGAAAAAAACGATGCAGAAGTAAGAGAGATATTAGAATTAGGGAGAGTTCACCCAAGGGAATGCTTTAAGTATGAACAACTGAAGGGAATCATAAAAAATGCTCAAATTTTTCAAGTTCAAGAGAATTACGACCTAGGGAGAGTTGACTGCAATGCAATTTTACAATAACTTCCGAACAAAATTCCCACGCGCGCATGATGCACAAGTCGAGACGATAATCTGGCCGGTGGACGAGGGAGAGGCGGACGAAGTCGCGGGCAACTGCTAGTATAATATATAATTTTTCCAAGCAGCACTGAAATCTTCAAACTTTTTTTTTGTCATTTAAACCATTTTGCTCGTAGGTACTTATACAAACTAAAACAAGGAAGTCTGTTAAACATAAGAATTAAAGAAATCTTCACACAAACCAAACTGAGCTAAGAAATAAATAATAACACAAAGTTGCAATTCAAGAAAGTTTTTTTGTTGGTTTACATATAATATTTATAAGTGTTTCTCAATTTACATGTATTAAAATAGGTATACCCATGGGAAGACCCCCTGGTTGGCGGGTTTGACGTGAGTGTGCGACATCTTCTGCAAGGCTGGCATTGATTTCCAAAACTGCAAGGAATAAGCCGAGCAAAACGCAGAAAATGAGGGAACGCATTTTAATTGAATTATTGTTTAGTAAGAACACAAATGTTTAACTGTTAACTTTTGAAAATACGTTCCTGCTTTTATACCTAAAAATACTGTATCCAATGACACGAAAATAGAATGCTAACTGCTCAACACAGTCTGAATAAATATTTATATTTTCGCATTCACGAAATTAGATAATTTTTGTTATTTGTTTGGTTGGTGTCAAATATTGAAATAAACTGCTACCAAAAACATGCATAATCTTGGATTTTAGAATATTTTATACATGTATGACAAAGAGGCTACAAAATGGAATTTCCAGCAAGTGTTCAGCTTGTTTTTCGCCGAACATTGTTGATTTGGCTGTTCTGAAATCATGTCGGTATTTGCCGATTATAATTCTTGCATATTGAACGGCCATCCGATATTGTCAGATGAAGATATGCAAAATGCAATACTCAACACAGTGGCACTTCTAGGAATTCATTTTGGTGCGGGTCAAGCGGCTCAAAAAGTCAGTCAAAAATTTCTAATTCTTTATTGAAAGACTAAGAACTTATCTGTTTTTTCGATAGCCATAAGAAAAAATTATGTTTTAAAATGTGGCTTTACTTATACCGTTGGTTAAAGTCCTACAAATTCAACATTGAGATGCATGAACGAAGTTTGAAAACACATACTTCTTGTGTCGAATCTATCCGTGACAAAAACTAAAATCGTTGTTGACATTCGTTACAAAATGCATTTGTTTTTGGTAGCTACGACCAAAAAAAGGAACACTTTCCTTGGATTTCAACTTCTTAAAGAAGATTATTCTGTTGAATTCGATGGATTCATCTTTGAAATCAGGTAATTTTTTGCAATTTGGAAGAGTGCCTTTATAAATCCCGGATTGTATACATAAAAATTTGATAAGACAATACTTGTAATATTAGACCGATTTATAATTTTTCATGTATTCCAAAAATGTTTGAGCAAGTAGTGGGTGAAAATTTGGCATTTAACTGTAGAAGTGCAAGAACTTCAACAGAGAAGAAATAATAATGACACAGTCTTTTTTCATAAAATTATAATTGGAGTCGGTTAGACTGAGCTTCTCTGTAAAATTCTGTTCTGATATCGAGGGGGTGATTTCTTCGTAGTCAGGATACAAGATCTGATTAAGATCCCTATTCACTTTTTGATTTTAATTTAATGTTAATTTTGTCATGGTTTTTGTTTATTTCATGTTAATTATTTATGTGTGCTGTTGTATTTGTTATAGTTTCGATATGTGGCTAGTAACAACTAACACCCCACTAAGTGATGAACCGGTGCTATAACACAGTTCCTGTGTTGGCAAACCATTGGTCGTAATATGGTGCTTGATATAGCAAGTCTATACGACCTCTCTGATAGTATGTAGGAAAAAGTAAAAAACTTAAATAAATGAATTCAAATAGGAAGGAGGTTTGACCACTACATTCTATATTGCTTCGAAAACGGGCATCTTTGCTGATGTTTTAAAATGTTGTAATCTTGTTAAGAAAGGGCTAAATTCAAACGATGTCAAATTTGTCAACTTTTAAATATGTGTGACGTTCTCTTAAACGATGCATCCGTTTGGCTCTATGGTGTCAGAGTTAAGCAATTTGTTGATTTTTCAAAAAACTACAAAACCGCCGCAATACTACAATCAGATACATAATAGTCGTGTTTTTTTGGCATAGCTATCCGTATCTGCAGTGGGAGCTTCCATGTATTACAAATACAACACGCAGCTGCGGATAAAACTCAAGCTTAAATCTGGCTGCGGATAAAAA
Organism: Sphaerophoria taeniata; assembly: GCA_943590905.1. Lineage (NCBI taxonomy): Eukaryota > Metazoa > Arthropoda > Insecta > Diptera > Syrphidae > Sphaerophoria > Sphaerophoria taeniata. Next base: position 16,339,434 of record OX016540.1, on the reverse strand, counting down.
ATTGACATTTTTTCGAGTATCGATACTCGATCGGAGAAAAATTGAATTTCTTAGGTTGGTAACTCGGATAATCGCATAACTCAAAGAGTCTCGAAGGCTTTGTTCGCAGAGTGCAACGCACTTTAAGTGCGTGCTTTTATTTAAGTTTATTTTGAATTAAAATTGGAACGCACAAATCAAGGAACGAGTCAAACATAGTTGCTCTATGGTGTTTAATATTTTTCTTCTGTAATGTAGTTTTCTATTTGCGAGAACTACAACGGCCACTTTTTGCAAAAAGTGAGAAATTTACAAAAGTAAAATTTTTGTTTCTTTGTAGCACCATTTGAATTTGAAAAAAAAAAACTACAAACATTGTTTTTGACTTTTAATTTTGGGGTGCATAAATTGTCACAAAATAAGTTTGAAATTTTTTTTTTGATTTTTTGCAAAAAGTGCTCTTTGTAGTCATACCTTTAGAGTAAGTCAAATTTGTGAATCTGACAGCTAAAAGAGTTGGTGAAGTGAGGAAAAAGTGGAAAAATCTCAGATTTTCTGATCTAATTGAGACTTGAGATTCAAAAAAATGGATTCGAGAATCAAAAATCTTAATCTCGATTTTTATCAAAATTCACACATAGGTACAAGCACACGCACTTTCAAACACACTTCTCTGTTTGACATTTGTCTGAACATTTATTATTGTTTTATTTATTTGTTTATTGACGGACGACGGAGCCAATCTACGAACATACCCCCAAAATGTCAAAAACTTATCCGAAAGCAAAACCAAATACCAACTTAAAAATAAAATAAAACAGCTGCGGATGGGCAACTGTGGATACGTTTTTTTGGGAAATCGAATTTGGCTGCAGATAGCGATGCCAAAAAAACACGCCTAATGCCTACTAGAGCCTTAGAAGAGGATTATGTTTGTGGTGCTACAAATGTCAAGGATATATTTATAGTTCGCTCATTTTTACTTGCGACACATAGAATATATGACAAGTTTTGGATGATTGTATGTCTTTCTGTAAACGCACCTGCAGCCTTAACTACTGGTCCGATTGACTTCAAACTTGAAAATTAGAGGTTTGAACGAATCCGCGTGGGTCGTTTTTTTTTCTTCTTTAAGATCAAAATTTAGGATATCCACCATACAATTTTTTTGGCCAAAAACCAAAAGTTTCGATTTTCTCAAAAACGGCTCCTACGATTTTTCTTAAACTTTCTCCAAAACGGTACCTCTCATAGAACCGTTTTTTTTTTGTTATAAGATTTTCTCGAAAAACAAAAGTCTGATCACCGTACTTGTTTTTGAAAGTACGTATACCTAAACCTATTGCCCAAGTAATGTTTTGTATTTTGTAAAAATATTTTTCAACTTTTTTTTTCAAAATTCTGTATCTCAAAAACGGATCAATAGTTAAAACCGAAATTTATTAATAAAATGTATATTTATTCATGAAATACTGCATACCCAAATATATTTTTTAGGACATTTTCGCAAAATTGCTCCAAATAACTCGTAAAATTACGACAAATGAATGTCAATCTGCCGCTTATGTAAGTCATGCTCTATGTAATGGGTAATAGCGTATTTGCTTTCCGGTCAAAATGAATGAGTGTGATTTTATGAATGTTTTTCTGAGTGATTTTGGACTTTTCTTAATTTCTCGAAAACAAGGACACATTTAAGCATGCGGTTTTCTGGATCTGACTAAAAACATTCAACAGCATTTAATTGTGAAAACAGTTTTATTTAAATGCAAAATGAAAGAGGTAGGTACTTCTTTGCTTTGCAAGTAGGTATAACACGGCATTGTGCGAAAAGCCGTTGATTTTTAATATTTTTTTGAAAAATATGTTATAAAATCACCCCTGCTGTCAGCCTGCTGTTAGACCCTCCTTTCCATATGATTTTTTTCTTGTCTCAATGCAACCTACACACTCCAATTACCAAAAACATCGCTCGTGGATCACCCTTTATAAACAACTAGCAGTTGCCCGCGACTTCGTCCGCCTCTCCCTCGTCCACCGGCCAGAGTATCGTCTCGACTTGTGCATCATGCGCGCGTGGGAATTTTGTTCGGAAGTTATTGTAAAATTGCATTGCAGTCAACTCTCCCTAGGTCGTAATTCTCTTGAACTTGAAAAATTTGAGCATTTTTTATGATTCCCTTCAGTTGTTCATACTTAAAGCATTCCCTTGGGTGAACTCTCCCTAATTCTAATATCTCTCTTACTTCTGCATCGTTTTTTTCGTTAAGTAATTTTTTTTTTCTTTAAACTGAGCATATTTTTTAGTTAAGAAGTACATAAAATGATATTGTTTAAACACAATAATCTGCACAAATAGTGCAATCAATCACATTCACAAATCAATTGAACTCTCAAAATTCTAATTTGAGCAGTTATTAGGCCAGTTCCACCTGACAACATCTCACTGAGATCTCAATGTCACCTTGACTGAGGCAAAATCATTTGGTGGAACATAATTCTCAGTTATCATTGAGATTTAATGGTTACCTTACTAATTGTTGCTGCACATATGTCAGCCACGTCAAATAGCTGAGTGAGAAATCGAATCCAAAATAATTTCATCTCAGATATCTCAGAAAAAAATCTCAGTTCTCACATTTCCACAGATTCTTCGCTGCTATTGGTCGAAGCTTAATTTTAAGTAGAATAAAGCCTAAAGCAGTTGCCCGTAGCTTAGTTGGTAAGTGCGTTGGCTGCTAAGCAGAACGTCGTTGGTTCGAGTCCTACTCAGGCCAAGTTTTTATTTCATCTTTCACGGGTACTGCCTCTTGCGAGGACCTGACAAATCTTCCAAGATAATCAATCTGTAATGAAAAAATGCTTCTCAACTTTGCCGTTCGGAATCGGCGTTAAATTGTAGGTCCCCTCAATTCTTCACACGCACTCAGAGAATTGTTGATTAGAGTAAGCCACTTAGGCGTTGGCTCTTCAAGAGCTGTCGCGCCACTCTATTTATTTATTTTATTTTAAAGCCTTCATCGATTAATGGACTATCCAACACAAAAAGAATTTTACAATTCGAAATAGTAGTTCCTGAGATTACCGCGTTCAAACGAACAAACTCTTCAGCTTTATATATTAGTGTAGATGTAGATTAAATTGTATTGTTTGCCGTTTTTTCCACATTTTACACAAATTCTTCGCTCCTATTGGTCGCAGCTAAATTTTATATAGCTTCAAGCCTTCCTTGATAAATGGACCATTCAACATTAAAAAAATTGTTCAATTTTATTAAGCAGTTTCTGAGTTAAGCGCGTTAAAACGCAGAAAAATGTATATTTTTTGCCGTTTTTTCCACATTTTCCACAGATTGTTCGCTGCTATTGGTCACAGCTTAGTGTGAAATAGCTTCAAGTCTTCCTCAATTAATGGAACATCCAACACAAAAAGAATTATACCATTCGAACCAGTAGTTCCTGAGATTACCGCGTTCAAACAAACAAACTCTTCAGCTTTATATATTAGTGTAGATGTAGATTTTGTGATTTAGTCTTACGTCGGCACTTAGCAATTAAGCCTTACTCCGAAAGGTGAACCATTTCACTTGGGACCTTATCTGGGTGACGGCCGGCACCCTTAATCACACTGTTTGAAATTCGCCGAATATCAAACATTTTTATGCGTTCTATTCCATCGCACTTAATATTCGTCATTCCATGAAGAAACCATACTGGTAAATGTTTTTCTATCTATACAGGGTGAATCACGAGCGTTGTGCCAAAAAGCTAGGGCGTGTAGGTTGAGTTGAGACAAGAAAAAAATCGTATGGTTAACGAATCTCTTGACAACCACAGCCACCTGAAACTCCCACAAAGGGGCCTACCGCGACTGTAGTTGACATTCATATGTTAGACTATGGATGGGGCTACCAACTACCCAGAGTGAAAACTTATTTCTGAAGACTTGCTAGTCTCTATTATTTTTATTGTACTCTTGTGAATAAATTCACTTACATTTTCCTTGAAGCTTGAACTTAGTTCAAATTTTGCTCACAAGAAACCGCTTCGTATTTGTCCAAGAAGATGTGCATCGATTTATTGGTGGCATTTATTATATTGTTGACTACTGAACAACTTCTATCTGACTGAATCGAATAGCAAGAATTATGATCGGCAAATATTGACATGATTTCAGATCAGCCAAATCAACAATACTGACCAAAAGCGAGCTACGGTAGCATAGCCACTCCGGTCTGCTATCCTGCCTTCTCCGCAATCTGGTCCTGCTGAAAGCAATCGATGAATCTGGAGCACTACCCGTTATACCCAATTGAGTATTGCCTTTGGAAGGAACCCATCATGAAAGAGAGCATCAACTCCAAATCGACAGTTAAAGTCGAACACTTCATGGAGCTATTTTATCAGTTTAAGCCAGTTTGTTAAGCGGACTATAATTTTACGCCATTGATGTTAAGGTGTAATTGGATTGCAACAATGCATGATAAACGATGGCAATAACATTTCCAAACTTTAAAAGTCAAGAATGAAAAGACTTAGTTTAACTTCAATACCCAATCTTTTTCTAAATGTTCTAAGTGTTTGCAAAGTCAAAGTTGGTTTGACCGTTAGATTTTTTTTACCATCCCTTTCCCTTCTCTAATTATTTATTTGACAGATAAAAATGGTATTCACTTATCCCGGGTATATTCATGAAAGAAATGAATGAAGAACGACTTTTCGTGAACGGTAATTAAAACGCATTCAAAAATGGTTTAGACTAAGCTTACCAGCGGATCCAACAAAGTTTAGAGAAAATTGTGCGTTTGTGTTGTGTTGAAATGAATTTAAGAATGCTTTGGATCCAAAACTGAGCTAACTATCTAGTTTCATAATTCAAAATTTCTGGATGATTTCAATGTATATAAAAGTTAAAAAATTGAAAACAATTCTTAAATATGATGATGATGAGACAGGGGAAATACAAATAGAAAACCTTTTGACTCACAATGTGCACTTATTCTCGCCAAGTCTCACCTTGATAAAGGATAGCTTGACAATTGACATTTTGCGCAGTGGTATTTTAACACAAGAGAACTTGACTATTTAATCAAATTTGGTGTCTTTTTATCAAAATCCAAATTCAATTAAGATTTGTCGGTGATAAAAAAATCTCCGATTATTTCAAGTGCCTGCATTTTTCGTATAAAACATGCTGTGCCAGTTGTATTCAGGCATATTCAAATTGTTCACAGTCTTGAAAAGTTTGTTTCTTAAAAACCAAAACAAAAAAAAATGCGTTCTACAACTCTTGTTTTCATTGTTCTCGTTGGAGTGATTGGTTGGGCTTATGCCTTGCCTGTCGATGTTGTGTTCGAGGACTTAGAGGCAGCAGTACCTCAACTGGAAATCGATGTCCGTGCAACTTGTGATCTCATGAGTGCATTTGGTGTCAACGATTCGGCTTGCGCTGCTCACTGCATATTTAGGGGCGCAAAGGGTGGATATTGTAATGCACAGAAAGTTTGCACATGCCGAAATTAGAGATTCTAATTTGTCTGAAGATGAAAATCTTTGAATAAAAATTTATTTACATATTTGAGCATTGAATTCAATAGTGTTTGTTTATTTTTTCATCGTGGTTCGGAAATAAATTGGTAAATGAGCCTTTAAGAACCTGAATAGTCAAAAGTTGATTTGGACATTGACATTACAGTACTTCACACATGAGTTTAACGAACTACAGACATATATAACAGCACTGGCGACCATGGCCGGATTTAAGGAAGGGCTAACGGGGCGACTGCCCGGGCCTCCACAATATAGCTTTTGCTTGATAATATTGTTATACTACAAACAAAATATCACCCTTGTGTTTCAAATAGCGTATACAGTATTGTTACAGAGGTAACCCATATCTAACCATTTACTACCTTTCAATTTTTCACTCTTGTTCATACATCACTTGCTTGTTTAATAGTTTTTATTTTTATCTACATATATTCTTTAAATGATAAATTATGATTTGTCATTCTGTATATAAGTGCGTGTAATTACGTGCAATAATCACCTGCAACAAGTACATTATGCGGATCTAAGCAGCCTATTTGCGTGATACGACGACGGTACCCCCGAGGAAGCTGTCAAGAAAATATTACAGACATACTACGTACAATCACGCGATAGGACCAGGAGGAGAAACGAGGTTGAATCCAAAGTATTCGCCTTTATTCCAGTGATCGACTAGCTATTCGTTTCTCTTACAGAAAGATTGCGTGCTTATGAAGCTGAACGTTCGAGGCTTAGATTTCTCAATCACATTGAGAAGATGGGTGCTGAAAATTTGCAAGCTGCAGCAGAGGCATTGGTGAAAGCTTATGAGGATGATTTAGAACCTCGTATTGGTCATTAGGTTTCTTCAATTTGCTTCTTTGATCGATTAATACAAGGAAGACTATGGGAAAAACCAATTTCTGGAACTATTTTATTACCAAATCCTCGAAAATCAAAATATCAGAGCTTGAAATTGCATTGAGAATGTTTTTGGTTTTGATCGTATCAAATTGCACTGGAGAACGTTCATTTTCAAAAATGAAAATTATAAAAAATAGATTTCGAACCACGATCTGACAAAAACCGTCTATTAAATCTTTCTCTCCTGACTGTTGAAAGTGACCTTCATCAGGAACTGGATTTCAGCTGAGCAATAAAATTTAATAGTTTCTGTTTATAATTATATTTATAGTGTGTTTGTTAAAAAATAAAATAATATATTCTTGATTTCACAACAGACTAGTATTCATTGGAAAAAAAAACTGTCCATTTTACTTTACATATTTGGAATATAATTTGGGGCTCCTTTGCTGCCCTGGGCCTCCAGAAATCTTAATCCGGCCCTTAATCGCCAGTGGCGACTGAGGCGACATCCATCGGCTGGGGTCAAATATTAAAAGACAAAAATAAAACACTTCTATGAAGTTATTTTGTGTTTATTTAGTTTTCATTTTTATTTCATTTATGTAGGTAATAATAGTAGTAATAATAATTGTCAACAATTACTTTTTTGTCAATTTGTATGCACTCTACATTTTATAAAATGTACACTGACTATTTCTTTAAAAATGAATAATAATATTTTTGCGACAAGTCTAACGAAAATTCTTATAACTAAAAATCAAGATTTTAATGACAAAATAAAAATAGTTTTAAATGCTGTAACAAACCATGTTTTCCTTTTTCTTAGAAAAAAATGAACTCAAACCTTAACGAAAATTTAATTTTCCAATTCTAAATTCATTGTTTAATTTTTCCTTACATCCATACCTTAATTAAAAACAATAAATTTTGTCTAGTTTAAAAGTTTGTCTTATTTTCTTTTTTTTTATTTAAATACGACGACATCAACAGAAAAAAAAAACATTTTGTATGTAATATTTATTTATTCTAATTTTGTTTGTATTTATATAATTAATTAACTGGTTTATGAATAATGATATAATTATAATGTTTTAATAATAATATATGAGGTTTTACATCAAGTTATACATATTTCCAATATTCCACCATCTTCGTATCTATTTTGCTATTTCTGAAAACATTTTTTTGGTTGATTTTTCATTTTGTATTTCTTTTACATTTAACAATAAATAATTTTCTATTTGTTTTTTCTTTTCGGAATGTTTAATGATGATATTGTTAGTAAATACATATATATATATTATTTTTATATATTCTTATACAACATTAGGTTTTGTTTATTTTTTTAAATTTTCTGTCTTTGTTTTAATTTTAATAAAATACACAATCTGGATATTAGTTAGTGAATTTAAATTAAATAAAATTTAAATACTTTGTTTTTATTTATTTATTTGTTTAATTTATTTTGTTAAGGACCTTCGAAAGAAGCATTATTCGGGCAATGGTTTTGTTTTTTTTTTCTTTACTTTTTTTTTGGTTTCTGTGTGTACAATTAATTATACGATGTTGTCGTTAAGGCCTTTCAAAGTTACATTTATTAATTTATTTTTCTTTATTTTTTAAAATATGTTGACAAAGTTTTTTTTTTATTTGTTTATCTTTTCTGAAGAAAAAAAAGAGCAATTCTTCTGGAACGTCTCACATGTAAAACTACTATAAACAGTCTTTTCCGCAGAAATATTCCAAATAATGTTTAATGTCATTTATATTTTCTTTTTGCTAACAATTCAAACGATAATATTCTTATAAACCTACCAATAAATTTTTGTTTAAAAGATTTAATCCTTTTACAATGAATCCATTTTTTTTTTATTTTCCAATCGATGTTGTGTGCGTAGTTTTTTTGTTTTTGTCTTTGTTTATTTTTATGTTAATTTGTCGTGTTAACAATAATATTAAACTTAAATCACTAAAATCAATTAAATTATTTTTTAATTGTCTTAAACTTATTATAATGAAAAGAAGATGGTATGCCTTGTTAATGTTTAGCTTAGAGTTTAGGGTAAAAATGTCAAACATTCGAAATTCAGTGGCAGCACTGTTTTCTTTGACTAGAAATTTTTCAGTTTTGTTATTTTCCATAATAATAAGCACCCTTCAAAACATTGATTTTTACAAATCATAAATTAATATGAGAAAGCCATATCTTTTGTTCTACTTCCAGAAGAGGTTTAGTATACAGCATGGCAGCTGTGGCTCATTTGAAATCGATTAGCTGAAAGCTTTTTTTAAGAAGTCTTGATAATCTTTCTTCTAAAAAGATATTGCTTCTTTTAATGCTTAGCATTTTTTTTTCCTGTGAGAACTTATAGCTTCGATAAAAAAAAAGTTTTTTGCAAGGCCTTCCTGAATTGCTTCTTTTAGAAGCTGCCCTCAGGCTGTTTAAGTTACTAGTTGGATCAAGGGAATTTTTTTTCATAAAAATGATATATTTCTAAGCTTAAAAAAAACCCTAAACTATAATTGAGGTACATACTTGAGGGTAATATTCAATAGGTAAAGATTTAAGGGAAGAGCGCTTAGATTCGAAGTCAGAACATCACCCAACAATTACAGGTAAATTTGGCGATGGATATTGAACATAAAAAACAAACCGTATCTGAATTACGTTTAAACAGTTGTTACAGATATTAAACAATTGTTGTTCTAGTAACTTATAGAGTTTTTTTTTTGTATGGAGAATTTGAATCTTTGTTGATGTAATGATCTTCTCTTTTAATGTTTAGACATTAATTTTAAGCTTCATTTTTGTTGTTAAAAATCACTCAACAATTGTTTTGCTTAATTACTTTTTTATTTATTTATTTCAATAAAACCAACCGCAGCTTATTTATGTATTTATTTATGTAAGCTATAGAGTTTTTCCTTTTTTTAATTTATATTTTATAAACTTAAAATAAAACATAGAAAATATAGAATATTCGGCTTGGTGGTCATAGAGAATGTCGATAATGGTTCATGTCCTTGATTGTTTGTAATGGTGGTGGTGGTGGTGTTATTTTTGTATACAAAGAAATATTGCTCTCGTAGAATATTTTATTTTAATCGAGTGCGGAAGAATTCATATAGAAAAGGATATTTTTCATAGAGATTATAACAATTGAAAGCTATTTTGTAAATTTATTTTGTGTTCACACATAAAACAACTTCATGTTTCTGATAAGTAAAAAAAAATCAATTACTTTGTTTTTAACTTAAAATTAGTGTAGTTGTGTATTATTTATTGTTTCTCTTTCTCTTATTTTTATTTTGTTGTTTCCCACATTGTTATTAATATTTTTTAGCTCATTCATTAGATTTTAATTTTTTGTTTTATTTTATTTTTAATAAATAATGCATATATGTATAATGTATTCTGTTTTTTTATTTGTATGTATAGATTTTTGTTTTTGTATTTTATTTTTTTTTTTTTAATATAATGAATTAACACTAAAAATAAATTACAATTTTTTGTTTGTTTTTGTTGTCTTAAATGAAAAGACAATATATTTTTGTTTGTTTTTAAATTTAATAATAATTTATTATTTTTCATGTATACAAGTATGTTTTATTTTTTAACAATTGCAATTTGAAGCAGGTGTTCCTTGAGGTTGATCTGTTAGTCGCTGACCTTTCGCACCACCACCAACTAACGTTGGATCTGAGTCTAGACTTTCAGACATTTTGTCGCATATAATGTCGACAAGTCGTTCAAAAACAGCCTTTAATAAAAAAAAATGTCAATAACAACAATTTTCACTTTAAAACAAACAGACAAGAATTTTACCTTAACATTGACATTCTCTTTGGCGGATGTCTCAAAAAATTCAACACCTAATTGATCGGCTAGTTGGCGGCCACGTTCAAATGAAATGACACGCTGATCTTCCATATCGCATTTGTTGCCGACCAGAATTACTTGTGCGTTATCCCAGGAATATGTTTTTATTTGAGTGACCCTTGAGAAATGAAAGAACCAAGTTTTATTGATTAACTCATGGACAGTGGCATTATAACATTTTCTTAATCAAGAACCTCAATAAACCGAGTTACAGTGTATTAGGTACTTAGTTTTTAATGACATGGTGGAGTCCTTTAAATCTTCTTTCAAATGAAAAACACTAAAAAAAGTGCTTGTGTTCCTATTTTGTCTTATGTCCCAGTTTTCATTGCGGGAAAACAAAATGAAAAGAAAAATACCAACTCACCAATCCTGTACGGAGTTAAAACTATCTTCATTCGTAACATCGTACATAAGGATGAATCCCATCGCACCACGGTAATAGGCGGTTGTTATTGTTCTATATCTTTCTTGTCCGGCAGTATCCTGTGAAAGCAAAAAATAAGGACGATGCGGTGGTTTAGTTAAATACAGACTTTTCTTTTATTACTTTCATTTTTGTTGTTTGTTGTTTTTTATGGGATAATAAATATTCATAAAAGAAGAAAGTTGAATTGTAAATTATATGCGGAGGTGCCAAGGATATTTAGGATGAATAAAATCAGAAACCACAAAGTTCTTGGTTGGTTGGATCATTTTGTTAAATGTTATTTTTCTGGGAATATTTCTTTTATTGGTTTTGTTAGGATACCTACTTGGAAACTCGAGAAAAGTTGTTTTTATGGTGATTTCAATTTTTTGGAATTGAATTTGTTTGAAAGAATCAATTTTTCGTACAATTTAAGGGAGAGTGCGAAATGTAGACTCAACCATAAAAAAGGATTGCGATACCATCGCCATCGCCTTCTGCCTGCTGTTAGGTTAATTTTCTTCTAAATATTTACATTGCGTCTTCGCAATGTCGGTTCTTTACTATTTTATTTTCATACACGAGTCGTCCTGTTAGAAATCCTAAGAACTCTAAGAATTCAAGAAACAAAAATATTTCCAAAATGATTTAAAAAAAAGTTGATGTTACCTTGAGGCAAACATCACATTACCAGGACATGAACTAGACCATGAAACAAAATACTTACAAAGTCAACTTCTTCCTCATTAGAAGTAACATTCTTACTACAAGCCATGCATGTAAATAACTTTGAGTGTCTTCATAAAGTCTGGCACTTAATTGAATTCAGAAATTAATTAAAATAACAAACAAATTATCCTCGAAAAAAAAAACAATTAACTTTTTTATTAGGAAAATAATGGCCAAAAGCAATTCTCGCATGGTATTGTGTTGATAAGACACTCAAACCCCACTGAGCCAACCCATAAGTGCTCATTTGGGTGGAAGAGTGTACCCAGGAAGAGAGAACGACCAACAATATGGACGACGAGCGACGACGAAGTAGACGACAGAATGGGGTAATGGGGATGTAAACAAAAACACATGATAATTAGGTATGCTTACACGTTTGCTAAGGCTTCTTTTGGAATTGCCAGTGTTTATTTACACACCACAACAATGCATACACCCGCTCGGCTCCACAAAGAAATCCATCTAACAATGTGTTCAAACTATAGATACCACCATAATTGTGGTTTCATACTTGTTGAGTCTCGCACTTGTCTTCAATTGAGGACAGCTGATAAAACTCAAAATGACCTTTCGATGGCACAGTTTGTGCACCTTACACACCACGAGTGTTGCTTTTTGTTGTTATTGCAATCAATAAAGCAGTATGAATAAAGAAGGGTAAATTAAAGAAACTTGAGACTCACCCATATTTGTAATTTAACTCGTTTATCATGACGAAATACTGTTTTCACTTTGAAATCGATTCCAACTGTTGATACAAAGGCCGATGTGAATGAATCATCTGCATAACGAAACAGGAAGCTCGTTTTGCCAACGCTCGAGTTTCCAATTATAAGCAATTTGAACATGTAGTCAAAATTTTGATCGGCTGCATCTTTTTGCCATTTTGGATCACCACCGCCAGCCATTCTGAAAGCAAAAGAAAATACATTCAGAGTACGATTAACAGAAGGAAATATGTTGTTAAAAATTTTAAGTTTCATGCCTAATCCTATGTCCACAAATGCATAGTATGTTTTTTTATGAAAATTATTCTGTTGGCAATTTAAATGGGAAACCTAGGTACACTCTGACGTATGTGGAACATTTATGTTATTTCTTTCTTTCTTATGTTTCGGAACATTTTTGTGCATGCTCAAAGGACATTGTTGAGTGAAATGGATGTTAAAAGAAAATTACCCCAGTATTTCCGGCATTCAAGCTGAAAAGTGTGACCGAAAGGAAGTAATTTGTCCGATAAATATGTTTTAGAGTAATTCAAACACTAACAGCAAACGTATGTGATTTTTCTAGCACTTATGTATATGTACATTCGTTGAAGTGTTGTTATTGTTTTAGAGTGAATGGGGTCCTTGTTTATTCTGATTTAAGGCTAGAAAAATGCAGGAATTAGAGCATAAAAATTACCTCTCTTCAAAAATGTGTAATAGAAAAGACTCTTTCTAAGTTTATAATGTTTTTTCTTGTGTTTGCTGTATTTGATATTGAAAAAAAAGGAAAGGAAAATAATTTCTTGAATCCTGTTGCTCCATTAGAACGTACAGCATGTATCACAGAGACATATAAGTATCTTCAAATCGACAGTTACTAAATTTTCATCAGCTTAAATGAAGTAAGAAACAGTTTTGGCGTCCAATAGAAACTCCATAACAAACACTTGTGACAGCTTTCAGCTTCTTAAGAAATCATGCCGCAATCGCCACGACAAACAAGTCATTTTTTTTCATTCTAAGTTTTCTATTCAGAGAAATGTTTGCAATTCAATTTTTTAGAAAAAAAAACCCTTGATTCAACCCGTCAAGGTAAACTCTGGTCTGTCCAAGAAATTATTTTCTTTCCATCAAATCAAAACTTTTGATCCAAATATTATGAAAAAACTTCAAACGACTTCTTACCCGATTGCTCTATACAGAGATTCACATGCACGTAGTTACTCTTAGTACTTATAGTTCTTAAGTGGTTCAATTATCACAACCCACACCATTCTCTCCATTTACCAGTCTATTATTTTATCTCCAGTTTTCTCTGTTAACTCTGTATTTTCAAAAATATGTTCATTCTTGTGTATCATGAAAGCCCCCAGGAGAACTTGTCCAACAACAAAATTGTATCATAATGAAATTTTAATGGAAATGAAAACTTTTGAAAGCATCTTTCATGGTCTACTAGTTCTTTTGAATTTTAAACAAGGAAAAAAATCTTACAAGAGCACGTGTCATGACACAACTATGACTACGAGTGAAGGAATACTTTGAAACGAAAAAACAAAATCTTAAATTGACATTTAAGTTAGTAATATGTAAAAACAACGTGACTTCATTTATTGGATAAAGAAGAGAAAATGTCGGGAAAATTCCTTAAAAAATTAATCTCAACGGAAACAAATTGAAAAAATCCGAAAAATTCGCTCAAAATTTCATTATTGTTTCCTTTTGTTTGTTTCTATTAGACTCGGAAAAATACAATCAGGCCTAATTTATCCCTTGAGAGCCCCATAGCGACAGACTCTTTTGTTTCAATGATTTCGGAAAAAAAATTACAAATTTTGTAGAAAAAAAATATCGATTTTCCAACGTTGGTAAATCCCTCATGACAAAGAAAAATTTGCTTGTGCTAGTCTTCATGATGCCAAGCCAAGATACTTAAAAAAAGGATACCAACTCTTCATGAAACTGTTTTGTTGAGATATCAACTAAACAAACAGCAAAAAAGAAGAAGAGAGAAAACTAAAACAGCAATCGCATCAGGCAGGATATGGAAATGTGGATGGACAGAATATGAAACGCAAAAACTCGACCATGCAGTCCACAGACGTTTCCATAGCACAGTTATGGGATGACCTCAGGGCCATTGTTTGCCTTTTGTTGAAATTATTCTACGACTTAGCAGTTTCTATTGTTCATTCAGTTTTGTATCCCGAAAAGAAGGACATACAAAACACATGCATGGTGAGCTGATTGTGTTTTATTTGGTCACTGATTGATGTGTTTTTTTGTAGAATTAGGTTATTATTCAAATAAATGGCATATGTACTGTATGCTTGAAACTGCACAAATAACACCCATGTCCTGAGGCAAGGGCGATAAGAACGATTGGCAAAATAAATGATTGGGTTATCCATAAATAAGAAATGAGTTATGTGATTTGAAATGAGTCCAAATAATTTGTTTGTCTCTTAATTTTCAACCAGTTTATGAATGTGAAATGGGCACGGCGATGGAAATATTGGTGAAATTTAATGAAACAAAAAAAAAACAGTTAAATACATTGCGATTTAGTGTTTTTCCTCATCAAACAAAAGCCAAAGCCTACCACTTAAAACTTTTCAAATTATCTTTTTTTTTATTTGGGACCATTTGTTTCAGCATCTGTTTCATGTATGGTTGTTTTCAAAGTCAAATCCAATTTTATCAAATTTTTAATCCCAACAGATTACCTGGAATAGCTCTAGGGACACAACTATATCCGACACAAAAGTGCACTTTTGTATTGCTGCACTGTGTTCACATATTCATGTACATTATTCATATTTTACGGACCTAGTTCACAAGGTTATTAGTTTTAATTAAGAAATACCTGCATAGAAAATTGTTGTGCTCAAACTCTTGTGTGCTGCACAGAATGTCGACCATGTACGTGCCCGTTGAAAAAGTGAGAAGTATGAGAGAGATTTCAGCAGAATCTTTGAATAACATACAAGCACTTAACATAAACCTGTGATTTTATTTTTCGAGAGATTTCATTAAAAATTAAGTAAATAAAGTGCAGAGTCTAGTCATGTACTTGAAAGTTTATTAACTTAAAAGGAATGAGAAAATACACACATGTCGCTGACAAGTATATTCACCCCTTTGCAGGTTGTACTTTTGATAGTACCTCACCAAATACCAACGTGTTTAACTATTGAACATCGTTTATTGACTTTCGGGGCACTGTGGCGTATACTTACTATTTTTGCTTTGTTTGAATTGGGAGAAATTTGAATACAATTCACATAAATTTTGTTATTTTGAATATTTTTTTAGCGGTTCCCAGGTGTCATTTTGTACATCTTTGGAAAAAGAAAAACACGTACGAATCATGAAAGAGTCCTTAAATGTCTAAAGAGAATTTATCAACAACATTTTCAGAACGTGATGAAATAACTTTCATTACTCATCTTCAACATGACAAAACTTCAGTCCCATTTTCTCATTTCGTCCTTAAACTCAGGTCCTTCGAATAATTCATCTTCAGGGCTGACAACTTTTTTTTGTCCCTCCCATCAACAAAAACACACACCACACATACTCATTTATAAAACTGCATCTCAAATACATAAAGTTTAAAGATGAAAAGTCCTTCAAAGAAGTTGTCAGTTTTGATCCTTTAATACCCATTACGTGACCTTTTTCTTTATGCTATCGTTTACCGACAATATTTTTTTTCTCAAGCTACATGAAACACGAATTTATTATTATTTTCATGGGAAAGCAACCGACAGACACGCAGGCCACTTCAGACAGGTAGAAACTCTCTTCACATCTACACTTATAGCACATTAAACTATACAATGTAAAGAATATCATACACTAACTTATTTCCGTCGTCGGTCGTGTGGAGAGAGTCGTTGTTGTCCTTTGGCCCTAAGTCGATAGATAAACGAAAACTTAAAGGGTATTATGATTTTGTCCTAAATAATTAACAACATACCCTATCCAATCCGCCTACACGTTCACTGGCTTCCTCTCGCTCTAGCTAACTCACTCGCACTAACTTGTTTATTCACTTTTTATGTGTAGTGGTGCGATAGCTGATGGGTTTCTTTATTTATCTTCCATATTATGAAGATATTTGTAGAGAGGAAGCGCTTGCCAAGAGGCTAATGAAAACGATTTGAGGAGATTAAACACGAACGTTTTGAAAATTCATCCTTTTGTAAACAATTTATTGGAGTCCTTCATTTTTGAATTAACATAGTCTCTGGCCGGCGGCGACAGTGGCGTTTGTCGTCGTTTATCGTGGATTACTTTCATAAAATGTACTTTAACCATTTGATAGTAAGAATATGTTTGACGGCGTAGGCGGGAAAGTTAAATTGAATTAATGTGACTTCTAGTCTGGGAACCGTTTAAGAGATTTACATATTTTTGTACTACTTGACCCTTAGACAAATGACGCAAGAATAACAAAAGAAAATTGCGGAAAAGTTGTATTCCTTCCCACTCAGAAACACATTTCACCATCTTCAAGGACATTTGAAAACTTTCGCCCACATGAAACGTTAAAGCAAAACCACACACTGAATGACAAATAGCTTTAAACAAATAAAATGATTCGAACATCTTCTATTGATTACATCATCTTAATCCCAACTGACCTATAAATTATTTTAGAATCGACACTTTTTGGTTTTTTTTTTGTCTTTCGAAGGACAAGGATATTAAAACAGTAGGGAAACAGAAGCTTTAAATAAAAACTTGAAAAAGTTAGAAGAATCATTGGAGCAAGTGGGAGTGGGAGTTTTTGAAACCAATACTTTTTTATTGATTAGTGCACATTAATGTGTAATGACGAAGTAAGCTTACCAGAGTACTTGGGGTTTTATTTGAAAGTTAATCTCTCAAAACCATAGATGAACTAAATAAGTATTTGTTGGGATCGTTATTGGTTTTAGCGTTAAGTATATTGATGTGAATTGAATTGTGATTTTATATTTCAACAAATTGGAAAGAAAGTTACTTCAAAGTATAAAGTGTTAAAAATTTATTATGAAAAACAATAATGCGGCGTTCATTGACACAATTAGTGATGGGCGCATTTGAATGACTGAATCGAATCAGGCAATTATTCGAGATCGACTATGCACTCTGAAGTAATTCGAATGATTTCTCAGACAGATGTACTACTTCTATTACTCTACTAGGAAAACTCGAGTTTCGATACGAGAATTCGAATGACCAGAAATCGAACGACGATTACGAGATTTCAAATGAAGAGAACTCGAATGACGAGAACTCGAATAAAAAGAACTCGAATGAGGAGAACTCGAATGGCGATTACGAGAATTCAAATGAAAATAACTCGAATGACGACAATAATGACAAGAACTTGAATGGAAAGAACTCGAATATTGATGACGAGAACTCGAATGATGATTACGTGAATTCGAATGAACAGAATTCGAATGACAATTACGAGAACTCGAATGATTACCAGAATACCAATAAATAGAATTCGAATGACGAAAACCCGAATGAAAAGAACTAGAATGACGATTACGAGAACTCGAACGACGCGACGTTTACGAGAATTCGAATGAAAAGAACTCGAATGACGATCACGATGACGAGAACTCGAATCAAAAGAACTCGAATGATGGTAACGAGAACTAGAAAGAGGAGAACTGGAATGACGATTACGAGAATTCGAATGAAATTAACCCCAATGTCGATGAGGGGAACTCGAATGAAAAGAACTCGATTTCATACGAGATCGTTATCCGAGTGATCATTCGATTATTCAAATCATTCGAATACTTTTTTCTCGATTATTGAAATCGTAAGATATGCATATTACAAGTGACAATACCCTTTTTTATTTATTTATAGCTTTTTAAAGTCTCCAAATCCACAACAATTGAAATAACGTGCCCTAGAGTCTCTCGCTAGAAACCGTGAGTTGGTGTCACGAGATTTTTTTTTTTCTTAAATACGTAATTTTTATTCGCCTGTATGTTTTCTGAAAATGAAAATAGATCGTTGACTTTAATAGTATGTTATAGTTCGGGGCCCAAGCTTTGTTTCAGAAAAAAATGTTTTCATAACAAAAGATTGTCAAATACCCCTCCCTCAGTCGAAATACTACCAAAAACATTCTCTGGGTGCAAACTACTATTAAGTCGTACACCTTTTGCTGATTATTTGACTACACTTGTACCGACTTTTAAGTGGAATTGGTTCGTATCACTTTGTGTGTACGATCGCGGAAGTTCAGGAAAAAATGCAGAAAAAAATTAAAATAGAAAAAAATGCAAGGAAATAAAAACTGGATCCACTTCCTCTCTCTTTTTTTTTGACAATTAAATTTGAAGAATGAAAAACAGTATTTTTCTGCTCTTTACTTGAATCGCAAGACATAACTTCAGACTCGGACTTTCTACAAAATAAAAAAAAAATATATTTCGTGAAAATCGGTTTCTTGGATTTTAAAATGCAAATGCATTCAATTTTCCCGACACAATATGTTCAAAAAGTTCTTCCAGTTTTCAATTTACTACTCTTATTTGGTCACTCAAAACCATGAGAATTAAGGAGAACAAAGTATTCTTCTTTGATTTTACATTCCAAAACAACTTTCTGATAAACCAATTCTTATTAACATTTGATGAAAAATGATGAACCAAGCTTAAAAAATAAGTCGTGAATTTATCCTTCATGCTGCTTTATTCCATTTCATTTAGCATTCAGACCATAATTTGTATGCTCTAGAGTCTAGACAAACTTTATAATTTTCCTTGTAATCGAAAAGTACATGCACAAGAATGTATTAACTTTTCAGAATATTGAAATACACCGAATTCAAAGTATTAATCAAATTAAAAACAATTGAATGAAAACACCTGTGTTTTATTACCTTGCCACAAACATCCTCACGTGTAAGTTTGATTCTATTGTGTAATTCTCTGTAACTGTTATTGGCACATTTATAAAATTAACTTCAGGCACTTATCATGTGTCAGCCACTGTTACCAACGGAAAATATGTACATTCGTACAAGTTTTAACGTAAACTGTTACTTTGTCTATACACACGATGTGTACCTACAAGTAGATGAACAAAATTGAAAGGAATTTTATGTTATCTGAGTTATTACAAAGGCAGAAGGACAGCTGATGGAATTCCGGGGAACTTTTGACATTGATAAGTATTTCGACTGATGTGAATTGACTTTTCACAACAACAGCAACAAAAATAAAATGATAGAATAGGAATAGAGTGGGCGGTTTTTTTCTCAGAAAAGACCCTTTTTTGGTTTTTATTTTTTCTTATCGTTGGCAATATATTTTGTAATTCTTATTTGGTGATAGCAATTTTATTACATTGACGAGGACTTGATACCTTCTGTTAACTTTTGGGTTTGTGTTTGTAGGATTTTTCGATAACAATGATCGAAAAAAAGCAGAGGTGGATTAATTTTTCGATATTGTGTTATTTTTACTTGTGAAAATTGCCAAGTTATTAAACTGTCATCTCGAAATGTGGCAATCCGACTCTGTGTGAATACAAATTAATCAACTGTCATTGTTTATCGAAATTGAACAAAAAAAGTAGGTGACACGGAACTAGACATAGGGGCTACAAAGTCAACTTAATCCATCAAATTACGTGTATATCTTTTTTCCTTCTGCAAATTGAACAAATATCAAACAGCAACTGTAAACATTTTCAAAATCCAGAAGGTTTCTTTGTAGGGGGCCGGACATGCGTGAAATAGAGGGTATAAAGTTAATCCCTGAAAACAGACGCGTATGGCAAATATGTAGGTATGTGTGTATGTCAATGTCGTTTACAGAACGAGCCTATCACAACCAAATCCCTTTTAAGCGTCTGACGGCTCGGTTGAGCGGTTCTGAAGAAAAAAAAAAAGAAAAACACCTTCCAACACACAGACGCACAACAGAAAACGGAATGACTGTAAGGCAAAGCAATTAAATGGATTTTCGATATATACCTATTGTTATATGTATGAATGTATGTTTTTATATTATCGTCTGGGAAAATTGATGAATTTTTTATCGCTCTTGTTGTTTGCGTATGACCGTCAATCAGTTATATTTGCGGGGGTTTTAATGGAGTTGGTTTGCCATTGTCGGTTGATGGGGGTATGGTAGAGTGAAAAGGGTTGAAAGAATAAATTGTGCGAAAACAATGACGTTTCGTGAATACTAACTATGAGATGGATATTCCAACGACATATGACAGTTTGTGGAGGGCTTGGGAGTTGTAATAATGAGTTTTCGCCCCCGCGTATAAATATTTATAAGGGATCATTATGGTCCTGTTGGAAACGCATTTGGGAACAGGAAAAAAAGTGAGAAGGAAATAAAAGGTTATTGATGAAAAGAGGTGTGAAAACAAGATTTTTTTTCCAGATATTATTGTTTGGTATTATATGGATACTACATTGATGAAGGTTATTTTTTCCTCAAGGGAATACCGCAACAGGCAATGAATTGTATTTGTATATATGTATATTCAGCACAGTTGATAATTTGAACGCATACAAACATATATGAACCCAGATAGGTATCGTAAATAAATAAAGTAATGAAATTCGAACATTTTGTATTTTATTGACGTAATAACAAAATTCACAAGAATAAATATTTTACGATATACACAAACACATGTACACGTACGCCCTGATGAGAATACCCTTTGATTGATATATTGTGGTTCAAGTATAATTACATATGACTTTCAGGAATTAACCTTTTTGTATTGAGGGGTTGCTTGTCAGAGTGATGAAATTAATTGATGCTTGACAACGTTTTATTATAACAATTTGTCTTCAAATTATCCTTTTTGTAAATCACATACAATGATAAGAACACAAACAAAACGAAAATCATGTTTATACATTCTTCTAGCAATTAGGTTGATAATTTATGGGATTCCTTGTGTTTGTCAATAATTATTTCATTATTGTCAAGAACTGTTGAGAACTTTGAACTTTGGAAAGTTCATAGAGCTAAGACTACACAACATTTTCTTTAGTTTGTCCGTGAGTCAAAATGATGTCTGCTGAATTCTTTCAAGATTAAAAGCTCGAGCGTTTGATCAAACATAAAGTATCAATGGTAGATATGTAGAAATTATGAGTTCTGGTGATTATTTTTCAACTTAGAAGTGTGTAGGAAATTTGGCACTTCAATAAGTGAAGGTTCTATAGGGGGTCCCAAATAAGAGCGCACTTTTTAAAATTGGAATAATTTCTTTGTCATGCAAGTACGAACTATGAAATTTGGGAGATGTCACCTCTGTTTGTTCCGATTACTAAAAATGGAGCGCTTTTTGAAAGAACAACACGTTATAATGGTAAATACTCATTTCAAAAATGGGGAAAGTTACGCTTCGCAAACTTCACCAAATTTGCAGTCGAGAAAGTGTACCTTATATGTCAACCATTCGAAGAGTGGTCAAAAAATTTGAAGAAACTGGGTCAATTATGGATGATAAGAATCCTTTGCGTCAACGTAAAGGTCGGTCACTTGAAAACATTGCTGCTGTAAACGAGAGTGTTGTCGAGAACCCGAAAACATCAATTCGACAGTGAGTGTGAACGGCATTCGTTACAGGAATATCATAAAGGACTTCTTGTGGCCTCAACTGAACGGCATGAATCTGGACAACATGTGATTTCAGCAGGACGGCGCAACTTGCCATACTGCGCATGAAACAATCGACTTATTGCAGAAACGATTTTCAGAACACATTATTTCGCGAAATTCTGATGTGAACTGGCCACCAAGATCGTGCGATTTAACGCCGTGCGATTTTTTCTTTGGGGTTTTGTGAAATCTCGGGTTTATGCGAATAAACCCGAAACAATTCCTGAGCTCAAATGGAAAATCCAAAGTGTTGTCGGATGTTGAGATACAGCCACATCTCTGTGAAAAAGTCATTGGAAATTTCATGAAGAGAGTAATGGCCTGTCATCGGAGACTGGAGGGTCATTTGCCGGATATTTTATTCCATACTTAATCGAAAAATGTCTTCTTTACAATACAATAAAAATATCACACCTCTGTTATAAGATACTTGGTTTTATTTGCAAATTAAAAAGTGCACTCTTATTGGCACACCCTATACAAAAGATTAAAGCAATGTTCTGTCTGGCCATACACCTGCTATTCGGAATAGTGAACGAATTTTGGTCGTCAAGTACAGGAATTATAAGATGTGGTAGTAAAAGAGCATTAAGAGCAAGAAACAAAATTTTTTTAGACATGAAAAATCAGTTAGTTTAAGCTTAGGAATACCAAACGTTTATTTTAAAAAATCCTATCCAAGTTACTTTTCGAGCAGCAATATCAGCAGCTGCAGAAGATCAATGTTAGACCAAATAATCCTTGAGTTAATTGAACTCAAGCCTTAACCCACATTATCTTATTACCGTGAAGTTGCGACGCGATAACAATTACGATGTGGTAAGCTTGGGTCCATCCGGTGCATCCATTCCTCTTGCCTCATGCAGACAAGGTGTCCAGCCCGCAAAGTCTTTTTCGGTACCATTCATGGTAGATTACAGGGCGACAGACCAAATTTGCGCTGGAGGGATGGCGTAGAACAGGACGACGGAAGCTTTTAGTTGCTGAACTGAAGGCCCTTGCGGGATTCTGGCTGCGGAGCAAATAAGAAACTTCATTGGACAGGCTGACGGTGATGATGATGATGTCCTGTCTGTTTATCTATGAGCCGAGCTGTACACTTCTCGACAAACTCACTCCTTAACGATACTAAGTTTCTTGACGTGATTTCATCAAAAACAGCGATTCAAATTTTACATTTTTAATTTTTTTTTCCCGACAAAATATATTCAAATGTTCTACCTGGTTTAGAATCAACTACTCTAATTTGGTCACTCAAAACCATGAGAATTAAGGAGAACGAAATCTTCTATTTGATATTGATTTTCAAAACGACCCTTTAATAAACAATTTCTTATTAACACTTGATGAATAAAGTTGAACGAAGTTTTAAAAAAATCGTTAAATTATTATCTATCTTAAGCAACAGTAGAACCCCCTTATGGCAAACGTAAAAAAAATTATTGTCTTAACTTAAAAGAAAACCGATCAAATAAAAAAGAACTTGTAATCTATGTATAATAAAAGCCCGAACGAGAAAGAGTTAAATTTCAATCAAGCGGATTTTCTTTTTTTCTCAATGCAAGATGTATCCTGCTCCATGCCCCCAAACCCTAACCTAACCTGTTTGCTTTTCAAGAAAAAAAAAATAATGAAATAACATAAATTATAATTAAGCCCATTCGTCTCCAAAAACAAATTATACCTCCCGACCTTTTTTAATTGACCCACTGTACACTCGAATGTCGAAACCCATGCATATTCCTCCCACTCACCATACATCATCCCTAGTATCCAATTTCTTAGCATTTTTTTTTCTTCATCTTTGACATCGTCGGCGTACTAGGCTGTATCGAAATAATTTATGTAGATACAATTTTTAGCATACATTTTTCTTAAGAAAGAAACGTTATAACCTTTAAGCAGATGCTCTGCTCCACAACTGAAGCCTGAAGCTCTCTACCCCTAATCCCTCCACAAAAAATCAAAGTCTTTCAAAGATTTTATTCGCCAAACACAACATCAAGAAACTTACATTTTAACAAATCAGCAAAAGTCTTACTGGTTGAATATCCTTGAAAATATCCTTTTATCGCCTTTAATGTCAACTGCAACTTAAATCACTTAACTTTTAAACTCCACAGCTGCTGTGCTCGTTCGTTTGTTTAATTAAACTTTTCTGCTGCGTTTAAGATGATTTCGCCGCCGTATTTAATTGTGTCCTGGACAAATGATGGTTGATTGAGTTAAGCGAATTCAGGGATTGTAACCTTTTTTTTTTGTTAACAAAGTTTCACACATACATCGGGAAGAGAAAGGATATTATTTTTATTAAAATTTTCAACGGTAACAAAAAACTATCAAGGACGAGATCAAAATTAAGAATAACAAACAAAAAATGTTATTTTATTTAAGAAAATAAACTTTTTGATTGAATTTTTGACATCACAAACACATAAAATATGAGAACAACACTCAACAAAACACAGATACAGAAACAGATTCAGATACAAGACACACGTAGGTGAGAATAGAGAGAACAAAATAAGGTATGTATTATGTATTAATCGATATTGAAATGCTAAAAATAGCAACCACCCTGTAACAGCAGGATGTCCTTTTTCTTTAATTTTTCCACCTTCTTTGAATTACTTTTGGAAGTTCCGTTTTCAAAAAAAAATTAAAATTTTCTTACATCGAAAATTGATAATTTAAACAAGACACCAAATTTTGGTTAAGACGAATTTTCTGCACAAATCTATTACCGTTAGTATCGAAGGGTATTCTTTTAAATAATTTGTTTGCCAGGAACTTGATTATTGTTGAAAGTTATTGTATAATAAGTTAAGTGTGTATCCTTTTTTGTGTCAACACTGAAAGCTGTTTGATCCAATTTTTGATTTTATTCCCTTAGTCGACGATGATAACCACGAACGAGTATCCTGACTAGGGTAAGGATTTTTTTAAACTGTCTAAGGACTAGCAGGGAAAAAAACTTAAGCTTTATTTCAGATTTTTTTCCAGGAGTGATTTTTTGTTTCGATTTTCTTTTTCTTTTTTTTTTTGTGTAATTTTCTTTTCTGTAGTTTGTTCGACGACACACTATACGACCATACAAGCACACGCAAGTCTTTTCGTCGTTTCGTTGAAAATCGATGTTGCTGAATTGTACTTTTAGAAGTTGTGGCTGGGTAAAGTAGGTAAGATTCGCCGTAAAATTTCTACACACAGATAAATTGGGGAGGCCATGATTGCACATAGAGGCATAGACTTGTGGCGAATTGGTTGTACGCATGTCCCCTAATGAACAGTTGTTTTTAATATCATTGTAAAAAGTCCAATAAACCATTTCTGGCCTCGGTTTTGCACCCCCAACAATTCTCTCTTTTTCTTTCTAACCCACCATATTTTCTGGATAGTTTCGTTGGAGTGTGTGTTTGACAGTTCAGTTTCTGTCACATAATTAAGCTTTTTGCAGTTATTTTCGAAAATATGTTTTGGTCATAGACTCGAAATTTTCTTATCAGAGTTCTTCGAACTTTGTTTCCGTGCCAAATGGTTTTATGAATGAAAATCAGTGAATCTGTGTCGAAATTTGATTGAAAGCTTTTGCGTAAAGCTGTGATTCGATTGCATTCTTCCTTGAGTTATTTGGCAAAGACAACACGACAAAAAGCTGTGTGGAGAAATCACCGTTAATTAGATATTGCAATGTTTTTAGAAATGGACGAATTCCAAGAGAACCAGATTGATTTTGATTGGCTGATAATTTTTGGTTTCAAAAGGGATACGTTTTGATAAATGGTATTAAAGCCTAAAGCGTTGAACTTATTTTCTTTTTCATTTTCTTCAGTGACTTTATACTTGTGACCCAAAGTGTTATCAAGCTTTAAGAAGCAAAGCTCTTTCACTATCGAAACGCAAGCAAACATCAGTTTCACACGATCAGAAGCGAAGCGATTAGTAGCATATCTTCTTTTAGGTAAGGAAGACCGATTTTAGTGCAAATTTTGACAACCGATCGAAAGAATGAATCTTGGAATTTTGGGATGTGGAGTTATTGGACTGACAACTGCAATTGAATTGCAGAAAGAATTTCCCAATGCCCAAATATCAATAATCGCCGATCGTTTCAATGCAGACACAACCAGCTATGTGGCAGCGGGCATTTTCAGGCCCGGCACCAGTTTTATGGGTCCATCACTTGAAGTTACACAGTGTGTATTGAAATTGCAATTGACGGCTGTCGAAATGAATAGTGAAATTTGTTTCTGTTTTTCTTTTTCTTTTTTTAATGAGAAAATGGATCACTGATGCATTCAACTATTGGGATGATATTCGGAAATCATCTGATGCCCCACTAGCCGGCGTCTGTCAACTTTCTGGATACATTTACTCAACGACCAGTCCCTCAATTGTGCGAGTGAGTATCGCAAGCCTGTAAATACATATTTTTGTGTTCATAACTGTTTGTTATTTATTAAATTCAAAATAGAAACTTTAGTTGATAACAAACAGCTGATAATGCTGATATTGAGATATTGTTTTGCGTTTGTTTACTAGAGATGAGTTGAAATTGAAAGTTTGTTTTAATTGTAAATGCAATAGATTTCATGGCGTAGAGTGGTAAGCTACTAAGCTAAACGTTTTGAATTCAGCACCTATTAAACTTTGAGATCATTTTTTTCTTTGATGAAGACCAATTTATCTGAAGCCAGCTGTGTGATGACATGAGATACACCCATTTTGGTCTAACGTCATTTTAAATTCTTTTTTTTGCGTGTTTACCAGTTTGCCTGTTTCTATTTGTGGTTTTATTGTTTATCTTATTGAAATTCAACTTCAAGTGTTGCTTTAGCCTATTTTTTATCATTTTCTTATAGAACCACTTCATTGAGAAACTTTTACCGATATACCGTCAAGCAACCGAAGAAGAGTTGACACTTTGCCATGGTGGATGGAAATACGGTTCATTTTTCACCACAGTTCTCACTGACAGTCGGATTTATCTACCATATGTCACCAAAAAGTAATTAGTGCTCATAACCAATTATGAAAAAAACAAACTAACAAACTTTAAATTGACAGATTCCTCTCATCAGGTGGTAAAATAATCCAACAAAAAGTGACATCGTTTTCTGACATAAATCAAAAGTTTGACGTTCTTGTTAATTGCACTGGAATGGGAGCCAAAGAACTCTGTCAAGATCAACAGCTAGTTCCAATTCGAGGACAAGTCCTAAAAGTACGAGCTCCATGGATTAAAATGGCTTTTTACGGTGATTACGATACGTATATCATCCCTGGGTTTGAAACTGTGACATTGGGTGGATGTCGTCAATTTGACAGTTACAATACTGAAGTGTGCAAATATGATTCACTTGCTATTCGTGAACGCTGCTATGGCATGTTGCCAAGTTTGGAAAAGGCTGAAATTGTTAGTGAAGCAGTTGGATTGAGACCACATAGATCGGTGGTGAGAGTGGAGCCAGAGATAAAAGAAACTCCGGGAGGAAAACGAATGAAAATTGTACACAATTATGGTCATGGTGGATATGGAGTAACAACGGCGCCAGGCACTGCTTTGCATGCTGTCAAAATTGTCAGGGATGTTCTGTCATCGAGTAATATGAGCAAATTATAAAACAGTTTTGATGTTAGATATTTGAAGGAGTGAGTTAATAAGGTGTCAAATAAAATTAAATGGACTAGTTTTCTAGCATGCGTGTTGTAACAAAAAAAAAATACAGTTATTGCATGAAAGTGTTCTTCACAAATATCAATTATCACGCGATCAGCAACATAACAACTGGCTCTAAAATGTCAAATGCATCTAATTATTCAATTATATTTTAACCCATCAAAATGCATTAGGTAGCAAATTGTTCTCAAATCTGATGATGTATATTTTGTTTATTAAAAACACATTTGCTGCATGAACTAAATGAACTTGTTTGTAACTTATTACACGATCGTGGAAAATAAAATTGTTAGTTGTTAGTGAGGTTTTGAGAGAAAAAGTACAATTTAAGAAAACATAAAGTTATGTTAGGAGTTTTGTTGCTTTTGGGAACCGTGTTCCTAATAGCTTTTCATTGGATATGGGGCTCAACATATTGGTCACGACAAGGAATAAAAGGACCAATGGGTATGCCGATATTTGGAAACATGTTTCGATACTTGATTGGAAGTAGGCATTATGGGCTTGTATATGACGATATTTATAAGTGAGTATATAAGAGCTCTTAAACCTTGCGACGGAATAATTTTATTAACACTTTCCCAGAGCATATCCAAAGGCTTCTTATGTAGGATTTTATCGTGTCATGAACGAACCCGCAATTCTATTACGAGACACAGAAGCAATCAAGGAAATAATGGTCAAAAGCTTTCCCAACTTCACTGATAATGTCCTCTATGTGAATGATAAACGCGAGGATTTGATATTTTGCAATCCGTTTGTGGCCAAAGGTGAAAAGTGGAGAGTTATGCGAAGTGAACTGGTGCCAATGTTTACGCCAAATAAAGTAACAATCAATTTTATTAATTAAGACAACAAATGAATTCGTCTTTCAAAGGTGAAGCTGTCATTTCCTCACATTGCAACTACTTGCCAGAAATTGGATTCATTTATAAGTGCTTCAATAGGAGACTCGCCTTTTGAGGGCAAAGACGTATGTTTTGTCTTAATCATTTACTGTAGCGTTGTAATATTTTTTTTGACATTTAAAGCTTTGTGCCAAGTACACTCTAGATGTCGTTGCATCGGCTGCGTATGGTCTAGACGGGCAATCGTTCACTAATAAAAGCTCGGATTTTACTAAATTGGTCAAAGAACTTTTTATGCCGAATCCACTCAGCTTAATTCATACAACCGCTTTGTTGTTTTTACCAAAATTAGGAGACTTCATACATTACAGGTAGAATTATTAGTTTTGACAGTCTAATAGATGACAGTTCGTGTATGACAGATATTTGCCATCGAAAGTTCAACAATGGTTTGTGACAATTATCAGCAAAGTTATGGCACAGAGGCGAGAATCTAAAGACGATAGAAGTGGAGACTTTCTGCAATGGCTTATGGATGCAAAACAAAAGACTGGAGAATCAATTGATGATTTTACTATAATTGGTCACTGTAGTACACTGCTAATTGAAGGTTTTGAGACCTCTGCGGCTCTGATGTCATTTGCATTGTACGAGGTAAGCACTTTGCGCAGTCAATGGAGACTTTTTTTCATATCTACTTTAAACAGTTTTCTGTAAATCCACACATTCAAAAGAAAGTTCAAGCTGAAATCGATGAAGTCATGACAAAATACGATGGAAAACTTTGCTATGAGGCAATTTTAGAAATGACTTACTTGGACGCAGCGTTATACGGTTTGTCTGATAAAGATTCGAAAATTGGAGAAAATTCAAACTACTTTTATTCTAGAAACACTTCGACTACATCCACCAATGCTGGCTCTTTTGAAACACTGTACCAAGCCATTTGAATTGCCACCGCAATTTAAAGGGGTCAAACTTAAGGAAAAAGTTGTTATTGAAGAAGGAACAGTTTTCGTTGTTCCTGTTCAAGCTGTTCATCAGTGAGAACAATTACAAATTTTCTTATAACTCAAATCACGTTCTACTTATACAAAAATTTTAGTGATCCTGTTCTATTTCCTGAACCATACAAATTTGACCCTGATCGGTTTTCGGAGGAAAACAAACGCCAAAGGGAAAATTGTGCTTTCCTTGGTTTCGGTGAAGGACCTCGAATGTGTCCAGGTACTGGTGAAATTTTGAATTCTACCTAGTTGCTTTTTAGTTTTATTTTTAAACTTAAAAATTAGGTATGCGATTTGGATTAGCACAAAGTAAAGCTGGATTGGTAACAATGTTGATGAAATACAACGTTCAGTTGGCAGCAAAAAGTTCAAAACCACTGGAAATTTCTCCTACAACTTTTCTGACCACAAGTCGCTCAGGAGTTTGGCTTAGTTTTAGACCCAGAAAGATTTAATAATCTAATCACCAATATTGTTATATTGACACCTTAAACATCTTCTAAATAAAGTTTATAGAAAACCTCTGTAAGTGGTAATAGAACTTTACCCAATTGTATAACATTCACTTTGTGATTTTATAAAATGTCAAAGTTTAATGTCGTGTTCCATTGGTCTTTTTTTTACGTTTCTTCTTCTACCTCCAATGGAACGTGTTATGGTTTATGTGTCATTCTTCGGACGATTCTGTTTTCAAAACAGAAGAGTTCTGCTCTTCTTAGAAGCATTCCGTCTGTCAAAGTCAGTCCAATGGAATGGTTTCAGAAGACTTCGGACTCTTCTGAATGCTTCTGGACGAACAATGGAAAACGACATAAGATTGTTGTTTTGAAATTGACATTGACGTTACAGGTACTTCGCACATGATTGTAACAAACTACAGGCACATAACAGCACTGGCGACTGAAGACATCGGCTGGGACAGAACAAGGCATTAATATAACAGGGACAGATAGACACATGCTAGTATACCACATTTTTGTTTGTCAAAAATAAGACAAACAAAATTTGAAATTTCATCAAGAATTTCGAAAATATAGGAATCTAATGGCCTTCTCAAATTGTCATTTTTGGCAACATTGGGACTCGAACCCACGACGTTCAGCAGCCAATGTACCTTACCACTTAAACTACCTTAATTTAGTCTCCTTAATATGCTGATTCCACTGACACTAATCACGAGTTTTAGCGAAGTAGATTAAGAACAAATCTCGACTTTTGTGGGATTTAGGGTAGATAAAACGTTTTGAACTACGAATATGAACCCTAAATCCTATATAAGTCGAGATTTGTTCTTAGATATGTTCGAGATATCTTCCTTGATCCTCGGTTCAGACTTTACCCTTAACTGTACAACTGGCCCTAAACATTAGGTACTAAACGCTGTTTCTATCTTTCTTTCTTACTACTACAGTCCAGGTCGGACCAGGGCCTCACCCAACAAACATCTCCAGCCAGCTCGGTCCCTAGCTAGCTGTCTCCAGTTTCACACGCCACTAAACTAAACACTGTTAAAGAAAAAATTCTAAAAAATTGCTCAAGCAAAATAAAGCCTCTGGCGCTGATGACACAGCAGTTGAGAAAAAGATTTTGCAAAGTATTTAAGACATATAAAAGATCACTCATGCACTTATAAGGGGCGACTTTCCTTTACCAGATTCTATGTTTTTTTTTTTTAGGATGAAAATGGTCTCAAACGATAGATACGCGTTAATTAATTATAATGCAGAGGTGCGTTTTTGCGCTGACTATAATCAACAATGGTTGACTATTTCTCGTTTTTGCACGCCAATAGTTACGATTCGTAATCACAATTGTCGTTTTTGCGGTCTGTGTTGATGTGTCAAATCGTAACTATCTCTAACTATTTCCAATCCATCTCAGGAGGTGAGTTGAAAGTGGTTGGTGTGTCAAACTGTGACACAAAAACTATAGTCAACTATCGTCAGCGCAAAAACGCACCTCAGGCAAACTTCCTTTTCTGAACAAAATAAAATGTATCTTCCAGAAATGTTCCCATCTGAACGCATTCACTTATAAGGCGTTTTTCTTTTTTAGTTCAGAGCTCCGAACTCTGAGTGTTCAGAGCTTGCTGAACAAGCTCTGAACAAATGAAGCTCTGAACATTTTCTGAACGCTCGGATTTCATTTTGAAATGCAATTGAGCATTTTTAGTTCAGACATCGACCCTTCGTATTTTTGAAAGCTGAAATTAACATTTTTTCATTAATAAATAAAATAATTAAATAATTATTCAAAATAAAACTAATCATCTTTGCCTGAGCGACTTGTTTCCACCACCAATTCAATTGTTTTGAGAAAAACACGCTTGCGCTCAGCATTTCGTTCATTACGCTCGGTCTCTTTTTTCTGAGCGCGCCGGCGAACTCTGAACACTCAGAATCAGTGCTCTGAACGAAAAAAGTAACACAACTTTGATGCTCTGAACACTCTGAACTAAAAAAGAAACACAACTTTTCGTTTGACAGTTCAAGCTCTGTTCAGATGTAAAAAAGAAAAACGCCTATAGTTCTCTTGCATTCCATTCAATCTGTCAAATTAAAATCACAATACTCTGTGAACACATCCCTTCACACAAAACAAACAAACGTCAATTTTGCTGTCATCACAAAAAGTTTTTTGTGGTGTTGTAAATGTCGAATTAAAATATACAAAAGTTTTTAAGTAAAATATATTTTTCAAATTTTTTTTTCTCGCAAAAATGTCGTCAATGTCTCCTTCTGAGGTAAGTTTTAAACAATATTACAAAACAAAATAAACATCAAATAGAGCTGAAACAGTTTTGCATGCAAATTCATTTGCTAAATGCCAATAAAAAGGTCTCAAAAAAACATCAGCCCTGTAATGGCGAATGACTTCTGGTTGGAATGTTGGTTTGTTTCATTTTTTTCTAATAATTTATAGCAAATATTAGTTACAATTATAAAACAATTTCATTCTTCAAACTAGAACGTTACTTCTATTGATAAGAACTTCAGTGATTCCTTTAAAAAGAGGTTGAAAACTGAGAAAACATACCTTTTGGTATTTCCT
Source organism: Sphaerophoria taeniata (assembly GCA_943590905.1). Lineage (NCBI taxonomy): Eukaryota > Metazoa > Arthropoda > Insecta > Diptera > Syrphidae > Sphaerophoria > Sphaerophoria taeniata. The sequence goes on along the minus strand of OX016540.1, from coordinate 16,307,081 downwards.
TTTAGGGGACTGTGGTAATCTAATTTGTTTGAACTGCAAAGTTGAAGGGGGTATTTTGATTCAATATAATAGAGCTTCGTTACATCCAGAATATGCCTTAAGACTTCTCTACAAGTATTTCGAATCGAAAGTGTATAATTGAACTTGGGGTTAAGTACACGTTGCATTAGCACAAATTGCTTGGAAGCTTAAAGTGCCTTTGTTACAGCATCAAGCGGAGATGATGTCTTAAAAAACGTCGTCGACGATGATGATTCAAGTATTCAAAGTTGAAAGTCATTTTATTTAAAACCCCCTAATTGACACGCGTCCAATAAATGGCTTTACACTCCCTTACAGCAAATAAACGATCCAAAGTTGAATCGGTGGTAATGTAATAAATTGATTGAATTCAATCGATTTGTTGCAATATCAACACAAGACTTGTCTGAATCGCCTAGTTTAGTTTTTTTCCGCTTGTCGATGTTTTTAAATTGAAATCAAGTGACTAATGGAACTTTAAGGGCTCTGATCACTTAAAAGGCCTGCAAAAATTAGACTCCTGATTGCACTGAATTCTTGCATTTCCTCCCACGAGAAATCTTAATTTCGATTTGCAAAACTCCCAAACGAAGCGGTGATTGTTCTCCTGGTTCTCGTAAGAAATAAAAACTGGTTTGAACTATGTTTTGAGAATAGACATAACTCGTTTCCGATAAAGGACAGACGATGCATAAATATTCTCAGAGGTTTTAACTTAAAATGTTTTAATATTCTGCAGTCATTTGTGACATCTATTTCCGTATATTATCGCGCCGGAGAGGAAGACTAGCCAACTAGGCTAATGACCCTCCAATAAACGTCTTCTTCCTCTTTTGATAAAACTCGCACACAACATTTTGCCTGCGGTTCTTTTTTGTTTTCAATATTCATGAAACAGAAAATAGAATAATAAATTTAAAACGGAAAATATTTTATTTTCGGCTTGACCTAGTCTCGATGACACACGCTCGTAAATGTTTTCGTCGAGATGCTGGGTACGGTGTTGTGAAATTTGATTTATTGTGTTCTTTTTTGCTCGCGGCTTTTATGGATGAAACTGATTAACTTATTTCGAGAACAATTTTTTAATCACTTGTTAATAAAAATAATCCATTGAACTCATCATCGAGAGATGATTGATTGTCTATGAGGTGATAAATGTTTAAAAAATGTTCTTCCTGTCACCGTGAGTGACAAAGTAAACAAACCGAGTAAATATGAGAGAAGCGTAAACAAATTGTTTGTTGATTCATCAAGAACAGAATTAAACTCACGTGCTTTTGCAAATATGCTTCTATTTTAAGCTGTTTTGAGAGTTGCTTATGAAGTAGCTGATTCGAAAGTACAGAACATGAAGTGTTCACATGTTATTTACCTAAGCCCTTAAAGCACAATAAATCCGTGAGCGCTATGAGCAGTGCCTATATTATGATTGTTAATAACACGCACTTAGGAATTAAGGAATGTTAGTCACTTAGATCTTGACTTTCCAGAACTTACTTACTTACTTATGGTGGCGCTACTGTCCTGGTCGGACGAGGGCCTCATCAAACGAACGTCTCCAGCTCTAGCTAGCTGTCTCCAGTTTCGCACGTCAAGTTGGTTCAGGTCTCCTACCACCAGTGTGATCCACCTGAGTCACGGTGTTCCACTTCTGCGACGTCCTTCCGGGTTGGATTCGAAGACTATGAGCCGGAGCATTATTTTCCATTCGCTCTACATGACCCAACCATTTAAGTCGTTGGACCTTAACTTTCTGGCTAGGTCAGTGTTGCTGAACAGCTCGTACAGTTCTTGATTGAATCTTCGTCTCCATTCTCCATTTATGCAGACAGGACGAAAACTCACTCGAAGAATTTTTCTCTCGAAGCAGGCCCAAAGTGTTTTCATCGGATGTTGTCATGGTCCATGACTTTGCAGAGTGTCACTTTAGTTGCTCGGGAGAGGATTTTTCTACTCAATTGCCTTCTAAGTCCAAAGAAGCAGCGATTGGCATAAGATTTTCCGTTTGATTTCAGCGCTGGTGTTGTTGTCTGAGTTGATAGCGGTTCCTAGGCAGACGAAGTCTTTGACTACCTTGAAGTTAAATCTGTCTATGTTGACGTTTGCTCCAAGACGTCGATGTTGGTTGTCCTCTCTTGTTGACAGAATTTACTTGGTCTTGCCCTCGTTAGCCGCTAGATCCATCTTCCTGGCCTCCCTCTCAAGGCCCACAAATGCTCCACTGACATCACGCTGTGTTCTTCCAATTATGTTAATGTCGTCTGCGTATGCTAATAGCTGGACGGACTTTTGAAAGATTGTGCCTCTGGTGTTGACGTTGGAGTTCTGCACAATCTTTTCAAGAATGATGTTAAAAAAAGCATCGCCTTGTCTAAAACCTTTTTTGACTCTTTAGACGCTGTCATACGTGGCCTTGAAATCGATGAAAAGGTGGTAGGTATCGAGTTGAAGTTTCTGGGTCTTCTCCAAGATCTGCCGTAGGGTGAATATTTGATCAATGGTGGACTTTTCGCGTCTGAAGCCACACTGATAAGGACCTATCAGGTTGTTGAAGAAGGGCTTCAAACGTTCACACAGCACGGCAGACAAGAGCTTGTAGGCGATGTTAAGGAGACTTATACCTCTGTAGTTGGTGCAGTTCAGGGGATCTCCTTTCTTGAGGATCAGGCACACGATGCTGAGGTTCCATTCGTCGGGCATGCTTTACTCCGACCAAATAATCTCCAGCTGCTTTGTACAGTTCGGCGGCTAGCCCGTCTGCCCCAGCGGCTTTGTTCGACTTAAGTTTAGATATCGCTATCTTCACTTCGTCTATGTCGGCGGGTGGGTAAAATTGTTGGCCTTCTGCACCGAAATTGAATAATTCTGTATTGCTGGCGGAGTTTTGCTCCTCATCGCCATTATACAGCTTGGAAAAGTGGTCTTTCCATATCCTCAGCACTGACTGTGGTTCCACTACGATGTTCCCATGATGGTCTCTACAGGCTTCGGTTCGGAACGTATAAGCCCTGGAGGTTTGTTTCGCCTTTTTGTAAAACTTTCGGACTTCATTCCTGTTGTGACATCCCTCTATCTCCTCGATCGCGCGCTTCTCATGCTCCCTTTCTTTCTTTCTTTCTGAGAAGTTTGTGCTCCTCCCTCCTTTTCTGCTCGTAGAGCTCACGAACTGCTCGTGTCCTTCTTTGCAGCGCCGCTTTGTATGCCTCTTGGTTAGCTGCATTTGCTCGCCGGCACTCATCGTCAAACCAATTGTTTCGTTGTGGTGGCCGTGTAAACCCTAGCACTTCAGAGGCGGCATCTCTGATGGCTGTTTGGCAGTGTTGCTTCTGGTTCTCTACATTTTGTGCTGGCAGCAAAGGACTTCTTAGGAGATTTTCGGAGATTTTCGGAGACACGACCGGAAAGGATCTAGCAATCTCTTGCGATTGTAGCCGTTTGACGTTGAATTTTCTCCTAAAATTTTCACGTGTTGGCCTTGATCGGGATACCTGCATTCGTATCTTGGCTACAACAAGGTAGTGGTCCGAGTCGATGTTGGTACCTCGGAATGTGCGGACATCTTGCATGCTAGAGAAGTGTCTTGCGTCGATCGCAATGTGATCAATTTGGTTGACGGTTGATTGATCAAGAGATTTTTTACGATACCGAAAAAGTTAAGTTTATGCACTGAATAAATTGACAACAGCTTAAATAAAAAACAAACTAGAACAACTTAGAACAGAAAATGTTTCAATGAACACAAGAAACTGTAGTTTTCTGTTCCAATTTGTTCCCAGCTGAGCAAATTAGTGTCACTGAACATAACTATTGACAGTTTGATGATTAGAGAAAAGGTGCTTTACAGATGAGCCGTTCGGCCTATATTTTTCGGTTTTCAGAATTTCAATTTCTTACTCATTTGGTTTTCATTTTGAGAACACGTTTAATATCTTGCAAAAAAAAACAAAAAACACACATAATGCAATGTACGTTGGGTCAGCTAGTTCGTAAAAATCATGGAAACGTATCAATGTGTCAATTCATTTTTACACTAGCAGTTGCCCGCGACTTCGTCCGCCTGTCCCTCGTCCACCGGCCAGATGTGCGTCTTGAGTTGTGCATCATGCGCCCGTCGGAAATTTGTTTTGAAGTTATGTCTTTTAAAATTGTATAACAGTCGACTCTTCCTCAGTCGAAATTCTCCTTAACTTAAAGCCTACAAATGTATAATTTTCCACGTTTTAGCAACGCTTTTCACTCATGCTTTGCTCTTATTATTTGCACCGTAACGTTGTATAGCTTAAAAATTGATATACATATTCCATATATACATATAAACACAAAAAGAATTTCTTAATTTGATTTAGCAATTCCTGATAACAGCGCGTTCAAGCAAACAGTGGCCATGTTTTATTGGGAACTTAGCTCAGCTCAGTAATAGAAATTACATGTCAAACAACAACAACCGAAATCTGAGTAAAAATAAGTTAGGAATTTTAGTTAGGAATTTCTTGAAGATAAGGTTTCAGCAATTCGACACTTGAGTTTTTCGTTGTGTTTTGCGTTAATCAAATGTCAAAGGTTTTTGGAAGAAAATAGTTTTTCACCATAGAAACTCATGTAAAAAAAATTGCTTTCAGATAAGTCTCAAGATGGCGTTTGAAAGCTTTCGATATATTCTGGTGAACGAAACTCAGTTTAAAACTGACTGTAGCGTTTTATTGGAATTCCTATTACTGAGCTGAGCTAAGTTCCCAGTAAAACACGGCTAATATCAGCCTTCAAATATGAATATTTTTTGCCGTTTTTGTAACATTTTTCTCTGACGTTTTTTTTTTTTTTTAATCAAGCGAAGAATTTCATTTCATTTATTTATGGCGTTTTCAATTGGCAATCCGGAATTGTTCTACGAATAGGAATCCCAATTGAACAGTTTTTTTTATTCCGAAGAATCTGAAGTTTGGTGAGAATGTATTGGTTGAGTATGACATGTGTGTATTCGCGCCAAATGTCATTTTGTTTTTGTGCTGTAAACATTTATGAATGTGTGAGTGATTCTGCTTCTGGTTCTGTTTTTAAAACGAGAAGGGAAATTCTCTTCTTTTCAGAATCAGAACTGTCACTTTTGCCCAATTGAACGCATTCAGAATGCTTTTTTTCACTTCCAGATTGCCAATTGAAAACGACATTATTTATTTCCATTTGACAAAGCACTGTCTGAGATAAGCGCGTTAAAACGCAGAAATATGAATTTTTTTAAACGTTTTTTTTTCAACACTTTCCACCTATTGTTCGCCCCCATTGGTCGCAGCCTATTGTTAAGTAGCCTAAAGCCTTCCTCGATTAATGGACTATCCAACACAAAAAGAATTATACCATTCGAACCAGTAGTTCCTGAGATTAGCGCGTTCAAACGAACAAACTCTTCAGCTTTACATGTTAGTATAGATTACGTGCAAGGGAGACTGAATCTATAAATTTATTAAACAAACTTTTTTTTATTTTGTTCATCTTTTCTTTTCCTTTCCTTTTCAAGTAGGTACATATTTCCATTTCACAAATTTGAAAATAAATCAAATGCATAATCTTCAATGCAATAAAAAAAGAAAGGCTTTCCCATCCCGACGAGCAATTTTGAAATAATTAAAATCTTTTCTTTATTTAATTTATAATTCATGTGGTAACTGTGTTTCCTGGTGCTTACGTAATCACAAGATTGTGTTATCATTAAATTGCAGCAACACGCACGCAATTCAATATTCAATCTGAAATGCGCCAAATATTGTGTCAACGAGATAGAAGAAGTGATTACAACGATCAGTGTTTTATGTAGGAAAGGAACATACAGTCAACTCTGCTTAACTGAACTCCGTTTAACTGAAAAATTCGGTTATCTTAAACAATAAATTTAAGACCGAGCCATCTCGAACATTTTCCACCAAAACTCCTTCGCTTAACTGAACTCCGCTTAATTGCAAACTCCGTATAACTGAAACAAAATGTTTTGCCTTAAATTAACATTTCTCACACATTCAACTCCGCATAAGAGAAACAGTTGAACGGAGCCACAATCGTACGCGCATGAAGTACACTAGCGTCATCTACATAAGTTACTTTCAAATCTACGTAGCAATGGAAGAACAGAATATCTGACTGTGCAAGTACCTACTATAATTTACACTGCAATGATGTGATGTAATGTGCAAGTCGTTTGTTGTTGAAAACTGCTCTGATGAAATAGAGATCGTAGAGCCCTAGAAGCCCTCTTTAGGAAGCGTATGATTCTCTTCAATTGCAAAACAGTAAACACAAAACAATTGAATTATTTTTTTTTCTTTAATAATTTTTAATTTTTTAACTAAACATGAACTGTTGAAGAAGTTGAACTCAACTTGAGGATTTTTACGCCCATGTTCTGTATTTCACTTATTGTGAATACACTTTGCGAAAGTGAATTTGGGTGTTCCACAATTCGTTATTGTGAATTGGATTTTCGAACATGAAAATGGATGTTCTGTATTTCGGTTTGTTCCATTTTTTGAAAGCATTCAAATCACATTTTTTATTTCTGTGAATTGCCTGGCATTGTGTTTGGCGTTTTCTAGGTCTTCCTGCAAAATGTAAGAAAGAATTTCTGTTTTTGTCGTTTTTTTGGTATTATTATTGTTTTTTTTTTTATTTTAGGGGAAAACATATGAATATAAGGCAGGAGAAGGTATCAGAAGGTATTATAGGGAGAGGCTTCTCAAGTGGAGACAAAGCCCGGTAAGGTCCGACTGGAACTCCAATACACGCAAAAAACTAGCACACAACAATTGAATCGCCCGGAAGTTCTTGCGATGAAAATGAAGCTTTACCAGAACCTGAACCACAAACAAACAAGAAAAAATTTAGAGAGGCCAGATAAAATGTTAAAATACATGGAAGACCAAAAAGATTTATCTCGCAAAATTCGTCTTCTTATTTTTTCTCTTGCATTCTGCTTCCTTTTTTCATAATTGCCCATAAAATTGCATCCATCTTCAAAACAGAAACAAAATAAAAATGGATGATCCTTCAGTTCTGACAGTTCGAAACAATTTCGAAGTTTTCGAAATCAATCGAATTGAAGAACATGCAATTTTATTTCACGTGAAATTGAAAAGTGATTTTAATTTACTTTCGATCGAAATTCAGAACATGGGCGTTATTCTCAACTTGTGATTTTGGTTTTCCTTAATCACATTTTTGACAATTTCAATTTTTGATTCTCAACTCTCAAGTAATTCAACTTCCGAAAAAAGTAGAAGTTGAAAGACAAATCAATCTCAAATTCATATTTTCAAAAATCAGTGGAGTTGTTAGCGCAATGCGTAGTGCATTGGCTTCCCAATTAGCTGGACTAGGTTCAAATTCCAAAGTGAACTCAAAAAGTTTTTCGATTATTATGAAAAATAACTAGACAGTACATACCACTAATAAAGGAGTCTGATGATCGGCTTGGCACCCGTGAAATAGCTATAACTCCAGCCAAACAAAGGAATTGACGGAAAAAGCCATTGGTGGAAGCACCTCTAAGTTGCTATCGTTGTTCAAAATACATTCATGATATTAATATTTAATTAAAATAATTGTTTGAAACTGAAAATGTTTCGGGAAAACTAGTATCATTTGCCACTAGCCAGTCTTCGTCTCACTTTTGGCAACTTCTTTTGACAAGTCTGGCGAGAGGTTTCTGAAGGCGTAGAAATAGTCGATCTTTTATTATTGATCGTCGTCGGTTTGTGTTTTCGGGTGAGGTTGTTTTTCAATACATTCTCGAAGAGAAGCAATGCCTTGGGGTAAGCTTATTTCGACATCGTTTAGTTCTTTTCTGGCCTTTTGAGCTTATGCGGGACTAATTGGTCGAATGCTGGTAATTTTTAGTTGAGAATGAATTTACAGAAAATGGAATTCAGACCCAACCGTTTCAATTGAAAAAAGTGTGCGGACTGATAAGTTTTTGCACGTAGCTAAAGACGTTTACCAAATGACAATTTTCACCGGTACCTACGTAAAAATTGATTTGACATAAATTCAAATCTTAAGTTGAAATAAAGTCCTAAATATTCCAGGGAAATTTTGAAAAATGAAAGAATCCAACTTTTGAATTTCAACTCTCAAGTTGAGGTTTACAGAAATGAAGAAAAACGATTTTCAACTTATTTCTTAACGCTCAAGTTTTTCTCAACTCTAGAATTGGCCAACTTGCGGGTTTTCTACAAGTTGAGCAATAGTGAAGAGAATGGCTCTAAGTTACTTACTTTATCTTTTGTTTGTTTTTTTTTTTTAAACATGGCAGTATTTAATTTTGACAAAACTCCGCTTATTTGAAACAAGTTTCAGTTATCCGAAGTTCGGTTAACTGAAAACTCTGCTGAACTGAAACAAATTGTCTGCAAAAATAGTGTTTCAGTTAAGCGGAGTCGATTGTACATTGAATATTTTTCATTTGACAACTTTCATTGTTTTCAATTGGAAAGAAAAGATAGAAGTGATTTCTTTTAGCATTTTTGCCATAAACGTAAACTATTACGTTTTTTCAGCATTTTTAAGAATTTCTTTTTTTGTTTACTTCCCTTTTGAGCTTAATGCCATTCCAATCCTTTGCACAATTTTGCATTTATGTCTGCTTCGTGCTTACTAATATTCATTTCAAGGGAATACCTACCACATTTTTCCATTAATTCAATTAAAAACAATCCCCGGAAGCTATTTGAAAAAGCCATTTCGAACTCTTGTTTTTTTTTTGTGTTTTGCTTTCTTTTTTGTTTCTCAACAAGTTCTTAGTACAATTTCATTTGGCGTGCATTACCAACTAATTAATCTTAATACTACCAATGTGCCCGTTAACGTTAGCACTGTCGCCATTACCATCAACCTCACCATCATCATAAACATTGCACCATCAAGTTCATGAATGCGTCACGGTAATGACTTCTAAGTTCTGGCATTCTGACTTGTGGTTGTCGGGGTTTTTGTGCGATTATGCTTTTCGTTATAAATCGCGAAAAATAATACGGTACAGTTCTTGCGCTAATTGCATTTCCGACTGAATAAGGTGCAGCTTATAGACATAATGTCAAAGTCTTGGTTGCATGACTCGATGTCTTTGCTCTTTTGCACGACTCTTATATCTTATTCCCTTGGTTGAATGTAAAAATGTAAATACCCATAGATAGCCCAATTTTTTGTTTAACAATTTTTCTTTGAAGTACATATCAATTTATTCTCTTATGCAATTCATATGTTTGATCAATGGAATTTAAATTTTGTTACCAAACTCATGTAACGTGCCCTTAGCTTTGCCTCTCTATCCCAAGTCAAACAAGAGAAAAAAAAAACAAATTCATTAGCCGATTGCATGCTTGATGCAGTGTACAGCGTTCGTGTTGTAGTGGCAACTTTAACATGTTTGCAATTTAATTTTGAAAAAAGCTTTTCCCAACGACAAACATCAGACACACCAACATAAACACATCGAATAAGACAGCACATAACTAAGAGACCGATAACCTGGGGAAAAGGTGAATTTCGACAGCAAATAAACTTTTCCATTTGTTGAAAGCGAAAATAGCAGTATTAATGGGTAGTTAAAGTTGTACACGCATGTCAAACGAGATAAAACTGATGACTTGAGACATGCATTAAGTTCATTGAAATGACGCCTTCTGTAGAAAATTGGTCGTACTAACTAAGAAACTTGTGGGCTCATTCACAACATCTTTGTACAGCAGAATACAACTCATAAAATAAATAGAGTGGCGCGACAGCTCTTGAAGAGCCAAGGCCTAAGTGGCTTACTCTCATCAACAATTCTTTGGGTGCGTGTGAAGAATTGAGGGGACCTACAATTTAACGCCGATTCCGAACGGCAAAGTTGAGAAGCACTTTTTTATGACAGATTGATACTCTTTGAAGTTTTGTCAGTTCTTCGCAAGAGGCAGTGCCCGTGAAAGATGAAATAAAAACTATGGGCACGAGTATGACTCGAACCCACGACGTTCTGCTTAGCAACCAACGCACCTAACCACTAAGCCATGGACAGCTACAATTACGCCTAAATATTGTAGTTGTCTGTTTATGAAAGAAATTTTCTAATCGGATTAGTATTTCCGAAGATTAACCCGTTTCCGGCGGCTACTAGATCCAGTTAAGATTGAAAGGGAAACTTGAACACTGTCTATTTTCGGTCTAACTGTGTTTGGTCTAAAATTTGAAAAAGCTCCTAGTTTGCCGGAAAATTAATGTTGCGTTTTCCAAACATTCGCCCAAAACAGTAGCAAAATTTATGGTACTAAACGATTTTTGTATGAAAAATTTTAAACGACTAAATTCTTACATGTGATAAGAAATAATAAATACTTGTTATACAATCAATGCCTTTAGTCAACAAACATTTTAAATTAACATTAAAATAATTATAATATACTAGCTGTACCACGCTTTGCAGTGGCACTTTGTGATTGAATGGTTGAGAAATGTGAAACAAAACAAAGAATACATCTTTTAAATTGAAATGTTGTATCGGTCGGGATCATGGGTATTCGAGAAATGAGGACATCTTCACCTTTAAAAGGCCCGATTAAAATCGTTGCTTCCACTACGTATTCATTATTTCCCCGGTATCCCGTTACTCGCTACCCTACCCTACACGCTACCCCGTTACCCTCTACGTCTACATACTCCCGCTTTCCGTCACCCCGCTTCCCCGCTGCTCCACTAACCGCTACCCTGGCCATATATCATAAACGACTTGGTCGATGTTGTATAAAATACTTAAAACCCATTTACGCCACAACGCCCTGTCCAGAAAGGCGTTGTATAAATTTGTGCGACGTCAGAAAATTGTCGAACGGTACTGAGTATATCTACTTAGTGTTTCGACACTCAAAAGCAATCGCAGTAAAACGTTTTCTCCCAAACCGAATTCAGATGCGTTTTCACTTCTTGCACCACAATAGGGAATGAATTGAAACAAGTAGCCATCATGGGAGGACAGATTCCAATACGTGTATTCAAAGCAAATGGGAAGGAATCATATGAACATTTTTGCTGAATGACGTCCGTAGTTAGTAATCATCTGTTCGTCAATTTAAAGGTGTTACGAAAATTGTTGAAACTGCATAAACCGTTCGTCCAGCATATTTTCGACTGTTGAAATTTTCGCGAACTTTTCGTAAGGGTGGATTGCACTGTAATCACAAACATGTAAATAGGATTTTACAGCTTTGAAACGGTCCCTGCTCATAGCATCTTTAATGATATCGCACCAGCTGATAAGACCAATATAAATCCAACAAGGGTACAGGATGCATACCATACTCCATTATTATTTTATTATTTATTCAATTCGTTAATATCTAACGTGAACAGTAATCTTATTCTTATAATCTAGGTTATATATTATACAAAACTATTAAAAAAGGAATCTTTAAACTTTTTGCATTTTAAATTATCATTAGCGGATTCTAAACAAGTATAAAATTCGTTATAAATTGTTATTAATTGATTAAGTGGGCTATTTACACCATAGTTTGATCTACTAAATATATGATTTAAAGGTTGCTGCCGTCTTAAACTTGAGCGACTAAAACTGAAATTTAATTGACTAAGAACTGACGTTGAAGATATCGACCCATTAATAATTCCAGCAATAAAACAAAATTGTATATATTTTCTGTGATTCGTCAAAGATGGGAGGTTGATAAAAGTTAGTCTATCAGAATAAGGGGGGAGGAGAGTCCCTCTAAACCAAGGAAGAGATCGAAGACAGTAACGCAGAAACTTCTTTTGGACTGACTCAATTCTTGTTATATGTATTGAGTAATTTGGTGACCATACAACACATGCGTATTCTAGAATCGGTCTTACAAATGAAACAAATAAAAGCTTGAGAACATAAGGGTCATGGAAGTCACGACCGAATCTTTTAATGAATCCAAGAACCCTATTTGCTTTTTTAATTGTATAATTTATATGATCAATAAATGTTAGTTTTGGATCAAGAACTACACCTAAGTCAGAAAAGACAGAAACCTTACTCAATGGACAAGAATCAAACGTATAGCAGTACGAAAACGGGACTTTTTTGCGTGTAAAACTCATGGTTTTACATTTGTCAACATTTAAGACGAGACGATTATTATTGCACCATTCCCTAAAAGTTGTCAAGTCTTCTTGTAATAGTAAACAGTCAGTGTTCGATTTTATACTTTTGAATATCTTAATGTCGTCCGCATAAATAAGTACAGAAGAGTTTTTGATGATAGTAGTCAAGTCATTAATAAATAAAACAAATAAAATAGGTCCTAGATGGCTGCCCTGAGGGACGCCAGAGTTCACAAGAAATTGGTTAGAACACTCATTTCGAAACAAAACACAGTAACTACGATTTTTTAAATATGAACAAATCCAATTTAAAAAATGATCATTAAATCCTAAAAGCGTTAATTTACGTAAAAGTGTATAATGACACAACTTGTCAAATGCCTTACTAAAGTCGGTAAATATGCAATCAACTTGTCCACGTTTTTCAAACACATCTAAACAAAAGGACACGAAGTTAAATAAATTAGTAACTGTGGATCTTTTTTTAACAAATCCATGCTGACTATCACACACAATTGAACTACAATGAAAAGAAAGGACATTACTTACAATTGACTCAAACAATTTTGGTATCACAGATAATTTAGCAATAGGTCGATAATTCATGATCTCATTCTTAGGACCTTTCTTATATACAGGAATAATAAATGAACTTTTCCAGATATAAGGAAAGTTTGAACTTTTTAAAGACGTATTGAAGAGAATACACAACGGATATGACAAATAAGAAACACATTTTTTTAAAATAGAAGATGGCACACCATCGGGGCCAGGACTGAAACATTCATCGAGTAGTAAGATACTTTGAGTAACCGTTTCCTCACTTATTTCAAAATTTATATCGTTTAAATGAGCAAAATTTTCCGAAAAACAAGAAAAAGAAGATGATGATCCATACCTCATTAAGTCATAACCATAAGCAATCGTATCATACGAATGCTGTAAAATAAATTTTGGAATATTGTTTCAACCTTTGTTTATATGTTGTCAATTTTTGTTTTGTTTTTTGAAAAATTATGATTTTTAATAAAAAAGTTGAAAGTTCAAAAAAATCAATTCAAGTTTTCCAAAATTCGCGTTTTTCAAGATACTCAAAAAGTCGAAAAACACAATTTTGGAAAAGAATCAAAAAATATGTCGATTAGATAATAATTTTCTCTACTAGAATCAATCATTAGTTTACAAAAATGTTAAAAGCCTTACCCCCCACGCGAACAAGTACGACGGTGCGTGTTCACATCGCTCGCAAGAAATGGTTTAACGTTAATATAGCAATGCAGCGTTTTCTGGGTCAGCTAGTAATAAAACGCACTTTTTTATACAATTTTAAAATCATCCCTTTTTTTATCCTGGGCAAAATAAGGTGTCCTCATCTTTGGCCATATCTCAGGAACGGCTTGGCCGACTTTGTAAAAACTTCTTAAAAAGCATCTAGGTACACTTTTTTTCGATCTTGAGAATGCATTCAAAAGGAACTAATTTTTATAATTCGGTTTAGTTGTTGCAATATCCACTTTTGAAAAAATTATAACATATCCGTCTCCGATTTCAAGGTTTCTGTTCCCGTTTTTGAATTTGAATTTCATTGATTGAAACCCGATAAAAAAAGGAGAGAGGGAGAGGAGTAATTTCTGTATGGAGGAACACTTTACAGAAATATGTAAATGTTACTTCCGTCTGATTTTTATACTGATACTTTTTTTATTGCGCCCAAATAACCTTTTTTTAAACAAAAGTGGGAATAATAGGGTAGAGTCGGCACCCTTCGACAGTGGGGCACCTTCGACAGTCACTATTATCTCTATGTGTAGACCTTTAAAAATTCTGTAAAAAATTGTGGATGTGCCCTTAATCATGCCAAACATATGTCAAAAATTTCACCAGTCTGGCTTCAAATCCCGCCAAGATAGGATATAAAACATTTATTTGGACCACGTGATATAATTTTCAGGTTAAGTTCTTAAGATTTTCGTAGTCGTGTTTTTAATTTTTACTAGCAGTGAAGTTGTTTTTTATATACAATACTTTGGTCTTATTTATGTTTTCAAAGCTAATTTGATTTATCTTACTTTGGGAAATAATAAAAAAAAAAAAAAAACATCAAGTGGGGCACTAACATTATAATGCATTAATTTTCAAGAATGTGCATTGCTGTCGAAGGTGCCCCACCCTGGGGCACATTCGACAATTTTCTACTTTTTTTTAAAATTAAAAAAAAAATAGTAAACATTTTTTTTTTAAATCTAAGGTTCCGCCAATATGTTGATAAAATCATAAATTTAATAAAAAAAAAATTAGTTTTTGAAAAAAAAAAATGATTTTGTGTATTTTCTGTTAAGGTGTCGAAGGGTGCCGACTCTACCCTAGTATTTGTTCAAATTTAAATTTGAGGAATATTCAAGCTGCTTTTTGAGAAATAAGACTGATGCTTTTTTGGTCATACATATACAATAAAAACTAATTCCTTAAATTTTCTTAGACCACGCCCTTAAAAGGTTTAAATTCTTTGTTCCTGCATTTCGTATTCATTGCAACTTGTGAAATTCTTATCTGGTTTGATTTTCAAAAAAGCCATACAAATCAACATTATATCCTTTGAGCACACAAGTTTACCTTTGCATGTGTTAGTTTTTTGTATCTATCTACATCATAAACACAATATTCACTGCATAGAAATAGAAATAGAAACTCGTCTACATTTTCTACAAAAAAAAAAAAAAAAATAAAAGAAAAAAGTAAGTTACTCCTCTTTCCTTGCATGAGTCGTGGGGTTCTCTTTTGTTTACATTCTTGACTCTTTAATGGCTCCTGTCAGTTCATACAGTTCATATACCTTCTTGATGCCATAAAAATTGCGAAAGCGCATTTCTCGAATATAAACATTGTGTCATAGCCACTCCATCCACTGCAACCAAAACCCAGGAAAAAAACAAAACAAACACACAAGAGACAGCTTTTTGTTTGCTTCCCTTTTCCGCCCACAATATGGCCGCCACCTACTTGCGCTTATTTGTACTCTTGTAATGTTTTTGTGCTTGGCATCGTCGTCGTGAGCTGTTTTGTGTTTTCTATTTTTCTAGCAACTCGCTGCTGGTCTGGTCACCCAAACCTCTTAGACTCGAATGAATAGATACAAATAATAATTGTTCGCGTTTCGTTTGCGACTTGTCTGTGTTGCTCTGCTAGCAGCTGATTTTTTCACTTAGACACAGCACCAGTACAGCAACAAAAGGCTGGCTTCGGTTTGGTTCTGATGGCAATTTGTGAGACTTGAAAGTTTGTCGAAGGCGCTATTTGGCATCAGTTGTATTCGACGCGTGGATACTAACAAAAGGAGTTTGTTTTAGCTCGTGTTTTCATATAAATTAAAAGAACAAAAATCAAATTGAATTGTTTTGGTCTCAGTGTGTTTTTTTCTGATCAAGTTTGTAAGACAAATTTACAAAATCCTTAAATTTTCAATTGAAACAAAAAGAGTGTGTGCAAATCTTCACAGTGCTCAAGAAAGTGATGGCCATTTGTATCTAACACGGTTGCGATATTTTGCTTTAAAATTGTCAATCAATGCATTTTTTTTTTGAGGTTCGCTCGTTCTAATTTCTGATTAAAATCTGCAATTTCTATTTTTATATAAACACGCCGCTGGCGAGTGTCAGCAGTGCGATTTGTAATCCCAATTTGTTGTTTGTTTTTAATGAAACATATCTTTTGTTTAATAAATTAAAAGTTTATTAGGGGCAATTTAATATAAATTTAATTAATCTCTGATCGTTTTTGAAGGTCAAAAATCATCTGGTACTTCTCGAGGTTTTCATAACGTTGTAGATTTTGATTAGAATCACAAAATATGACGTTTCGAGCTATCAGTTAAATTCAACTGAAATGTGCACAAGATACCGGTAATCCCTATAATCGATGAGTTTAAATGCGACTTAAGAAAACGACTGGAAAACATTAAACTAAAACTCGATGTGCGGTTAATATCTTGAATTTATTCAGCTGCTTAAGAGAACTGGTTTTAGCAGATATTTATGTGTTTTGGAACAAGTAGTGTTGGTTTAAATCACGTTTTGCTTTTGATGCTGGCAACATTATTTTTTTGTTTTCTTTATTTTGAGGGTTGGTTTAACACGCAGAATTTATCTGCTAAGTTAATATTATTCCAAGCTGAACATATTTACAAAAGTTCAAGCAAGTTTTTGGAAGGAAATTTTAAAGCTTACTTGTGTTTACTTAGCAATGTATTCTGTTTTATGGAAACACAGGTGTTGGATATTGAATTAATGACAAAAATTATGGGCTTGCTATCGAAATCGCAGGATTTCGATTCCTTTCTGTCTAAATCGAAGGAGTGAATTTGTGTATTAAAATTGCCAAGAAATTTCAATATGTTGACAAACTTTCTGCAGTTTTGTACTCTCCTGTCTTAAACCGTGTCGTTTAACACTTTCTATATTGCTTTCTTAGTCTAAGGAAACAGTGATTTGCGAAAGTGTCGATGTCTTAATTTAAAGCGGTATATAAACGTTTCCAAGACGTTGCCGGCGGTATTGGATGTCCATTCTTGGTGACACTAATTCGTAGTTTAATACATCTTCTTCGCTCCCGTCTCAGGGAATACAAAAATAATGCTGTGGCAGACATATCCTTGTGTAAAACCTTGTGTGACATTAAACGCATTTGTGAGCTACTGTGATGGAACAGAATTCGATCTCCAGACTTTGCTTTGTAAAGCACACTAAGTTCGATGGATCCTGTAATTTTTAAGTTCCTGGGATTTCCCCAAAGTTGTTGAATACGGTACACAAAAACTTGATAGAAGGTTTAACTCAGGTTTAAAAGGCATATTAAATTGGTACCGTTCAGATAGGCTTTTGCTACGCAGCATCGCAGTTAAGCCTTCTGTTTTAGTAGCAGTAGTAGAAATTGCGGCCACGAGCAGTCTAGATCGGTGACCCAATTAGCGTTGGTCGCGCCGTTTTGAAACCATAAAACAACTCGCTTGACCTATAAAATTAAAAAAAGGATTATGTAAAATTCTGAGTTTTTGTTTTGAGTTCGCTAGCTGGCGATCTCAAGTTCGAAGAGGAACTGAAACAAAAATACGCCTCAAATCAACTTTGTTGCGTTTAGAAGGGAGATCAAATCTTTGCTCTTGAGCTCGGAAAGCTCATTAAGGGCATTGAAGAAGGACTTTCCCAGTGATTTGGCTCTCGTTTTGCCTAGGGCAGGGCACTTACACAAGAAGTGAAGAACAGTTTCCCTTTCTCGCTGGTCCCCACAACAGATCTTGCCCTTCATAGAACCAGAAAAAATGTTGACTCTTTCCGCCAGTGAGCTATGAAGGGCTGATCCTTGCCTTGCCAGCTCGTCAGCCCGTTCATTGCCCTCAAAGCCACTATGACCCGGAATCCTGAGTCCAATTTTCATGCCGGCTAACTCACTTCGGCATTGTTGAACTAATTTGGAGGATGATGTGGACGAGCCAATCGCTTGAATAGCCGCCTGACTGTCCGAAAAGATAACTCTATTGCGGTTTTGATTTTGATATAGTTTAAGTAATTTGCATGTTTCCTTAATCGCGAGCAGTTCAGCCTGAAACGCACTAGCAAATTCAAGAATCTGAAAAGACCTGGAGACATTTAAAGACTCAGAGAAAACTCCTGCACCAACCCCACACTCCATCTTTGAGCCGTCAGTGAAAATAGTTTTGTCGAAGCCTCTCGTCACCAAGTCATCTTCCCATTCTTTTCGAGATAGAATGATAACTTTAAAATCCGCACTGAGGTCCACAGTAAGAGTGCAGTAGTCTGTTCTAGACAATGTTCTTTCCTGTTTTCCTCATACTACGACCATGAGCTTCTCATGATGCTGTCCATGTTTCTTTTTGAAAATTTGATTTTCATCTCTCTTTTTCGCCTGGAAAAGCTTACGGGGAGCTATCCGATTGCTGTTTTGCAATGGCAATGCTTCAAATGGTTAAATACACTTGATGCTTGTGGCAAGCTAGTTCTCAGGAAATAAGTGGAGACACCTACTTCTAATAGCAACATGTGGAATATGCTTGGCTATAACAAAGTAGTAGTCGGAGTCAGTTTTCGAACTCCGTGAAAAGTACCGATATCCTGCGTTCTACAGAAGTTTTCTACGTCGGCGTCGATTTACGAGGATAACAAAATCTTTTGTCGCAGGTGATGTGTTGCAGTAATTTCTGAGGAATTCGTTGACTTACAGTCTTTAATTGAAAAAGTAAGCAAGTCTCTTAAAAAAACCTACGCTTGCATTCCTCTTTCTAATTCATTGCCAAATATAATTCCCAAGTTATGACGCGACCGACCGACGACGTGGCAACAAAAAATTTTTCAAAATATAATTTCCTTGTGGTTTTTGTGTTCTTTTTTTGAAATAATAAAAATTCTAGAGTTTTCCGATCAAAGTCCAATTTATGCTCATAAATTATTTGAATCACAAAATTTTCCTCCTTTTTGTTTTTCTCAAAATTAAATTAAATGTTGATATACAAGGCCAAATATCTCAAAATTTTCCTACATTCAAACAATATTTTTATACTTTGTTCTTTTTATTGTTTCATCCATCCAGAAACAGATCGGTGTCTGCTTGGAAACCAGTCGGTGTTGCATTTTTAATTTATTCATCATTTATTGCTTTGGTTTTGAAAAACCAAAAGAATAAAATAAAAAAATTAACAATTAAACTTTGATCTTTTGCAGAAATGCATGCGGCAGACTTCTGATACTTTTTTGTGATTAAAAACTTACAAAATTGATTTCTTGTCGCGCATGTAGGCGATCGCTATCTCGATTGATCTGTGTTGATCCTTTCAAACTGATAGAGTCTATATTTGGACAGCATAAAATTTGTGTTTATTATTTCCTACAGTTGTTTAGGAGATCTCATATTTTATTTGACAAAATAAGAGTCCGAATATTTTATTTAAATATCTGCTGGGTTGTGTTCAAAGTTCAAAGTGACTTCTTAATAGACCGTCCAAGGTAATTAATTTCTGTTTGTTTATCTAAAAATACAACTAATTTGGTCAGCCAAACAAATCCGAAATACCTACAACAATTTGAGCCAGAAGCAATTAGAGATATTGATAGACTAGAACAATTTACAAACTTTTTCAATTAACAAAATCAATTAATGACAACTAGTGTGTATTTCTTTTTATGTATCCCAATAAACTAGTTCAATTTATTAATGCATTTTGAATTATCAGGAACAAACATTGCGCTTGCAATGTCCCGGCAACCAAAAGTCGGCAAAATCCCCAACAAACTATTTTGCTTCAAATAAATCACAAATGATACATTCACCTTTCTGATCTCAGACAATTTATCAGAAATAGAAAAAAAAAAAAAAAGTTCGCATAGTAATAAAATTAAGTTTCCTGTTTGTAGTTTTCATTCTCTGACTCAGCTTTTAAGCCGTCAATACGAAAAAAAAAACTACAAAAAATATCAAATTCTCTAGCATGCTCACGAAAGGGAAAAAACAATTCTTGCATGCATTTTACACGTGAATAATAAATATTGTTATTCATTTTTCAACACGTTAAAAATGAGAACTTTGTTTTTTTATTGTGTTCATTCTTATCAGCGATTTCAGCGCCAACAATTAAAAATTGCACTTTTCTCAGACTAAACGCCCATTTTTCACTACGTTGCAACTGCAATGATCGCCACAAAGACGACGACGTGATAATAATTTGCATGGGGCTAGGAAGTCGAAACAAAATCACAACAACGAGTCACCCTTAGCTCACAAGTTCTACGACACCCTTGTACTTGACTTTTGTTGTCAAGCTAAGCTATGGTTTTGTAATATAAATTCTGACGCGTTTTTAAACATACAAGGGTTTCAAATCAAAAGTTCGTATTATATTTTCGTTTCTATAGTGAAAGGTGAATTCTAATGAGATTATTTTTTTGTATATGATATTTTTAATGTGACCATGAAATTTATGATTATGAATATGTTTTGCACATAAAAAAATATATTTTATAAAAATAATTAAATCGTCCTACATAAATAGAGTACACGCAAAGGTATCATGACGTGATAGTGCCTTAAGCATTAAGAGAAGAGTCAAACACATATGATACTTGTCACGTATTTTTAAGTGATAGCAATGAGTTCAATGGAGGAGATTCTATTTAAATCAGATGTTCTAGGAACATTAACATAAAAAAAATTATATTTAGCAAGCTGTTTAATGGTTTTGAGAGCATTAAGTTAGTGTAGATAGAAATATGATTCATTTTTTTAGTTTTCGGTTAAGTGTCAACGTTTGGCATTGATATTTTTATATATGATGTTTAAATGATTTCATTAAGACAACCTTGATTGTTGTTTGTTTTCATTTCGGTATTATCTTCAAATGTGAAATGAAAGACGACGTTTTAAATTTCCAAGTTATTAAGGATTCATTATTCTTAAAACTAACATACCTACTCTCTCTAATATTGACCTAAATTACCTTTAAAGACTGATATTCCTTTTGAAGTTTCCATACAAAAGTTGAATAAAACACACATCCACTTCAATTCAGCTACACTAGCTCTTTTAGCCTTACTTACTTATGGTGGCGCTACAGTCTAGGTCGGACCAAGGCCTCATCCAACAAACGTCTCCAGCCAGCTCGGTCCCTAGCTAGCTGTCTCCAGTTTCGCTCGTCAAGTTGGTTCAGGTCCTCTACCATCTGTGTGCTCCACCTGAGTCGCGGTCTTCCTCTTCTTCGACGTCCTTCCGGGTCGGATTTGAAGAGTCTTCGAGCCGGAGCATTATTTTCCATTCGCTCTACATGACCCAACTATCTAAGTCGTTGGACCTTAACTTTTCTGGCTAGTTCAGTGTCAATCTTCGTCTCCATTCTCCATTTATGCAGACAGGACGAAAACTCACTCGAAGAATTTTTCTCTCGAAGCAGGCCCAAAGTGTTTTCATGGTCCATGTCTCTGCACCATACATTTGGACCGGGATGATAGGGTTTTGTAGAGTGTCACTTTAGTTTGATTTCAGCGCTGGTGTTGTTGTCTGAGTTGATAGCGGATCCTAGGCAGACGAAGTCCTTGACTACCTCGAAGTTAAATTTGTCTATATTGACGTTTGCTCCAAAACGTCGATGTTGGTTGTCCTTTCTTGTTTACAGAATTTGCTTGGTCTTGCCCTCTTTAGCCGCTAGATCCATCTTCCTGGCTTTCGTCTCAAGACTCAGAAACGCTCAACAATTATGTCAATGTCGTCTGTATATCCTAGCAGCTGGACGGACTTTTGAAAGATTGTGCCTCTGGTGTTGACGTTGGAGTTTTGCACAATCTATTCAAGAATGATGTTGAAGGAATCGCATGACAAAGCATCGCCTTGTCTAAAACCTTTTTTTACATCAAATGCGTCCGTTAGGTTTTTTCCGACCATGATGGAACAGCGTGAGTTTTCCATTGTCATCCAACACAGAAGGACGAGTTTTTCTGAGGTGTCAAAACTAGACATTGCTCTATATAGTTGGTCTCTATAGACGCTATCATACGCGGCCTTGAAATCGATGAAAATGTGGTATGTGTCGATTTGAAGTTCCTGGGTCTTCGCCAGGATCTGCCGTAGATTGAATATTTGATCGATGGTGGACTTTCCGGGTCTGAAGCAACATTGATAAGGACCTATCAGGTTGCTGACGAAAGGCTTCAAACGTTCACACAGCACGGAAGACAAGGTCCTTAAAGCCATGTTTATGAGACTAACACCTCTTTTGTTGGTGCAATTTAGGGGATCTCCTTTCTTGAGGATCGGACATACGATGCTGAGGTTCCATTCGTCGGGCATGCTTTCCTTCGACCAAATTTCGCAGATGAGGCTGGTGCATGCTCTTAACCAAAATATCTGCAGTAGCTTTGTACAGTTCGGCGGCTAGCCCGTCCGCTCCAGCGGCTTTGTCGCAGTCGCAAAAAAAGGAAAGAAATACTAAAAGCGACATCTGTTTTAATTTAGTCGAGACAAGCTTTTTCTGGCATCTAGAATAATTAATTAATAATATTAAACCCATTATTCCCCTGTTACTCATTGGGCTAGTGTTTTTTTCCGTTTCAAGTGGAAACATCGTCAAATTCATTCAGCGTAAAGTTGGCTACTGGTAGTCCATTTATAAACATGAAGGTAAAAGAACCATGGTCCCAAATAACTGTCCCTACGAGGTGGAATGGATCAATGAGTCCGCAAGGTGGAGGAACAACATCCTAATCC
The DNA here is from genome assembly GCA_943590905.1 of Sphaerophoria taeniata. Lineage (NCBI taxonomy): Eukaryota > Metazoa > Arthropoda > Insecta > Diptera > Syrphidae > Sphaerophoria > Sphaerophoria taeniata. Next base: position 16,284,689 of record OX016540.1, on the reverse strand, counting down.
TAGTTCCCAATTATGTGGAAAGGATTAAAAACCATGGGAGCAAAAGAACAAATAGTATTTATGATATCAACCGCTTCCCAATACTATTTAGCAAGAAAAATGGTACTTTTTAATACTTAAGGTATTGTTAGTACTATCTATTCCCTTTTCATTTTCTCTACAATTGTACGCTTTCCTACCAATACTAAAAATAATAATGTCGTTTTCCATTGGTCTTTTTTTGACGTTTCTTCTTCTACCTCCAATCTCCAATGGAAAGGGTTATGATGTATGTGTCATTCTTCGGACGATTCTGTTTTCAAAACAGAAGAGTTCTGCTCTTCTCTGAAGCATTCCGTCTGTCAAAGTCAGTCCAATGGAATGGTTTCAGAAGACTTCTGGACTCTTCCGAATGCTTCTGCACGACCAATGGAAAACGACATAAATATTAAATTACACGTGCACCAAATACAATATCTTCACTGTGGATATACAAGTAGAAGAAGAATCCAACTGGCGATAGCAAACGTTAGAATTTGTTTCAATGGTGCAATTATTGAAAACTCTTGTGTATTCCGATAAATAGTTTGTTGTTCATCATTTTTAAGTTTTTACTGAGAGTTAACGCCTTTAACCGTTTGCTGTAATTTTAAGGTTTCAAAGAACTAACGCGAAACAAAATAGTAACAAAATTTAAAAAGCTTTTGACATTAGTAGCAGTAACGGTAGATTAGATACGTATTTTTGGGAAATCCTACTTCACTACTACAATTGATAGCTATGCCAAGAAAAAAAACCTTCGTCATTTATGAAAACATCTACAGTTCACATCCCAATTATTTGTTGTCATTTGTCATGCCTGATCTACAGTTCAGGGTACACCTTTGTCTTTGTATGTGTCATAAAAAAAAAATGATTTAAGTTTTTAATAATAGTTCCTTCTTCCCTTACTCAAAATGTAAGGCTTAAATGGTGTTTTTGTCATAAATATACATATGGGTATGAATTTTTGGTCAAGGCGTTTCAAGTCCCGGTCCTATCCCCCATAACTGCGTCAATTTATATTCCATTATTTTAAATGCATTTTTTTTTTTGTTAATTTTAACGACCATTTTGGCAGACATCAACAGTAACTTCAGCAAAACGCATAAAACACTTTACCATTATCATGTGAGACTTTTATTGTCTTTTTGTTTAAGTGACGGTTACGGTGATGATCATGACGAAGACGATAGGGTTAACTTGGTTCATTGTCAACCAGTATATTACTTGTCTACCGATCGTTGAACTTTTTTTTACAAACTGCGTCCATCCATAACAATGTTTATGTTCATAGTGCTCATGTTCATCACTTATTTCGCGTTGCAAAAAAAAATTAAAAAAATGCGCAAAAAAACAGCAAGCTGACGAAAGAAAATATGTATTCTTCAACAAACAAGACAACACAAAAGCGGATACAATCACCCGCAATCGCGTTTACCGGCTGCGTTCGTTTGTCTGTCGGCCGTTCGTTAAGCTGTAATAAAAGTAGTAGCTTCGAATTTCCCAAACAAAGATCTATAAGAAGCAGTCTGCGATGAGTTGGGACTTGGGACGTCAAAACAACTGTTCTTTTTTCTCTTGTTTTTCATTTTCAATTGTATTATAAGTCCATTTAAAATTATCCTACACAGCAGTTTAATTGGAATGTGTACATAAATATCCGAATAGATGGGATTCTTCAGTACAACTAGGCGAATAAAATGCAAATGAATATTGAAAACGTCAGAAGATATCAACTACACAGTCTTGGGTACCTTTTGGAAGTTGCGAGACTTGAATATCATTTTTTTTTTAATCAGCGGCAATTTAATAATTTTAGCACGTTCCATGCAATAATTGCCATCACTGCAGTCGATTCGATAGTTGAGTGATTAGAAGAAATACAAGAAAATCAGCCGATAGTTATAAGCAGGACTCGTGGGTAAATGATCTTAGAAAATGGGAAGCTTTTCGTCTTTGTTTCTTACAATATCAAAGAATTTTAAGATGACAGACGTCATAAGTCGTGCGTACGCACAAACAGTATTTCTGAGTGTCGAAGATCCTACAGAAATCTTAAATTTTATTACACACCAATGTTACGTTTCACTTTCAATATTACGTTACAGCTCACCGTCACAAAAACAAGATTTTAAACAAAAATTGATATGCGTAGCGTAAATAAAATTGCGTAGACACAGTTCCCTGTTGCTTCATTAACAATTTTAATAAAAAAAAAATTGTTTACATTTTTCCTTTTCGAAATTCGAAATTTTAATTAAGAATTGTAGTATTTTTGTTTACCTATTTTGCGTTGTTTACTAAAACTTCTCTCAGTGATCAATAACACTCAAATGAATAAACATTTCACTTTATTAAGTTCATAATAATTCTTTATCCCCCGAAAAAAAAACAATGTAAACATCCTACAATGGGCTCTACCATAAATTTTATAACTTTCTCTGTTTATATCGAAAAGATATAAACATTTGTTTTTTTTTTGTTTGTCGATGGAACTTTATCCAAAACTGTTCTGTTTCTGTTTCTTAACAACACAAACAAACAGGTCTAAAAATAAAATCGTGAAGTTTATTCTCAACCGGTTATCATGGCTCCTTAAGTGGTGTTAAAGCTCATTTAGGATGGGTTTTGATATCTTTTCTTAATTTTGTTGCTGATTTTTTGTTTATTTTCAACCAAGACTCCAAACTAGTTAAAGATATTCAAGAATTAAATGTCAACTGAGTCATGGAAATTATATTATATCTGCCATTGTGTAAGCAGCAATTTATTAATGCAAAAGTTATTGTTCGTTGATGTCTAAAGTGCAAGTGCATCCAAAGTCACAAGCAGGGTAGGTCTAAGTACACAAGTCAAACCTTTGTTAGCAAATGCGATTGCATTGAAGATAATTATGTGAACAATTACTAAGAAAGGTGTGTGTTAATAGATTTTTATTTATTTTTTTATCGCAAATGATTAAAATTTCAGTAAAAGGCAGTTTCAGGTTATCTGGTAGTAATTCCAGCAAAAGTGGAAAGTTTAGAGCAGCAAATGTTATAGAATTAAAATAAATGTTGATGGTTGAAGAAAATATTGTGCAATGACACACCTGATGGTCGACTCTCTTTATCTAGTTACTTGTCTGATCCAAAGCAGATTTATTGATATGTAAATTGCTAGTCATCGATTTATTAATTTTAAGATCAATTACAATTATTACTTTACATTAAATTTATTGATGGGTATTATGAAGCATAAATATTTTAAGAAAAAAATTCAATTCAAGGTGAAATTACGATTATGAACAAAAAGTTTTAGTTGCAGTTTCTTAGGCAATTATTTTTTCTGATTTCTAACGACTAAGGAGGCTTTTTGTCTCAAAAATTTTAACCAATGTATCGACTCTGAGGTTGGACTTGGACGTTTTTATTTCAGCTTGTGGCTACAAACTGGACCCTATTGGGAATAAGATTTCCCTGGAAATATTTCCCACGTTAGAAAAATTCGTATCGTAAATAATGTTTGAAATTCCCCTAGAAATTTATTGCAATCGTGAAAACTTTTCCCATGAGAAATTTCTCATGATTTCTCTGGAGTTTTTTCCCATTTATTTTGATTTAGAAATCGCCAGCTAAAGCCTTTTTGTAGTAGAAAGAAAGAATTTACAGACTAAAAAAAAAGTTTGGCTTCAGTTTCAGGAGTAGAACGTCTTCCAGGAATAGAATTCGAAATAGGAACGGTCCACAAATCCTTGGAAGCAATCTTTAAGCCTACTTCAAAACCATCTTCTAGAATCGACAGATGGGTTCTTTTTTTCGGATTCAGTTCTTTAAATTTGAAATTGTCTATCAGCCTTAAAAATTTAACACATACCAGATTCATTTTCAAGATTAAGCAATATTCAAGATGCGGATGCGGACTCCTTCAACAGAAATTGTGAATACAACGTTTGTGCAATCATATAGTGAATGTGGTTCTCCATGCCACGCCAAAGACGATTGGACTGCTAGTACTAAAAATAAGTTAATGATTTGAACTGTGCACCTTGGGGAACTTACCTCTTTGTGGTTCCACCGAAGTTCTTTTCATTTCATCTTCTTTTCCAAAGTCCTAAAATCTGACAAAAAATAATTTCGCTTTCAAAAACGAAAGCCAAAAGTCTAAAAAATTTATTTATTACACAGAATAGTCAGTATTTCATAATTTTAAATGAGCGCAGAAGCTAATTCTTTGCTCCATTTGAATTCATCAGTCATTTTTATTCAGCCTTATCATGAATTCCGACCGAACAGCATTCCGCCCGGAATAAAAAACCTTTTTCCTTTTCCCTTATTGAGAAATCCGGGCGAAAAAAATCTATATTCGAAAAATTCCCCGGCACCAATCATTCCGGGTGAATCGAACGATATTTAAGCTTAAAATTTTCACTTTTCTTTTGGTGACGAAAAGATAAACAATCTCAAAATTCGAGTTAAAATGTTAACAATTTATAATCGTTGGAACTTAAAATGAATTTAGAAATATGAAATATCAGAAAACCGCCATGAAATATCTTCAATTACATGAGCGCACTACAAACTAGTGGACAGATGAATCTGCCGAAATCACTTGGTCGATATATCCGTTTGTTAGGCGTTTGACCAAATTCTCTATTTGAATTTTCTTAAGAATGCAATACTTTTCATAACCTTAAGACTGCATTTCAAAAGATAAACAACGAACTGCATTTGTTCAACATAAACTATCGTCGGTCGTTAGTTGAAATCTCAAATAAGAATATTTAAAAAAAATACCTTCTGAAATCAAAATCTATTTATTTTAACTGAAAATTACTTCACATTGACATCGAAGTTGCCAATACAGTGATAGAAAACTGAGCAAAAATTTCCCATTTGCTTAAATTGGTTTTCAAAATGATAAAAAATAGAACTGAAATCTTACAAATTGCGCGTCAATAGCATCAAAAAATTAAAACTTTGAGTTGAACAAATTTTTCCTTCAATAAACTAGCCATCTGGATTGAAAGTTAAGCAAAATATTAAAATGTTCGGTTATTTAAAAGGGAAATATGTGGGATATTTTCATTTCCTTGAAAACTGTGTTTTCTTCTACAAGTATGCTATCACTATTCTTTCTATTAGAAATGTCAATACAAATTCGAAGAGAAATCTTGTTCGGGTGAGATTCCCGATAGCTTTTGAAATTCCGGGCGAATAGAATTCATTCGGGCGGAATTCTGTTCGGGCGGAATTGATGATAAGGCTGATTCATACAGCAACATCATCAACATTCAACATACAAACATGAAATAAAGCAAATAAAAAAAAAAGGAAAGAGTAGATAAGGAACGTCAAAAACATGCTGGAAAATTTCTACTCATGCGTGTTCATTAGGGTGGTCGTAAAAATTCAATGTCGGAATTTCGTCGATGGGAACCCCAGAAATTGTGCAGTTTATCCAAATTTTAAGATAGACGAAGTTTTAGCACGATTTCATTTAAGACCACTTTCATGAGAAAGTGTCGAGTGGTTTCGGAGTTATGTCTCCGAAACATCGTTCGTCAGCGAAAAATCGTCCGAACGTCCGTCGGCACGTGTTAACGTGCTCCAATCGTCTATCTTAAAATTTGGTTAAAATGCACATTTTCCGGGGTTCCCATCAACAAAATTCCGACATAATTTTTTTCCCATAGAGACTACGACCACCCTAGTGTTCATCTGTTTCATCTTTTCGTTCTTCCTTTCTCTTTCGCACTTCATTCATGCTAGAACAAACATGCGCCGTGTAATACCGGACTAAATAATTTTGATTTTTAAAGTTGGAAGTTTTTTCCCTTGGAAATTCATTCCGAAGGAAATCCATGATAACTAGAAATATTTCTTGGGAATTAAATTTTCCGTGAGAAAAAAAAAATTCTTGGGGGATTCCCGATAGGGCCCACTGTTTCCTACAGTCAGACGGTATTATATTATTATATCAAAAATCCGATAAAATTGCCTAAAGAATACCGGTGATATCTATAAAATAGTGGAGATGCTATAACATGATCGTTTCCCTCTGTATGCTGTCACACCACCTCACAGTCACACGCATGAAATTTATGAAAATAATACCTTTACACAGTGCGGCATAAAAGGTCTTACAATCAACGTTAGGATAGTTACAACAGTAACAAAGAGTTTCAACTGTCAAAAATGTTTTTATTTCTTTTCACTTACTATTGCCAGGTTTTGTCCCGCAAAATTGAATCCATGATCTGGATTGTTGTAATTTGTTCGATACCATTTTTGAAACAAACAAATTTGCCTTAGTTTTTTTTTTTTTTCGACGGAAAATCCACATCACGGATTGCTGACCAAGTCGTTTACTTAACAAGATCCCCAAGTTAAAGTCGTAAAATCAAATTATTTTTGAAATGAATATGCTCGACATGTTTCTGTACACGTATCACGCTATCACGTTGACCTCAGATTTTTTGAAGCAATTGCGTTAAGTTCAACCGCCAAGCAAGACACACCTTTTGATTGAAATATGTGAATTACATTAGCCGTGTTTTATTGGGAACTTAGCTCAGCTCAGTAATAGGAATTACATGTCAAACAACAACAACCGAACACTGAGTAAAAATATGTTAGGAATTTCCTGAAGATAAGGTTTTAGCAATTCGACACTTGAGTTTTTCGTTAATCAAATGTCAAAACCTTTTGGAAGAAAATAGTTTTTCACCATAGAAACTCATGTAAAAAAAATTGCTTTCAGATAGGTCTCAAGATGGCGTTTGAAAGCTTTCGATAAATGATGTTCTGGTGAACGAAACTCAGTTTAAAACTGACTATAGCTTTTTATTGGAATTCCTATTACTGAGCTAAGCTATAAGTTCCCAATAAAACACGGCTATTGATTCAATTATTATTTTAACTAATTAATAAAATATTAATATATTTTAATTTCTTACTTCTGACTCAAACAAATCTTTCCATTCAGTTATAGATTCGCACCAAGAACTTTTTCTAGCCGCCACTGTATTTTACTCAATATCGAGTTGTGAAATTCTTGATAAATTTCATAACATGTTCCAATTAAAGTCATATCTAAAAGTAATAATCAATTGAAGCGGTTCTTGATAAAACACCAATTTACTACACATCTTCAACAGTAACAGACATCTTCAAATGCTTTTTCTTTATAAATTTCTGAGTGCATGATAAAAAACAATTAATTAAAAGAAATAAAAAGTTACATCAATAAAACGAAACCTATATTCAATATTTTCACCGACTATCTTCAGTCTGTCTTGTCAAAGTGATAAATAATAATAATTCTGTTTCGTTGACATCAAAGGCGCATCAACACTGCACGATCCAATGTTTTGTCATGAGGATCATTATTTATTGAACTGTTGATTATTGCATATTCACTTTGCAATTGTATTTGTACGGAAAAAAGTTGTTATTGAATTAACAAACCAGAATCTACGGTGCAGACTAGAAGTCTACTTTTACAATAATTTATTGATTGTGCTCTTGAAGTTTTTTTTTTAATTTATTTTCTAATATAATAATTGAACCAATTAAAGTGAATCGCGCCGACATTTAATGTTTTTTTTTATTTACTGTTTTAATTCGTTAATAAGTTCAATAAGCTAACATGCTCTTTAATTTCACGCTTTTGTCTGATCTCTGACATTGAGAGTTATTGAAGGTAAAAAAAACTTATCACTTTTTAAAAAAAGCTGTGTTTTCAAAAGACTTTGTCCGTTGAGTTATATTTTGACAATGATTCATCGGTTGTCAATAAATGATAAAATAACAATGAACCAAATTTCCAATATGGCCGCAATCAGAAGCCATATTGCATCCAACTGCTGCCTTTCAAAATGTACCTTGAGTTCCAAATCAATTTTGTTCAACAGTAAAACCATTATTTTAATCCTAAAACACACCTCCATATGTAAAGTGTTCATTACATTCACCCTGACGTCAATATATGTAGTTTTCTGCCCTTAGTCTGTTATATGATCCATCAACCCCACCTGTTGTTGAAATAAAATTCTCACAACAAACTGCTTAAGTGATAAGCTTATCTTCAACTTTATTGAACATCAATTCAAATAAACAACAACTTATTTCAATAAAAATCCATTTATCACGTCTGATGTCCTTCAAAAAACACACAGAAAACAAAACTGCACATTAAATACGATTCTCCTTAATAATTTTTGCCATAAAAACCATAAAAAAAATGATTTGTAATTATAAACCATAATCGTAACCATTGAAAGGGTGCATTCTTTTTCACCCTTCAACTCGACTTTAGTCGGTTATTGGAAAGCTTGAAAACAAATTAAGTCTTATCGAAAAACTTAATCTTATCAGTGCTTCTCTCCTATCAGGCCCCCTTATCGCTATCAGCAGATTTGCACACACTCTTCAAGTTAAATTGAAAATATCTACCAAACTGATAATACCTTTATAATAACATTTCTTGTTCCAATCAACAACGTTTTTTGAATTCAACTTATTTCGTTTATAATTAATTTCTAGTCAACCTATCGTTTGTGATTTATTCAGACGAACAGTCGTTTGATAAAAATGGCTCTATAATAAAAATTAACAGAACTTTCAAAGTGTATTAAAAAAACCAGTGATATAAACATTTTTAAAAAAAGTGAAAAAGTAATAAAAAAAAAATCAGTTTTCAAAATGATGAAACTATTTAAAAAGAAGGATAATTTGAAATCCGAAATAATAACAACAACACCAACAGAACGAGTTCCAACCAATGGAAAGAAATTAAATCTAACATGTTTGCAATTGGAAGTAAGTATTTTATTTTTTTTTTAAGAAAACCGTTATTTTGAGAGCGATTTCAAGAAAATATTGTGCACACATGTTTTTGAAATTGGGGATCATGTGATTTTACGAATATGTATTTGATTGGAACGCAAAAGTTCGAAAATTAATCATTTAGAAGCTATCATATTTGTTGAATACTTGTTTCGAGGCACTTGAAAAGAATGATAACATTTCTGTCGTATTGCTGTAAGACATTTTTGGGTAAATTTAGTTTGTCGATATTGTTGAAGCCTTGATAAATATGTCGATGTTACCGTTAATTTTGGAAAAAAATGATTTATGTATTCTCCATATTCGTTGTCCATGCTGTTGGTCTCAAAAACATAAATTATAGTTGACAATGAGATTTTCTGGTTTTGTTATCATACACCATTGTGTTTTAAGGCCGTGTGTGAATTGCGTTAAAATGTGTATTGAAACTTGACGTTTTGTTTCACACACGGCCTAAGACTTTTATCACGTAAACTTTTTGATACCAGTAGAAGAAAAAACTGTGTTAAATCTAAACAAGATAACGAATGATTGTATACTTTTTAACAGTCTAGAAACAGTTAACTATAATAATGACAGCTGAGTTAAAATGGCGTCGACCCATAGAATCCGTCAATCTGTCAGCGTTATGGCGTCGACCCATAGAATCCGTCAATCTGTCAGCGTTGCGTTTTTAACTGACAGCTCAATAAAATACTCATGTCATTACATATAGAACGCGTCCCAAAAGCAGAGTTGAGGCTGAATAATTATAATGCCCCATTTTGCCCACGTAAACACGCTTAAGACCAGCGAATACAGACGAAACCTATGAGCAAACCATAATGTACTTAAGCTACGTTCGTAAATGTTCGTTCTTATGTTACTAGTGCAGTTTCATTCGCTCGTTGCTTAAGTGAGTTTGACAGTTTGAAGAAAAGAAGGCCAAGCCTACTTCTTTTGCTTATTTAAGGAAATTTTCGACGGTTTTTTTTGACATTAGCTTAAGTTCACTTAAGCAATTAAAGTAGGCCTTTGGTCGACTTTTTACTTGTTGCTACTGTTGACCCGTTGACAATTGAAATTGACGACCAGTCAATTCAATGTATTCCCGCTGCAACAAGGAAAAGCAATGAATGATCAAAATTTGTGCAAAAAAACATTTTGACACAAATTTGATGTTAAATTTTAATTATAGTTTACATGTTTGCAAGTTTTTTGGTTAAATTTCACACCGAGCAAATGAAACTGTGAAAATGTACAACGTATTCTATGGGACGGTTCCATGGTTCCATCCGGTTAATACATTGATAGCAAAGTAAACGTTGACGCTGGCGGATTGACGGATTCCGTGAGTCGCCGCCTTTAACCCTGGGTTAAGTAAACTGTGTCCCCTTATTGTTCGTGTATATAAGGATATATGTAATCTTTATTGCAGATGTCGCTTATCTATGAAAATATAAGAAATATAATGAAGGCATGCGGCATGCCATTTTTCACTTTAAACTGTAGCTGTAGGCATGAAATTACCTAATGAGTAATCGAAGCAGATTTTGGAAATATCACGTAAAATCGAAGTAATTTTTTTTCTGAGTGAAGTAGATTCAAGAAATTATTGATAGTGCGAAGTAGGAATTAGATTTTCAAAGTTTTTCAAAAATCGAAGTAGATCTACTTCGAAAGGAGTAAAGTGGCAACTCTGTTTTTGGAGGTATGATGATGAAGGAGGAATAACTGTTATTCAAAGCAAACTCGAAGCGTTTGCTTGCACCGTAACGCAGGCGAAGCTAAAGCTGGAGCATCTTTGTGATTCAGCCTTAACGGAGACGAAGCCGAAGCTGAAGCGTGTTTGTAATTCAGCCTTTAACAACCTATCACAAAGCAGCTTTGTTGATCAACCTTCAATTTGACATATTGCGAGAACCCCGTAACGTAACGTAACGTGGCACAAGCTGAAGCACAATTTAAATATTTTCTACTTTTTGATATGTTTTTTCTCAGCGACATGCTTTCTTGTTTGTTTCGCTTCAGCTGTCGTTTTTGTTTTCAAAAAATTAATTTTTGACAAAAAATGTTCGAGGAACGATTAATAAATTTTGTAAAATGACAGATGTCCGTCAAAGTTCAATCCGAAGTATAGAAGCGTAGAAGCGTAGAAACGGAGTCATCGCTAACAGAAAAGCAGCAGAGATTTTATTTGTTATTTTGAAGGACTTTTGATTTTATTTTTATTTTTCCATTTCAAAAATTCTTTTTGACGCAAATCACACTGCAAATCGTTAAATTTGATCCAATTTAAAACCAAATGTCAAATTTTAAGTGTGGTAGAAATTTTTACATAATTCAAGCACGGCCTTAAAAAAAATTGAGAAATTAGCAGTGTTGCCAATTGCAGTTATTTTGGAAATAGAGTATATTATTTACGTTTAAACTGTTTCAAGAGTAAATGAATATCAAGATATACTAGTCTTAAGGTTTAATGGACTTTTTGAATCTGAGAATTGATTAAGTGGAATAGGTACTTCTACAAACCCACAGAATTCCACCAGAAACAATTTTTGGCATGACCTTGGCACTTTATTCTCCTATTTTTGCCAACAATAATGAAACAACGATTGTGCCCATAAGCAGGGCAATTTGTATAAATGTATCAGTCACTGAAATGTGTCATTGAAATTAGCTGGAAAAGAGTACCTACGTTAATAAACGTCTATTTTTATTTTCACCTTTGCAAAAGTTTATTGATTTAATTACCTAGTAAAATTGAAATTTTTAATGCAAATAAGTTAAATTTTTTTCCTGTGTTATCAGAGTTTGTTTTTCGATGGGTCTTAATCTCTTGAAGGTTTTAGTATTTTTTTTTCTTAAACAGCACCATACGAAAGTCACTCTTCCATGTACTTACCGTCAATGCCATTCACGTTTTTTTTGTTAACTTATTTAAATTGTTCTGCAAATAACAGTCAATTTTCATGAGCTCAGCTTTACAGTTTGTTTGAATTGTTTTACAACCCATCAAAAACATTCTTCCTGTTCTAAAAAAAATACCTGCGCTCAAGCATTAAACTCTTCAGTAAATATTAACTCACAAAACAAGGAACACAATGCCTACGTGTGCCGAAAGAGATTCGTCCTTAGCAATCTCAAACCACCACCGCTGTTTTATCACCATTCTCGAACAAAGTGTAATAAATTTCCTCTGTCTGATAAGATTATATTTTTTTTATCCTCAAAAGTTGATTTATCTATTTTGGGGTAAAACAACAAACATATTGCTATTGTTTGTTTGCATGACTTGATAACATATTTTTTGCTTTATTCCATATCAGGAATTCATTTACGATATTGATTTTCTTTTGTTTTCCACTCAATTCTATTGCGTTGGCTAAATTGATTTTATCAAAAGCACATATTGCGTTCCAATCCTTGCGCAATAATCGAATGCTCTTCACAACTTATCTGAACGTTGATTATCTTTTTGAAATCCCAAATGTGACATCATCTACTGCGTTTTAAATAAATCCTACTTTACCCTACGGAGATAACAATTTTACCACTTCCTGTCAATAAAAAATAACTGCTTCCGGTGGTGGTGTGCATTATAAAACAATTAAATATGAATTCATTTTCAAAACGAACTTCCTTCATTTTGATTTTAAGCACTTTTATGAACTCAAGCATGCTCATGTGTTTGTTTTGTTTTCTATTTTCAGCGCAGACTACATAAAGAACTAATGTCCTTGATCAAGGAACCACCACCAGGAGTAACTGTCGATGCTGAGAGTATTAGTCAAAATTTAGCCGAGTAAGTTCTGAATTGAATTCTAACCAGAAGGACGATTTTTCTATGGATTCCCCTTGTTTTTGTTTTTTTAGATGGAAAATCAATATTGAAGGTTTCGAAGGAACCTTATACGAAGGCGAACACTTTCAACTGCTATTCAAATTTAATAACAAATATCCATTTGACTCGCCTGAGGTAAAGTTTTCAGCTAAAATTTTTATAAATTATTCAAAGCTTAATGTTGATTTTTTTCTACAGGTAACATTTATTGGATCAAATATTCCAATCCATCCGCATGTTTACTCAAATGGTCATATCTGCCTATCAATATTGACTGATGACTGGTCGCCGGCATTATCGGTGCAATCTGTGTGTCTTAGTATAGCTTCAATGTTAAGCAGTTGTCGGGAAAAGAAACGACCTGCCGATAATACGCTTTACGTTAAAACGTGCAATAAAAATCCTAAGAAAACAAAATGGTGGTATCATGGTGAGTTTTTCTTAAATAAATAAATAAATAATATTCTACGCTCGTTGACAATGACACTCCAGTCTCTCGCGGGAAAGCTAACCTTTTTGCTAGGCAGTTCGCCTCCAACTCTACGCTGCCAGAGAGCGTCATGACTCCTCTAGTTACTAAGCGCTTCAATCTTCTTCTGCACTCGTGCCGTGGCGCGAGTTCTAAAAGATCTCAACATACACAAATCCGCTGGTCCGGATAATATCCCCGCTATTATTCTGAAGAGGTGTTCTTCCATGCTGGCAAAACCCTTGCGTAAGCTTTTCCATCTATCCTATTCTTCTGGGCTCGTTCCGAGCAGTTGGAAAACAGCATTTGTCCAGCCAAACCCAAGAAAAGGCAAATCTTCTTCTCCCTCCAATTATCGTCCGAGTGCACTGACGCCCCTTCTTTCTAAGGTCATGGAAACGCTGAAAAACTAACAGTTCAAGAAATATCTCGAAAACCGAAAGCTTCTTAATGACCGGCAGTACGGCTTTCGCAGCAACAGGTCCACGCGTGACCTGATTGCTTATCTCACCGAAAAGTGGAAGAAATCTTTACATCGTTTTGGAAAAAGTATGATTGTTGCACTTGATATTTCAAAGGCATTTGATAGAGTTTGGCACCATCGAAAATGCTTGCTTTCGGTATCGATAAATCCCTCCTTCGTTGGATTAGAAACTTTCTAACGAACCGTTTGTTGGGCGGATTTAAGTCTGAAACCCACAATATAAATGCTGGTGTGCCCCAGGGCTCCGTTTTGTCTCTTCATAAATGACCTCTTTTCTGTAACTTCTAATCTAACCAATTGTTTCGCTAACGATAGCACCCATCGCTTTTCATATTCGTTCCCAGACTCACATCCCTCCTCTTCGGATGTGGAACTGCAACGGCAAACATGATAAGCTCATTAAACTCTGGCTTAAACAGCATTGTACAATGGGGAATACAAAATCGCGTAGAGTTTAATGCTTCGGAAATCCAATGCTGTCTTGTACCGTTGAAGCGAGATATATTTCCCCTGCCACTGTCCATGAGTGGCACTTGCATCAATGAGACCGAACATCTCGAGATTCTCGGTATCTGCATCACTGACCACCTCTTGTGGAACGAGCACATATGCGATGTCGCCAAAAATGCCGCAAGATGTTTAGATTTCTTAAGGCGGTGCAAGAAATTTTTCTTCCCGTTTGATCTGGCTATTATCTACAAAACATACATACGTCCTAACCTTGAGTACAACTCTCACGTCTGGGTTGGTGCTCCAGTGACGTACTTAAGTCTTCTGGGCAGTATCCAAAAAAGAACATTCAAAATGATTGGTGACAATACCATCGTTGAGTCATTTACATATCTAGAACATCGGCGTAATGTCTCATGTCTCACCCTGTTTTACCGATACTTCAACGGTATATGCTCTAGTGAAATAGCCAGTTGCATTCCTCCCCTTAAACAATTCGCCCGTAATACTCGCGCTTCTAGAAATGCCCATCAGTTTACCCTCGAGCCCAACTTAAGACGTACTCTCACGTATAGAGAATCTTTTTTAGCCGTACTTCGCGAATGTGGAACTCTCTTCCACACTCTGTCTTCCCCAGTCATTGTAATATTCAAGAATTCAAAACCAATGTTTACCGACACCTTCTTTTACATCCTCTATCCTTTCCCTTATACTCACACTGTGTGCCCTTGGCATATAAAGGGTAATGAAAAAAGCCCTTGAGTGCGCGTTTATTCTAAAAAAAATCGATTAAATATTGTTTCCTTTTCTCTTTTCAGATGATTCAGTGTAATCAAACTCAATTCCCAGTCGTTTCCTTTTCCGGAAAACAATATCGTGGTTTCCGACACAGATTTCGAACAACAACAACAAATTCTTTAAGATTTTCTCCTTCTTAAAATCACAAAAAATTCACTGTAGAGAAATCTAATAAGCTTCGAAATTCTAAATTTTATTGTTCAATCGATAGTAATTTAGTCTGTATAAAAGAAAAAAAGAGTACATGCCTCTTTTATGTATTATTATTTAGTGGTCTAAGAAGTCCTTTTTGTTTTTTTTCCTTCTGGCGATTACATATTTTCAAATCTAATTGATAAGAATCTTATATCAAGAACAACAACAGTGACGCAATCAAGCCCAAGTGAGTGGAACAATGCAATTGAAATAGAAGTTAAAAAAGAAAATTAACAAAATGTGAATCAGTTTGGCCTTAAATCAAAAATTAAATATTTAAATAGAAAAACAAAATGAAAAGAATTCAATTATTTACGCTAATGAACAAAACAAAACACATTCCAATAACATCCGGAAACACTTAACTGCGTTGCTCTGCTTAACTTTTACTAAAACTCTAATTTACAAACACACACACACACAATATCTAAGCAAAACAAAACACACCACACTACTGATCTCCTTCTCTATTTTATGGTTTTGCTATAAAGTTGCTATAAAATTCAATATTCAAAAACAAAAAATCGAAGAGGAAGGTTCCAAATTCTAGTATAAAATAATTTCTTAAAATTAAACAAAAATTAAATTGTTTAAATTAAACACACAGTAGAGTCAAGTTTTCAATAAACTCGGAGATTTGGATTTATTGGAACGAAATGAAGATTATTATGTAATAAGCTTAAAAGTTTAATTTGATATTTTAAGGAACAAGAAAACAGTAAATGGATGTGAATGTTTGTGAATCAAAACAACAACAGCAACAAAAAAGAAATAAACTGAGTTATAATTACCTATGTATTGTATATCGTCTTAATTATATTTTAAGTAGTCGTTAACATAAATCGTATAAAATTATGATAATAAAAAAAAAGTACTATTTTAATCGTAAATCTTAAATTGGTTTTATTTTTTTCATTTACCCAATTTTCACAGGCTTGAAGGCTTTAACTTCAGTTGAGTCAACAACTTTACGCAATTAGTTTTTCAACAAGGCGATTTGAGTTATGTCGTTTTCCATTGGTCTTTTTTTGACGTTTCTTCTTCTACCTCCAATGGAAACGGTTATGAAATGATGTATGTGTCATTCTTCGGACGACTCTGTTTTGAAAACAGAAGAGTTCTGCTCTTCTCAGAAGCATTCCGTCTGTCAAAGTCAGTCCAATGGAATGGTTTTAGAAGACTTCTGTACTCTTCCGAATACTTCTGGACGACCAATGGAAAACGACATTCACGCTTATTCTAATAGCGTTTTTTTTTGGTCGTCCGGAACTGTTCCGAACAGTTCTGTACTCGTTCACTTGGCACAAGATGACAGTTCTTGTTCTGTATAGAACAGAAAAAAGATT
Organism: Sphaerophoria taeniata; assembly: GCA_943590905.1. Lineage (NCBI taxonomy): Eukaryota > Metazoa > Arthropoda > Insecta > Diptera > Syrphidae > Sphaerophoria > Sphaerophoria taeniata. The sequence continues at coordinate 16,268,275 of OX016540.1, read as the reverse complement.
CCGAATTTGAGGTCAGAATCAAAAACAGAATCACGCATACATGCACACACTCGAACATACGTACTCGCTGCCATGTTTACAAATAAAGAAAATAAAAACAATGTCATGTCATCTGCATTTCTGCACAAATACACAACCATTCAACCCTTAGAAGCAAAAAAATGTGTTTGCCTGTTCGTTTGGAGTCCGGAATCGGACAGTTCTGTGTACAATTCCGGATTACCAAAAAAAAAACGCTATAAGATTCGAATGAATAGCTCATTCGATAGAATAGATCTATTCATTCGAATGAACTTTATGTATTTTCACAATTCACAATTTCACATTCGAAAGAAAGATATTCATTGTAAAATGTATTCACAAAATGAACTTAAATGAATGTTATCTCGAAATCAGCTGCTTGTAATTCACTGACATTTCGATTATATGTAGTGTGACCAAGCTGACTTCTTTTGCAGACTATTTAATTTTTTTTTTTTTAATGTTCGGAAAATTAATCCTACATATTCCAAAAGCATTAAACGAAGTAATGTTTTGCTCAAAGCCGGGATGAGTTAATTATTTTGAAATGCTTTAACGAAAACATGAATTTATTTATTTTTTTTTGGAACCGTAATTCAAGTTTATTGACATCAAAAAGGAATAAAATTAACTATAAAACTTTTGTATAGTTAAATACGTTTAATTAGACAGTTCGAGTCATTTTAATTGAATTTTATTGTTTTATCAAAGATTTTAAATTATTCATCTGGAATCATCAAAATGACTATTTATTTCACACACATCTGGTCACACCTGTGAATTTTCTAAGGCCGTGTGCGAATTCAGGCCGTGTGCGAATTCAGTTAAAAATGGGTTAAAACTTGACGTTTTGTTAAATTTTGACACTTCGCATTATTTGACTAGCTGCTGAGCAGGTTAAAATATGACAGTAGTGGTTAAAAATTCATCCATTTTTATTTTTTAACCACAATTCATCCAATTCGCACACGGCCTCAGTTAAAAATGGGTTAAAACTTGACGTTTGGTTAAATTTTGACACTTCGCATAATTTGACTAGCTGCTGAGCAGGTTAAAAAATGACAGTAGTGGTTAAAAATTCATCCATTTTTAATTTTTAACCACAATTCATCCAATTCGCACACGGCCTAAGAACAAAAAAAAATAATTTGGATTTGTTTGTTTCAACAAAAGTAATATTTTAGCAGCAAAATGACAATTGTTTTATTTATGAGCAGTCAAAATGGTGAGGAACAGATAAACAGAAGAAGGATAAGGGATGCATCTAATCTATTCGAGTTTGAAAAAAGTAGGTAGGTACAGAAATGTTAATAGTTTACTATCAGATACCGTAAAATATGAATTTTTGTTTTTGTTTCTTTGAAGATTTATAAGGAATTTTCGATTAAATAAAAGCGCTTTCAAGTACATATGTGTTGGACGAGCTACTCCTGAAATTCGAAGAGGGACATCATTGTGTCTACCAATTTGGAGTAGGGAAGGATTCAAGTATGAAACTGTCCCAATCATCCGTGTCGAAGTGCATTCAAAAAGTTTTATCTGCATTAGAAGCTAAACTTTGCTTCAAATAGATAAATTTTGAACTCAACGCTGAAGAAAAGGAAATAATGCGAGGTCATTTTTCAACAGATTTTCATAAAAATATATTCCATTTTCTCTATTTTTCGCAAAACAATAAAACATAACTTACATGTTTTTCTTTAAATTGTCTCGTCAAGATGTGAACGCCTAATAAATTACGTTTGTTTCGAATGATTAGAAAGTCAAAATTTGCTTTATTCTCGAATTAAAATGAACTTTCGAAAGGAAGTAGAAAGTGAAAATACGTATCATACGAATTCGAATAGCTTTCGAACGAAAGAGAATGTCGAAATAAGGGTCATATCATAATGAAGTAAGAAGAAGAAGATGGGAGTACATTTTAAACAAAACAAGAAACGAGCAATTTCTGATTGGCGAATCGCAGCCAATTACCGCTTTAGTCCTTTCGAAGAAGATCTACTTCGATTTTTGAAAATCCACTTCCTACTTCTAAGATGACAATGGAAAACTCACGTTGTTCCAACATGTCAGAAAAAAAACCTAACGGACGCATTTGATGTCAAAAAAGGTTTTAGACAAGTCGATGTGCTGTCATGCGATTTCTTCAACATGATTCTTGAGAAGATAGAGCAAAACTTTAACGTCAACACCAGAGGCACAATCTTTCAAAAGTCCGTCCAGCTATTAGGATACGCAGACGACATTGACATAATTGGAAGAACACAGAGTGATATCAGTGGAGTGTTAGTGAGTCTTGGAACGGAGGCCAGGAAGATGGGTCTAGCGGTTGACGGGGGCAAGACGCAAGTTAATGCTGTCAACAAGAAATGACAACTAACATCGACGTCTTAGAGCAAACGTCAACATAGACAGATTTAACTTCGAGGCAGTCAAGGACTTCGTCTACCTAGGATCCGCTATCAACTCAGACAACAACACCAGGGCTGCTTTTATAGAGAAATTCTTCGAGTAATTTTTGATCCTATCTGCATAAATGGAGAATGGAGACGAAGATCCAATCAAGAACTGTACGAGCTGTTCAGCGACACTGACCTAACCAAAAAAGTTAAGGTCCAACGACTTAGATGGTTGGGTCATGTAGAGCGAATGAAAAATAATGCTCGGGCTCGTAGAGTCTTCAAATCCAACCCCGAAGGACGTCGAAGAAGAGGAAAACCGCGACTCAGGTGGAGCACACAGATGGTAGAGGACCTGAACCAACTTGGCGAGCGAAACTGGAGACAGCTAGCTAGGGACCGAAATTGGTGGAAAAATTCGAGCTGTTGATACAAGTTATAGCGTTTTTTTTTTTTGGTTACCCGGGATTGCTTCACAGAACTGTCAGATTCCGGATACCAAACGAACATGCACAAATTTTTTTTATTGCTTCTATGGGCTGAACGTGAAACCTCATTACGACTTCGAATTCAGAATCGTTTTTCTGTTCTTTTCACAACAAGAACCGTCATCTTGTGCCAATTCGGAATCGTTCGGAACGCTTCCGGACGACCAAAAAACCTGAGAATATTGCTGCTGTAGCGCAAAGTGTTGAAGAAAACCCAGGTTTGTCCATTCCTCGACGTTCCTTGAAGTTGGGCATTCCACAAACGTTATTACACCGTTTTTTGCATAAAAACTCGGGACTTAAGGCTTATTTAGTTCAGTTAACACAAGAACTCAAACTAGCCGATCATCAACACCGTCGGTCGTGTCTTTGCTGATTTGGTCCTTGAAATGAATGAAGGAACTCCATCGAAAAATCAACTTGACTGATGAGGCAAAATTGTCGCATCTGAGGCTCGGAAAACCCAAAAGTTATTGTTGAGAAGCCTCTCCATCCTCAATGTGTGACTGTTTAGTGTGATTTATGGTCCGGCGGGGTCATTGGACCTTAATTTGTCGAATGGTGAATGGATTGCGCTACCGAGAGATGATGATGATGATTTTTTATGGCCAGAGTTGGATATTATTAATCTGAACAACGTTTACTTTCAACAAGACGGCGCTACGTGCCACACAAGCTACGAAACCCTTGATCTTTCACGGGAAAAGTATCCGGACCGTGCTAGCTCCCGAAAAGGTGATCACTATTGGCCACCGATATCTTGTTATTTAACACCTTGTGACTTTTTCCTTTGGGGCCACGTGAAAGATGAGGTCTGGCCAAGAACCTATACATACTGACTTTATAAAGAGTTGAGTGCACAACTCTCCAGATGTAGCTATGAACCATAACTGATTTTGTCTTCAATAGGTGCGAAAAGATTTTAAATTTTCGGCAACCAACATAAACCTAGAGTTATAAATCTTAGTAAAACACAAAACAGTGTATTTGTTTTAAAAACAGCAATTTTTAATTTGATTTCTTAGAGGTAGTTAACAAAGGCTTTTAGTTGGTCGTCAACGATCACATCATCCACCGTGGAACAAGCCCTGCAGTGCCTCCTGTAGAGCTCTTTGGCAGGCCATCGTCGCCTTATAGCCCCCAGCTCGTTCAGTCAAGTTCTCTGCCCGAACATGTGCAATATAACCCTTCGTTTCGATATCCGTCACTGGCGGAGCTGCTGGTCCTTCATTATACAACTCCAGAACTTTATGAACAAACAATGGCCCCTCATCTTGCTTAGGAACAGGCAGAAATAATTGTTCCCCGCCACGAGAGAATTTGATTCCAGTCGAGAACTGAGTAGCAGCTTTGGGCGGCGGCACCACCTTCGCTTCCTCTCGCTGTTTCTCTGCCTGTTCGGCAAATGCATTAACAATCTTACTTGCGTCTTCATGGCTGCTCGCCAGCTCATCGATTAATGCTTCCTTTTCACGTATTTTCTTTTTCTTGTTTTCTTCTTCAATGGCCAGCAGTTCCAAGCGCCGGGCTTCTTCTTGCTCTTTCTCTATTTTCAGCATCTCCTCGAGTTCGTATTCTTCTCTTCCAAGTTTGGCCTTATTTCGCATTATCATTTCACGGTTCTCTTTCTTGTACTGTTCAATTTTCTTATTGGTTTCAATGATGTCAATGTTGTTGCATAGATTGAAAATAATAGTCTCGATTTCCTCCAGGTAATCATTGTATTCCAGCAATGTTTCAAAGTCTTCTTCTTTCTTATTGTAATCACGGAGGATTCGTCGCCGGATATCGACTTCTTTTTCAACCATTGGATCATCGAAGAGTTGGACACGAAAGTTATTGCGGCGCAGAGGGACATTACATTGCGGACAAGAACCGGAACCTTTCAAGAACAGCAAGTCAACACAACTTTCACAGAGAGTGTGGCCACAAACGTTTACCATCAACTTGAGCGATGGATTTCGATATTTTGTTGTTTTACAACGTGGACATGCTTGTTCGTCCATTATTTGGGTTTTGTTTTATTTATTGTACTTTACTTGGTTAAAAAACTTGAAACAAAAATTGTATTCCAAATTGGATATCAAAATTAAAAACCAAACAACTTTGTATTTTATTTGAATTGTTAAAAATGTGACAGCCGGCAAATGTCAAAGAATTGTCAATTTTTAGGCTAGGGATGAGCAAAATGAAAATCGATAACACACGTATGGAATTCCACATTTGGAAAACCATACTCAGGGGTGGAATCGGCTAAATTCAAAAATGACTATCACATTTGTGATAGTCACATGTGATGAAATGAAATTTTCCGTCTGCGTAAAGTTATCACAAAAAAAATTATTAGTTTTGGAATCACTTAGCCAAACTGACGTTTGTAATTTTTTGTTTTTATTAATTACTCCGTTTGATTTCTGTTAGTTTTTGCTTATTAAAAGCAAAAGACAATATACATATGTATATAACAACAGGTGATGAGGCGACGGAGGCAATGGTGGTCATATAATCTTTGAACGATGTCAAAAATTACAACCATTTGATGAGTATAATCAAAGCTGATGAAGGGGTGTCGGGGTCTACAAACCAATGCCACGGCAAGAACGCAAAACACACCGTCATCAATGTTCCAGTGGGAACTATCATTGAGATTCTTGGATAAGGAAAAAGTGATGTTCGAGGCAGCCCGTGGATGTAGTGGTGGCGAGGGTAATAAGTTCTTCGCGTCAGCGCTAAACCAAACACCAAGAATATGCGAGTACGGAGCTGAGGGTAAGGACTTGGGCTATTCCCTTGAGTTTCGAAGTTTGGCTGATTATAAATAAAATTCTTTGAAATTCTTGTTGTCATTAGAACTATTTTTATTGTAATAAAAATAATTATACAAAATTGTCGTTTTTTCATCCCGCCTTTACAATCCTTCTTCAGATGTTGGCAACCAAAATGCCATGTTACCTACTGCAAGCCAACCGATGCCAACATCATGTAGTTTGGATTGAATTGCACACACCACCGGGCCCGGATGATCGCCGGCCGTTCAGAACACACACCTTATAACCCGTGCCGGCATTCAAAACATGCACTCGGCCATCGGTAGGTACTGCAAGAGAATGTAAACTGCGAGACTGATGAAGAAGAACCCATTTGTGCTTATGAGAATTGTTTGCCGTCGCGCGAAAACTTTAGTCCTGTCCAGTCGCATTCTTTCTCTTGATTCAGTTTGAATGTGACAAATGGACCTATACCGAAAGACCGCAGATCGTACAATTTTATGGATTCCGAATTCACTCCTGCGGCGAATATAAGCATTTCAGGGTCGGAATTTGCTGTGTTAGGAAAAGTCACGACAGTTGATCTGAAAGATAGAAATGTTAATTTTGTTTGTTTCCTTTATTTTTACTGCATTTACCCACCTCCATTATGTTGAGTGAGATTTCTTGCAGCGATGGTGGAGGAGCAATTGCAGCTCCATTATTTCTACCGCCTCCACCAGTTGCGGGTGGTGACCTAATGTAGGAGTCCTCTTTCGTTTTGGCGATTGACAAAACTTGCAAACTTGATATCATGAAAATATTGAAGCAAATTTTGTATGAAAATGACTACTTAAAGTCTGTCACAGAAAAAAATCACAAAAATGTGATTGTCACAAGTGATAATCACCTTACACAGACAAAATTTGTGATATGTGATTATCATTTATCACAAATCACCTTAGCCGATTCCACCCCAGATTTTCCTCTGCTTTCCGAATCCGAATCCCGAGTCGAACCCACTTTTGGAGTATGTAATGTACATTGTAAATAGGTACAAGATTCTTTGGATGGATTCCTAATTTAAAAATGTACTGAGTCAGAAAATGGTACATTAAGGGCTAACTATTATGAGCGGAAGCAAACGGGAGCTAGTGTCAGATCGCTCCCTTCCGAACTGTCAAGTAAGGAAGTTACCCATGATGGACGGATGAATACGGAAGTATCTTTCAAAATAAAACCCCTTTTTTTGTCTTCAATAGTTTGCGAATTTTGCTGCCCATACAACGAATTAACAATTACAAGAAATGTTTAATTAAAATCGACAACAAATCAACTTTCTCTTCAGACAAATAAATAAACATTTCAGTTGCGACCGTAAAAAGCAAAAGGGAGCGCAGTTTACGTCCGTAAGCAAAACTGATCGAAAATTGACGAAACAGAGCAATCCGCCATTTAGGGCACAATATATGAATTTCTTGTTCTCGCTCTGTAACGGACGGTTCCGTCCGCGCCGTTTCGATCATTATAGTTCTGCCTTTCAACGCAAGATTTTCTTTTTTTTTTTTTTGATATCTTGGAAATTATTCCTTTTATCAAACCAAAGTCTTTCACAAAAATAAGGTTAAGTCCGTGTGTGAATTGCGTTAAAACGTGTAAAAAAATACTTGACGTTTGGTTAAAATTTGACACTTACATAGTGAATAAAATGGGTTAAAATTTATCGAGTTGTGGAGCTGGTTAATGTCATTTTCCATTTTACGTCCAGAAGAATTCAGAAAGGGTCCAGAAGTCTTCTGAAACTTCTGAGAAGAGCAGAACGCTTCCGTTTTGAAAACAGTATCGGCCGAAGAATGATACATATGTACATCATAACCCGTTCCATTGGAGGTAGAAGAAGAAACGTTAATAAAGGACCAATGAAAGACGACATAAGTAGGTTAATATTTTGACGTTTCGCCTGAATGAATGATAGAGAAGCTTGCTTCTATTTTTAGTCGAGTAAATAAAGATTTTTTTTTCATGAAGTCCTCAGAAACAGCTCAGATTTGGATGATTTTTTCTTTTCAAATTTCTGTTTTTTATAATGTTTAAAATCAGAAACATTTCATAAAATTCAAGTTTCTCTTTCTCGAAGGCCCAGTAGCTGAGATATTTACAAAATTGTTAATTATTCGCAAACAAACAACAACCGTCGTCAACAACAAACACACGAACAACCAAAACAGACAAACAGCAACACAAAAGTTACATGGTCGCATGTGCAACTGCATGAATAGTACTATTCTTCTGTCTTCTTTCAATTCACTCCTACTTGCTACTCGAAATATATCAAGTCGGAGTGAAATCGACTATGATAATCAGAATTCATTTGGTCGTTGACCTTCAAGCTGCTCTGTACAATAAATATTTTTTATTCAGAGTATTCCTGAGGCATGCTTTTGGTTAACGCCATGAGAAGCTTCATACAAGGTTTTACTTCGGCCTTATATCGCCTTGACTAGGGATTTAATCCCAATTTTTCGTCAAGGCTAGGGAAATTATCCCACTGTATCCGCTTCGTTTCGACTAGGGATTGAATCCCATGCACTGTCGGGACTAGGGAAGCTATCCCACCGTTAAATTCCTAGAACTAGAATCCGCCGTTTATAATTTTTTTATTTCAATAAATAAATTTGAATCGAATCTTTATTTAAAACCCGAGTTTTATTTTGTTCTTTCCTCGGAGACCCGCTGATAACTACCTCAGGTGAGAAAAACAAAAGAACATCACAAATTTTGATAATCTGAGCGCGGGCTACCAAACAATGGATCCGTAAACAAGTATCGGTCTTATAACCGTTGTGTACGTCTTCTTGATCTTTTTTGACTGAAAGCCCCACTTTTGCCGAAGGTTTTGTTGCAGGCGTAGAAGGCAACACACGCCTTTCTGACCCGTTCTTTAATGTTAAGTTCCAGGTTAATTTGGTGTCTAGTATAACGCCCTGATATTTAGCACTGGAAATCAATGTTAATGACTGACCTACCCAAGTTACTTTCTTAGACGTAGAAGAAGTTTTCAACAATGTCCTAACTGAATCCATCGCAGAATCACTTGCAGACTTCGGTGTTGGGAACTACATCAGAAGGGTGATAATATCCATGCTAAGTAATAGGAGGATTCAATCAAAGTTAGGATATTCAGGATATTCAATGTGTACCAAAGATGCCAGCAGACTAACACCCCAAGGAAGTGTTTTAGCTCCTCTTTTATGGCTTTTGGTCATGAACAGAATTCTTGTGAAACTCGAGAGTAGTGCAATGAAAGCGGTTGCGTACGCCGATGATTTGGTAATCTTGTTTCAGGAAAATTTCCAAGCGTGATCAGTGAAATCACTAAAATGGCTTTGAAAATAGTAAGCACCTGGGCCGCGATCTGTGGACTAGGTGCTAACAACAACAAAACCGAGTTGATACTTTTCACCACCAAAACCAAAATACTACCCTTCACTCTACCTCGGTTAAACGGTCATGGGTATATTCCTTGAAATGAATCGTGTTTTCTATCATTCTTACTACCTCATGAAGAGTTTCTGTTACCCCTCATGTAGGCATGCTGCGAGTTTGATTGTGGCAACTACTCAGAATGCTCCTTATATGAGATTCTACGATTCTCTATATCAAATATTGCATTTTTTCGAAAGATTATTATTATATTATAACCGAAGCAGAGCGGTTCGCTAGGGTAATTCTTCTTAGGATCTCCACTAAGGTGTCGTTTGTGGGATTGATGTTTGTTCCAAGGTAGATGAACTACCTCAAAATTGCTGCTACCAACAGTGACGTTTTGTCCTAGGCGGTGGACAAATGTTGCTTTGTTTGTTGATAGCATGTACTTTGTTTTGTCCTCATTCACTTCAAGACCAACGAGTTTCGCCTGTTCTTCAATCGCTGTGAAGGCTTCAAGCACAGCTCTCTTGAATCGACCGATGATGTCTATGTCGCCCGCACAGCTTAGGAGCCCGGTGGATTTGTTGAAGATAGTGTTTTCCGGGCTGACACCTGCCTTGCGCAGGACTATGTTGAAGAAGTTACATGACAGCGCATCAATTTGTCTACACCCTACGCATGTTTGAAACAACTTGGATGAGCTGTTACCCATTTGCACATTGCACTGCGTATTGTCTAGCGTCATGCGGCACAGCTAGATCAGTTTGTTCGGGATCCCGAATTCAGACATTGCCGTCATAAGCTCTTGGCAGTGGATGCTATCATAAGCAGCTTTGAAATCGATGAAAATATTTGATTTGATTTGATTTGATTTATTGAGCACGTTAAAATCCTAACGTTACAGGTAACACGTTACAGAATGTTCAAAACTATAGACCTATAGCCAAATTACAATTGATTCCGAAGATTTTCGAATCTATAGTCAAAAACAAAATATATAAGGCATTAAAAAACCACATATCGGTATATCAACATGGTTTTGTCCATGGACGTTCGACGGCAACAAATTTGACCCTTTTTGTAAATTTTTGCTTGAAAAACATGGAAAAAAGATGTCAAACAGATGCTGTTTTCACAGATTTTTCAAAAGCATTTGATAGGGTCAATCATCGAATGTTGATAAAAAAAACTGTCCCTCTGTGGTTTTCACTCTTCAATCCTTAAATGGTTAGGTAATTATTTATGTAATCGCACACAGTGTGTGAAAATTGGATCAAACTTGTCTTTTAAAATTCAAAATTATTCAGGTGTGCCACAAGGCAGTCACCTTGGACCGTTGTTATTTTTAATTTTTATTAATGACCTTCCAAATGTTATCAAGTTTTCAAATTGTCTTATGTTTGCCGATGATGTAAAGATCTATATGTCAGTGAAATCAGTAAGTGATTGTTTAAATTTTCAAAAAGATATAGATAGTTTAAATGTTTGGTGTTCTATGAATTTATTGGAACTGAATATTAAAAAGTGTTCAATCATGTCCTTTTCAAGGTTGGTCATGCCTATTTTATTCGATTATACACTTGTTGGGTTAATGTTACAAAGGGTCCAAAGTCATAAAGATTTGGGTGTCAATTTGGATCAATATTTATCTTTTAATTTACATATTGATTACATCATATCAAGAGCAAATGCTATGTCTGGCTTTATCTTTAGAAACTCTCACGAATTTCGTGATCCATATACTTTAAAAATGCTTTTTGTGTCCCTAGTTCGTCCAATTTTAGAATATTGTTCCGTTGTTTGGTCTCCTCTTTATAAAAAAGATTTAAATCGCATCGAAAAGGTTCAAAAACGATTTACCAAATATGCGCTTCGTAAACTGAATTGGTCATCTTCTTTGCCTTCTTATAATTGTAGATGTTTACTTATTGATATAAAACCCCTTTCTTGTAGAATAACTTATTACTCTGTTGTATTCGCAAGAGATGTACTAGTAAATCATATTGATTGCCCACCCTTATTAGCCTTGTTTGGTTTAAATGCACCTTCAAGATCCTTACGGCCGGCCTAGAAATAATGCTCTACTGTATGTCCCCCCTCATGTAACAAATTATGGTCAAAATGAGCCTATTACTAACGCATGTGCTAAATTCAATCAATATGCAAATGTATTCGACTATAATCAAAGCAGAGATCATTTTAAATCAATTATTATGTTGAGTATTGTTTAAGTCTATTTTGTTTTGTATAAAAGAGAAATTTTTGTAAAAATTGTACTTATAGAATAATTATAAAACTTATAGACAATAAACAAATAAACAAATAATTATAAATATAAATAACTATAATAATAAAAATGAATGTATATATATATATAAAAAAAAAAAAAAAAACGATAACACAATTAAATTTCTAATTTACAAAATTAACGAAAAATCTAATTTTAAACTGTTTTGATTTAATATTTACGTTGACAGAGTCAATTAAGTTATAATGTTTATTAAAAATATTAATTAACTGATTAATCGGACTGTTAGTCCCATAGTTCGATCTGCTAAAACTGGGACGTATTGGCAATCTAGTTCTTAACCCAACACGGGCCGCGTTAAAGTTCAAACGACCCAAAACTGAGAAGGAGGAAATAGATCCATTCATTAATCCAACGATGAAGCAAAGCTGTAAAAACTCTCTATGAGCAGAAAGGGATGGGATATTCAAGAGAATTAGGTTCTGAGGGTAGGAAGGCCATTCAATTAAATTTGACCGAGGAAGAAATCGAAGGTAAAACTTTATGAATTTCTTTTGGACACTTTCAATTCTATTTGTGTGAACATTGTAATAAGGGGCCCATATAACACAGCCATATTCTAATACAGATCTGGCAAACGAAAAAAATAGACATTTAATTACGAAGGGATCACGGAACTCACTTCCAAAGGTTTAATAAAACCGAGTGATCTATTAGCTTTTTTGATTATTGAATCGTAGTGATCAGTAAATGATAACTTTGAATCTAGAATTATACCCAGATCAGAAAAGCTGGATTGGACGTGTAAACTAGAGGAGTTTAACATATAATCAAAAACAATGAAATCATGCTTGCGTGTGAAACGCATTGTCTTGCATTTGTCAACATTTAAAAATAAACGATTGTTATTGCACCATTCCCAAAAACATAGTAGGTCATTTTGAAGAAGATTACAATCATTCAATGAATTTATTTTCCGAAATATTTTAACATCGTCAGCGTACATTAATGAAGAAGAGTTTTTTAAAAAAGATGGAAGGTCATTTATGAATAAGACAAATAATAGTGGTCCCAAATGACTACCTTGAGGTACACCGGAGTTAACTACAAACTTATTTGAGTGATTATGTCTGAAAATTACACTATAATGTCTATCACTGAGGTAAGAAGACAACCAATTGATAAAAGAATCATTTAGTCCAAATCTTGACAGTTTATTTAGAAGAATACTATGATTAAGCTTGTCAAATGGTGGATTTTGACTTGAAATTCGTTGGTCTTTTCCAGGATCTGCCTCAGTGTGAATATTTGGTCTATCGTTGTTCTGCCTGGCCTAAAGCCACACTACTACCTGCCGATTATTATGTTGCGGAACGGTTTAAGACGCTCAATCGGTACGTTGGATAGGATTTTGTATGCAATATTAAGCAGAGATATGCCTCGGTAGATTTTACATGACATAGGATCGCCTTTTTGTAGATGGCGCATATGGAGCTTATCGACCAGTCAGTGGGCATGCATTCTTCCTCCACACTCTATTGATGACCTGGTGCATGCATGATGAACCATCAAAACACCTCCTCCATATTTAAAGGGTTCCACAGATATGCCATCCGACCCGGCGGACTTGTTATTTTTTAGCTTTTGGATGGCTCTTTCTACCTCTTCTGTGCTGGCGCTGGAGGCTCGAACTGGGTCTTCATTGACTGTTCTTGCTTCTCTTTTGTTATTAGCTCGCTCAACATTTTACGCATTCACCAGCTGTTGGAAGTGCTGCTTGAAAACATCTACAATTCTCTGTGCTTCGGTGACTTGGTTTCCCTCACTGTTTCGAAGAGCCTGTATCCCGGTTCTGAAACCAGAAGCTAATTGCTTCGACCTTTTAAAGAAACGTCGGGTGTTTTTCTTGGCTCGTGACTCTTCTAGATCTTTTAGCTGAAGATTTTTTTTTTGGCAAAATCGGCATCTTGTCTAAGTCGATCGCAGGCCCACTTAGCGAATCGAAAACGCATTGGATGGTCAGTTGTCTTTAACTCCTTCAACTCCTGAACCAATTGGACTTTGTATGGCGTCATACCAAGGTCTTTATGCAAAATTTGTCTCACGCACACTCTCTGCCACAGCAGCAATATATTCGGGTGTATGGCGGACCCTTCATAAAAATGTGTTTTTTTTTGTAGTTTTAACTAGTTTTAGGCAGTATTCTATATGTATTGGAATATTGTATTACATTTATTCAATAAATTGATCAAATAAGAAAAGAAAAGGTTGATTATTACTTTAGAAATAGCTTTAAAAGAATTATTCGCAGACGCAGGTCGCAGCTCATATGAATGGAACTTAAACGGACCTAATTCCTACGATTCAAAGATTAAAAACCACAGGAGGACATTTTAGCAAATCACTGGAGATTAAATAAATGAAAACACTTCCTTTATGTTTCTTTTAAATTTTTATTGATTTTTTTTCGCCCAAAAGCGTATGAATTTCATATATTTTTTAATGACGATATATTTTAATTATATATTTATAATAATCATATATAATAATAAGAATAGAATATGCAAACAATTATTATTTTAAATTTTTAATATAGATATAGTATATATTTACTAAAATTTACATAAATATTTTGTTTTAAATTAAAAGTTTAATAACTATTCAATATATAGACCATAATTAATAATAACGATTGCAAAACAAAAAAATTAAATATATCAATAAACACACAGTGAATTATGTGTGTTTTGTGGCTAACCTACCTAAAGATCATAAAAGCATTTCGTTTCAAATGCAAATATATTTAATTTTCGTGTACAATGATTTACATAAATGTTTTAAAATTTTATTTACTTAATAATGTTTCTTAGCTACTTACTTATGTTTAAAAAAAAGTCTACTGATTATATTTTTTTCAAATATAATTTAATAAAATTGTTTAATATTTATCTACAGTTTTGTTAAATGTTAAAAAAAGAAAGGATGGACTTGGACTCATATTTTTATTTTGTTCTTCTTACCATTTACTTTCGTTCTATGTATTTTCTTAGAAAAAACAAAAAAACAAAAAACAATGATACACTACTGTTTGAAAAAACATTAACTTGTTGCACTCATTGAAATTATGTTTCCTATCTCAATTTAAAGGTTTTCTTTTTCTAATTCGTTTTTAATCAATGTACGAATCGGTTGTATTTTTTTTCAATCTGTTTAAAATCGAATCACTGTAAATATCACAATTTAGTTAAATGTATAAATATGATGTATTTATCTAATATCCATAGATACAATTATATGCAACCCAATCTAGTTAATTAAATTTTAAGAAGAAAGTGTATTTCTTTTCATTTAATTGTTTTAAATAAGAAACTATGTTTATTTTAATTTATTTAAATTTTATTTATTTTTAATTGAGAAAGAAAAAAATCTTAAAAAGTTCAAATTTAATAAAATTAAGTTCATAATGGATGTGTTTATGTATTTGTTTATTTTTTTTTTTGTATGCAGTTTAGTACACACACGTCGATAAAGTATTTTTATTGTTTTGCTACTTCTTATAAGATTGATTCAAAATCAGTGCTACCAAATCACATGTAAATGCGAACAATTTCAATTTTAAATTGTTATATGCGACGTTTACTACATTTGTTACAGTTTCCTTTCGTGAATGTATCAAATGTAGTAAACGAACAACAGGTCCAAGAATATGCGTTTGTTTTCGTTGTGACTTCAAATCTGTTACTTTCCTTATTTGACGTTTCATGTACAATGTCAATCTTATAAGAACTTTTTAAAAAACTCTTTTAGTAATACGTATTAAATCGATTTTCGGAATTCTCATTTGCCAGTTTCGAGGTTATTGTTACCATAGTGTTATTTCCCTGCTACAGATGACGCTGGTGGTAGCTTTGGATATTAGCTGTCAAAAAATTATGTCAATTCGAGAAACATTTTACAAAGAAAAACTCTCAATTTACCTCTGAAGAGCAGTAGCTTCCTCCATGTCGCCTTCACCCTCTTCCATTTTATTGCCACCACTACAAATGCGACACTTGCAACAGATAATACATGGCGCAGCCAATAATAGAAGCGGTGATGCCACAAGCAATAAAATGCCAAAACCAGCAAAGATACCGATTACTTGAGCTCTATGCCATACCACAGAAGCTCGGGAATGTCCCAATTTATTTTTACATGGTCCCTTGTCATAATGACGTAAAAGAAAGTCATCCTATTGTATGAGAAAGACAAATAATTAATCATTGTTCAATTCAAGAAATAAGAGAAATGCCTTACGTCTAAACTAGCTAGACAATACCAACAGAAGACGTGTTTGCAGCGTTTACACATCATTTGGGCACAGCCTTCGTCCTTTTCGATAGGAACAGCACACATTGGACAGCATTTGATTAAGTCATTATCAAATGGTATGCCAATATCATCTTGGCCATCGGCTGCCAATCGCCGATTGTTTTCATCACAGGACATGTTTGGATGCCACTTTAATTTAACAGAAAATAAAAATTCAATATTATTTGGGAATTTAACTTGAGAAGATTTTTGTTTGTATAACTTACCGGCTTCTTGCAACCGGAACAAAATTCATCCTTACAGGATGGACATTGGACCGGGCAAAGCGTAGCTAGTTGGATTGCATTGTCTTTGTCTTCGTTGGACGAAGATGGTGCCAGCGCCGAATCAGATGTACAACCAACCAAACATACAGTCTCACAACCAGCTCTTGGACACCAGGTGCGGAATTTGTCCAATTCTATTTCTGTTAAAATAAAAAAAAAATATACAATATTAATCAATAATCATGAACATATTCTAAGAAACACCCTGTTTAGCAAAAAGTAAGAACGATATCCGCTTAATTCTTTTCAGATGACAGAACTGTCCTGTCCGATTCCGGATACTAAACGAACATGCAAGCAAATTTGTTGCTTCTAATGGTTGAATGTCTATGTATTTGTGAAACCTCATATGCAGAATTGCAGATAACATGACATTGTTATTTTAATCTTAATTTGTAAACATGGCGACGAGCAGCGGCGGATTTAGAATTTCAATCTGGGGGGGGGGGGGGTTTCGATTGAAAAAAATTGTCAGTGTAAATCTAGTCTATGGAATTTATATGTAAAACGCTATGGGGCGTTGTGCACCCTTGTGTGCACAAAAAAAATATGAAATGTGCGTGCAACATGCCCATAGACAGAACTCGGGGGCACACCAGCATTTATTTTGTGGGTTTCAGACATGAATCCGTCCAAAACAACTTGTATTAAACAGTTCGAAAGAAAGTTTTTAATCCAACGAAGGAGGGACTCATCAATACCGAAAGCACGCAATTTTGATAAGAGAGCCTGGTACCCTGGTAAACGATGTTAAGATTTGATCTAATGTTCGGTGAGATATGCCATCAAATCACCAGTGGACCTGTTGCTGCGAAAGCCGTACTGTCGGTCATTAAGAAGCTTTCGTTCTTCAAGATACGTCTTAAGCTGATAATTTAACAGCGTTTCTATGACCTTAAAAAGAAGGGACGTTAGTGCAATCGGACGATAATTGGAGGGAGAGGAGGATTCACCGTTTTTGGGTATAGGCTGAACAAATGCTGTTTTCCAACTGCTCGAAGAACGAAGAACGAGCCCAGAAGAATAGGATAGATGGAAAAGCTTACGCAAGGGTTTTGACAGCGTTGAAGAAAACCTCTTCAGAACAATAGTAGGGATACCATCTGGGCCAGCGGATTTTTGTATGTTGAGATCTTTTAGGACCCTCGCTACAGTACGAGTGCGAAAGAAGATTTGTCCCATGGAATCATTTTTGCCTAGCAAAAAGGTTAGCTTTAGCGAGAGAGCTAACGACTTGAGTATCATCATCAACGAGCGTTGGGACCGAGGAAGAAGAAGAATTCTTCATTCTTTTTAACAAATGACCAAACAGTTTTACTGCCTTTGGGACATTCCAGTATTTTTTAACTAAGTTTTTGGTCATGTAAAAATTTTTTCCGTCAAATATGGATATTGCAGGCCTGATTGGCTTGTTAAAACTTATTCCGGTTTTCTTCAGTAGGGTTAGCTTTGTAACAACGGAAACTTACCTCTTTAACCCTGATAACCTCTTTACAGCTCATATCATACCATGCGTTTTCTTTGGGTCTGTTGCTTTTAACCCTATTCGTGATAAAAGTTCTCATTCCCAGAAGAATTAAACTTGTGAGCATATCCGCACTGGAATCTACGTCACTATAGAGGAAGCATAGTGACCAGTTATAGATCCTGCAAAAAGTTATTGAGACCGTCCCAGTCGGCTTTCTCGTACTGCCAAACGGTTCTCTTAGGAGCTCTTTCTTTAACTAGGATTTTTTGACACGAGAAATTTGCGGATGTTCATATCGAACATCACGCGAGTTATTTTCGAGTTAGGCTCAGTTTTTTTGGGGGGTGTTTGAACCCCCAAATCCCCCCCATAAATCCGCCACTGGCCGACGAGTACATATGTGCTAGTGTGTGCATGCATCGGTGCATTTGTTTTTGATTCCGACTTCAAATTCGGAATCGTTTTTCTGTTCCTTTTAGAACAAGAACAGTCATCTTGTGCCAACTGAACGAATTCTTCGGAATGGTTTCGGATGACCAAAAAAAAACGCTACTAGCAAAAGTTCTCTTCGAATACGAGGTTGACCCTGAACAGATCATCCTGAACTGTCAAATAAATTTTGATGTTCTGTTTTTCCTTATGGCGTTCAGAGCTCCGAACGTTTCTTTTTCTTTCGTCAGAGGATTTGACACTTGAATTAACGTTTCACTTTGACAGCGTTATAAAAGATATCTAAATGTCAGACAACGCTCAGAATATATTTTGATTAAAGCCACCTTAAATTCTCAAAACCAAGTTAAAAGCTTTATCTTCTCTTGATCTAAGTGAACTTTATCTTGTATTCAAATTTAAATACATAATGTCAAAAGTGGATTTAAAATAGAGCTAGTAGTAATCTACTTGGCGAGATGGTTTTGTGCTGTCATATAAACAAGATTTTGTGGACGCACTCATTAAAATGTGATTTTGTATTGACAATTAATGTTGCCAATTGCTCGGATCATTTTTTTCTTTTAAATGTCATAAAAGTCAACATAGATTTCAGAATGTCAAAATTAATCTTGTTTTAGAAGAGCAAATAAGTGGGCATTATAAAACCCTGAATTTCCTATCACACCTAAATATTGCAATACTGATGCCGCAAAACCCCATTTTAACTTCTTAATGGAACCTTTTAAGCCTACAGTTCAATCAATGAGCCAGTCAAGTGCCTTTTCGTGTTTTTAAGTATATAATTACATTTATAACTCAACGTCAAGAATGAATTGATTGATCGACTTATAAAGATAAATACCACCGCCATTCTCTTGATTAAATTAATACTCATGATCATGACTCCCAGTCGCAAACCATCTAAAACTGCTCACAGAATCAATTAATTTGTTTTTATGTAAAATGTCCGCCCCCCATATTTATACAAGTTGGTAAAACTGTGCTCTGTTTCGATAAAAAAAAATTAGGTACAACAAATCAGACTGACTGCTGAGGAAATAAAATCTATACCCTGTCACAACTTGCCCCCTGTCATCTGTCACGTTCTAAAAAACTCCCATTGAAAACGAATAACTTCATTTTATTGCAAAAAGAGAGAAAAAAATAGAAAACCACTTACCTCGATTTAATCGATATCGATGATGTTTCTTCATAAGATTTTGTGATGTCAGTTTATCGATTTCATTCAATGCGACAACACCCTGCGATGGACATTGTGCATCCGGACATGATATGTCATAAGCTCCTTCTGATATTTCAAATTCCACATACGCCCTCATGCACTGAAATGAAGAGGATATAAAATATGATTTATTAAATGGCGACCAATGTGAGTGTTTTTTATTTTTTTTTTTTTGTTTAAGGACGAACAAAAATTGGTTCTGACTGTCACAGCAGGATATTTATGGAATCATTTTTTCCACTTGAACATTTTTTTTTCACATATGTATGGACGTCAGCCGATAACTATTCGATTCTCAAGTACGCAATCTTAATATAGGAGACGAGATGAAATAACTAATTTAGTGGAGATGGGGAACACTGGTTGCAGACAAAAAAAATTGTAAGGAGGTTAAATTGTCAATAAATGCAATTCTTTAAAGAAGAGTAAATCAGTAAATTTCATTTGGAAGTTTTTTTTTTACATTTTTTTTGATAATTTAAGTTTTTTTTTTGTCCTTCGAATTTCCGAATCAAGAAAATCCGCTTTTTTTGGGAAAGTCAAATTTATTTTTCAAAAAACAAAGAAAAATTCGACCCGGTTAAATAATTTTGAAACAATGCAACATCTGGTGCGGTTATAAGGTCCTAAATGACCCAGCATCTGGCACGGGATTTAATCCTCTTTGCAAAATTTAGCAATCGATGTCTGAATTTCGAGAACACGTACAATTCTTTTACTCGGTCCACGAGCACGGAGAAAAATTCGATTTGTTTTTTTGTTTGCATTTGCCAAATTCAATACAATTTGAAATGCTATACCAGAGTTAAATTGATGTGTACCATTCCTGACCTATTGAATTTTCACCTAACGATTTATAGATTGTTGTGGCTGGGTCTCTGGCTGTGGGATGTATAAAACAATTGGTCATTCGTTAAGTTTTTGTATTTTATATTGTTTCTGATTCAATTGACGGGCTTGATTGAATCATTCGTTACAGATGAATAAAAGAGAAATGAATTAATTGAGGCGGTGCGGTGATACGATTTGTGGGCAATTCAGAAACGAAATAAAATGTTTAATTTAAGTGAAAGAGGGTTAAATGGTTACATTTACATGGAAGGTAGTTTTAAGTTTGTTTCTGATTCATTTTGTTTGTCTTTTTTTTAAATTTAGTATATGAAAAAGCATTTAAGCTGCTCGTCTCATTTAAGAATCTCGTTCTAAGCCAATCTTAACAAAAACTTGCAGATAGAAAAATGGTTGTCAATTAAGGCTAGCTTCTGATCCTATAACTCTTAAAAGGCTGGCCATTGAATGTAAAGTTAAATCAGTTTCTCAAAACAACACCCACAAAAATCAATCAAGCTTAATTCGAGGCAATGTTAGGATAATATAATTATTGCATCACACGTCTAGACCGGAACTCATGATCAACGGCAAGGACAGTTCGAATCTAATATTCAATTTCGTTAGAAAACTGAACACAATTCAATCGGAATCAAACTTAAATGGAAAAACGGATTAATCCTTGCTTCAATTGAATTCATCTCCCGTTCCGAAAATTTATTGATTGAAAATCGAATTCTATTTGCATTTATTTATAGCCCCGTCAAGTAAGCTTGTGTAACAAATAAAGTTACGAACACTGTTTGCAACAAATAATTTTAGATTTTTCTGTAAAACTTCTTTTCAAGGAAAATTGTATAAAAGCCAGGATTCTGGACTCGTAAAATTTGTTTGCTTCTCTATTGTTTCAAGGTTTTTGTCTGAATTTTCGTAGAAATTACCGCACATCGTTTCAATAAGTCATATAGTCCGTACAAAATTTGCTGACAACAATTTGTTTGAGGAACGGCAAAGGTTTAAATCTAGCTGGACACTGTGGCGTATGCTTGTTTTTTTTTTCATTTTATTGTTTTCATTCCTAAAACCTTTTAAAGGATGGGAAAATAGATTTATGATAAAATTTGGACCATCGAAATGTCCTTTCATGTACTCAACGCAATTAAAAGCCATTAATTTTAACGAGATATATTTTGTGTGTCAAATAACGCCATAACACAAAAAAACTTCAAAATTTAATTCTCTGTGCATTCCTGACCTACTGATAGAAACCTAATGATTTTATTCAAATGCACGTGAAAATATGAAAGCCTCTCATAATGTCAAATCAAAAAAGAGATAAAATAAAATTGAATTCCATTCCGTTGCATATTTCATTTCTCTCCCTCTCACATAAAATTCCTGACTTAACAAAATCAAAGTACTCACGTACTCAAAATTGCATAGCTATATGTGATATGCCTTAAGTACATTTGTGCCCAGCTCACACTTGCACTGAGAATACTGAACACGTTACTGCAATTTTTGATTGAATAAATTTGAATTCATTTTACGCTATCTTGCCCCGGGAAGCTTCCATAATATCACCTCCGTCATTTTGTGTATTTTCTATATTAAGAAATGTGAATAAAAAAAAAAAAAACAGAATTTCGTTTGGTTTTTTCACCTTTTCAATTTTTATGAATATACCTACTGTAGACTTTCACACTCTGTCATTGCGAATATAATATGAACTTAATATGCGCTTTCATTTATTCTGACCTCGTTGTGGCTTCAGATTCAGATTCGAGCAATAGTTATTTTATTTGCACAGGCAGAGAATTGGAGAGTTTTCATCAGGATTCGTGTCATTTAACTCGTAAACTCAAACACCACACTATAGAAGGATTGGGGTTTTTTAATTTAGTATATGCGACAGTACTGCTCACCCTAAGTCTGATGAATGATGATGATTTTGAGTTGTGGTCTTGGGTTTGGTTTTGGTTCAACACGATTAAGGAGCAAAATTAATTTTATGTTTCATTTCTCATGAGTTTTTGTATTCATCTGCTCGCTGTCCTGATTCCCAGACCACACAATATATGTATGCCAGTGGAGATTTTGAGAGCAAAGTAGTTCATAATAAAAACAGAACAGCTTTTCAAAGGATGCATAAAGGAGCAAGACTCTTTCAATTTATTGCTTTGGCTGGAGGACTTTAATTCCACATAGAAATTAAATTCTTTTGCCAAGCCAACTGCTAGGAAAGTTGATCTTGATTAATTTTTTGTTTTGTTTTTGTGCAAAGCAGTATTCGAATATTTTCGTTTTGAATTTTCCAGTTTCCTATATAATTTGTTTTATTAGTTTATTCGTGGTTTCTCTCTTCTTTTTCTTTTTTTTTTAAGGACAGACAGACGGAATTGATGTCTTTGCTCACTGTATTTCCTTTTGAACAGTGTTTACCACAAAAAGTTTTCAAAAACCTGAAACCAATTAACATTGTGCATGCCAGGGTTTTGTTTGACATTTAAAATATTTGACGTCAACTTAGGGAAAAAAGACGTTCTTCTTGAGCAAAATTAAGACATTGTAAGCCACTAACGACTTGGTTCTTTGGAGCTATCACACTATTATTCATTAAAAATGATATAAATTTTTGTGTATTTTCCCCCTTCATCTGGCACCACTGCACCCTGCACCACGGGTCGCATCTTTTCATAAACAATTTTACCAACAGATTATTAGTCAACTCTTCTATTTTGGAGAGTTAGAAACATACAGATTCTTGAACGAATTACGCATTGCCGAATGCTTTCACTTTTTCGGTTTCGGTTGGTTTTTGTGGAATTAACATAGTGGAACACACCCCATTGTATTCTATGTAGCACATTCGATAACATTTTATTGAACAGATCTACATATTTTCTCGATGCTGTTGTCACATTCAAAGGGTGTTTTTTTTAGCGGTATAGAACTTTAAATTGCAATAAAACAACGATGGAATATTCGACATGACATGATTGTTTATTTATTCGAATGATAATCTTGTGGAATTATATTTTAAATATGATTTCTGGCAAATGACTGCCACGGCTGGCTCGGATGTAGTCCAATCTGGACGTTCAATTTTCGATGACTTTTTCCAACATTTGTGGCCTTATATCGGCAATAACACGGGGAATGTTGTCTTCCAAATGGTCAAGCGTTTGTGGCTTATCCGCATAGACCAATGACTTTACATAATCTCACAAAAAATAGTCTAGCGGTCTTAAATCACAAGATCTTGGAGTCCAGTTCACAGGTCCAAAACGTAAAATTAGGCGGTCACCAAACGTGTCTTTCAATAAATCGATTGTGGCACGAGCTGTGTGACATGTTGCGCCGTCTTGTTGGAACCACAGCTCCTGGACATCATGATTGTTCAATTCAGGAATGAAAAAGTTAGTAATCATGGCTCTAAACCGATCACCATTTACTGTAACGTTGTGGCCATCATCGTTTTTAAGGAAGTACGGACCAATGATTCCACCAGTCCATAAAGCGCACCAAACAGTCAGTTTTTCTGGATGTAACGGTGTTTCGACATACACTTGAGGATTAGCTTCACTCCAAATGCGGCAGTATTGTTTGTTGACGTAGCCATTCAACCAGAAGTGCGCTTCATCGCTAAACAAAATTCGCTTATGAAAATCGGGAACAACGGCCATATCGTTTTGAGCCCATTCGACGAATCTACGCCTTGATGATCGTTTGGCTTCAATTCTTGCACGAGTTGGATTTTGTAAGCACGCAAACCAAGATTCTTCCTCAAAATCTGGATGGACACAAATCCAATTCCTGTACTCGATGGCGGATGGACTCATTCGGGCCTTTCTCAATGCTACGCTCTACAGTAGCAATAGCTTCTTCTGTACGCACCGTACGGGCGGCGGCGTCTCTGGGGATGCGAGTTATCAATTAGAGTACCTAAACGTGGTGCGAAAACGTTCCATGGTTAATCGAATTAACTGCTCTGATGGACGATTTTGTCGACGATAAAATGGACGTAGTGCCAACTTAAAGTTCTATACCGCGAAAAAAACACTCTTTATTAGCGTCTCTTTCTGACACTCTGACAGTCTAATTTCAATTTTTTGGTTTGTGTTATTAAATTATTTTGTCTGCTTAAGAGTTTAGAGTTGTTCTTTGTTCCTCGAACCAAGCACATTAGTAAAACACTTCTGATTGTAAAACGTGTTGAACCACCAGAGCAAATTCAAGCTTCCAATTATAAAAACCTTTTAAATCAATTGTATCATATCTGCACATTCTCGTAGGGGAAATAGAAGAACAGCCTATTTACTGTTCTTCTATTTCCCCTACGAAAACAACATAGACACATAAAATATTAAAATACCCTCAGTTTCAATGCCAAACATTTCTGCATATTCATCATTTTTCAACTGCCTCTAAAGTCATTTCAGTACAAATAGAAAAAAAAACTTCAAAATTCTATTTCGAAATGCAAATACGGATGAGCCCGGCATCCGCATCCGCGACCAAAGTAAACACAGAAAATAAAACAAGAGCGATGGTATTCTATGCAAAATGCATTAATTAAAATAGTCAACATTGTTTGTGGGCACTGAACTGGACATGGGACACGACACAAATATATAGGCGGATCTCGAACACTGTTGGCTGGGTCTGTTCGAGGTGTAATGTTTCTCACCATGAAGTGACCATTTGCATGGAAAAACTAATTACTCTTTTGGCTTTGAGATTGAGTTTATAGACACAGGTTACATAGTGTGGTGTCTATAAATTAATTCTATTTATGTCGTCTGATCGTCCTTTGTAAGGAACGCAAGGCGCATATTACTTTTCACTGCGTGCAAATTTCTCGCCATCCGCAGTGATGAAAAGGGTATTTTCGTTTTATCTGCGACAACGACCCGACACCCGACAGTCAAGTAATTAATTACAATCATGAAGAAAAGTAAAAATAGTATGGTACAGCCTTCATTCAAAGCACCCCAATGGCCTTTTTATCACATTGACAGTATTAACGCATGACGCAGTTATAATGAGACTACGATGCGTTACGCACACGTGTGGATTTATGTATTTAAAAATAGAGACATATCCTTTTAAACAAGCATTGGCTTTATGGCTAGAGGTCTTTAAAAAGCCTCGATTGGTGTTTAAAAGGACATAAATCACCCGAGTCGTCAGCATCGATTTTTGACATTTCCTATTTCTCCTACTTGCCCATTTTTTTTGTTTTTTTTATTGAACACGAAAGCAAGAGGAAAAAAATACCAAATTTTTGCACAAAAATGGCGGCTATTAATAAACTCTAAATTGCCATACCTCTGCACGAGTTCTACTTCATTGCATCACATCAATATCGATTTATGTTCGTTCCGGTTTTGCTTTTGATTCCTTGTATGTGTATCCGTGTTCTATGTCGTAACTCTTGAATTCCTCCTCAAATGTCCTTAATCGTGAGGCAGCTCACGAAAAAGTCATAAAGTTAAAAAGATTGATATTATGAACTTTTGGCATGTCCCTTCTTTTGTTAAAACATTTAATCCGAAGGACGAACAACGTTGCGAGAGCATGACCAAGGATAACGTCACACTCTGACTTAATTTTGACATACTTTTGTATACCTACACATTTTGTTGTTGTTTTTGTTATTTTTTTTTATCGCCGTTCATAGATCAAAATGTCGATGTATGGAAGTTAAAGAAGAGAGAGCAGTTTTGGTGCGAAAATGATTGATTAAACGCAAATAAAATATACTTGGATGAATTCTTTCCGGTGCTCAGGTTGAAGGTTAAAGATTTTTTGTTTGGGTAAATTTAACGGGTTATGACGACGACAACATTTCCGTCGACCCTTCGAATTGTTTAATACGGATATTGATTACTTTTTATGTTTTGATTTCTCTGTTTTCAGAGGTTCAAGGTTTTTGCAGGGAAACATAAGAGAAGATTTATGGAATCTAAAAAATTTGAGGGATCATAAGTTTAGATTTAAGAAGTCATGAATTTTGTTAACCGTGTCCATACAGGCCACCGTGCACAGGATTCCCTTCTTATAACGTAACCTACAAAATTCATCGAAATTTTTGGAGTCATTTCCGGAGTGTACTTACAATGTGAAATGACGAAAGGTATAAGCACTGAAAACTACTAAACTTCTTCATTGTATTGTGAACTCCGATAAGATATCTCTATATGATATCACCTGAACAAATTTACGAACAATAAAATAAAGACACAAAAGAGATACTACAGCTGACATTTCCGTGACGAGTGATAATTTATTTATTTATTTGTTTGTTTACTTATTTCAAAAATGATCAACATCATTCTGTTGTCTCTCATTCTTATTTCTGTTGATGAATTAAAAATTTACAGCACGTCCCAAAAGCCATTTGCATATTAAGTTAAAAAATATCAGTAGCTATAGTCCGATAATGAGTTCGCAAAAATTTTGGATGTAGTTTCGCATTAAAGGTGGCACAATCTACTATAGAAACGTGCAAACAGAAATGTCAGTAATAATTTTCGACTGCACAACCATAAAAAAGTCTATAAAGAACCGAAAAAGGTTTGACCCTTAAAAAAAAGAGCTACCTAAAGCCTAAAAGTTTCATGAACAAATGCTCTTGAGGTCGTTAAATTTTGTTTATTTGTTTAAACTTCAATTTGAAGGCATTTCAAATCCTTTTAATGGAATTCTAATGGTCGACAGAAAAAAGTTAAAGAGCTATTCACATTTTTTTTTCTATTCCAAACAGCAAAATTCTATGAATCATTCTGCATCCATATGGAAAAGTTGAAGAAGCTGCAAGATACTCATGTAAGCTGCTTTTATTTTGAACATTGTTGAAGTTTTGAAAAATCCTTAAAAAAAAACTTATTCCTCACAAATGGCTGCAATTTGTAATCGTTGAGCCTCCAATG
Organism: Sphaerophoria taeniata; assembly: GCA_943590905.1. Taxonomy (NCBI): domain Eukaryota; kingdom Metazoa; phylum Arthropoda; class Insecta; order Diptera; family Syrphidae; genus Sphaerophoria; species Sphaerophoria taeniata. The sequence goes on along the minus strand of OX016540.1, from coordinate 16,241,400 downwards.
ACTGCAGTGAACCTAACAACATATTGAGCAGTTGCAGACAGGGCTGGATTTTTATTATTTGCTCGTTCTAAGGACGAAGCTGGTTGCTTTCCAGTAAAATCTAAGAACTTGAAAATCTGCAAACTTAGCGCCTCAATAGGTAGGTGTGCTACACAATTCAAAATAAATAAATAAAAACGCTGTTCCAATCTAAGGTATCCCAACTCTTTTTCATTCAATTTCGCCCCTGTGTTTTTCAGGAACATGACACTGACGATGGGTCGACTTAGCAAACTCTCGCCCACCAGATGTTTGGACGGAAAAAGTTTAATTAAAGTGCGACCTAGTTATGAGAGTCTTATAGTCCGACAAATGGGGTTGATGCAGGAAAATTAAAAAAGAGGATAGGTAAAAGAGGAAAAAAAATTGTACGTGTCAGCTCCGACGCGCGACTGGAGTTCACTCAATAAGAATGATTATCTTTAGGCCGTGTGCGAGTTCAATTAAAATTAAATAAAATTGTGTTAAAATTAGACCAGCTGTGGAGCAGGCTAAAATATGACAATAGTGGTTAAAAATTCATCAACGCGGCCTAAAATATATACATATATATCGCAAAGGATTGAATTCATATACTCATACATCTATTCATAATAATTTGTTTAAATATATTACAAATACTAATGGTAGGCAATATGAATGTCAACAACTTTGTTTAAAACGTTCTTTCGTATTTTTGAGTGAATCAATGCAGTTACTTCTACAAACATTTTTGTAAAGAATAAAAAATACTACAAAACTGCATCATTACATTTTCAGAACAGTGACATTTCTTATCAACTTTTCATTATTTAATGATGAAAATTCAATTGGGCCCACATTTATCATGCATTATTGCATATAAAATGGAATTGAATATCATTGAATTGTACATTTAACTAAAGTCTGAAGCCTTCTTAAAAGATCTTAATCTTGAAAATCCGATTATTAGAACGCACGCTAGGATGCTTTTAATCGAAAAACACCGATCGAATTTTGGCCATAGCGGGATTCTCCCACAGGTGATGTTTCATTTTGTACGAACCAAGCAGGTCATTTGTGTGCAATTATATTTATTTTACAATCGAGATTGTGAGGCTTGTACGAAACGTATCCTTACAAATGAGGTATCAAAATCACCGTTATTTCATGTAGATTAGACATACGGAAATATCAACAACCAGTCTATAGGATTAAAACTTATATACCAATTTATGTGAAAATGTCTTAATTGGCCATATTAATGAGTTACCGTTATAATTAAAGTATAATAAATTGAAGAGCATGAAATTCTGTATCATGTGTGAAAATTTCACCGTTCTACGTTGAAATCTCTGTTCAATAAAATAGATTCGACGTGGCACTAAAACTTTCACCCCCTATTTTCACCCCCCCCCCCTCGGTTATTTTTTTTTAAACTTTGAATGTCATACTTATTTATGTTTAGTCAAAAGCCATAAAAATGAGTTTTAAACTTCTAACCTAATCGACCTCCATACAAACTTTGACCTAACATTTCAACCCCTTGTGACCTTTTCAACCCCTTTTATTGCGTTAAAAAACACCGTGTGCCCTTCTCCAGGTTCTAGTCTGTCTTACTACCAAATTTCATCTAAATCGATCCAGTAGGTTAAAAGTTATTAAGAGTTAAAAAAAGCGTTAGTAGTCAATTTTTTATAACGCTTTTTTCAATGATTGATTTTCCTATCCATATTTTTTCCATACCGGGGTCTATATATGAATCGATTCTAAAGGAGTAAACTCCAAAAAAAACTATAAGTTTAGCTTAGAGCTTTTCGCTGATGTTTTCAAAAGAAGGGAAATAAAGACCACAAACCATTGGTCGTAAAGTGGTGCTTGCTATAGGCCCATACGACCAATTCTGATAGTGTGTAAAAAAAAAAAACAAGAAAAAAAGGCTTACGTTAGACTGGGTGTTATTTAAGGTTATTCATGGGATAGTGCCTGTTTGTGACTTGTGGTGATGTGATTTATAGCAATTAATAATACTCCTCCGGTGGTGAATTTGAATTTAATAAATTTTAAACTTCAAGACGAAACTACAATGATTCTTGTAAAAGGAGTTAATGCTTAGCTTTTGAAATGTAAAGTGGACCTACGGATAAATTTGAGGGCTCTAGCAATACAAAGTTTACCGAGTTGCTACATTGAGCCTATGATCCAACGCCATCAACTTCTTTGGACACACTTTCATCAGTAATTTTCAGTGTGGTTTGAGCCGAAAAACCAGGCAAGTCAATGAATGACGTTATCCATGGCTTAAAGCTTTCAATATCTGAATGGGTTAAAACCTCTTTACTCGACAGACACAGTCCGTCCTCTGTAACCCCTTAACACAACTTCTCTACAACAAACTGATATTGGACACGTTCCAAAGAATAATTGTTCAAGTTCAATACTACCATGAAAACCGAACCTTTGCAACAAACGCCAAGCGTTTGCATATTCAAAAAATGCAAAAATTTCGACGGTTGAGAGACGAACGTGAACTTGAATACTGCAGTGTTTAAGGTCGGGATACTAAATGATTGACTTTGGAACCAAATATATAACATTTAAGACAATCAAGGAATAAACTCACAAACATGAAAAAGAATATTTCCTCATTGATCTTGAAGCTTTGTGACCAATTAAACCTTGAAACTTCTTGCACATTTTATTTTTCGTAAGTTCTTTGTCATGTTTGTCAAGTTTAAACAATAGCCAACTATGCTCCTGTGTCCTGTCTAAAGGCCTTCAATAAAAACTCGAACACTAAAATAAACCTACCTTGAGCCTTTTTGCAACAAAAATGCCACCTATTGTTGTTTGCAACACAAAAACAAAAACACTTCCGTTCAGCCAAAGAATCAATATTTGTCTTCCCGAAGGGAGAGTGAAGAGCGACCTGGTTTACTTGACAGATTTCCAAGTTTTCGACACTCCAAAAATTATTATTTAGACTTTTCACAGCACTGTTTTCCCCTACAAGCACATAAGAACACTCATCATTCAAACAACTAGAGCAGACACAACTTCTGCTGATGACGAGATGACGATGATGAGGATGGAACATAGCACTAATGCGCCATCATAAGAGTGAGAATAGAACATTGCACCCACTTAAACGATTAAAAATTGAGGCCAATCGTGCTTCAACCTCGAAAACGGTGATTTATGTTCGAACTCAACCGAAAATGATTCTTAAGTGTTTTCTTAAATGCAAATAAACTCAACCCAATGAGACAATTATTGCTTGAATTCAATCGAAACGAGTTCATTTCAGTGGCCAGTAACAGACATTGCGAATTGATTGATTCTTTTTCGAAAAATTTAATCCCGATTTAAATTTATCGACAAACATTTTTTTTATAGATACAAACATTGTGCATCAGAGGGAGTTTGACTTAAAACCTCTAACTAACCTACAAGCAACGCAATGCAAACAAAAAACCGCTAATTTAATGAACCAACCTCTTAACGAAAAAAAGCACAACAAACATTTGATGCATGTATGTTCATTCGAAATTCTCGCTGTTCTGAACATACATTGTGTTTATGTGCGAAAACTCAGTCGATGAGAATTTAAAAATTATAACAAATTGATATCGTGTGCTGAAAAATTGTGATAAATTAATCAAAGGCTCTGAAATTGGTAGGCATAGCAGCCATCAAGAGAGATGAAGGATAATTGGAAATAATGATAATAACAGATTAAGTGTATAAGGCGAATCAACATAAAAAAAACAAGGGCGTAGGTAACTTATTGAAACTGGGTGACGGTGATGGCGGCGTAAAGAAGTAAAAATAATTGGGTTTGACATTTTCATATATGGGGTTTAATTTAAACATGCGTCGTTGTAGGTTGGAGAATGTAATTGCCCTTATTCATGTTTTCAAAAGCTCTTCCGAATTAAGTTTTTTGTTGCTCCTTGGGATACTTTTGGATACATTCTAAGAAATTGTTTCAAACTCCACTTGAATGGGGCGATGAGAAATTGAGAAGTTCATTAGTAAATTGAAATTGAATTCAATGTTTCAAATTGGAAATATTACAGCGTTTAAATTCGTTGCAGGAAAATACCAAGAACACTCTTGTTTTCAACTATTTTTCAAGAGAAGAAGATGCTTCGTTGAGAATTGATTGAATTTCAATGGAAATTTGAAATTTCCAATCCAAACATCAATACGATTTTAAATTGAAAATATCAAATGCATATCTATGATAAGTGGCGTTTTCAGAAGACCCGTGTGTGATGTTATTCAAAAGAATTTATATCAATAACACAACACGAATGACATGAATTTCAGGTGTGTGTTGTCAAAGTGTTTGTGGAAACTGAAATTGAATTACGGGGAAGACGTTGAAAATGGTGGCGTTCTATTTCCAGAACTCTCTTTTTGACAAGTTTAAATTTGTAGGGTAATTTTGATGGCTGGAAAGGAAATATATTATTTTTAATTTTTAATTTTGGATTCTTAACTTGAAAAGGATTATGTGAATGTTGATAGTTTAAACGCGGATAACGAAGACATTAGGTGAGTTTTTTTGGCAAACCCTTTCAAAGTTAAGTAAGATTTTACACTTATTACTAAAACAAAATTTATTAGTAATCTAGAGTAAGGGGAAGTAGGATCCGACTCAGAGGAAGAGAGATCGGAAACTAACTTCCGTTTTACCCTCCAAATACCACAATTATTTTTTTATTAATTCGTGTATGAAAATGAAGAAAAATCTTTGTGCGGCCACCAAAACGAAACCCCTGGTTTGATAATGAATGCAGTCAGGTATATGCAACCAAGCAAGAAGCATACAAAGCAGCTCGACTCGGGAGCTCTAAGAGCAGAAGAGGAGAGAAGAACACAAGCTTTTCAGAAAGAAAAAGAGAGAGCATGAAAAGCGTTCGACAGAGGATGTTGATATACTAAAAAATGAGGTTCGGGAGTTGTAAAAAGAGGTAAAACGAATGACTTCAAGTTTCCGAGCATGAACTGAAGCCTGTAAGGACCAACAGTACACTGGAGGCACTATCTTCCAGAAGTCTGTGCAACTACTCGCGTACACTGATGACATTGATATCATTGGGAGAACGGTGCGCGATGTCAACAGTGCTTTTGCGAGTATACAGACAGAGGCTGAAAAAATGGGTTTAGCGGTCAATGAGGACAAAACAAAGTATATGCTGTCATCAAAAAAGGACAACCAACATCGACGTCTTGGACAAAACGTCACGATAGAAGCATATAATTTCGAGGTAGTTAGGGACTTTGTATACCTTGGCTCCGGTATCAACAGGAACAATGACATCAGCGCCGAGATCAGAAGGAGAATAACTCTTGCTAATCGCTGTTTCTTCGGGCTAAGAAAGCAATTGAGTAGTAAATCCCTCTCCCGAACAACTAAGATGATGCTCTATAAGACCCTCATCATGCCTGTCCTGATATATGCTGCAGACGCATGGACCCTGTCAAAAACGGATGAAAGCATCCTAAGCCGGTTGGAGAGAAAAGTTCTACGGAAACGGTGAATGGATGAGAAGATTTAACCACGAACTGTACGGGCTAAAAGAGTAAAGTTCCGAAGACTCATATGGCTTGGTAACGTGGAGAGGATGGACACCAATACTCCCGCCCGTAAAGTCTTCGAATCCACCCCAGAGGGACCACGCAGTAGGGGAAGACCAAGGCTCAGGTGGCGCACGCAAGTTGAAGATGACCTCAACCAACTCGGCGTGCGAAACTGGAAACAGTTAGCTAGGAACCGAGCTGGCTGGAGATTTTCATTGGTTGAGGCCCAAGTCCACCCCGGACTGTAGCGCCACCTTAAGTAAGTAAGTAAGACAGCCTCCAATTCTAAGATTGCAATAAGTATTTCTCTGCAATCGCCAGAAAAAGTGATTTCAAGAGCGAAGGCTTTTCCTCTGAAAAACAAAGTTTTTTTGTTTTTTTTTTGTGCAAATAAATCACTTCTTCGAAACCTACATGGCTGTCATAGCTGTGGTCTTTCCAAGAATATGAACACATTTCAATTATTACTTTCTACCTACACAACATTAGGCACTTTATTATGTTATTATTGATTAGCTCTACGTGTTCATTGTTCTGAAATAATTTTTGATAAAAATACTCTGCGCCCATTTACCACCACCCATCGATCGGTTACAAAGGTTACCTATAATAACACGAAAACCCATTATGAACACCAAATTCCATCCAACGCTCCATTACCCCTTCAATTCCAAAAAATAAACTCGCAAGATTTATCATCCAACCTCTAACATTATAAAAACACCACGAAACAATGGAATTCCCTCTCCCTTAAAGTTAATAAATCTTTTGAAATCTTAACCAACCATCTAAGGTTCGCTATTGAAGCATTTATCAAGTTACTTAAACCGATTTTGAAAAGCATTCCATGTTCCTTAATGCCATTAGTATAGAGTTTGGAGTGTCTGGCTTGGCAAAACAGTGATACCCTCAATATTGTTTGCTAGCTTTGTGCTTGAACTCGGCAAAGCTTTAGAATATCTGCAAAACAAAACGCAATCAAAATGAATCCGTTTCGTCTGCTGACGTTTTCGTCTTGGTCGTCGTCATGGTGTCGTTGTGGTTATAAAATGTAGACAAACGACAAAAGACGTATCTTGAATTAAAACGAGAGACGGAGAGTAAAAAAACAAAAAAAAAAAACAACAGAAACGTGACTGGCGCGCTGCATTAAAGAAGACAAATTCATGCTATAAAGTGCTTTACCTGGATGGCGTATGTTCTTTTAATACGAAACGCAAAAAAACAATTGTTTTATGTTCTTGGATAAGATTCCAATTAAATTAAAACACGCCCCCACTCGCGTTTTTATTTTTCTGAAAAATAAGTTAAACTCACGTGGGTGGGTGGGGTGCTGTATGTTTATGCTTTTCTCTTGAACTCACAGCTCTCAGAAATGTATAAGAACTTATTGAATGTTCAATGTGTGTGAAGCGAGTGGAAAAGGATCTTACTGGAGCGGACTGTAGCGCCACCTTTATCAAGTGAGCAACATTTTTTCAAATTTAATTTGAAAAGTTCTGTGTAGCTTTGATAGGGGCATTCTTCAGAATGACAATTTTCGGTTAAATTCGTAAGGTTCCAAGACCATTAAGCCCGCTATACGCTTTGTTACGACGACGTTTTCTTTCCAACCTTATCAAAGAACTTCAAACCCTGCCCGCACATTTTCTCAAAGCAAACCTCCTCTCCTTTTCACAACCAGTCTTATTCTTAATCGCATTGAAGTAACCCAAACGTCATCGAAAATTTTGACATAAAGCATAACTAATCAGTCAACTGTCAAACAACGTTCACATGAACCCAAACCTCAAATAAATGCAGTGTAAACGCACTCAAATCAAAAGACTATTCGTGTACATTGTTAATGAATTGAATTTTCATTTTAAAATGTCAGTGTTAACCAATTTTGACCTCAATTAAGTTAGGGAGAATTCAAAGAGTGAGCGAGAGAGGCAAAATACATTCTAAATATTTGTATTTGCGTGGCAAAACAACGTGAGCTAAAACATCGTTGTTGATTCAATTTGCATACGCATTGTTGTCACTATTTGTCTTTTGCATTAGGTTTATACACACATTCTACATTATTCAAAGAAAATAAACAAGAAAGAAAAAAACAGAGTAATTGCATTGCAATGTAGTAAAGGAAATCTAAAGCACATGGTAAATAAAATAGAGAAAATGTTTTTTATTTAGTTTTTTTTTTTTGACTTTTTTGAAGGTGTTGACTTCCAATGTTATCGATACGTCATTCGTGATGTCATAATGATGTTAAATCGGTATTTGTTTGATAAAATGACAGATAAGATCCGCACGAACTACAAGAAAACTGACATTAAGCTGGAAGCACTTAAAGTGCATGTTTTTTTTTCTGTTGACTGACATTCAATAACGGCATTTTATTTTGAACTATCGACTTTTAAGGTTTTCTTGAGAAGATAGTCCAAAACTCCACCGTCAACACCAGAGGCACTATCTTCTATAAATCTGTTCAACTTCTCGCGTACGCCGACGATATTGATATAATGGGAAGAACACAGCGTGATGTCAATGGCGCCTTTGTGAGAATTGAGACAGAAGCGGCAAAAATGGGTTTAGCGGTAAATGAGGGAAGTACATGCTGTCTTCGAGTAAGGACACCCAACATCGACGGCTCGGACAGAACGTCACAATAGACAACTTCGAGGTAGTTAAGGAGTTTGTCTACCTAGGCTCCGCTACCAACACAGACAATAACACCAGCGCTGATATAAGACGAAGAATTACTCTTGCTAATCGCTGTTTCTTTGGGCTTAGAAAGCAACTGAGTGGAAAAGCCCTATCTCGAGCAACTAAGGTATAACTGTACAACACCCTCATCATCCCTGTCCTGCTATATGGTGCAGAAGCATGGACCCTAACAAAATCGGATGAATGTGCCTTAGGCTGTTTCGAGAGGAAAATTCTTCGGGTCATCTTTGGCCCCGTGTGCATTGATGGGGAATGGAGAAGGAGATACAAACGACGTGAACCTAATCAGAAGGGTCAAGGTCCAGAGACTCAGATGGCTCGGTCATTTAGAGCGGATGGACACCAATGCTCCGACCCGGAAAGCCTTCGACTCTATTTCCGAGGGACGCAGAAAGAGAGGAAGACCGCGACTCAGGTGGCGCACACAAGTGGAAGAGGACCTCAATCAACTTGGAGTGCAAAACTGGAGACAGCTAGCTAGGGACCGAGCTGACTGGCGGAGACTGTTGATTGAGGCCCAAGTCCACAACGGACTGTAGCGCCACCTTAAGTAAGTAAGTGATGATTTATCTCAAGATAAGATTTATGTTTGTTCATGAAAAGCGACATCTATATTTTACAGTCCCTTAAAGGCAAGTCTTTCGTTTGATTAAAATTTTGCCGGTAGACATCACATCATTTGTGCTCATTCAATTACTTACACACAAATAACAAGTACACTAGGCCAATACAGCAAACGATGCAAAGGAAATGATTCATTGTTCTTACGTGCGATGGCTGCAACTGCCTCAGCTGTCATTTTTAATAGCGTTATAAAGTACTAAATACCTCATAACCACACAAAGACAATAGTGTTATCTAATTAAGTTAATCAAATGCACCGTGTAACCTAATCTCGACAAATACAAAATAATGCCGGCCGCCAAACAATTAATTGACGACTCAACTTTGTCTATGACTGTTACACAAACAAACGTCAACATTCATTATAAATAATCATCTGGCATTGTTTTCCTACTTTTATGAAATCGAACTCACCTACTTACTCGTTATTTTGTGTGCATGTAACGATATACAATGCAGAGTATAATAGGAATGGCAAATTATCTAACCGTAAATATTGCTAATTTTCCGCTCTTAACTTCTACAGCGCCCCCTACTAAATCCGTCGCAAGGCATTCTTGTCATGTCAATAAACACCGTACCTAAAACATGTGACTCTAACGCCCCCTTTCGTGTTGTTATTGCATTTAATTTATTTTTAACTGGGGCCTTTTTAAAAAGAAAAAGTTATTAAACTTCCATTGTTTCGTTTTGCGTGAAATATTGGTAGTCAGTTTCTATGGGTAAAATAACAGTGAACGTCAAATTCATGAGGAGGGAGTTATTTACAAATGTTTGGAAGAAACTCAATTGAAGACTTTCACAGAAATTTTCACAGCTTTGTCCTAAAGGCTTTAACACACTTTTCAAACTTAATCAACAGTTTAAATGCCTTTGATTACATTCACAGAAAAAAAAATTTCTGTGTGTGAAGTACGTGATTATTTTCTCTCAAATCCATTTTTAAGGTGAAAGAGAGGATGGGATAAGAGACCCAAACACGGAGTGACAGTTTGACAGAAACATGTTTATTCACAACTTGTCAATCCCACATCTGAATTTAAGGATACAATATTTCGGATGAGCAGGGTCACAGTGTTATTTAGATTTGATATCCGGAGAGCCTGCACCTTCATTAAACTAAACAAACTTTCTAGTTCAGCTTCAAAAATGCCTGTGTTCTAATGTTGGGTATGTTCATTAACAAACAAACCCTAACGAAATGATAAAGGGAAAACGTCAAATAAATGTCACTTATACTTCCAAATTTCTAAAAGGTTATTTTAATCTGTTTGACTTTTGTGTACATAGGTGATATGGTCTAGAATGTTAAGTTAGAACTGTCAAAAACTGCTGTCAATAGATTAAAACAGAATGTTGACATATGCGAATATAGTTTTCACTCTTTTGACGAGGTGAAAGATTTATCTCGAATAAAATGAAAGCAAATAGAAATAACTCACCTCAGTACAAAATCGACATCCACATTGCGCCAGTGTTGTCGCATCCTTTGGAACCACATCCACCAGGCAAAGTTTACACGTGAACTCTTCCAGTTCAACTGGAAGCGTCACCACTGCCATCGCACTACTGCTCGACACAATAACCGGCGACAATGGACTCGAACCGGACGATGCTGACGGCGATGAATTCAGCGTCGCCGTTGTTACATTCGATGGCGGAATGTTATCGTTGGCAGAACTCTTTCTCGAGCTGCCATTGCTACTACCGCCGCCGCCACCAACGCCATCTACACAATCGTTGGTTTTACTTACGATACTACTACTACTTAGCATACTAAAGTTATTGTTAAGATTATTTGAATTGTTATTAATATTTATGAATCCGCCACTATTAGCGGTATTCAAGGAATACCGTGAACCAGACACGGCCAACGATAACAGACTAGAACAACGCGAACACGTCGCATTCGAGGTCGACATACTATTGCGAAGTCGATTGAGCGGTCTTATTTGCTCGATGCCATTGATGCTGCATCCGCCACCACTGTCGCGAATTCCGCCAATACGACTGCCACCGAGTGGCGTACCACTGGTATCGGACACCGGCGAACACACGGACGACGATTGCCGCGTGAGTGCAAGCACCGTTTCACACTTACGCATTCCCGTATACTGTACAATCGACTGGGACTTTTCGTGATGCAAACTTGCAGCACTGCCTTCGCGCCGCAGTAGTGGCACCACATTCAACAATTTTTGCTGGACTGCGGTGTTCAACGATGTTGTGCTGCTGGTCGTTGGGATTTTATCGGGCATATAGCTAATCGACTCTGGATGCCGCAGGCCCGATGGATCCCTCAAGATCACATTCTGATCGGATGGAGTTCGTGTGATGGTAATTTCGGGTGATGGTAGCAACGGTGGACTAAACGATGTATCCTTGGATGATTTGCGACCAACCAGGGACTTTAGGAAGTTCTCAAAACGTCGCCGTCTTGGGATAGGGCCCCCAGCAAGCAGTGAAGCTGCATGAGGGCCCTCATTCTCGTTTTGTTGGTGGTTATTGATGCCGTTAATCAGGTTATTGTTGTTGTATGGTGGCGGAAAGGTTGCGTTGTTGGCTGGTGTTGATGAGTTCAGGGGAAGCGGTAGATTTGTTGGCGGTTGAGGTGATGTTATGGCACGTCGTGCCCGCAAATTAGCCACATGAAGCTGCGGTTGGATGTTGATTTGATTCTTCGAATCTAGAAGGGCAGCTGTTTCATTTTCCGAACATGGCACCTGATGGCTGGTCGTTTTCTTCGCGTTGGCCAGATTGTGAATTGGCGAGGAGTCCTGCAAAAAAAGAAACGAAAGAGAAGGCTTAGACAATGTTTGATTTTAGTTTTTCGATAATCGTTTGGCAATGATTGTGAACTTCAAGTTTGATGTGTAAAATAAGAAGTGGGTACACATTTGATTTTCATTGTTTCTAGCAGGGGGCGTGCAATGTGATATTAAAATGGTCTAATAGCTTTGATTGGATAAAGAAATTATAAACACTGAAATTATTCACAGGAAATTGTCATCCAGCATTACCAAAATAATGCATAATCTGATTTACTTCGCCAACATGAGATTGTTACCATTAAAAACCCAAGTCATTGCCATTCACTCTCGTCTTGAAAGTAAAAGGTCTTTTTTACTTTATAAAAAACCTTCGTTTCAAATCAAATAAATTCTCCAGTCTAGGTTCAGTGTCATTAAATACGACAGTAAATAACCTGAAATTAGAGCAGGAAATGTAGCAAAATCCATTACGGCTAAGATGACATGGAAAATAATCTCCAGATGTCACTCGAATGTCAAGATTAAGAGGCTTAAACCGATAAGAAGACCTTAAGTAGTTGGCAAACATTGTCTGTAGATTGAAAGTGCCAAAAATATGTGTATAGGATTTATACGAATGTTGTGAATATGTGAGTATTGGCTATTACGGTAGGGAAGTGACATCTTGTTGAGAGCTTCTGAGTAAATATTGATTTCAAACCAATGGATTCGGCCAAGCTGAATGGAAACAAATGAATCCATAATTTCATATTTACCAACCCTGTTATTCAAACAGAGACGTCAGTTTGACGTCGAAGAAAGAAACTGCATCAAAACATGTGTAAAATAGACAACTGTTAAACACTGTCAGAGGGTGACACTTTGCATCACTGTACGAATAAGGTGATACTTTGCATTAAAAACTATATAGCAATATCAAATCTTGTAGGACACAGCAGATGAAATTGTAATTACCGTAAAAACTCTATGAGCTGTCACAGAAATTTTACCTACACACATCAAGCAGAAGTATCAAACTCGCTATCACGAGATTTCCTTTTCAAAAGAACCTTACATTTCTTATTAGTTTAGATTTTGATGTGACAAGGAATCAATGTCAATTTGACAGCTGTCACTTTACAATGGAATGACGAAAAACAACTCACCCTTGATTCCTGCTCCAATTCTTCCTCGAGGGCACTATACACCGGAGCGTACCAAGAGTACGCGTGCTGTTTCCTAGTATTCGCAGCCGTTGTGTTTGCCGTTTGTTTTTGGCCCGAATAATTTCCCGATGATCGCTGACCAGCAGCACCAATCACACTACTATTATTTGTTCCTGCTGCTGAATAATTCAAAGGAAGACTCCGACGATGATGATGCTGGACACGTCCACCGCCACTTTTCTCCAAATAGCTCTGATGATTATGATGACGATGATTATGTTTTTGATACGCTAAAAACGGTTGACTCTCGATACTTTGATCATCTGCGTAACCGTTAACACGTTGCTGATTATGTTGATGATGATGGTGATGGTGCCTGCGACTGCTGTTATTCGGTGACACGTCTTTCTTGGTGAATATCAATGAGGCACTGTTCTTCTGCAGATAAATCGAACGATCACGATCGGAAACAGTCGCTTCGATATTAGTCAATAGCGGTTCGGTTTCGGATAGCGGTAAATGATGATGATTTGCAGTCGATGATTCAATATTCAATGCAGATGATGAATCATCCGAAGCAAATGACTCGAACAGAACGTATTTTTCGTCCAAATGGTTTACAAAGAAATTCGAATTCGAATTTATGTTTGAATTTGAATTCGAACGCAGGGCAGTCTGATGATGGATAAATTGATTTGGTGATATGTCAAATGCTGTTTCCGGTGTTACAGGTGGTGATGTACTGAGATCGACAATACGAAATTCGGATGGATCGTAATCACGAACGATGTGAATATTATTGTTGTTTGAAGCTGTCAAAAGTTGTTGCTGTTGTTGATGTTGCTGTTGTTGCTGTTGATTTTCTAGCCGAGAGTCTTTTGATTTATGATTTTGTTGTGATGGTAGTCCCAGTGGAAGTGGCTGAACCACTTCATTTTTGGTAGAGCTCGCTGTCAGAGGTGGACGCATTTTGATGGTTTATTTGCGATATAAGATTTGATTCACCAGGTGATGGTCTAACAGATAATGGAGATGCCATTTTGACACGAGCCTGTAAAAAAAAACAACAACGAGAGTTAAAATCGATTGCTGATGCTTAATTGGAGGATAGACACATCACAAAAGAAGTGTGTTTATCAATTTGTTTGCCTTTTTTTATGGCCGATTTCATTTGTCTATTTTGCTTTAAAAATGTCTGTTTCGAAGACGAGAACCGAAAAGATTAATGATCCGTGAAAAATCGTTTTATTGCGTCAAGTGAATGTCTCGTGTAATTTATTAAACCTTTCTTAGGAGAAACTTTTTGCTGAAGAATTTTTTGTTTGTGAAAAGTCAATTTATTATCATTTTTTATAGATTGGAGAAAGAATTGAAAGTTAAGTGGAATTGTTATTGAACTTTTTTGATTTCAAGGGTGTTTTAGAAAGAACTAAGGGATTTAAGGACTCAAGTTGAGTTCAAGGGCAAACGTTTAATTGAGAAAACACGAATTTTCGTCTTGAAATTCTTATCATCATATTGAATGATCATTAGAGATGTCAATAATAAGACAGAAAGACAGACAGACGGAAATTCTTTTTGTGCACAGAAAAAATATCTCACCATTGTTTAATATATCTTGCAGGAAAAAACTCCGATTTGGTTTGAATATCCCAGTTCTGAAACAAAACAAGAACAAACAATTAGAACAATTATTGGCACAATTTGCTTAAAAAAAATTTAAAAACAAGCATAAGACATTGTTAATGTTTTAAAGTAAAACAAACGTAAAAACAAGATTGACTACTTAGATTGTATTTCCATATTGTTTTGCTTTGCGAATGTTTTCCTGTTTTATTTCAACAATTAGCAGTTCAAAATAATTACTTTCCGCGAGAGAAAAAGTAAATAATGAACATAAATGATTTTCATAGCTAATTACGTGAAATTAAATCGCGAATCGCCTTAATTGCCTTAAATGCTAATGAATCACTTTGTGGGCATTAATTGATTAATTAGGTATGTAGTCGTTTTTTAGGGTTTTAATTTATTTTTTTGTGTTTAAGGACGTCAAAAAAACATGGATTTTAAATTCCATTTGATTACCTGAAGAATTTTGAATTTTGAAAAACAAACAACTTAAAATAGAATTTCGAAATTAAGTGGCAGCATGCTGTTGATGATTTCCGATTGGATACTTTAAGTTCATAATGTAAACAGAGAAATTTTGAAATTCAATTAAAGCAACTTTCAACATCCAACAAAATTTACATTAAGATAAAATATCTTCATTCTCTGCCCACGACCATAAGACGAAGAAGCACTTAAGCCTAAATGACATTAAAAAAGTTCCAAAAGACATAACGACACTTGTTTGATTTATTATTATTATTTTGTATGCGTAACGTATGTATACTATTTTTGAAGTCCTTATTTAACATTAATTCTTCAAGAAGACATCTGGAGAGTGGAGTTGTTATTTAATGTTCCTGTTTCATTAAATGCGGTTGGTATAACCTCAGTTTATGTTCTTTTTCTTTGTAAATGTGTTTTGCATTTAATTTAACTTAAATGTTTGTTGGGCCTGAGCTTTATTTAGATTTAATTGCACCATAAGGAACACAAGTGCCTTAAATGACTTTTTATGGTGGAGATTCGTTTAATATTCTTCGTTTACTTTTTCGAGAAAACAAAAATTATATACACAGACAAGCAAAGTACACGATATTTTGGTTGAAGTAATAAAAACAGGTGTTTCTTATATAAAGAGGGATTTTGTTTAGTGAACAGGCTGTATGTATTTAGCAGAAACTTGATTTTGTTGAATATTTATTTTTAGATTTCTGAATTAATCCAGTGCGAACTGGAATTAAAGGAATGAAAATAAAATAAGTGATCGTGATAAAGAGAATAAATTCAACTTTTAAAAAAGGAATGTCGTCATTTTTGTTAAAGACTGATTTAAATGTCAAAAAAACAGTGACATTGACGTAAATAATATACTGAATGCAACACAGATCAGACAACTGGCCAAAACTCTACAAAAAGTTGATATTTCAAAAATAGAGATGCAGATGGAGACAAAGACATTTTCAAAGAAAAAGCATTTAAGAGGATGTATGCATTCTCAGCAATGCTAAGAATTAGCATACCGATGGTGAAGCCTCCATGGCCTTCCTCCTCTTCAATCTGGCATTGGAGAAAGCAATCAGTGCTGCTGGAACATATAAAAGAGGGACTTTTGTTACCTTCTTAGACGAAGATGGAGCCTTCAACAATGTCCTAACTGAATCCATCGCAGAATCACTTGCAGACTTCGGTGTTGAGAACAACATCAGAAGGTGGATAATATCCATGCTAAGTAATAGGACGATTCAATCAAAGTTAGGATATTCAATGTGTACCAGATATGCCAGCAGACGAACACCCCAAAGAGGTGTATTGTCTCCTCTTTTATGGCTTTTGGCCATGGACAGCATTCTTGTGAAACTCTGGAGTAGTGGAGTGAAAGCGGTTGTGTACGCCGATGATTTGGTCATTCTACTCTAAGGAAAATAGGTTAGGTTAGGTTAGAGTGGCTGTCCAGATGTTGTTGACTCACTTAGACCTCAAGGGTCCGTTGTGATACCACAAAATACTCATGGGAGAGTAATGAGCTTAAACAAACCAATTCGTGCTTCTAATGAAGTTAGAGAGACATTTTGTGTCGATCGTTGCCAGTTCACTGGTATTATCGAAGAAGTGATTACCTAGAAAGCTGTTCCTTCTAATGGAGAGTGCTGGACATGTACATAGAAGGTGTTGGACTGTTTCCTCTTCCTCCTCGTCCATGCAGCTTCTACAGAAGTCATTTGTGTAGACCCCTAGCCTCAGAGCATGTCTACCTATGAGGCAGTGTCCTGTTATTACTCCAATTGTAGAGCTTATATTTTGTCTGCTCAGGGATATCAAGCCTTTTGACCGTTTTTAGTCTATGCTTGGCCATATTTGCTTGTTGCAAGGCAGGTGGTACTCTGTGACCATCTAGCATTGGTTGATTCTAGAGCATATTGTTTGAGAAGATATTTGCATGTAGCAAGTGGTATTCCTATGTTATGTTTTTGTCTAACATTGGGCAGAAGTGTTCCGTTTTTGGCAGCTCGTCGGCTTTGCAATTTCCCGGAATGTCTCTGTGGCCCGGCACCCAAATGAGGTGAATATTAAATTGTTAGTGAAACCACTAATAGAGCTTTGAAGAAAGTAAGCATCTGGGCTGCGAGCTGTGGACTAGGTGTCAACAGCAACAAAACCGAGTTGATGCTTTTAACCCAAAACCAAGGTACCACCTATCACTCTACCTCGGTTAAACGGTCAAACACTATCATTGGGTGGTATGCGAAATGCTTTGTCTCAGTCTCAAATCTCAATATTTTTGGTTTTTTCTACTAAAAATGCTAGCAAAAGCTCAAAATAATGAGATTTGAGACTGAGGTAAAGCATTTCGCATACGATCCATTGTCATCCAGTGCTAAATATCTGGGCGTAATTCAAGACACCAAATTAAACTGGAAGCTTAACATTGAAGAACGGGTTGCGTTGCCTTCTACGCTTGCAACAAACCTTCGGCAAAAAGGCAAAAATGATCAAATGGACATACACAGCGGTTGTAACTGTAAGACCGATACTTGTTTAAGGATCCATTGTTTGGTGGCCCGCTCTCAGTAAATCTTACATAGTAAACAAGCTTAAAAAGGTGCAGAGAAATGTTTGTGTAGGGATATCAGGGGCAATTAACCTCATCCTGAAACTTCTTCCGATTGACCTCTTCATTAAATATCAGGTGTCCTGCAGTATCATGAGACTCAAAGAAATAGGCTGCTGGAAAACCAAATCCTACGGGCACTGCAGCCAAACAAGCCTGATACCTACAGATATCCTTTCTACAACTACTGATTACTACCCTGAACACCTCAAAGAATTTTTGAGTCATCCCTACGCTGAACACCTCAAAGTTTAGAGTCTTGCTCATGTCAAGAATCGACTGGGAGGAAGGCGATGTGAAGAAAGACTTCGACACAACTATCTTCACGGATGGTTTGAAGATGGAATGTGAAGCTCTTAAGATTTCAAAATCCTACAGACTTCCCGACTTTCCCAGTGTATTCCAGGCAAAATTGTTAGCGATAAGGGAAGCCTGTATAGCCCTTAAAAATATCCAACACAACCAAAATGTAGCTATGCTAACAGATAGTCAGGCAGCTATTAAAGCCATTGCTTAGCTTAATCATCCTCTAAACTGGTCCAGCAATGCAGAGAGGCCCCCAAGGAACTTGAAATCTGGATATCGGGCCATTGGGACTATGAGGGAAATGAGAAGGCAGACGAGCTAGCAAGGCAAGGATCAGCCCTTCACAACTCATTGGCGGTGAGAGTATGAAGGGCAATATCCTGACCAAATACACATCAGAAGCAAACCATAGGTGGAATAATTTAACGAGTTGCGTACATATATATGAAAATCTGGCCCGGCTATAACAAACCAAAATCAATCAATTTAATTTCCAAACCAAGGAATGACAAAGCCAGGATTGTTGCTACCTGCACAGGGCATTGTCCTATAGGGGAGCATGCGGCAAAATTGGGTGTACCACATAACTCTTTCTTCCGCAGCTGTGAGGATCAGGATGAAAATGAAACAGTCGCACAATTTCTCTGTCATTGTCCGGCCTTGGCTAGGAAAAGAGCACTCCACTTAGGTAGAGAGTTCTTCAATGATATTTAGGAACTCTCAGAATTCAAGATCGAAGACATGATCTCTTACCTCAATACCACAAAGTGGCTCTAAGGCTTCCCCCCCTACCCCCTATTCCTCCTTCACTAAATAGCGCTCTGAGATAATAGGCCGTAGGGTAGGAAAATAATACTACATTATATATAGGATTGTACGCGGGAAACATACATCATCCCTTACCCATTTTCAAATCTGTTTAGAATCGCACGAGGTATGGTGTCAAAACGGCGCACTCAGCTCTAATTGCGTCCTACGCGAAAGTAGGACATCCATTTCTACCTACCTACCTACAAAAACCACCTAAATAATTGGCTTATATAGACGCCATCGAAGTCTTAAAAGGAACCAAGAAGCTGCTGTACACTCACTTATTCAGATCGAGCAAGCGATTGTATACAATTTTAATTTTAACCGAAAATGATTGATACTTAATTTCAGATTATTGCCCAAACGAACATGAAAATTTTGCAACTTGAGCTCATTTGAGCTACTTCTCTGATTTATCAAGTTCATCGAGTATTTTGTTTCGTTTGTAAGCAAAATATTAATCTTCTAAAAATGTATTAATATGAATAAGTTGCACTTTATCTCCACTTATAGGTGTTCATTAAATCATTTATGTATCACATAAGTTTGTAACAATCTTAGAGACATGCCAAAAAATGTGTTATTAATGATCAATAGGCTTTCAAAGCAGTTTATCACCGGCCTTTAATAATACATAATCACATGAATCATTAATGTAAGATTTACTAGAGTTCAAACTAATGTATTGACTTTGTCAACAATGTTTCAAGGGATATTGTTGTTTTTTGCTTTCATTTCAAATGCTTCATAGGCACTCATAAGCTGACTTAATTAATTGATTATGATTAACGACATTTCATTAATATATTGACCATGAATAAATTGGAATGGCGACTCGCATTGGCAGCAACCATGGTTTCAGTCACTAGGGCGTATGTGTAACTTTTTTTTATATTTCACACATGTCAATGGGATTATGCGTGAGAATTATGTTCAAAGGTTCATATTTTACCAGCAAGGAAAACCATTTCCGATATCGTGTTATATCTACAAAATATCCCGCAAAACGACTTCCAAATAACTCGACTTCCAACCAACAACGACAACTCCTTATAGCTTCAGCCTGTGTTACAATTATTTTCCCAATAAAACTGTCTTGTCTTGTGTGTCTGTTACTTAGTTCATTTCAATTACTCGCACTTACAATGAACCTTCTACTCCCTCACTTAAAATCAACTATTAAGCTTAACGCTTTTCAAAATATTGTAAGAGTTGTTGTTGCTTCTTTTTTTAAGTGTTTCGAGAAAATATTGAAATGGTAGAATATAATTAAGTTGGTACTTAAGATTTGCTGGTTGCGTCTGTATTTGATGGGAAAATATGGGGGAGGGATATTAACTCATCTATTACAATTAAATTTTATGCGCTACAAAAGGTAATAGAAGTGATTACGAGAAAAGAGGAGATAACAAAATGGTGAAAGGGTTTTTTTTAATTAAAAGTTTTTGGGCAGTAAAATATATCGAAGGGAGAGAGACGGAAAGGTCGTTGTGCTTAGGGACTTAAGAGATAAAATTGAGAGAAATTAGAAAAGGAAACAGTTTATGCTTTGAATTATCGGCGAAAATTGTCACTTTGATATAATTTTGATTGATCGTTTAAGGCGGCATTTTATGTTTGGTTAAAAGAACAATCAAGAAGCAAGGAGAAGGGAAGTTAAAAGAGAAGATAATAAAATTAAACAATCGCCTTGTTGTATTCTGAGGGAGGCATTCTTCAAGCTTTTTTCAACTTTCTGAAAAAGTTCCATGGCCTTATCGGAATAACGCCTTTGTGGACTTTTTCATATTGCAAAAAAGAAAACAACGTTCTGGAGTATGAAAATATCGAAAACAAAAGCATAAGCAACCAGCAGGAGATATATTACATCCGCACTGTTATCAATACATTCGACATGGATCAATGCAATATACTTCAAATGTCAAACAGAAATTCCTTTGAGTGAACAGAAAAAAAAAACATTCTCCAATTCAAAAGAAACTCATTTCGAATTCAAGAATCAAGAATACCACCAGTCATCGGCTCCCATGTTTCTTTTTTTTTCTGCCTCTTGTTGGTGTTTTTTTGTTGTTATGGTTCTGTTTGATTAAACCTCCTGTTTTCTGTCTGTCAATTTATCGCCATCATCATCATCGAGTTCAAGGTATGTTTGTATGTGCTCTTTGCTTAATTGGATGTATATATGGATACACTTACTGACTCAACTGCCTGTCAACGATATACGACCAAACGTCATCATGTCATCATTGCGCCAGGTAAAACCATCTCTATCGCAATGAATGCTGGAATAAATTCCGTCGTCGAAAAAAAAAAAAAAAAACAAAAACAACTCGTTGATAAAATACAAGAGAAAAGAACTCCCTCTTTTGTTTTTAAAACCTACCTCACTCTGGCGCACAAGTATCCTGCTAATTGGAGTGCATGTGTTGTGTGATCTTTTGATCTTTCCGACTTGACTGCAAGAACGAGGAAGAACCCTCGTGACATGTCAACACACAACAGATGTGGGGACCACCCTTTATAGACGTTCTATGCCCCTATTTTGTTGGGGCATTCTAATGGAGATAGATAGAGCTTTTTTTAAGGAGAGGGAAATGTGAAAGGGTGTTTCAAATATTAAAACCTGAAAAATAAGTTGTTTCTTAATAAAACAATCACGTTGCTTAAGCATTCTTCTTTGGAAATCCAAAATTAGGTCCAATGTTCAATGCCTATTTCTCTTCAGGTGGTGATCCAGGAATTTTGGTTCATTGTGGAT
This sequence comes from Sphaerophoria taeniata, assembly GCA_943590905.1. NCBI lineage: Eukaryota > Metazoa > Arthropoda > Insecta > Diptera > Syrphidae > Sphaerophoria > Sphaerophoria taeniata. The sequence continues at coordinate 16,219,968 of OX016540.1, read as the reverse complement.
GATTAAAACACCCTGTAATACGCAGTTGAATAGATCATTCTTCTGTGCAGTTGTATATTTGTGTGTCAGATACTTAATCATGTTTTGATTCGTGCTTCATGCTCTCTGTTCGCAAGGAAGAAAAAAAACTTTCATCGCCGCCGTCGATTATCGACAAGCGACTCAAAAATGAACTGTCTGCGGTTGAGACGTGCATTCAAAAACAAAAACTGATGTAAATCTGAAAAACTACGATTGGAAAAAGAAACTCCTCTTTCGATATTTTCATCTCCGTGAGTACGCCTTTGCGACTTTATATCTGGTTACAACCAACCATCCATCCAGCCAAACAGCAACACAGGTAATCCAATCCTTTAGACTGAAGTTAAGACGAAATGACACGACAAACTCGACGCCAGTCAAAGTACTTAGGAGAATTAAAAACATTTGAAGTGCCTATGCACTTTTACAATGGCAAACGGAAAACGGATATGTTTTTATTTTTTAAATTATTCAACGAGGTTGAGAATTTCTGTTTTGTCACAGTGGATGGAACAGTGTTTGTTCCTATTCCTTCAACTTGCTTCAATCCGAGATATTTGTAACTTAGATGATGGCAATGATTGTGATATTGTGACATTGGAGAATGTGCATTGATAGATTAAGTGTGGATAGAGTTTTCAAACTTCCTGTTGGCACTTGGGATTAAGTTGACTGTTGGAATTGTTAATCTTCATTAAAACTAATTCGAAAGGGAAGGATTTTGAAATAAGATCCGGGAGGATCTGAAAGGGCTTACTTTTTAGTAGTCCCTAGTTGCCATCGCATTAAGTGCACACGAAGTGGTTCGAATTGAATTGTCTTTCAGAATTTCAAGGCTTTTTTGGTGATGAACTGTTTTCCATTACATCTGCACGACTCGGTCACTTAGTCATTTGCTATTGATCGTTCTAAAAATCACATTTTCTCTCTAATTATCTTACAAATACAGTTCATTGGTAAGAATCCAAACATTGGTGGAATGTCATATAACATAACGTTTCAATTAGTTTCTCATTCAACATCTGCGCTAAGCCGGTCCGAGGCCCTTCAACAAGTTATTCCATCTATTCCGATCGTTCACCGACTTCGGGGCGTCCTGGTCCATACGCAATCTTTCCAGTGCTAATTTTGTCTACCGCCAGACCGCAGTGTAAAAAGATGAATCGTACAGCAAAGGACTTTCCCCTCTGCTCTGGCTGGACTAGCCATCGGAGTCTACCAAGCTTGGTTTGTTTTTTGTTATTCCTTCTTCGCTGACTCCGGAATCGCCATTTCTCACAAAAGGGGCCAACTATTCTTCATAAGACTCTGCCTTCAAATGAGGGTTACAGTGCCTTTAGCTAAGCACCCAAGTCTAGGCTCCATAAATGACCCTTTAAACTCTAAACATTTCCTTAACTAAAAGACACACGAGTGTGTCTGACAAACCTATTTCTATTCCAATTTCCTTAGACATTATAATAAATGTACTCGATTTAGTTTTATCCTGTTCAGTAAAAACAAAAGAAAAAACAACTCCCAAAGCACAGACACACAAAGCCATCATTTCCCAGATGAACAAAATTTAAATTTAAGGACTATTAAGGATTTTTATTTTTATGCAAAAGAAAACCGCACTTATTCTCAAAGAATTTGCGCAAGTTCTACCGCAGTATGTCTTTCTCACTAAATCATGTCACACATCCTCGGTGTACCATTTTACAGAAGAGAAAAGACCAAAAACAAAAAAAAAATGGATAAAAGGTGTACGAATGCTATAATCCTTTTAACTCACCCACCTCTCTATAATTTTTTGTTCTCCTTCTTATTCTAAGCCAACACTATCTTTGCGAACATTGGGCACACATCTGTTTTCTTGCATTGAATTTATTTTCATTCCTCGAAGGCACTAAGGCAGGTGGATTTAAGGAAACATATGAGTACTCCGTTGTTTGTCTGTATTTACATTTACAGAAAGGAAAACGGAAGAGTAGTAGAGTGGTTCATTATTTTTCAGGGCTGGATTATGGTTGATGTATGCAAACTCCATGTTTGCAAGTGTAAAGAAAAATAAGGCTCCCAAAAACATTAACATTGAGATGTCAAAAAAAAACAGTAAACTGCAGCATGTAAGCATATGATTGCCGTGGAAAATATGGGCCTCTTGAATTTTTGAATATTTTGAGACAAAATCCTGCACGGTTGCCTTTGAATGATAACTACTACCATGTGACCCCATTTCATGAGTCGTTTTCTTATCACATTCTGAGCTTACTGCATCCAGATCCTTTAGTTCAGTGCAACATATTTGCAACTTCCAGCTGGATCCTTTTGCTCCTTCTCAGCCGTTGATGTATATCCTTTTCCAAAGGACTAACATGAAAGTGTTTCCTCAAATTTTATCAATACCCACCGTGGATTGAATTCCAAAATAACAAAAAAAGCAAATAAAATTTTGAAACAATGAATTTTGAGGGTATGAAAATTTGTATTGCCAATATTGTCCTGGCCAAGCACCAAAAGTGCTCTGCTTTTTTTCAGGCTAAATTATTCACAATGTGCAACAATCGACCAGGCCGTGTGCAAAATTGAATCTCCAACAGAGGAAGAGGATGCTACAATTGTGTGCCGTTGCCAAGGCTTTTGGCCTGATCAAGTCATTACATAAACCGGAGATATGAATGGGCATTTCCAAGGAACAGAATGGCCATTTCTATCGTATATTGGGGACAGTACCAAACAAACGAATAAAAGATCGAACCAATTTGTGAAAAGTAAATTTTGAAAATGTTTGTTATTGATTTTATATCCGTTTTTATTTTTGCTTTGCTGATGATGTCACTTGGTCGAAGGAAACTGGAAAGGACATCGCCGGCAGCTGCTGTTGCTGGTGTGGATGGTGTTGATGGTTGTGGGGAGCTTTGTGTTGAATTTTCTAAATAAATAAAAGACAGTATTGATAAAATGTTTACGATGGCTTGAATATTTACTCAGGACGATGAAATTTATTTTGAACTTGAGAAAAAGCGCATCGATGATGAGAAAAGGTGTAAAGTGGTGCTTGAATATTAATGCGCACAACGATGGAGAATTATTGTTTTTACGATATTCTATATCTTTCGATAGGAAATGAATTTTGAAGTGGAGATAAAGTTTGAACACTTAAAAGCTACCACAGAATTATGAGAATAGGTGGGGGGGTTTATCTTTCAAATGGGAAAGAATGTTATTTGAAGAAATTTTAATAAAGTTTGTTGACCCTAAGGCTATATGATTTTTATTGGATTCAAGATATACTTAAGAGTAGTTTTGTTGGTAACGCGCCAGCCCAAATTCGAGAAAAGATGAGACAACTGCAGGTCTCAGAGTACAACGACTGGGCCACTTTGAATGAGGGGCAAACGATTTATACAACAAAATTAAATTAGAACACGAAATTGTCCATCTTAGTCCTTCTATCCTTTGCTGTACCAACCCAAATCAATTTCAACATTTCCAGCTGTCACTTCCGGGTTATTTGTCCCTTATTATCCGCTTTCCTTGGATTGTTCAAATTATATATATTTCCTTATTAACACAGCAAAACCCAAAGACAAAACAAAAAATTCTTGAGAAAAAGGACATTCACCATGCGATGACGGCAGACCCCTTCTTCCGAAATAGGCCTATCAACCCAACAGCCAACAAAGTACTTCCGCCATATTGCAGCCAAAAAACCGATAAACTTCCCTTAAACATATTAATTTACATGTTTTTCCAACTTTCCCTCAAATTTCGATGCCAAGAAATCTTGGCTAAAACAAAAAAAAAAAAAGAAAGATAGAGAGACAAAGTTATAGAATTTGAGTTCATTGAGGTGCTAATAGAAAAACGGCTATTCATTTTGGCCATTTATTTCGGCTGAAACCAGAGTAACAACACACCAGTAAAAACCCAAACCCTGAGACATTAAAATCTCATTACATCAACCCCAACCAAAAACCAATGGCTGGTTAGGGAGTAATTTGTTACAGGCGCACGGTCTCTGTTTCGCACAACCCCAAACAAGAAAGAAAATTGTGACGAGCATAAATTTGGTGGCCTTAAAGAGGCCTCTGCTATCAACCGCAGCCGACTACGAGACCACACACATGCCTTGAAAATTTATGTCGTTCGCCCCATCTGGTCTGTAGGGACCCATCTCGAAGGACCGGCACGGCAGCCGATCCTTAATTTGCACAACACGAAAGGAGAACATCCGGATGCCATATATTTTATCAGGCCTTCCTCAAACACAATCTCGAGGAAGGCTAAAAGAGGGTACAGCTGCCAGCGGTAGGGCGTTCCTCTGACATAAGACGACGTTATTAAGAACGAAAAAAAAAAAACATAAATAAATAATAATTTGTGCAATGGAATTAACAAACTACTCTACAAATTCTAGTTGTCATTGTGAATTACACGAGAGGGCCGACGAGACTGAATTCACATTCCTTTCCAGGCTTGTGACAAATTATCACTTGAATTCCCCTGGAAGAGCTTTGTTTTTCTTTTTATTCAAATGGGCGTTGCTGTGTTTGTCTTCCGTCTTTTTGGCACCCTTAGCAAGAAGCCTTGAGATTGCCACTGCCCGAGCCCTCGTCCCTCTGTTTGCCACTAAGGAATGAGAAAATTTATAGAAATAACAATGAGTCCACGAGCACCCACTAACATAGTGTTGCCATATTATTTCAAGCCAGATGATGTCTAATGAATCTCCTTGCTGTGCTCCAGTGCACTCGCCAGTCTCAAGCTCACGTTAGATTGTACGTCACGAAAGGGGGGGATTTCATTTATAATTTAAGTCTCATGAATTTCGTCTACATAGTGTTCGGAGTCTGTGTAGTTTTTTTTTCGTGATTGTTTGGTGTTTATTTAATTTTGCAATTGTGAACATTTGTGATTTTAGCTACTTATTCGTTGTTTGACCTTCGCGTTCGAGGCGGTTTGTATGTGGAGTGGAGCGTTGAATTTATTTTTACGTAAGCCGAACTACACGAGATTTATGGGATACAATCACTTAAGCTCAATGAAAGATCTGTATCTATTTCGTTTCGTTCTTGAATGTTTTTTTTTTTTGGCGAATAAATGAATGGGAGACATTGTTTGTTTGACTTGACGTCAAGGGTGATTTCTAGGTTAAGTGTGGTTAGTTTTTTTTCTTTGAATAATTGTGAACTCGTTTTTTATTGAAGTTGATTTAGTCTACAGATAATTTTAGACTGAACTTCAATTTTTGTGTTCAGTTCAACAAATTAAGGCAAGAAGGCTCAGTAATTTGCTCTTAGGGAGTATCAATAACGATTACATTATCGTGAAATCCTTACTTTTCACGTTATGATTTGAAATTTGAGGTTCTTCAATACACTGCATATAAGAAAGCGGTAATCCTGTGAGATGACACTTCCGTCCGAAAAAATCAGCAGGTCTGTTTGAAGCACTAAGAGATGTTAGACTTGAAACAGAGTAAGAGGAGACAGAAAAGAGGAAAGAGCAGGTCCTATTGAAATCGTTGCAACACATGCTAGCTAATATTGATACGGGGCTCCCAATAAAAGATCAATTGAATTTTCTCCAAGAAAATGATCTCTTAAATCTTTCAAGTTTATAGTCAAGTGCTATGAAAGAATACGATAATGCACTTCTATACATGACTCGAAAGCCTAAAGAAGTAGAGGGAAGATTCTTCGATGTAAGGCAAAACTTACTTGGGAACGGAGTACTGAGGAAAGAATTAAAAAGCATTTTGTGGTTTCTACGGTGGGACGTGCAAGTCATCCAATGGATGTACACAGCGTTTGTTCGACCCATTCTTACCTATGGTTCTATCGTATGGAGTAGAGCTCTTAAAAAAGCTATCTTAAGAACCCGAACAAAATGCCTGCAAAGATTACCCTGTTTAGGAATAAAACGAATACAGATGTATTCCGCAAGCGGGATTGGGATTTGATTTTAGACCTCCCGGTCTTAGACGTATTCATAAAATTCACGGCATCTTAAAGTGCACTTCGGTTAAAAGAACTAGACGTTTGGAAGTACAGCACCTATAGGCATGGGTGATAGACCCAAAGATGCGACACAATTCCAGGACTTAAAAAGACCACTGACCACATTTTACCCTTAGTAGGAACTTTTTTATTTCCATGCCCGATAGACGGGCATAAAAGAGTAAGGATTCTTTTATCAGTGAAAAGAGTATTCCGTTCTACACCGATGGCTCAATTGAATTAAGAACATGAACTGGGGTGTTTTGCCAATCCCTCAATATTAGAGCGTCATACAAACTCCCAGACGAATATAGGCTGAGATTTATTCTATTGAAATGTCTTATATTTTTAATGAACAGACAGACTTCTATCAAAGTCTGAAACTATATGATCAAAGACCGTTTCAAAACTAGAGAAGGAAACTGAATAGCATTTGCCACAATAACCAAGTTTAAGTCTGCTGATTTCTTGGATATACTAAAATAGAAGGAAATGAAACAGTAGATGAACTAGCAAGCATAGGGGCAGAATCAAGAATCAGAATTGTAGCAACCAATCAGTTATAAGACTATACTTCCCGATCGGTGTTCTCAAAAGAAAAATAGCAAATAACACCTGGAAGGCTAGGAAGAAGTCCTGGAAGTCCAGAAACGACTGTGTTATCTCTAGAAGTGTATGGCCTAAAGCAAACTCGGTATATCTTATCGCGAGTAAAAGGAATTATCAAAATCTTGATAGATGTACAAAAAGGACAACAGGCATATGGGAGCTGTCAAGATGAAGAAGAAACAAAAACCATTGGTTCGTCTATGAACCAATCTATGTTATCCAATAGTTTAGCAGCATCGGTGCTACCTTTTTGATAAGGGGAAGCTCATTCAATTAACTTTAATGGCCAGTACAATTTAGCTACCGAATTTCTCTTAAATATTAAGGCTTTAAAGTTTTTTCAAAACAACGCAACGAGGAGAAAACAGTACAAGATTAAGGTCTAAGCTCTAATCAAAAACAAATTGATTTTGATTTGAGAGTGATTGACCCAAAAATATCAGAAACTTAAATTTAATTTATTCATCAACATGTTTTTGTCTTTCGTCTTCATCAACAAAAAATAAATAAATAAAGCAAAAAATCACTTCCTTTATGATAATTTCTTTTCGCTGTAAATAATTTATAAAATGTTTTATTCATGCAATAAAGAACAAGTCACAATCGATCTCTCTAACGTCTAACGCCAGCCAATGTCCGAAGTTTGACGAAAGACAAACAAAAAAATTACTTTTATTTTTCGCCTAGGGAACAATAGAGGTTCAACTATATTCCACGTCGTCATCAACGGAGAAGAAAATTTCAAAGAAATCTTTTGTGGTTTTATTTTTTTGTGTGCTTCTGATTTTCCCCCAAAACCAAGGACACATATTCCATCAATCAATTCGGAAATTAATTCATACATTAACACACGAATAAATACATCAAAGGGGGAATTTTAGTTTTTCTCTTGGAATTTGAAATATGTTTCTAAAATAACGAAATATTCATGCCATCCTGTAAGATCCGATGAAGGGGGAATTATAGGCACACAAGATTGCATATGGAGTAACTTTCTTATCACAAAAGTTAAAGATTTTAAATTGTAGTTCTTTTTTTTGCCTTAACAAGCAACAGGCTTGTTGGATCCCCTTAAATTATGTAGACTTTATTTTAAACTTTCTGTGTGGGTTGATGGCGATAAAATTCTAAACAAGAATTATGGTAACGAATTCTTTGTGGTTTTATTTTCTCCAATTCCATTTAGGTATCATTTGCTTTAAGAATAAAAATAAGAATGACTAAACAGCTTATGATTTGTATTCAGAACAAACAATTGAAAATCTCGAGTTTAAAGCAGTAGGAACCAGATTTTTTTTAATACGTTCACTTATTCGAGTGTTTTCGCTTTGCCACGTGTTTCCTTCCGGTTTCAATTTTTCTACGTCTCTTGTTTTGAACTGAAAAACGATTAGAAAACAAAAAAATAATTTAATATAGTTGAACACTGGTCCAAAAGAACAAAATACGATGTTTAGCAACTAGTGCGCAGTTTGTTAAAACTCTTTGTTTGGCTTAAAACTAAAGCACAGGAAATGATTCATCGAACATCCTATATTTTTGCTAACCTTGTTCTTTTGGACAGGTTTGTCAAGTTTTGTTGAATTTAAAAACATCAACTGTGTTATCGAAATGAATTTGTTTACCATAAAGGAAATATAAAAATAATCAGACCAAGTTTGTCATCACATGAGCTCTAGTTTGCGATTAGAGACAAAATAACAAAACCTGCCACAATTGAGAAAGAAGATGATAATATGTAAGTAACAATCTTATGGCGATTGCGAAGGGCTCAGTTGATAATCACTTTTACGCGACAAGTTATACTCTTAGATGCTTTGTCAGTTCTTCGTCAAATAGAACCTATGAAAGATGAAAATGAAGTAGGTGCCTTTCTCCCTCCATAAATTTATGTTACCAAATAACTAGTAAGTGGCACTCAAAACACATTTCTGTTAAATTCGCTTCATAGGTCACAAGTTAAGAGTTTGTGACCTTCGAAAAGTTCCTCATTCATTTATTTGGCTTCTGTATTGAGTCCATAGGCAAGTGCCCGAGGCTTAGTGGTTAGGTGCGTTGACTGCTAAGCAGAAAGTCCTGGGTTCGAGTCCTACTTGTGTCCATAAAGTTTTTATTTCATCTTTCACGGGTACTGCCTCTTGCAAAAAACCGACAAAACTTCCAAGAGTATCAATCTGTCATGAAAAAGTGCTTCTCAGCTTTGGCGTTCGGAATCGGCGTTAAATTATAGGTCCCTCAATTCTTCACAGACACTCAGAGAATTGTTGATGAGAGTAAGCCACTTAGGCCTTGGCTCTGCAAGAGCTGTCGCGCCACTCTATTTATTTTTATGGGATCCGTAGCCGAAGGATAATGAAATAGTCACTCTCTTTTTGTAAGAGTTTATCAGAAGTAAAATTAAACAATGTTTAAAAGCACAAAAAAAACAACAAGTATACGCCCGAGTGTCTTGAAAAATAAATTCAGCTATTTACTCCTACAACTGTACACCAATAAGGAATGGATTGCAAACTTAGGCACAGCATCGTTCTCAAAAAGACTATAATAGTTCAGCAAAATTTGAAGACGGTTCCTTCAGTCGTTTTCGGCACAAGAACCTTAAACATCATAAGGTTATTTAAATATTTTGCTAAATTCCATCAAGCATCAAAAAGTTGTAGTTAAAGTAAAAATCACGGACCACATGAGATTTAGAGCCAACAACCTCAACTGTAATTGCATTAACCCCTTGCACACCAACACAAACTCTTTACTTGTGACAACATTTCTGAATGATTATTCGCAATTCAAAAATTCTCATTCTCGGTTCTTGCTTTCTTATTTGACAAATATCAAGCGTCAACCTCCTCCCTGGACAATTCAAAAAATGTGCCTGCTTTTGACTTTATACTTTAAGTCCCAGCCACCATTATGTTTGTCATAGAAATATACGAGCTGAGTTAGTATTTTGTATTTATTTCATTTCAAATGTTTCAACCCCAAAAGAGAACCAGAGTCTCAGATGCCGACTGTGATGCGTCTAAAGTCTAGACTTTTGAGTGCACTCGCCGACTCCGACTCCATTATACAGCAGCAAATTTTCTATGTGAAACCATTTCAATGGTTGGCTGGCTTATTCGTCCTCGTTGTCATTATCGTCACCGCACCGGCCGCGCCAGTCGCAAGGATATGTGAAGGAATTTCCACTGCAATGGAGATTTTCAAAATGCCTTATGACGAATGTGCTTAGACCGGCTACAGAGGGTAGAGTGAAGATGGAATAAAGAAGAAGATGCATTATATGCATCCCCATTCTTCAACGTCATCAGGCTCACTGCAGGGATGTAGAATTTGCTGTGTTTAGTGTCTCCAATTATTTGTGAGGCTCCATTCGAGAGTGCGACATTTTTGTGCAAATGTGAATTTCAACCCTACTCGTTCTTGTATATATTTTTTTTTTCTAAAATGAACCCAAAACGTCAAGCCAGCGAGCAGCGAGGAGTAAGCAAAGAGGGTTCCTTAGAGGGGTTTGAGGCTGTTATTCAACTTCAACTTTTTCGTGCCAGAAGAGAGGACTAAATTGCTTCGTATGGAGGAACGATTTCAGCCCGGCATGCGGCGAACGACACGCCCTCGATACCAGACTGGAATTAATTTAGATAAGAGATAAGGATCAACTGATAGCGAACGGAATGATTTCTTTTTTTTTGTGTGAACCCTCACAAAAGCTTTTCCTCGTGTTTTGTTTTATTTTGCAGACTTGGAGGCATTTTTCCTGATGACTGCTTTTTGTGTATTTTGTTTTTGGTTGTTGTTTTGTGTGTTGAACGAGTTCGTTGGACGCCATGTTTCTTTTTTTTTCTCTTTGGCATTGTTCGGGAAGAATTATGAGCGTGTTCAGCACACGCAAAGCAAACAAATTGAGAAAAATATCATTTCTATTTTTATTGAAATATTCGCCTCTGGACATTGTGATGTTTTGGACGCAGAAGGAGGCAAAATGCCTATTATAAGGCCAAAGTCCAGTCTCGTGGTTGTTTAAGGGTTTGTTAAGGGGTTTTTGAAGCGGTTCCAAAAACTTTGTGTTCCGTGTTAGCTTATAATTATGTAAAAGGTAATTTATTGGTGTAGTTTGCTTTTTTCTCATTTTTGGGGAGCTTGTTGTTAAATTATAATGCTGAGTGTAAGTTATCGGCAAAGGATTGTTCAAAACTTGAAAGAAAATTGTACCTTTTTGGTCGTAAAACACCTTTAGGGTTGTTTGCTGTTTTTTTTCTGTTTGTGGAAGGGAGGAGGGATTAAAAATATCTTGTATGAAGTATCAGAAGTTATGTTTTTGGCGATAATTAACTGCTGACTTTTGCTGAAAATGTAAAAGCAAGTGGCATGGATTTGGACAAACAGAAAAAAAGCAACATTTCAATACTTCCGGCAAACATAAATTATGGTTAAGATGTTGATAAGGATAACAGAAAATAAAGTTACAAAATTGAAATTTGTTGCTTTTCATTGTAAGTATAAGGACATATTCTTGTAGTCACGTCAAGGAAGTGAGATCTTACTTTAGTTTTTGACATTCAAGAGTATAAGTTAGACTTTGCTAAGTTCAATTCTGATTGAAGTGCTCCTAAAACCAGAATTTTGAACCTCTTCCCAGAGCAACGATTCAATGATGTCAGTTGCATTTCTCTATTGTCTTGCAGGAATGTCAATCAGTAGGTATACTTAAATCCTATTTCGCTCGTATTATCAAATAAAGAGATTCGTTTTTGTTGCCGTACTACGCGAATTGGAAGTACTCTGGATTTCAGAACCAATGGTAGTCTTTATGACATGTCAAGGGCATCCGAAACTCCATCAAAAAGAGTTTTTAAAATATTAATTAGTGTCTCTTATTTCCATCTAAAATATTAGGAAAGTTGCAACATAGTCCAAAGAAGGAACAAAGAGAAAATAAATATTCATCGACTTGACAAAACTGACAGATATTTTATTCATCACTCAAAATGTTACGTCTGACGTTCTTGCAGTTAAAATTGACAACAACAGCCACAAAAACATCCAATAAACTCCAGTCCTAAGCCTTTGACAATTACAAATACGATTGCTAACAAAGCTAAAGGGAAAAATTGTTCGTTTCAAATTAATAAGCAATGATAATAAATTAACACGACGATATTTTTCAGTTTCAATAGAATGCTACTAGCTAACAGAAGCAAAATTAAACACGAGTACATCAGCTTTTTAGCAATGCAAATTAAATTTTCAACTTTCAAAGAATTTAAATTTACGATTCTATTATTCCAAGTACCTCAACAGCAAACAGAATAAAAAAAAAAGTTTATCGAGTTTGTGATTAGCGGAAACCCCTACAACATTCGAATACATAAATTAACAAGTTCTATTCTTGGTTCAGCTTCAGATTTCGCTTACGAGAATGTGACAAAATTAAGTTTTATTTATTACCTTCATGATGTTTAATTTTTCATTTTCTTTTTATATTTAATCCGAATCATGGTGAGGTGAATCTTGATTTGAAATTTGCATCTTACCTGAAAACAATAAAAAAAATTAATAAATTTATTAGTTTTGTGTATGCCTTTTTGTCTTAATATTAATTGTTATTATTTGTTTAAGATATAATTTTTCAATTGCTAGTTAAATGTATGAAAGTAAGTACTTATTTGTAGTAATAAACGTTTAAGTGTTATCTTTTGCGAGCTAGAGTGATGATTTTGCTCTCGGGTATTTTATTGCGCTTGCAGTCATTCTGGCCCGAGAAACTCATAAACAATCTGAATTTACAATATGTTTAATCTAGTGACTGAAGTTGGTAGGAACAAATGAAAAAAAGGGTTAGGCAACAGAAAAGAAAATGACTAAGTTGTTAGATAAGATAATACTGCTAGTCAGCAACTGTCTTTATAGACCGAGAGCTGGTGACATAATCAATCAAGTCATCTAAAGAATATTGTAAGGCATATCACTTGAAAGGTCTTGGAGAGTAAGGCACGTACAGTTTTGTCTGGCAGCATTTTCGCGTGACGAACATAGGTTAAATTCTACTCAAAGAGTAAAAAAATGAAAAAAGTCAACTCGTTCGAGTAATTTTGAAAGCTGAATAAGGGAGATCCTCTTAACTGAGCCTACTACAGAGCCATCTCTCCTTTACAAGATCCTCTCTGCCGTTATATGTGTAGTCTGTGGCTTCAGACTAGGAAAGTCAACCATCGACCAAATTTTCAATTTGCGGCAGTGAACTCTAAATCGATACCCACCACCTTTTCATCGATTTTAAGGCTGCGTATGACAGCATCTACAGAGACGAACTGTATAATGCTATAACTAGTTGTGACATCCCAGCCTAGCTCGTTCGCTTGTGCAAAATGACGATGGAGAACAGCTTTAAATGTCGAACATTTGAATTTTTCGACAAAATTTTGTATCTTTCTTTTTTTGAAAACCCAGTCATCCAAAAAATATTGTTGTGCATATCAATAGAAAGGTCTTGACAAACTTCTATAGAATAAATTTGTTTGGTAGGTTTTTAGTGTGACCAACATGGGTTAAATTCGACTCAAAGTCTATGTCCTTCTAACTTGAGATTGAGATCAAATATGATTCCGTGCGTCTGTCTGTCTGTCTGTCTGTGAACGCACCTACAGCCTTAACCATTGGTTCGATTGACTTCAAATTTGGAAAATCGTTGTTTGAGGGAATTTGGGTGGGTCCGTCTTTTGATTTTTTAAAATACAGAGTTTTGGAATCCGAATTTCGGCACATACAGAATTTTGACCCCAACCCAAATTTGTTTTGCTCACTGCTCATTTTCTCTGCCACTGTCCCTCACTCTGTCTTACTAGGAAGAAAACTCTAGGCAACTTCTTCTTCAACAAACTAGAGGAACTAGTTCATTGCCAGGCAAAAGCTTGCAGAGATTTGTCAAGACCTCTAAATGGCTAGACGAACCACATGATTCATAGGTTATTTATCTTTCAGGAAGTTACAATACTTCAGGGTACCACAATAGATCTACATTGATCTAAGTGTGACGGTAACAACACAGGGTCAGCCCACTAAACCTAACCTAACCTAACTATAACTTGTTTTCTAAGTTTTTACTACAAAACTTAAAGCACTCAAGGGTTGATAATAATAATGAATATGACATGCCATTTTGCTGGCTACGGAACTCTAAATATCAAATTATTATTTGCAACCTTGGGATAATTTACCTACCGCAGATTAGCATCAAAAGTGAATTTAGGTAGGTCAATGAGTCTCAATTCAAAGGCTAAAAGACTGATCGAAATTGCCGTCATCATGTACCTAAACAAGGTGAAAGTCCAAAATTGATTGAAAAAACCAACGGCGATGTAGACGACAACACCAACAAAACGACACACGCCAGACTGCGTCAAAACACACGACAGTAATTTCCTCGAGGTGCTCATGATTTAATCAATAAGTCAATAAATCAACAATAAAATAGACATTGATGATTTTTAATTAAAAATACAAAACCGGAGCACGCAAACAACAACAACAACAACAATATAGCAGAAAAACAAAAATGGTCTCCTGGAATGTCTGGCAATGTTCTTTGTTTGGAGAATGTGTCGTCGAGATGCCCGAAGCGAGTATGGGTATGCGTTGCACAGGGTAGAGTATAACAGGGAGATCACGAAAATGTACCTAAGCGAATAATTAAATGAACAATACTTGATGCCATCAATTGAATGGCTAATTGAATGAATTTTAATTGATTTTTGTTTTGCTGAATTGAGGAAATTTCCTGAGATATTTTTGGTAAAACCGGAAAAAAGAAATGAAAACACTTTGTTGTTATTTTTCTTCTGCGTCTGTGTTTCGAGCACAATCTGACGTTATTTTTATGTTTTAGTTTCCATTTACTTTTTTGTAATTAAATTTTAATCTGTGAGCTTAAAGAGTTTACCTTGGCATAGAAATGAAGAAGACTTCGTCAACTGATCTGATCTGTCAGTTGTGTGTATACAGAGCCAGGCCAATTAACCTATTGGAGGTTTAATTCCATTTTTTTTTTTAATTAATGATAGCCGGAGCCAAGCCCTTGAGCTGAGAAACAGTTTTAATTGGTGTTGACGGGTCATGAGCATGACATTTAATGATTTTGATGAAAATGCTCACCAGGACATTTTGTTGAATTGTTTACTTTTTCAAAGCCTATTTTGCTTCAAGGGATAACTTTTCATTTATTTAATGGAACTTCCTTAGAATTTCTTTTGAAAAACCATTGACAAGAAATTACATCACCGTCAAAATTTTACTCATCAACTATCTGTTGGAAATGTAAAAATTCAGTGCTCCTGAAAAGGGCTGGGAATTCTGAAAAGGTCTGTGAATCTTGAATATAATTGTAAGTGCAAATTTAATTATAATCAAAATAACTAACTTCCAGGGAAGTGCTCGTATGTGTTAAGGTACATTGAGACGACGACGACAACGACGACACGTCATAGTCAATTCTCATCTCGAAAACACTAAAATTCAATTTGGAAACTCCATTCAACTCTTTCTTCTCGAGTCTACAAGGTAAGGTTGCATTGTGCGTCGTCGTCGTCGTAGCCGTTATCATCAGAAAATATAAAACCGAATTAAAGTGAAAATGTTTCACTAAGCGTTCGGAATATTACATTAGAACCAATTTGCACAACTGAACAGCCTTTCTGGACGGGGTATGTGCAGCAATCGTTCTACGTGTTTGAATGCATATGCATATACCCGTCTAGCAATGCGCAGCAATTCATGCAAACTGCAATGAGATGAAAATTTAAATTTTATACTTTTGAACTTGAAGCCTTTTAAGTGAATTTTGTAATTTTAGTTAAAAGACCGCAAGCCATGAAGTGAGGAACCACAGCGCATCCTTTCCATTCGTTGCGGTGCACTTAATTTATTTTTTTTTGTCACTGTGAGAGGTATGTCAAAAATGCATGAAACAATTAGGGATTTTTTTTTAATACGAACATAGTTTGTTTACTTGAAGAGTAAAAACAATTGGGTCATTGGTTAGGCGCTTAAATTACTTCTTGTTGCACTTTTGAATTTAGTATTAATTTGAGATTATGAGGCTGTCGAAAAGCACTTGAGCGTGGGAAAAATGAGTGTAGGTATACTGTATTTTAAGACCTCCCGGTTAAATGTATAAGACTTTCAAAAGGAAAAGTCCAATATCATACATGATTTGCACTCTACTGGGACATCTCTCCGCAATTACACTTTGCTGAATGAATTCTACTACAAAAACTAAATGTTAAATCAGTACTAGCGAGCGAACTCTTTTCATTGATTGTTACATCCACATGAATTGTATGAAGGTTAGGTTAGGTTAGGTTAGAATGGCTGTCTACATGTTATTGGCTCACTTAGACCTCAAGGGTCCATTGTGATAGGTACCACTAAGGAAGTTACTGATGGGAGAGAAATGAACGTAAACAAACCATTTTGTACTTTTAATGAAGTTAGAGAGACATCTTGTGTCGATCGTTGCCAGTTCACTGATATTATCGAAGAAGGGATTAACGAGATATTTATTCCTTCTATTGGAGAGTGCCGGACATGTTCATAGAATGTGATGGACTGTTTCCTTTTCCTCCTCGTCCAGGCAGCTTCTACAGAAGTCATTTGTGTGGACCCCTAGCTTCAAAGCATGTCTACCTATCAGGCAGTGTCCTGTTATAACTCCAATTGTGAATCTTATACTTTGTCTGCTGAGGGAAATCAAGTCTTTTGATCGTTTCAGGTCCATGCTTGGCCAAATTTGTTCCTATGTTATGTCTTTGCCTAACAGTGGGCAAAAGTGTTCTGTTCTTGGCGAGCTCATCAGCTTTGCAATTTCCCGAAATTTCTCTGTGACCCTGCACCCAAATAAGGTGAATGTTACACTATTCCGTCACCTCATTCAGAGATGATCGACAGTCGTGGACTTTTAGAGAGTTTGTGGAGACAGACGTGGGAGATTTGAGAGGGACTTGGCTGTCCGAGAAAATACGTATATCCTTGCAAGATATAACGTTTTCTTTGAGCCAGGATAGTGCCTCTTTAATCGCCATTACTTCTGCCTGCAACGCACTACATTGATTGGGAAGTCTATACCTATGATTGTCTGAGATTCAGTTATTTCGATTAGATACCACTTCCAACGCCGTGTTCGGTCTTTGAACCGTCAGAGGTCTTTCTTCTTCCCAAGAAGATCTTGAAGGGATTGAAACATGGAAGTTATTATCGAATACCATTTTTGGGGTTTTATAGTCAAAGCGATCTGGGATAGATCTGGAATTGTCTAAGATGGTAGTACGACCAGTGATGTTACTAATCCATTTAGAGGTGGCTCTAAGTCTCACGCATGAGTTAGCTGCCACCATTTTGGAGAAGATGTCAAGAGGCACATACCTGGTGACCGCTAGACTTGAATGAGTTTATTCAAATTTACTATCTTGTCCAGTGTGGTCCACCATAAAACAACTCCATAAATGAGTATCGTTCTGATTACCGAAGTGTATAGCCAGTGGACTATTTTTGGGGAGAAGCCCCATTTTGACCCTATGGCCTTTTTACAAGTAAAAAGTGCTACAGCAGCCTTTTTTACTCTTTCATCAATATTGGCCTTCCAATTCAGTTTTTTTTTTGTCTAAAATGAGGCCTTAATATTTGGCTTGGTCAGAAAAGCTTAAGGGTATTCCTTTAATCTTGGGTGGGCTAATTTGAGGAATTTTGTACCTTCTCGTAAGGAGTACTAGTTTTGTTTTATGTGGATTGACGTCCAAGCCACAATGCCTAGCCTAATGGGTTAGCCTGTTTCGAGAGAACTTGAGGGTGTTTCCCACATACAGATATTGCAACGTCGTTAGCATAGGAAATCACCTTGAAACCCTCTGTTTCCATTGATGTTAGGAGGTCGTTTACTACCATGTTCCATAAAAGAGGCGAAAGGACCCCACCTTGTGGGGTACCTCGATTCACTGATCTGGTGGTAGTAAAACTCCTCATGCTGGACGTTATTGTCCTGCTTTGAAGCATGAGACTTATTAGATCGATGAGTGATTTCTCTAATTTTAATGTGTCCATTGCTGTTGTGATCGCCTGGTAGCTGACGTTGTTAAATGCTCCTTCGATAACTATACGAAAGCTACTAGGTTATATTCTTTGTATTTGAGGCAATAGTCAATACTACGTATACCAGCGAATGAAGTGCTGTTTCTACTGATTTTCCCTTAGAGTACTCTTGTTGAGCTGTGGAAATGAGACATGGTTTCAAGTTTTGTCTGATGTGAATTTCAATCAATCTTTCCAGGGTTTTAAGAAGGAAGGATGATAGGCTGATTGGTCATAGATCTTAACCCTAACGACGTGAGAGGGTTTTCCTGCTTTAGGAATGAAGACTAATTTTTCCATTCTCCAGGCTTTGAGAATATATCTCAACCTTACTCAGCTAGACAGAATGATTTCCAATGGTGGAATGATCATATCTGAGCAATTTTTTTAATTTGATCGGAATGATTCCGTCTTGCCCTGGAGATTTATACGGATCAAAGATATCTACAGCCCATTGCAGTTTTTGCCACGTTATTAGATCAACTATATCGTTTGTAATGGGTTGAGACTCAGATGTTAAGTCGTTTAATATGTTAGATCAACCTTGAAAGTGGGTGTCTAATAACAGATTAAGAGATTCTTCATCTGTGGTAGTCCACGTGCCCGCTTCTGTCATTAAAGCACTGGGTGGTGTTGTACTTTTTGAAAGAATTTTCCTGAGTCTTGAGGCTTCTGAAGTATTTTCTATTTTTCCACAGAAATTTCTCCAAGAAGACCTCTTGCTCTTCCTGAATTGTATGTAGGTATGTTGACTACTTTTGGGTTGTATTTTGTTTAAGTAAGAAAGAAATAACTAACTTATTTTAATAGATTCTTATCAAATTTAATTCTTTTAACAATGTCATAAATTACAATTCAGTTTAGTGTGTAAATTAATTGTTTTTTTTTTAATCGATTGAAACTACAATGAATGTAACCTTTGTTAAGCACTCAGTTAATTAATTAAGATTTATAGCAAAAGTTCAAGTTACAATATCTAATTTCTTGAAAAAAAAAAGAAAAATTACAAATTGCGTGAAAATGATAAATCATCAAAATAATTAAATTCATTCAAGACCTCTCAATGACAAAATAAAATAGAATTTGCGTTGATTTATTTATAAAGTTACTAAAAGTTAGTTTTCAATTATTTTTCTCTCTAAAAAAATTGAATAACTACAAGAGTTATGTTCCATTTTTAATGACCACTCACTTGTCTTTAAAGATTCGAGTTAAAAATATAAATAACTCAACTTAACAATAAACTAAAGAGATAATTTATAGTTGGCTGTCGATGCTGTCATTAAATTATCCAGCCTCAGTATCTTACTGCTGAAAACAGAATTCGTTTTTAAATGACAGTTTTTTTCTACATTACGTGCGATTATTGTTATACTTCGTCCAAAACAAATCTGCAGTACAGGCCTTATGGGAGAGCTTTTTTACTCCAAAGGGTGCCTGTCCAGGAAAAAAATCTAAAATCCCCTTAAAAAAAATATACTACAACACTGTTTCCTCATACAATTTGTTTTGATTTATTTTGAAAAGCAAGCGTACATGACCTGCTATTCGCACGGCTAACGCCATACTGATTTTGTGCTCGTTTTTTGCAAGGCTCTTTCTGTTTGACAAAACAAACAAATAAATCAGCGCTGCCAGGAAATAATAATGCTTACTTTTATTTCGATTCTGTAAGGGAGCTTTCAAGAATAGTAGCTTTTTCTTAGGTAATCATTGCCAGAAATTCAAATTTATTTCATGTTCGTATTAAATGTTTTTTCTGAATGAAAATCTTTGTTAAAGACAATGCTAATAAAATATAGAAGGCAACTCTTTCGATTTTTCGGAGAGCTTTTTACAGTTTTAGTATATAACCTACGGTAGCCCTTGCCAATTTTTTCTTTCACACAACGTAATGGAATTCCTCTACAGAAAGAGTGAGAGATGAATGTCCTATCTTCCCTGTACTGCAGATTTGTTTTGGACGAAGTATAGGTTAGAAGTTGTTGATCTCCCCTTAAAAAAATCCATGCTGACTAGGAGAAAAAATTTCTAGGGAATGGAAGAACATGATCAAATAATCATCAAATAATTTAAGAATGCAAGAAAGTCTTGCAATTGGTCTATAGTTCGCAATGTCGTATTTTGGGCCTTTTTTGTGGATTGGAATAATAAAATATTCCTTCCATAACTTAGGAAAGATACCAGTAGAAATTGATAGTTGGAAGGGAACAGTAAGAGGAGCGCCAAGACTATCAACACACTTTTTCATCTTTCTTTGAGAATTTTTATCCTGTCTGTTACCGAACTAATGTTAATGTTTCAGTACAGCCCATTCATGTAATGGAAGAACCTATACCGAAATAATCACTGGAGAAGGCACTTCTAAAAAATTTGGTAAAAAGGTTAGAAACAGTAGAAGAATCGGCAGAAGTTATATCGTCAAACATTAAAATTGAGGGGTAACCATGACATTTTCTTTTACTATTTATAATTGATTAATAACTTTGGGTAAGGTATAAAGTCAGATTCTTTAAGATGCAGTCAGAATATAATGTTTCACATAAAAAAGAACAACTATAGCAAGCAGAAATATAATTGGAGAAGTCGGAATTTGATCTGGATTTAAGAAATGTTTGCCAAAGCTTATTACGTCGCGTCGGTTACGAAGTGACTTTAGTTCCTTAGTTCCACGGGGGAGACTGAGAAGTTAAGTTACGTATGGGAATAATCGAAACTGGTCGTGCGATTAGATCAAAAATCACTTTACCTGACGTTTTGGTCAGATAAGAAATCGAAGTTAGTTCTATTAATTAAGTCATTGAGTTTAGGAACATTTGCTTTACGGAAGTTGAATTTGTGTTCGTTCAGAACTTCGAGATTAGTATTAATACTTACGTAAGCAATAATAATACAAATTACTTGAAGAGTAAAAACAATTGGGTCATTGGTAAGGCGCTTTAATTAATCCTTTTTGCACTTTTGAAAAGTATTAATTTGAGATTATACCGCTGTCGAAAAGCACTTGAGCATAGGAAGAATGAGTGTAGGTATACTGTATTTTAAGACCTTACGATAAGATGTATAAGACTTTTAAAAGGAGAAGACCAATATCTATATCATACATGTTTTGTACTCTACTGGGACATCTCTCCTTTTGTTCGCATTTACACTTTGCTGAATGAATTCTACTACAAAAACTAAATTTTAACTCATTACCAGCGAACGAACTCTTTTTATTGATTGTTACATCCCAATGAATTGTATGTAGGTATATTGACTACTTTTGGGTTGTATTTTGTTTAAGTAAGAAAGAAATAATTAACTTATTTTATTAGATTCTTATCAAATTTAATTCTTTTAACAATGTCATAAATTACAATTCAGTTTAGTGTGTAAATTAATTGTTTTCTTTTAATCAATTGAAACTACAAAGAATGTAACCTTTGTTAAGCACTCAATCAATTAATTAAGATTTATAGCAAAAGTTCAAGTTACAATATCTAATTTCTTGAGAAAAAAGAAAAATTACAAATTGCGTGAAAATGATAAATCATCAAAATAATTAAATTCATTCAAGACCTCTCAATGACAAAATAAAATAGAATTTGCGTTGATTTATTTCCAAAGTTACTAAAAGTTAGTTTTCAATTATTTTTCTCTCTAAAAAAAATTGAATAACTACAAGAGTTATGTTCCATTTTTAATGACCACTCACTTGTTTTTAAAGATTCGAGTTAAAAATATAAATAACTCAACTTAACAATAAACTAAAGAGATAATTTATAGTTGGCTGTCGATACTGTCATTAAATTATCCAGCCTCAGTATCTTACTGCAGAATTCATTTTTAAATGACAGTTTTTTTCTACATAACGTGCGATTATTGTTACAAGCATCGATAAATGTACACGCCGCACAGTTGTCCAAAAAGGGAAAAGTCGTGGCAAAAATACAAAATCTGATGTTTTATTTTTATTGTTTTGTTTTTTATTTCTAAGAGAAATATAGACAGAGCTTCAAAAACAGCAAACAAAATAATTTTTTGGTCACTAGTTTAATTTATAGGGCTCTTCAAAGTTAGTTAATTTTTTTCTAGAGAAAAAAAAAAGAAAAAAAAAACAAAATTCCTTATTTTCATTTTTGCGATTATGGCATATTGAATGAAAAATCTTATTTTTTGTTAATAGTTTCTGGTTTAATTACTTATAAGTAAATTTAAAAAATAATTTTTAAGGTTTTAATAAATGAAACAAAAAAACACCATTTTTTTACAATTTATCGAGTTTGAATAGAGCTACAAAAAAAATAAAGGCTTGAGAAAACGCTTACTTTGGCAAACCTTGACCCACGTAAACGCTTCGTTCTCTGTTAATAGTAATGCTAGCAACGATATTAAGGTTTTAATTTTAAGAAGAAATATTAACCATTGTAACTGCATTTACAAATTTTTTTATCTTTTTTTTATTGGTCAGATATTATTTTTTGAAGGATGTTCCGTTGTTCTTGTCCGTGATAATTTTTGACTTTGATGTCAATTTTTGTCAAAAAATGCGTCCTAAACATAACATTTTCTTACTTTATTTTAATAATGTTAATAATAATGAATAAAAAAAGTCATTCATAAGGTTGTCGAAAAACCCACAAGTATCATAAAATGTATGGTACTTGTAAAAACCAGCAACGGATGAAACTTCAATTTTTTTTTTTGCTTTAGAATAAAAAAAAAATATTATTTTGGATTTTATTACGAATATAAATTGATATAGGTTTTGCAAAATGTTTTACCATATCTAACAATTTTTATATTCTGACTACTTTAATTTTCCTATTTAAGAAGATTCCTGCAATTACTAAGCCAAAATGATCTAAGGTTGAAGGATATTTTTAATTATAGATCCTTATTTTATGATCCAATAAAACAGGTAGAGAGAAATATTATTATAAATTTTTTATTGATTAAAATTAAAAATTTTATTAATTTATATTAAATATTATATTAATAGATATAGATAAATTTAACGAGTATACAAAAAACACTTCGGATCTTTTAAAATCGAAATATAGTCACAAACTCTTGACCCCAACACTACACAAGATTCTGGACCACGGTGGAGAACTAATAAGCCATGAAATTTTACCAATAGGGGAACTTTCAGAGGAAGCACAGGAAGCAAGGAATAAAGATTACAAGCGATATCGATTATCCAATACTCTCAAGGTTTCAAGGAAACGACAAAATGAAGATTTATTTAATGTGCTATCCATATCATTAGATCCGCTTGTTTCATCTTTAAGACACGTTAGATCCCAAAAAGAGCTAAAAAAAATCTACTGTCCAGAGCTGATTAGTCTATTAAATATTAAAAGTGATGATGATGGCAGTGAACTTTTTACTGAAAATTTATAATTATTGTTTAAGATAGTTTATGTATATTTTTTTATTTAATATATGTATACCTATCCTATATGTTTTTAATTATACTTGATTTTTGTTTTTAATTTTTTTTTTGGTCCGTTTATTTTTTCCCTTTACTGTTTCACATAAAATATGTCACTTAAAAAGGTATAAACCATTATTATTGACCACTTAAATAAAAAAAAAAAAAAAGTTTCTTTGCCAAATTTTCGCATCCACTGTTGTGATGAATTTTATTTTAGAACACCCTATAAACACTTAGGGGGCCATCATTTTGTTTTTATCAACATTTGCAAAACTAAAGACAATTTTTAAAGTTTTACTTCAATTCTTTTTTCTATAAATTTCGTTTTTTGAGAAAACCTGTTTTTGGCCGATGATTCCGAAACACCCTGTGAAATAATTTTCTTGAAATTCATTGGTGTAACAGCCCTGGAAATTTCCTTCAAATTAAAATTATATCGCTGCCTCAATCCGTTCAAAAGTTATCATTTTTGCAACGAGATAAGTCATTTTGGACAACCGTGCGCCGTTACGTTACGTTTTTAATCGATAACATTAAAACTTCAAACCAAGTAATTTTTTGACAGCAAATATAAAGAAATTCAATATCTAGGCCAATGGCATCAGTATCCCCCAAAAATGTCATAAAATTCATCTTGACAGGAATGACCACAAACTCATGTTAAACATCGTGTAAAAGACAACAAGCCACCAAACGACTTGCAAAATCAGCCACCATTAAAATGACATTTAAACACCAAATTTCGTAAACAAAAGCCATCAATGAAGCGAAATTGCTTTTTTCTTGGAAAAAATGAAGAACTCAAGTGAATAAAAATACAATATTGTTACGATAATGCTTAGGTTATTGAGGATTGCGCGTTTTGCAAATACATATACACAAAAATAGGTTCGCAATCGTGTAATTCTCTTATCGCTTCATTGACTGACCCTGTCAATTGGGTTTCGTAATTTGACATTTCACTGATTCACGTAACGCTTTTCGTAAGAGAAATAAAAGAGAATAAGAATCAACTTGGGTTATGCATTCCGACAGAATGAGCAATAGACCCGTCAAGTTTAAACAGTCCAAAGTGCTTATTGTTAACAATTTGGGTATTTACTTTAAACAATTGGTACAGGAATCATATAGATAGGAATTTGTACTGCCTTATTTATCCCTAATGAAGTTAAGCCAGGCTACTGGATTTAAATATTACTACCTCTTCTGTAACTGTTTAACAGAAAATTAACTTTTTATAAAAGTAAAATTATGTAAATATTATGAAAAAACTTGAGAAAAATGTGTTATTGACGCACTCAAGTCATTTATAACAATTATTAAAGTATTTAATGATAATTAAATTAGACATTCTTTGAATTATGGCGAAATGTATTTATTCTTTTTTTTATAAATGGACACCCAATTAAGATTATTGATTGCATCAGTATGTGCGGTTTAATAAAGTGTACATCATAAGTATTGCTTAGCGAAGACAATATGGGATTTAAAAAAGAGTCGGGACAATTATGGCCGTCACTTCCACAGGTATTATGAACATAAAGCATTGAAGCTTCTTATACAAATTAAACCTTGTCCAACAGGGAAATATCGTAGTAGTCACAATCAATGCTGAGGATATGCAAGGACCACGTCTGCAGACTGTACAACGGCAATGACGAATCAAATTCCGCTGTTAGGCAGAATGAACGATTCAATGAAAACGACGCAAGCCAAGATTTCTGTCCACCCGACCTTGAAGAAGTGAAGATATAGCAATATCTAAGCTTAAAAACAACAAAGCCGTGGGGGCTGACGTCATCACTGCCGAACTCTTCAAAGCAGCCGGCGATGACTTGGTATAGGGAGCATGCTCCAACTCATCTGCAGAATATGATCGGAAGAGACCATGCTCGATGAATGAAACCTCAGCGTTGTTTGCCGATCTTGAAGAAAGGAGGCGCTCTAAACTGCATCCGTCTCCTTAACATCGCTTATAAGATCTTTTCTGCAGTACTATGTGAACGCCTGAAGCCGTTTTCCATCAAACTGATAGGCCCATATCAGTGTGGTTTTAGACCAAAATTAAGGCCGTGTATACTGTATAAAGAGATGTCCAGTTTTGGCATCGCTTCAAAACTCATTCGTCTGAGCAGGATGACAATGGAGAACTCACGTTGCTCCATTAAAGTCGGTAACGACCTCACCGACACCTTAGATGTCAAAAAAGGCTTTAGACAAAGTGATGCATTGTCATGCGACTTCTTTAACATACTGGAACGAATAGCGCAGAACTCCCGTGTAAACATTGGAAGAACGTAGCGGGATGCCAACAGTGCTTTTGCGAGTATACGAACAGAGGCTGAAAAAATGGGTTTAGCGGTCAATGAGGGCAAAACAAAGTATAGGTAGGTACGCTGTCATCGAGAAAGAACACCCAACAAGGACGAAAACGTCACGATAGACGCATATAATTTCAAGGTACTTAGAGACTTTGTGTACTTTGGCTCCGCTACCAACACGGACTATGACATCAGCGCCAAGATCAAAAGGAGAATAACTCTTGCTAATCGCAATTGAGTATTAAAGCCCTTTCCCGAACAACTAAGGTGATGCTCAATAAGACCCTCATCATCCCCGTCCTGCTATATCATACAGAAGCATGGACCCTGTCAAAAACGGATGAGAGCACCGGCCGGTTCGAGAGAAAAGTTCTACAGAAGATCTATGGTCCTATGGTATACATACAATTGAAGGTAAGGACTCAGATGGCTTGGTCAAGTGGAGAGGATGGACACTTATGCTCTGGCCCGTAAAGTCTTCGAATCCACCCCAGAGGGAAGACGCAGCAGTCTAAGACCAAGGCTCATCAGGTGGCGCACGCAAGTTGAAGATGACCTCAACCAACTTGGCGTGCGTAACTGGCGACAGCTAGCTAAGTACCGAGCTGGCTGGAGAGGTTTGTTGGTTGAGGCATAAGTCCATTCCGGACTGTACGGAAGTAATTGGTAAAACTTTAAAGAAATTCAAATGGAATGGAAGCGTTATTGATGTCGTAAGATGTAAAAGTTGCTCCTGCTAGTGGTATAACAATTGAACGTTTATTTTTATGATTCTTTTTGAAGATCATCAATTTGATCTCGACTAACAAAAAGTATGGGATTATTCAACTAGCATCAAGATAGACTTCTTATAATAAGAAAATTACTTCACTCATGCCGTCATGCGTCTTGTTATGACAGCCTTCAAGCTGAATGCTGAATATTTTCGGAAATTGAAACAAATTCGCTTATCAAAACATGGCAAATTGGAAATTTCAAATATTTGTTCAAACAAAATTAATATATGTACATTTGTAATCCTCTCAACTGACTTGCATTTATTCATATTCACAAAAAAAAAAAAAACAGTTTTCAAGGAGTGAAGCAAATATACGTACATAGGTGGAGTAGGTACCTCTTCGCATAAATTCACCCCCAAAGCTATTAAAGGCAATTACTCACCAGGACGGGATGAGTATCTTCATTTTTATGAGTGTAATTTGGTTGGAATATATAAAAATTTTGCCGAAAACCATTGTAAACAATAATAATTTGAAGTAATTTGTATTTCAACGCTTGGTTGGATGCACCAAGAAATCAACAACAATAGACAAAAACAATGAAATAAAAAGGAAGACGGAATGGAGTCTTTTGAAAGACAATGTTTACGTTTGACTTGGTTTATTTCCATATTGTTTACGGCAATCAGAAAAGACAATGAAAAAAAGGCGGGTTTACGACGTAGGCTAGGCAAAGGCATTTACTTTCAAAAATGATGAAGCTTTATTGCCATTTTTAAAGACACTGAACGGGGAGGGCTTATAGGACCTTATGATTGATTGTAGATACACTTGCTTAAATAAAGTCAATTTTATCAATTTTCTTAAGTGGTTGTAATAAAATTCATGAAATTGACGTTTAATAACTCGGATTACAAGAATAGAATTTGGTGATTTTTGACTGATTGCTTTCTACCAGTACTGTACTTTTTAAATCATTATTAAAGTGTCAACAAGGGATAAATCGCCAGGAGGTATACGAATATCCTTTTTTTTTAAATCGCACTGAAATAATTTTGTTATGAAATGTTTTTGGTCGATGATTAAAATTCTTTTGAGTATTTTCGCTTTAAAAAATAAAATCAATTAATTCGAAAAATGATATGACTTTGCCATTAAATTGTAAGCCTTGAAGCTGGATTTAAAAACATGTACGAGTAGATATGTATGCGAATTTTTTGTGTGAAAATACTTGTTAATTTTCAGCATGTCAACGCGTTTGTCAGCACTGTGACAGATTGAATAGACACAAAATAAAATCCATTCAACGGATATAAAAAAAATAAATAAACATCATCAGTCAACATAAAAAATCCCTAACTAGAAAATACGCAAAACAATAAATTCTGATGAATAAATTTTACGTAATTCGTGCTTACTTTGTTATTGTTTTTAAAGCTTTAATTCGATGGTAGTTTCTATAGAAGACATTCATACAAAAAAAAAAAAAAAATAAAGGTAGGTATGTAACTATTTGGTTTGACGTCATGTTACATCACACCATTTAAAAATGGCTACAACGATGAAGTGGGTGGTTGTTACTGAATATTGTAATTTAATTAAAAAACACGAAGGACGTTGTGGAGAGAAGGTAGCTTTTCGCACTTAAACATAAGTGCTATTACTTATGTTCGGTGGTAGGTCTTTCTTGTGTTCACTAATTGCAAGAAAAACTTAACGTGTTCGAGTTCAAAGGTAATCTTTACAAGACTCTGGAGTGTGACATTGACGACACGTTTTTTATTTTCAACTTTTGAGTGGCATTACACATAAACTAGGATTCTTCCATAAAATGAGGACGAGGAGGGCATATTTTATTTCAATTTAATATCACAAGCTTCTTATGTAAATTTATATCGATAATTGATTGGGTTAAACAAAATATATCGGTTTGTTCAGGTAAGTGACAAGCTAGTGGGAAGTTATTTTTATCCTCAACAGTATTTTAACTCTCAGATGTAGGCATAGGTTAGGTACCATAAAAAAATTATGTCAAGACAACCATTTCAAAGCGAAAAGCATGACATTTATATGAAAAGATGCTTTAATTTTCAAGAAAGAGGATTGAGTTTTTCACCTAGTTTTCTAGTTTGTCATGAATACATATGAATCGTTTAGACCAAATTTAGACTCAACGAGCGCTTCTAAAAACAAAATGGACGCATCGAGAAAATTGATGAACAAATCGACACCATCACAATCGACCTAGAATAAGTGCGAAAGATGAAAACTCGAGACCCTT
The DNA here is from genome assembly GCA_943590905.1 of Sphaerophoria taeniata. Classification (NCBI taxonomy): domain Eukaryota; kingdom Metazoa; phylum Arthropoda; class Insecta; order Diptera; family Syrphidae; genus Sphaerophoria; species Sphaerophoria taeniata. Next base: position 16,191,496 of record OX016540.1, on the reverse strand, counting down.
CATGGTGAGTGCTCAAGGAAGTGAGAAGTGGATCCTCCAAGCTTTGATGATCAGATTCCGTGGGCAATCTATAAGAAACAATTTGAAGCAGCAGCGTTAACAAACGGCTGGAACGATGGCGACAAGTTGCTCTAAGTTGATCTGCTGCTAAACTGCTACAAACCATCCCCGTAGAAAAGAGTGGTGACTTCAGTGTTCTTTTAAACGCAATTGAACGGCGTTTTTTAGATAGCCACATGACAAAAGTCTTCCGAGTACAGCTAACAATAGAACAAAGAAAAGGGGTGAAACTCTGCAACAGCTTCAATCAGATATTGAGCGGTAGGTTCACCTGGCATATACAACATCTGGCAATGAGATAAAAGATCAACTTGCTGTTGAAGCCTTTGTGATAGCTGTGGCCGACATTAATCTCCAGGAGCTATTCGAATTGCCGGGAAGCGAAGACTAAGAGAAGTAGAAGTCCAAGAATGCTCTTGTCAGAAGGCTACTGTGGAAAGGAGGGAGCTAGGCGGACGAGCACGATGCTGGAATTGCAATAAGTATGGGCATCTTCAACGACAGTGCAGACTACCACGAAGGGATACCGCTTGCCAACACCGTGAAAACATAAGCAATTCCAACGGCAAAGGAACGGCTAACAACAACGTTACTTCCCAAGTTGTTCCCCACCCGGAAAACAAACACGGAATTCAACATCGGAAGGGGAAGCTTTATTCATGCACTATCTCGGAGACCATGTAAGCAAGACTGTAAGCATTGCAGACGACAAGAAGAAAAAGAAATGGTTACTGTCCAACGAACCAGAGCCGATCCCATTTATGGCTGGGGCAACGACGAGTTGAGGAAGGCTCAACAAGATGACCCAGATATCGAACCCATCCTCGCATGGAAGGAACACCAGGAAAAACCAGAATGGTTGGGCTGATATCTCCGACAGAAGTCCGGCTCTGAAGGCCTATTGGGCACAGTGGCACTCCTCTCATGTTCAAGAGGGTGTCCTTCGACGTAAGTGGGAATCAGCAGATGCAAAGTCTTATGTAATGCAGCTAGTCTTGCCGAGATCGAAAATTATGGACGTTCTGCGAGAGATACATGATGGAGTTGCGGGAGGCCATCTAGGAGTAAAGAAGACACTAGAAAAGGTTCGACAACGATTCTACTGGCTAAATGCAAGGGAAGACGTCAAGAAGTGGTGCGATGCGATACCTGTATGTTGGAGCACCATTCGAATGGATTGCAGTAGACGTTGCGGGTCCATTTCCGGAAACAAATAATGGAAATCGTTATATTCTGGTCGTCATGGATTACTTCAGCAAGTGGCCTGAAGCATACGCCATTCCAAATCAAGAAGCCAAAACAGTCGCAGATTAAATTGTCTTCAACAGAGCAGATTAGAACTGCATTTCGACCAGGTAAGGAACTTTGAATCAAACATATTCCAGGAAGTTTGTGGGTTTCTTCACATTAAGAAGACAAGAACAACACCACTCCACCCACAATCTTACGGTATGGTCGAACGATTCAACCGAACCCTGAAGGAACATCTTCGCAAAGTTGTGGACGACAATCAGCGAGATTGGGATCGACACATTCCACTTTTTTTGATGGCGTATCGAAGTGCAAGACATAGCTCAACTGGCCATACACCGTCTGAGATTTTGATGGGAAGGAACATCAGACTGCCGAGCTGAGGATGGATACATGGATGACCTCAGAGAAAGACTCCTTCAGATCCACGACAATACGTTTTAATTGTAGGACCAGGCCGAATATGTATTACAATACAAAGCATCCAATTTCATGCTAGTCGTAGTTCGTTGATGTCAAGTTGGCCTAAGAGAAAGAACGAATTTTGCCGTCGCAACTCTTTAGAGTCTGAAAAACAGAATTTTCAATTAAAATTTAACTACTCAAAAAACTCTCCAAAACTTTCTTACAGCATAATTTATGCCAATTTTATTTTCAATCCATTGATTCGTAATTGAATTGTTTTTTTTTTCGAATTTTTTTATGGCCACTAGTTAAAACTTTCATTCTACTTTCTTTTCCATTTATAAAACCCTCAATGCCTTATTAAGCACAAACTTCAAAGTTTTTTTTACACTCTCCATATCAGGGCGCCTTGTTAGTATTGTAATTGTAAAATTTACTCAGTAGAAGAAAATTGAAAAAAGAAAATAAATAATAATCGTTAAAAAGTGAAATCCTTTCCAGAAAGACTAGTGGAGTGGAAAATCATGTAAATATGTATGCGTGTTAGGAAATGGGGCTCTAAACAAAAAAATCAACATAATTCTTGGAGGCCATCAGTATGCAAGCGAACACCAAACATATACGACCGACCAAAGAGACGATAAGTTTCTGTTGTGTGAATTGGGGCTTACTTCCATCCCAATCTTTTTTTTTTTTTTTGGATTCCAACTTTCGCGAGCGAAAAAAAATAGAGTCGAAAGTCAATCGAATTTATTGAATGCGGCTTAGTACACGTCATTTGGTTTAATATGATTTTTATGTCGCTATGTTGATGTTGCTGGCTGTCGTTGCCACTGTCAGTTTTTGTCGTGCGGCACATTTTGTCGCAATTCGTTTATATGGCTTAGAGTAGTTGAGTTGACTCTAAACTAGTTTTACTAGTTTCAACTTGAAACCAAAAAAAGAATGAATACTGCCAGGCACCTTAAATAGCGACTAAAAATAAAATAGGCACTCAGGAGGGTATTTCATAGAGCAGGAACATTTTAAAGGGGCGCAAATAATAGGTGCGGGTGCATAACTTCACGGGTCATAACTTCACATGGGTCATAATTTCACCTCTAGTGAGTTATAATTTCACTTTCATCGGGTGAAGTTGTGTCCCATCTAAGGTGGGAATTAGCTTCACGGCCAGAATTTCACTTCTGTGTGAAGTTATATCCCGCTCAAATTGGGATATAATTTCACTTTTTACTACAGTTGCAAGAAATTATCATTTTGTACTATTTACCTATACATAATTTGTGTACCAAAAACTGCATTACTCTTGCGCGATTTTTTAATATTTTCAGAGTCTTGAAAACTGAATTTCCGAACTACTAATTATAACAACAACTACAAAAAGTCTAATTAATAACCATTTTTATTTACTTTTTATCGACAAAATGGAGAGAGCCATTCATTTTTCAAAGCTGTTGCGTTTTCTTTAATTTGGAAAAGCAACCACCACACATTGTGTAATGCATACTAGTGTTTGGCAAGCAGGTGCTGCAGTACAGTGATTCATTTCGAGCATGATGACGATCTGTAACATTCAAATTCAATTTGTTTTGATTGGGAGTGAAGCGAGCGGAAAAAATTTTGCCCAAAAGAGAATCAATTTGGGGTGTGAAAATAAAAAAATTCGCGCGAATTTTTTTATTTTCACACCCCAAATTGATTCTCTTTTGGGCAAAAAATTTTCCGCTCGCTCCGCTCGCTAGCAATTGTACCTGCTACATTTGTTGGTTCAAGCTCCAAATTCGTAATACAATTTTCTAAAACTTTTAAGAGTGATTGTAGAGTTAAGGTTTAGTATTGAAGAACTCAATAATGAATACGTTTTCTTGATAGGAATTGCCGACTGATAGCATTGAAAAATAGTGCTTCCGTCTGCATTTACATGATGCAAGGACACTGAACATCCCATCAATAAAAAATATCTTTCCGAAGGAGTTGTTAATGTCATTGCAACAGCTCAGATAGCTTAGATGATAAAAAGGTGCAATAAGATGAAACTGGATTCAAGTACAGTTTGCTTGCCTTACTCTCACCTTACCGAATATCAAAGTTCAGAAGATCGTTTGCATTGGAAAACATTTTCTTTACGTCACATAGACTTAGAGCATGCGGTATATTTCAACCGTTATGCACTGAAAAAACACCCACCATAGTGGGTCATTAGTCCCGAAAACCATTTTCGGGACTTCTGAATTCGGGACCAGATTCTCTGCGCCGTGGAATGACTAAATAGGTGGGAAATAATTTCACACAAATTTCAGGTGAAATTATTGCTCACATAAGGTGGGAAACAATTTCACCCGAAAAAAGTGAAATTATAACCCACTAGAGGTGAAATTATGACCCATGTGAAGTTATGACCTGTAAAGTTATGCACCCGCACCAAATAATATTCAAAGTTATGACAGGAAATAATTCAAATATTTGAAATTTGAGAAATATCAAAATGAAACTGCAAGTGCTTGGATGTAATCGTTATCGATAACAAAAGTTTTTGATCTTTCAAGTTGATTCCGATAACCTGGAAAAAAGTGCAACTCCACTCCTGACATTAGCATCGATTCCACAAAGTCAAAGTGAAGACAACACACATTGAAGTGTCCATAAAGAAAAAACAAATAAAAGAAAAACTTACAGCGTCTTTAGATTGCTTCAAAGTGGGGGGACATAAACGGCAATGAACTCGACACGTCATTAACGTTTATTGAACCAAATATTGAGTTCATAAATATTACATTGTGATTAAGATGTTTTATTTTATTTATTTTCTGATTTATATCTTCATTGTCTTGTGCAATGAATCAGTTTTTAATTATTTAAGTTAACAAAGAGATAAGTTTCGATAGTAACAAGTTTTACTGACAAGAACAACTTAAGTCTGTACTTTGTTTACTTTCGGTTTATTTTTAAACTTTAAAAAAGAATTAATGTTGTTGTTAAATGAAATTAAGTTCAGTTTGATGATAAATAACTCTGTTGTGAACAAGGTCGTTGAACAGTGTAAAATACTTTTACTTTGTTTGCTTACATTGTAACAATTATCCTACCAAAGTACTTTTTCTACTCCTATTTTGGGTATCAAAGTGTCAGCACTAATATCAGATTGGCGCGTGATTATTTGTGTCTTTTGCGTGATATAAATTTTTAAAATAACAAAATAACTAGTTTGCAATGAAAGCTTCTTTAAATCCGGGTTAAGGAGGAGAGATTACCACGTCAAGCATAAATCGGAGGTAATGAGTTCCGGTTCCGGATGAAAAACAAAACTATCGAAATTGAATAGGAATACTCACAAATTGTGTGTTATTTGGAATATTTACCTGAAATGAAACAAAAAAGAAAGTTAATTTTAAATGTCAATGCATTTGGGTTTGTTTGTTTTAAATTATACCGAAACAACATTGTGTAAAACAAATTTGTCGTTCGCCAGGGGTTTCGTTTGCAAAAACAAAAACAAAAGCAATTAGGGTCTATTTTAAACATCATAAGTTTTACCTTTGGTTTAGATGTCAAAACAAACAAAACAATAAAAAGGTCAGTTCCATCGATACCTTCCGCAAAAAAAAAAACCCAAAAAACAGACACAGACAACCCCAAGGTAATCAACCGAAAGTCAAATAATAAATTCAACCTGTTAGATGTTATTTTCAAACCTTTTCTGTCTTACTAATTTATTAAAAACAAAAACACAAACAAACCAAACAAAAAAAAAACATTGAAATTCTAACCCTCAATAAAACTCAACCTACTCAGCAATATTTGACTTAAGGTATAAAGGGCTCAGTAAATAAACAAATGAAAACAATTTATCAACCTTCAGCTTTTAGTCGTCATGAGAGCATAAAAGCTTTTAATTTGTATGTACATTTATATATTTCTTCAATTTCAGAATCAAATATGGATGGTAGGTGAAGTTAAGTATCCGACAGCCAAAACAATTTGATGTAATTTAAATCTTAAGACGAAAATCATGGTCAGGAGTAAATTTTTTGGCCATTGGGTATTAAAATTAAATGTTGAGCATTCTAATGGTTGTTTAAGGAATAAAGCGAGCTGACTGAGTGCTCTTTAAAGCTTTTTTTTCAACGCTGTCATAATTCACTGTCGGTTTGTGTTTCTTTAGTTTATTATTTTTATTTCACCCTCACTCTTTATGAGCCAAGTAATAAAGTTTTGTTGGAATGTGCCCCTATTTCTTCATAAAAATTGTTTTTGCCTTGAAGTTTAAAGTATAGTGAAGTGGGTCGGCTGGGCCAGAGGTGCGTTTTTGCGCTGACTATAATCAACTATAATCAACAATGGTTGACTATTTCTCGTTTTTGCACGCCAATAGTTACGATTCGTAATCACAATTGTCGTTTTTGCGGTCTGTGTTGATGTGTCAAATCGTAACTATCTCTAACTATTTCCAATCCATCTCAGGAGGTGAGTTGAAAGTGGTTGGTGTGTCAAAGTGTTTTTTTTTTTTTTTTGTAAAATAGCGTCTTTAATAATTGCCGATCTGGAATCAAAAAAGAAACATTATGGTTGTGCATTTTTTACAACCGCGTAGTCGTCCGTATCCGTACCCCCGCGAGTTTAATTACAATCAGAGGATATTTGTTCGTCTTCAATTATTTCATTACAAAATAAAGAAAATAAGGTTCCCCTTACAAATTTTAAATTGTCGGAAAAAAAGAACTTTATTTCGCCGGATATTTTGCAAAAGGAATTTCATTAGAAAAAAGAAAAAAAAATCATAAGGAAATTTCTCTCGTGCACTTTTTTTTTGGTTTCAAAATGTGTAGTGTACTCGTAAAAACATTCTGATTTTTAAATCATAAGGGAATTATCTTCCTTTCAAAATCGGAATAAATTGTCACTTTTTCTCAATCGAACTCGAGAAGCAGTACGAAAAATTGGAGGGTAAGTTGTCCGCTGCCCGTGAGCAGATGATTGTCGAACGTCAGTCCGCACGAACGGCAATCTTAAACCTGTGGAAGGTGGAGAAGCAACTGGAGCACAAAATGTGGGAAAAGGCCGAGCAGGAGAAGATGAAGGAGAAATCTGAGGTAAGGTTTTTCATCTCCAAACAGATCTCATTTAACGTTTATTGTATTCTTTAGGTCGTTGAACAAATTTCACATGTTCATCGTTGGGAGAACAAGAAACTCCTTCGTGAACTTAACGAAGAGCGGGAAAAGTCTTCAAACACCATCGATGCGGCTTCAGCTATCGAAATCAAGCTCAAAAGCCTTGAAGACAACTAGGAAAACAACTCAAGTATGCATGCACCATCACCGACAACCAGCTGACCGAAGTCAAGGCAATGCTGGAAGCCGAGCAGAAGCGCAATCAATCGTCGCAGGAGAAGATCAATGCGATGTACAAGAGTGTCCGGGAGAAGGACGAAGCCATCAATAAGCTGAGGAAGACAATCAACCAGAAACAATTGTTATTATTGCTTTTATGTATTCTGTCGACAATAAAAAAAATGTTTCATTAGTACCAGAAAATAAAGACTATCTCCGTTTATTTATATAAAAGCACGAACTAGATATTGATTTGATAGTTTTTCAGCGAATCTGGAAGCAGCAATTAGGAGAATATCAGGAGCTGGCTTACTTGGAACAGCTTGAAGATTTTTTTAATGGAGGGTGGTCTTCAGTTCGAATATTCCATTTGCCTTTCTTGCTGTGGGTTGTTCAAAAATAAATAAATATGTTTTTATTTCAACTGTCTTTGAAAACTTACAATATCAAGATCATTCTTGAATTTTTGGAATAAATTTAGAGCAAAGAAAATTGTTTTAATTATTATGATAAAAAGAAAAGAAAAATGTAACCTCAAAAGATTTGTTTTTGTTTTTCTTGTTTGACAGCTCAACCAAACCTAACTAAAAAGCGTTTTTGGATTATTTCAACTTTTTCTAACTATTTCAACTATGACACATCAACCATTTTTTTTTGACACAAAAACTATAGTCAACTATCGTCAGCGCAAAAACGCACCTCAGTTCAGTTGCGAATAACAGTGCTTCCCATTTCACTAATTTTGTTCTGTTAATACGCTTAGTAGTGTATTTTGCATTCCGATATTAGTTAACTACACGTCTTTTCGATTGTACATTATTTTATTTTCATGAGCGTGAAAAGGTTTTCAATAACAAAATGAGTAGCTTGGTTTTTTGAATAGCTTTAATTTTTGAAGCTGTGACCTTATGACATTTCACTACCAAAATTGTAAACTAAATCTTTCATTATTTCTAATAGTGGCATAGTTGTCAAGTACTTTTATGATTGACTTTCATGATTGAATTCAAAGTTGAAGGGACGATTCCCGATCTGTGAAACTGTGAAACATACTTTGACTATAAATTCGATTCTGGATCTGTGGAAAAAATCAAAACATACGTCAAAACTTTTCATTTGATAAATTTCTTATCACAACATTTTTTTTGTGAAAAGATGTGGAAAATAAAACAAATGGAAAAAACGCGGAGCAAGACCATCGGAAACCCAAAATGAATTTCTGATTAACTTTTTGGAAGAAAGACCGAATTTGGAAAATGACAAGTAAGCATCAACAACATTTATCGAATAGTTATGAATAAGTACCAAAATATATTGATTTCACGGATTCACAATAGTTGACGGTGTCCATTGCCGCCAAAATGAATGGGACAATCTGACAATCAACAGTTTCAGAGAAGCCATGAAAGATGGTTGGAAATGGAGGAAATACTAAAAAAAAAATGAATAATTGGCTTTATTTTAAATGTATTGTTTACTAACCGAATAAGTGTTCGAGCTAGGAGCAGAGGGAGAAAAGTGGTGTCAATGGTCCCATTCCTATTAAGCATTTGTCGGACACCGACAAAAGGATCATTAGCATCATAACTTCTGAAGCCGTCGAAGGAGTCTCTGCTTCGGTAGGCGAAATTGGCTTCGAAGAAATTATGGTAAGAATGATTACTACTTTTCGAATATTATTCCGTTATTATGAGTTTTTTTTTCATTTAAAAGTCTCAAATTATAAATTGCGATGAAGAACAGAAGGAAACAGTATGTACATGTAAAAAGCTTGTTGTCAGCAAGTCAACATGCAACTTTGCTTCCACAATCATCAAATTGTCAGCTACCTCCTTCCCAAAGCGTCAACATCGCGACAAAATGGAACATCGAAGAAGCGAACACTCTCAGGCTCTTAAAGCGAATCAGGAGATAGAGGAAAAAAATGAAGCTTGAGCAGAAAAAAATCGATCTTATGAAAGAAAACAATGAATTACAGGGAGAAATTAAACAGAAATCAAATGAATTAATAGAGAAATTGAATAAAGATTAATATGCCAATTTTATGTTTTAGTATTATTGATTTTTCTTTCAAATACAAACGCTACGCTCTTTGATTTTCCGCTGTCCAAATGTGGCTATCTCTTAGTTTATGAAATAGTTCAGGAAAGAGCAGACAACAAAGTTCTATCCAAGCAATTTCAGTTTGATTTAAAGTTAAACCTTCGTTTTCTCGAAAGTGGTGTGAATGCAGATAGAATCTTGTTGTCCTAAGATCGCGATATATATTATGTAAGAATTTTTAAGAACTAAAAGCTTCGGCAACAATTTTCCTTTGGGTAAGCCAGCCTTCTTGTAGAATTCTATTGGAAGCGGGGTGCATTTCGTTTTCGTCAGTAAGATCTACCTCGTGATCAACATTTTATATTTTTATATTATATTTTAAGACACTGAAAGCTTGGCTTCAACCAATACATATATTGTGAAGAACAACACAGGCATTAATTATTATTCCTACTCTAGCTGGACAATAAAATAATACCCTTTCTTTGGCCAAACAACGAAATCGACTCTTTGACACACCAATGCATCGCTCTGGTTTTTTATGTTTCAAATTGTATCTATTCTCTACCTCAGAAGTGGTCGAAAGAGTAAGAGTCAGGAGCCACGGTTGCAGTGGGCAACCACTATTTCCTAAATTGAATGGCTCCCCCCTTTCTGCAATAAGAAACATGTTCGATTTCCTTCCGTGGAACTGACACTTTAATGTGAGTGCCATCACTCAATCCTATATTATTCCGGGAAATCCAAATTTTTTTGAAGAACTTAGATTTGATCGCTGCAAATTCGTCTCTTGTAGGGAACTTCACATATCTGTGAGCTATCTTATTCAATGCAGTGGAAATCTCTGTAACACAGCGACTCACTGACGTCTGAGGCAAACACGACAAGGAATCTTGCCCAACTGCACGTTGAAAACTACCCGTAGCAAAAAATCGAATGACATTTATCACTTTGATATGACACGAATGGCTTTAACTCATTTATTAAGTTCATACATAGATATATCGGGAATCTGTAGATCTGAATAAAGTTTTCCTCTGCAATAACTTCGAATGGATTCTGGCATTGTCGAAGGAAACGTCGGTCGCAATAATGTAATATTTTTTTTTATCGGGAATTTTAGTTTAATTTTTCTCGTTAGCTCATCAACTAGTATGTTGGTTGACAGAGCCTTAAAACACTGCAATTTCTTAGAACGGCACCTGGTTGCAGGTGAAATAGGAGGATTTTCTGCCCCACGTAGCACTGAAACAGCTGGCAAGAGCTCTGGTCGATCTACAAGTACAAGTACGGCCCCTGGTGGAATGCGAAACAGTAGGATTCATAATGTCCCTTACCACCACTTACCAGCGCCAGCGGTGGGAGAAAGCATGGATGAAATTTAAGTAAATATCAGAGCTCATTGGTCCCATCCTTTGCACATTCGTTAGGGATTTAAAGTTAGTGAATTCCTCCAATGGTTTTCAACATAGCAATTTACCGTCTATGATTCACGATAAATGTTTTACCAAACACCTCTTGTTTCGCTCAAAATTGCCTTTTCATTTGTACAAAAATTATTACTTTTCCATAACTGTTTTAACTGCAAGAAATCAAGGAACGTGAATAATTGAAGTAGGAAACTAGTAAATTTTTGCACGAACGGAATCTATGTTGCATACGACAGCACTGCTCGGTACATACGGCTCTCCAAATGTCAGTTTCATAATGGAGTTTAAAGAAATATTTATTTTGCACTAGGTACTAGGAGCATTGTAATAAAAATGTACATACACATGTTTTAATGAATTAAGCTATAAAACAAAACTATAAACGCAAACTATTAACCTGGTTTCGTAAATACCAAGTCCTAAGAAAAACATGTTAAATTTGTCACTTCTTTGAAAGCTGTATCCTTTTCATCAGCTTCTCCTTTGCGAAGCGAAAGATGTAATAATGTTAATGGTTTATATAGAAAGTGACTTAAGTAAAACTAAAGCCCATAATGTGTGTAAATTCCGACTCTTAAGTTTATTGTCTGGAAAATTCCCAACCATTCCAAGGGATTTCCCGGAAAGAATAGTTTTTATGACAAATGACAATTGAACCTAAAAGTGCTTATGTTTGCATTAAAGAAGCAACTTAAAGATGTCACTTTATTATTCGTCACACTTTTAAGAATAAACTAAACAACAACTTACTCACACAAATCACCGGCGCTTATTTTTGACTAAAATAATTTGTAAATTAAAAAAGCCTCATTTGACTTATTGACTTCATATTAAAACGTAGTTTTATACTATGAATATGCATGCATATGTGTGTTCTGCACTTATGAACAAATACAGTAGGTATGACGAAACAAACTGGAATCTCTTTTTACGATCACATGTTTTACCTCACTTATTTTAATACCTATTGAAATTGATATCAATCAACTGGCGTTAAAAAAGTCGACCCTTTCTCACAGAAGGTCATCTAGGGGGGCTTGGCTTTTCAAATTAATTATAATGTGAAAGTATTTGCACTCCCTTAGCACGTTATTATTAGTGTTTGCAGTTTCACATGGAGCATGTTCAAGTGTATGTAAATAAAAAAAGGCGTTTTTAATGAGACTTGCAAGAAAATAAAATTGTTTCTTTCTAAAGAAATAGTAAACAGGAGTGAGAATAAAATGTTATTGCCTTGAGTGTTATTTATTGATCAAATTAAAGTGTAGTTTTATATTCAAACTTATTATTAACTCTTATAATATTTGTAGCTCAAAATCAATTAATGTCCTATAGGACTAGGGGAAAGTGGCCTTAGATGGCCCACTTTTTGGTTTTCAACTATAGAACTTATCGCTTTGATATGGTTTGAGAAGGTTTATCGCTTTGATATGGATAACAAAAGTTCTCTTGAATCAGCTGTTTCTGCAACATATATGTCGTGTGAGGTCAGTCCTCTCTAGTAGTCGGCCATTTCGATATAAGAATGAGAATAATAGTAGGTAAACGTTTGAGTTTAACATCCACTGACTTTTCTTCTGTCTATGTGCAAAATTTTGTGGCAATGCAAATGAAAGTTTTCTTTTTAAAAATGCCAGCTTGCTTCAAGATTTGGTCAGTTCCGGGGATATCGTTTTTCGTGTTCGAAGAAAAGCTATTGCTTCGAAATTTTTGAAGGTATGTAGATTTCGTGATTGTTTTTATGATATTAATACTTTGGTTTTTTCGATTTTTGTTGAAATTTTTTTTTTAAAAATGTCTAATAAATATTTACAGGGGGGCTGACCTAAGAAGAAAAAGTTTTGTCAATTCTTCTAAGATGAGCACCCCCGGCAAAGTACTGAAACCAACAATTTTTTAATGTTTTTTTGTTATTTTCAGTAGTCAGCCGCTTATATAAACGTAAGGACTTATGTGAGCCTTTTATGCTTGGTTTAAAAAATCATGAATTCATGATTTGTTTCTTTAACAACTTTAATAGGTAAGTAATAGTTTAAACAAATAATAAGAAAAGCTTAGTTTCAAAAATTATCTTATCTTTCACTCTGAAAATGGGAAATTCCAAACAGAAAACAAAACGTGAATCCCACAAGTACCTTGAACATATAAGTATAAATAAGAGCACAATTGGCCGATCTGAAAGGCATACGGGGTCCCTCGAGGTAGACTTCAAGATGGTAAAGTTATAGAGAAGCCAAGAAAATTGGACCGGAAACTGTCCTTAGTTTAGCCGAAGAACACAAACTTGTTAAGTGGTTCATAGACCTTGCCATGTGTGGCTTTCTTCAGAAGTCCACAGATCTCTTGCTGACAAACGTCCATCGTGAGGACAAACGTAGGACTGCTTTTTTTACTAAGCCTTCCCAAGATGTCATTATGAACTGTCCCTCAAAACAGCAGAGGATGAGCGATCGGGACGTAAGAGTATTTAGTAAATATTGGTGAAGCCGCGTTTTAAGTAGACCCCTCAAGAATCTTTAATGGATATGAAACATCATTCTGCCTATCTCTAAAACCAGGGTTCGCCAAGAGATTGAAAAAATCATTATACTGTATAACATGGAAACAAATATGAGGCGATCACTGTACTTTTTCTCTTCAGTGACGATGGACAAATGCTACCACCTTTGCTTGTGTTTCCCTATGTGCTCCCACCTCAAACTGTTGTAAGAAGTGTGCCGGATAAATGGGTCTTAACTCTTAGGCAGATCTGAAAGTAGGTGGATACAATCCGAGACGTTTTTCTAATATGTGGCCAATAGTTTCAACGAACGGATTATGGAAAGTAATATAAAAAGCTCAGGACTGCTTTTCAAAGGAATTAAGTCACTTCTGCGTAGTAACGGAATCATTTTGTACGCTCTTTAAAAGAATATAACACATATTACACAACCCTTGGGCGCATTTAAGGGACTGAAAATCGATTACAAAAAAAATTCACAAATTTCAAAATAAGCTGTTTAATTTAAGGGGGCTGACTACTGACATCTCTAGTGGCCGACTACTGGAATTTAAGGGGCCGACTATACAAGAATCCGACTTCTATTTGAACTAAAGTTAATAAATTTGTTTTAGGTAGTGATTAAAGCAAATAGCATCATTTTTTTAATAATTTGCAAATATCAACGAATCGGAAACTAAGTTTCACGGATTTTTAAAGCCCACATAAACACAAAAATTAAGTTAAAGGGCTGACTACTAGTACCATCACCCTATTTTTGAATAGAACTCCAAGAAAGACCGTCTTTCCCACCGCGGTGTGTAAAATGGCATACCAAAGTTGGGCAAGACAACATACGTTACCTTAAGCTCAACATTAGTTTCAGTTTAATCTGCATTTACACATCAGTTTAACTGAAAGCCAAACTGATAGTTAAACTGAAACTGAAACTGAAATTATCATCTTAATGGGGCTTAAAGCTTGAATACAAAAATAGTTGTAAATAAATCGCAAATATTACACTTTCATAGAAAAAGTAATATTTTTGTAAACCTCTATTCCATCTTAGGCCACTTTCCCCTACATACTTCATTTTATACATTTACTCAGTGGTTATTAATCGCATACGCAGTTTTTCCAAGTTTGATTTTTTTCTCATTAACCATGGCATAGAAAAAAAGAATTGTTTATTACAAAAAATATTGCTCTTGTCCAAGCAAATTGTGTCCAAAATGACGTCACAACGTGGTACATACTCGTCAAATCTGTTTCGTACTGTCGAATTTATTCCATTTGAATGTTATGTCAATGCAAGTAATTTGCAAGACAATTTCTTATTTGTTTAATTTCCTATTCAAACTCAATGAAAACATAAATAAACATTTGATGAGAAAAAAAAGACCACCCGGTTTTTGAACTTTCAATTTCGTGTATTTCTTATTTGTTGACACAATTTGTACTACTCGATTTAGATTTTCGTTTTTTTTTTCGTAAACATTCCGCAATTTTCGGTTTTGTTTTCGTCTGTGACTGATACACTTAGTCGAAAAGGTCAAGAAATGATTCGACCTTGATAGCAATTTGTTCGTTGTTGTTCCGCAATGAAGCAAAAAAAAACTCTAATTGGAGAGCTACGAGTGATTGATTCTAATTAAAATAGTTTTTTGTTTCTATTTTGTATTGGCATTAATTTTATGTAAGTCCTTCTATTTGAGTGTGAACGAACTACACTAACTGTTCTTGTTATTTTTTGTGACATTCGGGAATAGGGTGAATAACTGAACACTCACTCGTAAAGTGTCATTAACAAACTGTACAGTATTTGAAGATTAATCATATTGTGCTAAAGTCTCAGCAGGAAGTTAATGACTTCGTCGTTAACAAGGTTACAGAGCGTTAGCCTTCTGAGTTCATTTAACTCTTCGAAGAGATTATAACACTTTTGGCTCAAAAGAGTGTTATAATCATATGGGGGAACATATTCATAAGAAAAATGTTCTGAGTTTTGACATAATCCCTTTTTGATAGACGAAGTGTCAAATTAAAATGAAACCATAGATAATGACATAATCGATGAAGTTTACTCACTCATCGATTTATTAATAATATTGCCCTCATTTTAACTCATCGACTTTTGGAATCAGTGACTAATTAATGTTCCAAGACAGTTATACTTCTTCCATTGCACTATTACACTTAAATCGCCCAAATACATTCTATTCAGTAACCCGGGTTGCGTCCATTTATGTGAGTAAACACCAAAGACCAAACCGCATGAATCATAAGACTATAAAAACAAAACTTTGTTAATTTTTCAATGATCAGCGAAATGTTTCGCCTTGCAATCGCCTTCCCCACATGAAAACACAAACAACATTTTTTGGTTTTGTTTGTTTACTTAATTCTTCTTTTGTTGAAAATTTCACACTTTACAATAATTCACCAAGGAAAAATAAGAGAACAGACACAAATAAAATAAAAAGATAAACACAGAAACTGAGAGAACCAATTAAATTAGCAAGCATATTAAGAAACCGCATGAATAAAGAATCAAAAAGTAAAGTGAAATTTTCTGAAGTCCAAAGGTCAGAAAACTCATTTTCATGCTTTTCGTGGATAGAGACATAAATTTAAGCATTTTCTGACTTCTGTTCTGAGTTGCCAAATAAAAAGTGGGATTTCCAATGGTAGAGTGACTTTTATGTTTCTCTTGAATTTCAGTTAGTTTAGTATTAAAATAGAGAGAAAGGTGATTGATGATTTCATTTTCCATTTTATTTATTTTTCGCTTGCAGTTTTCGTCAACGATTTGCTAGACAGATTGTTGCCAGCAATTTCCCGACGATTCTATGATCGCTAGAACTGTAAGAAATTTGGCTTAAAACGATTTTTTCAACGGGCACAAGGTTTTATTGAAAGCTGGCAATTTAGTTGATACATAAAGCACTACAAATTTGAAGAAATCGTTGATGGCAATAAGTGACAGTTGATTTTGTCACAGCTGATTCTCAACTTGAGGAAATAGCAATTTAGCCAATTGAAAAAAGTTATTTTAGGCCTACAGTTTTCGCTGATTAAGGTCTAAACGCACGTGTTAGAAATTTGCTTTGCTGTGCTAAAACGCTTTTGCAACATTTCGGTTCAGTTTAATTGTACATTTTTCAATCAAAAAATCCACGCTGTCATTTTTAAAAGTAAAACAAATGTCTATAGAAACACTGGGCGTGTTTAAAACTCTGGAACGATTGATTGATTGATCGATATCCATTTACGTAATAGCACTGATAAGAGACTATCTATGTCTCAGCATGCTTACTGCTAAGAGAAATCGGTAGAAACAGCATTGAAGGCGCTTTCAACAACGTTGACAAATCTGCTTTCACTTTTGCTATGACGTGCCTAAACGTCGGTCGAATACTCTTTTTGTGAGTTGATTAATCTAATGCTAAAAAGTAGGATCATCAACTCTTACATGGGAGATTTTTGTACGAAAAGGTCTGTCGGCAGAGGCACTCCACAAGGTGGTGTTCTGTCCCCTCTCCTGTGGAACATAGTAGTTAACGAACTGCTAATATCTTTCCGTCACAGGAAAACATCCTAATACCCTGAGAGACCTCCTGCAAAACGCACTTAATATGCTCACTACATGGGCTGATCACTGTGGACTTAATATTAAATCTAAAAAAACAGATATCGTCCTTTTTACACGGAAATAAAAAATTCCAGAAATTGTACGTCCTTCAATAAAAGGTGTGCCACTTATTTTTACCAATGAAGCCGAATATCTTGGTCTGATATTAGACAAAAAATTAAGTTGGAAACCTAATATTCAAGAAAGAGTTAAGAAAGCTACAGTAGCTTTTTTCTCCTGCAAGAAAACCATAGGAGGCAAATGGGGGTTTCAACCTGTCATAGCCTATTGGTTATATACATCGGTCATCCGTCCAATACAGTGGAGAAAGTCACTTACTGCAACAAATTCAGCAGAGTGCAACGCACTGCATGTCTCTGCATAAGCGGGGAATTGAGAAACACACCCTCATCAGCGTTAGACACTCTCCTCCACCTCACACCCATCGACATCTTCAGCAAACAAGTGGCAGCGAGTACAGCTATAAGACTCAACGCCTCATCTCAATGGACCAACAATAATATGGGACATTCCATCATTTTGAACTTTTTCGGTTCTATACTATAGTACACTAGCTGACCCTGCAGACTTCGTACTGCCTCAATCGATAATCGATAACTCTCTTCCTCTATCGTTTGCATTGTTTTTTTGTTAATTCGTATGTATGGAACCGTCTTTAAACAAATAAGCGATATCAAAAAAAAAAAAAAAAATAGTAAGTATACGCCCCGTTGCCTGCGGTGCACGGATTTGTAAAACGCGAATCATTTCGGTTTCACTTCGCTCCTCATGTTGCTGTTGTGTAAATATTTCGAGTTCTTCGACCCTAATTGTTGCGTATAAAACATATTGACCATGATATTGAATGAAAAAAGGATTTTTTATGATTGCTCTGAGAGTTACGGTTATGGAGCAATACAGCAAAATAATTTTTTTACATTAAAAATATCAGTGTTTCAAAAAAAAAAAAATTACCAAAATCACGAATTCTCTATTTTCCCATTGTCTAAAATCCATTCAAAATTTGACTTGGGATTTTCTTGCTCTTCTGGAGTTTTCCATTTTACCACTCATTTTACCACAACTAATGCTTTTCATATGAAAGAGTGTTTTTCAGAATTTTTGTTTAGCCAATTTTTTTTTTTTGCATTTCAAATTTTCCATTTTTCCAATTTTTTGTTTACTTTTTCTTGCTTTCCAGTTCCCCATCACAAATTTTCCAGTTTCCCTTTGTAAACCAATGAGTTTTCCGAGTTCCTTTCGAAAACCCATTTTGAAATTTTCCAGTTTTCCATTTGAAATTTTCCAGTTTTCCATTTGAAAACCAATGCATCTTCAATTACATGCAATTTTCCCTTTGAAAACCAATGAGTTTTCCGAGTTTCATTCGAAAACCCATTTTGAAATTTTCCAGTTTTCCATTTGAAAATCAATGCATCCACAATTTCATGCAATTTTCCATTTGAAAACCAATGAATTTTCCGAGTTTTTCATCAAGAACTTTCTAAATATTTTTCCATTCGAAAACCCATTTTGAACCAAAAAATTCCAACCAAAAATATCTAATTTTCGACCTTTGTTTGGTTTTTCCAGTTTTCCCACTCTTCCATGAGGTTTTTCCAATTTTTTTTTTCACAGAAATCATCACTGAATGTAACAGTATGAACCATGAAAATTTCACAAATATCTGTTGGGCCATTTCGGAGTCTATAAGAGACATACAAACAAACACACTTCCATTTTTATATATATAGAGATAGATTAAACCATTCCAAAACCCCAATTTGGGAAAAACTTCCAGGTCTCCATTCTATCCAGAGATGAATGGGAAGACAAACAATTCCTGGAAGACAGGCGCATTTATTTTAATACAGATGGATCCAAGACAAATGATGGTGTTGGTAGTGGTGTGTATTCAGAAAAGCTTAAGCCTCTCATTCCGCCTCTCAAATCATTGTTGCGTTCCCAGTGGGAATTTTGGCGATCAAAGATGTTCTATCCTGGCGAAGAGAAATAGTCATCTCGACTATCAGAGAAGATGCGAATATCAGAAGTTGATATCACGTCTTGCTATTATATCTCTTGATGATGGTGTCTCAACCAAGTCTCAAACGGCCCTCGATTGTGGATCAGCTCTTATGGAGATGGCGCAGCAATTTGATATTCACCTCTGTTGGGTGCCGGGCCACACAGGATATTGTAGAGCCGATGAACTCGCTAAAAATGGAACCGTCATATTTATCTCACCTGAACGGAAAAAGATGGGTATACCGATAGCTGATTGTAAACTTTTGCTAAGAGAAACAGCCTTAACTCTAGGAGGTATAATTTACTAACAAAACTCATATGGCCGTCACTTGACCTAAAGCACTCTAAGGACTTGTTATCTCAAGGCATATTTCATATTAGCTCCCTAATAGGTGTCCTTACGGGACACTGTCTTATAGGCAGACACGCAATACGACTTGGTGTAGCCTCAAATGACTTCTGCAGGAGTTGTATGGACGAAGAAGAAGAGGAAACAATCTCTCACCTTCTCTGCACATGCCTTGCTCTTTCCCTAAGACGCAAACTTCATCTGGGAGAATATTTCTACGATAACCCCAGTGAACTATAGCTAACAGAGATATTAAATATCTTCTTCGCTTTATAAAAAGCTCAAAATGGTTCGACTAGTAAGAAGTAATTCCCAAGATTCATGTGGTATCACAATGGACCTTTTCCTTTGGCCTAAGTGTGTATCCACAGTCACTTTAACCTAACCTAACCTCAGCTGAGCGTGTTGAGTTTGGTCTTGGATAATTTGTAAGATATAGCCTAGAAAGAAGAGCATTAAAAATAGCTGTTTATAAATTTCACTGGCTTTTCCTCAGATATTTTTACATGGAAAACAAAAACAAAAGCTATCCGGAATCCGCCCCCATTACCTGCCAATAAAATGACTAAGTCCACTGTTCAAATGTCATACCTAACCTATATCTAATTCAAATGACGCATTCGGACAGTGCTATAATGCAATTGAATGCATTCCAACACAAAATCGCATACAATAAAGTAGTCTACTCGCGTTTAAAGTTGCATACCATTCTCATATGATCTGGGATAGCCACTCAAATGAACATAATGTTATTGTTCATTCAATCATTGACTTGCCAGGGTAAATTATAGGTTAATGCACCCCTCACCAAAGAGTTTGAACACTCTATTTCTCTATTGTGACTTGTGCTTGGTGAGTGAATAATAATTACTTATTTATGGCTATTTGTTCGGAAGACTATTTTATAACTTTATTTACAAACTTGTCGCATATGGCTTGCTGGTTATGTGGTTTTAAAAGAAATAGATTTCGCTTAAAAATTAGGTTAGGAATTGCCTTGAGTGCTAGAAAAACTTGGGATAGAACAACTAAGTAGGCTATTTAGATGGAAAAATAGTAGGTCATAAACCAAAGAGGAAACTGAACACATTTTAACATATTCCAACGATTTAGAGAACTTATTTATCTCTAACCGCAAAATAAAACCACTAAACTACCTTAACTTCCATCAACTATTATTATTTTTGCCATCAAAATTCCGAAATAAAATCCATTCGAAAAAAGTCACGTTCACGAATGCGTAACAAAAAAAAAAGGATCAACACGCACAATCGTTTCCAACAAATCTTCGCGAATTTCATCATTTCCCCAATCATTGGCTGCCTGTCTACTTGACATGTTTGCCACGCAAATCTATCTATTACCATAATTTCACACTTCTTTGACTGCCAATTTCTGTTTCGCAAAACAAAACAAAATAAAAAAATAACAAAGGCTTCCAACTTTTACGACGCTAAGTCTTCATCAACTATTATCTATCGATGAAGAGCTGTAACTTCAAGTTGTACTATTTTTTAGCGTACCTACCTGTAACTACAACAATGTTGCTATTTTTGTCGATTTTATTGCATTCGATACACGCACACTGCAAACCCCATTAATTTTATTCTAGAAAAGTAAATTTGTGTAACACTTTTGTCAATGTGTTTGTGGAAACAATAAAAATAGTGTTTCGTCAATTTGAAAAATAAAAAGAAATAAGGTTCCTTAACTTAGAGTCGAAGTCGAACCTCAAAGAGTCATACAAAGCCCATGAGAGAGGGTGAGAGAAGGAGAGTGGGGGGCAATAAAACAGTAAGACAAAAGGAGTTTGCCGATATTGGTTGATACTTGAGAGACTTGAGACTGAGAGTTGTAAAATTTTGTGGCAGAGCCGAATTGCTTTCTGTTATAGTTGAATTGCTCTCGTTTTTTCTTATTTTTCACATTTTCCACATGACTGATAGAGCGTAGGTTTACCTACCTATTCCATTGGGAGTTCGAAAGAAGTAAAATTGTAGATAGGTATTTGAGTGTTCAAATGCAATATATACAACAAAATTGTTGGGGATTTTATGTCTTCACTTCACGTATAAAATGTTACTTCGTGCTTTGTAGTATAATTTTGAGGTATTCAACTTTTGATTTTAAGCTATTTCTATTTCACGGGGATATAGGCAAAATTGTTATCGGAAAAATTCAGAAAAAGGGGATTTTTGGCAATGCTGACACAATCGTTAAAGTAGAAAAATTATGGATAGATGTGTATTCCTTAACGACAAAGTAACACAAAGTACGAGGGGAAATCTTGTGGCCAAACCACTAATAACGGCTACAATCGCAAGAGATTGCCAGATCCTTCTCTGATCGAGTGTCAAGTAACCACTTAAGAAGTCCTATGCCGCCAACATCAAGCATCGAAGACCAGTGGCAGTTAGAGATGCCGCCCCTAATGTGCTAGGTTTCACACAGCCATCATAACGAAACCCCTAGGTAGGTAGGTAGGTAGAAATGGCTGTCTTACTTCGCGCAGGACACAATTAGCGCTGAGTGCGCCGTTTTGATACCATACCTCGTGAGATTCTAAATGGATTTGAAAATGGGTTATGGATTATGTATGTTCCGCACGTACAGTCCTATATATAAAGTTGTATTATTCTCCTACCCTACGGCCTATTATCTCATACTGCCATTAAAAGAGGGAGAAATAAAGAGGGGCGGGAGGCGCTAAAGCCACTTTGTATTATTGAGGTATGAGATTAAATCTTTGATCTTGAAATCTGCGAGTTCCTCAATGCCGTTGAAGAATTCTTTACCTAAATGGAGTGCTCTTTTCCTAGCCAGGGCCGGACAATGGCATAGAAAGTGTGGGACCGTTTCTTTTTCTTCCTGGTTCTCACAGCTACGGCAGAAAGAGTTATG
Source organism: Sphaerophoria taeniata (assembly GCA_943590905.1). Lineage (NCBI taxonomy): Eukaryota > Metazoa > Arthropoda > Insecta > Diptera > Syrphidae > Sphaerophoria > Sphaerophoria taeniata. The sequence goes on along the minus strand of OX016540.1, from coordinate 16,169,589 downwards.
TGGTACACCCAATTTTGCCGCATGCTCCCCTACAGGCCAATGCCCTGTGCAGGTAGCGACAATCCTGGCTATGTCATGCCTTGGTTTGGAAATTAAATTGATTGATTTTGGTTTGTTATAGGCGGGCCAGATTTTCCTAGATATAACGAAACTCGTTAAACTACTCCACCTATGATTTGCTTCTGATGTGTATTTGGTAAGGATATTGCCCTTCACAACTCCAAGAGGAGCATATACTCTCACTGCCAATGAGTTGTGAAGGGCTGATCCTTGCCTAGCTAGCTCATCTGCCTTCTCATTTCCCTCATAGCCCCTATGGCCCGGTATCCAGATTAGAGTGACGCTCATATCAAGTTCCTTGAGAGCCTCTTTGCATTGCTGGACCAGTTTATAGGATGATAAAGCAGAATCTATGGCTTTAATAGCTGCCTGACTGTCTGTTAGTATAGCTACATTTTGGTTCTGCCGGATGTTTTTAAGGGCTTTACAAGCCTCCCTTATCGCTAACAATTCTGCCTGGAATACGCTGGCAAAATCGGGAAGTCTATAGGATTTTGAAATCTCAAGAGATTCACAGAAGACACCTGCACCAACACCGCACTCCATCTTTGAACCGTCCGTGAAGATAGTTGTGTCGAAGTCTTTCGCACATCACCTTCCTCCCAGTCGATTCTTGACGGGAGCAAGACTCTAAACTTCTTTGAGGTGTCTATGGTAGGGATGCAGTAATCGGTGGTTGTGGATAGGATGTCTGATGGTATAAGGCTTGTTTGGTTGCAGTGCCCATAGGATCTAGATTTCCAGCAGCCTTTTTCTTTGAGTCTCAAGATACTGCAGGATACCTGATATTTAATAAAGAGGTCAATCGGAAGAAGGTCCAGGATGCGTTAAGTGCATCTGTTGGGCAGGACCTGATTGCCCCTGATTGCCCCTGATATCCCTACGCAACCATTTCTCTGCACCTTTGTAAGGTTGTTTACTATGTAAGCTTTGCTGAGAGCGGGCCACCACACAATGGAACCATAAACAAGTATCGGTCTTACAACCGCTGTGTATGTCCATTTTATCATTTTTGACTGGAGGCCCCACTTTCTGCCGAATGTTTTGTTGCAGGCGTAGAAAGCGACACACGCCTACCTCTCCCGTTCTTCAATGTTAAGCTTCCAGTTCAATTTGGTGTCTAGTATTACGCCCAGATATTTAGCACTGGAAGACAATGATAGTGTTTGTCCGTTTAACCGAGGTAGAGTGAAGGGTGGTACCTTGGTTTTGGTGGTGAAAAGCATCAACTCGGTTTTGTAACTGTTAACACCTAGTCCGCAGCTCGCAGCCCAGGTGCTTACGAAACCCCTAATTTTGCGAAGAATGCAGGCCGGCCCATGCAGGTAAGCAGGAGGTATACAGTGCGGCGCTGCATAGAAGGACAAGAGCTGCTCATAAGCTCTACGAGCAAAAGATGAGAGAGGAACGCCGACTTCTCAAGAGAAAAAAGAGAGAGCATGAGAAGCGTCAGATCGAGGATGTCGAGAGAGGCAACAGCAGGAATGAAGTTCGGTGGTTTTATCGGAAGGTAAATAAGCTGGCTTAAGGTCATCGAGCAAGAACCGATGCCTGCAGAGATAAACAAGGGCACATCATAGTTGAATCGCAGTCAATGCTGATGAGGATTTGGGAAGACTGTATAACGGCGACGTAAGCAAAATTCCGCCGTCAGGCAGGAGCCTTCCATCGGACACGATGATACCCAACAATTCCGTGAACTCGACCTAGAAGAAGTGATTCGTCGTTTTCAATGTGGCTTCAGACCAGGAAAGTCAACCACCGACCGAATTTTCACTTTGCGGCAGATCCTGGAAAAAACCTATGAACTCCAAATCGATACCCACCACCTTTTCATCGATTTTAAGGCCGCGTATGACAGCATCTACAGAGACGAACTGTATAAAGCTATGACTAGTTTTGGCTACCCTACCAAGCATCGTTCTTGAGAAGATAGTGCAAAACATGGACGCATAGACCTTGACAAAATCGGATGAATGTTCCTTAGGCTGTTTCGAGACGAAAGTTGTCCGGGTCATCTTTGGCCCCGTGAGCATTGATGGGGAATGGAGAAGAAGATACAACTGCGAACTTTACGGATTGTACAACGACATGGACCTAGCCAGAAGAGTCATGGTCCAGAGACTCAGATGGCTCGCTCATTTAGAGCGGATGGACACCAATGCTCCGTCCCGGAAAGCCTTCGACCCCATTGCCGAGGGACGTAGATGGAGAGGAAGACTCAGATGGCGCACACAAGCGGAAGAGGACCTCAATCAACTTGGAGTGCAAAACTGGAGACAGCTATCTAGGGACCCAGCTGGCTGGCGAAGACTGTTGATTGAGTACCAAGTCCACAACGGACTGTAGCTCCACCTTAAGTACGTAAGTAAACCATAAGCGAATCGCTGGTACCTTTGACCTTGGTCAGTAACGATTTTATCCGATAATGAAATCTCCAAGGCTCAGCACCACTCAGGAATATTAAATTGCAATATTTTCTTACAAGTCTTATGGAAACTTTTCAAATACTTATGAAGATTGGTATATATATACCTTACTGAAGTAAACTTGATTTTTCACCCGTAGTGTACTCTTTACAATAACATGAAGTGAATTGTAAGAAAACCAAAGTTTAAAATCCTATCCAAAAAATGCTGTCTATTGTAACTACATTGGCTTCATAAATTTCTGACAAGTCTTAAGAACGTTCTCTATTCATAAAAGCGATTCGCGACAAAAATATAAGAGTTAGAGTACTGTTTCCAATGTTCAAAAGCAATTTTATATCGATTTTCGGATTACAAAAATAAAAAACAACTTTTGTATAATTTTACTACATTCTATGTCCCACTAATGTACGTGCTAAAAATCATGGCTCTTTGAAACGAATTAGAAAAACCAGTTGTCTTTTTTGCCAGAGTACCAAATTCATGGCTCACCTGTTTATGAACATAAATTAATTGATTTAGAATTCTTTTTGATTACCTACCATTCAGAGTCAAGTTTCTATTTAAAAAAAAAGAACCTACATCTATACATATATGTACACATATGAACTTTGGATCAAACAAGAAACTTGTTTTGAAGGTTAAAACGTGCCCGTGTCACATATTCCACAATCCGAAAATAGTCGTTGCTGTCGTCTTGTATAAGAATATCGTGTGAGTGAAGAAGAAGAAAAAAAAACATACGTAGACAAGAAGTATCTAGATACGTATTTATTTTTTATAGCAATAGCAACCAATTTACAAACAAGTGTATCCACAAGTGTCTCTGTATCCTTGGGAGTTTCTGTGGGTAAATACAATAAGAATCCTAATATTTGCTTGGAGTTAAAAATAAGAAGAAGAAAAAAATTATAAAAACCAAAACAAGTCTATTAAAATGAAAATATCAATGTTTTGGTGTTATGACGATGAATACAAAGATGGCGACGTTGAAGGTCAAACAAAGCTTAAGAATAAATCTAACACTGACTGTGTCAATTTTTTGAAAGAATAAAACAAATAGAACTAAGGCGTACATTTGGTACAGAACAGACCAAAGGTAAGGCTCAGCTTTTGTTTTGATTGAAAAATGGAAAACTCATTCATCATTTAAATTTGAAAGTAAGATTTTCAATAAATTTGTTTGTAATGATTTCTGGTTGGTTTTTGGGCTTTTGATTTTGCGTCGAGAGTTAAATTTTATTTGCGTTTCGGATGATTCACTCACTTAAACAAAAGATGATGTTTGGTTTTTGGTTTGAAAAACATCAACAACTTTTTTTTAATGGTGATGAAAGACAAGAACGGTTTCCTCGTTAATTGCGATGTATCTTAGATTTAATAGTTAGGTATTAGTCCTAACGGACTTGCTCTTGAGATCCATGTTGTTGTTTTTGATGTTACGCTTGAACGACGCTGACCAATATTGAACAAAATAACAGTCCAAACTGTGTGTTTTTGAAAAGAAATGTTGGCCGAAATTTAGTAGATTAATTTTAGATCAATTGATTTTATTTTATTAGGCAAATCATAAGTATTTTACAATTTGCATTAAATCTTTAGGCTTGGCTATGCCGTCTGCCGATTGGATCATTTTGAAAGTACCTACATTACTTCCGAGGAAGAATTGTCTTGTTTCCCGAAGCGTTGGGCATTTACCCACAAAGTGAAATACGTCTTCTCTTTCTTCTAAATTACATGTATTGCACAATACAGGAAGGTCATCTCGGTATGGTCTGTATAGTTGAGGTTCAACAGTTCTACTCTCAGTCTAAGAATCAATGAGATTGTTTGCACATCATTTTCGTCTCGAAAGTAATTGGATTGATGAAGATTATAATTAGGCCTGCTATATATCTGTCTGTAGATGGACTCCCGTGCTTCTCTCTCGTAGTCGTTTCTCATGTTGAAGTCGGTTGCTTCTATGACGCTGTAGAGTTTTTTCTTCCAGTTCCTGCTCGATAGTTGGACTAGATGTACTTCTAAATTGCCTGCTTCTGCTATAGTTGTGCCATTCTGCATACCAACCGATCTTCTTCTCACTGAGTTCATCATAATCTATTTGGTCAATCTGCACTCTTCCATGTTTGAGACCTTTACAACGTAGTCTGCTTGTAGTTGTAAAGTTTTGATATAAAACGGTGGTAAGCCAGTTTGCAGGTTCAAAGCATAGTTGGGTGTGTCAGGTGGAAGTCTGAATGTTCGCTTTAATAAAAAAAAAAACTTAGAAGCTTTTCTACTGCATCGTAATGGTGCCTCCCTCATACTTGGTCCTCGTAGAGCATGGTTGATTCTGCCACCGCCTCGAAGACTTGATATTTTGAGCTTATATATTGGTTGGAGACGCACATCTTCCAAGCGGAGTTAAAGTGGATTAAGCTTTAATCAGTTTGTCAGTTAGGTGGTTATCTAGTTTGAGATTGCTGGAGAAGGTTACACCCAGGTACTTATAGTCGTTGACAATCTCCAAATGTTCGTTGTTGAAGTACCAGTTCTCATTAGCTCTTACTCTGCCTCTTCCTCTATTGAAGATCATGATCTTAGATTTATCTATGTTGACGACTAGGTTCCAGATCTCGCAGTCGGTTGATCATCAATTGTAGCGTATGGGGTGACTGTGCTAGGATTACTATATCATCTGCGAAGAGCAGTTCTTTAATCTTTAAACTATCAATTTCGATTCCGCCAGGTAAACCATCCGTTATATCGCCGATGAATAAAGTAAACAGAATTGGACTCAAAGGACATCCTTTTCTCACTACCATCTTCGTTTGAAACAAATCTGATACTGTTTCCCCATCCCAAACTGCTACCCACGTGTCTTGTAAAAGATTTTCAATGACTCTCCTAATTTTGTACGATAAACCTTTGTTGTAAATTGGGGAATTTCTATCTACCGTATCAAACGCAGCTTTAAAATCTACAAAGAATGCATAGAGCTTCTTTTCCTGCAATGCAAACGATTCTGCTATATTGCGAAGGACAAAAATTTGTTGTCAACTGTTGAGTTGCCAGAAATTTAGTATTAATGCTGCTGCTTTACACAAGCTTGTGCAAAAAGTTCATGAGATTGGTAGAGAATGAACCGTAAATCACCGATGTTACATATACCAACAATCCGGCAACATTCGAAGGTGAATAAAAACTAATTTAAAAAATTTATTTTTATAAACATCTACTTTCATTTCCTTACGTTAATAATAATTCAAATAAAATTCATTTAAGAGATAGCCAGCTCCATAATATTTCAAAATAAAATTTGCATTAATTTTAAATTATTTGTTACTCAACCATAAAATGTTTATTACATTAATATTTTGCGGTTCTTCAATTTACTGTATTTATGTCTGCCTTTCTGATTTTATAGTCAAAATTTCAATTTGAAACTAAATCATTTCAGGAAAACAGCTTCAGAATGCACCTGACCCCTATCCCTCGTTTTTACCGATAAATACCTAATTCAATAATAATAAATTCATATTTTTACAATGACTACTTTTAGGAAACCTCGATTATGCAGACGACGCAAACAAAAAATGGCGCCCAACAACACGAAAGAGTAGTTCGTTCAAGAATAAAAATAAATTTAATTTCAATCCAACAAAATATGATGGTAATTGCTTTTATTTATTATTTTTCAATCTAAATCAAGGTGGTCAAGGTCAGTAATTTCCACTCTGTTTTTTGTTAATTATCTTGTTCGATGTATTTTGTTTTTTTATTTAAATTTAATAAAATATAAAAACTAAAGCAAATAAGTTTAGAAAAACAAAATCCAAACTTGTTATATTCAAGTTTTTTACTGCCGCGAGACGCTCCAATTGTAATTATCTACCAACAGCAATAGCAACAACAACAAAATCAAAACATCTGATAAAGTTGATTGTCTGTCTTTGCATTAAGAAATTTTGATTTTGCTTTGCTCAAGACTTTTCTACGAAAGAAAGAAGAAACTAAACAACAACAAAAATGTGTTTTATTTTTGCTAAAATTAGCAAATAAAAATTTTATATGAAGTGTGGAGATGTTGTTTTTCTCAAACACACAAGATGATTTATGTAGGCAGGCAGGCAGACGCGTCGCTTTGTTTCGTGTTGGTTGGTATACCTATATTTTGACTGTACCTAGGTAGTGTACAATCGTATGTTGTTTGTTGTATTCATCATCGTCTATTAATTCCAGCTCTAGCTTCCCACAGACAAGAGAGATAGCCACCCTACCAGCAAAAAGTTTGAACTAAATATTTTGTCTAACTTTTATTTCGCCAACACGCCGACACTTTGTGTGTATTTCTTGTTTCTATTTGTTTTTTTGCTGTCTATGAGTATTTCGCATTCACGAGATATTTCATCAAACTCATTAAAGTTTGTCTTTGGGTGCTGGCGCTTAAGCTGGTAGCTTTGTATAGGTAAGTTCAAAATAAGTGGGTATCTATCTAGAAAGGGCCAAATGGTTTAGTTGGTCAGACTCACAAGTTTTATTTCGCAGCATATTGCAAAATCTGTTCAGCAACTTTGTTTATCTTTTTTTAATGTTTGCAATACGTTTGCAACTGTCTCTGTGTGTGAGTGCAGGTTGGTATACGTGTTATTGATCAAGTTTAGTTTTTTGATATTTTTATTTTCTGATTTGGATTTCTGTGTACTTTCAAATTTTGTTAAAACAAGTTAGTGACCTTTCACAAGGTTATTTTTTAATTCAAAAATATTGAATACAAACAAAGAGGTTGGACATTTTAAATTTTAGTTAATAATGTTGTCCAAGTTGTTAAAAAAAGTGTAGTCAGCGTTCAGTTTGATTGACAGATTTCAGATGGAGATTGGAAAGGTTTAAGAGGTTACATTTAATTGGGGTTTTGTAAAAGGGTTTAAACAGAGATTAACAAAAGAAAACAAAATTAATGGTGTTCCTGTTTTTATAATTTTGTTTTTCACATGACTGATGAGTGTTTACTTAAGAAATTAAATAATACTCTGACACAGATTCAATTTATTGAGCGGTTAACTTAAATATCAAAAGAATTGCCAACTTGAAGGTGCTGTCAGGGCCTATCGTTACAATAAACTGAATGGAAACAATAATTGTTTACGTGGGTATCTTTTCGGAATCCTTTGCATTTTGCAATAAGAAACAGAAACAACATTCTAACTAAAAATTGAATCTTATTTGAGTCTATTTCATCACAGGAATGAATCATATTCGTATCAACAGAATAATGAAATGGTAATTGCTTAACTTTCCTCATCAAGAATCACATTTGATACACTTTGATTTTTATTCTTATTTTGAATCAAACGTGATTCATGGTCACTGGAAATATGGCCCACCAAAAATTGTGCTGCACAATATGTGTGAAACAAGAAGAAGGGAATTTCAACAATTTTCTTACAGCGATTTCACTGTTTCAAGTTTAGTAATAGTTCTGCGATTTCCATATGAAATATTCGCACTCCTTTGAAGAGAACGCTTTATCTCTATAAGTTTATAGGAAATCGATGTTAAATAAATATATGCCGCCTTTAAGAGCATAATTGTTTGTCTGAAGGCAATGCGAATACGGCAACGTTCTTTGATAAATAAATTGTTTTATTTTTATTGCTGCAACTTTTCTTTTGTTGCGAAACTATAAAATTGCACAAAGCTATGATTTACGCAACTCGCTTATCTTCTAATTTGTTACACTTGTTCAATTAACAAAAAGAAAAAAAAAATAACCCAAAGATAAGATGTGATTAAATATCAAACACAAGTTTAAATTAAAATCTCAAGTTTAATTTATGATTTGCACTTTACGTAACGAATGAATCAAGATTGTTTTAAAGAGTTTAGAAAAGAGAAAAACTGCTGTTTGCAATAAATCTCTGTTGGAATATAACTTATTAGAATAAATTGATGTCAACCTGAAACTCACACCACATTTTACATTACCACAAATTCGGTTTTACTAAAAAAAAAAAAAAAAAATTTCTAGCTTTTTACATCCTAATAGCAGTAGGTTAGGTTGGCTTATGGGGCTGACAGTTGATTTCGTTATCGTCACACTTAGATTAATACAGATCCATTGTGATACCCGTGAGTATTACTACTCAAGCTAATAAAAAACCTATGTTTTCAGTTAATCAAGCCATTTAGAGGCATTGATGAAGTTCAGAATGTTAGTACCTGGAGTACTAGAGAGTTCTTCTAAGTCCCTGAAGGAATAATTGCAGAGCAATTTCTTCCTTTTGTGGGAGAGTGCGGGACAGTAACATAGAAAGTGTGAAGTGTCTTCATGCACCTCCTCGTCATCACATATTCAGCATAGAGCAACTGAACTGATTCTCATCTTTTTTGTACGATATCCAGATTATGTCCGGTAACGGTAATTATGCTTACAAGAGATCGAAATGATCTCTTGTGTAGTTGCATAATTCTTTCCGTTCTTTGTTTGTTAAAACAGGGCCAGATCTTTCTTGTAGTGCCACAGCTGTCAAGAAGGTTCCACCTTGCATCGGCCTTAATAGTTATTCTTTTAGAGATTTCCTGCTTAAAATAACAGGTAGGGGTGCTACCTAGCGTCAATCGTTGACCCTAATCTTGCTAATTCATCGGCTTTCTCGTTGCCTGGTATTTCGCTGTGTCCTGGGACCCCACAGAGTGTACTGTTATGCTATGTGCCAAGAACCTTAAGCTCTTCGCGGCAGCATGAAAAAAGTTTTGATTTTACCTCAGTTGCAGTAATCGCTTTTATTGCCGCTTGACTATCAATGTAAGAGGTGATATCAGCCTGTGGTATCACCATCAATCCATCATTAATACCTGTTTAGCAGCTGTTGTCACTACCAGGACCTTCGCTTGGAAGACACTACTGTAGTCTGGAAGCCTAAGCGAGGCGGTTAACTTGAGAGATTCAGAATAGAAACCTGCCCCAACAGAAGTATCCACCTTCGAGTCATCAATAAAGATAGCTATTGACGACTCACTGGAGTAGGAATGGTATGTTATCTATCCATTCCTCTATGCATGGGATGGCAGCCTGGAATGATTTATGAAAATCAAGTTCTGTTGTATGACCCATAACTTTATGAAGGCTCTGAGCATGTCCCATGGAACTGTTTTTTTCAGACTTTAGTCTGACTTTTAGCCGCATATTTTTGAACAAAGAGGTCTAGGGGTATTAAATTGAGAATAACTTTCAGTCCCGCATTTGTAGTGGATCTCATTGCCCCTGTAATGCCAGTGCACGCAAGTCTTTGAACTTTTGTCAAAGTTTTCAGGTTTGTGCTCATTTCTAAGGCTTTCCACAAAACCAAATTACTATAGGTTAGTATTGGTCTAATTATTGCCGAATACATCGATCTGATAATTTTACGGTTTGGGGTTTTCCCGAAAATTCTGTTGCAGGAGCAAAAGGCGATCGACGCCTATCTTTGGTGCTCAGACCCCAGTCTAGTTTTTTATCTAAGATCGCACCGAGTTACTTTGCGTGATCAGAGATTTTAAGAGGACAGCCTTCAACTGAAGGTTTTTAAAAATCGGGTATTTTGCGTTTGTTAGTAAATAGCGCTAGTTCTGTTTTAGCTGGATTGACTGTCAGCCCACAGTTCCTAGTCCATTTACTTACCAACCAACGAGAGGGCATATTCGGTATGTTCACTGATAGGGTAGGAACTTGCCAGTCGCTAGTAATACAAGATAATCAGCGTAGGCTATTATTTTTACTCCACTTGATTTCAATTTAGAGAATATGCCGTTCATGACAAGAACCCAGAGTAGCGGCGAGAGAACTTCATCCTGTGGGATGCCCCTGGATGTGGATACTCTCACTCTTTCCTCTGCTATAATAGCGGTAAGAACAGGGGCGGCAGAACACTTTTTGTTTAGGTGGGGTGAATGGTAGAATAAAACGTGGTGTATGGTAGTTTTATTTTAGTTTTATTCATATTATTTATTTATTTAATATTTTTCGATAAAAGAGTAAATTAAACAAATTTTTTTTTAAATTATTTTTAATATTCTTAGTATAATAATGCTATACCTATAAATATATTTAATATCATATCTGTAATTTTTAACAAACAAATATGAATAATTATTAAATTTATTTCAAGCAGAAAAAAAAAGATAAAAAAGAATTCATGATGTTGAGCCTTTGACCGATGGATAAATAGGTAAATCAAATCACTTGGTCAGTCTCAGTCAATCAATCGAGAATTATTGCAACAATATTCATAATTTCATAACATTTTTTTTCCTCAATTAACTTAAAAAAATTGGTATATTTCCAAAGCCAGAAGGTGGGGTGCACCTCAGAAATTTTAGGTGGGGTCCATACCCCATCCACCCCATACCTCCTGCCGCCCCTGGGTAAGAATCTATATTGATGGCTAGAGTTCTATTCTGAGACGAGAAAAAAGAAGAAATCACAGAGTGCGATTCATCATTTTATCCTTTATTTGTAGATCTTACAAGCTTATCAAACAGAAAGTGAACAAAAATAATTCTTCCTATCTACATCCTTATTCGCGTCGTACGGCTGAAAAACGAATCTCTGTACTTCACAGTACGTATGAACTTGGGGCTCAAGGGCAAAGCTTGGCAATGTGCACAAGAAGCTCGATGAGTTCTGATTTTTCGGTTTTTGGTGGAAATAAGGCAAACTGAAAACCAAACAAACCGTTTAGTTAGTTTCTTTTTCCGAAATAGGAAGGTCAGGCATTCTAAGGGCTATTTTGTTAAGCTATTTATATTTTATATAACCCTTTTGATAGTAGAAATACAGTAGATGACGAATATAACATCGACAACAATTTAAAATATATCTGTACACCTATTACCATGTTTTGTCATCAAACAGAGTTTTTGCAAGAACAAATGTCTTTAGTGTCAAAAAGATGAAATGTTATTCAGCTTTCAAATATCCGTCACCCACTGTACCCCCCAATTCCATGTTAATAAAAACAAACACAAAAGTAAACAAAAATTCAAAGCTCACCTTTAATTCTTTTTTGTTAATATCCCGATTTTCCAGTAAGTACTATTAATCCTCGGATCAAACAATGGGCATTCAGTATTCCAACTACACTTTTCAAAAACGAAATTCGCTCTCACAATCTTTTATTTGTACTTTTCACTATTAAATTCGCCAAATTTATAGCACTTAATAATTTAACTGTATAAAATCTCCATTGGTTTCACGAATTCCTGACCTAATTCTTCAAATACAAAACATTATTTTTTTCAACTTTCTACATTCACTTCTCCGTATCAACGGATGAGTAAAAAACGATAAAGGATGAACGAAAGCAATCACGAATTTAAATACTTTGTTTTCTTATTTTTCTGGTCACTTATAGATCATGAATCATTTATTTTTTTAAATTACATTTAAACATTTTTTTGCAAAATAAACTCGTGTCGATGCAAAAAATTATATACAACATTTCTCTCTGGTTATAATTTATGAGAGGTTTCTTTTTTCTTATCGAAAATTCACCACACTAAGATTTCACACACTTATGACGTAGTATCACCCATTGACAGCAGTTGTTGGGAAAGGCAAGACTAAAAATAAGAAAACACACCCCTCTCTCGCCCTTCGTTTTCAATTTATTAGCACTTTTGAAGGGTAATATTGATATGTATCAATTTATCTTTTTTCGCGCTAAAATCAAGAAATATTTTTAATTTGCATAACAAATGACAGCTTCCTTGGCAAGTGAACAAAAAACAAAACAAAATGTCACCGATACATTTTATTTCACCAACGTCACAACTGCAACATATTTTGCTCAAGAAAATTTCACAACAAAAACAAAAACATAAATTCAACTTTTTAGAACGAAATGAACAATTTTAAGAGCACAAAACAACAACAAAAGATTTACATATGTTTATTTTGTTGCAAAATCCGATGAAAAAAAACAACTGTTATACCAAAGAAAACTACGACGACAACAATACGCTGCTGTGGTGAGATTCGTGAACACTTCCCCGATTTCTACATCCAAATTGACAAACTGTTATAATTGACCTGTCGCACCTTGGAATTTCGCAAACATAATGTGAATTTTAGATTGAAAAACGCCCTTAATCAGATGCAAACGCCTAAGAAACAATTCTAAATGCAATTGGAAACACTTAAATCCGAATTGGAAATTGTTAAAATGGTGAATGATGGGATTGAAACTTTCTTTTTCGATTTTTTAACACGGATACACCGAACGATGCAAAATGTCAAAAACTGACGCACAGAGTGAATGGCTGGAGGTATTTGCTGTGTGAAGTTGAAAATTGTGGAGATTCTGTGGTGGGCTGGAGTTGAGATTGAGACTGAGAGATTCAGTTGAGAGTGTTTTAGCTCCACAATCCACATTTGGATGAACCAGACCAGAGTACAAGCTCCAGCCAGACCATAAATCAGACCAGATTCAATGTAAATAAAAGACGAGAGAAATGTATGTTTTTGCTCTTCTGTGCAAATCTCTCCTTTCGATTGAGGTTGCCGTTGTATCTGACAAATGGGGATGTTGATGTTATATTCCCGAATGTTAAGTGTCATCGGAATAATTTCGGAAAGAAGCTTGATGCCTCAATATTTTTTGCCCTCTCTGGGTTTGTTTTGGTTTTGTTTTTTTTTCGTGGCGACTGGCGACGGAAAGAAGATAATAGTGAAACGTTTCTAGTGCGCAAGTTTTTTTTCTAACAGACGGAATACAAAACTGTTATACGCAATTATTGTTCTCAAAGATAGATACTATTTGCATGAAAGCAAAATATTTTTTATTTACATAAAAAAATGGTACAAAGGCGAGGAATTTTGCAATCAAAACAACTTTTATTTTTTGTTGCCTTCATGTTTACTTTGCCCTATGAGTTATCTTTGTTGTTTTTGTGTGTGAAATGTTTCTGTTTTGATCTCCCTGTGTGTTCTCATACTTTAACTTCAGCAAAAAATTAAGTTTTCTCTTCAAGTTTCACTTTAAAGTGAACTGTAATCAGCGAAGCCGAAAAAGAAACACGTTTTTTCACTGTGATTCACAACCGCTACCGTAAATGGTGAGATTTGACAGCGAAATCTGACATCTGACGTTAAACACGATATGGTAGAAAAATAAATTTACAATGAGTTTGAGCGTGACTCATTGAACAGAGATAGAACAGCGACAATATCCAACATTTACGATTGAAATGTTGAACTCAACTGAGTAGAAGATCGTTTGCGTGTTTGAGAGGGGCATTTAGGCAACAAAATTAAAACAACTAAATCTCAAATCGGCTGGACTTGACTTGACTCACGCGATCAAGTGTGTTGTATGTTGTTGAACGTAAAAAGGGAAATTATCAAATGAATAAAATTAAGTGTGTAGTGATTTTGAGTGGAGTGCCGAGTGATCTTGTCGAGTTGAACAATGAGTGAAATAGCAAGCAGTGTGTTTATGGTTGCCAGCTAAATTTATTTATGGTTTGTTTAAAATTTGACGTACATATCTACTATTTTTGACAACATCGTATTTTTCGGTTTATGAATCATATACATATATGAGCCAAAATATTTATGAGATGAATATTGTTCTACGCCCTATACAAACGCTCAAAAAATATCAGTGACTTTAATTTCTGTGTTAAGAGCTGAATATGAGTGTTTCATTCTTTGAGTCACATGTAATACATAAAATTTGTTCGAACTGAGTCGTATTTGATTAAAGAACGCATAATTTTAATAATTCGCAATAAAAACTTGCCTCTATGTCAAAACATCCTGCAAATTTTCAGATATTTCCTTGTAGTAGCTAAATCTAAATAAATAAAATCTGTGTAGCTAAATCTAGGATTCTGTGTATCCATTAGGCATGGGCCATGTCGTTTTTTCGACAACTTCCCCATGGCAAACGTAGTTGCCCGTAGCTTAGTTGGTAAGTGCGTTGGCTGCTAAGCAGAACGTCGTTGGTTCGAGTCCTACTCAGGCCAAGTTTTTATTTCATCTTTTACGGGCACTGCCTCTTGCGAAGACCTGACAAATCTTCCAAGAGTATCAATCTGTCACGAAAAAGTGCTTCTCAACTCTGCCGTTCGGAATCGGCGTTAAATTGTAGGTCCCCTCAATTCTTCACACGCACTCAGAGAATTGTTGATGAGAGTAAGCTATTTAGGCCTTGGCTCTTCAAGAGCTGTCGCGCCACTCAATTATTATTATTATTCCCCATGGCAAACTCTCGGTCAACGTGACTGGGAAAATAATGGCATGATTTTTCATTTGTGACAGAACCTTCAAGCGTGGTGTATATAGGAATACGGTTTTCTCGGACAAAATACGAGCAACAGAAAGTTAACAAACTGTTGATACATCATTTTTTTTTTCTTGGATATCAATAAATTATTGTTGAACATCTAATAAAATTAAATATCAAAACTTAAAAAATAAATATTATTTTCGTTTGGTTTAAATAAAATCCTTTTTAATTGTGAGCAAATTTATTTTATTTTCAGAAATTGTGATTACGACAAAAACTTTTATGCTTGGAAGATCAATAAGCTATTGACGATCTTGAGACCCTCCGGGATCTAGAAGAGCTCGAGGAATAAGAAGAGTTGGAAGAAAAGGAAGCACAACGTAGGCATCGGTTTTGGGTGAATCCGTTTCTAATTCTGAGGGAGATTCATGACCTAGAACAACATATGCTAAAAGACGTTTTGTTGGGGATGATTATCAAAATGTTTGCAGAATGACCAATTTTATCGAAATACCCTACGCTGAGTCAGATCAGTCATAAATGATGTATTTGCTGATTCCTCAAGTAGTTCTGAGACTGCATTGCAGATTCCAGAAAACTATTTTTCTTCTGACGAATCATTAAATGTGGTAGATTTTGTTTTAGTTAAGTTTGATGGGAATTTGAAAAAAAACAAACCTATTATGTTGGCGAAATAATTGAAAAATTTAGCGATTCAACTTTCAACGTCAACTTTCTTCGTAGATCGGAAACTTCATAATGGGTGTTTGTAGAGCCCATATTAAAGACATATCCTTAACATTGAGAAGTGAGATTGAATTGAAGCTGCCTAATCCTACAAATTCAGCTGGAATGTCAAGATCTCGCAGTGATAAACTCGAGTAACTTCTACGTCAAATAACGATATTTCTCCGCTATATTTTTTTTAAGTCTTATGAATTAACTAGTGTGTTCCTTTATTTCTGCTTTTAAAAAAATATCTATATTTATGAAATATTTAATTATTTATTTATATAATTTCCTCTTTTTGTTTTTCTTGAACTATCGAAATAAAGTATTAATTATTTGAAACCTGATTTTTTTTTATGGAAACGATTCATAAGCCGAAAGTACCAAGTGTGTTGACGAAAGTGCCCCGTTTCCGGGGTACATTCGGCAAAACGACTTTTTTTTATTAAACACTAAAAATATTTAACTTTTGTTTATGAATATGATAGCAAAAGTTTTTTTTGTTTTTTTTTTCAAATATTAAATATAACCGCTTCATACGACACACGCATTCAAAACAAATAATCTTTACTTTCGTAAAATCGAGTCTTTGAAATTTTACTGACGAATGTGCCCCAGTTTACCCTATATTTAACACAAAACTAAAAAAAAAAATCTTGAAAAGTTCCGATCCGACTGCTGTGAAAGACAAACAATTATGATGTAGTTTTTGAGTTAAAAAAAACGGCATCTGTCAAATTTCATGGCAGATTTCTCTATCCAGATTTAAAACAAAGACATGAAACTCTGATGTTGGATTAGACATGGATTATTTGAGACTCCATTACACAGCGTCTCCACTGAGCATACAGCTGCCCAACATCACAACCGCAATCCAATCAACAAACAGAACATTTTTTTTCGCTGGGCAAATTATGTCATGTCGTCTCGTCTCATTTTATCTTAAAACGCTCCACAAGGAGCCGGGTTATAGCAATCAAGTAAACGAATCAGGAAAATTATTCTAACAGATTTTTTTATGTTGTTTTTAATCGACTTGAAACACAAAACTACAGTAATCGATGATTAACAACTCAAAGAATTTAGTTTGCTATAAACTAAAAATAATTTAATTGAATCACAAAATGGTAGAGTAAAATAACTTCTGAAATAATTTAAAACTGTAAAACGTGACGAATGACAAACACCAAATATTCTCTAACAAACTCATCACTCGATTTACATCTACATTCAAATGAAAACCTTACACGTACACGAAACGTCAAAATTCATACCCATGATCAAAGATTAATTATGTAACAAGATGGGAAACTGACTTACGTTTCACTCCCTAGATCCCGCAATTTTCATATTCTTTCATTTTATTTTCTTTCCTTGTACATGAATAATACAAAAACAAAGAGATGAGGTGGGATTCTTATATTTTTGCAGTTCTCTTTTGTTTATTTTCGGATTTTCAAATTTAACGTAGATAACTAGATTGAATTTTCAAATTGTCAAACACGTTTTTCTTAAACCCACCACGAAAATACTTGAAGGATGCGTTCCGAAGCTTTAAGCTGAAAACTTACTTGTGCCTTACATTAAGATATATTTAAGGGCAGAAGCACACTCAAATATTTAAATACATACAGCCCTATTAATAAACACAAAATACCCTAACACAAGACTAACTCGTATCTCAAATCAGAATTCTTATTAATAAACGTGTGTTAGCCTTAAATGACACTTGTTAGCAAACGGATAACTTATTTGCTCGATTTTTGCGTATAAGGAGCGAATATCTTTTTATTTCAAAATATTTGACAGCAAATTTATGTAGGTATCTTACTTATAAGTATATGTAAAGCTGCAATTAGAAATTCAAGCGTAATGAGATAGGAAAAGAAAGTTTGGTTTGTTCTATAGATTCAAGATGATAGCGCCGATATATGGGTGGCCTAAGCCAGACTGAATTGGACTCAGTTGAATTAAAACTTATTTTTGCTCAACTATACCGTCATGCAATTTTTTCGATTTTTTATTTTACCGCACTTGTTGTTTTACTAACAATCCTTCAGAACCAGACATTTAACATTTTCTTAAGCTCATTCCATACATATGACTTTTAAAGGATGATCCCATACAGTTTGGTGGACAAAAAAATGACAAGTTACCATTGGCATTTTATTTAATAAGAAAGTTAAGACTTCGTTCAGATTTAGGTACACCAACATGTATTGTTTACGCCCTCCCCTCTATGAAATTAGTCTCCTAATAGTGCGTAGATGCGTGGAATATAATCATCATATTCGACATATTCGACTGGAATGGAATTGTCAGCAATTGGATCGCTCAACTGGCAATGGCACTTCTCGGCGAATTTCTGTATATTGAAGCCTTGACGTCCATCGCTGCTGTTTGCTGATTGTCTCTTCTTAATAATTAATGTGCAGTTCTGTTTGTAAATCAAAAACACAAAGCGAATGCAATTCAGTACCGTTTGATGGTCCAGATCAAATATATTAAGCCGATAAACTTCACCCTTGGATATATCTTCGCTTGTTTTTATTTATTTATAAGCAGAAAACAATCAATAAAAATGACAACAAATGTTCAAGCTATTCAGTGAATACGTAACACGAGGAAAAAATATGTTTATTTATAATTTCACTATCCGTGTGCTAGGTATAATGTGTGTTATCCAGTGGATAGGGTATTTTTATTAATAGGGCTGATAATATTCTGAATTTAGAAAATATCAGGCAATTTCCATGGTCAATTTGATTCTTGTTCTCGAAAAATAGGAAAAAAGGGCATAACGGCGAACAGGGTTGCTGTTTTTTTTTTAACTTCAACAAAAAATTAAAATATTTATTTGTCATTTTTTATTGCATTCAATAAACAAATTCTTGTCTCACAACTCAAAAAGTGAAAAACTTTACATTTGTAATTTGCAGCCAAAACAAACAAAAATGAACCGAAAAATTATTCCGTGTTTTCATACTTCATTTTCCATCGTTTAATCTTTGGAACGTGTCATAAGTGGCCGAGAGACCGTTTCCAAAAACGAATACAACAAAATTATTTCTTGTTATTAGTTTTTTTTGCAAGCATCTCTGTGTTAATAAAATATGTACTTAGCTTCATACAAAAAGTAAAAAACGATATTTTAAAAGCCTTTCATCTTGATGCCTCAGTGTTGGAAAATAAAAATACTAAAACATTTTGATTGTTTGTATGAATGAAAACAAGAAAAATATTTCTCTTACTTTACCAAAAAATACAGAATTTTTTTGTTTTGTTCACAATTTCTATTACCGTCACTCTTTGAAAATGAAATTTCACGAACAATTTCTACGCCTGTTTATTTAATAGCTTTTACTTACCTAATAATTTTTCTCTATTTGTGAACATATCCATTAACTCACCTCTTTTTTCAAAAAAAATCAAATTTAACTGCCAAAATTATTCCCCTTTGGTGAATAGACGGATTGAAAGAATGTGTTAGTGAAAACACGCACACATCTTAGCAATCCGTAAATTTTAGCTTGTAGGCAACTGTCATTTTGACAGCTTTGTTTCCCATCTCCTTACCTTATATAATCTCTGCCCATGATTTGAACCACACTCATGTCATGTTCAAAAAACAAGATTCTTCGACAAGTTGTCTGTGTGGACATGGATTTTTCTGCCTCCATTGGATTTTTTCAAGACATGTTCATGAACAGGGCATCGTTCATTCCCAGTGGAGCCGGCCTGTTAGGCATTTCATGTCTTACCTAAAAAAACACGCCATGGCTCATGGCGTGTGGAGACTCATTGTTATACTATTATGTTTATGAAGAAAGCGTTCATTTCGGCAAGGAAGCCTGCTAACGTTCTTACGCAACTGGTAATTACTTTCATTTCCTGTCAAAACAAATATGCAAAGATGGTAACCATAACTGCATAGCCTTGCCTTGGTCTTGTCGTACTTCTGAATTATATTTCAAGTGATCTCACCATCAGATGTTGCATTTCAAGATACACTTATCTTACTTAAATTTTATTTGATTCCACAGCGCCTTGCACTGACTTGATCTGTTTGAACAATCAAACTGATTTATAAGAATCTACTCGAGATAGTGTGGTGATCTATTTGCTCGGGTTCGCAAATAAGATGTCAACAAGGAAGAAAAAAATGTGAGTGATGATGATCAGTGGTGTTTCTGTTCTGTCGTTTATAGTCGGACGCTGCCTTACGATTTATGTGCACAACACAGTCTTTGTTGTGTGATAAAAACAAATTGAGCGCATTCCGAAACCTAGTGACTACGTAGTCAACTCGTTCTGATTGGTTGAAAACAACTAATCAACCAATCAGAACGAGTTGACTACGTAGTCGCTAGGTTTCGGAATGCGCTCATTTTAATAAATGCAGCAAAGTTTTCTCTTGAGCAAATGAGTTTGACAATGCATTCTGCATTTTTGTTAGATTGTAACCCCCATAGTTTACAGTTTTAATACTTCAATTTTTGAGAACTTAGGCCGTGGGCGAATTGGACGAATTTCGTTAAAAATACTGGTTAAATTTAACCACTACTGTCATATTTTAGCCTGCTCCGCAGCTATTTTATACAACACGAAGTGTCAAAATTTAACTAAACGTCAAGTTTTAACCACTTTTTTTCGCACAAGGCCTTAAGTTCTTAAAGGCATTTTGATTAAATGTAGCATACTTTCAGGTACTCCATTTCAGTGTTGACACATTATGAAAACAATATTTACTCAGAACTCGCCAGATTAAGGAAATTTTATACCTATATCCAGTCTGAAGATTATACTGTCAATGTGTCGACAAAAAAATGAAATTTAAATAACAAAGTTAAAACGACATGAACATTTTAATTGAATAAAAGTATTTATCGCAAGCCGCTTTTAATAAATGCAGCCATAATATCGTTTCTGAATACGAGTACGAGTTAATGCTTCCTGGCTTCAGTCGGTGGTCTGATGATGAACAGTTAAATTAAATACACAGTTATAATTTTTGATTTATCCTTTGAATTTCGTACGTGCGTCGACCTGCTTCTTTTAGCTACAATTTAAAATGTGTGTCAACGGAGCGTTTAACTTCACTTGTCCTTTTTTTGCATTTTAATAATTTTTAACAATTAAATGAACGCAAATTGAGGACATGTATGTATAGTTGCGTTCCAACTACAACGTGGAACATTTATGTAGAAGCGTCGTTGTATGTAGTCAGTCGACAACGACGCACGGCAGCGATGACGACGACGCAATCGTGTGAATCAATAGCAAGAAGCAATGAGGCGTTAGGAACGGCAATATATTAACAGGATATAAATCGAGTAGACAGGACGAAGTTAACACTCCAATCGCTTTGGAATTGCCTTTCTTGATGGCATCATGTGGAAATTAAATGATACACAAAGTATGACCATAGATTGTGTGGTTTTGGGAAGGGGTGAGAGTGGATTGAGTGGTTTCAGCAGGGTGCAATCATTCCTTTTTCATATAATTTGAATGTAGTCCAGGGCCCAGGAGCTTCGTTTTTGTGCTCATCATAATATTCCTTAGAAAAGCAATCATTGCGCCATCTTTGATTGAAACGAATGCATAGTTTTGGACTTTAACACAAAAACCATTTAATATGCCTGCTTCGTTAAAATTTGAAGGCATTTGAATACTACTTTCCTCGACATGAAAAGAACTCATGTTGCACACCTCTGGAATATAGATAAATTCAATGGGTAGAACTCTGGCTCCCGACGATATGTGTTCCGGGTGTGTTGTCGCTGTGAGCTTTTGGTTTCGTTGTTCGTTGTGTGGCAACGAACGAATGAAGAGGAAGTAAAGAAGAAAGTGAGATAATGGCTTGACCTGATTCCATTCTCAGAGTGATAATATTTTCGTAAAAATTGAATTGAATACCTTCAAGCAAAATGCATGAAACCAGCAGTGAGTATAGAAGGGAAAGTTTTTAATGACACAACTAGGACTTTTGGAAGACATGTGGATGTTTAGGTTTGCCGGAAGTCGACTTCTCAAAAGCGGGATAGAGCTGTTTTCTGAGAAATCAAATGTTGATTTTTAGTCAAGGATGTATCTACATAAATTTGTAAATTTATGACTTTGAACCTTAAGTAAAGTGCAAAGTTGGGGCTCTGTCGCTTTATTGAGGCTAAAAGAACACTAAGCTTTGGCAAATTTTGCCATTATGATCACTGAGATTGAAAAGTCCTCTCGCAACCTTGTCTCTAATAAAATGGCAGCACTGGCAAGCATTTAATCATTTTCAATTTAGCTTCTTCATCTTAACATCTCTAATGAATTTTCATTTTACATGATTAAATTCCACAGCAAAATAATTGAATTTGTTCGAAAAATAGACTCGTTTTGTTTATGTTGCAAGTAACAGTATTGCGACACAATCTTTGGATTCTTGTTGCCCTTGCCGCTCCTAAAAGTCCATTTCAATTTCAAGCTATGTATATATTTGCTCATTCTCAAGAAAAAAAAAATAAAAGAAAAAGAAAAGTATAAGCTTTTCCCTAAAGACGCATTAACTTTATGCCGTAGCAAACAACAACAACAACTCCTTAAGTGATAACTAATAATAAAAAAGAATGAGACGAAATTTCCCGGAACTGTCAATACCATGAGTATTGGCTATAAATTGACTTCTTTTTCGCAGTTTTCTTTTATCGACACCACCCGTAGATTCTCCATAGCAATGATAACAAAAGCATAAAATAAATAAACATCAATAAAACCGTCTTTTTGACCTTATCAGGAGCACACCAGGCTTCCTATATAACCCTAAATCCTTGTTTGTCATACTTTACCTTCTTTTCTTCATCAACACCGATAGCAAACAAAAAATAAATAAACAACTCCCCCTTTTTTGGGGCGGTAAATACTCGCAGTGGAGTCGTTGGAAGCTCCTACGGCTTAAACTTGGTGAAGTAGAGGGTCTGTTGGTATTGTGATTGCATATTATCAGGAGCTATTCCCGATAAAATACAACTAAACAAAAAAAAAAAATTGGCAGGTCTGAAGAATCGAATGAACGGTATATTTATCCTGAGGCCCATTAGCCACCCATTCCCTCATATTCGAAATTTGGAATGAATCATGTCCCAAAAAAAATAAGCTTCCACATTTTCAGGCTCCAAACCTCTAAACATTGTGATACCAGATACTCCCGTTCGTAGAAGGCATGTAGCAGGAGGTTTATAATTCCAGCCTAAAGGCGAAGAGGTTGTTTGTTTGCAGGTCTGTCTGCACTCTGTTTGTTCACACGCATAAAGTTCTCGTTCCATTGATTTTTCGTTTACTTTTTTCCATGGGATATTTCTATAGGTACCTAAAAACATCTGCGATAGACCAAACGATTGAATGAGGCATCATTATCTTGGGTAATTTATTGATTTCCTCTTGCTCTTTGGTGTTTGGTTTTTCCTTTTTTTTCGCTGTTTTTGTAAAGCCACTTTTTACTTTTGATTTATGGAGAGGCATGTTCAATGAAGCAAATATTTTGCAATGTTTGTTTTTTTACTTTTGCACTCTATAGACTTTGAACAGCTGCTAACGTCAAAGTTTGTCGAGAACTTGAACTTAGTTTTCCATCGAGTCAATATTTAAGGGATATTTTTAGCATGGATTTGAATTTTTTATGTGAGAATTAATGTGAACTGTGTAAAGTATGTTAAGGACTATAGATTTTATTTGCTTTTAAAATTAAAAAAAAAAAAACATACTGTCTGTTTACGGATTTTCGATAGGTAATCTGGTCGAAAAATGCTTATTAGGACGATGATTTATTACGAGTTTTTTTTCTAGATAATTGCGTAGGTACTTTAAGGTTTTAAAATAACATATTTCAACAACCCTGATCCAATTTTAGGAAACTGTTGAAGGAAGTATTTTATTCAACACCCAGAGCCCAGACCCAGTTGACGCATATCAGCATTACGGCTGCAACACAAACACGCTTTAGATTCGCCTGGCGTTTACGAGTTCATTCATAAGAATGCAATAGGCGTTTTTCTTTTTTACATCTGAACGGAGCTTGAACTGTCAAACGAAAAATTGTGTTTCTTTTAGGTGCATTGCGCGATACCCCGTTTTTAAGGAAATTTGAAAAAAATATTGCTAATTATAGTGCTTTGTATGTGCTTTTTATGTACCGAAAAATAAAATTTTGTGCTCCATTGCAAATTTTTTTTTTTTCCAAAAAAACGGGGTGTAACACGATATCGATTCAAACCCCGTATGGTGAAGGAATTGAAAAAAGTCATCAAGAATACTATCAAAATTATGTGCTATTTATGTGCTTGCGATAACTGCAGAAATAAATCATGCACTACGTAGGTATATACGTTTATATAAAAAAAATTTATTCCTAAGCGGTGGGGTGTGGCTGCAAAACGCTTAGAAGTAAATAAGGACTCTCGGAAAATATACAATTTTGGCACTAGAATCGGTGCTAAACTGCTAATTATGTGCTGGCAATAATCGCAAAGAAAACCGAGCGCTGACAATGTTTCAAAATTTCAAAATTTATAAAAAACTTCATACGTAGCTCACATTGATGAAAAAATGAGAGAGAAAAATAACAGAAAATAAAAAAAGCCTTAAGGTATGCAAGGAAGTGATCGCCAGATCTATGTACGTTGTAAAGTCCGTATTTGAATTTTTGAATATTGCCTCAATGTATCAAGGAACTAACTGGCGATTTCTGTTTAAAATTTGGAATTTGAATTTTTTTGAACCAAATTCGTACAATCCTCGTGTTAAAACGTTATTCTCGCAGGTGAGAAATATTGTTTTCAACCCCTGGTGGCATAATAGTCCAAGAGGCGACCGTCAAATTACTTTACACATCGGGATATGGATTTTGTACCCATAATTAGATAGAGTTTTTGGAGACAAAGACAGCGCACCAGGGTTGCCAGTCAAAGAACGGGGCAAAGGGGGTAAAACTTGACTCTGATGGTGCGTTTTTTGGCCAAAAAGTAACCTATCAGGGATATGGATAACATTAGTGTCTAACTATAGAGCTCGACGAGACGAAACCCATAATATTAACCACTCGCCAACCCTACTACAGTGAAAAAGTGCACGATACAAGTTTTAACTTAAACATTCATAACTTGATTATTTTTTTATCATTTCTTTTCTCAATAGGAATAAAAAGTTTTACGTATGTAAAAAATTAATAAAATATCAAAACATGTATAAAAATATAAGTTTGAATATATAAAATGATTATTTGGATTTAGCGGCATCTTTCATTAAAATAATGTTTGTCCACATAACTCAGTAACCAAACGCTTAAAATTAATTTGGTTTTCAGTGACTTTTAGAAACATTGAATTGACGTTAATCGTCCTCAGAATTTTTTGTTTTAATGATTTCCAACATGGTGGTAACATGTAGGAATCAAATTTTTTTACCTTTTTAAGTAAGACTTCCTCCCTTCTCTGTTATTTTTCTCTCTCATTTTTTACATCAATGTGAGCTACGTATGAAGTTTTTTATAAATTTTGAAATTTGAAATTGAACATTGTCAGCGCTCGGTTTTCTTTGCGATTATTGCCAGCACATAATAAGCACCGATTCTAGTGCCAAAATTGTATATTTTCCGAGAGTCCTTATTTATTTCTAAGCGTTTTGGAGCCACACCGCTTAGGAATAAAAAAAATTATTTATTTAAACGTATATACGTAGTGCATGATTTATTTCTGCAGTTATCGCAAGCACATAAATAGCACATAATTTTGATAGTATTCTTGATGACTTTTTTCAATTCCTTCACCATGCGGGGTTTGAATCGATATCGTGCTACACCCCGGTTTTTTGTAAAAAAAAAAAAAAATGTTGCAATGGAGCACAAACAGTGCCGGTTTTAGCACTATGAGCGCCCTGGGCAAGATTTATACGGCGCCCCTAACTGCAATTCAAACCCATATGAAAAAAGGAAAAAGATATAATGAAATTACCATTTATTAAAAGAAATAACCATTTATGAAAAAAAAAAAAAAAATTTGCCTTTTCTAGCCTTTCTGTCGACGAACTCTTTTAATATTTTATCAAAATCGAGGTTTTCAGCAATTTCATTCTCGATTGACAAAGTTGCCAAGTTTGTCAATCGGGATTGCGATATTGTCGATCGCAGAGAGATTTTTATCAGCTTAAGCTTAGAAAAGCTCCTCTCCCCACTAGCAACCGTTGCATTTGGATACAGTTCTTGTAAGTTGCGATCTTTGATAAAATTTAAAACAAAAACAGGGGTAGCCACATTTTGCTCAGGCAAAAAAGATTTCAGACTTATGACTTCATCTCGCAACATACACCCATCTATATCTGATTTAGAGTCTACAGTTAATTTCAATTGGAGATCACCACAGAGTTTGACAGGGTCAGGTTTTTCCGGAATCTGTTTTTTATTGTACAAAAAAGACCAATATTCTGAGTACTCATAACTCATTTAACTGTTCAAATCAATTTTACGTCTGTTTATTTCGTTGCTTTTCACTTACCAAATTACTCTGTTTGTGAACATATCCATTAACTCACATTTTATTCAAAAAAATTCAATTTAACTGCCAAAATTATTCTCTTTTGGTGAATAGACGGATTGAAAGAATGGCCGCATTCACTAACGTAGTCATTACGTAGTCAACTCATTCTGTGAAAAATCTATTTCCTTTAATAAAAACGCAAAATATAATTTGGTTTTACACTTTATTAAAAACGTCCGAATCAAAAAGTGGATAAAATAGAACTCAACGACTGAATTTGAATATTACAAAATGGTAGGATAATACAAGAAAAAAGCTTTAAGGGGAAAATTTGAAGAAAAGGAAATGATCAAAGAATTTTATAAAAAGGAATGAAAAGATCTGTTTGATTGTGTGTTATTTTCAACACATTCTGATTCGAAGAAATGAGTTGAAATTTCCCCTCCGACGTAGTGTAAAAATTTTGACTTCAAAGTGATTGACAGATTTTGACATTTCATAATCAGCTGTTGAATAAGAAGCAAAAGTGCAATTTCAAATTTTAATAAAATTTAAAATGAAATTAATCGTACAATACGACAATATTAATAATCTGATAGGGTCTGAAAACGAAATTTATGTAATCAGATCTTATCAGGTAGTGTTTTTTCATAGTATTATAAGCAAAACAAGACAACACTTCTGTAGCGTATCTACACGGCCTGTTTTAATCATGCGTGTAAACACACTACATCCCTGGCATGCGTGTAAACACACTACATCCCTGTCTAACTAACTCAAACTGTACATAAAAATGCATTATATATTTTTGCCTCATACTGTACGTTAAAATGCCGCCATGGCATTTCCTTTTGTCATTCTGATTAGATGTTCAACCGTGTTTTTGGCTAGTTCGCCTTCTTATTGTACTTAAAACTAAAAACGTAAAATTATCTTAAAGCTAAACTCTAAGAACTAAATTAAGAACTTAAAACTAAATAGAATATTTTAGTGTTTAAATTAAATTCGCGTTGTTTCTTTTATATAAAAAGATTGTGCCAATAGGAGGGCACAACTTCTCATTAAAGATCTCTAACCTCAAATCACAAATTCACAAACGTTTCTTACTTCATATGTTCATAGTCCAGTCGCTTAAGGCATTTTGAAAAACAATGTAGGTAAAATTTCCTAACGAGCTGAATTTTTGGATACCCTTTTAATACGGTTTTGTCATGAAGGTGTTAAAAATCGACGTTGATATCGTGTCGACTAAAAAAGTTATAAGGGTCAAAATGTCTGAGCTATCTTTATTTGACAGCTTGCTTTCGACTAGCTTTGAAGTGCAATTTTGCTAATTGATTTTCGACTACGTAGTGACTAGGTTAGTGAATGCGCCCAATATATTAGTGAAAACACGCACACAACTTTGCAATCCGTAAATTTTAGCTTATAGGCATTGTCATTTTGACAGCTTTGTTTCCCATCTTGTTACTTATTTAATCTTTGATGACGAACATTAGGATCGCAACGTAGCATGAACAGTCTGATTACTGCGTCTGTTCCTGCGGCGCCCCTTTATATCCGGCGCCCTGGGGCGGTCGCCCAACCGCGCCCCACCCTAACGCCGCTACTGAGCACAAAATTTTATTTTTCGGTACATAAAAAGCACATACAAAGCACTATAATTAGCAATATTTTTTTTCAAATTTCCTTAAAAACGGGGTGTCGCGCGATGCACCTGTTTCTTTTTTAGTTCAGAGTGTTCAGAGCATCAAGGTTAGGTTAGGTTAGGTTAAAGTGGCTGTCATGGATGTTAAGAGACACACTTAGGCCAATCAAAGGCCCATTGTGATACCACATGAATCTAAGAAGGCTTTTCTTCGAAAGCTCATTGAAACCAATTAGAGTTCCTTACGAAACGTAGAAGATTAATTATATTAATGTGTTCGAGATCGTTTAGATCATTGTAGAAGTATTCCCCTAAGTGAATCCTACGTTTATGAGCCAGAGCAGGACAGGTGCAGAGGAGGTGAAGAACTGTTTCCTCCTCCTCCTCGTCCATACAGCTTCTGCAGAAGTCATTAGAAAATACGCCCAGTCGCGCAGCGTGTCTTCCAATTAGACAGTGTCCGGTAATGACACCAATTAAGGAGCTTATATGCAATCTGCTTAGAGATATGAGGCATCTGGATCTCTTTAAGAGCATCAAAGTTGTTGTTTAGGATTCAATTAAATTATGTTTTTGTTTTCTTTTTTTTTGTATATTCAAATTTACAAACTTCAAGTTAAATTGTGAAGTATAAATTTCGCTAAGTCTATACTGTAATGTTGGTCAGCGGTGTGCTCGATGATGTTTTTGCTCTCAACTAAACATGATCCACAATTTGTAACAACAAAATCAATGCACTTTCTGCAAAGATGAGTGGGTGCAGAAATTTATACACTGCTTCTTGCTTATCAAAATTCTTTCACTTGAAATCAGATCGTAGAGCAGAGCACACCGTGGACCAGTAAGTAATTTGTGTCAATTTATATATATATGTACTTGAATATTTGGTATATGTAATTATTCAAAATCTATTAAACTGGACATTTTATAACGTGGTTAGATAAAGTGTTTTTTCATTAAATTTATCGTGTGTGATACGGTGTGGTCTGGCTCTACTACGAACTCTTGAACTACGAACGCATTAAACGTGGTTCTCTTGCATATATTTTTTTTGATGAAAAAATGGTTTAAATGAAACCAGCTCATGGTCCTTCGAAAAAGCCGAATTAAATGAACTGAACAATTCTTATACAAAATAACGTGTGCCTATAAAGTTAAAAGAACATTTTTACTGTACTTGTGGCAGTAATTTTCGTTTGTTCCTTGAAAAGCAAAACCTCGTGGTTTAACAAGAACTCTATATAAGGGGCTATTATATGTATTGATATATATACGTATTATTTATGCCCTCCGAGACCTCGTGTTAATTTTCTTATACCATTTTAACGCATTTCTTCGTTTTTGTTATATATTTCACCTTCGAACTCATATCTATAACCATATAAGATTATTTTTGTGAAATATGAATGCGTTAAAACAGAAACGTGGTATTGCAAAGGCCACTTTAACTCGTGCGGCTGAATTTGTTAGTTTAATCGATGAATCGACAACAATAGACATGTTAGAAATCCGATTGAATAGAGTTGTCGAAGCATGGTCGGAATTTACAAGTTTGCACTATGAATGCCTCCAGCAGATGGAGGAAGGTGAAGATGCAGACAATTTTAATGATGATTTCAAAATTTACGAGGAAAAGTACTTTCAAGCTCATGCGGGTTTAAATAGTGCGATTCGTGTAAGGAATTCTAAAAGTGATAGCAACCAACATAATTCAGTGCTAGAACGTCTTGCTAATGATCATAGCGAACTTTTGAAAACATTAAGCTCCTCGTCCAGAGATCCTACAAAGGTTCGACTACCGCCAATCGTCATACCGACATTTTCCGGTGACTATAAGGACTGGCCATCCTTTCGTGATTTGTTTTTGGCTACGGTTGACGAAAAGGAAAACCTATCCTCCACTCACAAATTTCAATATTTAAAATCATTTTTGAGTGGCGCAGCTGCTGACGTAATACAGCATATAAAAGTGTCGGAAGCTAATTATACTGAAGCTTGGGATAGATTAGAGAAACGTTTTGATCGCGGGCATTTAATTGTTCAATCGTTTATAAAAACATTTATGTCACTTCCATCTATTAACTCGCCAAACGTACAGACTCTTCGAAAAATATCCGACGGTGCTGATGAAGTTATTCGCGGCTTAAGTGCGTTATCCAAGACCAGTCGCGACCCTTGGTTGATTTATATTTTACTCGGTAAACTCGATAGCGAAACGAAACAGGCTTGGGCAGAGCATGTTGGTAGTCGGGAAGATCAAACTGTTACTGAATTAATTGAGTTTCTTGAGCAAAGGTGCGACGCGTTAGAAGCTTGTCAGACATTGAACCGCACACCTGTATCAACTCGTGGTAAGTCGACAGGTGCTGTTCGAGCTTTGGTAGCTAAGCCATCGGACAAACGTTCACAATGTCCTTTATGTAAAACAAATCATAATTTGTATCAGTGCTCTCTATTCCTTGAGTTAGATATTCCTTCGCGACGGGAGTTCACAAAAGCTCATTCGATTTGCTTCAGTTGCCTGCGACCAGGTCATGGAGTAAATAAATGTAATTCTACATTTCGCTGTCGCATATGCAAGGCACGGCACCACTATTTAGTGCATCAAGATGATGCAACTAACGGTACATCAACTTTAATATCGTCATCTAATCAACCTTCTACGTCTTCGTCATCGTTTCCTTCGTCGTCATCATCGTTAGCTACTGGTCAAGGTCAGCCTCAAGAAACCTTGAATCGTTCTTCAACTGGGCCTCTTGTTAATAATCACTCTCGTGAACCAATCGCTTCAAAGCAAATAGTGTTGCCCACTATTTTAGCTAAAATTAAAAACTATCAAAATCAATGGTTTGATGTTCGTATCCTATTAGATACAGGGTCCCAATCTTCATTTGTGTCAGAATCATGTGTCCAAAATCTTGGACTGCGAAGAAAACATGCTCGAGTTCCAGTGTTAGGGTTGGGATCAATAGAAGCAGGCCAAACAAAAGGAATTGTGTCCTTGAACTTGATGTCACGTTATGATGCAACAATGCTATCTATCGACGCGTTTTGCTTAAAAAGATTGACTTCCGCTTTACCATCAAATTCGTTTAAAATCTCGAATTGGGATTATATCACTCATTTAAATCTCGCAGATCCATACTTCAATGTGTCGGGTCCTATTGACATAATTCTTGGTGCCGATAAAGTCTGGTCAATATTGCAACCAGAACAAGTTGTTGGCCCTGAAGGAAGACCAATTGCCCAGAATACGAAATTCGGTTGGGTAATAAGTGGAGAACTAAATGAGTCAGTTGATATAGGTTCAGCATTATCTTCGTTTCATTCTACCTGTGATGTGGACCAACTTCTTAAAAAATTTTGGGAGCTGGAAGAAGTATCTTCTCACGACTCTCCTGCTACTCTAAACGATCCTGCTGAAAAACATTTTCAAGGCACATTCGGTCGTGCATTAGATGGAAGATACGTAGTTTCACTTCCATTTAAGAATCAGGCACCCAAGTTTGAGGGTACTCTTCAGGCTGCAGTTTCACGTCTTTATGCGATGGAAAGACGATTTAGCAATAATCCAGAGCTGCACAGACAATATGTGTCATTTATGAAGGAATATCTTGACTTGGGACACATGGAACTAATTCCTGTCTCGGAAATCCATCAAAATCCGTCGAGTCAATTCTATTTACCTCACCACTCCGTGTTAAAACCAGATAGCTCGACTACTAAGCTTCGGGTTGTATTTGACGGTTCGGCAAAAGACATTAATGGCAACTCGTTAAATAGCCAACTACTTATCGGCCCATCCATACAACGTGATCTTTTTGGTGTATGTTTGAGA
Organism: Sphaerophoria taeniata; assembly: GCA_943590905.1. Lineage (NCBI taxonomy): Eukaryota > Metazoa > Arthropoda > Insecta > Diptera > Syrphidae > Sphaerophoria > Sphaerophoria taeniata. The sequence continues at coordinate 16,138,123 of OX016540.1, read as the reverse complement.
TTCCGTCAACATCGGTTTGTGTTTACCGCGGACATCGTTAAAATGTTCCGTCAGATTTGGGTACATAAAAATGACAGAGACTATCAGCGAATTGTTTGGAGAGAAGATAAGAAAGGACCCATTGAACACTATCGCCTCCGAACGGTTACTTATGGAACGGCGTCGGCTCCGTTCTTATCGGTTCGTGTTCTTCAACAACTAGCTACAGACTATCAGTCCAAATACCCAAACGCGGCCCGGATTTTACTTCACGACGTCTACGTTGATGACGTCATGACGGGTTCAAATTCAATAAAAACATTATTCGATATACAAACGGAACTTGTATCATTACTCTCAGAATCTCGTCTTCAACTCCGGAAGTGGAGTTCTAATTGTTGGGCCCTACTTGCTACAAAAAACAGTGAAGATTGTGAGTATTCGTTTGTGGATCCAGAGCGATCCGTAAAGGTATTAGGAATGTACTGGAATCCTGCCTCAGACATGTATTCGTTTCGTCTATCTAATTTCAAATCGCGGACTGTAATAACAAGAAGAACATTACTATCCGAAATCGCTAGTATTTTTGACCCCTTAGGTTTCTTATCTCCTTCGGTAGTCCTTTTTAAAATGCTCTTCCAAAAACTGTGGTCTTCTCAATTTAATTTAGGCTGGGATGATTCCCTTCCTTCTGAACTCGCAGAAACATGGTTGACCTATCGCAAACAATTGCCGTGTTTTGAAAAGGTTCGTGTTCCACGTAATGTGTTTATGTTTGATGCAACTGTTGAGCTACATGGATTCTGTGACGCATCAACATTAGCTTATGCCATCATCAGAAGGAATCGTTAATGTTAACCTTGTCGCAAGTAAAACTAAAGTGGCCCCTTTAAAACCAGTGTCCGTCCCTCGTCTAGAACTTTGTGGTGCTGTGTTGTTATCTCGGTTGATAGTGTCTGTTAAATCTTCGTTTAACGTAAAAATCCATAGAACGGTTGCATGGTGCGATTCGGAAATCGTGTTGCATTGGCTGGCGTCGCCACCACGTAGATGGACAACATTCGTCGCGAATCGGACTGCCTCGATTTTGGAAACTCTGCCGAGAAGTTATTGGCGCCATGTACGGTCGGAATCAAACCCTGCTGATTGTGCGTCGCGCGGTGTACCTCCTTCAACGCTTTGCAACCATCATCTATGGTGGACCGGTCCATCTTGGCTGTCCGAATCTGAGGATTCTTGGCCAACCTCAAATCTTTGTGTAAATCCAATGGAGTCGGACGCAGTTGAACGTGAAGAAAGGGGCGTTGGAAGGCATGCACTCGTCACGTCGTTTGATGGACATGTCTTTCACGAACTCGTAGAGAAATTCTCTTCTTGGTATCGGCTTCAGCGAGTGACTGCATACATCAGAAGGTACATTTCAAATTTGAATAAAACCAAACCCCGTATTTCAGATGGCCTACAATTTGAGGAAATCCAAAATGCAAAACAAGCTCTATTGTTATTCGTCCAAAATACTGCTTTCCAAGATGACATTCAACATTTGCGATCAAAGCACCAACTACCAGCAAAATCAAAACTACTCAAATATTCACCGTTCATTGACAGTTCAGGTCTGCTTCGTGTAGGAGGGCGCATTAAACAATCAACAGTATCCTTCAACATTAAACACCCAATCATTTTACCCAAAAATAACCCGATATCTAAGCTTATAATTACAGATATTCATGAACGTTATCTTCATGCAGGATTATCTGAAACGTTCGTCTTTGTTCGACAGCAGTATTGGATACTCGGCAGCCGCAACCTCATTCGAAAAATCGTGAGTCAATGCAAGACTTGTTTTATGCAGCGCAAAGCAACCAGCCAACAGATCATGGGTGATCTCCCATCATGCCGCATCACACCTAGTCGTCCGTTTTTAAACACAGGGTGCGATTATGCGGGCCCCTTCACCATAAGATTATCCCGATGTCGAAAGGCAAAGATGTCCAAGGCCTATTTTGCCCTGTTTGTATGTATGGCTACGAAAGCCATCCATCTAGAGCTCGTCAGTGACCTCACTACTGATGCTTTCATCGCGGCTCTTCGACGATTTATTTCCCGCCGTGGAAAATGTGCCAATATATACAGTGACAATGGTACGAATTTTCAAGGAGCCCGCCGATGTTTAACAGAAATGCATAAGTTATGCCTAAACCAAACGCATAACTCCCTCGTTACTTCCTCCTTGGCTAAAGACGGCATCAACTGGCACTTTATTCCACCATCCGCCCCACATTTCGGTGGGTTATGGGAGGCTGGAGTGAAGTCGGTGAAATTGCATTTACGACGAGTTGTTGACGAAGCGATCTTAACCTTCGAAGAGATGTATACTTTTTTAACACAAATTGAATCAATTTTAAATTCTCGCCCTTTATGTTCATTGTCCGATTCAGACTTAAATCCACTAACCCCGTCCCACTTTCTCATAGGTGAACCATTGACAGTCATACCCGAGCCGAGTCATGCAAACACTACATTCAATCGCCTTTCACACTGGAACCATATTCAGAACATGGTACAAGGCTTCTGGAAGCGCTGGCAATCTGAATATTTAACCACCCTACAAGAGCGACACAAATGGCAAACCACTTCAATCAACCTCAAACCTGGAGATTTGGTGGTTATCAAAGAACCTAATCTACCGCCAGCTAAGTGGGTCATGGGACGAATACTATCGGTGACATTGGGTGCAGACAATCACGTACGAGTGGCCACCGTTCGCACAGCATCTGGAACATTTGGTCGGCCTATTACCAAATTGGCGTTATTGCCGACTTCCTGAAACTCGTTCAGGGGGGCCGGTATGTTTAGGATTCAATTAAATTATGTTTTTGTTTTCTTTTTTTTTGTATATTCAAATTTACAAACTTCAAGTTAAATTGTGAAGTATAAATTTCGCTAAGTCTATACTGTAATGTTGGTCAGCGGTGTGCTCGATGATGTTTTTGCTCTCAACTAAACATGATCCACAATTTGTAACAACAAAATCAATGCACTTTCTGCAAAGATGAGTGGGTGCAGAAATTTATACACTGCTTCTTGCTTATCAAAATTCTTTCACTTGAAATCAGATCGTAGAGCAGAGCACACCGTGGACCAGTAAGTAATTTGTGTCAATTTATATATATATGTACTTGAATATTTGGTATATGTAATTATTCAAAATCTATTAAACTGGACATTTTATAACGTGGTTAGATAAAGTGTTTTTTCATTAAATTTATCGTGTGTGATACGGTGTGGTCTGGCTCTACTACGAACTCTTGAACTACGAACGCATTAAACGTGGTTCTCTTGCATATATTTTTTTTGATGAAAAAATGGTTTAAATGAAACCAGCTCAGTTGTGTTACTTTTTTCGTTCAGAGCACTGAACTCTGAGTGTTCAGAGTTCGACCGAAGCGCTCAGAAAAAAGAGACCGAGCATAATGAACGAAAAGCTGAGCGCAAGCGTGTTTTTCTCAAAACGATTGAAATGGTGGAGGAAACAAGTCGCTCAGGCAGAGATGGTAAGTTTTATTTTGAATAATTAATGAAATATTTTTTTTTATTTTTTAATAAAAAAATGTTAATTTCAACTTTCAAAAATACGAAGTGTCGATGTCTGAACTAAAAATGCTCCATTGCATTTCAAAATTAAATCCGAGCGTTCAGAAAATGTTCAGAGCTTCATTTGTTCAGAGCGTGTTCAGCGAGCTCTGAACACTCAGAGTTCGGAGCTCTGAACTAAAAAAGAAAAACGCCTAATGCATGCATGCTATCACCTTTGTATATGGAATTTATAGTAGTTGCAGCCTCGTGAATCGACGACAGCGACGTCCGGAACGCGATACAGAACTAAAATCTTGTATATAGAAAAACTGACAGCGCCAAGACGGGACGACTCTCCAACCAAAAATTCTCGAGGCTGAAAATACTATAAATTCCATATACAAAGCTTATCACAATGAAGCTTCGACTTCACGTTTCGTACGTAATTTTACGTAATGTGCCGCCAAACGGAAGCTCTAGTTTAAATAAGCTGAATATTTGCTCCATCTTACAGCTCAACAGCTGTTAAATAAAAACAATGATGGAGGGCGAAATGTCATTGAAAGCAAACTCAAAGCCAGCGTGGCGCATTGTAACGCAGACGAAGACGAAGTAAAAGGGTGTTTGTATTTCAGCCATTATGCCCGCAAATTCAACGTTTTTGGTGCAAAAACTATACCTATGAAAATAAAAACAGAACATTATTATACCTAATGTGTTAATAAGGCCTATTGTTATTATTAATTCTATGAAAGGTGCGTGTTTAACTCTCATTCCACAGTCTTACAAAAATTTCATATAATAAAAAGTTGGTGGAATTGATAAAATCCCCTTATGCGTGAGAGTTCCGCCTTTGATGAAAAAACAGCGCCATCTATAAGAGTTGATAACTTCTCAACTTCTCATGCCTTCGACACAAATATTTAATCTTCAGTTCAAACTTCAATGATATGTCTCTCTGAACCTTATAACAAATTCTTTATTTTAAACACTTAATAACTAGGTAAATTTATGATAAAGGAAATAATTCAGTTTTTTGCTTTATTTTTCTTAAATTTGATAAATCGGATATCCGCTGGTGTCACTTCCGGTAGGGTGGGTGCTCGGAACTAGTTTAAGTTTCCGCTCAACGGATGTACAGTAACTTGCTGTGTTTATTGGTGTTAGGGCTTCAGTTCCTGTTTCCGTTTGTCTGAGTGTTTGGTAATTCCTTACTCGACCGGTTTATTGAACATAGAAGATAGAACATTGAAATTACAGTACCTCGCACATGAATGTGACGAACTACAGACACATCTCAAGTAGCACAAAAGTCAAAAATACACCAAAATATTTGGTGTATTTTTTGCATTTTCGTGATATACATTTTCAATATAAAAAATACACTACTTTTCAGTGCAATTTTTGGAGACTTAATTTTGATTTAGTGTAAATAATATCCATGTTCTCGTACATAAAGAACACCGATTGTGCAAAACTTGTACCAATATTTGGTATATTAATCTTGCAAGTGGCATAAAAATTGTCCTGGTTACTAGGATATAATATATTCCAGGGATGTATACTATGGACTAAAAACTGACAAGTAGTTTATTTTTTCAACCGGAAAAATTAAAAATGAATTAAAATTTACACCGTTTCTTATTTTTTGGTGCAAGATGTATCTGCAAGAATGATGAATTGATTATATGATTCAAAGTGTTCACCTAATTAATTATAGACACATCATGAATAAATATGCTTCTGAGTGCCTAATTTAAGAACAAAGCACATTCTGTCGATGGATTTTCGGTCCTACCCCGTCTAAAATTCTAGCGCCTCGGAAATTTTGATAAATTAAAGATTTTCTTATTCGATTCGAAAAAAATATTTTTCGAAAATTATGCTTTTTCTTCTTTTTTTTTTGTTCCTTACATACGATCTGTAAAAACAAGTCTAAGACACCAAAAACGAGTCATAGTTAGGTTATATATACAGTAAAATGATTAATTTTTTTTTAATTTAAATATGGCGGCACCTGAATTTCATTTTTTCCTTATATTCCTTAAAAAATATGGCTGTTGTCCAAAAAATACACCAGCTTCTGAATTTGGAATTAAAAATGAACCAATTTTAAAGAACTAGAAAAAAAATACACAATTGTAAAAGTTATAAGCAAATATGCTCTTTCGGTGCATTAATTTTGCTGAAAACTGTATAAAATATTCACTGATTTAGTTTATTGTATTTCATTTATATATGGGTGTAAATCCTACACCAAAACATATTTGACGGTTAAAAATGGTGAATTTTATCTACCACACATAGTGTAAAAAATATGCTATGCTCAATCGATTAATTTTATGTACCATTAATGGTACATTATAAAAACAACTGAGAGCAGGTTTATTTTTTACACTAAATTTCAAAAGAAATGTTGAAATTTTGCACAGAAAATCCAATGGTGTGATTTTTATACCGGTATTTTTGATAAATACACCAAAATTATAATTTTTTTCTGAAATACACCAAAATTTTTAAATTTACACCAATTTATGCACAAGTGTGCTACTTGAGATAGCAACACTGGCGACTGAGACTATCGGCTGGGACAGTTTAATACAACAGAGAGAGAGAGAGAGCGAGAGATAGAGAGAGAGAGAGAGAGAGAGAGAGAGAGAGAGAGAGATAGATACATTGAAGGAAAACAGAAATCTACGTGGCTCAGAGGAGGAGACAAAGATGTTATATTGTCACATGTTATCGCACAGGCTGCCTTAGATAAGCTGGCGATTTTCATAGAAAAAGAATGCTGCCAAAGCTGGGGCTTGAACTCGACCGGGGGATCAGCAGGTACCTTCGTTTTAGGCCCCTGGTGGCACTCAGCACGGCAGGCAATAGCTCTGGTGGATCAGCAGGTTTATTTAAGGCCCCTGGTGGCACTACACGGCAGGCAAAATAGCTCTGGTGGATCAGCAGTTTATTTAAAACAAATTTCCTTCAATATTAAAACCCCTTACCACTGGTGGGGGGAAGCTTTAATAAAGAAATGGCGGTCGGCGGCGGCGGCGGAAATGACCAAAAACACTCAATTCGAAACCCAAGGATGAAATGACAAGCAAAAGTAGTGACGAAAGGTAGTGGTGATTTTACTACGAAAGTACTCACCCCCATATGAATTTTACTACTAAAACTGAGTGTGAATTATATGAATTCGAATATTAAACTTTCTTGTGATTCGGTTGCTTATGTCGTGTATTTTATGAAGCAATGAATGGTACTGATGATGAATGCAAGCACTGTATGGGTAAATGAGTCATACGAGGTACTTTTGCTTGTGCATTGTATGGCATAGACTCAAGCCCAAATTGATGTTTATTAATACAGGCTGGCATTAGTTATGCTTGAATATTTATGCTTTTTAATGCCAGCGTGAATTGTAAGATGGTGAAGTGCAAAAACCGATCTATTTATTTGGTGTTTATTAGAAACTAGCTGACCCTGCAGACTTCGTACTGCCTCAATCGATAATCGATAACCCTCTTCCTCTATTGTTTGCATTGTTTTTTTGTTAATTCGTATGTATGGATCCGTCTTTTAACAAAAAAGCGATATCAAAAAAAAAAACCAAAGCAAAATGGTAAGTATACGCCCCGTTGCCTGCGGTGCATGGATTTGTAAAACGCGAATCATTTCGGTTTCACTTCGCTCCTCATGTTGCTGTTGTGTAAACATTTCGAGTTCTTCGACCCTAGTTGTTGCGTATAAAACACATTGACCATGATATTGAATGAAAAAAGGATTTTTTATGATTGCTCTGAGAGTTACCGTTATGGAGCAATACAGCAAAATAATTTTTTTTCATTAAAAATATCAGTGTTTCAAAAAAAAAAATTACCAAAATCACGAATTCTCAATGGGTGTTTAAAATCCATTCAAAGTTTGACTTGGGATTTTCTTGCTCTTCTGGAGTTTTCCATTTTACCACTCATTTTACCACAACTAATGCATTTAATATGAAAGAGTGTTTTTGAGATTTTTGTTTAGCCCATTTTTTTTTTTGCATTTCAAATTTTCCATTTTTCCAATTTTTTGTTTACTTTTTCTTGCTTTCCAGTTCCCCATCACAAATTTTCCAGTTTCCCTTTGTAAACCAATGAGTTTTCCGAGTTCCTTTCGAAAACCCATTTTGAAATTTTCCAGTTTTCCATTTGAAATTTTCCAGTTTTCCATTTGAAAACCAATGCATCTTCAATTACATGCAATTTTCCCTTTGAAAACCAATCAGTTTTCCGAGTTTCATTCGAAAACCCATTTTGAAATTTTCCAGTTTTCCATTTGAAATTTTCCAGTTTTCCATTTGAAAATCAATGCATCCACAATTTCATGCAATTTTCCATTTGAAAACTAATGAGTTTTCCGAGTTTTTCATCAAGAACTTTCTATTTTTCCATTCAAAAACCCATTTTGAACCAAAAAATTCCAAGAAAAAAATATCTAATTTCCGACCTTTGTTTGGTTTTTTCCAGTTTTCCCACTCTTCCATGAGGTTTTTCCAATTTTTTTTTTTCACAGAAATCATCACTGAATGTAACAGTATGAACCATAAAAATTTCACAAATATCTGTTGGGCCATTTCGGAGTCTATAAGAGGCATACAAACAAACAAACAAACACACTTCCATTTTTATATATATAGAGATATAGAGAAGATTAGATATTGTGGTATAAGAGCATGTAACACTTCGCTACAAGATGGTATTATTGACTGCCACCCACCAATGGGTATAATCAATGGCTATCTCTGCTTGTAACTAGATGGGGAGAGTAGTTAATGCAATTGTGATTATATCTGTCAAATTATCGTACAAAGCACATGAATGTAACAAATTACAGACACATGATATCAATGGCGACTGAAGGTTTCGCCTGAGACATACAAAGACATTAATACGACGGAAAGAGACAGCCACACAGAAGTTCGTTAACTTCCGAAACAAAAGAGTAAAAGGGTTCTTAACCTGTTCTTCGCCTTTTTATCTATTTATTATAGATACTTGCTTTAGCAAATTTACTTCCCTTAAATAAGAAACACTATCAACTTTTAGCAGACTTGCTGACCCGACTATCGTCGGTCGTTACAGAACGTTCAGACGATAGCCACGGATGTTGAATTTCAAAGGAAAATGTATGAGCTGGTAAAAAAAAAAAAAAAAAAGAATGAAATTTTTACCTAAAAAGTTTCAACCATTTACAAACAATAATTTGTTAGAGATTTCGATATGCCTGTCACATCAGCTAGTTCATAAATTAATAACAATAATTAGCAAATTGCTTACGAATTAAAAAATGTATTCAAATCTTCTTATCAATTTTTGACTGACAGATAAAAAAATATGTCCGGATTTAATATCTCATCAGACATGTTTGTTTATGATGTAGCAAAGGGCAAGTATTGCATTCGTGAGAAATCGTGATTGGAATTTTAACTAACATGCCGGTGATTTCTCATATGAAAATTTGCATGAAATACATCAAACCTTAAAGAATACCATGTGACATTTTCCCTTAAAAGTCTAAGAATAATGATACGGGTACCCGTCTGTGAAATATTACAAAAAGATCTGTTCTCAATAGGCTCTCTGCTGCTCAATAGGAGAGCGAGTATATGCGACAGATCTGTGTATTTGTCATTCAACAATTATTTATAACAATAGAAGACTAATATAATTGCTGTTGATACACAAAATACGACGCATAAGGTCTGTTAAATTTTTAAACAAGTACGTGAGCTTAGTCTGCTATCATATTTCTTACAATAACCATGTCGTGAACTTTTAACTTGACTTCATAATAAAATTATTGTCAATATATTTGTATTAAAAACAATTCTGGATCCCCGAAAAAAATGACATCAACTAAAGGTTAGCCTAAGATCAAACCAAGTACCTATCATTGCTTGCTTTTATTTTGGATTGCAAAATTTCTTTATATTCGTTTCGAAATTTTGCATTAATGAAAATCAAAGTGTAGGTAATATTTCATTTTGTTAAAAACATTAAAGGTCCATTTTTGGGGGCTCGTCACCTGCAGACACTTTTACTCTTCCTATCCATCGCTGTTAATATTGCCGGCCGAAACACTATTTCCATCGTCCTTGTTGCTATGACAGACAAAAATACAACAAATCCCAACTTCCAAGTAAGTTTTTTGAATTTTCTCCAAAATACCTTCACATATTTATGTACGTATTTTTTTTTAAATATAGGAATTCGCTTGGGGTGTTAAAGAAAAATCTTATATCCTGAGTAGTTTCTTCTGGGGTTATGTAATATCCCAACTGCCTGGAGGATATGCAGCTCGTCAATTTGGAGTCAAGCATACCGTCTTCTTCGGCACCTTGGTGAGCTCGATTCTGGGATTGTCGGTACCATTTTGTGTGGTCTGGGGAGATTGGCCTGCGTTTTGTGTCATTCGGGCTATACAGGGTCTGGCATCTGGGTGGCTTTTTCCCTGTACCTACCAGCATCTAGCCAAGTGGTCGCCGTGGGAGGAACGTAATGTTCTAGGCAGTCTGAGTCATAAGGGCATAGAAATTGGCAATATTGTGGCAATGTTTGGCACCGGGATGGTAGCAGCTTCGGACTGGGGATGGCCAGGAGTTTTTTATGTATTCAGTGGTCTTGGAGTGATCTTCAGTTTTATGTGGTTGATGCTTGCCGAAAATACACCAGAAGAGATGAAACGCATAACTTCCGACGAGAGGAATTACATTCTTCGTTCGCGGCAATTTGTTGAGGAACTCCAAGACAAAGACCATAAGAAAAATATTCCTGTCCCTTGGAAGGCGATACTGACTTCACGTCCGTTTTTGTCACTCATAGTAGTCGGTATGTGTATGACATTTTCGTTCTTCACCGTGGACACCCAAATGCCGGCCTTTCTTCATGGAGCCTTGAAAATGGACATAACCAACAATGCGTTCTATTCGGCATTACCCTATGTGGGTATGTTGGTGTCTTCTTTTGTTTTTATGATCGTCGCCGATGTGATGCTCAAAAAGAATTGGACTTCGCTGCTGGTATTGCGAAAGTCTTTCAACACAATGGCCATGTGGGGTGCTGCATGCTTCTTGGTTGCTATTGCATTTCTTGATGAGACCCAAGGAGGCTTAGCTAAAGTATGCTTTACGATGATTATAAGCATTGGATGTGGTGTCATTATTGGGAACTTGATGAATCTTATTGATTTGTCGCCAAATCATACTGGCATATTGATGGCTATCACAAATACTTTGTCGTCGCTGGTTCATCTTGTTACTCCGATTGTAGTGGGATTGATTGTTGTTGATGAAGTAAGTATTGACTTGGTGTAACTGTGGTGGACTTTTAAGCAACTTTTCTTTGTTTTTAAGACGGATCGAATGCAATGGCAAAAAGTATTTCTGTTAGCAGCTGCAGTGATGTTTTTGGGGAATTTACAATTCCTGTTCTTCGCTCAAACTGATGCACAGCCATGGAATGATGAAGATTTTATGATTAAGCTTGATGAAGAAGGCCAGAACAAAAAAGAGTCTTTGAGCTAGTAGTAGTGTTAGTTATTTGGAAATATTTCTTTAAAAGAAAAATAAAGTTAAATTTTGTTGATGACACATTCTGTTTGATTTTTTAATTTGATTTTTCTCCGACAAGTTCCCATCTTAGTTACGCGTGATTATCATAAAACTGATGTCGATGTGTTATCTAAGTACCTACGCAGACTCAATTAGACCAACCTGCAATATTCCATATCTAAATTGTCCCTAAACTCAATCAAACAAAGATGTATAAGCAAACTCATAAATTCTGCTCTTAATTTAGGTTGTAAATTAAGATCCGGAAAATAATTTAAAGTGGTATTCTGTCGCTTTTTGAACACAAGGTGAGCTCCGAAAGGTATTCATGCCTTTTTATATTTATTTTTATACTATCAAGATGGCATTTACTACTCTCGCCGTTTAGTTACAAGCAGACCTGTCAAATATACACGCACTAATACTATCTTTGTTAGAGTTTCGATAGTCAACTGTAAAATATCAAAAGCGAGAAAGAGATTGACACAGGAGCTTATGTGGAATTACTCAGTGGTGAATTCAGCATTTCAGCATTTTTCTTTTGGCTTAATAATATATTTGAATAGATCTCCCTCTGACTGGGACTTATATAAAAAAGCTCTAAAGCAATATAAGAATAAAGAATTTAGGAAGAGCAAGAAATCTTCTTGGAGAAATTTCTGTGGAAAAGTAGAAAATACTTCAGAAGCCTCAAGACTCAGGAAATTCTTTCAAAAAGTCCAACAACACCCAGTGCTTTAATGAAATGACAAAAGCGGGCACGTGGACTACCACAGATGAAGAATCTCTAAATCTGTTATAAGACACCCACTTTGCAGGTAGATCTAACATATTAAACGACTTAACATCTGAGCCTCAACCCATTACAAACGATATAGTTGATCTAATAACACGGGAAAAACTACAATTCCGGCCGCATTACAAAAATGCTCAGTCATGATCATTACACCATTGGACATCATTCTGTCTAGCTGTGTTAAGGTTGACATATATTCTGAAAGCCTGGAGAATTGCAAAAGTCGTCTTCTTTCCTAGAGCAGGGAAACCCTCTCAGTCTCACGTTAACCCTAAAGATCTGGGACCAATCAGCCTATCATCCTTCTTTCTTAAAACCCTGGAAAGATTGATTGAAATTCACATCAGACATAACTTGAAACCATGTCTCATTTCCACAGCTCACATGCGTACTCTAAGGGAAAATCAGTAGAAACCAGCACTTCATTCGCTGGTATACGTTGTTTTGAATATTGCCTCAAATACAAAGAATATAACCTAGTAGCTTTCCTAGATACCGAAGGACCATTTAACAACGTCAGCTACCAGGTGATCAGCAACAAGCTGAAATTAGAAAAATCACTCATCGATCTAATAAGGCTCGTGCTTCAAAGCAGGACAATAACTTCCAGAATGAGGAGTTTTACTCCCACCAGATCGTTGAATCGAGGTACCCACCAAGGTAGGGTCCTTTCGCATCTTTTATGAACATGGTAGTAACTAGTAAACGACCTCCTAACATCAATGGAAGCAGAGGGTTTCATGTTTCAAGAAGATTGCCTAAGCTGACCACGTTGCAATATCTGTATCTGGGAAACACCCTCAAGTTCTCCCGGAACTCTATACGAGAAGGTACAAAATTCCTCAAATTAGCCCACCCACGATTAAAAGAATACCCTTAAGCTTTTCCGACCAAGCCAAATATTTAGGCCTCATTTTAGACAAAAAACTAAATTGGAACAGATAAACATTGATGAAAGAGTAAAAAAAGGCTACTGTTTGTAGCACTTTATACTTGTAAAAAGGCCATAGGCTCCAAAAATAACCCGCTGGCTATACACTTCGGTAATCAGAACGATACTCATTTATGGAGTTGTCGTATAGTGGACCACACTGGACAAGATGGTAAATTTGAATAAACTCATTAAGGTCCAGCAGTCAGCAGGTATGTGCATCACAGGAGCACTTCGCTCAACACCAACAGTAGACTTGGAGGTGATTCTAAGCCTAACACCTCTTGACATCTTCTCCAAAATGGTGGCAGCCAAATCATGCGTGAAACCTCTGGAAGAAACCACGATACACTTCTATACAGACAGACGGTTCAAAGACCGATTACCGCCGGCGTTGGAAATGGAATCTATTCGAAACAACTGAATCTCAGTCTATCATATAGACTTCCCGATCAATGGAGTGTGTTCCAGGCAGAAGTAATAACGATTAAAGAGGCACTTTTCTGGCTCAAGGAAAATGTTATATCTTGCAAGGATATACGTATTTTCTCGGACAGCCAAGCCGCTCTCAAATCTCTCGCGTCTGTCTCAACGTAACAGTTAAACATTTGCCTTATATGGGTGCCGGGCCACAGAGAAATTCCGGGAAATTGCAAGCCGATGAGCCCGCTCACAGGGTACCTAGCCTAGCAACTAAACAAGTATGGCCAAGTCTATGAAACATTCAAAAGGCTTGATTTCCCTGAGCAGACAAAGTGCAAGCTCCACAATTGCAGTCATAAAAGGACACTGCTTCATAGGTAGACATTTTTAGAGGCTAGGGGTCTACACAAACGACATCTGTAAAAGCTGTCTGGACGTGGAGAAAGCGGAAACAGTCCAACACATTCTATGTACATGTCCGGCACTCTCCAATACCGGTGATCTGGCAACGATCGACACAAGATGTCTCTACCTTCATTAAAAGTACAAAATGGTTTGTTTAAGTTCATTTCTCTCCCATCAGTAACTTCTTCAGTGGTATCACAATGGACCCATGAGGTCTAAGTGAGTCAATAACATCTGGACAGGTCTTTTTACAATCCCTTTAAAAATTGAGAAAATAAATGTGGGTTTTTTACTGATATTTTTCCCACAGTATTGCATTGACAGATGACAGATGAAAATTTGTGTTATACAGCTGTCAAACTCGAAGTGTGTGTTGAAATTCAAGTGGAAATCTGTGTTTTGCTTAACAGCCAATGATGATCCAACGCACATAACCACTACGCCGCAGGCACTACCAAGTAGGTATTAACACAATACTCACCAAAGCAATACTCACCATCATGTACTAGCCGCATTTCAACGGAAAAATGTTATTTTAATGAATTTGAAACCCGTGTTCTTACCTGAAACGAAACAAAAATTAACAAAACCGTTAATAAGTAAGAACCTCAACATAAATTGTAGTTAAACCAGCCCTAATTCTCGAATAACAAATAACTTGCATTTATGACTTGTAGGTAGGTACCCCTTAATTTTCGACATACACCACATGATACCAGACCGCCCATACCATGCGTGTCGAAAAGTTCAATAATTAATTCCCATTTGCGGTTCGTTATTCGAAACATTTTACTAAAAATCAACAAACCAAGTCTAATGCGTGAACACAGACTTTCATGTTCTTTAAAAAGCTCCCCGCTTTCAACAAAGTTAACCAAAAAAACAGCCTTCTAAACGAACCCAATAGAACACGTTTCAAAGAACCATCCCACCTTTTAAACGAAGCGTGCTTATGACACCAAAAAAGGGACTTTTTTGGGTAATCATCAAAGCATGACCGTGTCCCAAATGAAAAGATATTCAAAGCGGAACTTCAAAAAGGACATAAACACTTTGTGCTCTATCAGTTTCAGACAGTAGTCCATCGTGCGTGTGTCGATTGGTGCCTTGAGACAATCAAAAATGATTAAACAAAAAACAAAAAACAAAAAAACAAGTACATCACAACCTCGAAAAAAAGGAGACCTTGAAAGACTATCCGGTCCAGTTGGCATCACAACGGTGTTTTCCGTTTTCTGTTTTTTCCTCAACACAAAGCTTAATGATGGAGAAATTTACACAAAGATAATCTCAGAAGCAGAAGCTCATAATGCTTCTCTCTGGTTGAAAAAGGGAATGACGATGTCTCTTTGGACTATACGAACTACCTTCTTGCCGCTTTTGCACTGCCTACCTGTCCTGTTTAAGGACTTTGTTGCTGTATGCTGAAAACATCACTGGACCTTACTTAATGGTTTTTTGTTGAGTGAGCTGGGATGGGAGGTGTAATGAGTATATCTTCTACAGACGACCGCCCGACATACACCATCACACTTCTCTGTCCTTTTAATGGAAGTGTAATGTCCTTTAACTGGGTGTTTGTGGCAAGGATGACATTTGCGGGTATCAGGATTCCAGATGACTATGACCTGACGCTTAAAACTTTCAAAACGAAGATGACGAATTTGATGGAAACATTAATTATGGGGTTTAAATAATTGAAATTGCAAGTAACAACTTCAACGATTTGCATAAAGGTGCGAAATTTTAAATTTAATGGTTACGTCACCCCAAGGAAAGAAAATCACTGAAGCGAAAACACACAAGTTGCAAGAAACAGCTACACCCTCCTCAAAAACGCATTTTGTGTAATCACAAAAGTCCTTGAAAACGCACGTTCGGTGAAGCCAGAGGGAGAAGTAGATCTAGATATGAGAAAAAAGATACCGGAAACCTAAAGTGCGTGTGCCTTAATTAAATGTCTGAATAACCTCAGAATCTTCCTTACATTTGCCATATAACACTTATCTACCCGCTAAACCTCAGGTGTCATCTCAAATTGAAATTCCCTCCCGATCTAAGGTGCCATAGAATTCCACCTTTAGCATAACTCACAGGTATCGCTTTACCTTAAGAATTCCCCAAGTGCCTCAAATCTAACCGTGTCGCTAGTCGTAGCTGTCGACGTCACCATAACGAAACCACTCAACAATGGAAAAAAAGAAGCCATGTTGTTTATGGCCTACGCAGTGCGAAGTACGGTATGTAGCTAGCTATATAGCTAAGAACATTTACACCCTCTAGTGCGTGTATCTGGTAGCTGCAAGCAGATTGCGGTTAGATTGTTTGGAAATGATGATGTGTCGTTTGTGGAATATTAAAAAAATACAAAAAAAAAATTTGCTTGGATGGACAGAAAAAAAAATTAAATAAAATGAAAATCTTACCCAGTCGACGAGACAAGAATTCTTAATGGCACGTAATTCAGCACGAACGCTCATAAACTTAACACAGGGCGGACGGCCTCCGGTTGTTGGGAGGAACCTTTGCTTTCTGTGAAAGGTAAAACGAACTTCACCACTTCCTCGAATATACGAAAAGAAACACTCGTCTTTGGGCTCTGGAGTGTGTCATCACCTATTTGCGAGGATTCTAGAATCTAAAGAGATCCAACAACAGAAAAAAAAATAAAAAGAAATCTTTGTGGTTCTCATTACACTTGGGGTCGGTCGGTCGCAAAGGGTGTATGTTCGTTTGGTGATGAAATGAAACTCTTGAAACTCTTTGACGTTTGGTCATAAAATCCATTAAGGCTTATATGAAACATACAAAAAATAAAAATACAATTTCAGTCCGCCTACATTAACTTAATCATTTTTTTTGTTGGCTGTTAATGTGTTTTACTTGACACATATGAAGGATTAAGGTGTGTATTAGATTCTTAAAAACATCAAATAAAAATAAAAATGAATTCTAATTGAGATGTGTTTATTACGATAAAATGAATGTCATGTAACCCCATTATACATTTGTTTATTGGTCTTAACTCTTATGGACCGATTTTGATGAATTTTTATGAGTGTGTCAAGTGGATTCCAGAATGGCTTATATCCACAATTCTGTCAAGTTAAGGCTGATCCAAAAAAACGTTTACACCTTGAAGACCTTTCAATAGCGACAACGTCTGTCGGGTCTGCTAGTGTAACCAATATATTATTTACTATCGTTATTCAGGCTATATTGTAGAGAGTGATGTTGTTTCCTCAGAGTGTAGATACGCGTAACGAACATTCCATTGAAAAACAAATTCAAATTTCTACATACAAGTACTAGCTGACCCGGAAAACTTTGTTTGCCCATAAAAAATATGTCGGGTAACTGTTTTGTTTGTTGACAAGAAATAACGAATATAATAAGTTATTGTATTAAATATGACCTTCCAATTGAAAGTAAATAAAGTTTCTCTTAGCTGAAGTTTACTAAATCATTATATAAAAAAATGTAAACAAAATATTTAGTTGTCAGTTCATTAAATGGCGCCACAACAACAAATCGGTTGAAAAGTATTAACAAGAAAAAAAATCCCAAAGCGAATTTACTATTCCGGGAACAAATTACTTTTATTAATGGGAAATTTTAACCCTTGGATTAGCTCTTATTCTATGGGTAAGTTAACCTGTGGAATAAGAGTGTAATAGGGTTTGGCTTATAAAGGGTTTTTCAATAAGGACGGGTAGATGTGATTCGAACACCAGTCAGCGAACAAACGGCGTTGTCTATGGTCATGAACTTTGAGCTCCTGGGTCAGTTGGATCTAGTACGGGTGTAGGCCAAGCCCCGACGCGAAATTCGCCAAGTTGAAGTCTGCGAAAGGCCGAGTTCTTGTGCACGGCGAGGAATAGAGTGCTGTACACTTTCACGGATCGCGGTGATGTTCTCGGCTGATCTTGCGTTCCTTGAACGTACGGATGTTGGCTGATTGTTTACTGAACCGGTCCACCAAAAGTTGAAGAGTCGACTGTGAAGGGCCACCACGCGTAAAATGGGTGCAAAGCGCGCAACGTTTGCGTTAACGAAAACTTATTTTGATAATAAAGTTTTGTCATTTGAACGTGCTCTTCAATCGTGTAACTTGCCAAAACAAAATGGCAGCCACGGGGCGCCAAAATTTACCCGCGCCAATTGAAAAACCCTTTATTAATATGGCTGTTAGTGGTTAATTAGGAAGAATTAAAGGATAAACATTTAAGGATTTTTTAAGATATAAGTGCCAACGCATCTCTACTGATACCATCTCAATCTTATAAATAAAGCTCAATTTTTTTTTTGAAACGCAAATAAAAGCTTTAAGAAAGCAAAAAAAAGCAATTTAATCCAACCAAGTTATTATCCTTTAAACAATTTCACAAGGATAGTGAAAAAGGCTAAATGCCTCGCCTTGTTCACGTCCTTGTGATACCTTTCCTTCATAGCCTAGAATTCTGGTAATATTTCATGAATTTTATTTCTCATGAAAGCGTTTCAGGCATTGAAACGAATTTCAGAACATCTACCTCTATTATTATTACAAAGAGGTATGTTAGTATGCGGTATTCTTATAATATTGCCGTAAGTGATAATGTTGAATAGAAGAACAATATGCTTTTTAAATATGATTTAAGTGAACGTTAAAGTGAATACGACAATAGAGATTTAAATGAGTCTCTAGATTGTAGTTGGTAACTTGGAATAATGAGCAATTTTACTGGAAAAATACATCAACACTGAGTTATTTTGAGAATTTTGAAGAACGTATTTGCTATTCACCTTTCGATAACTCAAGTCTTTAATTGAAATTCTTTGCGAAAGAAAAAAATACCTTAACAAAACCAACAAGAAAAAGAAAGTGTCTCAAAGGGTTTGTTATTTCTTTCAACAGCAACTTAAACACGAAAAGAGAAAGCACTTAAAAATTTAAATAATCACAAGTCATTTAGCCATTAATTTTTCTTTCTTCCTTTTAATTTTTTGTGCAAACGAAAATCATCATGCGCTGGTTTTCCATTTCATTAAATTCTCAAGAGTACCTTCTTCCTCCAGTTAACTCCTTCCCCTTCATCATTTTGTTAAGCATTTAACTTTTAACCCTCTTATACTGTGAGTGAGTGACACAGCTATAAATATTGAACGCAACAACAACAACAGTACAAAATCAAATCCTTTTTCCCTTTTTCAATTTGCAATTTTTGTTGGGGACCTAACCCGATTTTACAATCTTACGTGCGTAAAATTTAACCGCCCAGCCCCTCCCATTCGTTGTATTTCTTTTCTTCTGAAATAACAAAATTTTGAAGACATTCAAAGTACCACGGATAGAGGAAAAGAGTATCTATATCGGTTCGTGCGGAAGACATTTTTCCGTGTCATTAATGTGAGACGAGCTATTTTTTTCTCAGTACTCGAACTCAGTATTCTTGGTGAGAGTGATAGATGGAAAAAATCAGGACCCTAGATGCTGCTGATAGCTGTTGAAATGTATGAGAAGAAAAAATAAGGAGCCTCGACTTAATTTGACTCCTTAAAGGGAAAATTGTATCGGAAATAATGCTTGAGACTTGCTTTAAATTTTCTACAAAATGTAATTTTGAGGGAACGTTGTTTGATGTTGAAATAATGAGAATGAAATTTTAAATCAAAAATCTATAAATATCCATGGAAAGTGCTTGTGGCAGACTCTTGATGTTGTCGTAACCAAAAATAATGTCCTGCAAGAAGGTAATCGAACAAATGTCAACTTTATTTCGATTCGTTTGGTTTTATTGTCTGTTGTTGAATTTATCGTCACCAGTCTAGATCCGTCTCGCTCAGCATATTAAACTCTAGAAGTTCTATTGGATAGTCTAAGGAGTAGCGTTGGACTAAAGGGTCCGCCAAAAAACTTTTTTTTTTTTTTTTTGAAAATGATATAAAAAAAAACTACTGAATATTTTCTCAAATTTCTTTTTTTATTTGAAAGAACAATCCTTCCGGTTAATAATCATGGAATAATTTCATTCAAATGGCTGCCTCGGCTGGCCATGCAGTAGCCTACACGATCGGTCCAATTTTTAAGGACATTATCGATTGTGTGCAGCTGTATTTCACCAATGGCTTCACGAATATTGTCCTTTAAAGCGTCAATTGTCTCTGGCTTGTTGGCGTAACACTTATTTTTTACGGCACCCCACAAAAAATAGTCGAACGGTGTCAAATCGCAGCTCCAAGGTGGCCAAACGACATCAGCTCTGCGGCTGATAATGCGATCTTCAAAAACAGGGCGCAAAACATAGGGTGTAGCTTCGGCTGTGTAGCACGTAGCGCCGTCCTGTTGAATCCAAATGTTGCCAATACCCTCCTCTTCAATTTTTGTGAACAAAAATTCGTTCAAAATGGCTCGATAACGATCGCCATTGACTGTAACGGCCCCTCCTTGCTCATTTTCGAAGAAAAATGGCCCAATTATGCCTCTGGACCAAAATCCGCACCAAACAGTGAATCGTTTTGGGTGTATCGGCTTTTCAATGTATGCGTGCGGGTTTTCTGTGCCCCAAATGCGACAATTTTGCTTGTTTCCATACCCTCCAAAATCAAAATAAGCTTCATGTGAAAAGATTATTTTTTTGGCACTTAGCGAAGCGAAAACGCATTGGATGGTTCATATTCGTTCAGCAGAAGGATAAAACTAATTATCTGTCAAATCAGACATGAGCTAAGTGTTACCATTCACGAAATAAGCACTAGTTGTAAAAAAAAAACATTAGATGGCGGACCCTTTATTTTATTTGACTGATTAAATGGTTTCCTTGGAATTTTTCGCTTAGCATTCTGTCTACAACTTAACTTCTTGTACTGTACAAAAAATTAATCAAAAGCCATTGCATTCAAGGGGAGATCCTTTTGAAATGAAATTGAATTAATTTGAAATATTTTTTCTCCGAATTCCTTCATATAATGCTGAATGCATTTAAACGAAATACGACTAGATAATATAAAAGAGGAGAGCTAATAGAAATGTGGTTAATGTGAATCGCAAAAAAAAGTGGATCAATGAATCAGATGAATTTTTTTTTCCGAAATCTGCTTTTGATTTCAATTATGTATGCTGAGATGGGCGGGAAAAGAAGTCCAACCACAACTAGGAGGACATTATTATTCACCGAATGGCAATGGACTATAGATTCTCAGGGATGTTATTATCGTTTAGGGCTTTGAACGATTCATAAGACGATTTTCATTGATTTAGTTTCTACTGTGATAGAATTTTGATTTTTTGTTAGTTTAGTATTGAGATTGGACAAAAGCTGCCTTGAACCAAGTTTGAAGACAACTCTTGAGTCTTAGTCTAAATATCAAATTCGTTTTGTGAATATCGGGTGTCTTTGATACTTCGTGTCGGAAGTTCTTTTGTGGCAGCAAAAGCTGGAAGCGGAATCATAAGTCATAACTCCTTTCGTAGGCGAACTAGAAACAATGGCCCTTAGTAATAGACATGCGTAAAGTCGGTTTGAAAGTCACTTTTTGTTAGATTTAGAAAAGCTGCTTTTAACATTTCGTAGTAACAGTTCAAATTTAAGAAAAGTCTAATTCTTTGCAATCATTGTGACTCTTTCGTTATTGTGAACTGAAAGCTTTTTGAAGCTTTTAAAACTTTTGACAGGTACCGACAAAAAAAATCAATTAGCGTTCGAGAAAGCAAAAAGCCGACAAACAAACAATTTTAAAAATTCAAAAAAACATTTCAAAATAAATTATAATAAAAAAAATACTTGTTCATAATGACAAAAAAAAACGGCTGTTACTTTGAAGTTGACAAAATTCGCAAAACGTATTATTGTGAACTTCGCTCTATTGTGATTCTATCATTTTAAATTTGACTTAGTTACAAGTGAGCTGCTTCTAAGCATATATTTAGTTTAGAATTGAAATATGTGTTTTATTACTACTGATTTTTTGTTAAAATCGAATTTAGGCAAAATTGGGTTCTATTACTAAGGGCCAATTAAACTGCTTCAAAATAGTTCTATATTTAGTTCCTCAAACAACCGATAAAGAAAAAGAAACTCATTCTTCGATATATGAGGATAAGGACTTTGATTCTAATAATAGCTGCTTGAATAAAACCTCCTTAAATTTTTAAGGTGAAATAATTCATCTCGCCAAAGGAGACGAAGACGATGAATTTATAATGCTGATAAAGAGAAACTGAAGATAATAGGATTAAAAAGAGGAATTCTTTCCTTCTTATTTCGAAGATATCATTATAAAAATGAATAATGAATTATAATGAATAAAAAATGCATAAGAGAGTAAGAATGAAAAATGCGAAAAGCGAGAGAATAACCATTTCCAAGAAATTCCCTCCTTTAAGCTTCCAATTCGATTACACATTTTGTTTGTTCTTCTTGGCAAATGAAGGTATTTAGTTGTGTCGTTCTCTTTCCGATAAAAATTTTAATATGTTTTTTTCTATTCTTGATTTCTTATTTATTAATGAATTATGAGCTTCGACAGAATGTATAGGTTAGGACGATTCACCAATGTAGGATGTTGATGTGTAATTACTCGTATGATATTCAAAATGTTGATAAAAATGTGTATGACCTGAGAAATAGGTCCTATAGGTTCTGAGGAAAAATTATTAATTCTGGGAGTTCACGTGGAATTTCCAGAAAAGTATCAAGCTGAGGATTGGAGATGGAGACAACGAAAGTGATTCTTTGATCGAGGATCAATTCTCAAAACGCGATCTACATTCGTTTATTTATTTTTTATAAGTTGACTCAATTCACCTTTTCCTGACAAACTGAGAACGAAATTTTTATATTTTTTACTAGCTGACCCCGCGAACCTCATCCCGCCACTCTTCAAATGATGATACACACTGTGGCGTATGAGTACTTTTTTTTATTTGTTTTTTCACCATTGGTATTGTGAGTTTAATTTATTCAATAATTTTCAGTTTCATATCATACACTCACTTTTGTATACGTTTCCTTCAACTTCTAAGGGCTTTTCTTTGATTGTAAAAATATAGCTAGGTAACAGTGTCCATCGATTTAGATTTAGACAATATCTCTTTGCCGCGCAATGACGGTTGTATTTTTAAGTTTATAGCGTCAACATCGACAGTTTTTTGTAGATATTATTAATATGCTGAAACAACGTTTACCGGGTCAGCTAGTATGGTTTTGTGGTTCTAAAGAATCTAGTGCACCAACCAAACGCATACAAAAAAACACTTACATCGGTTCATTCGTTAAGGAGGAGTTCAGTGACATACAGCCGTTCTCAGATTTAATTATAGGGAAAAATAATGTTTGATTGGTCAGATAGTAGGATAAAAAGTATTATATAGCTGTTTCCTGGTTCTTAACTACTTTCCCACGAATTTTGAGACAAATCGGTTCAGCCGTTCTCAGAAATCATTTATATGACAAGACAACGTTGACCGGGTCTCAGCAAAAGTAGAAATAAATTATCAAACATTCATAAAATGATTGAAATGAATGAATGAATGTACAGTAGAGATACAGACTGCGGCGGCGCCACCTGATGACGGGATGATTTGTAAACTTAAACCATCCATGGCGCCACTTGAACGCATACACAAAAAAATCATTCAAATCGGTCCAGCTGTTTAGAATGAATTCATTGACATACACACGTACAGTCGAATTTGTATATACTATAAAGATGTATAGGGGTAACCGGGGATAGTTGGCCTCAGGGGTAAGTAGACTAACTGCCAATAACTTCAAAACAAAACAATTTCTTTGAAAGCATTTGTTTATAGTTTTTCGTATTTGCTTATAGGTTTTAGTGAATACTTTTTAGGAATAAAAGAATTATCGCTATATGTAAGCTTTCACTCAAAACAACATCTTCTGGATCCGCTAGTATACTGAATTATATACTAGTTTCATGTTTCAGTGGAATAGCTACATACATTTCTCAGCTTTCCTTTAAAAGCTGTCAACAGGACAAACCGGGTCCGCTAGTAACGTAAATTTTGAGTCTAAGCAGTTTTTAATGCGTTTGGTGTCCATATGCAAATTTCGTCAAAATCAAAAAAACCATTTACCTAGAAGAAGTCTTGGCTAAGCTTTTTTGTTTGACAACGTCAGTTGGCTTCGCTAGTATTTCGAATTGTAAATCTTACTCATCCTCTTGTTTAGTTGAATACAAACTTGCATTTCTCAACTCTTTTCAAAGAATTTTTCATAGGACATCTAACGAACTAAAGACACATATCATCACTGGTAAATGGGGCCGCTAGTTAGCCAAATTTTTGATATCTTCAACATCGGTTAAGCCATTTTTATAAAATTCGTTGCATTTCTTTTACCATGTTTACAAGAGGTATCGCCCCTTTGTATACCTCTGTTGACTTGAAAAGAGCTTCAACCGACTTGACGCAGCTTCAGGAGCGGAGTTGTGTCATAATTTGTGCTGAAAAACCTTAGTTGAGGAGTTGGTATGGCATTGACAAACTGTCTGACGTTTGTGAGAGTGCAAATGATTTGAACACAAGTTAGGATTTTTTTTTCACTCGTATTCCGACCATCTAGTGCATTTTCTAACTAAGGCCGTCTGCGAATTGGATGAATTGTGGTTAAAATTTTTAACCACTACTGTCACATTTTAGCCTGCTCCGCAGCTAAAACTTGGGTCAAAAATCAGACCCTAATCCAACTCGAGCGCTCGACAAACTTTAGACGACTAAAGCTAAACAGCGTGAATACATTGGAATTAGAACAATTACATCTTTTTTTTCAATTTTGAACCAAATAACTGCTTTCGGTTCCGCTCCAGTTGCATAGGCTTAGGAACACACAAGCAATTTTATCAAAATCGATACACCCGTTCCTGAGGACAAACGAATTAAAGTGTAAGTAAAAATATTTGTTTACTTCCTTTCTACGTACATTACATATGTCGTAGCTCGTAGCGTAGGATACAACTGCTCGGTGCTTCTTCGGTAATTGTGAAGTGTAGTTTTTTTTTTTTATATCTTTTCTTATTTTCTACTATAAGTCTACTGTTCATCATTTTCCAAAACAGCGTTGGATATTAATTTGAAGGATTTCTAGTTTTACGTTTAAAATTTGAAATTAATGTGGATACTATGCCATTTCCACTGTCCTCCTTCTCCTTCATTTTGTGTGTAGATGTAGAATCAACTTTCCAATTTGAGTTAGGGGATGGGGGAACTCATTTCTTATTAATTTCTTAGATTCCAAGGAATTAAAAAGCTATTATCACAGATTATAAATTTATACAGATGTCTCACCCTTATGGCGAGAAATGATATATGAAACTGAAAGCTACCAAAAAAAGAGCTTTTTCCAAAAGCTTTAACACATTCACTAAATGCATTCAAAATCTATTTCCGCTCACCTCATTGCCTATAAATGAATACTTAATCAAGGAAAAAAGCTATCAAAAGCTCCTTGTCTGTTAAGGCTTTGTCTGTTAAAAGCAAAAAACGTTTCATTTTTTTCTGCAGGGATGAGACATCTGTATAAATTTATTATCTGTGCTATTATTGTTGTAATGTTAACAAAAACATGAAAAACAAAAACACCATTTCCAAGGAAAGATAAAATTAAATTATGAAAATGTTTTTTTCGGAAAAGGACTCCGAATCACAAGTTTCGCAGAATTCTATTCAAAATTTATCTCCTCTCCGGATGGCTGATGATTGTGACACACCTTGTTGAATATGAAAAGATTTTATCAACAAAAGTTCCGTTTTCTTGTTTATTTCCTCCATTAATTTTGTCCTCAAAAAGTTTGACGTCCACCGACAAAACAAAAAATACTGAAGTGAGCGTCAATTAACGTTGAAGGACTCCAGCAATAACAACAACAATAAAACCTCAAATCATTTTTGTTCAAACTTATGTACGAACATCGCCATCAGGCCATCACAATCATTAATCTTAATAACCATGAAGTGAATAACCCTTTTGTTTTTGCACTTTCTGCCAAGAAACCACACACATTCTTCTGAAATCCACGAACTAAAATGAAAATCCTGAAATTTATTAAACCCTCTTCCATTCACACTATATGGGCTCCTAAGAAAAATAGTACCAACTAAGACCGACCAACTACAACTTGCAAGGAAAATAAAAACTTCATTATCGCATCCCTGAAGGCAATTTTCGTTCACATTTTAATCCCATTTAATTTTGTCATTTCCTTAACCCTTTTTTATAGTTAGTTAGTTGAGTGAACTAGGCTGATATAGTTTGGTTTGGTTTGAAGAAGGTAATGCTGAACTCCCTTAAGGGTTATGTCATCTCCAACTCCATGAACAAAGAAAAATCTAATTCGTTCCTTCTTGAACGTTAGTTTTGTCGTTGTGCCTTATTTTTTGTTCTTGTCGATTCTGTGTTTGCTGCATGAGATGGGGCAGAAAAATTCTATTAATCTTTGCTCTTTTGCTGACTTTCTGGTGGCTTAGAGGAAATTGAAGGGATAACATCTCGAAAGACGAACAAGCACAAGCAAAAAAAAAATAAACCAAAAACAAAACTTTTAGCTTTCAGAGCAATTAGCTGGGTTAGCTTCTAATATAATGGGAGTTAATTTTAAATTAATGTTTGTTTGACTGTAATTTTGCCCTGGCTGTCAATGGGATGTGGGATCTGGGATGATGGTAAGCATAGGAACGTGTAAATGTATGTAGGAGCTAAGATCTTATCCGTAATCAGGATGTGAAGACCGAGATGAAATGTTCATTGTTCCTAATTGTTTAGTTAAGTGACTGACAGTGATAAGAAGACAATGCTGTGAGACGTAAACAAAGGGATTACTTAATGCGTTTTGAGTGTTCGTAGGGTTGGGGTGTTGGCAGATGAAAAAGCCAGCTCACTTGATGTGTTGAAAATAGTTTCTACCTAACGAAGTCTTGAATTAAGACGATTTGATTCACTGTTTGTAGTTTTAAGCTGGGTTCGCAGTTTTTTATTTAAGAGTCCAGAGACAAAGAACTCGATCGAATCCCTAGCTAGCTTGTTGTCTCAACTTTGTCACGGTAACTTGAGGTCCCCTCCCACCTGTGACTTAGACCTGAATAAAACTTTTTAAAACACGATTTAATTAAATTCAGTAAGTTATGAGATGCCTTAAACTCAAATAATAAACTGGGATCACATTTTTCAATGATATTCAAGCTCTATTTTTTTATATTCTCTATTGACTTACAGTTCCGAACCCTAACCATATAAACGTCACCCCAAGAACCGCCTATGCACTGACTTTAAACTTCGTCAATAAATATTAGCATTTGAAAGTATGCAATGTATCTTTCAATTATTCTGCTCCAGTAAATTCATATTCCACCACTTAAACTTCTTTTTTTTATCACCAAGTTTACGTTATCCCAAATTTAAGGAAGTACGATTCACCCTCAACTTAAACACCGAAAAGACATTTTTCTACCCTCAACATTTATTTGAGGAAAAATGAAAAAAGAAAAAAAAACAAACCACAAGAACGGCATAATTCCCCAATATCAAAACAACAAAAAAAAAAGTAAAATAAATCCAATACCATTCGCCATCCTTGTGGATTGACTTTGAAGGAAGGAAACCAAACCCACAGCATCATTAGTGCAGGGGACCTAAGGGCAGCAACACACACAAAAAAACACCTCCGTTCCCCAATTCTTCACACTTAAGAGTCTCACGAGCTTACATATGCAGAAAGTCAACGTTCACCGTGCGTATACGTCGGTCGTCGTCATCCTTTACGGTCGCTTGTCACGTTTGAAGGAAAAAAACCAAGGAACCATGGATAATCCCCCTTCGAATGTTTCCTGATTCGTTCTTTCTTTTTCAAAACTAATCGTACCCCAGGATTTGTGCCAGCACCATAACCGTCTTTATTCTCAGGACTTGAAGTATTTCCCTTGAGGGGAGTTGTGAGTATGATTTTTTTTTCGAATTTTAAAATGCTCGGAGCTATGGGACAAGTATTGGGCTCGTGTATAAAATCTAGTTAAAATTACCGTGAAGTAAAGTTAATCCTTAC
This sequence comes from Sphaerophoria taeniata, assembly GCA_943590905.1. Lineage (NCBI taxonomy): Eukaryota > Metazoa > Arthropoda > Insecta > Diptera > Syrphidae > Sphaerophoria > Sphaerophoria taeniata. The sequence goes on along the minus strand of OX016540.1, from coordinate 16,110,385 downwards.
GAGGACTACGGGTCAATGACTCTTAAGAAACAGATTCCAAGCATAGGTGGGAGTAATTGAATTTGATGAATAAATGCAAGACAGCAGCGTAGAAAAAGCAGCCTTAGAAAAATTGTAGCAAGTAGCTGCGACGCATATTTCCACTCTTAAAAATGTTGTTAATGTTTTTTTTTTTGAAAATTCTGAACTGCAACTGTAATCAACGTGAACATTAACCACTTGACTTTTCGAGAAAGTTTAAATATTTATATGCGCTTATTCTAGATTTTCAGTGCCTGAAGTTGAATGTTTGATGACTTCGTTTGTGTGTGTTGCCAAACTTGAGGATAAGAATGGCGTGTGAATTAGAATCGAGTGTGGGGTTGTAGTTATAAGGAACTTCCTTTTTCCCACGACTATATGACGACAGGACAACGACAGCGACAGCGACAACGACAACTGACAACCAAACTAACAACGTCAACGAATGGGTTGCCTTCTTGTTGCCCCTTGGCTCATGATGAGGTCTTGAATAATTTATAAAATTTTGCTGACGTCAAGTATTATATCTAACTTGTCCTACCTCCATTGCTACATTTATTTGTAATTTTTGTATGCTCGAGGCGAGCTTTGGCACTTCGGATTTTGATTTCGTTTTGAGGAGGAAGGTTCTCTTTGTTGTTGTTTCCACGAAGGTTAGGTACATTTTTTCTTAAATTGGACCTCAATTATTTAGTTCTGAGTTGCAATTTCACTTATTTATAATTTTGTTTCTTTCGATTTCTATAAAGGAAGGTAGGTACGCATACAATAATTCTAAGAAGAAAATTAGAACAGTTGCTCATCTTGAATGGTAATGAGTTTAATTTTCAGTTTTCATACAAGACCAATTATTTCTCACAACTCATTCATAAGTTAAGTAACCAGATATCTCAAAAGAAGGAATACAATGGGTTTTCCTAAACCTACTTCCATTACGTCACACAATCGCGAAAGATCCAGAAATTTTCATAGCTCCCTTTAGCTTTTGCCTATTGGTCGATAACTCTTAGGCTGTCCAGACTCCAGAGCCATGTGCTTCTAGTCGTCCAGCTCTTCTTAACTTCTTTGAAAACTTCTACACTCCAAAAATATTTATTTTAAAGATTTTACCACAATTTATTCACATTCACACTTACTGCGCTACAGTCCAGGTAGGACCAGGGCCTCATCCAACAAACCCCCCGGGTTGGATGCGTAGGCTCTACGAGCCGGAGCATTATTTTCCATTCGCTCTACGTGACCCAGCCATCGTAGTCGTTGGACCTTAACTTTTCTGGCTTGGTCAGTGTCGCTGAGCAGCTCATACAATTCTTAGCCTCCATCTCAAGACTCACGAACGCTCCACTGACATCACGCTGTGCTCTTCCAATCATGTCAATGTCGTTTGCGTTTCCTAGTAGCTGGACGGACTTTTGAAAGATTGTGCTTCTGGTGTTGACGTTGGAGTTTTGCACAATCTTTTCAAGAATGATGTTGAAGAAATCGCATGACAGCGCATCGCCTTGTCTTAAACCTTTTTTGACATCAAATGCGTCCGTTAGGTTTTTTCCGACCATAATGGAACAGCTTCAGTTTTCCATTGTCATCTTACACAGACGGACGAGTTTTTCTGGGATGCCAAAACTAGACATTGCTATATATAAATGGTCTCTATAGACGCTGTCATACGTGGCCTTAAAATCGATGAAAAGGACTTTCCTGTTCTGAAGCCACACTGATAAAGACCTATCAGGATGTTGACGAGAGGCTTCAAACGTTCACACAGCAGGGCTGACAAGATCTTGTAGGCGATGTTAAGGAGACTTATACCTCTGTAGTTGGTGCAGTTCAGGGGATCTCCTTTCTTGAGGATCGGGTGTACGATTCTGAGGTTCCATTCGTCGGGCATGCTTTCCTCCGGCCAAATTTTGCAGATGAGCTGGTGCATGCTCCTAACCAAATCATCTCCAGCTGCTTTGTACAGTTCGGCGGCTAGCCCGTCTGCTCCAGCGACTTTGTTTGACTTAAGATTAGATATTCATTTCACATTCATACACTCAACCAAAAACAGTAGGAATAAAGTCTCTTGGGCATGGGAATTCGAAGCAAGAAAGAGAGAGCACTATACTTTTAAGTGATTGAACATTGAAGTAATAAGTAGATAACAATTTCAACTTTGCGTGATTGTATATTTGGTTCTCTGTAAACCAACTCAATAAAGACGTATTATTTTCAAAACATTTCAAACTTTTTATAAAAATTGCCAAGGCAGACAACAATTCAGATTAGGTACATTCTCTAATGGATTAGAAAAAAAAGAAAAGAAAACAAATAAAAGCTCTTCAATTCCCCGTTTCATTAAAATCCCCCTTCAACAATATCAACATCATTCGCTTTGATGTGATGTCGTTTCCCGTTCAATTCAATTTCAATATGTTCTATCAGAGGCCAGACAAAATCCCCCATTATAGAGGTGAATGTCCAGAATTTGCAAGGCTAAACCCTTTCAACACCTGTGATTCTTTTTTTGTAAAGGTACCTTACCTACTATAGCCATTATAAGTACTTGCTCGTGGTTTATCCAATTTCGAGTCTGCATACATCCTGACTTTCGAAACCACCTATTGAAGCGCAAGTGATTAGCCATAATGACCCTTAACTGACGCCCGCCCATGCAAACGTTTTTGGATCTAATTTCGTCTATCAGACTCTATAACCTGGGCTAAACGAACACAATTCCCGTTTATGTCTATTATAGGGAGGCGGTAGAGCTATAGGTAAGCTTTATATGCAAATCCACTTGCCCTCTCATTTGGAAAATGAAAACATGAATGTGACGAGAATCGAAGTATAAAGAAAGAAACCAAAGCAGTCTTCCCTTTTCAAACCAAGAACAATGTCCGGTAGCATGATCAGGACCAAAGACTAGCGAACTGTCCTACATTGGAATGGATTTTTGTTTTTCTTTTTTTTATTGTAACTCGAGACTAAGAGTCTAACAGTATCTATCTAAGGGAAAACTTTTGAGCGTCTATATAAAACCTTTTTCCATACAAATTTAGAGAGATATCCTAATCGATATACATCTATGAACAAGTGTGTTTGAAAGGATGTCTAGTTCATAGGTCAGAAGGAAAATTAATTACCAAAAGGTTTTTCCTATGTCAAGTCTTTAGTTTCTACACTTCGTTTTACCCTTGAGAAAGGTTTAACAAAAATAGACGACACACGAGACACAAGAGCCAGAAGCTTAGCACCACATTTTCAAAGTACTTTACGTAATCCTTTTAGTACATAGTTACATGCAATAATGCAATTGGTTTTTTTCTTCTAACTAAGCTGGGAGGAATAAAAGTTCAAAGAAGAAATGGGAAGACACATTTTTCTATTGATTGCATTTGGGGAGGGGTGTGAGAAATCGTATGACATGGCAGAGCAATTGCATTCCTATTTAGACAGAACGAAAAGCAGTTTTTTTTAATTGATTTTTGCAAGCAAGGACCTTAAGCAAATTTCTTCAAACTCAGTTTGTGCAGAATGAATTAAATAATAAGTCGAACAGGATGTTATGTTTTGGTGTTTCCAGAATTTCTTCAAATTCAGATCGATACAAAAGTTGCCTTAATTACACTCAAGGTGGTCAATTCCAATTTTCGATGATTTTATCGAGCATTTCGACCTGTATGTTTCATTAACGTGACGTAACGGCAGGTCTTGAACTTTTTCTTCACCGCCAACTCGTTAATTTTACATTACATTTACGTTTACATTTCAAAGTACTTCGCACATAAATGTAACGAACTACAGACACATAGCAGCACTGGTGACTGAGACCATCGGCTGGGACAGAACAAGACATACAACAGAGAGAGACAGATAGACACATAGAAAGAAAGCACACATAACAGAAACCTACGTGGCTCAGAGGAGGAGACTAAGATTTGTATTGTCTCATGTTATCGCACAGGTGGCCTCAGATAAGTTGGCGATTTTTGTAGAAAAAGAATGCTGCTGAAGCTGGGGTTTGAACCCGTAGCGTTCGGCTTAGCAATCCACTACTCTATCCTCTGAACCATGGCCACCTGCTCGTTAATTTTGTTTATTATCGTAGCTCAACAATGACCAAAATTTCGATTGAAAACACGGTATTCAAGAGCCCAAACACTGAAATGGCAACGAGCGACGTACAGGAAAGTGGCTTGGCTTCAATTCTGGCACGAACTGTATTTTGTACACTAGCAAACCAAAATTACGTAAAATGGTCCAATTTGTTCCGAATCGATTCCTGGCAGTTTTCACGAATACTCGCAGCTAGTGCGTAGTGCCATTATGTTTTCAATACTTAGTGCTAGAATGTATGTCTAATGAGTCGACCAGCCTCCAGTCGGTGTTCATACGCTCCACATGCATCTCTTCTTTGAAGATGTTGCGTTGTAATTCTTTTCATCATGTAATGTCAAACAATGCTAAACAAAACCAATATATGACAGTTTGACACAACTTACGCGTGTTCTGTTGAAAAAATCTTATAGAAAACAAACCTCTAGAATCTAGAGTCTATTAGATTGGTCACCCGTCTACTACATGGCAGATGCAACGAGGAGGAACCGGCCCGGGAAGTCTTTTGAACAAAATATAGTTGGGGACAGCGCCTTAGACAAAATTTGATTACCGTTTGGGAGTCATACAAAACAATGAAGGTTCCTCGATTTTTTTAATGAATTCAAAAAAAAAAAAACGCTTATCTATTGTTCCTAGGTCGTAGAACGTTAGAGAGAAATCGTAAGTGCCGTTCTTAAGAACAACTGACTAGAAAAAAACTGTCTGGAGTTCTGAAGAAACAAAATGTGATTCCAAACCCATAATTCTCAAAAGCTCATTTCCAAACTTAAAGTCAAACAATCCCATTGGAAAAGCTAACGGACGCATTTGATGTCAAAAAAGGTTTAAGACAAGGCGATGCGCTGTTATGTCTTCGACATCATTCTTGAAAAGATTGTGCAAAACTCCAACGTCAACACCAGAGGCACAATCTTTCAAAAGTTCGTCCAGCTACTACGCTCATACGCAGACGACATTGACATAATTGGAAGAACACTGCATGATGTCAGTGAAGCGTTCGCGAGTCTTGAGACGGAGGCCAGGAAGATGTGTCTAGCGGTTAACGATTTCAAGACCAAGTTAATGCTGTCAACAAGAAAGGACAACTAATATCGACGTCTTGGAGCAAACGTCAGCATAGACAGATTTTACTTCGAGGGAGTTAAGGACTTCGTCTACCTAGGTTCCGCTTTCAACTCAGACAACAACACCAGCGCTGAAATCAAACAAAGAATCACTCTTGCCAATCGCTGCTTCCTTGGACTTAGAAGGCAATTGAGTAGTCAAGTCCTCTCTTGAACAACTAAAGTGACACTCTACAAATGGTGCAAAGACATGGACCATGACAACATCCGATGAAAACGCTTTGGGCTGCTTTGTGGGAAAATTTCTTCAAGTGATTTTTGGTCCTGTCTGCAGAAATGGAGACGAAGATTCAATCGAGGACTGTACGAGCTGTTCAACGACACTGGCCTAGCCAGAAAAGTTAGAGTCCAACGACTTAGATGGTTGGGTCATGTAGAGCGAATTGAAAAGAATGCTCCGGCTCGTAGAGTCTTCGAGTCCAACCCGGAAGCACATCGCAGAAGAGGAAGACCGGGACTCAGGTTGAGCACACAGGTGATAGAGGACCTGCACAAACTGGGCGTGCGAAACTGGAGATAGTTAGCTAGGGACCGAGCTGGCTGGAGACGTTTGTTGGATGAGGCTCTGGTCCAAACTGGACTGTAGAACTGTAGTGCCCCCATAAGTAAGTAAGTAATCCCATTTACATTCCTCGTAGACAAAATAAATCCATTTTAAGTTTATTTATCAATTCAAAATCACTTCCTAAGTATTCATTAGGAACTAAGCATTTCTGTTACCCTACTTTGGGTTAATTTTTCAATCACCCAGTAATTCCTTAATCAATCGCTCGTTTGCCTGATAATCCACTTTCATCACCAACTCGAATAAATAAAATTCTCAATTTCAACACATCCGGAAGAAAATTCCTCCATTAATATCATTAAATAGTTTACCCACTAAGTCAATTCCAAAATGGTCCAAAAGTACACCTCCTTAGGCCTTTCGAGGAACATATTACTTCCAAGGAAAAAAAAACTTTAATATTCCTTTCTTCAATGTCTACTAACACACAAAACCAACATAAGGGCTCTTAAAACAACTTTCTCACAACCACCCCAGTCCCATTACCTCGAGCTTCAAACTAATCCCTAAAACATGGCTATAACTCCAAGTCTAGAAAAGCACACAACTCGTGATGAACCTTTAACGTTGCCATTCAACCATGTCGCTCTATAGTGTCGTTGAAACGTTTTAACCTGGTTCTCTTTAGAAATGGCGTAATATAGTATCCTCAACGCTTTTCGTAGACTTCCTATATTTCCATTCCATTGAGCAATTTGTTACACCTTTCTAAGCAATATAAGCTTCGTAAACAGTTAGTAGGTACGGGTGCTCTATAGATATGAACAATTTTCGTATAGAAATATGTGCAAATGTTTGGTTAGGCACTAGCTATAACTAATCCATGTTACATGTTTCTTGAGTACGAGTTCGTTGGTAGGTACACCATCGATAACCGGACCAATCCTTACACACCATTTCTAATACCCCAACGGGGCATTAAGCATTTCCTCTTTGTTTAATAAAGGAAGAAAAAGAAAAAGCTCGAAAGACTGGTGAAACCAAAAAGAAAAAAAATACTATAAGAAACGGCAGTTCCAGGAAATGATTATGTCGCAACCACCCCCTTAAGCAATAAACCAATCCATCCCCCGGGGTCGATGCGAGGGTGTGAGACTTAATTCACATGTTCACCAAAGAAAAAATTCGAAATGCAACCCTTGCGTCTAACCAACTACGTACGCAATTCAAATTCTAGCAAGCCCACAGACCTTTACAGACATCAGTCAATTCATATCACGCATTCAGGAAACAACATCAAACACAAACAATTCCCCATATAAGAAGCCTTTTCTATGCCAACGAACGTGCAAACCCTTTGAGAAAGTATTGTGGGCTTTAAGGAAACCACCCTCGCAAATTTCATTACTTACCTTGCCATTTTGATGAAAAAATTCTTCCAAATCTAGGTTGAGTTAGTAAATAATTGAGGTTCGGAAAGATGTTTTTCGAGACTGTCTAAAGTTTTTCTAAGCACAAATCCAAAACACAACACGATATTTTTTTGACAAAGAACAACACTTCAAGTGACACAAAAGTTTCACTCCGAACCGACAGAAAAGTATTTTTTTTCTTCTAATCAAATTACCCGCTATGTATCGATTGTACTTATAGAATTCCTAGGTGCTGACAAAAACACCCCAATTTTAATTTATTCTGCCCCTAGGGGAGCCGTAAAGTTAATTCCTTATGCCCGATCGCCTGTAGTTGTCCGTTTCGTATCGGTCGTCTACGTTGATGATGTACGCAACACAACAACCAAAAACCACATCAATTTTTCGACCACAATAATCGAGTTTCCTTCATTACACACGATTATTAGAACACATTAATTATTCCGACAACATTCGTATGCTATCTCTTTCGCACCATGCCTTATAATTACTTGTCATAATTCATGGCTGGAAGAGAATCGTTGAACTTACTTTAACGAAAAAACCAAAAAAACTGTCGGAATCCAACAATGACAGTCAGTCGAACGTTTAAGTAATTGAAAACCGTTAAAAACGTCCTGTAACAACCGATTGTCGCCAAATTCGTCCTCAAACTGAATTCAGTCAAGATTTTCGCCTACCAAATCAATGTGTTAATTTTTTGTTCGTATGTGGTGAATAAAAAATAAAAATGCACCGAGGTGAATACGATGCAGTTTGACAGCACTGACAGATGTGACATTTAAATGCGCATGACAGCTCTCTCTCTCCTAGCCACGTGATCCTTTTTGCTGGCCGTTTTTTAGTGTTCCTTATTTTGTTTTCTTTTTTCTCTTTTGTGCAATGCACACTCCCCTCAACGCCAAAAAATAATGCAATGCAAACATTTGCTTCTGTTAATAACACAATGCAAAAGCCGCCATGATAATAATTGAAAGACGAAAATTCTAAAGAAAATGGCTGACGAAGAATGAGCAGGGGGTTGACGACATATAAATAGCTAGATGGCGCTTAATGTGGGGACAAACTTCTCTTTTTTTCTCAATTGTCTTGCGAGTTCTTTCCTCTGGCGTTGCGAGCACTTGAATGTCAAGGTGGCTAGATATCTAAAGAACCGTTTTTTTCCATGTTGTTGTTTTGCTCAATGTCAAACAAAAACTATAAGAATCTATGAAAGGGTCCCAGTAACGGTAAATGGACAATCGTTAAGTAAGGTGGTTTAGTTCTGCTTCGATGGCACTTTACTCCTTGACTTGACTTGGAAAATGGGTGAAGCACTTTAATTGTAAAGGAAACTATGTGAAACCGACGACTAATAAAACACTCCTTGAAAAGAAAATGTAGGAAATTGTAGAAAAATGAAGGCATTTGTCATTGAACGAAGGCGAATTGTAATGGTGGTGAATAGCACGTTGTCAGAAGGATGGTTGGGGGATACAATATATGAAAAATAATAAAGGATATTTTTGTGTGACATTGGAAAAGGTTATGTGGTTAAATAATGTGGGTGTTTTGAGACTGCAATGAATTTATTGATTGTTCTTGAATTATTATGCAAGGACTGTTAAACCGATGGACACACACGAGGTCGATGCAGGGATGAATCACGATGCTTTCAATGTCACTAATAATAAAACATGGTCAGCTATTTTATCTTGTGGGAGTGACCTAAGAGCAATTATTGCAAACACGTGGGATTTTTTTGTATAATCGTGTTTAGCTGAAATTTTGATATTTCAAGGTTTGTTATCTGCGACGAGATGAGACTGAAGAACGCTTCAAAAGGAAGTACCATGCAAATGGTGCGTTAATAAAATTCGTTAACTATACCTAACTTAATTGTCTAACAAAATCGTTGACGTGTCATTGTTGGGATTCGTTGGAAATAGTTGAAATCATTTCAGAACGCGTTTTGGCGTTGATCTGTCAAATAAGAAAAAGAAAATAAATCTTATTTTTGAGGTTAGATTTATTATGTTTCTGCCGTAAAAACTTTGAACTAAATACAAATTCTTGATTTCAAAACATAAACGAGCAAATCACTTTGAGAGATCAACATGAGTTAACAATAGTTACGAAGTGTAAATATTTGACACTTTAGCAATGCGTTTCAGGGATATTCGAAGGGAAGACACAGTGCATTCAAGAGAACACAAGCTTCCACAGCAACCTCTGTCTATCAACTCCTACTCTCCACCTCCCCGCGGTGAACATCGGGTACCCAGTACCTCAACCGAAGATTGGGTTTCAACCCCAGTGGGAAGTTGTTGGTGGCAACAAAGATAGAGAGGGGGAGGAGGTATGCGTCCACTTAGGCATGCCTCCTTTTCAACAAGCGGCAGCGGAAGAACTCCAAAGATGGAATCAACGGTGGCGTCTACAGTTCCAGTCAGGATGAACTACTTAGTGAACAACTTATAGGGCAACTACGACATATTCGCAGCTCAGGCGGTTTGGCCAGCTCTTAGTTTTAGACTCCAGGTTGGGAATCGTGAAAATATAGATCCGAACCACTAACAAACCTCGGATACGGACGGAATTAATGATGACGACCCACGCAAACGATTTTAGAACAACGTGTTTCGATTTTGCACTTGGAATATTAGGTATCAGACCACGTCCAGTCGAACAACTAGGGAAAGCCCTTGACTGCTATAAAGCAGATATAACCGCCATCCAAGAAATTCGATGGGAATGGGAAGGTCCGGGCTTACGTAAAATGAACAACTGTTATATCTACTATAGCGACTGCTACCGGGAGCAAAATCAGAGTCTATTTGGATGTGGTTTTGTAGTTGGGACCCGACTCAGGAGGAAGGTCTTGAGTTTCAACTCAGTGAATGAGCACATCATTTTTTTTTAGGTCCTGTCTGCTTAAATGGAGAATGGAGACGAAGACTGTACGAGCTGTTCAGTGACACTGACCTAGCTGGAAAAGTTAAGGTTCAACGACTTAGATGGTTGGGTCGTGTAGAGCGAATGGAAAATAATGCTCTGGCTCGTAGAGTCTTCGAATCTAATCCGGAATGACGTCGCAGAAGAAGAAGACCGCGACTCAGGTGGAGCACACAGGTGGTAGAGGACCTGAACTAACTTGGCGTTCAATACTGGAGACAGCCAGCTAGGCTGGAGACGTTTGTTGAATGAGGCCCTGGTCCGACCTGGACTGTAGCGTCACCATAAGTAAGTATTAAGTAAGTAATGCTCGAAGAAAAATAGTTGGCGATGTTGATGACCATGACCGTGATGTGCGAGATGGAGTTGAACCCAATTAATTCACCTGCCTGCTGACCTCCTACAACTTTTAACTGTTCCTAATATTAACCACTGAGAAGCCTGAAGTTCAATCAATAGAAAAAGAAAAAATTGCAATACAAAACAAAAATAATAAAAAAAAACATCGCAGCAGTCAACTTTAAATTACATAAAAAACAAAAACAAAAATAGCCAAACACAGCACAAGTGAGTACCTTCCTTTCTTCTTTCTTCCTCTTGATCTCAACAGTTGCTTGACTTACCATATGCATTGCATTGCAATGAGTTTTTTTCGCTCACGCAATGTAAGTATATGGTGAGTCGGCAATAACGGATGAATAGAGAAATTACAATTTGAACTACAGGGTCGGATCGACTCACGTTGCCGTTAAGGCATAACACTAACGGGGGCGCTGTTTCGTAAAGATACCTTTTGTTCATAGGGAAATTTTTCTTAGATTTTCGTCTGTTTTGGTTTTTATTTTTTAAATTGCAATGACTGAAGACTTCAGAGTCGATTATTGTAATATTTGCGGGCTTCGAATAAATTTTCTGGCTGCGTACATCCACACTGTATCTAACAGGCCAGCTGTTTTGGCACTAAGTGAAACCCAAATAGGTGAGAATTCCGATCCTACTGAATTTCTCATTCATGGGTATAGCTTAGTGCCATTATTCTTTCCCCACCATGGTCTCGCCGTTAACATTAGGAGTGATGTAGCTTATCAGTTCTTGCCTCAATATGGACGTTGCTCCAACTCTTTTTTTAATTTTTTTTTCGTCAATAAGCACATCATTCACTACTGTTTTCTCTATCGAAGCCCAAACCTGGACAGAGCTTCAACTTCTCTTGAATTTGACGCTCTGTCTGACTCCATACAATGAATTGTATCCTTGTATCCTCACACTGAAATCGTTATTACGGGTGGTTTCAACGTACACAATTCTTCGTGGCTTCTCCATTCGGGCCCGACAACACCCGAAGGAATGTGTGCCGAGATCTTTGCTGAGTTTAACCACCTTACTCAGCTTGTCACTGAGCCTACTCGAATATCTGACATTGATGGCCAAGCGGAAAATACTCTTGACTTGTTCCTTACGTCTGACCCTGATAAATACACTATCCGTGTATTATCGCCTCTAGGCAGATCAGACCATAGTATCATATCCGCAAATTTCTCGTGTCAAACTAATCCAGTTAGAGAAAGAACTCCGAAGAAAACCGTTTGGCAATACGAGAAAGCCAACTGGGACGGTCTCAATAACTTCTTCCGGATCTTTAACTGGTCACTATGCTTCCTTGATAGTGACGTAGACTCCAGCGCAGATATGATTACTAACATGATTATTTTGGGAATGAAAACTTTTATCCCGAATAGGGTTAAAAGCATCAAACCCAAGGAAAAATCATGGTTTGACTCAAGCTGTAAAGAGGTTATCAGGGAAAAAGAAGTAAAGTTCCGGTGTTTTAGAGCCAACCCAACTGAGGAAAACCGGAACAAGTTTAAACAAGCCAGGAAGGCCTGCAATGCCCATATTCGACGGATCAAATTTTTATATGACCAAAAATTAAGGCAGAAAATACTGCAATGTCCCAAAGGCAGTAAGAACTTTTGGTCATTTGTGAAAAATATGAAGAATTCTTCTTCTTCCTCGGTCCCTACGCTCGTTGATAGTGATACTCCAGTTGTTAGCTCTCTCGCGAAAGCTAACCTTTTTGCTAGGCAGTTCGCCTCCAATTCTACGCTGCCAGAGAGTGTCATGACTCCTCCAGCTATTGAGCGCGTCAATGATTCAAATCTTCTTCCGCACTCGTGCTGTGGCGAGAGTCCTAAAAGATCTCAACATACATAAATCCGCTGGTCCGGATGGTATCCCCGCTATTATTCTGAAGAGGTGTTCTTCTACGCTGGCAAAACCCTTGCGTAAGCTTTTCCATCTATCCTATTCTTCTGGGCTCGTCCCGAGCAGTTGGAAAACAGCATTTGTCCAGCCAATCCAAAAAAAAGGCGAATTCTTCTCCCTCCAATTATCGTCCGATTGCACTTACGTCCCTTCTTTCTAAGGTCATGGAAACGCTGATAAACTATCAGCTCAAGAAATATCTCGAAGACCGAAAGCTTCTTAATGACCGGCAGTACGGCTTTCTCAGCAACAGGTCCACTGGTGATCTGATGGTATATCTCACCGAACAGTGGAACAAATCTTTACATCGTTTTGGAGAAAGTAAGATTGTTGCACTTGATATTTCAAAGGCATTTGATAAAGTCTGGCATCTTGCTCTTTTATCGAAAATGCGTGCTTACGGTATCGACAAATCCCTCCTTCGTTGGATTAGAAATTTTCTTTCGAACCGTTCTATACAAGTTGTACTGGACGGATTCAAGTCTGAAACCCTCAACATAAATGCTGGTGTGCCCCAGGGCTCCGTTTTGTCTCCGACCCTCTTCCTCATTTTCATTAATGATCTCTTGTCTGTAACTTCTAATCCAATTAATTGTTTCGCTGACGATAGTACCCTTAGCTTTTCATATTCGTTTCCAGACTCACATCCTTCCTCTCCGGATATGGAACTGCAACGGCAAAATATGATAAGCTCATTAAACTCTGACTTAAACAGCATTGTACTATGGGGAATACAAAATCGCGTAGAGTTTAATGCGTCGAAAACTCAATGCTGTCTTGTATCGTCGAAGCGAGATATACCCCCCTTGCCACTATCCATGAGTGGCACTTGCATCAATGAGACCGAACATCTCGAGATTCTCGATATGTGCATCACTCACCACCTCTTGCGGAACGAGCACATATGTGATGTGGCCAAAAATGCCGCAAGATGTTTAGGTTTCTTAAGGCGATGCAAAAAAATTGTTTCACCTTCTGATCTGGCTACCATCTACAAAACCTACATACGTCCTAAGCTTGAGTACAATTCCCACGTCTGGGCTGGTGCTCCAGTGACGTACTTAAATCTCCTGGACAGTATCCAAAAAAGAGCATTCAAAATGTTTGGTTACAATACCATCGTTGAGTCATTTACATCTCTAGAACATCGGCGTAATGTCTCATGTCTCACCCTGTTTTACCGATACTTCAACGGTATATGCTCTAGTGAAATAGCCAGTTGCATTCCTCCCCTTAAGACATTCAACCGTAATACCCGCGCCTCCAGGAATGCCCATCAGTTCACCCTCGAGCCCAATTTCGGACGTACTGTTAAGTACAGAGAATCGTTCTTTAGCCGTACTACGCGAATGTGGACCTCTCTTCCACACTCTGTCTTCCCCAGTCATTGTAATATTGAAGAATTCAAAACCAATGTTCACCGACACCTCCTTTTAGATACTCTATCCTTTCCCTAATGCTCGCACTGTGCTCTTGGCATATAAAGGGTAATGAGAAAAATCCCTTGAGTGCGCGTTGATTATAAAAAAAAAAAAAATCAAAAACCTTTTCCTTGGCTACGCTACTCAGTGTTAATGAAAATGTTCTAAATGTCAAATCTCTTTCGGCCTTGTATTTACCTCAGACTCTGATTCTATAAAAAGAACACCTTCAGGAAATCAATAAAATTAATAGAATATTGATGAAGAACGCAATCGATTTTATTCACCCCGATGTTTTTCCGTATTCGCAAATAATCAAACACCCAAAGGTCAAACTAAGAAAAAAATCACATCTCATAGCGTATTCCATAGAGTCTAAAGCAGTTTTCTTGGCACTTTATACATGTTATTCGTTAGACCATAAAACCAAGTCTTTGGTTATATTTTCCTATTCCTTAGACAAAAGCAATAAGTTAAAAAAATCGAGGTCATAGGAGCATTTAACAAGAAGACAAAAAGAACCTGAAAAAAGCCGCATTTTCGTTATTATATCTTTGACCTAATTTCGCAAAACTTTCTTTCACCATAGTGTCGTCCATTTTCCTATTTTTTTTTCTGTCGTTTTTTTTTATGCCACACCACAATTTTATTATCTTTGTATGGGCTTCGAGCAGTGTGAATCGCTTCGTTCCATAATTTCCGGCATCAGAAACTGACATTAAATGCCTCAGCTCTTTTGTGTCACTGATGTTGACATTTAACACATCAGCAATATACAAAAAAAAGGACACGACAAAACGAAACGACTTCAACTACACGTTATGACGACGACAACGTTAGTAGAGCGATACACCCTCAAAGGATGCATCCACTTCGAGTACTATAAAATGCAAACATCAGGGTAAAAGGACATAATGGCTGAAAATTAAAGGGACAGAGGGATTTTTTTCCCCGTCTGCATTTACGGTTTTTTAAGTGAATGTCTCTATTCCCTGTGATAACTTTGCAACTTATATGGTATAGTTTTAGGTGGCATCATCAGTTTTTTGTGCTTAAGTCATTTTGACAGCGACAATAATGCAGAAATTTAAGTGCTCTGATGCAATTCACCTGACAAGTCTCCCACCCACACAACAAATCAAGGTCGATGCAATTCCGATTTCCGGTTTGCTGCTGAGGTATGCTTTCAGGCAAATAATGTTTATTGCCTCCTCTTTGTAGGCAATTTAATTTGTTCAAGTGACAGTTTTGTCCTTTTGGATAGATCCTTAAGCAATGCTTTTGACTTTTGAGGTTTAATTAAAAGCTTAAAGGCAATTTATTGACAACCATAAACTGTATTAAATCTTTCAAATGTCTGTTGTTATTGTGGTGCGAAGCAGTCCCCCTGAATTGGCCTGGGTATTATTTCATATCCTTTCAGGAAAGATAACATTTGGCAGGATTGTTTGCAGTAAACAATTCACAAAATTATGTGTATGATGACAACTTGTGGCTCTTTGTCCGGAAATAACGTTTGGATATCACTTCAGGATTATAGTTTTTGATGTGTGTCTGTGTATGCAGGGGGACTCCTTGAACGTGTGATGATGATGACCAAAGCTCGAAATGATAAGAGCAGCTGAATGCAAATAACCTTTGTCAATGTCGGAAGGATGCAAAATGCAAAATGTAATGCCTTACATTATGGTATATGCAGCTTGGTGAGGAAGTGCAGTAAGGAATGTGTGTATGTGTTGAATCAAATGACAACCGGAAGCAAAGAAATTGAAGTAAACGAAAACTTGAAAGTGTCTTATTTACTTGACGTCTTTACTTACTTACTTAAGGTGGCGCCTCATTCCGCTGTAGACTTGGGCCTCAATCAACAGTCTCCGCCAGCCAGCTCGGTGCCTTGCTAGCTAAATTGCTTTCTTAGCCCAAGGAAACAGCGATTAGCAAGAGTTATTCTTCGTCTGATCTCGGCGCTGGTGTTAACCAGGGGTTTGGTGGCATGTGCTTTCCACGACGAATCCGCACGTCTATTAAGCTGGCAAACCAATATGGGCACAAACGATTGGGACCTTTACCATAATAATGTGTTCTTTATGTGTTAATTATGTGTGCAGTTCGCGATTTTTGTGCTGATCAATTTTTGTATATATATAAAAGTATGCCACCTTAATATTAAGCTAGCACAACTTCTACATTTCCCAACAGAATTCAATGAAACCTAGACCATAATTATGTGTAATTTATGTGTTAATTATGTGTGCAGTTCGCGATTTTGGGGCTGATCAATTTTTGTATATATATAAAACTAGCAGTTGCCCGCGACTTCGTCCACCTCTCCCTCGTCCACCGGCCAGAGTATCATCTCGACTTGTGCATCATGCGCGCGTGGGAATTTTGTTCGGAAGTTATTGTAAAATTGCATTGCAGTCAACTCTCCCTAGGTCGTAATTCTCTTGAACTTGAAAAATTTGAGCATTTTTTATGATTCCCTTCAGTTGTTCATACTTAAAGCATTCCCTTGGGTGAACTCTCCCTAATTCTAATATCTCTCTTACTTCTGCATCGTTTTTTTTCGTTAAGTAAATTTTTTTTTCTTTAAACTGAGCATATTTTTTAGTTAAGAAGTACATAAAATGATATTGTTTAAACACAATAATCTGCACAAATAGTGCAATCAATCACATTCACAAATCAATTGAACTCTCAAAATTCTAATTTGAGCAGTTATTAGGCCAGTTCCACCTAACAACATCTCACTGAGATCTCAATGTCACCTTGACTGAGGCAAAATCATTTGGTGCCTTGGTGGAACATAATTCTCAGTTATCATTGAGATTTAATGGTTACCTTACTAATTGTTGCTGCACATATGTCAGCCACGTCAAATAGCTGAGTGAGAAATCGAATCCAAAATAATTTCATCTCAGATATCTCAGAAAAAAATCTCAGTTCTCACATTTCCACAGATTCTTCGCTGCTATTGGTCGCAGCTTAATTTTAAGTAGAATAAAGCCTAAAGCAGTTGCCCGTAGCTTAGTTGGTAAGTGCGTTGGCTGCTAAGCAGAACGTCGTTAGTTCGAGTCCTACTCAGGCCAAGTTTTTATTTCATCTTTCACGGGTACTGCCTCTTGCGAAGACCTGACAAATCTTCCAAGAGTATCAATCTGTAATGAAAAAATGCTTCTCAACTTTGCCGTTCGGAATCGGCGTTAAATTGTAGGTCCCCTCAATTCTTCACACGCACTCAGAGAATTGTTGATTAGAGTAAGCCACTTAGGCGTTGGCTCTTCAAGAGCTGTCGCGCCACTCTATTTATTTATTTTATTTTAAAGCCTTCATCGATTAATGGACTATCCAACACAAAAAGAATTTTACAATTCGAAATAGTAGTTCCTGAGATTACCGCGTTCAAACGAACAAACTCTTCAGCTTTATATTGTATTAAATTTTATTGTTTGCCGTTTTTTCCACATTTTACATAAATTCTTCGCTCCTATTGGTCGCAGCTAAATTTTACATAGCTTTAAGCCTTCCTTGATAAATGGACCATTCAACATTTAAAAAATTGTTCAATTTCATAAAGCAGTTCTTGAGATAAGCGCGTTAAAACGCAGAAAAATGTATATTTTTTGCCGTTTTTTCCATATTTTCCACAGATTCTTCGCTGCTATTGGTCACAGCTTAATGTTAAGTAGCCTAATGTCTAAGTCGATTAAGGCACCATCCAACACAAAAAGAATTATACCATTCGAACCAGTAGTTCCTGAGATTACCGCGTTCAAACAAACAAACTCTTCAGCTTTATATATTAGTGTAGATGTAGATTATGCCATCTTCATATTAAGCTAGCACAACTTTTACATTTCCCAACAGAATTCAATGAAACCTAGAGCATTATTATCTTCTATTTATGTGTTAATTATATGTGCAATTCGCGACATTTGTGCTGATCAATTTGTATGCATATATAAAATTATGTCAGCTTCATATGTACACTCGGGCGTATACGTGTTTTTTTTTTTTTTTTTAAGGCTTCTTTTAACTCTTTGTTTGAGAACTTTAGGAGGTAAGTATTAAGTAACTTGGCTTATGGTTAATTTTGCATAAATAATAAAGTTCATTCAAAGGAGACCGGACTCGTATTTGTGTAGTCGTATTTGTATAGTCGTATTCGTATACGAGACAAATCATATAATGGTCTGTGTACTGCATCTTGTTCTGGTGTCGTTTCGTTTGCGTATCACGTATGTCGTATCGCTCTCGTGTTATCTCTATCTGCCTGTAGTGTTGTGTTCTCGTTTTATAGTTAGTTTTGTTTCTTGCACAAACCCTTCTGTTCATTCTTTAAGGCATTCAATTTTGTTCATCATATTCATTATAATCTGTTTATGAAGATCGTATTCAATCTGTTAGCGCAAACTTTTGCGATAGAGTTTTGTTTGTATGCAATGATAATATGTATTTGTAAGAAAGTCTCTTTCGTTGCAATTATGTAGCTACAATTTTCTAATGTAGAGCCATATTCAAGTAAATCGACGACGAAACGACTTTGATATTGGTTTCATGTATCTTTAATAAATGTCTTCATACAAAGCCTACTGCATACATTTCTTAAGTAAATCCTAGATTCTAACTTGTGGTTGGATCGTTCGATCAATTCGAATAAAATTAACGCTTTCTTTGTGCGTTTACTGAAGTAAATATACGATTGTGCAAGTATAACACAGTACGAATAAAAATTTTACACCAATTTAGTCGTTGATGTTAGATTGACAGTTATTATATTATTAACTCAAGTATTTATGTTGTATGGTGTTGACCTTAACGTAACATTAACTCAAGTATTCAACTACTCTTGAATTAATTGATTCCAAAACGATTACCGAGGAGTCAGTCGGACTCGGCTTACTCATCGTCGTAATTAACAAAAACTGAACTTTTGAGGTTGTGAAAAATAACAATAACAATTGATACAAAAAAAGCCTAAAGTTCTCAAACAAAAAGTTAGAAGAAGCCTTTAAAAAAAAAAAACACGTATACGCCCGAGTGTACATATGAAGCTGGCATAATTTTATATATGCATACAAATTGATCAGCCCCAAAATCGTGAACTGCACACATAATTAACTTATAAAGAACACATTATTATGGTAAAGGTCCCAATCGTTTGTGCCCATATTGGTTTGCCAGCTTAATAGACGTCGAATCCGCATCCAAAGAGCCGCTCGCCGTTGTTGCTCTCGGTAACAGTTTTTCATCCTCCTTTTGCCCGGTCCATCTCATCACATTTCCTGGATAGCGGTGATGTCTGCTTTGTAGCAGTTGAGGGTCTCCGCTAATTGTTCGGCAGTACGTGGTCTGTTGGGACCTAAAATTCCACGTGCATATCCGAAATCCGTTGTCCTTTATAAATTTGCTTGGGTCGTCATCAGTGTAGCCGTCCGTTTCCGAGGCCTGTTGTTGCTTCGCAACTAAATGCTTTTCTACTTAGTCGGGAAGTCATCCTGACGTACAACACCAACCAGGAGTACCAGGCACTTGATGTGACTCCAAGTGCAAGAGCCGAAAAAACCGCTCCTTTTACGGTGTTCACCAAGTTGTTCGGCCTAACTGGAACTGAAGACGCCACCGTTGATTTAAAAAAAAAAATTCATTAGTTGCCGTTGGGAGTGCTTTGGTGGGAACACTCCTTCGTTAGGAGGTAGGAACAGCCTACTCCGAGTCGACCTATCGACCATGGGAGGTCCTTCTACGAAAACAAGTTTCGCGATCGCATAGCTCTAAGCTTCATAATATTTTTGTCCTTACTCCTTGTTCCTTTTACACGAAAGGAGTTAATTATTGTGATGTTCTGTACCTACTTAAATACATTTATAGTGAGGCGATCATATTTGGTAATTAAAGGACAAGAACAAGAATTTCTTTGCAAGCCTGAAGGATATTTTCGAGTAATTAATCAGTATCAAGATATCGGGTGTTAACGATCAACTTATAAGGTACAGTTTTATCAGAAATTTTTGGTTGAAAGCAACATTGATTCATTTTCATTTAAATACTTATTCACGTATTTCATTTCCTTTTCCATAAGGACTCCTTGCACCCATACCAAAGGACACAGTTTTCCATTCACGATTTTGGAACAGTTCCAAGAAACCAAACAAACTTTTAAGCTCAGAGAGGATTCCCTTTCGAAAAATCAAAGTTTTTATTTTCTATTCAACGATGTGAATGTGCCACAAGCAAATGTTAACCATATTTTAGCGAGGGTTATTCCATATTAGATATTTTTCTTATTTCCTCTTTTTGGTCTTGTTTGGTTTTTTGACTCTTTTGGCAGTCGAATTGTGGAGTCATACTGGCGACATGAACAGTGAACACACAAAATAGAACAGAGTGCAAAATGTTCGCCTTGACAACAAGGTCAAGGTTGTTCGTTTTGTGTTTTTTTTTTCATTGTTTCTTCCTCACACACGCCATCGAGGCTTTGTGCTTAACACAACTCTATACAACGAGTGCACCAAGGAGTAGACAATAGTTCTCCAACCCATTCAGGATCCAGCCATGAGAAATTATACTTATGGTTTTGAGTAGGTGCTTGTTTTGCACGGGGTAAGTATAAATCGTTAGCCCCCATGATGTTCATGTTTCATGACCAAGGACCGAGGCGTATTATTAGCTGGGTTATTCGTGTTCGTGATAAAATATTTAATGGAACAGAATGAGAAATCGGATGGATAGGGATGGTGTTTTGGATATCATTATAGTTTCGCTAGAATACTAGGAGGCAATGAGGTATTCAAGAGGTGAAAAATGAGCACAAGAAATATAACGAACAGAAAAAGGCTTTGTAGTGTATGTACGTTCCCTCTGATTCATGTAGAGCTACTATACCATACCTATACAATGTATTCGGAGCTCATGCCTATGAGGAGCAGTTTGGCCGGCTCCATGCTGTTAAAGTTCCAATTATTATGATTCCATCGTCCATCAAACGTCAATAATTTATATTAACACCCCTGGCTCACTATCAGTCATCATACCAGTTATAGAATCGTTTCCATTCATTTAGACTTTAGAGAATTTGAGGAGTGGGGATGAAATCTAGTTATTCTTCTAAAAAGTAAACGAACGCTAGACAACGAAAATCATACAATTTCTTAAACGTCAAAATTCAATGTGCATTTCAAGTCGGTCTCGGTACCCTTTGGATGTCTCAATTCGTCAGCGTTGAAGTTTTTAACTGACAGCTCAATACAATAAACATGTTCTTATGGAACGCGTCCAAAACTGACAGCAATTACATAAAACTTGAGTACAAATTCGAGTCTTAGGAGGTAAAAGAACGGACTTTATGTAGGTATGTATGAGTGGATTGAATAGAAAATATTGTTTGGCCCTGGAATCTTCCGTTTCAATCCCTATGATAGTAAAGGAAGACCTTGACACATAACCATAGTGTCCATAACTCAAGAGTTTTTGATAGGTTACTTACTTACTTAAACGGATACCAATCCATGAAGGATCTCAGCCTGAGATAGGTACTGCAGTCTTCCATCAGTAACGGTCCCTCGCATGCACTATCCAGTCGCCACAACCAAGCGCTCTGGCATTCCCAGTCACTTGGTCCTTGTACCGTAGGTTCGGTCTTCCTTGTCGTCTCGAACCTGGGGGCTGCGATGAGAAGAAGACATTCTTGGCTGGAGCGTTGTCGTCCATTCGCTCGATGTGGCCGAGCCAATGTAGTCGTCTTTTCTCGGCCTTCTGGACTACATCCAAATCTTGGTACAGCTCCTACAGTTCTCGGTTAAACCTTCTTCTCCGTTCGCCATCGTCGCATACGGGACCGAAAATCCGATGAAGATTTTTCTTTCAAAAGTGCCCGGTATCAATTCCCCTGTTTCACTTATCTTCCAACACTCGGCGCTGTAGAGTAGAACTCGTAAAATCAAAGTTTTTTAAAGCAGACACTTTGTCTTTCGAGTGAGGAGTTTTGAACCCAGTTGTTCTGCCAAACCGAAGCAGCAGCTACGTTCGCCAGGGTAATTTTTCGTCAGATCTCCACTAGGCGTCGTTTATGGGATTGATGTTCGTTCCAAGGTAGGTGAGCTCCTTAACTACCTCGAAATTGCTGCTACCAACAGTGACATGTTGTTTTTGGATCGACCGATGATGTCTATGTCGTCCGCATAGCCTAGGAGCTGGGTGGATTTGTTGAAGATAGTGTTTTCCGTGATCCCACCTGCCTTGCGCACTATCTGCTCCAGGACTATGTTGAAGAAATCACCTGACAGCGCTTCTCCTTGTCTAAACCTTGTGCATGTTTGAAACAACTCGGATGAGATGTTACCCATTGGCATACTGCACTGCGTATTGTTTAGCGTCATGCAGCACAGCTGGATCAGTTTGTTCGGGATCCCGAATTCGGACATCGCCACCATAAGTTCTTGGCGGTGGATGCTATCATAAGCAGCTTAGTTTGGTAATCGAGCTCTAAACTTAACGACTACCAGAAAGTGGTCAGAGGTGACATTTGCTCCTGGGAAAGTGGAGGTGAAATCATGGATATTGGCAATTTAGAAAAGAAACACGTTTCCTAGTAGGTACATATGGCAGAAATTGACAGAAGTGAACGTGCTGACCTACACCTTCTCGTGGTGCCTCCGAGAGGTTCTTGTCAATTTATTGGCATGAACTTGCGGGCGTAGGCATCTTTAGTCTAATGGAATTGGCGAATTGAAGCAGGAAGTATGATGAAGATCAGTGCGATCCTTAACAGATACTATGGCCTATCACATAGTAAAGGAGGAAATTACGATTAACGAGTACCGAATGTGGATAAACGTCAAGGAAATTAGACAAAATGTTGGGTGCGTCCCTCGATTGGCTGGTTCATCCCTTCGATCAATGTGGATAATCCTAACAGAGGGTGAGCGGTGTTCCTCGTCCGCCAGTTGGATAAAAGCTGCAAAACACAAAAGTCACAAAAAACAAAGTATGTATAACTAATTGTTATACAAATATATGTGACACCACCCCCCACCCAGGGGCAATTGGGTACCGCGGGTAGTGATATTAAGCACCTCACTATTGGGATGGACCTTCGCGGGGGTTGTGGTTATCTGAGTTTGGCCTCAGCTGCTATTTGCAAATCACGGTAACGACTCTTCTTTCGGTGGTGAAGGTTGAGCGGTATCTGTGACCGGACAACGGCTCTTCTTTCGCGTGACTGAAGGTTGAGTGCAGTTCCGTGTGTTGCCTGAATAGTAGTCTAGAATCAAACCAAGATGAATAAGAGCTGGCACTAATTCAATTGGTACTGGTGTGAATCTAGATACGGGGTACCCGCTTCTTTCTTTTAGAAAGTTGAGAATTGCTTTTGTATGCTGGTGGATCATCAGGAAGAGGTTTAGTGTCCTCTTAAATAAAACATAGTGACATTGCTGACTTCGGTTGGAAATTGTCACGCCGACAGTGTGGATAGGTCCACCGTCAGATAAGGCTTAATTGCCAGGTGCTGACGTTAAAATCAATCTTACTTCTGTCCTGGGAAAGTGCGCACGTTCAAGATGTTTTATGCGTGCTTTGCGCCGATTTGATTGGTGGGTCGACCATCCGGAAATCGCCAGGTTGTTGTGTACATCTTTCGTGTTGGAAACCTAGTGCTACGTGCTACTTATCACTGTATTACGAGCTGCAGCAAAATCGATTAGTCGGAAGCTGTTATCTATTGTAACTTCATGGAGGCTGTGCTTTCACACTAATCCGCCAAAGATGTCTCATTCCCGATTTTTGCATTGAAGTCTCCGAGCACGATTTTCACGGCGTACTCTGGACATCTCCGTAGTCCGTAGGCTCTATCCAAGAGTTCGTAAAAATCCTCCTTGCTAGACTCCTCAGCATCATCGGTAGGGGAGTGTGTGAACATATAAGACCGATGTTTTGTAGTGTGGCCTTGATGCGGATACGGATTACAGCCAGGCAGTCACTATAATTGGTTTGAAATCCATGACTTTCGATCTTAGCCGATTTCCCACGACAAATCCGCATCCAAATATGTGCATTCTTTGATGACAGCTGTAATAAATGTCGCAATTTTTTCTTTTCATTGTCCCTGATCCTATCCATCGTATTTTCTGGATCGCAGTAATGTTTACCTTATATAGCGTGGGGACAGATTCAAGTTTTTGAGTTGCACCTGCAGTGTAGAGTGTTCTTACATTCCAGGCACAAACTCTCAATTCGTAGTCCGTTGTCGTAGGTACAAAGCTGGATTGAAGCGCTAGTTAGAGGATTCACTAGACTCGGATTGTTGCCAGAGAAGTAATTTGTTAAATGAAAAAAAAACACTCAACTTTAAAATTTGGATTGTAATCAAAGAAAAACTCTTTCATCAAAAAAATTAACTGTTTTGTTGACAACCATGTTGTAATGCCAAAATGTCTTCCGGTTGTTGTCAACATTTCTCTTTTCTAAATTGCAATAAATAATAAACCGGGTAGCTATATCATTTCATTACTTTGTCACAAAAAAAGAACGATTTCAGTTTATCCTTAACACAAAGGACAAAGCCTTGATTCTAATCTCTTTGTTGTTTAAAAACTACTGATATTGCAATTTTTTGAATTTCCTTTGGCTTGTGCAACTGCAAACTATGCCGGATCCTGAACACTGTCATCGCACTAGATAGTCTATTTAAAAATATGTAACTACCTTTATCCTTGAATTGCTTTGTTTCTCTGCCAAGACTTTATTTTTTCTTTCAAAATCAAAATCAAGGCCCTAAATCAATAACCCACAAGGACACACTTTTCATACAATTGAAAGTGTACCTACATAGTTTCTTTTTTGTAGGCAGTGTATAGAGGTTGTCGCAGGGTATATCTTTCTGTTTGTACTTTCTGACTTCTGAATATTTGTACAGTAGCTATGACTATGTCAAAGCTTTTCATATCAATAAGGGAAATGAACAAAAAAGAATGAGAAAATCGATTATTTGCTGTGAAGTGCACTTTTCGTAAAACGTTTATTTTTGAGTTAAAACTATTTTACGTGCAATGAAGCTGGGGTAGGGATATCAGGACAGGACCAAATTTATGAAAAGCTTTTATTTGGTCTAAGATGCCGCGGAAAAACCATAGAGGTAATAATATAATAGGGCACGGAAGGTAGCCTGAAATATGTCACATCGGACGAGAGAGAAAGAAGACCAACGAGATCTCTCGTTCTCTCTCTGAGCTGCATTGTAAGATAACAACAATTTATAAACACGTTAGATTTGGAAGAACGAGAACCCAACAGACGCTAAAATACGACACGACCGAAAAGGAGGTAAGAAACGCAACACATCAGGCTTAAGAAACTTTGCAGTCGTTAACCAGTTGTTTCAATCTCTTGCAAGCATTCTCGAAGCACTCTAGGTCTCTAGCATCACAAGATTTTTGGTCTGTTTAACAGACGTTTGGTATGTAGCATATTCAGTGTCAGTCTTATTACCGTACCTGATTGGAGGAATGTTCGATCGGAAGTTTCATTTTCTTCACGGTACCCCTAAGCCTAACGTACATAAAATTAAGACGTGTACCAACGCGAGTGAGTGAAAAAATATTTGGGCATATTCGGCGAAATCTTTTATTCGGTTATTCTGTTATGAATTCCCATACAAAAGTTTGAGCTGTCAGAAAATCTTTTACGACTAATAGCGTTTTTTTTTTTGGTCGTCCGGAACTGTTCCGAACAGTTCTGTACTCGTTCACTTGGCACAAGATGACAGTTCTTGTTCTAAATAGAACAGAAAAACGATTCCGAATTCGAAGTCAGAATCAAAAACAGAATCACGCATACATGCACACACTCGCATATACGTACTCGCTGCCATGTTTACAAATAAAGAAATTAAAAACAATGTCATGTCATCTGCAATTCTTCATATGAGGTTTCACAAATACACAACCATTCAACCCTTAGAAGCAAAAAAATGTGTTTGCCTGTTCGTTTGGAATCCGGAATCGGACAGTTCTGTGTACAATTCCGGATTACCAAAAAAAAAACGCTATAACAGATTTGGTATTCGGCAAGCCAAATCTTTTAAGAAATCTGTTATGAACTGTCGAAAATTCGATGGATAATTATCGACTATTTTATCAACGAAATACCATCAAAAGTAGACAAATGTAAGCAAATAGGTACAATTTTTAAAATAAAAGAAGAATTGAGGGGACCTACAATTTAACGCCGATTCCGAACGGCAAAGTTTTGTCAGTTCTTCGCAAGAGGCAGTGCCCGTGAAAGATGAAATAAAAACTATGGGCACTAAATGCCACGGACACTACTATAAATAAATAAACGTAACAAATTATGTAAATAAACTAAAAAAATATATTTTTTGACGGCAATACAAACAACTTTTGCTCGAGTTGAGTTTGAGGAGCAGACTTTCGATCTTCAGGACACTCGATTCCTGCAACTATTTAGATTGGATAAATTGAAAGCAACGATTAGTATCGAAAAATTGCAACAATCCAACAATTCACGCAACCTACGAATTCAACAATTCCATTTAAAATACATGTAAAATAATTAATAAAATACAGGGTGGCGCACGAATCGTGCTACAAAAATAAAACGTAATAACTTTTTTTCTGTGTGAGTAATCGGCTTATTTTTTTTTATTTTGTAGGTTACTATTTAGATTTATAAAAATGGATGCTTGGGATACGGAGAAAAGAATTTGGATAATGCAACGGTACCATGCTTTGCAGTCCGTCATTTCCGTCCAAAGGGAATTTAGGCGGGAGTTTGGCGGTAATCCCCCGATTAGATGGACCATTATGAGGTTTGTAAACATGTTTGCCGAATCTGGAAGCATCGCACGAAGGCCGTTCCATCGAGATGCCAATGTTCGGGTTCAGGATACAATCGCAGCAGTAGCATCTGCAATACAGGCCAATCCGAGCGTTTCGACCCGAAACTTAACGGGGCAAATTGGAATTAGTAGACGGTCATTACAACGGATACTTCATGACGATTTAAACTTGTTTCCATACAAAGTCCAAATTACTAGCAAGTTAAACCCTCAGGATTTGCCTGTTCGCCTGGAATTTTGCCAAAAAATGATATCAATGGCCGAAGAAGACAACACATTGCGTCGCCCGAGAATGATAATGTCGTAAGCGACATTTTTTTGATTTTGGGAAATCGCAATCAAAGTTTAAAAAATCATATCTCCGAAACGGCTACGAATAATTTTTCAAAACTTTAACTATAGTTGCAGAGCTGATGGAACTTCATTTTAGAATCAAAATTAAAACCCAGCTTCCATTTCTACAGATTTTAAA
Organism: Sphaerophoria taeniata; assembly: GCA_943590905.1. Lineage (NCBI taxonomy): Eukaryota > Metazoa > Arthropoda > Insecta > Diptera > Syrphidae > Sphaerophoria > Sphaerophoria taeniata. Next base: position 16,083,253 of record OX016540.1, on the reverse strand, counting down.
GCCAATAAACCATAGTATTATTTTGTCGTATGTTACATTTTGCTAACTAAAATGTTTATTCCATACACATACGACAAAAAATTTGCACATACGACAAACTTTTACCCAATTCAGTTACTTTTTATTCAAACAAATAAATAAAACTACGAGTTATTCAATATTTTTTTGAAACAAAAATAATTTAATTCACATAAAATAAAAATAAACAGTCTTCTTCTTTTTAAAAAAATAAACATTAAATCTAAAAAAAAAACATAAACACATCCATGGTGATTTATCAACTTAACAAAACAATGAAACAAAAAAATAAATAATAAATAATAAATAATAAATAAATATGCCGTTATACATCTTCAATTTGTGGATAAGAATTATAAAAAAAATTACACGAGCTTGTGTAGTTGGACGGTAAACTTCTCTCTATTTGGTTCGATGTCGATGGGGTTTCTATTTCGTTTGGTGCATTTTCATAGAACGACCTGAGAGTTGGCGCTCGTTGTTTTCAGTTGTGGGTAAAAAGGTGGGATCGTCTTCTTCGTCGTCAACAGAAAAGTCAACAGAATCAGTGTCATTTAGTATGTCATCACTCATGCTAGTTATTATATATTTTTTATTAAAAAAATATTTAAGTTGATTTATACTTTATAATACTAGCTGTGTTTTATTGGGAACTTAGCTTAGCTTAGCAATAGGAATTCCAATAAAACGCTATAGTCAGCTTTGAATTAAGTTTCGTTCACTAGAATGTCAAAAATCGAAATATTCCAAACGCCATCTTTACACCTATCTGAAACAATTTTTTTTACATTGAGTTGCTATGGTGAAAAACTATTTTCAAATATCGAAAGCTTTCAAACGCCATCTTGAGACCTATCTGAAACAATTTTTTTTACATTGAGTTGCTATGGTGGAAAACTATTTTCTTCAAAAGGTTTTGACATTTGATAAAGGAAAAACACAACGAAAAACTCAAGTGTCGAATTGCTGAAACCTTATCTTCAGGAAATTGCTAACTAAAATTGCTAACTTATTTTTACTTAGCTTTCGGTTGTTGTTGTTTGACATGTAATTCCTATTGCTAAGCTGAGCTAAGTTCCCAATAAAACACGGCTACTCACGCTAAAAGTTCTGGCGGTAACTCCGGCTCAGGGGACCCGTCCGCACTCGACGACATTCTGAAGTCAACTGAAATTGTTCTTCTGCATACACATTCTTATGGCACATACGACAATAATTTACCGTAAGTTGGGTAAAAAATTGTTGTATGTGAAGGATTTCAAACACATACGACAATCATTTACGCAACCAACAAAAACCGCGATTTTACATAGAAAAAATGTCGTATGTGAAATTTTTTTACACATACGACAAAATTAATACCCAAAACGCATTTGACCTTGCACATACGACAAAATAATACAAAATATCTCCGAAACTTAAGGAGATATCAAAACGCGGATTGCACCATTCGAAAGATTATTTTTTTCTTATCAAAACTGCATTCAAACCTCAAAAAAACATTTTTGTGATATACGACATTCTTTTTCTCAGGCGACGATTGATCAATTGTTTTTTCATGTCTGATGAGGCCCATTTTGATCTTAACGGCAATGTAAACAAGCAAAATTGCCGTATATGGAATGAGTCTAATCCAGAAATGCTCCATGAGACGGAACTGCACCCAGAACGAGTCACTGTGTGGTGCGCAGTTTCATCAAGGTGTATTGTCGGGCCGTACTTCTTTGAAGAAAACGGTGTAACCGTTACTGTCAATGGGGACCGTTATTTAAAGATGTTGAAGGAGTTTTTTTTACCCAGAACTGCGCCGAAGACGTATACCATTCAACAGCGTTTGGTTTCAGCAAGATGGAGCAACTGCTAATATAGCCAGACCAGTTATGGCGGAGCTTAACAAAAAATTCGCAAACAAATTAATTTCTAGGAACTCCACTCTTCGCTGGCCCCCAAGGTCACCTGACCTGACTGCACCAGACTTCTTTTTATGGGGTTATGTCAAGCAAGAGGTGTATAAAACGAAGCCCAGGAAACTGAATTAAAGCAGTCCATAACGACAATAATTGAGGCGATACCAACTTCAACTCTTCAGGCCGCAATGAATAATTTTTTGACCAGGTGCCGCATATGCGTGGGAGAGCGTGGAGGTCATTTGCGGTTATTGCTTTTATTTAAGAACTTGCAACTTCAACTCCATACGGTAACCAATCCACTATATCATCTAAAAATAGTGCAAATAAAAGAGCGCTCAGATTACAGCCTTGTTTGACTCCGCTGTTTATTTCAAAACTTTCTGATTGCTCTTGACCGTTGTATATTTTCGCTGTAGTTTGCTGGTATATCTTTTCAAACGCTCGCACGAATTTAGACGAGATTCCGAGGTTGAACAGCTTATAAAACAAAGCACTTCGATTAACCGTATCAAAGGCTGCTCTCAAATCTAAGAAGAAAGCGAATAATTTCTTCCTTTGATCCATTTTTATTTGTGCAATTGAAGTAAGGACGAAGATATTGTCAACTGTAGAATACCCTTTCCGAAATCAAGCCTGCAGATGAGTTGGTGCATGCTCCTAACCAAGTCATCGCCGGCTGCTTTGAAGAGTTCGTGGTATTTTTGCTAAACTATATTTAAATTTAAAGACATTCGCTCTTTTAATATTGTATTTTATTTAAGTTACAAGCTAACATCCTCCGCGTCTATATTCTCACAACTTTTTCTTTTTCATTCCTTTCTCACAATAACTAAAAAGAAAATTTTAATCATATTTTGTTTTTATATTAAATAATTTATAAAACTTATAAAATAACTCAAATTTGTTTTGACCTCCTAAAATAAGAAATGTATCTTAGTTCTGATCTGAAAAAAAAACTAAAACATAAAAATAATCAAAAAAGAAATTAAAATATTTTTTTTTTTTCAGCTGAAGTAGACTATAATATTTTACAATAGTTCTACAACGGATTTCTAAATGATCAGTTAACTTAAAAAACAAATTTTAGTATTTTATGCATACGTATGAATTATTCTGTTTGTTTGTTTACGACTAATTAAAAAGATCCGCGATTTATCGACTTAACTAGACTAAAAGATGCATGAGTGTGTGTATTTTAAAGTTAATGTAATTCCGAGCCCTTGGGAGATTAACTCCAAGTTTTGGCAAAACTAAACGGACCACAACGATTGTGAGCGTCAACAGCTCGAACGGCAAAGTAGTAACGCTGACCCTCTTGGAATTGAGTGAGCGTGACAGCCATAGGGAGAAGCATAGCTTTGACATCGCCCACATGCCGCCATGATTCGACTAATGGAGGACCACTTGTCTCCTGGTAGGCGTATATCTGGTAGCTGGTACTTTCGGCATACTTTTCCTTGGCCATGTCTTCGATTGTCCACGAGATGACAATTCCACTTTCCAGATTGCTTATCCGGATTGTGGGACGAGCCGGTGGAAGTTTCCACAGCGGATTGCTGCTGTGAATTGGTTGGTTGGGAAGTGGCGCCGGATGACGATAACGCTGGGCGCTTTGTGGCGGCGGTGGTGTTCGACGAACAACGTTGGCAGGATTACCATTTGGTCTTTGAACCATTTGCGGTGCTAATGGATTAAACAAATATCGTTAGGTTTGAAAAGTATGTGGGAGATGCAAGCTTAACGTACGATTATGAGCACGAGTCGGAGTATTTTTCGGTTGATTTGGCCTGGGCTGCTGTTGTAACTGTGATGCTGGGATGACCGAAACCTTGTACGGACCAACACGTTGCCCTCCTGGAACGTTCACTTGTTTCTGCGCCGTAGCTGCCACACCGACTGGTGTTCTTGGACTGGGAGCTGGAGTAATATCGTCTTCATCGGTGAGATCGATGACAGATCGATTGGGGGTTTTCGCTGCCATCGCAGAATTGGCCATAGGACTAGCAGGTGGCACCATGGGCAAGGAAGTGGAAAGTGTTGTCGGTGTCGAAGGCTGCGCTGAACTTGGCTGCTCGGATTGCCAAGATTTTGGAATTCGTTTACTTGGCGGGAAGGTCTTTATTGTTCCGCTGGTTTTTTTCCTAGAAAACAAAAAATGAACAAGAGTTTATTTCAATGCTAACTTGGCTGTGAGTGAAATTGACTTACGTTGCGACTCCTTGTGGCAATACAGCGTTTCTAGCTGGATCAGCATTTGAAGCCGTTGGATATGAATTGTGTGGCTGTGGTGCACCTTGAACACCCAAATTAAGTCCCATTGGCGATGTGGACAGTCGGGGCTTAGGAGTTATTTGACGATTCAATAGCTTCGGAGAATTATCCTTGGGCATCATGGGACTTTGTGTGGATGAGGACACTACTCCTGGCGTGACTGCTCCTCTATTCGGAGGAATTGGAACTCGTGGCCCATCTGGTCGCATGGGTGTCAATTTCTGTACACAACCGCGTCGTTGCTGCTGCTGACTTGCAGCGCTTCCCAGTACGGCTGCAGCGCCCTGTGAGGCTTGGCTAATCATACTTGGCGGCATAGTTGAGCTACTAGACGTCGCCCTATCTGGAACGCTGCTTGAACTACTGCTTGTACTCACACTCCTTGACAGAGCCGATGACGATGGAGATGCAGAAGGCAAAGATGCCATCGGTTGATCGTATTTCTTGTTCGGGAAGAACACTTGCAAGCCTACGGCTCTTGTTATTTTCACTGGCATTATAAATTGAGAATTTTTTGTCTCGAGGTCTTTAAGGACTCGATTGTGGACCATTTCCAGGTCACGGAACTGTTTGTTCAGTTCGGTTATCTTGGTCCGGTGTCCGGAAATAATTTTCTCTTGTTTCTCGATCAGTTCACGCATTTCACTGAATTCACTCTTGTGGACAATGGTTTCGACAATTTTCTGCAGAACCAATTCTTCCAAATCGGACTTGGTCATTTTATGAATAGATTTCTTGAAACGGCGAAGGAAATCAAGACTGAGTCCAATCTTGGGGGTGTCGAAATTTGGGGCTGGATAGAGAGGGAGAGATTTAACGTCAGCAGGCTTCTTTTCTTCTTCTTCTTTTATCGGTTCCGTTTTGGCCGGTATTATGTCATTCAAGAGTTCCGAAGGCTTTTCATCTTCAATTTTCTTAGATTCAGTGGCGGTCGCCGGCGGTTGGGTCTCGATTGATGAATCAACATCGGTCTTGGGTTTCTTGACATCTGGAACCGTTAATTCAGTGCTGCTGTGTACTCGCTTCAAAGCCTTGTTCTCTTCATCGTCATTGTCAAGTATCATGACATCATCATCATCGAGACGTTTCGAGTTTGTTTCTTCTTCTCGACTGGCATTGGAATTTCGACTGCAAGCTTCGTCTTGGCTGAGGCGAATCCTCTTTGCCGGTGGCTGTTCACATGGTTCACTTTGTAATTCTTCTTGTTCGGTGGCAGTGGTCTCTTTGAGAAGATTGCTGCTACTGTTGCTGTGCACTTCCGACGTAGGCGGAGGAATCGACTTCTCTGTGGATTCTTTTGGTTCACTTTTGTCGTCCTTTTCTTCGACACCATCGCGCGCATTGTCCGAGTTGTCTGGTCGCAGTTGGGATTTCTTGATAGCTGATACTTCGGCGTTTGTTGGTTGTTCATCTTTTTTCTCAGCTGCGGAAGCTGGTTCATCTTCATCGTCGTCATCCAGTGTGATCACATCGTTATCGAAGAGAGCACTTTTTGATGGTGGTGCTGTTTGGGAGGAGTTCTCTTCAGTCTTCTTTGTTTCATCTGAGTCTTTAGGTTCTTTCGGTATGGCGCCTATAGGTTCGACTGTTTTTTCAACGTCTGAGGATGCCACTTGTTCCAAAGATTCACTTACAACTTCTGTCTTTTCGACTGGTGATTCTGTTTTTGGTTCTTCCTCTTCAACTTCTTTTTCTCCAGCTTCAACGACAGATTCCTTTTCAGAAGCGGTTTCTTTATCAGAAACTTTTTCAACACCTTCTTTTTGAACCTCTTTCTGTACGTCGTCTTCGATTACAGATTCATCCTCAACAATTGCCACTGAAGTATCTGCATCGTTGGGAATCTTTTCAGAATTATCTTCTTTTAGTTTTTCCTCCTGCTTGCTCTCTTCTGATTCTTCGAAGGAATCATCAAGACAAACGACATCGTCTTCGTCTACCTCCTTAGATTCCTCTGGCTTTTCTTCAGAATCAGTCTGAGTCTTCTCGCTTGATTCCTTTTCTTCAGCCCGTTTTGGGTCTTCTTGAAGCGACTTCTTTTCTTCCTCTGGAGCTTTAGCAGATTCTTCAGATTTTTCCTCTGGTTTTTCAACTGAATCAGCTTTCTTTATGGGCTCGTCATCATCTTCAATCAGGAAGATTTCGTCATCGGCATCTTTATTTGTAAGTGTTTCTTCGGGAATAACTTCTTTCGTTGGCTTTACTGTTTCCGTTGGAGTTTCTTCATCCTTAGCTTCTTCATGCTCTTCTTTGTCTTGTTCGACTGTAGGTGAAGAATCCTCGTTCAGTTTTTCACTCGACAAAAGCTTTTCGACCTCCTGCTTTTCTTCTGGTGGCACTGGGCTGTCTAAGCACACAATATCATCATCAACATCCATACTTTCAGTTGAAGGTTTCACTTTTTCTTCAGAATCTTTTGCAGTCTCCGCAACAACATCGTCTTTGACAACTTCATCTTCGGTAGTGTCTGTATCTGCTGGCGGAATTTCATCATCAGCTAATTCCTTTTCGACTTCATCTTTTTCAGCTTCATCTTTTTCAGAATCATCCTTTTCAGATTCATCTTTCTCAGATTCTTCCTTTTCAGCATCTTCTTCTTCATCTTCGTCTTCTTGACCTTCGTCGGAATTTGTAGTTCCAGGAATATATTCCTGAATTTCTTCCGGTCCCTCCTCAACGGCCATTTCAAGATCATTTTCAGTCACTTCGGGTCCATTCTCCTCAGAAGCATCTTCCGACAAGCCTCCAGTGGACTTAACCTCTAATAAATCATCAGTCGGATCTTCATCGGCTTCTAATTCATCATCTTCTGTCTCCTTCAGATCTGATGCCGACGGACTGTCAACCTTGTTCTTCTCTTCGAGTTCTACAGCTTCCGAGTCTTCTTGTTCAACAACCTCATCATTTTCTGTCACTTCAGTGTCATCCAAAGAAACCTCCTCAGTTTCCATTGCTTTGTTCTCTGTTGTATTTTCCTCTGTTACTGGTTCGACACTTTTTTCATCATCGACAAGTTGCTTTTCGACGGCAACTTCTTTTGGAGCGTCGTCTCCGGTCGATGGTTCCATGCAATCCTCGACCAAGTCATTGATTTTGGACAGCAGAGTGTCCAAATCGTCTCCAGGATCTCGATCACTCGACGAATCAACAATATCACCATTTGTTACTGATTTTTTGTCTTCAGCAACCGCAGCTGATTCCAGCTCTAAGTCAAAGAGATCAAGACTTGCAGTGTTCTCTTCTTTTGTTTCAGTATCAGTTTCAGTTGCAGTTTCCGTTTCTTCATTTTCTTTTTTGTTTTCTGCCGAAGAAGTTGTTTTATTGAGCTCTTCGTCCATTTCATCGTCAAGCAAATCGATTTCCATACCGTCTTCCAGTGGTCCATGCTTGATGCCGTTTTGTTTCGGTGCAGAATCTGTAAAAGACGGAGATTTTAAAATTGTTGCCTAAATTCGTGTTTCTTGAATCTTACCGCAACTTGAGGTTGGCAGACTTTTGACAATCGCGTCGTTGTCTAGCAATGCATTCATTTCTACATCTTCTTCATTGTTCAGTCCATTTTTTGCTGTTCTAAAATCCATCTGTGACGATGGGGAATGTTTCACTTCCATCATATTTGTGTGTTTGATTAGAGCCGTTGGGTTTTATTTAAAAATGTATCTGTTCATTGGTTGATTTCTGAAAGAGATTTTAGAACATCATTTAGGTAAGTAAAAAATCAAATAGTATTTTTGATTTTCTAAAGAAAACAATAACCCGAATATCACAAATTCTTCTGCACATGAAAAATCTTGAATAGGTACGTCATCCCACTGTAATTTTTCTTGTTGGAAAGGGTTGCCAGGCGTTTGTAAATTTATAATATCAGGAAAAAATCAAAGAATTTCTAAGACTAATCGTGATCAGATTTTTTCAAAATGTAAATTAAAAATTCATAGTGTCTGTGGCTTAGTGGTTATGTGCGTTGGTTGTTAAGCAGAACGTTGTAAGTTCGAATCCTACTCGTGCCCATGAAAAGTTTTTATTTCATCTTTCACGGATACTGTGTCTTGCTAAGAACTGACAAAACTTCCAAGAGTATCAATCTGGCATGAAAAAAGTGCTTCTCAACTTTGCCGTTCGGAATTGGCGTTAAATTGTAGGTCCCCTCAATTCTTCAGAATTCACTCAGAGAATTGTTGATGAGAGTAAAGGTAGCCCTAAACGACAAACAGGTTTTCTGAACATGCTCGTTTGCGTTATTCCCTACACGGCACACATAATTTGCGAACATCATTTTGTTTTGAGTCTTGAAAGTGTGAGGATGTGTCAAAAAGAGAAGCAAGTCATTGCGCTTATGGTTATCTAATAGAAAAATGAGATTTGTTCGCGAACATCTCGCTACATGGCAAACCGACGAACAGGAGAAAATCGAAAATTTTTGCCAACAGCAAACCATCCTACACGACGAATTTATAGAGCGCACGAACATGTTTGGCAAACATGTTTGTCGTTTAGGGCTACCTTAAGCCACTTAGGCCTTGCCTCTTCAAGAGCTGTCCCGCCACTGTCTTTATTTTGTTTCTACACTAAAAATCGCAATCTATGCGTAGGTATAGACTTTACAAGTGGTCCCTACAAGCAAATTCCGCACTGACGTCTGTCCACTCCGAGAACAATAAGCATACCTACTAATTAGGTTTAGGTAGTGCAATTGGCAAATAATTATCCACAGCGCCATTTTAAAAAAGGCTGGTCTACAACCGTAGACAACGACCCTACTTGAGGAACAGATAATAAATTTATACAGATGTCTCACCTTTATGGCGAGAAATGATATATGAAACTGAAAGCTACCAAAAAAAAGCTTTTTCCAAAAGCTTTAACGCATTCACTTAACGCATTAAAAATCTATTTTCGCTCGCCTCATTGCCCATAAATGAATATTTAGGCAAGGAAAAAAGCTTCAAAAAGCTCCTTGTCAGCTTAGGCGTTGTCAGTTAAGAGCAAAATATGTTTAATTTTTTTCTGCAGGGATGAGACATCTGTATAAATTTATTGTCAAAAAGAAATGGCATATAATAAGTGAGAACACAAAAATCACACAAAATAAATTTCTCGAGATTCTCGACTTTTGTCTTAAAGAAAACGATTTTCTTCAATACCAGGACACGATTTACAAACAAATTTTTGGAATGCCCATGGGCAACCCGCTATCTCCGACGATTGCAGATCTAGTTTTGGACTACGTCTTGGATGAATGTTTAAACAACATCGAAGAAAAACCTGCGTTTATAGCAAAGTATGTTGACGACATATTTGCAATTATGGACACAAGAAACATAGACAAAGTGCTTACAATTCTCAACGGATTCCACCACCAACAATACCCTTCTTAGATGTAAAAATCTACCGCGAAGAAAATCGTTTGCTATTCGACTGGTATCAAAAACCAACAGCGTCTGGAAGATTGATAAATTTCCGATCAAAGCAAGCAAGGCACATCATCATCAATACTTTTACCAACCTCGTGAATAAAATTTTCAAAATAAGTGATGTACGATTCCACGCTGCCAACGAGAAAAAAGTCATCAAAATCAAGTGACAATGGTTATCCTTCTACCATAATTCGGAGTCTTCTTTTAAAGCATGAAATGCAAATTCCACGTGAAAATAATGATGAACCAATTAGAACGTACCACAAAAGCATAGTTTACGTCCCAACTTTATCCAACAACTTCAAAAAATCGATTTCCAAAAACTAGACAGATGTTCGCCTTGCCTTCAAATCAAACAAAACACTTGACCAATGTTTTACTAAACTCAAGACGAAACCAAATAAACCGTGCAACCTGTGTTACATTGGGACCACAAAACAACTTCTTAGACAACGCATCTCTAAACATAAATCCGACATAAAACTTAAAAATTCTGAAAAGACAGCCCTGGCCAGCCACAGCATTGAAAGCGGTCATTCTCCAAACTTTGAAGGCGTGGAGGTTCTACAGACAGAGAAACATGTTTCGAAACGATACACGTTAGAAGCATTACATATTATCAACAACAAAAACAACATGAATCGAAAACAAGACACTCAAAACATCTCTGCTGTCTATTGCTCTCTTCTTTCTTCTTAAATGTAATTTGTGCTCTATCCAAAACAGACTAAACTTCATTCCTCGAAGTGCTAATCATATTTATTTTCAATTTGCATAAATGTTTTAACAATCCATTTTCCTATTTTGCTTAAGTGAGTACACTTTATTGTTTTTGTATTGCACTGATCTAACTAAGATTATTTGTATTTTTGTGTCAATAAAGTTCCCCTGAAGAAGGCAGCAATCCCTGCCGAAACGTTGGGAAAGTTAATGTAACTTAATTGTTTCATTGCAAAAATTACAGCGACCAAAAAAGCCGACGGAAAACTAAATTTCCACATATTACAATAATCACATAAATTGGTCAAAAAATCAACTCAAATAAATTTATTACCTGTGCTACAGGGTTACTAAGCCTTTCACACCTGAAATATCACATACCTACATAATATAGCGACGTCAAGATATTTTATTTTTTTATCTGAATACTCCCCAAAACTATTATGTATTTCCAAAGTTCCAATATGTATTTTAAATTTATTGAAATATTGTCATATATTGCGCATCAAACGTCAGATCCAGCTGTCAACACTAAGTGAATTTTATTTAAATTTGACATAAGAGGAACAAATTATTTCTTTATGGCAACCCTATATCCGGCAACATTGCATCGATAAACTATGGACACCACAAACAAGTAGGTACAACGTAATCTACCTTTTGCGATACGAAAACGAATTAATGAAACAAATCACCAACTGCTAGGGTATACGTAGCTTCTAAAATGCAAAACGAAATCAAATGCGATCAATTTTCTATAATGGCTTGTTGAAAAACTTAAATGTCAAAAAATCAAACGGATGCATTTTCACAGATATTTGCAAAACAGAATAGAGAAAAAATATCATTATTTTAGACATATTTTGCAAGAAAATAATCTTCTTCGCAAAAGTAAAAATTAAAATTGCGAAGCATAAAAACAAGGGAGAGAGTGAAAGAGAGGCAGAGAGGTGCATGTACTGTACATAAATACATCAACAACAGAACAGCTGGTAAAGTAGATAGCATAGTCGGAATCGGAAGAAAGGAAATTCGAGAATAATATCAGCGATATAATGTTAAGCTACAATGTACAGCTACAGATACTCAACGAAGTAGATACATAATGTAGGAACATTTTGTTGTTGCCTACTGAAACGGGAAATGTGTATTTTTTTTTTTTTAAAGCATTTTAAATCAAATAGTACTTTATTTCAAGTATTCTTACCCTTAAAATTGTAGTATTTATAAGTATTATGGCTTTAATATGTTTTTATAAAAAAAAAAAAAATCGCTGACAAACACAACACACACGCCCTGTTAGAAACACGTGGAGAGATGAACTGAGTTGATTTGATGTCGGTGTAGACATTTTTCTTTTTTATTCTATGAAAAAGAATAAAGCAAATGAAAGGCAGAGCGAGAGAGTATTATGAATAAAAAAAAATATGTACATATTGTTGTTTCGGAATATAATTTGGTAAAATTTATAACACCTTATTTGACACTTGGGTTCTTCAAGACATTAAATTAGGGAACCGACCAAAAATTTTATTAGTAACATTTGGTGGGTGGTAACCATTGACTTTTTTTTTATATTTATTAAAACCTAGACATGTGTTTCAGTTGGGAACGCTTCTGAGTTAGAGGTCATGCTGAGCGTGACAAGATGTGACAAAGGGGGAGGGGGAGTCTACGTCAATCTGACGTTTGCCATAGTAAGACTAATAAACCCAAGTCTTTAGCTATTATAAAAAAAATAATCCAATAGAGTGTCACTTATCTTATCTTTTTTTTTTAAATTTGGAAAAAAAACTTGTGTTCTATTTATCGAAATATTTTTGTTCAGGGGAGAGACCTTTGCTTTGTGACGTATTATTTTTGAAAGGGGGGACAAAGCGTGACACAGGGGGGGGGGGGTCAAAACAGCTAAATTAAGCGTACCTAACTTATTTTATGGATATAGGGGCCTATAGGTAGTCTTAATTGACAGATTTACTTTTGTTTAAGAGTATAAGTGTATTTATTCAAAAAGGATTGCCACCTTCCAAGGACTAACATATTATTTACAAAGTGATATGTAGTTATATTCTTTTATATGAATTATCATTTTTTAAAGACAGTAACAGGTTCGTTTAGCTGAATTGAGAGAAAATGGCCCTGATCCCCTCTAAACTATGTACCTCCTTTCCTATTTCTTACACTGTGTCCCTGATGTAAGAAGGGTATAAAAAATCCCTTGTGTGTACAAATTTATAGATTTTTTTTTTTTTCGGAAAAAGTAGAGATTGGTGATTTTGGTGTCTACTCTTTAACTCTGAAAATCATTTAGCATGGCGAAAAATATAAGTATGCCAGACCTGTGGGATCTATTTCACATCTCACAAGAGTGTTCAAAAGCACTGTCGTTACGTGCATGGCAAGATTGTCCCAGAACGTTGTGAAAATCGAGTATACGGCCACAGCCATTGCTGCCAGAAAGACGAATGAGCTTCTCTGCATTGTCCGTCATTATAAAACATCGTCTGAGAATGCTGTCTGGCTCGACGAAGACGAAATTGATGCAAGTGGCTTAGCAATTCCAGAACCGTCTTCGTCCGCACTCCAGGGCCCCTATTATGTACACGATTATCGTTGAAATCCGCTCGTTATCGTCAAAATCCGATTACACAAAACGAGAATCGTTTATGATTAACGATTCTCGTTTTGTCTTACGACCAACATTAAGCTTTCGTTTCTCATTCTTCATTCTCTTAAATCATTCACTGTTCGATTTATTGCAAAATGTCTGGAGCATCGAAATTGTAAGTTTACATTTTACTTATACGAAAATTATTTCTGAAAATTGAACTAAAATTTGTTTGTTTTATTTAAAGACCACCAACAACAAAAAAAAACAAATTGATTTACTGGATGAAGTTTACAAAAAAAATATTCTTATTGATTTTAGTCTGGCAACATTTTCTACTACGCCTTTCTCGTTTTACTTAATCGCTCCTTGATCCGACTTTCGTATCGTTAAATTGACGATCGTTTCGTTTTACATAATAAGGCCTCAGGTGCCAGTGAAAATCGTAGAAAAAATCCGATCGTAACATTTATTTTGTTCAAGGTATCCGTTTCGTAAAGGAAACATTGACGTGTAATAACGCATGTCGTTCCGCAAATGTTCCGACACAATTTAGCTGTCGGAACAATCGGAGACGCATATAACAAAATAAACGTTAGTTGAATTTTTGCTTTTCGCCGAATGAAATCGTGATGCGTTGCTCTGAGTTTGACATTTCAACGCCAATTTGAATTTTTTTCTGAGGTATATACGATTTCACAATCGGAACCCTTAGGACGATATTAAATTCGTATATTTCGTACAAATCTGATAGAATTTTGTTACGTTCGGATACGACATACGACGATAGGGCTGAATACTTGAACGCTCCCAAAAGCCACAGATCAAAAATCATGTTTTCGAAGGGAAAAGGCTTTTCAAAATTTGAACACCACATAACTTCCTTCCACACTCTGGGTTTCCCAATCATTGCAATATTGAGGAATTCAAGACCAATTTACACTTGCTTTCCAACCCCTTCCTACATTCTTAATTTCCTCACTGTGTCCCTGGCATAATAAGGGTATAAAAAGCCTTTTAACCTTCCGACCACAACAGGGGTGCTCTAACACCCCAGGCATTTTTAGTTTTACTGTAACTTTAATTTTGCTTAATATACCTTTCTGCCGTTCTATGTATTTGTCGTTTAATATCTCAAGTGTCAGTTGCTGATGAGAAGTCGCCGTGAAAGATAATATTTTTTGGGTACGAGGGCAAAAGGTGAACATTGGGGTTGTATATCACCCCATGTTGTGGTCCATGTATATGAAAATTTGTAGTACCTTCTTTTTTCTCTATATAAAATGAAGTGTAAAATGTAATGTTAACGCGCTAATCAGTCACCGAATAAGTATAGAGACGAATATATCTCAAAGAATAAGGATTACAACTGGCCAAACCTCATATGAACCGACGTCATGATAAACATTTGCTTCAAGAATTAGCTGAAGGATGAAAGGGGGTTGCATGACACCCCATGGAGTCCAATGAAGGTGAACCACCTCTAAATAGGCAACAGGAATCACGACGTGCAGTATGTAGACGCATACAAGAACGCAAAAGCCAGGATTGCATGTCTTTAATGCCAATGTCCTGTATACCCTGAACACAGGAAAGAGATATGTTTAAAGTTTTTTTTTGTAAATATATTCATTTTTTCATGGATTTTTTTTTTTTTTTTTTTTAAATAGTATTGGAATTGTTAGGTCTGAATAAAAATTGTATGTTGTCCTTGAAAGTATTTTTTTTTTTAATTTATTCCTGGCTGGGGTGCTCTGCAACCCCTGTTGTGGTGCATGTATATTTTAAATGTGTTGTGGTCGGAAGGTTAAGTTTGTGCAAATTATAAAAACAAAATTACTCTGTTGTTAAGTTTATCAACGTTTTCCTTTCTTTTTTTAATTTACTATCTGGCAACCCTTCCTCGACAATTTAAATAATAAATTGTCAGTCTAGTCTTTCTTACTTATAAGGGGATAGAAAAATATAGATTCTGTATTACATCATTGATCGCTTTTGATTTTTCGTTTCGACAAAAAAAAAAACAATTGTTTGTAAAACAGCGTTGTCAACAAATTTTCATGGGAAATGGGCGTTTTAAGGAAATTTCACAGGAAGATACGCCCCTACCAATTCAAAACGTGATAACTTTTTGCTACTATAAGCCGAATAGGTGTCGGCTTACATACAACCTCCTCGTTGTTCAACTAAAATATATGCAACTGCAAGCGAATGGTATCAATTTCTACTTCACAAGGATTATATATATGTATGTTTATTGTTTAACCATACCCTATAATTATATTCTTTTTTTATTTAATTAATTTACAACAGTAACGCTCTAAGATGCTGCAATACAATAGTTGAAGAATGAACCAAACTTAATGTTAACTGACATTTTCTTTTGCATAATATGAATGTACTCGACCAACGCCAACTTCTTCATTCTACAAAGCTCAAGTCAAGCTAACAAGACAGAGAAAGCATCACATAATATTTTATTCAACAAAAAAATAGAAACTGTAAAGACGCCAAAATGTCTACACATTTACAGTGTTGATAATAATTACAATTTGTTTTTATTTTATTTTTTGTGAAAAGGGATCATAGTTTTTTAAACTAAATAACTAGAAAGATTGAATTCTTACCTCTGCTTTTGAGTTATGAAAAAAAAATTGTTTTGATCAACATTCAATCGATTTTGCTCAACAAGAAATAAAAATAAAAACAACGTTCAACTAGAACCACATGGAGGGAGAACCAGTTCTACACATTTTGATTTTGATATGGCAATGGCTCTCTAGTCTCTACTCTCTTACATTAGTGGAGACGTTGTAGACATTTTTTGTGTATGCTGTTGCTATGGCGTCGAGCCTCATAAAAACATGTATGTATTTATGTAATATTTTCATAAAGTACGGGCATTTTGTCGAAGCTCAACAACGCTCAGCGAGATTTTGATTAACGGACCAGAGCCTGAAAAAAAATAACGCAGTAGGTACCCGAAACAGTTTTTCGCCACTGGGTTTCACCACTGACTGTATCGGCAAAGATTTTGAATTGAATTTCTATTTTATCCCGTTTGTTCGTAAAAAGGTCAGTTCCATTCTCTTTGAGAAATCGGTGCCGTCAGAGATTTTTATGGTGGAACCAAATAACTCAATTGAGAAAATTTTGTTTTCATGATCCAATGTCTCATTCAGCCATTTTGACGTTATTGACATACATAGTTATGAACAGCAAAACCGTAACTATCTCGCTGAGAACTGAGACTTAATGTTCAACCAGTCAACTTTAAATTTTCGCGAACAAACGAAGTGACATTGATATCTCAGAGAAGTTTTGGTTAGGTAGTACGTGGAACTGATGTACTAGTTGTAACAAAATGATTGAATAACTTAATAAGATGAAAAAAAATGGTTGGATTTGAAAGAACCTTGATTAATAGTCAGTGTGGAAGAAAAGTGTCAATTCTTGAGGTGTACTTTCAAGGATGTAATGTGAGTGGGCAGTGTGGAGAATTTCTTGTCTTGAAGTATTTTAGATGAAAACTACAGTATCTGATTAATAGCCTTTTCACATCAGACGCAAAACGCGGTTTTGCAAAACGTTGCAAAAACTTGAAGGAAACCACTTGTTTTCCCATACAAATTTGTTGACAGCCCTGTTTTGCATAACAACAAGTTTTTTTGAAAACCAGTCAAAACCAAAAAAGTGAAAGCATTCAGCAGTCTATAATTCATTTCAGTTCGTATATGTTTCTCCCTCTCTCCAATAGCAAGAGTAGATTGACAGTCTGCTTGTAAAACTGTTCACGACAGAACGTGTCAGCTGATGCAACCTTACCACATGAAAAGATAAAAAAAAAGAAATGCACAAAGTTTTGAGGAGTGACGTAATAAAAAATTAAACTTTGAATAAAATGGTTGCAGCAACACGTGTTTCTTAATCAAACAAAAATAATAAACATTTAAATAAAATGGACAAGAGAAAACAAATGTTTTTACTTTTGAAAAATCAATGAGGAAACCTTTTTCATATAGTTTTTTTCATACTTAAATATATTCACTAACGGGGAAAAAACTTGCAACGGGAAACAAACAGCAAATGTGTGTGAAAAAAGTTAAAAATCTTGTCTACTCTAAGGAGAACATCTGGCCTCCCTATCTTGACACCAAAGATTTATAATGTCAGATTTGGAGTTTTTGAAAACTGACAGCTGAAAACTCCGTTTTGCGTCTGGTGTGAAAAGGTTCGAACATTGCCTTGCAAATAGGGTTGCCATTTTTTTTTAAGTTAAAGATTTATTCAATGTTAAAACTTTATAACTGGATGAGAATTAAAGTGTTTTTTGAGGAAGAAATACTTTGTCATGCTTTATTATTCTTTTTATTTTGACTTCATCGATTACTTAGATTGATTGGTAATAAGAACTTTAAGAGCTACAACCCTCGCATTTTATTATAAACGATCATTTCTGTTGAACCACTTAAACATACGAGCAAGCTCCACTCTGTTGTCGTCTGATCTGTCTGAGATGTAAAAAAAAGCCTAATTTTATGACTGTTCCGTGATCTTGTGGAAAAAGATTGTTCATGCATTAGTGCGACCATCTCAATTTTGAGCACTCGGGGACATTTAGAAATTGAAAACGGGACATTCCGGGACATTTTGGATTAAGAAACGGGACACTTTCAGGGATATTTTTTTTTAATAAAAAACGTTTTGAATTTACAAAATATTGTAGGTATGTACATAAATGACACTACTTTAAAAAGAATTGAAAATAATTCTTTTAACTATGGGCTATTAGGCTTTGCTGCTAGGGCCTGCCTCTGCGCTAACTGGTGGCATTGGTGGTACTTTTCACTGCCTGCAATTTTTCTGGTCAATTCCAAAGAATTTCGAAGCAAGTCGAAAAATTCCATGCTAGTTGCGTTTAACGAAAATAATGCTTTTCAACGTAGTCCTAGTCATATCAAGGCGTGTTTTTTCTTTCGTCCAAATGCGATTGATAATAGAAAGAAAAAAACGTTCCATTGATGCAGATATTCCAGGTAAACAGTAAACGTACTGCACTATATCGTTTAATAATTTGTACAGTAAGGGATTTGTTGAAAATTGCTTAAAACATTCCACCCAACCCAGCGCATATCACTTGGCACTTTATCCCTTTTCCATTCCGTTATTTTTTCGGTACCGAGAAAATCAATTAAACAGCCAAACTGGTCGAAAAGATCAACGTCGGAATCAGTATCAATTAAGGCACTATTTTTCAATATAGTTTTATATTTTGTTTCGGTGCTTTCCCATTGCGGACCATCTTGCAGAAGTGCCCAGTAAAACGATTCGACCACGTCAAACTGATCAGTCCATTTTTTCAAATAATAAATACAAGTATCTATGTATATAGAACTAAAAATTTAATTAAAATTTTACAATGAAAAATACCGTAGAAAGCTGAGGCGATCATTAATATTTCATCTCTTGTAACATGAAAGAAAGAAAGAAATTTGTTTTCTTTTCTTTTCTCAAGATTTTCGATCAAATTTGCCAAGGTAATACCCATCTCCATCGCAGAAATATTATCGCCCTCTACTTTCAATACTGTTTGATTGAAAACCGATGCCTTGTAGAAGAATAGATATGAAAATAAAACATTCTGAAATTGAACGTCGAATTCACCGCGAAATATCTCCTATTGTCTTACACGATTAGTAAACTGGCTGAAATGTGAATAAGTTTTCACAAGTTTCAGCTCGACGTCAAATGGCATTCCATTACAACCAGCTTGTGCCGCATTATGAATAATAAGTGCAGAATACCCCAATCAATTTTTTTTCACGTAGTCTGGCGTAAACATTGTTTTCCACGTTGTGTTACTCCCCCATCTACTAGACTAGCCGTGTTAATTTTCCATACAAAATTTGAATAAAAATTAATGCTTCCTTTTCAACTTAGCTAGAAGAACTCTCTTCAGAGTTTCATCGCAAACAAGTTTTGTGAACTGAATTTTTGTATTAAAACAAATAAAACCTTAACCACGTAAAATGGGACATTTTGTGTATGTCCCGTTGTCCCGAACCATCGCTCCGGGACACGGGACAATGCTTACTAAAACGGGACATGTCCCGTAAAAAAGGGACACATGGTCACACTAAATCATGCATGTTGCCAAGTTTGCTGTCTCTCGTATTTGAATGCTAATCCGACTTCTAAAACAATTTTATCACATCTCGGGAAGTGCTACAAAAGTAAGAACATAAACTTAATCAAATTTAACCCTCCAGAGGGCGCGTGGATAAAAGAGACACGAGTGGGCGCGTCGTCTACTACTGTAGACCATTTTGTTTTGCCAAAAAATATATATATTATAGCGTTTTAAGTATTCAAATCGTGGTCAAATCATAGAGCAACGTATTTTTTTCATATTCATCTCATCACTTTAAATTAAATAGTTACTGATACACCATATACTATTCAAGTGGTACCTACCAGCAAATTTAACACTTTTTTTCGCACCTCACCCTAGAAGTCAACCCAAAAATAGCTCCCTGAGATAGTAAAAGCAATTTTCTTCACTAAATAGGTAATTAATTTTTTAATAAAAGTAACTTAAAATGAACAATCACTCACCTATAATAATTACAATTGAAGACAACACTGTTTTTGTTACACGAGAGGTCGCGTGGTATACCGTAGACCAAGAGACTTTGAATATATTTTAAACTTCCGTATGCCCCCTCCGAAGAAAAATAGCATACTAGATACTAATTAGGTAGAGCAACTAATTATCTGCAGTTATTGTGAACAATAGCGAAAAAAATTGTTTTTCTGAGAATGGCGGCGTTTTAAAAAAGACTGGCCTACGACCATAGACCACGAGCCTACTCTATGGTACATTGAAGTAAATTTAACTTAAATTTAGGAGTATTCATGATTCCTACAACAAAAAGGTGAAAAACTGCAATGTTGTATGTTTTTGTAAATCGTGAACGCACCTTTTTCTAATCTATAGCAACGCCGGAGTAAAAATATCAAAATCAAACATTTGTGACAGAGAATGACAAATTACTCTTGTATTTTTTTTTTTAAGTGTAGCAAGTTGCAAAAGTGAATCAAAATTGGAGGCTATATTATATTTTGTTGTTTAGTGCACGAATTGTTTTTTTTTTGTTTTTTGTTTTTTTACAATTTTACTACACTTGATTTTCCCTAACACTATACATTTTCAATCAGTCGGCGGGCAGCACTGTTAAGCCCTACGTGTTTTAGCATAAGCATTCGCCCCAGACAACGACAACACGACCGAAAACACGACCATATTCAAATGCTGAACGCGCGTCGTTGAATATGGAGAGATACAGAAAAAAAGTAAATCTGATCAAATGAACGCATGGAGATAAAGGGATGGGAAGGGAAGGAAAGGGAAGGGGGCCAATACGCGGTATAACAAATGCAGTTTATCCTCCTATAAAATGTAATCACTTAAAAAAGAACGAAACAAAAGAATCAAATGGCGTACTTTGGTGCTTTAAAGAAAATATTAACACTTTTTCATATTTGGTTTTTTCAATAATATTTATTTCCCGAGCTCGAAATGAATTTTAAACACACTGCAATAAGTTTTAGTTAAAAAAAAATATCAATAAAGTGAAAACACAAATTTAAAACACTATATATGCAGGTAAAAATAAATTATTAATAAATTGGCAAATCAAAACGCACCTTTAAGAAATCACTCCGAAAATTTCATGCATTTTTTTTAAACTAATATTTATTTAAAAAATTAAGCTCGCTGTTCTTGTAACCGAAAACATTAACACTTCTCAAATGACTTGTAAATAAATTCACCTTTACATTTACGTAAAACGAAGAAAGTATATTACATAATAAATTGCGAAAAATAATTATTAAACAAACAATTATCAAAGCACATTTTTTTTTATTTACATTTTTTAAACCGAACACACGTCCTTTATGAAAAACTTCTTCGGAAATATTCGTGATTTAACATGTATGGCAACTCTCTGACAAAAACGTCATATTTTATCTTTAATTAACATACATACATGTCTCTCAATAATATTTTATTTATTTATATTGACGATGTACAAGGAAAGTCCCATTTAATTGGTTTCTAAAATTAAAATAAGATGATATTTGAGTTTATCTTACTTGAATGACAGAAAGTTTGATTTTTTTTTTACTTTTTTCTGCAAATGTCTGACGGATTTTAATAAGATATCTTCGATTGAATTTAAAAAAAAAAACTTACAAAAATCGGTCAATGTAGCCTTTTTTGAAAATATTTCCGTTCACGAAACATTTCATGGAAAATGAGAGAAAGAGAAACGAAACAAATGTCATGTTAGCAGATACACAAGGTATGTGGATGTGGGTATGAACAAATGCGACGCTGAAACTATAACTTTTTTTGTATATTTAAATGTTGAAATTAAAATGAGAAAAGAAGGAATGTATACTTGGGGAGTTGGCAACTCTTAATAAAATAAAATCCAACTTTTCTGGATTAGAGCATATTACCCGTACACCTGCTTTCTTCTCTACGAATCGTAAGACACGTAGGTACCCCTCACGTACCTGCGAACGCAATCGAAATAAAAATGAAGACAAATAAGTAACCAAAAAACTAAACAGAATTATGTGACGAAGTTGAAAATATATTGTCGAAAAATTACACTTTATTTGAATAACATTTTAAGGATGATGATTAGCACAAAAAAGGTTGGCCTTAAATTTGGTTTAAATAAGATGTGAAAAAGGTAAGGGAAGCAAGGTTGAAAGATTTGCAACAAACTACAATTTCGACATATAAAACAAAGGGCTTAAAATCTGACGAGATAATCTACAAAAAAAGTCTTGATTCCAAGCAAACCCAATAGCGGATTACAAAAACCAAATCAACAAAACAAGTTCGAATGAGAGAGAGAGAGAGAAAAAGAGACAAACGAAAGGCAACACACCACGTTGCACAACCAAATTATATCATCGAGAAAAAAAGTGAAGCTATGCGTCAAACACCCCAGCTAAAGATGTTAAAAGAAATTTAGTATTTTGTTTTTTTTTTGTATTAACCTGAACTTACCCTAATTTTTACTAAACTATAAAAGCTTAAAAAGAATAAAAACTAAAAACCACACCAAAAACACTCCCTTTTAGCTACACTCGATTGAGAGAACTAAACATTTTGCTGGCAATGTTTTGTACAGTCCCGGTAAGAAGCGCAGCGCATTCGAGAGAACAATTTCAACGGTGTCATTTTTAATGTGTGTACGGATTCAATTTAATATTGTTGTATTCGTTTTCTGATATGTTTGTGTTGGTAAGTTAGTTTGTCAAAAAAGTTAGTTGTTATTTAAATGAAGAAAATTTATTACTTGACTTTCATTTAAAACAATTGTTTTAGAATAGATCACAACCTGAAGGTATGTCATGTGTTGCTGCCTTTATAAATGTTTTTTTTAATAACCAAAATTTATCAAGTAGTAAATAAGTGTTATGTTATTCAAATAATTAAGATTTACTAATTTGTCTTAAAGTGCCTACCTACATACTTACCTGTTTAATTCTAATAACAAGGTTTATTTAGGTCAACATTTTTAAACATCTGCAATTTATACATACATTTATACAGGTAGGACCATACAATACGATGAATGCCTCCTGTCACTCGGTGTCCAGAATTCGAACATTATTTAACCTTTGACCCCACGTATAGGTTTGTATCTAGCTAGTTTTCCATGACTTCCAAGTTTGATGAAAAAACTATAAAAATAAACTTGGTGCTGATATATCTGAACCAATTGCAATTTTTAACTTTCGAAAGCTTTCCAAAGCTCAAGTTCATTTTTCTTTGTTTCACGACATAATTATTTATGATGTGAAAATTATCTGCATCAAATGAATTACATTTCAGATTTCACTGATATTTTTTTCCTAGGAACACGTTTTGTTCGACAACATGTGGACAACGACCAATTTTTTTCAAATTTCTGAGTTGGTGCCTAGATAGAAACGCAACTCTATCGGTAGGTAAAAGGTAAGAAGGTATTAACTATCTTGTGTGCATCTTTCGCTATCTGATACCTCGATTTATGACCAACTTGAAACAAACAAGGCTTTTCATGCCTTTCGTCAAAAATGTCATTATTGACGAACAATCCTTCTTGCATGACAGCTGACAGCAAACATTTTTGGCATATTTTGTTATTCACATTATTTACTTGCTATGTGACTTGACGTCAGCCGTTTGTTTCTACATAAGCAAATGTACAGACAGATCTTCTAACTTCTCTCTCTTGGGTTTTTTTTCTCTCTTTCAGGCACCACAATGATATTGAACTACCTACCTATGCATCTATGGAATTTAACAGAGACAACAAATTTGTTTCTTCAAATTCCCAATTTACATAATATCTTGAAGATAACGCCAAAATTTAAACTCAATACTAAATTTGATTAGTTTTAAAATTTTAAATTTGTTCGTTTCGTTTTTTAGTCTTTGTTGCAGCCGAAAAGAATTTGTATTCCATGAACAAGCCGACAAACAAAATAAATCGATTTTATAAGCGAACAAATTCAAGATGGATGCCAGTGTACGAAAGAAACAGAAAAAACAATTCCACTGGTATTTCGTTCGTTTGGTGGCGAAGAGAAAGGAAATTGCGTATTTGTTTCGCTTTTTGTATTGCAATACGATTTTATTTTACTAAAATCAGTTTTTTTTTATAATTGATGCAATATTATATTGTGGGCTTTTTTTTTACAATGTAGGAGGTATCAGGAACTTAGGTGTACTCTATTTTGTTTGGAGCACATATTGTGTGCCTTTGAATATTAGTGGAGTTGATTGTTGAGATTATGTAGTTTCAAATTGTTAGTGAGATAGATTGAATATACTCGTCAGATAATTTTCAAGGCAGGGTTGCCATATATTTTAAGCAAAAAAAAAAGTGTTCAATGTTTTCAATTTGTCATCATGTTTTATATTGCATGTAGTGTCCTAAAAAAAGACATATCTCAAATGGTTGTCAATGGAAATTTTAACAAGAAATTGTTTTTACGCTTTTAAAAAATAAATAAATACACAAATGATAGAGCAAGTGATTTTTATCGAAACCTGTTTTTGAGAAACATGGCAACTCTGTTTTTTTTATTTGCAAATTAAGGCCAATTTAAATTTATGTTCTACTTAAAGTTCTCCTTTTGTATGGGGATTTTATGTGGAACTCAGGACTTCCGGAACGTCCCATATAAAAATGAAAACTTTATGTAGAACATAAATTTATGTTTCGAATGAGCAAATGGGTCTAAATCACATAAACAGTGTTACTTTTATTTAAGGTATGACATTGAGTTTTTGGTGATCGTCAGAGTAGATTCTATACAAATGTGCATACATGGCAACCCTATATTAAAATACATACTCTATTTGCGTTCAATTTGTTCTTCTAATAATTTTGTAACTCACCACTCTAACTTCTGGTAAAACTTATAAGTTGACGGATGATAACCCTTCATTACGCTATGCAAATAATATAGTTATATCATGTATAATAATATACCAAAATATATCTGAAAAATGTTTGCATAACAATAAAAGATTTAAAATGTATAATGACTGCGCTGAATATTCATGCCACAGTTGCAAACATTTTGTTATATGGCAACCCTGGTACATATAAACAATCTGAAAATGAAAATCTTCCCATGCTATACGCACAAGTTTGTTTGTTGATTACTGTTGAATTCTCCCATCATAAAAGTTTTTACTACTTGGCAACCCTATTTTCAAATTTCCATTACTCGATTTTTTTTTATTTATACTTTTAAGGAATATCATAAAGTTAAATGTTACAGATAATTAAAAAAAATGAATTACTTGGCAACCCTTGTCAACATTTTTCTTAAACTTCAGTCAAAAGAATCGAACTACATTATTATTATTTATTACTATTCCGCACCTAAAAAGATTCTCTGTATGATGTATCTTAAACTTAAAATTAATGTTGGCTTTAAGATGACCCATTTGACAATTTGACATCAAAAGTCAAAAACCAACAACGACAACAACAAGAGGTTATACAATGAGAGCGAGAAAGAGAAAGAGACAAACATGTTTTCAACCCATCGACATCAGCCGTGTCGCCATGTTGAGTCATCAAAGTACTTAATTCGGTAAAAAAAAAAAACTTCAAGCAAAAGAATGTAACATTAAAACCCAATCCCAAAATGAATGTTTTTCTTCTTTTAACCTAAATGCTTGTTTTATTTTATTATTTTCTTACCTAATTTTTTTACTATTTAGTAAAATCGAACAAAAATTGTGTAAAAACTTTCCACTCACAACAATCAAAGCACTCCCTGTTAGCTACACTCAACGGAGAGAACTGATTTCGTTGCAAATGTTTTGTACAGAGCTCCGATAGGAGGCGCAGGGCGCAGCGCAATGTGTTTATATACATTTTGTTGAGCGACGACTTAGCGTTTCTGTATTCTGTATCTGTATACATGTTCGCCGTTTATTCTGTTTCTGGTGTATGTGATGTTTTGAATGTGTGTTAGTTCACTGGTTTTTAAAATTCACACTGAGTTTGGAAAACTGTGTTCTGAGAACCTTTTTCCACTGTTTTGATGTTTCCGATTAAGACAAGTATTCAATTTAAACAAAAATAAATACCTACCCAATCAGCTCATAGAAGAGGTTCGCGACTAATCAACTATCTTAGAAGCGACAAGGCGCAAAACAACCATTTGTCTGTCGAAGTCAGGTTTTTGAATCAGGATTTCCGTCAAATGTAATTTTTGACTTCAAAAAACGTCGAATATCTTAATTGGACCATAATTCGGAATTTCATTAATACGTTTTGCAAACCTACCTACGACCTACCTAACCTAGGCACCGACAAGAGGAACGGCATGCAGTTAGTCAATATGTATCTCAATGTCAGCTTATTACAATTTTCATTTTCTTGATTGACCTCAGTGAAACATAAAAAAATTGTAAATTAAATTTTTCTGTTTGTATGTATCGCAATGGGTAAATAAATAAAAAAAGACGAAAAGCTCATAAAAGCTCAAAGTTCATTGGCGTTCACAGAAATAGCAGCGTGTGCCTTTCCTACTGAGAATGGAAAACCACAACTCAGATACTCGTACCCAATCTATTAACCTAATGTTATTAACAGTCTTAAGGTTTGACGGTTGTCGAAATACTGTTGGCATACAAAAGTGTCTGGAAACGTCTATCATTCTTATTTATTCGAGATCTATTATAATAATGCATGTGTTTGTATGTTCGGAAATATGAAATGCAAACGTTTGATGGAACATTAAAAATTCACCGGATGTCGAATATTTCGACAAGGCACAACACAATGGGTATAAATTTAACGGTAAACATTTTCATTTGACCTGTTCAAACGCACGAAACAAATTGCTTGGATCAAGAGCTTTTATTTAAGTGACGCTAACAGTTTCTAGTTTTCTACATTGTATCTACACATTTATGTACACATTGCTGAACCTTCTTCTCTGACGAAGTTAGCGATGTCCAAAAGTGCCTATGTAGGTATATTATTTTTCAGCTTGTAGCGTTCATGTAGAAATTGATAAATTTTGTTCTTCTGATTCGATTTTCATGAACAAAAGTTTTTATATTTTGTTTTTGTAGAAACCCACAGATTTTATTCCACATTAAATACCTAATTTGTATCGCAGAGATAGCGTTGAAGTACAAATTGAATTTTCGGTGAATGGGTATCTAAATGCTATAGGGAGTACCCAATAAAACCATAAACAAAGAAGTTTTGATCTTAATTTTCTGTTGTTGTCTTCTCAAGAATTAATTGTTGCTTGCAACTTGCAGAATAAATTCTAGAACAATGTGTGGGAATTATCGATTTTATAAAAGAGAAATCCAAGATGGCCGCTTGTTGTTATAAATATCTTATCAAGTAAGGGAAATTAAGTAAGCAAGTGAAATTACGGCAAGGTATCTAGCTACAAATTCAAGAAATCTTAATATGAAATAAGTAGCTCCTTAAATTCAATTCATAATTTCAATACCTATAATAATAACAAAAAAATCAGGTTAGAAGAGAATACAAAAACTGTGAATGTATTTGCTTTCTTATTACGTCTGGTAGGGTAGGGTTGCTGCATGTTGTTTTTTCACCATTTTTTTTTCTAGAACTTTGAAATCTATCGTATTAAAAGAATATCGTCTAACATTTACAGTAGAAACATTTTGTGTGTATGTATTTAATAAATGTATGTAATGAGCTTTATTCATAGATATGTTTGTAAAATACGGACATTTCATCGAAGCTCTTCAATGCTCAACGGGTTTCTGATTTAGTCTAAAATTAACAGACCAAAGCCTGAAGTAGGGGAGAGGGGGGCGCCTTTGAACACGGGGTAACTTTGAACAGTGCTGATAAAATCTGATTTAAAAAATATTTCCGAACCAAATCGGAACTTTTCACTTGGCAATACTCTTTTTTTTTAACTGTAAATGACATTCGCCGGTTCTCAGTAGGAGCCTGAAAGTAGTTTGATGTGGATGTTTTTTTACCGATATTCTAAGTTTTTTTTTTATTTGTAGGTAAGTGATCAAATTCTTTTGGTGAGTGTGTTTATTCGTAAAAAAATTTTACTGGAGGCAAACGTTCACCTTGAACCACATTAAGGTAAGTTTTTTCATAAATATTTAAGAAAGTGATTATGTATGCAATTTTTTTAAAGAAATTGCATGCTGGGGCAGATTTGAACATGGGTTTCAGATGGGTTGACGAGGCAACTCTCTAAATTTTATTTATGTGATGTAAAGTTATGAATTCTAGTTCATATCGCTGTCAATAGTTTGAAAATAGAGGTTTTAATGATGGTTGTAAGCAAGTGTTCAAATGTAAACCCCTCTCCCCTACATACCGCAGTACCCGGAACAGTTAATTTTTCGCCACTGGGTTTCAACACTGACTGTTTCGGCAAAGATTTTGAGTTGAATTTCTATTTTATTCCGTTTGTTCGTAAAAAGGTCAATTCCATTCTCTTTGAGAAATCGGTTTCGCCAGAGATTTTTCAGGTGGAACAAAATAACTCAACTGAGAACATTTTTTTTCCTGATCTCTTGATGTCTCAGTCAACCATTTTGATGTTATTGACGTACATAATTATGAACAGCAAACATTTGAAGCGTTGAGAATGAGAAGGGGTTAAGTGACATTTTTGAATTTTTCTATTTTTTCAGCAGATAAAGGCGGCAAGCGACAACTTAAATTTTGGTCGTACTGGCTCTTTTCTAGTCCCATTAGTTTCAAAGTTAGCCTTAAATAAAGGGGATAACTAAATTCTTCTGTTTATCATTTGCACGGCATAAAGGTGATAAAATCACTTAACACTTTTATGAGTCCAGATTCCAGAACAAATTTTGAGTGTAGGTATATTTTTTTTTGCAAAAAGGTGTTAACTGCTCACAAAAAAAAACCAAAGACCAAAAGCCATAAAAGAGGACACAGTACACCTCCTTGGGCTTATCTTCTGCTGGAATATTTGGTACAAATTGAATAACCTAATTTTGATTGAATCCTCCTATTACTTAGTATGGATATTATTCATCTTTTAAGGTTACTGGATTTACTTATCCCCTTCATAAGAAAAAAAAAATTAAAAATAATTCTTCATGAATAAAGGTGCTAAGTACTCTTTTTTTGTCCGAAACAACACTTTGTAATGAATTTAAATAAAATGATTTGCTGTACCTAAATTTCTATTTTTTAAAGCTTTTTTTATGACCCTTTTCTAAATTTCCATCACTTTCAGAAAAAAAGTTATAAGCCATAAACTTTAAACGAAGATTACTCGAAACTCGAAATATGTCACTTAACCCCTTCTCATTCTCAACGCTTCATTTGTAATGCACCGTAACTATCTCGCGCTGAGAACTGAGACTTAATATTTCAGTCCAGCTTATAAATTTTCCGCAAATAAACAAAGTCACATTGAGATCTCAGAGAAGTTTTGGTCAGTTAGAACTGACGTAATGGTTGCAACATATTTATTGAATAATTAGATGGAAAAAAGGGTTTTATTTGAAGGAACCTGCATGGGCAGTATGAAGAATACTTGACTTGAAGTATGTAAATAGGGTTGCCAACATTTTCTTTAAAGTTAAGATTTGTTTTGCAGCGAATATGTTATGGCTAGTTTCTTAAAAGTATTTTTTAATTGTATGAGAATTAAAGAGTTCTTTGTCGTAGATTTTTTTGTGTCACGCTTTATCACTCACGCTTTTAAACTCGAAATGAATTTTAAACACACTGCGTGAAGTTTGATCAATTAATATTTACAATTAAAACACTTTCATAACTTCACTTGAGTCGGTACACACTTGTTCAGAATTTACCTTTAACAAATAACAATTTTTAAAAACAAACGCGACATGTACCTGAATGCATTTCGAAGCACACTGTGGTAAGTTTTAGTTGCAAAAAAAAGTCAAAACCGATTTTTTGAAATAAATTTAAAGCACTGTATAAATTTTTAATAAATTGGCAAATAAAAACACACCTTTAAAACAATAATCCACTCCGAAAATGTTATGCCGTTCTTAACTACAAATTTTTTGTAAGTTTATGTTTATTCAAAAAATTAAGCCCGCTGTTCCTTTACCGATTAATAAAAACGAATTGAAAACATTAACGCTTCTCATATATACAATTAGGTACATGTTCTTTAATAAAATGTAGAAAGTATGTATAAATATTAAATATTAACACTGGGAAAAATCATTACAAACCAAATATTTTATCAAGACACAAGTAGGTATGTAGTACAAAACGAAATACACATCACGTATTAAAAATTTATGCGAAAAAAAAATATTTATTTCGTAATTCTACATATATATGGCAACCCTTTTCGACAAAAATGACATTTTTATCAATCATTTACATCAAACATATTTATATCTTTCAATAATACATAAATTATTTATTTACATTAACGGTGTCCAAAAAAGCCCCATTTTATTTTTTTCTAAAATTAAAAGAGATGATATTTGAGTTTATCTTACTTGAATGTTTTTTGTTTTTGTTTTTCTTTTTTATTTATATTTTTCTGCAAAGTCTGACGGATTTTAATAAGATATCTTCGATTGAATAAAAAAAAAAAAAAAAATCGGTCACTGTAGTCTTTTGTCGTTTTGCAAATAATTTCGTTCTTCTTCAAAACATTACATGGAAAAATGAGAGAAAGGGAAACCAAACGGGAACAAGATGTCTTGTAAGTAGGTACACAAAATATGTGGGTATGAACAAAAGCGACACAGAAAATTTAAATTTGTTCTCGATTCTTTTGAAAATACAGTACATTCTCGATTAACGCAACTCTCTATTCACGCAACTCCTCGATTTTTGCAACAGCTGAATTTTTAACATTGTTGACGCAGTAATCGCAACTCTTCCCCCAAAATTGACTCGATAAGTGCAACTTTTGTTCTTATTCTCATATCTCTATTTTCTCAGATTCTTGACTATGTTTGTTTTTTGTCTTTGGCGTTATATTTTGTCACGGCAGTTATTTTACCGCTACTTTTGAGTGATGGTATGATGAAGTTGTAGGCATATACATCATCTGATTTTTGCTTTAGATCTCAAATTGAGCGTACAAATTTTTTACTCGGTTATTGCAACAACCTCGGTCAGTGCCCCTTGTTTTAATTAGTTGCGATAATCGAGAACGTACTGTACATATTTTTTCTGTTTGTATTTTTTCATTTTAAATTTTAAAATGAGAATGATTTTATGAACTAAAAAAAAAACAATTGATACTTGAGGAGTTGGCAACCCTCAATCTAATAAAATTAAATCGAACTTTCCATGCAGCTGCTAATGCTATCTTCTTACCCTCTCGTAAGACACGTGGTACCCCTCACTTTACCTGCGAACGCAATCGCAATAAAAATGAAGAAAAATAAGTATGTAACCCAAAAACTAAACAGAACTATGTGACAAAGTTGAGAATCTATGGTCCGAAAATGATAATAATTTTTGAGTAACATTTTAAAGGTTGGACTTTAATTGGGTTTAAATAAGACTTGATAAAGGTAAGGGAAGCAAGGTAGAAAGATTTGCAGCAAAATAAAAATTCGACATTTAAAAACAAAGAATCTTAAATCTAACGAGCTAATCTTTAAGAGAAAAAAAAATCTTGATCTCAAACAAACCCAACAGCGGATTACAAAAAACAAATCATGAAAACAAGTTCGAGTGAGAGGGAGAGAGACAACGAAAGGCAACGCACCACGTTGCAAAACCAAATTACATCATCGAGAAAAAAAGTGGAGATACGTATGCGTCAAACAATCCCAGGTAAAGATGTGAAAAGAAATTTAGTATTTTTTTTTTTTTATTAACCTGAACTTACCCTAATTTTTACTAACTATAAAAGCTTAAAAAGAATGAAAACTAAAACCCACACCAAAAACACTTCCTTTTAGCAACACTCGATTGAGAGAACTAAAAATTTTGCTGGCAATGTTTTGTACAGTCCCGGTAAGAAGCGCAGCGCATTCGAGAGAACAATTTGAACGGTGTCATTTTTAATGTGTGTACGGATTCAATTTAATATTGTTGTATTGGTTTTCTGATATGTTTGTGTTGGTAAGTAAGTTTGTCAAAAAAAGTTGGTTGTTATTTAAATGAAGAAAATATATTATTTTTTGACTTTCATTAAAACAATTGTTTCAGAATATTTCACAACCTGATTGTATGTCATGTGTTGCTGCCTTTATGAATGTTTTAATAACAAAAATTCATCAAGTAGCAAGTAAGTGTTATTCACATTAAGGTTACCTAACTAATTTGTCTTAAAATGCCTACCTACATAGATACTTACCTGTTTAATTCTAATAACAAGGTTTATTTAGGTCAACATTTTTAAACATCTGCAATTTATACATGCATGCAAACATGTATGCATGTAGCAGCCAGGTAGGACCCATACAATACGATGAATACCTCCTGTCACTCGGTGTCCAGAATTCGAACATTATTTAACCTTTGACCCCACGTATACGTTTGTATCTAGCTGGTTAGTTTAGTTTTCCATGACTTCGTTGTTTGAAGAAAAAACTATAAAAATAAACTCGGTGCTGATATTTCTGAACCAATTGCAATTTTTAACTTTCGAAAGCTCTCAAAAGCTCAGTTCATTTTTTTTTCACGACATATTTATGATGAGAAAATTATCTGCATCAAATGAATTACATTTCAGATTTCACTGATATTGTTTTCCTAGCAACACGTTTTGTTCGACAACATGTGGACAACGACCTATTTTTTCAAATTTCTGAGTTGGTGCATAGATAGAAACGCAACTGTAGGTACCTTTTATCTATCTTGTATGCATCTTTCGCTATCGAGGTATCAATTTATGACCAACTTGAAACAAACAAGGCTTTTCATGCCTCTCGTCAAAAATGTCATTATTGACAAACAATCCTTCTTGCATGACAGCTGACAGCAAACATTTTTGGCATATTTTGTTATTCACATTATTTACTTGCTATGTGACTTGACGTCAGCCGTTTGTTTCCACATAAGCAAATGTACAGACAGATCTTCTAACTTTTCTCTCTTGCGTTTTTTCTCTCTTTCAGACACCACAATGATATTGAACTACTTGCCTATGCATCTATAGAATTTAACAGAGACAACAAATTTGTTTCTTCAAATTCCCAATTTACATTTCTTGAAGATATTTAAGCTCAATACTAAATTAGGTTAGTTTTAAAATTTTAATTTTGTTCTTTTTGTTTTTTGAGTCTTTGTTGCAACCGAAAGGAATTTTTATTCCACGAACAAGCCGACGAACAAAATAAATCGATTTTATAAGCGAACGAATTCAAGATGGATGCCAGTGTACGACAGAAACACAAAATAAAATTTCCACTGGTAGTTTGGTGGCGAAGAAAAAGTAAATTGCGTATTTGGTTCATTTTCGTATTGCAATACGTTTTTTTTTTACTAAAATAAGTTTATTTAATACTTGATGCTGTTTTTTTTTTTTTTAAATCTAGAAGGTATATACCTAGATAAGTGTACTCTAGCTTATTTAGAGCAGATGTAGTGCCAACCTTTGAACATTATTAAAGAAGAGTTGATTGTTGTTTAAAATTGTTGGTGAGATAAATTGATTATAATTTTGTTGTGCTTTAAATTAACTCAACAGATAGGTTTCAAGATAGGGTTGCCATATATTTTATGTTTTCAATTTGAAAAAAATGAAAAGAATTTAAATGGAAATCTTTACAAGATACTGATGTTGCCTCATTAAGTAAATAAAAATAATTTAATAAACACTTATACAAAAATGCAAAAATGAGAGTTGCCAAGTCGGATCGGTTCAAACATTTTTACTTAAAGAGAAAATTTTGTTAAAAGTAAGGACAGAGCTCTTTTTGATAATGTCATTAAAATAAGAAACATGGCAACTCTGTTTTTTTATCTATACAAATCAAATTACATTGATAGTCCGATCATCAATCTATACAAAAAATTATATGTACATGGCAACCCTATACCAATTGAAATACTCTATCTTCGTTCAAGCAGGTCTTTATGCAATAATTTGTTATCTCACAACCCTTACCTTTGGCTGTAAAAATAATTATTCGAAACATGACAACCGTACATAACTCAATACAAATAAGTATGTAAGCCCATGTTTACAATGTAGTTGTCTTCCATGCCATGCCCTTTGCATAGCAGCCCAAAATTTAAAATGTATGTATGACTACTGAATATTCATGCCACAATTGCATTAATGTTATCTGGCAACCCTGTTGTATAAACAAATCTGAAAATGGCAATCTTTCTCTAAAATACGCACAGTTTTTTTGGTTACTGTTAAATTTTCCCACCATGAAAGTTGTTTCTACTTGGCAACCCTGTTTTCAAATTTAACTTTCTCGAATATTTTATTAATTTATCCTATTATTTAATATAAGTTTAATGTTAAAGATATTTTTTTTTAAATATGAAGTATTTGGCAACCCTTGTCAAATATTTTTCTAAGACTTCAGTGTTAAGGCAAAAGAATTGAATTACATATTATTCCGCCCCTAATAAAAATCTCTGTAAGATTAACTTAAATAATTAAAAATTAATGATGGCTTTAAAATGATCCATTTGACAAAGTAATTTGACATCAAAACCTACGACAAGTGAACAAGAGGTCATACAATGAGAGCGAGACAGAGAAAGAGACAAACATGTTTCCAATCCATCGACATCAGCCGTGTCGCCATGTTGTCAAGTTGAGTCATCAAAATACTTAGGTAGGTAGGTACTTAATTCGGTAAAAAAAAACTTCAAGCAAAAAAATGTAACATTTAAGCCCAATCCCAAAATGAATGTTTTTTTCTGTTAACCTAAATGCTTGTTTTATTTTTATTATTTTCTTACCTATTTTTTTTTACTATTTAGTAAAATCGAACGAAAATTGTGTAAAAACTTTCCACTCACAACAAACAAAGCACTCCCTGTTAGCTACACTCAACGGAGAGAACTGATTTCGTTGCAAATGTTTTGTACAGAGCTCCGATAGGAGGCGCAGGGCGCAGCGCAATGTGTTTATATACATTTTGTTGAGCGACGACTTAGCGTTTCTGTATTCTGTATCTGTATACATGTTCGCCGTTTATTCTGTTTCTGGTGTATGTGATGTTTTGATTGTGTGTTAGTTCACTGGTTTTTAAAATTCACACTGAGTTTGGAAAACTGTGTTTTGAGAACCTTTTTCCACTGTTTTGTAGTTTCCGATTTATTTAAACAAAAATAAATACCTACCCAATCAGCTCATAGAAGAGGTTCGCGACTAATCAACTATCTAAGAAGCGACAAGGCGGAAAACAACCATTTGTTTGTTGAAGACAGGTTTTTGAATCAGGATTTCCGTCAAATGTAATTTTTGACTTAAAAAAACGTCGAATATCTTACTTGGGCCATAATTCGGAATTTCATTAATACGTTTTGCAAACATACCTACGACCTACCTAACCTAGGCACAGACAAGAGGAACAGTTGCAACTTGAAGAAGATATTATTCAAATACCAATTCACACGGCATGCAGTTAGTAAATACCCAGTGGCAAATTTCATCCTCAATGAAAAATTTCGGTGAAAAGAGCAAGGAATTCATTCCACACTTTTAAGATGAAAAATAAGGTAATGATTTCATAGGAACAAAGTAATGCCCTTTTTCCTCTGTACATTTTCTCTATTCTATTAACGCTTTCGTTTCTTTGCATACCAAAACGTTGTGATTTCAGTAAGGAAAAGTCCTGCACAGCTTCACGAGTTCGTAATTTGCATTGAGCGCTGTGTGTTGTTTTCACAAAGAAGAATAAACGAACAAAAAAGAAACACAAATATTTTCTAGGGGTGGAAATGACCAGCAAGAATCCGTGTAGTATATAAACATTATGTATGTACCTATTTTCTACTTTTGTTGATCGAGGACGACGCGACGACCGTTGACGACGACGCAACGGTTTGGTTTTTTTCCACTGTCTATTTTTGTCTGCGATCGTTAAAAAAATGTTTTGTTCTATGTAAAATCAGTGCAATCGAAATCTTAGTTAAAGACGGTTGATGTGAAGAATATGATAGCTGTTTTTAAAAGTGAATTAATAATAATAAACAGCACAGGAGAAAACACGAGGGAGATCGAAAATATTTACCAGGTACTCAAATATAAATATTTATTTTCCACTTGTATAGAAGAAGAAATTCAACTAATTTTCTTAACATTTTTTAAAGGTATTCTGGAATTTGGAATGTGGAGCAACCTTAAAGGAGTCGTTTAGCAGCAAAAATATTAAAAAAAGTAGCAGATCCAGCCAAAGACTTGAATTGTTTTTATATGTTATTATTTAAAACAATATTGTGTTCTTTTCAGAAATATTTCAAAAAAAAAAATTTAATAAATTTGTTTTGATATTTACATTTGGTGAGATCACAGCTGCATTTTCATAATATTTTTCATTCATGAAATTCAACTTTCAAAGAAGATGAGTTCACCAATGAGCTTTCATTTGACATTTCATAGGAGTTAGAGAACGAATGAAAACACAGAATACTTTTATTCAATGATTTCACTGATGCATATTCACCAAGAAATTCACTTGGTGAACTCCAATGACAGCCCTATGTAAATTTCACCAAATGATTCACCTTCAAATTCATGAGTGAAGCTTCCATTCCTTGGTGAATCGAATGGTGATTCCTTGGTGAAAATTGGGAAATTTGCCACTGGGTATGTATCTCAATGTCAGCTTATTACAATTTTCATTTTCTTGATTGACCTCAGTGAAACATAAAAAATTGTAAATTAAATTTTACTGTTTGTATGTTATCGCAATGAGTAAATAAATAAAAAAAAGACGAAAAGCTCATAAAAGCTCAAAGTTCATTGGCGTTCACAGAAATAGCAGCGTGTGCCTTTCCTACTGAGAATGGAAAACCACGATACTCGTACCCAATGTATTAACCTAATGTTAATAACAGTCTTAAGGTTTGACGGTTGTCGAAATACTGTTGGCATGCAAAAGTGTCAGGAAACGTCTATCATTCTTATTTATTCGAGATCTATTATAATAATGCATGTGTTTGTATGTTCGGAAATATGAAATGCAAACGTTTGATGGAACATTAAAAATTCACCGGATGTCGAATATTTCGACAAGGCACAATGGGTATAAATTTAACGGTAAACAATTTCATTTGACCTGTTCAAACTCAGGAAACAAATAACCTAGACCTGGAGCTGGAGCTTTTAACTCTGTGACGCTAACACAAACAGTTTGAAGGTACATTATGTACCTACACATTTATGTATTGCTATATCTTCTTCTCTGACGAAGTTAGCGATGTTCAAACGTATCTATGTTATTATTTCAGAATGTAGCGTTCATGTAGAAATTGATAAATTATTGTTGTTCTTCTGATTCGATTTTCATGAATAAAGTTTTTATATTTTTTTTAGGTACCCACAGAACTTATTCCACAGTAAATACTTCTTGTATCGCAGAGATAGCGTTGAAGTAGGTTCAAATTTTCGGTAATTAGGTACAGGGAGTTATGAAACCATAAACAAAGAAGTTTTGATCTTAATTTTCTGTTGTTTTCTCTTTATGACTTAATTTTTGCTTCCAGCTTGCAAGATAAATTCAAGAACGATGTGAGGGAATTATCGATTTTATAAAAGAGAAATCCAAGATGGCCGTTCACCGCTTGTTGTTATAAATATCTTGCAAGTGAAATTACGGCAAGGTATCTAGCTACAAATTCAAGAATTCTTAATATGAAATAAGTAAGCTCCTTAAATTCAATTCATAATTTCAATATTTGTGCATAAAACGAAAAAAATCAGGTTAGAAGAGAATACAAGAACTGTGTATGTATTTGCTTTCTAATTACGTCTGGTAGGGTAGGGTTGCTGCATGTTGTTTTTCAACATTTTAATTTCATTTGAAAACTTTTTATTTTTAACAAGAAGTTGATGGAAACAATAATAATAAAGATCTTAGATAACTGACAAACTTTTACAATCGGGTGGACCTGCTTTTAGACAAAGTAATTATGACAGCTTGGTTTCCTATCTCTTTTTAGGTCCGTTCTTTTACTTTTTGGGCAGTTTGTGTAAAAACTGTCAAAAATGGAGGAGTGGGGATGAAATTTTATGATTTGCCCAAAAAGTAAACGAACGCTTTACAGGCAAAATCTGCCCAATGCACAAAATTAT
This sequence comes from Sphaerophoria taeniata, assembly GCA_943590905.1. Classification (NCBI taxonomy): domain Eukaryota; kingdom Metazoa; phylum Arthropoda; class Insecta; order Diptera; family Syrphidae; genus Sphaerophoria; species Sphaerophoria taeniata. Next base: position 16,045,499 of record OX016540.1, on the reverse strand, counting down.
GTCAAACGTCAAAAAAATTCAATGTACTTCTTATGGTTTGACAGAACTTACACAAACTGCCACAAGAAATTTTTGGTGCTAGAATCGGCAGGTAGGGGAAATATTTTCTCCTTCAAAAGTGACAGATTTTAGGATTAGTGGCAGTAAACGAACGCAAAAGTGGGAGTTTTGGGCAGTTTTGGGCAGTTTTATGAGGTAAACGAACGGACCTTTTATCTCTGGCTAAGTGAAATTAAAAAATTGAAAGTTAAGTAAAGGGTCAGTCATTGATATTTTTATTAAATTTGCAGCAAAGAAGGGTTGCCATCTTATATATCTCTATTAGAAGAAGGGACAGGGGCGTGGTCTTATTTGTTTATTTATTATACAGACTAGCATAGTAAAATCAAATTGCTAGGTTAGTACATACTTAAATTAGGGAGCACTAGCTGCCGAGGCTTTCGGCTCGATCATTTAAACAGAAGAGAAGGCAGAGGTTATAAATGTAATAAGTGTTGTAATTTAAATATAAGTACCTAGAGTAAGTTCTCTTTGAACGAATTTCAAATTGTCTGGTCTTACTGTTTTTAATATGTTTCATAAATGTCGTTGTTATTATTTGGTAGACTGCGTTTGATGTGATATAATAAGTGATCGATATTGAATGTGACTAGGCAATCAGGACATACAGTGAGCATCAAAAGAAAGTGTACACCTGCGTATTGTATTTATCTAATGACTTTTTGAAGAGCATGTAGAACTTTTTTGTAAAAAGAGGATACAATGTTTAAAGGCTATTTATTTTCAATAAACTCTTACAAGAAACTTATGAAAAATATTTAAATTTAAAATTTAATAAAAATATAACAAAATATACTTAATTTTTATGAAAGTGTACACTTTGATTGAAAATGCCAAAAACTAGAACTTAGTACTTCGTCTGTTTCCCCTTTGCTTTTAAAACAGCATCTTAGCGTCTAGGCTTTAACTCAACCAGCTTTCTTGTAAATTCGACGGGAATTTTTTGCCATTCTTCCTTTAAAATTGACTTTAATGACTCTCTGCTTGTTATATTCTTTTTTCGGATCTGCTTATTGAGATACTCCCACAAATACTCAATGGGGTCTAGATTCGGTGATTGAGGAGGGTGATCCAATTGCTTAGGTGTACGGTAGAGTGACCATTCTTTTACAAGTTTCGATGTGTGCTTGGGGTCGTTGTCTTGTTGGAATACCCATAAGTTACTTAACCCCAGATTTGTGACACTTGATGACAAATTTTCTCTTAAAATATTTAAGTAATCTTCTTTTTTCATGGTACTTTCAATAAAGACGAACTTCGCCACTCCAGAGGCTGCCATACATCTTCCGACCATTATTGAACCACCCCCAATCCTCAATGTTTTATTGTTACATTAATATTTTGTTGTTCAAATTCTGTATTTCGTATTCTCCATATTTTTGGTGCTTTTCGTTAACCAAAGATTTAAAATTTGCTCTCATCGCTAAAAAGAACGTTGCTCCAGAATGATAAGCTCTCATGTGTGTATTTATTTTCTTCGCATAAACCATCCTTTGTTTTTGGTTTTTTACAGATAGGAATGGTTTTTTTTCCGTGGAAATCTGCCATGTAGCCCGCTATTATGAAGGCACCGGCGAACAGTGCTTGCGCTTACATTTATTCCAGAAGTTTCTGTTAATCTTTCAGCAATCTTCACTGCACTTGCTGCTGGATGGTCTTCCAGAGCGGGGTTGATCTTTTACCTCCTTGAGCCTTTGAAATTTGTCCCATATGTTTTTTTATAGTATAATGACATCTGCCATTTTTCGCTATTTCACGGTTAGATTTTCCTTCTTTTTTTTAATTTCATTACAAGTTTTCGTGTTTCTTCTGCACTTTGTTTAAAAATTTTAAAATGTTTTGCTTAAATTTGAAAAACTATCAATTTTCGATATCAAATTGCAACACTGATCACTTTGAATAGACCTGTTATGATTTAAAAAGGAAATACAAAAATCATAACGGTTGTTTTCCCGATAAGTAGAACCTTGTACAGTGTGTGCGGCAAGGTGTACACTTTTTTTTTGACGCCATAAAAATGAAATATTTTTTGTTATTTTTTTATTGAATTTTAAATTTAAATACCTATTTTTCAAAGTTTCTTGTAAAAGTTTATTGAAAATAAATAGCCTTTAAACATTGCATCCTCTTTTTTCAAAAAAGTTCTACATGCTTTTCAAAAAGTCATTAGATAAATACAATACGCAGGTGTACACTTTCTTTTGACGCTCACTGTAAATGTAAGGATTATCTTTCTTCAATAAGTGTTTGTGGGATATGAGGCTGTTTCCTAAACGGAGGCGTACGAATTTTGTGATACTGTGTTTTTCTGCTTGGGCTGGATATACAGGTGAGATTTTAAAAGTGTTAATTTTTGAGTAGTGATGGCGCTATGATGACCAGTGATTTATTTGTGTGAGGTGTAGTTTCAGTTTTATTAGTTTTGAGAGATCTTTTTCACTGTATGAGTTGAACTGGAATGTTGGAGATTTTGCGGCAGCATTTGCAGCTTTGTTAGCTAATCCGTTTATTTGATGCCTATGTGGTCTTATAAAAAAAATAGAATCAAATAGAACTTTCAAATACACCGTTTGCTTAGTCGTGTCACTCTGAAAAGGTTTTTAGAAATATATGACATTAGGAAGAAAATTAAGAAAAACTCAGTTATTTGGTATATTATGACAATCCTTTTTGAATTATAAAGTGTAAAGGGTCCCTAAAGATTAAAAGCAAGATATAAAAATGGGTACCAATTTATTGCACAATCAAAAGAATATGCAAAAACATTAAACCTAGGTACAAAAAACAAGAATAACACCAAAATAAACTTACATAACAATCGCTACACCCAAATAACGCACAGCAAGGTCTAATTTTTATTTCATGTACCTACGATTAAACTCACAATAACACTACGACTACCATTGAGCTTCAAACGAACACGAACACTGATGGCAACATTGCAAAACAAAAAACTCGCTATCGCTGGTATTTTCAGTGTTCGTCGCCTCGTCGGTTGAGAGAAGTGAAAAAGAGAATATCTTTGTATATGGATTTACCTAGTACTATCAAGAATGGTTTTCAAGCAAGCAAGCAGAGAACACACATTACAAACTAATGTAAAAAACTGTCAAAAACTGTCAAACCAAGCAGAAAACCATTATATATTTTTACAAGATACAAGATGGCGTCGTCGTTAGCGCCGAACCGCAAGCCCGAAGTTGAGTAGCCTGATTTAAGACGAAAATTTCGAAATAAAACTATAAAAACGACAAACAATATTCTAATGAAAAACAAGAAAACTTTTGAATCTAGAGAACAAAAATTATAGGCATGCAACATGGACATGGACACACATACACCTACATATACTCGTACATAGGTACATCAGACCGACCTATACCTGTTATTTATTACGGTAAGTTCTAATCTAATGGCAAGATTTGAGATGAAAATTTCCAAAGTTTGGAAGAACATCAAGTAACACACAAAAGCAAGCGGATTGTTTCTAACGCCATGAAGCGAAAGCGTAAAACGCGATCAATACTTCTCCATCTCCATAATTATAAACTTTTCTGCAACCTAACTACGAACATGCATAATTTCAATAAATTTTAATAATTAAAACGGCATTTTATTGGGAAAAAAATTGTATAGGAACCTACAGAGAGGAAATAAAACAAAAAAGCTTCTAAAAGCTCAGGCATATTCATTTGTTAATATGTAGTTACGTGGGTATGTTATTGGAACATCGACAGATTACATACTTAACAAACATTGATTAACTACTTCTTTTTCCTTGAATTGCTGTTTTTGCTTCAAGGCATCCGGGGCGTTTAGCCACCTGTCTAGCAATATCTGACCTATGGTACTTTGGTGCCTAGTAAGGAAAATTTACATTCTTGGAAATGAACCTAATTTTTGAACACAATTTCAGCCTATGTGCCTTTTTCATATTTGTGGGCGACTTGCTGCTTTGCTTCTGAATCAAAATCCGAATGTCACATGTTGGCATTCATAATTCCCGCTTTTTCACATTTTTTTATTCTGAAACTGAGAAGTATATCCAATATTTGACATTAACATTGACTTTACAGTACTTCGCACATGAAAGTAACGAACTACAGACACATAGCAGCACTGGCGACTGAGGCCATCGGCTGGTAACTATCCAATATTTAATAAATTGGGGTTCTTCTGAAGCAATTAATATTAGATCAATGATGAATGCTCAATTCTCAAGCAATCTTGTGACATTTTTCTCCGGTTCAATGCTAGTAACGGGAATCTAAATGAATTGTAGGGTTGCCATTTTCTTTTCGGAATTACATACTAGCTGGACTGGAATAGTTGGTTGGTTATTTTGAAGAAGAACAATTTCTTGTCTATCTTGTCAATAAATATAATTTTAAATAAATTGACATGAAGGAAGACATAAATAGAGTCTTGAGAATACAAAAGCTCACGAAAGCTTTTTAAGTCATTATCTACCATCCAAAGAGTAACGTCAACTATTAAACTGGATTTTGATAGTGACGCACACTGCACAGTATGTAGTCACATGAGTGTAACTATTTGAATGAGAACTTGCAATCCTAAAATTTCACTGAGTTCAATGAACTTGATTCGTAGATGATAGTAAAAATCGAATGCAATTGGAATTTGAATAAACATTAGAACTATGGGAGGATGAAAGTTCGCTTGTATTCTGCCACCACCCATTAACCTAGTCGTTTTGATACTTTTTCAAGGAACAACAAAGAAAAACAACATCAATGTTGGCATTTTAAGTGCGACAACACAATGTTCGGTGGATTGATTGCTTCATCAAGTCTATTTGCGAGAGTGTTGATCAAAATTTCGATTTTTATCGATTTTTCTCACACCACCCAAAATCTCTCCATCATTATTTTTAGGTTATGTATTTGCCGAACATAGCTGGTAGATATGAATGATAAGTAGGTGCTTTAAAGACGGAGCTTTTTTTGAATTTTGAGGAGTAAAATTAAACTATCCTAAAGAGTTCTTCAGCTGAACCAAACACACACGCCTGCTGACAATATCTGGTCAAACTTAAGACACCTACAGTCTTCTACAATCGAAACAGCAGGAACCGCAAGTTTAATATTAAAGCTCGTACAAATTTGGATTGATTGATGAAGCTTTGAAATAGATAAGTTAAGAGTTTACAATGTTTATGTGGATACACATCACTTTGTACTACTCCTAAATGTTAGAAACAACATGAGTTTGATTCCGCACATTCCCCCAGATTGCTAAAAACTGAGGATGCTATTTTGGGTAATGTATTAAGGAGTACCTTAATTTTTGCAATTTTTGAACTTTTTTTCTTTTAAAGAGATTGATCCGTTCCATTTTGATGTGTACTAAGAATTGACTAAACAAAAAATATTTCCTACAGAACTACCCAAACCCCAACCAGAAATTATATAAACAAATCCTTCTTTAGTGGTTAACTTACCACCAGCAGCTGCCTGTGTGCTTGTTATTTGTTTAATTCACTTGAATATTTAACAATTTAACAAAATAATTAAATCGATATGACAAGATTTGCGAAAATGTTAAAACATAAAAGTTAAGTTCAATAAAAATCAGACTACAAACAACGATTGAGTTCTGTTAACACATGGACTGTATTATTTGTTTATTTTCTTTTAATAAAAACTTTTTTTAATTCACAGATTAAAATAAATAAAATTTTTATAAAATTCAATGCGACGGCAGAATCTACGACCGAAAACGGCAGAGGCAGACGGCACCGACGCGGACGTAGACAGATGCTTCCTTTTTCTCAGAGCGAGACAGTGATAAGTTTGACATATGAACATTTTGACATTTGCAAAAGGGCGCATTTTTCAGAGCAAAACATGAATTTTAAAATATAATTTCGTGATTATTTTTCTTTTGTTTTTTATTAAATAAGTTTATGGAAATCATTGTTGGCATTGCTATAAACTTTAAACATGAAAAAGAAATTTGTTCTACAGATTTATTTTTTACCTTGAGTTTTTGGTCAGTTCAGCTTTCTGAGATTATGAAAATGTGCTTCACAGATTATAGTGAGAAAAATGTAACTCAACTAAACAATTTTAACAAAAATACAGCATATGTTTCTTTAATTTTTTTTATACTTTTGACATTTAACTATTATAATTTTTCAGCAAATTTATAAAATGTTCAAAAGAACTTTTTACGAAGAATGATGTTTGGCATTTTATCGCGAACCTTGTCAATTTCTAGTAGTAAGTTGAAAAGTCATGAAGCTGAACTAGCCTATTTGAGACAACAATTCCAGGGATGTCTACTTTAGATTGTTCGAGTTCAAATTTATACAATTCAAAACGAAAACAATATATTGCTACTAAATGGTGTTTTTCTTTCTTACCTCTGAGCAGATCACAGAAATGTCAAAGAAAATAGATTTTATAAAGAAAAAACTACTTATAATTAAAAATGGATTCCCAAGACAGTAGCGCGGTTTGTTTCTTTTTATATCGGAGGACTTTGAAATTTGAATAAGATCTGCTCAGAGCTTTGTCTTGACACATCTGTGATCTGCTCAGAGGTAAAAAAGAAAAGCGCCAAAAACGTATGCCAGAAGATGTCATGAATCCTGTTTGAAAAAAAGGACTCAAAATATAGTATTCCGGGATAAAATTATGAAATTCTCATATTTTCATATGAATTCACAGACTTATGCGCATTAAAACCGGTAAATAAAACATATAATTACCTGGGATTTGACTTGAGATTGAGACCTTTTAGAATTTCACCCCAACGAAAAAAGATTCCTACGCCCTTGAACTCGAATGATTTCTGTTGTTTTCCAAAATAACTATTTTAATTTACAAGTCAAAATATCGTTTATTTGATTTATATTAGAAGGCAAACCCCTTTAAAGAGTATAAACTTCCATTTCCGCCTGCACTGTCCTTCCATGACATAAGAATCAGCTGTGTTTTCTCTACTTGAGCCATAACCAGCAAAATACGATAATCCAATACAAGAAATGGCTATTTTCTTGAATAACATAATCCGCCGGTCGGTTGCGAACATAAAAGCCAATTCCTTTCGAATATTCGGTGGTTCTCTAATTCAAAACACATCAATTCTCAAACAACAAATAACACCGCAATTGTCACAGAACTTGTGCACCAGAGCATTTGATGTGAGTACAAATGTTGCGAAAGACATCATCCTCTTCAAATATGAGAACCCGCGATTCTACAAAATGCTAAATATCTTTGCGATAGTTCAATTTATATTCTGGAATTATTTATCGCATGCGGCATTTACAACACTTCGAGATGCACCCGTAGAAGAGGCAGCCGAAGATGCTCCATGGTATCGGCAAATAAATTTGGGCGAAAATAAATACAGAAACGGCATCACAGTGTCGTGCTTCTTAATTGGTGAGAAATAAACTGAAAAAATGTTGAAAACTAACCTCATATTGTGGTCTTCACCAGGATATGGTGTTCTTGTCGTGGCGTGGATGTATACTCTCCGGTCCGTTCGATTTTTGGTCTTGAGAAAAGGCGGACAAGATCTAAGCCTTGTAACTTATGGACCCTTCAATAAGAACCGGATTATAACTGTGCCATTGAAGTGCTGCTCGGCAATGGAGTCTCGAGCTACAGCTCGTGTCCAGCTGCCACTTAAAATCAAAAATAAGAGTTTATATTACATTCTTGATATGCGAGGCGAATTCAAGAACACAAAACTCTTCGATTATACAGCTGGACTGAGCAGGAAGCTCTAAGAAAAGTTAATAAAACTCATTTCAATACGAAACTTAAAATAGACTTTATTTCATTGTTAAGAAAACGAGTGACTTAGTAAATTGGTTGAGGTTGCTGGGTTAGTAGAAGTCCAAAACGTTTTTTGATGATAATTCTTTGGCGAGAGTACTTGTCTTCGGGCGAGAACCTAGCTGGATGTGCGGAGATTGTTGGTAAGCCATTTGGTGTACGTTTCTGTTGAGAACAAATTGGCAATTATTTTGTAGCTTTGTAAGGGGGAAATGTTTGCAAACTCACGCTTAATGTGTAGACGCGTTCGCCTTTTTCATTTAAAGTGTACATAAGATACATTTTTGTATTTTATTTAGATTATAAAGCGAATACAAAACTTTGAAATTATTTCACGATGCACGTGCAATTTGATTGTTTTCAAAAAAGGCCTCGTCAAAAATTTGACACTGACCTGACAGATCGGTTGTCAAACATTTGGAATTGGAACAGAAGAATGAGACCATTACTTAGTACTTACATGTGCGTTTTTTATGGTTAGGTTTTTTGATAATTCTCGATCTATTGCTTTGGTACTGTGGATCTCAGGATCATCCGCTATTGTACGAAAAATTTCTTGCAGAGACAAAAAATCTTGTATTATGCGCGCATTGGGGTGTGTAGTTTTCGTCTGTCAGATTGACAGCGTAATTTGTGAGTTAAGTATGGCATGTTAATGTGGAAAATGTTAAAACTGTTGAAAGCATTGTTTGGAGAGAAATTGACAGCAGCACTAGGTTAGGTTAGGTTTAGCTGGCTGATAGTTGATGTTGTTGCCATCACACTTAGATCAATGCAGATCCATTGTGGTACCCTGAAGTGTTGTAACTTCCTGAAAAGAAAATAACCTATGAATCATGTGGTTCGTTTAACCATTAAGAGGTCTTGGCAAAGTTTAGTAAGCTTTTGCCTGGCAGTTCTGATAGTTCATCTAGTTCATTGAAGAAGAAGTTGCCTAGAGTTTTCTTCCTAGTAAGACAGAGTGAAGGACAGTGGCAGAGAAAATGAGCAGTGTCTTCATGCTCATTCTCATCACCACAGCCTCTACAAAGGTCATCCGTACTGAGCCCCATCTTCTTATGGTAGCCGAGTAGGTTGTGTCCTGTAATAATGCCGATAAGGGATCTTAGGGAGGGTTTATTAAGAGTTAAAATCCAATCGGATCTTTTCTTATCGTATCTAGGCTATAGCTTCCTGGTGTTAACTAGGAGATTCCATCTGTTGTTGGATTTTTGAATGATGATCTTACTGACGTTATGTTTCAGTTCACATAAGGGGATTCCTATATGATGGTCTATGAGAGAGGGTTCCAGTGTAGAGCCTTCTCCTGCAAGTTCATCTGCCTTTTCGTTGCCTGGTACATAACTATGGCCAGGAACCCAGCAGAGACTTACGTTATGCTGTGTGCCAAGAACCTTTAGCTCTTCGCGACAGCAAGAAACAAGCTTCGACTTGATTTGGGTGGCAGAGAGAGCTTTTATTGCTGCTTGGCTATCAATGAAAAAAGTGATGTCCGCGTGTGATATCGCCATCATGGATATATGTTTAGCAGCGTTTTTCACTGCCAAGATCTCAGCTTGGAAGACGCTGCTATGGTCAGGGAGCCTGAATGATTTGGCAAGGTTGAGGCTTTCAGAGCCTGCACCTACTTCCTACTCTAGTATCCATTTTGGAGCCATCGGTGTAGATGGTAATGGTTGAGTCGTTAGTGTAGGGTATATTATTTTCCCAATCTAGTCTGTTGGGGAACCTAGTACTAAAAGATTTGTTGAAATCTAAATAAGGGGTCATATAATCTGTGCAGATATTGTTGTCTACGTATTTCGTAAGAATAGCTGCGTGGCCGCTCTGGCTAGTTTTCCAGATGTTAGTTTGGCTGAGCCTGAGGGCGCTGTTTGCTGCTGATTCTTGGACGAAAAGGTCTATTGGGGGGAGATTGAGGATCGTTTCTAAACCCGCAGTTGGGGTAGTCCTCATCACACCACTAGTACAGATGCAAGCCATTCTTTGTACTTTGGTAAGTGTTTTTAAATTCGTGGATTTCTCCAGCGCTTTACATCAAACCAAGCTGCCATACGTTCGAATCGGTCTGACAATGGCAGTGTACATCCACATGACTATTTTTGGGTTTGGTCCCCAATTTCTACCCAGAATCTTGTTGCATGAGTAGAGTGCGATCGTGGCTTTCTTATATCTTTCTTGGATATTTGGATTCCAGTTGAGTTTTTTGTCCAAAATAACTCCGAGGTATCTCGCTCGGTTGGAGATTTTTAGTGTGGTGTTATCTATTTTTGGTATTGCAAACGGAGGGATTTTCCTTCTGTTTGTAAAAAGAACCAGTTCTGTTTTATGGGGGTTTACATTAAGACCGCATTTCTTGGTCCAGTTGCTGACCCTTGATAATGCGCTTTGTAATTGTTCGCTAATAGTGGTAAGGTATTTACCCGTCGCCAAAAGCGCTAAGTCATCAGCGTAGGCTACCACTACTATACCGTAATTCCTAAGTTTTATTAGGATCTCGTTCATCACTAAGGTCCATAATAATGGTGAGAGAATTCCGCCTTGCGGGGTTCCTCTAGATGCGTACATCTCTAAGTGTGCGTTACCAAGTTCACTATGTATTTGTCTGTTTTTCAGCATACACATGATCCATTTGATAACTACTTCTTCTATGCGTTGATCATTAAGTGCAAGATTGGAAACCTACCTACGTTTTACCCTCCAAATACCGCAAAAGTTGTTTTTTTCATGCACACATACTCTTGCAGCTCACTTGCTTTTTATTATGTAGGCAACTGTATCTTTATTACAAAAACACGCATACTCTTTCAGCTAACCTGGCCCCTTAAGTTTGTATTACACGCATACTGTTTCAGCTAACCTGGTCCCTCAGCTTGTAGGCAAATGTCACTTTCACAGCAAGGTTTCCAATCTTGGTATAAGTGATCACTGATTAAGTGCTTTCTCGATTGCATTGCTGTGGACGTTATTGAAGGCTCCTTCAATGTCCAGGAATGATGCAAGAGTGTATTCCTTAACATCAAGTGATTTTTCTATGGTTCTAACTACGCAGTGTAGTGCCGTTTCTACACTTCTGCCTTTTGTGTAGGCGTGTTGAAATGGTGAAATGGTCTCAGGTTTTAAATTACTGCGGATGTATACATCGATAAGTCTTTCAAGTGTCTTGAGTACAAAAGACGTAAGACTTATAGGTCTGAAGTCTTTGGGTTCAATGTGGCTAGGTTTGCCGGCTTCTGGTATAAAGACGACTTTTACCTCATGCCATGTCTTGGGAACATACCCCCATTTAATGCTACTTTGAAAAATGTTTATCGAGTGTGGAGTGATAAATTCAGAGTTCTTTTGCAACATCATTGGGAAAATGCCGTCTAGGCCCGGCGATTTATAAGGGGAGAAAGAGTTAATAGCCCAGTTTATCTTTTCTTCCGTTATAAAATCCGTAGGGATTTCATATTCGAGGATTAAGGAGTAATCTGGTTCGCGTTCAGGGCTAGGTTTTCTGCCTGGGAAATGTGTTTCCACAGACAGCAGCACTAACATTACAAAGTGACAAAAACGTTATTTTGGTTTTCCATTGGTCGTCCAGAAGCATTCGGAAGAGTCCAGAAGTCTTCTGAAACCATTCCATTGAACTGATTTTGACAAACCGAATGCTTCTGAGAAGAGCACAACTCTTCGGTTTTGAAAACAGAATCGTCTGAAGAATTACACATACATCATAACCCGTTCCATTTGAGGTAGAAGATTAAACCTTTGTATATGGATTTACCAGGTAATATCAAGAATGGTTTTCTGCTTGGTTTGACAGTTTTTTTACATTAGTTTGTAATGTGTGTTCTCTGCTTGCTTGCTTGAAAACCATTCTTGATAGTACTAGGTAAATCCATATACAAAGGATTAAACGTCAAAGAAATGCCAATGGAAAACGACATAAATGAATCACTAATCAGAACTGTCATACTCAGCGTATAAATCATTAAAATTATTCTATGATGAAGAGGTTAGATCAGTGTTGAACAAAAAACGTCATTCTTCATACTTTGACGTATCTTCTCTTTGACAGAATTTTCTCACATCTGACATTTCACAAAATAAGAACAAACAAATTCCATTTTTACTAATATTGTATTATTTTCGGTATATTTACTTTTTGGAAATTGTTTTTTTTTTTTAGTTTTCAATTTTTTGTTTATTATTTTTAATAGTTTTTGATTCTACTTATGAACTATAAAATATATATATAATTATAATTGTAATAATAAATTTAAACAAATTATTAAGCATTAAATATAAATACTATAATATTTTTTATTTATTATTTAAGCTGTAGTTTATAGACTATTTAATTATTTATACTTCTTTCTTTGCGTGATTTGCGTTTATAATAATAATAATAATTACAAAGCATTCTCATCCGAATGCTCCTATCCCCTTCGTAGTCGGCGGCTGCCCGGGTCCACCACTGTGTAGTCCTTCTGTTCATTGCTCTTAATCTTCACGCGAGACTGAGTGCAAACGGTTGCAATTTCAAGCTAGTTCAAGTTTCGGTAAAAATGTGTGTCGACCACAAACAAAGAACAAAAACAATTTATAGGTAACACGCTTTGCCAAAGAAATTTACAGAATTGAAATTATAAAAATGAATCGACTTCACAGCGTTGCGAGGATTCGTGTGAAGCCAAGACACGCCGACAATATCGTTTGTCCCACACCCCACACCATCGAATAGACAGGCGACATGGGCAGGCACGATGCATAATGCACAAACGCTATTACAGCACTACTTATCAGTCCGCTAGCAGCTGGCGATACAAAACCCATCACCAGTATTAGAATTGAAAAGAATCGACCGAATTTGTGTTTGCGCAGTGTTACGAATGCAACTAGAGCGGCGCATGTGTGAATGAATATCGATGAGAATAACGCCCACAGGAATATATGATACCACATTACGTTGAATTCGGTAAGAGGCTTCTGAGAGCGTAGTCCCAAAACACTTGATATTGGGTCGAGCTCCTCAGAGTTACCAGCATTAAAAAACATTACAAACCATTTGATGTCGCGTTGTGCGGCGGCTAGGTGTGGCAACGGCTGGAAGTCTGTCTGATTGTGGCCTTTAAATTCGTACAACTTCTCGGTGTTGTTTTGATTTGGCGTTAAAGTTGTGTTATTGCTCTTTCTAATCGCTAGTTGTTGTTAGTCAATTGTTTACTTTATGAATTTGTTTGCAGATGCGCGCGAAGTTTGCAGTGCAAGTATTAGTTTTTTTTTGGAAATGTTTGCAATGGTTTAGTTTAGTATTTGTTTAGTTTTGGGTTGGATCACATTACTTGTGGATCTCGTTGGCTGTGGATCAATCGATATTTCGAATCGAATTGTCTTTGAAATGCACCTTCTGAACTCCCAAGTGCCGATTGTTTTTAGTTAGCTGATTTATTGGAGGCTCTACGAAGCGCCAGCAAAAGCGCTTATCAAATATGTTTGTGTGTTCTTCGTTTGGCATTATTGTCCACTTGATTTATCTGCAAAATATAAAACGAAATTCTAGTTAAATGAATTGGCAGGTAGCATGAGTCATAAATGAACATCTGGCTATCAGTTTGCGATAGCGTTCAACTGTTTATCTACCTTGGCAGTGGCGTAGATAGCTTTTCGCTATGGGGGGGGATGCATCTAGTTCGCTCATTTTTACTTCCGACATCTATACTAATATATAAAGCTGACGAGTTTGTTTGTTTGTTTGAACGCGCTTATCTCAGAAACTAGTGGTTCGAATTGTAATTGAGTTGGATAGTCCATTCTCCATTAATTAAGGAAGGTTTAAGGCTACATAACATTATGCTACGACCAATAGGAGCGAAGAATCAGTGGAAAATGTGGAAAAAACGGCAAGAAAGTATTAATTTTTTGTTTGTTTGAACGCGCTAATCTCAGGAACTGTTGAATCAAATTGAAAAATTCTTTTTGTGTTGAATAGTCCATTTACCGAGGAAGGCATTAAGCTAAACAAAGTTACGCTGCGAATAATAAGAGCAAAGCATCAGTGAAAAGTCTTACTAAAACAGGGAACATAATACATATTTGAAGGCTTCGAGTTAAGAAGAATTTTGACTTAGGGAGAGTCGCCTAATATACAATTTTAAAATAACTTCGCAACCAAATTCCCGCGCATGATGCACAAGTCAAGACGCACCTCTGGCCGGAGCACGAGGGAGAGACGGCAACTGCTAGTATAAAATATATGAAAAGTTTTGAATGTTTGTCCGATTGACTTAAAACTTGAAAATTAGAGGTTTGAGACAATTCGCGTTCGTCTTTTTTTATTTTTTTTTTAAGATCAAAATTTAGGGAAGCCACCATACAATTTTTTTTGGCCAAAAACCAAAAGTTTCAATTTTCTCAAAAACGAATTTTTTTTAACTTTCTCCAAAACGGCTGTTTTTTTTATTTTTTTTTAAATAAGATTTTTTCGAAAAACAAAAGCCTGATCAGCGTACTTTTTTTTTCTGAAAGTACGTATAAATTGCCCAAATAATTTTTTTGTATTTTTTAAAAACATTTTTAAACTTTTTTTTCAAAATTCTATAGTGGAGTCAATGTAGCTCAAAAAAGAGCGTTTTCAGAAAGGCCTCAGAAACAGCTCGGATTTGGAAAAAAAAATTTAATATTTTTTGTTTTTTATATTGTTTAAAATCTGAAACATTTCATTTGGGGGAAATAATTGCTTATATTGTTTAAGCAATTTTTATATTGTTTATAAAGGGTGATCCACGAACGATATTTTTGGTAATTGGAGTGTATAGGTTGCATTAAGACAAGAAAAAGCAATTATTTCCCCCAAATGAAATGTTTCAGATTTTAAACAATATAAAAAACAATAAATTTGGAAAACAATTTTTCCAAATCTGAGCTGCTTCTGAGGACTTTCTGACAGAAAACTTCGAAAAATTTTATATATAAAAATTAATTTAAAAAAAAGCCACTCCAAATAACTCGCAAAATTACGACGAATAGTTGTCAATCTGCCGCTTGTGTAAGGCATGCTTTATTTAATGGGTAATAGCGCATTTTGCTTTCTGGTTTAAATGAATTAGTGTGAGTTATCGTTACCGTTAGGATTCGCGTTAACTCCACCGCAGTTGTGCGAACATTTGTGTTCGTGTGGATGAGTGTGTTGCGTGTTTGGGGCGGTTTCTTACACCAAATTCAAAATGTAACACACGTTGAAAAGAAATCTAAATAACTTTCAAATTTTGTGTCTGTGTGGGCTTTTGTGGAAAGCTGGATGGAAGCTCTTTTTCTTGCACGTTAACCTATTATTATCAATTGGTGAGAGACGTTAAAAAAATACTTTTTAAAAATCGATATAAAAAAGAAATTCAAAATATTAGGTGATTTGCCGAATTAATAATTTCTTTCAGATGAAGTTGACTTTGTGTAGACTGTAGATATATAATGTACAATTATTTACAAAGCCTCTAGGAATCCTGTGAGTACAAATAAGACTTGATTCACGTAGGAAGTAGGTTCTAAATTTCAGAGTGCGTTTCTTTGAATTATTTGGCATGACTGGTTATGTTGAACAATTATGGATCCAATGGGGGGGATATATCCCCCTGATCCCCCCGCTATCTACGCCACTGTACCTTGGAGAGTTTGAAGAGCAGTCATTGATTGGTTGGGCGATTATGGTTAGCCAAAAAGGCTGAAGAAAGTGAAAACAAAGTTTTACAGGCTTACAAGTGCAAGTGAGTACAAGAAGATAAGACAAATTCCAAGAGTGTGGCACTCATACGCTCGCAAGCACACAACACAATAAAGGAAACAACCTCTTGTCATCAAATTTAATAAAAATAGAGCCTCATCGAGCTCATAATTGGATTAAAAATAAACACAACTATGAGTAGAGCAAAAAAGTCAAGGTTCGAATTGATAAAGTATAAAGTTCCCCGAGACGGCCCCACCAGAACCAAGAACCAACGCCTATAACAACAAGCCGGAAAGCGAACGTTTCGAAAAACTAAAGCAAACAAAGCGTGTCAACTAGCAAACGCTTAGAATCAAGCAAGTCTTATCAACGAATAAGTCAGCGAAAACTATAGACAGAAGTTCATAAACCTCTCAATGAAGCACTTTGTTCGCAAAACAACAAGGAACAGATAATCTTTATCGCAAAATTGAATGGGGAACACAAAAATCGGACGAGTTATGCGTTGAGAGGAAATAAAATATTCACCTGTATCAGCAAACCAACTGGCTCCAGCGTCAACACACCCCTAATGATTTTTCCGTCTTGGCAAAAGCATTTTCAATTTACAAAAAAACTGAAGACGATCACGAAAACAAACTTCGTTTATTCTTTTTTCATTCAATTCACTTCACTTGCCCGTTGAATTCTTTGAAGTTTTGTTTTCTATAAATTGTTTTAGATTGATTTACGGTTTTATTGTTTTATGGATTTTGCTAAAAAACGACTTAAAAGACCTTGGAGGAAAATTTTTTTAGTAAAACTTTCTGATTCTTTTGAGAATTTTCGCTTTGTGACAGATTCTGCAGTTCTTTCTGTACTCTTTCTTTGATAAATTGGTGGCGGAATGTTGGTAGTATGGTTGTTTTCTTTTGTCACTTTTTTGACATTTTTTTTTTTACTTTGACAGTGGTTTTTGGAGTAGATTTTTCGAGACTCGTTGCTAGTGAGATTTCTTAAGGTAATGGTCTGCCTACACTGAATTTTATTTTCCTTAGTTAAAACTTGATCAAATATTTTTAAACGAGGGATTGTTATTTCTTTTTAAATTTACAAGATGTGAGTGTATTCTAGTTTTGACGTTTTAAGGAAAATCGTTAAGTGCAAATGTTGATCAAAGTAATTATTCAGATATACCTTTCCGGTACAGAGATATGTGACATTACTCATTATTCATGGGGTCAAGGAAAGTGCTAAATATGCTGTTTCCACTGACACTAATCACGAGATTTAGCGAAGTTGATTAAGGACAAATCTCAAAATTTCTGGGGTTTAGGGTACTTATTAGCAGTTCAAAACGTAGAAAAGAGTACGTTTAGTATAAAGCCTAGTACGCAGATCGAGCTAAATTTTAGCTGCCATACAAAATTCTCTCCAAAATTTAGCGGAGCTAAAATTTAGCTCAGCTTTTTAGCGAAGAGGTACGCAGCTCTAGCTAAAAATATTTTCTTTTTTTCGTAACTCTACATAATAATCTGTCAAAATTTAGCAAGTGAAATAAATGTCCGGTACATTATTCTCGAGCTAAATAAATTTTGACATGTGGTTCATTTGTTCTTTGACTAGCCAAAATGGAAGATTGTTCGCTAGATTTTTTAGAAAATATGATGGAGGAAGTAGGAGGAGAAAAAGTGCCTCAAGCCCAAAAAAGATACGTGGAAAAAAAATCTTCATTTCCCGTGGATAAAAAAAAAGTACCTACGGAGTAGTACCCGTAGTACGGAGTAGTACCCGAACACACTCCAAAATAATCTTGTGTCAAAATTTAGCCAGGAATTTAGCCTGATGTTTGGAGAGAAATGCGTGAGCTAAAATTTAGCGCGATCAGCGTACTAGGCTTAATACTACGTTTTCGCCTGCCTTAAATCTGAGAAAAGTTGAGATTTTCTTTATATACTTCGCTTAATCTAGTGATTAGAGTCAGTGGAAACAGCATTAAAAAATAAATAAATAGAGCGGCACGACAGCTCTTGAAGAGCCAAGGCCTAAGTGGCTTACTCTTATCAACAATTCTCTGAGTGCGTGTGGAGAATTGAGGGGACCTTCAATTTAACGCCGATTCTGAACGGCAAAGTTGAGAAGCACTTTTTCATGACAGATTGATATTCTTGGAAGATTTGTCAGGTCTTCGCAAGAGGCAGTACCCGTGAAAGATGAAATAAAAACTTGGCCTGAGTAGGACTCGAACCAACGACGTTCTGCTTGCCAACGCATTTACCAACTAAGCTACGTTCAACTGCGGAAACAGCATAGTTTGAATAAACTTTCTCAAAAGGTTAGTGTGTCCTGACTTTAAAGAAACTACAACGGCAACGCTAGATTGTCAAATGTACTAGATTTGTAAAATCTAAGGCCGTGTGCGAATTCAGTTAAAAATGGGTTAAAAATTGACGTTTGGTTAAATTTTGACACTTCGCATTATTTGACTAGCTGCTGAGCAGGTTAAAAAATGACAGTAGTGGTTAAAAATTCATCCATTTTTATTTTTTAACCACAATTCATCCAATTCGCACACGGCGAAAAAGTGACAGTTCACATACAAAAAAATCCATCCGAGCGGAACTAGTCTGCTTTCAGCCAATTTTTTGCTCTACGATTTTATCCTTGCACCCGGCATTCTGTGAAAAAATCCATTTCTATTTGATTTTATTGGAAAATAAATTTCAACTCTTATTCCGTATTTTTCCAAGTTAATATTTTCATAGTTTTGTCTTAAAATTTGTAAACTAAAACCATGAGCAAACAAGAAGAAAAAGACTACGCTTCAGACAGTGATGAAAGTGACGAAGACTTCTGTCCGGACAAAGCCAACGATTCGGATGTTCCAAGTGAAGAAGATTCAGATGATCCGATTTCTGATCAAGAAGAAGTACCTGCTAGCAAAAAATCCAAATCAATAACAAAGCAAAAAGGACGTAGCAAAGTGAAGTTGCAATCCAAAAAAGAATCGATAATTGACGAGGATAGGGAGGAGCGTGTTATTTCCACACGCAATCGAGCAGAAACTAGCACTAAATCGACAATAGAAAAGAATGAACTCGATTCCGATGAGGAGGATTCAAAGCGGAAGGAAGCTCTATGGGCTGACTTTTTGAGCGACATTCCAAGCACAATCCCTAGTGTAACAAAGAAACCAGCAGTTGAAAATAAAAAAGAATCGGACAGAAAAACAGCACTTCCGGTCGATGAGAAGAAAATCACTCCGGCTACGCCAAAAGAACCGGAGAAGGTGGTTATCAAGGAGATCTTCGATTTCGCCGGTGAAGAAGTTCTCATTGAGAAAACGGTTAGTGCGGATAGTCTTAAAACAAATGGATCCAAGAAGCCCTCAGCACCACAGAACGCTCCCCGAGGGTCTGTTAAACGACCTGCAGGTGGATTGGGTTCGATTTTGGGACAACTGGATAAGAAGAAGAAGATAAGTGTGCTGGAAAAGAGCAAACTCGATTGGGACAGTTTCAAAGCAACTGAAGGAATCGACGAGGACCTTCAAACTTTCAATAAAGGAAAAGATGGGTAAGATCATAGTATACCTTTTGTTGGAATATTTTAAAAATTTCTTTTGTTTTTGTGTGAAGGTATTTACAAAAGCAAGACTTCTTGGAACGAACGGATTTGCGGCAGTTCGAAATTGAGAAGAGTTTGCGAGCGGCACGACGAAAACCATTGTAGACATTTTCGCAGCTTCTCTCTCATACTGGGAACTATTTCAATCCATTTATTCTATAATTTAAGACAACTATTCTAATTTGTACTGGCTGCCATGTTACTATATTTAAAAACACAAATTGAATGCTACTGACTTGAAATGCATAATGTACCTATCTGCAAATGTATCACTATCTAGAACTTGTTAAGTTACAAATAAAACTTAATGTCGTCTGTAAAACCAAATCCGCTTTCACTTTTATTGGAAAATAAGACATTTCGGTACGACGCACAGTGCGTCGATTGTATGGAGATGGTGGACAAAATTCAATTTTACAAAACTGTTAAATTTCGCCAAAATAATTGTTGCGAATTAATTAAATAATAAGTTTTACGAAATTTCAGGTAATATTTACGCCCCCTGCCACGCCCATTTTTGAATATCATTTTATATCTTGAGAACGACTGGCAGGAATTGAATGAAATTAAAGGAGTTTAATTTTCTAGATAAGGTTATTAATACAAAAAAATATGGACTCAATCCGCCCACTGCCACGCCCACTTTTAAAATTGTTTATTTCTTATGAACCGCTTGGATGTTAATATGAATATTTTGGAAACAGGGATATGGGATACAGACAGATTTGAGATATTTTTGGTAACATCTTTAAAAAACAAAAAAATTGACGCCAAAAATGAAAAAGAAAACCTCATTTCTTCAGTTTGGAGTTGAAAGATTCGCAACTCTTCTTTTTCCGTCTTTTTTGGCGCGTCTAAAAATGAAGTTTCTGGTCCATAAAAAGGCGGTACAGTAAGAAAATTATGTTAAATGCTATCGGGAAGTGTAAAATTATTTTTAAGTCAAACCTCGTAATGCTTATCTGAAAGACTATGGCTCTTTGAACATTGCACCCATTGTCGTTCTAAACTTACGTCAAATATTTAATTTTCGATTCAAAATCCCTTTTTATTTTAAATGGACAGTTATTTATATTTTAATAAGCTATAACAAAAATTAAGACATCCTTAATTATCGATTTTTTATCGAAAGAAACCATTTTTCATAAATAACTTCATTTTTTATGACTTGCACTTGTCCTACAAAAAACGAAATATTTCGAAAGTTTGCAAAAATTAGCAATGGAACTCTTTGTTTTTAAATAAAATAATAGCAGGGGATAACAAAAAGACTTAAAATTCAGATATACTTTGATATATTTTTTTTAAAACTCAACTTATTTAAATTTTTGTGCCTCAAAATATAGCACTTTTAATTAAATTAATTATAAAAGTAATATCACATAAAAATAAACCAAAAAACGTTTGTATCACCTCTTAATATATCCATAATTAATATTCAAGAGAAAAAAAAATTATAACTAGAAACACTTTCTTGAACGAGATCAATAGTTGCATGCGAAAATCGAAATCAAAACTAAGAAAATAAATAAAAGTACTTTTTCTGCATATAAAAATCCCGCTAATCAATACAGAAGAAAAAAACAACAGTTGAAAATAATAAATTACAGTTGCTAAACATGTTTTTGATAGATTCCACAGCATTATAGATCTCAAACGCATATTTATTTTTTTGATTTTTGTCCACTGGTCGACGCACTGTGCGACGTACGTATTAGCGACCTCGAGATTTTGATCAAACAAGAAATTGCCGCGATGGGTACGGGTGCGGCCTTATACTTCGATCTAGATAGCATTTATATGTTTGGAAATAAGTAGTTTTAGGGCATTCGCAATATCCTTCTTTATTTGAGGTGACGCTACAGTCCCTTGTGGGCTCGGGCCTCAATCAACAGTCTCCGCTAGTCGCCTGGGTCCGTAGCCAGCTCCAAGTTGATTGGGACCCTCTTCCAGGTGAATCGCGTCCTTCCTCTGGTTCTACGTTCCTCGGGGATTGTGTCAATGGTTTTCCGGACCGGAGCATTGATGTCCCTGTTCATCCGCTCTATTTGAACGAGCCATCTGAGTTGTTGGACCATGACTCTTCTGGTTAGGTCTACGTCGTTGTACAAACCTTTAAGCTCATTGTTTAATCTTCTTCGCCATTCTCCGTCGAAGCAGATGGAGCCCTTGCTAATCTGAATAACTTTCCTCTCGAAACAGCATGAGGCACTTTTATTCAACTTCGCCATTATCCATGCTTCTGCAGCAGAACTGGGATGATGAGGGTAGAATGAGTGCAACTCCTTCGTCAAAATTATAGCAGTTCCGAAAAACAGCGTCATCTTCGAACCACTTGTCACCAAGTTACGTTCATCTGGCGCTGGCAGACGATTCTCAGCAATGAACACAAAATAAATCGAACAAAATCCGAATTGCGAGACACAAAGAAACATCTCTACAACTGTCGAGTGAATACTCAATGGATCTCTAAACTTCTGTTTTCAGGAGATGCGGAAGGCGACTACACGATTTGGTGGCGACAGAAGAGCTGTTGAAACGGTGAGTCATTTGAGTTTTAGGGGAATTCTAAGTTTCGTTGGGCCACTAGACTTCTATGGTTGGGTGGGACATGGCCACGCCGAACAACATCTCGGCACCCTCTAGTGGCAACGTTCGTCTGCTGTGTTGTTTTTTTTTGTGGTCTTTTTCATTTAGTTAGGATCAATTTATGGCATGAAATAAATGTAATAAGTTGGTGTCCTAGGTTTGCGAACAACCCGCGACTCCGGCGAGCTCGAGCCGAGCACCCGCAAGCATGCCAGTCCGCAGACCTGGCGAAAACAGTGCTTTACGCACATCCTTAAACCAATACTAGCCTATTACAAGTTTGCAAGTGATGGAAAATCCAACCTTGGTTTTAGTTTTCATGGTGGTTTTCATATTTGGAAACAGTCAACACAGAATGCGTCCATATGGACACCGACAACGATAATCGGTGGACACTTTGGTGAGGTTCGCGATCTTGTCTGGGAACCTCTCAGCTGATCAAACAACACGATTGCACGCTCCTTGCGTTCGTTCTATAAGCAAAGTGGAACAAACATGGCAAGTGGCAAGAGCTGGCTCGTCCACAGGTTCATGGCAAGCTATCGCAGCTCTTTCACGTTTTAAATTCGTCAGTGGAGCCGAGGAGAAAATTTATCGTACATTTCAAGCAACGGCGAATGTTGTGGAAAACCTTTAGGGGATAACAAACACTAACGATCATGAAGAGTGCAATGTTCATTTGGAAAGTAAGGACGATATTTTGAATGTTACTTCGGACCATGAGAAAAACCTCTTCCATGTTTAGGTCTGCCAAAGGGTGCTTCTGTTCCATCACTGTGTCCCTCAAACAAGGCAGTGTTTTCTGTTGAAGAGCCGTTACAACGAAAGCACGTTTAAGACGAGTATCCGTAGTTCCGGTGACCTTGTCAACTCCACCGCAGGAAGAAACCCTCAAGCAAAACACTCTTTGGCCAGAAGTTCAAAAGCTTTATGGCCACGGCTTTGAAATATATGCTTTGGAGTTGTCAAGTTCCTAGCCTCTTAATGCCGAGCAACAAATTCGTTTGATGGAGTCAAGTTAAAAACGCATTGCCATATTAGAAATGAAAGAATATTCTTTATTCGAAGAAGGAATTTGTATTTAAAATATTTTACAGCAAAGCACATCATTATTTTGACTGCGAGAAAGCTCCTATTGGCGATGATCACTAAGTTCTTACTTCATAGCTCATAGGATTTACAATCAAACGGTTCTTATTTATTTAAGTCGTGACGTTTTATTTCCTTTGTGGATTCTTGTGATCCTTTGATCTGCTTGTTTTTCAATGAGGTTTCTAGAAAATATTCTGCTCATGAATATGGTCAATAGATGTTGCAATACCAATCTAACCTTTGTTCCTTTGCCAGCGATCTTAACGTTTCTATAAATCGTTTGTGTTTAGCTTCCTCGGCTTCAGTTTGTGCAGTTTTCAAAAGATTGTTGTATTGCTCAGTAAGCTCTTTGATTTTCGAGCGATTGTCGGATGCACTCTTCTTTAATTCATCAATTTGATCAGAAACTTCATGAAAGGGCTAGGAAAACAGAATCAACTTATCTAAAATCTTTATTGGACTGAATTTAGTTTTACCAAAGTCATTAAGCCCTCATCGCTCTTGAGTTTCTGTTTCGCCAAACAAATTTCAGTCTGAACCTCACTGGAGCGTTCTTTAAATTGTTCCACTGATTTCTGCCTGCTTTCCAGATATGCTTGATTAAAATTCTTCTGTCTTATTAACATATCGGTGACAAGATTCAGTGAGTGTTTAGCCGAAGATGTACGACTAATACTTGTTAATAACGCTTCCTTCTTCTGACGAAGTAATTGATTTTCAGCTTCCATTTCTCTTATATCCTTGTCATCAGTATCATCCTTCACGAAACAAACAAATGGTGAAAAAATGAATTTTATATTTTTACCAAACAATTTGCAATTGTTTTTAAGGCTTTGAGTAACTTTTCTTGGGAAAACATTGTCTTTCAAAAGAGAATTATTTCTGGATAATAAATAGTAATTTGGCTATGACGGAAACGGAAATGTGCATGTGCGTCGGTGTTTAGTGCAATGATATGCGTTTGGTTGTTGATCAGATGGAGACTGAAGTGCGTTTTTGCGTTAACAATAGTAGACCATAGTCGGTATGTCAAAAAAAAAATATTGTTGATGTGTATAGTTGGAAATTGTTAGAAATAGTTGAAATCATACAAAAAAGCTTTTAAGTTAGGTTTGCTTGACCTGTAAAAATAAAAACTGTTTGAGGTTTTATTTTCAGATAGAGAGAGAGAGAGAGTTGTTAGAGACAATTGAAACAAGAACATATTTAAGCCGTGTTTTATTGCCCATAAAGTTTTATTCAATTTCAGAGATACTTCCGCTTTTAAGGAGAATTGGACTTGACAGAATCGAATCAGTTGGTTTTGCGTTCTCAGCGGATGACATCGGATTTTCGTGTCGTTGATGGTTTTCTTTTTCACTAGGTCCTCGAATGACATTTTTTCGGGTTCTCTATATTTCCAACGAAATATTATTTGTCATTTGTTTTGGGTTAAACAAGTAAGCCGGACAGACGATCCAAAGTTGCAATCGCTTTTGAAGATTGAAAAGACAAAGCGACTGATGTTGTTCGGAGACTGAAGTGCGTTTTTGCATTTACAATAGTTGACTTTAGTCGGTATGTCAAAAAAAGTATTGTTGATGTGTCATAGTCTGAATTGGTTAAACATAGTTGAAATCATACAAAAAAGGTTTTTAGTTAGGTTTGCTTGATCTGTAAAAAAAAAACAAATCTTTTGAGGTTGCCTTTTTTAATTTCAGAGAGAAAGTTTTTAGAGACAATTGAAACAAGAACATATTTATTTATTTTTGAACAACCCACAGTTTGAAAGGCAAAATGATTAATGTCGTTTTCCGTTGGTCATCCAGAAGCATTCGGAAGAGTCCTGAAGTCTTCTGAAACCATTCCATTTGACTGATTTTGACAGACAGAATGCTTCTGAGAAGAGCAGAGCTCTTCTGTTTTGAAAACAGAATCCTCCGAAGAATGACACTTACATCATTAGCGGTTCCATTGGAGGTAGAAGAAGAAACGTCAAAAAAAGACCAATGGAAAACGACAAAACAAACAATTCTTTGCTGTTAAGCACTATTCACATTATCACGACCAACGAACGACGAATGAATGAAGAAAAGTGATTATAAATACGTTTGGAGGCGTATTTCCACAAAACGATAGAAGTATAGTTTATGTTTGATTTATGATGCATTAATCTACTTTTTAATCTCAAATGTTAATAAATTTGAGAAAACACATTTATTCGTAGGGAAAAGAAATCTAGTTGATACGATTTGCCCAACTCTATACGCGTTCCACATCATCCACACTCCTAACGAACAAAATTTTCGCGCCCGTATAACCTCAAAAATCATTCTTGCCTTGTGTTTTGGTTGTTCATTCGCGACGAATTAAAAACTCTCATGTGAAAGAAATGTCAAAATCGACAAATTATTCGTTAGTCGTTGTTCGTGTTCATGTGAATGTGTCAAAATTAACCCAAACGTCAAGTTTTAATCCATTTTTAACTGAGGCCGTGTGCGAATTCAGTAAAAAATGGGTTAAAACTTGACGTTTGGTTAAATTTTGAAATTTCGCATTGAATAAAATATATTTAAATTTGATTAGCTGCGGAGCAGGTTAAAATATGACAGTAGTGGTTAATTTTTAACCACAATTCATCCAATTCGCACCCGGCCTGAATTCGCACACGGCCTTAGATGAAAATTTGTTATCCGTTTCTGATGAAGATTTGGTTCTGGTGGCTGGGAAAGAACACAAACCCGACCGGAAGGATTAAAAAAAAAACAACAAACTTTATTGATTCTGTTGTGGCCGTTTATGGCTTTCGAATAAGACTTTCGTCTAACAAGGCCTGTTCTACGGGAATTAACTTTGATTTGGAAGGAAGATCTCCTCGGAAAGAACAGAAACCTGTGCACGAGAGCAAAGTTTCCAAGTTCTTGGAAGAGATATTCGACTTGTAGACCGAGTGGAATGTTTGTGCTTCTACACGCTCTTCACAGACGCTCGAAAATTAAGAGTTTGATTTTGCTTCAAGCATATACACTCCGCTTCAACTGAATAAGAACACATTTTTTCAAAAGTTTGCTGTCCATTTTTTCTTCACTTTGAAAGTTAATGCATCATTTGATGATGGTAACCGATAGCTTATGATGTTAAGAAAATAAATCAAAAAGAACAATTTAAAAAGGACCACTAGTTTTTCCCTGGCTCTCATGCTGAATAAGCACAACTTTTAAAAATGCAAATAAAATCTAACAGAAAGAAATGAACAAGATTTTCATTAAATATTTTTTGTATTGGTTATTTCTAGTATTGGGTACTACCACCTTTATTCTTGATTACTTCATAAATTCGGGCTGGCATGGAATCGTATAAACTCTTTAAGTAGTCCAGCGAAATTTCTCTCCATGGTAACTTAATGGCTGGAATAAGCAATTCTCTGTCCTCAAATTGACGGCCTGACTCATAATCTTTACGTACCAGCCATCCCCATTCATTTTCTATAAGGTTCAGGTCAGGTAAATAGGGCGACCATTGAAGCAATTCAACATTCTGGTCCTGTTTCCCACTTTTGACAGTGCGCTACGTTTGGATAGGGTCGTTGTCCTATTGGAAAATCTATTTGCCGGATCCACAAATATCCAAAAATGAAGGAAACTTTCTTTCCAATATTCTGTTGTAGGTAATTGCAGTCGTTTTTAACGTTTCAAACTCAAGCTCAATATTCCCAAAGTAGCTAACTGCTCCCCATTTATCATAACTCCACCTTCTCCACCATGATGCCGCGCTAAAAATCATTCTTCTTTTCTCAAATCGTGAAAGTAATAATTAAAACCATCAGGGACATCAAAATTGAAACTCTTCTCATCCAAAAAATCCGCGTTGTGCCACACATTTTTCCAACTCACATGGAGTCTAGAAAATCTTAAACGAATATCTTTTAGTTGCTGGTATAGTGGTGGTTTCTTTTGGAGTTGCAATCGATTTAAATGATCTGCGCTATTTGGTACTCTGTGGACTGTTGAAACACCTGCAGTTAAACCAACTTTTTGTTTAATTTTTACCACGGAGGCACATGAACTGGAAGCACATCTCAAAATTGCTCGTCGATCAACTTCGAATATTGCCGTTTTTTTACCACCTTTCATGTTTTTTTCGTACAAAGTTATGTTTCTGAGGTACGAATAGACAACACTAAGACTTCGATCAATGTTGGTAGCTAAAGCACGCACGGTCAGTCTTTATTCTTTTAACGAATCAATTTAAACTCGTCCGACACTATAACAGCTTCTGATCTAACCATTTTTTTTGTTAATTCTAATTAAACGGCTAAATGTCACTAAGAACACTTCAACTTTTGATTTGGTATACCAATTAACTTAAAACTCTAAGAACCAATGAAGATAATGAGAGTGAAAGATTGTGTGCTTATTCAGTTGACGCAAAAAAAAAAAACTGAGTTTTTCAATCTGGAAAGCTTTGCATGAGAGCCAGGGAAAAACTAGTGGTCCTTTTTAAATTATTCTTTTTGATTTGTTTTCTTAACATCATAAGCTATCGGTTACCATCATCAAATGATGCATTAACTTTCAAAGTGAAGAAAAAATGGACAGCAAACTTTTGAAAAAATGTGTTCTTATTCAGTTGAAGCGGAGTGTACATAGCGTATATCTATGTACGCGTGAAATTTGTACTGATACACTCTCCCATGCTTGATGGGAATTCGATGTTTGTATATGCCGCCTTAAACTACTACTAAACCTAAGTTTATTTCCCAAAGCTAATCTGTGGCGAACAGCAGTTTCTAAGTCGTTACTCGTTATACTCACATTGATGCTCGATTCAGATTCGGTGTCGCCTTAAATCTGCTCGTCCTTGGATTGGAATTGTCCATAAAGTTTTCTTCAATTTCTGAGACCAGGGGCGGCAGAAGGTATGGGGTGGGTGGGGTATGGACCCCACCTAAAATTTCTGAGCATGGGGTACACCCCACCTTCTGGCTTTGGAAATATACCAATTTTTTTTAAGTTAAGTCAAAGGCTCAACATCCTGAATTATTTTTAACTTTTTTTTTCTGCTTGATTTTAGTTAGTGGCCGACCGAACCTTCGGCTTCGGCTTTGGCTTCGGTCGAATTCGGCCAAAAAAACAACATTCGGCCAAATCTTCGGCTTCGGTATATACTAGGCCGTAGTTTTGGCCGAAGCCGAAGAATTTTTTTTCTAACATGCACCCCACCTAAACAAAAAGTGTTCTGCCGCCCCTGTCTGAGATATTCCCGCTTTTTAAGGAGAGTTGGACTTGACAGAATCGAATCAGTTGGCTTTGCATTCTCAGCGGATGACCGAATTTTCGTGTTGTTGATGAGTGGGTAGGGTATAACATTAAGCAGTAGTAGACGATCAATTAATATTTGTTACAAAATAAGTAAGTAACTTTTTTTTTAAAATGGTTGGTGAAGTGATTCTTTGTTGTTCAAAGGGAAGGCTATTTCAAATCCGGTGCCGTGAACGAAGGCCATATGAACTAACGCCATAATGGCTTTAATTCTCATTCAAATGTGAATTAACGCCATAATCCGGCGTAATATGGCCATAATATGGTGTTAGTTCATTTTAAGAAGTGGCCCAAGTACCTACTCATTTCAATGTGAATTAAAGCCACTCGCAGCAATCAAAATAATTTTAATATGATATTGGAACATAATGTAGGTAGGTAAATATATTGTTTAACGAAAAAAGGATGAACGCTCTATTAGTTAAGGGGGCGTTAACACAAATATTTTAAACACGGGAGTTACGTACCCCACACTCCACGTACAGCTATGTTTATATCATATCATTTAATATTTCATTTCTACCTTGAACTTTGTATTGTATTCCATTTTTTGTAATCCGAATTATATTTTTGCACTTCGCACCGAATATCATTTTTTTTTGTAATTCCATTTGTAACTTAATCTTTCTAAAATTTTCCCACACAAAATGTCATTGTAATGTTTTAAAAGGAAAAAGTAAGAACAAAATGCTGTTCAGTATCAATAAAGTGTTGTCCAAGTAAAAAACCTTTGTTCTCGAAAATCGCGAAGAGTGAAATTCGCATCGACGGTATATCGGTGTAAAGTGGATTTTTGTTTAAACAAGGACCAGGGCACACCTTAAGTGTGGAGAATTTTTATTCATTGGCCCCGGACGAACCACATATAAAAGAAATAAAGACAAAACAACAAATTTTTCGAAGGCTAATCGAAAAAGTGTATTTCAACCAAGTGTAGCCAACGGTTAATTGGCAAGTTACTGAACCAAACCTAATTATAAGTGCAGTAAATTATGAATAAAGACTAAGAAAAAACAAAAAACTATAAACACATCTGAAAACACACAACTATTATCAACCACCAGTGCGAATCCAGATAAAAATTTATACAAAACAACTATCAGCAAAAATGAAATCAACCCTCAAAATTATTTACATGTAAGTCAAGAGTATATATTTTTTTTTAAATCCTTAATCCCATGAACCCATCCAAAGAAACAAAAGCAACAAGACCTAGAAACAGACCTTATTTTAGATATAACTTAGAACAAATAAGCGAAAGTTCGGAGGAAGAATCAGATAATAACGTTAATAATAATATAGAATTAAGTAAACAATCAAATTTATTCAAACAAGGTAAATCACAACAAGAAATCAGTAATACATTAAGCAATCTAAATAATCTCTTGAATAACCTAACATTAAGTGACACTTTGAGTAATCCTCCAAATCAAATAGTCACACAAGAAAAAAGACTAGAAATGGCAACCAACAGTAATAATAACAACCACTCAAATGAACCTTTTGACATTTTCAAAACTTTAAGGGTGCCTGACGCCATTAAAGATTTGCCGACATTCGACGGTAATCAAAGGCTCCTCTTTGAATTTATACATAACGTTGAGGAAATTTTAACTCTCGTTCCATCATTAGACGGAACAACCCAAGGAAAATTTTTACTGAGAGCCATCCGTAATAAAATCATTGGTCCTGCCAATGAAATTCTGAACATGTATGGCACTCCTCTTGAGTGGACACATATTAGAAGTAACTTAGTATTACATTACAGTGACAAGAGGAACGAAACTTCTCTAATTAGAGATCTCCACAACTTAAAACAAAATCAAAACACCATCGAACAATTTTACAGTAAGGTTATTGAAATATTCGCTACTATTGGCAACCATATGAAGGTTCATGAAACAGATGAAAATGTAATGAAGGCAAAAGGTAAACTCTATGAAGAAATGTGTCTGAACACATTCTTAATTGGGTTGCGAGAACCTCTCGGTTCCGTTATTCGGGCAATGAAACCTACAACATTGCCAGAAGCATTTTCGTTTTGTATCAAAGAACAAAACATATTCTATTCTAAAAATAATTTCTCAGCCAATCAACCAAAACAACAAATTCAATATTATACTCCATACTACACACTGCCTAGACCCCAACCCCAATACTCGAACCCTTCGTATAAAATGGTTGGCTTGCGAAGACCCCAATACCAACAACAGCTTTCTCAGCAACAACCAACTTTCCAAACACAACCTCAAAAATATCAATATAACAATTATCAGCCACAATTTCAACAGCGGCAAAATTATCAACCACAGTTTCAACAACAACCTCAATATTTTTCCCAAAAACCTCAACAGTTTTTGCAGACCCAACAAGGAAAACCTGAGCCAATGGAACTTGGTTCCACTAGAGTAACTCGATTGACCCAACCATCGTCATCTAATACGTATAAACCAAATCAACACCAAAACTTTAAAAAACAAGAATTAAACAATATTATTGTACCACAAAACGAAGAAAATTCTTCAAACAATGACGAACTTCCTGACGATACGTTTAACCACCAAGAATTAGATTCTTATTACTCATTAGATCAACAAGATCTTGATTTATTAAACACTATGCAAGAACTAGATAACGAAAATTTTTGTATACAAGCCCCGACAGACCAATTGGGCACATAGACATTAACAAAGCTGGTACTGTTCTTCCCTACATCAATATATCATCACCCTTTGGTCGCCCATTAAAATTTCTAATAGACACAGGAGCTAGCACCTCATTTATTAATCCTGAATATATAGATCCTAATGATGTAGTTTCAATAGAACCTTTACCAATTAAAACCATTCTTAACACACATAAAATTGATAAGGAAACTTACCTACCCAACTTTGTCGAATTCAATCAACCCGGAAAAACAAGATTCTTAACATTTCGTTTTCACGGATACTTTGATGGTCTACTAGGCCTCGATGCTCTTACCAAATTAGAAGCAAAAATTTATTTAGCTAATAAACTCCTTATTACACGAAATGCTAAAATCCCTCTTGAATTAAAACCCACCTATGTATCGAAAAAATATCTCCTTTCAGAAAACTCAAAAACAATTGTCAAATTACCAGTTGACGTAAAAGACGGAGACATCCTCATAAAGACCACTCATATTACACCTCATTTATATATTCCAGAAGGTATATACTACGCAATTAATTGGTACGCTAACTTCGTTATCATTAACACATCCAATCTAGAAAAGACACTCTTCCTAGAACAACCTCTTAAGGTTACAAATTTCAATAAACAACAATTTTGCGAATTAAATAACTTTGAAATCAGTAGTAAATGTTCGGAAACAGAGCCATTAACTTCCGATGACATAACAAACCTAATCAGGTCAGACCATCTCAATAGTGAAGAGAAAAAAGCTATCCATAAATTATGTCGTAATTATGAAGATATTTTTTTTAAAGAAGGACAAAAATTAACTTTTACAAATAAAATCAAACATGGTATTCACACCACTGACGACATCCCCATATACTCGAAGTCCTATAGGTACCCTCATATTCATAAAAAAGAAGTTCAGTCACAAATAAAACTAATGTTAGAACAAGGTGTCATAAGACCAAGCTATTCACCTTGGAGCTCACCAATCTGGATTGTCCCTAAAAAGAAGGACGCCAGTGGAAAAATCAAATGGCGATTAGTAATCGACTATAGGAAACTTAACGAAAAAACAGTTAATGACAAGTACCCTTTACCCAACATCAACGATGTACTAGACAAACTTGGTAAAAGTATGTATTTCACAACCCTGGATCTTGCCAGCGGTTTTCATCAAATCGAGATGAAAGAAAAAGACATCGAAAAAACAGCTTTTACTGTGGAAAGTGGACATTA
Source organism: Sphaerophoria taeniata (assembly GCA_943590905.1). Classification (NCBI taxonomy): domain Eukaryota; kingdom Metazoa; phylum Arthropoda; class Insecta; order Diptera; family Syrphidae; genus Sphaerophoria; species Sphaerophoria taeniata. The sequence continues at coordinate 16,013,433 of OX016540.1, read as the reverse complement.
TGAGTATACAAGAATGCCCTTTGAGCTAAAGAATGCTCCATCAACCTTTCAAAGGGTTATGGACAATCTCCTAAAAGACTTACAAGGAACCATCTGTCTCGTATACTTAGATGACATAATTATATTTTCTACATCACTTCAAGAACACACAGAAAATATAAAGAAAGTTTTTGATAGATTACGCGAAGCAAATTTCAAAATCCAATTAGACAAATCCGAATTCCTTCGTAAAGAAGTAGCTTTTTTGGGTCACATAGTAACGAACGAAGGCGTCAAACCCAACCCAGATAAAATTTCAGCAATCCGAAATTTCCCTATTCCTAAAACCCAAAAGGAAATAAAATCCTTTTTAGGCCTCCTTGGTTACTATAGAAAATTTATAAAGGACTTTGCGAAACTCACGAAACCCCTTACAGAATGCCTAAAGAAAGGGAAAAATATAGACCTAAATGAAAAATACATCAAAGCATTTGAAATGAGTAAAGATTTGCTAATCAATGACCCAATATTACAGTATCCCGATTTCACTAAGCCATTTGTTCTGACAACAGATGCGAGTAACTTCGCACTAGGTGCAATATTGTCCCAAGGCTCTATTGGTAATGACAAACCGATATGCTATGCTAGCCGGACTTTAACGGACTCAGAAATTAACTACTCAACCATAGAAAAAGAGTTGTTGGCAATTGTCTGGGCTACTAAATATTTTCGGCCATACTTATTTGGTCAAAAATTCAAGATTGTAACCGATCATAGACCTTCACAATGGCTTATGAGCCTCAAGGATCCAAACTCTAAATTGGTTAGATGGCGGTTGAAATTAGAGGAATTTGATTATGAAATAGTGTATAAGAAAGGGAAACTCAATTTAAACGCCGATGCCTTGAGCCGAATTCGAACAATGCCTCCAAAAAGTGAAATAGAGCTCAATTCCAACGAAACAACTATCCATTCAGCCGACGAAAATTTGAACGACAAAATTTTCATTTCAGAAAGACCTTTGAACGAATTTAATATCCAATTAATTTTAAAAAAATATGAAGGGGACAAACCCCCAAAGCTTGAAATGTTGTTCAAAAATAAACAAAGAAGAACCATTTACAAGCGGGACTTCTGCGAAAGCAACACTGTAGAAATTTTAAAGCAATACCTTCCCCAAAACAAATGTTGTGGAATATATACGGACGACGAAACATTCAAGACTGTTCAAGATGTATATTCAAAATACTTCTCGAACAGCAAGACTTTTAAACTTATCCGTTGTACGGATATACTAACGGACATTATAGATAATGACGAACAGGACAAGATTATAACTGAATACCATAACAAAAATAATCATAGAGGAATTAATGAAACTCTCCTCCATTTAAAAAGACAATATTTTTTCCCGTATATGAAAACGAAGATAACGACAATTATCAACAATTGTGAAAATTGTCACCTCATGAAGTATGACCGTAACCCCCCAAAAATAAAGCACGAAATTCCGCCAACTCCTACTAAACCGCTAGACATCATCCATATAGATGTCTATAGCGTAAACAATAAAAAAATATTAACAATAATTGATAAATTTTCAAAATTCGCAGCTGCATATACACTACCTGTGCAAAATAGTCTTAATGTAATAAAATACATTAAACACTTTATTAGCCTTCACGGCATACCGAATCATTTAATAACCGACCAAGGATCAGAATTTACAGCAATAATTTTCAAAGACTTCTGCGAACAATATAACATTAATCTCCATATAACATCATTTCAACAATCCAGCAGCAATAGTCCTGTTGAACGTTTACACTCTACATTAACAGAAATTTATAGGATCATTTACAATAAACGAAAGGAAAGAGACCATGGTTCTATTCTAAGTGAAACCATAATAACATATAATAATTCTATTCACTCAGCCACAAACTACACACCATATGAATTGTTCTATGGTAGGACATATAAATTTAACAAAGAAATCAAATTTAATAACGAACATGAGTATCTTCAAAAACTTAATGAATTTCAAGAAAAACTTTTTCCTTCTGTTAAAAACTCGTTAGAAAAAGCAGTATCTAAGAACATTGAAAAAATTAATAAAAATAGAAAAGACCCCAAAGAACTTAAAGAAAATACAATTATTTACAGAAAAGAGTTCAAAAGAAACAAACTAACACCTAGGTTCAGCAAACACAGAATTAAATCTAACAATAAAGTTACAGCTATTACTTTTGACGATAAAAAACTTCATAAATCTAAAATTAAACTTAAACGAAAATTTCAGACTCATGACGATAACGACATCCATATCCAGTCAGAGAATGGAAATTCGGGAAATCAACAATAACATAGGAATTGTTCCCATGAAACTTGGACAGAGTAGAATAATTAAAGACTATGACAACTTAGTACATATCGTTAAATTAAACTCGTATAAACAGAACATAGAAAAAATTGAAAAAACACTTCAAACTTTTGGAAACATAGAAAATTTCAAAAGCTCACTAACATTCCTCAATATAAAGGTTGAAGAACTCAAAACAAAAATACAAACTCTAATGCCAAATTTAAGACGCAAAAGAGGATTGGTTAATGGACTTGGTTCTGTTATAAAAGGCATAACAGGAAACATGGATGCAGATGACGCTTTAAATCTGAACAATCAAATTAAACAATTGACAGAAGACCAATTTATAATAACAGACAAAATAAATAGAGTAACGCAATTAAATAACCAAATGACCCAAAGGTTTAATAATATAACTGATCACATAAACAAACAACAAGAGATTATCGAAGGTTACTTAAGGTACTCGCAAAATCAAATAGAAAAACAAATTAAAACGGATAAAGTCGAAATCAGGTACTCACAATACCTGAATGAAATAAACTATAATATAGACCTATTAAATAATCATTTATCAAATATAGCAGAAGCTATAATCCTTGCTAAACTTAACGTTATTTCAAAACAAATTCTAAATCCCGACGAATTAGATTTCATATACAAAATTCTAGAAAAAAAGTCTGTAAAAATAAGTTCGGATGAACAAATTTATGAGTTCCTAGGTCTTCAAGCTTATTATAACGATACTAATATTATATTCAATATCAAAATCCCACAAATTTCCACAGAAACCTTTTCCTTTTTTCATATCATTCCTCTTCCTATTAACGATACTAAAACAATTATCACAAAACCCTACATTTCATCCAATCCCAAAAATATATACTTTTTTGATAAAACATGCAACAAAATTGAGGGAACATACTTCTGCAACGAAGCGGACAAATACCAACCTAAGGCCAACGATACATGCATCGCCAACCTCCTAAGAAACCTACCAGCAAGTTGCGACATTCAAGAAGAAACAAATAAAGACAAAATTATCCAACCCGAAAACAATTATTTATTGGTGATCAACATTCCTGAAACCTATATCCAAACCACCTGTGTACCGCACCTCCAAAAACTCAGTGGAACGCAACTCATACACTATGAAAACTGCGAAATAAAAATTAATGAAATCACCTATAAAAGCAACGAAAAAATATTTTGGGATGACATCCACATATTCCCATCACAACTAAACCAAATAAACTCATCATCCATTAAACAAGTACCAAATCTTCAAAAACTCCAAACATACCAGTTCAAGAATATAGAACTTATACAAACTTTACACATACACGCAAGAACCTCATTTACAAACACACTGGTTATCAACACAACTGTAGTATTCAGCATCCTACTCCTCATCATACTTATCTACCTAATTAACCCTTTCGGGACGCAATTCAGGTGATGAAGTTATAGATATCTTTCACTTTGGAACTAGTTAAAGAGCTTTTCATTATTTTATTTTATGAAAAAAGAAGACATTTGTTATAGGCGTGGCCGGTGGGCGTTGGTACCATTCGGGTTGTTTTGGTACACAATTGTACCACTCGTTCACATAACAACCCGAATGGTACATATGTGTACCATTTCGGGTTGTTATGTGGTACAATTGTGTACCATTCGTTCAGTATAAACAAGTATAGTATAGACAAGCGAGTTCCAATTTTTGAAATAAAATAATTTACAGCTACTAGATCTGCAAAAAAACGATTAAAATTTGAACATAAAATACACAGGGACGAGCTGGTACAAATCTTGTTTGATTATTGCAATAAACTTTGATTTTAGGGATGTTCAAACCTCAGGTGGTACACATGTGTACCACGCGTCCCGAAAGGGTTTTAAACAACATCAAACACCAAAAGCATCAATAAACAACCCGATAACTCAACCAGGAGACTCCATACCTGTAAAAATCATCGCTCCTGGCACCGAAACATCTGGAACACAGTTCCTCTGGCCATCGCTCCATTCCTAGGGGGGAGGAGTTACGTACCCCACACTCCACGTACAGCTATGTTTATATCATATCATTTAATATTTCATTTCTACCTTGAACTTTGTATTGTATTCCATTTTTTGTAATCCGAATTATATTTTTGCACTTCGCACCAAATATCATTTTTTTTGTAATTCCATTTGTAACTTAATCTTTCTAAATTTTATTTAATATTTTATTTCTACCTTGCACTTTGCATAATATTTCATTTTTCTTGTAATCTGAATTATATTTTTGCACTTGCACCAAATATCATTTTTTGTAATTCCATTTGTAACTTAATCCTTCTAAAATTTTCCCACACAAAATGTCATTGTAATGTTATAAAAGGAAAAAGTAAGAACAAAATGCTGTTCAGTATCAATAAAGTGTTGTCCAAGTAAAAAACCTTTGTTTTTTTTATTAAACGCTACGGCATAGATCGTAACTCGGGTTACTATAAATCAAATATAAGAAACAATAGTCCCACATTTGCCTTATTCTTAACTTTTTTCGTCACGCTCATGACTTAAAAATTTTGGAAACATTTCTTTGTTATTTATACTTTCGCGGTCCCCTCAGTTTTTGGCTCCAGAATCGAAAATAATCCGTTTTCGATGATATTTTTTAAATCTTCGTTTTTTCGGCGGAGTTATGCACAAATTTACGAGGATGGAAAACAAATGAAATCGTTTAATTGTTGATAATGTTTTGCAAAGTAATCGAATGAAGTTGCTTTCTAAACGAATAAAAAAATCAATACAAAAATAATGATTTTTCATATTTGTATTGCATTTCAGAATGAGTACCTAAGTTTCTCAATATTTTCGTAGATACTTCATTCGGAAAATTAGTTTTCCACAATTTGAAAGTAATCAAAAAATCGCGTACTGCAGTACTACTAGAAAGCGAGCGGAGCGAGCCGAAATTTTTTTTTGGCAAATAGAGAAACAATTTGGGGTGTGAAAATAAAAAAATTCGCGCGAATTTTTTTATTTTCACACCCCAAATTGTTTCTCAATTTGCCAAAAAAAATTTCGGTTCTTAGAACGCGATTTTTTTTATTACTTCAGAGTCTAGAAAACTAGTTTTCCGAAGGAAGAACCTTCGATGACCTAATTATTAGGTGTAGCACAATTTTCAAATTGCAGTAAGATTCCTTGAAATTAATATTGTTAACTCATGATTACGTTCAAATGGCTGACCAAGAAAACGGATCAACACATTTTTTTCTTTCAGAAATTTTAAAGAAAATATCAGCACTCGCTGAGAGTGAGATCTCTTGTTCCATTTTAGAAATATCTGAGGTCCCTGAGATCTCGATGAGATTTTGTTAGGTAATTACTTGCTATGCTAACTTTGCTTCAAAGCTCATGCATGTTATGGCATCAGTTCTCATTTGAATGTGAACTTACCCCATATGGCGTAAGTTCTCATTCAAGTGATGGCTTTAGTTCTCATTCGACTGTGAATTAAGGCCATAATCGGATTATGGCGTTAGTTCACATTTGATTGAGAACTAAGGCCATTATGGCGTTAGTTCATATGGTCTTCGTTCACGGCACCTTCAAATCCTTATTGAAAAGACGAGGTGAGATCGATCAGCAATGGAATGAAGAAAACGTGGCAAAATAAGTCGTAACGCCCTCTCTGGAATTGAGCGAATTGAAGTATTTCCCCCCCTGGAGATCTTCCATTAATAATATTATGGAAAAGTAATATATTACGAAACATTAAATGTTTATCCAAACTAATCCCCAATAAGGTAGACTGAACACTAGACACACTTTCACACCTACATAGGTTTATTGTATATGAAACGCAAGCAATCGTTATTTGCTACGTTAAGTTTTCATTTACACTCAAAGTCAAGACAAGGGTATACAGAACAATTAAAAGTAAAGAAAGGGAGAAGCAAGCTTTCGACTAAATGTTTTTTGACATCATCATTTAGAAAATGTGACGAAGTCCTTAGAGAGCGTAGATCAAAGTAAATACGTCTTACAGCTTCAGAGATGGCATCGCAGCAAGTGAGTTTATTGTTAATTTAATAGCCCAAGTATTTTACTTTTTTGACAAATTCGACTGTTCGGGAATCTAAAATAACTTTAGGGATATCTTCAAAAACAAAATCATTTTGAACACACCATACTCAACGTCTTCGAAGGATTAAGACGTAACATAATTCGTCTGAACTAATTCCTGAACATGAACTAAATCCTCATTGATTCGCGCTACAGCATTTTGCATCATACCTAGTTATACAGCAAAACATCGTCTTCATACAAGTGAACTGAACAATTTTTAATAACATTTGGTAGATCATTGCTGAACAGTGAAAACAGAAGTGATCCGAGAACAGATCCTTGGGGAACACCACAGTGAACAATAAAAGGAGTTGAAGTTCCTAGCTCAGTTCTTATCATTTGATTTCTGTAACAAAGGTAGATTGACTTTTCTGAACGGAAGCCACATTGATAAGAACCAATCAGATTGCTAATGAAAAGCTTCAGGCTGTCGCATGTTAAGGCAGAAAGAAATTTGTAAGCGATCTTAGGAACGGTTATGCCTCTTTAATTGACGCACTTTGTAGGATCTCCTTTCTTCAGCATCAGACGAGCTATGCTAGTAGACCCTATCGCATACGGAAATGATTATTTGTTTTGAGCTTTTTATTTCGTTAGTTTTGGACAGGGAGTACTCTGAGCGAAATGCAGCTCATAAGAAGTCTCAACAAATGACGTTTTTGCGGCTTACAAACAATTGGATTCTTTATTTTTCGAACGAAGGTACTAGTAACGGTCAACAAAATTAAAAAAATAAATAAATTGTTTATTGTGGAAAAAAAAATCTTTTTTAACTAATTAAAATAATCCAGATAAGCATTTCTCCCATCAAATTCAGTTCCAAAAATACAACTTTGATGTGAAGTCCCATGAAAATCTTGTAAAATGCAATTTCAAAAAATCTAACCACCATTTAAATACGTTAATTACAATTTTCCATAACAGAAATAGTTTTCAATAACAAAAACAAGACAAAATCTCTTCACAACTCTTAAATTTGATGTTTAACTACTTTTATTACAACCGAAACCGAAGACTTACAACCAAAACTCTCTTAATTGCTCTTTGCGTGCGTCGTTAAAGTCAAAATACAACTTTTAATATACCCCAGACCCCACTTATAAAAATATACCCATACTGACGAGAGGTGCGTTCGTCGTCCATCATCAACTTAAAAGACAAAAAAAAAAAAAAATACACAACTAAAATTCATACCATTGCTGCTTTGAGCGCCACAAAAGGGGTCTCCAAAGCACCTCGCCTCGACTCTATCTTGCTTGTAAGTTGGTCGATTGCAGTCAAACCAATGTTAACCGTCGTCTGAGTCGAATGTTCGTTCAGGATTAAGAAAAAAAAGTAGTGTCTTATGGTGCCGTGTTAAAATTTAAACTTTATAAATTTAAGAAAGTTTTTGCAAATTTTGTTTGCTGATTTTATCATCTGTGCGGCTAAAAATTTATAAAAAAATCAAGTGATCTCGAATTATAGAGAAAAATAGCCATAATGATTGTTAATTAAAAAAATATATCAGTGTAAGCTCTTGTACAGAAAGTTGGTGTCATGATCGATTGTATGGTTTCGATTAAGTGAAGTGATAACTACAAAGCGAAACTAAAGTGAATTCGAGTTTTTCACTGAAAAAAAAACTAAAAAAAAAAAATCAAATTTGCCGTATTTGTGATTTTACACACCAAACAGAAATTAACAAAAAGGTTTGTAGGTACATTTATAGAATAACAATATTGAATTGAACTTTTAAATTTTGTACAGAATCAAGAATGATTACGTTAAGTGGCTTAGTTTACATTGAACGATTTTTCCAAGCGTGAACGTTTTTTATTCGGTGAGATTGAAAAAAATGCAAAGGAAAGGGAAACAGTTTCTGTAAAAAATCGAGAGTTCTCAAAGTTCTTTTATAAAGTCAACTGGGACTGAAATAAATCCTTTCGTACTGCCAATTGACATTTTGAAGTTTAGACTCATTTGATATCCTTGTGCATGCACAGTATGTTTTTTTTTGACAATTAATCAATTTTATTGCACTTTCTTGTGACATATGAAAGGCACGCTGATCGATGGGTAATTAAAATGTGAGCTGTCACTCATTTTTCGATTTTTGTTCAAAAGTTCAAAATGACTATTATGTCAAAAGTGTCATAAAATGAAAATCGATATAGCGGTGATGATTGAGCGTGACATTAGCAACCATCTTAATTATAGTTTTAAAATGCAAACAAATCTTTTTTGTTTGTATCTTCTACTCGGTTTATTTTTTCTCTTCAGGCAATAATTTCTTAACGATCACCACCATCAGATGCACAAAGGTACCTTTTGTCATAATGATTTATAAATTGCAACACGTTTTTGTCTGGCGCATTATTTGCTGATAGATATGTCAATGGCGTCATGACAGACAGACCGGCATCTTTATTTTTAGGGCTCATCACTTCATCGTTTTACTATTTGAATTCGCGAACAAGATTTTTTTGTTGTGTTATTACAAAATAAACAAGACAAAAATTGACCAAAAAACGGAAGTAAAATAAAAAATAGACTGTCAAAAATGTAACTAAGCTTGAAAGTTGACTGGAAGCAAACATACATTATAAATGAAGGTCTAACGAGATAGATAAGACTTTCAGGTTTTTCGGGTCGGGTTAAAATTCAGTCAATTATTAATTCAACCTAGTGAACACATGTGTGCAAAGCCGCTTTTTAAAATTGGCACATTTAAGTCTTTATTGTTGTTTTTTTTTTTTACGTTATCACAAATCTTACATTGGAAATAGAAACACTCAACTTGTTTTACCAACTTGTATTGGATTTAAGAAAAGTCATCCAGTTTTGTTTTTAAGTTTGACTATAAATCCGAAGGTTCTTTTCATCATAAATATTCATGCAAATGTCTTGGAGAATTCTGTGGTTTTTTTTTTTGTAATAAGCTAGTTACCATAAACAACGTGTTTGAAAATTATTACTGTTTGTGTGTCCAAAACTTCACATAAATCTTGTTGGTCTTTTTTTGACTCAAAAGTAAGTAAATCCACTTCCTGATGTGAATAATGCATTGCAAAAATGTGCCCCTGAGGAATTTTGTATTTGTATTTTTGCCTTTAAGCTTTGACATCTTCACTTCCTGAAAATGAAAAGAAATATCTAGCATGGGGTTTTTTGAAGGTTCTACAAAATCGGCAAAATGTTTTTCTTAGTTCTTTTTAAGAGCTAACCGAAAAAAACCAGGTCAATCAAACTGGCTATTAGCATTCCAAATTGTATGATTAATTTAAATTTTGATTTTTATGAAACATTTTGCATTGAGAATATGAGTTATGCACATCATGATGTGTCAGCATTATGCTAATAAAGTAAATATGTTAAAACCACAACAGACTTACTCTTTTTTGTAGTGAGGTAGGACCACTTGGAAACACACAGTATTCGGTCGGAAAATTTAAATTTCATAAAATGTTAAGTATACGCCCGAGTGAACCAGATATTTATGTTTTCAGTTCAACATTTGTGAATTAGTGTGATTATTCAGTGCTGCCGGCATGTTCAATGTCATTTCAACATCAAAACAAACTTTATTTTTTGAGCACAATACAATTCAGATTATCCAATATGTTACTGTTTTTAAATTCAGCAAAATAATTTTTGAGACAAAATGATTGATAATAGGTTGGGACGATAGTTCCGAAGAACCTTAGTGGTAAGTGGCTAATATTTCTCAATAATTCCTTGAGTGCGTGTAAGGAATTGATAAGGGTTTTCCAATAAGAGGTGTTATTTTGATATTCAAAGAAAAATGGCATTTTTTGACATAAATGATCGAATGTTTATTTCATTATAAAGAGGAAGGTATGCCGTTAATAATAAAACACAACATCAGCCAAATGGCCGCCACGACCACGCTTACAGGACCATATCCTTTTCATGAAATTTTCCATAACCAAATCGCAAAGTGGCTGCCCTATGTCCTCGATTGCCTCACGAATTCCATCTTTGAGGTCTTGAATCGACGCTGGGCTGTTGGCGTAGACTGGGCTGCTGGCGTAGACTCACGTGGCCCCAAAGGAAGAAGTCGCAAGATGTTAAATCACAAGATCTCGGTGGCCAATTGTGATCACCTCTTCGAGAGATAACACGGTCCGGAAACTTTTCCCGTAAAAGATCAAATTTTCACCATTTTTATAGTGAATTTTAATAATTTCAATGCGTTGTTGAAGCGTGTATCGTTCCATTTTTATTAATGGCGTAGTTTCTTCTTGTCAAATGTCAAAAAATGACAGCTTCAAAAGAAATAGCGGGCTATTCAAAATAACACCTCTTATTGGAAAACGCTATATTAGTAGAAATGGCGGCCACGAGCAGTCTAGCTCGGTGACCCAACTAGCGCTGGGTTGTGCCGTTTTGATACCATAAAAACTCGTTTGAAATTAAAAGGGATTATATAAAATTGTGAGTTTTTGTTTTGAGTTCGCTAGCTGGCGATCTCAAGTTCGAAGAGGAACTGAAACAATTAGTTTAAAAGACGCCACAAATACACTTTATTGCTTTTAGAAAGGAGATCAAATCTTTGATCTTCAGTTCGGAAAGCTCGTTAAGGTCATTTAAGATAAGGACTTTCCCAATGATTTGGCTCTCGTTTTGGCTAGGGCAGGACACTTACACAAGAAGTGTAAGAAGGTCCCCACAACTACGACAGAAAGTATTTTGGGGAATGCCCAGCTAAGGTGCGCGTTCCCCAACAGGCCAATGCCCGGTGCATGTTGCTACGACCCTCGCTATGTCTTGGTCTGGGTCTGCAAATAAGGTTATTAGTACTTGATTTATTGTAGATGGGCCATATGGCCATATCCTTCTAGATATTGACTATTGACATCACAGCACTTCGCACATAAATGCAACGAACTACAGACACATACAGCACTGGCAACTGAGGCCATCGGCTGAGACAGAACAAGACATTAATACAACAGAGAGGGACAGATAGACACATAGAAGGAAAGAACACATAACAGAAACCTACGTGGCACAGAGGAGGAGACTTCGATTTATATTGTCTCATATAATCGCACAGGTGGCCACAGATAAGCTGGCGATTTTTGTTTTAGCTTGAATCCGCAGCGTTTGGCTTAGCAGTCCACTACTCTATCCTCTGAACCATGGCCACCTGCATCCTTCTAGATATGATACAGTTGCTTAGGCTACTCCACCTGTGGTTTGATTCAGCGAGGAAAATTGAGAAGATCTTGCCTTTCATAGCACCAAGAGGGATGTTGACTCTTTTCGCGAGTGAGCTATGAAGGGCTGATCCTTGCCTTGCCAGCTCGTCAGCCCGTTCATTGCCTTCAAAACCACTAAGAACTGGAATCCAGATAAGAGTGACCCTGAGTCCAAAGTTCATGCCAGCTAACTCACTTCGAAGGATGATGTAGACGAGCCAATCGCTTGAATAGCCGCCTGACTGTCCGAAAAGATAGCTGTATTGCGGTTTTGATTTGGATCTAGTTTAAGTAATTTGCATGCATCCTTAATCGCGAGTTGTTCAGCCTGAGGTCCACAGTAAGAGTACAGTAGTCGGTTTCTGTCAAAAAGATGTCCACTGGGATGAGGTTAGTAATATAACTATGACCATAGGGTTCAGGTAGTGTCCGTGGCTTAGTGGTTATATGCGTTGGCTGCTAAGTAGAAAGTCGTGGGTTCGAGTCCTACTTGTGCCCATAGTTTTTATTTCATCTTTCACGGGCACTACCTCTCGCGAAGCACTGACAAAACTTCCAAGAGTATCAATCTGTCATGAAAAAAGTGCTTCTCAACTTTATTGCCGTCCGGAATCGGTGTTAAATTGTAGGTCCCCCCAATTCTTCACACGCACCCAGATAATTGTTGATGAGAGTAAGAAACTAAGGACTTGGCTCTTCAAAAGCTGTCGCGCCACTCTATATTTCTATAGGGTTTAGAATACCAACTATTCGATTCCCTAAGTCTCAACGTGCTGCAGGATACTTAATATTTGATGTGCAAGTCTATTGGTAGGTAAAGAAAAACCTTTGGGGCGTCCGATGGACATGAGTGCAAAGCTCCAGTGGAGCCAACGCTAGCTGTTCTCTGAACCTTTTTTAATTTCGTTATATTGTAGGCTTTGCTAAGTGCGGGCCACCAAACAATCGAACCATATAGGTTTAGTTGACACCAAGAAAAAAACATTTTATCATTCCTTATGCTATTTCATTATCTTAATACCAAATAATAATACGACACAAACCTTTACTTGTCGCAAAGGTTTCATATATTATGTTTCCGAACTTAAAATAGTCGCAACTCTGATTTTCACTACGGCGGCTCACCTTAAGTTCGTGGGAAAATACAAACACTTTCGTAACTTTGGGCTTTTAAACATAAAGTCATGTCATGATTTATGATCAGACCAACTAATTAACTCATAAACCTCTAACGTAATAATATTTTAATGTCTGTCCATGTCAAAAACACATGTGATCTCTAAATATTCAAGCAAAATTCTCTCAACGTCTTCATAAAATTCGTAAGCATAATGAGTGAACAAAGAAAGAAAAAAAAATATGGAGTATCCTCAACATAAAAGTGAACAAGTACCTTAGCCCCCCACTCCCCTCAATGAAAAGCTAGTTTAATCACGTACCAATCGTATGGGGTCTTGTGTCTTTCAATTTCGAGACAATTTGTCCGGTTTTGGAATTTCAATTCTTCTTCTCTTTTAATTTTCAAATGCCCCCAATTGACCAGTCAACCATCACACGTGAAATAAACTGACACAACGAAAATACATAAAGTCAAGTGCCAAATGATATTAATAATAATTACGAATAAAATTCCGTTTTGAATTTCAAATGGAAAAAATAGAAATCATCAACATTCAACGGCAGCGACGCACGACGACGAGGAACAGCGCGCGGCGGTTATTTTTCTAGGTATTGTTTGGGTGTATTTGAAATTACGAAGAACGTGTTGGTACAATGGAGTATACGATTAACACTCTTCTCATATCACCCCTTCCGACATCACAAACTTCATGCAATCTGAAAGTTGAATTACTTTCGGTTTCAGTATTGTTTTGCTTTGCATTTTCAACGCGAAGGAATATAACAATCAAGGTTTTTGGCTACCATAAAACCGAACCAAACTATCATAGGCAAACCGAATGGTTTGGCTGCAGAGTTTATAAGTGTGTGGCAGTGCATGCAATGCGGGTATTATTGCATTGAAATGTAGACTCGCGTGGTCGTTGAGTTAACAGCTGGTATTGGTATGTATATCGGGTCTTAATTGGTTGGAATGAAAGTGGAAACGAAATATTTGTTAACTATAGTGCAGAGCGTGTGTTCAAATGATACTTGGTATTTTTGCTTTGCAAAGTAACACTTTGAACAACAATAACACTCTTTAAAGTTCATTGTTTTTAAATGCTGGTAATATAGGCTTGTTGACAAAGCGAAAAAAAAGCCATTCAGATAAAAGCTATGTTAACAATTTGTCTCAAGTACTCTCATTCGTATTCAAGCAATAGCTATTATTACTTTTCCTGGAAATTTCAACAGAGCTTTTAAAAACACTTTATATAGACTGTTTCAGCACTTCCTTCATTCAATCGTTCGATGCACTTTTCATTATGACGCGGGCTTAAGTTTTTCCGCCGTACATAGTACGTTCCCTCCCAAGTTCCAGATCAACACTGATGTCGTTGTCTAAATTTTTAAGTGGACTTAAGATAGAAAAGATTCTTTTCACACTTGAAGATATTTATGGTGGTCGGCCGTCCTTTCTTGTTTACTGTTAAACCTTACTTTTTCGCTTCCGTCTTAAAAGTTACAAGTACTCAACCTGACGTCACGTTGTGTTCTCCCAATTAGCAGCTTAAATCAGTAATTGCAACGTCGCTTTGAAGTCTCCCCCTTCGCTCCATATGCCTGTCAGCACTTCTCTTCAAATAAAGGGTTTCGTTGTGCCTGGAGTTGTTTATTTAGTATTAATGGCGATCGCATGAAATTCTCATTTACACTGTCTTCTGTGAGTTCTCAACTAAAATAGTCAAATGCCTTTCAGGACCTAAGATTCAACGTTCCCCGTCTTCAACTGAGGTTAAGATCCAATCATCATTTGAGATACTAAACAACCGATGCTTACTTTTTTGTATCATTGGAACATCAAAAACAATAATTGTTACAGGGTGTCTTAATTGTCAATGGCACACATCTTAAAGCATTAAATAAGTTGTGCTTAAAGTAGAAATCCCAAAGCAAGAATGTCGATTTTTCCATTATCTTTACACAGTGGCGGATTAAACGTCGAGGTCCCTGAATTAAAAAAAAAATCTCGTACTCGTACCATAGTTAGACCGAAATACCTGTACCGCGCTTTAGGAAAACGCACTGAAATGGGGGCCAAGGAAAAGGAGACTAAGTTTACATGAGATTGATTAATAATGTCCGTGAGATCTTACAATTTCAGTTTGAAGTATTTTAAGTACTGATGTGCCGAACCGTAAAGCTTGTAAACCAAGTTAACTGGAGTTGGTTTTAATGCAAACCGAGATGCAACTTGGTTCGCCATATCGGATTGATCGGAAAATCAGTCAAGAAAATACTTAAAAAGCAGAAAAATTATTTTTTAATCCGTCAAAATCTTTGCCATTCTAATGAAATTCGACGACTAGGTTATTTGCCTCTCAAAATTAGAAGGAGCTAAATCGATGGCCGAGTTGGCAAACCGAGGTATGGCAAACCGAATACGTAAACCGAGTTTACTCTGTACTGTAAGTATAATTGCTCAGGACCGATTATTATTTTAACAAAAGTGGCAAGTGCGATCCGAGAACAAACGTTTGGCACCTTAACAACCACGTATGAACTCGCATTATTTGCAAATTGGAAGAATCACTGCTTCCACGCGCTCCTTTGTTGCCTCGCGCCCCTAGGCACATGCCTAGTTTGCCTTTAGGATAATACGCCTCTGCGGCTTTACATTTTTTAACGAAACATAGGAATCACACCTCTCAGATGAGAAATACGTTTTGATTGTATCTTTTAAAAACATTCATGTTGCTTTTGCAAAATGGGTGTTATTGACTTCCATGTATTCTTTTTTGCACGTGACATCAGCAAAACTACTCAGTTTGAAGACGCATTTCAAAACAATAAAGAATCTCTTGATAATAAGGAATTGCTTTAGAACATCTTCACACCACCAAACACAAACTCCAAAAAAACTGCAAGCCTTGAAGTTTATAATTATTATGCAAATCATTTAATAAATTCTACTCGTACGTCTTCAGACAAACATTGGATTGGCGTACGTGCAAAATAATAGAAATATTCAACAGAAGTTTATAGCCAGAGCTTGTGTTGTTCTTTTTTTTGGGACAAGTCATATCGCAACAGTGTTTGAAACACTCAATTTGATATGCTTTATAAGACTAAGGCAATAAACATTCTTAGCTATAAACAAAATATCAACATTATGAGTATAGAAAAGGCGGTTAGCTTGACGTCAGCCTATAAATTACATTTTAATATGTTTTGTGAATGGAACGCACACAATATATTTTTGATTGTCGCTTAAGGGGGTTGCATAGTAACTTTTGTTTCGAAATTTGTTTGTTTACAGGTGCATTTATAGCATTCAATTTTGGAGATATAATTAGATACCAAAAAGATAAATAAATAATTAAGAAGTTATTTTGACTTATAAGCGTATGTTTGAATTTTTTGTTCGTAGCTTCGAGATGAATCTCGGCCAAAAGCAACTTTTTTGAGACTTAAAAAAAGATGATAAGCAGGTGGAAGAATTAATAATAAGCAATTAAATTAAGTTTTAATAATTTAATTATTATTATTTGTGGACATTTGGGTAATCTTGTGGTTTTAATTCAAAATCAGGTTCGCTTCTCAGCTCTTTCGCTTGCACCTGAAATGTAAACAGAAAAATATTCCAAAGATTCAGGACCCAACAAATCAAAGAAAGTGTGAATAATTGATCATAAATGATATCTAATCAACAAGGACAAAAGCTTAAATCAGTTAAACGACAAGAAATTAAGCACACAGTTGCCTGCGAACAAGTCTTTATTGCACTTGTCTCCATATGAATTTCTCAACTTCATAAAAAGTTTCATGTAATTTGTTTCTTGAGTAAACTTATTTTGTTCCAACTTTGCACTTGAATGTCAAAAGTGACATGTCACAACATCGTTATTTTTTTTCTTGCTCAACTTGCTTTGCAAAAAAAAAGAAAAATGTCACTCGGTTAAAGATCTAGGCACACCACCCAAAGATTTGCATAGAAAGTTTATTTCTTTTGTTTTCGCAGAAATATTGTCATTTAGCTACGAATGAGTGACTCCCGGTCTGTGACAATAATTGCCTATGTAAAAAAATGTACATTACTAATCACAACAAAATGTTCAAGTATCAGATGCCTGCTTAAGTCAAGATTTTTATTTCAAGTGTCGTCGTCGTCGCTCGGTGTGTTTTTCACCATTTTCATACTACTCTTACACATTTGCAAAACACCAAGAAAATGAGAACACTTTCACTTAATGTCTGTTAAATGGCCGAAGTCCCCATCAAAGAGCAATAAAATAAAACGACATTGAAATATTAAACTTAACGGTGTAGACGGAGAGTTGCATAACAAAGAAGACAGAAGAAGGCAAAACGAAAAGAAAAATGTTGACAGCAATCCAATAACTGAGAAAAAGAGAGAGATTTATTTGAATGCAAACAAACGAGTATCATGCTTAAAGGATATGTGCGACTGGTAGTGGATGCAGGAACAATGAGGCATTGCTTTCTCTGAATGTTATTTAACTTTAAATTGATTTTAATACGAACTGAGTGTATTGTTTTGAGTGTGTTATTAATAGGGCAACCAAAAATATGCTCGAGCATGTTTTTTTTAGAACATCGAATTTGACAACTGACAAGATAGAAATACGTTTCATGAAAAAACAAACATTTTGGACCCTATTCGTTAGAGCATATTTTAGCATATTTTGTTATAAATGCATATTTTTGCATATTTTGCTTTAAAATGCATATTTTGGCATATTTCATCATTATTTGTATAATTTTTGTTGCAGAGTAAATTTTTTTTTTTTAACTTTTATCCAAAAGTAACTCATGTCACTTTTGAGGCCCACAGGCTCCATAGAAACACTTCGAGGTCAATTTCCAGAAGTTGATATTTTCATCGCAAACGTGAAAAAGTGTTTAAAAGCTCCGTCAAAAATAAGGGTATTCAAGGATACTGCACCGGAAACATCACTACATTCGCAAACGATTACGACTCGTTGGATCTTGGGAAGCAGCTTACTGTGTAGAAATGTTTAAAAAAAAGTGGAAAGGCTTTTAGAAACACTACATGAAGAGGAATCACCTGCAATACGAGTTGTTAAAAAATTGTTTTAAAGAAGGATCACAGTGGTGAAATGAAAAATATTTTTTTCGGCAAAAATCTCTCCCATAAGAAATACATTAGATTTTTTTTTGAAGAACTGTATACTAGGCTTTATGGCAGAATTTATTCGTAGAAAAAAACTGCGTCTGAAATTATGGCATTAAAGTTTGCACAGAAATTTTTTTTCAGAGAAAATATTTTAATTAAAACTGTTTAAATTTTGATTTTTGATTTTTGGTATTTATTTAGCTTTTTATGTTTTTGTTTTTTTTGCTTTTTTTATTTTGTTCTTTTATTTGTCTCTAAAGATATTTTGACATCTTTAGACCTTTGACAAGTCAATAAACTTAAAAAAAAACACGAAATTTAAGATTTTTTACTATTTCAAAATTTTTTAGAGCATATTTTTAGAGCATATAATTGGATTTTTAGAGCATATTTAAAGCGCTATAAATGGTTTTTATAGAGCATATTTTTGGTTGCCCTAGTTATTAATGATGAAAGAAGAAAAACATTCTGTTGTATACTGTACTTGTGTGTGTGTGTGTTTTTGTAAAGCCGGAAACTATTGAAATTTCGGATATTATTTATTTCCTTACTGTCCTTCATAATTAAAAATTATTTCCGATTTAATGTAAACAAAAATGTAAGGCCTTCCAGTATTTTCACATTTAAGATAGTAATCAGATATTTCGAGCTCAATCGAGGTCTTCTCTGACCAGCTATCAAATATCTGTACAAGGATACACAACGTTTAAATTGATTCTTCAATTGCTATGCAAAATGTCTTGAAGGGAATATTGGCATCAATTTTACTGATAAAGTTGGTAGTTACACCATTTAATAAATGGCTTCGTAGAGCATTTATTATTTTTGGCATTGGTTAAGGATATTTTTTTTTTTTTTTAACTGGGATTCTTCGAAGAAACGAAGATTAAAGATTACTGACTAAAGATGATGCTTAAGTAAAATTTCGATCAGAGGTTCATGTAATATGTGTTTCCTGAATTGTTTCGCTTGATAACTGGCTGAAAACGTCGAGGCATAGTGTCTACTAATTTAACATTCTTCAGAAGAGAATGTTGGTTTTGTTTTAAGTTCTTGAGAGTTCTTGCCGGCTAATTTCTTAATTTTGGTTTCTTTTTGTGCCAAATCGTTTCAATAGATGTAAGGTCTGGGCTGCTGCAAGGCCACTCCAACAAAGGAATGGCTTCAGCAGATAACCAAGACATCGTGGACCTAGCCTTAGGGCAAGAAGAAACATTCTTCTGAAAGATGTAATTTCCTTCAGGGTATTGAAGCTGAGGTATGGATGGAAGAAGGTTTTCTTCAAGGATATTTTGGAAATTTTCAGCATTAATTGGACCATGAACAAAAAATAAGCTTCCAACACCTCGTTCTGACATGCATTCCCATACGATTAGTGATGCTGGGAACTTAACAGTTCGTTTGAGGCAGTCTTCATGGAATGCTTCTTTCGAATCTCAAATCGGGACTCTTTACTCCAAATAGCTGTCCGCCATTGATTCAGAGTCCAGTTTCTATGACTAGAGCCGTCTTTACTTATGCCTCGACGTCAAAAATGGTTTTTCTTTTGCCTGAATTAAAAGAAAATCTACAACTTTTGATAGGTTTAAAATGGTAATTTCTATACAAACCTTGCAAGAACTATATCCAAGTTTTTAATTGTCCTTTTACATGTGCTTACAGACAGATTTTGGTTTATTCGAGCGTCCCATTCTGAGTTTAGAGCAGGTGCTGATTGTCGTCGATTTTATTTAATAATTTTTTTTTTAAATCACGTAAATCGCGAATCTTTGCAATGGAAGGAAGGTTTTATTGCAATTATTTTTTATTATAATCAACGCGCACTCAAGGGCTTTTTGCATTACCCTTTATACGCCAAGAGCACAGTGCGAGTATTAGGGAAAGGATAGAGGATGTAAAAGGAGGTGTCGGTGAACATTGGTTTTGAATTCTTGAATATTGCAATGACTGGGGAAGACAGAGTGTCGAAGAGAGTTCCACATTCGCGTAGTACGGCTAAAGAACGATTCTCTGTACATGACAGTACGTCCGAAGTTGGGCTCAAGGTTGAACTGATGGGTATTCCTGGAGGCGCGGGTATTTCGGTTGAATATCTTAAGGGGAGGAATGCAACTGGCTTACTGGCTATTTCACTAGAGCACATACCGTTGAAGTAACGGTAAAATAGGGTGAGGTATGAGACATTGCGCCGATGTTTTAGAGACGTATTTTACTCAAAGATGGTATTGTCACCAATCATTTTGCATGTTCTTCTTTGGCTACTGTCCAGAAGACTTAAGTACGTCATTGGAGCACCAGCCCAGACGTGAGAGTTGTACTCAAGCCTTGGAAGTATGTAAGCTTTGTAAATAATAGCCAGATCAGAAGAGGAACAAAATTGAATTTAGCGTCTTAAGAAACTTAAACATCTTGCGGCATTTTTGGCGACATCGCATATGTGCTCGTTCCACAAGAAGTGGTCATAGTGATGCACATACCGAGAATGTCGAGATGTTCAGTCTCATTGATGCAAGTGCCACTCATCATATTTTGCCGTTGCAGATCCACATCCAAAGTGGAGGGATGTGAGTCTGGGAACGAATAAGAAAAGCTAAGGGTACTATCGTCAACGAAATAATTTATTGATTTAGAAGTTACAGACAAGAGATCATTTATAAAAATGTGAAAGAGGGTCGGAGACAAAACGGAGCCCTAGGGTACACCAGTATTTATTTTGTGGGTTTCAGACTTGAACCCGTCCAATACAACTTGTATAGAACGGTTCGAAAGAAAGTTTCTAATCCAACGAAGGAGGGTTTCATCAATACCGAAAGCACGCATTTTCGATAAAAGAGCAAGATGCCAAATTTTATCAAATGCCTTTGAAATATCAAGTGCAACAATCTTAAAAATAGAGTGGCGCGACAGCTCTTGAAGAGCCAAGGCCTAAGTGGCTTACTCTCATCAACAATTCTCTGCGTGCGTGTGAAGAATTGAGGGGAGAGGGGACCTACAACGCCGATTCCGAACGGCGGCAGAGTTGAGAAGCACTTTTTCATGACAGATTGATACTCTTGGAAGATTTGTCAATTCTTCGCAAGAGGCAGTGCCCGTAAAATATGAAATAAAAACTTGGCCTGAGTAGGACTCGAACCAACGACGTTCTGCTTAGCAGCCAACGCACTTACCAACTAAGCTACGGGCAATGCGTGCAACAATCTTACTTTTTCCAAAACGATGTAAAGATTTGTTCCACTGTTCGGTAAGATAGACCATCAGATCACCAGTGGATCTGTTGCTGCGAAAGCCGTACTGCCGGTCATATAGAAGCTTTCGGTCTTCGAGATATCTATTTCTTGAGCTGATAGTGTATTAGCGTTTCCATGACTTTAGAAAGAAGGGACGTAAGTGCAATCGGACGAAAATTGGAGGGAGAAGAAGATTTTCCTTTTTTGGAATTGGCTGGATAAATGCGAATTTTCCAACTGCTCAGAACGAGCCCAGAAAAATAGGATAGATGGAAAAGCTTACGCAAGGGTGCCAGCGTTGAAGAACACCTCTTCAGAATAATAGCGGGGATACCATACGGACCAGCGGATTTGTGTATGTTGAGATTTGTCCGACCAGTATATTCTTAATGTTAACGTTCTAAACTTTCATTTGATACCCCATTTGCCCACTCAGCCGATGAGGTAGGATGACACCAAAAATACCGTTTTTTAAATGGTCGGATAAAGGGAAAGGCCCGCGTTATTTCTGTCCGACCACATGATTTGGTATCTTCGACGAAATGTCTATTGACCTCTATACTTAGTTTTTCCAATTTCCCCATGGTATAAGTTGCACCAAAAAACGCAACCGGAAGTGCAATTTAGCCAGCAGAAGGCCCAGGAAAAGTCTGTCCGACCACTGGTTTTGAAAATTTCATGTCATTTAGCATTAGATGGTGGCTAAATTTTCCACTCTGCTGATGAGGTAGGTATTCTTACGGTCGCCTCCCGGACTACATGGAATTATTGACGCGCTCAAGAACTGGGGGAGAACTGAGCTAATCTAAGTTTCCAATAAAACATAGCGATTATTGGGTTTGAATAGGAAAAAAATTGGTCGTAACTATAATTCTATATCATTGAAAGCATTCTTCGGTATAAAAATAGTGTTAGACCAACTATTTTAAATTTGGGTAGTATAACCAAATGATATTCCGCTGCTTTCAACAGTTCAATAACTTAGCCATCTTCATGATTTTCGCGCTCATTCTACCTATAACTATTGGGATTTTATTCGACATCGGTGTATACGCTTTTGAGCGTTGACACCTCCACATTCTCAACAAATATACTGCGGTTCCACAACTATGTATGTATATGTGTTAGTAAAACATTTAAAACTTATTCCTCCTCTTTTTCAGAGAAGTTTGTTTTCCTCCTCTTCTGCTTTTGATTTGAAACTCAAGTCTTCCTTTTAAGGGCTACCGTTTTGTTTATCTCATTTAAAAAACTTGATAGAACTGAATTTCACATTTTTGTAGCATACAAATACTGTTAAAGCTATTTCTAATATCAGCCAAATCAGCTCGCTTATGAATAAAATGTTCTCTCCTCAAAACGGTAAAACCAATTTTTACTACGGAGAAAATACAGGTTTCAAAACAGTTCTAAAAAATCCCCTTAACAAAAAAAATCTCTGTGGAGGTTTCGGCGGTACAACAACAAAATATCCAATATCCGGATTTGAAAAACAACTTTTCTAATTACTGAATTAATCTGTAAAATAAAAATAAAGAATATTCGAAAACTTATAAATATTTAAAAGCTAATAATTCGACAACAATAATTAAATATTGGTAAACAAAATTTTCCCCAATAAGAATATGCGCTTGTGTCGTTTTTTTTTGAAAATGTCAAAATGATACATAACTTAGTGTTTCCAAATAGCCGGTCAAATTTAAATACTCATTCTGGCTTGAAAGAAAAAAAAACATCAACAACAAAATTTGAATCTTCACATCAATTATATAATTATCAAAAAATTATACAGATGAATGTATGGGGGTATATTCATCAAATAGATTTTTGCCACCTTTAATTTGATGTGGTTATTTATTTGTTTTTGGCTTTTTATATTGTTTCTTCATCTTCTCAGACTCTCCAGTTCACTGTCAAGTTCAAGGTAATCATTGTCATCTTACTTTATCGTAGATCATGCAAACGCTGACGCGCTTTTTCTTTCGTTTGTTTTATTTTTTTTCCCGTCTATTGCCCATCACTTTTGAACTCACATCTCTAAGTGTGAACAACCATCAATCTAAAAATTGACAGCCATGATAAAAACAACGTTGGCCAAATATTTAAATAGTCAGATCTTCATAATTTAGATGACTTCAATGCAACACTAACTGTCAGTTGAAGACACAAAAACTCTACACTTGACGATGAATTATTATCAGTTATCACACTGCAGTTCAAAACAGGCAGAGGGCGCAACGTTTGGTGTGTAAATGATTGAAATGGAATGCCACTTTCACGAAGCATTTTTTTGCCTCATGTTGATCAAGACTGGCACAGAGTGCGAGCTTTATTTTATTGTATAAGCTTTGATTGCCCACCTACGGGACATTAAAAAAAAAAGAAGAAAAACAAAAACACACAGTTAAGTGAATTGAAAAATTCACTCACGAAATGAGTTGCATTTCGTTACCAGTTACCACCAATATAAATCGAATTTGTGGTTAAATTCGAACGAAAGCAATGATATCCGGAAGAGAAAAGAGCCTCTTTGTTGATCAACACAAAATTAAATATGGCCACTAGGTACGGTACCTGTTATAAAAAGCGGCTTTCTGTTGCGTTCAGTTTTTTGGTTGTTGCATTTACACTGTGCGAGTTTGTATTTATCGCTTGAGCAATGAAAACAAAATTAAAGGAAAGTAACAGAGTGAGATAGTGGATACTTTTTATGACGATGGCGAATCTGGGCAACCTGCAAAAAGAAGATGAAAATTTAATCACACACTTAAAGAGGTTTATATTGCAGTGGTGATTAATGAATTTCTGTTGGACGAGTTTTCAGTAAAGTGCAAGACGGTTATGTAATTTAAACCAAAAAAAGTACTAGATGGAAAGGTAACGAGTTAAGAACCAGATTATAGACTAGACGCTTGAATTTATGCTGCAACAGAAGCTAATCATTGAATTTGTTGTGCAATTCGATTTAAAGCGAGTTACAGATTTAATTATAAAATTAGACTTTGAGTCAACTTTTGCGGCATAAGGTTCAAGTCACGCTTTGAAAATGGCCTACAGATTATAAATTTACAATTTTTCATATAAAAAAAGCAATGTTAAATGGACTTTTGTTTATGGAAATCACGTATTGGGGTCACTTAACAGTTTTGTGGCAACGTTTTGTTTTGGCATATCACTTCACTCTCTGTTGTGAGAGTGCATTTTATGGGGACGTAAAAACATACTACGCACATATTGAAGGTAGGTACTTGCACGTGATGTTGCGCGGTTTTTTTTTCGGGGAATTCGCGTTCGTGGCGGTTATTTTGTAAGTTTTGGAACCAATTTTATGTGTTTTGTTTATTTACTTGCGATAAAAGTCGTGCGAAATTTCAAGGTTAAATTTATTACATATTCTTATGTATTTACAAAAAGTTTGTCTTTCTTGGAATTTCAATAAAAATTTACTCATTTCGTTTTCGAAAATTTATATTTTGAGCAAAGGACGGTCAGGTTAGGTTAGGTTATATGGGCTGACAGTTGGTTTTGTTACCGTCACACTTGTGATACCCTGAAGTATTGTTACTTCTGAAAAAAGTAATTTAACCTATGAATTCTATGGTTGGTCGAGCCATTTGGTTGTCAAAGTTCAGTAGGCGTTTGCCTGGGAGTTCAGATAGTTCTTTTAGTTCATTAAGGAAATAGTTGCCTAAAAATTTATATCTAGTTTGTCAGAGTGCTGGACAGTGGCATAAGAAGTGAGTCGTGTTTTTGTGCTCTTCTCATTGCCGCAGCCTCTACATATGTCGCCTATGCTAAGCCCCATGAGGTTATGAGGGATCTTAGGGACGGTCTTTTAAGAAGTAAAATGCTATCGGACTTTTTCTTGTCGTAGTAAGGCCAGAGTCTCCTGGTGTTACCGCAGGTTTCTAGTAGGTTCCATCTATCATTTGCTTTTTGAATGATATTTTTACTAATGTTTCGTTTTAATTCGAATTGAGTCATTCTGATGTTATAGTCAATGAGAGAGGGATCAAGTATTGAGCCTTCTCTTGCAAGCTCATCCGCTTTTTCGTTTCCCGGCACACCACTGTGACTGGGAACCTAGCAGAGTCTTACGTTATGATGCATACCAAGAACCCTTAGCTCTTCTCGACAGCAAGAAACAAGCTTTGACTTGATTAGAGGGGCAGAGATCGCTTTTATTGCTGCTTGGCTATCAATGAAGAAGTTGATGTCAGCGTGTGATGTCGCCATCATGGATATTTGATTAACAGCGTTTTTCACTGCCAAGATCTCGGCTTGGAAGACACTGATATGGTCGGGAAGTCTGAATGAACTGGCAAGGTTAAGGTTTTCTGAGTAGAAAGCTGCCCCTACTCCAGTTGTCATTTTCGAGCCATCAGTGAAGATGGTAAAGTTTGATTCATTAGTGTAAAGGACACTGTTTTCCCAATCTTCTCTATTGGGGTAGCTGTTAATAAAGTTTAAAAAAAAATAAAAGTAGAGTGGCGCAACAGCTCTTGAAGAGCCAAGGCGTAAGTGGCTTACTCTCATCAACAATTCTCTGAGTGCGGGTGAAGAATTGAGGGGACCTACAATTTAACGCTGATTCCGAACGGCAAAGTTGAGAAGCAAATTTTCATGACAAATTGATACTCTTGGATGATTTGTCAGGTCTTCGCAAGAGGCTGTACCCGTGAAAGATGAAATAAAAACTTGGCTTGAGTAGGACTCGAACCAACGACGTTCTGCTTAGCAGCCAACGCACTTACCAACTAAGATTCGGGCAACTGCCCGTCTAAATGATGGGTCATGTAATCTGTACAAACGTTGTTGCTAACGTATTTTGTAAGAATCGTGGCATGGTAATTTAGACATACTTAAGCCACTCGGATAGAGTGAATTGTATTCACCCGAGATTTCACAAAACCCTAAAGAAAAAAATTGCACGATCTTGGTGTCCATATTCTGGAAATCGTTGCTGCAATAAGTCGATTGTATCATGTGCAGTGTTAGGTTGTGCCATCATATTGAAACCACATGTTGTCCAGATTCATGCCGTCCAGTTGAGGCCACAAGAAGTCCGTTATCATACTTTTGTAACTTAATGCCGTCTGTTTTCGGGTTTTCGGCAATACTCTCGTTTATAGCAGCAATTTTGTTTCAAGAGACCGACGCAAAGGATTCTTATTATCCATAAATGACCCAGTTTCTGGAAATTTTTTGACAACTCTTCGAATGGTTGCCACATTAGGTGAACTTTCTCGGCTGAAAATTTTTCAAGGTTTGCAAGCGGTTTCAGCGTAAATCTCCCCATTTTCGTTATGAATTTTCACAATTATAACTCGTTGTTTTTTTCGAAAAACGCTCCATTTTTAATAATCGGAATAAACAGAAATGACAGCTGTCAAATTTTAAAGTTGCCACTAGCACCAAAAAAAATTCAATTTTAAAAATTGAAAGTAAATAAATAAATAGAGTGGTGCGACAGCTCTTGAAGAGCTAAGGCCTAAGTGGCTTACTCTCATCAACAATTCTCTGAGTGCGTGTGAAGAATTGAGGAGACCTACAATTTAACGCCGATTCCAAACGGCAGAGTTGAGAAGCACTTTTTCATGACAGATTGATACTCTTGGAAGATTTGTCAGGTCTTCGCAAGAGGCAGTGCCCGTGAAAGATGAAATAAAAACTTGGCCTGAGTAGGACTCGAACCAACGACGCGACGTTCTGCTTAGCAGCCAACGCACTTACCAACTAAGCTATGGGCAACTGCAAAAAGTGAAAGACACCCTTAAAAAAAAATACGAAACGAATTGCTTCTGTATGCTGTACCTAATCAACATTTATAATAATTTCAAAATATTAAATTTTCCCTTTCTCGTAAGCCTATTAAAAACCCTTCATCTTAGCCTGTTAACCATGAACTCCTAAATAATTGAGTCTACCAAAAGTTCAAACTTAAAACAATTCAGTTACCACTTTTTTCTACTGACATTATTTACAATAATTGTTCAAAGAAACGACCATAACGACCATGAACTGATTATTCATTTTTACAGTAATAAAATAATTGAACTAATCAAAGATGTAGGTATGAGTTCATGTTTTGTGTCTTTTTTGATCTCTGTGTAGATTTCTTTTGGTTAAATTAATGTCATCTTTCATGTTAAATGTTGTGATGAAAACACTTTAATGTCATGTTTGGGTTTTTTTTCTTCGGTCCATTAACATTGTCTTAAAGTTTCACTTTAGGAGTGCTGAAGAAGGTCATTTGTTGTTTTCATACTTGAATAACTAAATAAAGTATTAATTTTGATTAAATTCGACTAAAAATATGTTATACTAAGTCCAATGACTCATTGTATCGAAATAACACATCAAGGGTAAAGTTTGATAAAAATTGTTGAGGAAACTAATAAATGAGGCAGTTGCTAATGTGACAGTTGTTGTTGCTGATACATGTTGCTAATGTTTTCAATAAAATGTGACACTCATAAATGATCAATAACGGAAATTTGCTGTAAACAGATCTAAATGAAGGTTAGGTATAGACCGGAAGTTGTGCAACTAAGTGACGTTTGTGTTGGCAGAAATGTCACGTAATGAAAATGTTAAATGACGTTTATGATAAATCAGGTTTTAATGAAGTCGTTTATTTTAGAGTTCCAATATAAAATTCAAGGGTTCGAGGCAACACTTAGGCAAAATTATTTTTGGGCTATGGTTCTTCGAGTTGAAATAAATATCAATACGGACGTACTGGGCGTTGGGACTTCTGAAACGAGAATGAACAAGATTTAGCCAAGTACAAGCCATACATAATATGCAAAATTATTAATCAAAGATGTAATACTAGAATCAGAAACCAGTCGAAATCAATTAGAATGCTCGTAACCATTGCACAAAACCTTTCTAAACACAATCCAAGTCACATGCACAGTTCACTAAGAGGCAGAGGTCATGGTCTAGATCTAGATAATACTCGTATCTCCTCATGTTCATATTTTCTAACATCCACACGTAAACAATGGGTTACCACATTCATTAAACAAATTGTTTGTCCACGCTTTAATACCCCCCATTGAAATGGATCCCAAAACACCAATGAATCATTTGTTGACCATTATAGCTTAATTCGAAGAAAAAACTATGCAAATGCAGGCTTGCATTTCATACCCATGCCACAAACCCAAACCAGTTTTTTGTCATTTCAAAGATTTTAATCGTTTTCCATTTTGAAAAATTACTTGCTTGGCTTGGCAAGAACAATTTAATTGCATTCACAAATCTGATATATCTGGTTGCCACCATTAACTCAATCAAAAATGTAGGATCACAAAGTTAAGTCCACGCAAGCGTATAATTAGGGTTTAAGAATGTCAAAAAAAAAAAAAACAACGCCATTCGATTGATGTCAAAATGTCACATAAAACGTAATAACTTGGCAATCAAATCAGGACACGAGTTCTAAATGATAATTCTAGAATTCTGAAATTTTTTTAAAAACAATGTTATTTTCCGCATTTTCATAATGCGATTTTTAGAGGTTATCTTCTGCGTTTTATGTCTCGCCGGCCAACCGCCCACCCCACCCAAAACATTAGTCTTCCGCGTAATTAAACCTAATTGTTTGTAATTTTGTTTTGAATATTTTTGACCATTTAGGCGACAGTCGATGGATTATTTATTTCATTCTTAGACAAACGTTTAACATTACTGGATTTAGAGTCAGTGTTGTGATTGGGATTATTTGGTATTCATAGTGCAAACTCGAAAATTCGCGTGTAGTCTTCAATTGGAATTTTAGTGTATTTAAATGTAAATGAATAAAATATTTCGAATATTTTTATTTCGATACTAAAATTAAATAGCTATATGGTTGTTTTATTAATATTTTTATTTTATTGTTTATTTCAGAATGACGCCGGTTAGTAGTGCGGGATTGTTACTCCTGCTTTGTGTCGGCGGGACGTTTACTGCAGATATTCTTATGGTGACTATGGGTGGAACAAAATCACACAAAATTCCATTTTGGGAACTGGCCAAGGGACTGATTACGAGGTATGTGCACTCTGTAACTATTAAGTTTAAATATTTATGCCTATTTGGTTATTTCCTTAAATTCTTCTGATGTGTCTATTTTCTTCCGTTGTTACTTTGTTTGAAGCTGTTCTATTTCTTTTGTTTCTCAAACTCAAATCATTTATGCAAGAAACACAAGTTCGTTCATAAGTTTGCAGCGTTGGACCCAATTTTCCATGACTTACGGTCGAAACGGCCGCTATATTGGCTACGAGTTCTTCCAAAGTCGTTAGCTTGTTGGCATAAGTCAAATACTTAATGAACGAAAATAGTCTAAAGGCGTTTAATCACACAAAAGAGGTGATCAATCGATGATAGCCCATTTCTGTATAGATAACCCGCCCATCAAACTTTTTGTTCAACAAATAGATTGTTAGGTTTGTTGTGTGTCTTATGGCAAAACCCAAATGTCAATGAAGTCCATATCTTCTGCACCAAATTCTTGAGAACTCCGTAGTATTAGATGATTTGGACTCAAATGTTTGACGTAACATTTTTATTGCCTATCACTAGGGGTAGAATAACTACCGAAAGTTGAAGTTAACGATCTCTCTTTAAAGTTGTGCTCACCTCAGTGGCGTAGATAGGGGGGGGGGATCAGGGGGATATATCCCCTCCCATTGGGATCCATAATTGTTCAACATAACCAGTCATGTCAAATAAGTTAAAAAAAAACGCCCTCTGCAAGTTAGTACCTACTTCCTAAGTGGATCAAGTCTTATAAGTATTCACAGGATTCCTAGAGGGATTGTAAATTGTACATTCTATACCTACAGTGTACGGGGAAAACACAAAGTCAACTTCATCTGAAAGAAATTAATACTTCGATAAATCACCTAATATTTTGAATTTCTTTTTTATATCGATTTTTAAAAAGTATTTTTTAACGTCTCTCACCAATTGATAATAGGTAAACGTGCAAGAAAACGAGCTTCCATCCAGCTTTCCACAAAAGCCCAGACCGACACAAAAATTGAAAGTTATTTAGATTTCTTCTCACCCTGTGTCACATTGTTAATTTGGTGTAAGAAACCGCCCCAAACACGCAACACACTCATCCACACGAACACAAATGTTCGCACAACTGCGGTGAAGTTAACGCGAATCCTACCGGTAATAACCCACACTAATTCATTTTAACCAAAAAGCAAAATGCGCTATTACTCATTACATAAAGCATGCCTTACACAAGCCACAAGCGGCAGATTGACAATCATTCGTCGTTATTTTGCGAGTTATTTGTGCGAGTTATTTGAAGTGGTTTTTTTTTAAATTAATTTTTTATATATAAAATTTTTCGAACACTTATTAAAATTAATTTGGGTATGCAGTATTCAAGAATGTGTAAATTTACATTTTCTAAGTGATTTTCGATTTTAACTATTGATCCGATTTCGAGACATAGAATTTTGGAAAAAAGTTTAAAAAGGTTTTTAAAAAATACAAAAAAAAATTTAAATTTCTTTGAAAACAAAATATTATTTATACGTAGATACTTTCAGAAAAAAGTACGCTGATCAGGCTTTTGTTTTTCGAAAAAAATGTATAAGAAAAAAAACGATTCTATGAGAGGTACCGTTTTGGAGGAAGTTTAAAAGAAATCGTTTTTGGGAAAATTGAAAATTTTGGTTTTGGCCAAAAAAAAATTGAAAAAAAAAACAAAACAACAACGCGAATTCGGTCAAACCTCTAATTTTCAAGATTAAAGTCAATCGGACCAGTGGTTAAGGCTGCAGGTGCGTTTACAGAAAGACAGACAAACATCCAAAACTTTTGCATATATTCTATGCTAGCAGTTGCCCGCGACTTTGTCCGTCTCTCCCTCGTACTCCGGCCAGAGGTGCGTTTCGACTTGTGCATCATGCGCATGAATTTGGTTGCGAAGTTATTTTAAAATTGTATATTAGTCGACTCTCCCTAAGTCAAAATTCTTCTTAACTCGAAGCCTTCAAATATGTATTATTTTCTCCGTTTTAGTAAGACTTTACACTGATGCTTTGCTCTTATTAATCGCAGTGTAACTTTGTATAGCTTAAAGCCTTCCTCGATAAATGGACTATTCAATACAAGAAGAATTTTTCAATTTCATTAAGCAGTTCCTGAGATCAGCGCGTTCAAACAGCCAAAAAATTAATACTTTCTTGAAGTTTTTTCCACATTTTCCACTGATTCTTCGCTCCTTTTGGTCGTAGTTTAATGTTATGTAGCCTAAATCTTCCTCGATTAATGGACTATTGAACTCAATTACAATTCGAACCAGTAATTTCTGAGATAAGCGCGTTCAAACAAACATACAAACTCTTCAGCTTCATATATTAGCATAGATGTCGGAAGTAAAAATGAGCGAACTAGATCCATCCCCCCCATAGCGAAAAGCTATCTACGCCACTGGCTCACCTACTCCAGAATTTTCTATAATTTTCAGACGTTGCTTACTTAAGGTGGCGTTGCAGTCCGGTGTGGACTTGGGCCTCAATCAACAGTCTCCGCGAGCCAGCTCGGTCCCTAGCTAGCTGTCTCCAGTTTTGCACTCCAAGTTTATTAAGGTTCGCTTCCATTTGTGTTCGCTACCTGAGTTGCGGTCTTCCTCTCCTTCTACGTCCCTCGGGAATAGTGTCGAAGGCGCATTGGTGTCCATCCGCTCTAAATGACATGTCATTGTACAACAATTGTATCTTCTTCGCCATTTCCCATCAATGTACACGGGGCCAAATATGATCCGAAGAACTTTCCTCTCGAAACAGCCCAAGGCACATTCATCCGATTTTGTCAAGGTCCATGCTTCTGCACCATACAGCAGGACTGGGATGATGAGGGTGTTGTACATGTATAGTTTTACCTTAGTTGCTCGAGGGACGGCGATTGCGTTCTAAGACCAAAGAAACAGCGATTAGCAAGAGTTCTTCTTCGTCTGATATCGGCGCTGGTATTATTGCCCGTGTTAATAGCAGAGCCTAGGTGGACAAACTCCTCTACTACTTCGAAGGTGTATTGTGATGTTCTATCCGAGTCGTCTCTGGTTTTGACGGTAGAGTTTTGCACTATCTTCTCAACAACGATGTTAAAGAAATCACATGACAGTGCATCGCCTTGTTTGAATCCTTTTTTGACATCCAAAGATTCCGTAAGCTCGTTGCCAACTTTGATGGAGCAGTGTGAGTTCTCCATCGGCATTTTGCACAAGCGAACGAACTTGGCAGGGATGCCAAAACTAGACATAGCTTTATACAATTTGTCTCTGTAGATACTGTCATACGCGTTCTTAAAATCGATGATAAGGTGGTGGGTATCGATTTGGAGTTCATATAGGTTTTTTCCAGGATCTGCCGCAACGCGAAAATTTGGTCGATGGTTGACTTTCCTGGCCTGAAGCACATCTCAATCAGATTGTTGACGAAAGGCTTCAGACGTTCACATATTACGGCAGAGAGGATCTTGTAGGCGATGTTAAGTAGACTGATTCCTCTGTTGTTGACGTTGCTCGTTCGTGTAATTTACATACTGAAAATGTTGGGTTCACTTGGAAAGAACGGGGTGTTAGAGGACCTCAACAATTTAGCTGATAGCCCAAAAAGCCTTTATTCAAAATTTTAATTTTTCTTATGAACATTGAACTCTTTCTTGATAGATTCATGCTTTTTTTTTATTTACAAGCCAAATATCTAAACCAGTACACAAAAGACAATTATCTTAGCTCATGGACTTGAATAAAGGCACGTTTACATTCTTCACCATTGTTAGCGAAATTCCAAACAAACACAAAATCAATGTCCATAAGAATCGCAATTATTGTGTATTGAAGAAAAACCTTAACATTTTCATCACGTTCCCAAATAATCATTGTAAAAATAATTCTATGCGATTAAACATTTCAATTTGTAATTTCATTGTTACAAGACTTCAACGATCAATGGCATTGCCCTCGAAAAAGAAGAAAAATTTGAATTGTTTGCTCATCCGTCAACAATTTTATAATGTAGTACGTCTCTCATCTCATAATTCTCATCAAATATGTAAAGATAATCTAACTCCCAAGTCAATGGAGAGACGTGCCTTATTCATATTATTATTTAAGCTTTTTTGTGTGTAAAACAATGTGGCATAATACCGCTTCTTTTGGACATGCTTCTTTCTCTCCATTCTCGATAGCAATTTCTTTGGTTTATGGCCATAATTTTCCATAAAATCAAATTACAATTTATCTTCCTTGTTGGAAATTTGCATGACAATCAAATTGTTGAATAAAACTGTTGAATTTGTTAAGAGGAGGAAAACAAATAAATTAAACAAAATTTTACATCATTTAAAAATTTCAAGTGAACTTGAAAATTCCATGAGATTAATATTAATAAATTTGAGGATCCTCCATTTATTACATCAGCCCCAAGAAGTCTATTTATTTCCTGTGTCTAATTCCGCTCTTCAATAGTGTCACACAAATTTATTCATAGTTCCAAATTTCATATCCGTTTTATTTCAGTTTTTATGAATCACAACAGTCTGATCCATAGTTTAGTTTTATGTTTGAAAATAAAATTTGCATTGATTTTTATTGGTGTTTTTGTTGTTTTTATTGTAGAGGCCACAACATAACATTCTTGAGCGGCTTCCCAGCTGATTTCTCAATCAACGGATTACATGAGATCACACCTTCTGGACTTGTTGAATATATACAAAACTATACAAATTGGGATTTGTTAGGTGCTCGAATGTCTGGAGAAATGCCAATTTCATTTTGGGATGGTATTCGTTATGCATTTCAGGTAAGGTTATTGTTTATTTATTTTTACTTGGAATTCGCTCTAGTCATATTCGCGGCAACACAAAATTCGCTACAGAACATTATTTGGAATTGAAAACAAAATAGTTTCAAAGCCATTTTATGTTTGTAATTAAAAATGAAAATATACACGGATCCATTTGTAATGATTTAGAATAATAATAAATCAGTGTAAATAATGAAGTTGACCTCAGGGAATGTGACATTATGCTAATTGTTAAACAAAATTATGCAAATAAGAAACTGTCTGGGTTTTTATTTTTAAAGGCTTAAAAATGTCGGGTTTTCCAATAGGGACTTGGCAATTTTAAATTTAATTTCTTTTTTTTTTTATAATGAGCACGCACTTAAGGGGTTTCTATTCCCTTTCTATGCCAAAGCACAGTGCGAGCGTTATAGAAAATGATGGAGAGGGTTTAGGATAACGTTGCCGCGAAGAAAAAAATGTTAAGGGCCATTTACAAAATGTGCGGACTACTAGTCCACTACCCTAGAGAAAATTTGTTAAGAAAAAATAATAACTATTTGTCTTTTCTAAATAAACTAAATAAACACCCCAACCCAACCCCGCTCCTGCTAGGACGTTGCAAGTGATCCCAAGAAAAGACACTCCATCCGGAGAAGCAGAATATACGACATGTGGAAATGACTCGCCGAGTGAGGGCGCTCTCCAATTGGTATCAGTATCGGTAGCGATTAACTCTGGGGGTGGATCCACAACTGTGTCACACGGACACGGACAGCCAGAAAGAGGTCCACGAATTCTGGTCGCAGTCGGTATATTATTAGCGGCGGAAAGAACCCCGGAGCAAATGCGAAAAATCGAGTGGGCCAGTGGCTTCCTTTGCAGAACCACCAAACCAAACTGCAGCAAATCAACGTCAAAGCGTAATAGGTCTCTTGAGGGCGACAAGCCAGAAGCGAAAATGCAGAAGGTGCACTATAGCAGCACAACAGCCTTCAATAAAGATCTTTCCTTTAGCGATGCGCTCAAAGGCAAGATCATAGCCACGGTCATTGACAGGGGTCATGTTGATGGTTACATCTCTCATGATCAATGTTCATCTCGGTTTCAGATTTTTATTTGTCATCGAGAAGAATCCGGGACCTCTCCCAGCCGATGCATGATGGTACCAAAATCGTATCAAACTCATCGCCTGTGGAGATAAGAGATCTTTAAATCTGTACAGGGCTGCTGTCAATGGCTTGCCAGAAGTCCGGCGGGAGATTATTCCTTACCGACTAAGAGCACGCATAATGGTCCCGGCTCTACACAACTGCCCAAATATTATCATGAAACTGATTAAAATGAGTATGTAATCCAAACGAGCCTACTCACGACTGGAAAGTCCCAAAAGTTGAGAAGGAGACAGTGGGTCGCTAAAGATCAGCTCTCTTGGTGATCAATAGGGAATCACTGGCTCTACTGGCAAAGACCGAGGGAGTGATTAAGTACGGTTTTGACGAAATTATGGTCCGTATTTACAAGAACGACGAAGACTCGCAAAATGCAACCCCTCCAGGGGGCCCTTCAGCGGAAAGAAATGCTTCAAAGAACACCAATATGGAGGTCGATGTAAAACCACACGTGGAACCATCGACCTCCTCAGCCTCTAACAAGCCATCTGACGACAAAGCGGTCGCAGCTCGCAGTCGACAGCAATTCCGACATGGAAACTGAAGAGGAAGTCCTACTTCATTCCTTCTCAGACGATGAAAACGCCGATAAGACAGTGGTGGAGGTTAATGTGGCTAAAAGTAGCAGTGCTGCGATTAGTTCAGATTAACCTTCATCACCCCATTATTGCCTCTACAAACCTTTTACTCCGACTGCATAAAACCAAAGACGACATCGTCCTCAAACAGGAGTCGTGGGTCTCAAAATCCAAAACAAATGAAAAGCAATCGTCAGTCTGAAATCTGAATGAATGAGTTCAGTGTCATTTTCAATATGGGAATTTGTTTATGGAGGAAACACATTGATAATTTTGTTGATGGAATAAAAAGGTTGTGTTTTGTAGAATATTTTGTTTTAGAAAAAAGAAAAATTATGATATACGGGCCAGTTTATGTTGGCCCCGGGCCACGTGCCAAAATAAAAAACTAAGGGCCAAATGGCCCGATCTGGCACATTTTGGCAACGCTGATTTAGGATGAGGTGTTGGTTAACATTAGTCTTGCATTCTTGAACATTGCAATGACTGAGGAAGACAGAGTGTGGAAGAGAGTTCCACATTCACGTAGTACGGCTGAAGAACGATTCTCTGAACATGATCGTACGACCGAAGTTGGGCTCTAGGGTGAACAGATGGGCATTCCTGGCGGCGCGGGTATTACGGTTGAATATCTTAAGGGGAGGAATGCAACTATTTCTCTATACCGTTGAGAAAACGCTAGAAGAGGGTGAGGCATGTCGGTGTTCAAGTGACGTAAATGTCTCAACGATGGTCACCAATCATTTTAAATCATCTGGCTCTGGACACTGGCCAAAATACCTACTTAAGTATACGTTACTGGAGCACCAGCCAAACGTGGGAGTTGTACTCAAGCCTTGGACGTATACATGTTTTAAAGATGGTAGCCAGATCAGAAGGTGAAAAAAATTCTTGCATCTTTAAAAAAAAAAAAACTAAACATTTTGCGGCATTTTTGGCGACATCGCATATGTGATCATTTCACAAGAGATGGTCGGTGATGCACATTTCGAGAATTTCAAGATGTTCGGTTTCACTGATGCAAGTGCCACTCATGGATAGTGGCAAGTTCGCTTCAACGATACAAGACAGTATTGAGTTTTCGAAGCATAAGACTCAACGTGCTATTTTATTCCCCATTGTACAGTTCTGTTTAAGTCAGAGTGTAATGAGCTTATCATATTTTGCCTTTGCAGTTCCACATCCGAAGAGGAGGGATGAGAGTCTGGGAACGAATATGAAAAGCTAAGGGTACTATCGTCAGCGAAACAATGAATTGGATTAGAAGTTACACACAAGAGATCATTTATGAAAATGTGAAAGAGGGTCGGAAACAAAACGGAGCCCTAGGGTACACCACTATTTATTTTGTGGGTTTCAGGCTTGAACCCGTCCAATACAACTTGTATAGAACGGTTCGAAAGGAAGTTTCTAATCCAACGAAGGAGGGATTCATCAATACCGAAAGCACACATTTTCGTTAAGAGAGCCTGGTGCCAAACTCTATCAAATGCCTTTGAAATATCAAGTGCAACAATCTTACTTTCTCCAAAACGATGTAAATATTTGTTCCACTGTTCGGTGAGATATACCATCAGGTCACCAGTGGACCTTTTGCTGCGAAAGCCGTACTGCCGGTCATTAAGAAGCTTTCGTTCTTCAAGATATTTCTTGAGCTGATAATTTATCAGCGTTTCCATGACCTTAGAAAGAAGGGACGTTAGTGCAATCGGATGATAATTGGAGGGAGAGGAGGATTGGCCTTTTTTGAGTATAGGCTGGACAAATCCTGTTTTCTGATTACTCGGAACAAGCCCAGAAGAAAAGGATGGATGGAAAAGCTTACACCAGGATTTTGTCAGCGTTAGGTTAGGTTAGGTTAGGTTATATGGGCTGACAGTTGATATTGTTACCGTCACACTTAGATCAATGTAGATCCATTCCATTGTGATACCCTGAAGTATTGTAACTTCTGAAAAAGTAATTTAACCTATGAATTCTATGGTTGGTCGAGCCATTTGGTGGACTTGACAAAGTTCAGTAGGCGATTGCCTGGGAGTTCAGATTGTTCTTCTAGTTCATTAAAGAAATAGTTGCCTAAGAATTTTAATCTAGTACGGCAGAGTGCTGGACAGTGGCATAGGAAGTGAGCTGTGTTTTCGTGCTTTTCCTCATCGCCGCAGCCTCTGCATATGTCGTCTGTACTAAACCCCATCTTCTTTTTGTGGTAGCCAAGTAGGTTATGTCCCGTTATCACACTTATGAGGGATCTTAGGGACGGTTTTTTGAGAAGTAAAATCTTATTGTCAGCGTTGAAGAACATCATTGTCAAACTTAACTCAATTCATGGTTAAGTAAATGATCAAGTATCGTCTACATGGAAGAAAAGGGATTTGATATTTCAAACAAAACAAGAAATTCAAGTGCTTTTGAAAATTGACTTGAACCTGCTTGTTTATACCCCCAGAAAACAAGAACTAGGCTTTGTTTATTGATATTCTGCATCCTTAATTATTGAAATATAGAAGAAGAATATTTGCGTTCTTTCAAACAAATATTTTCTTGCGGTTAAGTTTGTTTTTTTTCTTACTTGTGCTAAAAACAAGTTCTAGCGTCAGCTCTTTCGTTTCAATCATGCTTCTTTTGGGGCATTGTCATAGGTTCTGTTGTTTATAATATTTGTGTCTCAGGGTTTAAAAAATATATAATTAATTAATTTATACAAGAATTCCTTCCATAACGGCCTTCAAATCCTAAAAAAAAGAGTTATTTTATTGCCAAGTAGCACATGTTAAATATTTTCTTTAGTCAAACGAGCTTCATTAAGATCTTAAGATTTATTTGCACTTAAACCCTTTACTAATCCATTCTGGTTGAGAAAATTTGGCATAGCC
The DNA here is from genome assembly GCA_943590905.1 of Sphaerophoria taeniata. Taxonomy (NCBI): domain Eukaryota; kingdom Metazoa; phylum Arthropoda; class Insecta; order Diptera; family Syrphidae; genus Sphaerophoria; species Sphaerophoria taeniata. Next base: position 15,974,848 of record OX016540.1, on the reverse strand, counting down.
TAGTTTTAGTTATCATAAAAACAACTTGATTACAACTTACTTCGTTAAGGAACTAGAACTTTGCCGTGCCGCATGCATATTTAACTATCAAAACGAGTTTCCAAAAAAAAAATTGTCTTGAGGCAGAAACATTAATAACTAGAACCGAAGCTTAATCATGATCGACGCAAATCTAGTTTTTTAAGAGACAGCGACGCACGACTGCTTTTCAACTGTATTTCATGTCAGCCTTCTGTAGTTCAACGACTTGATTCAATTCTAGAAATTGGCTCGCCTTCGTTTTTTCTGCTATTGCAATTTTAATATTCAAACGACCTCAAGTCAATGAAAAACTGTCATTTTTATAATCTACTGACCCCAAAAAACACGCACAAATCATCGAAATCTACAATAAAGTCACACTTCGACAAATTGCCAATTGTTTCGAATTACCTAACCATAAACAAGTTTCTTCATCTCCGAATTGCGTTAGATACCTTTTTGTTTACTATGAAAAGTGTCCATCGTCAGCTTCAGCAAGTGTCATTATTCTGTGCTCACCATCAAAGCTTGTTGCTGAGTTTGACATTCTTCGCGCGTATTGCGCGCCAGTACACATTGCATGTTCAACTGGTCGAAGAGTGCATAACAACACAAACATAGTAAACAAAAACCAAATCCAATATAAAGTAATGCTCAGATCAGTTAAGCACTAATCAACGACGCTCTTTTAGAAAGCAGCAAGCTTATTATAACCACCACCGCGTCGCTGCGAGTTCAATAGCGTTCGTTTGCGAAATGGGTCTTGAGCTTAAGCTACGTCGATATGTGTGTTTTCATCGAGGCGACGACGCACGACCAGTGAGCACAAGGCGTCAAGATAGGCGCATATAGTTGCCGGGCCGGTTGTTTGTATACTGCAAGCACAAACAACCGGGTAGGGAGGGAATTTTCCATATGAACACTGTTTTCCAATTGAAAACCAAACATCGCACGCAGAAAATATTTCAGCCATATTGGGAGTCAATCCATTTGCGTTTCCAATTAAAATTTATCTATTTATTTATTTTGCAGTCTTGTGACGCAATGCTTGAAGATGCAGAAACCAAAGAACTAATGAATCGTAATTTCGATTTGGCTATTCTGGACGGTGCTTACCCTGAGTGTGCCCTTGGCATGGTACGCCACTATAAAATTCCATTCATGTATATGAACACGGTTGGCTTCTATACTGGAAGCCTTTCGATTTCTGGTAATCCCGGCTCATATGCCATTACTCCGAATTTCTACTCAGCATTCACCGATAATATGAATCTTATCGAACGAGCTGTCAATACCGCTATGCAGTTGTCGTTTGCTGCATTACATAAGGTGAGCTTGCATAACAAACATTTCCACTATAGACTTGACTCACTTTCTTTCTTGAAAATTTGTTTCTTTCTGATCAGGTTGTCATAGGGCTAGTGCATAAAGTGCTGCAGGAACGGCTCGGGGCAGATCATCCACATCCATACGACATCTCGAAGAATGTTAGTTTTATACTGCAGAATGGCCATGCTGTTGTGTCCTATCCGCGGGCATTAAACCCCAATATAGCTGAAGTTGCTTGTATCCACTGTAAACCGGCTCGACCACTACCCAAGGACTTGGAGGAATTCATTGCATCAGCAGGTGAATCGGGTTTCATTTATGTTTCGATGGGCTCATCGGTAAAGGCGGCCAATATGCCAGAGTCGTTGCGTCGTCTGATGGTTAAGACATTTGCTCGTTTGCCATATCATGTGCTATGGAAATGGGAAGGAAGTGCCTCGGATATGCACGACTTGACGCCAAATGTCAAATTGAGTCGCTGGTTGCCTCAGCAAGATATTTTGGGACATCGTAAATTGCGTGCATTTGTTACACATGGCGGATTGTTGAGCATGTACGAGACGGTGTACCATGGTGTGCCTGTGGTGACAATGCCTGTTTTCTGTGATCATGATGTCAATTCAGCCAAGGCGGAAGTCGATGGGTATGCTGTGAAATTGAATCTAGAAACATTAACGGCCGATAAGTTGTATAAGTCTATAATGAAAGTGATACACGATCCGGCATTCCGGCAAGCAGCAAGGTGTGTAGTCATTGTGTTCACCCAGACGTATGAGCAACATTTCACTTTTATTTTCTGTTTGATTTGTTTTAGATTCCGTCAGAGACTTCTGTTGGATCAAAGAAGTTCGGCTCTGGATACAGCAGTATACTGGACAGAATATGTCATACGGCACAAGGGAGCTTATCATTTACAGTCTCCTTCTCGCAACTTAAGGTAAGAATGAAGCATATTCATTGAATTCATGAATCCTAAATTGATTGTTTTTTTTTTAGTTGGTACGAATACTATCTTCTGGATGTGTTTGCCTTATATGCTGCAGTCATTGCGCTTTCTGTATACATTCTCAAACGCTTACTTCGAACAGATGTGATAGTCTCCTTATCGAACAAGGAGAAGAGACTTTAAGGGAGAGAGGATTCTTGCTTTTGACACATCTATTTTTCAATACAAATTGTTTTCATTCCCTGCGTGATTTTATTATTTTATCTCAATTTTTTGGGGCTAATTTATTATTTTTTGGATTAAAAATACGATTTGTGAGGTTAGGATGCATTGGGCTCGCAACATTTCGTCCCGCAATGTCCAACGTCGGCATCAAATTCAGAATTATTAAATCTGTCTGTACATATGTATTAATTAATATAAATAAAAAATAATACTAGATTAAGGTTTAACTTAAATTTAGGCAAAATAAATATCTTCGAAAAAAGGAAATATGTAGATATACGTTTATTTTGTTGCTTCTTAAAACTTAAATTTAAAAAAAAAACCAAAGGTAAATAATTTTGAATTGATGACAATATGCAAACATTTATATAGAATTTTATATACAATGTAATTGTAGAATATTATTGGGTTCAAAAAATATATTTGGTTAGAAAAATGATTATTTTATTATGTAAGGTGTTAATTTAAGTTTTGGAAAATAAAGATTTATGAGTAGTTGTAGAGTTAACTGCTTGTATGTGTATTGTGTATACCATTTATTCTACATTCATTTATTGAAGCCTTATTTTAATGTTAAACAAAAATATTGTGATTTTTATGTTTGTGTAATTGTTATTGAATTAAATAAATATTTAAAATTAAAATTCTTTTTTTTTCGAATAGTCAACATCACTTTGGTTAGAAAGCTATGAAATTATGAAGATAACAGCGTATTTCGCCAAAAAAGGCAAATAACCCGAAATACTGTACTGTGATGCGTAATTTACACGAGCTGGGGTATACTCGTCGGAATCCAGAGTCTGCCTGAGGAAAGCACTGTAAAACTCTGTCGAAAGAAAACACCGAACTCTTTCTAATTAGTTTTCAACTTTTCTTTATTTAGATTTTGTTTATGAACAATTCAGTCTTAAAAGTAGATGTACATTAGACCAATTCTATTAATATTCTTAGCAAGCATAATAGCGCCACTGCCTCGAAGTGAGGGGGACTCTCGGAAGGTGCAAGGAGATAATATAATCTGTTGCCACGGCCTCAGGGTGAGGAGGATTCTCGGAAGGAGCTAAACTGCCCTCAGGGTGAGGGTGGTTCTCGGACGGAAGGACGTTAATTAGCCACAGCGTCAAAGCGATTCTCGGAAGGAGCTAAAGTATCCTATCCTATCACCCAGCCTCAAGGTGAGGAGGAATTCTCGGAATGAGCTAAACTATTCTATCGCCCAGCCTCGAAGTGAGGGGGATTCTCGGAAGGAATAACAAAAACACAAGAATAATATTCAGTAAAAAATTAGGAACAATCTATCCGTAAGCCCCATTACTTGTTGCTAATCAACTTGTAGCCGTGGGAGAACTACTACAAATGTAGGAAAAAATTCCATACTTTATTTAACTTCTTCTTGCTAACTTTTTTGTAACAACAGAAAGTGAATAATATAAAGACAAAAAAACTTAACTGTTAAAAATATGTTTTATAGTCCGGGTGCGCGTAGTTGTGTTTTTTCCAATTTTTTTTATTTTTGATGGGTGGTTGGTCGGGGTAGTTAGGTGTGAAGTGTAACGCTTCGTTGCAATACTTACATATATGTAAGCTTAAGCTTTTTCGTATTTTCAAAGAGCTTGTTAAAAACCTTAAGCAAATACGTTTTGCGCACTTTAAAAAAGTCTTCAAGCCCTGATAACAGCTGCTTTAAAGGCCTTACAATAGCTATTTAAATGAGGTAATACAGCAATGTGCAAGCCAGCGTTACCACTTTACTTCTTTCGAAGTACACACTTCGATTTATGAAATTTTTTGAAAATCTTGGTCCTTGGTCCTTGTACCGTAGGTTCGGTCTTCCTTGTCGTCACGAACCTGGGGCTGCGAAGCGAAGACTTTCTTGGCTGGAGTGTTGTAGTCCATTCGCTCGATGTGGCCGAGCCAGTGTAGTATTTTTTCATGGCTTTCTGAATTTCATCCACATCTTGGTTCAGGTCGTACAGTTCGCGGTTGAACCTTATTCACCATTCGCCATCGTCGCATGCGGGGCCGAAAATCCGTCGAAGAATTTTTCTTTCGCAAGTGTCTAGTATCAATTCCCCCTGTACAACACTCGGCGCCATAGAGGTGGACTGGTAAAATCCTCGAGTGAGGAGTTTTGAACCCAATTGTTTTGCCACACCGAAGCAGCAGCGGTTCGCTACTAATTAAAAAAACTGGTCGAGAGTAATCCAAATCGAGTATTTTAACTTGATTGAAAATCGGCGTAGTAAGAATCCACACTAATCTTTCAAAAAATAAAAAAAAATAAAAAAAATGTTGAAAAAATAAGAGAATGCGATTATACTTATGCAACAAAGAAAAAAACTTGTTTTCTTTTCTAAACATTAGAGGCGAAAGTAACGGTAATTTTTTTTTCTCTCAATTTTCTTATCTAATGAGGGTCTTTAAAAAAAATAGTTTAGTATTGCTGCAGTCCTCGGTTTTACACAAAACCATTTTTACATGGTGCGATTATACTTTTGCAAAGCACTGTATAGGATCAACATAATCAAGAGAAATTGCATTGGAACTTATTGAGCTGAGCTAATAAAAGCATTCATCTAAAGAAACACAATTAAAAGAAAAAGACCCTTCAGTAGAGACAGGTGTGAGGTCCAGGTTTGTAGCCGTATTAGAACTTGCATTTGACTATGAAGCGAAGTAGTTGTTCAAGCGATTAGCTAGAATCAGATCTTGTCCAAACTCAGAATTATGTTTGCCAACAGCACCCAAGTTTTTCAAATAATTCCATAATATTTTTGTAGAATTTCTAGAGGTATCTAATTTATGCATTTCACAACCTTATTTCTGGAACTAGCATATCGACTCCAATCTTCAACCGACCTTGAGTTCTTAAAAACTCTGTACAGAAAATTTCTTTCAGAAATCATATTACTAATTTCTCTCGTAAGCCAAGGACACTTAAAGTTAAATGGTTTACGCTTCATAGGGACAAGAGATTAAAATGAGTATGTTTGAACAGTTCGAACACGTCCAACTTTTCCCTTGTGTGCTTGTTCATACTCGTTCGATTGCAACCCTTACTTATAAATAAATTGATTCATAAATAAAAAGGCTTGAAGTGTAAGTCAAACCTAGCAAGCAGAAGAAACTCGTAAATATTTTTCGTTTTCGATCATTTCAAGTCAAATTGATTCACAAGCAATCTGTTTGCTTGTACTTACTCAAGCATGTTCGAGTCTTCGGGTAAAATAGATTGGATGTTTCAAAATATTTTTTTTCTCTACGAAGAAAAAAAAATGAAGGATGCAGGCTTTGTATGAGTTATAATTTAATGAATAAAAATATTTATAAATGAGTTGAGTTTTCAACTTCTTCGCGAACTAAAAACACTAATATTACTAGAAGTACAACATTGCAGACTCGCAGAACCTGCTAATTTCAAAACCATCGTAAATTTAAATAACTTCATAAGCTCTTTAAATAACCATCTTCAGAACCCAAACGAAGCGTTACAGTTTTTCTTTTTTAATTTTCCTAACTTTTCTTGTTTTTTCAACAATCATATTGTATTTATTATTTTTCTTAAACCTAAAGTTTTTATAATTTCTATGTATTTAATTATTTATGTAAACCCTTATAACTTTTATCATTCCAATTGTAAATGAATATTTTTAAGCCATGAAAGAGATCCCATCTCAAGGCTTTTATAAAATAAATAAAATGAAAATGAAAGTTATGTGGCTGGATTTGCAGTCATAAATATAACAATCCGCACTTGAAACATTATTTTTTACATTATTTAAAGAAAGGATTTAGTAATGAATGCATACATTATATGTATTTATCATATATGTATATATGTAAAATACTGATTGACAAAGATTATGTCGTGGGAATACCTGCTTCCGGTTGGTAGAGAATGCAGTTTTGTAAGGATATTTCAAATATTTTATTACATATTTGACCTTCTACCTATTATCAAGCTAACTACTATCTAGAAATAATAGAAAACTGCAAAATTCAAAACTATGTTTTATAGAACATTAGATTTACATATAGGTAATTAGATTTAAAGTTTTTTTACATTTATGTAACGTTAGCATTTAACGATTTCCAAATAAATAAATAAATAAATAATATGTAATCCATTTCTAGGGTGGGATGTTGGCTTTTTATATTTAGAGTAATGAAACAAAAATTGAGGTATGAATGAACATTTTAAAGATAATCTATGAACGAATTAGTTTCAGTATAGTGGAGTCAATGAAGCTCAAGAAAGGGCGTTTTCAGAAAGTCCTCAGAAACAGCTCGGATTTGGAAAAAAAATTCTCTGAATTTTTCGTTTTTTATATTGTTTAAAATTTGAAACATTTCATTTGGGGGAAATAATTGCTTATATTGTATAAACAATTTTTATGTTGTTTATAAAGGGTGATCCAAAAATGATGTTTTTGGTAATTGGAGTGTATAGGTTGCATTAAGACAAGAACAAAATCATATGGAAGGGGGGGTCTATTGTCCCCCGTTTATCCGGGAGGGGCGATCTTATAAAAAAACGCCTATTTTTCAAAAAATTTTAAAAATCAACGGCTTTGTCCATAATGCCGTGTTATACCTTCTTGCAAATCTCTTTTGTTTCGCATTTAAATAAAACTGTTTTCAGGAATAGTTTTCGAAAAATTCATCTTCAAAGTGAAAATATCGAAATTTTCCTTTTTTTTTTTAACTTCGAACTAATTTTTTTTTCGAAATTTTATGAAGTCAAGTACTATTTTTTTTTTCACAATTCAATGCGGTTACAAGTTCTCAGTGAGATCCAGAAAACCGCATGCCTTAATGTCTTCTCTTTTTCAAGGTATTATTTTTTCGAATAAATAGAACATCATCTAAATTTTCTAAGTTTTTCTGAGTTTTTCTTAATTTCTCGAAAACTAAAAGACATTTAGGCATGCGGTTTTCTGGATCTCACTTAGCATTTGATTGTGAAAGACGTTAGTACTTAATTACCTACATAAATTTTCGAAAAAAACTAGTTCGAAGTTGAAAAAAAAAATTAAAAATTTCAATATTTTCACTTTGAAGATGAATTTTTCGAAAACCATTCCTAAATACAGTTTTATTTAAATGAAAATGAAAGAAGCATTTCTTAGCTTTGCGAGAAGGTGTAACACAGCATTATGGACAAAGCCGTTGATTTTTAATATATTTTTTGAAAAATAGGCTTTTTTTTATAAGATCGCCCCTCCCGGATAAACGGGGGAAAATAAACCCCCCCTTTCATATGATTTTTTTCTTGTCTTAATGCAACCTATACACTCCAATTACCGAAATCATCGTTTTTGGATCACCCTTTATAAACAATATAAAAATTGTTTAAACAATATAAGCAATTATTTCCCCCAAATGAAATGTTTCAGATTTTAAACAGTAAAAAAAAACAAAAAATTTGGAAAAGAAAATTTTCCAAATCCGAGCTGTTTCTGAGGACTTTCTGAAAACCCCCTTTTTTGAGCTTCATTGACTCCACTATATTTCAAATTATTAAGATAAAAATATTTTACTTTTGCCAAAATTTTAATAAAAATTCAATTATTTTACTTACTCATTTTATTTTGACATTTTTCTGCAGAGCGACAGCAGAAATAAAACGACTGCAGACTTGATCGCAGTTTAGCCGTCAGTTTGTTTTTATGAACATACTGACTGACTGCAATACTGCACACATAATAAAGTTTATCTTCATTTATGAACGCAAATCTCGCATTACGGCTGTAACGAATATGCCATTATGCAATGGGCCCATAGTGCAGCTATCAGCCTGAAACCTGGGGATGATTTCGTGGGGCCTATGCAGTTATGGTCTTGATTTAATTATACATAATCATGTGGTTTAACCGAGGCTAGATAGTGTGTAAGCTCTTTACGCTTTTAACTAAGTGCTTCATCCTGACTGTAACTATATAGGCCGCGCTCTGTTTGCTACATTTGTGGCCTATTGCACCACCTTACAAATTTGTGAATTACAAACGTTTTTACCACAAATTTGTAAAAAAATCAAGTTATGTGTTTTGTAAAATTTTGTAGGCTACAAAATTGTAGTTGTGATTCACAAATTACAAAATTGTTAAAAAAAATTAATTTTCGGTTGCACGACAAAAAGTTTGTAATTGTAAATCACAATCAAAAAAATTGTGAAAAAATCTACTTTATTGTGAATTCATGTTGCACAATATGAATGAGGTTCACAAATTTATGTCAGTTTGTGAAAAAATTCTACAGGCGAAAAACCGTGTGTAATTTTGTCTACAAGTTTGTATTTCATATTAAATTGAGTGGCAGCAGTAATTCTGAAGCGGATTTCGTTATATATAATTATAATTCGCGTTAATATTATAGTTTTGAAAATTATTTTATTTTCATATTATTATCTGTTATTTATCTATATATATTTATATTCTGACTATTCACATGAGAACAACCGACGAATGTTGGATGAATGAAACAAAAGTGATTTAAGATAGTTTCGAACCCTATTTCCTCACAAATTCACAACAAAACCATGGAAATTTAGTTTTTATCTGATTTCTGATACAAACATTTACTTTTTAAGTATCAAATATTAATAAATTGGAGAAAACAAATTTATTCGTCGCGAAAAGAAATGTAGTTGATACGAACTGCCAGACTCTATCCGCGTTCCACATCATCCACCCTCGTAACGAACAAAATGTTCGCGCGAGTTATGGAGCTAAGCGAAGTCATCGTCAAACCAAAAGTTAACGATGACACCGCAGAGCTCCAATTCACCAAAACCAGCCGATTCTGAATTTTTCATTTAATGGGAACGGAAATTGCATGAATCGAATTACATTCAATTTCCATTCCCACGAAAAGTGCTGATTGTGTATAAAGTATAATTAACAATTTCTATGAATATAATAAAGGAGGTTGATTAGTTGTTTGACCACCGAGTTACACAGTGTGTTTTATTTCGGGGATCGAAGACTTTTCGTCAATAGCGCGAATAACCTCAAAAATCATTCTCTTTTTGGTTTTGGTTGTTCATTCGCGACGAATTAAAAACTGTCATGTGAAATAAATGTCAAAATCAACGAATATGAAGGTTGTTGGGTCGTTTTCCTTTAGTTGTTTACGCAGCAACGTGAAAAAATTGTAATTTAAATTTGTAACTTACAAGTTTCAAACATTCATGGTGCAACAGTAGATTGTAAATTTATTTTACAATTTGTAACTCTCATCTCTCAGTGCAATAGGGCACTGAGTTCTTTTTTTTCAAAAGGTATGTTGTATGCCTCCGTTCGCTTCTTTACTAACCTTCAACTTAGGTCCGTGCCCTAAGTTGGTGTAACTAGGCGCCCGATGATCACCGTGACCAGATGTAGAGTAGAAAAAGGGTGATGTTCAAGAGAGAAGAAAATACAAAATTATTTGTCGAAGTATTTGGTATATTTTTTTAATAGAATATAATAATTTAAATGTTTTTTTTTTTTTACTTGTATAATATTGCAATCTATTTCTTAACAACGAAGACATTTTCTTTAAAGACATTCTTCCCTCTTAAATTTGTCTTTGACCTAAGAGTACATACATGAAGGTCTACATATAATTGATCAAATATCTTTTTAAGTTTTCTTTTAATAATGTTCTTCAAAGAGAGTAACAATAGTTTTCCTTTTAGTCAAATACAAAATGGTAACAAGTTAGTGCAAGAAACTTGCTGGAGAGAGAGACTTTTTTTTTTGTTTTTTTTTTTAATACATAAATTTGATTTTTGTCCGCTAGTATCAAAATAAATAATTTATTATTATTAACATTTAAATACTGTTAGAAAAAATTTACTTGTAACTTTTTTGAAAAATTGTGCGTATGTTTCCATCGATTCAAAAGTTATTGTAAATTTATTTCTTTTATTTTCAATTTTCTTAAATTACGAATTTAATTGAATAAATATCTTACTTTCTAATAAGAGTTTTAATCCTTTTCTTGCATAAAGAAAAGACATTTTTGGTTTGAATAAATATTTTAATATCATTTGTGCGGATTTAATACAAATTCTTTAACAAACACGCGTGGACACTCAGGCGTCCACGTGAGAAAAATCAACGATTCGAATATTTTTCAAGAACTCGATGTGAGTTGTCAATACATATTTTAAAAACAACAAACTAAAGCCCACACCAAGTGTTGGGAGTGAACATATACCCAAAACATGTCTGCTAGTAGTTAAGGACGCTGCTAGAAGACGTGTGTACATGTTCACAGCCAAAACTTGTAGGCGGCTATTAAAACATGAGTGAAGAAAGTAAATTTGGCTATTGAGATTTAAAATAGAAGAAAAACATAAATTAAACACATTTACGAACTTTGGAAAACCAATCCTCGTTTCTCACGCAAATACTCCTGTAGTTTGGTAGGGATTTGCAGTTCCTGAATATCATCCAACGGAACGTGTCGCTGAATTACATTACGACACAGATCCTGTAGCTTAATAATACTGCCGTATCGACTTAAAGGATATTTCAACACAACCGCATGTGGAGGTTGAAGCTCATTGGACACTCGAACATAACACACAAAGTGATCTTTCGTGCAACGGTGCAGAATATCTTCGATCATCTCGACGATAGACTCGTATTGCAGTTCCTCGAAATGCCAGTAGTTTGCACGATACTCGAGTCTGTAGTGTAGGGTGCAATTGAGTATGCGGAAACTCAGGGTGTACCAGTAGGTGGCTGGGCCCTCGGTTTCCGAGTCACGAACTAAAAATGTTCCAACTGGTTTGTCTTTGAGCTGACGCTGGGCTTCACGTCGGGATATTTCTCCCCAATACCAAACTTGCCTATAAAGAACAGAAAAAAAGCACAACGTTGTCATTCGAATTCGAAGAAATAACAGATTGACTCATCCTTTACCCCAGCATTTCGGAACAAGCTGTAAACATGACTCGATTCGCCCTTGACCCATTGTCCAGCCACTTCTTCGTCACGAATTTTCGATAGTGATGAGAGAACGGAATCATTTCTGGTGGATCAAAGTTGTACAGCGATTTTGGTAGCAAATCGTTGGGATAGCAAACAATCCCTTGGGCAAATTCATCCTCATCATCATCATCAAGGACATTAGCTTCATTTGAATTTGTTGTTATCGACGATTCTGGAGGTGTCGACTTTTTCGGGCGCATAGAGAAATGAATTCCCATACGCTTCTTGAATCTCTGAAACACATTCTTACGTTCGTCTTTTTCTTTGCGTTTACTTCGATCCTTGCTCGTCGAACTTGTCATGGAATTATTAATACTACTATCTTCCACTGACGACTCCTGACTTGACGTTAGAGTTGATGTTGCAGCTGATACCGCTGGCGTTGAGACAGATGCATCTTCATCGCGACTCTGTTGTTTTTGTGATGTGGAAGATGATGTTGTGTTGTTGGACATGGATGATTTTCTCCGACGAGACAGTGAATGGAACCAGGTTCGTTTTTCATTTTTACTGCTTGGACTCTCAACGGACTCATTAGTCATGCTTCAGAAAACACTCAAAAGACAATAAATAATTTGCAACGAAAAATATTTAATGAAAAGAAAAATAAATATGAGGAACAGGCGACCTTCAAGCAAAATTCATTATCGTTTTCTTTCTCGAATTTATGAGAAATACTTTGATTTATTTCACTGTTTCGAAGATGGAAAATAGAACGTTTCTTCTGTAATTTTGTTGGACTTTTTGACAAAACGAAAATTTATTATTTTTTTTTCACAAGTATAAACAGAAAGTCAAAGTAGGGGGAGCTGTTATAGGAATTTCCAGTACCATAGATTAATAATATAGAGATGAGAGTTTGACGAAATGTCAAAACAGATGAAATGACGTCGCTTGGCAATGTGTTTGGAAAATATTTGCTGGCCAGCGTGCTGTTTGCTGTTGACGGTGCTGGTGCTGTTGCTGGTTTAATCTGTTTCACGCATAAGTCGATAGTGAAATCTTTAAGAACTGAACAGAATGTGTCGCCCGTCGCCCGACGACGAAATTTGAAAATAAAAAAATCTTATCCAGAAGCTGAGGAATTTAAATTTGATAAAAGAAGAATTTATTTAACTTTTTCATAGTAAATTCTAAACAGCCGGCAATCCAGTTGAGGGTGTATCGTTCTCAACAAGAGCTTTTCCATGAACATATTGCATTTCCATTTTCGTTTTCTTGTTTTTTCTTTTAGTGCCACAGAAATGTCAAATTCGTTAGTTATGCAGCCCGATCCTCCCCATCATTCACTGATACCTCACAAGTCATAAGAAGAGGTGAAATTGATTTTGTGACTTTTTCACAACTTGTGAGAGTCACAAAAACAATCGAAATTGTGATCTCCTTCAGAGCAGGTCATTACTAGCAAATTTTTTGAGATTTGTCATTTTGATTTTTGAGTAGTGAAAAAAATGGGAAAAAGGGGAAATGATTATGAAAAGTAAGAATTTCACAACAGCACGTCATTTGAAACAAACTAATAAAATTGATAAGATTGCAGCGAAGACGGCTTTTACGAACCCTGAGAGACACCAATGACCCAATGGCTATACAAAATAGCACAGGCATTCAACGCTTCTCCCAGCTGAACCCATAATTTGTTTACCCTCTCCGGATCGGTTGGCTCATTTTTGTTGGCCATAAGCTGCGGCTGGTCGGTCATGAATGCCACGAAGTATTCTAGTTGTTCCACCTGAGTCCTCTTACCATCGCGATTTTCTTCTGAAAATATATTAATTTATTTGTTTATAACTTCAATTATAAATATTTCTATAAATTTTATCATACCTGGGGGTCAATTCCCGATCTGTGATAATGTGAAATGATAAGTTTTATCACACTTTCACAATAAATTCGATTCTGGATCTGTGAAAAAAATCAAAACAAACTTCAAAACTTTTCATCTGATAAATTTCTTTTCACAGCTATATTATTTTGTGAAAAGAAATTTATCAAATGAAAAGATTTGAAGTTTGTTTTGATTTTTTTTCATACAGAATTTATCATTTAGTACTTTTTAGTACAAACAAGTTAGAGAATCGCATAAATCGAGTTTATGAAAAGAAAAAATGAAAAGTCTCTGTGAAAACTAAAATGATAAATTTTTTATCATATCACATTTTCACAGATCGGGAATTGACCCCCTGTTGCAGAGATGAATTCTTGATTGGCAAATTTGAAATCTTTTAAATTTTTTCAATGAGAAGTCGATGACATTTCCATATTCTCCTTGGCTGTGGTGAGTTTCATTGTGACTTTTCTTGTGAGGATTATGGGAGAATACGATAAATGTTATCGAATCCCAACAATCCTCACAAGAAATAGTCACAAGGGCTTATGACTTGTGATTCCTCACAAGAATCAGGCTGATGATCTGCTAAAGAGTACATTACAGTTTTCAAGTTTTTGTGAGATCCAGAAGTTGTGAGGTTTTTATCAGAATACGACAACGTCACAAAATCAAGTTCACCTCCAGTTATAAGGTTATTGTGACTTTTGAGGTATCAGTGAGGTTGCCCGGAAAAGAGCTTTAAATATACGAACATAAAAAAATCGTCAACAAAATCTCTCAGTCTAACTGCTGTTTATGAATAAAATGAGAGTTTGAAGAGCATTCTGTAGAAAAGTCTTCAATATTTTTATTTTGAACCATTGCATAGCAATTACGAAAAAGTCCACATAAATAAATTTACTTTCATTAAACCATCACAATTCAATTTGCTCCCCTTTGCTTTATAAGCTGTTTCCACTGAACGATAATCTGAGATTATCTCAAATCTACATGAAATCTATTCGAAATCACTAGATTTACCATACAAAAGTTAATCATCTCGATTCAAGATTTCAAATTAATCTACTTGATTTGGACTGTGCTGAACGGACTCATTTTCCAATTTCCAAGGAATCGGTGGAAGAAGGAGAGAAGAAAAGACAAAAAAAAGAAGAGACAAAAGGAGATCGGAAACTGACTTACGTTTTACCCTCCGGATACCGCAAATTTCATTTTACTGTAACTTCGTGTCTGTGAATAAATGAGAAAAAACAGCAACAAAAATGAGGTGGTAGGACCATATTTACTGTGATAGTATTGGTAAAAACACGCATACTATCGCAGTTACTATGGTCCACAGCTTGTAGGCATTGTAATTTTGACAGCTCTAATCTAACAAAATCCAGTGGAAACACTACTAGATTATTTTAAATCAAACTGGAAGATAATCTAGATTATCTTTCAGTGGAAACGTAATAAGCTGTTTCCACTGAACGATAATCTGAGATTATCTCAAATCTACATGAAATCTATTCGAAATCACTAGATTTACCATACAAAAGTTAATCATCTCGATTCGAGATTTCAAATTATGGTGGATTTACATGTAATCTTCGACGTCTGCATCTGCAAATTCGCAGAAAAGTAAAGCGGGGGAGCTATACGACATAACACGAAAGAGTGAAAGAGTACACATATACCTACCCATTTTTACTTGCTATAATTTTTAAAGCTCGGTGACAGATGATGTCAAAGTCATATCAAATCGAATTTTGAAACTTCTAAACAACTTCTAAACAGCTAATTGAATCCGTTAATCTTTAATTGAAAACAAAACACATTTGCAGAGCAGTCATGTAATTTACAATAAAGAAAAGCGTTATTTATTATTGTTATTTTCTTAACTTTGACTTTCTTGTCACCAATAAACATTTCAAGTGGTTCTGCGGGTTTCTTCGCAGTCGCCTTAGTGACTTCAGGAATTGGCTTTTGTGGTGGAGATTTCTTAATCGGCGCCACTGAGACGGGACTAGCTTCTGGTGTGACTTTGGTTTCGGGAGTGGTGTCGGTACGTTGTCGTAACGTTCGTGTCAAATTCAGCGATTGCTTAGGAGTTGCTTTGCTCTTGGCGATGATTTTATTTGAGTCGGTTTCTCCGTCTCGACGATGACTGGTTTCGGTTTATTTTGTGATTCTATCTTCTTGATCGACACAGAATGTGGAATCGCTCTGAGTGCATCCTGAATTGTAGGCTGACGAGTTTTATACGTAGTCGGCGTGATTGGCTTAACACTGACTTGCTTAAGCCCCGAAACCATCTTAACCGGCAGATTAGGCGCTTTTTGTGCTGGTTTCTTGTTTTCCTTTTTTTTTATTCCCACGCCCTTTTCCCCCCCAGATACCGCACGCGCTGGGGTCCATTGTCACCGAGTACTGTTGGAAATTAAGATTGAATGTGGCAGCACTGCTACAGTTTGTAATCTCTCAACCTTTATATTTGACACAATAAATTCACTTATTTTCATAGAACGACTTCGTTTTTACTAAAGCTCTGGAATTTTCTTTTTAATAAAATAAATTTCAACAGGTTATGGGCCCCAGGCCACGTAAAAGTAATTCAAGCTTTCTGTTAAAGTAAAAATCTTTGAAATCCGTAAAGTGAATAGTTTGGTTTGAGCACAGTTTAATTTTTTTTTTGTTCAACTAATTTCGTCAATGATGGCCGGCATTCTCAGCACCATAGAAAAATTAAAAGGGCGGGAAAACTACGACGATTGGCAATTCGCTGTCCAGAATTATTTGGAACACCAGGAGTTATGGAATTGTGTTCTCGGAGTTGAGACAGACGCACTGAAAATTTCCAAAGCAAAATCCACAATTATTTTGCTCATCGAAGCAGTTAATTACGTTCACGTCAAGGACGCCAAAACTGCGAAGGAAGTTTGGGATCGATTGAGAGTAGCTTTCGACGATAGTGGGTTGACGAGAAGAGTAGGTTTGTTGCGATGCCTCATAACTACCAATTTGCAAAACAGTGGTGGTGTAGAGAGTTATGTTACCAAAATTATCTCAACCGCGCATAAGCTCAATTCTATTGGGATGCCAGTCTCAGACGAGTGGGTCGGCACGTTGCTACTTGCTGGCTTACCAGAAGAGTATAAGCCCATGATTATGGGAATTGAAAGTTCTGGGGTGAAGATTTCGGCGGACTCAATTAAAACGAAACTGTTGCAAGACGTCAAAGATGATTGCATTTCGAATGAGCAGTCCGGCTCAGCTTTTTATGGTGAAAACAAGAATTTTAAGAAACGTTTTAATAAACCTGCAAAGAAGAATGGTCCTAGATGTTTTGTGTGCAATCAATATGGCCATATAGCAAAGAACTGTTCACAGAAGCAAAAAACAGAAACAGATGCTAGCCGTTCTAAGGTTCTTTATACAAGTTTTGCTGCACAACAAATTGGTGGTGAAGAATGGGTTGTCGACTCTGGCGCTTCTTCACATATGACGTTCAAACATGATTGGCTTGAGAATTCTACGGTTGTTTGCGATGACGTTATAGTTGCAGATAATAATAAATTGAAGGCAACGGCAAGAGGAGATGTGTCATTGAAGGTTTCATGTGGTGATGTCATAGCAAAAGATGTTTTGTTTGTCCCAAGCTTATGCGTGAATTTGTTGTCGGTGGTGCAGATGGTAAAAAATGGTAATCGTGTTGTGTTTGGCTCAGATGGTTGTTCTATTTTCAATAAAAACAACAAGCTGATTGCGACTGCAAGTTTGCACAACAATACTTTCAAATTGGACAGGCCTTCTCAAATAGTGAACATTGCGAAACTAAGTTCTGATTTGTGGCACCGACGTCTCGGCCACATCAATTATCAAACATTGAATAAGATGTCCAACGATGGTTTGGTGGATGGAATTTGTAGTGATGCAAGCGATAGATCTGATGGATGTGAAGTATGTCTCAAAGGCAAACAATTTCGGCAACCGTTTAAATTGTCCGAATCCACAACAAGTAGGCCACTTGAGTTGGTACACTCAGACGTATGCGGGCCTATGGAGCATACATCGATAGGAGGTTCACGATACTTTCTATTGTTTCTGGATGATTTCTCAGGAAAGATTTTTGTCTACTTTATCCATTCGAAGAGTCAGGTAATAGATAAGTTCGTCCAATTCAAAAATTTTGTTGAAAATCAAACATCATACAAAATTCAGAAATTCCGCTCGGATAATGGTACAGAATTTTGTAATCACAAATTCGCAAATGTACTACGTAGCAGTGGCATCAAGCATGAGACAACAAATGCATATACGCCGCAACAGAATGGCAAAGCGGAGCGAATGAACCGCACAATAGTCGAGAAAGCAAGATGCTTACTTATAGATGCGTGCATGCATAAGCGTTTTTGGGCAGAGGCTGTGTCGACAGCTGCATACTTAATTAATCGTACAGTGACAAGAACATCCGAATTATCAAAGTCCCCAGAAGAGATTTGGTCAGGAAGAAGAACAAACGTTGAACATCTTAGAGTTTTTGGATCGACAGCAATGGTTTACGTACCGAAACAAAAACGACAGAAATGGGACTCCAAATCTTCAAAGTGTATTATGGTTGGGTATAGTGAAGAAAAGAAAGGATACCGTTTATATCATCCTGAATCTAAGAAGATAATCTTCAGTCGAGATGTGAGTTTCTTCGAAGACGTCATGTACTTTAAGGATTCAGTGGGAGATACCATAAGAAATAATGTCTTGATAGAACTTGATAACAAGATAGATGTCAGCAACGAAACAGACGAATGGGAAGACGCAGAGGATCAGAATGGCACATATATTGAAGAGATTTTGCTAGATGCAAATGAGACTGATTGCCTTGCCAGCAGCGAAAATGATGGAAATTTCAACGTAGACTCTCCTTCAACTTCCGACTTGGTTCAAGACAATTCACCGAGAACATCAAAAAGGCAGCCTAGACGACCAGCAAATTTTGACGATTACATATGTTATCAAATGACTTCAGATGATTCCTATGATCCAGTTACATTTGACGAAGCGTGTTCAAGATTTGATAAGACTCACTCAAAGAAGGCGAAGTCTGCTTACGTCACATTGGAACAAACGAAATGATAGCAGACTCACTCACAAAAGCGTTGCCATCAGTCAAGTTCATCATATTCACATTTTCGATGGGAATTCAATCTAGTGGGAGTGTTGGAAATTAAGATTGAATGTGGCAGCACTGCTACAGTTTGTAATCTCTCAACCTTTATATTTGACACAATAAATTCACTTATTTTCATAGAACGACTTCGTTTTTACTAAAGCTCTGGAATTTTCTTTTTAATAAAATAAATTTCAACAAGTACGGCGGCAATTACGGTTGCTAGCCGTATCGGCACTTAATTAGAATTTTTTAATATTATTCTTTTAGTATAAATAAAGTGATGGCGATACGAATATTAGGATGAAAAGAGTTAGGGACTGCTTAATGCAAGCAGGGTCAAAAAGGAAAAACAAAAACAAAAAAAAATATAAAATTCAAAATGAAAATTTTACAAAAAGTAAGAAAAGAAAAAAGTACAACATTTTAGAAAACAAAAATTTTAAAGTCGAAAATTTGAGAAAAAAAAATAATAATAATAATAAAAAAGTAAATAAGTGTGTGGAAGACACTTGTCAAGTTCGCAAAAAACATTACATATACTGATACAAATAAATGAAACTAATACAAAATTAGACAAACAAAAAACATTTATTGGCGTACCACACTGGTTTTAAGTATAGTCTTAAGTTTATTTTTATTAAAGTGCAGGTCAATGAGATCTGAATTACAATTTGGCGAAGTTGACGAACTGGCTGCTTCAACTGTCTGTGCAGGTTTTGTTGGTTGCTTTCGGCGAGCTGGAACTTGCTGGATTGAAACAATTTTTGTCGGTTGTTGTGACTTTTCACCTGTTTTCTTGACCTTAGCCGGCGGCAGCTCGTCGGGGGATTCATTCATTTCTTCGATTATATTCATCAGTTCCAATGTCTCTTCGTCAATTATTGATTCAATTGATTTTGACGAAGTATTGGCTTCCTCTTCGTTGTGGTTGTCTAAAAACAAAACATTTAAAAAAAATTCAAAAGTGCTTGAAGCAGATTAAACCTACCCGATTCGTGTTTCACCATTACATCCTAATCTTGTTCCTTTTTGAGTGGCTCATCGGGAAATTCCTCATAGAGGAACTCCTCGATCTCCTCATCCATTTCCTTTTCCTTGGCCGACGTCGACTGGGATGTTTTAACAGAAATTTGGTTTTTCTTATCATCCTCGTCATAAGCGACCATCTCATCTACGTGCGCCTCATTGATGTGAGTATCCAATCGATCGCTGGTCATGTAAATCAAATCGCAGAACTCGCAGGCATAGGCCTCACCTTCGGCATGCTGGCGCACGTGATCGGTCACCGTTTCAATGTCATCGAATGCATCCTTGCACAATGGACAGATTTTTGTCTGCGCAGCATGCACTGCCGAATGGTAAATCAGATCATCCCGATTGTTGAATGACTTGAGGCAATCGTTGCACTTGTACAAACCAGTAGTGTTCTTGTGCGAACGCATGTGGCGCGTTAAATGATGACTCAGCAGATAGGACTTGGAGCACAGTTTGCATGGATATGGCCGGTTGCCAGCATGAGCTGTTCAATGTCGCGACAGCTTGCTGGGAGTCGAAAAGCTCTGGTCACAGTACTGACATTGAAACGGTTGCTGGCGGCAATGGATGACTTCATGCCGCTCCAAACCCTGTTTGAAAGCGAACGCTTTGTTGCATATCCTACATGCGTAGGGTCGCTTCTTGCGATGACGTTCGGTGTGCTTTTCCATTTCCTCTTGCGATATAAATGCCTTCTCACAGAAAACGCAAATAAATTTGGGAATGTCAATATGGGTCTTCTCGTGGCGATGCAACAAAGTTGAACGGGTGAATCCTTTGTCGCAAACAACACACTTATACGGCTTCTCGCCAGTGTGTGTTAGATTGTGCTTTTGCAGATCATAGGTACTTACTGAAGAAACTCTTCACCAAATGTATATCGAGAAGCTGGAGCCACGGGGAGCTTTTTTGTTTCGGATTTCCCAATTTCGACATAAGTTATATGGCAGACACAATTTTTTGGTATCAAGATCTCGTGGGAGGAAAAGTCTCGGTTCCATATGTAGCACATAGAGATGATATCTAAACATTTATAACAGTTATGAATGGACGAGCTTGAAGTACAATAACTTAATTTACCTATTGGCATTGCTATGGTTTGGGAATTTGGAAAACAATGCACAAACCAAAGCTGCTTCTGCTTCAGGACAGGACTTTTGGAAAGTGTATAGCGACCGGCAAAAAACAGCTGATTGTTTTGACAGGCCAACAACAAAAAATTATGGTGCAGATGAAAAAATTATGGTGCAGATGAAAACGCTATAAAAAAGATGAACATGTTCGTCTTCACCATAATTTTCTTCTGCATGAGTTGAACTTCCTATAATCTTCATCCGTGCAGACGTCTGCATTTTGGTCTTACCTCTCTATTACACTAGTATGAGTTTTGTATCTTGCATCCTCTATTTTTGCAGATGATGGCATGCAGATCAATGTAAATCCACCATTAATCTACTTGATTTGGACTGTGCTGAACGGACTCATTTTCCAATTTCC
This sequence comes from Sphaerophoria taeniata, assembly GCA_943590905.1. NCBI lineage: Eukaryota > Metazoa > Arthropoda > Insecta > Diptera > Syrphidae > Sphaerophoria > Sphaerophoria taeniata. The sequence continues at coordinate 15,953,831 of OX016540.1, read as the reverse complement.
AATGAATCGGTGGAAGAAGGAGAGAAGAAAAGACAAAAAAAAGAAGAGACAAAAGGAGATCGGAAACTGACTTACGTTTTACCCTCCGGATACCGCAAATTTCATTTTACTGTAACTTCATGTCTGTGAATAAATGAGAAAAAACAGCAACAAAAATGAGGTGGTAGGACCATATTTACTGTGATAGTATTGGTAAAAACACGCATACTATCGCAGTTACTATGGTCCACAGCTTGTAGGCATTGTAATTTTGACAGCTCTTATCTAACAAAATCCAGTGGAAACACTACTAGATTATCTTAAATCAAACTGGAAGATAATCTAGATTATCGTCCAGTGGAAACGTAATATAATATTATAGCAAAAAATCGGCACTGGATGGTTTTCAGTCGAATCATACCTCAGGAATTTATAGTACAGTTTTCCAGTCAAAATTAAACATGGCGGAATTGGAATATGAATGAAGTGTCGCATCTTTTTTTGATTATCTCTGTCTGATTCTGAATACTTTTTCAAGCGTTGGCGGTTCGTTCATGGTGGGTTGTTAACTTCCATTTTGTCCGAAAAAACAATAATTTTGTACTTAAAAGAGAAAGTAATCATATTTTTGAATAGCTAAAAGCTAAATAAAAGTGTTGTGTAGCATTTTCTCCTTAAAAAATGTCTTGCTTTATTCGCTTGCGGGGACTTCCTTGGTCCGTTACTCATCAGGAGGTTTTGGATTTTCTCAAAAACGTCAAGGTTGTGAACGGCACAAAGGGCGTTCACATGGTGGTTAGTAAATTCGATGGAAAAAGCACTGGAGAAGCGTTCGTTGAACTAGAATCTACCGAAGACGAAAACGAAGCATTGAAACTCAATAAAAACATGATTGGCCATCGTTATATTGAAATTTTTACGGCATCCAATGAAGAAGCCGAAGAAGCGCTCAAGAACCCCGCGTCCAATGCCGCGAATGTTCTCAAATTACGTGGTCTTCCCTATGAAATCAACGAACAAATGATTGAGCAATTCTTCGATGGCTTGCAACTGAAACGCAATGGTATATTGATTTGCATGGACCGAAGGGGACGAGTCTCGGGCGAAGCATATGTTCAATTTGAAAATCCAGAAGACACTGAAGAGGCACTTCTAAGAAACAAAGAGAAAATCGGTCACAGGTATATTGAGATATTTAGAAGTTCATTTGCAGAGATGCGCCGTCATATGAACAATGGCCGGCCGGCACCCTATGATGTCAACAATCGAGGTGGTTTTCGTAATAACAATTTTGGTGGAAACAATGGCGGCGGCGGCTTCGGAGGCAATGGCAATATGAATAATATGCGCGATTCGGGATTCGGCGGCAATAACAGAAATGGAAATTGGGGTAACAATGGCGGCGGTGGTGGTGGCAACAGGCCGATGGGAATGAACAATTCTGGAAACGGGTTCAATCAAGGCGGTGGCGGCGGCGGTGGTGGCTTTGGGATGTTTGGTGGTGGATCGGGCGGCTTTAACAATAATTCTGGCAACAATTTCAATAGACCCAATAATATGGGAATGGGAAACAACTCTGGGGGCGGCGGTGGCGGCAATTTCGGTCAGGGTTCCCCTTGGAATAACGACAATAACATGAATAGAAACATGGGTGGTGGTCCAAATAATGGCATGGGTCAGTCTTTTGGTGGCAATAACAACCGGGCATTCAACAACGGTGGCAATAACATGGCCAAACCATTCGGTAGACCATTGGCCGGCGGCGGCGGTGGTATTGGTGGTGGTGGTATGGGCGGTCTAGGAGGACTAGGTGCATCTGGTGGTATGATGGGCGGAGGTATTGGAGGTGGTAACGGAATTGGAATTGGCGGCGGTATGATGGGCGGAGGAAATATTGGTGCAGGAATTGGCGGCGGTATGATGGGCGGCGGTAAAGCAGGTGGAATTGGCGGCGTCGGTAATATGGGCGGAAACGCAGGTGGTATGGGCGGTGGTTCTGGATTCAATAATATGTCCATGTCCAATAACTTTGGAAACAATAGAAATTTCCAAAACGACGACGACGACGATGACGTTAACGACGACCTCTTCCGCATCCACATGCGCGGTCTGCCCTACAATACTTACGAAAATGAAGTATGCAAATTCTTCCAGCCCGTTCGTCCAGACAATGTTAAGATCAATTTCAACCAAAAGGGCTTGCATAGTGGAACTGCGGATGCCTATTTCAGTTCGTACGAGGACGCACAAATTGCAATGAAAAAACATAAGGAACAAATTGGCAATCGCTATATTGAATTGTTTTTCGATGGGCAAGGCGGCGGCGGCAACAGGGATTCTCGTCAAAACTTCTAATCATTAATTTATTTAACAAAACAGAATAACAAACTTATTTTTATTTCATGTGTTCCATTTCAAAAATTAGTCGTTACTCTGACGGTAGCGAAAGAAAAATCAATTCTTGTACATCCTAGTTTTTGACCGAGTGATCTTAATACCTACCTTTATCTATGACAATTTTACTCTTTTTTTTTGAGATACTTGAATAAATTCAATAAAATAAGATAAACCAAACACATTTTACTTGGGAAAACCGCAAAACTGGGAGTTTTGTTTTGCATGTTTTTGAACACGGGAAGTTGGGGTTTTCGTAGAAAACGTTTGCGCTGGGACTTGAAACGTTTGTTACTCGAATACAGAGTTGATTTATCATTTACGAGTGACTATTATTGTTTGCAGATTGGACTTTGATGCATGTGAGGGAAATGGGTCTTCTCTTGAATAGTGATTGGTTGAAAAGTCGTTCTGCTATGCAACCGACAAATAACGAATGCTCTTTTGTTGTGGCTGCTTGGGCTGGAGGAGCGGTTGGCCCAAGAGCAGCTCATCGACTACGGCGGCTGAAGCAATGTTGGGTAAAGGAACTTGAAGATTTTCGCCAGTATATTGTCTTTGGAATAAAAAAGAACCAGTATACGTCAAAAATTAAAACTTACAAATACACATTCAAAGAAGTATGACGATCGAGGCTTCGCACTTTCATCTTGCGATGCCAATCACTTTTCGATTATTTCTTTGACGAGGCGTTCCATAGATTTCATTGCGATCTATAATTTCGGCAATTTCATAGGCTGCCAATGCGGAGTGCACTGGTCGACAATGGCGTCGAAGGGTTCTTAATTTTTGCATAGCCCTCGAAATCCAAATGACTTATTGGTGTTAGTAGGTGGGACGTGTAAATGTGTGAAGTTCGTCGAAGCTGTGTCCCAGCTATCGGACATAACATCGGTTGTCAACGGACAACGATCCTTTATGTTTTCCGGGACATGTAAAAGAGGGATCTAGCGTTGTTTTCGATTAAGTTACGATCTAACAACAAATGGCATTATTAGAAAGAATTTCAAATATAAATCAATTAAAACTTACCTTGTCCTTGCTATCGCCGGTTGTTGTTGTGTCGTCGGCCAATGGCAAATTCCAGTCACTTCTTGTGTAGTGGGATCCCTCGATTTGATCATCCAAACTTGGATAGGATAGTTGTACGACGTCATATCCCTGCACGGATGTCGAACAGGTGTGAAGTTGTTTGGGGTCCAGCCTTCAGGTTGGTGACCGGGCCAAATTTTCGAACACACAGCAATCGGTAAATCGTTTATTTTAGCAAGATTTAAGGCAATTGCCACTACACCAACAACTCACTCAGTGAATAAACAATTCGCCCCAGCAGCCGTACATCCAATCAATCCCAGGACATTGAACACGAATTGAGTGTTTGTGAGAATGCTGATCCCTTTCTCGTGGCGACGCATCCGTTCATTGAATGGAAAGTGCTGTTCGCAATTGGATTGTTGATATGTTGAGGGCGGAAAAGACGGTCATGGGTTCTATTTGAGGTTGTTGTGGCTAGCAAGTGTTGACAGCGGAGGCGTTGCCGGCGCAAAATGAATGAAAATACTCACGTGTGTAATCGGTGCTGGGTTGGTAGAATGGCGGCCTTCTTTTTACAAAGAAGGAAACACTTTTGGGACGTTCGTCAATGGAAGCAGAGGGTTTCTCGGATCTCCTACAAAATGCCTTTAACAGGCTAACCAATTGGGCTGAGCATTGTGGCTGGGACGTCAATCCACATAAAACAGAACTAGTACTCTTTACGAGAAGGTACAAAGTTCCTCAAATTAGCCCAGCCACGATTAAAGGAATACCCTTAATCTTTTCCGACCAAGCCAAATATTTAGGTCTCATTTTAGACAAAAAACTAAATTGGAAGGCAAATATTGATGAAAGAGTAAAAAAGGCTACTGTAGCACTTTTTACTTGTAAAAAGGCCATAGGCTCATATGGGGCTTCTCACCAAAAATAACCCACTTCAGACCGATACTCATTTATGTAGTAGTATGGTGGACCGCACTGGACAAAATGGTAAATTTGAATAAACTCATTAAAGTCCAGCGGTCAGCAGCAACACCAACAGCAGCTTTGGAGGTGCTTCTAAACCTGACACCTCTTGACATCTTCCCAAAATGGTGGCAGCCAACTCATGCGTGAGAGAGCCACCTCTCAATGGATTAGTAACAACACTGGTCATACTAAATACTATCTTAGACAATTTCAGATCTATCCCAGATCGCTTAGACTATACCACCCCAAAAATGGTATTCGATAATAACTTCCATGTCTCAATCCCTTCAAGATCCTCTTGGGAAGAAGAAAGACCTCTAGAAGAAAACACGACAAACTTCTATACAGACGGTTTAAAGACCGACTACGGCGTTGGAAGTGGTATCTACTCGAAACAACAACTGAATCTCAGTCTTTCATATAGACTTCCCTAGTACTGTGTACCAGGCAGAAGAAATGGCGATTAAAGAGGCACTATCCTGGCTCAAAGAACACGTTATATCTTGAAAGTATATACGTACTTTCTCGGACAGCCAAGCCGCTCTCAAATCCTCTCCACAAACTCTCTATTAGTCCACGACTGTCGATCATATCTGAATGAGATGTCGGAACAGTTTAACATTCACCTCATTTGGGTGCCGGGCCACAGAGACATTCCGGGAAAAAACGGCCAAAAACGGAACACTTCTGCTTACTGTTAGACGAAGGCATAACATAGGAACACCACTTGCTTCATGCAAATATCTTCTCAAACAATATGCTCTAGAAGCAACAAATGCAAGATGGTCACAGGGTACCACCTGCCTAGCAACCAAACAAATATGGCCAAGCATAGACCTGAAACGGTCAAAAGGCTTGATTTCCCTGAGCAGACAAAGTATAAGCTCCACAATTGGAGTCATAACAGGACACTGCCTCATAGGTAGACATGCTTTGAGGCTAGGGGTCTACGCAAACGACTTCTGTATAAGCTGCATGGACGAAGAGGAAGAGGAAACAGTACAACACCATCTATGTACATGTCCGGCACTCTACAATAGAAGGAATAACTATCTCGGTAATCCCTTCTTCGATATTACCAGTGAACTCTAACATCACAATGGACCCTTGAGGTCTAAGTGAGTCAATAACATCTAGACAGCTACTCCAACGTAACCTAACCTTAAGCATCAAGTTACGAATCATTCTGCCCCTCAGTGTGAGACGGTAGAATCTTCTCTTTGGTACGATGGAGTTGTTCGGTCTTTGTAGCGGAGGCTTTTCTGGTCGGTTCGTGTCTGATACGTTGTTCACCGAAGAGGACTGGTAATATCAAAATCGTCAATGTAGGTACGCACTTATTTACATAGCCTTGAACCCATTGGCTTAGAAGTAGACTTTCGTTCTAGATGCTCGTAAAGCAGCTAGAATCATAATTAGAACTTCGAATCGATCTAAGCAGAATAAAGTAAGTAAAGCTAAGGGGGAGTTGAAAAAAAGAAAAAAGGTTCCACACTTCGCAATTAGCTTCTGGTTCCAGAACCAGGACACATGCTCTTGGAACAGGCGAAACCCGTTGGTCTTGAAGTGAACGAGGACAGAACAAAGTACATGCTATCAACAAACAAAGCAACATCTGTCCACTGCCTAGGACAAAACGTCACTGTTGGTAGCAGCAATTTGGAGGTAGTTAAGGAGTTCACCTACCCTGGAACAAACATCAATCCCACAAACGACACCTTAGTGGAGATCTGCCGAAGAATTACCCTAGCGAACCGCTGCTATTTCGGTTTGGCAAAACAACTGGGTTAAAAACTCCTCACTCGAAAGACAAAGTGCCTACTAATTACTATAAAAGACTTTGATTTCCCCAGTCCTGCCCTACGATGCCGAGTGCTGGACGATAAGTAAAAAAGGATGATACTAGGCACTTTCGAAAGAAAAGTTCTTCGACGGATTTCGGTCCTGTATGCGACGATAGCGAATGGAGAGGAAGGTTCAACTGCGAATTGTGCAAACTGTACCTAGATGTGGATGTAGTACAGAAAGCCATGAAAAGACTACACTGGCTCGGCCACATCGAGCGAATTGACGAAAACGCTCCAGCCAAGAAAGTCTTCTCTTAGCAGCCCCCAGGTTCGAGACGACCAGGAATACCGAACCTCCGGTACAAAGAATATCAGCTCGACCAAGTAACTGCCGATGCCAGAGCGGTTGGTTTTGACGATTGGAGAATGCATGCCCGGGACAGTTCCCGATGGAAAACTCCTAAGATCCTACATGGATTGGGAGTCGGCTAACTAAAACAACTACACAACTCCATGTATACCACCTCTTGCAAAGTGCTATCTAAGGTTCTGAGAGTGCTTCACAACTCAGCCGTTCAGAATCTGCATAGAGTGACAGCCACTTAGGTCTTGGTTTTTCGGACCCGTTGTGACAACCTTTTACTTTTTTCCAAGTCTTTAGTGTAGAGTATAATCGTTCTTTGCGTCTTGATAGATATTGTTTTGTACCTACTTAGGAGGTGGGAGATTTTTTCTTCCTCCAGCAGAAGTACTTGGAGAAAACAACTATTATTGGTTATTGCAGCTTTTACCGAGCTGATATTCTTTCTTTGAGAAATCAAACAGGCCGTTTTTGGTCAAGGATAGGCTACATTCGGTACGTGGTTTGATACGTAATTGTATCTTTCAAAATAATATGAATTCTTGACCTAATTCCGTGCGTCCGTCTGTGCACCTGGTTGTGAAGGGTGTTGTTTTTTTTTTTTAGAGGTATAGAACTTTAAATTGCAATAAAACAACGATGGAATATTCAATTGACATGATTTTTTATTGATTTGAACGATAATCTTGTGGCATTACATTTTAAATATGATTTCTGTCATATGACTGCCACGGCTGGCTCGGATGTAGTCCAATCTGGACGTCCACTTCGATGACTTTTTCCAACATTTGTGGCCGTATATCGGCAATAACACGGCGAATGTTGTCTTCCAAATGGGCAAGCGGTTTTGGCTTATCCGCATAGACCAATGACTTTACATAACCCCACAGAAAATAGTCTAGCGGTGTTAAATCACAAGGTCTTGGAGGCCAAATTACAGGTCCAAAACGTGAAATTAGGCGGTCACCAAACGTGTCTTTCAATAAATCGATTGTGGCACGAGCTGTGTGACATGTTATGTTGCGCCTTCTTGTTGGAACCACAGCTCCTGGACATCATGATTGTTCAATTCAGGAATGAAAAAAATTAGTAATCATGGCTCTATACCGATCACCATTGACTGTAACGTTGTGGCCATCATCGTTTTTGAAGAAGTACGGACCAATGATTCCACCAGCCCATAAAGCGCACCAAACAGTGAGTTTTTCTGGATGTAACGGTGTTTCGACATACACTTGAGGTTAGCTTCACTCCACCGAAAAGTAATGCCAACTTCAAGTTCTATACCTAGAAAAAAACACCCGTTTAACTGTACCTGTCTGTCTCCTCGCGCCTATGGACTATAGAATTTATATGCAGTTATAAAAGTCTTTTTTAAATATATTGTCTCACCAGATACAGAGAAAAAAAAACAGATATGATGTGTGTATTGCTCCAAGGCAATAATTTTGTTCTGAAAAATTTGTTTATTGCCCAATGTAAAAACAAAGTGTGATTCTTTGTATATGGATTTACCTAGTACTATCAAGAATGGTTTTCAAGCAAGCAAGCAGAGAACACACATTACAAACTAATGTAAAAAACTGTCAAACCAAGCAGAAAACCATTCTTGATATTACCTGGTAAATCCATATACAAAGGTGTGATTTAAAAAGAAATTTGTTTATAAATTATAAGCAACACGAATTAATAGTACTGAACTCAGTCATTTTGATAATCTATTTTGGCATCACTTCCAACATAAAATCCATCAAAACAGCTGTCATCTGTCATTTAACAAACACTTGAGCAAATTGTTTTTCTCTACAAATTTCCAATTTCTATTTTGATAAAAGAAATTTGTGATAAGAATTCCACATTTTTTGTGAAAAGAAAAAAATTCTTTTCTTCATGACTCGTTTTTGGTAATTTTATTTTTGACAAATCGGCTGATTTACCAGTTGATGGATTATCAATACGCACCCGTTCCAACAATGATGTCCAGCGGCGATATGCACAACCGCTGCTGGGGCGGCCGGGCTTGGTGTGTAAAGGTTTGTTAAAAAAATCCAATTCGATATTTGAATAAAAGAAAGTGGAACACACAAATTTGCTTTATTTTCCAGGATATTTGCGGCATTGTGTGCGCAATCCTAACGTGGATGTTAATTCTATTTGCTGAGTTTGTTGTGATGCGTGTGATCCTTTTGCCCAGCCCCAATGTGATATTTAGAACAATTAATATAATTATATTTCAGTCGTTTGCATTCCTTGCATTTGCATCACATGTACGGACAATGTTGTCGGATCCGGTGAGTCCTAAAATCACTCTACCGAGTTAACTGTCATCAATAAAGTGTCCGTATTTCAGGGAGCAGTTCCGCGCGGAAACGCCACCAAAGAGATGATCCTTCAAATGGGCTATCGAGAAGGGCAAATGCTCTTCAAATGCCCCAAATGCTGCAGCATCAAACCAGATCGAGCGCATCACTGTTCTGTTTGCCAGCGGTGTATACGTAAAATGGACCATCATTGCCCATGGGTCAATAATTGCGTCGGCGAGAACAATCAAAAGTACTTTGTTTTGTTTACAGTGAGTAAACATTTTCGTTTCCTTTAAGTGTCTGTAATCTAATGATTTGCTTTTCCAGCTATACATCGCTTTGATTTCTGTTCATTCCATGATTCTGGTGGTGAATCAATTCGCCGAATGTGTGAAAAGTGAATGGCGCCAATGCTCACCGTATTCACCTCCAGCGACGGTGTTTCTCTTGCTGTTCCTCACTTTCGAGGCACTGCTGTTTGCAGTTTTCACTGTCATCATGCTGGTGACTCAATTATCGGCTATTTTCAATGATCAAACAGTAATTCCTTCAACAAATCAATTTGGCTTTGTTTATATTCATTTTTTGTTTCCTATTTTCAGGGAATTGAACAACTTAAAAAGGAAGAGGCCCGTTGGGCGAAAAAGTCACGTTTGAAAAGTATTCAGTCGGTGTTTGGACGTTTCTCGTTGGCTTGGTTCTCGCCGTTTACTCAGCCATCGTGCAAGGCAAAATTTGATTCGCATTTTTATTCAGTTTGAATATTAAAAAAAAAGTTTTTAGAAATGTTTGTTACTTCGGTTTTGGTTCCACGTTTTGCAGGGGAACTAGGTATCAGTACTAAAGAAAAACAAAAGGTTGAAGTTGAGATTATCTGTTTCTCAGATCCTCGAGTTGTATTTTATGTAAAAATATTTTTTTTTTTATTATTAATTTGGACCTTTTATTCAGATTTAAGCTTAAGAACAAAACAAAACAAACTTCCGTACAAAGTGCAGCGCACTGTTCGATTAATAGATTGAACAAAATATATTTAATGACAAAATGTGACAAAAGAAAAGAAAAACTTAATAAAAAATGAAATTTATTGATGTATGTAGATCTTAAAATTGTTACTTGCTTATAGTGGCGCTACAGTCCAGGTTGGACCACGGCCTCATCCAACAAACGTCTCCAGTAAGCTCGGTCCCTAGCTAGCTGTCTCCAGTTTCGCACGCCAACTTGGTTCAGGTCTTCTACCACCTGCTCCACCTGAGTCGCGGTCTTCCTCTTCTCCGACGTCCTTCCGGATTGGATTCGAAGACTACGAGTCGGAGCATTATTTTCCATTCGCTCTACCTGACCCAACCTCTACCTGCTCGGGAGAGGACTTTGCTACTCAATTGCCTTCTAAGTCCAAAGAAGCGATTTTGCGATTAGCAAAAGTGATTCTTCGTTTGATTTCAGCGCTGATGTTGTTGTCTGAGTTGATAGCGAATCCTAGGTAGACGAAGTCCTTAACTACCTCGAAGTTAAATCTGTATATGTTGACGTTTGCTCCAAGACGTCGATGTTGGTTTTCCTTTCTTGTTGACAGCATTAACTTGGTCTTGCCCTCGTTAACCGCTAGACCCATCTTCCAGGCCTCCGTCTCAAGACTCAAACGCTCCACTGACATCACGCTGTGTTCTTCCAATAATGTTGTCGTCCGCGTATCCTAGGAGCTGGACGGACTTTTGAAAGATTGTGCCTCTGCTGTTGACGTTGGAGTTTTGTACAATCTTTTCAAGAATGATGTTGAAGAGATCGCATGACATCGCATCGCCTTGTCTAAAACCTTTAAATTGTTATCTTTGCATTTTTCTACCCTCCGAGTTGTGTAAAATAATTTGTCCTGCTTGAACTCTGAAAAAATATTTTTGCAACTGAAACGAAAGCTTCTCATTGGGGAGATCCCCAATCAAATGACGGAAACGTCGAAAAAACTTGACATATTCCGGAGTTTTCAAATACGATTTTGTCGAATGTCGTTCCGGTTCCTCATTTCCTCTATATTTTTACCCGACACCATGTGAAAGTACGGTGATTTGTTTCTTCAACTCCAATTTTTAAGTCTACAACTTTGCAACTCATTGAGATTATATTTCCTGAATAAAGTCTCTAGAGTTCAGGACAGGTTCCATTTGGATGTAGAAAGGGGATCAATTTTATTCATTTTGGGCTTTGCCATTTTGATCGCGTTTAAATTCATGTATACGTTCAGCGTTACCACTTGAAAAAAAGGAACCGAAATAGATTTTAGGAAAAAGCGATGTAGTTTGAGAGGAAGAGAACAGTCCCTCGCATGCACTCTCCAGTTTTGGCATCCGCAGTCACTTGGTCCTTGTTCAAAATCTTAAATTTATCCAACAAAAGAAAAATTACTTTAAACAACACAGGAACAATTTTATTATATTATATGTTGACTCGATGTTGACTTGATGTTGACTCGTCGGTGGTTCGTTAACAATTAATTTAAATAGAGACTAAGCAAAATCGAACAAGTCAATATCGTAACATTTAAGAAAAGAGAATTGAGAGTTTACAGTACTTTTAGAGAGACATATATTGGTAGTTAGAATTAATAATGCAAATAGGGTAAAGTATGTTTGTTTGGCAGAAGGCCGGACATGTAACAATTTTAATATTAATAAGATTAAATTAACAATAAACAGTACGGAACATTCAGCCCCCCCTGAAAGACACAGTTCTTTCAGTAAATGGTAGGGGAGCAATTTTAACAATTGGTCTAACATAGTCCCCAGTTTGCGTGGAAATAGTTGCCACTCGAACTCGCTCATCTTTTCCTCGATGGACTTCTTTGATTCGCCCCAGAATCCATTTGGCAGGTGGAAGATTTGAGTCCTTGAGCATGACTACATCACCGGGTCTAAGGTCGGGTTTGACACCTTGCCATTTTGGTCGTTGTTGCAAAGAGGTTAAATATTCGGAATGCCACCGTTTCCAAAAACCTTGTTTGAGTGACTGTAAGAGAGACCAATTAGTAAAAATATTCTGATCATCGGTAGAAGGATGAGGTATAGAAGTGATAGGTTCACCAATCAAAAAGTGAGCCGGACTTAGAGCTATCGGATCCATATCCGATGTTGGCCACATTGGCCTGGAGTTCAGCAGCGCCTCGATTTGTGTGAGGAGAGTGTACATTTCCTCATAAGTCAGCCTATGATCCTTAATGATTCGATGTAAGTGAAATTTCACAGACTTTACTCCCGCCTCCCATAGTCCACCAAAGTGAGGAGAGGCAGGAGGAATGAAGTTCCAAGAAATTCTATCCTTAGAGAGGTGATCGATTACGATGTCATTATGCTGCTGGCTCAAGAGTAGGTCGAACATTTCATTGAGACACCGTTTAGCTCCATGGAAATTTGTCCCATTATCACTCCAGATTTCCGACGGTTTACCGCGACGCGACGCGAATCGATCAAGAGCAGCGAGGAAAGCCTTTGTAGAGAGGTCACTTACCAGCTCAACGTGTATGGCCTTTGTTGTGAAACAGACGAATAACGCAATATAAGCCTTGGTAAATTTCGGATTTCGCCCACGAGCTTGTCGTAAGGTTATAGGACCTGCGTAGTCTACACCAACCTTGCTAAACGGACGCGAAAACACTACACGCTCTGCCGGCAGGTTACCCATTAGTTGGGTCGAGGTTGTTTTTTGTTGTCGAAAGCACGAAACACAATTATGAACTACCTTTCGCAGCAAATTCCTACAGCCGATAATAAAATATTCTTGTCTTAAAATGGCAAACAGAAGAGAAACACCTGCATGACAATGTGAATTATGGAAATGTTCGACGATAAGTTTTGCTATGCGGGTGTTTTTGTCGAGGATAATTGGGTGTTTCATTTGCAAAGACACATCCGATTCTTGGATACGACCACCGACGCGTAAGAGTCCTTGGTCATCAACAAACGGAGCTAAGGGTGCTAATTTATTGCCCTTTTTGAGACCCTTACCACTTTTTAAATTGTTTATTTCCGACGAAAAACTAAGTGTTTGGTGAAAACTGATAAGTGTGGACTTGGCGTTATAAAGTTCGAGAGACGACAAAGCCAACGATTGGGGTTTAGAAGAAAGGTTTTTCAAACTGTCTAATACCGATTTTTCATAAGCACTTAATATTTCATCGTTTGCAAGTTTTTTCTTCACGGCAATGATTTTGCGGATATTTGACATATATCGAAATATCGAAGCGAGTACACGAATGGATTTTAGAAAACTAGACGAGTCATCAATTATTTTGCAAAAAATGCTTTTACGGTCTAGTTCTACGAGAGCACAAGTCGTTATCTTTTTTCGCACTTCCAAGCTTTCTGGTTGAATATTGTCGATAGAATATTCTGATTTTGGCCACTCATATCGTTCCTTTGTGAGCCACACTGGACCGTTCCACCATAACTCATTTTGAATCAAATAAGTGGGTAGAACTCCACGAGAGGCACAATCAGCTGGATTATGTTCGGACGGTACATGACTCCATGATTCCCTAGGTATTGTAGAAAGTATCTCAGATGTACGGTTCCCGATAAAAACTGACCACCTCTTTGGCAAGCTCGAGAGCCAATGTAGAACGATTGCAGAGTCAGTCCAGGCGAAGACCTTAATGTCTTTATCTTGTAAAGATGTTTTAAGTTTCGTTACTAAACGCGTTAGTAAAACTGCTCCACAAAGCTCTAGACGCGGGAGTGAAACGACCTTGATGGGAGCCACCTTGCTTTTCGCGGCAACAATTTTGCTCGTTATGCTTCCGGATGAATCTATACTTCTGCAATATATGACCGCCGCGTAAGCATCGAGGGATGCATCACAAAACCCGTGGTATTCAATGCTATTCCTTGAAGTCCACATTATTCGTGGAATATTTATTTTCTCGAGATTTGGAAGATCATCGCGAATGCAGAGCCACCTTTTGGTATGCTCTGAAGATATGACGTCATCCCAGTTGTACTTTTTTCGCCAGAACTCCTGAAATAATATTTTGATACCGATGACGACAGGAGTGAGAAAACCGATAGGATCAAATATCCTTGAAGACTCTGAGAGTATTTGCCGCTTCGTTGACGATGCTTTATCATTTAAGGTTACCCTATACGAAAACGAGTCGTTTGCAGGAGACCATTGCAAGCCGAGAAGTTTCACTGAGCTATAGTCTTCAAACTCCTTAGGTGACATTTCGCGTTGTTCTTCTGGCAAGGTGAGAAGCAGAGGCCAACAATTCGTTGTCCACTTTCGAAGATTCAAGCCAGCAGATTTAAGAAGGCTAACCAATTCTAGACGGAGTGATGTAACTTCTTCGATGGAATCAGCTCCAGTCATAACGTCATCGACGTAGAAGTCGTTCAACAAAACTTCCGATGCGCGAGGATGTGTATGGGCGGAATCGATGGCAAGTTGATACAAGGTGCGTACCGCTAAAAACGGAGCACACGCAGTGCCATAAGTTACTGTCAAAAGTCTATAGTGCTTCAACGGAAGATGACTGGCCTTTCTCCAAATAATTCGTTGGAAGTCTGCATGTTCTTTAGAGACTCTGATCTGGCGGAACATTTCTTCGATATCACCGGATATCGTATAGCGGTGACGACGAAAGCGAAGACATATTGCAAAGAGGTCTCGTTGGTAGGATTTACCAACTAATAGCGATTCATTTAGAGACGGGTGTTGGTTTGAAGCTCTAGCTGAACCATCGAACACTACTCTGACTTTCGTAGTGCTGCTATCGTCCTTGAGAACTGCGTGATGCGGCAAGTAAAAGCACTTACTAGAAGACATATTTATCTCGTTAGCAGGGACTTCTTCCATATGGCCTAGGTTCAAATACTCGCCGATGAAGCTAACGTACTTATCCTTTAAATACTGACTGGTTGAAATGCGACGTTCGGTAGCATAAAACCGATTTACCGCAACCTTGAGGCTGTCACCGAAGTCTGTATATGCATTGGATTTGAACGGTAGTTGAACTATGTACCTGCCATCAGGTAACCGAGAATGATGTTTTACGAAAATGTCTTCTGCAAGTTTATCATCGATGGACAGAGTAGGTTCGATGTCAACTTCCTCAAGACGCCAGAAACGCTCAAGATCAAACGAAGTTGAAGTGTCCAAAGATATGCAGTATGAATCAACACATTTTTGAGTAGATGTGCTTGAGATTTCCATGTTTCCACAGACAACCCAGCCGAAAATTGTAGGAACAAGATCAGGCATTCCTTGTTGACCACGAACTGCAGAACCGTTTATTATGCTGAACGATTTATCAGCACCGATAAGTACGTCAATGTGCCCGGGAATATTAAAGTTCGGGTCAGCTAGAGTAAACGATTTTAAAGACTCTGTATTTGGAACCGTAGAAAATGAAGTTGGTACTAAGGATGTAAGTTTTGAAACGACATAGCACTGAATCTCAATGAAGTCCTTAGTAACACGAGAATAAATGTTAAGATGTACAATTCCATTCGTAACACCTGCTGGTGTTGCTCCAACACCTACGATGGGTATCTGTGCGTTTTTGCGAACCAATCCCAATCTCTGAACTGTATTCTCAGTAACGAATGAGACCTGAGATCCTGAATCTAGCAACAACCGAATATTTTGTAGTGTTCCTTGCTTATCATGAATGTGAGCGATAGCTGTAGGCAAAAGCGTTTGTTGAGAAGAAACGAACGAAGACAAACTATTAGCCTGAGCTACTGACGAGCAAAGCGATATAGAAGATTGTGTTGTAGGTACCGAATTTGATGCTGATGAACTGGTATTGATATTCGAAGAAACAGGAGATGTAGTAGCGTTTGTTGGAGCTTGTATGTGAACGAGTGTGTTATGTCGCGAGTGACAAGTTCTGCACCGGAACTTACTACGACAATTTTGCGAAGAATGACCAGGACGTAGACAGTTAAAACATATGGAATTTTCCTTTACAAATGTACGACGTGCGGTGATGTCAAGCAACAAAAACTGTGGACATTGGCTTAAAACGTGATCTGATTTACAACTTGGGCAACTGGGGCAACTTGGTCTCGATTCCACGAAGTGCGATTGAATGGGCTTAGGATTTTTTGATCGAGATGAGGTTGAACGAGAAAGTGATTGCGCAGCTTCTAAAGCATCACACCGCGAATTCAAAAACACTAAAAACTCCCCGATGGAGGTGTCTGACCTTGCTCCTACCTCAAGTGCCCAAGCTTCTTTAGTATCCTGATCTAATTTTAACAATAGAAGATAAATGACCCACGGATCACGCCAAGTTGCTCCTAAGGCGTCTAAGCCGCGAATGGTTTCATCGGCTGTGTCGGCTATCTTACGAAGAGAATGTATATTAAACGTGTTGATGTTTGGAATCGAAAGTAGGTTTTGAATGTGTGATTGTATCAGGAAGTTAGGACGGTCATAGCGCTTTTCAAGTTTCTCCCAAGCATCAGTAAAATTTGAATCAGAAACCTTGATATCGCGGATTAGATTTGCTGGATCACCTCGCAAATATGATTTTAAATAATGAAATTTTTGTGTCGGTGTCAATTCAGAATTGCTATCGATCGATCCAATAAAATGATCCCTAAAGCTAGGCCATTCTTTATAGTCTCCCGAAAAAACCGGTATGGAAAGCTTAGGCAGCGCTATGGAACACGTGGACCTTTTTGGTTCATTTAATTTTTCTAAAAATATAGCCTGTTGGTTAGCTAACCTATCTACCACCGATTCCGAAGCACTAGTTAAAGCACGTGTTTGTTCTAATTGTCTTTCGCGAATAACTTTTGTCAATGTCGAGTGAGCCAAGAAGTATTTATTTTCGTAGTCGCAGAAATCATCATTTGGATCTACAAAATCATCTTCTTCCGAATGATTATAAAGATCATCTGTCAACCTTACAAATTTCGTCCAAGAATCCTCAAGATTCTCCAAACGAGTCTCAAGAAGCTCCAATGACACACTATTCTCCAAATTCTCAACGAATGATGCTGCCCGAGTCAAAAGACCTTTAACGTGACCACGCTTTGCCTTTATAGCATTCATTTTATTAATTTGTATATAAGTTAATCTCAATTAAATATTCAAATCAGTCACGAATAAATTAATTCAACTTCAATTTAAACGATGGAATTGCACGTGGTTTTTGTGCACGAATTCACAATTTTTTGTTTAGCCTTATTGTTCGCACTTCATATAAAAAAATCATACATATGTCCAATTTTGGATTTATAACGAAATCAACAAAAAATCGCGCAAAGGTTCATTTAATCGGTTCGAAGGACCATGTTCAAAATCTTAAATTTATCCAACAAAAGAAAAATTACTTTAAACAACACAGGAACAATTTTATTATATTATATGTTGACTCGATGTTGACTTGATGTTGACTCGTCGGTGGTTCGTTAACAATTAATTTAAATAGAGACTAAGCAAAATCGAACAAGTCAATATCGTAACATTTAAGAAAAGAGAATTGAGAGTTTACAGTACTTTTAGAGAGACATATATTGGTAGTTAGAATTAATAATGCAAATAGGGTAAAGTATGTTTGTTTGGCAGAAGGCCGGACATGTAACAATTTTAATATTAATAAGATTAAATTAACAATAAACAGTACGGAACAGTCCTTGTACCGTAGGTTCGGTCTTCCCCTTCGTCTCAAACCTGGGGGCTGCGAGGAGAAGACTTTTTTGGCTGGAGCGTTGTCGTCCATTCGGTCGATGTGGCCGAACCAATGTAGTCGCCTTTTCTCGGCTTTCTGGACTACATCCACATATTGGTACAGCTCGTACAGTTCTCAGTTGAACCTTCTTCTCCATTCGCCATCGTCGCATACGGGACCGAAAATCGGTCGAAGATTTTTTCTTTCGAAAGCACCCAGTATCAATCCCCCTTTTTTACTCATCGGCCAGCAGTCGGCGCCGTAGAGAAGGACTGGTAAAATCAAAGTTTTGTATAGCAGACACTTTGTCTTTCAAGTGAGGAACCCAGTTATTTTGCTAAATCGAAGCAGCAGCGGTTTGCTAGGGTAATTCTTCTTCGGATCTCCACGGCGCGGCGGTGGGCAGATGTTGCTTTGTTTGTTGATGGTTTGTACTTTGTTTTGTCCTCATTCACTTCAAGACCAACGAGTTTCGCCTGTTCTACAATCGCTGTGAAGCCCTGAAGCACAGCTCTCTTGGATCGACCGATGATGTCTACGTCGTCCGCATAGCCTAGGAACTGGGTGGATTTGTCGAAGATAGTGTTTTCCGTGCTCACACCTGTCTTGCGGACTATCCGCTCCTGGCCTATGTTGAAGAAATCACATGACAGCGCATCTCCTTGTCTAAACCTGCACATGTTTGAAGCAACTCGGAGGAGCTGTTACCCATTGTATTGTTTAGTGTCATGCGGCACAGCTGGATCTGTTTGTTCGGGATCCCGAATTCAGACATAGCCATCATAAGCTCTTGGCGGCGGATGGTGAGTTTCGACTTGAAATTCGTTGGTTTTTACCAGGATTTGCCTCAGTGCGGCCTAAAGCTACACTGATACGTGCCGATTATTGTGTTGCAGAACGGTTTAAGCCGCTCAAACAGTACGTTGGATAGGATTTTGTATGCAACATTAAGCAGGAATATGCCTCGATAGTTTTTGCAAGACATAGATGAAGCTTATCGACCAGTCAGACTTGTTATTTTTTAGCTTTTGGATGTCTCTTTCTACCTATTCTGTGCTGGGATGATTAGGTTACCTTCGCTGTTTCTAAGAGCCCCCGCTCTGAAACCAGAAGCTTATTGCTTTGACCTTTTAAAGAAACGTCGGGTGTTGTTCTTGGCCCGAGAATCCTCTAGATCTTTGAGCTGAGAACTGCGGATGCTCTTTTCTTTCTTCACTCGCAGGGTCTTTTCTCATTTCTCCTTTTTGTTCGGTACGCATTTTCCGTCTCTCTTTTCAATAACGCACATTCATCAATCATCATCATACCACGGGTTCTTATTCGAAGGTGGCTGGTAACCTATCGTCGTCTCGGCTACATTTTTAATTATTTCGCGATATTGTTTCCACAAGGAATTTCGGAAGACGGCGGAGAGTTGCTCACTCAGGCGCTCACTGTAGTGGGGAATGCTAAGGCAACCCATGTTGAAGTTCTTTCTTTGTGCCGCACGTTTACAAACTCTCAATGCGTAGTCCGTTGTCTTTCCGGGTCTGGTTACCAAAAGAGGGTGGCCAATTCCCGAGGCTCTGCCTATCTCTCTTATAACTTCGTGTTTTTTTTTTTTTTTACTGTGGAGGGGTTGTTATGTTAGCCCCTCGCAGTAACCTCCAAATTTGTAGAGCCGTTTTTAAAGTGCTTCTGTTTCTCCGTTTTGTACTCGCGCTTACAAGTTACATCTAGTGATATAATCAGTACCCGGTGGTTACTACTTGGAGGTAAAGTAAGCACTTGGTGTGTGGGAAAAGATACAGCATATGCCCCCATATGCCTCAACACCCAACTACCCCACAATACCCAACCACTTATGTTGTAGAATTTTATAACTGTTGTCGAGGAAAATTGTGAGTAAAAACGATTTGAAATTGCGGGAAAATATTTGCGAATAATTAAAATTTTAACCAATATCTCGGCTACCAGGCCTTCAAAAAAACCATTTTTGATGAATAGAGTTCGACCAACCCTCTTTGTCTGTATCATTCGATGGGTTTTGGAAGAATTTTTTTTTCTGCCCAAAATTTTGGCAAGGGGTTAGTAAGCCCATGATATTTTTCGAAAAACATGAAGAAATCGGTTTCGCTAAATTCAACATATTTAAGTTTAAGTAAGTTCTGAGCTTACTACTGAAAACCAAACTCAATTCTGAGCTCTGCTTGCGGAGATATTGCATCAGAAGATAGTCTTAATATGGGATTACAATCCCAATCCGAGTGAAGTAGAAGGTGCGAAGTAGGAAGTAGATCTTCATAAATCGAAGTAGATCTATTTCGAAAGGAGTAATGTGGTAACGCTGCCTATGTTGCGTTTATCAGTGATGGCAATATAGTCTTAAATTTAGCACATATCCTCATTTGCGATTTCCGGTTTCTTCTTTACTTTTCTATTATCGGTTCGCTATTACCATTTTCATTTAGAATATCCGGTTAATATGGTTTTGGTTTCCGGCTTGCCACACACGAAATTAATGTAACTTCCGTCTGAGAAGAAGTTGATTTAACCTTCATTATGTAACTTCACAAGTTTTAGTTTAAAAAAGGTATGAACCTGCATAGGTACCTATACCTTTAATACCTGTTGCTTAAATTATTTCTTCTAACTAAAAAATGAGTAAATAAAAAAATAATAATTTATCTAAAAAGAGGCATGTGCAAAATTAAGAAAAGTTCCCCAAAAAATCAATGATTTATTATTTTGTATCTTGGAAAATCCCCACAATTTTAAAATTTCTTTTTTTTCGCTTACGAGAGCCATGTCTAGCCCGTTTTCAAAAAAATTCGTATTTCTTTTTTCCATAATAAAAACTGCAACTCAGAAAAACCACCGCACACCGGTATGATCTCAAAAAAGATATCTTTTTTTTTTCAAATTCCTTGCTGACGTTGACCATGCGTCGTCGTCGTGACGCTGTCGCCTGTAGCGTGAAAAAATAAACTCATCATTTTCCATCAGCCAGTCTCACATTGGTCCAAAGAGAGAGGACATTATCCTCAGAATAGAATACACCAAAAAGCAAAAGAGAGTCTCTGAAAATGAGGAGGAAATTTTCCGAAAAATACAATTTTCCCGACACCACAATTTTCTAAGTTCTCAGTCTGAGAAAAACTATCGGGGCTCCAGGTAGACGCTGGACGTGTTCGCTTAAACGAAATTAATTTTATTTTAAAAATTAAAAAAAAAAATTGTGTCTGTATGTGTTTAGTTCTTGTATCTTAAAAAAAGAAGTTCCAATATTCGAAGATATTGAAACCCAGACGGCGGTTATAATTTTTAAATTAGTTTTCCACTTTTCAATTTCGAAAATTGAAAATTCCCATTTTTATCTTTGAATGCAAAAATATAGAAAAAGAAAAAATAAGAAATACCAAAGATATGTGAGAAAATTAAGTGAAAAAGTTATATTTCTGTCTGTGAGCTAATTATAGTTTTTTTTGTGTGTTGCTTCTAAAAATTAATTTTCAAAGGAAAGCCAAGAAAATAAAAATAATTTTCAAAATTTAATTAAAAGAAAGAAAAGAAAAAAAACATACAAAAGGTAAAGTGAGTGAGAAAATCGTGAAAAGAATAGTTTTTTTTTTGTGTCGAGTGTGTTTTCGAAATATTTGGATTTCCTGTGAAATCAAATGGATTAACTTCTGTTCATACAGGATACGGATACGACACGGATAAATAAAATGGATAAAGCAGCGCACGCATCAGGTAATGGCGATAGAATGGGGCGCTTATTTGAATGTATTTGTGTGTTACGCAACAAATTATTCCAAAAACAAAATAGAATATATTTATCCAACGGATTTGTGTGCTTAGGCCCGGCATATTATAGGGTAGAGTTTTGTTTGTTTGTCAGTTTTGTTCACTTGCTGTGTTTCAGTTGTAAATTTTACACAACGATGTGTTGTGTTAGTCTATTGAAGATTTTGAAGAAAAATACAAGAGTAATTTTTTTTCATGGTTTTATTTTGATTTCAAAGTGACATTACTATTTAAGATGGAACGGAAGTTAATAATCCTCAAGAAAGGAGATCCCCTGAACTGCACCAACTACAGAAGTATAAGACCCCTTAACATCGCCCACAAGTTCTTGTCTGCTGTGTTGTGTGAACGTGTGAAGCCCTTCGTCAACAACCTGATAGTGTGGCTTCAGGTCCGAAAAGTCCACCATCGATCAAATAGTCACCCTACGGCAGATGTTGGAGAAGACCCAGGAACTTTAAATCGATACCTACCACCTTTTCATCGATTTCAAGGCCGCGTATGACAGCGTCTATAGAGACCAATTATATAGAGCAATGTCTAGTTTAGAAAACGTCGTCCGTCTGTGTAAGATGACAATGGAAAACTCACGTTCCATCATGGTTGGAAAAAACCTAACGGACGCATTTGATGTCAAAAAAGGTTTTAGACAAGGCGATGCGCTGTCATGCGATTTCTTCAACATCATTCTTGAAAAGATTGTGTAAATATCCAACATCAACACCAGAGGCACAATCTTTCAGAAGTCCGTTCAGCTACTAGGATACGCAGACGACATTGACATAATTGGAAGAAAACGTGATGTCAGTGGAGCGTTCGTGAGTCTTGCGACGGAGGCCAGGAAGATGGGTCTAACGGCTAACGAGGGCAAGACAAAGTAAATGCTGTCAACAACAAAGGAAAACCAACATCGACGTCTTGAAGCAAACGTCGGCATATACAGGTTTAAATTCGAGGTAGTTAACGACATCGTCTACAACACCAGCGCTGAAATTGAGTAGTAAAGTCCTCTCCCGAGCAATTAAGTTACACTCTACAAAACCCTCATCATCCCGGTCGTAATGTATGGTGCAGACACATGGACCATGACAACATCCGATGAAAACGCTTTGGGCTGCTTCGAGAGAAAAATTCTTCGAGTGATTTTTGATCCTGTCTGCATAAATGGAGAATGGAGACGAAGATTCAATCAAGAACTGTACGAGCTGTTCAGCGACACTGACCTAGCCAAAAAAGT
Organism: Sphaerophoria taeniata; assembly: GCA_943590905.1. Classification (NCBI taxonomy): domain Eukaryota; kingdom Metazoa; phylum Arthropoda; class Insecta; order Diptera; family Syrphidae; genus Sphaerophoria; species Sphaerophoria taeniata. Next base: position 15,931,309 of record OX016540.1, on the reverse strand, counting down.
CAGGGTCCAACGACTTAGATGGTTGTGTCATGTATAGCGAATGGAAAATAATGCTCCGGCTCGTAGAGTCTTCAAATCCAATCCGGAAGGACGTCGGAGAAGAGGATGACCGTGACTCACGTGGAGCACACAGGTGGTAGAGGACCTAAACCAACTTGAAATACTTATTTTAGTCAATAAGTGACATATGTCTTTGAAACAACAGAATCTGTCACCATGATCAATAATAAACGTACAATAAGCATGGAACCGCACTTCCTATAAAACCGAAAAACTCAGTGTAGCTGTCCTGTATGTTTTTTTGAGAAAAAATAAATACTTCAAGTTCCATCCATCTGAATCTCAAAATAATTCACCGTCAAGAAGCGGCGCAGCATGCATGCAGATAAAAAAAAGTATCTTCCCTGCACCAGTGTCTTGAAGACAAAAGCAACAACAACAAAAAATACGGGAAATCTTAATATAGAAATAGATATACAGACAAGGTACCAGCAGCTCCATCCAATATTGTGACAGCCTCCAAACCGGGACTATAAAACGGGACGTTCAGACAATTTTAAATTTATACACAAATTAAAAACAAAAAAGGATATAAACAAAATGTTGTGCGCTAAGAATAACAGAGCACGTTATTATTTTTGTGTTACTCAAAAAGTTTACACAGACGAGTTTAGGTGCCGTCGCGAAAAACGAATTGCAAAGATACTCAAACACAAAAAATACTAATTTTTGCTCAAATTTTATTTATACATTTTCACACACTGCCAGGAACTATGGGAACATGTTTTTTTTTTTTTTACTTTTTGTTGCAGATTAATTGGAAAAGAGTTCTGTGATGAATATTGTGACACGCGATTAACAGCAAGATCTTTTGTTTACGTAGAAATATATTTTTATGTTTTTTGTACTTTTCACGATTTTTCGATTTATAATCGCCGCACAAACGATGTGGGATTTTGCTTAGAAAATAAGAAAATTGTGGGAAAAATTAATTTCAACACTTTGTGATCGTTAACTCAATCACATTATGATCCGCTCGATTCCTTCAAATTGATGGGGCTATAAGTTCATAATTACATTTTTTAACTTGACCGATTTATTGGGATCATAATTCGAATGCCAACACTGACAGTATCCACCTGTTTCTATGTTAGAAACGCTATTTTCGAAAGGCTTTGCTACATCACACAGTCATAGTCATAGTGGCAGTTAGTGATGAGTTGAGTGTGACTAATGTCAAATCGTATTTTTAAAAATTATGTGTTGATTGTGCACGAATTTGTTTCATCTACAGCTGCGATTGGCAATTGATGTGAACAACAAATTCACAACAAATGATGTGAATAAATTTGGCACAATTTTGAGGTAGAAAAAAAAGATAGAAAATTGATTAAATTTAAGATTATTCGAAAATCAAGATCGACTGATAGAGAAATTACTAATTAATGTTTATGTCTTGTTGCGCAAACAAAATTTATCCCACAAACACTTATGCGTATAGCTGATAGGTGTATGTACCTACCTTCGCTGCGGGTCGGTTGGTGGGTTGGAAATTTTGTGGGATATTTCGTATAGAAAATAAAACAAAATTTAAGTTATTCTTGCATCTGTTCTGTGTTGTTTGGTTGTCTCTGATGAGATATTCACGGATAAATTTTAAGTATTTTTAGATCGTTGAATATGCAGTCGGTGGCGCGGCACGATGCATTTTGTGGATAAGAAAAAATTCGGTAGGTTATGCTAGGAAGAGAATTTGTGTGTTGCGAGATATGTAAAATGTTTATGTTCGATTAAGAAATTAGAGGTACTATTTTGCTTTTTGAAAATTTTTAATAGTTGAAAAATATTAGCTGGGGTGGAATCATGTAAGGTGATTGGTGATCGGTGATAGTCACAAATCACAAATTTTGTCTACGTAAGGTGATAGTCACAAGTGATAATCACCAATTTGCTACTTTTTCTTGTGACAGCTATTTTGTTATCACATTCATATAAAATTGTACGCCCTTTCATTTGTTTTGAATATTTTGCCAACTTTTCTAACAAAATGAAGATGCCATTATTTAAAAACAAAGGAAGATAATGGAAAGAGACAAAATAACTTAATACCTAGAGAGGTTCGATTAGTGAAACGTGAACAGCCAAATAGAAAAAATATATTCGAACTAAAAAATGCAAAGAAACTTTTGTGTTTACAAAGAATGTTTGCTTATATTTTGTTGAATGTCTTATCAAATTAGATAGCTTTACAAAAAAAAAAAAAATTTCGTGCTACAAAGGAAACTTTTTCGTATGTATATCCTTCGGATTTTAGACTTTCCACCACTCTGATCGACACACATTTTAGATTCCCTCCGATTGCTAAAGATAAACACATTTTATATTTCTTTTATTCTCTTGCAATGGATATTTACTTACATTTTAATTATTGCTTTGCTCAGAAAAAGTATTGTTTTGAAATTTGTAAACAAACCACAATTCAATTACAACAACATTCTATAGCTTAATGTGTAATGTCAAAACTTGGTGTTTGTATATGAAATACCTAGTACTATCAGGTTTTCCTAATTCTATGTTTTCCTTATTCTCTGTTCCGCCGCCGTTTCTTTTTTAATACCAACTCATGTTATAAAATGCTTATAAATAGTGGCGCCACAATCGGTTGCTTTTTTGCCATATACATACCAAAGATTTTTATTTCAAAATTGAAACGTCAAACGTTGTTTGTGGAAAGTGGTGCCAAGCTTCGAATAATTTTTGGTGATCACATTACATAGACGGAAAATAAAATGTGATCACATTTGATAGTCACCAATGTGATAGTCACAAATCACCTTACATGATTCCACCCCTGGAAGAGAGCTGAAAACAATAACGAGCAAAAGAGTTCAGCAGATTTGTCTGCCTCTGTTTCTTCGCTTCTATAGCCTGACCCTAGACCGTTTGATAGATAAAGTTCGTTTCGCTTCAATATGATATATGTATATCAAACAGGAGATACAGCTACTGAAGTATGATTTGATATCATCTTCGGAAAGATCCTAAATTCACAAACAAGGCCAACTTTTATTTGCAAGACATTTCTTGAAGCTAATACAGTGCCTTGCATAAGTATAACCGCACGTGAAAAAATGCATTTTATAGAAAACCTACAATAGGAGTGACTCCTTACTTTTTTTTTATTGAGTTGCATCACTGATCAAGCAAATTGAGAAAAAAATAAAGTACCGTTATTATCGTTATTATTACCGTTATTCGAGTAAGCCATTTGGAATAACCAGATTTTAGTGTAGATTAATAGAAAGTCACTTACGGTTTTCCAGTCCCCATTCATGTTTTGACGGGCAAATTCCCATCTTTTTTGTTTGTGGGCTGCTGTTAGATCTGGAGCTATCACCATTTTGCCCCGAACAATCACTTTACTGCTTTTTAAAGCAAGAGAAACGGTTGAATTCGAAACTCCTAAACCCAATTCGTCACGAAATTCCGGCAAAGAATGCACCGAATTGGATGCAGCATTGATTAAACGCCTCTTGTCGCGACGTGTTAGCTTCTGCGGACGTCCGGGTCTTATTTTTGTCCCATAAGATTCTGGATCTTTGAAAATATTTCGAACAACACGATCCGATCGTGAAATTCGTCTTCCAATAGCCCTAAGTCTTAGGCCGGTTGGCCGAAAAGCCAAGATTATGCGTTTTTCAATTTCGCTTAAATGCGTACCACGTGGCATTGTTGTTTTTTATTTGAAAGCACTTGACTGAATGCAGCTTCAAAGAGATTTGCATTGTGCGGTTATATTTTTGCGATACATCAAAATCTGTTTTTAATTTTTAACACCAGGAGAGGAAATAACGGTACTTTATTTTTTTTCACAATTCGCTTGATCAGTGATGCAACTCAATACAAAAATAGTTAGGAGTCACTCCTATTGTAGGTTTTCTATAAAACGCATTTTTTTCAGGTGCGGTTATACTTATGCAAGGCACTGTATTATAAACGGTCCGCAATCTAACGTTTTTTTTTCAACTAGTGCTTATTTCATGAATGGTAACACTTAGCTTATGTCTGATTTGATATATAATTAGTTTTATCTTTCCGCTGAACGAATATAATTGTCTATACTCTTGAACAACGCTGGGAAATATTGCGACATTACATTAAAAATCATGGTAATGTTGCAGAATGTGTGCGAAAATTGCGTGCGGATTTTAGAAGAAGAGAAGCACCGTCAGCTCCGTATGTTCGTTATCTTGTGAAAAAAGTGAAAGAAACTGGCATCCTCATCGATAAACCAAAGCGTGAAAAGCCAAAAACACCCAAGAGTATTGCTACTGTGGCAGAAAGTGTGCGTGAAGCGCCATCAACATCAATTCACCGTCGTTCTCGACAATTGAAGATTTCGGAGACATAATTGAGACGAATTTTGCATAAAGACCTTGGTATGACGCCATACAAAGTCCAATTGGTTCAGGAGTTGAAGCCAACTAACCATCCCATGCGTTTTCGCTTCGCTTAGTGGGCCTGCGATCGACTTAGAGAAGATCCTGATTTTGCCAAAAAAAATCATCTTTTCAGATGAAGCTCTTTGATCTTGGTGGGTATGTAAACAAGCAAAATTGTCGCATTTGGGGCACGCATACATTGAAAGCCGATACACCCAAGACGAGTCACTGTTTGGTGCGGATTTTGGTCCCGAGGCATAATTGGGCCATTTTTCTTCGAAAATGAGCAAGGAGTGGAGTGGCCGTTGCAGTCAATGGCGATCGTTATCGGGCCATGTTGAACAAATTTTTGTTCACAAAAATTTAAGATGAGGATATTGGCAACATTTGGTTTCAACAGGACGGCGGCGCTACGTGCCACACAGCTGAAGCTACACTCGTTGTTTTGCGCCCTGTTTTTGAAGATCGCATTATTAGCCGCAGAGCTGATGTCGTTTGGCCACCTCGGCACTGCGATTTGACACCGTTGGACTATTATTTGTGGGGTGCCGTAAAATATAAGTGTTACACCGACAAGCCAGAGACAATTGACGCTTTAATAAAGGACAATATTCGTGAAACCATTGGTGAAATACAGCTGCACACAATCGAAAATGTGCTTAAAAATTGGACCGATTGTGTAGGCTACTGCATGGCCAGCCGAGGCAGCCATTTGAATGAAATTATTTTCGAATATTAACCAGAATTATTGTACTTTCAAATACTAAACTAAAGTAAGCTACACACTATCATGAAATTATGGAAAAAAATATAGGGTATGGGAAACATATCTTTTTTGTATGTATTTTCATGAATTACAAGAACTGGTCGAGATAAATAAATGAAACAACCCAAAAAATTAAGTTTTTAAAAATATTCTTTGATGCTATTAGCTTGCATAATATTGGTGCTAAAATCTGAAATCTAAACTCTCCTGGAAAAAGAGTTGAGATTCAGTCTGATTGCATATTTGCGTAGACTTAAGATTTCGAAAAAGAATAGAACATCATTATTTGAAGAATTGGAACAAGTCCATTGAAACTTGTCAGCTTCTGCAAATATTTGAGAAATTTCAGTGCTTACATCATCAGATATAGTGGTGCACCATTTAAAACTGATATTTCTTGATCGAATGAGCTATACGCTCATCTAACTTTAGTCGGATATTTTTCGTTCAACAGCCGCGATCTGCTCTTTACCTTTGGATTTATATATCCATTCCTCCTTGCCACGACCTCATATGATATACTAGTATGAAACGATTCCAAAACGTCCACCAAGCAGTCAGTCAGACGGTTATTATTTGACATTATAGAAAATTGGGTTGAGTTTGAACCTAGAAACTAAGCGGACGCTTTTTTGGTTATGCCCAAATATTGACAATGTTGACTGACAAAAATGTTCATATTGTTGCCTGGAAACAAACAAAAACTATACTGTGGACGTTGCTTAAAATAACAAGATATAAAACGTAAGGTTCAAATGCAAAAAGTAAAAAAGTATAAAATAAAAAAAATTCTATAAAAAACACGTATACGCCCGAGTGTACATTTTCCAAGAAATTGTTAATATTCAGAAAATATTTTTTTATCCATCTATCTATCTATCTGGCAAATGTCCGTAGCTAAGTGGTTAGGTGCGTTGGCTACTAAGCAGAACGTCGTCGGTTCGAGTCCTACTCGTGTCCATAAAGTTTTTTTTTCATCTTTCACGGGCACTATCTCTTGCGAAGAACTGACAAAACTTCCAGGAGTATCAATTTGTCATGAAAAAGTGCTTGACAACTTTGCCGTTTGGAATTGGCGTTAAATTGTAGGTCGCCTTAAATTCTTCACATGCACTCAGAAAATTGTTGATGAAAGTAAGCCACTTAGGCCTTGGTTCTTCAAGAGCTGTCGCGCCACTCTATTTGTTTTTTTTTGTTTTAATCTATCTATCATTTTCATTGCATCCGTAGTAAAATACAAATGGATGTATGCTAGTTTGTTTTTATGTCCGATATGGACTTCTAAAAGGCTCTCCAGACATTAATGAATTTTCAATGGTAAATACAGTTGTATTCAGTTGTATTCTAAGTCTGGCTGATTCTCCGACTTCACTTCAACTAAATATAAATAGGCTTTTTGACTACTCTAAAAGATGGTGCTTAGAAGAAAATACAGAGAAATCAAAAGTGATGGCTCAGGAAGAACTTCAAGAGAAGAATGCTGGACATATGGCGAAACCAAGTTGGAAGTAGTAAAAGAGTACCCTTACCTGGGAATAACGATAACATACAACTTAAACATGGAAAAACTTATCGAAGCTAAGGCTGACGTAGCCAGGACAGCAATTGGCGCAAACTGGAAAAAAATATTCAACAATAAGCATATTTCAACAAATGCCAAATTTGAAGTTTTTAATGCAACTGCTAAAGCTATTCTCTTCTACGGAGCACAAATCTGGGGAAGCAAAAAATTTGAGACAGTGGAGAGCTTGTTACGTTTTTTCTTACGGAAAATATTTCTTTTACCTGTGAATACACCAAAATACATGTACTACTTGGAAACAGGACTTCCAACCCTTTTCATTTCTACTCTGAAGTTAAATGCTGACTACCTGGTACGAGTTATAAGGATGGAGGACTCCAGGTTGCCGAAGATAATGTTTAAGCATGCAGTACATCGAAAATCGTTGTTTTACAAAGATTGGATTGATCATGCAGCTAGTTGTGGATGGACTCTAGACTTAGTGGATGCTGATGGTGCACAATGGAAATCGGCTCTATACGAAGTAATTAAAAGCATCGATGAAAATGAGAGGTATTCGTTTATAGAACAAGCAAGGACATCCAATGCAAGAACAATATATGCTCAGCTTAATTACAATTTAAATGAAAGAAATTACTTCAACGAAAAATATCCAAGAAACATGATAAGCAGTATTTTTAAAGCAAGAGGAGAACTATTAAAGCTCAACTATATGCCGCACAGGAACGATTTGGAAGGTATTTGCTCGCTGTGTAATATGAGGGTATTGGAAAACATTTACCATTTCATTGCTGTTAAATGTAAACTGTCGACTGATTTATTCTTCATAATTCATATACATAACAATCTTCCCCAACAAAATATTGTTTAAATTACATGGAAATACTAATATAGTTATTAATATTATAAACAATAAGGGTTGAGTAATTTTAAATTAAATGTAATATTATAAATTCATAAACTTAATTAGTTTTTCAAATTCATTAATTAATTTTCCTTCAAGGTAAAATAATGAAATCCATATTAACAGAAACTTATAACTAATTATGATTCATGTTATCAGATATATCCATCAAAACCAACTCAAAATTTAGAATATCCCCAACGACTAGGTTCCTTCCTAGTTCTTGTTGGCCTTTGATTCAAATTTGCATTCGTTTCGAGATTTGCAGCATTATTGTGTGATTGGGTGTGAGATGGAACTAGACCCTCATCATTTGCATTTAGTTTACTTGATTTGTTAAAATTTTCATTGTATATTTTTCCCGGGTGAAAATTATCTTCTAAAGTTGACAAACGCAGTTGATTTTGATGAACATATCTGGCTTGATTATTAATATTAATAAGATATGTAAACGGGCTGATAACTTTTAATATAGTTGCCGGTTTCCATTTAACAATGTCTTTAAAATGTAATCTATACAAAACTTTTTCATTGACGTTAAACTTATTAATTTCAATTTGTTTTTTCTTCAAACTTTTGTTTGAATTTGTTACATTTTTATTAATTTCCATTTTTTTGACAATGTTTGCAATAAAGTACGCGGTTTGTATGAGTACATTAATTCATTTGGTGATCTTCCTGTTGCTGTTGATGGTGTTTCCCTGTATGCTAACAAAATTTTATTTAGAACAGTTTGAATATTTTTCTTGTTAACTTTTCCTTCTATCATATATTTTTTTAAAATCGATTTCACCGTTTGTACAGCGCGTTCTGCCAAACCATTGCTTTGTGGGTGGTACGGAGGGGTTTTAAATAATTTGATTTTGTTTTGATCTGCAAAGTCTTTGAACACGCCAGAGTTGAAAGGAGGACCGTTGTCAGAGACCAATTCAGAAGGATTTCCAAAATAGGAAAATATTTTCTCCAATGCATGAACAGTATGTTGTGCGTCGGTGCAGTTCATTTGCTGGACTTCAATAAATTTTGAATATGCATCCACTAATAACAAAAATGTGAACCCTTCCCAATGAAAAAAATCTATATGCACTCTTTCAAAATGTGAGCTTACTTCGGGCCATTTTGTACTTACAACTTCTTTCGGAACATTTCGACTGACCTGGCATGTTTTACATGATTTTACAAAATTATCGATATCGCTATCTATGTTAACCCACCACACCGTACTTCTGGCTAACATCTTCATTCTAACTATCCCGTTATGGTTTTGGTGTAAATATTTTAATACTTTTTCATATAAAGATTTAGGAATTACAAGTCTATCTCCGTAATATAAACATTTGTCTTGTGTGGACAGCGATGTTCTCAAATTAAAAAATTTGTTGTCTTCGTGCTGTAAATCTACTTTATCTGACCAGCCATTCTTTACAAATTTATAAATTCTAACTAATGTAGTATCTTGTTTTATTTTGCTCGCTACTTCTTCCTTTGTTACCACCATTTCCATGGCATCCGTTAACGACATTATGGTTTCTACATTTGTCTCCTCGGGTAAAGGTAACCTAGAAAGCATATCAGCCACTGCCATTTGCCTTGCGGGGCGATATTGGAAATCATAGTCATAGCTCGAAAGTATAACTGCCCATCTTTGCAGCCTAGAAGCTGTTATATTAGATGTACCCTTGTTAGGGTTAAATATTTCTTTTAGCGCTTGGTTGTCACTGCATAGCTGAAATTTCTGACCGTACAAATATTTATGAAATTTTTGGACCCCAAAAATTACAGCCAATGCTTCTCGATGTACTTGGGAATACCTACTTTCAGATTTCGATAAAGTACTCGAAGCAAAACTTATTGGTTTTTCTTGTCCATTTATAATATGCGCAATGTAGGCCCCCACACCTTTAGGGCTAGCATCACAAAAAAGAACAATCGGTTTGTTTGGATCATAAATTTCCAAAATATTGTGCTCAAGAATAAGAACCTTAGCCTTATCAAAACATTGTTGGGCTTGCTTTGACCAAACGAATTTAATCCCTTTACCTAGAAGGTCATACAAATCTCTAAGCCTAGTAGAAAGGTTTGGAATAAAACTACTATAGTAGTTTAGTAACCCCAAAAAGGATTGTAATTCCAGCAAGTTCGTGGGACTTGGAGCTTTACGAATTGCATCTGCTTTAGCAGGATCTGGCTGAATTTTGGATTTTGAAATAATATGGCCAAGATATTTAACTTGTTTTTCAAAAAAAAAAATGCATTTTTCCATGTTGATTCGAACTTCATGGTCATTTAACCTTTTTAAAACTTTCATAAGCGTCTTTTTACAGCTTTCCCATGATTCTCCGCAAACTAAAATATCATCTATAAAGATGGCAATATTTTCTACACCCAACAGAATCCGGTCAATAACACTTTGAAAAATTGAAGCAGCTGACTTTACACCATTTGGTAACATAGTGTAGCGAAATAAACCTAAATGAGTATTAATTACAAAGTATAGTTGAGAACTTTCGGAAAGCTTGAGTTGCATATATGCACCTGATAAATCAATTACACAAAACCATACACCACCTGCAAGACTTGCGAAGATATCCTCTTTCAGGGGTAAAGGATAAAAATTTGAGACTACATATCTATTAAGCGTAACTTTACAATCTATACAAATCCTAATTTTACCCCCTGGCTTTGAAACTACTACTATGGGAGACGCAAATTTACTATACTCAATTGGTTCTAGAACCCCAATGTTACAAAGTCTTTGCAACTCTTCCCCTACTTTGTCTCTTAATTTATATGGAACAGGATATGCTTTATGGAATATTGCAGGTGTATTAGGCAATAATACAACCTCAGCCGTGAAATTTTTTATGCAATGGTTTGGCTCGTTTTTAAATAAATTTGGAATTTTTTCTTTAATTAACTCTAAAGTTTGTTCTTTTTTAGATAAATTATCAATGAGACCCACCTTATCATCTTTGAAAAATTTCTCTTTCCAATTTGGAAAGAGTCCATTCAAACCGGGCCTTCCCAAAAGTGGACTACGTAATTTATCAGACTTTATCACCACCAACTCCAGCGGACACCTTTCACCAACAGCAGAAAGACCAACCAACAACTCAATTTTTCCGATTGATTCGATTTTTTTACCTGTAACCGTTAAAAGATTTCTTTTACAAGCTTTTAATTCTACATTATTGAACTTATTTCTAAACTCATCTTCAGTTATGACTGACACACACGCCCCTGTATCCACTTCCATGTCCAAAAATTGGGTATCGGTATACACTCGAACGCTGGGTGCTTGATCCGAGATTTTATTTATTTCGGTGAAAACTCCATTTATGGATGAACTTGAATCATCGGATGATGATTCAACTGCCTCAGATAACATTCTTACGGCTCCCCGGTAACTTTTTTTATGATTGACTGGTGGACGTGCACGGCAAACCTTGGCTATATGGCCCATTTTGCCACAGTTGAAGCATTTCCAGAACTTTGCAGGACACTCGTCTACATCATGAAATTTATTGCATTTGAAGCAACTTCTCTTCGACATAGATTTTCCATTATGCCTTTGACGATTATTATAGGTGTGACTTGGGTTTTTCCAACCACGTGGATTTTTTTCGTTGTTAACGGTAAAAACTCCAACTTCTGACATATGCTTATTTTCCTCTCTGATCATTTCGAAATTTACTGCACTTTTACATGCAATTGCAAATGTAAGCTCTTTTTTTTGCAAGAGTTGTTGTCGTAACTCACTATTTTTAATACCACACACGAACTTGTCACGCAGAGCCCTTTCTTGAAATTCTCCAAATTTACAGCTCTCTGACAATGATTTCAAGGTTAAAATATATTCCTTGATTGACGAATTTCCCTGTTCAGCTTTCCAGAATTTGAAGGATTCACTAATTTCATTTAATTCAGGGTCGAAAAGTTCTTTTAGTTCCTTTACTAGCTCCGGGTATTTTTTCGTTTCGGGTTTCGTAGGTAGCAATATTCTACGTAATTGCTTTGATGCATCAGGTCCAATGTAAAGCAATAGGTACGCAACCTTTTTTGCATCGTCAATATCGTTCACAATAAAAAACTGTTGCAATCGACTTTCCCACTCATTAAAATCTGCCGTTATTAAAAACTGTTCAATTTGACCAACCGACATAGTAGCTTTCTTTAAACACTCTATTTTTATATTTTTTTCGTCTATTATACTTTCATTAGTTTCTCTTTCGTCATCACTCTCACCGTCTATCATTTGCCTTTTGTCCTCGTCGCCAATGTTAAATGTAAACGATACACACTCGTTGAGCTCTTACAATCGACTGATTTATTCTTCATAATTCATATACATAACAATTGCAATATGCCCAATGTTGCGGGAGATAAGGAGAGTTTTTTACGAGAAGAGTTACCTGCAGGAAGAAGACATAAAAATCATCTTGAATGGTGAAGACTGGGTTCGCCTATATGAATTCACTTCAGAAGCGATGTCCTACAGATGGAGAATTATAAGTGAACAATTTTAAATTTTATTTAATGTCTACTTTTTTTCTAATTAACTAATTGTTAAATTAAATTCCGTTTTAACTAAACTAAAAGTTGCAAAATCTTTTTTGATTTAAAAATCATCAATTTGTTCTCTGTATTAAGTAACTAAACTAAAAGTTGAACAACAAACATTTAAGCTAAACTAAAAGCGTTTTAAAAATCAAATTTGTTTTAACTAAACTAAAAGTTCCTATTTGAAATACTAGATACCTATATTAAAATCTTGTAAAATACAATTATGATCATAGTAATATATTAGGGGTATTCACGTAAACGCGGAAAACCGATAGAAACCGTAGAAACTGTAGAATTTTCTATCGGTAGAAATGAGCTGTCAAAATTTGTATGGGAAAAATTTTCTGCAAATCGTAGAATTTTATCTCACAAATTTGGAGCAGAAACTGCAGAAAAAAACCTGATAAAATTTATGACGTTTAATTTGGCGCTCATTTCATCTTTTCTCCAACTGAATTGACATAAGCGGAAAGTTCTCGTCAGATTAAATCAACAATTGAATGAATTTTGTTTTAAAACTACTTCTTGGGATCTTGAAGAGCAAAAATTCAAATGTAATTAGAATAAAAAAAGAATCACTTTAACATAAATTATCGAATGACGTGAATTGAACAAATTCACTTTGACGTTTAACAAACAGCTGTTTGTTTCCCTTGTTTACGCAACTATTTTCTGCTGGGGTGTTCATTTAAATCTTTTGCGGAATTTTCTATTTTTCCGCAAAGTAGAAAATTATCTCGTTACGTGAATACCTTTATTATATAAATGCAAATATTAAATTAGACACTCTGGCAGACGGCAGCATTGCCATGCCCTAATTTATTCAATTAAGAAGCCGCAAATGTAAAAACTTTATTTTATACAAGAAAAATGAATAAAACTATCTATCTATCTATCTATCTATCTATCAGTTGTATTCAGGGATGGTTCTTGTGAAAAAAGATATGCACTACTGGCTCGTACGAACTTGCTCCTGTGTTCCAAAACTGAAGTCACAAAAAATATTTAAAAATAAAAACATAAAAATGTAAATTGAAACCCACCAAAAACATTCTGTAAAAAACTAGGCAAATCTCGATGGAGCTGCTTGTTTATCTCTAAAAATTAATGAAATCTAGACAAAGTCTAGAATACAGAATTTTGAAAAAGTTTAAAAGTGTTTTTTAAAAATACAAAAAAAAAAAACAAAATTAAATTTGTTTTGAAATCAAAATATTATTTTGGCAATATATACGTACTTTCAAAAAAAGTACACTGATAGAAATATTTTTTTCGAGAAAATCTGTTAACAAAACAACGGTTCTATGGGAGGTACCATTTTGGAGCAATACAAAAATATTTGTTTAAAAAAAAATCGTAGGAGCTGTTTTTGAGAAAATTGAAACTTTTGGTTTTTGGTTAAAATATTGTATGGTGGATACCCTAAATATTGATCTTTAAAAGAACAAAAAAAACTGTTTCACGCGAATTTGTTCAATGTTCTAATTTTGAAGTCTAAGTTTGAAGTCAATCGGACCAGTCAGTGGTTAAGGCCGCTATTGGTGCGTTTACAGACAGACAGATAGACGGACGGAATCGCCGGACCCACTTTTTTCGGCTTACCTATCTATCATCGAAATGTTATATTTTATCAAAATCTCAAGCTTTTTTACGAATTGAATACTTGCCATATATTCTATGTGTCACAAGTAAAAAAGGTATGAAATAAAAAAAATTATAAAAAAGCACGTATACGCCCGAGTGTACAATTTCATTTCATCCGTAGTAAAATACAAATGGGTGAATGCTTGTTTGTTTTTATGTCCGATATGGACTCATAAGAGGCACAACAGATATTTATGAAATTTACATGGTATTTCAGTTGTATCCAGGGATGGTTCCTGTGAAAAAAAATGGAAAAACCATACGGAATAGTCGGAAAACTGGAAAAATCAAACATAGATCGAATACGATTCATCCAATTGTAGACTCTCCCATTACTTCCCGTGGAAAGTCTTAATGTTCAGGTGTAATGAGCTTATCATATTTTGCCGTTGCAGTTCCGCCTCCAAATAGGGGGCATGTAAGTTTGGGAAAGAACCTTAAGTGTACTATATTCAGCGAAATAATTTATTGGATTAGACGTTACTGACAAGAAATCATTTATGCAAACAAGGAAGAAGGCCGGTAATAGAACTGAGTCCTCGGGCAGGTTTATACTGTGGTTTTCAGACTTGAATCCATCAAATACAACTTGTTTAGAACTTTTAAAATGCAACGACACACGGTCTATCTATTCATCTATAAAAAAAAAAAAAAAAAAATCAAAAACGCATAGTTACCAAGTACTTTATTTACGAATTTAAAAGTACATACTTTACTTTTTAATGACAAATAAAAACTGAGAGTGAAATAAATCTAAATAAAAATTCAGAATTGTAGAAAATTGAGATGAGGGGTACCAATTATTAGTAAAAAAAAATTGGGGGTGCCAACCATTGCACCCGTTACGCTATTTCTATTGTTCTTTCCTAAGCTGTTAATAGTTTTTGTTCTCTTCTTTTCGCATAACACTACATTGCGTTGTTGAGAACAATCAAATTCTCTGTAGCTTATGGCTAAGATGGATTCCAAGGATTGGCTTGAGAGATCTGTTGTTAATAGATTAACTGTAACATCAACATCAAACTGCTTGTGGACAGATTCAAGCGCATGACTGCATGCTGATGGAAGCAAGCAAGTCCTTTCTACAGTTAACCTACTGACATCAGTAGTTCTGTGAAAGTTTTAAATGCTGGTCTTCTTAAGGTTGTTACTTATTTGAACCCTTCGAACAGTTAAGGTCACAAAAAGTCGAAGTAAAAAATATAAGTACGTATCGATTTTTTGAACCCGATACATAAACTTCCTTTATTGGCCGCCATAACGCTTTGCGACACCATGGAAATTTTGATCTCCTAACACCTTAGTATTTCAATACCACCGTATTTCATAATACATAATTGTTTACTATACCTGATATTAAACATTGTTTAGATAACGTTTTTTCGGTCAAATGTATTCCTCATCATTTCACCATCAAAAGAAATTTTATCGATGATTTACGAGTAAAAAAAACGTCTATTTCTGCCAAGTCAACGACTGGAAAATTCAACAAAAAATCGAGAAAGAAAAAAAAGTAAAAAGTATACAAAATGAAAATCGACAAAAATCCAAAACATTTTCAAATGGTAATTAAAAATAAAATCACAAAAAATAGACAATTGATTTAAAATGGTTTTTTCTTGACATTCACGTCAAGCTCAAAGTGTAAACAAATTTCAATTTTTAAAAATACACAAAAAAAACAACAAAATTCTGTGTATTTTTACCACAGTCTACTCAATCATAAAATTAATTGAACGTAGACGAATTTATTTTGTGAGTGCAGTTCATTTGTCACACCGCGCCAACCGGGCCATCAAACGCCATCCGATGGCTTGAAATAATATTTGCTTTTTTTCTGTTCAAAAAAAATCTAAAATAAAAATTAAATCAACTCAAATTATTTCTTTTCTAAACAATTTATGTAATCCAACCATATGTTAAATGCGAATAGAATTATGTATTTCGAATTATTCGCGAGTTGTGTTATTAGTCACTTTTGATCATTGACTTGTCTGTTGCAAAATTTTGCGAGATCAGACGGCTAGGCGAGGGGGCATCCGGTTCTGGTGCCGGCCGGTGCATCACAAAAAGATAGGGTATGTTATGTAGGATTGCAAGTCGGTTTAATTTTTCAATGGGAATTAAGGAATTTAAGCACAAAGATTAAAATAATTTCGACAGATTGATAAATTTAGGAAATGATTAACTAAGTGCCACGCCTACTTTTAGAATGTTTGATCATTGATAAGCCATAAGAAAAAAACTCTCTAGGTTTGTTCTACTTAGTGGAAGTAAACAAATAAATTGCTTTTGCAGAATCCACCCTCCAATTCGCCCTTATTGTGGGGGTGTGTCAGGGGGTGGATTTTTGTTTAGTATTTTTATAATATTTATGCAATTTTACGCAATTATATGTTCTCTCAAAATTTGTCACAGGAAATTCCTTTAAACTTGTAAGACTTGCATATGAGTTTTTATAATTCACACTTGCTGCCGACACCAGCTATAAAATGTGTCTACGTCAAATATGTTAAATGTTTCATAAACTACATATAAAAACTTTCCCCATATTATTTTCAAAATAAACGTTTGCTCATTACTCATTTCAAGTAGACCGGATACTTTATATGCGGATGAACTAAATACTTTTTGTGTTACTTCATTTTTTGAAACCTAAACAAAAAAATGGATACAATCCAACACTTCCGCATATATTTTTCTAATAGGAGCCTCCCAATTTTTCTATTTCTAGAATCTGAAAAACCATCAACTGGAAACACTGCATCATCAGCTTTAGTACCAGCAGCATCCCTATTATCCACATCGCAACCGCAATTAACATTCAGCGAAAACTCCAGCTCCCTGGTTAGATGCATTCCCAACGAACGGGCAACGTTTTTTGTCAAGATCGATTGCCCCGATGATCCGGAGATTCTTCCGCTTATATTCGAATGGTAAGAGAAGATTTTAAGAGTTATGATGAGAGGCAAAGAGTAGTTCATGAAGAGAGCAAAGAGAAAGTTGAGAAACACCGAGTGAGTAAGAGTGGAAGTAAGAGCAAATTGTTTTTCCAAAAACACGTGCTTTTTACACCGAAAAGAGACATTTTTAAGAGAATTTTTAAAGAGAATAAAATACAATTCCCTCTTCTCTTCGGTTCGGAGTTTCTGATCCTTCTCAAGAGAAAATTGTCTACGAAAGTCCCAATTTTCCGAAAAATTTCTCACTTGACGGTATATTTCTAATTTTCAAAATCCACCCGCCGAATTAGTCCAACTTTGACAATCGGCGCGAGCGTTAGAAATATCAAATCGGTGTTCCGTGTTTCAAGATCCCCCCAAAACAGTTCTTTGTTCTTAAAATATAGTTTTTGTCATAATTTAGTGTCGTTGTGAGTTTTTTTATTTTCAAAAAAATATAATTCTGTACAAAATTTGCGTGAAAGGTCAAAAATCAATCATTCTGACTGTTTTCGCTACTGTCCGGTGCGCGTATATATTCGCTGGGTGCCACGGTTGCGCTAAGTCTAAATTTAGAAAAATATCTATTTTTCTTATGTTTAGATAATAATAAAAAAAAATTTGATTGTGAAATATGTTTCTGTTTTCGCAATGAAAAGTGCAAGTCCACGTTAATTGGTCTAAAAATGTCGCCATTTTCAGAATCTCTTACATAATTGGAAGTGACGTCTTTTTTGGAATTTAATTTTGTCGGTTTTCTTTTGTTTATTGAAATTTCGAAAGTGAGAATGAAAAATTTATCATGCGAAAATTCTAAAAATAGCATTTTGCATTTTATACAAAATGCCAATTTTGTTTGATCAAAAGAGTGAAATTCAAGTAAAATAAAAATGTTCGAAACAAATGTTTACAAATTCGCGTGCATGGCGTTGTAACAAGTCGATTAAATTGTTAACATCGTTTTGAGTTTATTTGAAAATTTTGAAAAGCAGACGCGAGTTTCCGTAATCTCGTCAATTTATTCTTATTCAATTAATTTGGTGTTTTTTTTTGAAAATTTTAGGATGTGCGAGAAATTACAGATCAATTAGTTCGTTAGCTCAGAAAGTGCGATCGAAATGAAATGAGTGTTTTTCAAGTATCAACCAATCCGTTGATTGATTTTTAAAGTTTCAATTCACAAAAAATCATTAAAGTGCGTACTCAAAGAAGTTAAAGAAAATATGGGCAATGGTTGTTCGAAATGTTGCAAATGCAACGAACACAAACAAATCAACGGCACATTGTCTTCGACAGGATCGGTTTATCGAAAAAGGTATTAAATGATTTTTTAATGAAGTAAAAATAGTTTCTGAAATTTTTGTTCAGCTCGAAAATACTGAAATAAACAAAATATAATTAATTTTGAGAAATTTCTTTCTTCACCTTTTCAAAAAGAAATGATGTCATTTTTCGGAGGGAGGAATTTCTTTATTCAAGTTGACGAAAACTAGTCCAAGGGTAGACGATTTTGTATTAGCGGGACAGATGTTTATAGAAAATTTGTTTTGTTTGCTTAGTGAAAAGCGTAATTTAAATTGTTTGAGGTACATAAATACTCATACACAGTTTTGAAATGTTTATGGCATAAACAAATACAAATAAAAATTTTCGAAAACTGGTGTGTGGCGGAAAGTGAATCATGGAAATTGGATTGTGCCAAAAATGACGGTCGATTAGCTTCTTTGATGAAACATGGTAGTATCATCAATGGAAGCAGAGGGTTTCAAGATGATTACCTAGGCTGACGACGTTGCAATATCCGTATCTAGGAAAAACCCTGAAGTTCTCTCGGAACTCCTACAAAATGCCTTAAAAAGGCTAAGAAATTGGGCTAAGCATTGTGGCTTGGACGTCAATCCACATAAAACAGAACTAGTACTCCTTACGAGATGGTACGAAATTCCTCAAAATTTTCCCAGCCACGATTAAAGGAATACCCTTAAGCTTTTCCAACCAAGCCAAATATTTAGGCCTCATTTTAGACAAAAAACAAAAAAAAAATTCGCACGACTCGGTCATACGAACTTGCTCCTGTATTCCAAATACTCATACAAAAAATTTAATTCGTAAATAAAAATTTAAATTGAAATATCTACCTCAAAAAAAGATTTAATCTGAAAAAAAATTATGTCATATGATTTCTTAAGAAATTGTTGATTTTTCAAATTTTTTTTTTGAAATCGTCGGAGCGGTTTTTTTTAAAAATAATTTTTTATATACAAAATTTTTCGAAAATGTCTAAAAATTAATTTGGGTATGCAGTATTCAAGAATGTAAAACTATACATTTTATAAGTAAATTTCAATTTTTAATATTGATCCGTTTTTGAGATACAGAATTTTTTTTTAAAAAGTTTAAGAATATTTTTAAAAAATCCAAAAAAAAATTTGACATTTTTTTGAATACAAAATATTATTTGAGCAATATAAATGTACTTTCAGAAAAAAAAATTAACCTGATCGGACTTTTACTTTTCGAGAAAATCTGATAACAAAAAAACGGTTCTATGGGCGGTACCGTTTTGGAGCAATACAAAAATTTTATTTTTACATAAAATACATTAAAGTCTTAAACAAAAATTTTCGAGGAAGTTTAAAAAAAATCGTAGGAGCCGTTTTTGAGAAAATTGAAACTTTTGGTTTTTGGCCAAAAAAATCGTATGGTGGCTACCCTAAATTTTGATCTTAAAAAAAAAAATCAAAAAAACGACCCACGCGAATTCGCTCAAACCTTTAATTTTCAAGTTTCAAGTCAATCGGACCAGAGGTTAAGGCTGTAAATGCGTTTACAGACAGACAGACAGACAGACAGACAGACAGACAGACGGACGGAATCGCCGGACCCACTTTTTTCGACTTTTCTATCATCGTAATGTCACATCTCAACATTACCTCAATTTTTTTTTTTTTTACGAATTCAATACTTGCCATATATTCTATATGTCGCAAGTAAAAAAGCCTACTGTAACACTTTTTACTTGTAAAAAGGCCATAGGCTCGAAATGGGGCTTCTTCCCAAAAATAACCCACTGGCAATACACTTCGGTAATCAGACCGATAGGAGTTGTCGTATGGTGGATCACAAGGGACAAGATGGAAAATTTGAATAAACTCATTAAAGTCCAGCGGTCAGCAGGTATATGCATCACAGGACCACTTCGCTCAACACTAACAGCAGCCTTGGAGGTGCTTCTTAAGTCTTAACGTAACACCTCTTGACATCTTCTCTAAAATGGTGGCACCCAAGTCATGCGTGAGGCTTATTAGAGCCTCCTCACAATGGATCAGTAACAACACTGGTCATACTAAATACTATCTTAGACAATTTCAGATCTATCCCAGATCGCTTAGACTATACCACCCCAAAAATGGTATCCGATAATAACTTCCATGTCTCAATCCCTTCAAGATCCTCTTGGGAAGAAGAAAGACCCCTGGAAGCAAACAAGATAAACTTCTATACAGATAGTTCAAAGACCGACTGCGGCGCGTTGGAAGTGGTATCTACGCGAAACAACTGAATCTCAATCTATCATATAGACTTCCCAATCAATGTAGTGTGTTGCAGGCAGAAGTAATGACGATTAAAGAGCCACTATCCTGGCTCAAAGAAAACGTTATATCTTGATATATGAATTTTCTCGGACAGCCAAGCCGCTCTCAAATCTCTAGCGTCTGTCTCTACAAACTCTCTAATAGTCCACGACTGTCGATCATCTGGGAATGAGATGACGGAACAGTTTACCATTCACCTCATTTGGGTGCCAGGCAACAGCGACATCCCGGGAAATTGCAAAGCCGATGAGCTCGCAAAAAACGGAACACTTCTGCCTACTGTTAGACTAAGACATAACATAGTTACACCACTTGCTACATGGCAATATCTTCTCAAACAATATGTATACTCTAGAATCAACAAATGCTAGATGGTTACAGGATACCACCTGCCTAGCAACCAAACAAATATGGCCAAGCATGGACCTGAAACGGTCAAAAGGCTTGATTTCCCTGAGCAGACGAAGTATAAGCTCCACAATTGGAGTGCTAACAGGACACTGTCTTATAGGTAGGCATGCTTTGAGGCTAGGGGTCTACGCAAACGACTTCTGTAGAAGCTGCATGGACGAAGAGGAAGTGGAAACAGTACAACACTATCTATGTACATGTCCGGCACTCTCCAATAGAAGGAATAACTATCTCGGTAATGCCTTCTTCGATAATCCCAGTGAACTGGTAACGATCGACACAATATGTCTCTCTAACTTCATGAAAAGTACAAAATGGTTTGCTTAAGTTCTCTCTCTCTCATGAGTAACTTCTTTAGTGGTATCACAATGGACCCTTGAGGTCCATAAAAAAAAAGACAACAAATCCCAAAATAAAACAAAAAGAATTATTGTTTGAAGTATTTTATTAACCGTTGCTCCGACAACTCATCCACCGACGATTCTCAGACGGATGTACCAGAAAATTGTCTCGAGGTCAGTTAAAAAAATGTTCAACTGTCGTTTTTTACAAATGCGTTTATTGCATAAGACACGGCGCGCGGCGCCTCATGTCGCAGCAAATACCGCCCATTTTGCAAACTGTTTTTTTTTTTTGTTTTATTTTTCGAATCTCGTGCCAAAATATTGTCGTAAAAAATAGCTAACAATATGTTCATACGCACAAACGGAACTGAAAAAAATTGGTATTTTATTTTTGCTGACGTGCATTGGCGCCTTTAACATTTTGAGAAAAACTAAAAATCAATGACGGCAGCAGTTTATCAATGTCGTAATTTTCATTCCATTAAATTTAGAAGGAAAGTGGAATTCCATTCAACTGAATGCCTAAAAAATCAATCAATCATATTCCACTTTTATGTTAAGTTTCCTATTCCCCAAATGCTCATTTTCCAATTTGACAGTTTTTGATAGAGAACCAATTCTGTTTCACCACTTAATGTACTCTCGATTGAATCTTTCTTATTTTCAACTACACCCACAGCAAAAAATGTTCGAAACCTCAAAAATTTTACTACAACATAGAACATGTCTGCCCTACATTCTTTCTCAATTTTATTTCCGTCAACAATCAAATTGGTACCGAGCATTTCCACTTAGGAAGGGAATCTCCTCCTCCGATTCATTACTTTGTCTCTTTAAAACAAATTCATGTTCTGGTTCTGAAAACAGAACTTGGCAATTGCAAGACAAATTAAAGCGATTGAGCTTTTTATTCTTCATTGCAAAGTGGTTGCTGTTGAACTACTTAGATATTTAGGAATGACACAAATAACTTGCCGCACCACTGTCACTGCAAAATGCTTTTTAAACACTATAAGGGGCGCGAGGGGTTAAAATTAATCGCCGTCGCGTATCACTTTAGATATGGCACAAGACATTATGCTGTAATCATCAAAAACTGTCTGGACAAAATATGAAGGTAGTAATGAGCTTGTTAAAGATTGAGATGATGAAAAAAACGATTTTTTTTTATTTCTTAATTACTCTTGACTTTTTTTTCATCGATTAGATGGACTTAAAGGACAACATTTTGATTTTTTGAATACTAGCAAAAATGTAAGAAAAAATGTTACGTATACGCCCCCGAACCCTTATGCCAAAAACAATTTTCTGTTTCCTGCCAGCTCATTACCGTACCTAGATTAAAATTAATAATAACGATAAAAGTGGTAGACTAAAATGGACTGTGTTTTAGTTATCGATAATTTAGAAATTTTTCAATGAAGTTTTGAATGGTTATGTTCAGATATTTCACAATTAAATGAGTTTTTTAGATGAACGACGACTTGTTGTCAAAAAGTTAGAGTCTAATTAAAGCTATATGTTCTAGAAATGTTTAACTTACGCCTTCTTATGGAAACGAAAATATCCCGATGGGGAATTCTTTGTTTATCGTCATTATCGTCAGTTTGGTCGAAGAGGTTTCTGCCTTCATTTGCCAGACAACTGTGATCCTTTCACCGATAGATTAGATCTCGCTAATGATTATATCATACCTGGAATAGTCTTTTTTCAAGGGGCCTACTATTCATCGTTTGGCTTTTTTCTAGAACGCGACTGAGAGTTCGGAGTGGCTTTGGCTAAGGTACCAAATCTTGGACTCCTAAGTGAAATTGATTATACTATCGCCTATGCAGCAGCAGTTGTTTCAAAGTAATGATAAATGAAGAGTCTTGAAAGACTAAAGTAGGTTCTGTCTGCTTTTAGCAGCCGTCCGCAAATTTCTTTTTTCATATTGTTTATCAGCTGCTTCTAGTGATACTTGAATATTGAAAGATCACACTACTTCGAACTAGTGTTTCTCTTCTTTAATAGTTGTTCTTCCTCTGCCAACGTTTTCTGCAGTCTTAGGCACCATTCACTTGTTTTCTCTTCCCTTATGTGCAGTCCCAGGTTTTTTACCGCCTGCTTGATGTGGATAATTCAGGACTTTTCAGCTGGTGGGTTCTTTCATAAGTCAATAATTGGGTGAACTTAGCGATGATAGTCTCTTTAGTGGATTTTCCTAAGTCAAGATTAAAGAAGAAATTGCCCAATGTTCTCATATCTCTGAAATTTGGGGCTTTGTAAAGATGGTTTATGTTCAAATAAAAAATAAATATGTGAGTTTGTCGATTTGCATGGTCTGAAACCGCATTGCTATTTTCTGAATATGATTTCCGATCTTGAAGAATATATGACCACAAAATATCGGCACTCTGTGATATTTCATTTTTTCATTTTGAGAAATCTCCTTATTCCCGTGCACTTCATGAATAAGCTGGTTGAGTGATATTCTTCAGTGCAAAATGTTCATGTTTCCATTTTGGTACTGTGTTTGTGCATTCACAGCTCCTGCTTTATTGTCTTGAATTTGGACCATGTCATCATTCTTGATAACTGCAGAATAGTGCCAGTTAATGATAAACGGAAAGTAAGTCCCCATTTATTTTGTATTGCTTTTTTGTAGCAAAAGAATAACACTGTGGCTTTTCTTTTATGTGTTCTTGAACTTTCGGTTTGAAATTAAAGTGGGTCTATACTCTATCTCTGCTGACTAATCTTTTTGATGAGATTTTTCAAAAATTGGCCCTAATCACTTTGATTTTAAAAATTTATAAACACACTTTCGTCAAGAATCTTTTAATATTTTATCGTTCCTTGAGCTATAAAAATGTGCAAATAACAATTCAAAAGTTTAATGTTTATCTACATTAGAGACCGTTTACGCATCAAAAGTCTCAACAGAGATACATTTCCCAAAGCTTTAATTTCAAAAAAATAATTAATTAATTAATTAATTTCCAAAAAAAAAATATTATTAATTGTTGATACATAGAAATAAGATTATGCAGAAAAAGTCTGTGTGTTTATTAGTCTAGCCCTGGCTGCAAAACGAAAAAAAAATATCAAAGAAACAAGTGGGTGAAAAATGGTTTTAAAGAGACACTCGGGCGTATACTTGTTTTTTTTTTCAATAGATTTTTGGTTTTGTGAACCTTATCTTGTTATTTCTAATAACCTTTACCGTAGCGTTTTTGTTTGACAGTCAATATTGTCAATACATAAAGCCACCACAAAAGAGTCTTGTTTATTTCTAGATTCACAACTCGACCCGACTTTCGTGCAATAATGGCGACGAAGAGTAAGCCGAGTTAAGGACTCAAAGAACCGTCCGACTGACTACTTGGTGGTCGTTTTAGAATCGTTTTATACAAGAATTTATACAAGAATATCACATGATTGATGAAGCTGACAAGCTTAAACGTATGTTAGAATTCTTCAAATAATGATTTTTCCGTTCTTTTTCCTATCCTTAAGTCTTCTATACTGACTGTATTTTAATTTTTTTTTTCAAGTTACAGTACAGTTTCCATTGCAGCTCCAAGTCCAAATACTATGCATATGAATACCCTCGAAGAACATTTTTAAAAACTTAATTTTTGGATGGTTTTATTTATTTCTCTCAACCAATGCTCGTAATTCATGTAAGTTGGGGGGAGGGGGGGCGGCAGAGCCCCCACCAAATCGAACCTGTGGATAAGACCAGAAAATTTTACTAATCCAGTAAGCTATAATCACATACTTAAAATCTAATTTCAAGTCTGTAGGACTTTTAGTTCTAAAGTTAAGCGAACGCAAAGTTTGGCATTTACGGCACTCACTCACTCACTCACTCACTCACTCACTCACTCACTCACTCACTCACTCACTCACTCACTCACTCACTCACTCACTCACTCACTCACTCACTCACTCACTCACTCACTCACTCACTCACTCACTCACTCACTCACTCACTCACTCACTCACTCACTCACTCACTCACTCACTCACTCACTCACTCACTCACTCACTCACTCACTCACTCACTCACTCACTCACTCACTCACTCACTCACTCACTCACTCACTCACTCACTCACTCACTCACTCACTCACTCACTCACTCACTCACTCACTCACTCACTCACTCACTCACTCACTCACTCACTCACTCACTCACTCACTCACTCACTCACTCACTCACTCACTCACTCACTCACTCACTCACTCACTCACTCACTCACTCACTCACTCACTCACTCACTCACTCACTCACTCACTCACTCACTCACTCACTCACTCACTCACTCACTCACTCACTCACTCACTCACTCACTCACTCACTCACTCACTCACTCACTCACTCACTCACTCACTCACTCACTCACTCACTCACTCACTCACTCACTCACTCACTCACTCACTCACTCACTCACTCACTCACTCACTCACTCACTCACTCACTCACTCACTCACTCACTCACTCACTCACTCACTCACTCACTCACTCACTCACTCACTCACTCACTCACTCACTCACTCACTCACTCACTCACTCACTCACTCACTCACTCACTCACTCACTCACTCACTCACTCACTCACTCACTCACTCACTCACTCACTCACTCACTCACTCACTCACTCACTCACTCACTCACTCACTCACTCACTCACTCACTCACTCACTCACTCACTCACTCACTCACTCACTCACTCACTCACTCACTCACTCACTCACTCACTCACTCACTCACTCACTCACTCACTCACTCACTCACTCACTCACTCACTCACTCACTCACTCACTCACTCACTCACTCACTCACTCACTCACTCACTCACTCACTCACTCACTCACTCACTCACTCACTCACTCACTCACTCACTCACTCACTCACTCACTCACTCACTCACTCACTCACTCACTCACTCACTCACTCACTCACTCACTCACTCACTCACTCACTCACTCACTCACTCACTCACTCACTCACTCACTCACTCACTCACTCACTCACTCACTCACTCACTCACTCGTTCATGATCATCAGAATAGAACCAGTACTTCCCACAGATTTGGTACAGATTTAGGGTTTAATGGCCACATAAAGGGAAAGCTATAAAAACTAGGATAATCGAAGATCTGGAGTACCTGGTGACCCTGATAAGAACGTACAAGAGCCGAGCCCAACAAAACTATTAGAGATCAAATACCCCGGGCATACGTGTCCAAAGAACAATTCCTAATCTGTGTGGCGTATGCCCTAACAACTCACAAGAGCCAAGGCACCCCCGTATTCTCTTGTGGCACCTCATAAATGTTGACTTCAAGAGTATAAAAGCTGAAGCTTCAGCGTTCACCGAATTCAACCGGCTTATGGGAAAACCGCGCCGATCTTTCAGAAACCAAACCGTCTTAAAGAATAAATAATGAACGCAAATAGGCAATACGAAAAACTGTTGCTACTGTACAAGAATCAGAACCGGAAAAAAGAAAAGAAAGATTTGTAATACTAAAAACAAAAATGAGTGTCAAATAAGAAAATCTAATAAAATAAATCAATATGCCCACGTTTCTACAAAAAAAAGTGAAATCCTACCAAAAACATTCTGTAATCAATTAGCCAAATCTCGATGAAGCCGCTTGTTTATCTCTAAAATGTAATGAAATCTAGACAAAGTCGTGCCAAGTTTAAAGTTCCTTACTGCATTGCTAATGTTGTGTGACTTGTCCGTTGAAGGGTACACAAGGGTACAAAACTAGGTGATCCATGTCACCATTGCACCAATCTGTCACCAGAACCGCTACCAATTGACGATGTAAAATTGACTCTTGGAAAACGTTGACTTTTGGTGGGATCAAGGGGCACGGTAGTGCCCAGCCAAGTTCTCTAGCAACTTTGGCACTACACCCTTATTTACAGGAAACAACTCAGGGCATTTTCCACACCCCTCTAACTTCTATACCAAAGAAGCCAAAAGTTTCAAACTCACATTATTTGTAAAGCTAGTCAAGAAGAAGCACCTCAGTAAATTTCAGATATTTAGCATAAGTAGTTTCTAAGATACAATGTTCTAAAAATCACGAAAACCGTAACTGACTGATTCACTGATTCACTCACTCACTGACAGATCATCAAAATTATGAAGCTCTTCCCGTTGCCCTAGAAACTTGAACTTTGTCACAGAGATAGGTCATGTGGTACATACAAAGGAAAAAATCGAAAATTTGAAATTTTTCAATCAGGGGGCGTGATGGCCGCCTACTTTTACATTATTAGTTTAAATTATATGGAGCACTTTGGAGTGCAGTAGAGTCAAGAATTTTGGCATACAAGTACAACTTGCCATAGAACAAATAAAATATGAAATTCATGATTTTCAACTGAGGGGGCGTGGTACCCACCCATTTAAAAATAAATTTTATAAAATATATGGGGCACCTCTGATCATCGTAGATTATCAACAAAAAAAAATCTTTGCAAAAAGTAATGATATCACACCAAAAACATAAATGTAAAAAAAGAGCCAAGTTCTCCCGTACAAAAATTCTGCCTAACAAATCAGCCACGAAAAGTAATGAGATCTAAAAAAACGCCAAGTTCTAAGATTCACCAAGTACTCGTAGGTGCATTGCAAATGTTTTAAGTGGACTTACATCGAATCAACTATTAGTTTTGAAAGAAACTTGTAAACTAATGTAAATTAGTTATTTTTTTTTACTCAGCAAGTTTTCCAAACTTTTTTAATAATAGGTTACTAAGAGAAAACCTGCCAAGTAAAAAAAATTAACTAATTTACATTAGTTTACAAGTTTCTTTCAAAACTAATAGTTGATTCGATGTAAGTCCACTTAAAACATTTTCAATGCACCTACGAGTACTTGCTGAATCTTAGAACTTGGCGTTCTTTTAGATCTCATTACTTTTCGTGGCTGATTTGTTAGGCATAATTTTTGTACGGGAGAACTTGGCTTTTTTTTACATTTATGTTTTTGGTGTGATATTTATTTCAGGCATCATTTCCCTCATCATTTATTCATCATTTATCATTTACGGCTCACACTATCATTTTTTCTATAATTTCAGCCAAAATGATGAAAAAAAATGTTAGTGTGAAGATAGCTTCCGAAAAATAAGTAGCAGAGACAGACGGGCTCCCCATTAAACAATACTCCATTTTCCAAACAAATGATGATGACATCAAACATATCCATCAAATTCATTTTCTGTTATCTTAGAACACAACCAACTTCCAAAAAGCTTTACGATTTCAGAAAATACTAAATTAAATCCAATTATAACTTAACCTCCTTGTTTCCTTGTCAATTCAATGTTTGACACATGTTTAATGGCTGAACAATCTAGTCATTTGCGCATTCTAGCACGATCCGTAGAAACGTAAATTTATTTCCGTATACAAAACATTCTCCTATTGCAACATCAGTTGTTGCCATCATAAATAAAACTTCAACAACACTTGAACTCATAAAATATTGTTAAAACATGAGTGCTGATGCTGAAAGGCTTTCAGTGTTTTTAAAATAAGCAGACTCAATGAAATTCTCATGTGGAGATTTGTGAACGGCGGCCGGCAGCGGAATAAACATTTCAAATTGTATTTACACAACCGACCGACCGACTAAATAGACTCTCATCCGTTAAATGCAATTGACGTCTTTGTGAGGGAAAAATTTTCCGATTTTCGAAATTTAACAACAAAATTTCCCTAAACAAACCGAGAAGCTAATTCAAAACACTTCCTCTCTTCATTCTCATTTTAGGAGTCGTGGTGAATTACCGATCGAGAACTCTGATCGTTTTCGAATAACACAGACCAGCAATGCGGTTCAGTTGGCCGTGGAGCATGTACAACGCGAAGATGCCGGTCATTACACACTCTACGCTCGCACCAAAGCGGGAAACGTCATACGAAAAGACGTCGAGCTGCTTGTTGAAGACAGATCGACCGGCGATGATCCGCCGATATTTCTTCGTCGTCTCGGCGATTTGTCTGTCAAAGTGGGCACTCGAACAAGGCTGCTTGTTGAAATACGCAGCTCAACTGATGTCAAGGTAAGTGGAGATTTTTTTTTTCTAACAAGCATGTTTTTCTAGGTTAGATTTTTGCAATTTTTTGTTGTTTCGAAAATTAAATAACATTCCAGATAACTTGGTATCGAAACGATCGTCGAATTTGTGACAACGATCGAAT
The DNA here is from genome assembly GCA_943590905.1 of Sphaerophoria taeniata. Lineage (NCBI taxonomy): Eukaryota > Metazoa > Arthropoda > Insecta > Diptera > Syrphidae > Sphaerophoria > Sphaerophoria taeniata. The sequence goes on along the minus strand of OX016540.1, from coordinate 15,901,957 downwards.
TAAACAAATAAACGAGGGATCTTTCTATTGCGTCGAAATAACGCCGGTAATTCTGGAGGACGGCGGACAATGGATGGTCATGGCAGAGAATTTGGGGGGTCGAAACTCTTGCATTGCCCATCTGAATGTCCTCGTTCCGAAGGCTTACAAGTCACCAGAATTTATCGAAGAACTACGAGCTGTGCTCACCGATCAGGGAACAGTTTCACTTGAATGTAAGGTTGTCGGGGTACCGACTCCGGTTCTAAGATGGTTTAAAGACTCGAAAGAAATTAAGGCTGGCGATGTTTTCGCACTCACTGCCAATCCCGATGATCCGACTTCGTTGGGAACGTATACGTGTGAAGCGGTCAATTGCATGGGTAAAACTTATTCGAGTTCGAAGGTGCATGTTGTTGGTAGGGGCAGTCGTGAGGGTTCACTAAAGCCTGCTGATAGGTGAGTTTGACAAGCAACAAATTTCTTTGAAACACACCAAAAACTAACGGTTTGCTGTTCATGATTTTTCTTGTAGTGTTCAAAACAACGCTCCGCCTCCGATATTTACAAACGAATTGCGTGGAACATCGGTACGCATCGGTGACACAATAATTCTCGGCTGTCAAGGTGAGTCTGAAAATACGAAAACAAGAAAACAAAATTGCAAAATGTCTTGATCAGTTGCCAAAATATTTTAATTACTTTGAGAATTCTGTTTTCTTGCGAGAGCAATCTTGAACTTCAGTTTTCGAGAGTGTGTTGACATACAAATTGGATAGGTCATGAATGACGACAAATTTTTGAATTTTAAAGAAGAGAGAAAGAGAGAAAGTGGACTTTTTCTCTTCATTCTGTTTAAAGTTTGGAGAGTTTGAACTTTGAAGAGAAATCTCGTTCTCTTGTTGTTGATTGTTTTAATCTGAGCACTGAGCAGTGAGCAGAGGAGCAGGGTAAATTTTCGGAGAGATTATTTTCGGAAAAAAGCAAAAGATTGAGAATCTGTCTAGACTAGACAGTTCTTTTGGTGGAATTTCGAGCGCCTTTATGATTCATACAAATTCTGCTCTTTTGACGTTCCTTCAAAACGTGTTCAATTTAAAAAGAAGCAAATAAAGTGGAACAGCTAAACATTCGAGTGGTGCAGCTTATAAAGAAGTCTCCGTAGGCTTGGATTTTGTTTGTTGTCGTAACACTCTCGTTCTGATCAAGTTTTCTCTTTAAGGACCTTTTTTTTAACGATTTCTCTTTATTCCTTAGTTGTTGTTCCTCCATGGCCAAAAACTGTAGCCTGGTACAACAAAGAGGGACGCGTTGAGTCCAACGATAAATACAAATTAATCGAAGATGGTCTTGGAGTTTACATGATCGAAATCAAACCGTCCGAAAGTTGTGACGAAGGGGAATGGAAATGTGTTGTTACAAGCCAGGAAGGATGTGTTGGCATCTCATCGTGTTTTGTAACCATGGATAGTAAGCGAACTTGAACATTTTGTCAGCGTATAAACCTAATTGTTTCTGTTTTTCAATTTTCAGTTCCCAAAAACTATCGAAAGCCTCGTTTCATGGAGAGTCTCAAGGCCGTTCTAACCGAAGAAGGTCTAGTATCATTCGAATGCAAGGTAGTTGGCTTCCCAACACCAACTCTTAAATGGTTCAAGGACGGACAAGAACTTAAGCCGGGTGATGTTTACCAACTTACCGGGACAAATTCCCTGGGTACCTATTGCTGCATTGCAAAGAATTGCATGGGAGAAAATAGCAGTGTTGCTGTTCTCACAATCGAAGATATCGAAAATCAGTTAAACGATGAAGAACGAATACTGTTCACCAAGCAAAATCAGCCACCGAAGTTTGTGTCGGGTTTAAAGACCCAAGATGCCAAGATAAATGAACCGTTCCGGTTTACAGTGACAGTCAAAGCGTTACCGGATCCGGTGTTGTCATGGTTCCGAGATGAACTTCCGATTGAATCAAATGAACGATATCACCACTTCGCCGGAGAGTCAGAAACTTATCACTTGGATGTTAAATGTGTGGAGTTTGTCGACCAAGCTGAATGGAAGTGCGTGGCGGTGAATGACTTTGGAACCAGTGTCACTTCGTGCTTTCTCAAATTGCAAATTCCTCGACATTTCAAGAAGCCACGATTTTTGGAATGTCTCCGAGCTGTTCTCACCGAAGAAGGAGCTGTCAATTTGGAATGCAAGGTTATTGGAGTGCCTCAACCAGTCCTGAAGTGGTATAAGGATGGCATCGAGTTGAAACCTGGGGATATTCATCGAATAATTTCGGGCCAGGATGGAACTTGCTGCCTAGGAACATATACTTGTGAGGCAAGGAATTGTATGGGAGTTGTAGCCAGTTCGGCATCATTGCTTGGCTTTGAGGATGCCTATAAAAATCAGAAACCTGCAGAACCTCCTGTCAATGAACTGCAAAGGAATTTCTCTCTGTCGACAATTCAAGAGGAACGAACATCCCAAATGTACGAGAGTGCTGTTGGAGATATAACAATCGATGAAAAGGGCGATATTTCGTTTTCCTTCGATGGCAAGGAAGTTTCGGTGTCGCTGTATGAAACCCCAGATCTAACCGAAGAAGAAGCTCTGAAGATTGTCGAAATGTACGCCGATCAGATTTCGGAACATGTTACCGAGCAAAATATTGTCGAACTTCCACCACTAAGATTCATGAAGGAAACATCGCAATCGGGAAATCTTCTCATGGAAGCCGTTGTTATCGATATCGCTCCGGATTATTTTGCCCACGAAGAAGATCTACGCACCGAAGCTGGAATGGATGATATTTCGATTTGTGAGGTCACCATTCACGGTTCCTCTGGCGACAAGGAAGAATCGATGCTCGATAAGGAATCAGAGGATTTTGCCCAGAAAAATATCGAAAAGATGGAAGAAGAATTGGGTATGACTGCCCCCGTGAGGAAACGAAAGAAGTCCCGAGGAACCGAAGTCGAGGAATATTTCAGTCTGTCATTTTCAAAGGCCTCCGAGAGCCAAGGCGATGAAGACACCTCGGAACTACAGACATTTGCAAGTGCAAACAATCAATTGACATCATCGAAAATCGAATCACTGGAAATGGAAGAAAATCGTGCTGAAGAAGAAATTCAACCGCCCAAACGTAAGAAGGATAAGAAAAGTCCAGAAACAGACTCGTCAAAGACCACTGATGCTGAAGCGCTTTTGATGGATGTTTCCGGAGCTGCGGGAGATGGTCTTCAGTTACTTAAACCATCCAAAGTGGTCACCGATGAGGGTGAGATCGATAAAAATATCAAATCTCTTCTTCCGCTGGCGAAACTCTTGAAGACCATCGAAACCCATCTGATGGCTGTTGAGAGTGAGGTAACCTCACAATCCGCCATGATGATGTCACCAAGTTCCGCTGAACAGAGCATCGGAATTATCCGCAATGTCCTAGAGCCGATCAAGCAGATTCAAGGCAAAATGAAGGTTTACTCCGGGGAGATTCCCATCGAGGTTCTCTTCGAATCAATGGAAGGAGATATTAAGGCCCTTCATACGGGCTTACAAGTGATTGAAAAATGTGTGGCAATGGATGAGACTGGAATAACTTTGATTCAGCGCACCAGTGTGTGTATAATTGATAGTGTTGGTGAACAATTTGTGAAGACCTTCGAAGAGGTGAAGAACATAGCAAAGAGCTTCGAATCGGAGTTCATCAAGATGCAAGCCGAAATCACAGCTGAGGACATTCAGCAGGGGATTCAGATAACTCAAGACACCATCAAGTCTCAGACTTTGCTGCAAGAAGCTCAAGATATTGAAACAGCGCAACATGTGTCTGATTCAGTGGCCAAACTGCAGAGCATACCTCAAACGGTTCCATTTGATGCGGTGAGTGAAGCAAAGCTTCCATCCGAAGCTGACTCGCTCAAGCTTATCTGTCGTCCAGTTGTGAAGATTCAACAGGCCTTGGAAAACATCGAGAATGAACTGTCGATGGAGGAAAATGAAGAAGAGTTGTATTCTCGGGTCCATGAAACTGCCCTAGTCAACCTTCAGGGACCCATTGATGCACTGCAGCTGGAAGTCGACAAAATCGAGCAGAAGGTCGTAGCGGCAGCAGGCAATGAATCTATTGAACAAAAAATCAACATGACTATCCTGGACATAGTGAGTCCTCCACTCTTCGAACTGAAGAAGGGCCTTGAAATAATCTCGAAGCAATCAGCGGGTAATATACACTCGGGAATGATTACTGTCAGTGCAATCGAGTCCATGGTACCTCCCCTGCAGGAAATCCAGAACGGTCTGGCACAGTTGGGTCAGGACATCGAATTTGGCCAGGACAAGGAAGAATTTGTTGCTGATTCGGCTGATACCCAAAAGCTGCTTCAGTCAATTGCGCAAGGGGTTCTCCATTTTGAGACGAATATTGAAAGATTATCTCCAAGACTGTCGCCAAATCTTCAAGGTGACTTGGTAGGCTTGAAAGATGAACTTTCCCGCTTGATTGGCAACATTCTGGATTGTAATTTGAACAAATACCGGCTCACTGTACTAGAGAATTTGAAGACTCCCATCGACGAATTGAACTATTGCCTGCGTCAAACTGAACAAAAGTCGATTTCGGGTTCACTGAGTGACTTGATCGATCCGATTCGAAGTCTTCGGGAGAAGGTTCAGCTTGGAGTCGATATTCTGTCAATATCGGATCTTCAGCAAAACGACTTGAATATCCAAAGTTTGGTGCAGATTAAAAAAATAATCAAGACCATTGAAATCGACATTGAAGAGCACGAATTCAAACTGCTTCAGAGGGAGATCGAGCTGGATGAGAAGCAGGCCACTGAAGCTGATCAATCATTTGTGTCCATGCGTGAAGCTCTGTCACTCCAGATAGCTAAGGAAGAAGGTCAGAGAACCGTTGCGAAAATTGAAGAAATTCACGAATGCCTGGCAACTCTCCAAAACCAAACTGTCATGGAGGATGCTAACACTTTGACAACCGAAAATATTTCAATTTTAAAGAAAATGGCAAAGCCAGTTGAGGACATCCTGGAATGTGTGGCTCAGGTCAAAAATGGTGTGGCCTTTGAAACAATTGAAGATCTCAAAACAAATGTTAATGTAAAGGTTCTCCAAGAAATTGCAGATCCCATAAACGACCTCGCAGAAGCCCTGAAAGTTATCACCAAGCCCAAAGTTATTGAAGCCCACAAGTCCATGTCAACCCAAGAAGATATTTCAGCCTTGAAAACCTTAGCTCAGCCAGTTGCGGAGCTAAGAAATTGTATTGCAAAACTCGGACAGGAGGTTGCATTTGATGAACACGTCCAGAGTTTGCAAGAACAGCAGGCGATTTTGAAAATAGCTAGGCCATTGAACGATCTTCAGGACTGTTTGGACGGTCTCATTCAACAAGCTATGGTCGAAGCCATGGAAGACGCATCGACTTTGGAAGACATCTCAGGACTCAAATCTGGCGAAACGGCTGGCGATGGTGGTGTGTCATCTAAAGAGGCTCTGTTGAGTAGTGAAGATCAAGCAGTCGAGTTAACTCTAGAACTCAACCTCGACATTGCAAAACAACAGAAAGCCGAGGCTCTTCTGACGGATCTTAAGCAAAGTCTTACCTCAGTGGTAGCTTATTGTTCGCAGTATGATGTATCTTCCTTGAAGGGAGAGACCTTAAATAAGCTACACGCAACCGTCACCAAGCTTAAGGACCTTGAAAAATGTGTTGCTGAAGTCTGCGAGGCCAGCGTACGGGAACCAGTAGCTTCAGTTTCTGAAAAAACTGATCCCGGAACCCTTGCTGAAGCTGTCATGAGCCTTGAATCTTGTGTTTTGCAGGTTGAAGACTATTTACCAGAAGAGGACCTTCGAAGTATCTCAGCAGGAGATGGATCGATGTCCAAACTAAAGGTTTCAGCATTAACTGTTCCACTTCAGGAACTGCGGGAATGTCTTCAAGTCTTCCATACCCAAGAATTCGAAAATGTTGACACATTCACTGCTCCCAAAGTATCAATGGTGTCCAGAGATATCGTTGATGAAATCACACCATTTGTTGTCGCTGTTCAAGAGAACCAAGCTCTGGAGACACTCCGCAGCCTTATTGTCACCGAACAGTTGGAAATGTGTAAGCAGATCATAGCACCGATTCAACAGCTCCAGGAAGCTGTTCTCGTTCATGATCAACAACATATCTCACAGACGGACAAGATCTTAAGCGAAACTGCACTGGAAACTTTCGCCAAACCCTTGATGAATCTTCAAGAGGCCATTGTCAATATTCAGGAGCAATACCCGTACTCCACATTTGAAACATGCCCAGAATTCAAGGTCCTACAAGAAAAGTCCAACGCAGTCTATCAGTTGTTAAAGTACGTCGAGCATGTGAACTACGAAGCTTTGGATAATGTTGCTGAAATGTCTACACAAGCTGATGTGTCGGCTTTGGAGACCTATGCAGCGTCACTTGAAGGAAGTGAGATCATGCAAGCAATCCAAACCGAACCAAGGGTCATGGAACCGGCAGATATTAAAGCCTGTGTCGAGGATGGAATCAAACAGATTGACGATTGTCTGGACAAGCCAACGTTCAAAAAGTCAAAAGATCTCAAAGAAGTCGAAATTATCATGAAGGAACTGAAAACCAGCTTCCAGCAAATGCATGTTGAGCTTAGCAAAGAGTCTGATGGCGAGTCTTCGATTTTGGCCAAAACTAATATCGCTAGAACTCTATTCAAGCTCAAAGAGTGTCTAGTTCATACCTACGAGGGTGGCTATGAAGAGTCTCTCGATGATGTCGAGAAGACATTTGAAGACATTCTGCAAGCTCTGCCGGAATTAGAAGTTCTGCTGGCTGAGCAAATGAGCACAAAGGTTTTGAGTAAACTAAGTGAGACCGTAGCTATTTCAGAAACCTGTGCCGAAGCTCAAGAATGTAACATGGAATTCATGAGACGCTTGGTGGTTCCATTGAAAGATCTGGCGGCTGACATCGAAAGACTTGGAAAGTGTAGCGAGACGGAAATTTCCAAATCTTCAGCTCAGATGGTAGGCTTGCAGTCTCGTCTAATGAATGCGTTCAGAGCTCTGAACGAGGTGAGTGAAAGAGTTCCCAACGAGCTGCTTGATCATGTTTTGAGCGGACAAAGTGTTTTGGTATCTGTGTTTGATTTCATCGAAGCTACTGATACTCTTCGGGTGATTGAGGTTATTCAGGAACTTGATAATCTGTTGGGGCCTTTGAGTGGAATCAATGAGGTTCTGAGTTCAACTTTGCAGCAGGGTGATGGACAACAACTGCAAGAATTATTGAAACCGGTCAAAGAAGCTCAAGAACTTCTGATCACAGTTCAGGACCAGTTAGCAAGTGGCAGTGAATTGGCCAATAAATTGGCAACATCGAATGAGCTTGTAATTCAAGAACTTCAGGAGAAGATCGAAAAAATTGAAAACGAAATTCTTCTGAAGGAAAACCTTTCGCAATTAAGTGCTGAAGAGGTGAGTGAAATTCAGTCGATAGCTGAACCTTTGGAGAAACTTCAAATGTCTCTGGTAGAATTGGCAACGCAACAACAGATCGAGATGACTTCTGAAATAAGTCACAAGCGAAAGGCAGAGCTTGAAGAAGTAATAAAAAAAGATGAGGAGAAGGAACAAAAGCAAGTTCCCGAAAAGAAATCAAGACTATCCGAAAGTAGTCCCGAGAAACTGGGTTCAGAAGAAGTTGTGGTGAAAGACGTTGAGGTTCCTCTATCTTCAAAGGAAGAAGACCATACAGAGCTGCCAGAGCTAGCCAAAGAACAATTGCCTAAGGAAACAGGGATCTTACCATTAAAACCGCTGTCAGAAGAAGTTCCATCTGTTCCTTCTAAACTTGAAGCAAAGAAAGATGACAAAAAAGCTGAACCCTTGGATTTATCTGCCATAGAGTCCCAAATTGGCCGTGAAATGTTCAAGAGCTTCGAGTCTTTGAGAGTCCTCAAGGAGAAAATCATCGAATCAAAAGACAAGCAAGTTCAGAGAGCATCGCAAGAACTACTTAGCACTTTAGAAATCACCGTCTGCGACATAGAAAAAGTTCTAGTAAGCAGTTCTGTCGAAACTGTTGAAGACACTCTCTTTCTGCCTCTCTTCAAAATGCGAGATCTTCTGGCATTTATCAAACAAAATCCAGACAGCAATTTAGAAACCAAAGAAATCCTCACTAGCGCCAACAAAGTTTTCATATCGATTTTGAACAACAACTCAGGTCTAAGAAGGGCTTTCTTGCAGGACATAGTTCAGACACCCAAAGATGGGCTTTCCAATATTATTCCTCTTTTAGAAGAAGCTCAAGGACTGGAAACCTGTAGAAGTCTTCTAACAGTTGTTCAAAAACTAGATTCAACTTTGACAACAATAACTACGAAGAATGAAGGTTGTTTGGGCAGGTCTTCGGAGCAGTTTGTGCAACTACAACAAACCCTAAATGAGCTGAGAGATCAGGCTGAAGAACTTTCTAAGAGATTGCCAGGGATTTTTAAGCAGACATGTGTTGAACCCCTTGTACAAATTTGTGAAGCTATTGGCGATGAAAGCAGGATAGACGATGCCATAGAAGTCCTTCAAGAGATGGAAAATCTTAAGGGACCATTGAAGGTTTTGAAAGAAACTATTGCCAAAAATATAAAGAATTTCAAAGATTCTCAAGAACTGGCTGAGAGTTTGAAGGCGAAAACTGAAGAAATTGAGAAGAAGAAGACCAAAAAGACCTCGGAAAGTGAAGAACTCGAAGCAAACTCAGAAAAACTTGAAGAACAAAAGGGAGAGAAAGCAGAGTCAAAGAAGAAGAAATTGAAGTCAAAGAAAGAATCCGTAGAGATCGAAGAAATTAGCGGAAAGAACATGAAAGTTGAATCATCAGCAATTGACAATCAAGAAGTGAAAAATGCTGAATTACTTCAAGTCGAAAATATTGAAGAGGGAGAAATTGAGAATTCACAGAAGACACTTGACATTTCAGCAGTTGAAACAGAATCTAAAAAAGCATTAGCTGTTCAGAGAGAAGAAACAATTCCCGTAGAAGTCAGCGAAGCAATGAATAAAGTCGAAACTACAAAAGTTGAAAAGTCTGAAGCGAAAGAAGCGAAACAAGTTGAGACTGCGGAGATTAAGGAACAGCAGTTGGCAGATTCGAAAAATAAGCAAAAAACAATCAATAACGAAGTCGAATCTCAAAAGTCCGGTTTGCTGCAAAAAGAAACCGCTGAAAATCAAGAACCGACGGAATCAGCTACAACAGCTGAAATAAAGAAAATTGAAGAGCTTCAAACTTCAAAAGAAGCAAAAGTTCTAGAAACTGCTGCAATAGAAGAACAACTATTGATAGATTCTAAAAAGAATCTTGAAATCATCGGACTTGAAGCAGAGTCTAAAAAAGCTACCGTGCTTAAGACAGAATTGTTAGAAGTTCAAGAAATCAAAGAAACAGCTAAGAACCTTGATGTAACCGAACTTGAAGCAGAACCCAAAAAAGCAAGTTTATTGAAACGAGAAAGTATTGAACTTGCTGAATCGACAAAGGCAACGGAAAAAGTCGAAACCAGTGATATTGAAAAGCCTGAAGCAAAAGAAGCTCAACTACTAGAAATTGGGGAAGTTAAGCAAGAAGAATTAGAAGACTCGAATAAGAAACCAGAAATAAAAGAAGTCAAAGCCGAATCGAATAAGGGTAAACTTTTGAGGAAAGAGTCTGCTGAAATTGAAGAAGGCAAAGCTCCAAAGAAAGCAGAAGTGCAGGATGTCGAAAAAGCAAAGACAAAAGAAGCTCAATTACTTGAGGTTGAGAAAGTCCAAGAAGGGCAAGTTGACAATTCCAAAGAAAAACTAGAAATTGAAGACATAGAAGAAAAAGCTAAGCAAGCCGCTTTGTTGCAAAAAGAGCCTGCCAATTTGGAACAAGTCGATGAAATGGTAGAAAAGGTCGAGCAAATTGAAGTTGAGAAATCCCAGATTCAAGAAGCTAAACTTTTTAGTTCTGAAGAAATAGAAAACCAGAAAATCGAAGGCTCTTCAACTGTCGAAGTAATGCAGATTGAAGACGCAACGAAAAAATCTGAAAGTTTAAAGATTGAAGAAGCTGAATTGAAGGTTGTTAGCGAAGAATTGAAAAAAGCTGAAACTCTTGAAGTCGAAGATTCATTGAAAGCTAAAGAAGCCAATCTTGAAGAAATAAAACAAAAAGAATTGGAAGATTCAAGAAGTCATGTGGAGATCAAACAAATAGAATCATCAAAATTGACAGCTGAAAAGCATGTTACTGAACCCGAAAGCCTAGAAACTGGCAAAGTGTCTGCATTGGCTGAAAAGGTTCAAGAACGAAATCTTGAGGTGGTTCAGCCGCTAAGTGCTGATGTAGCTGAAGTAGAACAAATTGTCGAAGATTCTTCTTTGAAGACAGTTTCTCAAGAACCAATGGACATAACAGAAGTAGTACCAGAAATTGACACAACCTCAGTAGTCAAAACATTAGAAGCTATTTCTAGCAAATGTGAAGAATCAGAAGCAGCCGTGGCCATTGCAATAAGTGAATTGAACGACTTGAATGATCAGCTAGCAGCTGGTGCTCAAGATGACGAAGCACTACTAGAATCAGTTAGAAAAACATTTTTCAAACTTCGAGGTTGCATTGTTCACACCTACGATGGAAGTAAGACGTCCGAAGAAGATCAAGAAGAGCAACTTCAGACTATCGATGATGCGTTCAAGAATATTTTGGACTCGAATCCTTTTGTTAAGAATCAAATCAGCAACGAGCTCATGATCAATGCAATTAAATCGATTGACAGTCTCAAGACTTCCTTGGACCAATCGTCAAGTCAGAAGTTATCGAAAGAATTGGAACCTCTAGTTTTGCCACTAGGAAAATTGAAAGGATCAATTGAGGTACTGATGAAATCAGATGATGAGTCATTTGAGAAAGCTTCAAATAAAATGATTTCTCTCCAAACGTGCCTCATGGAAACATACTTCAAACTCGATGATCTTGCGACACACCTGCAAGACCAGGATGTGAAAGCTGCTTTGCAGAATGCTCAAAGCATTGTCTTGAAGATCCATGATCACTTCGATGTTCCTGAGGAGTTTATACCAAAGTTAAAGATTTCAGAGGATTTGAGTCGTTTATCGGGGCCAATGGAGAAGATTTTGAAGTTATTGGAATTTGAAATGGAAATAGAAGAAGAATCTCAAGCTCTGGAAATTGAAAAAGTGGAAGATCAAAAATCAAAGCCTGAAAAACTTGAAGCAAACGTTGTAAGAGAAACAGAAGATCAAGTCAAGAAATCCCAAGTCGATACTGAATCAATTGAAGAAAAGAAGTTAGACGAATCAAAGAGCGAACTGCAAGTTCAGGATTTGACCGCAAAGAAATCTTCTGCTGAAATTTCTAAAACTGAAGCTGAACAAATTGAGGAACGTAGAGTAGAAGGCAATATTCGGAAGCCTTCTTTAGTTGATGTTAAGATCGATGATCCTAATGTGGCGAAGATAGCTGAAATCAGGGAACTAGAAATTGCGGTAATGGCCGATTCAAAGAAATCCATTGAAATCAACAAAGATTTGAAGACCGATGATCCCAAGGTAGCCAAAATTGCTGAGATTAACGAACTTGAGACTGGAACAGTTGCCGATACTAAGAAAGCCCTTGACATTAAAGATGTATTGCTAGAAGGAAAAACTGCAGAAAAGTCAACTACTGAGCCCGAAAAGATTGTTGAGAAATCTCTCGATTCGGCAGTTCAAAAGCTCGAAGAATCTGAAGTCGGTAGAGTGATTCAGCAAAAGGCTGAGAAATCACTTACCGAAGCCGAAACTGCTATAGAAGAAATACCAAGTGACAGTCCGAAAATGCCAGAAGTTCTGGAAATTGGCTCTCAACTTGAAACGCCTGATGTATCAGAAATAAAGGCTGAGAAACTGGAGGAAAAGTCAATTGATACCGAGAAGAAAGTAGCTCAGATAACTGAAGTTGCTTCGGAGCTACAATCTGCTGATAAATCTGTGACGGAACCATTAAGAGCTGAACTGGAGGAAATGAAAATTGATGAGTTGCAAGCACAAGTTAAGCAAGTTGAAGCTTCTGAGTCACAGAAAGCTGAGATTTCAAAAATTGAGCTCCAAAAGCTTGAAAAGGGAAAAGTCGATGCAGAGAAAGCAGCTGCTGAGATCACGGATGTCGCTCCGGAGTCACTCGTTGCTGAAAAGACTCATACTGAATCAGAAAAAGTGAAAATTGAAACCGTGAAAGATTCAGCGCAGCAAAAGAAGGAAGAGCAAATTCAGTCAGCTGAAGCTCAAGTAGCGGAATCTTCAGAGGTGAAACTTCATGAAATTGAAAAGAAGAAAGTCGATGCAAACAAACAAACCATCAGTGAACAAATTCCACCTGAAACATTAGTTGCAGAAAAATCCGTAACTAAACCGGAAACTGCTGAGGTTTTGGATATCAAAGATTCAGTCCTTTCCATCAAAGAAGAAAGTGTTAAGGCTCCTGAAGTAAATGTTGCCGAAACATCAACTATTGAGCTCGAAACTATTGAAAAAGTGCAAATGGATGATCAAAAGGGGCTTATGAAGTCCGAAGAACTTAAGTCGAAAAAGTCCGTTGCAGAAAAATCTCTAACAGAGCCAGATACAGTTAGGGTTGAAAAAACATCTGAAGAAATTCAAACGGCTGTCGTTGAAGAAGTACCAAAGGTCGAAAGTCTTACTGCTGATGTTGACGAAATCAAAGCACAAACTATTGAGAAGAAGACAGTTGATGATAATTTGAAGAAAACAATTTTGACTGAAGTTAGTTTGGAAGTTCAAGAAGAACAAAGGTCAGTAACGGAAGCTGAGACTATGGAAGCTAAGAAGTTATTAGATATATCGAAGAAGGTGGAGGTTACTGATCTACAAAAACTGGAAAGTAAGAAAGCGGAAATTTCTGATAATCAGGTTGAAGAAGAAGCTGCAGGTGCTAAGGCTATTGAACTATCAACAAAGGAACAAGAAGCCTTAGAAATGCTTGAAGTTGAAGGAAAGGGTATTAATGTTGTAGGAGAGCCAAAGAAATCTGATGACGAGGAGATGAAGAAAATGAGTGAAGAGAAGGAAGAAATCAAAGATGACATGAAGTTAGAGAAATCCAAAGTGGAAAAGGCTGAAGAAGTTAAGAAAGAAGAAATTTCAAAGACGGAAGAAGTTGAACCTACTGAGACAAAAGTAGAAAGTAAGAAAGAAGAAGTGAAAGACGATGACGAAACTAAGAAGATCAAGAGAAGAAAATCAAAATCGAGCCCGGAGAAGAAGAAAGAAGACAAATCTGTTTCTGAAGTCAATAAAGTAAAAGAAGAAGAGAAATTGAAAGAAGATTTATCGAAAATCTTAGAAACCGAAAAGCAGGACGAGAAGTCGGAACAGACAGTGGAGCAGGAGAAGAAAGAAGAAGAAACTAAGATTAAGAGGAGAAAATCAAAATCCAGTCCAGAGAAGAAAAAAGATGTGAAACAAGATACGCAATCAAGTGCTGAGAAAACAGATGAAAAACAAAGTGTTCAAGAGCAAAAAGAAGAAAAGATTGTCAAAAGAAGAAAGTCAAAAACAAGCCCAGAAAAGAAGAAAGAAGACACGCTGCCTACTGAGCAAGTCAAAGACGACCCAAAGTCAGATAAAGAAATTAAGAGGGAAGTGGAAGATAAGAAGGAAAGTCCAACTCAAGAGCCAGAAGCAATTGCTGATGAATTGAAAGAGAAATCAGAGCCTGTAGAGCAACAAAAGGTTATGGATGAAATAAAACCAAAGAGATCTGAGGATCAAAAAGAAGAGATCCAAAAAGCTGAAGGCAAAAAGGACGAAGAAGCTAAGAAATTGAAGAGAAGCAAGTCCAAAACAAGTCCAGAAAAGAAGAAAGAAGATACGTTACCTACTGAGCAAGTCAAGGGCGACCTAAAAACAGAGAAAGAAGTTAAGAAGGAAGTGGAAGATAAGAAAGAAAAATCAGCTCAAGGCCCCGAAGTCATTCCTGATGAATTGCAAGAGAAATCAGAGCCTGAAGAGCAGCCAAAGATTATGGACGAAGAAAAACCCAAGAAATCCAAGGATCAAAAAGAACAGATCCAAAAAGTTGAAGGCACCAAGGACGAAGAAGCTAAGAAATTGAAGAGAAGCAAGTCCAAAACAAGTCCAGAAAAGAAGAAAGAAGATACGTTACCTACTGAGCAAGTCAAGGGCGACCTAAAAACAGAGAAAGAAGTTAAGAAGGAAGTGGAAGATAAGAACGAAAAATCAGCTCAAGGCCCAGAAGTCATTCCTGATGAATTGAAAGAGAAATCAGAGCCTGAAGAGCAGCCAAAGATTATGGACGAAGAAAAACCCAAGAAATCCAAGGATCAAAAAGAACAGATCCAAAAAGTTGAAGGCACCAAGGACGAAGAAGCTAAGAAATTGAAGAGAAGCAAGTCCAAAACAAGTCCAGAAAAGAAGAAAGAAGATACGTTACCTACTGAGCAAGTCAAGGGCGACCTAAAAACAGAGAAAGAAGTTAAGAAGGAAGTGGAAGATAAGAACGAAAAATCAGCTCAAGGCCCAGAAGCAATTGCTGATGAATTGAAAGAGAAATCAGAGCCTGTAGAGCAGCCAAAGATTATGGAAGAAGAAAAACAAAAGAAATCTGAAGATCATAAAGAAGAGACCTACAAAATTGAAGGCACCAAGGATGATGAAGCCAAGAAATTGAAGAGAAGCAAATCCAAGACAAGCCCAGAGAAGAAGAAAGATGAAAACAAAGTTTCAGAAACTGCCAAAGCTGATCTGAAGATAGAAGTAGAACAAAAAAAGAAAGAAGAAGATGCGAAGGTTGATATAGAGGCAGAGGTTAAACAATCAAAAGACAAACCCGAACCAGAACAGAAACTGCAAGAAGCATTAGACAAAAAATCCAAAGGTGAGCAACTTGAGAAATCAGAAGATGAAAAGAAAGAAATCAAGAGGAGGAAATCAAAGACAAGCCTAGAGAAGAAAGAGGATGACAAGACAGCAGAAAAAACTGCTGGAGAAAAGCAGAAAGAAGAAGTAATGGGCCCCACCGAAAGTTCACCGTTAAGTGTCAATAAAGAAGAAGACACGTCAGCAGCAGAAGTGAAGCAAAACGAAGAAAAAATAGATCAACCCACGAAAGAAGAAGTTAAGACTTTCAAATTTAACCTTCTCAAAAAACTAGTCGAATCTTCGAGCAATACCAAACAAATCAATGCGCTATATGATGAGCTGTCAAAACTTGACGAAAAAATTCAATCCCAACCCAACGACGAAAATATTCTGAAATCAATGGCCGAAACCTATTTGATACTTCGCGAACAAATCTTTTACAAGGAAGACTCAACTTCATCAAAAGTCAAAGCAGTTGAACTTAAGACCAGTTTCGTTGAGTCTCTTGAGCCAAATCACGTTCTGCGAAAGCACATTTCAAATAATCTCATGACTCGTTCAGTTTCGGTGGTGGAAAATTTGAAAAATAACCTCATGGAAAACACAACGAAAACCTCAACGAAAGTTCTTGTTCCATTTATTGAACCACTCTCAAATCTTCAAACGGCAATTGCCAGCTTGACGAAAAGTGAGGAAGAGGGCTACGATAAATCTTCAGGGCGAATGGTGAATCTACAATCTTGTCTAATGGATTTGTACTTTGTTTGTGATGACATAAAGCCAAAAATTGATGAGAAACTCATCAAACCTGTTCAAGGCGTTATGAAGACAATGCTTCAAGTTCATGACGAAATTGAGAATTCCTCGCAATCGATCGATAGAGTTGTTATTGGTGAAAGTATTGAAGAGATTTCGGTTCCAGTCGAACAATTCTACTCGATTTTGGCAACAATTCAGAAACAAAACGACGAAGAAGAAAAGGTAATGGATGAACTGAAAACAAAAGAAGAAGCAGAAAGAAAGAGAACAGAGAAATTAAAGGCAGAAGAAACTGCAACCGTTGAAAACCTTAAGAAATCTGAAGACCTTCAAGTAACGATAGTTCCCCAAGCTAAAGAAGACCAATCTGCAGAAAAAGAAGCTGAAGAAAACCCTGCTAAAAAGAAGTCACCTTCTCCAAAAACAAGCCCCAAGAAAAAGAAAGTGGAAACAAAGAAGGAGAAAGAAGTTGAGACAGCAGAAGAGCAGAAACAGAAAGCATCAATTGAAGAAAAGACAAAAGAAGAAGCAGACAATTTGGAAGCAACTTCTGATAAGAAGTTTAATGAAGTTTCCCACAAAGAAGAAGTTGCAAAGAAGGAAGCTCAAGATCTCGTTAAGGACGAAGAAACTGCAAAAGCACCGGAAATTCCAAGAGAGAAAAAAGACGAAAAGAACGACAAAATTAAAAAGAATGAAAAGAAGGAAGAAGCTTCTTCTGAAAAACTAGAAGTTCCGGATAAAGAAAACACTGACGGAACAGTTGAAAAAGTAGAAGACTCGAAGAAAACAGAGCAAGAGCAATCAAAAACAAAGAAACCAAGCCCTAAGAAGAAGAACATTAAGAAGGAAGTTGAGGAACAGAAAGACCAACCCACCGAAGTTCTTAAGGCTGAAGAGGAACCAAAGAAGACAGAAGAAACTCCAAAGGAAGCTGAAGCAGTAGCTGAGCAAAAGACTTTGGAAAGTGAAGAAGCAAAGGAAAAAGAAATTGCAGAAATCAAACCTGTTCTTGCCAAGAAAAAGTCTGCAAAGAAACAAGCAGACGCAGAAATATCAAAAACAAAATCAGACGAACTGACAAAATCAGAAGAACCGGCAAAACCAGAAGAACCGACAAAATCAGATGCCGAAGAAAAGGTTTTATCTCGCGAAGAAATCGCTGTTAAGGAAAAGGTAGACGAATTAGAGCCTGCAAACAAATCTACAGAAAAAGAGCCTGTAATTCGTGAAACATCAACAGTAGAAACACCGAAGACCAACCGAATTGAGGACCTTGAAGAAAACTCATACCGAACCCGACGACAAGAACCAAGCACAACTGAATCAAAAGAAGAAGTACAAAAGAAGACACCTGAACCAAGCAGACGAAATGAAACTGTAGAAGAACCTATCGAACCCAAACGAACAAGACCCACGACCAGAACCATCGAACCTTCACACACTCAAGAAACAAAAGAACGCAAAAAAGAATCCAAACGCGCCCCTAACTTCGATCTGAAGTTAACCAATCGCAACTCACCACTTGGCAGCGATATCAAACTTACCTGCTGCATATCTGGCACTGATGTCTCTGTACAATGGTTCAAGGACAAGACACCCATCAACCAGAGCACCAAATACTCAATCAGCAACATTGACGGCCTTTCATCACTCGAAGTGCGTTCGGTTGAGAAAAACGATGCAGGCATTTACCGTTGCGTTGCTTCAAACCGCAATGGTGACATCGAAACAAGTTGCCTTGTTTCTGTTTACGAAGTTCCAACCGCCCAATCGGGCACTCCGCCAATATTCACTCGCAACATTCGAGGTATGTATGCTTCAAGTTCACAACCAAAACAATGTTTATATTTTTATAAGTACCACTTACCCCTAAACCTAATTATTTCTTCAATCACATTGCTTGTGTTTCGCGCTGTCATCAAACATACTTCTCGGTTTGTTGTTGTGTTCCATTCCATTGAGTCACAAGAGACAACTCGTTCTATTTTCGAACGAACTTGTGACAGTTGGGTGTGTCTAAAATTAGACATTTCTCGATCGACGATGAACACAAGCCATGTGATTGAGGTGACCGATTTCTGACTGATCTTAACGCAAAAGGAGTTTCATAAATAGCTGCAATTCCTAGCGTATTTGGCTTTTGCAACTTCCTGCTTTCTAAACTCTGCGCTGCTTCATGCCAATCTATTTTTGATACAACAAAAACCAGACCATCTCCCTTTCTAACGGTAAGAAATTCACACGACACCTTGCATGTTTGTTGTGTAAGTAATACAGGTAACCGCAACAGTCACTGCAAAATCTAACGGTAAGTATGTTCCCAATGCATCAAACACAGACAACAACACACTTTTTTCTACTCACTTACTCATTGCGATTTTTTATCGATCAAATAAAAATAGCAACGAAAACAACATTCTTTGGGATAGGTTTCCTCGTAAGCGTAACAAAGAAAACCCAGTGTCTCTCAGAAAACCGTTATATAACGGATGAAGTGTTTTTGAAAGTAAATATAGCTCTTGGCACCGGGGCAGCCTAAAAAACTGTGATCTTCATTGCGCGGTGATCAGAAGACGGCACTAGGTTCTTCGGTCCTGTCAATCTTGAATCTTACCTACAGTCTCACCAATTTTTTGTACTGTCTCTAGATCCGGCCGCGAATCGAATCGATCAGTCGTAGTTGTAATTTCTAATCGAACGGTCGATACACGATAAATAACGGAATCAAGAGAACCCAAAAAAGAACCAATCACGAACACAGTGTGTGTGTGTTAAAAATAGAATTTTCAAAAAAAAAATAGAATTATCGATTCTATTTTTTCGCCCCCTGTTTTACGAAACTTCGGTCTTGAAACGGTTTTTTTCGAGCGTTTTCTAAGCTTACGAAACGTTATTTTTATCAATTAATCCACAGTTGAAAATCGAATAAATACGAGTATGGGAGAAACAGATGGAGATGTTGCAGCACCGGAGGAGCGTGCGTCACAGGATCCCGACGAGAGGCCATCTCCAGCACCGGACGCGTTGCAGGTGCCAGTTGTTAAGCGTCGCAAGAAGTCTCCAACTCCATTGAACTTGCGCGGTCGAAGTGCAACTCCAATTCGTGGCCGTAGTCAAACGCCTTTTTCTTTATACTTGAATCGTCGAAGTGCGACCCCAACAACATGGAGGAGTATAACTCCGTTTTTGAAACGTGAAGACAAGGAGAAAACCCCCTTCGAACTGGGGCGAGACATTAAGACACAGCTCTACTGCAACAAAGCGGTTTTCGATAAGGCTCTAATTATGGATATTACAGAGCCCGAAGTACCCCCAGTGCGTTACATAACATCTGATATGTCTGTCATTGATCGTGCGGCCGTCATGGACGTATCGAATGTCGAGGTTATTTACGTTGTTGAAGAGTACGAAGAGTACACGGAAGAGGAGGAGGAAGAAGAGATAGTTGTCGAAGAAGTGAAGCCAAAGAAAAAGGAGAAGAAACCACGAAAGGGTCGAACTCCGAGAAAATCAGCTGACAGAGATTCGTCGAGTCCGGGCAGAACGGACGAGAGTGTTGATAGAGAAGATTCGGTGTATGATGATGATTTTGATCGATCGGAGAGTGCCGAACCTGAAGCGGGTGAAACAAAGAAAAAGAAGAAGGCCGCTCCCAAAAAGAAAGTTGAGAAAAAGGAAAGCAAGATAAGTCTCAAATTAGAAATGGGACCAGGTGCCAAGGCGAGTAAGAAGATGTTCGATCAGGCTCCGCCCCAACCTCCACCAAGGCCACCCCCAAAGAAGAGCAAGATCGCTCTGCAAATGGAGGAGCAAGCCAAAGCTGCCGCGGCTAAGGCCGAAGAGGACGCCAAAAAAAATACTGACAAGCCAAAGAACGAAACGTTTGCAGAACGTCAAGCACGTCTAAAAGCAGAAGCTGAAGAACAGGCACGTTTAGAAGCAGAAGCTCTGGCCCAGCAAGAGGCCGAAGAAGCAGCAGCAGCAGCAGAAGAAGCAGCCGAGGCAGACATGGAACATGACGGAGAACACGACGAGGGTGGCGAGGAAGAGGGTGATCACACTGGTGATGAGATGTACGCCGAGGATAACGATGAAAATGAGTACAATGAGAATGAGGAAGCCGAAGGTGGTGATGAGTTTGACGAGAATATTAAACGACGCGAAAGCAAAGTTTCCATTGACAGTTTTACCAGGCCCAATCTCGAAGACGAAGAAAGATGGCAGAAAATCGCCGAAGAAGAAGGTGAAGAGTTCATGTTGCAACTCCGCAAGTACAGCATGGCCATGGCTCGTAGTGAGCGTGAACGTGATGCTGACTGGCAAAAACGTCGTGAGCAAGCTCGTTTGCCGCACTTCATCAATTTCCTAACTGATCGTACTGTTGAAGCTGGTCACAATGTCCGATTGGCATGTGCTGTAGATGGCCCCGAATTGTCCGTGAAATGGTTTAAAGATGGCAGACAGCTCGAACGTGACAACACCCATCGTATCGCCAACAACAACAATATCCTAACCTTGGAGGTAGTCAATACAGTTCCAACTGACTCCGGAGAATATTCTTGTGTCATTGCTAATATCAATGATGAAGTAACATCGTCGTGTATCGTAACGGTTTATGAAGTTTACAAAGACGAACCTAGTCCACCGACATTTAGTATGATTCGAGGTAAGTATTGAGCTGGTCCGAATTCTCTGCCCTGTGGTTTTCTGAGTATTTGATTTTATTTTGTAGATTTTTATCATTTACACGACGACGAACTAACGATCGAATGCCATGTCCATGGTATTCCCCGACCAAAGGTCACTTGGCTATTTGGTGCTTTTGAGATTAAGCCAAGCTACAAGTTCACATTGTTGGAGGAGGCTCACGGGGTTTACAAACTTCTAATCTTCCGACCATCAAACAAAGATGCGGGCAAATATATCTGCAAGGCAGAGAATGACAGTGGTGAAGCCCAAATCGATCATACCATTGAAGTGGCCAAAAACAAGAACTTCCACGTTCATGGCATCTTCCGGGCACGTGATAGAATCTCACGGGAGAAAGAACTCGTTGCCAAGAAGGCCATGGATGCGGCTATGGCATCGAAAAAAGAATCCGATATGAAGCGTGCCGAAATTGTCGAAACCCGAGCACCTCCACGATCAACTGTCAACGAGCCATTGGTTTCGCCTAAAAACAAGCTCCAGATCGCAACCCAACTTCGCGATCGTATGGCCCTTGAAGGTTCAACAATCAAATTGTTCTGCAACGTCACCGGACCTAGTCCAGCATGTCGCTGGATGAAAGACGACAAATGGATTGTCGTCGGTCCCACCATCAGAAATCTTACCGAAGAGGGTAAGGCAGTTCTAGAGCTAGTCAAAGTAACAGCCGAAGCATCGGGTCAGTATAAATTGGTTGCAAAGAACGAATACAGCGAAGTTGATACGTCTTGCTTCGTGAGGGTCTACGGGGCCCAAGCGGAGGGTGATGAACAAGAGCCAATGTTTGCTTTGCCAATTCGAGGTAAGCCAAGGACACACACAATGAAAAACAATCGATTTAATCGATCAACAGATCGATCGATCGACAAAAGAACAAAGCACATTCGCTGACATATCGGGGTCGCGCAATCTGTAAATAGATATCGCGAACTCGATTTCATTTGCTCGATCGATTGTTTTTGCTGAATGTCTGTGGATGTTTGATAGTTCTCTATATATGCCTCTCTCTTTCTACATTCTCTATAGATGTATACCATTCGTCGGAGAACGATTTGATAATCGATACCAAGGTACGTGGAAACCCACGACCGACGATTTCTTGGTTCAAAGACTCGCAGACAGTCGTCTTGGATGATCGCATCCAACAAATTGAACATTTAGACGGAGTTTGTGAATTGATTATCAATAAACCAACACCACAGGATAGCGGTGAATACGCTTGTGAGGCAATCAATAAACTTGGACATACAAAACAAACCCATTCAGTTGTTGTCGAACCATCGGCTGCATCGAGGCGTTCCAGTCAAATATCGAAAATGGGTGAAGAAGGCGAAGGAAAGGGCAAGGGCGCCAAGAAAGAACGCAAGAAGGAAGACCCTGCTGAAACAGGAACTTACGAACGCAGAAGTCGTATGCCCGATCCATCACCGAAAATGTCACTCTACTTTATCGGCAATATGTCAAATCGTTATCTGGCCGAGGGCAATAAGGTTAAGTTGCAAGCTGTCATCGGTGGTCCCGATCCAACAATGAAGTGGTTGAAAGATGGCCAACCTGTGGTCTTCGGACCGAAGATCCGCAACTTATCCAGAGATGGTTTGGCTGTTCTGGACTTTGTCAAAGCAACTGTTGAAGACTCAGGAACCTACACTCTAATTGTCCGCAATGAAGCTTGTGAAATTAGTACGTCTGCATTGTTGCATATTTACCAACCCGACGTCAAAACAGATGTCGTGCCGGTCTTTGTTCGTTCGATCAAAGGTAAGTGTTCCGAAATTAGATTCTCTTCGGTATCGATACAAAATAAATCTTCGAATCTTGCATAACAACAAAATGTTTTTCGTTTGCAGAAACCTATCATCTGAACACAAACGAGCTAATTTTAGAAACTGGGTGCCGCGGTCAGCCAACCCCCACAGTCACTTGGTTTAAGGATAGTGTCGAAATCAAGAACGACGATCGCTGCAAGGTGATCGCTCATGCTGATGGCACTTCTGAACTGATCATCGATCAGCCAAACGAAAAAGATTCTGGAAAGTATGTTGTGAAGGCAGAGAACAGCGCTGGTAAGGCAGAGTCGTTACATCTGGTCGTGTTCAAAGGCAAGGCCACCCACATTGCCGACAATATCCATGGTGTATTCCATGCTGATAAGAGTTTGTTGAAGAAGAAAGAGGAGGAGAAGCCGGCAGCAGCTGAGGAGCCTGCTGAAGGAGAGAAGGGCAAGAAGGGTAAAAAGGGCAAGGATGACGATGAAGCCATTCTTGTGATTCCCGATGTCCCGGCAAAGGAAGAGAAACGTGAAAAGCGAATTGGTATTCATTTCAAGGCCCACCTCAACGATCGATGTGTGGCTGAGGGCTCTCGCGTTAAGCTCACTGCTTATTGTGAATGTAGCGAGACGCCTGCTGTCAAATGGACACACGACGACCAGCAAGTGGTGTACGGCCCGAAAACTCGCCAGAGCTACCGCGAGGGTCTGTGTGTTCTGGAACTTGTGAGCGCCAGTGAGGCCGATAGCGGTTTGTACAAGTGCACTGCCAAGGACAGTGTTGGTGAGGTGTCGACAACTTGTAAACTAGAAGTCTACAAACGTCCCGATAACGCCGATGTTCCACCAACATTCACACGAGCCATCAAAGATAGCTACCATGAGAAGGCGAACGAGGTTGTGCTGAATGTGCACGTTAGAGGTCTACCAACTCCGACCATCACTTGGGTGAAGGATGGTGTAAAGATCGAACCAAGTGACAAATACCAATTGACCCATCATGCTGATGGAACTTGCGAATTGTTCATCAGTAATCCAGTCAACGCGGACAGTGGCAAATATGTGTGCCAGGCTGAGAACAGCAAGGACAAAGCTGAAATCACTCACCTGGTTCACATTGAGGTAAGGAAGAAGCGTGCTTCATCGCCAGGTAGGTCGATTCCAGCCGCTGCTAAGGCTCTAGCCGAGGAAACCGAAGAGGAGAAGGAAAAGAAGAAAGAAAAGAAGAAGAAGGAAGAAGAAGAAGAAGCCTCGTCGAGCAGACGTGAGGTCCCCCCACCACCAGATCTACGCAAGAGGCTGTATTTGAGAAATTTCCTTTCGAATCGTACTGTTCCGGAGGGCAGCAATGTGCGCTGGTGCGTTAACATCGATGGACCCGATCCAACTGCTCGTTGGTATCTCAACGATCAAATGATAGCTTTCGGACCGAAGAGCAAGCTCGCTTGCCAAGACGGTATTTGTTGGCTTCAGTTGGTCGATGTTACCGAAGAACAAGCTGGTGAACTTAAGCTTGTGGTTAAAGGTCCTGAGAATGAGGTGTCGAGTACTTGTACTCTGTTTGTGTACAAGGTGAAGAAGGAGGAAGAGGAAGTCGCACCGGTATTTACGGTGGGAATTAAAGGTAGGCTCGTTTGTAAATGTCAGTCAATGTCCATTGGAGATCGTTCTTTGTCTGTGTTGTTCGAGTAAAAGGTATGTCACAACAAGCGCTCCCTCTAGTGTGTCTTTCATTGCAACTAACCGATAATTGCTTGTGTTTGTTCCCCTTTGACGTTATTCACTGTCAATCATTGTCTATCTCTGTTATCTTATTTGTTTCCATTAGACACATATCAATCACAAAATAACCAGATCGTCCTTGAATGCAAGGTCTCTGGAAATCCGAAGCCGAATATTTTCTGGCAGAAGGATAATGTTTTGTTGGAGTTCACAAGTGAAAAGTATAAGATGGTTGAACTGCTAGAGGGCATTAGGCAACTTGTCATAACCAATCCGAGTCTTGACGATTCCGGACTGTATACGTGTTATGCTGAGAGTGTGGGAGGTCAAATGAAACTGAGCAAGTTCCTAGACGTCTCGGATCACATCAAGATCCGATGGGAAGAGAAGAACCAAGAGGCTCCATTAGATCAAGGCAAGATCGAGAAACAAGAAGATGGAAAGGAGAAATCTATCAAGACTCGAGAAGCAAAGCGGAAACTCAATGTCGAGGCTTCACTTAAGAACATGGTAATTGGCAGTGGTAACAAGGCTCAGTTACTTTGTAATGTATCAGGTCCGATCGATGAAGTCCAGTGGTACAAAGATGGCGAACGAATCTTCAAGGACCTCAGACACAAGATTTACAATATCAACGGAACTCTGAGTCTTGAGATCTATGATGCGACAACAGAAGACTCGGGAGAATATAGCTGCATTGCCCGAAATGGTCAACACCAGGCAGAGAATAAATGTAATTTGAAGATCTATGACTCGAAGCCAGGTTACAAGCCGCCTCAAAGCTTCGATAGTGCAATTAGAGGTTTGAATTTTTGTTTGTTCCCAGCAAGGTAAGGCTTATTTAACATATTTTTCTAGAATCATTTGATGCACATCGCAACGAGATCATTTTGGAGTGTAACGTTCACGGTAGGCCAAGGATCACTTGGCTCAAAGACGATCACATAATATCGAACAATCGATATCGGCAATTCGAGGAAGCCGGAGGTCTCCGAAGATTGGTGATTCGTAATCCAATATCCTCGGATTTTGGATCGTTTTCTTGCTTCGCCGAAACTGATAGTCAGATTGAAGCTATCGCTGTTACACTGAGAGCAGCTGATCTCAAGAAAATGCAAGCTTATACCAATGGACACTCCACAATTGATAACAGTAGCACCGATGACTCTTACAAGCATTATCGATCTTCCGAAGTGGATCTTGAAGAAGAGTACACCCATCAGAGCAGATCGGCCATGAAAGCATCGAGCTGCGGTGCCGAAGTTCGTCGGAAACCAGTTTTCAGTATGCTTCTGAACGATCGGACCGTTTTGGAAGGTTCGAATTTGCGCATTTCTTGCAATGTTGTTGGTGGCTGTGAGATCAGTTGGTTGAAGAACCACGAACCACTTGCATCGAGTTCAAGATATCAGAAACTCTTCCACAACGGTCAGGCAACTTTAGAGATATATTCAGCTCAAGCGGAGGATAGTGGAAATTATGCTTGTCGAGCCTACAACGAGTATGGTGAGACATTCTCCTACGCACAGGTTAAAGTCTTTCAGAGCCACGACAAGATTCCTCAACCACCCACATTTGTTCAATATATTCAAGGTAAAGAAGTCTGCTTCTCTCAGAGTCATCGCCACACATTTTGTGTTAAGTGTTTAAAGTGACTCTGTCTTTTAGTGTTTCCTAAATTGTTGACCCTTTTTTGTCAGTTCTTTCTAACCTCTCTTTTTCACTCGAACATAGATTCCTATTCACTTCACGAGAACGAGCTCGTCTTGGACTGCCGTGTCCGTGGCTATCCACGACCAGAGATCCAATGGATGAAGGGCAACGACCTGATCACTGCTGACAACAAATATCGTCCGCTATCTCTTCTCGATGGCTACTGCAAGTTGACCATCTCAAATCCCACCGAGAAAGATGCCGGTGTTTATGCGTGCGTTGCCAGAAACAGCGTCAAGGAATCAAAGATCACCCATCAGCTAGACTTTAAGGGCAAAGATAGGGCTGCTCTGGAGAAGACCCATGGCTTCTTCCATCGCGATCCCAACAAGCCACATCTTCAGGCACCACTGGGTGATCAGATCGTCACTCCTGGCGGTACAATTGCAATTACGGCTGAGTTCCTTCCAACCAGCAGCCCCATCGATGTGCAATGGTTCCGTTCAAGAGAACCACTTGCCGGTCAACCGAATGTGAAGACTTTCCACGACCATGGAGTTTACACTCTGGCCATATCGAATGCTGCATCAGAATGGGAGGGCACTTACACGTGTCGTGCTACAAACGCTTTCGGAAAACTCGAAACGCACGCCAATGTCGATATTGCCGAAAGGGGAGGCAAAGCCGCAGGCCCACCATTGTTCTTGTCACGGCCAGAAACTGAGATGAAGATCGCTGTGGGTGATCCGTTCTCAATATCGTTCAGACTGCAAGGTGAACCCAAACCAAAGTGTAAGTCTTGATATTTCTATTACTGGCTTCAGGACAATTCTTTATTCTGTCTCGATTTAGTGACTCTATTGAAGGGAACCAAGGACATCACCAAAGCGGAACGCATTAGCAAGGAAGCCTCAGACGATTACATCAGGTTTAACGTGCAAAAAGCCCAGATTTCGGATTCTGGTACCTATTTCGTGTTGGCACGTAACGAGTACGGAACGGACCGAGTGTTCGTCACAATTACGGTAAAATCTCAGCCACTTGGAATTGGTTGACATTCAAGCTTTTTATTTGCACCTTTTCTTTGAACCTAACCTAATCTTTCTCCTGCTTATTTTCTCTTCTATAGGTTGCTACTGACCCAAAGAAATAGATTACCTTTAATTTAAAAGTTGAAAAACCTTTAAACCTTATTGCTTAATCAATTATATTAGTTTTTATTTGCACAAACAAAAAAATGATTTTTAGAAAAAAATTAATAAAGAATTTCAAAATGATTTCGATTCGGAAATTAGGTTAATCAACGGGCCCGATCAGCAACACCAACGTCGCGTTGGGGTCAACCTTTAGAAAGCTTCCCAGACACTTCTTACTTCAGAGGTAAGTTCGGTGACACTTCAAATGTCATAATTCTGTGATGGGTAGTCATGTTGTCAACACCGTTATGTTTCTGTTGCATGTTGATGGTTGGATAATATTTTTATGAATATTATTTTTTTTTTCAGATTTTATTTTTATTTCGACCGTTGATAGCCAGCAAAAAAATTATTTTTGTTTTTATTTTTTAAATTAAACTTATGAGCTTCTATTTATTTAACCAAATTATAAAGGATTGATGGATGGAATTATCTTCGCTATTTTAGAAATGAACAGAAATGATAGAAAATAGATATGGAATTTGGATGCCAGGTGTTGTCCTGCACAAGTGTGTGTAGGATGGACTTAATAATTCCAAAAGAAACAAAATCCCAAAAAAAAATAGACTTCCTTCGAAAAAGAGATTCTTTAAAAGTGTATTTAAATTTTTGTTGTTATAGTATTTTTTATTTATTGTTATTTTTTTTTCTTTGATAAGTTACAAATTTTAACACACACACAACACACATAAATTATTATACAAGAAATATATAAAAAAAATAAAATAAAAATGTTTCTCCGGGGAATGACAAAAAATATTGGGCTTCTTTTAATAATTTGTGTTTGTGTGTGTCAAATTGTACCTATGTATATGTGTGGAACCCGAGATAACATCCCAGCAAACATTTTGGTGAATGTTCGCTTTTTCTTCGGTAAAAATGAAGGGTATATATTCGTGAAACCTTCATATTAACGGATGAATATCGAATAAATGCATATATATAGCATGCAATATCAGAACATTCGACGTTCATTCACTTTTTTCGAAATAAAGTGAACGTGCACAAGCAAAATCGAAATTAATGTACATATAGCTACTATATACTTTTAAATTCTTATTTCCTTAGAAAAAAAAGTCTTTTTTTACTCTGTGAACAGATACAACAACATTCAGATTTCACCCATTTATTCTTATAAAATGTGGACGTGCGTGAAAAAAAATTATATCGAAAAATATATTTTTAATAACGGAATCAAGTCGCGCCGAGAAACTGCAAGAATGCTTTTATAATTTGAAATTCTTCATTTCGGAAAAGAATTCATGTGTTCAAGTTCTCGTGCTGGTGCTCTGAAGTGAAAATAAAAACAATATCTTATTTGTGAAAATTGTTGATTTTGAAAAAAAAAGTAAAAGATAAGTGAAAGTGTTAAATTAATTTCATATAACATTATATTTTCCTTCATATCGAATAGCAGTCTGTCGTTGTTCAGAGGTTCTTCAAGCCATAACAACCAACCAGGAATCTAACAAAAAAATGTTTCAACGGCTAGCGGATGAAATATTCAACTTAAGGAAAGAGCTTCGGGAAGAAAAGATGTTACGGAGTCACATTGGCCTCAACACCATTCTACCTCATAAGCCGTTTGAAAATATTTATTTCATTTCATTTACTAACTTTATTTCAAATTGGAATAATAATTATGTATAATGTTTTTGTGAAAAAAAATGTTTTTTTTTGTTTGAACAAAGGATCACCCTGTATTTAATTTGTAGTTAAAAGTGCATATCTGAGACGATTTACTATTTAAGCAAGTATGAAAGCGAAAGCGCTTGTGCGAGTCCACTTTTATGAAGAATATACGGTTCATTAATGAGTCAAGAAAAAGATTCAAAAATGTGTTTCGCCGCCCAGTGAAATATACCCAAATCGAATCATAAATGAACCACTTTGAGTTCATTTATCTAGTTCGAAAAGGATTCATAACTAGGCCATGTAAACGAATATATAAGAGCTTGTGCGCGTCCACTTTGATGAAGAACAGCCGGTTCGTAAATGAGTCAGGAAAAAGGTTCAAAAATGTGTTTCGCGGCCCAGTGAAATATACCCAAATCGAATCATAAATGAATTCTTTTTCGCTTATGTTCTTCGTTTACATGAATCAGTTATTATTCGTTTCTGAAGGGAATTGTTTGCTGGGATAAAAGTGGTTGCACCGACTGCAAATTAAATGCTTTTTCAAATAAAATATGCAGCAAGTATACTTATTTACTTACTATGGTGGCGCAACAGTCCAGGTCGGACCATGGCCTCATCCAACAAACATCTCCAGCCAGCTCGGTCCCTATTAGCTAGCTGTCTTCAATTTCGCACGCCAAGTTGGTTTAGGTCCTGTACCGCCTGTGTGCTCCACCTTAGTCGCGGTCTTCCTCTTCTGCGAAGTCCTTCCGGATTGGATTGGAAGATCTTCGAGCCGGAGCATTATTTTCCATTCGCTCTACATGTCCCAACAATCTTAGTCGTTGGACCTTAACTTTTCTGGCTAGGTTGGTGTCACTGTACAATTCTTGATTGAATCTTCGTCTCCAGTCTCCATTTATGCAAACAGGACTTAAAATCACTCGAAGAATTTTTCTCTCAAAGCAGCCCAAAGCGTTTTCATCGGATGTTGTCATGGTCCATGTCTCTGCACCATACAATAGGACCGGGATGATAAGGGTTTTGTAGAGTGTCACTTTAGTTGATCGGGAGAGGACTTTACTACTCAATTGCCTTCTAAGTCCAAAGAAGCAGTAATTGGCAAGATTCTTCGTTTGATTTCAGCGCTGGTGTTGTTGTCTGAGTTGATAGCGGACCCTAGGTAGACGAATCTGTATATGCTGACGTCGGGTACCTATTGTTTCGGCATTTTTGTTTTGCATTTTGTTATTTCGCTTTTCTCTCTTCGATTTTCTTCTATTTCGCAATACTTGTTTTGTTTTTTGTTTATTTTGTTTTTTCCTGTTTCGCGCCAGAACTGTTTCGCTCTTTTTGTTTTGCCATTAACTCTCTCGCAAAATTGTTAATTTGCAATACGATTTTTTCGCCACAGGTTATCTCGCTAACGTTTATTTCTCATTTTTTTCAGAATTCTCTTGGGAATGTAATAATTGTTATCTAATTAGTCTTCATTAGATGGCTTTTAGTCTTTGAAACCGCCCGCGTAAGGTTAGAATACAGTGAAGTATTTTAATATTGTCTTTAAATTAAAAAAAATGGAAAGTAAAATCATATGCAATAACTTTTAAATCAATTTGAGGAAAGGATAAACTAAGTCGTGAAGGATTTTCCTATTATTTTGAAAAAATCGTCAATTCAAGTACATATGTATACTTCGTCTGCTTTTTTTTTTAATTTTAATTTTTGTGTACGCAAGGATCCTGAAGACTTTAAAATTCGCGCGAATTTTAAAGTCTTCAGGATCCTTACGTACACAAAAATTAAAATTAAAAAAAAAAAAAAACAGATGAAGGCGAAACAATTAAAATCAAAATAATAAAAAGCGAAATAATTGAAAAGCGAAATAAACGAATGCAAAATAAACGAATGCAAAATAAACGAAAAACGAAAAGACTGAAAGGCGAAAAAAAAATCAGCGAAACAATGGAAAGCGAAGCAACTAAAAGACCAAACGAATGAAATGCGAAATAACAAAATGCAAAATGACCGTGGCGAAACGACCAAAAGCGAGATAAAAAAAGCGAAATAAACCATACCCGCTGACGTCCTTTCTTGTTGACAGCATTGACTTGGTCTTGCCCTCGTTAACCGCAAGACCCATCTTCCTGGCCTATCAATGTCGTCTGTGTATCCTAGTAGCTGGACGGACTTTTGAAAGATTGTGCCTCTGGTGTGGGTGTGGCCTTGTCTATCACCTTTTTTGACAACAAATGCGTCCGTCAGGTTTTTTCCGACCATGATGGAACAGTGTGAGTTTTATATGTCATCTTAAACAGACGGATGTGTTTTTCTGGGATGCCAAAACTAGACATTGCTCTACATATATAATTGGATTCTATAGACGCTGTTATATGCAGCCTTGAAATCGATGAATAGGTGGTAGGTATCGATTTTAAGTTCCTGAGTCTTCTCCAAGATCTGCTGTAAGGTGAATATTTCATCGGCCACCAACGGACGGGTCTGAAGCCACCCTGATAAGGACCTATCACGTTGTTGACGAAAGGCTTCAAACGTTGACAGAGTATGGCGGACAAGATCTTGTAGGCGATTTATATCTCCTTTCTTGAAGATCGGGCATACGATGCTGAGGTTCCATTCATCGGGCATGCTTTCCTCCCACCAAATTTTGCAGATGAGCTGGTACATGCTTCTAACCAAATCATATCCAGCTGCTGTGTACAGTTCGGTGACTAGCCCGTCAACTCCAACGGCTTTGTTCGACTTGAGTTTAGATATCGCTATGTTCACTTCGTCAATGTCGGGTGGGGGGAATTGCTGGCCTTCTGCACTCAAATTTTGCTCGTCATCGCCATTATAGGTACAGCTTGGAAAAGTGGTCTTTCCATATCCTCAGCACTGACTGTGGTTCCTCTACGATATTCCCATGATAAAAATTGGACGCAATAGTATGGGATTTTCTTATGAGCATTTTTCAAACTTCCTGATTCAAGTATCTCGAAAACGATTCTTGTTATTTCGATAAGACTTCGTTCATATGGGCACTGCGGGCACGTTTGCAGCAGTCGATTTGTTGGACCCAATTTCCGATGACTCGAACACACATTTTGGCCGACCGCCGCCGCTCTTATTCGTTCAATGTTGGCTTGACTAAATGCCCAAATTATTATTGCTTATAACTGAAATTAAGCAAGTTTCAAAAAAAACAAAAACCAACAAATTTCCTTAAGTAAGCAAAAAACTTAGGCTTGGCCTTCTCTTCTTCAAATTGTCAAATTCACTTAAGCAACGAGCAAATTAAACCGCACATTAATGTTTGCTCATAGTGTTCGTGTGTTCGCTGGTTCACCTAAGCGTGCTTGCGTGAGCAAAATTGTATGGTAATAGTTCAGCCTTTAACTTAACCCTTAAGAAAATACGGGCCAAAAATAATCGTGATTAAAGTTACAATCGTTATCGTTGACGAAAAAGTAGGTATATCCCAAAAATGGCGCCGGCTTGAAACCGCACTAAACAGTTATTTTAGTGGGTGAAGTGTTTATTCATGTAGTAAATGAGGATTTTCACCCGACCAATAACGTATACTTTGCTTATTGAGGAACCCACTGAGCCAAAAATCGGCTCCGTCAACCGTCACTGAAGATGATTTGGCGATGAAATTCATAATCTTGGCGAATATTCTCCGAACTTATCTGGAGAACGTTAGGCGCTTCAATCGTCTATCGGCTTCAATTACTGAGTCAGCTCGGTCTAATTAAGGTGACCAAGATCCTTACACAAAATACACTCATAATGGTATGAGCGATAGATGCCCAATTCATGAGAATGAGAATGCCGTCCAATTGACTGATTTGCATCGTTTGCTACGGATGCCTGAACGGCAGCGATATTTTCGACCAATCCGTTGTCGGACACAGCAATGGAGACTCAAATGTTTGTCTTAAAATTATTGTTGCCTGTCCACTATGGCGAAAATGACGACAGCAAATTGGAGTAAACGCTCTTTATCTTGCGGTCAGTTCCGAATTTCGGTAGAAGTTTTTTATAATTAGCAGAAGTTAGGTTGGGTTAGGTTAAAGTGGCTGCGGATACAGGATCCGCACACTTAGGCCAAAGGAAAAGGCCCATTGTGATACCACATGAATTTAGAGAATTACTTCTTACTAGTCGAACCATTTTGAGCTTTTTATGAAGCGAAGAAGATATTTGATATCCTTTTTAGCTAGTTTACTGGGACTATCATATAAATATTCCCCCAGATGAAGTTTGCGTCTTAGGGAAAGAGCAGGCCATGTGCAGAGAAGATGAGAGATTGTTTTCTCTTCTTCCTCGTCCATACAGCTCCTGAGGGAGTAATTTGAGGCTACACCAAGTCGTATAGCGTGTCTATTTGCGGTTCGTTAACTACTATGTTGCACAGGAGAGGGGACAGAACACCACCTTGGGGAGTGCCTCTGCTGACAGACCTTTTTGTACAAAAATCCCTCATCTTAGGCTATGTTTATGACCGAGCGTAAACGAATCGCGCGATGCGACGAGAATCGCTACTAGCGACTAAATTCATTTTTGCTTATGAAAGTGTTTATGACAAAGCGATTTAGCGAAAAGCGACGAAAATTTGCAATCAAAATATTTTGATATTTTGAGCGATACGAGCGATCAAGTATGGACTATGTACTTTCTGATTTCTGTTTTTTTTCAATCATTGCCGATATCTGCTCCAAGATGTACTCAAAAGTTTCTTTGCTCAAACGATAGTAATACTTAAATTTTTCAGGAAATTTTAGCAGTCGTGAATGAAGATGATGAAATTCAATGTAAGTTCTTCTTTCTATAACAATTGGATGCACTTGAAAATTCTTATACACTTGTGCTCGTACAATTAAGCCATTTTGATAAAACAGTGTATTTTCTCAAAAAAACATTTATGAAATACAATTTTCCAATTTTTTATTGTTTACAATACATAAATTTATTAAATAAAAATAAAATAGTTCAGAATTTAAACGGTTTCAGTCTCTTAAATCCAACAGAGCTCATATTTTTGATCTGAACATCAAAACGTAGAGTGACACATAATTAAGCCATCTGAAATAAGGGACAAAACTAAGACAAAATCAATACTAAAGAATACTTTTTACCATTTGCCAGGCTAATATTTTGTAGGATAACCCTTCTGTCGTATAACTTCCCCACACCTTTTCGACATTGTACCGACTAAGGCCGCTCATTGTGAAGGGGTAATTTTTGTCCACTCCTGTTAAATAATTTCCCACAATGAGGCCCTATTCATGGGTTTTCTGGCTGCCACTGCTCTTTTTAAAATACCCCATAGATTTTCTATAGGGTTCAAATCAGGACCTTGGGGCTGGCCATTCCAAAAGCTTTATTGAGATTGTCTCAAACCAGGCTTTGGCGACCCGAGAGCAATGTTTGGGGTCCTTGTCCTGTTGGAAAATCCAAGCAAGTGGCAAGTTGTCTGCATAGTTCCCGTTCAAATGCGTGTGTAAAATGTCTCTATACATTTTACCTGTCATTTTTCCGTTGACATGTACAATTGGACCAACGCCAGACGAGGTAAAACATCCCCAGACCATAACTGAAGAGCCTCCATGTTTCACGGTTTTTTTGGTGTACTTTGGATCCAATTCTTTCAAAGGGGGACGCCTAACATATGGTGTACCATCGTTTCCAAACACATTGAATTTGGATTCATCGCTCCAAACAACCAAATTCCAAAAACGGTCACTTTTATTGATATGAGCTCTTGCGAATGTGAGCCTTTGTGAAATGTTCTTTTTGGAGACGTTTGGTTTTTGTCTGGCATTCGTCCATTCCAGCCCAGGATTTAAAAAAAGGGGGGCCTCAAAAGTAAGTAGAAGCAACTGAATCTTTATTGCTCATACGAGCAAAATGGATAATAGATTTGCAAAAATCTTCAAATTCGGCAAACGGCAACGCTCAATTATTTTTATATAAGTATATACCTACAAATAAATACATTTCATTTTCAAGCAAACACATAGCACCACATGTATTTGTTTTCTTAAATAACATAATCTGTTTTTACTTTTCATTACTTGCTTGCAGTTTTCGTTGTTTTTCTTTTGGTTGTCTTACTATACAAATACAACACGCATATATTGTATGCGGCTATGCTTCATACATCATACCATATATGTACACTAATAAAGGGTAGATTTTTCAAAACTGTAATTTCATAGTAGCTGTTTGTTCATTTGAAACCACTGGCTAGTTGCAACTGTTTCATCCGTTTAAGGGCCCATACACATAGACAGAGTATATCTAAATAGATATATTATTTTGTTATTTGCACATTGTCTGAACGTGGTCTAGAATTTAGAGGATCTGAAGAAAAATTTGGTTCATCAAATAATGGCATGGCAAATAATGGGTCTTCTTGAATTAAGAGCAAAGTTTGATCCTTTCTTGTCCACTCATATTTCAAAATTCGGACATCTTGGTTCAGGAGCAACTTCATATTTATCTAAAACTATATATGAAGAATTGATTGAAATAATGACCCAAAGAATTCGCGAGGAAATCATTAAACAAATAAATATTTCTGGGTATTTTGGCTTGTCTGTAGATTCTACGCCAGATTTGTCTCATGTAGACCAATTGAGTATTGTTATGCGGTATGTTAAGGATGGCCAGCCTATTGAACGCTTCTTAACGTTCTTGGAGATGCATTCTCATACTGGATCCGGTATTGCTAATCAAGCATTAAAGTATCTGAGTGAACATAACATATCTATTTTGAAATGCAGAGAGCAAACATACGACAGTGCTCCAAATATGTCCGGTCAGTATATAGGCATAGGGATGCAACAGCAAATTCTTCTGAAAAACCCATATGCAATCTATGTACCTTGTGCATCACACTCGTTAAATCTTGTTGGTCGCTGTGCTGTGGATTGCTGTTCTACCGCAGTTGATATTTTTTCTGTCGTACAATCGCTTTACAATTTTTTTTTTCTGCATCAACTAGTAGATGGCAAACGTTAAAATCTGCTCTTCATAATGATAATGTGATAAAATCACTCTCAGATACACGGCGACGCGACGGTGAGAAGCTCATGCTGCAGCTACTTTTGCTATCATTAAATCATATAATAAATTATAAGATACTTTAAACGACATTTCTGAAGATAATACATTAAAAGGAGATGCTAGGAGGGAAGCTGGTGATCTACTAAACAAATTGAATAAACTAGAATTTAGTAATGCTTGTGATTTGGAACAATATTTTACAAAGTTTTCAAAAAGTCAGTTAGGTTTTGCAAAGCGAAGACGTAACACTACTGACATGCCCGAATTTGTATATATCATTGTCCGATCAACTGGAGAAAATGCGTGATAATTTCCACACTATTGAAATGCGCTCTAAGGAACTTTTACCTGATGGCAGCAACATGATTACACGAATTACACGTTAAGAATACAAGTGGATTCCAGAGGGCAAATATATAAAGAAATTTCTGATTCCTTGCACAAGCAATGAAAAAATCAACGTTTTAGCCTGTGCCCAGCGTTTGGTGTCAAATTATCCGGAAGATTTAAATTCAGAACTTGCGGACGAGTTAATACAATTCCATCGTTATGTGATGCATTAAAATGGCAATAATTTTAAATTTTTTAATCAAGCTAATTTATATAAGATTATGTGGAAAGATAAAATTACATCAGCGTTTCCGAACGTAGACACGGCATTACGTGACAAATTGTTCTGCGGAAAGATCATTTAGTCAATTAAAACGCTTAAAAAGTCCTTGTCGAAAAATAATAACGCAGGAAAGACTTGATGCACTATCTCTGCTCTGTATTGAGAGTGATTTGCTCCATGAAATAGATTTCGATGAACTTATAAAAGACTTCGCTGCTAAAAAACGAGAAAACAATATTTCAAAAAATGAGTAAAAATCTGTAAAAAAAAGTAGTATACATATGTACATATTCTTGTAACTACCATTATAAATAAAATTAATTTTAGTTTTATGGAATTCGTTGTAATTTGTTTTCTTAAGTAGGTATTTAAATTTGTATGAAGTAAACCATGCAATATAAGAGAATATATGCAAAGGGGGCACCATTTACTCTTTAGGCCTAGGGCCCAAAAAAGCTAAATCCGGCGCTGGTCCATTCAAATTATTTTCTTTTAGGCGTCTTCGTACGGTTTGCGCTGACAATTTCACGTTGTAATTTTCCTCCATTTGGGCTCTTATTTGCGTAGATGTTAAAAAAGGGTCTGCGAGTTGCCTGTACTGAGCCTGAGTGGTTTTTCGCAGCAAAAGTATTATTTTTCTTGTAATACTCGAGGGCATTTCTTACTTTACCCCGAGAAAAACCTAGAGTTCGGGTAACTTTTACAACATTTTGTTGCTTTTGGAAGCACTCCCAGATTATTTTTCTCTTAGTAGGATTCGAACTTTTATTTTTGCCCATTTTAATAAAAATGTTTTAATTTTAAAAATAAAACACACTGAAATATTATTTTAATTAATTTAAAACAGAAAAAAACGCAAAAAAAAATATTTATCTACCAAAAATTCAAAAATGGCTTAATTATATGACCACTCAAGTCGACCTTCACATAAACAAAGGTGATCAAAAGAAAAGAAACTTATTCTAATCTTCATTTGTCATGTGATTTTTGAAATTTGGTAGCGGACTCTGCTAACCGTTATCAGAAAATCAGTTGAAGAGATGCTGGGCAATTCTATTGTGAGTAGTATCACGTGATTATTGGTGTGGCTTAATTGTGTGAGCACAAGTGTATATGCTTTTATTAGTTAACCCTCCAGTGGGCGCGTGGTCTACGGTCGTAGACCAGTCTTTTTTAAAACGCCGCCGCCGTTCGCAGAAAAACAATTTTTTTCCGCCATCGTTCACAATAGCTGTAGATAATTAGTTGCTCTACCTAATTAATATGCTATTTTTCTTCGGAGGAGGCATACGAAAGCTTAAAAGGTATTCAAAGTCTCTTGGTCTACCATCGTAGACCACGCGACCACTCGTGTAACAAAAAAAGTTGTCTTCAATTGTATTATTATAGGTAAGGGATTGTAGATTTTTAACTACTTTTATTAAAAAAATAATTATTTAGTGAAGAAAATTGCTTCTACTATCTCAGGGACCTATTTTTGGGTCCGTGAGCTGACCTCTAGGGTGAGGTGCGAAAAAAGTGTTAAATTTGCTTGTAGGTACCACTTGAAATGTATATGCGTTTATTGTGATTTGTAGTGCACATTTTAATTTTTTTTTTTTTTAACTTATTAATGAATTTGTGTTCTATGTTTTTTGAATAGTTTTTTTATGTTTGCTGTACTGTTTTGTTTGATTTTTTGTGAAAAAAGACAAAAAACGTGAACACGAAAAACTGAATTTTTCAAGTCTTATATTTCTTTTGTTTTGTGTACAATTTTCCTTTTTTCTTATTCATTACTTTATTTGGTTAATCATTTATTGAAAAAAATATGTTTTTTTGTTATTAACTCTTTTAAAGTATTAATTTATTTTTTATAAAAAATGATTACGAAAAATCGTAAAATTGGGATTGTTTTTTTATTCCGATTATTTTTTTCAGTGTATCAATAACTTTTTATCTTTGAGTGATGAATATGAAAGAAAATATGTTCCTCTATGATTTGACCACGATTTGGATACTTAAAAAGCTATAGTATATATATTTTTTGGCAAAACAAAATGGTCTACAGTCGTAGACCACGCGACCACTCGTGTCTCTTTTAACCACGCGCCCACTGGAGGGTTAAATATTTTTTACGCCATAAATTCCTGGTTTCTAATAATAAAACTTTCCTAGTCAATGCGCGCATTTTGCTTTCTTCACTGCCAAAACTTAAATAAAGTTTTAATATTTCAAACATTCAATCGCTCGAAGTTTCGTTCTACTATAAACACTCAATAGCTAGCGATAACGCAAGCGAAAATGTAACAAGCGATGGAGCGATAATCGTCGCATCGCGAGATGCGTTTACGCTCGGTCATAAACATAGCCTTAGAGTTGATGATCCTGCTTTTTAGCAATAAATTAATCAACTCCCAGAGTGAGTATTCGACGTTTAGGGTCGTCATAGCAGAAGTGGCAGATGTTGCTCATTCTTGAAGTTGAGCTTACGTAATAAATTGACAATGACAGATCGACGATTAGTGAAAGGTAGCGTTTATAACAAAAGATTTAGGATTCGAACCCACGCCTTCTATGTTAGCGGCCAACGCATGTAACCATTCAGCCACTAATACAACAAGTATCCTTGCTTTTAAATTTGGCTTTTCAATACCCATTTACGGTAGAAATAAACAGTGCATAAGATCACTCAAAGAACTCTTTTGACGTAGCGGTTCACAACATCTTCTTCGATTTTTTATCCAAGATTCTAGCTCTCCACACCGTAAGATGAAGTATAGGAGAATTTAAACGGAAATAACAAGGACGAAGATCTGTTTGGTTATTGGAGAGACTTTTATTTCGAACTGAAAACTTATTTCTACATTGTACATTTCTTGGGGAAGGCTGTAGGCTATACTTATCAGTACTGAACGACAAATAGGAGCGAAGCATTAAAGACAAATATCCCTAAAACGATTAAAATGAGTTTCGACAGCTCTTGTTCTTGTATGGTTGGTGTAATTAGAGTAGCGAAAGAAAACCAAGATTGACAATTGTGACCTTTGTTCAAGTCACCGATATTGGTTCCCATTTAAGGCTGACAGCCTCTCCGTTTGACCGGAGTCAATATCACCTGCACAGACGAGTGGTTGGATGAACTTTTGAAAGCGCATGAAAGCGGTTCACCTTGTCTGAAACTGTTTTGACATTCAATTTGTCGGTAAAATCCTTGACGATCCAGTCCCATGTCATCCTGCAAAAATTGACGAGTTAGGTAGGGATGCCGAAGCCAGTCATTCTCTGATTGTATATAAAAAGTTCGACCTTGAAATCGTACAAAGAATTGGGTCTTTTCCAGTATCTGGAGTTCAACAAGTTGAAGTATGACAAAGGGCTTTAAGCCTTCACTGCAGAAAAAATCTTAGAGGTGCTTGGAAAAAGTGTGTTGGTCAGTCGATGCTATTAGAAAAACATTTTTTTGCTCAAATTAATCGATATTCGAAATATCAGACTTCGGGGGCTAAATGACCCTGCACCAAATTTACTGTTTAACTTTCATCCAAAAGAAGTCTTTAATGAAAATCAAGAAATAACTTGCAATACACAAAAATAAAACCACAAATGTGTTACCCAAATGGAAAGGAAAGGTTTTCTACACTTTATTTTGTTTAAAGTACATTTGGTACACTAGGGCGTATACGTACTATTTTTGATAATTATTATGAACTCGGCGAAACCACAAGGATTTTTTTTTTTTTTTATTCACGTTCAACACATTTTTAATGTTCTTTATGTATGGTCATTACTTAAACTGTTTTCGAGAGTGACAGGCTTCTCTTCTAAACATTAAACAAAAATCAAACAACACAAGAGAGGTTTCTGCCTCGATCATGACTACCCATCACAATAGAAAATTCTAACTTTTCTGTTTATCAAAACAAATATCATAACAATTTTCTGTTAATTCAGACCCACCTGGACCGATATCAACCGAGCCAACAGTCATCGATGCTGGCAAGAGTCACATCAGTTTATCATGGGGCAAGCCACAAAGTGAAAACTCTGCTCCAGTGATTGCCTATCGAGTAGACGCTTGGATTGTGGGCAAAGAAGGAGGTGCCATCTGGAAGGAAATAGGAATGACCCCAATCAACTCGTTCGATGCCTTCAATCTGATGCCCAATTATGAATACCATTTCCGAGTGACACCGAAGAACCGTTACGGATGGGGTCCTTCAGTGCAGACCCGAAATCCCGTTCAAGTTGGAGGAGCTGAATGTCTACCAGAATTCGTTAAAATTCTTCCTGGCCAAACAAAGGCTCTGCTCGGAAAGCAGTGTACCTTTGAGTGTGTAGTGCAGGGAGCACCACGACCGAAAATCCTATGGTACAAAGACGGCTTACTGATTGATTCTTCCGATAGAGTTCGAATCAAACAATTTGGATCTGTGTGCACATTGTTCATATCCCAAGTGTTCGATATCGATTCTGGTCGATATACTTGCGAAGCGACCAATACCAAGGGCAGAGTTTCCACATTCGCCCGATTGCAGGTGGTTGCCGATGAAAAGCTATACGCAGCAGATCACAAGCTGAAAGAATTGATTACTAGTGACAACGTTACAGCTCTGGGTGAGACCATTCCGATATTTACAATGAGACTGCGAGATCGGCGTGTTCAGGTGACTTATCCAGTTCGTTTGACTTGTCAAGTTATGGGCTATCCAAGGCCAGAGGTAACTTGGTACAAAGGTGACAATGTGGTTGAAGAATCAAAAAGAACTGTCATCACTGATGATGGCCAGTTCATCACTCTAGAGATAACTTCTACGAAATTGGATGATAGTGATACGTACACCTGCACTGCCCGAAATGAATTGGGTTCGGTGTCGTGTCATTGTTCGTTGTTTGTCGACAAGGGTATTCGGGCATATATTTCGCCAGACTTCTACATGCCATTGGAGCCCCTATATGTCTTTAAGGAAGGAGAAGAAATCCGAATGACTGCGAAGGTCGAAGCTTATCCTTCAGTTGGTGTTTCGTGGCACAGGAATGGCGCCAAACTGCGACCGAGCAGACGAATTTTGACCACACTCGATTCGAACGGATTTGTAGAGTTGATTATCGCCGAAGCAACTCAAAAGGATGCTGGTATTTATGTGTGTGCAGCGTCAAATGCTGTTGGGAGGGTCGAAACGAGCACTCGCGTCACTGTTGAGGAAGTCACCGAATCAGAACGAAAGAAGTTGCCAGTAATCCGAGCCAACAATTTGCCGTAAGTTTTTTAAGTCTGTTGATAGTCTCTGAAAATAAAGTTTATTGTTT
This sequence comes from Sphaerophoria taeniata, assembly GCA_943590905.1. NCBI lineage: Eukaryota > Metazoa > Arthropoda > Insecta > Diptera > Syrphidae > Sphaerophoria > Sphaerophoria taeniata. The sequence goes on along the minus strand of OX016540.1, from coordinate 15,860,623 downwards.
TTTTTGTTGTTGTTGTAGATACTCTAAGGAGCCATTATTTGTTGTCAAACCTCGTTCCAGTGAGGCCTACGAAGGTGATACTGTGATCATATTCTGCGAAGTAATCGGTGATCCGAAACCAGATGTCGTCTGGCTGAGAGATTTCTTAAAGGTAACTTATAGTTTGGAACACCCTATTTTCATTTCATAAATTCCCAACAAGCTTCGAAGTTTAAATCTTTCAAATTCCAAATTTTGTCATTGCAGCATAATTATTTATGAAATGCACAAACTATTTACTCATTAATTGACTTAGGAAATATCGAGTTTCCAAAAAAATCGAACTCTGCTGCATAAATTGACAGATAGGCGCAAAAATGTTTCTTGCCCCCCAATATATGAATCAATAATGTTCTGTGATGCTTTTTTCTTTTTGATGATTTGAAACAGCTCGGCTCAAACCTCAATTTACCTTATACAGTCTGACTGAATCATAAATTCGCAGGAGATACAGTATAATCCAACCAGTAGCATTCATTCTCTCTGCGTCACAATAGCACTGTTGCTAGTATTTCACCACTATCTACCTTTGTATCTAGCTATCTGTGCAGTGTCCATATGATCACGATATGGCGAGCGACTCAACTGCGACAACGAAGATTTGATGAAATTTTCTCGTGCGTCCTGAGCCCAGTTCAAATCGTCACTCTAACAAGTGTGGGTCGTCACACGCGTAAAGTGCTTCTCTCTTGCAAGCAAAAAAAGAAAAATCGTCTTAGACTTTGTATCCGTTTCCGTCGATCGGTGTTGGTGCAACTATGACGTTTCGGCTGTCGAGTGGTTACTCACAAATCGATTCAAATTAAATTCGAGAAAAAAAATAAGCAAGACAAGGTGTGAGATAGAATTTTTTTATCTGCAACAGTCGAGTTATATAAACTTGTTCAGACATACTGATTGTGGTCAGTAGATAGAGCGATTGACCATATTTGTTGAATGTCACTTGCAACCCAAGTGACAGCAAACTCGGGCGAATTTTGCGTCGATTGTGGGATGATTCTTGCATCCAGATTAAGTGTTTCAGGTAGTTGTTCAGTCATTTGATGAAAATGATTTTAATTCGATTCATGAGACAAAATGCAAATAAATAATTGTTTTCCTGGTGGCGTCAGTAGACGAGACAGTTAATCCGCCCTTGGGTGTCTTGAATGGTCTCCAAGTTGGCGAACTTCTCAACTAGACACAGTTGAACTGGATCAGTTGGGTTGATTAGTAGTTGACGAAAACGTCGAAGCACAAAGCTAGTGTAACAGTTGTTCAGTAAATGAGTGAACAAAGTGTTATTTCGTGTGTGAAAATTATGTCAAATTTTTGACGAATTGACTTTGAAATAGACAACGAAATATATCTCCTAGAATCGAGCTTGTGATTTAAAAGTGTAATCGTCGAAAAATAGTTGCACGACATGGCAAATTGACTAATTAATGCGAGACACGATTTAAACATTAAACATTTATTCTAAGGCAGTGTCAAATAATAATTGCGAAATGTAATGTTGAAAAAAAAATTAATATTTGTTTATTTTTTATACTGAAGGCGCACCAATTGTCGCATGAAAATAGTTTAATAAGTCAAGAAATCAACCGTATTGCGTTCAATGCAAGCTTGTTCTAGGACTGATTTACTAATAATCATTACGTTCGTTCGATGTAACCAGCCCCGGGGCGCTCCGGTGCATGTCACTATCCTAAACGTAGCTGTCGAAAAAACAGAAAAAATTCTCTGGGTTTGGTTTCACATCAAACGTATTAGTAGTGGTCTGTGCTTTTTATTTCTCTCCTCCTTTATTACTGGCAAATCTGAGGAGACCATAAAATTTTATTTAGTGCTGAACTGTCATTTCTGTCAAATCGAAATTACTTTCAAAAAAATAGAGGCATTAAGGTAGTAAACTTTGCGCAGTGATTTACATTATTTAGTCGATCATTTTATCCTCTGCAAATCGATGAAACCTGACCTATAAGAAAACATTGTATTTTGACAGTTCCGTGATCTGCTCTGAGCTAGAAAGTAAAACGCCACTCATATTTCCAAAGCAGGAACAACTTCACAAAGGTTTATTATTTTTAATCTGTCGGCGATCTAGTGCAATTTTGGGGGCCATGATGAGGAAGACAATCTCTTCATCTCATTCTTCTTTCTTAAAGCGTCGTGGCTCGTGGTCTATGGGATTTTCAACACCCAACTGGAATCCGAATAAGACATGTTTATATTCTGAAGAATGTGTTGCTTGTTATGATTGTATTTGTTGAAAGAAATAAGGTGGCAATACAGCCCAGGGTGGACTTGGGCCTCAACCAACAAACCTCTCCATCCAGCTCGGTCACTATAGCACCGCACTCCAAGTTGGTTGAGGTCATCTTCAATTTGCACGCGCCACCTGGGCCTTGGTCTTCCTCTACTGCACCGTCCCTCTGGGGTGGATTCGAAGACTTTATGGGCCCGAGTATTGGTGTCCATCCTCTCTACGTGACCAAGCCATCTGAGTCTATGGACCTTCACTCTTTTAGCTAGGTCAGTGTTGCTGTACAGCCCGTATAGTTCGTGGTTAAATCTTCTCCTCCATTCACCGTTTATGAAGAGAGGACTTTAGATCTTTCGTAGAACTTTTCTCTCGAAAAGGTCTTTAGGGCGCTCTCATCCGTTTTTGCCATGGTTCATGCTTCTGCACCATATAGCAGGACGGAGATAATGAGGGTCTTATGGAGCGTCACCTAAGTTGTTCGGGAGAGGGCATTACTACTCAATTGCTTTCTTAGCCCGAAGAAACAGTGAACGCTGCAACTAAACTAAAATAATGTAGATGTCGCTACTTTTTTTCTGTTGATAATCTGTAACATTTGTGACCGAAAAAATGACAATAATTGTCATAGTTTGTTTTTGTGTTAATTTAACACTGCAGTTAGGCTGCGTCCGTCAATTCCATTTATGTATTTTGAACAACGATAGCAACTTAGAGGTGCTTCCACCAATGGCTTTTTCCGTCAATTCCTTTGTTTGGCTGGAGGGTGCGTAGTGCATTGGCTTCCCAACTAGCTGATCTAGGTTCAAATCCCAAAGTGAACTCAAAAAGTTTTTCGATTAATATGAAAAATAACTATAGCCAGCACCATTAATAAATGAGTCTTATGATCGGCTTGGCACCCGTGGAATAGCTATAACTCCAGCCAGACAATAATTGTCTTCCGATGCAAAAAACTCTTCTTACCGTTATATTTGAGCAACCGCTTAATTATTCCGGAATTCAGCTCTTAAGACAGTCTTGGATAACAGTTCTTTTTCTAAAAAGAAGACACATTTTTGTCCAACTTTAACATAACCAAATAAAAAAAAGAAAGCTTTATCAAAGGAACCGATCAGAAACCAGGAAATAGGAAATCCATTTGCGTTGTACCATCCAAAAAATGTGTTATTCGTGTACGTAACTAAATGTCAAATCTAGCATTTGAGGTGCTGATCTTAAAAAATGGGAGGGGAACAAATATCCAGAATCATGAAAAAACACAATGCTGGCAACATTCCTGGTTTCTACAATCATATTATATGCACTCCAATCATTGCTGGTTTTTTCAAGTTTTTGGCCGTTTTGACACCCATCTCTTTACTCTGATCTGTGATCACTTGATCAGGGGTTAAGGTTTTCATAAGGGCGGGTAGATGTGATTCGAAGAATCGAAGCCCAGTCAGCGAACAAACGACGTTGTCTATGGTCATGAACTTTGAGCTACTGGGTCATTTGGATCTGGTACGGGTGTAGGCCCAAGTCCCGATGCAAAATTCGTCAAGTTAAAGTCTGCGGAAGGCCGAGTTCTTGTGCACGGAGAGTAATAGTCTGCCTCGGGTTCTGCTGTACACTTTCACGAACCGCGGCGATGTTCTCGGCCGATCTTGCGTTCCTTGAACGTACGGGTGTTAGCTGATTGTTTTTAAATTTGGCAACCAAACGTTGAAGAGTCAACTGTGAAGGACCACCACGCGTAAAATGGGCGCAATGCGCGCAACGTTTGCGTTGACGAACACTCATTTTACTAATAAAGTTTTATCATTTGAACGTGATGTTCAATCGTGTAACTTGACATGATGATTTGGCATAAACAACTGAAAAATAAACAAAAGATTTGACAGATGTCAGCAAAACAAAATGGCCGCCACGGAGCGCCAAAATCTACTCGCGCCAATTGAAAAACCTTTTAGTACGGGGCTACGTTCTTTTGGTTTCTTTTTCAGAATCGGAAGAGTACGAATCCAATACTTCTAATGTCAAAAGATAGTTAAGGAGTTGGGAACACAATTATGACCGAAACTTGAGTGTTGCCAGTTGCAACTTTAACCATTATTAATTTGCAAGTGTGAACGTATCTTACAACATTTTAATATTCACACAATTTATGAATAAAGTTGTTGTACTTTGTTGTTTTCATCTTTCCAAAAAAACAACTTACCAAGACTAATTATTGCATTCGGAAGAATCTAGATTACTTTATTTCTTACTCAATAAGCACATTCCGCCAATGTGCCAATTGGTAATTTTTTTTCTCACCAACCAAGTTTGTGTTTAATTTCTGCAGTCAAAAAGGAATTAACTTACCCTATGAGTTTGACTTTATGACAAACACATGCGTTGCAAACCAAAAACTTTGCTACAAAAAATCATTCACAAAACTTATAAAAAGTCCAACCAAGTTAAGGCCGTATGATTCATAAAGTTTGCCATAAAAGTACAGAACCACATTCGATCGAACGACTGACGTCGAAAGCGGTACGTTGACAAAAAACAAAATAAAACAACGATAACCGGCAACTTTAAGCCGCTTCAACTCCCAACCACCATTTGACGTTGCGTTGTTGCGGCAGCTTGCGCGACTTAACTCTATTTTCCAGTCTCGAGGAATTGTTTATATTTTCTGTTTTGTATAATTTTTGTTGCATGGTCAAGTCGTTAATTCACCACGTCAATACTTCATTTTTTTTTAATTCTAGACAAAGCGATTTATTCGCTTTGGAGTAACAAAACGCTTTCGGCATTGGCCTTGAATTTGATATGAAACATTAAGTTGGACATCAACTTGAATTTGAATAAGGCTCCAAGATTGACTCGAATAATTATAACTACAGTCGGTATCCACCCAACCATGTTAAGGTGTTACGGCGATAGACGACGACGACAACGTCGACTATGGCTATGGTGACAACAAATCGTTAGCGTTAAGTGACATCCGAGCGCCATTGTTTTGACTTTTAACAATAATCCCGCTGACGTTTTCATGGCTATCACATTTCTAGCAAAAGCAGTTGCGCTTCCCAGATTTGAAGTATGCGAGATATTTGAATACAAGGATTCATAAATTGGCTAATTAAAACGATCGGCATCAGCGTAACAACTATTAAGCCCGTCTCATAAGCCACCACAATGTCGTAACTAATCGCAATCGTAGCGAACTGTTTCGCACAGAGCTTATAGCACAAGATCCAAAAAAGGCAAGGACGTTTAAAAGTTGTTCGCACAGTTAGGTCGAATACGAATGAAAACAGATTCGCTCGTTGTCGTGTAATTATGTTAAGGTGCAATAAGTGACGGAATAAAAGATTTGAAAGATTTGATGATTGGGGTTTTTTGGGAAGCGAATTTGGCATTTTTCTAGGTGGGAAAATGGGCAGTAAGGGAAGAGCTTTTTTAAATCATTTTCTTACGTTTGTTCTAAGCTTTTCTTGATTCTCAAACCTTTTTATTCCTTAGCCTGAATATTACAAGGACGCCCCACATTTCCGTCGAGTTGGAGACGGTCCTGAATACCGTTTGGAAATTCCTAGTGCCAAGTTGGACTTCACTGGTACCTATTCGATAATAGCGAGCAATTGCCATGGCCAGACGCAGGCCATAATTTCATTACAAATTTATGCCAAAGGTAAGTCGCAGTTTTTTTTATCTTCACATCCAAAAATTATTTAAAGTCCTCAAAAAGTTATTTGAACAAAATACAAAATGCTTTCATTGTTTACATTATTTTTATTTTTCGACAACAACAATTACAAAATAATTGTTTAACGGCGACGACGTCTTGATCGTCGTGAACGACTACGAGAATGATGACCACGACGACGTGAACCATGTCGCCTGTGTCGACGTCTTGCAGAGTCCTGTTGCTCATTTGTATAATTCGCCTGCAGAACGAAACAAAAATAATGAATAAAATCGCTTTCACATGAAATGTGTACAGTACATACCCCATCATTTTTGAATCCTGTTATAATAGGAAGTAATTGATTTTTCTTCGATCTCTGTGAGGTTAGTGCTCGAACGGGAACAGTAACAGGAGTTTCATCGTCAGATTCTGCATCAGATTCCTCCTCGGAACTCTCAGCAGATTCTTCTTGCTTTGTGTCTTTTCGTTCTGTGCCGGGTAATTGCGTTTGAGATTCATTATTGTTTTGAATAATTGTTGACGCCATTTTTTTGAATTGGTTTTTTAAAAAATTTAATACTTCGAAAAATTTAGCTTCACTTCTGAAATTTTCGTATAATACTAACATTTTTATATGTTTTCTTTCTTGATTGATTCTGAATGGGGTTAGTTGTTTATTGATTTTTATTTTATTGGAAGTGGTTTTGTGTACAGTATTTTTGTTTTTGTTTTTATAAATCAAAAATAATAGGGTGGGCGAGCGCTACAGCTCCGAAGTCTAAAGCCCTTAGCGACTTAACCCTTTCCAACTGTACAAAGAGCCCGTATGAAGAATCGAGGGGCCTGTTCCAATTAACACCGATACCCCCTTACTTAGTCACTTACTTTACCGGCTCCCAATCCATGAAGGATCTCAGCCTGAGATACTGCAGCCTTCCATCGGGAACGGTCCCTCGCATGCTCTCTCCAGTCGCCGAAACCAAGCGTTTTGGCATCCGCAGTCACTTGGTCCTTGTACCGTAGGTTCGGTCTTCCCCTTGGTCTCAAACCTGGGGGCTGCGATGAGAAGACTTTCTTGGCTGGAACGTTTTCGTCCATTCGCTCGATGTGGCTGAGCCAATGTATTCGTCTTTTCTTGGCCTTCTGGACTACATCCACATCTTGGTACAGCTCGTACAGTTCTCGGTTGCACCTTCTGCTCCATTCGCCATCGTCGCATATGGGACCGAAAATCCATCGAAGATTTTTTCTTTCAAAAGTGCCCAGTAGTATCAATTCCCCTGTTTTACTTATCGTCCAGCACTCGGCTCCATAGAGTAGGACTGGTAAAATCAAAGTTTTGTGTAGCAGACACTTTGTCTTTCAAGTGAGAAGTTTTGAACCCAGTTATTTTGCCAAATCGAAGCAGCAAGGGTTCGCTAGGGTAATTTTTCTTCGGATCTCCACTAAGGTGTTGTTTGTGGGATTGATGTTTGTTCCAAGGTAGGTGAACTTCTTAACTACCTCGAAATTGCTGCTGCCAACAGGGAAGTTTTGTCCTAGGCGGTGGACAGATGTTGCTTTGTTTGTTGATAGCATGTACTTTGTTTTGTCCTCATTCACTTCAAGACCAACGAGCTTCGCCTGTTCTTCAATCGCTGTGAAGGCTTCAAGCACAGCTCACTTGGATCGACCGACTATGTCTATGTCGTCCGCATAGCCTAGGAGCTGGGTGGATTTGTTTAAGATAGTGTTTTCCGTGTTTTCCGTGCTCACACCTGCCTTGCGCACTATCCGCTTCATGACTATGTTGAAGAAATCACATGACAGCGCATCTCCTTGTCTAAACCCTGCGCAACAACTCGGATGAGCTGTTAGCTATTGTGTTGTTTAGCGTCATGCGGCTCAGCTGGATCAGTTTGTTCGGGTTCCCGAATTCAGACATCGCCATCATAAGCTCTTGGCGGTGGATGCTATCATAAGCAGCTTTGAAGTCGCTAAAAAGATGGTGGGTTTCGACTTGAAATTTCGTTGGTCATTTCCAGTATTTGCCACAGTGTGGCCTAAAGCCTCACTGGTATATTATGCCGATTATTGTGTTGCAGAATGGTTTAAGACTCTCACACAGTAAGTTCGAGAGGATTTGTATGCAACATTAAGCACATATAATCGCTTTTTTTTTGTAGATGGGGCATATGGAGCTTATCGACAAGTCAGTGGGCATGCATTCTTCCTCCCACACTTTGTTGATGACCTGGTGCATGCGATTCATCAAAACACCTCCTCCATATTTTAAGAGTTCCGCAGGTATGCCGTCCGACCCGGACTTGTCATTTTTTTAAGCTTTTGGATGGCTCTTTCTACCTCTTCTGTGCTGGGGGCTGGGACTGGGTCTTCATTGACCGGTCTTGCTTCTCTTTCGTCATTAACTAGATTGACATTATGCGCTTCGGTGATAGTTTTCCTTCATTGGTTTCGCATGCCAAGTTGGTTCAGGTCCTCTACCACCTGTCTGCTCCACCAGAGTCGTGGTCTTCCTCTTCTGCGACGTACTTCCGGGTTGGATTCGAAGAATCTACGAGCCGGAGAATTATTTTCCATTCGCTCTACATGACCCAACCATCTAAGTCGTTGGACCTTAACTTTCCTGGCCCTAGCCAGTCACTGAACAGCTCGTACAGTTCTTGATTGAATCTTCGTCTCCACTGAACAGCTCGTACAGTTCTTGATTGAATCTTCGTCTCCCCTCCATTTATGCAGACAGGACCAAAAATTACTCGACGAATTTTTCTCTCAAAGCAGCCCAAAGCGTTTTCATCGGATGTTGTCATGGTCCATGTCTCTGCACCATACATTAGGACCGGGTTGATAAGGGTTTTGTAGAGTGTCACTTTAGTTGCTCGGGAAAAGACTTTACTACTCAATTGCCTTCTAAGTCCAAAGAAGCAGCGATTGGCAAGAGTTATTCTTCGTTTGATTTCAGCGCTGATGTTGTTGTCTGAATTGATAGCGGATCCTAGGTAGACGAAGTCCTTAACTGCCTCGAAGTTGAATCTGTCTATATTGACGTTTGCTCCAAGATGTCGATATTGGTTGTCCTTTCTTGTTGACAGCATTAACTTGGTCTTGCCCTCGTTAACCGCTAGACCCATCTTCCTGGCCTTCGTCTCAAGACTCACGAATGCTTCACTGACATCACGCTGTGTTCTTCCAATTATGTCAATGTCGTCTGCGTATCCTAGTAGCTGGACGGACTTTTGAAAGATTGTGCCTCTGGTGTTGACGATGGAGTTTTGTACAATCTTTTCAAGAATGATGTTGAAGAAAAATGCATGACAGCGCATCGCCTTGTCTAAAACCTTTTTTGACATCAAATGTGTCCGTTATGTTTTTTCCTACCATGATGCAACAGCATGAGTTTTCCATTGTCATCTAACACAGACGGTCGAGTTTTTCTGGGATGCCTAGACATTGCTCTTTATAATTGGTCTCTATAGACGCTGTCATACGCGGCCTTGAAATTTATGAAAAGGTGGTAGGTATCGATTTGAAGTTGCTGGGTCTTCTCCAAGATTTGCCGTAGGGTGAATATTTGATCGATGGTGGGTCTGAAGCCACACTTATAAGGACCTATCAGGTTGTTGACGAATAGCTTCAGACGTTCACACAGCAGAGCAGACAAGATCTTGTAGGTGATGTTAAGGAGACTTATACCTCTGTAGTTGGTGCAGTTCAGGGGATCTCCTTTCTTGAGGATCGGGCATACCTACGATGCTGAGGTTCCATTCGCCGGGCATGCTTTCCTCCGACCAAATTTTGCAGATGAGCTGGTGCATGCTCCCAACCAAATCATCTCCAGCTGCTTTGTACAGTTCGGCGGCTAGCCCGTCTGCTCCAGCGGCTTTGTGCGACTTAAGTTTAGATATCGCTATCTTCACTTCGTCAATGTCGGGTGGGTAGAATTGTTGGCCTTCTGCACCCAAATTGAATGGTTCTGTATTGCTGGCGGAGTTTTGCTCGTTGTCGCCAATACACAGCTTGGAAAAGTGGTATTTCCATATCCTTAGCACTGACTGTGGTTCCACTACGATGTTCCCATGATGGTCTCTACAGGCTTCGGTTCGGGATGTATAAGCCCTGGAGGTTTGTTTCACCTTTTTGTAAAACTTTCGAACCTCGTTCCTGTTGTGACATCCCTCTATCTCCTCGATCGCGTTCTTCTCCCTTTTTTTCTTTCTGAGAAGTTTGTGCTCCTCTCTCTTTTGCTGCTCGTAGAGCTCACGAGCTGCTCGTATCTTTATTTGCAGCGCGCGCCACCTTGTATGCCTCTTGTTTAGCTGCATTTGCTCGCCGGCACTTATCGTCAACCCAGGGGTTATACGTTGTGGTGGCCGTGTAAGCCCTAGCACTTCAGAGGCGGCATCTCTGACGGCTGCTTGACAGTGTTGCAACTGGTTCTCTACATTTTGTGCCGGCAGAGGACTTCTGAGGAGATTTTCGGAGACACGATCGGGAAAGGACCTAGCAATCCCTTGCAATTGTAGCCGTTTGACGCGTCGAACTTGCTTCTAGCATTTTCGCGTGTTGGCCTTGATCGGAATATCCGCATGCGTACCTTGGCTACAACAAGGTAGTGGTCCGACGTCCGAGCCAATGTAGGCACCTCGGAATGTGCGGACATCTTGCATGCTAGAGAAGTGTCGTGCGTCGATCGCAATGTGATCAATTTGGTTGACGGTTGATTAATCAGGAGATTTCAATGTGCCCTTGTGGATATCGGGATGTGGGTATCGAGTACTTGCTACCATTACGTCTCGCTTTGCAGCGAAGTCGATTAGCCTAAATCCGTCACCTATGAGCAATGCCCTAGCTATGACATTAAAATTGTCCTTGGAGATTTTAATGATAAGCTGGGTAGAGAAGAAATCTTTGGTTGAATAATCGGACGACAAAGCCTACACGACACCTACTTATTCAACCTAATCCTCATCTCCTGAAGCTCGCAATGGGCTCTTGGAGTGTACATTTGCTTATTCAAGAAAGTTTGGTTTTGTAAGTACCTACGTGATATTTTCGAGCTTCAAGTTACAAGTTGTTCCTAGAACAAACACAAACAAATGTTTCTCCTCACTGCTGGCGCAAGTGCTCCAGTGTTTTTAGTCTTCCAATAAAAATAATTCCAAGACCAATGGTTTGTTGCCATATTGATATTTGAACAAAAAAAGGTAAAATTTTGTTCATGGTTTAAAATATTTTTATTTTTCGACAACAGCAATTAGGTATACATAATTGTTCAATGACGGCGGTGTTTTGAGCGTCGTGAACGACTACGAGAACGACGACCACGACGCCGTGAACCGTGTCTCCTGTGTCGACGTCTTGCAGAGTCTTGAGGTTCATCCGTTGAAAGATATTCCTATTGAAACAAAAATAAATACAAAAATGGAAAACCTGAAATTTGAAAACTATCGCACATAAAATACCTCAGTGTCCTTTGGTTTTGGTAAAACTGCAAGTTTACCACTTTTCTTGTATCTTGTTACAGCTGGAACTAGTTCAGCTTTCTTATATTTTGGTGCTGTACCACTAAGCTCTACCTCTGAATCTGCATCAGATTCGTCCCAAGAACTCGAGGCGGATTCTACTGGGCTTTGTTCTTTTCGTTCGGAGACGGATGCGGCCCCGCCGCCGCCGGCCAATTGCTGTTTCGATTCATTCTTGTTTTTTGTGGTTGATGCCATTTTTTATTCGATTTTTTAAAAAAAATTTAGCACTTAATAAAATTTAAACGTTTCGTTTGAAAGTTTCGTAAAATAATAAAATTTACATTTTTTTCTTTTTTGATGTATTATGGGTGGGGTGAGATGATCTCTATTTTTATTTTTTTCGAAGTTTTTCGGGCACAGTAATTTTGAAAATTAAATGGTAGGGAGTGCGGGGGAGGGGGGGAGTGCTTCGGGCCTATGCGAAGCTTCAAATCCTTACGGCCGATTTCTTCACAGAGTCCTAGCACTAGTATCGGTCCTAAAGTTAGGACCCAAATCGGTACTAAATGATTTCTTCACACAAGTTGTAAGGCCTAGTACTGTCAAATTGGTACCGATTTTTGCTTAGGACGTCCTAAAAGTTAGAACCTAAAAATCGACAGATTTTATCCATTTTTTTTAAAGATTTATCTAGCAATTTTAAGATTTGGTGTCTTTTCAAAAAATAGGTAAATTTTGACTAAATTGATTTTTCTTATGATTTTGGCATTTGGTTTTTTGTCAGATTTCTGCATTTTGTTACATATTTGAATTTCTTTTGTGAAAAAAAATGGATTTAATTTTTGATGGGGACGCGACTTCGAAGACGATGAATTGCGTCAATCGGTACGTCGCATTTACCGTATGCCTCAACGCCATACTGTCGACAATTAAGATGATATTGATTTCATTCGGCGTTTTCGGGTGTCAAAAACAACATTCCTGTTTGTACTACAATTGGTAGTACACGAATTGGAACATCCACAGACACGGTAAAAAATGTTTCAAATATTACATTTTAGCATGAAATTTTTCATACCCTTTCTACTATCAGTTCTCGTTATATAACACCTGAACAACAATTGCTCATAACTTTACGGCCTTCTGGACTACATCCACATCTTGGTACAGCTCGTACAGTTCTCGGTTGCACCTTCTGCTCCATTCGCCATCGTCGCATATGGGACCGAAAATCCATCGAAGATTTTTTCTTTCAAAAGTGCCCAGTAGTATCAATTCCCCTGTTTTACTTATCGTCCAGCACTCGGCTCCATAGAGTAGGACTGGTAAAATCAAAGTTTTGTGTAGCAGACACTTTGTCTTTCAAGTGAGAAGTTTTGAACCCAGTTATTTTGCCAAATCGAAGCAGCAAGGGTTCGCTAGGGTAATTTTTTTTCGGATCTCCACTAAGGTGTTGTTTGTGGAATTAATGTTTGTTCCAAGGTAGGTGAACTTCTTAACTACCTCGAAATTGCTGCTGCCAACAGGGAAGTTTTGTCCTAGGCGGTGGACAGATGTTGCTTTGTTTGTTGATAGCATGTACTTTGTTTTGTCCTCATTCACTTCAAGACCAACGAGCTTCGCCTGTTCTTCAATCGCTGTGAAGGCTTCAAGCACAGCTCACTTGGATCGACCGACTATGTCTATGTTGTCGTCCGCATAGCCTAGGAGCTGGGTGGATTTGTTTAAGATAGTGTTTTCCGTGCTCACTCCTGCCTTGCGCACTATCCGCTCCATGACTATGATGAAGAAATCACATGACAGCGCATCTCCTTGTCTAAACCCTGCGCATTTTTGAAACAACTCGGATGAGCTGTTAGCTATTGTGTTGTTTAGCGTCATGCGGCTCAGCTGGATCAGTTTGTTCGGGTTCCCGAATTCAGACATCGCCATCATAAGCTCTTGGCGGTGGATGCTATCATAAGCAGCCTTGAAGTCCCTAAAAAGATGGTGGGTTTCGACTTGAAATTTCGTTGGTCTTTTCCAGTATTTGCCTCAGTGTGGCCTTAAGCCACACTGGTATATTATGCCGATTATTGTGTTGCAGAACGGTTTAAGACGTTCACACAGTAAGTTCGATAGGATTTGTATGCAACATTAAGCACGGATATGCCACGGTAGTTTTGCATGACATATAATCGCTTTTTTTTGTAGATGGGGCATATGGAGCTTATCGACAAGTCAGTCGGCATGCATTCTTCCTCCCACACTTTGTTGATGACCTGGTGCATGCGATTCATCAAAACACCTCTTCCATATTTAAAGAGTTCCGCAGGTATGCCATCCGACCCGGGGGCCTTGTTATTTTTTAGCTTTTGGATGGCTCTTTCTACCTCTTCTGTGCTGGGGGCTGGGACTGGGTCTTCATTGACCGGTCTTGCTTCTCTTTCGTCATTAACTAGATTGACATTATGCGCTTCGGTGATAGTTTTCCTTCATTGGTTTCGCATGCCAAGTTGGTTCAGGTCCTCTACCACCTGTCTGCTCCACCAGAGTCGTGGTCTTCCTCTTCTGCGACGTACTTCCGGGTTGGATTCGAAGAATCTACGAGCCGGAGAATTATTTTCCATTCGCTCTACATGACCCAACCATCTAAGTCGTTGGACCTTAACTTTCCTGGCCCTAGCCAGTCACTGAACAGCTCGTACAGTTCTTGATTGAATCTTCGTCTCCACTGAACAGCTCGTACAGTTCTTGATTGAATCTTCGTCTCCCCTCCATTTATGCAAAAAGGACCAAAAATTACTCGACGAATTTTTCTCTCAAAGCAGCCCAAAGCGTTTTCATCAGATGTTGTCATGGTCCATGTCTCTGCACCATACATTAGGACCGGGATGATAAGGGTTTTGTAGAGTGTCACTTTAGTTGCTCGGGAAAAGACTTTACTACTCAATTGCCTTCTAAGTCCAAAGAAGCAGCGATTGGCAAGAGTTATTCTTCGTTTGATTTCAGCGCTGATGTTGTTGTCTGAATTGATAGCGGATCCTAGGTAGACGAAGTCCTTAACTGCCTCGAAGTTGAATCTGTCTATATTGACGTTTGCTCCAAGATGTCGATATTGGTTGTCCTTTCTTGTTGACAGCATTAACTTGGTCTTGCCCTCGTTAACCGCTAGACCCATCTTCCTGGCCTTCGTCTCAAGACTCACGAATGCTTCACTGACATCACGCTGTGTTCTTCCAATTATGTCAATGTCGTCTGCGTATCCTAGTAGCTGGACGGACTTTTGAAAGATTGTGCCTCTGGTGTTGACGATGGAGTTTTGTACAATCTTTTCAAGAATGATGTTGAAGAAAAATGCATGACAGCGCATCGCCTTGTCTAAAACCTTTTTTGACATCAAATGTGTCCGTTATGTTTTTTCCTACCATGATGCAACAGCATGAGTTTTCCATTGTCATCTAACACAGACGGTCGAGTTTTTCTGGGATGCCTAGACATTGCTCTTTATAATTGGTCTCTATAGACGCTGTCATACGCGGCCTTGAAATTTATGAAAAGGTGGTAGGTATCGATTTGAAGTTGCTGGGTCTTCTCCAAGATTTGCCGTAGGGTGAATATTTGATCGATGGTGGGTCTGAAGCCACACTTATAAGGACCTATCAGGTTGTTGACGAATAGCTTCAGACGTTCACACAGCAGAGCAGACAAGATCTTGTAGGTGATGTTAAGGAGACTTATACCTCTGTAGTTGGTGCAGTTCAGGGGATCTCCTTTCTTGAGGATCGGGCATACCTACGATGCTGAGGTTCCATTCGCCGGGCATGCTTTCCTCCGACCAAATTTTGCAGATGAGCTGGTGCATGCTCCCAACCAAATCATCTCCAGCTGCTTTGTACAGTTCGGCGGCTAGCCCGTCTGCTCCAGCGGCTTTGTGCGACTTAAGTTTAGATATCGCTATCTTCACTTCGTCAATGTCGGGTGGGTAGAATTGTTGGCCTTCTGCACCCAAATTGAATGGTTCTGTATTGCTGGCGGAGTTTTGCTCGTTGTCGCCAATACACAGCTTGGAAAAGTGGTATTTCCATATCCTTAGCACTGACTGTGGTTCCACTACGATGTTCCCATGATGGTCTCTACAGGCTTCGGTTCGGGATGTATAAGCCCTGGAGGTTTGTTTCACCTTTTTGTAAAACTTTCGAACCTCGTTCCTGTTGTGACATCCCTCTATCTCCTCGATCGCGTTCTTCTCCCTTTTTTTCTTTCTGAGAAGTTTGTGCTCCTCTCTCTTTTGCTGCTCGTAGAGCTCACGAGCTGCTCGTATCTTTATTTGCAGCGCGCGCCACCTTGTATGCCTCTTGTTTAGCTGCATTTGCTCGCCGGCACTTATCGTCAACCCAGGGGTTATACGTTGTGGTGGCCGTGTAAGCCCTAGCACTTCAGAGGCGGCATCTCTGACGGCTGCTTGACAGTGTTGCAACTGGTTCTCTACATTTTGTGCCGGCAGAGGACTTCTGAGGAGATTTTCGGAGACACGATCGGGAAAGGACCTAGCAATCCCTTGCAATTGTAGCCGTTTGACGCGTCGAACTTGCTTCTAGCATTTTCGCGTGTTGGCCTTGATCGGAATATCCGCATGCGTACCTTGGCTACAACAAGGTAGTGGTCCGACGTCCGAGCCAATGTAGGCACCTCGGAATGTGCGGACATCTTGCATGCTAGAGAAGTGTCGTGCGTCGATCGCAATGTGATCAATTTGGTTGACGGTTGATTAATCAGGAGATTTCAATGTGCCCTTATGGATATCGGGATGTGGGTATCGAGTACTTGCTACCATTACGTCTCGCTTTGCAGCGAAGTCGATTAGCCTAAATCCGTCACCTATGAGCAATGCCCTAGCTATGACATTAAAATTGTCCTTGGAGATTTTAATGATAAGCTGGGTAGAGAAGAAATCTTTGGTTGAATAATCGGACGACAAAGCCTACACGACACCTACTTATTCAACCTAATCCTCATCTCCTGAAGCTCGCAATGGGCTCTTGGAGTGTACATTTGCTTATTCAAGAAAGTTTGGTTTTGTAAGTACCTACGTGATATTTTCGAGCTTCAAGTTACAAGTTGTTCCTAGAACAAACACAAACAAATGTTTCTCCTCACTGCTGGCGCAAGTGCTCCAGTGTTTTTAGTCTTCCAATAAAAATAATTCCAAGACCAATGGTTTGTTGCCATATTGATATTTGAACAAAAAAAGGTAAAATTTTGTTCATGGTTTAAAATATTTTTATTTTTCGACAACAGCAATTAGGTATACATAATTGTTCAATGACGGCGGTGTTTTGAGCGTCGTGAACGACTACGAGAACGACGACCACGACGCCGTGAACCGTGTCTCCTGTGTCGACGTCTTGCAGAGTCTTGAGGTTCATCCGTTGAAAGATATTCCTATTGAAACAAAAATAAATACAAAAATGGAAAACCTGAAATTTGAAAACTATCGCACATAAAATACCTCAGTGTCCTTTGGTTTTGGTAAAACTGCAAGTTTACCACTTTTCTTGTATCTTGTTACAGCTGGAACTAGTTCAGCTTTCTTATATTTTGGTGCTGTACCACTAAGCTCTACCTCTGAATCTGCATCAGATTCGTCCCAAGAACTCGAGGCGGATTCTACTGGGCTTTGTTCTTTTCGTTCGGAGACGGATGCGGCCCCGCCGCCGGCGGCCAATTGCTGTTTCGATTCATTCTTGTTTTTTGTGGTTGATGCCATTTTTTATTCGATTTTTTAAAAAAAATTTAGCACTTAATAAAATTTAAACGTTTCGTTTGAAAGTTTCGTAAAATAATAAAATTTACATTTTTTTCTTTTTTGATGTATTATGGGTGGGGTGAGATGATCTCTATTTTTATTTTTTTCGAAGTTTTTCGGGCACAGTAATTTTGAAAATTAAATGGTAGGGAGTGCGGGGGAGGGGGGGAGTGCTTCGGGCCTATGCGAAGCTTCAAATCCTTACGGCCGATTTCTTCACAGAGTCCTAGCACTAGTATCGGTCCTAAAGTTAGGACCCAAATCGGTACTAAATGATTTCTTCACACAAGTTGTAAGGCCTAGTACTGTCAAATTGGTACCGATTTTTGCTTAGGACGTCCTAAAAGTTAGAACCTAAAAATCGACAGATTTTATCCATTTTTTTTAAAGATTTATCTAGCAATTTTAAGATTTGGTGTCTTTTCAAAAAATAGGTAAATTTTGACTAAATTGATTTTTCTTATGATTTTGGCATTTGGTTTTTTGTCAGATTTCTGCATTTTGTTACATATTTGAATTTCTTTTGTGAAAAAAAATGGATTTAATTTTTGATGGGGACGCGACTTCGAAGACGATGAATTGCGTCAATCGGTACGTCGCATTTACCGTATGCCTCAACGCCATACTGTCGACAATTAAGATGATATTGATTTCATTCGGCGTTTTCGGGTGTCAAAAACAACATTCCTGTTTGTACTACAATTGGTAGTACACGAATTGGAACATCCACAGACACGGTAAAAAATGTTTCAAATATTACATTTTAGCATGAAATTTTTCATACCCTTTCTACTATCAGTTCTCGTTATATAACACCTGAACAACAATTGCTCATAACTTTACGGTTTATGGCAAGTGGTTCGATGCAAATTGCAGAGGCCGATTTTATGGGCGTTTCGGTTGCCAGCGTTTGTCGCATTTTACCAAAAGTATGTATGGCACTAATATGACATTTGGATGAATTTATCCAAATGCCAAGAACATTATTTGAACGCGAGGAAGCCGCTGCTGCATTTTACAGACTTGCCCAGTTTCCGCGAACCATCGGAGCAATCGATTGCACCCATGTGAAGATACAATCACCTGGTGGAGAATTAGTAAGATGAATTATATAATTATGTAGAATTCATTGTATTTTTGGAATCATATCGTTTTTAGAGCGAAGGTTTTCGAAATCGTAAATCGTTGCACGTTGGGCGGGATCTGTGCACGACCAAACAATATTCCGTCATTCTAATGTCCGAACAAGATTTGAAGGTTTGTTTGCTGAGTTTATATTGATCGGGGACTCGGGATACGCAAATACCCGTTATTTGGCAACTCCGTTTACAGCAAGCAATCCGGATATTCGCCAAAATCAGCGTATGCAGATTTATCAAAGACGAATCATACGTACTCGGAATGTTGTGGAACGCCAATACGGTGTATGGAAACGAAGATTTCCTGTTTTGGCTTATGGAATGCGACTTAAGATCAGCACGGCACAAAAAATAATCACTGCCTGTGCAATACTGCATAATATATGCATCGATTCCAATGAGCCTGAGCCACCAGAAAATCCTGAAGATTTGGATCGTTTACGACGCATAATTATTGGTGGACAAATTGAAAGCCATAATGAAAACGCATCCCTTGGCAGCCGCCGAAACCGCACTGCCAGAGATGATTTGATTTGTTTGATTTTTATTTTTTCATTTCAAAAATGTTTACAAAATATTTGTGCTACCCACGAAGCTTCTCGCTTGTCTGTGGGAGGTTGAATTTTCAAAAAAGTTCTTGAATTGATTGGTTTTGAGTAAGAAATTTTAACATTAATTAACATAACATGAGTACAAAGATTTAAACTTAACATATAAGCAAATTCTTTTTTTTTTTTTTGTACAATAATAAAAAATTTTAGAATTTTATTCATTCAAAAAGAAGAGTTTGATACTTTTTTGCGTTTTTTAAAGTTTTGGATATTTTTAAGATCTGATTCAAAATGGTTCAAAATTGAAGGTATAACATAGTTAAGTTGTCGCTTTCCATAGTTGTTGTATGTCATCGGAATTTCAAGTTGGCCTTGCGCTCGTCTTCGGGTGTTTAAGTTGTGTGAAATAGGTTGCTGGAATCGTAAATCATCATAATATTCTAAAACTGCAGTCATATTAAATATATTTTCAACACTCAGAAACTTGAACTGTAAACGGTTCTTATCAATTTTTTTGACAATCCTCTGTTGTAGATGAACAAGCTTATCTATATGCGTTTTGGATGCATTTCCCCATGCCAGCACTCCATACCTTAATCTTGATTCAACCAGCGAAAAATAGACTTGTTTTTGACATTCAACTGTAGAGTATTTTTCAAGGTAGAAAAGAGCAAACATAGCACTTCTCATGCTCTGGCGTACACTGTTTATCTGTTCGCTCCATAGAAAGTGTTCATCAATTGTGACGCCTAGGTATTTAATAGATTTAACTATCTCAATTGCATCACTTTTTTGCGAAGTAGGACATTTCACGTTTTGAAAAAAGATACTTATTTCTTCTGCTTGTTTGTTAGGTGCACTGATATGAATCAGTTTCGTTTTGGTAGCATTGATGACCAATCCAAAATCATGACACCATCGAGATAGTTCATCAAACTCCTGTTGCATAATGGAAATGGCGGTTTCAAGACTCCTGTGCCTAACTTCGATTGCTATATCATCAGCGTATGCAAAGACAGTGCTGTTCTGGAAAACTCGGAGGAGCGCGTTCGTAAAAAGAATGAATATAATCGGACCAAGTTTCGACCCCTGTGGTATACCATGAAAGCAGCTTCTTTCTTCACTGTATACATTTCCAACTTTTACTCTTAGTGTTCTTTCTACGAGATAGCTTTTCATCCAATTACAAAACGTTCCTCTTATACCAAGATTGTAAAGCACATCAAGAAGTTTATCATGGCTCAATGTATCAAATGCTTTGCTGAAGTCCACAAACATTACCAATACATGATAATTTTTGTTGAGACTAGTGTTAATAGCATTACAAAATTCCCCTAGCAGGCGTCCTGTGCTCTTTCCTTTCTGAAAGCCATATTGATTGACTTGTAGCAGTCGGTGTTTCGCAACAAATTTGTTCAATCGTCTAACAACAATTTCTTCGAGGCATTTTTCAACAACGGGCAGGATGGAAATGGGACTATAGTTTTGAATATCACTTTTTTCCCTCCTTTATGAATAGGACGAATGAGTCTTCAACATTTTCGGAACACACCCTTGTGTCAAACTTCGGTTGATAATTTGTTTAATTAACGGTGCTAAACAATAAGCATTAACTTTTATGTCATTCGCTCTTATATCGTCAGCTCCAGGACTCTGATTTGTATTCAGATTCTACAGTATATTTTTGATTTCAGTATCATCAGTTTCTTCTACATATATTGACTGAGAAAGATTTTGTATAGGATGACTGGATGTTTTAACATTACATACATGTACAATTTTGGATGCTTGAGTGCAAAAGAATTCAACAAATTTATTGGTGATATCTGCTACGTTAGATTTAGTACCAAAATTGTGTTCAATAATTTCATCAATAGAAGCTTTCTTTCTACCTAACAGTTCATTTATAACAACCCATGTTTTTCTAGGGTCATTTCTTGCGTTAGCTAATTGATTTTTGTAATAGCTAGACTTTTTAATCTGTATATTTTTGTTGACGTAGTTTCTTATGTTTTTGTATTCCATTTTGTACCTTTCATTTCGTATATTATTTTTCCATCTTCTATACACCTCGTCTCTTTTCCTACATAGCTCAAGTATTTCCGGCGTTATCCACTTTTTGTCCTGACGTTTTTTTCGGTTTTGTTTTTCGGTTGAGGCAACGTATATTTCCTTCATTTTAGCAACAAATTTGTTGTATAGTCGATCAATACTGTTTTCATATGCATATATAAATCACTCCAATTTGTTTGTCGTATAAGTCTATTGACCTTTTCTTGGTTAATTTTTGTATATGTATCGCAAGATGTGTTAGGCTGTATTGAATTTTGTTTAATACCGTAAAAAGCTGCAAAATGATCAGCTATATTCATTTCTATAACTGCTGAGACTATATCGTTCTTGGAAAGTGTGACAAAAATAGGGTCAATTAGAGTTCCTGTATACCTGTTAACATGTTAATTCGACTACTTTTTTTTATAACATTCATTAAGCCTTTAGACGAAGTTATATCAAGAAGTTTTTTGGTAACTGGGTTATCAAAGTCTTGAGTGTCAATATTAATGTCTCCAAGTACAACAACATTTATTTCATTTATAATGTTTTCCTCAAACTCGGTTATGAATTGTAATTTGTTTTGTGATGATGATGACGATCTATAGATGGCATAAATATTTTTACTACCCCATCTATCTTCCATTTAAATACTGTGTAAGATCTAAGATGGTAATTTACAAAAACAACGGGTTCATTTTCGTTTTGTTCTCTCTACGCATTTTTTTTGCACATTGGACAAATTTTGGTTTGCTTAAATAGCTTGAAAATGAGACGATGATAGCAGATTTCTGTGGGTTTTTTGCTCGCGTTCTGTAAACGTCTGAGACTTCGTGTGGGTGAATAGTGCAGTTCATGGTCTCTCCCAACTCTTGCACGATTTTGATTAGGTTTTCGTTTGCTGTTGGTTTTATGTTTTTGATTTCAACGTTAGTTTTAAGTAGTTGTTGTTCAAGTGTGTTTACTTTTGTTTCCATTTTATGTATGATTTAATCTTTTTTTAAATTGTTTTCTTTTAGTTGTTTGATCTCAGCTGATAATTGTTTAATAAGTTCGTGCTATGGTTTTATTACATTCTTCGTATTTGTCTGCAATAAAAACACAGCTCAACTTTACTTCAGTCATTTCCTTCTTCAAGTCCCTCATCTCTTGCAACATTTGTGCATTGAAGTTAGCCTCTTCGTCCTTCCTGTCGTTGGCTTCAGGGTAAGAAGTACTTCTTGTTCGTTTTGGAGGTGGTTGGGTCAGCGGCGCTTGTACTGGCGATTTTAAATTTTTCGATGGATTTGTAATAATGTCTTTTCTACATGATTGGCATCTCCATTCTTTTTTTTTCTTCAAAGACATTGTTCTATACGATCTCTCAGATATAGTAGTGCATTGAAAGTGCAACTTATAGCGTTTTTTTTTGGTCGTCCGGAACTGTTCCGAACAGTTCTGTACTCAATCACTTGACACAAGATGACAGTTCTTGTTCTGAATAGAACAGAAAAACGATTCCGAATTTGAAGTCAGAATCGAAAACAGAATCACGCAAACATGCACACACTCGCATATACGTACTCTGCCATGTTTACAAATAAAGAAATTAAAAACAATGTCATGTCATCTGCAATTCTGCATATGAGGTTCCACAAATACACAACCATTCAACCCAGAAGCAAAAAAATGTATTTGCCTGTTCGTTTGGAATCCGGAATCGGACAGTTCTGTGTACAATTCCGGATTACCAAAAAAAAACGCTATTACCATCACATCTGAAGCAGGTAACAAAATCACCGTCCGGCGGGAGATCGGATAAACATTCGCTGCATAGGCCCATGATAACAAAGGAACAAAAGAGTGACAAGTAAAGGTTTTTTTTTCAGTTTATACGCAAACAATTTTGTATGGCAAAATATAAAGTTCTTTCTTTATTTAAGTTAAAGAAATGTCACTTTTGATTTTAAAGGTGTTACTGTTCAAATAAATATGTAACACTGATTTTTAAATGTTAATGATGATTTAAGTTCAATAAATCCACTTTTTAAGTATTAACTGGGAGCTCTCTTATAAAAAAGACCAATCAACTCAGCGCGCTCTCGCAATTTGCAATTGCAATAGATTTCAATAAAAAATAATTACACATATTTTTAATGTTTTATTACAAGAACAGTAGCAATTCCAATATTTATTTAGAAAAAGTGTCATTACAATTGTCTTCATCAGTATCATCTGTAGGTTTGTAGTAGTATTTTGTATTATTTATTTATTTTGTAGTATTTTGCAAAATCACAATTTATATTCAATCAAAATATTGTCAAAATCAGGGTTAGACCTAGACGTATTAATTCTTAGTACTGCTTTGTGATTCTAGGTCGGGTCCTATAAATGTGAAGGAATGCTCAGGTACTAACTTTTCGTTAGGACCGAGTACTAGTGCTAGGACCTGGCCTAGCTAGACCGGGTACTAGGCTGACTTAGGACTTGTGTGAAGAAATTGGCCGTTAGTGTTTCATATGCCGATCCCGAACGGCAAAGAGAAGCTTCCGCAACATTCCTGTCGTCAAAAAAAAAACAAATGCTGCCTGAATAAATTTTATCTGCATATTGATCTTCGCGAACTCGGGAAGACGCCCTTCCTTGCCAGAAGCCAGATGCACAAAGAGAACTGAACTCTATATGCCTGCCACATGCACATCCACTGACTGATCAGTTATAACAAGATGGGAAAGCTTGCTGTCAAAATGACAATTGCCTAAGAACTAAAAAGCAGGTTAGCTGCAAGAGTATGCGTGTATTGTAATAATGATACAATTGCCTCCATAATAAAAAGCAAGTTTGCTGCAAGAGTATGTGTATGAAAAAAATAAATTTTGAGGTATTTGGAGGGTAAAACGTAGGTAGGTTTCCAATCTTGTTATAACTGATCAGTGGCCACATCCAACGAGCTGCGATCAGTGCTGTCGTTTCAAATATGTAATGGGGAGTATTTTTGAGTTATTTTCAGGAGTATTTTTTATATTTGGGTAGTATAATTTTTTAACTAAAGGAACGTAGCCCGATAAATCGCCTCCGGAAAAAAGTACCGGTTTTGCAGATCGTTTTGAAGTTGAAGTTTCTTAGAAAACGATAGTTTCTTATAAATTCTTGGGACTTATAAAACTCAAATTGTGTGCTTGCCGGATACAAGGAACCTTTTATTCACTCGAAGTTGATATCAAATTGAGGATTTAAGTTATTTGTCTTCATTAGAGGCTGTCATTATCAAATTAACTTAATTAGTAAATTATATATTAGTTCTTCTCAACTGCCAAAAAACGTAATTAGACCATTAAAAATACCTACAATTTTCTGTCAGATCTTGTGTGTTTTCTGCATTTAGTAAAACAATTTTTTAAATTAAACAAATATTAAAGTTATCATCATAAGGCGAAGAGAAAATTATGAAGACTTGGGCTTTGAAAGTATGAATAGAGTAGCGAAAGAAAAAGTTTGAAAATCTCACTGACTAGTGACTATGTACTATCTGTATGCACACATTTATGTGTTGCGTTTATTTTTAAGGGTTAGGGTAGAGTCTTCGAACGCAAAAGTAGTTTCCTGTATCGTCATTTTGGCCTGGTACATTT
The DNA here is from genome assembly GCA_943590905.1 of Sphaerophoria taeniata. Taxonomy (NCBI): domain Eukaryota; kingdom Metazoa; phylum Arthropoda; class Insecta; order Diptera; family Syrphidae; genus Sphaerophoria; species Sphaerophoria taeniata. The sequence continues at coordinate 15,836,075 of OX016540.1, read as the reverse complement.
TTTCCGGAGGAGACTATTATATCATTATGAAGAGGTATCTGTCGTCTTTTTTTCTTCTTGATTCAGAATTTTATCGTGCAGCTGCTTTCACCGTCTCCAAAAGCAAAAAAAAATCATGTTCTTAATATAACTACTCCAAATTATTATGAGTTTCCCAGGGGATACTACTTTGATATTCAAAACTCTGAATTAAAAGTTACGTAAGTTAAGAAAAACAATCCTCAGCTTGACTTTACAATTCAACTCTTGAGTTTGTCAACTGCAAAGGTTCACAAGTTTAAATAAGTGAAGAAAACGGCTCCAAATCAATTGTTTTTGCCTATAATTATTCTTTTTCGCTAGTTTCCCACTTTTCTGACGAATTTATATTTAACAGTTCCCCAAGCTGTCCCTTAATTATAAATTTAACAACGGGACTGCACATAAAATATGACTTCAGATTTGAAAAAGTTGAATGCTGTCATGCGACGAAGGTTTTGTGATCAAAAAGGTTAGGTTTTCTTATAGTTCTATTTATAGTAATTCCACCAGTTGAATTTTATTTATTTCACTATGTTTAATCTAGTTTTCAACTTTTACCTTTCTGTTAATGCTTATAATTTCGTTTCTGGATATTAAGTGTAGGTTCATGGTTGTAGTGATCCAAAATCATTAACGTAAAAGCGTTTTTAAAAATGCAGGCTAATTGTTTAACATTTTCGAGTAATTAAGGTGTGGAATTAGGTTTGTAGTTTTAGGAACTTTAAAATTTACGTTTAAATGTTTGGCAAATTTCGTAAATCGGGTACTAAGACTTAAATTTAGGCCGACTATCTCACCGATTGAACATAAATGAGCTAAGAAATGTGAGAATATTGATTTTCGATTTTTGTTTTTTTTATCTCATACTGCATGGAATATAGATATATTTCGTTCACTAAGTTTGGGGAGTATATTTCGTCTAAGGGTAGTGGAGTAGCATTTGACTCTCGAAAGGAGTAAAATACTACTATAGTAGCAAAAACGACAGCAGTGGCTGCGATATGCAGTCCTACACTACTACTAAGACAACAAACGAACAGGAGGGATTTCCCTGTTCAGTGAAATGTTCACGAACATTATTGATGCTTGTTATTTTTGTCGGCTAACACAAGGCAAATACTGGTTAAGTATGTTAACAAAATTTAATTAAAGTTCAAAAGGCAAAATACAAAGCTTCGTTAATTTTAAAATTGTTTTTTCTTAAAGGCAGAGATGCGTCCGCTTCGTTTGAAATATATTCGGCAAGTGAAGTTGAAACTGATAACTGAATCTGTTGATGGTTGATGCTCTTCTAGCACTATTGCTGTCTCGCTTGCTGTATTTTCTTCTTTCAGCATCTTCGTGGCGACAATGCCGAACCGTCTTTGAAAACCGAGTTGAAAACATGCTCTAAATAGCCTCCCACCTCTACAGCTTTTGGTTCATCATTATCAATGACTCCTGGCCATGACCTCGCAATTAAACTACCAACAACATCGTTTCTAAAGAAAAGAACACTTTATTATTTTGCTTTCAATTACAATCAATATAAATCTTAATCAAACGCGGGAAGACAACTTCTTTAAAGTAATCCTCAGCCGCACTTAGCAGACTCGCCACAAATTCCATGTCGGCCTGCACCCAAACATAATGTAATGCCCCATTCGTATCGAACGTCGGACTTAATACACAATACAACGCCTTGGTCACATTCGCCATGTACATTTGAATCTGAATTTGGGCCATGTACTTGGGTGCAATGGTTTCCTTGCATTCCAGATACTTTTCGAACTCTTCGTCGGTCTTTGGCGCTTTGATTTCGACAATATGATCGTCCGTAATGCCATCCGGAGCCGCACATATATAGGGATAGCTTTCGTTTAACAACAGACCACATTCGCGATAGGTCTTATTCTCGAGCTTCTCGGTTTGTTTGAGAATAAATCGTTTGTGCTGCTTGAGTTGGCGGCGTTCCTCAACATTGTACTCGCGCTCTTTACAAAATACTGCCTCGAGAATCTCTTGGTCCTCTTTAGAGTCTTTGCGAGTGGCGACGCGATGAATGAGCGAACATCGAATACGACAGAATTGCGTCTCTGCCCACAGCGGAGTTTTGTAGCTGTAAATCGAGATGTCAGAGAGCCTGTCAAAGAGGCCTTGTTTCGCCACCTCATCCATGTGGACCATGAAACTCTTGAAATCTTTGATGTAGTTTTTAGCGGTGTCCAGCATCGTGTGGTGGATGTAGACCGGCTCGAACTCATCAATTACCGGACGACAGTGTTTGTAAAGGCACGAATCCGTAAGACCGTTCTTTTCCATTTCGTCGAGGATGTTGTTCAGAAAAATTTGGCCTTCCTCTTCGTTGACATCGTCAGCGCCTTCTTCAGCCTCCATTCTGAGTTCGTCAGCAGCGAAGATGTCATGGACGCGAAGGGCAATCGGATTGTCAGGTACGATCTCGAACTCCGAGCCCCAAAATGTCTTGTGGCCATGCACATCGGATTCGGTGTGCCGATGCAGCCAGAATATGAAGGCAATTACGTGTTGGCATACGTCTAAATGAGTTTCTCTTGAGAATCACATTGAAAAAGCGACCATTCACATCACTTACCTGTTGACTTGCTAGCCGAGCATTGAACGCAGGCGGCTTCTTTGATTTGTTCGTCGCTCTGTACTTTTACCGACACATTGAACTTCTCGCCAGCATTGGCCGCATCGGGACTAACAAATGCAATCGCACGCGCCTCCACAAGCTCCGTTGACTTCTTCACTTGAACAAAATCGATTTTGTACTCGGCGCTGTGTTTGCTTCTGTGGAAGGAGTTATTTTTAGAAATTCATGTTATTTATGAAATGGAAGAATTTTATTTTACTTTGATGAATCAACTCGTCGACCAGATTTCCCAGATTCTGTGATAAAATTGAAAACCATTTGGCTTGTGACCGTAGGCAGGTTATTAGTGGCGCCTTTCTTGAATCCATGTTCCAACTCGCAGTTCATTTTGAATGGTTTTTATTCATAAATCTATGAAAATGGGCAATTTTATTGTTGGAACAATAAATGAAGAACTTAAATCAAGCAAAATACACTTTGCTTTTGGGTTTGTAATAATTTTTTGATAGAAAAATTAACAGCGGGCAGAACGAAGCAATGAGAAACACAAGTGGATAATTTTAGATTTTCATTTGTGTTTGGTTTTTTTCTGATTTTAATTTTTGTTAGGTTGGTATTAGGTGTCAGCGTGACATGTTGGGCGTTGCCATGTAGAAAAGATGGTGGATGGAAATTGGTGTTTTTAATTGCCACCGCCTGGGGGTATGTGATAGATTTTGTGTAGAAAAAGGAAATGGGTTCCATTTACAAAGCCGTTACTTTTTGAATTTTGTTTTTTTTTAATTCTGACAATTTCGGTGCTTAAAATCAAAATCGTTCACGAAATTAAAAATTATTTTTCAAAATTCTAATAATTCTCGCTTGTTTTGAAAATATGTACATTGTTGAAATTTCCTTATATTTGCAGACATCAACAAAGTAAAATCAATGGAAAAGGGTTCAATCCGTCATGGGTAAGATTTGAAAAAAAATTCGGAACTTTCTTTTAAACGCCTCCATTTTTCAGAAATGTCGAGACTCTTCCATTATTCCTCCGGCAACTAAAAGATCTTCGATGCTGTGATGGCGATGCCGTAACTCTGGAATGTAACGTTGAAGCTGTACCAGAGCCTGCAATCATTTGGGAGAAAGATGGACACGTTTTGCACAGCGGCAAAGATGTCGACATGATTTATGATGGCATTAAGGCAGTCCTCTCAATTCGTCGCATCTACCCTGAAGACGAGGGCGAATACACTTGTGTTGCGAAGAACAATGTCGGTCGAGCTTTTTCATCAGCTTGTATCATTGTCGATGTTCCCGAAGAGAAAGAGAATCTATTGAGTCGACAATTGGCTCGTCCGTCGGGTTTGTTATCCGCAAATTCAACTCCGCGATCAACGCCACGCACAACACCAAACCGAAGTGTTTCGCCTTTAAGACTATCCTTCCGCCACACGAGCATCGATCTGACAACCAATCGTCGAACAGTAGCTGCTCCGAAATTCTATGCCATTCCGCATAACAAAGTTGTCGAGGAAGGTGACAGCGTTCGGTTCCAGTGTGCAATCACAGGACATCCGACACCATGGTCGACATGGGATAAAGACGGTATGATTGTCACACCGACTACACGAATATCGGTGAAGGAAGTCGATGATTTGAGAATCGTTGAAATCGATGAGGTGACATTTGATGACGCCGGACTTTATCGTATCACACTGGAAAACGACTACGGACGCATCGAAGCAACAGCTAGACTCGATGTCATCGGAAGTAGCAAACATTCAAAGTCACCAATGGGTCGAACTGTACGATCGACCTCGTCACGGAGGAATTTCTTTATTTCCCGCAGAATTATGGGCCCATCGACGAGAATCGGTGGACGTATGGCATTGTCGACCAGTATGAGAGGTTCGTCGGTGCCGGCACGGAAATTCTATCATAACGGTGATGAAATCATGGAATCGGACAGAGTTCAAATTATTTTGACAGATAGTGAGGCTCGTCTGATTGTGGACAATGTGACAGAAGCCGATGAGGGTATTTATACGTGCATTGCGCAGGATGAATATGACGCACAAGCAACATCAACTGCGGTGGCATTTTATGATGACGAAACAGATATACCGTGTGATCCGCCAAAAATTATTAGACATCTGTCAGAGACGTTAGAAGTGTACGAGGGCGTGACTACAGATTTGGCCTTTGAGCTGGAATCGTTCGAGCCGTATGAATATGTTTGGACAAGGAACGGAGAAGTTTTGCCGGATTCATCAGAGTTTAAGTGAGTATTAATAATGACAGGAGATCACGAACTGTCAAAAAGTGGCATACAGTTACGTCATTTTCCATTGGTCTTTTTTTGACGTTTCTTTTTCTACCTCCAATGGAACGGGTTATGATGTATGTGTCATTCTTCGGACGATTCTGTTTTCAAAACAGAAGAGTTCTGCTCTTCTCAGAAGCATTCCGTCTGTCAAAGTCAGTTCAGAAGACTTCTGGACTATTCCGTATGCTTCAATGGAAAACGACATTAGAATATTATTAAGTAGGTACCAGGGGTATGAAAAACCTTTTTCTACTGGCGCTGCCTTTTCAAAGGGGTTTTATTTGGCAACTGTCAAATTGAGTTACATTCCGACGTCCTACAGAACACACGAAGATATGTCTGTCTGATCATCTGACATCCTTTGTCTGACAGATGTCTCTTTCCAAAATTCAAATACAAAAATGATCTTGTCTTGTTGACAAACAGACTTCCTAGATTATAACTGAAAAAGTGGTCTACATTCCAAAATGAAAATCTAAAAAAAAATCGTCTTTCTTCGTTGGGTCATAAAACGTTACATTTGACGTAGGCGTTTTCTTTTCCATCAAATCCATAGCTAATTAGGAGCCTTCAAATGTTTAACATAATTTTAAGAACTTTCGAACCTTATTGTCATCGGCAGTTCCAATTACAACAAACCATCAAACATCCACGCCCTTAAATAACCCAAACTTGTCTTCTGATTCATTAAAACACACACACATTCTTTCTTCCTCTTCTTCTTCTTCTTCTTTCAGATACATCGATCACGGCAACGGCATCATCTGCCTCCGCATCCAAGACACTTTCGACCTTGACACTGGTCTCTACGAATGCACAGTAACATCCACTTACGGAACCTGTTCGACAAGATGCGATCTACAAGTCGATGACCGATATCCCGCTGTTGCTGGCTACAGTCAAGATGACGTTGACAGATCTTCTGGTCTAGCCATACTTAAAAATCCACTTCCAGTACTTGGTATGGAAGGTATGATCACGTCGTTCTGTGCCAAGGTTTATCCACCGAATTCGAAAACAAGTTGGACAATTTGTGGACGCGACGTCACAGTTGACTCACGAAATTTTTCGGTAAGTCATTTCTGTGTCGCATTCTTATAGTATTTCTTGTTGTTGTATCTGTGTGTTGTAATCAACTTGTTGGGCTGTTAATTTGATTATACAACACGTCGACGAGACGCGCATCAGAGTTTCTCTTTTGAATTGTGTGGAATCTCGATTGTGTCTGTTGTTGACTGACCCTTGCCGCATCTCTACTCAGCTGTGCTAGTTAGCTCTATCGGGAATAGGGTAACTTATATGCTTCAGTCGCGTTCCAACATCGCGTCGTATCGGTTACAATTAGTTCACATTGAAGTGTCGATCGTCGAGCGCGTGGAAATATTTGTAAACATTTTGAAATACGCAACACCAAAGGAGAATTGTTTCTGAAGATGAGTAAATTGAAAGTAAGCAACATTTATTGATTTGGAGTGATCTCTTGTTTTGCGGGGGCTTTGGGGAGAAAGTGTGTTCGATTGCCGTGCACTGAGCAATTGAGAGCAAGGAAAATTGTGCGGGGGTGCGAATATAAAGTTTGTTTCTGGACCAATTGATTGAGGTCGTATGAGAAATTCAAAAGGAAAACTGTCGTTAATTGAATCATTATGAAGTAATCTCAACGTTTTGTGTGATTTTTGTTTTGTAAGACGGCAAACAAAATAAAAAAAAAATAAAAAAAAGGTGCGCCACCCATCGGTAATCGAGTAATAATGTCATCTTGTCGAGAAAGACGGAAGTAGGGACATGTTTTATTCAATTTTATTTTTAACTGTCACTGTCACAAGTACACATGAAGTTAGTCGGCATTAAAACCTTTGAATATTTGACAGACAGCGTATGATTTGATTTCTGCTGGACGCATAGCACGTCCAATTAATAATTCATTAAAGTTTTTTATCCAAATAAAATTTACAAGTGAAGCGCCGCCAAGCGGCATCTTCATAGAAAGTTCTCACATCTTCATTTTGTCTATCACCGAATGAATAATGACATTTGATGTATTCGAGGATTGATTGCAATTTGACTATGATTGTTTTCTTGAATGGAACTAATCACAGAATCACCACATCGCGATGTACCGTTAGATATCGTTATTTTACATATTAGGCCTGTTCGATGTGTGCACCGAATTTGCATCGATCTGTTCGATAAATCATTCAATGTGCACTGAAGTGCTTTAAGTGATCATTTAGGCTTACAATATTCAAAAAGTCAAAAATGTATGAGCAATCTCAATATTTAATGTTAATACAGCTTCCAGTCACAAAAAAACAACTATTCAAATCATCAATTCAAAAGTTATGAAGCACCAACAATTTGAAAAATGACAAGTGACAAATGAAATCTAATAACAGCAAGGTCAATCTAATTTAATGCGAATTGAGTTATTTGAATAGCAAGCATTTCACCCATAGACTAAGCAAAGAAAGAAGAATTAATTTTGCTAATAATAACATTCTGTTCTGCAATACATACGGGTAGGGTATTTCCCACCATAAACTTTTGTTGCAAAGAACTTGCTTATCGTTATATTACCATATGTCGTTTTCCATTGGTCTTTTTTGACGTTTCTTCTTCTACCGCCAATGGAACGGGTTATGATGTATCTTTCATTCTCCGGACCATTCTGTTTTCAAAACAGAAGAGTTCTGCTCTTCTCAGAAGCATTCCGTCTGTCAAAGTCAGTCCAATGGAATGGTTTCAGAAGAAGTTCTACTTTTGTATGGGGATTTTATGTAGAACTTAAGAATTCCGGAACGTCTCATACAAAAATGAAAATTTTATGTAGAATTTAAATTTGTGATTCAATTGAGCAACTGGCCCTAAAGGCCGTGTGCGAATTGCGTTAAAAAGTTGTTAAAACTTGACGTTTGGTAAAATTTTGACACTTGGTGTTAGATAAAATGTGTTAAAATTGCACTTGCTGTCAAAATTTAACCAAACGTCACTTTTTAACTCAATTCGCACACGGCCTTATGTTTAAAATAGTTTTTGACAGTAGTTGTCAGTCTATATTTAGCAAAGTACAATGGCCAGGTTCAGCAGCGTAAGGCACTTCAAGTTAAGGCAAGTCAGTTTACCTGAACGCCTATTTAACTTAAGGCAAAGTCTATCTTATTCAAATGTCTTTAGTTGCAATTTCTAAAATTCACTTCTAAACTTTATTGTAAATAAAAAACGAAAAGTGACAAGCCTAAGAAAATAAATATGTAAAGGCGTTTGAAAATCTTTTTGGAGTCTTCAAACTCATACGTTTGGTCATTTTTCCAAATATAAAATTTCGTTTTTTCATAAAACTTTGAATTAATTAAAATCAAACCGTATCTACCGAATAAAGTTCATCTGCGATGTGAAGTTTTTTTATGTCACAAGCAAATGACAGCAAACAAACAGCTGTTACTTGGTTTTAGCGCAAAAATTTTTGCCTTATTTTCCAATATACTTTCCAATGAAACTAACTAAAATGGAAAGATTTTTTTTGACACCTGACCAATCAGGTACGCGCATTTTGCCTTAACTTCAAGTGCCTTACGCTGCTGAACCTGGCCAATAATTCACAGTGACATATATTTTCTTTTATGCCGAAGATTATGCGAAAAACCCAGTTAACATTAAAATTAAACACAATCATCGGAAGTATTTTTGAGGTCTACCTTTGTATATGGAACTACAGGTACTATCAATAATGGTTTTCTGCTTGGTTTGACAGTAGCAAGCAGAGAACACACATTACAAACTTATGTAAAAAAAAACTGCTGCTACTGTCAAAAAACTGTCAAACCAAGCAGAAAAAACCATTCTTGATAGTACCTGGTAAATCCATATACAAAAAGGTCTACTCAGCATGTCTCTTTCTTGCTTCAATACCTGAGGAAAACGGAAGCTTACGAAGTTTTTTTGGCATTTATTCTGTGACTGTCACAATATAAAATTCTGAAAGCATTTTAATAAGCCGAACACGCACTTTTCTTGGATATTTTGGAGCTGACCGTATACAGTTGATTTAAATACTTATGTGTGTGCTCCACCTGAGTCGCGGTCTTCCTCTTCTGCGACGTCCTTCCGGGTTGGATTCGAAGACTCTACTAGCCAGAGCAGCATTATTTTCCATTCGCTCTACATGACCCAACCAAACCATCTAAGTCGTTGGACCTTAACTTTTCTGGCTAGGTCAGTGTCGCTGAACAGCTCGTACAGTTCTTGATTGAATCTTCGTCTCAATTCTCCATTTATGCAGACAGGACCAAAAATCACTCGAAGAATTTTTATCTCAAAGCAGCCCAAGGCGTTTTCATCGGATGTTGTCATGGTCCATGTCTCTGCACCATACATTAGGACCGCGATGATAAGGATTTTTGTAGAGTGTCACTTAAGTGTCTCGGGAGAGGACTTTACTACTCAATTGCCTTCTAAGTTCAAAAAAGCAGCGATTGGCAAGAGTGATTCTCCGTTTGATTTCAGCGCTGGTGTTGTTGTCTGAATTGATTGCGGATCCCAGGTAGACAAAGTCCTTAACTACCTCGAAGTTAAATCTGTCTATGTTGACGTTTGCTCCAAGACGTCGTTGTTGGTTGTCCTTTCTTGTTGACAGCATTAACTTGGTCTTGCCCTCGTTAACCACTAGCCCCATCTTCCTGGCCTCCGTCTCAAGACTCACAAACGCTCCATTGACATCACGCTGTGTTCTTCCAGTTATGTCAATGTCGTCCGCTTATCCTAGTAGCTGGGCGGACTTTTGAAAGATTGTGCCTCTGCTGTTGACGTTGGAGTTTTGCACAGTATTTTTAGGAATGATGTTGAAGAAATCGCATCGCCTTGTCTAAATTTAAATAAATGCGTCCGTTAGGTTTTTTCCGACCATGATGGAACAGCGTGAGTTTTCCGTTGTCATCTTACATAGATAGACGAGTTTTTCTGGGATGCCAAAACTAGACATTGCTCTATATAATTGGTATCTATAGACGCTGTCATACGCGGCCTTGAAATCGATGAAAAGGTGGTAGGTATCGATTTGAAGTTCCTGGGTCTTCTACAAGATCTGCCCTAGGGCGAATATTTGATCGATTCTGGACTTTCCGGGTCTGAAGCCACACTGATAAGGAGCTATCAGGTTGTTGACGAAAGGCTTGAAACGTTCACACAGCACGGCAGACAAGATCTTGTAGACGATGTTAAGGATATTTATACCGCTGTAGTTGGTGCAGTTCAGGGGATCTCCTTTCTTGAGGATCGGGCATGCTTTTTTCCGACCAAATTTTGCAGATGAGCTGGTGCATGCTCCTAACCAAATCATCTCAAGCTGCTTTGTACAGTTCGGCGGCTAGCCCGTCTGCTCCAGCGGCTTTGTTCGACTTAAGTTTAGATATCGCTATCTTCACTTCGTCAATGTCGGGTGGGTAGAATTGTTGGCCTTCTGCACCCGAATGGAATGGTTTTGTATTGCTGGCGAAGTTTTGCTCGTCATTTCCATTATACAGCTTGGAAAAGTGGTCTTTCCACATCCTCAGCACCGACTTGTGGTTCCACACTACGATGTTCCCATGATGGCCTCTACAGGCTTCGGTTCGTAGTGTATAAGCTCTGGAGGTTCGTTTTATATTTTTGTAAAACTTTCGAACCTCGTTCCTGTTGTGACATCCCTCTATCTCCTCGATCGAGCGCTTCTAATGCTCCCTTTTTTCTTTCTGAGAAGTTTGTGTTCCTCTCTCCTTTTCTACTCGTAGTTTCAAAGGCTGCTCATGTTCTTCTTTGCAGCGCCGTTTTGTATGCCTCTTGTTTAGCTGCATGTGCTCGCCGGCACTCATCGTCAAACCAGGCGGAGATTGAAGTGTCTCTGCTTTTGACCGTTATGTCAATGTGTACAAATTACTAAAACTTGATCGGATTGTAGCCGTTCATCTATGACCATCCTCGCAGCATTTAGTTCTATACTAGTCGTAAATTTAAACCTCAAGTTGGTTCATCCAATTTCTCAGACATTATGATACAAGGATAGACAAGTGAAGGCTTACTTTGTTTGAATGCTCCAATGGCGTTAAAAAAGGTGAACAATTTAAACGATCTCTTCAAGAAACCTTTTTATGACAATCCAACATCTAACTTGTAGCCAAACTATAAAAATCTCAATATGATACCTTAGCTTAGAACTTCGCTTTTTAGCATTCCTCTTAAACCAACATTAATATTATCAAACACGTGAATATATGCAAACTCACCACATTTTATTTCATATTAACATGTTGCTTACTAAGAAGCTTTTCATACTTGACAATTAACATACCGCAAAATACCAGAAGCTAGAAACAATTTCACAAGCAAACAGAACAGATATTGCACCTCAACAAACAAATTAAATTCTTCTGCTCTGTTTAGCTTTTAAGTTGGTAATAAAAATATCGATCCAAACTGGAACGTGTAGATCCACAACTGATGTAAGACTTCACTTCTTTCCAAAGTCCGACTATGAAATTCTTTTAAGATCCCAAATCCCATACTGCAAAGCTTACCCAAAATAGGCGAAAAATTTGCTCAAGACATAAAAATCATAAACAAATACCAATTAAATTCCATTTCCAGCTGTACAATCAGCATCTATCACAGCCTTGAAATATTATTTCCCTAATAAGCACCTAATAAAGAAACAGGCCCATGTAAAGCTCCGTCTTTTCAATTTTAACCATACAATCCGATGCACACATTTCTCCGCTACGTGACTTGTACAATTCCACCATCTAGATCGAGTTTTAATTTCCAGAAGCAGTGTCAGAGTCAGACAGAACAAATTAATCATTTAGCAGTCTTCAATTTGCGTTTGCTGTTTGTTGAAATATTTTATTATGGAAATTATCAACAACCAATACCAAGATTAGAGCAAGAAGTTTCGTCTGGAGGGAAAACAATCGCGTAATTAAAATTGGAAGACAACTTCAATAAATGCCAAAAGCAGTATATGTGACAACTGCTTAGCTACGTCGCGTCGTCCGTCCGTTCGCATTTGCAACTAAGTAAAAGCGAGCAGTACGAAGTGTGTGTGACTCAAAACCTTTTCTATTTTGCATTCGCACAACGGACGTTTTGGATAACAAACACATTTTTTAGGGGGACCAGAGGTTATTTTTTTTTGTCAAGAAAAAAATTGCCAAAGAGAAAATAGTAATAATAACAGGCCGACACGACAGCCTCGAAGAACCAAGGCCTAAATGTCTTAAACTCTTCAACAATCCCTTGACCTAATACACTCTTGAAAGCTTCGCAAATGGCGGTAACCATAAAAAATAAAATAAAATTTTTTTAGGCACGAGTGGAATTTGAAAAGGGAAAAAAGTCACAAGAAAATTCATTGAGTTCTTTTGACTTTGACAACAAAATAACGGTACTTTACATACAAGCATTTGCTATCAAAAAAAAAAAAAACACCTCTGGTCACCCTTTTCCTAGTGTTTATATAGAGCGCGCAATTTGCACTGCGCCGACGTAAGCAACTCACTCAATTTCCACCTGCTGCAAGCTGGGATCTAGAGCATAGTTGAGACGGTAGAACTTAGGTGGCAGAAGCTCCCATTAGTCTTCTTAATCGATTGTAGCCGGCAGCACAAGCTTTCCGCAACTGTCACCGTCTGTAGTGTCGTCGTCGTCGTATATCATCAACTCGAACCTTTTTGATAAACTCTTAATATTTGACATTTAATCGGAACGTGCATAGGCATCAATTGTAACGACGCACGAAAAGCAAGAAATTGTCAACACAGGTGTTTTTTTTTTGTTTTAACGTTCGTTTTATTTTGAGGGTCGATCGTGTTCGTGTTGTTATTGTGTACAAAAAATATTCTTCCTTATGACGAACAATAAAATTCAATTGTGACCATATTTTGCAGTTGGAAGAATCCCATTCGGACGGTGTCAGAATCTTACACGTCCTCGGTTTGGATTACAGTCACAGTGGTGAAGTGCAATTCACAGTTCAAAGCGCCCTACGTCCGAAAACCGACCGCATCACAACTTGCACAAGTTTAGTTGTTCTGCCCGGCCTGCCGAGGGCCCATTTCCAACTGGACAAGTTAGCCAACGACGAAGCATCCGCTGTTCCTGCATTCATCAATCAAGGACCCACCGATTGTACGGCTCTGGTTGGCGAAACAGTAAGATTGAACGTCACATTCGGTGGATATCCAGTGCCGTCTGTTAAATGGTTCAAAGCGGTGAGTACATTTTTGTATATTTATTTAACTTGTGTAATAACAGGGGATTGAGAGAGGAGTTGATTTACATTTGAATTATGGTGAGGTTACCATTTGTGGTAATTTTCCGACAGCAGGCGATGATAGTTAATTGGCGGCACAGCCAGCGGGCGGCGACGCAAGGGCGCTATGAATTTTCCCATCGACCGCACACACAAGCCTCAAACACATTGGGGTCGGTCGAGAAATTTGCGTCAGCAATTGTGGCGCAGCGGTGGCGGCACGACGACGACGAGAAGAATAGTAATATCTTGGTTCTTGAAATAGTAACCGTGCGTTGTAGCAAGGCTTTTTTTGTCTTTTGTTTCTGACCAACATAGTGGTCGGAGATAGTTGGAGTTTGTATGCAAGTTGAATATGAGATGCCACTTGACCTGGATTTTTCTTTTTTTTTGTCTAAAGACGAAACATCCGATAGCTTATGTTCCCTATTCGTTTGTGGTGCTTTTTTGAGGTGATTTTGCGACTTTTTAGGATTGTAGGTACTTTGGATTAAGTCAAAGGTGAAATTGGCATTAATTTGATGTTGGAGAAGTGAAATTGGCATCGCTTAAGAGAGATTTTAATGCCGATATTAATGCAAGGCAAGAATGTTTTGAAAGAAGCAGTAGTAGTTAGTAGAATAATAATTGGGTCCTGGGGGCGTATACGTAACAAAAAAAAGCAAAGCTTCGTTATCGAGTTTTTTCTTACTAAAAGTATAAGAAGAGTTAAGATTTTTATTTGAAGCAACTTTATTGAAGACGAATTAAGCGAATTATGGTTATATTCACACAGAAAAATCCTTAACAACCTCAAAGATGTATTAAGGGTTTGCTCGAGTTATTGCTATTTTCTCAAAATTGTTGAGTCACCCATGTCGAATATTGAACAAACATTTTGGGTCACCTTGCAGTTAATAAATATTAAAAATTATTCGTAATCAAGGTGAAAAAGGAGCTGTTCAATTATTCTGATCGTAGCCCAAATTCCCTATTCCGTCGTTAGTGTCGAACTTGTAAAGTGGTAGGTCGAAATGAAAATATTTCTAAGAGTATTGCATCATTTTAATAGCAAACAACACTGTCATATTTCTTGCATAACAAAGTAAAAATGTCTGATTTATTCATTTCTCAAAATGACACTCTGAATAATTATAAGGGCGAATTCGATTGAAAGCTTGAAAACGGTCACGTTATTTCAAACCACTCCCCTACAATTTACTTAAGTAAAAAAAAGGTACAGTACGTGTATGTTTGAAGAAAACGAAAGTCCTTAAGTAACCAAAATCACCACACCTTTCCAATTTCCGTTTTTTCTTTTGACATTCTTGTCGTTTTGACGAGATCAGATGTGTCTCCAGGCACATGCCTCATTTTTTTTTTAAATTTTCAATTAAAACTTCTTTGTCAAAGATCAAATATTTTCTAATTAAGAAATAAGACAAAACAAATAACCTTGACAAATTAACTAAAATAACAAAGTGTTAAACTGTTACTGATGAAACAATTGTCGTACTAATTTGAATCGATAGCAATTTGTCTGATTAGGTATGCAAACAATTTACATGAGGTAATAAAAGGTAAACATTTTCTTATCAGTAAGAATAATAGGGCAGGCCAGTAACCTGTAAAAAGAATAATAGAGCTTTGTGAATGTAAATAACGGAAGAAAATGTCAGTAGCTAATCTAGGTGCTATTTTTTATCGGTTCCATACATGAACAACGAAAACTGTTATCTCTTGGGTGACTATCATCTATTTACTCTATTGCCTACGGTGTTTTTGGCTGAAGTACTTAATCGGTTCGCTCTGTGGTGGTCTGACTTCGCATTGAGCTGTTCGTTGGTCATCTTTTTCGCCCCGGTACATTTTCAATAAGTCTGTTCAATGAGTCTGTGCTGGACTGTATTGGACAGAAAAGTACAACATTTTCCTGTTCAATGACACTTTTTCTGTGCTAGAGTGTTCTAGAACAGTCTAGTTTGCTGTTCAATGACTTTTTCTAGAACAGTTTAGCGTAGGTTAGCGTAATTTTCTGTACTTGCTTTTGAGGAGGAGTAACCTAGAACAGAATCATGACAACTGTCAAAGTGTTGTTGTTTATTTTTGTCTTTGTTATTGTTTTGTGTTTTGAGGTTAAGTGAATTAATTCACTTAAGGCAATAATGAAAGATTTTTTGATTTTGCTAATAAAATAGTAAATATTTATTTGTTTGATTTTTTAAAGATCTAATTCCTTAAATAAATTACATTTTCAAACATGTGTTGAAGAGAACAATGCAGGAAGTTTTTTTTTCTGATTTTAGTTTTCACAGCTGACGTTTCGATGACTGTTCTTACTTGTCTGACATTTCTGTGCTGATCTGTTCTGTTCTACACTTTTCTGTGCTGTTCTAACCTACACTTTTTCTTATTGAACAGTCTTAATGTGTTCCAATGTATTCATGGCTCGCACCAGACCGACCCAAGTTTTTTTTCGAGGCGAGAATTTCGGAGCTGTTCGAATTAGCTGTTTCTATTCAACAAAGAGAGACATAAAATTTGTATGTCAAAATAAAAAATGCGTTAGATTTGAAACCGAACCCAAAGCTTTGTATATGGAAATTATAGTAGGCCAGCCTAGTGATTCTTTGGTTGGAAAATCGTCCCGTCTTGGCGCTGGCAGTTATTCTATATACAAAGATTTTAGTTCTGTATCGCGTTCCAGACGTCGCTGTCGTCGATTCCCGGTGCTGCAACTACTATAAATTCTATATACAAAGCCCAGACATTTTTTAGTTTTTTGACAGCTACGGAGCACCACAGGGCTGGTTATATCAAACATTTGTATAGTTTTTTGACAGGTATTATCAAGATGGCATTTTTGACTGTCTCAATACCAAATTATGTAAAAAAAATTCTATCTCTGCTTGTAACTAGATGGCGTGAGTAGTAAATGCGCTCGGTTACAAAGGTATGTACATATAAGGTCTGTTTAATGAATCTGTTCCGTACAGAAAAGAACAGAAAAGATCCAAAAAGTACACGTTTGTGTGTTCCATGAGTAAAAACCTTGCCCCAAACTGTTCTACAATCTGTCATTCTGTGTTCCATGAAGTTGTCCATCTCAATTTATTACACATTTTTCTGTCCCTACTTTTTTGTGGTGCAGCTTTGTGAAAATTATCAAATGTCAAAATTTCAAATGCCAAATTATTTTTATTTTTTCCAATCAAACAATTTTTTGAAATTATCTCGATTGACAAGTTTTCCGAGGAAATAAAAATATTACTACTATACTTCCAAGTAATAATTTCCCTCAAATATCTAATAAGCTATTCAGAATCTTATTTTCAACAAATGAAAATTTTATTCAGTTTGATTTGACTTGGAATATTTATTTAACAGCTGATTTTATTGTCAAATAAAATCATCTTTTAAATCTTCTGTTCTTAAGGGGCCGACCCATAGAATCCGTCAGTCCGTCAGCGTTGACTTTTTCAACTGACAGCACAATAGAATATACATGTTCTTATGGAACTCATCCCATAAGCAACGCATGTGACGGATACGACCGACGTTTGGTTAAAGGGGCCGACCCATAGAATCCGTCAATCCGTCAGCGTCAATGCGTACGTTGCTGCACACGTATTTGCCGGATTGAACCGTCCCATAGAATACGTTGAATAATTTGACAGTCTCATTTACTTGGTGCAAAAATAATTCACAAAACTGCAAATCCGAACAAAAAATTTTAAATTAAAAAATGAAATCATGTCAAAATTATTTGTTTGCAAAGAATTTTCATCATCCATTGCTTTTCCTTGTTGCTGTGGGAACACATTGAATTGACTGCTCGTCAAATTTAGTTGTCAACGGATCAACGGACGCAAAAAGTGGAAAGTTAACCAACTCTATCCGGCGTATCCGTCACATGCGTTGCTTATGGGACGAGTTTCATAAGACGTGTGTATTCTATTGTGCTGTCAGTTGAAAACGTCAACGCTGACGCACTGACGGATTCTATGGGTCGGCCCCTTAACTTTCTACTTTTTGCGTCCGTTGATCCGTTGACAAATAAATTTGACGAGCAGTCAACTCAATGTGTTTCCACAGCAACAAGGAAAAGCAATGAATGATCAAAATTTTGTGCAAAATTTTCATTTTGACACAATTTTAATTTTAATTTTTTAAAATTTTTGTTCGGATTTGCGGTTTTGTGAATAATTTTTACACTAAGAATGAAACTGTCAAAGTATACAACGTATTCTATGGGACGGTTCCATCCGGCAAATACGTTGGCAACAACGTCTACGTCGACGCTGCCGGATTGACGAATTCTATGGATCGGCCCCTTTACTTGCTCTGACAGTTTTCATTTACTTGTGCTGTTCTGTGCTGTTCTGATCTAGATTTTTTTCATTAAACAATACTATAATTAAAAATTTCCCGCGATTTCAAATCGCATTATCTCCCAATTTTCCCAAGTAGCCTATATCAAATGATGCACAAGAACAGAGGTATATTCGCCGTCTATCAGTAACTGAAAACCAAAACTACATGCGAGGTCTAGTTACCGAGTTATGATAAAAAAAAAACTATTGATTTTGGTTTTTGACCTCAGGTAATTGTTATCCTATAGAAAGAATACCTTCTGATGCAAATATCTCCCCAACCAGAGCTCGGAATTGAGTTTGGCTAAGCTGTAAGCTGAGGTTAATGAGATCTATGAAATACGTTGAATTTAGCGAAATCAATTTCTTCGTGATTTTCGCAAAATATCTTGCCAAAATTTTGAACAGAAAAAAAATCTTCCAAAACCCATTGAATGATACGTCAAAAGAAAGGTCTTGTCGAACTCTATTCACCGAAATGAGTTTCAAGTTTTTTAAATGCAAATGCCTGCTAGTCGAGATATTGGTTATAATGTTAATTATTCATAAACATTTTCTACTTCGCTTTTTCCTAAAAAGAAAGCCATCTCTTTAGCCAAAAAAGAATCATGGAAAAACTACTGTGAATCAATTGATAACATTAGAGAATCATCCAGGGTAATCCTATAAAAAGACCACTCCTGTCCTTCATTTATAAAGAAGGTAGATGGTACTTGGACAGTGAATTCTACAGAGACCCTGGAAGTCTTAATGAAAATCCATTTCCCAGACTGCAAAGATAATGCATCCTGGAATCACCACTCTCAGCGTATGCTCAAGTAGCAAACCCTGACAACATTAGAGCCTTAATAACCCAAGAAAAGATTTCAAGGGCCATAAACAGCTTACAACCATTTAAATCGCCAGAACCAGATATTCCCAGCCATACTACAAAAGTTACAAGATGTAATGATGGCTTAGGGTATTTTTCTTCAACTGCTTAGCACTGACTTACCTACCTGAATCCTGGAGAAGGGTTAAGGTGGGCTTCATTTGCAAGGTCGGTTGAAGAGGGCATGAAACACCCAAGGATTTCAGACCAATAAGTCTTTTTTCCTTTGTGCTCAAAACACTGGAATCGTGTTAATAATCCTCTATCTGAATCTCAACATGCCTACCTTAAAGGCAAATCCACGGACACGGCACTACACGAAGTAGTACATACAGTGGAGCACTATACCAATTAGATTAGATACAGCATATTATTCGCTGGATTGTCTTCATACTCCAAACCAGAGTCATTCAAGGATCGATGGGTAACAGCCAATTCACTAGATTTGCCGAATGAGGAACACCCCAAGGCGGAGTTCTATCTCCTCTCTTGTGGGCTTGTGGCTACTATAGTTTTGAATGAAATCCTATGCAATCTTAATAACAGTGAAAACATGGAAACAGCTCTTAAAAAATTTAGCAAATGGGCCACTAGATGTGGACTTGGAGTTAACGAAAACAAGACTGAACTGATGTTGTTCATTACCAGACATAAAATCCCCTCCTTTCCTCTAAAAAGATTAAATGGACAACCACTTGCTTTATCTAAAGAAGCTAAATACCTAGGAGTTATCCTAGACTCCAAGTTAAATTGGAAAAGTACACTTAGAAGAAAGAGTTAAGAAAGCTAGTATCGCCTTCTACTTGTGTAATAAAACCTTTGATAGAAAATGGGGACAAAGACCTAATATGCTCCTTTGGATTTACACGGCGGCGATAGTTCACCCCATTCTGATAGCCCTAGACAAAAAATATAACATCGATAAGCTAACAAAGAGTTCAAAGAACTGCCTGCATTGGAACTACGGGAGCAATTGGATCTTGCCCCCCTGATGCACTCACAGTCATTCTGAATCTTCTTCCCGTTGACCTTCACATTCACGAAACAGTCTCCTGTAGTGCTTTAAGACTGAGAGAATCGGGTATGTGGATTGCAAAGCCTTTCGGTCATAGTAAAATTCTAAATCTGCTACCTAAAGAAATGAAACTAGAATCCTCTGAGTACACGTTTGGTTGAACTTCCAACTAGGCAAAATTGGAAAATTAATAGCCCTACAAAGGATTGTGACATCACAGTTAACACTGATGGTTCCAAGATGGAACTGGGTGTTGGGGCTGGTGTCCTCTCCGAAGAACTGGGTATTAAAAAATCCTTTAGACTGCCCGAAAGATGTAGCGTATTTCAAGCTGAAGTTCTAGCGATTAGACAAGCATGTAGGATTCTAAAGCAAGCAGTCAAATCTAACGAAATTATAAAAAAGGTCGCAATCTTTATTGAAAGCCAAGCAGCTATCAAGGCTATAAACAGCAACCTGATTAAATCCAGAATCGTTAGAGATTGCAAGCAAGAACTCGCAAGTTACAACGACAATATAGTCTGGGTACCAGGGCCCTATTGCACCAACGACTTTTCACTTTTCACTTTGCAACTTTCCACTTTTACTTTGCAAATTCTGTTTTACCAAACGCTAATTTGCAAAGAGGAAATTAATTTTTTGAAAAGTAAACAAAAAATCCTTCTTTGCAAATTTTTTTCACCAACCGCAAATTCGCAAAGTGAAAAGTACTTTTCTGAAAAGTGAAAAGTTTTGCAAATTTGCAAAGAATTGTTTGATTTCGTTTCACCAAACGAAAAAACTTTGCACTTTGCATTTCAAATACTGAAAAGCTTTTCAATAATATGCAAAGCAAAAATTTTCTTTGCGGTTTGTGATAAGTTCGTTTATTTTTGTTTTATATTCAATTTTATATAATTTCATTATACTAGATTATTATCTAATATATAAAATTCTTCTGTCACAGTTTTAGTGGTCATACTCCTCCAAAATGGCTTGACCGATGTTGATGAAATTTTATATGTTTATTCAGTATCAGTAGGTATGAGAATAGGCTTATAAGTCATAACTAAGTTTTATACCGCTAATTGTTGAGGATGGCTCACCCACACTGTCTGTTTTTGCATTTCTTGGGCCGTTGTTTGTTTTTAATAATTTTGTGTGGTCTGTCATTAAGAAATACATTCAGTCCTTAATTTTCGACTTCCTACCACTTTTTGGACGCAGCGTTATTTTGGAAGGAAGCAAAGAGAATATCCTTGAATTGAAAAAATAACGAAATGATAAAGCTTGTTTTTGCAATCGTAATAAATTTAAAAATTACTTTTTTATTTTTTACCACTTCCAAAACAGCTAACTTTTTGGCGTTCTTATCAGTACGACTCATTTTGAAAATTTTGAAAAAAACGTGCACTATTAATATCTCTTTCTATGACATTCTGTCATTAAATTTTGTTTTTGACATTTGCACTTTTTTATCACTAGTGGAGTTGTTTACTTTTTACTTGCGCCACATAGAATATAGTATGGCAAGTATTGAATTCGCAAAAATAAGTTGAGATTTTGATGAGATATGACATTACGACGATAGAGAATTCGAAAAAAGTGGGTCCGGCGATTCCGTCCGTCTGTGAGTCTGTCTATCTGTAAACGCACCTACAGCCTAAACCACTGGTCCGACTTCATACTTATATGTATTTTTGAGGTAAATATTTAAATTTAAATTTTTATTTATGAATTTTAATTACCTACATGTTTTTATTTTTAATGTTTTTATGAGTTATTATTTGGAAAACAGGAGCAAGTTCGTAAAGTCGAGAACTTTTCATTTTTGGTGAAACACTTTTTACTTTTACTTTGCAGAAAACTATTATTTTGCAAAGTTGCAAAGTGAAAAGTGAAAAGTTGTTGGTGCAATAGGGCCCAGGGCACAGTGACTCGCGAACTCGCAAATATTAAGATTAGGAACTCGATTCTCTATCTTAAAAAAACCAATTGGATTTAAATACTCCAAATCTTTATTATGTACTGTACTGTGCGTGTCTTTTTATAATTTATTCTTTTTAGGTAACTTCGAGTTTATGGCTGCCCAGAGCAGCCATTCTAACCTTCCTACCTTTTCTAAAATCTATTTCGGTTCCTTTTTGTTCAAGTGGTAACGCTGCTAATGCCAACCCAACATTTTATTATGCTCACAAGAAATTGTAAGGATCACAATCGCATCGGATTGCTTTGGGCATAATTTCCTGGCCATGTAACAGATTTCAGAGCTTTCCTGCTTTTCATTGGATTGGATTGGATTGGATGATGCGTTTGCAGTAAAAACAATGTAGGATCTTTGTTTCCTTTAGAAAATCGAACAGCCACCTTGCGCCTAGTCTTTTTTTTACGAATTTTAAAAAGTTATCTACGGTAGTTCAATTTCGAAAGCTTGTTCCAACCATTCAGAACGTTAAACAAAAATATACTCTACCTTGATCTGTTTTGTTATTTTTAAAATTCAATGTTCATTATGACTTCATTTCAACTTAAAACCACAATTACACCGTAGTTTTTGTGGTTAACATAATATTTCCACTTTACCTATAGCTCTAGCATTACTAAACGCCCTGTTCACCTACATGTCATTTAGAAAGAATGAAACAACAAGAGAATCCCATTGACGTCGTCGATGTTTGCTTTCAAAAGATTTAGAAAAAAACTTAATCTCAGGCTTAAATTACTTAGCTGCGGTTTTAATCAAAAGACGTGTGATTGAGGTTCACTAGAGATAGTGTTGTTCTTAAATTTAAAACACACCATCAAGGTGATGATTTTATATTTTACTGAATAGCAGTTAAAATAGAAAGTTTGATGAAATGAATTTTGATTTTGACATAATTTTATTTTTAATTTATCAAACAGGGCCGTCCAATTATCGAAGGATCAAATATCAAAATACACACAACAGCGGAACAATCGATACTTGAACTAAAATCGATAACTGCTGATGACAGTGGCAAATATACAGTTGAAGTTATGAACGATCATAGTAGTTATTATTCAGCTGCTTCGGTGGCGGTCGAAGGACCACCAGAGCCACCAAGCGGCAAACCGTGTATATCACAGGGACCGGATCGTATAGCGGTTGCATGGTGTGGTCCACCGTATGATGGAGGCTGCATGTTGACAGGATTTATGTAATTCGCGCGATATTTCAACAATCGATTGATGATTGATAGTTTTTTTTTGTCATTGATAGAATCGAAATGGAAGAAGAAAATAACGGTGCGTGGAAGGAAATCGCTACAGTAGTTGATTCCTTAGCCTACACGGTAAAGAATCTTACACCGAAGTCGGCATACAGATTCCGTGTCCGAGCGGAGAATGTCCATGGACGAAGTGAGCCAAGTCTGCCAAGTGATAGGGTTGAAATTTCCGGTCCAGAAGTTTCAAACGAAGGTAAGATTCTTCAAGAACTATTTCGAGACCATTACAATTACTTTTTGTCTTGTAGACTTCCAAAAGCCTATCTCTGTCAAGGAAGGAGGAGACTTCAAACAGCGCTTCGAAGTCCTTGAAGAACTTGGCAAAGGTCGATTCGGAGTCGTCTATAAGGTCCAAGAAAAAGACTCATCCCAAATTTTGGCAGCTAAGGTCATTAAATGCATCAAATCCGTCGATCGTCAAAAGGTCAAAGAAGAAATATCCATCATGAAATGTCTGCAGCATCCCAAGCTCCTACAGCTGGCTGCTTCATTCGAAAGTCCTAGAGAGATCGTCATGGTTATGGAATAGTAAGTCGAATTTCGAATTCCTTTATGAACAAAGTCTAAAGTTGATATTTCTTGCAGTATTACTGGCGGAGAACTCTTCGAACGAGTGGTTGCCGACGATTTCACCCTAACTGAGCGCGATTGTATTCTCTTCTTGCGCCAGGTTTGTGAAGGCGTCGACTACATGCACAGTCAGTCAATTGTCCATTTGGATCTCAAGCCCGAAAACATCATGTGCCATACTAGGACTAGTCATCAAATTAAGATTATTGACTTTGGACTGGCACAACGACTGAATTCCGATTCACCGGTTCGAGTGCTATTCGGCACACCAGAATTTATTCCGCCCGAGATTATCAGTTACGAACCGATCAGTTTCCAATCGGACATGTGGAGTGTCGGAGTGGTTTGCTATGTGCTGTAAGCTGTCAACAATGTTGCCATTTTTTTTTGTTTACAAAAATTTGTTTGTTATAGACTCTCTGGTCTTTCACCCTTCATGGGCGACACCGATTCGGATACGTTTTCGAACATCACCCGAGCTGACTATGATTTCGAAGACGATGCCTTCGACTCCGTTTCACAGGAAGCAAAAGACTTTATTTCCAATTTATTAATTCATCGCAAGGAAGACAGACTGACGGCTAAGGAATGTTTAGAATCAAAATGGCTGACACAGCATCACGACGAAAATCTAAACAACAACAAAATCTGCACAGACAAACTTAAGAAATTCATAATTCGAAGAAAGTGGCAAGTAAGTTCGAAAACTGTTTGATTTTGTTTTGACATAATTTCTTGCATGATCGTGTGTGTGTTTATTATTTGCTTGTTGTTATTTTGCTTGTTTTAAGAAAACCGGAAATGCAATTCGTGCTTTAGGTCGAATGGCGAATTTGTCAGCATCACGAAGGAACTCAGCTGTTTCAACAGCTGGTTCAGTGCCCAGCAGTCCGAGACCATCGATTTCGGGTACTTCGATATTTAGTCCGAATGTTACGGCGGCACACATGACTTCATTGAATGAAGAAGAGGATGATTTCAATCCAGAGTTGCCGAGTGTCGAACTTAAACTCAAAAATTCGACAAATTCGCTTAAAGTCAGAGATAAGACACAATGCAGCGAGCGCAGTGATTCAGGCTTCAGTGAGTGTTCGAATTGCAGTGGTGGAGTTAACAATTCTTGTCACTGTCCGAATGCAGGAACTGACAAATCAAATATTATTCCAAAAGAGTCTGAAGAAGATCACAGTCCACTATCGGTGGCAGTTCCACATGACATTCTCAAGACAAAGCTAGAAGAGATAGCCAAGACCCAACTTGTAGAACACGATGGATCAGAGACTTCATCAATTACACCACCGACGGTGACAATTGAAATGTCAAAAAGTGTATGGGATCGTAAACCAGCTGTCAAAGAAAACGAACATGAAGATCTGGTGTATTTGGAGTCAAGGTCTCCTGATCTTCAATTCAGCTTGGACCACAAAAGTCTTAATGTCCCAGTTGAGACAGCGCCAATAATGCGATCAGACTTTACTAATACAATCCAAATGCGAAAAAAATCACTGGAAAACAACCTTCTCAAAGAGAAAGCCAAACCTCCAAAAGTGATCATCGAAACTTCTGGTAAGGTATCGATGCTTAAGAATAAATTTAGTCAAGGTCAGAGTGCAGCTCCTGCCATAAGCGTGAGTAGAAATTTTGAGTGCAAAACTAATACCAAGCCTAGCAACGATGTCTGTAGGCCCAAAAACGTGTTTGACAGATTGACGTCCAGTAACAAATGTATGTGTGAACTCGAAACTACCAAAATGTTGTACTTTTTATTTCAAACAATTTTGTTTTTGTTTATTCTTTAGCAAATGGGCCATCGAAAACCTGTGTCTCAGTATCCTTGCCAGGCTCTCCACTTCCAACTCGTTCAGCGACGACAATGCGGTTAAGTGGGCGTGTCCGGGAAGCCACCGAACGCCTATCGCAACCTAAGACTCCACAAGCTACAAGAAAATTCACCAATAATACAATCACCACCAGCACCACAAACAATAATAACGAAATAAATCTCAAGAAGACTCCGTCGGATCATCACCATGCAAAGAATCTCAAGGCCTTCAGAGGTCTTTCGTAGGAATTTTTCAAATAAACAAAATATAAAAAATTAATGTTGAATTTGTCTTATAAACTCTTAAGACGAATTTTAATACTTAAAAAAAAAAAATAAGCGAGACCCCCCTTATGTAGTTTTGTGTAATATTTATAGTTTTTTTTTCGTATACTTAGTCTACTTTATCGCTTTATATTAAAATTTGTTTGATTGTTTTTTTTGTAATCATTTTATTTATAAACGAATATTCAATTATTAAAAAAAAATATGATTAATTTCTTTTTTTTCTCGAAAGTATTTAAATATAAAATTTAATTAAAATTTAGAATATGTCTATCATATTTTTTATTTGATGAACAAAGAAATACTTATGTCGTCTTGGACCTTGAGAAAAGAATCTGATTGGCATGGTTGCCGCCTTTGGCATATAATTAATAAGAAAAAACAAGAACATTTTCTTTCAGTCAATAGAGGTAACTGTCGGAGCGGACTTCCTCCGAATTTTGCTTACAGGTGATTCTCCGAAAAGCAAAATGTCTCCAATTTGGTGGAAATCGGAGAAAATTCCGTGCCCATTCCAACCCTTATTTTTAAAATCGAGCCCAGAAAAAGAATATCAGAACAAAAGCATAAAATGTAAAAAAAAGCCAAGTTCTCTTTTGTGCGAACAACACTGTGCAAAAAGTCAGCCACCAAAAGTTAATGAGATCTAAAAGAACGCCTAGTTCTTAACATGTAGGTAAACGTTTTATACTGAATATTTTAAATCACAGAAGATAGGAGACCCTCTAAACTGCACCAACTACAGAGGCATCAGCCTCCTAAACATCGCCTATAAGATCTTTTCGTGACTTCAAAGCTGTTAATATTGACAACTTATAAGCTGATGCTTTCAATTGCCCATGGAATATTTGTTATAGCTTGTTTAACGTTGATGATAAAGTGAACTTGTTTCAACATTTTTTGCTAGAACTTTTCCTTAAACATGTCCCGTTGAAAACTGTCTTCATTAGAAACAAGAACTGTCCTTGGTTTACAAATGAAGTGCTCAATTCTATCAAAAACCGTCGAAAGCTTTACGCAAAATGGAAACATAACTCTACAACTATGAACTGGGAGATTTTTTGTCGTGCTCGTAATTACTCTACGTACCTATGTAACGCGCAGAGCTAAAAATAGATTTTTTGAATCAAAACTTAGTCCTAACCTATCCTCTAAGAAGTTCTGGAGTAGCTTACGTGCGTTTGGAGTTGGTAGAAAAGAAATAGTGCACGACTATCCTGATCCTAATGACCTCAATAAGTTTTGTAGCCAATAACTTGCAAGCATCTAATTTTATACCTAACAATTTAGCTCTTTATAAAGTTTCCACAGAAATCGACTTTGAAGTAGTTTCTGAAAAAGAATTGGTCATGATCATTCTCTCTCTGAAATCTAATGCTATTGGTGAAGATGGAATTCCAATTCGTTTTATCAAATTAATAGTACCGCAAATCATTCCGGTTTTCACCCATATTATTAATTTCTGTATCACGACCTCTTCATATCCTCAATGTTGGAAACGTGCAAATGTCATCCCCGTACCTAAGAAAAACAATCCTTCAAGCAGTGCTGATTTCCGTCCCATTAGTATTTTGCCTTGCCTGTCGAAAGTCTTTGAAAAAGTTTTATCTCGCCAGATCACTAACCACGTACGGCGTGAAAACTTATTATCTCCGGTGCAGTCAGGCTTTCGGGCTGAGCATAGCTGCTCAACGGCAATGGTAAAAGTACTTGACGATATCAGAATCCAATTTGATCAAGGTATGTTAACGCTACTTTGTTTGCTTGACTTTACCAAGGCATTTGACCGAGTCAATCACAATATTCTCTGTAAAAAACTCTATTTGTATTTTGGTTTCAGTAGAAGGTCTGTCCGTCTAATTGGAGATTACTTGACTCATCGTTGTCAAAGAGTTAAAGTTGGTGACATTTCCTCTGACTTCATTGAATTGGTTGCTGGCGTTCCTCAGGGTTCAATTTTAGGTCCTATTTTGTTTATTAATGACCTTCCACTTATTTGTAAAAATGTCATGTTGCATCTCTATGCAGACGATGTTCAAATGTATCTATGTCGACCATTTAACTTGTTGGAGGATTTAACATGCCGAATGAATGAAGATTTGGACGAGATTTATAAATGGACTCTGTGTAATGGCTTAACACTTAACCCAGCAAAATCTCAAATCATTTCTATTTCTAAACAAAAATTTGATACTGCCAATCTTCCACCTGTGTTCGTATCCCAATTCCGTATTGAGCTTAAAAATGTTGTTACTAGTCTTGGTTTTAAAATAAATAGTTCCCTGTCAGCCAACGATCATATTAATACTTCTATAGGTCGCATATACGGTGGTCTCCGAAAGTTGAATTTGTTTTCCTACCTTACACCTACTGAAACCAAAGTGAAAATCAGTAAATCGTTGCTTTTGCCTATTATAGAGTATAGTTCAGTGGTTTACGCTAAGCTTTATTCTCGTTCATTTCATAAATTGCTTGTTGCTTTCAATAGTATAATTCGGTATATTTTTAGTCTGAGCAGGTTTGACCATGTCTCTCAATACCATCAATTAGTCCTTGGTTGTACTTTTGAACAGTTCCTTGATACGAGATGTTGCATTTTCTTGCATAAAATAATTCAAAGAAAAACTCCGCTATATTTATTTGAAAAGCTGCAGTTCTCGCAATCTTCCCGAACTCTGATACTCTGAATCTTATTACACCTTTATGTACGTATTTGAATTCGTCTAGACTATTTTATGTATATTCCATCAAACTTTGGAATTCTTTGCCAGTGAGTTTAAAACAAATAGTAGGTATTTTAAAATTTAAAAAAGCACTTTTTGAATATATTAAT
Organism: Sphaerophoria taeniata; assembly: GCA_943590905.1. Lineage (NCBI taxonomy): Eukaryota > Metazoa > Arthropoda > Insecta > Diptera > Syrphidae > Sphaerophoria > Sphaerophoria taeniata. The sequence goes on along the minus strand of OX016540.1, from coordinate 15,807,891 downwards.
TCATCTAACATGCAAATAGTAAATTGAAAATAAATATATTTAATCTTAATTCAATGTAATTCTTCTTGACTTTTACTGTTTTGTATATATTATAACTTATCTTTTTTTTTTTTTTGTATTTAAATATTGTATGTTCATAATATTAAATTATTAATTTTTTTAAATTATTATATTGTATTAAAGGTACTATAAAAGACTCAGTCTCATTTGTACACCATTTGAAATAAAATTGAAATTGAAATTGAAACTATGTGAACGCCTGAAGTCGTTTGTCAACAAACTGATAGGTCCATATCAGTGTGGCTTTAGACCAGGAAAGTCCATACCATCGGTCAAATATTCACATTACGGCAGATCTTGGAAAAAACTAAGAACTCCAAATCGACACCTACCATCTTTTTATCGATTTTAAGGCCGCGTATGACAGCATCTATAGAGAAGAACTGTATAAAGCCATGTCCAGTTTTGGCATCTCTACAAAACTCATTCGTCTGAGGAGGATGACAATGGAGAACTCACGCTGCTCTATTAAAGTCGGTAAAGACCTCACCGACGGACACTTTCGATGTCAAAAAAGGCTTTAGACAAGGTGATGCACTGTCATGCGACTTCTTTAATATCATATTGGAACGAATAGTGCAGAACTCCCACGTCAACAATAGAGACACTATCTGCCAGAGGTCTGTGCAACTACTCGCGTACGCTGATGACATTGATATCATTGGGAGAACGCAGCGTGATGTCAACAGTGATTTTGCGAGTATACAGACAGAGGCTGAAAAAATGGGTTTAGCGGTCAATGAGTGCAAAACAAAGTATATGCTGTCACCGAAAAAGGAAACCCAACGCACGTCTTGGACAAAACGTTACGATAGACGCATATAATTTCGAGGTAGTTAGGGACTTTTTAACGTGCGAAACTGGAGACAGCTAGCTAGGGACCGAGCTGGCTGGAGAAGTTTGTTGGTTGAGGCCCAAGTCCACCCCGGACTGTATCGCCATCTTAAGTAAGTAAGTAAGTTAGAAGATAATACAACAATACTAAAAGAAAATTGAAACTGAGCCCAAAGTTAGTTTGAATGAATATTTTCAAGTTCTAAAAGTTTGCAATGCCAATTTATAAATAAAAAATATGAGTGCGACCCATGGAGTCCACACGACTAACTTCCCATAGTAGAAAAATACGTAAAAACATTAGTTGTTTTGCAAAATATTCAGCGGATGCATCCCGTTGTAGTTGTACACGCACGTTGCTTCAAAGTCAAATTCCATAAAACTGATGATTTTATGAAAAACATTAAGTTTATTGAATAACAGTGGCGCCATCTGCCACTGCCGAGTTGATCGTACCATTTCGTGGACTCATTCACAACTACTTTGCACAGTAAAATACAGCCTACACATAATTGCTCCTGAATATTGTAGTTTTCTATTATTGGAGCAATTTTTCTAATCGGATTAGTATTTCTGAAAATTAATATTTATACGGCAAAGCAGCGTTTGGTGGGTCAGCTAGTAATCAAATATAGTATATGATACTCCTGAATATTGTTTTTTTTCCCACTAACTATAAGATTTTTTGCACTATTATTGAAATTATTGCAGAAATTATCATAATTTTCATTATATTAGGGTTGTCTTAGATTTTTGATTGCCATTAAAAAACCGCTAAGCCGATTTCGCTCAAAACCTAATCAGCTCTTAACAACACAATGCCGCGTCGAATGAGATCAATTCGATGAGTGGTTCGCGAGATAATTGAGCTGAAAAACGTAACGCACACAGACATCATCATAAAAACGCTTGATTCGGATTCTAGTGACCTTGAAACATCGAGAAATGCGAAAATTGGAGATTCACAAAATCGGCCCCATTACAATAACTTCCTCTGGGAAGTTAAAATCATTAATCATCTCTCGATAGCGCAATCCATTGACCGTAACTGTTGCTCCAGCCTCATTTTCGAAAAAGTAAGGTCCAATGAACCCGCGGGACCATAAACCGCACCAAACAGTCACGCGTTGAGGATGGAGAGGCTTTTCAACAATAACTCCTATGTTTTCCGAGTCCCAGATGCGACAGTTTTTCTTGTTGACGTAGCCTCCGATGTGGAAATGGGTCTCATCAGTCAATATGATTTTTCGATGAAATTCCGGATCATTTTCATGCATTTCAAGGACCCAACCAGCAAAGACACGACGTTATTGATGATCAGCCGGCTTGAGTTCTTGTGTTAACTGAATTTTATAAGCCTTAAGACTCAAGTCTTTATGCAAAATACGGTGTAATGACGTTTGTGGAATGCCTTATTCCAAAGAACGACGAGGAATGGACAAACCTGGGTTTTCTTCAACACTTTGGGCTACAACAGCAATATTCTCAGTTGTTCTTGAGCGACGTGCACGGGTTTTATTCTTCACAATCACTTACTTGTCCCAACAGCTCGAATTTGTCCACCAATTTCTGTATTGCGGTCCGACAAGGTGCTTCACGACGACCCAAAAATGTTTTATTTGTGCGAACCGTCTCTGCCAAATTTTCACCATTTTTTATAGTGAATTTTAATAATTTCAATGCGTTGTTGAAGCGTGTATCGTTCCATTTTTATTAATGGCGTAGTTTCTACTTGTCAAATGCCAAAAAATGACAGCTTCAAAAGTGACAACTACCGAAATAGCGGGCTATTCAAAATAACACCTCATATTGGAAAACCCTTTTTTATAATAAAAATAACTCATTTTTTATAAGGTTGTCTTAGATTTTTGATTGCCATTTAAAAACCGTTAAGCGGATTTCGCTCAAAATCTAATCAGCTCTTAACAACACAATACCGCGTCGAATGAGACCAATTTTATGACAATACGATGAGTGGTTCGCGAGAAAATCGAGCTGAAAAAACGTAACGCACATACGAACACACATACACACACACACCGATGTCATCTTAAAAACGCTTGATTCGGACTCTAGTGACCTCAAAACATCGAGAAATGCGAAAATTGGAGATTCACAAAATCGGACCCATTACAATAACTTCCTATGGGAAGTTAATAATAGGTAAGTTAGGTGAGAGTGGCTGTCTAGATGTTGTTGACTCGTTTAGACCTTTAGACCCCAAGGGTCTATTGTGATACTACTAAACAAAAAATTTGAAAAATCTATGCAAGTTTTGAAAAGTAGGTTGATATTACGTCCCTGAATAGAATTCTTATTGTTTTTATTGCGTTTCCTTAACCCTACCGGAATAATTTCAACATTCTGCGAGCATTTAAGAAAAAGGGCGGAAATCACGCCCCTAAACAAACTACCGTAGATTTTCTTATTTTTTCCTTAAGCCTAGTACATACTTCCTCGTGAAGTGAACGTTCGCCATTGGAGAAAGTGAACTTTTGACATTGCTCACTGGTACACACTTGTGAATACACGTTGTGAACAGTTCACCAACCGTTCCCGTACATTTTGCACGTGAATTGCCCGTGAACGAAAACTCTCCACTTTGTTCTCCACTCAGCTTCACGAGCACGTTCACGGGTGAACCAAAAACCGAAATTTGTATGGGTTCACGAGATGGTTCACAAGTATGTACTAGGCTTTATACTCAACCGAAACCCTACCGGAATTCTAAATTTCAACATCCTACAACCATTTTAAGAAAGTGGTCGGAAACCACGTCCCTTTAATGAAACTACAATTTGTACTTATATTTTCTCTTATATTCAACCAAAACCCTATCAGAATGTCAAATTTTAACGTTTTCGACCATTTTGATAGAGTGGGCGGATACCACTCATATTTTTATGTCATTCAACCAAAACCTTACAAGAATTCCGAAATTCAACATTCTACGACCGTTTTAAGATAGTAGATACCACGCCCCTGAACGAAACAATTGAAAATGTTTCCTTTGTATACACACGATAAGATAACCTACCATTATACCAAGCTCCAAGATTCTGCTATAGTTAGAAGTGCTTCATATTTTGATGATCAGTCAGTCAGTGAGTCAATTACGGTTTTTGAAATTTGTACTGTTTAATATCTCACGAATTAGTGGTTCTATAAAATTATTTAGTTTATAAAGGGGCCTTTGTCTCGAGAGCAACTAATCAACAGAGAACGTTCTTATTTTAATTACCTACACATTTCCATTTTTTCAACGAAAGCTTGTAAACTATTAAAGGGCAGAAAACAAAAAGTTTATACTGAAATTAATGACTGAAACTCAATCACGCTTTATCTTCGTCTTCGTCTACGTTACGATGCACCCGCTTCGAGTTTGCTTTGAATGACATTTCATTCAAAACAAATTAATTTTTTTCATTGATTTTTTTTTTCAAACTGGAGCTGTCAGACAAAGCAAATGTTAAGCATATTTGAACTAGAGCTTCCGTTTGGAGTCACATTACGTAACATTATGTTCTTTTTCTTTACGATTGTCAAACGAAACGTGAAGTCAAAGTTTGATATAGCAAGCATTGAATTCCTGTGCCTGAATTCGTATGCGTCAGCCAAAACTAAGGCATCCTTGTGTTTCAGCCATATTAATTGCACCTATGCCAATATTGTTTTGACAGATAGAAATGGGCTCAGAATTGCATTACAGCATTAAAGAGTGCTTTTGCAGGCATAAGCATTTTTTGGTTCAACCAAAGCTTATTTCCACATACAAACATACATTTTTATTTTATTTAGCTTTAAATGTTGAACAAATAATGATAGCCCAAGAGCCCCCATACAAGAAAGCTCCGTCAACGGGCCCACTAAAATTTTTAATAACAATTAAAACATTAGACCAAGGCATATGAGATTCGCTTGGTCGGTCGGCGTGAATTATGCTAGCCGAAATAAAGCCCGCGCATACCTGTTTCAATGGGGTTAATGACCGCGAAATTTCTTCATCATCACGGATTCCATTTGAGTTTCTGAAGCCATGGACTTACATCACAATTTATTTTAAAGCCTGAAGAGAATCCTGCACAAACACCTCGGATTATTCGTTGGTTAGGTCCAATTGCCAAATCTATAATTTTCTTCGTCATTTCTTCTTGTTTGAGCTCGAGAACTTGAATTGGAAAACAATTTTGAACGAAAAAAAAATCATCTTTTCGGTCTGAAATTGAAGATATGCATTTGGCTATTTTTTTCAAATTAAAGCTGGCTTAGACTTTTCTATTGACGAAATTTCCATTGCCCTCAGAAGATTTGTCTACCTTAAGACTTTGGCAGGAAACCTCGAGGTATTGCTCAATATTTTTGACTTGTTGTCTTTTTTCGTGACATTTTTAAAGATAATAACACAGTTGGCAACCAGGTTCCCCAGCAAAACTGATAGGAAACATCACAAAACATATCAACAATTCAGTTTACAATTCCAAACTGCTTCGATAAGTGGAGAATTATAAAAAAATAAAACTTCCATAAGTATTGATCTGTCATGAAAACAATACTTAAGCTAAGTATACACGATTGGAAGATCTTCCAATATTGGCCGATATGTCAAATGTCTTCCAACAGCAACCAATGAGCTTTCAATTGCCAATTTTCTATCAAATGATATCAATTTTTTTTCTGTCAGTTTTGAGACAAAAAATTGGGTGTTTATAAAAATTGGTGAAAATTTGTTTTGGAAATCTGCCAATATTGGAAGATCTTCCAATCGTGTATACTTAGCTTTACTTATAAGCCGTGCGGAATCGGTATAAAATTGTACGTAGGTCCCCTGAATTTTTAAAAAGAGTTAGAGAATTCTTGAGAAGCGAGAGCCACTTAGGTCTAGGCTATCAAAATGCTTTAATACCACCCTAAAATTTTAATACCTTGTTGCTGCTCTACAGGTGGTATTTCGATAACCAAGTCTCCAAAGAATAATCCTCTCCAATTCTTCGAATAAAGCTTGCTTAGATTTCTCTATCGACGAAATTTCGATGGCCCTCAGAAGATTTGTCTATCTTAAAGCTTTCGTAAGAAACCTGAAGATTTTGATAAATATTCGCCACATGATGTTGAAGCTCATATATTCTTCTGGAGACATTAAAAAAAAAAGAAAATAACAACTTTAGACCTGGCAACCAGGTTCAGCAGCAAAACTGATAGGAAACATCACAAAACATATCAAGAATTCAATTTACAATTCCAAACTGCTTCGATAAGTTGAGAATTATAAAAAAAAGACTAAACAAACTTCTAACTGCGGAATGCTCAAATAAAAACTAACATGATTGGCAGATGCTCACTGTATCTGTCAGCATTGTTTACTAACAATAAAATGTAAACTCTGTCTATTGGCTAAAACGCACATGTTACCGCAGTCAACTCACGTTTTGTTTACCTACATTAAAAAAATTGTATTGTTGTTGTTTGGCGCCCACATTTTCTTCCATAGCTAGATTTGTTCATTTTCTGCTTCACTGAATTTATTCTATTTTAAGTTAATTGCTTAGCAAGAACTTAAGCCTTTGTCTATAAGATAAGATTGCTTGACAAAATTTCGTCAAATAAAAAGAAACGACAATATACATACATATTCACATATTAAAGCTTTTCAGTGTGTCTTTAATTCAACCTCTCCTGCTACAAAATTTATTTGTCGGGGTAAAGGTCACCTATATAAATTAAGTGCATACCGTAATCCTAAATTTTAATCTAAGGCAATTGACTTTTGGGCAAAATTAACAAATGAGTTTCTGGTCTCCGATTTTACTCTCCAAGTTGTGTCATGTTTCGCCTGTGTTTGAGTCTGATCCAAAGACCACCCGATGCTCTCAGAGTTATTCGGAATCTAGCTTCGATTTGTGTCTTGCCCGGCACCGGAAGTAGTTCGTAGCTTCGCAAGAGTCGCGATATTACAGTCTTCATTTCCATGAGTGCGAAACGATTGCCAATGCAATATCGCGGACCTGCACTGAAGGGAATATACGCATAGGGATGACGTTTCTCAGAGTTTTCCGGTGTAAAACGTTCCGGGTCGAATTTCTCTGGATCTGGGTAGATGTGTTTAATTCTGTGCGTTGCATAGGGACATATGAAGACATTGCTACCGGCTGGTAGAGTGTGCTTGCTGAGTTGGACTTCTTCGCCGATTTTTCGAGCAATCAAAGGTACACTAGGATACAATCGTAAGGATTCCTTGATGCACATCTCAAGATATCGCATTTCTCTCAAATCGGTCATTGAAGGCGGTCTGTTGTCATCGCCAAATATTGAATCAATCTCCTCGGTACATTTTTGTTGTTCATCGGGATTTTGGGCTAGAAGAAATAGAGTGAAGGCTGTTGCCGCCCCGACAGAGTCCTGACCAGCTAACATGAAAGTGCAAGCTTCATTGACGATATCTTCTTCGGTAAAGTCGGGGTTGTTGTCTGAGATTTCAATCAAAAAGTCCAGAAGGCATTTCCGGTCGCTTAACTGTCCATTTTTGATAACTTCTCTGCGAGTTGTGATCATTTTGCGCGTGAAATCATTCAGACGTTTCTTCTGGTCCATTTCTTCGGAGGCGAGTTTGGTCATGTGGTAGATACTGTCCAATAGCAACCAAGGTTGGATGAAGCGTTGTGGCACACAAATTTTTCCCCTGAGAAGAGAATAAAACACTTGTTAAATATTCGTTAAATCATTTTGAAAAACAACAATAGTTCAATTAGAAATTTGTGGGAACTATACAAGGAACGTTCACACACGACGAGTCTAGAGCTTGACAGCCTGTCTTTCTTGGAGAAAGAGTCGCACAACTTGGCAGATCTTGAAGTGAACTATTACGTGATCCTGCCTGACATAAAATCCTTGTTTCAAACCCTCCAAGTGGGTGCCCGGCGGTAAAGACAAATCCAGTTGTCCTCTGTGCGTTTGGCCGGGACCATGATCAGCTAAGACCAGATTGCATAGCCGGGTCTTACATCAGGAAATGCAATCTGGCCAAAGATTCTAGGTTCTTAATTATTTCAGTAGTGGTGAGAGCCTTAGAACTCAAACAATGAAAATTAAATGAAAACTGACCAAGCCATTTTTCTGAAGTCAAAATTCCTTGCCGGAAGCTGGCAATAGCAAGGCGAAACCATCAGTAGCACCAGCTGTTGTTGCCGAAGTCTTTAACATCAAAGCGGCAGCTCAGAAAGGCAAGCAAAATAATAAATTGGATGTTAACGCCGCCAGGAACAGTGACTGCAGACCGAAGCGTTAACACAAGTCCAACAAAACGGTGAGAAAAAATCGGGATAAAAGTGCCCTGTTCATTCTTGGTAAGATTACTAAATATGAAATCGAAGGCCTTACAACTGATAAAGACCTGCTGGATATCTAATTTAAAATTCACCAAAATCGTAGAAGAATATACGAGAAATTTCTGGAGAGCACAACCACGTGCGAAGGTGAACAGGCTGCGAACCGCAACAGGTCTTAAGATGAGACTGCTCACTCTTCAAGCTCAAACGAGGAATCCCAGAGAAAGAAGGTGAAAAAGTTTAGACGGTAGGAATCTGTCACTGGTGGCAACGCGGTGCACACCTTGAGTGAGATCATCAGGGATGATCTCCAGGTGACAACAGCAGACCAATTGTCTGCGAACGGGAAGTCCGTTGCAGTCAATTGGCCAGCTTTTGAAGTCAATTTGCAGAATCTGGTGATAGAGTACTTACTCGAGGGGCACCGGGGCCCCTGTCCATCCTTCTCCGCCTAAAGAGGGAGAGGTTTTCGAAGACATCGCTAGAAAGCCAAAGGCACTCGTTGGGTTGCACAAACTGGACCAAGTTGAATGAAGAGAGTCTTCTGAAAGTCCTCAGAAGGCAAAATCCCGAGGTCAGCATGGATGACTGGTCTGTCGGTTTTACTCCAAATCAAAAAGGTACTCGAAAAAAGAACCGCCTTAATTTTGGCATCAGGAAAGTCAGAGTTAAGTTACTGAGCGACTTGGAAAAAGTGTGACCGACAAGACGTCGCGGTCGGTCATCGGGCCCCGTAAGCAAGTCTGTCCCGCTACATCGTCGCAATGCTCAATTTAATGCAAATCAATCGTAAGCATTAGAGGAATGCTTCAGAAAAACTTCTAATTCTTCTGCGATGGAAAGACATTGACATTGGCATAGGGCAAAGGTCCAGCGACTCAGAAGGATGGACTCCGGCCGGAAAGCCTTCGACACTATTCCCGAGGAATGAAGAAGTAAAGTAAGACCATGACTCAGGTGGCGCACTCAAGTGGAAGAGGACATCAATCAACTTGAAAGTGCTAGACTGGAGACAGCAGACATAGGGACCGAGTTGGCTGGTGGAGACTGTTGGTTGAGGCCCAAGTCCCCAACTTTCTATAGCACCACCTTAAGTAAGCAAGTAACTATACCTACGTGATCCATAAAGAAAGTGCATTTGGCCATCACACAGTCGAATTAGTACTTGACTGCTAAACCAAACTTCGAGGCTTCGAGCCACGAAAAGGTTTAGTTTCTATCCTGTATATTGCGCAATTAAAAATTCACATAAAATATGAATCCCCATGTAAATACATTCCATTTGACATACAACAAACAAAAAATTAATTGTTCTACCAAAAATTAAATTTAATCACAGCTGGTTTTGTTAACCCCTATAGAATCATTTTGCTGGATTACAAACCAAACAAGTTTTCCAAAAATAAATGTTTAATGCGCTGCAACGACCTTTCCAATTCAAATGTGTGTTTCATTTATCATTTTAATCAAACCTTAAATGTTTAGTTTTCTGTACACCTACAAACTCCATTTATGGAATTGGAAAAAAGGGAAATGATTAACCGCACGAGCGTCCAAAAGTAAAAGCATAAGTTATTCTGAGCACGCCCTATTTGGCAATATGTTTTATAGAAATTCTCATGAATCAATGACATTCAAATAAATTCTTTTGGACTTATTTGGAAAACTAACAAACGAACATTTGTCTAAAGACCATCATTATATTTAAATGGTTTCTGTCTAAAATAAGCGAATATGGTTATTATTCTTAGTGAAATGTCAAATTTTATAAATTATGCACTCACTGTCTAAATGGCGATTCTTCCATGTTTACACTGTCCTTGTCTTTCTTAACCGGAACCCCAAGAACAGCCTCTGCAAATGTATAAATCATGAAAAAACTGACAGCTAATAAACAAGAATTAAAAACTTACCATTTAAAATGTCAACAACGCAATTATTGACAAACTTGGCAATATTGATTTCCTTCTCCAAAGGATCCAAATTGTCAAACAACGCTTGCGATGCATCCGCAAACGTTCCAATAAATTTCTCCAAAATATTCAAATGGAATGTCGGTTGAATAAGTTTCCGATGGGTGCTCCATTTCTCTCCACTGCTTGTGATTAGGCCATTGCCCAAGAAATTATGCATCAAACGATAGAAAAATACCTTGTTGGTGTGTTTCTTGGATGAGAGTATTATCTGAAGATCATCGGGCTGGAGTACGACAAAAAATGGAAATAGTAAAATCCATATGCGTACGAGGGATCCATACAAATCGTAGGCTTTTGATGCACGATTTGACAGTACTACAAAGAAAAGAATGACATAAGACACAAATGTCACGAACATGTGTCGATGTCACTTACAATCTCTCTCCTTGATCAGAAGGCAGTTACCCAAAAATGGAACTGTTGGCGGGCCAGATAGTTTGAGCGATAGCAGCACCGATTTTAAATAGCCCCAAAACGTGTAAACTGATATACCAAGGACAAGCAGGCTAGCAAAACTCCAAAGCTCCGAGTTTGATGCTCTATCAATCTGAAATATGAAATGATGTAAGGATTGATGAATGAAGGTCAATGTCAAAGTCATTAATTATCACTTTCTTAGCAAAACTGTAAAGAAAAACAACCACGAGCGTATTATGTTCAATTACCGCGAAGTATCGAGCAGTGGTGTATCTACGCCACGGCCTGTCAAATTTGAAAGATGTTAAAAGTGATCCCCATTAATCATAAAATAAGATTAAGGGCAACACGTAAATACAATATTTCCTGATGAAAACAATAGCGTCGGCCCCAAAGAGGAAGGATCATAACAATTTTGACAGCTGTCACAATTTCTCCATTTAATCAATCTTATTTGATCGCATTTACCATAAGTCGAATGACATTGAATTTGACAATGGATTGTCTTTCAAGTGACAAAATGCGACTTTTGTTTGGTCTTCTGTCAGTCTTAACCACACTTCAAGGTTATAACAATACCTACTCCATTGTGTACTTGCTCTTCGACTTTTTTCTTGTTTTGGTAAATCACAGCAGATTAAAAACTCAAACTTATTTACTTACAAGCTGTTAATTGACGATTTTTATTTTTAGTACACAAAGTTGAAAAAAATACGTCTTCAAGGAATTAGGTTCTAATTGCTGTCGATGTTAAATTACTAATCAAATTGGTTCCTTCTTGTTTTTCTGTCCAAAAAATTAGGGTCTCTAGAAAAGTTCCCATCGTTTAGTACAAACTTTCAGCTTCAAACGGTTCAACCTCGATTTGTCTTTGATCACGTACCATGCTCATCCATATTTGGGGAGTACCTAAAACTTCAATGTGAGTAAGATCTATTAACACCTAAGTGTCAAAAAAAGACTAACTTTCGGATGTTATAAAAGTGCCGCATGCTTTTGTTTGTTTTTGTTTTGATATTTCACCTCTGAAATTATTGAAAAATAGAAAAAAATAAAACAAAAATGTACACAATAATTTCGAGTGCAACGAAATCATAATTGAACGTGCTTGTTGTCGCTAAGTAGATTGACGAATTTCTCAATAGGTCTTTCTGGTTTTGGTGATCGGGACGGTCTCACAATAAAACGTAGACACGATAAAAATTGCTTTTGCTGTTCGCGTGAATGTGATCGTAAATCATAAAGATATTTCGGAAGTCGCAATTGGAATTTCGAATGGTATGGTGATTGGGTGGTAGATTGAGGTGAGTAATGTAATAATTCGTGGTAATTTGAAGACTTTGGTCATGGGAAGTTTTCGTCACTTGGCAAATCCAGTGAGTTCATATCACATCTTCATGGGAAGATGTTAATTGGTTTCTGCTTAATGCTCTAAGGGAACTCCTATACTCCAATTGAAAGGAGGTCCTTCTGGTTTCCATTGTTCTTCATCGGACTACTTGGATTCACCGTCGTTATGACATTGACATAGTTGCACTGGATGTCAATGTTGAGACAATCGAAGAAGAGTTGGACTTCGCAAAAGACTTCTTCTATCAAGATCCAATTAGAATATCTGTTCTTGTGTCTGTAGAAAACTATCATTGCGAAATATTATGAAATTGCAACCCTTAAACCACAGCTTGTTAATTAATTATACATTCCCCTGCCTACAGTATTGTCACATATTTGCTGTTTACAAAACTGCAGAAACTGTTAGCGAAGTTGTAAAAATTCATTAAGTTACTTAATACAAGTGCAAACAATTTCGTTTAAGATTCTGGTCATAATTCCAATTGACTGTCTGTCTGTAATGATTCTAGGCCCCTCTCTCATACGTACAACAATGCAATCGCTGACATTGATTTTTGAACAAAGTACAATGATAATGAATCAGAATTCTAGTAGGCAAAGGTGTGATATCAAAAGATAGATAATGACCAAACGTTGCATTCCGCACGGGCGAAAATCTTTAATTTGTTGAGGGAAAAAAACAACAAACGATAATATTTATTTGGCAATCGAAAATGATTAAGGCAAATATTAGCTTTCACTTAAGGGTAATTATACATTTTTTTTATTACTTATGGATTATGATACTTTATTAGAGTGATCGTTGGGATTCAATGACTTGAGAGATTTCTTGTGTTCGCAGAAAAATAAAGTAACTTTTTATTTGCATTGTGGTGTTCTTAGTTGAAGGGCTCTTCAAGGAAGTATATAGACAGTTTCGGTGCGTTTTTGTGGAGTCAAGGTCTTAGGTTAACGACTGGATTGTTTGCATAACTATTGATATTAAGAGACTTTGAATCAAACAATTTACTTAAGATGCAGGAAATAATTGCTTTTGAGAAATTTAAATTTTCTATAAAGAAAACTACTTGAAGATTTGTTGAAATCAATCTGAATCTCTTAACAATGAAAAACATAATAAAGCTGATGGTTGTCATTGTACACGCGAATCTAGTGTCACCTACACCCATGACAGCAAACCTTTCCGAATTCTAATGAGAACTTAAGCATTCATACTTTTGGTTTTAACAAAGATTTATGTTCGACCTTAAATGTCCTTTTTTAGAAAGCAGTGTAGAATATTTGATTACATAATTTTCTCCAATAGAACGCACAAAAATGGCAAAATTTGTCTATGCTCCTATGAGCCATAAATTTCGATTTTTGAATTAATCGAGTTTGGGCATCAGCTCTTTTGTTTCCATATAATTTGGTTAACGTTGTTCCGGCTAACCATGAACTTGAGTCAATATGGTCCCAAAATGGTTATAATTTTTTTTTTCAATGAATATTTGTTGCCAATGACAAAAAAAATGCGTTAACGATTAATTTGGTCAATTAAGAAGTAAAAACTTTTGAGTATTAATTTTTTTATAAGTGTTTTATGGACTTTCATGTCTATAAATCATCAGGTTTTCTAAAAACTAACTTCATTGCTCGGGTTCAGTTAGGTAAGATTAGAACGGCTTTCTGGACTCTTCTAACGCGCTTATGTCGGATCCATCGACGAGCGTATGAACTATTTGGAGTTTCTAACAAACAGGAACGGCATCCGATTTAAGTTCGAAAAAGAAGTTCCCACTGCCAGCTTTTTGAGAGGATCATTTTCTGATCGTGTCTCCGAAAATCTCTTCAGAAGTTCCTTGCTGCCAGCACAAAAGGTTGATAATCAATGGCAATACTGTTAAGCAGCCATCAGAGATGCCACCTCTGAAGTGCTAGAGCTTACACGGCCACTACAACGTACCCCTGGTTTGACGATGAGTGCTGGCGAGCACATGCAGCTAAAAAAGAGGCATACAAAGCGAGGCTGCAAGGAAGGAAGGAGCAGCTCGTGAGCTGTACGAGCAACAAAGGAGAGAGGAGCACAAACTTCTCAGAAAGAAAGAAAGGGTGCATGAGAAGCGCGCGATCCAGGAGATAGAGGGATGTCACAACAGGAACGAGGTTCGAAAGTTTTACAAAAAGGTGAAACAAACCTCCAGGGCTTATACATCCCGAACCGAAGCCTGTAGAGACCATCATGGGAACATCGTAGTGGAACCACAGTCAGTGCTGAGGATATGGAAAGACCACTTTTCCAAGCTGTATAATGGCGATGAAAACTCCGTCAGCAATACAAACCATTCAATTTGGTTGAAGCAGGCCAACAATTCCACCCACCCGACATTGACGAAGTGAAGATAGCGATATCTAAACTTAAGTCGAATAAAGCCGCTGGAGCAGACGGGCTAGCCGCCGAACTGTACAAAGCAGCTGGAGATGATTTGGTTAGGAGCATGCACCAGCTCATCTGCGAAATTTGGTCGGAGGAAAGCATGCCCGACGAATGGAACCTCAGCATCGTATGCCCGATCCTCAAGAAAGGAGTTCATTGAACTGGACCAACTACAGAGGGTAAGCCTCCTTAACATCGCCTACAAGATCTTGTCTGCAGTGCTGTGAGAAGCCCTTCGTCAACAACCTGATAGGTCCTTATCAGTGTGGCTTCAGACCCGGAAAGTCCACCATCGATCAAATATTCACACTACGGTAGATCTCGGAGAAGACCCAAGTCGATACCTACCACCTTTTCATCGATTTCAAGGCCGCGTATTACAGCCTCTATAGAGACCAATTATATAGAGCAATGTCTTAGTTTTGGCATCCCAGAAAAACTCGTCCGTCTGTCGACAGTTTTAAAACTCACGCTGTTCCAGCATGGTCGGAAAAAACCTTACGGACGCATTTGATGTCAAAAAAGGTTTTAGACAAGGCGATGCGTCGTCATGCAATCTCTTCAACATCATTATTGAAAAGATTGTTTAAGTCTCCAACGTCAACACCAGAGGCATAATCTTTCAGAGTCCGTCCAGCTATAAGGATACGCAGACGACATTGACATAATTGGAAGAACACAGCGTGATGTCAGTGGAACGTTTGTGAGTCTTGAGACGGAGGCCAGGAAGATTGGTCTAGCGGAAAGAAAAGAAAGAAAGGACAACCAACATCGACGCCTTGGAGCAAACGTCAACATAGACAGATTTAACTTCAAGGTAGTTAAGGACTTCGTGTACCTAGGCTCCGCTATGAACTCAGACAACAACACCAGCGCTGAAATCAAACGAAGAATCACTCTTGCCAACGCTGCTTCTTTGGACTTAAAAGGCAATTGAGTAGTAAAGTCCTCTCCCGAGAAACTAAAGTGATACTCTACAAAACCCTCATCATCCCGGTTCTAATGTATGGTGCAGAGACATGGACCATGACAACATCCGATGAAAACGCTTTGGGCTGCTTTGAGAGAAAAATTCTTCTAGTGATTTTTGGGTGATGTCGGCATAAATGGAGAATGGAGACGAAGTTTCAATCAAGAACTGTATGAGCTCTTCAGCGACACTGACCTATAGCCAGAAAAGTTAAGGTCCAACGACTTAGATGGTTGGGTCATGTAGAGCGAATAGAAAATAATGCTCTGGCTAGTAGAGTCTTCAAATCCAACCCGGAAGGACGTCGCAGAAGAGGAAGACCGAGACTCAGGTGGAGCACACAGGAGTGTTAGAGGACCTGAACCAACTTGGCGTGCGAAACTGAAGCAGCATTTTTTCATGTGTAAAGGAAAACAATTGTGAAACATTGTATTGCGATTTTCCTTTATATGGGATTTCATGATCTTCTATTTTTTCTGCCAAATTTCATGGCAAAACTTTCTGTTCTAATGAAAAATGTTGAAAAATGATTTTTCTATATGTTCTTGCAACAGTCCGTTGGGCCACTACAAAGGGGTTTTCACATTTAATTTTTGGTAGCAATCGAAATATTAGTTCCTTTTTTCAGTTTTCTGAAACATTTAGGTTATCCAGCCGTTAAGTTTAACTTATCTTTCGGTTCTTACCAAAAAGACACCAGTATATACATTTGCTCATGAACTGATCAATTTCTTGACGAATTTTCAGAAAAGAGAAACATGCTGCAAACAAGGTTAGTATCATTCAAAAATTCTATTTCTTAGTTGAAATTGCGAACCGTGTTTTGGTTCCCAAAGATTATTATTTTTTTTTTGGAACGGCTTACATCAGCTTTACTGAAAAGAATTTCGATTTGTTAATTTTGGCTTCCGCTCTTAAATAGCACTGTCTTGCAACTTTTAGTAGATATCTAAATAATTGTGCATTCAATTAACACCAATTCACTAAAGAGGAAAAAAATTATTATCCAAGAATTATTTGAAGGTTTCCATATAGTCAATTTGAAATATTCAAGAAAAAATTTTAAAAACACATTTAGGAGGAAAAATTCACTCACCACTTTTTCAATAATCATTTTTCTTTCAGTTTGTTCACTTCAAAGTACTGAAACAGTATTATTTTGTTTTTCTCCAAAATTTGTCTGTTTATGCTTTTTAAATCGAAATTCAAATCACGAAGTCGCGACGCTTCCAAAATAACGTCTTCACAAAGAACACACACGAACTGAACGAATTTGAAATTTTTATGAAAGTCGTTTGTTGTCCGAAAAAAGGGGAGAACACTTTTTCGCAGTCGAGTTAAGCTTTAAATGGCAGCATCACTCTTGAGCATCTTCTATTTATAACAAACCCCAAAGCTTCGAGTCAGCTGTCAATGGAGTCAGAGTCAGACCGATCGACGAGAGTGCGTGATGTTTTACCATCTGTCAACAAGAATACATCATCTCGCGCGAGAGTTTGATTTATGTTTGCTTTAACGCTGAATAGCTGGATTATGACGAAAGCGAGGCACAGGATTTGTCATTTGACTATTCTCTCGAACTTCGTAAGTCGCATCGGAATGTCCTCCAAGCTGCAGTAGCAGTAAATGAAATTAAATGCAAAATGCAAATCCTCTAGTTCAAACAAAGTTTAATTATTTATTTGCACTATTTTGACATCCGTATAATAAAAATATTTTACAATTCACTTGTTATACCGCTAAAGAGTCTTAATTGCTTCTAACAGCTAGACAATTATTTGCTTGCATTAAGCGCAAGGGTCGATTCCGACGTCCGAGACTGCGACGCACAAAATCTATTCGAGTAAAGATCTATTGTTTGCGGGTGGAAATTTCGCGACGCGTGTTATTCCTTCTGCGACAGTCCGACAATGACAGTGGTGTCAATTGCACTTTTTCGACTAAAGCTAACCAGCTTATTCGCTAAATGCTAGAATATGAATTTAAATTTCAAACCAACAAATAAAATAAATTTTACAATAGCGCAATATTGTTTGGAACACTGTATGCATTTAAATTTAAGGCATGGTTCATTTATGTACGAGTGTGATTACGAGACTGCTTTATGGCGATTTAAGTCACACTGGCTTGAAGCACAGTCTTGAAAAATACCTATAGCTGCGGTAGGTAATTGTGACAATATTGTTAAGAAGAATCAAAATAAATTTGCTATCAAATCTTAAATACGAGAAACGAGACTAAAAGAGCAGGAAAAGATAAACAAAAACATTATCGAGTGTGTGCTATAAAAATTTGTTATTCACGGTCAGTGCGGCAAATCGGCGTTTGTTTGGTTTGCCGGTGGGTAGGTGGTGGCGTGTCTGACTTTATTTTAATTGAGCACTTTAGAAGCGAATGGGGTGCTTTTTTGGGCATACATCACTCGAAGCTGATCGTTGGTACAGTTATGGATGAAAGTTGTTAAGATGTCAAATTTAAAGTTTTTTCGTTGTCTACTTTTAGGCGCAATTGAACTTTTTAGAAAAATGGATTTTAAACTATTGAATCTCAATTTGGCTAATAGGAAAAAATGCACACCAGGGTGTTTTTTTTTTTTTTTTTGGAAAGCATAGCAAGGCGCCATCGTGCAATTTATTTTGACAATACACTGGTTTGAGCTCAAGACGATGTTACATTGGTTAAGAAAAGAATTGTACATAGAATAGAGACTTGCACCCTCTAATACTCCTTTTTTGAATGTGAATGTGTCCTTATTCAAAGGAAATATCTAGCACATCCACGAGGGCATGATGATCGCGCAGTCTATATGTGAAACAAGAGCTAAGATAGAATTTTTGTTGCTGAATTTAATGAAGTTATTCATAAAGTCCCCGTGACGTATTGAAAAATTCGACAAAAAGAGTAATATATTTTATGTCAGCTTTCCAAATTTTCGGAAACGCCACGTTGCTTTTCGAATGGCAAATTTCATAATTAATGCTGTGTTTGCTGTATGCAGCGCTTACGAACTGATAATGGGGTCGCTTCTTTCAGTTGACAATTGAAACAATGGACTGAATTGAATATTACAATGGCCACAACCAATGCGTCAATGGTCATCACGTCATACCAATTCTTGTCAAAAAATTGAAAAATGTAACAGAGTTTGATTTCACATCGACGCATAAGTTTGTTCTACATTTTTTTCTCTTTGTTGTATAGCTGCAGCTGATTCGAACAACTCTTGAAGCCATCGACCCATAGAATCAGTGAATCTGTCAGCGTTGACGTTTAACTGTCAGCTCAATAAAATACACAATAGCCACGTTTTTTCCCTACTCAGTAGCCAGCACAGTAATCAAGTGCGAATAAAACGCTCCAACTCACTCTATCTGTCGAATTCAATTGATATGGACTATTGCCATAAAATGTCAAAAAATTGACCTTAGGGTTGCGTCTCGGATTTAAAAAAAATAGTAAATACAACAACCTAAGAGAGTTCATAACTCAGATCATTAGATTCGCGTACCAAAATAATTCTTCTAAACGCCATCAGCGCTGTCTTCATTTCAATAATTGAAAGTTCTATCATCGACACAACTGCCATTTTGTTACTGGGTTAATATCGACAATCGAAATTGTTGTTGTTTGCCAAGGAAAATTTTGCTGTGCTGGCTACTAAGTAATAAAAAAAACACGGTTAATGTTCATATGGACCGCGTCCCATAAGCAACGCATGTGACAGTTAGATGGTTAACTTTCTTCTTTTTGCGTCCGTTGATCTGTTGCCCGTAGCTTAGTTGGTAAGTGCGTTGGCTGCTAAGCAGAACGTCGTTGGTTCGAGTCCTACTCAGGCCAAGTTTTTATTTCATCTTTCACGGGTACTGCCTCTTGCGAAGACCTGAAGAAACTTCCAAGAGTATCAATCTGTCATGAAAAAGTGCTTCTCAACTCTGCCGTTCGGAATCGGCGTTAAATTGTAGGTCCCCTCAATTCTTCACACGCACTCAGAGAATTGTTGATGATGAGAGTAAGCCACTTAGACCTTGGCTCTTCAAGAGCTGTCACGCCACTCTATTGATTGATTGATCAGTTGACATTTGAAATTGCAAGCAGTCAATTTAATGTGTACCCACTGTAACAAGGAAAAGCAATGGATGATCAAAATTTTGTGTAAATAATAATTTTCACACAATTTTTATTTTTAAATTTTATTATCTTTTTTGCTCTAAATATTAAGTTTTTACAGCTACATCAAAAGCAATCATACTTTATGCAGCCCAATCTTGGGGGTGGAAGAAAAGTAATACGTTGGAAAAACGTTTGAGACAATTCCGTATTCCTGAATCGACGCCAAACAACATACTTCCTTGTAGTGGAAACATGCCTTTCTCTCTTATACTTAACAGGACTTGAACTCTACTTCAAATTATATTCATAAGCTCATGCTTGACCACACGGACAAGGTAGCACGAAGAGTTGCAGTATCTGATATTACCTCTAATTCATCCTTGTTCCAAGAGAAATCTAGCTATGGCATGCTAAAATGCCCTTCACTTTAAGCATGGATAACCTTGCCAGC
The DNA here is from genome assembly GCA_943590905.1 of Sphaerophoria taeniata. Lineage (NCBI taxonomy): Eukaryota > Metazoa > Arthropoda > Insecta > Diptera > Syrphidae > Sphaerophoria > Sphaerophoria taeniata. The sequence continues at coordinate 15,787,982 of OX016540.1, read as the reverse complement.
TGGAAAAATTTTCTGGATATTCTGCTTGAAAAGCTGCATTTAAAAGTGAGGAACGAAAACATTGAAAAAGCGAAAGGTTCGCTTCATAGAGAAATTTACTCGAAATTGAAATACAATTTAGTCACTTAAAATTTTTTTAAAGATGAACTTAGCTCAGACAAAATATCTTTGATATTCCGAGCAAGAGGAGAACTACTTCCGCTAAATTTCATCCCGCATAGAGATGGCCTACCTATCATTTGTTCCATGTACAATACTCAGGAAAGAGAAAATAGCCGCGTTTTATTATCCTCACTAACCCATATGGGTTACCCCGTGATAATAAAACGATGTGGGTTAAAAAGGTAAAAGTTTAAGCTATTTTTTTTATCCGAGACGCAACCCCCAGTAAAATTTTATTTTGCTTTTTCACAAACAACTTGTTTTAATTAATTTATTGGCTTGACTCTTATCCTTTGGCATTATAAAAGTGTGGCTAAGATTGGAATACGCGTAATTTGTTATGAATATGGCTGATATTAATAAATCTTTCTACAATAACTTCTTTTTTGTCTCACACTCGCCATCTATCCGCCATATTTAGAACATAGTTTTTGAGTTACAAAATAAACCCCGATAGCTATCGGGGTTTCAGATTGTTTTTGTTTTGTGTACAAAAAATAAACCCATATGGGTTAGTGAGGATAATAAAACGCGGCTAATATAATGCACTACATGACTACATCCCAAAATGTCCTATGTTAGTGGAAGCTCGCCGACTGGTATGGCACAAAAACTATCTTGAACTCACCGAAGTCTCCGAAGTCCTAAATGGCAGCGACTGGAACAAATTAGCAAACTACATAAAAATATTGTTATCTTATAGAAAAAAAATTATAAATTGTTAGGATGTCCTTCAATAAAAAACAATCAATTCGGAATTTCAATTGATCTTTATTCTTTGAGTTTCAATGAAGTAATGAATCTTAAAAAATATATTTTCATATAAATCAAGTTTACGTTTTTTATAAAGATCAGAACAATATTTAAACAAAGTAAGTTCATAACAAGTATATACTATACACTCTTACAACTCGGCCATCCTGACCACTTTGATCGACTCGATCAAGTTGTTAATTTAGAATTTTGATATAAACAAATTAAATCATTTTAAAATTGTGAATTAAAGTTAATATATTACCTTTCTGAATGAGAATTTAAGTCATGAGAATCCCGCCAATCAACCCACGAACGTATACGTGAGGCTTCAATTATGCCATCTTAAGGAATTTGAGTTAACTGACAATTTTCAATATCTCTTATTACGTATCGATCATTAGGAAGTACCTTATGCACTTCGTATGGACCACGAAATTTAGGAATGAATTTTTTGTTAGAACCAGCTGTAGTATCAACATTCCGAATCATAACAAAGTCGCCTTTTGAAAATTTTACGTGTGGCTTGTGCATATTTGCGTGATGTTCAGAATTTTTGCGTTGTTGCAGTTCAATGTTATCGGAAGCCTTCGTTCGATATGCTTTTAAGTCATATCCAGAGGGTAAATTTCGTTTATCGTCTAAGTATTCTGCCAAAGTGTCAACGTCACGTCCTCGTTGACTCACACCATATAATAATTGACTAGGAGTAAAACCAGTAGTCGAATGAATAGAGTTATTAAGAGCGTATTCAACTCTAATCAAAAGCTTTGACCAATCAGAATGTTGAATTGGTTCAGTTATTTTAGCTAACAAAGACTTTAGAATACGATTGACACGTTCAACCTGGCCATTAGCTTGAGGTGAAGATGAAGCTATTTTCACATGTTCAATATTATTTTCGAGTAAATATGAACCAAATTCAAGCGATGTAAAACACGAACCACGATCACTTATAATCCTTCGCGGTCGACTATAATATTCAGAATACTTATCTAAACAGGCACATACTTCCTTAGTACTTGTTGAATTTACGGCATAAAGCTTAACATATTTTGTAAAAGCATCTACAATTACAAAAATGTGTTTTCTTTTAGAAATAATTGATGGAAGAGGGCCAAAATGATCTACATGTATGGTATCGAATGGAATAGGCTTTTTTGGAATTTGGTGAAGAGTGCGATTGGAACAATGTGCTGGTGTGGAATATGTTATGCACTGAATACAATTTTGAATATACTTCTCAGTTTTTTCTTTCATTTTTGGGAACCAATAATGCAGTTTAATTTGGTCGAGACATTTTGTTACACCCATATGACAAATTTTTTCATGGGCCAGTCTTATAATTTGTGATTCCATTTCTTTCGGGACATATAACAATAAGTTTCCATTGTTTAACTTTCGGTAAACTAAACCGTCATCAAGAACACAATTTGGAACTTCTTCCTTTTCCAACTTTTCTCGTATTTGAACAATATCATCATCTCTATTTTGAGTTATTTGCAATTGCATATCTATATCATCAGGGTTAATTACTGAAATAACATTTTTGACGTTTTCAGACATTTCAATACTTTTCACTGGGTAACGGCTTAAGGCATCAACGTGACCCATTAAAATACCACTTCGATGTTGAATAGTGTAGTTGTAATTCTCGAGTTCTAGCGCCCAACGTGCTATTCGAGCATTCACACTTTTACGGTTCAAAGTCATCGTAAGAGAGTTACAATCCGTTATAATTTTAAATGGAATGCCCTCTAAATATACACGAAATTTTCGTAATGAATATATTATTGCGAGGGTTTCCAATTCAAAGCTGTGAAATCGAGACTCAGAAGCAGTTGTCCGTTGTGAAAAATATGCTATTGGATGAAATTTATTGTCATCCTGTTTTTGCAGAAGTATTCCTCCAAAGCCATCAGCACTAGCATCGCAATGCAATTCAGTGTCACGTTTAGGGTTATACAATGCCAAAACAGGTGATGTTACTAATTTATCCCTTAAATTAGAAAATGCTGAAAGGCATAAATCATCAAAAACAAATTTTACACCTGGTCTAAGAAGATTTCGTAATGGCATAGCGATATGTGAAAAAAATGGGACAAATCTGCGGAAATATGAAAACAAACCTAAACATTTTTGGACTTGATCTACGTTTTTTGGAATGGGAAGGTGCTTTATATTTTCTATATGTCTATTGTTAGGACGTATTCCTTTTTCATTAATGGAAAATCCCAAGAAATCTATTTCATTATAACCGAATCGGCACTTTTTGAATTTAAGTGCAAGTCGAAATTCAGCAAGTCGTCTTAATAATCTTTGAAGTACATTAAAATGTTATGTTATAGTTTTAGTAGCGATTGTAATATCATCCATATAAACAACAACAAACCCTTCATCAATAAATGTCCGTAATATATTATTAATGAATCGCTGAAACACTGCAGGTGCATTTTTCAAACCAAAAGGCATTTGTAAATATTCATATTGTCCATCTGGTGTTACAAATGCTGTATATGGAATTGAACATTCTGAGACTTTTACTTGGTGAAATCCACTTTTTAGATCCAAAGTTGTAAAATACCTCTTGCCTTCCAATTTTTCTAAGCAGTCATCAATAAGAGATAATGGATAACTATCTCTAACCGTGATTCTATTAAGAGGTCGATAGTCGACACACATTCGTGTCTCGCCACATTTTTTAGAAACTAGAACTATTGGGAATGCATATGGAGAATTACTAGGTCGTATTTGTTTGTTTTTCAATAGGTCGCTAACCATATCCCTTACAATACGCCGATCTTCATAAGAAAGTCTTCGAGGTGCCGAACTAATTGGAATGTCGGAAGTCAAGTGAATTTTCATTTCATATTTCTTTTCATTAGAGGTTGGAATATTTGAAAGGTCTAGATAGTTAGTTTCAATTATTTTCTGAATGTTTTGACGATGCAATTGTTCAAGATTAATATTAACCCCTTACTGCATGATTTTTTTTTTGGATGAAAAAAAAATGTTGTATAGATTTTGCAAAAATAAAAGACATTTGTTCCAGGATTTTTCATTTTTTTCGAAAAAACTCGAGAAATACGAGTTTTACGGTTTGGGTCCGATATGCCATACCATGGAGAAATGCAAAAAAAGAGATTTTATAAATACATATATATATTGTATAATGTATTTATGTATTATTGAATGTATTTTGGTTTCAAGGAAATACCCATTTTTTATATTTTTTATGAAATTTTGAATTGCACTTTGGTACTCATTTTCGACTTTTCTGTCTTTTCTGTTTTGGATGATCAAAAAAATAGCTAAAATCAATCAATAATTCATTATTTTTTGTAAAATTCAGTAAACAAGTTTATTTTCTTTAAAACACAATACGAAACATAAATATTTTTAAACAAATTTAAAAATTATGAACAAAAAACTGGTTTGGCTCATATATGAGCCACCATGCAGTAAGGGGTTAATATCAATAGATTCAGAAAACATTGCATCTTCTTCAATCGCAAAAATGTCTGGAACAAAATGATCGATACCTAACAATGTACTAGCTTTAGGTGTTGTAACGTTCGAAAGTTGACATAAATCGCAAGTAGTTAAGAGGGCTGAATTCTCATCTTCGATGGAACTATACACAGAATGCAATACTTTATTTGATATTTTAATTTTATTTTTATTCGAATCATCTAAAATTTCAACATTGGTTTTGGTAATTTGGTTAAAATTTAAATCAATTATCATAAATTTAATATTAAAAACATTTAAAAAGTCCCGACCCAACAAAAGTGGATATGGGATAACGGAATCATGAACAACAAAGATATCAATTGGGTTAATCAAATTGCGAAAGGAAATTTTAATTTTAATTTTTCCAAAAGTACATAACTTTAAATTTCCTAATCCTTTATAACCAGAATATTGAGTCCATTGGTTAATTAAATTTGTTGGAACGGCGGACTTTTTCATTAGGCTAATCGGACTACCAGAATCAAATAGTGAAACAAAAGTATTACATATATGCATAGAACCATTAATCAAAAAGGTAACACTTACATCATTTATCTCGGAAATAGGTTTGTTAGCGTTTCTTCTATTTGTACTTTCGTTGTTCTTGAACTGGAATTCATCTACTAAAGCTACTCGTTTAGTAAGTTTTCTTGGGCAGTTTTTAAAAATGTGTTCCTTTGAACCGCATTGAAAACATGAACCTTTTTCTCGTTTGGGATGGGGACATGATCCTGCAAAATGACCAACATTTGAGCAATTGTAACAAAGTATTCTTGAAGTATCGAAGTTTGGATTTGAAACTGATGATTTTATCTTAGTTGCATAAGTTGCAAACGAGGTCCTCATTGTTTTATTTGATTCTTGCTGCATACGTAATTGGCTATAGCGATGTGAAAGTTGTTTGAGATGTTGTAAACTAGAAGCCGGATACAACACAGCAATATTCACAGAATTGTCTTGAAATCCCTCTATTATAAATTGAATGACTTGCAACTCATCAATATTTGTTCGCGCTGCCAACTCTTGCATTTTGAGAATATATCCCATTACAGAGAGTTTCGATGAACGGAAAGTGGTTTTGCGTAATTCATCGATCACTTCCGAAACACTATACACATGACCAAAATTCGACAAAAAATTGTTACGGAATTGAAGATAATTTGTAGAATTATCTACACGAAGAAAAAGCTCAGCAGCAGAATCCGTTTTCATTAAACGTCGAATTGACTTAAGTCGATAAATATCGTCACCATCTACCGAATCACAAGCTCGTTCGAAATTTTCTAGCCACTTACGGGCATCATACGCTTCATCACCAGCAAACGGAACAATATAATGTTGAATATCTTCGAATTTCGGGTTAGACAAAACATTTGGAGTGAAATTCAGTTCTTCTTGCAATTCTTTCAAACGGCGTCGTTTTTCCAGAATTCTAAGTTGTGCATCAATTTCAGCTTCTTCTTCTACCAAAGACCGAGTTATCGAAGCGTTTTTGGAAACTGGATCATTGTTTTGAATTTCTTCCTGAATGACTAATTCATCTTCTTGATTAATTACAGCATTTTCGGAATTTTCATCATCAACGGAATTACTATTTTGTTGATTTAGCTCATGGATTTTTTCATTATATAACTTCCGTAATTGCGTCAATGTAGCTGTTGGTGAAAAGTCAACGTTTTTCTCCTTGAGCCAGATTTGAATTTCGGGCTTGTTCATTATGTAATTTCTTAAAAAAATTTCCAAATTTTCGGAAATATCCCACTTCTGAAGTTGTTAGGATGTCCTTCAATAAAAAACAATCAATTCGGAATTTCAATTGATCTTTATTCTTTGAGTTTCAATGAAGTAATGAATCTTAAAAAATATATTTTCATATAAATCAAGTTTACGTTTTTTATAAAGATCAGAACAATATTTAAACAAAGTAAGTTCATAACAAGTATATACTATACACTCTTACAAAATGAAGAGTTTTTTTTCTTTCTTTTTGTATATTGTTTTTAACATTAAATTTTTGTAGTTCAAGAGAAATCTGGCTGACGGCTGATTAAGCCATGCTATCAAATATTTATAACATTGTAATTAATCAATTCTGGATGTCATATTGTGAAATTAATAAATAAATCTAAATCTAATCTAATCTTATTTTGTTTGCATGTTTGCAAGATTTAAGGTTTATTTTCACACCAGATAGGTATACGTTGACACTGACGGATTGACGGATTCTATGGGGTCGTTGACTTGAAATTTTCGCCCCGAAAGAAAAAATAAGTCGATTCAATGCACTCTTAATGCGAGTACTGAATACACATCAAACATGGTGGAAATGCAACAGGCAAAAAAGAGTGACATAGAACAGCTCAGCGCGAAATCAAAGCTCCATAGAGCAGCGTTACCAGTTTTCGAAGTAGATCTTTGGATGCAAATATCTCGGCAACCAGAACTCGGAATGAAGTTTGGTTTTCAGTAGTAAGCTCAGGATAATGAGAACTATAAATGTTAAACTTAGCGAAATCGATTTCTTCATGATTTTCGAAAAATACCATGGGTTAACCTTTGCCAAAATTTTGGACAGAAAAAAAAATTTCTTCCAAAACCCTTCGAATGATATACCTACATCAAAAGAAAGTTCTAGTCGAATTCTATTCATCGAAATGGGTTTCAAGTTTTTTGAAGGCCTGGTAGCCGAGATATTGTTTAGATTGTTAATTATTCGCAAATACTTTCCTGCAACTTCAAATCGATGTAAATCACAATTTTCCTCGACAACAGTTATGCAATTGTACATCAAAATAAGCTCTTACAAGAATTCAATCAACCATTGAAAGCCAATAGTTTTTCCCACACTCGGTTATAGAGTGTTAATCAAAAAATAACTTCCTTCGATTCCTGCCTTCAGAAAATGCATACCTAAACTTGTCTTCTGACATGAATCCTGTTTAGGAAATGAACTCTTTAAGGCCTTTTCCAAAACTCTTGATCCTAGAACTTACATCTGAATTTTATGCCAATGTACAGCTTTATAATCTTCTGGAAGCGACGGTAATGTCACGTATTTTACAAAAGCTGTCATTTGTTAAAATCAAAAGAGTGCTTGACAGCAAGAAAACATTTTCGAAAGCATTTAAGAAAATTCAACAAACAAAACAAAACTTTGATTTATTAACTTTTGTTGGAAAATTATTTTTGTTGTATGTAAAAAAATACATTTTGAAATAATCAGTCAAAAATACAAGAAAATATTCATTGTCAACATAAACTTAAATCGAAGTGAATAATAATAATAACAAGAAAAATGATTTCAATTCGAATATGAGTATAATGATATTTATAATGATTTTTTAGAAAAAACAAATATTGCAGATTTGAAAATCCTTTGTGCCCGTATTCCAGTTTTAAGAATCGAAACTATGTTTTAAGATTGGGATTTAACATTCGGCACTGCAACTGCATCCATTGTGGAATAAATCACGCTGTTCAATCCCAATTTCAAAAATATCCAATAAAGGAGGGTTCCCAAAATGACAGTCTTACAAACACGATCCAGGGCATATAAGCTACAAAGTGGTTCAAAAATTGTTTATTTAAAATCATAATTTTGTAGCAACTTGTTTTTTCTTACAATTTCATCTGTGTCCTGGATCTGGGAAGAGATGATGCCGGCTCCTTCATCACATATTGTCGCCCTCCAAGGATGCTATATTTCATGTACTCGAACTCATCCAAATCATCTGTGTTCATTTTAAATCTGAACGAAAGAAATTAAATTTGCCGAGAAGTAACTTTTAAAATATTTTTACATTTCTTTATCTTTTTCGTTAAGTCCACAAAACGCCCTCATGAAGTTATCCGACTTGAAATCCCAGGCCCGTGTCGTGAAGAATTGCAATAACTCCAAACCAGTAGAGATTTTCGTCTGAACACGTACCATGCTGTTACAAAAGGTTCAAGAACTATAAAGAACTATTTGTTTCAATTTAAGATTAATTTTTAAAATATAGTCCAGAGTTTTGTGTTGCAATTCACTGCAACACACAACATTCACACCTGAACTATAAAATCAGAAAAAATAAGTAAAAAAATATGCAGAAAAAAAATTATACAATCGTCTTTGTCGAAATATAAACAGCAAAAAGTCAATAGCATAAGCCGGCAGCCACATGAAGAATACCAAACAAAACCAGTGGTAGAGCTTGTTTGTTGTCATATTACCATCGGGATACCAAAGGCCAATTTCGAATGGATAATCAAAGACTAACTGTTTGCCAGTGTCCATGATCCACTTCCAGGTTTTTTTCTTGTTGTCCGAGCAAGTAATGTTGAAAACCGGCACACGATCTGGTCTGGAAGAATTTAAAAAGGGCCTGACGTTACAAAATACACAAAATGGTATGTGGAATGGTAAGTGGTAGTTCTCATGATTACAAGAAACAAGAAAGCATTAATAAATAAATGTTTGTTGCAGTTGTGTTGGACTGTCAAGTGATTCAAAAAGTTTGTTTGTTGTAAGTTGTTTTTTCAGTGTGTTTGAGGGACATTGGCATTGCTATCATTGCATTTAGCTTCAGAGCTTGTATTGTAACATGCAATATTAAAAAAATTACTGGGTGACCTACGCTAAAAATGGCACCTTAACAGAATAAAATAATAAGTTGAAAGTTGAAACGCATTCTCACTGATATAGTTACGGTGAACCTGCAAGTATAAGTAGTTGTTGTTGTTGTTACTTTGTTGTTGTTGTTGATGATGTTGTTGTGGTTGCTGTTGTTGTTGTTGTTGTGGTTGTGGTTGTGGTTGTGGTTGTGGTTGTGGTTGTGGTTGTGGTTGTGGTTGTGGTTGTGGTTGTGGTTGTAGTTGTGGTTGTGGTTGTGGTTGTGGTTGTGGTTGTGGTTGTGGTTGTGGTTGTGGTTGTGGTTGTGGTTGTGGGTGTGGGTGTGGGTGTGGTTGTGGGTGTGGTTGTGGGTGTGGTTGTGGTTGTGGTTGTGGTTGTGGTTGTGGTTGTGGTTGTGGTTGTGGTTGTGGTTGTGGTTGTGGTTGTGGTTGTGGTTGTGGTTGTGGGTGTGGTTGTGGTTGTGGTTGTGGTTGTTGTTGTTGATGTTTTTTGCGATTTCAAATTGCCATTATCTCTCCACTTTACCAGGTAGACTGTATCAGAGCACGAGAGCAAAGTCTTGTTCGCCCTCTATCAGTCACTGAAAACCAAAACTACATGCGAGGTCTGGTTACCGAGATATGACCAAAGTAACATTTTTTTGGGTTTTTGTCTTTAGTTTGTCATCCCATGCGGGGATATTATCCCCGCAACCAGAGCTCGAAATTGCGTGTGGCTTTCAGTAGTTAGCCCAGGATAATGAGAGGTTAGGTTAGGTTGTAAAGGCTGACAGATGGTTTTGTTACCGTCAAACTTAGACCAATGTAGATCAATTGTGATACCCTGAAGTATTGCAACTTCTGAAAAAGTGTTTTAACCTATGAATTTTATGGTTGGTCTAGCCATTTGGTGGACTTGACAAAGTTCAGTAGGTGATTGCCTCTGGGAGTTCTGATAGTTCTTCTAGTTCATTAAAGAAATAGTTGCCTAGTTTGGCAGAGTGCATAAGAAGTGAGCCGTGTTTAAGTGCTCTTCTTCATTTCCGCGGCATCTACATTATGTCGTCTATACTAAACCCCATTTTATTTTTGTGGTAGCCAAGTAGGTTATGTCCCTTTATCACGCTTATGAAGGATTTAAGGGACGATTTTTAAGAAATAAAATTCTATCGGATTTTTTCTTGTGGTAATAAGGATAGATTTTCCTGGTGTTACCGCAGGTATCTTGTTGATTCCATCTATCATTTGCTTTTTGAAGGATATTTTTATTAATGTTTTGTTTTAATTCGCATTGAGGGGTTCTGATGTTATGGTCTATGAGAGAAGGGTCAAGTAATGAGCCTTCTCTTGCAAGCTCATCCGCGTTTTCGTTACCCGGCACGCTATTGTGACCGGGAACCCAGCAGAGTCTTACGTTATGCTGTATACCAAGAACCCTTAGAACCTCTTCGCGACTGCAAGAAACCAGCTTTGACTTGATTTGAGTGGCAGAGATAGCTTTTATTGCTGCTTGGCTATCAATGAAAAAGGTGATATCAGCGTTTGATATCGCCATCATGGAGCTCTTCGCGACAGCAAGAAACAAGCTTTGACTTGATTGAATCATGGATATTTGATTAGCACCGTTTTTCACTGCCAAGATCTCGACTTGGAAGACACTGCTATGGTCAGGGAGACTGAATGAACTGGCAAGGTTAAGGTTTTCTGAGTAGAAACCTGCCCCTACTCCAGTAATCATTTCCGAACCATCAGTAAAGATGGTGAAGTTCGATTCATTAGTGTAAGGGACACTGTTTTCCTAATCTTATCTATTGGGGAAGCTGGTAATAAAGTTTTTATTGAAGGATAATGAGAACTATGATATATGTTGAATTTAGCGAAATCGATTTCTTCATGATTTTCGAGAAAGATCATGAGCTCTTACCAAAATTTTGGACGGACAAAAAAATTCTTCCAAAACACATAGAATGATACATCAAAAGAAAGGTCTGGTCAAACTCTATTCATCGAAATGAGTTTCAAGTTTCTTGAAAGCCTGCGGTAGCCGATTCGCAAACATTTTGCCGCAATTTCAAATCGATATTACTAACAGTTTTCGTCGGTAAATTGTACGTCAAATGAAGGGCTTACAAGTTTACCTTCTATCTGCCATTGAAAGCGAACCTTTGTTTTTAGAGTAAAATAATAATTTCTTTCGATTTCTACCTTCAGAAAATTTCCTGCGATTTCAAATCGCCATGTCTCCTCACAAGTTCTCAACAAAACGACATAGAAGTAGTTAATAGTTGATTAATAATGCATCAATTTACTGTTTAACAAAATTATTCGACACGATAAGAATTCTAGTAACGGGTGATTTTTTAAGAGGCTTAGAACTTTAAAAAAAAAAACACAAAAAATTCGAAAAAATGAATGAAATATTTATTTGAATCGATAGTTTGAACCTTGCAATTTAATGTTTAAGGATAATTTCATGCAAATGTTGACCGCGGCTGCGTCTCAGGTAGCCCATCCGCTGAGTCCAATTTTGGCATACTCTTTCACACATATCGGCCGGTATCTCACGAATGAATGCATGGATGTTGGCTTCCAGTGCGTCAATCGAAGCGGGCTTGTCCCTATAGACATTAGCCTTGACATACCCCCACAAAAAATAGTCTAATGGTGTCAAATCGCACGATCTAGGCGGCCAATTGACCGGCCCGAAACGTGAAATTAACTGTTCACCAAACTCGCCTCGCAATTGCGCCATTGTTTCGCGTGCTGTGTGGCATGTGGCACCGTCTTGTTGAAACCACATATCATGCAAGTCAAGAACTTCCATTTCGGGCAAACAAAAGTTTGTTATCATCGCTCGGTAGCGTTCACCATTGACAGTAACGCTGCGATTCGCATCATCTTTGAAGAAATATGGCCCAATAATGCCGCCGGCCCATAAACCGCACCAGACAGTGGCTTTTTTTGGGATGCATTGGTAGCTGTTGCAATGCTTCTGGCTGATCTTCACTCCAAATGCGGCAATTTTGCTTATTTACGTACCCATTCAACCAAAAATGAGCCTCATCGCTGAACACAATTTTTCGATAAAAAAGCGGATCCTCGGCCAGCTTTCCAAGAGCCCATTCACCAAAAATTCGGCGTTGTGGTAGGTCGGCTGGCTTTAGTTCTTGCACCAGCTGTATCTTAAAAGGCTTTACGCCCAAATCCTTCCGCAAAATTTTCCTCGTAGTGCTGTAACAAAGGCCTAACTGCTGCAAACGGCGCCGAATCGACATTTCGCGGTCTTCTGTCACACTAGCTGATACGGCCGCAATATTTTCTTCACTACGCACAATACGTAAACGTGTTGGTGGTTTAATGTTCAACAAAGTAAATTTGGTGCGAAATTTGGTCACAATCTTCCGAATAGACTGCTCAGAAGGTCGAGAATGCCGATCATAAAATGGAAGCAGCGCGCGATGAACATTTCGAACCGAGCACGAATTTTGATAGTAAAATTCAATAATTTGCAAGCGTTGTTCATTTGTAAGACGATCCATGGTTAAATTGCAAACCAAACTGAAGCTGTTTGACAGTGACACAAGGTACTAAACACACGTCAGCTGTCAAAACCAGTATTGCCAAAACCAAACCAGCTAAAAAATCACCCGTTAGTTGCAACTTGCAAGCCTTCAAACTCTATTTGCATCCACATTCCACACTCCCAACGAACAAAATGACCGTTTTGACTTGTTTTGGTTGGGGTAGTTAATTCGCAAAAAGAATATGTCAAAATTGACGAATATTCGTTTATTCGTTCGTCGACCTCAGAGCCTTGCTCTGATTGCTCAAAGATTTTTCCACGAGCCAAAAAAGAAAACCTCAAAACGAAACCACTTTTGCTAAATTTCAACGAAACTTTTCTTCGTAACTTAATTCCATTATCGTAAAAATATTGTTCGTTTTGAACATAAAAGGGAATTATTCTTACTTTTATAACCTTTGCGATATTCTAAGGGTCATTATCTTACCTAATAACAAGTACCTACATTTTATAAGACAACATTGTCAGCATGATTCGTTCTTAATTTATGTGTTAAGTTCAACTCATTACCAGTAACTATAACTAATTCTTACCTAATAGAGACCTCTTATTAAAACTATACAAAGTAATAGAACACCGAATATGTAAATAAAAATAGAGTAAAAACATTGTTGCATGTTTAATAATAAGAAAATTGACTTCTGCATTATTTTATGGTTTCTTCAAACTCACTTTGTCAAAGTCAAAATCTTTAGTCGGACTCTAATTGTGCACATAAATTAAATCATACTTTGCCTCCTCATTTTTCTAATTCATGACTTGGCTATGAAGAAATTCTCCACTTATGTTAGCCATTAATCATGATGTTTTGTTTTGTGTTGCGTGTGATGTGTTGCGTTGTGTCAACTGTCATATAATGTGAAGGTTCAGTCGTTTATAAAATTCAACTGGACAGACATGTAATAAATTAAATTCCATTTATGAAACATGAGAGAAAAAGAAAAGTGTGTAATTTAAATTGTTAAATATTTCTCATAATCTCTTTTTGACACTATACCTACTCATCATTATTCATGAATCATTTTTTATTTGATTTTAACTCACTTCTGTGCCAGTTGCGAATTATGGTATGGCAAAACAATTAAACCATTTATGGCCATATCAACCGGTATGATCTCAGACTTCAGTTCACCATTGCATATCATCGAACGTATAACACCTTTGCCGGCTCCAATCATTACACCGGTTGGCCCATTCAGATTGTCTACCCATCCGGGGAGTGGTTCCTTGTGTGCTGGAGTAACTAAAAGATACAATTTTAAACAAAAAATACACTGATTGATAGTATCTTTATTTTTCTTCTTTTTTTCTCAAATTTTGTTTACTGGTGAAATCTGGTAAAACACGTTTACTTTTTTTTGTGTATCTCTGATGAAGTCTTGAAATTTTGATGGACCACACTAATCGCACATTACACTCAAAATTATATATTTTTAAGTTTTCTCGTATAAAAAAATATTAAAACGAATTTAAAGAAGACTGCCAACTCGTAAGCAGGTAAAAATATAAAGTGAGTCAAGGTCATCGTCGGGGGAAAATAAAACTTTGGTGCTTGCTTTGAGTACGCAAGGTCTGGGTTAGTGGTTAGTTTAATGTTTTTCGCGCGCTAATAAACGTTTGTATCTTTTGAAATTTATTCACACTTATTCGCTAAGCAAATTTGACAATATCAAGCGAAATTGGTTACTAACGATGTTCGAAATTTTGCTGACTTCCTGACCATTTAACGAAATTAGTCAAATAAATGTCTTCTTTTTGCTGAGATTTCAAACAACTCGCAGTCACTTTTACATCCGATTTCTTGAAAAATTAGGATAACTTTGGAGATTTCAAAGGAATGAATTTATAAAGGGGTTTTCAAAAGGGACGCTACAAAGGTAGAGCGATAGGGACAGCAAACGACGCTATATTTCTTGCCGCTCTTTTGACATTTCTCTTCATTAAGGTTTGCCATTTCATATGATGGAAAGATATGCGAGCCAACAACGAGTCGAAATTATTAAAATTTACTACCGAAATGCGGAGTCAGTGGCCTCAAAGTTAAGAGCGCTACGTCCAATTTATGGTCGTCATAATCGTCCTAGCAGATCAACAATTGAGCATCTAATGGAAAAATTGAATCCACAGGCACAGTGCTCCCGTTCCAGTGAGACCAATAAGTGCCCGTAGTGTCGAGAATATTGTGTCGAGAATATCGCTCCGCTAAGGCTTCAGTTGCAGAAAGCCCAAATGTGTCTCTCACACGTGCGTTGTTCTCAAGCGTTGGGCATCTCTGTGACGTCGTTGTGGCGAATTTTGCGAAAAGATCTTGGGCTACATCCTTACAAGATTAAATTGACGCAAGAACTGAAGCCACTTGACCACCAGAAGCGTCGTATGTTCGTGAATTGGGCTGAGCAACAACTTGAAAAATAATCTTTAGCAATGAGGCTCATTTCTGGCTGAATGGCTTCGTCAATAAACAAAATATGCGGTATTGGTCAGGCAGCAACCCACACGTACTCCATGAATCATCATTGCATCCCGAAAAAAATACGGTTTGGTGTGGTTTAAGGGCCGGCGCCGTCATTGGGCCGTACTTCTTCCGTGATGATCAAGACCGGCACGTTACTGTGAATGGGGATCGCTACCGTTCAATGATAACCGAATATTTCTGGCCCCAATTGGATGATATGGACTTGGAGGACATGTGGTTCCAACAGGACGATGCCACAAGCCACACAGCAAATGTCATAATCAATTTATTGGGAACCAAGTTTTGAGAACGTTTTATCTCACGAAATGGTACAGTCGCTTGGCCGCCTCGATCGTGCGATTTGACGCCTTTAGACTATTTACTGTGGGGCTACGTCAAGTCTATGGTCTATGTCAACAAGCCAGCGACAATTGATGAACTTCGTACGAATATCGAACGTGAAATTGCAGCAGTAGCGGCCGATTTATGCTCGTAAATCGTCGAAAATTGGGTTCAACGTCTGGACTTCTGCAAGCGTTCCCGTGGTGGCCATGCAAAAGAAATCGAGTTTCATACAAATAATGGCATCGAACGTACTTTCACAGGAATAAAGAATTTCATTGATATCCAAAACCGTTTTTGTTTTATTTAAAAAAAAAAACCTTTGTAGCACTCTTATTGAAAAACCCTTTAGAAAAAATCAAAAATCCCATATTTGAATATGAAACGACGATGAAACAGCATTAAAGACATTAAAAGAATCATCAAAATTTCCAGGTCAAATTTGTATGGATGCAAAACTTGTATTAAAGACGATGTTCAAGTTGTTTGTTTAACCAATACATTCCTTGAAGCTGCCATCAATCCAAAGCCAAAATATTAAAACACAAGTTTTTTTTTTATAAAAAAGATTTGTATAAAACGTATAAAAATCAAAACTAACAAAATATAGCCTTAACTTAAATATAAAACAAAATTGTAAACCCAAAATCTACCCAAACACAACTCCCCAAATTCCAGTTGCCTTAAGCAGCCAGTAGACGAGGCCAACAATAATAAGAGTCTTGCAAAGACGATCCACAACATAGGCTCTAAAAAAAAAAAAAAAGAAAGTCAATCATAAAGCCCAAATCATAGCCAACCCCTATAACTTACATTTTAAGGTGCAACCTAGCCTTGGGAAGGTCTTCGTTTTTCTCCTTGAGCAAAAACTGCCGACCTCCCATAGCACACCGGATCATATACTCTTCTTCACTGACTTCAGAGTCCATGTTCATATCGAATCTGAAATCAAAATTCACACAATTAAAGTTGCACAAAAAACATAAAGGTGAGTGCATCAACTTACATCTCCTTGTCTTTTTTAGTCAAATTTGGCCACAACGCTGCATAGGCATCGGACTTAAAAGTCCATCGTTTCAATGTGAAAAACTGCAAAACATCCAAACCTGTGGCAATTTTCTTGTGAACTTTTATCATGCTAAAGAAAAACAAGTTGAAGAAATGTCAAATTTAAACGATTAGACGTCCTTACAATCTCTTTTGTCCGAAAATCAGCAACAAAAAGTCGATAAAAATGGCTGGCAGCCAATGGAAGAGCAAACAATTGACTTTGTGCAACAATTTGTTTGTGGTGATGCATGGATCAGGATACCACAAACCCATGTTGAGGGGATATTTCAAACCGATTGTTTGACTAGTCTCGATGACATGTCCCCATGGAACTTTGCGGTGATCGGCGTTTGTCATGTTGTACACGGGAATTGTGTCGGGTCTTTAAATTTAAACAATTTATATGATGCTTGTGTCAACACAAATTTGTGTACTCACTTCTTGTCCTTGTTGAAGTAATAAGGAATCACAACCAATCCGTTGATGGCATAGTCCACTGGAATGACTTCGGACAGGTTTGTTCTGTCGATCAGAATCGAACGGATGACTCCTTTGCCGGCTCCAATCATTAGTCCTGTGGGGCCGTTCAAATTGTCCACCCAACCGTGAACTGGCTCATTGACAGCGGGTGATACTGTTTTTTTTCCATTTTTGGATTTGTTGTTTTTTTTTTTTTTTGGAACAAAGTTTGATAAATTTTAATCACTGTTTACGAACTTTAAAAAATGAACCACGACCACGAAAGCCTTTATGAGTGTGTATGGTGTTTAAATCTTTGTGTAATGATTGTATGAGTGTTAGTGTTAAATTTGAAGCTTGTATGAATGTATAGTTGTGTATGTATTTTACAAATGAGTTTTTGCTTTAACAAAAAGGCTGTTAAGGCTTTTTCTTTTACATGTTCCGCCACGAGATCGAGAAGGGATTTTTCTTTTTGGAGAACTTTTTTCCTTTCACTATCTTATAGTTAACAAAAACTGAAGTTGTGCAGGTTTCAATTAAATCTACCACTTCGTACAATTTTGGTTACAATTATTCCATTTTCTTAATGACACGTTCCTACGCCTTAGATAAGTACTCATATTCATGGTAACGACCATACCGATACCTTAACAAACTACTAGCTCCTTAAACTTTCGTCTTAGTTTCAGCAAATGGGATATTGATTTGGAAATTTCGGTTTAAGGTTCAGAATTTACCGATTTTGTTGGTGCTTTGGTTACTGCTAGTAGTGGCTATTTTGATTACGCATAGTTTAATGTCATAGCATAACTACTGTCTTTTTCATTTACAGCCAAATTAACCAACGAATAGCGAGGGATTAGTCCTTATTCTGTGGACTAATTGGAATATGATATAAAATAATAAAACTTCTCTTATCTGGCGTTTACTAACTTATTCCACCGTGAGTGAGGGTGGTTTAGCGAAGGAATCAACACAATGTAAAAAAAATAGTTCTCCGTCAGTTCATTAGATGGCGCCACAATCGATTGCTGATTACGAACATAGCAGTCGAAAATTGATCAAGTGGAAGGATGTACACAGCGGTTGTAAGACCGATACTTGTTTACGGATCCATGGCCCGCTCTCAGCAAAGCGTACATATTAAACAAGCTTACAAAGGTGCAGAGAAATGCTTGCGCAGGGGCAATCAGGTCCTGTCCAACGGATGCACTTCCTCCTGGACCTTCTTCCGATTGACCTCTTTATTAAATATCAGGTTTCCTGCAGTATCTTGAGAAAGAAAGAAGGCTGCTGCAAACCAGATCCTACGGGCACTGCAACCAAACAAGCCTGATACCATAAGACATCCTATCTACAACCACCGATTACTGCATTCCTACCCTAAACACCTCAAAGAAGCTTAGAGTTTGCTCCCATCAAGAATCGACTGGGAGAAAGGCGGATGTGACGAGACTTCTACACAACTATCTTCACGGATGGTTCGAAGATGGAATGCGGTGTTGGTGCAGGTGTCTTCTGTGAATCTCTTAGGATGTCAAAATCCTATAGACTTCCCACTTTGCCAGTGTATTGCAGGCAGAATTGTTAGCGATAAGGGAAGCTTGTATAGCCCTAAAAAATATCCGACATAACCAAAATGTAGCTATATTAACAGATAACCAGGCAGCTATTAAAGCCATTGATTCAGCTTTATCATCCTCTTAATTGGTCCAGCAATGCAGAGAGGCCCTCAAGGATCTTGATATGAGCGTCACTCTAATCTGGATACCGGGCCATAGGGGCTATGAGGGAAATGAGAAGGCAGATGAGCTAGCTAGGCAATCAGCCCTTCACAACTCATTGGAAGTGAGAGTATATGCTCCTTGAGTTGTGAAGGGCTATATCCGGACCAAATACACATCAGAAGCAAACCATAGGTGGAACAGTTTAACGAGTTGCGTTATATCTAGGAAAATCTGGCCCGCCTATAACAAACCAAAATCAGTCAATTTAATTTCCAAACCAAGTCATGACGCCAGGTTTGTTGCTACCTGCACAGGGCATTGGCCTATAGGGGAGCATTTGGCAAAATTGGGTATACCACATAACTTTTTCTGCCGTTGCTGTGAGGATCAGGATGAAAAAGAAACAGTCCCACACTTTCTTTGCCATTGTTCTGCCTTGGCTAGGAAAAGAGGACTCCACTTAGGTAAAGGATTCTTCAACTGTATTGAGGAACTCTCAGAATTTAAGATCAAAGATATGATGTCATATGCTTTAGCGCTTTAGCACCCCCCCCCTTGTTTCTCCTAAACTAAATGGCACTATAAGGCAATAGGCCGTAGTGTAGGAGAATAATACAAGTTATGTATAGGATTGTACGTGCGAATCATACGTCCTTCCATAACCCATCATTAAATCTTTGTAGAATCACATGTGGTATGGTATCAAAACGGCGTACTCAGCGCTAATTGTGTCCTACACAGAAGTGGTACAGTCATTTCTACCTACCTACCTACGAACATAGCAAAATTTACAACAAATCGGTAGTCAAATACCATCAATAAAATAAACTTCACATTCCGGGAACAAATGTCTCTGTGGAATAAGAGCCAAATACAGTAATCCCCGCTTAGTTGCACCTCGCTTAATTGAACATCCCGCTTAATTGATCGAAAAAATTGGCTTCGAAAATTTTTCGTATTAGTAGCAAGGCTTTTTAGACGGTTAATTGAACCCCGCTTAGTTGAATTACTCGCTTAATTGATCTTAAAAATATGCAGCAGAAAAACTGAATACACGAACATTTTTCGGATAATTGGACGGAAAAAAAATTATAATGAAACAAACCTAAAAACAAATTCTCTTATGTCGTTTTCCATTGGTCGTCCAGATACCTTCGGATCTCGGAAGAAGTCTTCTGAAACCATTCCATTGAACTGACTTTGACAGACGGAATGCTTCTGAGAGGAGCAGAACTCTTCTGTTTTGAAAACAAGAAGAATGACACATATATCATAACCCGTTCCATTGGAGGTAGAAGAAGAAACGTCAAAAACCGACCAATGAAAAACGACATTAGTGGAAGCGCTAAAATTGTCAGTACTGTTCGCTGTATAACAAATGACAGCTAGCTATTGTTTGTTTCTGTTTTTTTTTTTTTTGCATTGAATAAGAAGTACAGAAAGCGATGTTAGCTACATGTACAGTGTACGTGAGTGAAGCAACAAACATTTCTGATGATGTCAAATTTTTTTCATGTGCTGTCAAACTTTTTCCTGTGCTGTGATTTTTTATAAATTTATTTAACAAATCTGTAAAACAAATTTAAATAGTGAAGTTTTTGCTAAATTTCTCAAAAATAAAAATCCTTTGTCCATAGAATTTATTTGGTCTTGATCTTTAGTCTTATCTGTCACAAAAACAAAACTCGAATTCAGGGGCGCATTTATTTATGTTGGTGATCGTAAGGTGCTGTACAATTTCTTGTGCTTTTTAACGCTTTCAAATACCACCCAAAAAGGTGCAATAAATGTGATGAATTACGGATGAAAAAATAAGAAAATGTACTGAGGAATTAAAAAAAAAAACAATACAAATCGTGCGTGTGCACCTTGAGCTTTATAACACCATGTACCTAATTCAAAAAAAGAATTGAAATTGAAAAAAAAATTGAAGCACAATCGACATAATCTTGATTCGATCAAATTTCACTTGGCGCCCCAGAGATTAACCGTTCAACTGCAGGCCAGCCCTGTTGTAATGCATTTGTGTTTGTGAAAATCACACTACTTTGAAAAATTCTTCACTTCTTTTACATAAGACCCCTTCCTGTACTTCTTATTCAATGGTTTTTTGTCATACGAGATATTTTAACATATTTGCGTGTGTATTCTTTTCGATTTTTTTCCAGGTTTTCGTAAGTTGACACTGAAATGTTTATAGAGTGAATTTCTGGGATGAATATTTTATTTTTTAGTTGACCTACTCGTGCAATTAAACGGGTTTCGCTTAATTGAACAGATATGTCAATTAAGCGGGGTTTCGTTAATTGAACCACCCGGATAATTGACCGAAAAATCTGACAAAATGGTCAGTGCAATTAAGCGGGGAATACTGTAGTCGTTTTTTATGAATACGGCTGTAAGGGAATAGCTTGTTAAAAGTAAGTTGTTTAGTTTTTAAGCTGATAACACAAGGCTAGAACTTTTACTAACTCAACCTAAAGAGGTTCATATCGTCAAAGAACCACACTGAGAACTGGATTACACTTAGAAACGTAAACGAAGTACTGTTTTTACTACAGAGATAAGGCTAAGAGTTTGACTTTTTACTTTATTTTCATCTTCTTGAACAAACTTCTCCCGATGCTAAATGAAAAATAACGTGTCTATAAAAATATGTTTATTTTGTATAAAAATCTTCTATTTAACATTTAATTTTCAGAAACCCTTGAACTATAAAATCTCATAATTAAAAACCTAGTGCGGTATTTTTATATAAAACCTAAGAATTGAGCTAAATAATATAGAATCAATCCAACGAAAACAACCTTGCAAGTTCGATCTAAAATGTACATCCTGAAATTTAAAAAAACAAAAGAATATGTCATCGTTAAAATTTCCAGTGACAAAAAATTTCGTTACATTTTCAATTGCCTCCTTGCTCTTGGCAATGTGTCAAGTGATTCTTTAAGCAAATATTGTCGGCCACCTTTGATGCACGATATCATGTACTCTTCAGCATCTTCCACAGCATCCATGTTCTGATTGAATCTGTGAGCAAAATTCACATTTTTAAAATGCATTTAAGAATCTTATGTTTCGGGTAAATTCTGCCTTTTTTCAAATTTTATCCATTTAGTTTCCAAAAATTGCAAATGTCAATCACTATCAAAGGCAGAACTTGTGTCTATTTTATGTTGACCTACATCAACTGGTCATCGGCTGTGAGCTTCTTCCACACGTTGTCATATTGCGATGATCTAAAATTCCATGCTCTCATAGTGAAGAACTGAAGTACGTCAAGTCCAACTGATATTCGATTCTGTATCCGAATCATGCTGCGAGTGAAAATCTCTCTCTCAATAAAATCTTTACACAACAATCAGTACACAAACCTAGCCTCTCAAAAATTTCGATTTGAACCAGGAAAAAAAAACTCCAAAAAGGTGTTGCAACACTCACAATTAATAGCAATGGCAACATTCAGCCGTAACTAACTTTGTGTACAGTACAGGTAAATCCAACGACTTACAATCTCTTCTGTCCGAGAAGCAACATTAAAAAATCAATTAAATACGCCGGCAGCCAATGGAACAGCAAGACATTCATTTGGTGCAAATACTTGTTTGTTGTGATGCAACCATCTGGATACCAAAGTCCTGCCTCAACCGGATATTGATAGCCGATTTTTTTGCTCAATTCAATAACCTCACCCCAGCAGACTTTTCTATGATCGGCACAAGTTATATTGTACACCGGTATAGTCGGGGGTCTACAAGAGAGTTTAATTTGACAGATTATCATAAGGTCGTGAGTGCATGATTTTTGTTTGTATACTTTGTTTCAGCAACACCAAATTCGAAAGCAATTGTTATTAATCCATTGATTGCATAGTCGACCGGAATGACTTCTGACTTGAAGCTGCCATCAATAAGCATCGATCGAATGACACCTTTTCCGGCACCGACCATTAGTCCAGTGGGGCCGTTCAGATTGTCAACCCATCCAGGGACGGGCTCGTAGGCCGATGGCGACACTGTGACGCACAAAAATAAACCATTAACCAACATAGTTTATGAGCTATACAGGGTGTTTTTTGTATACCTAGAAAGTGTAATTTTTATCACGTGCATCGGAATGAGTCTCATTCTTTGACTCGGAGTAAGTACAATTTTGGAGTGTAGACGAGGACCCGTGTACGTCTTCTTTTTTTTACAACATGCTTTAAGGTAATTTCGTGCATCGGGTGGGGTTGCCATCACGTTTGTTTTTTGATTGTTTACTTTTTTTGCAATAAGGTACACTCACTTCAAATATATTTCATGCGATTTTTTGTAAGTACCACTTTAAGTGTTTTGTGTGTTTATTTATTTACTTTGTTTCTTTCTTTTCTTGTGTCACTTTTTCACTACGCTAGCACTACTTTTCATGCGAGGAAGGTAAAAGATGCATAAGATTGTTTGTTTGATTTAACAGTTTTGTATTATTTGTAGCAAGCACATTAGCCTACTTTTTTTAAAGGTTCAAGTCAATTTGTACAAATCTTATTTTGAAGGTTTTTTCAAGTGTCAAATATTGTCTGTTTGTTCACTGTGTGTAAACTTACCATTAGGAATTGTCTTGTTGATTTTTTTGTATTCTTTTAACTCAAAATTTAAGCAAGTATGTTTTTTTTTTTATAAAAATTGAGTTTAAGAATATTTTGATTTTATGATAAGCATGCTTAAGAAATATGCATAAATATAAAGTTAAAAAATCAAATAAATTAAAGCGTATGTGTGCGAAAAGCGAAATACATTTTGTTCAAAAAATTGAATTTAAATTGTGAATAAAAATTTTGCAATAAGCTTGTTTTGGCCAATTAGTGATTTGAAAATATTTAAATGTCTTAAATGATTTCATTAAGAGATAAATAATAATGAATTTTGATTTTTGCTCTAAGGCTTGTGTCAGGATTTAAAATTGGTCATGCATTGGTGTGGAGGGCGACAATTGTACTTGAGCTTATATTTTTTAACTTTTCAAATGTGTTTCTTTGTAATTATTGTGGAATTTGAGAGAAGGCGCAAAAGTGTCACGACAGTTTTTTGGTCTTTCTCTTTTTACTGCTTCAGGCTAAACGGTTTGGTTCTTTGACTTCAATTTTAATGTGGTGGCTTGAGTGGCACTCGCACAATTTTAGGGACTTTAAAAGTTTAGACATCTATTACGATTGCTTGTCACTTATATAAAGCTGTTATGGTTAGGTTAGGTTAAAGTGGCTGCGGATACAGCATCCACACACTTAGAACCAAAGGAAGAGGCCCATTCTGAATCTAGAGAATTACTTATTTTCTCTGAGACATTTACTCCAGGTCTTTTCGGCTTCCTGACTTTTCTATCGTCTTTTAGGCTGAACTACTTGCAATTAAGGAAACATGCAAATTACTAAAACTAGATCCAAATCAAAACCGCAATACAGTTATCTTTTCGGACAGTCAGGTGGCTATTCAAGCGATTGGCTCGTCCACATCATCCTCCAAATTAGTTCAACAATGCCGGAGTGAGCTCACGGGCATGAACGGACTGACGAGCTGGCAAGGCAAGGATCAGCCCTTTGATAGCTCACTCGCGGAAATAGTCAACATTCCTCTTGGTGTTATTAAGGGCAAGATCTTATAAATTTTTCTCGCTGAATCAAACCACAGGTAGAGTAGCCTATCCCGCACTAATAACCATATTTGCAGACCCAGGCAAGACATAGCCAGGGTCATAGCAACATGCACCGGACACTGCCCTGTTGGGGAACACGCATTTACGCTGGGCATTCCCCACAATACTTTCTGTCGTTGTTGTGGGGACCACCGAGAAAAGGAAACTGTTCATCACTTCTTGTGTAAGTGTCCTGCCCTTGCCAAAACGACAGCCAAATCATTGGGAAAGTCCTTCTTAAATGACCTTGATGAGCTTTCCGAACTGAAGATCAAAGATTTGATCTAATGTCTAAACGCAACAAAGTGGATTTGAGGCGTATTTTAAACTAATTGTTTTAGTTCCTCTTCGAACTTGAGATCGCCAGCTAGCGAACTCAAAATATTACATTTCATTACATTTCACAGTACTTCGCACATAAATGTAACGAACTACAGACACATAGCAGCACTGGCGACTGAGACCATCGGCTGGGACAGAACAAGACATACAACAGAGAGAGACAGATAGACACATAGAAAGAAAGCACACATAACAGAAACCTACGTGGCTCAGAGGAGGAGAC
The DNA here is from genome assembly GCA_943590905.1 of Sphaerophoria taeniata. Lineage (NCBI taxonomy): Eukaryota > Metazoa > Arthropoda > Insecta > Diptera > Syrphidae > Sphaerophoria > Sphaerophoria taeniata. Next base: position 15,763,110 of record OX016540.1, on the reverse strand, counting down.
TTAGATTTGTATTGTCTCATGTTATCGCACAGGTGGCCTCAGATAAGCTGGCGATTTTTGTAGAAAAAGAATGCTGCTGAAGCTGGGGTTTGAAGCCGTAGCGTTCGGCTTATCCTCTGAACCATGGCCACCAGCGAGCGAAACTCAAAACAAAAACTCAGAATTTTATATAATCCCTCTTTTAATTTCAAACGAGTTTCTATGGTATCAAAACGGTGCAAACCAGCGCTAATTGGGTCACCGAGCTAGTCTGTTCGTTGCCGCCATTTCTACTATGCTACTAGAGAATAACTTCTTACTAGTCGAACTGTTTTAAGCTTTTTATAAAGCGAAGAAGATATTTAACATCCTTGTTAGCTAGTTCAATGGGGTTATCGTAAAAATATTCTTCCAGATGAAGTTTGCGTCTTAGGGAGAGAGCAGGGCAGAGAAGGTGAGAGATTGTTTCTTCTTCTTCTTCATCCATGCAGCTCCTGCAGAATTCATTTGAGGCTACACCAAGTCGTATTGCGTGTCTGCCTATAAGACAGTGCCCCGTGAGGACACCTATTAGGGAGCTTATATGAAATCTGCTTTGAGATAACAAGTCCTTACCTATCTCTTCCCTTTCAGGTGAGATGGGTTTAACGTTTGAAATGCTTGAAATTTGGTTGAGTATCGATAGTCAAATGAATGCAATACTGATCATTGAAAACGTCAAAAAGGTATGTTTGAGCGCTTGTCTGATTCGCCTTTCGAAGAAGAACGTCAAAACGTCAAAACGGTACAAAATCTTTCGAAATTCTTTCCAAATTGAATTGAATTTGTTTTATTTGCTTTCAAAGAAGATTGTATTGCTTGCATTCTATTTGTTTAATAAGTAAACGCAACCAGTGCATAATTGCTTGGAAAGAAAATCCCTCACATACATCACATTCCGATGCATTTCCATGTTTCCACTACGCAACCCTGCTCTTTTTAAGCTTGTTGAAAATTCTCTTGTTATTTGCAGTTTTTCCAACTTGCGCCACATAAATAATAAAAAAAAAATATGGTCGATTAGTCAACATCGAAATACCCGACACATAAACGAGCTTGTACAAGCCAGCAGTGGTATGTCCCCACAATTCAGCCTCACCTCGTTCTCAAACAGGAAGCCTTAAGTGAAAAAAATTGCATCTAACAATATTTACAAAGGAAAACGAAATATTGCATAGATGCAAGTTTTCTTCTGCTGACCAAAAAACAAGGCAGAAAAAGGAGAAAATCCAGTTGAACTGGAAATTGCTAACTTCGAAGAAAATTAGATACAAAAAAAAAAGGAAAAGTCAAATCACACATGCATCGCTGCTGTGTGTAAGAGACAATTTTGAAACTCGATTCAAACTAACTCGATTTTGCAAGCCTGCTTGTGTTACGTAACGAAAAAGAATGCCAATCTCTTTATCAATGGATGAATGAATGCGTTCGCGACCAACTCAAACCCGAAAAACAAAATTATTTTTATTTGCCCGCACTCGCTGTCCACACAAATGCACGACTTTCTGACACAAATCTTGAGCAAGTTTTTGCATTTTTTTTCCTTGATCTTTTTTTGGTTGATGTTGTTGCAAAAGGACACTTTTTTCTTATGGACTTACCAATACTTGGTCTAGCAATGATCACTGGTAATTTAGGATAATGATCGCGAACTAAGATTTCAGCCAATCGCTTCGAATAGGTGTAAGTGTTGGGATGGGGTTTCAATAGTTCCGGTGTAATGTTGTCCAACATTTTGACGTCCATCCATTCGGCTAAACGGATAAGATCTTCAGGTTTGTGCGGGAATTCATAGACCTTTTCGTACATGACCTCTTGATCGCAGTTACAGAAGGCAGTTGAGACATGAATCAGTGCCTCGAGATTGGGCATATTCTTGGCAATGTCGAGTACACGTTTGGTTCCGGTGGTGTTCATGTCGATGGCGTCCTTTAAGTTGCCCTCGAGCTTTAGAGTGGCTGCCATGTGAAAGACGATGTTGGTGTTGTTTGTTATCAACTTCAAGTTATCTCCATTAAGACCAAGAGCTAGGAAAAAAATTGATTTTTTTGTAAATTTTGCTTTTTGAATACCAAAAATTAAAAACTTACTGTCAAAGGTAACATCGCCTTGAACTAAGGTCACCTTCTTTAGGACTTCTGGTTTCTCCTCCTTGATCCTTTGGAAAATCTAAGAACAAACAGAAATTCATTTAGTTCAAAATCGAGGATTAAATCATCAAACTTACTGGAATCTTAAACATCTCATCAAGTCTGGATTCAGGAACCTTGCCCCTCTTGGGGCGCATCATAATGATGACTTCCTTCAGTTCCGAACATGAGTACAAGAGCTTCTCCAATAGAACTTTACCCATAAAACCTGAAGCACCAGTTATGAAAATTGTCTTGCCTTTGTAGTACTCCTGCACTGGGGTCAATTGTGTCATGATGCAAATCTGCGATGCAAAATCAAAACAAACAAGTGACGTAAATTTGATTTATCTCAAATGCTAAACAAAGTAACAAGTGTCGGTATTTAAACAACCTCAACTTAATCTGAGATCATAAAATGGAAAAAAGATTTAACAGACAATAACATTAAACGAGCCTCTGGCAAGTGTTGGTACTGTGGACTTCGTCCAGCTGATTTCTATCTAAACGTTTTGTTGTTTTTCATTTATCAGCATAAACAAAGAGGCGGAACGACCGACGTTATTCATTTTATTTTTTCATCAAATTTTTTTGTAATGAAGTAAACGTTGTTACAACTTGCTCAACAATAAACAAACTTAGTAGATTTTTAATTGAGGTGAAATATATAGCGTCACGTTTAGATATAATTATGGTTCCGAGGTGTTTTCAATTAAGAGTGGAAGTTTCGTAATTTTGGTGTCTGGTTTCGATAGAACGGAAAAATATGTATTTTTATTATTTGTTATTGATACAGGTTATTGGCTTAAGTTAATTAAAGTCTTGAAGTTTTTTTTTTAAGTCAAAGAACGATAGAAATAGATCATTATTCAGTATGCAGCGTCTTCTGTTCAATCGGTTGCATTCATCTTCAAACCAGTTGCTCCATTGTATGCGGCTGCTAGGAGCGATTTCAATATCAATTTCCTATGATATTTTAAGGGATAAACTTTTTTCTACTTTAAACACACGTTTTTTCACACGGGAACTCTCTTTTTTCTATGACACGTAGCCAAAGTGTTCCCATGTCTACTATGGGAGCAATGGTATTCCAACATCTGTGACTCGTCAGAAAGTAGCTCCTCCAAAGCTTTGGTGGTCTTAAATGTATAAAAGGATATTTTGTTTGAAACATTTCATCCATCAAAAAATTTCCCCATGTTGAAAACTTCAATAGATCGACATTTTAAAACAAAGTTTTGTGAAACAAAAGAGCTGATATACGAACTCGATTTAGTGGTTTCAATTTTAAATGCTTGATTTAACTTCTTTTGTGTAAATTCTTATTCCCCAATCACTTACCTTAAAATTAAAATAAACAAAATAATCTTTTTTAGTTCATATAGAATCGCGACTACTATTGAAAGAGTTGGGGTGACCGTTGGGGAGCCACCATAAGACCAAAGTTATGCGACTGGATTGCAAGGTCTTCAATGAGGTTAACAACACGATTTAAAATTAAATTTCCGTTTACTCTAATATACTGTTACAAATGGCTAACGGTTCTTTAAACCAAGTCTTCAAACTATGATTCAAATTCATTTTATATAAAAAAAAAGCTAAAGCAGGTCAATAGGAGATCTTAATATTTTGCAATCGAATTGATCTGTTCTCATTTCTGTACTTCTAAGTCCATCTAATGTGTGTTAATCTTATACAAAAACAAGAATGCCTTGAATTGAAACTTTTTCCAGATCTTCATTTAACCTCAACGAACCTCCTTGAGTCTCTTTTAATTTGTTAAATAGCGGTCATCGATGAGTCTCTCATTTCCATCTCACACGCAGGCATAAGGTTAATCGACTTTTTGTCTTCATTGTAATGTGAGGGGTCATAACGCAATCAATAATGAAACTCTTTGGAGCGATTGCCAATTTCGACCCAGATCATTGCATATGACTTAATTGATTTTCAATTCAGCAACAAGAAGCAAAAAAAAAATATACCTTTCCGACTCATAATTTTGCATTTCCTTTAAATTGCTTGAACAACAAAACCAATTTCATAACAGTGTTTGACGCAAGCCAAGAGCAACTGTCTGTGTCTGTCTGAATGCCTATTTAACTAGAAGTTAGTTTCTCGTTCCTTGCTGCATGGCACGTCGTCCAAAGTACAACTAATTTGATGATATGGCAGAGCGGAATGAGTTGCGGCAGCGCAGTGGTGGCGGAGTTGGTATCATAGCTGCAGCTGAGTTTTGTTTTCTTGCAATTTTACGGGACATTCGCGATTTAATTTTATTTAATGAAAAGCCTATTTTGTTGAATAATGTGCCATCAACGACAAGATCAACTTTGTATACTTTCTCATGTAATTGTGTTTTTTTCTTTTGTCATTTTAAATAATCACCAGTCATCGAACAGAATGACAGTCAAAAGACTCAAATAATTGAAAATAATAAATCAGCATTGCACAAAAGTGTGTTGGGAAATATTTTTTTTTTATAATTTTTCACTAATTAACTTGTGCTGAAGCTTTAATGTAGCTTTAGTACAGCAAATCACAGGCGTTGCACCATGATTATGATGATTAATAGTTGCCTCATTGCATAGCTAATCATAAATAATTTTAAGTGAAGAAGACTTAAATCGGACCTTAAGGTCTTGGGCTGGTAGATTCGTATACAGTCTTACAAGGGAAGTTGTGTCCACAGACACCATTCTTGGCATTTTTTAAATATTCAATAATTAAAAAATATTAAAAAGACATAAAAATAGGAATTAAGGTGAACAAAACCACATGGCCACATGTCATATACAGAAATTTGAAATTTTTGTATAATTTCTTTGTTTTTATTTATTCTTATCAAATTCTTTGATTTCTTACCACCAGTAAACCTTGGTGGTTGATTTTATAAATTCGTGATTTTGCTAATTCCTTCACATAATTATGCTAATACTAGAAACCGAATATATTAATTGGTTAACTTGTTATTACGTTTCGGCTTTCGAAAGTCATTGGAATCAGTATGAAGTCGAAACAAGGTGAGGGACTTTTTTGTTTATGGAATCTCCCCAAACTGTGTTTTGTGTCTCAAGATCAAGGTTGTGAATTTAAAGAGAGTTTGTTCAAACACAAACATTGTTTGACGGGCTTCACTTTCATTTTACTTTCCTTCTATTTTAGTAGGCTAAATTTTGACCTAGTCAAGCCATATGTAGAATGAAGAAAACGGCGGTGTCTATAAAGTTTTAATCAGGATTTGAACCACCAAGTGTAACCATGGGCAATCAGCTTCCTGTCTTTGGAGACTAGATTGATCGGGTTTGCCAGATTTTGATAATAACAAACGCCAACATGTTCTTTTCCGATCGTTCGCCTCTAATATTCTCAAAAGAAGTCGTTTGACACCAGCATCACTTGTAGAGAACCCAGTAATAAGGTTTCACACAACTACCTTTGGTTAGGAGCATGCACCAGCTCATCTGCAAAATTTGGTTGGAGGAAAGCATTCCCGACGAATGGAAACTCAGCATCGTATTCCCGATCCTCAAGAAAGAAGATCCCCTGAACTGCACCAACTACAGAGGTATAAGTCTCCTTACCATCGTCTACAAGATCTTGTCTGCCGTGCTGTATGAACTTTCGAAGCCTTTCGTCAACAACGTGATAGGTTCTTATCAGTGTGGCTTCAGACCCGGAAAGTCCACCATCGATCGAAAGATCTTGGGGAAGACCCAGGAACTTCAAATCGATACCTATCACCTTTTGATCGATTTCAAGGCCGCGTATGACAGCGTCTATAGAGACCAATTACATAAAGAAATGTCTAGTTTTGGCATCCCAGAAAAACTCGTCCGTCTGTGTAAGATGAAAACGGAAAACTCACGCTGTTCCATCACGGTCGGAAAAAACCTAACGGACGCATTTGGTGTCAAAAAATATTTTAGACAAGGCGGTGTGCTGTCATCCGATCTCTTCAACATCATTCTTGAAAAGATTCTGTAAAACTCCAACGTCAACACCAGAGGCACAATCTTTCAAAAGTCCGTCCAGCTATACTAGGATACGCAGACGACATTGACATACACTAGTCAAAACAATTAAAGGAACACTTGAAAAAACTCAAAAATGGAGTGGTTTTTTAAAAGGCTGTATCTCAGTAGAAAAAAGTCGGATTGAAGTGAAATAAAAAGTTTTTCAAAGGTTATCATTTTTTCTTTTCAAATTATTTTGAGTTAAAAATGTACCGTTAGTTGTTTTTGCTTGAGCGAAAAAAATGTTCACTCAATTTCAAAATCGAAAAAAAAATAAACTTTGAGGTTTCATAAAATGAACGGAAATTTTTTTTCAATCCAACCAATCTAAGATTCAATTTTAAAATTTTGTTGGCTATAATTCACTGTTTGGTTCAGATCGCTACGATTTTTTTTCTAATCAAAAAATGGGTTTACATGCAAAAACACAATTTTGACTTTGGACCCTAATAACTCTGCTAAATATTGACTTACAAAAAAAATAAAGGCAGATTTGAAAAATTTGTTAAACTTTCTACAAAAAAACATTTTGCAAAAATAAAAATATTGCTTTTTTCAATTTTTTCTATCAATTTATAAAAAGGTCCAAAATACGCATTTTTCAACTTTTTCATAAAAACTACCGTTATTTTGTGTTTTCAATGATACATTCGTCCGAATTTCACAAAGTCATAATGATAATGAAAAAAATAAAATTTTTTTTAAAAATAAACAAATTCAAAAGAACAGAAAAATAAGAAAAAACAAAGCTTTCCTTAAAATTGAAAAAAAAGTGTTTCGTAAGTTTGATTGATCGAAACAGAGAAACGGTAAATCGTATTGATGTGAAATTTTCACCAAAATCAAGGAAATTTTATGAGCTTTAATAATTAAGCCTCAGATTAGTTGTATCACTGAAAAGCACAAAATAACGGTAGTTTTTATGAAAAAGTTGAAAAATGCGTATTTTGGACCTTTAAATTGATAGAAAAAATTGAAAAAAGCAATATTTTTATTTTTGCAAAATGTTTTTGTGTAGAAATTTTAACAAATTTTTCAAATCTGCCTTTATTTTTTTTGTAAGTCAATATTTATTAGGGTCCAAAGTCAAAATTGTGTTTTTGCATGTAAACCCATTTTTTGATTAGAAAAAAAATCATAGCGATCTGAACCAAACAGTGAATTATAGCCAACAAAATTTTAAAATTGAATCTTAGATTGGTTGGATTGAAAAAAAATTTCCGTTCATTTTATGAAACCTCAAAGTTTATTTTTTTTTTCGATTTTGAAATTGAGTGAACATTTTTTTCGCTCAAGCAAAAACGACTAACGGTACATTTTTAACTCAAAATAATTTGAAAAGAAAAAATGATAACCTTTGAAAAACTTTTTATTTCACTTCAATCCGACTTTTTTCTACTGAGATACAGCCTTTTAAAAAACCACTCCATTTTTGAGTTTTTTCAAGTGTTCCTTTAATTGTTTTGACTAGTGTATTTGGAAGAACACAACGTGATGTCAGTGGAACGTTTGTGAGTCTTGAGACGGAGACCAGGAAGATTGGTCTAGTGGTTAACGAGGGCAAGACCAATTAAATGCTGTCAACAAGAAAGAACAACCAACATCGACGTCTTGGAGCAAACGTCAACATAGACAGAATTAACTTCGAGGAAGTTAAGGACTTCGTCTACCTAGGATCCACTATCAACTCAGACAACAACATCAGCGCTGAAATCAAACGAAGAATCACTCTTGCCAATCGCTGCTTCTTTGGACTTAGAAGGCAATTGAGTAGTAAAGTTCTCTCCCGAGCAACTTAGGTGACACTCTACAAAACCCTCATCATCCCGGTCCTAATTTATGGTGCAGAGATATGGACCATGATAACATCCGATGAAAACGCTTTGGGCTGCTTCGAGAGAAAAATTCTTTTAGTAATTTTTGGTCCTGTCTGCATAAATGGAGAATCGAGACGATAAAATTCAATCAAGAACTGTTCGAGCTGTTCAGCGACACTGACCTAGCCAGAAAAGTTAAGGTCCAACGACTTAGATGGTTGGGTCATGTAGAGCGAATGGAAAATAGTGCTCCGGCTTGTAGAGTCTTCGAATATAACCCGGAAAAGACGTCGCAGAAGAGGAAGACCGTGACTCAAATAGAGCACACAGGTGGAAGAGGACCTGAACCAACTTGGCGTGCAAAACTGGAGACAGCTAGCTAGGAACCGAGCTGGCTGAAGACGTTTGTTGGATGAGGCCCTGGTTCGACCTGGACTGTAGCGCCCTCATAAGTAAGTAAGGAAGTAAGCAACAAAAGTTCAATAAAGTTGCCAATTGCAATAATACCGGATGAATAGAACGTCAGAATCTCATCTCCGATCCTCAACAAGATGACTAGACTCGTCCGCAATATTATGTAAACATCTGAATTCGTTCTTCAGTAGCCGAAAGGTCATTAAGTTGAGTATGGCGCTAGATCAATAAAGTCACTCAAACATCGGGTTTTACTACGGCAGATCTTGAAAAAAACCAAGAACTTTAAATCGATACTAATCACCTCTCCATCGCTTCTAGGTCTGAATTTGACAGCATCTACAACTAACGGGTGATTTTTTAGCTGGTTTGGTTTTGGCAACACTGGTTTTGACAGCTGACGTGTGTTTAGTACCTTGTGTCACTGTCAAACAGCTTCAGTTTGGTTTGCAATTTAACCATGGATCGTCTTACAAATGAACAACGCTTGCAAATTATTGAATTTTACTATCAAAATTCGTGCTCGGTTCGAAATGTTCATCGCGCGCTGCTTCCATTTTATGATCGGCATTCTCGACCTTCTGAGCAGTCTATTCGGAAGATTGTGACCAAATTTCGCACCAAATTTACTTTGTTGGACATTAAACCACCAACACGTTTACGTACTGTGCGTAGTGAAGAAAATATTGCGGTCGTATCAGCTAGTGTGACAGAAGACCGCGAAATGTCGATTCGGCGCCGTTCCCAGCAGTTAGGCCTTTGTTACAGCACTACGTGGAAAATTTTGCGGAAGGATTTGGGCGTAAAGCCTTTTAAGATACAGCTGGTGCAAGAACTAAAGCCAGCCGACCTACCACAACGCGAAACAATGGCGCAATTGCGAGGCGAGTTTGGTGAACAGTTAATTTCACGTTTCGGGCCGGTCAATTGGCCGCCTAGATCGTGCGATTTGACACCATTAGACTATTTTTTGTGGGGGTATGTCAAGGCTAATGTCTATAGGGACAAGCCCGCTTCGATTGACGCACTGGAAGCCAACATCCATGCATTCATTCGTGAGATACCGGCCGATATGTGTGAAAGAGTATGCCAAAATTGGACTCAGCGGATGGGCTACCTGAGACGCAGCCGCGGTCAACATTTGCATAAAATTATCTTTAAACATTAAATTGCAAGATTCAAACTATCGATTCAAATAAATATTTCATTCATTTTTTCGAATTTTTTGTGTTTTTTTTTTAAAGTTCTAAACCTCTTAAAAAATCACCCGTTACAAGGAAAGTCTTCTAAATTTAATTGTGAAGGACTTCCATAGTAGGTAGTTAGCGGAAATGTTAAACAATCTAATTGAGAAAATCTATAGAGGCTGCCACTTCAAGCTGGCTGGAGAATCTTGTTGAATGTGATGTAAAGTCTTCTAACTTCCAAAGAATCAAACAGAACAAAATATAGGTACAACCCAAAGAATTCATTTACATAATCGGAAACGTTTTATTCAAATACCACTCCACTCCTAAGGCCTTGACATTCATTTCATTGAAACAAAAAATCAATGGCCCATGCGAACACACATTATTTGGTTTCTAATCAGAATAACTTAAAATTTAGCTACACATAAGAATATAACAATAAATTTATCGAACTGGTTTTGCTGATCATGTAAAACGAATTATCAAATTTCAACGGGCATAAGCGGAACTTGAGAGTACCCATAAAAATTTGAATTTATAAATTAGTGTTTATGTAACAACATTTGACTTTTCGAAATCGAATTTGCATTTTCCTTTCAACTTTCATATCGAATTTGAATTTTTTAAATTTCGAAAGCGATTCGCAAATTAAAACAGATTGACCACAACACCGCAAAATTTACATTTTGCAGAATCCGAAAGTTTTCGCACACAAGAAATGTGTGATAACCTCAATCTTTTAAATGCTATCAAGCCACATAACCGACTTCTAATAATTCAATATTTAATTGAAATAAAAAAAACACCACCTTGCAAACTTTAACCGAATTGTTTTTTTTTTTTAATACAAAATACCGGAAACTCATGGCCACACTAACAATCAAAATAAAATAATAATCACGCATTGACCGTTGGTTCTTGATCTGAAGTCAAGGCTTGATCAGTAGATTCGATTTCAAATATGTGTTCGAGGACGTCATCAAAAAAATGAAGGTACATCATTGACATCATTAACAGTTTTACTTCTTTTAAATAATGAAAGTATCTAAGTTCAAAGATCCGACTTTACCTTTTAAATCTTCTTTCACTTTTGCAAAATATTAAATTTCAGTCAAATCACTTTTTGGATTCCCGATTAACGAGCACACTTTTTTCCCGAGAGATTTACTTTTGTACCAAGCAAAAAATCCAAAACAAAACCAATCCAATCCAAAAGATGGAGCTGTTGCGAATTGAGCGGCGTCCGATTGAAGACTGAGCCTTGCGAACACTTGAACGCGATGTTATGAGGCACTTCTCCTACCCAGAGAAGATGAATCAAAGCATAGGTAAGTAGGTATAGTCAAATCTGGTTTTAGCAAGAGAAGCTCTTCTATATGCCGCTCCAGATGCAAAAACTTAAACCGCTCAGCTGCGACGACCAACGAACGTGAAAATAACGAGGCACACAACTGCGAACGAACGACCTTTGGGGGGATGTGTGCTAAGTTAGTTGTAGTATTTCGCTTTTTTTTTTCTTAAATCGTTATTCAAAGATTAAAAGCTTAAGTGGATAGGAAAGAGGCTCTTAGCACTTCTTTTCGCTTTCATTGGAGGCCGCTCGATTTTTGAGCTACGCACGCCAACCTGACGATGAGACGCGTATACACGATGCTCGTTTGCCATACATTTTCATCATCGAGTTTATTGGGCCAGGTGTTTTTCTGACGTTATGCAGACGCAAAAGCCATAAATGAATTTTTCGCACTTTGAACAGCTAGAGTTTGCTAAAGATCATGTCAAGATGCGTGAGATCAACTTATGGGTTAAATTGAAATAAATTTCAATCTCTCAATCGGATTGGGATTTAACTTTCGTTTAGCAGAAACTTGTTGAATCAGATTGTTAAGTTCGTGTGCAAAGGTAATAATTGATAATTGTTCGGGTAATTAATAGATAATATCAATGTATTCGCTATTTTGTGTTTGCTCGCTCGATTTTTTTGCTGATATTTTTTATTTGCATATTAGTTGCTAATAAAACAAGTTTATTAACTGAGTGTTGATCGGAAGTTTGCAAAGTGTTACTTTGCGTAATGTTGGTTTAAAATTGGGGCTAGTGGTTTTCTAAAGTAGGTCAGATTAGACAAACATGAATTTTTAGTAAAAATACGAATACTTTCACACATATTTGGCTTCTCGAAAACTGATCTATCGTTTTTGAATAATAAGGTTTGAGGAATTATTTACACAGGTTTCGGCGATCTGTGGAGAATATGCGCTGGCCACTAGTAGATCAAGTAGCAGGATAATGAGAAGGACATTAGACATCAACTTTTTCCGGATCTTTAACTGATCACTATGCTTCCTCGTGGCGTTGACTCCAGCGCAGATATGATTTATTACTTACTTACTTAAGGTGGCGCTTCAGTCCGGGGTGGACTTGGGCTTCGACCAACAAACCTCTCCAGCCAGCTCGGTCCCTAGCTAGCTGTCTCCAGTATCGCACGCCGAGTTGGTTGAGGTCATATTCGTCCCTCTGGGGTGGATTTGAAGACTTTACGGGCCGGAGTATTGGTGTATCCATCCTATCCACGTGACCAAACCATCTGAGTCTTTGGACCTTCACTCTTTAAGCTTGGTCAGTGTTGCTGTACAGCCCGTACAGTTCGAGGTTAAATCTTCTCCTCCATTCACCGTTTATGCAGACAGGACCATAGATCTTCCGTAGAACTTTTCTCTCAAACTGGCCTAGGGCGTTCTCATCCTCTGCACCATATAGCAGGCAGTGGCGTAGATAGGGGGGGGATCAGGGGGATATATCCCCCCCCATTGGGATTCATAATTGTTCAACATAGCCAGTCAAGCCAAATAAGTTAAAGAAACGCACTTTGAAATAAAGTACCTACTTCCTACGTGAATCAAGTCTTATTAGTTAGTACTCACAGGATTCCTAGAGGCATTGTAAATTGTACATTCTATTTCTATACCTACTACGGGGAAAACACAAAGTCAACTTCATCTGAAAGAAATTATTACTTCGGCTATTATATCAATTTTTAAAAAGTATTTTTTCTCTCACCAACTGATAATAGGTAAACGCGCAAGAAAAAGAGCTTAAATCCAGCTTTCCACAAAAACCCACACTGACACAAAAATTAAAAGTTATTTAGATTTCTTCTCGCCGTGTGTCACATTGTTAATTTGGTGTAAGAAACCGCTCCAAACACGCAACACACTCATCCACACGAACACAAATGTTCGCACAACTTCGGTGAAGTTAACGCGAATCCTAACGGTAACGATAAGTCACACTAATTCATTTTTACCAGGAAGCGAAATGTGCTATTACCCATTACATAAAGCATGTCTAACACAAGCGGCAGATTGACAATCGTTCGTCGTAATTTTGCGAGTTATTTGGAGTGGTTTTTTTTTAAATCAATTTTTTATATATAAAATTTTTCGAAAATTTCCTAAAATTAATTTGAGTATGCAGCGTTCAAGAATATGTGAATTTGCATTTTGTTTGTGAATTTCGATTTTAAATATTGATCCGATTTCGAGATATAGAATTTTTAAATAAGTTTAAAAAGGTTTTTAAAAAATACAAAAAACAAATTTTAATTTTTTTTTTTTTGTATTTTGGAGGAAGTTAAAAAGAAATCGTTTTTGAAAAAATTGAAACTTTTGGTTTTTGGCCAAAGAAAATTGTATGGTGGCTTCCCTTAATTTTGATCTTAAAAAAAAATAAAAAAAAAAGACCACAGCGAACTCGCTCAAACCTGAAATCTTCAAGTTTTAAGTCAATCGGACCAGTGGTTAAAGTTGCAGGTGCGTTTACAGCATGACAGACAAATATCCAAAACTTTTCATATATTCTATACTAGCAGTTGCCCGCGACTTCGTCCGTCTCTCCCTCGTGCCCCGGCCAGAGGTGCGTCTGAATTTGATTGCAAAGTTATTTTAAAATTGTGTATTAGTCGACTCGCCCTAATTCAAAATTCTTCTTAACTCCAAGCCTTCAAACATGTATTACTTTCCCCGTTTTAGTAGGTTAGACTTTTAACTGAAGCTTTGCGATTATTATTCGCAGCGAAACTTTGTATAGCTTAAAGCCTTCCTGGATAATTGGACTATTCAACACAAAAAGAATTTTTCAATTTGATTAAGCAGTTCCTGAGATCAGCGCGTTAAAAAAAAAAAATACTTTCTTGCCGTTTTTTTTTCCACATTTTACACTGATTCTTCGCTCCTATTGGTCGTAGCTTAATGTTATGTAGCCTAAAACCTTCCTCGACTATCCAACTCAATTACAATTCGAACCAGTAGTTTCTGAGATGAGCGCGTTCGAACAAACAAACAAACTCTTCAGCTTTATATATTAGTATAGATGTCGGAAGTAAAAATGAGCGAACTAGATCCATCCCCCCCCATAGCGAAAAGCTATCTACGCCACTGATAGCAGGACGGGGATGATGAGGGTCTTGTAGAGCGTCACCTCAGTTGTTCGGGAGAGGGCTTTACTGCTCAATTGCCTTCTTAGCCCGAAGAAATAGCGATTAGCAAGAGTTATTCTTCTTCTGATCTAGGCGTTGATGTCATTGTCCGAGTTGATACCGGAGCCAAGTTATACAAAGTCCCTAACTACCTCGAAATTATAAGCGTCTATCGTAACGCTTTGTCCAAGACGTCGGTGTTGGGTGTCCTTTTTCGATGACAGCATATACTTTTTTTTGCCCTCATTGACCGTTAAACCCATTTTTTCAGCCTCTGTCTCGCAAAAGCACTGTTTGACATCACGCTGCGTTCTCGTAATGATATCAGTGTCATCAACGTACGCGAGTAGTTGCCCAGACTTCTGGAAGATAATGCCTCTAGTGTTGACGCGGGAGTTCTGCACTATTCGTTCCAGCATGATGTAAAAGAAGTCGCATGACAGTGTTTCTCCTTATTTTAAGCCTTTTTTGACATCGAAGGCGTCGGTGAAGTCGTTACCGACTATAATGGAGCAGAGTGAGTTCTATATTGTCATCCTGCTCAGACGAATGAGTTTTGTAGGGGTGCCAAAACTGGACATGGCTTTATACAGTTCTTCTCTATAGATGCTGTCATAATCGATTAAAAGATCGTAGGTGTCGATTTGGAGTTCTTTCCAGAATCTGCCATAATGAAGAATTCTTCTTCTTCCTCGGTCCCTACGATCGTTGACAATGACACTCAAGTAAGTGGCATATTATCCTAAAGGCAAACTAGGCACGTGTCTAGGGGCGCGACAACAAAGGGGCGCTCGGCCGCAGTAATTCTTACAAGTGGCAAATAATGTGAGTTCATATACGTGGTTGTTAAAATAACAAACTTGTGAACTCGAATTGCTCTTGCATCTTCTGTTAAAATAAAAATCGGTCCTGATCAATTACTCTTACAGTAGGTACAGAATCAACTCGGTTTGCAAACTCGGAAATCGGCTTTCTTCTATTTTTGTATGCGTTTTTGAATAAATATTGATTTTACTTATTGTAGGGGCAAATAATCAAATGGTCGAAGTTCATCAGTGTCGACGGATGTAAAACCTAATTTTTCTGCTTTTTAAGTTCTTTCTACATTGATTTTGAGGGCAATCCGATTTGAGAACCGATTTGCCACTCGTTTTGCATAAGAACCAAGTCGAGTTAACTTGGTTTACAAAATTTACTTTGGGGCAATACTAATAGATCTCATGTTAACTAAGTCTCTTTTTCTTTAGCCCCTATTTCAACGCCTTTTCTTTAGGCGCGATGCAGCGATTTCGATCAAACTATAGTACGAGATATTTCCATATAGGGGCGCCAGTGATATGCTTGCCTTTGGCGCCCTCAACCTTTAATCCGCCACTGACTCCAGTTGTTAGCTCTCTCGCGAAAGCTAACTTTTTTGCTAGGCAGTTCGCCACCAACTCTTTATTGCCAGAGAGTGTCATGACTCCTCCAGTTCTTGAGCATGTGAATGATTCCATGGAACAAATCTTCTTCCGCACTCGTGCTGTGGCAAAAGTCCTAAAAGATCTCAACGTACATAAATCTGGTCCAGATGGTATCCCCGCTATTTGAAGAGGTGTTCTTCCACGCTGGCAAAACCCTTCCATCTATCCTATTCTTCTGGGCTCGTTCCGAGCAGTTGGAAAACAGCAGATTAACCATCAGTTCAAGAAATATCTCGAAGACCCAACCTATGCGATGTCGCCAAATATTCCGCAAGATATTTGGGTTTCTTCAGACGGTGCAAGAGATTCTTCTCCCCGTCTGATCTGGCTACTATCTATAAGACCTACATATATCCGTCCAAAGCTTAAGTACAGCTCTCATCTCTGGGCTAGTGCTCCAGCTACATACTTAAGCCTCTTGGATGGTATTCAAAAAAGAGCTCTACGAATGATCGTCGTAACGTTTCATGTCTCACCCTATTCTATCGTTACTTCTATGGTAAGTGCTCTAGAGAAATAGCCAGTTGCATTCCTCCCCTCAAACAATTCGCCCGTAATACTCGTGCTTCTAGGAATGGCCATCAGTTTACCTTCGAGCCCAACTTCGGACGTACTCTCAAGTATAGAGAATCATTTTTTAGCCGTACTACGCAAATGTGGAACTCTCTTCCACACTCTGTCTTTCCCAATCATTACAATGTTCAAGAATTCAAGACCAACGTACACCGTCCTTTCCAACCCCTTCCCTTATTCCTAATTCACTCACTATGTCTCTGGCATAAAAAGGGTATAAAGGGTTCTTTCGAAGAAATCGTATGCGAGTGAACAAAACTGGTGGAAACAGCAATAAAGAGCCTTACAAATTTTGTAAGCACTGTTAAGTAAATAGTAATAGATTGTAAGGTATCAACCTATTTGGAATTTTAACTAAAAAGTAAAATGCAAATACATTTTCCATGCGCACAGTGTTCCTCATATTTTTATAAATTCATTTTTAATGATCGCTGAGTTTTCTAATTGAATTCGTTAGTATGTGCCAAGAGAATATAGCAGAGTGTTGTATTTACTAGAGCTTGTCCACTATTTTATATAAATTTAGCTTACAACACTTACATCGCACAGTGTGCAATTTTCGCAATCTAGCGGAACTTTATTCGTTGAGTGTTTAATTGGAGTGTTATTGATATAAAACTGTTAGATTATGGAATAATATGTTGTTTTTTGAGATTTAGAAGCTTACTTGAAAATATTGAAAAATATGCAAAGTCAAAAATAGGGTATTCAATACCCCTCCCCCCCTCATCTCTGAAACGACTGGGCCTGGCATTTTGAAACAAAAAATTAAAAATAGTTCCATATGTATAGAGTACAATAAAAATAAAAATAAATCACAAAATGATTCAAATAGGAGAACTTCGAATATTTACACTGAGATGAAAACGAAACCCTAATAAGATCACTTCGTTTTTTGTGCGTTCATCTTTCAAAAACGATTTTTTAGAAACTGCTAAGCCGATTGTAATGAAATTTGGTACGCATGTTCTATAATGTAATTATGATGCAAAAATTTTGTTTTCATGTTTGTATGATGAATAGTTTTTGAGTAATTCAAGAAAAAAATAAAAAAAGAACACGAAAATATAGGTCTCTTAAAAAAAAAATTTTGTTTGGGTGGGCAAGAAAAGTAAATGAATTCTAACACAGAATATACAAACGGAGATTTTAAGCCCAAAAGCACGATGGATACACGTGGATACATTTTTAAAACACTTCACAAAGTTTCAGAACAAAATAAAAATCAACACTGTTAAGGTCTTCAAACAAACGATTTTTTATTTTTTTATTTGTTAGTGTAAAAAAAAAATAACTTGCGCTGAGAAGTTCTTAAATACCACCAAAAATAAATAAAATAAATTGAATATGGACAACTATCATTACACTTGACCACGCTGTTACAAACTTGACACAAGAAAAGCAATGAGATTTAATTTTTTTTTCACTTGCAACAAGCTAATGTTTGTGATCCTGTTGAACGGTAAATACAATTATTTTTCTGTTTTTGTTTTTGCCATTTGATGGCCGGATGTTTTACCTTTCATATGATACCAATTTTGTTGCATTTGAAAGAATTTTTTTTTACATTAAAGTTCCGCTAGATTGCGAAAATTGCACACTGTGCATCGCCTGCATTACAACCCACACTAAAGCCGATCGGTTGCCAAAGAATTTCACTTTGCCAACTCGCTATAATAATTTCCATTAATCGGTCGTTAACATTTGGTAAAAAAAAACGTACAGAAGCTTGTTTCGTTCAATTAAGACTACTTGAAGAAGCTTTCTGATTTGGCGACTTTTGAAGGTTAACGCTTAAACAATTGTTATAATTTTATCTGCGGGTGGTACGTCTCATTGCCATCAAAGATAAAGTAATGTACTGTAGACAGTTTTAAATACTATCTTTAATTACCAAACAATTAAAATGTAATTTTATTTTTTCGATTTGAACGCATCGGTTCACACGAAATCGCTTATAGACGGTTTATTTTTTGTTATAACGGCTGAACTCCGCGGCTGCATTTTCAAGAAAGAAACTTATGCAAAAAAAAATATAAATAAAAATACTTCGTGGTTGATTTCCCATTGGTTTCGTCAACCGAAGATGATGGAAGGTTCTTCGTTGGTTTAAAACGCTGTGCGTGGCTTACGAGCGTGACATATCTTCGTTTATGGCTCAGCTAAATAATGGATTGAGTGTGTTTACAGCTGAAGAATGCACATCTTCAAATGTCTGCTTTAGATAGTCGAATGAGTTCGAATTGGACTTAGTTTAATAATGAAAGAATAATAAAATCAGACACACGTCTTGTTTTATAAGCTAAGGTTTAGAAGCTCCACCAGTGCATAGCTGCATCTAGCAGCTGTCAGCTTTGCTTTGGAAAGTTACACCATAGTGATTTTTTTGGCATATGCTTCTTCAGGAGTTGCTATAATTTTCTCTTCAAAATCTCTACATATGCCCGAATTCTTAGGATTTTTCAACAAATTTGTACAAAACGCTCAAACTGTATGTCGTGAATAAAGCATACTTAGAAAACTGTGGATATTTTCGAAAATTCTGATTTTAGTTTAACTATTCGTCAACATTATGGCAACTTCTTCAGCATTTGAATGTCATTTGGCTTGGGTAAATTTGTGCATTGGCTTGAATCCCTTTAACTTGTTGAATTCTTTTCAACCCTGCTATTAGCCACAATGATAATTTTCAATAGCGCAAAATTTTAAACGTTTTAGTACGATACTAAATCAAATTTAGCATGATACTAGGCTAAAGTGACGTTTCTGTAAATTTTAAAGCGTTTTAGTATCACATTAGGAATTTAGTATGATGCTAAAGTTAAAATCATGAAATTGCGGTTTTAAATTTTTAGTGTCATACTAGTCTTTGGGATTTTGTTGTCATGCAATTTTTCTCAATTGGTGTATTTCTATTACTTAGGCCTCGGCCACGCAGTAAGCGGGCGAGTGGCTAAGCGGCTGAGCGGCTAGCGGCTGAGCGGCTAGCGGCTGAGCGGCTAGCGGCTGAGCGGCAGCTCTAAGCGACGACGTATGGCCAGGCACTGAGCGACTGCTTTTGAGCGATTAGTAGTTAAAATGCCGTTGTCAAGAACAGTTCGCCGTATTTTACTGTCGGAAAATCGTTTGTATGTATACAAATTACTTAAACGTATAAAAAAAAGAAGACGATTTGGTGTTCATCCGATTAACCAATTAAGATCGGAGTTTGGAGAATTTAGTCATTTATTTTTGAATCTACGAAAATTTCCAGATAGATTCTGGCAATATCTACGTATGTCTATCGAATCTTTTGATTTGCTGCTTGAAAAAGTGCGTCCTAGATTAATAAAACAAAGAATTGCTATTTCTCCAGAGCAGAGATTGGCTTTAACTTTAAGGTATGTACATTTATTGTTACACTAGCTGACCCTGCAGACTTCGTACTGCCCCAATCGATAATCGATAACCCTCTTCCTCTATCGTTTGCATTGTTTTTTTGTTAATTCGTATGTATGGATCCGTCTTTAAACAAATAAGCGATATCAAAAAAACAAAACAAAATGGTAAGTATACGCCCCGTTGCCTGCGGTTTGTAAAACGCGAATCATTTCGGTTTCACTTCGCTCCTCATGTTGCTGTTGTGTAAACATTTCGAGTTCTTCGACCCTAATTGTTGCGTATAACACATTTACCATGATATTGAATGGAAAAATGATTTTTTATGATTGCTCTGAGAGTTACTGTTATGGAGCAATACAGCAAAATAATTTTTTTACATTAAAAATATCAGTGTTCCAAAAAAAAAAAATTACCAAAATCACGAATTCTCTATTTTCCCATTGTTTAAAACCCATTCAAAATTTGACTTGGGATTTTCTTGCTCTTCTGGAGTTTTCCATTTTGCCACTCATTTTACCACAACTAATGCATTTCATATGAAAGAGTGTTTTTGAGATTTTTGTTTAGCCCATTTTTTTTTGCATTTCAAATTTTCCATTTTTCCAATTTTTTGTTTACTTTTTCTTGCTTTCCAGATCCCCATCACAAATTTTCCAGTTTCCCTTTGTAAACCAATGAGTTTTCCGAGTTCCTTTCGAAAACCCATTTTGAAATTTTCCAGTTTTCCATTTGAAATTTTCCAGTTTTCCATTTGAAAATCAATGCATCCACAATTTCATGCAATTTCCCACTTGAAAACCAATGAGTTTTCCGAGTTTTTCATCAAGAACTTTCTATTTTTCCATTCGAAAACCCATTTTGAACCAAAAAATTCCAAGCAAAAAATATCTAATTTCCGACCTTTGTTTGGTTTTTCCAGTTTTCCCACTCTTCCATGAGGTTTTTCCAATTTTTTTTTCACAGAAATCATCACTGAATGTAACAGTATGAACAGTAGATAATGCGACAGTAGATTAATTAATATTAGCATATACCTACATATTTTTTCGTTAAGATTCAATACT
Source organism: Sphaerophoria taeniata (assembly GCA_943590905.1). Lineage (NCBI taxonomy): Eukaryota > Metazoa > Arthropoda > Insecta > Diptera > Syrphidae > Sphaerophoria > Sphaerophoria taeniata. The sequence goes on along the minus strand of OX016540.1, from coordinate 15,742,568 downwards.
TGCCGCTCAGAACATTACTAAAAACAGGTTTGGTTGCTGAGCGGCGCCGCTTAGCCGCTCAGGATTTTGTTTCGCGGCTCGCTCATAACGTGGCCGCTTCTATGTGATTTCATATGTTTTATATTTTTTTTTCCGCTCAGCCGCTCGCCCGCTTACTGCGTGGCCGAGGCCTTAGCCTTCAAGGAAAGCATTTCTTTAAAATAACTTTTTAAACTTATTTTATGTCTTGACAATTGAAGTATTTGAAAAAGACACGAAAATGGTTTTTCTGTCATTTTGTATCTACTTTCCTTGTTGTTGGGTTTTGAGCGTATAGGAGATTTTAATGATTAAAACAATGCCCTGTAACTCCAAACCAAGGTATTGTCGCTACCTGTACAGGGCATTGGCAAAAAAAAAAAAATGTTTTTAAGTCTAGTTGTTTAAGACTAGTTGTTAAGTTAATTTCTAAGTCAAGCTTGTATTAAGCTAATAATAAATAAATAAAATTGGCATGTAGGGGAGCATGAGGCAAAATTGGGTAGGTATACCACATTACTCTTTCTTCCGTAGCTGTGAGGACCAGGATGAAAAAGAAACAGTCCCACACTTTCTATGCCATTGTCCGGCCTTGACTAGGAAAAGAAAACTCTACTAAGGTAAAGAATTCTTCAAAGGTATTGAGGAACTCTCAGAATTCAAGATCAAAGACATGATCTCATACCTCAATAACACAAAGTGGCTTTAGCGCTCTCCCCCCCCCCCCCCTTATTCCCTCTCACTAAATGGCACTATGAGGATAATGGTAGGAGAAAATACAACATTATATATAAGATTGTACGTGCGGAACATGCATCATCCATAACCCATTTTCAAATCTATTTAGAATGTCACGAGGTATGGTATCAGAATGGCGCACTCAGCACTAATTGTATCCTACGCGAAATTAGGATAGCTATTTCTACCTACCTACCTATGCCCTGTAACAAATAAATAATTATTGCTTTCTGCTTTACAAAATATAAAGTTAAGCCTTGACACGATTTTTGATACCAAAAATTAATTATTGCTCTGAGTGTCAGTTCAAAGTTTATTTTCTTTTTCGTGTCGTAGCATCAACTATATCAGCGATATTCATATTCTTATTGCTTGAATACACAAATTTTCAAATTTTCTTCTTTTAATTTATTCTCAATGTGACATTTGAAAAATGACAACTGTATTTATTTCTTGAAAGCTTTGTTTGTTTAGTGTTTTTGAACGAACTGTCACTTTTTAGCTGAGTTCATTTAGTATTTCTTAATAAAATGGTTTTAGTGTGATACTAGTTATCAGTTTATTAAAAAATGTTTAATATGCTCGAAAAAATTTAGCACGATGCTTAAGTTAACGCGATGCTAACTAGTATCGCATTAAATCCTTAATAGAAGGTGGACTTAAATTTTGAGCTAATGGCGCAAAATTATAGTCCGGTAATGAACGATTTTAGTGTGATACTAGCTTAAAATGACGTTTGAGTCACGTCTGAAACGTCATTTTAAGCTAGTATCATACTAAAATCGTTCATTAGCGGACTATAATTTTGCGCTAATGTCTTTAACTTTTGGTAATAACGCTTCAAGCGGATACTTTAACATCATGTTCCTTTGAGTTAACAATTGATCTTATTGCATTGGTATTTACTGCTAACTTTCATATATGATCACCAAATTCTTGCTATAAAGCAATGGAATCTGTCTGTCGGTCCTATAATCTAAAGGGTTTTTTTTCGAGGTATAGAACTTTAAGTTGGCATTACTTTTCAACACAGCGACCGATTTAACAGCTGTTAAGTGATTTATTCTCATTTTGGTTTGGCAATTCATCATAAATAGACTCACGCTTGAACAACGTTTGCAAATTGTGCAATTTTATTTCGAAAATAATGGTTCTGTGCGGAATACGTATCGCGCACTACGTCCATTTTTTCGTCTACAAAATCGTCCATCAGAGCAGTTTATTCGATTAACCATGGAACGTATTCCCACCACGTTTACTCTAATTGATAACTATCATCCCCAGAGACGCCGTAAGCTGCGTCAGGAAAAACTATTGCTACTGTAGAGCGTATCATTGAGAAAGACCCGAATAAGTCCATCCGCCATCGAGCACAGGTGTAGATCGGTATAGAGCCATGATTACAAACTTTTTCATTCCTGAATTGAACAATCATGATGTCCAGGAGCTGTGGTTCCAACAAGACGGCGCAACATGTCACATAGCTAGTGCCACAATCGATTTATTGAAAGACACGTTTGGTGACCGCCTAATTTCACGTTTTGGACCTGTGAATTGGCCTCCAAGATCTTGTGAATTAAAACCGCTAGACTATTTTCTGTGGGGCTATGTAAATTCATTGGACTATACAGATAAGCCACAAACGCTTGACCATTTGGAAGACAACATTCGCCGTGTTATTGCCGATATACGGCCACAAAAGTTGGAAAAAGTCATCGAAAATTGGACGTCCAGATTGGACTGCATCCGAGCCAGCCGTGGCAGTCATATGCCAGAAATCATATTTAAAATGTAATGCCACAAGATTATCTTTCCAATAAATAAAAAATCATGTCAATCGAATATTCTATCGTTGCTTTATTACAATTTAAAGTTCTACACCTCTAAAAAAAAACACCCTTTATAATTTCAAAGATTGCATAATTATTTTTTGCAACTTTTCTTTATATCATCAAAATAGGCACATGTAAATCCACCATTACGTCAAAAGTCAGTACAAATATTTTTGAACAGAACCGTAAAACATGTCATTCTGAACACACCCACCTTTACCCGGCGAATTCAATCATACTTTTTTTTGAGCGAAACAAAAAACAACCCGTTTCGTGAACAAAAAATCCCAACAACCACAGCGAATTCACACACAAAATCTCTAACTGCCGAACGAAAAAACTCCATCCATCTCGCTCGCACTTGCAGACATTTTTTGAAAGGTCGCAAGTGGCCAGGTTCTTGTCGCCGTCGTCGTCCAAATCCGCATGTTAATTTCGCGGAGAGTTTTCTTTTTATTTTTTCTTCCAAATTGAAATTTCATCAAGATAAATTTCATACCAAATTCCCATCAATTCAACAAATAGAAAAGTAAAATTGAAGCATATCCAACAACATGGCCGATTTAGATGATTTTTTCGCAAAGAAAGATCGTAAGAAGTCGAAAACTAAAAAATTCCTAACAGCCGATGAGTTGGTGAAGAATTTGGAAGACACGTCAAAACGTGAGCCACCAAAGCCTAAAAAGGAACCAACTCCAGTTGTTGCAGCCGCACCAGCCGGCGATGCACTCAACAATGGTGGTGATGAAAACAATGAGAATTCTGTCACCTCGGAGCAGGTAAGATTTTAGAGGCGTAAAATTGTGTCAATGGATTTTATTGAATATTGTATGAAAAAAAAATCAAAGGTCATTGAAGCCGTTGCTCCAGTTGTCGAAGAGGAATGGAAAGAAATCGAAGTTGAGCGAAAGGATTACAGCGGACTCAAGATTGGCCAACTCACAATCAACGATGACGAGCTGAATCAGCGCGAGGACGCTGACAACTACGATGAGGACGATAATGAGGGCAACGAGAATAACCAGTACGAAGGGCAGAAGGGCAATTTCCCCTGGAAGAAGGTCATACCGGCCGAGGAAGTTACACAAATTCCAATGCCCACTGGGCCGACGGCGACAGCATCTTCAGTTTACATCTCGCCGGCTCTTCGGAACAGTGTAAGTGCAAATAAAGGACGGGGGTTGCAAATGGGCGAGGTCTGGAATGTTGTGTGGTGTAACATGATTTTTGTTTACACTGCGAGTTCGTTGCACACTCAACAAATGCATCGTCGTCAATTTAATTTCATACACAAAGAACTCGATCGAATAAACATTTTCTTTCTCTTCTGCAGCAAAACATTTCGGCACTTCGTATGAATAAGCTACGCAAAGGCGTTGCTCCAGATATTACAAACGAAGATTACTTCCCAACTCTGGGCGCTGCCCGACCCGAAGAACAAAAGAAAAAGAAGAACGAACCTGCATTTGAAGAAGTTCGACATGGCGGCCGTATGCAGCGAGTACAAGAGCAAACTGCAGCCCCAGTCTCGTTAGGAAATCGTTTTAAGTCTCTTGATGATGACGATAGCTAGACTATTACAAAACGAATTGAAAAGCCATCCCAACACTTAAATCTAATTGCAAAATATTTTTCTAACTTTGTTTCGAGAACGAGAAGAAAATAAAGAAACAACAAAACAAAACTACAATTGAAACGATAATCGCTAAATCATAAATAAACCTAAAGGCTGTGGTGCTGCTGCGCTGCTTTTGTGCTCCTCCCCAACTCCCCAGCTTGACGAATTGATCAAAAAATCCTTATTCCCTCAGCTGGTTACCTCTGTTGTCCGTTTGCTGCTTCTCAAGATTCCACGATTTGTTTTACATTTTTTTTCTCTCTTAAGAAATTATATATTGATTTAATTTTACAAACAAATTTGAATGAATTTATTTTGTGTTTTTTTATTTTTATTGCTGCTATATCATGTGTGCGTTTGCGATGTTCTTGAAATTATTTTTTGTCTTAATCGAGAAGAACACAAACACAATAATCGTTCGTTCAAAATAGAGTTTAAAATTTAATATGAAATAAAACGAATTATGTAAGATCAAAGGCAGAAAAGTTATCATTCCATACAGAGCGACGTTATTCCGGTCCGGGCGCGCTAGGAGCAACAAGATCTTGCTTTCCGTTCGTCATTTCAAGTTCAAGAGGTTCTACTTTACGGGCAATATATTCTTTTCGATTGTGATTCTAGGTGGTGGCGTTATAAAGGCCACCTGAGTCGATTACCGTTCACCAAACCTTTCTGGAATCAAGTCTGTCCTGGATTCATAAGCTCACTTTGAGTCAAAATACTTGCAAAACTTTTCGTTTGGCTAAAAAAAATATATTTTCTATTTATCCTTAAGATTAAACAAACTTATTGCACGTTGATATTGCTGGTTCTCATAGTTCACAGCCATTTCACTCAACAACTGCTCTCTGGGCATATCTTCGTCAACGCTGTAATGAACACAAGGTTTTTATTAGAAACCAAGATCGCTCTTTAAATTAATATATTCTGTGCGCTTGGACCTTTCACAGTATCGTACTTCTTCACTATCGGAATACGAAGTCAATAGCTTCCGGGCGAGTAACACCTCTGGAAAATCACGCACCAAATACAACCAACATGGAATAATTGTTCTGAAATTCAGGTTCATTAGATTACCACACCAAGTGGCCAAAGTATGATAACAAATTACCCATCGCTCGTTCGAATGTCTTGAATCTCCCGATCATAGTGATTGGGATAATCTTCTAAAATGTCCAACTTTCCAAACATCGATTCATCAACCTCATAGATTTCCCCACGAATATTATTGCCAGTGCCTTTTTTGTCTAGCAGAAATGGAATGTTATAGCGTGTCGCTATGACCAGTGGAAATTTCTCAACTGTTTGACCGGTGGAAATGAATTTGGCAACTCCATTGCTTGCATTTGTTAGCCAATAGTGGTTTGGTTGGGATTTCTTGAGAGTTCCATAGACAAAAACTCGGATTGGGTTTAAAGTGGACATGATTTGGAGGCCTCCAATTTCAAAGATTTTCTTGTTTACTTTCTCTCTTATCAGTACACGGACTTTTTCTTGATTTTTTGACATTCGGTTGACATTTTTTTAAGTGCTGCCAGAATATAATATTTTTCAATTCAACTTACTGGTTGAACATGGGTTCAAATTGGGTTAACCGAGTTGAGATGGGTTAAGTTTATTGGGATCTTTCATGAGTGTGTTTCCCCGTTAATCATTTTGTTAAATTGTATTTTGCAAATCGCTGGTTCTACGGAAGGACCTCGTAAGAAGAAAAAATCAGTTTTTGGAAATTAGGCTCAAAAAATGCACAAAAATCAGAGCCACCTTTTGGCATTTTTGGTTAAATGTGTTTGTTCTAAAATTTTTTAGAAAACTTGAAAATACAAAACCTCGAAAAAAAAATTTTGTGAAATGAAAATACAGTACCTCGTTAGTCTCAAAAGGGAGATTTTGAGGCGTTTTTTTCTGTGAAGATTTAATCGAACAATATTAAACTTAATTATTCAAATTAGTGTTTTTTGGTTTGTATTTATTCTCAGGCAAACAATGAGATATAAATTTTTTGAAAATATTTTATAATAAATTAGCTACAAGGAATATAAGTTGAGGCAAATACATACGAGGTCCTTTCGGTGTTTTAGTTTCAGAAAATTTTTGAAACATACGAGGTACTGTAAAAACAGTTTTTTAGTGATTGTGGAAAACACCCCAAAAGTTCTAACGAGGTCCTTCCGTAGAACCAGCGAAATGCATATTGAAGGACCACGAAAGCATGCAGTCACTTAAAAAGAGAATACTAATAGCGTTTTCTTTTGGTAATCCGGAATTGTACACAGAACTGTCCGATTCCGAATTCCAAACGAACAGGCAAACACATTTTTTTGCTTCTAAAGGGTTGAATGGTTGTGTATTTGTGAAACCTCCATATGAAGAATTGCAGATGACATGACATTGTTTTTAATTTCTTTATTTGTAAACATGGCAGCGAGTACGTATATGCGAGTGTGTGCATGTATGCGTGATTCTGGGCCGGAATCATGTAACGCGATAGTTGATTATCAAAAATTATTTATCGTTTTTGATTATCAACTTTACTTTGCTCCATGTAAGCTGATCAAAAAAAAACTTTGATTTGTTGGCATTATGCCCAAAACAGATGTGCAGAATTTCTGCACGCAGCGCTGCATGCAGCGCTTCAAGCAAAACAGATGTGCAGAAATTCTGCCAAGTTTTTTCAAGACAAAAACGACAACTGCCAAAATTTGATTGATTTGGTTGTTTTTTGTGTAATAAAATTTGAAAATAGTCATCAGGAAAAATAAATTTATTCAAAAGGAATTCAAAAAAAGAACAAAAAGAAACTAAAGTGAGTAAAGCTTGATGGACATGGGACAAGACCTAACAATAATAAATTATTATTCATTGGTTGCCTACCATTTGGCGTTTTTCGTTTATGTTTTATTATTATCTATTGGTTGCCTACCATTAGGCGTTTTTTCGTTTAGGTATATGTTTATTGTAATTAGTTTAATGTATTCAACTTTTTGTATACAAAAGCAAAATGAGTCTTGGACAATTTTTTTTGCATTAATAAATATTTTCATGCGGACATGTTTTTTGTTTCTCTTTAAATGATACTAAAAAACGGAATGATTTGTTGAAAACCGCGATTTGTCAATCAAGGTGAAAAAAGTGAACGTTATGACGGATTCTTTATTTAGAATTAAGGGGAATCCGTTAAGCCAATTTGAACATTCAACCAACTCCTGTCCATTTTAAACTGTATTTAAACATTTATGCGACAGTGCACGAAGGTTTGCCGTTGTCACCGTTGTTCATACCATACACTTTTGCAGTAAAAGACAAAATTTCACAAGCAATTTGCTGAAAAAGCTTTGAAATGCAAGACAGTTAAGATATAGGCATTTAATTACTCGTAATAGTGTATCGAACACAATCAAACGGTGGCAAAATGAAAGGGGGATGGGTGAGTGGGCAGTGAGGAGGAAGAGGAAAGGGAAGGGGAAGGATCGCTATAATATGTGAAAATAACAACTAAATATTTTCAGCTAAAAATGAATATTACAAGAAAAGAAGAGGGCATGATTATTCTCCTTGCTGTTTATGAAAAGTACCTAAAAGTGTTGAATGCGTATCGTGAATGCAAATTGAATTCGTCAAGGCCATGGACACGATTCATTTATTCAGAAAATGAAAGGCAGTTGTACGGTTTCTTTCAAAAATTGTTCACTGTAATCAAATCTGAAGATCACGATGAGTTCAGAAAGGCAACGCGAATGGGAGTAAAGGAGTTTAATTTACTAACAAGACTCCTGTATAGTAAATTACAGAAACAAAATTTCATTCGGAAGTCAATTGTACCCGAATGTCGCTTGGCTATAACTTAAGTGTAAGTATTATGTAGGTTCGGATATGTTCGAAACATTAAAACTTATCTACGCTTTGCAACAAAAAACGAAATTACTTCTTTCAAATCACTCTCAAATTATTCATTTAACACTTTGGCTTTACACCGTAAACCTCATCTCGTCTCCCTTCAGATCAACTCCAGAATAATAATGTAACACACAAGTTCGAAGAACTGGTCAAACACAATCAACAATATAACACAGATTTTGTCAAAATGCAATGTGATTTTATTTGTATCCAATTGATGATTATAAATGATGATGACACACTGTGGCTTAAGAGTACTTCCTTTTTAATACATGGTTTGAAAGAAATCAGACAGGATTTTAACCCACACACATAACTACTACACCACGGACACTACGAAAAGACAAACACACATTGAAAATGAACAAACAAATTTTACTTTCCTTTTTTCCTTTTTCAGATTTTTAGCCCACGGAGTTTGTCGCCAAATGTTGGCTTGGTCGTTTCGGGTAGGTGTTTCTACAATCGCAGATATTATCCTTGAAACGACCGAAATAATTTTACACGTATTTAGAAAGTGTCAACAATGTGTCACTTGATTTTTTTCTTTGAAAAAAGAAATTCTTCATTTCAATTGCAAAGTATAAAATGAATAAACACTGAAGATAAATCGAAGCTTTTATCCGTCCGGACGCTCGGAGAGGATATTTTGCATATGTATGCTCTTCGAGTAGGAGAAGAAAAGGTTTAATGGACCGCAAAGGGGCCTTAGAGCTGCCCTCTTAAAATAAATAAAAACAACAGAAACAAGCGAATAGGAATTACAATGTCTATAATTTCGAAAACGTACAATACATCTCATAAATAATACTAGAAGATTGAAAAAAAGTATAAAAATAGATAAATAGAAAACAAGAAAGGACAAAACATGCTTAAGACCCACAACTCATGCAGGCGTCTTTGTTCTCCAGCGAGCAAACCATCTCGGCGATTCTTTGTTCTCGCTCCGCTTGCTTCGGTGTCATCGGATTTGATCTGTGACCATTTTGTTCCTTAACGGGTGTCGTTGGAGTGGCTGCATCTGCAACACTGCCTCCGTTTTGTGTTCTAACTGCCGACGCCAGTCTAGTCTTGTCGACCGTGAATTGAATTGCATGAGCAGCTGGCTTCGTGCGGAAATAAATTCCCGTCTTTAGGCCAGCTTTCAAATCGAAGAAATGAATCGAAGTCAACTTGCCGTAATTTAGTTCGGCTACATGAATATCGAAGGATTGACTTTGGTCGATGATTCGAGTTGCGATTGCAGGCGTCCTTACACAGCATGTACGGTGTTCCGGTCTCGACCTGAGATTCGATGATGGCAAACCAGAAGACTTAAGCTATAATTGTTCGATTTGCGCGACCTTCCTTCTTATAGCGAGTGTAAAGCTTCGATTTTTTCACCCCAGACTTTGTGCAATCGGGAATATTAGTGCGGACACATAAGCGAATAATCTCCATCGGCCTTGACACGTTTCATAAACAAATCAGGGGTCCACAGGACTTCGAAATCATAGCACACTGCTTAACTGATTTGAAAATACCTTCAATCGAGGCTGCGACTAGGAAAAGGAAGCAAGAAGATAGTTGTGGTCGCTTTGTGGCAGCAGCGAAAAGAGTGGGCGAGGCATGGGTAAAATACCGCTCACAAATCAGATTGTATGTATCAATTGCGGCATCGATATCTTCGCCGTGAATTCCAACAGCTACCAGCATCAACATTATGTTGCGGACGCTCGGCAAGTTTTCAATTTATCTTCAGCAATGTCTTTATTTAGTAAGAAGCATAGGTTTAGATTTTCACTGCTAGTTTGGGTAGGTCAACATAGTAGATGGTCTCGAAGATCTGTTAAGTAGCTGGGCGCCTTCACTTCCTAACGGATGACGCATCAGCCAAACCTTGGACTCCAATTCCAATTGCACGATGTCGCATATTGGACTTCTTAAGGCCCCGACCCATCGAATCCGTTTTATCCGTTCCGGCAACGCATCCGTGTACGTTGCCGGATGCGATGAATTTGAGGTGACCCAATGAATACGTTGACGTTTTTGACAGTTGTTGTCAAAACAAGTTGCAGATTTGTGAATTATTAAGTTGAGTGGACACATTCTTATAATTTTGTGAAGTAAAAGTACTTTTATTCTTGTGTTTGATTTGCAACTTAATAAAAAAAAGCAAAAAATGTTCTTGTTAATATAGCCTGACCAATTCTAAGTCGGCAATCTAAACTAGTGTTTAAGATAATCTTAAGTATAATTATAAATGAATTCTGATTGTAATCAAAAGAAAACCTCAATAAAAATTAATACTACTACTGCAGCCGCCTTTACCAAATCCGTGTGGAGAGAAATTTGTTGATAATTTTTGTTGGTTTTGTATTTTCGCCTGCTAGTTTACTTTTTACCCAAACCTAGAAAAAAAATATAATGGTGACAGTCGCATATCTACTTCTGTAGCTAAAGCGAGAAACAGATTGAACCAGCAACAGCAACAGCACCAGCAACAGCGGCGGCCATTGTTTTAGAACCTATGTATTTTAATCGTCCGACACAGAATAAACCAGCACCAGCAACGTCAACAGCAACGTTTGGTCAAAGTCCTAAATTTTCTGTTGCTGGTCCATTGCTGACAACTTTCAATGTACAAAATTCAGAGGCACCAAACAACAAAAAATAAAACAAACATGAAAACAAGGAGAACGAAATGTCAAAACAGATGAAATGACGTCGCTGGTGCTGGTGGCAATGTGTTTGGAAAATTTTTGCTGGCCAGCGTGCTGTTTGCTGTTGACGGTGCTGGTGCTGTTGCTGGTTCAATCTGTTTCACGCATAAATCAATTCCAGAAACCAACAAAATTGACCATTATATTGCCGCTCCCTTTATCCCTATCCACTGTTTATTATATTTTGTTTTCTGTCACTTTCATCGCATCTGCCGGAGGGGAAAAGTTAAAAGTTCGGCTACTTTGCCCGTTGCGTTCACCGCATGCGTTGCTTATGGGCAGCATCCCATAACAACGTGTGTGTTTAATCCAGCTGTCAGTGCAATACGTCGACGCAACGGATGAAACGGATTCTATGGGTCGGGGCCTTAAGAGCCTGTGTATTTTTGATTTTGCTGCGCATCTGTTTTGCCCTTTTACTGTTTTCGGAGAAAAAAATTTCGTCCGTTTTGACATTTTTCCTAACCCCGATTCAGACTGGGAATGAAATATTTTCTAAGGACCAGGTCACACTTTTCACTAATAAAAGTACACAAAGTCATTCTCCGCCACAAATGTTTGAGTTTGACATTTTTACTCCACCGTTGCTGTGGATTAGAAAAGGTATGTTCACGATTTACAGACAAAAATAAAATTTTGCAATCTTACACCTTTTTGTTGCACCGGATTTGGTTTATTATTTGATTTGTTTTTGCTTCAAACTTGTCAGATATTGTTTAAATGTATATTATAAGCATATACAATGTCAATATTTATTTGATTTTTTATTAAAACGACATAAATATTTGAAAACGACACCTAAATAGGTGTCGAATGAAATTATCGCAAATAACTGATTATCAATTTGATAATCAGCTTACATAGAGCTAAAACCCTGATTTTGATTATCAACTATCGCTTATCGCGTTACGTGATTCCAGCCCTGTTTTTGATTCTGATTTCAAATTCGGAATCGTTTTTCTGTTCTATTCAGAACAAGAACTGTCATCTTGTGCCAAGTGAACGAGTACAGAACTGTTCGGAACAGTTCCGGACGACCAAAAAAAAAAAACGCTATAAGAATGTAGACATCTTCAAAACTGCAGATTATAATAAACACGAAAAAGTTATAGCGTTATAAGCATACTAAATTGGCAATTTGCCAGATCCTGAAAAAGGGAGATCCTCTAAACTGCGGCAACTACAGAAGAATCAGTCTACATAACATCGCCTACAAGATCCTCTCTGCCGTAATATGTGAACGTATGAAGCCTTTTGTCAACAATTTGATTGGTCCTTATCAATGTGGCTTCAGGCCAGGAAAGTCGCTCATCGACCACATTTTCGGATTGCCGCAGATCCTGGAACCTATGAACTCCAAATCGATACCCACCACCTTTTCATCGATTTTAAAGCCGCGTATGACAGCATCTACAGAGACGAACTGTGTAAGGCTATGTATCCCTGCCAAGCTCGTTTGCCTGTGCACAATGACGAAGGAGAACTCACGTTCCACCATCAAGGTTGGCAACGAGCTTACGGAATCTTTCGATGTCAAAAAAGGATTCAGACAACTGTCGATGTCGTGCGATTTCTTTAACATCGTTCTTGAGAAGATAGAACAAAACTTCTCCGTCAACACCAGAGGCACTATTTTCCAAAAATCTGTTCAACTTCTCGCGTACGCCGATGATATTGATGTAATGGGAAGAACAAACAGCGTGATGTCAATGGCGCCTTTGTGAGAATTGAGGCAGAGGCGGCAAAAATGGGTTTAGCGGTAAATGCGGGAAAAATGAAGTATATGCTGTTTTCGAGAAAGGACACCCAACACCGACGGCTCGGACAGAACAACACAATAGACGCATACAACTTCGAGGTAGTAGAGGAGCTTGTCTACCTAGGCTCCGCTATTAACACGGGCAACAACAGCGCCGAGATCAGACGAAGAATAAATAACTCTTGCTAATCGCTGTTTCTTTGGGCTAAGAAAGCCATTGAGTGGAAAAGCACTCTTTCGAGCAACTAAGGTAAAACTGTATAACACCCTCCTCATCCCTGTCCTGCTGTATGGTGCAGAAGCGTGGACCTTGACAAAATCGGATGAATGTGCCTTAGGCTGTTTCGAAAGGAAAGTTCTTCGGGTCATCTTTGGCCCCGTGTGCATTGATGGTGAATGGCGAAGAAGATACAACAGCGAACTTTACGGGTTGTGCAACGACATGGACCTAGCCAGAAGGGTCAAGGTCCAGAGACTCAGGTGGCTCGGTCATTTAGAACGGATGGACACCAATGCACCGTCCCGGAAAGCCTTGGACACTATTCCCGAGCGACGTAGAAGGAGAGGAAGACCGCGACTCAGGTGGCGCACACAAGTGGAAGAGGAAGAGGACCTCAATCAACTTGGAGTGCAAAACTGGAGACAGCTAATTAGGCACCGAACTGGCTGGCGGAGACTATTGATTGAGGCCTAAGTCCACAACGGACTGTAACGCCACCTTAAGTTAGTAAGTAAGTAAATTGACAATCTGGAAGTAAAATAAAGCATGCTGAATGCGGATTGGGCAAAAGTGACAGTTCTGATTCTGAAAAGAAGAGAAATTCCCTTCTGATTTTAATAAAAGAAAGCTTTTTTTTAGACGCCATAAAAGTGTATTTACGAAATAAAATTTTTGTTGGTATTCGTATTATGGGAATCTAAAAATATCACCTATGGTGAGTTTTATCACTTTGTGCGCAACTGAGCTTTCTCACAGATCATATATGTCAATCTGGAACCTACTCACAACAATGGATGAACGTTTTATAAGTTCACGCATTGAGCTTTAAGAGCTGTTGCCGCTTTTTAATATTGCTTCAAGTTTTTGTAGTGTCCGTGGCGTAGAGGTTATGTGCGTTGATCGCCATGCAGAACGTTGTGGGTTCGAATCCAACTCGTGCCCATCTTTCACGGGAACTGCCTCTTTTGAAGAACTTCCAAGATTATCAAACTGTAATGAAAAAAGTGCTTCTCAGTTTTGCCGTTCGAAATCGGCGTTATATTGTAGGTCCCCGAAATTCTTGATACGCTCTCAGATAACTGTTGATGAGTATGAGCCGCTTAGGCCTTGGCTCTTCAAGAGCTGTCGCCCCGCTCTTTTTATTTGATTTCAAGTTTTTGACGGTTTTTCATTGCCTGACATTCTATAGGATAAAAACTGTTCTTTTAACCATTGAGATAACTTTTTACGTAACGTTTCCACATCAATGTTTACAAGAGGTATTGAAGTATATATATACCTGTGTTAAGTTGAAATGAGCTTCAACAGACTCGACTCCGCTCCTGCTTAAAAACCTAAGTTGAGGTTATTGATAAACTGTCTCACGTTTGTGTGGATGCAAATAATGATTTGAACACAAGCTAGGTATTTTATTTTTTCACTCGTGTTTCGTACGCCTTGTGCATTTTCTAACTAAAGGTACAAGTGAAAAAAAAAAAATATTCAATAATGTAATGATTTGAGAGACGCTAGCAGTTATCATCTCAACATCTTTCCAACTAAACTCCATCTGGAGTACTCAATTCAAATGACGAAAAACCTGGGTCAAAAATTCAACCCAAATCCAACTCGAGCTCACAGTTCTGCTTGTAAACGTGGTTACAATCGCATTGATGGCAAGAAAACTAAGCTTGTCGTTTCACAATTCATACAATAAGTTCACTGTCAATCCTTAGCGGTAATGATTTAATATGTACTCAATGTCATGTTCGGTGACCTATTCTGATACTGCGATCAGACTCTTTGATCTTTAGTTGCTTGCTCATTTCTTGAACTGTCTTATCTATTTTATGACACAGCAACAATCTTTTGATTTTATTTTTGTTTCCTCCCACTCAGTTGCCGTTTAAAATTGATGATAACAAAAAGAAGAAGAAAAATTCAATTTTCTGTCTCTTATCTTTTAAGAACTTGTAGTTTTTTTAGATGTTACAATTTTAATCTTTTAATCTTTTCATACTTTTATCACCTCTTGAAATCCTCAAATTACAGAGACAGACTTATAGAAATGAAAGGTACCTTTTCAACATTTCAAATATTCTTAGCTAATTATCTGTCTTTTAAACTGATGGTACCACTTGCTGATTAAATCAACAAACGTAGCAGTCTTCACAACAAAATTTTATTTTATTTTTAGACAAATTTGTGCGAACGTGCATACATACAAGTGTAGATATATACAAACAAAAACATGAAATATATTCTTGAATTGAATCAACACATTTTGTTTGCTTTTGATATAGACGCGCTAATGGAAAAAAAGTATCTTTTTATTTTTTTCAATCATACGTCTACAGTCGAAGATATCTTTATAAGAAATATTTATGTGCCATTTTGTTATCTTCTGCACGTCATATAATTTAAGGAATTAATCTTTGAGCAAAATATAAGTCCAAGCGCAGTTAACATTTTTACATTTCCATCCTCGATAAAATAAATATCAACGTCAAGAAAACTCACTTCCCAAACCAGTTTTCTTTAATGGCCTTCAACTGAACAAATGTAGGCTTTTTCCATTTTCATTATTCATCGATGGCTTGTATCTAGTTGGTTCATATCTCGAGACAACATCAATCGAAGATCAATTTACAATGGAAAATTACCATGGAGTTGAACCCAATCAACTTCAATATGTGCAGAAGCGTTGCATCCATAACGAACAAAATTGTCATTTCTCTAATTGATTTATAATTTAACAGCGATTTACAATTTTTGTCTAGCCATGTTCATTTTCATCTAAAAAATAGTTTAGCCTTCTTTCTGGTAATTTACCAGACGTCGTATACATTATGCACTGTGTCAACTGTAATATTGTTGAAATTGGCGCCCAATGAAGGCCATTAAAACAAGAAAATCTTCTTTTACAATCGAAATACTCGGCTTCATTGGTCTATGACATACACACTGTATACAGATTACAAATGAAGTACGCTTCAGGTTAAGGATTTCATCAAAGCATGAAACAATTTTTCTCATTTTCTTCGCGTACCTTTGAAAATTCGAACATCCCTAACTTGGAGAATTGGAGTATCATTGATATATCAATCCCGAATATAATCGAAAGAAATAAATAAAAAAGAACCACCAAAAAGTGTTGACAATACAAAAAATCTCATCTGCACAATGTAAACTTGTTTTAAATTTTTTATCATTCTACGCCTGTCCAGATCCAGAAATACCCTGTCCCCGTGACACCTCCTTTGCCTACAAAAGAACACTTCCATGTTCATACAACTTTGCCGGCAAGCGGCATTATTTAACATCGACAGGCAAGCTAGCAGCAACCATCAACGTTTTTAGCAGTTTTTGTTTGACAAAAAAACACCATACACCACTCTCTAGGTTGCTCTCAGCTCTTTAACATTTTAGTTGAAGTTCTTCTCTCCGACCCAACGGTGGTGTTTCTTGACTTGGCTAGATTTCCTTTGACATTCGATTTTTGTTGTTCTGAAAACCTACAACTGACGTATATTAAGTAATCTCCACAAAAGTGCTTGTAATCATATCAATTTGTCAATTACTTAATCAATTTAATCATTTGTTACGCGTCACATCTTTAAAGCAATCCCAACAATCATGTGCAACCTAAGGGTTAGTAACAATTTTGCAAATTTTTCTTACTGCTCCAAATATGATATCACGGGAAATAAATCCATAATCTCTTAAACAATATTTTGGTGAAAAAAAAATGAAAAGTGTTTAAGATGAAAAGTGCAAAGAACTTTTCGCAAGCTAGAATTATTTACTTAATTGAATCGCCATTCATAAATAGATATACACGATGGATGGCGGACGTGCCTTCAAGAAAAGTGAAAATCTATTTTGTGGAGGTGTGTCTCCCAAGCTGGTGTCTATAATAATCTCTATAGCGACTAGTGCACAAGCATACATACACATCTTCGAGAGAGAAAAAAAATAACACGGTTATATAAAGGAATAAATAATTATGGAATGAGGTGACTGGTGGTGGTGGAAAAAGTGTACAGCTGGCAAAAAATTGAATTTTGATAATCCTTGTTTAGATCTTAGAAGCACGAAGGTTTAAAGCTATTAAATATCTTGTTTATTTAAAAAAATTCAAAGTTATTATTCAAAATTGGTATTGTCTCCCTACTTAACATTGGGGTATTTACCTGGTAATTTGACTTGTTAAATTGTCAATAAATATTCAAAGTAATGACGACAGTACAATACTCAATGTCGTGTCGTGAATAAGATTGATTTTGACTTTGTAATCATCATAATTGCAATTGATTTTAAAATTGGCTTTTTGTTCGTGTTAAGGAATTAGAATTTGAAGGCCTGGAGTTATTACGGTTTTCGCCCAGACTATTATGAAAAACTTACAACTTTTCTAGAAAAAAATTGTTGTTCATAATTTTTGAATTAGTAGAATGGCTTTCAACGGTATAGAAATAGAGTGGCGCGACAGCTCTTGAAGAGCCAAGGCCTAAGTAGCTTACTCTCATCAACAATTCTCTGAGTGCGTGTGAAGGGGACCTACAATTTGACGCCGATTCCGAACGGCAAAGTTGAGAAGCACTTTTTCATGACAGATTGATACTCTTGGAAGTTTTGTCAGGTCTTCGCAAGAAGCAGTACCCGTGAAAGATGAAATAAAAACTTGGCCTGAGTAGGACTCGATCAAACGACGTTCTGCTTAGCAGCCAACGCACTTACCAACTAAGCTACGAGCAACTGCAACGGTATAAGGTCTACAAAAATTGGCGTTTGTTCCCAACTCTCAAATATTGTTGTCAACACTTTTAAATGGAACGCTGCCTGCCAAATCATATTTCTTTTTTCAATTTTCTCAGAAACTTATTCACCGATTATTTTCAAAAGCCGAATTTCTCAATTATTTATCTTCAGTCCATCCATCATTAACTGTTTCCATGCGTTCAAATGGATTCCACAATATTTAAGGTTCACCATTCGCAGAATACATTTAAATCTAACAGACGTTGTATGAACAAGCGTTAAGTCCAGATGTTTTATTTATTTTATCTTAGAACAATGTCTGTCGGGTCCACTAGTATACTCTAAGGTGTTCCGAATTAGTTTTAAAATAGAGGAAACTACTTTTGAAAAAATAAATCACTTTATAATTATTCCATTTCCATTTTGAAATAAACTTATTGATAGTCACGACATATCTACTTGTTTTCTAAATAAAAAACTAGCTGACCCGACAACAACTGTCTTGTCAAACGTAATTAAATAATTTTTTGCAAATTTTTTTATTTTGATTTCAAAATTGGTATTTTCTTGTTAGTTTGGCCCTCTTTCTAGTTGCTTGCCAGCCGTTGAACAACTGTATTCAGCAAGTCAACTGTAATTTTGTTGAAATTGGCGCCCAATGAAAGGCATTCGTTTCAATTTAAACGAGAAAATCTTCTTTTACCCTTTTCGCATCCAGCTTGTTTCCTCAAGCCGCTTTCGGGAGCTTACTGAACATCTTACAAAGATTTTTTCATAGGTGGAAAATCAAAGCTAATGCTGAGAAATCATGTGCCATCTGGTTATCTAGTAGAAGAAAATCAGACTTCTTACCACAAACAATGTTACAGCTAAACTTTGCTGATATCCCTTGGTCTGAAAGCTGCAAGTACTTAGGTCTAATGCTTGAAAAGAAGTTGAATTTTTAGAAACATATTTCCAACACGATTAACAAAACAAATCTTGTAATAGCAATTTTACACCCATTCATTAATCGCAAATCATGTCTTAGTATGCTTAACAAAATTTTAATATTCAAAACCATTTTCGGACCAACTCACTTATGGTGCTCCAGTAAGGTTTCACTGTGCTGAAACAAATTTAAAAAAGGTTCAAAGAGTGCAAAACAAATATTGAAATTAATGTTAAATTTCCCATGGCATTATTTAACATTAAGCAAATTAAGCTTGTACTATTCTGTGAAAAACCGAGTTTAGACAAAATTAAAATTTTAATGTCATTAAATTCAGGGTGTCCGAATTTATTTTGAAATTTTTTTTTTAACCCTGGTTCATAAGAAATTGACATGCTGTTTCCCAAAAACATAACAACTAAAGTCAATTTTTGTTCATCCTCCTAAAGGAAAAACAATTTTACTCAATCAAAATTGAGCTTAAGTTGACTCAAGACTATACTTTTTTCTTCCATACTTAAGGAACAACATTATGACAACGAAAGTCAAGTTTAATGATATTTTTCTATAATCGTAAATTTTGTTTGGGGATAGCAGCTAAAGTCCAGTTTGACATAGTGAAATTCTGTATTACTAAGAGGAAGAACAAGTAAACTTAACTTAATTCAATGAAAACTTGGATTCTCTTCAAGGAATAACAGCTTTTCATTACAATGTTTAGTAAAATGTTATGTTTTATATTAATGGCGGGCTAAAATACCTTCAATTCTATACTAGTTTCAAGGCGATCAAATGCTCCAATAACATTCTATAGCAATTTGTAATTTTGCGCTTTTCATAAAAAAAACTTCAAAATAACTTTTTTAGAAGATGTTCCTATTCCGATAATGAGCCAATTCTTGATATTTTAAATTAGATATTATTTATATCGTTTATGTGCAATTTTATTTTTAAATCTTGTATAAGGGTTTTTTCTTGTAGCTTTTCCCTTAAAAACTTGTTATATTTATTCCATTTCTATTCATTTTAGTATTATATTGAAGTTGTAAGGAATTTAATTTTCTTTTTTGTATTTGAACAGCAGTTGCCCGTAGCTTAGTTGGTAAGGGCGTTGGCTGCTAAGCAGAACGTCGTTGGTTCGAGTCCTACTCAGGCCCAGTTTTTATTTCATCTTTCACGGGTACTGCCTCTTGCGAAGACCTGACAAATCTTCCATTAGTATCAATCTGTCATGAAAAAGTGCTTCTCAACTTTGCCGTTCGGAATCGGCGTTAAATTGTAGGTCCCCTCAATTCTTCACACGCACTCAGAGAATTGTTGATGAGAGTGAGCCACTTAGGCCTTGGCTCTTCAAGAGCTGTCGCGCCACTCTATTTTTTTTTTTTTTTTTGTATTTGAACAGCAACAACGATAACAACTTAGAGGTGCTTCCACCAATGGCTTTTTCCGTCAATTCCTTTGTTCCACCAAAAATCAGTGGAGCTGTTAGCGCAATGCGTAGTGCATTGGCTTCCCAGCTAGCTGGTCTAAGGTTCAAAGCCCAAGATGAGAACTTAAAAAGTTTTTCGATTGAAATGAAAAATAACTAGACAGCACCACTAATAAAAGAATCTGATTTCTGATGATCGGCTTGGCAGCCGTGAAATAGCTATAACTCCAGCCAAACAAAGGAATTGTCGGAAAAAGCCATTGGTGGAAGCACCTCTAAGTTGTTATCGACGCAGCTTAACTGCGGTGTTGAAATAACACAAAAACAAATTAGAATTTAATTTTCTATTTCTCTTAAAAACAAAATACATAAATGTTATGTAAGAACTATCAAACTACAATAAATAAATAAATCTTCTTTTACAATCGAAAATCTCGAATTCAGCGGTTTGTGCAGTGATGCCAGACATTTGAAGCGTAAAGTCTCACGATGAATATAAAAAAAACCCATTTTGTCCCACGGCATTAAACGAAAAAAAAACATATATGTACATACATATATCCCATGAAGTGTTGGGTTAAGCGTTTGCTTCCTTATAATAAAATATTTGGATTTTTTTTTTAGATAGAGGCGAAAACGAAAATAAGAAAAATCAATGTTTGTTGCGCTGCTGTTGTGGTCGCTCGTGAAATTGATGTGAATTTTGGCTTTTCTTACAACCCAAGAATTGATCCGTGACGTAAAAGTGGCAATTTGTTTTCCCCTAAAACGCATTTCTTTCACAAAGAAATTGAATTTTTTGCTCGAAGGATTGATTTATCTCAAATCTCTTTTTGGAGACGGATTTACACATACTTGTACACGGATTTTACTAGTTCTGAGTTTTCTATTGTTGTAATTATCACGTACAAAACGATTTTACAGCTGATCAGACAACACAGAGGTGCGTTTTTGCGCTGACTATAATCAACTATAATCAACAATGGTTGACTATTTCTCGTTTTTGCACGCCAATAGTTACGATTCGTAATCACAATTGTCGTTTTTGCGGTCTGTGTTGATGTGTCAAATCGTAACTATCTCTAACTATTTCCAATCCATCTCAGGAGGTGAGTTGAAAGTGGTTGGTGTGTCAAAGTGTGACACAAAAACTATAGTCAACTATCGTCAGCGCAAAAACGCACCTCAGGCATTCAAAAAAGGGATTGATTCGTTTTTGCACATTTCTTACACGCCAAAAAACATTGGCGCAAAATTATAGTCGCTAATGAACAACTTTAGTGTGATACTAAGCTTAAAATGACGTTTGAGTCATGTCTGAAACGTCATTTTAAGCTAGTATCACACTAAAGTTGTTCATTAGCGGACTATAATTTTGCGCCATTGATTTTAGTAGCAATTCTTTTTGGTTATAAGAAAAGCCACTTAAGTTTAGAATTTTATCTTTTGTATTTTTTACTTCATATCTTTGATGAAATGTGAAAAATCTCATTATTATGAGGAAACCCTTATTTTTTGTACTACGGGGTTCAAGAAAACCTTTTATCCCTTTTTGCCTTTTTTAGACCAAAAAACCCACACACTGTAAACAAATTAAATTATGCTTGAGACTACAGAAAAATAAAAACTAGCAAACCCGACATTAATTATTCCATCGAACGTAGTTAATTTTTTTTTCTTTAATTCTCTGTGATGATTGAGTTTTAAGAAGTCTTTGAAAGCTTAATACCCAATTTCATAAATAAACACTAAAAGAACTTTTAGCAAAAATCTTTTTAAATTTTATCAGACCCTTAAAATATTTGAGTTTCATCAACTTGAAATGGGAAATTTCAGGGAAATTTTTGTCAAAATTGACATCCTCATGAAAATTATGTGAGAAAAAATGAGAAAGCGTTATATTCAGTTTTTAAAATATTCAATGACACTTTTAAAATTTATTGAGTCAAAAATGCACATTTATGGTGTTTTTAATTGGCAATCTGAATCTAAAAAGAAGCATTCTGTTTTTGAAATCAGAAGGGAAATTCTCTTCTTTTCAGAATCAGAACTGTCAGTTTTGCCCAATTGAACGCTTTCAGAATGCTTTTTTTACTTCCATATTGCCAATTAAAAACGCCATTAGTTTTAAAAAGTATCTTAACGATTTGTGAAACCAAAAAATCTCATTTTTCGGTTTAAAAGCCTGTTTAATGTTTAAAAGTTGTTTATGAAATCGGGCATAACGCATAAGTCTTACAAACTCTTTCAAGCAATCTGCAATTGCATAAGGCGCCTTGTACATCAATCGTTCCTAGTTTGCCCCTGTATTATCTTTCTAGATTCTAGAAAGAACTTCACTGAGTCATCTCAAAAATTTGTTAATTCTTTTGCTATCGTTCAAAACATCTGACTATAATTTGACGTCTATCTTTTCTTATCGCCCTAGATTTCATGCCTTCATACTTGACATTATTTTGTTTATTGTTTATACAAAATCAGGCGTAAAGACGGAATAGGAACTGATAAATCATAATAACCGCTAAATGATAAAAAAGCACACAAATGTTTAATATGGCGTGATGTTAATATTTTCGTATTATTTATGAATAATAAAAATCACGAGCCGCGATATTAACGTTTCTCCAAATTTGCAAGATATTAAACGAACTGAAAACAAACAATATCGATAAAAGTTGCTAATTTAATTTCGGGAATGCACCTACAAAAAAAAAGATTACGAACTTACTTTTCATGCATATATGTACATGTGAACAAAATACATTTTTGATAAGAAAAGCTATTCATATTCATTTTAAATGCTTTCCTCGCGCTTACGAGAATATTTGTTTACATGAAAAACTAGGTGTTTAACCTTCTGGAGGCCAGAAAAGAGGTTTAGTGTAAGCTGCTTATAATAGACATCAAGACTAGGTTAGGGTTACTGGTTTCTTATAGTTCTATGTTCAAAGACGTTCTAAAATGATCATGTTTTACTCAGGGTGCACAAATGTAGATAAATAGCGTCTTTAGGTGGCTTGTGTCTATTTCACAACATTGCACAATAGTGAATGTTCATCCTACTCGGTGGCGTCAGTTCCTGTAGGAATAAAATATGTTGGTACTGTACAAATAAGCAAAAATGCATTTATGTGTTTGTGTCTACATCCATACATTTTAAAATTCAAAAACAGTTATAAACCGAAAGTTGGTAGGTGGGTTTGCACCTTAAACGAATTCTAACAATAAGAAATGTAGTGGACCGACCAGTTTTATGACTCGAGGTACTTAAAGGCAATTTGAATGAATTTTTATTGAAAGACCATTTAATTTACCTGTTTGGAAAATCGTAAGAACTTGTTTTTGTTTTTGGGTTTATTTTTGTCTTTTATTTCGTTTCTGGTTTTTTCTTTTTTGAAGGGACCGGACGTCACGTTTTTAAACGACACTCAAGCGTTTGCCGTCTGAAATGGCTTCAAGCCAAGAAAATTCCAAACAACTTTGATTGAAAAAAGATGAAGATAACCAAAATTTTAATTAACAAATTCAAGTGTTCTATATCCTGTAGTAGATCTTTGATTTATTTTATTGATGCATTATATGGATTTTATTTTATCGTGTTCCTCTACATACGTCACATTAATGGCAATTATTTGTTTCCTTGCATTTCTTACAGAAAGCCTCATCTGCCCTACAAAAACTCTTCGTTTGCAATTCATTGAAATATGGCCAGCCGAATCATTCGATTCTTGCAAATCCAGCAAATGGATATGCCAAATTCTGGTGTCGTGCAACTACAACTGAAAAACTTCCACTAGTTATTGCAACACGCTACAGCATTCCATTTCTACTGAACAAACCCGGTATTGGTTACTATGTCTCAGGTGAAATCTACGAAGTTGACAATAAAATGCTTGAAGTTTTGGACAATCTGGAAGACTGCCAAGATATTATTTCCAGAGAAGTGCACAATATGAACATTGGTGTTGGAGAAGGGTAAGTTTAAGAATTCCACCACGCAATTCGCTTATATTTGACCTCAATTTCGATTTCAGGCATGTTCCATGCTGGGTTTACTTACTACAAAAATACCCAGAAAAACTGTTGTCACTTGAATACTTATCATCGTACGAAAATAGCGGTGCCCATCCTTATGTGACAAGAAACAAGAGGACCCACAAGCATCCAGCTAATCAAGATCTTTCCTACTCATTGGAAGCAACAAGTGGTGCCTAGATGAGGATGTAGCTGTAATGTGACTATTTTAAGTGATTTTTGTTTGTTGGTTTAAAAGAAAGCTCAGCACGATATTTTTTGTATTTTAAAGTGCATTTACTTAGTTCTATTGGAACCTTCCATTTTGTTTGTATTCTTGTTTTCTCTAGGAATTTTGTTCTTGAAAAGCGAGTTTAGCTTAAGTTATAACTGTATACAAAAAAAATTCGTTGAATGAAATATAAGCTGTAAATAACTTTAATGCTTTCGTATACAAAAACGTATTTTGTATGAAAATAAATAAATTTGCAGTTTAGCATACAAAAGAAAAAAATTGGAAAAAACAGATTTTTTTTCGTTGCAGTCAAAAGTCCAAATCCTATTTTTGATAAATAGGTTTCTAGCTTTGATCATTTTTTGAATAATCGTATTTTTTCTTGAGGTTGTGTTCTGTGTGGGATAATGACAACAAATAACATGTTGCTTGTTTTGGATTAAGAAGCATTCGCGAAAGCATTTGGACTTGAATCTATAGATTCTATAGATAGATGGATTCAAGTTTTCTAACTCATAAAGACACATTTTTTTGTATTTTTCCCATTACTCTTGAAATTCAAGATCTTATGATTATGATTTACATCCACTCAACATGTTTTTTTTATAGGAACTATTAGGAACGGTTATTGTGCCAAAGACACAGTGAGCGCATTAGGAATGAAAGGAGGGGTTGAAAAGGAAGTGTCGATGTACATTTGTCTTGAGTTCTTGAATAGTGCACTGATTGGGAGTGATAGAGTATGGAAGAGAGTTGCACATTCACGTAGAACGGCTAAAGATCGATTCTCTGTACTTGAGGTTCATCCGAAGTTGGGCTTGGGTACACTGATGGGCATTCCTATGAAGCGAGAGCAGGTGCATTGCGCGACACCCCGTTTTTAACGAAATTTGAAAAAGAATATTGCTAATTAAAGTGCTTTATTATGTGCTTTTTATGTACCGAAAAATCAAATTTTGTGCTCCATTGCAACATTTTTTTTTTTTTTAAATAAAAATCCGGATGTAGCAAGCACATAAATAGCACATCATTTTGATACTATTCTTGATGATTTTTTTCAATTACTTCACCATGCGGGGTTTGAATCGATATCGTGCTACACCCCGGATTTTTGTTTACAAAAAAAAAGGTTGTAATGGAGCACAAAATTTCATTTTTCGGTACATAAAAAGCACATATAAAGCTTTTTAATTAGCAATATTCTTTTTCAAATTTCGTTAAAAAGGGGGTGTCGCGCGATGCACCTAGCGAGAGCATTACTGGTGAATTGTTTAAGGGGAGGAATGCATCAGAAATAAAGAGTGAAGTCCGATGCCAACGTTTTTTATTCGATCAAAAATCCTGGAAAAATAGTTCCTTTCATTAATTTTTAACGGGTCAGTTTAATCGTTTCATTATAAAATGATGTAGACTAGAAGCTTATTAAAAAAGCATTAAGAGCGGAAAACAGAAGATCTCGAGGCCAAAACACAACACGTTCAAAGGAAAAGCAGAAGAACCGAGTACGAAATGGGATCATGACGTTATCTCGAATACAAAAATCTCGAATGTAAGAAATCTCGAACGTTCAAGAACCTCGAAGGATAATATCTCGAAAAAATCTCGAAAAAAATGGTAATTTGAGATTTTTCAAGATTTATTTTTTAATTATATTTCTGAAAGAAAACATGTTTTTGTAATTAATTCAAAATTTTATTTATTCTTACGTTTAACAAAACAACAAAATCCACTAACAGAAAGGGTTGTGAACTAAGCTTCTTAAGAAACCGATATAGCTTTTCTTATTTGTCTTCCATTAAATTCTTCCCTCATTTCAAGTTTTTCTACCTTACATTTTGTCTGAACCGACTCCTGCACTAAAACATGAATCATCTAGTACAGGCTAACGTGCGGGTTACCAACTAAAACCTTAAGTCTTCTACCATTAGACGATCCCAAAACCAAATGATCAGAAGGCAAAAAGTTCAAAAGATCAAAACACCAAAAGACTAAACAATCAAAAACCAAGATTATAAATAGGGAAAAGTGGCCTTAGATTGCATAGAGCTTAAGATGACACACTGTCCTTTTCTCTGGTTCCAGTTTACGGATTCCAAAAAATATGAACACAAGGACATGTTTGCAAAGTTTGTACGAAAAAGCTGATATAGGCGGTCTTCTGTTGAAGTGCGGTAAATAAATTGAAAAAATCAAAGAAGAAAAAGTTAGTAAACAAAAAAATATTCTCAATTTTTGCATGTTGCAACAGAATATTGGAAAGTGAAAATTTAAACAATATTGAGGCAGTTAAAAAAATATAAGTTTTTCTATGAAAGTGCTACCGGGTGTGTGCGTAATACAGTAATTGCTAAATTTGTTATTTCGAATAACGAGTCAAAATAGGCAAGATGGCATACCATGACGACGGACTAAACGGCGCACTATGTCATCCTAGGGAATAGGGATCCCTTTGCAACGGAAGAAAATGAGGATGATGCTCCATGCCTATATTGCAATGAGCTTTGGTCTGTTTCTAAGCAACAGGATAGATGGATCCAGTGCCAAAAGTGTGCAAAATGGGCGCATTCTAAACTCGATTTTGTATATTTGCGATTAATTTACAACTATTTTTTTGTTCAAGCCTTAAGCCCCATTAAGACGATATTCAGTTTCAGTCTCAAATGAAACTAATGTTGAGCTTACCTTAAGCTGTCATAATATGTATGTCGTCTTGCCTAACTTTGGTACCTATGCCATTTTATACACCCCGGTGTGGTCTTTCGTGGAGTTCTATGTAAAAAAAATAGCTAAAAAGCTGATTAAAGGGACCTTTTCTGTAGGATCTGATTAATGAAATGACATCGTAACTTTTGTTATCCATATCAAAGCGAAAACCAAAGAGTGGGCCATCTTAGGCCACTTTTCCCTACGCCATGTCGCCATGCCATGCAAATTTTTCGGATTTGCTTATTATGAATTGAAAAAAAAACGAGTTCTGTGCTTACGAAATTTTGAACAATGTATTATAAGTACAAAATTCTTTGTTATGGCTAATCCAGATGACACAGACTTTGACACAAGTTTCTATTGAATTTCGTCTGCACAGCAAGTCTGTGCCTACAGACTTAATTCGGTACGTTTTTATACATGATTAAATGCAAGTCTGTGAAGACACAAATCTGGAATTTTTTTGTCGTGTGAATCATAAAGCTTAAAATAGTTCATATCACTTTATACTGAATTAAATTCCACTAAAGTCACAAGTTCTGAGTTTATCTGAAGTCATTTAATCGGGTTCTGATCTTATTTGATACTAGCAGTTGCCCGCGACTTCGTCCGCCTCTCCCTCGTCCACCGGCCAGAGTATCGTCTCGACTTGTGCATCATGCGCGCGTGGGAATTTTGTTCGGAAGTTATTGTAAAATTACATTGCAGTCAACTCTCCATAGGTCGTAATTCTCTTGAACTTGAAAAATTTGAGCATTTTTTATGATTCCTTCCAGTTGTTCATACTTAAAGCATTCCCTTGGGGTGAACTCTCCCTAATTCTAATATCTCTCTTACTTCTGCATCGTTTTTTTTCGTTAAGTAAATTTTTTTGGAGTTTACTCCTTTAGAATCGATTCATATATAGACCCCGGTATGAAAAAATTATGGATAGTAAAATCAATCATTGAAAAAAGCGTTATGAAAATTGACTACCAACGCTTTTTTTTTAACTCTTAATAACTTTTAACCTACTGGATCGATTTAGATGAAATTTGGTAGTAAGATAGACTAGAACCTGTGGAAGGGCATACGGTATTTTTTAACGCAATAAAAGGGGTTGAAAAGGTCAAAAAAGGTTGAAATGTTAGGTCAAAGTTTGTATGGAGGTCGGTTAGGTTAGAAGTTTAAAACTTATTTGTATGGCTTTTGACTAAACATAAATAAGTAAGACATTCAAAGTTTAAAAAAAAATAACCAAGGGGGGGGGGGGTGAAAAGAGGGGGTAAAAGTTTTAGTGCCATTTCGAATCTATTTTATTGAACAGAGATTTCAACGTAGAACGGTGAAATTTTCACACATGATACAGAATTTCATGCTCTTCAATTTATTATACTTTAATTATAACGGTAACTCATTAATATAGCCAATTAAGACATTTTCACATAAATTGGTATATAAGTTTTAAGCCTATAGACTGGATGTTGATATCCATATGTCTAATCTACATGAAATAACGGTGATTTTGATACCTCATTTGTGAGGGTACGTTTCCTACAAGCCTCACAATCTCGATTTTAAAATAAATATAATTGCACACAAACGACCTGCTTGGTTCGTACAAAATGACACATCACCTGTGGGAGAATCCCGCTATGGCCAAAATTCGATCGTTGTTTTTCGATTAAAAGCTTCCTAGCGTGCGTTCTAATAATCGGATCTTCAAGATTAAGATCTCTTAAGAAGCACAAGGCTTCAGACTTTAATTCAATGTAGAATTTATCAACATTCAATTCCATTTTGTATGCAATAATGCACGATAAATGTGGACCAATTTGAATTTTCATCATTAATTAATTTAATTATAATTAATTTAAGTATAATATATTTCATCAAATTATTATGAATAGATGTATGAATATATGAATTCAATCCTTTGCGTATTATATATTAATATTTTAAGGTAATCAAATCATTCTTATTGAGTGAACTCCAGTCGCGCGTCGGAGCTGACACGCACAATTTTTTTTTTTCTTTAAACTGAGCATATTTTTTAGTTAAGAAGTACATAAAATGATATTGTTTAAACACAATAATCTGCACAAATAGTGCAATCAATCACATTCACAAATCAATTGAACTCTCAAAATTCTAATTTGAGCAATTATTAGGCCAGTTTCACCTAACAACATCTCACTGAGATCTCAATGTCACCTTGACTGAGGCAAAAACATTTGGTGGAACATAATTCTCAGTTATCATTGAGATTTAATGGTTACCTTACTAATTAAAATTAAAATAATGCTGCACATATCGTCGCTTGGATAAATGTTTGTCGTATGTTACATTTGGCTACTTTTGGGAAAACGACATCAAAGTTCAAAAATTTTTTTCTCAAAAACCCTACGTCAGATATTCTTGAAAATTGTATGACTTATCGTCGCTGTTTAAGAAAACCGGCATAACTCAAAAAACTTGATTTTTCAGAAAATGAGTTTGAAGTTTTTGAGTCAAAAATTTTTTCATAACACTATTTTTTTTTATACCTAGAATTTTTTGTTTTCTTTTTTAATACATCGGATTAGCTACTTCTATATTTTACCTATTGAAATTCAACAAAATAACTCAAAAAAATTATGACTTAGGAGCCAAATTAAAAGATTTCCCAAACCCTCTCCGAATTAAGTCATTTTTCCAGAAAAAAATTATGGTAATCACTCTATCTTTTTTTTTCTTTTGGAGTTAATTCATTGGTCAGAAGCAATAGTGTCTTAAGATAAGAATTAAGAAATAAAACTCAATTTGTTGGAAGGAACTTCATTTTAATCCATTTTTATAAAAATAATTAGAAAATAATATTTATTTATTATATTGTTGTAAGAACTTTTTTTGAGAAATCTTTGAGTCATAGTGCCTCAAATTGCTATTTTTAATACAAAAAATATAGGTAATACCTAAATTATTTAATAATAAAAGTAAAATTAATTCACAGATTATTGTTCGTAAGATCTTACAGTTTAATTGACTTAGAATTTATTTACTTCAAAGGCTAAGTTACACATTTAAAATTCATTAAGCCTTTTTGTTACATTGTTGCAGCCTTTACATAGTAATATTGTTTATTATTTAATAGTAAAAATAAAGTTAATTCACAGATTATAGTTCGTTATGCCTTAAAAATTAATTGACTTATAATGTATTTACTTTAGAGGCTAAGGTACACATTTAAAATTCATAAAGCCTTTTTGTTTCATTCTTCCAGTCTTGATATAATAATAATCTTTATTATTTAATGATAAAATAATATTTAAATAAATAAATAAAAATAAATTAGTAGAAATAAATTAATACATACAACGTCTTGCAGTTACAAGTTTTTATAAAAATCGCTATAGTATTGCGGAATTAGGTTTTTTTCTAAAAGAAAAATTAGACCTTTCTTTTTTTTCTCGGTAATAGGTATTTTGTTTTTATACAGAGGAACAAGATTTTGTGTGCTTTTCTTAACTTGTCTGGCCGATCTTATTTCAATTTCTTGAAAAAATTCTTCAGCAAATGATTTTTTAAAGTATACAGTTTTTGGGTGTGCCTTATCGAATTTAATAATGCGTATGTCGGTGACCTTAACTGAGTTTTTGCCGAAATTTATTTCTGACTCTAGGTTTTTGATGTTCAAAAAACTGCTGAAAGCCATTTCAGTAACTTTATAAGGCCGACCAGATTTCTTTGCACTTCGAATAAGTGCATAGTAGTGATCTGGTATGTAAATTGGCCCTCCTCGAAGTGAACGAGTGATGTGTCTTTCTATTACCGAGTGGACAGAATCGCCTTCATTTTGAGTATGACCCTTGACCAAAAACTTATGCGTTATGCTGTTTATAAATTCGAAATGACTGACGGCGTATCGATACAATGCGAATATAAATTGATTTTTATTTTGTCCACAGCAGTTATCAGTATAGAAAATAACATCAATAGGTTTGCCAATCCTTTGAGACATTTCTTCCAATTCTTCTATTTTTTTCAAAACGCAAGTACCGATTTCGTTCGCACCACGCTGTCCATCACCTTCGAACCAAACGAAGCACCGTACATCATCAGTGTCCTTAAGGTTACAAATTGTAAAATCGTATACTGACAGCTTTGAAGTGTAGTAGAAACCTGAAACATCTCCTCTAGGACATGGTAAAACAGCCTGCAGATCATAAGTTCCAACGAAGATATTATCAACATCGTTTTTCTTGTCAGCATCTTTTTCTTTCCTTGACAAATCTTTTTCAATAAGATGAGCTTCGTATGTCTCACGAAGAGTTTCTTTAGTTTGGGCGTCTGCATTTACGAATGCCATACAATCTTCGCATTGATCCTTTTTGGGACGGAAAAACGAAATATTGTATTCACTTTTGAAGATATTTCTAAACAGTTGGTAATTTGCATACGAGCAGTTTTTATTTCTACAAACAGAAACGTAGTCGCGATGTAAATCTGCAATGCTTTTTGAACCATCTATATACTCACGAGTTGAGTTCTGACGGCAGTAATGGCTCTCAATTCGAGGGATGGAGGAAATATGATCTCGCACACTTTGTTTGATATCTTCATTTAAATGAGAATGCTTTCCATGTTTACCTCGTTTTTCGACAAGTGTCGTCATACCGCCAGTTTTACTTGCGTTCACCTTTTCTACTACTGTTCGAACCGTACGTGAAGTCACTGCCAATGTGTTCATAAAGAATAACTTACAAACTCGAATTTTTGTATTCTCCAGTTGGAAGGAAAAGCAGCTGTTTTTTTTGCGGGGTGCCCGTTTTGGTTCCTCTCTTATGTACCTGTACTTAGGATTTAATGGTTCAATACAGCGAGCGAGGAATTCTCTTTGCCTTTGAAGATCTCCCATTTCCCAATAAGTTGAAAAAAAAGTTTTCTGTCATTCTCGGTGAATTTTTTCGAACATTCTAGCCTGCATTTTTCGTTACATGGTGGTCCCATTTCTTTTCCGCGTATAAATCTTCCTGACTTTGAAACCGATTGATACGACTTTCCAGAGTTTCTCAATCTCTTTGCGTTATTCTTTTTCCAGTACCTTGGATTAGTTTTGCGCTTTGGTGTTTGAGATGAAACTTCTGTGACTAGACCTTCACCTCGATCTTCCGTCCGATCTTCAGCTCTGTCCTGACTTCGATCTTTAGTTACCCCTTCACCTACCTCATTATTTCTTATGCTTGAGTGAAAACTGCTGATGCTAGAGTTGGGACTTGAGTTATCCAAGTCATTGAAGTTGGGGTCAGCATCATAATCGTCATCTGAAAAATCGCCAGATTCACTGGAGGACGCAGCTCGAGAAGTGGACGCAACAGGTCTGTTGTCGATCGGGATTGATGTAGCTCGTGATGAACTCACAGCATGAAGCATGTCAATATTAGGAGTCAAATTTACATCTGTTTCTAAGACTTCAGTTAATTATTTTTAAATGCAATACCAAAAAATTAAGACACACATACCTCTCGAAGACACGGTGGGTTCATTTGCATTAAGGCACCATCCAACACAAAAAGAATTATACCATTCGAACCAGTAGTTCCTGAGATTACCGCGTTCAAACAAACAAACTCTTCAGCTTTATATATTAGTGTAGATTTTGAATCATAAAATAAAATTAATCCAATAACTTAATTATTGCGTTTGCACCTTAATGTATGAAAATGTTTTGTTGAATATTTTTGCATTATTTGAGGCGCGCAAGTCCGTCAACTATGTTTTTGCCTGAAAGTATGCAAAGCATAAAAAATAAATCTACCGGAAATTGAAGGCCACATCCTGAAGCGAACAATGTTAAAGTTTGAAAAGTAACTGCCAAATTAATAAACATTGAATATCGAAGATAAGAAAACTACTTCTCTGTCGGTTCACTAGATGGTCACAGCCGATTGCTAAAAAATGCATATAGCAAAGTCAACAACAAATCGTCACTTTACTATTCTGGGAGCAAATTATTTTTAAATTTTAACCCACTGTTTAACTCTTATTCTATAGTTTTCTTTATGGTTGCAAAGGTTTAATATATTTCGTGGGACATACCAACAACATTTTGCTTGAATTTGCTCTTATAATATAATAACATGTATTTTTTATCTTTGCTCCTTTCCTTGACTAGAAATAAATTCCAATTTCACTCTGAAACTCTTGAAAATCTTAAAAGAAAAGTGTTGCCTTCCGTTGGCGTAATGTCAGCCAAAAGTTGTAAATTATAATAATTGACACCAGCGAGTTCAAAGACTTTAAGCTAATAACCAGTATTGAAAGAGAAACATTTGACTGCGAACATTAACAAAATTACAACTCAATCACTCTTACCGTTCGGTACCAGTTGGAGATTATCCAATCAATCATATATCGCTAACTCTAACATAGGCTCTTATGGACTTCACTTCCTCACGCTAATCTTTCAGAAGAAGTTTGCCGACTTCTTCTTTCCTACAAGTCAACCAAAGACTTAAGCCCATAACACGAAAAGATACATTTTCATCTCTAAGCTGTGTGCAACCTATGAGATGAATTATAGCGCGTGTTGCGTTCTCTAATATAAGATCTGACATAAAGCATAGTGGTGAAGTCGGACTTTAGTTTTTTTTTTTTGCCTTATCTTGAAAGAATCCATAAATTATATTTGTGACAAGGAAGAATTTGAGCGTTTGCAATTTCCTTTTTTTTGTGAATTAGTTGGTTTTAAGAAGACTTTTTTTACATCGTAACTTCATTCCAGAGTAGTTTTAGTGCTTTTTCCATAGACACATTTAATCGTTATTATCGGTTAACTAATGTCGTTTTCCGTTGGACGTCCAGAAGCATTCGGAAGAGTCCAGAAGTCTTCTGAAACCATTCCATTGGACTGACTTTGACAGACGGAATGATTCTGAGAAGAGCAGAACTCTTCCATTTTGAAAACAGACCGCCCGAAGAATTACACATTTATGATAAATACCCGTTCCATTGGAGGTAGAAGAAGAAACGTCAAAAAAAGACCAATGGAAAACGACATAAAGCGCCTATTTGATAGATCCTTGAACATGTCCATCGATTTTTGACATTTTTTCAACTATTTGTCAACCAAGTGATGCCAAATTTTTAATGAATTTAATCTATATATCTATATCTATATCTATATTCTATATAAATATATAAAAGACTAATTCGTTAAGTTCCTGTTATCTTTTCAGTTGACAACCGGTTGACCGATTTTCTAAATTTTTTTTCAAAATCAAAGAAGAATAAGTGTAGAAGGTTTATAACAAAAAAAAATAATGTTTTTCAGATCACAAATGGCGCAAATGTTAAAAAATAATGCTTTTTTCCACTTCATCAAAATATATCAATATACGAATACTCAATTTTGTATGAAAATTATTTCAAATATTTTCGTCAAATATTGTTTTTTATCGAAAAAAAAAAAAACATAAAACTTATACTTGACATTTTTTGTCATTCATCTTTGTCAAATCGAAAAGAAAATTTAAGTGAAAAATGAGTTGTTCGATGCACTCTTTTTTTCGTCCCGGTGCATATCCACCGTTTGATGTGTTCGATGTGAATTTAGTTTCAGTGTTCGATTTTATTTCGGGCAAGAATTTCGGAACTGTTCGATTCAGCTGTTTCGAAAAAAAGGGGCCGACCCATAAAATCCGCCAGTTAGTCAGCGTTAACGTTTTCAACTGACAGCACAATGGAGTACACCATGTTCTTGTGGACTCGCCCAATAAGCAACGCATGTGACGGATACGTTTGTTAACTTTCTTCTTTTTGCGTCCGTTGATCCGCTGTTAAGGGCTCAGACGCTCAGTTATAGCTAAAATCCATCAGTAAAAATTTTGATTTGCTATTTTGAATAGGTACTTTAATTTCATATTTTGAAGAAAATTTGGATGAAATAAGTTGAAAATACATTTCGACTATTTTTTTCAAAAAAAAAAGAATGCATTTAGTGTTAAATGTTATTAACAAATCCATTTTATAAATTTTACTGATGAAATTTCATTTTACTGAACAACTGATTGCCAAATGTCAAAAAATTTTCCATTTCGTTTTACTGATGGCGTTTCATTTTTTTACTGTTCCGGTGGCATCATTAAAAAAATTACTGATGAGATGAACAGTAAAAACGACATTGTTTGCGGCGCGAAGGTGTAAATTTACTGATAGTTATAAACGCCTATCAGTAAAAAATTTCAGATTTCAGATGTTTCAATTTTTACTGATGGATTTTACTGATAGCTATAACTGAGGCCTAACTGAGTTTGACTAGCAGTCAATGGATGATCGAAATTTTATGCAAAAAATCATTTTAACACAATTTTGATATTATAATTTAAAATTTTATGTTCAGGTTTGCGGTTTTTACAATCAAACCAATAAAAATGTCATAGTATGCAACGTATTCTATGAAACGGTTCCAATCGGGGACGTTGTACCTGCATTTCATTTCTGTTTGTTCCCCCGACTAAGAAATGATACCTAATTGGGAATATTGACCTGAGTTAATTTTTTTTTTCTTTAAAAGGTAATGTGCATCTGCATGTGCAAGGGATGACCGCATAGTCGAATGGTTCTTGAGCATGTCGTCATACGTTAGTGAGGCTGTTCCTTGCCCTCTTTGATGGGCAAAATAAAATTTCATTTCTAGAATTCTCCACTTAAATTATATTAAATACAATTTTTTTTTGTTACTTATTAAATAAAT
Source organism: Sphaerophoria taeniata (assembly GCA_943590905.1). Lineage (NCBI taxonomy): Eukaryota > Metazoa > Arthropoda > Insecta > Diptera > Syrphidae > Sphaerophoria > Sphaerophoria taeniata. The sequence continues at coordinate 15,707,016 of OX016540.1, read as the reverse complement.
TCTAAAGCTTTTTTTCGTTCTTTGGTATGAATAAATAATGACGGTGGTTTTTCTTAACATTTGCACCGTTTGTGATTTGAAAAATAAACATTTTTTGTCATAAGCTTTCTACCCATATTCCTCTTTTAAAAGAAAACTAAGAAAATCGCTCAACCAGCTGTCAACTCATAAGAGCACCAACATTTTACTGAATTAGTCTTTTATATGCCCAGATTAAGTATAACAAATGTATGCAAATGTAATATGTTGAATTACACAGCAATAGCCAAACATCCTATAGGTGACAAATTCCTTTTTTATTTCTACCTCATCCAAATATGTTACCAATCTCCAGTGATCCAAAAACCATTTTTCTTGGTTTTTGTCCTCCGTTTTCTGTCTTCTAAGAACGGCTAATCCGAATTGGCTCAAAATTAGTGGAGAGGTAGTTAAGATCAGGAATCGGATATAGGATACTTTTTATCCTTCTAGCTGACCCAAACCTTATTTGCCCATAGAACTATTATTCTGCGGATAGATAACAAAGAAAATTCTGACGATAAATTAATTAACAGCATCGTTAATAACAAAGGTAAGATGCTTCTTTTGGATGCTCCAAGACTCTGTTAAGTGACGGGAAAGCCACTCAACCCTTAAGTTTCTGATAACAATTTCTTAAGAGCGGGTACAACATCCCGCGGGTGGGCTAGTCTTTAATAAAATGTAATCACTTGAATACCACTACTCTTAATTCGATGAATTTTTGTGACAGTTTCCATGAAAAATTCATTCAAATGAAACGTGATTAAACTCGCTGTAAGTGCTTACATTTTTACTAGCTTTCCCTTTACAATTACATCAAAAGCGTTGCAACGAAAAATTGAGTACCTACAATGTTGTAACGCCACAGTCGTTTCTTCATACCTGATTTTGTGAGGTTAAGTAGTAAAATTTTACAGTAAAAAAATTTACAGTCTATATAGGTAATCAGTAATCACAGTACACAATTCCACTGAGTTTAATACTCAAACCATTTGCCAATGGGTCTCTTAAGTATTGCTTTTAAAGGATTTTTCATTTGGCGCGGGTAGATTTTGGAGCCCCGTGGCAGCCTTTTTGTTTTGCTGACATCTGTCAAATCTTTTGTTTTATTCAGCTTTATGCCAAATCATGGCAAGTTACACGATTAAACAGCACGTTCAAATGATAAAACTTAATTATCAAAATGAGTGTTCGTTAACGCAAACGTTGCGCGCATTGCGCCCATTTTACGCGTGATGGCCCTTCAACGTTTGGTGGCCAAATTTGAGACGACCAGTTCAGTAAACAATCAGCCAACACCCGTACGTTCAAGGAACGCAAGATCGGCCAAGAACATCGCCGCGGTCTGTGAAAGTGTATAGCCGAGGCAGTCTATTTCTCGTCGTGCACAAGAACTCGGCCTTTCGCAGACTTCAACTTGGTGAATTTTGCGTCGGAACTCGGGCCTACACCCGTACGAGATCCAACTGACCCAGAAGCTCAAAGTTCATGACCATAGACAGACAACGCCGTTTTTTCGCTGACTGGTTTTCGAATCACATCTACCTCATATAATGAAGCAGAATGACAACTATGAGAATCTTATGACATCAACGTATCCCGTCATAAAATCGTCCAGTTCTATTTCTTCGAAGATAACTCTAATGTGACATCTCTGCCCTCGTCACAATTTTTCTCTCCATTTTTTGCAAACTTCTCATAGTCATAATTAAAAGCCAACCAATTTAAAGCCTACACAATTTGCACATATTATGCTCGTATGTTAGATTTTTTTTTATCTCTTCCGTTCACGCCATGCATAAAAATTACCATATAAATGAACTTTCTGATGGCCTGAAAAAAAAAATTGTCTGCATCTATCTAACTTTTGCCCTAGGCGCTCTCTGTCAAGCCAAGAGTCCACTGATGTGATGCCGGAAACTCCATTATAGCGTCTAGCGATGTGATCGCACTTTAAAAATCACATGCTGTCTACAGCTGGTTTGAAACAGTGCCATGGCGCATGGGCTCGTATAGCGAACAAAACAATAACACACTATGCCAATTTATTTGAAAAATCCATATCTTCTTGATATCAAAATAAACAAACAAAAAATCGTTACACATTTTTTTCTCGGTCTTGTCTCCACTCTGACTCCAGTCATGAGTGTATCATGTCAATTCCCGCAGTAATCATTGCGCCACCACCACCGCAGCCGTCACCAACTCTCAAAAACCGATCCCGGCCCCATTTTAAATCCCCAAATTGAAAAAAAAATAACACAAATAATTTTCTAAAAGAAAACAAAAAATTCACTGCACAATATTCTCAATCCCACTGCCATTGCCACTTACATTTCTCCCTGTCCTCCCCACAATCTTTGGCCCCCAAAAAGTAACCACACACACTCGATCTCATTGAAGACCCAAAAAGTGTTCAAGTGAAGGAAACTCCACAACCGACTCGCGCCCTCTAAAAAATGCGCCGAAGCACAGTGCTTCTCCTCATTCGCACTACTCAGTACTCGGCAGTCGGCACCATGGAAGGACTTCAGTCAGTCTTCCGTTGGCCGTCATCGTGACTGGGTTATTGCTTAAGAATCGACACCCTCTCGAATCCATGTGGGGTTCTATCTGCTTTCGTATTATGAATGTTCAAGTGGATAGTGTTTAACAATTAACAAAAAAAAAAAAAAAACCTAAAAAAAGAACCTTGATAAAGAATAAAAAATTTAAATTGCCACTCGTCCGGCGATCGTTAAAAATATCGTTTTACCATTATTTTTATTTGACGACAACGACGCATTTTTGCACTGGCAACATAGCAAAAGGCTTGAAATATTTTATAGAGGAGCTCGGTAAAGGAAGTCGCGCGAGGCTTTTTAGTAAGCAGCTTTGCGTTTGGTTTTGAGTGAGTTCTGAGAGCGCGGGTGAAGGCGAAAGATTAGCATACCGACAGCATTGTTAGTGGATGACAAACGAATCGGGCCGGAGACGTAGAGTTGTGAATCGAATCGAAATCGCGTTTGCGGTAGCAAAGGCGCAGTTGCTGATGCAAAGCTAAACGAACCAAACTACTGCTGAGACATGACAGAAATTCCTAATCCGACCGCGATATGATTTTTTTTGCAGTCTTGTATCTAGATATACGACTCAACAGCTTCAACAACTCATGTGAATGGAAGGAGGAACAGAGCTCAGAGGACACGCATATTAACTGGACGTGAGCTCAAGAATACAGGAGCAACGGTTATTTGTTTTTTTTTCTTGTTTCTAGTTCGTGTTGTGTTCGTTATTTTTCAACGTAAACGGGTAGCCCAAGGTGAGGAAAAGTCAAAGTCATCAGAGCTCTTATTGTTTCCGTTTGTGTGTATACAATTCTATTAGTGGATCAATCATCTTTCTGTCTAATGACGTACCATTGAAATCGAAAACAGATGGTTCTTGAGACGCACTTGGCAAATTTATGTTTTGTTATTGATTTGTAATTTGATTGACTGTCGGGTGCCGGGAAAAAAACGATATTGAAAAAAAAACAACAACTAAATGGGAACACCCCTTTTCGAAATTGTTGATATTTGAGTGAGTACAGTGTGCGACGGATGAAATAGGTTCAGTTGTATTTAATTTTGAAAACGTGCTTAGAGTATTGCTTCTGTTATCAACAAACTAACAAAGCAAACTCAAAAACAAAAATTACAAATTTCCGAAATGTCAAATGCAAACGTCATAAATGGCCCCATAATTTTGCTTTACAACGGCATTCCGAGGCGAAAACCTGTGTAAATTATCAATTAACCTAAACTGTCAGTTGTTATGGCAAAAACTGTAAATTTTCCTTGATGATATCAGATCCACGTCGATATCGGTAGCAATTGAAATAGGGATCAGCTGTCAAACTAATCTCAAACAGTCTCATATCATTCAATTGACAGATCGACGTTGCAATTGCATGAACATCGGATTCATATTCATATTAAGTGTGTTGAGGCAGAACTTTTGAACATATTTGCATATTCAATAAATTCTTTTGTAAGATCCAAGCGAAAAAATGTCTTGAATCGAGACTGGCATATTAATCAAAAAGAAGAATTTCTGCCCATAGCTGTTCACGTAAGAAAATACAAAAACAATGATTTCCATTTTTAGATTTCACATACTGCAGTTAACCGATTGTCATTCAATTTCAGCAACAATGCCAAAATGCATACTTTCATGTCTTTCATTCCCAAATCAAGCAGATACAAAAAGAAATAACAGGATTTTATTTATGCCGCTGAGTGTAGAGTCTATGTAATAGTGTATTAATGCAATAGTGTATTAAGGCCATTGCTCCCTAGATAATGGCGCGCAACAGTCGTTTTATTTTTTTTAATTTAAATTTTGTTCTTTCATTATTACATATTAAAAACTCAACCCCACACTATAAACACAATTGAAAGGGCTCGACCAATTTCCAACAACCTCGAGCTTCTGTCAAACAAGACAAGATAGTTATCTATTCGTTCTGGTTCCTTGTTCATGGGGATTACATTATTTACATCATTCAGTGTGCGCCATGCCATCCCACAGCTGAAAACATTAAAGGGCTCTCCGCAATCAGCTGTACAATAATTTGTTTTTTGAATTATATTTTTGACAGTTTGTTTAATTTCTTAACACAGGTCCATCCATCAATTGAAAATTGAACGGTTTTTTTTGGTTTTGTTTTTCATTCATTCGATGTAATTTTTTTTTCGTTTCCCGTTGTGTTTGTTTTTTTTTTTGATAACAAAATATAAACAACGTGAATTAATGTAATTCAAGTCTCGAAGCGGGTGTGGGCATAATTAATTACATAAAGCATACGCAACGCATGCCAGTAAAGTAACGGCAGTCAAATAAAATAATTACATTTGCTGTAGAAAACGCCCTCTATTTGAAAAAGAATTAATTGAGGACGTAAAGCAGTCCATAAACACACAAGAATGAAATGTAAACAAAAAAGTACTGATCAGGTTTAGGTTTAGTGTCAGATTTACATTTCTGACAGATTAGTTCTGTTCCTGTCATAAAATTGTCGTTAAGAATTGTCTTTCTGGACAAATTCATGTGCATTCATCTGGGTCAAACAAAAATTGACGGCCTTAAAGACATTTATCAGAAATGCTAATAATTTCTTTCGAATGTTATAATTCGATATCGAAAGTATCGAAATGAGAACGAGATCAATTGGACATTGTCATTGTCAGTTTAAATTATAGACTACGAACTACGATGATGGACACACAATTTTTGGGGCCTGTCAGAGTTCTATAGTAACATATGCATGTCAAAATGTGACGTTTATTGATGATTTCATTCCGAAAACGCTTTGGGAGACTTTTTCTAGACTTGAATTTTGCTCATAACCTTAGGAGTTTTTGTATGGACATGCGTTTCATATTTACTGTCATTTCATTAGAATAAGAATGGAAAACATTTTCTAAACAAATACTTTTATGCTCATTCGCATATTTTATTACGAAACAAAACTGAAGTAAAACCATTCATCATGGGAATTTTTTAGTTTTTATATTTAGACAATGATTGTTCTGCTGTTTTTATAATGAATGGAGCTGGGGGTACTTTTGTTATTTTCTCGGAATAAGTTGTAGATAAACATTAAAAACAGTGCACACACGCTACAAGCATGAGTTGTGTTAATTGATATAATGTAATTCATCAGCACACCCAGGGAATAAATGGAACTGAGATATTGTATTATGGTGATATCTGACATGACGTCAAGTTCAACTTTAGAACTTGAGCAAATATGCAGTACATTTTTCGTCAGGTACGTCGTTTTCCATTGTTTTGTTTTTACGTTTCTTCTTCTACCTCCAATGGAACGGGTTAAACTTCATATGTGATTCCTCGGACGATTCTGTTTAAAACGGAAGAGTTCTTCTCCTCTCAGAAGCATTCCATCTGTCAAAGTCAGTTCAATGGAATGGTTTCCGATGACTTTTGGACACTTGCTTCTGGACGTCCAATGGAAAACAACAACAGTAATCAATATCATTTGACATTTGTTGTCAGATTTTAGTATACTCTGATACATTCGACTTAAGTCTTTTTCCACAGGTCTTTTTTGACGTTTCTTCTTCTACCTCCAATGGAACGGATTATGATGTAGGTATGTGTCATTCTTCGGACGATTCTGTTTTCAAAACAGAAGAGTTCTGCTCTTCTCAGAAGCATTCCGTCTGTCAAAGTCAGTCCAATGAAATGGTTTCAGAAGACTTCTGAACTCCTCCAAATGCTTCTGGACGATCAATGGAAAACGACATAAACATTCCACCTGTCTTTGCTAAAACGTAATGATATATTGAACCTTTTGCTCTCAAACTTGACATCTGTCATTGCCAATCCAAATCTATTTCCTAAAACCATTTAAAAACCACAACCCTCAACCAATTTAAAATTCACTGAACTCTCAATAAAAAACCACAAAGCAAAACACGCCTATTTATTATTAGCGGAATGCATCATTGAAGAAAGACAATGACCAGAACGCAAACGAATCGAACACGCTTGAAAAACCAAAAAAAAACTACACAATCAATGATTTCTGTTTCCAAATTCCGAAGAACTATAGCTTTGGCTAATTGCCGCTCTATAGAAACCCCCAATCACGATGGACAACAAACAATTCCCGAGAGTCAGAAATGCTTTTTGATGATCATGATCATTCTAACCGCCCATAAACACCACCACCAACATCTTTTTTATTGCTGGACGAGACGTCTAAAAGAACGGTGAGCGGGTGCTGGCGGGTGTCGTATGTCGCCGAGGCTCGGCTGGTTGAATATAAAAATGACGTAATTTAGAAGAGTTCGATTCATTGTTAGTCACTGATTGTCCCAAAACAAACCGAAATATTAGTCCGATTTTGGATCGATGATTATACATTTTCGGATCGTGTGGCTTCCGTTGTTTTTTTTTTGCTGGGGAGGAATGAGGATGGTGGGAGCTTTTAAATATTCATCGTGTGTCTTGCATGTGCGGTGCTTGTCTGATCATCCATAGTTTGTTTTGGTCTTCCATTTTCAGGCGACTCTGGAAGTTGACACTGAAGCGAGAATTGTCGACGGGCGGTCGCGTCTGTTCGTGGAGCGAATTCTAGTCTTTTAAATGATTGATCGAAGGACAGCAGTAGTCCATCATACAACACTTACACCGGATACAGCGGTGCTCGGTGGAGCCAGTTTAATACGAATTCAAAACAAACAAACTAAACAATAAAATGTGCTACATAATCATCACAGGGGGCAGCCTGGTCTGGTTTATCTTGAGCTTGATCGCTGATATGTTTATCGTGTCGGCAATAGTCACGCCAAAGTGGCTGATTGGTCCCCATGTTGAGCTAGAAGCTTCGGGTGCATCAAATCTCACCGCCCACAGGTATCCGTCGGTGGGCATTTATTCGCGCTGCAAAACCATGGCCCAGATGGGTTTTCGCTGTCTGAGATTCGATTTAGATGGCTTCAGTACCGATGGCCAAGTGTATCCGGGCGAATGGAAGGCGGCAATGTTCTTCATATCGTTGGGATTTGCTATCCTTACAACAACTGTGTTCCTGACGCTTCTCACCTGTTGCCGGCAATCGGTGTTTGGCAAGAGTATCCACAATATTACAGCCTGTGCTCAGGTTGTTGCTGGTAAGGAAAAAAAAAGAAGACACATCACAGTGCAGTTGAGTTGTCATTAATTTTGTGTGTCTTTTGTTTGCTTGTATTGCAGGAATCAGCGTAATGATGACGATATTTCTGCATCCGATGGGATGGGGCGCGCCAAGGGTGTTGGCGCTCTGTGGACCTGGTGCTGAGCCATTCTATCCATCAATGTGCAGCGTGGGTGAGGATATAACAAGACATTTTTTCTTTATTTTTGTTTAGCTTGTTGCACATTTTTATTAAGTTTAGACCCTATCCTATTGTGTTTGTTTGTGTGTAGTTTTATGACGAAGCGGAAAGGTGTGTGTTAAAAGATGGCAATTTAAGCGAGGGTCAAGATTATATGGGAGTGGGTGAAGTGAGTAGTCTAGAAGTAGATGGAGTGGGTTCGATAGTTAAGTTGGAGATTGTAATCCTACTTTTGTAGAATGGAAGGAGTAGTGTTTCGAAGGGATTAACTTCCAAGCCTTGTGAGAAAGCGAGTGGGCAGTTGTTTATCTCTTTGAAAGGAATTAAATGAACGAATAGTAGAAGGGTCCGAGTAATAAATAATTTGTAGAAAATTGAATAAGTCGAAAAGGAATATTAAAAGATGAAACATTTGTACGAGCAGAAAAGGAGAGAGGAGCATAAACTTCTCAGAAAGAAAAAAAGGGAGCATGAGAAGCGCGCGATCGAGGAGATAGAGTGATGTCACAACAGGAACGAGGTTCGAAACAAACCTCCAGGGTGTATACACCTCGAACCGAAGCCTGTAGAGATCAAGTCCAGCATGGGAACATCGTAGTAGAACCGCAGTCAGTGCTGAGGATATGGAAAGACCACTGTTCCAAGCTGTATAATGGCGATTACGAGCAAAACTCCGCCAGCAATACAGAACCATTCAATTTGGGTGCAGAAGGCCAACAATTCCACCCACCCGACATGGACGAAATGAAGATAGCGATATCTAAACTTAAGTCGAACAAAGCCGCTGGAGCAGACGGGCTAGCCGCCGAACTGTACAAAGCAGCTGAAGATGATTTGGTTGGGAGCTTGCACCAGCTCATCTGCAAAATTTGGTCGGTGAATATAACCTCAGCATCGTATGCCCGAACCTCAAGAAAGGAGATCCCTTGAACTGCACCAACTATAGAGGTATAAGTCTCCTTAACATTCCCTATAAGATCTTGTCTGCCGTGCTGTGTGAACGTTTGAAGTCCTTCGTCAACAACCTGATAGGTCCATATCAGTTCGGCTTCAGACCCGGAAAGTCCGCCATCGATCAAATATTCACCCTACGGAAGGAAGGAAGGAAACATTTGTTTGGCCAGAAGCTACGATAGCAATGACTTAATTTGTTGGTCAACTTTTTTCTTAACTTTTTTTTGTTGATCGACATTTTCCTTAATTTCTGCAGTATCGAATTTGTTTAGTGAAATAAAGGAACGTTTTTATTGCTGTATTTATTAAGGCATAATTGAAACTCATCTTTTAACGACAGTTGCAAATCCTTTTCGAATCACACCATCCACCTCGTTTTCCTATAGCCACACAGTGAAGTGCACAAGCAGAGTCGTTGAAAGCAAATCCTTTAACATTGAAACTCAAAATATCACAAGTTGCACGTTTCTGACGGGAGGGAATTCCTTCCTCCAAAGCATCAGGTTTGCCATCAAATTCGAGTTCAGTTGGAATTTCCAGATCGGAAGCGATTGGGACAGCTGAGGCAAATGCACACACTACTCCAAGGAGCACAGTTAAAAAAATTGCAAAGCGCATTTTTAAACTTTTTTGAATTTCTGAACGATGTTTCAGGTTAGAACTTTTAAGGAATGACTTGAATTTAGCAAAGTTTTGGCTTTTATAGCTACTCATTCCTAAGTTCTATCTTTGCAATAGATAAATGCATCATTAAAACAAAAGGAACTTTGAGAACAATAGAAACTTGTTTTATTGAAAACAATAGTTCATTAATAGTTACACAAACAATAGTAGAGTCAATGAAGCTTTTTTTCAGAAAGTCCTCAGGAACAGCTCGGATTTTGAAAAAAAAAATTTCTAAATTTTTTGTTTTTTATATTCTTTAAAGTCTGAAACAAATCATTTGGGGGAAATTATTGCTTATATTGTTTAAACAATTTTTATATTGTTTATAAAGAGAGATCCAAAATTAATGTTTTTGATAATTGGAGTGTTTAGGTTGCATTAAGACAAGAAAAAAATCATATAGAACAGGGGGTCTATTGCCCCCCGTTTAGCCGGGAGGGGCAATCTTATAACAAAAAAAGTCTATTTTTCAAAAAAAATTAAAAATCAACGGCTTTTCCCTCAATGCCGTGTTATACCTTTTTGCAAAGCTAAAAAATGCTTCTTTCATTTTGCATTTAAATAAAGTTGTTTTCAGGAATAGTGTTTGAAAAAAACATTTTCAAAGTCAAAATATCGAAATTTTCAACTTTTTTTTTTAACTTCGAACTAATTTTTTTCGAAATTGTATGTAGTTAAGTACTATTTTTTTTTTTACAATTAAATGCGGTTACAAGTTCTCAGTGCGATCCAGAAACCGCATGCCTTAATGTCTTCTTGTTTTTGAGAAATTAAGAAAAAACTAAAAACACTCAGAAAAAAATTCACAAAATTACTTGTAAGTATTATTTTTTTCGAATAAATAGAACAAAATATCATCCAAATTTTCTGAGTTTTTTTGGGTTTTTCTTAATTTCTCAAAAACACAAAAAAAATTTAGGCATGCGGTTTTCTGGATCTCACTAAGAACTTGTAACCGCATTTAACTGTGAAAGAAGTTAGTACTTAATTACATAAAATTTTGAAAAAAATTAGTTCGAAGTTGAAAAAAAAAAGTTTAAAATTTCAATATTTTCACTTTGAAGATTATTTTTTCGAGAAGCATTCCTAAAAACAGTTTTATTTAAATGCAAAATGAAAGAAGCATTTTTTAGCTTTGCAAGAAGGTATAACACGGCATTGAGGGAAAAGCCGTTGATTTTTAATTTTTTTTTTGAAAAATAGACTTTTTTTGTTATAAGATTGCCCCTCCCGGCTAAACGGGGGACAATAGACCCCCCGTTCCATATGATTTTTTTCTTGTCTTAATGCAACCTAAACACTCCAATTATCAAAAACATTAATTTTGGATCTCTCTTTATAAACAATATAAAAATTGTTTAAACAATATAAGCAATAATTTCCCCCAAATGATTTGTTTCAGACTTTAAAGAATATAAAAAACAAAAAATTTAGAAATTTTTTTTTTCAAAATCCGAGCTGTTTCTGAGGACTTTCTGAAAACGCCCTTTTTTGAGCTTCATTGACTCTACTAAAAGGATGTTTATTTATTCACAAACATGTTTTCAATCTGCACTTGTTAATCAAACTATCCATTGTCTAACAGCTGGGAAATCAAGGTCAACGGTTAACTCCTACTATAAAATCTTAAGCTTTGAAAACTACGAACATCATTTCTGCAATAGTTTCAGTTCACACTATATACTCAGTTGCAACGCGTTTCGAACAACGATATAATGCGTTTCTTAATTGCCGGTACTGTGCTCCTTGGGTTCATCTGTGCTTTTGCCTCAGCGGTTTCAATTGCCTCCGATCTGGAAATTCCAGCTGAACTTGAGTTCGATGGCAAACCTGATGACTTGGCACTAGGTATTCCCGCTCGGCAGAAGCGAGCTACTTGTGATATTTTAAGTTTTTCTGTGAATGGCTTTTCCTTAAGCGACTCGGCATGCAAACTTCACTGTGCGGCTAAGGGAAAACTAAGTGGATGGTGTGATTCGAAGAGAATTTGTAACTGTCGTTAAAAGGAATAAACAGTTTTCTGAATACAAGCATAAAGAAATCATTTTTTCATCTTGTTTTATTCACAATCAAAAATAGGGTTCGTACACAGAAATAATCTGATAAGCTTCCGAAGACATACCGAAACGGTCTCTAACGAACAAAAATTAAAATTTAGCTATTTTCTAACCGTTCAAATATTTTTTCTTATACATAAAATTGGAGAACAACAGTTAAGGGCTAAAGGGCTAACTATAATGAACGGAACGCAGCGGACGGAGCCGTCCGTAAATGTACGAATACAAGGAATTTGTATATTGTGCCCTAAATAGCGGATTGCTCCGTTTCGTCAATTTTCGTTCAGTTTTGCTTACGGACGTAAACTGCGCTCTCCTTCGCTTTTTACGGACGAAAATTTGACAGCTGCCTGGTTTCATTGATTATTCTGAAGAGGAATTCGATTTGTTGTTGATTTATTTCTTGAAATTGCTTGTTTGTTGCATGGCAACTGAAATTCACAAATTATTGAAAATAAAAAACATATATTTTATTTTGAAAGATTCTTCCGTACACATCCGTTCATTATGGGTAAAGTGTTCACATGGCAGTTCGGAAGGGAGCGTTTCGTTCGTTTCTGACATTAGCTTCCGCTTGCTTCCGCTCATTATAGTTAGCCCTTAAAGGGCTAACTATAATGAACGGAATTGAGCGGACGGAGCCGTCCGTACTGAGCGAATACAAGGAATTCGTATATTGTACCCTAAATAGCGGATTGCTCCGTTTCGTCAATTTTCGTTCAGTTTTGCTAACGAACGTAAACTGCGCTCCTATTCGCTTTTTAAGGACGAAAATTTGACAGCTGACTTGTTTCATTGATTTTTCTGAAGAGAAATTCGATTTGTTGTTGATTTCAGGTAATTAATTTCTTGGAATTGCTTGTTTGTTGCGTGGCAACCGAAATTCTCAAATTATTGGAAATAAAAAACATATATGTACCTATTTCATTTTGAAAGATACTTCCGTACACATCCGTTCACTATGGGTAAATTGTTCACATGGCAGTTCGGAAGGGAGCGTTTCGTTCGGTTCTGACACTAGCTTCCGCTCATTATAGTTAGCCCTTTAATCGTTTCAAGGCCCAACTATAATAGACGGACGGGAACGGGAGCTAGCGCCAAAACTGAACGAACCGTTTCTTTCCGACTGACAATTTCATCCGCTTACCCATAATTGAACGGAAAGCTTTCTGTCATTATTCTGTGTTTTTAGAGAAATGTCAAATTTCCGCGCGTAAATTGAGAAAGAAAAGTGAGTTTACCTCCGAAAACAATACTGAACGAAATCGAGCAATCCGCTATTATGGCTGTGACATCTGATTTGCATGTATTTGGGAATTTTCGTACGTCAACGTACGCACCCTTCCGACTATTATAGTTGGGCCTTTACTTATCAGCTTATTAACTGCATCTTCGTTAAGCAGCGTTGCCACGAAGTGCCCGATCGGGCCATTTGGCACTCTGTTTTACATTTTGGCCCTTTGCCCGGGCCAGTTTGAAATGGCCCTAAATCTTTGTTTTTGAAGTTTTGACATATATAAGAAGTGCTAAATAATAGCGGAAACGTTTTACAAAATTATATATAAATACCTATATCATTAGTCTACCGATGTGTTTCCACCCCAAACAAATAACCATAATTAAAATATTACTGAATTCCTTCATTTCGAAATAGGCTATCGTAAGAAGTTATTCACTCTATAATGAGTTTTAAGGATTATATGCAGGGCAACTTGAGTAACTGTGGAAATTTTATTTCTAAACCATGGGTCGAATTACGGCCCCTACGGCAAATAATACTTTACTGGGGTCGAATCAAGACATCAGTGATCGAATAATACAAGACTGAATTGTGTGCATTTGGCACTACCTACAGTTCACTGATGGGAGGAACATTCTAAAAACAAATTTACATTTTTTCTTTGGGTTATTATGAAATTCTTAGCCAATAATTTATTAAGGTCAAGATTTTCCTCTCCAAAGCTTCACCAATCTCTTCTTCTGTTAACAGTTAAATTGTGTTTTTTCATTTAAAAAAAAAATAATATTTCTGCCTTCGCTATTTGGCTCAACTTTTTGTTTTTTTATTTGTCAAACCTCTCAAAATTCTTTCAAAATAATTGAGACTCGATAAAAACTACTACAATTTTTAATTCTCAAACGATACGTGACCTAACGAGTGTCATCATCTCAATGTGGCTACTCGTTCGTTCGTTCACCGATGAGAATGATACTCACTCACTCGTTCACGTGAGCGGTAATTTGGCCCGTGATCTTATTAAATTAATTTAGATAAGACGTGATAACTCATAATGCCTTAAATTATGGCTTTATTTTAAGTTGATTTTATTTATTTTTCTTAAGTATATCAATCTCAATGAATTATGTAACAAATGTGATAGGTAGAGATACATCAGTGACTTTTTTTATTATTTATTTTATTTTTATGTTACAATTATTGAAGAAATTGAATGAATTATTTAATATTAAAAATAACTACCCATTTTTAAAAAATGTATTTTAACTTTTTAAGGATCGATTTTAAATTTATTTATTTTCATTTGGCCCGCTGTTTAGTCAAATGGCCCTCAAAATATTTCGAAGTGGCCCGCTGTTCTTCTTTCTTCGCGGCAACGCTGTCGTTAAGTTTAAAAAAATGATTTCAGTTTCTAATTTCGGTTAAAGATTTCCGGTCTCCTGTCTTAAAACGGCGTTTTTAATTGGAAATCTGGAATCTAAAAAAAACCATTCCATTTTTAAAATTCGAAATGAATTATTGTTCTTCGTTTCAGAATCAGAACTATCTGTTTTTTTAACTTCCAGATTGCCAATTTAAAACGCCACAAGAATATATCTGGATAGAATGCACAAAGTAAAATAAATGTCAATTCCGTTCGAAAAAAAAAGTTAATAGAGTAGAAGTAGAAGTTTTACTTTAAGCAATTATGGCTGAAACACAAACACGCTTCACTTTGGCTTAACCTGATGTTTACGAGTTCAGCTATAACAATTCATGTTATTACAATAAATCTTCGACCTCAAGTGCATATTAGGTCCGTCCCTTTACTTTTCCGGTATTTTTATGAGAACTGTCATATTTCGAGGATTGTTGATGAAATTTTGTGATTCTCCTAAAAAGTAAAAGAACACTTGACAGCAATAATTTCACAAAAGAGTACCGGAGTGAAACGTCAAAACTAAATCAGAATAGCGCAGAACAGCACAAGTAAATAAAAACTATCAGAACAAGTACGAATAGAAAAGATCAGCTCCCTGTTTTATCTTTAAGAAAGTTTCCAATCAACTACTGTTAAAAAAAAAAAATTGCAAATTTGCCGAATCAAATTGAATCCAAATTTCATTTATTGCAAACAAGATAATGAATGCATCATCAGATTATTGCTAGAAATTTTTTCTTCCTCGGAAAACTCGTCAACCGAGTTAATTCAAAAAACTTATTCGATTAGAAAAAAAAGTGGACAAGTGCGAGATAAACTCGCTCGAGGAGGGTTCCGTACTTGATTATCCGACCCTACTTTCTTTCAGTTTTGAAGGATTTTTTATACAAGGATTAAGATTTGAAACCAAACATTTTCTTGGAAAATAATTTGAATGGTCTTTCTGCCTATTTCCTTCAATGACTTCGAAACTGTGTATCTTAAAAATCTGCTAGCAGCATTTTCGGATCACTTCTATCTACTCTAGAAAATGTGAACCAAATTTAATTGCAATCAGCTTAGCAGATTCTAAGAAATCGCTTGTGAAAGACAAATAAAAGGAAACCGATTTTTTTTGTATTTGTTTATCTTTTCTCTTTAATAACTTCGAAACTATTTATCTTAAAAACATGAAAACAACATTTTTAGATTACTACTGAATACTAAAATATGTGTACCAAATTTCATTGGAATCGGCCTAACAGATCCGAAGAAATCGCTTGTGAAAGACGAATGAACAGAAAACGAAAGTAGCGAAGTGATGTTATAAGGGTTTCGTTTAAACTCTGTGTACGGAACCCTAAAAATAAAAAATAAATTGGCATTTAAAATTTTGACATTTGAAAGTTTTCACAAGGCTATCCACCAAAAATGTAGGAGCAGAAAAAACTGTACTAAACTGAGCTGGGGGTCCATTCCCGATCTGTGAAAATGTGAAATGATAAAAAATTTATCATTTTAGTTTTCACAGAGACTTTTCATTTTTTCTTTTCATAAACTCGCTTTTTGCGATTCTCTAACTTGTGAAAGTGTGATAGAACTTATCATTTCACAGTTTCACAGATCGGGAATCGACCCCCTGCACAACATCATGGAACACAAAATGAAAGGTTGTAGAACAGTTCGGGGCGAGGTTTTTCCTCGTGGAGAAGCTGTATGTGATGAAAAACGACATTTTCCGATTGTACTAACAGCTGAAAAAAAATGTACGAAATCGAGCGTAATTGTACGGTTTCTCGCAGAAAAAAAATAACGATTACGAAAATTAAAATTTTTTATTTAATTATAGAAATATATAAATAGCCTCTAGCGTTTTCGGGCACTTTATTTGTTTTCAAAACAATTTTGTTGATTTTGACGGACTGTTTTGCTGCTTTGACAGCATTTATGTGGCTCAGCGATTTTTTGTGTCTTTCAATGTGAAATTTTCCATAGGATATTTTCGAATTACACAAAATGCACTTTTTGGTTTAGCTCCCATGATCTTCGTGCAGCCATTCAATATAATTCTTTACAAGCTGATTGAAATTTTTCACTGCGGTTACTGGTCTTTCCTTCTGAAAATTCTGTGTTGCTCGTTTTTTAGGGTTCCGTACACAGAGTGTAAACGAAACCCTTATAACATCACTTCGTTTTTTGTTCATTCGTCTTTCACAAGCGATTTCTTCGAATCTGCTAAGCTGATTGCAATTAAATTTTGTACACATTTTCTAGAGTATCTACAAGTGATCCGAAAATGTTGCTACCAGATTTTTAAGATACACAGTTTCGAAGTCATTGAAGGAAATAGGCAGAAAGACTATTCAAATTATTTTCCAAGAAAATGTTTGGTTTCATATATTAATAGTTGTATAAAATTTCCTTCAAAACTATAAAAAAAAAAGTAGGGTCGGATAATCGAGTACGGAAAAACAATTTCAATTCAACAAAATCCGTTAAACCGTTTTCCGTTACTTTAGTGAAATAACCCTGCGGTCACACGAGCAAGTTCTGGCCAGCAAGTAGCGTACATATATATTATTTGTCAAATCTCTATCGGTGTACTTGGTGTGACGTAGGTGGCAAAAAACTTGCTAGTCAACTTGCCAGCAAGTTCACATATTTTTTACAAGCTTATCTACTTTTAACATCCAATTTTGAATTTCCAAGATGACGCCATGAAAAATAGAAATAAAAATCCTCGTTTCAACTAATTTTTTAATTTAAGTTTGTTCATTTTGATATATTTGGCAAAACCTGTTAAATTACTTGCCGATTTACTTGCTCGTTTTACTGGCTGGAAAATTTGCTAGCCAGTTGACCAGCCAGTACTAAAGCAAGTACTAAAAGTTTGAATGTGTGAGAAAAATATTTGATTGTATGCCAGTATACCAACTTGCTAGCCAGAACTTGCTCGTGTGGCCGCCGGGTAAGAGAATAGAAGGAGAGGAAAATAGAAGTAACAAATGTCAAAGAGAAAACAAATTTAACGAAAGAAATGAATGCATTCGAAACAGAAAAAATTTACTGCTTTCAATATTTTTGCGTGCTCATAAAAATCTTGAAATATGATAATATGTGAAATGTGAATCTACACTAATATATAAAGCTGAAGAGTTTGTTTGTTTGAACGCGGTAATCTCAGGAACTACTGGTTCGAATGGTATAATTCTTTTTGTGTTGGATGATGCCTTAATCGACTTACACCCCTAATAATAAACGAAAATCAAACCTGAATTATTTTAAATCAGTGACTTAAGTGCAAAATCTTATCAATAAAACAAAAATTGAGTTAATTGACGTTACTTAACTTGTCAATTAACTAATACACCAAATTAGGTGGATTAACGAGTTAATTGAAGTTCTAAACGTCACACGCTTAAATGCAATTCAATGAGACAGTGTGTGTGTAAAAGTTGAGATTAGATGAGAAAGTATATGTGCAAGCCAATTTATAATCTATGGTCACTACAGGGTTCTTGTTAATTGTAGTAGATTTTGGTACTAATTTTTATCTAAACGTCAATTAGCTATCGCAGGGTGCTTATATTTTTATTATTAGGAAATGTTAATTCATGCATTATCTTTTAATCAATGTTTTTGTTAATTGGTGAATTAGAAGACATATCTGCAGTTTTTATTAATAGGGCTGTTAGACTTTAGGCTACTTAACATTAATCTGTGACCAATAGCAGCGAAGAATTTGTGTAAAATGTGGAAAAAACGGCAAACAATGCAATACAATACAATATAAAGTTCGTTTGAACGCGGTAATCTCAGGAACTACTGGTTCGAATGGTATAATTCTTTTTGTGTTGGATGGTGCCTTAATCGACTTAGACTTTAAGCTACTTAGCATTAAGCTGTGACCAATAGCAGCGAAGAATCTGTGGAAAATATGGAAAAAACGGCAAAAAATATACATTTTTCTGCGTTAAAACGCGCTTATCTCAAGAACTGCTTTATGAAATTGAACAATTTTTTAAATGTTGAATGGTCCATTTATCAAGGAAGGCTTGAAGCTATATAAAATTTAGCTGCGACCAATAGGAGCGAAGAATTTGTGTAAAATGTGGAAAAAACGGCAAACAATGCAATACAATACAATATAAAGTTCGTTTGAACGCGGTAATCTCAGGAACTACTGGTTCGAATGGTATAATTCTTTTTGTGTTGGATGGTGCCTTAATCGACTTAGACTTTAAGCTACTTAACATTAAGCTGTGACCAATAGCAGCGAAGAATCTGTGGAAAATATGGAAAAAACGGCAAAAAATATACATTTTTCTGCGTTAAAACGCGCTTATCTCAAGAACTGCTTTATGAAATTGAACAATTTTTTAAATGTTGAATGGTCCATTTATCAAGGAAGGCTTGAAGCTATATAAAATTTAGCTGCGACCAATAGGAGCGAAGAATTTGTGTAAAATGTGGAAAAAACGGCAAACAATACAATTTAATCTACACTAATATATAAAGCTGAAGAGTTTGTTTGTTTGAACGCGGTAATCTCAGGAACTACTGGTTCGAATGGTATAATTCTTTTTGTGTTGAATGGTGCCTTAATCGACTTAGACATTAGACTACTTAACATTAAGCTGTGACCAATAGCAGCGAAGAATCTGTGGAAAATGTGGAAAAAAACGGCAAAAAATATACATTTTTCTGCGTTTTAACGCACTTATCTTAGGAACTGCTTTATGAAATTGAACAATTTTTTTAATGTTGAATGGTCCATTTATCAAGGAAGGCTTGAAGCTATATAAAATTTAGCTGCGACCAATAGGAGCGAAGAATTTGTGTAAAATGTGGAAAAAACGGCAAACAATACAATACAATACAATATAAAGTTCGTTTGAACGCGGTAATCTCAGGAACTACTATTTCGAATTGTAAAATTATTTTTGTGTTGGATAGTCCATTAATCGAGAAAGGCTTTATTCTACTTAAAATTAAGCTGCGACCAATAGCAGCGAAGAATCTGTGGAAATATGAGAACTGAGATTTTTTTCTGAGATGAAATTATTTTGGATTCGATTTCTCACTCAGCTATTTGACGTGGCTGACATATGTGCAGCAACAATTAGTTAGGTAACCATTAAATCTCAATGATAACTGAGAATTATGTTCCACCAAATGTTTTTGCCTCAGTCAAGGTGACATTGAGATCTCAGTGAGATGTTGTTAGGTGGAACTGGCCTAATAACTGCTCAAATTAGAATTTTGAGAGTTCAATTGATTTGTGAATGTGATTGATTGCACTATTTGTGCAGATTATTGTGTTTAAACAATATCATTTTATGTACTTCTTAACTAAAAAATATGCTCAGTTTAAAGCCCAGTACGCTGATCGCGCTAAATTTTAGCTCACGAATTTCTCTCCAAACATCAGCTAAATTCCCGGCTAAATTTTGACACAAGATTATTTTGGAGACTATGGAGAATGATTTTTAAGACACAAACAGTTTGTTCGGGTACTACTCTGAAAGTCTGAAACTTACAAATCCTATCATTTAAATTTTTTTTTATATGGAGTTTTACAGATTTTGAGCTCAATCATGTCAATAGAATCAGGCAGTAAACAAACAAGGCTACAGAATTTGTGTCAAAAAGAGCTGTTTTCTGAAAAAAAAAAAATATTTTGCTAGTCAGAGGCAAATGAAACAATAATGTCAAATAATGTCAAAATTTAGCTCTAGAATAATGTACCGGACATTTATTTCACTAGCTAAATTTTGACAAATTTTGATTTTTGATTATGTAGAGTTACGAAAAAAATAAAATATTTTTAGCTAGAGCTTCGTACCTCTTCGCTAAAAAGCTCAGCTAAATTTTAGCTCCGCTAAATTTTGTAGAGAATTTCGTATGGAAGCTAAAATTTAGCTCGATCTGCGTACTAGGCTTAAAGAAAAAAAAATTACTTAACGAAGAGATATTAGAATTATTAGGGAGAGTTCACCCAAGGGAATGCTTTAAGTATGAACAACTGAAGGGAATCCTAAAAAATGCTCAAATTTTTCAAGTTCAAGAGAATTACGACCTAGGGAGAGTTGACTGCAATACAATTTTACAATAACTTCCGAACAAAATTCCCACGCGCGCATGATGCACAAGTCGAGACGATACTCGCCGGTGGACGAGGGAGAGGCGGACGAAGTCGCGGGCAACTGCTAGTATTTAGATAAATGTAAGTGAGTAGTATGAATTGTACGAAATATTGAAAAGATGTACTTGCGTACATTCTAATATGCAATTGTACGGATTTTCGTACAATAGTAAGCTATTTTTCAACACTATTGCTGTAACGTGTTTGTGTTTCAGCCATTATTTATTAATCATACAAACGTTCATTTTGTACTTTGTATACTGGGGTGGAATCGTGTAAGGTGATTTGTGATTATCACCTTTGTGACTATAAAATGTGATCACATTTCGTCGCCTTAATGCAGAACAAGTCTAAGTCACAATTTCAAAAAATTTCAGGAGAGCGATTCTAAAAATGAAAAATGTATTTACTACTAAGGTCCTTTATGAAACAACTTGGCGTAAAAAACATATATATTATTTTTTTGTGTCAGATTTTAATGGTGCTAATGTTTTTAATACGCTTTAGTATTTTGGTTGTTTTTTGGACATAGCATTATCGTGCATTCATATTTTGAGTGCAGAAAAAGCCTATCTCATGATAGTGGACATAGGTTTAATAATTTTACTAGTTTTCGTTTTCTGAATGGACATAGGATCAAACCAATAGCACAAAATAAAGTTGAATACTTTAAAAAAAGAACAAAAATCGAGTTTAAACAAATTTATTCTTAATGAAACGATAGTAAAGTAGTTTTTACACAATTCTCAGTCTTAATTTTAACAAAAACAAAACAAAACTCTAACTTCGAATGGTTTTGGTTCTGCCAGGACTTCAAAAGAATCTTTAGGATTAACATTAAAATTCGTATTTACTTGTTGTAAAAATAGGTTAGGTTAGGTTAGGTTGAAGGGGCTGCGGATACAGGATCCGCACTC
This sequence comes from Sphaerophoria taeniata, assembly GCA_943590905.1. Taxonomy (NCBI): domain Eukaryota; kingdom Metazoa; phylum Arthropoda; class Insecta; order Diptera; family Syrphidae; genus Sphaerophoria; species Sphaerophoria taeniata. The sequence goes on along the minus strand of OX016540.1, from coordinate 15,685,755 downwards.
TCAAACCAAAAGAAAAGGCCCATTGTGATACCACATGAATCTAGAGAATTATTTCTTACTAGTCGAACCATTTTGAGCTTTTTATAAAACGAAGAAGATATTTGATATCCTTATTAGCTAGTTTACTGGGATTATCATAAGTATATTATCCCAGATGAAGTTTACGTCTTAGTGAAAGAGCAGGGCATGTGCAGAGAAGGTGAGAGATTGTTTCCTCTTCTTCTAGACGACAGCTGGACAGCTCCTGCAGAAGTCAATTTTTTGAGGCTACACCAAGTCGTATAGCGTGTCAGCCTATAAGAAAGTGTCCTGTAAGGACACCTATTAGGGAGCTGATATGATATCTGCTTTGAGACAACAAATCTTTAGAGCGCTTTAGGTTCAGTGACGGCCATATGAGTTTTGTGACTGCGCACGATGGTTAATTGTTTATTATCGTTAAGGCTGTTTCTTTTAGCATAAGTTTACATGTAGCTATCGGTATACCCATCTTTTCCCTCTCAGGTGAGATGGGTATGACGGTTCCATTTTTAGCGAGTTCATCGGCTCTACAATTTCCCGTGATGTGTGGCCCGGCACCCAACAGACGTGAATGTTAAATTGCTGTGCCATCTCCATAAGAGATGATCGACACTCGAGGGCCGTTTGAGAAGTGGTTGAGACACTGTCGAGAGATTTGATAGCGACTGTCAGAGAAGATGCGCATATCAGAAGTTGATATCACGTTGTCTCTTAGCCAGGAGAGAACCTCTTTGATCACTAAAATTTCCGCTTGGAAAATTGGAAGACGCTACAATGACTAGGCAGACGGAATGAGAGGCTTAAATTAAGCTTTTCTGAGTACACACCACTACCAACTCTATCATTTGTCTTGGATCCATCTGTATAAAAATGAATGCTTTTGTCTTCCAGGAGTTTTTTTGTCTTCCCATTCAACTCTGGATGGAATGGAGACCTGGAAGTTTTTCCCAAATTGGGGTTTTGGAATGGTGTAGTCTATGTACTTTGGTATAGAACCGAATAAGTTCATAATGATGAAATGTCCCACATTATTGTTGGTCCATTGAGATGAGGCGTTGAGTCTTATAGATGTACTCGCTGCCACTTGTTTGCTGAAAATGTCAAGGGGTGTCAGATGGAGGAGAGTGTCTAGCGCCACTGAGGGTGTGGTTCTCAATGCCCCGCTTATGCAGAGACATGCAGTGCGTTGGACCCTGCTGAGCTTGTCGCAGTAGTTGAGCCAATAGGTTATGCGAGGTTGAAAATCCCATTTGCCTCCTATGGCTTTCTTGCAGGAGAAAAAAATCTACTGTAGCTTTATTAACTCTTTCCTGAATGTTAGGTTTCCAACTTAATTTTTTGTCTAATATCAGCCCAAGATATTTGGCTTCATTGGTAAAAAGTAAGTGGTAAACCTTTTATTGAAGGAGGTACAATTACTGGGATTTAGTATTTCCGTGTAAAAAGGACGAGGTCTGTTTTTTGAGGATTAATATTAAGTCCACAGTGAACAGCCCATCTAGTGAGCATATTAAGTGCTTTTGGAGGAGGTCTCTCAGGGTATTGGGATGCTTTCCTGTGACGGCGATAGCAAAATATACCGATGATGTAGTATGTAGCCTTCCTTAACGAGGGATATTAACAGTTCGTTGGCTTCTATGTTCCACAGGAGAGGGAACAGAACACCACCTTGCGGAGCGCCTCTGCTGACAGACCTTTTCGTACAAAAATCCCCCATCTTAGAGTTGATGATCCTGCTTTTTAGCATTAGATTAATCTACTCACTTTGTGAGTTTAAGGTCGTCATAGCAGAAGTGATAGCAAATGTGTAAAAGAATAAGTAGACTCTCAATTGAATAAAAGTAATACATACCTGTATCACCCCGTCGTTTTAGGACAAGGCTTAGCATCTTTTGGCCTCTTGACATGCTTTTAGCAGCTTATCGAAAAACGTACTTAAACTTCACGCAATGGCACAACTATACTAAGTCACTAGAAATATTATGCAAGAAGGAATAAATTATCTATTTTCTTTATGCAGAACTAAACTATGTCCGTATTGTGGACATGGGCTATTCGTTTTGTAAAGCTTAAAAAACCGAAGTCCATAAAAGGGACATAGAATAGTTCTGCACTATAAAAAACAAAGACTTGGACATAGGATTTTATCACACATTTTAAAACTATGAACGAACAACTGCACGTAGGAACACGATCGTCAGATTGGAAAGCGCAGAATGATACTGGCTTTTTTTTCATTAAAAAAAGCAAAAACAAGAAATTGTGGACTTAGGCTAGTTCTGCATTAAGGTGACGATTTTATTTTCCTTCTGTGTAAGGTGATCACCAAAAATATTTCGAAGCTTGGTATCATTTCCAAAAAAAATATATGACATATTGGCGCAAAATTATAGTCGCTAATGAACAACTTTAGTGTGATACTAAGCTTAAAATGACGTTTGAGTCATGCCTGAAACGTCATTTTAAGCTAGTATCACACTAAAGTTGTTCATTAGCGGACTATAATTTTGAGCCATTATAACTAAAACTCGACAAATTTCAAATGTCATTTGTTTTCAAAATAATTTTCAATTTTGTAGGATTTCTTCTTCTCTTGGAACTTTTTCTCAGTTTCATGAGCTTTTCCACATCAATTCTGATTTGATTCACCAAAATCCGCTTCCTGGCCTCCTAGCAGGGACAAAGACGTTCATGCAAGAGCTGCAGCGCTCTGGTTTTTTGAAGGTCAGGGTTTTTCTGTGTTCTGGACGTGGTATTATTCTTCATAAATGCGGACGGCGGGAGATATCGTTTGTCTTCAAAGACTGAAACAGCCTGGTGGTGTTGTTGACTGGGGAGAAAGTTGATTTGCTCTTCCTGTTTTTTTCTCGAAAAAGCAATTCCTTCGGAACCGTGAGATGCTCTTCGACACGTTTCCCAAGTATCGAGGATATAGGGGAGGGGTTGTGGTTTTCCACGTAAGAGGATTCTCTGCCGATGTCCCCTTCCTTTGCAAGTCCATCAAGTTTAATTTGAAAGTGTCCTTTTCTATTTCAGCGTGATGTCAGTCGATGTCAGTTGAGTGATGGCACTACGACGGCCGGGCTGGAGGAACTGTGGCGTGTCCTAACCTTGTTTTCGGAAAAGCAGCTTCGCGACATTTTTTGTTTTTGCTATTGAATTGGCATTGAAAATGTAGCGGCCGTCCAGCCTTCGGCTCCCTACTCAGAAGCTAAAAAGGGGCTGGAGTCTGGACATCCATTTATCTCCTGCTGCCCGGACCAGCCTCATACGGCTGTAGGTATGAATTGTTAGTGTGGTTTAAGAGGAGGATGGAAACGTGAAATCCGTTATAATTTGATAAAATACTTAGAGGTTTATAACCTTTATAGCCACTCTTTTCCAACCCGTATTGGCTATCGACTCCCATTTGCCATTTAATTGTTTTTTTCAGCAACAACTCGTCCCAAATTTTTTTTTCTCCAGTTTGCAAGAATCGTGTTTGAAAATTGGTCGCTTACGATGGACTCCGCTCCATCAGCTCGACCAGGCGCTTCATTTGCTCTGGGTTAGTTATTTTTATGTTAAATTCCAATTTCGCCAATGAGTCGTTTGAAAATTTATGTTCGACAAAAAATAGCGTTTTGTGAGTCGTATTAGGCGAGTAAAACGACAGTTATAACACAAATGAGCGCCATTAAGCACTATTCACATGAGCACGACCAACGAACGACGAATGAATGAAGAAAAGTGATTTTACATACGTTTGAAGCCTTATTTTCTTACAAATTCTCAACAAAACGATAAAAGTATAGTTTATGTTTGATTTTTGATGCATAAATTAACTTTTTAATCTCAATTGTTAATAAATTTGAGAAAACAAGTTTATTCGTCGCGAATAGAATTGTAGTTGATACGAATTGTCAAACTCTATTCGCGTTCCACACACCATCCACACTCCCAACGAACAAAATATTCGCGCGCGTATAACCTCAAAAATCATTCCAGCTTTGAGTTTTGGCTGTTCATTCGCGACGAATTAAAAACCTCCATGTGAAAGAAATGTCAAAATCGACGAATATTCGTTCATTCGTTGGTCGTCGTTCGTGCTCATGTGAATAGTGCTAAAGGCGTTACGACTCGATAAACGACTCAATAAGGGTGATTTATTCTATTTGGCTATTCAAGTATCAATAAACGAACCTTTGTAGGTAATTTCTCTATTTCCATTTTTAGTGTTTCCTGTGAGTTGGTACTTTTTTATTATTTTATGAATGGTGCATGGGCTTTTATCAACTATTTTTGCAATTTCCCTTATGCTTTTGTTTTCTCGGTGATGCTTGATTATTAAATCCTTCAAATCTTGCGAAAGTTGGTTACCTCTAGGAGCCATATCAACTTTTTTCCTATTTAAGTGGTAATTTTAATTGTACATAAAAAACAATTAAAACAAATTAAGGAAATGCAAAATTTGAAAAAAAAACTCACCATTTTTCCAAATTTGTGCGTATTAGTCCAAGTGTTACAATAGAATGTTCTAACTGTGTACTTACTTTTGTCATAAAAATTAGTGTAATTTTGTAAGCTATCTCCTAAGCACCGAGTTAAGCTTACATAACGGTCCTTTTTTGCATGTAACCAAACTGAATACATGTTGGACAACAGATCAAACATGCTTCAAGGCCAACATGATTGCAATCATAGAGCTATTGCAACAGAAAGTAGTTTAATGCATATTGTGTACTTATTTTTGTGATTGACTGTATGTATATGCTTGATGCTGTTTGATGAATCCCTAATAAAACCTCATAAGCCCGGTTCTTAAATTTGTGTGTATCCATCGTTATTCATGTAACTTACATTTGTTTTTCACATCAGAATTGAACATAGATTTAACAGTTTGTTTATTTAAATAAAACGTTTTGAATTATATGTGATTCATTGACACGGAATGTACGATACTAGTATTCCGTTCCTCGGTACTCGATTTCTTAAACAAAATATGACTCAGTGGATAGTGAAATCAAACAGAAAATTATTTCCGAAATTTTAAATTACTTTCTTGTATGCATTTAAAACAAAAATGTCTTTTCTTTTTTAAGGAATCTCCTTTTACTGTGCCGTCATTGGATCTCTTTTATGCTTCGTGTGTGCTGGAATCAGTCTCAAGGCCGAATCGTCAAATATGCGAACGAGAGTGAGACGTCGCGTCGAAGAAGGTGATCGACTCGTGTGTATTCCATAAAAACAAAACAACCCTGCTCCAAATTTAATCACAATCCCTGAAAAATACTTAAAAAACAAAGCAAATAATCTACAATCTATTTTTAGTTTTAAGGAACAAAAACCAATTTCATTTATTTTTTGTTGATTTTAATATTTTAAAATACTTTTCTTATCAATTTAAAATTTGTAACTTAATTTTCTTAAGAATAACGATATGGAAATGATAAAAACTACCAATTTATTGTTTTTTTAATAAACCAGAAATCACAACAAAAAAAAAAAATAAAGAACTAATTTATTTACAGACTCGAAAGTCGAAATTTTGCTATTTACTTTCGTTTCCCTTTTGATTTCTTGGTTGTTTGTGATTCGGCGACAGCTGCTTTGAGATTGTCCTTAGGAATATAAACCCCGTGATTGGTCTTTTTCAAATGAGCAAAGAGTTTGTTCTTGGACGGGAAGGTGGCGTTACAAGTGACACAGCTGTGGACTGACGTGGTGCATGTAGAATCTTTTTCGTGGCTCTGGACTTCGTTGACGGGGTCTTTAGCTTCTGGCTGAGGTGGTTGCGCCTCCGTTGGGGTCGACTTCTTTTGAGCCTTTTTGTTCTTTGATTTTTTAGCCGCCTTCTTGTTTGTTCCCCAGTCATCGTCGCTTTCGTCGGCTTCCTTTTCAATGTTGACCAATGGAGGAACCTCAGCGGCTTCGTGAATTTCTTCTTCGCTAGAATCCCCCGCTTCTAGTTTGGCAGCACCCTTCTTGGCCTTTTTGTTCTTTTTGGTTTTTGATTTCTTTGTAGGCGCAACGAAGACCGGTTTGATTTCTTCTTCGTCTTCCTGATCAACATCTTCTTCGTCAAGCTCTAAATCATTCAATTCATCGTAAAACTCCGAGTCCAAAATCTCATCGTCCTCCATGCCATCCAAGTCACTAGGAATATCGTTCACATCGTCTTCTTCGGATATGTAGAAATCGTCATCATCTAGGTCCTCTAACTCGACAATTTGGATTTTCTTTTTGTGCTTTCCCTCCTCGTCAAAGGACTTATCCTCGTCCTTCATTTCTCGCACGAGCCTCTCAATGTTTTCCTTGTGTTTTTTGCTGGTTTCATGATTCGCAAAGGCATTCTCATTCGAGAACGCTCGATTACATGCAACGCAGTAGAGATCATCGACAAATTCGTCCTTTTCCTCTTCACCAGAGTTATCAGACTCATCGGCTTCCGAACCTGAATCTTCGTCGTATTCTTGCTCGAGTTGCTTCAGCTGTTCTTCGAAGCCTTCATTGAAGACATTCGTATTGGCTTTTCGCATTTCCTCTAGCTCTCGATTGCGTTTTCGTATTTGTTCCAAACGATTCTGTTCCTGTTTCTGGCGATTGAGTGCGGCTTTCTCTTCTAGGAGCTTTTTGTTTGCTTGAACACGTTTGTCCCTCTTCCGGATGAACGACACCAAATTCCTTACCTAAAAATAACAAATCTAGACATTAGAATTCTCATTTATTAAACTCTCTATGTACCTCTTCGTTTCTCTCCCTCTTGGCCTGTTGAACAATCTTCTTCATGTCCTTTTCGATATACCTCAACACCCGACGGTCTTTGATACCAGTTATGTCATGGGGACACAGCCAAGTGTACGTCTTCTTCGTGCAATAGCTCTGCCAATAAGCATAGAACGGTCCAACTACTTCCTCATAGTTACTCGTCGAGTCCCCAAACTTCGGAATATTCTCGATTTCTTCCTCGTCATCCATAAACTCTGCATCTTCGGCTGCGATATTCTCGAAAACTTCAGCATACACTTTGTAAAAACCCTTGTCGTCATCGCCATAGCCCTTGAAGCACGACACAGTGAAATATTGAAACAAATCCAAGCAATTCTCTTCGTATTCCGAATTCTTGCCACGCAAAATCTGTTCTCGATGATTGTCGTACCAGGCACGTTCGTGATGATCGGATAGAACTTCGTAGGCTTGCTGAATGAGTTGGAATTTTTCTTTTGCTTCATCCAGATTGTTCATATTCTTGTCCGGATGCCAGCGAAGGGCTAGTTTTCTGTAGGCAGTTTTGATGTCGCCCTCGGTGGCGTCGCGAGCAACACCGAGTTCTTCGTAATAGCACTTCATGATGTAATTTTGTCAATGTTCGAGGAGAGGAAGCAACCAAAAAGAAAAGTTTAGCCCTTCGATAACAACAAGGAAAGACTGAAATTGTTTAAATTTGCCAAGAATTTGGGAAACTTTTATAAATAATTTGTTGCTGTCAATGGAAATTACACATGCGTTTGGAAAATTTGCAAAAAGAAAACAAAACAAAAGCGAAATGTCAAAGTGACGTTTAGTGATGCCAGCATAATGTATTATTTGTTGTAAAATGGTTCTGGTATTGGATAAGGATTATGTTCGTATTCAAAATTCATAATTAGAAAGAACTTTTCCGGTATCCGTTTTCCGGAAACACGTAATCGGAAAAGCTTAATGTTTGCAGACAAAAAGGCAAGGACGTTGATGTCTTGTTGAGCGCACTTCCTACATTGAAAATATTTTTGAATTCTCCCACTGATTTTTATTTGAATTTCTTACAGTGACAGTCAGACATTTTTATTCAACTGGATTTAAATGAACTCACAAGCTTGTGGGAAGCCAAAGCTAAAGCGTGTTTGTATTTCTGCCATCAATGATTTATCTAAGTGGCTGCTGTGTAAATTGCGTTAAAAATGATTTTTTTAACCAACTTTTCTGCGAAGAATTAAGATATTTCCCTCAAAAAAATGTTTTTCTTTTTCCAGATAAAATAATTTCGGTTACAAAAAACAAAGTAAATTAAAAGTCAGCTAAGCCTTCAAAAAGTAAAAGAAGACTTATTAAAGAAATGATCCTGTGAAGTGACAGGTTGGTTGGGTGTTGTAGGATCTGGGGGCATATGCTGTATCTTTTCCTACACACCAAGCGCTTACTTTACCTCCAAGTGGTAACCACCGGGTACTGGTTATATCACTAGATATAAGTAACTCGAGAAACTTGTAAGCGCGAGTTCAAAACGGAGAAACAGAAGCACTTAAACAACTGCCCTACAAATTTAGAGGTTAGTACGAGGGGCTAACAACCCCTCCACAGTAAAAAAAAAAAAAAAATAGAGTCCTTAGAGAGATAGGAAGAGCCTCGGATAATGACCCCCCTCTTGTGGTAACCAGACCCGGAACGATAATGGACTACGAATTGAGAGTTTGTACCTGGAACGTAAGAACACTCTACACTGCCGGCCGGTGCAACTCAAAAACTTGAATCTGTCCTCACGCTGTATAAGGCAGACATTACTGCAATCCAGGAAATAATGGATCAGGGACAATAAAAAGGAAACATTGTGACATTTATTGCAGCTGTAATCAAAGAATGCACATATTTGGATTCGAATTCGTCGTGGCAAATCGGCTAAGATCGAAAGTCATGGATTTCAAGCCAATTAGTGATCACCTGGCTTTAATCCGCATCAAGGCCACACTACAAAACATCAGTATAATATGTGCACACTGCCCTTCAGATGACACTGTGGAGTCTAGCAAGGGGAACTTTTACGACCTCCTGGATAGAGCCTACGGAGCCTGCCGGAGCAGTACGACGACGTCAAAATCGTACTGGGACACTTCAATGCAAAAATCGGGAAGGAAAGACATCTTTGGCGGATTGGTTGGAAAGCACAGCCTCCACGAAGTTACAACAGAAATAACAGCTTCCGACTAATAACTTTTCTGCAGCTCGTAATACGGTGATAAGTAGCAGTAGGTTTCCAAGGCGAAAGAAATACACAGCAACCAGGTGATCTCCGGATGGTCGAATCACCAACCAAATCAAGCATGTGCTAATCGGCGCAAGGCATGCATCCAACATCTTGAACTTGCGCACTTTTCGAGCTTAGAGCTCGATTATCAAATGAGGAAAATGAGATAATGACGAAAGAGAAGCAAGACCAGTCAATGAAGACCCAGTCCCAGCCCCCACCACGAAGAGTTAGAAAGAGCCATCCAAAAGCCAAAAAAATTACAAGTCCGCCGGGTCGGATGGCATACTTACGGAACTCTTTAAATATGTAGGAGGTGTTTTTATGAACCGCATGCACTAGGTCATCAACAAAGTGTGGGAGAAAGAATGCATGCCCACTGACTGGTCTATAAACTTCATATGCCCCATCTACAAAAAAGGTGATCCGATGTCATGCAAAAACTACCGAGACCTATCCTTGCTTAATGTTGCATACAAAATCCTATATAACGTACTTTGTGGCGTTCTGCAACACAATAATCGTCAAGTACCCAGTGTGGCTTTGGGGCAGGCAGAACAATGATAGACCAAATATTCACACTGAGGCAGATCCTGGAAAAGACCAACGAATTATAACTCGAAACCCACCATTTTTTCATCGACTTCAAAGCTGCTTATGATAGCATCCACCGCCAAGAGCTTATGATGGCGATGTCTGAATTCGGGATCCCGAACAAACTGATCCAACTGTGCCGCATGACTCTAAACAATACGCAGTGCAGTGTGATAATGGATAACAGCTCATCCGAGCTGTTTCAAACATGAGCAGGGTTTAGACAAAGAGATGCACTGTCATGTGACTTCTTCAACATAGTTCTGGAACTGATATTGCGCAAGGCAGGTGTGTGACCACGGAAAACACTATCTTGAACAAATCCACCTAGCTCCTAGGCTATGCGGACGACATAGACTTCAAAGGTCGATCCATGAGAGCTGTGCTTGAGGTCTTCACAGCGATTGAAGAACAGGCGAAATTCGTTGGTCTTGAAGTGAATGAGGACAAAACAAAGTACATGCTATCAACAAACAAAGCAACTATGTCCACCGCCTAGGACAAAACGTCACTGTTGATAGCAGCAATTTCGAGGTAGTTAAGAAGTTCACCTACCTTGGAACAAACAACACCTTAGTGGAGATCCGAAGAAGCGTACCGCTGCTGCTTCGGTTCGGCCAAACAACTGGGTTCAAAACTCCTCACTCGAAAGACAAAGTGTCTGCTATACAAAACTCTAATTTTATCAGTCCTACTCTACGGCGCCGAGTGCTGTAAAAAAGGGGTATTGATACTGGGCACTTTCGAAAGAAAAATTCTTCGACGGATTTTCGGTCCCGTATGTGACGATGGCGAATGAAGAAGGAGGTCCGAGAACTGTACGAGCCATACCAAGATGTGGATGGAGTCCAGAAGGCCAAAAAAAGACTACTACATTGGCTCGGCCATATCGAGCAAATGGACGACAACGCTCCAGCCAAGAAAGTCTTCTCATCCCAGCCCCCAGATTCGAGTCGGCAAGGAAGACCGAACATACGGTACAAGGACCAAGTGACTGCGGATGCCAGAGCGCTTGGTTCCGGCGACTGGAGAGTGCATGCGAGGGACCGTTCACGATGGAAGGCTGCAGTTTCTCAGGTTGAGATCCTTCATGGATTGTGAGCCGGATAAGTAAGTAAGTAAGTATATTGCAATAAATTGCTTAATTAATCTGTTCACATGTAAACCCACCATAAGTAGTTTCTTGTACGTTCTGTGTTCCAATAATTTCGAAGTACAAATTGGGTTCAGGAAAGGATATTCAACAGTGGACCACATCTTTAGCTTGACAAATATTGCTGAAATATATCTTCGTAGGCGCAGAAAATTATGCACCTTTTTCGTCAATTTCCGAGCAGCTTTCGATTCTATCGACAGAAAAGCCCTACTTTTCAAGCTGTTTAGAGACGGGATATCCCTTAAATTTGGAAGGTTGATTGAAAACATCTACAAAGAAACAAGCTATACAGTATGGGATGGGCAAAATTTGTCAGAGTGGTTTCTTGCGTTTGCTCTATTGAAACAAGGATGTAATCTTAGCTCCTCACTATTTAGCATTTACATTCAAGATTTGAATAATGAGTTGCCATGTGGCATAATAATTGATGGGTTCCCTATTAAAATGCTAATTTATGCAGACGACCTAGTTTTGCTATCGGAATCACAGGAGTCTCTGCAGCTAATGATCAACAAATTACGGGATTATTGCTTTAAGTGGAACCTAACTGTAAATCTCAATAAATCAAAAACGATGATCTTTCGGAGAGGAACTGGACCTTTGGTTGCAAATGAAAAATGGTACTATGGTGAAGAATTAATCGAAAACGTTAAAGAACACCAATACCTGGGTTTTACTGTAACTAGCAACCTGAATACAGAAAAGCACCTAGAGAAAAAGCTATCGGCTTCCAAAAACGCTGTTGGTACAGTATTGCAAAATATATACGGAAATTCGGATCCCTCATTCAGCACCAAATATCGAGTTTTTACCGCAACGTCTCAGTCCATCATGTTGTATGCTGCAAAATCATAGGGCTCGTGCACGTTGGAGACCACTGAAAAACTCCTCCGATTCTTTTTAAAACGACAGTTTCGTCTACCGGACACAACGCCAAACTATATGCTTCTTATCGAAACTGGGTTATCACCACTGTACTGAACATCACTTAAACTGCATTTCAATTATATTATTAAACTGATGAACAGCCACACCGATAAAATTGCAAGGAGGATTGCAATATCAGTTGTAAGGTCCCAAAGTTCATAGTTTGAAGAATGAACAAATTTAGCAGAAACGTGCGAAATACCTTTCAACTTGACTTTGGAAAACGTTACAGAGTGGAAACCTTTTCTCTGTAATTTACTTGAAAGCCTCCATTACAAGTGTATTAGTGTATTCCAGGCAGAAGTAATGGCGATTAAAGAGGCACTATCCTGGCTCAAAAAAAACGTTATATGTTGCAAGGATATACGAATCTTCGCGGACAGCCAAGCCGCTCTCAAATCTCTCGCGTCTGTCTCCACAAACTCTCAAATAGTCCACGATTGTCGATCATCTCTGAATGAGATGACGGAACAGTTTAACATTCACCTCAATTGGGTGCCGGGCCACAGAGACATCCCGGGAAATTGCAAAGCCGATGAGCTCGCCAAAAACGGAACACTTCTGCCTAATGTTAGACAAAAACATAACATAGGAACACCACTTGCTACATGCAAATATCTTCTCAAACAATATGCTCTAGAATCAGCAAATGCTAGATGGTCGGTCACAGGGTACCACCTGCCTAGCAACCAAACAAATATGGCCAAGCATAGACCTGAAACGGTCAAAAGGCCTGATTTCCCTGAGCAGACAAAATATAAGCTCTACAATTGGAGTCATAACAGGACACTGCCCATAGGCAGACATGCTTTGAGGCTTGGGGTCTACGCAAACGACTTCTGCAGAAACTGCATGGACGAGGAGGAGGAGGAAACAATCCAACACCTTCTGTGTACATGTTCGGCACTCTCCAATAGAAGGAATAACTACCTCGGTAATCCTTTCTTTGATAATACCAGTGAACTGGCAACGATCGACACAAAATGTCTCTCTAACTTCATTAAAAGTACAAAATGGTTTGTTTAAGTTCATTACTCTCCCATGAGTATAACCTCATTAGTGGTATGAGATTTTAGGTTTTTATTTTCGCGGACGATATTCATATTTATAAGTTAGGTTTTTTCGGAACTTACCGCGTTAATATAAGAAATACTTTCAAATTTCTTTTCCCGACGTTTCGAAGAAATTGCAGTCTTCGTGGTCACGGGATGAGACTGACGTTTGATAGATGTTGTTTTAGTTTTGTTTTTTAGCTCTCGCTCTTAAATTGTACCGGTGCGTAGATGTTGTTGCACTTGAGTCGCTTGTGGGTGGTGTATTTGTTGTTGGCTGTTGAATACAAGCAAAGCTGACGACGTCGGCTACAGCTGTTTTGGTTTTATGCACTTTTGTTTTGTTTATGAGAGGATCCCATGTCGGCGATAATTTGTAGCTAGAGTCCCTATTGAAATTTTGATGTTTTTTAATTTCAATTGCTTCTCTAACGATCCTAGGTACATAAAACTTTTCATTTGAGATCGATCTGGCTTGATCAAACCGGATAAAGTGATCCTCGTTATAGGCCAAATGTTCACAAATTGCTGATTTTGTGACAGCTTTGTTTTGTATCGCTTTTATATGCTCGTTGAGGCGTGTTTTAATACTTCTCTTCGTTTCTCCAATATAAGAAGACCCACAGCTGCAGGGAACAGCGTAAACACCAGGGCTCTGGAATGGAATTTTGTCCTTAGGTGACCTTAAAAGTTGACGAATTTTTGTTGGTGGTTTGAATATGGTTTTTATATCATATTTCCGTAGTATTCGTCCAATTCCATCCGTTACACCTTTAATGTAGGGCAAAAAGGCCCTTTTTTTCTAATTCTGGAGGTGGAGAATTGCTTTGTGAGCTGGGTTTGGGTTTCCATGTTCTTTGTCTGGAGCTGTACCCATTCTTTTCGAGTGCGTTATCTACATGCTTCAACTCTTGTTCAAGGTGTTCGGGATCACAAATTTTGTGAGCACGGTTCACAAGAGCCGATACCACAGATTTCAAGTTTGCTGGGTGATGATGGGATGTTGCGTGTAAATACCTGTCTGTATGAGTGTCTTTTTGGAACACAGTGGTATCACAATGGACTGTTGAGGTCTAAGTGAGTCAATGACATCTGGATAGCCACTCCAACCTAACCTAACCTCCATTACAAAGCAAGGGAAGACAATATAGAGAAGGCGAGAAGTTCACTTCACAGAGAAATATATACAAAACTCCAATACGATCTAGGAGAAGGTAACTATTTTAATGACAATTTTAGCTATGAACAAATATCTTCCTGTTCCGAGCAAGAGGACAGTTGTTATCTTTGAGTTTCATACCGCACCGCAATGACTTAGCTCTGATTTGCTCCATGTGCAATACCAACGAAAGGGAAAATATAGTTCATTTCATCGCAAAATGTCAGGGAGAAATACGACGACAAATCTAGCGATTTTAAATGGGAAAAACTAGCAACAACTATCACAACTTATTAAAATAGCAGTTAACTATAGAAGAAAAATAATAAGTGAAAGCTTTTAAATTTAAAAAAAAATCAATTAATTTACAAAATTCAATTAAAAACATTAAGCAAAGCCATCATCTGGCTGACGGCCCCTCTGGCCATGCCTTGATTTTGTAAAAATTTTCTTGATAAATCAATAAATCTATCTATCTATCTATCAATAATTTCGTAGCAGATGTGACAGATTTGCAAAAATTAAAGCATCTTCCAGAGAGCTGCAGCGATCTCAATCCAGAAATCATTAAAAATTAATTGTTATTTTTGAATATGTTTTTATTTTTATTTTTCCTTACAAAATGTTTAACTTCTTTCACTTTTTCTTACAACACATTCATCATGAATATAAATTTTACTTTAATTTGTTTAACTTACAACTTCATTTTATTTGCATATCAACAATGAAAAAAATAATCAAATACTTTTAAGTAGATACAAAAAATAAACTTCAAACAATCTTCTCGAAACATATTAAACTGAGCAAACATTTTTCTTCAAATATAAATAAACATTTCATCAGATTCAATGAACAGTTAAAAAATGACTTCATTCATTTATGCCTAAAATATAAACTACTTCGCACGTTCACTAAATAGATTTAAGTTAAACAAAAAATTGCAAAAAATCATGGATCTAATTTTTAGTTAATTTAAAGGTAAAAAAAAACTATTTGCTAAAGATTGTTATATTGCGATTCTATAGCTCGTCATGTTTTGGCCCCGAGAATTCATCGTGTGAGATGAATCCATTTTTGTCCTTGTCTTCGTGTTGGAAGATCTCTTCAACGAGCTTGTCGTTTTCATTTAGCATTTTCTTGAGTTCCTCTGAGTCTTGGCCTTCAACGGCGGACATTTGTTTCTTCAAGTATTCACTGACCTGAAAGGAAATGTTAATGTAAAATTTTAGATAAGTGCGATGAAAGAGAGAGAGAACAAATAAGAAATAATCGTGCTTCTCAGGCCGTTTGCGTTTAAAAAACGACACTCTCTTAATTTAAGGATTAGTTCACACTTAAGAAAAACAGAAAATGAAATTATAGTAATTTTAAATGAGGAAAATAATTGAATACTCGCATTTCACTTTTAAAAGCATTAAAACTTCATGCAGAGCACTCTGGCGTATACGTACTATTTTTAATCATAGTTGTTTTCAACATCATGCTATATAAAGGGTCCGCCATCTAACGTTTTTTTTCAACCAGTGCTTATTTCGTGAATGATAACACTTAACTAATGTCTGATTCGACAGATAATTAGTTTTATCCTTCCGCTGAACGAATATGGTTATGTTTACGCTTGAACAATGCTGGGAAATATTGCGACATTATTGAGAAAATTGCGTACGGATTTTGGAAGAAGAAATAAGCACCGTCAGCTCCGTATGATCGTTATCTTGTGAAAAAAGTGAAATAAACTGGCATCCTCATCGATAAACCAAAGCGTGAAAAGCCAAAAACAGTGTGTACGCCCGAGAATATCGCTGCTGTGGCAGAAAGTGTGCGTGAAGCGCCATCAACATCGTTGTTCTCAACAATTGATCATTTTGGAGACATCATTGAGACGAATTTTGCATAAAGACTTTGGTATGATGCCATACAAAGTCCAATTGGTTCAGGAGTTGAAGCCAACTGACCATCCAATGCGTTTTCGCTTCGCTAAGTGGGCCTGCGATCGACTTAGATAAGCTGCCGATTTGGCCAAAAGAATCATCTTTTCAGTTGAAGCTCATTTTGATCTTGGCGGGTATGTAAACAAGCAAAATTGTCGCATTTGGGACACAGAAAACCCGCACGCATGCATTGAAAAGCCGATACACCGCAAAACGAGTCACTGTTTGGTGCGGATTTTGGTCCAGAGGCATAATCGGGCCATTTTTCTTCGAAAATGAGCAAGGAGTGGCCGTTACAGTCAATGGCGATCGTTATCGGGCCATGTTGAACGAATTTTTGTTCACAAAAATTGTAAAAGAAGATATTGGCAACATTTGGTTTCAACAGGACGGCGCTACCTGCCACACAGCAGAAGCTTCACTCGATGTTTTGCGCCCTGTTTTTGAAGATCGCACTATCAGCCGCAGGGCTGATGTCGTTGGCCACCTCGGAGCTGCGATGTGACACCGTTGGACTATTATTTGTGGGATGCCGTAAAAGATAAGTGTTACGCCAACAAGCCAGAGACAATTGACGCTTTAAAGGACAATATTCGTGAAACCATCGGCGAAATACAGCTGCACACAATCGATAATGTGCTTTAAAATTGGACTGATCGTGTAGGCTACTGCATAGCCAGCCGAGGCAGCCATTTGAATGAAACTATTTTCCATTATCAAAAAGAAATTTGAGAAAATATTCAGTAGTTTTTTTTATAGCATTTTCAAAGAAAAAAAAGTTGTTTGGCGGACCCTTTATAAATTTGACAGCAAACCTTAACCATCTCCCCAAAAACAAGCAACATAAACAACAATGGAACAAAAATCAAAAGTGCGACCCATACATAAACGTTTACCTCTTCGCGGCTCAGCATATTGTCTGAGTTGTCATCAATTTCCTTGAAAACATTTGTTGATTGTGGAGTATTGCCAATGTTGATCAATTCAACGTCGAACAACAAAACAGCATTTGGTGGAATGACATTTCCAGCACCACGGTCACCATAACCCATGCTTGGAGGAATGGTCAATTTACGTTTTTCACCTTTAAAACAAGAAAAAAAAACAACTCATTGACAAGAAGTACTTTTCTGATTGCAGTGACAGGAAGAGTGTAGAATTTTTAATTGCTGCACAATAAGAACAAGTGTCTAACACTTACCGACACACATGCCGACTAAACCTTCATCCCATCCCTTTATCACCTGTCCAGCACCCAATGTGAAGGTGAATGGTTGATCACGGTCCAAACTGAAAAAAAAGAACAAAAAGAGGTTGTTAGATTTGACAGTTTTAAAGGAAGCATGTACAAAAAAAAACCTTCAAATCGGAGGGTAATGTCATATTTCTGCGAGCAGTTAAGACACATGAACGATGTTTATGTCTGCTGTATGTACGTACTGTAGGTAATGATAAATTCTGTGTAACGCATTTGTCATATAATTTGATAGCACTCCAACCGAGCGCATATCTCTTCACACGATTCATCATTTTCTAATTTTATTTATGGAAAAAATGAACGGAAAGTACCTCCCTGTACCACCTCACTGGGAAAAGAGAAGACAACCTCCTTAGGTAAGTTCTACATGCAGTGGTAGCGGCATAACAGTGACAAAAAAAAACAAAAACAGACAGAAAAAAGCGATTCTTTTAGCTGTCATGCATGATTATGCGAAAAGGGGAGTGAAAAGTGTTTTAAATATTTATCATACACCACGAGATAAAAAATAAACTTCCTTTTTTTGTCGTTTAATATTTAATTAAGGCGCCTCTGTTCTTTTTTTTCATGACTGAGAACTTTCAAAAACGACAAAACTGAAAAACTGAAAAACGTCTGTAACCAATGTTGTCCTGCCTAATGAATATAACGGTAACCTTAAGGCTAGCACCTTGTTGTCCTTCATAGAAACATGTCCCAATTTATTTATTGCATCGAAACATTCTCGTTTCTGTTAAACTTTAAATTGTCCAAAAGTTTATTTCATGTTTCCCAGGAGCCATTGCGCCGCACCGACAAAAACTCCTTATTATCTATGACTTTTCTCGTTTGCATAGGTCTCTGTTCGCAGAATTCGCTGTTGCACCTCACACTCGTTTCTTTCACCTCTTGGGTGACATTTCCGATAGAAAAAAAACTTGGTTTTATGTCATGTTGAACATTCTTAAAGTTAGTTTCGTTTTTTCTTTCTCTCGAGAAGTTAATCTCTTGATAATATTCATCCATGAATAGCGGTATTTCTTGCAATACGAGTAAGAACAACAAAAAATTAATGGCGCACTAGCGGAACTCTATCTGTCAAAACTCAATGTTTAAGGTTTTTCTAAATTTTTTGACACTGACACTTTAACCAAAATGTCCTTCTCATACCATTTTTTCGGTGGGAATATGGAACAATGGTGTCGTTATTGTTATTATTATCCCAGGTCTCCGCAGGCTGTACTGGGTTCAGACTCTTTCGAAGCGGGGGAAGTATCATTTATAAAGTTGTGGGTATTTTGCTTCTTAAGAAGCGTTTGCGTTTAAATATTTTATTCGATTCTCAAGGGGTATTTTTTTTTTATAAACCGTTAGAAAGTTTCAAACATGGGGGAGCAGCTTTTCGCGAATAACATTGCATACAAATGTCATTGTAAAGCAAGCGGATTTTTTTGTTCGCCTTCGTGTGTTTATTCCTGTTTATGTTTCTCTTTTTTTTAAAGAATATTTTCACATGTTTTCCGATTTCGAGGAGGATTACTCTTGGAGGAGACAAAGGGATTTGGTTGGATTTACCTATTTGTATGAATTTTTATTGCAAGTATTGTATAAGTTCAGTCATGAATATCTAGTGAAAATGTCATATGGTTGTTTCATTTTTATGGTTATCTTATGGCTGTATGTGAGGATTTTTGGAGATTTGACAGGTTAGTAGAAAAAGGAGAATTTTATGACCGATTAAAGAAGATGGTGTAAATTAATAATAATTGATATCAGAAAGCAAATAAGGGTTATGTTATTCCATTTAAACGTCAAAAAAAACTTTGTTTGATCAATGTATAGACTTTAATCTACTAATTTTGGACGTCCATTTTGACGTTTATTGATCAGTTTGGTGGCCAAACAAATTTCAATAGAAACCAAGTTGACTATTAAACGGAACATTTCTTTGCCGTGTCACTTTGTTTTTTTTCAGCTTTAAGAAACGTTGTTGTGATTGACAGCAGGTTAATGACATTTATGAAAACATTTGACATATGTTATGTCATTGGGATGCAACTATTCGTGATGTTTCACGTGAAAATGCTAGGAGAAAATTCGACGTCAAGCGGCTACGATCGCAAGAGATTGCTAGATCCTGTTCCGATCGTGTCTCTGAAAATTTACTCAGAAGTCCACTGCCAAGCAGCCAATAGAGATGCCGCCTCTGAAGTGCTAGGGTTTACACGGCAACCACAACGAAACCCCTGGTTTGACGATGAGTGCTGGCGAGCACATGCAGCTAAACAAGAGGCATACAAAGCGGCGCTGCAAGGAAGGACACGAGCAGCTCGAGAGCTCTACGAGCAGAAAAGGAGAGAGGAGCATAAACTTCTCAGAAGGAAAAAAAAGGGAGCATGAAAAGCGCGCGGTCGAGGAGATAGAGGGATGTCACAACAGGAACAAGGTTCGAAAGTCTTACAAAAAGGTAAAACAAACCTCCAGGGCTTTTATACACCCCGAACCGAAGCCTGTAAAAACCATCATGGGAACATCGTAGTGGAACCACAATCAGTGCTGAGGATATGGAAAGACCACTTTTCCAAGCTGTATAATGGCGATGACGAGCAAAACTCTGCCAGCAATACAGAACCATTCAATTTGGATGCAGCAGGCCAACAATTCCATATCTAAACTTAAGTCGAACAAAGCCGCTGGAGCAGGCGGGCTAGCCGACGAACTGTACAAAGCAGCTGGAGATGATTTGATTAGGAGCTTGCACCAGCTCATCTGCAAAATTTGGTCGGAGGAAAGCATGCCCGACGAATTGAACCTCAGCATCGTGTGGCCGATCCTCAAGAATGGCGATCCCCTGAAATGCACCAACTAAAGAGGTATAAGTCTCCTTAACATCCATCGCCTATAAGATCTTGTCTGCCGTGCTGTGAGAACGTTTGAAGCCCTTCGTCAACAACCTGATAGGTCCTTATCAGTGTGGCTTCAGACCCGGAAAGTCCACCATCGATCAAATACTCAACCTACGGCAGATCTTGGACAAGACCCAGGAACTTCAATCGATACCTACCAATAGAGCAATGTCTAGTTTTGGCATCCCAGAAAACCTCGTCCGTCTATGTAAGATGACAATGGAAAACTCACGCTGTTCCATCATGGTCGGAAAAAACCTATCAGTTGCATTTGATGTCAAAAAAGGTTTTAGACAAGGCGATGCGCTGTCAGGCGATTTCTTCAACTTCATTCTTGAAAAGATTGTGCAAAACTCCAACGTCAACACCATAGCCTCAAGCAGCTACTAGGATACACAGACGACAATGACATAATTGGAAGAACACAGCGTGATGTCAGTGGAGCGTTTGTGAGTCTTGAGACGGAGGCCAGGAAGATGGGTCTAGCGGTTAACGAGGGCAAGACTAAGTTAATGCTGTTAACAAGAAAGGACAACCAACATCGACGTCTTGGAGAAAACGTCAACATAGACAGATTTAACTTCGAGGTAGTTAAGGACTGCGTCTACCTAGGATCCGCTATTACCTCAGACAACAACACCAGCTCTGAAATTAAACGAAGAATCACTCTTGCCAATAGCTGCTTTTTTGGACTTAGAAGGTAAATGAGTAGTAAAGACCTCTCCCGAGCAAATGACACTCTACAAAACCCTCATAATCTCGGTCCTAATGAATGGTGCAGAGACATGGACCAGGATAACATCCGATAAAAACGCTTTGGGCTGCTTCGAGAGAAAAATTCTTCGAGTGATTTTTGGTCCTGTCTGCATAAATGGAGAATGGAGACGAAGATTCAATCAAGAAGTGTATGAGCTGTTCGACGACACTGACCTAGTCAGAAAAGTTAAGGTCCAACGACTTAGATGGTTGGATAATGTAGAGCGAATGGAAAATAATGCTCCGGCTCGTAGAGTCTTCGAATCCAATCCGGAAGGACGTCGCAGAAGAGGAAGACCGCGACTCAGGTGGAGCACACAGGTGGTAGAGGACTGGAGACAGCTAGCTAGGGACCAAGCTGGCTGGAGACGTTTGTTGGATGAGGCCCTGGTCCGACCTGGACTGCAGCCACCATAAGTAAGTAAGTAAGAGGTTCTTTATGGGAAGTGCAGACAATTACTGATAATTTTTTTGGTAGAAAATGCTTGAAGTCATGCATTCATTCATTCATTCATGGATAAAAATTAAAACGTCACTTTTCAATCGAATCACCCATAACCAAAACAAAAATAAATCCTTTTTTTGATAATTTTTCAATTAAAGACAACAATGTGCAAATTAAATTTACATCACCCTCCTTCCACCCCACAAACAATATAAAGAAGACAAAGAACAATTTACATTGTTGACAACAGAATTATCTACAAAAGACAAAAAAAAAAACATATCATTCAGGAACAAACTGTCACCCGTGGGATTGACCATCGGAGAAAGAGGGAACCAACCGGAAGAAATCAAAAAATCACTCCGCACATTATCAGGGTGTGGTAAATTCCCATAAACGGATTCAATTGGGGATAAAATCATTCGTACAACTTCTCAATTCACAACAAAATAAATAAGGGACAGGTGGCATCCGTCTGGGCACACAACCACCAACTGACAACCGAGAATATTTTGCAACAACCCCACCACCCAACCCATCATCCGTATATATGCCGTTGTGTGTCCTTTCGGACGTTTGCATTTTTTTATGAGTCCACTAAATATTTTATGAAGTTTTCTTTCCGAATAACGGTTTTTTTTTTCTCTCGCTCGATTTTGAGGATTTTTTTTTATTTTTTGACATTTCACTCTGGAAATCAGAAATGTTATTCAAATGTGTGTAGACCTTGTTGTTCATTTGAAAACCACGCGCTATGGTACAGCGCCCAAGTGATGTCCTACAACAACATCAACAACAAAACACAACCAAACCCTATTGAATAATTTAGAAGAGCATATCAATGCGATTTTTATGTGAACCTTGAATGAATCTCAATTTATAGCACTTTCAAACCTGAAACTCACTTCTCCGCCACCTTTCTATGTGAGGCGGGGGTTGAAAATAGATACTTCAGTGGATGATGAATACTTCGAAGGACTTTTTGACTTCGATTAAGAATCTTGTCCAAGTTGAATGAATCTCCTTCTTTTGGCAAGGGTCGCTCCTGGGGTAATCCAAACAAGTGCGTTTCTTTCTCAGTGTGAATAAATTTCTGGTGCAAAAATATTCTTGAGAATTTATAGAGAACCTTCTCTCTATCACGTTCGCCTTGCCCATTTTTATTCGTACCAGTTTCTAAAGAAGCAACATTTTTTTAAAACCGTTTTGCGCGGAGTTCATTCAAAAACCATGCGGATATAGAAACACTCAGCCACCCAGCAGCTAGACGGTGGTAGTGGTGTTCTATTGCGCTGCTTATTAATTATTTAAAACATGAGAAGATGTTCGTTCCTTCTTTTTTAAGGATATGATTCCACACATTTTAGAGAAGGTATTAGCATTCCCGATGCGCTTTTTGGTGAAAAATCCCATCAAATCGGTTTGAGGCGAGAAAAAAAAATGTCGGAATCGTGCTGGAGGGAATCATATATGAGATGGAAGTACCGTGAAGAAGACGCTGTAAAACAGCCGTTAATTTGAAAACGAAAAATGTAAGAAAAGAGTTATGGCCGACATTAAAAGGTTTTTTTTTTAGAGTTCATTGGTATTTGAAATTGCAGCTAAGGTTGAGCTCGTTTGATTTTATTGCATCCAAAATTGGGATGAAGTTTTCTGACAAATGGAGACATGTTCTATGTTTTGCAATGATTAACGTCTGCTACGCTTTTTGTCTGAGGGAAATCCATGGAGCGAGCCTTGGGAGCAGTGACAACCCATGCGTTGTATTGCTTACTGCCATGTTTTTGTGCAATAAAATTCAAAACGCACCACCGGAAATGTTACACGTTTAACAGATCATAAATCAAGAAGCTAAACTAGCCGTCAAGTCTCAGCGAGATTATGCCACCAATCTCATGATTGTTACGCCATCATTGCCACAAAACGAACGTCTCGAAGCCTTGCAAAAGAGAAAACATCTTCAAAATCCCCCCTTCCGCAGAAACAAAACAGACAAACGGATGTTATTTAAGTGTACAACACATTCAAGCTCTTTGTTGCCGCTGCCATAACATCCAGCCAAGATGGGTGATGGTCTTGTGGAATCAACTTAAAAGCCCATTGTATGTTAATTAATCAACAATTATAAGTGCTCTTTTTTTGGTTGAAACAAACTTGAAAGAAGACCTAAATGATGAGCCATTGAAATACCACAAACAAAAATAATAACCAAAACCATCACTCATCGTGAAGTGGTAATTACTTTCAACGATTGGAATTGGGTGAAAGCATTTTACACACGGTCCTTGGCCAACCGCGCCGTAAATATGTCAAAATAAAAAAATGTCTTTCCAGCCATAAACTTCAAAACTTTCTATAAAAAAAAAAAAATGCCTTGTCGATCGGCTTATGATCGATTATTATCGAATCAAGGTGGCGGCCATGGCCAAACCATAACAACTGTGACTGTGTGAATCATGCGACGCATTACGTTGGAGAGTTTCCAGCCAAAAAAGGTGACAGGCTAACTTTCACTGTTTCACTTTTTATCTTGTTCAAATTTAGCAACGAGTTGAAAAAACCCGCTGTATATGGTCCTGCTTGAAGGTGTTGCCTACACTTGACTTTCTTATGGTGCTTACACAATGCAAGCCATAAAAAAAATTGGCCGTCTCGTAACACACATAACACAAGGTTTGCATCTATGTAACGAGGAGAAAGAAGATTCATGAACCTGCACAGGAAAAAGTTCACAAATTAATCTACAGACTCTTGGGTTGCCATAAATTTTAACCTCTTCACTGACAGCTTACGGCTATGCATCGACTACTGTGCCGACGACCGACAACGAGATGCAACAAAAGACACCTCTATTTCATGTCAAAATGATAACGTCCGAAAAATTAATGTGACGAAAGCAAATGAGATAAATTAAAATGAACGTAAAAAGGTACTCCCCTCTCTACTATTCATAACTTCTGATTAAGTAATTGCTCCCTTTTGGGGTATACCTATTGTCAAAATAATTCACCCGTGGGACACGTGAATTCGTTTAGTTCCTATTCGGGGTTTTCACTTTTTCCTTACAGGTTGTTGAAAAGTGACAAAAGCCGTGAAAACGTGACACGAATTTAACTGGACAATTGTTTAAATATTTCATAATTCGTTTTGGCACCCCCGCACAGCCACTAACCACTGGGCAAACAGGGCGCTAGTGTCTTCAAGTACACCTCTCGGGGGATAAATAATTCAAACAGTGGTTGAACCGGAGACAAACAAATTGTCATCTTTTTTCAAGTCGAATGCCAGTGTCCCCCACCAAGGAATCGCTAAAAACAAATGCAAAGAAGATGATACAACGGGAAGTAAATTGAGACGAGTTTTTTTTTTATTATTCAAAACAAAACAGCAACAGAGAAGTAGATAGATAGATAGTGAACGCTGTACGATGTAGAACGGGTCGGGTAGTAGGTAAGGTAGTCACCCCAAGTATCCGATATTTTATTCATCCGAATGCCGCTTCTTGCTACGTGCTCGAGGTTGGCAAACGTCCCAAAGTTGTATGCAATATTCACTTTCTCTGTTTGCGATTGCGATGGCAATGGCGGCCCGACCAGTTAAGTTTGTTCGTTTTTCTTTTGCTTGTTCATCTTCTTTCGGCAGTGTAGTGGTCTAATGTGACCTCGCCGGGTACGAAAATGAATGGCAAACATGGTTGCATAACATAATCCACTTTATAATTAATTAGACACGTATGCAATTGTCTTTGTTTCTATTGCAAGGAAGAAAACATTTGAAATCAAACACACTCAGAAAAAGTCTCCAAAAACCTTTAATTATGACAGGTGAAATGGGTGGAGAGGACAGATCCAACAAAAACACTGTCAGTGTCATTGTTTCTTTTGTCGATTGAAATTCATTTCCAAACGGATGGTTCACTTAGGGTTATGACGGTTTTATTGCTGTCATTCGATGTTGAAGGAGAATAATTCCATTCAACTCCGTTTAGATCCCGACTAATTGGGTAAACGTTCTTTCAATTTATGAGCACTGAGCAGTAAGGTATGTTTGATTAGTTATTTTGCACGGAAAAATAAGTTATCTGGTTTGGACATTCCAATGAAAGAAAAATAACATCCTTTCGCGTAGGTAAGAGCTCAGCAATTTGCTTAAAGCATTTAAAATTATATCATCATCCTTGACTCAAAGGACGACAAAGACGAGGCGGAAGAAGACGACGATGCTTTAATTGCTTGTCGTGCACCTGCTACAGAGTTGCAATATAAAAAAATATCAAATAGAAAAACAAGAAACATCCTCTGTCGTCTTCGAAAGATTATCCCCCATCAACGATGCGAAAAAGATGCTCTTTTCTGTTAATTTCCGGAAAATAGTACCCTCAAGCATTTTTTATTTTATCCTTTGCCATCACTAACCTTTTGGGTGCAACCACAAGAGCGCTCTCTCGCTTCTGAGGGTGAAGGAAAAAAAAAACAACTTTCAGCTTTGATGCACCCACAATGGGACTCAAAGGTGCGAATGTTTGAGATTTATCGCCAGTAGAGTGGGTTTTTAAATTGTTGGTTTTTTCTTTAAGCATCAACAAGTTCTGTCGTGTTTTTTTTTGTCTCAAATAGAAGACGGATTGTCGTCGGGTTGTTGTAGAAATGAATTTAAATTGCATAGAGAAAAAGAAAGGCCAGAACATCCGTTGGTATAGCCCGCTGGCATGGGGTCAACTATGTTAACTATTTGTGTGTTGCCAGTCAGTTTCGGTTCACTTTTGATTTTACTCAATTATAGTAGAGGATGATGGAGAATGAAGGAGTTCTGTGAAGTTCAACTTTTGTGTGACGACGGAAGGAAAGTTTGTGCAGAAAGGGACACTTTAAATGTCATATTATACCTAATGTTGTCCAGGGGCGGATCTCTGTTTACTGATAGTCATGCAAAAAAGTAATAAATCGATGAAGCATTAATGTCAGTTCATATTTCATATTTCGTGTTGATTATATGTCATGTATGAGCATTTTAAAATCTGCCAAAAAGTCACAAAGTTCACCGAAGTATTGTAACCATAATTTCCCATAATTTTATTTTCAAGAACAACAACAAAATTATAGGAGTTTGTGCGAAACACAAACATTGCATTGACAATTGCCAACCTGCTATAATACAATTGCTTACTATAATTCTCTTTCTCCGCTTTTTAATCATTTTGTATCCTCTTTTGTGATGTGTCATCACAAGGTAACCTATACATTATATTCACCATACTTAAATCATTTTTCTCTATGATCAGATACAAGCTGTCACTTACTTCAAAACTTCACGCATGAAGTTTGTAGATTTTGGAATAGATGGCAACACAGTATTTTCTTATCTCATAAGGATAAGTATTGAATATACAAAGGATTTGTTAAAGCTGTCAATGGCTTTTCTGACAAAATGCTACTTGTTTAGAGGGCTGTATGTCATTTTCAGAGAGATAACTAATGTCGTTTTCAATTAGACGTCCAGAAGCATTCGTAAGAGTCCAGAAGTCTTCTGAAACCATTCCATTGAACTGACTTTGGCAGATAGAATGCTTCTGAGAAGAGCAGAACTCTTCCGTTTTGAAAACAGAAACGTCCGAAGAATGACACATACATCATAACCCGTTCTATTGGAGGTAGAAAAAGAAACGTCAAAAAAAGACCGATGGAAAGCGACATAATAGGTCTGTTCCAGACTTTTTGTGCACTAAATTAGGCAATCTGTCAAATTCTGAGGAGTGGAGAGAAAACTCTCTCAGAGAGAAAATTTACAAATTCAAGAAAAAATTTACAAAACTGGATTGTTTTTTTTTCTGTTTGACGTATGTCAAATTCTCATTTTACAGAACTCATATTTCTGCCGGAAGAAATTCTTTGGGCTAAATTTGTCAGGGTGGGGAAATTTTTTACTCTCTCGTGAGCGCTCTCTTCTACACAATTTTTTAAGTTGGGAACAGACTCTGACCAAAAATAACCAAATATTACTAAATTCGGCAGTTTCAAACTGAGTGTGGAACGGACCTTAATAGGCTCTTAAATACGCTCCTGTCAAAATTCAAAGACTTTAATTTATGATCTGTTCTGAGCAGAGGCGGTGCGCGTAAGGCGTGGGCGACGTGGGCCTACGCCCACGGCCTCGCGATACAAGGGGCCTCGCGCCTCAAAAATTTTGTATACATTGCTTCAGTGAGAATAAAATAAAAAAAGAAATCAATTAATTTTGTTGTGAAATATATTTTTAGTCTGTCAACATTTGCTTACGTTGCGTAACTATTGCGATTAAATCCTTGCCGCGCCGACCAGTGCATGTTAATCCACCTGACAAAATCACGTTGGGGATGGTATTCCATATTTGTTGGGGAGCACGTTGGATCGATGGCAATTTTCTTAAATCTGGGTACTTTCGTCTTCCTTCCTTTTTTCTACGATGTCCCGATGTGTGGGACCACGTAAAAATAAAATATGGAATACCATCCCCAACGTGATTTTGTCAGGTGGATTAACATGCGAAAAAAATGTTTGTTAAGTTTGATTGATCGAAACAGAGAAACGGTTAATCGTATTGATGTGAAATTTTTACTATAATCAAGGAAATTTTATGAGCTTTAATAATTAAGCCTCAGATTAGTTGTTTCACTAAAAACCACAAAATAACGGCAGTTTTAATGAAAAAGTCGAAAAATGCATATTTTTGACTTTTTAAATTGATAGAAAAAAGCAATATTTTAATTTTTTCAAAATGTTTTTGTGTAGAAAATTTCATAAAGTTTTCAAATCTGTCTTTTTTTTTTTTGTAAGTCAATTTTTAGCAGAGATATTAGGGTCCAAAGTCAAAATTGTGTTTTTGCATTTAAACCCATTTTTTTTATTACACAGTTTCAAATTGCTATTATTATCAATTTTCCCTCGTAGCCCATATGAAATGATATATACGAAAAAAAAGGCTTGAAATCCTCCTAAAACTCACTGAAAACCAAATTAATTTCAATCGTTTGGTTATTGAGTTATGAGGTCAAACGTATGTAATTTTCATGAAAGATGCCGTTAAATCCAAACAATCATTTAAAATATTCAAACTAACATTTTTATATAGGTTATGACATTTTATTATTTTTTTTTCATTTGTAAGGCTTTCTATTCCTATATAGAACACAAAAATTGATAAAAATAATCAAGTTATGAATGTCTTAGTGAAAACTTGTATTTTTTTTCGTATTGTGCATTTTTTTTCATTGTAGTAGGGTTGCCGAGTGGTTTGCCCCGGTTTAGACAAGGCAACCCTATATATTCATAAAGAGTACATTCAGATCTTGAATTTGGTACCAAATTTATCCATATCCGGATGGGTTAAATATTTTGACGGTCGCCTCTTGGACTAATAGAAAAACCTAAAAAAAAAAAAACAAACAGGCTTGCTGTTTTTGTTTCAACCTGGACAAAACGTGAAAATATTTATCTTGAATTGCATAACATAAGCAATTTATTGTCTCACAATTCAAAAAGTGAAAAAAGTTTACATAAACAATTATGTAGATTTATCTTTACTTTCAAAACCAACATAAATGAACCGAAAAATTGGTCATATAATTGGTCATATAATTTAGTTAGATTTCGAGAAAATGCAGAAATTCATTGTTTCAATTTAATGTGTTTTCTTACTTTAATTAGGTTCTCTTAATTTTAAATTGATAAGGATATGCACAATTTCAAGTTTCATGAGCAAATTCTACGCCTTTTTATTTTATTTTGTTTCCCTTACCCAAAATTAGCCTGTTTGTGAACAATTCCACTATGTACTTGTACACTTGTACAGCCTCTACTGAAAGGAGTTTCTCAAAATTTAAATTAATAAAAAATTATTTAAGAAACACAATGAGCCAGGAAAGACTTTCAGCTTTGGCTGTTTTATCAATTGAATCAAACATGGCATCTAGGCTGAATACCGAAACAATAATTAAAGATTTTAGTAAAGTTAAAAGCAGGAAATTTCTGTTCCTTTAAAAAAGAAATATAAATATTTTTGTGAATTGTTTTGTTATTTAATTATTTTATAAAATCTGTCTTCAGGTCGCCATCGCCACAGAACAGGGCCTCGCAAAATCTGTCTTGCCCACATAATATGTTGGTCTTGCGCCGCCACTGGTTCTGAGTTCTGAGAATTATGGGTTGTCATTGTTTAAAATAGAAATAGAGGTTCTCAAAGAGTCTCCATCTACTCGCGTATACTCCCCGCTTATTTAAAGTCAAAGCTCCTAAACTAAAAAGTTATCCAAAAATATTTAAATGAAATTATAAAACAATTTCCGACAAAAGTCCTCCTTCAAAATCTATCCATCTTCCTACATTCCAGTATTCGAAAATAACCAAATGAGCAACCTCTTCAAATTGAGTGCCCGTAAGTGTGCCTTTCGGGGTTTCCTCTTTACATATTGTTCAACATGTCATTTAAAACCGTTCAGGTGAAAGATGATTTAATTTGTCTGTCAAAAGTTTTCTTCGAAAAATATTATGTTCACACACAACTGAGGGCGGCATAAAAGGAAAGTCATAGTCTAGCTAGGTCAACTGTGGAAAAAGTTTAACATCGTCTCTCTCACTCTCTCTCTCTCTCCTGTCAAATTGAATGCAAGGAGATAGACATTAATTAAAGTCTTAATTTTTCTTTTAACTCCTTATCACTTTCAGCAACCTAATCGCTCGATTGTGTCTGAAAACAAAAAATAATAAATCAGAAACTACACACACGACACGATTCAAGGAAACCGAACGAATTTCAGGATGTCACCGTAGACTTAAGAACCTTTTTTCCCGCTAAAATGTGAAACATAATCCGGCAGAAATTGTATGTAAACAACTTCCGTATGGCAAAAGTCGAATACGACTAGCATTTCATAGGTGGTTCGTTGTGCTGTCTTTGGCAATTCTGAGGACACATTATACTCGTCTTTCACCAAGATTTACTAAGTTAATTATAAAACATGAATATTTGGCAAATTGTCTACATACGATACTCGAAGTGTGGGAGGTCATTGTTTTGGGGATAATTTATCCACGAATTTGTTTGAATTTAATTACGTAGATTCACGTGGGAAAAATAAATCAGCCACAAGAGCCCCGCCACTCGAATAAGTTTTAAATTGAACAATTCCCCCTTTTTTTAAATTACATCGAAAGAGATGCATTGCTTGAAATGCTGGATGAATAGGCAACAGGGTGACTATAGCCTATAGACTAGAGCACCAAATCAAAGGTGAGTTTAAAAGGGAGATGGGAAACCAAGCTGTCAAAATGACAATGCCTACAAGTCAGTTTCCGATTTCCTTTTGTCTCTGCACCAAATGATGAGTTTGTCTCTATAAATTATTTTAATACGAAGCAAAAAATGTGAAACGTACTCTCCTCTAAGTTTATTGACGGGTTTTCTTTGATCGTTCCGAACTGTCAAAAAGAAGTTCATCGCGAAAATGACAGCTGAAGTTGATAGATTTCACTCTGACGGCTTCGTACTCAATTTAATTTGAAAGCAAACCAGAGTAATCGGACTGCATAAGGCATAACCTTAATTTGAGACGGGGGGTTCAGCTACTCGCATCTGCAGTCATTACGTCTTTATTTTAGTTTCGAAAAAAAAACTAAACGTCATTAAGACAATCTAGGTCACCCTTTATCAATTTACTGTAACCAGTACACTACTGCTGAAATTTCAACAAAAACAAAAGCCTTACAACATTCATTACGTTAACACCCGTAGCTATACATTACTCTATCGAATTTGTTTTGTTTTTGGGGGGATGCTGCTTTTTCTGCCCAAAATGTGTGATGATTTTCTGGTTAAAAGATCTTTCATCGATATGAAGCTAATTTACGAGGTTAAATCTGCATTCTGCAGTACAAAAGGAACGATATATTACTGGCACAGTAAGGGATAAAAGGCGAAAAATATGTAAGCACAACAATAACAGTATTGACGTGTCATTTACATTAGCATACATTTCATCCAAACAGGTACGGCAAAATCTGGTCGTAAGTTATTCAGGGATTTTGGTTAAAGTTGTAGATAATTAAATTTATTTCTTAAAAGCAGAAAAAAAAATACAATACAATATTAAAACTTACCTTGAATCGAATTTTTTGCCATCTGTGAGTGTGCCAGTGTAGTGCATTGTCAGCATGTCACCATTTTTTGTTTTATGTTCACACAATTCAGGCACACTAACGACATCAACTTTAAGGTCACTGCAGAGAGCACCAGCCACAAAAAGGCACGTTACAATAAGTACGGTTTTGAACATCTTCTGCAAAAGATATAAAATTAAAATAATTTATTAATTAACATAGTTTTTAAAAAGGACATAAGTGTGAATGGGTCATAAAATGACAAAAGACAGGTGTGACAGTTGCTGTCAAAACCAAAAGTCAATGGCGCAAAATTATAGTCCGCTTATTAACAACTTTAGTGTGATACTAGCTTAAAATGACGTTTCAGTCATGACTCCAACGTCATTTTATGCTAGCTTCACACTAAATTCTCTTATTGTTCATCAGCGGACTATAACCAATGAGTTGAAGATGTACATAGGTATATGTAGCTCAGTTCAGCGCTCACTTAGAGAGTGTCAACCATGTTTATTTAGAATAACTGTAAAATCCGTCAAGTTAATGGACAAAAAACAGAGCTTTTTTAATCTTTTTCCTATCGAGTCTCTGAAAATCTCTTTAGAAGTGCTTTGCTGCCAGCACAAATGTAGAGAAATAGTGGCAACACTGCCAAGCATCCATCAGAGATGCCGCCTCTGTGCTAGGGTTTACACGGTCACCACAACGTAACCCCTGAGGATGCATGTGACGATGAGTGACGGAGAGCACATGCAGCTAAACAAGAGGCATACAAAGCGGCGCTGCAAAAAAGGATACCAGCAGCTCGTGAGCTCTACGAGCAGAAAAGGAGAGAGGAGCACAAACTTCTCAGAAACAAAAAAAAGGGAGTATGAAAAGCGCGCGATCGAGGAGATAGAGGGATCACAACAGGAACGAGGTTCGAAAGATTTACAAAAAGGTAAAACAAACCTCCAATGCTTATACGACCCGAACCGAAGCCTGTAGAGACCATCATGGGAACATCGTAGTGGAACCACAGTCAGTGCTGAGGATATAGAAAGACCACTTTTCCAAGCTGTATAATGACGATAACGAGCAAAACTCCGCCAGCAATACAGAACCATTCAATTTGGGTGCAGGAGGCCAACAATTCCACCCACCCGACATTGACGAAGTAAGGATAGCGATATCTAAACTTAAGTCGAATAAAGCCACTGGAGCAGACGGACGAGCCGCCGAACTGTACAAAGCAGCTGGGCTGGAGATTATTTGGTTAGGAGCATGCACCAGCTCATCTGCAAAATTTGGTCGGAGGAAAGCATGCCCGACGAATGGAACCTCAGCATTGTATCCTCAAGAAAGGAGATCCCCTGAACTGCACCAACTACAGAGGTATAAGTCTCCTAAACATCGCCCATAAAATCTTGTCTGCCGTGCTGTGTGAACGTTTGAAGCTCTTCTAACAACCTGATAGGTCCTTATCAGTGTGGCTTCAGACCCGGAAAGTTCACCATCGATCAAATATTCACCCTACAGATGATCTAGGAGAAGACCGAAGAACTTCAGCTGTCACGCGATTTCTTCAACATTATTCTTGAAAAGATTGTGCAAAATTCCAACGTCAACACCAGAGGCACAATCTTTCAAAAATTCGTCCAGCTACTAGGATACGCGAACGAACATTGACATAATTGGAAGAGCACAGCGTGATGTCAGTGGAGCGTTTGTGAGTCTTGAGACGGAGGCCATGAAGATGGGTCTTACGGTTAACGAAGGCAAGACCAAGATAATGCTGTTAACAAGAGAGGACTACCAACATCCACGTCTTGGAGCAAATGTCAACATAGACCAGATTTAACTTCGACGTAGTTAAAGACCTCGTCTACCTAGGGTCCGCTATCAACTCAGACAACAACACCAGCGCTGAAATCAAACGAAGAATCACTCTTGCCAATTGCAGCTTCTTTGGACTTAGAAGGCAATTGAGTAGTAAAGTCCTCTCCCGAGCAACTAAAGTGACACTCTACAAAACCCTCATCATACCGGTCCTAATGTATGGTGCAAAGACATGGACCATGACTACATCCGATGAAAACGCTTTGGGCTGCTTTGAGAGAAAAATTCTTCGATTGATTTTTGGTCCTGTTTGCATAAATGGAGAATGGAGACGATAAGATTCAATCAAGAACTGTACGAGCTGTTCAGCGACACTGACCTAGCCAGAAAAGTTAAGGTCCAACGACTTAGATAGTTGGGTCATGAAGAGCGAATGGAAAATAATGCTCCGGCTCGTAGAGTCTTCGAATCCGACCCGGAAGGACGTCGCAGAAGAAGAATACCGCGACTCAGGTGGAGCATACAACAAACTTGGCATGCGAAACCGGAGAAAGCTAGCTAGGGACCGAGCTGGCTGTAGACATTTGTTGGATGAGGCCCTGGTCCGACCTGGACTGTAGCGCCACCATAAGTAAATAAGCAAGTTGATAGACATGTCATAAGTCTGCATACACCAGAAACTACTACAGTTGCTTTTTGTCAAACAGAGAAAGATGAAAGAAAAATAACGAAAACAAACAAAACTTAACCAACAAGTCTCGTTACAAGCTCTTCTTGCATTAAAGTAATTTCTTCAGTCAGCCAAGAAAATACGAGTATATTAGTAATCGTATAATGAGACTGCGTTTACTTCAGCTGGGTTAGCAATACATCCTCTTACGCCAAACCCAAACCCAAACACGCACTTCAATGACTTGAGCTATCAGATGAAGCAGTCTTGTCTGAGTTACTGTTAACGTCTCTGTGGGGGAAAGTAATTTCATTTGAAACACATCTCAGGCTAGTTCACAATAATGGATGGTGTTAAGAAAAAAAGTGTGTACAGTACTTGTTTGTTATGTATGTTAAACACGTTTTGCAAAGAAATCAAATGCAAAAGAAAACCCATTATTTCACTTAGCAGACGAAATCAGCAATGCAATGGGGGTACTCGAATAAAGAGTCAATGAGGAATTGAAATGTTTGACGGTGCACATAAAGATGCATAAATACGATGACAATAGACACGGAATTGATCTCTTTTTGTAATAAATTTTGAAGAAACCGCATGATTTTGTGTGAAACCGTTAGTCAATCGAAGACTTTCATGTTTAAATTATTGGATTTCGCCAATTTTATTGCCAAAGGGGTTTTCTAATTTGTACTCAACAAGCAAGTGAACTTCTGTTTAAAATATTCAATAAATGATCAATTGTGTTCGATTTCTGTATGACATCTTACTGGCTGGGCCGGCAAACGTTGCCCGACAAAGCCTTAAACGAAAGTGAGGGATGCCAAAATATTATTTAAATGACATTACTTTTTAGGCATGGAAAAGCCAACAGGAAAATATCTGTCGGGTCTGTAATTTGTGGTCGGACTCGTGAAACCATTCTTGAATATACTTCTACTGTCAAAATCAGTCCAGTGTTTAGGGAGATTTCAGTCACATAAGCACGCATTGTAGAAAAATTTGCATTCTATTTGTCAAGTTGTCAATTGTATTTTTAGTTTCTCGCCAAATCGTCAAGGTGGATTTGTTTTGCTAAACAACTGAGTAAACTAGCATCTAAAAAATAATGTTCTTTTCTTGAGTATACAGCTTAACTTAAGAATGAATTAATGTTCCATGAGCGACGATGTTTGTGCGTACACAAATTTGTTTAAACAGTTGCTACCAAAGCTCTGAAAGCGTAAATACTATGGCTTCACACATTGCTATTGACGCAAGGCTTAATCAAAGAAATAAAAATGTGTCATTTTAACACACATAGCCTCGATTGTGTAATCTCTTATTTCAATAAGTTCAAACAACGCCACGTTATCTTGTTTTTTTTTTTTTTTAAACTCAAGCTAAATTTGATTATTGGTACTTTATTGCAAGACACATTCTTCTTCTAATTTTTATTTCAAGGTTTGATCTTGCCTGACTGAAAATTGCAAAAAGTCATTCAATCTTATACTAGATTCCCATAGTAACGTCAAGCAGCTGTTAGCGCTTCATTAATTCTCGAAAATTGAGAGATTAGACACACTTTGAAATAGCTTATTATTACTTATTAAGCACGGTCATGCTGTTTGAAGGCTTTTTCTTGCTTGAAGTTTAAGGCATCAATCTTTACCTTTTCTTACAATATTTGTTCTATCAGCTATAAAATCGTATTAAGTTTCCCTTTCATAAATAGTGACGAATTTCTTTGAAAAGTGTGTTAAGAGCTGAAGACAATACAGAATGCGTCGCCTGTCGCCCGACGATGAAAATGACAGCTTAAATTTGTATGGAAATGTCAAACTCGTTGCGTGACAAAGTTCGGCTTCGTTGCGCGAATTTAGAAAAAATTCAGCTTGCTGTCATTTTCTTCGTCGGGCGACTGGCTACGCATTCTGTTCAGCTCTTTAAAATGCTTCTTAGATTGGATGACAAAAGCCAAATGTCAAAAAAAATTAAAATGCACAGACGGCAACTTTCATCTCGCTCTGTCATTGAAACAAGAAAAAGACTTGTTGAATAGACGTCAAAGAAAAATCATCCCCAGCGTGCGCCCTGTGTAAACAGGGCCGATTTAAGAGCTCAACAGAATTCAGTAGCCAGTCACCCGGTGAGGAAAATGACAGCTGTCAAAAATTTGGTTCTCAAATCGCTGAGAAATGTGTGAACAGAATGCAGTGACCGTCTATCCAATATGCCCATCAAAATAAAACAAAACATTATCAAACATATTTTTCTTAATATTTTTAATAATTTAAATTGAAAGATGAATGAAAATCAAAAAAAATTTTTGTGTTTGGTGCATGCAATGAATTTGCGTATCGAAATATGTTTCGTTTTTTTCTAACTAATTCAATGAACACTTCTGTATTTTATTAACCACAAAAAAAATTAGTATCAGTAAAAATTACTTGAGTTGAATGAAAAAATAATTGCTTTTTAAAATATCTGTTATATGCTGATTCCACTCACACTAACCACGAGATTTAGCGATGTAGATTAAGAACAAATCTCGACTTTTCTGTCAGTGCGTCAGTGGAATCAGCATATTGAAAACTTTTGAGCGATTTGAGGGGCAACGAACGACGCATTCTGTTGCCAATGGGCGGGCGACTTCATACAAATTTCACATTTTTGTCGCTGGGCGACTTGCGAAACATTTTCTTCAAAGATTTATCCGGATCCATTTCAATAGGTTTGTTCGATGTGCGCTCTAGTTCGCTCTGTGCGCTCTGATTTCGCACTGATCTGTTCGATGTCGCTCTTTTTTCCGGTGCACTTCTACCGTGTTCGATGTGTATTCAGTGCTCGCACCGGGAGCGCTCTGAATCGCCCCAAGTTTTTTTTTGGGGCGAGAATTTCGGAGCTGTTCGAATCAGCTGTTACTATACAACAAAGAGAAAAGAAAAACAGAGCACTACTAATGCGTTCGATGTGAAATCAAACCCAGAGAAATTTTACAGGTTTTTGTCAGCTCCGTTCAGGGTAGTGACAAGCACAGGAGCGCCCCGGGGCTGGTAACATCGAACGAACCTAATGATAGCTATAACTGGCCTCTAAGGCTATGTTCACACAATCCGACACATTTTGACGTCTTTACTTGTCACTTTCTTTCGTCTGTAATGGAGCATGATGAAAGATCCCGTAAGGGGCTCTTTAAAATATTTCAGTTTACAGATTCTTTTAACTTTGGCCTTTGACAATAATAACGAACAAAAATTGACAGCTAATGAACAATTTTTCACCTCTACTTCCACTTTTACTCATTATCAGGGCTGTCAATTTATAACTACCAAATGGACAGAATGTTCTCTGGTCAACTTTGAGGGAGTATTATAGTAATAATTATTGTAAACATTTAGGTGACAGTGTTTAAATAAAATAAAGGTTCTTAAAAATTTGCATAAACCTAGGTTTTAACACTCAAAATTAAGCCGGATTACTTTTTCTCTACCTTTTGTTTAACATTTTATAAAATGTTGATATAACAACACTGTTTTTTTTTCAATTGTATTGCTGCACTTGTCTTATCTCTCGAAGAGGGAAACGATACTTTTCCTTATCTATATCAGGTCTTGATAGCGATTTAATCTGACATTTAGTGACAATTCACATCTAGCGCCTTAATAACAGATGACGCTTACTAAATCTAGCGTGGTTAGGCAATTTCAAAGAAAGTCATATACACAGAACGATGTGCTAGAGCAAGAGATAGACGTCATTGAAGATTATTTCATCATAAAACCATTTTAAGAGAACCTACATATTTTTTGCAAATAAAAAGGCAACATTTAAAAGAGAAATTCGCCTAATGAGCCAAGGCAAAAACTAAAACAAGATCTAAATCTCCAATGAGAAACATAATGAAAGTCCACGTAGGTGTTAAAGGCCAACAAAATAAACGATCGATTGGACGAAAAGCCCATTTACAGAGAGAAAGGTAATTTCATTTTTTGTGGAAGCGAATTGAATGATTCAAAGAACGTACGCCTTTCCCGGACGTAAAAGAAATGCAGATTGAGTTAATGATTGTTTTTTTTTCGTATTGCTCTTCGTTTTCGGTAAAATTACGCACCGCAAACCTTCTCCAAAACCTGTACCTACTGAAGTCTTCCATCAGTGAATTCACACAAAAACTTTTAAAGTCGGAACAACCGCGCGTCAGTCGTCATGTCGTGCTCTGTTGGTGCGTTCGTTGTTGTTGTCATAAATCTTTCTTCCAAGTTCCAACATCACGATCATGATCGTACTTCTGGTGCTATAAAAAGGTTCTTGACCTCTATATTAGTTTCAAATGCCAACAGAATTAATGAACACTTCCATGAATTGTAGAAAAGCTTATCTAAACACAGCGGAAAAAAAAGAGCTAAAATCATAGTCGTAAGCCACCACGCAGCGCAGGAAACGATTCGTCTAACCAAATAATTAGCGTCGCAATCACTCGAATGCTAATGCATATTACCGCTTTCCATTCAACACATAAAAACTGTGTTGTTTTTGTACTCATTCATTACTGCAATGCAATGTTAAATGAAAATCATAATTAGCAAACCACGACTGTCACAATATTCCTATCCACTAAATCCGCCCACTGTTTTGTAGCATAGCGAATTTAGCCGCATGCCATAAAATGATGACGTTTAAACAACAATTTGCTATAACACGATCGTCGACCTGTCAAAACGAAATGCAAACATCCTCTATCCTAATTTCGAACGAATAAGCAAAGTACACGTCTAGAATATTTGGAAAACGATTTCTTTGGCTTAAGAATTTAACAGAAATATGTAGAAAGAAATGTAAATAAATTCTTAGATCGATCATTTGGGATTCAAGAGCGAACAGGTAGAAAAGAGCACAATGCTGGGGATCAGGCTCTATTCCATGTTTTTTTATTTTTTTTTATACACCACGTAATCATGTTCACACGATCGTCGACTCTTTCGCACTTGTACAAATAACGATCGAGAAATATTTCCAATCGTTAAGTATGGAGCTGTCACTTTGGCACAACCATAAAGAACTTTATCTCTTATGGAAGGATTTTAATTTGGACTTACGTTTATTTTTTCTTAAATATTTTGGGAATGTAAAAAAAAATGTTTATTTTAAAAATTCAAAATGAATTTTGTATGATACGTATGTAGATTTAATGCCGTTACAATAAGGAGCAATCACAACCACTTTTCATCGCGTTCAAAATACAACTGAATTAATGAATGTTGGAGTTCGCCTCTTGACTGGATATCTCACCATCGGAATCAGCAGTTTGTAATGTGCGGTTGTGAATGTTTATACGTTCCCCCAATAGCAAAATGTGGAGAAAAACGACGAAAAAAAAGAAAGAAATCAAAAACACAGCGTAAAGACGATATCGTGTGTTGTTTGTTGTTGTTGGATGTACACCCCCGCCGGCGACCCGGTGATAGGTCTGTGATAAGCAATAACGCATGTGGAAGAAATAAGCGCTCTGTTGCCGTGGGGAGTCGATATAAGCGCTCCAGCATCTTCAGTCTTAGGTTGAGGAACTCGAGCAACATTGTTGAAGATACATGTTGATGAAAAAAGCTTCAATAAGCTTCGTAATGAGTAAAGCTAGATTTTTAATAAAAAGTCGTTATAACGCTGACTACATTTTAAAGCTTCATAGTGTCAAAATACAACTGGAACATCAAGGCAGATATTAGCTGCCTTCCGGTTCCAAATTAACTAAATATCGTTTTTGTCTTTTCCGTTTGTTGTTTGAACTGTAAATAGCTTGAACCTCCATTTTATTTGTGACTTACTTTTGCGTCAACATTTTCCCGATGGAAACAGTATCAACATGTTCTCATACTTTGTTGAAACTCCACCTCTAAAAAGGATTGACAAAAGGACATTTATGCTCCACCCCTAAAGCTTCATATTGCAAACTCATGCGTATTGATTTTATGCTCGTTAATACAAAGATTATAAAATAACCTGTTGACTAACTAATGAATTTCAAATTTATGAGTCGAAATTATTGGTATTTGAAGGCCATGGATTTCTAGTTGAGTCTGGATTTGAATTGGTAAAACCGTAAACAATCCGGTTGTTTTGTACCTTAAAAATTACATCTGTCAAATATTTGTGCACTTTTTCTCATTTTTTGATGTTAGCTCTTCATTAACATATCGTTTTGCATTGGACACCCAGAAGCATTCGGGAGAGTCCAGAAGTCTCTTCTGAAACCGTTTCATTGGACTGACTTTGACAGACGGATTGATTCCGTTTTGAAAACAGAATCGTCCGAACAATGACACATACATCATAACCCGTTCCGTTGGAGGTAGAAGAAGAAACGTCAAAAAAGACCAATGGAAAACAACATTAGCATTTTGAGCTTCAAAAGTTGACATTTGAGAGCTGAGCGTCGCCTCTGCTTTGCCCGATAACAAAAATGACAGCTGAAATGTGAATGGATTCTCGCGATAGAAGTTGACACTTTTTCGAAGACGCATTCTGTTTAGCTTTTCACTTACTTCGGTTCAAAAGATTATGTTCTATCTAATCTCAAACATCAGTAAGAATTTTCGTTCATTTGTAAAAAAATATATGAAGAATTCTTCTGCTTTCTCAGTCGCTACGCTCGTTGACAATGACACTCCAGTTGTTAGCTCTCTCGCGATAGCTAACGTTTTTGCTAGGCAGTTCGTCGCCAATTCTTCGCTGCCAGAGAGTGTCATGACTTTGTTCTGTTCTTGAGCGCTTTCAATGATTCCATGGGACAAATCTTCTTCCGCACTCGTGCTGTGGTGAGAGTCCTAAAGGATCTCAACATACATAAATCCGCTGGTCCAGATGGTATCCCCGCTACTATTCTGAAGAAGTGTTCTTCCACGTTGGCAAAACCCTTGCGTAAGCTTTTCCATCTATGATGATGATCTATCCTATTCTTTTAGGCTCGTTCCGAGCAATTGGAAAACAGCCAATTCCAAAAAAAGACGAATCTTCTTCTCCTTCCAATTATCGTCCGATTGCACTTACGTTCCTTCTTTCTATAAGGTCATGAAAACGCAGATAAACTATCAGCTAAAGAAATATCTCGAAGACCGAAAGCTTCTTAATGACCGGTAGCAGTGGCATATTATCGTAAAGGCAAACTAGGCACGTGCCTAGGGGCGCGGCAGCAAAGGGGCGCGCGGGCGCAGTAATTCTTACAAGTGGCAAATAACGTGAGTTCATACGTGGTTGTGAAAGTAACAAACTTGTGAACTCGAATTGCACTTGCATCTTTTGTTAAAATGAAAATCGGTCCTGAGAAACTACTCTTACAGTACAGAGTCAATTCGGTTTGCCAACTCGAATATCGACTTATCTTTCTTCTAATTTTGTATGCGTTTTTGAAAAGGTATTGATTTTACTTATTGTAGGGGCAAATAACCTAATGGTCGAACTTCATCAGCGGATGGCAAAGATTTCGACGGATGTAAAAACCTAATTTTTCTACATTTTAAGTTCTTTCTAGATTGATTTTCGGGGCAATCCGATTTGAGAACCGAGTTGCCACTCGGTTGGCATAAGAACCAACTCGAGTTAACTTGGTTTACAAAATTTACGTTGCGGCACATCATTAATTAACCCAA
The DNA here is from genome assembly GCA_943590905.1 of Sphaerophoria taeniata. Lineage (NCBI taxonomy): Eukaryota > Metazoa > Arthropoda > Insecta > Diptera > Syrphidae > Sphaerophoria > Sphaerophoria taeniata. Next base: position 15,644,348 of record OX016540.1, on the reverse strand, counting down.
TTTGTAAGATCTTTCGGACAATACTAATAGATCTCATGTTAACTAAGTCTCTTTTTCCTTGGCCCCTATTTCAACGCCTTTTCTTTAGGCGCGGTGCAGCGATTTCGGTCAAACTTTAGTAGGAGATATTTCCATATATAGGGGCGCCGGTGAGATGCTTGCCTATGGCACCCTCAACCTTTAATCCGCCACTGACCGGTAGTACGGATTTCGCAGCCACAGGTTCACTGGTGATCTGATTGTTTAACTCACCGAAAAGTGGAACAAATCCTTACATCGTTTTGGAGAAAGTCAGATTGTTGCACTTGATATTTCAAAGGCATTTGCTCTTCTATCGAAAATACGTGCTTTCGGTATCGATGAATCCCTTCTTCGTTGGATTAGAAACTTTCTTTCGCACCGTTCAATACAAGTTGTGCTGGACGGATTCAAGTCTGAAACCACAACATAAATGCTGGTGTGCCCCAGGGCTCCATGCTGTCTTGTATCGTTAAAGCGAGATATACCCCCTTTGACACTGTCCATGAGTGACACTTGCGTCACAAAAAACGTTTTCTTGAGACACCTTACATGTACCTATATAAGAAAACCGTCTTCAGCGTTTGGAAGCTTATACATAATATATATTATCTAATGCTAAGCGCGGAGAGAAAATTCTTGATGATAAAATACAACGGTGTGATGTGCTTTTTGTTGGGAAAAATTGCTATTGTTGTATGAGAGCATGTAACGCTTCGTTACATACCCCCCTCCTTTCGGAGACGAGAACCTTCTCGTCTAAAAATTTATTTTCTTTTCCTTCATCAATATACAACTACAAAAAAAAAAAATTCATTTAAAAAAAAGGTAATAAAATAAAAAAAAGTCATGAAATATAATAAAAAAAAATAAAAATTTCATAAACATAAAAAAAACTCTTCCTGTTTTTTGTTTGTTACGGTTCGTAAAAGACCTTTCTCTTCAGGCCTCGGCATTCTAAAATGGCCTCCCCAGGCTTGATCACTCTGGCAATAACATTGCCGTGCCTCCTCGTAAACTTCAGCCGTTGACGCCGAAACTTCTTGTTATAGCGTGGATGCCCGGTGATGTTTATGCCTTGGAAAGGATCAATAGGCTGTTCGTGACGTGTGCTTTGGTGGAAGTCGGTTGTTGATTCGATGTTGAAGTGGCGGCGGATGTGTTTGTCTTGTCAACAGATGCTTCCCTTTTCCTTAGGAGCAGGCTTCTTGTGACGTCTTTCCTTCTGCTGGTTTTCGGCTGAATTTCGGTTTCTTTTTTCGGCGGCGCGGTGCGGCTCTGTCCATTGTTTCCTTCATGGCTTTAGCTCTTACTCTTCGACTCCCAGTCGAGGATAAAGCCGAAGATGGCGGTAAATTCGGTAAAAACACCACGGATCTAATCTCTGGTTTTGTTGTTGCTGGTTGTGTCGGCTGCCTTTCCCATGGCTGGGGTGCTGGTCCTCGTTGGTCGGTCATCGGTCTGACTTCGGCGGCGGTTAAACTTGAAATGAGGACTAGCTGAGAGTTTTCCCCTTTATTATGGCTCGTATTTTCGAAACGTTTGAGATTTTTAACCTGTGCGATATTACGGTACTTCTCTTTTCGTTTTTGTTTGCTTCTACATGTTCTCTTTTACTAGACCTCCATGGTCGTCGTCGTAAGTTATACCCATGTACTTGTCCTTCAGCAGCACCTTGCAGGTTAGGGTAATACCTTTGTTTGTCGGTTTGAACTGCGGCATTAGTGGTCTTAGGAAGGTGCTCAAATTTGGTCAGGTCTGAATTGAGCAGGTCGGTTAATCGTTCTTGCTGATGGCAAGATGGATGTTTGCCATCCAGTAAATAAAATTCAACGTGGTCCGTCAATTTTACTTGAGAGGGAGAGATCCCTCCCCATTAGAATTATTTTAAAATCGGTGTTTAGTAAGATATCTATACCCAACACCATTTCTTCGCTGAGTTGTGGCATATAGGTAACCTCCCCTTGGACCGAATGTCCAGCGACGTATACGGTAACGGAGTAGTGCTCTTCGCTTTCAACTAGTGCCCCGTTTGGCAGATGGATCAACTGCCTTCGTTGTCGGAACGGTGTTTGTTTATCTAGGAGGTATTGACGTGTCGAGAAATTAATGAATGACCTTGTCGCTCCGGTGTCAAGTAGGTAATGCCTTTATAGACTTGCCTCCGATTATGACTGGTAGAAAACAACGTGGGTCGGTTCGGGATTCGGGATTTTCTTCTACTTCTGAAGTTGCTGGTTCGGGGTATTCGGGTTTAAACGATGTTTTCTCTGGTTGATCTTCGGTTTGTAATAGACCTATGGCAGCAGACGACTGTGTAGGAACTTTGGGGCGGCATAAACGTTGCGGAGGGAGACAGGTAGTCTTCAACAATGAGGCGTGATCTCTGTGACAATCACATTCGCTTGTGAGATGACCATCCTGGCCGCAGTACGAGCAGAACATACGGAACGGACGGCGGCAGTTTTTCTTAGAGTGTCCACGCTGCTTACAATTCCAGCAATGCGTGGACCTGTCGTACTGGGTAGGTGGCAATACTGGTCGGTCGGCGTTATGCGCAAAAGATACTCTTTGAGAATTTGACGTCATTCTGTTACCGGTGATGGGGGATCGAGCTGGCGACGGCGGTGGTGAAGCATGCCTCAAACTCCGGTCTTGGCTTTGAATATATTCATATTCTTCCGCCAATTGCAAGAGTTCGTCCAGACTCTCGAAGTCCCTCCGTCTTATATATAGATGGTATTCCGGTCTGAGACTGTCATAGATCCGATCTACGCTTTCTGACACCTTCATGGAAGGGTGACGATGTATCAAATATTGCGTAGCTTGTATGTAGTCACGGGCTTTTTCTCTGGGCCCTTGCCTCTTTCTCAGGATTTCATCCTCCAATTTATGGATGAAACGGGGTGGCAGGAAATGGCTCATGAAAAGATTACGGAAATCAGTCCAATCTTTCAATCTGTCCCGGTACCATTCCAGGGCCATACCCCTCATGACTTCTGCTAGTGTTTTTAAAAGGTCATCGAAGCATATGTCGTAGCACCAAGCTAATTCTTCGATTCTTTCCAGGAACTCTAAAGCATTTCCGGAGGATTCGAACTTCAAGTTCCATTTTCTAACCGTGTTCATGACCTCTGAGTCATGACGGTGAACATTATTGGTAGACCTTTCCAACATGGAAGGCTCTGGTGTGAAAACGAGATTTTGGTTATTGACGGCTTTGTCTGTGGGCTGCAGGTCGGATGTCTGGGTAGCAATGGCAATGGATTGATTGATTGATTGGTAGGAACTAGGGCTCTTGATTCTACCCGGGTAATACCCGTTTCAACAAAAACCCGGGTACCCGGGTACCTGAACATGCGGGTAATACCCGAACATGCGGGTACCCGGGTATTTTAACTGACGGGTACTCGAAAAATAGAGAACCGAAGTCGCTTATTAAAAAAAATTTCAAGAGATATTAGCATGTAAGAAATATTCTACAAAAACTATTCAAGTTTTAAAATGTTATGTTAGTAATCACGCAAACGAAAACTTGCCAAACTATTTTCTTCTAATATTCTAATATTATTGATTCAAAATATTCAATATAACACTTTTACATGTAAGAACTTGGCGTTCTTTTAGATCTCATTACTTTTGGTGGCTAACTTTTAACACAGTGTTGTTCGCACATAAGAGAACTTGGCTCATTTTTTACATTTTATGTGTTTGTTCTGATTTGAAATCTTTATGCAAAGTTTTTTTTTTTTATGGAAGCATGAAATACACTAAATAAGCTAGCAATTTGCAAACTTTAACAATATAATTGTTCTGCCAATTTATTTAAAAAAATAATAGGTAGGTTAGGTTAGAGTGGCTCTCTAGATGTTTTTAACTCATTTGTACCCCAAGGCTCCATTGTGAAACCAATAAAGAAAGTTATTCATGGAAGTGTTATGAACAAGCAAACCGAATTCTAAATTGCAACATCCTACGACCATTTTATGAAAGTAAAGTGGGCACATACCACGCCCCTAAATGGAAATAGATTATTTTTCTAATTTTTTTCAAGCCATTCAACCAAAGCCTTACAAAAATTCCGAATTTCAACATCCTATGACCGTTTTAAGATAGTGGGCGGAAACCACGCCCCTAAATGAAACTGAACTATTTTACTTATATTTTTCCTTATATTTAACCAAAACCCTATTAGAATTCCGAATTTGAACATCCTACGACCATTTTAAGAAAGTGGGTGGATACCACGCCCCCTGAATGAGCAAATTGAAATTTTCGATTTTTTCCTTTGTATATACCTGAAAGCCTACCATTGTCAATTACGGTTTTTTGAATTTATTACTGTTCAATATCTCAGGAAGTAGTGGTTCAACAAAATTGTTTATTTTAGAGGGCCTTTGTCTCCATGAAGGTAATACGTAGTTCAAATTTGAAGCTTCTAAATCTATGGGTTCAAAACTTAAAGGGGGTAAAAAATGTGCTTGAGTTCGATCCTGTAAAAAGGGGGTAGTGCTAGGACTTGGCTGGGCACTACCGTGCCTTTGATTTAAACCTTATTATTAACCTGGCCCCTGGGCAAAAACTTGTTGGCTGAATAAACAATTGCAGCATTTTATTAATATATGTAGGGCCTGATTTACTTGAAAATTCGACGTGGAAGCTATGACTACGTAGGCCCTGTCCTTAAGGTAAGTTGTTACCGTCCTTGTTGCTACAATGATATGAATGCTCCTTGCTTATGAAAAATCATTGCCAAAGCTCTTATTAGATAACCGTTAGTTTTTATACTTGAACTGTATTAAATTATTAAGAAAGCGTGTTGCGTATTGCGGGTACCCGAATCTATCCGGGTACCCGATCCTATCCGGGTACCCGAACTTATGGCTCCCGGGTATTACCCGGAAATAAGGGTACCCGGGTAGCTACCCAAGTATGCGGGTATCAAGAGCTCAAGTAGGAACATGGAGGCTTACCTCTTTCTCATTCTGAGATTGCTGAGATCGTTTTTCCTCACCCGTGCCTCGGGTTTCTTCCTTATATTCCCTCTCACTCGCGGTCTTTGCGATTTCTTCGCACAGATTTTGCGTAGACTTCCTCTGTCTGGCTTCCTTAACGTAGGTGCTGAAACGCGCCCTCAAAGCGTCTATAGTACCACTGGTGTCTAATCCCAGACGATCCATTTTCTCTATTAGTTCCTGCTTCCGGAGAAGGTACATGCCTCCTAGGCTAGCGATGTAGTCAAATCCTTCTTCCGTTTCAGACATGGCGGTGTTCGGTTGTGTTTCTTGAATTTTTCTTTGCGGTGTGGACCTGTATGTCCCTGCTCGGGCCCCAATTTGTGATGTGCTTTCTGTTGCGAAAAATCGCTATTGTTGTATGAGAGTATGTAACGCTTCGTTACAACGGTCATAAAAATTTAATATTCGTATGGAATGACATTTGTCATTAAATACCAGTTAATTATGAGTTCGTTTATAACTGTCAGGCGGGTGTAATTACAAGCGATATTGATAATTGTCACACAATTTTTAGAAACAATGATATTTCTTAGAACTATTTTTTTCTTCAACAACATTAATGGGCGGTTTCGCTATAATAGGTATGCCAGTGTTTATTAACTTCAACAACTTCATTGCAATTGATTTCTGAAACTTGCTTGATTAAATCCAAACAGCTGTTAATTTACAATTTAGGAATTGCATTTAATTAATTTGGAGAAAAGCAGTCAGCTGAATCGGACTTAGACCTTAACCCTACTTCTGAGAAAAATTGATTTATCTACACTGAAAAAATATTTGTCCGCATATTTAAAATTAATAAACAACAAAGTAATCAAACAGACCTTGATCGTCAGCTTGTTTTCTTTTAAGAGCTGAACAGAATGCGTCGACAGTCGCCCAGCGACTAAAATGAAAGCTGTCAAAAATGTCAATACGTCGTTCGTTGCCCGACTAGTCGGTCAAAAGTAGAACTTTTTTCAACTAAGTCGCGCGACTGCATTGTCACTTTTTCAGAATTATTGTTCATATAGTTTCCAGATTGTCAAATAAAAAAGCATTAGGGTCATCGCCGCATTGACATTTGACAAATCCATCAGGCAAATATTTCTTTCAATTTAACTCATGACAAAGTATAACAATTCTGTTCAACAATTTTGTTCAGTGTTAACTGCTCATAGAACTCATAGATAAAAGAAACCACAAATCGATCACTGAGCAGATTTTTATTGCTAATCTCAACGAAGCCACAAAGCACCTCGTGTGTGTTGTGATGATCACATATTGTTTTGCATTTAAATGCACAACAAAAAACTCCCCCAAAAAGTCACATCAGGTTGACGTTTGATCTGCCAAAACAACAAGACATAAGCTCAAATTAATGTAGAAGTGACAATAAGTATCAACCTTGATTGAATTTAATTTTCCACCCCATTGAACAAAAACCAAAAACAAATTGCTCCGCATCGATCGCACTTGATCTTCCCTTTTTAATCGAGTTCAGTTTGTAGTGATTACGATTTGTGATTTAAAGTTATTCTCAGTGAAAATCGGTAACGTCCACAAGAGACCGTTTCTCTTTCGACTTTTTACGAGTGCTTATGACATCAAATGTCAAAAGAATAATTTGATTGGCTTTTGAAAGTGAAATAAATGTAACAAGATTGTAAATCAAATGCATTTATAAAGACTGCAATTATAGAAAAATTGATCTACCTCAAGAAATTAAATCTAGATTCACTGCCGCCGCGTCGAGTCGCCGGTTGTGTTAAAACATTTGTTGCCACTTATAGTTACGCGTTCAGTGTAAACACCTATTTCAGTAGTTATGACGAAATCAAAGGATTTGCTTAACGTCTACAAGGTTCCGGGTGGTAGACGGATATCGACTATAAGTGCGAAGGTCGATGAAAATAGGTTGACAGGAATTGTCAATCCAGCATTCTCACCGGAGTACGGAGATGATGGATGTGCGGTTAGTCCGGAGAACTTCGATTGCAGCGATATTGCAGAATTATGGTATGTCCTATAATTTAGTTCATTTCAAATAGAAACTATTTGCTCCAGAAAAACATATATGCATGTGGTTGTCTGAGCTTTTGACCACAGGTCAGATAAAAGAGATCCAGATCGGAAACTGACTTCCTTTTTAACCTGCAGTTATCGCAAATTTTATTTTTCTGTTACTTCGTGTATGTGAATAAGAAAACATCAACAATAATGAGGTGAGGTCCATTCAACGGAATGTTGAGAAATCATAAGTGAAAACACCAATACTTTAAACAACATTCCGCTGGACGTGCTTGTAGGCAAATTTATTTTGACAGCTTGGTTTCCTATATCCTTTTATATCGCTTACGAGTACCACAACCAGAGAAATATGTAATCGAAAAAAATACTCAAGAATTTTTTGTTTAAAGACGGAGAATATTTCACCTCATCCTACTTTAAGTTTTTTTAATGACGTAAGCGGTGAGAGGAGTGCTCAAATAATACAACGAAACTTTAATAAAGCTCCGAAAGAAACTTCAATCCGTCTCAATTTAAGTTCAGCTTAAAAGCTTTCAATTTCCATCTGCATTTCAAGTGTTGCTTTTTCAAGTCCACACAAAGTAACTATGCTAAAAGCTCTCAGTCAAAGTAGCTTATAAGCTCACATCACAAAATCGTTAAAAGAGTGGAGACTTGTAAAGTTCTTGCTGAAAGTTCTCGAGAACTTGAAATACTTTTATTGAGCAATGGACTTTTCTGAACTTGAATGACAACTGAGAATTTTAAAAAGTTTTAACTTTACCATGATAGTCTTTGTAAACCTACAAACCTACAATGCGTAAGACAGCTCACAGACATTTGTAACCCCTGAAACTTGTTAGAATTTCTCTGTAAGTCTTTAGTAGCTCAATAAGCCCGGAATAGAAAAACAGAGGAACATTATTTTAAGGAAAAAGTATCGCACTCAATCAATTATTGAAGGGTTAGGCCTTGATTCTTAGGAACCGCCGCCGCCGCCGCCGTGTCACCCTATTATTATAACTAAATATTGTTTTTGGCAGATCTACCGATGAAGTCTAAAGTAATTCAACCTACCAATAAGTCAATTGTACAATTTTGAGTATTTTCCTAACCTTCGATCAACGGAAACACTCTTTCCTGAACTTAACTTGAGAAATTGTTTATTTTGTTGTTTCGTTAATCCATGGTTCAGAGTTGATCCTTATTCCCACAGATCATAGAGGCTAATATGCTGATTCCACTGACGCTAATCACGAGATTAAGCGAAGTAGATTAGGAACAAATCTCGACTTTTCTTGGATTTAGGGTACATGTTAGTACATCAAAACGTAGAATAATAGCACATTAAGTATACTACTACGTTTCATCTGCCTTAAATACGAGAAAAGTCGAGAAATATAGTTAATCTACTTCGCTAAATCTCGTGATTAGCGTCAGTGGAAACAGCATATAAGACACAAACACACTTCAGTTTCAGCTTCGCCTGACGTTTACGAGTTCAGCCATACGTTTCGTACGTAACGTGACTCCAAACAGAAGCTCTAGTTCATATATGCTGAACTTTTGCATTGTCTAACAGATCAACAGCTGTTAAAAAAAATCAACGAACAAAATTCATTTGTTATTGGAGGGAGGCTAATGATAGAGGGAGAAATGTCATTCAATGCAAACTCGAAGCGGGTGCATCGTAACGTAGACATAGCCGAAGCTGAAGCGTGTTTGTGATTCAGCCTTAAGAGCCCGTGGTACAATCTAAGGTTAAATCTGAACCATGAATCCACGAAGAATGATTGTCAAATAAAAACAATAGCGCAAAATTATAGTCCGCTAATGAACGATTTTAGTGTGATACTAGCTTAAAATGGCGTTTCAGACATGACTCAAACGTCATTTTAAGCTAGTATCACACTAAAATTGTTCATTAGCGGACTATTACTTTGCGCCAATGATTTCTTCAGTTCTACAGTAATATGATTAATGTTAGGTCCGGGATCTGGACAATATTCCTTTGATTTGAGTTCATCCATTTGCTCTTTTCTTGATCCGTACTGCCCTATGTGTTATGTATAATTTTCTGTTTGGAATTCACACTATTTTTCATTGGCTTAGGGAAAAAAACTGATGTTATATCGGTATTAATTATTTTTGTTTGAATTTACCGTGAATTCAATAAAGTGGAAAACACATAGCTGCTTTGCTGTTAGCGTTGAGTGACGTATAAAGTTATAGCATGGAAATGGCTAATAACCTAACACAAAGTAGCTTTGCTGCTCTACCTTCAATTTGACATATTGCAAGAACACCGTAACATAAACGTAACGTGGCATTTGAATTTGACTTCCTTTGTTTCTATTGTCGGTTTTGTTAAGAAAAAAAAATCGAGACAAAATGTCGTTCGAAGAAGGATAAATAAATTAAGTTAAATGTCAGATGCCAGTTAAAGTTCAATCCGAAGTAAAACAGGGCCCATGTTCTGTAACTTATAACTCGCAAGAAAAAAGTGATAAACGCAAGGAATCGAAACAAATTACATTGAAATTGTTTCGATTCCTTGCGTTTATCACTTTTTTCTTGCGAGTGATAAGTTACAGAACATGTGCCCAGATAACAGAAAAGCAGCTTTGTGTTTTCCGCTTAATTTATTAGACCAATTATTCGTTGTTCCATAACATGGCCATCTGTGTTCACCCTAAAGTGCAAATTTGCGTTTCCTGCCTCAATTACCTCCCTGTTCACACTGGAAATTCAAATTCAATCTTTTTGACATTTGGAAACCTTACAAAAATTAAACACAATCATTCTCTCTCTCCATTTCATCACGAAAATACTCCCAAATTGTCATTCTTTCTCCTTTCTTCCTTCAAGCAAAATTACAAAAAAAAAAAAAATCAAATTTCCTACATAGTTCATTTTTGTCCAATTTTCCATACACAAAAAATTTTTCATTCGCAGTTTGCATCGTGCAAGGTAAAGTTGTGGAATTTCTTCAAATTCTAACAATTTGTGTGAACGTTTGTCTCCCTTTAGTGTGTCATCATTCCCATCAAATCAATTTTCTTCGGTCGTTTACGTTTTGTTTGTTAATTTTTATTTTCTTTCATAGAAAATAAAAATAAAAATTTATTTATTTAAAGGAATCGTGGAGTGTTGCGAGTTCAGTGTGTAAAAAAAAAGAAAAAGAATATCGAGCCATAAAAGAAAAAAAAAACAAATAATCGATTTTTCCGTGAAACAACAACAACGAAAACCAAGTGAAATAGAAAAAAGCTAAAAAGGGTTTTTCATACAAAAAAAAAAGATAAAAAAGCAAGAACCACCACCTACTCGACGACAAAACTCGAAAGGAATTCTTTTTTGGCAGAAGAAGGCAGAAAAGTCCACCAAGTCTAGCAGAACAGGTGAGTTCCGAGTTCTTTCAAGTCTCGTTGTTCTTGTGTTTTTTTCCTCTTCATGGAAAATCCCTTTGCTCGAGGAATTACCTAACTCTTCTTCATTTTCCTAATTTCCTCGCCCTATTTCTACTTTTTTTTCATTTTCAATTCTTTTCGTTTTTTGTTCATTTATTTATGTTCTTCCTGACCTGAGTACCTTCACACACCAGTTCTTGGGTGTTTGAGCTGAGATTGACCGACCATCTCTCCCCGGTCATTTCTCAGGTGTCGGGGAGGACCTTCTCTCATCCTACGAGTTCATTTTCATTTTTATCATTTTTGTTTGTCAAATCGAATTCTAGTTGAATTCTCATCGCACACCTTCGTCTTCGGTAGAATTTTTAATGTAATTTTAAGCTTTTTCTTTGTCCTGTTGTTAAAATGGACAGTTAACCCCGTAGTTCGTAGTCGTAGAATAGACAAAACTAACCAGCAGACAATCGACCATTGTTCATTTTGCTTGCGTTGTGTAACTACTAACTTTAAACTGTAACTAAATGTTGTTTAAACTTGATGTTGTTGTTGTTTCTTGTTCTTGTTGTTGTTTTTTATTTGTTTAACGATCTCTACTACTCTCCTTAAAACTTCCGAATTTCTATTCGTTTCCGTTGTAACATCGATTCGTCGTTCGTGTTGTTGTCAAATGATTGAGTGGCGTCGTAAAATTGCTCCCCCAAAGCTGCTTCCGTTGTAAAAATAGATAAGAACCGAAAAAAAGAAAGAAATCCTTTCCATTTCCTCACGAATTGTTGGTTGGGTGCGAGCTAGATTTTGTGGGATTGGAATTTGAAGCAATGAGTCATTGATGACAAGACAACCTCCTCCAGCTCCTGCTCGTTCTGCTAGCTGAATCTCCAGCCTGTCTGTCTGCCTGGTACTGAATAGATAACACACAGAGAGAACGAGCGATTGGGTTGTTTGTTCTCCAACTCCAAGTCACTGCCACAGTGCCACAGCCACTGACTGACTCAATGGATTGTGGGTGGCTGTCCGCCTCGTTCTGACGTAATACTTTTGCGCGACCTGCGCTGGTTGGTTGCTGGCAATTCTCAATGCATTTGTTTTTGGCAAAGGGCGTAGGAGCTCGTGTGTGTGTTTGGTTTTGCTCGTCCTTTGTTTGGTGGTGTCCTCGTTTTCTCACCTTTGCAGCGAATGGAGAGACCAAAATCAGCTGGGAATACCTTTTTCTCGCTTAAAATCATTTTTCGTTTGTTGATATCATTTTAATTACAATTTTGTGTTCTTGCAGGATGAGGAATGTGTGCATGTACCTCATTCACCAGGTCATTTCTAGCAATTCGATTTAGTGAAATGAGTTCATGGGAAGTGTCGATGTGGCGCTGGCGATGTAACATGGCAGGGAGCACTAAGTTTTGTGTAGTCCTTGTTGTTGCCATAGCAAACGTCGATATGCTGTACTCAAATGACTTCAATTCAAAGTTGTTTCGATTCCTCGGAATAATAATATTCAAGTTGGATGTTTTGTGGAAGGCAGAGATGGTGATTATAATCGCCTACCCGACGTGGTTTGGGTTCGGAGTCGTTAATGTTTTTGCTTTTATCCTTGAAGCGGGTATTACGATGGATCGAGAGAGATTAGTATTGACTGCCTCATCGATGTTGGCGTTGGGGGAATGTGAAAGTTTGAGGTGTAACTTTCCTGTGGAGAATGGTTTCCGCTTCCCAAGGAAATTAACATAACAAAAATGTTTGAACTAATTTTTTAATCAAAAACGTGACGTCTCCTTGTTCAAGTACATCGACTTGGTAGTTCCTCTTTCGTTTCCTACAAGATTTCAAGTTCAAAATTGCTTTTAAATCGCCATGGCACTTGAATCTGGTTTTCTGCCGGTTAGATGCAGTTTGAGCCGCTTGCCAGTTAATTGCATCAAAACCTGTTTGCCAAAGTAGACGTAGAGTTCATTCAAGCAGTTTGTTGCAATCAGCTGTGTAAGAGTCGCCTCTAATCGCACATTTTCATCTAAAGAGCCTGACGCTTGAGGAATTCCATTCACAACTCAAAACTTCTGGTTTAATTTATGTGAAACGTAACTTAATCGTTTGTTTTGGTTTGGAATGAGAGACCTTGATTACTCTCAGATCCCAGTACGTCTCTCCCCAATCAGACTTGTTTTTCGAAACACTTGAAATGATTTTCTGCAAAAACAATCTCAGTTTGATTGAGTCAACTTCTTACGAAAAGTGATTAATAAATTGGAAACTAGTAAAAACCAGATGGTTCGAGTACCGTCTGGTTGGAAGTGTAAATTGAGCTTAATCGTACACTTGCACTAATTGCTTCCAATTCCAGTCAGGTAGGTTGGTAAACAAAGTGATGTCGATGTCTTATGAAACAGCCGTAATGCAAATTGTTATTATTGCTGCTATTACTGGTCTTAAAATAATTATTAGTCTTTCTTTATATCTTGAGCTCTCTGAGGCGCTCTCTTTGGGGAGAGGCTGGTGGTGGATTGATATGAGATTGCAGCTGTTCATTTGGTTCATTTTGATGTTATGGTTTGTTCCGTAGCTTGAATTAGAAAACAGACTTGTTTTTATGTGGAGTGCCCTGGTCTGGAGTGATAACAATCAAAGTCGTCGGTTTTACTTAATCAAATTTAACTCGAAGCGTGGAATACCTAACCAACTAACGAAAAGGTGGCATAGTCCCCGTGGAGTTGGGGTAAAATGAGTTGCTTACGTTCGTTTGAATCCGACTTTTCTGTCAAAATTTTCAAGAGCATCAATCATTTATGAATTTCCATTTTGAGGCTACTTAAAGGCCCGTTTTTGTGCTAGCAAACCTCAGACAATTGTAGTCATTTAGATGAATATTCGACAGAACTGGAGAAACGTCACGGAAATCGATCCAAGCTACGCCAAGTTGTCAAATAAAACAAGCCAAGCTGCTGAGAACGACGTAGAATCGATTCGTGATGGTCTTCGCGTACAATCTCAGCTATAGCTTTTACAAGCTCACCGCTACGTCCTGGATGTGGTTTACAGGCAAAACGTCAAAAATGTCGTTCTCACTCTTGACAGCTGTCCTAAAACTCTCCATATAATGGGTCAGTTCTTTTAATCCCTAAAACTCCTAAATTCTCACGCTTTTCTTTTCTTTGACTCAAGATTTTTGTAAGTTCTGTCACTTTTGAAGGAGAAAAATATTTCCCCTATCTCCCGACTTTACACGCAAAAAATAGGTCTGTTCCACACTTTTTGTGCACTAAATTAGGCAATCTGTCAAATTCTGAGGAGTGGGGAGAAAACTCTCTCAGAGAGAAAAAAAATCAAAAATTCAAAATTCAAATTCAAAAAATTCAAGAAAAAATTTACAAAACTGGTTTTTTTTTCTGTTTGACGTATGTCAAATTCTCATTTAACAGAACTCATATTTCTTAAATAGCCTAACAGGAAGGAAAAAAGTGGGTTTTGTAAACTCATTTGAACCTCTCATACATCACAATGTTACCCATCATAGCGAAACGGACAAACTTAACGCACTTGCAGATTTCTATTCAACATTATACTCACCTAGATCTCCTCAAGATAACTCCTCTGAATTAGGTAAATGTAAACACACTAACAAGCTCCTTCTTTTCATGGACATCTCATAATCCCATTTGTCAGTTCTCCGAAATTTCTCCATCTCATCTTAACAATACAACAAACTTTACTTCCTGCGACTCCATACACAACATAATACATAGTCTCAATAATAAGAAATCGTCGGGCCCGGACGAAATTTCAAATTTTCTAATAAAAAAAATAAGCACACACATTTTAATTCCATTGACAGTTATAATTAACAATTGCATTAATAACAGTTATTTCCCGGATATCTGGAAAATATCTAACCTAATCCCCTTGAAAAAAAAACAAAAATTCTTCTAATGTTGAAGATCTAAGACCGATTTCCCTTTTGTCCAACATGGGAAAAATTTTTGAAAGAGTTTTATTGGAAAAAATTTCGATATTTGTTACTGACAATGACATTATCCCGAATTCACAATTCGGCTTTAAAAAGGGACACTCCACAGAGCATGCCCTACTGTACCTGCAAGACAACATTTTTAAAAATCTGAGAAATGGCGATTGTACTGTTGCATGCTCATTAGATCTCAGAAAAGCTTTTGATTCCGTTTGGCATAAGGGCCTGATCTTCAAACTTATTTCACTTCAATTTCCAACTAACATTATATTAACATTGAACAGCTTCCTTTCTAACAGAAAGACTAGAGTTTGTATGAATTCGGCATTTTCAAGAGTAATAAACGTTGCTTCGGGAGTCCCACAGGGATCTATTCTCGGCCCCATGCTTTTTAACATATACATGCATGACTTCCCAACTATAGTAGCAAACACTTCCATGTCAATACAGTATGCTGATGACACGTTGATTATGGCCAATGACGAGAGACCGTTCGAAGCATTGTCAAAAGTTAAGACACATTTAGAGCTTGTCATGAATTATTTTAAGAACTGGGCAATAGATATCAATACTAGTAAATGTGAGATGATATGCTTCAGAAACGCCTCACCAAGAGGTCACTATTAAGCAGTCAAGGAAAGCAGGCAACTCACCTTAGCAATAGAAGGAATTAACATTCCTCTGAAAACTGATATAAAATATCTAGGCGTTTCTTTGAACGAAAAGTTAAGAGCTAACATACAAGCAAGACAAGCAATCCGAAAGGGCAAAGCCGCATCTGCCATTCTCAAACGTTTACTGAACTCCCCGGAACTAAATAGCAAGACAAAACTCCTGATGTACAAAACGCTCATTAGACCTGTATTGTCTTACGGATTTACTTCCTGGTTTTACTGCTCGCCAACAGTGGCGGAAGAAATGCAAAGATTCGAAAGAGTTATCATCAGAAAATGTATATCGAAACATAGGCGACCGTCGGGAAAGTGGTTTCATAATGAAACACTGTATAGAAACTCAAATGTAACACCCCTATTTTATTATCTATCCAACCTAACGACCAAAAGATTAAAGAGACTAGAATCACACGAAAATCCGTGCATAAAAAACATTTATGACGAAAACGTTTCAATTCCATTTCATAGTAGGTATTATAACTCCCCAATAAGCCTATTCAAAGAAGATTCAGTGGACTTATCGATTGAGGATGGCCACCCCTCTCACCTCCCGTCGTTCTACATCCGAGCGAGTTCAGCAGGTCTACGTAGATAACCCTTGTTCTCATATCAGACTATAATAAACAAATAAGACTGAAGAATTAATTATAAATTTTGTTTCCTCTAAGACATAAGTTACTATAAATAAACAATATCATCTAAATTATATTGTACAAAAATTTAAGTAGTTAAGTACTAATTGACTGTTTATAAATAGTACCTTATTCGATGTAATATAAAAATATTTTGGCAGCACTTGGTGCTTAAGAGTAGTAGTAGACTCAAGTCTAATACTTTCTCCCTCTAATTTTGTTATTGTTTTTTGTTCTAGTTTTAAGTATATACTCCATGTACTTTATGTCATCGTGTGTTATTGAGCAAACACGAATTCATAAATTTATAACCTAGAATTTACTTTCTCTAAAATGTATTTCATTAAACTTTGTTTTTCTATCTTAATTTAAACCAGACCAATTCTAAGTCGGTTATTCTAAATCTAAATGTAAAAAATAATGAAACCCAGATGTAAACCTTTTTAAGTCTCAATAAAGTTCCATTCCATTCCAGAACTCATATTTCTGCCTATAAAAATTCTTTGGGCTAAATTTGTCAGGGTGGGGAAATTTTTTACTCTCTCGTGAGCGCTCTCTTCTACATAATTTTTGAAGTTGGGAACAGACTCTAACTAAAAATTACCAAATATTACTAAATTCGGCAGTTTCAAACTAAGTGTGGAACGGACCTATTTCTTGCGGGAGATTTTGTGAATTCTGTCAAACCATAATGTCGTTTTCCATTGGTCCTGTTTTGACGTTTCTCCTTCTACCTCCAATGGAACGGATTATGATGTACATGTCAATTTTCGGACGATTCGGTTTTCAAAACAGAAGAGTTCTGCTCTTCTCCGAAGCATTCCGTCTGTCAAAGTCAGTCCAATTGAACGGTTTCAGAAGACTTCTGGACTCTTCCGAATGCTTCTGGACATCCAATGGAAAACGACATAAGAAATAGATTGAGTGTTTTTGACGTTTGATATAATTTTGCGCATTTGTGAGATTTTTGTTGTCAAGTGTTCTTTTTCTTTTTAGGAAAAATACAAGATTTAATCCCCACTCCTTGAAATTTGGCAGTTTTCACAAAAATTCCCGAAAAAGTAAAAGAACGGACCTAATAGGTCCGATCGTTCATTCCCTTAAACTCCCAAATTTGGACACTTCTTTTGTTCTTTCACTGTCAGTTTGAAGGAGAAAATAGGCCAGTTCCACCTAACAACATCTCACTGAGATCTCAATGTCACTTTGACGGAGGCAAAATCATTTGGTGGAACATAATTCTCAGTTCTCATTGAGATAAAATGGTTACCTTACAAATTGTTGTTGTACATATGTCAGTCACGTCAAAATAGCTGAGTGAGAAATCGAATCCAAAATATTTTCATCTCAGAGATCTCAGAAAAAAATCTCAATTCTCAGCTGAGATTTTTTGTTCCACCTAAAAAATCTCTGAGATCTCTGAGATCTCAGTGAGATGTTGTTAGGTGGAACTGGCCTAATAAATCCCAATAATTTTGAACCAACAAATTTCTTGCGGGAAAGTAATTTTTTAGCAGGCAGTTCTTACTACGATTTCTATAGGCTTAACGAGGAAGACGTGGTTAAAGCTGTTTTGTCTATAAAGTCGAACTTGATGAAATTCATCCTCAATTTGTGAAGCTTTTACTTCCATACATTTTGCCCTATCTCACACATGTATTTAATTCCATCCTGACAACGTGCGTTTTTCCTTCGCAGTGGAAAGAGGCGAAAATAATCCCAGTCCCAAAGAAAACGTGTGGAAATTCTGTGGAGTATAGGCCTATTGCAATCTTGGCGATGTTATTGCAAATCCAAAAATATCTCTCAACTAAAAAAACTCCTAGCTGAAAAGCAATCCGGTTTTCGAGCAAATAGAAGTTGCAAGACTGCCTTAATATCGGTTGTAGATGAAATCAGAGTTGCAGTTAATGAAAATAAAGCCACAATCCTTACGTTACATGACTTTTCCAAAGCGTTTGATACCATTAATCACTCTATACTTTGTAGAAAGAATTTAAGTTCTCGTTGCGTGCAACAAAGCTAATGGGCCCTATCGGGAATGGGATTTCCCTGGAAATATTTACCACATTCGGAAAATTCGTTTCGAGAACGATGTTCGAATTTTCCCTAGAAATTTATTGCGATCATAAACACTTTTCCCATGGGAAATTTCTCGTTATTTCTCTGGAGTTTTTTCCCATTCATTTTGATTGAAAAATTGCAAGCAAAATCCTTTCTCGAGTGGAAAGGAGATATTTGCAGACCTAAAAGGAGAGGAAAAATAGAAATGGATAGAGAAGTCGAATCATTCATGAAACTGTGTTGAGATTTTCTTTAAGTTTCAAGGCCGCACCCACCAGTTCCTATGATTTTTCGGGCCGGCCCCTGGCAATGTTTTGCAATGGATTTCAGAAGATTGAAATGTCTTAAATCTATAAATGCAGATAATGGTCGGCAGTTTGTGAGTGTTGAATTTAAGGGCTATTGCAGTTTTAACAACATTGATCTGATAAAATCACCTTCGTACTGGTCACAGGCCAATGGTGAAGTTGAGAATATGAATCGATCAATTTTAAAGCGACTACAAAATCACTTTGATGTACAATGTGACACCACATTCTACAACGAGGAAGTCATCTTGAGAGCAACTATTTAATAGATCAACTAAGCCATAAAAATAAAAACCCTTCTATACAAGACAATATTTTACACTCTGAGGCAAGAGACTTGAACAGGATTACCAATCGAAAAGGACATTCGTAGTGCGAAGAAAGCGGATGTTTCCATTGGCGGTTAGGAATTACTTCGTAACTATACTCTCCAGAACAAGTTTGTATCCAAGCATCGATCCTACTGATTGAATTTGTTTGTGTTTACTCTTTCATCGGGAATAATAGAAATCCTTTGCATTTTAATTATCAATGGAAGCTGTACAAATATCAAGAAAGACGATTGGACTGCTAGTACTAAAAATCAGTTATTTTCATTTCGGTTTCAACTTTGCACCTTGGGGAACTTTCCTCTTTGTGGTTCCACCAACACATTTGCGAATGATAGTATTAGAGTTAGGACCGGACGGCCGGCACTGAGGCAAGAGACTTCTACATTGTACAAGTTTAACAAACTAAACGCGAAAGAGAGAGTTCGTTGCTGTGAAGGAATCGGATGTTTTCTTATCAATAAGGTCGGAATTCAACTCCGCAGAAAAAGTAAACAACAATCTTCGATCCAACGGATTTTATTTATTTGTATTTCTTCCTCATTTAGAGATCCTTTGTCAAACAAAACAAAAATTATTCCAAGCAAAAAGAAATAAATAAAAATATTTCTGTCAAAATTGATTTTCGAAAATAATTTTGTTTTTTAAAGTTGGTAGGTAGTTTTTTCCCTGGGAAAAAATCATTTCGAAGGAGTTTCACGATAACTAGAAATGTTTCTTGGAAATGAAATTTTTTCTTTTGAAATAAAATTTCTTGGGAGATTCCCGATAGGGCCCATTAATTTATTTATTTATAACTTCAATCAAAACATTTCTATAAAATTTATCATACTCCTGTTGCAGACATATTGTACAGCTGAGTTGTTGATTGGTAAATTTGAAATATTTTAAATTTTTAATGAGAAGCTAATGACATTTCCATATTCACCTTGGCTGTGGTGAGTTTCGTTGTGACTTTTCTTGTGAGGATTATGGGAGAATCCGACAAATGTTATCGAATCACAACAATCCTCACAAGAAATAGTCACAAGGGCTTATGACTTGTGATTCCTCACAAGGGGGAGAATCAGGCTGTTAATTTCATCCCCACTCCTTGAAATTTGACACAACTCGGCAGGTAGGTTATATTTCTCCTTCACAACCAGCCATGGGGGCTCAGTCGCTTGTCATTGCCATGAACTGAGCTGTCAAAAAACTGATAAATTTCTCTGGGTTAAGTTTTACATCGAACGCATAAGTGCTCCGTTTTTATTTTGACATAAACATTTTTGTTTTTGTATACAAACAGCTGATTCGAACAGCTCCAAAATTTTAGCTCCGAAAAAAACTTGGGTCAGTTACCGGTGCGAGCGCTGAATTCACATTGAACAGGGGAATGCACCGGGGCGAAAAAAGCGACATTGAACAGCTAAATGCGAAATTAGAGCGACCCAGGCCGCACATCGAACAAATCTACTCAAACTGCATAAAACTTGAGTTAAGGACGGTACACAAACTGACCTAGTGTTAACAAAAGCCAAACAAAGTGTGCCACAAATTATATTCCAATAAAATACAAGATTCCCAAGCTTTTGTTTATTTGTCATCCCAAAACAAAAGCAAAGGCAAACAAAGCATTTTTCTTATATCGCTCGTTATTTTGTTTTCTCTTCATTTAATCTTTATGAGATGAAAAAAAGCAATGCCGTAAGTTTGTGACTTGTAAATAATAATTAAAAATATTTCTCGATCATAAAAATTCAAATGTATTCCCAAACAACTGTGAAATTCTGTTGACAAATCTAACAAATGAAGTGATGCCAGATTTATGATTTATGAATGGAAAGTAAAGCACTTAAAAAAGTTACTTTCCTTTACGTTCTTTTTAATGTTTGCTTAACCCTCAAAAAGATAAAATTTGAAGGTCAAAAGTTCAGGTCAGACATTCACAAAGTTCGCAAGTCATCAGAAGGCTTGTCTTTGTATTCGCTTTTGTTTGTGGAGGGCACATAGAAAAAAGAAAACTAAATAGAAACACAGAAGCTTCTTAATGACGGTCCATTTCACGATGAAGGTATTATGCAATAGTGTGCTCTTGAGTTATTACCCACTAAGCCCACCAGAGCGCAACGAACCATTTATCATTTTAACGTGTATTTTTTTTTCGTTTGCACTTGACGTTGACAGTTGTTGTCCTTTCATAGAAGGTTTGTTTATTTCATTTGTGTCCAACACGTTTCACTTTATTTTCATTATTTCTTTAATAAGCCTTATGGAAAAAACGTTGTTAAACACATTCAAGATGGAGCTTTTCATCTGAAAACGCAGAATAAATGCTATTCCTTTTGGCAAACTCCTTTTTTTTATTCATTCATTTTCCGTTCCAAAAGAAAAAAATCACCAATGATCAATTTTTTCGCTTGAATTCTTTAGCCCAGTTCATATTCAAACTTTCTCATGAAGTGAACTTACGTCAGTGGAGAAACGGGATTTTTGACATTTGCCACTGTCAAATGCATCAAGAACGTTTGACGTTTCTAACCACTTTTCAAATAGTTTTGTCTTATTGCATTGTTTGATCCAACTGCAGGGTTTGGTGGAACTGTCAATTGTTCATTAAAACTGAAAGAGTTTCGGCACATTTTTCACGTGAAATGAAATCACTGCTCGTAAACATAAACTACCCGCGTTTTGTGGAGAGTTGAATTCACAAACACTTTCACGTATAAAACAGAAAAATTTGTCATGATTTCACAAGTGTGCATGTACCAGGCACGATTGACGTTTCTTCGACTTTAAAATTTATCTCTACAAAGAGTAGAGACCATCCGAAACACTCGTTACGAGATGTAAAGCTCTTTCGACATCGAAAACTAATGTTTCCGCTCTCTCTACATTTTAAGAATTCTACCCATTGATAAAAAATCACTGCGTAGCGCCCGAAAAGTGGTAATCGCCACTTCCAAAGTAAATTTTAATAGTTTTAACGCATTGCTCGAATTTTGTGTGATTCACAATCATAAATGGTAAGCATTCAACTACTTTTTGTGACACTTTGTAAGACGGGTTATTTTTTTCAAGAGCTGAGGTAGGACTCAGTTGCTTCCAGGGTCTGACTGAAGAACAACACTTTAGCTCTTTGAGAGTTCATACAATTCCTTAATTTTATTCCAAACAGACTAGTGATTAAAATATTTATTGTTATGAGTTTAACATTCCATTTTTACAAGAACCATATAGCCATGGTCTTATTAATACGGTTCACTCTAAGATTATAGAGACCACTACTAAGTGCAACCTGCTCGGCGATTCCATGGATTGGAACGTCATCTTGGTGGTAATCAACAACTCCGAGACCAATATAAAACGTGCATTGAAGAATATATCCAAATGGGTCATATGTCGACAAAAATAGTTCGCCAGAAAATCAGCATTAATTTCTGCCACATCATGCTGTCGTTAAGGAAAGTAGTTCAACCACGAAACTGAGGGTAGTGTTTGAAGCCTCCTTTAAGAACATCGAATGGAATTTCTTTGAACGATGCATTGTTGATAGGTGCAGCCCTTCAGCAGAATATCTGCGACATTATTCTTCACAGCGGATATCGAGAAAATGTATCGGCAGATCTTGATAGTGGAACAGGAGAAAAATGATCAGCTTATTTTGTGGAGAAATAATCCTGAGGATCCTATTAAAATTTACAGGCTTAATAAACAGGCTTATAAACAGCAGCGCCTCCTTATCTAGCGATCAGAACCTTGCATAAAGTAGCTGAAGACAATCAGGAAAATCCATTGATTTCCCCCATGATCCATAACGAGATGTACGTCGACGACCTGATATCAGTAGGAAATACCAGAGACAGCGGGAATTAATTTAAGGAAATGGACATCCAATTTTGACGAGTTGCTAAAATTGTCGCTACCGTCAGAAGATTCGGAACGAGTTAAGACACTCGGTGTCCACAGGCTTCCTTCTGTTGATAAGTTTTCATTTTGCTACATTTCGCTTTTTAATCCTCAGCCGACAAAACGCTTCGTTCTATCTGCCATTGCCCGACTATTTGATCCGATGGGATGAATCGTCAAGGCCAACATTTTTATGCACCAATTAAGGGCAAGAAAATTGTCGTGGGATGATCCGATCGAATCATCACTTTTGGAGAAATGGAACATCTTCTATGAGGATTTGCATGCTATCAATAACCTCAAATTTCCAAGGTGGGTTTAAACTACAAGTGACTTTTCTCGAGTGGAACTTCCTGGTTTTAGTGACGCATCCGAGAAAGCATATGGAACAGCAGTCTATTTGCGGGTTGAAGATGAGAAAGGTCAGGTGAAATTGCTCCTTTTTATCGCCAAATCTAAAGTCGCTCTTGTACAACCAGTAAGTCTCCGCCGTTAAGAACTTTTCGGTGCCATTATGCTACCCAAGTTTCTGAATCATCTTTCTTAAGCGCTCGACAACGAAAAAATCAAGACGTTTGCGTGGACGGATTCCACAATAACTCTTTCTTGGATCCGAGCATCGCCGACAAAATGGGATACCTTCGTTAAGAATAGAGTTGGGGAGATCCAGCGATTGACTGCCGTCAAAGTCTGGAAACACATTCCAACGCAACATAATCCTTCAGATCTGGTATCCAGAGGGGTTCTACCATCTTGCTTACTGGTCAACAACAATGGTATCCAATACAACCATTTTGTTAAACAAGACGTTCCTCTAATCAATTATCTTTTACATCGTTCATCTGAAATAAAAAAAATGACACGAATTGTTGCAATGGTCTTACGTTTCACATATAATTGTGAAAATTATATCCCTAATTGAAAAAGTTGCCCCATCTCACCAAACGAAAATGATCTCGATTATTCATCCAAAATAGTGGTGAAATTGGCTCAACGGGAGATGTTTCCTGATGGTATTTTGAAGTCGAGGGGCATGACATCATTGAATCCATACGTTGATTCTCACGGAATCATTCGCATCGGTGGACGACTTAAAAATGCTAACCTAACGTATAATCAGCAGCATCCAATAATTTTGGAACCTTCTCATCATTTTACAGAATTGGTTCTTCACGAAACTCATGAGAAGACTTCACGGGGGCATTCAAATGATGATTGGTTGGCGCCACTAGTAATTACAATCTGAGTAAGCAGATGCCACTTCATTATAACAGTCTGCAAGCAGGCGCTACTTTTTAAGACCCAGTGAATGAACTTCACAGTCTATCAAATTTTACGAGAGGACCTCCCATAGTACAACAAGTCTGGTACTTAACCGCTGGGATATTGTTCTCCCATTTTGTCTTCAAATTTCACCTCTATTAGTCAATTTCGTGCCAAAACACGAATGTGAATTATACTTGGCAAACGAAATGATTCCACACATTTTGTATCTCTCTGAAACTCAGTTTGCTTGGTTTTGGTTGTGTGTGCGCAGCTGTTGTTTGTCGACTGTGGGCTACTGCCGGTTCTCGTCAATCGTCGATGGTAAAGTGGAATATTTATTATTTCAAATGACAACTTGAAACAACGAAATGAATGAAGCAAATGGCGTTTTTAATTGGCAATCTGAAAGTGGAAAAAAGCATTCTGAATGCGCTCAATTGGGCTAAAGTGACAGTTCTCATTCTGAAAAGAAGAGAATATGTAAAATAAAACGAACCTCCAATTTGCTGCATACACTTTAACTTTTAAGGACATAAGCCCGGTCTTAAGTGCAAAGTTTAATGCACGACTCAACCACAAATATAATATCGATTGGAATTATGATTAATTGCATTTCGTGTCCTTCGAATATCATCAAATCACACACACGACACCACCAGTCCACAACCACTGCACTGTGCGGTTTAATCTGATTTCTGATCCTTTTTTTCTATTCGGTGATGTTTAAATGCAAAGTCTTTAAAGTTTTTCAAGACAAATTGTCGATCAAATCAAATGCCCCAAATTTATTGATATCTCTCTTTCTCCTCATTTTTTTCTTTTTACAAAAATCAAGAAAAAAAAATGTAATCAAATAAACACCCAAAAATGAAATTTGCTCCTTTTGTTTTTATTTCCACAACATTTTCCGACATCAAAGTTAATGGCCCAGACTAAGGGGAATTTTAAGTGAAGCATAAAAACGTCAATCTAAATGAGGACAGGGATGTCATTGAGGAATATGTAAATTATTGTATTACAAAAGTCAATAGGCTTTCTTCGGAATTTATTTTCATGCCAAGAAGAAAAAATCCTTTACATTTATGAATACATTTTATTGTTTTTGTTGTAATAACAAGGACTTTCCAGAGATTCTTCTAAAACATGACAAGAGATGAAAATTGATGGCATGAGAGAGCCCTTGTAACTGGAAAGGTCAAAAGATTTATCACCAAACTCTGGTAGACAGTTTTTGAAATGTTAGAAAATAAACAGACAAAAAGCAAAAAATACGTCATCAAAGCAAGTAGACAACTACTAAAATGGCAACTTCGAAGGATGAAGGAAAATTATATAAAAATCTAATTTTTCTAACTAGAACGTAAATTATTGTTATTTATTGTGAGAGTCACACGACACTGCGTTGGCAAGACCCGTTGGGAGGTAGGAGGATAAAATTATGAATTTGAATGTCAGAAACGCCATAGAAATATGTTATACCTACTTGGGTGCGGCTTTTCCTCAACTTTGTGATGCGTAGCGGGTCGGGAGGTTAAATTTTCCGCTGCTTTGATTCAAATACGAATTAAATTCAAATTACATTCACAAGAGAGCATGCAGTCCCGTTCGTCTGGTCCCCCAGATGAGTCCTTAACATTCGAAATGTCGTCGCATAAAACACCGACTAATTAGTGCAAGAAAACTTAGTTCACATTATTTACAAGAACAACAATTATAATGAGATAAAAACAATGCACCTTTGATGTGAAAAGTTTTCGGTGTTCAAATTCCTTAAGGATGCGATAAGACAAAAAAGTTTTCTTTTTTGTTTTTTTATTTTGTCTTGAAACTTAAAAGTCATCTCATGTGTGAGAAAAGGACTTGGTTACGTTTTTGTCTACATCGTGACTACGGAACTCATCACCATCATCGTCGTAGAGCGGTATTTTAATCTTCTACTCGTTCCTTCTCTCTTTATGTAATTTCTATCGATTTTGTAGGGTGCCCTCCCATTCATAAGGGGCAAAATATATAAGGATGAGGTGGAGTGGAATTCCTCAACACTCATTTTGTTATTTGCTGTCGTTGGTTTTTTTTTTTTTTTACTTCTGTTATATTCTCTTGTCGTAGTTCGTGCGCCGACAAGCTATAACGCAAAGCCAACGGAACCCTCCTGCTTCGGGTGGGTGTAATATTTCAGAAGTGGAATACTTTTCGTACAAGGTCACACATTCATTCGTTGGTAGCTACGTTTTTTTTTTCGCTTCGTTTTACTATGAATTAGAATGAGTATAACGAGGGGTCGTCGAATAAGTAGTTTGAGCTTGTTTGCCAAATTATTTTCTTATAGAAAATTCCTTTTGTTTTCATTAGTTTTCTTTCTGTCGCTTTTTTATTATTTAATCACCCTGTGAACTGTGTTTTTTTTTGTTCAATAAAAGTACCTTTTATGTCGTCAAGAATTAACGGCAATTTTATCGATTTATTGGATTTCCCTTGGCTTATTACATTTCTTTGTTGATTGTCATAAGGATGGCTATTTGGATATAAAATTAAACATATTCGAAGGGATAACGCCACATTGGGGTGTTTGATCTTGATTATGTGAAGCTTTTTTTTGTATTAAACGGTGAGTTTTGGTTTGTCGTGGATGCAGGTCTTATGACTGCTATTAACCGGGAGCCTGTAAACGCTGAAGGTCAGTTCTCTTACCTTATTCAGCAAGTCCAAGAAGTCGCTCTACTTTTCTCTGTTCCCTTTGTCATATATCGATCAAAATTGACAATAATCAAGAATTTGTAAATATTTGTATGAACTTTTACAACTACCCCAATATTTTGTCTCGCTGTGTCGCCACTATGTCGTGTGTGTTACGTAAGTCTGCTTCTGTAGTTTCATTTTCCATTTACAGTGGATTGTGGAAGACCCTTGATTATGTTGACCGCAGCAGCAACGGCGATGTCCGCCAACCATCATTTTTTGTTTATCCAATAAAACACAGTCATCGTTCCAACACAATGTGGATTATAAAAAAGAGAGAGAGAGAACAATAAGCGACCATTAACCAGGGCAGGTGCTTTTTCCTCTTGGTGTGGTTGTAACAAAGGGCTAGAGGGTGGTATAGTTGATTGGTGGTGGAAATATGTAAATTTACGTTGTGGTCATCCCAATCGACCAACACTATAACAACACAGCTATAAAATTTCTTATAGGTTTTTAATGCCACAGCTCAGTAAAACCAAAAGTTGTTATTTTTGTTTTGTTTTTTTCGACTCAAAGTCGGTCATCAGCACTGCGTGGCGGTCAGTTGCTATAACAATGGACTTTGCTGATTATGACTAAAAACTTTCGGACGGTAACAATACAAAAGAGATTACACGTGAACAAAAAAAAACAGAAACTACAAAAGGAAGAGGAAAAACTAGAAATGGTCAAGTCCCTATAACTACATAGGTACATTAATTGATACGTGGTCTAGTTTTTCCATTTTGGTCTTTCTGTTTTTTTTTTTTTTTTATTCATTATCAGATTGAAGTGGTGTTTTTTGTTCATGTCGCATTTGGAATACAGAATATTTCACTTCGGAAAAGTTTGAAAGCTTTTTTTTAATCTACACCCACGAACCACTTGGACAGGAAGCATTTTGGGACTTGAATCGTTTCTGTTTCTGAACTTCAGGAAAAACAATGCTGACCCATTTCAAACTTTGAACGTTTAGGTTTACTTGAGGGTTTAGGTATTGGTAGATTATAACCTTTTAAACTCTTACATCGGTTACAAAAATAAAACAATGTGACGTCACTATGTGGTACTTTTCAAATTCATTTTCATAGAAATGGCTACTTTTTTAGCGTAAATCAAATCAAATTTTGTGTAAAGTCGAAAATGTTAAGCCAGGTAAATTCTATGCAATTCGATGATACCACATTGTGACGTCACATTCGTGCTGTACGGCTCAAGAACATCCGTTCTGTGCTTGACACTACGAGCGAAATTGAGCTCGAAGTTAAACTGATGAGATTTAAAAAAATAGAGTGGCGCGACAGCTCTTGAAGAGCCAAGGCCTAAGCGGCTTACTCTCGTCAACAATTCTCTGAGTGCGTGTGAAGAATTGAGGGAACCTACTATTTAACGCCGATTCCGAACGGCAAAGTTGAGAAGCACTTTTTCATAACAGATTGATACTCTTGGAAGATTTGTCAGGTCTTCGCAAGAGGCAGTAGCCGTGAAAGATGAAATAAAAACTTGGCCTGAGTAGGACTCGAACCAACGACGTTCTAACTGATGAGATTTATTAGTCTTAAAACGAAAATGTAAAGCTAAGGATACCGCTATTAGATAAGAGATCACTATGAATAAAAATTAAAAAAGGGTCGTAGACAATACGGACCCCTGTGGCACACCAGCGTTTATTTTGTGGAATTCCAGTCTTGATCCGTCCAAAACTGTTTGGATTGAAAGTATAACGAAAGTTATAATGAAGAAATGATTTATAAATACGGAAAGCATACATTTTCGATAAAACAGCGATTTGCTATGATATGCCTTTGGAATTTCTCCAAAACAATAAAAAGATTTATTCCACTGTTCGCTGCAAAACTAAACAGCACTCTGCCGGTCATTAAGTTTCTTTCGGTCTTGATGTACACATCTAGAGGGACTCCACAAGGCGGAATCCTCTCATCTCTCCTCTGGACTTTGGTGATGAAAGAAATTCTCATCAAACTCAAGAACAGTGGTGTCAGAGTTATAGCATATGCCGACGACTTAGCTTTTCTGGCGACCTTACCACTGTAAGCGACCAATTAGAAAACGCAATAACTACGCTCAGTAATTGGACCAAGAAATGGGGTCTTAAAGTTAAACTCCTGAAAACAAAACTGGTACTTTTTACCAATAGAAGGAAAATATCTTCTTTTGAAATACCAAAAATTGATTACAAGCAAGATACCTCAAGGTTATCTTTGGATAAGAAACTCAACTGGGGTCTAAACATCCAAGAAAGATAAAGAAAGCCATGATTGCACTCTACTCGTGTAATAGGATTCTGGGAAGAAGTTGGGGGCCAAATCTTAAGATAATAATGTTGATGTATTAAGCACTACGGGGGTGATGAGGACTACCCCAATCGCGAGCCTCGAAACGATCCTAAATCTCACCCCTATAGACTTATTTGTTCAAAAATCGGCACCAGACAGCGCTCTTCGACTTAGTCAAACCAACATCTTGAGAAGTAGTCAACGCGGCCATACCACGATTCTTACAAAATACGATGGCAACAACGTTTGTACCGATTATATGACCCCTTATTAAGACTTCAATAAAACCTTTATTACCAGCTTCCCCTACTATAGAGAAGATTTGGAAAACAGTGTCCCTTACACTAATAAATCGAACATTACCATCCTTACTGATGGTTCGAAAGCGATTACTGGAGTAGGGGCAGGCTTTAACGCAGAAAATCTTAACCTTGCCAGTTCATTCAGACTCCCCGACCATAGCTGTGTCTTCCAAGCCAACATCTTGGCAGTGAAAAACGCTGCTAATCAAATATCCATGATGGCGATATCAATCACACGCTGATATCACCTTTTTCATTGATAGCCAAGCAGCAATAAAAGCGATCTCTGCCACTCAAATCAAGTCAAAGCTTGTTTCTTGCTGTCGCGAAAAGCTAAGGGTTCTTGGTATGCAGCATAACGTAAGACTCTGCTGGGTTCCCGGTCACAGTGGTGAACCGGGAAACGAAAAAGCGGATGAGCTCGCAAGAGAAGGCTCAGTACTTGATCCTTCTCTCATAGACCATAACATCAGAAATCCCTCAATGCGAATTAAAACGAAACGTATCATTCAAAAAGCAAATGATAGATGGAACCTACTACCTGCGGCAACACCAGGAAACTCTGGACTGGACAAATGTTGTAGTCGCAACTAGGCTAAACGAGTCGGATGATATGAAAAGCTGGTTTTCGCCACCGTTGTATCTTTACTTCCTTCAATTTTTCGATAAAATGTAGTATGGCGATATCTACAGTCAGTCATCACCATTTTTAAAGATTAATGTCTACCGTTCACGTCCATGGATCATAGAGAATTGTGTCCACTTAAATATCTTCCAATTAGAAGGAAGAAAAAATCAAAAAGAATTAAGGTCAACGAATGATAAGCAAAAGATAATCATGCTTCATGCCCCTGTCCTTAGAAACAGAGATTATTTTACTATAAATACTGAAAATGTAACATTAGTAAGCGTGTCCACTATGGCTACGTGTTTTTCTTCCTACAACGTTTTTTATGTCGCATTACTGCAATTAAATGACGTCAGCGGATTTTGTTTTATTTTTGTTCGCCTTCTCTTGATATTTTATTAATTCAGTCGTAGTTTATTTCTCCATCACCGCCCACTCTATATTTCTTTATTCCGTATGAAGGCAATTCAGAGTACACTGAAAAAAATGTTCGTTCAGTTTGAAGGCAGTTAAAAATTTCTGTGAGTCAGGCAGTAAAAATTTCAGGCTTGGAATATTATGAACTTGAACCTCAGCACTTAAAAATCCCTAAAACTGCTGTCGTTCAATTTTTTAACGTGTACCTTGTCTACTCAAATTTCTCAACACAACTCAAAAATTGAAAAACTAAAATAATTAAGCTGATTAAAAAAAAAAACTCTGCAACTTGATTAACAAAATTTTAAGTTGCTACTTTTTAAGTGCCGAGGGGGGAGGGGGGTGGGAAACTGTTTGAATTACTTCTTTGTTGCTTCCTTTTTAAACCCATTCCACTCAAACAAATGGTCTTAATTTTTGTTTTTGCATTTCAAAATATTAAAAATTAATGGGGATTCTGCAGACATCAAATTTACTGACTGCACATTTTGCTGCGCCTTTTTTTTTGTCAAGGAAAAAAAAAGGAACATAATCTCATTTTACCCCATAAAATCTATAGACACAAAGTTGGCTTAAATGTTTGTTTCACTTCGAGTTCGAGAAGCAAACATGATGCTCTTCTTGTCGGTAATGCAGGGCACAGTCGAATCTTCAAGCGATGAGCCAGGAACATGTTTGACCTGAATCACGTTTTTCGTTTATTTAGTGTTTTTTTTTGCTGTTTTTGATGCCCAGTTAACAGAAGTACTCGTATCTACTTGAATATTTTCGTGAGTTCATCCTTCTGTTCATTGCAGCTGCATTATGAAGCCCAATGGTGTAGCGACAGAAGCTTCGTGGCAGGAATGACCTGGTTTTGGTTTTTTTTAAGTTCTTAGGTCGTTGAAATCGATGATGTTAAAGTCGGAATAGAGTTTTTTTTGGTTTATATTAAAAAAGTACTTTTAGTAAATAATTTAGCTGTTAACACGTTCGTGGTTGAAGTGACCTATTTTCATTTTGTCTTTACTGTTCTTCGAGAAACAGTTGTTGGTTTTGATTGCGGGAAATGGTGTTGCGGTCCATGCGGAACGAATATTTAAAATTTTTAAGGAGCTTAGGACATAAATAGTTGGTTGGAAGGTATTTCTGTTGAAACTTGAAAAGTACTTTTTTAATAGAAAAAAGTTTTTCAAAAGTTTTGTAACTGCCAAAGAACCTACCTACTTTGATTTTGAATTTATAATTTTCTCTTGGGATTGTGCAACGTTTTTCAAAGACGAAAATGATCTTAGCCCAAATGAATAAAGTTGTCAAACAGAACTAGCTGTCATTTCGTTGTTTGAGTTGATGACAACCTTACCTGTCAATTTTAATGTGCTGTTGATGGAACGTCGACAAGGTAGTTCTGCTGACATCTTTTGTTTCCACGTTTTGATGCCGCAAATTAAATATTATTGAAAAAGTCAAAATGCAGTTGCTAAAGCCATTTAATTTTGACTGATTAGTTTCTCTTGACTATACATTAAAAAGATTGCGGTGGCATAAATTAGAACGGTATTTTATTCATAACACAACATCCCTCCGAATTAGTCTGCATTCCATTTATTAAAATTTATCAAATAATAGCTTTTTGTTCTCGTTTGCTGCCAGCTGTGCGAAGGCGAACGATGACTACGATGATTATGATGATGGTTGGAATCTCAAAAGAATCATTTGAGATAAAGATACTTTTTGTTTGTCTATAAATTATATACAGCTTGGAATTCATTTATCTCGACTCAAATGGAGATAGATTTGTTTAGAGATTGCCATGTCGCGACTAGGCAAAAGACTGAGAATATGACATTGGGCAATCGCAAGCTTAAAATTGTTCAAAAATGTAGGCTTGACTGTAGAGAATCTAGTCGATTTTTATGCCTATCCGTATAGCTTCGATGTAAATTATTAAGTCAAGGAATTTAAGTGGTTTAACACAAGGCTCGACATCAGCCTGATACAAAGAATAACTGACTTTTCAGACGGAAGTAACATTCATTTCTGCTGGGCCTTTTATTTTAAAGCAAGAATCAAAAATCCGAATTCATCAATTGAAATCGAAATAGGGAAGCATGACACCGGAAACCAGATATTGTAAAGCGGAAATTAGAAACCGAAAATTTCGAAAAACTGATTTTGGCACTGGAAATCTGAAAAAGGAAGTAGATAGGTAGGTTAGAATGGCTGTTCTGGGCAGCCTCTGCCCAGGAACACAATTAGTGCTTTAAATACCCCGTTTTGATACCATAAACTGGAAGCTACATTAAAATAATAAATTATAAAAAGATACGTACCGTGCAGTGCATAATAGAGATTTGGAGTGTCTAAATCCAATTGGTTTTGTTAAGATAGAAAATCAAGTTCCTAGTCTTAATATTTGCGAGTTCGTTAAACTCGCGTGGGAAGGGAGCACCCAGAGCCAATGTTCTGGCATTTAAAAGGGCCGGGCACTCACTCAAAAAGTGCAGGAGTGTTCCCCTTTGCGCCGTATCTCTACAGCTTCGACAAAATTCGTTGTGGGGAATACCAAGTTTCAAGGCATGTTGTCCGACTGGCCAGTGGACTGTGCAAATGGCAGCTATCCTGCCAATGTCTCACCTAGGTTTATTCAGAAGTTCCTTGGTACGTTTGTGGTCGTAAGTGGGCCATATCTGTCTCGAAATAAAGCAGTTGGTGAGATTTTTCCATCTTACATTAGATTTTTTAAGAAAATGCTTTTGAATATCCATTTTCATGCTGTTCCTCAGCTATGGGGATATTTGAAGGTTTGATCCCGTCCTGGCATCAGTGGGGCAAGATCTAATTGCCCCCGTAGTTCCAGTTGTTTGAACTCTTTGTTAGCTTATCGATGTTATATTTTTTGTCTAGGGCAGGCCACCAAACAATTGATCCGTATGTCAGAATGCGGCGAACTATCGCCGTGTAAATCCAAAAGATCATATTAGATCTTTGTCCCCATTCTTCTTATATGTTACTTGGATAACTCTTATGTATTTAGCTTCTTTGGATAAAGCAAGTGGTTGTCCAATTAATCTTGGTAGAGGAAAGGAGGGTATCTTATATCTGTTAGTGAATAACATCAGTTTAGTCTGTTTTTCGTTAACTCCGCAAGTCCACATCTAGTGGCCCATTTGCTAACTTTTCTAAGAGCTGTTTCCATGTGTTCACTGAGTACCGTCGGGCAAATCCCCGAGGACATCAGCACCAGATCGTCGGCATTCGCTACTACCTTAACTCCGCACTGTTATCAAGATTGCATAGGATTTCGTTCAAAACAAGTAGCCACAAGAGAGGAGATAGAACCCCGCCTTGGGGTGTTCCTCTTTCGGCAAATATAGTGAGTTGGCTGTTACCCATCGACCCTTGAATGACTGGTTCAGAGCATGCAGACAATCCAGCTATTAATATGCTCTTCCAAATCTAATTTGGATAGCGCTACCCTGATAGCTTCTGCAAGCACATTATTGAAGGCTCCTTCTACGTCAATAAAGGTGGCGAGTGTGCATTCTTTGCAATCTCTCCACTGTACGTACTACTGAAAAGGAAACACAAAGTAAATTTCTGTTCTAAGTACAATCTTAATTCGCCTTCAACTAGGTATTTTGCTTATACAAGTTTGCTGTTTGTTTGAATAACTGCCTTTTTTGTCTTTATTTTTTGCAAATAACAAAAAAACAAAAAAAACAGCAATTGACTATATCAACCAATTCCACGTCTGTCAGCTCGAAAACACTATTGCGTGCTGATTGACATAAAAAAATAACATCTCCAAATTGGTATTGCGGACATTCTAATTGCAATATTATAATTGACTCATTCGCTGTCTCTATTGCATCACAAGAAGCAAAAAATATGCTGTAATTATAGTTCAGTTTTTCTACGCATTTGGAAGAATATTTTCGTATTTCTTGATTTGTCTCATCCCCACAAAGCTACCCCCAACTTCCACTTGAAACCTTATCATACCTACTTTCTACTCAACTACTGAAACTGCTGAAAATGACATTGACAAAGCAACCAGTGATGTAACATTCCGACTATAATGATGGATTTTTGTATGTGATTATTATTATTATTATTTTTGTTATCATTCGCGCTTGGTTGTTCAGCCACACTCCGAGAATTCACAGATTCTTTCTACAAAGCCCAACTGGAATAGAATATAGAATCAGAATAATAGATGATGTGTGGGAGCGACAATGAATCAACGTGAACCTCGTTATTAATTAGCTGATATGAGCTGTCACTTAAGTGTGACTTCCCATCTCTACAAGCGAAAGTATTGTAAGTTTTTTTGAAGAGTAGGCAGTAGTTGTTGTTTGCTTTTGTTATGAACTCAGAACTTGGCAAAGTGTGTCGCGGATGAGCTTAAAGCTTGATAAATTCAAGTGCAACAGAACTGCTTGTTGAAAGATTTAAACTGACCGACATTCAATCAAAAGCTAGACAGCGTATGAAATTAGTAATTTCCAGGTTGGACACGCCTATTTTGTGTACAGTCGTTAGCTTTTTTTTTTGTTAATTTGTCGACTCAAGAATAATTCTTAAAAAGGGTTTCTTTCACCTAGAAAGCACCATCATCGGTTTGATATTTTTAGCACGAATTTTACTTTGCTATAAAATTTTGTACGTTTGAATTCTTTTCGGCAGCAAATTTACAGCTAACAAGGTATTTATCTCAGGGAGACTATTGTCTGTCATAATAATAAAATGAAATTGGGTTTTTCCTTTTTACATTTATACCTCTGTTGAGCTTGTGACTTTGGGTACATGGGGATAAAAAAAGGCTTAACAATGTCTTATCATGTCCTTCTTAAAAATAATAAAAGAAAAAACACACCTTCATTGTTAGAGGACTTGTTGTTAAAATTATCATTTTGATTGTTACAAATGTTGCCTTTGATGAAGTTTATCAAAGATTTTAATAATGCCAACAAGGTGCCGTGAAACAAGACCAAGCGAAATAGGGCCAACTTTGAAAAATTGGCCTTATTTCACTTTAGGAAAGTGAAATAAGACCAACTTTTCAAAGTTGGCCCTATTTCGCTTCCACAAAGTGCAATAAAGCCAAGTTGGCCTTATTTCACTTTCAACACCAGGGTTCACACATACCTTTACCTTCAGATTCAAAACCACTTATTTTGATTAAAAAAAAAAAGATATTTCGTACTAACAATATATTTGTCTTATTTATTAAAATATCATGGCATCATAAACAAAATAACAAAAAAAAAAGTAACCAAAAATATGCAAACAAACTATGTAAATTAATAACAAACAAAAAAAAAGGAATCCAATTATAGAAAAATTTAAATAATCAACAAATTAAGAAACAGTCTCAACAAAAGATCCTTGTGCTGTTATTCACAATTTGTCTGCAAATTGGACACAGTATAGGATTATTGTCTTTGGTATATCTTTCGGATATTTCTGTATAACAATTTAAACAAAGTTTAAAATGATTACAGGGTTCAAGTAGAATTGTCCGTGGATTATGACAACATATAACACACAGTATGGTAACATCATCAGCAATTTCAAGTTGGTCTTCAGTTGATTCTGTTGCAGGCTCTTCACTTTCAACAGCATCGTCTAAAAATGACATTTCGTCAATGAAGGTTTTGTTGGTTTTGTTTGTCATCTGATTCAAGAAATCATTAATGGATATGATCTTCTTGTCAAGTTTTTTTTGTGCAGCTTCAATTTGAAGCTGCTGGGCCTTGAACTTCTTCTTAGGGGGTTCAAAGATGTCAAATGTTCCATCTAATGACATTACCAATTCCGCTGACTTAATACGCTCTTCATCGAGTAAACAATCCACGAACTTGAAAAAGTTGCCATGTTTAACAAGTTTCCGACTTAGGCGACTGTTATAACCTTCTAAGGCACTAGTTGTTCTTATGGAAACATTGAACACTGAGAAGACTTGAGGTGTTTCCTAGAAAAAATATGAAAAGCCCTTAAAATCCTAATACATTTCTTAGTCTTTTGAAATTTGTATACCTTTTCTATCCACTGTCTTTTGAAATATATTAAAAATCCTTTAAATAATGATTCTCCATTTATGAGAAATTGCTTTCCCCTGGTTTCGTTTTCGAGTATTTCAAAAGCTGAGTATATATCTCTAGGACTTAACAGCGGCAGCGAAAGAAATTTTTGAAAAACGCGTCGAGCTTCTCTATTTTTGTTTATATTACTGCAAAAATTTGGAATTTTTGAAGCATTTCTTCTTATAGCTTGGCAAAAGTGAAACCAGCACGTTGTGAAACTTGCAGCAGGATACACTTTTTTTAAACTATTTCTCAGTGCCTTTTCATAATCTGTGACGAATGAGTCAGGATGAAATTTAAAGAGATTCGAGTCAATGTATTGGAAAAGATGGCGGTAAATTGCTTCGGACTTATTGCTCAAAAGTACATATATGAAAGGGAACACCTGAAACAAATAACTTTGGAAATTAGAAAAAACAAATTAACACTTTATTCAAAATAAAACATTTCTACCTTAACAAAATAAATTAGAATTTTCCACGTTCAGAAAATATTTTTTCAAGAAAATAAAAATATAATGAAGCGTTGAAACGATACGGAACTGTTTTCGGAGAAAGACAATGAAAAGTTTGAAATTTCGCGCGAAATTTCAAACTTTTCATTGTCTTTCTCCGAAAACAGTTCCGTATCGTTTCAACGCTTCATTATATTTTTATTTTCTTGAAAAAATATTTCGGAAGATTTTTTTTTTAAATAACATTTTTCCACGTTTCGAAAATATTTTTTTAAGAAAATAAAAATATAATGAAGCGTTGAAACGATACGGAACTGTTTTCGGAGAAAGACAATGAAAAGTTTGAAATTTCGCGCGA
Organism: Sphaerophoria taeniata; assembly: GCA_943590905.1. Lineage (NCBI taxonomy): Eukaryota > Metazoa > Arthropoda > Insecta > Diptera > Syrphidae > Sphaerophoria > Sphaerophoria taeniata. The sequence goes on along the minus strand of OX016540.1, from coordinate 15,607,552 downwards.
AATTTCAAACTTTTCATTGTCTTTCTCCGAAAACAGTTCCGTATCGTTTCAACGCTTCATTATATTTTTATTTTCTTAAAAAAATATTTTCGAAACGTGGAAAAATGTTATTTAAAAAAAAATCTTCCGAAATATTTTTTCAAGAAAATAAAAATATAATGAAGCGTTGAAACGATACGGAACTGTTTTCGGAGAAAGACAATGAAAAGTTTGAAATTTCGCGCGAAATTTCAAACTTTTCATTGTCTTTCTCCGAAAACAGTTCCGTATCGTTTCAACGCTTCATTATATTTTTATTTTCTTAAAAAAATATTTTCGAAACGTGGAAAAACGTAATAAAAAAAATTCTAATTTATATTGCATTGCAGTATTGAAAAAAGCGTATTCAACATATCATACGTACATGTTCATCATGAAAAAAATAAATCAACAAGAGTTGCTTGAAGCCACATGCAGGAACAATGTTAAATGTTCCATCAAGCAAAAAATGACGCGGTGCTGTTTCTGCTAATTGATTCAATAGAGATACAATTTTTGAAGACATAAAGATGGTGTAGGAAAAACTGTCTTCTAATATTGTTGATCGGTAAAACGGTTCACCATCATATCTCGACATTCCAAATTCAGACATGACACTTTCACTTTTGAAAAGGTCGGAAACCTCTTTAGGTGTGCCTGGAGTCTTTGGAAAACATTTGTTCCTTATGTTAATAAGCTGTCTTTTAAGTTTTCCAAAAGGAACTGAAGCGCTCTGAACGTGTTTAGCCGACACTGCATCAAATGTCTCCCTGATACCACTCCTTTTAAGAGAGCTACTAGCACAGTTGTCTTTGATTTCATTAACCAATTTAAGTTTTTTATAAATGTCTTCTTGATCAGGGTGATCGTGGTTAGCACTTCGATGTGGAATTCTTACACAATGTTCGTTGCTGAAGTCTACTGCCGCACTTGCACTACACTCTTTCACATAACAAATGTATCTTTTACACAGTTTGCCGTTTGTCTTAAACTTGTACAATTGTTTAGTTTCGGGAATATACAAAAGTGAACTTCCTTTTCTAAAACCCTCGCAAAATTCAAAAGAATAAATAAGGTCACAACTATTATTTTTTTCCATTTTTTAATGTTCACTGCTTCAAGAATTACTCACGAGTGTAATCAGCTAGCGAAAAAACAAACAAGGAACAAACAAGATTAAAAAAAAAAAACCATTGGCACCCGGTAATTTTTTTAACTGGGGGGTACATAATGGACAATGTGAAATTTTCCGCATACTGAAGGGGAATGAAGACCCGAATTAAGAAGGAAAAAATCTTGGAAGCTCATATTTTTTCTTATTTTTCAACGCAAAGTTTTATAAAACCCCTAACTAAGAAGTGAGGACAAGTACCCTTTCCCTTAATTTTTCTAAGCCAATGTGTGCAAAATACGGTGTTTTCTAAGGTTCTGTTATTTTGTGCAGGTGCACTCTGATTTTAGAAGGCTTGAGAAAGCATTTTCAACTTAAAACTTAAGTTGGCCTTATTTCACTTTCGTAAAGTGAAATAAGACCAACTCGGTCTTATTTCTCTACGCAAGTTGGCCTTATTTCACTTTGTTAAAGCGAAATAAGGCCAACTTTGAAAAGTTGGTCTTATTTCACTTTACTAAAGTGAAATAAGGCCAATTTTTAAAAGTTGGCCTTATTTCGCTTGGTCTTGTTTCACGGCACCTGCCAACGGTGCCGTGAAACAAGACCAAGCGAAATAGGGCCAACTTTGAAAAATTGGCCTTATTTCACTTTAGGAAAGTGAAATAAGACCAACTTTTCAAAGTTGGCCCTATTTCGCTTCCACAAAGTGCAATAAAGCCAAGTTGGCCTTATTTCACTTTCAACACCAGGGTTCACACATACCTTTACCTTCAGATTCAAAACCACTTATTTTGATTAAAAAAAAAAAGATATTTCGTACTAACAATATATTTGTCTTATTTATTAAAATATCATGGCATCATAAACAAAATAACAAAAAAAAAAGTAACCAAAAATATGCAAACAAACTATGTAAATTAATAACAAACAAAAAAAAAGGAATCCAATTATAGAAAAATTTAAATAATCAACAAATTAAGAAACAGTCTCAACAAAAGATCCTTGTGCTGTTATTCACAATTTGTCTGCAAATTGGACACAGTATAGGATTATTGTCTTTGGTATATCTTTCGGATATTTCTGTATAACAATTTAAACAAAGTTTAAAATGATTACAGGGTTCAAGTAGAATTGTCCGTGGATTATGACAACATATAACACACAGTATGGTAACATCATCAGCAATTTCAAGTTGGTCTTCAGTTGATTCTGTTGCAGGCTCTTCACTTTCAACAGCATCGTCTAAAAATGACATTTCGTCAATGAAGGTTTTGTTGGTTTTGTTTGTCATCTGATTCAAGAAATCATTAATGGATATGATCTTCTTGTCAAGTTTTTTTTGTGCAGCTTCAATTTGAAGCTGCTGGGCCTTGAACTTCTTCTTAGGGGGTTCAAAGATGTCAAATGTTCCATCTAATGACATTACCAATTCCGCTGACTTAATACGCTCTTCATCGAGTAAACAATCCACGAACTTGAAAAAGTTGCCATGTTTAACAAGTTTCCGACTTAGGCGACTGTTATAACCTTCTAAGGCACTAGTTGTTCTTATGGAAACATTGAACACTGAGAAGACTTGAGGTGTTTCCTAGAAAAAATATGAAAAGCCCTTAAAATCCTAATACATTTCTTAGTCTTTTGAAATTTGTATACCTTTTCTATCCACTGTCTTTTGAAATATATTAAAAATCCTTTAAATAATGATTCTCCATTTATGAGAAATTGCTTTCCCCTGGTTTCGTTTTCGAGTATTTCAAAAGCTGAGTATATATCTCTAGGACTTAACAGCGGCAGCGAAAGAAATTTTTGAAAAACGCGTCGAGCTTCTCTATTTTTGTTTATATTACTGCAAAAATTTGGAATTTTTGAAGCATTTCTTCTTATAGCTTGGCAAAAGTGAAACCAGCACGTTGTGAAACTTGCAGCAGGATACACTTTTTTTAAACTATTTCTCAGTGCCTTTTCATAATCTGTGACGAATGAGTCAGGATGAAATTTAAAGAGATTCGAGTCAATGTATTGGAAAAGATGGCGGTAAATTGCTTCGGACTTATTGCTCAAAAGTACATATATGAAAGGGAACACCTGAAACAAATAACTTTGGAAATTAGAAAAAACAAATTAACACTTTATTCAAAATAAAACATTTCTACCTTAACAAAATAAATTAGAATTTTCCACGTTCAGAAAATATTTTTTCAAGAAAATAAAAATATAATGAAGCGTTGAAACGATACGGAACTGTTTTCGGAGAAAGACAATGAAAAGTTTGAAATTTCGCGCGAAATTTCAAACTTTTCATTGTCTTTCTCCGAAAACAGTTCCGTATCGTTTCAACGCTTCATTATATTTTTATTTTCTTGAAAAAATATTTCGGAAGATTTTTTTTTTAAATAACATTTTTCCACGTTTCGAAAATATTTTTTTAAGAAAATAAAAATATAATGAAGCGTTGAAACGATACGGAACTGTTTTCGGAGAAAGACAATGAAAAGTTTGAAATTTCGCGCGAAATTTCAAACTTTTCATTGTCTTTCTCCGAAAACAGTTCCGTATCGTTTCAACGCTTCATTATATTTTTATTTTCTTAAAAAAATATTTTCGAAACGTGGAAAAACGTAATAAAAAAAATTCTAATTTATATTGCATTGCAGTATTGAAAAAAGCGTATTCAACATATCATACGTACATGTTCATCATGAAAAAAATAAATCAACAAGAGTTGCTTGAAGCCACATGCAGGAACAATGTTAAATGTTCCATCAAGCAAAAAATGACGCGGTGCTGTTTCTGCTAATTGATTCAATAGAGATACAATTTTTGAAGACATAAAGATGGTGTAGGAAAAACTGTCTTCTAATATTGTTGATCGGTAAAACGGTTCACCATCATATCTCGACATTCCAAATTCAGACATGACACTTTCACTTTTGAAAAGGTCGGAAACCTCTTTAGGTGTGCCTGGAGTCTTTGGAAAACATTTGTTCCTTATGTTAATAAGCTGTCTTTTAAGTTTTCCAAAAGGAACTGAAGCGCTCTGAACGTGTTTAGCCGACACTGCATCAAATGTCTCCCTGATACCACTCCTTTTAAGAGAGCTACTAGCACAGTTGTCTTTGATTTCATTAACCAATTTAAGTTTTTTATAAATGTCTTCTTGATCAGGGTGATCGTGGTTAGCACTTCGATGTGGAATTCTTACACAATGTTCGTTGCTGAAGTCTACTGCCGCACTTGCACTACACTCTTTCACATAACAAATGTATCTTTTACACAGTTTGCCGTTTGTCTTAAACTTGTACAATTGTTTAGTTTCGGGAATATACAAAAGTGAACTTCCTTTTCTAAAACCCTCGCAAAATTCAAAAGAATAAATAAGGTCACAACTATTATTTTTTTCCATTTTTTAATGTTCACTGCTTCAAGAATTACTCACGAGTGTAATCAGCTAGCGAAAAAACAAACAAGGAACAAACAAGATTAAAAAAAAAAAACCATTGGCACCCGGTAATTTTTTTAACTGGGGGGTACATAATGGACAATGTGAAATTTTCCGCATACTGAAGGGGAATGAAGACCCGAATTAAGAAGGAAAAAATCTTGGAAGCTCATATTTTTTCTTATTTTTCAACGCAAAGTTTTATAAAACCCCTAACTAAGAAGTGAGGACAAGTACCCTTTCCCTTAATTTTTCTAAGCCAATGTGTGCAAAATACGGTGTTTTCTAAGGTTCTGTTATTTTGTGCAGGTGCACTCTGATTTTAGAAGGCTTGAGAAAGCATTTTCAACTTAAAACTTAAGTTGGCCTTATTTCACTTTCGTAAAGTGAAATAAGACCAACTCGGTCTTATTTCTCTACGCAAGTTGGCCTTATTTCACTTTGTTAAAGCGAAATAAGGCCAACTTTGAAAAGTTGGTCTTATTTCACTTTACTAAAGTGAAATAAGGCCAATTTTTAAAAGTTGGCCTTATTTCGCTTGGTCTTGTTTCACGGCACCTGCCAACGGTGCCGTGAAACAAGACCAAGCGAAATAGGGCCAACTTTGAAAAATTGGCCTTATTTCACTTTAGGAAAGTGAAATAAGACCAACTTTTCAAAGTTGGCCCTATTTCGCTTCCACAAAGTGCAATAAAGCCAAGTTGGCCTTATTTCACTTTCAACACCAGGGTTCACACATACCTTTACCTTCAGATTCAAAACCACTTATTTTGATTAAAAAAAAAAAGATATTTCGTACTAACAATATATTTGTCTTATTTATTAAAATATCATGGCATCATAAACAAAATAACAAAAAAAAAAGTAACCAAAAATATGCAAACAAACTATGTAAATTAATAACAAACAAAAAAAAAGGAATCCAATTATAGAAAAATTTAAATAATCAACAAATTAAGAAACAGTCTCAACAAAAGATCCTTGTGCTGTTATTCACAATTTGTCTGCAAATTGGACACAGTATAGGATTATTGTCTTTGGTATATCTTTCGGATATTTCTGTATAACAATTTAAACAAAGTTTAAAATGATTACAGGGTTCAAGTAGAATTGTCCGTGGATTATGACAACATATAACACACAGTATGGTAACATCATCAGCAATTTCAAGTTGGTCTTCAGTTGATTCTGTTGCAGGCTCTTCACTTTCAACAGCATCGTCTAAAAATGACATTTCGTCAATGAAGGTTTTGTTGGTTTTGTTTGTCATCTGATTCAAGAAATCATTAATGGATATGATCTTCTTGTCAAGTTTTTTTTGTGCAGCTTCAATTTGAAGCTGCTGGGCCTTGAACTTCTTCTTAGGGGGTTCAAAGATGTCAAATGTTCCATCTAATGACATTACCAATTCCGCTGACTTAATACGCTCTTCATCGAGTAAACAATCCACGAACTTGAAAAAGTTGCCATGTTTAACAAGTTTCCGACTTAGGCGACTGTTATAACCTTCTAAGGCACTAGTTGTTCTTATGGAAACATTGAACACTGAGAAGACTTGAGGTGTTTCCTAGAAAAAATATGAAAAGCCCTTAAAATCCTAATACATTTCTTAGTCTTTTGAAATTTGTATACCTTTTCTATCCACTGTCTTTTGAAATATATTAAAAATCCTTTAAATAATGATTCTCCATTTATGAGAAATTGCTTTCCCCTGGTTTCGTTTTCGAGTATTTCAAAAGCTGAGTATATATCTCTAGGACTTAACAGCGGCAGCGAAAGAAATTTTTGAAAAACGCGTCGAGCTTCTCTATTTTTGTTTATATTACTGCAAAAATTTGGAATTTTTGAAGCATTTCTTCTTATAGCTTGGCAAAAGTGAAACCAGCACGTTGTGAAACTTGCAGCAGGATACACTTTTTTTAAACTATTTCTCAGTGCCTTTTCATAATCTGTGACGAATGAGTCAGGATGAAATTTAAAGAGATTCGAGTCAATGTATTGGAAAAGATGGCGGTAAATTGCTTCGGACTTATTGCTCAAAAGTACATATATGAAAGGGAACACCTGAAACAAATAACTTTGGAAATTAGAAAAAACAAATTAACACTTTATTCAAAATAAAACATTTCTACCTTAACAAAATAAATTAGAATTTTCCACGTTCAGAAAATATTTTTTCAAGAAAATAAAAATATAATGAAGCGTTGAAACGATACGGAACTGTTTTCGGAGAAAGACAATGAAAAGTTTGAAATTTCGCGCGAAATTTCAAACTTTTCATTGTCTTTCTCCGAAAACAGTTCCGTATCGTTTCAACGCTTCATTATATTTTTATTTTCTTGAAAAAATATTTCGGAAGATTTTTTTTTTAAATAACATTTTTCCACGTTTCGAAAATATTTTTTTAAGAAAATAAAAATATAATGAAGCGTTGAAACGATACGGAACTGTTTTCGGAGAAAGACAATGAAAAGTTTGAAATTTCGCGCGAAATTTCAAACTTTTCATTGTCTTTCTCCGAAAACAGTTCCGTATCGTTTCAACGCTTCATTATATTTTTATTTTCTTAAAAAAATATTTTCGAAACGTGGAAAAACGTAATAAAAAAAATTCTAATTTATATTGCATTGCAGTATTGAAAAAAGCGTATTCAACATATCATACGTACATGTTCATCATGAAAAAAATAAATCAACAAGAGTTGCTTGAAGCCACATGCAGGAACAATGTTAAATGTTCCATCAAGCAAAAAATGACGCGGTGCTGTTTCTGCTAATTGATTCAATAGAGATACAATTTTTGAAGACATAAAGATGGTGTAGGAAAAACTGTCTTCTAATATTGTTGATCGGTAAAACGGTTCACCATCATATCTCGACATTCCAAATTCAGACATGACACTTTCACTTTTGAAAAGGTCGGAAACCTCTTTAGGTGTGCCTGGAGTCTTTGGAAAACATTTGTTCCTTATGTTAATAAGCTGTCTTTTAAGTTTTCCAAAAGGAACTGAAGCGCTCTGAACGTGTTTAGCCGACACTGCATCAAATGTCTCCCTGATACCACTCCTTTTAAGAGAGCTACTAGCACAGTTGTCTTTGATTTCATTAACCAATTTAAGTTTTTTATAAATGTCTTCTTGATCAGGGTGATCGTGGTTAGCACTTCGATGTGGAATTCTTACACAATGTTCGTTGCTGAAGTCTACTGCCGCACTTGCACTACACTCTTTCACATAACAAATGTATCTTTTACACAGTTTGCCGTTTGTCTTAAACTTGTACAATTGTTTAGTTTCGGGAATATACAAAAGTGAACTTCCTTTTCTAAAACCCTCGCAAAATTCAAAAGAATAAATAAGGTCACAACTATTATTTTTTTCCATTTTTTAATGTTCACTGCTTCAAGAATTACTCACGAGTGTAATCAGCTAGCGAAAAAACAAACAAGGAACAAACAAGATTAAAAAAAAAAAACCATTGGCACCCGGTAATTTTTTTAACTGGGGGGTACATAATGGACAATGTGAAATTTTCCGCATACTGAAGGGGAATGAAGACCCGAATTAAGAAGGAAAAAATCTTGGAAGCTCATATTTTTTCTTATTTTTCAACGCAAAGTTTTATAAAACCCCTAACTAAGAAGTGAGGACAAGTACCCTTTCCCTTAATTTTTCTAAGCCAATGTGTGCAAAATACGGTGTTTTCTAAGGTTCTGTTATTTTGTGCAGGTGCACTCTGATTTTAGAAGGCTTGAGAAAGCATTTTCAACTTAAAACTTAAGTTGGCCTTATTTCACTTTCGTAAAGTGAAATAAGACCAACTCGGTCTTATTTCTCTACGCAAGTTGGCCTTATTTCACTTTGTTAAAGCGAAATAAGGCCAACTTTGAAAAGTTGGTCTTATTTCACTTTACTAAAGTGAAATAAGGCCAATTTTTAAAAGTTGGCCTTATTTCGCTTGGTCTTGTTTCACGGCACCTGCCAACGGTGCCGTGAAACAAGACCAAGCGAAATAGGGCCAACTTTGAAAAATTGGCCTTATTTCACTTTAGGAAAGTGAAATAAGACCAACTTTTCAAAGTTGGCCCTATTTCGCTTCCACAAAGTGCAATAAAGCCAAGTTGGCCTTATTTCACTTTCAACACCAGGGTTCACACATACCTTTACCTTCAGATTCAAAACCACTTATTTTGATTAAAAAAAAAAAGATATTTCGTACTAACAATATATTTGTCTTATTTATTAAAATATCATGGCATCATAAACAAAATAACAAAAAAAAAAGTAACCAAAAATATGCAAACAAACTATGTAAATTAATAACAAACAAAAAAAAAGGAATCCAATTATAGAAAAATTTAAATAATCAACAAATTAAGAAACAGTCTCAACAAAAGATCCTTGTGCTGTTATTCACAATTTGTCTGCAAATTGGACACAGTATAGGATTATTGTCTTTGGTATATCTTTCGGATATTTCTGTATAACAATTTAAACAAAGTTTAAAATGATTACAGGGTTCAAGTAGAATTGTCCGTGGATTATGACAACATATAACACACAGTATGGTAACATCATCAGCAATTTCAAGTTGGTCTTCAGTTGATTCTGTTGCAGGCTCTTCACTTTCAACAGCATCGTCTAAAAATGACATTTCGTCAATGAAGGTTTTGTTGGTTTTGTTTGTCATCTGATTCAAGAAATCATTAATGGATATGATCTTCTTGTCAAGTTTTTTTTGTGCAGCTTCAATTTGAAGCTGCTGGGCCTTGAACTTCTTCTTAGGGGGTTCAAAGATGTCAAATGTTCCATCTAATGACATTACCAATTCCGCTGACTTAATACGCTCTTCATCGAGTAAACAATCCACGAACTTGAAAAAGTTGCCATGTTTAACAAGTTTCCGACTTAGGCGACTGTTATAACCTTCTAAGGCACTAGTTGTTCTTATGGAAACATTGAACACTGAGAAGACTTGAGGTGTTTCCTAGAAAAAATATGAAAAGCCCTTAAAATCCTAATACATTTCTTAGTCTTTTGAAATTTGTATACCTTTTCTATCCACTGTCTTTTGAAATATATTAAAAATCCTTTAAATAATGATTCTCCATTTATGAGAAATTGCTTTCCCCTGGTTTCGTTTTCGAGTATTTCAAAAGCTGAGTATATATCTCTAGGACTTAACAGCGGCAGCGAAAGAAATTTTTGAAAAACGCGTCGAGCTTCTCTATTTTTGTTTATATTACTGCAAAAATTTGGAATTTTTGAAGCATTTCTTCTTATAGCTTGGCAAAAGTGAAACCAGCACGTTGTGAAACTTGCAGCAGGATACACTTTTTTTAAACTATTTCTCAGTGCCTTTTCATAATCTGTGACGAATGAGTCAGGATGAAATTTAAAGAGATTCGAGTCAATGTATTGGAAAAGATGGCGGTAAATTGCTTCGGACTTATTGCTCAAAAGTACATATATGAAAGGGAACACCTGAAACAAATAACTTTGGAAATTAGAAAAAACAAATTAACACTTTATTCAAAATAAAACATTTCTACCTTAACAAAATAAATTAGAATTTTCCACGTTCAGAAAATATTTTTTCAAGAAAATAAAAATATAATGAAGCGTTGAAACGATACGGAACTGTTTTCGGAGAAAGACAATGAAAAGTTTGAAATTTCGCGCGAAATTTCAAACTTTTCATTGTCTTTCTCCGAAAACAGTTCCGTATCGTTTCAACGCTTCATTATATTTTTATTTTCTTGAAAAAATATTTCGGAAGATTTTTTTTTAAATAACATTTTTCCACGTTTCGAAAATATTTTTTTAAGAAAATAAAAATATAATGAAGCGTTGAAACGATACGGAACTGTTTTCGGAGAAAGACAATGAAAAGTTTGAAATTTCGCGCGAAATTTCAAACTTTTCATTGTCTTTCTCCGAAAACAGTTCCGTATCGTTTCAACGCTTCATTATATTTTTATTTTCTTAAAAAAATATTTTCGAAACGTGGAAAAATGTTATTTAAAAAAAAATCTTCCGAAATATTTTTTCAAGAAAATAAAAATATAATGAAGCGTTGAAACGATACGGAACTGTTTTCGGAGAAAGACAATGAAAAGTTTGAAATTTCGCGCGAAATTTCAAACTTTTCATTGTCTTTCTCCGAAAACAGTTCCGTATCGTTTCAACGCTTCATTATATTTTTATTTTCTTAAAAAAATATTTTCGAAACGTGGAAAAACGTAATAAAAAAAATTCTAATTTATATTGCATTGCAGTATTGAAAAAAGCGTATTCAACATATCATACGTACATGTTCATCATGAAAAAAATAAATCAACAAGAGTTGCTTGAAGCCACATGCAGGAACAATGTTAAATGTTCCATCAAGCAAAAAATGACGCGGTGCTGTTTCTGCTAATTGATTCAATAGAGATACAATTTTTGAAGACATAAAGATGGTGTAGGAAAAACTGTCTTCTAATATTGTTGATCGGTAAAACGGTTCACCATCATATCTCGACATTCCAAATTCAGACATGACACTTTCACTTTTGAAAAGGTCGGAAACCTCTTTAGGTGTGCCTGGAGTCTTTGGAAAACATTTGTTCCTTATGTTAATAAGCTGTCTTTTAAGTTTTCCAAAAGGAACTGAAGCGCTCTGAACGTGTTTAGCCGACACTGCATCAAATGTCTCCCTGATACCACTCCTTTTAAGAGAGCTACTAGCACAGTTGTCTTTGATTTCATTAACCAATTTAAGTTTTTTATAAATGTCTTCTTGATCAGGGTGATCGTGGTTAGCACTTCGATGTGGAATTCTTACACAATGTTCGTTGCTGAAGTCTACTGCCGCACTTGCACTACACTCTTTCACATAACAAATGTATCTTTTACACAGTTTGCCGTTTGTCTTAAACTTGTACAATTGTTTAGTTTCGGGAATATACAAAAGTGAACTTCCTTTTCTAAAACCCTCGCAAAATTCAAAAGAATAAATAAGGTCACAACTATTATTTTTTTCCATTTTTTAATGTTCACTGCTTCAAGAATTACTCACGAGTGTAATCAGCTAGCGAAAAAACAAACAAGGAACAAACAAGATTAAAAAAAAAAAACCATTGGCACCCGGTAATTTTTTTAACTGGGGGGTACATAATGGACAATGTGAAATTTTCCGCATACTGAAGGGGAATGAAGACCCGAATTAAGAAGGAAAAAATCTTGGAAGCTCATATTTTTTCTTATTTTTCAACGCAAAGTTTTATAAAACCCCTAACTAAGAAGTGAGGACAAGTACCCTTTCCCTTAATTTTTCTAAGCCAATGTGTGCAAAATACGGTGTTTTCTAAGGTTCTGTTATTTTGTGCAGGTGCACTCTGATTTTAGAAGGCTTGAGAAAGCATTTTCAACTTAAAACTTAAGTTGGCCTTATTTCACTTTCGTAAAGTGAAATAAGACCAACTCGGTCTTATTTCTCTACGCAAGTTGGCCTTATTTCACTTTGTTAAAGCGAAATAAGGCCAACTTTGAAAAGTTGGTCTTATTTCACTTTACTAAAGTGAAATAAGGCCAATTTTTAAAAGTTGGCCTTATTTCGCTTGGTCTTGTTTCACGGCACCTGCCAACAAATGTTTGACATGTTTTAGTACGAAATCGATAGGGAAAAGCCTTTGACACACACATGGTATTAATTTCAAAATTCTTATCGCATCGTTTCAGTCTCGGAGACAATCAAGGAAATCACTGAAATAGTCCCTATTGTAAGAAACCCTATGAAAAGAGTGTATTCGTATGTGTATGAGAATGAAATTTTCTAAACATGGTTAAGTGGCTTTTTTGCTGATAAGATTAGCAATGTTGTTGTTGCTTCAAAAGCAATGCAGTTAAGGTACATTGAATTTTTCCTTCAAATGTGCTTGTGTCAAATTTTGGGTTGAAAATTTCAGTCGTTTTCCTTGCCCACTAAACTGGTTTTAATGCTTACTTACTTACTTAAGGTGGTTCTACAGTCCGGGTTGGACTTGGGCCTTAACCAACAAACCTTTCCAGCCAGCTCGGTCCCTAACTAGCTGTCTCCAGTTTCGCACGGTTGGTTGAGTTCATCTTCAACTTCTGCGCGCCACCTTAACATTGTTCTTCCTCTACTGCACCGTCCCTCTGGGGTGGATTCGAAGACTTTACGGGCCGGAGTATTGTTGTCCATCCTCTCCACGTGACCAAGCCATCTGAGTCCTTGGACCTTCACTCTTTTTAGCTAGGTCAGTGTCGCTGTACCGTCCGTACAGTTCGTGGTTAAATCTTCTCCTCCATTCGCCGTTTATGCAGACACGACCATAGATCTTCCGTAGAACTTTTCTCTTGAACATGGCCTAGGGCGCTCTCATCGGTTTTTGACAGGGTCCATGCTTCTGCACCATATAGCAGGACGGGGATGCTGAGGGTCTTATAGAGCGTCGCCTTTGTTTTTCGGGAGAGGGCAGTACTACCCAATTGCTTTCTTAGCCCGAAGTAACAGCGATTAGCAAGAGTTATTCTCCTTCTGATCTCGGCGCTGATGTCATTGTCCGTGTTGATAGTGGAGCCAAGGTATACAAAGTCCCTAACTACCTCGAAATTATATACGTCTATCGTGACGTTTTGTTCAAGACGTCGGTGTTGGGTGTCCTTTCTCGATGACAGCACATACTTTGTTTTGCCCTCAATGACAGCTAAACCCATTTTTTCAGCCTCTGTCTGTATATTCGCAAAAGCACTGTTGACATCACGCTGCGTTCTCCCAATGATATCAATGCCATCAGCGTATGCGAGTAGTTGCACAGACTTCTGCCTAGTGCCTCTGGTGTTGACGTAGGAGTTCTAGACTATTCGTTCCAATATGATGTTAAGAAGTGCATCCCCTAAAGCCTATTTTTGACAGCGAAGTGTCGGTGAGGTCGTTACCGAATTTAATGGAGCAGCGTGAGTTCTCCATTGACATCCTGCTCAGAAGAATGAGTTTTGTAGGAATGCCAAAACTGGACATGGCTTTATACAGTGCTTTTCTATAGATGCTGTCATACGCGGCCTTAAAATCGATAAAAAGTTGGTAGGTGTCGATTTGGAGTTCTTGAGTTTTTTCCTGGATCTGCGTAATGTGAATATTTGATTTATCGTTGATTTTCCTGGTCTAAAGCCACACTGATTTGGACCTATCAGTTTGTTGACAAACGGCCTCAGGCGTTCACATAGTGCTGCAGAAAAGATGTTATAGGCAATTTAGGAGGCTGATGCCTCTGTAGTTGGTGCAGTTTAGAGAGTCTAATTTCTTCAAGATCGGGCAAACAATGCTGAGGTTCCATTCATCAGGCATGCTCTCTTTCGACCATATTCTGCAGATGAATTGGTGCATGCACCTAACCAAGTCATCGCCGGCTGCTTTGAAGAGTTCGGCAGTGATGCCGTCAGCTCCCGCGGCTTTGTTGTTTTTAAGCTTAAATATGGCTATCTTCACTTCTTCAAGGTCGGGTAGATGTCATTGATTCGTCATAGCCATTGTACATTGTAGAATTGGTCCTTCCATATCCTCAGCATTGAACTGTGGCTCTACTACGATATTTCCCTGTTGGTCTTTACAGGCTTCAGGCCGTGCTCGGTAACCTTGAGTCATTTCAGACCTCCTTCCTGTTTTATAATCTCTCAACGTCCAAGGTCGATCGCTTTTCATGCGCTTTCTTTTTTTTCTGAAAAGATTGTGTTCTCCCCTCTTCTGCTCGTAGAGCTCCCGATCTTGTCGGCCTGTGCAGCGCTGCTTTATATGCTTCTTGCTCGGCTGCATGAACCTGCCTGCATTCTTCATCAAACCAGGAGTTTCGGGCCGATTTACATGTCCTTAACGTGAAACCATGCAATAACGTTTCCTTCAATAAATCGGCTGTAGCACGAGTTGTGTGACATATGCTGTCTTGTTGAAAGCTAAGCTCCTGCACATCATTGTTGTTCAATTGATGAACGAAGAAGTCAGTAATCATGGCTCTATAGCGGTCACCATTGACTGTAACGTTCTGTCAAACAGTCACTTTTTATGGATGTAACGGTGTCTCAATATACATTTGAGGGTTATCATCATTTCAAATACAATATTAGTTTTGTTTTCAGACGTTTGCTTTCAACCAAATGTGTGCTTCATCGCATAAAAATTTGCTTATGAAAATTGGGATAAACGGCAATCTTGTTTTGGGCCAATTTACCCAATCTACGCCTTCTTAGAGGATCCCTTGGCTTCAATTCATGAACTGCAAGCTAAATTTAAAATAAATCACTTGACATCTGACAAAATGGCAGCCATTTAAAAAGTGTTGCCAACTTTAAGTTTTATAACTCTGAAAAAAAAAAATTAAAAACACCGAATATTTTGTTAACTGTCATGTAACATTGTAAAGAGTTCATAAGGGTACGATTTTTTTAAAACCCATTGAACAAAAAGTAGAAAACGAGCATAACTTCATCCAATCAAATATTTTTAACTAGCGCACCCCATGAACCTTGTCTCACCTCAATTTAACTCCCGCCGACAAACTGATTGAAAATATGACAAGTAAATCGCAAATTCGCAGCTCACAACTTAATTGTGAGGTTTTCCAATAGCAAAATCCATTATGGAACAATTGCTTTTTCCAATTTCCCCAATTTGCCATAGGGTTCTTCAGAAATTCACCGGAACTATCCCCCTGGAATCAACTTCATCCATCCCGAAAATTTCATTCGTTCAAATTTCCGTTGCGCCTTTTTTTATATCCGCATATAGGCAATAGCGATAACTAATAAAAATAATTAATTCACATCAGCAATTTCATTGAAATTTAAATCAAAATATAAATCAACAATCGCTTTTCCCCCCATTAATCAGACAAATCCAAATCGATTTTAAATTGAATCAAGCAGCGAATATAAAAGTACAAATTAACTCGATTGGGCAGGATAACAATTAAAAATCAGTATCATCATTGTCAATTTTTCGCCAAATATTATAAATCCAATTTAACAAAAAACACACTCACATCCAGCTAACTTCATTGACCTATTTAAAGGAAACATAAGACTCCTCCCTCGCCGCTAAAGTAACAAATTGCGGTTGCAACACTAGAGGGCATACAATAGAATTATGCTTCTGCCAGCCCATTCATAAATCCATTGAAAACATGAATTACAGCCCTTTCTTCTTCCTTCGGCATATGTGCATTTTATTATCAGATCAGAGCAGAACTGTACATGGACAATAGAGCCAAACTCGAACTGGAATCGCATCCGCTTGGAGTCCGAACGAGTGGTTACAACAGCCAAGAATATGATAAGGATAACATTCAATTTGGATACTAAAATGACCAACTCTCATCCTCATCCTCCGAATCTGCTTTTAAAAACAAATAATTTCATTCAAAATGTATCTAGGACAGTGTACTTTTTGTTTGTGATGTTTTTTGGTGACACTGATAAATGCATGTGGCATTCACCTCACAGCCCAGAGAGTATATTTGCCATATATGTCATTCTTGCAACCGATTATGCGGAGATACTTTGTCGGCCCTGCGGTGCTGTGGTGTCCCCAAATCCACCACCATCCTACATTTTCTCTATTGAAATCGGGTCACAATTATGTCATAGCCCGAAAGTATAGGGAATGTTGAATTTAACACCAAACAGAAGCACACCAAGAACATACTGCAATCTGCAACACAGTCAAAATTAAAGTCGTGAGTCGTTCATTCACTCTCGACCTGAATCCCTATTATATAGCCTAACGCCATTGTAGATTTAATGCAACTGTAGCGAAATCGGACATCAAAAGTGGGCGACTAATTCTCCAATACCCCTGTCAACAATTCGGGTTTATAATAAAACAAATTTCATTGACATTTGTATATAAACCTTTCAACAGAATCACATTTAAGGCTTTTTGTCATTTGCGTTCTTACTAGTCAGCGTCGAATTAAACTGTGGCATCATGTAAATTCTTACATACACACAAGTCACAAATGCAAATAACAGAGAGCGGATGTATTTTTTGACGCACTATAACAGAAATAACATGCGTTCTCGCTGAGACTTAATGCAGCCTAACGAGGGAATAAACACTGTGCAAAGCTTTTGATATTTGATGTAGGGTGTAGGATGGCGCGTAGTGGCGATGATGTCGAGGCCTAAGGCTTATTACCGCAAACGTGCGGGTTATAAGCTGATTTAGATGGCTATATGGAGCGCTCGTTTCTATCAAGTCCAGCAATATTGTCGTTTCTATGGCAATATTTGTTTGGCTTGTCGAGTTCTCGTGTTTGACACATTTTCCATACTCCGTACACAGTAGCTGGTTGTCATTACATTATGAAGGGTAACAGTGTGAGCCGGTATATTTGAGTCATACTCTTTTGACAGCTCTGATATTTGGCACAGAACATAATATTTGTTATCGGGTGGACCTTTTTCAACGACCAGCACTGTTTGAACTCATTCAGCCCATTGAATTAAATTGCACACTGTGTCTGTGTTGCAATGTGTAATCTTCTGAACGAAGCAAAAATCTTCTGATAGTTCACATAATCGGCCTGTCAGCGAGTTTGGCATTTAATTTAAGTCCTACGAACTGAAGAGGAAATAAGACTCCAAAATAGAGATAGAGACAACAGAAAGAGATAAAACTGATATTAAAAATGAGTTGGTTGTAGTTCTGTTTTTGACTTTATTTCGATTTAATTAAGCCAGAAGCAGATGTGACACTGGTAGCTGATAGTGGCTTTGGGAGTTTAGTTTTGAATGATTTTTTAATCTCAGCTAAGGTTTCCCTAAATATTATAAATTGAGCTTCAAGACAGCTGAAAATTTAGATGAAACAGACAATGAAGTTTTAGTTATCTAAGTAAACCAAACAAATTGTACTAGATCAAATTCCAAATGTCATTTTAAGAAAGCACAGGGATGTTATCAAGTAATTGTGTTCAAATTTCAGTTGAATAATAAACAAATTAAATTAACAAACTTCAATTATGACAGCAACAGACTGGAAATTTATTCCAATACGTTCCCATTGCTGTTGAATATTTTATGAGGCGCATCCTTGTTTGCAAAATGTTTCATTAAATAGGCATTGAAATCTAATCACTGGTGGATGCTTGATTAAATCCACGTTTATGATAATGCGATGAGTTTTCTTATTTTTTACTTTGAATTTATGCAAATTGGCTGCTCCGTAAAGTATGCCAAAAAGTACAGACATTTATGTTCAAAAAAAGTTTCAGGTTCAATTTTGAAAACTTCATCGGCTCAAAAGGTGAATGGAGTGAAAGTTGTTTATGCTTGCGTTTGAATTTTTTTTATTTTCTTTTCGATTTACCTAAATTATATTTTTTAAAATTTAATTTTAGTGGGGGCAAAACCCCCATTGATTCCACTTAATTCAAGCTACAAGTGTATCTTAAGAACTAACTTAAGATCTAAACTTATAATATAACTATGAGTGGGGATGGATTAAAAGGTGTTTGAGGTTGAGGGTGCTGATATTAGAGGTTCATAGAGGCCATAGTTGCAGTTGCCCGTAGCTTAGTTGGTAAGTGCGTTGGCTGCTAAGCAGAACGTCGCGTCGTTGGTTCGAGTCCTACTCAGTCCAAGTTTTTATTTCATCTTTCACGGGTACTGCCTCTTGCGAAGACCTGACAAATCTTCCAAGAGTATCAATTGTCATGAAAAAGTGCTTCTCAACTTTGCCGTTCGGAATCGGCGTTAAATTGTAGGTCCCCTCAATTCTTCACACGCACTCAGAGAATTGTTGATGAGAGTAAGCCACTTAGGCCTTGGCTCTTCAAGAGCTGTCGTGCCACTCTATTTATTTTTTTTTTAAGAGGCCATAGGAGGTGTGGTGAGTTGGTAAATAGAAGAGTTGAGGGTTTCTCAGATTACGGGTATTAGTGTTGAAAGAAATCGAGTTATAGAGGGAGGAGCAGTCAACTGAGCCAGTGAGAAGCCGAAGTTTGAAGAGTATGTCAGCAATTTCTCTACGTTCCTGTAACGAGTTGAGGTTTAACAGTTGGAGACGTTCACGACTCACGATAAGGCTTTAAGATAATCAGATTTTCCCAGGGAAAGTGTTGAAATGCAAAACGAAGGAATCTTCGTTGGATGCTTTCTGTTCTGTGTATATCTTGATACGGAGATCAAACCTGAAACGCATATTCAACGAGAGGTCGGACAAACGTCATGTTAAGAGAATGGGTCACGTAAGGGTTAGAAAATTCTTTAGACCACCTTTTAACAAAGCCTAATGCAGAGTATGCCTTATGAATTATTTCATCAATGTGTGGAAGAAATTTAATTTCACGGTCACATAAAAGTCCGATATCCCTTATGTTTTCTACTATCTGTACGGGAATTTCTATGGAGATAGTAAACACGGGGAGTTGCTTTAATGCGCTTACGTGAAAAGTTCATATTCTGGCATTTGCTAATGTTGAGTTCTAAACAATTTTTGGTACACCAGGTGGAGAAATTGTCGAGATCTTTTTGGAGGAGAGATTTATCTTCACGTGATGCAATGATTCTGAAAAATTTTCGTATCATCAGCGTAAAGAGATATTTGAAAATGTTTAATGATCATGTCAATGACGTTGATTGTAAGGATAAAGAGGAGAGGCTAGAATAGGATTGCAACGAGCGAATCTAAACCGGACATAATATTCACGCTTCTCAAGGTAAGAAGTCATCCATTTCAGGAAAAGGGGGGGTTCAAAGCTTAAAGAGGAGAGTTTAAAGACTATAAGATTATGAGAATTTTTTTCAAACGCTTAACTGAAGTCCGTGGAGACCATATCAACTTCATTCCCATTTTCTAACGCTCTTAGAGTGAATGAAACAAATTCTACAAGGTTTGTGGTGATGAATCTATTTTTTAAGAAACCGTGCTGAACGGGGCTTATTAAGGACCTGCAACGGAAACTGAGGAGTTCGTATAAAATGCTTTCAAAAACTTTAGGGATATGAGATAGTTTACAGTTTTTTTTACTTCAAATTCACCCTTTTACAAATCAAATTCACCCTTTTACAAATCAAATTCACCCAGTACTTAAATTTAAAATGAAGGGTTTATGCGACACAATTTTCCCAAAATGCACCTAAAAATCGTCAAAAAATTATATATATTGACGAATCAGGCTTTAACTACCATCTAAGACGAACAAAATCCAGATCAAGGGCTGGCACCGCTGCTCGAGTCACAGTGCCAACGGTACAAGGCCGTAATGTGTCATTGATTATGGCTATCAATATTAGAGGAAAAGTCCACCACAAAATAGTAGAACACTCTGCGGTGAATACCTGTGTATTTTGTAATTTTTTGTGTGGATTATTTGAAGAGCTACAGAGACAACATTTAAGCCATGTGTGGTTAATACATACTTGATAATGCAAGTATTCACAAAACGGAAGAAGTTCAAAACCTTGTTGATCAAACAACTCATACGCTTCATTTTTAACCACCGTACTCCCCAATGCTAAATCCAATAGAAGAAGTTTTCTCGAAAATTAAGCTTCATGCAAGAAACTTATTAGCCGATCTAACAAATAACCAAAGTTTGGTTGACACTTCTGTCGAGACGGTAACTTCCGAAAATTGTCACAATTATTTCATGAATATTTATGCAAAGTTACCCGCTGCAGCTGCAGGAGAAGATTTGTAATATTATTAACCATAATGTTCATTATAAGTACAGGGTGAATTTGATTTGTAAAAGGGTGAATTTGATTTGTAAAAGGGCGAATTTGATTTGTAAAAGGGTGAATTTGATTTGTAAAAGGGCGAATTTGATTTGTAAAAGGGTGAATTTGATTTGTAAAAGAGCGAATTTGATTTGTAAAAGGGTGAATTTGAAGTAAAAAAACTGTAGCAATTGGTCGGTAGTTTTTCATCTCACTCTTCGACCCCTTCTTGTGAATTGGTGTTATGAAAGATATTTTCCATATTTTAGGAAATGTTCCTTGAGATAACGATGGGTAAAAAATTTTTGATAGACATTTTGTTTTCAATGGCCGATGGAGCTACGCAATCGGTTAAGAATGCACCATACTCAAAATACTTTTAATCTGGTTTAAACGAGTCTTTTGAGAATGATTCTTTAAAATATGTTGCAAAGTAGTTGGCTATAGTTAAATTATCACTGGAAGTTTCATAAATAGTAGTTCTTAGTTACTGTACATAAGATTTTCAATCCGAATCGCAGTTGAAATGCTCTATCACCTCCTGCGTTCCTCCTGGGTCAGGGGCTTCCTCTAGTGCGTCGTCCCTTTTGGGCTTGTACTCTAAAATTTTCAACCTTTTATATGACTCAAGCATTTTTACTAAACCTTGTTGGTGGTTTCGGACTGAAATTTCAAAGATTTTGATACACATCGTTATATTACTGGAGAGCCTCAAATTGTGGCTTTTGAATTGAATAAAGTGTTCGTGTCTCAAGGCTTACATTTGACTTCAATATAAGACAGCTGTCAAAGTTAACATTGTATTTGCAATCAGTTGTTTACACTACAAAGACAAACTGGTTAGCACCATTACTGCTTACGACGTATCAATTAACATCTTACTCAACCACAAACTGAGATCAAGCACCGCTTGCATCAATATCTGATCTATTGCATCTTATGTAGGAAAGCTGCCATATCTATCACTCTAAATCTAAACCAGGTTATTGTCCTATAAATATAGTTTTTGTTTTCTTTTATTTTCTAACCACTTAACATTAATATATTAAGCGCTTTTAACTTGCTGCACTTAACCGCAAAAATATCACCATTGTCATCAAGCTATTCAATTCGATATAATAATAATAAGGCTTGTTATTTTGATTTTTGTTTTGAGTCTGAATTTTCATCGTCACTTGTGCCAATAAACAAAAAAAACAAAACTAGGCTATAGTAAACACAATGTCAACGCTGGCGCTGAATAAGAAAAAAAAAATTGTGCTTTCCTTGTGCTGCTTTTTCAACACATAAAATAAAGTCTAATTTTAAACTAACGTTCGCCACATAACCATCACATAAAAAGGATAATAAAAGTCCTTGAGTTTTTGTTGCTGTGTATAACCTCTTTTCTGCTAAATCACGCTATTATCACATTAACTAATAACAAACAAGTATAGAGGAGAAAAAATTGTTTTTTGCGCTGTTTTTTATCATTTTGTATTTATTCACATCACATCACGTCCTTCATACATTTTAAATCATATCATTTTTGTTTTTATACTACTCTCTCTTTCTCTCTCTCTCTCTGTCACTCAAATACACTACCTTGTTTTTATTCAACCATAATTTGAATTTTGTTTATATTGTTTATTAAAATTATGTTCATATTTGTTTTTTTCCTTTTCTTTTTTTCTTTCTATTTTCGTTTTATCGCGCGGCAAAAATGAAAACAAAAAATAAAATCACCGAAATTAAAAAAAAAAAATCAATATTTGGCCCCAATGTTGAAAACCAACGTTGGCAACACCCAACCAACAAACCACCATCAAACACCACCACCACCAACCACAAAAAAAAAATAAAAATAAAAATAAACACTACCGCACCTACTAAATAATTTTTCACTACGAAAAATTCTGTAAACAATAAAATATACAATTTTTTATTACGAAATTTGTATAAATAAAAAAAATTACTGCTTCCCTTTTTTGCTGAAAAAAAAAATTGGTAAAAACATTATGCAATTGGATTGTTGCTTTGCTGATTACGCTCACGCAACGCTCACGAATCGCTTTGGCTGCCCACAAAAAAAAATGTTTATCAATAAAGCAGAAAGAATTACAATTTCCGTCCTTGTCGAACCAATCAATACACAACCACAAAAAAAAAGAAAAAACCAACAAAATTCAAAAGATAAGTATTTTTAAAAAAAGGACATTAAAGCAAAACCAAACACACAAACAAAAAAAAAATGCCTCAAGCTGAGGGAGGTTACATATCATTGGGTGATAACCCAAACAGCGCCATCTACAATCAAACAACAGAACCTACCGGCCCACAATCGATGTTCGAGTCTGTTAAGCGAGCTATTGGTCAAGTTGTTGGTAGTAATGGCAATAGCAACGGTGGGGACACAGATGATTTAATAGCCTCCAAGGGACGTCCAATGATTGTCGGATCGAGGTAAGAGTTGTTTGTTCTCGCTCTCTTAGTCTCTCTTTCTCTCTCCTTCTATTAAAGTTGAGTTTTGTTTAAATTTCTAGTTTTATTTTGTTAAATTTAATTTTTTTGTTTAGTAAATGTAAAATTGACAAGTATATGAAAGAAAAATCAAAAGCAGAGAGTTGGTGTAACGGTGTTGTTGTTTTCTTTCTCTTTCTTCCCCCACTCGCTCTCTTTAAATATTGATCAATATATTGCTTGCTGGATTTGCTTTTTTTTTTCTCTCTCTCTCTCTCTTAATGTTTTTTGTAGTAGTTTTTATGTAGTTCTTTTTTATGGGCATTTTTATTGCTCCTTCGAATTTATTTTCATTTGGTTTTTGCAAGAACGAAAAAAAAAACATGAAATGGCAAAAAAAAAGGTTTTGTCGATAATTTTCGCATAAGTTGATGGAATGATAAAGAAGTCAAATTTATTGGGGTACTGTGGTGAAAAGGTCAAGGTGAATATTTTGGTGATATTTTTGGTTCGATGACAGTTTAAGGTGAGAGAAATATACATTTCCCTATTTTTAACATCCAGCATGAATTAATTGCACCTTTTCAACTACAATAAAAAGAAATAGAACAACTAACAGAAAATGGAGACCTGTAACATTTTTCTTTTGTCTATAAATTTGAATGCAATTGCACGGAAACTGTGATATTTTTTTCAACTATTTAATAATGTCTGACAAACATGCAATAATGTGGTTTTGTTCTGAATTCCAAAACTGATGTTTTGAAAACACGGATAGGAAAATGCAGCACGCTAATTTTGTGTTTCTTACAAAAGAAAAGTAGGTTTACATCGTTTTGGCGAAAAGAGGTGGAATTCTATTAAAACTAAGTGAGATATTGAAGTCGTTGTTGCATAATGAAGTTTTTTTTCCTTCAAAGATGTAGCGCTCATTTGACTTCTTGAAAGCTTATAAGGTTTTACCAAGTGGTTTGGACGGTGTAATCAGACCAATTCTTTCTAACGGGTGTTTTTTTTCGAGGTATATAAGACGACGACTGATTTAACAGCTGTCAAGTGATTTATTCTCAGTTTGGTTTGGCAATTCAAGAATTGAAGCCAAACGATCATCAAGCAAGGCGTAGATTCGTCGAATGGGCCCAAAACAAGATGGCCGTTGTTCCCGATTTTCATAAGCGAATTTTGTTTAGCAATGAAGCGCACTTCTGGTTGAATGGCTACGTCAACAAACAAAACTGCCGCATTTGGAGTAAAGCTAATCCTCAAGTGTATGTCGAAACACCGTTACATCCAGAAAAACTGACTGTTTGGTGCGCTTTATGGGCTGGTGGAATCATTGGTCCGTACTTCTTCAAAAACGATGATGGCCACAACGTTACAGTCAACGGTGATCGGTATAGACATAGAGCCATGATTACTAACTTTTTC
Organism: Sphaerophoria taeniata; assembly: GCA_943590905.1. NCBI lineage: Eukaryota > Metazoa > Arthropoda > Insecta > Diptera > Syrphidae > Sphaerophoria > Sphaerophoria taeniata. Next base: position 15,583,396 of record OX016540.1, on the reverse strand, counting down.
ATTGCTGAATTGAACAATCATGATGTCCAGGAGCTGTGGTTCCAACAAGACGGCGCAACATGTCACACAGCTCGTGCCACAATCGATTTATTGAAAGACACGTTTGGTGACCGCCTAATTTCACTTTTTGGACCTGTGAATTGGCCTCTAAGATCTTGTGATTATCTGTGGGGTTATGTAAAGTCATTGGTCTATGCGGATAAGCCTGAACCATTTGGAAGACAACATTCGCCGTGTTACTGCCGATATACGGCCACAAATGTTGGACGTCCAGATTGGACTACATCCGAGCGAGCCGTGGGCCGTGGCAGTCATATGCCAGAAATCATATTTAAAATGTAATGCCACAAGATTATCCTTCGGATAAATAAAAAATCATGTTAATCGAATATTCCATCGTTGTTTTATTGCAATTTAAAGTTCTATACCTCTAAAAAAAACACCCTTTGTAAATCCATACACATTGCTGTCATCGTTACAATTTCATATATGGATTTGACTTTATCGAATTATAATTCACATTGTGTTTCCCTAAGAAAATGAGTAGCAAAAATACACCCAAAATATAGTTCTTTCCCGTGTAGGGCTGCTATCTCAATCTGTGATCATAGTGTGAGGCTGCCGCTGCTGTTCTCAGTCTGTGATTAAAGTGTACGTTTGCTTTCTCAGTCTGTGATGATTACAGTGTACAGTCCGTAAATTCAAAATTATGTTGCCAATGCGATTTAGTTTCCTTTGTGAATTACTTGCTTACTAACTTATGGTGGCGCTACAGTCCAGGTCGGACCAGGGCCTCATCCAACAAACGTCTCCAGCCAGCTCGGTCCCCAGCTTGCTGTCTCAACTTTCGCACGCCAAGTTGGTTCAATTCCTCTACCACCTGTGTGCTCCACCGACCTGAGTCAGGGCCTTCCTCTTCTGCGACGTCCATCCGGGTTGGATTCGAAGACTCTACGAGCCGTAGCATTATTTTCCATTCGCTCTACATTACCCAACCATCTAAGTCGTTGGACCTTAACTTTTCTGGCTAGGTCAGTGCCGCTAAACAGCTCGTACATTTCTTGATTGAATCTTCGTCTCCATTCTCCCATTATGTAGACAGGACCAAAAATCAATCGAAGAATTTTTCTCTCGAAGCAGCCCAAAGCGTTTTCATCGGATGTTGTCATGGTCCATGTCTCTGCACCATACATTAGGACCGGGATGATGAAGGTTTTGTAGAGTGTCACTTTAGTTGCTTGGGAGAGGACTTTACTACTCAATTGCCTTCTAAGTCCAAAGAAGCAGCGATTGGCAAGAGTGATTCTTCGTTTGATTTCAGTGCTGGTGTTGTTGTCTGAGTTGATAGCGGATCCTAGGTAGACGAACTCCTTAACTACCTCGAAGCTAAATCTGTCTATGATGACGTTTGCTCCTAGACGTCGATGTTGGTTGTCCTTTCTTGTTGACAGCATTAGCTTGGTCTTGCCCTCGTTAACCGCTAGACCCATGTTCCTGGCCTACGTCTCAAGACGCACAAATGTTCCACTGACATCAAGCTGTGTTCTTCCAATTATATCAATGTCGTCTGCGTATCCTAGTAGCTGGATTGACTTTAGAAAGATTGTGCCTCTGGTGTTGACGTTGGAGTTTTGCACAATCTTTTCAAGAATGATGTTAAAGAAATCCCATGATAGCGCATCGCCTTGTCAAATGCGTGCGTAAGGTTTTTTCTAACCATAATGGAATAGCGTGAGTTTTCCATGGTCATCTTACACAGACGGACAAGTTTTTCTGGGATGCCAAAAGTAGACATTGCTCTATATATTTGGTCTCTATAGACGCTGTCATACGCGGCCTTAAAATCGATGAAAAGGTGTAAAGTAATGATTTGAAGTTCTTGGGTCTTCTCCAAGATCTGCCGTAGGGTGGACTTCCCGGTCTGAAGCCACACTGATCAGCTTGTTGACGAAAGGCTTCAAACGTTCACACAGCACGGCAGTTGGTGCATTTCAGGGGATTTCCTTTCTTGAGGATTCGGGCAAACTTGACAAGAGATCATTTTTAGTAAAATGAGAAAGAGAATCGGAGACACAACAGAACCTTGGGGCTCACCATCAGAAATGGGCTTAAATGGGCTTTTGCCAGATCCCCTTCACTTAAAATACGACGCAAATTGAAGTCACCTGGCTTCAATACATTGAACCTCGTACGCTTAAACACCGACCAGTCACATTGCTGTGAATGACGACCAATCCCATCGATTAGCTCGTAGTTTGCGTACCATCTCACCTACAGCTTCTACAGTCTCCCTGCTCCACAATGAAATCACCAATTATATCCTGGTAAAATAGTACGTATACGCCACAGTGACTACCATTATTTTTGTACAACGATAGAAGGTGTTTTCTTGAAAGCCCAAATCGAAGCTACAAGAATCTGGTTTAAAGTTCCCTATATTCAAGTGAGACTCCTGGTGCTTAAGCTATGTTTTTGGATTTCATTAGAAGTCAACAGTGCTATACCTTTTCCAAGACTTACTTTGACTTTCGGGTGAAAATACAGTAAACTACTTAACCGTAAGTCCTTGAATCGAAAATTGTTACCAAGTAGAAAAAAAGAAACAATGTTTGCGTATCAAATTACTTACCTAACAAATCATGCGAGCGTTCCTAACCTACGCACAAAACTTTATCGATTGAATAAAATATACGAGAATCAAAGCCACAAACTATGTTACCAGCACACAAATTAAAGTCACGCAAAGAAGATATTATTCCAGAAAAAGCGTTTTACCCTATTATATCGCTCTTAAAGTGTCAAGTGCCTTGGGACGACCTCCTTACAGGTCCCCGAAAAAAAAGTTTATCGTAAAAAAATCAACCCCATCAAAAGGCAATAATTCAAAACAGTCGAGGCAAGAAAAATATCAAGTGTTTGACTTTCTTCACAAAAAGGTCTGGAGTTGACTTTTCTTTAAAGTTAATGGGTGTTGTTCTCCTGCAAACGTTTTTGACTAAAGTCAAAGGTTGAAAAAAAGGCCAGTTTGTTTGTTTGACTATTGCGAACTAATCTCCAAAGTCTTCTTGACTTTTTTTCAGTAAAAGTTATACAAACATTCCTCAACCCTGAAATTGATAGCTCTATTAGCTAATTAAGTACACAAAAGCGCAAGAACACACATTTTCGTCCTTCCCCCTCAGCTGTTTCGCAACGACCGACGACACCGAAGTCGATTTCTTTATGAAATCCAATTTGACACTGAACAAAATTAATTATAGTTTCCCAACAAAATAAACCTCGCCAGCAACCGAAGAAGTAATCCGTTAATGCACTTTTGTGTGTCGTTATTTAAATAGTAATTCCATTATCCCTTGATCCAGGTCCTGGCACGGGCTTCTTAAATTATGACTGTGCGAAAACTTTCCTCATAAATCCTCGCTTCAACTGCTCGACGTGCACATCAGAGACAAGATGGGTTCTACCCGACTCCCGAGGTACAATGCCACTAGTTTCGTCAGCCAAACCAATCAACCACAAATTTTTCAAGCTTCTCTCTTTTAAGCAAGAAATTCAGGATTTATATTGATTTTTTTTATGATATTTTTATTTCTGATCGAAAAATATATTTGCCACCCACTTCACCTTGAAGCAGGGGCAAAGTCGTTGTCAGAGTCATCAGGAGTGGTTTTTGCGACAGCACTTTTCCACCTCGTTTATACGATTCTTGATGGATAGCAAGTGTGGAAATCCTTGAACGCAAACAGAGAAGAAGACTGATGTGTGTTCAGCGTTTCCCACCTGGTGATATCCTTCCACTCATCAGACAGTTTATTCGTTCGAGCTGTTTCGAGTGCGAGACTCACAGGAAACATAATTCAGCAAATTAGGTTAATCAAACCCATACCCATAGCCCTAGCTATTCTTTTGTTCTTTTTTGTTATTTTTTCTTTGCGAAGGGAGAGAAAATCTTATAGCTCTGGTGCCGCCAGTTGAAATAGGTTTACACACTGCTATTGTTGTCTCCTTTTGTCCTTAAACATACAGGCGACATGACGACGACGAGGTACGGTGGCACTGTGGCAGTCAGCAGACGTCATGGTAAAGCTAGTGGAAGAAAATCGATAAAGTCAATATGGCGGAATGGTGTAGAATTGATAGGTGCTCTCTTTTGGTTTGACGTAAAGAGAGAGGAGTCTTTTTGGAAAATCTTTCATTCGGAAAATTGCTTCTTTATCTAAATATGATTGTGTGTGTGATCGCTTGCTGCTGCCTGCTTTAATCATGTCTCATGCGAAATGGGTTAATGTTTACATGGTAACTGAATTAAATGCATGAGAGGGTTTTGTGGGACTTGTTTGGGACTGAGGATATGTGCGTTGTACCTTTTTTTTTTTGAGAATTGAGGAAAGTTTATTTAGAAATAGAACATCGGAGAAGCAAAGTTGCGTTAGCTAATATCAAACTAAAAACGGGGACAAAATTTACTTAAACCGCATCAAAGGCTGAAGAAAAATTTGGGAGGATTAAAATTATCAAAGGCCTTAGGTCGTCGGTAAATTCAAGGAACCCTTGGTCGCATAGCATTCTACCATACCAACAATACAAGTGATGTGCCGAACCCTGAATTTGGTAAACCTAGTTAACTAGAGTTGGTTTTTATGTAAACCGGGTTTGCAATTCGGTGCGCCAGCACTTAAAAATTGGAAGAAGTGAGGGTTTTAATTCGTCAAAATCTTTGCCATCCACTGATGAAATTTGACAGTTACTGGCTCAATACAGAGATAAGATACGAATCTAGGTCGCCAGAAGGATATTTCGTTCTAAATGTTAAATTTGACAATTTGTTAAATCAGAAACAAGCTAACTAGTTCTCTTATTAAATCGATTCCCGAGCTGGCAAAAAGAGTTGACTCGTTCAATTCAAGTTGGCAATCCTATGTAGCTAACTCGAGTTGAAGAAATTAAATAAGCCGATTAAAATCGAGTTACTGCTAACTAGAGTAAGGCCTTACTCGAATTTCGTCGAATACGCGAACCCAGCTGACCCACAACTTAACAAAATCATGATTGCATTCGACGCTGGCACCTGGGAACGATCGTTTTGTGATCAAGCTAGATGGATGGCCTCCCAATACGTTACTTTTCTTATTACAGGTGACTAATTAGCGCTAGCAGCGACCATGTTCTTTGAAGCTTCCATATAATGGATTCGTGGTTTATATTTACCTATAGTTTGTCTGATTCTTGACCTATGATGAATAAGGATGTCCTTGGCCAACTTTTGCGTGTTCTTTTCAAAAGTTCGTACTAGGCATCTGTAGATCCATCAACGATGAGATGTTAAAGCTGATTAATAGGTTTTACTTTTTTGCTGACTGGAAAGCTTCGAGCATATTTTGGATGTGTTTTTAACAAAATCATGACTACTCTACATCTTCTAGCTCTGGTGTGTCAGTTTTATGCCAATACATCGGTTCGCTGATATTCAACTCTGGTTCTGAAGTAGGAATCAACTTTTCAATTTAGATAAGGTTAGGTTGAGGGGCTGACAGTTGATATCGTTACCGTCACACTTAGATCAATACAGATCCATTGTGATACAAGTACCTGAAGAAATAATTGCCGAGCAATTTCTTCCTTTGGTAGGAGAGTGTGGGGCAGTGACATAGAAAGTGTGAAGTGTCTTCATGCACCTCTTCGTCACCGCATCCTCTGCATAGATCATCTGAACCGATCCTCATATTTTGCTTATGATATCCTAACAGATTATGCCCGGTGATTATACTTACAATAGATCGAAGCGATCTCTTGCTTAATTGTATAATTTTTTCCGTTCTTTGCTTGTTAAAACAGGGCCAGATCTTTCTTGTAGTGCCGCAGGTGTCAAGAAGATTCCAGCTTTCATCGGCCGTAACGCAGTAATTCTATTTGAAATTTTCTGCTTTAAGTGACAGGGTGGAGTGCTGACGAGTTGAGCTTGGCTTACGTCAAGTATTGATCCTAATCTTGCTAATTCATCGGATATCTCGTTGCCTGGTATATAGCTGTAGCCTGGGACCCAGCAGAGTCTAATGTTATGCTGTGCGCCAAGAACCTCAAGCTCTTCGCAGCAGCATGAAACAAACTTTGATTTTACCTCAATTGCAGTAGTCCCTTTTAATGCCGCTTGGCTATCAATGTAAAAGGTGATATCAGCCCGTGGGATCGCCATAATTAATACCTGTTTAACAGCTGTTGTCACTGCTAGTACCTCCGCTTGGAAGACACTACTGTAGTCTGGAAGCCCAAGCGAGGCGGTTAACTTGAGAGATTTAGAATAGAAGCACTGACGACTCATTGGAGTATGGTATGTTATCTATCCATTCCTTTCTGGGATGGCAGCCTGGCATGGTTTATGAAAATCAAGTTCGGGTATTTTAAAGTCTGTTGTAGTACTATGACCCATAACTCTATGAAGGATCTGAGCATGTCATATGGAACTGTTTTTCCAGGCTTTAGTCTGACTGAGTCGCAAGGCACTTTTAGCTGCAGATTCTTGAACAAAGAGATGTAGGGGTTTTAAATTGAGGACAACTTCCAGTCCCGCAGTTGGGGTGGATCTCATTGCCCCTGTAATGCATGTGCACGCAAGCATTTGTACTTTTGTCAAAGTTTTGAGATTCGTGCTCTTTTCTAAAGCATTCCACCAAACCAGATTACCATAGGTTAGTATTGGTCTAATTGTTGCCGAAAATTCTGTTGCAGGAGTAAAAGGCGATCGACGCCTTTTTGTATATATCTCTGGTGTTATCGCTTTAATCAGCCGTAAAAGCTATAGAGACACATTCTACCAGTCCAAAATGGAGAAGGTATTTCAACCAGCTGATAGCTGAGCATTAAAAAGGTCTTTAAGGTCCGCACAATACCACAGAAATACAAATTTGAGTGAAGAGCAGCAAGTGTTCGGGAAGCTTGATTTACCTTTATACTAAGGGAGCTGGTATCTCACGAGAAGTGGCAGTAATTATCTAGGTATCGAAAATCAATCGCTTGACTATCAGTTGACGTTTGAGAAGCAATTTTCAGGATGAAGAAGCAAAAGCCTGTGTGTCTATGACCACAACATTTGCAACCTACTTTCTCCATATAATTGTCTAATAAAACACATATACAACGACTTTCTATAACATTTCATGTACATAACTTTATCGAGACAAAATCTTCTTTCATAAAGTTTCCATAATTTGGAACTTTTTCAACTTAATTTTGCATGTATACTCCCAGTTCTTTAATAAATAATATTCCAATAACCCATTTATCCTCAAATAAACGTCCCCTGTCCCTTGTTCCTTTATTCAAATAGACAGAAAAGCTGTTACGAAACATGAACAACTGATGTTCACGAAATTAAACAGTGGACGAAAAAAATTGGCATCAGAAAAAAAGGTTCCAAGTTCTAATAACTTTGCAGCCAACACCAATGCCTTCGTTCTCATAAATAACCTTAAATTGCTTTCATCGTTAAAACTCTTGTCCATGTTCCGGCAATTTGAAGTACGTTAAACCCAATATCGAGACACGGAAGGGGAGCCCAATCCCATAACCTAACTTTTCTGTTTTTTGGCTTTTGTTCAAACAAAAATAAATTTGAATACATGCACGTTTTTTGCTTTAGATAAATGGCTTTATTACTCTATGGTCTCATTCCTTACCATTGAAGGCATTTCGGTTTTCCTGAATGACCTTTGAGAAATTCTTTCTCAACAAGGGACAAAAAAGGCTTAAAAATAGATAATATTAGCTAGAAGGGAGAGATATATTATTGACCAGCGATTTGTCTATAGTCAACCACGCCTAGACCATCCAAGAAAGAATCAATGGAAAAGGGCATCATTCATGTTTGAAAATTGTGACAGTCGATGTTGAGATATGAAAATGGAAATAAATTAATTTGTTCGTTTTTGAGATAAATGAGTTACAGCTTTTCAGATCAAAAAGTGTCCCTAATTCACTAAGCATGAGGACATGCAACGTTAAATTTAACTCAAATAATAATGTTAAAGCTTCACAAAAAGGCCGACTTGGTCCTTCAACGAAATTTTTGACATTACACCTACGAAATGTCGCAGTCGCTATTCAAGGCCGTTAAGCGGATAATACCTTCTAAACATTTTTCCTTTTCAAAGTTTTTTTTTGGGTTGTTAGAAATCTAAGCAGACGATTTGCGAAATTTCTCAAAAATCTGCGAAAATTTAAGTACATAATTTTTATGTCACAAAAACGCTATGTTGACACTTCACAAAAAGGCTGAATTGGTCCTTCAACGAAATTTTTGACACTACACCTAGGAAATTTCGCAGTCGCTATTCAAGGCCGTTAAGCGGATAATACCTTCTAAACATTTTTCCTTTTCAAAGTTTTTTTTGGGTTGCTAGAAACCTTAGCAGACGATTTGCGAAATTTCTCAAAAATCTGCGAAAATGTAATTACATAATTTTTATGTCACAAAAAACGCTATGTTGACACTTTGCAAAATCAGGAACGTTAATCAAATAACTAGCCCTAAAAACTGGTGTTGCGCACTCACTTGCAAACACACATTTTGCAAAAACAAAAATCAAATTACTTTCGGTTTTTCTCTTACCTCAATTTTGCAAATATTTGATACTTTTGCGGTTCCTGTACTTAAGTTTAAAAAGTCAATCAATATTCTAATTTCCCATCCAGTCTCGTAAATTTTACAAATTTTCGTTTTATGTTTCACAAAGCCATCTCCCTGTCTACCGCAACCATGCAAAGCCCCCATATTGATAAAAACAAATTATGTACAATACCAGCAATGAAGCCCCACACATCAAACCACAATAAGTTCCTTAACCTTTCCAACTCGATTACGTCAGACGATACAACGAAAACAACGACGAACATATGGTTTGCGAGGCTTAGCCAAAAGTGTTCTTTGCACTCACTGCTTAAGCTCGTGTTGTAGTCATCGTACAGTCAGTAAGTACCCCCATGTCTTCTTTCACGCTTGTCTGTCGTCGTCTATGCCATTTATATATGCCGGCAGAAAATTTGAACGTGCTGTGCATTTGCAATTGAGCTCCCAGGAAGTTCTTCCCGTATCGAATAAATTTACTTCCATTTTTTCAATTTTCCCATAGTTGCCCATAAGGTTCCATGGATGCCTCTGCCAACAGTGGTGAAACGACGACGTTAACTTACAACCGAAGCAAAGATAGTTCTCTACACGAAAAATGGGAATCGTCAGTTTTTTGGACTAAATCCAAATTTCTTGATGAGCTTTTTTTAGGTTCCTCCTTTTTCAACTGAAAGACTTTTTTTTTGTTGAGGGAGTTGTAATGGCAACGCTCATTTCATTCCCCAACTGAAATTGAATGGAATCGAAATTGCTTTGCTATTTTCGAAGATGAATTGGTCAATTCAGTTCGAACCAGTTTAGACTGAAACCATATTGCCGAAACTCTGTCTTTGAATGCATCTGAAATTACATTTGGGATTCAGCTGAGTTGTCGCATGTGTTCCGCAATTATGGCTATGATACAAAACTATTGAATTGATGACTTGATTATATTTGACATTTTGTTGAAGTTACATTTTTTGTTGAAAGGGCAAACTCAATCACAGACACACACTAACGAATGTAGAGAGAAGTTAATTGGACGGTTAATGGCTCTTGATGACAACTACACTACTCTAAAGCTGCAACGAACCAGTTCGATTTTCTTTGATTGAGCTCAATCGGGTTTCATTCAGCTTTGGTGTTGCTCAGCAGATAACAAAGAAGACAACAGAAGTTATGGTTTTGTTTGATTTGTCCTTTTGATAATAGAGATGTTTGTTTATTTTAACTTGTTGAGGTTGAAAAGTTTCGATTTCGTTTTGTTTACCAAATTATCAGAAGCAGTACCTAAGCTAGATTGATGTCAATCGGTTCTTTATTTTGGCGTTGATGAAGTGTGATTGATTGAATTGAAATACAATATCGTTTAGTATTTCAAGGGAAGAAGTGGTTAATGGGCCTTGAGTTGGTTCGTTAGTAATATTTGACATTTTTGTGGTTTCGGACGGGATTCTTACGATAATTCTTTTTTAAGAACGCAAATAAATTAGATTAGTTCGGTTCAGCTAAAGATTGATCCTCATTAAACAATTCAAATGTAAGAGTAAATTTTTTTTATAATTATTGCACTCAATCTTGTGAACAGAAGAAGTATCGAAAAGTCGTGAATTCATGGTGTTAGTGCCGAGATATTTCCCCTATTGGCGCTGACAATCAATGTTACGAAATCGATGTCAAAGTGCACAACATGAACTATCAATAATTATTTAACAAAGTGTGTTATTACACTCAGACGTTTTTAGGAAGACGCAAATAAGTGCGAAAGAGAAAGTAGGTGAAATAGTAATACTTTAAAAAATCTCCACCCCCACAATTGTGGGTTCAAGATTTTCGGATGTTTTTTGACGTTTGTTATTCTCGTCTTTCTTTGTTTTTTGGAGTTGCTTTATTTCTATTTCAAGTGTGCTTCAGTAAACAACGAATATGCCGCCGGAAAATTTCAAATGGAATAAAAAATTCAGTTTTCTTTAATAATTTTCACTCATTGACATTTGACTTTGTGTGAGAACAAAACAATGAAAGAGAAGTTTCAAAAACAGTCAACCGAAAAACATCCGAGTGTAATAATGTGAGATTGACGGAATAAGTGTTCAAAAGAAAATCTACGAAACACGCAGCATGAAAAAAGTCTGGGTGTAATAACACACAAAAATTACACAAATTTAATATTCCATGCCCTTGCGTGAGTCCATCATTGTCTCATTGTGTTCCGCAGCTGTGTAGTTCACTAATGCCAATTATGACTGAATTACGACGCCATTTGTATTAATTCTAACATCTTCCGATATAGTGACAAATGAAGCGCCCTCTTTTAGGATTTACAGAATTTTTACTGAAATCTCCTGTTTCCGTTTTTTGAATTTCGGTTTCGATGTTCTATTTGCGGATTTCCTGTTTTTTTTCGATTTCTCGTACATTTGTAAAATGAGTGTTACTTCCGTCTGAAAATATCTGAGTAACGTGGTTAAAGAAGATTTATTTCACAAATTAAGTTTTAAATTCAAGACCAAGGACTTTTTTGTCCTTATATTAATATTAAGAAGAAGCAAATTTATTTGAACATTGGCGTGTGATTATTTCGGAAATTATTGATTTAACCGAAATATATTAAGGGCCATTTTCTTCACTACAAGTTGAACTCAACTTTAGGATTTTTATTCTCAACTTGTGATTTTGGTTTTCTTCACTCACATTTGACAGTTTCAACTTTCGATTCTCAACTCTCATGTTAATCAAGTTCCGAAAAAAGTAGAAGTTGAGAGGAAATGCAAACTTGACAGTATTATGTGTCAAGGGTCGGGCGCGAAAAAAAGGGACGACCACTCAGGGCCATCCATTAGTTTGTCTTCGGTCTACGAGCAGACAGTCTGGAGCGTACGCTAGACACAACCCCAGCCGATATCGTCGGAAGTATTTGATTTTGCCAAGCGTCGTGATTTCATATTCATTAACGTTGCTTGTCACTTGACCTTCCGTTGGGTTGTCTTGTCGTCGTTGTTGTTCAATACAAATGTCCATGCCCGAAATTGTTGGGTGTTTGGGGTTGCGATTGGGGGATTTTCGATTTTCCTCGCGGTCAAATAAGTTTCACACACGAAATATTTGAAATACAAAATCAATTCAATAAATTTTTTGGGGGGTTTTCTGAACGGCGAATCAGAAATAAAATAATTTTTCACGCACGACGGTAAAATCTATGTACATCAAACAATTGATTTGACATCAAAATCAAATCTAAGGTCTAAACAAACGAATTTTTCAAAAATATCCCAGGGAAATTTTGAAAAAAAAAATGAGAGAATCCAAGTTTTGAACTTCAACTCTCAAGTTGAGATTTAAAGTAGTGACAAAAAACGATTTTCAACTTGTCCCTCAACTCTCAAGTTTTTCTCAACTCTAGAGTTCGCCAACTTGAGAGTTTCCTAAAAGTTGAGCAATAGTGAAGAAAATGGTTCTTAGAGAGTCATGAATGTCGGTATATTGAATGAAAATATGAAACATGTTGTTTGACATTTAGCTGCACTAAAAACACACATTACGTTAAAAAAAAGTCTAAATCACCCAAAGTTAAAAAGCTATCAAAGAATATAGAGATCTAGCAGCCATATAAACACATATTCCACAGGTTAATGAACCCATAGAATAAAAGTTATTCCATAGGTTAAAAAATAATTCGTTGCCGGAATAGTAAAGTGACGTTTACCAAAGAATTGGCTTGGGGTTATTTTTTGTAATGATACTTGACAACCGATTTGTTGTTGTCTTTGCTATGCACATGGAAATCGATTGTAGCGCCGCCGCCGATTGTAGCTACTTAACTGACAGAAGCAGTTTAAAAAAAGTGGTTCCTCTGAAGAATATTCGAATATCATGCGACGCAAGCTGTAGGCTCCGAAAATTCGAATAAACATTTTGTTGTTTGAAGAAAGAATCGACTTTGATTGTGTAATGTTGTTTAAGTCTAACATTGTAGTCATTGTAAAATGTTGTCCTAAAGCTGTGAACAAAAATGAGTCTTCATTTTCTGATAAGCAAACATAACCTACCTTCTAGCTGTTGAAATGTCGTGATTCCCTCCCACGATATCCTTTATATCCACTTTCACGCGCTTTCCCTTAGGGACCGTTATCTTCCACCTGCACAAGAGGAATATTGCTATTTGCCTTGGTGTAATATTCAGGCTCAGCACACCACTATCGCCGGAAACATCTTTGAAACAGGCTTCATGTATTCGTTCGTATTTTATTTTGAATCCGTAAAACTTTGAATTCGCCCGCCTTAAAGCTGAAAAATCGAATAAACACTTCATTAAAATCGACTTCCACAGCCGTTGGATATGTCTGATTTCCATAAACAAGCGCCAGTTCTTCTTCAATCCTCTGCGAGTCACCCTGTAAAATTTGATAGATCCTCATATGATCGGAATTATTCATTTGCCGCATCAAACGGCAAATCAATGTCCATAAATGTCATATTGAAACGAGAACAAGTCGACAGCTTAACGACATATTCACAAATCGAATTCGCCGGATATCCGCCCAGTGCTGGATAGTCCGCCGTATGTCCGTATGTAATAAGATTGTCGAACTGTGTGAATTTTCCACCACAATTCGAGAGCGAAACATTAGCCTTGAATCCGTTTCGTGGCTCAGCGATGTCAGTGACATACCGCAAGTAGAGAATATTGCCCGATGAGCGAATTGTTACCGTTTTTGCATAGTATTTGCCCAATAGTCTTGCCATTTCAGTTGCTCCATCACGAAATTCAACAAACTCCTTGGAACACTGCCGGACATTCATGTCGAAAGTGACTATAAACTCAACTTGCACAGTCTCACCAGGTGGCGCTATTACGATCCAAATGCATTTCGTATGTGGATCGGGAACATTCGTATAATTGGGCGAATTGATAATTTGAGATTTTGAATAACATGTCAGTCGAACTTCTCCATTGCACGGGCTGTACTCGCGGTATGTCAAGTTCAACGAGGAAATATCATAAAGCAAGAAGAGACTCTGGTCTGAGAATATATCTTACTGTTGCACGATTGCTTAAAGACATGATTGTTCCGTTTATTTCGCTTTTCGAACAAATTCGCCCTGGAGACAGAATTGGAGCCTTTTCCATAATACCGTCACGAATCAATGCATAGTCATCGGTCACGTTTTGAGCCTTGTTCTCGGCAAATTTGAATATAAATTGAATTTTTCTTCCTGTTCCAACTACAATGTGCCATGTACAGTTTTGTTAGTAAAAATCAATCCCTGGACTGATGACATCTTTGTCCAGTATTCTGCCAGTCGAACCTGTCAAATTACCACCACAAGTTGTGTAATACTTTCGACGTAAAACCGGTCTTGTTGACAGATCCATCGGTTATAAGTTCCAGTTTAAGATTCGGTGTTCCATGGATCTTAGCGACTGGCTTATGTCCCTTGGGAGGACTGTCACATATTTTAAGCTCCTCATGCCAATTGTATAAATTGTTCGAGCTGAATACTTTCAGGTGATCAGCATAGCAATCGTTGAGTACCTCAAGGCGGACTTCATATAGTTCGACAACAGCATGTTTTGTGGGATGGTCGGATTTGATAAACCATTGGCAGTTTAGGTTATTCCTTCGCTAAACCACCATCAACGGTTGAGTAAGTTATTAAACGTCAGTTTAAAGAAATTCTATTTTATTAATAGCATTTTCCACTTAGTTTACAGAACAAGGGTTAAGCCATCACTATTCTGAGTATATTAATTTGGCTTTGAGTACATTCCCAAAGCAAACTAATATAAACCGATTCGAAAATTCATCCACTCCCTAGACCTTTTGCTGTTTATTCTTTCAATTTCTTCTTTTTGTATAAAAAATAACAAATTGTGTGTCCCTCATTGACCTCAAAAAACTTCAATATCTGACTTTATGATGTCGTAGCTCGTAGGCCGACATCCTTTTGCAAACAATTTTACGACGCATTATATTTTACGATAAGGATGACCAACTTTTTTGTCTGCTTAAAAAAAATTTCGCTAATAAACAAGAGACAAAAACTATGACTTCTTGAACTGTAAGTTTGTTGTTTTAAGTTGACGTTAAAATACAAAATTTGTTCTGCTTTCTGGTTTGAGTCTCGGCTATAAAATAAATCTAAGCTGGCAATGTTGTTGTTATTCGATGTTATTGCTGTTTCTTAATTTTGCTGCGGCTGAAAAAAAACACACACACATCACAACACCGTTAAAAGTTCTCTCATTTGCACGATTCGTCATCAGTCATCACTCTAATACTACGACTACACTACTCACCCTTTATTTTTGTTTGCTTATGACATCAAAAAGTACTAACAAAAATCCTCACTAATTCAATGGCGACACAGGCTTAGATTACGGCCTTCCACTTCCGCTTTAACCAACAACCAGCGGTGGTCGTAAAACACAAAAATAAACTCGTACACCTCTGCCTCGTATACAAACAAAACAACATTTTTTGTCTCATAAATTTTATTATGACCCCACACCTCTATATGCGATGACAACAACGACAAATTATTATCCTTGCTGCGAGGATGGCGCCTAATTTTATGATTCTTTTTTGTTTTTTCTTCCCTTTTCATTTGGTTTCTGTCTTACTTCTTTCTTGTTTTCTACAAATCAAATGTGGGTTTCTCTTAACCCCACTAACCACTTACACACTCTCACACGATACCTATGACATTTTATGTTTGCTTCCTTTCTTTTGCTATAACTTCTTCTTCTTCTAATTCTTGGACTCTTAAGTCTTGTATAAATTTGTTTTTTTTTTTTTTTTTGAAAAAATAACATTTTAGATTTTAGTGAAGAGAATTAAGAAACTAGTTTTTAGATTTTTCGAATATTAAAAAAGAAAATATATTATTTTGTTTTTGGAAAGATCCTTTGCTTGCATGTTTATAGTATTTATTTCAGAGATCGGGACAAAACTGGTAAGACACTACTGAACACTAAGATGCCATCAGCACCAGCACACACTGCCGAGGAGGCACGTTTACTTGGGTAAGATATAGGCGGTTCTTTTTTTTTACAATTTCTGTGTTGTGTCGATGTTCTTCCCTTAAAATGTTTAAAGTCCTTGAAAAAAAAAGCGATGAGATACCAACATTTTTGTGTGTTTTATTTTCATATTTAACTTGAGAAAAACAAAAAAAAACTTATGCAAAAGTTTGTTGAGGTGAAAACTTTTACCCAGTATCTACTTACTATCTCAAAATCCCCCCTCTACCCTCTTCCCCATATCCCCACCCACTTCGAAACTGCATTGACATAGAAAAAACAAAAAAAAACTTTTAATTTATTTCGATGTGCGGTGAAGTGCCACAGGAGAGCATTGTTTGTCCTTAACTTTTTCATTTTATAATTTTTTTCTATTTTCTTCCACTCCACTTCACTGCACTGAGTTAGAAAGTAACAAGCCACTGTAGCTGTAGCTGCACTCTAAGCGCATGAAAAAAATAAGTAAAAATAAAACCTAGGCAGTAAATTTGTAAACACGCGTTTTAAAACATCAACAAAACTCTGAAGAAGTAATGGAATGGAACAAAAAGTAACTAGAACTACTCAAGTTCCTTTCTATCTGATGCAATCGAAGAATTTATTGGTTTTCAAGCTTAAAGAGAATTATGTGCGTGTTGAGTACAAAAAAACAAGACTTTAATTTATTTGTTTTGCGTTTTTACTGGAGTTAAGTTTGTGTCTTTCAAAATATATAAAAATTATCACAAAACCACACACGCACCCCCTTCCCATACAAAAAGAAATCAGAAATAAAGGGGGTGTGTCAGTTTCTATGTTCCATTTCTATATTGTGGTTGTAAATTTGTTATGTTTTTGTCTTTTTTCTAATCTTTGAATTTTTTTGTCTATAGCACAATGCCAGTTGATCCAATGGATGATATTGAATTACGTTCGGTTCACTTGCAATTCGATAATCGTGAAACCATCGTTGACCGTTGCGAGCACAAACTCGTGCCCACGGACAAAGGTGACATTCATGTGGCAATACTAGGTGATCAAAGGAAGTCGGCCATATTGACCTATCATGATTTAGGATTGAATTGTAAGTTAAAAATGATTATAGATAACTGTGGTCACTCTTGTTTATTTTTATAGATGCAACGAGTTTCTCTGGATTTTTTAACTATCCTGACATGCGGGAGATGATGAACCACTTTTGTGTGTATCATGTAACTGCACCAGGTCAAGAAGATGGTGCACCAACTCTGCCAATAGAGTAAGTTAAATAACAAACAAACATAGTGAGTAGAGCTTATAGTATAGAGGAGACTAAGGAGAAGCGCTCAGAGTTCTTTAAAACTACTAAATGACCAACTTGGTTTGGAAGACAAAGATGCTTATCGACGTTACTTGAGGATGAATGAAGAGTGTTTTGTGGAGCTGCTTAGAGCTGAAATTACAAAGCATGACACGTGTATGCGTTTTGGTAGGCAATAATCGTGTTGATAGTGGTGTGTACTTTGAAAAGCTTAATTTAAGCCTCATTCCGGCTGTCAAATCATTGTAGTGTCTTCCAAGCGGAAATTTAAGCGATCAAAGAAGTTCTATTCTGGTTCAGAGAAAACGTGATATCAACTTCTGATATCCGCTCCTTCTTTGAGAGTGAGGTTGCAATAAATTCTCAGGACGGTATCTCGACTATTCTGTTCAGGCAATCGACTTGATTGGGCAATAAACACCTTTGAGCCATCAAAATCACCAGATTTTGATGGCATTTTTCCTGCTCAACTGCAGAGAGGGTTAGAAGTTTTGATGCCCCACCTTTTTAGCTTGCTTCAGAGCAGGATAACACTTGGACACGTATCAAGTCTGTGGAGTAGGCTAAAGTTATCTCTATTCCCAAAACAGGCAAAAAAGATACTACCCATCCAAAAAATTGTGGAGAAATTTATTAATAACTTCATAAGATCAGAAGTTCTAGTTAATATGCCTTTTAACCATCGCCAACACGCTTACAGGTCGGGTAGATCCACAGCCCTTTTCGAAATAACAAACACTATCCAAAAAGGCAAAAAAAAAAAAAAACAGCTTTATGTGCATTTCTCGAGATTTCACACCTCATGTGCTGCTGTGTCTAGAGCGTTGGAAAGAAAATGTGTTCCCATCACAATAACAAGATGGATAAATGAAATGCTAAGCACCAGAACGGTAGAGCTTAAGGCAGATCACAATGTACAAACAATCATCACAACTCGAGGCTGCCCTCAGGGTGGAGTTCTATCACCCCTATTGTGGAGTCTCGTCGTTGAAAGTTTTACGTATCAGGGTATTAGATGTCTCGGTTTTGTTGATGATATAAGCCAGCACAGTAATCAAGTGCGAATAAAACGCTCCAGCTCCAACTCACTTTATCTGCCAAATTCAATTTCTATGGCAATTGTTACACAAAACGTCGCAAAATGAACCTGAGGTTTGCGTCTCGGATTAAGCAAAATAGCAAATACTTCAACCTAAGAAAGTTTATAACACAGATAAGCTCTGATCATTCTTAACGCCATCAGCGCAGACTTCATTTCAATAATTGAAAGTTCTATCGCCGGCACTACTGTCATTTTTTACTGGCCCTTTTATCGACTGCAATCCAAGTTGTTGTTGTTTGTCGAGGGAAATTTTGCTGTGATGGCTACTGAGTAGTGAAAAAACAAGGCTATTGTAATATTTTCTGTTGGGAAGATTGAAGAAACGCTCTGCGATGAAATTCAAAGAGGTTCAACCATTACCAGGAAATGGTGTCTACCAGTAGGCCTTAAAACCAACCCTAATAAGACAACAATTATACCATTTACCAGGAAAAGACTTCTACCACGCATGAAAGAAATAAAAATAGCTGGAGGAAAAATAAAAATACAGAAGGAAGTTCAATATCTAAAGGTAACCCTTGAGCCTTGACAGTAAACTTCTCTGGAACAAACACATCGAAAATACCGTCGGCAAAGTCACTAAAGCGCTCATGATATGCATGGGGCTGCGAGACACATATAACACGACAAATGTATAGGTACCATGATGGAAAGACCCATAATTACGTAAGGTGCTATTGCCTGGTATAAAAGAATCGAACTTTTAACAGCTAGGAAATCACTAGAAAAAGTACAAAGGCTCGTATGCAGTTGATGCAACTGCAGGAGCTATGAGAACTTGCCCTACAGCAGGTATGGAGGCACCTCTACTTTTGACTCCACTCAATATTAATATTGAAAACACTGCTAGGGAAGCCATGATAAGATTTGCCAAGGATGGAACTGGACCTGAACAGAGACAGAGACCTTTTGTCCAAGCTCACAGTTGGTAACTTCCTTGATATTCCGAGAGATGGTATGGTCAAAATTCACAAACTATAACTTTGTGAAAAATTATAAAATACAATTTAGCTGTAAAAAAGAAAGGATAGGTGAAAGTAACACCTGATTATTCAAAGAAAACAACATCAAATGGTACACAGACGGGTCGAGAATAGCTGAAAGTACTGGTGCGGGAGTATATGGGCCCGGAACTGGACTCTCCATCCCAATGGGTCAATCTCCCAGTATCTTTCAAGCTGAGGTCAACGCAACTTACAAATATACAGAACTCAATCTCGAAATGAGTCACCGTAACAAAAATATTGCCATTATGTAGGATAGTCAGGCAGCACTTAAAGCATTAAACTCCTACACGTTTAACTCAAAACACGTTATGGAGTACATAGGCACATTACATTAAAGTAACTTTTCATTGGGTACTTTAAAAATTAAGTAGGGGTTCAGGGCAATGAGTAGGCCGATGTATTGTCAAAGCCAGGTGCGATGGTTCCGCTAGTAGGACCGGAACCCTACTGCGGAATAGGGGGAAACATCATTAGCAGTAAAATGAAAACAGAAGAGGAAACCAGGAGAAGAAACAACTGGACACAACTGCCCGGACTGAGACAGGCGAAGATGTTTCTGGTCGACTACAATCAAAAACGCTTTTTTACCTGCATCAGCCTAGGCAGGAATAAACTCAGGATAACTACTGATTTTCTCTCGGGTCATTATAAATTTAAAACTAGTACAAAGTCCAACATGCAGATTCTGTAACAAAGCAGAACTAAATTCCGTAGGGGTATCAGGTTAGAGGAGGAGCTGTAGTTTAGGTATTAACTCATCAGCTAACTAAGGACTTGTCGATCATCTCTTATGGAGATAAAAAAATAAATAGAGTGGCGCGACAGCTCTTGAAGAGCCAAGGCCTAAGTGGCTTACTCTCATCAACAATTCTCTGAGTGCGTGTGAAGAATTGAGGGGACCTATAATTTAAGGCCGATTCCGAACGGCAAAGTTGAGAAGCACTTTTTCATGACAGATTGATACTCTTGAAAGATTTGTCAGGTCTTCGCAAGAGGCAGCGGCGCCCGAGAAAGATGAAATAAAAACTTGGCCTGAGTAGGACTCGAACCAACGACGTTCTGCTTAGCAGCCAACGCACTTACCAACTAAGCTAAGGGCAACTGCCAACTAAGCTAAGGGCAACTGCCAACTAAGCTCTTATGGAGATGGCCCAGCCATTTTACATTCACCTCTATTGGGTCGCTGTCCAGCGAGACATCACAGGAAAATTTAGAGCTGATGAACTCGCTAAAAATGTAACCGTCAAACCTATCTCGCTAGAAGAAGAAATGATAGGTACATATACCGATTGCTACATGTAAAAAAGAAACTGCCTCAACGACAGCAGGCTCTAGGCGGTATAATTTACCAACATGCGCAGCAACCAAACTCTTTTGGCCGTCACTTAACCTAAAGCGCTCTAAAGACTTGTTATCTCAAGCAGATCTTATATTAGCTCCCTAATAGGCGTTCTATCGGTTCACTGTCTGATAGGCAGACACGCAATACACGCAGAAGTTGTATAGATGAAGAAGAGGAGAAAACAATCTCTCGCCTTCTCTGTACATGCTCTGCTCTTTCCCTAAGACGCAAACTTCACCTGGAAGAATTGTTCTGCTAAGCAGAATGTCGTGGGTTCGAGTCCTACTCGTGCAAATAAAGTTTTTTTTCATCTTTCAATGGAACTGCCTCTTGCGAAGAACTGACAAAACTTCCAAGAGTATCAATCTGTCATGAAAAAGTGCTTCTCAACTTAGCCGTTCGGAATTGGCGTTAAAGTGTTGATAAGAGTAAGCCACTTAGGCCTTGGCTCTTCAAGACTTGTCGCGCCACTCTATTTATTTTTTTAATAGGCGTCCTAACAGTTCAATGACTGATAGGCAGACACGCAATACACGTAGAAGCTGAATGTATGTGTAACGCATTCGCATAACAGCTCATGTCAAGACGATCGTAATAACCTTAATAAAAAGCTGCAAATCTTAAAAGAATACGTAAAAGTAGTTGACGTTGTTTTTTGAAATTGTAAAACTTACGTTGAGACTAAAAGCAGTTCGACTCCTTCATTACAAAAACAAAACAAATGTTTGATAAATATTTTGACAAAAATAAATTTTTAAACTTATTTTCTCCGCCCACAGCTATGTCTATCCAACCATGGACGAATTAGCTGCCCAATTGCTCTTTGTGATGTCACACTTCAATTTGAAAATCATCATTGGATTTGGTGTTGGTGCCGGTGCTAATGTTCTAGCTCGTTTTGCATTTCAACATCCCCAAAAAGTAGCCGGACTCTGTCTGATCAATTGTGTATCCACCACCCCCGGCTGGATTGAATGGGGCTACCAGAGTTTCAATGCACGTTTCTTGCGCACGAAAGGCATGACCCAAGGTGTTGTTGACTATTTGATGTGGCATCATTTCGGACGCAATCTCGAAGAACGTAATCATGATTTGGTACAAATGTACAAGCATCATTTCGAGAACAATGTCAATCCGACCAACTTGGCAATGTTCATTAATTCGTACATTAGTCGCAATGATTTGAACATCACTCGTTCGCCACCACCAACTCCCGGCCAGCAGGCAGTCATAACTTCTCTTAAAATGACCGTCTTGAATATTACTGGATCTTTGTCGCCCCATGTTGATGACACCATCACTCTGAATACACGTCTGGACCCTGCTAGTTCAACATGGATGAAGGTAAAAATATTACATAGTGTCCGACTGAGCCGAAGCCGAATATTAGGCTAACAGAAAACCTTCGGCCGAAGCCGAAGGATTTGTAAAGCGAAGAATTTCGAATTTCGAATAAAATAAAAGTACAAACGATGTGACAAAATGTGTATTAGGGTGGATCGTTTTGGTATGAATTTTTTTTTCTTTATCAAAGAAATTAAATTGGCCACGGTCCAAAAGTTGTATTCATGGATGCATAAAAAGAATCCAAAATATTTTTCAAATTGAACAATTTTTAATACTGCCCCAAGTCAATTGAAATTTGAAAATTTATTGCATACAAAAGTTTTTTTTCAGCTTATTTGAATTTATTTGAATATTTTTCCGTTAAAAATTGCAAACGATCACTTAACTGGTGATTTCTCGTTTGAAAAAATTCAAATAAACCATAGTTCCCATGGATTTTATTGTTTAAAATAGCCGATAAATTTCTTCATTCTGGTAAATGTGTTGTATTGTGTTGTGCTTTTGTTTCAGAGTAAGAAAATGTCTGTGCCTACTCTCCGTAGTGATTTAGCTTGTCCCATTTTTGGAAACGGTCAAGATTTAAGAAGCTGTATGTTGCCGACTAAGGAGGACATATTAAGATGTTACTTGTGGATAAGTCGCAATAAGCCAATACAGTTTAAACATTTGGCTACCGACACTCGCGAGGAAATTTGCGAAAAGTGTTGAAGATCTGGCAGACAGCATCCATTCCTACCATAAAGCGACGTTCAGTTGTAAGAAAGATCAAACAGTATTATGAAAATTACTAAAGCCTTATAAATCAAGAAAAGACTTGGATTCATATAAGCAGCGCATTCAGTTTTTAAAAGACGAAACTCAATCTTTATTTGATATATCTGCTTGCAAGTGCGATAACTTTAATTTGTGTAGATGCGAGAAAAAACTTAAGGTCCCATTATTGGAGAGGCCTTTTTTAATTGACCAACGAATAAACCGGAAAACGGCTATTGGCGGCATAGACTTCAAAACATCCAATAAAAACAACAGGAAACTGACACGAAAAAGAAATCATGAAAGCAGACAACAAAAACACCTGAATGAACTTCAACCTCAGTCATCTAACAATATGGCGATTTCCTCCGAAGAAGAACCAGAGCTTCAAACTGAAGAAGAGATTTAATTAGAGATGGAGCCATCAACTTCGTTGGAAGCAGCAGCATTGCTTGAAAAAAAGTCTTCAAAGAAAGTTTTAAAATCGTCGATGCCTTCTGTCGGTCATGTTGTCGATAGATATGGAATTTCAGACAGGGCTGCAGCAGTAAGTAAACACCAAAAAAAAAGATAAAGTCTTTAGTTTTTTTAAATTTTCTAATAAAAAAAAAAAAAAAATTGAAAAAAATAAAACAAACTTAGTTCCTAGGCCGAAAGGCATTAATTTTAAGATTCATGAATTTCTTAGAGCGCCCGATTAGGGCCAGTAAGTTATATATAAGTAGAATTAATTAGGCTAGTTTCCCATTTTGTCTAGCATGTAAGTAGAGTTAAGATAAATTGAATAAAAAAAAAAAATGAATTTGAGAAAAAAAAAAAAAAAGGGCTGCAGCAGCTATTGTAAGTGCAAGACGTTGGTCTTACCACAAAAGAAGAAACGGATAACATAGTGGATCAAAATAAAATAAGACGAGTTCGTGAAAAAGAAAGGACTCTCCTAGTCAAGAAGCCTTTGATAATCCAAGAAACATTTGGACTATATTTTGATGGAAGGAAGGATAGGACTTTTTCCATGGTTGATTCTTTCAGAAAGAAAACAATTTCCGAGGAGCATATAAGTCGCTTGAAAGAACCAAACTCAGAATATATGGGCCACATTTCCCCATCGAACGGAAAAGCAACCAATGTTAGCAAAAACAAAGACAAAAGTTAGACAAAGATGTGGACTTGGATAAATTAGTTGTTGTTGGATGTGATGGAACCGCTGCACAGTGTGACAAATTGCTGATTTAGCGGGATTTAATTAAAATATTGACATGCACAAAATTAAACAAAAACCGGTTTCTCTCACAGGGCAAACCTCCCACATAATGGATGTATACTTTTTTTTTTGCTGCGGCTTAGTGCTACAACAAAAAATCAACCCAAACTTCAAATTGTGTGTAATTTTTCTTATAAGAAGGTCAATATAGAGTGCAAGTGTTTATATTATTTTTAATTTGTTTGCGTATATTTTATAGCTTTTTTTTGTTTTTTCTCAATAGATAAACTGTCAATTGGTATAAAAATAAGTTTTTTTTATATAACCTAAGCTTAAGTTTAATAAAATGGGTTGATGAAAGTAAAATTAATTGAAAAAGTATGCTTTTTTTGTCTTCATTAGACGAAAAGTATAGTTGTTCAAGTTGGAGACCATGTTTGTTATAAAGCCTTGCATATGTATGACTAAAATGTGTCTCAACTTCTTGCGCACAGGTGCGACACTCATACTAAATTTTTCGTTTCTTAGGATGGCCATCGAAATTATTAAAAGGCAAAATTTGGTCGTTTGCATTTCCAAAGTCAAAATTAAGCGCGTTGATGCTGCTTTTTCTCTTGTTATGGGTTTTTTTTAGCCTCATAATATTTTCTGAGGCTGCAAAAAAGTCAATAAAATTACCTTAAAAACTTTTTTTTTCAAAATTTGATGAGAGATGGGCCAAAAATGGTCTTCATAGAGAGCGCTTCGAAAATTCAAATTTTCTGTGGCTTAATGAAAATCAAATCTTAACACGAAACATTTTGTACCTTTGTACCGAATTCCTTCTTCGTCTAAAGCAGGAAGACCGGGAAAAAGTGAAGAAATCAGGAAGCAATGTCCTTAGGATTAAGCCAACTTGGCTCATGGATGCGGTTTATGAAATGTATCCTTAAAATTGCATATAGACTAGATGTCAAGGTGTGACAGGTTAGAGATCAAGCAAAGCCTGAAAAAAAACTAATTCAAAAAATATTTAGAATACAAACAAACGTTATTGGTAGATATGCCAACTCAATAGTCTGGCAACCCTTATGACGGCAATAGGGCAAGAAGACTTCTTAGAGATAAAGAAAAGACTGCCCAAATAAAACAGAGATTGATAAAGAAATTATCACAAAGTTTTATATCATCCTAGAAACTCTTGGGTCTTGGTTCCCAATTGACACAGATGCCTTTGAGCTAGGCAAAGGATACCAAGGAACTATCCCTTAAAAATGTGCCTTGCATTTTATGCCAGTAAGTGTACATAACGTCTTGGTTTCATGGGAAAAAATAATTTCCATTATTCCATTCCAGTATACTTCCAGTCGGACAACTTTCAAAAGAAACGCAAGAGTCAAGAAACAACGATATTTTCGTTCGTTCGAAGTTATAGGGAACTGCTTACAAAAAAAAATAAGACGTGAAGATACAAGTATTGACCTCTTAAATCGATTACTTATTTCCTCAGATCCATTTCAAGCAACTCTCAGATGCTTTCCGAGAAGAAAAAAAAAGTAATATGGAACATAGAGTCTTGAAACTTTTGGATGTACCAAATAACTAAAAAAACATGGAAAAGCTGTTTTTCACGTGTTCTTTTGTAGTTAGTAGTTTTGTAGTTATATGTTAAAAAACTTTGTTGTATTCCATTCTATGAACAATTTCAATAAATAAAAACCAAAAAACCCGAACGAAAACAGAGCTATTAATTTAATCCCGCTAAATCAGCGATTTGTCACACTGTGCGCTGTAAACACAGGATTCAAAGGTGGTGTAATAAGATGCCTAGAACAACAATTAAAAAGGCCTTTGCAGTGGTTTATCTGCCAACTACACGCAAATGAACTAACATTGCGACACTTGTGCGAGCACCTTGATGGTCCTACGACAGGACCCCGAAACTTTATAGGACCAATCGGAAAAGAGTTGAAAGATTGCGAGACTCTTCCATTAGTCGATTTTTAATCAATTAGTTGTGCTCTACCAGATGTATCGAATGCAAACGATCTAAGCACCGATCAATCATATCTCTTTCAGATTTGTAGCGCTATAAACTCTGGTCATTGCCATGAAAGCCTTTCAAAAAACAACCCATATGGCTTACCACAGCTAATAAAACATTGAGACTGTATGTTTCGAAAAATTCTCCAAGTGATAGTATGTTACATTTGGTTACTTTTATTTTGAAAGTGTATGCTCCGATGTGGTTTTCCATAAAAACAAAACCAGGTTGCATCTATTGATCTATAAACTTGCACAAAAGCATGGTCCTTTCAAAATATATGCCGGCACATTTGAAAGCTATAATAGATCCTGTTATTCAAAGGAATGGTTCTTCATCCAGAAAACATACTCCTTGCGATGTTGGCCGACGAACGAGAACCAATAAAGGTGTTGGCTTTGCGAAGGATTCTGAAGTGTAGAGATTCGTCAAAATCTAGTACAAGATTATTCAAAGTTCCAGAATTTAACTTCAATGCTAAGGACTACCTCGACATCATTGCTTGGAAGGAGTTAAACGTAACCGAATCATCACTGCTGAAGAATATTGAAAGTGATGTCATCAAAGAATGTATCCAATCACCAGAAAAAATTAACTCAGTGTTATTGCCCCTTCTGAAGGACTATCCTTCTGACAATCAAGCTACGGAAAGGTGTTTCAAAACTGTAACCGAAGCCTCTGCTGCTGTATGCGGCTCTACCAGGAGAGATGGGTTTATGAGAACAACATTAGAATCCCGTAAAAGAATGCCTGTTTTGAATTCCAAGAAAGATTATAAATTGGCTTGAATTTATTTCGTTAATCATCAAAAAATTTAATCAAACTTTGAAAAAAAAACAGGAAAATTCAAGACTTTCTTTTTCAACTATTATATTGCAAATAAACAGGAAAATAAAAGGAAATTAATGTTTAAATTTATTTTTTCCATATGATTTTCAGACGTACAAAATGATATTTTTTCGAAATTTCAAATTGCTTGGGGCGGTATAATTTTTTTTTTTTTTCGAAAATGTTAGGTGCACCATATTGTTTGTTATTTATGCCAACAACTTCATATCGATGGCCAATTAAAAAAAAAAAAAAACGATCCACCCTAATGTGTATGACAATTTAAACAAAAATGGAAATTTTTCCGCGCCTACAACGATTTTACCCTAATAAACACAAACTTGTGTGTCCAACAATTTCAAAAATTCAAAAATTTATTTTTTTTCGCCGCCTACTACGATGTTCGGTATTAAGAATGGCTTCGGCCAAAACTTCGGCTTATTTTATACCGAAGCCGAAGGTTTTGCCGAATGTTGTTCTTTTTGTCCGAATTGGACCGAAGCCTAAGCTTCGTCGGACACTAATGTTACATGTCAAGGAAAGTCGTTCTAACCTTTGAAAATGTGTTTCCCTTTTAGATCTCTGATTGTGCAATGGTTCTTGAAGAGCAACCTGGTAAGGTAGCTGAAGCTTTCCGGTTGTTCCTCCAGGGCGAGGGATACGGTAAGTGTTAGAAAGAAAAAATACCAAAAAACCAAAACAAACATACAAATAGTTTTCATCTACAATAAAAAAAAAACAACAAATTACTACTACAACTTCTACAAACTTCACGATAATCAAAGCATCAGAGAATAAAAATATTTATTAATTTTTGCAAACCATTTATCATTCAGATATTTAAAAAAACATTAAGTATATAATAGTGAGAGAGCACACACCCTCGCGCATTCACACACACACAAGAACAACAAATTACAAACTCATTTGATTTTCGTTTCTTTATTTGTGATTTGTGTCGTTTCACATTTTTTTCGTTTTTCTCAATTTTTGGTTTACTTTTTCATTGTGTGTCTTCAATTCACATAATTTCTCTCTCATTTGTAAAAAAAGAAAAAAACTGGTTTATTTACACTAAATTTGAATTAAGAAACACAGAACAATCAAATTTGTACATTTTTGAAAGCAAAAAAAGAAAAAAAACACACCGTGACGTTGCAATCAAAATTGAGTAATTTTTTTTCTATTGAAAAAATTACAACATCGAATTTTAATAAATTTGATAAAACTACAAAAAGTAACTAACCAACAAAAATACACTCACAAAAAAATAAACGGAGAATGTGAAAATGAAAAAAAAACAAAAAATAGTATTTATGAATGTTAAAAAAAAAATAATGAAATTTAATTAAATTGTTTGAATAGACGAATTCATGCTTTTTATGCTTTTGCTGTAAATTACTCAACCAAATCAACTTTTTATACAAAACAATTAACAAGAAGCACATCAAAGGAATTCCAAAGAAGACCAAAATTGTTAGGTTAGGTTAGGCTACAGTGGCTGCGGATTCAGAATCCACACACTTAGGCCAAAAGAAAAGGCCCATTGTGATACCACATGAATCTAAAGAATTACTCCTTTCTTACTAGTCGAACCATTTGAGCTTTTTATAAAGCGAATAAGATATTTGATATCCTTATTAGCTAGTTCACTGGGGTTATCATAGAAGTACTCTCCCAGATGAAGTTTGCGCCTTACTGAAAGAGCAGGGCAAGTGCAAAGAAGGTGAGAGATTGTTTCCTCTTCTTCCTCATCCATACAGCTCCTGCAGAAGTCATTTGAGGCTACACCAAGTCGTATTGCGTGTCTGCCTAGAAGACAGTGTCCCGTAAGGACACCTATCAGGGAGCTAATATGAAGTCTGCTTTGAGATAACCAAAATTGTTGGTTATCGTACTTTTTTTTTCTTATGGTGGCGCTAAAGTCCAATATCTCAATAACTTCTTCCGGATCTTTAACTGGTCACTACCTATGCTTCCTTGATAGTGACGTAGACTCCAGCGCAGGTTAAAAGCATCAAACCCAAGGACAAGTCATGGTTTGATTCAAGCTGTAAAGAGATTATCAGGGAAAAAGAAGTAAAGTTCCGGTATTTTAGAGCCAACCCAACTGAGGAAAACCGGAACAAGTTTAAACAAGCCAGGAAGGTCTGCAATGCCCATATTCGTCGGACCAAATTTTTACATGGCCAAAAATTGAGGCAAAAAATACTGCAATGTCCCAAAGGCAGTAAGAATTTTTGGTAATTTGGAAAAAATATGAAGAATTCTTCTTCTTCCTCGGTCCCTACGCTCGTTGACAATGACACTCCAGTTGTTAGCTCTCTCGCGATAGCTAACCTCTTTGCTAGGCAGTTCGCCTCCAACTCTTCGCTGCCAGAGAGTGTCATGAATCCTCCAGCTCTTGAGCGCGTCAATGATTCCATGGGACAAATCTTCTTGCGTACTCGTGCTGTGGGGAGAGTCCTAAAAGATCTCAAAATACATAAATCCGCTGGTCTGGATGGTATCTCCGCTATTTTTCTGAAGAGGTGTTCTTCCACGCTGGCAAAACCCTTGCGTGAGCTTTTCCATCTAGCCTATTCTTCTGGGCTCGTTCCGAGTAGTTGGAATTTGGAAAACAGCAATTAAAAAAAGGCGAATCTTCTTCTCCCTTCAAATGTCATCTGATTGCATTTACGTCCCTTTTTTCTAAGATCATGGAAACGCTGATAAACTATCAGCTCAAGAAATATCTCGAAGACCGAAAGCTTCTTAATGACCGGCAGTACGGCTTTCGCAGCAACAGGTCCACTGGTGATCTGATGGTTTATCTCACCGAACAGTGGAACAAATCATCGTTTTGGAGAAAGTAAGACTGTTGCACTTGATATTTCAAAGGCATTTGATAAAAGAGCATCTTGCTCTCTTATCGAAAATGCGTGCTTTCGGTATCGATGAATCCCTCCTTCGTTGGATTAGAAACTTTCTTTCGAACCGTTCGACGGGTTCAAGTCTGAAACCCACAAAATAAATGCTGGTGTGCCCCAGGGCTTCGTTTTGTCTCCAACCCTCTTTCTCGTTTTTATAAATGATCTCTTGTCTGTAACTTCTAATCCAATCATTTGTTTCGCTGACGATAGTACCCTAAGCTTTGGCAACTGCAACGGCAAAATATGATAAGCTCATTAAACTCTGACCTAAACAGCATTGGGGAATAAAAAATCGCGTAGAGTTTAATGCTTCGAAAATAAAATGCTGTCTTGTATCGTTAAAGCGAGACATACCCCCATTTCCACTGTCCATGAGTGGCACTTGCACCAATGAGACCGAACATCTCGAGATGTGCATCACCGACTACCTCCTGTGGGACGATCACATACGCGATGTCGCCAAAAATGCCGCAAGATGTTTAGGTTTTTTAAGACGATGCAAGAAATTTATTTCCCCTTCTGATCTGGCTACCATTTATAAAACATATATACGTCCGAAGCTTGAGTACAACTCCCACATTTGGGCTGGTGCTCCAGTGACGTACTTAAGTCTTTTGGACAGTATTCAAAACAGAGCGTTCAAGATGATTGGTGAACATACCATATCGTTGAGACATTTACGTCACTTGACCATTGACCTAATGACTCAACGGCATATGCTCTAGAGAAATAGCCAGCTGCATTCATCCCCTCCAGATATTCAACAGTAATACCCGCGTCGCCAGCAATGCCCATCATGTTCAGGGAATCATTCTTTAGCCGTACTACGCGAATGTGGAAATCTTTTCCACACTCTGTGTTCGCCAGTCATTGCAATGTTCAAGAATTCAAGACCAATGTTAACCGACACCTCGTCCTAAACCCACTCCGTCTATCTTACTTTTCCTAACGGCCGTACTGTGCTTTGGCATAAAAAGGGACAAACCCCTTGAGTGCGTGCTTATTATACAAAAAAAAAGTAGGCTTAATCTCTTGAGTCAATTGAACCTTGTAAGCGAATAAATTCAAATCTTTATTCAAAATTCGTATCAATGATGCTCGCGAGATGTTCAAGTTGGGCACACTCCTGTAGTATTATAGAAATGTTCTTCATATTTCTCAATATCGTTCCTACGCCCACCTCTTCCTCTAATATGTGCAGGAGTTACATTTTGTTCCTCCCATTGGCATAGTAGTTTCAATACTTCATGCTCAGGTTAGGTTAGCTATCAACATCGTCATGATCGTCGGCCTGGCCAATGAACTTCCTCCCTTCATCTGCGCCACAATCGGGACTCGGTCCGGGGATCCTTCAGCAAGTTCTTCCATTTATCCCTAGTGTCGGTCGACGACACGCCATCCAGTTCTGCAGCCTAAGGCTTTGGGCGTCTAACTCGTCAGTGAACTCTTTCGGAACGTAACAATTGGAAAAGCAGGTGGCCGCTGCAAACTAACCGTACCTGGCTCGGCAGCACAAATCGCCAACTTATCCCACCTAATTCCCATCTTTGCCTCACTCTCTGTGGCATTTTGGTTTCCGATGTATGTACTTTCTCTCTATGTGTCTATCCGTCTCCCTCTGTTGTATTAATGAATTCTTCTGTCTCAGCCGTTGGTCCCCGTTTGCCAGTGTTGTTATAATGTTTGTATTTTGTTAAATTCAAGTGCGAAGTCAAAGTCCTAAAATTTTGACAAGAAAATAACTTCCTTAAATGATTTACTGTGCAAGTAAATGGAAAATAAATACTCAACTAATGAGAAGAACAGAATGTATTTAACAAAGCCTTTTCCTTTGATGCGCTTCGTTCACAAAAGCACTGCCGCCGTTTTTAACAGCCTGTTGTTTTTGTTTGTTTTTGTTTTTTGTTTCAATTTCATTTGTTTCTTTCATAATTCCTTGAAAATCATGCAAATGAAAATAGTTATAATCGTACCAGAGAGCTTTCTTACACATAAATAAAATCATAAAATGACTCATTGAGTACCATTTTAGTGAAATCAAGTTGCATTTTTGTTTTTCAATATTAGAAATGTTTAGAACTCTTCGTGTTCGAATGAAAGACTTTACTGCTTGTCTTTTCACAAATTAACAAAAAAAAAAAAATAAACAAAATCGATTCAGTTCGAAACGAATCTTTCTTCGCTAGCTAAATATTTTGTTTCCTTATTCCGTTTTTTTTTCTTATATTTTTGAATATCCTACTATCTTCTATAGCTTTACAGGTTTTCTACTTTCTCTGAATGGATAGTTTCTTGAAAATTCGACTTGATGTTCTTAATTTTTAATTTTGTTTCATTTTTTTTTTCTAATTTAAAACAAAACCGACAAAAGTCAAAATATAATCAGTATTTTTTCCATAGGATAATTGTGTTATTTCTAAAATTAAAAAAAATATTTATAAACAAATTTAGGGAGTTTTAAAGACACTGAATAATAAATAGTATTTATCACGCTGTTAATATAATTCTTTGTTTGTTTGCATTATTCATTTTATGGAATAAACAATTATACAAAATTAATTATACATTAAACTAAATTAAAGTATCAATTTGTGAAAACAGCTTACGAATACATAAATCTAAATATATATTTATTATTATGTATAGACTCGAACAAAGACAAAAACAAAACCCTTTATAAGTATTTATTTAAAACAAAAAACAAAAAACTAACTGTTTATAATAACAAACAACGTTTTTAAAATTTTTTGATTGATAAAATTTTAAACTTTGCTTGCTAATTTTAAAGTAAAAGAAAACAATAAAAACAAAAAATAATAACAATAAAGTGAAATCAAAATAATTTGGATTTTTTTCTCAATATTTTGTTTACTCGTTTTATTTGCTCTTAATAGAATTCTTTTGCTTGCTTAGCGTTTAGGTTTTGATAAGCGTTTATTTGTTCTATGTTTACCTCTAGACTAATTCTAGTACATAATGGAAAAAACTAACCTCATTTTAAATCGAAATCAGTGTTTGGGTCGACCATAGTAAAAAAGAAAGGCAGAAAAAAAGAAGCTGCGATTTTAGTAAAGGGCAATCCTAGTTTTCTGTTTCCAGTCGAATAATAAATACAGCGGGTAAAAGCTTAATTGATCCAGCGAACCTAAACACATTTCAACCACTGTACTGTTACTCAACTTAAGCAACCATATTAATAAAAAAAAACCTATTCCACTCTTATTTCATAGGTTAACCCATGGACTAACCCATTGGCAGTTGCCCGTGGCTTAGTGGTTAGGTGCGTTGGCTGCTAAGCAGAACGTCATAGGTTCGAGTCCTACTCGTGTCCATAAAGTTTTTATTTCATCTTTCAAGCGTACTGCCTCCTGCGAAGAACTGACAAAACTTCCAAGCGTATCAAACTGTCATGAAAAAGAGCTTCTCAACTTTGCCGTTCGGAACCGGCGTTAAATTGTAGGTCCCCCCAATTCTTCACACGCACTCAGAAAATTATTAATGAGAGTAAGCCACTTAGGCCTTGGCTCTTCAAGAGCTGTCGCGCCACTCTATTTTTTTTTTTTACTAACCCATTGAATAAGATTTAACCCATAGGTTATCTAGCCGATTTTTCAATCGTCAGATAAACAAGCCGACAGTGCTTATTCGACAGATAACATAATATTGGATTTTTCAATCGTCAGATAGACTTTATCTGACGAATAACGCTCTTATTTATTCGACCGATGAATACTCAGATAAGTTTATTTGCCAGTTTGTTATTTTTGATTCTTTCGATGAATGAAAAATCGGCTATAAGTAAAATAATTTATTTCTGGAAAAATAAAGTGACGTTTCCCTTTTTGGGTATTTTGTTGTTGTTGATACAATCAAAAAAATATAGTTTGGACTCAGCTGAACAATTCACTTTTAACAGAAGTGCTTAGAAGGCGAATAAACAAAACACGACTTTTTTTTATTTTTCTTACGGCTTTTTCAAGCTACTCCACCATGAATATCTAGATTGTGAAGCCCGTACCATGTCTACGACCAAATAAGAAGCTATCATGCTATATGCTGAATTTAATATTTAATTCGGCACGCTTTTCTCTTTGAAAGGTTCATGTCCAAATCTATTAATGATAGCGTCAGCGTATTTCCATTTCATATATGCTTTATGGTGGGCCTACACGAGAAAAACTTTGAATCCGACTTTTATTGAATTTTGTCTGCGCAACAAGTCTGGACAGACTGGAGTCGGAAGGAAAGTCTGAAAAATTGTGCCGTGTGGACCCAACCGGTCTTTTGTCAGACCATGGCACAGAGAAAGAAATGAGTAGCTCTGACTGCTAAGCCAAACGCTACGTGTACGAGCCCCAGCTTCATCAGAATTCTTTTTCTGCAAAAATCGCCAGCTTGTCTAACTCTCTTTCTCTCGCACTCTCTTCTTCTTCCTCTTTCTCTTTCTCTCTCTCTCTCCCTCTCCCTCTCTCTATGTTGTATTAATGTCTTTTTTCTGTACCGGTGTTGTTCTCGTAATGTGTCTGTAGTCAAATGTCAATGTCAACCCGTATGGTGAAGAAAAAAAATAAGGCCGTGAATGAACTGCCTTAAAATGTGTATTAACTTGACGTTTGGTTAGAATTTGACAATAACGAGCTGTGGAGCAGGTTTTGACGTTTCTTTTTCTCAGGAATGATAGAGAAATTAGAGAAAGAAATTATCTTCTGTTTTGTTTTTTTGAGGTACATTTTCAATTCTACGGAGACACAGTGATTGGCTACATTTAATCCCATTTTTACCGAACGTCAAATTTTAACCAAACTTCAAATCTTAATATATACATAATTTTACGCAAATCACACATGGCCTTAACAAAATTGGGCTAATTTTTCATATAGGGTTATCCATTTTGCGGCTTCAAAAGCAAACATGTGAAACACTACGACTACATCATTTAAATGACCGCCACGCGAATTGCTGCAAGCATCGATTCGTCTGACCATTTTTTGAGACAAATTGGGCTGTATATCAGCCATAACTTGACGACTGTTGGTTTGCTCAAGAGTTAAAGGTTTATCTGCATAAACAGGGACTTTCGCGTAGCCCCACAAAAAAAATGTCCAGCGGTGTCAAAAGGCATGATCTTGGTGGCCAGTTGATATCGCCACGACGAGAAATTACGCGGCTAGGAAATGTCTCTTGCAATGAATCCATATTCGCTCGAGTTGTGTGGCATGTGGCACCGTCTTGTTGAAACCACATATTCTCCAAGTCGTATTCTTCAATAGCCGATAACCGGCTATAACGCTCCGAATTGACGGTGACAGTCGTTCCATCGTCGTTTTAGAAGAAGTAAGGTCCAATCACACCTCCAGACCAAAGAGCGCAGCAAACAGTGACTTTTTGTGGATGTAATGGTCTCTCTTCAATTACTTGAGGATTCTCAGAACCCAAATACGACAATTTTATTTATCCACATACCGACCGAGTGCTTCGTTGTTATTCGAAAAATCGCCGTCCACCGCCTGTTGTTCAAGCACCCATTCGAAGTATCTAAGACGTTGACTTCAGTTTTTGTGAGAGCTGGACTTTATATGGATGTAGGTGTAAATCCAAATGCCCACAGTCCTAATTCCTGAGAACGAAGAGGAATCGACACATTCGGCTCTTCGGCAAAACTTTCACTTACAGCAGCGGTATTTTCAGTGGTAAGAGCGAATTGATAATGCACAGGCCTTACAATATCTGTAACCAATCAAATTTCTTCACAATTTTGCCAATTGCTTGCGTAGTTGGACGATTATGTAAACCATAATCTCCTCTTAAACACGATATGTGGCTGTGACAGAATCACCATTTTTGTACGTTTTAACAATTTTTATGCGTTGTACGATAGTTAGCGACTCATTTCGTAAATTTTAGACTTTCAACTAAAAAAAAAAAATTGGTTTAACAACTTAGTTTGACAGATGCCAAATTCCAGCCCTATACTTTCGAAACAGCAAATTGGATAACCCATTACATTACACAAACTGTCTTCTAAATCACGTTTTCTTTCACACCTGTTTTTCCAAATCGACTGAACCGATTTCTTTGATTTTCTATTCAAAGAACCTACCTCAGCTCCTTAACAAGCTCGAATCACTATCGAAACCATTTCTATTCAGGCCTTTCCGACTTTTTCTGTAACTCTTAAAATATTTAAGCTTTTTAGCATGTTTTTAAGCAGCATTAGTTCATGACCTATGAATATGTCATAGCCCAAATGTTACATCAACTAACACATAATTCTGTCAATCGATTTTTGTTTAGCAAATTTTTTCAAAGTGTTTTTATTTAGTGTTTCCGTTGCAAAGTGTTACTTTTTCTTTGCACAGTTGTGTTTGTGTGTGTTTGAAAAAAGAAAACTTCCATTTTTCATCTCACGTGAAATATTAAAAACTATAACATGGACACGCTACATTTTAAGCTGACAAACCAAATCACTCAACACTCAAAATAACAACAAACCAAAAAAAAACAACCTTAGATTTATTACCAACAAAAAAATTATTTAAGTAATTTGGATATTTATTTATTTTTTTCTTTTTTCTCTCTTAACCCACCACCACGTCATAAATTACACTCGAACCATCCATTTTCTCCGATCCACAATTCAAATTAAAAAAAAAATCAACAATTGCCTTTTTGGTTTTTTGTTCATCGTTATTTTTCATTACTGCACATTATTTCACTCATCGCGGTTGCTCGAAAAAAATTCAACGCAAAAATATCCAAAATGGAATAAATCACGCCGAAATCTCCGTCCGGCTCTAAAAAACATGTCGGTACGTATTACTCTGCCCCCCACTCCAAAATTAAATGTTCGTTTTCGTATGAAATGTATGTGTCCTTCTGGTGGTGGTTTTTTGTCTAACGTCAAATA
Organism: Sphaerophoria taeniata; assembly: GCA_943590905.1. Taxonomy (NCBI): domain Eukaryota; kingdom Metazoa; phylum Arthropoda; class Insecta; order Diptera; family Syrphidae; genus Sphaerophoria; species Sphaerophoria taeniata. Next base: position 15,547,069 of record OX016540.1, on the reverse strand, counting down.
TTTTGAAACAAACAAAAATTTAACAGCTGACAAGACCCAATAATTTCATACTTCAAAAATTTGTACTACATCGGGAAGTTGCTGATGTAAATTTTTTTAAAACAGAAAACAAAATTCAAGTGAAATGAGTCCCCACAATCATTTTCTTCTCACCATTCTAACCGTTCAGAGTATTATTAACAAAACCAAAAGAAAAGTTAATGTAAAAAAAAATATGTGGAAAATAAAATTTTAAAACAAAAACTAATATCATTTTTTCAATGACATAAATTTGAAACAAAAAAATATTTTCAAAAAATCGCATAAAAGTACCAAGATAGTAAAATTAGTTCTAATTGCATTTTTTTTACAAAAACTGCTTTTGTAGAAAAAATTTTGGTTTATAGTCTTATTTGATTTTTTTAAATTTTGAACTGATAGTCCGGTCAAAAAACAATGGTGAAAGTACGTGAATTCCCAACAAGCTGAAAGTTGGCAAGATGGTTCAAAACATAATTATAAATAAAATTTGAAAGTTCCCCATCATTCCCCTGTATGGAAAAAAATATATTCAAGGTAAAATGTCAAAAAATTAGTTTCGCGATTTTCAGCAAACGGTAAGTTTTATCATAAAATGACCTAGACAAAAATTGTACATCATAAAATTATCTATAATATTACTTACAAGATGGCGCTACCGTCCGTTGTGGACTTGCCTCAATCAACAGTTTCCGCCCAGCTCGGTCCCCAGCTAGCTGTCTCCAGTTTTGCACTCCAAGTTGATTGAGGTCCTCTTCCACTTGTGTGTGCCACCTGAGTCGCGGTCTTCCTCTCCTTCTACGTCCCTCGGGAATAGTGTCGAAGGCTTTTCGGGCCGGAGCACTGGTGTCCATCCGCTCTAAATGACCGAGCCATCTGAGTCTCTGGACCTTGACCCTTCTGACTAAGTCCATGTCGTTGTACAACCCGTAAAGTTCGCTGGTGTTAATAGCGGAGCCTTGGTAGACAAACTCCTCTACTACCTCGAAGTTGTATGCGTCTATTATGACGTTCTGTCCGAGCCGTAGCGTCGGTGTTGGTTGTCCTTCCTCAAAGACAGCATATATGGTGAACTGGGGTACATTCGTCATCGGGGCACATTCGGCACAGTCGTTTTTTGACTGGATGCACTTTGAATTAAGAATTAAAAATAACACTGAACGCATCCTTTACTAAAGCCATGAACACGCTCTAAGTTTGACATTTGCAGGTTCGCGTCAAAAAAAGTTGTATGTTGTATTGTGCAGTTTCGTGTGTTTTATGATCTACGTTATAATTTCAGCTGTTTGATAAGTAAGTGAATTTTATATTGAAAAATTAAGTGTAAACAATCCTAGTTTCATTGATTATGTAGTAAAATGAGTAAGGAAGTGGATTTTAGTAAAAAAAAAAATTAATGCATTTGTGATTGAAATGTGACCATAATTGCTTGCTTTGAGCAATTGGGGTAGAATCGTCACTTTTGTTGGGGGACATTCAGCAGATGCCGAATGTACCCCGGATTTTACAAAAATGTCTTGTTTCTGCAGATATGGTTCGAACATATAAGAAGAAATCAAATAGAACAAACATAAGTCAAGATTCGGTCCGAAATGCGATTCAGGATATTGTAAAGAAAAGAGAAACGATTTCTTCTGCCGCAAGGAAATATGACATAAAACGACAGACCCTACAATCTAGGCTAAAAAAACGAGATCCGTTGAGAGGATCATCGGATTCTGAATCCGAAAACGAATCCAAGTTTCAATCTAAGTAGGTACACCTCTCAACAAACATTCACAAAAGTTCAAGAAGAAGAACTCTCAATATTATGTCAAAAAGTCTGCGTTCTACCACTTTGGTTTAACTTATTTCGCATTCCGAAAACTTGCATATGAATTTGCAATCAAAAATAACTTGTCATATCCAAGCAATTGGAATTCTCTAAAGCAAGCTTACGAAGATTGGCTTTATGGGTTCTTAAAGCGGAATCCAACCATTTCATTAAGAAAGCCAGAAAACATAAGCGTGACTCGAGTTAAAGGGCTTAATAAAGAAGAAGTCGAAATTTACTTCACCAATCTTCAGAAGCTTTATGAGACATATAGTTTTCTTCCAAAAGATATCTACAACCTGGATGAATCCGGAATAACGACCGTGTTGGATACACCAAAGGTAAAATGATACTTGATGTTGATTGATTTTTAAATTTGAACGATTTTTAATAACTTGGTAACAGGTGCTCGCCCAAAAAGGTCAGAGAAGTGTTTGTCAGGTCACTTCGGCTGAACGAGGCACTCTCGTCGTCGTTGTAGGCATCATAAATGCAATTGGGAACCCTTGCCTCCAGTTTTTGTGTACCCACGACAGAGACATAATCCAAGGTTTGCGATCGGAAGCTTCCCCAGATCATTAGTCCTAACAATAAAAAGTTTCTATATATATTTAATTTTGTTTTGATCAAATTTCCTTTTTAGGCAGAAATAAGATCTCTTTGAACAAACTTTTCATGTATTTCTTAAAGTTATTTTCAATGCCCAATGTACCCCATTGAGTGACGAAACTGCCCCGGTCGGGGGCACATTCGTTAAAAAAAAATGAAATTGCAAAACCGCTAGCATTGAAATTTGATAAGTAAAATAAACACTTTTTCTTCTTTAAATTGAAGACAAATATTGAATCTACATCATGAGCCAAAAAAAATTATATTTTATTTATAAACAACGAAAATATTGTATGATAAACAAAAAACTGACGAATGTGCCCCAGTTTACCATACTTCGTTTTTCCCTCATTTACCGCTTTACCCATTTTTGCCGTTTCTGTCTCAATTCTCACAAAGGCGCCATTGATATCACGCTGTGTTCTTCCCATTATATCAATAACATCGGCGGCGGCGGCGTACGCGAGAAGTTGAACAGTGCCTCTGGTGTTGACGGTGGAGTTTTGCACTATCTTCTCAAGAACGATGTTAAAGAAATCCCACGACAGTGCATCGGCTTATCTGAATCCCTTTTTGACATCGAAAGATTCCGTAAGCTCGTTGCCAATCTTGATGGAGCAGCGTTAGTTCTCCATTGTCATTTTGCAGAAGCGAACGAGTTTTCCAGGGATGCCAAAACTAGACATAGCTTTATACAGTTCGTCTTTGTAGATTCTGTCATACGCAGACTTAAAATCGATGAAAAGGTGGTGGGTATCGATTTTGAGTTCATAGGTTTTTTCCAGGATCTGCCGCAAAGTGGAAATTTGGTCGATGGTTGACTTTCCTGGTCTGAAGCCACATTGATAAGGACCAATTAGATTGTTGCCGAAAGGCTTCAGACGTTCACATATTACGGCAGAGAGGATCTTGTAGGCGATGTTAAGTAGACTGATTCTCTGTAGTTGGCGCAGTTTAGAAAATCTCCCTTTTTCAGGATCGGGCAAACAATGCTGAGGTTCCATTCATCGGACATGCACTCCTCCGACTATATCTTACAGATGATTTGGTATGCTTGCTCCTATCTAGATCGTCGCCTGCTGCTTTGAACAGCTCGGCAGCTAGATCATCAGGCATCGGTCTTGCTCGATAACCTTGAGCCAGCTGTTTTACCTTCCGATAAAACCTCCGAACTTCATTCCTTTCTATAATATATGTACTAACACTTTTTTCCTAAGACTTACCATTTCTGAGATATAGCGATTCAAGCTTCGATATGCTTGTTTGTAAAAATACTCGAAACATAAAACAAGTTCAATTAGCTTGTCTTCCACCACCAAACATTGAAGAGTCTACTGTGAAGGGCCACCACGCCTAAACTGGGCGCAATGCGAACAACGTTTGCGTTAACGAACACTCATTTTGATAATAAAGTTTTATCATTTGAACGTGCTGTTCAATTGTGTTACTTGCCATGATGATTTGGCATAAACAACTAAATAATAAACAAACGATTGGACAGATGTCAGCAAAACAAAATGACCGCCACGGGGCGCCAAAATCTACCCGCTCCAATTGAAAAACCCTTTAGATAATTTTATGATCTCCAATTTTTGTCCGGTCATTTTATGATAAAACTTATCGTTTTGCTGAAAATCACGAAAAACTCATTTTTTGACATTTGACCTTGAATTAAAAATTTTCCATGCAAGGGAATGATGGGGAACTTTCAAATTTTATTTATAATCATGTTTTGAACAATTTTACCAACTTTCAGCTTGTTGGGAATTTATGTAACCTTGAATGTCTAAATTGACCGGACTATTATTTTTTTTTTTTGGATTTGGAGTTGAAAAAATAGTTTTTTTTTGTAGTATTTCCTTCTCCGCCTTGAAATGTCTTTTGTTTGTATTTTGTCATCCCCTTTTTTATTGTTTAATGTTATTTTTAACTTTTTATATATATTTTTTTTTTTTTAACAAAATATTTCTACTTTTGCTTCGTCCAGCTGTTGGTGCCCTGCAATACATTCAATCGCATTCGCATGCAGCGTTATCCACATATTCCAGTAGTTCGTTACATTCAATTGCACGTTCAAGATTAAGAATGGATACCCATAAATCTGAAAGCAGATAAATTTATAATCATTTCTTGCTAAACAATAAAAACAAAAATAAATATATATATTATTTTGTATTTTTTTAGTTTAAAGTAGTCAGCTGTCAGAGAACAAATATTAATATCTTGTTTAAGATATGAGTCTTAAACGCTTTCAAATTACAAATTTATTTTTTTGTTTTGTAGCAACCGTACCTATTTAGTGGCTTATTTGTTCAAAAATATTTGTTTCCTTTTTTGTATAAGCCCACAACCAAGATCTCTGAAACCACTTGGCCGAAAATCAATTGTTAACTTTACAAAAAACAAGAAAAGAAAATCGAAAGAACAACTAGATTAATTTTGTTTTGTTCCTTTATTTTCTCTATTAATTTATAGTTTTAAGTTTAAAACAGGCTATGCACGACATTTAATTGGAAAGCAAAAATATTTCATCTGTTCATACCACCTCTGTTAAAATATCGTAGTTTTATGTTTAGCATAATTAGTTTTGCACCCTGCAGATAAATGTATTATTTTTAAGAATTTTAATTTTTGCTAAATACACATAAATATATATTTAACTTGTAATTTGTAATATTATTTAATTTTTGTTTACACTTAATTGATATTTGCACCCCCTTTTGTAGATTGTACTGGAATATTATTTATAAAAACATTATTTGTATATTTTATGCTTTAAATAAAAAAAAATATGTTAAACCCAATTCGAAAGGTATTTTTATGCCATTGAAAATGATTTTATTTATTTGGAAATATCAAGAAACCCATTGGAGAGAAAAAATACCTCGAGCTGTCAGTCCATTTTAGACTGTAAAAACTTATCCGAGCTGAAAACAAAAATGTACCCAGCTTTACTCTTACACCGCTGAACCGATTTAGACGTAAAAATTGAGATGACTTGAATATTATGAAAAAAAAAATGTTTTTTTATCCCAGTGGCTGAAAAACAGGCGGAAGTCGTAAATTTGTTAAGTCAATTAACGCTAATTAACCGACGCGACGACGTGATGAAATTTGGTATGAAGACGTTTTATGTTTTGGGAACATACAGTGGTGAATATGAAAATAGCAGAGCTTTACAAACAATAGAAAAATAATCGATAACTTTAATTTATGAACTCGTTCATTCAAAATGAAAGCACCTAAAGAAAAATTAAGTCTTAGCGAGCGAAAGAATGAAACAACTGGGGAAAATATTCCACGCTCATACGAATACAGTTATTTTTTCAGTTAAAAATCTTGTTTAAAATGCACATTAAAATAGCAGCGTGCTTTAAGAATTTAATATTTTCTGCCTTATTAAAAAAATAAAAAATAGTTAGATCGCCTTGTTAATTCTTTTAATGAGATTAAGCTTTAATGAAGGCTTGTTTCAGTCTTTTTTGATAAACGTGGTTTGTGGTCAACATTGCATTGAAAAGAAACGTGTAATGAAGCATTACATAGCTGAAATATACCAATACTCAGCACATGCTGAAGAACGATGTCGTGCTGAAAATGCCTGGTTGAATTACTATATCAGGCTGAATCTCATACGCTGACTATTCGCTGTTGCGCGGAATTACAGGAGTAAAAATACAGCAACAACTAACATGCAGAATTTAAAACTCGATAATAACATTCCCACCCACTAAGGGCACTCAACAGATGTTCGGCACTGAATGTATCTATTAGAAACTATGCTTCGACGGATAGACTTCACATCCAGTGTACCAGGAAAGTATTATAAGAAGGCCTCCACTAACCACGATCAGGAGACCCAATCAGTTCAGTCGCATAAAGTCAGTCAAGCAAGACACATCAAGGCGTCAACCGTCAACATCAGTTGTACAAAAGGAGGAAAATTCATCAGGATAACCAACAGTACAATTCGTAAGACCAGTCAGCCAAAGCCGTAAGACCAGCTGGCGAAAGCCGTAAGAACCTGCCGGCGAAAGCCGTAAGACCAACCGGCGAAAGCCGTAAGACCTTCCGGCGAAAGCCGCAAGACCAGCCGGCGAAAGCCGTAAGAACCTACCGGTGAAAGCCGTAAGACCAGCCGGCGAAAGCCGTAAGACCAGCCGGCGAAAGCCGTAAGACAAGCCTGCGAAAGCCGTAAGACCAGCCGGCGAAAGCCGCAAGACCAGCCGGCGAAAGCCGTAAGTCCAGCCGGCGAAACCGTAAGACCAGCCGGCGAAAGCCGTAAGACCAGCTGGCGAAAACCGTAAGAACCTACCGGCGAAAGCCGTAAGTACCTACCGGCGAAAGCCGTAAGACCAGCCGGCGAAAGCCGTAAGACCAGCCGGTGAAATCCGAAAGACCAGTCAGTGAAAACCGTAGACCAGCAGATGAGCAGACTAGGAGCAACTGCAGCAAAAAGCAAGAAAGAGGCAACGTCACCCAGACAAACCAAGTTTAAAGCGGTCTAAAAAAGGTGACCAATACATGACCGCAAGGACAGTCTTAAAACATCTTAAAACATGGACTGAGGACTCCAAAATTATTTTATATGGAGGGCCTGTAACCCGAGAGTACGTAAGGCGAGGCGCCCCCTCAATACTGAATTAAGGCCCCAATACACTGTAAAATGTAGTTGAGTATGGTGGATCCAGTGTTATGATATGGGGATGGGGATGCTTTTCCTACTACGGAGTATACCAAAATGTTTGTGTTGATATATCTTGGAAAAAGTAGTTTTGCCTTACTCCCAAGAACACATGCCTTTGAAGTGGGTTTTCGATCAAGATAATGACCAGAAACATAGTTCTCAGAAAGCAAAAGAATGGTTTCGGGTAAAAAAAATATGGTGTTATCGACTACCCGTCTAACATCCCGATTTAAAAAACATAGAAAATCTTTGGGGAGACCTTAAAAGAGCAATAACAACCAGCTTTGCGCAGTTATTCAAAATTCGTACAATGGAATTCCTGTTCAACGTTGTCAACGATTACTCGACTTTATGCCTAGGTATTTTCAAGCTATAATAAAAAATCAGGGTTATCCGACGAAGTATCGATAAGAAATCGTTATTTTATTGAAAAGATAACGAAGCATTTACTAAATTAAAATCAAAAAATGCTATTTCAATGTAAAGCGTTAAAATAAACATTAATTTTTTGTTTATCTATTACATGGCCGTTTTTTTTTATTTTTATGAATAAAACTTTTCAATATATTTTAATTTTCTGTTTATTTTACTGTTCTGCTATTTTCATGTTCACAACCGTATGTATCCCCAAAATCATTTCTAAATATTGTGATTAGGCGGAAATTTATGAAGAGGATCAAGCAAGACACGGCTCACATCATTTCACTTTTCTTTCGAAATAAAGAAATTTGATTTTCGAAGCATAACAATATTCTACCCACTGCCACGCCCACTTTTATTTAATCTTAAATTTAACTTTAAAAAAGCTCTGTCCATGGGGATGGAGCGTTAATTCTTTTAAGTGAACACAAGTCTTTAAACACTTTCAGCAGAATAAAACCAATGCAACTCCTTCATCTCTCTAACTCAAAAACTATAGGTACTTTGAATTCGGATGAAGGTCTGTTTTTGTCAGCTAGAAAAATATTTTAAAAATCTATATTGTATTTTCATTCCACTCACCGCAATCATTTGGGAATTGACTACACAGAAACTTGTCAATTGCGTTCAGTTCCTTTTAAAGAAATAGGAAAACATATTCAACGTATATGGATCACATTTGATGCACACAATATCTTGATATGAGGCACGCAGTTCTTATGAACAATATTTGGTCCAAAATCGCTCGTAATATTCAGTTGTAGAACTAAACTAAAAGAATTTGGTTATCAAATTTGGAAATGGACAAAGGAGACTTCATATTATTCCTAAAATGAATCGTATTTGATTCATATTATGCACGCACGATACCCAAAGAGATATGTGAATCAAATATGAATCATGAAACGTAAAGGTATTTCTTCAGAGACCCATTACAGTATCAAATCACCACGATACCCAAAGAGAGGTGTGAATCAAATATGAATCATGAAATGTGAAGGTATTTCATTTCAGTATCAAATCACCCAACAGAAAAACCTGTTGAAACAAAAGAGCGTCTGTAGTTAAGCAATAAATTAAGGTCACTCATACATCATCATCATTTGTTATCATAATCTCACAATTTTGTAGTTATGTACAAATAAATTGAGAAACACTTTCACCATACACAAAAACACATCCGGGCATTACATCTGTATTATTTTTCATGCTAAGGCCTTCTTTCACCAACAATCATTCCTAGAAAAAATAAAAGAATACAAATACACGCACACATTCATCATCTAGCTCCCTCCTGCTTCCCTCAGACACCCATCTTGCCCCACCAAACAAAAAAATTCAAATTAAAAAACACCAAAACAAACCATCAAGATGGTTAAAATGAATTTAACAAAAACAAAACTATCCCCCATATCCAACAAATTTATTGTGACGTGCTCTAAACGACCCCCCAAAACTAAAACAAAACCAAAAATAAAAAAAAACAGTAACGCCACTGTCCTCGCCAACAACGCCATCTGGAGCGAGCAACAAAACAGCATCCCTCTTCTTTGGAAATTTTCAGCAACAGCGACAAATCAAACAACAACAAAAGAAGACAGCCGATATGGAGAATGGCAACATCATCAGCGAATGTGGCAGTTCTGATGAATTGGACATGGACACCAATGTGGATATGGACAATGCAACTGTCTACACAGGAATCAATTTGAATTCGAATAAAATTCGCATTACAGAGAATCCTCTGCCAGAGCCGGTTTCATGTTAGATAGATTTCATTAAAATTGTTTTAGATCGTTTTCTTGTTTTCTAAAGAACAAAAATCATATTAAGAAACTAAAGAATATACATAATTTCTATCCTGACCATTTTTAGAAACACAGAGAGCGTTTTTTCATGACATTTACAAAAATTCCATGAAACGATCATGTTCGTAAAAAAATATAACATCCCTGTATGATAAAACAAAATATAAATATTGAAACTATTATTGAGAAACTGTTTAAGAAAATTAGTTAGATGTTTAAGATTAAAAGAGAAACGAAACAAAGTGTACGAAATTATAGAAAGACATAAGCTACAGTAAGCGACATAAAATTTGAACCAATTTAATTAACCTGTGCTGTCGTATTTAAGCTATACGTAATGGGTAAGTATATATCTAATATTAAGGCATTTTAACACAAAGCTTAGTAACAAGTACACAATAAAATATTTCAGCCCTTATGATAAGTTCAATTCATAGCTTTGTTAACCTTTGAAAATCAAGCCCTTACTATCCAAAGGCAGTAAGAATTTTTGGTCATTTGTAAAACATATGAAGAATTCTTCATCTTCCTCGGTCCATACGCTCGTTGACAATGACACTCCAGTTGTAAGCTCTCTCGCGAAATCTAACCTTTTCGCTAGGCAGTTCGCCTCCAATTTAACGCTGCCCGAGAGTGTCATGTCTCCCCCAGTCCTTGAGCGCGTCAATGATTCCATGAGAGTCCTAAAAGATCTCAACATACATAAATCCGCTGATCCGGATGGTATCCCCGCTATTATTCTGAAGAGTTGTACTTCCACGATGGCAAAACCCTTGGGTAAGCTCTTCCATCTATCCTATGCTTCTGGGCTCTTTCCGAACAGTTCGAAAACAGCATTTTTCCAGCCAATTCCAAAAAAAGGCGAATCTTCTTCACCCTCCAATTATAGACCGATTGCACTCAATACAACTTGTATTGGACGGATTCAAGTTTGAAACCCACAATGTAAATGCTGGTGTGCCACAGGGCTCCGTTTTGTCTCCGACCCTCTTTCTCGTTTTCTTCAATGATCTCTTGTCTGTAACTTCTAATCCAATAAATTGTTTCGCTGACGATAGCACCCTTAGCTTTTTCATATTCGTTTAAACACTCACATCCCTCCTCTTCGGATGTGGAACTGCAACGGCAAAATATGATAAGCTCATTAAACTCTGACTTTAACAGAATTGTACAATGATGAATAATGCTTCGAAAACTCAATGCTGTCTTGTATCGTTAAAGCGAGGTATTCCTCCCCTGCCACTATCCATGAGTGGCACTTGCATCAATGAGACTGAACATCTCGAGATTCTCGGTATGTTCATCACTGACCACCTCTTGTGGAACGAGCACATATGCGATGTCGCCAAAAATACCGCAAGATGTTTAGGTTTCTTAAGACGATGCAAGAAATTTTGTTCCCCTTCTGATCTGGCTATTATTCACAAAACTTACATACTCCCAAAACTTGAGTACAACTCTCAAGTCTGGGCTGGTGCTCCTGTGACGTACTTAATTCTTCTGGACAGTATCCAAAGAGACCATCTTTGAGTCATTTACGTCTCTAGAACATCGGCGTAATGTCTCATACATCACTCTATTTTACCGATACTTCAATGGTATATGCTCTAGTGAAATAGCCAGTTGCATTCCTCCCCTTAAGATATTCAACCGTAATACCCTCACCTCCAGGAATGCCCATCAGTTCACCCTTGAGCCCAAATTCGGACGTAATGTCATGTTCAGAGAATCGTTCTTTAGCCGTACTACGCGAATTTGTAACTCTCTTCCACACTCTGTCTTCTCCAGTCATTGTAATATTCAAGAATTCAAAACCAATGTTCACCGACATCCCCTTTTACATCCTCTATCCTTTCCCTAATACTCGCACTATGCTCTTGGTAATGAAAAAAGTCTTGAGTGCGCGTTTATCATAAAAAAAAAATCCGAAACAGAAAATAATTAAAGTATTGACATAATATTAAAAAGAGAGGATTTTTTAATCGACCAGATGTTTAAGATAATTAGTATCTATAAATCATTTTCAAAACCTTCGGTTCGGTAATCAGATCCATTCTCGAGGGAAATTAAACACGTGAGTATAATTTTGCACAACCACACCAGATTTTTACGAAAGTACGAAAATCATTCTTAATTTATCATAAGCCTATTTTTCTGTCGCTTACTGTACACGATATACTGTAGATAAAAATTAAAATTGTAGTTATACTCGTAAAGAGGAATGTAATCAAAAAAAACTTTAGAAAATAACAATATTTAGTTTCATCGAGTTTCAGTTGACTTAGAAATTTAGATTTTAGAAATGCAAAAAAAATGTTGCTTTGAGCTTAAAAAAAAACATCCTGTTTGTAAATTGATCTAGAACCTCATTTAAAGAAAAAGACACAGTTCAAACTTTGATGTTATTAAGAAAATTGATAATAAGAGAAAAAAGTAAGTTAAATCAAAAAACAAAAGCGTATAAATATGAATACCTAAATATACGATTTAAAAAAATATAAAATGATTGTAGTTTTAAATGTTGACTATTTTGAAAAGTCGACAACACGAAAATTGTAGTTACAAAAAATACACTTAAAAAACAGAGACCTACTCGCCATTTAATTTGAAACAAAATATTTATATAATTTTATTACAAAGTCTGCCAATTAAATTGGTCATGATAGTAAATATTTCAAATATGTAATTCTATTGGATTTAAACTTAAGTCTTGAATATTAATTGTGCGACTAAGCAACAATAATTGTTGAGAACTAAATTTTTTTTTCAAAATTGCACACATTCTTTGTATTTATCTTACAATAATTAATCAAAATTTAGAACAAAATGGTTTGTAAGCTTTTAAAATTAAATTTAAAAATAAAAAAAAATATAAACAAATAAAATAACAGGGAATTGATTAAAGAAAAATATGAAATATGTATAGTAACAAAGTTTATAAATATTTTTAGCATTTGCGAAGATTTTTTTAACAAAATATTTAAACAGCATTAACAAAAATTTTATTTCACTTTGTGCCTATTTATTAAAACAAAAACAAAAAATGAATGCAAATAAAATGCTACCCAATATGCTAAATGAATTTGTTGAAATTGTATTTTTAGTTATTTTGTAAAATATAAAAAAATATATATAAAACAATTAAAATTAGAAGTAAACAAAAATAAATAAACGAGACGTACACACACATATGAAAAAATTACATTTAAACTAAAAGCAACCATATCAAAAGGGACTTTTTAGAAAAAAGCAAAAATAGTCTAAGACAAAATCACATTAATGAAATATTGAACTAATTCACCCAAACGGAAAAAAAATTATTATTGTATTTTTAAGATCGCAATTCTCAGACAACAAGAAATCAGAAAAGTAAACAGTATCTGCTAAATGGAAAATCAGTATGTTTTAAAATAAAAAATTAAGAAATCAGACAAAACAAGATTTATTGATTACCAAATAAAAAAAAAATGGTTTTTAAATTTTACACACTTAGATATATATTTAAAAAAAAGAAGGAAAATATCGCTTTTGCTAAAAGCAACCCCGTTGGGACAAAAACAATACACGACAAAAAATTAACACACACATCAATAAAATAACAAATACAAAAAAAAACTTTAATGCTTGTTTAATAATTTAATAACGAACTAAGCATACAAAATAAATTCTAATAGTTTTTGCTTTTTGTAAAAAAAAAAAAATATATAAAATATAGATAAGGTGTATCAAATGTGAAAAAAAATATTCAATAAAATAACAAAAATTAATTATTGTATTTTTTTCCGAATAAAAATAATTTATGCAAGCTGGGAAATTGTTTGATTTTCCTTAAGTGTGTTTTTTGGTTCGTGGAAAAAGTGAGGTTATTGTACGATCAAGGAATTATGACCGTCAACCCGGGAAATCCTGTTGCTCTTTTCGAAAATAACAGAAGGAACTTTCCTGGTTGATATTTATATCACGTTTTTTCCAATTAAAAACGTTTACGATTTCTTGAAAACGATAGAAAAGCGAAAAATGCGAAAACTTTCGATATATATGCGAAATTAAAAGACGATTAACCGATTTGGCAAACGAACAAGGGAACAAGAAGTTTATTTCACTTTTTGTCTGCTATAAGAGAATAATTTCTCTCATTCAACAAAATTATACATGGCGACTCGTCAAATGATGGCGCAAAATTAAAATATTTTTATTTAATTTCGAAAATCATTTGATAAGATAAGACTCCAACATTCCGGCCGCTTTGAAAGGATTCCTTTCAACATGGAATAGCTGCTAATTTGCGGATAGGCCTTCGGAATACACCTCGATTAGCTTGGACATCAGCGACTCGAACTCTACCGTCTGGACTTTCAATTGTTTTAATGACATTTTTGAGGAGGTATGTTGTCTTCGTGAATAATGACTAGATTGCCGATGGAAAGGTTTGGACTTGATATGACCCACTTGTAACGACATCGAAGTTCTGTGATATATTCGTTGGACCATCGCTTCCAAAAATGAGTCTTTACAGCATGGATTCGACGGCACCGCTGGAGATAACAAATATCGGCAACTTCAGAATACGGTTCAGGAATGGCCTTGAGGGAGGAACCGATAAGCATGTGTGCCGGCGTGAGGGCTTCAAAGTCATTTTGATTTGCAGACATCTGCGTTATGAGCCTGGAATTCATGACAGCTTCAATATCAACCAGAGCTGTTGTACAGATGACCCTTAGCAATTTTCACGGCCGCTTCCCAAATTCCGTCGAAGTGTGGTGCCCTAGGGGGAATAAAATGAAAATTTATGTTGCCATTAGTGCAAACATTTATAATATTGTATCTTGGTTAGATTTTTTGAACAACGTCACGAAAATCTTTCAGTTTTGATCGCGTCCCAACAAAATTTGTCGCGTTATCACAATGAATGTCTTTTGGAAGACCCCTACGACCTGTCAGTCTTTTTAAAGCTCCTATAAATGTGTCTGTTGAAAGATCTGACACGGCTTCTAAGTGAACTGCTTTCGAGGCAAAGCATACGAAGACGGCGACATAAGTCTTGTAGGGTGCTTTTCTTCGTATTTTATATGACGTATACCTAGATCGGTCCGCAGAAATCTACTCCACAACATAGGAATGGGCTTGATAGAGTTATTCTACCAACAGGTAGGTTCCCCACGACCTGCTCGTATAATTTTGGACGATATCTCGCACAGTGAGGGCAATTTCGAACAACACTTCGGGCCAAATTCTGAACCTTGACTATCCAAAACCTTTGCTACTAAAGCCTTTATACCAGCATGATAATTTGAGAAGTGTAAAGGCCGAACAATTCCCTGCTAAAGTTACAATCCATTGGCGGTAATAAAAGATGTTTGCTTTGTTCTGGGATATTTGGGTTCTTTAATCTTCCGCCTACTTTCAACAATTTTATTCCTTTGCTATCTTCAATGAACGGATTTAACCATTTAGTTGATACTTGAATTGACGAGTTGGTTCTGATCGCTTCAATTTCCTTTGAAAAGTATATTGTTTGAATTATGTTTACTATAGTACACAACGAACCGTCCAGCTTCTCTACTGGTGGGACAATTTCTTGAAGTTGGTTTCTTCCTTAGCAAATTAAGATACCGTTGAATTTAAATGCTCGAATGACTTTCGTGTACGAGCTTTTTTTGTTAATGACTTCGACTTTCTTGTATTCGGCTTGTTAAGACTGTTTTTCTTTTTTCTAACGATAATTCTTCCAAGGATGGAACTATTTCCAGCGACGCACGAAGGCCATCAATTTTCTTCTTTGGCAAGAAACTTTTATCCCTCAAACCATATTGAGCTTTTAAGTTCTTCTAAAGAACATCCACGGGGGACATAACCTGCCGGATTATCAAATGTCGAGACGTGTTTCCACACCACAGTTTCTATGGTATCTTGAATTTCGGCTAGTCAGCTAAGACGAAAATGAGTTGAAATCCAATGCAGTATAATAGTGGAGTCTGTCTAAAAATAAGCTGCAGAGTATCTATATATCGGAGATTTTTTTTAACTTTTACCCAAAGTTTAGCTTAAAGATGTGCTGCATGGAGCTCCAAGCGAGGAAGTTGTTCCTTTTAAGCAGGAGCAACACTAGATTTAGCAACTTAAAACATATTCCCTTGGAATCAACACTTCTTATTTAGATGCAGCAGCCATATGCATTCATTGAGTCATCTGCAAAGCCTTGTACCTACTTGTGCACATTGTTTTTTATCAATAAAAACGTGACGAGGAACCGAAAGATTTTGAATTGAATGCAGATCCGTCATAAATGGACGCCAGTCATCATCGATGTTTTCTGAAACTGGTTCATCCCAACTTATCTTCTCTATCTAGAGCTGTTGTAGTATGACCGGATCGGAATGGACCGTTTAGTGACTTCCATGATTACGATTAGGCTTATATGAAAAGCTTAATTCATCAGCACAAGGATTCCAAGCAAAACCTAATGTGCTTATTAAATTAGACTAGATACGAATAAAAATAATTTATGCAAGCTGGAAAGTTGATTGATTTTTTTTCTTTCAGTGTTGTTTTTGTTTTGCTTTTGTTTCATAGTGTCGTTGCATTTGGGCTTAGGTACCAAATACTTAGCAACGTTCCAAACTCATTTCTTAAGACGATATCACAAAGAAAGAAATACCTTTAACGAGTATTGAAGGTTGAAGTCTGATGAAATTCAAGTTATACCAATTTGTTAACCTTGATTAGTCGGTCGTCCCTCCAATGATGATGTGTCATATCTGACTGATGGCTGAAGTGTCTTTCGTCCTCCAACTGAACAAGCTTCAAAAAGCCTGCAATAAAACGCATTGTTTTGCCCACCTTAAGCTAAGCAAGCAAACAAAAATTACAACCCCTTATCACAACATTTTGTGATGGCCCGTCTTATTATTTCGAAAAAGTTCCCCTTACGGAAATTGCACAAATAAATTGTTTTGTCAATATAAGTCATCCGATTTGAAACAATGATTGTTGACATCTGCCTATAAAAAGCTTGTTAAGCTAAGAATTTGAATCATTCACTTAATAACATTTGAGAAAACACAGCTCAACCCATTCCTTAATCAAAAATGTCAAAAATATTGTTCGTACTGTTGGTTCTTTTTGGAGTCTATTGTGCTCTGTCGACAGCTTATCCGGGATCGAATAACCAAGATGATGTCAACGAAGGCGAAGTGCACCAAGATGAAGAAGGACAGCAGTTTCTTTCAAGGCAGAAGCGTTTTACTTGCGATTGGTTATCATTCCTTGGATCAGGGCCTTGTGAGACACATTGTTACCTTTTGGGCAGATGGAAAGGAGGTTACTGCAATAGCAACCGTATTTGTGTGTGTAAATAAAAATTGCAAGTCTTTTGTTTTTATTGGAAATACATAAACATATTATTATTTTTATCAAGGTAACTGCTTTTTTAATTTTTCTATTTTCTAATACCCTGCAACAGCAAACTATTTTCCGCACTGCACCATCCTCGTTTTTTCGTTGACTAAGAAAATCAGCCATATTACAAATTCTAAAGCATTAGAAATTCGTGTACAAACTTTGAAAAATCTGTTACAAAATATATTCATAGTGGAAAATCTGCTATGAAATTTAATGCAGGGAATTTTGAATCTGGATCACTCTTCAAACAAAACGGAATTTTTGAAATGCAGAAGACATTCTTTTAAATCGTCGAACATTGTTGTGATAAAGAACTCCTAACTTTCAAATACGGAACTAACTTTTGATAAGGCAATGCCTTTTTGGATTCCATTCAAATTTTATGAATTTTTCGAGGTTCGTGGTGGCATTATCTTTTGGAAGTTTTCCACAGTCGATTCTGACTTAGTGGGTCAAAAGTCCTTTTCGTAATTATGACCTACGGACTTATGACAATGCACCTGGTAGTATTAGTTCTGCTATTCGTATATTGAAATGGAGCACGAAGTACTAAAATACTAGCCTCCTCTGGATTTTACGTTCCCCTCTATTTCAACGCCTTGGGCGCATAGCCATAGCCTGGGGTTGCATTGAGTGGCAATGCATCACCTTAAATTTAAAATGCCCTACCTCCAAAAATGTCCTACCTTCAAAAATGCTCTTCTTATAAAAATGCAGTACCTACCGTCAAAAATGCTCAAGCGTTTAAAAAAGCCCTGGTTTCATAAATGCACTATTTATGAAAATATCCGACCTTCAAAAATGCCACACCTTCAAAAATATCATTTATTTGGGGGAATGAAATTCTTCGTAATCAACTTAAATTTAGCTCGTCGTTCTTCGCTGATTACTGAAAACTCTTACAGCTTTATTTATTTGATATGAACTGCTGCAATACAGCTACCAGAGATGAATACTATAATATTTTGTGAGACCATTTTTTTTTATGCAATACAAATACAACTTTTCTACGGAAAACTAACTACTCAAACCCACGGTTGCCGTTCTCCGAAAAAAATTTCTACCACAAAATTTTCCAAAATTTACCAATTCAAAGAAAAATCTTCCAAAGTTAAATTTTATAAAACATCACATTTATTTTAGATAAAATATAATTTTCAATCCTTTTTTTGTACTTTTGAAGTATGTGTAAATAATACTACAGACTTTTTAAAGGTCGTACCGGCGCTGGACGAAAGTGGTTCTCTCGATGTTGTTGCCTTGGTTGTTGATGCTTCTGCCGATTTCTCCATCAACGTCCAAATCAGTTTCGTCATCGGCTTTTCTTTTCTGCCTGTTTTGCTGTCGCGAAGAGCTCTGACTCTCCGATTTTTCGAGATTTACTCCACATTTTCCACAAGGACAATTTTGTTTACCTATACCTACTAGCTGTTATAAATAATGTATAGCTGTATAGCTTTCCGTTGCGTTTCTTTGAAGAAAATTTAATTAAATAAAATTGTGTATGAGTCAAGCCGACAGATCTCTTAACTAAAGTAGGTACCTAAGTTATTAAAGAGTATTTAGTTGCTCCTCTTCAAAATATTCGATTTAGGTATAATGCCTACAATACAATACTACTATATCAAATTTTGATGTAAGAACTCTTCTGACATAGTTAACAGACAAGAAAAAGAGCACGGGACCAAGGTGACTACCTTGTGGAACCCCAGAAATGACATCTATTGGATTGAAGGCTGAGTATGAAAGATTCTTTAAGTTCTATTATCAATGTACGAGCTTATCAAATTCCTTATATAAATTGATGGAAAACCTAGAGCTCTGAGAGCTCTAATCAGTGCATATAAATCAACTTTGCTGCCATTTTCGAGGGTTGATAAAATGCTTAGTACAAATTAAGTTAGTTAAGTGGTAGTGGATCTTCCATTAAGAAAATGATGCTTGTTGGGCGAAAAAGTGTATGGACTTGCAATTAAAATAAATTGAATCATAAACTAAGCATTCAAATAGTTTTGGGATGCACTCATTTTTGGCAATAATTAATCAATGTTTTATATTATATCCATGAATATACCTACACAACTTGAAAAAAAAGAGAAAGACCAAAAAAACAGCTAGGGGCTTTGAAAGAGCCTGCTAACATTTTTTTAGGACAACTGATGGGACGCCAGCGCAGCGGGACCATGTCTCAGGCTTTCCTTGAGGCTTTCGATTTTGACAACTATACCATTTTGTCTGTTGCTTCAAAGGAGGAAAGAAAGGTTTGAGTGCAAATACAAACATCTTTTATAACTATAAGCTCTCTTTTGTACCAAGGGGTGAATAGGTAAAATTTGTCTTGAGAATGGTATTGGTTCTTCAATAAAGTATGGGAGAAACAAATAAATTAACAAACGTTTTCCGGCATTGGAAGTGGTATCTACTCGAAACAACTGAATCTCAGTCTATCATATAGATTTCCCAATCAATGTAGTGTTCCAGGCAGAAGTAATAGCGATTAAAGAGGCACTATCTGGCTCAAAGAAAACGTTTTATCTTGCAAGGATATACGTATTTTCTCGGACAGCCAAGCCACTCTCAAATCTCTCACGTTTGCCTCCACAAACTCTCTAATAGTCCACGACTGTCGATCATCTCTGAATGAGATAACGGAACAGTTTAACATTCACCTCATTTGGGTACCGGCGCCGGGCCACAGAGACATCCCGGGAAATTGCAAAACTGCCTACTGTTAGACAAAGATACAACATAGGAACATCACTTGCTACATCTTCTCAAACAATATGCTCTAGAATCAACAAATGCACGACGGTCACAGGGTAGACATGCTTTGAGGCTAGGGGTCTACGCAAACGACTTCTGTAGAAGCTGCATGGACGAGGAGGAAGAGGAAACGGTCCAACACCTTCTGTGTACATGTCCGCTACTCTCCAATAGAAGGAATAACTATCTCGGTAATCCCTTCTTCAATAATACCGGTGAACTGGCAACGATCGACACAAGATGTGTCTCTAACTTCATTAAAAAAAAAACGAAATGGTTTGTTAAAGCTCATTACTCTCCCATGAGTAACTTCTTTAGTGGTATCACAATGGACCCTTGAGGTCTAAGTGAGTCAATAACATCTAGACAGCCACTCCAACCTAACCTTACCTAACTCTCCGCTTGTGGTGGTGGTGGAGTGGCCTGCAGGTATTAGGTGTTTTTTTTTGGCAGACTACATGTATTACAAATACAACACGATACTGCCGATAAAAGTAGAAGTAGAATCATACGGATATCAATAGGACATTTCAGAATAGCGGGCCTTGTATTTCTGGCATTTGCAGAAAAAAGCATAAGTCAGTAGATCTCATTGAAGTCCTTCGAGTGTTTGATAAAATGAGTATTCGAAAAATCCAATTATTTTTAGGAATATTAATGGCCCACCTGATACGAAAGTTTCCTCACCTTATATTCAAGTCTGGCTACGGGCCCGAGCTAATTGGACCAATTAGCTGGCCTTGATTTAAAAAAATAAAAATTCTTTATCGCAACATTTTGTGATGGCCCGTCTTATTGTTTCGAAAAATTGCACAAATAAATTGTTATTGTTTTGTCAATTTAAGCCATCCACATCCTATCATTAAAACAACGATTGTTGACATATTAAAACTGCTTATAAAGAGCTTACGAAACCAAAAATTTTAATCATTCACTGATTAGGAACACCTGAGAACACAAAGCTGAACGCATTCGCTAGTCAAAAATGTCAAAAATATTGTTCGCACTGTTGGTTATTTTTGGAGTCTATTGTGTTCTGACGACAGCTTATCCGGCATCGGATTACCAGGATGATGTCAATGAAGTGCACCAAGATGAAGAAGGTCAACAGGTCCTTTCAAGGCAGAAGCGTGTTACTTGCAATTGGTTAGGATTCCTTGGATCTGGGCCTTGTGAGATACATTGTGTCGCAACGGGCAATTGGAGAGGAGGTTACTGCAATAGCAAACGTGTTTGCGTGTGTATTGCGTTTAAATAAACAATTCTTCTTTTATATAGTTTTTCTTTTATTTTTCTTATATTTTACACCCTACAAAAGCAAACAATTTACCGCGTGGGCGGTGTACATCCTCATCAATCAGCCATATCACATCAATTTGCTCACGAACCACGAAAAATCTGTTGCAAAATATATTGGTGGTAGACTTGCAGTGAAAAATCAGCTTGGAAATTTAATTGAGGGAATTCGGAATATGGATTACTCTTCTTTTGAAATGCAGTAGACATTTTTTAAAGTCTTTGAACTTTGTTGTCATATAGCATTTTTCTTATGAAAGCTACTTTCCAGTGTTTTAAGCGTTCTCCTCGTTTTCAGCACCTTGTGCGACGGATATCTATGAGACAACAGAATCAGAGTCACCACGCTCCAAATTGACTTAAGACATATGGAAGTTTTAATGAAGACATCACCCCCCCTATTAAAAGCAAACAACAGAAATAAAGATGAATCAAACGAGCAAAATAAAAGTATTCCTTTCAAGCTAGACAAAAAAAACAAACTATGTATTGCTGATGACAAGTTGAATTAGGCATTGTAAATATTTATTTGAAACGTATTTCATTTATGTCGTCATACAAAATTAGCGGCAGTTACAAACTTTGTGGCCATCACAAAATCCGCCTGATTTTCCCAATCCAATACAATGAAGAGCACAAGCTGAATCGTTGACATTGAAAATGCTCAAAAGATCACAAGTAGCACGTTTCTGTCGAATGACAACTGGAGGGTCTTCCAAAGGAGCAGCAAGTGTGCATAAGACACCAAGGAGCACAATTAGGGCAATAGCAAAATACTTTGAAAACATTTTTCTCAGTTTAAGGTGTTTTGGTTGTTAACTGACACAGTTCGACTGAATGTTGTGGGCTTGAAATGCACTCGAGGCTTTTATATCAATCACAAACCTCGCCTGGGTTTGATTACTTTCTTCTCGAACAAAATCATATTTTGATTGACACCAAAACAGGGACCTCCCCGCAAGCCGCGTAATTGGGAAATTTTTCAAAGTGAATTTTGTGTTCACGTAAAATACAAAATAGCTATTTTAGGTACAATGGGAAATAAGTAAAAACAAATGATGCGCTACAACCGCACATTGATTTAAAGTCTTTTGAATTATTAAACAAAAGCGCGTTGTTGGTTTTAAACACAAAAGGCAGCCTTGTATTTGCAATAGTTTGGTTTTTCCGTGGTTTTAATTTCTTCTGATAGAAAGTCCCCGGTTGCTCCCATTACTGGAACTTAAATTTCGTTGCCTATTTTATATGCGTGGAATGTTAGGTTCCTTAACAGACCACGTGCAGCCAAATAATTAGCGGAGGTCCTAGACCGTTATAAAGCGGATATAACCGGCATCCAGGAAATGCGATGGGATGGGCTGGGGATAAGGAAGATGAAAAACTGCGATATCTACTACGGCGACTGCTGCAGAGAACAACAACAGCGTCTGTTTGGATGTGGCTTTGTCATTGGGGGCAGGCTTAGGCAGCATGTCCTAAGCATCAGAGCTGTCAACGAGCGCCCCACGACAATCCGCATAAATACTAAATTCGGCAACATAAGCCTAATTTGCCCTCACGCCTCCAGAGAAGAGAAAGATGACGACACCAAAGTCAAGTTTTATGAGCTCCTCAACAAGACATACGAGCAATGTCCTAGCTTCGACGTTTAAACGCCAAACTAGGAAGAGAGGATTTCTTTGGTGGAACAGTCGGAAAACACAGCCTGCAAAAAAACCTCCGATAACGGATTCAGGCTAATCGATTTTGCGGCGGGGCGAAACATAGTAGTAGCAAGTACGCGTTTCCCACATCTCAACATCTCAACTGTCAACCAGAACGCTCATATTGCGATCGACGCAAGACACTCTTCAAGCATTATTGATGTCCTAACATCGACTCGGACCACTACCTAGTTGTAGCCAAGGTAGTGCAGCGCATATCTAGACCAAAGTCAAAAACAGTAAGTGCTAGAAGAAAGTATGACGTCGGACGGCTACGATCGCAAGAGATCGCCAGATCCTTTTCTGATCGAGTGTCAAGTAACCTCATGAGAAGTCCGCTACAGCCAGCAACGAGTATTGAGAACCAGTGGAAGAATGGCCAGGAAGCCTTTAGGGATGCTGCTTCTGATGTGCTAGGTTTAACGTTGATGTTGAGAGACTAAAAACCAGGAATGAGGTTCGGAAGTTTTACTCAAGGTTACCGAGCACGAACTGAAGCCTGTAAAGACCAACAGGGAAATCTCGTAGTAGAGTCATAGTCAATGCTGAGGATATGGAAGGACCACTTCTGCAGACTGTACAACGGCGATGACGAAGCATATTCCGCTATCAGGCAGAATGAACCATTCAATGAAGACGACGACGCACGACGCAAGCCAAGATTTCCGTCTACCTGAACTTGAAGAAGTGAAGATAGCAATATTTAAGCTTAAAAACAACAAAGCCGCGAGAGCTGACGGCATCACTACCGAAATCTTCAAAGCAGCCGGCGATGAATTGGTTAGGTGCATGCACCAACTCATTTGCAGAATATGGTCGAATGAGAGCATGTCCGATGAATGGAACCTCAACATTGTTTGCCTGGTCCTGAAGAAAGGAGACCCTCTAAAATGCACCACCTAAACATCGCCTATAAGATCTTTTCTGCACTACTATGTGAACGTCTGAAGCCGTTTGTCAACAAGCTGATAGGTCCATTTCAGTGTGGCCTTAGATTAGGAAAGTCCACCATCGATTAAATATTCACATTACGGCAGATTCTGGAAAAAACTCAAGAACTCCAAATCGAAACCTACTATCTTTTTATCGATTTTAAGGCCGCGTATGACGGCAGCGAGCGTTGAGGCTCTGTCTGATGAGAGCGTTACTAAGGCCAGTACTACAGTTCTAGCCAAAGGAATTCCTATTGAAGCTAATGTTGATACTCTATCCAGTCTGCGTGATGATAATTTTGGACTTCTCTCTAATAAAAATCTTGCAATTGCTAGTATTGAAATTCCAAAGAAATATGATAACAATTTAATTGCTGCCGCTAGTGTAAGTGCTGAAGATAGTGAAAATAACTAAGTCGTGAAGAAACTATTATTTGTTGCTACCATATTGAAGTACTAAGACAATTACTATGAATATTGTGTGCAGTTTTTAAAATTTATTAAGTAAATTCAATCAATTTTAAGTTGAGTAACCACTTTCAAATAAGTTCCTTGATTCTGCTGTCGAAATATTTGCGTCAGGAAATGTTATTTCTGATCAAAAAGTTTATACAATAGGTACCCAATACAAAAGCCAAACCTGAAACCAAGACAAATTTTGACGTTCAGTTCAGGCACCAGGTGCTTAAATTTAAATTTTCAAAGTCATTACTGTTTATAGACTATGTCAATATCAATAGCGCTTATTAATTTATCTACCTTATAAAAATTACTTAAAGTCTTAAACATACAATATTAAGTGTTGGATTATAAACACATTTTGTGGGCTTGATTGATAGAAAACAATCAATTATTCTGGATGCAAACTTAGCTAATGGCTTAGCCTAATTTAAAGCGAAGTTCTAATCTTTGTCAATTTCTAGTCAAAGACCAAGTATATAAATTAATAAGAAATTCTTGTATTCACATCATTCGTTTGAAGTAAAACGTACACAAAATATCTACTTGCACCGGAAATGGCAAAAATCAGTTTTTCTGTTTTGGTTACATTTGCAGTTTTGTGTGCTCTAGTGTCAGCGTCTTCAATATCTGACAAAGACAAGGATCCACTTTCCCATGTAGAAGATTCGACATCACCACAACAAGCGCTTTCACGGCAAAAACGCTACAGTTTCGGTTGTGGTATTTTCGGATTCACGGGACATAAAGTATGCAGTTTTGATTGTCATTTTCTTGGCCACAGTAATGGTGGTAATTGCATTAAGGGATCATGCGTTTGCAAGGCACAAGATGTGAAAGGAAATAACTTTTAAGTTTTTTTTAAATCTTGTGCTAATTGTCGCAGATGGGGTCAGCTAGTTTTCTATAAATCTTTTTTTTTCAATAAAAATATTGTAAAAGTTAGAGAAAAAGAAAGAAGAATGTTATTTTTATGTAAATTGATTTTTTTTGAGTTATTTTTTTACGTAGCCTTTCAAACAGAGATAAAGACATGTTTGCATCTCCCATGAACAATAAGAGTTCACAGTCTGTTTTGACATGGGATTGAAGCTACAATTATTGTATTTTCTTTAAAAAATATACAAAATTTATTATATTGTTGAAGCATATCGCGGTGCAACTTATTATGAGTGCTGACAACATTTACTTCGCGAGTTAGTTCTTTTCACTTTCTTCATCTTCAACACTTCCGGATTCTCCTTTTTCAGAGGAGTCGAGAAGAATTTGGTCACCGGATGGAGCATCAACACTAGCATGAACAAGAGTTCCGTTAGGAAGAGTTCCAATATTATCAAGCAGACTGGATAGAGCATCAACATTAACTTCAACTGGACTTCCATTGTCTAGAACTACAGTACCGACTTTATCAACACTTCCATTAGAGAGAGCTTCAACATCGACATTAACAAGAGTTCCGTTGGGAAGACCTCCAACATTATCAAGCAGACTGGATAGAGCATCAACATGAGCTTCAACAGGGCTACCATTGCCTAAAACTGTAGTACCGGCTTTATCAACACTTCCACCAGACAGAGCTTCAACATCAATATCAACAAGAGCTCCGTTAGGAAGAGCTCCAACATTATCAAGCTGACTGGATAGAGAATCAACATTAGCTTCAACTGGACTTCCATTGCCTAGAACTGCAGTACTGGCTTTATCAACACTCCCGTCAGATAGAGCTTCAACATCAATATCAGCAAGATTTCCGTTAGGAAGAGTTCCAACATTATCAAGCAGACTGGATAGAGTATCAACATGAGATTCAACAGGGCTACCATTGTCTAGAACTGCAGAACCAGCTTTAGCAACACTCCCTTCAGACAGAGCTTTAACGCTCGCATTTATAAGTGTTTTTGAGGATTTTTTCAGCAATCCACCCTCAGGGTCAGGAACAAGATTGGAAACTGCGTCAGCTACATCTGAAATTACTCCAGCGGAACTCGAGGAAAGTCCAACAATTGCCAACAGAGCAATGAATGATAATTTGAACAGAAACATTTCGATGAATTTTTTAACTTAGTATTTGACTTGTGTTTAACTTGGAATTTGGAACTGATATAATTTTCAGGAACACTCTAGGCTTTTTATAGTGGAAAATTGCTAAACTATCAAGGAAGAAGAATACAATTTTGTAAATATTATGTTAGTTAACTTTGGGGACAAAATATTTGAAAATAAAGCGCTGATTTACAACTTTACAAGATAAAGGTTCTTAACCCCTAAATTTGGTAATCGCTTGTCGTAACTTATTCAAATATCTGTCTTGAGTGAGGCACTTCCTATTTATCTCGTTTTCGAAGTTTTATAGTTTTTGTTGTGTTTTACTTTACACAACACTCTCTCTGAAATTCCTAGCATAAAGCTGAAGTGTAATATTTTAGCCAAGATCCAAGAGTATTAATAATCACTCTTGGCTAAAATATTAATATAATATCCTTCTTGCTATAATTTTGATGTTCCTCACTTGAGTTCAACAGTTCAACTACTTGAGAAGAATCAATACTAAGCAAATCATAGAAATAGGAACAATTGCAAGCTGAAAAGTCGGCATGGGAAGATATTTTTGTCCACTGTGCTTTTTAAGACATCGGGACAGAAAACAGAGCAATTGAATTTGCCGGTCCAATTCACCAACTGTTAGATAATAGGTTTCAAGGAAAAATTAAATTTGAAAACCCTTAAAAAGCGAGTGATAGTTGTTGAGTTTCAGCAATACGTATATTTCCTTTGGTCCAGAAAAATTAAACGTTGAAGTGATATTCAAGAATTGTATCGAAAACGTAAGAAATAGACGTGCTTCAGAAAGGAGCAACCGGGAAATTTCTATCAGAAATATCTATTTGCTTAATGCGGCGAAAAGTGGCAAAAACCACCAACTTGCTATTGTTTAATAATTCAAAAGTTTTTTAATCAACGTGCGGTTTTTGGGCATCAAATTTTTTGTTTACATTTTTCATTGTGGTTACTATAACTATTTTGTATTTTATGTTAACACGAAATTCACTCTGGGAAATTTCCCAATTGCGGCTAGCGGGGAGGTCTCTGTCCTGGTGTCTATCAAATGATATTGTTTAGGAAGAAAGTAATCAAACTCAGACGAGCTTTGCGATTGATATAAAAGCCAATTCAAGACCATAACATTCAGTCGAACTGTGTCAGTTAACAACCAACACACTTGAAGCACAATGCATTCGAAGTCTTTTGCTACTGCCCTAATTGTGCTCCTTGGAGCTCTATGTGCACTTGCTTCTCTAGTAGATGATCCTCCAACTTCAATTTTTAGACAGAAACGTGTTACTTGTGATCCTATGAGCAACGATCGAGCTTGTGTGTTTCAGTGTATTTCTATGGGAAAAGCAGACGGATATTGTGAAGGAAAACAGTGTATATGCATTATGCCGCTAATTTTGTATAACTAACTACACATGTAATACGGAATATATTTTAAATAAATATTTACAGTTCGTTTTAAAATAATACTTCCAGCTAAATCCTGAGTGGTGAAGTTGTTATCATCAGTAGAGTGTTTCTTTTTTTAGAACCTCTTGTCTAGCTTAGAATGAATGCGTTTATATTTTATTTTTGTTTTGCCCAATGTCATTCTTCTGCTTGGTTATCACGTCTATAACGCTAGCAGAACCATTTCATAAGCCGGCACCGAAAAGTATTCGGTATTCAGTCGATGCAATCAGCCTCTGGTTTCAGAACCGCGACACAGGCTCTTCGAAACAGTGAAGGAAACCTAGTCACCGAAACACAGGGAACTGAAGATGTTTTCAAGCAGCACTTCCAACAGGTGCTGAATGCGCATAATACCGAGCGAAGTAATGACGAAAGAGAAACAAGACCAGTCAATGAAGACCCAGTCCCAGCCCCCAGCACAGAAGAGGTAGAAAGAGCCATCCAAAAGCTAAAAAATAACAAGTCCGCCGGGTCGGAAGTTTTGGAGGTGTTTTGGTGAACTGCATGCACCAGGTCATCAACAATGTGTGAGAGGAAGTATGCATGCCGACTGACTGGTCGATAAACCCATATAACCCATCCACAAAAAAGGCGATCCAAAGTCATGCAAAAACTACCCTATGCCTGCTTAATGTTGTATACAAAATCCTATCCAATGTACTGTGCGAGCGTCTTAAACCGTTCTGCAATATAATAATCGGCACGTACCAGTGTGGATTTAGGCCAGGTAGAACAACGATAAACCAAATATTCACACTGAGGCAGATCCTGGAAAGACAAACGAATTATGAGTCGAAACCCACCATTTTTTCATCGACTGCTGCTTATTTTAGCATCAACCGACAAGAGCTTATGATGGCGATGTCTTCATTCGGGATCCCGAACAAACTATGCCGCATGACGCTAAACAATACGCAGTGCAGTGTGCAAATGGGTAACAGCTCATCCGAGTTGTTTCAAACAACTGAAAAGGAGATGAGCTGTCATGTGATTTCTTCAACATAGTCCTGGAGCAGATAGTGCGCAAGGCAGGTGTGAGCAACGAAAACACTATCTTCAACAAATCCACCCAGCTCCTAGGCTATGCGGACGACATAGACATAGTGAGGCCTTCACAGCGATTGAAGAACAGGCGAAACTCGTTGGTCTTGAAGTGAATGAGGACATGCTATCAACAAACAAAGCAACATCTGTCCACCGCCTAGGACAAAATGTCACTGTTGGTAGCAGCAATTTCGAGGTAGTTAAGGAGTTCACCTAGCTTGGAACAAACATCAATCCCACAAACGACACCTTAGTGGAGATCCGAAGAAGAATTACACTAGCGAACCGCTGCTGCTTCGGTTTAGCAAAGCAGTTGGGTTCAAAACTCCTCACTCGAAAGATAAAGTGTCTGCTATATACAAAACTTTGGTTTTACCAGTCCTACTCTACGGTGGCGCCCGCCGTGTGCTGGACGATAAGTAAAATATGGGAATTGATACTGGCAATTTCGAAAGAAAAATTCTTCGACAGATTTTCGGTCCCGTTTGCGACAATGACGAATGGAGAAGAAGGTTCAACCGAGAATTGTACGAGCTATACCAAGATGTGGATGTAGTCCAGAAGACCAAGAAAAGACGATTACATTGGCTCGGCCACATCGAGCGAATGGACGACACCGCTCCAGCCAAGAAAGTCTTCTCACCCAGGAAGACCGAACCTACGGTACAAGGACCAAGTGACTGCAAATGCCAGAGCGCTTGGTTTCGGTGACTGGAGAGTGCATGCGAGGGACCGTTCGATGGAAGGCAGCAGTATCTCAGGCTGAGATCTTTCATGGATTGTGAGCCGGAGCCGGTCCGATAAATGTTGCTGAACCAGTAAATGTTGTTTCCTCTTTGAAAATACTTTTCCAGATATTGAAATTAACGTTTTCTGGGAAAGTTCACTCGGGCGTATACTTATTGTTTTTTTTAGAAGAGAGATGAAAACACGAAACCGCACTTTTTTCCAAGAAATATTTGCGCAACAAAATTAATTCTTGCAGCAAAAACTAGCAACAAAATACTTCATACTTTTCGGTGCCGGCTTATGAAATGGTTCTGTCAAGAAAGTGTTGTAAATCGTTCTCGCAAGTTCCCAATATTGCATACAGACGATGTCGCTTCCAGAATTCAAAGATCTGACAATAACGTCATTCAAAGGATCTGTTCCCTCGCAGAAGAATATCTGCTTCTCGGGTTGTTTTCCTTACCTATCATTATCACACTGATGTCAACTGCTTTCTAAATTTATATGCTTGGCTACTCAAAATGATTTTGAAAAAACAAAATTCAATTAAGATTTCATTGTGATATCCCTGAAATCAATTCAAATCGACGCAAAACTCAAGTGCGGTTATGTTTCAATTTAGGTATAAAACTTGGCATAAACATTGAATTGACTTCATTTCGAATTTTTCTGCGTCCTTGAAAGTCTTAGAAACTTGAATAAAAATGAATTTAGCAACTCTTGTATTGGTTGTCCTCTTTGGGGTAATCAGCTGTGCATTAGCATTGCCTGCTCCTGTCAATAATGAACCAGAAATGGAACTGGAACCTGTTGATGCCTTATACAACGCTCTAGAAGGAGAATTCCACAGCATACAGACACGTGCATCCTGTCATTTGAAAACTCCATTCACTGACCTACAACATTCGGGCTGTGCCTTACATTGTCTTTTATTAGGAGCAAAAGGCGGCTATTGTGACCCGAAGAAAATATGCAGATGTCGTTAGGATTAAATAATAGAAAAATAAAATTATTTCCTTTCTTTGCAACTGATTCTTTGTTTTTGTCTTAGTAATACATGAAGGGGCCGGGGCATTCTTACTTGCGGGAACGGTTGTTGGTCAAGTTCTCAGGACGATCTTGACACCACCTTTATTTACAAGTTTCAAACACTTTTTCATTCTGCAGAGCTCGTGAAATAGCAATTTTTTTTCTGAGAGGGGCGTTCGTTAAGGGGGCGTGGTAACAACTTTTTAAATTGGGATTATCTTGGGACCGTGTGCAATGGTTAGAGGCTAGTTAGATTTGCTCACCTTAGCACTTAAGGCACCAAATAACTTGTTCAGGAGGCGTGGTAACCACCCCTTTTAATAGATTTCTCATTAATAGTATACATACTAGGTACAATTAGAAAGGTACTACGATCTTCAATTAATCGTTCAATCTAGTGATTTCGATGAACTTTTTTTTAGATTAAGGTTTCTTATCCAAGGGGTTTGGTATACATACGCCCATTTTCGAAGGATTGAATACAGTATACAGAATTTACTAGTATATTTGATTATGAAATTGAAAGCAATGATAAGCTTGATAGTGTTTAAAACAATATAATTCAAACGCAAAAAAGGTATCCTTTCTAGGGGCGGGCGCAGTATCCACCCTTTATCGAGTTCTTTTTTTACATATTTGATTGGCATTTGAATGGCTATATGATCTTGAATTGAGGTACATTGATGAGCCGTCTAGTTTATTAAAGACACAAATCTTGAGTTTGAGGTTTTTATTGAGGAGGCGTAGTATACGCCCACTTCCTAAGAATTGTCATGATAATATGAACAATTTAACCGAAATAATAAGGGTTGTTAGTTTTGAAGTTACTGAAAGTTTGTAGTGGCTGAACCGATTTTTATATGAAGATTTAAAATTCACCCTACTAGCGAACCCAACAAACGTCACCTGAGGATTATTCTTTATGAACAGCAAATGGTTTGGTTTCACAACTAAGCTTACAAGAATATCTAACGGACGTTAGATATTCATTTGTTACGAGGATATTAAGCGTGTGTGTTCACATGAAATTAACCCCTTACTGCATGGTGGCTCATATATGAGCCAAACCAGTTTTTTGTTCATAATTTTTAAATTTGTTTAAAAATATTTATGTTTCGAATTGTATTTTAAAGAAAATAAACCTGTTAACTGAATTTTACAAAAAATTATGAATTTATGATTGAGTTTAGCTATTTATTTGATCATCCAAAACAGAAAAGACAGAAAAGTCGAAAATGAGTACCAAGGTGCAATTCAAAATTTCATAAAAAAATATAAAAAATGGGTATTTCCTTGAAACCAAAATACATTCAATAATACATAATAAATACATTATACAATATATATATATGTACACGGTTAGAAATTTTGGGTTAGATTTTAATATTTTGAGGGTTACATATATGACAACGAGAGAAAAATATTAAAATCTAATAAACTGCAAATAAATAAATAAAAGAAGATAAGTAATAAAGCAAATATTAAAAGCTAATACTGATGAGATATTAAAAATTAATACTTTTTGTATTAAAAAGTAATACGCCTTATATTAAATTTTGAATAAAGGTTGTATTAGATTTTAATAAAAGTTTATTAGAATTGTTAATATTAAATTATTTCAAGTTAATCAAAGCGGTATTTAATATTAATACAATTTTGTATTAAAAATTAATACAATTTTTTATTAAAAATTAATACAATTTTGTATTAAAAACCAGTATAACTTTGTATTAAAAATTAATAGAATTTTGTATTCAAAATTAATACAAATTTATATTAAATATTAATAAAATGTTATATTAACATTTAATAAAATGTTGTATTTAAAATAAATGAATTTGTTTATTAAAAATTAATAAATTTTTGTATTAAAAATTAATAGAATTTAAAATTTAAAATTAATATATCTTTATATTAAAAAAGACATAAAATTCTGTTGTAAGATTTAATATAGATTATTAAAATTATCCGTTGAAAAAAAAGGAAATTCAGATGAATTCGAAAATATCGAATAGAAATACTTTCTGCATTACTTTTTGACTTGGAATACAAAATGTAAGATACTTATGAATACATCAAATTTAAAGCTGTAATGTAACCCATTTTCATCGACCCACCAATAGATTAGGAAATGGTTGGCCATCATACTCTAAGAAGCTGTGAAACAAACGATGTACATAATAAAACTCACAATTTTTATTTTTTTCAAATATTTATTGTATGCATCCGTTATAGAATTTAATTTAATTTACATTAAGTGCAATCTATATATATATATAAAAATGAAATCCTGTTCGTGTATGACCGCATAACTCACAAACGACTGGACGGATTTGGCTAATTTTTTTTTATTTTGTTCGTGTTAGTCTGTAGATGGTTCTTAGGGAAAATGTTTTTAAATTATTGCAGGTGCATTGGTTTTCAAATGGAAAACTGGAAAATTTCAAAATGAGTTTTCGAATGAAAAATAGAAATTTCTGATGAAAAACTGGGAAAACTCGTTGGTTTTCGAAGGGAAAATTGCATATTATTGCAGGTGCATTGGATACATACTTATTCTGTAGTTGCTCTGAAGGGCGGCGGCGGGACGAAGTTCGCGGGGTCAGCTAGTATCTATATACAAATATATTTCGAGATAACACTATTAATAAACTATTATTGGAATGCATTTCTGATGACAAACCTGGAATGTATGTATCCCTTGATTGTCCCCTTGTGATTACCAGGGGGCATAAAATCCGCAGTTGTTTAAAAACAAATCTCAATTTCCTGGGTAGTCGAATAAAATCTGAAGAAAAAAAAATATTTTCATTAAAATGAATGTTTTTTTTGTTTAAATATTACTTACCAAATTTGTATGACCCGAACTTTACACCAGCGTTCTCCATATAGTGACTTTTTTGGAATGACGCTACGCTACAGGCAGATGTCAAACACCAAAATGTATATCAAGTGTTTTTTTAAAATAAAATTTTATTAAATTTCAATACGATGGTATTAAAATGTAATACAAGAGGGTTTGTTTTTAATGAAAATGGTATTACTTTTAAATACATGGGTATTAGAATGTAATACAAACGAGTAATACATCTTAATACAATAGGATTGTAATACAAATGGGTATTACATTTTAATGCAAGGGTACTTACATGTAGGTAATACAAAAGGGTTTGTTTTTAATAAAATTGGTTTTAATTCCAGATGTATTCAATTCTAATCTCTTTGTATTACAAGTAGTCACTTTAAGACAAAAATATTAAAATTTAATACAAAATATATTAAGATTAAATGTAATAATTTAAGAATATTAAAAAGTAATATTTTGTGTATTGCATACAATTGTAATACAGGAGCTGTATTAAAAATATCCCAAAATTTTTAACCGTGTATTTATAAAATCTCTTTTTTTGCATTTCTCCACGGTAAAGCATATCGGACCCAAACCGTAAAACTCGTATTTCCCGAGTTTTTTGGAAAAAAATGAAAAATCCTGAAACACGTGTCTTTTATTTTTGCAAAATCTATCCAATATTTTTTTTTTCATCAAAAAAAAAAATCATGCAGTAAGGGGTTAAGAATGGTGTGGATTCAAAACTAAGCTTACTACTGTCTAGCTTGATAATTCACCCAAAAAGTTTTGAGGTGTGAGTAGGTACTTTGTGAACAGGGTCAACAGTTTCTGGTCGAGGTCTGTTGGGCCGGTTAGAATGCATGTTAATTTGAAACAATGCGTTAATACGTTAAAACTTTCGATTCGCAATGTGCAGGTATATGTAAGCTTACCGAGAGTATTCCCTTGATGTAGGATAACCCATTTTTAAAACCTGAAAATTTATTTTTTGCGCAGTGGTTCTTTTTATAAATAAGAGAACTTGACTACCTAATCAAATTCGGTGTCTTTTCTTCTTATCAAAATCCAAATTCAATTAAGATTTGTCGGTGATAAGAAAATCTGCCTTGTTTCAAGTATCTGCAGTTTTCGTATAAAAATTGCTGTGCCAGTTGGGTTTAGGTATATTCAAACTGTTCACAGTCTTGAAAAGTTTGTAAAAAACAAAAAACAAAATGCGCTCTGCAACTCTTGTTTTCATTGTCCTCATCGGAGTGATTGGTTGGGCTTATGCCTTACCTCTTGATGTTGTCTTGGAAGACTCAGAGGCAGCACCTCAACTGGAATTCGAAGCCCAAATCGATAATTTGGAAGGTGAGGCCCATAGCCGACACAAGCGTGCAACCTGCGATCTCATGAGTGCACTTGGTGTCAGAGATTCGGCTTGTGCTGCTCACTGTGTATTTAAGGGCGCCAAGGGTGGATATTGCGATGGAAGGAAAATTTGCAGATGCCGAAATTAGAAATTTGTCTGAAGATGATATTCTTTGAATAAAAATTTATTTGCATGTTTGAACATTGATTTCATTTTTTTAATTGTGGTTGCTATTTGTAGCTTTCTCGCTAAGCTTTATGTTTTATAAGCTATTGAGTTATTTCAGCCCTTCACCGTTTGACGTATTAACGAGATCTAAAAGAAAGGATAGGGGAAAGTGCAACAAAAACAAAATAAAAGTGCACCACTGCAAGTTGATAGTCAAGGGCTCTAATATGCGGATTCATCATGTGATATCGACTAAGATCAAAAGTCACAGTGCATAATCAGTTAAATATTTAAACATGTAATACTTACTCATTTATATTAGTACAAAAGGGGCTAATTTGTGAACTAAACCGTCCACGGAGGCATACAACCGCATACAAAAAAAATCATTTGAATCGGACCATCCGTTTAGGAGGAGTTCAGTGACAAAAACCCGAGATATTACTTATATGGCAAAATAACGTTTACCGGGTCAGCTAGTAGAATAAATTGCATCTTATAAGCGTCTCTTGGTTCTAAGCTACTGGGCTACCGAGCCAAATTGGTTCAGCCGTTTTAAGAAATTATTTACATGGAAAAATAGTCCTAGGGGCGTGGTATCCACCCTTTTTCGCAAAATTCTTTTTACATATTTGATTGACGTTTGAATGGCTTTATGATCTTGAATTTCGGTAAATTGATGAGCTCTCTAGTGTTTTAAAAGGCTTAAATCTTCAATTTGAGCTTCTTCATTGGGGTTGAGGAGGCGTAATACACACCCACTTCGTAAGTATTGTCGTGACTCACATAATATAAGTGATATAATTAGGGCTGTTGTTTCGAGTTTTAATTTTTAATATATTGATTGTTATTGGCTGAACCGATTTTTATTAAATTTTGAAAGTGTTTTAAAATTGCTTAGATTCAAAATTCACTTTACTAGCGAACCCAACAAACGTCACCTTTCAATAATTCTTCAAAGAGAACTAAGAAAGGCAACGACTTCTCCTGAAGGGAACTTCAATGAATGTGCGTTAAGTCAAAATTCGAAGTTTAAGGCCCAACTATAATTGCTTAAGTGAACTTAAGCTGATATCAAAAAACCAAACGAACATTTCCTTAAGTAAGCAAAAAACGTATGCTTGGCCTTCTCTTCTTCAAATTGTCAAATTGACTTATGCAATGAGCGAACGAAACCGCTTTAGTAAAAATTGAACGAAAATTAAACGAACGTAGCTATGGTACATTATGGTTTGCTCATAGGGTTCGTGTGTGCAAGTGTGCTTGCATGAGCAATTTTGCATTATACAGGGTGATTCACGAGCGTTGTGCCAAAAAGCTAGAGCGTGTAGGTTGAGTTGACACAAGAAAAAAATCGTATGGGAGGGGGGGGTCTATTCCCCCCCGTTTAGCCGGGAGGGGCAATTTTCTGAAAAATTGACTTATTTTGTAAAAAAAAATATTAAAAATCAACGGCTTCGCTTACAAAACCGTGCTATACCTTTCTGAAAAGCCAAAAACTTCTTCTTTCACCTTGTTTTTAAATTAAATTGTTTTAACAAATAGTTTAAAAAAAATAAATTTTCAAACTCAAAATTTTCAAAAAAAAAGCCAAAAAAAATTTTTTGAACTAATTTTTTTCAAAATTTTATGTAATTAAGTACTAATTTTGTTTTAAAATTTCAATGCGTTTGTTAATTTTTAGTCGAAAACAGAAAACCGGATGCAAAAATGTCTTTTCGTTTTTGAGAAATTAAAAAAAAACCAAAACCACTTTTTTCTAAGAAAATCTCTGTTTTTATTTTTACCTATCTGGACTTTTAGTATAATTTACTAGTTTAATTTATAAATTTAATTTTTTGTAATTGGAGTTTTATGAGGACTCAATAAAGTAGAAAAGTATTGGATTTTCCCTGGATTAATCATTTTGTTCATTGAAAACGTCTGCCATTGACCTTTCACTTCTAGCTCTCCGTGCTCTCGTCGGCGGATTCTTGAAAACATGCTACGACTTGGGCGCCATCTATTGGGATATCTTTCAGCGTAGAGTCTTTCGGCTTCCCGATCTTGACAACAAGTTAAACCGTAGCAGAAGTTCCTGTCCGCTTACTCTTCTCGAACATATGAGTTTGTTATTGTCATGTGTTGATGAATTAATATTTTAATTGTAAATGGTTGTTGAGTAAATATGCGATGCCTTTTATTAACCTTTAGGTTGTTAATTGTTTTTTCATTCAAGAAAAATTGGGGTTTAATTATCTTAAGCCCCCAGCAGGTAGAACCCTTCGCCGGCGAGTGGCCGCGGCCCCAGGTATAGTAAGAAAAAATTGCAGGTCAGTTTTCAGACGTTATCAATGAATACAATGGTTCATCCATTGAAAATCCAATACTTTTCTACTTTATTGAGTCGTCATAAAACTCCAATTACAAAAAATTAAATTTGTAAATTAAACTAATAAATTAAACTAAAAGTCCAGATAGGTAAAAATAAAACAAAGATTTTCTTAGAAAAAAGTGGTTTTGGTTTTTTTTTAATTTCTCAAAAACGAAAAGACATTTTTGCATCCGGTTTTCTGTTTTCGACTAAAAATTAACAAAGACATTGAAATTTTAAAACAAAATTAGTACTTAATTACATAAAATTTTGAAAAAAATTAGTTCAAAAAATTTTTTTTTGCTTTTTTTTTTAAAATTTTTAGTTTGAAAATTTATTTTTTTAAAACTATTCGTTAAAACAATTTATTTTAAAAACAAAGTGAAAGAAGAAGTTTTTAGCTTTTCAGAAAGGTATAGCACGGTGTTGTAAACTAAGCCGTTGACTTTTAATATTTTTGTTTACAAAATAAGTCAATTTTTCAGAAAATTGCCCCTCCCGGCTTAACGGGGGGGAATAGACCCCCCCCTCCCATACGATTTTTTTCTTGTCTCAACTCAACCTACACGCTCTAGCTTTTTGGCACAACGCTCGTGAATCACCCTGTAGTTCAGTCTTAAGTGTTAAAGAAGGAAGAGGAATAACACTGGGCCTATAAGCAGTACCTGCATATATCTTACGGTGAAAGCGCGCTGTTTCTGTTTTTAACTTATTCAACACCAAGTGTTCCCTTGAACGTGACTACATTCTTAATCAAATTTGGTGTCTTTTTTTATCAAAATCCAAATTCAATTAAGATATGTCGGTGATAAAAAATCTCTCCTGTTTCAAGTAGCTGCAGTCATATAAAAATTGCTGTGCCAGTTGGATTCAGGCATATTGACATTGTTCACAGTCTCGAAAAGTTTGTTTAAAAAAAATGCGCCCTGCAACTCTTGTTTTCATTCTTCTCATCGGAGTGGTTGGTTGGTGTTTTGCCTTGCCTGTCGATGTTGTCTTCGAAGAATCAGAGGCAGCACCTCAAATGGAATTTGAAGTCGGAAACGATAATTTAGATGGCGAGGTCCATAACCGACACAAGCGTGCAACTTGCGATCACATGAGTGTATTAGGCGTCAACGGTGCGGCTTGTTCTGCTCACTGTATATTAAGGGGCGCCAAGGGTGGATATTGCGATGGAAGGAGAGTTTGCAGATGCCAAAATTAGACATTTTTCTGAAGATGAAAGTCTTTGAATAAAAATTTGTTGCATATTTGAAAATTGAATTTAGTTGTTTTTTATTTATTTATCTATTAACTGTGGTTATCATTTGAACTTTCCTCTCTAAGATTTATGTTTTGTAAGCTTTTGAGTAGTTAAGTCTTACGCGGTAGCTATAGCAGCCAAAAAGGCTTACTTTTCCAGCCCCTAGAATCTAGACAAAGAGATCCAAACTTCCAATACAAAAACTAAGCAACTGCTATACCCAAAGCAATTTTGACAACTTCAAACAATGCAACGCGTGTGCTAGCGAGAAAAAATATTGATAACAAAAAAATCTTAACACTTTTAACGTAGTCAGAACTTTTTTATTGATCACCGCATTTTACATATTTCTTTTAACGGCAATTGCAAACTCTCCGTGAATCGCACCACCCGCCCCGTCTTCCTAATGCAATGCAGTGTAGGGCACAAGCTGAGTCGTTTACACCGAATCCGCTCAAAAGGTCACAAGTGGCTCGCTTCTGTCGTCGTGGCGGCTTCTCGGTTCCTGATGGGGAACGTCTCTCACGATTTGGAACAACTGCTTCCAAGCCACCCAATTGACCAGCGAAATCTAGACGAGATTCTGCTGCTTCTAGGACATCGACCGAGAATCGAGGAGCCCTATCAGTTACCGGCGAACGTCTCTCACGAATTGGAACAGGAACAGCTGCCTCCAAGCCACCCAATTGACGAGATGCTGCTGTTTCATCGACTGAAAATCGAGAAGCCTCATCAGTTACCGGCGAAGGCAAAGCAAGTGCACAGGAAGCAACTCCAATGAGCACAATAAACACAAGCGATGAATTCATTTTTTTTTTATTGAAAAATAATCAAACTGATCAAGAATGAGAAGAATTTGAATATGATTGAACTCATCTGGACGGTCAGCTTTTATAGGAAAATTATGTTGATATGAGCACAGTAAATCTCGAAGAGGGATTCCCCTGGCAAAAATAGAATAAATTACAAGAGAAAATCCCCTTCGGTGATAAGACATCGAGGAAAATAAAGTTTTGTCTAAAATAAAACTATCAGATGCGGACTCGAATGTTCGTAACGATAAATAGCTGCAAGTGCCGCAGTGGCTTCGGACTGCACGAAAACATAAATTTTCCAAATTAACTCAAATACATTTCCTATGTGATTTTTGTGATTAAAATTTGTTTAAGGTTAAGATTGGTGGCAAGGAACCTTAATAAGGGTTCAAGAATGAAGTTGTTGTTCTTTCTTTTTTTAATTAAAAATAAAAGAAATTTTGAAAAGATCAAACTTGCAGCGGATATCGCATATATTATTGTTTGTTTATATTTTTTAGATAGCAGCAAAAACCAATTGACTTTATCATAGCTTCTTATCATCAAGAGTCTTGACAACTGATTTCAAATCTGTTCGTGATTAGATAAACGTTTGTTTCTTTTCCTTCTGCTATTTGCTTACAATTTCTTATAAAAGCCGATGAACTCATTTGGATTTCATTCATAAATTGGAAAGCCATTTGAAACACTAAATGCGTTTTACTTTTGCTCTTCTTGCATTCTTCGGAATCGTTTGCGCCCTGGTCGCAGCATCAGTAGTCCCAATTGCTGAACCAGAACTTAAATCTGGTGGAATTGCTCCGAGAACGCCTTGGACCGTGTGTAGTGGTGTTGGTCGTGATCCCGTGTGCGTTTCCCACTGTAAGGCACAGAAACTAAAAGGAGGTACTTGCTCGAAAGGTATTTGCCGTTGCTACTGATTAAAAAGATACTTTTGAGTGAAAACTATAAAATTCTGTAATTTATAAAAATAAAATATTTAATTGTATGAAAATTCCCTTAATTGTATATTTAAGCGAAATTAACAACTTTTAACTTTTGGGAACCTTAAAAGGATAAAAGCAATAGAGGAAATGTTTGAGATCATTGAAAAGTTCTCAAAGAATTAAGGCTAAAACACAAACACGCTTCAGCTTCGGCTTCGTCTGCGTTACGATACACCCGCTTCACGTTTGCTTTGAATGACAGTTCTCCCTCCATCATTATCAAACAGATTTGCCACTTTACTCCTTTCGAAGTAGGCTACTTCGATTTTTAAAAAACTTTGAAAATCTATTCCCACTTCGCACCATCAAGAATGTTTTGAAATCTACTTTGACTTGATATTTCCAAAATCTGCTTCGATTAACTCATTGAGTAATTTTATGCTTTATTTTCATCAGGAAAATAGATAATCGACATCTGCATCTGCATCTGCAGTTTCTATCCTTATACACGAACAATAAGTGGACACACTTTACAAACACGAAATGTCAACCCATTATATACGCAAAGTATGAGTAACGTGATTGTATTGAGGGCCGTGTGCGACTTGCGTTGAAATGTTGCTTAAATTTAACCACTAGTGTCATATTTTAGCTTGCTAGTTAGATTTTAACACATTTTATCGACCATGTAGTGTCAAAATCAAATCGAACGTCAAGTTTTTATACACATATTAACACAATTTGCACACGGCCCTAATTGTAGATCTGTCTGTATGAACTTTTGATAATAACTGCATGTCCTTCTTTGCGTCAATGTATCCATGGACAGTATAAAATACGCTATTTTGAAAACTACTTCACTTTTTCTCAATTTACTTGGCTTTATTCCCAAATCTACTTTGATTCCTTTTTTTTCGAGTGGTAACGCTGCTCCAAAAAACATATGAACAAACAGCTGTTGAGCTGTCAGACAAAGCAAAAGTTCAGCATATTTGAACTAGAGCTTCCGTTTGGAGTCACGTTACGTACAAAACGTGAGGTCGAAGCGTCATTGTGATAGCAAGCATTGAATTCCTATAGCTGCACTCGTAAACGTCAGGCGAAGCCGAAGCTGAAGCGCCTTTGTGATTCGGTCTTTATTTTTATTTATTATGCTATCGAAATCCGCTTTGATTAAATTTAAATTTGTTTTTCATTTCGTTCCCATATCCTTTGTTTATGGCACGACTAGTATTATCAGGATTGGTTCTCTGCTTGGTTTGATAGAAGATCTGTCAAACCACGCAAGCAGCCATCTTAAAGCTTTCTGGTTTCATACATAGAATTTGAAATTTTTTTCTCAAAAGATCTGACACAGAAACGTTCTTTGGAAAAATTCAATGAAGAGGAACTGCCGCACTGCTTTAATAAAATTGACAGCATGCCAGAAGTCAAAAACTCAAACGAATGATAAAATGAACACATCTTGTCATGTTGACAGTACAGCGGCTTTATTGGGCCCTACCTGGAATCTCCCAAGAACTTTTATTTCCCAAGAAATTTTATTTCCCAAGAAAATTTCATTCCCAATCCCAAGAAACATTTCTAGTTGTCGTGAAACTCCTTCGGAATGATTTTTTCCCAGGGAAAAAATTGCCGACTTAAAAAAAACAAAATTATTTTCGGAAATCCATTTCGCATTTTTTTGAGAAAAATATAAGTATTTCTTTTTGATTGATTAATTTTTATTTTTTTCGGACGGAATTTTAATTTTTTTTTTCACGCAATGATGTCTATTATTCGCGATGAAGGATTGAAGGAGGAAAAATAAAAAAATTAAATTAGAAGGGTCGAAGAATGTTAACAAACTTGTTCTGGAGAACGAAAATGTCGTGTTTTCGAAGCCAGCTCATGTTAATCCTAACTGTGTGACACGATGCACCATCTTGTTGAAAAAGACAATTACCATCTCCTTTTTGCAATACCTACAGGTATTAAGGTTAAAAGTTGATGTTCCAAGATGTCTTGATACCTACCTACTGGCTGTCACAGTGCCTTCGATGAAGCAAAGG
Organism: Sphaerophoria taeniata; assembly: GCA_943590905.1. Taxonomy (NCBI): domain Eukaryota; kingdom Metazoa; phylum Arthropoda; class Insecta; order Diptera; family Syrphidae; genus Sphaerophoria; species Sphaerophoria taeniata. The sequence goes on along the minus strand of OX016540.1, from coordinate 15,505,087 downwards.
TTTCCCACTCCTCGAGCTGACATAAACCCCCAGACCATTAGTGAAGCGGTTAATTTTGTTTTTCTACGAAAACAATGGATGAAAAGCTTCAGATGGAGTTCTTAAGATTGTTGATCTTGAACCTCCCACACATAACTCGAATGAGATGTACATAGCTGTAGCCCAAAAAATTCGCTGTCGCCAAAAACGTCAATAAAATCGCTTATTGTGTAGCAACAGTGGAATACAATGCGTAGCGCAAAAAAATAGGTAGCTGTCAGAATTTAAAAAAAAATTAAATTAAAAACTGAAAATTTAACTGTGTTGTGAAACTATTTAGCTTGTGTTTGCTTGAAAAAACTTAAAAAATGATGAACGAAGAAGAAGAAATTCCATTTATTGCACTGCGTTCAGTAGATCCTGGATGAACTGTCAAATTTGTGCCCCAAAAAGTTGAAGTTCGCTCAACTTGTACTACACATCAAGCTACAAGCTACAGGCTCAGCTGCACATTGTATCGCACTACATTTGTTTTCTATCTTTTAACTTCGACAGCGCTACAAACTACGACCGCAGCTACACCATTGTATTCAGCCAGTTAAGCGCTTCTTTTTTTGTAAAGATGACATTGACATTGACTTCACAGTACTTCGCACATAAATGTGACGAACTACAGACAAACACTGGCGACTGAGGCCATCGATCGGCTGGGACAGAACAAGATATTAGGCGTGTTTTTTTGGCATCGCTATCTGCAGCCAAATTCGATTTCCCAAAAAAACGTATCCGCAGTTGCCCATCCGCAGCTGTTTTATTTTATTTTTAAGTTGGTAGACTTGTCTAGCTGTCAGATAATTTGTTATTTTGGTTTTGCTTCAGGATAAGTTTTTGACAAAGGTATTGGGGTATGTTCGTAGAGTGTGAATTTTGATAAAAATCGAGATTCAGATTTTTGAATCTCGAATCCATTTTTTTGAATCTCAAGTCTCAAATAGATCATGAAATCTGAGATTTTTCTACTTTTTCCCACTTCACCAACTCTGCCAGCTTCACAAATTTGACTCGACTCTAAAGATATGACTACAACGAGCACTTCTTGTAAAAAGCCAAAAAGTGAAAATTTTCAAACTCATTTTGTGACAGTTTGACAAAATTTAAAGTAAAGGGGCCGACTCATAGAATCCGTCAATCCGGCAGCGTCGACGTATACGTTGTTGCCAACGTATTTGCCGGAGGGAACCGTCCCATAGAATACGTTGTATACTTTGACAGTTTCATTTGCTTGGTGTAAAACTTATTCACAAAACCTCGAATCCGAAAAAAAATAAAACATTAAAATTGTGTCAAAATGATACTTTTGCACAAAGTTTTGATCATTCATTGCTTTTCCTTGCTGCTGTGGAAACATATTGAGTTAAATTTATTTGTCAACGGATCAACGGACGCAAAAGTAGAAAGTTAACTCTATCCGTCGTATCCGTCACATGCGTTGCTTATGGGACTAGTTCCATAAGAACATGTATATTCTATTGTGCTGTCAGTTGAAAACGTCAACGCTAACGGACTGACGGATTCTATTGGTCGGCCCCTTAATGATGCAGAAAGATTGTTTTTTGATGTCAAAAACAATTTTTGTAGTTTTTTTTTCAAAATTCAAATGGCGCTACAAAGAAACAAAAATTTTACTTTTGTAAATTTCCCACTTTTTGCATACCTTAAATCTCACAAATATAAAACGACATTACAGAAGAAAAATATTAAACCCCATAGAGCAACTATGTGTGACTCGTTCCTTGATTTGTGCGTTCCAATTTTAATTCAAAATAAACTTAAATTAAAGAACGCACTTAAAGCACAGATAATAAATTTATACAGATGTCTCACCCTTATGGCGAGAAATGATATATGAAACTGAAAGCTACCAAATAAAAAGCTTTTTCCAAAAGCTTTAACGCATCCACTTAATGCATTAAAAATCTATTTTCGCTCGCCTCATTGGCCATAAATGAATATTTAGGCAAGGAAAAAAGCTTCAAAAAGCTCCTTGTCTGTTAAGGCGTTGTCTGTTAAGAGCAAAATATGTTTCATTTTTTTCTGCAGGGATGAGACATCTGTATAAATTTATTATCTGTGCTTAAAGTGCGTTGCACTCTGCGAACACAGCCTTCGAGACTCTTTGATTATCCGAGTAACCTAAGAAATTCAATTTTTCTCCGATCGAGTATCGATACTCGAAAAAATGTCAATTTTTTATCCGCAGCCAGATTTAAGTTTAAGTTTTATCCGCAGCTGCGTGTTGTATTTTTAATACATGGAAGCTCCCACTGCAGATACGGATAGCTATGCCAAAAAAAACACGCCTATTAATACAACAGAGAGAGAAAGATAGACACATAGAAGGGAAGAACACATAACGATAACATAAACCTACGTGGCACCGAGGAGGTGACACAGATTTTAATTGTCTCATATCATCGAAAAGGTGGCCTCAGATAAGCTGGCGATTTTTGTAGAAAAAGAATGCTGCCGAAGCTGGGGCTTGAACAGTTGAACCCGTAGCATTCGTTAGTTATCAACTACTCTCTCAACTATCCTCTGAGCCATGGCCACCGGAAAAGTTGTAAAGATGTTAAAAGAGGTTTTTCTTTTGCCTTATTGGTGAGTAAAACAATGAAAATACTAAAATATAATTTGGTACAATTTAAAAAAATCACTTTATAAAACTTGTATCCCATTTTTTCAGTTCTCGATCGCAGGTGTCTCTTGAAACTTGCTTTTTCATGTTATTTTTCCATTCTAATGTTATGTTTGCTGTTGGAGAACGTCGATCTTTCTTGATGATTCTTTTAAAAATTTGTCGGTCTCGACTTTAAGTAATTATTGTTACCCTTCCAGTGTTCTTCAGTGTTTTGATATTGGGATATGGCAAAGAACACAAAACCGACGGAGGAAGGATTATAAAAACAACAAATTCTATTGATTCTCTTGTGGCCTACAGTTCAGGAAATAACTTTGATTTGGAAGGAAGATCCCCACGGAAGGAAGCAGAATGACATAAACATCTGCACCAGAGCAAAATTCCCTTTGCTTTGGCAACAAGTTCTTGGTAGAGATGGTCGACCTGAAGACCTTGTGAAATGATTGTGCTTTTAGGTTAATACACAGATAGTCTTTATTTTCTGAAATTTATTCAACAATTTTTACTTTTATTGCCGATAGAATTGATAAAATTAGTTAATTATTTCAATAAAATGTTGTTTTAAACTACTAACACTGTGTTTTTTCCCAAGACTCACATTGATGCTCAGGTAGGGTAGACTGGGTACGGTTGAGACAATTTCGCTTTTACTGTCCATAACTTTGATTTCTGTAAACCGAGCGATGAAGTGGATATGTTCACTAAAAAAGCGGATTTTCATCTACAACTGAGAAGTAACTTTTGAGTCCTACATGCATTATTTTATGAAAAACATGGAATTTAAAAAGACATCTTTTTTGTTGCAACCGTACCAAGGACGGTTGAAACAGCGACTGGGGTCAGTTGAAACAAAATGAAATAATAAACATATTTTTTTTATTTTTGACATTGTTTTACAATTTTTATCACATATTCCATTAGGTGATTAATTTTTTATTAATACTAATTTATAAAAAAAAAACATAACACAAAAAAATCAGCAATTAAAAAAACAAAACAAAATGAAAATAAATATATAAATAATCCATATCTTTACAAAACAAAACAAACTTAAACAAATAATTTTTAAATAGACTGAACAAAAACCTTATTTCATCGTGTTTTTTAAACAAAAAATTAATTAATCGGAATATTCCGAGTCGCGATTGTGGCAAACATATGAGCTCCCACCTTCTGTGCACTGTTTCAACCGTACTCAAAAAAAATGTTTCAACCGTCCCCAACCCTTGTTTAAATACAAAATTGTATATAACTATTGTCACATTAAAAACACGTTGAAACAAGTCACTGCGATACGTTATGCACTCTTCATTTATAACACAAACATATACACAATATTCTTCCATAAATAGAAATTCAGTTATTGAAAAAGAAAACCGCACATAAATTCTCACTTTTGGTTGTCAATATAAAAAAAAGTGCTATCTCATATGAATGCCACAAGCCACGTGCAAAGGAAAACTGACGATTATAGCACTATGTTTTCGCTTCATTTGCTTTTGACAAACTTTCGCTTATCGCCTACTGTTCCTGGAAAAATTGATTTGTTTCAACCGTCCCTTGTTTCAACCGTACCCAGTCTACCCTACGGAGTTGCCTAAAATCTGCTCGTCCTTGAATTGAAATTGTCCATGAGGTTTTCTGCAATTTTAGAGATTTTCCCGCTTTAGGGTGTTGCAACTAACAGCTAATAATACCAATGCAGCCAGAAGGAAGTCGGATCTACTTCACAATTACTTAATAATATACATATTGGTTTTCATCGTTGAAATATTTGTATGATCAAATTCTATACATTTTCAATTAGGAAATAAAACTTCATGTAACAACATCGTTTGAGAATTATTTATATAGAACAGGGAACAAATAAGAAAATGAAAGGCACGAACAAAGGCTAGGCACAAACATAGGGAGAGTTGGACTTGACAGCATCAAATCAGCTGGTTCTTGTCGTTCATGGTTTTCTCTTTCATCAGATCCCTGAGTGACACTCTATCGGGTTCCCTATATTTTCAAAGAAATATTATGAAAATCTGGATTTCACACCAGGATAAAAGGAAACTTATACTTAAAGAACCGATTTTTTTCATAACTTTACTTGTGGAGTAGATTATTGGGAGTCGCAGTCGCAAGTTTGCTGCAGGTGCTTCATTTGTCTCCTGTTTTATACAAGTAAGCAAATAGGATGATAGAATACCTCCATTCGCGTGAGCCGAAAAACCAGGGTTCGTAAAATATCGATCGCAATCCGAAAAATACCGATACTTCTCACTTTTTTCCGATATTCTCACGATCCGAAAAAAATAAAATTCTCATACAGATACTTTTCTCGGGATCCGAAAATTTCCGATCTCTCTCGGCACGAATTGAATTTTTTTTTCTCTTTTTATCATTCGTGAGAAATCGGAAAAATAAAATTCCCCTCAAATTTTGTTCTCTCACGAAGAGAAATTAAAAAGGATCCGAAAAGATCCGAAAAGTGAAAAGATCGAAAAAAAATATTCTTTGAATGTGTTTTGCGGTGTATTGTTGTTTCTTATTTATTGTTTTGTATGATCTCGGTTGTTTAAAATGGGACAAAAAAAGAATTCGAAGTGAATAATTATGTTTTTTATGAACAAGAAAATAATATGGCATCATGTTTAAGATGTGATAAGAAATTAAAAGGACTAGTGACTGGCAATATAAACAGACATTTTACAAAATTTAATTTGAGTATATTTCAATTAAATATACATATGCACACAAACAACAACCGAAATTTTTTTATATTTTATTTAACGATCGGTTCGTGAATGGATCTTTTTTGGATCTTCTGTGATAAATTCGTGATCGAATTTAATTTTTCAGTTCCCGAAAAATTTAATTCGATCGTGAACACAAATTTTATTCTCAAAGAACCGAAAAATAGAATTCGCGATCGAATTAAAAATTAAATTCCCGGTTGAATTTATCGATCGCGATCGAATTAAATTTTATCGTTCTACGAACCCTGCGAAAAACTCAGATTATTGCCACCGATGTCGACCTGCTGGAACTCGAAAATTGATGACACAGACAGTCTGGAGCGTAGATACGATAAGCAAAATCCCAGCTGACATCGTTGTGGCTGTCACAATTGTAGTGGAAGTATTTGATTTTGCCACGCATCAGTACCAAAGTACGGCCATTATTGATGGGCGCCTCCAGAATATAATGAACGTTCTCTTGGATGCAGGGTTAGTTAGCTTAACATTTTTCAGCGCTTTGAGCCCGCTTTCGGTATGATGATTTCATGTCCATCAACAGTGCTTATCACTTGACCTGCCGTTGGGTTGTCTTGTCGTCGTTGTTGTTCAACGCAAATGTTCTTGCCCGAAATTGTTGGGTGTTGGCGGTTGCGATTGGACGATAAAATTTACATCAAACAATTGATTTGACAAATCAAACGTAGGTAATTGTCAGAAATATCCCAGGGAAATTTTGAAAAAATGAGAGAATCTAACTTTTGAATTTCAACTCTCCGAGTTGAGATTTAAAGTAGTGAGTGAAGAAAAACGATTTTCAACTTGTCTCTCAACTCTCAAGTTTTTCTCAACTCTAGAGTTGGCCAACTTGAGACTTTCCTACAAGTTGAGCAATAGTGAAGAAAACGGCTCTAAGTTTCTGTCCTTTGACTCCTGCTGGAAAGAAAACCATAACTGAGTGTACCAATGCTTTTTCCTACGATCTAAGCGCGAGTTATACAGCTTTTCATGGCTTTCAATTACATTAGTAATCGAGAGCCTTAGGTGTCTAAATTTTGTTTCACTGCTTAACCTACTCCACTGGGTAGCAAGAAAACTTTAAAAGGAACCTTTAAAAGGGTTAAACAGCCAAGTTTTTTTAAATTAAAAATAAAAGAAATTTTGAATAAATCAAACTTGCACCGGATATGCGATATCATTGTTTATTTATATTTCTTAGATTGCAGCAAAAACAAATTTACTTTATCGCAACTTACCCTCCAAGACCAAAAGTATTGAGAATTGATTGCTAACAAATCTGATTGTGATAAGATAAACGTTTGTTTCTTTTCTGTCTGCTAAGTTTGCTAACAATTTCATATAAAAGCCGATGAAATCATTTGGATTTAATTCATAAAATTTGAAAGCTATTCTAAGAACTCAAAATGCGTTTTACTTTTGCTTTTCTTGCTTTCTTCGGAATCGTTTGTGCCGCACTAGTCGCCGCATCAGTAATCCCAATCGCTGAACCAGAACTTAAATTTGATGGTATTGCTCCGAGATTTAATACTTATAAATTGTGCTATAATAGCGATATTTGTGTTTTATACTGTATGACATTTAAAAGAGCTACCTGCATAAAATTTTCTTGTCATTGCGAGTAATGAAAAAGTAGTGACAACAACTACAATATTTTGTATATTATAAAAATAAAATATTCACCAATAAAATATTGCATAACTTCTTTAATTTTAATTTTGAGCGAATTGAAGATCAACGAAAAAATTAAACAGAAATTTCTGAAGTTTTGGGCACCTTAGAAGGGTACAGTACAAGCAATAGAGGAAATTTTATGAGTTCAGCAAAGTGTAGAAAATTTGATTTATTCTGCTGCAGGTGGCCATGGCACAGATGATAGTGTAGTTGACTGCTAAGCCAAACGTTGCGGGTTCAAGCCCCAGCTTCGGCAGCAGTCTTTTTCTACAATAATCGCCAGCTTATCTGAGGCCACCTGTGCGATAACATGAGACAATATAAATCTATGTCTCCTCCTCTGTGCCACGTAGGTTTATGTTATGTGTTCTTTCCTTCTATGTGTCTATCTGTCTCTCTCTGTCGTATGTCTTGTTTCAGTCCCAGCCGATGGCCTCAGTCGCCAGTGCTGCTATGTGTCTGTAGTTCGTATCATTCATGTGCGAAGTACTGTAATGTCAATGATTTATACTGCTGGCGCCTTGATGATTATATTTAACTTTGTCATTTCGTTAACACGTCAGTAGAAGTTTAAAAGAATTACATTTCTCTCAGTCTGGTCGATTAGGCTTTCATATAAAAAGCTTTCTTTGGTTTCCATACTTAGCTAAGGTTAAGTTAGGTTAAAGTGGCTGCAGATGCAGATACAGGATCCACACACTCAGGCCAAAGGAAAAGGCCCATTGTGATACTACATGAATCTAGAGAACTACTTCTTACTAGTCGAACCATTTTGAGCTTTTTATGAAGCGGAGAAGATATTTGATATCCTTTTTAGCTATTTCACTGGAATTATCATTAAAATATTCTCCCAGATGAAGCTTGCGTCTTAGGGAAAGAGCAGGGTATGTGCAGAGAAGGTGAGCGATTGTTTCTTCTTCTTCTCCGTCCATACAGCTCCTACAGAAGTCATTTGAGGCTACACCAAGTCGTATTGCGTGTCTGCATATGAGACACTTTCGCGTAAGGACACCTAATAGAGAGCTGATATGAACTCTGCTTTGAGATAACAAGTCTTTAGAGCGCTTTAGGTCAAGGGACGGCCAAATATGTGTTATAGCTGCGCACGTTGGTAAATTAAACCACCTAGAGCTTGTTATCGTTAAGGCTGTTTCGGTATACCGTATACCTATCTTTTCCCTTTCAGATGAGGGTATGACGGTTCCATTTTTAGCGAGATCATCGGCGATACAATTACCGGTGATGTCTCTGTGGCCCGGCACCCAACAGAGGTGAATATTAAATTGCTGCGCTATCTCCATAAGAGATGATCGACAATCGAGGGCCGTTTAAGATTTGGTTAAACAATGAACACAATGAACAATGTCAGAGAAGATGCGGATATCAGAAGTTGATATCACGTTTTCTCTTAGCCGGGATAGAACCTCTTTGATCGCCAAAATTTCCGCTTGGAAGACGCTGCAATGATTAGGGAGGCGGAATGAGAGGCCACTGCCAACACCATCATTTGTCTTGGATCCATCCGTATAAAAATGACTGCTTTTCTCTTCCAGAAATTTTTTGTCTTCCCATTCACCTCTGGATGGAATGGAGACCTGAAAGTTTTTCCTAAATTGGTGTTTTGGAATGGTGTAGTCTATGTACTTTGGTATAAAACCGAAGAAGTTCAAAATGATGGAATCTCCCACATTTATGTTAGCCCATTGAGGAGGCGTTGAATCTTATAGCTGTACTCGCTGCTACTTGTTTGCTGAAAATGTCGAGGGGTGTCAGATGGAGGAGAGTGTCTAGCGCCGCTGAGTGTGTGGTTCTCAAAGCCCCGCTTATGCAGAGACATGCAGTGCGTAAGAGTCTGCTGAGCTTGTCGCATAGGTGACTTTCTCCAGTGCAGTCCACCATACTGTAACCCCGTACATGAGTATTGTTCGAATGAATCATATAGCCAGTAGGTTATGCGAGGTTGAAATTCCCATTTGCCTCCTATGGCTTTCTCGCAGGAGAAAAGAGCTACTGTAGCTTTATTAACTCTTTCTTGAATGGTAGGTTTTTAACTTAAGTTTTTGTCTAATATCAGACCAAGATATTTGGCTTCGTTGGTAAAAATTAGTGGTACACCTTTTATTGAAGGAGGTACAATTTCTGGAGTTTTGTATTTCCATGTTAAAAGGACGAGGTCTGTTTTTTGAGGATTAATATTAATCTAATTAATAAGCATAATTAAGTGCGTTTTTGAGGAGATCTCTAAGGGTATTAGGATGTTTTCCTGTGACTGCGATCATCGGCATACGCAATCACTCTGTAACCTTCCTTCTCGAGGGATATTAGCATTTCGTTAACTACTATGTTCCACAGGAGAGGGGACAGGACACCACCTTACGGGGTGCCTCTAGTAGTAGTAGTTGAAATGGTGGCCACGAGCAGTCTAGCTCGGTGACACAATTAGCGCTGAGTTGCGCCGTTTTGATACCATAAAATACTCGCTTGACCTATAAAGTTTAAAGAGGGATTATATATAGTCCATCCATATATAATCCACTTTGCTGCGTTTAGAAAGGAGATCAAATCTTTGACCTCCAGTTCTGAGAGCTCATTAAGGTCGTTGAAGAAGGACTTTCCCAATATTTTGGCTCTCGTTTTGGCTAGGGCAGGACACTTGCATAAGAAGTGAAGAACAGTTTCCTTTTCTCGCTGGTCCTCACAACTACGACAGAAAGTATTGTGGGGGATGCCCAGCTTAGATGCGTGTTCCGGTCCGGTGCATGTAGCAACGACCCTGGCTATGTCTTGCCTGGGTCTGCAAATAAGATTATTAGTACGGGATTTGTTGTAGGTGGGCCATATCCTTCTAGATATGATACAGTTGGTTAGGCTGTTCCACCTGTGGTTTTCAGCGAGGAAAATTGAGAAGATCTTGCCCTTCATAGCACCAAGAGGAATGTTGACTCTTTCCGCGAGTGAGCTATGAAGGGCTGATCCTTGCCTAGCCAGCTCGTCAGCACGTTCATTCCCCTCATAGCCTCTATGACCCGTAATCCAGATGAGAGTGACCCTGAGTCCAATGTTCATGCCCGCTAGCTAGAACTAATTTGGAGGATGAAGTGGACGAGCCAATCGCTTGAATAGCCGCCTGACTGTCCGAAAAAATGTATTGCGGTTTTGATTTGGATCTAGTTTTAGTAACTTGCATGCTTCCTTGATCGCGAGTAGTTCAGCTTGAAAAACACTAGCAAAGTCAGGAAGTCGCAAAGACCTGGAGACATTTAAAGACTCGGAGAAAATTCCTGCACCGACCCCACACTCCATCTTCGAGCTGTCAGTGAAAATAGTTGTGTCGAAGCCTCTCTTCACTAAGTCATCATCCCATTCATCTCGAGATGGAATGATTACTTTAAAATCCGCACTGAGGTCCACAGTAGGGGTGCAGTAGTCGGTTTCTGTCGAAAAGATGTCCGCTGGGATGAGGTTAGTAATATTACTATGACCATAGGGCCTAGAATACCAACTATTCGATTCCCTAAGTCTCAACGCGCTGCAAGATACTAAGTATTTGATATGCAGGTCTATTGGTAAGAGGTAGAGAAAGACGTTTAGGGCGTCCGATGGACACGAGCGCAAAGCTCCAGTGGAGCCAATACTAGCTGTTCTCTGAACCTTTTTTAGTTTAGTTATATTGTAGGCTTTACTAAGCGCAGGCCACCAAACAATCGAACCATAGGACAAGATTGGACGGACCACGACTGTATACGTCCACAAGATTATCTTCGATTGCAAGCCCCACTTTTTGCCAAAGGTTTTACTGCAGGCATAGAAAGCTATGCTGGCCTTCTTGACCCTTTCTTCGATATTAAGTTTCCAGTTTAACTTTGGGTCAAGTATTACTCCCAAATATCTAGCGCTGGAAGACAAGGAAAGAGTTTCACCGTTGAGGCGGGGGAGGGTGAAGGGTGGTACTTTTGTTTTCGTAGTAAAGAGCATCAGTTCAGTTTTGCTTGTAGCCCAGTTGCTTACTTTTAGCAATGCCATCTCCGTAATCTCACTAATCACGGAAGTGAACTTTCCTGATACCAGTATCACCAAATCATCTGCGTAAGCAACGGCCTTCACACCACAACTTTCCAGTTTAATAAGAATTTTGTTCATGACCAGAAGCCAAAGAAGGGGGGACAGAACACCCCCCTGAGGTGTTCCCCTGTTTACGCACCTGGTCAAGTAAGTGTTACCTAAGGTAGCTTGAATTCTTCTATCACTGAGCATGGATACAATCCAATTTCTGATGTAGTCCTCTACACCCTGATCAACTAGTGATTCTTGAATAGATTCTGTTAAGACGTTGTTAAAAGCTCCTTCTATGTCTAAGAAGGTAGCGAGAGTAAATTCTTTGTAATGTATGGTTTTTTCAACTGTACGCACTACCTCATGTAGGGCTGTCTCCGTAGACTTGCCCTTAAGGTAAGCGTGTTGAGAACTCTCAAGAGGACAAACATCTAAAATGCCTCTGATATGGTAATCAAGGATACGCTCCATTGTCTTAAGCACGAAGGAAGTAAGGCTTATTGGTCTAAAATCCTTCGCGGATTCATGTCCTCGCCTGCCGACCTTCGGGATAAAAACTACTCTAACATGTCTCCAAGACTCGGGAACATGATTTAGACAGAGACATCCTTTAAAGATCATCTCCAGCCAAGGAATCGCCAGAAATTGCGTTTTCTGAAGCATGATCGGCATTATGCCGTCCAGGCCTGGAGACTTGTACGGGGAAAATGTGTTGATTGCCCAAGCAATATTTTCCTTGTTTATCAAGGTATCGATGTGTTTGAGGGTTGTTATTCTCACAACCCGGAAAATGCGCCGCCAACAGCAGTTCTAGGGATTCTGCAGGAGAGGCTGCCCAGGAATCGCCAGACTTTTTAAGAAAGGAAGGACAACAATGGTCTTTCGATAGGATCCTACTAAGCCTGGCGGATTCTTTTATGTTTTCTATTTTGTGGCAGTAATCCCTCCAGCTTTGCTGTTTAGAATTGGCAATGGCTCGCTTGTAAACTCTTGAACAGTCTTTGTACGGTTGGTAAAATTTGTGTTTGTGGCAAATATTAAAGATCACTCTAGTGACTGACTCTGCCTGCCTCTGCTGACTGACCTTCTCGTACAAATTTCTCCCATCTTGAGTTGATGATCCTGCTTTTAAGCATTAGATTAATCAATTCACAAAGTGAGTATTCGAATTTTAGGGTCGTCATAGCAGAAGTGATAACAGATGTGTCAACGTTGTTGAAAGCGCCCTCAATGTCCAAGAAGGCAACCATAGTGTATTCCTTTTGCTCTGGGGAGTATTCGATAGTTCTTACCAGAGTATGCAAAGCTGTTTCTACCGATTTCCCTTCGCAGTAAGCATGCGTTACGTAATCATCACCGTTTCCAAACATAGAATTTGAAATATCCTAATCAAATGCTCTGAAACAGAAAAATTGTTGGTAACATTCAAAGAAAAGACACTATGAAACCGCTTTTAAACAAAACAACTTGCCCTCACTGACAATTTTTGTTGAACAAACTCTGGCAGGCAAATTTGGGGATCTTACGAATACACATCGCATGCAATATTATTATTTGACAGAAATTATCAGTTTCTGTCCGTTAACGCCTGCTGGGAATGGGAATGAGACCGTAACTGAAAATTTTTAGTGCATCAATGCACCAATACATGTCCAGATGATCACCCAATAAACGAAAACGCCAAGATCATATCAAAAACGAGTCCATTAGGTGTATGAAATACCGTTCTTACGACTTGAACAATCTTGAAAAAGAATTATTATAAAATAGTACTGACTACTTTTCTTGCACAGAGTATACCACTTTTTTGTATAAAAAGCTGATGCTTCAGATGAACTCAATCACATTCAGATTCTACTCGTTTCTAATCAGTACGATTTGTTTCTTTAATTAATTTTTGCCTACACTAAAGTAATGCGTTCATCTATTATTTTGATTATTGTGCTCATTGAAATAGCCTGCTGTGCTTTTGCTTTGCCTTCGCCGGTAACTGATAAGACATCCCGATACCATTATGATGTCGCAAACGCAGCAGCACCAACAGTTCAGGAACAAAACCCCTCACCCATCACAGATAAGCCTAATTTTGATTTCGAATTGGAATTGAACCCCTTAAATGCAACTGGTGAACCGGAGGAAGAAACAGAAGCTCCTGGGCCAGTTCTAGTTAACTCAAGCACAGAGAAACCGTCATCGGGGAGGCAGAAAGTTTGTGATCCCAAAAATAGTTTTGAGCAGAATAATTTGGAGTGTGAAGGTCTGTGTGTTCAAATTGGATTGAAAGGTGGACGGTGTGGGTCACGCAGAGCTTGTCGTTGCCACTACTGATTTACAATACGTTCAAGAATTACGAAAATAAAAGTTTTTTTTTTTTCTATAAACAAAAAAGTTGTTGATGTTAATTTTTTGCTGCGTGTAGCTTATCACGTTTTGGAAACTTAACAAAGAAAAGTCTTATCTCTAGCGACAGGCAACAAATCGTTGAATCTAGTCGAGGTTATTTGAAATGATTGATACGTCTGGAAGCGGAAACTGCAGCGACACTTGCCTCAAAAATAAGTAGCTATTCATAAGTAGCTATTGGTAACCAGACCCGGAACGACAACGGACTACGCATTGAGAGTTTGTACCTGGAATGTAAGAACCCTCTACACTCCAGGTGCAACTCAGAAACTTGAATCTGTCCTCTCGCAGTATAAGGCAGATATTACTGCGATCCAGGAAATACGATGGATAGGATCAGGGACAATAAAGAGAAAAAATTGCGACATTTATTATAGCTGTCATCAAAGATTGCATATATTTGGATGCGGATTCGTCGTGGGAAATCGGCTTAGATCGAAAGTCATGGATTTCAAGCCAATAAGTGATCGCCTGGCTGTGATCCGCATCAAGGCCACATTACAGAACATCAGTATAATATGTGCACACGCCCCTACCGATGATGCTGAGGAGTCTAGCAAGGAGGATTTTTACGACCTCCTGGATAGAGCCTACGGAGCCTGTCCAGAGTACGACGTCAAAATCGTACTCGGAGATTTCAATGCAAAAATCGGGAAGGAAGACATCTTTGGCGGATTAGTTGGAAAGCACAGCCTCCACGAAGAAACAACAGATAACGGCTTCCGACTAATCGACTTTGCTGCAGCTTGTAATACGGTGATAAGTAGCACTAGGTTTCCAAGAAGGAAGATCTACACAGCAACCTGGCGATCTCCGGATGGTCGAACCACCAACCAAATCGACCATGTGCTAATCGGCGCAAGGCACGCATCCAACATCCTGAACGTGCGCACTTTCCGAGGAGCAAATGTCGACTCTGACCACTTTCTGGTAGTGGCTAAGTTTAGAGCTCGAATATCAAACGACAAAAAAACACGTGCAGCCCAAAGAAAGAAGTTCAACATCGGTTGCCTTAGCACATCAGAGAATGCCAGAGACTATAGCGAGCGCCTGAGCGAGCGACTCTCCGCCGCGCCGTCCTCCCAAATACTACAGACGTCAACACACTGTGGAACCAATATCGAGAAGTAATAAAAAATGTAGCCGAGACCACCATAGGTTACCAGCCACCCCCGAAAAAGAACCCGTGGTATGATGATGAGTGCGTGACATTGAAAAGAGAGACGGAAAATGCACGCCTGCAGATGCTGCAACGGAAAACAAGAGCAGCAAGGGAAGAGTACCGCACGAAAAGGAGAAATGAGAAAAAGACCCTGCGAAGAAAGAAAAGAGCATCCGCAGTTTCTCAGCTCAAAGATCTAGAAGAGTCTCGGGCCAAGAACAACACCCGGCGTTTCTTTAAAAGGTCGAAGCAATTAGCTTCTGGTTTCAGAACCGGGACACAAGCTCTTCGAAACAGTGAAGGAAACCTAGTCACCGAAGCACAGGGAATTGTAGATGTTTTCAAGCAGCACTTCCAGCAGCTGCTGAATGCGCAAAATGTCGAGCAAGATAATGACGAAAGAGAAGCAAGACCAGTCAATGAAGACCCAGTCCCAGCCCCCAGCAGAGAAGAGGTAGAAAGAGCCATCCAAAAGCTAAAATATAACAAGGCCGCAGGGTCGGATGGCATACCCGCGGAACTCTTTAAACATGGAGGTCATCACCAAAGTGTGGGAGGAAGAATGCATGCCCACTGACTGGTCGATAAGCTCCATATGCCCCATCTACAAAAAAGGCGATCCGATGTTATGCAAAAACTACCGTGGCATATCCCTGCTTAATGTTGCATACAAAATCCTATCCAACGTACTGTGTGAGCGTCTTAAACCTTTCTGCAACACAATAATCGGCACGTACCAGTGTGGCTTTAGGCCAGGCAGAACAACGATAGACCAAATATTCACACTGAGGCAGATCCTGGAAAAGACCAACGAATTTCAAGTCGAAACCCACCATCTTTTCATCGACTTTAAAGCTGCTTATGATAGCATCCACCGCCAAGAGCTTATGATTGCGATGTCTGAATTCGGGATCCCGAACAAACTGATCCAGCTGTGCCGCATGACGCTAAACAATACGCAGTGCAGTGTGCAAATGGGTAACAGCTCATCCGAGTTATTCCAAACTTGCGCAGGGTTTAGACAAGGAGATGCGTTGTCATGTGACTTCTTCAACATAGTCCTAGAGCAGATAGTGCGCAAGGCAGGTGTGAGCACGGAGGGCACTATCTTCAACAAATCCACCCAGCTCCTAGGCTATGCGGACGACATAGACATCATCGGTCGATCCAAGAGAGCTGTGCTTGAGGCCTTCACAGCGATTGAAGAACAGGCGAAACTAGTTGGTCTTGAAGTGAATGAGGACAAAACAAAGTACATGTTATCAACAAACAAAGCAACATCTGTCCACCGCCTAGGACAAAACGTCACTGTTGGTAGCAGCAATTTCGAGGTAGTTAAGGAGTTCACCTACCTTGGAACAAACATCAATCCCACGAACGACACCTTAGTGGAGATCCGAAGAAGAATCACCCTAGCGAACCGCTGCTGCTTCGGTTTGGCCAAACAACTGGGTTCAAAACTCCTCACTCGAAAGACAAAGTGTCTGCTATACAAAACTTTGATTTTACCAGTCCTACTCTACGGCGCCGAGTGCTGGACGATAAGTAAAAAAAGGGGAATTGATACTGGGCACTTTCGAAAGAAAAATTCTTCGACGGATTTTTGGTCCCGTATGCGAAGATGGCGAATGGAGAAGAAGATACAACCGAGAACTGTATGAGCTGTACCAAGATGTGGATGTAGTCCAGAAGGCCAAGAAAAGACGACTACATTGGCTCGGCCACATCGAGCGAATGGACGACAACGCTCCAGCCAAGAAAGTCTTCTCATCCCAGCCCCCAGGTTCAAGACGACAAGGAAGACCGAACCTACGGTACAAGGACCAAGTGACTGCGGATGCCAGAGCGCTTGGTCTCGGTGACTGGAGAGTGCATGCGAGGGATCGTTCACGATGGAAGACTGCAGTATCTAGGCTGTGACCCTTCATGGATCGTGAGCCGGTAAAGTAAGTAAGTAAGTATTCATAAACAAACTAATACCAAGAAATTTAGTGAAATTCATTTATTTAAAAACCCTGACTATGTCCAAAAGTTTGATTAACGGCATCTGCAGACCTTCTTTGAATCACAATATCCGCCTCGCTTTCCAAGACCAAGGCAATGAGCAGCACAAGCTGAGTCCTCGACACCGAAACCACTCAAGAGATCGCAGGTTGCTCGCTTTTGTCGGTTATGATGTGCACCTTCCAAAATTTCGTGTTGATCATTGAATTCCAATTCCGGGGTAAGCTCTGATTCTTCTTCAATAACGACTGGAGCTGGCAAGGCAAATGCACAGCCAATCACTCCAATGAGGACAATGAAAACGAGAGTTACTGAACGCATTTTCTTTACTTTAGAAAATTAAGGCTTGTCAAGTCTTTGAACAATGTTGGTATGTAATATGGTTACATTCAGTGAAACTGTTTGTTTTTATACAAAACTTGGCTCCACTTAAGTTGGTTTAGATTCAAATCTGTTATTGTATTAAGGGATATCGTTGGCCAAAATCTTAATTGAATTTTTAATTAAATTACGCAAATAGAATAAAATATCTAAAGAAGGCTTATTCTATCAATTATATGTTTTTAAGTGTTTTATTTTCAAAAGCTGGCAAACATTAACATGTTTAGTCGCAATACAAACAAATATCTTTGAAAGTCTTTGAGCAAAAAAGTGAGTTACTTAGTAGCAGCGGCAAAGACCTCCTGAGCAAGTACCTCCTTTCAATTTTAAAGCCTTGCAGTGGGCTATGCAAACAGGATCGCTGCCAACAGTATTGCATGTGGTATAAGGTGCCTTTATCTCTGGACGAGTACCGGCTGGATCAGGAGAATTCTCTTCAGCTCCTGCAAAGGCAAACACTATTGCGAAAGCTAAAATCAAGGCGAAAATAAAGCGCATCTTTGGTGTAGGTATTTATATGACTGCAAGAGGATTTCTTAACTGACTGAAATAGATTCCATATTTGCTGTATTTATACCAACTTAGATTTTTGTTCAACTCAAGTACCAGTTGAAATGTTGAGGGTTGCACTTGAAGCTAAAATTAAATCAAGAAGTATTTTCACTTGAGAATTGTTTTTTTCTTTATGACTGGCAGTCACTCGAACAGCTCGGTAAGAAGGAAATTGATAGAGGGTCGGATGTGCAATAGAAGTGGACACGAGACCAAACCACCGAACTTGAGAATTCTGCATTCCAATCAATGAATTAAAAAGATCAACTATGAAGGTGGAGCGCACAAGCAGTGGTAATAGGAGAAGGAGCTCGATATTCTTTGAACAGAATCATAAAAATTACCAGATGGCTGTAGGTTTTCGGTATTGAACAAACGGCAGAAATGGATCAAAAGCTAATACTGACTGAGTTCTTCGGATATTGAGAAGTGGAAGCATATTGAAGAGCATTTCTGTACCAATATCCATGTCATACCTACTCTTCTGGATTCTGGAACTTGCCAATGCAGCTTACTGTGGCCAGACTTGAGACAAGCCTCCCAACTCAACGCCTCCGTGACTTCGCAAATATTAGAAAGGAAGGGAACCGAACGGTTTGAAAGGACGTGTAGGTGTACATTGGTAATGAATATTGCAATGATTATAGGAAACACAGAGTGTGGAAGAGAGTATCGGGGAATATTGGTATTAAAGGCAATAAACCTTTAACACTTCGCTAGCAAGCTTTTGAATTTTCGTCTCCTTTTCAATCATTTTATGGTAAAAACTGGATGTGACTTCTATTTCACAAATTATAAAATTCATTTCGGCTTAGCATTTATTGTAGAGCAGTTGTTGTTGTTGGGTAAAATGTTAACGGTGTAACGCTTCGTTATGCTATTACGGGTGAATTGTTTAATGAGAGGAATGCAACTGGCTATTTCACTAGAGAACTTACCGTAGAAGTAACGATAAAAACCACAACTTGGTTTACAAATGAACCAGTCTATGTTAAATACTAGCGTAGGAACAGTTCTTATCAATACTAGAAGGACCTTTTTTACGCAACAGCATCTTTACTATAATATTGTGCATGTCTGTCCTAACCTAACTTAATCTAGCTATTAGAAGTTCAAATACGACAGAAAATATCTGGTATAATCAGTCAAAGCTCTCGCAATAAATAAAAACTGATGAATTAACTGCTGTAAGAGACGGGTTCTCGTCTACTCGTTCTCGCTTGGGACCGACTTTAATAAAGAGGAGTAAACGACCTGAAATCTCACATACTCTACAATGCCTAGAAGACCTTGCGGTGAAACGATGGACTGTGACACCCGAAGATATGTTGATCGAAATTGAAACTCATCGATTATGGTCGTTAGAAAATTCATGGTTATTTATTTGAACATTTCCCACTCATCATACTAAGTCCTCTATTTTTCGACAAAGAGAAAGACAGAGGGCTTAGTTCTAACATCTGCGAATACCCAATGAGCCCATTATCGCATGATAGCAAATGTTTAATCTGCAGATCTGTTATTTACCTACATAAAAATACGAAATTGAATTTCTTATGAATGGACTGCCTACTGTCTTTGTGTTTTTTTTTTTTCCTTTGTTTTTGCAGATAAGCAAATTGACAAAAATAAACAAACGAACTGATATGAAAAGCACCCAAGTTGGGGATTTTTTTTTTAATTTCTTGACTCAATGATGCAGGGGCGAACGCAGGTAGGGGTTTTGGGGGTTAAAACCCCCTCCGAAATATGAGAATATGTGCAGTTAACAAATATCCATTATTGTTCAAAAGAAAAAAAAATACAGAAATGGTAAAAATAAATTTCCAACTCAAATTCACAAACTATGTTAAACGAAAAATTTTAATGATTCTATTACGATTGGTGGGTCCCAAATAACGGGAGTTGCGACGAATCACGAATATATACAAAAATTCACTTATCTGCTTGCAAATACATTGCATCGGTCGTTTCGAATCTAACGGGGGTTGCGAACAAAACCTACGAAAAAAAACATTCATCATAGCCACACCAAATCACACATACTTAAATGAAGCCCTAAACGACGAACATGCTCGTGCTCGCCTTAAATTCGTCATAATAGGAATGTAGATGGTTCGCTGTTGCCAAACATTTTCGATTTTCTCATTTTCGTAGGTTTCGTTGTTCATATGTAGGGAAATAGTCGCAATATCTTAACTTCCAGAACTCTGAAAATGATTAGTTCCGAACAAAAAGCAAAACGCGAATTCCACAAGTTCCTCAAACGTATTAGTACAAATAACACCACAATTGGCCGATCAGAGAAGCATACGGAGTCCCTCGAGGTAGGCTACAAGATCGTATTCATGGTAGAATTGCAGAGAAGCAAAAAAAAATGGTACCGGAAACTGTCTTTAGTTTATCCGAAGAACACAAGCTTGTTAAGTGGCTCATATACCTTGCCAAGTGTGGCTTTCCTCAGAAGCCCACAGACCTCTTGGTGACAAACGTCCATCGTGAGGACAAACGTATGACTGCTACAAGGGAAAACGTATTACTAGGCCTTCTCAAAATGTCACATTACATTATGAACTGAGGGACTCAGAACAGCAGAGGACGAGCGATCGGGACGTATGAGTATTTAGAAGAGATTGACGCAGCCGGTATTTTAGTAGACCCTTAGATTCTTAATGGAGATGAAACTTCATTCAGCCTATCTCTAAAACTAGGAGTCGCCAAGAGGTTGGAATAATCTTTATACTGTAGGTACAACATGGAAACGAATATGAGGCGATCACTATACTTTTTTTCTTCAGTGATGACACCTATGCTTGTGTTTCCCTATGTGCTCCCTCCTCAAGCTGTTGCAAAAAGTGAGCCGGATAAATAGTATTACCTCTAAGTAGTTGGATACAATCCGAGACGTTTTTCTAATATGTGGTCAATATAGTTTCAACGAACGGATTATGGAAAGTAATATAAAAAGCTCAGGACTGCTTTAAGTCGATGGCCTTTCCTTTCCTAATTCAATGGAATCAAGCGACTTCTGCGTATTGACGGAATCATCTTGTATGTTCTTTTACTCAATACAACACATATAACACAGCCCGTGGGCGCATTTAAAGGACTGGAAAATCGATCACAAAAAAGAAATTCACAAATTTCAAACAAAGTTACGAGGACGTACTTTTTTAAAGTGTTGGAAATGGTCTTGGATTATTTTGAATAAAATACATATTTGACTGAAATACAAGATTTTTTTTTATTAATTATTTGTTGTATATTGTCTTTTATTTATTTAGAAATAAACAGTTTTTTAAAAAAAGGTTTGTAAATACATTTAATATTTAACAACGGCTTATAAATAACAAATAATAATTAATTGACTAAAGGGAGCTGACTACTGACAACTCCCGTGGCCGACTACTGAAATTTAAGGGGTCGACTATAAAAGAATCCGACTTCTATTTGAATTATAGTGAATAAATTTGTTTTAGGTAGCAAAAAGCAGTATTTTTTCCTAATTTGCAAATATCAACAAATCGGAAAAACTAAGTTTCACGTCCAACAATTAAATGACGGATTTTTAAAGACCACGCAAACACAAAAATTCAGTTAAAGAGCTGAATACCAGTGCCATCACCCTATACTATATATTTTTTAAAAACCCCTCCGAAATTTTTTTCTGCGTTCGCCCCTGCAATGATGTCAAAAGTAGATCAAGAGGTGCTTTTGCAATCGATTTCGATCCAAAATGGTTGTTCAATGATCACAATCTGCTAAATATGTCATATCAACGCTTGATTATGTTGCATGCGTATTATGGACGGCTCGTGCATGATATCTTTCATATCCCATAATAGAGACCGTTGATCACTTCAGACCTTAAACGCCTACTAAAACTTCATATCTTTCCCAATATCGAAACACATTCTCTTTGGTTTTTAAAAATATTTATTTGTTCAATTTTAATATTTTATTTTAATTTTAACAAAAAATTAACAGCATGATTTTGTCAATTTTCCCCTTAACGACAGCGACAAATTGCAGCCGAACAATATCCACCAGGCAATTTCAAAAAACTGCAATGTGCCTTACAAATTGGGTCCGGGCCAAGAGTACTGCAAGTTTCCCATGGTGTTCTTACATTTAGACTATTAAGATTAACGAATCTCGATTGTGGAAGAGCTGTTGTCATTGCACAAGCAATTCCGAGTACCACAAGAAGAGCGAATAGGAAACGCATTTTTGAGAATTTTTTATTTTATTACAACTTTAAATTGCAAGAAGAGATCTTGAAATAATGAGCACTCATTGAATATGTTCCCCTTTTATAAGCAAGTTAATGTTGATAAGATTTTTAAACAAAAGTACACAATTCTTCGAAATTTAAAGAGATATAACTAATGACAATAAAATTTTAAGAAACAATCACAGATAATAAATTTATACAGATGTCTCATCCAGAGATGAGTATTTACTTCATATGTAGCAGATCTACTTCATTAATTTATTTTTATGCATCTGCTACGTAGCAACCTATTTCTACTACATTTTTTCTAACTCACAAAATTCATTTAAGATGTGTTGTATTGATTCATTTTTTGTTAATCGAAAAAGTCATTTTCAAGATCTGAATCATGCACTCACTCAAAAATCTACTACTTTTATTCTGTGGCTGTGGACCACATTTTAGAGCAGTGGTTGGAGCTCATAAACTTTTTCCGACTAACAGTTTTTGAAAAAAAGGAAAACAAACGATTTCAAAAGCTGAACAAATTTTAAACAATTTAAATAATCAAGAAATTAAATTTTCACTTTTATTTTTATCATATATTTTGGAAATTATTAATAATTTTAATAAAGCTTTTCAATCTGAAAAGACACAGATACACATTTTGCGGAAACGTGTTCTTCTTCTCGTGGTCTTTAAAACCGTCTTATCAAATTTTGTTAAGGCGAATCGACGAATCTTCAATACATTTCGTGGATTATAAGGAAAAATCTAACTATTTAGATTTACAACAAATGTTCTTTGGATTAAAAACAGCGTTGTATGAGGAAGAGTTAAACAAGAACACAAATACGGACACGAATTTATTTCAGACAAAAATGTATTTAGTTTCATTTTATGTTGAATTGTGCAATCAACTGAAACTTCGGTTTGATTAAACCGACAAAAAGTTGGAATTGTTAGAACTTTTGGATCCATAAGTAATACAAAATGAAAAATATCCGACAATTCTTCCACTTCTGAATGATTTTTCTTACTATGAAATAGCAAACATAGAAGCTCTAAACTCCAAATTTAGAACGCTTATGTTTACTAAAAGTATCCAAATGAAGGATGAGGAAGACGTTGTTGAGTTTTGGTTTTTACTCCCAGAAAAATATTTTAGAAGAAGTTATTTTTACGGTGTTGCCTGACTATATGCTTACACTAGCTACTACTAGCATAGCAGTGCAGCAGCCGAAAGACGATTTTCTGATTTCAGTACCGCTTCTTCCCTTTTACTAATAAGAGAGTTTGTGGCTGGGCTGGAAGATTATGAACCTCCCGAGAAATTATTAGTATATTTTTCAAAGATTAAATATGTTCAGGAGGGCTATGTATTAAGAACCGATTAAAATTCTTATCACATTTTTATATGTACTTAATATTTTATTAATTTGTGTTATTTTTCCCTTAGCGGAGAATCAGATTTCATTTACAACAGAATGTTCCTTTTTATTTCAATTTAATAATGTACTTTATTTATGAATTTGTGATACTTATTCTAGTCAGTGTATAATTTCATTATATGAATGTAAGGTAAAATAAAAAAAAAAAATTGTTTTGTTTGTAATTTTTTTTTCATTATCTGCTACATTTTTTTCAAATCTACTTCGTTTTTTTGGGCAATTTGCTTTTGCTTTGCGGGCTAAGCATTCTCATCCCTGGTCTCATCCCTGCAGAGAAAAATGAAACATATTTTGCTCTTAACAGACAAAGCCTTTACAGACAAGGAGCTTTCTGAAGCTTTTTTCTCTGCCTAAGTATTCATTTATGGGCAATGAGGCGAGCGAAAATTTATTTTTAATGCATTAAGTGAATGCGTTAAAGCTTTTGGAAAAAGCTTTTTTTTTGGTAGCTTTCAGTTTCATATATCATTTCTCGCCATAAGGGTGAGACATCTGTATAAATTTATTATCTGTGAAACAATCTTGCAATCAAAATCTATTTTGAAGCAAGCAACAAATTGAACTTTAAAAATTTTGTTGATCTTTAGCAGATATCTATCTTTATTCAGATTTGAAATTTTTTTTTGACGCGTGTCACTTAAATAAACATAGGAAAACAGTTTTTTAACATTAGGTTAACAGTTAAGTAAATAAAATAATTAATCAAAATATCATGGGAAATAAACAACTTCTTACAAAAAATGGTTAATAACCTTTTCATATCAGATGCAAAACTGTGTTTTCGATAAAATGTTTTCAAAAAAGCGTAATCACTTAATTTTTTCGTTTATGTTCCTTTACATTTTTGAAATCAACTTAGAAATAGAAATATATGTATGTACCTATACCTACATTATTTTGAACTCCTTTTTTAAGATTAATGTTTTTCAACACAACAACAGTAACAAAACCAGAAGGTCTCCTTTTTTAACATTTTCCAACATTTGGCAATCCTACCTTAAATCAACTGCCAGAACTTTCCATGAACAATTTGGGGAGAATCCATAATAGAATACGTCTGACTGCTTCCACGTTTTCAGTTTTGGCTGGCCCTATCAAAAACTTATGTTTTGCCTAAACTGATTTCCATGCGTCAAAACTGAGTTCAACAATTATTATCGTAGTGATTTTAGAATCTTAGGCCGTGTCGCCGTGTGCGAATTGTCAAATTTTAACACATTTTATTCAATGCGAAATGTCAAAATTTAACCGAACGTCAAGTTCAGCCAATATCAAATTTTCTTGTGACAATATGAACTTGAACAGTTTAAGAGCCTGTGTGGAATACATGAAGTTACGGATAAGCTAATACCAGAATCATCGAATACACAAACCATTAAAATATAAATTTCTGTCCATCAGCTCGTCTGAAATGGTTGGTTTATGAACACGCTACTCTAAGGGCAACTTAGAGTAAACAAAAAAAAATTTGTTTTGAAGTATGATGTTCAAGTAGAGACGATTTAAATGGAATAATGCTTGTGTTTAAATATTTCTTTTGTTTAACATTTTCATCCACAAAATATAAAACCAACAGTTATGTAAATTCGAAAATTTGAATAAATATTACAGAAATATTACTCTTTCGATCAAGGCTATATAATATCGTTTGCTACCTTAAAAATCTAAAATTCAACTTTATATATTTTTTCATAACTTTTTTACGTTAATTTTTTTCCAAAATTTATTTCCGTTGTAAATCTTGCATTCCATATGTTCTTGTGGTTGCATCTCAATCTTTAAAAGCTTTAAGACGTATAAATAATTTTTAAATAGCGAAATTGTTATCATTACATTACATTACATTTCACAGTACTTCGCACATAAATGTAACGAACTACAGACGCATAGCAGCACTGGTGACTGAGACCATCGGCTGGGACAGAACAAGACACACAACAGAGAGAGACAAATAGACACATAGAAAGAAAGCACACATAACAGAAACCTACGTGGCTCAGAGGAGGAGACTTAGATTTGTATGGTCTCATGTTATCGAACAGGTGGCCTCAGATAAGCCGGCGATTTTTTGTAGAAAAAGAATGCTGCTGAAGCTGGGGTTTGAACCCGTAGCGTTCGGCTTAGCAATCCACTACTCTATCCTCTGAACCATGGCCACCTGCATACGATATTGTTATCGAATGGTGATAGAGACGTCGAAAAAAGTGGAAACGCCAATATCCTTTGCAGAACTTGTTGTTTTTTTTTTATACGACGTTTAAATTCGCACACGGCCTTAATCGCTAAAAAACTTAATAAAACCACAATTAACCTTATTTTTTTTAATACGGTTCCCTCATTTAAATCTAAGGCCGTGTGCGAATTGAGTTAAAAAGTGGTTAAAACTTGACGTTTGGTTAAATTTTGACATTTCGCATTGAATAAAATGTGTTAAAACTAGACTATCTGCTGAGTAGGTTAAAATATGACAGTAGTGGTTAAAAATTCATCCAATTCGCACACGGCCCAAGTTTAACCGTCTGAGAACTTTATACTATAAAGAAGTGGAATCACTAAATTATTTATAATTGCACAAGTGTTTACGAAAACTAACAACAGAAATCCAACTTGCAAATTGCAATTTTGCATTTCTTAAATCTGTCTGTCTAGACTCTAGATCTAAATTCATCCAACAACCAAAATTCATCATCCCTTATCCTAACCCTACCCTACTCCTACTCTTTTCAGTTGTCTTCTCCAATATCCAACAACAATTCAAATTCACGTACTGAAAAAGCAAGAATGGTCGCGTTCATTTTGACTTGCATAGGCTATCCAGATTCCGGATAGCTTTAAACAAAAAAAGCAAAGGCTTAAACCAATTGAATCCAAAGCCAATGGGTGGGTTCAGTTTGGTCTTGGATAGCCTATCCAGCTCGTTTTTGATGAACGAGTTCGATAGCAAAATTTGGATAGCCGTGCAAACAAGAGTACAAAAATCAGCTGTTAATGAATTTCAATGGCTGTTATGTCAGATAGCCACTTATACCAGAAATTATTGGATAGTTTTGGATTTGTTTGGTTTAAACCTTGCTATTTTTTTACATGGAAAACAAAAACAAGAACGCTATCTGGAAAGCCTTTCCAAGTCAAAGTGAACGAGCCCAATTTTTATTACAAATACCTACTCAAAACTGCAAAGCGACATTGCTGATCTAGGATAGGCTATCGCTATCCAAGACCAAACTGAACGCACCCAATTTTCTGAAGTTGAAGAATGAAGAAAAAATAAGAGAATCACATAAGCAAATGTGATCAAAAACCAGCGTTGTCGATTATCTCTATATATATAAAAATGGAAGTGTGTTTGTTTGTATGTCTCTTATAGGCTCCGAAATGGCCCAACAGATATTTGTGAAATTTTCATGGTTCATACTGTTACATTCAGTGATGATTTCTGTGAAAAAAAAATTGGAAAAACCTCATGGAAGAGTGGGAAAACTGGAAAAACCAAACAAAGGTCGGAAATTATATATTTTTTGCTTGGAATTTTTTGGTTCAAAATGGGTTTTCGAATGGAAAAATAGAAAGTTCTTGATGAAAAACTCGGAAAACTCATTGGTTTTCAAATGGAAAATTGCATGAAATTGTGGATGCATTGATTTTCAAATGGAAAACTGGAAAATTTCAAAATGGGTTTTCGAATAAAACTCGGAAAACTCATTGGTTTTCAAAGGGAAAATTGCATGTAATTGAAGATGCATTGGTTTTCAAATGGAAAACTGGAAAATTTCAAATGGAAAACTGGAAAATTTCAAAATGGGTTTTCGAAAGGCACTCGGAAAACTCATTGGTTTACAAAGGGAAACTGGAAAATTTGTGATGGGGAACTGGAAAGCAAGAAAAAGTAAACAAAAAATTGGAAAAATGGAAAATTTGAAATGCAAAAAAAAAATTGGCTAAACAAAAATCTCAAAAACACTCTTTCATTTGAAAAGCATTAGTTGTGGTAAAATGAGTGGTAAAATGGAAAACTCCAGAAGAGCAAGAAAATCCCAAGTCAAATTTTGAATGGATTTTAGACAATGGGAAAATAGAGAATTCGTGATTTTGGTAATTTTTTTTTTTGAAACACTGATATTTTTAATGTAAAAAAATTATTTTGCTGTATTGCTCCATAACCGTAACTCTCAGAGCAATCATAAAAAATCCTTTTTTCATTAAATATCATGGTCAATATGTTTTATACGCAACAATTAGGGTCGAAGAACTCGTAATGTTTACAGCAACATGAGGAGCGAAGTGAAACCGAAATGATTCGCGTTTTACAAATCCGTGCACCGCAGGCAACGGGGAGTATACTTACCATTTTTTTTGGAGTTTACTCCTTTAGAATCGATTCATATATAGACCCCGGTATGAAAAAATTATGGATAGTAAAATCAATCATTGAAAAAAGCGTTATGAAAATTGACTACCAACGCTTTTTTTTAACTCTTAATAACTTTTAACCTACTGGATCGATTTAGATGAAATTTGGTAGTAAGATAGACTAGAACCTGTGGAAGGGCATACGGTATTTTTTAACGCAATAAAAGGGGTTGAAAAGGTCACAAAAGGTTGAAATGTTAGGTCAAAGTTTGTATGGAGGTCGGTTAGGTTAGAAGTTTAAAACTTATTTGTATGGCTTTTGACTAAACATAAATAAGTAAGACATTCAAAGTTTAAAAAAAATTAACCGAGGGGGGGGGGGTGAAAAGAGGGGGTAAAAGTTTTAGTGCCATTTCGAATCTATTTTATTGAACAGAGATTTCAACGTAGAACAGTGAAATTTTCACACATGATACAGAATTTCATGCTCTTCAATTTATTATACTTTAATTATAACGGTAACTCATTAATAAAGCCAATTAAGACATTTTCACATAAATTGGTATATAAGTTTTAATCCTATAGACTGGATGTTGAAATTTCCATATGTCTAATCTACATGAAATAACGGTGATTTTGATGCCTCATTTGTAAGGATACGTTTCCTACAAGCCTCACAATCACAAAATAAATATAATTGCACACAAACGACCTGCTTGGTTCGTACAAAATGAAACATCACCTGTGGGAGAATCCCGCTATGGCCAAAATTCGATCGGTGTTTTTCGATTAAAAGCATTCTAGCGTGCGTTCTAATAATCGGATTTTCAAGATTAAGATCTCTTAAGAAGCACAAGGCTTCAGGCTTTAGTTAAATGTACAATTCAATGACATTCAATTCCATTTCATATGCAATAATGCATGATAAATGTGGGCCCAATTGAATTTTCATCATTAAATAATGAAAAGTTGATAAGAAATGTCACTGTTCTGAAAATGTAATGATGCAGTTTTGTAGTATTTTTTATTCTTTACAAAAATGTTTGTAGAAGTAACTGCATTGATTCACTCAAAAATACGAAAGAACGTTTTAAACAACGTTGTTGACATTCATATTGCCTACCATTAGTATTTAAGTAATATATTTAATCAAATTATTATGAATAGATGTATGAGTACATGAATTCAATCCTTTGCGATATATATGTATATATTTTAGGCCGCATTGATGAATTTTTAACCACTATTGTCATATTTTAGCCTGCTCCACAGCTGGTCTAATTTTAACACAATTTTATTTAATTTTAATTGAACTCGCACACGGCCTTAAGATAATCATTCTTATTGAGTGAACTCCAGTCGCGCGTCGGAGCTGACACGTACAACTTTTTTTTTTTTTGATATCGCTTATTTGTTTAAAGACGGATCTATACATACGAATTAACAAAAAAAACAATGCAAACGATAGAGGAAGAGGGTTATCGATTATCGATAGAGGCAGTACGGAGTCTGCAGGGTCAGCTAGTAATAATATAATAAATTATAATACACACTGTATTGTCCTGCAAATTATTACTAATGCTCAATCTTATTTCATTCAGTTTTGGTTTCTAATGTTTAATAATATCTTAGTTGAAATAGGAATAGTGAGCACATATGGATAAGAGGTATAGCGAGTAAGAAATTTATTATACTGTTCAAAAAACAAGTTTAAATATGTTTTTGATAAAGTTTAATCTTCAATATAATGCATTGTATTCTCATGCTGTAGTATTAAATTATTATTTTTTTTCAATGTTATTTTGTACTGACAGGTGTGAGGTACTGACAGGTGTGAGGAACTGACAATACTGGCTGGGATTGCAATGTTGCCTATAAACATG
Source organism: Sphaerophoria taeniata (assembly GCA_943590905.1). Taxonomy (NCBI): domain Eukaryota; kingdom Metazoa; phylum Arthropoda; class Insecta; order Diptera; family Syrphidae; genus Sphaerophoria; species Sphaerophoria taeniata. The sequence goes on along the minus strand of OX016540.1, from coordinate 15,475,540 downwards.
ACTCTTTATTGATGATTTGATGAATCAACGAATATTTAATTCTCTTACACCCTTAACTGTTATTAAGGACCCATCATATTTTTGAAAATAAAATAAACTGGATAAAATGTTGTTCGCCAATGCTGAAAGATTTAATTCGTTTCAATAATTTAAGTACAATCAGTCAAATCTGTTCTTCTCAAATTTAAGCATTTCTAAAATAAAATTAAGTAAATTTACTACATGGAAGACAGCACTTTCTACAGCCTACAGCCCTGCTCTGCTCCGGCTCGCACTCCCTTTCAAACTATATTCTCTTAAACTCTCTGTTGTTGTTGGTTGTTGTCTTGTTGTTGCCGTTGCTTCATTTTTGTTTGATACGTTTACGTTTCAGTTCGATTCAGTTCAATTCAAATTCTACAACATTTTGTCCATTCCTTTTTCGTTTCTCGTTTGTTGTTATTACAATTTTGTTTTTGTGATTTGTATCGGCCTTTCTTCCAGCAAAATTCAGTTTTGTTGAAGTTCATTCTTCATTCGTTCTGGTTTCGCCGATTCGGTCTTTTCGTTGAGAGAATAGGTTTTGTTGTTTTCTCGCCGTTAGGCACTTGTTCGAAGAGATTTCTTGTGAGCGGACACACGAACGTTGAACGACGGGTGCAGATTTTTTTGTTTTAAATTTTTCATACGGTTACGATTTTTTAAATTTAAAATTTATTGTTTTGTTTAGTTTTCTTTTTGTTTTGTTTGTTGCTGCATGCAATTATTTATGTCCTTATCGTTGTAATTTCCTAACAATATCAAAATCAGACAATTACGATCGTTTTCTTTTTTGTTTTGTGTCAATCCTATTTCTGGGTTTCGCGTCGTATTGGCATTGCGTGATTCACGCTCGGGTGACACTGTTTTTTATTGTTAAATAATAGATATTTGTTTTGATGATTTTTCATTCCAACAAAAAAATAAAACAATAACCGATCGCGTCAGAGTGTATAGCAAATCGCTCAGAATACGTGCAAATATTTAAGGTGCATCCCTGTATCGAATTTGCTTTGTGTACCAAAAATGCAAATGTTTACAAATTCAGAAAACAGTTTTTTAAACATTTTCATTTGTTTATTGCTGATATTGTGCTAATCTAAACAATCGCTTATTCAAAATCAACAAGTGAGACAACCGAAAAACGATCAAAGAAAAATAAATATAAAATCATCAAAAATACAGATTCACTGGACGCGCGCGATTCAAATAGAATAAAGCCTTAAATAAACCAAACAATCAAAAAGTATCTTTCCCAATCGAATGCAAATTGTATCTGTTCATCTCTAAGGGCATTACAAAACAACAAGTGGTTGAACCAGTTCTCTTAGGAAGTGTTTTAGCTAAAGTGCTGTGTTTTTCCCACAATTAATCTTGTTTTAATAATATTCATTCATTAAACAAAATTAAATCAGACGAAGAAAAAAAAAACCTACAAATGTTTATGCATAATGTATGCTCTCAGATGGAAATGTATCTAAACTCGTAAAAATCCATTAAAACAAGGATACAGTGAAAACTGATTACTGGTGAAGTGAATTCAAAACACAAAACGGAAATAGATTGAATATTTAAAATTTAAGCACCTATTAAAATGGATATCTCGATCCGGAGACTCTGGATATTTTGGATAACCCTCCAGGCACTAGTCAAGCCAGGATATTTGTCTAGTGCAACATCAGCAGGATACGTCGATGATGGTGATATGAAAGGTGAGTCTTTTCTCTTTTCTCATTTATCTTAACGAGGTTGTTGGGACTAGATTATTAAAATCCATCATTGATTCCGATGAGATAAATAGTTCTCATAAATATTTCTAAAGATCGATTCGATCCTGGCAAAAGGACACCACAAAGAAATTCACAATGAAAAAAAGAAAAACTAGTTTGTTTGTTGGAGAAAAGTGCATCTGTCGGAAGGTCGATCTGTCTGGCTGATGAATTCCCTTCCCTGCTTATAGTCGCACCCTTGAACAGGTAGAACAGAAAAAAAAAATTCCCAGGTACGATCAAATTTATCAGGTAGTTTTGTTTGTTGGTTGCTCAAACCTGCCCATGCCTTTGGCTTACCTGTCTGTCTGTCCATTCGACTTCACACACATAATAAAATTTTTGCTTTTCTGCTCATTCATGGGTACTATGCGTTTTCATAGTCTCGTTCGTTTGTCAGTGCGCTGTTGTTGGATAAGTTGTTTGAAAAAGTCTTTGAAACCGACGCGAAGATGACTGCGACGAAGACGACGAGACGATGACGACCATGACTGGGGATGAATTAAAAAACTCTGCAGGCGATTTCGGGTTCAATTCAGGTTCTTCAGTAGTTCTCGGACAGGTAGGAAAGGTGCAACATGAATGCATTAGGCAAAAGGTAAGAAGCTATTGAGAGAAAAAAAAACTTCCAACTCGAGCTCATTCAGATTTGAATGAAAAGAAGAAAAAAAAATGTAGGTATTTGAGATTGGCAAAGAGAGATAAATGCGTTAATTGCATAACCGAAGTGAACCGAGTTGCATCGATCTGGCACTTTACTTAACTACTATCTATGTATTTCTATACTCGCTCGTAGTTGTAGCTCATAGGTTGGTGCATATCAGTGACACACAACACAATGTGCCAACGATCGTTTGGTTTTTTAGAAAATTGCAAATAGGTGCATGATGCATGTTAAGCTAAGTTTATGCCTGGGTTTCAATGTAGGTTCCAGTATCTATTCGATTAAAAAACAAGAAACAGTGGCGTGTAGAGTTTTTTGTTGGATTCATAGTTGGCTTGATGAGGAGCAGGGGCTAGTTCGGACACTCGCTATTTATCAGAGATTTTAGTTTGGCGTGCAAAATTGAATTTTTTACTGGTCTTAATCGCTTTGTAAGGCAATTTAAATTGATTCATTTGTTCAAAGGCAAGGAAAAAAAAAATAAACAAAAGCCATAGAAGTGGCGCCCGATTTGATAAAACATTCTCATAGTTCATGAAAGCTATTTGTTGTTGAAATCACGTTTTTTTTTCTTTCATTCTTCGCAATATGCAGGCTCTGCAAACTTTGATCTTTGAAGGCTAGTCTAAAATCGATTACATATATGTATTTTTTCTAGAGTTAGAGACCAGTTATTCTTTGAAGTGGTCATTTTCGGATTATTAAAAAATTAAAAATTGAAAACTGCTGGACCAATACTTTTTTTTCTGTGGGTTCGATTGTAATTGCTCCACGAAAGCTTTGAAAAATGCCAATGAAATTCCAATCAATTTGGAAATTTGAAAAAAAACTAGCTTACCCAACTTTCGTTGTTCTAGGAAATAAGCTGTTTGATAGATTTTGTCTCTGAAATGTGAACTAGGGTGTTTTGGTTTACTTACTTACTTACTTTAGGTGGCGCTGCAGTCCGGTGTGGACTTGGGCCTCAATCAACGGTCTCCGCCAACCAGCTCGGTCCCTAGCTAGCTGTCTCCAGATTTGCACTCTAAGTTGATTCAGGCCTCTTCCACTTGTGTGTGCCACCTGAGTCGCTGTCTTCCTCTCCTTCTACGTCCCTCGGGCATAGCGTCGAAGGCTTTCCGGGCCGAAGCGTTGGTGTCCATTCGCTCTAAATGACCGAGCCATCTGAGTCTCTGCACCTTGACCCTTTTGGCTAGGTCAATTTCGTTGTAAAACCCGTAAAGTTCGTTGTTGTATCTTCTTCGTCATTCCCCATCAATGCACACGGGGCCAAAGATGACCCAAAAAACTTTCCTCTCGAAACAGCCTAAGGCACATTCATCCGATTTTGTCAAGGTCCATGCTTCTGTACCATACAGCAGGACTGGGATGATGAGGGTGTTGTACAGTTTTACCTTAGTTGCTCGTGAGAGGGTTTTTCCACTCATTGCTTTCTTAGCCCAAAGAAACAGCGATATTCAAGAGTTATTCTTCGTCTGATCTCAGCGCTGGTGTTATTGCCCGTGTTAATAGCAGCGCCTAGGTAGACTAACTCCTCTACTACCTCGGAGTTGTATGCGTCTATTGTGACGTTCTGTCCGAGCCGTCAGTGTTGGGGGTCCTTCCTCGAAGACAGTATATAGTACGTCGTTTTTCCATCATTTACCGCTTAACCCATATTTTTGCCGCTTCTGTCTCAATTCTCACAAAGGCGCAATTGACATCACGCTGTGTTCCTCCCATTATATCAATACCATCGGCGTACCCGAGAAGTTGAACAGATTTTTGAAGATAGTGTTGACGGTGGAGTTTTGCACTATCTTCGAAAGAACGATGTTAAAGAAATCGCACGGCAGTGCATCGCCTTGTCTGAATCCTTTTTTGACGTCGAAAGATTCCGTAAGCTCGTTTTGCAGAAACGAACGAGCTTGGCAGGGATACCAAAACTAGACATAGCTTTATACAGTTCGTCTCTGTAGATGCTGTCATACGCGGCCTTAAAATCGATGAAAAGGTGGTGGGTATCGATTTGGAGTTCAAAAGTTATTTCCAGGGTCTGCCGCAAAGTGAAAATTTGCTCGATGGTTGACTTTCCTGGTCTGAAGCCACATTGATAAGGACCAATCAGATTGTTGACGAAAGGCTTCAGACGTTCACATATTACGGCAGAGAGGATCTTGTAGGCGATGTTAAGCAGACTGATTCCTCTGTAGTTGGCGCAGTTTAGAGGATCTCCCTTTTTCAGGATCAGGCAAACAATGCTGAGGTTCCATTCATCGAGCATGCCTTCTTCCGACCATATCTTACAGATGATTTGGTGCATGCTCCTATCTAGATCGTCGCCTGCTGCTTTGAACAGTTCGGCAGCTATACCATCTGCTCCAACGGCTTTGCTGGATTTCAGCCGTGATATTGCCGTTTTCACATCTTCTGGGTCGGGTTCACGGAATTGTTGGCTATCATCGTGTCCAATGAAAGGCTCCTGCCTTTGTCAGCATAAAATATCATTATTGATACAAACCTTTAACCTTCTTTGAGGACAATCAACTCAACGATGCGAAAAACAAAATATTGAGAAGGAAGGATTTGTCGAACACGTTTATTCGCCCTCTTTAACACCACTAAAAAGTAATGGTAAAAATCCTCATCGACATTTAAAAGTCGACATTTATAAACAAAAAAATCAAATAGGTAAATCCAATTGATTTTTTATTTCCATTTCCAAATATTGGACTCTGTTCAAGTCAAAATAAAGTCCATCAATATTTTTATCGTCGGTCGTTCTTCAAATCAAAACAAAAACAAACTTTATAACGAAGAATAGACCTCACAATCCACCATACACATTAATCCACTTCAAAGTTTAGTGTTTGCCCTAATCAAAGTCTTAAATTGAACTCTCAAGTATCAATCAAATTAGATCTAAAAGCTTATAAACCTTTTTATGATAAACAAAAGCAAATAATAAAACAGACATGGTGTAACTAGAGCAGTTACTTTCTTATCAAAAATTATTTGAATCTAAAAACAGTCGTTTATTAAATAACGTTTTGATGATGATGAAAGCACGTTTACGTGTTCCTGTATACAGGCACTAAAAGCCTATACACACCTATCAAAATAATAAGTCACACCTCAATGAAGAATTAAATAAACAACAATAATTTCTTATCAACGCTCTTAATGAGAAACAACTGCATTATTTTCTTATCAGAGTCAGAGCAGTTTAATTGTTTTGTTGATGTTAAAAAAAGGTTGGTTACTCATTCGTAGGCTTGTTTCTGAAACAAAATATTGTGAAATTTAGTAGATTCATACTGAACTTGATAATCATTTTGCAAAATCGATTTTTTACACTTTTTAAACTTCTTGTTTTCAAGTGTGAGCACTTACGATGCATAGTCTCGCATGCGATTCAAAAGATGCAAGCTCAGTGGAACGTCTATCTTCAAGACACTTTGAATTGTTTGAAGTCTTGTGCTCGTCTCCATTTCGTGTTTTTTTGTCTCTGCTTGAAAATTGAAGAAAGGATTGCATTAATCTGCTGAAGAAGCTAAACAGCGATTCTTTTATTGGCTATTATGCTCGGAATGTTTTTTGTTGACTTTGTCTGTTTTGCTTGCTAGGAAATAAAAGACGGCTGGGTGATCTTGATGCTCAAGTCTCAACTATTTAATCATGATAAATTAAAAAGAAGGATCAGTGGCTTGTGCGCCGAGTGGCAGTTAATTAGTATTGCTGTACATAGAAATATATACCAGTTAAGTAGCAGTTTTCGTGCAATACATTAACGCTTGACTTAATTAATTCAATGCGACCCCAGCCAGAGAGTCGGTTACCAAAGTGTGACACTGTTGTCACCATCACAAACAACAATATCGAATTATGCAGTGTCTCTGCTGTTGTTGCTTTTGCAAAAGGATCCGATGCAAAAAATTTAAACAAAACAAATAAACGAAAAAGAAAATTTACTGATTTTTATCGTTGCAAGTTTCCGGTAAAATGTATGCATACAGCTCGTAATATAGGGTGTCTGGCAGAGTGATTGAGCTGATTACAATGCATAAGGCGTTGTGTTTTGGCCGGTTGTAGTTTATGAAGCCTTCCATTCGGAAGCTTCTAATGAGCCCTTTAAAATAGATTTATTGAAATGCTGAAGGACATATTGAGGGGAAAATGATTTGTCTGGTGTTAAAAATAATGTCCATCGTACTTTTTAGGAAACGAAGTGTGTCGAACAATATGTATGTGTGTGGAAAAACTTAATAAAAAATGAGCGTAAAGGAAAGTTGTGACAAAAATGTTTAATCAATACTTTTGAAGGAGTTGTCCGAACGAAATTTCGATGGAATCGAAAAAAAAAGACAAATCAGCTTACGAATTTTCCAGGATATGGAATCACCTAGGTGTCACTTTTTTTAAAATTGCTCAAAACTACAACAAAGATGGACGGTTATTTCTGCCGAGGCAACACATACCTACCTACTTTTCAAATCAGACGATCATATTTTTGATTTTTGACGGAATGATGTTTTGTAAATAATTCACAAAAACCTTGTCCAACATTGATTAGTACTTTGGTAAGCCTTTCGTAAAAATTTAGAAAGGTAGAACCAAACTATTAGCTCACTCGATAATTTCCAATTCAAAGTTTTAACTTGGAGGAACCTGCAGTCTTAGATTAGGTAAGGTTGAGGGGATGACATTTGATGTCGTTACCGTCACACTTAGATCAATACAGATCCGATCCATTGTGATACCTGTGAGTATTTCTACTCAAACTAATAAAAATCTATGTGTTCAGGTTCAGTAAATTAAGCTATTTGGGGACATTGATGAAGTTCAAAATGTAAGTAACTGGAGTACTAGAGAGTTCTTCTCGAAGAAATAATTGCCGAGCAATATCTTCCTTTGGTGGGAAAGTGCGGAGCAGTGGCATAGAAAGTGTGAAGTGTCTGCATGCACCTTTTCGTCATCGTCACCACATCCTCTACATAGATCATCTGCACTGATTCTCATCTTTTTCTTATGATATCCTAACATATTGTGTCCGGTGATTATACTTACAATAGATCGAAGTGATCTTTTGTTTAATTGCATAGTTTTTAAGTTCTTTGTTTGTTATAGCAGGGCCAGGTCTTTCTTGTAGTGCCGCAGGTGTCAAGAAGATTCCACCTTTCATCGGCCGTAACAGTTATTCTATTTGAAATGTCCTGCTTTAAGTGACACGGTGGAGTGCTGACTAGCTGAGCTTGGCTAATGTCAAGCATTGATCCTTATCTTGCTAACCTGCAGTCTTACTCGTTGCTAATAAAAATTAAAAGGTGAAAGTCGAGTCAGCTAGTTGAATGTTTTACAAGTCATTAGAGTCAGATTTGAATGTAATTTTTTTTTCAAATGTCAAATTCTGCTAGGTTAGGTTAGGTTGGAGTGGCTATCTAGTTGTTATTGACTCACTTAGAATTCAAGGGTCCGTTGTGATACCACTAAAGAAGTTACTCATGGGAGAGTAATGAACTTAAACAAACCATTTCGTACTTTTAATGAAGTTAGAGAGACATTTTGTGTCGATCGTTGCCAGTTCACTCGTATTATCGAAGAAGGGATTACCGAGATAGTTATTCCTTCTATTGGAGAGTGCCGGACATGTACATAGAAGGTGTTGGACTGTTTCCTCTCCCTCCTCGTCCATGCAGCTTCTAGAGAAGTCATTTGTGTAGAACTCTAGCCTCAAAGCATGTCTACCTATGAGGCAGTGTCCTGTTATGACTCCAATTGTAGAGCTTATATTTTGTCTGCTCAGGGAGATCAAGCCTTTTGACCGTTTCTGGTCTATGCTTGGCCGAATTTGTTTGGTTGCTAGGCAGGTGGTACCCTGTGACCATCTAGCATTTGTTGATTCTAGAGCTTATTGTTTGAGAAGTTATTTGCATGTAGCAAGTGGTGTTCCTATTTTATGTCTTTGTGTAACAGTAGTCAGAAGTATTCCGTTTTTGCAAATTCTGCTAGAAACGAAGCATTTATAATCTACGAAATTTATGAATCGTCTTACTTAAGGCCCGTTTAATCCTTGATTTAACTTCAAACTAGTTTTAAAATGTGCTTGGTCGGTTGGTTCGGTATTAATCTTTTTTACATTTTACAACAATTCTTCATTTTAATCAACAAAATTGAAACACAACTATCTGACCCGACAATCGTTGTTTCGTCAACGAAAAAGAAAGTTAGAGTTTGTGTAAAAACGGTTCTTCCTTTACTGTTCGTATGCTTTTGACGTTTTCATGAACATGTGAAAGATGTTATACTTATTGAATTCATATTCAGACTTTGTATTGACAAAGCAAGAAATTTGTTGATTCGACAAATTTTGAAAGTTCAAGACAAAGCAGAGATAATTTTTAAGCTTCCTTTTTGTTCACTTCGAAATATACGCGAAAATGGACTGTGCTAATTGTTCTTATTGGTATTGTGAAGTTTTTGAAATCTTGTAATCGTTTAAGCCTTAGATTTGTACAAAAATACAATTTTTAACCAAACTCAAAGGAAAATTTTAAAAGAACCTGCTGTCTCACCTTATATCTCAATCATTGCAACAAAATGCCTTTAACTTTTGAATAATTTTACAATAAAATAAACATCAAAAGCTTCTGTTTAAATCGCCCACAACCTCCATCTCTTGGTTTCGAATTTCAAAAACGTCGATGCTGCCGTTCAATCACAATCACACTTCACTAACCCAGTCTTTATGTAAGATTAGGTATACCGTTCCCAATTCGCTGATAATGTCAGATTTGTATTCATTAAGGTAACCCAATCAAGTCCCTTAAGTCTGTCTCCCAAAATAAAAATTTGTCTTTCGCCTACAAATTTTCGATGGGTCAACCCACGTTATTGCTTCAACTTCATACGAGCTCCTAAATGACTGTCAACAACGTCATTGTTAAACATTATTATGCCCTTTACGGACTTAACATATTTTTTAAATACAATTCACACGCTATAAACAATCCCCCTCTTTTTTTTAGAAAATATTTTTGATTCCAAAATTCAATAAAAGAGAAAGAAAAAACATAAAAATCCACAATGTGCAACTGCATTCATCGTTTTCGTCTTCATAAATACAATTTCACAGCAGGGCATTTGCATTGTTTCCCAACACACATCATCTCGCATCATAATTTCAAACTTTCACCTTAATACAGTTGAAGGTAATTAAAGCTGAAAGAAACTCATTTTTTGTGTTTGATACTCTTTTATGAGGCATCTTATTTGTAGGCATATGCAAATGTGTCTAACATGCAGCGACATCTACTTTTTTTTCTTCGAATGCAGCGTACATGGTCAGGTCATTGATAAGAATTTCCATAAATTTAGAATTTTATGAGAAAAAAAATCGTCTTCTTTGAAGATCAGTCGTCAAATTAAGTGGCCACCCAAATTTATTTAAAGTTTTCAAATTTGTTACGGAACTTTTGGGTTGGGTTATATGACAGTGGGAAATTTTAATCCACTTACCCAGGTCATTCATAGAAGGAAATTCGGATCAGAAGTTAACTAATTGGCTCCAAATTGGTATTTATGGGGTTTTGGATTCATTCCCCTGGCTTTTACTTGAAAAAAAAGTGGCTCTCTGTCAAGAACTAACACTATAACGTGAAGTTTAAAAAAGAGGTTGAGTGTTGAGTGAGTGTTGTTTTTGAGGTTCTGCACTTCTTCTCTTTTGAAAGTTGTTCCATTTTGATTTATCCTTTTTTATTGAAGTCAAACTGGATCAAAACCTTTGTTTTGATAACCCCAAAAGCCAAAAAATAACCATCTGTCACATCTACGCCTTTGCATAGTGTTCCACTTAATTTTGGTATTGTTTTTTGCCTTTGCAACTTAGTATACTTATGAACCAGTTTTAAGGATCTTCATCAACCTGGGTGCAAGCTTTATGCAAACAAATTAAATCACAAACCTTTTTGCACCTTTTACGAGGCACAAAAAAGGTGCTTCATATAAAAGCAGGTGAGAAGAATAAAAACAGAAAAAATGCAGGTGTACCTTCTCGACCTTTTTTATATCTCTGTTTGGGAATATTCCTCTTTCTTTGTATGTAATGTGGCATCGATATGCAGCCATCATTGTTTTGTTCTTCGTTTTCATAATTTTTCGTTTGCCTTTGCCTTTTATCATCTTCTGGTTTCTTACAAGATTGTGGTTCACTTCGCCATTGAGACATCGATACTACTTCATTCAAACTCAATGCAAAATACATTCATTCAGCTTAATCTTGAAGAAGGGAATATTGCAGAACGAGTAGGTTAGGTAGGTATAAGTTGCATTGAGACTGAGAGTCTTTTTTATGGTGTTGCTTTGAAGCTGGGATTCTGCAGCCCACTTAATGTCAAGATGACTGGGATTAAGATTTCTTTTTATTTGCTTGCGCAATGATTTCGCAATTTTTGAACAACATTTTAATTGCCAATTGGTGATATCCCAGAATGTATGGGTGATGGAAGGAAATTCAAAATTCGAAATCGAAATCCGTCGAATTCCACCTCACACGAACCAAATCATGTGTTTTTTTCAGCCGAAACAGATTTATAAAAAACGAAAAAATGCAAATGGATGAAAATTTACTCTTAATGGCTTAAAAGAGAGACGAGATACTAATCAAGGTCGCCAGAGGGATATTTCGTTCTAAATATTACCGGACTGCCCCAAAAACCGTTCTTAAAAAATTTGCCAATTAAATGACTGCCCCAACTAAAATTTGACAAATCGCGTTAGCAAACAGAGTTGCCAAGCCGAGTTGACCCACCACTAACTTAGTGCTTCCTTCAGGGATCAGCATCATACTGACAGCTTCTTAAGGTCTACCAGTTGATTCTGGTAGCTCAGAGACATTTTGGGTGATTTTTCAAAACCCGATCGGAAAAACCCTTGGCAATCTTTTCCAATTGCTGTTATACGTCGTTTTTTCTCCTAGCATCTGCTTGTCTATAACTTCGAACGTCTTGGGTTCGAGTCCTACTCGTACCCATTAGGTTTTTATTTCATCTTTCACGGGAACTGCCTCATGCGAAGAACTGACTAAACTTCCAAGAGTATTAAGATGTCATGAAAAAGTGCTTCTCAACTTTGCCGTTTGGAATCGGCGTTAAATTGAAGGTCCCCTGAATTCTTTACACGCACTCAGAGAATTGTTGACGAGAGTGAGCCACTTAAGCCTTGGCTATTCAAGAGCTGTGGCGCCACTCTATTTAGTTTTTATTTTTATATCTGCTTGTCTAAAGCCTCGGTTGAGATATCACTTGACTCGAAGTACCTGGAATGCTGGGATTCTGGAATACTATCTACGGGCTAGTAGTCTGAATCAAAGATGGGCTCCACCTCCACTCAGTATGCAAGAGAAGTTTTCTGTGTCGTTTACCAACGTGCTAATCTTTTTGGTGACTGATTTATCATCGTTAGGCATCGCATCGTTTACATGTTTCCATAATGTATTATCCTCTTGTGTGGTAGTTCTCGCTCCACTATGTGGAGTCAAGGATGCCTGAAGACATGTTTTTTGCACCAGTTCCAACTGAAAAAATTTAGGTACAAGACCAATTTATTCACGGTTCTCGCTCTTATTGCTTTCATTGTAAAGAAAACCTTTACCATTGCCTTTTCTTCATCCAGGAAACCACAAACCCAGAACCCCATATTGCCTCGAATTCGAACCAGTTCAAACTACCAAGATCAAAGTCCATACTCCATAACCACTTCAAACCACACTTCCAAATCAATTTTCGCCAACGTCAGGTCAAAAATTCGAATTCAAAATTCACCTTAATTCGATTTTCGCTTGCCTCATGCATTTTTCGTGTTCAACAAATTATAAAAAAAAAAGTTGAATGCATTGCTGCAATATGCTCACGTTTGCAACTAACAATAACCACACCAACAAACGGATGGATGAGCGATGACGGATATGTCGATTGTGTGTTGTCTGCTCTTCAATAATGTCGATTCGACGCTCAATTGTGTCTGAAACAAAATTTCGAAGAATCCAACAGGAAAACTCACTTTCGCAGGAACAGACAAAAAATTTCAAAAAAAAAGTGCAACGAGAAAAAAAAAATCAACAAAAGTGTAACACTTGATGACACTTAGAAATCATTTCCTGCCTAGAAGACGAAAATCAGGAAAGAAGAGAATAACGAAATTTTGAAATTCCAATGGCGAGAACAGGATGAAGAAAAATATCCTACACAAGATAGTGACAAAATAAGGAAACACTCATTCAGGACAGGATTCAGGACTCTCGCTCGGTAGGGATTGAAATTTCATGTTGTTCTTTTTTTTTGGTTTTAAGTGGGGCTTTCCTGGAACGGAACCTTTATGAAACATCACTTAAGTGCATTCGAAAGGTAGACGGCACGTGGTGTATTCCATCGTCGTTGTTGTTTTTGTTGTTATTTCGTGCGATATCTACGCAGCGCAAAGTGTGTCCTTTGTCTCAAGCGGAATTCACTATGGTTGGCTGCGACTTCCTTTTTCAGCCCTTTCAATCAATAATTTATTGTTTGAAGAGACAAACGCATCAAGAAAGAAGAAAAACTGCTCCCCATAACATCAAAAATGCACAAAAGAATATGAATCTGAATTCGTGGTGCTGCGATGGTTACCATTTGGCGTTGTTGATGGAATTTTCCTTCGATAAATAAGCAATCAATTTCATTCCGCCAGCTACTTCCAGCTGGTGGCCACAGTTTCGCACTTGGAAAAACAAATTTTCCCGCAGTCAAAAAATTGATTATAAACAAATTGTTTGGGTTTATAGTTTACACTATCGAGAAGGTAAACAAACAGCCAACCCTTCTCCACCACCGCTAGATGGATAGATTGCTTTCTTTCTGAGCATGTTCCATGTGGGTACATGCGCATGTATGCTTTCGTTTTGGATTGGATCACCGATCAATTGATCATCGACACCCCCAACAGCAAAAAAGAGATTGTTCACGAACAATGGATTCTGCAAACAATCATTTTTTTCATATTGGCGTTGTCGGCGACGAATCCAATCAAGCGTTTCAATTGACCGCCATGAAGGCGGCGCGCAATGGCGCACGGCAGGCGCTCCAATTCTAACAATACCTTAGTACTCACTCTCTCTCTCTAGTGTTGATATCAACGAATTGAAAGTGCCCTCGAAAAACACATAAATAAATTTCAGTAGAGAAGAGACAGACTTATAGAGATGCTGCTGCTGGACCAAAGTTGTGGGAATGGGAATAATGATGATTAGTTTGCGTGACGCGGTTAGTTGACTATGTAGTTTAATAAGAGAAATGTTCGCATGATGTTAGCAGGCAGGCAGGCGTCACCGTCATCTCTCGCATCTCAAAATCTCTCTTGATGGTCCATTTTCAAGTGGCCACTTGTGGACCGTCTGTTTCGGTTGTATTGAATCGCTGGCTGGGGTGTATCTCTACTACCAGATACAGAACTCAAGATAATTCTGCAAAGAAAACAACATATTTTTTATTATTTTTCTTTTTTTTTCATTCTGTTGGCAGCAGCTGCAGCCGTCAAATACATTACACACACAGGCGCAGGCAATAAGAGTATGAGAGATGATCTCTGTCATTCAGCAAAATGTTTGAAATTCAAAAAATGAAGAATGGTAGTCCTTCATGCTTTTTTCGGGATATGGTTTGTTTTTGTTGTTGTACACTTGAGAATGTGAATTTTGTTGGTGGCAGATAAACGATCGTGGGAAGATCGTTTGAGCGTTTGTCAAGATCGACGAATTGGGTGGGAATTATTTCGGAGTTGGAAAGACATCCTTTGTCGATCAGGTGCTAGTGAAAAAAGCGTTCCCAAGGACAACTTTGACAAATTTAACTGCCAGCCAATTTGTCTTGATACGAAAACAGTGTTGCCATATCAAAGTCATATGATCTGAGTTTGACTAGTCTACTATCGCGTGTGTGTGTCTCAATTCTTAAGTCTATTCTGCGATAATGAGATTTTAATTTCGTTCTTTAACTCAGACGAGCCCAATTTTTCAAATCCAATAATAAGAAGAATTGTTTGTTAGTAGAGAAATCCCATCTCCGAGAGGTAGGTATAAATCAAAGCTCAAAGTAAATACCCATAATAATGGCCATCGACATTAATTCAGCAAAAAATTAAAAGAAATCGTTAAGGCAGCACGTCGCTGTTCTCTCAAACCCAATTGAAAAAGAATAATTCTCAAATAAATCATATTTAAGAATAAATTTATTCAAATTCTCAATCATCGTTTATCTTCTCTATCCATCTGTCTAATTTTTTGTTCATTAAATTCGGATCATTGATCTGCCATTGAGTTTATTTTTGGCTCGTTTTAATCTAGTTTGTTCGTTTTTTTACAAATCTTAATTAACAAAAAAAAATAAGAGATGGAAAAAAGCACAAGTCAATTGGTACCCAATAGCAAACATTATAATTCAGTTACCTATTCATTAGGTCGATTTCCGATCTTATCTCTTCTTTTTGTGAGGCTTTTTGGGGCTTCATTATTAATACCTGAAAAGGGACACACACAGTTCACGGATGTCGATATTTTGGGTTGAGAATAGGAAGAAAGCTTAAATCTCTTCTTATTTGTTTGCATTAACAATAGGAAACAGGCCGGGCTTTTTATTTAAATTTTATTCATAACGATCATAAGCTATATCGGCTTTGTGAATTAGGGTATCTCAGTGACTTGGATTGGATTGGTTCTGTTTCATGTTATATTCTTCTTTTTTACTAATCTAACCTTCTGTATATGCTTATGAGTTATGACATTTGCTATGTAATATCATTGTATATGGAATTTATAGTATTTTCAGCCTCGAGAATTTTTGGTTGGAGAGTCGTCCCGTCTTGGCGCTGTCAGTTTTTCTATATACAAGATTTTAGTTCTGTATCGCGTTCCGGACGTCGCTGTCGTCGATTCACGAGGCTGCAACAGGGATGGAAATCGAGGTTTTTCAATTGTATTGAATTTGTTTTTTTCAAATTGTACTAAATTGTACCAAAAACTATTTTCCGATGAAAATAGACAAATTTTAAAATTTTATAAAAAAAAAAAAAAGAAACAGAATAAGAAAGGTTTCCACGGAACTTTCAGTGAAGAACACTTTTTACTTACCATACATGGGCTCTCCGTCGTCGTGTGAAAAATACAAAATTTGAAAATAAATGGTTCGACCGGAAAGTAGAATCCGTAATAACTCATTTCACTTATTTATTTCTTGCCGATCTTCCTTTTTTGGTCGAGCGAGTTCATATTGTTAAGGAAATAAGCGTGTGGTTATTGTATTTTTATTTTCAAAGTAAGTCTGAACTCTGAAGCAACAATTTACGACATAAACTTCAAGTTGCTTAGTAGAAAAGGTTCATTTATTAATGCTGTTGAGCTAATTTTCGGTTTTATGATCAGAAAACGGCAGAAATATTGATTTGTCTATTCAAGTCGACTACCTCAATCAAAGATGGAATAATGCCAATGTGAAGGCAAATGAGAGAACGCAAGCTTTCAACCAATCAGTTTATCTTGTCTAAGCTTGCAATTTCAAGGCCTAGTGTTTTGTCCGTTACAAGTAGAATCTTCATGAGGAGTTGGATTCTGACAGTCCATGTATAATATGCCAATGAGTGTATTGCTTATTTCTTCTGTCCATACATTCTTCTAAAAAATTTAACTTATATTCTTTGGCAACGCTTCTGCTATCTAGTTTTGAAAATGATGAAAGATTTTTAAGGGCTTACACCCGTGACTTTTAATATTTTAATGAATTCATACAGAGTTAACAGAAAAACCTATACAAGGCTGTAAATGTTACAGAAAAAAAGTAATTTTTATTAAACAAATCTTTTTATGAAAAAACGATTCAAATTTCACATTAGCAAATTGTACCAAATAGAGACAAATTGTACTTTTGTACTTCAACAAACTCAATTGTATCGAATTTGGTACAATTGTACCAACTTTTCCAAGGGTGGGCTGCAACTACTTTGAATTCCATATACAAAGGTAATATACTCCGTTCAACAACCGTCAAAGACACAATTAGGTTGGGATAGACATAGCGTGCCCGGCCGGTTAGGGAACAATGTGGCTGGGATAGAGTCCCCGGCCGGTTTAGGCATAATTAGGTTGGGAAAGAGTCCCCGGCCGGTTAGGGCACAATGTGGTTGGGATAGAGACCCCGGCCGTTTTAGGCACAATTAGGCTGGGAAAGAGTACCCGGCCGGTTAGGGCACAATGTTGTTGGGATAGAGTCCCCAGCCAGTTAAGGCACAGTTAAGTTGGAATAGGTAAAGGGACAATTAGTTTGCTATAGAATCCCCGTCTGGTTTATGAAGCACCATTAGGTTTTCATCCCTTTGCTAAAAGAATCACCAACCGCCCCACTGGCAAATGTTTTGGTGTATGCCAATCTGCTCTTGCATACGAGACAAACTCGAAGAAAAAACACTCTTGTCTTTCGAATTTTACCTCTACTTGGTAAGCTTGGCACCAATAGGCAGTGTGAATTGAAAAGAAAGCAAACACCAAAACTTCATTTATCAACATTCCTCCGGTGGAGACATGAATTTGTGTATCCATTGCTTGCTTGCTTGCTTGCTTGCTTGATAATGGTGGCAGCAATAGGGCTGTGCCGTTCTTTCTTGGTTTCGGCTTGTGTAGCTTTCATTACATTAGTTAGAAGGGCCTAACGTTACAATAGTGTTTTTGTGTACTGCTTCGTTTGTTGTGGCACATCCGAAAGCTGCTGCCAGCCCAATATTCAAACGTTAAGAACAAAACCCTCAATTGCCAGTTTAGGGTGATTTGGCACAACTGAATAAATGACAGCAACTTGGATACATTTAGCTTCAACAAGATGGTAGCTTTCAACTTTCAATGTTCAGAACCCCCTTACCTATATAGAAGACGAAGACCCTATAAATAATAATAGTGTAGGACGACAGCTTTCAAGAATCAGGTCCTAACTAAGGAGCTTACAACATTCTCCAGCGATTACCTTAAGTGCGTATACAGAATTGAGGGGACCTACAAATTTTGTCGATCTCGAGTTGAAAAATTTTGCGTGAATTGACACTCTTGAAGGCCTTTTCCTGCAAGCGACGCTTGTCTTTATGAAGAAAATTATAAATCTTGGCTCACAGTCACAATATTTGTTGAGCTTACTTTGCCCTCTTATTGTCTAGATATACATATAAGTATTAAGACATTATTTTCCCCATCTGCCATTAGTGTATGTTGGCAACTCTTTTCAAGCAAGACCAATAGGTTTGTTCGATGTGCGATCTGGGCGCTCTGTGAGGCTTTGATTTCGTACTGAGCTGTTCGATATCGGTCTTTTTCACCCCGGTGCATTTCCACATTCCACCTTGTTCGATGTGTATTCAGTGCTCGCACCGCTCTGAATCGCTCCAAGTTTTTTTCGGGTGAGAATTTCGGTGATGTTCGAATCAGCTGTTACTATGCAACGAAGAGAAAAAAAAACGGAGCACTACTAATTCGTTCATTGTGAAACCAAACCGAGATACATTTTTCAGTTTTTTGACAGCTCCGTTGAGAGCAGTGACAAGCACCGGAGCGCCCCGGGACTGGGTTACATCGAACTAACCTAATAAAAATATGACATCGATCATGACTGGACTATTTTATCTTTACCATCGCCTATACAACTTCAAAAATATACACCAATTGCACTTTTAAACTCTTGCTGCGGTTATCGCATTAAAATTGACTCCAAAAACCCAACAAACAACACAAAACAAAAGCCCCAACATAAGCACATGTAAAACGACACAAGAAAAAAAAACCAAAAACATGGATAAAGTTACGCACATATCAGCATTCAGCAAGCTAATAAGCGAGAAACAAGCCAAAACGAACTCTATGTTCAAATTCAACATTCATGCTTCATTAAAGCTTGATTGCTTTTTTTTTCTTCTTATTTTTCTTTCACGAAAGAAACGTTTCGCCTATGGCGCCCTTTTGACCCAAAATGTAAGTGCGGTTTTGGTATATGCACACGAGGGCCTGTAATACTTAGTTATAGTAATTGTTGCGTTGTCGGGTGTACAGAGTTCAAGGAACTTTTGAACCGGGATCAAATTTTACTTGTAATGGAGTTTTTTTTTTCTTAATCAATCAAACAACGGCGTTACTTAAAAAAGGAAGTAAATATGATGAATATTGAGCGTTGAGAATGGAGTTCCTATGGTTTAAGATGAATTTCTCAAATATTTTAACTTTTAAGTCAACTAACGATTCACTATCACGGAAACGGATACGCAGTTCCATCATGATGCATTTCTCGCTCAATTAGTGTTCTTGTAATTTTTTCTGACGCATAATTAGCAATTTGCTTCCAGGATGCTCTCCATCCGCTAGCACTCATTTTCTAATGACAATTAAAAAGCAAACTTCCTTCCGATTCTCAACAGCCACAGCCTCGCCTATTAAAACTCGCGATCACTTTTTTCACATTTTCCAATCTCAGGAAATTCAAGTGAAATGACGTTCAAAAGAACCAATTTTCTTCGAGCATGGCATAAATAATAATTTGTTGCTAGCGTGTGATGATTACAAGACATCTCCCTAATAACAACATCTTCAATCTTAACGCGTCATCTATCATTAAAATTGAAATACATACAAGCAAAAAGTTCTTCTCAACATCCAACATGGACCACGACTACAATAAACAACGCCAAAGCGAAATACAAAAAATCAAAAAAAAAAAAATAAACGTAGTTATAGAAAAGGAATTACAAAGACATAAAGTGGTTTTAATTTCAGAGCACCACTCAACAAAACTCACGTGAAGGCAACTCTTTACCTTTGAAATGAAAAAGACTAACCGGTCTGCAACCGGAAACCAACAAATGAACAAGCGCGAGTTGCGTCGATGGGATGTTCCTGCCGTCCATCTTCTTTCATCTATTTCACTGAAACACACACGGAAATGAGCACACGAATCCTTCTTCATTCATTCATAGTCAAAATAATGGCTGCCGTTGGTACCTTTTGACAAACAAAAAATTTGAATCCAGTTTTGATCAAAGAGTTGTTTTTGCTAGCCGAAATTTCAAGTCCCTCCTATTTTTTGATTTGATTATAATTGCCTGATACATGAGATTCGGTTTTTCATTCAAAAGAAAACACGAACAAAAGTGACGAAATTATTTCGTTACCCTCGATTTTTCGTTCGATCGGTTCGATCTAGAACCCAAGCCATAAACCGCTTGTTTCACACAATTAACCCACTCAATTGACAGCAATTAACAAAATTCATTTCACAATCTTGAGAGGCAACAAAAATTAATCGAAAATTCGGTTGCTTCAGCTTCGTCATCGTTATCGTCAGTTTTAGATGAATTTATTGGGATTGAAAGTGCAGAAAACACCCCAATTGACATCGGCACAGACAACTTTGGACTCTTCAGTCTTCACAGTCGATTCGAGTCTTCATTTGCGGCTCCATTTCTAATTGATGGGAAAGCAAAACTAAAAATGTGAAAGATACTCTTTTTATAGTCACACGGTGCCGACTTCGACTTCAAACTACATTATAGCCGGGTCCAGGTCCAGGTTATTCACGTCATCCAACTTGCTCGAAACAAAAAGAAAAGCAAACAATTTTGATGAACGACAAAACGAATGTGAAGAGAAATTATTGTCATTGACATAGAGAGAAAGAGAGAGAACGATCGGTGGCTGTCTTCTAAGTCGAGTCGAGACATTTTTTCCAGCATGAAGATCTATGACATCTTCAGACTTCACCGCGGCTCAGGGTATTCGATTTCACATGATCTCTATTTAAGCTCCAGTGAAGTTTAGTTTATACAAGCCAAGATGGAGGTGAAAGACGATAGGTAATGTTTGATACTTTTGGTGGGGCTTAAGAGGATGGAAGGATGGGAATGGGAATTATGTGGTTAAGACGTTAAGTTGACCTTGTTGTCTGAGGTTGGGGCTTCAACTTTTTTATTAATTTATTAATTCTTGTTTTTAAGGTTTTAAGTTTAAAGTCTTAAGGGTGAAAAGTGCCCAGTTGGTCACACGGGTCTTTTGCGGGAACTTATAGCATTTTTAAATGCCCAAAAACTGTAGAAAAATAGCACTAAACAGCCATATTCATTTACAAAATCCTTAAAGTTGAAACTATAATCTTTATGAACTTTACGTTACTTACTTACTTACTTACTTACTTACTTAATCAAGGTGGCGCTACAGTCCAGGGCGGGCCTTGGGCCTCAACCAACACTCCTCTCCTGCCAGCTCGGTCCCTAGCTAGCTGTATCCAGTTTCGCACGCCGAGTTGGTTGAGGTCATCTTCAACTTGCGCGTGCCACCTGAGCCTTGGTCTTCTTCTACTGCACCGTCCCTTACGGGCCGGAGTATTGATGTCCATCCTCTCCACGTGACCAAGCCATATGAGTCTTTGGACCTTCACTCTTTCAGCTAGGTCAGTGTCGCTGTACAGCCATACAGTTCGTGGTTAAATCTTCTCCTCCATTCAGCGTTTATGCAGACAGTACCATAGATCTTCCTTAGAACTTTTCTCTCGAACCGGCTTAGGGTGCTCTCATCCGTTCTCGACAGGGTCCATGCCACCATATACCTAGCAGGACGGGGATGATCAGGGTCTTATAGAGCATCACCTTAGTTGTTCGGGAGACGGCTTTACTACTCAATTGCTCTCTTGGCCCGAAGAAACAGCGATTAGCAAGTTATTCTCCTTCTGATCTCGGCACTGCTGTCATTGTCCGTGTTGATAGCGCAGCCAAGGTAAACAAAGTCCCTAAATACCTCGAAATTATATGCGTCTATCGTGACGTTTTGTCCAAGAGACGTCGGTGTTGATTGTCCTTTCTTGATGACAGCATATATACTTTGTTTTGCCCTCATTGATCGCTTAACCAATTTTTTCAGCCTCTGCCTGTATGCTCGCAAAAGCACTGTTGACATCACGCTGCGTTCTCCCAATGATATCAATGACATCAGCGTACGCGAATAGTTACACAGACTTCTGGAAGATATTGCCTCTAGTGTTGACGCGGGAGTTCTGCACTATTCGTTCCAGTATGATATTAAAGAAGTCGCATGACGGTGCATCACCTTGTCTAAAGCCTTATTTGACATCGAAGGCGTCGTCGGCGTCGGTAAGGTCGTTACCGACTTTAATGGAGCAACGTGAATCCTCCATTGCCATTCTGCAGTTCTGCTCAGACGAATGAGTTTTGTAGGAATGGACATGGCTTTATACAGTTCTTTTTTATAAATGCTGTCATATGCGGCCTTAAAATCGATAAAAAGATGGTTGGTGTCGATTTGGAGCTCTTGATTTTTTTTCCAGTTTCTGCCGTAATGTGAATATTTGATCGATGGTGGACTTTCCTGGTCTAAAGCCACACTGATATGGACAGTTTAGAGGGTCTCCTTTCTTCTGGATCGAGCAAACAATGCTGAGGTTCAATTCATCGGGTATGCTCTCTTTCGACCATATTCTGCAGATGAGTTGGTGCATGCTCCTTACTTAACGTTGTGCCTCTTAATAAAGCTCATCATACACAACAGTTCTCATTCTAAGAAAAACGTTTTATGGAAATGTATGTGTTTGTCATTAAAGACGCACTAAATTCTTATCCAAATCGTCCATTGCCAATTTGCTGCTCATTAATGCGTCCGAATGGCCCTTAACATCCGTCGTCGTTTGTCCGTCTCGTTTTGTCCCTAAGTTCAAGAGTTTACCAGTTTTTGTTGCCTTTCGGTCTCCCAGACGATTTTTTCTTAAAGGAAATGAATTTTCAAAGCCTTCGACAAGACGAAATCATAACAAAACAAAAAAAAAAACGTCAAAGAAGTGTTGTTCCTTCGACAAAATGGATTAACCTTTCACAATCGTTCTTTTATGTTCCCCATATAGTCAGTGTCAAGGGAGCGGAAGACTGTCCAGTCTGTCCGTTCATCTTCAGTCAATCTCTGTTTTCTCCTCCTTCTCACCTTTATGTAAGTGTCAATGCCACTTTGTTGTGACTTTTGTGAGTGAGTGAGATTGTGACACTAAACGGAAAGGGTATGCTAATTTATTGCTTCTACGGCATCATAAAATTATATTTAAAATTTTTATGGAAGATCAGTGATCTTGTTGTTCACTTTTTGGTTGTTTTGTATTTTTTGTAAATTTTATTTTGAAAAGGATCGACGTACCGAGAAGGGGGACACCTTATCTTCTTGACTTAATTCCAAAGAAAGAAACAAACAAATTTTTAATTTTCATGTGTCCAAACCGATCGATCGTGCGAAGGAAGTCAATTTTGGCAGTTTTTATCAGCAAGAGGGGCACCCCGAAAATGACAAACATTTTTGACAGATTATGCAAAGGTTAGGCAAGCCCGCTTCTGGTGTGTAATTGTGATGGGTGTGCCCAAAACAACGCGCCGAAATGACGTGATATGACGGACGAGTGATTAATTCCCCAAAATTAAAATTCACATTTCATCAGCCCTATAAATCGTCAACTGCCATCGATTGAGTGAATATTTTTTTAAGCAGTTCGTTAGTATGGATTTAGTGAGCGCAGAGAGTGTGGAATTCGAAGAACTTAAGCGAAAATGTGAAAGGACCGTTCGACAACCTGTTAACGGATATCTGATTTCAGAAATTGTTTTTTTTTTTCGATACTCGATACTTTTTATTTTGTTTTGTTGAGAAGCGACAGGGATAGAGGCTAAAAAGGACTCGCTGTAAACATCTTGTGTGTGCTGTAGCCGGCGGAGTCCGGTCCAGATGCAAGATGTTACACTTGGTTTCCACGAATATCTGTTTTTTGCTGTTGGTTGAAGAACCATCTTTCGAGGGCAGCAATAAAGGTAGGCGGTAGCTGGAACGCACATATGGCGTCCAATGATGGTTAGGTTTGATATATGAGATGCATTTGCTCCCCTTAGAATAAGGTTACACTGTTTCGATTTTTTTTTTCATGACACAGAGGAATGGACGATAAATGGCAGCACGGGACAGCGAAGTAGAGAAGGGGAACATGTGTTATGGTTCCGTGATTTTTAAAATGTGCGAACAAAATGCCTCAGGGGCCAAGCTCCTACAACATCGCAGCGCCGTTACCCATTTTAACAGAAACGTGGAGCTCAAGTCAAGGTGCCGGCTGAAACAAAAGGGAAAAGCTGGGAAACGAAGAAAAAACAAAAACAGAAAAGAAAAATTGAAATTGCGCGAGACATGTAACGGCTCTTCTGGAAAAAAGATAGGTTAGGTTCGTTCGCTTGTTGTATTTTAAGAACGTAAATAAAACCCTAACACAGATATGAGCTAAGCCCAGGTTACTATTGCTATTGAGTTGGTTCACTTACCTATAGCACAGCGTTTTCGCTGCTATTCTTATGGCAACACTCATTAGCATAAGAACAACAAGAGCTTTGTGAGATTGGAACGATCGTGTTCGTTGGCTTTGAGTTGCGATCATGGCGGAGGCGACACATGGGAAAAATTTGAAAATTCACATTCGCCCTCAACTTCATATGTATGCAATTTGGTCTCATTCGGTCTTGTTTACATTTTTTTTCTGTTCTTTTACGTTTTGTTCGGTTTTCTGTTTTGTTGTGTTTTATTCTGTTTTAGTTTTGAAGGAGCAATAACTTTCGATTGTATTGTTTGTGCAATAAAGTGTTTTTTTTTTAAGTCTTACTTCACAGTTGAAAGCACAAGGTTTTTGGTCTCTTTTATGAGATTTTGTTTGCGAATTTGGTTACCTATAGATTTTTGGCTGTTTAAGACCCAGCCACAACTTAATGTTTTTGAGCATTGCTTCAAAATTTATAAGAATAGATATACAAAATCAATTTTGTCGTATCGGTCAGTTTTCTTCAAGTAAAACAATTTAAATTCGTTCAGAAAATTCATTACTCTTTCTTCAATTGAAACTTATTTTCGATTTCGATAGAAAAGATGGATTGAGACTGGTTTCTGCAGGACAACGAATCCATATCTGTATTTAAGCACAACTTTAGTCTTTTAGGCACTCCACAGAACACAACAATAACTAAATATCAAGTTGAAAAAAATTGTATGACAGAACAGTGTTTGTTGGGTCAGCTAGTATGCAAAACGTACCTAAAAGCTAGTGTCCAAATTTATCGAAAATATCGATATTACTTAGAAATACATTTAAGTCGCCGATCCGATTTAGAATCTGGCGCTCTAACGGCCATGACATAATTGGAATTCCGACATCATTATGGCACCTAGTTGCTTACAATATTTTGCAGTAAAGCAGCTTGCGTTGTCATATACCTTGATGCCTAACCAAACCATAATAGACCCCCTGTTAAACACAGTTTCTGTTATGGTGCTTGTTGCAAACCTTTAGTTTTTTGCTTGACGCCCATCTGAATCTCGTTTTTCTGCTTATTTCCGGTAATAGGACGTCCTTTCCTTTCCAAAAAAACAAAGCCTTTTTGCACGAGCACCAATTCAGGGAGCTCTAGACGGAAAGCGCTGATATTTCTGATTTCGCCAACCTTCTTCTGATAGTGCTCGACTCCTAGAAAAAAGTGGGCGTTTCTTGAAGGCTCCGGGGCTTGGGCACCTTTCTAATACTCAAATCTTGTTTGCATTCAGTCCATGTCATATAGGATTTTATGTAAAAACTCAGTGCAGAATGTACAGATGGCGACATTCATTTGACGATTATCATCACCCTAAATTCCGCAGTTTGCAGTTTCTATGCAACCAAGCTCCTTCGCTGAACAAAATTCGCTTATTAAAATTGGGATCAACGGTAATCTCATTTTGGGCCCACTCACCTAATCAACACCTTGAAAGGTGATACTATGGCTTCAATTTTTGAAATACCAAACGAAACTTCTCTTTTCTGCCGTGCTGTGTGAACGTTTAAAGCCCTTCGTCAACAACCTGATAGGTCCTTATTAGTGAGGGCTTCAAACCCGGAAATTCCACCCTACGGCAGATCTTGGAGAAGACCTAGGAACTTCAAATCGATACCTATACCACCTTTTCATCGATTTCAAGGCCGCGTATGACAGCGCTTATAGAGCCCAATTATATAGAGCAATGTCTTGTTTTGGCATCCCAGAAAAACTCATCCGTCTGTGTAAGATGACAATGGAAAACTCACGCTTTTCCATCATGATCGGAAGAAATATAACGGACGCATTTGACAAGGCGATGCGCTGTCATGCGATTTCTTCAACATCATTCTTGAAAAAATTGTGCAAAACTCCATCGTCAACACCAGAGGCACAATCTTTCAAAAGCCCGTCCAGCTACTAGGATACGCAGTTACGCAGACGACATTGACATAATTGGAAGAACACAGCGTAATGTCAGTGGAGCGTTTGTGAGTCTTGAAACGGAGGCCAGGAAGACGGGTCTAGCGGTTTACGAGGGCAAGACCAAGTTAATGCTGTCAACAAGAAAGGACAACCAACATCGAAGTTTTGGAGCAAACGTCAGCATAGACAGATTTAACTTCGAGGTAGTTACGGACTTCGTCTTCCTAGGATCCGCTATATAAACTCAGAGAACAACGCCAGCGCTGAAATCAAACGAAGGATCACTCTTGCCAATCGCTGCTTCTTTGGACTTAGAAGGCAATTGAGTAGTAAAGTCCTCTCCCGAGCAACTAAAGTGACACTCTACAAAACCATCATCATCCCGGTCCTAATGTATGGTGCAGAGACATGGACCATGACAACATGGGTTTAAAACGCTTTGGTCCGCTTCGAGAGAAAAATTATTCGAGTGATTTTAAGTCCTGTCAGCATAAATGGAGAATGGAGACGAAGATTCAATCAAAAACTGTACGAGCCGTTCAGCGACACTGACCTAGCCAGAAAAGTTGAGGTCCAACGATTTAGATGGTTGGGTCATGTAGAGCGAATGGAAAATAATGCTCCGGAAGAAGAGGAAGACCGCGACTCAGGTGGAGCACACAGCTGGTAGAGGACCTGAACCAACTTGGCGTGCGAAACTGGAGACAGCTAGCTAGGGACCGAGCTGGCTAGAGATGTCTGTTGGAGGAGGCCCTGGTCCGACCTGGACTGTAGCGCCACCATAAGTAAGTAAGTAAACCAAACTAAAAATAAATCACTTGACAGTTGACATAAGTGCCGCCAGTTAAACTAGTGTTGCCAACTTAAACTTCTATATATTCCCTGAGAGACTATTTCCAGGCATGCTTCCCATCTTGAATGATCCCAAGTATCAAGTGAGGACATTGCATTTTCTAGGTTCAAAATCTTATGATTCTTCTTCAGCAAAGTCTCGAATGACTTCATTAGCTCATATCATGTCTTCTCAATTAAAATTAATATCTGACTCATGTACAAATAATTTACCAAGAATGTAAGGTCTCAGTCCATTTTGTCATTTTCCTTGGAAAACAAAATTAAGCAAGACGAAGGAAAACCTACCTAGTTATTGTTTCCTTTAAGAAAAAAACAACAAAAAACAAAAAACATTGACAACAACACTAATAAACCATCTTAATGCCATGATAACTTCAATAACCTGCGGTTAAGTCATTATCTTCTTTCGTTTGCTATCTCTCAGCCAGAGAGAGATAAAAATTGCACTCTTGACCTTTTTTTCAGACGAAACCAACTAAAATTTTATTCTGACTTCGAGGTTTTGTTTTAAAATCTTTTTCCAAAAAAAAAAAAACGAAAAACAAAAAAAAAACATGAGCTGAGCACTTTACTTTTAACAAACTCCAATTCCAAGAGCCAGACTTACGGCTGTTCTACGAGCAACCACAATCACAGTCAAGCCAAATGTTGTTTTTGTGTTTTTTTTTTTGTTGGTTTATCAACATGTTATTGCCTTCTCTGGTTCTTCTTGGACTTACTTTGTTCGGATTTCTTTCGTAGTTCACTTTTTTTTTGTATGTTGTCATCATAATTCTTTCTTTTGTACACCTTTTATAACTTACAATCCGCTGTTGCGGTGCTGCTAGCTGACTGGCTAAATAAACAACAGGAAACCGAACCGGCTTGGAGCAGAAGATATTTTATAGGGAATCCGATCTTTCTCACACATGCCATGAGCAGCGCTGTCGCTGTCGTTGTATCTGCTGCTGTCGGGTTCAAAAACGGTCTCTTCTTACCTGGGCAAAAATTGTTTCTTGCACACAATAGAGTTCCAGCGGTGGCTGAGGATGAGGATGACTATGTGTGGCTATACTGGATGCGGCTCTGTCCTCGATTTGAGTAGATTCTCCGCAAAACTTTCAAAACAAAATCGTTCATAAAAAAAACTCGATGACGACAAAAAAGGGAATGACGTCGAAGACCACAAGTTCGAAATGGAGACTGTGCATGAAACTTCTTCTTTTTTTGCCGTGTGTAGTTTTTGCCACTGTTGTGGCTGCTTTTTCTTCCCATTTTGTCTGATTGAAGATCAATAGGAAGAGGGTTTATTTATGTGCAGCAGCCACTGCTGCTGGCAAAAAATAATAAACTCCATGGCATTGATACAACGCAGAGTTCAATATTGTTCCCCGCAATGAAAATCAGAGACATAAACCAATACACGCTCAAGGGCGTAGTCTACAGGAGTGCTAATCGGTCATAAAGCTCCCAAATAGGTGAGACATTTCAAATTTAACGATTTTTCTCGTTCTGGATGTGAGTAAGGGTACTTACTTGAGCGTTGTTTATGAAGTAATCAAGACATCAGGGAGCCAAGGGCCTCTGCCTCCTGAAACGAATTTATCTTTCCAAGAAACGCTCTTAATTCAGATAAGCCATCAAAGTTAAATTTTAGCAAATTCGAAAAACCAATTAACTGTAATTAAACCACAAACACACACACGCGCGTACAAAGACCCACAAAATGACTAGAGAGCCAATATTTTTTGGCCAATTTAGGACACTCAATGGCAGGCAATTCCCTAGCGCTTAGCTTTGAAGTGGCAGACAGTAGTGTGGAATGAGAATTTATGATCGTTTTTTTCTGACTTAACTAGGCATCAGAGGTGCTTCAGGCTGAGAGCTGTGGAGGGTGCAGCAGCAACGATAATCCTATGCTTCATTAAGTGGCACACACACTCAAAATTGAATTAATATGATGAGGGTATGGTACGTGCGCCATTATTATGGTGGCTTAAAAAAAAGAAGAGAAAAAAACCATTAATGTCGCATGCAATCAGTCGAAGAGTAAAACCTTTCAATTTACACACTTTCCATAATTCCGCAAGCCCAACTCGAGATGCATACTTCAGGATGGAGTCTGACTTAAACGGAGACCATTGTTATCTCTCTCTCTCTCTCTCTTTTGGACATAAATTTCGTATAGCGAATCGTTCATGGACGCTTTCAACGGCCGATCGGCTGGCGGCAGTGGCGGCGTCTTCATCATCCATCGAACTATTGTGTGTCTGTGCTGTGTGCGCCATGACACTTCTGCCCCATAGCTCAATTGTTTTTAATTAACGGAGTCCATGGAATATCATGCTGTATTGAAAATGTGTTTTATATCTCCCTCGGCTCTGTGATGGTTAATTGTTTTTGTTTTGCTGTTCCATTTTTTTTGTGCCTTCTAGATCTTGTCTTTAACTTGATGGACGACCGAAATATCTATGAGATATGAAATACTCTTTTCTCCTGATACCTAAATGCGAAATGAGGAAGATGATTCATGAGCATTTCTAGATCATCATTCGTTCGCTAATTGATGACGATGTACGACAATCGAAGCGGTGATCGAATTTGCTTTCGATTTTGTAAAGATATAGATTGTTTTTCGGCTGAGATACAAATTTGTAGTCAAATCAGAAGGGACAGAATTGGTTTCCCTTTGAGTGGCAATCAGTGCGACTTGTAAGAAAAAAATTATGATGACGAACATCGAAGATTCATCATAATCAAAAAGGAATGTCACAATCTTTTTTTTAATTGTGATTGGCACAATTTATTATTATCAGTTTTCTTTTTTTTGTTTAGTTCCATGGAACAGATACGTCATTGGGACTTGAAAATGGAAGCAATTTAATTAAACTCCTTGGAACCAGTTTTGGGCAGTTTAAACTGATAACGAGCATCTGCAACGTTGGGACAGAAAAACAAAAACATTTAAGCTGGACAGAAAAACAAGATGTTATGGTCAAGCAGTCAATAAGGTTATCTGGGAGACGTTTTCAAAACTGTACTCAACATTTTTCGTTTAATTTTGAAATTCAAAGCAAGATTGAAACAGAAATAATTGAGAAACACTTTGTTGGGCGCCATTTTCAGGGAATATCTCTTAGGTCTCTATGGATCTGTTGCAATCTTATAGGTGACAATTTTTGGTTATAAAAATAAATAGAGTGGCGCGACAGCTCTTGAAGAGCCAAGGCCTAAGTGGCTTACTCTCATCAACAATTCTCTGAGTGCGTGTGGAGAATTGAGGGGATTTACAATTTAACGCCGATTCCGAACGGCAAAGTTGAGAAGCACTTTTTTCATGACAGATTGATACTCTTGGAAGATTTGTCAGGTCTTCGCAAGAGGCAGTGCCCGTGAAAGATGAAATAAAAACTTGGCCTGAGTAGGACTCGAACCAACGACGTTCAGCTTAGCAGCCCAACGCACTTACCAACTAAGCTACGGGCAACTGCTATTTTTGGTTAACCAAATGATATGATCAAAAGCAGTTTTTGATCTTAAATTCTTAAGAGAGTTAATGAAATCAAATTGGAATGAATATCAATGTTGGGCGCCATTTTGAATCAAAATTGACGATTGAAGAGTGTTGTTGTCTTCCCAAAAGATTTTTATAGTCAAATGATCATCTTACATACTCAATAGACCTTACATACTTACTTACTTAAGGTAGCGGTAATACAGTCAGTTTTGGACTTGGGCCTCAACAAACAGTCAGCTCGGTTCCTAGCTAGCTATCTCCAGTTTTGCACTCCAAGTTGATTGAGGTCCTCTTCCACTTGGGTGCGCCACCAGAGACGAGGTCTTCCTATATTTTTACGTCCCTCTGGAATAGTGTCCAAGGCTTTGCGGGCCGGAGCATTGGTGTCCATCCGCTCTAAATGACCGATCCATCTGAGTCTCTGGACCTTAACCCTTCTGGCTAGGTCCATGTCGTTGTACAACCCGTAAAGTTCGTTGTTGAATCTTCTTCTCCATTCCCCATCAATGCAAAGGGGGCCGAAGATGACCCGAAGAACTTTCATCTCGCACATTCATCCCATTGTGTCAAGGTCCACGCTTCTGCAATGATGAGGGTGTTATATAGTTTTACCTTAGTTGATCGACAGAGGGCTTTTCCACTTAATTGCTTTCTTAGCCCAAAAAAAAAGCGATTACCAAAAGGTTTTCTTAGTATGATATCGGCGCTGGTATTATTTTCCGTGATTATAGCGGATCCTAGGTATTCAACCTCCTCTACTACCTCGAAGTTTTATGTGTCAATTGTGACGTTCTGTCCAAGCTGTCGGTGTCGGGTGTTCTTCCTCGAAGACTGCATGTACTTCGTTGTTCAATAGACCTTATATTTCAAAATATAGATATATTCCAGAGTTTTTGCTGGGCGCCATTATAAGAGCGTGACAAGCTGTATCGGTTCAATCAAGATGATGCAAGATCATCATCTAATCCAAAGTGTAGGTACTAAGAATTCGTAATCTGAAAAGAACTGACGCAAAATCAGACGTCAAAACCTCACTCCTATCTACCTTAAAACCAATTTACCAAGAAGGTACTCAATTTCTTCTAAAACAGGATCAGACTTTCCTGGAAACAAATCATAATTCTCATCCAAGATATGGCCCGTATTTCCTTTCGTAAAAAAGTGTAAGAAATTAGTTTTTTGAGGAAGTTCCCTCACATACAAAAAAGATCCTCATACCTTCCTCTTCCATCAATTTAAAAAATCCACGATATGCTTTATAGTTTCACTTCCACCATGTCCTTTAATTTGAACCTTTCTTTTTTTTAAAGAAACGGTAGGCACTCAAGAGACACACA
This sequence comes from Sphaerophoria taeniata, assembly GCA_943590905.1. Classification (NCBI taxonomy): domain Eukaryota; kingdom Metazoa; phylum Arthropoda; class Insecta; order Diptera; family Syrphidae; genus Sphaerophoria; species Sphaerophoria taeniata. Next base: position 15,444,085 of record OX016540.1, on the reverse strand, counting down.
CACACCACTCCTTAAACTGATCAACACACAAAATGCACGCATCGATGCTAATGGAAGTGCAATCAACCACGAAAAATGATTTAAGACTCATATCCTGCCAGCAAACCTAACCAAGGAACTGTGCTGTATGCGTTCATTGTTCTGGAAAAGTAGGTATCAACATTTTTTTAAAAGTGTAACCTGATCGAGCAACCCACCCATATAGATCAGAGTTGTTGGTTCTCATGTGTGCATTTGAAACAGACAACGACATAAGGTGCTCCCAGTTACCCTGGGAAAATATTGCTTCTTCCAGGAGATCCTTGTTGATTGTCAAAGTCTTTAGATAACTCCTGCATGTCATATTCCATATATGACGTCGAAATTACAACATTTTTCGAAGCTTTGAATAAAATACAAACTTCAATATGGGCATGGCAATTCATTAAGAACTCGACTTGACTCTGGAATGGGTATTTTCTTTTTTCCAGTCGACATTTTTGTGTGCTGGCTATGTGGAGTGATTTAGTGAATTATCGAAATCAAATTCTCATGTCTCTGTCTGTCTGTCTGTTCGTCTTTGGTGCATGTGTGTGCACTTGGATCGGATCGATGTGATGTAGAGAGGGAATAAATTTCAAACGAAGCATAGTTCTACGTGACAGCAATACCTAATGCGTGTACCCCTTCTTTTTTAAAGCAAGACTTATGCACTTCGAACGAGTGCTGACCATGTCATGAATTCCAGAACATTACCATGTCCATGTGCTTGTGATGCATTGTGCGCGCACATGAGGTCTTGTCTTCTGGTGTCTTTTAGTTTTTGGGGCCACCATATTGTAAGCTTCTAGATTGGAAGAGAAAAAGAGTTAAAACCTTTTAAGTGGCCATAGTTCGTTATTTCCATAAAATGTTGCCAAGCCACCGAACGAACATTTTTCGATACAACCACTCGACTGTGTAATATGAAGCATGAATATAAGTGGTCTTTGGTTCTTGGTTGTTTGTAGTCCGTCAAGAGCTAACATAGAGAGCTGCTGATGGTAATTGTCTGATCGATGAAGAATGATACGAGATGGTTGGGTGCAGGGGCCAATATGTGATTGCACTTCAACTTTGAACAGAGTTGTATGAGAAATAAGCTACCTATTTGTTTTTAATTAAATTTCAAAGATACAGATACGAATCATTCAAGCAGAAAATGAAAACTTTGGCTGCCGTGCATGCATGTCTGGGGCCGGTTGGCTAGCTGGCCTGATGAAGATCAATTGGATTTTACGCATTAAGATAAGACATGAATACAAAAAGGGTTCATGCATTTTCAATGTTTTCGCTAAGGTCCAATTGTCTAAGCAATTGAAGGCGAACGTCCATCTGCTTCGAACTTCGGGTCTGAAAGCGCTTTTTGAAGTGAAATTTGAAAATATTTTTTTTTTTAAGCGGGCTGACAGTTGGTGTTGTTACCGTCAAACTTAGATCAATGTAAATCAATTGTGGTACCCTGAAGTATTGTAACTTCTTGAAAAATAAATAATCTTTGAGTCATGTGGTTCGTTTAGCCATTTAGAGATCTTGACAAAGCTTAGCAAGCTTTTGCCTGGCAGTTTGGGTAGAACCTCTAGTTCAACCTCTAGTTGCCTAGAGTTTACTTCCTAGTAAGACAGAGTGAAGCACAGTGGCAGAGAAAATGAGCAGTATCTTCATGCTCATCCTCATCACCACAGCCTCTACTACTGGGTATACTAAGCCCCATCTTCTTCTTATGGTAGCCAAGTAGGTTATGTCCTGTAATTTTGCTGATAAGGGATCTTAAGGAGGGTTTATTAAGAGATAAAATCCTGTCGGCCATAGTTTCCTGGTATTTCTTGGAGATAGCTTTTATTGCTGCTTGGCTATCAATAACAAAAGTGATGTCCGCGTGTGATATCGCCATCATGGAAGACGCTGCTATGGTCGGGGAGCCTGAATGAATTGGCAAGGTTGATGCTTGCTGAGTAGAAACCTGCACCTACTCTAGTACTCATTTTAGAGCCATCGGTGTAGCTGTAGATGATATAATAGTCGAGTCGTTAGTGTAGGGCACACTACTACTACAATCTAGTCTATTGGGGAAGCTAGTACTAAGAGATTTGTTGAAATCTAAGTAAGGGGTCATATAGTCTGTGCAGATATTGCTATCTACGTATTTCGTAAGAACAGCTGCGTGGCCACTCTGGCTAGTTTTCCAGATGTTGGTTTGACTGAGCCTAAGGGTGCAGTTGGTAGTTGGGGGAAGTCCTCATCACACCACTAGTACTGATGCAAGCCATTCTTTGTACTTTGGTTTTTTTAATTCGTGGATTGCTCCAGAGCTTACCACCATACCAAACTACCATAGGTTAGAATCGGTCTGACAATGGCAGTGTACATCCACATACCACATGACTATTTTGGGGTTTGGTCCCCAATTTCTACCCAGATTCTTGTTGCATGCACCCATGAGTCCGACGAATTTCGTTAGGGTTTTCTGAACGGTTTTTGGGGCAATCCAGAAACATTAAGAACGAAATACCGCTTTGTCGACCTAGATTCGTATCATTCCTCTCCTTTGAGCCATTAATTGTCAAATTTCATCAGCAGATGGCAAAGATTTTGACGGATTAAAAACCTCATTTTCCGGTTTTTAAGTGTTTTCTTGAACAGTTTTCGGGGCAATCTGGTATCATTCAGAACGAAATAACTCTCTGTTAACCAAGATTCGTATCTTATCATTCTATTGACCCATTAACTGTCGATTTGGCAAGTTGGCAAACCGAATTGAAGCTCGTTTTACATATAAACCAACTCAAATTCACTCGGTTTCAGCACATCACTATGCTCGTTCAAGATAGCCTTTGATATGTTTATTGTTATTTCTCTGTCGCGTTTAAGTCACATAATTCAGTCAATCGACAGTTTTGTTTGTTGTTGACGTGACAGATATTGATCGGCATAAAAAGAACACAAATAAATAAAACGCTCTTCCAGACAAAAAAACGCCAATGAATTTGAATATTTAAATATTCGGACTGACTTCATGTTATTTCTGTTCAACTTGAAGTGAGAATTGCTTGGTCAATTTGTTTCAATAAATTTCCGTTTGTTTTTGTTTCCAGCAAAAAATTAGACGTCTCTGGTTAAAACCGATTTGAAACAGGTTAAAGGCCAGTGTAGATCCATTAGCTGAATTCTTTTGAATTTTGTTTTTCCTTCGAATTGAAAATTTCAAAATTTATAAATAAAATTTTGAGAATTTTTTTTCAATAAAAATTTATTGATTTTGCGAATTCCCAATAATTATCGAAAAAATCGCAGCCTAATTGCCAAATTACGTCTTTTGCAACATTTTGGAATGATAATTCGCTGAGCTATGTCGTGCAATATGGCTGCATGGTTGCCATTGCTATGAGAGCAAAAATGCGTCTTTGCTTAGCCTCATGTGCTTTAAACGGTAAATGAATGAGTAAACATTAATTTCACTAGATTATGTGTTTAAAGTTAATTTGTTTTAATGAAAACTAGGTATTGTAGCCAATCCCGTGTTTGAGTGCATTTCAAACTACCTTGACCAGAAAATAACTGAAAGTCGTGTCTCATGAGAGAAGTTGTTGTTTACTCGTATAGTGAAGCGAATTTAGCAGCGCAACAAGTGTTTTATGATAATAAATATTTATTAGATGTAAAGTGGTAGGGTCATTAAGAATGCACAATGGTTGGATTGAAATCAAACAAGATCTGAGTTCTTGAGAAAATTATTGTTGCATGATTATGGTGTTGAGAGAAGAACTAATTGCTCGAGTGCTTATAGAAGTTTAAGTACATAGAAATGTTGTTTCTTTGTTCGCAGCAACATTTCTCGGTTGCAATGCAAATTTGAGACAAACATAGTCCGACAGATTTCAAGCAAGGTGCAGTGATGCTGGTCACCACATAACACATCTCATTAACCGAACGAGACCCACTTCATCATCTCGACACATTGTCGCTGTTCAAACAAGACTCGAGCCACAATTCTCTTGTAACGCCAAATTTGTGAGGCTTGCTTGATTCTTGGACAAGACCAAAAAGTCAAACTGGACATCACCAAGCTTGGCTTTGTGGGCAAAATCGTCAACCATCATCAAATAAACAACAACAAAAAAGGTCTTTCTAATCTTCGATGGTCTTGATAGTCTTGAAAATCTTTGCATCCTCATGTTTGCAACATAAATGGACAAAACAAGGATCGACTTTATTATTCTGCGAGAAGAGTGTGTCACATAAAGCAAACTAGAGGCACGCAAAATGAAGACACATTATGCTCCATCGCCCGTCGACTTGGACTGAAAATTGAGGCTTTAATTCTCAACTTTGGTTTTGTCGTTGTTTTGCTAGAAAGAGAGAGAAAATCCAACAAGACCAAAGTCAAAAACCAGTAAGGACCATATTTGACAGCTTGCGTGCGCATTGACCGCGACGACTGACGTCGGCGACACCGTATGAGCCATCTCTGCATCTGAACAATCACCATAATTGGCTGTTCGATGGCTGAAGTTGAGTTGAGCGATGTTGTTTAAAAATGCCTTGAGGAGGCTTGAGGCTGTTATAAGGATTGTACAATTGGATGGCATGGATCGATGATGGTTGCCACGTCGTCGTCGTTGTGTTTCACTGCAGGAAACTGGATTTATTTGTCGTTTTGTAGTTTGTAGTCATTCGTCTTAGTCCTTGTTTGGAGAGTTGTTTGCTTGTCTCTCATAATGGGCAATTGATGTGTTCGTTGAATGAAAGAATTTATTAAGGATTTCTTTTTGTATATTTTTTCACTTCTCTTTAATTTTTGTTAACGGCGAAAAAAACTGTTTATTAAGACATTAAAGGTTCAGGCCGTTGAAATCTGGGGTTTCATGTTTTTTGGAGAATAGCGGGAGGTGAAAAAATGTTGTTCTCTGAAAGGAATATTAAAATTTGATTGCTCCCTACATGGGGCTGAATATTGTATGTTGTTCCCTTAAATTTCGTTCAATTTAATTAAAGATTTAAGTATTTGCAGCACTTTTTGGTAGTTTTTGTTTAGTTCATAAGAAATGGAGAGTTGAAATTTTATTCATCTTGACAATGTAGAGAAGTTATGAGGCTTCTCTGACTTTTGAATCAGCTTCTTAAGGCTTTCAACATGATTAATCATGTCAAGTATTAACCTACTAGGTATGCATATTAAATTAACTACTGCCAAAATATGGTGTCCCTCAGGGCTCCATGTTGGGTCCTCTACTATTTTTTACAAACGTGAATCAACTGTTTTTCTTTTTAATTATTAATCCTGTTTCTTGTATTGGATTCAGTGAGCCGGTTCATGGGACTTTTAATGTCAATATCAAATGTTCCCATTTAAATAGTCCTTTTTGTAGTTCTAGGAACTTTTTGAGCAAAATGGAACTCGTTGCTCAAGAATTCAGCGGAGGTATTTGATCTAAACTTTCGTGCTTAAAAGATGTTTGTGTCGAAAAAAAACCCTAAACAAGATCACATTGCTTGAAAAAAAAATCACATAAGTATTCTAATGTAATTATTCATTATCCATTAATTTTTATAATTTTTATCGATAAACAAAAAACCCCGCCTAGCACTCTACTTAAAATGTATGACCCTCCCGACCCAAAAATACAACCATCATCGTCAATTTTCATCACCATTTCCAATGTACACGCACTTGTCGTCAACTCTGGACAATTTATGTGTGACTTTCGAAACAGAAATGTTAAACTCATTCCAGAGATAATTTTTTTCTTCATAAAATAAAATGTGTTTACGAAACGAAAAATATAATTTATATACGCGCCAGTCTTGAGATTAAAATGGAAAAACCTGACTCTAAAGCATGCAAGTGCTATAAGCCAGGCGATAGCTTTTTTGAACCCTGGCACGTTATTGACCGTTTGGACCAACTAGAGACGTCAAAGAGGAGACTGTTTACTCTATCTGTTTAGTGTTATTTGTTTTAATTTAAAAACAAAAGCGATAAGAAGAGTAAGTAAAATCATTAATTTCAATTGAATTTGCGCTCTGGAATTTATTTCAATTCGATTCGGTTCGAACTTCCATCACTTTTGAGACTCTATAAAGAACCTAACGATATCGTGGAACAAATTCAACTTAAAACAATTGAGAGGGCTCTCTCGAATGTTAAGTTTCAAAAGATCTAAATTTTGTCCGCATCGCTTTTAATGATGACCAAAACAACCATACCCCACTGCACTATCGCTATCATACGATGATAGGATTGGAATTTCGTTAACTGATAATTGTGCTGCTGGAAAAATTATGTTGCAATCGCTAGCACTCATGCGAGACGACCCCAGAGGTTAATCATATTTGATCACGATCATACATTTGTTCGAGAGTGTGTGAAACAAGATGGCGCTAGCTGTGATGCTGCTACTCGCTGCTGATGATAGTGATTCGAAATGGAGTTGGAATGTGCTTGAATTGAATGTTTAACACGATGAGAGAGGTATTTCGAATTAATATTCGCTCACATGGGGCCTTGCAGAGATGGGAACGTCTGACATCGACATCGACCACATCGGCATCTGAATTTCATTGAAATTATTCAAATTTTCATACTTTCGCAAGCAATAGACAAACGACGACTAATAATAACAAGCTGAATTCATCAAGTTCTAATTGGTGTGCTGGGAACTCGAACAATCAACAAACATTTCAAGGTCTTTCAATCGCTAAAGTTCTGTTTTGCATCGTCATGCTTTGTGACCTTGGGCAATCATCACTCCGAAATAAATCATTCGCCTGAACAAAACTCACTGAACTTGAATTGGAAGAGAAATTCCCCCAAAAAATTCGGTCAATGCACTGGCAATTTGCACCAGAAGTCAACACTTAATCACCCATTTGACATCTCGCTTTCAAACAAAAGACAAAAAATTATTCCACGATCTCAAAGAAACACCAACTGCAACTCATAATTCGCTTCAGTGCTTCCAAAATCCATCATCAAACACCTCTTTACCACTAAAATTAATAGCTGTTTTCTCGCTCAAAATTATATCATGAAATACAAAAAACAAACAACTCAATATTTTTGCATCTGCTCCTCCGCACTTCAAAATTTTAATGGATATATCTATCAAGGACCTGAAAAACTTCTTTTTTCTTCGAAAATAAATAAGACAAAGTGCCTGTTAAATACCTAAAAAAACATCATATTCATCATCGGAGCGAAATAAAACAAAAGGCATTTAAGACCCAATGCGTTCCAAATGGCGATCGAATCAGAAAAATAACAACCAACAAAAAATGTGTTTGTTCTTTTTTTTCGAAAACACAAAAATGTGCAAACAAAAGCCATATGGCTGTTCTGCTATAGAAATTACGAACTGGAAAAAAAAACCAAACAAACAGATCGAAAAATCACTGAATTTGAATGGTTGCTTCTACTTCTAGAGATGAAAATACTTTTTGCATGAAAAATTGTTTTCTCTTTCGAAAAACGAAGGAATTAATGAATCTAAGTGTTTGTCAACAACCGTGAGAATTTTCCATAAAATTCCGACAGTAAGAAAAGTGATCCAAAAGAATGATCCACATCTTGCAATATTCAATGTCATAGTGTCATTAGGATGCGACAATAATGTCGGCGACACAGTGGATCTTTTTAAGAAAGAAGTTGGTTGAAATTATTTTCTGGTTTTGGAAAAAACAAGAACAAGATAACGTATATAAATTTAACAGGTATAATCGACCTGGCATTCGACTCTAGCGCCACCTAGTTACAAGCCGAGATAGCCATATTTTTTTGCATAAGTTTGTATTGAGCAAAATTTTTGGATGAAGCCGAAAAAATGAAAACGTTAATCTTGATAATACTAGAAGGCTTCATATACAAAGGATACAACGACTTAGAATGCTTGTTCTCTAAATGGACAAAAATGCTCTTAAATTCTTCTAACAAAAGCCCTTAAAACGCAATGATATAGAGTAGACTGCTATAGGAGAGTTCAACCAGTAGGTAGGGGAAAGTGGCCTAAGATGGCATAGAGCCAAAGACGGCACACTGACCTTTTCTCCGTTTCTAGTTTATGGATCCCAAAAATGTGAGCATGTCCTTGCTTGTTTATTTTGTACGAAAAACCTAATAAAGAAGGTCTTCTATTAAAGTGCGGTAAATTAATTAAAAAAAGCAGGTGGCCATGGCTCTCAGAGGATAGAGTAGTTGATTGCTAAGCCGAACGCTACGGGTTCAAGCCCCAGCAGCATTATTTTACTACAAAAATGGCCAGCTTATCTGAGGCGACCTGTCCGATAACATATGAGACAATACAAATATCTAAGTCTCCTCCTCTGAGCCACGGTTTCTGTTATGTGTGCTTTCCTTCTTTGTGTCTATCTGTCTCTCTCTATTGTATTAATGTCTTCTTTTGTCCCAGCCGAAGGCCTCAGTCGCCAGTGCTGCTATGTGTCTGTAGTTCGTTACATTTATGTGCGAAGTTCTGTGAACTCAATGTCAATGTCAATAATTTAAAAAATCAAAGAAAAGAAAGTAGGTAAACAAAAAAATATTCCCAGTTTTTGCATGTTGCAACTGAATATTGAAAAACGAATATTAAAACAATGTTGAAACAGTGTTTGATCAAAAAAAATATTAGTTTTTCTGTAAAATTACTACCGAGTGTGCGCGTAATACAGTACTGGCCAAATTTATTATTTCGAATAATAAGTCAAAAAGGGCAAGATGGCATACCATGGCGATGGGCAAAACGGCACACTATGCCATCTTGCGCCTTTCACCATGACCTGTATCAACACACTTGGAAAAACGAGCAAGACGAATCGCAGGAACCAAAGTTTTGACAGCAGCCAAGGAAAAAGAAGTTGAAAAACGATCAATGGGACAAAGAAACGCTGCTAAAAAAGCTAAACACAACCTTAAAATGTTGATAACTGATTAACCTGAGGAACCCTTTGCAACGGAAGAAAATGAGGATGATGTTTCATGCCTATACAATACTGCATTGAGCTTTGGTCTTTTCCTAAGCAACAGGATACATGGATCTAGTGCCAAAAGTGTGCAAAATGGGCCCATTGTAAATGTGCCGGCCTCATTTAGACGATCATTTAAGTTTCAGTTTCAATTTAACTATCAGTTCAGCTTTCAGCTAAACTGATGTGTAAATGCTAATTTAACTGAAACTAAGGTTGATTTTTTTTTTCATATAAGTTAACGCATGTCGTCTTGCCCATTATGGTATGCCATCTTATACAACCCAGTGGGCAAGATGGCCTTTCTTGGACTTCTATTCAAAAATATGTATTGCTGAAACAGCTGATTTAAGGGACTTTTCTTCTAGCATATGATTAATGAAATGTCAATTCGTCGCCCTAAAATTGGGTTGCCGTAAACGCCAAAACTCGTTTTCTGAGTTTGATATGCAGTCTTGTGTTTTCGAGGGTGCTCTTTCCAAATCTTTCATCCTCTTGGCTCTATCTCTTTCCATTGCGGAGATATTCGGAATGGTTTTGACGTATATACACCTAATTCATAAATTTCAGGCATTATTTTGACGTAAACGCCCAATTTTGGCATATACGTCAAAATTTCCATACATAGACATAGAGTGGCGCGACAGCTCTTGAAGAGCCAAGGCCTAAGCGACTTACTCTCATCAACAATTCTCTGAGTGCGTGTGAAGAATTGAGGGGACCTACAATTTAACGCCGATTCCGAACGGCAAAGTTGAGAAGCACTTTTTTCATGACAGATTGATACTCTTGGAAAATTTGTCAGGTCTTCGCAAGAGGCAGTACCCGCGAAAGATGAAATAAAAACTTGGCCTGAGTGGGACTCGAACCAACGACGTTCGGCTTAGCAGTCAACGCACTTACCAACTAAGCTACGGGCGACTACAATTAATTTTCCAAAATTTTATTACAAGAATTGATTTGACGTACGTTCTTTATCTTCCAACGTACGCCGTAAAATTAACAAATATTTTTTAGTATTGTTTTGACTTATGTGTATACAAAACGATAACTTAGACATGCACGTACGTCACTAAATAAAAAAATGTTTTCGTAATTGGCCGTACGTGCATACGATTTTACTTGAACTGGAAAAAGTATAAATAGAGTTCCATCGAGAAAATTTTTCATTTGTTTCCCAGCTTCAATCAAGAGGACACTTAGAATCATATAATTATATCATAATTCTTGCAGATTCATCTTCCACTAAAAAATAAGAAACGGTGTAAATTTTTATTCATTTTTAATTTTTCCGATTGAAAAAATAACTTATCAGTTATCAGTTCATATAGCCCAGGAGCCCCATACAAGAAATTCCCGTCGTCATCGCACCCACTAAAATTTGTAATGAGTAATAAAAGATAAAGCCAAGATGAGTAAGATTCGCTTGGTCGGCGTGAATTGAGTTAGCCAGAATGGCTTCGCATACCTGGGGGGCGGGGGGCTCCCCGCCTAATAGTTTACACGCTTGGAGTATATTATATCCTAGAAACCAGGACAATTTTTATGCCAGTTGCACAACTTATGTACCGAATATCGGTACAAGTTTTGTGCAATCGGTGTTCTTTATGTACGAGAACATGGGTATAATTTACACTAAATGTCCAAAAACTGCACTGAAAAGTAGTGTATTTTTTATATTGAAAATGTATATCACTGCAAAAAATACACCAAATATTTTGGTGTATTTTAGACTTTTGTGCTACTTGAGACCGAGCTATTCTGAGAAGTCTGTAAGTTAAGTTTTTGTATTGGAATGCCGTATGTGCCACATTTTTTGACGTACGTGCACGAGGTAAGATTTTTTTTTGATTTTGTGGCGTATACGGCAATCATGATTTTTTAATTAATTGTAAATATTTTATAATCTAAAAGAATTCATGAATATCTGCTTGCACTTTTAGAAAGAAGATACTCATAAAAGTATCTAGTAAAAAAATCAAAAAATCTCAGCGGTTGGTTTTTCTGAAACTGGATGTCAAACATTCAAATGCGATTTCCCAAAAACGTTAAAATGGCGTTTACGGCAACCTAATTTTAGGGCGACGAATTGTCAACGTAACTGTTTTATCTATATCTAAGCGATAAACCTTATCATATAAGTTATATGTTATATAGCTGAAAACCTAAAAAGTGGGCTATCTTGTACACTTTCCCCTACAGCTTTCCAAATCAGAGACAGGTAGCTTGATCTCAAAACCTAGATGATTGTTAAATGAGCCAATTGTCTTAGGAAGACTGGACTACCACCGTACCGTTAGAAAGACATTTATAACTTATAGCTGAAACCCAAATACGTTTAAGGGTTATCTTCGCTTGACGTTTACGAATTCAGCCATAGAAACTCAAAGCATGCTATCACAATGAACCTTCTAGCTCACGTTTCGTACGTAATTTTACGTAATGTGACTCTAAATGGAGGCTCTAGCCATTATGGCTGAAACACAAACGTGTTTAAGCTTCGCCTTTGTCTACGTAATACACTTTGCACCCGCTTCCAAATTGCTTTGAATAACATTTCGCCCACCATCTTCGTCATCCCTTCAAAAACGAATGAATTTTGTTTTTATATTCTGTCAGACATAGCAAATGGTCAAAATATTTTAACTAGAGCTTCCGTTTGGAGGCACATTACGTACGAAACATGAGGTCGAAGCTTCATTAGGATTACATGCATTGAATTCCTATGGCTGAACTCTTAACATCAGTCGAAGCCAAAACTAAAGCGTGCTTTTGTTTCAGACATCACACTCCCTCAATTTTCTACATTGTATTAAATGCTATTTTCGTTTAATTTGACACAACCGGAGGAGCTTAACGACCTCTTTTACATTCCTTGCTACTAAAAATGTCCTCAAATTGAATTTGAATTTTGGAATAAAAAGTATATTTCGCCTAAAAAAGAGTCAAAATGTCCCACTGTTACATTACGTTAAAAAAAGAAAAACAAAATGTTTCTGTTATTCGTACAAAAAACGCACAACTCAAAATAAGTGAAAACGTTTAAGAGCCAGACGCACATGGCCTATGGATGTCTTATTTCTTTTCTTTTTTACTAAATTTGGATGTCATGCGTTTTTCTCTCAAGAAAGACAATTCGGTTTTCTTGTAATATGAGCATCAATCTATCCCATTTTACAAGGCTCAGGCGTATACACAAACATCAGAAAAAGAAGAGACCTGAGCTGGCTCATCATCATCATTATCTCCAAACTGTCAAATCAGCTAAGTGCTAAAGATGCGAGTTGGATTGGGAGTGCCTGATCTCCGACTCGACAGTCGACACTTGTATCATTAATGCACTTTTACTCTAAGTACCAGCTGTAGCGGCGGCGCGGCGGTGTCATGTGAAAATATTGAGGGCTTGTTATTTTCTTGCCTCTAAGACAACACTTACCGTGAGAATTATTCAAATTTTCATACATCTCGCTGTTGTGTCATTCTCACCAACATAATTGGCGCGAAAGTTACAAAAACAGAAATGTCATGCAACATGTTATTCAAACGAAAACGTATGTGACTTGAATTTTCCTCTAACTTGTCTGCAACAAATTATTGCGTGTTTATTTGAAAATTTTGTTTATGGTAATTAAAACACTTAACAGAAAAAAAGAGGGCGACCAACGAACAACCACATTACACCCTAATGGGAAGCCATATTGCTCATAATGCCTATAACTTATATCACACAAACAAAAATGAGTGAGGGCGGGAAATCCCATAATGCACCCAACTGGTGTGCCCATTCAGGCACATCCACATTATCTTTTCTAGTTCCTGATGAATGGTTCCGTTTGGTTCTTACATAGGGAAGTCGTAAGGGACCTTAAAGTTTTGTTTAGACGAACTCAGGCTGTGTGCAACAGTTTTGTTTCTATTGGTGGGTGGGGAAGTTTCTGTTTTCCTTTCTAAATGGGATTGTAATTAGGATTAAGCGTTGAAAAATTATTTATGTGAATGAGAACTAATATTTGAATTTTCTTTTTGTTTCGTTTTAGGTAAGCCACAGAGGAAATTGATGTGTGAATTTTGTTTTCTTGATGAAAGGATGCTCGCATCTGGAAAGCATCATTCGTAAGTTATGGAGAGTAAGATTTTGTTTGAATAAACTTTTTAAAGGTTTCTTGTTAGATAAGACTTAAACTAATCCCCAATAAATTTTGTCATTAGTAGCTATTAAAATTTATAACACGAAATTTCACCACAGCTACATGAAAAAGCTAGACGACTTTGTCAACAAATTAAGATGAAAAAAGTCTTTCCCACGAATGGGTCTGATACTGATTAACAGAAAACACATCAGAACGAGGTTAGACGTTAGACCCAGTCGGATAAAAAGATGCAAAAGAGAAAACCAGTCGGTCGCGTGTATACGCCTCTTGAATGATTAAAAAAATTTGTTATTCAAAGTTAATGCTGTAGACATTAATTAGGCATAATAATATTTCAAACAAAGATTTGTCAATAATCTGGAGGTCTTGCTTAAGGTTTTTTATAGCGGATTTATTTTGAACCGAGTTATCAAATCAATCAGAAACTAGGTTTGTCTCTGGACGAAATTGGTAAAAACATCAAAGTGTGGTTGCAATGAGTTCCGTACTTTATGTCAATTGCACAGAATTCATTTTCACACCCTTGGCTTCGAGGTCCATGACAAGTCTAGTCTTCCGTACTATCTTCAACCATTAAATTTATCTCGAAGGATTCTCTGACATTCTGACATTTCTCATGCCAGCTAGGTGCTCTGGCCAAAAAACTTTACGGAAGATTTGGTATAGCTCATGGTAATACCGTCTCTGGAACTGTAAACGGGCCCAAATTTTCCCCGCAATAGTTTTCTCTGAAAGAGTCTTTCTGTTGGCTTGCTTCTATCACTCCAAGACTCTGTTGGTGATTTCGGACAGACGAAGCGGATATTGCTGTGATTATATTGGCCCAAAGTGTTGATTTCCACATTATTAGTACAACATCAGTTCTTGACATTTCCAACCGCTACCCCAATCCCTTCAAAAAATTTTAACAAAATGATTCAATTCGTAGCTCCAATAGTGCCCAATTGACACCACGATAAGATGTCCGTCAACATGATTTGGGAATTCGGTACTACTCAAAAGATCGAATTGAAGTCATCATTCAGTTAATAATCTATATCACACCCATCGTTTATCGAGAATTCGTTCCCAGTAACTCCCCAATCCGTACTTTCTATAGAGGCACTGATTTCTCGTCAATAGCGTGCGGTTTTTTCCGTGCGGGAAATGCGGCGATTTCGTTTATCAGCGTAGCCATCGAAATGAAAGTCAGAAAATATGACTTTTTGTCCAAATTTAAATCATTTTAAGCTGTCGAGATCGATGGCAGTTAGAATTGAATGTATGTAAGTTGGCGTTGATTGAGAAAGCCACATACTCGCACCGTACGACGATTCTCGCACGGGAAATATGAGTGTTGTCTACTAGCATACCTATGACTGTTACGAGTGTTTTCATGGCGCAGATAGCAATGTGGTATGCGGACTCAAGCCTGAGCAGTGCATTCAGTGCGTCTAAAGAAATTCGAACTAGGACAACCCTGCCTTCAAGATGGTAGTGATCCGAGTCGAGCAGACTTTAGACATTGTAAACCATTCGTGGTGAGCTGTCTTATCATTCAAGAATTAGCAAAAAAATTGTCATAAAAAAACTTTGACAGCAGCCACAACTATTTATCATAGCCTCAGGAACTGATTTCGCAACAAAGTTCATTCAACTTTTTCCGCGCAATTAGATTCAAACCACACTACAATCTCTAACATCGAACGACACACACCGTTCCATCGGAATTTCGCTCGTATCTCAATGATCGAGCACCTATATGTGAACTCCCTTATTAGTTATGCGACAATCATTAATTATCCCATCTCCATACCCCACTGTTTCGCCGTCATTAATACCTATACCTTCACTAAAAATATAAAAAAGTAAAAACCCAATCAAGTTTCCACCATTTCCGGCGATTTACATCCTCTCAAACTAGTTCTAAACTCTACAGGTTGCTTAGGTCGTTTGGTCGATCGTCCACTCTCGTATATGCTTCGAGGCTCCCGTTTTGCGAGCAATTATGTACATCCTTCCTTTCTGATGGTTTTTTGCTATAAGTTTTTATAGATATGGTTCGAACTCGGGATCCAGGGGAAAAAGCAACGTCATTTTAGACTTTTTCTATGGCTGTCATTAAGTTGGTCAGAACGCGTGGATAATGATCTATTATTGATCACCACTTAAATGAGACAAAAAAACGCACATTTTCATTTTTTATACTTATTTAGTACGAGCGAGTCTCAGATTTGACAGACGAACATGTGAATGTCAAAGCGGGTTCCACACCCTCCAAATGTGGTCGTGTGTGTCTACTCTACACTCGCTATCGAGAATTCTAGACGACAATTGAACTTCAAATGAAATTTATTGGCCAGTGCCAGCAATATGTTAATTCGCTATCTCATGACATATCTCGTATGTATACGAGCAAAAAATTGTTTTTAACTTTTTTTTTTTTAAGCGAGACAGCACCAGCAAAAAAACAGTGAAAATTGTGTCAAGCATATTCCCAGGCATACTTAACTCAATGCATTGGAAATGCATATATACTTTCGAACCTCGCGCCTCTCCTGGCTTAATTATGTACGAATATGATGATGATGATGGAAACTATCTAAAAAATTCTCTCTAACCACAATTGCTGCAGGCAAAACAACTAACTTCAATTAACGATCGTGATGGGATCCAATGCCCCAACAACACTCGCTAGATCGGTTTCTAAAATGGGTTTCATCTTCTAACTGGTGGTGTGAAAATTTCGCATCACTTGAGAAAGAGCATTTCCCATCGCCACCCACGTGAAGCGAAGCCAATCGTCATTTGAGAATCGAAAAATAGGGTAAATTAGCCCACCCTCTCGAGTCTCGGCCATCACCCCACGACGACGCACGAATGCTGGTTCCACGATGATAAAAGTTTTAATTTATTTATTAATCACGAGGACAGTCCCATTGAAAGTATCTTATTCTAATAGATACCTACCACAGGCTATAGCGAATTAAGCCTCGAGCCAATGAATAGAGTGTATATCGATGTAGTTTTTGTGGCTATCTATTGTTCTGTCAAATTTACTTCGATAGAGAGAAAAACGATCACTGTTTTTGTATTGTCCGCTGACGGTAAAGTATTGGGTGAAGAAAAAAATGTATATTTTCGATGGACGCATTTATCGGCTATCGATTATCGACTAAGGACAGTGGCATATTATCCTAAAGGCAAACTAGGCACGTGCCTAGGGGCGCGGCAACAAAGGGGCGCGTGGGCGCAGTAATTCTTACAAGTGGCAAATAATGCGAGTTCATATGTGGTTGTTAAAGTAACAAACTTGTGAACTCGAATAGCACTTGCATCTTTTGATAAAATAAAAATCGGTGCTGAGCAATTCCTCTTACAGAGTCAACTCGGTTTGCCAACTCGGAAATCGACTTAGCTTTCTTCTAATTTTGTAAGTGTTTTTGAAAAGGTATTGATTTTACTTATTGTAGGGGCAAATAACCTAATGATTGAAGTTCATCAGCGGATGGCAAAGATTTCGACGGATTTAAAACCTATTTTTTTTTTGGTTTTTAAGTTCTTTCTAGATTGATTATCGGGGCAATCTGATTTGAGAACCGAGTTGCCTCTCGGTTTGCATAAGAACCAACTCGAGTTTACTTCTTTTACAAAATTTACGTTTCGGCAAATCATCAATTAACCAAATTCGTATGATCTTTCGAACAATACTAATATGTTAACATGTTAACTAAGTCTCTTTTTCCTTGGCCCCTATTTCAACGCCTTTTCTTTAGGCGCGGTGTAGCGGTTTCGGTCAAATTATAGTACGAGAAATTTCTATATAGGGGCGCCAGTGAGATGCTTGCCTATGGCGCCCTCAACGTTTAATCCGCCACTGACTAAGGATTACAGCAATTAGCCGTTAGTATGAGTATTTTGAACTCTAACTAGGTCGGAACTCTGTCTAACTTAAGGAAATTAGTAAATATCGATAGCGAAAAACTGATTATGTTCTGATTTACTTTACGAAGTTTTAAAACAATCGATGATTTATCGATCGATAAATCAAAAGAAATTCGTTATTATTAAAAAATGCTAGATATTTGTGTTAAGCTTGTTTCTTATCTACTAATACTTTTCGATAACATTACTACATGAGAATTTATCGTTGATTGCTCAGTCTCAATCTCAGATCTAGGAAATCGATACAAAAACCTTTGAAATCGAAAGCTTAACAAAATGTTTAACAAGTTGTATCAACCAACCGATTCAATCAACCACTTTGTGGGCTTAACTTTCAATTTTTAAGTTTAAATTGCATTGTGAGGCTGAAAGCTGAAGTCGATTGTTTTTTCTTGCTTTAATTAATTTTCGCTAAAAAAAATTGGGCCTAATGTCCATGTCCACGGTGTCACATCGCACATACTTATGCACTGTCCATAGCCACTATATGGTCCAAAATTATAGCGTCGCGTCGGTTGTGCCGGCCATCGTGACGGACGGTCAGCAGCTAGTTGTTTGGTCGAACTATCGAGGCGTGAATTTCGTTGTTCCTTTCTGGCGTTGGGTCGTTAAATAATTACCACGCTTTGTGATTCCCCTTTGAAATTTTTTGTTTGAATTTTTTGAGTTACAAACAAAAAGTAAAGTATGTATCGCTCTCGAGAATCTAGAATGGGTATTTGTCACTAAAACGTAGACGTAGAGTATGATGAATATCCGATCTATGGTGCCATACAGGGAACCTAGCTCAACTGATTTATTTCGGAACTAAAACGAACAGAGCAGGGAACTCAACAGAACGTTAACCCTTTCACCATTCAAACAACAACAAAAAAAAGACCAGAAATGAGTTATTACGACTTCTTTAGGGTGATAGGAGCAAGTCGGACTCGAAATCGGAAGGAAGGAAATTCAAATTGCGCCCACATATGGTTTCCAAGTGCACTGCAAAAGAACCTGATGCTTAAATTCGTGGAACTCCTTTGGACAGAATAATTAACATCGGGGAAATAAAAATCTCCCTTCTTGATTATTGCAACCAAAGGTCTAATAAAACACTTGAGTGTATGACTAGTTGATGGTGGCATAGTGCGTTACAAGTTCATCAAGCAGAACAGAGTCGTGTCTGCTAAAATAAATACACTCGACGGAAGGTAGTTAGTCAAGTAAAAGGAACTTTTAGGCAATCCACCTGTTTGCTGGTGGTTGTTTGTAATATTTCGGAGAATATAATTACATATTGAAATTTATTCGAGCATTATTGTGTGACACTCTGCAATTATTATCAACGGCTATTGAAAAAGACAGGTAGGTACGGTGCTTGATAATATTTGTCGAAAAAAAAACAGCAACCAAAACGCCACCACATGATATGCAATAAAATTTAGTTCAATTAGAATTGTGAAGTGATCCTTATCGGAAAAAAAGTAAACACACATTTTTTTGCTTAATGGCGAGATGGCAAATGTTTAACGCAAGTTGGTTTCTTGTCGTTATAGCGGAATTGAAAAAATATGGTCAGTTTTTGATATCTTGTGTTCATATGGTTTGTGTGAGATCAAAGGCGATGATTGACGGAGTTTCACTTGTTTATTTACTTCCGATTTTTCGTACGGGAACGCATGAATTTGCTTAGCTTTTGTTTTTCTTTGAATGACACCTTTAGGCAAGTTTAGACAGTTGACAGTTCCAATTTCCCTGCTCAATTTGAATTTTTCAAGTCCTTCCATGGCATAAATGGATGCAAGTTCAATGAATTTTAAAGACACAGTTTCTTACTTACTTAAGGTGGCGCTACAGTCCCCTGTGGACTTGGGCCTCAATCAACAATCTCCGCCAGCCAGCTCGGTCCCTAGCTAGCTGTCTCCAGTTTTGCACTCTAAGTTGATTGTGTGCGCCACCTGAATCGCGGTCTTTCTCTCCTTCTACGTCCCTCAGGAATAGTGCCGAAGACTTTCCGGAGCATTGGTGTCCATCCGCTCTAAATGACCGAGCCATCTGAGTCTCTGGACCTTGACCCTTCTGGCTAGGTCCATGTCATTTTGAACAACCCGTAATATTCGCTGTTTTATCTTCTTCGCTATTCCCCATCAATGCACACGGGGCCAAAGATGACCCGAAGAACTTTCCCCTCAAAACAGCGTAAGGCACATATTCATTCAATTTTGTCAATTCAATTGCTTTCTTAGTCCAGAGAAATAGCGATTAGCAAGAGTTATTCTTCGTCGGATGTCGGCGCTGGTGTTAGTGCCCGTGTTAATAGCGGAGCCTAGGTAGAAAAACTCCTCTACTACCTCAAAGTTGTATGCGTCTATTGTGACGTTCTGTCCGAGCCGTCGGTGTTGGGTGTCCTTCCTCGAAGGCAGCATATACTTCGTTTTTCCCTCATTTACAGCTAAACCCATATTTGCCGCTTCTGTCTCAATTCTCACAAAGGCGCAATTGACGCATCACGCTGTGTTCTTCCCATTATATCAATATCATAGGCGTTCGCGAGAAGTCGACCAGATTTTTGGAAGATAGTGACTCTATAGTGTTGACGGTGGGTTGAACTTTAAAGACACAGTTGAATGTACAAAATTTAACCTAAAAAGTAAAAATTAGATGGCCCACTATGGAACCCTGAGGAACACCATGGAAAATAAAAACAAGCCTTCACCAGTTTCTACCGCTTGTTAGCTATGAGCCTGTATGACTAATGACTGTATTTAGAATGTACATAAATTTATTAACACAACAATTTCGAATATTTTTCAAACTTTAACAGTCCATTAACATTTAATTTGCATTCATCTTACCTCATTAGCATCTTCATTGCCAATGTGATAACTTTTCGCAAGAATTCCATTTGATTTATTTGCCAAAAATATTCACATCCCAGCCAATGACTCTTAAACAACAATAAATATCCCACATTATGAGTATTGTCAACGCAAAGAACAACAACTTCATTATGCCAAAAAAAAGCTTCGAGTTTGTATCATCAAAATGATTGTCTACGTGTTTGAAATACTTTATCACATTTCTTCATAAAAAAGCAAATGAAGATGACCAACTACAAGAAATCCCACTGTCAACGGACAGTATCTCCTTTTGTCATACTCGAAAGTCGTAATCGAGTTCTCTCTCTCTCAGTCACTCCTTTTAAGCGGAATAAAGCACCTTTTGTTACAAATAGAAGAAAAAAGAGCCAACTACAAACAAAATTTGATTAGAATCCGTTGTTATTGTTGTTCGGGACAATAATTTCAAATATGAAAATGAATGTCAGCAAACTTATGAGCCACTGTGCATGCTTGGCACGTCAAACAAAAAACGAACAAAATTATAATATCGGTTGTTTGTATGACTTTTTGTTTTCATGTTCATCTCGCATGCCTCCGCAGGTCTTCAACAATTTTATAATGGCGTCAACATACATGTCAATAAGCAAATTTTGTTTTGTAAGCTTTCTAATAGCAATAAAATAATAATAATTATTTAAAATGGACGATATGAACAGAAATTAACTTGTGTTAACTTAAATTTTAATGGTCGACTTATTTGGACATGGTGACATTGAATAGAATTTCATTTCGGACCCTTTTTGTGTCTAATTGGGGATAGCTAAATTAGAATTAAATGGAGTGATAAAAGGTTGGTGATTTACTTATGGATTTGTGGAAGTGATAGCTATGAAAATTTGATTTAAAACATGATTTTGTAAGCATACGCATTTCCCGCTCTGCTTTCAGTAGGCTTGAAACCTTCTTAATGTAACTTAGATCGTTGCATATTCAACAGGGTCATGATGCTAATTTCTTACTAACTTATGGTGGAGCTACAGTCCCGGCCGGACCGGGGCCTCATACAACAAGCGTCTCCAGTCAACTCGGTCCCTAGCTTACTGTCTCTAGTTTCGCAC
Source organism: Sphaerophoria taeniata (assembly GCA_943590905.1). Classification (NCBI taxonomy): domain Eukaryota; kingdom Metazoa; phylum Arthropoda; class Insecta; order Diptera; family Syrphidae; genus Sphaerophoria; species Sphaerophoria taeniata. The sequence goes on along the minus strand of OX016540.1, from coordinate 15,423,091 downwards.
GCCAAGTTGGTTCAGATTCTCTTCCACCTGTGTGCTCACTTGAATCGCGATCTTTTTTTTATGCGATGTCCTTTCGGATTGGATTCGAAGACTCTACGAGCCGGAGTATTATTTTCCATTCGCTCTACATGACCGAACAATCAAAGTCGTTAGACCTTAACTTTTCTTGCTAGGTCAGTGTCTCTGAACAGCTCGTACAGTTCTTGATTGAATCTTCTTCTCCATTCTCTATTAATGCCAGATTGGACCAAAAATCACTCGAAGAATTTTACCCTTCAAGCAGCCCAAAGCGTTTTAATCCCATGTTGTCAAGGTCCATGTCTCTGCACCATACATTAGGACCGGGATGATGAGGGTTTTGTACAGTGACACATTAGTTTCTCGAGGGAGGACTTTACTACTCAATTGCCCTCTAAGTCCAAAGAAGCTTCGATTGATTCTTCATTTGATTTCAGTGCTGGTGTTGTTGTCTGGGCTTATAGCGAATTCAAGGTAGACAAAGTCCTTAACTACCTCGAAGTTAAATCTGTCTATACTGACGTTGGCTCCAAGACGTCGCTGTTGATTGTCCTTTCTTGTTGACAGCATTAACTTGATCTTGCCCTCGTTAACCGCTAGACCCAGTTGCCTGGTCTCCGTCTCCAAGCTTACGAACACTCCACTTACATCACGCTGTGTTCTTCAAATTATGACAATGTCATCTTCATATCCTAGTAGCCGGACGGACTTTTGAAAGATTGTGCCTCTGGTGTTGACGTTGGAGAAATCGCATGACAGCGCATGGCTTTATCTAAAACCTTTTTTGACATCAAATGCATCCGTTAGGTTTTTCCCGACCGTGATGGAACAGCGTGACTTCCGATCTCAAATCAGAAATAATTATTTCAAAGAAATTCAGTTCCATATGTAAAACATCTTTCTCCTTTTTCTTATTTTGAACCGAAACACCCTTTATCTCGTATCTTATCCACCTACCACTAAGCAAGTACCCAACCCAAATCAAATATAACTCTTCGTTAAGTATAGTCATTTAAACTCCAAACCAACGATCTTACGAATTCTCTTCTTTAACCACTTTTTCGTTCAATTGATCAATTCCGAAAAGTAATATTAGTCAATGCACAAACCATATGACTCCGACTAGGTTTAGAGAACCTATCGAAAATGTCTTAGCCAAATTACAAACCGGAAAATCTTTCTCACTGAAGATGTTAAAACGCCATCTGCTGGTAATTTGTTGATACAACAAAAAACAGCTTAGTAAGAAATTTAGCAACTTCCCCTCCAACAACAACAAAAATAATTTTGAATTAAGAAAACACAAACAATTCAGAGATAGGTAATGAAATGATAATGAACCCCGATTTAAGGATACCTGGAATCAAAAAAAAAAAAAAAACTAAAACTCAATTGTGTCTTCTTCTGAGAAAATTCCTGAATACAACGTTTTTTTATCTTTTATTTGTACTTCGATCGTTGTTGTATCTGCATTTGACTAGATAAAAAATAAATCGAGTCCACAAAAAAAAAAAAAAATTCAATTAGAGTTTGCATAATATTTAAACTCGCAACTGGTGTAGGAATAATATTTATTAGGAAATTGCGCGCAACCTGGGTATATTGACAAATATTTGTATTTCAACGAAATCGCATTTTAGAATCTATTTGTTGATTTAGTTATCTATTTATGGGACAATTTGCCTTTGGGCATATCTTGGAACAGAACAGAGGTTTCAACTGTTGATATTGTGTTCTACCCCTTTATTTTTTAGGAAAATTCCTACATAAATGTAGGTAGGTGATCAAATTTTTCGAAAACAAACTAAAAGGCAGAAATTATGACACAACCTTTATAGAAACAGATGGGTCATAATATCGGGTCATGGGATTGTCAGGCATTCCAAATATGCTTACTGAAGGTTTACCCATACTCAAGTTGATTTAGTAGTGTTGGTTTCGTCTCCAATTGGAGTTGTAAATTTGAACAAGTGTGTCTGTTTCTGTTTTTTTGGGGTCCAAAACAATACACTGACAAGAGGCACTCGACTTTTTTTTGGGGGGTTTCCTTCTGTTGTTGCTTGCCAACAATCTCAGCTTCATCTTTTCTTACCAAAAAAGATACACACTTGTTGAGATGGTGTCGCAGCGCAGCTTGTGTGTAAGATGTGGTGTTGGTGTGTGTCTTTTTGGTCCATATGTATCTCCAATACACACTTGAGGTATCACAGCATCTGGATCTGAGTTTGAGACTAGAGTCAATCTCAAAGATCACAAGAGAGAAATCACAAAGACAGAGTCGACGTAGAGTACCATTTTAGGAATTTCAGTCTTATGGTCGCTCTCAATCTCTCTCTCGATCTTGGTAGTGAAACCAGTTTTGAATCACTTCCAAAGTATCTTTCACATCTACAAACACAAATCCAAGTTGAAACTAAAAAGCCTGTTGCTGTTGCCTTTTTGAATCTGAACTGAATTTGTAGCAGAGACTTTCAGCAGATTCACTCACACACTTTTAAGCTACAATGTACAAACAAATAAATTGACAGCCTGTAGCCAGCTCCGGCAATAGCCAAGCCTCAGATTACCATAGAGGGCAGCCATCATCCAGCTCCAGCATCACGATCGTCTCGTCATCACAGTCAACTTCGCTCGTCGTTTCGTCGTCATCTTCATCAGCTTTTCATAATTCAACTATCGTTGTTCTTGTGTTTGTCTCTTTGTACACAAAGATAGATACGTGCCAAGAAAGTCTCGAGAGTAGTGGTGGAGCTGAGGCTGATCTTACAATAGACGTTGTTAGAAGAATGTGGAAACAACAGACAGAAGTTAAGTTAGTACCTTGTCGTCGTGATTGTTGTTGTTTTTGTTGTGATGCCAGGGCAGTCCCAGTGCTACCAGGTTTGTTGGAGAGAAATTATTGTTAAACATCATCGCTCTAGCTTTTTCTTCGAATTATTATTAGTGATCTACACCTGTCAGCTGGAATTTTTGTTTTGTTTTGTTTAATTCGCTCGTGTGTGATGAAGGTCATTATTTAAGTACGTTGATGGGTGGGTAGGGTATTCCAGGAATAGACGAATGAAACAATTTCTGACGAGTGATTTAAGTCAATATTTGAACTATGTTTCTTTTGTTTCATAACACTGTTGATGGATTGCCTTAAGAAATGTATAAATATGTTTCTTGAGTATACAAAGAAAAATTGCGGAATTTTGTCAATAGAGTCTGGCGCCCAAAACGGGGGAAACCTATAATGAAGCATATTGTTTTAGAAATTTTAGGAATTTCAATTATTGTAAATAAATACAATACCTACAAGTGTTTTCTTGAAATGTACAGTCACAAGGTTGTTTTTTTCTCTGACTTGGGAATTTAACTGAAACGTTTAGTTTTGGAGCAAAAACTCACAATTTATTTTTCAAGCCAAGGGAGTCATTTTTAAGAAAATTCACAATTCGAAGTGTGTTGTTTTTCCTAAATTGTAAAATGTATTTTACTCATGTACTTCGATTGGGGCGTTTTAAGCCAGTTCAGTGCTAATCCCAGTATTCCCCAGTTTGATTTTAGGTTCGAGGATTTTTCGAATTTCCTTGGTTCAATGTCGTCTACTTTTTTGGCTAATGAAAGCCCTCATAGTTCTAGTTTCGATCTTCTGCTAAATATCTTTAGACAGGACCCAAAATCATTCCAAGAATTCTTACTCAAAACATTCGCTACTTACTTACTTAAGTCCTCGGACCTGTTAAGCACGTTGGGGACATAGGGCCTCTACTACTCCTACGCGCCATCGTGTTAAGTTTCCGGAGATGTGTTTAAGTTCCCTCCAACTATTACCTAGAGACGCTGATTCCTCCTTGACTGTTCTGCGCCATATGCTTACTTACTTACTTAAGTCCTCAGACCTGGTTAAGTCCGTGGGGGGCTCCTTTAGGGGCATAGGGCCTCTTCTACGCCTACGTGCCATCGTGTTCGGTTTCCGGAGATGTATTTCAGGTCCCTCCAACTCTTGCCTAGAGACGCTGATACCTCCTTGACTGTTCTGGGCCATATGCTTCTCGGGCGCCCAGTTCTTCTTCCTTCTCGCGTGAACAATGCAATCGTTACGTTTTCGAAACTTATGTCCAATCCAATCCAAAGTCAATAGATTCCTGACATTTCCTCCTATATAAAGGTCCTCATTGGATATTCGATTGACGAAGGTTTGCAGGTTCCTTGTGATGGCTGAAGTAACTTTCTAGGTCCTGCATCTATAAAGCAGCAGCACAGATCCCACATTTGTGCGAAAGAGTCGTAGCTTCGTTCAAAAGCTGAGAGAGTTATTCTTCCAACCTTTGGACTCCATACCAAACGTCGTTTTTACTTTTCCGATGCAACAAATGACCTTTTGTTCGGTTCCGCCTTCGTTGAAGACGATACTACCAAGATATTGGAAACTCTCCATTCTCTGCACCCGATGAGGGAAAATTTGAGAGGATTGTCGGGTTCCTGATTATCTTTGTTTGGCCGGAATTGATTTCAGCCCCACGATTTCTGCTTCTCTCTCCACCCTAGTCGTCACTTGATGGAGACCCATGATACTATGAGAGAGTAAGCAAACGTCGTCGCTTCGCGTCGTCCGCGTTATCTAGTTGTCAAAGTCCATTGATTCCCTCCGCTACCTGACAAGGCATGCGTGTAGTACACCGGTTATAACCAGAAAAAGCGATACCTATTGACGACAGAATACAGCCTTGCCTGACTCCACTATGGATTTCAAAATCGTCTGACAACCTATCATCATGCAAAACGTGAAAACGAAATATTCAGGGGGATTCTTATTCATTTGTGGCAAGGTCTGATGCCCGATGACAAACTAATTAATTTGACGATATTGAAGAAATGGTCCTAAAAATGTTGACTGTAAATCCGTCAAGTAAATGTCCCACAAAACAATCACCATAACCATCACAGTATACACAACTCACGTGCATATCAACAACTCCCGTCTTTTTATTGTTTCTCTCGAAAACAACAACAAAAACAACTTCGAGAACAAGAAAGTCTTAACTCTTGTCTTTCGCCATCAAATTGTGAACAATATGTTCAATATGCAACTTTCAAGCTCCATCATTCGTGCTGTTTCGAATGGATGCTGTGTAGCTGGCTGCAGTTTAATATGCTGATAGTGTGCCCCAACAAAACGGCCATCATGAAGACGCAAATTTTTCTTCACTTCTTCGTGATTGCAGCAAAATGCATCCAGCTCGTGCTGAACTGGCACTTCTCCTCTCTCTTGCGCATTCCATCATCTTTGCTTCTTGTCCAAATTCCCGTAGTCCCCAGGTGTGTGTTGAGTGTATGTCTCCGCTCCTTTATAGCCTGACACACTCTTGGCTCTGGCATAAGAATCATTCGAATGAAAATATAATTAATCCGCTAATTTATGTCGGTATCACCTAATACACACACTCATGTCTCGAGACTCTTAAACTCCGGCTCGAATGTCTGGTCTTTACTATCACATCAGGTTCTTTGGTACTCAAATCTCGTGCTGGCAGCACAAGCCAGACCACACTTCACCCTATGCCACCAAATGAATTTCACAGAAACAAAAAATTGAATTATTGTGAAATTTCACAGATATACGAGTGTGCCGTGCCGTGCTATGCCGCGGTTTTCCGCCATCTCTCGCAGACTTTTCGATTCGATTATTAATTCTGGTTTTAGCATTTCAATTTTTTTTCACATTTTATTCATTCGTTCGTTTCGGCCATCAATTATTCGTTAATCTGATTATAGAGTCTGCTATGGTCGCCGAAGTTGGAGTCGAAGTCCAAGAGTCGAGTCGAAGCTGATGCTGCTGCTGCGTGCTTCAGCTACTGGTAATGGCAGTTGCTCTTTTGCTATGGAATGCGATAATTTTTCAATCCGTAAACTATTATTCTATGCCAAACCAAACGAACTTGTTGGCTTCTTTTTTGTTCGATTCCAACTTCCGTAGGTTGCGGATCTTGAAATTGAAAATTTTGTGTTTGTTTTGAAATGCAACTGAAAATTAACACCCACAAAAATTCAATGTTGTGCTACGGTCGCAGCTTGGAGCGAACTTAATGAAACGCCTACGGAAATTTAAATATTAAGATATTTTGGTTTTGTAAAAATAGAATGTGTAATTCTGTATAATTATTTATTCAGTTTTGATGCATACACCTTAAATGGAAATTTATAACATTTATAGCTTCCGGATGCAGGTTTATTGGTCGCTAGCGGAAATGTGTTGCAAGAATGTCTACAATCTTGGATTCATCAGAATGTTAATTTTCGCTGCTTCATCATTAACGAATCATCATTTTAGAAAGGTGTTAAAATACATCAAAAACTCAATTCTCAAAATGGGAGCTGGTTAAAATTTCGATTGCGAAGAGCACTATAACCTACCATGGTGATTTGGCAAAACACTAAAACAGATTGAATAAATGATTGCAGGAGTTTCGTGTCCACCATCGATGGTCTGGACACTTCCATATCTCCAACGTTAACAGGTATGGAATTCCTGACTCAAGAATATGAACAACAAAAAACTCAACTACCTCTCCTCAAATCTGTTAAACATACAAAGGTAGTTTGATCTCGCTGCGCCAAGCTTTGCATGCGTTACATGTAAAACGTCCTCAAACGGTGCATAGCTTTTTTTTTTTGTTCTGAAGTGATCGATACAAAATTGGTAAATAATCTTTCGAACTAGAATAAATGTTATGAAAATATCAAAGCAATTTTTTGACTTGTTATAGAATCGTCAAATATATTTTTTTTTATTGTTCGGTGTTTCTTTTGGCAACACTGTTAAAACCCTTTTATTATTAAGATCTGTCTGTCTTTCGAAGCATTTTGCTTCAATTCCGGTCTTGGTTGCAAATTGTGGCACAGGTCCAGTAATAAAATTGTATTACAAGGAAAACAACTGCCAATAACATTTGTTTTCTTTGAGGAAAAACATCAGTAGCGTCAGTCAGTGTGAAAGTTTCATGCAAAAAACTAAATGAGGTTTACAAAATATGCGCCCCGGCTTCGTGGGGTTAATAGCTTTGGAAATAGCTTGGTCTCCTCTCTGATTTTAAAGGAACCACAACCCTGAATGACAGACAATTTGACAGATCGTTGTACCCTCGTTGTTAAGGTTATATGTGCGGTGAGCAGAAACATAGAAAGCACTTTAGCCCCAGTGTTTTTAAATTAATCGTTCATAGGTCCTGCGGCTTGCCAAAATCTGCAAGGGTTTCAAGAGCTTATCTCAAGTCAGCAGTTTGTAAATGGCATATGTATTTTAGCAATTGACTTTATCGACTGTCAAAGTTCGGAAGCTAGGGACATTTCCGGTATTTAGCCAAAAGAACATTCGCCGGCTGTTCTTTTTTTTTGCCTTTTTTGCTGGTCTACATTACGCTCATTTGAAAGCTACAAGAACTGCTTAGTTTCTTCCAGTGTTTCGGTGATTTCTGAATTTTTAAGTGAATCCCTAAAAACCTTGAATTTGGAGGCTGCGAATGATCCTTCTCTTTTAAGCAGTGTCTTCACTTTCTTCTTTCCCTATGTTCGATATTCTTCTCTCGTTGCTCTCGTTTTCCGTTGCATAATTTGCATTTTCAGTCTTCCTTCCTATCTTCTTGTACTCGTCGTAACACTAGTTCTTGGGTTTCTTCCTCTAATAGCTGTTACGATTCTATTTCCGTGGAATGTTGCCATCTTGCCAATGAATGGCTGAGAGTTTCTGACTTGAGTACCTACTGACTGAAGGTCTGTCCTAGATTTCTTCGGGATGTTGAGAAGTTGCCTATGAAAATGATGGCAAATACCTGTTTTAGGGCAATATCACTTTTTCGGCTAAGTTGAGGAATCCACCGTTTTAAAATTTCAAGGACAAAAAGGTTTACTTTCCAGATCTGGCTGCCGTTGCAAAAAAATTAAAATACACTCGAAATCTGTAAAGGTGTTTCCAGCACACGGGCTTACCACGTTTTGTAAGACCAAACCTCAATGGGTATATTTTTTGAATCCGAACCTTCTACTTCAAGCCCATCAAAAACCAACAATTTAAAAGGGAATTGAACAACCTTCTGGACCCCAATTCGATGTAGCATGTACGTATGTACGCGATGGTCCCTATGTAAACACAATTAAAAATCGTTTATTTCTTTTTGTTTTTTCCTCACAAAACCTTCCGTCTCTTCCAATCCCAAGTGGTTCAACACTTTTAAGTGCATTCCAATGGTCTACTCACGAAGACCGAATAGCCAAAGATTATAGCAATGCACACTCTCTTCAAACTAAAACATCATAAAAAAAGCAACAATCCATAAACGAACAACTCGAACCCTGACAATACTTTCGTCGACGGGAATAATGTTTACACGGTGCAATCATCAAAATGCAGTTCATAAAGTGTTTAAGGCTTTGAAGTGCGCCACAGAACTTATGCTCTCTAACTCACGAGCCTTCTCACCTCCTGAAACGGAAAACTCTGGCAAAAGACCACAAAAAATAATGTCAACACACTTATATGGCGGGTTAATGTGCGTTGTAAAAGTTGAAGAGCGCGCGTTTTCTATATTTATTTACTTTTGCATCTGAGTCTTAAGTATCAACTCTCAACTAGCAGCGCTTTTGTTTTAACTCCGCTGCTGCTTTCGAGCATCCTTCACACAAAAAGTTCCAAGTGGCTAAGCCATAAAAACAATCAAAACAAAAAAAACGCTTATGCATTTAGTGCGATGGCTGATCGTGCTGCTTGTTTGAATTTGTGGTCACGAATTATGATTTAGTGGAAGTGGTCTTCGTCCACATCGTCATCGTTAAGAAGATTAGAATGAAAGAGTTCTAAGAGCGTGGCAGCGGCGTTCATTGTCGCTGCGGGAAGATCACAGTTTAAAAATTCAGTTTCTCATAAATGCCAAGTTCGAAGTCCGAATCCCCTCACTTGAAGATGCCTCAGTCGATCGTGCAAATTCCGCATCATCATTATCTCTTCTCCAGCCCAGTCCGGTCTTTGGTGCCTTCTATAAACGAAACCCTTGAAAGCGTGTTCGTTAATCCTTTTTTTTTAGAGCTCACTGCTTACCTTAGCTTAAGGTTAAGAATGATGACGATGAGTTGAGTATGGAGAAGAATTCTTGAAGAGATCTTTTGTGATCTTTTACTTTTGGTTGCAAAGAATGCCTGGAAGGTTGTTGTTCAAGTCATTTGTTTTGTGCGCGCGAAGGGCATCTCTATCTCCTGTTGCTTTGGGTTTTTCTTTTTTGTGGAGTTTCTTATCAGATAAACGTCGTCGTCGGTCGGCCAGTCGCCATTCGTTGTCATGGTTTGTCTGGATGCCTTGCTCCCCAGGAGTCTGCACGATCGTATTTGCCTTTCAACCATAAAATTTAGTTAGATATCTACTTCTTGCTTTTTTTGTTCTTTTTTTGGGGAGCGGTGAACTGATGTTCTTGAAGGCTTTGGGGTATCTCCTCGTGAACCTTAAGCCTCATTATTTTGCAAACAAAGAGAGAAAGAGAAAAAGAATAAGGAGTTCTTTTGATCACAACAACAATGATGGTGTAGAGCAGCATTTGTCCGATACCGCATAAAGTTTCGATGGACAACATGGACGTTGAATGCTGGTTTCGGCGTTCAGCTTGTATGGTGGCATGTAAAACATCATCATAGACGTCTTCACAAGGCGCATAGGTTTTTTTCCAAAGTGGTTGGCATAAAATTGGCGAATTAGCTTTTGAACTACAGAGTGGCAGTATTGCGCCGAATAAATGTCTAGAAAAAAAGCCTACAATTTTTTAGTTTTTTTTTTAATGTCCTATTTTTCAGTGTGTCTTTTGGCACCACTGTTAAAACTCCATGATTATTAATATCTGTCTGTCTTTTGACGAATTTTTAACTCGATTCCGGTCTAGATTGCAAATTGTTGCACAAGTCAACTAACAAATTTTATAACAATGAAAACAACTGCCAACAACATTTACATTTGCTTAAGGAAAAATGCCAGTTGCGTCAGTCAATGTGAACGTTTCATACAAAAACCTAACTGAAGTGCGGAAAATAACCGAAGATTTTTTACTGACGAAAGAAATTGATTTGTTTAAAAAAAATAAAAATTCAAAATTCCGATTCAAGTTGTCGATTTTTATTGCCCGCATACATTTGGCAAGTTTGCCTGTTTAACTTGTGTTTATCTCGTGTATGTCGAAAAGTATCATGTTACCTCTAACATGCGGTCGCTTGCAAAGTTCACGCGCTCATGCAAAATAACCCTCCAGGTAGAGACGAAGACGACGATGTAGAAGACCAGACAGCAAAGTTGATGGCTATACAAATGGACGATTGACGATGAATATGTACTTCGTCAGCGTCGTATCGTCGGTAAGGATAAAAGCTTTCAATGCATCTCAAGAAAGAATCGAGCAAATACGAAATACAAAAAGAGATGAGGAGAGGCGTCACAATGTCCATTTTGTTGCTTTGTTGTCTTTTGTGCCCCATAGTCATATTATCGACTGATGATTGCACTCCAAGTCGATCCAGCCAGCCAGCCTCCCAAACATCCTTGAGATTTCATATCGCATCGCTCTGAATGCCACTCACGACCGACGACGAGGATTGCTTTTTATAATTCTTCTTCTTCTTTTTCTTCTGCCTTTTTACCTGGAAATTATAATGCCGATAGTGTGGACTCAGAGTGGCTTATGCTAAGCTCATGTCTTCTGATAACCAAAATGAGAAAAAAAGAAACAATCACAGGGAATGCCAATATGTAGGTATAACCAAATATCGTGTTTTACTGGTTTCACATTCGTTGTGCATTTTTCTTGCATTGCCTCACTGCCTCACTCCGAGAGATTTCTGCGGGTAGAATTTGCAAAAATAAAATAATTTTGAAAATCCCAAACCTGGACCATGGCGGATTACAATCTTGTATTTATATGGAGTTGCACACTTAGCCGGTGGTACCAGACTTCAATTCAATTTAGCACAGCTTCCTCCCTGTCTCTATATCGAATTGCATCTCTGGCTTCATCTGGATGGTCTGAAGCCCCGAACGTCCCTGTTCGAATAGTTGACACGTCCTCGTGCATATATCTGAAGATTAATTTTCTACGAATTTGTTACGGAGTCACATAAATGGGGCCCGTTTCGGTCCAGCCCCGACTTTACCGGTGACGAGGATAACGAACAGTGGGGTACGTGACGGACAAAAGTTTGATTAAAACTGATATTTGGTAATCTGATCGTTTTCAAACGAATTTCTGTTATCGTTCGACTTAGAATCAAACTGTCCCACTGTTCAATGACATGGGTGATGCTGACCACAGAAAGAAAGAGAGATAAATTCGACAGCGCGCTCGGTGGTGTATTTCGCCAACTTATTCACCAGCCATTGTAAGTTGGCATTAAGTGAGCTGCAGCTCATACTACTCCTCGAAAAAGCTGTTTGCAATTTAAAACTTGTAACGTACTTCTCGATGAAATTCCATTAACTCTGTTTTTTTGTCAGCTTCCTTTCCAAACAATTTTTTCAGAGAGATAACATTGATGGGTTCATTGACACTCTTTTCATAGATTCTGGATTGGAATGTATCTTTTTTGTGGTCTATTGAATTTTGGGGAAAGACTATTCAGATTTTATGGAGTAGAAAGAAAAATCTCAACACCTTTTTTTTCTTACATTTGTATTGAATTTTAATCTGGGCACATCTCTGCACGTATAGTGTCACTTTTTTTTATTTTGAAAACTTTTAACACTTCCAGTGAACCTGGGCTAAAACGATCGATTGTGTTAATGGAGTCATTAACATAATTTTGTCTCGTTGGCTGTCTTCCTCTTTTCTCGGTTTGTTTCATTATTTCAGGTGTTTTGATTGTCATGTAAAGTGGAGCAGTTATTTTCTTTTGGTTTTGTGGAACAATGAATTTGGGGTTTTATGATTCTGTGGTAGTTTATGTGTTCGTGCAGTCGAGACTGACAGGTTTCTTAGGAACATTTTTCAAAACGGTTTGTTGACTTTGACATTTTTTTCCTTAGTAGATTGAGTTTGTTTAGATACTATGATGCTTTTGTTGACTTCTTAAGAGCATATTTGAATGGCTGTCAGGAATTGTCAAATATTTCAGGGCTTAGAGCATTGTTCAAAACATATTTACATTAAGAAAAAAATTGAAGTCGTAAATACAAAAATTAGGAATTAACAGTTGTTCGGAGAAAATAAATCTAGCTGTGGGCGCATTCAGTTATCAGATTGTTAGATGACTTTGAAAACAATTGAAGAAGAAAAGGAATTCTTATTTCAATATGGTGACGCGTGCCTTAAGGCCGAAACACAAAAGCGCTTCAGCTTCAGCTTCGCCTACGTTACGATGCAAACGCTTCACGTTTGCTTTGAATGACAGTTCTCCCTCCATCATCATCATACCAAAAACAGCTTTGCCACTTTACTCCTTTCGAAGTAGATCTACTTCGCATCATCAAGAATTTCTTGAAATCTATTTCATGACATGCCTTCATTATTTTCATCAAGAAAATAGATAAGGGACATCTACAATAAAGTTTCTATCCTTATACAAGAACAATAAGCGGATAGTTTACAAATACGAAATGTCAACCTATACAAATACGCAAAGTATGAGTTACGTGCTTCTGTGCTTGTATCGAAATGTTTAATATTTTGGCCCGAGTGCGTCTTGCGTTTAAATGTTGGAAAAATTTAAACACTAGTGTCATATCTTATCTTAGCTTGCTAGTTAAATTTTAGCACATTTTATCCACCAGGTAGTGTCAAAATTAAATCTAAAGTCCAGTTTGTATACATATTTAAACACAATTTACAAACAGCCCTAATTGTAGATCTGTCTATGTATCCATGTCAATATAAAATACACGATTTTAAAATCTTCTTCGCTTTTTCTCAATCTGCTTCGCTTTATGGTGGATTTACATGTATCTGCATCATCTTGATCTGTAAAAATCAAGAAAAGTAAAGCGGGTGAGATATACGTCGTTATACAAAAGAGTGAAAGAGTACACTATATGCCTGCTTTTTTTAATTGCCATAATTTTTTATAGCTCAGTGACAGATAAAGAGTCGCCATTTTTCATTTATTTATCAAAAAGAAATTCTCAATTCGCATATCAATCGAATGTCTCAATTGGAATTGGAAGTCAAGAATTCGAAATTGAGAGAATCTCTACTAGAGAACAGTAAAGCAATGACTATATCAGGCATCAGGAGGAGATCCAGCGCATGCAAGAGGCCCTCAAGAACTTGCAAGCTCAACTTGACAAAGCGCTCCAAGATAAGGCAAATCTGTACTCGGAAAAATGGTAAGACAGTTTAAGAGAACCCAAAATACACCAAACGAAAACCCTTTACTTCCAGCCATGAGACAAAGCGATGTGACAATTTTCGAAATGAGATTGCATCGCTGAAGTCGTCGATTTCATCGTTGAAGGACCAAAACGAGAAGCTTGTGTCGGATATGGCAGCGCTAAAAAATATCGAGAGGAAAAACGACATGCATATGATGGACTCGAGGAAGCACATTCACGAGCTGCAGGATAAATTCAAGAAGTTCGACAAAATGAAGGTATTTCTGGGCTTGGCACAGTTCATAGCGAAATGACGATTCTCAATGTTTCTGTTTTGCAATCTGAACAGTCTGATTTGCTAGCCGAGCTGGAAGCAGAGAAAAAGATTTGCCAAACCAAGCGACAAGCACTGGAAATGGCCACCGAGGAGATCTCAAAAGCTAACGAAATCATTGCCAAGCGGAGTCAGGAGATCATGAAAAACAAGAAGACAATTAGTCTGCGAACCGAAGTGGCCTTCCAACAAGAGAAAGTCATCCGCGAAAAGGACAAACAACTAATCATTCAGGAAGAAAAGATTCAGGGACTGCAACGGGCGATAGAGGGTCTGAGAAAGGACATCCCTATGCAATTGGAGTCAATGAAACACTTCGCTGATTCCATTGAGAACAAATACAGTGAACGTATGCTCCTCTGCAATTGCATGTCACACTCACAAGTGATAAAAGCGAATTATGTTAAAAAATTAGTTATTATTTTAATTTATTGTATAATAAAATCTTTTTACTCGACGACGTCCTCAGATGGTCTTGCTTCAATAGCCGCACCCACATTGACAACTTGTAAGAGATCCAGGTTCTTTTTTAGTCTTTTGCGAATCAGCTCGGCGATAGCTTTCTGGGTGCGTCTATCGAGTTTTCCTAGCTTTTTGGCAACGTCACGTTTAAGATCCCAATCTGGTTTTCGTGGAGCCAGATTGCCTATGTCGATTTCTTCAATAACATTTGGAGTCTTGAGCAGTTCAAGCTGTGATTCGACTTCTTTTTCGATCTCACCGGCTGGACCTTGTTCGCTGAGGTTTTCATCTTGGGGTTTGTAACTCCGGAATATTGGCCTGTGGAATACAAGTTAAATTCATGACTAGGTTAGATGGAAAGGGGAAAAGATGAGCAAATTTACTTGGGTATTTCCGTGGTGTCACTTGTAGCGTCTTCGCCTTGCTGTGCTATTTCTCTCAGTCGTTTCAGGCGTTCTTTCCTTTTAAAGGGATTCTTCGGTAAGGGATCCAATTTGCTTTTGATTGTTATTTGTGTTTTCCATGTTTCGTTTGATTTTTTAATTTAATTTGAATTAATTCTTTTATTTCTTAAAAATTCGCTTATCAATCATAATATGAGCGGAAAAATTGACAATCATAGTTTTTGTTGCTTTTTTAGCGTTCAGGTGAGAAAGGGAGATTCGCTGTTGACCTGAACTCAGTTATAGGAACCTCAAATGCAGATGAACATGCTATAAAAAAGATGAACATGTTCGTCTTAACCATAATCTTGATCTTGATTTCTATTATTTCCTATAATCTTGATCTTGACAAGATGTCTGCATTTTGATTTTGCCTCTCTATCGAACGAGCATGATTTTTGTATGTTGCATCTCTCTTTTTTGCAGAACTAAAAATGCAGATACATGTAAATCCACCATTATTCTCAAATCTACTTCGCTTCCTTTTTTTTCAAGTGGTAACGCTGCTTCAAAAAACAAATGAACAAACAGCTGTTGAGCTGTCAGACAAAGCAAAAGTTCAGCAAATTTGAACTAGAGCTTCCGTTTGGAGTCACGTTACGTACGAAACGTGAGGTCGAAGCGTCATTGTGATAGCAAGCATTGAATTCCTATAGCTGAACTCGTAAACGTCAGGCGAAGCCGAAGCTGAAGCGCCTTTGTGGTTTAGCCTTTAAAGTCACGCAACAAACCAAGCAACATTATTTTTCCACACATTCCGAGAGACTTACATTGAATCGGACTAAAAACAAAAAAAAAATAAATAGAGTGGCGCGACAGCTCTTGAAGAGCCAAGGCCTATATGGCTTACTATCATCAACAATTCTCTGGGTGCGTGTGAAGAATTGAGGGGACCTACAATTCAACGCCGATTCCGAACGGCAAAGTTGAGAAGCATTTTTTCATGACAGATTGATACTCTTGGAAGCTTCGTCAGTTCTTCGCAAGAGGCAGTGCCCGTGAAAAATGAAATAAAAACTATGGACACGAGTAGGACTCGAATCCACGACGTTCTGCTTAGCAGCCAACGCAGCTAACCACTAAGCCACAGACACAACACTACATTGAATTGGACACGGCTTCCAATATTCCAATCGAGGCTAATATAAGGAAATGTTTGCACAAAATTTGAGGTCAGACGGCTACAATCGGAAGAGAATTCATAATCCTTTTAAGATCAAGGAAAGAGAGCCAGTGGCAACAGTGTCAAGTAACGCTCCGAGATGTTGTTTCTGAAGTTCTATGTTGCCGGAAAGCAAATTTAGCGAATCATGCTATATTCATACAAAAGTGAACTTTATTTTATACAATTCACATTCAATCCCTTAGGATATTATTATAAGTAGACTAGTACGATAGGGCTAAAACCACCTCTATTGCTACCGAATGCTATAATACTAGATATCAAGTAATGTTGGTCAAAGTTAGCCTGAAATAGTCCGACCATTTCAAAGCCTGAACTTCCCCCCACCAGCGGTAAGTGGTTCCGATATTGAAGTTATTTCGTCCCGGGCTTTGGTGCCCGGTGATCCACGGTAAGAACTACACACCTACCTACAGCCGTCCATATTATTTGCCACTAAGGACATTGTACGTGTACGGTGTACCTGCTGATCCGTGACACCAAAAGCATCATACTTGCTGAACCGTCCCACCAGGGTCATTGTACCTGCTGATCCGTCTCACCAGAGGAACTGTACCTGCTCATCCTTACCATCAGGAGCGTTGTACCTGTTGGTTCGTGCCACCAGGGATATTGTTCCTGCTGAGTGCTGATCCATACCACTAAGGGCATCATAATTGCTGATCCGATAAGAAGCCGCTTATGGTATCGTTCCCGATCATACCGCCCACATACTGATTTCGTCCAAAGACCCAGAACATACCGCAACAGCATTAAACTTTAGTAAGGTGTATTTGTCAGGATTATTTGTCAAAAAGTTTAGAAGACCTCTAGAATTGAATTTTCGTGTTTCTTCGATAAGACTAAGACCGGCGAGCAAAACCTCGGCTGGAAACTAGAAACCACAAACAGAAGACTGGGGGCTGTTTTTGACCTCTTCGCTTAAAAGATAAGAGATGAAGTCCAACTTCCCCGAAGAAAAAACAGTTTATCTACTCCAAATTTAAGACGCCACGCTGCTGCTTCGTCTTCAACTATGGTTGTTAAACTGCAGTCGAGGCTCATGCTTATGCAAGAGCTGCTGTTTCAGCTCATCTAAAAAGGGGAACCTCTGAACTGCACCTAAGCAACGCCTACAAGAACTTGGCATCTGGAGCTGTTCATGAAGAACCTGACAGCTTTTTAGGTTTATCAATGTGGCTTCAGAACAGGAAAGCCCATCAGTAACATGACAAACCTCTTATGCAACTTCTTAAATATAGGTACTTAAGAACTTCCACGTCCACACCTGAGGCTTTTTTGGGTTTTTTCATGGATCATATTTTACTGAAGAATTTCTGATTAAGAATACATTTTGTTCTCCAATATGCAAAGTAACACCCGTTCAATGAAATTTCGCTGTCAGAACTCTCTGCAAATAAAGTCCACTTATCTGCAAGCGAAATTTGCTGTTTCCACCGGAAGAGCACGAATAACAAGATAAGCTCGGCACAATCGATTCATTGATAGACTCTCAACCCCCACGTGTATAAGAATATTGAGAAACGATTAAAAGTCGTCTGCTGCTATTTTCCGCTTGCCTTTTGCATGCGACATCGGAGATTTCGTCACATGGAAATCCCTTCGACTTCATCGTCGATGAATGGTTGCCATTAATTGGCTTAGAATTTATCGCACAAAAAAAATCCTCGTTTCGAGCGAGAGAATCACAAGTCAAATCGCAGCTTGTCAACGCTTTTACAAATCCCACAAAAACATACCTATACGATATACCCAACCGTCAAACAACCCACGAAAACGAACGAGACCGACCGACAGACACGACCACGGTATTTGATACGAGATATTATTTGTGAACCCTTCAATTAGCCAAACAACCATGTTGACTTCGTATCGACTCGAACCTTTGATTCAAAACGAAGAGCTTATGCCTTGTGGCTTGTGGCCTTCTGCGTATTTTTGTTTCTTTAGGAACTTCCTATCGCATGAAACTATCTTCATTCCACGAAATCCGATTACAAAAACTGAGCGCGCAATTTAGATACTTTTTTGTTCGACTTTTTGTTTGCTTTTAATTTTGTGCTGTGATACTACGAGACGAATTATTCTGTTGGCTTAACGCGCGTATGTTTTAATTTCAAAAGGTCTGTAATTAAAGAGCTCGCTAAGTAGACAAGGAGAAGTTCCGGAATTTGCTTACGCATATGAAACAGCTTTAATTGAATTCGATTCTAAGATACGCGAACTTTTTCTACAAATCGGGCATTCCAAACCGACAAGAAAAAATTACAAAATTTGCTTAGAAATTTGAACTTATGGTCAAATATAACTGCCATGAGAATTTTGGTACAACGACAACAATTTCAGTTGATGAGACTGCTGCAAGTTGCTGCGACCCACACGAGCTTTTAATTTATTCATTTATTCACACTTTGCTACTTTTGTGTGTTTTAATATTTTTGTACCTGGACCCGCGAGCAGAGAGCACTTTGTAGTCAATTTTCTTTATAGACACTGAGCAAACTTTTAATTACCATGTAAACAATACGAAATGGGTTGTGTTTGCCATCATCGGAATGAGAATAGGTCGGCAAATGATGGTGTTTCGGTTGACACAACAAAGGCCCAGAGACCAGTGTGAAGCTATAATAATACGGCTCTAAACAAATTTAAGTACTAAACGGCATAACGAGATTTTGCGAACCAAATCACACTTCATGGGTATCTTTTTTTTTTTATTTACCATGGAATTTTTTAAGGGGGTCAAAGAGAGAGTAGCTTACAAATAATTAGTATTTGGGGCATTGCTTTTTTGAGCTTTATGCTATTTGTGTGTCTTTTTTGTCGGTCGGTGAATATCTTTGATGTTAACTGTTTGTTGATTTATCACATCCACATCATAGGCACTGTATTGTTAAGCATCCTGCTTAGATGATGCGAGATGAATTTCTTGGAATTGTTTTACTTAGTCGAAATTCCAAAAGATTTGAACTTAACGATGGTTATATCACCGAGATTTTAGACTTTAAAATTGATTGATTGAGGATCTACTGTAACAGCCAAATTGATAAAGGATTAATACTTATACTGTGGAATAAGTAGAAAATTCTATTTATAGCCGATTTTTCATTCATCGAAAAAATCTACAAACAACAAACTGGCAAATAAACTTATCTGAGTTTTCATCGGTCGAATTAATTAGAACGTTATTCGTCAGATAAAGTCTATCTGACGGTTGAAAAATCCAATATTTTGTTATCTGTCGAATAAACACTATCTGCTTGTTTATCTGACGATTGAAAAATCAGCTCTTATAAAATAAAATTTCTCTTAACTGAAGTTTACGGACGTATTCCACCGTGGTGGGCAGTTTAGCGAATGAAAATAAATGTAAAAAACTGCTTCTCTGTCAGTTCATTAGATGGCGCCACAATCAATTGCAATTTCACTTTACTATTCCGTGAACAAATTATATTTGTTTAGAGAAATTTTAACCTATGGATTAACTCTTATTCTCTGAGTTATTTAACCTGTGGAATAAGAGTGGAATAGGGGTTTTATATTAATATCGCTGTAAGAGACTAATTTAGACAACATTTCGACGAAAACAGACAATTGGTAAAACTGATTGCAGTTTTTTATAGCTTTACACACGGCAACCCATTTCGGCAGAAACAGCCCCTATTTTGCGTTCAATGTTTTCTCTGAGCTTTTCCAAAGTCGTCGCCTTCTTGCCATAGGCCAATGACTTTACGTAGACCCAATGAAAATAGTCTAGAGACAATTAATCACCCGTACGGGCGGCCAGTCAACCCATTTCTTGAGGCAACGCACACGGAGCAAAAATAATCGGTAATGTGAAGAATATGGCCCAGTAACGCTGCTTGGCGCTTCTTCGGAGAACTTACATCGCCATCAAATAGTCCATCGGCTTCAATTCTTGGGTCAGCTTGAGCTTGTATGGGTGTAAACCAAGATCCCTACGCAAAATACTCTATAATGTTGTCTTAGCGATGCCAGTTTGACAGGTGTCATATGCCAGCGCTGCCAACTTCCTGCTTTCGTAATTCCAATTACAGTTAAACTGCAGGAGTGCAGGTTAAACAATTATATAAATTCCTCTTTTCAAAACGAAATAAAATCGATACTTAATTCCAGCTAAATAATTGGCGCCATTCAACAAACAAAATTCCATCATTCAACTCCTAACCCCTACATCCAATTAAACCCTATAAATTCCGATGAAATACAAAAAGTTGATAGCGATTCCCCCATAATAATTAATAAATCCTATATTTGCGTTCTTAAGTCCCCTATGTTCATTCCCGTACGCACTGACAGCTTTTTCTCTCATGAGACCACCTAATCGATCGTGCTAAATCAGCCCGCATGATCGATCGTTTACAGGATCGAAATGAGGCCATCACCAATACTTTTTTAAGGGGAATATTATTCAATCCCTTCATCGACAAATATTTCTTAAAAATTTAAGCGCAAGTATAAGAAACATGGCGTTACCAAACAAAGATTACAAAATTAACAATTCGTTACACCTTTTTCATGCATTCGGCGTCAGTTTTTGTGTGTTTCTGACTTTCTAAACAAAGAAAGGTGTTTGAAGTGGCATTGGAATTAGGATCCTTTTGTTTCAGTTTTGTCTTTTTAACATATTTCAAAAAGGACTTACAAAAGGTATCAAAACCACGAAGACGTAATAAGGCTCAGGTCCGTACGCTACCCCAGCTCTCAGTTGGATATAATCACGTTGCCAAGGACAAAAGAAGGATATAAGAAGCAAAAACACCTCATTGTCTTCAAACACAAAACACACTTGAAAATGATATTTTTTGAACAGAAAAAAAATCTACAAAACTGTCCATCAAAACGAACAATGCGCAATCCAATTCCCGACCTGTCAGGAATTTTTTTTGTTCTAAATTTTGCTTTTTCCTTACAAAGGACACTATCGAAGGTCGCTCACCTGCTTTTTTCGGCTATTGCGCCAGTAGGTACTTGAAAAACCAAATTCAATAGAAAACTGATCCGATCGATCACGGTGAACTTGTTCCTTTCACTCCCTTACGAAATCCCAGCTCAACAGGCTTGAAAATATGTCGACGAAACAAATGAAAGATGATGCGAATGAAAAGGTATTGTCCAAAAGTACATAAAAAAAATGAAGAAAATCATGAAAAGCCATCAATTTTTCGGTCCCAAGAGTCAAGCAGGAGGAGGAAAAATCTATTTGATTCGGCGAAGTTAAGAGACAGACAGAGAGAGACAGACAAAAAGAAGAAGAAGTAAAAGTCTTCTCGGAGTCAAGAGAACTTGGATTGGATTATTGATGATGATGATGCTCAAGAGTGGAGTTATCCAAGAAGTGGATGCTGGATGGCGGATGGCCTGAGGTGATAGCTGCGGCGGCGGCGACGGTGATGGCGCATCAGTATTTATCATAATTTGACAACCATACATGGGATTGGAATGAGAGAAGTCAAGAGAGCATGAAAACGAAGGATAATGAGTGGCGACTTTTCAAAAATTTTAGAAAAAACCCATCAAACATTCAATTCGCCTTGAGGAAAATACAATTTCAAAGCCAAAGCCAACTGACCCGAAAGTGATTGATTCGATGGTAAAACAAAACGTTCGCCGCGCGCGTATTTCGTCAAACCATCCATCTATTTCTTGAACTCTGTATCCATAGTTGGTTGCCTGGTCTGGTCAGGTCTAGTGTTTCTAAAAAAAAAGTGCACGAGCAGTTCACAGAGTATAAAAGAATTCCTGGATGATCATGATCACGATTATAATCGCGTGTATTGTTCTATTGCGATGACGATGCGACGAACAGAGACGAAAAGGTACGCCATCGTCATCGTACCCGTTGAAGCAACAGTTTAAGTGGTTCTTGACCGCACGAGAAAAGTTACGACCATGATAAGACTATTCTTTTTTTTAATGGATGCTTTATAGCGTTAGGATGAGTCTTTTTGTTTTGAGGCGATATGCGCGATGGGAGGAATAATTTTTATTTATTTTTTTTCTTGTCCATAGTCGTGCTATGTTGTTTGACTGGGTATAGATTGGTTTTAGATCGCTGGCGCGGGTTCGGCCTTTGAGGTGAAGTTTGAGTGATGTTCTGAGAAATTTTTGTTTGATTATCTTGAATTTTAAAGAAGAAGAGTTATTGGCATTTTTTATTTATTTTTTTGTTTTGTGTTCGATACAAGGTGGAGGTCTAAAAACAACTTTTACACAAATTGTGTTAGGTTATCAAGACTTTGAATCGCATCTAGAGAGCAGGTTTTCAATGGATTTATTGATGATTTGCTTTTAAGTTTATGATAACCTCGTCAATAGATCAAAGAAAAGTAATGTAAAAGTTGCTCAAACACATATTGAATTCAAATTTGAAAGCAGTTTGTTTTTTACCACTTTTTTGGCAACCAAGCATTCAAAGAACGTTTCTCTCAGTGTATTTAAAAGGATTTTGTAAAGACTTTTCTTTTGATATATCACATGACATAAGTTGCATGGGAAAATTGACTGTGGAAGCGATTTGAAGATTTCTAAGGGTTGTATTCACCAGCAAGTTTTTGAACCAATTTAATGCGTACGTTGCTTTGCAAAAACTTAGTTTTGTAATTATATTTGCACTGAACACACTAAAAAAAGTCAAGGCAATATCACAAACACTTTTAATGTCCACTCGAAAACTGATTTGTCTTTGATAAAATCCGTCACACCTTTTCTCGCTTTGAGTATAGCCAAGGAACATTTTTATCGTCATGGTCTAGTTGTAGAAAATTGAATAAGAAATAAAATAACCGACAACAGCATTCTCTACAAAATGTGAACGTCCAGCCCGTAGCAACAAGTCCTCGCACACTTCATCACAACTTGCATGCATGCAATCAAACACAAGTACATATACCTGGCGCTATGACCCATTTTGCATCATGCTGTCTTGACACCTTGTCATGCATTATATTGTATCATTGGAGTCGCATACCTCGAGAGGTACTATAACTAATACCCCGAGCTAATTCGAAAGTAGTTTTCTCGAAGAACAAAAACCCGAACAGCAAGAGACACAGAGATACCTTACCTACTGTATTGCAGGAGATTCTGATGGTGATGCCGATCAATTCGTCATACGTCATCTTAAAGGTTTTCTTTTTTGAGAGAGAGATTCTGAGTTAATTTTTTTGTCTGTCCATAGCACTCTGTCATTTTTATGGGTTTCGGCAAATTTCATAGCGTGTTGCTGCATCGCTTCGGAGTTTTGTTGTCTTCTCAAGAAAAGAAGATCCTTGAAGCCTCTCTCCATCTCAAGAATCGAGATGCTGATTGAAATTGAAAGACAATGGCACGCCTCTTGAGTTTCTCTCCCTCTGCTCTCCGTCGTTCGGTGTGTCTTTTGTTTTCGAAAACAAAAAGGTATACTACCTTTACCTACCTCTGCATGGAATCCGAGCCGAAATTCAAGTCGGCTCTGATTCCTTCGGTTTCACCAGAATCACTCAGATAGTTTGTAAAGCCAGCAGGAGATCACTTCGTCGAGTATCTATATGTATCTCGTGTATAAGTTGTGTCTACCTGTGTTTTTAGTTTGTATCTTTTCTTTTCTTATTTTTAATTGTGTTGCTTTTGACAGGTGGAATTTTGTTTTTGAAAATTGAAATAAATTGCTGAAATGACAAAACTCGAGATGGAAATATCTTCCCAGGTTTATTATTGCTTTCGGTTTCGAATTTTTTGATATAAAATATTTTTTTTTATTTTTTAAGATTTTAATCTTTTGAAAAATCATAACTAATTAATTTTTGTCTTATTTTCTTTTGTCATTCCAGGTAAGGACATCTTTTTGGATGGCAGTTTAACACTTAATTTTATGGGTTGGGTCTCGGACTCTGACTTACATGATTTATGCTCGTTTAAAAGCGTGTGAGATTAGTCTTGAGGAACATAAAACACCAGGGGTAAGTGGTAATAATTTGGTTGCATCTATATGCGTTTTGAAGTGATGCACCTAATTGTGATCCTTTTTGACGAAGAAATGTACACCGCGCATGGGAAAGTCCGGAAACTTTGTGCACTTGTTGTTTTTATGATCTCCATAAAAGTGCTTAAGAGGTTATAAATTTTAAATGTGTTGCAATTGAAATTAGCAGGTACCTAGCGCACCTGTGAATGTGAGGGAATTTGTATCCTTCTGCTAAGTTTATAGCTAAAAATTAAATTCATGCTATAACGAGCTGTCTGCTAGTTCTGGGTGATTTAGTTTTAATATTTAATAGGATTTTGTGTGTTTATGAGATTTTAGAGGGATAAGAAGTGTCTTTTATGAAATTGGCTGAAAGAAATAGTTTTGAAAGGGTAATTTGGCGTACCTATGGGCTTTGGCGGAGCCTTTAATATGGCTTTAACTTTTGCAGAATATGTTTTAGCTTTTTTTTTTTGTTATAAATTTTGTCTGGCTCGCTGACTATATAATGCAATAAACAAGGTCTTAATTTGAGCCGAGATCCATCACTGGTGCAACACTTTCGGTAGAAACCTTGAAACTTTGTTGGCATAGACCAAAGACTTGACGTAGTCCCACAGGAAATTGTCTAACGGCGTCAAATTGCACGACCGAGGCGGCCAAGCGACTGGACCATTTCGTGAGATAACACGTTCTCCAAACTTGGTTTCCAATAAATTGATAGTGACATTCGCTGTGTGGCTTGTGGCACCGTCCTGTTAGAACCACATGTCCTCCAAGTCCATATCATCCAATTGGGGCCAAAAATATTCGGTTATCATTGAACGGTAGCGATCCCCATTCACAGTTACATGCCGGGATTGATCATCACGGAAGAAGTACTGCCCAATGACGACGGCGCCAGCCCTTAAATCACATCAAACGTGTGGATTGCTGCCTGACCAATACCGCATATTTTGTTTATTGACGAAGCCATTCAGTCAGGAATCAGCCTCATCGCTGAAGATGATTTTTCGATGAAAATCCGAATCATTTTCAAGTTGTTGCTCAGCCCAATTCACGAACATATGACGCTTCTGGGGGTCAAGCGGCTTCAGTTCTTGCGTCAATTTAATCTTGTAAGGAAGTATGCCAAGATCTTTTCGCAAAATTCGCCACAAAGACGACACACGTCACAGAGATGCCCAACCCTTGAGAACGACGTGTGAGAGACACATTTGGGCTTTCTGCAACTGAAGCCTAGGCGGCAGCAATATTCTCGACACTATTCAAATTTTTCCACTAGATGCTCAATTGTTGATCTGCTAGGACGATTATGACGACCATAAATTGGACGTAGCGCTCTTAACGTTGAGGCCACTGACTCCGAATATCGGTAGAAAATTTTAATAATTTCGTATATCTTTCCATCATGAAATGGAACTGAAGAGAAATGTCAAAAAAGCGGCAAGAAATATGGCGTCGTTTGCTGTCCCTGTCGCTCTACTTTTGTAGCGTCCCTGTTGAAAACCCCTTTACAAATGTTACAATAGCAATATGTCTTAAAGGCAAAGCGAGTTCGAGGGAAGATAGGTTTTTAGCCGAAAAAGGGCTGGCTATTGCAAATAAATATTCTGCACCAACAACATCCGAGTTCCGATCTCTATCCAGCACTTGTCAAACAAGGTTCTCGGGTGCTTCAACCTTACACGATCCACATTAATTGAGTTCCTTAAGTCAATCACCACCAGGCTTGTAGGAAACGCGGTAGGACAGTCAACCCATCATGAACTTTAAAAGGCTTATATAGCATCGCCGCGCCGCCGGCCGTAGTGCCCGTGGCTTAGTGGTGAGGTGCGTTGGCTGCTAAGCAGAACGTCGTGGGTTCGAGTCCTACTCGTGTCCATAGTTTTTATTTCATCTTTCATGGGCACTGCCTCTTGCGAAGAACTGACAAAACTTCCAAGAGTATCAATCTGTCATAAAAAAGTGCTTCTTAACTTTGCCGTTAGAAATCGGCGTTAAATTGTAGGTCCCCTCAATTCTTCACACGCACCCATAGAATTGTTGATGAGAGTAAGCCACTTAGGCCTTGGCTCTTAAGGAGCTGTCCCGCCACTCTTTTTATAGCTACACGTCATTTGACTTGAGGAGATCTGCAAAGCCTTACATGAAGCGTGTCCTGAGAAATTAACGCTTTTCATGTCTCTATCTACTGCAGATGTAGAGATATGAGTCTTCATAGATGAGGAGAACCTCGTTAGATTGCATTTAGCCCTGACAGCCTCGTATCATAACATAGCCCATATATGTTGTATAAGAAAGCGGTCGTGCCTCTTCTGTTGCTGAACCTATCGGACCTTATAAGCAAGGTTTGGCCATGGCTTAGAGGAATGAGTAGTTGACTGCTAAGCCAAATGCTGTGGGTTCAAGCCCCAGCATGGGCAGCATTCTTTTTCTACGAAAATCGCCAGCTTATCTGAGGCCACCTGTGCGATAACATGAGACAATATAACATCTATTTCTCCTCCTCTGAGCCACGTAGGTTTCTGTTAAGTGTTTTCCTTCTATGTATCTATCTGTCTCTCTCTGTTGTATTAATGTCTTGTTATGTCCCAGCCGATGGTCTCAGTCGTCAGTGCTGCTATGTGTCTGTAGTTCGTCACATTCATGTGCGAAGTATTGTAATTTCAATGTTCAATATTCAAAGCAAATAATCCGACATCTTTCATCTCGATCCTTGAGCCTTGAACCCGATCAGAAATGTCAAACCTGTAAAGCCATAGTGAAATATTTTCATTACGCTTTTGACCTATACTAAAATTGTGATCTCACTTGTGGTCACTTAATATTTTTATTTTCATCTAACAAGGCCAATTTTCACCTCCATTAAGCTTCATGGAAAAATCCAACACAGAAATTACGCCTAATTGACCTCAATTATTGTAAACAAATTAGTGATTTCATTTCATCTTCTCCTTCTCGTTAACTGTGATGCTTGACGTCAAATGAAATAAAATCAAAACAGGTCTTGAAAACAGTAGCCTCTGGCTAACCCAAAAATTCTACTAAAATATTCATCCACTGTTCCACGAAGCCTCGCGACAAAAGCCCATTTAACTGTGCCGCCGTGGTCGCTGCTGGTACCTCTTGCTGATGCGCGTCCTGCTTCGAAGACACCAATTTGCCTCTTCGTTAAGTGATTTTGTTTTGTTTTGTTGGTTTGTTTTTTAAGTCTTTCCAATTCAAACAAATTTGCACAAGAACACGATCTTAAAGTGTTCCTCTTCATACATTTTTCCTCTTTCCTGAACTTGTTGCTGATTTCTTGGACTTTTCCAGAGAAATCACTTCTTCAACTGTCTAAACAAATGTTCACCAATAAAAAAAGAACGACGGACGACTCAAAAGTGGTTCCACTTACAAAAATAAAAGAAGAAAAAATACAGAAAATTGTTAGCATGACAAAAAACGTGTGTTTGCTTAAAGAATTTGTGTTCTCGTGATTTGTGTTTTGTTTCTTCTTTTCTTCTTCATCTCATTTTGAGTAGGTACAAAAAAAAAGAAGGAAAAAACTTTTAAGATAATAGAGGAACAACACCAAGTTGACCACAGAAGAAGAAAAAACGAGCCCAAACCATCATCATAGCATCGTTGCAAGGAGTTCACAAAAGAACACGAAATTGAAGACCCCGAAAAAAAAACAATAACTCCGAAGCCCGACTTGAGAAATGTGGGTTGGAGATAGAGAATGTGGATGCTAAGCCGGGTGGATGCTAGCCAGCATCTATCTGGTTGGCTTTTGCCAAATGCACTAACGACTCGGTTGCTAAGAACGAAATCGAAGAGCAATAAACGATTCTTCGGAAGAATGCCATCATCCTCGAACAACAAGTTTGAGTTGACCTGTGTTTTTGTGAATGCCAAACAACTTGGTGAAGTGGACACAATGAACCTTTCAACAAATGTCTTACATACTCACAGGGGTCGCAGGAACTTGATCTTAAGAGTAAACGGGTCTTAGAACCCTGATTTTCTTTTAAAATTTACTCTTTGATACAAATGCCTACCCTAAAAATGTTCGTACGAAGGAAAGGTATTAGTAAATGATGTGGGGTGATAGAAGGTTCCATGCTAGGGCCTGAATTATTTCAAAGAACTGCAAATGTGTTGTAAATTATATCTATCATTGGCCGCAAGTAAGCTTTTGGAAATCCTAAATGTGAATATCATGTTCCGGAGGCATGCATCTTCGTCTACGTCATTCTGTCGCCAGAAACAGCGTCTTTGAAGCACAGCTTTGGTTTCCTGATACTCTCGACCCTGGGAGGTAGGAGCTCATGGCTCTGCGCTGTTAGTAGGTCAAAAAGTAGTTACTGCAATTCCGGTTAAAGTTTCTTGAAGATCCACTATCAAGTTCTCGCTTTTATTAAGACTAAATCCTTATCGGACCCTAAAGGTTCAATAACAATACCCCGGCGTTACACAATGCAAGCTCCAAGTCTAGAAAATCCACACGATGTGCAGCGGTGGTGGTAGCCATTTGTTTTAAGTGCTTATTTGAAAGATTGTGCGACAATCACAATTCTTATAAATTGGACGAATTCGATAAGTGGTGCTAGCCTTGTCAGGAGGACTGGCTGACGAACTCCAAATTGCAGGGCGTCTTCCAAACAACACGCTTCCCATATGAGGTACAAACTGTTTTGCTTTTGATGTGCGCTTACGATTTGTTGTTGGACCACCAATTTCGTCGGTGATTCTGTCAAAAATGCAAAAACAAAAAGTGTCAGGCCAAAAACTTGGGTGTCTCCTTGATTGGGACTCTTCCATTTTTATTGTTTTGTCGTCAAATCAAAAGAAAACAATTGGTGCAAGACGAACGCGACGCAAATAAAGTTTGGTTGTTGTATAAACAGAAAAAAACAACTCTTACAACAACAACAATCAAAAATAATGTATCTTAATGTAGAGCACGAACATATCAAACAATCCGAACGTATCGAATTGGTATCGTGGATGCGGATGGATTGGATATAAACTTTCAAGTCGAGTCTCGAGTTGTTGTTGTTGGATTTTAAGAAAAAAACCCGACCGAATGGATAGTATCACGTTTGTTTTAAATGATTGTTGATAAAGTAGAATTTCGATTGCGATTTGGTTTGGAATTGTACATATATCGGGCGCAGCGCAACATAAAATTTCAACGCGAACTCGTTCGAGCTGGCAATTTAAAAGGAATGTTTTGATTGTTTTGGTGTGATTATGAGCAAAAAAGACACACAGAGAGACAGAGGGAGAGAGTTATGAAATGAATTATTATAAACATCGATCGATGGTAATGGTGACATGGTGTGGCTTGTAAGAGGCTGGCATGTAGCTTTTTTGTAATCTTGTTTTTGTCATAAATAAGTCGCTGAGTGCTGGAAGACATTTCGAACAGGGAAACCATTATTTAAGGCTTTTTTATTGATGCCTTGTGGGTCTTTAGCACCAAATCAAATGTTAGCAGACTTAAAAACAAAACCTCATGGCAATCGGTCTTGAGTGCATTTTATGAGGAAAGTGTTAAGGCCCCAATTCATAAATGACAAATAAAAATAATTTGTCTCTCACTTTCAATCCCAGACCATCATAAAAACTTAAGTCATAACCCAAAACAAACAAATGAGCGATGTGTGTTTTTTTTTTAACTACCCACTGCCATTCGCTTCTCACTGAGAAAAAAAAAAGATTTCCAATCGCAACACAAATCCCGCATGTATAACATCGAACAAGCATCAAAAGAAGAAGATCACGAGAGCTGCACATCAGATCGTCTTCTCCATTGCTTTTTTTCTCCAAGACTTCCCCATCATCTCTTGAAAATCTCGACTTGAACACCCGCACTTCGAGAAGTCTTTTATTTACAACAACATATTGCTATTGCCCCCGGGGCCGTGCGTCGATTTCTGGTGTTCATCATTGGTCGGGTCGGTGGTTTCGTGTTTATTGCATCTTTTTCTTTTAGTTTGGTTCGGGATGACATTTTCAGTTGGTATGGTGTACCTTTTTGCATTATAGCCAGCATTCAATACGATAAATACAAGAAAAAAGAACGGGGGTGCAATTTTTATTTAACTTCTTTTTTTTTTAAAAAAGGTACCAACACACAAAACCATAACTTACCTAACAAGAAAATTGCTCTGTAGCACACAATAATCCCACACACATAGCAGAGGTGGTTGATGCTAGTGTGTACGTGCAGGTGTGCCTGTGTGTGTGCTATTTACAGAGTTTACCTGTCTGCATGGTGAACTTACCTTCTTTTGAATTTTGAAAAATTGAAAAACAAAAAACAAAAATTTTACAGAGATACAAAAACAAATACCAACGAAAGGAAACCTAGTATTGGTAAACACTTGCATGAACGAAGAGAGCGCATGAGACTTAGTTTGCTTTGTGTTCCGAGAGGTAAGAGAGGTGAGATTATTGCCAACCAGTCTTATTTCGAAGAAGTCTGAAAAGATTGCTCCGAGTTTGAAATTTGCAAATTAACCGCTGATGTGCCTCAGGGCTCTGTTGAGTCACCGGACCTATTTCTCAGATTTCCTGTCAGAAATTCTTAATACATACATTTATATGGTTTACTGGAGACTCTAAACTACAGTATTTAACATTCGGGGATCAAAAAGAGTGGGGAAACGTAATGCTCTCACTTTTCGTTAGTTCAGAAAACCGATTTTAAGCCGTGCTACACGAATGTGCAATGCTTTACGGCTTTCCCTCTGAATGTAATGATTAGAAATTCAAGTCTTGTGTCCTTCCTTCTTTAAAGAGAAATTTAAGTCGAGTTCACGCCAAGTTTCTCCAGCCAGCTCGATCCCGTGTCATCTGCCAAGTAACAGTAAGTGGGGACCCTATTAGACAAAGACATAACATAGGAACACCACTTGCTATATGCAAATATCTTCTCAAACAATATGCTCTAGAATCAACAAATGCTAGATGGTCACAGGGTACCACCTGCCTAGCAACCAAACAAATTTGGCCAAGCATAGACCTGAAACGGTCAAAAGGCTTGATTTTCCTGAGCAGACAAAATATAAGCTCTACAATTGGAGTCATAACAGGACTCTGCCTCATAGGTAGACATGCTTTGATGCTAGGGGTCTACGCAAACGACTTCTGTAGAAGCTGCATGGACGGGGAGGAAGAGGAAACAGTCCAACAGCTTCTGTGTACGCATGTCCGGCACTCTCCAATAGAAGGAATAAATATCTCGGTAATCCCTTCTTCGATAATACCAGTGAACTGGCAACGGTCGACACAAAATGTCTCTCTAACTTTATTAAAAGTACAAAATGGTTTGTTTAAGTTCATTGCTCTCCCATGAGTAACTTCTTAAGTGGTATCACAATGCACCCTTGAGGTCTAAGTGAGTCAATAACATCTAGACAGCCACTCCAACCTAACTTAACCTAAGTGAGGACCCTTATATCAACCGATGTTAAGCTTAAGTCTCTGTCTTCCTCTCATCCATCTATGTTGTGGACCTTTACTTGAATATTTATCAAGACAAATTTTAAAATAAACAACTAACCGCTCGACAGAAAATCGCATATTCCCATTTCACCCCAGTTAGCAACCATGAACACCATCTACAGGTAACAAAACAACTCACAGGTAAGAACGGCTTCACGCTCTCCATCTCCACCAGTTAGAGTTACCTTTACCTTTCTGCATTCGAGATACTTTTCTGTCTACACAGACAGCTGTTTATTGTTCAATTTTTAACTGCTATTGCAAATGTATTTGTGTTAGAAACAAAACAAGTATCTGTGAGAGGTTTAGCGCGTTGATTTCAAACGATCACGACACGATCAGTTTTATCCAAAACGTATGAATGCACAGACGCCGGGCTGTATTAATTCTGCCGCGCAACGAATTAAAAAAAATTATTAAAAGAAAAATTTAATTTTATAGAAAACCTTTTCGAGATCAATTCGGTGGCTTTCAAAATACAAAAAAAAAAAACACGATCGTTCGTTCGTTAGCAATGAAATTGGATTTCAGATTTTGTGACTCGAGAGTTTTTTTTCGAGATTGTTGAAATAAAATCCCACATTCTGTTCAAGTGT
This sequence comes from Sphaerophoria taeniata, assembly GCA_943590905.1. Classification (NCBI taxonomy): domain Eukaryota; kingdom Metazoa; phylum Arthropoda; class Insecta; order Diptera; family Syrphidae; genus Sphaerophoria; species Sphaerophoria taeniata. The sequence goes on along the minus strand of OX016540.1, from coordinate 15,391,274 downwards.
GTTTGAGTGTTGTCCCCTTCGAAAAAATAAATAAAGATTTTTAAAAGAAAAAAATAATAATATCACTCGAAACTGGATCGTTAAAAAGTTAAAGAAAAAAAGAAAAAATGTTTCAAGTCTTGTTCCGTCTTTGAACGATGCTTAGTGCGGTACTTAGACTTCAAGCTTTTTGCATGTTGTCACTGTAAAAATAAAAGAGTAAAAAAAGAAAAAAACAAGTTAAAATCCGTGAGTGTATTCGCGTTTGCTTTGTTTGTATACCAACGCAACAACAACAACAAGATTTTATTTTTACGAAAGCAGAGTAATTTGTTAAAACAAAAAACAAATAAGAATAAAAACAAACAAAAATTAAGTCACATTCGGATAATGTTGTCATGATGAAAGGATTACTAATTGTGGGACTATTGCTCCTTAATATTGTAGTAGAGTCCCAGTCCGCTAGAGATCGTTACGTTCGAAATAACAACAATAATGGCGAGGGTATGGAAAGGCATGGGGGTGGCGGCGGCCGAAAACGCCAACAACAACACAGACAACAGCAATCGCAATCGAGTAAACAATACCAAATGCAAAGGATTAGCAATAACAATTTGTCGAACGCACACACGAACTCTGAGGATAATCACACCGAGTTCGTGAAGGGGAAAAGTAAGTTTTTTTTTTGTTTTACTGCCATTCCTTGTTTTGTTTTTTGCTCGCTCGTGAATTTTGTTGAGCGTGTGTTGGTGTGTGGCTTGGATAAAAGGGTTTTTAATAGGTTGCGAGTTACGACTTACGAGTAGTTGTTTTCGACAGGATAATTTGATACTTGTCTAATTTGAACTTGTATGCTTTATTTATTTTATAACTTCTTTTGAAAATGAGTTTGACGACATCAATAGAGGGCCATGAATTCGATCATTTAATGCCTTAGAATACCAACAAGTCTGACAAAAAGTTAACAAATTTCGTGTCAATGTTCAAATATAAAGTCTGTGCCTGTCGTATCACATTGGTGATACTTCGTTAGTTTGATCACATCTGCAAGAGTCATCAGAGCTGTAAACATTGTTTATAATTGGTCGGTGAAAGATGTCAGCAGTATTCCAATGGCTTAGAAGAAAGTAAGCATCTGGGCCGCGAGCTGTGGACAACAAAACCGATAGTTGATGCTTTTCACCACCAAAACCAAAGAACCACCCTTCACTCTATATCAGTTAAACGGTCAATCATTAACATTATTTTCCAGTGCTAAATATCTGGGTGTAATACCAGACACCAAATTAACCTGGAAGCTTAAAAATGAAGAACGGGTGAGAAAGGCGTGCGTTGCTAACTATACCTGCAACAAAACCTTCGGCAAAAAGTGGAGCCTTCAGTCAAAAATGATCAAGTGGACGTACACAGCTTTTGTAAGACCGATAATACTTGTTTACGGATCCATTGTTTGGTGGCCCACTCTCAGCCAGTCTTACATAGTAAACAAGCTTACAAAGGTGCAGAGAACTGCTTGCGTAGGGATATCAGGGGCAATTAGGTCCTGTCCAACGGATGCACTCAACGTCATCCGGGACCTTCAATCACCTCTTCATTAAATATCAGGTGTCCTCCAGTATCATGAGACTCAAAGAAATAGGCTGCTGGAAAAACCAGATCCTACGGGCACTGCAACCAAACAAGCCTGATACCATCAGACATCCTATCTACAACCACCGATTACTGCATTCCTACCCTAAACACCTCAAAGAAGTTTAGAGTCTTGCTCCCGTAAAGAATCGACTTTAAGGAAGGCGATGTGACGAAAGACTTCGACACAACTGTCTTCACGGATGGTTCGAAGATGGAATGCGGTGTTGGTGCAGGTGCCTTCTGTAAATCTCTTAAGATTTCAAAATCCTATAGACTTCCCGACTTTGCCTGTCTATTCCAGGCAGAATTGTTAGCGATAAGGGAAGTTTGTATAGTCCTTAAAAATATCCGACAGAACCAAAATGTATAGCTATACTAACAGACAGTCAGGCAGTTATTAAAGCCATTGATTCGGCTATATCATCCTCTAAATTGGTCCAGCAATACAGAGAGGCCCTCAAGGAACTTGATATGAGCGTCACTCTAATCTGGATACCGGGCCATAGGGGCTATGAGGGAAATGAGAAGGCAGATGATCTAGCTAGGCAAGGATCAGCTCTTCACAACTCATTTCCAGTGAGAGTATATGCTCTTCTTATAGTTGTGAAGGGCTATATCCTGACAAAAAACACATCAGAAGCAAACCATAGGTGGAGTAGTTTAACGAGTTGCGTTATATCCAGGAAAATCTGGCCCGCCTATAACAAACCAAAATCAATCAATTTAATTTCCAAACCAAGGCATGACATAGCAAGGATTGTTGCTACCTGCACAGGGCATTGGCCTATAGGGGAGGATGCGGCAAAATTGGGTATACGGCATAACTCTTTCTGCTGTAGCTGTGAGGACCATCAGGCCATTGTCCGGCCTTGGCTAGGAAAAGAGCACTCTACTTAGGTAAAGAATTCTTCGGTATTGAGGAACCCTCAGAATCCAAAGTGCCTTTAGGGCCCCCCCTTATTTTTCCTAAACAAGATGGCACTATGAGACAATAGGCCGTAATATAGGAGAATAATACTGCATTATGTATAGGATTGTACGTGCGAGACATACATCCTTCCAACCCATCCTTAAATCTTTTTAGAATCTCATGAGGTATGGTATAAAAACGGCGCACTCAGCGCTAATTGTGTCCTACACGGAAGTGGGACGGCCATTTCTACCCACCTACCTACCATTCCAATGTGCTCTGGACATTAACCCTCCAGTGGGCGCGTGGTCTACGGTCGTAGACCAGTCTTTTTTAAAACGCCGCCGTTCGCAGAAAAACAATTTTTTTCCGCCATCGTTCACAATAGCTGTAGATAATTAGTTGCTCTACCTAATTAATATGCTATTTTTCTTCGGAGGGGGCATACGAAAGCTTAAAAGGTATTCAAAGTCTCTTGGTCTACCATCGTAGACCACGCGACCACTCGTGTAACAAAAAAAGTTGTCTTCAATTGTATTATTATAGGTAAGGGATTGTAGATTTTTAACTACTTTTATAAAAAAAATTAATTAATTAGTGAAGAAAATTGCTTCTACTAACTCAGGGACCTATTTTTGGGTCCGTGAGCTGACCTCTAGGGTGAGGTGCGAAAAAAGTGTTAAATTTGCTTGTAGGTACCACTTGAAATGTAGTTTATTGTGATTTGTAGTGCACATTTTAATTTTTTTTTTTTAAACTTATTAATGAATTTGTGTTCTATGTTTTTTGAATAGTTTTTTGATGTTTGCTGTACTGTTTTGTTTGATTTTTTGTGAAAAAAGACAAAAAACGTGAACACGAAAAACTGAATTTTTCAAGTCTTATATTTCTTTTGTTTTGTGTACAATTTTCCTTTTTTCTTATTCATTACTTTATTTGGTTAATCATTTATTGAAAAAAATATGTTTTTTTTGTTATTAACTTTTTTAAAGTATTAATTTATTTTTATAAAAAATGATTACGAAAAATCGTAAAATTGGGATTGTTTTTTTATTCCGATTATTTTTTTCAGTGTATCAATAACTTTTTATCTTTGAGTGATGAATATGAAAGAAAATATGTTCCTCTATGATTTGACCACGATTTGGATACTTAAAAAGCTAGAGTATATTAATTTTTTTGGCAAAACAAAATGGTCTACAGTCGTAGACCACGCGACCACTCGTGTCTCTTTTAACCACGCGCCCACTGGAGGGTTAAGACACTTGATTGTTTTTCTTTTTTTGCGAATGGAGGTTGCGTAGCGAAGGTTTTCTAGTCAGGAGCCCATCTAGCCGACGCGACGCAATGTAATCGTTTGTTTTGAAGGTGCCCAGTTCCTATTCCTATTTCTATTTCTACTATTAACGATCACTCAGCCCTCTTTCTTTTCGGTTATGAAATCACCAAACAGAGGAAGTAGCGGTGTGCAAAAATCCACTTAGGTGTCATAATGTGGGACGTAGGTATATTTTTGAGGCTGCGAGTTTTATCAAGTTTTCATCGACTTTAACGATGAAAACTTGATAAAACTCAAAAACATCGTCTGTTTCACCAAAGAGCATAAAACCTTACGAGGCCTTAACCCAGAACTAAAAAAAAAAATATTAATGTTTAATTATTTGCATTCCAATAAGATGAAAAAGAGTAAACAAACATGCAAATCTAATTCCCCACACCTCAAACAACTAAAGCTTTTAATTATGTCGTTTCTGACCTCGCATTTGCTAGTTAGTGACCAACCCTTTCGACGATAATTATTTAGACATTTTCAAAATGCGTCATGGTTTTTATTTTTGTTTATTTCTATTTTTCTCGTTTGATTAAAATTCATATATGACTTTGATTCCATTCTGGACTTGTAAACATTTTTATAAACTTTAAAAAAAACCTAATCGACTAAATGATGTCTGCTTAACATAAACAGAGAGTCACATATATCCACATACAATAATTTGCATGATTATAGTTTTTTTTGTTTAAATCTTTCTTCATTTTACAATTTACAACAAAGCTGTCTTTATGAGTTTTATAAATGATCAAGAAAGTATTGAGAATACTGGAATTCTTGAAGCTTAAGTTTTTTTCTTTGGATGTTGTAAGAAAAGTGTTTTTTGTTTTTATAATAAATCATGAAAACAATTATAATAAATCAATAGATAGAGAAAAAATGTTGCTAATTGAGATGGAGTGATTTTGTTGGGTCCTTGGCAGTTACAAGTGTAGAAAATCGTTAATTTTATTAATTTTAAGTCTAGGATTAATCACTTCTCTTTAATACATAAATATGAAAAGTCAGGTTTTTTTAACTTTTTTTTTGTCTTTTCTATTTAGTGACCGTTGTTTTTTTATTTAATGAAAACAATTTTTCATTCTTCAGACAAGTTGATTGATGATTGCACCTAGTTTGATGGATTCATTTTGTAACATTATAAGACTAGAGAAATGCATAGATATTTGGTGTTTTCTTATAATTTATTGCCGCCTTTGCGTTTCGTTTATAAAAATTATTATCATCGAACTTTGTTTGCATTAGACCCTCAGGAAACGATTCGATTTTTGTTCCTACGTTGGGTGGGGTAAACATATATATAATTGATTGGAAATTATTTGAAAGTTTAAAAGAACTGAATGTAGTATAGTCAAAATTCTGAAACCTCCACCCCACCACGGGCTACTTTTTGAGTAACTTCGATCGAGCTTCAGAGAGGGTTCCTGCCCATTAGAAACTGTGAACTTGCTTCGGAATGTCTTCCAGATCATTATAAGGGATTTCTCTTTTCCTGACACCTGATACCAGAATTTTTAATAACAGATACATTTTAAATAGCTAAATTAATAAGCACAGAATAGCGAGGGATTACCCCTTATTCTGTGGAACAAGTGGAAAATGCTAATATTAGAATATAGTTTCTCTTAACTGGCGTTTACTTACTTATTCAAGCTTGTAAGATGGTTTAGCGAAGGAATAAAATGTAAAAAAAAACTTCTCCTCTGTCAGTTCATTAGATGGCGCTACATTCGACAACTACAAATCGGTTGTTAAGTAAAAACAACAACAAAAAATCCCAAGGGGTGTGTGGGTAAACGTCTCTTTACTATTTCGGGAACAAATTATTTTTATTATAGTCGATTTTTCATTCAACGAAAAAATCTACAACTAACAAACTGGCAAATAGACTTATCTGAGTATTCATTGGTCGAATAAATAAGAGCGTTATTCGTCAGATAAAATTTATCTGACGATTGAAAAATCCAATATATTGTTATCTTTCGAATAAACACTATCTGCTGTGTATCTGGCGATTGAAAAACCGGCTTTTATTGAGAAATCTAAACCGGTGGATTAACTTTTGTTCTATGGATTAATTAATCTGTGGAATAAGAGTGAAATCGCCATTTTTTTATTAATTTTGCCGAAAATGTTCATAAGCTAATTAAAAAAGTCCTTTTCGTCCCTTTCTTGAACGAAACTCATACTCTGGGACTAACTCTATTCCTGTTTTAAGTTTAAATAAAAATCATTTGCGACTTTGCAAACATTTCATTAAAATTACATGAATATTTTATGAATTTGAAAATTGAAAGAACTGTTGATACTTTCTGTAGATATAACTAAGGACTATGCAGCCAATTTAAACCTCCGGAGAAATTCCAATTTTGATAAGTTTTCTAAGCTATGACCCCTACTCAACTGGCTAAACTGAAATTTCAAACTTAAAACTGGTATTTTGGCTTTAGATTCTTTGACACTTTTTCTATTTTCCATTAAATTTCTATTACATTTCCAATGCTATGTTTTCTAACAGTAAGTACTAGCGAATGTTTGTTTTTGTTTGACATTGCCACTGAATATGCTTGTGACATACAGACATGTGGACATGGCATAACTGCAAGCGTTCCATTTCTGCCATTTTGACTACATACATAACTCTATCGTTTATATCGTTTTTCATAGCAGTATTTCAACTTCGGTTCCAAAGTTCTCTAAACAAAATTAAAATAGTTTGAAACAAAAATCCATTTTCACAATTTTGAATTTCGTTTCGATGAAATCTGATACTCTTAAGCTCAATATAATTAAATCGTTGTTATAAATAAAAAAGAAATATTAATAAAATTAACAAACCAAACATTTTAAACATAAATTTAAGGAGTGGTTAAAACCAGCTATCAATTAGCAATATTTAGTTTTTTTTTTCATTTTACTATTTTTAACTCAAAAATCGTAGAAAACCTAAAAACCAACAATCTGACTCATGCCATTTTATTTTCGATTTGGTTTGTTTCAATTGAATAAATTTATCCAACATTGTTTCTTTATTCAAATTTAAAATTAAATATTTGCAAAAAAGCCATAATAATTAAGTTAAACTGAACAACAACAAAAATACTCAAACTCTTATCACCTGAACTGAGATCTCCTCTCAAAAAGGTCTCGCCTCAAGACAAGCAAAGCGACACAAAAATCAATAACTATTTGAAGAAAAAATCAATAAATAAAACGGAGTCAATTAATTAAACATTCGGTTTCTTTTGTTTATAATTTTTTCGTTTTAATCTTTGGTTTTTGTTTTTTAATTTGAAACAAAAAAAATCAACTAATTAATGAGGTATGCTAATATCATTGGATGGTTTCCAATATGGACTCGAATCCCCCTTTAGCCACACGATGGAATGTTTGCATAAAAATCTTCCTCGTTGTCTCATTCATCAAATGGCAATAAATTTACATGAAAATAAAATTCTTAATCTCACCGAAGGAATCTCAAAACCGATAGAAGATAAAAAAAGATATTTCTTTAAACTAAATATTGGCTGCAGATAAATTTTCAGCAAAGACACGAGAATCGATTTGTCAAGCGTTTTGTTTGTTTGCAGTGTTCCGAGAATTTCGAACCCCTTCACTTTTTATTTTTGGCGAGAGTCAGAAAAACAAGTCCGAATATGCCATCAATCTTGGGTTTTATGAGTGCTGTCGCAGTGTCACGACAATTCTCCCAAAAGAACACCAGATATGTGGTTGTGTGTCAATAAAAATTATTCACCTGGAAATTAAACCTTTCCCTCTGTTTGTTCCAGATCCCAGAAAAAAAAGAAGAAAAAAACAAGAAAACAAAATTTAAGGCATCATATTTTATGTTTGATTACACGCGTGTTTTTTGATTACACTGTTGACAGAGTCACACAAACGACCCAGCAGTGAGATGTGCAGTGCACTAGTTTTTTGTTGAGCCCACGTCGAATTCATTCTGACAGAGATAAGATATGGTGACGAAAAAAGAGCAGTTTCGAAATCAACTGTTGTAAACCAGATAAGCCAAATACACAAAAACTGCCTTGTATGTTCATAGTCAATACACTTTTAAATTTAAACTTTAAACAACAACACTGTATCTCTTCAATTTAAAAAATTCTCAACAAAATAAACCTCAAAACCAAGAAATCAAGCGTCCGTCGTGTCTTTCTCGTTGACATGGATCGTCTCAGAGCTAAACATGCAAATAACACAACATGCGAGAGGCCCGAGGAAAAAGTGTCGCATTTGCGTAAACTTATGCATGGCACGTAGAAACCAGAGTGAACTATGGGCGCATGGTGTTGCATGTCAAAAAGGTAAGACTTTAAGTGCACGAACGAGGAGAGACTCGGTTGCAATATTTTTTTTTTTCGTCTACTTCTTTTGGGTTCTTTTGGAATTTCTAGGAATGAATGTCGAGAATGGAGAAAAATCAGCAAGCAAAAACGGCGTCGTCGTCGTCACTGTCGATGACGGTGATGTTGATTAGTAGGATGGTGACAATTATATGCGAGAAAAAAAAGAGACGAGTTGGAATTCCATGTCAAAGTGATTTTGACAGCTTAAGTCGAAATCTGTTATGGTAAAGGCACTTCTTTGAGACCATAAGAAACGTTACAATTCCAGAAACCAAAATACATTCCAGAAATCGCAAAAAACCCTAAAAAACATTTCAAGTCATGAATCAGTGGGTGGCTTGAAATTTGACGTTTATGGAAACTGTCAGTTGGACTGTATGTAAATGTACTTCAGACTGAGGCGACAATTCTTGAATCTTAAAGAGATATAGAGATTTATTTGAAACTAAGCCATATTCCACTATTTCGAGATCAGATTATGCACAATGACTAAGAGAATTATTTGACAGTGTTAATCGTATGAACTTTATTGTTTTGTGTGCACCACTGTGTTCTAAATTAGGCAAAAAAGTAGGAAAGTGAAGTTTCGAGACTCACTTATTTTATTTGATGTGAAAATATTGGAACAATCGTCTTACAAAAAAGCTAAAATATAATGACACACAATTGTTTCAACAAGAAGTCCTTTTTTTCCAATTCTGAAAAATGTTTAACTTTTTTCAAAATATTCAGTCAAACATTTAAGATCGTTTTCAACCGACTTTCAAAATCAACTCCCCGAAAATCAATCAAACTGTGACTCTAAACCATCCAAAACCCAAAAAAGAGTTCGCACCTCAACTCTTTCGTTTCAATTGATATTCCATCTTTATCACAGGAAATAAATACCAAACTCAAAACAACAACTAAAAATCATTTTTAATTTCAAGAACAAAGATCATTTTCACCATTTTATCGTCTCCGCTCCACAGCTTAGCTAGTTTAATGACATCGAAGTGGATCAAGCTTAAAGCCCACATTAGATTACAATAACACAAATCCCATCCACATTCGACTATAGTTTATATGAATCTACTAGAAAGCACCCTACGACCTCATCTCTGATTAAATCCATGTAGGCTTACACTTGAGATTAAAATCGTAGGTATATAATGTAACTTCGGAAATTACAGTGAGTGGTCGTCAACGTGATTACTATCGTGATCATCATTGTATTCATTTTAAAATCGTCATCAACTTTGTCTTCATCCTCATCTTCGTCAAACGAAAAACAAGACGAAAAGACAAGAATATGCCACTGGTAAAATTTACGCGTGCACCTTATGATGCCCAGATTGCATGTTTAATGCAATAATCACACATGGGAATGAGAGAAGTACCTTCTTCTTCAGCCTAAATGTCAAAATGTTCATACAAAACAGCAACAACAACAAAAAACCCCAAAACAAGACTTCTTATAGAGATACGTATACCTATTCTATTTGCAGATTAAAAGAAAAAAAATTTCTCCCCACACATGTTTTTCATACCCACTCACATTTACAACACAAATACACTCACAACAGACCATGACAACAACAAAATTTCAGTTTTTATTCCTGGTTTCCGAGATTTCACGCTCAATACAGGTTTTCCTTGAGGCATTCACTGAAAACAACACCAAACGCAACACAAAAAAAAATAAACAAGAAAATCCAACGCGCAGCCAGTTCAGGGCTCAGGGGGAAATATAAATTCTCACCAACACACTACCAAAACACAAACTGAAGGAGACAAAGTGAGACAGAAAGAAAACAACGTAGGCGTACTTTGTCTCTCTCGTACGAGGTACGAAGAACTTCTCACAGCAGAAAAATAATAATAATCGTTTTGGGTGAGCAGCTAGTCTCAACAGCAACAACAACAACAGATACCTGTAAGGCACAGCTTACATTATGCCTCAACCCTAAAATTAAGCTCGTTTTGTTCGATTTTTCATCATCATCATTTCTTGGAGATTATTTTCTTTCTGTCTGTCTTCCTCGACTTTTGATAAGCCCAACTCTCTTCCATATTATAAGCTGCCAGATTCAACACTCGAACCATCATGATGGTTGCAGGGGATTTGGGTATTGTGTCTGCAGAACTTGCTACTTATTTGTAGTGCACTCCTGTTGAGCTAACTCGTTTACAAGATTATCACGCAACTTCCACACGCATTCGAATGTGGATAGATTTTTTTTTTCTGTTTCTTCTACTACTCGTTCGACTGCTTGAGAGACTGACCGGACTGTCCGTCCAAGAAACAAGTTTATGGCGCCGTGTCTTACCTCTTACACACGAACGTACGTATATCTGTGTTTTCAATTGTCTCGAAAGCAGCAGCAATAGTTCAACATTTTATTGCCGCCACAGATAATTGTTGTTGTTTGCAAAAAAAAACAATTCAAGTAGCAACCATAGGGAAACGAAAGAATCCATTTAGAATGCTTGAAGTGCCTTTTGCGCTAAAATATGCGTCTTCTATTTATTTCGAATTTTAACTATGACCAAGAGTGGAGCTCTCCTTCTTGTCTTTTATAAATTTTATGAAGCTTCTAAACAGTAGCCAGCAATATGTACCAACAAAATTCCAATGAATTATTTATCGCAGTGCCCGTAGAGTGTTAATGATTGCGGCGTGTGTGTCTGTCTTTCAGTTTAAACACCGCACGTGCTTTGATTTACTTTCACCATAAATTAATTCCGTAATGAGACAAAATTCATAGAAGAAACCCGTTCTAACTAACTGTTTAGTTGGCATTTTAAGCTAATTGAAAATGAAGTTTGCTGGTCAACTCTTTTGTTTCATTACTTTTTGTCATGATTCACGGGCAATTTGTACACCAGCAATTTGTTTTGATTTATGCACCACTCGGTTATCGTCTCCTAAGAATTTCGTTTGTCTCCTCTCCTCTCCCTCTCCCTCTCTCTCTCTTCTTTTTGCCTCTTTCCAAGTGAAAAAGAATAATAACAATAATTTTATGACAATTTTATCTAAGACTTAAAATCTTAATGGTGCTTGTGGCATGATGCTGTTACTGCTTGCTGTTGCTGCTGCTGCGATGCCATATCTCTCCCTAAATTATATCCCATATTGTTATATTTTCAGGTTCAGGTAAAAGCCAAACCCGATCATCCCAACTTGAATTCTTGTTTAATTTTTTTTGTGTTCTTTTCTTTGTTGTTATCTTTTTGTTCCTTTTTTTCACTTTTTTGAAATTTTTTTTTATGAAAAAAAAACTCCAATTCCAGGTGTTGTTGTTTTGTTTCAGATATTTTTTTTGTGTAAGCGTTTTCCACGGAAAACCGTTTAAAACAGCCAGAATGTTGTTGACCGCCACGCGCCGCCGCTGCTGCTGCGCGCAGTCAGTCCGGTTAAGAGCAGCATCATTCTTCTGGTTCTGGATTTTTCTGATTCTTAATTCGTTTTTCTTTCATCTTAATGTGTTTTGTTGTTAAGAGGAGATAAACGAAGAAATTTAAATTTTTGAGGAGTGGAAGATTTTTTTGTTAAGATAGAAAAGTGGTCCATAGGGAGTGACAGGCTGAATTTAAGATTATTATTCTCATTTTTAGTAATTTGAAACTAAGACTCAAAATAAAGTTTGGTGTTCTGGTCTTTTGTTTGGTATCATGAACCTCTTCAAAGGTTCAAAAACTAACAGTTTCAACAAGTCCTCTCCCGATCGTGTCTCTAATGATCTCTTTAGAAGCTCTTGTCCTCGAGCTTCAAGTATAAGGCGGAGAACAAAGATTCCTCGTTCTTCAAGTGTGGATTACCTTACTTATCATCATATTATCTTACAAAGAGAAAATTGTGGTAAGTGCATGCAGCATGTCTGAAGGTCCTTACCAGTGTAGAAAGTCCAGTATCGGTCAGATTTTCATACATCCATTATTGCAACACAAACGTCTTAAATAACATTGCAACCACTTTGACTTGAAATATGTAAGACCACAGTGATGGCTGGACAAGCTTGTAGATTGGTGCACAAGGTCGATCGAGGTTGTTGCTTCACCTAAATGAACAGACAACTTCTCCCTAAAAAAAAAAGTTCGTCTCTCAACTCTTTCGTTTTAAGTAAAATATTAATTTGTCAATTCCTCAAATAAATCATTATATGAGACTAAATCGTCTATATTTCATCTTTTTAAAAAAATTAACGAAACTAATCAACAAGAAAGCGACCACCCACAAGATTGAACAATAAAAAAGTTAAAAATCCATCAACCTCCCACCCAAATGAAGGCCTAAAATCCATCAATAACTTTCAACATATCTGAAAAATATGTACAAAAATGTTAAGCTTTTACTGATGACACTTAAAAATACGAAGAAACTTGCACCCACCTGAGCGTTCTTAAAATATTCCAACGAACAAAAAAGAAAAAAACGTAAATTAAGTTAAGAAAACTAATAAATCCGTAAATCCTGTAGGCGTTTGTTTTATGACTTTTTACCACCAGAAATTTGATAATGCGTAGGGCAGACGTTAAACAAACAAAAAAAAAAGATGATGGCGCGACACAATCTGAAGAAAGTCATTATCATTTTATGCTAAATCAAAAAAGTCGCATTAATTTGTTTGGTTAAATCCGATTTCCGATTATTCATTACGTCGAGAAAAATTTAAATTTAAACAATGACGCAGATGACACACTCACCAAATTTTATAGCTGGTGTCGTCTCTTCTTCCGATATTAATTTTTTAGCAGCAAAAAAAAACAACTGTATGTGGGTTGGGTTGCTCTTAGGACAGGTTGCTTTCAATTTCTTTTTTGTTCAACATTTTGTTTTCTTGTAAAAAAAAACACAGGAAATTGGTCAATATGTGGTTTCTTGTGCCTTTGCAACATAATTTCGTTTTTGTTTGTTTTTATTTTTTGTTTGAGCGTCCAAGAAGAAGTGGGCTTAATTGAACTCATTAATTGTCAATTTAAACATTTTTTTTTTTGAATAAACATTTTGATTGCAGCATCATACAACTTTGCTACTGTTTTCTTGCCATTTAGAGATTTATACACACACGACAGAAATTGAGGTTATGCACTCCCAAGACTGATGCCATCAATCATTGATATTGGCAACAAAACAGAAAGCAAGCAGAGAAAAAAAATGCATTTTTTCATGAATAATTATGTGCAGCAAATGTTTCTAGGTTGATGGCATCTATCAATAAATTGTTTGGTTGTTGTTGTTGTCGCTGTGCTGCTGCAGAGCTAAGAGAATATTATTTTCTTGCAAACATTTGATACATACATCCGACAGTATTGAGGGTTTGGTGAAATCAAATATGAAATCGATGACATTTAAACTCCACGATCGATCGGAGTAAAAGTTGCATTCCTTCGGTCGACAATTTTCTATATGTTCGTTTGTGTGGTAAGACTGATGTACCACTTGTGGTTGCAAGGGAGGTCTTTAACTTCTTTCTTGAGGGGGTAACCACATTGTGGAAGTATGGTTTAGATAATTTTTCTTGCTAATTTGATAGTTTCAAGTTTGAACCTCAGCTCATTTGTTTTCTTATATTTCCAAGCAATTCTTGAGATTTAAAACAAAAGACCTGAATAGCAAACCTAATTTTTGCTATGTGGGTGTGCTTGAAACCTCTAATTACACCCTCCAATCGTAATACAAATTGTAAAAGCTTCCAAAAAATCCGAAGGCGAATCAAACAAATAAAAATTAAATTTATAGGAGCACAAAATCCATCGCCCACAAGCATGCATCCAAACATTGCCCCACAAAAATACAAAAACCATCGAAACAGGTATTCCCAATGTTAAGTTGTGATAGAAATAAACAAGAATCAAACAATAAAAATAAAGGGCATACCATTGCCTGCCCCCAAAATTTTTCTTTTCTTTTTTATTCTGTTTTTATTGTTTGTAGGCGTTCTAGATGTGAAAAGTGTGCCATCGCAGAGAGTTTCAAAATGCATTGTCTCAACTCGTTGTGGAACAGAAAATCGAAATAAAATTTAAATAATGCTGCATTTTGAGAAAATTGTAACGGAACTTGCGTTCGTGGGCAAATTTATTATACCAAATTTCAAACAACCAAAACTACTTTCTATTATGCTTTTGCCCATAATTTAAAACAAAACCTTAAAATCGAAGAATATTAAATGGAAGACAAAAGAAAAAGATAAGACGCTGCAAGGCTTTTCTTATTCAAAATTGATGGATTTGTTGTGTTTTACGGCCATGGCTATTAAAAGAAATAAATGCCCTAAAGGTTGAGCTAGAAAAGCGATATTAATAATTAAGGGTTATGCCATAGCTCTTTTTTGTTGTTTTCTTTTTTAGATGGAATTCAATACGGCATCGATTCGAGAAACAAAAGAAAACAAGCAAAATATTTCAAATATACAGGGTGATTCACGAGCGTTGTGCCAAAAAGCTACAGCGTGTAGGTTGAGTTGAGACAAGAAAAAAATCGTATTGGAGGGGAGGGGGGGTTCTATTCCCCCCCGTTTAGCCGGGAGGGGCAATTTTCTGAAAAATTGACTTATTTTGTTTAAAAAAATATTAAAAATTAACGGCTACGTTTACAACACCGTGCTATACCTTTCTGAAAAGCCAAAAACTTCTTCTTTCATTTTGTTTTTAAATTAAATTGTTTTAACGAATAGTTTAAAAAAAAAATTTCAAACTTAAAATTTTCAAAAAAAAAGCAAAAAAACATTTTTGAACTAATTTTTTTCAAAATTTTATGTAATTAAGTACTAATTTTGTTTTCAAAATTCAATGTGTTTGTTAATTTTTAGTCGAAAACAGAAAACCGGATGGAAAAATGTCTCTTCGTTTTTGAGAAATTAAGAAAAAACCGAAACCACTTTGTTCTAAAAAAATCTTTGTTTTTATTTTTACCTATCTGGACTTTGAGTTTAATTTATTAGTTTAATTTATAAATTTAATTTTTTGTGATTGGAGTCTTATGAGGACTCAATAAAGTACATTATCCCTGGATTAACCATTTTGTTCATTGATAACGTCTGAAAACTGACCTGTAATTTTTTCTTACTATACCTGGGGCCGCGGCCACTCGCCGGCGAAGAGTTCTACCTGCTAGGGGCTTAAGATAATTAAACCGCATTTTTTCTTGAATGAAAAAAACAATTAACAACCTAAAGGTAAATAAAAGGCATCGCATTATTTACTAAACAACCATTTACAATTAAAATATTAACTCATCAACACATAACAATAACAAACTCATACGCTCGAGAAGAGTTAGCGGACAGGAACTTCTGCTACGGTTTAACTTATTGTCGAGATCGGGAAGCTGAAAGACTCTACGCTGAAAGATATCCCAATAGATGGCGCCCAAGTCGTAGCATGTTTTCAAGAATCCGCCGACGAGAGCACTGAGAGCTAGAAGTGAAAGGTCAATGGCAGACGTTATCAAGGAAAAAAATGATTAATCCAGGGAAAATCCAATACTTTTCTACTTTATTGAGTCCTCATAAAACTCCAATTACAAAAAATTAAACTTATAAATTAAACCAATAAATTAAACTAAAAGTCCAGATAGATAAAAATAAAAACAAAGATTTTTTTAGAAAAAAGTGGTTTCGGTTTTTTCTTAATTTCTCAAAAACGAAAAGACATTTTTGCATCCGGTTTTCTGTTTTCGACTAAAAATTAACAAACACATTGAATTTTAAAAACAAATTGAGTACTTAATTACATAAAATTTTGAAAAAAATTAGTTCAAAAATGTTTTTTTGCTTTTTTTTTTTGAAAATTTTGAGTTTGAATTTTTTTTTTTAAACTATTCGTTAAAACAATTTAATTTAAAAACAAAATGAAAGAAAAAGTTTTTGGCTTTTCAGAAAGGTATAGCACGGTGTTGTAAACGTAGCCGTTAATTTTTAATATTTTTTTTAAACAAAATAAGTCAATTTTTCAGAAAATTGCCCCTCCCGGCTAAACGGGGGGGAATAGACCCCCCCCCCTCCCATACGATTTTTTTCTTGTCTCAACTCAACCTACACGCTGTAGCTTTTTGGCACAACGCTCGTGAATCACCCTGTATAAATCGATGTCGGAACCTCTTTAGAACAAAAGAGAAAGAATTTTCGTGTCCGTTTATTGTGTTGTCCCCAATTTGGAGACCGCCTTTAATGGCTGTTGTATATGAATATAACCATGCAATTTCGATTGGATTGCAAAGATCGAACATGACACGAGAATTAAGCAAGGAACCGACAAGAAGCAGGGAAGAAGCGAAAAGAAAAGAAGAATGAGAACCCAATTTTCGGAGAGTTGAAATATTTTTACTTCTGCATGTTTTTTTGTCGTCGCTGCGGGAAGGTATTTTTCCACAAAAATATTTTTTTGTTAACAAGAACAATAATTTCAGAAATATTTGTTTTTGGCTTTATCGGGAATTTAAAAAAATGGGAATGTCAGCAACAACATTCTCAAACTTAAGGTTCAAATATCGACTGTAAAATAGCAAAAGAAGACAAAACATATTTCTAAACAAAAGAACAGATCAGCGAACTCGTTTTTACGAACGAGAACTACTACTTGCTAATAATCCCACAGTAAAAATCATAATTTAGATATTTTTACGGCCAAACTCATTTGTATAATGGGCGCTGATGACAGAAACAATGCTTCTGTTCATCGTTGAATGCAACATAAAGTCTAATTTTGTTATCAAAACCATTTCCCAGGAAAACAGAATTTTACAAAATTCCTTCGTCTTCACAAAAGTAAAAGACCTATTAAGCTTGATTAGTTTTTTTTAAGCTAACATAATTTTAAATATTTGATTGGTGGTTTGCAAAATTAATTAAGAAGACTAGTGGCCACAATACAAATGTTAATTGACAAACCAAAGAAACAAATTAGACACAGTGTTTCCAATAACCAATTCCAACTAATGCGATTATAATATTGACACAGACAATGCTTCTGTTTCCAAGAAAAATATTATTATTAAAATATTTATGAATAAAATGTCTATAAATTTAACATTTAATTAAGTGGAAAGTTATATTATAAGTTGTTAAATGGCTACTCATGTCATTCAGTTGATTATGGTTATTTTCTGGAAGAAAGCATGAACATGCTCATTCAATATCAATCAAATCGGAAGTCAAACAAAAGATTTGAACAACGAACTTTTTTCTTAACGTTGATGAGCTTAGTCACTTCAAATGAAGATAGAAAATTAAAAGCATGTCATTGAGTTTTCTAAATTTTTGAGAAAGGTAGCTTTATGGGGTCATTAATTATGCAAAATATTGAGGAAAGAAAATTGAGACATAAAAATGACGCTAGGCTTCACAGGTTTGACTGAAATTCCTTAACCCTTAAGTCATTTTCAGCTCAGAGCTCTTAAGTTTTCTTTTTTGTTTTGGTATTTTTAAATTTATGTTTCTTCGTCAAAGTTCAAGAAACTTACAGCTGAAATTATTCTTTTGGGCGATTTCTTTTAATTTCTCTAAATTACTGCCTTTTGGACATTTCAGTCTTTTTTTGATTATAAACTGCCAAATAAGACTAATATATCAGTCTTGGAACATTTTTATTCACAGATAATTAAAAAAAACCTTTCAACACCTTTCCTAGCAATTAGCTTTTCTATGGATCATAAATTTTGTTTCATTTTTAGAAACAAAAAAAGTATGTTCGAACCTCAATCTTTGATGTTAACAATTTGCGAAAAACAACTCCAAGTTTGGTGTTTAACTCTTTTGTCCGTAAAACCGTGAAATCAAACCTGCCATTTTCTTGATTAAGACTATTGATTCATGATTTTAACAAAAATATACATAAATTAAAATAAAGTTCGTTGTTCAGCTCTTTTGTTTTACACATCAAATTATATTCGAATTCTCTAAATATACATTCAAATATGTATACATCCAAAAAAAAAGATTAATGATCTGTGATTGTTCTTTTTAAATGACCTCAGGCCATTAGATAAATGGAAACAGATAGAAAAGAGGATTATCTCTATTCAAGGAATTTTCTGTCTCCTCTTCTTCTCTTAGTTTCTGTTTTTTTCTTCGGAAAAATACAAATAAAAAAAGTGGCCAAGAATTACAAATCAAGCAGCATGTGTCCTATTTCTTAAGAAACGAAATCCATTACACAGTTGAAAACATTTAACCACAACAAACACACACACTTGTATGTTAATTAAGTGTCAAAAATGATGTGATGGTCTGCCTGTTGGTCATTGGAAATCAGAAAGAAACAGAAATACGAGATGGTTTGCTAATAAATGTGGATCGGCTTGGTAGTCTTGTACTAATTATAGATGCACGGCAATTATGTGCAATTAGTATAAATGTTCGATAAAAAATGAAACGAACCCATCAACTTGGTAAAACAAAAACTAAGCGTAAAATGTAAAACAACTTGACACACAAAAGTTAAGTTCTTCGTCCGGCCATCACGTCATCGTGTAAGATTTTGTGTATTACACTTGTTCTTAAGCACATTCAACAGAATTCACGCAATCGCAGTTTAATTACTTATTCTCCAATTGGATATGGGGTTCGGCCATTTAAATTTGTTTGCATTGATTTTAGAGCTCGTGTTATTATTTGTTTAAGTTTTGTTGTTTTTTTTTTTTGGTATTTCAAAGAAAAATTATAGCAAGGTTATTTGGAAACGAAACGTGTTTTATTTATTTTCGGTGTTCTGAGAAATTAAGACGAGAAACAGACATAAAAATCAGCAAAACTGTATAGATTGTGCTAATTGATATTAAAATCACTAACAAACCAATCACGTTTGGTTGTTTTGAGGGGATATACAAGATAAACAGCAACAAAAACTGAAAACTAAAATATAAATATTCACAAATTAATGTGACCTGGTCATAGTTATAAGTGCTTAATGTTAAACGGTGTGTTTTACAAACGCATTTGTAGAATTTCTAATGGAACTTGATTTATATGACTTGTTTGGAGAAGTTTAAGTCATCATATGAAGAGAATATTGTATTGTTTTTTCTCAAAAATTCTTAAAATCTTGTATTATTAACGCTGTTTAAATGACAATAGGAATGATACTCTTCTTAGATACCATGAAATCTAGCTCAATTCATTATACAAGCTTTATAAAAGCCTAAGCGAAGTTTAACGCAAGCCAAAATTTTAAAAAATGTAACCTAACAACAGTTACCAGCCAAATTTTTAAACAAATTTATTGGAAGCCTTATGGAAGCATACGCTTCAATCCAGAAGTTTTAACGAAGTATTTCTTCTTTTGAGTAATTTACCAATAGGAAGCTATAAATTTGCAAATCCATTCACTTAGTGCTTTTGAAAAACAAAAAATATTGCAAAAATCGTAGTCACAAGCATTTAAACGACGTCTTATGGAAGCTGAGAAAAATTTCATCATTTTACTGTCAAAAACATGGAATGCTTGAAGAAGAAATCTAAAGTATTCACTTTTAACGAGATTTCATGTCTAAATCGCTTAACAAACTTTATAGAAGTTTAATGCGAACCTTAACTGAGTCTTATGCAAGCCAAGATTCAATAAAATAAAGAATACCTTCAAATTCGTTTACCAAAAAATTATAAATAATCAGAATAATAAACGATGCAAGCCAACGCAACGATAAATCAGAAAAAATTTCTAACTTAAGGTGGCGCTTCAGTCCGGTGTTGACTTGGGCCTCAATCAACAGTCTCCGCCAGCCAGCTCGGTCCCTAGCTAGCTGTCTCCAGTTTTGCACTCCAAGTTGATTGAGGTCCTCTTCCAATTGTGCGCCACCTGAGTCGCGGTCTTCCTCTCCTTCTACGTCCTTTTCAAAGGCTTTCCGGGCCGGAGCATTGGTGTCCATCCGCTCTAAATGACCGAGCCATCTGAGTCTCTGGACCTTGACCCGTCTGGCTAGGTCCATGACCCATGTCATTGTAAAACCCGTAACGTTCGCTGTTGCATCTTCTTCGCCATTCCCCATCAATGCACACGTGGCCAAAGATGACCCAAAGAACTTTCCTCTCGAAACAGCGTAAGGCACATTCATCCGATTTTGTCAAGGTCCATGCTCCTGCACCATACAGCAGGACTGGGATGATGAGCGTGTTGTACAGTTTTACCTTAGTTGCTCGAGAGAGGGCTTTTCCACTCGATTGCTTTCTTAGCCCAAAGAAACAGCGATTAGCAAGAGTTATTCTTCGTCTGATATCGGCGCTGGTGTTATTGCCCCTGATAACAGGGGAGCCTAGGTAGACAAACTCCTCTACTACCTCGAAGTTGTATGCGTTTATTGTGACGTTCTGTCCGACCCGTCGGTGTTGGGTGTCCTTCCTCGAAGACAGCATTCACTTCGTTTTTCCCTCATTTACCGTCACTTCTGTGTCAATTTTCACAAAGGCGCCATTGAAATCACGCTGTGTTCAAAATCATCGGCGTACCCAAGAAGTTGAACAGATTTTTGGAAGATGCACTATCTCTGCTTTATACAGTTCGTCTCTATAGATGCTGTCATACGCGGCCTTTAAATCGATGAAAAGGTGGTGGGTATCGATTTGGAGTTCATAGGTTTTTTCCAGGATCTGCCGCAAAGTGAAAATTTGGTCGATGGTTGACTTTCCTGGTCTGAAGACACATTGATAAGGACCAATCAGATTGTTGACGAAAGGCTTCAAACATTCAGCTATTACGGCAGAGAGGATCTTGTAGGCGATGTTAAGTAGGCCCTGAAGTTGGCGCTGTTTAGAGGATCTCCCTTTTTCAGGATCAGGCAAACAATGCATTCTTCCAACCATATCCTACAGATGATTTGGTGCATGCTCCTATATTTAGATCGTCGCCTGCTGCTTTGAACAGCTCGGCAGCTAAACCGGGAATTGTTGCCTATCATCGTATTCGATGAAAGGCTCCTATCTGACGGCGGGGTTTTGTTCGTCGTCGCCGTTTTACAGTCTACAGAAGTGGTTTTTCCAAATCCCCAGCATTGACCGCGATTCTACTATGATGTTCCCTTGTTTATCTCTGCAGGCATCGGTTCTTGCTCGATGACATTGAGCCAGATGTTTTACCTTCCGGTAGAACCTCCGAACTTCATTCCTGCTGTTGGCTCTCTCAACAACCTCGATCTGACGCTTCTCATGCTCCCTCTTTCTTCTTCTGAGAAGCCGGCGTCCCCTCTCCTCTTTTGCTCGTAGAGCTCACGAGCAATTCTTATCCTTCTATTCAGCGCAGCTCTGTATGCCTCCTGCTGGGCTGCATGGGCCTGCCTGCATTTTTCGTCAAACCAGGGGTTTCGTTTTTGTGGCTGTGTGAATGTGAAACCTAGCACTCTAGATGCGGCATCTCTAATTGCTTTCTGGCAATGATGCATACAAAAGACATAATTTATTTACTATTTTCTTGAAATTAACGAAAAAAATTATCAGTTTTACAAAATCATCGCTTTTATGAAAGCCTTATGGAAGCCAAGAAAATCTCATTTGAAGGAAATATTGAATTTTGCTACCAACACTAATATTTTTGGAGAACAAATTTTTAAATTTAGTTAAAACAACTAAATTTAGCTATAAAAAGTATTTTATAGAGGCTTTAGGGAAGTCTTATACAAGCAGAGAGATTGAACATTAATGTTAAGCCCAAAATACGAGTTTTTCTAATTTAGAATCTTAAAAGAGGTGCGGGTGAATTCTTAAAAGTGTCTTATTTAACTTATTTAAGACTTGTATAAGACTTTCTTTTGACGACTTATTTACAAACCGGCTAAAATGAAATACAAAACCAACCCTATTCCTGTTTTTCTTTTAAGAATTCACACTTCTTAAGAATTGATTATGGATCGCCGGATGGAGAGACTGAATGTCTAAGCTTTTTAAGAAAGTCTTATGCAAGTTAATCAACTTAAAATAACAAAAATTGTAAATTCACGACAAGAGCTAATATTCTGCTGCGGACCTCAATTGCGTTGAAATTTCAAAGTTTTTCTTTTCATTCTTGTACTTAACAATAACGAGTTAAAAAGCACTTAAAGCAAACATAAGAATTTCTATGTTGCTAATGGGAGAACATTATGTTTGATTTGATTTATGATTTACTGTCGAGTTTTTTGCTTGTATTGATGATTTAACAAAACAATGATGCTTCATCCGCCATCATATTGTTCATATTGTTCATGGCTATCATCATCTTCATATAAAAATAAGTAAACCACGATCAAGCGATTTATCTTTTTCACAATGTTGCATATTAAAAATAGACAACAAATATGAATACCCAACAATTGAGAAGCCTCCTATTTTTGTCTATCATTTTTTTTGCCAGGAGAAGGCTATTGCTAGCATTAAACATAACCATCACGATCAGCGATCACGATCATTTAACAATTCGGGACCAAAAGAGTTTTTTGTTTGTGTTGTTGAGTTTGCTCCATCGCCATCATCTTCATCTTCTTCTATTTCAAGAACGAATCGTGTCTTGTGGTATAAGAAATAACAGATTTCAAAATCAACGTTTGGTGCACGATCAATGCCTTCAAACGTCATCTCTCGCTCTCTTTCTCTCTATCTATGATGCAACTAATTTCACAACAGTCAGTTTTTTTCTTATTGAAGAACAAAAAATGCATAAAATAAACCAAATGCAACGTCAACAAGATCGGAGTTGTTTGAACCGAAACCCCTCGTTTTTCTAGGATTTTTCCTCCTCACGATCATCATGATCATCATCAAACAGAAACGATGGACGTAGCATATTCTGACGCCTCAAAACCTATCCTCCTTAACTGAAATGCAATGTGAGCAATTGTTCGACTGGTTTTACCAATCTCTTTTAACATCATTCCACTCTTTCACTATGGCTTCAATCTATAACTGCCATGATGCCACAGAGTCGCTCGCCGCACGAAAGGTCTAAAGTCCAAGTGTAATAGAACTTTATTTGTTTTTCTTTTGGTTTTTGCTTTTGTATGGCAGCGTGTGGCGACTGTGGCGACGACCACGACGACGACAACGACTTGGACTATGACAACGTAGTCGGCCACATTTAAAGACTACCGTCGCCTTGCAAAAATTCCAAAGGAGTCACTAGATATACAGAAAAAAGCCTTTATAGATATTACAATATCTGCTTGGCCTCTCTATGCCAAATGTCGCGCCATTGCAATCTCTGTAACGAAAGAACCTGAGGTTGGGTTTTAAGTTTGTTGGTCTGTTGATTGGGGAATTTTCTTTGGCCTCACGTCGTTCTAAGGAAAAACATAGATAGTTAAATTGTGTATCTAGCTGCAAGAAAAATCGATGAATGTTGGCTTGTAATATAATACTTTTTCAGATCAACGGACCGAGTCTAAGAAGTGACAATTTTAATTTAATGATCGATTTTTTTCTTTCTTTCTTTCTTCTTATTTATACTTTTTATGATGTTTGTCTTGTGTTGCGAGAAAGTTCAACCCAATTCGTGTTAATTGGGTTCATGGTTCGGTTTGTTTGTACAAAAATCATTTGAAAACGAAAGAGCTGAACAGCGAACTTTTTTTTTGCATTTGAGGAATATATCGGCGGATTAATGTTTTTATGGGAACTCGACTGTTAGATTGGAATGTGAATTTATTATGAAATGGTAAAACAAAAGAGCTGAAAGTAGAACTTGGTTGTCATTTGTCAATAGCGGACAGTGCAGAATCCCTAAACCTTCTATGAGTTGGATGTGACCCTTCTGTTTTGCGAAAACAAACGCATTCTTCAGCTATCAAACACCATTCAGTTATATCATTTTGACGACGAATACTACGTTTCAGGGCTGAGAGTAATTAGTAGCTGTTTTACTTATTTTGCGATTTAATCGAATTTTTCCAAAGCGAAAAGTTGAAATAACATCATTTTGTCTGTTCAGTTTTTTTTTGTACTAATTTTATGAATAAAAAAAATGAAAACTGAAGAGACTCACTCTAGAAACCCGAAATCGTTCCGTGCCTACACTCAAACAAAAGAGCTGATGTACAAACGTCATTTTATTTTCCCTACGAAAAATATTTTTTTCCCCATTTTTAATTCTTGTCTTGCCTCAAATGCAATCTAGTTCTGTTCCTTATCGATCGATTTATAAAACAAGTTTATTCGACACTCAAGCAATTAAATATTACTGCAAACAAAAACTTTCATTTAATAATAATTAATTCCACTTTAGTGTGTAGAGTCTACCAGCTCAGCCCAAACTGCCCAAAGACTAATCATAACGACCAAGTTAGATGGTGTTTATTTTTATATCTCCACCGATTGTTGGGCAAGTTGGTGCTAGTGCTGGTTCGAACCATATTTGGTTAGGTTCTAGTATTGATTATTACTCGCTGTGATTCAACAAGTTGGCCAGCAGCGCAGCGCACGGATCGATGACGAAGTTGACTCTTTTGGTCATGATCGCACACAATCGGGCTTAATATTTTATCACTTGTTTATTGGTCCAAGTTCAATGATGACGATGATGATGGTGGTGGCGCAGCAGTGACGCGACACCTTGTGGCGGTGGCGTCTTAACCATATTGGGGAATGAAAACAAGCTTCACAGAGCTCTGGGACTTGGATTGGGATAGGAATTAGACTCTGATTGATATATTAATTTGCTGACATGTGTGGCGCCAAAATCTAACAATTTTTTGTATTGTCTTTTTTACTTGCAGTTTGTATCGGAACCAAGGCACGATTGTCGGTGCCATCGAATCGGGAGCATCATTATAGGAACTTGAGAGATCGCTACAACAATTGCACGTATGTGGATGGAAATCTAGAACTCACTTGGTTGCAGGATCCCAACTTTGATTTGAGTTTTCTCGAGAACATCCGCGAAGTCACGGGGTATATCCTCATAAGTCATGTGGACGTAAAGAATGTCGTTTTTCCAAGGTAAGGTCTAGCAACCCATAATAGTACCATTTCCAAGTTTGCTATAAATATTTTCTCCTCTATTCAGACTTCAAATTATCCGTGGACGAACATTGTTCAAATTGAACGTTCAAGATGAAGAATTTGCTCTGTTCGCAACCTACTCAAAAATGTACACGCTGGAGATGCCTCTGCTGCGGGATATTCTCGAGGGATCCGTCGGATTTTACAACAATTTCAACCTCTGTCACATAAAGACCATCAATTGGACTGAAATCATCTCGGGGCCGAAGGACATCTACAACTATGTCTACAATTTCACCCTGCCCGAGCGGGAATGTCCACGGTGCCATGAGTCCTGTCAAGATGGCTGCTGGGGTGAAGGACCAAAGAACTGTCAGAAATTCTCGAAAATCAATTGTTCGCCACAGTGTGCTCAGGGACGTTGTTTCGGTCCGCGACCGCGAGAGTGCTGCCACCTGTTTTGTGCTGGTGGCTGTACTGGTCCAACGCAGAAGGAGTGCATAGCCTGTAAGAATTTCTACGATGAGGGTATTTGCAAGGAGGAATGTCCACCCATGCAGAAGTACAATCCAACAAACTATCTGTGGGAATCAAATCCAGAGGGCAAGTATGCCTATGGAGCGACGTGTGTCAAAGACTGTCCCGAGCATCTGTTGAAGGACAGCGGCGCCTGTGTGCGTGTCTGCCCCTCAACCAAGATGGCCAAAAATGGTGAATGTGTGCCCTGTAATGGACCCTGTCCGAAAACCTGTCCGGGAAAAGAGATCCTCGATTCTGGAAACATTGATTCGTTCAAAGGTTGCACTGTGATCGAAGGATCAATTCGAATTCTCGAACAATCCTTCACGGGCTATCAATCGGTTCATAAGAATTATTCATTGGGACCTCGATACTTGTCCATGCACCCGAATCGTCTTGAGGTGTTCTCCACTGTCAAGGAGATCACAGGGTACTTGGACATTCAGGGCATGCATCCGGATTTTAAGAATTTGTCGTACTTCCGGAACCTCGAGGTCATCCATGGACGTCAGCTGATGGAGAACTATTTTGCCTCGCTGTCGATTGTGGTCTCGTCACTGGAAAGTTTGGAGCTGAGAAATCTCAAACGCATTAATTCGGGGGCTGTTGTGATTCAGCAGAATGATAGGATGTGTTTTGTGAACGGCATCGCTTGGGGAAAGATCCTGAAGTCCTTGGACCATGGAATTGTGATAGCAAAGAATCGAAATGACTCTGATTGTGGTAAGTCTACATTTTTAACGTTTTCATTCATTCCGAGAACTAAATTTTGGTTTTCTGTTTCTTAGAAAAAGACAAAATGGTGTGTTCGGACCAATGCAACAATGCTGGATGTTGGGGAGCTGGATCTGACCAATGTTTGGAGTGCAAGAATTTCGCATTCAATGGAACTTGTATTGCAGATTGCAAAAATATTACAAAGTAAGTTTGTGGAGACTTTCGAAGATCCAATTTCTGACGCAGGTTTTGCTTTATTTTCTAGTGCTTACCAGTTCGATGCCAAAACTTGCAAGGAATGTCATCCGGAATGTCGGACATGCTCCGGACCAGGCGCTGATCACTGCGATGAGTGCGTGCATGTTCGAGACGAACACAGGTGTGTCACTGTTTGTCCAGACAATAAATACTCTGATCTGGGGATCTGCAGGGAATGCCACGAGACCTGCGAAGGCTGCTTTGGCCCTAAGAACACAATTGGTCCGGGTGGTTGTAAGACATGCGATGTGGCAATCATAAACAGCGACGCGACTGTGGATCGCTGCTTGAAGAAGAACGAAGAATGTCCAGCGGGCTACTATCGCGAGTTTGTGAACCCCCAGGAACAGGGCAGTTTAAAGCCCCTAGCTGGTAAAGCAATTTGTCGAAAATGCCATCCCCGCTGTGAGCTCTGCACCGGATATGGTTTCCATGTACAGGTCTGCTCCAAGTGTGCTGGATACCAACGTGGCGAACAGTGCGAAGACGAATGCCCGCCAGACTATTTTGCCGATGAAGCTA
Organism: Sphaerophoria taeniata; assembly: GCA_943590905.1. Classification (NCBI taxonomy): domain Eukaryota; kingdom Metazoa; phylum Arthropoda; class Insecta; order Diptera; family Syrphidae; genus Sphaerophoria; species Sphaerophoria taeniata. The sequence continues at coordinate 15,364,160 of OX016540.1, read as the reverse complement.
CACGAGAATGTATCCAGTGTGATCCGGAATGCAAGGGCTGCACAGGTCCCGGTTCGGAGAACTGTCAAGCCTGTGTCAATTTCAAGGTTTTCAATGATGGCGAACCAAATGACAACTCGACCTCATTCAACTGCACGAAAAAATGTCCCGAAGACTTTGTACACATTGTCTACACATCGTTCAATGTCGGCACTTATTGCTCCGCCACTCCCCCTCAGAGGCCGATAATGCTCGATGCTGGACATGATAACTACGTCGTGACACTCATAGCATTCGGAACTCTGATAATGCTACTTTGCACATTGAGTGTCATTACTTATGTGTGCCGTCAGAAGACCAAAGCCAACAAAGAAACCGTTAAAATGACCATGGTTCTCTCTGGCTGCGAGGACTCCGAGCCTCTGAGACCCACAAATATTGGTGCAAATTTGTCAAAATTGCGTATTGTCAAGGAGGCTGAACTTCGTAAAGGTGGAGTTCTGGGAATGGGTGCTTTTGGCCGAGTGTTCAAGGGTGTTTGGGTGCCAGAGGGAGAGAATGTCAAGATTCCAGTTGCTATCAAGGAACTGCTGAAATCGTCGGGCGCTGAATCGAGTGAGGAATTCTTGAGGGAAGCCTATATTATGGCTTCGGTAGAGCATCCGAATCTGTTGAAGCTGCTCGCTGTTTGCATGACGTCACAAATGATGCTGATCACCCAGCTAATGCCACTTGGATGCCTGCTGGACTACGTAAGGAACAACAAGGACAAAATCGGCTCGAAGGCCCTTCTCAACTGGTCAACTCAAATCGCTAAGGGTATGTCGTATCTTGAGGAGAAACGCCTAGTCCATCGGGACTTGGCAGCTAGAAACGTCCTCGTTCAGACTCCGTCTTGTGTAAAAATCACCGATTTCGGTTTGGCTAAGCTTCTTACGGGAGATTCAAATGAGTACAAAGCAGCCGGAGGCAAGATGCCAATCAAATGGCTTGCCCTTGAATGCATCCGCCATCGAGTCTTCACCAGCAAGTCTGATGTTTGGGCGTTCGGAGTGACCATCTGGGAACTGCTGACATTCGGTCAGCGGCCTCATGAGAATATTCCTGCCAAAGATATACCCGACCTCATTGAAGTGGGTCTGAAATTGGAACAGCCAGAGATCTGTTCGCTGGACATTTACTGTACATTGTTGTCGTGTTGGCATTTGGACGCCGAAATGCGACCATCATTCAAGCAACTGGTGAATGTGTTCGCTGAGTTTGCCCGCGATCCTGGCCGGTATTTGGTCATTGCCGGAGACAAATTCACCCGCCTACCATCATACACCAGTCAGGATGAGAAGGATCTCATTCGTAAGCTGGCGCCGACTTTCGAGGGCCCTGAGCCCATTGTCGAAGCCGAAGACTATCTTCAACCCAAAGCTGCCAGACCGGGACCCAGCAATGGAGCATCCGATGAGCTACCTACAAAGCTCAATCGCTACTGCAAGGATCCCATGAATAAATCGTCATCGGGTGGAGACGATGAAACCGATTCCAATGCCCGAGAAGTCGGTGTGGGGAATCTCCGACTGGACTTGCCCGTCGATGAGGATGACTACTTGATGCCCACTTGTCAGTCGTCGGGTTCGAATCCGCTTGGCACAGGGCCCGGTGGGTATATGGACCTTATCGGTGTTGTACCGGCCAGTGTCGACAATCCGGAATATTTGATGAACGGCCAAACGCTAAGTAGTAGCGATGCGCCAATTCCTACACAAACAATCGGTATCCCAGTGGTTATGATGCCGAATGGCACCAGTAATGGTGGCATCATCGAAGGTGAACAAACCAGTTCCGATCACGAATACTACAATGACACACAGAGGGAGCTACAGCCATTGCATCGAAGCGAGACAAGGGTGTGATGTGATTTCGCTCAAATTTCCGAGTCATAGTTTCTTTCACAAAACAACAATCAAAAACATACTTGCCACACGTGTTGTGTAGTTGTCAAACAAACAAACAAAAACAAAGGCTTACATTGTACATTTTAGCTCTTAAAAAAAACCGTTAGGCTCTATTTATATACAAATATTTTATCGTTAAGGATTGTTGTAAGTGTTTCAATTTAATTTAATATCAAAAGTGCCTTCTCTCTGTCAATTTGTACATTAGACAAACAAAAACAACAACAACAACAAACTTTTAACTTAAGAACACCTACTTACAGTTAGTTTTAAAAATAGAATCACTTTTCTCACTCGAATCACGCACAAAATTAATTTTTTATGTATTTAAATTTAAAAACTGATAAATAAGTCTCCAAATAGTTGTTTAAGGTAAACTGTGATAAATGTAATTTTAAGCTTAAAACAAAACAAAACAAAAAAATGAAACAAAAAAATCGCCTTATACCATTATGCTTAATTTTAAGAAAAATAAAACAACTGACAGCCCAGAGAATATAAATTATATAAAATATAGTTTTTCTTTAACCTAAAAAATTAAAATAAAAGATGGCGTTCTTTTTTATTTGAAAAATAAAATTTGTAATGCCTTAAAACACTTTAATCGATAAACGACAATCAAATTAATTTTTTTCTAGTTGATGATAAAGTTATTTGAATTCCTTTGGAGAGTGGAGAGATTTTTAATTGACAATAGTCTGCGATCGACCTTCTTCTCTATAATGGAACTGTTTATTTCTTTAGACTCTTGTATGCTTAGTGTGTGTGCCATTATTGCCTTCCTGTTTTTTTCCATATTCATAAATCAATAAAAGAAAGAAAAAATATTAATAAATTATTTATTGGCACAAAATCAAAATATTTATTAAGTTAACAAAAGTGTATAAAAAATGAAGCATTACAGTAAAACAAACGGAAGAAATAATGTAAATTATTTTATTTTTGTAAACAAAAGTATAAAAAAAAAAAACACAACATGTAAATGTATTTTATGAATTTGAATATTTATAAATTGTTTTGAAATTTATGTAAAATAAAAAAACAACAAGCAAATTTATAAGAATAATTTACACTGTTTAAAATTTAATACAAAAAATTAAGTAATTGTTTTCAAATATTTATATAGCAATGTAAATTTTAAAATTTAAAAACAAAAAATCGATTTTTTTTATAAAATAAACAATATTAATAAAATTAATTGTGTTTTTTTATTTTCAATATTTAACTATTGAAAATTATTTCTTGTATATTTTATCTGAGTCTAGTTCTTCTTCTTCTTAAGAATTTTTATATCGATTCATTTCTGCACAGCATTGTTGACAACTTAACCTCTAAAAGGTGGATGATTTATCTCACCGAACAGTGGAACGAATATTTACATCGTTTTGGAGCAAGTAAGATTGTTGCACTTCTTGTAAGAGTGTATAGTATATACTTGTTTAAATATTGTTCTGATCTTTATAAAAAACATAAATTTGTTTTATATGAAAATATATATTTTGAGATTCATTCATTCAATGAAAATCGAAGAATAAAGATCAATTGAAATTTCTAATTGATTGTTTTCTTTGAAGGACATCCTTACAACTTCAGAAGTGGGATATTTACGAAAATTTTGAAAAATATTTTAAGAAATTTTATAATGAATAAGCCCAAAATTCAAATCTGGCTCAAGGAGAAAAACGTTGATTTTTCACCAACAGCGACGCTATTACGGAAGCTGTATAATGAAAAAATCCATGAGCTAAATCTCTAAAATAGTAATTCTGTTAATGATGAAAATTCCGAAAATGCTGTAATTAATGAAGAAGATGAATTAGTCATTCAGGAAGAAATTCAAAACAATGACCCAGTTTCCAAAAACACTTCAATAACTGGGCTTGCGTCTTTGGTATAAGAAGGAGCTGAAATTGAGGCACAACTTAGAATTATGGAAAAACGATGCCGTTTGAAAGAATTGCAACAAGAACTGAATTTCACTCCAAATGTTTTGTCTAACCCGAAATTCGAAGATATTCAACATTATATTGTTCCGTTTGCTGGTGATGAAGCGTATGATGCCCGTAAGTGGCTAGAAAATTTCGAAAGAGCTTGTGATTCAGTAGATGGGGACGATATTTATCGACTTAAGTCAATTCGACGTTTAATGAAAACGGATTCCGCTGCTGAGCTTTTTCTTCGTGTGGATAGTTCTACAAATTATCTCCAATTCCGTAACAATTTCTTGTCGAATTTTCGTCATGCGTATAGTGTTTCGGAAGTGATCGATGAATTACGCAAAACCACTCTCCGTTCATCGAAACTCTCTGTAATGGGGTATATTCTCAAAATGCAAGAGTTGGCAGCGCGAACAAATATTGATGAGCAAGTCATTCAATTTATAATAGAGGGATTTCAAGGCAATTCTGTGAATATTGCTATGTTGTATCCGGCTTCTAGTTTATAACATCTCAAACAACTTTCACGTCGCTATAGCCAATTACGTAGGCAGCAAGAATCAAATGAAACAATTAGGACCTCGTTTACAACTAATATAAAATCATCAGTTTCAAATCCAAACTTTGATACTTCAAGAATACTATGTTACAATTGCTCAAATGTTGGTAATTTTGCAAGTTCATGTAAACATCCTAAACGAGAAAAAAGTTCACACTTTCAATGTGGTTCAAAGGAACATATTTTTAAAAAACTGCACAAGAAAACTTACTAAACGAGTGGCTTTAGTAGATGAATTCCAGGTCAAGAACAGCGAAAGTACAAATAGAAGAAACGCTAACAAACTAATTTCCGAGATAAATGATGTAAGTGTTACCTTTTTGATTAATGTTTTGTGATGCTTAATTTACTCAGGCTGGGGTATACTCGCCGGAGTCCAGGGTCTGTCTGAGGAAAGCACGAAAACTCAGAATAATAGAAAACACCAAACTCTCTCCAATTAGATCTTAACTCTTTTATTGCAACAATTCGACTTAAACTATAGTGTACATATGAATTCTTATATATATACTCTTACAATTTATTATGCTTATGAATAGGCTAGTGCCACGGCCTCAAAGGGAGGGGGACTCTCGGAGGGAGAAAAAAGTAACCTATCGCCACAGCCTCGAAGTGAGGGGGATTCTCAGAAGGAGGTAATTGCCACGGCCTCAAAATGAGGGGGATTCTCAGAAGGAGGTAATTGCCCCGGCCTCGAAGTGAGGGGGATTCTCGGAAGGAGGGAAAATCTATTCTATAGCCACGGTCTCGAAGTGAGGGGGATTCTCGGAAGGAGGGAAACTAAATTCAATACAACCTCGAACAATATTTAATATCCAAAAATAAGACAATGCTAATTGCCCTATGCACCATCAACTGTTGCTATTCAACTATCAGCGGTGGGAGAACAAACCAAAATGTTTCTCGAATTACATGCTAATCTAAGCTTCTACTTAACAACTATTAGGTAAAAACTAGATGTGAATTGTATAATTACAGAATTACAAGTGCACAAGAAAATACATGATAGGTAGTCTATGATGATATTTGTGATTCTTAGTCCGGGTGGTAAGGCTGCTGATGATTTTATAGTCCGGGCGGTGCGGTTGATTATTTTTATAATAGTCCGGGTGCACGGAGTTGTATTTTTCCAAGGTTGTTCTTTGTGTAGTCCGGGCGGTCGGTTGATTATTTTTATAATAGTTCGGGCGGTACGGTTGATTATTTCTTATAGTAGTCCGGGTTGGTCGGCGTTTAAGGCGTAAAGTGTGACGCTTCGTTATAGTTTCTATGCATATATGTAATATGTACTTTTGTTTCACTATTTGATTCTGGTAGTCCGATTACCTTAATGAAAAAGTCCGCTGTTCCAACAAATTTAATTAACCGATGGACTCAATATGCTGGTTATAAAGTATTAGGAAATTTAAAATTATGTACTTTTGGAAAAATTAAAATTAAATTTTTTTTTCTCAATTTGATTTACCCAATTGATATCTTTGATGTTCATGATTCCGTTATTCCATATCCACTTTTGTTCGGTCGGGACTTTTTAAATGTTTTTAATATTAAATTTATGATAATTGATTTAACTTTTAACCAAATTACCAAAACAATTGTTGACATTTTAGATGATTCGAATAAAAATAAAATTAAAATATCAAATAAAGTATTGCATTCTGTGTATAGTTCCATAGAAAATCAGAATTCAGCCTTCTTAACTACTTGTGATTTATGTCAATTTTCGAACGTTACTACACCTAAAGCTAGTACATTATTAGGTTTTTATCATTTTGTTCCAGACATTTTTGCAATTGAAGAAGATGCAATGTTTTCTGAATCTATTGATATCAATATTAATATTGAAAAATTGCATCATCAAAACATTCAGAAAATATTTGAGACTGACTATTCAGACCTTTCAAATATTCCAACCGCTAATGAAAAGAAATATGAAATGAAAATTCACTTGACTTCCGACATTCCAATTATAGTTCGGCACCTCGAAGACTTTCTTATGAAGATCGGCGTATTGCAAGGGAAATGGTTAGCGACCTATTAAAAAACAAACAAATACGACCTAGTAATTCTCCATATATGCATTCCCAATAGTTCTAGTTTCTAAAAAATGTGGCGAGAAACTAATTTGAGTTTGGTTCATACACTCCGCTTCAACTGAATAAGCACACATTTTTCAAAAGTTTGCTGTCCATTTTTTCCTCACTTTGAACGTTAATGCATCATTTGAGGATGGTAACCAATAGCTTATGATGTTAAGAAAACAAATCAAAAAGAATAATTTAAAAAGGACCACTAGTTTATCCCTGGCTCTCATGCAAAGCTTTCCAGATTGAAAAACTCAGTTTTTTTTTGCGTCAACTGAATAAGCACACGATCTTTCACTCTCATTATCTTCATTGGTTCTTAGGCCCGGTGCACACACGCGATTTTTACCGAGGCGATATCGCTGCGATATCGCAACATTTTCAGTGCACACTTGCGACATTTACCGCAGGTTTCAATTTTTACTTCGAGTTTGTATTTAAATAACGGAGGTTTACAAAAAAAAATGTTTTCGCGTACCTCGTGCATAAAAATTATGTTCTTAATAAAAAGAAACGACGTCACTGACGTCAATGGCTAACAAAAGGACTATTTTATTTCGTTTCAAAATAAAAGACAAAATCCTGGACATTTTTTTAACAATTTTCGAATGAGTGTAAGATCTTTTGATGAGTTGGCGGTCAAAGTTTCACCAAAAATCAAAATCAAAATCAAATAAAAAGAAACCAGCATCAAAATCATTCATTTTTTCCCATTCAATTTGATCAAAACTCGCGGTAAAAATCGCATGTGTGCACTGCACAATAGAAAACAATGTAAAACAAGACACAAATGCGATTTTTGTCGCCGCGATATCGCTGCGATATCGCAGAAACTTTTGCGACATTTTACCGCAGAAATATCGCAGAAGTGTCGCTGCGATATCGCAAGTGTGTGTGCACCACTCCATTTGATTGTGAGTACTTTATGTCGTAAAAGCGATATCGCAGCGATATCGCCGCGGTAAAAATCGCGTGTGTGCACCGGGCCTTAGAGTTTTAAGTTAATTGGTATACCAAATCAAAAGTTGAAGTGTTCTTAGTGACATTTAGCCGTTTAATTAAAATTAACAAAAAAATGGTTAGATCAGAAGCTTTAACAGTTTCGGAAGAGCTTAGATTGATTCGTTAAAAGAATAAAGGCTGACCGAGCGTGCTATAGCTACCAACATTGATCGGAGTCTTAGTGTTGTCAATTCGTACCTCAGAAAAAAAAGTTTGTACGAGAAAAACATGAAAGGTGGTAAAAAAACGGCACATTCGAAGTTGATCGACGAGCAATTTTGAGATGTGCTTCCAGTTCATGTGCCTCCGTGGTAAAAATTAAACAAAAAGTTGGTTTAACTGCAGTTGTTTCAACAGTCCACAGAGTACCAAATAGCGCAGATCATTTAAATCGATTGCAACTCCAAAAGAAACCACCACTAAACCAGCAACGAAAAGATATTCGTTTAAGATTTTCTAGACTTGATGTGAGTTGGAAAAATGTGTGGCACAACGCGGTTTTTTTGGATGAGACATGAGAAGAGTTTCAATTTTGATGTCCCTGATGGTTTTAATTATTACTTTTACGATTTGAGAAAAGAAGAACGATTTTTAGCGCGGCATCATGGTGGAGAAGGTGGAGTTATGATATGTGGAGCAGTTAGCTACTTTGGGACTATTGAGCTTGAGTTTTAAACGTTAAAAACGACTGGAGTTACCTACAACAGAATATTGGAAAGAAAGTTTCCTTCATTTTCGGATATTTTTGGACCCTGTAAATGGATTTTCCAATATGACAACGACCCCATCCAAACGTCCCGCACTGCCAAAAGTGCTATACAGGACCAGAATGTTAAATTGCTTCAATGCAGTGCTGTCGTTTCAAAAATGTAATGGGGAGTATTTTTGAATTATTTTGAGGAGTATTTTCTATATTTGGGTAGTATAATTTTTTAACTATAGGAACTTAGCCCGATAAATCACCTCCGGAAAAAATATCACTTATAATGGATTTTGCAGATCGTTTTTAAGTTTCAAAAATGATGTGGTTGAAGTTTATTAGCAAACGATAGTTTCTTATAAATTTTTGGAAGTTCTAAAACCCAAATTGTGTGTTTGTCGGATAGGAGGAGCCTTTTATTCAATCGAAGTTGATATCAACTTGATGATTTTATCCTTAAATTTCGATTTAAGTTGTCTTCATTGGAGGCTGACACTCTCAAATTATTGTTCTCAACTGCCAAAAAAACTAAATTAGATCATTAAACATACGTACAATTTTCTGTCAGATATTGTGTATTTTCTGCATTTAGTAAAACACTTTTTTTTAATTAAACAAATATTAAAGCCTAAGGGTATCATCATAAAGCGAAGAGATAACGAAGACTTGGGCTTTGAAAGTATGAATAGAGTAAGGAAAAAATGTTTTAAAATCTAACTGACTAGTGACTATGCACTATCTCTATGCACACAATAATTATGTATTGCGTTCATTTTGGCGGGTCTTCGAACACAAAAGTAGTTTCCTGTATCGTCATTTTGGCCTGGTACTTCCTAGAGAACATTTTTGCCGGAGGAGGCTGTTATGTCATTATGAAGAGCTATCTGTCGTCTTTTTTCTTCTTGATTCTGAATTTCATCGCGTAGCTGCTTTCACCGTCTTCAAAAGCAAAAAAAATCATGTTTTTAACATAACTACTCCAAATTGTTATGAGTTTCCCAGTGCCTACTACTTTCAAATTTAAAACTCTGAATTAAACGTTTCGTAAGTAAAGAAAAACAATCTTCAGCTTGACTTTAAAATTCAACTCTTGAGTTTGTCAACTGCAAAGGTTCACAAGTTGAAATAAGTGAAGAAAACGGCTCCAAATCAATTGTTTTTGCCTATAATTCTTTTTCGCCAGTTTCCCACTTTTCTGACGAATTGATATTTAAAAGTTCCCCAAGTTGTCCCTTAATTATAAATTTAACAACGGAACTGCACAGAAAATAGCACTTCAGACAAAGGTCTTGTGATTAAAAAGGTTAGGTTTTCTTACTGTTCTATTTATAGTAATTCCTCCAGTTGAATTTTATTTATTTCATTACAAAATGTTTAATCTAGTTTTCAACTTTTACTTTTCTGTTAATGCTTATAATTTCGTTTCTGGATCTTCAGTGTAGGTTGTAGTGATCCAAAATCATTAACGTGCCTACAAATACCTACAGACTTAAGTGATCCTGATCCTGATCTTGATCCATAAAAGCGTGTTTAAAAAATGCAGGCTCATTTTTTCAACATTTTCGAGTAATTAAAGTGTGGAATTAGGTGTGTAGTTTAAGGAACCTTAAAATTTACGTTAAAATGTTTGGCAATTTTCGTAAATTGGTTACTTTGACTTAAATTTAGGCCAACTATCTCATTGATTGAACATAAATGAGCTTAGAAATGTGAGAATTTTGATTTTCGATTCTTGTTTTATCTCATACTACATGGAATATAGGTAGATTTTGTTCACTTAGTTTGGGGAGTATATTTCGTCTAAGGGTAGTAGAGTAGCATTTGACTCTCGAAAGGAGTAAAATACTACTATAGTAGCAAAAACGACAGCAGTGCTTCAATGGTCGCCCTATTTACCTGACCTGAACCTTATGGAAAATGAATGGGGATGGCTGGTACGTAAAGATTATGAGTCAGGCCGTCAATTTGAGGACAGAGAATCGCTTATTCCAGCCATTAAGTTACCATGGAGAGAAATTTCGCTGGACTACTTAAAGAGTTTATACGATTCCATGCCAGTCCGAATTTATGAAGTAATCAAAAATAAAGGTGGTAGTACCCAATACTAGAAATAACCAATAAAAAAAATACTTAATGAAAATCTTGTTCATTTCTTTCTGTTAGATTTTATTTGCATTTTTAAAAGTTGTGCTTATTCAGTTGACGCAAAAAAAAACTGATTTTTTCAATCTGGAAAGCTTTGCATGAGAGCCAGGGAAAAACTAGTGGTCCTTTTTAAATTATTCTTTTTGATTTGTTTTCTTAACATCATAAGCTATCGGTTACCATCATCAAATGATGCATTAACGTTCAAAGTGAGGAAAAAATGGACAGCAAACTTTTGAAAAATGTGTGCTTATTCAGTTGAAGCGGAGTGTATTTACTCGAAAATAATGTTGAAAATGTGAAAATAGCTTCATCTTCACCTCAAGCTAATGGCCAGGTTGAGCGTGTCAATCGTATTCTAAAGTCTTTGTTAGCTAAAATAACTGAACCAATTTAACATTCTGATTGGTCAAAGCTTTCGATAAGAGTTGAATACGCTCTTAATAACTCTATTCATTTGACTACTGGTTTTACTCCTAGTCAATTATTATATGGTGTGAGCCAACGAGGATGTGACGTTGACACTTTGGCAGAATACTTAGACGATAAACGAAATTTACCCTCTGGATATGACTTAAAAGCATATCGAACGAAGGCTTCCGATAACATTGAACTGCAACAACGCAAAATTTCTGAACATCACTCAAATATACACAAGCCACACGTACAATTTTCAAAAGGCGACTTTGTTATGATTCGGAATGTTGATACTACAGCTGGTTTCCCCAAAAAATTCATTCCTAAATTTCGTGGTCCATACAAAGTGCATAAAGTACTTCCAAATGATCGATACGTAATAAGAGATATTGAAAATTGTCAGTTAACTCAAATTCCTTATGATGGCATAATTGAGGCCTCACGTATACTTTCGTGGGTTGATTGGCGGGATTCTCATGACTTAAATTCTAATTCAGAAAGGTAATATATTAAGTTTAATTCACAATTTAAAAATTAATTCAAATTAATTTAATTGCTTTATGTCGAAATTCGAGTCGATCAAAGTGTTCAGGATGGCCGAGTTGTAAGAGTAGTATATACTTGTTATGAACTTACTTTGTTTAAATATTGTTCTGATCTTTAAAAAAAAACATAAATTTGTTTTATATGAAAACTAGCTGACCCCGCGAACTTCGTCTCACCGCCCTTCAGAGCAACTCCAGAATAAGTATGTATAATTAACACAGATATTGTGATAATGTGATTTGATTGAATCCAATTAAAATAGAGAACTAATGCCCGATTTCATGAACAACTTTTAAACACTAAACAGGCTTTTATACCGTAAAATGAGATTTTTTGGTTTCACCAAGCGTTTAGACACTTTTTAAAACTAAATGCCCATTTTTAACTTATTAAATTTTAAAAGTGTCATTGAATATTTTTAAAAGTGAATATAACGCTTTCTCATTTTTTCTCACATAATTTTCATGAGGATGTCAATTTTGACAAAAAATTTCCCTAAAATTTCCCATTTCAAGTTGGTGAAACTCAAAAGTTTTAAGGGTCTGATAAAATTTAAAAAGATTTTTGCTAAAAGTACTTTCAGTGTTTGTTTATGAAATTGGGTATAAATGTCTGAATTTTTCAAAGCTTTACAACTAACTTTCTACTTTCATTAAACATGCAGTAAAATGCAAATTTCATTGTGAAATTCAACAAATTTTATGAAAATTGAAGCTCAAGTTAAGTTCTACTCGCCTAGTGACAAAAGTCTTGTTCTGAGATCGATCGGCAACTCCAACTTCAGAACAACAACAAAAACACAGATTTGACTTCGTGAAATTGGAATGAACATTACTGGTGTGGACGTCAACAAAATTTCTTCAATTAACATTATCAATCCCTTACATTGTGAAATCGCTCTCTTCTTCAACATGCACTCAAACTAAAGCGTGAGAAAATTCACAGCTGTCGTTGGAGAAAGCAATCCGTGACTCTGGAACATCTATCAGGTGGACTATCGCGTCAGAAGAACAAATATTGGTGGAAGAGCATGAATTAGCTTCGGTCAGTGATACTAGCCGATAACAATAAGGAGGAAGAAATACGGGGGCGGCTGCTCTAGTCCAACAGAACCTACCGCGAAGAAGACTTGATGGTGGGCTAGACACCTAGCTAGACAAACTGGCCCGGAAAGTCCTTTGCAGTACAATTAATAGTAGGAGGTAGCGCGGAAGATCAAATTTTCGCTTAAAGGATGGCGTAGAGCCCAAAGCCTGAATGGCGTCGGGATACATACTTACTTGCCCAGAACTTGGAGGCCCAGACCAGATCCTGGTTGGGGCGCAGACGAAGGGGGAAACTTAACTCACCAGGCCGACAATGATGATGATGATAAAACCATCAGCAACTTTTTGATTACTCTTTTGTTTCGCCTTCATCAGAATAAATTTTCAATACAAAAATCTAGATTTGACAAATATAATTTTTAATAATTTGATATTGATCAGATTTGTTTTTTTTTTTTGTAGTGAAAAAATATGTTTTTTTAACATTGGCACCGTTTTTCATTTCATTGCATTTGAAAAATATAGATATTATTATTTCTAAACCTTCTACCCTAATACCTTTTGCATGTAGAGAAAAAATTAGGAAAATCGGTCAACCAGTGTTCCCGGTTAGCTCACGAACACAAAAATTAAGCTGTTATATAGATATAATATTTCAAGATTCATTCATTCAATGAAAATCGAAGCATAAAGATCAATTGAAATTTCTTATTGATTGTTTTCTTTGAAGGACATCCTTACACACTTAATATTTCAAAGGCATTTGATAGAGTCTGGCATCTTGCTCTCTTATCGAAAATGCGTGCTTTCGGTATCGACGAATCGCTCCTTCGTTGGATTAGAAAATTTTCTTTCGAACCGTTCAATACAAGTTGTACTGGACGGATTCAAGTCTGAAACCCACAAAATAGATGCTGGTGTGCTACAGGACTCCGTTTTGTCTCCGATCCTCTTTCTCATTTTCATTAATGATCTCTTGTCTCTAACTTCTAATCCAAAAAAATTGTTTTGCTGACGATAGTTATTCGTCAGAAGTTGGTAACAAAATGGATGCCTTCCAACACAAAACGACCAAGAGGACGACCAAAGCGAAGATGGACCGATGATCTTAGACAATTCAATCAACATTGGTACAGCGACGCGAAAAATAGAGATGTATGGGCAGCTTTGGGGGAGGCTTATGCTGGAACCTAAAAATCTTTTATTAATTAATAATTAACATTTTTATCTATATATGTATAAACTATGATCTTAACTATAATTGTTGAATTTTAAAAATTGTTAAAAATTGTAAAGCACTTATCTTGACAGAAATGCTACTATTCATGAATGTTAATAATTAATTTAAACTAACTGTTATGTTGTATTTAAAACTATTGGCAAATAAAGCTTTTAATAATAATAATAAAAAGTTATTCGTTCCCAGACTCATATCCCTCCTCTTCGGATGTGGAACTGTAGCATTGTACAATGAACTAAAAAACCACGTATAGTTTAATGCTTCAAAAACTCAATACTGGCTTGTATCGTTAAAGCGAGATGTACCCCCCTTACCACTGTCCATGAGTGGGACTTGCATCAATGAGACCGAACCTCTCGAGATTCTCGGTATGTGCATCACTGACCACCTCTTGTGGAATGATCACATATGCGATGTCGCCAAAAACTCCCCCGTCTGATCTGGCTATTATCTATAAGCTTGAGTACAACTCTCATCTCTGGGCTGGTGCTTAAGCTACCTATTTAAGCCTCTTGGATGGTTTTCAAAAAAGAGCCCCACGAACGATCGGTGATAGTGACATCACTGCGTCTTTCCATTCGTTAGATGACCATCGTAACGTTTCATGTCTCTCTCTATTCTATCGTTACTTCTACGGTAAGTGCTCTAGAGAAATGGGTTATCCGGCTCATAATCCATGAAGGATGTCAGCCTGAGATACTGCAGCCTTCCATCGTGAACTCTCCAGTCGCCGCAACCAAGCGCTCTGGCATCCGCAGTCACTTGGTCCTTGTACCGTAGGTTCGGTCTTCCTTGTCGTCTCGAACCTGGGGGCTGGGATGAGAAGACTCTCTTGGCTGTAGCGTTGTTGTCCATTCGCTCGATGTGGCCGAGCCAATGTAGTCGTCTTTTAGAGAAATAGCCAGTTGCATTCCTCCCCTCAAACAATTCGCCCGTAATACTCGCGCTTCTAGGAATGCCCATCAAATTACCCTCGAGCCCAACTTCGGACGTACTCTCAAGTATAGAGAATCATTCTTTAGCCGCACTACGCGAATGAGGAACTCTCTTCCACACTCTGTGTTTCCCAATCATTACAATGTTCAAACATTTAAAACCAATGTACACCGACATTTTTGCTTTTTAAGATGAGTGGAATAGAATTTTGGTTTAGCGATAGTGACACATATAGTGAAAACGACCAAGAAAATTTAGAGATGGCCAGATTTTAGAGTTTTTCTTTTTTTATTTCCAAAAGGTCTTGCTTTAATTTAAGTTTGACCTGTCTGTCATTGGATTTTTGCTTGATTGCATTCTTATACTGCGAAAGCTTTTCTCTCTTAGATCCAACAGTTCCTTGCTTGTATCTTTTTGCAAGTATTAAGATTTTTCCAACAACGCCAGTCTTTCTGTTTTTGAAGAACATTGCTGCTTATTTGTTTTTCGATTTGTTCTTGTTGCACTGCTAGTGGAAGGTTGTGTTCCTTCGTTTGAATTTCCAATAAAGCTTATTAATGCTTCGGTCAGTGATCACTTATAACAAGATTGGAAACCTTGCTGTCAAAGTGACATTTGCCTACAAGCTGAGGGACGTGTAATACAAACTTAAGGGGCCAGGTTAGCTATAAGAGTATGCGAGTTTTTGTAATAAAGATACAGTTGCCTACATAATAAAAAGCAAGTGAGCTGCAAGAGTATGTGTGCATGAAAAAAATAACTTTTGCGGTATTTGGAGGGCAAAACGTAGGTAGCTTTCCAATCTTGTTATAAAGTGATCACTGGCTTCGGTATTTATAGGAAGCTCTGTCAGATTTTCTTGCGTCGGCGCATCAATTTCGACTCCCAGTGGGTCCACGACGATGGTCTCGATATCCAACATTTTCACTACTGCTTCCTCTAATGAAATGAAACTTTGCAGTTTGTTCGGTCCAACACCAATGGCTTTTTGTTCAGCCTTATTTTGGGACAATTTCTTTTTGACATTAAATTTAATGTCTATTCAAACCATCAGCTACTTCTCCCATATTCTTATTGGAGGACCTTGGCCATTAATCTCCGCAGGGCGAACATTTCCCACCTTGGCCGAGCCTGGGATTTCCCACAGATACACTTTGCGATGTCAAGCTTTGCCTCCATCTGCCGCACCACAAATTTCAAGTTGCTTTTTATTTGTTATTGATTTTGTTTTGCAAAGAACGAAAATTTCATTGTTTTTATTGTGAAAAATTAAAAAAAAAATGTAAAAAAAATTTAGGTACATTTTGCTCGGAACTACACAAGTTTAACCAGTTTCCACACGAATCGATCAGAAAATTGCGATCGAAGACAATCAACCGAGTAATCGAAGACTTTCGATTACAATCGACACTCGCAATATAAAATAATGTAATCGACAATCTATAATACAAAAAAGTCGATCATCGATCAGAAAATCGACACTCACAATCCTGTGGCCTTTGTTAAGCCTGGCTTAATAAGGGTATAAAAAATCCCTTGAGTGGCTGTAAATAATAAAAAAAAAATCTTACTTCAATACAACTTGACATGAAGTCAAACAAGAATTGATCCAGAAGTCATTATTGTCTGTCGATCTCTGTGCTGTCATCTGCCAGTCTATTCTGTGGCAGAGGTCTATTAATTTCACTGCTTACAACGATTTTTTTAATGTCCAAAACGCTCTTTAGAACCTTTCATAAATTGTTCAACACATAAATAAAAAATGTCACAAAGTTAGGTATGGGCACCATTTGAAAATAAAAATATTTTTTCGAATTAGAATTCGAACATCTGAGTCATCAACCATTTAAGATAATGGTTTGTGTAACAGATACACACGGGCCCAGACACAGTTTTGTTTTAGTAAGGACATACACCCTCTCCAAAAAAAAAAACAGTGGAGATAATAAGAAAGTGACACTTTTCTAAAATATTATGTGCTTAGGGTTTCCTTCTTTCTTTTCTCATATGTTTTCGGAAGCAGTTTTCTATTTTGTATCGGAGCAGAGCCTGAAATGTCAGATTCAAAATTGAGTTTTTTTTTTTTCTGTTCAGAAGGTGCCGGGTATTAAACTTGTATTTGTTTATTTGTTCAAGTGTGTCAGGGTTTAGAGCGCAACCTAAAAATTTAGATGACAAAGCATTTTGAGTAACACGGCTGAACAAAAAAACGTCAAGCGTGTGAGATGCGAGAAAATGAATAGAAATGCTCAGAACTCTCAAAATGTCCAAGTTGCAAGAAGATTAATTTTGTGACAAGAAATACCTAGTCGAAGGCACACAAAAACCAATTGCCTACATGGAATACCATCGAAGAACGATGTAGGATACTGGACACTGATGGTGATGGCGATTGCAAATCGTTCCCATTTTCACTTGTTCAATCTCCTCTTCATTGGAAATTATTTGCATTTTTATGCAAATTTTTGTTCATCAAAATGTATGCAGCAGCAGACGGACGAAATAATTCCATAACACTAACCCCACCTCCATCTTTAACAGCTGCTAAGCTGGTAGTCACTTCCTTTTTGTGTAGGGTAAAATGTTTGCTAGCTAAAACAATGCGCTTTAGTACTATGCCAATGTCCAATTGTGACGTGACTCAATCAAGATTTTTGGCGCAACCATTTAGATATAATCGGACACTCCTCCGCTTATTCATAGAAGTTACATCATGACGTTTACAAAAAAAATTAAGGTAAGCTAACCCCTTAGCAGTGGCGCAGCAAGTGGGGGGGCGGAGGGGGCAGGCCGAAAAGCTACCAAGGAGTATATATAGGTACTATGGCGTCATAGATCGCAGAGTATAAAAAAAAAATTGCGAGATTGTACCTAACCTAACTACCTACCAGTTTCTATAGTACACCTGATATTTCATATATTGATCAGATGTCTGAACTCTGAAGTCATCCGTTATGTTAAAATTGAGAATAGAAAAGTAGAAATCAAAGAAGCATTCCTGGGATTTTTTCCTTTACATGGAAGAACAGCTGAGGAATTAAGTGAAGAAATTCTTAAGAATCTTGTAAACGACGGTTTAGATATTATGATTATGATGTGTCGTTCTTAGGGTTATGATATGACAATGGAGCTGTTATGAGCGGTGTACAGGGTAAGTGCAAGCTATTATTAAAGAAAAAAAACAACAAAGGAATTTTCTCTGGATATATAGAACATTCAATTAATTTATGTGGCCAACATTCATTTGCTCAAAATATATCTTGTGTAACATTTTTTGGAACAGTAGAGACAACTCTTACATTTTTTTCTGTTTCCACTCATCGCTGGAAAGTACTTTTCAAGAACAGCAAATCAACCATGAAAAGACTTTCAACAACGCGTTGGAGTGCTCATTATGCTGCAGTGAAGGTTTTGGCCGAAAATTTTGATGAAATCTTAGCTGCAGCTGGAGAGTTGTGTGATGTAAGAGAAAATGTAGAAACCAGAGGTGCAGAACCTAAAATCTGCAATTTTCGATTTCGCGTTTCTTTCTATTCTCTTCTTTTGGAATAATGTCCTTAAAGAAATAAATTTTACTCAGATTGCACTACAAGCTAAGGGATTAAGTGTTGATCACTTGACTAAAAAAATAGAAGCCCTTCGCATTTACGTTGAAGAAAATTGGGCGAAGATCGTAGAAGACGCAATTAACCTTGGTATAAAAACATCGGAGAAATACGACATTCCAACAGAAAAAAGAATTCGTCGTAAAAAGCGAATGGCTGGTGAGTTGGCAACTGATAAAGGACTTTCTCTGAGCGCTGAACTACGGAAAGACATGTTCGATTGCTTGATCGATTCATCACTGAACTTCGACAAAAACAGAGTCTATTAAGGAGGTGGCGAATACTTTACTTTTAGAAAAACATTAATGATTTGAAAATAGCTGTTTCATAATTTGCTATAGTGATTATGATGAGGTGTCAGTGTCAGAACTTCTCTCATAGATACCAAGGTTGAGAAATCATTTGAAAGCATAATCTAATTGGTTATCTTTGGACTTTATGAAATTCATCGTTGAATGGGACTTTGCAGAATCTCTTCCGAATCTCACTGTCGCATTAAAAATGTTTATGATAGTTGCGTCATGTGAAAGGAGTTTTAGTAAGCTTAAATTAATTCAAAACTACTTGCGGGCAACAATGACGGAAAAGAGGCTCAACAATCTGGGAATTTTAACAATTGAACATGATGCGACCCAGCGAATAAATTTTGATGACGCTATCAGCGAATTTTCTGCTTTAAAAGCTAGGAAGAAGATGTTTTTTTAATTTTTTTTTTTACACAATGTGTATATGTAGTAGTGTCCGACCGAACCTTTCGCTTCGCCGGCTTTAGCCGAATATTCGCCATCGGCTTCGGCAGAAAATCGACCTTCGGGCGGACACTAATATGTAGATACATTCATTTTTGTTCTCCTTTTTTTAAATTTTTATTTGAATTTAACTAAAGAAATCGCAATACATATATGGAATAGCGGAATTTGCAGGTGGCCATGGTTCAGAGGATAGAGTAGTGGATTGCTAAGCCGAACGCTACGAGTTCAAACCCCAGCTTCAGTAGCATTCTTTTTCTACAAAAATCGCCTTATCTGAGGCCACCTGTGCGATAACATGAGACAATACAAATCTAAGTCTCCTTCTCTGAGCCACGTAGGTTTCTGTTATGTGTGCTTTCTTTCTATGTTTCTACCTGTCTCTCTCTGTTGTATGTCTTGTTCTGTCCCAGCCGATGGTCTCAGTCACCAGTGCTGCTATGTGTCTGTAGTTCGTTACATTTATGTGCGAATAGCGGAATTTCATTTATTTTACTGTTTTTCATTCTGGGGGTGACACCATAATTGCCACCCCAGGTGCCATCCATGCTAGCTACGCTACTGGCCCTTAGGACTTTAACTGAATTTTAGGTTTTCACTGTTTGGCTTCGGTTATAGTTTTGAAGTGAAGACTGACTTTGCAAACACTAAGTAACATTTAGAAAAAGCTTGCGTATTGAAGGTAAACTAAGTCTTTTTATTTTTTAGTCCTACACATTTAGTGTAGGTTATCTCAATTTTTGATTAACTCACTCTAATAACCCGAGCATCCTCCAGTGTTAGCATGAACTTTTTGGATTCGGAGTGGCATTGCTTCCACCAATTTTGGCATGGTCTGCTGGGGTATGGAATATCATAATAACACAATTGGTTTCTTTATTGCCCGCCTTCCTTTCGCTTGAGTTCATACCAAAAGTTCTCAATGGCATTGAGGTCAGGGAATTGACTTGGCCACGGGATAAGAGGTACTTCCTTCTGTTGGAAACAATCTTTTACGAGACCCACCGTGTGTTTTGGATCGTTGAAATGTTTAAAATGCCACCGGAGGGGTATGGTTTGTTCAGAAAATGGAAGCATGACATTTTCCAAGACATCCCTTTAACCGTATTTTGTTAATGGTTTTTTTGAGGAATATTGGACCGACACCATACCAGGAAAAATATCCCCACACCATAATATTGTAATGTGTATCAACTTTATATATCTCTATCACTATCTCTACCTCCTTGTATCTCTGTATCTCTGACTATTATGTAATGTACATACATACACTCTTTATCTCTATCACTCTTATATCGTGTTATAGTGAAATGGGTGTGTAGCAACAGTTATGTTTGTCGTAGTAAACACTTGAGTAGGACAGTTAAAATGAGGGGCAAAATCTAGTGTTTAAAAGGAGAACTCGCTTCGTTAAGTATCGAAAACATTCAGCTCCTACAAGAACCTATAGTAGTTCCTCGAACCTATTTCAGTTATATAAATAGCCTCTTGGCGGCGGGCGGAGCAAATTCAATTGATTGTGAACTGCGATAAAGTAAAGACACTGTGTTTGAAAAGTAATAATTGAAAGTGTTGAATAAATAAGTTTGTGAGTTATTTTTAATAAAGTGAATTTGTGTTTTATTAAAAAAGTGAATAATTTTTAATTGTCGGACCAAGCCGAATATTACAATATTGTCATCACCGTGTTTGATTGTTTTTTTTTTTTTTTTTTGTATAGCAGGGGTGGTAGTCTCTTCCTTATGGAAAAAATTACGTCAGGAGTCGGATGGAAACAAATATATTGTAGTATTCGGCTTGGTCCGACAATTAAAACTTATTCACTTTTTAAATAAAACACAAATTCACTTTATTCAAATCACTCACAAAATTATTTATTCAACACTTTCAATTATAACTTTGCAAACACAGTATCTTTACTTTATCGCAGTTCACAATCAATTATCTGCTTCGCCGCTAAACGGCTATTTATATAACAAAAATGATGGGTTCTAGAAACTACTATTTGTTCTTGGAGAAGCTGAATGTTCATGAAAATCTCCACTTCCAAATAAAAATACTGGGATTACTTTTTGTAGGGGCTAACGTTCTTAATGCTAAACAAAAAGTTTCTCTTAATCACTAGGTATTGCCCCTCACAAGTGTTTACTGCTACAATTAAACGATATTAGAGTTATAGAGATAAGGAGTAAGTTAAGAGAGTAAGAAAAGTGAATACACATTACATTGCCCCTCCTTAGGATTGATCGTGCCGAACAAATCCATCATTCTCATCACCACTGTAGCGATGTAGTCGGTCGCGATGTACGACTTTCAGTTTACCTCTGACTCCTTTTTGTATCCGGTACATGACGTCGTTGATTTTGCTAATCACAGATTATGGACCTTCCCAGTCCCGTTGAAGTTTCGGGGACAACCCTTTTTGTCGATGGGGATTGTAAAGCTACGTATATCCTATAGCGTTTCTTCATTCGGTCACTGAACATCTTTATTTTTGATCTGGTATCGTCGTGGATCTGAAGGAGTCTTTCTCTGAGGTCATCCAAGTAGTCATCCTCGGCTTGCGGATCCGACGTGGGACATCCAAATTTTATTTTGCTCGGCAATCTGATGTTCTTTCCCATCAAAATCTCAGACGGTGTATGGCCAGTTGAGCTATGTCTTGCACTTCGATACGCCATCAAAACCAGTGGAATGTGTCGATCCCAATCTCGCTGGTTGTCGTCCACAGCTTTGCAAAGATGTTCCTTAAGGGTTCGGTTGAACCGTTCGACCATGCCATCAGATTGTGGGTGGAGTGGTGTTGTTCTTGTCTTCTTGATGTGAAGAAGCCCACAAACTTCCTGGAATATGTTTGATTCAAAATTCCTTCCCTGGTCGGAATGCAGTTCTAATGGAACACCGAAGCTGCTCACCCAGTTGAACACATTTTGGTCTGCGACTGTTTTGGCTTCTTGATTCGGAATGGCGTATGCTTCAGGCCACTTGCTGAAGTAATCCATGACGACCAGAATATAACGATTTCCATTATTTGTTTCCGGAAATGGACCCGCCATGTCTACTACAATCCTTTCAAAGGGTGATCCGACATTATACTGCTGCATTTGGCTGTGATTCTTTTTGTTTGGGCCTTTGGTGGCAGCACAGGTATTACATTTTAGGCACCACTTCTCGACATCTTCCCTTGCATGTAGCCAATAGAATCGTTGTCAAACCTTTTCTAGCGTCTTGTTTACTCCTAGATGGCCTCCCGAAACTCCATCATGCATCTCTCGCAGAACGTCCATAATGTTCAATCTCGGTTAGACTAGCTGCATTACATAGGACTTTCCATCTGCTGATTCCCACTTACGTCGAAGGACACCCTCTTGGACATGCAACGAGTCCCACTGCGCCCAATAGGCCTTCAGAGCCGGACTTCTGTCGGAGATATCAGCCCATTCTGGGTTTTCCTGGTGTTCCTTGCATGCGAGGATGGGTTCAATATCTGGGCCCTCTTGTTGAGCCTTCCTCAACTCGTCGTTGCTCCAGGCATAAATGGGATCGGTTCTGGTTCGTTGGACAGTAACCACTTCTTTTTCTTCTTGGCGTCTGCAATGCTTATAGTCTTGCTTACATGGTCTTCGAGACAGTGCATCAGCATTTGAGTGAAGCTTCCCCTTCCGATGTTGAATTTCATAATCGTACGTCAACAGCCTCTCAATCCATCTCGCCACTTGACCCTCTGGATTCTTGAAATTCAAAAGCCAGTTTAGTGCTCCATGGTCGGTTCGGAGAAGAAACTTCTGTCCATAGAGATACTTATGGAAGTGCTTTGTCTCCAAAATCAGTGCAAGAAGTTCTCTTCTGGTCACACAATAGTTTCTTTCTGACTTTGAGAGTACCTTGCTGTAATAGGCAACCCCTTTTCTTCGCCATCATGTACCTGTGACAATACCGTACGAATCCCGACATTGCTGGCATCAGCATCAATGATGAAAGGTTTTCCTGGAGTCGGGTAGGTCAGCATTGGTGCATTACACAAGCGTTGCTTGAGCTCTTGAAAGCTGCGCTCGCACTCACCTGACCATTTAAACTGCTTTCCCTTTTCCGTTAGCTGATGTAGACTCTTGGCGATCTCAGCAAAGTTCTTGACAAAGCACCTATAGTAGGTGGCTAAACCCAGAAAGATTCGGAGTTGATGTTTGTCCTGTGGTGTTGGCCAATTCTTCATAGTGTCAACCATATCAGGATCCGTCTTAGCTCCTTGGGATGAGATGATATGTCCCAGGTATTTAACTTCGGTTTTGAAGAGTGAATACTTTTCTGGATTGAGCTTGAGGTGGGTTTCTCGAAGTCTTTGAAACATTTGAAGATTTGTACAATGTTCATCAAATGTTTCCCGAATACGATTACGTCATTCAAATAGACCAGGCAAGACTTCCATGTTAGTCCTTGCAGGACGCATTCCATAAGGCGCTCAAAAGTCGCTGGAGGATTGCAAAGACATCACTTTGAACTGCCACAAACCGTTTCCTGCCGAGAAGGCTGTCTTCTCTTTGTCTTCAGGATGGACTTCTACTTGCCAGTATCCTCTTTTCAGGTCCAAAGTTGAGAACCATTGTGATCCTTCCATTGCGTTCAGAGTATCGCTGATCCTAGGCAGGGGGTAGCTATCCTTCTTGGTCACATCATTCAACCTTCGATAGTCTACGCAAAAGCGGGTTGATCCGTCTTTCTTCTTTACCAGGACCACTGGAGACGCCCAAGGGCTTTTAGAGTTTTCGATCAGACCCTCTGCTTTCATGGTGGTTATCAGTTCTTCAACCTCACCTTGTTTGGCCAGTGGAAGGCGTCTTGCAGGTTGACGGATCGGCTTTGCATCCCCGGTGTTGATTCGATGTTGAACCAGTTGTGTTCAGCATTCAGCTCTTACAAAAATCCCAATATTTTAGCATCTAGTGGTTAAGGGGAGAACTTCTCGAATATTCAAGCTTCTCTTAGAACCAATACCTATAGTAGTTTCTAGAACCAACTATTTGTGTTATATAAATAGCCCGTTTGGCGGTGAAGCAATTAATTGATTGTGAACTGCGATAAAGTAAAGATACTGTGTTCGAAAAGTAATAATTGAAAGTGCTGAATGAATAAGTTTGTGAGTGATTTGAACAAAGTGAATTTGTGTTTTATTTGAAAAGTGAATAAGTTTTAATTGTCGAACGAAGCCGAATATTACAATATAATTGTTATAGCAAGCTGTAACTACAGTGACAAGTATTATTGATCCAAATATCATCTTACTTTAATTTTAATTTCGTCTTCTATTTAAACTGTTGAGCATGAAACATCGTACTTTTTGGAATAACTCTCTTCTTTTATAAATTAATAACTCTTGAATTGTATTAGTATTTAAACGTATTTCTTTTCTATAATAAACCTTGGATTTAAAATAATAAATTGGTAACACAACAATATTCAATGCCACCAATAAATCGACGCAACTCTTCCTAGACAAATACGAAGCGGTTTCTTCTGAGCAAAATGTGAACTAAGTTCAAGCATTAAAACTAAGTAGTGCCCGTGGCATGGTGGCTGTTAATCAGAACACGTGGTTTCAAATCCTACTCGTGAATACGCTATAAGTCATGAAGTCCTCCAGCATTGTGCATCGCGCCTACAACTGGCAAGAGACTATGACAAAGCACACCAGTGTTCCCTGTTAACCATGATGAAACGAAGCTGGAAAAATTCCTATTGGAAAATGTAAGTGAATTTATTCACAAGAGTACAATAAAAACAGACTTACAAGTCTTCATAAATAAGTTGTCACACTGGGGCAGTTGGTAGCCCAATTCATGTCAACTACAGTCGGGTAGGCCTTGCCTTGTGGGAGTTTCAGAGTGGCTGTGGTTGTCGAGAAATTCGTCCTCGGTATCTGAGTAATCTGCTCTGAGCTCAGTTATATAGATGGAAAAACATTTACCAGTATGGTTTCTTGATGGAGAAATAAACTGGTATTTAAGATCACAAATGGAATTACGAATATTAAATGCGATGGAATAGAATATAGAACGCATATAAATGTTTGATATTCGGCGAATTTCAAACAGAGTGCAGGCCGTCACCCAGATAAAGTCCCAAGTGAAATGGTTTACCATTCCAATTAAGGCTTAATTCCTATGTGCCGACGACGTAAAACTAAATCACACAATATAATATATATAATTTCTGCAGCTGACCGTGGCTTAGTGGTTAGGTGCGTTGGCTGCTAAGCAGAACGTCGTCGTGGGTTAGAGTCCTACTTGTGCCCATAAAGTTTTTATTTCATCTTTCACGGGTACTGCCTCTTGCGAAGACCTGCCAAAACATCCAAGAGTATCAATCTGTCATGAAAAAGTGCTTCTCAACTTTGCCGTTCGGAATCGGCGTTAAATTGAAGGTCCCCTCAATTCTTCACACGCACTCAGAGAATTGTTGATGAGAGTAAGCTACTTAGACCTTGGCTCGCCACTTTAATATTATTATAATCTGTGTTTAGTTTTAATTTTGGAGTTCGAATTCAGGCGAGATTGGTGGGGTCAGCTAGTTTGTGATATAAGTGTGATTTATTTTGATTTCAACGCAAATAGCTATAGCAATAGTGAATCTTTGCATACACCCAAACTTACTACTACACCAATAGAATATTTTTACAAACTGAACAAATATTGTAAATCTATTTTGTTTGATGGAACAGAGAGTTGTAAATTAGTTGGAGTAGTAAAACGCTAGTCATAACAGTCACAGAAATATGTCTCTATTCTTACTAGGTTTCAAACAAGACATTTGGTAGTCAATGTGAATTTCAATAAACATTGGTGTCTCTGCTCTGGTGAAGTTTTTTTTTTATGATTGAAAGTAAATTTTCCAGAATATCGTTTTTTCTTTTAATACAATAGAAAAAAACGCTGACGCCAATATCTTGTTCAACACGTGCTAACTCCAGCAACAGCTGAACACTTGCTGGAAATTCCATTTTTTAAGCCTTTTTGTCATGCATGTATAAAATATAGCAGTTGATAGCAGTTTTTTCAATATTTGGCACAAACCAAACAAATAACAAAAATTCATTTCGTGAATGCGAAAATACAAATATTTATTCAGACTGTAGTTGAGCAGTTAGCATTCTATTTTCGAGCATTTTTTAGGTATAAAAGCAGCAACGTATTTTCAAAAGTTAACAGTTAAACATTTGTGTTCTTACTAAACAATAATTCAATTAAAATGCGTTCCCTCATTTTCTGCGTTTTGCTCGGCTTATTCCTTGCAGTTTTGGAAATCAACGCCAACCCTGCAGAAGATGTCGCACACTCACGTCAAACCCGCCAACTTGATCTTGGCAGTCTTCTCGGCACTGTAACCGGCACTTTAGCCAGTTTACCTGTAGTTGGTGGACTTTTAGGTGGTCTAGGAAAATAATTGAGAAACACTCATAAATATTATAATATGTAAAGTAATAAAAAAACTTTCATGAATTGCAAATTTGTGTTACTATTTATTTCTCAGCTTAGTTTGGTTTGTGTGGAGATTTCTTTTAACTCTTATGTAAAACAGACTTTCCTTGTTTTTGTTTGTATACGTACGAACAAAATGGTTTACTTACTCACTAATGGTGGCACTACAGTCCATGTCGGACTAGTGCCTCATCCAACAAACGTCTCCAGCCAGCTCGGTCCTTACAAGCTGTCTCCAGTTTCGCACGCCAAGTTGGTTCAGGTCCTCTACCACCTGTGTGCTCCACCAGAGTCGCGGTCTTCCTCTTCTGCGACGTTCTTCCGGGTTGGATTCGAAGACTCTACGAGCCGGAGCATTATTTTCCATTCGCTCTACATGACCCAACCATCTAAGTCGTTGGACCTTAACTTTTCTGTTAACAGCTCGTACAGTTCTTGATTGAATCTTCGTCTCCATTCTTCATTTATGCAGACATGACGAAAAATCACTCGAAGAATTTTTCTCTCGAAGCAGCCCAAAGCGTTTTCATCGGATGTTGTCATGGTCCATGTCTCTGCACCATACATTAGGACCGGGACGATAAAGGTTTTGTAGAGTGTCACTTTTGTTGCTCAGGAGAGGACTTTACTTACTACTCAATTGCCTTCTAAGTCCAAAGAAGCAGCGATTGGCAAGAGTGATTCTCCGTTTGATTTCAGCGCTGGTGTTGTTGTCTCAGTTGATAGCGGATCTTAGGTCGACAATCTCGAGATGTTCGGTCTCATTGATGCAAGTGCCACTCATGAACAGTGGCAAGTGGGGTATATCTCGCTTCGACGATACAAGACAGCATTGAGTTTTCGAAGCATTAAACTCTACGCGGTTTTTAATTCCCCATTGTACAATGCTGTTTAAGTCAGAGTTTAATGAGCTTATCATATTTTGCCGTTGCAGGTCCACATCCGAAGTGGAGGAATGTGAGTCTGGGAACAAATATGAAAAGCTTAGGGTACTATCGTCAGCGAAACAATGAATTGCATTAGAAGTTACAGACAAGAGATCATTTATGAAAATGAGGAAGAGGGTTGGAGACAAAACGGAGCCCTGGGGCACACCAGCGTTTATGTTGTGGGTTTCAGACTTGAAACCTTCCAATACAACTCGTATTGAACGGTTCGAAAGAAAGTTTCTAATCCAACGAAGAAGGGATTCATCGATACCGAAAGCACGCATTTTCGATAAAAGAGCAAGATGCCAGACTTTATCAAATGCCTTTGAAATATCAAGTGCAACAATCTTACTCTCTCCAAAACGATGTAAAGATTTGTTCCACTAGTCGGTGAGATAAACCATCAGATCACCAGTGGACCTGTTGCTGCGAAAGCCGTACTGCCGGTCATTAAGAAGCTTTCGGTCTTCGAGATATTTCTTAAGCTGATAGTTTATCAGCGTTTCCATGACCTTAGAAAGAAGGGACGTAAGTGCAATCGGACGATAATTGGAGGGAGAAGAAGATTCGCCTTTTTTTGGGATTGGCTGGACAAATGCGGCTTTCCAACTGCTTTTAAAGCATAAACTCAATTTGATTATTTCCAATCTCTTAATTGGATCAAATAATACTGATCATAAAAATGTATATGTAAGTATAACTACAAGCAATGAAATGAGAAAAATATGTATGAAAGGACCAAGTCTTTAAGGGCCCAAGATGTCTAGGGAGGATTTACCACCAAACCTTCCTCTAGAAAAGCTACGTTGAGAATGCCCCAATTCTCAACGTTTCACTTTTCTCTAGACGAAAAAAGTATTTTGTTTTTGTTCCATTACCAAACAATCTCAAAACATGATTTTCAAAGCTCAAGTTTTTGAAAAACAAAGTTGATATTAATCAAGTGTATTTATCTATCACGGCCATCCTGCAATTGCATCGCTCTCGATGCAGCAATCACCTCATCTAAACTAAAACACACTTGAACACAAAAATTTAATTTTCAGTAACTTAACAGTTTTAGGAATTCAAACAAAATAACAAATTATCGCAAGCAACACGAACTTTTTTATCAGTTAGATACCATAGTAAAACAACAGTTAAAGAAAAATGAAGTTTTTGACAATAAAAAAACAACAGTTAAAGGAAAATTAAGTTTTTGACAGTAAACAAAAATTCAACAAACGAAGTTTGTTAAGTAAAATTAGCTTGCTTTCGGGTCTCCAAGACCTTGTTTTTTGTGTTTAATCATGCGAGAATCTTAATCAGCACCAGTTTGGTTAGAATCATAGTCTAAAACAAACGAAAATTGTGTTTATCAACAGATTGTAATAAAGAAGCTATTTAAGCGTGTCTTTACAATAAAACAAACATTTTTCAAAACAATAGCTCAGAGGCAATTTTCAGCTTATCTATTTTATATCAACTTTAAGCATCAAACTTCTAAAATAGTTCAGAGGCAATCTTAAGCATGACTATTCAACCAAACAAACATTTTTCAATACAATAGCTCAGAGGCGATCTTAAGCTTACCTATTGCATGATTCAAACCCAAATTCAAAAACACTCGAAATTACCTTGCTCAACATTATCTTGAACAATTATCGGTTTAAGGAATTTCCGAGATGCTGTTATAATTGTGCTTGAATTCCCTCTCTTCAGCTTATAGCGATCATACGGTAAAATCCCTACTACTTCAAATACTCCTTGGTATTGGACATCTAACTTGGACTTTCTAATCTGACTGCTTTTGTACACAACTTTTGTGCCAATTTCCAAGCGTGTCGGTTTAGTTTTATTGCAATCGAATCTTACTTTCATTTTAGTTGCATTTTCTTTTATGTTTTTATCAGCTAATTCTCTTATTGCAGATATATCGTCAAATTCAGGTTCTAAATCTAATTGAGCAAATAAAAGTCCAACTTGGGGTGTTCTACCATTAATTCCAGTCAATATTTTCAAGGGCGATAACTTAGTAGTCTTGTTAATTGTAGTGTTCAATGCCAATTGTATTCGACTTAGATAAGTTGTCCATTCTAAGTTCGTTTCAAAATTCGTTCTCAAGAGATTTGCAACTGTGTCAACATATCGTTCTACTTGGCCATTTGCTCTGCTTACACCTGGAGCAATCATATGATGTTCAATACCATATGATAAACACATTTTTTAAAATCATCACTTGTAAAATTTGTTCCCTTGTCACTGATAATTTTGAAAGGTACTCCGAATAACGCGATAAAATCATTCATACATTGTATTGTTTCTAAGGTCTGTAAGGTTTTTAACGGACGTAGCACTATGAATTTGGTCAACTCCTTCTGTTTTTTCTGCAAATGGACCCATACAATCAATGTATATTGTATGAAAAGGTATTGGTTTTTTGTCGATAGGATGTAAAGCAATTTGCTTTCTTCCAGATGGTCTCTTGGCCACCAAGCAAATCACACAAGAATCTATGAATTTTCTGACATTCCTCGACATTGATGGCATCCAAAAATGTTCTCTCATCTTTGAAATTGTTTTTTCCCAACCAATGTGGCAATTATCTTCATGGTATTTTCTAATTAAGGATAATCGGCATTTCTGAGGAACGTATAATTTGTTACCATTTTTGTTTTTTCTATATAAAAGCCCGCTAACTATCTTATATTTTGAAGTAGCTTCTGGATCTTTTTCTTTTACCTGATTCATTATATCGATCGCCAAGGAATCTGTTTGTTGTTCTACATACAGCCAATTGTCAGATAAACTTGAAAGCCTGTAACATATTTGAGTAGGTGGATTTCTGCTTAAATAATCAACATGCTGAACCATCGAGCCTTTGCGATATGATTTCAAAATCAAAATCCTGCAAATAAATCCACCACCTCGCAATTCTTGGCATTATATCACGCTTTTCTTTTGTTGCTTTAATTGCGTTACAGTCAGTTACCAATGTAAATCGAATGCCCAACAAATAATTACGAAAGTGTTTAATTGCGTTTACAACGGCAAGTGTCTCTAACTCATAACTATGATATTTTGTTTCATAAGGCTTAGTAGCCTTACTAAAATATGCTACCACTCGCAACGTATTTTCAATACGATGAAAGAGTACAGCTCCATAACCGAGAGCACTTGCATCCGTATGCAATTCTGTTGGTAAGTCAGGATTAAAGATTGTAAGAACAGGTCTTTGAGTTAATTGGTTAATAATATATGATTTAGCTTCTTCACATTCTTGGCTCCAATTGAAATTGACATTATTTTTAGTTAGGTTTGTTATACAATGGGTTTTGGCACTGAATTCGGGAATAAATTTGCGAAAATAGCTTGCAAGCCCCATGAACTGTCTTACTTGTTTAACATTTGATGGAGTTGGAGCTGAAACAAGTGCATCTATTTTTCTAGGACTAGAGCGTATACCTTCAGCAGATATCTCTCTTCCAAGATATTCTATTTTCGGTTGAAGGAATTTACATTTTTCAACATTTAAGGAAAATCCATTTTCCGTTAATGCTCTAATGACCAGCTCAAGTCGCCTTATGCCTTCATCAATATTTTCTGATGGAATAACTAATAACTACATCATCCATGTATACTAAAGCAATCTTACTATTTATCTCCTATCTAAGAGCATGATCAATTGCACGCTGAAAAACCGCTGGAGCATTAGCTAATCCAAATGGCATTCTTAAAAATTCGAAATGACCCTCGGGAGTTATAAATGCAGTTTTTTCTATCGAATCTTCAGCTATGGCATGGGAATCTGATAAAATCCAGATGCCATGTCTAAAGATGAAAAATATTTATTTCCTGCTAATTGATCTAAATGGTCGTCAATTCTAGGCAATGGATATCGATCCTTCACCGTTATTTTGTTTAACGCACGAAAATCAACGCACATTCTATGTTTTCCGTTCTTTTTTTGTACCAATATTACAGGACTAGCAAAAGGCGAATAACTGTCTCTTATTATATTATGCAATTTTAAATCAGAAACTATATCTGATAATACCTTTTTTTCTGATATTGCCATTTTATATGGACGATAATTTATCACTGCATCTTTTGTCAAACGAATACTAAGGGCACCGGTTTTAACACATTTTTTCGGAAAACCATCAATTATATTGCTTGAATATTTATTCAAAATATTATTCAAGTCTTCACTCTGTTTAAAGGTCAAATCAGTTATTGTTGATGAATCTGTTTTTGCTAAGTAGTTTACAAGAAGTTTTCTTCTTAAAACAGATCCCATTGAATCCGCTACTATTTCCAAGGATGTATTTTTAAGTACATCTCTTCCAATTATTAAATCAACCTCTAAATATTCTTGTTCAATAACATAAAATGTTACTTCAAGTTGAATCTCTTTAAAATTTACAAGCAATGTAATTTTTTTTGAAAGATATATAGAATGTTTACTAATCCCTTGAACAAATTGACCACATGGTTTGATACTGTTTTTAAATTGAGAAGTTATTTTTTCGTTAATGAGAGAACAATCTGAGCCAGAATCAAACAGACAGCAATAGTTTTCACCATTTATTTCAACATTTGATGAACATAATTTATTACAAGCATTAACTTTCTTTTTGTCCAGACGCTGCTTTACCCAACATAAGCTTTCCACATGGCCGGATTTTTTACAAAAATTGCATTTGTTTTCAGATTCATGCTTCGACGAATTTTCCTTGAAATTAGTACTAGTCGGTTTATTGTTTGGACAATTGTTTCGAATATGCCCCATCTTACCACAGCCATAACAATTTTTTTCAACTCGTGAACGTTTGCTCGAAGAAGGATATGAATCTGAACATCGTTTCAAGGACTCCTGGACAACTTGTCTATTTTGTTTTTGATATCCAAATGCAAGTTGATCGTTGTTTTTGGGGGAGTTGCAAATTGAGCACAAATGATCGATTAGACTCTGAACATTGTTTGGCATAACAAAGGTTAGAGAATTTCTCAAACTTGAAACAGTTATGCAACCAATAACAATGCGAACAATCATGTCTTCAGGTACTTCAAAAGGCAACTGGTTAATCTGTGCAATTTTTTAAATATTAAAATCATTGTATGAATTTGATTGAGAACTTTCGAAGTTTGCAACTTTCCTTAAGGCTAGGTTTCCCATTGAAAATTTCGTTGGTCTTTTGCGTAAAACTGTGTAGCTCCCAAAATATTCCGAATATTTAAATGAAATCAACGGGTATAGATTATACATTTAATAAGCTAAGAAATTATTTAGCGAAAAAAAATATTAAAAACATATTTCATCCCAAAATGGTCATGCGTAACGAAAAATTATGAAATTTTTGGAGACGTTTGCAGGGGAAAAGTTTTGTTGCCCTAAAAAATTATTTTTTATTCTTTTTATATTTTTTATCTATTCTTAAAATGTCTCACGACTCAGTAACGTGGCCTTTTTTTTAATATTTTGTCCAGTTTCGTCAAAAAAAAAATTAACAAAATCACGAAAAATGGGTGAAATTTAGCAAAAGTAGGCCAGATTTATTTGGAATAATTTCTAAATTAGAAAAGATAAAAAATTGAAAATATTTTTTTTATATTGTCGAAATATACATAATATCACAATAATTTTTTAATTTTTTTATAAAATATTTTACTAGATTTTTTTGAAGTGCAAAGTAAAAAAATTCATGTTTTTCTTAGAATATTCTACGGCGAACAAGATTCCAGCCCCATTTAGTTTGACTCAACAACAAAAGTATTTTTTTATGAAAATTGAACATCTCTGCGACTCAGTAACGTTTTTAGAAAAAAAAGAAAAAAATGAAAACATATTTAAAAATGCATTTAAAAAAGTCAACATTTGTGTATCAATTATGAGGAGAATGCAGCAAACAATATTTTCAAAAATATTTTTTTAATTTTTTTTCATATTTTTTATATAGAAATCAGAAATTAAAATAATTTTACGATATCCCGTTTATTTTATATTAATATTCGAAAATGGGTATTTTTTTAGATTTTTACAAGAAAAATCGCGTTTGCTCACACACACTAAGGTACTCAGTTCAAACGAATTGAACTAGGTGGCGTTGTTTTATATTTCATTCTCTTCTCCTTCGTTTTATTTTTATAGGATAGAGAAAAAAATGTTCATACCAAACGTTCTCATAGAATTCGTTTGAGAATGAAAATTAATTTTTTTATACTTCTGGAATGTTTATGATATGCAGACATATAAATGTAGATAGGCAATTGTGATCACTACTATGTACTTTGTAGGTATTCGCTGAAAAAGTTGTTTTGCATACCTCCCTACATTTGTCATATTTGCAGGCATACACTTCGAATATGTATGTGAATGCGCGTATTTTTTGAAAATGAGTCAAGTGCAAGGGCAAGGTAATAATATTCTCTATGTGCAAGGGCTTGAGAAGTAAAATCCTGTTACGCAATGAGGAAACGATCTTTTTTCGTGGTGGTGTGTGCCATTTCTTAGGATTATGTAAAGGGTTTTGTTTCTTTTTTGTTTTTGTTTTGCTTTTGTTTTTGTAGCAATGACATTTTTTTCCTATCGTTTCTCTATGCTGTGCTGGTGGGATCGTAATATTCTTTTTTGAAGAAGAACAAGCCGATGATTTGAATTATGGTTATTTTATTGTATTTCAAATCGAATTCTTGCGAATTCTTTGTTTTATAGAATTATAAAAATCAATCTAGTGTCTCATCTTGACCTAATCTTGTTTTGTAAGATAACTAGATGACAAAAAATAATTTTTGATTCCTTGGAATCATTTTTCTTCATAATATTATTACTTGCAGGTGTAGGTAGGTTTAGAAAAATAAATTTTATTATATTATATTATATTCATCAGCCGATGGCCTCAGTCGCCAATGCTGCTATGTGTCTGTAGTTCGTTACATTCATGTGCGAAGTACTGTGAAAAGGCAATGTCAATATTATATTCCTTGAAACCTTAAGAAAATAAACCCTAATGCATTTGGGAATAATAAAAAAATGTTATAGTTTGATTAATTTTTTGCCTATTTAAAAAAAAAAATAAATAAATAAATAATCTCCCATCCGTGACCCAAATCGGTTAAAGAACAATCGTAGTAGTTGAAGACAATCGGGTAACTTTTGCCTAAATACCCAAGGAAAGACAGAATTGAGGCAATCACTTTTTTGATTTTTCTATCATCGTAAAATCATGTTTGATCAAAATATCGTCTTGAACTTTTTTAATTGTTCATAGCTTGTCAAAAAGTACCTCTTCGTCTTTTTATAGATAAATACAAAGATGGAATCAAAGAAAAATTAAAATCGTTCGCCAGGACCCCAAAAAAGAAACAATTCGAACACAAATGTCAGCAAAACTCAAAACCATCATAATCCCAAATTACAAAATTTGCGTAGAAAAAAGAAAAACAACAATTCATTAATGCTACTCCTACTCTAAGTGCACATAACATAATACGTACATATGCATCTACATTGCATTTTTGTGCATGTCCACACCACAGTCCATAATTCCACATAGTAAATAGATACATGCGAAAATACCTCTTTTTTTCATCCCTATTTTGTGGACCTTCGTAAGCGAAACTCATTTCTTACATATCGCTCACTGAAACTGAATTCTGAGTGAGAAAAAAAAAACAAAAACTAGAAAACTAGAAATTTCAAGTGGCTATGTGAGACGGAAATAAAAAAAAAAGAAAGGGAAATATTCACTAACACTCGTGCATGCTTTTACACGAACTCGGAGTTCAAGAAAAAAGGAAACCCAGTCTTAAGACTGGGTTTCCTTTTTTCTTGAACTCCGAGCTCGTGTAAAAGCATGCAAGAGTGTTAGTGAATAATTCCCTTTCTTTTTTTATTTCCGTCTCACATAGCCACTTGAAAATTGAAATTTCTAGTTTTCTAGTTTTTGTTTTTTTCTCTTCTCACTCAGAATTCAGTGAGCGATATGTAAGAAGTGAGTTTACGAAGGTCCATAAAATAGGGATGAAAAAAAAAGAGGTATTTTCGCAGGTATCTATTTACTATGTGCAATTGTAAACTGTGGTGTGGACAAACACAAAAATGCATCTACATTCTACATACGTATTGTTATGTGCACTTAGAGTAGGACGTAGGAGTAGCATTCATGAATTGTTGTTTTTCTTTTTCTTCGCAAATTTTGTTATTTGGGAATTATGATGGTCTTGCTTTTGAGGTTTGATGACAATTGTGTTCGAATTGTTTCTTTTTTTGGATTCCTGACGACCGATTTTAATTTTTCTTTGGTTTCATCTTTATATTTATCTATAAAGAGACGTAGGTACTTTTTGACAAGCTATGAAAAATTAATAAAGTTTAAGACGACATTTTGATCAAACATGATTTTACGATGATAGAAAAATCAAAAAAGTGATTGCCTCAATTCTGTCTTTCCTTGGGAATTTAGGCAAAAGTTACCCGATTGTCTTCAACTACGTTTGTTCTTTAGCCGATTTGGGTCACGGTTGGGAAATTATATTTGGCTTTTTTTTTTAAATAGGCAAAAAATTGCTCAAACTATAACATTTTTTTTTATTATTCCCAAATACATTGGGATTTATTTCTTCAAGGTTTCAAGGAATATAATATTATATAATAAAATTTATTTTTCAAAACCTACCTACGAAAGTAATAATATTATGAAGAAAAATGATTCCAAAATCAAAAATTATTTATTTGTACCTTTACCTTTATGTACTAAAGCAAAATAAAATCAATCTTTTGTTATACAAAAACAAAACAAGATTAGGTCAAGATTAGACATTAGATTGAATTTTATAATTCTTATAATTCTAAAACAAAGATCTCAAAGAAAGAACCATAATTCAAATCATCATCGGCAAAAAACAAAACCCTGTACATAATCCTAAGAAATGGCACACACCACCACGAAAAACAATCGTTTCCTCATTCCGTAACAGTGGTGCGTTTCTGTAACTTGGTTGAGAAGTTCTCTACTGAGTGTGACGTATCATCGACTCTACTGGCTAAACTCTATCGTTGAGAAAAAAGTGTTTCTGTAAGTCGAGAAACTCACCAATTGAGAAGTTTGTGTTGAGTTGACAATTTGACATAAGAGATTGAGAAAATTTGTTTGTTTACATTAAGATTTGTGCTTATTGTTGTGAAAATTGTTAAATTAGAACTTAAAATAACTTCATATTACAAATAAATAAAACAAATAACTTATAAATATAATTATTTGCCTTGGTAATTATTTAATATGAATGATATTTTATGTATTGTTTTTTTTTAAACGCTCATGTTCATTTATAGAATTTGTGGAAATGGAATTGTACTTACTTATTCTAGCCGACGCCTACGACCGCCGAAATATGCTGCGCATTCAGCGCCGTTCATTAAGGGATTCCACTGATCCCTTTCAAATACCAGAAGCGCGTTTTATTGAATTGTTTAGACTGACGAAAGATGTCGCAATTGTTCTATTGAGCGAAATTAGTCCATTTTTAAAAACGGGAATTAGGAGCACGTATATACCAAAGCATATACGAATGGTAGCTGCATTACACTTTTATGCCACTGGTTCATTTTTAAGAGATATTGGGCAAGATTTTGTATGCCCGATAAGTAAAACCATGATTTGCCGCATAGTGAAGGAAGTAACTTACGTGATTGAAAAAAAGCTTATGAGCAAATATATAGTATTTCCTGAAATTAATTAATAAGATAATTCAATAAATTAATGAAAGTTAATAAAATAATAAGATAATAATGTATAATAATATGATAACAACATAATACTTACTTGCTCGGTTTCCATCTCAACTGGTTGTGATAGTTCTCACATGCTAAAATGCAATCGAGAAACTTCTCTACTAGTAGAGAATTGAATTCTCAACTCACCACACTTACAGAAACACTTCAATTGAGAATGACGTCAAAGTGACGTCACATTCTCTACCAGTTGAGAAAAAACCAGTTGAGAAGAGTTACAGAAACGCACCACAGGTTTGTTCTTCTTCTAAAAGGATATTACGATCCCACCAGCATAGAGAAACGAGAGGAAAAAATGTCATTGCTACAAAAAAACAGAAGCAAAACAAAAAACAAAAAAGAAACAAAACCCTTTACATAATAATAAGAAATGGCACAAACCACCCCGAAAAAAAAGATCGTTTCCTCATTGCGTAACAGGTATTTTACTTCTCAAGCCATTGCACTTGACTCATTTTCAAAAATACGCGCATTCACATATTCGAAATGAATGCATGAAAATATGACAAATGTGGGCAGGTATTCAAAACAACGTTTTCATCAAATACCTACAGAGTACATAGTAAGTGATCACAATTATTGCCTATCTATATGTCCGCATATCATAAACGAATAAACGATAGTATAAAACAAAAATGAATTTTCATTCTCAAAGGAATTCTATGAGAACGTTTGGTATGAAAAAAAAGAAAGAGAAGAGAATGAAATATAAAACAACGCCACCTAGTTCAATTCGTTTGAACTGAGTACCTTAGTGTGTGTGAGCAAACGCGATTTTTCTTGTAAAAATCTAAAAAAATTACCCATTTTAGAATACTAATATAAAATGCACGGGTTATCGTAAAATTATTTTAGTTTCTGATTTCTGTTAAAAAAATATGAAAAAAAAAAAAATTAAAAAAATATTTGAAAATATTTTTTGCTGTATTCTCCTCATAATTGATACACAAATATTGACTTTTTTAAATGCATTTTTAAATATGTTTTAATTTTTTTCTTTTTTTTCTAAAAACGTTACTGAGTCGAAGAGATATTCAATTTTCATAAAAAAATACTTTTGTTGTTGAATCAAACTAAATGGGGCTGGAATCTTGTTCACCGCAGAATATTCTAAGAAAAACATTGATTTTTTTACTTTGCACTCCAAAAAAATTTAGTAAATTAATATATAAAAAAATTAAAAAATTAATGTGATATTATGTATATTTCGACAATATAAAAAAAATATTTTCAATTTTTTATCTTTTCTACTTTAGAAATTATTCCAAATAAATCGCACCTACTTTTGCTAAATTTTCCCCATTTTTCGTGTTTTTGTTAATTTTTTTTGACGAAACTGGACAAAATATTAAAAAAAGCCACGTCACTGAGTTGTGAGACATTTTAAGAATAGATAAAAAATATAAAAAGAATAAAAAATTAATTTTTAAGGCAACAAAACTTTTGCACCGCAAACGTCTCCAAAAATTTCATAATTTTTCGTTATGCATGACCCTTTTTGGATGAAATACATTTTTTTTAGCTAAATAACTTCTTAGTTTATTAAATTTATAATCTATACTCGTTTATTTCATTTAAATATTCGGAATATTTTGGGAGCTACACAGTTTTACGCAAAAGACCAACGAAATTTTCAATGGGAAACCTAGCCTTAAAGCGTTACAACATTAGTACCATTTGCAAAAGTGTGTATTAATGACGAGCGTAAATCTACCCACTGGTAGTGTTGAAAACCATATTTCTCAAACCAAACCTTTGCTCTACCAAGTAATGCGGACTGTATTCTAGGTATGACATCAAAATCTTCTAAGCTTTCTCTTTTTATCCTCAAATCCACATCGTCACACCATTTTTTAATATCAACCCGTGATAAATCATGGTCAAACACGGGAAAACCTGACGTTATTTTTAGTTGACTACTATTTTGAACTAATCGAATTATATCGCCGACTGCTTTCAAATTGATCAGATTCTCTTGATTATTTTGAGAAGCATTGTCTTCAATATCATTCTCCTGCTCTGGATTATTACTCTTTTCTGAATTCATGATCACAAAATATTTTCTACCAAAAATATTATAAATAAGAAAAATAAATTACTTATCTTTTATTCCCGTAAGGCTTTTCAGTGTAGGTACCTTTTTGAAATTTTCCAAAATATTTTTGTTCTCGAACTTTCTGTTTTTCTTCTTCTTCTTATGGTTTTTCTTTTTTTTTTTTTAACCCAAAATCCAAAATTATTTACAAAATGTCTTCTGGAGTCTGGAGTTTTGATTCTTTTTTATTTTTTATTCACAAACAAAATTCTAGCAACAACTTTTTTTTTAAAGAAAAAGGCTTATAGGAAGTATCCCACTTCTGATGAAAGGACCAAGTCTTTAAGGGCCCAAGATGTCTAGGGAGGATTTACCACCAAACCTTTCTCTAGAAAAGCTACGTTGAGAATGCCCCAATTCTCAACGTTTCACTTTTCTCTAGACCAGCCATTCTCTAAGTGTGTTCCGCGGAACCCTAGGGTTCCGTGATAGACTTGTAGGGGTTCCGCAAAAACAAAAATACACCTCTCTGTTATATTTGATAATACAATAAAAATTTCATATAAAATGTGTTGAATTGGTTCATTTTTGCCAATAGAAAAATCCATTTTTGTACTATCTGAATGCATTCGTTGCATAACCTACATCCATTTTCCAAACACCTCCTTTTTACAGTTACATATTTGCTAGAAACAAAGTTTTTGTTATTTTACTGCTGACTATCAATTCCGTACACTTCTTCTCAAGGAATATATTCCCTTCAGCTGGAGATATCGCACGATCGATTTACATTATTTTGATTTCAAAATATTACAATACAATTTTTAGAGTTTTTTTTTTCATTTATAATCCATCGGAGGGATGATAGTCTGGATATAAACAAGTACTTTTTACAAGGAAATTAATTCAAAAAGAATTTGAACATAAGAAAAAATTAAATAAAATCTTGGCGCTGTCCGGGCTATTTTTTGTACCAGTGTCCGGACACTTCAAAAAAATAGATTAAAAACGCAAAATTCAATTTTTTTCTTTAGTTATTGGAAGTTCATTACCTTTTCTTCGAAACAAACTCCATTTGATATCTAGCAAGATCTCACAAGATCAACTATCCCCAGTATATTTTTCCAAGGTCTGCCACCATTTTTTTTTTTTTTTTGCTAAGAAAACAGCAGAACAGCAGCGGCTGCTGCTTAAACCACCCATATCTTTTCCGTTATACATTCGATCGGCTAGAAACTTCGTATGTAGTGGAAAATGTTACTGTTTCTGTATTTTGTTGTTTTTTGCAAATTCTGTGTTTAGTTTCTCTTT
The DNA here is from genome assembly GCA_943590905.1 of Sphaerophoria taeniata. Lineage (NCBI taxonomy): Eukaryota > Metazoa > Arthropoda > Insecta > Diptera > Syrphidae > Sphaerophoria > Sphaerophoria taeniata. The sequence continues at coordinate 15,323,747 of OX016540.1, read as the reverse complement.
TATTCCACATCCCCATATAGGCAAAATCGTCCGGACACTGGGGCCTGTCCGGAGACTGGTGCAGTTACTTGTTATGTAAGTCACTAATAATTGACTGTTCCATTAAACTGTTCCCATGCTACTTAATAAAGAATACACTTTTCAAAACTATTGTTTTATTAGAGTTGTAGGGTTCCGTTAAGTATTTCGTTTTCCAAAAGGGTTCCGTCACTAAAAAAGATTGAGAACCGCTGCTCTAGACGAAAAAAGTATTTTGTTTTTGTTCCATTTCCAAACAATCTCAAAACATGATTTTCAAAGCTCAAGTTTTTGAAAAACAAAGTTGATATTAATCAAGTGTATTTACCTACCATGCATGTATTAAACACTCACCGAAGTCTCCTTCTGCGAATTTCCTTTAACTATACACTTGATCAATTGCTTATACTTATATGAGTAAATGTATACTTAAGGAGTATGCTACGGCACTCATTGGGCAAAAACTCATTTGAGTTTAAACTTTATAGCAACTTTTCGCTCTAATTCTAATTTAATTTAATTAATTTACCCAAGGGTCTAAATCCTCATCTGAAATCCCAGCCACTACTGGAACCCCCCGAGATAACATGTCCGGAACGACATGATCCAGATTTATGGATTCTCCAACACCAGGTTGAGAACCAGAACAAGGCAGGATAGCAGACCGTATAACTCATAATACGGTTTGGAACGATAGTCATGGACCTAGTCGGACGGAAGTAGTCTTGTCATGGCCTTATAACGGAACCGAGGTGTTGTCGGCTTTGGACTCCTATCACATATTTCCTGATGATCTCACTTACTGATGAGGTGCTATATAAAAAAAACCCAGGACCAGAGCACATAGAGGAAATGTGGTCAAGTGAGTCCAAAAAAACCTTCCCTTCCTTTGCCACCGTTACGACCCAGTGCTTATAGGTACAGTGGGCCGATCCGGGCAGCCGAAAAGGAAGGGTGTTCAACTTTCGTCGGCGTGGCATGCTAGCATAAGCCAGTCCTAGCTCGTCGGAATGGGGGGGGGGGGTTCTTGCCAACGAAAGAGTGAACGGTCGTTACGAATTTCATGCCGGATTTGTGTTAAAATGAAAGTTCGGGTTCAATATTGCAGAGCCCGATCAGTCCTTAAAGCTGGATTTTGATCCCTTGATTTAAAAAAGAACATCCCTCAAACAAATTCTTCCCAGTGTGGAGAGCGCATGGTGTTGTTGGCTCTCTGAGGATAAACCCACCCACATATCACAAGGATACATCCATGGCTGCCATGTCCTCAATTTTGATGACAGCCCCTAATGCTAGAAAAGCACAAAAAACAAAAAAAGAAAGCTTACAGGTTCATTGTTGCCGTCTTCTCAACTTCTGGTCACATCGTCACATCCACCAATAACGTCTTCTAAAATCCGTTCATACTACGATCAATTTCCAAAAGTAAAAAAAAATCAACTCAAAGAAAATCCAAAACATTTCTTTGATCCGCAGTAAAAATGAAAAAAAACTTTATAGATTCCTTTTAATCTTGTTCATCAAACAAATTTTATTAAACAAAATCTTAACCTAACAAAAAAGCTTTCATTTAAAATTAAGATTGAATTTCAAATTTCAAATTCTAACGTCTCTTTAAATCGTTATTCCGACTCAGTTCAATGAACTATAAACATTATGAACACAAGGTAAGTTAACATAGGTCAAGATCATTATTCCAACTCAATACAATAGAAGAACTATTTCATTTCTAACTCATGGCATACATTAGGGCGTAATTTCAAAATATTCTTTTGTTCTTTCTATTGATTTATCTATTATTATGAGTCCAAAAAAATGTGTATAAAATAATGTTACTTATTTTTATTAGAAAGGGAAAATTTAATGTTTGTTTTATGCATTCATTTAATATGAAAAATTCAAAAAAAAGAAACCGACACACATCTCGGCTCACCACAGTACTTTTACATTGAGTACTTTTACATTGAGTACTTTTCGTACTCTTCTTTGAGCGCAATTCGTAAATCATTTGTTTACGGAGTTACGGAGTGTGTGTGCAAAAAATGTATTAAAGTGAATTATAATTTTTTTCTTTAATCAAAATCATGAATAGAACCTACCCCGATATTTTCCTGTGAGGTGGTGCACCGCATCATAGGTTGATCGTACTTTTGTGTACCTTTACGTACTTTAACTCTGTGGACATTAAGTATTATTATTGATTATGAAAAAAATTAAATTCACCACTTGAGCATGTTTAAATAAAGTGCACACACGCACACAAAAGGTATCTTAAATGGGATTTCTTCTTATTTTTTTTTTCTTTATATTTGAAACTTTAGATTAGAACTAATAATCCGAATGATTGTGGTGAAAAACACAGGCAAATATCTTTATTAGGAATGGTGAAAATAGGGCAAACTTAATTATTAAGATTGATCTTTTATATGTACTTAATGCATGAATAATTGAATATGTTATAGCTATGAATATATTTCTACTAATTAAACTTGAATGAAAAAAAAACTTGAACTGGATGAAACTGCTGTTGGTGATGAATTCGATGATGGGGATTAGGCTGGCTGGTACTGGTGATGCTGCGATTTTACTTTGATATGCGGTGTGATGACTGTACTTTAATGGCTGGGCAATTTAAGTTACTCTTTCTGTTTTTCTCGTTTTTTTTTTGTTCGTTCTTTTGATTGCGGTTTTTTTTTATTTAAGGTTTGTGTGGGTGATTTATAAATATTGTGTGGATGAGTTTGCTTGCATTTTTTTTATATTCTATTCTTTTAACTCTTGGGGCTTATGGGCAAATCACTAATTGAAACGATCACTTGGGTTTTCTTTCTTTTTGTATGGTTTTTTTTTCGGTTTCTATATTTCATAAGGTTTTTGGTTTTTTCTTTTTTTTTCAAAAGGTTTTAGATTTTAAGGTTTTAACAAATTCTTTGCTGAATATTTTACTAAAATGTCCATCACGTTTAGTGTTAAGTTTTATATTTGCAGTTTTTAAGTTATAAGCGATATTTTTCGATTCGTTTTTTTCTATATTCGAGAACACTCTATTTTAAGTTTTATTTAGTATAAATTTTGTGTTTTTTTATACTTTATTTTAAACTATAATTTTAAGTTTTAACTAGGGTAACTGCACCAGTCTCCGGACAGACCCCAGTGTCCGGACGATTTTGCCTTTATGGGGAATAAAAAGGAAACTAAACAAAGAATTTTCAAAAACCAACAAAATACAGAATCAATAACATTTTCCACATATACATACGAAGTTTCAAACCGATCGAATGTACAACGGAAAAGTTATGGGTGATTTAAGCAGCAACCGCTGCTGTTCTGCTGTTTTCTTAGCAAAAAAATAGTGGTAGACCTTGGAAAAAAATACTGGGAATAGTTGATTTTGTGCGATCTTGTAATCAAATGGAGTTTGTTTCAAAGAAAATATAATGAACTTCCAATAACTAAAGAAAAAAATTGAGTTTTGCATTTTTTTAATCGATTTTTTTAAGTGTCCGGACACTGGAACAAAAAATAGCAAAAATCTAGTCTCCGGACAGCTCCAACGCTTTATTTAATTTTTATTTATGTTCAAATTCTTTTTGAAACCCTAAATTTCCTTGTCAAAAGTACTGGTTTATATCTAGAATAAAAATTTTCCAGTATCATCCCTCTAATGGATTAAAAATGAAGAAAAAACTCTAAAAATTGTGTTATCATTTTTTATTCTCCGTCACACAAACACAATATTTTGAAATCAGAATGGTTTAAATCGATCTTGCGATATCTACAGTACCGAAACCTAAACATGAGAATAATAAAACCAGTTTATTCCCTCCACCGCCACTTCTCTATTTATTTGAGAATAACATTTTTCTTCACTGGTATGCATATGCATACAAAAAACACAAAAAGAAACCAACCAAAACCACCCCTATCGAAGGTTAAGGTATAATATTTGAATGCGATGTGCACAAAAAACAGTGCATCAGTTAGGTGTTGAAGGATTCCTAGTGCCTGGAAACGGGTTTGGAAAAAAGAAACAACAACTAGTTAACCTTGAAACAAGTAAGTAGGGATTTCAGATGCATTAAATTGCTATGGTTTAGTTGTGTAGCGTAAATAGAGTATTTTTTTTCTATTGAAGATGAAGGCAAGCAACTTAAAAGCAAGCCTTGCACGACATTAGATCGAAGAAATTAGGTGTCAGCAAGCAGCAATCAAGTTTGACGAAGTAGGTTCAAAGTCGTCCGGAGACTCTGTTTTGATCGTCCGGAGACTGGTACAGATTTTGGTTTCTTTATATTTCGTCTAAAATAACAATAACTAGGCATTATTTTTTCAATGAATTAAATGCCAAACAACCAGGAAATACATATCAATGCAGACAATGAATTGCTATATACTCAACACTTAAGAGAAAAACTATATTGAATTTTTAAGTGGAACTGTCCGGAGACTCCATTTAACATCGTCCGGAGACTAGAACAATCGTCCGGAGACTCCAGAAAATCGCCTTCTTTTAGAATTCGTCGTATTAATTCACCGTTTAAAGTTACTTTCAATTCATTCGTACACCAAACTAATGAGAAATATCTATAGTCTTAGCAAAATATTAAGATTTGAATGAAACAGCAATAGAAATAAAGATATTTACATTGAAAGTCGAAAAAAAAGTTATCTGTCCGGAGACTGGTACAGTTACCCTATACAAAACTAAACCACGTTGAAATTATACTTGATACCCGAGCGCAAACCGTCAAAGAGTCGAAGCCACCCGCACAAATTTTCCACACTGACTGCCGGTTGGGACGGCTATTTATAGGCGATCGCAGCAGCGTCAGTGACGCTCGCTTTGTTCGAAACTTTTCGAACGAAAACCTTCTAGAAGGAATGGAAAGTCTTACCGGAAGTCCCTCTCCTAGCCGTAATTTAAACGGGAAAATTACACTTTTGACACTAAAAATCATTTTAATCAATTTTAAAAATAGGTGTGACAAAAAAATAATTTTTCAGTTTAAAGCGACCCAGAAAAACCTTCAGAGTTAAAAAAATTGCATTAGTATGCGTTTGTGGATGTCATTTTTTTTCCTTCGTTCGAAAACAAGCTTAAAAACACTTGTGGATCACAAGTACTTACTCTCCCAATTCAGCCATTTGAGAGCTAATTCACCACACCATCGCGATATTCACCATTTCTTTTTTTATCTACGCACGTCATCATCCATCGCATCTCCGATCAACCCAAGCCACACCAACCCACCCAATTCATCACCTTCCACTGTCCACACATCAACCTGTACAGCGGTTACAAAAAAAAAATTTAATTTGAAAATAATTTGTAAGATCGTATTGGATCATGCCTGTGCTAAGCCTGCAATATGATCTCAGTATAGCCTTGTTTGTTGTACTTGAATGCGAGAAAAAAAAATTTAAATGAAAAAAATTGAAAATGATTTCAAGGCGTTTCCTACAGCCTGGCTAACGTAGCTTATTTTCCGGTGAACATCGTTGATTTGGCTGTTCTGAAATCATGTCGGTATTTGCCGATCTTGTCAGATGAAGATATGCAACATTCAACCCAGTGGCGAATCTAGGTTTTAGACAAGGCGATGCGCCGTCAAACGATTTCTTCAACATCATTCTTGAAGAGATTGTGCAAAACTCCAACGTCAACACCAGAGGCACAATCTTTTAAAAGTCCATCCAGCTACTAGGATACGCTACGCAGACGACATTGACATAATTGGAAGAACACAGCGTGATGTCAGTGGAGTGGAGCGTTTGTGAGCCTTGAGACGAGGCCAGGAAGATGGGTCTAGCGGTCAATGAGGGAAAGACCAAGTTAATGCTGTCAACAAAAAATTGAAAGAAACATAGACAAATTTAACTTCGAGGTAGTTAAGGACTTTGTCTACCTAAGATCCGCTATCAGCTCAGACAACAACGCCAGCGCTGAAATCAAACGGAGAATCACTCTTGCCAATCGCTGCTTCTTTGGACTTAGAAGGCAATTGAGTAAAGTAAAGTCCTCTCCTGAGCAACAAAAGGGACACTCTACAAAACCCTTATCGTCCCGGTCCTAATGTATGGTGCAGAGACATGGACCATGACAACATCCGATGAAAACGCTCTGGGCTGCTTCGAGAGAAAAATTCTTCGAGTGATTTTTGGTCATGTCTGCATAAATGAAGAATGGAGACGAAGATTCAATCAAGAACTGTACGAGCTGTTCAGCGAGCTATTAACAGAAAAGTTAAGGTCCAACGACTTAGATGTTTGGGTCATGTAAAGCGAACGGAGAATAATGCTCCGGCTCGTAGAGTCTTCGAATCCAACCCGGAAGAACGTCGCAGAAGAGGAAGACCGCGACTCTGGTGGAGCACACAGGTGGTAGAGGACCTGAACCAACTTGGCGTGCGAAACTGGAGACAGCTTGTAAGGACCGAGCTGGCTGGAGACGTTTGTTGGATGAGGCACTAGTCCGACATGGACTGTAGTGCCACCATTAGTGAGTAAGTAAACCATTTTGTTCGTACGTATACAAACAAAAACAAGGAAAGTCTGTTTTACATAAGAGTTAAAAGAAATCTCCACACAAACCAAACTAAGCTGAGAAATAAATAGTAACACAAATTTGCAATTCATGAAAGTTTTTTTATTACTTTACATATTATAATATTTATGAGTGTTTCTCAATTATTTTCCTAGACCACCTAAAAGTCCACCAACTACAGGTAAACTGGCTAAAGTGCCGGTTACAGTGCCGAGAAGACTGCCAAGATCAAGTTGGCGGGTTTGACGTGAGTGTGCGACATCTTCTGCAGGGTTGGCGTTGATTTCCAAAACTGCAAGGAATAAGCCGAGCAAAACGCAGAAAATGAGGGAACGCATTTTAATTGAATTATTGTTTAGTAAGAACACAAATGTTTAACTGTTAACTTTTGAAAATACGTTGCTGCTTTTATACCTAAAAAATGCTCGAAAATAGAATGCTAACTGCTCAACTACAGTCTGAATAAATATTTGTATTTTCGCATTCACGAAATGAATTTTTGTTATTTGTTTGGTTTGTGCCAAATATTGAAAAAACTGCTATCAACTGCTATATTTTATACATGCATGACAAAAAGGCTTAAAAAATGGAATTTCCAGCAAGTGTTCAGCTGTTGCTGGAGTTAGCACGTGTTGAACAAGATATTGGCGTCAGCGTTTTTTTCTATTGTATTAAAAGAAAAAACGATATTCTGGAAAATTTACTTTCAATCATAAAAAAAAAAAACTTCACCAGAGCAGAGACACCAATGTTAATTGAAATTCACATTGACTACCAAATGTCTTGTTTGAAACCTAGTAAGAATAGAGACATATTTCTGTGACTGTTATAAGAGGCCAGTTATAGCTATCATTGGTTTTCATCATTGAAACACATCATTGGAATTTTTCTGGTAGGTCGGTTATAGCAATCATTGAAAATTTCTGTCCGGAAATTTTTTCCTGCCGTAATTCTATCATTGGAACTGTGAGAAGTTGAAACTCAGATCATTGGAATTGTACAAGATTGAAACGCAAATCATTGGAACGATTTGTTTCATTTTTTGACATAAAACAATCAGCTGTTCAGGAAAATGAATTTACAACCGGAAAATGGAAAAACACATTTTAAAGAAAAAATAAGTGTGTAATTGAACTTTTTTATGTCAATAAAAATTCTTGGAGTGATTTCCGATCGATTGGTATATAATTTGCACTTCTATTCAAAAAAAAACATAGTTTAATATCCATTCAAAGATTTTTCCGGATCCATTTCAATGATAGCTATAACCGGCCCCTAACTAGCGTTTTACTACTCCAACTAATTTACAACTCTCTGTTCCATCAAAGAAAATAAATTTACAAGATTTGTTCAGTTTGTAAAAATATTCTACCTCGAAAGTTCGCGTGTAGGTAAAACTTATAAATGTGTTGAAAGATAGCAAAAAGCATATCATAATACCGATTCTGAAATGTCGATTTTTAAAATGTCAACTCTCAAAAGATCGAAAATGGATTAACCGTACCTTACACGATATGACGATATGGATTTTCCGTATGCACTGTCATTTCTTATTTCTAAATGTATTTTCACATATATATAGGTACCTGAATATATATATGTCAAATTGGATTTTGCTTGTAAAATCAGATTAGCATTTAGACGATTTGGATTTTTCGTTTGTGATTTCAAAACATTTTTTTCGTTCAAAACAACTAAATGTGTTGTATTATTTTTTTTTTATGAAAAAACACAAAATATCATAACAACTCTTCTTTTTCGCGCTCTCCATGTTTAAATATTAACTTTGTCTGTAGTTTAAATAAATCCAATTTCGTCTGTAGGTATACAGATGAAATTTAGAAACAGTTCTAAATGAAAGAAATTCATTATGTTATTTCTATCAGAACAAAAACATAAAATGTAAAAAAGAGCCAAGTTCTCTTATGTGTTCTCTTATATGTGATTTGAAAAGTTAGCCACCAAAAGTAATGAGATCTAAAAGAACGCCAAGTTCTTACATGTAAAAGTGTTATATTGAATATTTTAAATCATAGAAGATAATACAACAATATTAAAAGAAAATAGAAAATAGTTCGGATGAAAATTTACAAGTTCAAGTTTTAAAATGTTATTAATCACGCTTCAAACGAAAACTTGGCAAGTGAACTTGTAAAGTTATGGGGGGTTAAAAATGTGCTTGAGTTCGATCGTGTACAAAGGGAGTAGTGCTAGAACTTGGCTGGGCACTACCGTGCCCTTTGATATGGATATGTTTAATACTGTAATGTGTATACACTTTATTTATCTCATACGCTCTGTGTCTGTATCTCCTTCTATTGTAATGTCTAATGTATATAATATACGTTATTATCTCTTACGCTCTGTACCTCGTTCTATATTTAATGTACACACTTTTCTTACTCTCTTTATTTACTCTGTACTGTATCTCTTTAACTCTAATATCGTTTAATTGTAGTAGTAAACACTTGCGAGGGGCAATACCTAGTGATTAAGAGAAAACTTTTTGTTTAGCATTAAGAACGTTAGCCCCTACAAAAAAATCCCAGTATTTTTTTTGTTTGTAAGTGTAAGCTTCCGGAACATTCAAGCTTCTCCAAGAACCAATATAGTAATTTCTAGAACCAAGTATTTTTGTTATATAAAGAGCCCGTTTGGCGGCGAAGAGTGAGTTGATTGTGAACTGAGATAAAGTAAAGATACTGTGTTTGAAAAGTAACTGAAAGTGTTGAATAAATAAGTTTGTGAGTGATTTGAATAAAGTGAACTTGTGTTTTATTTAAAAAGTGAATAAGTTTTAATTGTCGGACCAAGCCGAATATTACAATACGTTAACACGATTTGAAATTTGTATAATATTCCATATTGAAAATCCATATAGTGTAAAGCAGGCCTTAGATCACATACATGCGACACACACTAAGCCATGGTCCCTCACTATATCTGCATCTGCAATAGAAAAACATAATTTTTCAACAATAGAACTCACTTTTTCCTTAAAGATTATCGAACTGGCAATAATCAGAGACTGAGACTGAGACTGGGGTAGTAATGAACAAAATGATTAATCCAGGGAAAATCCAATGCTTGTCTACTTTATTGAGTGTCCTCATAAAATTACAAAACAAATAGTAAAAGAAAGTTTAATGTTTTGTTTTATTTTTAATTTCTCAAAAGCGAAAACCATTTTTGCATCCGGTTTTCTGTTTTCGACTAAAAATTAACACAACGGCATTGAATTTTTAAAACAAAATTTGTACTTAATTACAAAAAATTTTGAAAAAATTAGTTCAAAAATATTTTTTTTGTTTTTTTTTTTTTTTTTGAAAATTTTGAGTTTGAAAATTTATTAACTTCCCAGAGGAAGTTATTGTAATGGGGCCGATTTTGTGAATCTCTAATTTTTGCATTTCTCCATGTTTTGAGGTCACTAGAATCCGAATCCACCGTTTTTATGATGATGTCTGTGTGTGTGTATGTGTGTTCGTATGTGCGTACGTGCGTTACGTTTCGGCTCGATTTTCTCGTGAACCACTTATCGTATTGTAATGAAATTCTCATTAGACACGGTATTGTGTTGTCAAGAGCTGATTAGGTTTTGAGCGAAATCCGCTTAGCGGTTTTTTAATATGGCAATCAAAAATCTAAGACAACCCTTAGGGATCGTTCAAGTATTACGTAACGCTATTTTTGTAGATTTTTTACCCCCCTCCCCCTTTGTAAAGCACCTTAACCTTTATCTATACCCCCCCCCTCCCCTTCCCTCAACGTTACGTAAAACTGAAGTGACAATAATTAGTCACAAAAAGTTATCTTATAGTTTTTATCCTTGGTATAGCTTTAATTGCCTTTGCGGTAATAATAATCCGCAACACCTGCGGATTTTGTCTATTTTTTTATAAATTACTACTGTCCTGTCCACGGGCATAGAGAACCTATTTACCTCCTTATATTGCTCCTCTGTGTCCACGGGTTTGCTAGTCACTCGGATTCTTTCATCACTTGCACCTGCAGTGCGGACGAAGACGGTTCTGGAATTGCTAAGCCACTTGCATCAACTTCATCTTCGTCGAGCCAGTCAGCATCCTCAGACAATGTTTCATAATGACGCACCATGCAGAGAAGCTCATTCGCCCTTCTGGCAGCAAGGTGCTGCGGACGTACTTGATTTTCATAAAGGTCTTGGACAGTCTTGTCAAGCACGTAAGGACTGTGCATTTGAACACTGTTGTGAGATGTGAAATAGATTCCACATGTTTGGTATACTTTTTTCTTTAGTTCAGATCAGAGATTAAAATGAATCAAGCTTGCTCACGAATACTGAGTATTTATTTGAAAAAAAACAAGTTTGAACAAACTGAGTCAACGCACAAGCAAATAAGTCTGAACATTTTTATTTATGAATCAAGTAACTCTGAGCAACCCCTATTTTCAAATGAATACAAATGAGTATTTTTGTTTTCAAGTCAAAATGAGTTTGAATAACTTTGAACTGAGTTTCTGTGAGCAAAATATTCATGAACAAGCAAGCTATTCATGAGCAGGCAAGGGTTCTTGCCAAGCGTAAGCATTGTAGGTATCTGTTTGTGATTTGTCTATTTGATGGTGCGGTTTGATTTAAAAGGAGAAACAATAGGCCAGTTCCACCTAACAACATCTCACTGAGATCTCAATGTCACTTTGACTGAGGCAAAATCATTTGGTGGAACATAATTCTCAGTTCTCATTGAGATAAAATGGTTACCTTACAAATTGTTGTTGTACATATGTCAGTCACGCCAAAACAGCTGAGTGAGAAATCGAATCCAAAAAATTTTCATCTCAGAAATCTCAGAAAAAAATCTCAATTCTCAGCTGAGATTTTTTGTTCCACCTAAAAAATCTCTGAGATCTCTGAGATCTCAGTGAGATGTTGTTAGGTGGAACGCGCCTAATATTAAAAGTTGGATGATGTTTTGTTTGTTTAGATAAAAAAGTGACAACGATTTAAAGGGAATACAATAGTTTTTTTTATTTAATGATTCAAACTCAAATAAGGTACAATTCAAATTAAGGAAAAAAAAATCACAGCAAATGAGAAATAAATTAAAATGTTAGTTATAAAGATATGTACATTATAAAAATTAAATTTTGTTAATCTTAAGATTTGAATAAGACACGATCAAATCATTATCTGTTTCTGGATTTAGCCTGGTTCGTTTTTCGGTGATAATGTTTCCGGCTAGGGAGAAAGCTCGTTCTGATGGGGCTGATGTTGCAGGAATGCAATTTAAAATCCTGTGCACTTCATAAAGGCGCTTATAGATGTTTCTGTGCTCATACCACCATTGAAGCATATCAACTGGGTCATCTACATCAGTTGAAGTGTATTTGTTTATTTCGCCTTCAATGGAATCCTGCGATGTGTTTCCTGCAACAAACCGTGAAAACACATTGAATGGCCGTGAAGATGTTGACGGCTGCTCGTCCGACAAATTTTCAATCGGTTGAATGACTGGCACAACAGTTTTAATGAAATCATAGATTTCATTCTTCTCTTCTGTTGTTAAAAGAGACATTTTGTTGCAGGGTGGATACAAAAACGTGGCTGCCTTGAATTCTAACTTTATTTCGGGGTAAAATAAAGTGCTTAGGTAGTGTTTCACTTTTATTTTGAAGTCCAATACATTAGAAGAGTCCGATTCATGGAGTAAACAGGCGTTGATTAAACCGTCGTAATGTGCACTCAGAGAAAAATCACATTATAGAATTTAATAACAATGTATTCAATTCTAAGTTGCAAGATTTTGAACAAAACAACTTTAAATCAAACACTAAATAACTTTATTTTAAAGTGACAGCTCTTGAAAGATAATTATATTACAAAAAAGGATCGAAACAAAACGTTATCCCTTTGATTTCAGTAGGTGTATGATGAATTAATATTGTAATGTATTTAAATCAAATATTCTCAGTATTAAATTTTATTTTGTGTACATTTTTATTAAACAGATTTAAATCAAAATATAAGAAATTTGATTTGAAAACTAGCCGATCTGTTATTTATTAGGAGAAACGGTTGAAAACAAAAGTGACCAGTTTTATTTTAAGCATGTTCCGATATACTTCAAACAGGGGGCAAAAATCTACAAACTACTGTACAACAGCATTTACAGCATGACCATAATAAATAATTGTTATTTCTTATTTCAAATAGGTGCATTGTTTGAATCATAATTGCACTGTATACAATTCAATTTAATACATGTCTTGAATCAAACAAAATGTCTGAAAGCAAAGTTGCACCCTCTTAAATCAATGTTCTATGTTTTTTGAAACAAACAGAACTACGTGAAATCAAAATTGCGACGTTTTACTTCTCACGTACGCAACCGTAAGAGCCTAAAAATGTGTGAGTGTAGGTAACTAACTGTAATCGGATCGGAATCGTTGTTTGTTGCTTGCAGTATTGCAGGTGCAGCTGGATCGCAATTTGCAAATCATTTCCTCTTAAATTGTGTTATGTTGTCGTCGCGTTAGTTGGTCGGTTCGTGAACGCGGTAGAAAAATGGAAAATATAATAAACGTGGATATGAACAATTCATTCTTGGATTAAGAAAATAGTGAAGTGCTTATCTTATACGATATATCGGAAGATAAAAAGCAGCTCCGAGGAGTTCTCGGACATATTAATCTTTCTTCGCTCCTACCAATTTTGAAAGGTAAGACAATAATTTTTATTCTTGTTCTTTTCCGTGTCGTCCTGGATGTATGTTGCAATCCAGCAAAATCGAATATCATCTTGCGTTGCTCATAGTAAAATTTTTGTTTTCCTGAGAATTTTTTTTTGTGGATTGCAGTGTATTTCTCATTTTTTTGAATTGTATCGACAATTTTTTTTTGTGGAATGCTTTGTTCCATCATCAGCTTCAGCATCAACGCCATCGGCACCGAGCGATCACAAGAGTAAAGCACTATTCACATGAGCACGAACGACGACCAACGAATGAACGAATATTCGTCGATTTTGACATTTCTTTCACATGAGAGTTTTTAATTCGTCGCGAATGAACAACCAAAACTCAAAGAAGGAATTATTTTTGAGGTTATACGCGCGCGAATATTTTGTTCGTTGGGAGTGTGGATGGTGTGTGGAACGCGAATAGAGTTTGACAATTCGTATCAACTACAATTCTATTCGCGACGAATAAACTTGTTTTCTCAAATTTATTAACAATTGAGATTAAAAAGTTAATTTATGCATCAAAAATCAAACATAAACTATACTTTTATCGTTTTGTTGAGAATTTGTAAGAAAATAAGGCTTCATACGTATGTAAAATCACTTTTCTTCATTCATTCGTCGTTCGTTGGTCGTGCTCATGTGAATAGTGCTTAAGCGTCATCGTCTCAAAACCATTCTTTATCAGAGTCCGTTGCCCGAATTGGCTTTCATTACAAACTTATCCTCAAACTCGCTCAAACCGCACATGTCCAACGAAGACAAATTGATTGTGTTCTACAAAAACGAATACATGGCGGTACGCAACGCCGAAGGCAGTTTCTTTCACTGGCAGACTCTGCAAAACGTCTATCGTTCTTCGCCACGTATAACAATTCGCTGGCTGTCCGAGGACAAGAAAGACAAAACAGTTTTCATACCAGATTTCTACAATCACACTGACATTGAGTGTGTCTTGACAACACTGTCGACTTGAAGAAGATCGAAAAGGGCCATTGAGATTGCCGCAGAGCGAGAAGGTTCGCATCGAGAATATTTTGAAGAAGGCACTGTTCCGCGACCTGATGTTACCGAAGAGAATCCAGATGGAAGTAAGTTTTCTTTTCTAACATTTCAATTCATTTCTCAATTTGTTATTAATTTCGATTTGCAGTTGACATTTCACTCTACAAAGATGAATCTCAAATCGAAAAGAAACTATCTTACAGTGCAAGCAAGGGCGGTGGCTCTAATAAACGGTCAAGTTCTTCACGAAGCCAAAACAAGAGCAAATCAAAATCACCCTCTAAGAAGACGAAATTCGCCTTGTCATCAAAAAAGAAACGAAAAGGCAGTGATAGCGATTCGAGCGACGTCCAAATCGCAGTCTTCCGTGCCTGAAAAGGTAAGGCGTTTTTATTTTTTTGACATTTGAAGTATGAAATTTAGTTCAAATTTTCAGACCGAAACCCCTGGAACAGCGTCCTCGGCGAACAGCAGAAGCGATAGGGCCCTCAAACGAAGAGCTGCCGAAGGCACAGCTTCAGATTCGTCAGCTAAGAAATCTCTATCAGTGAGTTCCGTCAAATGAGCGGCTAAGGGTGAGTACATTTTAATGCATTTTAGACATTTATTCGTATAACGTTGTTTGTCTTCGAATAGCCGATAAAAATTCGATACTGACAGCTCGCTAAGTAAAACAGAATACTCTTCGGCCGGTGAAAAGGCACCCAAAGCCGCAAACAAGGCTTCTGCACCAACATCAACCAAAAAGAAACAAACTGGGTATCGGATTCCGATGAACAAAATTGTAAAAAATAAGTATCTTTAAGACAGTTGAAAAAAAAGTACATAATAAATTAATTTTAACGTTATTAAAACTTGAAGTTTGTGTTTAATTTTTTAACGGAAGGTAAAGGAATCGTTTACTGTTTTTTTTTAAGCCGTAGGCGCAAAGAAAAAACAACATTCAATAAAAAAAATACTTTGAATCAAAATAAAATTTTTAAATAGGACTTAACACGAAATTTTGTAAATCAAAATAGCCCAACCTGAAAACCAAAGTAACTTTTAATCAAGATTGCACGATGCATGTATATTTAAATGTTTACATTACTAATTCAAAACGCGATTGCTTTTCTTTTGATCATGTTCAATATTATATTAAATCTCATGCAAGTTTGTTTTAAATACTCATTGCTACAAATGAATATCGAGGCCTTTATACGATGGAAGTGTTATAGACTTTGAAATAAGACGTTGTCTTATTAAATCAAAAAACAATGTTTTTTGTTTCAAAATGTAAGAGTAGCTTGAAACTCATATTATGTGCAATTGATTTGATTCTGTTTCAACATTGAATCAAAAACATTACTTCTATAAAATTATCATTTGTATTTTTAAATACAAAATGTGAAGCAAACGAATTAAAGTCACAAGTACTTCGATTTTATAACGCATTCATACTATTTTCAATGCCGAAATATATAATTGTAGGTGGTTTCGATATTAATTTGTAGTATACTGAGTATTCAAAACAAACTTGCATGAGATTTAATATAATGTTGAACATGATCAAAAGAAAAGCAATCGCGTTTTGAATTTGTTAATTTAAACATTTAAATACTTGCATCCTGCAATCTTGATTTAAAGTTACTTTTTCAAATGGTTTTGAGGTTGGGCTATTTTGATTTTCAAAATTTCGTGTTTAGTTCTATTATATAAAGATTTTAGTTTGATTCAAAGTGTTTTTTTTTTGATTCCATGTTGTTTTTTCTCTGAGTGTGGGAACACCAGATGTGCAGTGCAGGATTTTGAGGATTGCAGTTTTTGAAATGTGTCCATGAAGGGCTCAAGGAAAACAATTATTTCATTCAGTAAGCTGGTACTAATGCCTTGAAGTCGGTGAAGCTGTTGTTTTTGTTGTAGTATGCCCACAATATCCGGCATATTCACTTGAATAGACTTGCACATCTCCATTTTTGACATCCACCTAAGTTTAAAGTTTAGTTTTAATATTCATTGTAATCTTAGCGTTAGTATTTAACATATGTGAATAAATAAATACCTTGTTTTGCACTCAGCTTTCAAAGTTCGATGAAGGGAACTGCTTGCACCAGATTTTTTCATATATTTTACAAGCTTCTTGCATTCATCGAAAAAATTATCTATTGCAGAAGTCTCTGAACATGCCTTTTCGAAAACGTTGTGCAAGAGATGACCAAAACAGTTGTACCGGATATTGTATTCAAGTGCTTTGATGACGTTAGCTCCTCTATCAGTTACAAACCGAATGGAATGTCCAGTGTTTGCTGATATGCCATATTCATCAAAAATGTTGTTTACTTTAGTGATGATATTATTTCCGGATAGTGGAGGTTCAATTTCATCCAAAGCCAGCACTCTTTCAAATAGACTCGCATCCACTATATAATGTATAGTGAGTACCAAGTAGGAACGCATTTTAAAATTGTCAGTCCATAGGTCCGTTGTCGCTGATAGGTTTTTAATTCCGTTGAGTTCATCTTTTATGATATCCACCAATTTTTCTTTGAATGTCCTGACATGGTGGCTAATTGTTGCTCCGGTTGGCAGTATTTCCTGCATCTTGACATGTTGTCCATACTTTGCACCGATGCGAATAAATTCCTTCAATAACTCACTCATTCCAGTTCCTTCCATCGTAGAGAAAGGCCTCACGTCCTTAATTATAGCATTCACTGAGACATCCAAAATAGCTTTCTTATCGGCAGATGACACGGTCACTTCATTTATTGGACTGGGTTGATTGTCTTTATGACACTTATGTTTCAGTAGATTTGTGGTGGCCTTACAGTGGTATTTCAAAACTTTCTTGCAAAATCTGCACGCCACTAAGTCTGGTACAAATTCGCCATTTTCATTTTTTATCTCTCCAAAAGTTTCCCAAACCTTACTTCGGCTATTTTTTTTGTCACTTATAGAAAAAATATTCCCAACAAGGTTAGAATACACGATTTCTTGGTTCATTTTAAACCTTTGCACTTCACAGATGATTAAATGATTAGATTATTTTTACTTAACTCTTGCTTTATATATTTTCAATTTTCAAAATCGGGCACCAATAAAAAAAACTTTCTCCTACCAAAAAAACCCAATTTTTCCAATATTATGACAAATGTAACGCTTAAACAGCCCACTTTTTTCAAAGATTAACCCTTTTGTGATATACGAGTACCTATAACCGCGAATAACAACAAACATTTTTTTTCAAATTCGCATCCACAAACAACCTAAATTCATTTGTAACTACCTCCTTCTCCTTCTCCTTCATTGACGATCTTTAAATTACCTAACACTTTTATGATACATACTGCCAATCAACAAACAACTTGACCACGGAAATTCAAATTTTCCCTTATTTAAAAAAGTGCATCGTCGCTAATTTTATGGTGGGTAAAAATATGAAAAATATGAATGCATAATGCATCTAAAGCAGGTACACATTCACACAGGACACAGTATTTAAGAACTTACCCAATCAATGCTAATCTGTCCTTGAATTTTAACTACCTGCTATAATGAAATACGAAAACGTATTTTCCAAGAGTTACTCATTCATTTACCATTTGGTATTCATTCATAAACCCTCTGATATATTATTTCAAATTTAAAATCTTTCCTTAAAATGCAACAAAAACACATTTTCCTAACTACCTAACATTCCTGCATATTATGTCGGTTATACTTTTATAAATGTAATCCATTTAATTTTTGTATGGACGGAACTATTACAAAAAAAAAAACAAACAAATTCTCCTTCAATAGTTCACGTCAATCTAAAACATTCAGTATATAACTACGTTATGTGCATATTTATGTTCATACTCATATTCATACCATTATATTATATACCTACCTAACCAACGCTCATTCATTGATAAATCCTTTATTTCATTATGCACATCGTAACAAAAAACAAAAAAAAAACTTACAATAAACAAGTCCTCATTCATAATCAACCTAATTTTTTTTTCTAGAATCAAGTTAGAAAATATTCATCCAAGTTCACAATTATTCAATCTGTTTGAACATTTGAATATACTCAGACGGTTTGAATATACTCAGTCGGTTTGAATATACTCAGTCGTTTGAATATATTTGAATATTCAAACTATTTGAATATGTTCAAGTAAGTTCAAGCAAATATTCAGCTCACAAGTCTTTTTATTTGTGAGTGAAAAAAACAAAAATTACTTGTGAATATAATATACTCATTCTGCTTGCTCGAAAACATTTGAATGTGTCTGAGCAAAAATGCTTGTGAGCACTTTGCTTGTGAATAGGGGTGGAAAACGATCAAGTCTGAGCGATAATTGAGTAATTTTGTGATGTATTTGAATATATTTGAACGTATTCATTTTAATCTCTGGTTCAGATCGTACAGATGGACAAAAAAATCGTAAGCCATCTTGTAAGGCACAATGTTACGTTACGTTACACGTTGCAAGAAAGACCCCCCCCCCCGCCCCTGTAACGCATCGTAACGTTTTACGAGACACCCCCTCCCCACCAATTGCGTTACGTAATACTTTAACGCCCCCTAATATAATGAAAATTATGATAATTTCTGCGAAAATTTCAACAATAGTTCAAAAAATCTTATTTATCAATGCGAACAAATATATTATTTGTTAATAATTTGTTATAAACAATTGAAAATTAGTTTAAGTGGATTTATTTTCGTGGTTATAAGAAAAACAGTCCGTATGAGTGCAGGAATAGAATACATATTTATGACTTTAAATCGGTTAAAACTCAATAGCATTATAGCGAACATTATAGATAACAGTGTGGAAAAAAAAACAATATTATGGAGAATTATAGACTATATTTTATTACTAGCTGACCCACCAAACGCTGTTTTGCGATATAAATGCTAATCTTAGGAAATACTAATCCGATTAGAAAAATTCTTCCAGTAATAAAAAACTACAATATTCAGGAGTAATATGGGCTGTATTTTACTATACAAAGTAGTTGTGCATGAGTCCACGAGTTGGTACTATCAAATTTTGACAGATGGCGCCACTGTTATTCAAATGAACTTAATGCTTGACTCAAATCATCAGTTTAACTTTATGGAGTTTAACTTTGAAAACCAAAGCTTACAACAACAACAGGATGCATCCATCGGCTGGAAATTTTGCAAAACAACTAATGTTTTAACTTATTTTTCTACTCTGGGAAGTTAGTCGTGTGGACCACAGTAGTCGCACTCATATTTTTTTTTTAACTATTAGCTAAAACAATTTTATTTAAAAATAAAATGAAATATGAAGTTTTTGGCTTTCCAGAAAGGTATAGCACGGTGTTGTAAACGAAGCCGTTGATTTTTAATATTTCTTTTTACAAAATAAGTGAGCACCTCCGGGGGGGGGATACACCCCCCCCCTCCCATACGATTTTTTTCTTGTCTCAACTCAACCTACACGCTCGTGCTTTTTGGCACAGCGCTCATGAATCACCCTGTATATATTGAATTTGAACAAGTTTTTTTTTCAGACAAGGATCAGCAACATGTCAAAAACTGTTTAAGCCATTTAATTTGTAAACATTTAGAAAAATACCTACTGGTTTCAAAACGGTGCAAACTGTGGTGAAAAGTTTTTTATGTCAAAAAAAAACACACACAACAAAACGAAAAATATGAAAATTTCTTAGCCAAGAAAAAACCTCTTTTAACTTTTGCTACAGATTTTGCTCAGTTGTCGAAAAAAATTACATCGGACTCCGACATCAAAACCATCCACCATTGAAACTTACTCTTCCAGATTCCACACTCGATTAACTTCAACTGACAGCAAAATTCATTGGCATGATACCCGTGGCGTGTACCTATTCAGCGAGCCGCCCACAATTGCCTTTTAGAGCTTCTTTATTGAAGCCATCATGCGCTGCGAGATGCCACTACAAGTGCATGACGAGGCGAGAGTTTTCAAGTACTTACATACTTTAAACATTGAACACGCCTCCCTGCATTTTGATATCTCTCAAAATGGGCGAAGCCGGCAAACAAGCAGATACTTGAACTTATTTCCCTCCATATAAAAAATAAAAGTTTGATTTCGAAATTCAGATAATGTGGAAACAAAAGAACAACGCGTGTCACAGCTTGATTCTGTTCATTCAACGGAAAAACTAAAACAGAAGTTTGTGTCATTTAGGGTAATTTGACAGTTTAGTAGACGCGACGTTGCGTTTGATATTTCTGTTGAACCCGAGAGCAAAGTGCATCGAGTGTCACCTTTGCATTTCTCTTTTGAACTTTTAGGGTAATCTTTTTGTTTGAGATGATTGTTTGAAATAGAGTAGGTAGGTACTTAGCCATAAAAAGGCAGTTATTGTAGTCGGTCCAGTTGAGACGTGCGTCGTCTTTGGAAGATGGTGACGCGTCTAGTATGAACACTGAATTAATTTCTCATACTTAATGGCTCTTCTGTGTTATGACATTCTTTTCAAATGGCCGTCATAAATTTGTAGTGGTTCCCCCGTCCACTCTATACTTACACAGACTGGCTCCAAGAACTGTTTAACAACGTTTCACCCGACTATACGATATGACGACGAAAAGAGCCATAAAGTTCGTCTTGAGAAGAAAAACCTCTGGAACGGATATTTTCAACTACTGACTATCTCTGTGCTCGTCGAACTCGTTACAAAGACCTCTAAACTCTCTATAAACCATTAAGAGCGTTAATTAAAGCCGCTGCGATTTTCTAAGTGTATGTGTGTGTAGTAATTTTAAGTATCGCTGGTTAACGATTTTTGGGAGCGCAACGCGAAACTAATGGTCGCATTGCAATGATTTAATTAACCTGAGGCCTCTCGTGAAGATGTGCTTATGGCTGCGATGATCGTTATCCCATCTGCTAAAAATGTATCTATATATGCATCTTATGACGAACGGCAGCGATGGCGGTGTCCTATAGCTTTCGGTGCGCTTCTGTGTTCGGTGTTCCCTACCGATTCCGGATCCTACAGAGAACCATTACGATACGACACGACGACGACGACGACGACGCAGCAGCGGCGGCGGCGGCGCGCGACGTTGGACAGCGGACGGCGATATAGACTTATGGTGATGATTAAAATCGTCCATCATCGATCAATGGATGGTTAAGTTTAAATCCGACAAGCGACTTGACCAACTCAAATTGGTATAGTGAGAAGGTTACGTCGGCCTTCCTTCTGCCGCCGCCAACGCGCCGCCCGCCGCCGATGCGACGACCGTCCTGCCAACTATCCAACGTTGATGACTACATAGTTTTTGTTCGTTTTTTCTGTTGGCTTTCCATCAATCTGCACTCACGCAGATGGATGTTTTGCAAAGTTAAGACAGTTAAATGTGTCCGCATAAAGCGTCCATAAAAAGAAGGAAAATTTATGTTATGATTTGCAAGATTAATTGCAAAGCTGTGTTCGGGCATCATGTCATCTTCGACATTTTATGAGCGAGCATTTGATAGCCTGGATGCGCACCCAACGCAGCGTGTAGTGGTCATTGTTTTATGCTATACTCGTACGCATTGCGATGCTTTTTAAGACGACGATGATGGAAGTAATCAGCGCAACAACAATGCGTGGGCTATAATGTGGGCAAGTTTTAATCAGCATTCAAGCGGAATTATTTAGAAAATCGCACGCGTGTTGGTAGTGTCACCTGTAATTTCCAATGTGCAGTGGTAGGATTAATTGCTATTTTATGGAATTTGTGGTGTAATCAAAATGTTCTGCATTGCAAGCAGCAGTTAAAAGCACATTCTTGGAATGTTACCCAAGGAATAACGGTTTAATTGAAACATTCAGATTCTTAAAATAAAACGCTTATAAGTGAGTTTTTTTTTTGACAATTTTGTGCCGCTGTCAGATTCATTTCTATTTAATAGGCCAGTCCCACCTAACAACATCTCACTGAGATCTCAATGTCACTTTGACTAAGGCAAAATCATTTGGTAGAACATAATTTTCAGTTCTCATTGAGATAAAATGGTTACCTTACAAATTGTTGTTGTACATATGTCAGTCATGTCAAAATAGCTGAGTGAGAAATCGAATCCAAAATACTTTCATCTCAGAGATCTCAGAAAAAAATCTCAATCCTCAGCTGAGATTTTTAGTTCCACTTACAAAAATCTCTGAGATCTCTGAAATCTCAGTGA
Organism: Sphaerophoria taeniata; assembly: GCA_943590905.1. NCBI lineage: Eukaryota > Metazoa > Arthropoda > Insecta > Diptera > Syrphidae > Sphaerophoria > Sphaerophoria taeniata. The sequence goes on along the minus strand of OX016540.1, from coordinate 15,301,285 downwards.
GATGTTGTTAGGTGGAACTGGCCTAGTTTCATTTTCCATTGGACGTCCCGAAGCATTTGGAAGAGTCCAGAATTAGGTATTCTGAAACTATTCCATTGGACTGACTTTGACAGACGGAATGCTTCTGAAAAGAAAAGACCTCTTCCGTTTGAAAACAAAATCGTCCCAAAATGTCAGAATTAAATTTAACCCGTTGCATTGGAGGAAGAACAAGTATTTTCATGAGCTTGTATTTTCTTGTCCTTATACAAAATATCGTTGTAGATTATAATAATGGCATAAAATCTCATAACTGGCGTTTTACGTTTTCTTCTCTGAGCGATCAGATCAAAGCTCTCAGCTGGTTATTTGTGACATTTCATGTTGATACCAACGAAACCGAAACGTCAACGGAAACCAAACTTCCATTTTGTGATCAGCGTGATCTGAAAATTCAGCCTCGTGCCAATACTTGGGCAGTATATATACAAAAGTCTGAAAAGCTCAACAGAATGCAGTCGCAATCACCAGTCGCCCAGCGATGAAAATGACAACTGTCAAAAATTCGGCAAATTGAATTCCGACCCTACTGATTCATGGGTATTGCTTAGTGCCTTTCTTCTTCCCCCGCCATGGTCTCACCGTCTTACATTAGAAATGATGTTGCTCATCAATTCCGGATCTTTAACTTATGCTTCCTCGATAATGACGTAGACTCCAGCGCAGATATCGATATGATTACTAATAATGACAAATATGATTATTTTGGGAATGAAAACTTTTATCCCGAATAGGGTTAAAAGCATCAATCCCAAGGAAAAGTCAGATTCAAGCTGTAAAGAGGTTTTCAGGGAAAAAGAATTAAAGTTCTGGTGTTTTAGAGCCTGACCCAACCCAACTGAGTAAAACTGGAACAAGTTTAAACAAGCCAGGAAGGCCTGCAATGCCCATATTCGTTGGACCAAAGTTTTACATGACCAAAAATTAAGGCAAAAAGTACTGCTTTGTCCCAAAGGCAGTAAGAATTTTTGGTCATTTGTAAAAAAATATGAAGAATTCTTCTTCTTCCTCGGTCCCTACGCTCGTTGCCAACAACACTCCAGTTGTTAGCTCTCTCGCAAAAACTAACATTTTTGCTAGACAGTTCACTGCAACTCTTCGCTGCCAAAGAGTGTCATGACTCCTCCAGTTCTTGAGCGCGTCAATGATTCCTTGGTACAAATCTTCTTTCGCACTCGTGCTGTGGCAAGAGTCCTAAAAGATCTCAACATACATAAATCCGCTGGTCCGGATGCTATCCCCACTATTATTCTGAAGAGGTGTTCTTCCACGCTGGCAAAACCCTTGCATAAGCTTTTCCATCTATCCTATTCTCCTGGGCTCGTTCCGAGCAGTTGGAAAAAAGCATTCGTCCAGCAAATCACAAAAAAAAGCGAATATTGTTCTTCCTCTAATTATCGTCCGATTGCACTTACGTCCCTTCTTTCTAAGGGCATTTAAACGCTGATAGACTATAAGCTCAAGAAATATCTCGAAGACCGAAAGCTTCTTAATGACCGGCAGTACGGCTTTCGCAGCAACAGGTCCACTGGTGATCTGATGGTTTATCTCACCGAACAGTGGAACAAATCTTTACATCGTTTTGGTGAATGTAAGATTGTTGCACTTGATATTTCAAAGGCATTTGATAAAGTCTAGCATCTTGCTCTTTTATCGAAAATGCATGCTTTCGGTATCGATGAATCCCTCCTTCGTTGGATTAGAAATTTTCTTTTGAATCAAATAAATTATTATTTTTTCGTAAAGCGTTTTCAGTCTTTCTTTTCCCAACTTCTACCGCCTGCAGAGCCTGCAGTGCGGCGATCACCGGTCGTTCCTCTAGTTTCAAGTCAACCAGTCGATTTAGTACTATTTTGCTCGCATCCAGATGCCCCCATTCGTTGAAGCAGACGTCGACAGTTAGTTCTTTTTGTTGAACTTTTATTTTCGGACATCAGGAGTCACACAGGATAGCCGATAATTTGATACCGTTTGCGCACAACCGCCACACTTCTAATTCAATAAATTGTTTCGGTGACGATAGTACCCTTAGCTTTTCATATTCATTTCCAGACTCACATCCCTCCTCTTCGGATGTGGAACTGCAACGGCAAAATATGATAAGCTCATTAAACTCTGACTTAAACAGCATTGTACAATGAGGAATTAAAAAGCGCGTAGAGTTTAATGCTTCGAAAACTCAATGCTGTCTTGTATCGTTAAAGCAAGATGTACCTTCCCTGCCACTGTCCATGAGTGGCACTTGCATCAATGAGACCGAACATCTCGAGGTTCTCGGTATGTACATCACTGACCACCTCTTGTGGAACGAGTACATATGCGTTGTCGCCAAAAATGCCGCAAGATGGTTAGGTTTCTTAAGGCGATGCAAGAAATTTTTCTCCCCGTCTGATCTGGCAATTATCTACGAGTACAAACTTATGTATATCCGTCCAAAGCTTGAGTACAATTCCCATCTTTGGGCTGGTGCTTTAGTTTACATGCTTTAGCCTCTTGGATGGTATACAAAGAGGAGCCGTAAGAATGATTGGTGATAGTGACATCACTGATTCATTCACTCCCTTAAAGACCACCGTCGTCGCAACGTTTCGTGTCTCTCTGTGTTTTATCGTTATACCTACTTCTACCGTAAGTGCAGCTCCCCGTGGCTTAGTGGTTGGGTACGTTGGCTGCTAAGCAGAACGTCTTGGGTTCGAGTCCTACTTGTGCCCATAGATTTTAATTTCATCTTTCATGGGCATTGCTTCTTGTAAAGAACTGACAAAACTTCCAAGAGTATCAATCTGTCATGAAAAAGTGCTTCTCAACTTTGCCGTTCAGAATCAGCGTTAAATTGTAGGTCCCCTCAATTCTTCACACGTACCCAGAGAATTGTTGATGAGAGTAAGTCTTTTAGGCCTTGACTCTTCAAGAGCTGTCGCGCCACTCTCTTTATTTTTATTTATTCTACGGTAAGTGCTCTAGAGAAATAGCTAGTTGCATTCCTCACCTTAAACAATTCAACCGTAATAACCGCGCTTCCAGGAATGCCCATCGATCCCAACTTCGGACGTACTCTCAAGTAAAGAGAATCATTTCTTAGCCGTACTACATGAATGTGGAACTCTTTTCCACACTCTGTCTTTTTGACAGCTGTCATTTAATTCGCCGGGCGACTGGAGACGCATTCTGTTCAGCTCTTGGAGCATTGTTTTGATGCACCTGACGCTTCATTACGGGTCTGACACATTAGCTTTAGAACTGTCGCCGTCGTCGCGTCTGCTATTAATTTTGACGTATCCACATCATCATTTCGTTTGGAATTCGAAATTCCGTATACGGATCACATTGCGGCAGTGGATCTAAAACATTTTGGCAATGTGGATCCAGAAGAAAATATTGATCGAATTGCGGTTGTTCGAAGTTTCGAACTGTGCGAATTGCTCTAGTTAAGGATACGGTTTCAAAACGAATGATAGATATCGATTGTTATTGCCGATCGAATTGTGAATGCCTAACGAATTTCGAATTCGATTGCAGATCGAGTTACGTACCTATTGATTGTGATGCGGACCCCGTACGAAAAGTGGGTTGACAAGTACATGCGGATCAATATGAAGGTTCGCATGCTTAATGGATTGTTGATGTCTAGAGCAGTTTATATTGATCAAATTTTGATGCGTTCACTGATTAGAATGTCTTTGATAAAACACTGAAATCTCGCATTTTGATCGTCCGTCATAGTAGTAGGATAGTCGCTCTTGTCTTATTCAATAAGAAAGAATCAAGTCGCATACAATTTAAAACACACTAGTTTTTCAACTGATAAATCAAATAACTTCAGCCTTTCAAACTCTAATTTGAATGCTTTACCAGAATCACCATATAATTTTGTTTACGACTAAAAAAGCTCAAGAGTTCAACAATTAACACAAATCCTCATATCTCACATTTAGTACAAAATTATGCCCAAAATCCCATTCAATTTACTGTCTTCTAATAACCTATCATCTTTCCGGATTAACCGTCCACCTGTTTTTCTTTGTTCTTCTGTCAACGATCGTGTAAATCTAATAAAATTTAGACGCTCGCAAATCACAAATATCCCAATTTGACTTTGGGTTTAATCCGCCATTCCCAATTGGAGACTTATTGATGTTTCTCCACGCATATTGATTGATAATAATTAAGTCCGTGGCTAACAATAGTCGTTTAGACAACTTCTGGAAGAACCAAACATCGACCGTAACAAATGAAGACCCAAAAGCCGCACCGCCTCAATGGTCACTCCGGACTCTTAACTCTCACGTTAGATCGCCACGACACGACCGACCGACGCACGCGACGCACGGTGTAAGATCGAAACCGCCAAGACATCTGTGCATACAAATTGTTCGATATTAATTTCTCCGAAATCTCAAACACGCATTCGATTTATCCAAAAGGAAAAACTGGTAACAATCGATATATAGATGCTGTGACAGAAGACGCTTTGTGGTCCATCTGTCATGTCATGTGAATTCTGGAGCAGCTCCCCACAGAAGCTGCTTTGGTAATCCAAGGAGCTCATCTAAATTGTGCCCATTTCATTCAGGTTCATCTAAATTCAACTTCGATGACACTCATAGAGGTCGATAGGTGGTCGGCTTCGGTGCGAGAACCTTTTGATATTCAAATTAGCAAAATTGTTTGACAAATATCTAAACGTTTGCTCCAATTAGATGAAGATTTCTCGAGGAAATCTCTGAATAGCTTGGGTGTCCGTGTCGTATCGTGTAGGTTCGTGACATTACTTCTGCTTTCTGCATCCACCAACCACCATCACTAACTGTGCGCTCCAGAAGCGTTTCAAATTTTTTTTTTTAATGGAAATGTTGACAGTAGCCGATGGGTTGAAAAATAATTGACATGTGTTTTTCACGAAAATTTGTTTCTTCTTTGACCAAATAGAATAACAATAACAAGAAAAGGGAAGCCGCGAACACAGTTCTTTACTTAAGTTGGTCCATTCACATTGGCAGCGCCATGCATCGGCTCGGCCGGCCTGATGATGCGGTTCCTTTTGTTGGGTAAGAAAATTAAACATTTTGAAATGGTCAATAAAATGTCGAGGTTTATGATGGGATGAAGAATTTTTTTTTTAATTTTGAGCTAATTTGGCGTGTGAGAAGTAAGACCGTATAAGAAAGATCCAACATGCTTGATGGTTACGGTTGGAGTAATTAGGTGGGTACTTACTTTTTTCAAACGAAATTATGATAATCTTGTCTTCGGTCTTCTAATTAGGTGCCATATTTAATTGTTGTTTATTTTAAAGAACTGGCTGTGGCCTGGAGATGATACATCGCTTATGTCAAAAATGTAGAAAGAAAGGGTTAAGTGAAATTCTGACTCTCATTGTTTTTTTAATTTAAATAAAAACTAGTCTGCCCAGCTCTCGAAGTTCGAGTGCGTTGATTCTTCGTTTAATAAAGTTGACATTCTACAAAAAAGTTTATTCACTTCTGTCATGTTGGTGGATTGGTGTAATGTGAACACAACTATGAACCCACCTTGATTCTCAATGACATTTCTGACCTTTCCTTGCGAACACATCCTGCAAACAACGGCTGTTTGACACCCTAACCACTGTGTTTTGACATTTAATAACCTCCACCTTCCAGCGATGAAGGAGTATATGTTACGGTAGTTATTTCATACATTTTAAATCCTTAAGGCTGAAACACAAACACGGCTTAGGTTTGGTATCGTCTGACGTTATTGAGTTCAGTCATAGGAATCCAATGCTTGGTATCACAAAGAAGCTTTGTCCTCATGTCTTGTACGTAATGTTACGTAATGTGACTCAAAACGTAAGATCTAGTTCAAATATTTTGAACATTTGCTTTGTCTGACAGTTCAACAGGACAGCTGGCAGGGATGATGATGATGATGTAGGGAGAAATGACATTCAAAGAAAACTCGAAGCAAGTGCATCGTAACGCAGACGTAGACAACGCTAAAGCATGTTCGTGTCTTAGCCTTTAATTTTTACTACCTCCTGAGAGTTGATTTCTGGCTGATTTGTGAATTTTATTACAACAGATATAGCTACTAAATCGACTTGCACTAGACCACGGTCTATTGACGAAGATGAAATCACGCTGTCATAAGGAGTTAACCTAACTTTTAGGCGAAGTACTCACCATTCTTTTCAATGAAGACGTTTCAGGAGAAAAAATTCTTCCTGAGAGGGGGCTCTGCAAATGGCTTCATTTTCCATATTTAGGCACTGATCAAGGCAAAAGCCCTTTTATCCTAATGGCTGAGCCGGTAGAGGAATTGAGAAAACAAGAAAACCGATTTGCATTGTTGAAATTGTTCGAATCTATACCAGAAGGAGGTCGCATTAGAGGAAGACCAATGTTCTTAGTCAATTTTGAGTGCTTATTTCAAGACCTATAGCTACAGATTGAGCTTGTTGAGGACCTCTGATCCTTTGACCTTTTTCTACTTACAATTTCAGTCTTAAATTTAAAAGTAGGTACATCTCAATTCTGTTAATACTCTCATATACAACCTCGAAGTGAGGGGCACTCTCGGAAGGAGATATATAAACAGCATATAGCCACGGCCTCAGGGAGAGGGAGATTCAACGAAGGAGCTTAACTCTCAGGATGAGGGGGATTCTCGGACGGAGGTAAATTAACCGCAGCCTCAAAGTGAGGGGGGTTCTCGGAAGAAGCTAAGATATCCTATAGCCAAGCCTCACGGTGAGGGGGGATCTCGGAAAGAGGTCAAATAGCCGCTGCCTCAAGGTGAGGGGGAATCTCGCAAGGAGGAAAAAAAGCAAAAAAAAGTAATATTCGTTCAAAATTAGGAACAATCTATATTGCCCTAAGCACCATTACTCGTTACTAATCAACTTGTAGCGGTGGGAGAACTACTTCTATTGGAGGAATAAGTTGCTCGAATTTCCTACCTTATTTCACTTCTACTTGCCAACTTTTCTGTAAAAACAACAAGTGAATTATTTAAAGACAAAAAAACTTAAATGCTTAAAATATGTGTATTCATGTTGTTGTCTTCGTTGACGTCACCTGCTTATGAGTCGAAGTTATTTATAGTCCAGGCGGTACGGCTGCTTCTTGTTTTTATAGTCTCGGTGCACGGAGTTGTACTTTTTCCTATAGTTTTATCACAGATAATAAATTTATACAGATGTCTCATCCCTGCAGAAAAAAATGAAACATATTTTGCTCTTAACAGACAACGCCTTAACAGACAAGGAGCTTTTTGAAGCTTTTTTCCTTGCCGAAGTATTCATTTAAGGGCAATGAGGCGAGCGAAAATAGATTTTTAATGCATTAAGTGAATGCGTCAAAGCTTTTGGAAAAAGCTTTTTTTGGTAGCTTTCAGTTTCATATATCATTTCTCGCCATAAGGGTGAGACATCTGTATAAATTTATTATCTGTGGTTTTATTTTTGATGGCTGGTTGGTCAGGGTAGTAGGGCGCGAATTGTGACAATTCGTTACAGACCTTAATTGTATGAAACCCTTATTTCACCCAGTTTTGGGGTTTGTCCTAAAAAAGCATATTTTTGTACAATCTACAATTCAATTCTCTTGTTGATCAAGAAAAGTCAACTTTCGACTTTAACTTTCAATTTTTCCAGAAAAAAAAAAAGTTCGGATTCCAATTGGGTACACAACAATAAGTGATTTAAGGCAGTCCAATAGAAAGACATAAGTTATCCGTAACCACAAGGTTGTTGGTCCACTCCAACGCCATTACACAATAATTATTCACAAGCGACTACATTCTCAGTCACCATATCGACATCGTTGGTGGCAGCTATTAAACTCAGTTCACACCTTTCGATCGACTTTAAACGTTTTTAATTAACTTCCAAAGCTACAATTACTCTCGTTATGCACTTACTTCCCCAACATACTCGACATACTCGTGGGCTTGTTTACCTACCACCAATGTTGTTCGACAAATTCTGCAACTGCTGTTTGTTGCAAGCTGCAACTTAATAACATTAACAACATCCAACTATCTGTCTAACTTGAAGCCGTCTATGAAAACGAAGACGACGACGACACATACGACGAGTTTGCAACCAAAACCGAAACCCACAAGTCTTTTGACCAATTTGGCTTTGTGTGCGATCAGAGTACGTGCGTCGAATTTGCACGTCCACGTCTCGTCGTCGTTGTGTCGATCGCGTCACCGATCTATCTACGCGTTATGGATTTGTCACCATTTTTGGAATCCAACAATTCATCGTGCTGCACCTCATCATCATCATCGCGCGACTCCTAACCAACCCAACCACACTATACGGCAAAGCTTCAAGGTGCTAAATGCATAGCGTGTACCCATACCGAACAGAAGAACTGATCGATCGTTGATCGTTGCGGCTGTGTGTTGCGCTGTGCATTGGTAAAAACTTAATTTTCCCAGGCGATCGCAACGCAATGATTGCGTGTTTTCAGTTGTGTTTTTGTTTTTCTTGACCGATTCGCGAGCCACGATCGTTCCTTGTTTAACATGTTTCTTTATAACATTGGGGCCACGATCACAACCGTTCGTATACACCAAATCAGTTGTCGGTCGGTTGTTGTTGTTGTGGTTGTGGATGCTGTCGCTGCTGGTTAACCAGGTGGAGTTTTTGTCACCATATTTTATTTGCTATTCGTACTGATTCTATATGAGTTCGAGTAAAAATAGGGTAAATGAGAATTATCGGCCCCTCTCTATTTATTTTTGTTGACATTTGGACACCCAAAGCTTTCAATCGTAGCGTCGGTCATTCTCAATGTTGTTAGAGCTGCTGTCTTCATCTGGTTATGAAGCACTGAAACTTTTCTTTAGAAAAAAAAAGTTGTAGGGTGTTCATTAATTGTTATCATTCCGTAAAAGCTTGCCAGTTTGTTTTTTTATTTTTTTTTCATATGTTTATCCTACGAGACTAAGAAGACCGATATGGAATGCGAACAAGCTCAACAGCTTGTTGCACACATCAGCACCCGTGTATGACTAGGCTACAGCTCGTCGGAGTTCAATAAGAATGACGCGCGGCTCGGCGGAAGCAGCAGAAGAGGGACGAATTTATGGGGCGTTGAAGTCAATTTGCACCTCCGAATCAGTGAATCAGTGGTGCAGACTTAAATGGATATTAATGGTTACCTACAGCAGCGAGAGCGATTCGATGAAGCTCGATGGATTGCCGGATTGGTTGCCTTAACGCACGCACTGATTGGACTCGAGAGAGGTGTCGATGATTGCGATGACGGGGACCTCCGGATGGCAAGTGCGCAAATTCCATCCCATTTCACCGCATAATTGCATCGTGAGAATTTGAAATTGCTTATTGCTGCCGGGTGTTGCAACCTGATTTGAATTGATTTACATTTTGCAACCTCTCTAGCAAGATCTCCAAAGTTTCGGTCAATTGTGTGATCGGGAGGGTGACAAAAACACATATTTATCACGAAATACCATTGCCTTTGCCTTTGACTGATGGAAATGGGGCTTTTTAAATATTCCATCAACGTTCTCGCTCGGAGATATAAAATATTGGAATTGTTTTTGCTGGTGAGTTCCGTCGTTATCCTCAGTGCCGTGATGGTCTAAAGATTTTCAAATTAACAAAAAGCTGCAATAATTGTATCACGTGCACGCTCTGCTTTGAGGAGGCGAACGCAATGTCCGTAACACGTTGCGTTTGGCGCGAAAGAGAGACCACATCAGCGAGTTCATAAAAATTGAAGCAGAAGTCAATTGCGAATTGAATTCCGCATGACAGAGGTATTGGAAAGTCGCACAAAAAGTGTCGCCCTCAAAGAACAGCGCTCGATTGGTATCTGAAATCTTACACCATCTCTGTATGGACGCGGAGAAGCGCGGCCGATGACAATGATGATGATGATGATGATGCTTCAAAGAAGTTTTTGGGCAGTTTTCTTTTGCTCTGAAAGAAATATCTGAACGTGGATGACCAACAGAATATTTTTATACGGTCGCGATCGAAATATCAATGAGCAAAGCAACGAGCAACGAGCTTGATGGTTTTCTGGCACCGTAAATCAAATCGCATAACGTATAATTCTGTATCAACGACGAGCGACGTGACGTTTGCACACGCAATGACATCCTTGCCTTGGGCAAAAGAAAAGTCTGCAACCAAACGTCAAAGAAATGGGCAATCGATAGAAATTGACTTTTTTTCTGCCAGCACAGATGTCCTTTCTCGGAACGACACATATCATGGCAGAAAATTTATTTTATGGCGGTAATGGTGTTATGTTTTACGCGATTAGCAATACGCGTCGCTTTGACATTGCCAACATACCCCAGTGCACCGTATTTAGCTGCTGCTTTCAGCAAGCACACACAACAACAACAACATGGTGTTGACAGTTTGCTGCAGCTAGTCGGTAGGGTTTATATTATTTTGAGCACGTCTGTGAAGCTTTGCGATCTGATTTCGATTCAACACCAGCAGGGCCCAATGATTTTGATTTGATTTCTTCAAAGCATAGAGACTCTGACTGATGGACCCAGAGTGGAACAGTTGGCTAGTCACGCTAGACATAATTATGTGGCACTATAAGTTTCTAGCATTTTTCACAAATTATGTTCTCGGAACTTATGGTTTGATCTTCTATCACGGTGGCTTGGGGAGATTTTTTCACGTACATTGTTGAGAGAAAGCCATCCAAGCAATGTTCTTATTTTGTTGTCCAAGACTTCACATCAGACAAAATGCTCTGATGTTGGACTTATTTAAACGCAACGTAGGTCTTCTATGTTATATTTTGTTTGTTGTACGCGACACTTCCTGAATCCTGAATCTATTTGTGATAGCTGTCAAAGCCCCAAAGCTTAGAGATTTCATGAAATGTGTGGGACGTAGACCATGTTAGTTATTCCGCCGCCACCACCGCAGCCGTGCCTTGTTGATTGTTTCAAAGGATTTCCATGTCGTGAGCAAAAATCAGGGATACGTTCCAGAGGCGCATATTGTTTTCTATAAAAGCTGTTGAAGATGAGGCTGGGTCTGAACCTGGATAGCCGACCGGTCACTTTTGGAAGTTTGTTTTTTTAAAAAAAGGAAAAGAAAATGGGTCGTGAAAACTGAACAAGTGTCGAAAGTTGTTGTTGACGGAAAGTTCAAAATTGATTGGAGCAATGGGTGAAGAGACAATTTAGATGACGCTTCGATTGAAAAACAAAAACAGCTTCGTAAAGTAGACATTATTGAACGAGAAATTATTTTTCTTCGTTCTCCATGATTCTCATCATTTCGAGTCTCCTAATTCTTTTGATCTGGAAAATGGATGTGGCCTAATTAAGAACGAAAAAAAATAGGAATGTTGGTTCTCAACTCTCATAAGTTTTATAGAAATCAGATTTTATTTGGTCAAAAGACATACAAATTCTTACTAATGATTGAATGTTTGGTTCAACTGGGTTCAAAGAGCCATTGTTATGGTTTTTACACCCTTGCAAGTTGCAATGTTCTTGGATGTTGAAGGACCCTTAATAACGTGAAGAACGAAGCAGTTCAGCAAGCTTTGAACGACCACAAGGTCGAAAAAGCAATAATATAGACTGGATTATGTGTATGCTCAGGAAGAGACGAATCAACTCAGAGTTAGCAGAGGAAAGGGTGAGAGTATCCACATCCAGGGGCAACCCACCCCCACAGGGTGGAGTTTTCTTACTGCTACTCTGGGTTCTTATCATAAACGGCATAGGTACTCTCATACGGCGTCAATCGCCTTTTACTCCTGCAACAGAATTTTCGGGATAACCTGATGACCAAACCCTATAATTATCAGATGGGTGTATTCGGCAATAATTAGACCAATACTAACCTGTGGTAAATCTGGTTTGGTGGAATTCTTTAGAAAAGAGCACGAATCTCAAAACTTTGACAAAAGTACAAAGACTTGCGTGCACAGGCATTTCAGGGCATTAAAGTCTGACAAAACAGTTCCATACGGCATGCTCAGATCCTTCATAAAGTTATGGGTCATAGAACTACGACAGACTATTGAATACCCGAACTTGATTTTCTCAAATCATTCCAGGCTGCCATCCCAAGCAGAGAGGAATGGAAAGATTAACATACCATAATCCAGTGAGTCGTCAAGAGCTATCTATACTGATGGCTCCAAGATGGATACTGATGTAGAGTCAGGCTTCTCTTCTGAATCTCTCAAGTTAACCGACTCGCTAAGGCTTCTAGACTACAGTAGTGTCTTTTAAGTGGAAGTAGAGATCCTCGCAGTGACAACAGCTGTCAGCTGCTAAACAGATATTAATGATGGCGATACCACGGGCTGATAACATCTTTTACATTGATAGCCAAGCGGCAATAAAAGCAAATACTGCATCTGAGGTAAAATCAAAGCTTGTTTCATGCTGCCGCGAAGAGCTTAAGGTTCTTGGCGCACAGCATAACATTAGACTCTGCTGGGTCCCAGGCCACAGCGGTATACCAAGTTCAGCTAGTCAGCAACCCCACCCTGGATCAAAAACACTTTTATCTGCATCAGCACTTAAAAATCATTTTCAAAATCAGTTGAACGCAGAACTTTTCTCTCAACCAATTCAGTATGCCAGGCCTAATTTCGAAAACCTAATACTAGATAGCGAAATAACAATCTCAGAGGTTGAAGTAATTGTAGCGAATGTTAAGGAAAATAAAGCTCCCGGAGTTGATCGGATACCGAACGAATTCTTTAAATATGCAACAAAAGATTTTCTTATGCACCTTACAAAAGTACCTATATAATGGTATCTTCACCACAGGAAATGCACCGGATGCTTTTAGAAAATCTATTATTTTCCCCCTACACAAAAAAGGAGATAAGATGGACCCAGCGAACTACAGGGGTATATCTTTTCTTAACTCTTCGCTTAAAATATTTATGGAACCTTTTTCGTCGATTTCCGAGCAGCTTTCGATTCTATCGACAGAAAAGCCCTAATTTACAAGCTGTTTAGAGACGGGATATCTCTTAAATTTGGTAGGTTGATTGAAAACATCTACAAAGAAACAAGCTATACAGTATGGGATGGGCGAAATTTGTCAGAGTGGTTTCTTGCGTTCGCTGGATTGAAACAAGCTTGTAATCTCAGCCCCTCACTATTTTGCCTTTACATTCAAGATTTGAATAATGAATTGTCATGTGGCATAACAATCGATGGGTTCCCTATTAAAATACTTTTGTATGCAGACGACCTAGTTCTGCTATCGGAATCACAGGAGTCCCTGCAGCTAATGATCAATAAATTAAGGGATTACTGCTTTAAGTGGAACCTTACTATAAATCTCGACAAATCCAAAACGATGGTCTTTGGAGAGGACCTTTGGCTGCAAATGAAAAATGGTACTATGGTGAAGATTTAATCGAAAATGTCAAAGAATACCAATACCTTGGTTTTACTGTAACGAGCAACCTGAATACCGAAAAGCACCTTGAGAAAAGCTATCGGCTTCCAAAAACGCTGTTGGTACAGTATGGCAAAATATTTAGGTACGGAAATTCGGATCTTTCATTCAGCACAAAATATCGAGTTTTTATCGCAACGTCGCAGTCTATCATGTTGTATGCTGCAGAATCATGGGGCTGGCGCCCTTCGGAGACCACTGAAAAACTCCTCCGATTCTTTTTAAAACTACAGTTTCGTCTACCGGATACAACACCAAACTATATGCTTCTTATCGAAACTGGTTTAGTGGTTTATCACCACTGTACCTAACATCGCTTAGACTACATTTCAACTACATTGTTAAACTGATGAACAGCCACACCGATAAAATTGCTAGGAAGATTGCAGTATCAGTCATAAGGTTCCAAAGTTCATGGTTTGAAGAATGGAAAAATTTAGCAGACTCGTGCGAAATACCTTTCAGCTTGACTTAGGAAAATGTTTCAGAGTGGAAACCTTTTCTCTGTAATTTACTGGAAAGCCTCCATTACAAAGCAAGGGAAGACAACATAGAGAAGGCGAGAAGCTCACTTCACAGAGAAATATATCTATTCAAAACTCCAATATGATTCAGGACAAGGCAACTATTTCAATGACAAGTTTAGCTGTGAACAAATATCTTTCCTGTTCCGAGCAAGTGGAGAGTTGTTATCTTTAAACTTCATACCGAACCGCAATGACTTAGCTCTGTTTTGCATCATGTGCAATACCAACGAAAGGGAAAATATAGTTCATTTCATCGCAAAATGTCCAATTCTGGCAAAAATCCGACGACAAATATGGCAACAAAATATTTTAGAAGAAGATGATCTTCTAGCGATTTTAAATGGGAAAAACTGGCAACAACTAGCACAATTTATTAAAATAGCAGTAAACTAAAGAAGCAAAATAATAAGTGAAAGCTTTTAAATTTAAAATAAAAAATCAATTAATTTTCAAAATTCAATTAAAAACATTAAGCAAAGCTATCATCTGGCTGACGGCCCCTCTGGCCACGCCTTATAAGATTTAAGTCAATTAAAAATAATGATTTTGTAAAATTTTTTTTGATAGTTCAATAAATCTATGTTATCTATCTATCTATCTATCCCTGCTATTTAAAGCAGGAAATCTCAAATAGAATAACTGTTAAGGCCGATTAAAGGTGGAACCTTCATGACACCTGTGGCACTACAAGAAAGGTCTGGCCCTGTTTTAACAAACAAAGATCGGAAAGCATTATGCAATTACACAAGAGATCACTTCGATCTATTGTAAGCATAATCACCAGTGGAGGTGCATGAAGACACTTCACGCTTTCTCTGTCACTGCCCTGCACTTTCCTACCAAAGGAAAACATTGCTCGGCAATTATTTCTTCGGGGACTTAGAAGAACTCTCTAGTACTCCAGTTCCTAACATTTTGAACTTCACCAATACCTCCAAATGGCTTGATTAACTGAACACATAGGTTTTTAATAGCTTGAGTAGCATAGCAATACTCACGGGTATCACAATGGATCTGTATCAGGGTTGGGACTTTACTGCAATTGCAGTAGATCTACTGCAATTCTTTCGCAAATAAAATCTACTGCCACCAAATTGAAATCTACTGCGCTTTTGAGTTCGAAAAATATTTTTTTACTTAGCAAGGAATTAGAGCAATAAAAAATTATCCAAGATTGTTGCAAAATTGGCGAAACATTTGTATTGTCTAAAAAAAATGTTTGACTTGAAAAATAAAAAAAAGTCGAACCCAAATGCTCTTAAAATGTTAAATACTATGTTTGAAACGGGTCACAGAAGGACAGGGAATTGTAGTGCAAAATGTGTTTTTTACATTGAAAAATTTTGTATGGGGTTGAATATTAAATACCTTGCTTAGTTCCACAATCCATAATAAAAAGTAATAATATAGTCAACATCAAAGATTGAGAAATCGTGTTTTCTAATACGACTTCACAACTTTTTTTTAACAAAACGCAAACTATTTGAGATATTTGAAAAACTTGAATAGTGAATATAATAGTCTAAACTCTAAACGTTAATTGCACAACGAGGTGGCCAATCAACTGGTCCATTTCTTTCACTTTCATCAAACTTATTCTTCAACAATTAGCTTATTAGGTTTGCTATGTGACACTATCCAGTTTAAACCACATGTCATCTAAGGTCTTATCTCTCAAGTTGGACCAAAAATAATCGGTTAACATGGCGCATGCAACTGACTGATTTAGATCGTTTGTTACGGATGCCTGAATGGCAGCGATATTTTCGAAATTTTGATTTAACCGTTGTCTCAGTGACACGGCAACATCACACAGCGAATATGTAAATACTTAACACTTTTTATTGGCTGTCTGCAAGAGCAAGAATTACGTCCAAAAACAGGTGGGTTATAACAATTATTAAAAACTTCTGTCATCAAAAAATTTGCCTGGTTAAAATTCAGCTGGAAATTTTACCTGGCATAATTCTATCATTGGAATTGTACAAACTTGAAACACAAGTCATAGGAATGGTTCGTTCCATGTTTTGGCAGAATACAGCTGTTCAGGAAAATTAATTTTCAACCGGAAAATAGAGGAACACATTCTTTTGAAAAATAAGTGAGCTTCTTTTTTTAGGCAAACACAAATTCTTGGAGTGATTTCCGATCGATTGGTATATAAATTTGCATTTCTGTTCAAAAGAAGAAAAACATTTTTCCGGATATAATTGCCACTTTAAGGCTCTTAAGCTTGCGGTTACGAAATCCGAATTTCGGTAGAAATTTTTTATATTTCGCAGTTACTCTTTAACTTGTTACTCGTTAAAAAGTTGTCAAGTCTTTATTGAAAAACCCTTTATAGGTTTTATACAAAAAAAAAAACATTATTTGGCTTCATACGCCTAGAAGATCAACCTAGTCAATCTTTATTGAAAATTTGTCGTAGAATTTTTGCGAAATCTTACTTAATAAAAAAAGGGAGGATTGGCATTCCAAAATGAGTCTGCTTTACTACACTTTTATCATTTAACTTACTGAAAGGACTTACATTTGGAAAAAAATGTTCAAAATCGGAGATGTTTCAAAGATTTTTCAGTTATGGCCTTTTTTGTCTTTAGATATACGATATACCAATAATAATATCTTACTTAGTTGAGTACATTTGTTTTAGTAGGAATTTAAAAACTTTTAGTTTGTAAAGTTTCATATTTATTTATTTGTGTTCTTTATGTTTCAAGGAATTTTGTTAAATTTTTGTACAAATGAGCTTATATACATATATATGTATGCATTTTCACAACCTATAAACGAAAGAAAAAATCTACTGCGAAAAAGTGAATTCTACTGCGTTTTTTGTTCAAAACTACTTCGTACAATTTCTAAAAAAGTCACATCCCTGATCTGTATTAATCTAAGTGTGTGACGGTAACCATATTAACTGTCAAGTCCTCAACCTAACGTAACCTACATCCAAAAAGGCGGCGTATAATGCAAATAGAGATAAACGAGAAGAGAAACGATCTTCATCTAGTGCTGCTTTTTCTCAGACTACAAGACGCGAAAACTGATTGCTGCAAACTGCTTCGAAATCCGTTGCGTATTTTGAGAGAATCTATCTTCCAATTAAAAACACTCATCAGCCACATTTTTCTTTCATCTAATTTTTCATCAATTTTATTTCTTTGAGAACAGAAAATCAATCTTAATTTTAAGCCTACGACTAAATATTTATTGCGCTATTTACAAATTAATTCCTAGTTTTTCATTTTAAATAAATAAGTTCATTATCTACTAATCTCAATCTCACTGGCCTCGGGTAGAATGGGCTCAAAAGTCAAGCAAAACAACTCTTAGTTGACCACCTCGACATTCTCCTCCAATTTCAATCGGTCCTCATCGTCTTCATCATCCACAACAGCCACAACAAATTCCTCATGCTTCACCTCGGTGGCGGCAGCGGCAGCGGCGGCGGCGGCGACGTCCATTTGCAATTTCAGCCTCTTTTCTGGCTTCTTGAGCAATTCCTCTATCGAATAGGGATTCCGTTTCCGCGAATTCAACTTGGTATTGCCATTCATCATCATCATCACAGGTGTTGAAGTTATGGTCGAGGTCGATGGCGATGACTTGCCCGAATCACAATCACTAAGCGGATCTGAACCACCAGCACTTCCGGTCGTCAGATCAATCGAACTTTCTGATTTTGTGACACCACCACTGCCATGAAAGTAGCCCGGGAATTGAGCATGGGCGTAGGGGAAGAATCCAGCTTCGTGCATTCGTTGGGTTGAATACAGCAGCGATGGATTCCACAGCCAGTGCTTGGGGAACGATGAGATCTGTTGTTGCTGCTGTTGGACATAAGTCAGATCCTGGGCGGAGAGTTGAGGAGGAGTGCCGTTGTTGTTGGCGTTTGAATTGCTCGCAATCGGAAGAGTGGCGGCTGGCTTGATGGGCAGATCACTTCGACCACCACCCATCCGCCATGTCACGGCAGAGGGATGAGTCAACGAAGTTGTAGTCGCCACAGCTGCAGCAACAACTGCACTTGGATCAGCAGTCACTGGAGTTCCACCATTCGCTGCTGCTGTCGCATAAATGTGCTGCTTCAGATAGCTTTCGTGCATGATGGCATTTTGTTCGTTCGATGTCATCTCATCCGTCCAGAGACCACCATTCCGCAAAATTCTATTCACCGAACTCACCGACGGAATCGAACTCGGATCACAGATTCTCTGCTGCAACAACTGGTCGCGAATTTCCCATGCAAACATGCCCGGATTCTCTTGCTTGAAGCGCAAAATTTTCTTCACCACAGTCGGGGTTGCCACTTGCTGCAATGACACACAAGAACATAACAAATGTCAAATTAAATACCGTGAAATTTTACAAATTTTTTCACAAAATTGCATGCACGCTAAAATGTATTCAAAAGCAGGAAAAAAGTTCAGCAGTCAGAAGTCATAAAAACTAATGGCGACGACGATAATAATCATAAAGATACAATTCGTACATTGTTCGCGCAAACAGAAGCTGACACTTCACTTTTATTTGCACTTGACAGGTTAAACGTCAGTACAAAAAGGCCTATGCTACTAAAATAGGGAGCCAGCGAAATAAAACAATCAGAACGCTCTTATCGCTGCTTTGGGAATATGAAAAGGCTGTATTTAGCTGGTGTTTAAGTGTTTACCCTTTTCGGCCGGTGTATGGTTAAGTGTGACGTGTGACGAGGCAATTCATTAATAATGCATAACAACCCCTGATGACTGTAATGTTTGGCGGACTTAATAACGTGTGTGTATCGCTTATCTGTTGTCTGTGCACCCTAATCAACACATTTCGAGGGTAATTTCATGTTTCACCTGAAGTGATTGATTATATCGGTGAAAACGAATTTACTCATGTTATCTCTGAGTACTCGTAGTCATTCTCATATGAATTGAGTTTGACAGATTCACCATACAAAGTGGTGCGGTACGTTCTAGGTATACCTGTGTCCTCATGGAACGTCGTCACTCGTCGTTGTCAAATGATAAGATCAAGTCAGCAGAATTTCTATATCACAGTGGTTCGAGAATGAACGAAAATTGGTGCTCAAAAAATAGGCGTGGGGGAAGTATTTTATGAAATTTGTTGGAATACACATAGTTTTTCGGTAGCTGAGAACTACTTCCACTTATGTTGAAGTCGCAAATCATAAAATTTAACAAATGTGGGCGTTTCATGGGGGCGTTGATCGACTCATAAAAGCATTATATTGTTGAAAGTTCAGTTCGAATAGTTTTTTGATTTTGTATGACACCTCGAACCATAGTATGGCGATGAGACAGGGACTTAAGGGCGGAATAGGCATGTATTTATTGGTATAATGTTGTAATTAGGTGTTTTATGGCACAGATTACACAGTCGCATCGTGTGAATGAACCCATCCGCTCGCAGCTGCAACCTGCAACACCATCACCGAATGGCTATAAGAGTGATGTGCGTTGAGTTCAATAAATGTAATAAATTTGAAATTAGAAGCTTTGACATTTTCTGTGTACCCATTTGTTCAAAATGATTCCAAGACTGAACTTTTGACATTATCTGATCATCTTGCGACATGCTCGATGATTGATGACGAACTCAAACTCACCTTTGTCTTGCTGCCACCAATCGATCCGGGCCTAATGGAACCAGTTTCATAAAATCGTGTTAAAATCTTCGACACGCAACCTGCCGAGAAGAAGAAAGAGACAAACAGAGAGAGAGAGAGAATGAAGAAAAACTCATAAATCCATAAATGTCAAACATATTAATTGAGACACAAATAGCTAGTTACTATAAGACTACTGTCGTTTTGTGTTTTTTTTTTCAGAATTAAAAATTTAAATTTGAAAAAAAAAACAACTCACCGTGCGAAACAAGTAATTGCCGTGATATATCGCATGGTCGAACGCCCATTAAAGCTAACTCAACAATACGCCGACGAACACAGTCTGGCAGTGGGCGTCCGTTCACAAAAACGCCGCCCAATTGATTCACACCGGCTTGTCCTGAAATTTGAATAAGAAAAAAAAAATAAAAATTGATACAAAATTGAATTCGATAGTCGTTTAGCCTAATTGATATGTTAATTTTGTTCGTTTGGGTTTTTTTTTGGTTGTCCGTGGTTGTAGGAGATGCATCATCAGCAGGCACTTTGAGATAAGACCGCTGGACATTTTGATCAGGTTGGATACAATTCAAAGGAAGTGAGTGCATTTTGGTGTATATTTTGGATGAGGGAATATAAATTGGAGCTTCCAGTAGCTTAATTGAAGCTATTAGTATCTTGGGGACAAGATTGTGTTTAAGCAATTGTTATTAAACGATGAATATTAATTCTGGGGAAAATTGAAGGTCTGTTCTGTGGGAGTTTGATTGCAGGTGAAAGGGATATTGCTAGTTGTAGGAAAATTTAAAGCGGAGGGCTTGGGATCGCGTGATAAGACCAGAAGCAGTGTTTGGAGTGCGTGAGAAGATTTTTTATCACCTTGTGTTTATGGAGGAAGTTTTTAAGTAACAAAAAGATCTGTTATGAATCGATCAACGCATTTTTCTTTTTAAGCAAAGAATCGATAACGTCATTCGGGGAAAGCTAGACTTTTTCAAGATCATTTTTAAATGAAACTTAACACCTGAAAATAAGGAAGCAAGAATGGTCCATGCGAAACTCAAATTATTTAAATCCTAATGGCTGAAAAACAAAAATGCTTCAGCTTTGGCTTAGCCTAAGGAATTAAATATATTCTATCACAATGAAGCTCCAACGTCACGCTTCGTTTGACAATCGTAAAGAAAAGAACGTAATGTGACTCCAAACGGAAGCTCTAGTTCAATTATGCTGATCATTTGCTTTGTCTGACAGCTTAACAGCTGTAACGGATGATGATGACGGAGAGAGAAAAGTAATTCAAAGCAAACTCGAACCGAGTGCTTCGTAACGTAGACGTAGACAATAAGCTAAAGCGCGTTTGTGTTTCAGCCATAACTTATGGTTGCGATCTAAACAAAAACCGCTCATGTCATTAATCGACTACCTAATTTTTCGATTTTTCTATTTTACGATACCTAAAACCTAATTCAAAATGCACCAACTACAGAGGTATAAGTCTCCTTAAAATCGCCTATAAGATCTTGTCTGCCGTGCTGTGTGAACGTTTGAAGCCCTTCGTCAACAACCTGATAGGTCCTTACCAGTGTGGCTTCAGACCCGCAAAGTCCACCATCGATCAAATATTCACCCTACGGTAGATCTGGAAGAAGACACAGCAACTTCAAATCGATACCTATTATCTTTTCATCGATTTCAAGGCCGCGTCTATCGAGAATAATTATGCAGAGCAATGTCTGCTTTTGGCATCCCCAGAAAAACTCGTCCGTCTGTGTAAGATGACAATGGAAAACTCACGCTGTTCCATCATAGTCGGAAAAAACCTAACGGACGCTTTTGATGTCAAAAAAGGTTTTAGACAAGCCGATGCGTTGTCATTCGATTTCTTCAACATCATTCTTGAAAAGATTGTGCAAAATTCCAACGTCAACACCAGAGGCACAATATTTCAAAAGTCCGTCCAGCTACTAGGATACGCAGACAACATTGACATAATTGGAAGAAGACAGCGTGATGTCAGTGGAGCGTTTGTGAGCCTTGAGACGGAGGCTAGGAAGGTCTAGGTCTAGCGGTTAACGAGGGCAAGACCAAGTTAATGCTGTCAACAAGAAAGGACGCCCAACATCGACGTCTTGGGGGAAACGTCAACATAGATAGATTTAACTTCGAGGTAGTTTAGTACTTCGTCTACCTAGGATCAACTTATACAACAACACCAGCGCTGAAATCAAACGAAGAATCACTCTTGTCAATCGCTGCTTCTTTGGACTTAGAAGGCAATTGAGTAGCAAAGTCCTCTCCCGAGCAATTAAAGTGACACTCTACAAAACCCTTATCATCCCAGTCCTAATGTATGGTGCAGAGACATGGACCATGACAACATCCGATGAAAAAGCTTTGGGCTGCTTTGAGAGAAAAATTCTTCGAGTGATTTTTGGTCCTGTCTGCATAAATGGAGAATGGAGACGAAGATTCAATCAAGAACTATACGAGCTGTTCAGCGAGCTGTTAACAGAAAAGTTAAGGTCCAAGGACTTGGATGGTTGGGTCATGTAGAGCGAATGGAAAATAATGCTCCGGCTCGTAGAGTCTTCGAATACAACCCGGAAGGACGTCGCATAAGAGAAAGACCGTGACTCAGGTGGAGCACACAGGTGGTAGAGGACCTGAACCAACATGGCGTGCGAAACTGGAGACAGCTTGTAAGGACCGAGCTGGCTGGAGACGTTTGTTGGATGAGGCCCTGGTCCGACCTGGGCCCATGTTCTGTAACTTATCATTCGCAATAAACAAGTGATAAACGCAAGGAATCGAAACAATTTCAATGAAATTTGTTTCGATTCCTTGCGTTTATCAATTTTTATCACTCGCAAGAAAAAATTGATAAACGCAAGGAATCGAAACAAATTTCATTGAAATTGTTTCGATTCCTTGCGTTTATCACTTGTTTATTTCGAGTGATAAGTTACAGAACATGGGTCCTGGACTGTAGCGCCACCATTGAGTAAAGTAAAGTAAAGTAAGTAAAGTTATTGTTATGCACACAAGTTGCTATAAGTCGCTGCTATTAGTTCGAGGAATTTACTTTAATCAAATGAGTGAGTCAAGCAATAGGTAATCAAGCAAACAAATATCAAAATTGCCAAGCTGCTGACTGTTTTTTGGGGTTTAAAGTTGGCAGCGGTGACATTTGACAACTGCTGAAGTAAGCTGTCACACGAAGTGTCAATATTCAATGTTCGCAATTACGATAACTATAACAATACAATATACGCTTCCAACCTTAAATTGTCCATTAAAATACACGCGATGGACTTTTTAGACATTTGTTATGTTATGTTATGTCCATTGTATTTCTATCTAGCTAGTACTCGCGACCTGGCAATCGATTGTAGTGCCATCTTGAGTTCTAGCGTAGTGGTAGTGCTAATTTTTTTTTACATAAGTTTGGTATTGGGATTTTTTTTTGGTTTTGATGTAGCGCAAAAAATCGAAAAACCCAATCTCGATTATACTAGGTGATTTCATATACCTACAATGGTTATGTCTGATTCATCGCCCGATATGTGCCAAAAATAAGTTAAATATTGCCTCACAACAAACTTACGGAGGCGGCCATTTTGTTGATCTGTACAGCTGGCTCGTAGCGAATTTTGCGTTTAAATTGAAAATTGGTCCAGTGGCAACGCAATATCTTAATGCTTTCGGGTAAGCTGTTACGCAAAACTTGCCAACTTTGGTGTATTACCAATTACATATTATGTATTTCCAAAAGAGCTTATCTCCTATTAGATTTCTCATAAGAAAAACTACTCCCATTTAGAAACCAAACCTTAAAATCAAGCCCTTCACTTTTCAAACCAATCAACACCATCAACAAGAAAAATATGCAAATGAGCTGAACTTCTGCTCACTTAATATGCACTCAGGTGATTTACTGCTGGACAGATTCATCTCCCATCCCATCAGCAAAAAGAAACATCGTTCACATACAAAAAAGAAGAACAAAACCAAAAGTTTCCCTCACGATCGCATCTAAAAATTAATTCAGCAATTTCCATCTTTGTAATGGCATTGGCATCCCAAAAAAAAACCCAATCTCAGCCATCACTTCGTCAAAAAAAGCCAAGAATTAAATCATGAAACAAATAAAAAGCAAAACAAGAAACAGTCGAAAGACAAAAATGAAAATGAAGAAAAACCAATGCGATCGCTGATGGTGACGACTGGAATGCAACTATCTTACACCATCGCCTGAATATCTCGCGCGAGATCTCCAAGCCGAAGATTTCCATCGGCAACGACCAACCGATATGTTGAAGCATATCTCAAAACAGAATTTTTCTACACGGTCGCGCTCGAAATATTAATGACCGATCAGCGATCCTCGTTCAGACATTCAAGACGAATTCAAACAAAAAAATAACAAGAATCACTGCGTGCAACCGGAGGCAGCTATACGTCTTCACATCCACCCATATATCCTTGTTGCATTGTCTTCGTCGTGGTGGCGCGGTGCGGCCGGAGTAGCACAAAACCACATGATCCAACTGAAGCCGATCAATACACCGCTGGTGAATCGATGTTTTTGTGTTCCGGAAATACGTCCATCAGGTTCGATCAAACAATCCGGTCTTTCTGTCTGCTCACCCCTCACCTTAGAGATCGCTTATAGACGATACGAAACGGTGTTAAGTGTTTTTGGCACTTTTTTGTCCGCTAATTGTGAGATTTCGTAAATTTTTATTACCACTGCTCGTCCGTCTGTCAAAATAACCCCAACTTTCAGACAGCAGCAGCATCTGCATTTTTTCTTCCTTCGATTTTATTACCCAAGACGACGACGACGGACGGGGCCTGGCCAAAAAGGATCCACAGGAATACTTTGGTCAATAAAAAATAATAACCGTGAAAGGTTGTGCTTGCATTGAGGGCATCTTTGAGGTACTTTTAATTTTTGTTTAAAAGGGGTATAATTGTTATTGCGCAAAGTCCCCCAAAGTGTCAGTACGACTAGGCACTCGAATTATGGTTATAACGTGCGAAATACAGTCTTCGCATCGATCTTTTGTAAAGGCTGCAATTAAAATGCCGCCTCTGTGCTTTCAGGTGTCATAAGTGGGATGGCTGACTATCCCACTTCTTACCGCTTAAAATTAGCAGCGGCAAAACGGTGGCGCGGCGGCTGCGATGGAGGTTCCGTGTAGAAAGCATTAAGAAAAGACAGCACGATTTCCTTGAGGGTCTTCTTGAAGATGCCTTTAGTTGTTTTTTTAATGCCCCACGATAAAGTCGTAAAAATCGTTCAACAAACGAAAAAACCAAACCGATCGACTTCGATACGGAAATGATGAAAGTCCAACGTTTGATATGCGAACGACTACTAGGTTTTTATAACTTCGACAGCCATTAGGCGAGGTAATTTGGAACTGTATGGGATTTCCTAGAAGCCCGTACCAGTGGCCCCTGAGAAGAGAGAGATACTTCGCGGTTCCAGTTCACCGCGGGCCGCAAGTAATTGATAAGAAATCTCTCAATTTCTAAAAGGTGTTGACCAAAATAAATGATAATGATGACGCTGATGGAACGAAATTAACGAAAACCTGAACTAATGACTCTCCCATCGCACCATCAGTGCGATGTAAACAAACCAAATTTGTAACAAAAATAAAAAAACGAAAACAAATAAAATACCAATTAAAGCGGAATTTTAATTTCTTCTTTTTTTTTTGAGAATTTTTTGTGAGTGTTAAAGGACCGAAACATTATTCACTCACCTGTATGTGGCATGGTTTTTAGGGCGGCTACGGCTTGGGCTTCGGCGCGCGTAGTGAGGTGACCAGCACTCCCTTTTTGCTCTGATTCGATGATGATGATATGTGGCGATGGTTGGTGTTGGTAATCTTTCCACTTCAATCACGTGTAATAAAATTTAACACAGCAACAAAACAAAAAAAAATGTTTGGTAGATTTTATGCGCGCTCCTTCGATTTATTGTTATTGACTATTTAAGGCAACCTGTTAGATGGATTGGTTGTGATGCTTAAGCGATCTCGATTTCTCCGAATTGAGAATCACTCTGAAACAAAAAAACAAAAAATTATATAAAAAATGATTTCAGTCAAGAACGAGTTTAATTTATGTATTTGTAACGAAATTGACTTAAATGAGATGTTTGGTGAGTAAAGGTTACAGAATTTTGTATGACCTTTTCATGGGTTTAATGGCAAAAATCTGGCGAGATCATAGTCTTTCAACCATACTCCAACTTCAAACAAATAGTTGTACCTGAGGCTCAATGATTATATGCCTTCACAAGTAACTTAGAGGGCGTTAGTTCGAGTACTACTTGTGTCCGAAATGTTTGTATTTCACCTTTAACGGGTACTGTCTTACTGCTTTTTACAAAGTATTGAAAACGCTTCGAATAATCTGCATATTCCTTACGCACGCAGCAATGCAAATGTTGAGAGCGAAAGCTCTTTTTGCCTTCGTTCTTTGGAGCTATCATATCATACCACCCTTTTATACTTCAAAATACTTCCAAAAAGTAAAAGAATAGTCTATGCCAAGAATTCTTGTTGGAAAGGTTGTCACAAGCCGTGATTAAGGTTGTAGGTCATGCACTGTGATCCGAAATTCAGGCTTAAACTTCTGCAATGCCCCAAACATAAAGTTAGAATATTGTTGGTGGAGCTACTGTCCGGTGTGGACTTGGGCCTCAATCAACAGTCCCCGCCAGCCAGCTCGGTCCCTATAGCTAGCTGTCTCCAGTTCTGCACGCCAAGTTGATTTAAATCCTCTTCCACTTGTGTGCGCCACCTGAGACGCGGTCTTCCTCTCCTTCTACGTCCCTCGGGAATAAGGCTTTCCGGACCGGAGCATTGGTGTACATCCGCTCTGAAGGACCAAGCCATCTGAGTCTCTGGACCTTGACCCTTCTGGCTAAGTCCATGTCGTTGTACAACCCGTAATGTTCGCTGTTGTATCTTTTTCGCTATTTCCCATCAATGCACACGGGTACAAAGATGACCCGAAGAACTTTCCTCCCGAAATAGCCTAAGGTACATTCATCCGATTTTGTCAAGGTTCATGCTTCTACACCACAGACACAGCTGGATTGGGATGATGAGGATGTCGTACAGATTTACCTTTGTTGCTCGAGAGAGTGCTTTTCCACTCAATTGCATTCTTAGCCCAAAGAAAAGCGATTAGCAAGAGAGTTATTCTTCAACTGATCCCGGCGCTGGTGTTATTGCCCGTCCCCGTGTTAAAAGCGGAGCCTAGGTAGACTTAGACAAACTCCTCTACTACCTCGGAGTTGTATTCGTGACGTTCTGTCCCAGCCGTCGCGTCGGTGTTGGGTGTCCTTCCTCGAAGACAGCATATACTTCGTTTTTCCCTCATTTACCGCTAAACCCATTTCTGCCGCTTCTGTCTCAATTCTCACAAAGGCGCCATTGACATAACGCTGTGTTCTTCCCATTATATCGGCGTACGCGAGAAGTTGAACAGATTTTTGGAAGGCAGTGCCTATGGTGTTGACGGTGGGGTTTTGAACTATCTTCTCAAGAACGATGTTAAAGAAATCGCACGACAGTGCATCGCCTTGTCTGAATCCTTTTTTGACGTCGAAAGATTCCGTAAGTTCGTTGCCAACCTTGACGGAGCAGCGTGAGTTCTCCATCCTCATATTGCAGGGATGCCAAAACTAGACATAGCTTTATACTGTTCGTCTCTGTAGATGCTGTCATACGCGGCCTTAAAATCGTTGAAAAGGTGGTGGGTATCGATTTGGAGCTCATAGGTTTTTTCCAGGTTCTGCCGCAAAGTGAAAATTTGGTCGATGTGTGACTTCCCTGGTCTGAAGCCACATTGATAGGGACCAATCAGATTGTTGACGAAATTCTTAAGACGTTCACATATTACGGCAGAGAGGATCTTGTAAGCGATGTTAAGTAGGCTGATTCTTCTGACGCAGTTTAGAGGATCTCCCTTCTTCAGGATCGGGCAAACAATGCTGAGGTTCCATTCATCGGGCATGCATTCTTCCGACCATATCTTACAGATGATTTGGTGCATGCTTCTATCTAGATCGTCGCCTGCTGCTTTGAACAGCTCGGCAGCTAAACCATCTGCTCCAGCGGCTTTGTTGGATTTCAGCCGTGATATTGCCGTTTTCACTTCTTCTAGGTCGGGTTCACGGTATGGTGTGCTACCATCGTGTCCAATGAAAAAGTCTTGGCTGACGGCAGGGTTTTGTTTGTCGTCGCCGTTATACAGTCTACAGAAGTGGTCTTTCCAAATCCCCAGCATTGACTGCGATTCTACTATGATGTTACCTTGTTTATCTCTGCAGGCATCGGTTCTTGATCGATGACCTTGAGCTAGCTGTTTTACCTTCCGGTAGAACGTCCGAACCTCATTCCTGCTGTTGGTTTGCTCAACATCCTCGATCTGACGCTCCTCGTGCTCTCCCTTTTGTCTCCTGAGATGCCGGCGTTCCTCTCTCCTCGTTTGCTCGTAGAGCTCACGCACAGCTCTTGTCCTTTTATGCAGCGCTGCGTTGTATGCCCCCTGCTTGCCTGCATGAGCCTGCCTGCATTCTTTGTCAATCCAAGGGTTTCGTTTTGGTGGCTGTGTGAAACCCAGCACATTAGAGGCGGGATCTCTTACTGCTTTCTGGCGATGTTGCAACATGGTCTTCGAAACTTGATGTTCGCGGCATAGGACTTCTTAAGAGGTTACTTGACACTCGATCATGTAAGGATCTGACGATCTCTTGCGATTGTAGCCGTCCGACGTCGAATTTTCTTGCAGAATTTCCTTGTTTTGGCCGTTGTCGGGATATTCGTTGCACTAACTTGGCTACGACGAGATAGTGGTCCGAGTCGACGTTGGCTCCTCACAATGTTCGAACATCTAGAATGATGGACAAGTGCCTTCTGTCGATCACAATGTGATCGATCTGGTTGACGGTTAATTTATCAGGAGATCTCCATGTTCCTTTATGGATGTTGAGTTGTGGGAACCATGTGCTTGCTACCACAACATTTCGCCCCGCAGCAAAATCGATCAGCCTGAATCCGTTGTCGGAAGGGGTGTCGTCCATTTCCAAGCTTTCCGTTAAAATCGCCGAGGACAATTTTAAATTCATAGCTAGGACATTGCTCATATTTTTTGTCGAGGAGCTCGTAGAACTCGTCTTTGGTGTCGTCCTTTTTCTCTTCTGTGGGGCATGCGCACATATTAGGCTAATGTTGCGAAATTTAGCCTTGATTCGGATCGTGCGTCGTGATGCGTTAGCTTACACAATTGAAGCTCAAGACTTTTTGCCTGAGTCTGCTTCCCACCACGAATCCGCATCCAACCAAGCTGTCAAAATAAATTTGCAAACAAGCTGGTCCAGCGGAATGTTGCGAGAGTATTGGTGTTTTCACAAAATGCATTTTGTTTTACAGATGCCCTACGCCGCCGCCGCGCCGTCGCATAAGCATTTGTCACTTCAAAAACTTCTCTTTAAAAGAAGCGTGTACCATAACTCATTTTGTTTTATTTTTTGTTTTGACAAAGCCGCGTAGACACTTTGGTCAGTAAATTATGACCCCAACCGAAATCACCGATTTAAATAACTAACTGGATATGATATCGAGTCGATTATTGATCGCTAATTAAAATAATTAAAGAATATTAATACAAAACTCCGAAAATCAATTTAAAGCCAAAAACAAACCACAAAAAATCAGTGGCTCTTGTGTTTGCCTAATTTGTTTCAACTTCGAAACTGGTTTTTGTTTCTCTTTTTGCTGCTAATTATGTTGAAGCCCCCTGTCACATTTGCATGGCCCAATTCGCAGCAGCACGAGGAGCCAGCATCAGGTGCTGTCAAAATTTAAAAATAAACAAAATTGAAAACAAAAAAGAAGCATTCCCACGGTGCCGGTCCGGTCCGGTCCATTCAAACTGATTATCCATAATTCCCAAGCGAATCGAATTAAGTTGCTGCCGAGTGATATGACGATTAAGAAACTTTGTTTTTGGTAGCCAAAATGACAGTTTTACAGATGAAGATGATGGAACCAAGCATCGATTGGCAAGCGATTAAGTCCGACTTGAAAGAGTCTCAATATCATTCACTCGTCACAGTTGATCTTTATTAGAAGACTTAATTAATTCTGAGCGTCTTTTCGTGTCTCTGCACCGCACTCATTGTCTCGTGTGACGGAAAAAAAATCAGCTCCCGTTCTTACCTTATGCATCTGCGTCGTTCCGTGCGTCGAAGGTATAAGCGCAGCGCACAGGCGCTCATGTCAAGTGATTGTGATAGACCGCCGACAGATTCCCACAACCAAACCGGAAAATATTCGTATCACCACAAAATTTGCATTTATTGTATACGAGCTGAGAGCCGACGAAGTTAGAGCGTTGATGTGACCGACGACAGCGACTCTCGGCGATGATTGAAGCTTTTTGTTTTTGGGAGATTGGAGCTTCTTAGATTAATCGAGAGAGTCAGTGTGGTGAAAGGGACGACTTCCGTTGCCATCATCGACGCGTAATTTATTGGTTTTTTGACTTGAGGCCCAAGCGGGGTGCTAATCGGACAAGGGAAGCCGTAAGCAATGGCTTACAGAATATGAATATTGAAATTTGAGTTAATTGGACGCGAATATTGGTTTTCGGTTTTGTTTTCGAACTCGTTTACATGGCTAATTAAAAAAAAAAAACAACAACGCTAGAAATAAAAAATTTGGTGGGAGCCGAGATAAGTTTCTCACGCGACACTTATCATCTCGTCTTGATTTGTGTGGAAATTATTACGTCTTGTCCATTTCCTGTCGAATTTATTAGGCTTAGAAAGTGAGGGGTTTTGTAAGCTTGCAAAAATTGTAAGTGGGCCAAGTCTCAAATTTGACAGTTGAATAGAAGATGAAAATGAAAAACATGTGTGGTTCCTCTCATCACGTTATTTTGGAAGCCTTTATTTCTGCGTTCAGACGATGGTTTTCAAAAGTTGTTTTGTTTACTTTTTATTGGAGCAAGTAGGTAAGCAAATTATCAATCACTGTCAATCATATTGATCACATTGCAATCGACGGAAGGCACTTGTCCAGTATTCTAGATGTTCGAACTTTCCGAGGAGCCAACATCGACTCGGACCACTGCCTCGTCATAGCCAAGGTAGTGTTACGAATATCCCGACAACAGCCAAAACAAGGAAATGCTGCAAGAAAATTCGACGTCGGACGACTACAATCGCAAGAGATCGCCAGATCCTTCTCTGATAGAGTTTCAAGTAACCTCTTAAGAAGTCCTATGCCGCCAACATCAAGTATCGAAGACCGGTGGCAACATTGCCCGAAAGCAATTAGAGATGCCGCTAGGTTTCACACAGCCACCAAAACGAAACATCATAGTAGAATTGCAGTCAATGCTGGCGATTTGGAAAGACCACTTCTGTTGACTGTATAACGGCGACGACAAACAAAACCCCGCCGTTAGCCAAGACCCTTTCATTGGACACGATGATAGCCAACAATTCCGTGAACCCGACCTAGAAGAAGTGAAAACGGCAATATCACGGCTGAAATCCAACAAAGCCGCTGACGAGCAAGAGCATGCACCAAATCATCTGTAAGATATGGTTGGAAGAATGCATGCCCGATGAATGGAACCCCAGCATTGTTTGCCCCATCCTGAAAAAGGGAGATCCTCTTAACTGCGTCAACTACAGAGGAATCAGCTTCGTCAACAATTTGATTGGTCCTTATCAATGTGGCTTCAGACCAGGAAAGTCAACCATCGACCAAATTTTCACTTCGCGGCAGATCCTGGAAAAAACCTATGAACTCCAAATAGATACCCACCATCTTTTCATCGAACTATATAAAGCTATAAATGTTGGCAACAAACTTACGGAATCTTTCGACGTCAAAAAAGGATTCAGACAAGGTGATGCACTGTCGTGCGATTTCTTTAACATCGTTCTTGAGAAGATAGTTCAAAACCCCACCGTCAACACCATAGGCACTGCCTTCCAAAAATCTGTTCAACTTCTCGCGTACGCCGATATAATGGGAAGAACACAGCGTTATGTCAATGGCGCCTTTGTGAGAATTGAGACAGAAGCGGCAGAAATGGGTTTAGCGGTAAATGAGGGAAAAACGAAGTATATGTTGCCTTCGAGGAAGGACACCCAACACCGACGACCGACGGCACGGACAGAACGTCACAATAGACACATACAACTTCGAGGTAGTAGAGGAGTTTGTCCACCTATGCTCCGCTATTAACGGGCAATAACACCAGCGCCGAGATCAGACGAAGAATAACTCTTGCTAATCGCTATTTCTTTGGGCTAAGAAAGCGATTGAGTGGAAAAGCCCTCTCTCGAGCAACTAAGGAAAAACTGTACAACACCCTCATCGTCCCAGTCCTGCTGTATGGTGCATAAGCAGGGACACCAATGCTCCAGCCCGGAAAGCCTGAGGGAGGGACGTAGAAGAAAAGAAAGACTGCGACTCAGGTGGCGCACACAAGTGGAAGAGGACCTCAATCAACTTGGAGTGCAAAACTGGAGACAGCAAGCTAAGGACCGAGCTGGCTGGCGGAGACTATGTTGATTGAAGCCCAAGTCCTGTCGAATAAATATCGAGAAAAAATGATTGCTGGCCTAAAATTTGAAACTCCAAATTTCCAGATGTCAGCCAAGGGAAAATGTATAGCGATAGGTACTAAGTCCGAGTTGCTATAGTGCAAAATTTGAATTTTAGGTTTGAACGAACAATCGTTGATTTTCTTTATTTCGTTTTTGATGTGGTAAGCGAGAAGATGAAAGTCGACTCATCCGATTTTCGAAAACAATCTAACGTGCACCTACCTAATTTGAATAAGTACTAGCTTGTGCTGATGGTGCCCTCAATAATTTTCCAAGTAATGAAGTAATGTGCACTGAACTCGAGTTTGGCCACTCAGTTTACCAAAGCAGTTTGCTAATTCCTTGTAGCCCATTAGCATTGCATATCTTGATAAATATTTACATGATGGACTTATGAATATTTAAGGTCAGTCGTTTAGTTCACCTCTTCGAAAGAGCTCTCATATTTCTCTTCATCAACTGCTGCTTTATAAATGGTTTCCGTTAAAATTTAGCAAAACGGAAATGGCTAAAACCCCATTATCAGATCACCCAACCGCAATTTCGGACAATAATAATGTCCTTTCCCTGAACAAAAATGATTAATACGAGACTTTTAGAAGCCCCAATTTCTACACAAACTGAACAAAATTAAAATTTTACTACCCAAAAGTATAATAATTAATTTGTAATTCATTCAAAATAAGAGCAGCCAAAAATATGAATTTGATCCATGCATTTATAAGAGAAGAAAAAACTGCCACAATTTTCCCAATTATCGCATGTCGCAAGCCAATAAAACCGAATTTAAACGTCCGCAACTACTCAAACTCAAAGAAAATCCCGACTCACATAAAGCAGACCATAAAATTAATTCAAAAACCTGCTGTATTGGCCTCTAGCGGGTGATATTTATCGGCTGTGACCACACAGCATAAAGCTCAATGGTTCCATGAGCACACGCTTAAGATTTTTTCACGTTCCAAAAAGTGCCTGCGTTCTTTTAGTTTATGCTAATATTTGAAGCGCCTGTTTTTGACCCTTTTGGTGTTTGTGCTCTCGTCACCACCACCGCCGCCGCAAGGCTTGTTGACAGTAAAATCGCATGGAAGGGAGAGAGTATGAGCTTTGAATTGTATTGTAATGCAAATTGGTCCTGAAATTTACAACCTGATGAAAGTGATCCTTTTGTTTGGGGGTAAGCAGCGTTGCGTTTTCGTTTTTTTGTAGAAGAAACTTAAATTGAGTTGTACCCCAAGTGGTATATAAATTTTTGAATGTGGAAGGACATTCGGGAGTCGCATTCTTGCGAACGGTTCTTTTTTACCTTTTAGTTTCAGTTTATAAATCAAAGGAAAATACCTTTAAGCCAATTAAGGCAGAGATAAGGATTAGTTATGTCCCTGATTAGTATTCATAGTTTTTCCTTTTTATTTCGGTTTATTTGTGCGGCCATTTGAGTTTCTGGCGATTTCCATATCGACGCGATATTTTGGTTCTGTTTTTGGTGGACGGAGGGAGTAAAGTAGCATAGAAAACGACCAACTTTAGCGTCCACTTGAAATTACCCGAAAAATGAGGGCTGTTGGTAGCTTTTTTGTCATGAGATGAGCGAATTTTTATGATTTGCTACTTCTGGTCATTTTTCGTGTTGGTTTGGTTTTGTTTTGGGAAAATTATGCAAGACTATGCGACAAACACGCTATGTGGTTTAAGGATCAATAAATTCAGAAGAACCGTATAATCACTTCGAATTGTTTATTTCTTTAAGTTGTACGTACGAAGCTTCTTTGAAATGAAACAAGGGATGGTTTTGTTGTGACATTTGAGGAAGTTCGGCTGAACGAAGTTACGTTGAATTTTTTACCTTCGAGACAACACAGATCGAGTGAACGATGAATTGCTGAATCGGAACTTGAGCCTGAAAATTTGTCGAGTCTTACACGAGTGATTCTTTTATGTAGAGTTAAACGAATGGCCCTAATAGATTATTGTATTGAAGTATTTCGATGGTTTTGACTTTAATCGAAGGATGTTTCTAACAATAGGTGTTTCAGTTAAATTGGCCAGTGGCGGATGAATCGTTGAAGGCGCCATAGGCAAGCACATCATCGGCGCCCCTATAATAAAAATATCACGTACTATAGTTTGACCCAAATTGCTGCACCGCGCCTAAGGAAAACCCTTCCAAATGGGGGTCAAGGAAACAGAGACTTAGTTTACATGAGATCGATAGTATTGTTCGAAAGATCTTGATGTGCCGAACCGTAAATTTTGTAACCCAAGTTAACTCGAGTTGGTTCTTATTCAAACCGAGTTGCAGCTCGGTTCGCAAATCGGATTGCCCCGAAAATCGATCTAGAAAATACTTAAAAAGCCAAAAAATATGTTTTTTAATCCGTCAAAATCGTTGCCATAATATGCTGATGAATTTCAACCATTAGGTTATTATTGCTCCTACAATTAATAAAATTAATATTGAAAAACACGAAGGAAGCTACGATCGCCGAGTTGGCAAACCAAGTTGACTCTATCTGTAGAAAGTGGAATTGCTCAGGACCGATTTTCTTTACAATATTGGCAAGTGCGGTTACAATTCATAAGTTTGCTTCTTTAACCACCACGTATGAACTTGCATTTTTTACAACTGGTAAAATTCACTGTGCCCGAGCGCCCCTGCGTGGCTTCGCGCCCCTTGGCACGTGCCTAGTTTGCCTTAAGGATATTAGATAACGCCACTGAAATTTGCAATTGCTTGAAATTGTACGCAGTGGTTTTCAGTCACAAAAAAATATTCATGTTAATATCCGAAAAAATTGTTTGTCAAAGCTAAGAAAATGGTTTCCTAATTAAGTTTCTGAAGGTCGTACGTATCGCCTTTATCAATAGTGGCTGGAAAACGTTGAATTTATTTTGTGAACGGCGCGGCGCCCATTCACTAATCATCAAACTGTCATTATCAATTTATTCAGTAAACTCAGCATTTTCATCATTTAAAAATATGTTACCGAAACATTTAGTCGGTGTCCGTAACTTTAAGAGCGATTGCTCAAATTTTCGGCCGTATTGGTCCGGCAATAACAAGTTTAGTGCAAAAATTTGAATCTTCAAAATCCTTGTGTTATATTGTCGTGCCAGTGAGACAAGGACAAAGATTAACTAAGTATACTTTATTTCATCTCTGGACAAGAGGTTAGTGGAAATTCACAACTTTTTCATTGTTCAGACGACATTATGACGTATTTTGCGTAGGGATCTTGGTTTACACCTGTACAAGCTCAAGCTAACTCAAGAATTGAAGTCGATGAACAATTTGAAGCTAGCTCGATTGGGCTCTGCAGAATATGTGCCAGAGGATGATGAATTTCATCGCAAAATCATCTTCAGCGAACGTCAATGGATTCGTCCAGTCAGTAAGCAAAATATGCGTAGGTATATTGGTCGTTATTGGTCAAATAACTATTTGGTGCGGATTGCATGCCAGCGGCGTTATTTTCGTCGACGAAACGTAATCGTTTTTATTTTCGGCTTGAATTGGAAGATATGGACTTGGACGACATTGTGGTTTCAACAGGGAGGTGCCAAAAGCCACATCCCTACAATGGATTTATTGAAGAGTAGGTAAGTGTGATGAGCGTGTTATTTCAAGAAATGGACCATTAGTCGACTGGCCGCCTGGTGCGTGCGAATTCAAGCCTCTACACCATTTTATTTTGGGTTACGTTATGTCATTGGCCGACGATGACGTTAGTAGAGCTCAGAGCCAACATTGCACGCAAAATGGCAAAAAATGTACAGCCGAGTCAACCAAAAATTGGTCGAACGAATCGGCTGCTACAAAGATGGCCATATGAACGAAGTCGAGTTCCATTCGTAATTGTTTTGATTGGTTAGCGTCAAGTGCAAGTCCTTATTCGAAAACCCATATTTCACCCTATGGTTTTTGGCGAATTTTTGTTCTGTCTTAAACATTGGCTTATTGGCTTTCGAGTAAGTCAAAAGTTCCAAAGGGTAAAAACGGCAATAGAACAGCGCTGTCGTTGTATTCTCAGTCATTCGTGCGTCGACGTCGGTCGTGTCGGTTGGATCAGATCGGTTGGACCAAATCAGTCGGTACATCTGTCCTCTATGCGTCGTCATAAATATCTGATCTCCTGAAGAACCAAATGTTCGTTGTTATTTTAACGTCTTCAGATTTAGGAAAAAAAATAAATTCACACTTCAACTTTAACTTATACCCCGGTTTAAACAAAATCAGCCAGCATATCAAACCATTTGATGAAATTTTGCTTACCTAATTCGAAGGTTTATAGAGTGGCGCGACAGCTCTTGAACAGTCAAGGCCTTCTCAGTGGCTTCCTTTCATTCTCTGGGTGCGTGTGAAGAATTGAGGGGACCTACAATTTAATGCCGATTCTGAACGGCAAAGTTGAGAAGCACTTTTTCATGATAGATTGATGCTCTTGGAAGTTTTGTCAGTTCTTTGCAAGAGGCAGTACCATTGAAAGATGAAATAAAAATTATGGACACGCGTAGGACTCAAACCCACGACGACGTTCTGCTTAACAGCCAACGCACCTTACCACTTAGCCACGGACACTACAAAATTCGAAGGTTTCGCAAAGAAAAAATTAGCAACTGTTATGATGGTATTGAGTTAGATTCCACTTCATACGAAATGAGTCATAAGTTGCGTATAAAACTTTTTGAGAATCAGTTGTTTAGAAAGGACTTGTTTGACTATTCTGCAATCTACAGCACTTAATCGTGCGTCGTTTGCAGACTTCAAAACCTTTTTTTTAAATTGGCTTATCACTTTTGACTGAGAATGGCAAACCCATTAAATTAATGAAGCTCTTAAGCATTATATATGAGCTGTGGTGAACAGATGATTAGCGGTGTTAAAGAAAACTTAGATTTACAGGCAAAACTATCCGTTGTGAACTACGATTTCCCAACAAATAAAATAAAAGTAGGTTCACAGCTGTACGATTTTTCAACTGGCAAAACAAAACTCAAGAGATCTGTTCGCAGGCTTTATTTAGATCTTGCGTTCGTCAATAGCTTTTTCAAAATCACTTGCTGCACTGTTACTATGTTTAAAACAGCACAGCTATCCGTTTGAATAAACTTTGAATATTCAAAGAGATTCATTTCCGGCACATGGGAAGTTCACCAAAAATTGAAAAGTTCGACTTTGTGTTACTTCTGTTTTCGGCCGTTGCGTTGTTTGTAACACGGGAACATCACCAAGAGTCCGGACTTTGTTTAGCGTGCGGACTGCTGACTTACAGTCTTACCACTCAGATATGAAAGAACTACTGTCTATTCCAAGCAAGTTAATACTTGTTACATCGGTGTAGGAAATATTTATTTCGCTACACCTTACGACGGATTTCTCCGACAATAACATTTATCTGTGTTTTTTTTTTATTTTTCTGCAGATCTTTTGATGACAAAGATGACATAACGATGATGAAAAAAAAACAAAAATTTATAAAGTAGAAAATTGTTTGTTCCGCCGCCGGTAACTACTACGAAATAAGAATCCAAAGAATCTTCAACTTTAAAGTTGCAAAAAATTTCCTTTTCATTCTGCAACATTTTCAGTAACCATGTTCAGCTTTTCTTACAGAAGAAGCTGCATTGAATTATGGTTAAGCGTGTCGGTGAACAGAAAACAATTCGCTTGAGAAGTGTGATCTGAGAATAGTTTTTATCCCTGGTTATTCATCTGAAAGACCATTTGATATCAAAAAGCTTTTCAGCAAGGAAAATTATTCCTTCGCTTCCATAAAAACATAACGGTTTCATAACTTTTCAATATAAAAGTCAAAGGTAGGCTATTAACTTCACTGAAAAATGCAGCAGTCGAAAAAGTTACCAATGATCTTTGTAAAAGAAATGAACACTTTGTAAGTCAGAGTTAAAACAGGTGTCTCAACACAAGTTCTCATGTCTCATCGTTTTCATTTATGTTGTTAACTGAGGACTGATGTCCTGATGATGAAATATCCGTTTGCTCTCCAATTGCATAATTAAAACTCTTCTAAAAAAAATTATCAAACAAATGTTTAAAAACAAAACAACGTATTGAGTTATAACTTCTGTTTAAAAAAATAAAAAAATTACGAGTTAAGTATTTATACTTCCTAATCGTTAGCAATTTGAAAAAAGGCGTTTTACCTAAAGTAGTTCAAAATATTGTTAACAACTTTCAAGTCGCCCTCAAGGTTTACCATGAATTCGTATAGGATAGAGATTCCATTTTGAATTTCTTTTAAACTCAACAACTTCTAAATGCCAACAATTTGTTTGTTTATCTTAGAGCTCACCTATTAAATGTTAAGAATCTGACTTATCCAACAGCTCCCTTTTGTATGAAATATGTTGAAGACAGATTGCAGTACTGCTCTTATAAAATTGCACAAAACTTCTTAATTCCACTTCCGTCGAGTAACTGATTGATTTTCTTCGATTCAAAAGTCACCTTTTCCATACAAATATTCAATTTACAGATTCTAACAACCCAAACACATAACCCGCGAATCACATCAAGATCAAGATTCAACTCTGATCTGCCGACAAAAGTTCAAAGTTCCCTCAAATTTGATTCAATTAGAAAGAATTCGGTAGTCGAAAATGTACACACCAAAACCGAAAAAAAAACAAGACGAAGAGAGAACGCGTGCTATGGCTTGACCACTACCAAAAACAAACTAACAACTGAATCCGAATCGAGACGGGTCCGTAGAAACGTTCCACTAACTAACGTCCTCGTCGGTCGCGCTTTTTTGGTTTTCGATTTCTTGTGTTTTGTTTTTTTCTACTGTTTATTTCTTTTGATATGTCGTCGTCGCGTATCCATCTCGCTCTGGCTCATGGTCTGTAAAACTACCATTTCGAACCGAAACACATCGAGTTACACAGCCAGAGTAGTGGTGGCGTGGAGTAGAGTGGGAAGTTATAACACACCCTCTTCCACGGATGATAGATAGATACAACGGCATAACAGTATGACGAAACGATAAACTGGCCACGGCCAACGCCATCTACAGTTTTTGTTCATTGCAGCAACCACCACCACCAGCAGCAGCAGCAGCAATAGCACAGTACCATGAGAATGTGAACGCCATTATCCAACCAGAAAGAAGTACGGAGCATGACGGAAGCAAACAAACGGAGTCACCCGATAGGCTGGCTGGCACTTGGAATTCATTCTGTTCATTCGTTTTACAGTTGCGATGAATCAAGAGGCGTTACCAGCTGTGCTGGTATTGGTGTTACACGGTAAAGTAGTGAGCAGAAAATGTCGGCTTCTTGTAACGCATACTGCTGGACTCAAATTGAATGCATCAGGCCAAAAAAGGTCTCTCGATCTGGTATCGGTGGTGTTTCGAAATCGAAACTGTGTGTGACGAAGTGGAATAGCGATATACGTTTACCAGTTCATTTTGGCCTAAGCCAGAGTGAACGTAGTTTTTGTCGTCGTTGAACGCGATGCGAAGACGTGGCGTAACCGTCACAGATACATTCTCGCTTTCCGGCCAATCGCAATGGCAATGGCACGCGAATGCAATCATGAACCACAACGCAACGGTGAACGGTGTGCTCGTTTAATTGAAAAAAAAAATGATAAGAATAAATGAACAACAACAAAGGAAATGAGGACTTTCAAGGAGGAAGGTGGCGATGGCATTGGTTAGACTAGGTTGAATGAAATTCGATTAAAGAGGGGGATTATGGGTTGGTTGATTGTTTTTTTTTCCTGTCAGGTGGATTTGGTTGTAGGGATTTTCGGTATTCGAATGTATTAATTGAAATTTAATCCTGATAAGAATTTGTGTTTTGTTCAATTGAATTACACTTTTGAGATAGAATTTGCGACACAACTTTGTGAACATATTTTATGTTTCCCTTAAAACATCGTCTTGGAACTCGATGAAATATGAATGAAGTATTCAAAAACAATGACTTACATAATTAATATAAATTTTATCGAGGTACAATACTATTTTCGGCATTTTGAACAAAATATCTTACTTGCAATTAATCGAAACGAAAGAGCTGAGCTTCGAACCTTAGAATGTATTGTTTCGATGTAAACCTGAGTTCGGTCTTGACATTTTTATTTTCATTTCTTGGATTTGTTAATTTGTTGGAATGTATTTCTTGTTTTAGGAATGGCGTCTCGAATTGAATCTTAAAGTGAATGGATTCATGCTTAAATCTCAAGGCTGGACATTTCAATTCGAGGCTATTCAAAGTTAATCATCATAATTGCCAGATTCAAGCCCAGACGAATGTTCAATGTTCGTTAAATTTTATTTTTGCCAAAACAGAAAAGAGGTTATTAAAAATACGTAATAACAAATTTTCAAGTATAATTAAAAAATATGACCAACTGCTAAAGCTTTTAAATGGAAACATTAAAATTCTTTTTGTTTTATACTTGAATGACTAAGTTTCATCTCTTTGTCTTTGATGTTTGTAAGCTCGTATTAAAAAATTTAAAAAAACAACAAAATTTTGCGGTACATTAAAATCGCCTTAATAGCAATCTTATCTTTATCTCCGTTGCACTTTCGATACGTGCTTTGCTCATAAGAACCTTTATTGTCCACAGATCAATGTAAATATATTATTCAAAAATAAGCATGCTAAATTTCTTTCGTCAGAGTAGAACTTGATCAATTTTTATCTCTTAATAACACGCCCATGGAAATATAATTCCCTATTTGACTTTTTAAGTACGATAACAACTGTCCATTCTCCTTTTTTTCCATTGGTTTCGTACTTAGCCAAATCTCACTTGGGATTTTGCAACAATTTAAATTTTAAATAATGGTTACCTGGACAAACATACAAGAAATCGGACAATAGCAGAAAATAAAGAAAAAAGAACCGGATATTTTAAAAGCTTTGTTTACGTTCCAAAACTTGCAGAAAGTTTCAAAAAAACGGTTGCTAACAAAACAAAAGAGGTCAACATAGCATATAAATCAAACAAAACACTTAATACGCTTTTCACGAAACTGACAAAGAAAAATGACAAAGATCTGTGCACAGATGTTGTTTACAAAATTGACTGCTCAGGAAATGACTCTGAAAACTGCGGACTTTGCTACATTGGAACAACAAAACAACTACTAAAACAACGAATCTATAACCACAAATCGGATATAAAAACAAAAAGTTCACAAAAGACAGCGCTTGCTAGCCACAGCATAGAAAAAGACCACAAACCAGACTTCGAAAACGCCAAAATTCTCCAAACCGAAAAACACATCTCAAAAAGGTACACTTTGGAAACCCTTCACATCTTAAACAACAAAAACACC
Source organism: Sphaerophoria taeniata (assembly GCA_943590905.1). Lineage (NCBI taxonomy): Eukaryota > Metazoa > Arthropoda > Insecta > Diptera > Syrphidae > Sphaerophoria > Sphaerophoria taeniata. The sequence goes on along the minus strand of OX016540.1, from coordinate 15,259,689 downwards.
ATGAACCGGAAACAAGATACACAGTCTATTTCGTCAGTTTATTGCTCGCTAGTCACCAAATAACATAATTTGTTTATTCTATGTTTGTCATCATTATCTGTCTCTTTCCTAGTTGTTGACTGAACTTCTTACAAAGAAGTGCTCATATTTTGACCATAGTTTAAAAACATAATTTTTATACAAACTTTTCTTATTTTTGACGATCTTCTAATGTAACATAACGTAAATATCATTCAAATAATGTGAGTTCCTTCAAATCTAATTATGTATGTATGTATTTACGCACTTATCATATTTGTCTTTGTATATCTTTTCTTCTGTTAATAAAAGTGCCCCTGAAGAAGACTAAAAACTTAGTCGAAACGTTGGGAAAAATAATGAATATCTTTCATTAATAAATTATTGAGACCAAAACAGCCGAAAAAGAGAAATCTTTAAAATATAACATAGAATAAAAATATTCCATTATCATTCCTCTAATGGATTAAAAATGAAGAAAAAACTCTAAAAATTGTGATATCATTTTTTATTCTCTGTCACACAAACACAATATTTTGAAATCAGAATGGTTTAAATCGATCTTGCGATATCTACAGTACCGAAACCTAAACATGAGAATAATAAAACCAGTTTATTCCCTCCACCGCTACTTCTCTATTTATTTGAGAATAACATTTTTCTTCACCGGTATGCATATGCATACAAAAAACACAAAAAGAAACCAACCAAAACCACCCCTATCGAAGGTTAAGGTATAATATAATATATAACAGTGCATCAGTTAAGTGTTGAAGGATTCCTAGTGCGACATTAGATCGAAGAAATTAGGTGTCAGCAAGCAGCAATCAAGTTTGACGAAGTAGGTTCAAGTCGTCCGGAGACTCTGTTTTGATCGTCCGGAGACTGGTACAGATTTTGGTTTCTTTATATTTCGTCTAAAATAACAATAACTAGGCAATATTTTTTAAATGAATTAGATGCCAAACAACCAGGAAATAATTATCAATGCAGACAATGAATTGCTATATACTCAACACTTAAGAGAAAAACTATATTGAGTTTTTAAGTGGAACTGTCCGGAGACTCCATTTAAGATCGTCCGGAGACTAGAACAATCGTCCGGAGACTCCAGAAAATCGACTTCTTTTAGAATTCGTCGTATTAATTCACCGTTTAAAGTTACTTTCAATTCATTCTTACACCAAACTACTGAGAAATATCTATAGTCTTAGCAAAATATTAAGATTTGAATGAAACAGAAATTTACATTGAAAGTCGAAAAAAAAGTTATCTGTCCGGAGACTGGTACAGTGACCCTAGTTTCATATGTTTGGTGGTCTATAAGTAGCCCCAGAATGGGCTTCAGACGAAAATCTAAAATAAATTTTTTTTTCCCTCCCCAAATTGATTCTTTCTGGGGCAAACAAACTTTTCCGCTCAACCAGTCATGCCAAATAAGTTAAAGAAACGCACTCTGAAATTTAGTACCTACTTCCTACGTGAATCAAGTCTTATTAGTACTCACAGGATTCCAAGAGGCATTGTAAATTGTACATTCTACACCTACAGTCTACGGGGAAAACACAAAGTCAACTTCATGTGAAAGAAATTATTACTTCGGCAAATCACCTAATATTTTGAACTAGCTGACCCTGCAGACTTCGTACTGCCTCAATCGATAAATAAAAGCTCTAGGCTTTAGTATCCCGCTACTACTCTACCCGCTCCCTTCACTACCCGTTAACCCAATACCCTCTACCCGCTTTGCGCTACCCTAGTAACCGCTATGATTGTCCCCCTTATTTGCTGACTTTCACGCGTTAGATTGGCCCAAAAATTTGATTTAATTCAGGCTATATCTAAATTGAAAATTTTATAAAAATGCATTGAGGATTGAGCGGATATAGAGTTCCTACCGGACATACAAACAATGCAGCTCAAATAATATGCAAAAACTTGATTTAAAGTCTTGAAGTTCTTCGTGCTTTCCCAGAGTTTTCCAAGTTCGCAATCAAAAATTTTTCATTTTTCCATTTGAAAAACAATGCAGGTACTTACAATTACATGCAATTTTCCTTTTGTAAACCAAAGAGTTTTCTGAGTTTTTCATGAAGAACTTTCTATTTTCCATTCGACAACCCATTTTTTTTTTTTAATTTTAAAATTAAAATTTTTGGATTTTAAATTTTGCATTTTTACTTTTTTTTTGCTTTTTGTAAGATTTTAATTTAAAACTTTGATTTATTTTGTTTTTCCTTTTTGTACCTGCTTGCATTAAGCAGTCCCTAACTCTTGCCTTCCTAACGTTCGTATCGCCATCGCTTTTTTTATTTTATTTATTTCAAATAATTTCTAATTAAGTGCCGATACGACTTGCAACCGCAATTGCAATAGTACTCGGTGAAAATGGACCCCAGCGCGTGCGGTATCTGGGGTGGAAAGAGGCGTGGGAAATAAAAAAAAAAAAATTGAAATGTTCCAGTTTTCCATTTGAAAACCAATGCACCTACAACTAAATGCAATTTTCTGTTTGAAAACCAATATTAATTCGAAATTTTCATTTCATTTTGGAAACAAAAATCCATGCTTTTTTTGAATATCGGTGTTAGAGGCCGGTTATAGCTATCATTGAAATGGATCCGTAAAAATCTTTGAATGGATATTTAACTATGTTTTCTTATGAAAAGAAGTGCAAATTATATACCAATCGATCGGAAATCAATCCAAGAATTTTTATTGATATAAAAAAGTTCAATTACACACTTATTTTTTCATTAAAATGTGTTTTTCCATTTTCCGGTTGTAAATCCATTTTCCTGAACAGCTGATTGTATTGTGTCAAAAAATGAAACAGATCGTTCCAATGATTTGCGTTTCAATTTTGTACAATTCCAATGATCTGTGTTTCAACTTCTCACAGTTCCAATGATAGAATTACGGCAGGAAAAAAATTCCTGACAGAAATTTTCAATGATTGCTATAACCGACCTACCAGAAAAATTCCAATGATGTGTTTCAATGATGAAAACCAATGATAGCTACAACTGGCCTCTTAAATTTTTTTTTTTACAGAAAGTCGTGCCCAAGAACTCGCGTGTAGACATTGTTTTGGTCCGAAAGCTTAAGTAGGAGTTCAGCCTAAAAAGAATGAATGAAATAAACGAAATGAAATGAAATGAAAAATAGAGAGACGTTTCATAAAATTGATGTCGGCTGTCAGTTTTTTGGATTCCAAAACAAAATTTTCGAGTAAGTACATTAAAATCAATGTTTTTTCCTATTAATAATTATTTCTTTTACTTTCAGAATATCCTACTGCACATTCAGTGCATCGAAGAAGAATTCCGCTACATTTATAAGGTAAGACTTTTGTTTGTTTGTTAGTTTATCGACTACAAACATACAACCGACAAACAAACAAAAGTCTTACTTTATACATATATTAGTAATTAGTATAGATTTCTTTTTTATAACGATTTTTAAAAAGTATTTATTTAACGTCTCTCACTAATTGATAATAGGTAAACGTGGAAGAAAAAGAGCTTAAATCCAGCTTTCCACGAAATTTTTCGAAAATTTCCTAAAATTAATTTGGGTATGCAGTATTCAAGAATATGTAAATTTGCATTTTATTAGTGAATTTCGATTTTAACTATTGATCCGATTTCGAGATATAGAATTTTGAAAAAAAGTTTAAAAAGGTTTTTAAAAAATACAAACAAAATTTTAAAATTTGTTTGAAAACAAAATATTATTTGGGAAATTTATACGTACTTTCAGAAAAAAGTACGCTGATCAGCCTTTTGTTTTTCGAAAAATCTTATACGAAAAAAAAACGATTTATGAGAGGTACCGTTTTGGAGGAAGTTTAAAAAAAATTGTTTTTGAGAAAAATTTTAACTTTTGGTTTTTGGCCAAAACAAAAATTGTATGGTGGCTTCCCTAAATTTTGATTAAAAAAAAATAAAAATAAAAAAGACCTCGGACCAGTGGTTAAGGCTGCAGGTGCGTTTACAGAAAGACAGACAAACATCCAAAACTTTTTATATATTCTATACTAGCAGTTGCCCGCGACTTCGTCCGTCTCTCCCTGGTGCTCCGGCCAGAGGTGCGTCTTGACTTGTGCATCATGCGCGTGAATTTGGTTGCGATTTGCGAAGTTATTTTAATATTGTATATTAGTCGACTCTCCCTAAGTCAAAATTCTTCTTAACTGGAAGTTTTCAAATATGTATTATTTTCCCCGTTTTAGTAAGACTTTTCACTGAAGCTTTGCTCTTATTATTCGCAGCGTAACTTTGTATAGCTTAAAGCCTTCCTCGATAAATGGACTATTCAACACAAAAAGAATTTTTCAATTTGATTTAGCAGTTTCTGAGATAAGCGCGTTCAAACAAACAAACAAAGTCTTCAGCTTTATATATTAGTATACATGTCGGAAGTAAAAATGAGCGAACTAGATCCATCCCCCCCCTCCATAGCGAAAAGCTATCTACGCCACTGCTGTATGTATGCTAAATTTCATCCAGATCCCTTTAGTACTTCTGTCTTCTGGAGTTATTGATCAACAAACATCACATTTGCTTCAAAATTTGTTGTTGAACCGCGTAAAATCCGATAACAATTAATTTAAATTCAAAAATCACCATAAATTGATTTTACAAAATGTATGTAACCGTTGTTTTTCGTTTTGTGTTTCGATTTTCCTTAATGATGCTTACGTCACGCTTCAATCAACAGCCGCAGCCACAGCTTCAATAGTGCAATGCTGATGATGAAACGAATGTGTTTCGAAATGCATTCATAAGGTTAGTTAACAAATATCAAAGTATAAATTCAAATAAGTATTTTATTTTCGTTAATACATTTTGTAAAATCAATTTAAGGTGATTTTTTTAATTTAAATAGGCCGAGTTCGTAATTGTAAAACTTCCGCAGTACTGCAAAAATTGTGTTCGTAAATGTAAACAAACAGCAATAGTTCTGCATGAGCATGGCAACAATTGTGTTCATAAAAGTATTACGACTGTCATTTTGCGGTCGAGTCGGCATTTGTTTTTATTTTGTTGCTGAATTTGCAGGAAAATGGCAGGGAGCAAATGTGATGTTTGTTGCTCAATAACTCCAAAAGTACAAAGCGGATCAGGATGAAATTAAGCATACAGACAGAATATAGTCTAGAATATCACATAGGCTACTTTATATCCCGGTAAAATCTATGGTGCCCGTGGAAAACATTTGTTTTATGTATACAAAGAGCATATGTGATTGACATGATTTTCTGAATAGGTAGTGGTGGTTAAGGGGTCAGAAAATGACAAAGGCTACTTTTAACCCGTTTATCGCGAGTAACACCGCGGGTATAACTAGTTTTAGTTTGTTTATAATCGTAACATTACTGAAGTGAAAACTTTTTTTGGTGCGATTGACCCTTTATTAAATCATTAGATAACAAAGATTTCTCGTAACGAAAATGCAGCATGCTCACGATTTACGAATGTAAAATAGGTCTGTCAGCGGTTTCCTGTTACTTAACTTTTCAGTTTTCTTATTTCCGCAAGTTTTTGTACCATGTTTTCGAAAAAGGTTTCTTCCACAAAGCTTAGAACAATGTGTTTTAAAATATTTTAGTTGAAATCCATTTTTTAAATGAATGAACTACAAATCAAATCAAGAACAAATAATCTTTTTTTCCAGTTTTGTCAACGTTTGCTTTTGTGAACTCATTTTAAATAAAGTATGATGACTGCACACATGCAGTTGTAATTGAGTTCATAAAAGTCTTTTAGCATATTTTAGGCAGGGCATGGGCAACAAACCCTGCAATTACGAACTCAGCCTTAATTATCACATTTGCTCCCTGCCATTTTCCTGCAAATTCAGCAACAAAATTAAAAGAAATGCCGACTTGACCGCAAAATTACAGTCGTTATACTTTTATGAACACAATTGTTGCCATGCTCATGCAGAACTATTGCTGTTTGTTTGCATTTATGATCATATTTTTGGCAGTACTGCGGAAGTTTTACAATTACGAACTAAGCCTCCCTTATAATAAGCTTTATACAACCCTAAACGATGTATAGCTTATCCAATCCCTATTTATAGTGTAGCTAAAACTTTATAAATAAGGATTTTTTTAAACAGGCATAATAAGCGTTATAATCACCCCTCTTCTGGTTTTCGTCTATGAAAACATTACTTTCGTTTTTAAAGCTGAGGTATTCTCAATTTTTCGTTTTGATTTCGTTTCAATTTTGCTGACCGAATTTGAAATCGTAAATTTAAGAATTTAAGTAATTTCAGAGAAACATTTGTCAAAAATTGAAGGCAAATTCGTACGAATTTAGGAACACAGTTTTTTAGCTTTGTCCCCTATTACACGTTGACTCACGACTCACTTTTGAGTTCCTTTATAAAGAAGTTGGCCCATTTTCCTATGAAGCCTGGGCCCAGTCCGTTCACTAACGAAATTGGTACCAAATGAAAGCTATAGTAGAGCAGATTATTAGGGTGAAATATCTCCAAAATCGTTGGTGGGGTTTTCGAGATATTTGGGCTAAAAGTTGGTTAACTCTGAAAATGAATTTTAGTGATTTTCTTGATAAAAGCGTTTATAGCGTGTGATCATGGAAAGAATAAGTTTAAGAAATAACCCTAATCCAATACGCGAATATGGTCACACTAGAATTTGCCTCTGCTGTAGAGTTTCGTTAAGATCTTCTAGAACTCTGTATTAAACTCTATTATATAACAAAAATGTTAATTATTTGTTTTTCTTTATTTTTTTTTATTTTGAAAGAATTTTTCAGCAAAACAAATGAAAATGGTAAGTTTTCTTAAACAAACTATTTCTTAGAAAAAGCATGGTGCATATTTTCTTGAATGGCATCACCTTTTATAAATTACTTTGAAGACTATTTGTTTTAGTTCATGTCAGTATTTACAAAATGTATGGCTACAAAAAAGCTTGATAAAGTAAGTGCGTAAATAAGTATTTTTTTTTGTGAGAAAGGATCCATAATTATTTATATGATTAAAGGTGAGACATTAATCTTTAAAATGATTCAAAAAAAATTGTATGCGACCGTTGATCTTTTAGAGATATCGTTGTTCAAAAAGTAAGTGAAAAAAAACTTGATTTTATAAAAGTAAAAACTAAATATTTGAAAATATAGTGAAGGTTGACATATAATTATGAACATTATTTAAAGACAAAATAAATACCTTTTATTTGATACCAAAAACGTTTTTCTACGTGGCTTAGATCACACGCTATAAACGCTTTTATCAAGAAATTCACTAAAATTCAGTTAACCAACTTTAAGCCCAAATATCTCGAAAACCCCACCAACGATTTCGGAAATATTTCACCCCAATAATCTGCTCTACTACAACTTTCATTTGATACCAATTTCGTTAATGAACGCACTGGGCCCAAAAGTGGGCCATGTCCTTTGTATTCGGTGAGGCAAGCGCTATTACACGTTGACTCGTGCCCCATGCCTCGGATTTGACAATTATTGTTTGTTTTGTTTTGAATGCTCCTTCTTCTGCTCATACGGAGGTACACACTTTTCTGGTTTTAGAACAAATCTGATGTTGTTTATCCCAACAGCATGAAAATCGAATGAAAAAGAACAGCATAAAACGGATATGAGAAAAAAGAAACGTCAAAGTGAGTCTACTAAAAATTTGCCCGAGACTAACCGGAAATTTTTTTTGCATCTCATTTCCTCACATCTGCTCTCTTTTTCGCACTCATGTGAGTCGTGAGTCGTGAGGCATCGTGTAATAGCAGACTTTGCGAAAATCAATTTCGAAATCGAATTGAATTCGGAACGAAAATGCGAACAGGGGTGAATAAGTCGGTTTATAAATCATTCTAAAGATTTTCATGTAGATTGAAACTTGGGAATTTTTAATCACAGATTTTACGTCATTAATATTCAGAATAAAAATAATAGGGTCTAGAAGACTACCTTGAGGGACCCCCGAATTAGCAGTTAATGGTTCTGATATTGAAGATCTAAATAAAACGCGATATTTACGGTCGGATATGTATGATTCCATCCATTCAATGAAACCAGGAGGGAATACAAGAGCATTTAGCTTAAAAGATATAATATTTTTGGAATATTTTATCAAACGCCTTGCTAAGGTCCGTACCAATTACATCAACTTCTTTTTTACTTTCTATTGAGTTTAATGCATAAGAAACAAATTCAGTTAAATATGGGTTGTCGTGTCGTTGATTTCCCTTTTAGGAACCCATGTTGTTTGGCCGAAAATAATGATTTGCAATGAAAGTACATAATGTCGAATGCAATACTTTCGAATAGTTTTGGAGTGCAGGATAATTTGGCAATCGGCCTGTAGTTAGAAATATCTGATTTACAACTTTTCTTGTGAAAAGGTATTAGAAAGAATATTTCCACATTTTTTGTATTGTATTGTATTAATTAATCTTAATCACTTACAAAGTAAGATATACATCTTGTATATTGCAAGTCTTGAATTAAATGTTAGATTACACATAAATAATAAAAAAGATAAAAAAAAATTTACATAAAATTAAAGTGAGAGATTTCCCTTTCTTTTAATAAATTATTACATTTCATTCATATTAAAAATAACAAAATTAACAAATTTCAACGAGTGGCCAAATAATTAAAGAGTGTTGTTGAGAATTTTCTTGTGCTTCCTATTCCTCTAATGTAGATTGGCAGAGTGTTCCAAAGGCTGATGTCATGAATAAAAAATTGACGATGAGAATTCAAATATTTATATCGCGGCGTAACAAGAATGAGAGACCTATTAGAATGAGGAAAGTTCAGTCTGCGATGTAGATAGTCGGGCTCTCCTGTATGAATAACTAGATGTAGGTAGTTGAGTGTCCGAAATTTCAACAGGTTATCAAGTTTTCTAGACGTCGCGTAGTCCGAATCGCCGAAAACTTCACAAGAGTATAGCAGTACTGGGAGCAAAAGGGTTTTTGCTAACAGAAGCCTTGTTTTTTGTGGAATGAAACCTTGGGAGATACGAAGTGCTCTGAGACTGCCATAAACCTTCCCTATAGAACTATTTAGATGGTCATTCCATGTTAAGGTGCGATTAAAAACCATACCTAGATTACGGGCGGAGTCAACATAAGTTATATTTTGATTCTCTATCTGCAAGGGGCTTAACACAGCTTTATCGAAAACCTTACGAAAGATTGGTAAGGTCTTTGATTTAGAAGGATTAAGGTGAAGGTTGTTTAGTTTGGACCAATGAGAGATAATTTGCAAATCCTCGTTCATCAGAGACACTGCTTCGTCTTTAGCAGATAAAGGTCGGCTGATCAAAAGCTGCACGTCGTCGGCATATAAGTGAATAAAACAATTTTTTACTATATCGGGTAAGTCGTTAATATATATAGAGAAAAAAAGTGGTCCAAGTATTGATCCTTGTGGGACCCCATTCGGTACATTAGTAAAGGTGGAAGTTATGACCGAATAAGTTTGCAGGATTCGGTTGTAAAACCAAAACTTAGCTGCAGTCTTCTACATAGAGTTGACTGTATCAAAAGCCTTGGAGAAGTCTAGGAGAGTTAACAGAACAAAGTGATTTTTATCCATTACAACTCTAATCTCATCAGTTACCAAAAGTAATGCAGATTTGCAACTTCGTTGGGAGCGGAAGCCAGACTGGCACTCATGCTAAGAAGGTTGTAACGTTTGAGATAGCCCTGTATCTGTTTGGAGGTTGTCTTTTCGAAAGCTTTGGATAAGAACGGTAAAATAGCTATTGGACGGAAATCTTTAACTGTACCTGTACTTTTCTTTGGAATGGGTATAATTTTTGCTTTCTTCCATACTGATGGGAACTCAGATGTTGTCAAAATAGTGTTAAAGATGTAGGTTATGTAGCGCAAGAGATAGGGAAGTAATACTTTTATGAATTTGGGGTTGATTAAATCAAGGCCAATAGCATTTGATTTGATGGAAATGATAGCCTCCAAAGTATCTTCCTCGGATATTCTGCCAAAACTAAAAGAACCGCCTGAAAAATATCGTTCGAAGCTATTAGATTCACTGTTATCAGAAGATGAACATGAAGACGAAAAGAAAGACACATAGATGGAAAAATTCTTTGAGAAAGAGATTTTTGAAAAAGAGTAGTAAAAGGCTGAGCCAAATTAGCTGCACACTTCTTTAATACAATCGCAGGTAAGCCATCAGGTCCAAAGAGAAATCATCTTTAAGTTTATTTATTTTGTTAACCACATCGTCAACAGTGATGTTGATCGATACCAATGTTGTTGGGGTTTGTTAGATTGTACAGTTTGAATATCGCTGTCTTACGGTTTAAATTTCTTAATGTAATGGATCCCTCGTTTCCGTGGGGCCCAGGGCTACAGCCGCCTTAGCTCCCTATTAATCCGGGCCTGCTTCTAACAGCAACGTTAGAGGCAAACCGTTTGATTGCAACATTTTTGAAATTTTTCAATTGCCCAATTTTGACAAAAACCTTTGTTAAACATCTTTTTTAAACTTTACTAAGTAACGCTATAAATTTTATTAATCCAAATAAAATATCGCAATAAATTAATTCGAACATAATTTTTACAAACTCTTAAATATCAAGATAACAATTTTTGAAGGAAGAACCCAATTTCGTAATTGTTTTCCCTTATCGACGACATGACACACGACAAACACAATCCAGCAGTTTTGAATTGAGCGACGACAAGAATTGTCCTCCAGTTCTGTTTGCAGTTACTTGCATGTCTTGCAAAAGGTGCAAAGGGACACCTGAAAATTTAAGACAAAAAAAAAAAATTTGATAAAGGAACGTGACTCTCGTAATACCATCCAATCAACTAAAACCTACCTGTTCGTGTGCCAAATTTTCGACATCCCCGAGTCCAACGATAATCTTCACCGTCATAAAATCCAAAATCTCTAAACATTTCTAATTGCATCCATTCGGACTTCCTTTATCTCTGCAATCAGGTATAACCTAAAATTTTGAGAACACAAAGCAACGGCGCTTAGTCGTTGTTGTCAATTTGATGATGGTCCACCCTAAACACCAATGATTAGATTTGGGCACCTGCTTCGGTGAGTTTTGACGGACAGAGACTGCGACACGGGACATTAGAGTTCTATTCACCAAACAAACCGTCCTCCTTTTTTGGGTTGGGATATAAATTATACAGTCCTAATCCTGGTTCCATAAAAAAAATCCAACAACAACATTAAATTAGCGGAAATAATAGACGTAATTTGACGAAAAACCATCTTCGAAAACGACAACGACGCGACCGACGACGCACGTTGAATAAGGTTCATTGATCCGTCTAAGGCAAGCCAATTTAAGTTCTCCGTCAGAATAGGATGGAACCAAGGAGCAAAAACGAACCACGACGACGACGGACGTACGACGGCGGCGTGTGCCCGGGGCATTCCTCAAGCTAACAATCATTCCACCCACTTGTACACTGCGCAAATCCATTTAATGACCATGAAATGTTTGGCCATTCCACTCACTCTCCTTTTCTTAGAGCTTCGCCTCCATTAGATGGGCGATGATGAGCGTTCGCATTCATTTCGCCAAATTAAGCCACAAATTTTGGGATTCTTGTCGAAAATTCGCTCCGCATCTAATGCATTTTCGGTGCAGTAGCCTCAAGTGGCAATTGAAGAGTATCAGCTTACTCGAAAAAAAATATGAGCCGAAATGCGGGCAGCGCTTGGTCGCTGCAAGGAGCACTCTCCTCAACACTAATTGCATCAAATCACGCACGCGCGTACGTAAGCGTGCTCTAGGTAGCTGCCAGCGTGGCATAGTATTGTAGTTAGCAAAGGATTCGGATTTTTTTTTTTTGATTTTTGGTATTTTTTGGACGAGTGTAGGCAAGTATGCAAATTAGGGAGGTAATAGGACTTTGGGGAACAATGTGCATGCTCGTAAGTCTGTGATTATGTCGACCAAATGACAGGGTATGGGGTGTGTATGTGTGCTTGAAGGATCAACGTTTTTTTTAAGAACTTGCCAGATTGTTCTTGGCAGTCGGAGGAGTCAGTTGAGACGATCAAAGAAAAAAATGAAGAAGCTGTCCAAGATTTTTCGAACCTGAGTACCTACTACTGTTCAATGACTCTGCATGACCCTGACTTACATGACTGCATCAGTGTCGCCGTACAGCCCGATCAGTTTTCTCCAAAGTTTGCTTTTACTGTTGGATTCTTCCGACCATGAAGAAGTAGTGTTAGTTCTCCATCGCTATTCGTCATCTAGCTTAAAGGGGGCAGTTTCGTGGTCGTAAAATATTCAAACGTCGTTCGTGTTCTTTTTCAGAAGCAATCTCCAGAATGTAAAGAAGAATTGCGACCGCACACCGAACAATCTGAAAATGCAATGCTTCTCACTACTTCTGCTTGTAGAGATCGTGGAAAGCTCGAGACACTTTGCTCAGCATCACTTACTTCACGTTAAATTTGAACCTTCCTCCTGGTTGCCATGTGAAGCTTAGCACTTCTGAAGCAGAGATTATAATTTTACTTACCATTGTGCCGATTGATGCGCCTTACGTGATTATGTAAAACAACTTGGCGAACTCTAATGACAATTGCAATCTGTCGACGAATTTTCTTAAAGCTTATCAGGCTATCCACAGTCCGACATCAGCTTTTTTTGTATATAATTAGCACACCCTTGCTTTAGGAAGTTAGAAAGGAGGTGTCGGTGTTCACTGGTCTTGAATTCTTGAACATTGTAATGATTGGGAAAGACAGAGTGTGGAAGGGAGTTTCACATTCGTGTAGTTCGACTTTAGAACGATTCTCTATACTTGAGAGTACTTCCGAAGTTGGGTAAACTGATGGACATTCCTAGAAGCGCGAGTATTACGGGCGAATTGTTTAAGGGGAGGAAAGCAACTGGTTATTTCACTAGATCACTAGAGAAACACGAGACGTTACGACGACGACAGTGGTCTAACCAGGAAAATGACTTGGTTATGTCTCTGTCACCAATCATTCTCAGGGCTATTTTTTTTATTCCGTCCAAGAGGCTTAAGTATGTAGCTGGAGCACCAGCCCAGAGATGAGAATTGTACTCAAGCTTTGGACGGAAACAAGTATCTACAAGGAGAAAAATTTCTTGCACCGTCTTAAGAAACCTAAACATCTTGCGGCATTTTTGGCGACATCGCGTATGTGCTCGTTGCACAAGACGTGGTCAGTGATGCACATACCGAGAATCTCGAGATGTTCGGTCTCATTGATGGAAGTGCCACTCATGGACAGTAGCAGGGGAGGTACATATATCTCGCTTTAACGATACATTGAGTTTTCGAAGCATTAAATTCTACGCGATTTTGTATTTCCCATTGTACAATGCTGTTCAGGTCAGAGTTTAATGAGCTTATCATATTTTGCCGTTCCACATTCGAAGAAGAGGAATGTGAGTCTGAAAACGAATAAGAAAAGCGAAGGGTACTATTGTCAGCGAAACAATTGATTGGATTAGAAGTTACAGACAAGAGATCATTAACGAAAATGAGGAAGACGGTCGGAGACAAAACGGAGCCCTGGGGCACACCAGCATTAATATTGTGGGTTTCAGACTTGAATGCGTCCAATACAACTTGTATTGAACGGTTCGAAAGAAAGTTTCTTATCCAACGAAGAAGTTATTCATCGATACCGAAAGCACGAATTTTCGACTAGAGAGCAAGATGCCAGACTTTATTAAATGCCTTTGAAATATGAAGTGCAACAATCTTACATTCACCAAAACGATTAAAAGATTTGTTCCACTGCTCGGTGTGATAAACCATCAGATCACCAGTGGACCTGTTGCTGCGAAAGCCGTACTACCGGTCATAAAGAAGCTTTCGGTCTTCGCGATATTTCTTGAGCTGATATTTCATCAGCGTTTCCATGACCTAAGAAAGAAGGGACGTAAGTGCAATCGGACGATAATTGGATTGAGAAGAAGATTCGCCTTCTTTGGGATTGGCTGGACAAATGCTGTTTTCCTAACTGCTCGGAACGAACCCAGAAGAATAGGATAGATGGAAAAGCAAGGGTTTTGCCAGCGTGGAAGAACACCTCTTCAGAATAACAGCGGGGATACCATCCGGACCAGCGGATTTATGTATGTTGAGATCTTTTAGGACTCTCGCCACAGCACGAGTGCGGAAGAAGATTTGTCCCATGGAATCATTGACGCGCTCAAGAACTGGAGGAGTCATGCCACTCTCTGGCAGCAAAGAGTTGGAGGCGAACTGCCTAGCAAAAAGGTAAGCTTTCACGAGAGAACTAACAACTGGAGTGTCATTGTCAACAAGCGTAGGGACCGAGGAAGAAGAAGATTCTTCATATTTTTTACAAACGACCAAAAATTCTTACTGCCTTTGGGACATTGCAGTATTTTTTGCCTTAATTCTTGGTCATATAAAAATTTGGTCCTTCGAATATGAGCATTGCAGTCCTTCTTGGCTTCCTTAAACTTATTCCGCTTTTTCTCTTTTGGATTGGCTTTAAAACTAACTTCTTTTTCCCTGATAACCTCTTTACAGCTAAAATCCAACCATGATTTTTCTTTGGGTTTGATACTTTTAACCCTATCCGGGATAAAAGTGTTCATTCCCAATACAATCATATTAGTAATTATATCTGCGCTGGAGTCTACGTCAATATTGAGGAAGCATAGTGACCAGTTAAAGATCCGGAAAAAGTTATTGAGACCATCCCAGTTGGCTTTCTCGTATTGCCATACGGTTCTCTTCGGAGCTCTTTCTCTAACTGGATTAGTTTGACACGAGAAATTTGCAGATATAATACCTATGGTCTGATCTGCCTAGAGGTGTTAATACACAGATAGTGTATTTATCAGGGTCAGACGTAAGTAACAAGTCAAGAGTATTTTCCGCTTGGCCATTAATGTCCGATATTCGAGTGGGCTCGGTGACAAGCTGAGTAAGGTGGTTAAACTCAGCAAAGATTTCAGCACACATCCTTTTCGGTGTTGTCTGGCCCGAATTGTGAAGCCACGAAGAATTGTGTACATTGAAATCGCCCGTAATAACGATTTCAGTGTGAGGATACAGGGATATAATTATTTGAATGGAGTCAGACAGAGCGTCAAATTCGCGAGAAGTTGAAGCTCTGTCCAAACTTGGGCTTCCATAGAGAAAACAATAGTGAATGATGTGCTGGTTTACAATGAATTTGAACGAAATAAAATTGAAAAAAGGTATAGAGCTGAGTCAAGGCGATGCAGCGCAACATTAAGGAATATCAGCCTCAATCTATTATCGGAGAACGTGTTAAGGCTGTATCGTCGGATAGTTACACCAAAGACGTCACCCGTTCCTACTTTGGCATTGACTACATCTTAACTGTGTCCAATGCACTTGTCATTCCACCCCACTTAGTGTCACCCAATTAAATGTCGGCATGCATAACATCTAGAAGATCTCTATCAGTTCCTGTAAACTATTTATTAATTGTTTAATTAGGCTATGAACGTTTCGTTCATTTTTACATCTACACGCGTGTTTCCCATAAAAGAAAGAAAAACCATCGAACTTTATTGTTGATTACACACGAAATGCGTTCCATAAATTCCACATGTCAAACTAATAAAACAAAAAAACCAACAACAACTTTACAACGAATCGCAATGGCAATCGCAACAACCTGCCAAAAGGGATTCTTCCGATGAGCCACCTGTATAAATGTTTCGTCCTTTCTGGCTAATATTGTATAATAATTGGTCACTGGATCCACTCGACTGTGTGGTGTCTCTGTCTCTAAAAAGAAGCAAGCAGATTACCATCGAACCATCAAGATTATGTCAGTAATTACGACATTAAAGAATTTCTCACATCGAGGGCCAAGGACCCCTCACGATAAAAAAAAAAGCAAAAATGGATATCAAGCGCGCTCGCACGACATCACCAGTGACCATCACCATCTTCATCGACAACAATGATACAATCTTTAAATAGGGTCTCTCACTCTTAATAGTCCTAATAGCGGTATTACAACAATGTGGCAAAAATATGGCCCAGGATTGTTCGAATTTCGAAGGAACCCAGGCACTCGTGACCTTTTACTGCCTTGTCAATTGTTGGTTGTATATCCGAGGACACAAGAAAAGTTTGCGTGTTTTGTGTTTCTATTCCTTTTGATGTGACCCCTTAGGCTTTGTCGTCCTTGTTTCTTCTCCCGGCCAGAGCGATATAAATTAAGTGACTGACATAATTGTTAAACAAGACGGTCCTGGATCATCACTGAATAGAAGTCGCTGCAGTGGTTCGTAGAAAGGGGAACCAACTTTGAGGTCATATAAATTTCGCATTATTTGAACAAACACAGGTAAATGAAGCCGACACGAAACAACGACAGACACACGAAAAGGACTCGCACAGCGCGCACTCTCCTCCAACATCTCTAACCAAACAGAAATAAAAATACAAGGACAAAGTTGCCGCAGAGCGCGCTGCGAAGAAGATTGCCAGTTTGGCGCATAACCTGTCATTTATTTTGAGTGGATGGGTTGCTGGTGGCTGCCCTTTCATCATCCACATCGTCAATCATTAGCCCAGTGAAGGAATGGAATCGCGGGGATCTCAGCTTGATGGTGTTGACGGCCGCATGTCATTTTTTTTTTTTGGGCAGCATATCGAACCGAAAAACAAAATTCCCTGCACCAAATATAATTGCAGCCACACGACGACGACAACGATGACTACGACGATATCTCGATGAGAAGTGGGCTGATAGCAATTTCGATGAGCTGCCCATTTCGAGCACCCATCGATCGGAATAAGGGTCTAATTGAAGGCAATTGCGCTAAATTAATCAGTGAACGACGACGTGAGGTGCAGCCGCACAACACTTTATGTAATGATAATGCTCGCCTTTTAGTTGGGCCTGATGTGAACATCCCCCAGGCGTTTGAGACCTTTGCCACGAAAACTAAGCAGCAGCACCTTTGACTGAAAAATCGATACGATCGATGTGATGGAGAGGAGATGGTAATTTTCAAGATTCGATATAGTCCGTTGGCCTCGGTTAAAGGCCTTAGTCTCTATACAAGATGCCATGAATGTCAATCACTATGAGGCTCCACAATGTCTATCGTATAAATCGAGTCAGCTTGGTTGCTACATAGCCGAAAGTCCATTGTTAAATGCGGCAAACTGTATTCACCGAACAGTAGCCAGCAAAATTTAATTACCGCTTGTAAATCGCTTGTAAAATAGCAAAAATTAATTTTACTGGAACGCTTACAGGCGTCGTAAAGTTTTAAAAAGCACTAACCTGATATAATGCACTGAAGGTAAGGAATTCATCGTCGGTCGGTAGTCCCACGGAGTACGGACGCGGACGGACTAGCACTTGTGATCCAAATGGGCATTGTCTGTTTCTGGCGCATATATGCAGATGGAGAGTTAATTTGAATGGCAAGCTTAGGCATAGTCGTAAGCTTCAGAGCTATGTGAGTCGCGCTTCGAAGCAGTGAAATGGATTTTTTATGACATTATGCCACTTGAGGAATGATTTAGAGGTGTTGCACTTTGGTGGTTAGCGTAGTTAAATTTTTGTTTTTGTCTTCAGTTTTGGCTGATGCAAAAGTGCTAAATGAAATTAGTTGCGTCATTTAAATGTTTCCGCATTTTCATTTTTTGTAACTGATGGCGGGAAAATAAATCAGCTAAATGGGAAAATTTATTGCCTTTTTGCTACTCTTTAGAGTTCAACAACTTTCTTCCTTTTTGGACTGAGTTTGTCTTAAGTGTTTCTTCATAATTTCATATCTGTTTTTATTTCATCGAATTAAAATTTGGATGAAAGGTCAAGCAACACAATATAGAGAATGATTACAAGGCAAGGCCATGAGTTCCATGATTAATTGTCACCATAGGACGATAAAGCTCTCCAAATCACTTTCCATTTCTTAATTTATAGGAACACCTTAATTAACAAGCAGGAAACTTACAACTTTTGAATTGAAACTGACTGACCGACCGAAGGGCATTCCAATTCCATTGGTTCAAAATGCAATCAACTTGAATTACAATCCAGTCAGCAACAAACACAGTGAGCAAATTACTGCAATTAGCGTTCTATTCCTCTGTAATGAGTTAGTCGCCTTGGGATCGGACGTCCAATCAACACATTTTCGGTGCAAAAAGTTTATAAATGTTGCCTCAGGACTGGTGCAATAGATCGCAGCACAGGAATGAACAGATTTATGGCTACGTAGGTTTTTTTTCCAGGATAGAGCCTACGGAGCTTGTCCAGAGTACGACGTCAAAATCGAACTCGGAGACTTCAATGCAAAAATCGGGAAGGAAGACATCTTTGGAGGATTAGTTGGAAAGCACAGCCTCCACGAAGTTACAATAGAAAACGGCTTCCGACTAATCGACTTTGCTTCAGCTTCGGTGATAAGTATAGCACTAGGTTTCCAAGACAAAAGATCTACACAGCAACATGGCGATCTCCACTTTCCACTTTCTGGTTGTAGCTAAGGTTTGAGCTCGACTATCAAACGTCAAAAAAACCCGTGCAGCCCAAAGAAAGAAGTTCAATATCGGTTGCCTTAGCACTCCGGAGAATGCCAGAGACTACAGTGAGCGCCTGAGTGAGCGACTCTCGGCCGCCCCGCGCGCCGCCGTCCCCCCAAGTACTACAGACGTCAACTTAGCCGAGAGCTCCAAAGATTACCAGCCACCCCCGAAAAAGAACCCGTGGTATATGATGATGAATGTGAGTTATTGAAAAGAGAGACGGAAAATGCACGTTTGCAGATGCTGCAACGGAAAACAAGAGCAGCAAGAGAAGAGCACCGAACAATGAGAAAAATACCCTGCGAAGGAAGAAAAGAGCATCCGCAGTTTCTCAGATCAAAGATTTGACGAGTCTCGGGCCAAGAACAACAGCCAGCGTTTCTTTTAAAGGTCGAAGCAATTAGCTTCTGGTTTCAGAACCAGGACACAGGCTCTTCCAAACAGTGAAGGAAACCTAGTCACCGAAGAACAGGGAATTGTAGATGTTTTCAAGCAACTTACAACTGCTGCTAAATGCGCAAAATGTCGAACGAGCTACTGACGAAAGAGAAGCAAGACCAGTCAATGAAGACCCAGTCCCAGCCCCAGCACAGAAGAGGTAGAAAGAGCCATCCAAAAGGAAAAAAATATCAAGTCCGCCGGGTCGGAAGGCATATCTGCGGAACTCTTTAAATATGGAGGAGGTGTTTTGATGAACCGCATGCACCAGGTCAAAGTGTGGGAGGAAGAATACATGTCCACTGACTTGTCGATAAGCTCCATATGCCCCATCTACGAAAAAGGCGGTCCTTTGTCATGCAAAAACTACCGTGGCATATCCCTGATTAATGTTGCATACAAAATCCTATCCAACTTACTGTGTGAGCGTCTTAAACCGTTCTGCAACACAATAATCGACACAAATGTCGGAACGCTTTAGGCCAGGCAGAAGAAGGATAGACCAAATATTCACACTGAGGCAAATCCTGGAAAAGACCAACGAATTTCAAGTCGAAACCCACCATTTTTTCATCGACTTCAAAGCGGCTTATGATAGCATCCACCGCCAAGAGCTTATGATGGCTTATGTCTGAATTCGGGATCCCGAACAAACTGATCCAGCTAAGCTGCATGACGCTAAACAATGCGCAGTGCAGTGCGCAAATGGGTAACGCTCATCCGAGTTGTTTCAAACATGCGCAGAGTTTAGACAAGGAGATACGCTGTCATGTGATTTCTTCAACATAGTCCTGGAGTAGATAGTGCGCAAGGCAGGTGTGAGCACGGAAAACACTGTCTTCAACAAATCCATCCAGCTCCTAGGCTATGTGGACGGCATATAGACATCATCTTCATCGGTCGATCCAAGAGAGCTGTGCTTGAGGCCTTCACAGCAATTGAAGAACAGCCGAAACTCGTTGGAGTGAATGAGGACAATCAAAGTACATGCTATCAACAAATAAAGCAACATCTGTCCATCGCCTAGGACAAAACATCACTGTTGGTAGCAGCAATTTGGAGGTAGCTATAAGGAGTTCAACTAAACAGACATCAATCCCCCAAACAACACCTTAGTGGAGATAGTAAAATAAATAGAGTGGCGCGACAGCTCTTGAAGAGCCAAGGCCTAAGTGGCTTACTCTCATCAATAATTCTCTGAGTGCGTGTGAAGAATTGATGGGACCTAAAATTTAACGCCGATTCCGAACGGCAGAATTGAGAAGCACCTTTTCATGACAGATTGATACTCTTGGAAGATTTGTCAGGTCTTCGCAAGAGGCAGTGACCGTGAAAGTTGAAAGAAAAACTTGGCCTGAGTAGGACTCGAACCAACGACGTTCGGCTTAGCACTCAACGCACTTTTAATTAAATGTTTAGAATATAATAATATGGAATACAGCGGTAGCGTCAGAGGCTTGTTTTTTTGTTAAATTTCTATGTCTAGTTCCAGTTTTTGTAATAAGCTAAATACGTTTTGAATGTTGTGTTCTTTAAGGACAATACTTAGATTACTTACTTACTTATTTAAGGTGGCGCTACAGTGCGGGGTGGACTTGGGTCTCAACCAACAAATCTCTCCAGTCAGCTCGGCACCTACCCAACTGTCTCCAGTTTCGCACGCCGAGTTGGTTGAGGTCATCTTCAACTTGCGCGCGCCAACCGAGCCTTGGTCTTCCTCTACTGCCTTCTCTCAGGGGTGGATTCGAAGACTTTACGAGCCGAAGTATTGGTGTCCATCCTCTCCACGTGACCAAGCCATCTGAGTCTTTGGATCTTCACTCCTTTAGATGGGTCAGTGTCGCTGTACAGCTCATACAGTTCGTGGTTAATCTTCTCTTCCATTCACCGTTTATGCAGACAGAACCATAAATCTTCCGTAGAATTTTCCGGCCTAGGACGCTCTCATCCGTTTTTGACAGTTTCCATGCTTCTGCACCATATAGAAGGACGGGGATGATGAGGGTCTTATAGAGCGTCACCTTAGTTGTTCTCCTTCTGATCTCGGCACTAATGTCATTGTTCGTGTTGATAGTGGAGGGTGGAGCCAAGGTATGCAAAGTTCCTAACTACCTCGAAATTATATGCGTATATCATGAAATCACGCTCTCCCAATGATATCAATGTCATCAGCGTACGAGAGTAGTTGCACAGACTTCTGGAAGATAATGCCTCTAGTGTTGACGTGGGAGTTCTGCACTATTCGTTCCAATATTATGTTAAGGAAGTCGCATAACAGTGTCTAAAGCCTTTTTTGACATCGAAGGCGTCGGTGAGGTCGTTACCGACTTTAATGGAGTAGCGTGAGTTCTCCATTGTCATCCTACTCAGACGAATGATTTTTGTAAGGATGCCAAAATTGGACATGACGTATTCTTCTCTTAAGATGCTGTCATACGCGGCCTTAAAATCGATAAAAAAATGGTAGGTGTCGATTTGGAGTTCTTGAGTTTTTTCCAGGATCTGCCGTAATGTGAATATTTGATCGAAGGTGGACTTTCCTGGTCTAAAGCCACACTGATATGGACCTATCAGTTTGTTGACAAACGGCTTCAGGCGTTCACATAGTACTGCATAAAAGATCCTTAGGAGGCTGATGCCTCTGTAGTTGGTGCGGTTTAGAGGGTCTCCTTTCTTCAGGATCGGGCAAACAATAGGCGTGTTTTCGTGACAACCAAGTAAAGTAAAGAAAAATTTTAACAAAGAAAACAACAATAAAAATCTACTTGCTTTTACTTTAGCTTTTCATCGAGAGTAAAACTTACTTGAAATGTTAATAAATTTTTTCAAACTCAGAGGGAGCTTAAGTCAATTTTTGTGATAATTTAGTACGGCAAATGTCAAAATTTGTCAGTTTCTTTTATGGGAGCAATTGAATTTAAATCAATATTGACAGTTAAATCTAGTTTGAAGCTGGAACGTTTTCTTAATATTTTGTTTACTTTACTTTACTTGATAGTCACAAAAACACACCTAATGCTGAGGTTCCATTAATCGAGCCATCGGACATGCACTCTTCCGACCATACTCTGCAGATGAGTTGGTGCATGCTCCTAACCAAGTCATTGCCGGCTGCTTTGAAGAGTTCGGCAGTGATGCCGTCAGCTCCCGCGACTTTGTTGTTCTTAAGCTTATAGATGTTGCTTTCTTCACTTCTTCAAGGTCGGGCTTGCGTCGTCTTCATTGAGTGGTTCATTCTGCCTGACAGCGGAATTTGGTTCGTCATCGCCGTTGTACAGTCTGTGTTTTCCGATTGTTTCACCAAAGATATCCTTTCTTCCTAGTTCGGCGTTAAAATCTCCTAAGACGATTTAACGTCGAAGCTATAGGGCATTGCTCGTATGTCTTGTCGAGGAGCTCGTAGAACTTTTCTTTGGTGTCGTCATCTTTCTCTTCTGTGGGGGCGTATATAATAAGGCTTATGTTGCCGAATTTAGCATTTATGCGGATTGTCGTGCGCTCGTTGACAGCTCTGAAGCTTAGGACATGCTGCGTAAGCCTGCCTCCAGAGACAAAGCCGTAGTAGATATCGCAGTTTTTTTATCCTCCTTTTGCCCGGCCCATCACATCGCATTTCCTGGATGACGGTTGTATCCACCTCCGCTAGTTGTTCGGTGCAGACCCGAATCTCGTTATCCTTAATTCGTTTGCATGGTTCGTCATCAGTAAAACCGTCCGTATCCGAGGCTTGTTGTTGCTTCACAACTAAATTTTCTTTAAGTGATTTGGAAGTCACCGTAAAGCACGACCCCCGACCTGGAGCGCCAGGTCCTTATTTTAACTCCAAGGGCAAAGAGCCGGATAAACCGCTCCTTATCGGCCTGAGCTCCAAATATGTCGAAGTAGCCCGTATAAGGTGTTCACTGAGTAGTTCAACCTAACTGGAACTGTAGACGCTACCGTTGACTACATCCTGGGAATTCTCATTCTCCAAAAAAATGTAAGAATTTGTTTTGAGTTTAAAATGAAATTTCTTAAATTTGGCTTAAGCAAATTTTGTTCGTTTATTCCTATTGTGAAGAAAGAAACAAAAAATGCGACATCACTCAAAATATCTTCCCAAACCAACAACTCATCAAATCATTATCGCTTTTGACCATTTCAGGACTCAAATAAAACTTAAAGCTGTACGATACCAGACTGACAATAATGGACAAAGTGGGTAATCACCCTCGAAACTGCTTACAGACAGTCGAGTACGACAGTGATTCCGAACGAGTGCGTGGAGTTGGATGAATACGTTCCAACGCATTCTTACAATTACAGTAAGATGCGCTGGCCTCGTTTCACCAATGCCCTAGCGAGAGGACTCCGTTCGAGTGACATAGCCCCACCAACAGAAACCTAACGAACAACGAAATCGACCAACATCTACAACAGATGGACGAAACGATAAAACGAACGATGGAACGGACAATACCGAAATACAAAGAACGCGACCAAAACAACGTCTACAGAAACGCGAGTATAGACGCACTTCACAGACATAAAAGTGGACTACTGACAAGACTGAAAAACTTGTACAGACGCTTCACAGACCCACACGACCTGGAAATTAGGGCGTTGAAGTCGTCGATCAAAAACGTAAATCAACTGATTAAAGAAAACTATAGACTATCTATCAATTTGTTTTGGGACAACAAAATTCGGGCCGTTAATTCTAGCGACCCGAGTATGTTTCCCCAAATCAATAAGATATTTAGAAAAAACAATCAGAACGACCTTCCGTGCCTCCAGAGAACTATAGATAACAGAGACGTACTCCGCAAATTGATCCTGAGGAAGCCGTCTTGGATGAAGACTTCTTTGTGATTGAAGATCCGCAGGAGAAAGTGGAGACAGTTGGTGCTGCTTTCCAGCAAGTGCACTCGCCCGAACCACGACCTGGAGAACAGAGCCTTCCTTCAGCACTTCTACCTGAGGAATGATAATTCGCATTGGCGATCCGAGAATCGTGGTTTTACCCGGTTTGATGACGATTTCTTAGCAAACGCTATAATCGCCGAACGAACGGGCGCAAGTCCCTTGCTCATCACGAAGGTAGAACTCCAGCTCATCTTCGATTCAATAAAGAATAAGAAGTCAGCAGGTGTCGACGGTATATCCAACATTGTACTAAGACACTTACCGATTGAGGCAGTAGACATCTACACCACTCTGTTCAACAACGCGCTGAATAATGCATATTATCCAGAGCGTTGGAAGACAGCTGTGGTTCATCCTCTCCCGAAAAAGGGAAAGGACAACTCCAATCCGTCAAATCTTCGGTCGATAAGTCTTCTTCATAGCATCAGCAAGGTATTCGAAAAGGTAGTCAATAGGGCTCTGAATGAGTGGGCTGCGGACAACAAAATAATTCCGGATAACCAGTTCGGGTTCAAGGCGGGACATGACACTATTCATGCCGCGTCTAAGCTCGTTTCTGATATCCAATGGAATAAGTCTAAGAAACAATGCACGGATGCTGTTCTGGTTGATTTAGAGAAGGCCTTCGACACCGTATGGTTAGAAGGTTTGTACCTAAAACTCACCAGACTAGGCATCAGTAAACCATTATTGTATATGCTTTATGATATGCTCAACGGCAGAAAGTTTGTTGTCAAAAGTGGCAATGTAACTTCCACCACCACCTTTGAAATCAAAAACGGTCTTCAACAGGGAGCGGTGAACTCGCCGATCCTCTTCAGCATTTACACCAGCGATCTGATAGGTAGCCTCACTCAGTCAATTGCGTATGCCGACGACCTGATTGCGTACAGAACTGCCCCAAAGGTCGAAGTCATTAGAATTCTCTTGCAACGTGACTTCGAGAAGATTCAGCGATATTGCGATGACTGGAAACTGAAAATAAATGTCCAGAAATGCGAGACAATTCTGTTCCGGACCCCGTTGGCTGGGGCCACGAGGGATACGCGCAAGAATTGGCGCAAGATGGTCATATCGTTGGGCCTCACGGACAGCGATTAACGAGCAAAAGTGAAGTGAAGTACCTCGGTATCTGGTTGGATCAGTATCTGTATTTCGACAGAAATATAGATGCTGCTCTGGCAAAGGCCAGAGGAGCCTTCGTCGATCGGCGGCTCCTTTACCATCGCGACGTCCTCGTACAGCACGGAGCAGAGCTCCTTCAGTTCAGTAGGGCTGTGTCCGAACGGGACCGAATCGATAGGGTGAAGCAGGAGCACCAGTTCTGGTGGCTTCAGTCAGCACTTGATAATGGGTAGTCGGGGTGGGGTTTTGAGCCTTGGCCGGCTTGCATACTTGTTTTAGTCTAAGGGTTTTGGGTTAAGGTTTAAGTAGAGTAGGCATTGTGGCATATTCATTGACAAGGACAACAAATATGAAATTACAAAACAGAAAAAATGAAATAAAAAGAAAATTGACAAAAAAAGAAAAAAAACAAAAAATATATACAAAAAAAAAATATATATATAAAAAAGTGAAATAAAAAAAAAAAAAAGATAAAGATTTGCTGCTGTGGCTGTTCTAGTTTGTAAGTAGTTGTAAGGTAGAATAGGTAGTTTTAGTTAATTTTAAGTTTTATTTTTTAAGGACTTAATTTTAAGTAGCACGTAAGGAACAATGAAAATGATAATTGATGTTAGTTTTTTTGAAATTTTCTAACAAATTTAAAATACAAAAAGAAAAAAAGAAAACAAAATAGTTCATAGGCCGAAAGGCATTAATTGTAAGATACCATGAATTATTTAGAGCGCCCGGTTGGGGCCAGTACCTAAGTAATTATAAGATGTTAGATCATAAGCTAGTTTGAATTCTATTGTCTAGTGTGATGGCTCGAGTAAAAGGCAGATTATTTTACTTCAAATATATAATTGTACTTTATTAGTTAATTAATTCTTAGGTTAATAATATAATTAGTTAGAATGTGATTCATGCAAGGGAGGACAAACAACTGAACTCAGAACATTATGGCAAATGATATTGAATCTAGTAAAAGCTCTATTGGTTATAGCTGAATAATTTTAATCATTGGTAAAACACATCACAATATCCCCCTTCAGTTGATTGTCCTTTACAGTTTTGAATTAAGATATTTAATTACAAACTGTAAAATTCATTATTTTTTAAACTTCTTAGATGATGCTTTTTTACAGTTTTTTCAGGTTCATTATTTTTTAAACTTCTTAGATGATGCTTTTTTACAGTTTTTTCAGGTGTACCTCCGCTATTTACATTAAATTCTTTATTCATAATAATATTTACTTCATCTTCTTTTTCCGGACCTTTGACCGATTTAGTATGTACATCTCCTTCATCTAAATGAAATTCTACATTTAATTCAACATTAGGTTCACAAAAAGATTCATTACTTATAGATTTATTTTTTATTACATTATCGATATCATCATTCAGAGTAACAGGAACATAACTTTGACTATTTTTTTCGCAAACACTGATTATTTGATTCACATGTCTTTTCCAGATTTTATTAGATTTTATTACTTGCACCAAATATATTTGCATGCCCAATATTTTTACAATTTTAGCTTTAGTCCAAATTATTTTATTAGCTTTACAATAATCTTTAACCATAACAATATCATTAATTTTAAAAGTTTTTCTTGTTTTAGATTTATAATTTTGTTTTTGACATTTTTGTTGTTTTTCAATAGTTGTTCCAATTTTACTTAAATCAATTTTCATGTTTCGTTTAGGATTAAGTAAATCTAGCCTAGTTCTTAATTTTCTTCCTAACATAAGTTCAGCTGGAGATGCACCTGTGCTTGAATGAATAGTGTTTCTATAGTCTAATAAAAACTAATTAAGTCCAGTTTGGATTTCAATTTTTTCATCTGCTCCTAATGCTCGTTTTAATGCGTTTTTAATAGTTTTAACAAAATTTTCGGCTTGCCCGTTCGTAGCGGGGTTTCCTACTGGTGTTGTCCGATGTTTTATACCATTCATTTTTAAAAAAATTGCAAATTCGCTCGAAACAAATGCGGTGCCATTATCGGATACTAATATTTTAGGTACGCCAAAACGCG
Organism: Sphaerophoria taeniata; assembly: GCA_943590905.1. NCBI lineage: Eukaryota > Metazoa > Arthropoda > Insecta > Diptera > Syrphidae > Sphaerophoria > Sphaerophoria taeniata. Next base: position 15,232,629 of record OX016540.1, on the reverse strand, counting down.
CAAATAATGGTCTTAGTTTATTTATAGTAGCCTTACTTGTTGTATTAGTGCCCATGTCCAAACATTCTGGCCACTTGCTATGGCTGTCCACTACCACTAAAAACCATCTCTTAAAAATTGGTCCCAAATAATCTATGTGAACGCGAGTCCACGGTTCTTCAGGCCACTCCCAGCAAATCAGCTTCCCTTTTGGGGGATCAATTCTAGTTGCCAGGCATTGTTCACAAGATTTAGCAATAGCTTCCCATTCACTATCAAGCTTTGGCCACCAACAATAACTTCTTGCCATAGCTTTCATTTTTCCTATGCCCATGTGCGTTTTATGTAATTCACCTAAAACCGATGCCTGCAATGATACAGGAATTATAATGCGGTAACCCCAAAATAAACAACCATACTCAATGTTTAGTTCATGTCGTCTCAAAAAAAATGGTCTAAGAGAAACGTCGACCTTGTCATGTTCCCAACCAGATTGCATGTACTGTATAACTTTTGATACTATGGCATCCTCTTGAGATTCTTTTTTAACATCTTCTATAGTGATGGGTAAATTACTTATTTCTTTTACATAGTTTATGTAACATAAATTCGAGTCCTCGACTTGCATACCGACAGATTCTTCGTTTGGAAATCGAGAGAAATAATCGGCAACATTTGCATGTGATCTAATACATTCAATTTTAAACGTATATCCGGTCAAAACTAGTGCAATCCGTTGCAAACGGTTAGCTGCCATCTGTGGTATACCTTTCTTGGAACCAAATATATGCATAAGCGGCTTATTATCCGTCACTAAGGTGAATTCTCTGCCATACAAGTAATGGTGGAATCTCTTTACTCCAAAAAGAATAGCTATGGCTTCCCTGTCTAACTGCGAGTACTTTTGCTCTGTATCAGTCAGCTTCCTGGACGCAAACTCTATTGGTCTCTCCAAACCATTTTCATATACCTGGGATAACACCGCGCCTAGTCCAATCGGACTAGCATCCACCGTAAGCTTTATCACCAACATTGGATTAAAATGAGCCAAGGCAGACTTTGAAATTAGTTCTTTTTTTATCTTGCTAATGGCTTCAGAATGCACCTCAGTCCACTCAAATTTCGCGGTCTTTTTTAATAAATCGTATAATGGTGCGCAAAGTGTAGTTATATTAGGCAAAAACTTTCTATAAAAATTGATGACCCCAAGAAACGATTGCAATTCTTTTAAACAAGTGGGATCTTGAATCTCTTGAATCGTTTTAATCTTATTAGGACAAGTTTTTAATCCCGATTTGTCTATCACATGACCTAAATAATTTATTGACTTAGCTAGGAAGGTGCATTTATCTTTATTTAACTTAAGGCCTGCGTCTTGCAAGATTTCCAGAACATGCTTTACCTTTTCTATATGCAATTTCCTATTTGGCGCTGTTATCAATATATCATCAAGGAACACTACCACACCTTTTATGCCCATTAACAAACTATCCATCATTTTTTGAAACACCGCTGGAGCTGATGCCAAACCATAAACTAAGCGCGTGTAGCGAAATAGACCTTTTGTTGTGGATATCGTTGTTAATTTTCTAGACTCATCGTCCAGAACCAACTGCTGGTACGCCATTGACAAATCTAATTTTGTGAATTCTTCGCCACCATGCAGTTGCGCGAATAATTCCTCGATTCGTGGAAGAGGATATTTATCAATTAATAATTGAGGATTGACGGTGATTTTAAAATCCCCGCAAATCCGCACCTCACCTGACTTTTTCAAAATAGGAACGATCGGAGTTCCCCACTCACTAAAATTTACAGGTTCTAATACACCCAGATCTACTAGCTTGTCAATTTCACTCTCCACCTTTTCTTTCAAAGCTAATGGCATTTGGCGTGGCTTGAAAAACTTTGGACAGCAGTCACTTTTTACATGCAATGAAATCAAACTTTTATTAAATTTTCCTAATTTTCCGTCAAATAATTCACTAAAATTTTCAGTTATTGCATGCACTTCTGAAGAAATATTTTTCTCAACATAATATAAATTTTCAAATTTAATACCAAATTCATTTAAGAAATTTCGGCCTAGTAATGGTGGACCACCGTTTTCAACAACAGCAACTTTAATCTTTTTACACACATTCTTGTATAAAACATCCATTACACAAACACCAATAGGTTTAATTTTTGTGCCATTATAATTATTAAATACTAAACTAGATGTTTCTAACGCATGCAAATTAAAATGATCGCGATATGTTTTTAAGGAGATTGCAGAAATAGAAGCACCCGTGTCAATTTCCATCGTCATAGGAATACTATTAATGCAAACTTTTAATTTAATAGGTTCATTTGATTCTATACTAGAAGTTAAATTAAACAAAGATAATTCCGTTCCTTCGATATACTTAAAATCTTGTTGTCCGTTATAATTATTATTTTTATTTGGACACACACGTTGCAAATGCCCTCTTCTTTTACATCGTTTACATCGATAGTTCTTAAATCGACATGAGCTTTCTATATGATTTGACAGACCGCAAATTGAACACTTACTGTCCATATAGCTGTTGTTACCTTGTTGCTTTTGTCCACGCTGCTGCTGATGATGTTGTTTGCCCGTTACCTGCCCACTGTTGCCCCTTTGCCTCGTTTGCCCCATTCGATAAATACCGTCCGATGAACTTGGTTCTTGTTTTATGCTTACGTCAAGCTCGTACTGATGCTTGACACACTCCACCGCATTAGCAATTTCAACGGCTTTGTCGAATGTTAACTTTTCCACGCTCTCCAAAAATAGCTTGTCCTTTGCCGCTCCTTTCTGCAGTCCCATCACGAACTTATCGCGTAGAGCTGAATTAAGCTCAACTCCAAACTCGCAGCTTATAGAAAGTGATCGCACTCGTGCTGCCCATTGGTTTACTGTTTCATGATGATCTTTAACTGCGGAGTAGAACTTGTGGCGCTCAGCAAACCCAGAAACTGTAGGCTGAAGATGATCGCTGAAAGCTTTGCTTAGCACATTGTACGAAGCCGTTTCTATTTTATTTGGGTAAATCAAATTATTAACCAATTTATATGATTGTTCTGATAAAGCACTAATTAAAATTACTTTCTTCTTCACTTCCTCGGTTACATCGTTAGCAATGAAAAACTGGTCTAACTGCGCTTTAAATATATGCCAGTCGTTTTGATTAAAATTAAATTTTTCAACTGAGCCGATAATTGACATTTTGCACTTTTTATTAGTTTTTTTTTTTTTGTTTCTTTCTTTTTTAAGAACTTTCGTTTAGATATTTTTATCCTCGTCGCCACTGTGATGACTCGAGTAAAAGGCAGATTATTTTACTTCAAATATATAATTGTACTTTATTAGTTAATTAATTCTTAGGTTAATAATATAATTAGTTAGAATGTGATTCATGCAAGGGAGGACAAACAACTGAACTCAGAACATTATGGCAAATGATATTGAATCTAGTAAAAGCTCTATTGGTTATAGCTGAATAAGTTTAATCATTGGTAAAACACATCACAGTCTAGTATTAAGTAGTTATAAGGAAAATGAATAAAAATGAATTTGAAAAAAAAAAAAACTTAAAGAAAATATATTCAACTAAAAACCCTCATCGATATGGAAAATTGGGAATCGGGAAAAATATCACATTACAAAAGTCATTCTGATTCATTAGATTGTTACTGCAATAAAAAATAAAAATTAAAATTTTGTAGGCAATTTCGAGTGCATAGCCCATATACACACTCATCCTAGTCAAACATCTCGAACCATATCTTCAAACGAGTTCGCTTTGAGTCTCGCCCTTTTCGAGATTCACATATTAAAACCTTCACAGTTTGTATTTTTTTTGGGACTTGTTACACCGTTTTATGTTTTTTGTCTTTTTATCATTGTTTTTATTTGATGAAATCCCAGAATTTAACCGTGAAATTCGAGTCCGAAAAAATTTGATGGATCATCAAAATGTCGTTCGTCGGTGATCGAGACCACCGTCTATCGGTGCCGTAATTAATCTTAATGTCAGTTTTGGAAATAAATAAAATAACTCTCCAAATGTCATCGTTTTCCGGCGGTGTTGCTCCATAGTCACCTCTTAACTCTTCTTTCCAATATTTTGTTTGTAAATCTTTTGTTATCGTTAATGGTGATTTAATTAGTTGTCTATTGGCTTTTTTTATATTATTTCCATAAAAACCGATAAACCTGTAACCGACTCCGATATCCAAAGCGAGAAAATCTTGAGAACACGTCATTTCTAGTCTCTCCCTTCTGGTGTGTGTTTAAAATGGCGCCCAACGCTGCGACTACCGTCTTTATTTTGATTTCATGAATTAATTACAAGAATAACTGTTTGTTGACAGAAATCTTTTGTTCAAGATACGAGTTCCCTGAGCAGACACGATATAATAACATTTTGTGGTTGAGGTTTTTCATGCCTGGGTAGATATTGGCAAGATCGTGGTCCATGACCATTGCTGCCACATATGTTACAGTAATTACGTTGGTTGAGATAAATTATTATCTATCATTCTACGATTGTGTATATTGTCATTGTTGTACGAGTGCGATGAAAATTCGATGATAGACTCAGCAGGAATCGGCATTGCATTTAAATAGCAATTCTCAAGTTGTTGAGATTGAATTTTTATTGTTCGAAGCAACAACAGGGGTTGATATGGTTTTTGTTTGGTATGTTAGCAGCAGCAGCGGTTGTTTAGGGTTTTGTTTAGGTGTTACGCAACATTACGTTTTCGTCCCCGTGACCCTTTTCGAAAGTGTCAGACAATGAAGAGGAAGACAGAAGTGTCAGGGAATGGCTATTTTCAAGTATATTTATTAGGTTCCTGGATTTTTTGCTTGTTTGATGATGTGTTTTATTTGTGTGGCAGCATTATTAAAAGTGAATTTATTATTGTAGCGTCGAAAGTGATATAATTGATGATTTGGAAGTGAGAGGGGAATTTTCTTTCTGCTAACCCCTTTTTGGAACAAGCAATGACAAGTGGATGATTTAATAAATATAGACGTAACCAAAACGAATATAATGGCTGAAACACAAACACGCTTCAGCTTCGGCTTCGTCTGCGTTACGATGCACTTGAATGACATTTCTCCTCGTTCGTTATAATCCCTCCAAAAACAAATTAATTTTGTTTGTGTACTTTAATTTAACACTTCTTTAGCTGTCAGACAAAGGAAATGTTCAACATATTTGGACTAGAGTTTCCGTTTCGAGTCACGTTACGTAACATTACGTACGAGACCTGAAGCCGAAGCTTCGTTGTGATAGCATGCATTAAATTCCTATGATTGAACTCGTAAACATTAGGCGAAGGCAACCCTATATATTCGTGAAGAGTACGTTCGGACTTTGAGGTACCAAAAAATCTGTGTACGCTGCCGACCGCTTCGCCCCCGTTGGAACTAGGCAACCCATAATATTTTATTTCGTCTCGTCGAGCTCTATAGTTGGACACTTATTTTATCCATTTACCCGATGGGTTATGTCATGGCCAAAAAACCGCACCATCAGTGTCCCGTTTTACCCCCTTTGCCCCGGACTTTGATAGGCAACCCTGGTGCGCTGTCCTTGTCTCCAAAAACTCTATCAAAATCTATTTACCGGATGGGTTAAGTAATCTCACGGGAGCCTCTTACTCCATTAGGTTTAAGGACATTAATAAAGCGTGCAGAAGTTTTTGTTTCTTCCGTCCGCCTTGCTGCCGCAAGCCAAGATTTCCGTCTACCCGACCTTGAAGAAGTGAAGATAGCAATATCTAAGCTTAAGAACAACAAGGCCGCGGGAGCTGACGGCATCACTGCCAAACTCTTCAAAGCAGCCGGCGATGACTTGGTTAGGAGCATGCACTAACTCATCTGCAGAATATGGTCGGAAGAGAACATGCCCGATGAATGGAACCTCAGCATTGTTTGCCCGATCCTGAAGAAAGGAGACCCTCTTAACTTCACCAACTACAGAGGCATCAGCCTCCTTAACATCGCCTATAAGATCTTTTCTGCAATACTATGTGAACGCCTGAAGCCGTTTGTCAACAAACTGATAGGTCCATATCAGTGTGGCTTTAGACCAGGAAAGTCCACCATCGATCAAATATTCACATTACGGCAGATCCTGGAAAAAACTCAAGAACTCGAAATCGACACCTACTATCTTTTTAACGATTTTAAGACCGCGTATAACAGCATCTATAGAGAAGAACTGTATAAAGCCACGACCAGTTTTAGCATCCGTACAAAACTCATACGCCTGAGCAAGATGACAATGGAGAACTCGCGCTGCTCCATTAAAGTCGGTTACGTCCTCAACGACGCACGCCTTCGATGTCAAAAAAGGCTTTAGACAAGGTGATGCACTGTCATGCGACTTCTTTAACATCATATTGGAACGAATATTGGAGAACTTCCACGTCAATACTATAGAGGCACTATCTTCCAGAAGTCTGTGTAACTATTCGCGTACGCTGATGTCATTGATATTATTGGGAGAACGCAGGTTGGTGTCAACAGTGCTTTTTCGAGTATACAGACAGAGGCTGAAAAAATGAGTTTAGTGGTCAATAAGGGCAAAACGAAGTATACGCTATCATCGAAAAAGGACACCCAACACCGACGCACGTCTTGGACAAAACGTCACGACAGACGTATATAATTTCGAGGTAGTTAGGGACTTTGTATATACCTTGGCCCCGCTATCAACACGGACAATGACATCAGCGCCGAGATCAGAAGAAGAATAACTCTTGCTAATCGCTGTTTCTTCGGGCTAAAAAAGCAATTGAGTAGTAAGGCTCTCTCCCAAACAACTACGGTGACGCTCTATATTCTATAATAACCCTCATCATTCCCGTCCAGCTATATGGTGCAGAAGCATGAAAACTGTCAAAAACGGATGAGATCGGCCTAGGCCGGTTCAAGAGAAAAGTTCTACGGAAGATCTATGGTCCTGTCTGCATAAACGGTGAATGGAGGAGAAGATTTAACGACGAACTGTAGGGCTGTACAGCGACACTGACCTTGCTAAAAGAGTGAAGGTCCAAAGACTCAGATGGCTTAGTCACGTGGAGAGGATGGACACCAATACCCCGGCTCGTAAAGTCTTCGAATCCACCCCTGAGGGAAGGCAGTAGAGGAAGACCAAGGCTCAGGTGGCGCGCGCAAGTTGAAGATGACCTCAACAAACTCGGCGTGAGAAACTGGAGGCAGCTGGCTAGGGACCGAGCTGGCTGGAGATGTTTGTTGGTTGAGGCTCAAGTCCATCCCGGACTGTAGCGCCACCTTAAGTAAGAAGCTTATCCTTATGCGACCAACTGAACAACGTGTCGGAATTTTTTTTTCACCAAAATTTAATCGTGCCTGTTAGACATTAATCTATTGCGTTGTCACAAGTAGTAACAGTCTCTGTTTTGTTACTTATTCAAACATAACTCCATTTGTGTTTTTCTGAAGCAAATAAACGCGAAAAAAGTCAGTTTCTTCTGTTTTTTCAAGTGAGTTTGCGGGTTTCTTATTTAACTTTGCTCAAAAATTTGTTAAAAACAAACTTGTGGCGTAAAAGTAGCCTGTGTTTGACTTTTTGAAACAAAAGAAAATGTTGGCCATTTACCTACTTTGTTTACGAAAAGGTTTTCGCAAAACAAACAAGCCCTAGTTGCGCAAAATGCTTTTGCCTTTTGACAAAGAAAATAAATATTTGAATGTTGTTGAATTAAGGCGAATATAACATTTGTCAACAAAATCGAACGCGAAATTTTGATCAACTATGATACCTCTGGAGACAGTAGAAAAACATGTTCAACCTTAATTTTGACTGTGCAAACAGTCGTCGTTATCAAGTGTTTTGTGGCAAAAAGCCAAATGTTGTTCAAATAAGGTTATATATGGCACGTGTTTAAATACCACAAAGTGCGTTTCGTTTCCTTTTGAAAACTACTTGAGTTTTTTGACAAAACTTGAGAAATATGAGTTGTTGGACAATAAACTTCAAAATAATTATCTTTCTATATTTTCTCCATGGGGTAAGCCTTGACGTGGCGGAACGGCTTACGGTGACTGCTAGTATGAAGCTTAGAGCTATGCGATCGCGAAACTTGTTTTCGCAGAAGGGCCTCCCATGGTCGCAGGTCGAAGCAGAGTAGGCTGTTTCTCCTAATTACCCCACAACGAAGGAGTGTTCCCACCAAGCGCTTCCAACGAGGGACGGCAGCGAATGAATTTCTTTTTTTGGAATCAACGGTGGCGTCTTCAGTTCCAGTTAGGCCGAACTACTTGGTGAACACCTTAACTGGCTTACTTTGACTTATTTGAAGCCCAGGCCGTAAAAGGAGTGGTTTTTTCGGATCTTGCACTTGGAGTCACATCAAGTGCCTGAGCCTGGTACTCCAGGTTGGGGGTTGCACGTTGGGATGACTTCCCGACTACGTAGAAAAACGTAATAGACCGCGTGCTGCCGAACAATTAGCCGAGACCCTCAACTGCTACAAAGCAGACATTACCGCTATCCAGGAAATGCAATGGGATGGACCGGGCAAAAGGGGGATGAAAAACTGCAACATCTACTATGGTAATTGTTACCGAGAGCAACAACAGTGGCTCTTTGGATGCGGATTCGTCGTGGGAAGCAGACTCAGGCAAAAAGTCTTGAGCTTCAAATGTGTAAGCGAACACATCACGACGACGATCCGAATCAAGGCTAAATTCAGCAACATTAGCCTAATATGCGCGCATGCCCCCACAGAAGAGAAAAAGGACGACACCAAAAACGAGTTCTACGAGCTACTCGACAAAACATATGACCAATGTCCTAGCTATGACATTAAAATTGTTCTCGGAGATTTTAACGCAAAGCTGGGAAAAGAAGACATATGCACGACACCACTTCTGACAACGGATTCAGGCTGATCGATTTTGCTGCGGGGCGAAATGTTTTGGTAGCAAGCACAGGGTTCCCACATCTCAACATCCATAAAGGAACATGGAGATCTCCTGATCAATCAACCGTCAACCAGATTAATCACATAGCGATCGACGGAACACTTGTCCAGCATTCTAGATATTCGAACTTTCCGAGGAGACAACATTGACTCGGAGGAGCAATACCTCGTCGTATCCAATGTAGTGCTACGAATATCCCGACAACGCAACGGCCAAAACTATAGGAAATGTTGCAAGAAAATTCGACGTCAGACGGCTACAATCGCAAGAGATCGCCAGATCCTTCTCTGATAGAGTGTCAAGTAACCTCTTAAGAATTCCTATGCCGCCAACATCGAGTATCGAAGACTAGTGGCAACATTGCAGAGATGCCGCTAGGTTTCACACAGCCACCAAAACGAAACATCATAGTAGAATCGCAGTCAATGCTGGCGATTTGGAAAGACCACTTCTGTTGACTGAATAATGGCGACAACGAACAAAATTCCGCCGTCAGACAGGAGCTTATCATCGGACACGATGATAGCCAACAATTCCGTGAACCCGACCTAGAAGAAGTGTAAACGGCAATATCACGGCTGAAATCAATCAAAGCCGCTGGAGCAGATGGTCTAGCTGCCGAGCTGTTCAAAGCAACAGACGATCTAGATAGGAGCATGCACCAAATAATCTGTAAGATATGGTCGGATGAATGAATGCCCGATGAATGAAACCTCAGCATTGTTTGCCCGATCCTGAAAAAGAGAGATCCTCTAAACTGCGTCAACTACAGAAGAATCAGCCTACTTAACATCGCCTACAAGATCCTCTCTGCCGTAATGTGTGAACTTCTGAAGCCTTTCGTCAACAATCTTAATGGTCCTTATCAATGTGGCTTCAGGCCAGGAAAGTCAAAGAGAACTCACAAAACACAAAACCAGAGGCACTAACTTCCAAAAATCTGTTCAACTTCTCGCGAACGCCGATGATATTGTTATAATGGGAAGAACACAGCGTGATGTCAATGGTGCCCTTGTGAGAATTGAGACAGAAGTGGCAGAAATGGGTTTAGCGGTGAATGAGGGAAAAACGAAGTATATGCTGTCTTCGAGGAAGGACACCCAACACCGACGCACGGCTCGAACAGAACGTCACAATAGTCACATACAACTTCGAGTTAGTAGAGAAGTTTATCTAAGACTCCGCTATTAACACGGGCTAATAACACCAGCGCGCGCCGAGATCAGACGAAGAATATCTCTTGATAATTGCTGTTTCTTTGGGCTAAGAAAGCAATTGAGTGGTAAAGCCCTCTTTCGAGCAACTAAGGTAAGACTGTACAGTGTACAACACCCTCAATACCCAGTCCTGCTGTATGGTGCAGAAACATGGACCTTGACAAAATCGGATGAATGTGCCTTAGGCTGTTTCGAGAGGAAAGTTCTTCGGGGAAGGCGAACTTTATGGGTTGTACAACGACATGGACCTAGCCAGAAGGGTCAAAGTGCAGAGACTCAGATGAATCGGTCATTTAGAGCGGATGGACACCAATGCTCCCGCCCGGAAAGCCTTCGACACTATTCCGGAGGTACGTAGAAGGAAAAGAAGACCGCGACTCAGGTGGCGCACACAAGTGGAAGAGGACATCAATCAACTCGAGAGTGCTAGACCTCAATCAACTTGGAGTGCAAAACTGGAGACAGCTAGCAAGGCACCGAGCTACATATGTATAATTGTACATACATCAACCAATGACATTTCGGTGCTAAAGCGCTCAGGTTTAGTTTCTTTACTAAATGGAGGACTTTGAATCTGATCTGTGATCTGCTCAGAGGTAAAAAAAAAAACACAAAATAGTAAGAGGCAGAATAATATGCTTTGTCTGATTGAGCTATATAAGTATACACATTATGTATGTCGTTTATCTCCTCAAAAAGAAAAATATCAACGACTTGACTCATTCAAATGAACCCCTGTTTCATCAATTAAAAATAGTCATCAAATTCACACTTCAGTGATTACACAATCATCAAATTCTTTTGTTCGTTCAAGTGTGACCGTAAATCGAACTTTGCACACATGTCGTCATCGATTTCGCAATAAACGTGCAAGCCAGAATCAATCAACGAGTTTCCAAGACAGGTGGCTGAACGGCGATGAGCGGTCTTTTGAATCGGTACTTTGATCGTCAAAAAAGATGTTTTCGATTTATGCTAATTATGCGGCGCTTTATTGCACGTCGTTAAATTTTGATTGCTATCGATTCGAAGAAGCTTAAAAGCCTTTTAAGCAGTTTTGCGAACTTGGTTTGAGTTTTTGTTTATCCCAAAAACATCAAAATTTGTCATGAAATCGAAGAAAGAAAAAGAGCAACTCATTTTGGTCATGTTTACAAATCCTGCGAAATCAGTCGAAACGCACATCAGCCCAAATCTAGGAAACACATCAAACCCATACGCTTGACACGTCACGACAAATACCTTTTCCACTTTTTTTTCCATCCAAATCTGTAGAAGATAAATTTTTGCAAAGGATTGAAATCCACTTGGCAATCCTTCCAACACACCTCGAAATTCGACTTAAACCAAAAACATTTGCATATTCGCCATGAATTTATAAGCCCGAAACCACAACGAAACAAAAGAAACTCCTGCCGTTCCCACACACTCCGGAAAAAGCGAACGAACGGACACACGCCCTTAATATGGACGATGCGAAAGTGAAAATTCCAGTTGATGGCCCCGAGGAATCTCTGCAAAGTCAAGATAAAACAGTCAACACAATAGAACTTTGGGTATTTTCAGTATAAGGACTTTTCCCATCCACCGAAGCGACAAATAAGATCAAATTCTCTATGTCTCTCTCCTTCAATCATGCCCACTGCTGCTGTTGAAACTTCACTTTAGCTTCCGCCTCCTGTCAAAAATGAAACTTCATCCTGTCAGAAAGCCCACACAGACACACTCCTTTCATCGCAAAGCACAACATCGCATCGCATCCACCAAAAGTCAAGCCAAACACCAACTCTCGGTCTCGAAACTCTCCAGTTGACAATGGGATTATATTTTGACTTCTTTAAGCTCCCTTCATCCGATAAGGAAACAATTACCCACACCCGAGTTTGGGTTCATCATCGATCTATGGGCGAAAGTGAGAAAGGAGTTTGAGCATTGAAACACCCTCTCCAGTGTCAGTTGTTGGCTCTGCAACATCCCTTAGCAATATTCGCTGCCTAAAGAACTAGTAATCCCTGGTGTAATCGTTACATAATGGTCGTGTTGGCAAAACACTTTATAAGTGGATTACAATGACACAAAATTGAAACAGCAAAGCGGTAGTCGTATTTAAACAGCCCATTTCCAGCCACAGATAGAAATACTTACTGTGCGAATGCAAGTTGGTGCCGGGGTTATGATCAGACATGAGGGTGACTGTGTGGAACAGGGTTCGACAGAGCCGCACCAGTCAACGTGTTATAGGGAAACAGATTTAATTTAATTTCACAATTGAATCGTTTTGGTATCAGTTCCAGAAAAGGTGGTTATGATGATTCCAGTATAATTCGATGATGGGTTTTGTGTCAATTCTCACTCGTTCTGTTTTGTGCAGTGGGAGATAAAAAGTAAATTAGCTGTTTTGCGATATTTAAGTAGTTCTCCCACATGGATTAAAAATTAAAAAATATGCGATTCAATGAATTTTTGAAAGCATATGGCTGGCCGGTTTATTATTTGACGGTTGAACTACGACAGTTTAAGTTTGATTAACATTTTGACGGTTTGATCTTCCATTACAAACTTGTTCACATATAGGACGCGCTTGGCAAGCTGCATTCGAGTCGCCTCAGTAAAAGTCACACACAATTAGATGGCATAGGAAAGCCGACGGCATGTCAACATACCTTGAAAGGAATTGTCCCTCTTTTGAAAATTGCTTTTGCAAACCTGTTGTATGTCCCTTATGGACTCCGAAATGGCACAACAGATATTTGTGAAATTTTCATGGTTAATAGTGTTGTACTCAGTGATGGTTTCTGCGAAACAAAAAATTGTAAAAACATCATGGAAGAGTGGGAAAACTGGAAAACCAAATAAAGGTTGGAATTTTTATTTTTGGGCTTAGAATTTTTTCTTTCTAAATTGGTTTTCGAATGGAAAAATAGAAAGTTCTTCATGAAAAACTCGGAAACTCCATTGGTTTTCAAAGGGCAAATTGCATTTAATTGTAGGTGCATTGGTTTTAAAATAGAAAATTTTGGATTGAGAACTCGCAAGACTCTGCGAGAGTACGAAGAACTTCAAGAGCTAAAATCAAGTTTCTGCATAGAATTTAAGGTGCATTGGTAGATATGTTTGTATGTCCGGAAGGGACTCTTAGTCCGTCCAATCCTCAATTCATTTTTATAAAATGTTCACGGTACTGTAGTCTTTGTAAAAACAAATTTTTGGGACAATCTTACGGGAAAGTCAGCAAATAAGGGGGACGATCGAAAGCTATACGGAACTCTGCTTTTTGTGAAATAGTCAAAACGCACCTGCGTGTATAATACTTAACCTACAAGTGGTAACCACCGCACCGAGTACTGGTTATATCACTATAGATATTTATAACTTGCGGAACTACCAATTTGGAGGTTAGTGCGAGGGGCGAACAACCTCTCCACAGTATAAAACTTGAATGTTATGAGAGAGATAGGCAGAGCCTCGGAAAATGCCACCCTCTTATGGTAACCAGACCCGAAACGACAACGGACTACGCATTGAGAATTTGTACCTGGAACGTTAGAACACTCTACACTCCAGGTGCAACTCAAAAACCTTGAATCTGTCCTCACGCAGTATGAGACAGTCATTACTGCGATCCAGGATGGATAGGATCAGGGGCAATAAAGAGGAAAAATTGTGACATTAGGCGTGTTTTTTTGGCATCGCTATCTGCAGCCAAATTCGATTTCCCAAACAAACTTATCCGCAGTTGCCCATCCGCAGCTGTTTTATTTTATTTTTAAGTTGGTAGACTTGTCTAGCTGTCAGATAAATTTGTTATTTTGGTTTTGCTCTCGGATAAGTTTTTGACATATTGGGGTATGTTCGTAGAGTGTGAATTTTGATAAAAATCAATATTCAGATTTTTGAATATCGAATCCATTTTTTTGAATCTCAAGTCTCAAATAGATCATGAAATCTGAGATTTTTCTACTTTTTCCTCACTTCACCAACTCGTTTAGCTGCCAGATTCACAAATTTTACTCTACTCTAGGGTGACCAGATATAGAATCAAGGAAAAGAGGACGGACACCTACCAAAATCTCAAAAAAAAAAAACCGAATTTCAAATTTTTTATAATTTATTTGAATTAAACATAACAAATATTTTATTCCAGCAAAAAAAAGTGTAATTTTTTTTCCGGAGCATTATTTTCCATTCACTCTACATGAACCAACCATCTAAGTCGTTGCACCTTAACTCGTACAGTTCTTGATTGAATCTTTGTCTGCATTCTCCATTTATGCAGACAGGACCAAAAATCACTCGAAGAATTTTTCTTTAAGTCCAAAGGAGCAGCGATTGGCAAAAGTGATTCTTCGTTTGATTTCAGCGCTGGTGTTGTTGCCTGAGTTGATAGTGGATCGTAGGTAGACGTAGTCCTTAACTACCTCGCAGTAAAATCTGTCTATGTTGATGTGATTGTCCTTTCTTGTTGACAGTATTAACTTGATCTTGCCCTCGTTAACCGCTAGACCCATCTTCCTGGCCTCCGTCTCAAGACTCACAAACGCTCCACTGACACCAGTGGATCGATGGTGAACTTTCCGGTTCTGAAGCCACACTGATAAGGACCTATCAGGTTGTTGACAAAAGGCTTCAAACGGCACGACAGACTAGATCTTGTAGGCGATGTTGAGGGGACTTATATCTCTGTAGTTGGTGCAGTTCAGGGGATCTCCTTTCTTGAGGATCGGGTATACGATGCTGAGGTTCCATTTGTCGGGCATGATGCTTTCCTCCGACCAAATTTTGTAGTTGAGCTGATGCATACTCCTAACCAAATCATCTACAGCTGGCTTTGTACAGTTCAGTGGCTAGCCCGTTTGCTCCAGCGGCTTTGTTCGACTTAAGTTTAGATATCGCTATCTTCACTTCGTCAATGTCAGGTGGGTGGAATTGTTGACCTTCTGCCCCCAAATTGAATGGTTCTGTATTGCTGGTGGAGTTTTGCTCGACATCACCATTATACAGCTTCGATTATTAAAAAGTAGAAAAGAACAAATGGCGTTCTGAATGGGTGAGTTTAAGTCAACATTTTGTGATGAAGATTCTTTTAAGGCCATCTTCACACGAAAATTATTTTCTAATATAAATCGAAAAACTGAGAGGACACCGAAAAAGAGGACAAATCGCTTTAAAAAAAAAGTCACCGGACAAAAGTTTTTTAGGTTAAAAAGAGGACATGTCCTCCATAAAGAGGACGTCTGGTCAGCCTACTCTACTCTTAAGATATGACTACAACGAGCACTTCTTGTAAAAAGCCAAGAAGTGAAAATTTTCAAACTCATTTTGTGACAGTCTGACAAAATTTAAAGTAAAGGGGCCGACCCATAGAATCCGTAAATCCGGCAGCGTCGACGTATACGTTGTTGTCAACGTTTTTGCCGGAGGGAACCGTCCCATAGAATACGTTGTATACTTTGACAGTTTCATTTACTTGGTGTAAAACTTACCTATTCACAGAACCTCAAATCCGAACACAAAAAATTAAATTAAAACATTAAAATTGTGTCAAAATGATAGTTTTGCACAAAGTTTTGATCATTCATTGCTTTTCCTTGCTGCTGTGTAAACATATTGAGTTGACTGTTCGTTAAATTTATTTGTGAACGGATCAACGGACGCAAAAAGTTAAAAGTTAACCAACTCTATCCGTCGTATCCGTCACATGCGTAGCTTATGGGACGAGATCCATAAGAACATGTATATTCTATTGTGCTGTCAGTTGAAAACGTCAACGCTGATGGACTGACGGATTCTATGGGTCGGCCCCTTAATGATGCAGAAAGATTGTTTTTTGATGTCAAAAACAATTTTTGTATTTTTTCTTCCAAATTCAAATGGCGCTACAAAGAAACAAAAATTTTACTTTTGTTAATTTCCCACTTTTTGCAAAAAGTGGCCGTTGTAGTTATACCTTTAATCTCACAAATAGAAAACGACATTACAGAAGAAAAATATTAAACACCATAGAGCAACTATGTGTGACTCGTTCCTTGATTTGTGCGTTCCAATTTTAATTCAGAATAAACTTAAATAAAAGAACGCACTTAAAGTGCGTTGCACTCTGCGAACACAGCCTTCGAGACTCTTTGAGTTATCCGATTATCCGAGTTACCAACCTAAGAAATTCATTTTTTCTCCGATCGAGTATCGATACTCGAAAAAATGTCAATTTTTTATCCGCCGCCAGATTTAAGTTTAAGTTTTATCCGCAGCTGCGTGTTGTATTTGTAATACATGGAAGCTCCCACTGCAGATACGGATAGCTATGCCAAAAAAACACTCCTATTAATTACCAGCTGTCATCAAAGAATGTACATATTTGGATGCGGATTCGTCGTGGGAAATCGGCTTAGATCGAAAGCCATGGATTTCAAGCCAATACTGATCGCCTGGCTGTAATCCGCATCAAGGCCACACTACAAAACATCAGTATAATAATGTGCACACGCCCCTACCGATGTTGCTGAGGAGCCTATCAAGGAGGATCGACCTGCTGGATAGAGCCTACGGAACCTGTCCAGAGTACGACGTCAAAATCGCACTCGGAGATTTCAATGCGAAAATCGGAAAGGGAGATATCTTTGGCAGATTAGTTGGAAAGCAAAGCCTCCACGAAGGTACAACAGATAACGGCTTCCGACTAATCAACTTTGCTGCAGCTCGTAATACGGTGATAAGTAGGGTGCAGTGCAACAACACAATGGACTTTTGGCTCTGGACTTCTGACCCTGCGCCGCCAACGCACCTGACCACTAAGCCATGGACACGGTCCTGCGGTTTAGTTTCAGTAATATTTTGCGTATTTGCTTTTCATTAAAATTGTTAAATGGAAAGTTACGCTTAATCCATGTGTGGGGCTTTGGGGCTTATAACCAATTCAAATTGGCAATTACACCCGCAGGTGTAAATGCCTTTTTGTTGCAGGGGTTATTGCCACATTAAAAAGGAAATAACTCCTGCAGGGGTCATTTCCTTTTCGTTTGGGAAATAACCCCTGCAGGGGTTATTGCCGCGGGTGTTATTGCACTGCACCGATAAGTAGCACTAGGTTTGCAAGACGAAAGATCTGCACAGCAACCTGGCGATCTCCGGATGGTCGAACCGCCAATGCTAATTGGCGCAAGGCACGAATCAAACATCTCGGACGTGCGCACTTTCCGAGGAGCAAATGTCGACTCTGACCACTTTCTGGTTGTGGCTAAGTTTAGAGCTCGACTATCAAACGACAAAAAACACGTGCGGCCCAAAGAAAGAAGTTCAACATCGGTTGCCTTAGCACTCCGGATAGGTAGTGCCAGAGACTACAGTGAGCGCCTGAGTGAGCGACTCTACGCCGCCGTCCTCTCAAATAATAATAAAAAGAAAAAAAAATATGAGTGCGACCCATGGAGTCCACACGACTAACTTCCCAGAGTAGAAAAATACGTAAAAACATTAGTTGTTTTGCAAAATATTCAGGCGATGCATCCCGTTGTAGTTGTACACGCACGTTGGTTCAAAGTCAAATTATATAAAACTGATGATTTTATGAAAAACATTAAGTTTTTTGAATAACAGTAGCGCCATTTGTCAAAAATTGATCGTACCAACTCGTGGACTCATTCACAACTACTTTGCACAGTAAAATACAGGAATACAGCCTATATTGCTCCTGAATATTGTAGTTTTCTATTATTGAAGCAATTTTTCTAATCGGATTAATATTTCCGATAATTAATATTTATACGGCAAAGCAGCGTTTGGTGGGTCAGCTAGTAATCAAATATAGTATATGATACTTCTGACTAGTCGGATTCTAGTGACCTCGAAACATGAAGATATGCAAAAATTGGAGATTCACAAAATCGGCCCCATTACAATCATTAATCATCTCTCGATAGCGCAATCCATTGACCGTAACTGTTGCTCCAGCCTCATTTTTGAAAAAGTAAGGTCCAATGCCCCGCGGGACCATAAACCGCACCAAACAGCCACGCGTTGAGGATGGAGAGGCTTTTCAACAATAACTCCTGGGTTTTCCGAGCCCCAGATGCGACAGTTTTTCTTGTTGACGTAGCCTCCGAGGTTGAAATGGGCCCATCAGTCAAGATGATTTTTCGATGAAATTTCGGATCATTTTCATGCATTTCAAGGACCCAATCAGCAAAGACACGACGTTGTTGATGATCAGCCGGCTTGAGTTCTTGTGTTAACTGAATTTTATAAGCCTTAAGACCCAAGTCTTTATGCAAAATACGGTGTAATGACGTTTGTGGAATGCCTTATACCAAAGAACGACGAGGAATGGACAAATCTGGGTTTTCTTCAACACTTTGGGCTAAAACAGCAATATTCTCAGTTGTTCTTGAGCGACGTGCACGGGTTTTATTCTTCACATCACTAACTTGTCCCAACAGCTCGAATTTGTCCACCAATTTCTGTATTGCGGTCCGACAAGGTGCTTCACGACGACCCAAAAATGTTTTAGTTTTACGAACCGTCTCTGCCAAATTTTCACCATTTTAATAGTGAATTTTAATAATTTCAATGCGTTGTTGAAGCGTGTATCGTATCCATTTTTATTAATGGCGTAGTTTCTACTTGTCAAATGTCAAGAAATGACAGCTTCAAAAGTGACAACTACCGAAATAGCAGGCTATTCAAAATAACACCTCTTATTGGAAAACCCTTTACAATAATAAAATAATTCATTTTTTATAAGATTGTCTTAGATTTTTGATTGCCATTTAAAAACCGCTAAGCGGATTTCGCTCTTAACAACACAATACCGCGTCGAATGAGACCAATTTTATGACAATACGATGAGTGGTTCGCGAGATAATCGAGCTGAAAAAACGTAACGCACATACGAACACACTGACATCATCTTAAAAACGCTTGATTCGGACTCTAGTGACCTCAAAACATCGAGAAATGCGAAAATTGGAGATTCACAAAATCGGCCCCATTACAATAACTTCCTCTGGGAAGTTAAAAAAAAAATAATAATAAAAAATGCGCGTTATTGAAAAGAGAGACTGCATCGGAAAACTAGAGCAGCTAGAGAAGAGTACCGAACAAAAAGCAGAAACGAGGAAAAAACCCTGTGTATCGTGGCGTCAGTCACTTCCGTACACTTCCATACTTCAGAAGGGAGCACTACTTTTGACCGCAGACCTAAATCACGAAACGATTTCGAAATCTCGCGAATTTGAAAAAATCTCGCATTCCAAAATCCCGCATTCTTAAAATATCTTCTTTCTAAATCACGCATTTTCAAAATTTTGAAACACGAAATCACTCATTTTTTTTCAGAAAATCGCGCTCGTGTAAAATAAATCTTTCACTATCGAAATCTCGCATTACAAAATCCCGCATTACAAAGTCTCGCACTTTAAAAACAAGTCAACCATTAAATATTTAAAACAGTGCATTTTTTTAATAAGAAAATTTAAAGATAATTTTTTTTTCATTACAAACAACCAATGAATTTCAATTAAATTTAACAAAATATTTACTGTACAGTTCAAATAGCTAAATATGTATATTCTTAATCCTAGGAAAGAGATAGATTTCAAGATATGCTCTTAAAATATTCAACTCTGGACATTCTTTGTCTTTTTTAAGAGATGGATCTTAAGACCTTACTGCGAATAATTGTTCAACTACATTGCTTCGTAGTTCTGTTGCTTTTCGACTGTCCCAGTTTATGCCTTTCCATTATTAGTTAAACCGTTTTCCTTTTGGTTCATGCTGAAATATGTCTGAGAAAATAAAATACTAAAACTTGAAATCTCGCATTTCAAATAAAATATTTCAAATAATATATTCGCGCGCGCGAATAAATAAATATTTTATTTTAAATGCGAGATTTCAAATTTCAGGATTTTAGTCTGCGAGATTTTAAAATTGCGGGATTTGAGGAAGCGAAATTTTGTGACTGCGAGATTCTAAGAAACAAGATTTTAGTTTGCGAGATTTTGTGACCAAGATTTTAATCTGCGGTCTTTCGTAGCCAACCCAAGTACGATTAACTCAACATCCCCAATAGCATCGCATTATCAACAGTTGAAGCCATGCCGTCAGAATCAGAAGAAAGTCCAGGATCCATGTAGGTATACCCAGAAGGTCTAACCGTTTGCTTTTCACCAAAGTGACGTATAATCCTTAATTGAGATGCGAGCGAAGCTGAAGTATCAGCAGTTTTAAGTCACTTGTTTCAACATACAAACAACAATCTATGTTTTTGCTTTTCAATTCTGACTTAGAGATTTTCTTCACTTTGAATTTTACTTTTCGCCTTACAGGTTATTTTAAATTAATTAAATTAAATTTTATATAAAAGCATCAGACTTTTATTTGATAATGAAAACTCAACAGTTTCAGAGTACAAATGATTGATAAACTAATCTATATAAACGGTGCAGGGAACTAACTTCACTAGTTATATCCCAACTATGGTGGGATATTACTTCACTTTTCTGTGGGTAATAACTTCACTTTTATGTGAAGCTATTTCTCACAGAAGGTGGGAATTAACTCTTTCAGTCACAGTTTTGTAAGAACAACTATATAAAAGAATTACACGTATGTTTTATTTAATTATCATTTTATTATTGAGAAAAAAAAGCATTTTTGAAAATTCCACATTAGGTTTTTGAAAAAAGAGGTGGTTGTTTTACTAACCACCGTGGCGCTCAGCCATAAAAATACACATAAATAAGAATGTGTATATCTCAAAATTTTAACAATATTCAGACTCAGCACACTTCATCCAAACCTTATATCAACGTTTGATTGGCTTTTTTGGCATATACTACTTAAGAAAGTTGCGCCCTTTGAATTTGATCATGCTTTCATCAATAACGATGTGTTTTGACAAGTAAAAGTTCTTATCAAAATTTCTTTTCAGGCTATCTAACATTGGCCTCACTTTATAAAGCTTGACAAAACTGTTAGGCATAATGCTATTTTCATTCAAATGCAAATTATTGAGAAACCAGCCAAAGCGGTTGAGTTGCACGAACGATGATATGTTAGGGTCGTGTAAATCAGGAGCAGACGACCAGTAATTCTTATAACTAGGCATCACCATCTGAAGGAATGTCTTCAAGAACAACGTCTGTCATATAAATTTCATTTCGTACACGTGGCATTCTGAAAATGTAACGTGCAATTCCGTCGAGGACATTAATTAATTAAAACCTACTATAGTCACAGTGGTTAGTTTACTAACCACCATATTAAACTCGTTATTTTTAGAATACTAATAATTGAAAATACTGATTTTTGCTATAAATCAACCAACTGAACACTTAATTACAAAATAACACTAAAATCTTAACATTAGAAGCACTCTTCCCTTTTTTAAAGATTTTCAAAGCTTAACGTTGACAAAAACGACACTGGACGTGTTTTGTAAAAATTCTTAGGACCCGACTGCTGCGTTTTATTTGCAAAAATATCGCAATACAATACTAAAATATACCATAATACCCATACACATTGGAATTAAACCGTTACTTGTTGTTGAAATATATTTAAAACACCCACAAATAAGTGGTTAGGAAACTAACCACCAAACCTGAAAGAGTTAATTTCACTTATCTTTGTAAGAGTTACACATTATTATCGGTGCGGGGAAATAACTCCACGGGAACTAACTCCACTGAGGGATTTACTTCCCACCAAGTGAGAACTTACTCCACTTTTGTAAAGTGTAGTTAGTTCCCATGTACGGTGAGAACTTAGTCCACTTTCTAATGGGAACTAAGTTCACACATTTATACATGGCGCAGGGAAACTGGTCCGGAAGTCAGAAGTCCCGAAAATGAGTTTCGGGGCTAATGACCCACTATGGTGGGTCATAACAACAACCCCAAAATGTCCTATAAATAAATAAGATCATTTTTATTTACTATCTATTTGTCGACAAAGTGGATAGAGCAATTCATTTCAAAGCTGTTGCTGTTTCCTTTAATTTGGAAAAGCATCCTAGTGTCTGGATAGCAGGTGCTGCACTGCAATGATTCATTTTGAGCATCTTTTTTCACCTTGGTGGATGATGTTTATCGGTAACACTCAAAATCAATTTGGTTTGATTGGGAGTGAAGCGAACGGAAAAAATTTTGCGCGAATTTTTTTATTTTCACACCCCAAATTGTTTCTCTGTTTGGAAAAAAAATTTCGGCTCGCTTCGCTCGCTTTGCAGCGCTACAGTATAAATTAATTTTTCTTGCACAATTTTCACGATTTTTTTTATTTTCACACCCCAAATTGATTCTCTTTTGGGCAAAATTTTTTCCGCTCGCTTCACTCCCAATCAAAACAAATTGAATTTGAATGTTACAGATCGTCATCATGCTCGAAATGAATCACTGCACTGCAGCACCTGCTTGCCAAACACTAGTATGCATTACGCGATGTGTGGTGGTTGCTTTTCCAAATTAAAGAAAACGCAACAGCTTTGATAAATGAATTGCTCTCTCCATTTTGTCGATAAAAAGTAAATAAAAATGGTTATTAATTAGACTTTTTGTAGTTGTTGTTATAGTTAGTAGTTCGGAAATTCAGTTTTCAAGACTCTGAAAATATTAAAAAATCGCGCCAGAGTAATGCAGTTTTTGGTACACAAATTATGTAAAGGTAAATAGTACAAAATGATAATTTCTTGCAACTGTAGTAAAAAGTGAAATTATATCCCAATTTGAGCGGGACATAACTTCACACAGAAGTGAAATTCTGGCCCACAAAAAAGTGAAGCTAATTCCCACCTTAGATGGGACACAACTTCACCCGAAGAAAGTGAAATTATAACTCACTAGAGGTGAAATTATGACCCATGTGAAGTTATGACCCGTGAAGTTATGCACCCGCACCGACACTAGCATGCTTTTCCAAATTAAAGGAAACAGCAACAGCTTTGAAATGAATTGCTCTATCCACTTTGTCGACAAATAGATAGTAAATAAAAATGATCTTATTTATTTATAGGACATTTTGGGGTTGTTGTTATGACCCACCATAGTGGGTCATTAGCCCCGAAACTCATTTTCGGGACTTCTGACTTCCGGACCAGTTTCCCTGCGCCATGTATAAATGTGTGAACTTAGTTCCCATTAGAAAGTGGACTAAGTTCTCACCGTACATGGGAACTAACTACACTTTACAAAAGTGGAGTAAGTTCTCACTTGGTGGGAAGTAAATCCCTCAGTGGAGTTAGTTCCCGTGGAGTTATTTCCCCGCACCGATAATAATGTGTAACTCTTACAAAGATAAGTGAAATTAATTCCCACCTTCTGTGAGAAATAGCTTCACATAAAAGTGAAGTTATTACCCACAGAAAAGTGAAGTAATATCCCACCATAGTTGGGATATAACTTCACCAGAAAAAAGTGAAGATATTTCCCACTTGAGGTGAAGTTAATTCCCATGTGAAGTTAATTCCCAGTGAAGTTAGTTCCCTGCACCTCTATAAAGATACATAGAAAGTAAACATGACAACCTTTTTCTCACAAGTAGAACAAAATAAAAATAAAAGAGTGGCATTGTCTTTTCAATTTACTTGGTTCTACAAGAGACAAAACAACAACATTGATTGAATGTGGTAATTGCAAACGTAAATATTATGGCCGAACGAAACGAAGCATAGAGACAAGATTTAAAGAACATATGAATTGTGTCCGTCTCAATCAGCCAAAAAATTCTGCGATTGCGTCACACATTTTAAATGATGAACATAACAACATTAACATCGAAAATTTAACCCTACTCAAACAAGTAAATGACCACAGACGATTGGATGCATTTGAATCGTTTTACATACAAAAAGACAAGACACAAACGCACTAAATTTAGACAACGGTAATATTGAGTCTTGCCTACTTAATCTAATGTGCCAAAGACAAAACTAAAAGGAGAGAAAAGTACCGTTTTCAATGTTGTTGCTACCCCATGACTCCCCCACCCCTCTGGATCCACCACTGACTCCACAGTAAATGACACCAATAACTTGACGCACCTCTTCTTGGACAAATAGGAAGCTGTTTTTTGTGACCAAATTTAAATTAAGTTAAGACGTGTTAGCTGTTACGCGGAACACGTGGATTGGAATCCTACACGTGTCCATAAAGTTTTTATTTCATCTAACACGGGTATTGTCTCTTGCGAAGAACTGATAACACTTCCTAGGGTATAAATCTGTCAAAAAAGGGCTAGGCTGAAACAAGGCTGAGAAATAGATAGTAACACAAAATTGCAATTCAAGAAAGTTTTTTTTATTACAAATAATATTTATAAGTGTTTCTCAATTATTTAAGCGTCCTAGAACTTAATCAAGAAGTGTACCAAGTATACCGTCGGTAAGTCCACCAACGACAGGTAAGCCGCTGAGAAGACCGCGGGCTTCACCAATAAGTGGGCCAACTACAGGTAAACCGCCGAGAAGTTGAAGTTGGCGGGTTTGACGTGAGTGTGCGACATCTTCTGCAGGGTAGGCATTGATTTCCAAAACCGCAAGGAATAAGCCGAGCAAAACGCAGAAAATGAGGGAACGCATTTTAATTGAATTATTGTTTATTAAGAACACAAAAATGTTTAACTGTTAACTTTTGAAAATACGTTCCTGCTTTTATACCTAAAAAAATACTGTTTACAACTACACGAAAATAGATAGCTAACTGCTCAACTACAGTATGAATAAATATGTGTACATATTTAATTCACGAAATGAATTTTTGTATTTGTTTGGTTTGTGTAAAATATTGAAAAAAAAACATGACAGAAAGGCTTAAAAAATGGAATTTCCAACAAGTGTTCAGCTGTTCCTGGCGTTAGCACGTGTTGAACAAGACTTTGACGTCAGCGTTTTTTGTTTCTATTGTATTAAAAGAAAAAACGATATTTTGGAAAATTTACTTTCAATCATGTTTTTAGAAAAGTCCGCCAGAGTAGAGACACCAATGTTTATTGAAATTCACATTGACCACCAAATGTCATGTTTGAAACCTAGTAAGAATAGAGACATATTTCTTGTGACAAATATGTTATAATTAGCGTTTCACTACTCCTACTAATTTACAACTCTCTGTTCCATCAAAGAAAATAAATTTACAAGCTCAAATTTAAATTTACAGCTCAAAGACCTAGAAAAGTCTCGGGCAAAGAACAACACCCGCCGTTTCTTTAAAATTTCGAAGCAATTAGCTTCTGGTTTCAGAAGCATAATGTCGAACAAGCTTATGACCAAAGAGAAGCAAGACCAGTCAATGAAGACCTAGTCCCGCCCCCAGCACAGAAGAGGTAGAAAGAGCCATCCAAAAGCTAAAAAATAACAAGTCCGCCGGGTCGGAGACATACCTGCGGAACTCTTTAAATATAGAGGAGGTGTTTTGATGAACCGCATGCACCAGGTCATCAACAAAGTGTGGGATTAAGAATGTATGCCGACTGACTGGTCGATAAGCTCCATATGCCCATCTACAAAAAAGGCGATCCTATGTCATGCAAAAACAACCCTGCTTTATGTTTCATACAAAATCCTATCCAATGTACTGTGTGTGCGTCTTAAACCGTTCTGCAACACAATAATACCTAGGCACGTTCCAGTGTGGCTTTAAGCCAGGTAGAGCAACGATAGACCACTGAGGTAGATCCTGAAAAAGACCAACGAATTACAAGTCGAAACACACCATTTTTTACTTTTCGTCGACTTCAAAACTGTTTATGATAGCATCCACCGCCAACAGCTTATGATCGCAATGTTTGAATTCGAGATCCCGAACAAACTTATCCAGCTGCACCGCATGACGGTAAGCAATACGCAGTGCAGTGTGCAAATGGCTAACAGCTCATCCGAGTTGTTTCAAACATGTGCAGGGTTTTGACAAGGAGATGCGCTGTCATTTGATTTCTTCAACATGGTCCTGCGAGTAGATAGTGCGCAAGGCAGGTGTGAGCACGGAAAACACTATCTTCAACAAATCCACCTAGCTCCTAGGCTATGCGGACGACATATACATCATCGGTCGATCCAAGAGAGCTGTGCTTGAGGCCTTCACAGCGATTTAAGAACAGGCGAAACTCGGTGGTCTTGAAGTGAATGAGGACAAAACAAAATACAATCTATCACTATCAACAAACAAAGCAACATCTGTCCACCGCCTTGGACAAAACGATACTGTAGGTAGCAGCAATTTCGAGGTAGTTAAGAAGTTCACCTACCTTGGAACAAACATCAATCCCACAAATGACACCTTAGTGAAGATCTGAAGAAGAATTACCCTAGCGAACCGCTGCTGCTTCGGTTTGGCAAAACAACTGGGTTCAAAACTCCTCACTCGAAAGTCAAAGTGTTGTTATGACCCACATTGGGGTCACGAAGCAACGGACTTATTTCAACTGTCCTCATTACAATGTCGAAACACAATCGCTGAACTTGCAATAATGTTACGAAACATTGTAATGAGGACAGTTGAAATAAGTCCGTTGCTTCGTGAACTCAATGTGGGTCATAACAGTGTCTGCTATACAAAACTTTGATATTACCAGTCCTACTCTATACGGCGCCGACTGCTGGACGATAAGTAAAAAAGGGGAATTGATATGGGCACTTTCGAAAGGAAAATTCTTCTTTGCACCAAGATGTTGATATAGTCCAAGAGGCCAAGAAAAGTCGACTACATTGACTCGGCCACATCGAGCGAGTGGACGACAACGCTCCAGCCAAAAAAGTTTTCTCATCCCAGTCCCCAGGTTCGAGACGAAGAGGAAGACCGAACCTACTGTACAAGGACAAACTGACCGCGGATGCCAGAGCTCTTGGTTTCGGCGACTAGAGAGTGCATGCGAGGGAGCGTTCCCGATGAAAGGCTGCAGTGTCTCAGGCTTAGATCCATCATGGATTGTGAGCCGCATAAGTAAGTTAGTAAGTAAGTAACCAGCTTAATAAATACGAATAGGTTTATATATTCAGTTTTCATTCATAAAAATACACAAATTAAAATGTTCCAAAACTGCTAATTTATTCAAAACAAATGCACATTCTCACCTGCTTCCCAAATACTCACAAAACGGAAAAAAAAAATCACAAGAGAAAGGAAATCATTTGGGAATTGTGATTGATTGGAAACTCTTCACAAAACTTTAAGCCATTTAAACGACCATAACTAAGAAATTAATTAACAAAAAAAAAAAGAGACAAAAAATATATCGAGCAGTCTTCCGTTCCAGCGGCGTTTTTATCGCCGTCGTCAAATTTATAAAATCCAAATTAAGTTTTCTAATCGATAAAGAAAAAGAAGCACCTTGCTGCCTTGTGAGAAGCAAAAGAGAAAAAATAATAATTAAGACACCAGAAGCAAAAGCAAAAAAACATAATAAATCAGAAGAAGCTCATTAATCATGCAAATGAGATCGATTGTCGCCATTAAAGCTCATCAGCTAATTAGTGAGTGGTGAAATGAAGAAGCAAGTGGACAAAGTAAATATCAGTCTTGGCCACGCTAAGGGCTCCATTTAAGACAATAACAATTAACTTGAGCGACACACACTGCTGATGTCTGATGCGAACGCTTTGTGTCCTGATATTGTCGGCTTTTGCGTGACACAGGTTTGGGTTTTCGGGACTTACGCAGTTGCAACAGGTTTTTTGGTTGGTTGTTGTTGGTTGATGCTGCATGTTGATGCAAATTGTGTCTCCACCCCGAAAGCAGAAAAATTGATGAAAAATCTGCGGTAATCATAGTGATTAAGTGCTGACACGAGTGCATAGGGACCCTTTGGACTTGATAATTTTTTTGTTGGTGTTGTTTTGGCCCGTGGAACAGAACACACCACGTACATCGGTTATTTTTATGAGGTGACCATCAGAAGAGATACGCTTGCCAACAAATTGCCGGTAATTGGTGTAGGGCGTGTGCTTGTTTCTCAGTCAAGTACTCAATGGACACTGGAAGCAAAAAGTATAGTACACCAACATTTTTGTGAAACCAAATGAAACACTGGCTTGTCTCATGGAAGAATGGATTGGCTTGACAAGAGTGATTTTCCGGCGCCGCCGTTGGCTGCCAGTAGTGGTGTCGGACAGGCCCGTAGCCAGGATTTCGGTTCGGGGGGGGGGGGGGGGGGGCTTGTTCAATTTCGAAGAAGTAATTCTTTATACAAAAATTAAAAAAAAAAACTACATAATGTAAATGTTTTATTTTTGTTTGTATTTTTTTTTTTATTTAATTAAATAAATAGTTTGGATTTTTACAGCAATAAACGCCTTGTCTTTTTTTTAGACATAATGTCAATCACTTCATCTGGATCCACATCAATACCTGAGTGAACAGACAGCATTGCAAGTGCGCTTAGTCTTGGATGGCCCATAACGCTTCGGGATACTGTTTTGATCCTTTTCATCGTTGAAAAGGTTCTTTCAACGATAGCTGTTGTAACTGGTAGTGTGGGAAAAATTGAAAGCAAGTAGCTTATGCTCCTGAAGTAGGTCTTGTCACATATATCTAGCAGTTTCAGAACATCGGAAGAGGGATCCTTACTTACTTTACTTACTTACTTAAGGCGGCGCTACAGTCCGGGGTGGACTTGGGCCTCAACCAACAAACCTCTCCAGCCAGCTCGGTCCCTAGCTCACTGTCTCCAGTTTCGCACGCCGAGTTGGTTGAGGTCGTGTTCAACTTGCGCGCGCCACCTGAGCCTTGGTCTTCCTCTACTGCGTCTTCCCTCTGGGGTGGATTCGAAGACTTTACGGGCCGGAGTATTGGTGTCCATCCTATCCACGTGACCGAGCCATCTGAGTCTTTGGACCTTCACTCTTTTAGCTAAGTCAGTGTCGCTGTACAGCCCGTACAGTTCGTCGTTAAATCTTCTCCTCCATTCACCGTTTATGCAGACAGGACTATAGATCTTACGTAGAATCTTTCTCTCAAAACGGCCAAGTGCGTTCTCATCCGTTTTTGACAAGGTCCATGCACCATATAGCAGGACGGGGATAATGAGGGTCTTATAGAGCGTCACCTTAGTTTTTCGGAGGGCTTTACTACTCAATTGCTTTCTTAGCCCGAAGAAACAGCGATTAGCAAGAGTTATTCTTCGTCTTATCTCGGCGCTGATGTCGTTGTCCGTATTGATAGCGGAGCCAAGGTATACAAAGTCCCCAACTACCTCGAAATTATATGCGTCTATCGTGACGTTTTGTCCAAGACGTCGGTGTCGGAATAAAACCTACAAAATTTTCCCGAAGCATACTTTTCGTGGGCTCTGTACAGCAGTCAACATATCGGACACATATTGAAAGTTGCTCAGTGCCAGAAACATCCATTGTTTTATCAGCCAGAATGCTAAAACAACTCGATCTTATAACCCGGTTAGATATTTTTCTGGTGACAATATCAGAGCATATATCCAAGATTTCGTTTTGGATATCTGGGCTTATATAGGTTGCATTTTTTGAACTGGTTACGATGTGGTTACATAAGTAGTGAGGAACTAATAAGAGAATATACAAAATTTTGTTCAAATATTTTTTTTTAAATCATTTCGGGAGGGGCTTGAGCCCCTCTAGCCCCCCCTCTGGCTACGTGCCTGGTGTCGGAGCCTTAAGCTGAGCCAAGGGTATAAACAAATTCCCCAGAGTTTGTTATCAGTCTTGTTACTTTTTGCTGACACTGTGCTTAGAAGCCGATATGAATCTTTGAGTGCTTAAAATTTTGGGGTCGGGTGCGTATCATTGTTTTTGTTTCGCTGACTAATCTGGACAGCACGACTCACGGGACGTCGACGATGGACGCATTAGCGCGACGAGGAGTACCCACCATGTATTAAGCTATAAAATTTAACTCTATTTTGATTTCGCTTTGGAAACCAACAACCTGAACTTTGCATCAAAAATTCATTGGACGTAGCTGAGAGCACTTTTTGTTGTTTGCACATCACTATAATCAAATGCCATCATCAAATTCCAGCATGTCGTCAATTTAGTTAATAAGGCGCAAAATTGAACGCCAACAAAAGTTTGCACATGAAAAACGATGTCGCTAACATGAAAACGAAAATGGATTTCATCAAAAAATTGACAAATTGATGATAAAATTCAAATTAACCTCCAACGAAAGCAACAGTGTCAGGAGCCGCGCGCCGTACCTCGGCCGGGTGCCACCACCGCGATTGCAAGTGCGATGATAATGATTTTGCTTTTTCGAGAGGACCGAGTGCACGTTGAAGCCATTAAAATCCATATAATTAAAAGTGCATCAGTGCGCGCCCATCGTCATCCGAATGGCATGTTTGGGCCTGAGTGGCGGTGTGGTGGTTTGGTGCTGCAAAAGGTGCAAAGACACCGCTCACAAAGATTTCGGCAGGTACGAGAATTTATATCTGCAAGGGAAAAAATTATGTAAGGGAGCCTTGAGCATGCATCCTGAGGGTTTGCCTCTGCAATTCCGATTCTCTACAGTTGATTTCGCTAATGTTGTACTCTATTCACCGCCAGACAGGTGTTGATCCTTCACAAGGATTAATAGTTGTTGCTTCTGGTTTATCAGTTCAAATATATCTTCGAAAGAAGGTATAGGTATCGATTGACTTCAATCAAAGCAATACTATCGAAATGACAGCTACGTGATGCGCGAAAATTCGCACTTGACCGAACCATCAAATCATCTGCTGTTGGTTTTTGTGCGATCGGAAGAACGCAGATTTTTTGGCCAAAAATGAACAAACTATTCCAACAACCATCCCAACCCATCAGCAGCAAATCAACAGAGAAAGACTACATACGTTAAGGAACGCAACTTGGTACGGCCTGGAATCCAAAGGTGGTCATTACGCCACCAACCCTTTTTCAGCTCAGACAGACGTGTTGAGACGTACGAAGCTTCTGCGCAGCCGACGACGACGACGACGACCGCGGACATATGTGCAATTATCGTGTGTGCACAATTATTCGAAAGGGAAATTGCTAAGCTCGTGTAAACTTACAAGACGCGAGCACACTCTCTATATAAGTCAAGCAAAACGACAACAAGAAGTGACGAATTTATGTGAGAACAAAAAATAAAAGGCACGCGCCCGTAATCACAAAGTAATTTGTAGCGCGATATGTACGTCACTTTCGCGACCAGCAATGTAAACACGAATTAAGTTGTGTCTTTAAGGATACTTAAGTCCATTTGTGTCAGTCCAGTGAAGTCGGTTGATGGTCGATTTAATTAATGACAGGAGTTCATAATGATTTTAATGTGTGCCCAACATACAACGACGTCGATGAGTCTCTTAATGATATTTTGTCTTGGGCCAGGTGGAAATCGCGAAAGTGAATTCGTCAAGTGCCAAGATCTTCTGATTCGACACAGACAATCAATATAAGTTTTTTGTCGGTTCGAGATATTAAAGCGTGGATCCTTTTTCGTGTGTTAAGAATTTCGAAAATGAATGAAAGGCATTTTTTGTCGGATATGAATTTTTTTTTCTTTTCGGGGGAGGATGTACAAAATCTTACTTACTCATTCCCTTCAGGGATAGTTGGGTTTCATTCGAATGAAATGTCTTTAGATCCTCTTCCAAATAAAATGAACAAAAAAAATCAAAAATTATACCCACATATCCATCCCGTACAACATTTTGGGAACCACAAACAATAAAATTGTACCTTGGGGCGGTTTTATTGCCTTATTGCACCATGGTCTGGTCAATGGACAGCAAAAAAAAAAACAGCAACCTGCAATTCCCCAAACACCATCATACTCGACTCCCCTTGAGCTGCAACTCAACATTGTAAATGTTCTTTGTTCCCAAAGGAAATCAAATCGTACGCCATCACCAGTCCTGCCGCAGACAACTCGTGTTCTAATTAGACATCTCGATGGCATTGATTATGATCGGCACATGATCCACACTCCATTCGAGTTGTGAGCTCGATTTCCACTGCATGCGTCGTGCGTGGTGTTGAAAGATGAAATCATCCGTCAGAATTGGCCAAACGAAGGAACGCACCGCCGACGACGCACGAAGGCATGATCGGACGACGAATTTATTTTAAACGGAAATGCAATTTGTTCGTTGCATTTGTGTAAGGAGCTGATAAATCAACGATTAGTCTTCCTTTATGCTACCTTCTTTTAAAAATTGTATTCGTTTTTATTTTGTTAAGTCATGCGACGGTGTTTGGGCGCATGGGTGCTCCAGCTCGAGCCATCATCTTTAAATATCGGTTTGCAGCTCAGCTCTTTTGTTTTGTTTCTTTTTTGTGCATCAGAAGTTTTTTTGGGGATATTTTTTGGCGGATAATCACAGCTGCTGGATGATGATGATGCAGAGTGATTGTGCATGCATATTGGCAGTATTAAGCGTAATGTGCACAAGGAACATCATTGGATCTACAGGACAATAATTATAGTTTTTATGGGTTAGTTTGGATTATGGAACAAGGGTAATCATGGCTTAATTCACGTTTGATCAATCATCCGAAGATAAACATCGATATGTGTGATGAGCACGACATATACTTACATGATTGGAATGGCTTCAGTAAATGCAACATATTTAAAAATGAATTTACAAACTTATTTGGTGTAATAAGGAGCAATGTGCGGTAAGAACGATTTAAGATAAGTCCAGAGAAATTGAGGGTTTTAAGCAGAATTCGTTAAAATGAAGTTTGAGGTTCATGGAGAAGTAGGATCATTTTTTCGTCAGAAATTAAACTGTTAAATATAATTCGAATGATTAGGACATGGCTGGTTGGTATTTGAAGTCGCATGAGTATGAATTTCAAATTCACTAATTGAAGGCACTTTGAAAGCCAAGATTCTTGAGGAATTCTATAAAAAAAAAAAAACGTTTTAAATTAAGTTCATAGGGAAGATACATACAGATACTTACATTATTTTTATATTCATAACTTTAAAGAAATGGAGATTGAGATTAATTTAATTCCAAACTACTGAGTGTTAAGAGGCACTTTTCCGCTACAAATAATATAACTGGAAGCTTTTCCAGTATGAGGCAGCTTCCAAGAAAGATGAAAATATTGTAGTGGTGAATATTGTTTAAACGCAGGCCTTCTATCTATGTTACTGGACAGCGGACGTCACCCTTACGCCACATAAATTGTTGTGAAAGTCGAACGTCATTCAAAAATACTTGTGGAAAATGTTTTCGCCGTCGCGCCCTTGTCGTCGTCGTTCGTTGGCCGTGTGTGTACTGCTAATGTACCTCATGGAATGAATCGTGGATCGAAGAGGAATCTCATCAAAGAAGAGAGCATGGAAATGTATGACGTAGCTCTTCTTTTGTACCACACGATTTACCTGAAAGTTCAATGTAGAACTTCAGGCGATATTCAACCGCGATGACTTGAATTTCCGTCGCAAAGTATGCAATAGCACTGTGTTCCAGTGATGGTAAACTAAAAAAAGGATTGCAGCCTTTTGACCGCACCGTTGGTAATTTTTTAAAATGTTCATCGAATCTTTGTAAATGGATTTACCTAGTACTATCAAGAATGGTTTTCAAGCAGAAAGCAGAGAACACACATTACAAACTAATGTAAAAAACTGTCAAAAAACTGTCAAACCAAGCAGAAAACCATTCTTGATATTACCTGGTAAATCCATATACACAGCATCGAATCATTGCATTGGTTGAAATTTGGAATTATTAGATTTGTTCGATGAGCGCTCTGGGTTGCTCTGTGGCCCTCTGATTTCACACTGACACTGAGCTATTCGATGTCGGTTTTTTCTGTCCGGTGCATTTCCTCCGTGTTCGATGTGTATTCAGTGCTCGAATCGGGAGCGCACTGAACCAACCCAAGTTTTTTTCGGTACGAGAAGAGCTATTCGAAACAGCTGTTTCTATACAATAAAGAGAAAAAACAGAAATTTGTTTAGGACAATTACAAGCACCGAAGAGCAGCAGGGCTGGTTACATCGAACGACCCTAACGCAATCCTTCATTAAACATTCAAGCTATGTACATTATCGTGTTCAATTACTCTAAACAAAAGAGCTGATGTGCGAACTTGAAATAAGATCTTGGTTTATTTTGTTACTGTTTCCGTATCAACTACCAAACAACTGAATTGCAACCTGAAGGATCAATTGATGCCCTCAGGTTAGGTTAGGTTAGAGTGGCTATCTAGATGTTGTTGACTTACTTAGACCTCAAGGGTCCATTGTGATACCACTAAAGAATTTTACATGGGAGAGTTATGAACTTATGAGAGGCATCGAGTTCACGAGTTCGAGTTGCGAGTTCACTGGTAATATCGAAGAAGGAATTACCGAGATAGTTATTCCTTCTATTGGAGAGTGCCGGACATGTACATAGCAGCTCCGACAGAAGTAGAAGTCATTAGTGTAGACCTCCAGCCTCATAGCATATCTACCTATGAGGCAGTGTCCTGTTATGCCTCCAATTGTGGAGCTTATACTTTGTCTGCTCACGGATATCAAGCCTTTGACCGCTTCAAGTCTATGCTTGGCTTGTTTGATAACTATGGCAGGTGGTACCTTCTAGCATTTGTTAATTCTAGAGCATATTGTTTGAGAAGATTTTTGCATGTAGCAAGTGGTGGTGGAATGTCTCTGTGACCTGGCACCAAAATGAAGTGAATGTTAAACTGTTCTGTCATCTCATTCAGAGATTATCGACAGTCGTAGACTATAAGTGAGTTTGTGGTTACTTCTGCCTGGAACACAGTACATTGATTGGGAAGTCTATATGATAGACTGAGAGTAGATACCAATTCCAATGTCGTAGTCGGTTCATAGACCAAAGTATATCGTATTTTCTTCCAGAGGTCCTCCTTCTTCCCAAAAGGATCTTGAAGAATTTTCCAAAAAATGATGCACTTATAGTTTTTATTATTTTGAGGGGTACAGGTAGTCCAACTTTTGTCGATACCCCAAGTTTTTTAAACACGAAAATGATTTCAGAAAGTGACCTATCATTTTTTCTCCAAATTCATATTTTCAATTTTTATTTTACCTAAGATCTTAACGGAAAAGTGCATTTGTTCAGAGTGAATCTACGATAGAAATAGGAAAGAACAGCAGAAACACCTACCGAAAAATAAAAACCATTTCATCAAATTCATGAAACTGAAATCAAAACTGTATTAAGCTTGTGTACAGAACACCAATTGGGCATTTCGTGATTGAAAGAATGTTCCCCAAATTCGGATGTAAAGAATAACCGTTACATGCTAACAACTCACAAAATTAGGTACACTGTGGCGTATGCGAACTTAAAAAAAATAATAACTTTTCCAAATATTGATTAACAACTGTTGTTGTTGAGGTTCTCTTTTCAAAAAAGGTGACATTTTATTAAATACAAACAGGAATATTATATTCTATTGGCTTTCCTATAAAATGTTCATCTAGACCCCTTTCGAAAATTCACCCTCCACTATTGCATACCGCCATCTATAGAAGCCATCAGGGCAGTGCCTGTTCCCATAATTTAAAAGGAAACATCAACTTTATTGACTTCCTACCAAAACAAAACTCGCATCGAATCACAGATGTTTGTCTCGGATTGTTAATTTGTCTATCTGATTTTTTGCAATTTTGTTAGCCTCTTTGACTCCACAAACCGCACTGAACTGTTTGTTAATATAATTAAATCCGTTCCGCATTCATAACCAACTAATTAATATTTCAACCACAAAAATAGTACCTACCTATCTATCTTGAGTGTTTAATCTGGCGCAACAGTCTGTCTTCATGCTCTCATTCACTTTCTGTCAAAAAAAAAAACAAAACAAATCCACACCACTTTAACGACTTATCAGTAAGTAATTTCTTGCAAAATCGACAGAAAGCAATTGCATTAAGTAATAACTGCAATAAAGTATTTCAGTTTTCCATATCTCCCATTGACATCTCCATCAACAGCAACATTTTGTTTGCAAAACAAAACATGAAGCAAACCAAAGCACCGCAAAAGTTACGCGAGTAAGTGTCAAACAACCTGTCACTTACCTACCGCTATATCTCGCCATCGCCATGCCATGCCTATTGTCAAAGACACATTTGATGTGATGCAAACAGAATAATTTATCAACGCGTGCCATAAAAACTTCTTTCAATCATCTTCTTCGCTAATTTAAATCGGTCTTGAGACCAAAGACCGACCATCAACGCTTGTTTCGTTTGATTTTCCTCGTCTTCGCTTGTTTATTGTTTTTTTACCAGTTTTCTGTTGTTATTTCTATTTTCTTTCCATCAAATTGTGACGCAACTTGCGATACGACTAACAAACAACAGCGGCTTAAAAGTTGCATAATCGAAAATGAGAATAATCGCCTTGCTACAGCTGGACCAGAGCTGGTATATCGTCACAATTAATTGCAGCTCAAGAGTGTTTGCTGATTCGCGTTGCCCCATGGTGTTGATTTAACTTCCTCTATAGTGGGGCAATCATAAAATTTAGCGATTTCTCTGTGTTTCTTGGGCAAAAGAGGAAAAAACCAAAGACTTTGGAAGTGAGTAACTAGTTTTTGGAACTAGTGTTCGAGATGCTTCCTGCAATTGGACCTGTTTTTGGTTACGGAACACAATTATTGTATGGAGCTTCATTCGAAATTGGAAATTGCATAACAGTAATTGATCATGTGAGAATTGTTTGCTTGAGGATCTCTTTTGCGAGGATTTTAAAATTAAGTGTCGAAATTTCGAAGTCGAAAATTCATTGAAAAATATGTAGAGCATACTTTTCGAATTAATCAGTTCTTCCAACTTTCTGGCTGATTATCGAACACTGAAGAACTTCGTTTGAAAGCCTTGTGTGGCTACAGACTTATTTTCTGATTTTGCAACGAGGGAAAAACTTT
Source organism: Sphaerophoria taeniata (assembly GCA_943590905.1). Taxonomy (NCBI): domain Eukaryota; kingdom Metazoa; phylum Arthropoda; class Insecta; order Diptera; family Syrphidae; genus Sphaerophoria; species Sphaerophoria taeniata. The sequence continues at coordinate 15,195,608 of OX016540.1, read as the reverse complement.
GACTTTTCTAAATATTAACAGTTTCGATTTTTCGAACTTGAATAGAACTTGGAAATTAGCACAAAAAAAGTTATTAAGCTTCAAAGTTAAAAGCAGACCTTTTAGGAACTTTGTATGTGAAGCCGAAAATAACCGAATAAATGGATGTTCGAATTTTCGAAATTCAAGTTTTTATGGAAGTTTAACAAAAATTCAACTCGTTTTTGAGTTTAAATGATAAAATGTATTTATTTTTGTATAGAAATACTTTTTCGAAATTCAAACAATCTTCGAAAAGGGTAATTTCCTAAGGTTTTTGATATCACAGAAGTTAAACTGAAAAATTTGGTGTTCGAAAATGTAGTATACCTACCTGGTTTAAGATTTTGGCTGTTAAACATTTTCAAAAATAAAAATTCCTTTTTAATTTAATATATAATATTTTTTATTCTATAAAAAAATAAAATAATTTTCGTTTTTTTCCGTTTTTTTCATCATTTATCATCTCGTTAAATATATAAAATATTTTTTAAAGTATAACACATTTGGTTTATAATACAGATCATGGTATTTTGTTCTATAAACAAAACAAAAAATTGAATTCAAATCGTCCTATATTTTATAAAACAAAAAAACCACATATAAGTCAGCTCAACGTCGAATGGGAGTGTTCTCGTTCTTTTTTTAAAACTACTACTGCGCACAGAAAGTGTCCCACTTCCGGGACAGAATTTCATCATTCTTAATCGAATTGGTTTCAAATTTTTTGGGGGGGTCTAGGTCTTTTCATTATTTTTTAGTGATAGTAGGAGGAATGTGAGTGGTATGAAGGGCTAATTGGAGAAAAAAAAAATTGGGAGAAACAAAAAATAGAATGTTCAGCATTTTTTTTTCGAGACGCCCCTCGTCCTTAATTTTTTTTTTCTGGGATTTTTGGTAAACTCACTATTCATGGTGTCCATGGTAGGAATGGTGTTCTTCTTTTTTGAAGATTGGCACTTCAACAGGGTACTTCTCGGCAATTGGGATTTCCTTGTGAATTGGAACCTTAACTTCAGAATAGACGGGATATGGTTTATCGATTGGAACTTTGACTTCATAGGGAACTGGCTTTTCAACAGTGTAGGGAACCTTCTTCTCAACTTCATAAGGCTGTGGTACTGGCACTTTCACATGAACTGGATATGGTTTCTCAACGTAGACCTTGTATGGCTTGTCAACGGGCACTTTAACTTCATAGGGTACCTTCTTTTCAACAACCACTGGATAGGGTTTCTCAACTTCGACTGGGTATGGTTTTGGCACCTCAACGGGGTATGGCTTTTCAACTGGAACCTTAACTTCATAGGGTACCTTCTTGATGACTTCATATGGTTTTGGTACTGGAACCTCAACTTTAACTTCGTATGGGATTTTCTTGATCACTTCGTAGGGTTGAGGAACTGGTACTTTGACTTCGTATGGGATCTTCTTGATCACTTCGTACGGTTGGGGTACATGTACTTTGACTTCGTATGGTTTGTCCACGGGGTATTTGACTTCGTAGGGCACCTTCTTTTCGACAACGTAGGGTTTGGGCACATGTACGGGTACCTTGACGTATTCCTTAACATGTACGGGCACCTTTTTCTCTACGAAGTAGGGTTGTGGAACATGTACTTTGACCTCATAGGGTACTTTCTTTTCAACAGTGTAAGGAACATGTTTGGTCACAGTGTATGGAACTGGCACCTTCTTCTCAATTGTGATGGTCTTGATGTGTTCGTGATGGTGATGATGCTCATGGCCACCACCATAATGACCGCCATAGTCTCCAAGGTACAGGCCACGTTTTTCCACGTTCTTGTTGTCCTCACTGGGAGTTGCTTCAGCTGTTGATGCTGCTGCTTTTGTGTCAGATTCTGGGGCAGCTGCTGCTGTCTTATCTGCTGTTTCGCCGCCGCTAGCCAATGCCACGCACAGAGCGAGACAAGGTATAATGAACTGTAAAGAGACAAAAGAAGACATTCTTCAAGAATTTGCAAACAACAACAAACTATTGTTTCAAGTAAACACGGAAAGAAAGTCAAAGCGGTATCCTTTCTAATATGTGTTGCAAAACTCTTTGCACAATGTCTATTATGGTAATCCAATTCATCATTTCACTTTCACGATAAATGGCGCAAGGCGTTTGCAATTTCACTTTCAATGTGCATTGCACTTTTGCTACACTTTATGAGTGCGAATTTCTTCATGCAAGCAAAATTTGTAATTTGAACACTTTGTAGCTGGTTTTTCCGTCATTTTGAAACACTTGTTGTTATTAATATTAAAAGTCCACACTTTTTTGGCAAGAAACCAGAAAGGAGCAATTGAGAAAAATGTTATTACCATTCTCATGTTGAGCTTTTGTTTTGCACTCAAAGTGGCGGTGGTTAGATTAAAATAAAGGAAACTGTGTCTATACCAAAACGAGATCCAAGTTGTTACTGATTCAATTTCCAAGACTTGGCTGCTATATATACAGATGGCTATTTTCCCATTCTCCTACCATATCGCCATGCATGATATGGCTTGGATCAGCTGGCGTATTTGAAGCCATCATGTGGAAATGTGTTACCATTGCGCTGGCTGTGCTGCCGGTCGATCGGTCGCTCGGGTCGGGTGGTTATAGTGGTGATGGTAGACGACCGACGACGATGATGATGGCTCTATGGTGGGAAAGAAGTAACGCGTACTTATGTTCAATAGATTGGACTACCAAGACGGAGAAGCTGAAGAAGTTAATCATTGCCAATTGATGGATGCCCATTTAGGTTTTTTGTTTCTTCTAGGTTTATGGTTCTGATTCAAAGAGGTAAACCTTTTTTGACACAAACATAATTGGCCCAAGGTACTTTAAGGGTTCTCTATCTGTGATTCAATCAAAATTCAAATGTGATCGAATGAATTTTTTCAAACACATCAAACGTACTTTATCTTGAAGATATTATTACTTTTTTATGCGGTTGTGTAACTTTGTTTTCTCAAACAATAATGATAATAATAATTGAGCTCGGAACATAACAGAAAAATTCAATTCGTGTAGCAAATGGTCAAGGTCGTCGACGCGCCGCGCCGCCAGTTTTGATGTTTGAAATAAATGCATCCCAACCGGACACAGACTTTATCTTAACCCATGCAGAGATTTGTTTGAATTCGACCTTGACTATAAATATGAACTGAACAGAGCATTTGCTCTGTTTTAACACCGTTCCGAGTGATCATTTGTTTTGGAGTTATTTTGAAATTGAATAATTGGTGCATTTTGGGATTTGGGTTAGTTTAAGTTTTTTTTTCTAATGGGCTTAATTAAGGTTGAGTGATTTTTGTAAGACAAAAGCTCCTGTAATTTTGTAGTAATTTGGATTTTACAAAACTATTTGTAACAATTAAATACTTTAGTTGGAGTGGAAATTATAGAAAATTGGAAGATGTAATTTTTGGCCATTAGAAGAGGTATTGCAGTTGGGTTGTTGTTTGTGTTGTAACATAGATTCAAAAATACGTTAATCGATTCTGCGTATTTGTTGGAAAGATTGATATCTTGGGTGTTGAATAAGGAACTATCAAGCACTAAATTTTACGTATTAAAATGTATTTAACAAAGGTCTTTTACCGCTTTTTCGTGTTGGACAGTTTCTGTTTTCTAACCACTCTGCATAAGTTTAGCAGAATAGGACAGACGGTATTGGCTAAAACACAAATACGCTATAGGAATTCAATGCATGCTATATCAACGGAGCTTCGACTTCACGTTTCGTACGTAATGTTACGTAATGTGACATCAAACGGAAGCTCTAGTTCAAATATGTATGTTGAACATAAGCTTTGTCTGACAGCTCAACGCTGATTTCTTTTAGGATGGAGATGGATGATGAAGGGATAAATGTCATTCAAAAAAAACTAGAATCGGGTGCATCATAACGCAGACGAAAACGATAAGCTGGAGTGTGTTTTTGATTCAGCTATTAGGCGTTTTTCTGTTTTGAATCTAAACATAGCATGAACTGTCAAACTCAAAATAGTGTGAAATCTTCAAAATAATGAAAATGGCGAAAGAAGCAAGTTTCTATGGCAGAGAATATTAATTTTGTGACAAAAAATAGCTTATGTCACAGTTTTAGTATTTATACTCCTACGAAACGGCTTGACCGATTTTGATGAAATTTCATATGTATATTTAGTATAGGTATGATAATAGGTTTATAACTAACTAGCAGTTGCCTGCGACTTCGTCTGCCTGTCCCTCCTCCATCGGCCAGATGTGTGTCTTGAGTTGCGCATCATGCAGCATGCACCAGTCGTAATTTCGTTTTGAAGTTATTTTCAAATTATATAACAGTCGACTCTTCCTAACTCGAAATTTTTTTTAACTCGATGCCTACTCAGTGGCGTAGCTACCGCTGTATCAGCTGTATCCATGTAACAGGGCCCCCGAGATATAGGGGCCCCCAAAGATACAGAGCACAAGACGTGTGTAAAAAATTCACTTAAATATTTAATAAAGTTTTATTACAAAAAAATGTTCCGATGATCATTTTTTACATGCGTCAAATATTTTTTTTTCCTGTGTATCTTTTTCTTTTTTTCATGTCCTACCAACTAACAATACTACAACTTCAACCTGCAAACACTTTTTTATCCGAGCTTTCAAATTATATCGTCCTGCCTGACACAGCCACCAACTCCAACATCACACAAAAATACAAAACCAGGGACCAGCTGTAGATTCAAAAATACTAAGATACTTGCATGAACTAACACCTGAAAAATTCAATACTCCATTCCGAACCCTGTATGTATCTGCAACCAAAAAAAGTCCCGTTAATTGTCTGAGTGAAAACCTTACCATAAATCAATTTGACCACAACAAAAAAAGACGAACGAGCCTTGTATAAAAATGTTATAAACATTTTAGAGACCTACGACTTTATTGTGTTGATGTCATTTTTTTCTTCGCTGTTTGATATTATAAGTCCAGTTTCCAAAACCCTTCAAGATTAGGAAAATGACTTACAAAAAGCAAGTATTTTGCTTCAAAATCTTTTAAACGGTTTAGAAAAAGAAAGAAATCAAAAGAAATTCACTGATTTACTTAAAAAGTCCAAGGATTAAGCCAACGATTGGGGAGTGACGCCTGTCTTCAAAAATAAAAGGAGGAAAATAACGAAGCGCTTTTTTGATTAGTTGGCAGAGGATCATAGAATTTCTGATCTGGGAATTTACTTTAAAGTTAATATTTACTATTCCTGCTTGGACATTTTGATTGGACAAACTCAGCAAAGATTTCAAAGCCTTTACAGTCTTTGTAGTATGTTTGAAGTGTTGGAACCGTATAAGCCTTTTATCGTTCTCAAATGATGAGATAAATCAAGGATCAAAAAAGCTAGTGGGAAAGTACAAAAAAGACATATCTGGTGATTTCTGCAATCAACTAATTGCTCTTAAAACATGCCTTAAATCCGAAATCCTCAAAATTCATTCCATAAAAGAACTTGCTAAATTATTAGTCATCGCATTTAATAGTCTTGCTTCTTGTTTTTCTGAAGTAATAACAGCATGCTTTCTCTTTTTGACTCTTCCGGTAACCACAGCAACAAAAAAAAATTATCTCAAACGTCAATGGGACAGAAGAGGTTGTCAGATTTATCACTTTCATCATTGACATTGACATTGACATTGACATTTCACAGTACTTCGCACATGAATGTAACGAACTACATACACATAGCAGCACTGGCGACTGAGACCATCGTCTGGGACAGAACAAGACATTAATACAACAGAGGGAGACAGATAGACACATAGAAAGAAAACACACGTGGCTCAGAGGAGGAGACATAGATATTTATTGTTTCATATTATCGCACAGGTGGCCACAGATAAGCTGGCGATTTTCGTAGAAAAGAATGCTGCCGAAGCTGGGGCTTGAACCCGTAGTGTTCATCAATAGAAGTAAATAATCTTGAAAAACTGAAATCTTCTTCAAGTATGGAAGATTTAATAAATAAATTAATAGAAAAAAAGGCAAGGAAAGTAGTATCTACTTTGAGAAGAAGTGCAAATGTTAATTTTTTTTTTCAAGCTTTATAAAACATTGTATCTATATCTATGTAGTATGCATTTATTTTAAAGTTCCTATGTCATTTTACATTGAATTAAATTAGTAAGAGGTGGGGGGCCCCCAAAAAAAATTGGATACAGGGCCCCCAAAGGTCTAGCTACGCCACTGTGCCTACTACACGTTTTAGCAACGCTTTTCACTCATGATTTGCTCTTATTATTTGCAACGTAACGTTGTATAGCTTAAATTGATATATTTCATTATAATATATTCAACACAAAAAAAAATTCAATTTGATTTAGCAGTTCTTGAGAACAGCGCGTTCAAACAACAATAGAAACCTTCAAAAATTAATATTTTTTGCCATTTTTTTAAACATTTTTCTCTAATGCTTCGCCCCTATTGGTCGCAGCGTAATATTATATAGCTCCAAGCCTTCCTTAATAAATGGAGCATTCAACACAAAAAGAATTGTTCAATTTGACTAAGCACATCCTGAGATAAGCGCGTTAAAAAGCAGGAAAATGAATATTTTTGCCGTTTTTTCAACACTTTCCATATATTCTTCGCTCTTATTGGTTGCAGCCTATTATTAAGTAGCCTAAAGCCTTCCTTGATTGATGGACTATCCAACACAAAAAGAATTTTACAATTCGAACCAGTAGTTTCTGAGATTACCGTGTTCAAACGAACAAACTCTTCAGCTTTATACATATATTAGTATAGAGTATAGATTTTTACACCCCTAAGTGTTAAGAGTGATTCACTCCAAACATTTTTTTTTTTTGTTCTTTGGACACATTTTTTTTTTTTTTTGTATGGTGTGGAATTGAAAAATACATATAGTCCTAAATGCCAATGTGGCGCTTTTGTACCACTCACTGTAGTGTTTGGCATCAAATTTTGAAAAATGTTTGGGTAGTGGTGTAGATAGGTTTTAAGTATTTTGTGCAAAATCGTAGCGGGTAGCGGTGTAGTGGCTAGCTGGTAGAGGGGTGACGGGTAGTGGGTAGAGAAATTCAGGTAGCGGGATAACAGGTTAGAGAGTAGTGTGTAAAAGTTAGATGGGAGTGGGTATTGGTGTAGCGGCTAGCGAGTTAATGGGATAGCTGGGTAACATAGTAGCGGGGTAGCGGGTTGCGTGGTTGAGGGTAGCGGAACACAAAAGCTTAAGTCGTTTATTTATCAATTGGGGCAATACGAAGACTGCCGGGTCAGCTAGTACATATATAAAAATGGAACGCTAAATGTGTTGCTTAGCGCAAAACTCGAGACCCGTTGGACAGTTTTTCGCCAAATTTGACGGAATGTTTGGGAAGTAGTGGATGGTTTTTAGGAAGTTTGTACAGAAGCGGCCAAGCCGTTCATATAAGATATGGATAAAAATGTGAACACTACCCCATTTGACCATGTGATGATCTCAAACAAAGTTGCTGTGCATGAGCTTGCGAAGATTTCTGATTCGGAACGACATAACTAGCTGACCCAACAAACGTTGCAAATCCGTTGAGGACTCACTACTTTTATACCAGTGGAGTGTTTGGCTCCAAATTTTGAAATAGTGGTGTAGATGAGAGTTCATGAGATATGGCCGGAGAAGGGGATAGTGGAATATCGGGGGAGTGGGTAGCGAGTAGTGGGTAGTGGGTAGCGGGAAGCGATTACCGGGGTAGTGGGTATCGTGTAGAAGTACTGGGCAGTGGGTAGCGGGATAGTAGGTAACTGTGTAGCGGCTACACGGTAGCGGGTAGTCTAAAAGTGGGATGCAAAAGTGTAGCTCCTTTTTTCTGCTTCTGAGATATTGCATGTAAGTATTTGGCCGGTATAACTCGTTTCAAATTTGTTTGTTAATTTTAATCAGTTGAATAGCTTATCTATTATACCCTGATAATCTTGCAGATCAAATCAAAATATTCCCTTTGGTCGGACTGCCTAGAATGCGTTGTAATCTGTAATGCGATTAGGCTTCTTAAATAGTTATTTTTCAATTAGAAAGTCTTCACTCGAAAAATTTTCCAGTCATGACACAGTTAAAAAACACATAAAAAACAAGTAAAAAGTGTTTAAACTGAGAACGAAGTGTTGGTTAAATCAGTGAAGATCTCAATCCCCATTCTATTGTTTTCCGGCCCACATAGGAAAAGGTTAGAAGAATTGTGTACATACACTTATCATATGAGGCAGTAAGAAATGGCGTCAGATAAGGCACCACCCTGGCAAAAAGTGGTACTTTGCCTAGATTTCAGGTTCGGCAAGAAAACATTAAGCAAACGACGTCGACAAAATTTAACTTACTCGCGGAGAAAGATAAATGTAAATTAAGCTTATTTCTGTAGGAAAATCGTAGGAGCCGCTTTTGTGAACATACCAATCACACCAATCCCTTAGATATTTTTTTTGACTTGAGCGGTCATTTACTTGAGAATAGTAATCCCCATGATTGCTCATATACATTTGACTTCCGAAAAGCTTTCAAATCGCTTACAAATTTCCGGTATCCAAGAATTATCGTTCAACAATGATATTGACGCAATTATTGCAAATTTCTATTCTTTACTTATGAGTTGCATTGAAGAGGCAGTTCCTAAAAAGAAAACAACCCACTCTAACACTTTTAGTCATCCTTGGTATACTAAAGAGCTCAAAACACTTCGTAATAAGAGAAATAAGGCTTGGAAAAAATACTTCAAATCCATGAGCTTAAAAAACCAAGTAGTTTATATTTCATTTTTTGAAGAATTTAAGAAACTGTCTTATGAACTTTATAGTGAGTATTTACTTACTATGGGAAACTCTCTGGCGTCTGACCCGAAAAGTTTTTGGAAATACATTAATTCTAAGAGGAAATGTGATGTTTATCCAATGAACTTTACTAGCAATAATGTAGCCCTCAACTTAACTTCTGAAATATGTGAAGAATTCGCAAATAATTTCAGCAAATCTTTCATCGATTCCCCGGCTGTTGTGGATAAAGATTTGTTTCAATATTTACGTGGCTGTCCACAAGTATTGTTTAATAACATCTCAGTAGAGACTGACGACATTATTACAATTCTTTCTAACCTAAAAGAAGATTTTTCGAGTGCTCCAGATGGTATTCCACCTATTGTTTTAAAAAATTGTAAGTCTGTGTTAGCACCTTCCCTCCGTAATATTTTCGAACTGTCTTTGAAATTAGGAAAATTTCCATCTATTTGGAAAAGCGCTATAAGGCCAATATCGCCAATTATAGACCAATATCAAAGCTTTCCTGCATCCCTAAGGTGTTTGAACAAGTTATATGTGACAATTTGGCATTTCATTGCAGGAACATCATCTGTCACCAACAGCATGGTTTCATGCAGAAACGTTCCACTGTCACAAATCTTCTTGTTTTTATCAATCAATGTGTTCGCACTTTGGAATGTGGTCAGGAAATCGATTGTGTCTATACAGATTTTTCCAAAGCTTTCGACCAACGCTATTATAAAATTCAAACTTAATGCATATGGCTTGCCCCCATTTTTCATTGCTTGGATTTCCTCATATCTTGAGAATAGGTATTATCAAGTAAAATTTAGGCATTTTATCTCTAAGTCATTTATTGCTAATTCGGGAGTTCCTCAGGGTAGCCATCTAGGGCCTCTACTTTTTAATTTAGCTATAAACGATGCTCCGTTATGTGTACGTAGTAGCACAATTCTCATCTTCGCAGATGATATGAAGATTTACAAAAACATCTCTTCTAGTAATGATCATATTCTGCTACAAGATGACATTAATAGTTTTGCATTGTGGTGTGAGAAAAATAGTTTAAATCTAAATCCAATGAAATGTCAAACAATGACCATTTCAAGGAAGCGTGCACCGTCTTCATATGACTACGCTATCTCACAGCACATTCTAACCCGTGTAACTTCCGTTAGAGATCTTGGAGTTTTTTTTACTCCTAACCTAGATTTTTCTGTACACATTAACAACATTGTGAATAAAGCCAATTCAATGCTTGGATTTATAAAGCGTTGGTCAAAGGAGTTCCGCGATCCAAATATCACCCGTGCCCTATATAATTGTTATGTTCGTCCTCACTTAGAATACGCTTCCCAGGTTTGGTCACCTCATTACGATATTCATATTGAGAGGATAGAATCTGTCCAACGAAATTTTACCCGTTTTGCCCTCAAAGGTATCCTATGGATTGATCCCTTAAATGTCCCCTCTTATGAAAACCGTTTATTAACTCTCCAGATGGAAACATTGTCAAATAGACGAAAAAACAATGACATGATATTCTTCCATCAACTTATAACTGGTGTAACAGATGCACCGGAACTCCTTGGCGCTATATCTTTCAACCATCGAGGTGGCGGTTATAATCTTCGCAGGAAAGACATGGTACAAGAACCTAAACATCGTACCAACTATGGATTTAATGAGCCCTTGACACGAATGAGTAGGCTTTCAAACTGCAATTCAGACTTATTCGATTTAAATCTAAGCAAAAATAAAATAAAAAATTTACTCAAGACCAGTGTTCTACATTCTTAAATGTTTTTTGTTTAATATATGTTATTAGTTAAATATTTATGTATTAATCTTGTTTTGTTAACTGTCTTGTTTTTGTTCATCTACGTGAATGTAAAAAAAAAAAAGTAGTGTCTTCCACACGCTTATTTACTTTTAACTTTGATTTCTTAAATTTTTTACTTTAAAATTTTTGTTTAAAAATTTTGTACTTTTTTTCTTTTTTATTTTTTATTTTATTTATTTATTTTTCCTTTTTGACCCTGCTTGCATTAAGCAGTCCCAATCTCTTGTCCTCCTTAGGTTCGTGTCGCCATATCGCTTTTTTATTTTAGTAATTTTAAATAATTTCTAATTAAGTGCCGATACGTATAGCAACCGTAATTGCCGTCGTACTCGGTGAAAATGGACCCCAGCGCGTGCGGTATCTGGGGGGGAAAGAGGCGTGGGATTTAAAAAAAAAAATCACCTGCGATTACAGTTTCAAAAATTTTCAAAAAAGCGACATCTAACACGATTTTCATAAAACATGTTAAATCAAAAACTAGAGGTAGAAATTCCACTATTTAATTTCAACCATTTAAAATCGTATTCATAATTATACTAACTCAACACATTCTTATGTTTCTGAAAATGTTTTGATTACTTAATTTCATATACCCATCGTCAAAACCTGTGAGCAACATAATGTTCACCTATTAAGATGAGTGTAAGATATTGTTCATGCTTCTTGCCTCAAAGCGCCACAAGAAACGTTCAAATTAATGCAAATTATATGGCACCCTGGCTGCAAGTAATTTGTTAGTTACATGTTAATTTTCATTGATTGATTTAAACAAAAAATAAAAATTAACGTTTCTTCCAAATCATTCCATCATTAAAAAATAAACAAAATGAAGCATCCAGAGTCTAAACATTTGCATTTTGTTATATTTTTCTGTTTATGGTTTTACACAAAGATCAGGTATTGGATTTGCGGAAATAAGTATTTAGCTATTTCTTGAAGAAATGCAGAAGCCTCCACTTCAGATATTTCTGTGTGTCAAGATAATTTATTCATCGAAAATTTAAACAAGGAATTTCGGCCTCATTTGCAACGTAGATTGGTAGACTATCTCTTTTCGATATCTTCTTTTATGTTCAAAAACCGTTTTAGCATAACAATAATAGTGGTAAATCGTTCATTAATGTCACGTTTACTTTACATATTTTTTTAGTTTCTTTGTTTTATTTATGACTTTATTTTAATTTTACGAATTTTGTTATTGTTTTTCTGTGGAAATTAAGAAAAAAGATATTAACAATTAAATGAAGCTTTTTAATGATTTATTACAAATTTAAAGTGCATTTGAAGACAACAAAAGAAATTTGACCTAATGACCTTTAGACCGATCCGATGACAAGGCTGTATGGTTGTCTTTTATCACCTTACAAAGTGTCGATTGATGGGTCTTAACGATACGTTTTTGTTAAATTTTCTAATGAAGACATACGTTTCTTTTGTTAAGTTGAAACCGACCTTCTAATCTAGTTTCTTTGGAACTGCGGTGGCAACTACTACTTACTTTTATGACTCACAAACATTTATTTTAAGATTGACCCAGAAATTGTCACATAAAAACAATTTACCAGAGACGAATAAGACTTTTTTTTATTGTAACCTGATTCCTTGAAACCACAAAATCTAACGGCCGGCAATAAATGCGGTTTCTTTGATTCTATTAACAGCTAAATCATTTGAAACTCCATCAAATGTCAAAGTACAAGAATAATTCAAAGGGTGTTTCGTTCGATAGTATTGCAACAAGAATTTTCTCGTTATGTCCCAATTTTTTGTTACCTAAAACCTACAAAATTCACGCAGCTGTCAAAAATAATCCACAAGCTAATTTCTAGAAATCTCAAGTAACCCCCAAGACTAAATTTAATTTGGATTTCAAAGTCGATATTAATGACATAAAAGTTTGCAATAACTGTTAATACTAGCTGTCAACGAGTCAATTCATTTGTCATATCAACCTTGAAAATATAAAAACAAAACTGGTACAACAATCAATCGTTATGAATAATTTTATGAATATAACCGCTGTACAATAATAACTATGGTAATGTGCATGAAATAAACATGACATTTGACTTCACTTTTTGACAGCTTAAAGTTTCTTGCATAACGGCAACGTATACCTTACATAAAAGAAGACGACTGACATCTTATAAGAATTTATTTAGCAGTTGACTTAACAACGATGGCAAATGCTTCTCTAAGATATAAAGCATAAACTTTGTTGCATTCTTCACTGCTGAAATGCGATGCAACTCTTGTACTCGATTACATAACATAACAAAAAAAAAATATGGTGCACAGCACGGTGTGAACCAAAGTTTTGCTTCACATGCGATTTGGATTTCTAGTTTCGATTCCAATCAATTTAATTGCGATCAAGAACTGTCACATTGTCGTTAGTGTGACAGTTCAAACGAACACTGTTCGTTCACATTTGACGTTTGTTCATGCAGCAAGAAATAGATGACTCCATACCTAACAGTTGGTGGCGTTCGGTCGTCGGCAGCGCAGAAACGCTATAAATGCAATTCAAATGCAATAATTCAAATCGAAACCGATTTTGTTCGAATTTATATAAGGAATACCGCACTGCACTAATACCAAAGCAAGATTGCATCGTTTTATTTTGGTTTAATGCAAACTTACATAACTGTATATTATCATCGCGTTGTGGTATGCAGCTTGGAGTTGATGTGCTCTCTGGAACTCTGTGCCAACCGCATATGCGATTTTTCAACTTCAGCAACAAGCATTAGAAGGAAGCATATGTATTTGCGCGATATGCGGCTAACGTGTGAATTTATAATTTTTGTTTTGCTGCAAAATATGATAGCCCGAACGAAAAGCGAAATTAATCATCCACTGCGGTACATAACCACAATTTTGAGTGTTCATTGTACTGTTGTGCTTGTGTTAATGGAAAATGTATAAACATGCACACACACTTGTAAACACTGTAATTAGTCAAAATGTTTTGATTATTTTCTATTAGCTCTAGGTATTTGCTTGAGTTAATAACAATATTGAACGTGCAATCAAATCAAGTCCTAGAAACATCGAATTGTGACGAGAGAGACAGAGAGTGAAGCAGGAAGAGGATTCAACTTAAGTGAAATAATTGAATGAATCAATCGAATGGTTTTAATTTAAAGAGTTTTTTTTTAATTTATTTAACTTGCACACAATGCACTTCCAAAGTTCCGATTGTATAACTGACCCTTAAGGAAACGTGTTTCTATTGTATCATAAGAACAACCGCTGTATAAAAATGTAAACACTGCAAAGACCAACGAGTCGCAAGTGAAGTGAAACGTAGTTCGCTAGGATTCTAAGAATTGAAAACGACTTGACCAAATTCTCAATGGCTAAAACACAAACACGCTTCAGCTTCGTCTTCGTCTGCGTCACGATGAACCCGCGTCGAGTTTGCTTTGAATGACAGTTCGCTCTTCAACAACATTAACCCTCCAAAAACAAATTAATTTTGTTTGTGTAATTTTTTTTAGTAGCTGTTGAGCTCTCAGACAAAGCAAATGTTCAGCACATTTGAACTAGAGCTTCCGTATGGATTCACGTTACGTAACATTGCGTACGAAACGTTAGGTCGAAGCTTTATTGTAATAGCATGCATTGCATTCCTATGGCTGAACTCGTAAACGTCAGGCGAAGCCGAAGCTAAAGCGTGTTTGTGGTTCAGCCGTAATTGCTACGCAAAGGACTTAGATAAGAAAGGTGAAATATTTCTCAACAGGTAGCGCTGCAAATGCAGCGATGTTCGGTCTCATTGATGCAAAGGCCACTCATGGACACATGCAAGGGGTGTATGTCTCCCTTTAACGACACAGGACAGCATTAAGTTTTGAAGCATTAAACTCAACCCGAATTTGTACATTGTAAAATGCTGTTTAAGACAGAGTTTAATGAGCTTATCATATTTTTCCGTTGCAGTTCCACATCCGAAGAGGAATGATGTGAGTCTGGAAACGAATAAGTAAAAAGCTAAGGGTAGTATCGTAAGCGAAAAAATTGATTAATGGATTAGAAGTTACAGACAAGAGATCATTAACGAAAATGAGGAAGACGGTCGGAGACAAAACGGAGCCCTAGGGCACACCAGCATTTATCTTGTGGGTTTCAGACTTGAAAGCGTCCAATACAACTTGTATTGAACGGTTCGAAAGAGAGTTTCTAATCCAACGAAGGAGGGATTCGTCAATACCAAAAGCACGCATTTTCGATATAAGAGCAAGATGCCGCAGACTTTATCAAATGCCTTTGAAATATCAAGTCCAACAATAATTTGTTCCACTGCTCGGTGAGATCCATCAGATCACCAGTGGAGCTGCGAAAGCCGTACTGCCGATCATTAAGAAGCTTTCGGTCTTCGGGATATTTCTTGAGATGATAGCTCATCAGCGTTTTCATGACCTTAGAAAGAAGGGACGTAAGTGCAATCGGGCGATAATTGGAGGGAGAAGAAGATTAGATTTTCTTATAGAATTGGCTATACAAATGCTGTTTTCCAACTGCTCAGAAGAATAGGATAGATGGAAAAGCTTACGCAAGGGTTTTGCCAACGTGGAAGAACACCTCTTCAGAATAGTAGCGGGGATACCATCCGAAACAGCGGATTTATGTATGTTGAGATCTTGTTGGACTCTCTCCACAGCACGAGTGTGGAAGAAGATTTGTCCCATGGAATCATTGACGCGCTCAAGAACTGGAGAACTAGCTAGCCCGACAATCTTGGTTTTGTATGATTGGAACTAATCAATTTCACAAAATGTTGTCTCAAATAGATAAAATTTGTGTTTGCTCAAGATGATACGTCTTCAGTCAGAGGCGGCGTAAGGCGTGGGCGACGTGGGCCATCGCCCACAGCGTCGCGGTACAAGGGGCCTCAAAAATTTGTTTGCATTGCTTCAGTGAAAATTAAAAAAAAAAAATTAACTTTGTTGTAAAATATTTGCTTACGTTGCGGAACTGTCGCGGGGAATCCCTTGTTTTATTTGTTTACATTCTTTACTAGAAAACCAACCAATCAAATCAAAGTACGCAATGCAGTCGCTTGCAAAGATTAACTAAAACTAAATAATAAGATGGGAAACTGTTTTACGTCCCGAAATTTAATTTTTTTTTTCTTTTCGTGTAGTACCCGCGACTTGGCAATCGATTGTAGTGCCATCTTGAGTTTATATAAGTTTTTTTTTTTTTGGTTTTGAACTGGCACAAAAAATCGAAAAACCCATTCTTGATTCTACTATAGGTGATTTATATACAATGCTTAAAATGACATGACTCAAACGTCATTTTAAGCTAGTATCACACTAAAATTGTTCATTAGCGGACTATAATGTTTTGCGCCATTGAATTTAGGAGATATCAGGTAAGTTTCTGTCAGGGTTGCTTTGTTTGTTTTAACCTGGACAAAACGTAAAAATATTCGGCATCTTTAGTTGCATTCAATTCGCTTATTTAAGATATAAAGAGATATAATGTAGGTACAATACAAATACGAACAATTTTAAGGTAATTATAAAGCATGGCAAATATGCCGTCTGCCGTAGGGTTTATCCCTTATTATTATTATTATAAATAATAAAAATAAAAAATAAAAATATAAAACATAAAAACAGAGTTTGCTTCAACAGAATTGTGCCACTCTAAAGTTATTGTTGGGTATGGTTTGTTTCGCCTAAAATATCTCGTTTTTGATTATTTCGTCAAAGTCGCTTCGCCATTTACTTGTTTCGTATTTTTGTTGTTTTGTTTTTTATTTGTTTCGTTTTCGTTTATTTCGCCCAATATATACTTCGCTCCATCATATTGTCGTTTTTGATTTATTTTGTTTTTGTTCACTTCGTAGGTATTTATATTACTTTGCCTTTCTATTATTTGGTCTTAAGTTCACTTGGCCTTTTATTATTTCGTTTTTGTTCACTTCGATTTTAATTATTTCGCCAGCGTTTATTTCGTTCTTTTTTATTGTGGATATAAAGAGCCCAAAGGCGTTAAAATTCGCGCGAATTTTAACGCCCTTGGGCTCTTAACATCCACAATAAAAAAGAACGAAATAAACGATGTCGAAATAATTAAAAAAATTATGCACCATATATTTTGGAATTGATTGCTTACCTTTTGGCCAAATTTCTCTAAAAATTCTTATCAACACATATCACTAAGATTATAAAAATTAAACATTAAGGAATTTCTCAAAAATATATTTAGACTGACAAAACAACCTTGAATCAAATTAAACAAAAGGCGAAACAACCGTTATCGAGATAAACTAAAACCAAATAACTCAGTGCACTTGTAACGGAAATGCAAAACAACTAAAAAACAAAAGAAAAACATCCGAAGTTATAGTGGGGCGAAGTGATCGAAAAACTAAGTAAAAAAAAAAACAAAAAATAGTTTGGCGAATTAAACAAAAGTTGTAGTGTGAAAAACGAAGTGACTGGGGGCCAAGTAAAAAAAGCGAAACAATAGGCACCCGTTATTGTTATGTAGTAAATTGTGACTTTAAGTTTGATCAAAACAAGGATACATTAATTTCGGTTACATTGTTTAGCTATATTCAAATTTTTAAACATTTATACAAAAGTTTCAGGCATAGAAAAAACAAAAAGATAAAACAAATTAATCTGGACTTTTACTTTTGTCAAAACAAAAAAGGGCTTTTAGTTTAGCTAAAACGAAAATAATCTGCATTAAAATTGATAAACTATTCAAACAATCGTGGTAACTTTTTCTTCAAAACATGTTCACATAATCATCTCGATATTTTTTTTGCATGCGAAACATATCTTATAAATGACTGCCAGTCACGACCACCATGAAAAAAAACTTACGGAAAAATGGAGTTTTCGGATCTCCTGTAAAATTGAACAAACAGCTATAAAATTTAAAACATTCTCATTCTCACCAAGGTTGCACAGCGAGCAAGTAGGATTTAAATCTGATCTATGTGGTCTTTAATAATTCAAATGTAATTGCATTACATAAACAACTTCTTGTCTCACAATTCAAATCATAAATAATATGTAGATTTTTTGTAGTTTCAAAACTTACATAAATGAACCGAACAATTGTTCGGTGTTTTTATAATTCATTTTTCCTTAGAACGTGTCATAAGTGACCGAGAGATCGTTTCCAAAAACGAATACAATTCAGTTTTTCATCGTTTTTGCGAAAGCATCTCTGTGTTAATAATAGATACTAATCTTTTAAAAAAGTTAAAAAAAAAATGTTTAAAATATTTGATCTTCATGCCCAATGATGGATGATCGTCCGTTACGCGTCGCTAATAAATTAAATATACTTGTGAAATTTATAAAGTTTAAAAAATATATTAAATTAATATTTTAAAGTAAAATTTCAATATTTTTATTTTTCGTATTAATTTCCAACAATTTTTTCATTATGAAATTTCTGTTCCTTTAATAAAGATTTAAATAAATACTTTAAATATACACTTTAAGAAATACATACAAAGTGGAGATGACAATTTAGGTCTGTTCTTTTAGTCCCTAAACCTGCCGAAAACTCACAAATTCTCCCACTTTTCTGTCCTTTTACTCCCGATTTTTGTAATTTCTGTCACTTTTGAAGGAGAAAAATATTTCCCCTATCTCACGATCTTAGCCACAAGAATTTCTTGTGGCAGCTCTTATAAGTTCTGTGTAACCATAAGTACATTGAATTTTGTTGATGTTTGATATAATTTTGTGCATTTGGGAGATTTTTGCTGTAAAGTGTTCTTTAACTTTTTGGGAAAATCATAAAATTTCATCTCCACTCCTCGTTTTGATACAGTTTTTACAATAACCGCGGAAAAAGAAAAAGAACGGACCTTTTGTATTCATGAATAAAAACTTTGCAGTGTTAATTGTTTTTTTTTTTATAAAATCCGTCTTCCATCGCCATAGAACAGGGCCTCGCAAAATCTGTCTTGCCCACATAAAATTTGGTCTTGCACCGCCACTGTCTTCAGTCTGCAAATCGACATAAATTCATAAATTTCATGAAACGAAGTTCGAGGGGCAAGCTAGTTTAATCTAGTCTAATTAGTTGATTAAATCATATTTGCAACATTTGCTTACACCTCCATTTCATTAAAACAAGTAACTACAATTCGTAAAACTCTTTCTTTAACCAAGCAAATATCGGCGGTCGGCGGCCGGCGGCGCTTCGAAGCAAACATTTAAACCAGCGATAATCCTAATCTCTCGCTACCTACTCTGTCAAAAACCAAGTTGCTTGCACGCAATCAAATGACATCGTTAAAAATATTCATCGATAAGATCGATAACATGATAATTCGTAGGATTTTCTACTTGTCTTGTGTTGCAATCAGGTGTAGTGGCTCCTAATTAGTTAGCCTTATCCACGAAACTAATACAAAGTGTCTCGCTTTAACCACAAAGTAGTTCCTGATTCCTGAATTTCAGGTTATACTACGGAAGCTCGTAATTTAAGTTCAAAATGAAATTCAATGATGCATTGCATTCAATTGAAATTTACTTCCCCGAAAGAAAAGAAAAAAACCAAATTCTCACATTTGACTCTAATGGCAAGCTTACACTTTTTCACGTTTTTACATTTCGCTCATTCATGATGTCAAAGTCAATTGTGCTTAACAGATTTCAACCCGAGCGAGGAGCCAAACCGCAAAAGAAATTCACAGAAAATTTCAATATGTCTACCGTGTGTGCTTGTTGGCTGTTGCTATTGTCAACGAATGACTTACTGGGAGTCAAAGTGACGGAAGCTTAACAACAACAACAACACAAATGACCTAAAGTACAATGCCATCGAAGATGCCAAGTTGCTATAAATTGTATTTCCATTCAAATCCCAGCCCTTGTGCGATAGGTGGTTGTTTGACTTGTGCCAAGACTTCAAAGAGTGAATCACTAGAGTTTCCGTAGTGTGTCGAATGTCGAACATTCACTGTTGCACTGATGGAGAAAGTATTGCGCAAGGATTGAGTTGTTGTTGGGTGTTCTTACAAAAATTACAATTTTCATTTTTAATGAATACAACGAGTTGCATTGTTTTAAAGCATGAAGCACAATTGGCGTTGCCTGATTGTTATGGCTCATACAAAGGCTCATTTAAGCCACTTTTTTTCCAATAAAACAACAACATTGCTTTATTACCTTACCATACTTGCTACACAGCCGACACAACACACTTTTCGCAAGACTCACACTCTTTGCACTCAAAATGCAGTCCAAGAGCAGGCTTAAAGTCGTTTGGCTACAAGAAACCACAATTTCTTGTACCAGCTCACATGGAGGTACTCGTTCATCTTCATCCCAAAAGCTTGGACTTGTTCAATTTGTTTTAGCTCAGTAAACGAGTACAAGTATAAAAGTCTTGCCGGCTGGACTGGCTATGCATTTTGCAGCGTAGTAGAAGAAGTGGTCGTTTTGCGATCGGCCTCAGTCTTTTCAAACAACATACACACGGAACCGATAAAATCAAATTTCATAACAATAAAATGTTTGCTCCAAATAGATCTTAAGTTGTTGGTGTAGTTTTAATGGATGGGAAACCTTTGGTGCGAGCTTGGAATGACGTTTGGGACTTTTGTCTTTTTAAGCAGATCCAAATGATTTGTTGCAAGCAGAGCTGACACTTTTTAAGAAATATTTTTAAGAAAATTCTGTTAAAAAATTGTGTTTCGTATCAGTTGCGTAAGTCGACACGAAGTGTAATTTTTTGTGATCCAGCTTCAGGCCTCTAACAGCTCAAATTGCTGTTTTGCAACCGAAACAAATAGAGCTTACCCAATTTTTATAACTGCTCTATTTTGCTATTTAGACGCTATTAATTGAATGGTTGTAATTAAATTTTTACGATCGACGACGCAACATCGTTTAATAGACCTGCATCGTACAGCGGCTCACGTTGTTAAAAGTACGCGAGTTGTTGGTGCTCTCGATTGAAAGTGTCAGCATTGATTTATTCAACAAAATTGGACTTTCAGTCCAGCTTGATGCACATATGTCCAGTCCAGAAGCAGATGTGACAAAGTCAGTTCGTGATTCAGGAAAACCGAAACAAGAAATCCAAACATAAATAATTGAATACTTGATAGAGCCACTGACACGGTTGCTAGCAAGACAGGTATATCGCAAGACCAGTGTGTCTATGTAACACTTTTTTTTTGTTGAACCAAAGACGATGAAAAGTGAATGCAAGTCTGCAATTGTGCACTACTTCCTAACTGCACTACACCGAACCATCGCGTCCATAGCCTTAAACAAAAAATATGTCTATAAACGTGTATAGTTAAAGATTAGGCTTTGTTTGCTGTGGCTAGTTTGAGTGCAGAGTCTAGTTGATGGTCGATGTTTCAAATTGTTTCGAGGTTTTTAATTTCGCTTTTTTAGGTCTTATTATTCGAACGAGATATAGATTACATGGACACAGATGTGATAATCATGCTCGGTGCCAAAACGGTGGTTAGTAAAGAGAGGTATGTGATTATGAGATACTTCCGCAGCTCGCAGCGGGAATGTGATCGACCGAAAGCCTGACGAAATGCAGTTAATTTGTTTTACTTTCTGATTGAACTGTACGATGAAGTGGCAAGTGTGTTAATTGTTTAATTGGAATTAAAGCAATAAAATCAATATGTTGAGAAATTTACGATTTCGCCTTCTTTCCATTCCTAGCAATCTGATGTGATCTCCATTCGATCTTATATAAAATAGTAAAGTATGAAAAACGTTTGCAATTTTAACGTATTGCTTAGTGGAACCCTTCAAAATAAGCTTTTTCGAAGTTTGCTGAAAACCAAGTTCGGTCATCAGCTCTTTTGTTTGATAGCGAGTCTGTTCAAAATCACTTTTAAATTTCAAATTTATCTAACCACTATAGTAAAATCTTGGTGATTCTGGTTGGAGTTGTGATGTGCTTTTTGTTTCCCCGCCGAGGTTTCGCTCGTCGGTGCCAAGGTCTATTGAAGAAACTTCAATGATGGGTCTTTCGAACCTAAAGACAAATTCTTTATTAGAAACACTTGAGATCAAAGTAAATTCAATAGGTTTGACTTGGTTCTTCTTAAATTTAATGCGTCACTTCCGGTATGCGATCGGACCTAGATATAGCTTCCGCCTGTAGGGTGTCCGGCTTCCTTGCTGTCTTGGTAGGGCTTTCACTACTGGGCTTCCTGTTCCTCTTTCCGTTTGAGCGTCTGGCAATTATTACTCGACCGGTTTATTTCCGGGGGATCAGCAGGTATATTTAACACCCTGGTGGCACTACACGGCAGGCAATAGCTCTTGTTTATCAGCAGGTATATATAAGGCCCCTGGTGGCACTACACGGCAGGCAATAGCTCTGGTGGATCGGCAGGTATATTTAAGGCCCCTGGTGGCACTACACGGCACGCAATAGCTCTGGTGGATCAGCAGGTATATTTAAGGCCCCTGGTGGCACTACACGGCAGGCAATAGCTCTGGTGGTTCGGCAGGTATATTTAAGGCCCCTGGTGGCACGCAGCACGGCAGGCAATAGCTCTGGTGGATCAGCAGGTTTATTTACGGCCCCTGGTGGCACGCAGCACGGTAGGCAATAGCTCTGGTAGATCAGAAGGTTTATTTAAGGCCCCTGATGGCACTTCACGGCAGGCAATAGCTCTGGTGGATCAACAGGTTTATTTACGGCCCCTGGTGGCACGCAGCATGGCAGGCAATAACTCTGGTAGATCAGCAGGTTTATTTAAGGCCCCTGGTGGCACGCAGCACGGCAGGCAATAGCTCTGGTGGATCAGCAGGTTTATTTACGGCCCCTGGTGGCACGCAGCACGGCAGGCAATAGCTCTGGTAGATCAGAAGGTTTATTTAAGGCCCCTGATGGCACTTCACGTCAGGGAATAGCTCTGGTGGATCAGCAGGTTTATTTACGGCCCCTGGTGGCACGCAGCACGGCAGGCAATAGCTCTGGTCGATCGGCAGGTACATGAACGGCCCCTGATGGCACGGCGGACAAATCTCCTTCAATATTTAAAACCCCTCACCACTTGTGGGGGGAAGATTTAAAATTGAAATTGCGGTTGCGACACGGTCGGTAACGAGGACAGTTTCCTTCGATATTAAAACCCCTTACCACTGGTGGGGGGAAGCTTTAATAACGAAATTGCGGTCGACGGCGGGAATGACCAAAAACACTCAGTCCAAAACTCAAAGTTGAAATGACAACTAAAGGTAGTGATGAAAAGTTGTGGTAGTGGTGATTTTAGTACGAAAGTACTCATCCTCATATGAACTTTACTACTAAAACCAAGTGTGAATTGTACGAACATGAAAGTTAAACTTTCATGTGTTTCGGTGTAACTTGCTGCCATGCAATAAGAATGTTATCGATGATGAATGTAAACATGCCATGTGTTAATGAGTCACGCGAGATGCTTTGTTTATGCATTTCTTGGTATAAATTCAAGGCCAAATGAAATGTATGCAATATATGCACGAATTAGTTTTGCCTGCATATGGGATATTTGAAGCGAGCGTGAATTGTATGCACTCGAAAATGCAAAATTGACCGTGTACTTGGTATTTGTTGGTTGTTGGTTGTTGTTGTTGTTGTTACAGAGTTACGAAAAACCTTTAAAAAAGTGCTCAAAATGATTAGAAATAAGAAAATTGGCGTCATATTCAATTGCAACTATCATAAAGACTTGAAAACCCTAAATAAAATACTTTTATTTCTCAATTGTTTAATCTTCCTCAACCATCAAAAAGCAACCTGCATGAATATGGTATTATCAAGATCGACATTAATCAAACCCAAAAGAGATTTGCCAAAAAAAAAACTCATAATTCCCCAACAAACCCAACAATCAAGGTCAACAAACCAATCAAAATTATGTGAAACCTTGAAAACAAATATGGATGTCCAAAAGAAACAAAATAATGAGACAAACTAAAAATAACACACAAATAAGTCAATTAATTAGGTTCGATTAATCAACGCTTAAAAAGACGACAAACCAAGTCAAGTACAAATTGCGAACGCTCGTCACGTCACACGTCCAAGCTGGTAGCTGTCGAACTTAAAGGTTTCATCATGTTTTTTTTCGTATAAAATTGAGATGGCAATTTTGAAGCCCTCTAAACGTCACCGTCTCTATCAGACAGGTGCATTTTTGCTGCAGGCGAATAGAGTTGTCAGTGAATGACGTTTAAACTATTTACCATCTATGCGAATTACGAGATCAAACTCGAGTGAAAATGAAATTAGACCATCGTCATTCGTCGGTCGGTCGTTGTGATTGTAGGCGCTTGAATGAGCTGTGCACTCATTAATGCGTGGTCTGGAATGATTTTTGTGTTGGACTTCTTGTACCTCTAGTTATGGCAATTTTCGCCACATGTTATCGAGGAAATTGTACATTGTGCCTTGTGTCTTTTGTTATGGTTGGTTGTACATGAATTTAACCCGATTCTTTCTTATGAAGGGGACATGATAGGGGAAAGGATTAATTTTGCATTCAGTTGCATTGTTTGGTGCTGTTTGGCGATCGAAAGTGGTCGAGACGCTTGCACTTCGTTCCTACTCGCTTGTCATAGCTTGCTGGCCTATATGTATGTTACCTGTCGTTTGTTTGATCGAATACAAGGGGATTTGGAACAAAAATATCTTTTGCATGATGACGTTAATGCCTGGTCAAGTTGTGCGGTAAAATTACCAACGTGGAGTGCATTGTAAAGAAAGTGGATAGGAGAAATAATCATAGATTATTGGTTGGTAACTGGGAAATTGGCCAAAGCTGTATAAATAGACGCGATGGTAGCACAGATTCTTATCTTTAAAGCTTTGTCGATGGTTGCTTTGTGGCAGCAATTTAGAGTGGAGAATTTGAAACATGTTATTTTAATGTTAGTTAGATGTGCCATAAAATTTAGCTTGAGTTGTAAGATTTAATTTTATGGCTTTATCAGGCGCTTTGTAACGTAGAATAAAAGGTGTTTCACGGAAATGGTTATACAGGGTGATTCACGAGCGTTGTGCCAAAAAGCTAGAGCGCGTAGGTTGAGTTGAGACAAGAAAAAAATCGTATGGGAGGGGGGGTCTATTCGCCCCCGTTTAGCCGGGAGGGGCGATTTTCTGAAAAATTGACTTATTTTGTAAAAAAAAAATTATTAAAAATCAACGGCTTCGTTTACAACACCGTGATATACCTGTCTGAAAAGCCAAAAACTTCTTCTTTCACTTTGTTTTTAAATTAATTTGTTTTAACGAATAGTTAAAAAAAAAAAATTTCAAACTCAAAATTTTCAAAAAAAAAAGCAAAAAAAACATTTTTGAACTAATTTTTTTCAAAATTTTATGTATTTAAGTACTAATTTTGTTTTAAAAATTCAATGTGTTTGTTAATTTTTAGTCGAAAACAGAAAACCGGATGCAAAAATGTCTTTTCGTTTTTGAGAAATGAAGAAAATACCAAAACCAATTTTTTCTAAAAAAATCTTTGTTTTTATTTTTACCTATCTGGACTTTTAGTTTAATTTATTAGTTTAATTTATAAATTTAATTTTTTGTAATTGGAGTTTTATGAGGACTCAATAAAGTAGAAAAGTATTACATTATCCCTGGATTAACCATTTTGTTCATTGATAACGTCTGCCATTGACCTTTCACTTCTAGCTCTCAGTGCTCTCGTCGGCGGATTCTTGAAAACATGCTATGACTTGGGCGCCATCTATTGGGATATCTTTCAGCGTAGAGTCTTTCGGCTTCCCGATCTCGACAATAAGTTAAACCGTAGCAGAAGTTCCCGTCCGCTAACTCTTCTCGAGCGTATGAGTTTGTTATTGTTATGTGTTGATGAGTTAATATTTTAATTGTAAATGGTTGTTTAGTAAATATGCGATGCCTTTTATTTACCTTTAGGTTGTTAATTGTTTTTTAATTCAAGAAAAAATGCGGTTTAATTATCTTAAGCCCCTAGCAGGTAGAACTCTTCTCCGGCGAGTGGCCGCGGCCCCAGGTATAGTAAGAAAAAATTACAGGTCAGTTTTCAGACGTTATCAATGAACAAAATGGTTAATCCAGGGATAATGTAATACTTTTCTACTTTATTGAGTCCTAATAAAACTCCAATTACAAAATATTAAATTTATAAATTAAACTAAAAGTCCAGAAAGATTTTTTTAGAAAAAAGTGGTTTTGGTTTTTTCTTAATTTCTCAAAAACGAAAAGACATTTTTGCATCCGGTTTTCTGTTTTCGACTAAAAATTAACAAACACATTGAATTTTTAAAACAAAATTAGTACTTAAATACATAAAATTTTGAAAAAAATTAGTTCAAAAATGTTTTTTTTTGCTTTTTTTTTGAAAATTTTGAGTTTGAAAATTTATTTATTTTTTTAACTATTCGTTAAAACAAATTAATTTAAAAACAAAGTGAAAGAAGAAGTTTTTGGCTTTTCAGAAAGGTATAGCACGGTGTTGTAAACGAAGCCGTTGATTTTTAATAATTTTTTTTACAAAATAAGTCAATTTTTCAGAAAATCGCTCCTCCCGGCTAAACGGGGGCGAATAGACCCCCCCTCCCATACGATTTTTTTCTTGTCTCAACTCAACCTACGCGCTCTAGCTTTTTGGCACAACGCTCGTGAATCACCCTGTATAATGTGGATGTTGTTGGCTAACCAAATATATAATTGTGAGCTCTCAAGCCTATTTCCTGAATCGTTACTTAAGTCGTTAAGTCCTACTTGAATAATTAAAACAGTTTGCTGACATTTGTTTATCTTCAACCAATGATTAATGCAACTGAATTTCAATTGGAAAAATCATTGACAACAAACTTCAAGTAGTGAAGTTTAAATAAGGGAGCGGGGCGTTAAGGATGGAAAACCTGGTGCCGGATGTCCGCAACGAAAAAGAAGACGCTGAAAGAAAAGTCAAAAATGGCAGTTTGACAGCGAAGGAAGAAAGAAAGAAGACGGAAGAATGGATAGACTTGAGAATAGTGATGACACCCAGAATGTCATACAAGAAAGAAAGAAGAAAGGAAGAATGAAACCAGAGAGACGAAGATAGAACCACCGACACAACACCCGAAATCCACTGCGGAGGTCGCGGCATGCTTGTTCTGCTCAGCTCAGCTCGTCTGGAACATGGGGGGGGGGGGGATCTTGCCCCCGCAGCTGGATCACCTCTCACTTCAAAAACATAAAACATGCCTTAAAATGAACGATAACCACCACCATGAAGTCGTCACCACTCCTCGAGTGCTGCTGTTGGAGATGCAGCTTGGCCTCATGTTCCCTCCCCACCATGGAATCCGGTAGGCCGATAATTTTTCGGACTCCCCTTAAGTTATTCGTCACTGAATCGTCGTCACTGCTCCTCAAGTCATGTTGTTCTCGTCACTTCCCTTAGCTTACCTTATTCACCCCCTGAAAATTCGCCTCACTCGCCATCGAGTTATTTTGTTTACAATAAACTTTTAAACGCATTAAGTATGACAGCAAAAACTTATAAAGATGGTTGGATAAGTCGTATTTTTTCTTTCATGGTACTGCGGCATCTGACTGACTATTTTTACGGCTAAAAATCTTTACTCTGCTTGATCGGTAGAACATTCTTCCTGTTTTTGTCCGCGACTGTTATAAAGGAGACCTCTTCAGGTGCAGTAAATTTGTTGTGCAGCATCCCTCCACAGTCTTGGAATAAAATAAAGAGGTTTTTTTTATGACATTATCCTATTATAGTTGATATTGTTTGCTGTTCTGTTCATTTATTTTCCGTGTAAACGGTAGCTGTTAATTCTTCTGGTATGTCTCTCTCTGCCACAGGATTCTTCACTTTACATGTGGGCTTATTTTGACGGAGAGATTTAGCTCTAACAATGTAGGAAAAGGGAAATGCATTTTATAAATCGGCAGATGGCAGGGGCGTTCGTTACGTTTGAACACAGCTGCCTCTACAAAGTATAGCGAAACCGGCTAAAAGGCCGGCTCCACTGGGCATGAACGAAGCCCTGTTCATGAACATGTCTTGAAAAAATCCAATGGAGGCAGAAAAATCCATGTCCACACAGACATCTTGACGAAAAATCTTGTTTTTTTGAACATGACATCAGTGTTGTTAAAATCATGGGCATGAATTTTCACGTTTCATGTACGTGTAAGGTTTTCATTTGAATGTAGATGTAAAATGATTTTAAATGTGTAAATGTAAATCGCATATTTTCGTTTGTTCTGTTTCGTTTGTTGTGTGACGTTTAATTTTGTGCTTTCTGCCACCGCGTTTTAAGATAAAATGAGACGACATGACATAATTTGCCCAGTGAAAAAAAATGTTCTGTTTGTGGATTGGATTACGGTTATGATGTTGGGCAGCTGTATGCTCAGTAGAGACGCTGTGTAATGTTCCGCAACATAAGAACTAGGCCTTCCACCTAACAACATCTCACTGAGATCTCAGAGAAAATAGTGACATAATTTGTATATTCAATGACTAAAAAAATCAGAAGAGAAATTCTCTTCTTTACAGAATCAAAACTGGACAAAACCAGTTGAACGCATTCAGAATGCCTTAACTTGCAGATTGCCAATCAAAAATGCCATTAAACAACTTTTTTGACTTGACACTTCTTAATGATGATTGTTTCTATTAAGGCCTTGGTTAAATTTTGACACTGCGCATTGAAAATTAGACTAGCTACAGAGCAGGTTAAAATATGACAGTAGTGGCTAAAAATTCATCAATTTTTAACCATAATTCATCCAATTCGCACACGGCCTAAGGCCTAAGGCCGTGTGCGAATTGGTTCTAACCACTTTTTAACTGAATTCGCACACGGCCTAAAGATTATTTTAATTTAAATGGAATTTCAACCACATCCTTGTTTAAAGATATCAATATTTTCGACTTGCATTAGGATGTTAAAAAACCGCTGTATTAGGCGTTTTTCTTTTTTAGCACCGAGCGGGGCTCGAGCGAGTGTCGAGTCGAGCGCGACCTGAGCGCTCAAAACTATTTGAGAAACACAATTGAGCACTGAACTGTCATAATACAGTAAAACCAGAAAAAAAGTTCAAAATATTATTTACCATCACTGGAAGAGCAACCAGCCTTTGTATATGGATTTGCCTAGTACTATCAAGAATGGTTTTCAAGCAAGCAAGCAGAGAACACACATTACAAACGTATGTAAAAAGCTGTCAAAAAACTGTCAAACCAAGCAGAAAACCATTCTTGATATTACCTGGTAAATCCATATACAAAGCAACCAGCTTCGCCTGCCATTTCTTTTGTTTTGTTTGTTTGTTTTTTTTTCGTCCCTCAAAAACTCAACGCTCTTTATTCTGCTCTATCTGCTCGATCATTTTTGACCGAGCAAATCGAGTCAGCCCCGAGCGTGTTCGGTTCTAAAAAAGTAACACAGATCGAGCGCTCCGAGCGCCCCGAGCTAAAAAAAAAAATGCCGATCTTTTTTTGACAGTTCGATTCCCGCTCCGTGCTAAAAAAGAAAAACGCCTATTGTAAGAAATTGAATCACCCTATTTTTTTGTACCTCACTGTTGGTTAAACTGTATTCAAATGGCCAAATTTTTGACAGCTGTCGGCATTAAAAACCAACAAGCAAAAGCCAACCAAATCAAAAAGTGTTTTGTCATTTTCCTGAGCAAAATTGCAGCAATTTATATTTGAACAAAAAAAAAAACATCATATTCATTATAAATTAATGTAAGACAACTCCTTATGATCATTTACATCCTTTTCTTATATTAAAAATAAAAGTTCAACTAGCAGAGCCAGAGAAAACATTTTGCAAAATCATTCACACTAACCTCAATTTTTTTTTATATTCTATTCCTTTGTGTTCCTGTACAGAAAGATGTTTCTCACCCGGTCCGAATACGATAGAGGAGTGAACACCTTCTCGCCAGAAGGTCGCCTATTCCAGGTTGAATATGCAATCGAAGCAATTAAGTTGGGATCCACCGCAATCGGCATTTGTACACCAGAAGGTAAGAATAGATCAGTTTCGCCGAAATCGGTCAAAATAACTCGTTAATTTTGTTTGTAGGAGTTGTTCTGGCTGTGGAAAAACGCATCACCTCACCCTTGATGGAACCAGGAACAGTCGAAAAGATCTCCGAAGTCGACAAGCATATCGGATGCGCCACCTCCGGACTGATGGCCGATGCAAGAACTCTCATCGACAGAGCTCGCGTTGAATGCCAGAACCATTGGTTCGTATACAACGAACGTATGAGTATTGAGTCGTGTGCCCAGGCTGTGTCCACACTGGCCATTCAATTCGGTGACAGTGGCGACGGTGGCTCTGCCATGAGTCGTCCTTTTGGTGTGGCTATTCTGTTTGCTGGCATCGAGGACGGCAAACCCCAGCTATGGCACATGGATCCAACTGGAACCTATATTCGATATGGAGCCAAAGCCATCGGCTCTGGTAGTGAAGGAGCTCAACAAAATCTTCAGGATAACTACACAAAAGAGATGAGTCTCAATGAAGCTATTGAATTGGCTCTAACTACTCTGAAGCAAGTTATGGAAGAGAAACTCAATTCGACAAACGTTGAAGTTATGACCATGACGCCAGATGCTCTATTCCGCATGTACAAAAAAGAGGAAGTGGAACAAATCATTACTAAACTTGCCTAGAAGTGTTTCTAGAGTCGTTTTGTCTCATGTTTAAGTGGTTTATTTGGCTGAGGAGTTTTTTGTTTCCATTTTTATTTCACAAAAGAAAATTTCAAATTTCCATTTGCTGCTTGTGGTATTCTTAATTTTTCTAAAAATCAAATAAATGAAAATAATTTTCAATACAAAAATGAGGCAAGTTTTGTTGCTTGAGGGAATCTGGGCAAAGTTTGAGTTCCTTGGAACTTCAACCCTGAATTTTGCTTGGCAATGCGTTTGCTGCTTAAAAACCTTTCGGACGATTGGAATGGTAATCTCTCAAGCCCGCCACTAGGCTTCCAAACATGTAAACTTTCCAACTACAAGTCGCTTGGTTATTGCGAAATAGCAATATTCGTGCGTGTGGACATGCGAGTACATACTCAGCGGCGGCGATGTGATGACAAAAATTAAGCTTAGTAGGCTCCGGGTAGCTAATCGCAAAGGTCGATTGAGGGAAAAGAAATCCGATATCCGACAGCTGCTTCGATGTTAATTTTTCTTGGCCAGAATTATCAGGCGCCGGAACCTCCTCTACTGTATCTTCTAAGATTCTGATCAACTCGTCATTCGAAAGTTCTTTCTCTTGGACGTGAATTAATTCAGTTATGTCGCCTTCATTTAGTTCAGAGAATCCTATTTCTCTTGCCAGTTGAAGTATTTCAGACAGAATTTCATCTTGGTTGCTTAACACATTGAACACATTCTGGCTAGATTTGCGGACATACTTTATTCGTATTAGAATCTGTAACATCTTTCCAGGAGTCGGCTATGTTTTGAATATCTTGCAGACTTCCGCCAAATTTCCTTTATGTGGTTTCTTCATTTTCGAATGACTTATCTAGAGCATGAATTACCAGTTAAAATGTACGGCACAAAGAATACGCCTTGAAAGAGGCGGAGGAAGGGAACGAAATAGTAGATGAACTAGCCAGGAAAGGGTCAGAAGCAGACACAAGTAGTAGCGACCATTCAGTTAGGGGACCACTCTCGTCCCGATTGGGGTACTCAAGAGGAAGAAAGACCTTAAATTAAAAGAGAAAATCAATAACTCCTGGAAATCCAGGGACGATTGCGTAATCTCGAGAAGTTTATGGCCTAACACAAATGAAAAGGAAACTCGGTATATTCTATCGCTGAGTAAAAAGAACATTAAGATCTTGATAGGTGTACTAACGGGTCATTGCGCCATGTGCACAATGGCCAACAAGATAGGGGCATTTGCACCCGATTTTTGTAGGAGTGTTCAGGATGAGGAGGATATAGAAACCATTAAACATCTGCTCTGTGACTGTCCGAACCTCCAAACTAGCCGACTCCGTCATTTCAGAAACAGGTTTGTTGGAGAACTGAATGATCTAGCACAGGTCTCAATGGCAAACATGAGGAAATTTATAGATAGCACAGGCTGGTTCGTTAACGAGCCAGTCTACGTTAATCGATTTTGAGAAGCATCGATGCTAACTTTTAATTTTATAGGGCATCACAATGGAGCAATAGGCCCCCGTGTATGCAACAGCTCACGCTGTGCACACCCCTCATAACCTAACCTAGGTAGACGAAGTCCTTAACTACCTCGAAGTTAAATCTGTCTATGCTGACGTTTGCTCCAAGACGTCGATGTTGGTTGTCCTTTCTTGTTAACAGCATTAACTTGGCCTTGCTCTCGTTAACCGTTAGACCCATCTTCCTGGCCTCCATCTCAAGACTCACGAAGTCTCCACTGACATCACATTTTTGCATCCGGTTTTGTGTTTTCGACTAAAAAATTAACAACGGCATTGAAGTCTTAAAACAAAATTAGTACTTAATTACATAAAATTTTGAAAAAAAAATGATTTAAAAAATGTTTTTTTTTTTTGGAAATTTTGAGTTTGAAAATAATTTATATTTTTTGCCGTTGATTTTTAATATTTTTTTTTTACAAAATGAGTCAATTTTTCAGAAAATTGCCCCTCCCATACGATTTTTTTCTTGTCTCAACTCAACCTACACGCTCTAGCTTTTTGGCACAACGCTCGTGAATCACCCTGTATAGATAGAAAAACATTTACCAGTATGGTTTCTTCATGGAATGACGAATACGGAATATTAAGTGCGACGGAATAGAACGCATAAAAATGTTTGATATTCGGCGAATTTCAAACAATGTGATTAAGGGTGCCAGCCGTCACCCAGATAAGGTCCCAAGTGAAATGGTTCACCTTTCGGATTAAGGCTTAATTGCTAGGTGCCGAGGTAAGACTAAATCACAAAATGTAATATATAATTTTTCGAAGCAGCACCATTTTGCTCGTACATATACAAACTAAAACAAGGAAAGTCTGTTAAACATAAGAATTAAAAGAAATCTTCACACAAACCAAACTAAGCTGAGAAATAAATAGTAACACAAAATTGCAATTAAGAAATTTTTTTATTACTTAACATATAATATTTATGTGTTTCTCAATTTTTATTTATTGAAATAGGTAAACCCTTGAGAAGACCGCCAATTAATCCTCCCGGTTGGCGGGTTTGACGTGAGTGTGCGACATCTTCTGCAGGGTTGGCATTGATTTCCAAAACTGCAAGGAATAAGCCGAGCAAAACGCAGAAAATGAGGGAACGCATTTTAATTGAATTATTGTTTTGTTTTTTAGTAAAGCTAAGTGTACACGATTGCCAGATCTGCAAATATTGCCAGATCTGTCACTGAAAAATTTGTCTCGAATGGCTGACAATCGTGTACACACCAAATTAATTTGCAGACAAATGGTTTGGCTCCTAATTTGCAGACAAATATCTGCCAATTAATTTGTAGATATCTGGAAATCGTGTACACGCAAGCTGACAACCGTGTACACACCAAATTTATTTGCAGAAAAATTTGTTCATCAATCATTTTGAAGACAAATGAATTTGCAGATGAGGCAATCGTGTGTACACAAAATTCATTGGGAGATCACCAAATTTTTTTAATTTTCTGACGTTTCTGCAAACGTCTGACAATGAATAAATTTGCAGATGCCGTTTGAGGAACATTTGCAAATTTATTCATTGGCAGACAAATTTGGCGAAAACTTCAAGGTAAATTTTAAGGTGCTTTTTTTCATTTCAAAGTAAATGTATAAAAACGTTAACATTTATTTTCAGATATGGATGCTTTTATTGAAAATGAAAGTGCTGAACATTTTCAGCCCATTACGGTTGAGGCATTTACACGGTCAACGCCGCTTGAAAACTTGCCAAAAAAAATAAGAAATCGTATCGGACGAATTTACTTTTTTACTTTTCCAATAAAAAACATTTTTGAAAGCAAACTTTTTTAAATTTATTTAATTTTCAAAACACAATATTTTGATTTGTTTTTGATGTGTGACAATGAGCTGCAAATAAATTTGCAGATTCAAAATTTGATTTGGTGTGTACACGGTTGGCAGAAAATCTACAAATGTTTGCAAATCTATTGCTAGCTATTTGACCAAATTAGTTTGTCGACATTGTCAGACAAATATTTGGCAACAGATTTGCAGATGTTTGTAGATATCTGCAAACCGTGTACACACAAATTAAATTTTCAGCTCATTGTCAGCTCATTTTCACATAATTGTCAGACGTTTGCAGATCTGACAATGATTGTCAGACCTGGCAATCGTGTACACTAAGCTTAAGAACACAAATGTTTAACTGTTAACTTTTGAATATACGTTCCTGCTTTTATACCTAAAAAATGCTCGAAAATATAATGCTAACTGCTCAACTACAGTCTGAATAAATATTTGTATTTTCGCATTCACGAAATGAATTTTTGTATTTGTTTGGTTTGTGTCAACTATTGAAAAAACTGCTATCAACTAACTGCTATATTTTATACATACATGACAAAAAGGCTTCACACAGCGTCTCCACTGAGCATACAGCTGCCCAACATCACAACCGCAATCCAATCCACAACCAGAACATTTTTTTTCCCTGGGCAAATTATGTCATGTCGTCTCATTTTATCTGAAAACGCGGTAAGTAAATACAAAATTAAACGTAACACAACAAACGAAACAGAACAAGCGAAAATACTCATACACAAACTCATCACTCGATTTACATCTACATTCAAATGAAAACCTTACACGTACACGAAACGTCAAAATTCATGCCCATGTTTTGAACCACACTCATGCCATGTTCAAAAAACAAGATTCTTCGACAAGATGTCTGTGTGGGCATGGATTTTTCTGCCTCCATTGGATTTTCTCAAGACATGTTCATGAACAGGGCATCGTTCATGCCCAGTGGAGCCGGCCTGTTACAAATAAAGAAATTAAAAACAATGTCATATCATCTGCAATTCTGCATATGAGGTTTCACAAATACACAACCATTCAACCCTTAGAAGCAAAAAAATGTGTTTGCCTGTTCGTTTGGAATCCGGAATCGGACAGTTCTGTGTACAATTCCGGATTACCAAAAAAAAACGCTGTAAGGGTGCCGGCCGTCACCCAGATAAGGTCCCAAGTGAAATGGTTCACCTTTCGGATTAAGGCTTTCGGACGTAAGACTAAATCACAAAATGTAATATATAATTTTTCGAAGCAGCACCATTTTGCTCGTACATATACAAACTAAAACAAGGAAAGTCTGTTAAACATAAAAATTAAAAGAAATCTTCACACAAACCAAACTAAGCTGAGAAATAAATAGTAACACAAAATTGCAATTAAGAAAGTTTTTTTATTACTTTACATTATAATTTTTTTTTTTTTTTTGAAATTCATTTTTTTATTCATTTAAACTTAAATCTACTTACATGCTAGACAAAATGGGAAACTAGCCTAATTAATTCTACTTATATATAACTTACTGGCCCTATTCGGGCGCTCTAAGTAATTCATGGATCTTCTTAAAATTAATGCCTTTCGGCCTACGAACTAAGTTTATATTTTATTTCAATTTATTTTTTTTATTTTTTTATTAGAAAGTTTAAAAAACTAATGACATTAACTTTTTTTTTTTTTTTTGGATGTTAACTTACAAACTAGAGTCCTTAAAATAAAACTTAAAATTACCTAATCTACCTACAAACTACTTAAAACTAGAACAACCACAGCGGCAAAAACTATGTCCTCTATTTGTTGGAACTCCATCATGTGTTATATGTTTGCATTTTTGTTTTTTTTGGTTGTGTATTTTTGTATTTTTTTTTCTTTTATTTTCTTTTGTTTTTGTATTTTCTGAGATTTTTTTTTTTATTCTTTTTTTTTATTTTATTGTGCCACCATTCCTGCTCTACTTAAACCTAAAACTTAAGACTAAAACAAGTATGTAAGCCGGCCAAGGCAAAAATACCCCACCCCGGATTACCCATTATCAGATGCAGTTTGAAGCCACCAAAACTGGTTCTCCTGCTTCACCCTATCAATGCGGTCCTGTTCGGACACAGCCCTACTGAACCGAAGCAGCTCCGCTCCATCACGAGCGAGGATGCCTCGTTCATACAGAAGCCGCCGGTCTACGGTTCTTCGCCTGACGTGGTAGATAAGCGGTACTGCCAGTCTATCCTGTATCATGCCGCACTGGTCTAGATAGAGGAATGCCTCTGGTGGGATGAAGCCGCTCAAGCGTGCATTGTCAAAGTAGTTGTGTTTCGGATAGAACGGCCCGAAAATCAAATTGTTGGTCGAAGTCATAGCCCTCGCAATATGACCCCGAACAAGTTTTATCACGAAATTGTCAATTCTATTGATTCGAGCCCCGTTGTATAGAACATCGTTTGAATAATAATGCAGATAAGAAGATTCCGGTGTCCGATACCAACCGAGACAGCGCCGAAGACACTGCCTCTCGAACACTCGAAACTTCTCCATTTGGGAAGGGGCAATGTTGAACCACACTGGACAACCATAAACGATCATCGGCCGTATGAGGGCCATGTAGCAAATTACCTTCACTCTAGGGTCAAGCCGACTGCTGCAAAACAGCCGTTTCGTCAGAGCGAAGGCTCCTCTGGCCTTAGTCAGAGCAGCATCTATATGTCTGTCGAAATACAGAAACTGGTCCAACCAGATACCGAGGTACTTCACTACACTTTTGTTCGTCAATGGCTGTCCGTGAGGATCAACAATGACCATCTTGCGCCAATTCTTACACGTATCTCGCGAAGCCTTAGCCAACGGAGTCCGGAACAAAATTGTCTCCGACTTTTGGACATTTATTTTCAGTTTCCAATCGTCGCAGTATCGCTGAATCTTCTCGAAGTCACGCTGCAAGAGAATTCTAATAACTTCAACCTTTGGAGCCGTTCTGTACGCAATCAGGTCGTCGGCATACGCAATTGCGTTAGTTAAGCTACCTATCAGATCGCTGGTGTAAATGCTGAAGAGGATCGGCGAGTTCACCGCTCCCTGTTGAAGACCGTTTTTAATTTCAAAGGTGGTGGTAGAAGTTACATTGCCACTTTTGACAACAAACTTTCTGCCGTTGAGCATATCATAAAGCATATTGCATATACAATAATGGTTTACTGATGCCTAGTCTGGTGAGTTTTAGGTACAAACCTTCTAACCATACGGTGTCGAAGGCCTTCTCTAAATCAACCAGAACAGCACCCGTGCATTGTTTCTTGGACTTGTTCCATTGGATATCAGAAACGAGCTTAGACGCGGCATGAATGGTGTCATGTCCCGCCTTGAACCCGAACTGGTTATCCGGAATTATACTGTTGTCCGCAGCCCACTCAGCCAGAGCCCTATTGATTACCTTTTCGAATACCTTGCTGATGCTTGGAAGAAGACTTATTGACCGGAGATTCGAAGGATTGGAGTTGTCCTTTCCCTTTTTCGGGAGAGGATGAACCACAGCTGTCTTCCAACGCTCTGGATAATATGCATTATTCAGCGTGTTGTTGAACAGAGTGGTGTAGATGTCTATTGCCTCAATCGGTAAGTGTCTTAGTACAATGTTGGA
Organism: Sphaerophoria taeniata; assembly: GCA_943590905.1. Classification (NCBI taxonomy): domain Eukaryota; kingdom Metazoa; phylum Arthropoda; class Insecta; order Diptera; family Syrphidae; genus Sphaerophoria; species Sphaerophoria taeniata. The sequence continues at coordinate 15,158,357 of OX016540.1, read as the reverse complement.
TATACCGTCGACACCTGCTGACTTCTTATTCTTTATTGAATCGAAGATGAGCTGGAGTTACATTATAATATTTATGAGTGTTTCTCAATTATTTAAGATTCCTAGACCTTCAATAAGGGGACCAGCTATAGGAATACCGACGAGAAGGTCGCCAAGTTGGCGGGTTTGACGTGAGTGTGCGACATCTTCTGCAGGGTTAGCATTGATCTACAAAACTGCAAGGAATAAGCCGAGCAAAACGCAGAAAATGAGGGAACGCATTTTAATTGAATTATTGTTTAGTAAGAACACAAATGTTTAACTGTTAACTTTTGAAAATACGTTCCTGCTTTTATACCTAAAAAATGCTCGAAAATATAATGCTAACTGCTCAACTACAGTCTGAATAAATATTTGTATTTTCGCATTCACGAAATGAATTTTTGTATTTGTTTGGTTTGTGTCAAATATTGAAAAAACTGCTATAACTAACTGCTATATTTTATACATACATGACAAAAAGGCTTAAAAAATGGAATTTCCAGCAAGTGTTCAGCTTGTTGTTCGCCGAACATTGTTGATTTTGCTGTTCTGAAATCATGTCGGTATTTGCCGATTATAATTCTTGCATATTGAACGGCCATCCGATCTTGTCAGATGAAGATATGTTTTGGTTTTGTAGTTTTTTGTTTTGCAATGACTGTGAATTTCAGAGTCGACTATACTTACGCTGACCATCCGTCCCGTTTTTCCCGGGACTGTCCCGTATTTCAATAGCCCGCCCCGGTTTCTTTTTAAGGAAACCCGGGACCTACAAGTGTCCCGGGTTAAGTTATTAGTCCCGTATTTGAACATACAAATATTACAAGTATTAGTAACCATTATAATAAAAGTAACATAAATTGAAGAGCATGAAATTCTTTACCATGTGCGAAAATTTCACAGTTCTAGGTTGAAATCTTTGTGCGATTTGCTGTTTATAAAATAGCGACGACATCGCACAAAAACTTCCATCCTCTATTTTAACCCCCTTCAACTTTGAATGTCGTATTTATTTATGTTTAATCAAAATCCATTAACATAACTTTCAAACTTCTAGCCTTAACAAGAATTATACAAACTTTGACCTAGTATTTCAACTCCTTGCAACCCTCTCAACCCCTTTTACTGCGTTAAAAAATAACCTTTCTAAGCCTCCAGACTATCTTTTTAAAAATTAAAAATTAAATTATAAAGAGTTAAAATATGCCTTACCCCTCACTTTTGTGTTAACGCTTTTACTCAACATTTTATTTTACTCCCATAGATACATTTTTCATACCGGGCTCTAGTTCTATATATGAATCGATTCAAAAGGAGTAAACTCCAACAATACGTTGTTTTTTCTACGTTTTCAATTTGTTTATTTTTTGTCCCGGGTTTTGCTCCCAGAAATATGGTCACCGTAACTATACTAATATTCGTGGGATAAGAACGAATTTTCTGTCGACGTACCTCCATACTGTTTCAAACAGGCCAGCTGTTTTGGCGCTAAGTGAACCCCAAGTAGGTGATGCTACTGATCCCTCTGAATTTTATATTCATGGGTATAACTTAGTGCCTTTATTCTTTTCCCACTATGGCCTCGCCGTTTATATCAGAAATGATGTAGCTTATCAATTTCAACCACAGTATTCTTCAAATTCAAATCCTTTTTTCAATTCTATGTGGTTCAAATTTTCCGTGAATAAGCACATCATCCATTACTGTTTTTTATATAGAAGCCCAAATCTGGACAGAGCTTCAACCTCTCAAGAATTTGATGCTTTGTCCGACTCCATCCAAAGAATTGTTTCCTTGTATCCTCACACTGAAATCGTTATTACGGGCGATTTCAATGTACACAATTCTTCCTGGCTTCTCCATTCGAGCAAGACAACACCCGAAGGTGTGTGTGCTGAGATTTTTGCTGAGTTTAACCATCTTACTCAGATGGTCAACGAGCCCACACGAATACCGGACATTGACGGTCAAAAAGAAAACACTCTTGACTTGTTTCTTACCTCTGACCCTGATAAGTATGCAATTAGTGTACTATCGCCTCTAGGCCGATCTGACCATTGTGTCATGTCATATCTGCTAATTTCTCGTGTCAAAAACTTCCAGTTAAAGAAAGAGCTCCTAAGAGAACCGTTTGGCAGTACGAGAAAGCCAACTGGGACGGTCTCAATAACTTCTTCAGGATCTTTAACTGGTCACTATGCTTCCTCGATAGTGACGTAGACTCCAGTGCAGATATGATTACAAGTTTGATTCTTCTGGGAATGATCCCGAACAGAGCTAAAAGCATCAAACCCAAAGAGAACGCATGGTTTGATGTGAGCTGTAAAGAGGTTATCAGGGTTAAAGAGGTAAGTTTCCGTTGTTACAAAGCCAACAAAACTGAGGAAAACCGGAATAAGTTTAAACAAGCCAGGAAGGCCTGCAATGCCCATATTCGAAGGACCAAGTTCTTGCATGACCAAACATTACGGCAAAAAATACTGCAGTGTCCCAAAGGCAGTAAGAATTTTTGGTCATTTGTAAAAAATATGAAGAATTCTTCTTCTTGCTCGGTCCCTACGCTTGTTGACAATGACATTCCAGTTGTTAGTTCTCTCGCGAAAGCTAACCTTTTTGCTAGGCAGTTCGCCTCCAACTCTTCGCGCCAGTGAGTGTCATGACTCCTCCAGTTCTTGAGCGCGTCAATGATTCCATGGGACAAATCTTCTTTCGCACTCGTGCTGTGGCAAGAGTCCTAAAAGATCTCAACATACACAAATCCGCTGGCCCGGATGGTATCCCCGCTATTGTTCTGAAGAGGTGTTCTTCATCGCTGGCAAAACCCTTGCGTAAGCTTTTCCATCTATCCTATTCTTCTGGGCTCGTTCCGAGTAGTTGGAAAACAGCATTTGGCCAGCCTGTACCCAAAAAAGGCGAATCCTCCTCTCCCTCCAATTATCGTCCGATTGCACTTACGTCCCTTCTTTCTAAGGTCATGGAAACGCTGATAAATTTTCAGCTCAAGAAATATCTTGAAGAACGAAAGCTTCTTAATGACCGGCAGTACGGCTTTCGCAGCAACAGGTCCACTGGTGATTTGATGGCATATCTCACCGAACAGTGGAACAAATCTTTACATCGTTTTAGAGAAAGTAAGATTGTTGCACTTGATATTTCAAAGGCATTTGATAGAGTTTGGCACCAGGCTCTCTTATCGAAAATGCGTGCATTCGGTATTGATGAGTCCCTCCTTCGTTGGATTAGAAACTTTCTTTCGAACCGTTCAATACAAGTTGTACTGGACGGGTTCAATATAAATGCTGGTGTGCCCCAGGCTCCGTTTTGTCTCCGACCCTCTTTCTCATTTTCATAAATGATCTCTTGTCTGTAACTTCTAATCCAATTCATTGTTTCGCTGACGATAGTACCCTTAGCTTTTCATATTCGTTTCCAGACTCACATCCCTCTTCTTCGGATGTAGAACTGCAACGGCAAAATATGATAAGCTCATTAAACTCTGACTTAAACAGCATTGTACAATGGGGAATAAAAACTCGCGTAGAGTTTAATGCTTCGAAAACTCAATGCTGCCTTGTATCGTTGAAGCGAGATATACCCCCCTTGCCACTGTCCATGAGTGGCACTTGCATCAGTGAAACCGAACATCTCGAGATTCTCGGTATGTGCATCACCGACCACCTCCTGTGGAACGATCACATACGCGATGTCGCCAAAAATGCCGCAAAATGTTTGGGTTTCTTAAGACGATGCAAGAAATTCTTTTCCCCTTCTGATCTGGCTACCATCTATAAAACATATATACGTCCAAAGCTTGAGTTCAACTCTCACGTTTGGGCTGGTGCTCCAGCGTAGTACTTAAGCCTTTTGGACAGTATTCAAAACAGAGCGTTCAAGATGATTGGTGAACATTCCATCGTTGAGACATTTACGTCACTTGGACATCGACTTAATGTCTCATACCTCACCCTCTTTTACCGTTATTTCAACGGTTTATGCTCTAGTGAAATAGCCAGCTGCATTCCTCCCCTTAAGATATTCAACCGTAATACCCGCGCCTCTAGGAATGCCCATCAGTTCACCCTCGAGCCCAACTTCGGACGTACAGTCATGTTCAGGGAATCGTTCTTTAGCCGTACTACGCGAATTTGGAACTCTCTTCCACACTCTGTGTTCCCCAGTCGTTGCAATGTTCAAGAATTCAAGACCAATGTTAATCGACACCTCATCCTTAACCCTCTCCATCTATCCTCTTTTTCCTAACGCCCGCACTGTGCTTTGGTATAAAAAGGGAATAGAAACCCCTTGAGTGCGTGCTTATTATAAAAAAAAAAAAATACTAGTCACAGTGGCACTTCTAGGAATTCATTTTGGTGGGGGTCAAGCGGCTCAAAAAGTCAGTGATACAAACAAAAATTTCCAATTCTTTATTCTGTTTTTTTTTCGATAGCCATAAGAAAAAATTATGTTTTAAAATGTTTTTAAATTAAATACCGTTGGTTAGGTTAGGTTAGGTTAAAGTGGCTGTCATGGATGTTAAGAGACACACTTAGGCCAATCAAAGGCCTATTGTGATACCACATGAATCTAAGAAGGCTTTTCTTCGAAAGCTCATTGAAACCAATTAGAGTTCCTTACGAAACGTAGAAGATTAATTATATTAATGTGTTCGATATCGTCTAGATCATTGTAGAAGTATTCCCCTAAGTGAATCCTACGTTTATGAGCAAGAGCAGGACAGGTGCAGAGGAGGTGAAGAACCGTTTCCTTCTCCTCCTCATCCATATACAGCTTCTGCAGAAGTCATTAGAAAATACGCCCAGTCGCGCAGCTTGTCTTCCAATTAGACAGTGTCCGGTAATGACACCAATTAAGGAGCTTATATGCAATCTGCTTAGAGATATCAGGCATCTGGATCTTTTTAAGTCCAAATTTGGCCAAATGTTTTTCGTTGCCTGACAGGTGGTTATGTTATTCCACCTGATGTTAGTTCTCTTAATAGCATCTTGTTGTAGCAAAAGTTTACATGTAGCGATCGGTATACCAACATTAGCCATTAGTGGCTTTAAACGTTCACACAGCACGGCAGACAAGATCTTATAGGCGATGTTAAGGAGACTTATACTTCTGTAGTTGGTGCAGTTCAGGGGATCTCCTTTTTTGAGAATCGGGCATACGATGCTGAGGTTCCATTCATCGGGCATGCTTTCCTCCGACCAAATTTTGCAGATGAGCTGGTGCATGCTCCTAACCAAATCATCTCCAGCTGCTTTTTACAGTTCGGCGGCTAGCCCGTCTGCTCCAGCGGCTTTGTTCGACTTGAGCTTAGATATCGCTATCTTCACTTCGTCAATGTCGGGTGGGTGGAACTGGTGGTCTGTTTCACCCAAATTGAATGGTTCTGTATTGCTGGCGGAGTTTTGCTCGTCATCGCCATAATATAGTTTGGAAAAATGGTCTTTCTTACAACGATGTTCCCATGATGGTCTCTACAGGCTTCGGTTCGGGGTGTATACGCCTTGGAGGTTTCACCTTTTTGTAGAATTTTCGAACCTCGTTCCTGTTGTGACATCCCTCTATCTCCTCGATCGCTCCCTTCTGATGCTCCCTTTTTTTCTTTCTGAGAAGTTTATGCCCCTCTCTCCTTTTCTGCTCGTAGAGTTCACGAGCTGCTCGCGTCCTTCTTTGCAGCGCCGCTTTGTATGCCTCTTGTTTAGCTGCATGTGCTCGCCGGCACTGGTCGTCAATCCAGGGGTTTCGTTGTGGTGGCCGTGTAAACCCTAGTACTTCAGAGGCGGCATCTCTGATGGCTGCTTGGCAGTGTTGCCCTGAAACTTCATTTGCCAAATTTAAAATTTTCATGGCTTACTAATGCATCCGCTCTGTACTGTATCGCACCCTAACATCAGCTCAATTACGTTCCTGAAACTTTCTAATGTTGTTAAACGGTTAGTGAAAACTCACGTTTGGAAGGACTATAAACCAAAGACCAAGTAACTGCGGATGCGAGAGCGCCTGGGGCCTAATTATGGGATTCGCGGCGGATCGTTTTCAATTCGACTTTTCAAATTCGACTCGCTTCGTATTTCCTTATTAACGAATTCGCGGCGGAGCGAAAATATTTCTTCCAATATTCCTGTGATTTCACGCTTTTGGTTTGACTATTTCTTCCAATATTCAACTGATTTGAATAAACACTTTTTCGCCTGCGAATCCGCCAAAAAAAAGCTGTCGGATTTCAACTTGCCAGTTAACATTGTGACATTTCAAACTCGCCTACGAATTCGTTAATTGGTCGAATTCAAATCGAAGAAGGCGAAAGCGAAAGCAATAATTGAAAAAATGTCAAACTCGCTAGCAAAACGATCCGCCGCGAATCCCATAATCAGGCCCCTGGTTTTGATAACTGGAGAATGCATGCGAGGGCCGTTCCCGATGGAAAACTGCTATGTTAAGCCTGAGATCCTACATGGATTGGGCACCAGTTTACGTACGTAAGCAAGAACTATAAACTGATTTTTCTTCCCCTGTCGTCAAGCCAAAATGCCTAGAACTATTTAAGTTTCTTCTTTTTAATTTGGTGTATTACGGAAGACTACATATTCTGTTTTGTTTATTGTAATAATATAAATTTTCTTTTTAATTATTCGTTAAATATGTCTTTAAACAGATTACACTTTTGTTTAACAATACTATTTTTTGCTGTGTTGTATGCTTAAAATTGTTTTGATTGTTTATGTTTAATATTAAATATTTGTTTAATAATAATATCATCGTTATAAGACTAACAAAATCACTACTAAATATAAAGTGGTACGCGTACGAAACGAAAAAAACAAAATTTACAACGAAAATTCAATTTGTTTCTACGCAAATATCTACTCATATGTATGTCTACTACTTGTCTTTCTACTTTAATAAATTTGTTTAAATATTTTTCGATAAAAAGAAAAACCAAAGGCACTAAGAAAGAATAAGAAACAAGACAATGCCGTGTGCACTTAAACATTTTTCCTAATTTTCGCATAAAAAGCACTTGAAGGGAAAGGAAAATCGCTAAAACATAAATTTGAAAACGACACCAAAGGGAAAAATAAAATATACATTTGTGTAAAAAAAAGGACACACCCAAAAAAAAAATAGTTATTTTTGTTTAAAGTTTATAAATTTTCAATGAACAACTCTAATGATCACAGTAGTTTCGAAATTTTCCAATTTTCGTTTCCTCTTTTCACTTTTTTGTTTTTTTCTAAAGCTAGCCCTAAACGACAAACGTGTTGGACGAACATGCTTGTGCGCGCAATGACTTGCTTTTCTTTTTGACACATCTTCACACTTAATCAACACGAAAAATGATGTTCGCCAATTATGTGTTTGCCGTGTAGGGCAGAGACAAAAGGAGATCGGAAACTGACTTACGTTATACCCTCCGGAGAGCGCAAATTTTATTTTACCGTTACCTCGTGTCGTGTCGTGTATGTGAATAAATGAGAAAAAACGTCAAAAAAAATTGAGGCGGTTTACTCAAGTTTACTGAGATAGTCGGCCCAATGTAGTGCGAATATTGTATGCACTGCACTTTCCTACAAATTCCAATCACACGGGTAAATGAACTGTTGGTCATCGGAAACCATACGAACAAACAATGCTGCTGAAATAGCACATTCCGATCGTCGACGAGTAACTTATTCGCCCGTAATTGGAAACCACACTGCGAGTGCGGGAGAATTTTGAGTTAGGGAAAATTAAAGAGAGATCAAATAAAGAAGTAAAACGGAATAGACGTGGTTTTTTGAATGTTTTTTACATATCAACAATCGAGGTAACCGTCGGAGCGGAATTTTCTCCGATATCCTCCGAATCGGAGACATTTTCCTTGTCGGAGAACAACCTCGAACCAAATTTCAGGGGAAATCGGAGAAAATTCCGCTCCGACGGTTACCTCGATAGGGCCGTTTCGGTATGTACGATTTAACAATCGGACGGCAGTTAGGACCATACCAAATTCGTATATTTCGTTCACATCGGATAGAATTTTGTTACGATCGGATACGACGATAGGGCTGAGTATTCGTAAAAACACGCATACTTTTGCAGTAAACTTGAACCATACCTTGTAGGCATTGTCATTTTGACAGCTTGGTTGCCATCTCCCTCATCTGTGGTGCAGGGAATAACGGAAACGAGCATGTTCGGCAAACATGTTTGTCATTTTAGGGCTACCTTAATTTTACTTAAGAACTAAGGATTTTAAAAAAATTAGATATATATGCTTCTAGTTGGTTGCTCTTTTGTGTTCCCTCTTCCTCGTCTACTATTTGTTTACGGATTGAAAAAATATATATTTCATTTTGCTCTACAATGAGGTCCGTCACGGTTCTCATATCTCAGTGACAGAGTCATTCGGCCTTTTGTGACTCTTTTAAGTTTTCTGGTAACCAGGGAAAAACAATTACGAAGACTCAAGACAGAGCTCGAAAATAGGGTTTAGGGCTCTTCAGCATTGTTGCGTCTCCTCAAGAGAGTCAAACTGGCATTTGGATCGCTTAGGGAATAGGTCTCTGGTTCGAAGACCGGAGGACACTCCATATTCGGGTATTCGGGAGATACCAGAACTGCCGAAGTAGATGCCACTGGCTTGTCTGGCAGAATAAGTGGCGGCAAGGGAGCAGCTGTTGCGTGGTCGATTGAACTCGACGGCCCTTGATATGGCTGACGAAACAAAAACAGAATTAAAAGAAGGTTTTAAGAGAGTATCTAACAAATCCTTACCTTATTGCTAAATTCGACTGGCGAAAATATCTCGTTATCATAGTCGATAGACGAGTTGTTACTTCCAGTCGCATTGCGTCCTCCAAAAATAGCCCGATGCAGCCTCGGCGAGCCGAGCAACTTGCGCTCCTTGGCCGTTTTGCTCGACGAGAAACTTAATTTCGACAAAATCGGCATGGGAGCTGAATTCTTCCGCGGAGCATCATACTTCTTGTCTTTGAACTCATTGTTATAGGTGTGACTCTTCTTGATGCCACTGCTCGAGTTCGACGAGGCCGACGAGGAGCTCTGATCCACTTTACCCTGACTATTATACATATGAGACGATTTCTTATTCAGAGGCAATGTCATAGACGTTGTCAATCCACTTTTGGATTCACTATTCGATGACGTAGACGAAAACGACGAATGCTTGAACTGAAATAACCGCTCACTCGATGTCTTGAACGCTTCGAGTTTGCCTTTTGTCTTTTTAAAGCTTCCACCACTACTACCGCCACGATGATGATTGGTTGTTGGTTTATTATGATTATTATCACTACTCTCGCTTGTGCTGGAGTGTTGCTTCTTCGCTTTGACAGCTGCGTTCTGCATTTGCTGGAGCTTTTGCAGTCGAAGTTCTTGGTCACGCATTAGATCGGAAGGCGTTCGACTGGCACGATTGTTATCGCAAATTGGTTCATCACCTGAAATCAATTCATAGCCAAAGTCACGCAGTTTGAGGCCTTCTTTGGTGCGAGTTCGTTTGATGTCTTCGTCGTCGGGCTTGAAACTCATCTCGTAGTCGGGTGTCTTGGGTAGGCTGCGACTCTGGATTTTTGAAAGTTTACCGCTCGACTCACCAGATTGTTGATTGTCCGCACCTTGCTTGCCTTTGTGTTTGGCAAGTTTGCCACTGCGGTCATCCTGTTTTTCGACTCCCAGCAGTACACGATTGTTGTACATCTCTTGGGCTTCCTCTTTCTGTTTTTGCAGCATGAGGTCTTTGAGGGTGAGGAAAACTTGCAGGTTGTGTGGAGCGTCCCATGAATTGCCTGGATTGATTTTCGGCAGGGAGTAGTCCAATGTTTTTGATGTTTGAAAGTCGAATTCGACTAAATTGGGATTGGACGCGTGGATATAGTTGTAGGGGAATGTCTTTTTTACCATTTTACTGGCACCGCTACCGCTTTCGATGGAATAGCTTTTGGCTATTAGGCTAGGCGGACTGTCCTGATGATGGTCTATGTGTCGGATTTCATGGTGTGATGGTGATGGGCGAACGCTGCTTTCGCTGACCGAACTTCGACTGGCCGAGAGGGTGACTTTAATTGGTAAGCTGGGTGGTGGTGGTTGTTGCACCTGTGGCTGGGAATGAGGAGTTGAATGTTCTGGAGAGTTGTTGTTTTGACTATTCTGAAACGGATGCAAGTTATTGGGATCCGTATAGCCGGGGGTATTGGCTCCGATTTGTATTCCGAAACTTCCACCAGGCACCTTGCGATAGCTGCGATATTGGTCAGTTGGTACGGGAATGTCACTCGATGGCTTCTTGTCGCCACCGCTACTGCTGCTTTTGAATGGCAGCGGTCTTTTTGTGAATTTCCTGATAGAGCCGAGCAGATTGTCGTGCTTAACGCTTGTTGTTGGTGTCTGGTGCTGTAAGTTTTTTGAAACTAGCGAATCTTTGTTACCACTTGCTTGCGGCGATGGTGTGCAGAAGCTTTTGTGCAACGAATCACTTTCATCGCCAGAACTTTCAGTCTCGGAATAAAGCTCGGTTGAGTCTAACAAGGAGGAGGAGGACGAGTGAATGTTGAGTTTTTGTTGCTGCAACGTGGCTTGCCGAATGAAATCCATCCACTGGTTTAGGGCTTCTAAGGATTCGGCGGCAAAATAGAAGGTCTTCGAGGGATGATAAACTTTGAAGGCATATGGTTTCGAATGAACTTCCTGGAAATCCAAAAAAAAAAAGGAATTAAAGAAACTTCACCAGAAATCAGAGATGTTACTTACTTTAGCGAGAGAAACATGGAATCCTGGAAGATAGACAAAGCAGTTGGCCTTCGGGGACTCCTTGGTTCGGTATCCGTATAGATTAGTGTCCATGAGGACAAAATACAACTTGTCCCAGAAGGTGACACCACGTTTGTCTTTCGTCCGGCGATACAAATGTCCCTGAATGTCGCCCGTTCCGAGAATCTTGAGACTGATCTTCCTTCGCTTTGCAATCAGACTGTTCTTCTTTTTCAGAGTCAGCGTCTTCGTTTTGGTGGGTGTGTGGAGTTCTGATTCTTCAGCAATCGGAGAAGGCGGAATTACCACAACCGATTCGACCATTGCCTTCGGAGGTATATTCAGCTTTTCTGGAGGCATGAGGCTTGCTGGTTTCGGTGGAGGTGGCGGCACAACCACCGGCGCTGCTTCGTTGGGTTTCTTCGGTCGTGGAGGCGGTGCCGGCGGAGTTGTTAGAATAAATTCCTTTCTCGGTTCGATGGCCGGTGGAGTGTCAGACTCTTCACCGGAATTATCGTACGCTGGAGTGCTGTGACTCTTGTCCAGTCTGCCCCGTCGAGCGATTGTCACATGATTGATGGCCTGTACAAGGGGTTCCTTCATGATCAAGGGTGGTAGATTCGGACTTGGGGTAGGTGTTGGGATTGGTGTTGGCGTCGGAGTAAGGTCTTCTTTACTTTCGCTTGGACTCAACTCGGATGGAGGCATTTCGACGACACTTATTGTTGGCGAAGCATCTTCTTCGTCCACAAAGGGGATCGGCTCGAATGTCTCCAGAATGGTGTTCTCCACATTGCACGTGTATTTTTGGTCCACGGGGTAGTCTTCGTACTTCATATTGGCATCGAAACGGACTACTTTACACACACCCGGCTTTGATTTCTCCTCACCTGGGGGTTTCTTCGAATCTCCAGAATTCACACCAAGTTTGAGATCCTGCGAGAAACTTCCAATGAGTTTGCCATTTGTTATTCCAAGGCATGTAGTCGGTCGAGGAGCAATCTCAAGACCGAACCCAAACGAAACCGATTTATCTCTCAGACTTGGCGACGAAGGATCACCGTTTTGGACACCATTCTTTCGTTCGTGCCACAATGGAGCTCCGCTCACATTCTTCAGCGAGTACAATTCATCGCCGCAGATTGTATTCCTACGTTGGAGCACCGCTCGGGGTTTGGGATAATACAGACGAATTTCCTTCTCTACGGATTTTGAATCGGTCGGAGTTAGGATGTCACTGCAACTAGAATCCGTGTCCGATGGGTCAGTCTTTTCGCTTATTTTCAAGGGCAAATTGAATTCGGGCACTGCCAGGAATCCAGCTCGTGGACTTGGTAGATTCTCGCCCCAGCGAGTGCCCATTGCACGCTTTTTACTTGGCAGCCTATACGGCTGCATATAGATTTGTCCATAGATCTTGGTGTGTTTTGGGCGTTTCTTCAGTGTCAGCAATACATCCGGCAGGGATTCCCTCAACTGCATTATGACCGTCTTATACTGCCAACCCACAACCGTTTGATAGTTTATCTGTACAATTTCGTCGCCGTCTTCGATCTTGCCCGAATTGTGTGCCGGCGAATTGTATTTGATCTCGATGACTTTGTGTACGCCATGGTAGCTTGGTTCAATGTTGAAACCCAGTTCGGATTCACGTTTCTTGAGTGTGACCAAACTCAGCGAGGCCGGTTGCAGAAGCATCGGATCGGTGATGTCCTGAATTATGTAGTCACCCAGTTTAGCCAGTGTTTCGGCAGTTGTTTTAATTTGTTCGGCTGGATTCTCGACAAAACGATCACGCTGAGCGCTCGTCGCCATTTCCAGTCCCAGTCGGAGCATATTTTTGCGTATTTCATTGAACTGCAATTGCCCATGGAATGGCGCTCGATCAAGCCAGCTAATTATGGGTTTGATTGTTGCTATTGTCCTTGTAATATCGTTTAGAATTTGAGTTTCTATCTTGGAGTTATCACAGTGTGTTGCCAATTGCCGATAAAGATTTCGCGCAGCCGTTGCCATATGCAGTGCAAGAAACTGCAGATTTTCCTTGTCTAAATTGTAATGCTGCAAGGTAAAATAGAAAATTACAATTTCTGAGGCAGGCAAAAAGACACTTAAGAACAGAAAGAACAGACAAAAGTGGGTTACAATTCAGGAGACCGGCCATATCAGAATCGTTTCTGATTTTTCACACTTCGACTTCGACTAACAGTGCAATTCTAGTTTCATTTCCGCCTGCGATAGAATGTGCTCAAACGATTTACTTGTAGGGTGTGGAAACCAAAGATAAAAAGTTACAATGCTTGGACTTTGGCTTAGGTTTTATTTCCATAAATACTAAGTTGAATGGACTTCCCGTCGTTGTGGAAACCTACTGCCGCTTTATCAGTTCTAGCGGTCTAATTACAATGGAAAAGTGCTTCACACTTCTCCTTTGTGATGAAGTTAATCGGTTTTAAGGCCGCGTATAACAGCATCTACAGAGACAAACTGTATAAAGCTATGTATAGTTTTGGCATCCCTGCCAAGCTCGTTCGCTTGTGCAAAATGATGATGGAGAACGCACGCTGCTCCACCAAGGCTTGCAACGTCTTTACGGAATCTAACGATGTCAAAAAAGGATTCAGACAAGGCGATGCACTGTCGTGCGATTTCTTAAGCATCGACAACACCAGAGGCACTAACTTCTGAAAATCTGTTCAACTTCTCGCGTAAGCCGATGATATTGATATAATGGGAAGAACACAGCGTGATGTCAATGGCGCCTTTGTGAGAATTGAGACAGAAGCGGCAAAAATGGGTTAAGCGATAAATGAGGGAAAAACGAAATATATGCTGTCTTCGAGGAAGGACACCCAACACCGACGGCTTGGACAGAACGTCACAATAGACACGTACAACTTCGAGGTAGTAGAGGAGTTTGTCTACCTAGGCTCCGCTATTAACACGGGCAATAACACCAGCGCCGAGATCAGACGAAGAATAACTTGCTGTTTCTTTGGGCTAAGAAAGCAATTGAGTGGAAAAGCCCTCTCTCGAGCAACTAAGCTAAAACTGTACAACACCCTCATCATCACAGTCCTGCTGTATGGTGCAGAAGCATGGACCTTGACAAAATCGGATGAATGTGTCTTAGGTTGCTTTGAGAGGAAAGTTCTTAGGCTCATCTTTCAGCGAACTTTACGGGTTGTACAACAGCAGGACCTAGCCAGAAGGGTCAAGGTCCAGAGATTCAGATGGCTCGGTCATTTAGAGCGGATGGACACCAATGCTCCGGCCCGGAAAGCCTATTATTCCCGAGGTAAGTAGAATGAGGGGAAGACCGCGACTCGGGTGGCGCACACAAGTGCAAAACTGGAGACAGCTAGCTAGGGACCGATCTGGCTGGCGGAGACTGTTGATTGAGGCCCAAATAAGTAAGTAAGTATACAGAGCAATGCTTAGATACCCCAGGGATGGAAAACTCATTATGGCGATGCACTGTCATTCGAATTTTAAAACGTGTCATGATTGAACATGATGACGCCGAAATGTCAATGCTAAATTTGTGGGCTATGAAAAGTGGATGAAGACGCCTTGAACAACCTAGGCTACGACATGAACATGAGAATTATGAGATCATAAGAATGTGGATGACGTCAAAGCCACGCCCCCAAAAAAAAAAGTTGTTAATAAAACTTACGAAATTCCTCAGATTCTCGACAGCTTCCAGCACAATTTCTTGATGGCCAATTGAAACCATTCCCAATTGTTCCAATTCGTAAGGTCGAATGTTGAGCAATTGCTGGCCACCAACTTCGTTGTTTGTGAATGAGTAGACATAGTTGTACATAGAATCATCGAGTCCTGAAAAACAAAATCAAAAAAAAAAAAATTGAAAAAAAAAATTAATCAAAATTTTAAGTCATGAATTCAAACAATTCTTCAGACCCATTCGATCACACCATCAAAATCTATCAAAATCAGTCAGAGTTTGAAAAGAATCTCCCAAAAACAGTAGAACTTCTAAAGACTCCAGAAGGCCACAAAGTTTTTGTAGTCGGAACTGTTCACTTCAGTATCAAGTCTCAATTCGATGTTGCAACTGTGATAAGAAATACAAAACCCTCTGTGGTGATGTTGGAATTGTGCCTTCTGAGGAAGCATATTCTAGAAGTTGACGAAGAAACACTGCTGCGAGAGGCGTCTACACTGGACACATCAAAGATTATCGAAATAATCAAAAACAAAGGCCTGATAAGTGGACTATTTCACATTTCGTTCCTGCGAACAAATGCCAGAATAACAAAGCAACTGGGAATAGCGCCAGGTGGTGAGTGCCGAAGAGCAGTGATGGAATGCAAGAAGCTCGAGAACTGCAAGGTTCTACTTGGCGACCGACCCATCGACATTACAATGCAACGAGCATTAAAACCCCTCAGTTGGACTGATAAGATTCGACTCTCGAATATCTTTAATGAATCGCCTAGCCAACCGATGAACCTTATCGATGTGGAGGCATATAAAAATCGGGACATTGATTACCTGCGCAATCTGCGAATACATTTTCCATCTGTTTATCGAGCGTTCGTAACCGAACGTGATCAAATACTGGCGCACAATTTGCTGCTGGCCACAAAATTGGGTGCTATTGGGCGCAGCAACAGCACCAATGTTGTTGGTGTAGTTGGGGTGGGTCACATGAATGGGATAGCTGCAAACTTCGGTCGAACAAACCCCGAACAGATAATGAAAATGCTGAGACCCGACACAACACCGCATCGCAAACCCAATCCCAATTCCAAGCCACTATCCAATGGCCCCGTAGTGAATGCGAAACTCATTCGAAATTTAATCAAATTGTTCAAGCAAAAATAAGATATCCAATCTGAGAATTACCTTTAAGCCAATCTGTCACTTGATCAGGCGTCCATTCTGCGACATTTATGTAAGCCATTGTTGGTTTTTTCTTCGTCGATTAAATTTGTTTTGAGCACCCGATTGCAATTGCACAAATATATTAAATTTTTTCCCACACATCAGATATTCACATTTTTAAAGTGATTGTTAATTGGTTTTGTTTTTTCTTTTAGATAATTTGCATAGTTAATTGTGAGAGAGGTAAAAATTAGTTTTGTCTATTTCTTTTCGCTGCGAGAAAAAGTAATCAACACAAAATTCCTATTCCAGCGAAAAATGTTTTCTTTCTGCTGTAACGTAAAACGCGAAAGGTTTGAGTCATTTCTGTGATGGATGAACGTTACGTTGACAGTTGTTTTGAAGGGAAATTTTAACATACTGTCACGGAATGTTTTAAGTCGTAAACAGATTGTTGGAATTTAAATATTAGGCTGGTATTCACCAAGTTTTTAAAGGAGTTTCAATGTACTTCTATCAAAGTTGCTAATATCTATTTTATATGCTTAAAAATAAATGTAATGTTGTACAACGATACGTACTTTGCTGTTTATGACGCGAGTAGTTTGCTTCTGTAGATTTTTAGAAAACTCCCAATCAGCATTATCCTTAGGAAGGATTTCTTCTATGTCCTCGGTGAAATCCACTGCGGCACTACCAGATTTCCATGTCGCTTTGCAATCGTCAACTAAAGTTTTACAGCCGTATTCATAACCAAAACTTAAAGGCCGCTTAAATTTAAGCGAGCTCTAATTTGTACTTAAGCAGACAATCCTTATTCATAACCAATTTTCTTATTTAAGCAAGGTTGACTAAAGGTCGCTTAAGTTAAACGCAAATTTTTGCGTTTAAAGTCTGATTAAATCCAGATGAAATTTTTAGATCTGGTTGGACCCATGTTCCAGCAACGAAAATATCCGCAATGGCGGAGAAATGTACCGTGTCAAGGCTACCACTGACACTGAGAAGGGTATCAAAATCAATTAATAAATAAGATATTTTATTTTATTTTTTTTATTTTATTTTCAACTTTGTTTTAATAAAATAATCCTCAAAGAACAAGAAGCAGCGAAGATGTTTTGACTTTTCTGTTGGAGTGTACAATTTGCACTAATTTTCTTTTTTTTCATCGACATGGCTGGTTTCTCCCTTCCAACTCAGATAATAATGATCGATCATAGCCCAGGGCAACATTGTTGGTTCCTCGCATGCAGGCAATCCCAATGGCGGTAGGTTCCCGAATGCCAGATCCTCACGGTAAAGTCCTCGGATACGGTCAACACAATAGGCAATTTAGGGTAGAAACTGTGCCTTGACTGTGCGCTCCAATGGCACCGAAGCGAATGTGTTTTTGTCTTTTGGATTGAATACAATCTGCATCACATAGTGTGTGTGTTCCCCGAAAACTGCGCTGGCAAACATGTCATCTAAACAAACAAAAACAATTCAAATTCAATTCAAGAATTAACAGAACTTGATGCAATACTTACCACTACTGGTCAGTGGTCACAACCAAAGGCTGAGTTGGATGCACGGCAATGCATCGAATATAATCCGCATGTGTTTCAAACGAATGCACCTTCCCCAGAGAGTTATAGTTGAATATCCTGATTTTCATATCATCGGAAGCGTTGATAAGCAAATTCTTGGGAGCCACAATTCGTACCGAACTCACCGGAACATCAAAAACTTCGAAATCTTTGACCAATTTTTATTTTATTATTTTATTTTATTTTTTTAAGTCAAGCCACCGTGATGCGGGATGATTTTTTTTTATGGGATTTTACATTGAGCCAAGAAATTGATTCTTCACGGATGTGTGGCAATTTTTTTCCCCTTAAATGAATTACATTGGTAAAAGTATTGAATTTTTTACTGGACGAATTGATTTCTCTGAAATCTCTTTTTGGAGACAGATTTACACATATTCTCACACGAATTTTCACACATACTAAGAGTTTGACATTTCGGCCAGTTTGATATTTGTTGATATTCAAAACGTGTGGAGTTTGATGCAAAAAAAAAAAAATTCTCACGATGCAAGATTTGTTTAAAAAATTATTTTGGAGGAAATTTGTTCACAAATTGTATATAAATCAAAGATTATAAACCTTTTAAATTCAAGTATATTTAATAATTTATTTGTTTTGATTGCCGTCACACACACATTCAAAAAAGAGATTGCTACTTTTGACTTTACAAATTACATTGAACCCAAAAAGTAGCGAATTTTAGTAGCAATTCGTGGTGGTTGAATGTAAAATCCCATTAAAGCGTGCTTTACACGATATGGATTTTCCATATGGACTGTCACTTTTCATTTCCAAATGTATTTTCATATGTATGTCAAATTGGATTTTGTTTGTAAAATCAGAAAAGCATTTAGACGATTTGGATTTTTCGTTTGTAGTTTCAAAACATTTTTTTGTCCAAAACACCTTAAATGTGTTTTATTATTATTTTTTTATGAAAAACACAAAATAATAGAACAACTCCACTTTTTTTGCGCTCTCCATGTTTAAATATAAACTTTTTTTGTTGGTTGAAAAATCCAATTTCGTCTGTATACAGATGAAATTTAGAAACAGTTCTAAATGAAAAAATTCCATATGGAATTTCCATCTGTATTTCGATATGGATTCTTTATTCGTTTACACGATTTGTATAATTTTCCAT
Organism: Sphaerophoria taeniata; assembly: GCA_943590905.1. Lineage (NCBI taxonomy): Eukaryota > Metazoa > Arthropoda > Insecta > Diptera > Syrphidae > Sphaerophoria > Sphaerophoria taeniata. The sequence continues at coordinate 15,140,003 of OX016540.1, read as the reverse complement.
ATGGAAAAAGTGACAGTCCATATGAAAAATCCATATCGTGTAAAGCACGCTTTATTAATTTCAGTTTGACAACTAAAACGTAATAGCATTCAGTAATAGATTTTCAGTTGCTATTACATTTTTAACAGGGACGTTACTCAGTTAAGTAAAGGTCGCAAATCACTTATGAATAAGAATTTTTAGTACAGCTGCTTAAAGGTCGCTTAAATATTGAAGCCTGCTTAACTAATTAACCTTTAAGAGCCTGCTTAAGAAATCATTATGAATACTGTTATAACCAAAGAAAGACGATAACGCGCATAAAGTACTTCTACTTATAATTCATTTATTGGATATAACGTTATAATATTTAATTAGGTAAAGTTAAGTATATAATTCAAGTAAATCTTAATTAGATGTTTAGCTTAAGGCTGTGGAAATACGACTGACTGTTGCTAAGCACGATGGACTACACGTCAGTGTTCAGAGTGTTGTTTGATATGATAAAACAGCGATGTTATACTACATTTCCTCCCACTTTAAGCTCGCATCAATGACTAATTTGAAACCGGACAACCGGTCTACGATCTCTGCCAGAACGTCTAGGAGTCTGCATTTGAGGTGGATCATTTGACTTGACTTCATGACTGCTATCACGTGGCATAATATATTCTTTTGGCGTCCCTTGATTCACTGCCGAAGAAACTGAAGGCACGTTAGAATTATTAGAATTTATACTTGCCTGACTCGATGAAGTACAACTGAGACTTTTGTTTGCGAAAAACTCCTCTATTTGTGTTTCTGGTGACTGCTGAGATTTCAGTTGATTTTGATGACGCTTCAACTTTCCGTAGGGGGTTGTTACTAGGTATGTCATCCTTCCAAGCTGTTTTGAAATCGTACCTCGAATCCAATTTGGGCCTCTGGAAAAGTTCTTGGCCCAGACCAGCTGATCTTTCGCAAAACGGTTTGACTGACGACTTTTCTGCTGCTTTTCTCGGCTGGGAAATAACAGGGCAAGAGGAATCTTAGGCTGTCGTCCATGCAAAACTTCTGCGGGTGACTTTCCAGTAACTGGATTCGGTGTTGATCTGAATGTGGTTAGATGATTTAATAACGCTCGATTCAAATCCTCTCCTCCATCCATAATTTTCTTCAGTGAAGATTTGAAGGTCCTTACAAATCGTTCCGCCTCCCCATTAGATGCGGGGTGAAAGGGAGCCGAAGTTAAATGTTGGATACCATTTGAAGAACAAAACTGTTCGAATTCTTGGGAAACAAATTGTGGGCCATTGTCCGAAACAATTGTATCCGGTAGTCCTTCTAACGCAAAAATTCCTCGGAGAGTCGAAATAGTGGCTGTTGATGTAGTAGTGGACATTTTTACAACGAACGGGAACTTGGAGAAAGCATCGATGCAGATTAACCACATAGCCCCAAGAAATGGCCCCGCAAAATCCAGATGAATACGTTGCCATGGATGATCAGGGGAAGGCCACGATGAATACTCTTTCCTTGGATTGCTACTCGCCTCCTGACACGGAACACATCCACCTGCTTTCTCCATTATTGACTTGTCAATCATTGGCCACCAGCAATATCTCCTGGACAGCTGCTTCATCCTGGTAATGCCCCAGTGTCCATCATGAAGTAGCTCCAAAACTTTGGGCTGGACTGACCTCGGAACCACCACCCAAATATGTTCAGCCTGAAGTAAAACAATATTATTTTCTAAGAAAAGCGAATATTTACGGTCAAAATATGGTTTTAATGTTTTATTTATTTGCTCTTTATCTTCTGGCCAACCTGTTCGTAAGAACTTAACTACTTTGGAAAGCACAGGATCTACGGCTGTGGCCCTAGCTATTTGATTTGCATCCAGTGGAAATTCATCAATTACTCCATCAAATCGAACATGCATACAAGAGTATTCACTGGCATCAAAATGGGCATCCGATCCCATTGGCAGGCGGGACAATGCATCCGCATTCCCATGTTTGTTTGTAGGCTTATACCGAATTCTATACCGATAACCCATTAAGAATACAGCCCAGCGTTGTAATCTTTGCGCTGTAAAGACTGGTAAATTCTTTTCAGGATTAAAAATTGAGACCAATGGCTTATGGTCCGTATATAAAATGAACTTCCGACCGTATAGATATTGGTTAAATTTCTGAACCCCATAAATGATAGAAAGGGCCTCCTTCTCTATCTGACTATACCTTTGTTGATGAATATTAAGGGTCTTGGAGGCGTGTGCAATGGGGCGCTCCGAACCATCAGGCAGCACGTGAGAAATCACCGCTCCAATCCCATGAGATGACGCATCCGTGGCTAAGACTATGGGCATATCATCACTAAAATGAGATAATCTTGTCGCACCTATTAATTGCGATTTCAAATTTTGAAAAGCTAAATCCTGCTCTTTGCCCCATACATATGGTGTGTCTTTTTACGCAGCTTATTCAATGGTGAACTTATTTGGGATAAATTTTTTATGAATTTATTGTAATAATTAATTTTACCCATAAACGCCTGTAAATCTTTAAGGTTTGTGGGCCGTGGTAACTCCTGAATCGCTCTCACTTTCGAGTCGGAGGGTCCTATTCCTGACCCACTTATTGTATAGCCTAAGAATTCAATCGTTGTTTGCATAAATACACATTTGTCAAGGTTGCACACAAGACCATATGACTTCAACCTTTCGAAAATTTCTCTTAAAGTTCCTAAAAGCTCATCCGGCGTACTGGCTGCCACAATAATATCATCAATATAATTGCCACACTGGCGAACGCCAGCAATTACCTGTTCAAGGAGCCGTTGAAAAATGGCCGGGGCACTTGCAACACCAAATGGCAAGCGTTGACACTGGTATAGTCCCATGACGGTATTGACAACCATGAACTCTTTTGACTCATCATCCAGTTCCACCTGAAGGTAGGCGTCCGAAAGATCGATCGTTGCGAAAAATTTGCCTCCACGCACCTTAAAAAGCATCTCTTCTACTCGGGGTATAATCGCCTGTTCCACCTCCAACTGCGAGTTCAATGCTTTGAAGTCGCCACAGATTCGAACTCGTCCGTCCGTCTTTGGAACCACAACGACTGGCGCTGCCCAGTTACTAAATTTAATCGCTGTCCAAATACCCTCTGCTACAAGGCGTTCTACTTCCTTCTTAAAGGCATCCATCTGAGAAAACGGAATCGGACGGCTTCTAAAAAACTTTGGGGACGCGTTAGATTTTAATTGAAGATGGGCTTTAAATGGCTTACAACATCCCAACGACTTCTTAAAAATACTACTAAACTCGTTACATAATTCGGTTACCTTCCTTTGTGAGTCGAACTCTTGTGATACATTACTTACTCTCTCTTGTTTCAGGTTTAGTCCGAAAGCGTCTAACCAATCTAGTCCGAGAATGTTATGTGCAGCTTCCACATCAGTAACCACAAGAGAAAGCACCTTTTGAAATGAGCCGTATTCCACCTTAACGAATGCCTTACCAAGAACTGGCACTTGAATATTCCCATATGCCTTCAAAACTATATTGGCTGAATGGAGAGTATCACATTGTAAACGGTTAAATTGATCTCGACTAACCATTGAGCATGACGCGCCCGTATCCACTAAAAAGTCTAAAAACTGGTTATTTATTTTAATTTTCAAAATCATTTTATTGCCAATTCGAACAGGCTCATTTTGCAAACACTTTTTTGGAGAGATTAAACTGTTTTCTTGATTAACCGATTCAACAACGTTTATGACATCAAACACGTGGCTGTCCATTGTTTCAATATTTTCCGTTTTTCGCGACCCGTTAGCTGATCTATTACGATACCAGTGCCTACGATGTGAGTTCTTATAATTTTTTTTACTTTTATTACCCGTTACACAAACTGATGCGATGTGACCGGTGCCGTTACAACTGTAACATTCAGCATGACGAAATTTGCAACTGTCTCTATTATGTTCTACTCCACACCTCGGACATGATTTAATCATATCAGGTTGCTGGCCCCGTTTGCCATTGCCACCCGACGCAAAACGACTTTTACCCATTTTGCTTGTCTCCACCCGGAATATTTCCTGCTGAGAGTTTTGCCCTTTCACATTTTTTAATACATTAACTGTGTTTTTGGTAGCCTCATATGCCTCTGCTATTAACAGTACATCAGAAAGAGATGGGTTAGGCTTTTGGAGTGCGGCGGTGCGCACAGCATCGTGCGGAGTATTGATAACGATGGTATCGCGAATTAGTTCATCTACAAACTCTTGCTGGCATTCTTGTTTAGAACACACATATTTACAGTTGCGAGCAATACCACGCAATTCAGCTACCCAATCTGCATAGCTCTGGCTCTCCACCATTTTAGCTTGAAAAAATTCGTACCTGGCCGCAAGAATGTGAACATTGCGCTTAAAATGTTCCGACAATGCATCAGTAATCTCTTTAAATGATTTCTGTTCAAGTTTCTCGCCCAATAATTTCTGAGCCAACTAAAAAATATCTGAACCTACCCAGGAAAGAAAGAAAGCTCTTTGTTGCGTGTCATCTTCCACTGTGTATGCTGAGAAATGCTGCTTAAGTTGTTGCAAATACGATTCCCAGTGGTGCTTGTCTTTCTGGTACTGATGAAACGGTGGCGGTGACGGGGTTTGCCCTGCCCCCATTGAAGAGCCTGGTTTGGTCAATTTCTCCATCCAATCCCTTTGAGAGATCATTAAAGTCTTAAAAAAATTTGACTGCTGATTAAGCAATTCTTTTAACTGTTCATTATCCATCTTTTACGATCTCTTTCAAAACACCAAACCTCGCACGTGATGTGACAATTCTCGGTAAAATCGTTTTAATACACACGCACAAAACTGTTGGTTCTTTCTTTTCCCGACAGGGAAGTTTTAAACTCGTCGCCAAAATGTTATAACCAAAGAAAGTCGATAACGCGCATAAAGTACTTCTACTTATAATTCATTTATTGGATATAACGTTATAATATTTAATTAGGTAAAGTTAAGTATATAATTCAAGTAAATCTTAATTAGATGTTTAGCTTAAGGCTGTGGAAATACGACTGACTGTTGCTAAGCACGATGGACTACACGTCAGTGTTCAGTGTGTTGTTTGATATGATAAAACAGCGATGTTATACTACAAATACGGCTGTTAATGATTAGGTACCTATTTTAATTCATAAATACACTGAACTTACCACTTTTGTCAAGTTCTAACACAATCTGTCGCCAATCTGCATTGATGGCTTCGAGATTGCTGTGCGACTTTTCCTCCAGGCACCATATTGACGGATTCTGTTTCACCAGGATGGCCAACATTTTTTTCATCCACGGAAAATTATGATTTTTTTTCCGCGCATCTTTTTTTGTGCTTGAGGCACTTTTTGTCCTTCTACTTCCATCATATTTTCTAAAAAATCTAGCGAATAATCTTGCATTGTGGCTAGTCAAAGAACAAATGAACCAAATGTCAAAATTTAGCTCGAGAATAATGGTAGCGGACATTTATTTCACTCGCTAAATTTTGCCAGATGATTATGTAGAGTTACGAAAAAAAAATATTTTTAGCTAGAGCTGCGTACCTACCTCTTCGCTAAAAAGCTCAACTAAATTTTAGCTCCACTGAATTTGGGAGAGAATTTTGTATGGCAGCTTAAATTTAGCTCGATCTGCGTACTAGGCTTTACAACTGTTGTAATCAGTGATGATTTCTGTGACAAAAAAAAATTGGATAACCCTCATGGAAGAGTGGGAAAACTGGAAAAACCAAACAAAAGTCAGGAATAAGATTTTTTTGCTTGGAAATTTTTGTTTCAAAATGGATTTTCAATTGGAACCAGAAAGTTCTTGATGAAAAACTCGGAAAACTCATTGGTTTTCAAAGGGAAAATTGTTATTGTAGGTGCACTGATTTTCAAATGTAACAATGCACGAAGAACTTCAAGATCTAAAATCAAGGTGCATATTGTTTTGTTTGTATGTCCGATAGGGACTCTTTATCCGCTCAATCTTCAATGTATTTTTATAAAATTTTCACTGTAGATATCGCCTGAGTCAAAACAAATTTTTAGGACAATCTTACGGGAAAGTCGAGAAAGTCAAGCGATCAAAGAGGTTCTCTCCTGGCTGAGAGAAAACGTGATATCAACTTCTGATATCCGCATCTTCTCTGACAGTCAGGCTGCTATTAAATCTCTCGACGGTGTCTCAACCAACTCTCAAACGGCCCTCGATTGTTGATCGTCTCTTATGGAGATGGCGCAGCAATTTAACATTCACCTCTGTTGGGTGCCGTGCCACAGAGACATCACAAGAAATTGTAGAGCCGATGAACTCGCTAAAAATGGAACCGTCTCACCTGAAAGGGAAAAGATAGGAGATAGGTATACCGATAGGTACATGTAAACTTCGGCTAAAAGAAATAGCCTAAACGATAACAAACTCTAGGTGGTACAATTTACCAACGTGCGCTATCACAAAAATTATTTGGCCATCACTGGACCTAAAGCGCTCTAAAGAATTGTTGTCTCAAAGCAGATTTCATATTAGCTCCCTTAAAGGTGTCCTTACGGGACACTGTCTTATAGGCAGAAACGCAATACGCCTTGGTGTAGCTTCAAATGACTTCTGCAGGAGCTGTATGGACGAGGAAGAAGAGGAAACAATCTCTCAGCTTCTCTGCACTTGCCCTGCTCTTTTACTAAGACGCAAACTTCATCTGGGAGAATACTGTAATATTCGGCTTGGTCCGACAATTAAAACTTATTCACTTTTTAAATAAAACACAAATTCACTTTATTCAAATCACTCACAAACTTATTTATTCAACACTTTCAATTATAACTTTTCAAACACAGTGTACTTTACTTATCGCAGTTCACAATCAACTAATTCGCCTCGCCACCAAACGGCTATTTATATCAAAAATGATGGGTTCTAGAAACTACTATTGGTTCCTATTAGTTCTTGGGGAAGCTGAATGTTCGAGAGAAAATACTGGGATTTTTGTAGGGGCTAACGTTCTTAATGCTAAACAAAAAGTTTCTCTTAATCTTAATTAATTATTGCCCCTCAAGAGTGTTTACTACTACAATTAAACGATATTAAGTAAAGAGAGTATGTACATTAAATAAACAAGAGATACAGAGTAAGTAAAGAGAGTAATGAAAAGTGTGTACATTAAATATAGAAAGAGATACAGAGTAAGTAAAGAGAGTAAGAAAAGTGTGTACATTAAATATAGAAAGAGATACAGAGAGTAAGAGATAATAAAGTATACACATTAGTATTAGACATTACAATAGAAGGAGATACAGAGAGTATGAGATAAATAAAGTGTATACACATTACATTGCCCCCTCCTTAGGATTGATCGTCCCGAACAAATCCATCATCTTCATCACCACTGTAGCGATGTAGTCGGTCGCGATGTACGACTTTAAGTTTACCTCTGACTCCTTTTTGTATCCGGTACACGACGTCGTTGATTTTGCTAATCACTGTATATGGACCTTCCCAGTCCCGTTGAAGTTTCGGTGACAACCCTTTTTGTCGATGGGGATTGTAAAGCCACACTCGATCTCCTGCTTGGAACTCTGTTGTTGTCGCTCGTATATCGTAGCGTGTCTTCATTCGGTCACTGAACATCTTTATTTTGACCTAGTATCGTCGTGGATCTGAAGGAGTCTTTCTCTGAGGTCATCCAAGTAGTCATCCTCGGCTTGCGGTTCCGACGTGGGACATCCAAATTTAATTTCACTCGGCAATCTGATGTTCCTTCCCATCAAAATCTCAGACGGTGTATGGCCAGTTGAGCTATGTCTTGCACTTCGATACGCCATCAAAAACAGTGGAATGTGTCGGTCCCAATCTCGCTGGTTGTCGTCCACAACTTTGCAAAGATGTTCCTTAAGGGTTCGGTTGAACCGTTCGACCATGCCATCAGATTGTGGGTGGAGTGGTGTTGTTCTTGTCTTCTTGATGTGAAGAAGCCCACAAACTTCCTGGAATATGTTTGATTCAAAATTCCTTCCCTGGTCGGAATGCAGTTCTAATGGAACACCGAATCTGCTCACCCAGTTGAACACAATTTGGTCTGCGACTGTTTTGGCTTCTTGATTCGGAATGGCGTATGCTTCAGGCCACTTGCTGAAGTAATCCATGACGACCAGAATATAACGATTTCCATTATTTGTTTCCGGAAATGGACCCGCCACGTCTATTGCAATCCTTTCAAAGGGTGATCCGACATTATACTGCTGCATTTGGCTGTGATTCTTTTTGTTCGGGCCTTTGGTGGCAGCACAGGTATCACATTTTCGGCACCACCTCTCGACATCTTCCCTTGCATGTAGCCAATAGAATCGTTGTCGAACCTTTTCTAGCGTCTTGTTTACTCCTAGATGGCCTCCCGAAACTCCATCATGCATCTCTCGCAGAACGTCCACAATCTTCGATCTCGGTAAGACTAGCTGCATTACATAGGACTTTCCATCTGCTGATTCCCATTTACGTCGAAGGACACCCTCTTGGACATGCAATGAGTCCCACTGTGCCCAATAGGCCTTTAGAGCCGGACTTCTGTCGGAGATATCGGCCCATTCTGGTCTTTCCTGGTGTTCCTTGCATGCGAGGATGGGTTCAATATCTGGGTCCTCTTGTTGAGCCTTCCTCAACTCGTCGTTGCTCCAGCCATAAATGGGATCGGTTCTGGTTCGTTGAACAGTAACCACTTCTTTTTCTTCTTGGCGTCTGCAATGCTTACAGTCTTGCTTACATGGTCTCCGAGACAGTGCATCAGCATTTGAGTGAAGCTTCCCCTTCCGATGTTGAATTTCATAATCGTACGTCTGCAGCCTCTCAATCCATCTCGCCACTTGACCCTCTGGATTCTTGAAATTCAAAAGCCAGTTTAGTGCTCCATGGTCGGTTCGGAGAAGAAACTTCTGTCCATAGAGATACTTATGGAAGTGCTTTGTTGCCAAAATCAGTGCAAGAAGTTCTCTTCTGGTCACACAATAGTTTCTTTCCGACTTTGAGAGTACCTTGCTGTAATAGGCAACCACCTTTTCTTCGCCATCATGTACCTGTGACAATACAGCACCAATCCCGACATTGCTGGCATCAGCATCAATGATGAACGGTTTTCCTGGAGTCGGGTAGGTCAGCACTGGTGCATTACACAAGCGTTGCTTGAGCTCTTGAAAGCTGCGCTCGCACTCACCTGACCATTTAAACTGCTTTCCCTTTTCCGTTAGCTGATGTAGACTCTTGGCGATCTCAGCAAAATTCTTGACGAAGCGCCTATAGTAGGTGGCTAGACCCAGAAAGCTTCGGAGTTGATGTTTGTCCTGTGGTGTTGGCCAATTCTTCACGGTGTCAACCTTATCAGGATCCGTCTTAACTCCTTGGGATGAGATGATATGTCCCAGGTATTTCACTTCGGTTTTGAAGAGTGAACACTTTTCTGGATTGAGCTTGAGGTGGGCTTCTCGAAGTCTTTGAAACACGGCTCTCAGATTTGTACAATGTTCGTCAAATGTTTTCCCGTATACGATGACGTCATCCAAATAGACCAGGCAAGATTTCCAAGTGAGTCCTTGCAGGACGCATTCCATAAGGCGCTCAAAAGTCGCTGGAGCATTGCACAGTCCAAAAGGCATCACTTTGAACTGCCACAATCCGTTTCCTGTCGAGAACGCTGTCTTCTCTTTGTCTTCAGGATGGATTTCTACTTGCCAGTATCCACTTTTCAGGTCCAAAGTTGAGAACCATTGTGCTCCTTCCATTGCGTCCAGAGTATCGCTGATCCTAGGCAGAGGGTAGCTATCTTTCTTGGTCACATCGTTCAACCTTCGATAGTCCACGCAAAAGCGGGTTGATCCGTCTTTCTTCTTTACCAGGACCACTGGAGACGCCCAAGGGCTTTTTGAGTTTTCGATAAGACCCTCTTCTTTCATGGTGGTTATCAGTTCTTCAACCTCACCTTGTTTGGCTAGTGGAAGGCGTCTTGCAGGTTGACGAATCGGCTTTGCATCCCCGGTGTTGATTCGATGTTGAACCAGTTGTGTTCTGCCATATTTCCCTTGTGATGATGAAAAGATGTCTGCAAATTCTTCGAGGAGACCTTCTGCAGTTCTTCGTTGTTGTTGGCCAAGATTAGAGGACTCGAGAATGTTCGTCTTTATGGAGTTCAGCTCTTTGGACTTCAATGTTTGCCTTGTCTCTTCTTCGCTGATCCTTGTTATAGCTGATACAGATTCGCATTGTCCGACAATCTCACCTTTTCTAAGCTTAACTTCGTACGGCTTGATGTTGAGTATTCGTACGGGAACCATGTTCTTTACAGGTCTAACAAGAGTCTTCCCAATGGTGACGTTTTGGGAGGACTTTACAGATGCTGGTTCGACCATGAGGTATCGATGGCTGCCAGGCTTACCTTTCAATTTCGTCCACACGAATACTTCTGAAGAAGCAGGCAAAGTCAGATCTTCTTTGATGACGGTTTTCACAGATAACGAGGTCTCATACGAGTGGATCCCATAGATCATCGGAATCTCGATGTTTCGATATTTCAGGACTTGGTTCCCGATGTCCAATATCACTCCGTGATCTTTCATGAAATCGACACCGACAATGCACTCGTCGCATATATCTGCTACCAGGAACAGGTGAGAGAATTCCAGCTCTGCCATCCGGATCTTAAGACGTACCTCACCATAAACTTTTGCGGCTTCTCCAGTTGCAGTCCTTAGACGATAGCTGTTGGTGTTGTGGAGCCATGTCTTCTTAACGAGGTCCTGTCGTACAATGGACGCCGTGGCACCGGTGTCGATGGTAGCCACACATTTGTTGCCGTTTATACTTGCTTCCACGGTCAGGCTCTTGTTGTCACGTTTCGTTTGAGAAACCTGGATGGTGTTTCTGTAGCTATCGGTACTAGAAGCCAGCTTCGGTCCCTCGAAGTTGGTGGGATGGGAAACAACTTGGGAAGCAACATTGTTGTAGGTGTAACTTTGACCAGTTGACATATTTCTGTGTTCACAGTGTTGGCATGCGGTTCCTCTTCGCGGTAATCTGCACTGTCGTTGAAGATGCCCGGTCTTGTTGCAGTTCCAGCATCGTGCTGGTCCGTCTCGCTGACTTCTTTCCAGAGTAGTCTTCTGACAAGAGCATTCTTGGGCTTCCAATTCTCTCACACGATGCACGTTTTGGGTAGCTTGTTCTGCGGCTTCCATTGTTAGAGCAAAAGCCAATGCTTCTGGTAGTGTTTGCTTTCCGGCAGTGCGAATAGCCCTTTGGAGATTTATATCGCCCACAGCTCTCACAAAGGCTTCAACAGCAAGTTGATTTATTATCTCGTTGCCAGCTGTTGGGTATGCCAGGTGGACTAATCTCTCGATATCTGCCTGAAGCTGCTGCAGAGTTTCACCTCTTTTCTGTGCCCTGTTGTTTAGTTGTACTCGGAAGACTTCTGTCATGTGGCTATCCCCAAACCGCTGTTCGATTGCGTTTACCAGAACTTTGAAGTCACCGTTCTTCTCTGCTGGGATGGTTTGTAGCAGTTCAGCAGCTGCTCCTCTCAAGGCAAGCGTAAGAGCAATGTATTTTTCGTCATCGTCCCAGCCGTTTGTTAACGCTGCTGCTTCAAACTGTTTCTTGTAGATTGACCACGGTATCTGACCATCAAAGCTTGGAGGATTCACTTCTCTCTTTCTTGAGCACTCACCAGAAGTTTCTCGAGCTTTCATCTTTCGCACTTTTTCTAGTTCGCTTGTAATGGTTTCGATCTGGTCGTCTATTTTCTTGAAACGTGCATTAGTCGTTGAATTTTGTTTTTCGACACGCTCATCGAGAGTATTGATTTTGTCTTCGAAGTCCGCAAACCTGCCTTCTAGCAGATTTTTCTGTTCATCAAACCGATCTCGAACGTCATCCCTTTGAGCTTGTAGTTGTTCCAGAACATCATTCTTTTGAGTTTCTAGTTGCTTGAGGACATTTCCTTCCAGTTGTTTGAGGACATTCTCTTGCTCGGTCTTCTGCTCGTTTCTTTGAGTTTCTAGTTGCTCCAGAACATTCTTGTTTTGAGTTTCTTGCTTCTTTTGATTCTCTTCAAATTTGGCTAGAAGAAGTGTCATCATGGTAGATAAGTCGGCAGTTGCATTTACCTCTTCCGATTTTGCTTCCACTTCGAAAGCAAACGTATCTGGGTCTTCATTTTGTTCTTCCAGATATTCCTGTAGCCGTTTTACGAGTTCGATTTTATATCCTGCCGCACTTAAGCCACGTTTGCTTAATTCGGCCTTTAGCTCAGCGACAGTTAAGTCTTTCAAAACTTTACTTATCATTTTTAACTTCACTATTTCACACAAAATAGTTTAATCACTGTTCACTGTTTTATTCTCAATAAGTTTTAATCCCACTTCTGACACCAATGTAATATTCGGCTTGGTCCGACAATTAAAACTTATTCACTTTTTAAATAAAACACAAATTCACTTTATTCAAATCACTCACAAACTTATTTATTCAACACTTTCAATTATAACTTTTCAAACACAGTGTACTTTACTTATCGCAGTTCACAATCAACTAATTCGCCTCGCCACCAAACGGCTATTTATATCAAAAATGATGGGTTCTAGAAACTACTATTGGTTCCTATTAGTTCTTGGGGAAGCTGAATGTTCGAGAGAAAATACTGGGATTTTTGTAGGGGCTAACGTTCTTAATGCTAAACAAAAAGTTTCTCTTAATCTTAATTAATTATTGCCCCTCAAGAGTGTTTACTACTACAATTAAACGATATTAAGTAAAGAGAGTATGTACATTAAATAAACAAGAGATACAGAGTAAGTAAAGAGAGTAATGAAAAGTGTGTACATTAAATATAGAAAGAGATACAGAGTAAGTAAAGAGAGTAAGAAAAGTGTGTACATTAAATATAGAAAGAGATACAGAGAGTAAGAGATAATAAAGTATACACATTAGTATTAGACATTACAATAGAAGGAGATACAGAGAGTATGAGATAAATAAAGTGTATACACATTACAATACTTTTATGATAATCCCAGTGAACTAACTAATAAGGATATTAAATATCTTCTTCGCTTCATAAAAAGCTCAAAATGGTTCGACTAGAGTAAGAAGTAATTCTCTAGATTCATGTAGTATCACAATGGGTCTTTTCTTTTGGCCTAAGTGTGTGGATTCTGTATCCGCAGCCACGTTAACCTAACCTAACCTACGGGAAAGTCAGCAAATAAGGGGGACAACTAACTTGGAAAAATTCAGATATTTTTAGTTCTCTAATTCAATTGGATTCAAGCAAATCACATTTTCACTATATAGGTATGTGTTAATTAGACATACTTATTCTGGAGTTGCTCTGAAGGGCAGCGAGACGAAGTTCGCGGGCTTAGCTAGTTATTAATAAAATGGAAAGAAAGACAAAAGACCATGAGAGAAGAACACAAGGAAAAACGTAAAATTTCTTTTTAATCTAGTAACAACAATTGAAATCTTTTCAACGCATTTTTATTTTTGTTTTCTAATAAAAGTTTACAGAAATATTTACGAATTGATAGTTTGCAATTTGCATTTTTATGCTTCAACCTGGAACAGCAGCAGAAAAACCCAGTGCGCGCTTTCCAGTCATATGTCAAAAAATTGATCCCCACTTTCCCATGCAGACAAATATCCCAACTCAAAATCTGTACGAGCAATTTCAAAGGTGCAATTTTAAAATTCCCACAACCCCAAAACAGGAAAGTATTTTTTTTTCCATACATCGCAGCACAAGCAGTAAAAAAATGTCTTCGTTATCCCAGATACCAAAACAAGTTAAATACTATCCATGCAGCTCAGCTAGCTCGGACAGGTAAAACAGTTCAAAAGAAAAGATACAAAAAAGCACTTCATCATCTTTTTCAATCACAAAATCATTCACCAGAAATATTCTTGATTGAAAATTAAATAAAAAAAAGACTGAACGTGGTGTTGCCGAAGATTGCACGCTTTTCTCATACATATACCTGTCTTCATAATTAGTTTTTGCTTTTGGTTTTTTATTCTTCGAAGTCGTGAAAAAGTGGATTTTAACTTCAAAGTGAACTCTACTTGGAATTGAAATTAATTTAGTTCAATAAGTGCAAAGTTTTGTGGAGTGATAAAGAAAGTGCGTGGTAGAACTTTTTTTTGCTTTGAACGTGATGCCGTCTTATGAAGCTGCTGGAACTAAGCAAACTCTCATGTAATAACACCTTACCCATTTAATTTCTTCTTTTTTTGTTGAGAAAATACATCTTTATTCATTTTTTCTGTTTGTCCTACTTTTAATTTCATGTGCTTTGGGAAAAAATTGCTAGGTTAATGACCAGTTTGTCGTCCGTCCGTCGCCGCCGATGGTTATTGTTTCTCGTTCTCATACGCCACGCGATTGAGTATCGCCGCCGTCTACGTCTGTCTCTGTATATGGACGTACGACGATCGGAACATGTGCTGCGGGGGCGTTGAAAGGAGAAACAACAACAAAAACAAAGTCACGCATTTATGAGAATGAGTTTCTTTAGAATTTCCCAAACCATTTCACAAGTCACAATTTTCACCGACAAAGGAAAAGAAAACGTGGCCGAAATACAAGATGATTGTCGACTTGGCAAAATTGTTGGCACAGGCACATCAAATTCATAGAACCAAGAATGATATCTCTCGCCTTTCTTTCTCTTTGTGGATAGAATGATTATGGTTCTAAAAATAAACCGAACCTATGATGCATTTTATGCTCTGGTCGATGCTGCTGTCCTCATTTCGCATTGTGTCGTCCCATCGGCTTTTCAAAGCCGATCTATGAATTGTTCTAAAATAAATTAAGAGAGAGATAGAGCTATTTATTAGACAAAGAATAAATTAATAAACAAATTATTTGAATGTCAACAACATTAGGAAATGTTGATTATTCATTGGCGAGTCGCTACCAGCGACTCAAAAGATAAACCGGTAGGTAGCAATCGACTTGTCATCACGATGAATGTCGTCTAACGGTTTTTAAGAGGCGAGACGGGAAGATGTCTATTGATTTTCGAGCCAATCTAGAGGTTTGAGGTATAAATTCCCTAAAGAAGGTGTGTAACAACAAAGCTAATCACCGACACTAACATGCCTATGCCCACGTACGATTTTTGTTTTCTACCTCAAGGTCATCAGTTCGTAGAGATTAAAAACGTTGTGGTGTGCCTAAGTGCTCTCACCTACTTTTGGTACTTATTCTTTTTCATTAACAACCCAAATGTGTGTGAGGTTGTGTATTTTTGCTTTTTTTTTTAATTCTCTGTCGTCACAGTCACAACAAACGATTTGTTTATTCATTTTTTGTCTTGATTGGTTATTGCAGTGATGATCGTCCCGATGTAACAGAGCCTCTATATTTGGATGCGACTTTAATCGATTTTGACAAAACAAATGGTCGCACTGGGGAATATATTTGTTGTCCGGCATCGCCAACAACAGTGCCATCCAAAACGAGACCAAAACGTTCGAGTTTATCGGATTCGCCGGCTAAAGCATTACATCGACCGGCAAGGGGACCGCGACAGCGTACAACATCGATAAATCAGAATTCAACAACAAATCCGTCAGAGTGCATTATTCGATCAAATAATCGAACGATTTACACAGCTGGACGTCCGCCATGGTATAATTGTGCTGGTCAGCAGGTTGAACCGTTTGTCATTGGTGAGATGGGTGGAAGAGAATTTGTTAAGGGATCGTGTTTGAAGATGACTTTGAATTGTTTTTGCAGGTATTTGTGGTGGCAGTGCTTCTGGGAAGACGACAGTTGCTCAGAAAATCATTGAGAGCTTGGACGTTCCATGGGTTACCTTACTGTCTATGGATTGTTTCTATAAGGTGAGTAGTTTTTTGATGTTTTCTCTGCAATGAGGTGAATCGCAAAAGGTGTTGATATGGGTTCGTGGGAACAAAAATGAATAATGAAAAGGAAACAAAATATGAAAATGAGATCAAATTTCCTTGGCTTCTCGTCGGAAGACAAGATCTTCTTGCCTCAAGCCAAAAGACAGTGATACGAGCTGAAGCTGGAAACAGTAGAGCGAAACCTTCCGAAGCAT
Organism: Sphaerophoria taeniata; assembly: GCA_943590905.1. Classification (NCBI taxonomy): domain Eukaryota; kingdom Metazoa; phylum Arthropoda; class Insecta; order Diptera; family Syrphidae; genus Sphaerophoria; species Sphaerophoria taeniata. The sequence continues at coordinate 15,123,882 of OX016540.1, read as the reverse complement.
TTGCTGTCGTCAGCGTTTCAGTGGCACCACAACGACAGCACAGTAAGGCGAGAAAAACACAAAATTGAACGTTAACGACACGGGAGCAGCGACTGCATATCAAAACGTAAACGCAAATCCAATAGTTTGGTGAGGAAAAATCAGTACAAAAGTGCCCTGTACATTCTTGGCAAGGTTGCTAAAAACGAACGACAAGGCACTACAACTGATCGAGATCGGGAGCAAGTTGCAAAGCGCACCAGATCTCAAAATGAGATGGCTCACGCTTCCAGCTTAAGCGGGGACTCCCAGAGAAAAAAAGTGAAGAAGCTTAAACAGGAGAAATCTGTCTTCACATGGCCATAGCAGACCAGTTGTCAAAGAACGGGAAGTCCGTTGCAGCCAACTGGTCGGCTATTGAGGTCAAACTGCACAATATGGTGATAGAGCACATTCTCGAGGGGTATAGAGGGCCATCTCCATCCTTCAACTCCGCTGAGACTGTGAGAGGTTTCCGGGTCAACAAATATAGTGACAGGTTTTCGAAGGAATTCTTGGCTATATGCGTCGCTAAGATTAATGACGCTTGGGTGGGCATGAAGCTCATATCCAAGGACATCCCTAGGAGGACCAAAGCTTTCGTTTGGTTACCTAAGTTGGAAACCAAGTTGAATGGAGATAGTTTTCTGGAAGTCATCAGAAGTCAAAACCGCGAGATAGACATGGAGGACTGGTCGGTTATCAAAATTGATGGCGAAGACAAGTCACAAACTGCAGTTTTGCTCCAAATCACCGAAAACGGCCTTAACTTGGCATCAGGGATGTCAAAGTTAAGTTGCTGACCCACTCTGAGAAAGGTGTGATTGCTTGAATTGGTTTAAGTTTTGAACCTTATGAAGCATCAAAAAGTCTTCTCTGCACGGAAGAATGCCCAACGATTTTGAATACTTAAGTGGACCTAAACGGCTGCATAATAATCGACTGCAGTTGATTGCAGTAAATTGTTTGCTCTCTCATAGGGTAGTGGGACAGGACTGGAACCTTTTGGCTCTCATTTCCTTTTCAATGATACAATGTCCTTGAAAAATCAATGTTGAACACGTTATCTTCTTTAATAGTCATAAACTGTTAAAATGTATATGAACCAAGCAGACGAAAATAAGTAAACAAAGCTGGTTAGATTTTTATCTTATCTGCATTGCAGCAATTTTGTATTTCTTATAGGTTGCGCTAGAATATTAAAAACTTCAAGTTATTTGTTGAAAAGATACCCTGTTAAAGCTCTCAACAGAACAACAACAAAGTTGTGGAAAGAGGATTCTAGCAATCACTACCATTTGGACTTGAGTATTAATCAATGAATAATTGAGTTCAATTGATTCCCCGCTTTGTTTTGTGTTGTTTAAATTCTTATCATAAGAAAAGAAACCACTAATACAAATAAGCTCCCCAAGTGTCTTATCAAACAATGTTTTCTTGATAGTAAAGGGGTGTGTCTCTTTTGCTGTATACATGTATCCTGCTTCTTTTACACTCTTCCAATCTTAAAGGAAAATTTACAAATCAAAAAGATTTACGATTCTTTTCATGTTTCATTGCTGATTAGAAGCACATCTGTTCAGCTATTCAACCACACGCTCAGATACAAAGTAGTCGTATTTCAACTGAGTGCTTGATTAACAACAAAGCCTCATCGAGTCAAAACATTTCAATTTCAATAAATTATTAGCTTGACAATTTTACTGCCTGAACCTGAACCTCAACTGAAGTTCTTTTTTTTATTAATTTCGAAATGCAAACAAACCGATTAACATACATTTCATCATCAAGACACAAGAGACAGAGTTTCTCGAAACTCAATTGAGACTAAAATAAGAATTTGTGCGCTCTCTTAATTGGAATTGAGAACAGCTTGTTGAATCATGAAGTAGACTTATTAATAATATCCAGTGCCAGTGGCACATATTTTTGTATTTTGTTGCTGTAATTGGCGGCGATGTCAATAAAATCAAGAAACAATATACTCGGAAGCATGAATGAGTGATGGAAAAATAAATAACAAACGTTGAAATGTGTTGTTTACTTGTTGTCATAAAGTCCAATGACAAAATTAACAATCACGTGCATAGTTAATTGGTTTCAAGACACAACAAAGGTTTACTGGGGTTTAAACGGAGTGTTTGAGTAATAGCGCAATTGATCTTGAAATTTCTGAAGATGAAAAGTCGCAGGTGTGCTATTGGCACCTGCACTCAAATTATGATGTCTTGCTTAATAGCTTTTTATGCATTTTGTATGCTGTTACCGTAACATAAGGGATCCAATTTCATTCTTTGAAGAGTTGCAAATTAAGTGAGACCTTGGGCGACATAGAACAGACTCATCTTATCGTCATCATAGTAGTAGTAGAAATGGCGGCCACGTGCAGTCTAGCTCGGTGACCCAATTAGCGCTGGGTTGCACCGTTTTGATACCATAAAAACTCGTCTGACCTTTAAAATTAAAAGAGGGATTCTTTAAACTTCTGATCTTTTGTTTTTAGTTGGCTAACTGGCGGTATCAAGTTCGAAGAGGAACTGTAACAATCAGTTTAAAATACGCCTCAAATCCAGTATATTGCGTTTAGAAAGGAGATCAATTCTTTTATCCTCAGTTCGGAGTTCATTTAGGTCATTGAAGAAGGACTTTCCCAATGATTTGGCTCTCGTTTTGGCTAGCGCAGGACACTTACACAAGAAGTGAAGAACAGTTTCCTTTTCTCGCTGGTCCCCACAACATCGACAGAAAGTATTGTGGGGAATGCCCACCTTAGATGCGCGTTCCCCAATAGGCCAGTGTCCGGTGCATGTTGCAACGACCCTGGCTATGTCTTGCCTGGGTCTGCAAATAAGTGCGGGATTTATTGTAGGTGGGTCATATCCTTCTAGATATGATACAGTTGGTTAGGTTAGGCTACTCCACCTGTGGTTTGATTCAGCGAGAAAAATTGAGAAGATCTTGCACTTCCGCGAGTGAGCAATGAAGAGCTGATCCTTACCTGGCCAGCTCGTCAGCCCTCAAAGCCACTGTGACCCGGAATCCAGACAAGAGTGACCTTGAGTCAATGTTCATAATTTGGAGGATGATGTGGACGACCCAATCGCTTGTATGGTCGCCTGACTAGATATATTGCGGTTTTGATTTGAATCTAGGTTTAGTAATTTGCATGCTTCCTTAATCGAGAGTAGTTCAGCCTGAAAGAAACTAGCAAAGTAAGGAAGCCGAAAAGACCTGGAGACATTTAAAGACTCAGGGAAAACTGCTGCACCAAACCCACACTTCATCTTTGATCCGTCAGTGAAAATAGGTGTGTCGAAACCTCTCGTCACTAAGTCATCATCCCACTCTTTTCGGGATGGAATGATAACTTTAAAATCCGCACTGAGGTCCACAGTAGGAGTGCAGTAGTCGGTTTATGTCGAAAAGGTGTTCACTGGGATGAGGTTAATATTACTATGACCGTAGGGTTTAGAATACCAACTATTCGATTCCCTAAGTCTCAACTGCAGGCATAGAACACTATGCTGGCTTTCTTGACCCTTTCGTCGATATTAAGTTTCCAGTTTAACTTTGGGTCAAGTATTACTCCCAAATATCCAGCGCTGGAAGACAAGGAAAGAGTTTCACCGTTGAGGCGATATAGGGTGAAGTGGGGTACTTTTGTTTTGGTAGTAAAGAGCATCAGTTCAGTTTTGCTTTGATTCACACCCAAGCCACAGCTTGTAGCCCAGTTGCTGACTTTTAGCAATGCCATCTCCGTAATCTCACTAATCACGGAAGTGAACTAACCTGATACCATTATCACCAAATCATCTGCGTAAGCAACAGCCTTCACGCGACATCTTTCCAGTAACGGGAATTTTGTTCATGACTAGAAGCCAAATAAGGGGGGACAGAGCACCCATTTGGGGTGTTCCCTGCTTACGCGAGTTATATCAAATGAAACACCGGTTGTATTTTAATGTATTTTTATTCACGGTCAAGAAAAGACTGATATCTTAATCGTAAACAATAACCTACTTAGACTCTAAGCAGCAGACACTCAGGTCAATGCATTCAATTTCCTATGGCCTTCGGATACTTAGATTTTCCCATAGGAAAGTAATGCATTGACTGTCTACTGGTTCGGGTTACGAAGCAACACAAATGTTCCGTCGTCAAGTTTGCTGACTTGCATTTGTGTAACTTCACCCCCCTTTGATTCAGAATTCTCCTGAATTTTGTTTTCTATATTTTTTATTATTATTTTAACATTTTTATTCTTCTTATGTATTATAAAAAACAATGTTCCGATTATAACTATGGCTACACATATAATACAAATAGAGATAGAGCTCATTATATAGTTGTTATTCTTATGGTAATATAATTCATTAATGTGTTTAAGATTTTCAATTTGGTATATCTGTAACATTTTTTCAAAATTTAATTTTTCTTTGATAGTAAGGTTTTGATTCTCTTCATAAGAAAATGTATGTATAAATTCCATGTTAAAGTTTGATATTGAAACGTTTCTGATATTAATTGTACAGTTATTGATGTTGATTATGAAATTTCCACTTAATTCTAAATGTCTGTCGTCACATCCATTAAATACCATTTCTTTTTTAAGGTTTTTACATATAATTAGATTATCTTCAACATTTTCAATCGAAATTTTATTATTTTCTTTAAAGTTACAAATTCCTTCTAATAAACAATTATCAACTTTTTTCAAATCTTTCAAATAAATATTGTTAATATTATATTGATATTTTGTTCCGTTAAATTCAACAAACTCAAAAGCCTTTATATCGATTTCTTTAAAATTTTTATTGGGCATTGGAACCATCATTCTTAATTTAGTTTGAATATAATGTTTTGGTAATTTAATAGCTAAAATTAATTGTGTCCCATTCAAATGAAATGCTCCTATTTTGGCATATTTTAATTTATAAAAATCTAGATCGGAATCAATTATTTCTTTACCTGATAAAATACTTGGATGTAAAATACCTTGTTTTGCGGATGCTATGTTGTCTAAAATGTTGTCAATTTTATCCTCAAGGATTTTCAATTTTAAGAGTTGGTCTGTTTTCAAAACTTTAAGGGTTAAATCATTTTGCATTTCTACTTCATTATTGTATGCTTCAGATATATATTTCCTGTCTTCTTCTATGGTTTCTTTAAAATTATTTATGTTATTCATAATTTGCCTATTAATTTCTATTTGTTTATTTAAGTTTTCAATTGCATTTCTATTATTCAGAGTTATTGTCCACAGCATTATTATCCACATTAGAACCTGCAAATTTATTAGGTCTTTTAACTGTTGTTGGGTGAACATTATTTAATTTATTTTTTCTGAAGTAAGGTTCATTTTTATGGCGTAAATGTTTATAATTTCTTATAAAACCTTCACTTCTCTCTTCCTGATAATCTTCTCTATCTAAATTTCTTTTATGAATGATTTGTTTCTTATTTTTATTAGCTTTATCAATTAAAATTGCTGCTTCTGTATTAACTGCTTTGTTTGGACTCATTCCTAAAGTTGAGTGATGCCTATTATTATAAATTTTAACTGCCTTATGCATTTTTTGATTGGTAGTAATGTCTTTATTTTTGATTGTCAGTAAAATTTCAAGAAGCGTTGAATGAAAACGTTCTATGTCAGAATTTCCAGTGTGAGAATTCGGCTTGGTAAAGTGGAATGTCACTCCTTCTTCTCTGAAAAATTCCTGAAGGTTTTCTGACTTAAATTCATTATCACAAACTATTTTCGTTGGATTACCAAACTTAGTAAACTGTTCTTCGATACATTCTAATTTATTGACCCAATTCTTGCTATTTAAGTTGTAAATGTAAGCTTTTTTCGTAAGCTTATCCAGAAACGTTAGATAAAAAAGCTTATTAAAATGATAAATATCCATATGTAATATTTCATTAGCTTTCGTTGGAGTTTCGGAAAATTTAAATTTTGGTTTAATAGGTTTTCTATCATATTTGCCTTCTTGACATGTTTGACAGTTTCCTATAACCTTTGATATTTGTCTTACCAGTCCTGGGAAATAAACTTTATTTTTCAAAGTTTTGTATGTTTCAATAATTCCAGAATGACTACTTTCTTTGATATGATATAAAGAAATTTGCTTTAAAAGGTCTGCTTCATTTTCTACCTCGAGAGCTCTAAGTGTGCACTTAACAAATGTCAGTTTTTTATCATCCTTAAAAAGTTTTATTAAACATTGTTGAATTTTATTATACTCATGGTACGATAACTCTGTATAAATTCCTATTTTCCCTTTTATAAGAGTTCGTTTAAAGAGATCTTCCCAGTATAACTGATTTTTAGTCATATCTACATGGATGATTCTCCTACCATGACTTACTTCGACTTCGTCCGAAACATTATTTGATAAAATTATTTGAGTTCTATATTTATTAACTATTTCCTCTTTTATAGGGAAATGATCCAACTGTTGTTCTGGTGCTGAATGGACAGTTGCCATGTTTGAGTCCGATTCACCGTCTATTTGGTCAACATCCTTAATGCGGCTCAAAAAATCTGCTACTTTATTGTCTTGCCCCCTTAAGTAATCTATTTCGTAATTAAATTCGGACAATTTAAGTAACCATCTCTGATTTCTTGCCGAAAATTCTTTGCCATTGTATTTTTTATTAAGATACTTAATAGGTTGATGATCTGTGACTATTTTGAATTTATTTCCCCAGAGGTAGGGCCTAAAATATGTCACTGACCAGACAATAGCAAGGAATTCTTTGTCTGTGGGTGAATACTTCTTTTCATGATCATTCAAAGATCTCGAAGCATAGCAAACAGGTTGCCCTTCTTGAGTCAGCACTGCACCAATAGCAAAGTTGGAAGCGTCAGTAAATAAAGTAAAAGGTTTTTGAAAATTAGGAAATCTTAATATAGGATAGCTTGTGATATTTCTTTTCAACGTTTCAAATGCTTGTATATATTCTGGGTCTCTTGAGTTGATTTTTGCATTTTTTTTTAAATACTTAATCATCGGATATGCAATTTTTGAATAATTTTTTACAAATTTTCGATAAAATCCTGTTATACCCAGAAATGATCTGAGTTCTTTTTCTGATGATGGCAGTTTGTAATCCATAATACATTTGACTTTTTCTGGGTTAGGTTTCATACCTTCATCAGTTAAGATATGCCCTAAAAATTCTGTATCTTTTTGAAGGAAAGTGCATTTGTCAAACTGGACCTTGAGGTTATGTTTGGCAAGTGTACTAAAGATTGTGGTGATGGCAATCATATGTTCTTCTAGACTAGTGGAAAATATAAGAATATCATCAAGATAGACTACACAGATCTTATTTATGTGTTCCCTTAGTATTTCATTCATAAGCCTCTGAAACGTCGCTGGGGCGTTTTTGAGACCAAAAGGCATCCGAGTAAACTCATATAAACCATTTGGAGTAACAAATGCAGTTTTATGAATGTCCTCGGGACGCATTTTTATTTGGTAATAGCCTTTAGCCAAATCCAAAGTCGTAAAATACTGGGCTCTCCCTAACTTGTCTAATATACTATCTATATTAGGCAGAGGGTACTTGTCATCAATTGTGATTTCATTTAATTTCCTATAGTCTACACAAAGCCTGAACTTCTGTTCACCTGATCTTCCAATCTTTTTCGGGACAACAACAATAGGAGAAGAGTATCTACTGTTAGATTTTCGAACAATACCCTGTTTTTCCATCTCCAAAATTTGTTTACGAACTTCCTCTTCATGTTTTGGTGGTAATCTATAAACTCTAGAATTTATTTGCTGATCCGTTGTTGTTTTAATTTCATGCATTATAGATTTTGTATTTGTTAGTTGATCACCCTCTTTGAAAATCAAACTTTGAAATTGTTTTAGAATTTCACTAACTTTTTCTTTTTCTTGTGAGTTTAGATGTGAAAGATCCACATTGTTTGCAGTTTCACTTGAGAGTTCGTATAGGTCAGTGTTTGATGTTTCCTCGGTATATAATTTTAGTTTTGCTGTGTTACATAACTCTATTAGTTTTCTTTTCATATCAATTTGAATAAAATTCCTACTAATAATATCCATTCCAACGAGAAAATCATAGTCTTTGTTTTTTAAATTCATTTTATGCCATTTTAATTTGCTTTGTATACCCATTCTGAATTCTTTTGGCACGTCAGTAACAACAATTTGTATTAATTCTTTTGATTTGTTGTTAATTGTGTTCAAAAAAATTGATTTCGTTTCTAATATAGGAAACTGGCTACAATCAACTCTGGATGAGTTGATTAAACTAACTGTAGATCCAGTGTCTATCAACGCCCTATATTTCTTACCACTTATTGAGAAGTTGCAAAATAATTTATGTCCAAGGCTTCGTTCCGAAAATCCGTAATTGGATCTGTATTATTTATTTCTTCAGACTCTTCTATCCTCGAACTACTAGGTTCAATACCACTGCTTAAATAGTCTACATCCATCGGTTGTGTATTTTGGCTACTATTTCTGGCCTGACCTGACGGATTAAAAACTTGATTACTATTTTGTCTAGTTTGTCCAGATCTATTGTTGTTTTGTCTAGTCTGTCCAGATTTATTATTTGAAGAATGTTTTGTTTGCCCTGAACTGTTTGGAGTTATGTTATCAAATTGAGTTCCCTGATGTGAATTTGTTTCTACCCTATTTTGGCTAGTTCTATATATTTTTTTTAAATTCCACTCACTATCTGGAATATATGATCTTAATACGTCTAAAATAGAATTTAAATCGAAATTATTTCTAATTTCCCTAGATAACTGACCTACAGTAAGGTCTTTAATTTTGGCCACCAATAACTGCTTACAAGAATTTACTATTTCAGTTTGGTTGGGCTCATAGATTGCATAGTCATGACACTCTTTTAAGATTAAATCTATTTTAATACAAAGGTCTAAAATACTATTTACCTTCATGTGACTTATTTTGCCCCATACGCTGTTAATGTTGATTATAGGTCGGAAGTGTTGTATGAGATTTTTCCTGGTCTGGCTCCATGTTGTCAATCTATTCAGAAACAGCAAGCTTTTGGCTTCACCGACGATCTTCACGTCATATATTGCCTTGAATGCAGCGGCTTGTTGATCTTGTGGGGTGGCTGCCAGATGGTTGTCAACGCAGGTGAGGAATTGTGTCAACTCACCAGAAGCTCCTCCAAATTCTTTTATGTGGGCTATGTTTTTGTAAATAGTTGTTGCAGCTTGTGGAGCTTGTTCTGTGTTTGCTCTCTGAGCCCATAGTTGCTGCTGTTGCCTTTGAAGCTCCTGCTGCTGCTGACTAAGCTGCTGCTGTTGTTGTTGGACAGCTGTGAGCGTGTTCAGCGTGGTTACAATATTTTCCAAAATTGAATCCATCTCAACGTTTATTCCTCGGTTGGTGTCGAATTCCTGGGATCTGCTTTTCCGCCCAATTTTGAAAGCACTGATTAATTCACAAATTTATCACAACTTAGACTGATTTAAAGTCTAATCTTTTTTTTTTTCAAACAATAACTAAATGAACTGATTTTAAGTTCAAGTTTTTTTTTTTTTCAATTGTGACTGATTTGAAGTCTTTTTTTTTTTTTTTATGTCTTTTTTTTTCACTCGGGTGGTGGTGGGGTTGTGGATGGCAAACAACACATAAACATAAAAAAAAATCGTCGTTGCTACTGATTTTTAGTAGCAACACGGTTCGTTTCGCGACTGCGCCAGTTATATCAAATGAAACACCGGTTGTATTTTAATGTATTTTTATTCACGGTCAAGAAAAGACTGATATCTTAATCGTAAACAATAACCTACTTAGACTCTAAGCAGCAGACACTCAGGTCAATGCATTCAATTTCCTATGGCCTTCGGATACTTAGATTTTCCCATAGGAAAGTAATGCATTGACTGTCTACTGGTTCGGGTTACGAAGCAACACAAATGTTCCGTCGTCAAGTTTGCTGACTTGCATTTGTGTAACTCGCGCCTGGTCAAGTTAGTGTTACCTAAGGTAGCTTGAATCCTTCTATCACTGAGCATGGAAACAATCCAATTTCTACTACTACTTACTTACTAACTTAAGGTGGCGCTACAGTCCGGTGTGGACTTGGGCCTCAACCAACAGTCTCCGCCAGCCAGCTCGGTCCCTAGCTAGCTGTCTCCAGTTTTGCACTCCAAGTTGATTGAGGTCCTCTTCCACTTGTGTGCGCCATCTGAGTCGCGGTCTTCCTCTACTTCTGCGTCCCTCGGGAATGGTGTCGAAGGCTTTCCGGGCCGGAGCACGGGTGTCCATGAGCTCTAAATGACCGAGCCATCTGAGTCTCTGGACCTTGACCCTTCTGGCTAGGTACATGTCGTTGTACAACCCGTAAACCCGCTGTTGTATCTTCTTCGCCATTCCCCATCAATGCACACGGGACCAAGAATGAACCGAAGAACTTTCCTCTCAAAGCAACCTAAGACACATTCATCCGATTTTGTCAAGGTCCATGCTTCTGCACCATACAGCAGGACTGGGATGATGAGGGTGTTGTACAGTTTTACCTTATTTGCTCGAGAGAGGGCTTTTCCACTCAGTTGCTTTCTTAGCCCAAAGAAATAGCGATTAGCAAGAGTTATTCTTCGTCTGATTTCGGCGCTGGTGGTGTTAATAGCGGAGCCTAGGTAGACAAACTTTTCTACTACCTCGATTATATGCGTCTATAGTGACGTTTTGTCTGAGCCGTCGGTGTTGGGCATGATACAACTAAAACAGATAGCGCATTCGCGTTTCTATTTTTGTTTCGTTCTGCGCATCTACGTCACGAGCACTCAACGAGTTTGACGTTTATTATTTAGTATGTGAAATCAAACCAAAACAATGGCACTTATTTGTTAAGATATTTTGTTTATTTAGTAAAATGTTGATATTTCTAATGTTTTTCATTTAGGTAAATGGTTTTCAATAGTTGATATTTGTGTTTATCCTTAAGTTAAAGAAAATTTGTGTGTTTGAGTGAAGGAAATTAATAAAAAATCGAAGTGCATGAAGAATTGGTGCATTTTTTTTCATTTTCATTCGGATGCATTTGCTCCATAGAATTTCCTGGCAGATTGTTTTATCAGTAATAAATGGTTAAATAAAAGTAATGACGGTCTTTTGAAAACAGTGGTTTGTCAACTTTTTATTTAATTTATTATTTTTTTGTATTTTCTTTTCCTTGATAGCTTTTTTTCTGTGATTTGTCTGTTCAGTTTACGCATTCGGAAGAACATACGACAACGAAAGAAAAGCTTCATTACCTTCTCATCGCATTCGATCTTTGCTTTCTCGGCAACTTCAACTAAATGCTGGGTGTAGTTTGGACTTAAGTAAATGCCTTCACCTTCTCCATTTACTGCATTAAAAACATTTTCTAATGCAGCGAAGTGAGCCATCATTGTGGGATTTGCTTTAGACAAGCCTCCTTTGTCCAAATGATTGACCCAAGAGCTTTCGTCTGGTTCAATTTGTTCCAGATTTGATATGGTGTTTTTAAAACGATGGAAAATGTAGCCAGCCAAGTTTTTCAAACCGTCGTAAGCAAATGGGAGATTTTCTTCTGGCTCAGGGGCAATAGGCATGCTATTGTCCACTTTGACAACGACAAGGATTAGATAGAGAGTTTTAAATTTCCTTTAGGAAATGTATGAAAGCTGGAATCTCTCGTGATCTTCTTTCTTTCACTGTTGTTGCAGTCAAACACTGAACAAACAACCATGTTTATTATCAAATGTTTATTTATATTTAGTTTTAATTTTATAATACCACTTTTAATATTTTTATTGCTCAACACTTTCAAATTTCACTTCCTTTCCAATTCACAACAGAAAATAAAGTGAAATTGTGCCAAAAATACTTATTCTCCTCAGTTGATTGAGTGCTCGTGACGTCACGATAGTTTGACAGGAAAAACCTAACATGCGCAATGCGCTATCTTTATTAGTTGTATCATGGGTGTTGGGTGTCCTTTCTCGAAGACAGCATATACTTCGTTTTTCCCTCATTTACCGCTAAACCAATTTTTGCCGCTTCTGTCTCAATTCTCACAAAGGCGCCATTGACATAACGCTGTGTTCTTCCCATTATATCAATATCGTCGGCGTACGCGAGAAGTTGAACAGATTTATAGAAGATAGTGCCTCTGGTGTTGACGGTGGAGTTTTGCACTATCTTCTCAAGAACGATGTTAAAGAAATCGCGCGACAGTGCATCGCCTTGTCTGAATCCTTTTATGACATCGAAAGATTCCGTAAGCTCATTGCCAACCTTGATAGAGCAGCGTGAGTTCTCCATCGTCATTTTGCACAAGCGAACGAGCATGGCAGGGATGCCAAAACTAGACATAGCTTTATACAGTTCGTCTCTGTAGATGCTGTCATACGCGGCCTTAAAATCGATAAAGAGGTGGTGGGTATCGATTTGGAGTTCGTAGGTTTTTTCCAGGATCTGCCGCAACGTGAAAATTTGGTCGATGGTAGACTTTCCTGGCCTGAAGCCACATTGATAAGGACCAATCAGATTGTTGACGAAAGGCTCCAGACGTTCACATATTACGGCAGAGAGGATCTTGTAGGCGATGTTAAGCAGACTGATTCCTCTGTAGTTGGAGCAGTTTAGAGGATCTCCCTTCTTCAGGATCCGGCAAACAATGCTGAGGTTCCATTCATCGGGCATGCATTCCTCCGACCAAATCTTACAGATGATCTGGTGCATGCTCCTATCTAGATCGTCGCCTGCGGCTTTGAACAGCTCGGCAGCTAGACCAACTGCTTCAGCGGCTTTGTTGGATTTCAGCTACTACTACTATCGTCATCATATGTAGCAGCATGTAAAATGGCAGTTCACAATATAAGACTAACCGGATGAATGACCCTTTGCACAAAACAATCTGCTTAAAGCACATAACTTTGCGCATTTTCAATTTGACATACATTCCTGGCTTGAATTCAAACTCTTATCTCTCTTTTTGTTACAGATTCTCAATGAAAAACAACACGAGCAAGCAATATTGAATGAATACAATTTCGATCATCCCGATGCCTTCGACATCGATTTGCTGATCGATGTGCTAAAAAAATTAAAAGAAGGTCGCAAGGTCGAGGTGCCAATTTACAATTTCATAACACACGGCCGTGAAACCCAAACCAAAACAATGTACGGAGCAAATGTTATCATTTTCGAGGGCATCTTGTGTTTCCACAGTCAGGAAGTTCTCAAATTATTGGACATGAAAGTGTTTGTCGACACAGATGCTGATATTCGTCTAGCTAGACGTCTTAAGCGGTAAGTCAATATACATCTCGAAACATTCAAATATTTATTGGATTTTTGTTGCTGTTAGTGATATTTCACAACGTGGTCGAGATTTGGTGGGTGTTCTGAAGCAATACTCGACCATGGTGAAGCCGTCGTATGCCAATTATATTGCCCCGACTATGGTTCATGCTGATATAATAGTTCCTCGTGGCGGTGAGAATAAAGTTGCCATTCATTTGATTGTCCAACATGTCCACACACAATTGCAACTGGTAAATACTCAACTCTGAACAGATAAAAGTCTAATTTGTTGATTTTCAGAGAGGTTTCAAATTGCGAGAGACTCTCGCCCATTCGTATATCGATCAGCCAATGCCCGATTCGCTGCAACTACTGCCACCAACACCCCAAATCAAAGGCCTGCACACATTCATCCGCTGCAGGAACACTTCCAGAGACGAGTTCATCTTCTACTCGAAAAGACTTATTCGTTTAGTGATAGAATATGCATTGAGCTTATTCCCCTTCAAGGAAACCATTGTGGAAACCCCACAGGGTGTCCATTACGAAGGCCAACGTATGGCAAGTAAGAAAATTTGTGGTGTTTCGATTTTGCGAGCTGGCGAAACAATGGAACAAGCTGTCTGTGACGTTTGCAAAGACATTCGTATCGGAAAAATTCTCATTCAGACAAATCAGAGCACAGGCGAGCCGGAATTGTATTATCTTAGACTACCAAAGGACATTAAGGACTACAAAGTCATTCTAATGGATGCTACTGTAGCAACTGGAGCTGCTGCAATGATGGCGATCAGAGTTCTGCTCGATCATGATGTGCCAGAGGACAACATCATATTGGCTTCATTGTTGATGGCAGAGATTGGAGTGCATTCGATTGCTTATGCTTTTCCTAAGGTATGATGGTTTCTAACATAATGTCAACACATGATTTCAATTTGATCAATCCAACAGGTAAAAATTGTCACATCGGCTCTGGATCCCGAAATCAATGACAAATTCTATGTGATTCCGGGCATTGGAAACTTTGGCGATCGTTATTTCGGTACCGAACCATCGGATGATTATGTGTAGTCGAGTAATGAAGCCAGCAGTTTAAGTATTTATCTCTAATACCGCTTCACAATGGCAATGGCGCCAAATTTAGCAAATATATACCAGTATAACAGCTAGACTATTACCTTGGAAGAATAAAAACCACAACACAGTCCAATAGATATCCTGATGTGCGGCTTAAAGATGTCTCGAAGTTTCCAATGAATGAAGGGGGAGCTACTCGTGCGCACTCGGATTAAATCAGTTACTCGTTGTTTTCCTCACAGCACCACTCGGAGGGGCTGTTATTCTTTTATCTTCTCCGGCATGATATACTTAAACTATTTTATTTTTACATTTGTTTATGTCAATGTTACAAATAAATTTGTTTTAATTTTTATTTTTACCAATAAGTTTTGAAAATGTAAAAGCATGAAATATGTACGTACATCTCAGAAATTAAAAAAAGAAAAATGAATGTTCCTCTCTTCTGTTCTAAAAGCAACCTCTCAGCCAACAGCAGGAATGAAGTTCGGAGGTTCTACATGTAAAACAGCTGGCTCAAGGTCATCGAGCAAGAACCGATGCCTGCAGAGATAAACAAGTTAACATCATAGTAGGATCGCAGTCAATGCTGGGGATTTTGAAATACCACTTCTGTAGACTGTATAACGGCGACGACGAGCAAAATCCCGCCTTCAGGCAGGAGCCTTTCATTGGACACGATGATAGCCAACAATTCCGTGAACCCGACCTAGAAGAAGTGAAAACGGCAATAACACTCCTGAAATCCAACAAAGCAACTGGAGCAGATGGTCTACCAGCTACCTGCCAAATCATCTGTAAGACATGGTCGGAAGAATGCAAGCCCGACGAATGGAACCTCAGCATTGTTTGCCCGATCCTGAAGAAGGAAGATCCTCTAAACTGCGCCAACTATAGAGGAATCAGTCTGCTTAACATCGCCTACAAGATCCTTAATATGTGAACGTCTAGAGCCTTTCGTCAATAATCTGATTGGTCCTTATCAATGTGGCTTCAGGCCAGGAAAGTCTACCATCGACCAAATTTTCACGTTGCGGCAGATCCTGGAAAAAACCTACGAACTCCAAATCGATACCCACTACCTTTTCATCGATTTTAAGGCCGCGTATGACAGCATCTACAGAGACGAACTGTATAAAGCGATGTCTAGTTTTGGCATCCCTGCCAAGCTCGTTCGCTTGTGCAAAATGATGGTGGAGAACTCACGCTTCTCCATCAAGGCTGGCAAAGATCTTACGGAATCTGTCGTAAAAAAAGGACTCAGACAAAGCGGTGCACTATCAGGCGATTTCTATAACATCGTTCTTGAGATAATAGTCCAAAACTCCACCGTCAACACAAGAGGCACTATCATCCAAAAACCTGTTCAACTTCTCGCGTACGCCGACGATATTGATATAATGGGAAGAACACAGCGTGATGTCAATGGCGCCTTTGTGAAAATTTAGACAGAAGCGACAAAAAAGGGTTTAGCGTTAAGTGAGGGAAAAACGAAGCTTATGCTGTCTTCGAAGAAGGACATCCAACTACGACGGCTTGGAAAGAACGTCACAATAGACGCATATAACTTCGAAGTAGAGAGGAGTTTGTCTACCGAGACTCCGCTATCAACACGGGCAATAACATCAGCACCGAGATAAGACGAAGAATTACTCTTGCTAATCGCTGTTTCTTTACGCTAAGAAAGCAATTGAGTGGAAAAGCCCTCTCTCGAGCAACTAAGGTACAACACTCTCATCATCCCAGTCCTGCTGTATGGTGCGGAACCATGGACCTTGAAAAAATCGGATGAATGTGTCTTAGGTTGCTTTGAGAGGAAAGTTCTTCGGTTCATCTTTGGCCCCGTGTGCATTGATGGGGAATGGCGAAGAAGATACAACAGCGGACTTTACGGGTTGTACAACGACATGGACCTACCCAGAAGGTCAAGTTCCAGAGACTCAGATAGCTCGGTCATTTAGAGCGGATGGACCCCAATTCTCCGGCCCGGAAAGCCTTCGACACTATTCCCGAGGGACATTGAAGGAGAAGAAGACCGCGACTCAGGTGCCGCACACAAGTGGAAGAGGACCTCAATCAACTTGGAGTGCAAAACTGGAGACAGGTAGCTAGGGACTGAGCTGGCTGGCAGAGACTGTTGGTTGAGGCCCAAATCCAAACCGGACTGTATCGCCACCTTAAGTAAGTAAGTAAGATTTTGTTTATATTCAATTTTATTGTACATTTTTTTATACAAATTTAAGCAACAACTGCGCAGCGAAGGCAACAAAAACACAAACCAGAAAGTATCCAAGGGCCTTTTTACTAATCTTGGAGTCATCTTCAAATAATTGGTCCTTCTTCGTCTCTAACTTGCTGTGTCCGTTCATTTGCTTTTCCTTCTTCTGGCTGCATTGCTTCCAATCGTCCTGGTTGTCAATTATTTCCGCATTCATGCTAAACTTCGTAGTCGATACGATTCTCACTCGTACCGCCGTTCCAAGCAGATTCTCTTTCATAGGTAGGAGAACCTGTTCGTAGAATTTATTATGCCCCACATAGTGTTTTTTGTCGTGTGAAATTTCGGTAACCAAGACAGTGTAAACTTCGCCCACTCGTCCCGCATACGGTTCGTAGCTGTTGAAGAGATCCGTCAAGCGTTTGGTTCGCTTTTTGACCATATTCGCCGGAATACGAGTCATACGAGCAGCTGGAGTTCCCGGTCGTGGAAAGAATTGATTTATAAACAAACTGGGAAACTTGTACTTGGCACAGAGTGTCATTGTTTCCTCGAAATCGTCTTCGGTTTCGGTGGGGAAGCCACAAATGATATCGGTTGCGATGGTTAGGCCGGGAACTCGTTCGCGCAAGAAATTGACAACATGTTCGAACTCTTTGCGGCAGTATTCGCGCTTCATCTCGCCTAGTACACTGTCGCTTCCGCTTTGAACTGGCACATGTAGAAAAGCATACACCCGTGGGTGGTTCAGGATTTTTGCTACTTCCTCCAAGTGTTCGAGAATATATGGCGGATTGGTCATACCAACGCGCATCATACAATTCTCGGGAATCACTTCGACCAGCTTCCAGAGAAGTTCGGGCAAAGACGAATCGATGTCTCTCCCATAGGCGCCGGTGTCTTCGGATGTTAGCCAAATCTCACAACAACCCTCGTCGAAAGCCTGTTTTGCGCGCTCTACAATCTCATCTACCGGATAACTAGCCAAGTCTCCACGGGCATGTTTGGTCTTGCAGTAGGTGCACTGGTTCAAGCAGCCAGAATTGATCGCGATTATTTCAATTAAGGGATTTTTTCGGACCTTCGGCAGCGCTAGTTTTGCACCAGCAACGCGTTTTCCATTGACTTTCTTATTTTGGAGCAATCGAACACTGTGTCCCTTCAGAGTTTCTTCTACAACTTCCACCACACGGTCAATTTGTTGGACACCAATGACAGACATGCCATCGAGGTATTCGGATTTAGGGGCTCCTTGGGGGACACAACCTGCAACCACTACGTGTTTGCCATTCTTCATACCCGACTCGATTTCATTGCGAAAAGTATCCTCTGAGGGATTCTTGACAGTGCAACTGTTCAAAAGCCACAGATCGGCGTCTTCCTTTTTGTTTGTTAAATTGTAGCCATACGCAGCCAATTGACCGGCCATGTACTCGGAATCGGAATTATTATGTGCACAACCCCATGTTTTGACGAAAACTGTTTGTGTTCCTGGTATTACACTCTCGTAGATCTTTTTCTCTTTTGGAGGTGCAGTGGAGGCAACGGTGATGCGTTTTTTCGCACGCAATGTTACGTCCTTTTTGTTTGTGTAACGTTCTTTAGGTTTTATATCGTCGACTGATATGAGATCTTCAATGTCGTCGATGAAGTCACTATTTTCAATCATATTTCGATGTGTTCTTTTCTTAAAATTTTATTTCGTTTTAAAAGAAAATACAAATAATTGCAATCGTCGCCTTCGAATCCACGAGAAAAGTGACAGCTGTCAGCTAAAAAGACTGCTGTCAAATTATTGGCGAACAAGAATTACCGGCGAATTAGATGAACCCATTCAAAACTACCTAAGGCACGATTTCACAAGGTTTTTGTTTTTTGTTTTTCGAGGTCAAGCCTAGTACGCAGATCGGGAAAAGACAAATTTTATCTCTACAATTTTAATCTCTACAAAACTAATCTTTGTCCCGCGCAAAATTTTGAAGTTGGAGAAATGAAGAAAAATGTCTATTTGTCAACAAGAAATGCTTTTTTAAATGGCAATCTGAAAGTTGAAAGCATTCTGAATGCGTTCAATTAGGCAAACGTGAGATTTCTGATTTTCAAAAGAAGAGAATTCCCTTCTGATTTTGAAACAGAATGCTTTTTTTCTAGATTCCAGATTTCCAATTGACAAAGCCACGAATAAATTACCTCCATTCTCCAAAGCAATTTGTAACCAACATCCCATATGTTAAACCGCTCTACTAATAAATTGTATAAATTGCTTTTGTTGCGAATTTAATAGAATTCTTTTTTGTCTTTTTTTCTTCCAAATATTCAATAAAATAGTCCATCTCAGTCTTGGTTCATTTCTTTTTGTTTACTTTTGTTTTGTTTTTTTTCCTTGTCACTATTTTTCCGGCAGAATAATGCTTCGAACATTATTTGTCGAGACAAATGTAAGTGGAGACTTTTTCTTTACAGCGGTTCTAAATAACAAATTTTGCGCATGAGCTGCGTACCGCTTGGAAAAATATCGAAGACAAAATTTGTGCAAGGAAAAAATTTGTATGAGAAATAAAATTTTTCCCGATCTGCGTACTAGGCTTCAAATGTAAATGTAAATCTTATTTCACGCGTGAAGAGATTTCTCGCAGGTTATTTGATTTTTCTCAGGAATTTTCCAATCACCGTTGAGAAAAATTAAATTCATTTTTAAATAAATAAAACTCATACCGTTGTCACAACTTTACAAACTATCTTCTCGAATTCTTTATTTCATTTTTACAAACACTACAAACCATCCTCCCTGGTCTAACAGAATCCCTCCTCAGAGGTATGGATCGCCTCCTAGGCGTTGCTTGACAACAAGCAAAACAATTTTTCAACGGCACAGTTTCCCCTTCCTCCAACGTTTGCGGAAGGTTCTTTCCTTTAGTTTCTGGCAGTAATAACGTAGCCAATCCACCAACGACCAACAAGACACCCATGACGATCAATGGCAGTACAAGCATGTGTTCGCCCTGGAATGAATAAATTTTAAGCTATCAACATTCTATTGATTTCATAAAATAATGCTCTCACCATATGATTAATAATTGGAATCAAAATAGGTCCAATCATTGCAATAACTCCACTGAAACTCATTCCCAAGCCACGCACAACTGTTGGATACAATTCAGATGCCAATAACGGTAATACAACATACGACGAGGAAATACCCATCTTTCCAATACAATACAAAATAATCATTACCAAATGATCTTTTGCATATAGAAAAGTTGTAATGCATGCAATGCCACCTGTCAGCATTGACAAACACAAAACCCAGCGTCTGCCGAAAAAATGCAATCCTGGCCAGAGAATAAGATAAGTCGGCAACTCAACGGCTCCCGCAAGAAAGAAGTTCCAAATTTCATCTCCACCCAAGGCAGGAGCATAATAACTCAATCCCACATAGACACTGGTGTTTGTAAACCATATAAAGGTTATGATGATGGTTTTCTTTCGAAGATTTGGCGAACGAAAAAGATCCATTATTCCATGTGATGATCCCTTTTTGTGAGCAGTTGTAGACTGCATCAGCTTTTGGGCTAGTTCTGCTGTATATTCTGTTGGAATATCCTTGCCATTGACCCGAGCAATTGTTTTGAGTACTTTTGCCGCTTCTTTGGTCTTGCCAAATGCAGCTAGCCATCTTGGTGATTCTGGAAGTACAAAGAAACAGGAAAACAAAAGCAAAAGTGGCAAAGATACAGCTAAACTGAGGAATCTCCAGTCTCGTACAAGATAAACAACGCCTGCCAGGAATGTTAAGCCAAATGAATAGGCAATGTTTGATACTATTGTACAGAATACTCTCTTTTCGGGACCAACAAGCTCAATGGCTGGACAAAAGAAATATAACTGTTAATTTAAGTGCCAAGAAATATATTAGCCATGATAGAATCAAATGCAACACTCAAGTTAATTTTTGTCAAAAAAGTGATTGAATTAAAGATTTCTGAACCCTTTGAGAAGAACCGTTAAGCGATAAACAGGGGTGGAATCGGCTAAGCTGATAGTCGCTAGTTGATAGTCAAAATAATTGCTTTTGCTTCATGTAAGGTGATTATCAAAACGATAATCACTTTTTTTCCATACAATTGAAAGCGACAGCTATTTTAGTGTCGTTTTCATATAGTTTTGTAAGCAAAACAAAAATGAAAAAGAGAAAAAATATATATGAAAACGACATGGAAATAGCTGTCACTTCCAAATGTATGGAAAAAAGTGATTATCGTTTTGATAATCACCTTACGTTGAGCAAAACGACATAGCTTACTGTAGGTGTTGCCAGAAATTCAAATTGTTTTATTGATCATTTTACACAGAGCAAAATAAAGTTGATAATCAAAAACGACTATCAACAAAGTGATAGTCAACTATCGCCTTAGCCGATTCCACCCCAGAATAAATAAGTATTTTCCAGTTATTCCTTTAAAATTTTAAACTAATGGCGTTTTTAATTGGCAATCTGGAAGTAAAAAAAACATTCTGAATGCGTTCAGTTGGGCAAAAGTGACAGTTCTGATTCTGAAAATAAGAGAATTCCCTTCTGATTTTAAAACCAGAATGCTTTTTTCAGATTCCAGATTGCCAATTGAAAACGCCATAATAATAGATACTCTGAAACCGTTATTTTGGTCGCAACTGACAGTTCCTTTCCTTACATTTCACTTTTCGATTTGAAGTAATGGCGTTTGAGTAGCCATTTTGTTTGTATTTTCAATTGAAAGATTGAAAGTGACATAACCAAACAGCCAACGGAAACAGACAGTTTTTATTTGTATCGTTGGATTTGTTAGAAAAATACAGTCCCAAATGTTTTTTTGTATATGATTGTCATATTTTTTCAGCACAGGCAGAACAAGCAAATCAAGTAACGTAACGTAATTGAAATTTTGAATGTTACCTGCAATCTTGTCACTTTGAAATATTGAAATATATCGGTATTGAAATATTTTTCACAAAAGTCTCATAAGGACTATTTCCGAAACGTCAATTTTCAAGTGCTGCTATTTGATTTTATCCAATTTAAACGGTCTTTTCTATACCTAACACATAAGGACTTGAAAGTATAGCCGGTACTGTTAGTCCAACAATAAATCTCATTCCAATCCATGAATAGTAATCCCAAGCAAACGCACTCCCAGCACAAGCCAATATCTCGATCATCAAGTACAAATAAAACGAAGGTCTTCTCCCCCAAATGTCTTGTAAATATCCAAATATATAGTTTCCGACTAGTCCAGCTATTCCAAACACCGACAATCCCAATGTGATGTAGAAATTATTCTCACAAACCAAATCCCACTAAATCGAAAATATTTTAGATCCTCCCTAGTTTATTAATTTCCATTTTACCTCTGACACAACAGTATTGGGATACATCGCTGTATCGTAGTGCCAGCCATTTTGACAGTTTATAATTCTTCCTCCCCGAGGATCGCCAATGTCCCAGACCTTATCCAATGCCAGGTCATAGGGTGTCCTGTATTCCAAGTATCTGACGATTTCACTATAATTACGAGCATACATCTTACACTCGGAATATTTGAGTGTGTTGTCCACTATCTCGACGGGAATGCTGAGATTTTTTACCAATTCACCGTAATCCTTTGTCCATGGTTCAAGTTCTGGAATCCGACACCAGTGTTCGGGAATAGCAGCTATAAAAAGCTGACTGCATCAAAAATTTTAATTAGATTTTTTTTCACTCCGATATTAGCGCAAAAGGAACATTCCATTTATCCGACAGGAAGTCTACTCTATTGGTGCTTCGAATGACAGTTATTTTCACACAAATTAATGTCGTTTTCCATTGGTCATCGAGAAGCGATCTGAAAGCATTCCATTGGACTGACTTTGGCAGACGGAATCCTTCTGAGAAGAGCAGAACTCTTCTGTTTTGAAAACAGAATCGTCCGAAGAATGACACATACATCATAACCTGTTCCATTGGAGGTAGAAGAAGAAACGTCAAAAAAAAGACCAATGGAAAACGACATAAGTAAACTCCTATCTGGATATTGGAATTTCATTAAAGACCTGTAAGCATGAAACGCGCACGGTATTGCAGCTGGCAGGAGAACGGCACAGATAATTAGCTTTTGATAGAGCCCGAAAGAACCGACCTCGTTAAGTACGTCGTCAAAATCCATACTCTTCGGAATTCGGACAAAAATTTCATGAATTTAAAAAATATTAACTAAATCATTCGAAATGAGTTTCGTTCTTCGGTTAAAATTGAATTTACGATCAACCACTTCCGTTTCCTGTAGGAATGTTTTCTAATATATTTTTTCGTTAATCCGAACTTTTTGCTAACTTAACCATTTGAACCGTAGCACGTCTAATTCGATACTGACTGCAAATAACTGACACAAGGGTGCCCTCAGCCTCAATAGGAATTAGAATTCACCCATTGTACACATACGAAACGGTTTTTATTTTCGAATGAGATCAACGCTTTAACTTTCACAATAGGTGGTAGAACCTGCGCTAACCTATTCAGACAGAACAAAAACGAAAAAAATAGAAACGGCCACTTCAGATTTTGTAACAAGAAAATGTATGTAGTTGAGGTCAGTCGACATTTTCGCGGATTGCGCATTTGATGCACTGAACTTCACATTGAGATTTGCGGTGTATACACGGTGAGGAAATCAAAGCTTTGATATGACTGGACCTCAAATGGTACATAATTTCATTAAAAGTCGTGTTTAATTAAGTACGCTAGCTGATGCGTCGTCGTCCGTTGTTGTTGGTTTTGCATTGAATTGGATGGATTAGCAGTAGGACACTCACTCTCTAAATAGGTACTTTGGATTGTAAATATTTTCGTTTGCCATTGAATTGAATTGCCATTTTAATTACCAGCTGGGGGCATCTCTGGAACTATAAAGAGGCAACATTATTTGATTGATGCATCAAGTTCTTATTGTAATTTTCGTTGTTTGAAATTATGGTGGCTTCAAATTGTTTGTATCTATCATAAGTAGAGGTAGGTTTTTGTATTTGAGTCAATGTCCAGCAGATTTTATTGGAGGCACGAAACTGGATTGTGGTTCTAATTTAAATACACGGATGGGAAAAGTGATTTTTAAATGAACCCTTAGTGGTTTGGCGAGGCATTTTAATTATCAACCAGAACTAGTTTAGGGAACTGAACTGAATTAGAACCAGTTTCGAACAAAAAGGCTCAGCCGAGATTTATTTTTTCAGAGGTTTCTAAGATAAACATTTTTGGATCTAATTTCTCAGCCATTTCGACGTTATTGACGTTATGGCGTTTTTAATTTGCAATCTGGAAGCTAAAAATAGCATTCTGTTTTTAAAATCAGAAGAGAAATTCTCTTCTTTTCAGAATCAGAACTCTTGCCCTATTGAACGCATTCAGAATGGTTTTTCTTTACTTCCAGATTGCCAATTGAAAATGCCAATAATAGACTACAACAACTCATAAGGTAATCGTCACCATCTGACAATTGAGAATTATGTTCCATCTTATTATTTTTCCTCTGTCAAAACAACATGAGCTCTGGGTGAGATTTTTTTCGGGTGGAATTAATCTACTGCTAACAATCGTTACATAATTCATGCATACTTACTTACTTCTTGTCCGCAAGAAGATCTGTCAGCAGAGGTACGCCGCAAGGCGGTGTTTCTCTCCCCTATACTCTGGAATCTGGTAGTTAACGAAATTCTTACCTGTCTGGATAGAGAGGGATTCAGAGTGATAGCCTATGCTGATGACGTTGCTATAGCTGTTTCAGGAAAGCATCTAAATACCTTAAAAGAACTCTTACAAAACGCTCTAAATAAGCTATCACTTTGGGCGAATCGGTGTGGTTTAGGCGTTAACCCACACAAAACCGATTTGGTCCTATTCACTAGGAAATATAAAATCCCGCACATCGACCCTCCTTTTATAAACGGTGTCCAATTAAAGTTTTCAGATGAAACTAAATATCTGGGTCTTATCTTAGACAGAAAACTAAATTGGAAGAGCAACATACTCGAAAGAATAAGAAAATCTACGGTAGCTCTTTTCACCTACAAGAAAGCCATTGGTAGCAAATGGGGTTTGCAACCCAGAATCACTCACTGGCTATACACGTCGGTAATCAGACCGATTCTTCTTTATGGTGTGTCAGTATGGTGGACTGCCTTGGACGTAAAAATGAACTGCGATAAGCTTAGTAAAGTGCAACGCTCAGCATGCCTAAGTATAAGCGGATCACTTCGTACAACCCCATCTGCGGCACTAGACACCCTACTCTATCTTACACCTCTGGACATAATCAGCAAACAAATAGCTGCTAGTTCTGCTATTCGTCTGAATGCCTCTTCACAGTGGACTAACAACAACATTGGCCACTCTGTTATTCTTAACTATTTAGAATCAATTCCTAAGCACACAGACTACACCATTCCTCAACTACAGTTCGATAAAAACTTTCAAACTTCTATCCCTCCCCTCCTTCTGGGAAAATAAAACATTCCTGGAAGACGAGGCAATCCACTTCTATACAGATGGATCGAAAACTAATGATGGGGTTGGTGGAGGTGTGTACTCCGAACGACTAAAACTAAGTCTCTCATTCAGCCTTCCAAATCATTGTAGCGTGTTCCAGGCAGAACTTTTGGCGATTAAGGAGGTCCTGTCCTGGCTCAGAGAAAACGTGGTATCCACATCTGATATCCGGATTTTCTCAGACAGTCAGGCAGCTATAAAATACCTGGACTCTGTCTCTACAAACTCGATTACGGTCCAAAACTGTCGATCGTCTCTAATGGAGATGGCACAACAGTTTAACATTCACCTTCACTGGGTGCCGGGCCATAGAGACATTCCAGGAAACTGCAAAGCCGACGAACTCACCAAACATGGTACAACATTACCCATTAACAAATGGCTAATGTTGGTATACCAATCGCTACATGTAAACTTTTGCTACAACAAGATGCTATTAAGAGAACTAACATCAGGTGGAATAACATAACCAACCACCTGTCAGGCAACGAGAAACATTTGGCCAAATTCGGACTTACAGAGATCCAAATGCTTGATATCTCTAAGCAGATTGCATATAAGCTCCTTAATTGGTGTCATTACCAGACACTGTCTAATTGGAAGACACGCTGCGCGACTGGGCGTATTTTCTTATGACTTCTGCAGAAGCTGTATGGATGAGGAGGAGGAGGAGACAGTTCTTCACCTCCTCTGCACCTGTCCTGCTCTTGCTCATAAACGTAGAATTCACTTAGGGGAATACTTTTATAATGATCTAAACAATCTCGAACACATTAACATAATAAATCTTCTACGTTTCGTAAGGAACTCTAATTGGTTTCAATGAGCTTTCGAAGAAAAGCCTTCTTAGATTCATGTGGTATCACAATGGGCCTTTGATTAGCCTTAGTGTGTCTCTTAACATCCATGACAGCCACTTTAACCTAACCTAACCTAACCTACTTACTTAAGGTGGCACTACAGTCCGGTGTAGACTTGGGACTCAATAAACAGTCTCCGCCAGCCAGCTCGCTTCCTAGCTATCTGTCTCCAGTTTTGCACTCCCAAGTTGATTGAGGTCCTCTTCCACTTGTGTGCGCCACCTGAGTCGCGGTCTTCCTCTCCTTCTATGTCCCTCGGGAATAGTGCCGAAGGCTTTCCGGGCCGGAGCATTGGTGTCCGTCCGCTCTAAATGACCGAGCCATATGAGTCTCTGGACCTTGAACCTTATGGCTAGGTCCATATAGTTGTACAACCCGTAAAGTTCGCTGTTGTATCTTCTTCGCCATTCCTCTTCAATGCACACGGGCCCAAAGATGACCCGAAGAACTTTCCTCTCGAAACAGCCTAAGGCACATTCATCAGATTTTGTCAAGGTCCATGCTTCTGCACCATACATAGTGCAGTCATTGAAGCATTATTGCTCCGAATTTTTTTTACTGTGAACCTAGTTGCATACAATTTTGGAATTAGATTAATCTTAAACTTCAAAAGTGAAAATGATTTGAACTCCGCAACCACCCTGGGGGTGGTTGCCACCCTTTCTCGGGGGGTGAATTTTTTTTTCTTCAAAATCACTTCGGATATCGATAGAAGGCTTAATTTTAAGCAAAACATCATCTATAAAGTTTTTCAAAAAACCCAATACTTTTCAAGTTATTGGCAATTGAAAATTCGCAATTTTTTCACGTTTTTCATCGGTTTTTTGCAAATATCTCCAAAAATATACGTTTTATCGAAAATTTTATGAAGAACAAAATTGTAGCAAGTAAAACAATGAACAATTTGGTTCTTTATTAAGTATTCTAAGTGCAATATTAAGCTAGATATTAAAGATCAAAGCCGGTTTTTTATTTTGCCTGAAATTTAATCGATGTGGTCAATGCCATCTAGCGGCGATTGCATTTTATGCATTCTAATAAAAAAAGGGTTTTGTAGTGCTTCAAGCACTAGCTTTAAAATGCGCACTATTAAAAGTCTTTTGCACGTAAAATAAGTGAGCTGTATTGCAAATAAGGGGAGCATCTAATGTTTTTTCTTTTAAATCAATGGGTTTCATAAGTGACATTTCCACCAAAATTAAAATTAATCGTATTCCGCCTAGAATTGACTTTATTATGAAGAGTTTGATAGATAGTATCAGTTTGGCTGCTTCAGGACATATATTTTTCAAAAAAGTCACGATTAAAAAAAAAAACTAAATCTCAATTTTTTAAAAAACCCACTTTTTTCATAATACCTACATATCTCAAAAATGACGACACATACGTATAAAAGTTTACGGATTAAAAATTAAGGTATTTTTCTGACAAACAATTTGGGTTTTTTTTTCTGTCAAAAAAAAAAAAAATTTGACGGAGATATGATTGTTTAAAGAGCGCGTGGCAGCGCAATCACAGCCTCAGAAAAAGGTTTTTTACTATATATTGCAATGAAGGATGTTGTAGCTCTCTTAATGTCCTTTACAATGATTTTTTTATAAATTGTGATAGCATGAAAATTGAAGGAGTTATGGTCCAAGAACTTATCATATTTGTTTCTACTTAGTAACTGAAAATTTCGGAGTGTGAATATTTGGAGCAATGTGAAAGTACGCAGTATAATAGAGACCCACAACCAGTGATCACTTATACCAAGATTGGAAACCTTGCTGTCAAAGTGACATTTGCCTACAAGCTGAGGGAGCAGGTTAGCTGAAACAGTATGCGTGTAATACAAACTTAAGGAGCAGGTTAGCTGTAAGAGTATGCGTGTTTTTGTAATAAAGATACAGTTGCCTACATAATAAAAAGCAAGTTAGCTGCAAGAGTATGTGTGCATGAAAAAACTAACTTTTGCGGTATTTGGAGGGTAAAACGTAAGTAGGTTTCCAATCTTGTTATAAAGTGATCACTGCCCACAACTATTGTAATGTGTATATATATACATAATATAGCTCAAATATTTTGGAAACATGGACAACCAGGACTGAACATCCCGAGATTTTTTATTTCATGTATTTTTTATCTTTTATTCATTGATATTTTTGTTAACCTTAAATTTAGAAAACAAACATTGTATATAGTTAGGCCCCTTCTGTGCCAACAAATTAAAAATCAAATATTACCTTAAGTACTAATCAATAAATTGTAAATATGTATATAAATATTAGTTCAAATAAAGATAAAATGTAAAAAAAAAAAAAAAAATATTTTGGAAACGTAGGCATAAATACATACCAACACATTTGAATGAAGGGGCCAACGAAAAAGCCATGTGATCATGTGCGTGCTCCGTTTATTCGTTATAATGTGACCAGTATATTTCCGTCTGCAAAGGAATGAGCACGTGTTTAATATAATATTTTAACTAGACACTCAATTTCAATACATTTTGTTTAATAAAAAAATATAAGTAGATAAAAAACCTGTTTTTTTAATAATATCTTATTAAAATTGTATGCCATAAAATATATAATATTATCCAAAAATCTAATGAAAATATATTCTACTAGTATTGACGTTCGTACTATTCAAAGAGCACGATAGCAGCACTTAATCCAGTTTGCATCTTATATTAGGTAATTTTATAAAATTAAGTTTATATCTTAAATAAAGTAAATTGTTTAATTATTATGTTATGAATGACGGTTTATTAAATCCACTTAAGTCTGTAGATCCACCCGCACCACAAGAACTGCTGAAAATGATTTTTTGCAACTGCAAAAAAGGATGTGGAGCGTCTTGCGGATGCAGAAAAGTTGGTCTGTTTTGTAATAGTACCTGTGGAACGTGCAGTGGAGATAACTGCCAAAATAGTCCTCCAATTCAGCCAAAAGATGTGCAGAAGATGTTGCATGTGACAGCGACTCCGACATTGAGTCATGCATAATAGGTAATATTATATTTTAATAATAATAGTATAATTTTATATAATTTGTAAATATTTTATTCAATAAATGGCAATTTTTTACTCTAAATTAAATTATTTTTAAATATGTAATCATATATATTTACTTTTTTAATTTAGGGATAGTTTTAAGGGTAGAAAAGTTTAAGAATATGATAATCATTTTCGAGAGTGTGGAATAATATTTAAATTCTTTTCATTTTATCAAAACAAATTTGTTAACAATTTCTTATCAAGGGGTAGTTTTCAAGGGTTGAAAGGGGGTTCAAAATTTGATAATTATTATAGAGAATATAAAATATTACTTACTCTATACTTGCAGTTGCCCGTAGCTTAGTTAGTAAGTGCGTTGGCTGCTAAGCAGAACGTCGTTGGTTCGAGTCGTACTCAGGCCAAGTTTTTATTACATCTTTCACGGGTACTGCCTCTTGCGAAGACCTGACAAATCTTCCAAGAGTATCAATCTGTCATGAAAAAGTGCTTCTCAACTTTGCCGTTCGGAATCGGCGTTAAATTGTAGGTCCCCTCAATTCTTCATACGCACTCAGAGAATTGTTGATGAGAGTAAGCCACTTAGGCCTTGGCTCTTCAAGAGCTGTCGCGCCACTCTATTTATTTTATTTATTTGTGCAAGTAGGGTTGAGTTTGCTAAAGTGTCCTTACACTTACAGGGTTGAAAAGCATTTTGGCGTCCAATTGATAATAGTTTTATCATTATTCTTGTTGCCGCATGGATACGCATGAAGAGGAGCTTGGATTTGAGCAGCTTTTGGAACAAAACGTCTGTAGAAATTAAGCATTCCCAAAAATCTTCGCAGCTCCTGGACTGTTGATGGCTTCTTGAATGAGATGGTGGCGTCAACTTGGGATGGCAGTGGTTTGATTCCTTCTTCCGTCACAAGGTAACCCAAGAAACTTACGGATGACGATTCGAAAGTGCATTTGGAAGGTTTGATGGTAAGTCAATACCGATGTTGATGCGATAAGAAAATCATCGATATATGGAAAACAGAAATCTGTTAGACACACCCTATATTGGTGTTCGGTAATCTGAACATTCATCAATGTGAACTGATCTATTTATTTATTCGTTTTATGTAACTTTCGTTATGTTCGTTATTTTAATAAAACCTCACTCTTGTTTCTACTATCGTCAAATGAACACGCGCCTTTTAACTCTCGCTCTGCTATAGGTTATGTGCCCTGCATTAAACGTTTAGAATAAATTTTTTTATTTCTTTAATAAAATCCAAATCGCGTAAGCATTTTTTACAAAAAGTTTTTTTGAAAACTCAACCATGGCAAAATTCGACAATGGATTTTCCTTCGAAAAGCTGCTAGGACGACAAAATTACTCCAACTGGAAAATTGCCATGCAGGCTTTTCTGGACCTGGACAATTTATGGTCGGGAATTATCGAATACGACATTGATGAGAATGGTATGCCCAAACCTCCAATCGACGTAGATAAAGACAGGAAGGCAAGAAGTAAACTTACGCTGTCGGTCGATTCAGTTTGCTACATTCACATACAAAATGCCAAGTCAGCGAAGGAAATGTGGCAAAGGCTAGCAGATGCCTACGAAGACAATGGTCTTACTCGTCGTGTAGGTCTACTGCGTAAGCTGATAAACACATCCTTATCGAATTGCGGTTCCATGGAACGGTACGTAAATGAAATCATTTCAACATCACAGTCGTTGAACGGCATAGGCTTTCCGATTGATGAAGACTGGGTAGGAACGCTATTGCTAGCTGGCCTATCTGAAGACTACCGCCCAATGATCATGGCGTTAGAAAATTCTGGCATACAAATCACAGGTGACGCCATCAAAACTAAACTCCTGCAAGAGATGCAGCCAGGTGAAAACGATTCCGCATTTTTTACCGCAAAGTATAACAAGCGACAACAAAACCAACACCGAAAAGGACCAAAATGTAGAAAATGTCATAATTTCGGCCACATCGCGAAGAATTGCCAGACAAAACCTACGCATTCTAACAGCGATGATAGGAAATTTAATGCATTTGGTGCCGCGCTCTCAACTATTGGTTTTGGCAATAAAAATGAATGGTTTTTCGACTCCGGCGCAACATCTCATATGACTCTATGCCAAGATTTATTTAGCAATTCCAAAGAATCTACAGGAACGGTCATCGCAGCTAATGGCAGTGAAATGCAAATCCAAAGTACCGGTAAACTGATGTTAAGAGTAAAAAAGAACGATAATGACGATTTAATTGAAATTAACGACGTGCAGTATATACCAAATATAAGCACTAATTTGCTCTCTGTAAGTCAAATTGTTAAACGAGGTTTTACAGTCGTGTTCGAAAATACAGGTGTCCAAGTGTTTGATGGGAATCATAAGGTAATTGTTACCGGAACACTTCATAATGATTTATTTAGACTAGATCTAGCACCCAAAGACAAAGCACTTGCGTGTGAAGCAACAGCTAGTCGTGGACTCTGGCACAGGAGAATGGGTCACTTGAACCAAAACAGTCTAACCACATTAAAAGGATTGGCTACTGGAATAAACTTTGCGAACCAGCAAACCGAAGCAGACTGCAAAATTTGCCCCATTGGTAAGCAAATAATTTTTCCTTTTAACAAAAATGGCCATAGAGCAAGCGACATTCTAGAGCTGGTTCATTCGGACATATGTGGTCCGATGGAAAATGAATCCCTTGGTGGAAGACGATACTTTCTTACGTTTATTGATGACAAGACAAGAAAAATCTTTGTCTATTTTCTAAGAACAAAAACTGAACATGAAGTCTCTGAAGCGTTTAAGGAATTTTGTTGCTTTTCCGAAAACCAATCCAGCCGAAAATTAAAAACCTTACGCACAGACAATGGCAAAGAATATCTCAATAAGACGTTTCAAACCATCATTAGAAAGAAAGGCATAAATCACCAGACCACAAATGTGTACACACCACAGCAAAATGGCGTAGCCGAAAGGAACAACCGTTCAATAGTTGAGAAGGCGCGATGCATGCTTGCCGATGCTAACTTACCAAAGGTGTTCTGGGCCGAAGCCGTTGCTTATTCTGTTTATTTACTAAACCGCTCACCTTCGAAAGGCACGGGAATGACACCTGAAGAGTCATGGAGTGGAAGAAAACCGGATTTGTCACACATCAGAGTGTTTGGAACAACAGCTATGGTTCATATACCGAAAAACAATCGTCTTAAATGGGACGCAAAAGCACACGAATGTGTCATGACGGGCTTTGATGAACACACAAAGGGATATCGTCTCTACGATCCTGTCAGAAAAATTATATTCAAAAGCCGAAATGTGTCATTCATAAATGAAAACACTAACGTCACTCAGTCCCAGCTAGTACAAACAGCGAACGAAAGTTTTCCCAAACATAACAGAGTATTCGAAGAACCAGACGCGACAAACAACAACAAAATATTAATAAAACCAGATGTGACAAACAACAACGAAATACTCATACAACAAAATGAACCGGATATGACGCACAACATTGACATGACCAACGATGATCAACAAAGAGCCCAAAATATGCCATCCACATCAAGTCAAATCAACCAAAAGAAGTACGACGCAGCGAACGCATCAGCAAGAAACCAACCAAGTTAAATGATTTCATCCTCAATCCAGAAAGTGATTCTTCATTTGAATCTTGCGAATCAGACGAAGAACAACCTACACTCATAGCAGATGGTAACTCGATGTCGGCGGAAAGCGATTTTCATGGATTTTCCGGACTTGCTGCGCCTCCATCGCATCACACTAGACCAGTTTTGACCAAAAATCAACAAGTGTCCAAGCCTAGCGTTGAGGGGCGCGTTTTTCAAGGCAAGTATCCCTTAAATTTAGTTGAAAATCATATATCTGCAGTAGAACTTTTACAGACAAACATGGACGATCCAGTAACACCAGAAGAAGCATTGTCACGGCCAGATGCGAATCAGTGGAAGCTGGCCATGGAAGAGGAGTACCAGTCGCTTAAGGACAACGACACTTGGTCGCTTGCAGATTTGCCACCAACCCGCAAGGCAATCAAATGCAGATGGATATTCAGAACCAAACGTGACGTAACAGGCTGCATAGATCGCTACAAGGCACGATTGGTGATAAAAGGCTACTCTCAGCGAAAGGGGGTAGACTATGAGGAGACATACTCTCCAGTAGTA
The DNA here is from genome assembly GCA_943590905.1 of Sphaerophoria taeniata. Classification (NCBI taxonomy): domain Eukaryota; kingdom Metazoa; phylum Arthropoda; class Insecta; order Diptera; family Syrphidae; genus Sphaerophoria; species Sphaerophoria taeniata. Next base: position 15,090,673 of record OX016540.1, on the reverse strand, counting down.
CGTCATAGTTCCCTGAGATACCTTTTTGCAATCGCCGCACAACTCAATCTTAAAATTCAACAAATGGACGCAATAACCGCATTTCTTCAAGGCCAACTAAATGAAGAAATTTATATGGAGCAGCCACCATTGTATGTTGACAAGAACAATCCATCGAAAGCTTGCCGCCTGCACAAAGCACTGTACGGACTGAAGCAGTCAAGCAGAATTTGGAACTTGGAATTAAACAATGCCCTTGAAGCTTTTGGACTAAGTAAGTCAAAATATGATCCTTGCTTATATCATAAACAAGAAGACAGGAAACTACTCATGGTTGCAGTCTACGTTGATGACCTTCTTCTGTTTAGTAATGACGATTCACAGCTCATAAACATCAAGCAGCACTTAAGCCAAAAGTTTCACATGAAAGACCTTGGTGATGCAAAACAAATCCTTGGAATGAGAATAACTCGTGAACATGATTCAATTTCAATCGATCAAGAGTTCTACATTGAAAACCTTCTTGAAAAGTTTGGCATGAAGGACGCCAAAGCAGTCAAAACACCAATGAACGCAAGTGAGAAACTCAGCAAGGAAGATGGTGCAAAGACAGTCGAAGACATTGAACAAATGCGAAAAATTCCGTACCAGGAAGCAATAGGATGTTTGCTGTACCTTGCACAATGCACTAGACCTGACATTTCCTTTGCCGTGAACAACCTTAGTCGTTATAATAATAACCCCGGATTACGACATTGGTCTGCGATCAAACATCTTTTTCGATATCTTCGTGGGACATCAAAGATGAAACTACGCTTCAAGAAGGATGATAACCAAAGCTTCATCACCGGTTACACAGATGCGGATTGGGCAGCAAACGCCGATGATAGGAAATCAACAACCGGCTATATCTTTTTGGCTCAAGGAGGAGCAATCTCATGGTGTTCTAAGAGGCAACAAACAGTCGCGCTCTCATCTTGCGAAGCCGAATACATTGCCTTATCAGCAACCCTACAAGAGGCCATATGGTGGGATGGAATAAGAAGTCAACTCTGCGTTCAACATCACAAGCCATTGCTCATTAATTGTGACAATCAAAGTGCCATTTCAATTGCCTTAAACAATGGATTCCATCCGAAAACGAAGCACATCGACATCCGTCATCACTTCATACAAGACACTCTAGCTGCAGGTGAAATAAAACTAAATTACGTCAGCACGGACCAACAGGTAGCCGATGCACTCACGAAGCCGCTGGACAGAACCAAGCTCGAAACATTTCGATACCAGATGGGGATCCACTAATGAATTCCAGCTTAAGGAGGAGTGTTAGACACACCCTATATTGGTGTTCGGTAATCTGAACATTCATCAATGTGAACTGATCTATTTATTTATTCGTTTTATGTAACTTTCGTTATGTTCGTTATTTTAATAAAACCTCACTCTTGTTTCTACTATCGTCAAATGAACACGCGCCTTTTAACTCTCGCTCTGCTATAAAATCCAGTCCTCTTGTAACTTCGTGGACGAATCGTTGAAACGTTTGCGCAGCATTGCACAGACCAAAAGTCATTACCATGAATTCAAATAGCCCAAAAGAAGTGATAATAGCTGTTTTTGGGATATCTCGTGGTTCTACAGGTATTTGATGGTATGCTCGTCAGATCTATGACGCTGAACACTTTCTTACCCTCCAGATGGTGAGCGAAATCTCCCATAGGAGGCATGGGATAGCGATCTGAGATGGTAATAGCATTGAGTCGTCTATAATCGCCACAAGTTTGCCAGTCACCATTTTTCTTCTTGACCATATGAATAGGGCTTGCCCAACTGCTTTTTGAAGGTCGACAAATTCCTTGGTTGATCATGTACCTACACGAACTATTGTTTTGCGGTTTTCAGTTAGTATCTGGTCTATTCACAAAATTACATAGAACTCTCTTTTAAAATACAAAACAACAAAAGTTTTACATTAAAAAATATGTATTCTCAAATGTATACACACATACATATATCCAATAAGTGGTTAAATAAAAATATTTAATAGTATTGAGAAATTCGTTGGCGTTAAGAAGTTATTTTTATTCGATTGAAAGTGGTTAGCTATCGGTTGAAGCAAATATGAGTATTTTTTGTTGATGTAGACCCAGCAGTAATCAATAAAACATTAACATATTGTCGTACAAAAAAGAACCGTAATGAAAAAATATATTTTTAAAGATAAAACGTGTATCTTCAACATCATATCATACCAAGCGCAACATTGCAGTCACGAATCAACGTAAGAGAGATTCTAAAATACCTGAGCTACATCAACAGAATACAGAGGTTGCAAAGTAAAATTACTTCTTTTCTCCAAGAATTCTCAAGATATACAAGAACAAGTTAATAATATCTAAATAAATGTTGATTGCAGCAAAAATATAATCTTCTGGACTGATTGAATATTTATGTTCGCCACCCAGCATCAATTGGGTGTCGTAGATTAAATAGAACGAAAACAAAATAGCACCAAAAGCTGAATAGATCATGTGCAATGTTTTATCGGGCCAAATGATTCGGACAATTCCAACCATGAACAGGAGTAGCAATAGTATCAGCAATATTCCACCGCAGGCTGTGAAGTCGTATTTCGATTGTAAGGCAAACAAGGTTAATCCCATAACGATGATTGATGTTACTCCGACGGCCATTAATACCTGTTTAAAGAGATTCGTACAATCGACACAGAGTATGGTTTTGCTTATAGAGAAACTTCTTACTGTTTCAGGATCATAAAGAGTACAAATGTAGCCGACAAGTATGGACTCAGCGACTGTAAAGAATCCTAAAAATACAAAATTTGTTGGCGTTTTGCGGAGAACATGCTCAAAGCATGCCATAAATAGTGTGCTGACCAAGAGAACGATCAGAGTTCCAAAGAAAAACCATTGATTTTGCTTAGCCCACTGTTGTGTTGGCTCGTTGTACACAAATAATGAAACCACTCCAAATGTTACAAGCAGTTGACACTTGAATCAAAACATAAATAATAAGCCAACAAGCTTTATACCAAGAAAATGGCATGACTAACCATAAGTATGCTGTAAACTTTGCGAATGAATCCTCTGCGAATGCTCTGGTCACTGAATGAGAAGTTTTTCATAGTCTGCGATTCAGGATCGACTAGTTTATTATAATTTCCAGGAGCAGAAGCAGCCTCTGGATCGAATCCACCCGATGGAGCTGGATAAACACCACCATAACTATTGTTTATGCCGGCGTTCGTAGCTGGTTCGACAAATCCAAAAACTGGTACAGCTGGTGGATATCCTTGCAAGGAAGAATTAGCGGCTGAAGGCTGTGGATTTGGACCTTGGAAACCAACATGAGGTTGGTTTTTGGGGCTCATCGGATCGAAGTCCATGTTTCTTCTCAATTTTGTCTATTTGCGTATCGATATTGAATGCTATTTCGCACTGAATATGAATTGCAAAATGAAAAAAAATATATAGAAACTATAAATAAGAAATTATGCTTTCGCTTACCTATGTATATATTTTTAATCAAATAAGGCACAAAAATGGAGGTATTTAAAACGTTTACAGATAAAAAAAGGAATTGAACAAGTTTTCAAGGAATATACCGAGGAATTCGCAAGCAATTTTTTTTCTAATAATCGCCCATTTACGTTTCAAAATTTCTATTTCTGAGAAAACCAATAAAAAAGTGATGTGGTACAAGCAGAAGCAGGAAAATTTATGTTTTATGTTTGACAGATCAAAAAGAAAAAAAATATATTATTTTTCCAGTTGAATTCCAGTGAAGCTTTCCAAAAACATTTTTAAGGGCTGTTTTCATCGAACCTTTTTATATGGATTTTAATGATTTTTTTTGAAAGAAAAATTGATTTTTTGTATGAGGTTTCTTTTTATTGATCTGTTTTTTATTACGTTTCCACTGAACGATAATCTAGATTATCTTCCAGTTTGATTAAAAATAATCTAGTAGTGTTTCCACTGGATTTTGTAAGATTAATTCTAACATTCAAAATCTTGGTTACAAAAACTGTCACAATTGAAACTCCAATAAAATTAAAATGTTGGTTTTAAATTATTTTAATGAAGAAAAAAGTAAGTTTTTGATGGCGACTATTGAAATGGATCCCACAAAATGTTTGAATTGATATTTAACTATTTTTTCCTTTGAACAGAAAGGCAAATTATGTACCAATCGATCGGAAATCAATCCAAGATTTTTTTTAACATAAAAGAGCTCAATTGCACAGTTGGGAAAGTGAATCCGTTCAGCATAGTCCAAATCAAGTTGATTAATTTGAAATCTCGAATCGAGATGATTAACTTTTGTATGGCAAATCTAGTGATTTCGAAGAGATTTCAAGTAGATATGAGTTAATCTCAGATTATCGCTCAGTGGAAACAGCATATTAGATAATAACTATATGCGAAGTTTAAAAAAATGTTTTTGATTATCGAGGTATTAGAGATATGCGATCGCGAAACTTGTTTTCTGTTCATAGCAGCAGGCGACGATCTAGATAGGAGCATGCACCAAATCATCTGTAATGCATGCCCGATGAATTGAACCTCACCATTGTTTGCCCGATCCTGAAAAAGGGAGATCCTCTAAACTGCGACAACTACTGAACATCGCCTACAAGATCCTCTCTGCCGTAATATGTGAACGTCTGTAGCCTTTCGTTAACAATCTTATTGGATTGGTCCTTATCAATGTGGCTTCAGACCAGGAAAGTCAACCATCGACCAAATTTTCACGTTGCGGCAGATCATGGAAAAAACCTATGAACTCCAAATCGATACCCACCACCTTTTGATATCGATTTCAAGGCCGCGTATGACAGCATCTACAGACACGAACTGTATTAACCTTTGTCTAGTTTTGGCATCCCTGCCAAGCTCGTTCGCTTGTGCAAAATGACGATGGAGAACTCACGCTGCTCCATTAAGGTTGTCAACGAGCTTGCGGAATCTTTGATGTCAAAAAAGAATTCAGACAAGGCGATGTACTGTCTTGCGATTCCTTTAACATCGTTCTTGAGAAGAAAAACTCCACGGTCAACACAAGAGACACTATCTTCCTAAAATCTGTTCAAATTCTCGCGTACGCGTCAATGTCAATGGCGCCTTTGTGAGAATTGAGACAGAAGCGGCAAAAATGGGTTTAGCGTAAAATGAGGGAAAAACGAAGTATATGCTGTCTTCGAGGAGTTTGTCTACCTAGGCTCCGCTGTTAACACGGGCAATAACACCAGCGCCGAGATCAGACGTAGAATAACTTTTGTTGTTTCTTTGGGCTAATAAAGCAATTGAGTGGAAAAGCCCTCTCTCGAGCAACTAAGGTAAAACTGTACAACACCCTCATCATTCCAGTCCTGCTGTATAGTGCAGAAGCATGGCCCTTTACAAATTCGGATGAATGTGCCTAAGGCTGTTTCGAGAGGAAAGTACTTCGGGTAATCTTTGGCCCCGTGTGCATTGAAGGGGAATGGCGAAGAAGATATAACAGCGAACTTTACGGGTTGTACAACGACATGGACTTAGCCAGAAGGGTCAAGGTCCAGAGACTCAGATGGCTTGGTCATTTAGAGCGGATGGACACCAATGCTCCGGCCCGAAAATCCTTCGGCTCTATTCCCGAGGGACGTAGAAGGAGAGGAAGACCGCGGCTTAGGTGGCGCACACAAGTGGAAGAGGACCTCAATCAACTTGGAGTGCAAAACTGGTGACAGCTAGCTAGAGAGCTGGCTGGCGGAGACTGTTGATTGAGGCCCAAGTCCACAACGGATTGTAGCGCCTTCAGTAAGTAAGTAAGCAACTTAAACAAAGCATTACCCATGTTTAGAGTTAGACTCCAGTTTAACTCTTAATCTTAGGACTAAATGTGACCATGTAGGTATAGCTTAAACTCCTTAGTCCTTAACAGTAAAATCTCTATGAATATGCCCCAATCTCTTGCTAAGAAAGCATACATTATGAGATTTGAGTAAAGAATGGTTTGTTTAATGTAGATAGAGTAGGTATACGAGCAAAGAAAAAGACAAAGCAAAAGATATTTTAAGCAACAAAAGAAGAAAATGCTTGAACCTTCGCATGTGAAGGGATAAGTGAGTTTTGTGCCATCCTTCTTTCCTTAATTCACTATCCGAGAAAATCCAGGTAGTTTTCCTTCATGGAAAAGGATATTTCAGGTACCCTAGATAATCTTTAAAACGAAGGTAAGGATTTCTTTATAATTCAGTTTGCTTACATCAGCTCAACTATTCAGACTCAGGATGTCAGAAGAAGGAAATCCATCTTTACTTTTGAAGCACCATTTAAAAAACAATTTTTATTCGTAATGTATCCAAAACGTAAGACATTAGAATAGCTACAACTTGACTACAACTTTCAATTGTCATTATTTTATGTATCATTAGTGATTCTTTGTTTACTTTATGCAACCAAATACCCTTTTTATTATAACTTCATTAATATAACGTTCCAGTTTTATGTTTTTGCTATCAAGCAGGTAACAGTGAAGAAAAAAGCGTGATTCCCAAATCACTAGTATTCAAAAGAGCTCAAAATCACCATTCATCTCCTATTTTATCCTTGAAAAAGCTCAATCCTCTCTATTTGTCATTTATCGGAAGCTTTAAGATTTCAGTTGTTCTTTCAACTTCAAGTAGAAAAGATATTTCCTTCAGTGTTATTTTAGACAAACTAGGTACATACCTAGTGCCAAATTAAAAAGCATAAATGTTTATTTCCTAAAAAAAAAAAAAAATACAATGGAAAAGCAAATGTATCCAAACATTAATGAACAAACTGGCTTTCGTGATGCTCCACCATCCTATGAACAAACATTTAACCAGCGTCCATATCCAACAGCACCAGAAGCTCCAGCGCCAGCAGCAGCCTACTATCCTCAGCCAAATCAGCAGCCACCAATCATTTTAGTTCACAGTGAGTCGTTTTTTGTATATAAAACAAATCTGTGGATTAATGGTCCTTTTTTTTTAATTTCACCCCTAACTAGCTATTCAACCGCTAGGACCCCGACCATGTCTTCTTGTCTGTCCAAGTTGTCGCCAAGAGCAAAAGACTAAAATACGGAACGAATCGAATCTTAAGACTCATGTTATTGCAGCTGCACTGTGTCTCCTAGGGTAGGTCGGAGTGAGCATTTTTAAACATTATTAATAAATGTCACCATGACATGGATTTTATTGATTAATACATCATTTGTGAATTCAACAGGTTTTGCTGTTGTTCATGTCTGCCGTATTGTATGGACAGTTGTCGAAACACAAACCATTATTGCAGCAATTGCAATGCTTATATTGGAATGTACAAGAAATAGAATTGACAGTAGATGCCAAAGTGAGGCATAAGTTGTTCCGACATTGGCAATCAACTGTTCTTTGAAATTCTGGTTAGCTTTATATTGAGATTTCCAAACGAAAACGTTGTAATGTAATCAATGCAATATATACGAATAAAATACCATTTAAATTAGAAGTGTATTCTACCAAACTAAATCTTAGAACCGTTAACCGACGGCTGTTTTTGTAAATCAAAATTTAGGCGAAAATCTTGGATTTCCGAATGAATAAATGACAGCCTTATTAGTTATTTGTTAGGGTGCCCGATTGGAGCGAAATTCTCTCCGAAATTTTCTGATCGTACATTTGCTCCGATCGGGTACAGTTGGTCAAATTTTGGGGCCTCTGCTGTCAAACTGGGCCTGTGTCCCTGTGTGTGCTGTCATTTTGCTGAGCTGTAATTGGTCAAATGCTGTTTTGTAGTTTCATCGATCAAAAAAACAAAAACTCGAGTTCAGTTGTTGGTGATCGTTAGACGCTACACTATTTCTTGTGCTTTTTAACACTTCATCAAGTTGTTCATAGAATGCGCTTTCGAATACGATCCGAAAATGGACAATAAATATGATTAATTAAGGATGATGAAAATGTAACGAAGAATAAAAAAAAATATAAATCGTGTATGTACACCTTGAACTTTAAAACAACACCATTTAGTCAAAAAAAAAAATTGAAATTGAAAAATAAAATTGATGCACAATCGATATAATCTTGATTAGTGCTCTTGACTCTGACCGGGTACTCGAAATAATACCCGGGTATCCGGGTACCCGGGAACCCGAGGTATTCAATATTACCCGGGTAACCGGGTACCCGGGTATTTGCATGGTTCGGGTACCCGGGTACCCGGGTATTTGAAACATAACGATCGTGTATCCGAGTACCCGGGTACTCGGTACGCTTACGCGATGAAGCTAAAGTTGTTTGAACAAATGGATGGGTTTATGAAGGAAGTTTTTAATAACATTTTGTATTATTTGTTTTCGGTTAATAAAAATAATGATGGTGGTTAATTAATTGTCTATTTTAATTGCAAGGAATTGCAAGTTGGAGGTGGATTATTATGAATATGTAGTTTATTATTGTCATTAGTTTAGATACTCTTAGGATGGATTTCGCTAGTCCTTATAGCAATAGTTTTTTGTGCTGTTTTTTTTTCATTCATTCGTTAAAAAATGTCATTGGATATGATTTTATTAGGGGTTGAAAAGATATAAAACCGATCTTGTGCGTCGTCGTCGTCGTCGTCGTAGTCGTAGGTAGTCGTAAATAAAGAAGAAAGTAAGCTGTTGGCAAGTGTTTGTTGATTTATTGTTGTTGCAAGATCGTACGAAAAAGAAATGCAAGTTGTTTTTGGATAATGATAGTTGAAAGGGATGATTTTATTATGTTGGTTAACCACTGTCCTGGTATAATCTATGAGTGTAAGAACAGGTAGTTGGTGCGTTTGCTTTTTTTTTGTAATTCATAAAAAATGACATTTGGTAGAAAATATTAGATGGATTATAATTTTATTAGGGGTTGAAAATTGAGATAACCGATTTTGTGTGTTGTCGTCGTTCGTCTGTTTATGATTGGTCTTTTTCTTAGCCACAGGTCAATAAAGAAGACAAAAATCTGTTGGCAAGTGTTTGTGAGATTTCTGCGATAAAAGTAAAGACTCACCTCAGTTGCAGGATTTTTAATTTGGGTTTTTGCATGTCATAAAAATGTTTTAATGTTTGGGTTTCTCTACATGACCCACTCGTAGACACCAGAGCATTTTTAACAATTACGATGAATGGTAACGCACAATGTACTGGGACGGGATTTTATTGCATGTATTATTGTTTTTTAGAAATGGGCAGCAATGAAGAACGTCTCGGCGTGTAGTGCTTTGGATTTTTTGTTGGAAGCAAAAGCAGATGGTCAGCAACTTAGCGAATATGAAATGTATATGAATGAGCCACAGCTATCCCATAACTATCGCGACATTTTAAATTGGTGGAAGATGAATGCCAAGAAGAATTTAATAAAGAATTATTTAAAAAAATAATTGTTCTTTTCATTTTCCATTCGCAATTATATTTTAAATTTCAGGTGGTAACAATCATAGCAATTTTTTATTTGTTTCCATTTTTTGCCATTTCTAAAAAACAATAATACATGCAATAAAATCCCGTCCCAGTACATTGTACGTTACCATTCATCGTAATTGTTAAAAATGCTCTGGTGTCTACGAGTGGGTCATGTAGAGAAACCCAAACATTAAAACATTTTTATGACATGCAAAAACCCAAATTAAAAATCCTGCAACTGAGGTGAGTCTTTACTTTTATCGCAGAAATCTCATAAACACTTGCCAACAGATTTTTGTCTTCTTTATTGACCTGTGGCTAAGAAAAAGACCAATCATAAACAGACGAACGACGACAACACACAAAATCGGTTATCTCAATTTTCAACCCCTAATAAAATTATAATCCATCTAATATTTTCTACCAAATGTCATTTTTTATGAATTACAAAAAAAAAGCAAACGCACCAACTACCTGTTCTTACACTCATAGATTATACCAGGACAGTGGTTAACCAACATAATAAAATCATCCCTTTCAACTATCATTATCCAAAAACAACTTGCATTTCTTTTTCGTACGATCTTGCAACAACAATAAATCAACAAACACTTGCCAACAGCTTACTTTCTTCTTTATTTACGACTACCTACGACTACGACGACGACGACGACGACGCACAAGATCGGTTTTATATCTTTTCAACCCCTAATAAAATCATATCCAATGACATTTTTTAACGAATGAATGAAAAAAAAACAGCACAAAAAACTATTGCTATAAGGACTAGCGAAATCCATCCTAAGAGTATCTAAACTAATGACAATAATAAACTACATATTCATAATAATCCACCTCCAACTTGCAATTCCTTGCAATTAAAATAGACAATTAATTAACCACCATCATTATTTTTATTAACCGAAAACAAATAATACAAAATATTATCAAAAACTTCCTTCATAAACCCATCCATTTGTTCAAACAACTTTAGCTTCATCGCGTAAGCGTACCGAGTACCCGGGTACCCGGGTACTCGGATACACGATCGTTATGTTTCAAATACCCGGGTACCCGGGTACCCGAACCATGCAAATACCCGGGTACTCGGGTACCCGGGTAATTCCCGAAATCATCGGGTACCCGGGTACCCGGTCCATGGATCGGGTACCCGGGTATCAAGAGCTCTAATCTTGATTCAATCATATTTCTCTTGGCGCCCCTGAGATTAACCGTTCAACTGCAGACCAGCCCTGTTGTAATGCGATTGTGCTTGTGAAACTCACACTATACTTAGAAAAATGCTTCACTTCTTTTTCATAAAGCGAGAAACAGATTGAACCAGCAACAGCAACAGCGCCAGCAACAGCCGCGGCGATTGTTTTATTTTATGGTGGATTTACATGTAATCTTCGACGTCTGCATCTGCAAATTCGCAGAAAAGTAAAGCGGGCGAGTGAAAGAGTACACATATACCTACCCATTTTTACTTGCTATAATTTTTAAAGCTCGGTGACAACCAACAACAACAGCCAACAACAAAAAATTATGGTGCAGATGAAAAAATTATGGTGCAGATGAAAACGCTATAAAAAAGATTAACATGTTCGTCTTCACCATAATTTTCTTCTGCATGAGTTGAACTTCCTATAATCTTCATCCGTGCAGACGTCTGCATTTTGGTCTTACCTCTCTATTACACTAGTATGAGTTTTGTATCTTGCATCCTCTATTTTTGCAGATGATGGCATGCAGATCAATGTAAATCCACCATTAATCGTCCGACAAGGTGCATATACAAAGGTCCGACACAGAATAAACCAGCACCAGCAACGTCAACAGCGTCGTGACCACTTCTTATTCAATGGGCGCGTTCACTTTGGTTTTGGATAGTGGATAGCCTATCATAGATAGCCTATCCAACTCGTTTTTCATGAACGAGTTTCGATAGCTTCATTTGGATAGCTGTGAAAACACGTGGACAAAAATCAACTGCTTACGAATTTCAATGGCTGTTCTGTCAGATCACAGTACACAGAATACAAGGTTAAGGTATTATATTCCCGATTTTCTTCTTCTCAAGTTCGTGCATATTATGTCAAATTTCAGATCCAAAATGTCATAATAAAAGAAAAGTAAAAAGAAAAGAACAAACTTTAGATTTCTGTCTCTGTCTGTCTCATTTACTGAAAATATCAGCCATTTTTTTCCATTGACGAATTTGACATTGGATCTGAAATTTTTGGAATTTCTTTTTGTGCCTTTTCTCACTTCTGTCATTTTGGTTTCTGCCAGATGCGCAATATTACCTTGTATTCTGTGTACTGTGCTGTCAGATAGCCACCTATACCAGAAATTGTTGGATCTTGGATAGCTTTGGGTTTGTTTGGTTTAGGCTTCTGCAATTTTTTTTTTTACATGGAAAACAAAAACAAAAAGCTATCCGGATAGTCTATCCAAGTCAAAGTGAACGCGTCCAATGGCTACGAGCAAACAATGAAATCGGAAACAAACTATTCAAATACTCCTTTGTATATGGAGGGACGAGGGAGACCATATTATATACAAAGCTATTACTAAAACACCGACGCGACGTATTTTCATATACAACGATCCGGAAGACAGTACATAGATGGTATTATGTATTCTCTATGACACAGATCAGAAGAATATAGAAAACGCATTTTCTTTTTCAAAAGCTTTTCTCATGTTTTGTTTTAAGTTTGGGATTCCCATTTTTATAGCATTGGTCAACCTTTGTATATTATGTATATCAGAGATAATAGGGAGATAAGACATAGGAAACAGTTTTGAAAAAAGATTTGCCTACATATCAAATTGATGAACGGTGAGATTGTGTGCGTTTTTTCACTTCAGCAAAAGCAATTTTTTTTTTTGGCTTTAGCTTAGATTTATTATAGTTTCCACTTTCCAAATGAAACCGTGATCTGTAAGCAACGTTAAACCAATGTTTGTATGTGAGGCTGATACCCGGTTTATATACATATATTATATTGTAATATTCGGCTTGGTCCGACAATTAAAACTTATTCACTTTTTAAATAAAACACAAATTCACTTTATTCAAATCACTCACAAACTTATTTATTCAACACTTTCAATTATAACTTTTCAAACACAGTGTACTTTACTTATCGCAGTTCACAATCAACTAACTCGCCTCGCCACCAAACGGCTATTTATATCAAAAATGATGGGTTCTAGAAACTACTATTGGTTCCTATTAGTTCTTGGGGAAGCTGAAAGTTCGAGAGAAAATACTGGGATTTTTGTAGGGGCTAACGTTCTTAATGCTAAACAAAAAAAGTTTCTCTTAATCTTAATTAATTATTGCCCCTCACGAGTGTTTACTACTACAATTAAACGATATTAAGTAAAGAGAGTATGTACATTAAATAAACAAGAGATACAGAGTAAGTAAAGAGAGTAATGAAAAGTGTGTACATTAAATATAAACAAGAGATACAGAGTAAGTAAAGAGAGTAATGAAAAGTGTGTACATTAAATATAGAAAGAGATACAGAGTAAGTAAAGAGAATAAGAAAAGTGTGTACATTAAATATAGAAAGAGATACAGAGAGTAAGAGATAATAAAGTATACACATTAGTATTAGACATTACAATAGAAGGAGATACAGAGCGTATGAGATAAATAAAGTGTATACACATTACATTGCCCCCTCCTTAGGATTGATCGTCCCGAACAAATCCATCATCTTCATCACCACTGTAGCGATGTAGTCGGTCGCGATGTACGACTTTAAGTTTACCTCTGACTCCTTTTTGTATCCGGTACACGACGTCGTTGATTTTGCTAATCACTGTATATGGGCCTTCCCAGTCCCGTTGAAGTTTCGGTGACAACCCCTTTTGTCGATGGGGATTGTAAAGCCACACTCGATCTCCTGCTTGGAACTCTGTTGTTGTCGCTCGTATATCGTAGCGTGTCTTCATTCGGTCACTGAACATCTTAATTTTTGACCTGGTATCGTCGTGGATCTGAAGGAGTCTTTCCCTGAGGTCATCCAAGTAAACATCCTCGGCTTGCGGTTCCGACGTGGGACATCCAAATTTGATTTCGCTCGGCAATCTGATGTTCCTTCCCATTAAAATCTCAGACGGTGTATGGCCAGTTGAGCTATGTCTTGCACTTCGATACGCCATCAAAAACAGTGGAATGTGTCGATCCCAATCTCGCTGGTTGTCGTCCACAACTTTGCAAAGATGTTCCTTCAGGGTTCGGTTGAACCGTTCGACCATGCCATCAGATTGTGGGTGGAGTGGTGTTGTTCTTGTCTTCTTAATGTGAAGAAGCCCACAAACTTCCTGGAATATGTTTGATTCAAAGTTCCTTCCCTGGTCGGAATGCAGTTCTAATGGAACACCGAATCTGCTCACCCAGTTGAACACAATTTGGTCTGCGACTGTTTTGGCTTCTTGATTCGGTATGGCGTATGCTTTAGGCCACTTGCTGAAGTAATCCATGACGACCAGAATATAACGATTTCCATTATTTGTTTCCGGAAATGGACCCGCCACGTCTATTGCAATCCTTTCAAAGGGTGATCCGACATTATACTGCTGCATTTGGCTGTGATTCTTTTTGTTCGGGCCTTTGGTGGCAGCACAGGTATCACATTTTCGGGACCACTTCTCGACATCTTCCCTTGCATGTAGCCAATAGAATCGTTGTCGAACCTTTTCTAGCGTCTTGTTTACTCCTAGATGGCCTCCCGAAACTCCATCATGCATCTCTCGTAGAACGTCCACAATCTTCGATCTCGGTAAGACTAGCTGCATTACATAGGACTTTCCATCTGCTGATTCCCATTTACGTCGAAGGACACCCTCTTGGACATGCAATGAGTCCCACTGTGCCCAATAGGCCTTTAGAGCCGGACTTCTGTCGGAGATATCGGCCCATTCTGGTTTTTCCTGGTGTTCCTTGCATGCGAGGATGGGTTCAATATCTGGGTCCTCTTGTTGAGCCTTCCTCAACTCGTCGTTGCTCCAGCCATAAATGGGATCGGTTCTGGTTCGTTGAACAGTAACCACTTCTTTTTCTTCTTGGCGTCTGCAATGCTTACAGTCTTGCTTACATGGTCTCCGAGACAGTGCATCAGCATTTGAGTGAAGCTTCCCCTTCCGATGTTGAATTTCATAATCGTACGTCTGCAGCCTCTCAATCCATCTCGCCACTTGACCCTCTGGATTCTTGAAATTCAAAAGCCAGTTTAGTGCTCCATGGTCGGTTCGGAGAAGAAACTTCTGTCCATAGAGATACTTATGGAAGTGCTTTGTTGCCAAAATCAGTGCAAGAAGTTCTCTTCTGGTCACACAATAGTTTCTTTCCGACTTTGAGAGTACCTTGCTGTAATAGGCAACCACCTTTTCTTCGCCATCATGTACCTGTGACAATACAGCACCAATCCCGACATTGCTGGCATCAGCATCAATGATGAACGGTTTTCCTGGAGTCGGGTAGGTCAGCACTGGTGCATTACACAAGCGTTGCTTGAGCTCTTGAAAGCTGCGCTCGCACTCACCTGACCATTTAAACTGCTTTCCCTTTTCCGTTAGCTGATGTAGACTCTTGGCGATCTCAGCAAAATTCTTGACGAAGCGCCTATAGTAGGTGGCTAGACCCAGAAAGCTTCGGAGTTGATGTTTGTCCTGTGGTGTTGGCCAATTCTTCACGGTGTCAACCTTATCAGGATCCGTCTTAACTCCTTGGGGTGAGATGATATGTCCCAGGTATTTCACTTCGGTTTTGAAGAGTGAACACTTTTCTGGATTGAGCTTGAGGTGGGCTTCTCGAAGTCTTTGAAACACGGCTCTCAGATTTGTACAATGTTCGTCAAATGTTTTCCCGTATACGATGACGTCATCCAAATAGACCAGGCAAGATTTCCAAGTGAGTCCTTGCAGGACGCATTCCATAAGGCGCTCAAAAGTCGCTGGAGCATTGCACAGTCCAAAAGGCATCACTTTGAACTGCCACAATCCGTTTCCTGTCGAGAACGCTGTCTTCTCTTTGTCTTCAGGATGGATTTCTACTTGCCAGTATCCACTTTTCAGGTCCAAAGTTGAGAACCATTGTGCTCCTTCCATTGCGTCCAGAGTATCGCTGATCCTAGGCAGAGGGTAGCTATCTTTCTTGGTCACATCGTTCAACCTTCGATAGTCCACGCAAAAGCGGGTTGATCCGTCTTTCTTCTTTACCAGGACCACTGGAGACGCCCAAGGGCTTTTTGAGTTTTCGATAAGACCCTCTTCTTTCATGGTGGTTATCAGTTCTTCAACCTCACCTTGTTTGGCTAGTGGAAGGCGTCTTGCAGGTTGACGAATCGGCTTTGCATCCCCGGTGTTGATTCGATGTTGAACCAGTTGTGTTCTGCCATATTTCCCTTGCGATGATGAAAAGATGTCTGCAAATTCTTCGAGGAGACCTTCTGCAGTTCTTCGTTGTTGTTGGCCAAGATTAGAGGACTCGAGAATGTTCGTCTTTATGGAGTTCAGCTCTTTGGACTTCAATGGACTTTTCTAAGCTTAACTTCGTACGGCTTGATGTTGAGTATTCGTACGGGAACCATGTTCTTTACAGGTCTAACAAGAGTCTTCCCAATGGTGACGTTTTGGGAGGACTTTACAGATGCTGGTTCGACCATGAGGTATCGATGGCTGCCAGGCTTACCTTTCAATTTCGTCCACACGAATACTTCTGAAGAAGCAGGCAAAGTCAGATCTTCTTTAATGACGGTTTTCACAGATAGCGAGGTCTCATACGAGTGAATCCCATAGATCATCGGAATCTCGATGTTTCGATATTTCAGGACTTGGTTCCCGATGTCCAATATCACTCCGTGATCTTTCATGAAATCGACGCCGACAATGCACTCGTCGCATATATCTGCTACCAGGAACAGGTGAGAGAATTCCAGCTCTGCCATCCGGATCTTAAGACGTACCTCACCATAGACTTTTGCGGATTCTCCAGTTGCAGTCCTTAGACGATAGCTATTGGTGTTGTGGAGCCATGTCTTCTTAACGAGGTCCTGTCGTACAATGGACGCCGTGGCACCGGTGTCGATGGTAGCCACACATTTGTTGCCGTTTATACTTGCTTCCACGGTCAGGCTCTTGTTGTCACGTTTCGTTTGAGAAACCTGGATGGTGTTTCTGTAGCTATCGGTACTAGAAGCCAGCTTCGGTCCCTCGAAGTTGGTGGGATGGGAAACAACTTGGGAAGCAACATTGTTGTAGGTGTAACTTTGACCAGTTGACATATTTCTGTGTTCACAGTGTTGGCATGCGGTTCCTCTTCGCGGTAATCTGCACTGTCGTTGAAGATGCCCGGTCTTGTTGCAGTTCCAGCATCGTGCTGGTCCGTCTCGCTGACTCCTTTCCAGAGTAGCCTTCTGACAAGAGCATTCTTGGACTTCCAATTCTCTCACGCGATGCACGTTTTGGGAAGCTTGTTCTGCGGCTTCCATTGTTAGAGCGAAAGCCAATGCTTCTGGTAGTGTTTGTTTTCCGGCAGTGCGAATAGCCCTTTGGAGATTTATATCGCCCACAGCTCTCACAAAGGCTTCAACAGCAAGTTGATTAATTATCTCGTTGCCAGCTGTTGGGTATGCCAGGTGAACCAGTCGCTCGATATCTGCCTGAAGCTGCTGCAGAGTTTCACCTCTTTTCTGTGCTCTATTGTTAAGCTGAACTCGGAAGACTTCTGTCATGTGGCTATCCCCAAACCGCTGTTCGATTGCGTTTACCAGAACTTTGAAGTCACCGTTCTTCTCTGCTGGGATGGTTTGTAGCAGTTCAGCAGCTGCTCCTCTCAAGGCAAGCGTAAGAGCAATGTATTTTTCGTCATCGTCCCAGCCGTTTGTTAACGCTGCTGCTTCAAACTGTTTCTTGTAGATTGACCACGGTATCTGACCATCAAAGCTTGGAGGATTCACTTCTCTCTTTCTTGAGCACTCACCAGAAGTTTCTCGAGCTTTCATCTTTCGCACTTTTTCTAGTTCGCTTGTAATGGTTTCGATCTGGTCGTCTATTTTCTTGAAACGTGCATTAGTCGTTGAATTTTGTTTTTCGACACGCTCATCGAGAGTATTGATTTTGTCTTCGAAGTCCGCAAACCTGCCTTCTAGCAGATTTTTCTGTTCATCAAACCGATCTCGAACGTCATCCCTTTGAGCTTGTAGTTGTTCCAGAACATCATTCTTTTGAGTTTCTAGTTGCTTGAGGACATTTCGTTCCAGTTGTTTGAGGACATTCTCTTGCTCGGTCTTCTGCTCGTTTCTTTGAGTTTCTAGTTGCTCCAGAACATTCTTGTTTTGAGTTTCTTGCTTCTTTTGATTCTCTTCAAATTTGGCTAGAAGAAGTGTCATCATGGTAGATAAGTCGGCAGTTGCATTTACCTCTTCCGATTTTGCTTCCACTTCGAAAGCAAACGCATCTGGGTCTTCATTTTGTTCTTCCAGATATTCCTGTAGCCGTTTTACGAGTTCGATTTTATATCCTGCCGCACTTAAGCCACGTTTGCTTAATTCGGCCTTTAGCTCAGCGACAGTTAAGTCTTTCAAAACTTTACTTATCATTTTTAACTTCACTATTTCACACAAAATAGTTTAATCACTGTTCACTGTTTTATTCTCAATAAGTTTTAATCCCTTATTCTGACACCAATGTAATATTCGGCTTGGTCCGACAATTAAAACTTATTCACTTTTTAAATAAAACACAAATTCACTTTATTCAAATCACTCACAAACTTATTTATTCAACACTTTCAATTATAACTTTTCAAACACAGTGTACTTTACTTATCGCAGTTCACAATCAACTAACTCGCCTCGCCACCAAACGGCTATTTATATCAAAAATGATGGGTTCTAGAAACTACTATTGGTTCCTATTAGTTCTTGGGGAAGCTGAAAGTTCGAGAGAAAATACTGGGATTTTTGTAGGGGCTAACGTTCTTAATGCTAAACAAAAAAAGTTTCTCTTAATCTTAATTAATTATTGCCCCTCACGAGTGTTTACTACTACAATTAAACGATATTAAGTAAAGAGAGTATGTACATTAAATAAACAAGAGATACAGAGTAAGTAAAGAGAGTAATGAAAAGTGTGTACATTAAATATAAACAAGAGATACAGAGTAAGTAAAGAGAGTAATGAAAAGTGTGTACATTAAATATAGAAAGAGATACAGAGTAAGTAAAGAGAATAAGAAAAGTGTGTACATTAAATATAGAAAGAGATACAGAGAGTAAGAGATAATAAAGTATACACATTAGTATTAGACATTACAATAGAAGGAGATACAGAGCGTATGAGATAAATAAAGTGTATACACATTACAATATATACAAAGATGAAGATGGCGTACGCGTAGGCCATCTAGTCAGCAGGGATTGCAATTTATTCACATAGTTGGTATTGAGAAAAAAAAGGATTTCTCTGCTTCTAATTCTAACTAGATTGCGAGTCAAAAAAAAACATTTTGGATAATACCTGTCAAATAACATGCATAGATACGAACAAAATACCATTTAAACTGGAAAGAGTAAAAAGAGTAGTTCTTTTGACGAAAATAAATCTTCAAGCTGTTGGTCGACGTCAACCGACGGCTGTTTAAAATAAGACACAGATTCAACACTACATGGAGTAAGCGTAAGCCACTATTTTATTGTATGCTTTAATTTAATCTTCCCATCTGATTTTGAATTTTTCTTCAAACGTACCACGCGTAAATACCCCGTTTGCTGTTGACCGCAAGCAGATTGCCTCATTGAGACTCCTTAATGCCTCAAAGAGCTCATTTTTTGTTGGGTCGATATTCAAAAATTTTATGATATTAAGAATAATATCACTCATTTCTTTTTCTCCAAGACAAACCATAGTCTTATCGGGAAATCGTTTTTCGAAGTTATATACATCGCGGGAACGTGGGATCTTTTTATATGCCAATAACACGTTTTGTCGAGCGGCATATTCATATAAGGGACTAGCTATCAAGGCCTCATACCAATCTTGAATATTTGACATTTCTACCCATGAGTAAGACAAATACTGCTTAAACAAATCTTTACGGTGAATCTGAAACACAAAAACGATAAACGATTGTATTATATACATACATACATATTTACCTAGATTATGTACATGTTCACAATTCACATTAATGAGCAAACTTACCTCATCAAAAATAAGGCCATCAAGTTCCAAATCATTCATAATATACCCCATAGAGAATATATAATACCTAGAGTCGCGACTTCGGCTGTTCGCTCTCTTTTTGCCTACAAGCTGAAATTTGTTCGTTTTATACTAACCCAGTGAGAATGTGTTAGTTTTCCTATGCTTTTTAAATGGGAGACGGCACCAATACATTCGCACTGACCTAGGTACAATGCTCAGGTTTGAGTCGAGGTGGGTGTCATGGGCTCAGATTTCAAAAATAAGATTCCGTTGAGCTCAAAATTTTCAAAAAAAACTTTAACATACAAAAAAATGCATGTTATATAAAAAATAAATACATTATTATTGTTTCTTTGCACTTTAAACATATAATTGCACTATTATTTACCAATATTTGTATCAAAAATCTTAATAAATCTTAAAAAAACACAAAAAAGTCGAAATAGTATGCGTAAACCCTTAGGAATATTATTCATGGAACATACAATCGTGCCCTTAGTTTCGTATTTGCTGTGGTGAAAGTTTTGACAGCCAATGTCAACAAAATTTGACATATGCGGTGTAAATTTTTTTTTAGAAAATCTCAATAAAAATTCAATTCAAAAAATTTTTTTAAGAAGGAGGAAAAAACCATATGGAATCCGAAGACTATGCCGACACCATACCCGATGAAAACGATACACAATCTTTGGATAAGGAAAAACGCAAAGAATTGAAAATTGCCACAAAGAAAGTCGGCAATTTAAATCTCAACAGCCTGCGTGAGACGTTCTGAATCACCAAGCCAGCGGAGAGCCTCGCCATTCATTCCGGAGGCCGATACAAGGTCGAGCAGCAGCGAAGATCTGCCACTGGTCAGCAAAAAGGAACCGATCATTGGTACCAAGCGCAAAGCAAAAGTTCCTTAAGAATCTAGAAACATCGGCGTCACAGTCAAACATCGCCCGATGGCCAAAACTATTCCCTCGATTCGGCTGCTCCCATTCCACACCACTTAAAGCCGGGGTGGCACCTCTGTCCTGTCTACTTCTATACAAAAGACACTAAAGAAATCAAATTTGCTCCCGTTAAAGAAACAATTTCTTTGCATACGCAAAAAGTTCCGTGTTCTGCAAAGTTCCTAGCTGAAATGAAGGATTCCCCAAAGTTGGACCAGCTACATGTAGGTGTTTTGTAACAGACTCGCTGATTACCAATCTCCTCAGTTTGGTGGGGCTTCGGTTTTAGATCTCCATTCCACAGGCGAAAGAAGCATTCAAGAAAGGATCTCTCATTACCTATCGACTGATCAAATCGGCCCTTGCTCAGCTATTCGATATGGACGCCGACAGTCTATACTTGACTGATCCGACGTTCTTCTCTAGAGTGCCAATACGACGGCAAACAAAATTTACGACGAGTATTGGCATCCGCAAGCGGACAAGGAAACTTCTGAGTCATTCCATTACAAGTCGCTTTTGTATTTGAACGAATTCAGCAAGGATTTCAATGGAGGAAGATTCCTGTTCATCGATGAGGCTGAGAAAAACAAGACAATCACAGCGATAGAACCGAAGATGGGACGTGTGAGTGCGTTTACATCCGGCTCGGAGAATCTACATATAGTCGAGAAGGTAGCTGATTGAACAAGGTTTGTACGGAAATTTTTAAAAGGCTAGATTTGGATTGAAATAGTTTTTCCTTTCAGATTTCCTATCACTATCTCGTTTGCTATCCGAAGTTTGCCATCACTGATCCAAAGAAAGATTCCAGATAACAAAAATAATTCCAGTGATAGTTCCAGGGAACCTCAATTTTGTGTTTTTTTAATTTCTGTTCCAATTTTTAAAACAAAATAAAGATAATAACTAACAAGCTTCTCCAGTCAGCAATTTCTCATTTGATTCCTCTCCTGTTACTAAGTCTTACATTCAGTAAAACTAATCGCGTACGCCGATGCTTTGACAAACAAGAAAGAACACAGCGTGATTTCCGTAGTGCGCTTGTGAATCTTAGGATGAAATAGGAAGACGGGTCCAAGTAGTTCGATGAAGTAAGACACCTTATGTGTGGATTTACCAACTTTGAAGCCGTATTTGGCATAATCTTTGCTGCTACGGAATTTGTTGTGTACGGATACGGAATAGTCACGGGGTCACGGAAGTTGTTCTGAAAGATAGAAATGTTAGTTTTGTTTGATTTCTTTTTTTTTACTGCATTTACCCATCTCCATTATTGTGTGAGATTTCTTGCAGCGATGGTGGAGGAGCGATTGCAGCTCCCTTGTTTCTACCGCCTCCACCAGTTGGGGGTGGTTACTTATTGTAGGAGCCCTCTTCATTAAAAAACTTGCAAACTTGGGAGAATTCGCTCTTCGATTGGTTTCCGATTTTCCACCTGCACTGCCACCACTACCACTTCCTTCTCCTCCTCCTCCTCCTCCTCCTCCTCCTCCTCCTCCTCCTCCTCCTCCTCCTCCTCCTCCTCCTCCTCCTCCTCCTCCTCCTCCTCCTCCTCCTCCTCCTCCTCCTTCTCCTCCTTATCTTACCGCAAATCGTTGTGATTGATATTGTTGCCATTGTTCACTTTGGACAGTTGCAGTTTTGAATTCCTTAACTCGCCTAGATCTAGTTTCAGATTCGGGATTGTACATCTGAACGCTATTCAAATCCAATAGCGTTTGCTGCCGTAGCTTGATCTTTGGACACTGGTAGAGCGAATTGTGCATGTTGTCGGCTTTTCGTTGCAGACTACGCAATTGTTCGGTGATGAGGTCCGAATCTTCTTGGATGTTCGTCAGACTATGATGGAGTATTTGCTTAGTCCACGAGAGCTGGTTCTGAATGTCGACATTGTTCTTAACTTTGCGAATGACACCTTCGAGTTCGGCCTCAAGCATTTCAATGCTTTCCGTCGGCAGAGCATTCTCATCTTGAAAAGGAAAATTTCTTAGAGTAGTTTTTGATTTATAAAATTATTGAACTCACCTTAAGCTTTGTCTCCAGCAACTTCATTGTCTTCCTCATCGCTGCTGACGATGATTTCTACAAATTCATGTAAAACATTCCGTCTCAATGCCTTATACAAACAAATATGATAGATTTGACGGTGAGTATATCCTCGATTTGATGGAAAATATCTGGAACAGGTTCGGTCAGTAAAATCTTTTGGTGCCTTTGCTTTGCGTGTTCTTCGGTGAACACATTCTGTGACTTCTGGCACTTATTCGCAGCTCTACAATTTTCGATTCGTTAAGGCGCGTCTTGGGTTTTCTGGAATGAAGCAGAAGAAAATTTCTTTTGCCTTCTAAAAAGAATTTAAATGATTTGACTTACCAATTAATTAATGCGTTGCTTTTTAGGAGTATGACTGGATATTTTATGTTGATTTTGACTTGATTTGTAATTTTTTTTATTTACAAATTTCATCTGTCACTTTGGGCAACAGGAAAAAAATTTTGCCCACGGCTGAGTACTCACTTTTTGTTTTCACCTCTTACACAGATTCACGGACACGAAAAAAAAGAGAGGATTGTGAGAGTTCACCTCAGAAAAATTTTGAGGGTGTTTTCGGCAAGGGAGGAAAAGGTCGCGACTCTAGGTATTATACATTCTCTATGATATACCCTTCGCCATATTCAAAATCTACATTTAAATCAAATTTGTACGGCATGATGGAAATAGAAATACAACAGCACAGACCGATCACAAACAAGATACAAGATGTGAAAAGGAAAGGATTAGAGAAAATTGAAATAAAACCATTGTATATGAAACCACCTAGTACAATCAAGAATGGGTTTTTCGATTTTTTGCGCCAGATCGAAACCAAAAAAAAAAAAAAATCTCAATACAAAACCTATGTAAAAAGAGTTAGCGCTGCGCCAGAACTCAAGATGGCACTACAATCGATTGCTAGGTCGCGGCTACTAGCTAGATAGAAATACAATGAATAAAACGAAACCTAACCGAACCGTACCGTAACTCCGATCAGAGTTCAGAGATCAGAACATAGAGATATATATTACCTAGGGCAAGATGAAATAAAAAGTTTGTTCAATAAGAAAACGTGTAGGTTAGAACCATTGACTTACTATAATAAGTCAATGGTTAGAACAGTACAGAAAAGTGTAGAACAGAACAGTGGTGCGTTTCTGTAACTTGGTTGAGAAGTTGTCTACTGAGTGTGACGTATCATCGACTCTACTGGCTAAACTCTATCGTTGAGAAAAAAGTGTTTCTGTAAGTCGAGAAACTCACCAATTGAGAAGTTTGTGTTGAGTTGACAATTTGACATAAGAGATTGAGAAAATTTGTTTGTTTACATTAAGATTTGTGCTTATTGTTGTGAAAATTGTTAAATTAGAACTTAAAATAACTTCATATTACAAATAAATAAAACAAATAACTTATAAATATAATTATTTGCCGTGGTAATTATTTAATATGAATGATATTTTATGTATTGTTTTTTTTTTTTTTTGAGGCTCCTTGTTGGAAATTAAGATTGAATGTGGCAGCACTGCTACAGTTTGTAATCTCTCAACCTTTATATTTGACACAATAAATTCACTTATTTTCATAGAACGACTTCGTTTTTGCTAAAGCTCTGGAATTTTCTTTTTAATAAAATAAATTTCAACACTCCTCCGCAAGCATTAAGCTCAACGGCTACCTCCTCCCAAATTCTTTTATTATTTTTGGCGCTGTCAACGCCGGAGAACTGCCCGCACGCCAATTCACGGTGCTCCTTCATTTTTTCCAGTAAATTGGCTTTTTGTGCTTTGGACACCCGTCCGCCAAGTTTTTTCTGAAATTAATTAATAAGATAATTCAATAAATTAATGAAAGTTAATAAAATAATAAGATAATAATGTATAATAATAATAACAACAAATAATGATAACAACATAATACTTACTTGCTCGGTTGCCATCTCAACTGCTTGTGATAGTTCTCACATGCTAAAATGCAATCGAGAAACTTCTCTACTAGTAGAGAATTGAATTCTCAACTCACCACACTTACAGAAACACTTCAATTGAGAATGACGTCATAGTGACGTCACATTCTCTACCAGTTGAGAAAAAACCAGTTGAGAAGAGTTACAGAAACGCACCACAGATCAGCATTCAGCACAGAAATGTCAGACAAGTTAGAACAGTCATCGAAACGTCATCTGTGAAAACTAAAATCAGAAAAAAAAACTTCCTGCATTGTTTTCCTCAACACATATTTGAAAATGTAATTTACTTAAGGAATTAGCAGCCGTATTCATAATGATTTCTTAAGCAGACTCTTAAATGTTACTAAGCAGGCTTAAATATTTAGGCGACCTTTAAGCAGCTGTACTAAAAATTCTTATTCATAAGTGATTTGCGACCTTTACTTAACTAAGTAACGTCCCTTTTAAAAATGTAATAGAACCTGAAAATCTATTACTGAATGCTATTACGTTTTAGTTGACAAACTGAAGAAAACGGTCGCAGAACTGGGACTTCCCAGGACTTGAATACCGAGAGGTATATGGCCTCCTTTTTTGGAACCTTCTAGATCGGCTCGAACTAGATCACTTTGACAGTAGTTTTCATGATTCTGTTCTAGGTTGCTCTTCCTCAAAAGCAAGTACATAAATTCCTGTTCTTTTTTACGCTAACCTACGCTAAACTGTTCTAGAAAAAGTCATTGAACAGCAAACTAGAACAGTCTAGTACAGAAAAATTGTCATTGAACAGGAAAACCTTGTACTTTTCTGTCCAATACAGTCCAGCACCACTGATCTCTATTATAACTGGATAGTGGATAGGAGCAAAAAGTTTGACTCCCATAGAAGACTGTTATAATTGTAAAGGTACCATCCAGGTATAACAGTTATACCAAAATATAACGCTTCCCCACCACTGATATCTATAATAGAGATAGAGATAATAGAGATCAGAGATATAGACAAAGGAGATCAGTCACTTTTTTTGTTGAACATCACTTCACTCTGTCTCTTTTTTTCGGTTTATATAGAAAGAGATGCACAAGTGTAAGAGTACCATGTCAAAATCAATAGGAGTCAAGAAAAGTGTTATAATTTGTATAGAATCCACTATCCAGTGTATTATAGAGATCAGTGTCCAGCACAGACTCATTGAACAGACTTAAAGTAAGGAGCACTGAAGTGCGTTTTTGCTCTGACGATAGTTGACTATAGTCGTTATGTCAAAAAAAGATGGTTGATGTGTCATAGTGGAAATACATAAGCAGTGTTTTATTGGGAACTTAGCTCAGCTCAGCAATAGGTATTACATGCGTTTGAAAGCTTTCGATATTTGAAAATAGTTTTTCACCATAGAAACTCATTAAAAAAAATTGCTTTCAGATAGGTGTAAAGATGGCGTTTGGAATGTTTCGATATTTGACATTCTGGTGAACGAAACTCTGTTCAAAACTGACTAAAGCGTTTTATTTGAATTCCTATTGCTAAGCTAAGCTAAGTTCCCAATAAAACACGGCTAAAATAATAATAAGTAAAAAATTACATTTCAGTGCTCAGGTTTGTTTCTTTATTAAATCAGAGGACATTGAATATGATCTGCTCAGAGCTTCGCTTTGACACATCCGTGATCTGATCTAATATGCTCAGAGGTGACAAAGAAAAACAGCAAATAACAGATTTGGCTTGTCGAATACCAAATCTGTTATTCATAAAAGATTTTTTGACAACTAAACTTTTGTAAGGGAATTCATAACAGAATAAAAGATCTCGCCGAATAGGCCCAATTCTTGAGCAAACTTAAAAAATCCTGAGAATGGATTTCGTGGCCAAGAACCAATGAAAGACAAGAAAAAGCAACGTCAAAAACCATCCGAAAATAAAGAACCAACAACTCTGCGGGTATTTCTATTTCACGTACTTTCTCTTTCGCACTTATTTGCGTCTTTCTAAAAACGTCTGAGTGTAATAACACACAAATCGAATCCAAAATATTTTATTCTCTGAAAAAATTTCAGTTCTCAGCTGAGATTTTTTGTTCCACTTAAAAAATCTCTGAGATCTCAGTGAGATGTTGTTAGGTGGAACTGGCCTATTTTTTGTTTTAAATTTGGGATTCCCAGATTTATAGCATTGATTGACCCTTTGTATAAATAATATCAGAGATAATAGGGAGATAGAAAATAGGGAGGAAAAAACTGAAACAAAATGATGAACGGTGAGATTGTATGCGTTTTTCACAAATAAGGCGGAATATGTTGCAGGCAGCAATCAGTTTTTTTTTTTTTGACCAAGATGGCCAGACTTTTTTTTTACATACATAGTTGGTATGTATTGAGATATTGAGAAGAAATCGATTTCTTCGCTTCTAACTACATATATAGCGATTAGCTAGTAAAAGAAAAACCATTATGATAATACCTGTCACATAATGTATAGATACGAACAAAATACCATTTAAACTAGAAAAAGAAATGATTTATTTTGACGAAAATAAATTTTCAAACCGTTGGTCGACGTCGACCGAAGGCTGCTTTTCGTTGAAAATAAGACACAGGCAGGTTCAACACTACATGGAGTAACCCACTTTATTTGTTCTTTAAAATTGAGCTTTAATCTTTCCAAAAGACTTGAAATTTGTTTTCGAAAGAACGACGTGTAAATATACCGTTTTCAGTAGTACCAGAGCAGATTGCCTCATTAAGAGTCTTTATTGCTTCAAAAAGATCATTTTTCGTCGGGTCGACATTCAAAAACTTCATGATTTCCAAAATTATGCCGGACATTTTTTGGTTTCCAAGACATACCATAGTCTTGTCGGGAAATCGTTTTTCGAAGTCACATATATCTCGGGAACGTGGGATCTTTTTATATTGCATCATCACGTTTTGTCGGGACGAATACTCAAACAGGGGACTAGCTATCAAGGCCTCATACCAATCTTGAAGATGCGATAATTCTACCCATGTGTAAGACAAACACTTCTTAAATGAATCCTCAAGGCGTTCCATCTGAAACACAAAAAACGATTGTATTGTATGCATATATGTATGCACATATTTGCCTAGATTTTGTACATGTTCACAATTCACATTAGTGAGCAAACTTACCTCATAATAAGGAAGGAGATCCTCATCACCAAACAAAAACCCTTGGTTATAGTCATAATCTAAATTTATATCAATTTTGTACGGCATGATGGAAATAGAAATACAACAGCACAGACCGATCACAAACAAGATGTGAAAAAGATTAAAGATTGGAAATTGAAAAATTGAAATAAAGCCTAGCCCATTGTATTTCTATCTAGCTAGTACCCGCGACCTGGCAATCGATTGTAGTGCCATCTTGAGTTCTGGCACAGCGCTAACTCTTTTTACATAGGTTTTGTCTTTATATATGGATTTACCTAGTACTATCAAGAATGGTTTTCAAGCAAGCAAGCAGAGAACACACATTACAAACTAATGTAAAAAACTGTCAAAAAACTGTCAAACCAAGCAGAAAACCATTCTTGATATTACCTGGTAAATCCATATACAAAGGGTTTTGTATTGGGATTTTTTTTTTGGTTTCGATCTGGCGCAAAAAATCGAAAAACCCATTCTTGATTGTACTAGGTGGTTTCATATACAATGGCCTCATTGACTTGTTATACATGGACTGCCAGTGGCCAACTTCACGATGATTCCACTTTTAACGACGACAACATACCGAGCGGAAAAATCGTGTAACATTTTTGACAATTGAAAACGGCGCTTCTTTATTTTTTTTTCATGTTTATTTTGTTTGTCACAGCTACACAAAAGTAAAACAAACTTTTGTTAAATTGGTCAAATTGAATCGCGAATTTATGTACATGTAAGTGCTACTGCTACACAGTCGGATTCTTTATTTTTCTATGGTTTTGCTTACTTTTTGGTATGATCCTTCGTACGACCAATGGATTCGGAAGACATTCAAAAATTAGTCGCTATTCTTTGGACTGGCTGCTGCTTATGGATATTTATTTGCGTTTGGCGGCTACATAGGAGGAAAACCGACGGACACAGTTGAGCGGTACAATCCGTTGGATGATGATTTGGATTTTTTGGATAATCTCGTCGAAAATCGGTGTGGTATGAAGTGTACAGTTCTGAACAATTGTATTATCGTTTGCGGCGGACGGACGGAGGATGGCCTTACGAATCAAGTGGAAGAGTACAATCCGAGGATAGATATGTGGAGGTAGCTGGCTCCCATGCCAATGGCTATGGACGGCAGGGCTAAGATTTTTAGTTTGCAATCAAAAACGTTGAATTAAACTGTTTAATATTTTTACACAATTCGTCTTGCTGTTTTATTCCGTTACCCCCCTGCCTCAAGTAAAATAACTTGACAATAACTGATAATTTAAAATATTGTTTTATTCTTGTTGTTGACAATCTCTGCTCACCGAGCAATATATCTATTTCTTGTCTGCTGGCACTGCACCTTCAGCTGGAGGAGCTTGATTCTTGTTGGGGTCATCTGGTTTCATGGCAGGGAACAGCAGAACCTCCTACAAGACGAAATCACATCAACAGCAATTGAGAAAACCCTACCAAAACGTAACTTACCTTGATATTATTTGAATCGCTAAGGAACATCGTCAACTGATCGATTCCCAAGCCCCAGCCTCCGGTCGGTGGCAGGAAATTCTCATCAACCAACTGCGCTTCATCGTCTCGTCACCGGCCGCCTTATCGCCAGCCTGCTGTTCGAAGCGTTCCCGCTGCAACGCTGGATCGTTCAATTCGGTGTAGGCATTGCACAAATGCACACCTTTTTCTTCATCGCGAACAGTTCGAAGCGTTCGGTTAGACCAGGCTCACTGCGATGATACCTGGCCAAGGGGCTCATCACTTGCGGATAATCATAAATGAAAGCCGGATTGATGCATATCTGTTCGATGAAATCATCCACCAGTTTGTCCAGCAAACGGGCAGTTTTCCGTGGAGCTGGACATTCGACATTATTAAAAACAAAAAACTTACTGCTACTGCCTGCTTGCTTTTCAAGAACTGTCAAAATTTTTATAATTAAAAAAAAAAAAAAAGATGGCATCGTTTATCTTCAAGAAATTAAACTAGATGTCAGTACTTTCTATGCGATCAAAGCTTATCTCAACTAAAAGAAACAGATGTCGCTAAAAATTTTTATTCCCTTTTTTTGCCACTTGGTACTTTTACGCTAGTATAGCTAATTTCAAGTGGAACCATTTTTTTTCGAATTTTGTATGGACAATTCAGACGACTAGCAGTCCATATATAGTAAGTCAATGAAAGCAGAAACACAATGACGCTTTGCCGTCGATTTTGACAACTGCGAAAAGTTCTGCTATAGGAAATCTGTGTAACCTCACACAATGACAATGAAAACGTAAAGAAGCCACCATCTGTCAAAAAAAAGTTCAACTTGGTTGAACTTTTGCTTTGTCTGACAGCTCAACAGCTGTTTGTTCATTTGTTGTTTGGAGCAGCGTTACCACTTTAAAAAAAAATGGAAGCGAAGTAAATTTGGGAATAAAGCGAAGTAGATTGAGAAAAAGCGAAAAAGATTTTAAAATAGTGTATTTTATATTGACCATGAATACATAGACAGATCTACAATTAGAGCCGTGTGTGAATTGTGTTAAAATGTGTATACAAACTTGACTTTCGATTTAATTTTGACACTACATGGCGGATATGATGTGTTAAAATTTAACTAGCAAGCTAAAATATGACACTAGTGCTTAAATTTAACCAACATTCCAACCCAAGTTGCGCACGGCGTAAAATATTAAACACTTTAATACAATCACGTAACTCATTCTTTGCGTATATGTATGGGTTGACATTTCGTGTTTGTAAAGTGTGTCCGCTTATTGTTCGTGTATAAGGATAGAAACTTATCGATTATATATTTTCCCGATGAAAATAAGAGAACTGTAGGCATAAAATTACTCAATGAGTTAATCGAAGCAGATTTTGGAAATATCAAGTAAAATCGAGTGAAGTAGATTTCAAAACATTCTTGATTTTGCGAAGTTGGAATAGATATTCAAAGTTTTTCAAAAATCGAAGTAGACTACTTCGAAAGGAGTAAAGTGGCAAATCTGTTTGATGATGGTGGAGAGAGAACTGTCATTCAAAGCACACGTGAAGCGGGTGCATCGTAACGCAACGACGCGTCTGCCTAAAGCGCCATTGTGTTTCTGCTTTGAATGGCCTAGCCGAACCGTACCGTACCGTAATCCGTAACTCCGTAACCCAAAGATCAGAATTCAGAGCTTTGTATATAAATTTAACAGGTATGATCGAAATGGTATTCGACTGTAGCGCCAACTGGTTACAAGCCGAGAAAGCCATTTTAGGGGGGTTCACATTATCAAATATGTTTGACAAGCATGGTTTGATGGACTCGAATTTGACAGTGTGAACGCATGGAGCGTTGAGGCTTGACAACATGTTTGATAAATGTGAACGCAGTCCATCAAGCATTCGTCAAACCATGCTTGTCAAACATATTTGATAATGTGAACCCCCCTAAAAAGTAGTGAAGCATTTTTCTATACTCTGTCCGATAAAAATTGGCAGTACAGGAAAGATAGGAATATCTGCATCTCGTTCGCACTCTTTTCCTACCCATAAGTACTTTTCTCAAAAAAACTCTTACAGGGTTGCCGTAATGCGCATTTTGAATTCGAAAAAGCTAAATGAAATAACTGCAGGGTTGCCATTCTTCTCATTCATTATTTGAAAAAAAAACTGGTGAACAATTTGTCTGATTGTACATTTATCAAAATCAGCAATTTTAATTCTGCGACCAGATTGGTTTTTCTTTTTTGGTGGTGAGTTGTGGCTTTTGGTGCTGTTTTCCTTTAGAAGTCTGTACACTGTTCCTTCAGATACAGAAAATATATCTACAACCTGCTTTACAGCCTCGGTTTTACTTTGCAGGTTCTTACAAATTGCTTTTGTCGCCTCAACTTTCTCTTTTTTTTCGGACTCAAGTCCTTTGAGCATTTTGATGTTGAAATTTGCACAACATAACAAAAGCAAAAGCAACAGCAATAAAACACAAACAACACAACAAAATCACAAAGATAATAATACAAAAACACAACAAAAGCACAACAAGAAAAAACAAACCACACAAAAATAGAACAACAACAGCACAATAATATTATCACAATAATGCACAAAAATAACTCGCAAAATCAACAAAGCTACCGCCCGGTACGAGAATCTACGCAAATAATATTCTTCATCAAATAAAATGACTTTGATTTTTATAACTGCATTTTAACTAATTTGCAAAACTTTAAAAGAAATGCAAAAGTCAAACACAACTCGATAACACTCATCGTCAAGAAAGCTCTCAAAGCGAAAGCTCCTCAACAGAAATCCATTGAAAAAGTAAGAAAAAAATACGAAGTGAGTTACGAAATAGAAAAAGGCAACTCTGAATATGTGTGATTTAATGAGGGTTGAAAAGCAGCAGAAAACGGTCAGTGCATGCTCAAGAGCTCAAGTGTGTGCCAGGCAGGTCGTTGTGGGTTCTACGTCGGATGCCATCAAAAATTTATGGGTGTTTTATAAAACTTTTTAAAGGAGTTCCCTTCAATTGGGTATGGTGTAGAGAACAGCGCGCCACTGATTTTTAAAAAGCTCTCCCATAAGGCCTGAGGTGCGTTTTTGCGCTGACGATAGTTGACTATAGTTTTTGTGTCACACTTTGACACACCAACCACTTTCAACTCACCTCCTGAGATGGATTGGAAATAGTTAGAGATAGTTACGATTTGACACATCAACACAGACCGCAAAAACGACAATTGTGATTACGAATCGTAACTATTGGCGTGCAAAAACGAGAAATAGTCAACCATTGTTGATTATAGTTGATTATAGTCAGCGCAAAAACGCACCTCTGTACTGCCAATTTTTATCGGACAGAGTATAAGTAGTGTGAGTTTTACAAACATAAACGCATTACAACAGGGCTGGTCTACAGTTGAATGGTTAATCTCAGGGGCGCTAAGCTAAATATGATTGAATCAAGATTATATCGACTGTGCATCAATTTTATTTTTCAATTTCAATTCTTTTTTTTTGGACTACATGGTGTTTTAACGTTCAGGTGTTCATGCACGGTTTTTGTTATTTTTTTTTTATTTTTCGTTACATTTTCTTCATTTTTCATCCTTGATTCATCATATTTATTGTGCTTTTTCGGGTCGTATTCAAAAACGCATTCTATGAACAACTTGATCAAGTGTTAAAAAGCACAAAAAATGTGTAGCGCTTAACGATCACCAACAAAAATAAATGCGCCCCTGAGCTCGAGTTTTTGTTTTTTTGACAGATGAAACTATGAACAAACCAAGCACAAATAAATTCTATGCACATTGGACCAATTACAGCTCAGCAAAATGACAGCGCAGGCAAAGTTTGACAGCAAAGGCAAACAATTTGACATCATCAGAAATTTTTGTTGCGTCACTCACGTACACTGTACATATAGCCAATGTCGTTTTCAATTGGTCGTCCAGAAGCATTCGAGTCCAGAAGTCTTCCGAAACTATTCCATGCTTCTGAGAAGAACAGAACTCTTCTGTTTTGAAAACAAAATCGTCCAAAGAATGACATACATCATAACCCGTTAGGTTAGGTGAGGACTAATGGAAAACGACATTACACTGCTTCCTGTACTTCTTATTCAATGGTTGATGGCCATAGTTGAAAAAGTAAGAAATAGTTAAAATCATTCAAAAACGCTTTTTAGGCCGTGTGTGAATTCAGTTAAAAAGTGGTTAAAACTTGACGTTTGGTTAAATTTTGACACTTCGCATTGAATAAAATATGTTAAAATTAGAATAGCTGCGGAGCAGGTTAAAATATGACAGTAGTGGTTAAAAATTCATCCATTTTTGACCACAGTTCATCCAATTCGCACATGGCCTTAGTTAGGTTTGGTTGTTCTGTCAAAAACAAAACAAAAAAAAAAAAATCTTTTCAGGTTACATATTTTTTTTCTTTTGAACACAATAATAGGAATGGATAAAGAGACAACAATTTTTGTTGCTCTAAATTTATTGCAAAAATTCGAGAACGATCTTGATATGGTAAGTTTTCAAATGGAATATTCGAACTGAAGACCACCCTCCATAAAGAATCTTTAAGCGGTTCCAAGTAAACCAGCTCCTGATGTTCTCCTAATTGCTGCTTCCAGATTCGGTGAAAAACTATCAATTCAATATCTAGTTCGTGCTTTTATATAAAAAAAACGGAGAGTCTTTATTTTCTGAAACTAGTTAAACATTTTTGTTTATTGCCGACAGGATACATAAAAGCAATAATAATAATAAGAACTTCGACATTTTCTTGTGGCTCAAACAACTGATTTGTCTATTCGATCAACTGGTTTTGTTGTTCTATCATCTTCATTTGGACTTGCTCCAGATTCAATCTCGGATCGTCGGATTCGCCGTTCAAATTTTTGATACGTCCTTCGGCACCGAATTTGTTCGCATGTTTCTCGTTGATGGTCTTCATCAGCTTACTGATGTCTTCGTCCTTCTCCCGGACACTTGAACCGCGCATCGATTTTCTCCTGCTTCCAGAATTGCCTCGACTTCGGTCAGTTGGTTGTCGGTGACGGTGCTTGCTAACGTGAGTCTTTCGTAGTTATCTTCGAGGTTTTTGAGCTTGATTCCGATAGCTAACCCGCAATGTCGTTTGAGGACTTTTTGCGCTCTTCGTTGAGTTGACGAAGGAGTTTCTTGTTCTCCAAACTGAGAACGTCATGCTTCTGTTGAGTCTGGGTTAGTTTCTGGCGGAGTTCAGAGACGCTTTCTTAAAAACAATGAACCTTTGAAATTTGTTCGACGACCTATAACTTAAGGAATGCAATAAACGTTAAATGAGATCTGTTTGGAGATCAAAAACCTTGCCTCAGATTTCTCCTTCATCTATTTTATGTTTGTTGCATGCAATGAATTTGCGTATGGGATATATTGTTGTATTATATAAATGTTTCGTTTTTTCTAACTGTGCGAATTCAGTTATGTCGTTTTCCATTGGTCTTTTTTTGACGTTTCTTCTTCTACCTCCAATGGAACGGGTTATGATGTATGTGTCATTCTTCGGACGATTCTCTTTTCAAAACGGAAGAGTTCTGCTCTTCTCAGAAGCATTCAGTCTGTCAAAGTCAGTCCAATGGAATGGTTTCAGAAGACTTCTGGACTCTTCCGAATGCTTCTGGACGGCAAATGGAAAACGACATTAAAAATGGGTGGAAACTTGACGTTTGGTTAAATTTTGACACTTCGCATTGAATAAAATGTGTGAAAATGAGACTAGCTGCGGAGGCCGGGTGCGAATTGGATGAATTGTGGTTAAAAACGAATGAATTTTTAACCACTACTGTCATATTTTAACCTGCTAGTCAAATTTTAACACATTTTATTCAATGCGAAATGTCAAAATATAACCAAACATCAAGTTTTAACCTTTTTTTAACTCACGGCCTAAGGCCGAGTTGGAATTGAGTTAAAAAGTGGTTAAAACTTGACGTTGGGTTAAATTTTGACACTTCGCATTGAATAAAATGCGCGTGAGAGTCAAAATTTAACCAAATGTCAATTTTTAACCCATTTTTAACTGAATTCGCACATGGCCTAAAATGAAGAAAACATAATTCTCATACTCTTAAGGAAAAAGAAATTATTAGAAAATGCAAACATTTCTAATGGTGCAATTTGGAATAAAATAATAAAACAATCAAAATAAAGTTCACGTTTAGAGTTTTTCTGAGTCATGAGCTTTTTCAAGAAGATTCAAAAATAAAGTACAAAAAGTAATTAAGAAATACTGAGTAATCAGTTGAGAGAAACAGAAGGCTGAACATCAATGACGTAGGAATATCTTGAACTTTTAGGTGTAAGCAGCACCAAACATTCAAACGTCACGTCCAGCATTATCTTCAATTGATAATACTCAAGTTTGCAAGCTTACTGGCAAATGAAAAGACAAAAATAATAATAAAGCTTTCAGTCGAACTGGGAACTTAAACAATTCAACTGAATAGAACGAATCAGTTCAAAAGATACACTGAAACGTCAAGCTTATTTGTGTTATATACGAATGGAAAAAGCTAACTCAAACAATCCTCCAATGGCAGATACATCGCCACCATCTTATGACCAGATTATTGGAAACAATGGCAATCAACCGTATCAGCAACGATCATATCCGG
This sequence comes from Sphaerophoria taeniata, assembly GCA_943590905.1. NCBI lineage: Eukaryota > Metazoa > Arthropoda > Insecta > Diptera > Syrphidae > Sphaerophoria > Sphaerophoria taeniata. Next base: position 15,054,799 of record OX016540.1, on the reverse strand, counting down.
AACCACCGCTAGGATTTGTTCCACCACAAAACTACCCCAACATTCAATCACAGCCAATATATCCAACAAACTTTCCACAACAACATGGACAACAACCAATGCCCCCAACAGTTGTTTATGTTCAAAGTGAGTTTGTCGATCATTAAAATTTGTCTCCTTATTCTATTGCTTCATACTAAATGTAGACACAATAATTTTGGGACCAAGAGAAGTCTACATAAAGTGTCCTCACTGTAACATACAAAAATTAACACGGACCATACCCGAGCCCAGTTCAAAGACACATCTTATGGCTGGATTGTTGTGTATTTTAGGGTGAGTCATTCAATTATTTTGTGTTTTCCGATATCATTTGTTATGAAGTAAAATAATTTTAATTTTAATTATCAACTTTAGCTTTTGGTGCTGTGCCTGTTTGCCATATTGCATGGATAGCTGCATGAACATTAATCACTACTGTGGAAATTGTAATCATTTTCTTGGCACTTACAACAGTGATAGGGTTCTTTAATAAAAAAAAAAAAACAGCTTTGCAATGTAAACTACCCGTAAGCCGGAATTCAAATTTGTAAAACACTGAAATTGTATAAATAAATGTGTGTACTTGTGATTTTTTGTTATCTAGAATAACAAGCCCGATAAAGATGTTTATTTTGTGGTAACCATGAAGACGACAATTATATCGCGTAGGTATTTGCTTCGGTTTCACGTTTTATACGCTTTACGTACATGTGTCTTATTGTATTAAAACAGTTGAAAGTAAGCTGAATATTTGGATTAATAGCAAAGTATTCCTGAAAACAGATTTAAAATGACTCACTATAGATTAAGAAAAGGTCACATTAAACCATTCAAAAACAGACATCTGATAAGGCTGACTTTTCTTGCAAAACTATTAGAGGAGAACAATTCTCTCCACACCGCACCGGTCACAAATGTATCCACGTTATGATTAAGAGCTCCTTAGGTCTAAGGCCGTGTTAAAAATGTGTGTTAAGAGTTGAATTTTGGCTTAAATTTAACACTAGTGTGGTGAATAAAATGGGTTAAAATTCATCGAGCTGTGGAGTAGGTAAAATGGGTAAAGGTTTGACGTTTCTCAAGAATGGTAGAAGTTTGTCTCTGCTCTGGTCAATTGTTCTTCCTTTTACCATTTCCCAATCTTCGAAAAAGGGAAAAAAAATAACCAGGAAAAAGTAGGAATCTCTAAAATAGGGAACATTTATTACTTTACTATCAAAGGTGTGGACTGTGGAGTGACCAAAAAATAAAATTTCGAGCAAAGGCGGCCGAAAATCTGAAATCGAAAAATACAACCGGTGTGGTGGGCCTCACAAGGAACACAAATTTGTTGACTCTGAAATATATCTGAAACCTAAAAAGCAAAAAGACTATTGAATTCTTGTAGAAAAACAAAAATGTCATATAGGCATTGTGGCAACTCGAGAGAATTGAACGCATCTCTTAGGTCGTGTGTGAATTGCGTTAAAATTTGCGTTAAAACTTCTACCACGATTAAAATTTGACTTCTTGTTTGAGGTGGGATCAAGATTTAGCCATTTGCTGTGTGAATTGCGTTAAAACAATTATTTTAACCAAGATTTCTGCGTAGGTTAAAAAAAATTTCCCTCGATAATTTAATTTAATAATTTCTCTTACAAAACATATTTTTAAGAAAACAGGGTGTGCGAATGTGAAATATTCGCGTTAATACAGACCTAGCTTAAATTATAATTCATTTCTTAAATGTCATTTAATTCATTTATTTGTTATTGGAATTACGTTCCACAAAAATGTCAAACTTAACCTTTAAAATATACAATGTCAAACTAGCTAACAAATTACTGGTAATATTGTAACAAACGAGTATACAACTCAAATTATAAGAAAATTAAACTGAATTTTGTAATCTAAATATCGAGACAACGTCTTTTATTTCTGAGCTATTTCTACTAGGTTTTAAATCTAGCTAGTCGACAACACAGGGTTAATAAAAAGTCTCTGAAACTAAAAAAAAAATCTTTTTTATTAATTGTTCTCGATTCTAATGTCATATTTTAAAACAACAGTCAAAAATATTCAAACAAAATTCCCACTTTGATTAATTGATTTATTTGGTGTGGTAACACTGAAAAATTGTTTTCACAGCTGATATCTGTCATACATTTCAAAAGAAACAAAACAATAAATTCGTATTTGGTTTAGAAAAATGACAAATTTAAGGCGTTTTTCTTTTTTAGCACGGAGCGGGAATCGAACTGTCAAAAAAAGATCGGCATTTTTTTTAGCTCGGGGCGCTCGGAGCGCTCGATCTGTGTTACTTTTTTAGAACCGAACACGCTCGGGGCTGACTCGATTTGCTCGGTCAAAAATGATCGAGCAGATAGAGCAGAATAAAGAGCGTTGAGTTTTTGAGGGACGAAAAAAAAAAACAAACAAACAAAACAAAAGAAATGGCAGGCGAAGCTGGTTGCTCTTCCAGTAATGGTAAATAATATTTTGAATCTAGAATTTAGGATTTAGAAGCTGAAGTGACAACCAAAAATTAATTATGACAGTTCAGTGCTCAATTGTGTTTCTCAAATAGTTCTGAGCGCTCAGGTCGCGCTCGACTCGACACTCGCTCGATTCGCTCGAGCCCCGCTCTTTGCCCCGTTCGGTGCTAAAAAAGAAAAACGCCTTTAAAGTATTTTGTGTTAATTCTTTTATATCTTTTAAAGGTAGTATCGTAGGTATCGTTTTTAAGGTAGAGGTGATCCAGGAGAATTAATTCATTCCAATGAAAACGCTGGGGAAAATCTAGGAGTTGATGAAAGTGACACAGCTGAAGCATTACTTTTTCGCAATTCGTTGCTTCAAAGATTGATGCATAATATGAAGATCTTCCAAATAAATAAAAACATAAATACCGAAATAAAAAAAAAAATCACTTTTTATTTCACTTTAAATTGTACATTTGTTACGTTTATCACACTTTTTGGACAATGTTTAGCATTTTTTATTCATCTTCTGATGAGGAACAGACAACTAGATTGTCTACATTAATATCTGGGTAATCTTTTGCAACCATTTGCCATTTGCCAGGCTTATCCTAATTTCAATTAGTTTTATTTTTTCTTCGTGAGACTCTAGAAAACAAAAGCATTGAATTTATATAAATTAATTGATTTCAAACTTACATTTATTCTATGGTTTTGGTTTTCCAGCCTGCCTTCATTTTTTTTCGTTGATCCATATTTCGTTGTTTGAATTGAATGCAAAAGCAAGAGCACATTTCTCTATCGCTAGAAACGTCAAATTTTAAAACACCTGCTCCACAGCTCAATAAATTTTAACCCATTTTATTCACCTCATTAGTGTCAAATTTTAACGCGGGTTAAATTTTAACACACATTTTAACGCAATTCACACACGGCCTTAAGGCCGTGTGTGAATTGCGTTAAAATGTGTATTAGGCCGTGTGTGAATTGCGTTAAAATGTGTATTAAAACTTGACGTTTGGTTAAAATTTGACGTTTAGTTGAAAATGGGATCAAATTTAGCCATTTGCTGTGTGAATTGCGTTAAAAGGGATATTTTTAACCAACATTTCTGGGTAGAACTAGGAAGTTTCCCTCGTGATTTAAGAAATTTCCCTCAACAAAAAATGTTTTTATCCACCTAGGTAAAATAATTTTGTGTACGAAAAGCCACTAAAGATAAGGAAACAAACTCTGTTATATTAATTTTTCTCGATTTTGTAGTGGTAATTTGATGTTTTGAGTCAACAGTAAAATGTCTTCAAACGAAAATTTCCTTTTTTGAATGATTGGTTCCTTCCATCTGGTCACACTGCCAAACATGTTTTCACAGCAAACATTTTCATTTTCAAAAGAAAAAAAAAACAATTTCGTGTTTCGATTTGAAAATATGATGAATTCAGTATTTTATTTATTTTATTGAAATATCAATCCGTAAAACGGAGAAAAACAGCACAAAACAACAAAACAAAACAAACAAAACAAACTTTTCTATCATTCACGATTAAAAAATATACGTCAAAATTTTAACCCATTTATCCTGCTCCACAGCTGGGTAAATTTTAACCCATTTTATTCACCACACTAGTGTCAAGTTTTAACCAAACGTCAAGTTTTAATACACATTTTAACGCAATTCACACACGGCCTTAAAACTTGACGTTTGGTTAAAACTTGACACTAGCGTGGTGAATAAAATGGGTTAAAATTTATCCTGCTGTGGAGCAGGTTAAATGGGTTAAAATTTTGACGTGTCTTTTTTTTCAAATGAATGATAGAGAAGTTTTCTTCTGTTTTGTTGATTTGTTCCATTTTTCTCCGTTTTATTTAGTTCTATGTAATAAAGAATTAATAATTGCATTGATATTTCGAGAGATTGAAATGAAGTACTTTTGTTTCATCATATTTTAAAGCCAAAAAACGAAATAATTTTTCTTTCTTTTGAGAATGATAACAGATGTCAGCTGGGAGAACATGTTTTGCAGTGTTACCACACGGAAAAAAACAATCATCCAAAAAGGGAAATTTTTGTTTGAAGATTTTCTTACTATTGCTTCAAAATATCATATACCACTGTAAAATCTAGAAAAATAAATAAAACAAAGTTTGTTTGTTATTTTTAGTGACTTTTCATGAAATTCGTTGCTTAAAGTTTGGTTTTGAAGACAAATTTATTTTACCTAGAAGAACAAAAACATCTTTCGTTGAGGGGAATTCCGTAAATCATGAGGGAAATTTCTTAGTACTACGCAGAAATGTTGGTTAAAAAAATCCCTTTTAACGCAATTCACACAGCAAATGGCTAAATTTGTTCCCTTTTTTTCATTAAACGTCAAATTTTAACCAAACGTCAAGTTTTAATACACATTTTAACGCAATTCACACACGGCCTAAAGATCTTCTTATAGCTCTTGGCTCTTGGGATCGGCTTCTTACTTGGGATCCTCTACAAGTAAAACGTTGCGAGCAATGCTCAACATTTTTGTTGAATTTAATTTAGTTGGTAAAATTATGAAAGAATATAAAAGGACAACTACTGTTGACATACTATACAATTTCATTTTTCCTTAAAATTTGTTTCAAATGTCAAATGAAGCAAAACAGCTGTTTCGAACATTCATAATTTCCGTTCCCGCTTTCGAAGGGAAAAATTATCTACCGGGGAATTCAGAATAAGGAAAAGTACTCCTTGGGAGAACACATATCTCCCGTGGAGTACTATTCCGGGGGAATATTAAGAATTGGGCTGATTATTTCTGTAAAATTATCACTGTAAAATGGAAAAAAAAACTTGAATGTCAAATTAAAACTTTTGGAGGTTTTGTCAGTTCTTCAGACAAAGAAAATCCAACGCTAGAATCATCATTTTATAAGCCGAACTCGTGGACCATCTGGGAATTGTTGCTAAGTTGTTGTTATTTTGTACCGAATGAATTAATTTCGTACCTCCTTTTGTTTACGAGAAACGGCTGAGGTGTTGACGTAATATTACGCTAGATTACCCCTGTACTATAGTTAGACAAAGAAAGTACCTATCGATTTGAATCCGACCTCATATTTTGTTGCTAATTTCTTGCTGAGAGATAGGCCAGCTATATTTGTCGGAATCGTAACCCTTCACGGGGGTGTGCCAACTGCCAACCCTTACCCTTTGTATACGAGATAGAGTGTATCTCGTAAACCAGAGCAGCTAGGAATACGAGATCAGCGTTGTATTTTGTTGCTGAGAAATAGACCGACTACATTTGTCGGAATCGTAACCCTTCAGGAGGGTGTACCAACCACCCTTTACCCTGTGTATACGAGATAGAGCGTATCTCGTAAACCAGAGCAGCTAGGAACACGAGATAAGCGGCGGTGCTAGTAGTACTTTTTGAGTTTACTCCTTACAGTTATACAAAATATAAAAATATTAACGTGATTAAAGTTTTTCTCTGACAAACATCATTAGTCGAGGTACTACTTTATTTGTGTCCTTGATTTTTTTTATAATTAGCACACACACACAGCGTGGAAGGGAGTTCCACATTAGTGTAGTTCAGCTAAAGAACGTTTTTCTGTACTTTAGAGTACGTCCGAAGTTGGGTTCGAGGGTAAACTGATGGGCATTCTTTGAAGCGCGGGTATTACGGGCGAATTGTTAAAGAGGAGGAATGCAATTGGCTATTTCACTAGAAATACCGTAAAAGTAACGATAGAACAGAGAGAGACATGAAAGAATATGACGGTGGGCTAACGAGGTGAATGAGTTGGTTATGTCTCTGTCACCAATCATTCTTAGGGCTCTTTTTTGTATACCGTCCAGGAGGTTTAAGTATGTACGGATTTGCTCTTGAGATCATCACATTGTGTCCATGGCCATGCAGATAGTTTCGGAAAATAATTTCGTTATAGAAAATTTGTCAAACTTAGTTGTTGTAAGATTGGCGCATGTATCTGACAGTAATGGAAATTAACGTTATTTGACTGCACATATCTACATTTCACAAACTAAAAACTTTCCAACATGACGAAAAATGAGGCAGCGATAAAACGGGTAAGCTAGTTACGTTTTATATTGAATTAATATCTACCAACGATCCATATTTGACTTTGGATCAACAAATATGGCCATGTGGGAGCAAGCAAGTTGTTTCTAAACAAGCTTCAAGTACCTCACCTCTGGAACAAAGTTCAGTGTTATGTCCGTTTTTAAGAACAGCCCCTGTTAATAAATTTGTCAAAGTGCTCAAATTTACTTAACCTACTGAAAAGTATACATTCCACTTAAATTCATTAAATATTCACGAGAAGCAGCAAAGCCTAAGAAAATGACGCAAAAATAAGACTAACAAGTTGGTTAATGAAAACCAAAAGTAAACCAATAAAGTAGAAACAAAAAAATACATTTTTTCGGAGTTGCTTTAAACTTCCTCCATTCCACTGGGTATTCAGACTCAGAGTAAGCTAAAGCACACGAATAGATCGGCAAAAAAGCTTAAATTACAACTTTTAAGTCAGGTAAAGCTATCTCGATTTTAGTAGCTAGCCTATACGCAACCTACACGAACAGCTAGCCTATACGCTGCAAACGTGACAACGAAATCCGAAACCCCATATTAAAAAAACCTTTAGATTGAAGACATTTTAGAAATTAATTTATGTGTAGGCACCAGTGAAATTCATTGAAATAATCAACCAAAATGGATCAAAAACATTCCATGATGTATCCGAGTTTGACTGATCGACCGGGTCAAACGTCATCGTCATCTACATCACATAACAGAAATGAAGATTTACCAGTGCCAATGGAAGCTCCGCCATCGTATGACATTGCAATGGGCAATGAAGCACCATCATCATCGTCCATTCCAATCGGGTTTCAAAATCCAGTACAACAGCCTTCTGTTGCTGGTCTAGATCCAATACAACATCCCGTAGTTGTGGAATCAGCAGGTGAGAAAAACAATGTGATACCAAAACAGAATGTGTTGACCACTGAGTTCTTTTAAAGATTCCGAACCTATAAAACTGGGACCCAGACCGTCGAAGATTACATGTCCCGAATGTGGCGAACGTCGCCGTACCCGCATGCACTTTACGTCCAATCGAAAAACTCATATATTTGCGATGGTTCTTTGTCTTGTAGGGTATGTTGTTTCTCTTTTGCTGTTTGAATAACGAAATTTATTTAACAAACAAACAAACTTTAGATGGTGCTGTTGTGCTTGCACGGTACCTTATTGCATGAGAAGTTGTAAGACTGGTCATCATTATTGTGCAAAATGTAACAGGTTCCTTGGTTCGTATGACCGGAATGACAATTGAAACGGAAAATAAAACAAAAACAAACTTTTTCCGATTGTGTTAAAAAATGGGATTAACTTATTACGCTGTTTTCATCGCAATGTGTGAATAAGTGGAAATAGTATAACTTGACTGTTAATGTGTATTTAGTCTAGTGATAAGAAATAAACAAAAAAAAATAATAATAAATAAATAAATGAATCTCTGGCAAGATTGAAATATAAGTTTGTTTTGTTTTTCTAAGCAAAATGTTCAGAAGTCTGAATTTTATCTTTTAACAGAAATTATTTGCGTTTATCAACTGTAGGTATGCTGAAAACAAAATATTCAATTTGTAAAACTTTGTTTTTCTGATATTTGACATTTTGAAAATAAGGCCGTGTGCGAATTGCTTTAAAAAGTGTGTTAAACTTGACGTTTGGTTAAATTTTGACACTTCGTGTTGAATAAAATCAGTATTTTTAACGGAATTCGCTCACAGCCATGAAAAAAATGAAGGTGGCTGTGGTTGATGTACATATTTACATTAAAATCTGTCATATCTTGAAATTTTTATTTGGAAGCGATGATAGCGAATAATCAACACATGTCAGATTTGTTCGCTTTATGATAGCTTGAGTTAATTTATTTGACGTTAAGAGCGAATTGAGCAGGGCCTTGTCATCTTGTACGATGACATTCTTGTTCTCAAATACTGAACAATTATTAAATTTGTTTCTCAGAAACTTATGAATAGCTTTTATAGCACAAAATTCTGGGAGTAATGATGGGCATAATCGAATGATTTCAATAACCGAGAAAATAGCTGTATTCGAATGATTTGAATAATCGAATGATCATTCGAATGATTATTCGAATTACGAAACCGAATGAAAATGTTGAATAGCCTTTAACAAATGTAACCAAAAATCATAGGTACACAAAATTCCTTGCCAAATTTGCAAATTCAATCTGAAATAGAATCGTCATTCGAATTTAAAATTATCATTATTCGATTTTTTTGCATTCGAATACTAGTACTCGATTTTTTTTATTATTTGAGATTTGAACTTTGAAGTGTAGCAGTTGTAGCAGTAGTAGAAAGTTTAAAAAATCATTCCAATGATTTCCATACTCGAATGATTGCCTGAATCGATAATAATCGATTATATCATTCGAATGCGCCCATCACTAGCTGGGAGTAATAGCTAAAACACAAACACGCTTTATGCGTGAAATAGATTAAACCAGCAACAGCATCAGCACCGTCAATAGCAAACAGCACGCTGGCCAGCAAATATTTTCCAAACACATTGCCACCAGCCACCAGCGACATCATTTCATCTGTTTTGACATTTCGTTCTCCTTGTTTTCCTGTTTGTTTTATTTTTTGTTGTTTGGCGCCTCTGAATCTTGTACATTGAAAGTTGTCAGCAATGGACCAGCAACAGCAAATTTAGGACTTTGACCAAACGACATTTTAAAACAATGGCCGCCGTTGTTGCTGGTTCAATCTGTTTCTCGCTTTAGCTTTGGTTTCTCTTGACGTTTATGAGTTCAGACAAGACATACAAATTCATTGCATGCTATCACACTGAGGCTTCGACCTCACGTTTCGTACGTAATGTTACGTAACATGACTTTAAACGGAAGCTCTAGTTCAAATATGCTGAAAATTTGCTTTCTCTGACAGATCAATAGCTGTTAGTACAAAAACAATAGCGAAAAGTACAAAAACCAAATTCATTTATTTTTGGAGGGATGATGATAATGGAGGGAGAACTGTCACTTAAAGCAAACTCGAAGCGGGTGCATCGTAACGCAGACGAAGTCAAAACTGAAGCGTGTTTGTGTTTCAGCTTTATAGGGCTGATGCAATGTGAGATGTGAAACGAGAAGCGTTTTAAGATGCGAGATAGTGGGCAGCGCACAGTAATAGAGCTAGAAGTGTCAAGAGCTGAACAGAATGCAGTCGCCCTGTGATGAAAATGACAGCTGTCAAAAATTCACTTCTCAATTCACTGAGAAATTTGTGAACACAATGCAGCCGCGCGACGGGCTATCAAATATGCCTCGGGCAACCAACGGGCGACTTCCATACAAATTTTACACTTTTGACAGCACTGTAATTTTAGTCGCCGGGTGACTGGTGACGTATTCTGTTCAGCTCTTCTCAGAAAATGAATTTCTATCATCATCAGAAAAGGCATATTTAAACGAAAACTTATACTTCAGGATGTTAAAGGGAAGAAAGAGAATGAAACATCATCTTTGTTTCAAATTAGGAAAGAATAAATTCATCATTTTTATATTAAACTCTTTCATAATTAAATTAATCAAATCATCGAAACAAATTTGAAAACACACAACACAAGCACTAGAATATATAAATTTTCATTTGCCAAACGTCATAATCAAATTCAAAACAAACATTTTTGCTTCAACTCGCTCCAACTCGCATGAAAAACTGGTCGGAAGAGTTTTGAAGCGAGTTACTATGCGAGAAACTCGCTCAAGATATCGCTTCACTGTACGCACGCTCATAAGAATCAATGTAAATATTTTTCTCGCATCGCATCGTTTTCTTGCACTACCGTACGCGCAGCCTAACGAACTGAAGCAAACGGAAGCTAGTGTGAGAACCGATCGAAACGCTCCCTTCCAAACTGTCAAGTAAACACGTTACCCATAAGGCCTAGTACATACTTGTGAACCATCTCGTGAACCCATACAAATTTCGGTTTTTGGTTCACCCGTGAACGTGCTCGTGAAGCTGAGTGGAGAACAAAGTGGAGAGTTTTCGTTCACGGGCAATTCACGTGCAAAATGTACGGGAACTGTTGGTGAAGCTGTTCACAACGTGTATTCACAAGTGTGTACCGGTGAGCAATGTCAAAAGTTCACTTTCTCCACTGGCGAACGTTCACTTCACGAGGAAGTATGTACTAGGCTTAATGGACGAATGTCGGGAGCACCTTTCAAAACAAAACATCTGATTTTCATTTTCGATAGTTTGTGAATTTTGGTGGACATGCAAAAAAATAAATGACAAATTTCATAACAAAATAAGAATACAAAATTTAATACTGTTGAAAAACTCATAAAATCGGATAGAATTTATTTCTAGTTTTGGTCAGGAACTGGTATATTTTGTTCTTAGCGCTGGTATATTTTCAACAAATCGTTCTCGTTCTAACCGTTTCGTTTCTTGATAAATTTTCCATGTCGACAAATATCCAAATTATCCAAAACATTGAATCATTTGCTTCTAACTAGATGGCTCTTAAAACGATTGACAGCTCGATTATACCAGTCTTTTCTATATACAGAGATTGCAATGCAATGGTCTCCACTAAGCTTTTGGTTGAGGAATAAACTGACCCATTCACCGTGTCGATAATGTAGTTCAAAACTCAAATGCCTAACCGTTATTATATTCAAACCGGAAACAGAAATCAAACACACATTCAAATGTGTACATTATTTATCTCGTTGACCTCATTCCAAACAAAACAAAAAAAGTAAATTCAAAAAGCTCTATGGTAAAAATTACACACATCCAAATGAAACATACACACACTGAAGATTGAAGTAACCCAGTATAGTTTAAAATTCATTACACATAACAAACACACTGCCAATACGCACACTCTACAATCATTCGCCATAAGGGTAGACAAATAATATTGATTGACCTATTTCCCCTTGTAAAGGGTGTCGCCCGAAGTCCCTTGCCATCAAAACATAGATTTTTCATTTCCCCTTAGTAAATCCACCTTCTCATCTCCTTACAAGCCCCAAAATCCATCGAAAAATGTGAATATGAAAAACAATCACTACCTTCTTAATGGAGAAATTTGTCCATTTTCCATCTAAAAGGACATTTGAAGGGTATTCGTATGTCCTTGCCTGTACGTTATTTGTTAGGTTTGATTTGAAAATCTGACATCTATGTTGACAAGTTGCATGCAGGGTTGATATTATTTTTTTCTTCATTTATCTATGTATTTTGTGTTTGCATTTGAATTTCGAAGATGAGGTAATTCATGCATTTTATAAAAAAGAGCTTTTGATGACCCCCGCTAACATAAAGAAAGATCTCAGGAGCATAAAGACTTGCCCCAAAAATCTAATTAATGAAAATAAGGCAAAATGGAACAGCAACAGGAGCCATTGGAATAAAAATAACCCTCTCTTTCTAATTTAGAAAATAAAAAAAAAACTTTCGTAGAATAATAGCCGCCGCCGTTAAGTCGACTACACAAGTTACCGATGACATCATTATTTGCTGGTGAATGGGAATAGCAATGTTTCTGTTTGTTTTGTGGTGTGTACAGTTTTTCTACTAAATCGGAAAATTTCCCTAATCCGAGTATGGGTATTTGGAGAACGATTCTGACAGTTCCTAGATATTACTATTTCCTTGTAACTTTGCCGTCAACATTGTTTTTATGGCTAAATGAGTAAATTCAGAGAAAGAAAAAAATGAAACAAACGATTCTCAGACGTAATTCGGCAGAAAACATAAAGGCAGGCTATCCAGAAAAAATCCTATATGATTTGGAGCTTATTTACATAGGGGAAAAATCGATAATATATAAAACAAAATTACTATTGGGGTTATGAAAAAAAAGTTATATACTGGGGGAGGCATCTACATACGTTCCACATAAAATAAATAAACAGATTGACAAGAAGTAAATTTCGAAAGATATCGGTTTTTATAGATTTATTTATTGCTCTTTTAAGATTTCATTGAGAGGTTGTTAAACAGGATTTATCGAATATTCGATTTTAACTTGAATTTGTCGATATTGAAAAACAGCAATCTGATAAGAGGTGGAATGGGATTTTAAATAAGTTATGACAATTTATTAGTAAAATGTTAAATTTCCGCTGATAAAATAGTTCCAACCAATTATAAGGAGGAGGAATAAGAAACATGGTGTCGTATTCGATTGTCAATTTTAATCGAGTCTGACACTGACAGTCGGCAAATTATGACTTTCTCTCTTTCTCAAACAAAAATTTTGAACTAGCCCACCCAACGGATTCAGGCTGATCGATTTTACTGCGGGGTGAAATTTTGTGGTAGCAAGCACATGGGTTCTCAACATCCATAAAGGAACATGGAGATCTCCTGATCAATCAACCGTCAACCAGATTGATCTCATTGCGATCGACGGAAGGCACTTGTCCAGCATTCGAGATTTTCGAATTTTCCGAGGCGCTTACATCGACTCGGACCACTACCTCGTCGTAGCTAAGATAGTGCTACAAATATCCCGACAAGGACAACGGCCAAAACAAGGGATTGCTGCAAGAAAATTCGACGTCGGACGGCTACAATCGCATGAGATCCTTCTCTGATCGAGTAACTTGATACTTGAACCTCTTAAGAAGTCCTATGCAGCCAATATCAAGTATCGAAGACCAGTGGAAATATTGCCAGAAAGCAGTTAGAGATGCCACCTCTTATGTGCTAGGTTTAACACAGCCACCAAAACGAAACCCCTGGTTTGACGAAGAATGCAGGCAGGCCCATGCAGCCAAGCAGGATAGACATACAGAGCTACGCTGCATAGAAGGACAAGAGCTGCTCTTGAGCTCTACGAGCAAAAGAGGAGAGAGGAACGCCGCGCCTGCCGGCTTCTCAGGAGAAAAAAGAGGGAGCATGAGAAGCGTCAGATAGAGGATGTTGAGAGAGCAAAAAGCAGGAATGAAGTTCGGAGGTTATACCGGAAGGTAAAACAACTGGCTCAAGGCCATCGAGCAAGAACCGATGCCTGCAGAGATAAACAACACATCAATCGCAGTCATTGCTGGGGATTTGGAAAGACCACTTCTGTAGACTGTATAACGGCAACGACGAACGAATCGCGCCGCCGTCAGGCAGAAGCCGACCTAAAGAAGAAGTGAAAATGGCAATATCACGGCTGAAATCCGCCGAAGCCGCTGGAGCAGATGGTCTAGCTGCCGAGCTGTTCAAAGCAGCAGGTGACGATCTGGATTGGAGCATGCACCAAATCATCTGTAAGATATGGTCGGAAGAATGCATGTCCGATGAATGGAATCTCAGCATTGTTTGCCCGATCCTGAAAAAGAGAGATCCTCTAAACTGCGCCAACTACAGAGGAATCAGCTTAGTGAACTTCGCTTACAAGATACTCTCTGCCGTAATATGTGAACGTCTGGAGCCTTTTGTCAATAATCGGATTGGCCCTTATCAATGTGGCTTCAGACCAGGAAAGTCAACCATTGACCAAATTTTCACTTTGCGGCAGATCCTTGAAAAAACCTATAAATTCCAAATCGATACCCTCCATACCTTTTCATGCCGCGTATGACAGCATAGCTATGTCTAGTTTAAGCATCCCTGCCGAGCTTACGGAATCGTTCGATGTCAAGAAAGTATTCAGGCAAGGCGATGCACTGTAGCACGATTTCCTTAACATCGTTCTTGATAAGATAGTTCAAAATTCTATCTTCCAAAACTTCTCGCGTACGCCGATTATATTGATATAACGGGAAGAACACAGCGTGAGGTCAATGGCGCCTTTGAGTCGACAGTCGACACAGAAGCGGCAAAAATGGGTTTAGCGATAAATGGGAAAAAAACGAAGTATTTGCTATGTATTTGAGGAAGGACACACAGAACGTTACAACAGACGCATATAACTTCGAGGTCGTAGAGGAGTTTGTCTACCTATGGTCCGCTATTAACACGGGCAATAACACCAGCCAGCGCCGAGATCAGACGAAGAATAACTCTTGCTAATCGCTGTTTCTTTGGGCTAAGAAAGCAATTGAATGGAAAAGCAACTAAGGTAAAACTATACAACACCCTCATCATCCCAGTCCTGCTGTATGGTGCAGAAGCATGGACTTTGACAAAATCGGATAAATGTGCCTTAGGCTGTTTCGAGAGCAAAGATCTTCGGATCATCTTTGGCCCCATATGCATTGATGGAAAAATTTGATACAACAGTGAACTCTACGGGTTGTACAACGACATGGACCTAGCCAGAAGGATCAAGTTCCAGAGACTCATACGGCTCGGTAATTAAGAGCGGATGGACACCATTCCCGAGGGACGAAGAAGGAGAGGAAGACCTCGACTCAGGTGGCGCACACAAGTGAAAGTGGACCTCAATCAACTTGGAGTGCAAAACTGGAGGGAGACATCTAGCTAGGGACCGAGCTGGGCTGGCGGAGACTGTTGATTGAGGCCCAAGTGTCCACAAGACTGTAGCGCCACCTTATGTAAGTAAGTATAAGTAAAAGAACTGACAATTTTTAGTCCACATAATGTGAGGTATATTTATTCAGCCGATTTCGGTAAGGTACAGATACATTTCTTTGTACTTGAAGAATAAGGAAATTAACTTAATCTCAGCGAGCTTAAAAGACCGACAGAAAAAGAGGTGTGCATCGAGGTTACCACAAGAGCATGTAGGAAAAAGCTGTTTACAATAATTATGAGCCTAAACCTACTTGCCAACAACTTCCCTCATCGTCATCACCAATCATACCGAACACACAAACAAACACACTTTTACAACTAAACCATAACAAAAAAGCTGGTTTCAAATGCGTGTCTTCATTTTCAATAAGTTTTTTTTCTCTTTCGCATTTCCTTTCCTAATCCCATAGTTTCCCATCATAGAGTAGATTGGTTTGCTACCTAGCTCCTAGCCGTCTTCTTTATCAGATTCACCGTGTCGTCGTCAAGTCGGTTGTCGCCAGTGCCAAAGAGCCAAAAAGAAACTCACTTAACCACATGACCTAACCAGTTGTAAAAGCAATCTTCATTATAGGCTTTGCTGTTGTAACGTTTGCTTGTGTACGCTTGTTTCTCTATGTGAGTGTTATGTTTGTGTATACATATTTTTCTACGGCACGTGCAATTGACCTACTTTATTTCTATTATCATAATAATTATCATCAACTGTTCGCAAGGCGCAGTGAAACCTAACAAAGTCTAATTCCCCACAAGCACTCGACTAAGCACGATTGCAGCTTTGGGTTAGCTTAGTTCGTTTCTTTCGAATTTCAATTTGAATTCTATGATCCGAGAAAAAACGGACAAACTTTAAGACAAAGTACAAACCGACAAATGAACATAAACACAGATAGAAGAAGGCCGCTCGCATTCAAGTTTGTTCAGAGATGATGGCATGACACATTTCTGTTTAGAAAATAAGAAAAAAAAATGGTTTGTCTCACTGTGTTGGTAAATGTGTGTCTTGAATGGTATTTGTTTGATGCTAGATGACGAGAATTACAAAATGAAATAAACTTTGAAGGCACTTTTATACAAATTAAAGTTTGATTCTAACTTAGGTACACACTGTAATTGGGGGGCTTATGTGAGCTTGTATGAAGGTGCAGGTATCTAAGAGAACGTCTTGAAACTCAAGCATTTTTGGCTTATTTCATTAGAGGTTAATACATAAACGCACCCAAAATTCAAAAGTTTCGTTGTGCTTTTTGTGTTCACAAGGTGTTGGTATCGGTGGTGGTGGCACGATGACTCGTCAGCGGGGCAGAAAGTTTTTCTTTTGTTTGAGATTCGTCTTTTCTTTACAGGAAAAAAAACCTCATCTTCTCCTCTCGAATAAATTAAGTTTTCTAAAGCTCCAAATCACAAGTTTAAACCAAAAGCACCAAGCGTAATGAACAGAAACAGTAACACTTTAGACAAACACATATTTGTAGATTCATTTGGGGCTTTCTAGGTCAGACGGCGGATTTCAGGGGGGACGGTACATTGCCTGGTGCTCTGAATTTGAAAAAAGCTTTCTGACACCCATCTGACAAAATGTGGGATGTAATAATCTTCAAACAAAAGATTTATATGTACATAGGGCAGCTCTGAGCATTACAGTGTTAGATGGTATGTAGAAGACAAGGTAGCAGGAGGAAGTAAGCATGTGTGCGCCCGCTCTAATCTTACATCAGCAAAGATGAGAATTTAGGACAATGCTAATGTATTAGTGTCCATCGGACTGAGCAAGTTAAAAACTTATTATCTAGGAGTATGAGTGGAGCTTTGATCTGGTATAGTAGTGGTAGTAGTGTGTCTATGGCTATTTTTAGCTGATTGCGAGTAGGTACTTTGCGTAAAAGCAACTTACGATAAAAAAGAAAAAAAAAAGCGCCTGGTTCCTCTTCATATCCAAATCCAAACATATCTACATTTATGTATCTAAACTCTAAAGTATATCTTAAACTGGGTTCCGGCATCTATCGTCCGTTTGTTCTTTCTTGGTTCTATTGAAACATCTTTCCAAATTATCCATCCATCCATCTCGTTTTGTAGAGGGGATAGTGAGTAGATATTTTGGGGGTTCAATGATTGCTTGCAGTGAATGCTTAATGTAAAATTTGTTTGGTAGAATCATGATTCAATTTTTTTTGACCGTTCTATTTTTTGTTTTGGTTTCCATTTCCTATTTTCATTTCAAATGATTGATGATCACTTTTTTTTCATTTTGGCTTTGATATATTCAGGCAAAACTTGTTGTTAAGTTTTCTGAGAATTTTGGTCTTTCTTCTTAACCTGAAAAGTTAAGGTAGGGTAGCGGTACCAGTCTCCGAACATATAACTTTTTGTTTGACTTTCAATGTAAATATCTTTATTTCTATTAGTGTTTCATTCAAATCTTAATAACTTCATTCAAATCTTAATATTTTCAGTAGTTCGGTGTACGAAAGAATTGACAGTAACTTTTAACACTGATTTTAAAGGATGAATTATAAAATAGGGCGATTTTCTGGAGTCTCCGGACAATTGTTCTAGTCTCCGGACGATCTACCGGACAGTTCCACTTAAAACTCAATACTTTTATTCTCTTAAGTGTTGATTGTTTGGCATCTTTATTATTTTAAAAAATTGCCTAGTTATTGTTATTTAAGACGAAATATAAAGAAACCAAAATCGGTACCAGTCTCCGGACGATTAAAACAGAGTCTCCGCAAGACTTTGAACCTACTTTGTCATACTTGATTGCTGCTTGCCTGACACCTGATATCTTCTATCTAATGTCGTGTAAGGCTTACTTTTAAGTTGATTGCGTTCATCTTCAAAAAAAAAGGTCTGCCACTATTTTTTTGCTAAAATACCAGCAGGACAGCAGCGGCTGCTGCTTAAACCACCCATAGTTTTTCCGTTATACATTCGATCGGCTTGAAACTTCATATTTGTATGTGGAAAATGTTACTGATTCTGAATTTTGCTGTTTTTTTTTTTGCAAATTCTGTGTTTAGTTTCTCTTTTATTTCCTAATCCTATTAGTTCAAAATCGTCCGGACACTAGGGTCATGTCCGGAGACTGGGGCAGTTACCCTAATTGATAAAAGATTTATTACTGCAGTAGATGACGGACATGAGAAGGATTCGTAGGGATAAGTAAACACAGATATTCTTCAGAATAACTTGGATTTATTGACTTCCTTGTATATCCAGACAAATCTATTGTGCA
Source organism: Sphaerophoria taeniata (assembly GCA_943590905.1). Classification (NCBI taxonomy): domain Eukaryota; kingdom Metazoa; phylum Arthropoda; class Insecta; order Diptera; family Syrphidae; genus Sphaerophoria; species Sphaerophoria taeniata. Next base: position 15,036,531 of record OX016540.1, on the reverse strand, counting down.
CTAGGTAACTCTGATATAAAGATGAACACATCTAGAGGGACTCCACAAGGCGGAATCCTCTCCTCTGGACTTTGGTGATGAATGAAATTCTCATCCAACTCAAGGACAGTGGTGTCAGAGTCATAGAAGATAGAATATGCCGACGACTTAGCGCTTCTGGTAAATACCTGATCACTGTAAGCGAACTATTAGAAAGTGCATTAACTACGGTCAGTAACTGGACCAAGAAATGCGGTCTTTAAGTAAACCCCCTGAAAACAAAATTGGTACTTTTCACCAATAGAAGGAAAATACCTTCTTTTGAAATACCAAAAATTGATAACACCCCACTTATAATTTCAGAAAAAGCAAGATAGAGTAGAGTTGCGCGACAGCTCTTGAAGAGCCAAGGCTTAAGTGGCTTACTATCATCAACAATTCTCTGAGTGCGTGTGAAGAATTGAGGGGACCTACAATTTAACGCCGATTCCGAACGGCAAAGTTGAGAAGTACTTTTTCATGACAGATTGATACACTTGGAAGATTTGTCAGGTCTTCGCAAGAGGCAGTACCCGTGAAAGATGAAATAAAAACTTGGCCTGAGTAGGACTCGAACCAACGACGTTCTGCTTAGCAGCCAACGCACTAACCAACTAAGCTACGGGCAACTGCAAAGAAAGCTTGGAGTTATCTGGATAAGAAACTCAACTGGGGGGTCTAAATATACAAGAAAGATACAAGAAAGCCATGATTGGCACTCTACTCGAATAATAGGATTCATGGGAAGAAATTGGGGGCCAAATCCTTAGATAATCATGTGGATGTATACAGCCATTATTAGACCCACTCTAACTTATGGCACTTTGGTTTGGTGGCAAGCTCTGGAGAAATCCACGAACTTGAAAACCCTTACCAAAGTACAAAGAATGGCAAGCATTAGCACTACATCTAGAGAACTAGTCAACACGACCATACCACGATTCTTACAAAATACGTTGGCAGCAACGTTTGTACAGATAACATGACCCCTTATTTTAGACACCAACTAAAAGTGAAGATTGGAAAAACAGTGTCCCTTACACTAATGAATCGAACTTTACCATCTTTACTGAATGTTCGAAAATGATTACTGGAGTAGGGGCAGATTCAGACTTCCCGACCACAGCAGTGTCTTCCAAGCCGAGATCTTGGCAGTAACACCAGGAAACTCTGGCCTTTTACGACAAGAAAAAAATCTGATAGGATTTTACTTCTTAAAAAACTGTCCCTAAGATCCGTCATTAGCGTGATAACGGGACATAACCTACTTGGCTACCGCAAAAAGATGATGGGGCTTAGCATAGACGACATATTTAGAGGCTGCGGAAATGAAGAAGAGCACGAAAACACGGCTTTCTTCCTATGTCACTGTCCAGCACTCTGCCAAACTAGATATACATTTTTAGGCAAGTAAAGAGTTTTCCAATAAGAGGTTTTATTTTGAATGGCCCGCTATTTCGGTAGCTGTCACTTTTGAAGCTGTCATTTTTTGACATTTAACAAGTAGAAACTACGCCATTAATAAAAATGGAACGATACACGCTTCAACAACGCATTGAAATTATTAAAATTCACTATAAAAATGGTGAAAATTTGGCACAAGCAATGAAACCATCGAACTTTTACGGGAAAAGTTTCCGAACCGTGTTATCTTTCGAAGAGGTGATCACAATTGGCCACCGAGATCTTCTGATTTAACACCTTGCGACTTCTTCCTTTGGGGCCACGTGAAAGATAAGGTCTACGCCAACAGCCCAGCGTCGATTCAAGACCTCAAAGATGGAATTCGTGAAGCTATCGAGGACATAGGTCAGCCACTTTGCGATTTGGTTATGGAAAATTTCATGAAAAGGATATGGTCCTGTAAGCGTGGTCGTGGCGGCCATTTGGCTGATGTTGTGTTTTATTATTAACGGCATACTTTCCTCCTTTTTAATGAAATAAAAATCCGATCATTTATCTCAAAAAATGCCATTTTTCTTTAAATATCAAAATAAAACCTCTTATTGGAAAACCCTTTATTTCTTTAATGAACTAGAAGAACTATGAAAACTCCCAGGCAATCGCCTACTGAACTTTGTCAAGTCCACCAAATTGCTCGACCAACTATAGAATTCATAGGTTAAAACACTTCAGAAGTTGCAATACTTCAGGGTATTACAAGGGCTCTACATTGATCTAAGGTAACAAAACCAACTGTCAGCCTATATAACCTAACCTAACCTATATCCGTCATCTACTGTATTCTAATCATTCAGCAAACTTCCAAAAAGAAACAAAATTGAAATGTCAATCCAACATAACACCAAGTTTACCAAATCGATTAGATTTAGGGAAATTAGACACCAAACTTGGACCTATTTCCCATCAAATGTTCAAAGTTATTCCAGAAAACAAAGCTATTTCTTTATTTGGCATATCAAACCAAACAAAATTGCATCTATGCATCTAAAAACCATGCAACGTAACTATGTATAATTCCAACTGCAGTAAGCTTCACTTTGTAACAACAACAACGAACATCATGTCCATTACTACCTTGCCTACATTTCATATATTTTCATATGGTACGTTGGAATAGAAATCTCTCATCATGGTAACAAAAATTAAATTCAGTGGAAAATTAGGCCAAGTGCCCAACATCAAAAAGGGTGGGGTTCTGTATATATTATGTGATGCTGCTTCTGCTACTCCAAGCTAAAACAACAACATCACATAACCATTCTACCAGTCTACGAAATTTTTTATCGATTAGATGCGCACGCAGAACGGCCTATTTAAATTTGAAATTTTCCATAAAACCATCTTCTTAAACAGCAACAACATGAACTATCTTTGTACCGGCAGAGTGAGCCACAATCTCTGAAAATGGTATTAAAGCAAAAATTACAAATTCAAAAACTACAAGGAATTTGACATAATCATAAAAATCCATTCAAAGCCATTGATGAGAGGAAGAAAAGTGTTCAATCATTTATTTTTTTTTGTTGGTTTCGCAAAGCTTTTTCGTATGTTTTGTTTATTTATTTATGTTTTTCTCCGTTGGAACTTCTGTGTGTGCTCTGTCCTTCCAATTCAGTGTTTTTTTCCGTATGAAGGGTTTTCCACTGGATTGTAATAGGTATGATTGAAGTACTGTTGAAGGTTCTTTTTTATCGCGCTTGAGCGCGCCACAGCAATATTTCGAAAAGAAAAAATATGGGTCATGTCAGTTATGGGTGTAAACAGTGAAAAATAAAATAAAAGATACGAAAATTATTTACTTTGCTCTTCTATGATTTTCTAAACAAAGAAATGTTTTTTGTGTTGGTTTTTGCTGTGATAAAAAAATGGAAGATAGCTATAGGAAAGATGTTATGGTTGGAAGCTCAACGAATGAGAGAGTGATTTTAAATTGTGAACTGGCTGTCAAGTTTGACGTTTATTTAAAGTGCTGTGCATGGATGCATAAAGGTGATATTAGAGGAATACACAATGCAATCCATTGTCAAGTTATGTGAAATTTCTAAATGGCATAGGTATATAAGCTAACATAAATTACTGTTAGTTAGCAGCACAAAGGTACGTATACATGTTGTGATGGTATGTATGTATTTTAGGTTTATGGCTTAGGTATGCTTAGGGAAGGGTTTGTTAAATAAAATACCGAAATTTTACTTAAGGTCTGTATAATTTGTATAGTATTCGCTGATCTTTAAATCGTCGGGATACCGCGGGGAATGTTTCTCTCCTGCTTTTGCTGGATCGTCAAATATGTGCTGTCTCCCTCAGATACTGGTTAGGTATGTTTTTTAGCGACGAGAATTCCCTACTGGAAATGAAACGGGTTAATCTCCACATGACATGGGTAATCGTGGTCGAAACCGATACAATCGCCGACGAAACGGTTAATCGCTGTATAAACAGGCTAATAGCCACTAAACGTGGGTATTCGCGAACGGAACCGGTACAATCGCGGCCGAAACGGGTTATCGCTGTATAAACAGGTTAATCGAGACTGAAAGTATCTGGTATTACACTTACCTTGTTCCTTTGATTTTCTAGCGACGAACTGAATACTTCACAAGAAGCCCCTTACCACTGGTGGGGTATTCGTATTCTTTATTCTCGGGTTTTCAATCTGGGGTGGAATCGTGTAAGGTGATTTGTGATCGGTGATAATCAGAAATCATAAATTTTGTCCGCGTAAGGTGATAGTCACAAGTGATAATCACCAATTTGCTACTTTTCCTTGTGACAACTATTTTGTTATCACATTGAATAAATTTTTTTGTTTATTGATACTCGAACAGTCAAATAGAAAAAATATATTCGAACTTCAAATTTCAATTTCAATTTCAAAAAAGAAACTTTTTCGTTTCCTAATTTTCTGTTTTCCTAATTCTCTGCCCCGCCGTTTCTTTTTCAATATCAACTCATGTAATAAAATGCTTGCAAATAGTGGCGCTACAATCGATTGCCAGAGTGATTGTACTAGTCATAATATGTCATTTGTTTTTTTGGGAAATGATGCCAAGTTTCGAAATATTTTTGGTGATCACCTTACACAGAAGGAAAATAAAATGTGATCACATTTTATAGTCACAAAGGTGATAATCACAAATCACCTTACACGATTCCACCCCAGGTCTTCACTTCTTCCTTTGGCTCTACTAGTCAACCTTTTGGAAAAAAACAAATGTGAACTATACGTGGGGCGAAGTGAAGTTTTCTTTCATCTCCATTTGCGTTGCATAGGTTTCGGCCTCGTTTGGTTGAGTGTGAATTCTATACTTGGGGTAGTACAATGTTGCCTGTGTTTTTGTTTGTGACTTGAATTGGGTGGTGAATGAATTTGTAATGCGTCATTACAATGCATACATAGGTATGCGTTATATAAGAGGTGTCAACAACAGTTTAGTTTGGTTAGGGAAGCTATTCAAATTTGAAATGTACTTAGTATTGGAATAAAAGACTTGAGAAAATGATTATTTGATTGTAGTTTTTGTAAGTGCTGGATCCAAGTTGAACCTTGTCCAAATCGATGATGACCGTAAAGTTGCTCATATGATCAATAATGGCTGAAACACAAACACGCCTTAAGGCCCAACTATAATGGCTGTAGTGAACTTAAGCTTTTGTCAAAAAACCCGACGAAAATTTCCTTAAGTTAGCAAATAAAGTAGGCTTGGCCTTCTTTTCTTCTAATTATTGTACAATTCACTTAAGAAATGAGCTGATGAAAGCGCAGTAGTAAAACTTTAACTAGAGCTTCCGTTTTGAGTAAACGTGAGGTCGAAGCTTCATTGTGATTTTGATATCATGCATCTAATTCCTATGGCTGAACTGGTACACGTCAGGCGGAGCCAAATCTAAAACGTGTTTATGTCTCAGCCATAAAGGAAACAAGTACCTTAGGCTTCTAGATGATCTCTCATCCGCTCCGAAACGATCAAACACCAAGTTTAATAGGGAGGAAATACAGCTCGTCACAACCAAGGCTTAGTGTAGTAAACACTTTTCAGCAATTAGGTACCTACTTGATAGCGTTGAAAGAATTGATGGGACCTACAAGTTTATGTCCGTTCATGACGTCTCCCCTTATAGACGTTTCAATGATCATTCATTATCTCGGTTATATTGTAACAGCAATAAAGACGCTCCTTTTGTTTCTTACATTCCACTTACCGTGAAGTATGACATCGAATTGTAATTCATCATCTTCTTAAACAATCACAAAATTTTACCACAGTACATAAATTTGCGTTCTAATATTCTGTTCGATCCTATACTATAAAATAGCGATTTCGTTGTGCTTTGGGCTTCGTTTAACTGACAAAAGTACTGCGTAAATCAATGTCCCCAATTCGACAAAACTATCGCAGCTAAATGTCCAGATGGTTAATTTTACTGGGTCGTCTATTTCGAAATTGTATTCAAACAAACAAAACCCAGTGCATATAAAAATGCTGCATAAAATCTAGGCAAAAGTCGTTAAATGTATATTTACTGCTTCTTTGTCGTTTCTACGCATCGACTACGACTTCGGTGCTTCGGTCTTCATCTGCACGTTCATTTCAACGTTGTAGTCGTGTCGGTCGAACTTTTATGTGATGTATATATTTATGTATGTATGTATGTATGTATAAACGTATGTTTTCTATCGTCTTCCCCTGGTAAACTATTCATAAAGGAATGACGTAATTCATAAACATTTGATTGCGCGGGAAAATGAAAACGAACAAACGGAATAGCTATTGTAAACACGAAAACAACATAGAAAAATAACTTCATCATCATCTACGCCTTTGGCTTTGTTTTTATCTCGCGCTTTGCCTGTTGCTTTAGATTTATATGGTTTTTTCTATTTCATCAGTCAACGAAGCAGAAGGGGTCTGGGAAGAAAAGGAAGCATTACTATCTAAATATCGGAAATTAGTTTAGATGAACGAAACCTATGCATTGAGCGTATTGAAATACCACCACCACTGATTTTGTTACCATTGCATTTCTTATAACAATAAGAATAACAAGGGATGACGGATGATTATGACTGTCACTGTCCCCTTTTTCGAACAGTTTTCGAATTACGTCGCAGTAAATGACCCCAAACGTCGTAAATTTGTTGACTTTCAGTTAAAGGGAAGCCTTGACATTTCTTTTTAACTGCGAAGTTTATTTTTCATCATCTCTTCAACATTTTTGACACTTAATTTAGGAATGGATATGTTTGAAAACGTCAGACATGTCTTTTATAAAAACCTGAACACTATACCTTAAAAACGCCTCATGCTTAAACTCTGCTTTCGCTATATGTAATTAAAGCCTTAATGTCGTTTTTCATTGGTCGTCCAGAAGCATTCGGAAGAGTCCAGAAGTCTTCTGAAACCATTCGATTGGATTGACTTTGACGGACGGAATGCTTCTGAGAAGAGCAGAACTCTTCTGTTTTGAAAACAGAATCGTCCGAAGAATGACACTTACACCATAACCCGTTCCATTGGAGGTAGAAGAAGAAACGTCAAAAAAAGACCGATGGAAAACGACATAAATGTCATTAAAGAGCCACAATTTCATGACATTTATGAAAATTATGACAACTGAAACTTCTTGTGACATGTCTTCGTATTAGGCTTTCTTCTGTCACTAATTGCATTGTAGACTAATATTGTATCTTCTAAAAAATAAAAGTTATGTGTTAACGATTTGCAGCCCCAGACTGTTGCATCAAACACCCTGGCTTGGCTGCTGGCTCACCTAGTTTTATCATTCTGCAACAATTGTTTTTGTCTCGATCAAAAAGATATAAAAGGATACCAACATTGAACACACACATGCACTATAAGACATGGTACCTACCTACTTTACAATTCGTAACTTCATAAAAGGAACCTTACTTCTCTATAAGAGCTGAATTATTATGAGATTTTCCCATGAATCCAGTTGAACGAACTAAACAAGGAAGGGAGACCCGGAGCCAAAACAATTCAACAACAGGAACCCCTCAAGAATTACTATGCAACATGCAATGGTATTAAAAAGTTACTCTGAGTCTGCTACAACAGCAACTGTCTAGCTAAACAGTTACAACGCAACAGTGTAGTGCACTGTACCCTTGGGTTATCGACCTGGGAATGTCTTTTTTTTAATAATGAAAAGGAAGAAAAAAAACAACCAACCATCCCAACAAGGTATCAGTTTATGGTCGTTTTTTGTCTTTTTGTTTTTGTTTCTTTTCTTTTTAATTTAAGAAACATTCCCTAACGGAATATATTCCAAGAGGCTTGCAAAACCAACCCAATTGCATGAAAAAAGTAATGTAACTATTTCGTCTGTCATTGCATGAGCTTCTCGGCCAACATTTTGCCACATGATTGGTATGATAACTTGGCAGCACGTGTGTTCATGCAATTGTGTTTTTTGAGTTTTGAAATTTTAATATTAGCTGCGTTTTATTATCACAATGATCCAGATCAGATCATTGATTTATATGTGAAACAACAAAAAATCGAAATCCTACTTTTTACTTGGATCAATTTTTGTGATCCAAATATTAGTTCTTCTTCCGCACACAAGTTGAAATGTTGGCGTATATTTTCAATAAAAACGGTGCTGCCACTTTCACACATTTATTATCCGGGAATGAGATATTTTTCAATTACATAGCAAAAGCTTTTTTCATTAAAAAATAACAGAATAATCGTTCAACAAAATTATCGTAGGGCAACTCCGATGTAATTGACAGAATGAAAAAATTTCAAACTGCTGCCAAACGTGACGTAATAAGTAAATTGATGATCCAAAGCTGTTTTATTATCATGATCTAATCCGGATCAGATCATGGTGATAATAAAACGCGGCTATTGATGATTTCGAGGCAATGATCTCGTTTATCGATACCATTCTGACTAAATTGAAATTTGACACAACGAAAACCGTTAGTCTACTTAGCTCTCATCTGCTGTAAATCTGAAAGACTATGGATGAAGAGACAAGAGAAATGAAATCAAAACCTATTTACCAAACAAAACTACACAGCAAGGAAAACGAAGAAAGTTGTTTTTCCAGGTGCTCCGCGGCTTCATTAAAATGCGCTGCGTAACTGCGTACACAATACACAAACGCATCAACAAGCATTACTTAAATTCAAGCCACTTTAAGCAAAACCAGTTGAGTTGGGGTTGTCTTATCTTATCTTTGACGTTCGTTACTGCCTAATCCAAGACCAAAGTTCCAACTTTCAAGTCAAGCTTGGTTGCGTGAGCTGCGTTCTTATACCTGCTATATTGGTTATTCGTTCCGAATATAACGTTTTCTCTTGTACCTAAAGGTAAGGTAGGTAAAGCTGAAACTTTGTTTGCATTTTCTAACAGTCAGAACAACTTAAATTTTAATTTTGTTCTCTAATTATAATTATTAATTTGTGTTTGAGAAATTTGAAGGTTGCTGCATCGAAATAAATGAGGTTTTGACAAATGTCAATGTTTGTTCTTGTAATCTAAGGAACTTAACGTTAATTTTGCTATGAAGCAAACGGGCCTCTCAACAGTGGCGTAGATAGCTTTTCACTATGGGGGGGGATGCATCTAGTTCGCTCATTTTTACTTCCGACATCTATACTAATATATAAAGCTGACGAGTTTGTTTGTTTGTTTGAACGCGCTTATCTCAGAAACTAGTGGTTCGAATTGTAATTGAGTTGGATAGTCCATTCTCCATTAATTAATGAAGGTTTAAGGCTACATAACATTATGCTACGACCAATAGGAGCGAAGAATCAGTGGAAAATGTGGAAAAAACGGCAAGAAAGTATTAATTTTTTGTTTGTTTGAACGCGCTAATCTCAGGAACTGTTGAATCAAATTGAAAAATTCTTTTTGTGTTGAATAGTCCATTTACCGAGGAAGGCATTAAGCTAAACAAAGTTACGCTGCGAATAATAAGAGCAAAGCATCAGTGAAAAGTCTTACTAAAACAGGGAATATAATACATACACTAGTCAAAACAATTAAAGGAACACTTGAAAAAACTCAAAAATGGAGTGGTTTTTTAAAAGGCTGTATCTCAGTAGAAAAAAGTCGGATTGAAGTGAAATAAAAAGTTTTTCAAAGGTTATCATTTTTTCTTTTCAAATTATTTTGAGTTAAAAAAGTACCGTTAGTCGTTTTTGCTTGAGCGAAAAAAATGTTCACTCAATTTCAAAATCGAAAAAAAAACTTTGAGTTGTCATAAAATGAGCGGAAATTTTTTTTCAATCCAACCAATCTAAGATTCAATTTAAGAATTTTGCTGGCTATAATTCACTGTTTGGTTTAGATCGCTACGATTTTTTTTCTAATCAAAAAATGGGTTTATATGCCTAAACACAATTTTGACTTTGGACCCTAATAACTCTGCTAAATATTGACTTACAAAAAAAAATAAAGGCAGATTTGAAAAATCATCAAAATCAAGGAAATTCGTCCGAATTTCACAAATTCATAATGATCATGAAAAAAATAAAAAAAATTTAAAAAATAAACAAATTCAAAAGAACAGAAAAATAAGAAAAAACAAAGCTTTCCTTAAAATTGAAAAAAAAGTGTTTCGTAAGTTTGATTGATCGAAACAGAGAAACGGTAAATCGTATTGATGTGAAATTTTCACCGAAATCAAGGAAATTTTATGAGCTTTAATAATTAAGCCTCAGATTAGTTGTATCACTGAAAAGCACAAAATAACGGTAGTTTTTATGAAAAAGTTGAAAAATGCGTATTTTGGACCTTTTTATAAATTGATAGAAAAAATTGAAAAAAAGCAATATTTTTATTTTTTCAAAATGTTTTTGTGTAGAAAATTTAACAAATTTTTCAAATCTGCCTTTATTTTTTTTGTAAGCCAATATTTAGCAGAGTTATTAGGGTCCAAAGTCAAAATTGTGTTTTTGCATGTAAACCCATTTTTTGATTAGAAAATAAATCGTAGCGATCTGAACCAAACAGTGAATTATAGCCAACAAAATTCTTAAATTGAATCTTAGATTGGTTGGATTGAAAAAAAATTTCCGTTCTTTTTATGAAACCTCAAAGTTTATTTTTTTTTCGATTTTGAAATTGAGTGAACATTTTTTTCGCTCAAGCAAAAACGACTAACGGTACTTTTTTAACTCAAAATAATTTGAAAAGAAAAAATGATAACCTTTGAAAAACTTTTTATTTCACTTCAATCCGACTTTTTTCTACTGAGATACAGCCTTTTAAAAAACCACTCCATTTTTGAGTTTTTTCAAGTGTTCCTTTAATTGTTTTGACTAGTGTATTTGAAGGCTTCGAGTTAAGAAGAATTTTGACTTAGGGAGAGTCGCCTAGTATACAATTTTAAAATAACTTCGCAACCAAATTCCCGCGCATGATGCACAAGTCAAGACGCACCTCTGGCCGGAGCACGAGGGAGAGACGGCAACTGCTAGTATAAAATATATGAAAAGTTTTGAATGTTTGTCCGATTGACTTAAAACTTGAAAATTAGAGGTTTGAGAGAATTCGCGTTCGTCTTTTTTTATTTTTTTTTTTAAGATCAAAATTTAGGGAAGCCACCATACAATTTTTTTTGGCCAAAAACCAAAAGTTTCAATTTTCTCAAAAACGATTTTTTTTTTTAACTTTCTCCAAAACGGCTGTTTTTTTTTTTAAATAAGATTTTTTCGAAAAACAAAAGCCTGATCAGCGTACTTTTTTTTCTGAAAGTACGTATAAATTGCCCAAATAATATTTTGTTTTCAAAAAAATTTAAATTTTTTTTTTGTATTTTTTAAAAACATTTTTAAACTTTTTTTCAAAATTCTATAGTGGAGTCAATGTAGCTCAAAAAAGAGCGTTTTTAGAAAGGCCTCAGAAACAGCTCGGATTTGGAAAAAAAAATTTAATATTTTTTGTTTTTTATATTGTTTAAAATCTGAAACATTTCATTTGGGGGAAATAATTGCTTATATTGTTTAAGCAATTTTTATATTGTTTATAAAGGGTGATCCACGAACGATATTTTTGGTAATTGGAGTGTATAGGTTGCATTAAGACAAGAAAAAGCAATTATTTCCCCCAAATGAAATGTTTCAGATTTTAAACAATATAAAAAACAATAAATTTGGAAAACAATTTTTCCAAATCCGAGCTGCTTCTGAGGACTTTCTGACAGAAAACTTCGAAAAATTTTATATATAAAAAAATTAATTTAAAAAAAAGCCACTCCAAATAACTCGCACAAATAACTCGCAAAATTACGACGAATAGTTGTCAATCTGCCGCTTGTGTAAGGCATGCTTTATTTAATGGGTAATAGCGCATTTTGCTTTCTGGTTAAAATGAATTAGTGTGAGTTATCGTTACCGTTAGGATTCGCGTTAACTTCACCGCAGTTGTGCGAACATTTGTGTTCGTGTGGATGAGTGTGTTGCGTGTTTGGGGCGGTTTCTTACACCAAATTCAAAATGTAACACACGTTGAGAAGAAATCTAAATAACTTTCAAATTTTGTGTCTGTGTGGGCTTTTGTGGAAAGCTGGATGGAAGCTCTTTTTCTTGCACGTTAACCTATTATTATCAATTGGTGAGAGACGTTAAAAAAATACTTTTTAAAAATCGATATAAGAAAGAAATTCAAAATATTAGGTGATTTGCCGAATTAATAATTTCTTTCAGATGAAGTTGACTTTGTGTAGACTGTAGATATATACAGCCGTATTTATTAGATTCTCCTTATACATCTCTATACAATATTATAGCTATTCTATGAATAGGCTCTTATGTTACGTTGAATAAATTCTTATTTATAAAAATTTGTTCAACATAACATAGTTATATTAGATCTCTGTCAAAAAAAAGTACCAAAACGATGATCTACTACATTCGACAGTCATTTGAATAAAAAAAAGTATTATTTCCTGTCAACAGGAAACAACAGGTTGTTGTTTCCTGTCGATGGGAAACAACAGGTTGTTGTTTTTGACTAAAAATTCGAAAATAAAAATAAAAATAAAAGCTCATTGGGTCAAATTTTTGTTTTATTGACGTGTGATGTCTGACACATACGTATTATAGTACCTTATAATAAGCTTTATACACCCTAAACGTTTGTATAGCTTATTCAATCCCTATGTAGTGTAGTTAAAACTTTATAAATAAGGATTTTCCCTATACAGGCATTATAAGTCTTATAATAAGGCTATATTCGGTTTATAAATACGGCTGATAATGTACAATTTACAAAGCCTCTAGGAATCCTGTGAGTACAAATAAGACTTGATTCACGTAGGAAGTAGGTTCTAAATTTCAGAGTGCGTTTCTTTGAATTATTTGGCATGACTGGTTATGTTGAACAATTATGGATCCAATGGGGGGGATATATCCCCCTGATCCCCCCCTGTTGGAGCACAACCAGTTCATCAATCAACATATTATTCAATTCAATTAAAATGAATCAAAATTTTAAAAAACTAAAACTACTTAAATCTATGTATTGTAAAAACTAGTTATAAAATAACTTTGATCTTAAAATTTTGCTTTTTTAATACTCAGATCTTAAATAAAACTTAAACCTAGTCTAAAACTTGCATTAAATAAAACTTAGTCTAAACGTACATTAAAATTTAACCCCTGAACTTCATTATATTCGATTCTAAAAATCTAGTACTAAATGTTCTCATTTTTAAATTTGCCGCCATCAAAAATCATCGGCCATATTTTTTTTGTACTTAAGAACTAACATGCAAAGAAGAATAAAAAGAATTTTTGTTGCTTCGTTCCATTCGAACGTGAACCATTGTACCGAACGCATCGCCTTTTCTTTTCATTCGACACGAAGTACGCAGATCATTATTCTCTAAAACGCAGTTTCTCCACGCCACAATTATCGTGGTTAATTCGGTAAAGTATTTAAAATCTAACAAAAAATAATTTGGAAGCAATTAGGAAGTCAAGAATCAAGTGTATTTCAAGACAATAATTGTTCTCCAACGAGCAGAAAACGCTTTGCTCGTCCACCCCCCCTATCTACGCCACTGCCTCTCAATAAGCCTTTTTGACTTTAGTGACGTCTGTGACTGAACATAATGCAATTTACTAATGTCGTTTTCCATTGGTGTTTTTTTGACATTTCTTCTTCTACCTCCAATGGAACGGGTTATGATGTATGTGTCATTCTTCGGACGATTCTGTTTTCAAAACAGAAGAGTTCTGGTCTTCTCAGAAGCATTCCGTCTATGTCAAAGTCAGTCCAATGGAATGGTTTCAGAAGACTTCTGGACTCTTACGAATGCTTCTCGACGACCAATGGAAAACGACATAAACCATCTCACTGAGGATTTATGTCGTTTTTCATTAAAAAAAGAAACGTCAACAAAAAAAAACAATGGAAAATGACATAAGGCTACAAACACACCAAATCAGACAAGACGTCTTTTTGTCTTTCGACAAATATCGTTGACACAAGTCCATTGCTCTTAAGAGGCAACACACACCGAAAAAGACACGACACGATAACAAGTCTTGTCCGCTAGTCGGTTGCAGTAAATACATGGGGTTCAGGTTGTATAGGAGCAAAACACACCAAAGAAGACAAAAAGTCCGGGACAAAATGTCAACGCCTAAAATTACACACCGTCTTATGAAGTAACATACACCGAAGCGGACAAAGACAAGACATTTTGTCTTTGTCGTCCTCGGTGTGAGTTGGAATACGACACGATTTTTTGTCGAAAGACAAAAAGTCGTCTTGTCTGATTTGGTGTGTTTTAGCCTAAGAATTATGAACCACCTTATTATTTTCCTAGGTCAAAGTGACATTGAAATCTCAGTAAGATTTTTGTGAGGTGGAACAGGTCTAATGGCTTCTAGTAATGACCATAAAAACCATCGAAACACCGCATCACATCTTTGTAATCAAATTCCGGGACTGAACATGGCAATATATCACGGACTATCGAAAAGTAAATTCATTATTTATTCATACAAATGTGCGCTGAATAAATTACGACGTCCTTGGACATCCTTGAATATGACGGAGTATTTCTGCAGATGATGTCTTTTCTGATCTAAATGTGTATGTGTGTATTATAAAACATTAATATTGCATACCTTAGATACGTTACCTGAATTCTCACCAACTCGTTCAGCATTTCCAAACGGAGGTACCTACAGCTCTCGAAAGAAAAAGCCACAAACGCATTGTGTGAAGGGAAGGTCACCTTGGGATAGAATTTTTTCTATGCGTTTTTTTATTTTCTGAGGTTACATATACCTTCATCCTTCACATACATTCCATTGGTTTAGGGTGGTGGCGAAAAATCTTTAGCTTGACGACTCGCAGCATAGGGATGTTGTATCCGCAGCACGAACCAGGCTTTTGAATGCAGTAGCGTGTGTGTCAAGGTGAAATGGGAGAAAATAAATCTTTATAGGATAGAAGGGACAAGGACATTTGTTCGCGTTGATAATAATAAGCTCTGTGGCTGACCCAAATTACTCATTGAACACAAACAGTCCTCGTGTAACGGTTTTCACTGTCAACACATAACAATTAGTTCATCCTTCATTTTAAACTAGATACTTATAGCTGAATAACTAGAAAACGGGTCGCAAACGGTCTAGATCGGCATCGCTTGTTCTTTACATGTCCAATGATTTTTTGATACGCGGTTGTGTCAGCTTTGCAGTCTAACGTCAAACTTTCTGCTAGCATACCTTGTTTTAGCCTCAACCATAATAATAATCAAAGTCGCATTATTGATTATAAGATAAGGTAGTCCTAAAGGATGAATCCGCACACGCTTCAGCTTCGGCTTCGTGTGCGTGACGATACACCCGCTTTGAGTTTGCTTTGGATGACACTCTTCTCTCCATTATCATCATCCCTCGCCCTCCATAAACAAATGAATTTTGTTTTGTACACTTATAATGTGAGTACACCCTGTCTGCTAGAGTGCTAGGGAATTCTTGGCGTGGGGATCATTTTGGTTGGTGTTTGACTGGGACATGGAAGGGTGATGGGATGTGGGAATCGCTTAGATGCATGGTACCAAAACGTCTCGTTTGTGTCGTCCGAAAAGTCTAGTAAGAATTTATTCCTTGACTATAACTTCTCTAGGAAGAATTTAAATGTCATAAGTAGCATTTCGAATTTCAGCATTTTGCATTTTCATTGTGTTCAGGTGTAATCGCGTGATAAGAGACGTTTCTATTTTGAACCTAGGTCTGAACAACGCAAGTAAGCAAAAATCATTGTCACAAATGTCATTCGGTTGACCGCTCAACATGTAGAAAAGAGTTTGTTCAGAAAGTGACGACTGTTATCAAAAATATTAAACCAGTATTCAAACACTCTTCGGTTTACCTATAAAAATTAATATGTGAAACATGACCTTCGAAATCCATTTGATAGATTTTTTTCAAAACTAGGTCACTAGAAATACTTGTGAGTTCTGCAAACACGTGATAATAGCGCGACAATACCTATATTTCCCACTTACTTGCTTCTATAAATTACCTTCAATGAGAGAGCACCCGTGAACCTTTTTTATCTATAAAATACCACATTTCCTCGGTTTGCAAACTTTTGAAATACCTCTAGGTACACACCAGTTAAATTATACAGATCCCATGCAATATTGAGTGGAGCGAACACACGAAAAAAAAAAACAATCCCATCTGCAGCAACGCGCAATCGCACTTTTGCAAAACAACAAAACCCATTGCTATGAGAATTTATTGGAAAAATCACATGACACACTGTCGTCGTTGTCGTTGTCATGAATCTCGATTCCCCACAGAAAAAAAAAATGTGAACCATCCCTTAACAACGGAAACAAAGGAATTTTCTTTCGATTTATAAATGTTTGATGGGCGAGGGAAAATCCATGAAAAACTCATGATGTCCTAGAAAACACGGGAAATGAAATCGAAGAACATTGTGCGCAGGGTATAAATACACCCTTAGCTTCCCCTATACACATATTAGGTATATCCTGTTCCCACCTCATTTTTCGTCCCCTTTTCTTAAGTTATGTGTGTGCCATGATGATGGGAAAAGTAGAGATGTAAAATCTCATGTAGAGAAATTCAACAACATCTACTACAAGTGAAGTGCCAAAATAATGCAAGACATCCTCCAACAACAGCTCAACTATTTCTATCGGTTGCATGCCGCAGCAGCTTACAGTCTGACCCCGACAATCGTTCTTGCTGGGTGCGGCGCAATTTTATTGCTCTCTACTTGGCTTCTGCTTCCATTTCTGATACCAACTGGATTCTCTACCTCGAATGTGCTTGGATTTTATTCGTTTTTCATTTTTCGTTTTTTCTTTTGTTCTTTGGTACTTCGTGTTCTTCTTTATATTCTTGAAAAAAAAAAACATCGACACATTTTGTTAAAATAAAGTCGCGTCCGAAAGCTCATTTTGTCGCAGTACGACTTCAACGTGCTACTTGTGCGATTGCGATGGTGTGCTTCTGTCCTAATCACAGCACAGCCTTAGTGGTTCGTTTGTGGGGAATCTATCCTCAGTTCGCATCGGGATCGCTTGTCATTCGTATTGAATTAGCGGATTGACTAACAGTATTATACTCATACAGAAAAAAACAGAGTTTGTAATAAATAAAAAGAAAATTCGGTCAGGGTCTTGGTGTGATTTAGCCCTTAGCCCATTCGACGATGATTTAAGCACTTCGAAGTGGACCCTTGGAAATAGTCAAGGGGAAAAACAACATCAAGTGGATAAACAAGAAAAAAATTAACAATTATAACAAAATGGTGATTTAAGAAACGTTTAATATGTTTTGACATTTAAAGTGGACAAATCAATCCAGAAAAAAGTGATCAAAAAGTGTGAGTTTCAACAATTGGAAATTAAAAATTAATGTCAAATCTAGAAAAAAAAAATGGAGAAAAAGAGTGGGTGAGAATTTGAAATGCATACCTAGGAGTAAACGTGACAACAATTCGAAAAGTATGACCTAATTTTTTCAGAATTGTCAATTAACAGAAACCATACTTAATTTTCGTGGAAGAAGATATCTTCGTGTAACGGTTTTGGGGACAAAACCTATTTTTTTCCGAAAAATATATGTATACACCCAAAATACCACATAGTTTCATAAAGTTTCGCACAAAAACAATAGTTTTTCTCTAGCTGACGCCCAATGTGAAACAATTTCAACTTCTAACACGAGTAAACAGTAACAAGTGGCGCCCAACAAAAGACAAAAACTTTTTAAAAATTGATGGGCAAGTTACTTTAAACAATTATCGCTAAACATCGATAGATTTTGAATTCATGTATCGCAGATATTACGTAACACTTTCAAACAAATCCTTAATCACACCCCCCACAAAAAGAGACATATCGTTAAAAAACACTTTTCAAGCCGCCAAAAGCCTATCTGCATGTTTTAGTTATACCCATGCGAGCTCATAACCAAAGTTTCAAATTATAATAGCTTGGTTGTAAAATAAGAATCTCAACGATCTTATCTAAAATAGAGTGCCTAAGTACATATTCGTGTCGAATGTATTTAAAGAGAAAAAACACAAAACGTGACTTAACCTATAAAAACTAATGCTTTTGTGTAGTTCTAGCCCAAACTGTGCTCGATTGCACAATAATTTTCCACTTAACTGCTGCACCTTTGTTGGAAATTACATCTACCAATACACACATTTGAAAAACTATTCATTTGTAGGTACAGAGCACTACATTCTACATCACTCAAAGCGACATTTTTAATAACTAAATAGTTTTTCCATCGCAGTGCTGTGTTTCTATTTAAGCTACAGCTACTTCTACAAAACTAATCACAAATGTGCGATGGATCGCGGCAAAGCACAAATTGTTTGTCGTACAGCAACGTACATACAGCAATGTACATAATGGAAAAAAGTGGAAAACCTTGAAAATGAAAAATAAACCACGCCATTTGAAACCAATTTGCTTAAAAGAATTTGCAAGCAAACGACAAAGACGATGACGACGACGGACGGGCGGAAATATTGCAAAGATGCTAGATAAACAATAAACACAAAATGAAAACATGACGAACAAAGTGCAAGCCTCAATTAGACTTATAGACCTCTAGACACTTTGCGGTTTTCGTTTTGACAAAGAAAGTCTCATAGTCACAAGTCTTGGCTATTTTAACACATACCTACTTGAGTATGTATATTTGGTCTATGCGATCAGAAAGTGGAATTTTAATGACCTCCTAGTAGCAGGTATATGTTAAGTTGCGTAAGTGCATATTGTATAGGTTTTTGTTGAAGCTTGGAACGCGATGGGATTTTTTTGCCTACTTTCATGAAAATGCTATTGTTGCTTGATTAATTTTGAAAGTCTTTTGTTATACAACCATTGATCGCACATAGAGCAAAGCAAATTGAGCTGGAAATGTTTTTGAAGTTTTGTTGGGCGCCATTTTTTCAATAAAAACGTTTTGTCGAGGAAACGTGAGAAAACTAATTTCTTTCTCAAATTTAATTTTGTCAGGTTTCCTTCCTCATTGATTTAATCTCAGCCAGTTATCACACATTCTTATTGCCATTAAATGTTCGGTGAATAAATAAAACTGGCCCAATGTCTCAAAAACTCTCTACGTCTTTATGGATAAGTGAACAATGACTATAGACAGCCCCGAGTCTTAATAACTTGATTAAAAGCAAAGGTTGGCATATTGACCAATATCAATCATTCAGAAAAATCGTTCCTCATTAGCCGTGTTTTTTTTCACTACTCAGTAGCCACAGCACAGCAAAATTTCCCTTAGCAAACAACAACAATTTGGATTGCAGTCGATAAAAAGGCCAGTAAAAAAATGACAGTAGATAGAACTTTCAATTATTGAATGAAGACAGCGCTGATGGCGACATGGCGTTAAGAAGAATTATTTTGCTACGCGAATCTATTGATCTGAGTTATGAACTCTCTTAGGTTGAAGCATTTGCTATTTTTCTTAATCCGAGACGCAACCCTCAGGTCTGTTTTGCGACGTTTTATGTAACAATTGCCATACAAATTGAATTTGACAGATAAAGTGAGTTGGAGCGTTTTATTCGCACTTGATTACTGTGCTGGCTACTGAGTATAGTGAAAAAAAAACACTCCTAATAACTAATTTCCAAGTGACAACAATTCTCATCGGTGATGACACCGAATTTAATAATCTTCGGTAATGACACTTACTAGAACAAGTACATAATGTAGGTATTGAAGAAAGCTCAGTTAAAAGAAAAGTTACCAGCTACTGCCTGTATTACCACGTTTAAATGTACATAAATGGACACAATACACAAATATTTACATATTACATATGAATGTGTATGGATTTTCTTAAGTACATAATGAAGGTACCTCTCGAAAAACGATAGAAAACAAAGCTTTTCTTAATTTCCAAACTTCGAATTTATGTCAGCTGAAAGTTTTCCTTCCCCCGAGCCCCGACCTACCAAATCAAAAAGCACAGAAATTTTCAAATTTTCCAAAAAGCTCATCTGTTAACCTCATTTTTCTTTAGTATAGTGACCAAACTAACAAAAGACAAATTAAATTTGTAGTTAATGGAGTTGACACTTGAGCACTGAAAAATGTACCTCACATGTACTGAGTTCATTTTCACTTTATAATATACAAAAATATTCCATGTCAAACTTTTAAAACATGTTTTGATTAGAATATTTGATAGGTGGCTCACAGACTATGCTTTTTTCTAGCTAATTAACTATCTGTCAAAGTTTTTCGAACTGCTCATAAAATTAGAGCGCAACCTATAGCGTGGTCGAAAAAGGCGCAAAATTGTTCATTTTATTTAATTTTTGTTTACTCTTCTTCCGACGCACGGTGGGGCAGGACAGGAAGGCAGAGGAAATTGTGCAATAAATACCAAAAACATTTCTGGTCCTATGTTCTGCTGTTGATCAAAGGAATTTTTTCCGTTTCTGCTTGTGTAGGTAGAGTAGAGTTAGAGAAGAAAGATATTGAATAAACAAAAAATAGGAATAGATGATGTCATCGTTTTTATTTAGTTCTAAATGCTTCATTTTTCTCTGCTGAAATTCGTTAGTTGAAGTGTTGGAAGTCGGAATAGTTGAACATGATGAAGGCTGTGCTTTCTACAAGTTTTTTTTTCAATGTTTTTAATTAAAACAAGTGAGCACATACACTATAAAAAAAAAATAATGACATAGATTGATGGCATTGCCAGATGTTAAGAGGAAATTATTAATTATTTTTGACAGATAAGAAATTATTTGAGATCTACAAGATAACCTAGTTTTTTTTCAGTTAGGTGTTAGGGATTGGAACAAAAAATAACACCAAAGGACTTTGAACAGTTATTTAGGTCAAAGATTAGACAGAAAGAAAAAAAGAAGCTTTTGCAACGATAAGAATTTTTTCGTAATTAGCTGAGTTGCCTCATGCTCATGGTTGTTTTTATTCACAATTTTTATGTTAGGTGGCTAGCTGCTGGAAAATGGACTAACTTAATACACAAACACAATATAGAGACATTTGTTCTTTGAAATAAAATGACGTTTGTCGTACTGTTTTTGAGGTCAGTGGTTTTCAAAATAAAATGTATTACTGCAATATTTTTGTAATACAAAATGTACGCATATTTATGTCAAAATAATGATTTTCATTTCAAGAAATCTAGGTCCAAACAGTCAAACACTCCAAAACAAGATTCGAAAATGGTCCACTGAACAAAAACCAACCAAACAAGAACAAACGAACGCAAACGAACCTAGTCAGCAGGGGGACAGTCATGTTTTCATTTTTTTTTTTATGTTCAATACATAAGGTACCTACTTTTGGAAAGAACAAAAAAACTAGGTTATTGGCGCAAAAGTAGTAAAAAGGAGAACACAAAAAAAAGAAACAGAACACATACATAATGTGCATTGTTAACGGATTTCCAACTTGATTTTTCCCCAAGCTGTGTTCGCTTTTTCTTCTCCTATGTTTCCGAAGCACCTCCTTTTACCCCCTTCAAAAAAAAAATTTAAATCAACTTACACACACAATGATTACAAATTTATCTTAAACACTCTTCGTCAAAAAATCTTCTAACAAAAAAGCTTTGGTGTTGAGCTTTTGAAAAAGTTGAAACCCTGAAAAGTTTCTTCTACACTTCGAGGGGAATAGTTTGTATGTGTATAAAACGGTCGTTCGTATATACACTCATGTCTCCTACATTTATATACGCATTCCCCGCTGTATTTCCCAAATAAATAGGTGAACTGAAAAAGAGCTTTATCGTGACTCGTCGCAAAAGCTTCTCAAATGTTTCCCCGTTTTTAAGCGTTTTACTCTCGCTGTATTTTTCTAGGTATTATTCGGTTGAAGTTTGCTGTGGTGTACGGTCGCGTTTTCTTGAACGGTGGGTGTCGTGTTGTTTCATTTTAATTGTATCTAATTGAAGTGTAAAACTTTAACACTTTCCATTTAAAACTTTAACTTTAAATTACTCAATGAAACTTCTTAAGCTTAAAATGAATTAAGCTTGTTCTTAATTATTATTTTAACTGATTAAAATTTGTAAGTTACGTGGTTTTGGTATTTTGCTACTAACTGGTTATGTAATCACTGAAGGTACAAGAAGAAAACTATCCTCGTTCGGATTCATTAATTTTCCGCAAGTTCGTGGTTCGTCATTGTTTCTAGTTCGGGCCTTGAAAATCGAATTACCTAAAAAAAAAATTGACGAAAAAGTGGTATTTTTCTCGTGTATCATGCGACCTAATTTTACACTTCCGCATGATTTGTGTAGTTTTTTTTTTCTTCGTACACGATGATTTCACTGCGACGCCATTTTGTCAAAGTGAGATAGAGATATTTACCAAGTGCTTTTTTCGTACGAAAAATTGTCTGTATGTACTCTTTCAATGTGAGCTTTTTTTTGTGGCGCGCGCGCTCAACGTTGTCGTTCAATTGGGTTTTGTGGTGGAAAATTTTATTAGATCCAACCATAGTTTCGTCGTGTTCGCTGGTGTTGGATGTGTCATTAGGTCGTCGCGTGTAATATTACTTATGATTTTTATTTTGTGAAATTAATTTGCAAAGTAGTGATGACGATTGAATTTAAACAGAAATGGTATTTTACAACGTTCTGCAAAATATGTGGGAGCGAGATCAGGGCTTGCTGTTTGTTCTAAATACGAGTCAGTCTTTTTCTCTCTCCTATAGAAATTGCGGGCGTCCAACAGAAATAACCATTTAAAAAAAAAATTGGAAATCCACGTTGTGACATAAATATTTTAAAATCTAAAGTGTCATCACTAAAGATTGTCAACTTTGTTCATGTATCTGAGTCATAAATATCAAATATGGTGATATCGCGCCTATTTGTCTACTCTGCAAAAAAATTTACAGTTTGTCATCGTCTCTTCAACCACGACAAAGCAAAAAGAGGAAGCGAAAAATTATCCGTCATGTCACGTGTAAACGTATGAATAATGGCGGAAAAAGCTTAGAAAATCGTTAGCCTGAGAAGCATTGCATCATTTTATTCACGAAATGTATCAGTTCATAAATTTTTTTTGTTTTCTGTCAAAATTGAGAAATGTAGGTCCCGTCCAACTCAAAACTTAACCGCGGGTTGTGGAACAGCAAAAAAAAAAACTTTCCTATACCTTCTATCATTTTAAATACACATGATGTTGATGTGGCGGGGAGATTAGAAAGATGGATGGAAAAGGAAGGAGAAGAATGATGAAAAACGCGTTTGTTGCTAGGCAAAACTTTGAAAACGAGCACAAAACAGAAGGGGAAAATTTGTTTGAATATCTCTACAAGTTTTGTTTTTTGTTTGTGTTCTTTTGATGGTGCAAGAGTATGTGTATAGTGATGAGGCATGTTTTTGGAGAGGTGTGTAAAGAGTGCGGCCGATTGAAAACTTAAAAGCTGTTTTCTGTCGTACTCTATATACCTACATTAGAAACAAATATAAAAAAAAAATGGGAAATGTGTGATAGAAAGATGGAATTCTGGTTTTTAAGAACTAGAACGAAGGCAACGAGTTTTAATTTTTTTTTTGTGTTTGTATGTGGAACAAATTTTAAACACATAGATGAATCAATAGTTAAGTGGACGGAATGGAATGTTTTTTTTTCTTTATTTTGGGCATGTGTTGGATTCTGTAAACTAGTGAGGTAATGAAGTTCTACTTTCACTTCACAGTTTAGCTTGTTGAGAAATCAACTGTTACCGTTATTTTGTTGATGAATGGAAATGCGAAATATGAAAACTCCAAAACCATACAAAAAATAACAAAATTTGTAGGTAAATAGAAAACTAACCGTTAAACTGAATAACGTTAAGGTTCGGAAATTGTTTTTGTAATGGTATTTTTTTTGGGTTAACGGAAAATACCTATCTTAGTACATAATGACTGGGAAGAGTGGTTATTACTTGCGTGCCAACTGCCAACCTCTTCAACGGCTATCTATACTAAATCTATTGGCCTGTCGTGAACAGATAGATAGTAAGATTAAAAAGTAAAGTTGGTTCTCATATTAAATAAAAATGAAAAAAAAAAACAACCGAACCCTGTTTTAGATATAAGTGTTCCCACTTTTTCTTAGGCAAACAGTGTTCCTTAATCAACCTCAAAAACTAAACAGATTTGACAGGAGCTAATAAGTACTTTCATACTTATGTAGGGGAGCACCGGGTACTGTAACTACTGGAGTAGTTTTGTTCAGTAGGAAAATTAAAACTGCTCAATATGCCCATGCCTTTGTATTTCTAAATTAAAGTACTAGCATCAGCATTGTGACAGATTCTATTGTTTCATAGATATCCGTCGTCCATGGCGCTGAAAACGAGGGGAACATTAGATTAGAAAGTAGCTCAAATCAGATAAATTCTAGATATCGCTTGTGATTGAGTACTTCGTGCTCCTCCGTGAACTGAATTTGGTACCCTCTCCAGAACAACTGCGAAAATTATGCTTTAAATAAAACTTGGCTTTGAGAACTGCAACAATGAAGAATTAAATGTAAACTGAACAAAACAACTTGTCGAAAAATATAATCCTTTTCTGAATAGGACTTGGACGAGTCACCCAAAATCAGGAGAATAAGGGACGTCAAAGATTATGATTTTTTCAAAACAAATTATGAGAATCAAGGAGCACAAATAACACTTCGCCAAACTTTTACAGAAGCTGTTTTTTCGACCATTTGAATCGATAATCGATAAATTATACGATTATCGCAATTTTACTCAGTTCGTTTCATGTAGTACTGCCATAAAAACGTGAAGATTAATCGATAGCGAATTTTAATGGAAATGAAGGCCAATGTTGATGATTGATATTTGTACTATTCAATACATTTCGATAATCGGATGAGAGTAATCGGATCATACGTTTCAGCCACCACTTATTCTTACAGCCGCTTCCACCAAATTCTCAGCAACCCACCATCTGGAAGAACCTGAGATAAATCACGTACCTAGAGGAAATTTGTTTTGACGCAGTTTTTCTTAGATTTTGTCAATGCAACATTTTAGGCCGAATTTATATGTCAATTAAATTTGTAACTGTCAAATATTACTTAAATGTACAAATATGTATGCAAGAAACAATGTTAGAAAGAACTTAGGAGATAAAACGGAGCCTTTGACCACACCCGTTTTTATAATTGAAGTCTGAAACTTCAATTTGTCCAATTTCCAATACAATTCTCTTAAGAATTGTCACAATTTTGACAGAATGTAATGCCAATATCGATGAAATGCTTTAAAGTAAACATAAAGTGCAATTATTGTAACACATTTGATTTTGTTTTCTCTTATTGTTTGCCTTGAATTAATCACAATCCTAAAACCCATATAATATAACAATAACAATTTTTATTGAAACTCAATATTCTCTTCAACTTTGACATTTATGTATACAACACCAAATTCTTTTTCCACTATAAAAAATCGTTGAATAAAAACTAAATGTTCCCGCCAACGCGTTAGCATAACCTCATTCCCCGATCGAGCTTTGACAGCCCACAAAAATTAAAAAAAAATACCCACAACCTCAAACAACGAAATCACAAGAGAGCGCTACGGGGTAAAGTCAGTGAAGCAACAATGTTTCAAGTTTTTGTCTTTTCTCAACCTTGAGTTGAAAAAAAACGAACTCAACCAAGAAAAAAAACACAAAACAACATTCAACTTTTTAAGCCTCGCTGTTAGAGTATAGACTATAGAGGCGGTTGATTGCGTCAATCTAAAACCAACAACACCATCACCAGGGGGAACATCAGCCGTCATCAGAGGCAACTTAACAAATGACCGTCAGCCTTGGTTTTTTGTTTATCATCTGCTAACAGTTGATAAATTGATTTTACCTTGGCTTAGAATCTACCAATTATTCTCTTTGAATCTAAACAACACAAGATTTACATTGGTTTGGATTTGGATACCTGGTTACTTTCAAGAGCCAGGGTTACCAAGTTGTTTCGAGGTTTTGGATCTGAAGTTTGAACAAAACTCAACATAGTTAAATTGTAAAACAGTAGGTACTGGCCTGCACCAGATATAACACAAGGCACATCTCTCACTCAAAAACATCTATTCAATTCCCCCCTTCATCAAAATGAATAAATAAAAACTACATTGAACAATGAACATGTGCTGGATAATTAACAAACATCAGTTTGATGTCGAGCTGGAAGGGGATTGATCATTGATCATATGAAATACACAAACACATCAGGGTATCGTTCAGGAAAAAAAAACGAAAATTGTGGCGCATTGTTAATTAAAGTAATTATTTTATGAATGTTGATTCTGAGTTGTTTAATTTTTGTAGATGCTAGCTAATGCCGCGCCATCTATGATGACACATACACGACACACGAGCATTGAAATGTTTGTTCTACGCTAGAAATGCAGCGATTAGGTCATCCTTGATAGTGCCCTTCGCTTTATTCATCATTTTCAATGGAAAATTCATTGTATTGTTTATTTATAGGAACAAAAAGAATTTACGTTGTACAAATACAAAGTTGATTAATATACGCTAACGAATGTGGAAAAAAACATTTGTGAACCTTGAACCTTTGAAAATTAACATGAGCTCGGTTTGAGCTTTGTGCAGGCTATTTTCAGAAATACATAGTCATAAATAAATTATTGAGAAGATGAATAGAATAAAATAACCAGTGAATGCGTTGTTGGAATACACGGGTGATCTTTACTTTTTAAAACTTAAATTTCCATTAAAAGGTCCCCCATTTCCATCTACATATATGTATGACAAGCTGAAAGTGCCACAAGAAATCCAAAAGACAAGATTAAAGCTTGACATTTGACAGAATTGATGGATTCTATTTTCTATAATTTGAGATCTGTCACATCGTTAACACCTCATATTCATAAGACTTGAGTACTTGCACACACACATTTTTTTTTTATGATTTGCACCTACCAGCGTTGTGCAAAAGTGCCCAATTGGGCCATTTGGCCTTAAAATTTGCTGTTTGGCCCCATGCCCCGGGCCAACAGGAAATGGCCCCAATTTTGTGAAATTCAAGTACCTATTGGGTAAGGTAAAAAAATATTAATAATTGATTTTTGTACGATTGATTTTTGATTGATTGATTGAAATTTGAAAATAAATGGTTCCGTCGATGCTAGCCCTCGAAATTGCAAGCGGAGAGTAGAAACCGTACCAACAGATCTCATTTTATTGACTTCTGGTCGACCTTCATTTTTGATTGAGCGAGTTCTTAAGACGCTAAGCATGTGGTTGTTGTATTTTTCTTTTTAAAGAAACTCTGAAGCAGCTATTTACGACAATAACTCCAAGTTGCTTAATAGAAAATCTTCATTCATTAATGCTGTTGAGGTAATTTTCGGTTTTAGGAGCAGATATTTGTTCAAGCCGCTTACCTCAATCAAAAATTGAACATGCCATGAAGATTGTATTTATGTATTTGAACAACGATAACAACTTAGAGGTGCTTCCACCTTTGTCTTTTTTCCGTCAATTCCTTTGAGGAGTTTGTAAAAATTCATGTCTATTCATAACAATTGATAAACAATAAAAAGTCTGCAATGGGAAACCAAAAATCAGTGGAGTTGTTAGCGCAGTGCGTAGTGCATTGGCTTCCCAACTAGCTGGTCTAGGTTCAAATCCCATGATGTGAACTTAAAGGATTTTCGATTAAAATGAAAAATAACTAGACAAGCACCACTAATAAGGAGTATAATGATCGGCACCCGTGAAATAGCTATAACTCCAGCCAAACAAAGGAATTGACGGAAAAAAGACATTGGTGGGAGCACCTCTAAGTTGTTATCGTTGTTCAAATACATAAATGGAATTGACGGACGCAGCCTCACTGCAGTGTTAAATAACACAAAAACAAATTATAACATTAAGATTGTAGTGTCCGTGCCTAAGTGGTTAGGTGTGTTGGCTGCTAAGCAGAACGTTGGTGGTTCGAGTCCTACTCGTGCCCATAGTTTTTATTTCATCTTTCACGAGCACTGCTTTTTGCGAAGATCTGACAAAACTTCCAAGAGTATCAATCTGTCATGAAAAAGTTCTTCTCAACTTTGCCGTTCGTAATCGGCGTTGAATTGTGGGTCTCCTTAATTTTTCACTCGCACCCAGAGAATTGTTGATAAGAGTAAGCCACTTAGGCCTTCAAGAGCTGTCGCATCACTCTATTTATTATTAATATTACCAACTAGGGAAAGATTGGACGAGTTAGGTTATATAGTTTCTAGTCGAAGCTTGCAAATTTCGAGAGCTGGTTTCTTGTCCGTTAAAAGTGGAATCATCGTGTTCCACTACTGAGTTGGCTACTGGCAGTAGCAGTCCATGAATAGTACCTTTATCAATGAGTACCACAAATAATAATTATAAACGAATTAGTGCTATGGCTATATCTCTTTTTCTGGTTTGAATTCGTTTTCAAGCAATTCAACTACTGTTATGCTTTACCGCTAGCAAAACATCCATTTTTGTTGTCCATTTTTGTTGTCAACAACACAACTAAGCATTAAACATGTTTTGAAAGTAAAAAAATAAAATCATTAATAATGTACAAATCCCAATCTCTCGCAGCCAAGACGATAGTTTCTTATTGTTTATTAGTAGCAAATTCATTGGCCAAGCTTTTTCAAGAACTTACTTATAAATTTTTCCTACTATGTTTAAGTACTATATTTTGATTTTTTTGAATTAATGAAAAAATTGTTCTTATTTTAAAACAAAACAAATGTGCTTGTCTGAGTCATACGAACTTGCTACTGTATTCCAAAACTGAACTCACAAGAAATATTTAAAAATAAAAACATGTAATTGAAAATTTATAAATAAAAATTTAAATTGAAATATGTACCTCAAAAACACATTTTATCATAAAAAATTTAATGCCATATAATTTTTTAAAAATTTGTTGATTTTTTAAATTTTTTTGAAAAAATTCATTTGTACGTTTTTTTTAAATTAATTTTTTAGGCCGTGTGCGAATTGGATGGATGGATTGGATGCATTGTGGGTAAAAATGAATGAATTTTTAACCACTACTGTCATATTTTAACCTGCTCTGTAGCTAGTCTAATTTTAACACATTTTATTCTATGCGGAGTGTCAAAATTTAACCAAACATCAAGTTTTAACAACTTTTAAACTGAATTCGCACACGGCCTTCGCCTTATATATAAAATTTTCCAAAGATGTCTTTAAATTGGGAGTGGTACGAAATCCCCAAAAGACAAAATCACCATGGGGACAAAATCTCCAAAAAAAAAAATCCAACTTGCCAATATCTCCACGCCAAAATCCCCACGGAAAAAATCGCCAAAGAAAAAATACTTTTTGCCAAAATCTCCTTGAAATCTCCAAATCTCCAATATTCAAGTACGTCTACTTACACCGTTCCTCTCACGACATGTTTTGTTTTATATTCATTCTTTATTTGTTAAAACATTAAACAAAGTTCTTTTGAATTGATTTTTTTATTTATTTTGAATAAAATGAATTACATTTAAAATGAATTAAACTTTTATTTCTTAAACAACCTTAACTGAATACAATAATATCTCCAAAACAAATATGTTCAAGTCACCCATGGAAAAGTTGGTACAATTGTACCAAATTCAATACAATTGAGTTTGTTGAAGTACAAAAGTACAATTTGTCTCTATTTGGTACAATTTGCTAATGTGAAATTTGAATCGTTTTTTCAAAAAATATTTGTTCAGTAAAAATTACTTTTTTTCTGTAACATTTACAGGCTTGTTAATAGGTTTTTCTGTAAGCTCTGTATGAATTCATTTAAATATTAAAAGTCTCGGGTGAAAGACCTTAAAAATCTTTCATCATTTTCAAAACTAGATAGCAGAAGCGTTGCCAAAGAATATAAGTTAAATTTTTTAGAAGAATGTATGGACAGAAAAAATAAGCAACATTATACATGGACGGTCAGAAGCCAACTCCTCATGAAGATTCCTGTAACTTGTAACGGACAAAACACTAGACCTTGAAATTGCAAGCTTCGACTAGATTAACTGATTTGTTGAAAGCATGCGTTCTATTCTCTTCTCTCATTTGCCTTCATTGAAATTGTTTCATTTTTGATTGATCTATAAGCGATTTGAATAGACAAATCAATATTTCTGCCGTTTTTTGCTCATTAAACCGAAAATTACCTCAACAGCATTAATAAATTAATCTTTTCCACTAAGCAACTTAAAGCTTATGTCATATGTCGTAAATTGTTGCTTCAGAGTTCAGACTTACTTTGAAAATAAAAATACAACAACCACACGGTTATTTCCTTAACAATATAAACTCGCTCGACCAAAAAAGGAAGATCGGCGAGAAATAAATAAGTGAAATGAGTTATTACGGATTCTACTCTCCGGTGGAACCATTTATTTTCAAATTTTTGTATATTTCACATGTATGGTAAGTAAAAAGTGTTCTTCACTGAAAGTTCCGTGGAAACCTTTCTTATTCTGTTTTTTTTTTTTTTTAAATAAAATTTTTAAATTTGTCTACTTTCATCGGAAAATAGGTTTTGGTACAATTTGGTACAATTTGAAAAACAAATTCAATACCTACAATTGCAAAACTTCAATTTCCATCCCTGGTTCAAGTAGTGAATCATGCGATTAAATCGCGCGATTTAATCGCATGATTCACTACTTGAACATATTTGTTTTGGAGATTTTGGCATGGAGATTTTGTCCATGGGGATTCTCTCTTTGGAGATTTCGCTGCTGGAGATTTCAGTTTGGGGATTTTGGGTTTGGGGATTTTCGTTTGGGGATTTTGGCTTGGGGAAAACGTCACCAACCCCTTTAAATTAATCTAGGTATGCAGTATTCAAGAACACGTAAATATACATATTTTCTTTGAATTTCTATTTTCAATACCGTTCCATTTTCGAGATACAGAATTTTCAAAAAAAAGTTTAAAAATCAATTTTAAGAATCAAACAAAAATTTTGAAATTTGTTTGAACACAAAATATTATTTGGGCAATATATAAATGTACTTTCAAAAAAAGAATTATGCTGATCGGGCTTTCATTTTTCGAAAAAAATCTTATAACAAAAAAACGGTCCTATGGGAGGTACCGTTTTGGAGCAAAACAAAAATATTTTTTGTACATAAAATACATGAATGTTTAAAAAAAATTCGAGGAAGTTTTAAAAAAATCGTAGAGAAAATTGAAACTTTTGGTTTTTGACCAAAAAAATTGTGTCTGTGTGGTGGCTACCATAAATTCGTTCAAACCTCTAATTTTCAAGTTTGAAGTCAATCTTCAATCTGACCAGTGGTTAAGGCTGTAGGTGAACTTACAGACAAACAGGCAGACGGACGGAATCGCCGCACCCCCTTTTTTCGACTTCTCTATCAACGTAATCTACACTAATATATAAAGCTGAAGAGTTTGTTTGTTTGAACGCGGTAATCTCAGGAACTACTGGTTCGAATGGTATAATTCTTTTTGTGTTGGATGGTGCCTTAATCGACTTAGACATTAGGCTACTTAACATTAAGCTGTGACCAATAGCAGCGAAGAATCTGTGGAAAATGTGGAAAAAAACGGCAATAAATATACATTTTTCTGCGTTTTAACGCACTTATCTCAGGAACTACTGGTTCGAATGGTATAATTCTTTTTGTGTTGGATGGTCCATTAATTGAGGAAGACTTGAAGCTATTTAACACTAAGCTGTGACCAATAGCAGCGAAGAATCTGTGGAAAATATGGAAAAAACGGCAAAAAATATACATTTTTCTGCGTTTTAACGCGCTTATCTCAGGAACTGCTTTATGAAATTGAACAATTTTTTTAATGTTTAATGGACCATTTATCAAGGAAGGCTTGAAGCTATATAAAATTTAGCTGCGACCAATAGGAGCGAAGCATTTGTGTAAAATGTGGGCAAAACGGCAAACAATACAATACAATACAATATAAAGTTCGTTTGAACGCGGTAATCTCAGGAACTACTATTTCGAATTGTAAAATTCTTTTTGTGTTGGATAGTCCATTAATCGAGGAAGGCTTTATTTTACTTAAAATTAAGCTGCGATCAATAGCAGCGAAGAATCTGTGGAAATGTGAGATCTGAGATTTTTTTCTGAGATCTCTGAGATGAAATTATTTTGGATTCGATTTCTCACTCAGCTATTTGACGTGGCTGACATATGTGCAGCAACAATTAGTAAGGTAACCATTAAATCTCAATGATAACTGAGAATTATGTTCCACCAAATGATTTTGCCTCAGTCAAGGTGACATTGAGATCTCAGTGAGATGTTGTTAGGTGGAACTGGCCTAATAACTGCTCAAATTAGAATTTTGAGAGTTCAATTGATTTGTGAATGTGATTGATTGCACTATTTGTGCAGATTATTGTGTTTAAACAATATCATTTTATGTACTTCTTAACTAAAAAATATGCTCAGTTTAAAGAAAAAAAAATTTACTTAACGAAAAAAACGATGCAGAAGTAAGAGAGATATTAGAATTAGGGAGAGTTCACCCAAGGGAATGCTTTAAGTATGAACAACTGAAGGGAATCATAAAAAATGCCCAAATTTTTCAAGTTCAAGAGAATTACGACCTAGGGAGAGTTGACTGCAATGCAATTTTACAATAACTTCCGAACAAAATTCCCACGCGCGCATGATGCACAAGTCGAGACGATACTCTGGCCGGTGGACGAGGGAGAGGCGGACGAAGTCGCGGGCAACTGCTAGTGTAATATATTCTAGATGTTGCAAGTAAAAATAAGTGGCCCCAAAAATGTGTAAATGGCCCGAAAATGGCCCCAAGATTTTTTTTTCTGAGAACAACGCTGGCACCTCCTCAAGGGATTTTTAATTTTTTATACGCTTTTTATGCAGAGACACAGTGAGTGTATTAGGAAGAAAGAAGGGGTTGGAAAGGAGGTGCCGGTGTACATTGGTCTTGAATTCTCGAACATTGTAATTATTGGGAAACACAGAGTGTGGAAGAATCCACATTCGCGTAGTACGACTAAAAAATGATTCTCTATACTTGAGAGCACGTCCGAAGTTGTGGTCGAGGGTAAACTGATGGGCATTCGTAGAAGCACAAGTATTACGGGCAAATTGTTTGAGGGAAGGAATGCAACTGACTATTTTACTAGAGGGTCGGAGACAAAACGGAGCCTTGGGGCACACCAGCATTTATTTTGTGGGTCTCAGACTTGAACCCGTCCAATACAACTTGTATAGAACGGTTCGAAAGAAAGTCCAACGAAGGAGGGACTCATCAATTACGAAAGCACGCATTTCGATGAGAGAGCCTGCTGCCAAACTCTATCAAATGCAGTGGCGGATTAAAGGTTGAGGACGCCATAGGCAAGCATTTCACTGGCGCCTCTATATGGAAATATTTCGTACTATAGTTTGACCGAAATCGCTGCACCGCGCCTAAAGAAAAGGCGTAGAAATAGGGGCCAAGGAAAAAGAGACTTAGTTAACATGAGATTTATTAGTATTGTCCGAAAGATCTTACGAATTTGGTTAATTAATGATCTACCGCAAAGTAAATTTTGTAAACCAAGTTAACTTGAGTTGGTTCTTATGCAAACCGAGTGGCAACTCGGTTCTCAAATCGGATTGCCACGAAAGTCAATCTAGAAAAAACCTAAAAAGCAGAAAAATTAGGTTTTAAATCCGTCGAAATCTTTGCCATCCCCTGCTGATGAACTTCGGCCATTAGGTTATTTTCCCCTACAATAAGTAAAATCAATAATTATTCAAAAACGCATACAAAATTAGAAGAAAGCTAACTCGATATCCGAATTGGCAAACCGAGTTGACTCTGTACTGTAAGAGAAATAGCTCAGGACCGATTTTTATTTTAACAAAAGATGCAAGTGCAATTCGAGTTCACAAGTTTGTTACTTTAACAACCACGTATGAACTCGCATTATTTGCCACTTGTAAGAATTACTGCGCCCGTGCGCCCCTCTGTTGCCGCGCCCCTAGACACGTGCCTAGTTTGCCTTTAGGATAATATGCCACTGATCAAATGCCTTTGATAATTAAGTACAACAATCTTACTTTTTCCAAAACGATGTAAGGATTTGTTCCACTATTCGGTGAGATAAGCCATCAGATCACCAGTGGACCTGTTGCTGCGAAAGCCGTACTGCCGGTCATTAAGAAGCTTTCGTTCTTCAAGATATTTCTTAAGCTGATAAGCGTTTCCATGACCTTAGAAAAAAGGGACGTTAGTGCAATCGGACGATTATTGGAGGGAGAGGAGGATACGCCTTTTTCGGGTATAGGCTGGACAAATGCTGTTTTTCAAGAAGAATAGGATAGATGAAAAAGCTTACGCAAGGGTTTTGCCAGCGTTGAAGAACACCTCTTCAGGACAATAGCGGGGATACCACCCGGGCCAGCGGATTTGTGTATCTATGTTTAGATCTCTTAGGACCCTCGCTACAGCACGAGTGCGAAAGAAGATTTGTCCCATAGAATCATTGACGCTCTCAAGAACTGGCGGAGTCATGACACTCTCTCGCTTCTCGCAGCCAAGAGTTGGCGGCGAACTGCCTAGCAAAAAGGTTAGCTTTCGCGAGAGATGTTACGACTGGAGTATCATCATCAAAGAGCGTTAGGACCGAGGAAGAAAAAGAATTCTTCATGTTTTTTCACAAAAGACCATACATTTTTACTGTAATGCTTTTTGATCGAGGCTAGGGTATAGCTCGTCGGGTCCAGGGTTTTCTTGAGAAAAGCACAAAACTCAAGGCAAGGAGATCCAACTCGACTCAAGTTCCAAATAACAAAATAGTGTTGTTTTCTTTAATTCCGATAAAAGACCTTTATTCTCTCATTACTTAAGCTAATACATACATTAATAGAAAGTCCACCTAAGTGAAATAATCATAAAGGTTAAGTCCACGACTTGCGGAAACAACAAAAATAAGTCCACGCTAGGTGGAAATAAACCAGCAAAATAAGTCCACACTAAGTGGAAATAAACCAACAAAATAAGTCCACGCTAAGCGGAAATACCAAAATCAAGTCCACTGAGTTCAGTGGAAGAATCAAAACAATAAGTCCACTTAAGTGGAAATAACCCGGAGCAAGTCCACTGAGTTCAGTGGAAGTATCAAAATAAATAAGTCCACGTAGTGGAAATAACGGTCATAAGTCCACGACTGTGTAAAGAATCAAAAGAGGATAACTACCAACTTCATTTATTAAATAAATGAGCTTTATTTGGTTAGTTTTTCCCGATTTTATACGAATTATTTCTGTTACTATATAAATTTTATTACTGAAACAGACTGTGAATTGTAGAAATAAAGTTTAATTTTATATGTAAATTATCCGTATTGTCTATTTGTATGCCATTTGGAGATGTCAGGGATTTAGGTACACTCTGGTTCGGTCGCTTAGTGACACTTAAGTTTTACACTCCGGGTCGGTAGGATGGGTACATTTCCTTTTTTTTCTTAGTAATGAAGTTTCTTCGTTACATTACTGCCTTTGGGACATTGCAGCATTTTTCGCCTTAGTTTTTGGTCATGTAAATTTTGTTCCGGAATCTTCGTCACTATCGTGGAAGCATAATGACCAGTTAAAGATCCTGAAAAGAATTATTGAGACCATCCCAGTCGACTTTCTCGTACTGACAGTACGGTTCTCTAAGGAACTCTTTCTTTAACTAAGTTCTTTTGACGGAAGTAATTTGCGGATATGACACAATAATGGTCAGATTAAGAAAACAATTATTTGGATGGAGTTAAATTCGTTCGAAGTATCGAAGTTGAAATCCTGTCCAAATTTGGGCTTATATAAAGGAATAAGAATGATGTGCTTACTTACGGAAAATTTGAACCACTTTAAATAAAAGAAGAATTTAAAAAAGAGCTATACATACTGTGGTTGAAATTGGTAAGCAACATCACTTCTAATATAACTGGCGAGGCCATGGTGGGGAAGGAATAGTGGCACTTAGTTGTACCCTTGAATATAAAATTCAGTAGGACCAGTAGCCTCACCTACTTGGATTTCACTTAGTGCCAAAACAGCTGGCCTGTTTAAAACGTGTGGAGGTTCGTCGACAGAAAATTCGTTCTCAACCCACCCATATTATCTATTATAATCGACCCTGAAATTCTCAGCCATTGCATCAGTACTCAAAAAATTTCAAAACCAAAATTTAAATTTCATATATCAAAGTTAATTAATTAAAATCTATTCTTGAGAATTCATAATGTTTTCTTAAGTGAGGATATGGCAAAAAGTCGCAAGTCGCTTTAAGAAACCTGACTACCGATTTTCATCCGAATTGGTTCAGCCGTTGATATATAGATAAGTTGACCGGATTCGTCTTTTTGTTCGTCAAAAAAGTACCCACATCTTGCAAAATTTAAACAGTCAATGGAATTTTCATAATTCCAGTTTTAAACAAAGTAAAATTCACAACTGATGCAGCACTTGACATTTAGCAGAACGAAAAGTTGAAAAAAGACTATGCGATCAATAAATAAATTGATTAAATAAAACCAGCTGTCATAATTCATTTTTTCGCTCAAATGTCTTACATCATCCGTCAGCATCATCATCATTATCGTTCTACAATCTCTATATGCACTCTCGAACACGAACATAACATTCTATTTATTTTCATTTAACAATTTTTAGAAATCATTATTGCATCGCTCACAGTAGACAGTACTGCATCAACAAAAAGCAGGCAACCGCAAAGCTTTACGCCCCACAGGTGCAGTGTTTGGTATTTTTCATAAACTTAGCTATTTTTGTGCAAAATCATTAAATAAAATACTCGTTTGAAAATATGCGAGATGCTGTTTTTCTTTCGTACACTCCACATCTCTTGAATAGTCACGAGTGGATCTTTGAATTTTCATATTAGGAAATATTTGAAAAATTATATAAAATTTGAATCAAGGAAAAAAGCTAGAGAAATATATAACCCAACATCAGTCCCTATAAAAACCTTGAAACATTAATTAATTAATCTTCTATATATATAAAAGAAAGTCGTGTTTGTTACAACACTTATAACTCGAGATCTGCTGATGCTGAACCAATTTTCATGGTTTTTGATTCGTTGGATTTGTCTCCGCCCCGAATAGCAGAATACATCTTAAAAACAATGAATACATATCCACGGTAGCGGTCATGAACGACAAACAAAATTTATAGTTTTCAAATCACAACAGCAAAATATATCAAAACGACCTTTGAACATTTCGTCAAATATTTTTATATTCATCTAAAAAAAAAAAAAAAAAATGTCAGTGAAGAAAATATACTACCTATGTAGGTATAATTGTCAAATATTGTTTTCCCATAAAAAACGTACACTTGCCGTCGATATTTCTTCCTGTTTTGTTTGTTGCTTTTGGGATATGGCGTGGGAAGCGGGTAGTGAAGTAGCGGAAAAGTAGGTAGCGGGTAGCGCATAGCGTGGTGACGGGTAGTAGGAGTGAGTAGCGGGTAGCGTGGTAAAGGGGTAGCGGTTAGTGTGTTGATGTAGAAGGTAGCGGGAAGCGGGTAGTGGGGAAGCGAGTAGCGGGTAACGGGGTACAGTTTTAGCAGGTAGTATAGGTAGCTCTGGAGGGTAGGAGGGTAGACGACTGCTGTGTTGCACGCGTCATTGATGCATATGTCCCACTGTTGGTCATTTTCTAATAAGTTCAGGGCTTGACACGCACCGCGGAAAGTGGATTGTGTGACGGCGGCGTCAACTATTTTTAATTGCTGAAAAGATCTAGGACCAGGCACTGCGAAGCGTGGCAGGGTACAGCTAGTAAAGATATAAAGGGTCCGTTCAGACAATTAATACCTTAATTTTTCTCGATGTCTTTTTTCAAGTACGCTGTAGTGTAAATTTATTGAAAGCGAATGCCAAACCTTATCTTTACGATTTAATTCCATTTGTAAAGAATTATTTATGATGCTTTGAAGAAAACTACACTAACGATTTTTCATCATTTAATAAAATCCCAGAATAATATGAAGAGTAATTTACAGTTTGATGATGAATGAAGTACCTAAGTAAGCGTTTTACATTAAAATTTCACATTAAAAATTTCGTCTAACCGATAAACTCAATATAAAATCAACCTGTGACACACCGTACTTCTCTACGAATAAACTCTGACTCTCTGCACATTTTCTTGCTGTCAAAAACCTTCAAACTTCTTTTTCTGAATTCTATAAAAATATTTGACAGATATTATTCTTCGTAAAAAAACGCTCTTTGTCATTGTAACTAATTGACATCAATAATTTGTACCTATGCCACTTCCACAACGTAACATGACGTAAACAAAAAGAAACTTCAAGCAAACAAGAATCACAAAAACGAAACAAAAAAAAAACACAAATTAACATTGTTTTCGGATCGCATTTGTATACACAAAAAAAAAAAACCATTTGACCCCGAAACCTATTTCCCCACATAGGTGCTCTTATTTAACAATATTCCCACTCGTTTAACACTCGTGTGCCGTATCTCATCAACGAGAAATTCATCATCTTCAAACAAAATACAGCTACACTTTGAGTACACTGGAATAATTTATCTTTGTTTTCTATAGAAGGTACCTACGATCGAACTCTTTTGTTATGCATTTTTTTTTTTTTTTGGAATTGAGAATTTTCACAAATAAAATATATTTAATTGCGTTTTTTTTTCTCAATATGTTCCACTTAGCAATAATTGTTGATAGTTCCACATTGATAAGAACTGTTAACAAATGAAAAGCGCATAGAAAAATTTAATTAAAGCTACCTATTTATATTTGTTTATTTTCGTTTGTTAGGGTTTCAGTAGTTGAAGAACAGATGCGTAGGGGAGACTGGGACAATTCATCAATACTTCAATTCGATTTTGATAAAGTTAAGGCATTAGAAAGTTAAGAAAACGTCCACAGGCCTTCCAAAGTCTCAAAGTTTCTAAAAATAAAATCAAACAAAAATATATCAAGTGTAAGAGGTTACCCCAGACTCCCCTAAAATCTCATGATGCGATTTTATTGCGGTAATGAAGCAACGTGAAAACGTGATGCAAGGCAAACGTATGGAATAAGGTTTTTAATTTTAATTTTGTTATTTTGAATTGAAGTGGGTTGTTAGATTGCTATTGAAGTTCCGTCTGTGTTCGTCACGGTTTGGTAACAAACACAACAGCTCACTTCAAGGTTTCACGGAAGTCAAGTCATGATTAATTGAAGCTTTATTAAGTGGGCAGTTGAAACAGTGAGCATCAATGAAAATTTAACACATGATGAGATGGTCTTTTTTTTTTTTTTTATAAAAAACAAAGCGTTCGAACATCTCATTGACAGTAGGTAGTAGGAGTCAGGGGTATATACATATTTAGAGATGGTTGTAAGTTGTAAGCGCAAACATTTTTTTCAAGGTTTTTATTTTTGTTATTTTTCAACTTTAAAATTAATTTCAACTGTAATTTTTGTACAACCATCAAAGCTTTGTTTTACAGCGCAGGGTCATAAGTCCACGGGCCAAGAGTCCATAATGGACTTTAAACCCACCATAGTGGGAGATAAATCCACAAAAATGCATGTGAATTTCTGTAAGAAATTATTGTAAAGTTCGCGCGAATTTTTTTATTTTCACACCCCAAATTGATTATCTTATGGGCTTATTTTTTTCGCTCGATTCACTCGAAATCAAACAAAATCGATCTTGAATGTTCCGAATCGGTATCATCCTCAATTGAAAGTGAAAAACGATGCTCAAAATGAACCATTGAAATGCAGCACCTATAGCTATTTCATAACCCCGGTAGGTATGCATCACAAGTGTAGAGGTTGCTCTTCTTAATTAACCAAAGGCAGGCCCGTAGCCAGGATTTCGGTTCGGGGGGGGGGGGGGGGGGGGGCTTGTTCAATTTCGAAGAAGTAATTCTTTATACAAAAATTTAAAAAAAAACTACATAATGTAAATGTTTTATTTTTGTTTGTATTTTTGTTTTATTTAATTAAATAAATAGTTTGGATTTTTACAGCAATAAACGCCTTGTCTTATTTTTAGACATAATGTCGATCACTTCATCTGGATCCACATCAATACCTGAGTGAACAGACAGCATTGCAAGTGCGCTTAGTCTTGGATGGCCCATAACGCTTCGGGATACTGTTTTGATCCTTTTCATCGTTGAAAAGGTTCTTTCAACGATAGCTGTTGTAACTGGTAGTGTGGCCAAAATTGTAAGCAAGTAGCTTATGCTCCTGAAGTAGGTCTTGTCACATATATCTAGCAGTTTCAGAACATCGGAAGAGGGATCCTTACTTACTTCACTTACTTACTTAAGGTGGCGCTACAGTCCGGGGTGGACTTGGGCCTCAACCAACAAACCTCTCCAGCCAGCTCGGTCCCTAGCTCGCTGTCTCCAGTTTCGCGTTGAGGTCGTGTTCAACTTGCGCGTGCCACCTGAGCCTTGGTCTTCCTCTACTGCGTCTTCCCTCTGGGGTGGATTCGAAGACTTTACGGGCCGGAGTATTGGTGTCCATCCTCTTCACGTGACCGAGCCATCTGAGTCTTTGGACCTTCACTCTTTAAGCTATGTCAGTTTCGCTGTAGAGCCCGTACAGTTCGTCGTTAAATCTTCTCCTCCATTCACCGTTTATGCAGACAGGACCATAGATCTTACGTAGAATCTTTCTCTCAAAACGGCCAAGTGCGTTCTCATCCGTTTTTGACAAGGTCCATGCACCATATAGCGGGGATGATGAGGGTCTTATAGAGCGTCACCTTAGTTTTTCGGGAGAGGGCTTTACTCCTCAATTGCTTTCTTAGCCCGAAGAAACAGCGATTAGCAAGAGTTATTCTTCGTCTGATCTCGGCGCTGATGTCGTTGTCCGTATAGATAGCTGAGCCAAGGTATACAAAGTCGCTAACTACCTCGAAATTATATGCGTCTATCGTGACGTTTTGTCCAAGACGTCGGTGTCGGAATAAAACCTACAAAATTTTCCCGGAGCATACTTTTCGTGGGCTCTGTACAGCAGTCAACATATCGGACACATATTGAAAGTTGCTCAGTGCCAGAAACATCCATTGTTTCATCAGCCAGAATGCTAAAACAACTCGATCTTATAACCCGGTTAGATATTTTTCTGGTGACAATATCAGAGCATATATCCAAGATTTCGTTTTGGATATCTGGGCTTATATAGGTTGCATTTTTTGAACTGGTTACGATGTGGTTACATAAGTAGTGAGGAACTAATAAGAGAATATACAAACTTTTGTTCAAATATTTTTTTAAAAATCATTTCGGGAGGGGCTTGAGCCCCTCTAGCCCCCCCTCTGGCTACGTGCCTGACCAAAGGCTAAGTTCTTTTATGAATTACAGGTCTATCCTGTTCTCTTTTTACTTTTGAATTTATTGAAACTTAAAATATCAGTTAATTTTTGTGATAAAGTAACGCCCGATTTCTTGATAAAGTTCTAGCCCTTAAAACTCGGTTTATTGAAATTTTAGAACTCATTTGAGTTCTAAGTCAATTCTTCACCAAGTTCTAAAGCGTTAGAACTCCGATTTAGAACTGTGTTATAGTTAGAACTTCGATAAATTTGGACCCTCAAATTCGGGGGTCTAGTGCCTTAGAACTTGATTTTAATAGAATTTCGTTTTTTCAACGAGCGAAATGAATTTGCTGATTTCATATCGGACCGTTCGTTGGGAAAAAATTGATATTTACTTTGTAGCATTTGTTGGTAATGAATAATTATTCTTGGTGTTGTCAGACGACCGCGGCACCGTTGTTTCGGTGGACAAAGCTGTAGACACATGAGCTGTCGGTGGAAAATTGACGATTGAGACGGGGTCATTTAAATTGTTGTAATTTTTTGTTCAACTAGAGAGCATGAGAATCGTCTGAAGGAGGTTTTGTAGACGTTAGAATCATTGCATCAGAATCAATTGATGCTAATCTTGTTAGCAAATGGTACCTGAAGTATACAAATCCAAAGCTTTAGTGTAAGCCACAATTCTCTGAGTGCATGTGAAGGACAATTTAACGCCGATTCTGAAGGGCGAAGCACATTCTTTCTTGACAGTTTATGGGCACGCTAAGGATTTGAACCCCACGTTCTGCGTAACAGCAAACACACAAAACTAAAGCTAGGCATACACGATGAACATGTTGGTGTGATTTGTTGGGGTTGGGCTGAAAATTATTCGTGTATGGGCATGTTGGCCAACAAATCCACGGTTTATGAAATATTTTGTAAACCGTGAACTTACGGCTAACATGTTGGCTGTGTATGGGCAAGTTTACAACAAATTTTGAAGTTTATCAACATGTTCGTCGTGTATGGCGTTGTGTGACAACAATTCGTCATTTGTGTTAGGGATGTCGAAATTCAAAAAAATATCGATATATATCGTATCGATATTTAAAAAAAATATCAATATCGGTTTTGATATTTATTTTAAAAAATATCGATATATCGATATATCGGTACAATATGACAAAAAAAATATTTTTGCCTATTCTACTTCAAATTCAATCATCAACATTACTAGACTTATCAAGAGACATAATTTTAAATAAAATAAGAAGAACAACGAAATAGCATGTGAGTAATTTTGAAATAAAATTGAGCACTTAATATTCCGGAATTTTTTGTTTGTATATTTGTATTAATAAATTTCTTACATCTCTTACATGCTTGACATTTGTTTGTTCAGGCATTTTGCACACAATGCTCGATCACTTTTTTCCGAGCGCGTCGGTTCGACTCCGAACACTCAGAATCAGTGCTCTGAACGATAAAAGAAACACAATTTTGAGTTTGGCAGTTTGTTGAGAATGTATTGTGTGCGAATGGTGAGACAAAGCACCATAGCTGAGAATGTGTTGTGTTTTCAAATTATTCATGTTATTGAGTGCAGTGTGTACTGTGTATGTGTAGCATTCCTTTTGAAATTTTTTTTTTTATCATAAAAAATATCGAATTTTTATACCTTTTCGATACTCGGATTTTTATATCGATATATCGATATATCGAAAATTTAAATATCGTTCAAAAATATCAACAAATCCAGAAAAAAATATCGATATATCGATATATCGATATTTTTTCGACATCCCTAATTTGTGTAGTTATTTTCATAGAGTTAACATGTCGCAAAACAAAGCAAAACGCACTTGTATCGCACATCTTGCCTTCACGACAGTCACACAAATAATGAAGTTTATAAACATGTTGGGCCGTGTATGGCGAACCGCTGCCCAACAAATCACACCAACATGTTCACCGTGTATGCCTAGCTTAACACGCCACCACGCACGGGCATCACAAAATAAACCTTTTAAGCAGTGGCGGATTAAAGGTTGAGGGCGCCATAGGCAAGCATCGCACTGGCGCCCCTATATGGAAATATCTCGTACTATAGTTTGACCGAAATCGCTGCATCGCGCCTAAAGAAAAGGCGTTGAAATAGGGGCCAAGGAAAAAGAGACTTAGTTAACATGAGATCTACTTGTATTGTCCGAAAAATCTTACGAATTTGGTTAATTAATGATCTGCCCCAACGTAAATTTTGTAAACCAAGTTAACTCGAGTTGGTTCTTATGCAAACCGAGTGGCAACTCGGTTCTCAAATCGGATTGCCCTCAAAATCAATCTAGAAAGAACTTAAAAAGCAGAAAAATTAGGTTTTACATCCGTCGAAATCTTTGCTATCCACTGATGAACTTCGACCATTTGGTTATTTGCACCTACAATAAGTAAAATCAAAACTTATTCAAAAACGCATACAAAAATAGAAGAAAGCTAAGAGCTATTTTCTTCACTATTTCTCAACTTGTAGGAAACTCTCAAGTTGGCCAACTCTAGAGTTGAGAGAAACTTGAGAGTTGAGGGACAAGTTGAAAATCGTTTTTCTTCACTACTTTAAATCTCAACTCGAAAGTTTAAATTCAAAAGTTGGATTCTCTAATTTTTTTCAAAATTTCCCTGGGATATTTTTGACAATAACGTTTGTTTCAACTTTCGATTTGAGTTTATGTCAAAAAAAAAAAATTGCATATCGGGAGTAATTGTCATTAATTTATAATTTGTTTGTA
Source organism: Sphaerophoria taeniata (assembly GCA_943590905.1). Lineage (NCBI taxonomy): Eukaryota > Metazoa > Arthropoda > Insecta > Diptera > Syrphidae > Sphaerophoria > Sphaerophoria taeniata. The sequence continues at coordinate 14,992,417 of OX016540.1, read as the reverse complement.
CGTGTACCTATACCTATGGAAGATGCAACATTTTTTATTGGGAAAGAAGCACATGCAAAGACGCGCTAAAATTCTATGCCTATGTCGCGGCCAGAACAAGAATATAATTGAAATGTGATTCTTTTTGATTGGTAGTTTGGTGGCGGAAACTTTGTTGTGTGCAGTAGAAGTGCTAGGTAAATACTAGTTATCCCGAAAAATTCTAAGCTGCAAATAATTTCTATTCAGTATGAAATTTTGACAGGGGATAATCATCAATATTTTTTGAAAATTTGAATTTGAGAGAAAACTCTCAAGTTTGCCTCTCAACTTCGATTTTTTCGGAAGTTGAGAAAATAGGAAGTTGAGTAACTTGAGAGTTGAGAATCAAAAGTTGAAATGTTCAACTTTGAGTAGAGAAATGAAAATCAGGAGTTGAGAAAAAATATCCTCAAGTTGACTTCAACTTCGAGTGAAGAAAACGGCTCTAAGTCGATTTTCGAGTTGGCAAACCGAGTTTACTCTGTACCTACTGTAAGAGTAATTGCTCAGGACCGATTTTTATTTTAACAGAAGATGCAAGTGCAATTCGAGTTCACAAGTTTGTTACTTTAACAACTACGTATGAACTCACATTATTTGCCACTTGTAAGAATTACTGCGCCCGAACGCCCCTTTGTTGTCGCGCCCCTAGGCACGTGCCTAGTTTGCCTTTAGGATAATATGCCACTGCGTTTTAAGGTACACCGTTCACACATAAACAAAAAAGTGAACTTGTAAATTTTCATCCAAACTAATTTCTATTTTCTTTTAATATTGTTGTATTATCTTCTACGATTTAAAATATTCAATATAACACTTTTATTACATGTAAGAACTTGGCGTTCTTTTAGATCTCATAACTTTTGGTGGCTGACTTTTTACACAGTGTTGTTCGCACATAAGAGAACTTGGCCCTTTTTTTACATTTTATGTTTTTGTTCTGATTTCACATCTTTTTGCAAAGTTTTTTATGGAAGCATGAACCTTGAAATAACTTGATAAGCTAGCAATTTGCAAACTTTAACACTCTAATTGCTCTGCCAATTTATAAATAAATAATAGGTAGGTTAGGTTAGAGTGGCTGTGTAGATGTCACATGAAGACCCCAAGGGTCCATTGCGGAACCACTAAAGAAAGTTACTCATGGAGTTTTATGAAGTTAAACAAACCAGAATTCTAAATTCAACATCCTATGACGATTTTAAGAAAGTGGGCAGCAGCCACGCCCCTTCAATGAAACTGCATTTTTATACTTATATTTTCTCCTATACTCAACCGAAACCCTATCAGAATTTCTAATTGAAACGTTTTTGACCATTTTAAGAAAGTGGGCGGATACTACGCCCCTAAACGGAAATAAATTTTGTTCTCATTTTTTTCATGTTATTCAACCAAAACCTTAAAAGAATTCCAAATTTCAAGATCCTACGACCAGTTTTAGAAAGTGGGCGGATACCACACCCCCTGAATGAGCGAATTGAAATTTTCGATTTTTTCCTTTGTATACACCGGAAAACCTACCATTGTACCAAATTTCAAGATTCTGCTATTGTTAGAAGTGCTTCATAATTTTGATGATCAGTCAGTGAGTCAGTGAGTGAGTGAGTCAGTCAGTCAATTACGGTTTTTGAAATTTTTACTGTTCAATATCTCAGGAAGTAGTGGTTCTACAAAATTATGTTTTTCACAGGGCCTTTGTGCCTATGAAGTAATTCAAATTTGAAGCTTCTAACTCTATGGGTTCAAAAGTTATGGGGGGTTAAAAACGTGCTCGAGTTCGATCCTGTAAAAAGGGAGTAGTGCTAGAACTTGGCTGGGCACTGCCGTGCGCTTTGAAAATTTCTGTTGGTTTTTCTTTAAACTTTGTTTAATTTATGGACTACTGACCCATTTTTTGTGGATTTCTTACCCACTATAGTGGGTTAAAAGTCGATAGTTGATTTGTGGATTTTTAACCCACCAAAGTGGGTGCGCACTTTCGGCGCAGAAAGTCTTCGAATCCAATTCCGATGTTTTGCGTCAGGGCGCGTGCGAATTGCATTAAAATATTTTACTACGATAAAGGAGTTTGATTCACCAAGATTAGGTTTGTTCGATGTGCGCTCTGGGTTGCTCTGTGGCGCTCTGATTTTGCACTGACCCGTTCGATGTCGCTCTTTTTTCGCTCCACCGTGTTCGATGTGTATTCAGTGCTCGCACCGGGAGCGCTCTGAATCGCACCAAGTTCTATTCGGGCTTCGGGGTGAGAATTTCGAAACTGTTCGAATCAGCTGTTTCTATACAACAGAGAGAAAAAAAAGCACAGAGCGCTACTAATGCGTTCCATGTGAAACCAAACCCAGAGAAATTTTTCAGTTTTTTGACAACTCCGTTCAGGGTAGTGACAATCACCGGAGCTCCCCGGGGCTGGTTACATCGAACGAACCTTTTAACTTAACACTTGTGAACGAAAATCATGACTGAAAAGTCATTTTAAGCTATTATCATATTAAAATTGTTCATTAGCGGACTATAAATTTTGCACTAGTAAATTTTGATTTTAAGGACTATAGGTACCTATACCTACATATGTTTTAAGCTCAGTTATAACCTAAATCAAGAAACATCTTAAGCAATTTTCCTCTTAGCAATAATAGTTTTACCCTCATTTTGGTGAATCTAGAAACTCTCAAACGAAATTCCTGTATCCCCAATTCAAAGGGAACTGACCCAAATCCAGAGGTCCTTAGTCCTAAGCTCTCATTTTTATTTTACAGCAATTATTCAAAGAGCAACGATTGCCGGATAACGAACTAGGTTTTTTATTTACAGGTTTTTCTCCCTGCAAGTAGCAATTACAAAAATTGAACCCTCATTCACGTTACAATTTCCCCAGCTTTGATTAAACCAAAACTAGGTTCAAGAGTGTAGTGTTACAATTAAACAAAAGTACATCCCATGCTATTTTTAATGTATGCGTGAATGTAATTAAGTTAAACATAAAATACAAGCTCGCTCAATTATGACTTTCTCGAAACAGAAAAAAAGTAGCCGGCTTGACTGTCAAATACTGGAAAGTTCTTTGAGTACCCATATTTGTGCCTACCTGCAAATAGTGTGGTGTTGTCGAAATGACCCAATTTCGACATACACGTATGCAATATACACTATGGAGGTTCATTTTGCATGCTAAGGAAAAAAAAGAAACCAACCCAATTCAGGTCACATATTTTAATTGAATCCTGTGCCGCATGTAAACAGGACACATACAGGAAATTCATTTAGAAGGCAAGTTCCTTGTTCTAAAATAGAATTTTCAATTAATTTTGAGTCGCAAGCAACACATCAGTCGCGTGTCGTAATGTCGCACATAAAAGCAGAGCTTAAGGTTTTAAAAAATTTTATCTCTCATTGAGTTTTGTAATTAAAATCAAAGCAGGAAATTGAAAATGAACTCTTGATGTTCATAAAAAAAGGGGGCGTCTCTACATATCGTTGTTACTTTTGTTGTAGTCGTCAACAATTCACATTGTCGTCGTTTTGGCTCCTCTATAGTGTGACAACGAAATAGAGCATTCTAGGGCTATGGATCAGATGGCACGTACTCCCCAATATACTCGTAGGAGCATTGAGCATGCAAATGAATGCATTCCACACGTATAGGCTACGGCCTTTGTTGCTTCGCTGCAATAGCAATTTTCGAGAGAAAAAAAAACTGTTTACGATAAAAAAAAAACTGTGTACAAATTAAATGAGACGTGGAATGGTCACGAAACTAAATTCTTAAATAGCTCTCACTATCAGATGAAAAATATGAGGCGGAGTGCTGTGATTGTGCTTTTTTTATCGCACAAAATCACATAGAAACTAGACCATAAAAATGTTGACAATTGGAAATTTTACTTTGGAATAATTGTTGTTGTTCTTGAAAGCTGATAAGGAAATGGGCCGCTCGAGTAGACTTTACTGTACAAACATTATAAAATTGCTGACTTTATAATTGCTACTTTTTTTTCGTGGAACTGAAACAAGATGCCGACATTTTTGTTTAAATTTGATTTAATTTAAAGGGAAGCGCATATCTTTGATAAGCAAGTTGAGTGAGTTTGAAAATTGAGAAAGAATGTAGGCAGAAGTGGTAAGAATTCAAGGTTAAGAAAAAAAGGAAATAAGAAAATGGCGCCCAACATTGATGTTTTTTTACTCCAAGAAAGTTGTTGGTGGCAGTAAATAATGTCGTAGAAGGGGGTTTCTACTGTTCAAATGAATATAAACTGCTAAACATCTTTAAAGGCTTCTTTAAGTTATTCTAGCTGCTAAAGACGCAGTCACTTGGTCCTTGTACCGTAGGTTCGGTCTTCCGTGTCGTCTCGAACCTAAGGGCTCGAATGAGAAGATTTTCTTGATTGGAGCTTTGTCGTCCATTCGCTCGATGTGGCCGAGCCAATGAAGTCATCTTTTCTTGGCCTTCTGGATTACATCCACATCTTGGTACAGCTCGTACAGTTCTCGGTTGAACCTTCTTCTCCATTCGCCATCGTCGCATACGGGATCGAAAATCCGTCGAAGAATTTTTCTCTCGAAAGTGCCCAGTATCAATTCTCTTTTTTAAATTATTGTCCAACACCTGGCGCCGTAGAGTAGGACCGGTAAAATCAAAGTTTTGTATAGCAGACACTTTGTCTATCGAGTGAGGAGTTTTGAACCCAGTTGTTTGGCCAAACCGAAGCAGCAGCGGTTCGCTTTGTGGGATTGATGTTTGTTCCAAGGTAGGTACCTCGAAATTGCTGCTACCAACAGCGACGTTTTGTCCTAAGCGGTGGACAGCATGTACTTCGTTTTGTCCTTATTCACTTCAAGACCAACGAGTTTCACATGTTCTTCAATCGCTGTGAAGGCCTCAAGCTCTCTTGGATCGACTGATGATGTCTATGTCGCCCGCATAGCCTAGGAGCTGGGTGGATTTGTTGAAGATAGTGTTTTCCGTGCTCAAACCTGCCTTGCGCACTATCTGCTCCAGGACTATGTTGAAGAAATCACATGACAACGAAACACCTCGAATGAGCTGTTACCCATTTGCACACTGCACTGCGTATTGTTCAGTGTCATGCTGCACAGCTGTATTAGTTCGTTCGAGATCCCGAAGCCATCATAAGCTCTTGGCGGTGGATGCTATCATAAGCAGCTTTGAAGTCGATGAAAAAATGTAGGGTTTCGACTTGAAATTCGTTTTATCTTTCCAGGATCTGCCTCAGTGTGAATATTTGGTCTATCGTTGTTCTGCCTGGCCTAAAGCCACACTGGTACGTGCCGATTATTGTGTTGCAGAAAGGTTTAAGACGCTCACACAGTACGTTGGATAGGATTTTGTATGCAACATTAAGCAGGGATATGTCACAGTAGTTTTTGCATGACATCGGATCGCCTCTTTTGTAGATTGGACATATGGAGCTTAGCGACCAGTCAGTGGGCACGTATTCTTCCTCCCACACTTCTGTGATGACCTGATGCATGCGGTTCATCAAAACACCTCCTCCATATTTAAAGAGTTCCGCAGGTATGCCATCCGAACCGGTGGACTTGTTATTTTTAGCTTTTGAATGGCTCTTTCTATACCTCTTCTGTACTGGGGGCTGGGACTGGGGTTCATTGACTGGTCTTGCTTCTCTCTCGTCACTAGCTCGCTCGACATTTTGAGCATTCAGCAGCTGTTGGAAGTTCTGCTTGAAAACATCTACAATTCCCTGTGCTTCGCTGACTAGGTTTCCTTTACTGTTTCGAAGAGCCTGTGTCCCGGTTCTGAAACCAGAAGCTATAATTGCTTCGACCTTTTAAAGTTGTTTTTGGCCGAGACTCTTCTAGATCTTTGAGCTGAGAAACTGCCGATGCTCTTTTCTTCCTACGCAGGGTCTTTTTCTCATTTCTTCTTTTCGTGCGGTACTCTTCTCTTGCTGCTCTTGTTTTCCGTTGCAGCATCTGCAAACTTGTATTTTCCGTCTCTCTTTTCAATAACGCGCATTCATCATCATACCACGGGTTCTTTTTCGGGGGTGGTCTTGGCTTTATTTTTTTATTACTTCGCGATATTGGTTCCACAAGGTGTTGGTATTGGGAAGACGGCGCGGAGAGTCGCTCACTCAGGTGCTCACTATAATCTCTGGCGTTATCGCGAATGCTAAGGCAACCGATGTTGAACTTCTTTCTTTGGACCGAACGTGTTTTTTTGTCATTTGATAGTCGAGCTCTAAACTTAGCCACTACCTACCAGAAAGTGGTCAGAGTTGACATCTGCTCCTCGGAAAGTACGCACGTTCAAGATGTTGGATGCGTGCCTTACGAGATCCAGCAAAGTCGATTAATCGGAAGCCGTTATCTGTTGGAACTTCGTGGATGCTGTGCTTTCCAACTAATCCGCCAAAAATGTCTTCCTTCCCGATTTTTGAATTGAAATCTCCGAGTACGATTTTGACGCCGTACTCTGGACAGGCTCCGTAAGCTCTATTCAGGAGCTCGTCAAAAGTTCCCTTGCTAGACTCATCAGCATCATTGGTAGGGACGTGTGTGCATTCTTTGATGACAGCTGTAATAAATGTCACAATTTTTCCTTTTTATTGTCCCTGATTCTATTCATCGTATTTCCTGGATCGCAGTAATGTTTGCCTTATACTGCGTGAGGACAGATTCAAGTTCTTGAGTTGTACCTGGAGTGTAGAGTGTTCTTACATTCCAGGTACAAACTCTCAATGCGTAGTCCAGTGTCGTTCCGGATCGGGTTACCATGAGAGGGAGGTCATTTTCCGAGGCTCTGCCTATCTCTCTCTTAAATTCATGTTTTTTACTGCGGAGGGGTTGTTAGCCCCTCGAACTAACCTCCAAATCTGTAGGGTCGTTGTTTAAGAGCATCTGTTTCTCCATTTTGCACTCGCGCTTACAAGTTTCGCAAGTAAGGTATATCTAGTGATGTAAACAGTACTCGGTGGTTACCACTTGGAGGTAAGGTAAGGACTTGGTGTGTAGGAAAAGATACAGCATATGCCCCCAGATCCTACAACACCCATCTCCTTAAATATCCTGTACTTAATACAAAAAATGCTTTTAACATTTGAATTTATTGCTCGTAACGGTTTATTTCTTTTCAAGACTGCCTGGCATTTGAGTTTAATGATAACAACATCTAATGACATTCGCATAAAACTAATTCAACAAATCTCCCTCCACACAAGAGATTTGATTTGGAACATGATGATAAAAAGTTAAATTTATGGTTAGAAACAAGAGAAGTTAGATTTAAAAATCTAAAACCGGAACAATTCGGCAACCTTCTCCAAAGATCCATTAAAATTTACAAAAAATCGTCTAATTCGATTTGAGTCATAAATTTCACCCACTAAGAATGGTAGCGGTAGGTAGAAATACCCCAGCTTTGCTTAAGATCCCCATAAAGTCAAATGTCAAATCTTGACTCATAAGATTCTGTACCGCATACCTGCAAAGTTAAAAACATAACCATGTCCAGAGGGAATAACTAGCCAAAAGGTGATTTTCGCTCCTTTCGAAAAAAAAAACAATTTAACAACCTGGATCACCTTCGAGATAATGTTTTTTCTTTTGCAAAATCAAACGGTTCCTTGCATCTGATTTGTTAAATCACAGAACACAGAAGAGCTTGGAAGGTACGAAGATATGATTCGAGCTTGAGTTGTCTTAAAACCGCATACCTTTGTGTTTTATAATGAATACTTGTTCGTAAAGAGCGTGTGAACTATAGAGGCTGTTAATATCTATCGTAATCAACTTGAACATACTCGAGCACATAGTGGATACATAGGTTAGATTTTTTGCTCGCAAAACATTCATAGCTCGACAATTTACGAGTATAATGTCTTTTTTATTGGAATTTTGTATTAATTAAGAGCTGTGAGAAGTCCGATTTTGTGTAAGAGAGCCGGAATGAATTCGACTTCACAGCACAGGTATATGCACAAAGGTATGTATGTCGCCATTCGAAATCAATCGATTTTATTTTGGCTGTGGGAAAACTGAAAGTCGTGATACAGGATAAATTTCTTTTGAGATCTGTCGTTCGACAAGTTAGACAAAGTCGAGGTGATTTGGGATTCAATCAATAACACCAAAACTGATATTTTCTATAAACCAATCGATATAAGGTTGTCGTTTTAATTTTGACATTTCAGCTGTCAAGAATTTATTTCTAAGAACATTAACAGTAACAAAACCAATTTGGTCATTAAGCCTTCAAGCATCAAATTTAAATGAAAAACTCCTTCTTGCAGAATACGGTGCCAAGGAGACTCACAAACATCAATTCTCCTTGTCTGTTTTATATACAAAACCTCATGTTGGGTTGGACGATTAAACTCGTCCCACACACTTGGTCAACGTAACAACATATCACTAATATGCATCACTTGCATGTCATTTTAAAAGCCATGCATACTCATTTTTCGTACCACACGAAAAGGCAAAAAGGTTAAAGGTTCCCACAGCGAGCAATCACGAAGCGCCTACCTACAAAATTCAAAAGCTTTGTCAGGCTAATAACCAATTCCCACAACAATCACGCATTTCTGCAATACATGCACTCAAATCCGCTCTGTCATGCCAACATATTCGGTGTCTACACCCCATCATTCAGTCAGCGGTTAAGCGGGCGCAATATCAGCCATCTAAGCCGAGTTTAATAGCCAACCAGTTAACATTAGCCAATGTGCGCCCACTACCATCTTTGCATACCAATTTCCTTCGAGATCCGTCACCAAAAACCAAAACTTCTCAAAATCATTTGTTCAGATTGCAATTGTGAAAAATTAACTTGAAGCCAGCAACGGAAAAAAAACTCAATAATGGGGATAGGCCTCCTTAACTGCCTTCGCATTCGCGCACTGCATAAAATGTCAACAGGTTTCCATTCACATGGTGCATTCAATGTAGTTGGACTCTCTGGTTTGTCTCGGATTGAAGCAGTTTTTGCAACCTGTGTAGCAGCAACCTGCTTGAAAATGCCTTCGCATGTTCGCCAACCTCGCCACCTGTATCTAGATTCAATTCATACCAGATTACCAGACCTGGGTGATCTAACGCCGCCGTCTTCGCATGAGACGATTTTTGTTTGCATTCATATGCCAGATGCCCTCGGGCTCCACTCCAAAATGTGGCCTAGGTTCGCTATTCCTGCAGAGAGCTATATGCCTAGAGGCTTGTTGGATATGCCATTTGTCCATCCGTCCGTGTGTCTGTCTGTCCCTCGGCAATAGTTGTCGTTCGCAATAGTTTTTTGTCTATTCGAATGGATTCGAAAGTGAAATGCGCGCACTTGCGGAGAGCCATCAAGGAGGCCCGATGTTGTATTTTGAATTGGAATTTTCCATGTTGCACATATGCGCTGTAGCCAAGTACGTATGGAACATAAAATTGGCACACTGCAATGAATAAAGACTGCCATCGCTTGCTATGCTGTTCGGTTATGGCTACGGCTATGTGGAGAGTTCAATTATGCTTCAATCTGTTAAAGCCGCTGATCACCTCGTTCTGCTTTTGATTATGCAACTGCCACTGATCGTTTGTTGTTGTTGTTTTTTTTTCATTTAATTTTTTTATTTGTCGGTATTTCACTCCAAAGTATAATTAGAAACATTTTTTTTATTGCTATTGTGGTCGCTTCATGGTTAAGTAATGACAAAAGGAATTCATTTGTCGTCAATGGACGTCCGATGATGAAAGTATACGTTCGTTTGCACTTATCGGCTGTAGATCTGAGATCTGTAACTAATTAAGTCCAATTCAAAAGGTTCAAATTGGTGTCGTTCGAACGGAGATTGAGATGATTAACACTTTTTGCTTTGTCGGCAGTTCGAAATGTATGTAGGACATTCGAACTTGTGATCTTTGTAATAAGATTCGGACAATAGATCAAATTTTATATTTAGATAAAAATTTACTATTTTTCTTGCTTGACCGTACATCCCTTGGTGAATTTCCAGAACAACATCACCTCAGCTCTCAACCGTCACTGTGTTACGGATGGATGCTTTCTGGATATTGAGAAAGCATTCGTCCAGGGATGAAAAATCGTCTTTCAGCATTGTATCGAAATCAAAATAAAAAGTGTATCGAATTGTACAGGGTGCGCCAGAGAAACTTACTTATTTGAAAAAATTCCCGCGCGGTGAGTTGGGCGGGTAGAGGAGCAAGAGGGGGCGCATCTGGAGGGGGAAGTTCCCAAGTTTGTTTCTCCCTCCAGTCAGTTGCCATCATGCTCTGGTCTAGAGAGCAGCGGGCCTTCGCAGTTGAGAGCTTCTTTTCTAACGGTCGCTCACTTGTTGCTACGGAGCTCGTTACAGGAACATGATCGAGGAATTTTTTCTTCCAAGACTCGAAGAAATGAACGTCAGGAACGTGTGGTTTCAGCAAGATGGAGCCACAGCACACACAGCACGAGACTCAATGAATTTGTTGCGACAACATTTCCCCGACCGCCTCATCTCTCTCAGAGGCGATCTCCAATGGCCGGCACGCTCTCCAGATTTGACTCCATGCGATTTCTTTTTATGGGGTTATTTGAAATCCCTGGTTTATGTCGATCGACCATGGACCATAGCACATCTCAAGAACAAAATTCGCGACGCCATTGCCAACATACCGATTGATATGCTGCGAAGAGTGGATACGAATTTCAAAAATCGACTTCATCAGTGTATGCGCAATGGGGGTCGCCATTTATCCGATGTCATTTTTAAGACTGCATAAAAAAAAAATTGGGATATTGTATTCTCAAATAAAAAAAAAATTTAAACAATAACTGAAGTACTTTTTTTTTATTCACCTTTCAAATAAGTAAGTTTCTCTGGCGCACCCTGTACTTATTGATTTTTTTAAAGAATAAAAAGTAATATTTTTTTCATAGTTAAAACATAAATAACTAGCCGACCCTCTTCTTCCATGTCTCCCGATTGTTGGCCGACGCACGCCATCCAGTTCTGCAACACAAAGCCTTAGGCGTCCTGGTCTACGCTATCCTTCCAGCCCAAATTTGGTCTGGCGCGCTTTATCCTACTAAGAATTGTACTCTAAAGGACTTTCCGGGCCAGTTTCTCTTCGTTCACACGAGCTAGGTGTCCATCGGAGTCTACCAAGCTTAATATTTGTCATCAAATCTGTTTCGTGGTAGATTTGATACACCTCGTGATTATATCGACTCCGGAATCGTCTTTTCTCACAAACGGGGTCAAATATTCTCCATAAGACTTTTCCCTCGAACGCAGCTAAGATTTCAGAGTACATTTTGCTAAGCACTGAGATCTTGGATCCGTAAGTGAGTAGTGGTAAGACTATCGTCTTATACAGTAGGAGTTTCAAAGTAATGGTAAGATTTTCGGATTTAAAGAGCCTACTTGAAAGGCTAAAGTAGATTCTGTTGGCTTAGAGCAGCCGTCCGCATATTTTTTTGTTTCCATATTGTTGTCGGAGGATTGCACTTCTTCGAATTCGTGGTCCTCTATCTTAATAGTTCTTCTTCTACTTTTGCCAACGTTTTTGGCAGTCGGCGCACAGTGTGAAATTTCGCTCATCTAGCGGAATAAAATTAATAGCGCTTACAAATTAAATTTTTTTTTAGTGATTCTTTCGCAAGATTCAACAAATATTTTCAGAGAATGATATTTAACAAGAACTATTTATTAATACAGCCAAATTTTTAATTTGCAGAGATCGGAATGTACATGTTTTTTGCCTAGATTAGACCCATACCAAAGAGTGAATTAAGGTTGTAATTTTTCTTCTTCTTTTAAATTTTATGTATCAGATTCATAACAAATATGTACAAAAATAAGTTAAACTTCAATTTTTTTACATATCGACACACGTTTTTGACTTAAAGACCTCTAAACTCACGTGTTTTTTGCATTTGGCAGACCTTTACTAAAAATTAAATTTTTCTCCCCAAACAGTTTTTTGTTTAGTTTTCATAATGAATATGTATTAAAATATAACTGAATTACAAAGATTTGTATAGTTACCAAATTTTGGAACAAACGGCCCTGTGCAAGTGCATATTTAGTGCACATACAAAGGTCCTTTTTGTACAGATAAAAAATTCTGACCAAAAATCCTGCTGTTTCTTTTTTGTTTAGATTTGTAAAAAATAATAACATATAAAAACACAATAATAGACAACACTTAATAACATTTTTAACAAAAATTTACTCCGAATTCCTCAAGCAGCTTACATTTCGAATTGAAATTCTAATACTAGGGACTTTGAGGTTGATTTTTTGATTATTCCCGTGTATCTCCATTTTGGCTTAACCGATTTCGTTAAAATTTTGCACAATTATACTTAACATTATCCTCAGTGATATCTCATTCCAAGATATTATTCAAAATATATTCCTCAGTAACAAAAAAATTCGAAAAGAGATCCATTTTTGTAGTACCTTTTGGGTTTATAACACTTTTTTCTAGATTTCTCAAAAACGGCTCAACCAATTTTTTGAAAATTTCGTCAGCACGTTAATATGCACTGTCTTAATAATGTTGCATACCAAAAAAATTGATAAGCGTTTTAATTTCCCTGATTATTTTACAAGGAGTGGATTCTATAGCTCTGCTCCCATTTTTGTTTTATAGTGCCGACTAGTCTACGAACAAACATCTCCAATTCTCGGCAGGGACCTTCAATTCAATTTGCTGCAGCAATGCACTCGTAAACTTTTCTAAATTTCTCGGTTTTTGGAGCTTGGTGCCAAAATTCAAAAACTGTCATCCTATACATTTTTCTGCAATTGGAAAATATTTGTATGGGGGCTGCAAAAGGTTGCAAGAAATTACCTTTGATTTTTGTTGAGAAAAGCTTGCAGAATAAATATGTGTAAAATTTATTGCGGGGACACGAAGGTATATGTAAAAAAATTACCTCCAAAGTTGAAAAAAATGATTTTTTTGACTGTCTTAAAAAAATTAATTTTAAAAATATAAAAATAAAATCTAAATTCGTAAAACTCACTCCAAACTGTTCTGCAAGCTTCAAAATGTAAAAAGAAAAAGTCACTTTGTTAATCGGACCACGCAATTAGAAACTGCGAAACTGAGCCTATCGGCTTTGTGATGACTTTAATTTTTTGTTTAACATAATGTCTCACTTTGACAACTTATCATACAAAACCAAACCGCTATAAATATCTCTCACCATCAAAAATAATTTCATTGTTATATTGAGAACTGGTAAAAATTGGTATTACACTTGATAACTCAACTTTATTTTTTCATTAAGTTCCGCGAGATAGTGAAAATTTTACACTGTGCGGCGCTTACTTAGTACCATGTAGGAGCTTAGTTTTTTCCTCATTTAAATGCAGCACTAGGTTTTTTGCCGCCTGCTCGCTCTGGATAAATGAGGATTGTATAGCTTCTGGGTTCCTCCCAAAGTTTTCAATGTCGTCTGCTTATGCCAATAATTTGGTGACGATATTCGTGACTATGTGATTCTCTGACCCCAAACTATCACAACATTAATGCAATGGCGCAAAATTATAGTCCGCTAATGAACAAGTTTAGTGTGATACTAGCTTAAAATGACGTTTCAGACATGACACAAACGTCATTTTAAGCTAGTATCACACTAAATTCTCTTAAAATTGTTCCAATGTGTCAATCCCTTGCTCTATGAAAAATTAGGCCATACGTTCTATCAGGATAAAACGTATCCTATGTTTCTTCTAATACCTACAAGAATATGTGTACAAAGTTTCATGATGATCGCTTTAGTAGTTTCTGCATGACGCTCTGACACATGTATTTAGTAGAAAATGCAACAAACATGTTGCCAAACTAGCAATTTAATTGACTTGCAACAAATGAGTGCGTTAAGAAAAAGGATACTTGGTGATATGAATTTTGGTAAAAATATTTATGATTTAGCAGAATACCTATTACATCAAGTTAAAGACTGGAAATGCATAATTGTATTGAATTTAGTTAAAGTGTATTTTTGTACTCAAGCAGAGGCAAGTGTATCGAAAAAAGTACAATTGTATCGACTTTTGCAACCCAGATTCGACAGCGTTTGGGTCGAGGTTCTCATCCACAAGCTCCATATTTTAGGTATCCCTCAGGCACTAATTAAAATATTATTTTCTTTTCTTTCTTCCAGAAAATTCTTCATGGAAGCTGAAAAAAATAAGTCAGCAACAAGGAACATTTTGGCTAGAGTGGCCCAGGAGTCGAAGCTCGGACCATTTCTCTACAGCCTAATGACGTCGGATCAACCTGTGCCATCAGACTGTGAGAATCTGCTTTTTGCCGATGACTCTCTCACATACGCCTAATCCATCTTACCCGTCTTAGCAATCCGGGAGGTTGAAGCCCACATATGCAGACTCTACGAGTACTATACCAAATGGGGAATTAGGATAAACACCGCCAAATCGGAATTGGTTTGCTTCCGGTTTTCAACCGCAGCCGCTGTAGATCGGCCGGGGCGCGGCAGCATGCAGAAACCTAATACTGAAGTTCCCAAATGGATCAACTATCAAAGCTAAAAGGAACGCCAAATACCTGGGAGTAAATTTCAACGAACTGTTTCGCTTCAACCCGCTCTCAAGAGCAGTGCCTGATTGCCAAAGCTAACCTAGCCTTTTCCACCGCATCAATCCCCTATTGAAGAAGAAGACCGGACTAAGTAAGCCAACTAAACTGCTGATCTACAAACAACTACTCAGGCCAATGATCATTGATCAGCTACAGCTCTCCAGCATGATTAACAATTTCCAAGACAGCTTTTGCAGAAACTTCTATTATTTGAAAGGAAGCTGCTAAGGATTTGCACTGGACTAAGATCGCCTCTACTAGTACTTCCGAATGATACAATAGTATTAATCTAGTAATATTGGAAAAATCAGCCTCCAAAATGTTGAAGAAATGTCAGTCCGTTTTTGGTACCTGTTGATCCACGGTTAATGTAACGACCGTCCGTACTAATTTCCACCAGGGGCTTTGGTACCTGCTGTTCCACGGAGACGCTTTGGCCGTTTACCCGCACCATGGACATTATACTTGCTGATCCGTGGGGGGCATTTGTAACTTTCGATCCATGACATCTGTATCAACATACATACCTGTTGATCCAATCCACCGCTGCTAAGGGTATTGTCCTTTTTTGTCTATTACTTGTCCAAACCGCACCGGAAAAGCAACCAACGGTCGTCCCACGGGGATAGCCCAGATAGGATCATAATACCAAAGTGTCCTTTTTTCATTATAAGCAAATATTATTGTTAGTCTTAGGCGTATTCTTAATAAACGTTTTGTCAAAAGGTTCAGATGATCTATAATTGAAGTTTCGTGTTCTCTTCAATTAGAAATTGGCGAGCCCGGCGAGCAAAACCTCGGCAAAAAAGCACATTACAGTTTCTTTCAAGCTGGTTCAAAGCAAATTCTGACCTTTATCTTAAAGAACCTAAATTGATTCTTATCATACTCTAAAATGAATCTAAAATGAATTTATTAAACAGAGTCATTTACCTATCTTGATGTATACATTTTTGTGTAAGTAAAGTAGTAGTATCGCGGATATTGTCTACCACCCATCAGTACTAGTACCAGCAAGTATTTAAGTGATGAAGCAGGTACTTAGAAGTGCTGCCACTTCCTTTTTTAAATTTATAAATTTTTAAAAATAACAAAAAGAAACCGGCGGCTGAGCGGCGAAAAAAAAGTAAACATATGAAATCTTACGAAAGTGGCCACACAATGAGCGGCCGGCCGAAAAAAATTCTGAGCGTCTAAGCGGCACCGCTCAGCAACATAACCTGTTCTAAAATCCTGGGCGGAGTTTTTGTTTATCTTAATTGTCACTTGATGGTGGCTTATATATTTTAGATGAACTCTGAATTTTTAAAGTTGGAAAAGGAAAGTCTAAAGATGTCAAATTAAAAGTGAAGAAGGAGGAAGACTGCTACGACGTTCAATTCTATAAAAGTCTATTACAATATATGAACAAATTTCCATTGTTGAACAAACTGCGATAGGTGAGACATCCTATCATTATTTTGGAAAAATTTAAGAAAATATTTTCCGACAGAAAAATACGACGAACTGCTTTTGACAACGGCATTGTAACTTCTAATCTCTCAAAAGCTCAGCCGCTCAGCCGCTCACCGCTTAACCGCTAAAGCCGCTTATTGCGTGGCCGAGGCCCAAGACAAAAAAAAAGTACTTATGGCTAAATAGACTTCATCCGGTTTGACGATTGAAGAAAAGTCTTAACCATTTCAGACTTTTGGTCCACCAAAAACCCTTTGGCATCGAATGCCACTCAATGAATTCACCGCTGCGTGCCGTCTTCCCAGGATAAGCACCATAACCAATTGATTCAATACGTGCATACATCAATGCAACTGTCAACTTTACCATCACATTACCTGAGTGTTCGATGGATGATGATTCATTGGCTTTAAATTCAGTGTTTTCTTGTATTTTTATGAAGCGTCCATAACATTTTTACGGGTATGTACTTTTTTTTTTAATTTTTTATAATAACATCAATTTGCATCACAAACATGTCCCACTAGAAATGTGTTATGTGTGAATGTTGAATGTGAGTACGTGAGAATTTGGTTTCAAATACACAAATTGTACAAGCCCTATTGAAAGAAATTAACACTCGCTGCCAACAAACTGCCAACGATAGTTTTGAGTACCTATAAACTGGTGTTTGGTTGTTTGCATTCATTTGGGTGGTTGTGTGCGAGAGGGAAAAGCTGGGTCCCAATCATTCTGTACGATATAATATTTAAGTTCGTAAGCACCATATCGTTTAAATTTATTTATCAAGCCGATCTGCGGGGCGACAAGGGGTGACAGGAAAAATAAAATAAATTTGAACAAATTGTTATGGCGTGAATGAAGTGCAGTCGGGCATATGGTAGACAAGAACTAATAGCTTTTTCTTGATACTGATTTTATTTTAAGAAATACAACATTGTCTCGTAGGCAAGAAAATAGCAACACAACTGTTTTAGAATTCACAATAGAAAATAATTTTTGTTGGATTCTTTCTTTTTAATAAAACAAAACATGTCTGATCTTAAAATAAGGAAAGTTTTTTTTTATTGTAATGCAGTTGGGTCTAGTATTTATATTCACAGGCTGTTTTTTATGACAAATGCTAGAAGTTTATGAGAAACCTTCCAAAAAGTTTTCGAATAAACCCACTCCTATGACCGACCGCTACGTCGAAGAACAAAACAGTTTTTGTGCCATATCAGTCGGCGAGCTTCCACTAACATATTGGACATTTCGCGATGAAGTGCTCTTTCTTGAGTATTGCACATCGAACAGATGATAGGTAGGTCATCTTTATGTGGGATGAAATTTAGCAGAAGTAGTTCTCCTCTTGCTCGAAATATCAAATATATTTTGTCTAAGCTAAGTTCATCTTTAAAAAAATTTTAAGTGCCTAAATTGTATTCCAATTTCGAGTAAATTAAATATGAAGCGAATTTTCAAGGTTTTCGTTTCTCACTTTTAAATGCAGGTTTTCAAGCAAAATATCCAGAAAATTTTTCCATGGTTATCCATGCTTAGAGTGAACGGTATTGAGCATACCATAGCTAGATTTCTCCATTCTTGGAACCAGGATGAATTCGAGGTAATAACAGACACTGCAACTCTTCATTTTACTTTGTCCGTGTGGCCAAGCATGAGCTTATAAATACAGGGTGCGGCAAGAAAACTTGCTGATTTGTTTTTGGGCGCCAAGCGGGGACGCCGCAGTCAGTCGACATCATGCATTGGACGAAAGAGCAACGCGCATTTGCCTGCGAGGCTTACGTTTCCAACATAATTTCCACTCAACGTGCTTTCCGTACTCGCTTCAACATCCATACCACAGGTTGCGTTCCTGGCCGGCAGTCGATTGTTTCGTGGGTGAAAACATTCAGGGAGAGCGGAAACGTTACGAAATCCCATCCAGCACACCGGAGAATCAGAATCATCGATATGATTCAAAGAATTCAGAGGAGCTTCGAAAATCGGGTATCTCAGTCCACTACTTTTGGTTTTATTTCCTTTGAAAATCAGCAAGTTTTCTTGCCGCACCCTGTATATCTCAAGTGCTGTTAAGCATAAGGGAGAAAGGCCTGTTTCTACAAGAAGCATGTAGTTTGGCGTCGATTCAGGGATGTGAGATTGTCGTTTCAAGAAAAATCTCAAAAGTTTTTCCAACGTATCACTTTTCTTCCACCCCCAGATTGGACTGCATAAATCATGGTCGCTTTTGATGTAGCTGATAAAACTTTACATTTAGCACTGAATGGGGCATGGACATAGGTTCTTTTCAAGATGTGTTTCCAAATTCATGTTGCTAGTCACCATGAATCCCAAATATTGGTATTGGTATTCCTTGACTGTTTCTATTTGTTCAGGTCCGTATCTCCATCTTTATTTCCCCGCCAGTCGTCCACCCCCTCTTCTGAACACCATTGTTTTAGACTTGCTAAGGTTGACCGTTAAACTCCACTGTTTGCAGTAATCATGCAACTTGTTTAATCATAAGCTGGAGCGATTCAGGTGATTCTGCCAATAACACCAAATAGTCTGCATACATTAGCATTTTGATTTGTAAGTCATCAATGTTGGTTCCACTCGGCTAGGTACTAACTTAAGCTCTGAAAGCGTGATTTCCCTATCTAAAATTTTGTTTAAACGATGGTTTAGCGAACAGGATATCTTGAGACTGGAGGTGTGTATTGAAGACTTGCTTCTAAAAATTTTCTCCAAGAGTTGAACAGGACAGAATTGAGATATCATTAAATTGGTGCATTCCCTTGATATTTTTCAAAAATCCGACATGCTTCTGCAGACGAGAAGATTTTGAACTTGTTGTCTCTCATAGTGTTGTTTTATCCGTTTACAGATATCTTTGTACTGGACGATTTGATTCTAGATAGCTATTTTTAGGCAAGGAACCATGGTGCACATTGCTTCTTGCAATACGTTTTTGTTTTGCGAGTAATCGCTGAGGAAACAATTATTTGCTGAAGAGTGTCAATTGTTGTGTTAGAAGCAGTAAAATGATGAGCTTCAACACTTCGATTGAGGTTTCTCCTATATAAGACTTAAGACGGAGTCTATGTCTCTCCATTTAAGCTTGGGTAGGAGTGGGCTACCTAACAGTTGATCATCTGTGCCTGATACAGAAGTGACCATTGGTGCTAATGGAGGCGTATGGTCAGAATATAGTTGATCGCCAACTTCGAAGTTTAGCAGTAAATGTCTACAGTCAAGGGGAAATAGTAGGTAGTCAATAACAGATTGTCCAGGATTACGAATGAACTGGACTGAACTGTCATTAAAACAGTTTGGAAAGCTCAACAAAACATTCAAGTCCGTGTTAGGATAAACGAATTAAATGTTTAATATTCCATTGAGGACTTGCAATAAATAACTTAAATTGATTTGAAAACAAGAAAATAAAAACTTTCCCCAGTGTGGCCCATTTTAATATCCAAATTTACTGCCTTCTGACCCAGTCTTCACACAGTCAAACTTTTTCACAATAATTTATGCCCAAATGTCGTTCCATGACAAATTACACCTCATAAGCAACACTGGCACACACACTCACAGCTTGCCCATCCAAATCAAAAACGAATATATTACCATATCCTTAAAACAAAATCCATTAAATCTCTTCCACAACGAAAATACAGCCATTGCAATTTAATTTTTTTCCTCCTCCATAAATTGCATACACTCAGAAGAAACAGAAAAAAAACGTCCTTTAACCACTGTTAAATGGAACCAAGTCACAGAGAGTCCGAGTGTGGGGGTGGCATGGATATGGATAAAGGGCAAAGTGGAGGGACCAAAATAAGGGTGCGCCGCGCGTGTAGCATACATAGAAAATATCGATTGACCTAGTGTTCTAGATTTGAGCCCTCAGTTGAACAAAAAAAGGAAAAACATAGAACAACAACTCTATCAAGGAGCGTGGACATGAGTTGTGCTGTTGAAGTCTTTTTGTAATCCCAAAGGAATGCACGAGTAGAATTTTGTTTTATCGAGTTGTGTTTTAATTCCTTTGTTTGCTTTTTTTGCAGCGAGAGCGCACCCGGCGCAGCGCCACATTGATGTATTTTAAGATTTTTTTCATTCGAATGCCTCATAAAAAGGGGTGCGGTTTTGCAGAGCTGCCCCCGCATTGCTTGTTTATTCAGTCGAAGAATCACAGAGTGAAACGATAGTTTGGCGTGCCACATTGAGACCTGCTTTGGTTGACCTAGTTTCTGTCGAAATTTCGTATTTGTATATTTTCTAGATATCTGCAAATATTTTTGGTAGTTTTTTTTATGTTTCAAGAACCGAACCGACACGGACATACCTATAGTGAATCGTTGTCGTCTTCATACGTTTGTCTATAAATTATTCGAAAAATTTTGTTCGAGCTATGGCAGAATTGTAAAGGAAATATGTGTGCACGGCATGCCAAAGACTATGACGACGAAAATGTCGAACCACCAATATGCAGGGCTCTTTGTCTTTTATCGAGTTGAGAAGTTGCCAATATTTGATCCATAAAACAATTTGTATGGCGTTTTCCGAGCTATTATTCAAGAGTGCATGTATTTTCGTTTGCTTGTCAGAAATCTATTTGCAATTTAATGCATTTTTGATATAGTTCGACATGCAATGAGTGGCACTGAGAGCACGTATGTAGTTTGTACTCGTTTTGCTGCTCCAGTGGATCATGTTTTTGGTAAATGCATACACACAATTGATTTTATTTTATTTCTTTATTCAAAAACGAATATATTGATGTCAGAATATTCGGAGGCTGAAAATAGAACGAGAATATCATATTGTAGCGCCTTTAGCCCTGCTTAAAGATCTAGAAGAGTCTCGGGCCAAGAACAACACCTGGCGTTTCCTTAATAAGTCGGAGCAATTAGCTTCTAGTTTCAGAACCGGGACACAGGCTCTTCGAAACATTGAAGGAAAACTATTCACCGAAGCACAGGGAATTGTAGATGTTTTAAAGCAGCACTTCCAACAGCTGCTGAATGCGCAAAATGTCGAGCGAGCTAATGACGAAAGAGAAGCAAGACCAGTCAATGAAGACCCAGTCCCAGCCCACAGCACAGAAGAAAGAACCATCCAATCCGCGTCATATCCCTGCTTAATGTTGCATACAAAATCCTATCCAACGTACTGTGTGAGCGTCTTAAACCGTTCTGCAACCCAATAATCGGCACGTACCAGTGTGGCCTTAGGCCAGGCAGAACAACGATAGACAAAAAATTTACACTGAGACAGATCCTGAAAAGACCAACGAATTTCAAGTCGAAACCCACCATCTTTTCATCGACTTCAAAGCTGCTTATGATAGCATCCACCGTCAAGAACTTATGATGGCGATGTCTGATTTTGTGATCTCGAACAAACTGATACGCAGTGCAGTGTGCAAATGGGTAAGAGCTCACTCGAGTTGTTTCAAACATGCGCAGAGTTTAGGCCAGGAGATGCGCTTTCCTGTGTTTTTCTTTAACATAGTCCTGGAGCAGATAATGCGCAAGGCAGGTGTGAGCACGGAAAACACTATTTTCAAGAAATCCACCCAGCTCCTAAGCCTTAAACAAACCTGCTGATCCACCAGACCTATTTCCTGCCATTTAATGCCACCAGGGGCCTTAAAAATCCTGCTGATCCACCAGAGCTATTGGCCTGCCGTGCTGAGTGCCACCAGGGGCCTTAAACGTACCTGCTGATCCCCGTTATCGTAGTCTATGGCTGCTACCTGCTATTCTCAGTCACCCTTAGATAATATTTAACGATACCATTGGCCCAATTACGCAGTTTTTAGCAGTGAAACACATCCCTTGAAGGCCAGAGCCGGGCGTGAATCCCGCTCGAACCCTCATATTCGCAAGATCTAACCGGTTAACTTAAAGAGGCAGGAAACCGAATGGAACGTAAGAGTTTTCTTTGAAATCCGATTCTAGAAGTCAATAAAGTAGTAGCATTCGTGAGACGTTGGGTAGTGGTTAGAAGAGTTTTAAAAACTGCAGTCATATTTCGGTACTTTAGTTAAGTCACGAATAAGACTTCTTTTTATAGTCTTAACGTACACACATGTTGTTCAAATTTCAGAGGCCAGGGCTGTGTACTTTAGGAGCTACAGAGGGCCAAAGGGACGACAGGATTCTGCACAGTGTGAATTCAAGCGAAAAAACCATCGTGGCGCCCCTTTGGCCCTCTGTAGCTCTTAAAGTATACGGCTCTTGCCTCTGAAAGTTGGATAGCTGATGCGTACGTTACGTTCATATCCCACACTGGGAGAAAAATCCATATACAGGATTCTGTACAGGGTGAATTCAAACGAAAAAACCGCTGTGTACTTCAATACTTCAATAGTATTGACTCAATATTGACCCAAACTCAATTCAATAGTTAAGTCAAAAAGACAAAAAAGAAAAGTCAATTAACTTATAGTCAATTTGACTGCAGTCAAAAGACTTATCGACTAAAATCAAACTCGCTTAAACGTTAAACGACTTTTTAGTTACTTAACTGACTAAAGCCATTTTAAAAATTACTGCAGTTACATATTTTTTAGTCAGTTGACTGCAAGTTAAAAAATAAGTACTGCTCCTTTCCAGTTAAAGTACTTTTGTAAGTTAATTTACTTAGTCAATTTTTAATTTAATTAACTGCGACTTTACTGACTGCATTACCAGAGTACTGCAGTTTTTTAAATCTCTGGTGGTTGTAGCCATGGTCAAAAACATAGAAGCCTTCATTAAGAGCCTAAACGATTTTGATAAGAATCTGAATGTAGATTGAGCTTTATGACAACATTTTTCCTTTATTTTCTCGAGTCCAATTATTTTCAGTTTTTAAGCCAGTAACAGTAATTATTATCGATTTAGCATAAACAAAGATATAAAATGGATTCCCAGGGAAAACCTTAAAAACCCCGAAGCTCATGGCTCTGATAATTCGTAAGAATATATTTTCGTCGAGGTCATTTGTTGAAGAAACTTGACTCATATTGGATCCATCTTAGTTGGCGAAAACTCAATTTTATATTGGATTGTACCTTATCTATATTTGTATGTGCGGTTAGGTGTTTCAAAAAACACTACAAAAGTAGACAAAAAGTCTTCTCCAAAAGAAGACCTGCGCAGTATAGGCGAAGGTAAAGCAGATATTGTCCTCTTTTCTCAAGGATATACCTACCTTACCTTTGTCACTTCAATCCTTATCCCCTGAAAATTTAAAAATTCTTTTGAATTACCAAGCTCCCCAAAAGTTTTTTCTAAAAAAATCATAGTAATAGAACCCTTAGTCGGGTTTAAGGGTTTTCAAAATAATTTTCCAGTGGAAACATATGAACATTCAAAGTTTCGTTTCAATTCTATGAAATCATCTCTAAACGAAGAGAAAAAAACTAGTTTCCGGTTCATAAAAGTCCTTCAAGAAAATTTCTAAGCCAAAAACTTGTTCGAGAAAAAATAAGAATGGAAAGAAAAAAGCTTTTTTTCGTGAATTTTTCCACAAAAGAAACTCAAGTCCACCGGAGCGTTTATGAGGAAATAGGTCGTCGTCATCATATTGTCGAATGTGTGGTAGTGTGTGGCGCTAGTATAATTTAACACAGGGACTATATGAGGGCTTTTATTTTTCTTATCGGTGTGGGTACTGTGTAAAAGTGGGGTCAGGAGGATGTAAAGAGGACAATAGAGTTGTATGAAACTGTTCGAAAAATCGTTTTCAAGAACCTTTAGCTTCAGTAGGAGTCAGGCCACCAAAGAAGCGTTTTCTCGCCTCATAGCTAGATGTCACTGCGGTTCAGCTTATTATGATCATTTCTATAGGGTTCCATTCTTAGGGTTCAGTTCTTAAGCTTTTTTTGGATTCTCATTCCTCTTGTGGAATCCCTTCTTCTCATTTCTCGTGTCTTTCAATGTTGCTCTTGATTGTTGTTTTAAGCTTGAGGCTTGACCCTTCAATAGTATTTTCATAACTTGAGCAGCCTTAGATTTTCGGCTTGATCTGAACACACAAATATGTCGTTAAAAGTTCCTAAAATCACAAGGCACAAACCTACATATATCGAAAACGGAAGTCCTGTTGCCATGGCTTTAAAACAAAACAGGAAAGTCTTCATCTTATCTTTTTTTCTGACTTTTTTCTTCCTTTGTCTCATGCACAAGACCTATACTGTGTTCCACCCACCATTCAAAAATCAAATACAGGCACACACACAAAAAAAAACTTTGTTTGAATGTTAGTAAACTTTTGGCGAAAACGTTTTTGCGCTACTCGTATTGTGTCGAGCTGGATTCCGAGTGTCGCGTACTCGTTCCGAGGTAATTCGCCTTTTTTAGCATAGCTAACCCAAAAGTATGACACTTACTTATTCACAGAAAATATTATGGTAACCAGGAAATGTTGTTACGGCGGGGTCGGGGCGGGGGCTTTATAGAAACATCATGAGGGAGAGTGTTAACTTTAGCATCCCCCAGGGTAGTGTGTTATCTTTTGGGTGACATAACAAAATGTCTTTAACGGTGTGATGTTTGCATGATGTCATTCGTATAAATATGTTTGAAACCACAAAATTTTCAAGCGCTTCTGGGTGTTTTCTATTTTTTTGTTTCCTTTTTTTTGTATGTTCCTGTTTATGAAGGACTAAAAGAAAATATGAACAAATATGAATCGCATACAAAGTTCTTCCTTGCTCATCCCTTCTATTCGGTTTTCTAATCCAGTTGTACGGTAAGAAGATTAACTTGTTAGCCTTTGTATTTAAACTCCTGCGGTGGTATTTGTCATACTTTTTTTTTATCCAAATAGGGTGCATTAACGTTAGTCGGTCGGTTTATAGGCGCAAAGGTCTAAGGGACTATGAATGATAACTTTTTGTTGGTATTGAGTTACTATTTCCAACCTATACTTACTTACTTAAGGTGGCGCTACAGTCCGTTTTGGACTTGGGCCTCAATCAACAGTCTCTGCCAGCCAGCTCGGTCCCTAGCTAGCTGCCTCCAGTTTTGCACTCCAAGTTGATTGAGGTCCTCTTCCACTTGGTGTCCATCCACTCCAAATGACAGAGCCATCTGAGTCTCTGGACCTTGAACCTTCTGGCTTGGTCCATGTCGTTGTACAACCCGTAAAGTTCGCTGTTGTATCTTCTTCACCATTCCCCTTCAATGCACACGGGGCCATAGATGACCCGAAGAACTTTCCTCTCGAAACATTCTAAGGCACATTCATCCGATTTGGTCAAGGTCCATGCACCATGCTTCTGCACCATACAGCAGGACTGGGATGATGAGGTTGTTGTACAGTTTTACCTTAGTTGCTCGAGAGAGGGCTTTTCCACTCAATTACTTTCTAAGCCCAAAGAAATAGCGATTAGCGAGAGTTATTCTTCGTCTGATCTCGGCGCTGCCCGTGTTAATAGCGGAGCCTAGGTAGACAAACTCCTCTACTACCTCGAAGTTGTATGCGTCTATTGTGACGTTCTGTCCGAGCCGTCGGTGTTCGGTGTCCTTTCTCGAAGACAGCATATACTTCGCTTTCCCTCATTTACCGCTTCTGTCTCAATTCCCACAAAGCCGCCGTTTACATGACGCTGTGTTTTTCCCATTATAACAATATCATTGGCGTTCGTGAGAAGTTGTATAGATTTTTGAAAGATAGGGCATCTGGGTGTTGACGATGGAGTTTTCTTCTCAAGAACGATGTTAAGGAAATCGTATGACAGTGCATTGAATCTCTTTTTGACATCGAAAGATTCCGTAAGCTCGTTGTCAACCTTGATGGTCAGCGAGAGTTCTCCATCGTCATTTTGCACAAGCGAACGAGCTTGGCAGGTATGCCAAAATTAGACATAGCTTTATACAATTCGTCTCTGTAGATGCTGTCATACGCGGCCCTAAAATCGATGAAAAGGTGGTGGGTAACGATTTGGAGTTCATAGGTTTTTCCAGGATCTGCCGCAAAGTGAACATTTGGTCGATGGTTGACTTTTCTGGTCTGAAGCCACATTGATAAGGACGCATCAGATTGTTGACGAAAGCCTTCAGACGTTCACATATTACGGCAGAGAGGATCTTGTAGGCGATGTTAAGCAGACGGATTCCTCTGTAGTTGGTGCAGTTTAGAAGATCTCCTTTTTCCAACCTATAGCCTCTATAAGTTTTCAAGACACCAATTTATTTGATATTCTTCACAGACGCCAATCAGAACAATATACTAACGCTAAAAATTATAATGAGGGCTTAAGAAAAATGTAGGGTAAATATTTACATGACATCAACATAAATATTCTCTCTTTGTTTGTTTTTTTTTTTATGAGAGAGACGTTGACAACTCACACAAACTTTTATCAAACTGTAAGAAACCAGAAGTACAATAATACACAAAAGGAAATTACATGGATTTAGGTCAGGATACTTATGCCTTAAGCTTTGGTCTGAAATCATTTGTCGCTCCGTTCCTATTTTCTCTTCTTTTTTTTTGAGCCATTCTTCAAAGTCCCAAGTCAACTGACATCGTTAAAAATTCATTAAATTTAAATTTTTAATATACCTCTTCTATACTCGTACCTACGTATGTATATATATGTATCTACAGTTTTACAGATTTGTATAAGGACGAAAAAGGATTTCTTTCTCTGGCTCCATTATTATGAAAAAACAACAATCAACTTTGGTCATCATGGAGTCATGCCAGATTGTTATTCTGTATAATTAATCATAATAATCAAAGCTTTTTTGTTTCCATCGTTAAGTTTGTTTTACCTTCAATGAATTTTTGGACTGATTTTTCGTTGTTGTCAAATAGGCAATGCAAAAGGATGGGGTAGAAGAGAGAAGAGAGAGAGACAGATGTGAAATCAAATAATTATCTGACAAAGAGATAAACAGAACGCTAGTGTTGAAAATGATTGCATGCATGAAAACAATAAAATTGCTTATCTTAATTGGATGTCAGTTTGAATTATGAACATTTACTAGGTTCGGAATAATGTGGTTTAGGAAAATTTTCTGAAGTGTGAAATTACTTTTTCTGGGGATTATTTTGATTTTAAAGTAATATCTGCATAGATATGTATGATAGGTTAATGTAATAAACTCACATAATGTCAAAAATATATGACTGTATATTTTACTAAGGTACAGACAGTTTCTTCGATAAAAAAGTACGCATACGCCGTAGAGACTCTGTTAATTATATTGCTCTGTACGCTCTGGTCTTTTGTTTAATGTAACTCAAATTATTTGATAAGATAATTAAATATTCTAATAAAAATAATTCCAAAAAACCTGAACATTTTTGCAGAATTGATAGTGCCCAGAAAATCCTAGGGGTGTAACAGAGATAATTATCTATACGTAGCGGATTTTAAATGTGAGCGGAACAGTTAAATTTTGGTTATTAAAATTAGTGAGTTATTCCTCCGTTCATTTGACTTAAGACTAAATATAGACTCTAAAGCCTATCCAGGGCAGAATTTGACAAGGTCTTCAGAGATTGACCATGGCTAACGTTTCAAGCCAAAATAAGGAGTCAGTTAGTTGAAAGTTAGGTTAATCATGCGTCTCTTCACCACCAAAATGAATCAGCTTGTTAAATACGGTATCTCGCCTAAAATTTCAAATAACATTGGTAACTCATTAGCTCACCGGAATCCTTTTTGCTGTGAAATGTGACTTTGACCACATATCGTGCTGTATATCGGCCAAAACATGAGTAATGTTGGTTTTTAATACATCTGTAGTTCGGGACTACTTGGGTAAACAGGGTCTTTTTCGTAGCCCCACAGAAAAAAATCTAACAGTGTTTAATCGCATGATCTTGGACCAATGACACCTTTCGACCATAAAGCCCGCAAAACAGTCAATTTTTCAACATTCAAATAATAATCTTCACCCTGATTTTGCAAAAACGCTTAAATAAATGGATCGATGATTGTAAGTTGTTTAAGGAGTTTCAAGCTGGGTTTAGGGCTGGGTATTCGACGATTGACCATATATTCGTTCTTTAAAGTATTGCGGAATCATTTCTTCACAAAGGAAAAAAGCTGTACACGTTTTTCGTAGACTTTAAATCGGCGTTCGATATAGTCGATCGGCAAGCGCTAATTTACAAGCTTTATAATCTCGGTATGTCATGGAAGTTTGGAAGAATAATTCAAAACCTTTATAGAGACACATTGGCTAAGGTCTGGAATGGTGAAGAGTTGTCAGAAGAGTTTAAAACGGAATCGGGAGTCAGACAAGGTTGCACATTGAGTCCAAGCTTATTTGCTCTGTTTATTGAAGACCTAGTGGATCTTTTACCCTGTGGCATTGAAAACGCAGGACATGTGATAAAAGCGCTGCTATTCGCGGATGATATCGTACTTCTGGCATCATCTCCTGAATCATTGCAGCTTATGATAAATCGACTTTCACAGTACTGCAAGCTTTGGAGTTTGATTGTGAATTTGGATAAGTCAAAAATTTTGATTTTTAAAGCTGGAGGAGGTCGTAACTGTGCAAACGAAAAATGGCGCTACAATGGTGAGGCCATAGAAATTGTCAATGAATTTAAATACTTAGGAGTTTTGCTTACGAGAAACTTAAGTATGGAAAGACATCTTAAAGAGAAACTGATGAAGGCTAAAGGCGCTATCAGCGCAACCTTGAATAGATGTTTCTATAACAAAAATATCGCACATAGCAGCAGATTTAAGATATTTGAGGCAGTATCAGAATCAATTTTGTTTTACGCAGCACAAACTTGGGGAGCGAAGCAGTATGAAACGGTGGAGAAACTTCTTCGATATTACATCAAGCGAATTTTTCAGCTGCCACCCAATACACCCAACTACATCATTATCCTTGAAACAGGTTTATCCCCTCTTTTCACACGAACCCTGAAGTTGCAAATAAATTACATCCTGAAAATATTGAAAATGGGAAATCACCGGCTCCCAAAGATAGCAGCTCTACAAGTTATGCAAACTAAAACAAGTTGGTGTAACGATTGGATGGATTTAGCTAGGGAATGTGGCATGGAACTGAATCTCAGCGATCTAAATCATGATGCCTTTAAAAGTTCTCTATACGATCTCATTTCCGCAGTAGACATAAAGCAGCGAGATAAATATTGGAATGACGCAACAGGATCTCTTTACAGACAAGTCTACAGTCAATAAAATCACAACTTTGAAGAAAAGAATTATTTCAGAGATGAAAACAGCATTGCTGAAATATCAATGATGTTGAAGTTGCGAGGCTTAATTCGTACCACATAGAGAGGATTTGCCCATAATATGCTCTTTGTGTAACTTAAACGAAAGGGAAGATGTTTTCCACTTTATGGAAAGATGTCCAATTCTTAAAGAAATAAGAAGGAATACCTTCGGAAGCGATATCCTAACGCAAAGCCAAATTATACTCTTGCCTAACAATATGGAAGTTAAAAAATTACATATATCAATACTGCAGACTAGCTCTTCTGTATAGAAATAGAATTATAAATGAAATTTTTTAAATATTTCAAATCGATAACTTTATTATTTTGAATGTTACTATTATTAAAATTCGTTTGATTAAGAATCTATTTTCAATGTAATAATATTTATGTTTTGTCAACTAGGCAGAAGGCAATAAAGCCATGCTTTTTGTTTCTTGTAAATTCTAATTGTAATGAAACCAACGTTAAATATAAACGATCTAATCTAATCTTATCTAATAATATGACACCTCAGATGACAGTTAAGTTTGACACGCATCAATTGACAGCGCTACCAACTTGCCACCACGAAATGAATGACAATATATCTGTAACCTTTTCGTTCTAAACCTTTCAGCTATAATTTGACAGCATTAAAGCTGAAAAATTGCTACAAGAATTAACTCCGGGATCAAGATTATAAATCGTTCTTTAGAGCACACCTGCTTGTTCGGCGTTCTGGAAACACACATGATGTTTCCAGAACGCTTGCGAGCAAGCCAGAAAATTTTGACGGCAAATTGATGGGTGATCAGAAGTTTTTTTTTACGAACTCCTACCATCTCCTTACATACTTACTGACTTACTTATCTGGCTCACAATCCATGAAAGATCTCAGCCTGCGATACTGCAGCCTTCCATCGTGAACGGTCCCTTTCCAGTCGCCGAAACCAAGCGCTCTGGTATCCGCAGTCACTTGATCTTTGTACAATAAGTTCAATCTTCCTTGTCGTCTCGAACCTGGGGGCTGGGATGAGAAGACTTTCTTGGCTGGAACGTTGTTGTCCATTCGCTTGATGTGGCCGAGCCAATGTAGTCGTCTTTTCTTGGCCTTCTTGACTACATCCACATCTTGGTACAGCTCGCACAGTATTCTCCATTCGCCATCGTCGCATACGGGATCAAAAATCCGTCGAAGAATTTTTCTTTCGAAAGTGCCCAGTATAAATTCTCCTTTTTTAATTATTGTCCAGCACTCGGCGCCGTAGAGTAGGACTGATAAAATCAAAGTTTTGCATAGCAGACACTTTGTATTTCGAGTGAGGAGTTTTGAAACCAGTTGTTTGGCCAAACCGAATCAGCAGCGGTTCGCTAGGGTAATTCTTCTTCGTATCTCCAGTAAGGTATCGTTTGTGGGATTGATGTTTGTTCCAAGGTAGGTGAACTCCTTAACTACCTCGAAATTGCTGTTAGCAACAGTGACGTTTTGTCCTAGGCAGTGGACAGATGTTGCTTTGTTTGTTGATAGCGGTACTTTGTTTTGTCCTCATTCACTTCAAGACCAACTAGTTTCTTCAATCGTTGTGAAAGCCTCCGCCTCAAGCACAGCTCTCTTGGATTGATGTCTATGTCGTTCGCATAGCCTAGGAGCTGGTGGATTTCTTGAAGATAGTGTTTTCCGTGCTCACACTTGCCTTGCGCACTATCTGCTCCAGGACTTTCCTGAAGAAATCACATGACAGCGCATCTCCTGGCCTAAACTCTGCGCATATTTGAAACAACTCGGATGAGGTGTTACCCATTTGCACACTGCACTGCGTATTGTTAAGCGTCATGCGGGACAGCTGGATCAGTTTGTTCTGTATCCCGAATTCAGACATCGCCATCATAAGCTCTTGGCCATGGATGCTATCATAAGCAGCTTTGAAGTCGATGAAAAGATGGTGGGTTTCGACTTGAAATTCGTTGGTCTTTTTCAGGATCTGCCTCAGTGTGAATATTTGGTTCTGTTCTGCCTGGCCTAAAGCCACACTGGTACGTGCCGATTATTGTGTTGCAGAAAGGTTCAAGACGCTCACACAGTACGTTGGATAGGATTTTGTATGCAATATTAAGCAGGGATATGCCACGGTAGTTTTTGCATGACATCGGATCGCCTTTTTTGTAGATGGGACATATGGAGCACTCAGTCTCAGTGGGCGCGCATTCTTCTTCAGTTTATTGTAGCTAATGTCAATCCGAAAGAACATCTTTCCCTATTATTTTTAATCTTCAAAAAACTATCCATAATTTTGTAGTTCTAAATGGTATCCATATAAAAAAACCGTTCCATTTTGTCAAGCCAAAAAAGTGCTTTATTAAGCTTAAACCATAGAATATCCGAAAAATTCCCATAGCTATCTCCCACTAAAAAAATCATTTACCTACCAAAAACTTTGAATGCTATTTTTGTACCTAAATATTCGGTTCATACATAATGTACCTTCCTTCAAAATTGGGTACCTACATATATTTTTCTTTGGAAAAATGTGTTCCTTGGAAAAAAAAACGAACGTTAGAGATAAAACACCCATTTGTGGAGATCAGAGACTTGTGGTTTTTCTGCAAATAATTTAATCGAACGAAAAAATTACTTACCTACAAACTTACACACAGAACCATCAAAACTGAAAAAAAACCTATGTATGCAATGCATGCCTATCTTTCTAGGTAAGGTAACTAAATAAAGAACACGAAAACCCATATTATGGAGCATACTGTAGCCTAAACTACATACATTCCGGTTGCCCATAGATGAGAAGAAAATTGCTGCTGTGAAGACTGTTGGAGCTATGGAGCTGTGATGTTGCTATTGCCTGTGCGCCTGCTGCGGCTGTTGGTGATAGAAAATCGCCTAGAAAACTGGGTCAGATAGATTTATTATGATGATGGAGGAACGAACAAATACGTGCACGTTTTATGGCTATAAAATATGGCAGAGAATGTGTGTGGTGGAGAGGTCTGCTTGATAGTGTATGTAATCTTTTAAATGGCATTATGCCAACAAAGCGTTTCGTTAGCTTCTCGTTTCTTTTTGTGTGTCGTTTCTCGGGAGGAGGTAGAAGTAAAATCTACCTCCAAGCTCCACCAACCACCCGAGGAGACAAAAGCCCCTACTAACGCGAGTGTTAGTTTCGTCGTCGTCGTCGTTAGTGTCGTTGTCGACAAACTACATTATGTGAGTCAGAAAAGTATGTATGTAGCTTTGTGTATACATATATTAGCTGAATATCGACCCGTTTTTTGGGTGTGCTATGGGGCTTGGGTGCTGGCGACGATGGTTGGGGAAGGGGTACAGAGAATGGTTAACTCGCTGGGGCTCAGGCTCAGTGGCTGTATAGCTGTGGCGCACAGGCACACACAGCACAGCAAAAGCAAAGCAAGGCAAGGCAGCATAAAATGTATCTAACAGATACGAATTGTGTACAATGAATGTATCACACATTGTGCGCCACTTCTAGGCATGCTCCACACAATGCCATGTTATGTATTTCCCTTTTTTCCACTTCAACTTTTTCTCTTTCATTAAAATTTGCTTTGTTGTTGTTGCAGTTGGTGTTGTATCTATTAAGTGGCAAGGTGGGGGACTCTTTATTGCCCGTATGTATCTAGATTTCCAAAGTTTTTTTTTTTTTGTTTCCTTCGTTCGTTGTCGTTCTTGTTTGATGTTTAAAGTTTCAACAGTCGTTGGATACGTAGTTATGTACTGCTGAGATCCACGGTGGGGCAAAGCTTAACGTTTGGAGCTTTTTTCCTTACATTTAATGTACTCTGAGTTCGTATATGGTAGATAAAATAGTCTATATACCGAAGGGGAGCTAGCTAACGTTAAAAAAGGGGTGGCCATTAGTTGGTAAAGTACATAGAAAAAGATCCAGATATTGCTGGTAGAGTGTGGTGCTTGGAACCATGGGGCTTCCGTTTGACTAGCGACTGGGGGCGGCGGGGACAGGAGAGCCGCGAACTGGCACTTAGATACTAAAACGTGTCTTTGAGTAATTCTCTTGGTGTGTTTTTTCTTGTTGAGTGGTGTGGCCATTATATACTTTTGCGCTATGTGAGTAGAGGTATCCAACAACGAACGGTACATAGAGGGAAAAGTGTGTTAGATAGGTACATTATGTAAAAGGTTTATAGGTTTGTGATGTGATATTACTTATGAGTATATAGTGGCAATGGAGCTGTAGGTGGTTTTTTGGTCTGTCGGTCGGTCGGTTGGTTGATCCGTGTGGCGGTCGGTTTTTTGTAAGTTTATGGTTTGAAGAAGGGTTTGGGGCGGGTTGAAACTGGGCATACCTATTTTGAAATAGCTTTTTTTCATTCTTTGTATTTTTGGTTGTGTGTTTCACTGGAACAACGGGTGGGTATTTTTGTTTTTTTTTTGTTGGTGGGCTGAAGAGGGGCAGAAGGAAAGGGTAGGTGGCCAGATAAACGAGTTTTCGTGCTGCATGCATTATGGTTGGGGATTTTTATTTGCAGATCACATAATAACTTGGAATAGAGTTAACAGTCGAAGCTGTAATTAAGTGGACAAGAGAAGTAGTATAAACAGAGTTTGGAACTTTGATTGGCAATTCTTTTTAGAAAATTGGATGAGAAAGGAATTGAATCTAAATGGATTCCTAAATGATGGAAGCTGGAATCTTAAAAAAGTAAAAATAGGTACAACGTACGGATTGGCGATTTGATATCGTGCAAACCCACATAAGCCATCAATTATTTTATTTTAATTATGATTGGCTGAAGAACATGCAAATAGGTACTTGAAATCTTGAGACCCTTCTCAATGACAAGAAGTAAGGAAAGGTAGTCAGATAGGCAGATAGATGAAAGGAAAGACAATTTACTTCTTCTTTTTCTATAGGTATGCCACGTTTCAACGATATCGATATTTTGATCAAACCTCTCCTTGAAGACATTCCACCAGCATTTTAAAGGCAAAAACTATTTATTTTTTTCATTAATTTTTCTCAAAAAATTTTTTTTTCTGACAAAACAGTTTTTTAAAGCTGCGTTTAGAGACGGTCATTTCAGTTTCAGTTCAGCTATCAGTAAAGCCTTCAGTTAAACTGATTTTGAAATGATAAAACTTTAACTGAAACTGAAACTGATTCAATACTTTACCATCAATTTTCAGTTCACTTCTCAGTTTTCCATTTGAATTACTCGCAAGTTAAATGAAAGCTCAACTGAACACCGGACTGACGTCTAATACACACTCTTTTTAACTGATAACTGACACCCAACACCGTAGTATTCGACAAAACGTCACCATGGACAGCTATAATTTCGAGGTAGTAAAAGACTTCATCTACCTTTGCTCCACTATCAATACAGACAACAACACCAATGCTGCTACTTTGGTTTGAGGAGACAATTGACGCCTGTCTCGAGCAACTAAAGTGTCCATATATAAGGACCTTATCACCTCAGTTCTGCTATATGGTGCAGAGGCATGGACTTTGACGAAGGCGATTGTTTCGAGAGAAAAGTTCTTCGGACAATTTTTGGTCCCGCATGTATTAATGGTGACTGGAGAAAAAGATACAACACAGCACTCTATGGTTGAACATGGACAATAAATTGGCCAAGAGGGTTAAAGTGCAGCGCTTGAGATGGCTTGGTCAATGCTCCGGGCCTCCGGCCCACAAAGTTTTCGACTCCAACCCTGAGAGACGGCGCATTAGAGGAAGACCTCGACCAAGGACCTCAACTAACCTGGCGAGTGGAATTGGAAACAGCTTGCTAGGCATACGATAGAGCTGGCTTTTTGGTTGAGGCCCAAATCCGCATTGTAGTCGCCTTTAGACGCTGGCCACAACAAAATCGGCCCGCTTGTTGCTTTTCAAGATGTCGAAAGACAAAATTTCAATTTTTTTGTTACTGTTTCGTATGGCCGTTTTTTCGGTGCATAGAACTTTCTACTAGGATAACTGTTAAACTAACTGCCATATTAATGCAGTGAGTTAAATTTTTAAATTTTTTATTTTTTCGTTTTGGCAATTCTTTTCATCTTTGGAAGCCGAAAAATAATTGATAGCGTTTTTTTGTCGTCCGGAATCGATTCTGAATTCTTTCACTTGGCACAAGATGACAGTTCTTGTTCTGAAAAGAACAGCAAAACGATTTCTAATTTTAAGTCAGAATCTTTGTATATGGAACTAGGTACCAGGTACAATCAAGATTGGGTTTCTACTCGGTTTGACAGTTCTTTGACAGGAGCAAGCAGAGAACACACAATACAAACTTATGTAAAAAAAATTGCTTTCTCGGCTTGTAACCAGTTGGCGCTACAGTCGAATACCATTTCGATCATACCTGTTAAATTCCATATACAAAGGTCAGAATCAAAAGAGAATCACGCATACATGCGCACACTTGCACACACGTACTCGCCGCCATGTTTACAAATAAAGAAAATAAAAAACCTTTGTATATGGCACGACTAGTATTGTCAAGGAATCTTCAATACAAACTTATGTAAGAAAAACTGCTTCGTTTGCCATCTCTAGATTACTCCCCAAATATATCTATATACAAAGGCTGCAACTCTCAATTTGTATGGCAATTGTTAAATAAAACGTTGCAAAATGGACCTGTAGTTGCGTCTCGGATTATGAAAAATAGCAAATACTTCAACCTAAGAGAGTTCATAACTCAGATCATTAGATTCGCGTAGCAAAATAATTCTTCTTAACGCCATCAGCGCTGTCTTCTTTTTGATAATGGAACGTTCTATCGCCGGCACAACTGTCATTTTTTTACTGGCCTTTTTATCGACTGCAATCCAAGTTGTTGTTGTTTGCCAAGGAAAATTTTGCTGTGCTGGCTACTGAGTATTGAAAAAAAAACACGGCTAATGTTATTAAATATCTTTCCTTCAACGATTTCAGACGACCGAGAAAACAGGCGGTCTATTACTTATTTCGAAACTGTTAATTACACGAGCTAAAAGTCAACGATAGGTACTATATTAATCAATTTACTGTCGAATTTTCTTACGGACAAATAACAATTGTTGTTATCCTTATTTGTTCTAAATTCCCTTTTCAATGAATAAGATAAACAGCTCTATCGTCGTATCCGTTCGGAGAAACTTACGATCGTAAAAAAGTTACGGTCGTAACATTTATTTTGTTCATGGTATCCGTTTCGTAATGGAAATATTGACGTGTAATAACGCATGTCGTTTCGCAAATATTCCGGCATAATTTAACGTCGGGACAATCGGAGACGCATAAAACAAAATAATAATAAAATTATTATTATAATTTTTGAAAACGAAAAAAATTACAGTAGAATAAAACAAATTAGAAAAGGTGGGGAATACGACAAAAATGAAAGGAAAACTAAATTACGGGCGATCCGAGTTTGGGAAGTGGGTGGAGGGCGGGTATTAATGGGGAAAAATGGTTTATCTCGATTTCCGGCAAAACTAGAGGTCCTACGGAAAAATGTTCGATAGTAAAAATGTAGGTAACAAAAAGATCTACAACTTTTGTTCAGACATTTTTTTTACATAACCTCAAAATATATGTTAAAAAATCAAAAAAAACTAGTTTTTGGTTTTTTATTTTTATTTTTTCTACGAAATGTGGTGAAAACTTCCCTATCATATCCCAAAATATTAATATTTTCATCTTATTTTGACATAATATCAAAAAAAAAAAATTTACCTTATTTTAAAAAGTCGGCATGCTTTTTATTCATTCAAATCTTTACTTTCTGATGATGTAAAAAAATACACACATTACTGAAAATGCAGAAAGTAGAAAAAACTCGAATTAGATTTTTTTTTGCAACAATCGATGTAACCGTAGTGTTCTTTCCATTATCATATATATTTCTGTTAGTGATGTGTCAAACCGAGTTGGCGAACCGAGTTGGTAAACTGAATTTTCAATAGATCAAATGCAATTACGGAGGTGTCATTAGATTCCTTCGCTTTTGGCGCGTCATCTCTCATGCCATTTCTAGCCGACTCCGCTTTTCTTAGATGTAGTTCATGTTCAATTTGTATTTGAGGCTTCTCGTAATCAGTCGCAAACTTAAGCTTATTGTTAAGAAAGTCACATTTATTGCAAGAATCTTTTATTGGAGCATGAAATAATTGGTTGAAATCAAAATTAAAAGTCTTTCGGAATAACTGCTCTGATACCGGACCAGTGTAAGAATCTTTGTACAAATCTATTATTGATATAGCTTACTGTAAAATTTTGTGCAGAAATGGTGTATGTGTTTGGAATCGATTAATTAAAAAAAAATTCATAATGCAGAAGTGGCGTAAGCGGGTTACGCCATTTCTGTCCTAGGAAAAATTGCGTGCAGAAACAATGTTTTAACAATTTTGTGTTGGTTTATGAACACCACTTCTGCATCGAAAGAAAATTTAATTTTGGTCATGTTAGTGTAATAAACTCAAAATTGAAAAAAATGAGGGTTACGCCACTACTGCTCTCAATGCCTAGATTCTAATTTACTAGCAAACCGTTGTTTTAAAACATGTTCGATAAAAAAATTGAGTTTTGTGGCTTACGATAATTTTGCAGTAAGGGGTCGATATATCTCTGTTAGTGAACTCGGTTCGCTAACTCGGTTTATTTTTTTTTTCAACTCGAGTTGAACGGGTCAACTCGATTTACCTATTCGGTTTGCCAACTCGGTTTGACCCATCACTAACAGAAATATATGATAATGGAAAGAACACTACGGTTACATCGATTGTTGCAAAAAAAATCGAATTCGAGTTTTTTTTTCAACTTTCTGCATTTTCTGAGAATATTTACTACAGTAATGTATTTTTTTACATCATCAGAAAGTAAAGATTTGAATGAACAAAAAGCATGCCGACTTAAAAAAAGGCGAAATTTTGACACGTGAATTTTCGATTCAAAATAAGGGTATTTTTTTGTTTTTTTTTGATATTATGTCAAAATAAGATGAAAAAATTAATATTTTTAACCAAATAAATCACAGTGTATCTGGGTTCTGGTATATGATAAGGGAAGTTTTCACCACATTTCGTAGAACATTTTTTTTTTGAAAAAGAATAAAAAACCAAAAACTAGGTTTTTTGAATTTTTCACATATATTTTGAGGTTATGTAAAAAAATATGTCTGAACAAAAGTTGTAGATCTTTTTGATACCTACATTTTTACTATCGAACATTTTTCCGTAGGGCCTCTAGTTTTGCCGGAAATCGAGATAAACCATTTTCCCCCATTAATACCCGCCCCCCACCAACTTCCCGAACTCGGATCGTCCGTAATTTATTTTTCCTTACATTTTTATCGCATTCCCCACATTTTCTAATTTCTTTTATTCTACTGTAATTTTTTTTCGTTTTTTTTTCCATTTTTGGAGGCTTCGGCACTGGTCTAAGTGTTAGTTGAATTTTCGCCG
Source organism: Sphaerophoria taeniata (assembly GCA_943590905.1). Lineage (NCBI taxonomy): Eukaryota > Metazoa > Arthropoda > Insecta > Diptera > Syrphidae > Sphaerophoria > Sphaerophoria taeniata. The sequence continues at coordinate 14,953,728 of OX016540.1, read as the reverse complement.
CATGAAATCGTGATGCGTTACTCTGAGTTTGATATTTCAACGCAAAATTTGAATTTTTTTCTGAGGTATGTATGATTTAACAATCGGAACCCTTAGGACGATACCAAAAACCAAATTCATATATATTCAATATATTTCGTACAAATCGGATAGAATTTTGTTTCGATCGGTTACGAAGATAGGGCTGTATAATTTGCCTATTCTGAAAGGGAGGAATTTGAGGAATCCTAGAAATCCTCAAGCTTGCGGGTGTCCAGGAGCTTTGTATATGGTTTTTCATAAAAACTTTCTATTTTCCATTCGAAAACCCATTTTGCTCTGCGCAACAGGGCAAGCAATATCATTCCCGACAAGATATTGGTAGGTTCCTCCACCCAAGAGCTCTTAAGAAGAGCAGAGCCTCAGAATTGGAGGAATATATGTAGCGCGTGTTCCTGTTTTAAAGCGTAAGTTGTCCAACACATATTTGAACGGAATGGTCCCTAAGATTCCTTCTCAATTTTTTAACTTGAGAGTTTCAGAACCGTTATCGCTATCACTCAAAAACAACGTCAAATATTCTTGCAACTTTTTAAAATAGTTAATGGTGATGTTTTTTTATTAAAATTTTGATAGCAAACAACACAAGAGAAGAAAAACGACAAACTATTTGCTTTCGTTTTTTTTTTTCGCACGCACGAAAAAAGTTTTCGTTTTTCAAGTTATATGAAGCAAATCTTTCGCACAAACGAAAACGTTCGTTCGCTTTCGCCATACAGAATGCCCCAGAATTCAAATTATCGTTTTCGCACAATTTCTTTCGTTTTTGAAAAACGAACGTTCGCTTTCGCTTCGTTTATTACAGAATCTGGCCCCCAGTACTATCAAGAATGGTTCTCTGCTTGGTTTGACAGAAGAACTGTCAATACAAACTTATGTAAAAAAACTGCTTCTGTGAAAATTCTTAGGATGGCACCATCATTGTTTTCCATATTTAGACTACTCTGTCAAACCAAGCAGAGAACCATACTTGATAGTACTGGTTGTTCCATATATGGAAAGCTGTCAAACCAAAAGTGGTTAAGGCCCTATTATGGATCACAACTCAACTTAGTTGAGTTGTAATCAAGACAACTCAATTTGAAGACAACTGCAAAAAAAAATCGTAATATGGTAGACAACTTTTTTCAGTTGAGTATACCAAATACGTTGCATACTTTTCTGTGCTTGTTTCGTGTCAAAAACAGCTGTGTAAAGTAAAATAAGTATTTGAATGTTTTGAATTCGGTGCAAAATTTTATTAATAAGACAAAATAATACGAAATGGAGAGTTCTATTGATTTGTTTTTTTTTGTAAATTCGGAAGAGGAAAATCCCCTCAATGTTGCGCTGATAAAAAATAAAATATTAGAGATCACTCCAATCCATTTGAACTTCCAAACAAAAAGTAGTATTGTTTTTTTTTTGTGTTATTTTAACACTGCAGTTAGGCTGCGTCCGTCAATTCCATTTATGTATTTTGAACAACGATAGCAACTTATGCTTCCACTAATGGCTTTTTCCGTCAATTCCTTTGTTTGGCAATGCGTTTTCATTGGCTTCCCAACTAGCTGATCTAGCTTCAAATCCCAAAGTGAACTCAAAAAGTTTTTCGAATAATATGAAAAAAAACTAGACAGCATCACTAATAAAGGAGTCTGATGATCGGCTTGGCACCCGTGAAATAGCTATAACTCCAGCCAAACAACCACAGCGTTCCTCCGCAGTCCCACCAAATCTCAAACTCAGCCCTGCCCAACGTTTCATGTCAGAAGGAAGTTACCAAAAGTGCAGCGGTAATGATTTTAATCTAGGCCTTGCTCAGCCAACCGATGGGAGATGCTGAATATCCATTAGAGTAACATTTAATGACTCAATTTCGATTGGCTGAAAGTGGGAGTCCAGAATCTTGTCCCAATACCATACATGCACAAACAAGAAACTATTGAAAGAACGATTGGCGTGATCAAAAGTTTCACGTGCCTTCTATCTGCTTTTGGTTTGGTTTCTGCTGTAGAATTTCAATCAACCTATCGAATTTGGCAGGTTTTGTGGTTTTTAGACTAAAAAATTTGCTTGCAAATGTTTTGATTATTTTTTCTTAAACTTGCATTTTTTCTCTATTTTCTCAATAAAAAAAAATTTGTTTTGAACACAAAAATACACTACACAACTGGTTAATAGCAGTTGTCTAATTTTGCCAACAATCACAACTGAGAGACAACTCAACTGGCTTACATAATACCCCGAACACAACTAAAAAGTCAACCATTTTTTAGTTGACTACTGGTTGACTGGTGGTTGACTTGTGAGAGTCAACTAGTTGTGATCGGTAATACCGATTGCCGGATTACAACTCAACTTTCTTCTTAGTTGCCTTACATAATAGGGCCTTTAAATCACTGGAATATTGGAAGAAATAGTTTCGCTCCGCCACGAATTCGTTAATAAGGAAATACGACGCGAATCCCATAATCCGGCCACAACGACCAATTTCCATTGGAAAAGAACGCGAATCAAATAAAAGTCATGGATTTAATATTTTTTGCTATTTATATTTTTTATGTTAGTAGATTACCTTATAGTATATTTTTTAATTTCATCTTTTTCCCATGTTTTCTTTTTGCTTCGTTTTTTTTATGTTTTTCATTTTTTTTTTCATTTGATTTGTTTTCGGTTTAATTTTTTTTACAATTACATTTTACATTCAAAAAAATTATCCTACAGCAAAGAATTCCTCAATGTTTATGCTTTATGCTTCAATCACTCTCATTAACCAAAGTAAAAATTTACCGCAACAAAATTATTAATAAAGAAATTGAATTTAATAACTTAACAATGTGATAAATTGTGAAGAAAAAATCTTATAATGCTGTTAAGAAATTTTGTTTGTTTGTAATTTTAAGATCTATGTTTTGTTCTTTAACAAGAATTTTTATATAAAATCTAACTCGCCAAGTAAATTAGTCGAGGAATTCGTTTGTGTTCTTTTGTTAATTTTGTTCTACTAAGTTTCCTCTTAATTTTTATTATCAAGTGTTTCTCTTTTGTTTTCTCTTTGAATTCACTAATTTTTGTATGTTCGACATTGTGTGTGTAAATCAGTTGTAATTAATGATAATTAATTGTTTAAAAAAAAAGAGTGTACAAAGATAAAAAGAACATTTTATGCATAAAATTTATAAAATAACATGAGGAAATGAAGAAATATCTCTGATTTTCTTTTCATACACGAAAAACTGAACCAATTACAAAACAAATTTATGAATGTAGTTGTAACGACGACGTTTTAAAATATTTACATATCGTTTAGTTTGGTTTTGTATTTGTGTTCTTCTTTTGGAGATGATCAACGAGACAAATTTAAATTTGTTACAATTTATTCATTTTTTTTATTGTTATTATTAAAAATTGTTCATTACACTAATTTTGTAACTATTTTATATTATTCACTTTTTTATATTTTTACAAAGTTAATTTGGGGGTTGCTCAGTTGTTGTTGTTCTTGATTTGTTTAATTTTCTAATTTTAATTTATCATACACCGATTTATATACTTTTTTGTTTGTTTCTTATTTTTTTCGTTTTTCTCTTCCATAAAATTGTTACTTACAAAATTAAACAAAGTAAAAAAAAAAAATGTATTTTGTCCTTTTTCAATATTATCTTATGCCATGATAGCGGATTTTGAAGATCTACTCGCATGGGAAATTAGTGGCTAGTTAATTTCCTGAATCTCACCATCCAAGTTCGAGATCTGTTGCGGGTGATTCGACTTGACCATGCATGAGCGAGCCACAGATTTGAAGAGACTGCAAATAGAGAAAGTTTTTTTGATGAGTTTCGAATAGCAAATGATTTGATTTGAATTGCAAGATGAACCAAAATCTTCAGCCTACAAAAGCCATTACACTTGTTTATTTATTGATTTCAATATCGCTTACAAAGTAAGACAAGAGTCTTTTAAATTATTGAAGCCTTTAGTTAAATTTAAGATTTTAATTTTAAAAGCAGCAGGTCCAGATAGATTGTTTAACGAACACCTCAACGCGATATATAAGTATGGTAAGATCACTAAAGACTGGTTGCAAACTACCTTTGTTACACTCCCAAAAAAAAAAAAAACAAAGCCGAACAATTAGCCTAATGAGTCACACACTGAAGATTTTCCTAAAAATAATCCACAAGAGAATATATAGCAAGTTGGAATTCGACGTACACTACCGGTGGAAAGTTTGGGACCACCTCTGAAATTTGAGAATAAATTATTTATTTAAAAAACCAATTAAAATCCTAAATTGAGTTTTCATCAAAAAACCCTCCTTTAAATTCAATAATTTTTTTAACAATTCTGGGCAATCTTCTTACAAGTTATTGTATTTTTTCTTGTGGGATATTATTCCAGCAATTTTTTTCCAAAGAGCAGATTCCGGACATTTCTGTCAAGCTCTTCCCATAAGAGCTCAATGGGGTTAATATCTGGACACTGCGGTGGACATACCATTACTTTTTGAATTACCTCGTCTTCTTTTTGTTTCAGGTATTCCCGGCAAAGTTTTGAAGTGTGTTTCGGGTCATTGTCTTGCTGGAATACAAAACCTACACCGATTAATCGGAGTCCAGATACCAAAACGTGGTCTTCCAATATCGTTTTATAGACTTCTTTATCCATTTTTCCGATCACTCGTGTTAGATCTCAAACTCCATCGAAGGAGAAACATCCCCACACCATTACTGAACCTCCTCCATGCTTTACAGTTGGGACACCTCAAAATTGGATTCATCGCTCCATAAGACTCTGTTGAAGTCTTCATCTGTCCAATCCTGATGGGTTTTGGCCCATTCCAACCGTTTGATCTTGTTTTGGGGTGGTAGAAGGAGTTTCCGCACTGCAACGCGCCCAAAAAGTCCAGCATGCCTTAACCTTCGTTGTATCGTTGATACAGATAGTGGTTCTTCCCGCATATCATTGATTTCGGCGCGCATTTCTGATGCTGTTTTCTTCTTAGAACGCTTGCTTATGGTGATGATATGCAGATCTTCGGTTTTCGTCGTAACTCTAAGTCGTCCTGACCTCGGTTTATCCTTAAAACCGCCGGTACTAGAGTAACGCTGTATGGTCCTGTGAACTGCTCCTTTGGATATCTTCAGTTTTGTGGCGATTTCTCTTTGCGAATATCCTTCTTCAATAAGGGTAATAATAGCAGATCGAGTTTCAGTAATTAATTCCTTTACTTTCCCCATGATGCGCACTTTGTTTACTGAAGAAGATCACGGTCTCAAATAAATTTAAATTGGATCAAACCGAGCATTATAAACAAAATCCAAATCAATGGGTCAAAGCAAATCATATTTAAAACGAATTCCAAGCTGCATACAGAGAAAACTACTCAAACACAGACCAAATCTTCAATCTCTCTTGCCTTATAAACCTACAGCTTAACCGCAAAAAGAAACTGTATGCGTTTTTCATAGATTTGAAAGCGGCGTTCGACAATATTAACAGAAACGCATTGTTCTACAAACTGACACAGCTAGGTATATCTACAAAAATGGTATCAATTCTTAAAGCACTCTATACCAACAACACTGCTACAGTATGGAATGGCACTCATATCAGTGACTTCTTTCCTATTAATCAAGGTGTGAAACAAGGATGTGTTCTAAGCGCTCTGCTATTTATCTTGTTCTTAAACGACCTTGATTCTGATTTGCCGTGTGGAGTTACTATGGAAGGAGTATCGGTAAAAGCTCTACTTTACGCAGACGACATCGTGCTACTCTCAGATAATCCTGCTTCCTTGCAGATAATGATAAATAGCTTTGCAGATTATTGTACCAAATGGCAGCTGCATGTGAACCTAGCAAAATCACGTTATTTTTCGAAATGGTGGACGTCGAGCAGCTGAAGAAAAATGGAAGTACAACGATACCGAGATCAAAATATCTAACAATTTCAAGTACCTAGAAGTAAATCTCACATACAGTACCTATGTCGTGGACGGAACATCTTACGCAAAGGCTTGTAATGTCTAAGAATTCAATTAATGCTACTTGGTCAAACTTTATCAGAAATAAGAACATACAACACTCAGATAAATTCAAAATATACGAAGCAGCTTCAAAGTCTATAATGAATTACTGTGCCCAAGTTTGGGGATATTCGGAGTATAACGAAGTGGAAAAGTTGCAAAGGTTTTTCATTAAAAGATGCTTCTCCCTACCTAATAACACGCCAAACTATGTTCTCAATATAGAAACTGGACTAAGTAAAGCTTATATTACGACACTAAAACTCCACTTTAGGTACATTCAAAGGGTAAACACGCTCCCTGAAAACAGACTACCAAGAAGACTTATGCATATCATCGTGAGAAAAAAGATCTACTGGCCCGACAAATGGTCAGAGCTCTTTAACGATCTGAACATTGAGTTTGACTGGAACACAAAGTCTGAATGGAAGGCACTTGCGCAAAACTTGTAGATAGGCATTGGTCGGAACACACTAATAGAGCTCTACAATCACGATTCCATGATGAATATTGCAACTTGAACTATGCAGAGGTACCAAACTATTTCAATGATAGTAACTCGCGTGAAATGATAAGTATGGTGTTAAAGTCCAGGTGTGGATTGCTCAACAATGCACGAGCATTTAAAAATAATACGGATGGAATTTGTACGATCTGCAACCTTGACGCTACTGAAAATACGTATCATTTTGTAGGAGTGTGTCCTTGCTTCCGAACTTACAGAAAAAGATTCCTTGGTGTCAGACGGCAAAAATAGAATTTCCGAATCCGAATTTCCTGGATGGACAGAGTAACTAATGAAGAGGTGCTCCGACGGATGAACTGCAAAAAGGAACTTTTATACTCAATTAAAACAAGAAAAATATGCTATCTGGGCCACATCCTACGCAATGAGAAATACGAACTCCTACAACTTATCCTGCAAGGAAAAAATAGAGGGAAGACGAAGTGTGGGACGTCAAAGACTGCTGTGGATATCAATCCTACGAGACTGGCTGATCCTTCCCACGATACAAATTATAAGAGGAGAGGAACGCTAAGAAGAAGAAGAAAATTTTAATTAATTTATTACTTATTCTATACATTATTCTGGTTCCTCGTAGTCAACAAAATTCTCACAAAGTTTAAAGATCAGGGCATAAAAATTGTAGCACCTGCAGATGACATAGTGGTTTTGGTATCAGGCAAGTTGCTTACCACCATCGGAAACATTATGGAAAACGCATTAAAGGAAATATCTTCTTGGGCAACGAAGAACGGTCTCGGGGTCAACCCCACCAAGACAGAGCTAGTTTTGTTCACGAGAAAAAACGGAAATGGTATTCCTCTAAAACTTTCTAAGGAAGCTAAATTTCTAGGAGTAATCCTTGACTCCAAGCTTACATGGAAGCGTAATACTGAGGAAAGAATGAAAAAAGCTCTATGTGCATTCTACACATGCAAAAAGAGCTTCGGTGTACGTTGGGCATGCGACCGCAAGTCATCCAATGGATGAACACAGCGATTGTCAGACCCATCTTACCTATGGCTCTATTGTATGGTGGAAAGCGGTGGAAAAATCAAGCTATCTCAAGAATCTGAATAAGGTACAGAGACTAGCCTGTTTAGGAATAACAGAGGCTTGGAGATACACACCACAAGCTGGGTTGGAAATGATCTTGGACCTCCCGGCTCTGGATGAGTTCATAAGGTGCACGGCAGCCAAAACTGCAATTCGTTTAAAAGAAATGAGTTTTCGGAAGCACAGCACTTATGGACACGGGTCAATCTTACAATTCTAGGATTGATGGAGACCACCCATTACATTCCCCCTTTACTAAATTTCGATAGTAACTTTTCTATTTGCATACCAGAAAGATAGGGTTGGGATCCTAATTTACTTATAAGTAAACAGGGTATTCCTTTCTACACTGACGGTTCAAAAATCAGGAACAGGTGCTGGAGTGTTTTGCCAATCTCTCAACATCAGAGAGTCGTATAAACTCCCAGCTGACTGTAGTGTCTTTCAGGCCGAGATCTATGCCATTGAAAAAGCAGCTGAATTGGCACATCATGAAAAGCTAAACTCCTCGAAGATTACTTTTTTTTTGTGGACAGCCAGGCTGCTATCAAAGGCTTAGCCATTGAGACCATAAGATCAAAGGCAGTTTTAAACTGTAGGAAGGAAGTAAATAGAATCTGCAACACTAACCAGGTTAACCTCTGCTGGGTTCCTGGACATAGTAATATAGAAGGGAACGAAATAGTAGATGAACTAGCCAGGAAAGGGTCAGAAGCAGATACAAGTAAAAGCGAAAATTCAGATAGGGGACCACTCGTCCCGATTGGGGTACTCAAGAGGAAGATAGACCTTAAATCAAAAGATAAAATCAATAACTCCTGGAAATCCAGGAACGATTGTGTAATGTCTAGAAGTTTATGGCCTAACACTAATGAAAAGGAAACTCGGTGTATTCTATCGCTGAATAAAAGGAACATTAAAATCTAGGTATACTAACGGGTCATTGCGACATTGGCACAATGGTCCACAAGATAGGGTCATTTGCACCTGATTTCTGTAGGAGCTGTCAGGATGAGGAGGAAATAGAAACCATTAAACGCCTGCTCTGACTGTCCGAACCTCCAAACTAACCGACTCCGTCATTTCGGGAAAAGGTTTGTTGGGGAACTGGATGATCTAGCACAGGTCTCAATGGCAAACATGAGGAAATTTATAGATAGCACAGGCTGGTTCGTTAACGAGCTTGTCTACGTTAATCGGCAACTTTGAGGAGCATCGATGATACCACGAACTTGGGTTCCATTAAGTCAAGGCCAGTAGCATTCAATTTAATAAATAACATTGCCTCAACTATGTCTTCTTCTAGTATTCTATTGAAAGCGTACAGTTGACAACAGTTGAATCGTCATCAATAGGGTAATTAGGAAATGTAGCAACGTCAAATGATTGAGAAGTCGAGGTGAACTTTTTGTTGAGAGCATCGCGATCGATGTTATCAGCAAACTTCATAGATTGTTTCCCAATACCCAATTCTCGCAGGCTTTTCCATACATTTTTTCCAGAAACCTCCATTGACTGTAAGCAGCATCTCGTTTCGACATTAGAGCAGAGATGTCGCCATTCAGCCAAGGTGTTTAATGAGACGAGTTTTTAAAGGAACGTGAGTATAAAAAAGTTGATTAACGTTATACCGTAGAAAACCGATTTGTTCATTTTGCATTTGGTATATAGAGTTCAATCTATGCAATTAACATCGCGTACCAGTTCGGTTGTGTTTAAATTTTTATAGTCTCGATATTGGAAACTTTGTTGATCAACCCGACAGGCTGTATCCAAGCTTACAAAAATTAAGTCGTGTTTGGAAAAACCAGGTGCCAAAAGCTGTGTGTAAGGCGTTACCCTATCAACATCGCTAGCAAGATAAAGGTCTAATAGAGAGCTAGACTCTTTAGTAAAGTGAGTAGGAGTGAGGTGGTTAACAGGACTCAGATTGAGTGCCTTAAATATACTTACAAAATTTGCAGCTAAACATTTACTTACTTTTCAATTTCCGGAGCACAATGAACGAAATCATGATCCCAGAATTTGTAGATTGGATTCTTAATCAACTCAATGAATGTAATCAATAGACCCCATGGATGTGGACGATTGACAATCAATCGTTCAAGTAAAACTCTGGTAATTTGCTCTTGAATGGCTTCCGAATTAGCTTCTGCAAACAAATGCAAAACAGCACAGCTGAAGTAGTGCGTATGGCTATTGGGATAGCGCAATTGATTGGCAATTGCATTCAAGAAGAGATAGCGTCCTTCGGTGTCCAGATCGACAGCCAAATTCTGGAATATATCCATATGCGCACTGTGTGCTATGTTCGACGTGTTGGGGACAAAGTTTTTGCTCCTGCAAACGAATTTCAATTAGTCAGCATAAATGATTGTCTGTTGTCTTTTAATAACTTACCGAATGTGCGCAATAGCTTGTGTTCCAACATAAAGCACCAGTGCATTCATAAGAGGAATATTATAGCGTGAGCCTGGCTCATTGGAAATCTGCAGATGACTTCGGAACTCCGACAAGAAAGTGACCGGAGCTCGTGCCTTGAGATATGAATCGAGATCTTTCTTGAAATTGGCTGGTTGAATGTTGACGACGTAGTTGGAGAAAATCTTTGGAGCTGTTGCAGTATCGGGCAACATATCGACCTTCAGGTTGGGTGTGAAGGGATCTGGCAGACGCATATTCCTTGGGAACGCGGCCAGAATGATGTTGCGCATTTGAATACAATTTGGAGGTATGGCATCACAGAAGCCGAAATGATAATCGCACAAGAATTCCGGGAAATCGTGCAAAAGAACCAGCAGAACGCGCAAAGTTCCCTTGTAGAGAACTTGCACAGGTTTGGCCAGTTCGGCATTGCGGAGGAACGGTGCCAAATATTTGAACAGATCCATCAGGAGTTGAGCATAAAGTGGCCATCCTTTTTGTTGGGGAATCTGGGCTAGAATACGACCCAAGAAAATTCGATGAGAAATCAACTCCAACCAGGCATAGCAAAAGCCTGCAGCACGAGATGGATTCAGAAGGTGGTAGGTGTGCGAGAAAGCGGTAACAATGCTTTGCATCAACGACTCGAGCACAGCATCGGGTGAGCTCAATTCGAGAAAGAGCATTATGAAGAATCGATGGTAGCCCAATTGCTGGAATGAACTGCCATGGATCTCCTGATCTTGCAACAGAATTCCCAGCACAATGCCGAGAACTTTGTTGAGCAAATTGATCTTCGTTGTTGGGTTACCCTGATCGCCTGAGTGTCGCACAAGGAGAGCAATCAAATGGACGAATGCATCGATCCAGTGGAAGATCTTTGTCTTGGCCACCGCTGGATTGTGTGACTGATCGTTGAGAATTCTGTAGACCAAATCAATGCAAAATTGTGTCGCTTGGCGGAAGAATCGTGTAATCAAGTCGTCTGTCTTGAGAATTCCATACAAATTCATCTTTTGAACAAAGGCTCCAAAGTTCTTTGTCTCGCGTGAGAGATTGTTCGATTGGGAGTAGATCGACACCCAGTCTTTGAGAAGGAATTCGGTTTTCTCTTGAAGACCTGGCGGATCATCCACTTCATTTGACTGAAAGGAAAGAAGACATTTTATAATCTTTCTGTATTTTCAAAATCAAATCTTAAATCTTACATGAGACAATCCGGTGTGGATGTATTGTGCTGCTCCAGTCGAGTATCGTTCAGCCATGAAACTGTTTGAATCGTGATTGCCCCATAGCATCTCAATCATGTGAGTCAGAGCTTCTGGATACCGATGGCGATGCTGTGGCAGACGGGCCAGCATCTCAATTGTTCCGATGAACTCACTCTCGGGCACAATGTGACTGGGACGATCGTCGACAAGCAGCCGTTCCATCAGTTGCATGGCAAATGTGACTGCCATGTAGTTGTTGCCATTGTCCATTGCATCGCGCAGCAGAATGTCCAATTGCTGAACATTGACCATGTGCGATGAAATCAGTAGTTTGATTGCTTCGACGTTCCAGCGAACATCTTCGCGGATCTCAAAAATACACTTGGTGACGGCGCGTTCAGTGGCAACAGCGCCAAATGCTGTCTGAAGCAGACTCAAGATGCGCAAATGGACGTCACGATAGAGCTTCATGTGGACCTCATGTTCGGGTATGTTGACAAGGCCTTCGATAAGGCCCTCGACAACCCGAGTTAGCAGATTTAAAGCGCTTTCGTTGTCGCGAATGCGACGTGTTACCATTAGCGCTGTGAGCAGGGCATGCATTTTGCTGGCCTGGACTTGGAGAGTTGAGACGTTGACGGTGTTGTTGAGGAAACCTTCCATACGAGTTGCCAGTTCGGCATACATCAGACCCAGTTCGTCATTTCCAAACGGAACATCCTGCTAAAGGAACATAAAAATAAAACTGATTTCTTTTCTTAGATGCGGGCGGAGCTTACCGGAATTGTGGTCTTTGGAAGGAATAGTGCGGCGTCACGCTCAGACATCTGTTGGAATCCGGGAATGTTTCTTGCGAATTCAGTGTAAACGGCGAATTGGTTGGCTGGAATTCCGCCAACCTTGAGGCGCACTTGTTCGGGCATTCTCTCAGATTGGTAAGCATGGGTTTCAGCATCAACGTAGCGTCTAGAAATTGATTTCAAAGTTATTTACTGATACTGACACTACATCATTAAAAAAGTCTTACCTTCCCTCCTCACGGGCCATTTTCCTTGTCTCGAAATCCGGTGCCAAACGACGGTCGACCTCGGGAGCAGCCTTTTCAGCTGCAGTCTTCTGTACAAAAGCACACGCCAGCTCCACATTGTCGTTGGTCAATTGAATGGCAGCTGCGTCAATATCCTGATACTGTGGTCCTTGTGGAGTTGTTGTTATGTTCGCGAGGAAAGCCTTCCTGATATTCACATTCAGAGTTTGGGTAAGTTGATCCTTGCAGGTGATCATTGCCATTCCAGCGGATAAATTACGCACCATTTGATGGGCTGCGGTGCGCATACGCGACTCGTCGGGATCCAAAGCGAAATCCTTGCGAACAATCTGTTCAGTCGTGCTGGAGGCAATACGAACACTTCGATCAACTACCGGCTGTAGCCAGTCTGTGATGGTCCGTTCGATGGCGGTCAGCACAATGTGCTTCAGATTGGGATTTGTGTGCATGATGGCAATGTTCGGAGAAATAACCACATGCTGGGCAATCAGCGAGAAATTGGTGACATTGATGTCGACGTAGTTGAAGCGCGGTTCCGGAGCAGTGATGGCGATGTGTCCGGCACTCTCGTTACCGATGCTTGGCGATGGGTTCGATGTCGAGGTATTGTTCATCACCATTGACTGGTCGACGTCGATAGCGCTGGCAATTGCTTGCTGTTGTTGTTGTTGCTGCTGCTGTTGTTGCTGTTGGACTTGCTGTTGAACTTGTTGCTGGACTTGCTGTTGAACCTGCTGCTGGACCTGTTGTTGGACCTGTTGCTGCTGCTGTTGTTGTTGTTGCTGCTGCTGTTGCTGTTGTTGTTGCTGCTGCTGTTGATGAGCCACACTGACAGCTTCAATAGCCTTGACCTTAGGCTGGGACATTTGATGTTCGACACCCATTGACCGACTTGGGTCCTTCAGGTATATGATGGGCTTCAATTTATTAAGTTCAATATTCAGAGTTTTGCAGAGAACTTCGATTTCAAATTTCAAATTCAATTTGAGCTCCGGTTCTTGGTGTAATTCACCGAGTACATTCATAATCGCCATGGTCCATGGATTAGGAGTCTTAAACACCTTTGATTTGCCACTGGATTCTAGAATCTTTGCAACAAACGGGACAACAAAAAGCAATTCCTGTTGACCCTTGTGATAGGCTTCGGCAAGCAGAGCTTTCAAATCCAAATCCACCTGGAGAATTGGGCGATTCCGACCGAGTGTCATCATTCCCAGCCAATGGCCGAGATTCTTCAGCAAACTCCGATCGGAGAAATTAATCATGCCCTTATCGGAGCGCAGTAGAACTTTGATGTTGCGCAAAGTTTCCTTAGTCACGTACTTATTTATTTCAGGATTCTTGAGAGCGTCCAAGAAATTGAAATACAACGTATGGAAATTGAATTCCATGGAGGCACGTTTGAGGACCAGATATTGTGACAGCCATTGCCAGTATTCTTTGATCATGAGATCCTTGATCTCTTCACATTTCTGCGGAATGTTCAACTGGCTGAGATTGTTGAAAATGAATGCCGTCTTGTCTTGTACGGTTTCTGGAGGAACGGTGATTTTCTCCTCGTTTGCTTCGAGCAATGTGTCGATGTTGGTTGCATTGGCTATTGACTTGACGCGAGTCACGACCATTGGCTTCTGTTGAGCCGGGGTGGTTACGATGTTTCCGGTAACCGAGTTACTGCGATAGAGTGAATCGGGTGCAGCTTGTTGTCCAGGCCCCGGCTGGCTGGGCATGATTTGAGACATCGATCCGGGTAGAACGCTTCCCTGGCCTTTGTTCGGTGGCTCTTGTTCCATATAGCCACATTCTACGTATTGTATGAGCAACGGCGGAAATTCCTGGAAGTGCGGAATCGATCTGATGAATTCGCAGTATTTGTTGTAGGTTCGGAGACGTGTTTTGAACCTATCCAGTGCTGTGATCCCGAAATAGTACATCTTTGAATTGACCGGTTTTCGGAGAGCGTCGAGGACACAACGAAGAGCTAGGCCGAGAGTGAAGCAAGTCGGTGCTAGATTGCGTTCAATTATGCCACCAAACAACTGCGCGGTTGTCTGGAGTTCCCTATCCGGATACTGGGGGAAAAAGCGATATTCCTCGAAGAGATTGCGCAACATACATTGATAGACTTCCTGCTCACGTCGGATGTTGGATTCCTTGAAACGTTGCAACATATCGAGAACCTCATCTATGGACAGAGTTGGATGCGGCGGATGATTATAAATGCGTTGGAAGTAGCTGTTGGCTTCATCTTCAACTTCCTTTGAGACTGGTTGGCCGAGATCAGCAATGACTCCCTGAGTGGCATTGGGAGTTGGCGGAATGCGTCCAATGTTGTTGGCATTTGGCGGAGCTTGTAAGGCCATTGCCATCGGGTAGGGACTGTTCGATGGGGCAGCATTCATCAGGCGTGAAGGCGATGCTGGCGTTGAGACCAGGTTTCCCAGGACGTTGCCAAAATTGAACGACCCATTGGGGCCACCTAGATTTAAGCCAGCAATGTTTGTGCTCAGATTCGATAAAGTGTCCACAGACGGTCCAAACATCTGTTGGGCATTCAGATTTGCATTGAACGGAGGTGGCTCTATGCCGCGATGTGTTCGGATGACACCTGGTGGTGGTGGTTGCTGTTGACGTGCCTTGTTGGCAATTAGATTGCAATTTGACGTCATTTGGATAATCACATCGCAGAGATCCTGGGACACATTGGCTGCGCAGGACTGCAAGCAGGTTAGCATTGTGGTCAGAGTTTCATGTGGAAGTTGAGCAGCTTTTGGTATCTGATCGTCGGGTACTTTAGCTCCAGTTATCTGGGGACAGCGACGCTGGAGAAATTTTATGATGGCCTGAACGAAGGGCTCTCCGTGTTCACGAATCTTGTCACTGAGCCATTTCTCGAGCTTGAGGTATTCTCGCCTTGAGGCCAGACAAGCCAAATCAATGACAAAGATGAAACTCCTGGCATTCAGTAGGCTGGAGAGTGCCTTGAGATCTTGAGCAACGTCTAGGATGCGTGACAATCGCGATTGATCATTTTCACCACGCAAATAGTAGTCGGACATGGCGTGCATGATGGTCGGGCGT
Source organism: Sphaerophoria taeniata (assembly GCA_943590905.1). Taxonomy (NCBI): domain Eukaryota; kingdom Metazoa; phylum Arthropoda; class Insecta; order Diptera; family Syrphidae; genus Sphaerophoria; species Sphaerophoria taeniata. The sequence goes on along the minus strand of OX016540.1, from coordinate 14,938,354 downwards.
AGGTGCATTGCAAAGTTTGTCGAATTCCAAGCGTGATGCAGAATCACAGCGGAGTTGGGGTGATTCGCAATGAATGTCGGAATAAGATTGTTGAAGAGCTCCTGACGGAAGCCAGTGATTGGAGTTGTGAGGTGCAGCAGCGCCAGCACCAAGACGTCGGGACAATGTTGAGCTGGGAATTTGAATATTTCCGTGACTGGAGTGTAGGGTCCATTTTCGCCCAGGTACAACAGCACTTCGACTAAATGCAATGACTTCCATGTGGCAATCTCTTTGTTGTCTGTTTCCGGCGGGGTTTTCAACAGCTCCACGGGAACCGGAGTGAAAATGTAATCGGCAAACGAGAATAAATCGGCATTCTTGAGCATCATAGAAATCAGCGAGAATTGCCCCTCGACATTCTGCCAATGACGGTAGACACATTCTGTTGGGAACACACTCGATTGTGTTCCTAAGCGGAAAATAGTTAGCAGCAAATTCAGACCGATGCGATCTTTGATTATGAATTCATGGTGATCGAGGGCGAAACACACCTCCTTCCATGGCAAATTGGGAACGATTTCCTTCAGTGCCTGCACAAAAATATCCGGTTTCCAGGTCTGAGTAGTATCGCTCGAGGCCTGCGATACTTTGGTGTCTTTTTTGGGATCATTGGCATTATTGCCACCGGTTCCAGTGGTTCCAGTTGTTGTGTCATTGTTGTTGCTGGCATTATTATTGCCAGCATTTTGTCCGGGCCAGAAATTCGCCGGTGTTGGTAGATTTACATTGCAATCAAGGAGTGAGGTGTGCGTGCGGCACATTAATCCAATAATTTTAGCGACATCTTGTGTCTGGAGGTCTGCACGTCCACAGCGAAGATGATTTTTGCATTCGTCGACGGTTGATGTAAATTCATAGCCGATTTCCAGGATTAAATTAATCCAGGATGTGTCCATAATATTGTTGGCCTGTTTGAGCGTTTCCGCTATGTTATCATAAACTTCTTCAATTGGTAACTCTTCTTGGTGATGGCTTTGATACAGGAATGGTGACAAAACCAATGGAACACCTTCGCGAGGGAAGTCTTCCCGCAATTTCTGAATGAATTTGTTGTAGAGTTGCTCGTTAAGGCCGTATAGGGTGAAGGTTTCTTTGCGAAAGAGCGATAGAATCAATTGCAGTATATTCGGGAGAATATCGTTGAGACTACGTTCGGTTGGTGTGGCGGATTCGTTATTGGTATATGATTCGATGAGTTGTGGAATCGTTCGTTTCAAATGGTCTCTAGCGTTGGTCTGAATCTCAACATTGGTCGAATGGGTGAGAGCAAGAGCAACGATCACTTCACTGAGTTTCGAGACGCCAGTTGCTTGAGTTATTTGGGCTAGTAGATTTGGTGATGGTTTTAAAGTCTACAAAAATACAAATGGATAGGGATGATCGATTATAGGAGAAAAAAACTTGAGATTTTTGTTTACCTTTTGCGATGGAAAACAGTGGTCGACTGAGAAGCAAATGTTCGAGATTGCTGGAGTCTTGTCGAGCTGTTTGTTGAGTTCTATGCCGAGTAGTTTGCAGTGAAACGGTGTACACGTTGGATCGGTAAAATTAACACTTGAGAATAGGCAACGCAGACAATGGCGATCTGCTTCAAGGCCAAATTCGTCAATTAACTGAGAGCGAAGAAAAAGACAAACATTATTTTTTTTTTTTTAATATTTTTATGTGAAACATGTGAGAAATGAAGTTTATGGAATCAGTGTTTTCTTGATAGCAAGACAAGATTGTTTTAATTGAAGTTTAAAGAGGTTGGCAACAGCGCACGGTTGTATTCCAATTTGAATTGGAAAAGAAGAGAAAACCAAAGCAACGGATTCTGGGGCACAAGTACGTAAAAGCTCATCTTGTCGACGACACGAGTAGCTATGTGGGCATTGAAGGCTATACAAGACTACAAAGCTGCTTATGATAGTATCCACCGCCAAGAGCTTATGATGGCGATGTCTTATTTCGTGATCCCGAACAAACTGATCCAGCTTTGCCGCATGACGCTATACAATACGCAGTGCAGTGTGTAAATGGGTAACGGCTCATCCAAGTTGTTTCAAACAAGCGCAGGGTTTAGACAAGGAGATGCGCTGTCATGTGATTTCTTCAACATAGTCCTGGAGCAGATAGTGCGCAAGACAGGTGTGAGCACGGAAAACACTATCTTCAACAAATCCACCCAGCTCCTTACAAAGACATCATCGGTTGATTCAAGAGAGCTACGCTTGAGTCCTTCACAGCGATTGAAGAACACGTGAAACTCGTTCGTCTTGAAGAGGATTAGGAGGGGGACAAAAAGTACATGCTATCAACAAACAAAGCAACATCTGTCCACCGCCTTGGACAAAACGTCACTGTTGGTAGCACAAATTTCGTGGTGGTTAAGGAGTTCACCTACCTTGGACAAACATCAATCCTACAAACGACACCTTAGTGGAGATCCGACGAAGAATTACCCTAGCGAACCGTTTGGCAAAACAACTGGGTTCAAAACTGCTCACTCGAAAGACAGTGTCTGCTATGATACTGGGCACTTTCGAAAGAAAAATTCTTCGACGGATTTTCGGTCCCGCATGCGACGATGGCGAATGGATAAGAAGGTTCAACTGCGAACTGTACGAGCTGCACTAAGATGTGGATGTAGTCCAGAAAGCCAAGAAAAGGCGACTACATTGACTCGGCCACATCAAAGAATGGACGACAACGCTCCAGCCAAGAAAATCTTCTCATCGCAGCCCCCAGGTTCAAGACGACAAGGAAGAATGAACCTACGATACAAGGACCAAGTGACTGCGGATGCCAGAGCGCTTGGTTTTGGTGACTGGAGAGAGCATGGGAGAGACCGTTTCCGATGAAACTCAGGCTGAGATTCTTCATGGATTGGGAGCCCGGAGCCGGTTAAGTTAGTAAGTAAGTGCCCGTGGCGTGGTTATTAAGTGCGTGTAGGTTTCGGATTGGTGCCTATTTATTTTATTCTTCTTTCAAGCCTGAAATGCAGTAGCCACTGCCTCTTGCGAAGAACCGACAAAACTTCCAAGAGCATTCTTAAACCGTTCGAAAATTCTAGGTTCTCCCATTTCTTCACGAACTAGTCCTTGGCTCTCAAAAAGTCGCACCATCCTATTTATTAATTTATCTTAGAACGGAGGGAAGCTGCCACTTGATTCTGACGGTTCCGAAACTGCTATAACCACGAATCATAACAAATCTACCGCGATGCAGACTTGATGACAAAAATTAAGCTTGATAGCTTGGTAGACGTATAAGCGAAGATGAACTGGTCCGGAAAGACATTAGCGGTACAATTCACGGTAGGAGGCAGAGCGGATGACCATATTTGCACTGGAAGGATGCCGTAGACCCAGACGCCCATAGCCTTGGATGGCGTCGGCCAACAATCGCGAGACATGGAAGAACTTGCTGAAGAAAGTCCAGACCGGATCCCGGTGTTGGCGCAGATGAAAGGAGAAACTGCAATGGCCAGGCCATTGATGAATTCATAGAACATTGATAACAAATAAAAGAATCACCTAAAAGCGTTAGATAATTCGATGTTTTGATTCAAGTTGCAATAATTAATGTTTGTGTACCTTCAACTCTAGACAACTGGCCTGCAATGTAAACAGACTTTGCACACTAATCTTTTGAGTGGAGATGGTTAATATTCTCTCTGATATCATTATCACATCGCTTTGTTTTGATTATGAAATTAAAAATGGGCGGGTTTTGTTTATTTGTTTTGCTCTATTTATTATCGTTTTCCTGATTCTAAGTCAACTTGTTTTTATTTTTAAGAGGAAAATACATGAGTGTATTTTAGAAGTGTGACGTCCATTGACGACAGATTAAGGTAATTGCGTTGATCAATTTGTTATAATTAGAATATGTGCGCGTCAACTTCCAGAGACACACATGTCGCTTTAGGGTACTGCTTTGGACTTATTTCTGAACAGGATTTTCCTTCCTAAAGGATTTCCAAGTATTTTCTATGGTTTTTTTTTAGATAAATTTAAGGCACTTGTAGCATAACTCTGGAGTCACTCAAGTGCAAAAAACGTTTGGCAAGTTGAAAAGTCGTTATACCTACCTATTTCCAGCTTCTGTCAGAATTCGTCGAATGCAGCACATATTGGTTGTTTTTAATGTTTCGAATGCATTTCTTTGTCATCGGAATGTTGTAGTACGCTTATTGCAACACCACGAAACAGTTCTTATGACCATTGTTAGTGAGGATTGGCCAAACAAATGGGATTCAAAACTCACTTGAAAGGAAGCTAAACTGCTTGGTTTCGATGATTGGAGTACAAAAAAGAAGAACAGCGCTCGATACAACTCACAAGATCTCGAAATTTAATCCTATATGAATTGCGATTCAGTTAAGTAAAGGACTTTTAAGGAAGGCTCTAGTCTTCACTCATATGAGCTAGCACCGCATCCCACCCAACGGAGATTACCAAGTCTACAGAATCAGCCTATTTCACAAACGTCAAAGAGTGATGGTAAGTTTAATCAAGATACCTAGACCTGAGTCCCCGCCAATAGGTGGGGTATCCGACACCGAAATCCACATCAACTGATGTGAAAACTGCACTGAGAACTGAACTGATCGTCTAAAAGGGGCTTTAGAGTTTTACGTTTGCAACATTAATGGGAACCAAAACCCGCACCAACTGTTTTTTTTTAAATTCTTAAGTCCTTAAACGACGAGCTTATAAAATTCAAGAAATAAAATGGTCAATAATCTTCAGCAATGCTTTTAAGTTAATCGGAAAAGCCCCAACTTTTCTTAAGCTTTTCTTGAACTAAACATCATAAATGAAAATATTGTTTGTGCGAACCTGAAAAAGGGAGATCCTCTTAACTGCGCCAACTACAGAGGAATCAGTCTACTTAACATCGCCTACAAGATCCTCTCTGCCGTAAAATGTGAACGTCTGAAGCCTTTCGTCAACAATGTCCTCATCAATGTGGCTTCAGACCAGGAAAGTCAACCATCGACCAAAATTTTCACTTTGCGGCAGATCCTGTAAAAAACCTATGAACTCCAAATCGATATCCACCGCCTTTTCATCGATTTTAAGGCCGCGTAGGACAGCACCTACAGAGACGAACTGTATGAAGCTGTCTAGTTTTGGCATCCCTGCCAAGCTCGTTCGCTTGTGCAAAATGACGATGGAGAATTCACGCTGCTCCATCAAAGTTGGCAACGAGCTTACGGAATCTTTCGACGTCAAAAAAGGATTCAGACAAGGCGATGCACTGTCGTGCGATTTCTTTAACATCGTTCTGGAGAAGATAGTGCAAAACTCCACCGTCAACACCAGAGGCACTATCTTCCAAAAATCTGTTCAAGTTCTCGCGTACGCCGACGATATTGATATAATGGGAAGAACACAGCGTGATGTCAAAGGCGAATTTGTGAGAATTGAGACAGAAGCGGCAAAAGTGGGTTTAGCGGTAAATTTGGAGTTTGTCTACCTAGGCTCCGCTATTAACACGGGCAATAACACCAGCGCCGAGATCGAACGAAGAATAAGTCTTGCTAATCGCTGTTTCTTTGGGCTAAGAAAGCCATTGAGTGGAAAAGCCCTCTCTCGAGCAACTAAGGTAAAACTATGTAACACCCTCTCATCCCAGTCCTGCTGTATGGTGCAGAAGAATGGACCTTGCCAAAATCGGATAGATGTTCCTTAGGCTGTTTCGAGATGAAAGTTCTTCGGGTCATCTTTGGCCCCGTGTGCATTGATGGGGAATGGCGAAGAAAATAAAACAGCTAACTTAACGAGTTGTACAACGACATGGACCTAGCCAGAAGGGTCAAGGTCCAGAGACTTAGACGGCTCGGTCATTTAGAGCGGATGGACAGCAATGCTCCGGCCCGGAAAGCCTTCGACACTATTTCCGAGGGACGTAGAAGGAGAGGAAGACCGCGAGGTGGCGCACACAAGTGGAAGAGGACCTCAATCAACTTGAAGTGCAAACCTGGAGACAGCTAGCTAGGGACCGAGCTGGCTGGCGGAGACTGTTGATTGAGGCCCAAGTCCACAACGGACTGTAGCGCCACCTTAAGAAGGTAAGTAAGGCTGTTTTCTAGCGTTCTTTTGTCAAATATGCAGCAAGTTGTCAGAGTTTAGAGTTCCAGGTTCGTCTTCCTGTACCCCATTTGGATCAGTGAATAAGATATGCAAATAAATAAAGCACACCTGCTAAAAGGTGTATACTGTGCTCAGTATTAATTTCTCTTTTCGACAGAAAAAAAAATGTGATCTAGTTTGAACATGTTTCTGCAATCCCAGGAAGTGGAAGTAGCCAAGTGATGTCTCGTTTAATATAAAGCAAAAAAGCAGGAAAAAAACCATGACCAGTTGACCTGCAATTAAACGATAAATAACCAGACATGGAAGCACTAAAAGAAGAGTGCGAAGAGCTAGACAGACTCACCTTTCATTGGATGGTCTACCAAACCATTAAGATGAAAAAGATGACGATGGCTAAATGGTGAATGGCGAAGGTAAATTTACAAAATTGGCGACATACGAAAAAGAAGACAACGTCGCTGTCGTCGTCTCCGATGCTAAAGAATGGTAGAAGAAGTGGAGTCGCGCAACCAGAAGAAAATTTATCACAAAACAAAAAAAAACGTATACATACCCCACGCACACAATAAAAAGAAAATCCCTTTTATGACTCCAACTTTTTGCTCTTACCTTCGATTTTAATTCTGTTTCCTTGTTATAGATTTTATTATACTCTTTTTTTTTTATTTTTATTTATTCACGATCAATTTTCCAATAGTTTTTATTTGAGTTTTTGAAATGTGTTTTTTTTTTTTATTAATTTTTTTGAATTCGATTTTTGCTCCACTTGAAAATGGAGTTCCAATTTGGAAGAGGAAGAAAAAATTCAGTGTTTTTTCCTTTTACTTTATTTTACACTTGATACACTTTTTGCAGTCGTTCGTCTTTTTCAATACACAAAGAGAATGGAGAAAAATTCATCAAATAAATTAATGCAAATTTCTAGTTGAATTTCAACGTTTTTCGAAACATTTTCACTGAATTCAAATGCTTTGAATGCTAAGTTTTTAATTTGTCTTGATTAAAATCCATTTTGATGAGATATTTGTGTTAAATTTGACGAAATGAAAAACTTCGCGAAGGACCGCAGCAGAAAATCTTCAAATGAACATGGCGTCGGCGAAAAAAAAAGCAAAAAGAAAAGGGACAGCTTTCGTAGATGGTTGATTTGATGGAGGTCGATTGTATTCGCCTTCTCTCTGGTATAAGTTTTGCATGCGAGAGTAGGACACATATATGTTATCGAGAATGCCAAAATTAAGTGATGCCAAATTGTCGTAAGGAAAATGTTTCGAACGTTTAGCATTCAGCGCCAATAAGAGAATTTCGGTTTTATTATTATGATTTTTCTTTAATTTTGAGTTCTCTATTTATTTTTTCAAATTAAATTAATGAAATAACAAAAAAAATATCCTTGAAGTTTACAGAAGTAACAGAGCAATTAATTTCGTTAATAGCTCGAAGGAAAATCGGTAGGAAGTTTCCGAAGATCTCCTCTTGGAAAGGAAGTGTCGGCGTATTTTGGTCTTGAATTCTTGAACATTGTAATGAACGGGAAAGACAGAGTGTGGAAGAGAGTTCCACATTCACGTAGTACGGCTAAAAAATGATTCTCTATACTTGAGAATATGTCCGAAGTTGGGCTCGAGGGTAAACTGATGGGCATTCCTAGAAGCGCGAGTATTACGGGCGAATTGTTTGAGGGGAGGAATGCAACTGGCAATTTCACTAGAGCAATTATCGTAGAAGTAACGATAGAACATGAAGAGACACGCAACGTAACGACGGTGATCTAAAGGGGTTAATGAGTCAGTGATGTCTCTATCACCAATCATTCTTACAGCTCTTTTTTGTATTCCATCCAAGACGCTTAAGTAGCTTGAGCACCAGCCCAGAGATGGGAATTGTAGTCAAGCTTTGAACGGATATAGGTTTTATAGATAACTAGCTGACCCCGCGAACTTCGTCTCGCCGCCCTTCAGAGCAACTTCATTTTGAAATTTTCCAATTTTCCATTTGAAAACCAATGCACCTGCAATAATTTAAAAAAAAAACTTCCCTAAGAACCATCTACAAACTAACACGAACAAAATAAAAAAAAATTAGCCAAATCCGTCCAGCCGTTTGTGAGTTATTCGATCATACACGAACAGGATTACATTTTTATATATATAGATAGCCAGATCAGACGGGGACCGTCTTAAGAAACCCAAACATATTGCGGCATTTTTGGCGATATCACGTATGTGCTCGTTCCACAAGAGGTGGTCAGTGATGCACATATCTAGACTCTCGAGATGTTCGGTCTCATTGATGCAAGTGCCACTCATGGACAGTGGCAAGAGGCGTTTCTCTCGCTTTAACGATACAAGACAGCATTGAGCTTTTGAAGCATTAAACTCTATTCTACCCATTGTACAATGCTGTTTAAGTCATAGTTTAATGAGCTTATCATATTTTGCCGTTCCAGTTCCACATCCGAAGAGGAGGGATGTGAGTCTGGAAACAAATATTTGAAGCGTAGGGTACTATCGTCAGCGAAATAATTTATTGGATTAGAAGTAACAGACAAGAGATCATTAAAGAAAATGAGGAAGAGCGTCGGAGACAAAACGGAGCCCTGGGGCACACCAGCATTTATATTGTGGGTTTCAGACTTGAATCTGTCCATTACAATTTGTATTGAACGGTTCGAAAGAAAGTTTCTAATCCAACGAAGGAGGGTTTCATCGATACCGAAAGCACGCATTTACGATAAACGAGCAAGATGCCAGATTTTATCAAATGCCTTTGAAATATCAAGTGCAACAATCTTACTTTCTCCAAAGCGATGTAAAGATTTGTTCCACTGTTCGGTGAGATAAACCATCAGATCACCAGTGGACCTGTTGCTGCGAAAGCCGTACTGCCGGTCATTAAGAAGCTTTTGGTCATCGAGATATTTCTTGAACTGATAGTTTATCAGCGTTTCCACGACCTTAGAAAGTAGGAGCGTAAGTGCAATCGGATGATAATTGGAGGAAGAAGAAGATTCGCCTCTTTTCGAATTGGCTGAACAAATGCTGTTTTCCAACTGCTCGGAACGAGCCCAGAAGAATAGGTTAGATGGAAAGCTTACGCAAGGGTTTTGTGAGCGTGGAAGAACACATCTTCAGAATAATAGTGGGGATACCATCCGGACCAGCGGATTTAAATATTTTGTTTCATAATTTTTCTTTCGTTCCAAATACGGAAATATAAATCTTCGTTTAAAAATTAATTTGCTAATGATGACAAGATTCCATTTTCTCGACACTTGTAGTCGCAAAAAATCGCTCTCACTGGACGCACACTCTCGCATCTAACGTTTCTCGCATCGCATCGCTTTCTCGCACTACCGTACGCGCAGCCGGTGTTAAGGAAAATAACGTTTTTAATGAGAGGAAACAGGTCGAAATTTCTCCATACTGATATTTTATGCATAAAATTTGAAGAAATATACAGTTTTCTGTAAATAGGAATTTTACGAGAACAAACTCTTAACATTTTCAAAACAAGGTTAAAAATAAAACCAGTGACAGTGTGAATGGGCCTTTAGACATTTTGCTGCTAGTAAATTGGCATCACTTTTTTTATCGTTGATCGCACATCGTAAATACATATGCAAGTTGATTTCTAATTAGATTTCCAAAATTATGTTATTTGCGATCGAAATTTAATTATTTTTGCACTTTTCCCAGGAACACTAATCCAAGATCAATAGAAATGCAATTCTATTCGCATTAAAATGCCGACACAAGTCTTCTTGTGTCCAGAAAACTGATCCAAATTAGCATTGGAAAGCGTTTTCGAAACAAAAGAATTCATCCAATGACGACACAACACAGACAAAAAATGACTAACAGTCATGTTCTTTTTTTTTCTTTATAATTTGTTATGAAATGATTGATATTTGTGAATTTCCAGAAACAAGGCAAAAGTTGAAAATAAAACTTACCTTGGTCAAACTTTCACACGTCTGAGCGTAGTTTTTCTTGTTCAGATTCTTCACCAAAATACTAATCTGCGTTAGCGATAAATTTAGAGGCTCCAGGTACATAATTCTTCCATCAAATTAGTCGATTGCACTGGTGGGTTAACGCTTCAATCAATTTTGAAGCTCCCACTGGCGCTCGAACAAAATTTACCAAAAGAAAATCGAATTCAAAACAAAATTCACACCACCACAAAATGACAGCAATACAAACAAGTCTTTTCAACGACAAATCAAAAATCGTGTCCTTTTAACCAACAAATATTTCGTTTTCGTCAGCAAGAATTTTTAAGCTATTTTTTTTTTCGTCTTATCGAGTTCGATTTAGCAAAATAAAGCCAATCTATTGGCGCAGTTTTTTTTTGTTCTTGTGTCTGACGACAACAACGTAGACGACAACGAGCGATGGTGGTGCTTCTTGAGGTTGTGGCTGAGAGCTGTCGTTTGGCCCCAGAATGTGGGGCCAAAAAGTTTTTCACTTTCTTTAGCTCCTCTATGGGAGCAATGTGATGCTTTTGTTGGGTTTTTTTTCTTGATTTATTTTTCGTTATTCACTTATTCACTAGGTTATTTATGTTTATAAGTTTTCGAACAATTGATTTTGACAAGTTTAAAGGTTTAATCTTTATTATTATCATCGGACAATCGGGCAATTAAAATTGAAAATCAAATGAAATGAAAAAAAAGAAGACTTCTTCGCGAAAAGTTCAATGGGAATGAGAGAAAAAAAGTCTTCCCTTTTTTAAATTTCGAATGTTCTTTTTTGTCTCCGTCACACTTTTGTTCGAAAACTGATGTCGTCGTCAATTTCGAAATTGAAACAAACGACATGCGATAATTATATGGATGGGTATTTAGGGCAAAACACACTTGAAGATAATTGTGGTTTTTTATTTTTAAGAGTCGCTTTTATTAGGGGTATTCATGCAATAAGATAAAATTGTCGATTATGGGTGCTTTCATAAATGCATGGTTGCTTTGCTTACATGCGATCATTTGCAATCATATTAACGTCAGACAAAAATACTTGCGCATGTGTTTTACACTGCATTTATGATACTATATACCTGTCTCTTTTATTCAGAAAGAAATTCAGTGTGCATGTGATTTTTTGTAGTTGCACATTTGCGCTGCAAATATTTGCGTTTTGCTTTTATGAACATCTGACTTTTATCATTTGCATTTATGAACAACATGCATGCGTCAGACTTTCGCAACCATGCATTTATGAAAGCACCCTATGTATTTGCGTAAATTTACGCTCCGCTTTGCATGAACGCACTCATAAATCAAGCTGTGTAAACTACTTAAATCTTAAAACGAAACTTCAAAATGTCAGTAAAATAACATAAAATAAAATGAGAAATTGGTTTCAAATTTGAATTTTGTTCTGACACAGCAAAATAATATAAAATAAAATGACAACTAGATTTGAAATTGTAAATCTGAAATTTGTGTAAGTTTACGACCCCATTTACGCGACAAAATAGTCGCGCAAATTTATCAGCCCTGTGTAAAAAAATTTCCATACAAATTTTGACATTTGAAATACGAGGTTGTAAACTTACGCCTTTTACGAGGTTTGCGAGGGATATACGACGTTGCATGAATACCCCTATTATTTTAGGCCGTGTGCGAATTCAGATAAAAATGGGTTTAAACTTGACGTTTGGTTAAATTTTGACACTTCGCATTTAATAAAATGTGTTAGAATTTGACTAGCTGAGGAGCAGGTTAAAATATGACAGTAGTGGTTAAAAATCCATCCACGATTGAAAGTTCTTTTCGCACAAAAATGCAAGGATGACCTCCAATAAAATTAAAATTTTGGTTTTTAAATTATTTAAATGAAGAAAAAAAGTGTTTGATGGCCACCTAAGGATCCGGAAAATGTTTGAATTGATATTAAACTATGTTTTCTTTTGAATAGAACTGCAAATTATACCAATCGATCGGAAATAACTTCAAGAATTTTGTTTGACATAAAAATGCTCAATTACACACTTGTTTTTTTTCAATAATAGGTTTGTTCGATGTGCGCTCTGGATGGCTCTGTGGCGCTCTGATTTCGCACTGAGGTGTTCGATGTCGCTCTTTTTTCGCCACGGTGCACTTCCACCGTGTATTCAGTGGGTTCTACTTTAGAAGTTCAGCACCGGGAGCGCTCTCAATCGCCCCAAGTTTTTTTCGAGACCAGAATTTCAGAGCTGTTCGAATCAGCTGTTGCTATACAACAAAGAGAAAAGAAAAACAGAGCACTACCAATGCGTTCGATGTGAAACCAAACCCAGAGAAATTTTTTAGGTTTTTGACAGCTCCGTTCAGGGAAGTGACAAGCACCGGAGCGCCCCGGGGCTGGGAACATCGAAAAATATGTGTTTTTTCCAATTTTCGGTTGTAAATTCATTTTCCTGAAAATGAAACCGAAAAAAGAAAGTTAGAGACGGCACTGTGCGAAAATCACTGGAAGTAGAAATTTCTGGAAACTGGAAAACTTGACGTTTCTTATTAGTTTTTCGATTTGTTTACAACTGAAATGCCAATTTTGCCAACAACAAGTCAAGGATTAAATAAGTGGAGCCGGCAAATAATTTTCTTTTATTAAAAAAAATAAATAAAATAATAAAAAATACAATTTTATTGCAATCAAATTTATCATTATGACATTCCGTTTGGTAACCTCGTTTTTCGACAAAAATTGTTCAACTGCTGATGAAGCTGATATCATTCCATCTTCATCCGAATTCAAGATTGTTTCCGACATTCTTCGCAAGCCTGAAATAAAGTAAACAAATATAATTTCCTTTTATGACGAAAACAACAAATCTATGATTTTTCTTCATTACGAAAGGTCCCAAATTGCTGCTCTCCTAAAAGAGCTCGAGCTGAAAGGCAGAAATATCGTGAAGTCAGAAGCAAAATCAGACAAACATCGAGAAGAAGGCAATCGCCTTTTTCGAATCGACAAAAAGGTCAATGCACTCGCGGCAAGTCGTCACTACACCAAGGCTATTCTCATGGCTCCCGAGAATAGCCAATCTCTGGCATTGGCTCATGCGAACAGAGCTGCTGCACTAGTCGAGTTTGGATATTACCAAGTAAGTTCCATTGAATTGAACTTTTCCTCTTGAATTAAAGACCTGTCTTCTAAGGAGGCATATTCGGACTGCGAACTAGCCTTACAGCATGGCTATCCAGAAGACAAGCAAGTCAAAATTATAATGCGGCAGGCCTTTTGTGCAGTAAAATTGAAAAACTTTGCCGATCTTGAGAACATTGTCGAAAAACTTAATAAAATGAAACTTGCCGGAGAATGTCGTCGGCAGCGAGAAGAGTTCGAGAAACATATGAAAATGTTGGCCGAATTTCCAGCAAGATGGCATCAAGATGAACCGCACGACTACAAAGTCCAAAACATGTGAGGCGAACTCATAAGTCTTTTCAAACCAAAAAATAAACAATCTTGGTATTTCGTTTCAGCTGTCGACATCCGAAGAAAGGTCGTTACCTGACCGCCTGGAAAGACTACCGCAAGGACCAGGTCATTCTCTCCGAAAAGGCTTACGCCTTTGTTCCAGTCAACTCGGCCAAGATTTGTTCGAATTGCGCCAAGGAACAATTCGTTCCGATCCCATGCTATACATGTTCGAAAGTTTTTTACTGCTCACAGTTCTGCAAGCTTGTCAACGAAGAAATCCACCAATACGAATGTCTCGCCTGGAAATGGGATTTGCTTGAATCGGTTGGCATTGCTCACCTCGCCGTAAACACTCTCATTCGAGGATTGCCTGAAATAATTGATGACCTACTAGACTTGACATCAGCCCAACAAATTTGGGAACGAATCGAAGACACCACTGACAAAGGCGGCAAGGGTTACGGAGACATCCTTGCTCTATTCAATAATTTACACTCCCACGAGCCAGGCTTGATTCGAAAGTCAGCCCTGGCTGGGTGTTTGATCGGCAATTATCTGGTTTATGGAACGAAATTCTCTGATCTATTCAATAGGACGAGTCTCTGTGGTCTGCCGGAATGGGAGATTGTGATTTCCGCATTGATTTTTCGCCACACCATACAAATGTCAGCCAATGCCCAGTCGGGTATGGCACTCGTATTCGCTGAAAAACCGTACGACTATCCAGCTCTCGCAGATATTTGGGTCGGGCCGCGACGACTTAAAAAACGCCTGCTACACACATTTCGTGGAATTGATGTTGTTTATGCTGGCATCTTCCCTTACTTGAGTTTGTGCAATCATTCGTGCGAGCCATCATTGAGGTTGAACTTCAATGGAACTCGAGTGGTCGTAAAGGCTCGCAAGGCACTTAACAAAGGAGACGAAATCTTCAACTCATATGTCTTGGATTGTAGGAATATTTCAAGAGATGATCGACAAGAACAGCTCAAGAGCCTTTATCGCTTCGAGTGCGACTGCAAGCACTGTCAGCCGGAGACGGAGGACGAGGAATTTGTAAGGCAAAATATTTTGGTCACTTAAGGGATTGTAGCTATGTTCCCTTTTTTAGCTCAAATTCCATAAGCACCGTTGCACTAACTGCAAAAAGTTGTATCCTCTAATTGCCGAGGATCTGCGATGGTGGTTGGACATTGAGGAGGACCATGAAGTCACGGTTATTAAATGTCCTTCCTGTGGCACTCCGCTGTGCTTGGATTGGTACTTTAAATTCGATGAAATCTTCAGAGCAAAAGAAAAACTAAGCTGTGAAGGGTTTATGGAAGCCGTTAAACTATTCAAGCATGCCGAAGAGATTGCAAGTGAATTCAGCGATCTACGTCAGCACATGGCTTGGAGGATTGTTTCTTCGTTCTTTGAACTCTGGCTAGGTTATAATTTGAATTACAATCGTTTTTGCAAGTCCTCTATTAATTTGAGTTTGTTTCTTTTGTAGAAAAAGAAATCGATAACGAAGTCCTATTCAACGAAATTAGTGAAATTATCAAATATTGGTTGGACCAGCTCGAGAAGCAAAGTGATTTCGAATCGATGTTGTATGCAACGACTTCGGCATTCGCTCTTGATTTGATGGCAGAAGGAAAACATTACGACTTCGACAAAAGGAAAATGAGAAAGTCTTTTGATGGATTGTCAGGAGAGGTTAGAACTGTTTTCGATAATTACATCAAGGACTATATTGGCGATAAATTCGATGTTAAATAAACGAGAAAGTATCGACTGTGTAATTGTAAGCCGGCTTTTGAAGCCTTTTTTTATATCGTACTTAAATAAACTTGCCTTGACGATTTTTGTCCATTTAATATGAAATATTGTGTTTTTTGTAACTTTTGTTTGTTGAATTTGTATAAAAGAGGAAACGGTTGAAATGTATCGAATATCAATCGATAATTCTTAAATTTTAAAGAATTAAGGGAAGGGTGTTGGAAATGAGATGAATCGGGGCAACAGGATACATTCATGATCATAAAAAAGAGATAAGGCTGTAAAATTTTCATCAGTTACGAATCACCTGTAACTGATGAAAATTTAACGGCCTTATCTCTTTTTTTATATTTAATCAAATTGTTATCGAAAATTCAATTTATTTAGACAAATTTATCGAAAAGCTTTTGCATACATCTTCGAACTCGCCCACCACCTAAATGTGACATCCAAACCAACTTGCACATGTAAACCCATAAGAACAAACGTCACTCGTCTATTTAGAAGAATTTATCAGTTTTTAATTATTTTAATTTACGCCCTTCACGAAGAAATTAATTAAATACAACCCCAACTCAAATGGATTTGAAAACCCTCGAGCAAGAAGCTCGACAAGCAGCTCTTAAAGATGTCAAAAACATGCTCCAGCGTCCCGGTCAGCTTGAGAAAGTCGATCAATATCGTCATCGAGTTGGGCGTAAAAAGGCCTCCGTCGAGGCACTCCTCAAGACTGGAATGCAAAATCAACTGGATGGAGTTCGCGTTGGACTGAAGCAACTGGTTGGTTGTTTGGATAATGTCAAAGAAGTAACCGTTCATATGAAAGAGGTGGATAGTCTTTTGGCCGGAGTTCCAGAGATTTACGATGCTCTGGAAGTGGTTCGGGAGGAGAATACCAAACACTCACAATATGCCACAGCTATGGAGAACCTCAAGCATATTTTCAATGTCCAATCGAGTGTGACCAAGACAATGCAGTTGATTGACGAGGATAAACTTTTGAACGCTCATCAGTGTCTGTCGGATTTGGAGAATTCTCGAGATGATTTGTTGTATGAATTGCACAAGCAATCGAAACAACATGCCAGCGACAAAATAACGCTGAAGAGGCATTTTGAGAAAGTCGAAACTGTGTCGCAGGCACTGGAGAAGAAGATTCGCCTGATTATGAATCGAACTCTGAACACTGTGCGCAAAGAACCGGTTGTGATAGTGACTGCGCTGCGAATCATCGAACGCGAGGAGAAGAGTGATCAGTTTGCTTTGCAGCAGCAAAAAGTTACTGGGTTCCTGCCACCGGGAAGGCCTAAGAACTGGCGCCAAATGGCGATGAATGTGCTGCGCGAAGCCGTCGTTACCCGAATTGAAGGTTCCAAGGTGGAGGAACGAGCCGACAATAAACTTTGGCTGGTCAGAGATTTGGAGATCACTCGGCAGATCATTCTGGAAGATCTGCGCGTTGTCAAGTCGCTGTGTATTCCGTGCTTCCCGCCGCATTATAACATATTTGAGGAGTACGTGAAGCTCTACCATCAAGGACTGTCGGACTATGTAGGTCGAATCATTATTATCTGAAGAATGTCAATAAATTTTGTCCATTTTTCACAGCTGGATGGAATCGCCAAGGGAGGTCTAGAAGGCAATGAATACGTTTCTCTGCTCTCCTGGGTGATGAACACTTATCCGGGAGTCGAACTAATGTCCCATCCCGACCTGAAAGTCGATGTTCACTCTCTAATCGGACCCCTGCTGCGTCCAGAGCACTTGAAATCCCTCGAAGGCGAATACCTCAACAACATGCGCAAAAACTATCAGGAATGGATGAGCAAGGCCTGTGAAACCGAGAAACAGGAATGGATGGCCAACACCCCACCCGACGAACACGAACAATACTACCAGAGTTCAGCTCCAGTCATCATCTTCCAGATGATTGACCAGCACTTGCAGGTCACAAACACAATTCACGTAGAACTGACCTTCAAAGCTCTCGTCCTGAGCATTCAGCAAGTCGAGATCTTCGGCCAGAGCTACTTGCAAGGCGTCATCGAACTGAAGGAACACCACTTCCGCAATCGCGATCAAGTGCTATACTACACGCACTACATGATCACGATTGTGAATAACGCCCAACAAATGATCGAACTCGCTCAGCAAATGAAACAACTCTACTGGCCCAAATCGCGTACCGAACACTACGAAGACTTCGAGAAACTCCTGCAGACCTTCAGAAATATTCGCGATCAGGCTGTGGGGTATCTGCTGGAAGAGTCCTTCACCGACATGGAAGTTCACTTCAATGATCTCTTCACAGTAAAGTGGCTGCAGTCTACCATTTCGGTGGACACGATTTGCGCCACGCTGGACGACTACTTCCAGGACTACAATCACCTGCGTCCGGTTAACTTTGAGCTGGTGATCAATGAGGCACAGAACTTGGTCGCCAAGCGATACATCAAGGCTCTGCTATCGAAACGCCTCTCCAAAACTCGACAGGAGGTTGATGCTTTGACGAAAAAAATCAACCAGGAGGCTCGTCGGTTTAAGTTGTTCTTCGAGAAGATTGCTCCGAATTTGTCCATGTCCGAATCGCCGATTGATCTGATTTCGATGCTGGCCAATTTGTTGGTTTGCGATATTGAATTGCTGGTGCTGGACTTGCACACTCTGCTGGGCAGTTGTCCGTCGTTGAGTGAGGATCATATTATTAGATTGTTCTACATAAGGAACGATGTTAAGGCGAATGAGGTTAGGGAGAAGGTTCAGGATGCAATGAAGTCGAAAAAGGCGATGGTTAGCATTGCTAAGCAAGACTGCATATTCCGTGAGATAGTATTTAGCGATAAACTGTGGTAAATTTAAGGATAAATATATTTTAAATAAATAAACAAATAAATGTTAAAAATCTGAGTTTTTTTTATTACTTTGACCACACAACTCTGGAAATTATAATCGCTTGTTGCAACGCGGCATGATTTTGAAGTAGTTCGAGAGAAAAATCCTACGGAGTGTTAAGGATGGGCCATTTAGTAGTTTCTTTTGCGAAATGCATGTGTTACGGTCTTATTATAAAGAGCGAACATTCCCATTAAATTGGCCGACTCGGCTGGCTTCGCAGTAGCGCATTCTGTCACTCCAATTTTCCAAGACCTTGTTGATGATTTCGGCTTGTAGCTGTCGAATCGTTTGGTTGATACTGGCCTGAAGTGCATATTTGTTTCTGGATTGTTAGCAAAACATCGGTCCTTTAAACGGTTCCCCACAAAAATGTCCAAAGTGGTCAATCGCCTAAACACGATTTGGGAATTTGTGTGGCAAGGCGCGCCATCCTGCATGAACCAGAAGTCGTCCAAATCTATGACTTCAATTTCAGTAAAATATTAAGCGTGGGCCTACTTTGGACATAAGTTTGCAATATTTCCCAACGTGCGTTGTTCAAGCGTTAGGCGATTCATTTCGTACCGCGAAGGTATGATAGATTTCCGGTTCTGTACGCCATAATCCGAAATTTAGGAATCTCGGGTTTCTCGTTTTTGAATTAAAAAAACTTCATAAAAGTTCCATTGAAAAATGCCCAGGCTCGGATTCAAGGGGCGAGGGGTCATGACCCCCCCCCCCCCCCCCAAACAGGCCGCATTTTAAAAATAGAGCTGAACCAATATTTTGCAACCCGAATAAATTTTTTTCGTATTTTTTATCTTTTGTCTTTCATAACTTCGAAACTATGAAAACAACATTTTTAGATTACTACTGAATACTAAAATATGTGTACCAAATTTCATTGCAATCGGCCTAACAGATTCGAAGAAATCGCTTGTGAAAGACGAATGAACAGAAAATGAAGTGATGTTATAAGGGTTTCGTTTACACTCTGTGTACGGAACCCTAAAAAAAACCAAACCAACAAAAAAACCAAACCAACAAAACCTAGTTTTTGCAATAACTTAAGAACCGGGAACTAACCAAACGACCACCATTAACTTATTTTTTTGCCCTCTGAAAAAATGGAATCAAAAAAAGACTGAACAACAATTTTTTTTCACAATGCTGACATTTTTTTATTATTTTCTCTATATTTGGATTGTAGCTATTTACAATCTGTTTACAAGTTCCCATAGCTGGGCACCGTTAATCAAAAAGTTAACTTCGTTAATCGCTAATCCGTTAATTAAAAATTTAACTTCGTTAACAGTTAAAACGTTAAATTTAAGAAAAATTAACGCAAGTTAACGTTAATCGTTAATCCGTTAACACGCCATAAAATTTTTATTTTCTAATAAAAATTGGAAGTTGGAAACGAGAAAAGACAAGTAAATTTTTGTTTTAAATATAGTAAATTATATTTTATAAGAGTTTAAGTGTTAAAACAACAATTTATTCAGTCATGTATATGAATGTGATTGTTCCCCTTCATGAACAATAGCATGTTGAAATTCTCGTCGGAAAGCGAGGCTCTTTTCGGCTGAAGTATATCCTTGCCCGTGGAGAGGAGACGTTCAACAGCAGCGCTTAAGAGTATGGCAGTATTGTATTGGAGAAACAGATTTGTCAATACTTGTTCCCCGAATGCCGCTTCATTTAACGAGTCTTTTGACTTCAAATCTAGCCACGTTTTTACGAGACTGAGCTTTGCTTCTTAATGATTTGTTGTTCTTAGGTTTTTCTGAAGATTGAGTAACAGAGTTGAAAAAGTCATCCTCATCATCGTCGTTGTTACTCGCGTTGCTGCCTCCGCCACTTACACTCTATACGTTCTTTGACTGACAACCAGTAGATTCTTAATGTAGACATTCTAAGCTTTCATTTGATACCCCATTTGCCCACTCACCCGATGAGGTAGGACGACACCAAAAATACCGTTTTTAAGATGGGCGGACAAAGGGAAGGGCCCGGGTTATTTCTGTCCGACCATATGATTTGGTATCTTCGACGAAATGTCTATTGACTTCTACTAACTTTTTCCAATTTCCCCATGGTATAAGCTGACACCAAAAAATGCAACCGGAAGTGCAATTTAGCCACCAAAAGGCCCAGGAAAAGTCTGTCCGACCACTGGTTTTGAAAATTTCATGTCATTTACCATTAGATCGTGGCTAGATTTTCCACTCTGCTGATGAGGTAGGTAATCTTACGGTCGCATCCCCGACTACAATAATCTAATTTGAATGTTTATCTGTATGGTATTTGTGTTCGATTAACGATTAACGGACTTTGGAAAATGTAACGATCGTTAAAGTTTTTTTGAAGTTAACTGAAAAGTTAATCCGTTAATGGGAATGTTAACTTCGTTAATTAACGATTAACGGATTAACGAAAAAATGCCCGTTAATGCCCAGCTATGCAAGTTCCAACCAAAAGCATAATTTATAACACAAAATCCAATCTTATAGCGTTTTTTTTGGTAATCCGGAATTGTACACAGAACTGTCCGATTCCGGATTCCAAACGAACAGGCAAACACATTTTTTTGCTTCTAAGGGTTGAATGGTTGTGTATTTGTGAAACCTCATATGCAGAATTGCAGATGACATGACATTGTTTTTAATTTCTTTATTTGTAAACATGGCAGCGAGTACGTATATGCGAGTGTGTGCATGTATGCGTGATTCTGTTTTTGATTCTGACTTCAAATTCGGAATCGTTTTTCTGTTCTATTCAGAACAAGAACTGTCATCTTGTGCCAAGTGAACGAGTACAGAACTGTTCGGAACAGTTCCGGACGACCAAAAAAAAAACGCTATTATATTTTGTTTTTCAAATCTGTTAATGATCTCATCGATGTCCAATTCGATGTCGCGATTGATGTGTAGCAATGCAAGCCCGGTGAGTCTGTCTTCTGTCATAGTTGATCTCAATCAAGTTTTGAGGCGACGGAGAGTTGAAAAACTCCTTTCTGCAGTGGTTCCAGTAACAGGGGCGAGAGGAACCGAATGAGGGAGTTCACTGCCGTTTTCAACAATTCGGTTCCATTTAGCTACCCACAAGCCACAACTCAAATTCGGCAAAAACGCTCGAAGGGGGAGAGTTCAGAAGCTTCTGGTACGTTTCTGCTGCAAGCTGAACTTCTTCAATCTTCAATGTCCTCCGCTGTAGGTATAGGATGTCCGAAGCAGAAATACAAACACCCTCAACCAAAAAGCGTTATCACATCTGGAGAGAGGCTTTCGTTGAGGTCCGTCACAACGTTGTCCAACAGAGGAATGTAAATTTCTCTCCTTAAATATTCCTCCGGGGTTTGATTCTGTTGGTGGTTATTTCGATGTTTTTGACGAGAAACAACGCGTGGTACATTCAACTCCACATCCAAATGTGTTGCGAGATTTGCAGTTTCAGAAAATAGCTTATTTCGTCGGGCGTTATTTCATGTCATCGCTATTGATACTTCCTATAAATTGATACTTCCTATAATTGTATGAATTTTTTTATTTCTCGCTAACTACTTGTTTAATTATGGCTCTTTAGCATTTAATTTAATACCACAATCAAAACCTTTGGCTCTGAAAAAATACTTGTTTGGGTGTTTAAATCAAAGAAACGGTGTTTGGGGAAGCTAGTTTATTATTTTTTTTTCAAATGTCATTTTTTATTCATTCGATAGTGTATTGAATAAAAGCAAACACATTAGGTGTGGTTTTTTGGCAAAGCTATCCGTATCCGCAGCAGTAGACTACATGTATTACAAATACAACACGATACTGCTGATAAAAATAGAAGTAGAATCATACTGCGGATAAAATTTAGAAAAATTCAATAATCGTCTTTAAATTTATAGCAGCGACCAACTTCTAAATACAAAAATTTAAGTGTGACTGTTACTGCTACTGCACTGCGGATAGATTTGCCAAAAAAAAACACACCTATTATTTTTGTTTTTTATTCTTCAAAAACGTATGAAAAATTAATTTTGTTCATATAGCTTCTGAATAGGTGAACTTATGAAACATTTCTAACCGTTTAAACCGTTCCTGCTTATTTTTGTAATTTTTGATTTTTTTCTATCTTGTGACCCCCTCCGGAAAAAAATTCTAGATCCGCGCCTGAAAATGACAACTTAAATTTTCCCATTTAATAAAATATTTTTGTGAATAAAAATCCAAACAGTTGGAAAACATCGTAGTGGAACCACAGTCAGTGCTGAGGATATGGAAAGACCACTTTTCCAAGCTGTATAATGGCGATGACAGAACCATTCAATTTGGGTGCAGAAGGCCATCAATTCCACCCACCCGACATTGACGAAGTGAAGATAGCGATGTCTAAACTTAAGTCGAACAAAGCCACTGGAGCAGACGGGCTAGCCGCCGAACTGTACAAAGCAGCTGGATATGATTTGGTTAGGAGCATGCACCAGCTCACCTGCAAAATTTGGTTGGAGGAAAGCATGCCCGACGAATGGAACCTCAGCATCGTATCCCCGATCCTCAAGAAAGGAGATCCCCTAACTGCACCAACTACAGAGGTATAAGTCTTCTTAACATCGCCTACAAGATCTTGTCTGCAGTGCTGTGTGAACGTTTGAAGCCCTTCGTCAACAACCTGATAGGTCCTTATCAGTGTGGCTTCAGACCCAGAAAGTCCATCATCGATCAAATATTCACCCTACGGCAGATCTTGGAGAAGACCCAGGCACTTCAAATCGATGCCCACCACCTTTTCACCGATTTCAAGGCCGCGTATGACAGAAGACCAACCATATAGAAAAATGTCTAGTTTTGGCATCCCAGAAAAACTCGTCCGTCTGTGTAAGATGACAATGGAAAACTAACGATGTTTCATTTCCATCCTGTTCGGAAAAAAACCTAACGGACGCATTTGATGTCAAAAAAGGTTCTATACAAGGCGAAGCGCTGTCATGCAATTTCTTCAACATCATTCTTGAAAATATTGTGCAAAACTCCAACGTCAACACCAAAGGCACAATCTTTCAAAAGTCCGTCCAGCTACTAGGATACGCAGACGACATTGACATAATTGGAAGAACACAGCGTGATATCAGTGGAGCGTTTGTGAGTCTTGAGAGGTAGGCCAGGAAAAGGGGGTAGCGGTTAACGAGGGCATGACCAAGTTGACACTTTCAACAAGAAAGGACATCCAACATCGACGTCTTGGAGCAAACGTCAGCATATACAGATTTAACTTCGAGGTAGTTAAGGACTTCGTCTACCTAGGATCCGCGATATACTCAGACAGCAACACCAGCGCTGAAATCGACGAAGAATCACTCTTGTCAATCGCTGCTTCTTTGGACAGAAGGCAATTGAGTAGTAGGCCCGAGCAACTAAAGTGACACTCTACAAAACCCTCATCCCGGTCCTAATGTATGGTGCAGAGACATGGACCATGACAACATCCGATGAAAACG
Source organism: Sphaerophoria taeniata (assembly GCA_943590905.1). NCBI lineage: Eukaryota > Metazoa > Arthropoda > Insecta > Diptera > Syrphidae > Sphaerophoria > Sphaerophoria taeniata. Next base: position 14,914,694 of record OX016540.1, on the reverse strand, counting down.
CTTTGGGCTGCTTTAAGAAAAAAATTCTTCGAGTGATTTTTTGTCCAGTCTGCATCAATGGAGAATTAATACGAAGATTCAATCAAGAACTGTACGAGCTGTTCAGCGACACTGACCTAGCCAGAAAAGTTAAGGTCCAACGACTAAGATTTTGGGTTCATGTAGAGCAAATGGAAAATAATGCTCCGGCTCGTAGAGTCTTCGAATCCAATCCGGAACGACGTCGCAGAACAGGAAGATCGCGACTCAGGTGGAGCACACAGGTGGTAGAGGACCTGAATCAACTTGGCATGCGAAGTTGTTTGAACTGGTTCAATCTGAATCTATTCGGCTACCATATTACCATGCCAGTTACTTCCGTCCGAAAACATGTTTAGTTATTAGGCAAGTTCCACCTAAAAATATCTCACTGGGTTCTCAATGTCACTTTGACTGAGGCAAATTCATTTGGTGGAACATAATTCTCAGTTCTCATTGAGATAAAATGGTTACCTTACAAATTGTTGTTGTACATATGTCAGTAGTCAATCAGTCACGTCAAAAAAGAGAAATCGAATCCAAAATAATTTCATCTCAGAGATTTCAGAAAAAATCTCAGTTCTCAGTTGCTCGTATCTGAGAAAGCTTTACTTCAAAGATCTAGCATTTTACTGCAAAAAGCACTCCTTATACCTTTATTGTTTATACAAAGCTCGTTAGATGTACAACGAGATCCAAATCAGTTTGCAACCGGAAGTTGCATACTTTTTGTAAACTTTCAACTTTAGCATTGACTTTTAAGCTACGTTTATACGAAGATAGAGTATCCCTAATGCTTAGAAAATTGTTTAGTGGGTTCTACTGTGTCACAATGTCTTTTAACCATTTTTACCGTCACTTTCCAAAGCAATCATTCAGCTCAATTTCGAGGGTTAACAATAAGAAGCTCATAATTCTTCTTCAATTTGTTAACAATTCTATTAGCATTTTTTATTGAAGCTTATAGCCAAACCAAGTAAATTACACTATGAACAAAAGGAGGACTTTCACTTTTACAATTTTCGGAGTAAATTAGTCCGAAACTCGATTTTGCGCAAAATAAATGTGAAGTGTGGTGCTGTTCGTGGCGGCCGCGGTGGCGGTTTTCCTCCTGGCTATAATTAAAATATTAGTCAGATTCATATTGAAGAGGGTTGAAGGACGATAAATGCAAATGTTCATTGGAGAATCTGTTTAATGCACAGTAACGTACCCATAAAATTTAAGCAGAAATAGCACGAAGAAAAAAAGACAAAATTTCAGACAAGTTCAATTGACTGACTTCCAATCACCGTTATATTTACCTCAACCATACACGTCAGCTTACCCTATAAATCAGCGAGAATCGGCGAATGAAAGCACTTTGCACAGCATCCGTTTCCTAAAGGCGAGTTTCTTCATTCCATAGTTTTCGCAAGAGTCTATTTTGCATTATCAGTCAATAATCGACATCGACTTGTTCAGTGATAGTTTTCAACCCATTAAGCGCTCCACTCTCCACATCGACATTCTGCTATTGCGAACATATTGAGAGGAAAACGTATGCCTACAGCCCCCATGTGGTTAGGCTATAATCGCGCACCCTCATTCATTATGCATATTTTTATTGTTGTCATCCATTCTCATTGTCGGTGAACTGTGTGAAAAACCTCCTCTTGGCTTTCGGAGTGATTTTCCATTTAGGAGTTAGTTTAGTTTTAGGTTGCGCGCAGTTCGCGTGCGTTGGCGCTCCGTTCCTCTCGAATCCTGATACATTGCCAAAATCTGTTCGGTTCTATTTATTGTAAATTTTACTTTTTCATATACCTTTCGACTTTTTCAACACCCAGATGAATAGAAACTAGACAACAAATACTTTTTCATTAATTATTGAAACAAATGGTGTAACTGAGAGGCCGCAATTCAGCCTGAGGAACTACGAAAATCTATTTTGAAAACAATAGGACGAGGAAGTGTATTCGAAATAGAAATAGAGTGAGTGAGCTTGCAAAAACATACATCTATTTGTTACATCCATATCTTATAGACTTATACAAATTTAAAGAAAAAAAAACCATGAAGGGTAGGCTTTAAGAGAATAATCAAATGAAAGTGGATGGGGTTGTTTAACTGCTGCGCCGCAAGTGTTTTGCCTTGAAAAAAGTGATTTCTCGTAGTTCTGACTCACTCTGTTTTGTCTGTATTAACTGTCATTAGTTGAAAAGTGTTTTTTTTTTAGGGTAAGAACTTTATAGACGTTTTCCAATGAGCACGTGTCAGCTATAGGCCTATAGTCTATAGATGAAAATAGCAGACGGCTTTTTCTGTCTATTTTTTGTGGACAAAGTGATGTAATGGAAATTAATGTTCATGTCGATTTCGTGTTTACATAGAAAACGTTTTCTTTTGCTCGTCTTATGTATGTTTTTCCTTCTTTTTGGCGGGGTCTATACATGAAAATAAACATATCACAAGTGTCATCAGTTTTGGCACCCTTGATAGTATCTATGCCCACCTATAACACTGCCTGTAATAAAATATTATGAATGGCAATGCGGTTATTAAAATTATTATTTTTTAGCGTGTAAATTTGTAATTTAATGCCGCATTATATCGTGAGTTAATTTGCTAATGAATTTTGATTTTCATTAGAGTGAGCTGCTGGCATTCAAAGTATTGGGCTTTAAACCTTGGCTAGATTAAGGGTTGCCATCTAATACATTTGATTTCTTCTGAAAAATTTATAATTTTTTAAGGGCCTTGTAATGTCCGTGGCTTAGTGGTTAGGTGCGTTGGCTGCTAAGCAGAAAGTCGTTGGTTCGAGTCCTACTCGTGCCCATAGTTTTTATTTCATCTTTCACGGGCACTGCCTCTTGGGAAGAACTGACTTCGAAGAGTATCAATTTGTCATGCAAAAGTGCTTCTCAACTTTGCCGTTTGGAATCGGTAGGTCCCCTCAATTCTTCACACGCAACCAGAGACTTATTGATGAGAGTAAGCAACTTAGGCCTTGGCTCGTCAAGAGATGCCGCACTACTCTATTTATTTTATTTTAGTACGTTTGAGCTTACCCTTTAAGACAAAATAAACCGCCTTCTACCCCGTCTACCGTCTACCTTATTTTCTTTAATAACAAACTATTGCTTCAAGAGTCGATATGACGAGGCAAAAGAGTAGGAAATTGAAACAAAAATTCAAATATACCAACAAACTTGTACGAAATTACGATATAAAGGGTTTTTCAGTTGGCGCGGGTAGATTTTGGCGCCCCATAGCGGCTATTTTGTTTTGGTGACATCTGTCAAATCTTTTGTTTATTATTCAGTTGTTTATTGTCGTTTTCCATTGGTCGTCCAGAAGTCTTCTGAAACCATTCCATTGGACTGACTTTGACAGACGGAATGCTTCTGAGAAGAGCAGAACTCTTCTGTTTTGAAAACAGAATCGTCCGAAGAATGACACATACATCATAACCCGTTCCATTGGAGGTAGAAAAGGAAACGTCAAAAAAAGACCAATGGAAAACGACATATGCCAAATGGCAAGTTACACGATTGAACAGCACGTTCAAATGATAAAACTTTATTATTGAAATGAGTGTTCGTTAACGCAAACGTTGCGCGCATTGCTTCCATTTTACGCGAGGTGGCCCTTCACAGTCGACTCTTCAACGTTTGGTGGCCAAATTTTAGACGACCGGTTCAGTAAACAATCAGGCAACACCCGTACGTTCAAGGAACGCAAAATCGGCTGAGAACATCGCTGCGGTCCATGAAAGTGTGAAAGCAGAACCCGAGGCAGTCTGTTCCTCGTCGTGCACAAGGACTCGGCCTTTCGCAGACTTCAACTTGGTGAATTTTGCGCCAGGACTTGGGCCTACACCCGTACAAGGTCCAACTGACCTAGAAGCTCAAAGTTCATGACCATAGACAACGCCATCTGTTCGCTTACTTGGCTTCGAATCACATCTACCCACCCTTATTGAAAAACCTTTAGCCCGGTGCACACACGCGATTTTTGTCGCTGCGATATCACTGCGATATCGCTTTTACGACATAAGGTACTCACAATCAAATGGAGTGGTGCACACACACTTGCGATATCGCAGCGACACTTCTGCGACATTTCTGCGGTAAAATGTCGCAAAAGTTTCTGCGATATCGCAGCGATATCGCGGCGACAAAAATTGCATTTGTGTCTTGTTTTACATTGTTTTCTATTGTGCAGTGGACACATGCGATTTTTACCGCGAGTTTTGATCAAATTGAAAGGGAAAATATGGATGATTTTGATGCTGGTTTCTTTTGATTTGATTTTTATTTTGATTTTTGGTGAAACTTTGACCGCCAACTCATCAAAAGATTTTACACTCATTCGAAAATTGTTAAAAAAATGTTCAGGATTTTGTCTTTTATTTTAATACGATGAATAAAATAGTCCTTTTATTAGCCATTAACGTCAGTGACGTCGTTTCTTTTTATTAAGAACATAATTTGTATGCACGAGGTACGCGAACACATTTTTTTTTCCTGTAAACCTCCATTGTTTAAATACAAACTCGAAGTAAAGATTGAAACCTGCGGTAAATGTCGCAAGTGTGCACTGAAAAGTTGCGATATCGCAACGACAAAAATCGCGTGTGTGCACCGGGCCTTTAACGATGTTAGAATGAACGTTAAAAATGACAACAGATGAAAAGAAAGACAGGAACTAGCCGCCATATTGCTACTGTTAACATTTTGGAGTTCTATTTTCTCAGCAGATTCTTCCTAAGCTTTAACCTTGTAGATTTGTGATTTTGAGCTTGAGCATGTTTATTTATTTTGGTTTCCTCTGGTTGTTAAAAAAATCAGATTACAATACGATTTAAGAGGAGGTGTATCGCTTACGTTACATTACGTACGAAACGTGAAGCGAAGCCAAAGCTAAAGTGTGTTTTTGTTGCAGTGTTAATCCCCTATAACACGGTGCCTCACGACTTACGACTCATATTAGAGCAAAAGAGAAAGCAGGTTAGAGGAAGTGAGATGCAAACAAAAAATCCCGTTGAGTTGCATCTTACGTCATTTTGACTTTTCATTTTTCTCATATTCGTTTAATGTTGTTTTTGTCATTAGAATTTCTTGTTGATAAAATAAACAACATCGGGTTTGCTTGAAAATGTTTTTAGGAACTTGAACAATAATTAAAGCCAGAGGAAGCATTCAAAACAAAACAACTGTCAAATTTGAGACATGGCTGAAACACAAACACGCTTTTGATTCGTCTCCGTCTGAGTTACAATGCACCCGCTTCGAGTTTGTTTTCAATGACATTTCTCAATCCATCATCATCCCTACAAAAAACAGATGATATTTTTTGTGACTTTTTTCTTACAGCCGATGAGCTGTCAGACAAAGCAAATAATGTTCACCATATTTGAACTAGAGCTTCCATTTCGAGTCACATCATGTCACGTAATGACATTACTAACGTAACGTAAGGTCGAAGCTTCATTGTGACACCATCACAGAGAGATAAAACAATAGAACACGGAAGGTAGCCTGAAAAGTGTTACATCGGACTGGGAGAAAGAAGATCTAAATGTTCCCTCGTTCTCTCTTTAAGCTCCCTTGCAAGACAACAACAATTTTGATTTTGACGTTTCCTTTATTGTTTTTACTCTGTCAATTCCACCTTACAGCCAATCAGCGAGAATCTCAGAGAGAGAAAGGTAGAACATTTAGACCTTCTTTCTCCCTCGTCCTTATGTGACAATTCCACTTGTATGAAGTGCTTCCTCTCCCGTGCTCTATTATATAATCTCTATGGATACCATGCACTGAATTCCTATGACATGTTTGTGTTTCCAGAGACCCATGTGTGCACTTAAAGCTATATTAAACTTAATTTTAATATGCAAATCTTTAAAATTATGACAGATAGTTGAGAACGTTCGACACCAAAACCGACAAAAAAGTTCCGCCTTTTTGAAAGTCATAACAACAGCACCATAAAGACTTCCCTTCATAGTTCAAGACATTCAAGAAATTACATATTCAAACCTTTGAATCTGTAGACAATTCCACTCTAAACATTTTCAAATTCAAGTGCCTACAACTGCCGCGCCTCACACAATACACAATAGCTCGAGAGGTACCCCTTCAAACAAAAAACCTTTTCAACCCAAGACTTAAGTCCATTTGTATGAATAAAACACTTTTGAATTATACTTTCCCCACTTTTCAAGACGAAAGTGTAGAAATAAAATGTATGTAGGCGGTAGTTAACAGGATATCCGCAAGTCGCTGGTGGCTGCTCACGAAACTAAACAAAAAAGTATGCCACCTCTCACCATCACCGCATTTTGACACCTCCTTAAGGAGATTACACTACAAACCTGAGAGTTTTGTAATTCTCCACCTTTTTGCAGCCACATCTCAGATTAAATCACGTAGTGTAAACCTTCTTGTCGCTTTGGGGAACGTTGCGGACCGGGTGCAGTGTCAACTTTTTAAATTTGTTTGCTTAGTCGAGCAGTAAATTATGATTCTCTATTCAAAAGAAAATCGCTTTGAATGAGGAATGAGCTTTAGGGGTCTTACTATATGCCACATGGCTATGGTGGATGGGTGGTTCGGTTTTCCGGCACCCTAAGGGGGTTATAGGAGCTGCATTAAACATGCTGCTTAGGTTATTTACATTTTGACAGCTGATTTCAAGCTACTCTCGCACCGACTGCATGCCGCCTCATTGAAAAGGGGTGTTTCGGAGTGGAACGATGATGTAGGTTCGTGCTCTTAACACATTCTTTGACCTCGACCTCTTGGATTTTTTTTTCTCTTTCTCGTAGCACTAATCAGAGACATCTCTTATGCCTGTTAAAAAAGATGCTTTGCATTCAGTTTGAAGATTTTTTTCAAGTGAGCATTATCTGCTTTGCTCAGCAAACTAATGCGTTTTTCATTTTATTTGAGAGGATGCTTTTCATTCAAATGAAATGAGTGCACTGTTTTGAGGAATAAATGAATTGTTTGCATGAGCTTTGACTTTTGATACTTTATTCGTCTGGGAGTGTAGACGTTTTTTTAAACATTGTTGAAGATGAAAAATGTTTTCTCATTTATATAATTATAGTAACACTTTAAACGAATCTAAATGCTGATTAAAGGTTATCAGCTTTGAGATTGAGTGTGATGGCAATTATATTAAGGTGATGTGATTCTTTGACATTTCCAAATCAATCAAACGATACGGAGTCACTCGGAACCATTCCAGAGGATTCTGAATTTGTTCACTTCTCACAAGATGACAGTTCTTGTTCTAAAAAGAAACAATTCCGCATTACCAAAACAAAAAACGCTATTACTGATCGTCGCTTGGATAAATGTTTGTCGTATGTAAAAAATTGGGGTTTTGAGGTTTGAATGCAGTTTTGGTAATAGATTTTTTGCCTACAATTCTGTAAAATCCGTTTTTTTATATTTGGCTTAGTTCCCGAGATATTCAGTGTTCTTTTTGTCGTATCTCCAAGGTCACTAACGATTTGAGTCATTTTTTTGTCGTATGTGTAAGAAAAAGCTACATATACGACAAATTTTAAACATACGACAATTTTTCCCATACAAAACCGGTTTTTCGTTGGTTCGGAAAATGATTGTCGTATATGTGCCTTTTCTTTGAACACATACGACAATAATTTACTGAAGTCTACGCGTGCGTTTGTCGTATGTCCCATAACAATTAACACAGTCGTGTGTTATTTTTGGTCTCAGTTGCAATCATGATGTCAGAGGAGTCGGACGCCCGAGTCTTCTGCTCCGAGTTTGTCGGAAGAAATTTGTGCGTAATGACTATGATATTGCATGCAATAAATTTATGTTTTAATAACTTTTAATTGGTTTCTTAATTTTTTGGCATGAGTGGCGAAATATTAGGTGAGGACTTTTCAATTGACGATGAAGACAATGATCCGTCGTACCAACCTTCAACAGCAGACAAAACGAATTCCTTAAAAAAATTGTATGAGCATGCAAATGAATTGATTTTGCCAACTCCAGATTCGAATGAAATCCAAATTCGAAATGTGCCATCCGTTTATAGCAGTTCATGTAAGTTTCTGAATTTTCGTTAGTATCAAATCAAAGGTAGCAATTATTTCATCTTTCACGGGTACTGCCTCTTGCGAAGACCTGACAAATCTTTCAAAAGTATCAATCTGTCACGAAAAAGTGCTTCTCAACTTTGCCGTTCGGAATCGGCGTTAAATTGTAGGTCCCCTCAATTCTTCACACACACTTAGAGAATTGTTGATGAGAGTAAGCCACATAGGTCTTGGATCTTCAAGAGCTGTCGCGCCACTCTATTTATTTATTCTATGCAGTGTAACACCAACAACTTGCAGAAAAAGAAAGAGGAACCCATCGTTATGGAAACAAAATTTAAGAAAGAGTCTTCGTGAGCAGGGTCTTCCTTATAATGGAAAAAAATGTCATAAAAAGACCTGCTAGAGCGCCTTTTTCAACTTCATTAATGTCGTTTTGTCGTATGTACAAGACTATTCCATTCAAACATTTGATAATTTTTTGTCGCATGTTTAAAAATTTTGTCGTATGTGTTTGGGAAACTAGCAGACTTGGTGAAATAGTCACATACACAAGAGAGACAAGAGCAAAATTGGCTCTAAATTGTTCCTTAACAAATATTTCGATTTTATTTTAACGTTATTGAACTAAAAACTTTTTTTTACATAAGTCATACAATTTTCAAGAATATCTGACGTAGGGTTTTTGAGAAAAAAATTCTGAACTTTGAAGTCGTTTTCCCAAAAGTAGCTAAATGTAACATACGACAAACATTTATCCAAAAGCGACGTGATCTTATGTTTTTTCTCTTTCCCACTCATTTGCGATTGCAGGAAAGACTCTGCGAAGTGAGAAAACTATTTCTTCAAAATGATTGGGAACGAGAAAAAAACATAACACATCAATTCGAGTCCGCTCATGTGAACACAGTCTTTGGTTTTAAATGTAGAATAGATTCGAACATAAAGAACTGTCAAATTCAAAACGTCTATTACGCTAGCAGAACCATTTCATAAGCCGGCACTGAAATGTATTCAGTATTTTGTTGCTAATTTGTTGCTAATTTGTGCCGCAAGAATTGATTTTGTTGCTCCACTAGTTCTTGGAAAAATCGATGTTCTGCTAGCGTAATATTACGCTAGCAGAACCAAACTAGAACAAATGCAGCTAGCGACATGAAACTAACGGCATATTTTGTTGCTAATTTGTTGCTAATTTGTGCCGCAAGATTTAATTTTGTACCTCAAATAGTTCTCGGAAAGAAGTGCGGTAACGTTTCTTCTTTTCTCTTCTGAAAAATAATAAGTATACGCCCGAGTGAACTTTCCCATAAAACTTTAATTTCAATATCTGGAAAGGTAAAAAAACAAGATTTTTCGTGTTAGCTAATAGAATAAAAAAGTATCCTATATACAGTTGTTTACTTCTTGTAAAACTCAAACGAATTTTATTGGCGTAGGTACATTTTAGCACATAGCAGTCTGCGAAATTTTTGGACTTTGAATTACAAAAAGCAGAAAAGCTTTATTCTTCAAAATGTTGAAAGTAACCCTCCAAAATATCGAAGACCAAGAAATGAAAATGCAAATCTTAGACAAACTGCTAAAAAGTATTTTTTTACTCAGGATGAAAGTAAAACAAGAGTCTGTCAACAGTTTTTTTTAAATACGTTGAATTTTTCCAACCGAAGTGTAATTAATGCGTTTTTAGGAAGAGAAGAGATTGGTGGTAATTTTTCAGCGGAAGATAAAAGGGGCAAACATACACCATCCAATAAAACAAGTCCTGAAGCTATTTTGTATGTTAAAAAACACATTGAAAGTTTTCCGTGCATGGAAAGTCATTACTGCTGCAAGGACAGCCAGAGAAAGTATTTAGACAGTAAACTTTCCAAAAGGAAAATGTACGAGCTATATAAAATACAGTGTACTGAAATGCATATTCGTCCTGTGTCTGAAATAACCTACAGAAGAATATTTTGTAATGACTACAATTTATCATTTTTTGTGCCAAAAAAGGATCAACGCCTTTTTTGTAACAAATATAAAATCGCATCCCCTGAAGCAAAACTTGATCTGCAAGTTGATTATGAAAATCACTTACTTCGCAAAAAAGAAGCATTCAAAGAAAAACAAAAAGACAAAGAAAGAGCAAATTTGGAAGCAAATTTTAAATCTATTTCGATGGACATGCAAAGTGTACTTCAGATACCATCAACTGATGTTTCTCTGACTTACTATAAAATAAAGCTCATACTTCACAATTTCACAATTTATGAGGCAGATCTACCAAATGAAGCTTTTTGTTATGCCAGGACAGAGATAAGTGGTAAAGGGGGAAGTTGTGAGGTAGGGTCGTGCATTTTGAAATATATACAACAATTACCTGGAAATATCGTAGAGCTGTCAATATTTTCGGATACTTGCGCAGGTCAGAACCGAAATGCAAACATTGTGGCATATTTTCTAAATATAGTGCAGACCACTTATTTAGAAATAATTGATCAAACATTTTTGGAAAGTGGCCACTCATACATGAAAGTCGACTCAATGCATAGTGCAATCGAAAAACAGAAGAAGTTCTTTCCAATTTATTGTGTTAATGATTGGCTTAATATATTCTGGGCTGCAAGAGATAGAGTTCAGAATAAGTCTCCTTATGAAGCTGTTGAAATGAAATTTGATGATTTTTTTACTTTAAAAATGTTAGCAGAAAAATTGATTAAAAATAAGACAGTGGACACCGATAGCCAAAAAATGAACTGGCTAAAAGTTAAATGGTTCCGGTATGAAAAAAGTAAACGAGGGATTCTGCAGTTCAAATACAATTTCGAAGATATTCATTTCAGAACAATGAACGTTTTCAAAACATTAAAAAGATTAAGGAACGCTGTTGCAAAGTATCTTCCTCTAACACAATGGCCTAAATTGTACCAAGAACCTCTTACAATAAGTGCAGCAAAAAAAAAAAGACTTAATAGAGTTGTGTGACAAAGGAGTTGTACCTCAATTTTTCCATTCTTGGTTTAGGTCTTTGCCCTCACAATCTAATTCAAAAAACTACTTGCCAGAACCTTATAAAGGGTGTTTTTTTTAGAGGTATAAAACTTTAAATTGCAATAAAACAACGATGGAATATTCGATTGTCATGATTTTTTATTTATTCGAAAGATAATCTTGTGGCATTACATTTTAAATATGATTTTTGGCATATCACTGCCACGGCTGGCTCGTATGTAGTCAAATCTGGACGTCCAATTTTCGATGACTTTTTCCAACATTTGTGGCCGTATATCTGCAATAACACGGCGAATGGTGTCTTCCAAATGGTCAAGCATTTGTAGCTTATCCGCATAGACCAATGACCTTACATAATCCCCACAGAAAATAGTCTAGCGGTGTTAAATCCCAAGATCTTGGAGGCCAATTCACAGGTCCAAAACGTGAAATATGGCGGTCACCAAACGTGTCTTTCAATAAATCGACTGTGGCACGAGCTGTGTGACATGTTGCGCCGTCTTGTTGGAACCATAGCTCCTGGACATCATGATTGTTCAATTCAGGAATGAAAAAGTTAGTAATCATGGCTCTATACCGATCACCATTGACTGTAACGTTGTGGCTATCATCGTTTTTGAAGAAGTACGGACCAATGATTCCACTAGCCCATAAAGCACTCCAAACAGTCAGTTTTTCTGGATGTTAAGGTGTTTCGACATACACTTCAAGATTAGCTCCACTCCAAATGCGGCAGTTTTGTTTGTTGACGTAGCCATTCAACCAGAAGTGCACTTCATCACTAAACAAAATTCGCTTATGAAAATCGGGAACAACAGCCATCTCGGCCCAAAATTCGACGAATCTACGCTTGATGATCGTTTGGATTCAATTCTTGCACGATTTGGATTTTGTAACCACGCAAACCAAGATCCTTCCGCAAAATCTTCCATAAAGTGGATGGACACAGATCCAATTCCTGTGCTCTATGGCGGATGGACTCATTCGGGTCTTCCTCAATGCTACGCTCTACAGTAGTAATAGCTTCTTCCGTACGCACTGTACGGCGTCTCTGGGGTGCGGGTTATCAATTAGAGTAAATGTGGTGCGAAAACGTTCCATTGTTAATCGAATTAACCTCTCTGATGGACGATTTTGTCGACGATGAAATGGACTTAGTGCGCGATACGTATTCCCCACAGAACCATTAATTTCGAAATAAAATTGCACAATTTACAAGGCGTGAGTCTATTCATGATAAATTGCCAAACCAAACTGAGATTAAATCATTTGACAGCTGTTAAATCGGTCGCCATCTTGAAAAGTAATGCCAACTTAAAGTTCCATACCTCGAAAAAAACACCCGTTACATCGGAAGAAAGCGATGGTGAATAGTTCCAGCCTTTTCCCTTATTTTTTGTTAAATTACCCTTAATTTTCATAAGTGTTCCTTCTTAATTTTATTTTTATAACTTACCATATTCTTCAATGTATTATACTCATACCTCATTAATAAAACTTTTTAATAATACTTAAAGAAAAACATTTTTTTTAAATTTATATTTTCAGTTGTAATTGCTTATTTCCCGAATTTAGCATTATCAATCCTGCTAAACAGCATTAAGTCAGGATATTTTGTAGTTCTATTGCAATATTTTCGAATTGGTTTTACAAAAACTAAAAACAAAGCTTTCTAAGTGATCAGATGAAAAATAAATATCGGTATTGAATTTTCATGACTAAACAAACATAAAATATCAATTAACTCAAAACTATGTTTTTTGACTTAGTGCTTTCTGCTTGTATACAGACGATATAGGTACTTAATTTTTCTTCTATTAGCTAACCCGGTAAATGTTGTTTTCTCTTTGAAAATACCTTTCCAGATATTGAAATTTACGTTTTATAGGAAAGTTCACTCGGGCGTATACTTATTATTTTTCAGAAGAGAAAAGAAGAAACGTTACCACACTTCTTTCTGAGAACTATTTGAGGTACAAAATTAAATCTTGCGGCACAAATTAGCAACAAATTAGCAACAAAATATGCCGTTAGTTTCATGTCGCTAGCTGCATTGGTTCTAGTTTGGTTCTGCTAGCGTAATATTACGCTAGCAGAACATCCTTTTTTTTCCAAGAAATAGTTGAGGTACGAAATTAATTCTTGCGGCACAAATTAGCAACAAATTAGCAACAAAATATGCCGTTAGTTTCATGTCGCTAGCTGCATTGGTTCTAGTTTGGTTCTGCTAGCGTAATATTACGCTAGCAGAACATCCTTTTTTCCAAGAAATAGTTGAGGTACAAAATTAATTCTTGCGGCACAAATTAGCAACAAATTAGCAACAAAATATGCCGTTAGTTTCATGTCGCTAGCTGCATTGGTTCTAGTTTGGTTCTACTAGCGTAATATTACGCTAGCAGAACATCCTTTTTTTCCAAGAAATAGTTGAGGTACAAAATTAATTCTTGCGGCACAAATTAGCAACAAATTAGCAACAAAATACGCCGTTAGTTTCATGTTGCTAGCTGCAGCGGTTCTAATTTGGTTCTGCTAGCGTAATATTACGCTAGCAGAACATCGATTTTTCCAAGAACTAGTGGAGCAACAAAATCAATTCTTGCGGCACAAATTAGCAACAAATTAGCAACAAAATACTGAATACTTTTCATTGCCGGCTTATTAAATGGTTCTGCTAGCGTAATAGACGTAAATTCAAATGCAATTGTCACCTGTCAAACAGCTTAAGCTTACTTACTTACTTATGATGGCTCAACAGTCCAGGTCAGACCAGGGGCTCATCAAACAAACACCTTCAGCCAACTCGGTTCCCAGCTAGATGTCTCCAGTTTCGCACACCAAGTTGGTTCATGTCCTCTGCCACCTGTGTGCTCTACCTGAGTCCCGGTCTTCCACCTCTGCGACGCACGTTCTTCGGGGTTAGATTCGAACACTCTACGAGCCGGAGCATTATTTTCCATTCGCTCTAAATGACCCAACCATCTAAGTCGTTGGACCTTAACTTTTCTTGCTAGGTCAGTGTCATCGAACAGCTCGTACAGTTCTTGATTGAATCTTCGTCATCGGTTGTTGTCATGGTTGTCCGCATGTCTCTACACCATACATTAGGACCGGGATGATAAGGGTTTTGTAGAGTGTTACTTTAGTTGCTCGGGAGAGGACTTTACTACTCAATTGCCTTCTAAGTCCAAAGAAGCAGTGTTTGCCAAGAGTGATTGTTCGTTTGATTTCAGCGCTGGTGTTGTTGTATGAGTTTATCGCGGATCCTAGGTAGACGAAGTCCTTAACTACATCGAAGTTAAATTTGTCTAAGTTGACGTTTGCTCCAAGACGTTGATGTTGGTTGTCCTTTCTTGTTGACAGCATTAACCTGGTCTTGCCCTCGTCAACCGCTACACCCATCTTCCTGGCCTCCGTCTCAAGACTCGCATACGCTCCACTGACATCACGCTGTGTTCTTCCAATTATGTCAATGTCATCTGCGTTTTCTTGTAGCTGGACGGACTTTTGAAAGAGTCTCTGATGTTTACGTTGGAGTTTTGCACAATCATTTCAAGAATTACGTTGAAGAAATCGCATGACAGCGCATCGCCTTGTCTAAAACCTTTTTTATCAACACATGCATCCGTTAGGTTTTTTCCGACCATGATGGAACAGCGTGAGTTTTCCATTGTCATCTTACACAGACGGCCGAGTTTTTCTGGGATGCCAAAACTAGACATTGCTCTACATATATATGCATAATTGTCCTCTATACAGGGTGATTCACGAGCGTTGTGCCAAAAAGCTAGAGCGTGTAGGTTGAGTTGAGACAAGAAAAAAATCGTGTGGGAGGGGGGGGGTCTATTCCCCCCCGTTTAGCCGGGAGGGGCAATTTTCTGAAAAATTGACTTATTTTGTAAAAAAAAATATTAAAAATCAACGGCTTAGTTTACAATACCGTGCTATACCTTTCTGAAAAGCTAAAAACTTCTTCTTTCACTTTGTTTTTAAATTAAATTGTTTTAACGAATAGTTTTTAAAAAATAAATTTTCAAACTCAAAATTTTCAAAAAAAAAGCAAAAAAAAAATTTTTGAACTAATTTTTTTCAAAATTTTATGTAATTAAGTACTATTTTTTTTTTAATATTTTTATGTCTTTGTTAATTTTTAGTCGAAAACAGAAAACCGAATGCAAAAATGTCTTTTCGTTTTTGAGAAATTAAAAAAAAAACCAAAACCACTTTTTTCTAAGAAAATCTTTGTTTTTATTTTTACCTATCTGGACTTTTAGTTTAATTTATTAGTTTAATTTACAAATTTAATTTTTTGTAATTGGAGTTTCATAACGACTCAATGAAGTAGAAAAGTATTGGATTTTCAATGGATTAACCATTTTATTCATTGAAAACGTCTGAAAACTGACCTGCAATTTTTTCTTGCTATACCTGCCTTCGCCGGCGAAGGGTTCCACCTGCTGGGGGCTTGAGATAATTAAACCGCAATTTTTCTTGAATGAAAAAATAATTAACAACCTAAAGGTTAATAAAAGGCATCGCATATTTTTTACTTAACAACCATTTACAATTAAAATATTAATTCATCAACACATAACAATAACAAACTCATATGTTCGAGAAGAGTTAGCGGACAGGAACTTCTGCTACGGTTTAACTTGTTGTCGAGATCGGGAAGCCGAAAGACTCTACGCTGAGAGATATCCCAATAGATGGCACCCAAGTCGTAGCATGTTTTCAAGAATCCGCCGACGAGAGCACGGATAGCTAGAAGTGAAAGGTCAATGGCAGACGTTTTCAATGAACAAACTGATTAATCCATTGAAAATCCAATACTTTTCTACTTTATTGAGTCCTCATAAAACTCCAATTACAAAAAATTAAATTTGTAAATTAAACTAATAAATTAAACTAAAAGTCCAGATAGGTAAAAATAAAAACAAAGATTTTCTTAGAAAAAAGTGGTTTTGGTTTTTTTTTTAATTTCTCAAAAACGAAAAGACATTTTTGCATTCGGTTTTCTGTTTTCGACTAAAAATTAACAAAGACATTGAAATATTAAAAAAAAATTAGTACTTAATTACATAAAATTTTGAAAAAAATTAGTTCAAAAAATTTTTTTTTGCTTTTTTTTTGAAAATTTTGAGTTTGAAAATTTATTTTTTAAAAACTATTCGTTAAAACAATTTAATTTAAAAACAAAGTGAAAGAAGAAGTTTTTAGCTTTTCAGAAAGGTATAGCACGGTGTTGTAAACTAAGCCGTTGATTTTTAATATTTTTTTTTACAAAATAAGTCAATTTTTCAGAAAATTGCCCCTCCCGGCTAAACGGGGGGGAATAGACCCCCCCCTCCCATACGATTTTTTTCTTGTCTCAACTCAACCTACACGCTCTAGCTTTTTGGCACAACGCTCGTGAATCACCCTGTATAGACGCTGTCATAAGCGGCCTTGAAATCGATGAAAAGGTGGTAGGTATCGATTTGAAGTTCCTGGGTCTTCTCCAAGGTCTGCCGTAGGGTGAATATTTGATTGATGGTGGACTTTCCGGGTCTGAAGCCACACTGATAAGGACCTTTCAGGTTGTTGACGAAGGGCTTCAAACGTTCACACAGCACGGCAGACAAGATCTTGTAGGCGATGTTAAGAAGACTTATACCTCTGTAGTTGTCTTGAAGATCGGGGATACGATGCTGAGGTTCCATTCGTCGGACATGCTTTCCTCCAACCAAATTTTGCAGGTGAGCTGGTGCATGCAGTCCTAACCAAATCATCTCCAGCTGCTTTGTACATGTTCAGCGGCTATAGCCCGTCTGCTCCAGCGGCTTTGTTCGACTTAAGTTAAGATATCGCTATCTTCACTTCGTCAATGTCGGGTGGGTGTAATTGTTTGCCTGCTGTACCCAAATTGAATTGTTCTGTATTGCTGGCAGAATTTTGCTCGTCATCGCCATTATACAGCTTGGAAAAGTGGTCTTTTCATATCCTCAGCCACTGACTGGGGTTCCACTACGATGTTCCAATGATGGTCTGTACAGGCTTCGGTTCGGGGTGTATAAGCCGTAGAGCTCACAAGCTGCTCGTGTTCTTTTCAACGCCACTTTTTATGCTACTTGTATAGCTGCATGTGCTTGCCGGCACTCATCGTCAAACCAGGGGTTTCGTTGTGGTGGCCGTGTAAACCCTAGCACTTCAGAGGCGGCATATCTGATGGCTGCTTGGCAGAGTTGCCACTGGTTCTCTACATTGTGTGCTGGTAGCAAAGGACTTCTGAGAAGATTTTCGGAGACACGATCGGAAAAGGATCTAGAAATCTGTTGCGATTGTAGCCGTTTAACGTCGAATTTTCTCCTATCATTTTCACGTGTTGGCCTTGATCAGAATCCGCATTCGTAGTGGTCCGAGTCGATGTTGGCACCTTGGAATGTGCGGACATCTTGCATGCTAGAGAAGTGTCGTGCGTCGATCGCAATGTGATCCCCAACCTGGAAAGCCAGGTCTTTAGTTTAACTATAAGGTGTCCCAATAAGAGTGCACTTTTTAATTTGCAAATAAAACCAAGTATTTTATGACAGAGGTGTGATATTTTTATAGTATTGTAAAGAAGACATGTTCCGATTAAGTATAGAATAAAATATCCGGCAAATGACCTACCCGGCTCCGATGACAGGCCCTTACTCTTTTCATGAAATTTTCCATGACTTTTGCACAGAGATGTGCCTGTATCTCACCGACAACACGTTGGATTTCCGATTTGAGCTCATGAATTATTTCGGGTTTATTCGCATAAAGCCGAGATTTCACACAACCCCAAAGACAAAAATCGCACGATCTTGGTGGCCAGTTCACATCAGAATTTCGTGAAATAATGTGTTCTGAAAATCGTTGCTGCAATAAGTCGATTGTTTCTTGCGCAGTATGGCAAGTAGCGCCGTCCTGCTGAAACCACATGTTGTCCAGATTCATGCCGTCCAGTTGAGGCCACAAGAAGTCCGTTATCACATTCCTGTAACGAATGCCGTTCACAGTCACTGTCGAATTGATGTTTTCGGGTTCTCGACAGTAATCTCGTTTACAGCAGCAATGTTTTCAAGAGACCAACCAGTACGTTGACGCAAAGGATTCTTATCCATCCATAATTGACCTAGTTTCTTCAAATTTTTTGACCACTCTTTGAAAGGTTGACATATTAGGTACACTCTCTCGATTGAAAATTTGGTGAAGTTTGCGAAGCGTAATTTTCCCCATTTTTGTAATGAGTTTTAACCATTATAACGTGTTGTTCTTTCAAAAAACGCTACATTTTTAGTAATCGGAACAAACAGAGCTGACATCTGCCAAATTTCAGAGTTCCTACTTGCATGACAAAGAAATTATTACAATTTTAAAAAGTGCGCTCTTATTGGGACACCCTATATAAGACGAAGAGCCGGCCAATTCGCCCCTTATAGGCCTTAGCTGCAAATATGTCGTAGTAGCCTTATAAGGTGTTCTCTAAGTAATTCATCCTGACTGGAACTGTAGACGCCACCGTTGATTCCATCTTGGGAGTGTTTCCGCTGCCGCCTGTTGAAAAGGAGGCATGCCTTAGTGGACACATATATCCTCCCCCTCTCTCTCTCTTTTCTGCCGCCAACAACCCAATCTTCGGTTGAGGTACTGGGCACCCGATGTTCACCGCGGGGAGGTGGAGTTGATAGACAGAGGTTGCTGTGGACGGTTGTCCTCTTGAATGCGCTGAGATATAAGTTATTTATTGAATTTTAAAGAGAGTACTTAAGGATGAATTTTCGTCTCTAAGGCCGTGTGCGAATTGGATGAATTGTGGTTAAAAAATAAAAATGGATGAATTTTTAACCACTACTGTCATTTTTTAACCTGCTCAGCAGCTAGTCAAATTATGCGAAGTGTCAAAATTTAACCAAACGTCAATTTTTAACCCATTTTTAACTGAATTCGCACACGGCCTAAAATATAAAAAAAAGTCTTCCTGTCAACTACATAGGGTGCTTTCATAAATGCATGGTTGCGAAAGTCTGACAAATGCATATTTTTCATAAATGCAAATGATAAATGTCAGATGTTCATAAAAGGAAAAGGCAAATATTTGCAGCGCAAATGTGCAACTATAAAAACTCACATGCAATCTGAATTTCTTTCTCAATAAAAGAGACAGGTATGTAGTAAAAACGATTTCCCAGGGTGTCTTTTGACATATATATGACGCAAATCATAAAAAAGTGTTCATAAATGCAGCGTAAAACACATGCGCAAGTATTTTGTGTGACGTTAATATGATCGCAATTGATCGCATGTAAACAAAGCAACCATGCATTTATGAAAACACCCATATATTTAAACAATGGGAAATGTCCCATCGTATGCCAAAATAGCACTGTTCTTCAATTCTTAAAGAATATTGTTTATTAGGTGTTTACTAATAAATAATCGTAATTGGGGCGTTCAAATTAAAAGTTTTATGTTCACGTCACTGACGTTTATCGCCTCGCTAGTCTATTAGTCCCTAAAAATAAATTTAAGCCTTATCTGATTTGATTTGAAAATAATCAAGGAATAAAAATATCAGAATTTTTGTTTAAAGTATTACTTTCCTTTAGCAAAACCGGTTTTATCTATGGAAAAATTCTGCTTAAATAATATGCAAGCACAAATTTCATATTTAAGTTCTTGCATATCAGTGGCCGTTATTAAGATCAAAATGGCGATAGTACAAATGAGAGATAAGTGCTTTTAAATAACGATACTATATCGGGAACAGTTACTTTAAGATAACTGGCCGATTTCTTCCATTGACATCAGCAGCTTTATAGTTTCCAATTGTCTCAAAAAATATAAATACCCATTTTATTTACTAAGAGGGCAGTCGTAGAGAGATCGTGGCATTTAAATCAAACAATTGAATTCAACCAATTTTTATATCAATTTTTTTTTAACCAATACTCCTTTTTCAGATGGTAACACCACTCGCAATGAATAATGCAAAAATCGTTGTAATAGGCGCTGGACCATCAGGCATCGCAGCGGCGACAAAACTTCTCGAACTTGGCTTCCAAAAAGTAATGATAGTCGAAGCTGAAAACCGAATTGGCGGTCGGATTCACACAATACCCTTCGCTGATAATGTTATCGACTTAGGGGCCCAATGGTGTCATGGCGAGACGGACAACATCGTTTTCGAACTCGCCAACAAGCATAATCTTCTCGAATCAACTGGCGCTGTGTACGAAGACTATCAATGCGTTCGTTCAAGTAAAGAAGTTGTTCCGACAGAAATCAGCAGACGCCTGAAAGACATTGTCAATGAGAGTCTAGGAACTCGAAAACATGATCTCGTTGAATATAGTGGATCACTGGGTAGTTACATTAGTCGATACTTCTTCGATGAGCTGCAGAAACCCGAAAATTCGGACATCGATGTCGAAGTCGCGAAAGAATTCTTCGAAAGCTACCAAAAATTTGAAAATTCCGTAGAAGCTTCCGATACTCTGAGTGATGTGTCCGGTAAGGGCTATCTCGAGTACTGGGATTGCGATGGTGATATTCTGCTGAATTGGAAAGACAAGGGTTATATGAAATTCCTAGAATTGCTGATGGGGTCCGATGAAACGGGCACTGAATTGGGTGTACTCGACCAGCGAGTCTTCCTTGGAACACCGGTAACTCAGATAAATTGGAATGATGGCGGCATACGAATTGAATGTGAAGACAATAAGGTCCTCGAAGCCGATCATGTGATAGTGACAGTATCGTTGGGGGTCCTCAAGGAGAAACACTCGAAACTCTTCGATCCAAAGCTGCCAATGCAGAAAGTTCGTGCCATCGATGGCATTGGCTTTGGGACAGTCAATAAAATTTTCATAGAATTTCCCGAGCAATTTTGGCCCAACGACTGGACCGGTTTTGTCATGTTGTGGCGAAAAGAAGATCTTGACGAAATTCGTGGAACAAATCGTGCCTGGTTGGAGGATGTGTTTGGTTTTTACACAGTCAGCTATCAGCCGAGAATTCTTAGTGGCTGGGTGATTAGTGAGAGCGGACGCCATATGGAGACACTGCCCGAAGACGAAGTACTCAGTGGTTGTATGTATCTTTTTAGGAAGTTTCTCAGGTGGGAAATTCCAACGCCTGTGAATTTCAAGACTTCTGCTTGGTTTATAAATGAAAACTTCCGAGGTTCGTACTCGTTTCGATCGATGGTGACGGAAAAAATGGACACATGGGCTAGTGATTTGGCGAGTCCATTGAAGGATTCTAATCAGAAACCTGTTGTACTGTTTGCTGGTGAGGCTTCGAGTGATCATTACTATTCAACGGTTCATGGAGCAGTGGAGGCTGGTTGGCGGGAGGCTCAACGATTGGCTGATTTCTATAAAAATGACAAATCATCAAAGTCGTAGTTATAATGCTGTGTTTAAATAGTTTATTGTGATGTTTAATGAACTTTGAAATTGGGTTGAAGAAGCTTTTTGTTTGATAAATTTACCTACATCTAAAATACAGCTTGAGTTCGTGCGCAGGTAAATTTCCGAATTCGAACGCTTGAATCAGGCAAATCATTGATCATGGTTTTATGCTTTTGGTGGTGAAATCTCCCTTGACATAAAATGAAAAAAAAAACAAACATTAGTCGATATTATACTTACTTTACTTTTCCATCTTAATTAGGTACTGAACAAATTATTACAACAATTGTATGATATTTATTGCAGTCTATTGCTCAACCAAAACCAAAAGGATGAATTTACTTAAATGCTAGTTTATTGATAAGTTTAAGACAAAAAAGCCGAAATAAAGACGTTTACTGTATTGCACAAAATTTAAAAGTTTCTCTTTTTTTTTCCTAAATAGAGAACTTCACCAAAAAAGTAAGTATACGTCATAGTGAACAGGAATTTGTTTGTTGCCGTATCGACTCTTATACAAGACCAATTTTGACAAGAGTCGTGAAAAATGAAAGAGAACTTACTGAACATTCAGAAAAATATTGAATTGTTAACAAAAAATTACGGTATGGCTCACTATTCTCCACACACCAGAGGCCGCCGAAATCAACGCAAAACGTTGATGGAAACGATGACAGCAGTCTAATTTTTGACGTAGATTTCCAGTAGGAAACTAATAAAGGGTCCACCATCTAACGTTTTTTTTCAACTAGTGCTTATTTCGTGAATGGTAACACTTAGCTCGTGTCTGATTTGACAGATAGTTAGTTTTTGAAAAGCACCGTCAGCTCCGTACGTTCGTTATCTTGTAAAAAAAGTCAAAGAAGCTGGCATCCTCATCGATAAACCAAAGCGTGAAAAGCCAAAAACAGAGCGTATACCGGAGAATATTGCTGCTGTGGCAGAAAGTGTGCATGAAGCGCCATCAACAACATCAATTCACCGTCGTTCTCAACAATTGAACATTTCGGAGACATCATTCAGACGAATTTTGTATAAAGACCTTGGTATGACTCCATACAAAGTGCAATTGTTTAATTGTTTAATTGTTTAATGTTTATTTCATCAAGTCGAGATCTAGCTCATTAGATTACTTACAAATTTAACAAAATAACTTAAGACTAATAACAGTAAATCAATAAAATAAATAAACCAATAAATAGTAACATAACAGTTTTACTTTAATTATTAAATTTTAATTCGATTAAAAGCACATTTTTGAAAGTATTTCTATTTAAGGAATTGTAAAAATCTAATTCAATACAATATGAGACCGAGTTGGCCTGCCTTAAGCAACGTGAAATTGGTTCATTTTGACCATAGTTTACTCGGTGTTGAGGAA
The DNA here is from genome assembly GCA_943590905.1 of Sphaerophoria taeniata. Taxonomy (NCBI): domain Eukaryota; kingdom Metazoa; phylum Arthropoda; class Insecta; order Diptera; family Syrphidae; genus Sphaerophoria; species Sphaerophoria taeniata. Next base: position 14,891,815 of record OX016540.1, on the reverse strand, counting down.
CGAAAAAGGTATTTGTTGATCTTAGTCTTAAAGAATAATTAGGACAATTAAGACCAATTAATTCTAGCAAAAAGGAGCAATTAATTTTATAGTTTCAAATATCTCTTATAAACATAATATCAAAATATTTTCGACGTAGTTCCAAACTAAGGATACCAAAAAGCAAACAACGTGTATCATATGAAGGACGGACGATATTCCAACGTAGGAGATAGAATAAGTGTCTGGTAACACGTCTTTGGATGTTTTCAATCCTTCTACAATGAATGGCATAGAAGGGATTCCAAATTATCGAACAGTATTCCAGGATTGATCTCACGTAAGAGAAGTATAAACATTTAAATGTAAAAGGATCTTTAAATTCTTTTGAGTTTCTAGATATAAAACCTAACATAGAAGATGCTTTGGCTATGATGTAGTCTACATGGTTGTTAAAAGTAAATTTTGTATCAAAAATAACACCCAGATCTTTTTTCAATGCAATTTTTTCGAGTGGTATTTCATTAATATAATATTCAAAATTGACTGGTGACGAACGACGACAAAAAGTAAGGCTTTGACATTTAGAGACATTCAAATGTAACTTGTTATTGTTACACCAAACAGAAAGATTTAACAAATCATTTTGCAACTTTAAACAGTCTGATGCATCATTGACAACACAAAACAGTTTTAAGTCATCCGCAAACATCAAACAATGAGAATACATCAAAACATCAGGAATATCATTAACAAACAACAGGAACAAAATAGGTCCAAGATGACTTCCTTGGGGAACACCTGATGTTACCTCAATGGCATCAGAAAGGACATTATTAAGGCGAACGAATTGTGTTCGTCCACTGAGATACGACTTGATCCAATGGAAAAAATTTGAGTGAAAGCCGCATCTTTTAAGTTTCCTAAGAAGAATGTGGTGATCAACCCTATCAAATGCTTTTGCAAAGTCTGTGTAGACAACATCACATTGAAAGCCTTTCTCAAGAGAAGAGAGAACAAAGTTCGAGAAAATTGCCAAGTTTGTGTTGGTAGATCTTCCACTTACAAAACCATGTTGTGATGGAGAAATCAACTCTTTCGTTAGATTTATAAGTTTGTTGTACACTAATTTTTCGAAGAGTTTTGGAATGGAAGATAGTTTGCAAATTGGTCTGTAATTTCTAACATCAGATTTTGAACCTGATTTATGGATGGGAGTTAAAAAAGAGCTTTTCCAAACATCAAGAAATATACCAAGTCAAGTGAACGGTTGAATATAATCGACAATGGTAGGGCGATTGCTTTTGCACATTTGTTTAAAACATAGGGTGGAAAACCATCCATACCCTCATTTTTGTCTAAATTCAAAGCATTTAACTCAACTTTTACTTCTTTTACTGATATAATCATATTACCGATGTTAAGCACGTTCAAAGAATTGTTATCTTCAAACTGCATATCATTATCGCTACTAGTATTAACATAAACTGAGCGGAAAAAACTTGAAAACATGTTGCAGATAGATTGAATATCAGAAGAGGAAGTATTACCAAATCTCATTGAGTTTGGGACACCGATTGATTTCTTTTTGCTATTGATGTAACTCCAGAAAAATTTAGGATTACATTTTAGTTTGGACTCTGTAAGGAAAATGTGTTGTTTATATAAGAACTTATTTAAAAAATTAAATTTCTTTTGTAACGACAGATACTTTATATGTAATTCTTGATTGTTGTTGGAACTGCGATACAATTTAAAGGCTTTGATTTTCTGGTTATTCAAGTTCACTAATTCTTTGTTATACCACGGGGGTTTGTTTACATTTTTTGGACGAACTTTAGGAATATATAAATTAATTGCCTCCTTGAGCTTGTTGCAAAACAAATTATAAGAGTTTTCTAGTACACCGTCGCTTAAAACAGAATTCCAGTCAAAAGAATAAAGCAAATTAGATAAAGAAACAGAGTCTCCTTACATAATCAAAAACATATTTAGAGTTTCTGTTGCAAGGCTTAATGTAGTTATAAAGTTTAAAATTTAAGTTAAGAGCTGTGTGATGTTTCGATGATTTGGAAAGTGACGTTGAAGAGTCACAATTAATATCTGCACAAAGTTCTTTGTCAATAAAAACCAAATCAAGAGTGCGAAGAAGACTGTTTGGAAATTTATTTATTTGCTGAAGGTTATACTCAGCTAATCTATCAACAACCTCACTTTCCCAATCATTTTTTATGTTAAATGGTAAAAGGCACTGATTTTCACAATCAAATAACCATTGTATATCAGGCATGTTAAAATCTCCTATAACGATAAAGTGCTGATTCTCTTTGAGGTTTCTTAAAATATGTGTTATATTATCTATGTGAGTTTTATAAATCTCATACTTGCTCCTTGGAGCAATATAACTTAAGGAAATAAAAACTTCATACATGTTATCTAAGTAAATCCTTACAATAAGCTGATCGATGTCGATATTTAAGTTAAGAGATGATGATGACAATAGAATTTCCTCACATTTAAACGTGGACCGAACAGCAATCATAACACCGCCACCTCTGTCTAGTCCAGTGATGTTAGAGCAACGATCTTTCCGAAATACATTATATTGTTGGATATTGAACAATTCCGATGTATGATGATTTTCGTTTAGCCAGGTTTCAGAGAGAGCAATGATTTCATATTGCAACGAAGAAGAGAATAGAAGTAGCTCTTTAAATTTTGTTCGAAGTCCACCTGTATTCATGTAATAAAGTAGACAAGAGCTCTCTAACACATCCTCATCAAAATCGGAAGTGGAGACAGTAGCAGCAACAACATCAGCATTAACAATATCAGCAGCAACAACAGCAGAACCAATAGCAAATTTGTTTAAGCGAGTCAGTTTTCCATCATCACCGCAGGAGGAGGCTCGTTTTTTGACGAATCATCGTGACTTTGGTGCAGTTCATGGTGTTTAGGTTGAAATTTGAATTCGCGAATTTTCACTCCATTTGGCCAGAGTTCTGAGTTGAAAATCACATCATCTAAATCCATAGGGATTCCGATCTTGAAATTTACAAACTTTAATTTTGACAAATCGTGTTTTTCGCTATGTTTCACCAATTTGTAGCACTGAAGAATTGATGTGTCCTGATCAGTTTTCGAAGAAATATAGGCAATTATGTCTCCAGGCATTGTATTAGGTTTAAAACTGGATAAATGAAACCACTTCCTTTTCCTAATGACATTATTGCTCAGAGTACATGGATCAATATTATTACCCAGCTTGGCAACATTGGACATTATTGTTCAATGCATGGTCATTTATTGTTGTTATATGATTACTCATATCAACATTTACAAGAGCAGCGGCACCGTCAGCAAGTGATAAATCATCGATAGGTATGATGTCATCAGAAAGAGACTCCTTTTCTACGGCAAGTGCATTTTCCGTTCCCCCAGAAGCTTCAATTGCAGTGACAGCGACACCAACAGTAGCAAACAGGTTTTTTCTGAGTTTGGATCTGAGCATGCAGATTGAGACACAGAAGCACAGCCGCGGCGATCGTCGTCGTCATTATTTTCCAAATTTACATCGCTCTGAGCTTGTAATGTAGATGAAGAAGACGATGCTTGTTGTTGTTTTTGTTGTTTAGGCTCGATTGATTGCATTTTTTGCGGGTTTTTACTGCCAGTCCGCTTAGAAGAGACTGAAGGTGAAGGGGTGCCCTTTGGATTTTTGTTTAGAGACAAACGATTTGGTAGTGGAGAATGCATATTTTTTTGTTGTTTTTGCAGGTTTATTTATTTGGGCATTAGCATTCAGGGGTCGTTGACTCATAGTAGAAGCTCGCACTTGTCTCTTTGTGTCCGAATGATTTGATTGTTTTAAATTGTTCACGGTGTTAATATCATTGAAAAAGTCAATTGGTTCAGGAGTTAAAGCCAACTGACCATCCAATGCATTTTCGCTTCGCTAAGTGGGCCTGCGATCGCCTTAGAGAAGATGCCGATTTTGCCAAAAAAATCATCTTTTCAGATGAAGCTCATTTGTCATGACATCTCATCATTATCTCAACTTTTTTTTTTTACGAATTCAATACTTGCCATTATATTCTATATGTCGCACGTAAAAACTTATTTGGCGGACCCTTTAGCAGAACATGACTCGAAAAGGGACCAAAAACACCCCTCGTAAGGACTTTACAGTTTTTTTTTTCTCATTAATTTATGAATTTCAATTCATTCCAAAATTTTATTTTTTAAAAACGACCAGCAATATATTTTTCTTTCGATTGGCACCGCTGAAATAGAGATTCAAAAGCTCTTCAACACATTTTGAAGCTTAAAAATAACAATTTTTATCAGTCAGCTCAGCTGATCGTCTCGCAAAGAGAGTGACAAGTGCTTTTGAAGAGAAAATGTATTTTTGTTTTTATGGAGCTAAAAGAAAATTAAACAACTTTTAACGCTCTAATGCATTGTTTGTCTAACAGCGAAATTAGGAACACACACACCCAAGTTGATATTTTGATAACTAAATTTAGATAACAAAGTAAAATATTAATTCAATAAATTAATCAGAGATAAGCAAGCATTCGCTTGATGTGAATATTTTCTTCTTAGTTAAATCATTTAGCGACCGAAGTCTGAACACAAAAAGCAAGATTTTACTGATTTATTTTTTTGTTAGCACATAAACTGAGTAAAATGTCAGACATTGATTTGAAAAGTCTCGAAGACTCTTTGGCGAAGCACATTCCAGAAAATGAACTCAAAGAAGTGAAACGAATTATTTACGGACGATCTGACGAGTGAGTATAAAGTTTTTTGGTAAAAACATATTTTTTAAAATTTATTTTGTTCAGTCATGCATTGGAGATACCGGATGCTGCGAAGCAAATTTCAGAGGAGAATAATTTTGAAATTAAGGCATTCTCATTTCCGGCGAAAAAAGAAGACCTCAGAAAACCTCGACTGGTCCGAATCGGTGCCATTCAAAATAGTATTGTTCTTCCAACAACTGATCCGATTGAGAAGCAACGACAAGCCATTTATGACAAAGTTGTCGCAATCATAAAGGCTGCTGCTGAAGCTGGTGTCAATGTTCTTTGCACCCAAGAAGCTTGGAGTAAGTTTTACTCAAAAAGATCACAGAAATATTAAATTGTAAAATTTCACACCCCTTTCCAGCAATGCCATTTGCCTTTTGCACTCGTGAAAAGTTCCCTTGGTGCGAGTTTGCTGAAGACGCTGAAACCGGCCCCACTACAAAGTTACTCTCCGAATTGGCCAAAGCTTATAACATGGTCATAATCTCATCGATCCTCGAACGCGATTCCAATCACGGCGAAACCATTTGGAATACAGCTGTTGTGATTTCAAACAAGGGCCGATATATGGGCAAACATCGCAAGAATCACATTCCCCGAGTTGGGGATTTCAACGAATCCACTTACTACTACGAAGGCAACACTGGTCATCCGGTGTTTGAAACCGAATTCGGAAAAATCGCCATTAATATTTGTTACGGTCGACATCATCCACAAAATTGGATGATGTTCGGTCTGAATGGAGCGGAAATTGTATTCAATCCATCGGCCACTGTTGGGCAATTGAGTGAACCTCTGTGGGGTATCGAGGCTCGAAATGCAGCCATTGCTAATAGCTACTTTACTGTCGCTATAAATCGTGTGGGAACTGAGGAATTCCCGAATGAATTTACATCGGGAGATGGAAAGAAGGCGCATCGGGAGTTCGGTCCGTTTTATGGATCGTCCTATGTTGCAGCTCCTGATGGTTCAAGGACACCGGTATGTCGAGGAATTTTCTTCGTAAAAGAACTTAAATTTGATTTCTTAATTTTTTTAGGGTCTCTCAAGGAGTAGTGATGGACTTTTGATAGCAGAAGTTGACTTAAATTTGTGCAGACAAGTAAAGGACTTCTGGGGATTTCGAATGACACAACGATTGCCGCTGTATGCTGAATCCTTTGCAAAAGCTTCAGAATTAGATTTCAAACCACAGATCATACGGGAATAAAAACAAAGTTTTCATGATTAATTTATTGAATCAATTTGAACTTTTTGAATTAATTTTTATAAAAATCAACCAATCGCTTTGCTTCCCTCCATCCAGTTTCAATGGCTCCATGAACAGTTGAAAAGTGATTACCGCTTGAAGCTTCACCAGCAAACAGAACAACTGGCTTCTTCTGATTTGTTGGTTTCATCAACGGACTACCAAGATCACTTGGCTTCGCATTAACCTCATCGGCCTTCACAGACTGATACGAGTACGAACCTCTGAAATTTTCATTCTTATACCATGAAGTGGTCTTGAAATTCACTGGTTTTGGTATATCCCACTCAAGGAACCTTCTCAACAGGTACATGCATCCCTCATAGATCTCTTCCTCCGGGAGAGTCTCCATATGACGTGCATTGGCACCAACAACCCAAGCACTCAATATCCTCGGCTGATGGCTTACCCCATAGAAACCATAGACATCCTCCAACCAAGCACGATCAGTTCCACGAATTTCAGCAAGATCTTCTTCACGCCACAGTATTGAAAAACCATGCCAGTCACTGGGCCAGAATTTTGTTGTAAATTCCATGAAGACCTTGTTTACCGTTCCAATACCTAAACTTTCGATTGCTCGAATCTTCTCAATTGGCAATTTGGGCTCGAAAAGAGTCGAGTGTTTATCCTTGAGAACTCCCAGTGACACCGTTACTATGACATGATCAGCTTGGAAGATCTCGCCATCTTTACAGTGAACTTGGATCTTTGAGTCTTCTTCACTCCAGTTGACCTTGTCAACTGATTTTTTCAACTTAATTCGTCCATCGAGAACTCCGAGTTCTTTTGTTTCAGTTGACTTCATCAGAACACGCAAGATTTGAACATAACCGGTCTCTTTCCAAGTCAGAGCTTGATCACCTTCACATTCGGAGTACGCAAGAAAACCTTTGGCTGACAAATCAAACACTGACTCACAACCATCGACAGAATTCTCGTACCTCTTGAAATGCTCCAAGAGTTCGTTGGCAATTTTTAAGTCAATATCAGAATTTTCGGGCTTTTTGAGGGCTTCGAAAAATTTGTCAGTGATGTAAGCTCCAACAGAGTCCTTGTAGGTTTGGAGATCTATTGGCCCTGTGGTTTCGATGATGTGATCGATGATCGCCTTGAATCGAAGAATTAGATTCATGTCGACTATTTCGCGATTGGATCGAATGTTTTGGAATTTCGAAAAGTCATCTTTGGTATGAGCAACGAGGTTTTCCTTGCTAGCTAGCTCATAAACAACGTTATCTTTCTCACCGTGACACCATTGGGCTCCTAAATCGACTACGTTGTCAGCAAATGGGATAGTGTGGATGCGACCGCCAATACGGTCCTCTGCTTCGAGAATTAGAACTTCATCCAAGCCGGTTTCTAATAGCTTAGTAGCCGCAGCAATTCCTGCTGGTCCTGCACCAATAACAATCACTTTTTTACCGTTCATATTGATTTGAATAGGTATCAACTGAATTCATCAGTCGATTTATTTTTCAATTTATAAGGGTTCTCTAGTGGTAAAGGTAGGCCAAGAATGACCGCAACAATAGTTTGCGGCTTAAGTTTGATAGTTTCTTATCTGTAAAAAGTCCACAATCACTATATTATAGTTGTGCGGGCTTGAGTCAAACTAGCTGACCCAGAAAGCATTGCTGCACTTAAAATTAATGTAGCACACTGCGGGTAAGTAGTTCCTGGAAGCCATTAAACTTTAGGAACTATTGGAATTGGGATGAATGTTTATCAAACAGAGAATAATTATTTTGTATTCTGAACGATTTTTACAGTTTTACAGTTCCTGAGAAACTCTCGAACCTTTAAGTACCCAAAAAGAGCATTGCCAAGCTGTGACAGACCAACACTATATCCCTAAGGGCACTCATTTCAATATTCAATTTACTATTAGTTCAGAAGATTTATCGCCCACAAATCTATTCAACACATTAATCTTGAAACCTCTGGTAGTTCAGAAGATATAGCACACTTAAAGCTGTGATTACCTCACAGCACCCCGAAGTTCTGCTGGGCTAGGTAAGCAAATCCACAAGGTCACTTGAGGCACATGACACATTGAACGTAGATCATCAGATTCCAAAGTTCTTAGTGGCAGTTATTTATAAACAGGTACAACATCCCGGGGAGCACTCAACACAGCAAGGTAAAGTTCTGATTGCACAGTAAGTACCAAGGCAACTGGTGGCAGTGAGAGTGTCTTGAGGCTTTCTAGGGACTGAGTTGTCTAATCTCGCTTGATGGAAGAAGTATTGGTAACGCCGCTTCCAATGAGTAGGCAACAGGTTTAGCAAATCAATTAGAAATTAAAAACATGTAGTGGCAACGCAGCCTTGAGAGTTCATATCAGTTCCAATCCAATTTTACAAGCCTTGTTACTTGTTGAAGAGGTGTGGCCTTGACCACAGAAACTAGTAGTCACCCAAAAACAAATCAAAACAAAACAAAATATCTAAAAATGTAATGCGGTCACTTTTTATCATGGCCCTGACCTAAACTATTTATTTTATTATATTTTACGCAATTTTTGGCAAACTATAAAAAGGGATCCCGGATCGAAAATTTCATCAAAGTTACAAATTGTACAGTGAGTGTTAGAAAACCATGAATAACGCAAGAATAGCAATTATCGGCTGCGGCCCATCAGGCATAGCTGCTGCAACAAAACTCCTCGAACTCGGATTTCAGAAGATCACACTGATCGAAGCCGAGAATCGCATTGGCGGCCGCATTCACACCATTCCATTTGCCGCTAACGTCGTCGATTTAGGAGCTCAATGGTGTCATGGCGAAAAGGATAACGTTGTGTACGATTTAGCCTACAAGGAAAACCTGTTGGAACATTCCAAAGAAAATGAGACGGACTTTACAATGATTCGCTCCGACAAGACTCTAATTTGTTATAATTTAGTGAAACGTTTAACGGCCATTCACCAGGGAGTTATGGACGCTGCCGAGACTGATCTGGAGAAATTCGATGGAAATGTTGGGCAATATGTTGACCGTGAATTCTTCAACGCTTTGAAGAAACCCGAAAATTCTAATATCAACCTGACCAAGGCCAAGGAGATTTTTGAGAATTTCAAGAAAGTGGAGTATTCTCTCAACGCATGTGATTCCCTTGAAGAACTATCGTCAAAAAATTATAATACATATCACGAGTGCGAAGGTGATCAGGTGCTTAACTGGAAGGGAAAAGGTTATGTGCAATTACTGCGTTTGCTAATGAAGTCAACCGAATCCGATAAATTGGGAGTACTGGAAGGCAAAGTTAAACTTGGAAAGCATGTGAAGCAAATAGTCTGGTCACCAGAAGCAAGCCAGCCGGTTCAAATCAAGTGTCATGACAATGAAGTGATTGAAGCCGATCATGTCGTAGTGACGGTGTCGTTGGGTGTCCTTAAAGAAAAACACTCGAAACTCTTCGAACCGCAATTGCCAGTTGAAAAAATTCAAGCAATCGAAACTATTGGATTCGGAACGATCAACAAAATGTATATGGAGTTCCCGGAGCAATTCTGGCATAGCGATTGGACTGGTTTCTCGGCTATTTGGCGTGATGAAGATCTTGCCGAGCTTCGCGGTACCAATAGGGCTTGGTTAGAGGATTGTATTGGTTTTTACCCGGTGAGACATCAACCCAACCTACTTTGCGGTTGGATGGTGAGTGCGAATGCACGCTACATGGAGACCCTGCCAGAGGATGAGGTTGTCCGAGGTTGCTTGTATCTCTTAAGGAGATTCTTGCACTGGGATGTCCCGGATCCAGTGACATTCAAGCGTACAACTTGGTCCTCGAATGAAAACTTTAGAGGATCATACTCGTTCCAGTCGGTTAAGGCGGAGAAAGTTAATGCAAAACCGAGTGATCTGGCAAGCCCGCTGATGAATTCGGATAAGAAGCCAATTATCCTTTTTGCTGGTGAAGCTACAAGCGATCATCACTACTCAACAGTCCATGGGGCTGTCGAAACTGGCTGGAGGGAAGCAAAGAGATTCGCTGAACTGTATGGCAATGACAACAAAGAATCTGCCTAAAGATCTTTTTCAGTAAATAAAAACGGGTGTCCAAAGTAAACATTTCATTTATTTTGTATTTTTATTTCATTTGGTTTAGTCATTTACACATGTCAAATCTCTCAATTTGAGCGATAAAAATCTGCAAGGCGCTGTGCTTCACGCCAGCCACTTTCGACTGCTCCATGAACTGTCGAAAAATGATGATCACTTGTCGCTTCTCCGGCAAAAAGAACCATCGGCCTTTTGAGCGAATCCACAAAAGGACTCGCCAAATCAGCAGGTTTTGCTCCAACTTGTTCGGCCTTAAACGAACGATGAGAATATGAGCCTCTGAAGTTTTTATTCGAAAACCATGACGATGTTGCACAATTTATTGGCGCTGGAATTTCCAATTTGAGGAACTTTCGAAGCAGGAATACACACCCATCGATGACTTCATTTTTTGACAGTGATTCCATGTGTCGAGCTTTTTCTCCCACAACAACTGCATTCAAAACATTTGGCTGATGTTTGACAGGCATGAATACAAAAACATCTTCCAACCAAGATCGGCTTGTACTACGGATTTCTTTAAGATCATCGTCAGCCCAGAGCAAGGCAAATCCACCCCATTTGTCCGGCCAGAATGGTCGGGGGAATTCCAAAAATATCTTATCAATTGTTCCAAAGCCAATTGTTTCAATAGCTCTAGCCTTAAACTCTGGAAGCTTGGGCTTGAAGAAATTAGAATGAGTTTGCTTTAGGACCCCAAGCGACACAGTTACTATGACATGATCGGCTTCTATCACTTCGCCATCTTCACAGGTTATTATGATTCTTCGGTCACTCCAGTTGACCAGTTTCACCGGTTTGTCGAGTTTTACACGGTCCTCCAATACCCCCAAAGTCCTGGTTTCAGTCGATTTCATTAGCAGTTGCAGGAAACTGATATAGCCCTTACCTTTCCAATTTAGGAGGTTATCTCCCTCGGACTTCCAAAAGTCAGAATAGTCTTTTGTTGACAAATCACTCAAACAGTCCGAGGCTGATTGTGCATTTTGAAATTTTTGAAAGTTCTCAAAGTACTCCTTGGCTGTTATTGCATCGATATCTGAATTCTCAGGCACTTACAGTTCTCGAAAGTACTTGTCAGTTACGTAGCTTCCCAAAGGGCCCTTGAAATTTAACATGTCCTCCGATTGAGAGTCGAGAACACTGTCGATAATATCTTGAAGATGTTTCTTAACTCCTTCATTCAGAATGTCACCATTTGAACGAATAAATTGAAATTTTCCATCATAATCATCAGAATGTTCTAAAAGATTCTGCTGACGACCGGCGAGCTCAAACACAATGTTGTCTTTCTGGCCATGACACCACTGAGCCCCTAAGTCGACTACACTTTTGGCAAACGGAATTGTATTGATGCGACCTCCAATTCGGTTTTCTGCTTCGAGCAGAGTGACGTTTTGGAATCCAAGCTCTAGAAGCTTGGTGGCAGCAGCTATTCCTGACGGTCCGGTTCCGATAATTACTACTTTTGCACTGTTCATCGTTGTGAACTAGTTTCTTTATGAAAACAAACTGATTGACTGCATCGATTTACCAGTCGAACAACTTGAAATTTACGAGAGAACATTCTCAACTTTAATGTCAGGGTTTTGGATGATATAATAACAAGTTAGCTGTGAAGTGATAAGATTTCAATGTTTACTTTTTAGATTGTGTAGGGTGTTCTTGTTGATAAATTTCAATGGAGAGTTCAATTATCTGGACAAATTGTGTATAAGTGTGTATTACTAATTTTACTATCGATAAATTTAAGAAGTAAAAACAAATCTGTTCAAAGGTTGTACACTATCTCCAGAATTTTACAATCGAATTCAAAAATTTTGACTTAATGTATGTATGCTCTTTGTCTTTATATTTTATTCATTTGTTCATAAACAAGCACCTCCTCCATACAGTAAGTTCAATCTAGAATTTCACCGAAAAAGGCAACGAAGAATTAATTTGCTTCGTTCTCCATGATTCTCATCGTTTCGAGTACCCTGAAATATTTATTTTTGTTTGTGCAATTTAGCCCAACGCAGATTTAAGAAGTAAAACTGAGTGAGGAGTGAGAACACGAAATTTTTCTGGCCACCCTGTTAAATCTAGTTTTTGGTTTTGTAAGCAAATCATTTTAAGAACAATTAGATATTGAAAATATTAATTAGTAAGTAACACTTGCGTTTATGAGGTTTATTATAAAATGAAAACACAGAGAGAATGTTCTGATTAGTCACAAATTAGTGTCTAATAAGAATCAATAAGTAGTTTAATTGAGGCAATAAACTGCCGGGGAGGCTGAATAACAAGGGAAACAGGATTGAGAGTAATGTTGGCAAAATTATGCTGCAAAGAGTGCTGCACAGTAAAAAATACGAACTCACTTCACGTCAGTAAAATTCTAGAAAGAATGATCAGTTTATATTGTGTCGTTGTGTACCTTCAAGAATGAGAAGCTCATGACGGCCAGCGTTACCACTTCAGGTCTACTTGGATTCTTGAATTTTTTTGAATATCTTCTTACTTCGCAACATCTTTATAGAAGAGGGGCCGCTGAAGACCGACCTACACCGATCTGTTAGGTACCCGGATGAAACATATTTCTTATCAAATATAATTTATAAACAAATATGACTATAGGGGGGTTCACATTATCAAATATGTTTGACAAGCATGGTTTAACGAATGCTTGATGGACTGCGTTCACATTTATCAAACATGTTGTCAAGCCTCAGTTCTCTTTAGAATTTCAACGATATCAGACGCTTTAGTTGCAGCTCTGGTTATTGACCAAATAATGGCAAATATGGCATTAATTTTTATATAATGTGTCTATATTTGCACAAGACTCGATTTCTTTAAATTTGTCCAAAAGAACAATATATGCTTAATGGTTTTTATTTTTGTTTTTATAGATAGTCTTCACTTTTAATTTTCCAAGTCTCTGGCAGATTCTTATACAATTCAAAAAAATCTTTCCAGAACTCATAATTTCCACTTATTACCACCGATCAGTTATAACAAGATTGGAAACCTACCTACGTTTTACCTTCCAAATATACCTCAAATTTAATTTTTTTATACACGCATACTCTTGCAGCTGGAAAAGCTTTTTTTTTTGGTAGCTTTCAGTTTCATATATCATTCTCGCCATAAGGGTTCAAGTTAACTGAGCCTTAAAGCGGTCATGGGGAAAAACTACTTCATACAAGATAGGACCAAAGTTAAGGAGTGAATTTTAACGATTGTGTGTTGCAGTTGCCCGTAGCTTAGTTGGTAAGTGCGTTGGCCGCTAAGCAGAACTTCTTTGGTTCGAGTCCTACTCAGGCCAAGTTTTTATTTCATCTTTCACGGGTACTGCCTCTTGCGAAAACCTGACAAATCTTCCAAGAGTATCAATCTGTCATAAAAAAGTGCTTCTCAACTTTGCCGTTTGGAATCGGCGTTAAATTGTTGGTCGCCTAATTCTTCACACGCACTCAGAGAATTGTTGATGATAGTAAATCGCACCATACACAGTTCAACTCAACGAAATTTAAGCCAACTAAAGGTTGATTTTGCTTAATTCGCGTTAAAATTATTTAATTTCTTGACAAATACGATGATCCGCTCAGCTCGAAATTTATTTTTCAAATGATTTTTCTTCTCGGTTTGAGTATTTGCGTTCACATTATCAAATATGCTTGTCAAGCAAGCAAAATATCAAAAAAATTTGAAATTCATCAATCATGTTTGATAAGCCGCTTGATGGAGCGTTCACACTGTCAAATTCGGGTCAATCAAACCATGTTTGTCAAACATATTTGATAATGTGAACCCCCCTTATGACAGCTTGCCTATCGAAAAGTGTGCCAGGCTATATTAAATATAACTTTATTTTAATCAATAACTACATCCTCCTTCACCCATCTGTTAAAATAAAACGTTATGCCAAATAAACTATAGCGTGTAGGTAGGCTTGAGACAAGAAACAAATTGTATGGGAGAGGGGGACATATTCCCCCCGTTTAGCCAGGAGAGGCAGTTTGCTGAAAATTTGTTTTATTTTGTAAAAAAATATTAAAAACTAATGGCTTTATATCTACAACACGATGCTATACCTTTCTGCAAATCCTTAGTATTTCATTTAGTTTCTAGATTAAGTTGTTTTAAATAATAGTTTAAGAAAATTAATTTTCAAACTCAAAATTTTGAAAAAAAATGTTTTCTTCAATATCGAAACTATTTTTTTCAAAATTTTATGTAATTAAGTAATAATTTTGTTTTAAACATTCAATTAATTAAATTACAAAAACATATTTCTTTCAGGAATATAATTGAAAAAATAAATTTCGAAAATTCTTGATTTACCATTTTCTTCGAGATTTTTTCGAGATATTGTGCTTTGAGATCCTTGTAAGTTCGAAATTTTTTGTACTCGAGATGCTAACTTTTATTTTTATAGGGGATCACAATGGACCAATAGGCCCCCGTGTATAAAACAGCTCACACTGTGCACACCCCTCATAACCTAACCTAACCTAACCTAGGTAGACGAAGTCCTTAACTACCTCGAAGTTAAATCCGTCTATGCTGACGTTTGCTCCAAGACGTCGATGTTGGTTGTCCTTTCTTGTCAACAACATTAACTTGGCCTTGCTCTCGTTAACCGTTAGACCCATCTTCCTGGCCTCCATTAAGGCTTTCGGACGTAAGACTAAATCACAAAATATAATATATAATTTTTCCAAGCAGCACCATTTTGCTCGTACATATACAAACTAAAACAAGGAAAGTCTGTTAAACATAAGAATTAAAAGAAATCTTCACACAAACCAAACTAAGCTGAGAAATAAATAGTAACACAAAATTGCAATTAAGAAAGTTTTTTTATTGCTTAACATATAATATTTATAAGTGTTTCTCAATTTTTATTTATTGAAATAGGTAAACCCTTGAGAAGACTGCCAATTAATCCCCCCGGTTGGCGGGTTTGACGTGAGTGTGCGACATCTTCTGCAGGGTTGGCATTGATTTCCAAAACTGCAAGGAATAAGCCGAGCAAAACGCAGAAAATGAGGGAACGCATTTTAATGGAATTGTTGTTTAGTTTTTAGTAAGAACACAAATGTTTAACTGTTAACTTTTGAAAATATGTTCTTGCTTTTATACCTAAAAAATACTGTTTCCAATTACACGAAAATAGATAGCTAACTGCTCAACTTACAGTTACAGTCTGATAATAAATATTTGTATTTTCGCATTCACGAAATGAATTTTTGTTATTTGTTTGGTTTGTGTCAACTATTGAAAAAACTGCTATCAACTAACTGCTATATTTTATACATACATGACAAAAAGGCTTAAAAAATGGAATTTCCAGCAAGTGTTCAGCTTGTTGTTCGCCGAACATTGTTGATTTGGCTGTTCTGAAATCATGTCGGTATTTGCCGATTATAATTCTTGCATATTGAACGGCCATCGGATCTTGTCAGATGAAGATATGCAATACTCAACACAGTGGCACTTCTAGGAATTCATTTTGGTGGGGGTCAAGCGGCTCAAAAAGTCAGTCATACAAACAAAAATTTCCAATTCTTTATTCTGTGTTTTTTCGATAGCCATAAGAAAAAATTATGTTTTAAAATTACTTAAATACCGTTGGTTAGGTTAGGTTAGGTTAAAGTGGCTGTCATGGATGTTAAGAGACACACTTAGGCCAATCAAAGGCCCATTGTGATACCACATGAATCTAAGAAGGCTTTTTTTCGAAAGCTTATTGAAACCAATTAGAGTTCCTTACGAAACGTAGAAGATTAATTATATTAATGTGTTCGAGATCGTCTAGATCATTGTAGAAGTATTCCCCTAAGTGAATCCTACGTTTATGAGCAAGAGCAGGACAGGTGCAGAGGAGGTGAAGAACCGTTTCCTCCTCCTCCTCATCCATATATATCATCCATATATAGCTTCTGCAGAAGTCATTAGAAAATACGCCCAGTCGCGCAGCTTGTCTTCCAATTAGACAGTGTCCGGTAATGACACCAATTAAGGAGCTTATATGCAATCTGCATCTGGATCTTTTTAAGTCCAAATTTGGCCAAATGTTTTTCGTTGCCTGACGTATCGAGATAACGTCATGATCCCTACCTAGTCACTACGTAGTCGAAATTCAACTAGCTTTGTGAATGCAAAATTGCACTACAAAGCTTGTCGAACGAAAACTGTAAAAGAATGATAGTCTAGCGATTTTAGTGAGCTGAATTTTTGTATTCACCTATGTATATTCCGGGCAGCGTTGTAAATAATATCATAAATCTACACTAATATATAAAGCTGAAGAGTTTGTTTGTTTGAACGCGGTAATCTCAGGAACTACTGGTTCGAATGGTATAATTTTTTTTGTGTTGGATGATGCCTTAATCGACTTAGACTTTAGGCTACTTAACATTAAGCTGTGACCAATAGCAGCGAAGAATCTGTGGAAAATATGGAAAAAACGGCAAAAAATATACATTTTTCTGCGTTTTAACGCACTTATCTCAGGAAGTACTGGTTCGAATGGTATAATTCTTTTTGTGTTGGATGGTCCATTAATTGAGAAAGACTTGAGGCTATTTAAAATTAAGCTGTGCCCAATAGCAGCGAAGAATCTGTGGAAAATATGGAAAAAACGGCAAAAAATATACATTTTTCTGCGTTAAAACGCGCTTATCTCAAGAACTGCTTTATGAAATTGAACAATTTTTTAAATGTTGAATGGTCCATTTATCAAGGAAGGCTTGAAGCTATATAAAATTTAGCTGCGACCAATAGGAGCGAAGAATTTGTGTAAAATGTGGAAAAAACGGCAAACAATACAATTTAATACAATATAAAGCTGAAGAGTTTGTTCGTTTGAACGCGGTAATCTCAGGAACTACTATTTCGAATTGTAAAATTCTTTTTGTGTTGGATAGTCCATTAATCGATGAAGGCTTTAAAATAAAATAAATAAATAGAGTGGCGCGACAGCTCTTGAAGAGCCAACGCCTAAGTGGCTTACTCTAATCAACAATTCTCTGAGTGCGTGTGAAGAATTGAGGGGACCTACAATTTAACGCCGATTCCGAACGGCAAAGTTGAGAAGCATTTTTTCATTACAGATTGATACTCTTGGAAGATTTGTCAGGTCTTCGCAAGAGGCAGTACCCGTGAAAGATGAAATAAAAACTTGGCCTGAGTAGGACTCGAACCAACGACGTTCTGCTTAGCAGCCAACGCACTTACCAACTAAGCTACGGGCAACTGCTTTAGGCTTTATTCTACTTAAAATTAAGCTGCGACCAATAGCAGCGAAGAATCTGTGGAAATGTGAGAACTGAGATTTTTTTCTGAGATCTCTGAGATGAAATTATTTTGGATTCGATTTCTCACTCAGCTATTTGACGTGGCTGACATATGTGCAGCAACAATTAGTAAGGTAACCATTAAATCTCAATGATAACTGAGAATTATGTTCCACCAAGGCACCAAATGATTTTGCCTCAGGCAAGGTGACATTGAGATCTCAGTGAGATGTTGTTAGGTGGAACTGGCCTAATAACTGCTCAAATTAGAATTTTGAGAGTTCAATTGATTTGTGAATGTGATTGATTGCACTATTTGTGCAGATTATTGTGTTTAAACCATATCATTTTATGTACTTCTTAACTAAAAAATATGCTCAGTTTAAAGAAAAAAAAAATTTACTTAACGAAAAAACGATGCAGAAGTAAGAGAGATATTAGAATTAGGGAGAGTTCACCCAAGGGAATGCTTTAAGTATGAACAACTGAAGGGAATCATAAAAAATGCTCAAATTTTTCAAGTTCAAGAGAATTGACTGCAATGCAATTTTACAATAACTTCCGAACAAAATTCCCATTCGCGCGTGATGCACAAGTCGAGATGATACTCTGGCCGGTGGACGAGGGAGAGGCGGACGAAGTCGCGGGCAACTGCTAGTAAATATATAGAGTGGCGCGAGAGCTCTTGAAGAGCCAAGGCCTAAGTGGCTTACTTTCATCAACAATTCTCTGAGTGCGTGTGAAGAATTGAGGGGACCTACAATTTAACGCCGATTCCGAACGGCAGAGTTTAGAAGCACTTTTTCATGACAGATTGATACTCTTGGAAGATTTGTCAGGTCTTCGCAAGAGGCAGTACCCGTGAAAGATGAAATAAAAACTTGGCCTGAGTAGGACTCGAACCAACGACGTTCTGCTTAGCAGCCAACGCACTTACCAACTAAGCTACGGGCAACTACTGTAAATAATATCACCACGAATAATTTTTCTAAATACAGGTCGCGATATATTCGCAAAATTTTTTTTTATTTTCACACCCCAAATTGATTCTCATTTGGGCAAAGTTTTTTTCCGCTCGCTTCGCTCGCTAGCAATTGCACCTGCTGATTTTTTGTTTCAAACTACAATTTTTAAAACATATTACACTGATTTTGGAGTTAAGGTTTAATAACTCACATTTTCAACCACTGCATCACAACATCAACTTTTCCAAAGCTTTGGAAAACTGCCCGAGTTGTACCAGTTGCAAAAAATTCGAAACCTCTCACACCTTCGGATTTTAGACCAATCAGCATCCTACCTTGCTTAGCGAAGGTCTTCGAGAAACTTATAGCAAAACAAATCCTTCTACATCTAACCAATCATAATTTAATTTATCAAGGTCAATCTGGTTTCAGAGCTAGGCACAGTTGTTCTACCGCAATGGTCAACGTTTTGGAAAATATACGGCAAAATTATGATAGAGGATATGTTACGCTCCTATGGCTGCTTGATTTCTCGAAGGCCTTTGATAAAGTTGATCAAAATATCCTGTGTTGGAAGCTAGGAAACATGTTTGGTTTTGGCAACAGTGCAATAAAACTTTTGAGAAGTTTTTTGAGTGATAGATTTCAAAGAGTTGTTGCTCCAATTTCTTCTTCATCACTTTTACCAGTAAAACAGGGTGTACCACAAGGATCTATTCTTGGTCCAATTCTGTTTTGTATGTTTGTGAATGACCTACCATCAGTTTGCCAACACTCGTCTATCAATCAATCAATCAATCAATCAATCAATCTGCTGATGATGTGCAGCTTCACTTGGCCAAACCGATTTCCAATTTAACTGAACTGGCTAATAACATTAATGAGGATCTTTCTAGCATTCCACACTTGGTCGAAAAAAAAAAACGGATTGCTTCTTAACCCTTCGAAATCCCAAGTAATCCCCATATCAAACAAACTACCACCAATGAGCAGCTTTCCTGATATTTTTCTGTCAGATAGTAAACTGAAAATGGTAAAAACTGTGACAAACCTTGGCTTTGTTATAAGCCACAACCTATCAGGATATGAACATACGAATTATGTTATAAAAAGAATTTATATTCGCCTTCGCAAACTATGGATTAGGGATTACAGCTTGTCTCACTCCCATTGATACCAGACGAAAACTAGTGATGAGTCTTATTTTGCCACTAATAACTTATGCGGAATCTGTTTACAGTAGCATTGATTCCCTATCTCAACGTAAGTTGCAAGTGGCATTTAATGATTCAGTTCGCTATGTTTATGGTCTGCGAAGATATGACGACATCTCGCATTACGCAAACAATTTCCTTGGTTCTTCTCTAAAACGCTTTATCGACGCTAGAAATTGTATATTTTTACACAATATTAGTCAACAAGACTCCGTCATATTTATATGACAAACTCAATTTTACCCGATCGTCTAGAACATTTTGCCTAATCACATCTCGATACTGGTACCTAAACTCCTCGCGTCTGTTTTTTGTGTACGCAATTCAATTATGGAACTCCTTGCTAACAAATATAAGAGCAATATCAAATCCCACTCGTTTTAAAAATGCAATTTTTCTCTATTTTTCTATGACTATCTAAAAACTATCTTTTTCCCCTTTTCTCTCTTTTATTATCTAAGTAGGTATCTATTTTCATCTTTTCAAAATGTTTTGCTTCTTACTTCATCTTCTCCTTTTAACATATTTTCCCTCTTTACTCTTCGAAAAAAAAAATCTGTTAATTTGTTAATTAGTTTTAAGTTTTCTTGCTTTGTTTTTCAAAAATTTAATTAAAACACCGCTTAATTCTTAAACTCTAAGAACTATAAAAGATAATAATTTTAATGTACCAAGTTATTATTAGAAATAAATGAAAATAAATGAAAATAACAAAACAAAGTAAGTGGTTCTTGCGTGTTCAGCATAAACTATGAAATCAATAATTAGATATCTGCTGAACTTTCTATCAATAAAAAAAGGTCTTTCTGGTGGAGCTATTAATGCAATTAAAACAACTCAGTAAAATGAAAGTGGGTTCAAGTATAGTGTTCTTGTAGAATGCGCAACTCTTGCCGAATCCCAAAGTTCGGTGAGTTTGCATTTTAACGTAACTTCACATAGACTTAAAACATACGGTTTATTTCAACCGTTATGTAAGGGTAAAAGCTTGAAAATGTTAAAAACTTTCTACTCAATTTATTGTTTGACCAAAAAATTATCTAAAAATAGCTGCAAAGGTCAGAAGACCCTAGTTTGATTTCGCAACTTATGATCCATCAAAGTGGGTCAGTAGTCTCAAATTCAAATTCTGCCCTTTTGACCCACAAGTCTGTGGTCTCAAGGAAAAAAAGCCAAAGTCGATTTTCAACATTTTACGGAAGAGAAGTTTTTATGAAACGTGCAAGATTAAAAATTGCTATAGAATATTATTGGAGATTTAACCGCTTTGAAACTAGCATAGAATTGAAGGTATTTTAGCTCGCAATTAATTCAAATTCGCCCCCTATGACCCACCATTTTCTATTCTACTAAGAGTCCTTATTGCAGGAATATTGTAAAGGTCACATTTCAAGCTTTTGTGTAACAGTTTGGGGCGGTATTTCATTATCTTACTAAGTTATTTTTATGAAAAAGGCAAATTGGAATTTAATTGCATTTTTCCAAAAAAGTAAAAAAAGTTGGGGCCTTATTTCATTTATTTAGGAGGCTTGTTGCACGGAAATTGTAAGGGCCACCATTTGAGCATTTTTGGAACAGTTTGAGGTGACATTTCATCTAACGGGTTTTTATGAAAAAGACAAATTGGGGCTAAATTTCACAGTATTGGGGCCTAATTTCATTAAATTTGGGACCTTTTTTCATTTCGCTCGGGCCTTATTTCATTGGGGCATAATTTCATTATGAAAATATACCCCAATTTGGGGCCTAATTTCAATTTTTCTTTGGGGCCTAATTTCGCAGAGCCCGAAGTTGTCTTGAATATCATAGAGGTGACGGTGAGGTATTTTTGTGTGGTGCATAGGGAAAACATAGAAAAAAGCATTAAAAAATTATTGAGTAGAAGTTAGTTGTGATAACTATTGATGCTATTGTTTAGAGATTGATTTTGATTCAAAATTAAATCAAAATTAATGTTACTAAGAAGCTCGTTTAGTTGGGCGAAGTTAGCTTTTCGGAAATTAAATCAATATGGGTTCTCAGATTCTACTTCGTAATGATTCTGCTCGTAGGCATAAGTTAAAGACAATGGCTTATGAAAAATGTCAATAGTGGAAAGAGTTAAGCTACTTTCCTCTACGTTGAAGTTAGTTGCTTCATTGGAAAAAATAAGATCGAGTTGTCTGCTCAAGTTGTTTTTGAAATCACTTATTTGATGCAAGTTGCAATCAGACAGATTGTCAGTAAATAACATTTCTTTTTTAAGAAAATGCTCTTATTTCGAAGGGAGTTTTAAAACGAATCGGGAAATAATGGAAAATTGTGTCAAATGTTTTAAATCTTTTTGAATGACATATTCTGTTCTTATTGTTTCGAAACATTTTTGAATTAAAATCAAAATGGAATAACAAAT
The DNA here is from genome assembly GCA_943590905.1 of Sphaerophoria taeniata. Classification (NCBI taxonomy): domain Eukaryota; kingdom Metazoa; phylum Arthropoda; class Insecta; order Diptera; family Syrphidae; genus Sphaerophoria; species Sphaerophoria taeniata. The sequence goes on along the minus strand of OX016540.1, from coordinate 14,869,851 downwards.
CTTGCGTCACATAGTTTTCTGTAATATCAATTTATTTGGCAAAAGAATAATAATAATTCTATAACGAACACTTTGTTGTTTATGATTCATTTTCATTTTGTTTTAAAGTTCCTACATAGTGCAAAATAATAATAATTACAATAGTATTAAAAAATATTAAAACGTAAAAATTAAATTAACTTTTTTAACAATAACAAATTTTTTTCTTTTTTTAATTCAATTTTTTATAAGAAAGGAATATTATCATAAAAAAATTAAAATGTCTTGTTTTATTTCAATATGAATATGTTTTACCGCTTGTTTTTTTATATCATAAATTCTTTTACGTTAATATTTAAGGACGAAAGGGCTTTTTAATAAATTGTATAACTGTTGAAAGTGTGAGTGTGTTTTTTTTTACATTTTGTTAAAATAAAACATTTATTTGATGAAGACTTAATTTTTGTTTAAAATTTTACTTCTTTTTTTTAAGTTAAAATCTACACTTAACATCATTTTTATTGTTTCATTTCAAAGGTACATAATTTTTTTCTAATTAATTTTGTATTTATGTTTTTTTTATGTAAAAAAATATCCAAATACTTTGGAATTTTCAATAATGGAGACACTGGATACTTGGACAATGAGGTTTATATGGAGCTATACTGATTTCTAGTTTTTTTATGTTTCTTTGGTTTAACAATGAAAATGTTGTTACAACAATATTAAGTTTTAATTAAACAAAAATAACAAATAAAATGTGTGGCTTGGAAAAAGTGAAAATACGCATTTTTGTATTTATTGAACCCAAGAAGCTGGTGCCCAGAGAGGTTCATTTTCGGCACGTTGAACACAATTTACGAGTTTTTCCAAAGCCGTTGCCAGATCATCGTTCAAGATTTCTTCATCGAAATAATGGCCGTAGAGGAAGTCAATACGTTCGCCATGTTTGACCATATCCTGGAATTCTTCATCCTACAATTTAAAGAGAAGGTTCGATAATGATTGGCATATTTTGTAAAATTAAGAAAATACAACCGTAAATCCTCTGGAATTAGTTTCGTCAAAAGTTGATTTTGCCCTGGCAGCTGTTCGAGTCTCTCGCAAGACATCAAAACTCGGGGGTTTGATGTGGATCATAAATGGTTTTAGCTGCACTGTTCGTAGAGCTTTGATGGCTTGATAGTGGGGACTAAGAATGCACACGCATCCAGCATTTACGATGGATTTCACACTTTCCGCAGATGTGCCATAGAGATGGCCCTTGTATTCACCGTGCTCGATAAATTTCCCTGCCGCAACATCAGCTTCCATTTTTTCGCGCGAAATGAAAATGTATTCCCGACCTGGTACTTCACCTTGACGTATTGGACGTGTTGTGTCTGTATGAAAAACAAAATTAGTGTCAATTTTGTGTAGAGAATTTTGGGAACTTACATGGTACCGGACTTCTAAACTTCTCTGGATCCCTCGCGGTAAGCCGTCGCTTCAGCTCATTCCTTCCCACGCCCGGAGCTCCGATCAGCACAACTGGTCGATAGACTCCAGGCCTTGGATAGAGTTTGGCAACCTCCTCATAAGTTGCAATCATTTCGCGATCAAAGTCATCGTTCTCGGCTAAGTCATACATAATTTTTTTAGTTTTAGGCTGACGGCAGGATGATGTACTACTACTAGAATTAAGCATTGGAGAGCCAGGTGGGGTCGTGCAAATGGACGCACATGAGCCTTCTGCTGAAGTATTTTTGTTAGATGCGAGAGAATGTGATTTGCATTTGGGAGTTTTTTTTCATTTTTTTTTATGTGATTGGGGACAACACAGTCAGATAGAGAGATGATGGAGCAATGATGAGGTGTGATAAACATTTTAGTAGTTGGTGAAAGTTGAAGAGTGTGAACATGCGTTAAGAAATTTGATTATTAATTTTTTTTGTTTTTTTAATAGAAATTAGTCAAAGGATCCATATTTGTATCAATATATAAGTAAATAAAAGACGTTTAATTTTTCTACTTTGGGTTAAAGATGAACAAGACTGTAAAACCTACTCTTTGAGTCGCCATCGGCAGGGTCGCGTTGAGTTCGCTCATGAATAACTCGACGCTCTTGAAGTGCTCGGCTGGGGATCAGTCCTGCGCGAGCTGTGCGCTCTGATTCTTTTCTCGCTTGCCACCAATATGCGTCGTCCTAGAAATGCATTGTTTTTCAAATTCATGACAAAATGTTAAAATGCCACAACTCACCTGCGAAACAATGTGGAGAATATCACCTCGCTGAAATGCCAATCCTGCTTCCTTGCATGGAATATACGGATCGTTCTCTGGATTGTAGTCGAAATGGGCTCGCACACGCACTTTACTCTCCCGTTGACCGCCTTTGCCATCGGAAGGAACTAGTTTGAATGTTATGGTTCCTTCTGAGTTTTGCTGGAAGAGGATCATTTAATCAGAGAGAGATATGAAATGGAACAGAAAAATGTTGTCCTACAAGAATCTGCAACACATCGCCAGGTGTCTTGCCTTCCACATTAATTCCATTAACTTCAATTACTTCATCGCCCACATGAATCAGACCAGACCGGTCTGCGGCACCGCCATGCATTATTCGTGCAATAATTATTTTGCCAGTGTCTTCGTCTGTTTTGATTGTTGCACCCTGTAGTTAGGAAGAGACACAAAGATTTATGTGACACTTATTTAATTGAATGCGCTTTGGCAATGTTTGTTATTTTCTTTGTTTACTTAAAATAAAATCTATTCAAAGGCATTGGATTGTGACACGACACGAAGAGTTCGAAAAATAGAAGACAATCTAAATTTCAATAAAAGGAAAAAATAACATCGATTGTGAGAGATAAGCAAAGGAAATAAACTTTGAAACCATAGAAAGGTACTATTCTAAGAGTTGTTGACAAGATTTGTGCGTTCATAATATTTTACAGAGTTGAAAAATTGCATTGCAAACGAAAACTTGAAAGTCTGCACATACAAACAATCCTATAAACTTACTAACTAGGCAAATAATGCGTTTAAAATAATGGATTAACATACTACTGTTTCGGAGCAAGAAAACAGTATACCTAATTCTTTCGATCAAAGACACCATATTTATGAAAGAGGGTATCTGAGGATATTTCCCCTTGCATCCTTAATATTCAAAACCCTTCTGATGAATTCTCGTAGTTCGCTAAAAATTCAATTTTCTTTTTCATATTCTCGGTTCAAATTTCTAATTTTTGGCTATCCATTTCGAATGTCCGTTTGCGATTTTCTATTTCAAATATGTAATTTTTGGTTTACAGTATCCGATATCCGGGTTTAATTTCAAATTTTTAAAAGCGGATTTCTATACTACAAGAAATTTGGACTTCGGAATTATTTTCTTTATAAAATTTAAATTGTAAGTTCATTCTTTTTTGGAATACCTTTACGTGTCCAGAAAGTTGAGGAGTTAACTCCGTGAATTCGTTTCTTGTCGTTTATTTTCTCAATTCAATACCATTTAAGCTCTTACAGCCATATTAATAAAAACACCTATTCCAGTCTTATTCCACAGGTTAACAAATCCATAGAATAAGAGTTTATCTATGGGTTACAATTTCTCATTTAATTAAAATAATTTGTTCCCTGAATAGTAAAATGAATAGTAATGGTGTTGTTATTGGTGATTGACTGCCGATTTGTTGTTGCCTTTGCTATATAATGGCAATGGTTTGTGACGCCACTTTATAAACTGACAGGTAAGTATTTTTTTATTCCTTCGCTAAGCCAGCTTCGACGGTGGAATAAATTAGCAAAGGTCAGTTAACAGAAGTTTTGTTGTATTTTTAATATTTTCCATTAAGTCCACAGAATAAGGGTCAGCGTTACCACTTTAGTCCTTTCTAAGTCGATCTACTTGAAAATCTTATTCCTACTTCGCAAGATCCCTTATTTCTTGCTTCACTTAGAAAAAAATTATTTCGATGGATGTATATGTTTGTAGATCCGGTATAGACGCCTAAGCCGGACCAACAGATATTTATGAAATTTTCAAGGTAAATACTGTTGCACTCAGGGCTTTCATATCGCCAGGTCTCTCAATTTTCCCAAGTAGCAATTAGCAAAATGATACATGAAAACAAAGGTCTGGTTGCCGAGTTATGATCAAAAAACTGTTTTTTTTTGTTTTGCCCTTAGGTTAGTGTAATCCCATAGAATGAAAAGAGTTGGGATTTCAAGAATAAGCTCAGGATAATGAGAACTATGAAATATGTTGAACAGAGCGAAATCGAAATCTTCACGATTTTCGAAAAAGTGCCGAAATTTTTTACAGAAAAAATTCTTCCAAAACTTATTGAATGATACATAAAAAGAAAGGTCTGCTTGAACTCTATTCATCGAAATGGGTTTCAAGTTTTTTTTTTTTATAATTTGCACCCACTCAAGGGATTTCTTATACTTACCCTTTTTATGCCAGACACAGTGAGTGCATTAGGAAGAAGAGAAAGGGTTGAAAAGGAGGTGTCGGTGTACATTGGTCTTGAACATTGTAATGAATGGGAAAGACAGAATGTGGAAGAGAGTTCCATATTCGCGTAGTACGGTTAAAAAATGATTCAAGTATATTGAGAGTACGTCCGAAGTTGGGCTCGAGGGTAAACTGCTGGGCATTCCAAGAAGCGCGAGTATTACGGGTGAATTGTTTGAGGGGAGGAATGCAACTGGCTATTTCAGAAGTAGAAGTAACTATAGAACAGGGAGAGACACGCAACTTTATTACGACGCCGACGGTGGTCTAAAGGGGTAAATGAGTCAGTGATGTCTCTATCACCAAACATTCTTACAGCTCTGTTTTGTATTCCATCCAAGAGGCTTAAGTAAGTAGCTGGAGCACTAGCCCAGAGATGGGAATTGTACTCAAGCTTTGGACGGATATACAGTGCCTTGCATAAGTATAACCGCACCTGAAAAAATGCGTTTTATAGAAAACCTTCAATAGGAGTGACTTCTTACTATTTTTTATTGAGTTGCATCACTGATCAAGCAAATTGAGAAGAAAATAAAGTACCGTTTTTACCGTTATTATTACCGTTATTCGAGTATGCCATTTGGAATAACGAGATTTTAGTGTAGATTAATAGAAAGTCACTTACGGTTTTCCAATCCCGATTCATGTTTTGGCGGGCAAATTCCAATCTTTTTTCGGTTGTAACCGAAACTCCTAAACCCAATTCGTCACGAAATTCCGGCAAAGAATGCACCGAATTGGATGCAGCATTGATCAAACGCCTCTTGTCGCGACGTGTCAGCTTCTGCGGACGCCCGGGTCTTATTTTTGTCCCATAAGATTCTGGGTCTTTTAAAAAATTTCGAACGGCACGATCCGATCGTCTTCCAATAGCCCTAAGACTTAGGCCGCTTGACCGAAAAGCCAAGATTTTGGGTTTTTCAATTTCGCTTAAATGCGTACCATGTGGCATTGTTGTTTTTTATTTGAAAGCAGTTGACTGAATGCAGTTTCAAAGAGATTTGCATTGTGCGGTTATATTTTTGCAATACATCAAAATCTGTTTTTAATTTTTAAACACCAGGAGAGGAAATAACGGTACTTTATTTTCTTCTCAATTTGCTTGATCAGTGATGCAACTCAATACAAAAATAGTAAGGAGTCACTCCTATTGTAGGTTTTCTATAAAACGCATTTTTCAGGTGCGGTTATACTTATGCAAGGCATAATAGCCAGATCAGACGGGGAGGAGAATTTCTTGCACCGTCTTAAGTAACCCAAACATCTTGCGGCAATTTTGGCGACATAGCATATCCGAGAATCTCGAGATGTACGGTCTCGTTGATGCAAGTGCCACTCATGGACAGTGGCAAGGGGGGTATATCGTTTCAACTATACAAGACAGCATTGATTTTTCAAAGCATTAAATTTAATTCACCATTGTACAATGCTATTTAAGTCCGAGTTTAATGAGCTAATCATATTTTGCCGTTCCAGTTCCACATCCGAAGAGGAGGGATGTGAGTCTGGAAACGAATAAGAAAAGCTTAAGGTGATATCGTCAGCGAAACAATTTATTGGATTAGAAGTTACAGACAAGAGATCGTTTATGAAAATAAGAAAGAGGGTCGGAGACAAAACGGAGCCCTGGGGCACGCCAGCATTTATTTTGTGGATTTCAGACTTGAACCCGTCCAATACAACTTGTATTGAACGGTTCGAAAGAAAGCTTCTAATCCGAAAGCACGCATTTTCGATAAGAGAGCCTGGTGCCAAACTCTATCAAATGCCTTTGAAATTATCAAGTGCAACAATCTTACTTTCTCCAAAACGATGTAAAGATTTGTTCCACTGTTCGGTGAGATAAACCATCAGATCACCAGTGGACCTGTTGCTGCGAAAACCGTACTGCCGGTCATTAAGAAGCTTTCGGTCTTCGAGATATTTCTTGAGCTGATAGTTTATCAGCGTTTCCATGACCTTTGAAAGAAGGAACGTAAGTGCAATCGGACGAGAATTGGAGGGAGAAGAAGATTCGTTTTCTTTTTTTTTGATTGGCTGGACAAATGCTGTTTTCCCAGTGCTGGGAACGAGGATAGATGGAAAAGCTTACGCAATGCTTAGTAGCCGAGATATTTACAAAATATCAATATAAGATATAATATTTTTAGATCTTCTTCCCTTTTTCACATCTTCTTTGTTTTTTTCCTAAAATCTACTTCGGTTCCTTTTTGTATCAAGTGGTAACGCTGATAAGGGTATATCCTTCGCTATTCTGTGTTTATTAATTTGGCTGTTAAGGAAGTACAAATTAAATTTAATTCGCTACGGGTAGATTTTGTTCGTATCAATTATGAACTTAACATTCCGATTTGATTTTTAAACTAACTACTTATCTTTTAAAAGTTTCTAAAGTATAAGGGATGAATATTTACAAGAAAATACTGTAGCGTTCGCCTCAGCTAGAAAAAGAAATTATACATGAATGATGTTCCCCAACTTTCTTCACACCAAAAGCCCTTATCGAACAAAATAAACAGTTTTATTGGATTGGTGTCGAAAAACAAAATTTTACAACATTGAAATATGAAAAATTTATATAAAAAAATCCTAAAACATAAAAATTATTGTTAAAAAAAAATAGAAATGCTTCATACAGAGGAAAAAATGTGTATTGACATTTGTGCATGTACAAATCTTCAAAAAATATATCAAATAAAAAATTAATTTCTATAGAAAATAACAGCAATAAAATTAGTTTTTTGTTCAATAAAAATTTGTGTGAGAATCGTAAGATATATTTACACTTTAGCAGGGGAAAGGGGCAATTACTTACAACAATTGGTTCCGCGCTTAGTGCTCCTGCCTTTATTTTTTTTATATTTATTTTGTTATAATATTTTATAAATAATTTTTGTGTTTTTTTTTTGTTTTCAAAGAAATCACAATGTTAAGCAGCAGCAGAAACAACGATACACAATATAATCCATTTTTAACATTTTCACACATTTATTTATATATAAGTTAGACATAAGTTAATAATTTAATTATGAAAAAAATAAAAGTAGAGATTAATAGTTTTTATGAGAAGGTAGGAAAATGTGTGATTTTTTAATGAAAAAAATGACTAATGTTAATGGGGTGGGTGCTCTCTCATCTCTGCAACTAAAGGGTCCGCCATCTAACGTTTTTTTTCAACTAGTACTTATTTCGTGACATTTAGCTCATGTCTGATTTGACAGATAATTTGTTTTATCCTTCCGTTGAACGAATATGGTTGTGTATGCGCTTGAACAACGCTGAGAAATATTGCGACATTACTTTGAAAATCATGGTAATGTTGCAGAATGTCTGCGAAAATTGCGTACGGATTTTGGAAGAAGAGAAGCACCGTCAGGTTGGTGCGGATTTTGTTCCAGAGGCATAATTGGTCCATTTTTCTTCGAAAATGAGCAAAGAGTGGCCGTTACAGTCAATGGCGATCGTTATCGGGCCATGTTGAACGAATTATTGTTCACAAAAATTGAAAAGGAGGATATTGGCAACATTTGGTTTCAACAAGACGGCACTACGTGCCACACAGCCGAATGTACACTCGAGACTCGATGACTGAAGATCGCATCATCAGCCGCAGAGCTGATGTGGTTTGGCCACCTCGGAGCTGCGATTTGACACCGTTGGACTATTATTTGTGGGGTGCTGTAAAAGATAAGTGTTACACCGACAAGCCAGATACATATAGACACATAGACAAGGAGAATATTCGTGAAGCAATTGGTGAAATACAGCTCCACACAATCGATAATGTGCTTAAAAATTGGACCGATCGTGTAGGCTACTTCATGGCCAGCCGAGGCAGCCATTTGAATGAAATTATTTTCCATTATTAACCGGAAGGATTGTACTTTCAAATAAAAAAAGAAATTTGAGAAAATACTCAGTAGTTTTGTCTAATAGCATTTAAAAAAAAAAAAGTTATTTGGCGGACCCTTTATAAGTTCTTCTCAATCGAAAATACAAAATGAAGATTTAAAAATAGCAAAAAGGATTTCCGTTGAAAATGTTCATCTTGATAAAAAGCCACAGGATTTGAAGATAAATTAATGCATTTTGTTTGGATGGCTTTCACCATAGTACAGTGCAGTAATCTTGGTTAGCTACACTTAACTGAGAATGAATTATTTTTTCTGATATGATGACTCAATTTTAACTTGAAAGTTACATCCTATTAAAGCCCACAAAATGAAAATGACTTGCAAAAATACTGAAAGCGGCCTTAACCAAATCAACCGCAGTGTAAATAGGTACTTTTGAATTGCCCAATGCGCGAATCTCTATTCTACTCCTTTAACAGACTGTAAAAATTGCACTCATCGTTCGCATTGCCGTCCTTAGACTCGGAATGAATTACCGAATTAGTTTCAGCAGAAACTCATAAAACAAACCGTTTTCTTTTTTATCCTTTCAGTGTTTGCATTTGGGTTCTTTCACCTCACAACTTTTCATTCTCTGACAGCAAAAAATCTCTTTCCTTTCTCTGCCAGCCTTTTCCTCATCTCATTCAACGAGTGGTCATTTATATTTAATGCATGAAATAATTTATGAACATGATTGTATGAATGAATGACTCTGACTCCGAAAAAAAAACGAAAAAAAAGGACGAACAAAAACATGAGAGGAAAAAAGAAAACCAACACACTTGAAGAAGTTAAGTGTACAGTATATGATTCTCCTTGGAAATGGAAGCAACTTACCAATGGCTCATTACTTTTCACCAACTGAACGATTTTAATCGTTTCCTCATCTTCGTCCATCTCCACTGGGATCTCGGGCAGGTGAGGATAGAAGTCCTTTTGGGCAATAGCGTCGTGGGCACATAGTAGACTCTTTAAGAACAATAATTACGTTGGCATTTTAATTTATGTGTTTTTTTTATTGAGAACAAAGACGTTATCTGGTAAATGTCCAGGTACTTACCTGCAAATGTGGATTCTGTAAGAGATAGAATGCTTCCTTGCATAATGGTGATAAATGGCAACGTTGAGATAATTGTTCTAATACTTCTAACAGAATCTGGAAGAATTAATTTTTGGCTAAAGGGCAAATGCTGTTTCGATAGGAGAAGTTCTACTAACCTGTGTTGATGTTGAAAGAAGCGGGGCTAGTTTTTCATCTCTTCCAACTTTCGCCACTTTACTGTGGACATTAACTAAGGCATTAAGTTCTTTGGACTCGAGAAGCGATTTGAGAAAGTCGATTTCTTCTTCACTCGATAGTGTTTCGGTTTCCTTAAGCGACGACACTAATTTGGATAAAGCTAAAAAAAGGAAAAAAAAAAACAACATCAAATTCGAGTAAAATGAAGTTCTAATCTAAAAAAAACGTAGGGTAGCGGTAGCGGTACCAGTCTCCGGTAAGATAACTTTTTTCATTCAAATCTTAATATTTTGCTAAGACTATAGATATTTCTCAGTAGTTCGGTGTACGAATGAATCAAAAGTTACTTTAAACATTGAGTTAATTGGACGAATTATAAAAGAGGGCAATTTTCTGAAGTCTCCGGACTATAGTTCTAGTCTCCGGACGAACTTAAATGGAGTCTCCGGACAGTTTCATTTAAAAACTCAATATCTTTTTTCTCTTAAGTGCTGAGTATAAAGCAAGTCATTGTCTGTTTTTGACTGTTTGGGATCTAATTAATTTAAAAAATATTGCCTAGTTTTTGTTATTTAAGACGAAATATATAGAAACCAAAATCGATGCCAGTCTCCGGACGATCGAAACAGAGTCTCCGGACGACTTTGAACCTACTTCGTCATACTTGATTGCTGATTGCCTGACACCTAATTTGGTTGGTTTCTTTTTGTGTTTTCTGTATGCATATGCATACCAGTGAAGAAAAATGTTATTCTCAAATAAATAGAGAAGTGGAGGTGGAGGGAAGAAACTGGTTTTATTATTCTCAAGTTCAGATTTCGGTAAAAGGTAAATAATCCTTTAAGCTGTAGATATCGCACAATCGATTTACACCATTTTGATTTCATAATATTGTGATTTTGTGTTTATATAATTTTAAGAGTTTTTTTTTCAATTTTTAATCCATCAGAGGAATGATAATAAATATTTTTATTCTGGATAGAAATATGTAAGTACTTTGACAGGGAAATTAAGGGTTTCAAAAAGTATTTGAACATAAACAAAAAAAATAAATAAAACCTTGGAACTGCCCGGAGGCTAAATTTTTTGTACCAGTGCCCGGACACTTAAAAAATCGATTAAAAAACTCAATGTTTTTCTTTAGTTATTGGAAGTTCATTATATTTTCTTTGAAACAAACTCCATTTGATTGCAAGATCTCACAAGATCAACTATTCCCAGTATATTTTTCCAATGTCTGCCACCATTTTTTTGCTAAAAAAACAGCAGAACAGCATCGGCTGCTGCTTAAACCATCCATAACTTTTCCGTTATACATTCGATCGAAGTTTCAGTATGTGTATGTGGAAAATGTTACTAGGTGTGTTTTTTTGGAAAATCTATCCGAAGTGCAGTAGGATTTACCAAAAAAACGCATCCGCAGTTGTTAAATTTTTGTAATAAGAAGTTGGTCGCTGCTATCATTTTAAAGACAATTGTTGAGTTTTTCTAAATTCTATCCGCAGTATGATTCTACTTCTACTTTTATCGGCATTATCGTGTTGTATTTGTAATACATGTAGGTAGTCTACTACTGCGGATACGGATAGCTTTGCCAAAAAAACACACCTACTGATTCTGTATTTTGTTGTTTTTTTGCAAATTCTGTGTTTAGTTTCTCTTTTATTCTGTATTAGTGCAAAAACGTCTGGACACTAGGGTCTTGCCGGAGACTGGTGCAGTTACCCTAGATATTTAATTTAAATTTACTTAGACACGCGAGTGCATTCTTGGCACCACAAAATGCAACAGCTTGTTTGCAACCGAGGAACCGTGAAATGGTAAAGTTGACTTTTTTCAGGGAAATAAATAGAATTACAAAATTGCTAAAAATACAACAAAAACGATACACAACGATTGAACGCAAAACTCATGTTCAGATTTTATTATGCAAGAAATTGTAGACTTCAATTATTTGTTTGTCTGTCTGGCTCTGGCAACAAATCGTCGGTGGATGTTGTTTATTTGTTCATTGGCTGTGTGGTTTTTGAAAACAACGATTTTTATGCAAACAAATTTTGAGCACGACCGACGCACGGTGTCTACCTTACAGCGCAACGATTCGTTGCCGGTATGAAGATGGACAATAATTCAAATAGAGATTCAATTTAAAGTTAAGAGGAACGAAAAGCTAAAACTTTTAATTAAACAATTTTTTAAACTTCTCGGAGCTTAAATGCGATTAAAATGACAGTGACAATGTTTTGCAGGATGCCATAAAGACGAGAACGGCTTCAATGCCCTAGAACTAAAAAATTTACTCCTCTCGCTCCAAAAGGACATTACGTCCATAAAAGCAAACTGCTATTGTTTACTTTCTCATTTTTTGATTCTCTATTATTATTGCCTGAAGGATAGCGCGTAGTCGTGAAATAAAATTGCTTTTAGCGTTCACTTTATGCTTCTTGCTGTCATTAAATAATGCACTTTGGAATTTCTGGATAGGATAAGACAAAATTTAAAATCACGTCTTCGGGTTCTTTTAGATAAAACTTTTAAAATGTCTCAATTGAGAGGGTTTTAAGCAATGACGTCAATGCATTTGGTATTAAAATCAATTATTAAACTTACTTGGGTCAAAATTTGAGTCGGCAGCCATGACTTCAGCTGTCATGCTTCGCCTGACAACTTCGTGTTGAATTTCAGGTTTCTGCAAAGAAGAAAAATGATGTTCTTATACAAAAATTTTTAAACTAAAACTACAATTTAAATAAGTATCTGTTTTTTCTCCTCCAACTTATCATCTTTTTCGTTACATTTTTAGTAGGAGGATGCTTCTTATTTTAACCTAATTTCATGGAGGTTCTTGTATGCAAATTACTGAGAAGTGTATCAAGAGTGTCGTCATAGATTTTCCGGTTGGTTGTTCATTGAGGTTGGTGTCTGCATGAGTAGACGATGTTCTTGTTCATACTGATAAGGGTTCATGCTATATCGAGGAGGGCTGTAGGTACGTCTTCGTGTCATTGTAAAAGCCTGGCTGTTGAGGGATTGACTCCAAATGAAAGAAAAGAAAACAACATTGGGGATGGGTGGTAGAATAACCTGTTCAAATATTGCAACTTTAAATCATCCCTTTCCTCCCAATCCTGTAGCCAACATTTTAGTCGATATTGCATTGACCATCGTCAATGGTTAAGCATGAAAAATAAACGGTTATTAAAACAAACCTTTGAGAGAAAAATAAAGTTCTTGAAGGGGTTTTAGCGAACTTCCAAGTCCAAGTGTATTATGAATACAAAAAGTTACTTTGTTTTTACTCATCGACCTTTGCACATCAGATTGCACAAATGGAAATTGGAGAATAATTAGGCATTTCGATCGAGCATCTCATACTGGATTTAAGACAATGTTAATAACGATGTTTACTTTTTCTTTTCCTATTTTTTTTGTCCATAACCCTTGTGATGATGACTCACTCTGATAGCTGGGCAAAGTGAACAGTTTGTAAAAAGTTTGTAGAACCACTATACTTCGTGAGATACTGAGTAGTAAAAATTTCAAAAACCGTAATTGATTCAATGAGATGACTGACTGATCATTAAAATTATGAAGCACTTCTAAAGGGTCCGCCAGCTTAGGTTTTTTTTTTCAACTAGTGCTTTTTCTAAACTGCACCAACTACAGAGGCATCAGCCCCCTAAACATCGCCTATAAGATCTTTTCTGCAGTACTATGTGAACGTCTGAAGCCGTTTGTCAACAATCTGATAGGTCCATATCAGTGTGGCTTTAGACCAGGAAAGTCCACCATCGATCAAATTTTCACATTACGGCAGATCCTGAAAAAAACTCAAGAGCTTCAAATCGACACCTACCATCTTTTTATCGATTTCAAGGCCGCGTATGACAGCATCTATAGAGAAGAACTGTGCAAAGCCATGTCCAGTTTATGCATCCCTATACAAAACTCATTCGCCTGAGCAGGATGACAATGGAGAACTCGCGTTGCTCCATCAAAGTTGGTAACGACCTCACCGACGCCTTCGATGTCAAAAAAGGCTTTAGACAAGGTGATGCACTGTCATGCGATTTCTTCAACATCATATTGGAACGAATAGTACAGAACTCCCACGTCAACACTAGAGGCACTATCTTCCAGAAGTCTGTGCAACTACTCGCGTACGCTGATGACATTGATATCATTGGGAGAACACAGCGTGATGTCAACAGTGCTTTTTTCGAGTATACAGACAGAGGCTGAAAAAATGGGTTTAGCGGTCAATGAGGGCAAAACAAAGTATATGCTGTCATCTAGAAAGGACACCCAACACCGACGTTTTGGACAAAACGTCACGATAGACGGATATAATTTCGAGGTAGTTAGGGACTTTGTATACCTTGGCTCCGCTATCAACACGGACAACGACATCAGCGCCGAGATCAGACGAAGAATAACTCTTGCTAATCGCTGTTTCTTAGGGCTAAGAAAGCAATTGAGCAGTAAAGCCCTCCCCGAAAAACTAAGGTGACGCTCTATAAGACCCTCATCATCCCCGTCCTGCTATATGGTGCAGAAGCATGGGACTTGTCAAAAACGGATGAGAGCGCACTTGGCCGTTTCGAGAGAAAGATTCTACGTAAGATCTATGGTCCTGTCTGCATAAACGGTGAATGGAGGAGAAGATTTAACGACGAACTGTACGGGCTGTACAGCGACATTGACTTAGCTTAAAGAGTGAAGGTCCAAAGACACAGATGGCTCGGTCACGTGGAGAGGATGGACACCAATACTCCGGCCCGTAAAGTCTTCGATCCACCCCAGAGGGAAGACGCAGTATAGGAAGACCAAGGCTCAGGTGGCGCGCGCAAGTTGAACACGACCTCAACCAACTCGGCGTGCGAAACTGGAGACAGCTAGATAGGCACCGAGCTGGCTGGAGAGGTTTGTTGGTTGAGGCCCAAGTCCACCCCGGACTGTAGCGCCACCTTAAGTAAGTAAGTAAGCTTTTTCCGTGAATGGTAACACTTAGCTCATATCTGATTTGACAGATAATAATTAGTTTTATCCTTCCGCTGAACGAATATGGTTGTGTATACGCTTGAACAATGCTTCGCTAAATTGGCCTGCGATCGACTTAGAGAAGATGCCGATTTTGTCAAAAAACCATCTTTTCAGATGAAGCTCATTTTGTTCTTGGTGGGTATGTAAACTAGCAAAATTGTCGCATTTTGGGCACAGAAAACATGCACGCATACATTGAAAAGCCGATACACCCAAAACGAGTCACTGTTTGGTGCGGATTTTGGTCCAGATTTTACAGTCAATGGCGATCGTTATCGGGCTGTATGTCCCACCTAAGTGGGACATAACACCCAAATTGAGATTGGGATTTAAGTCCCACCCAAGTGGGTCATAAGCCCCAGTTTTTTTTCTTGAAAGTGGGACATAAGACTCAAATTAAAAAAAAAATTAACAAGTTCACTTGGCCAGTCTTCGTTTGATCCATGATTAGGATTACTAGCATTCAATAACTTAATTTGTGCTCAGTTTCTATTACCTTCATGAATTATTGTTTTATTATTTTCAATGATTTAAAATATTTAATATTAGGTACACTTTTACATGTTAAGAACTTTGTTCTTTTTTAGATCTCATTACTTTTGGTGGCTGACTGTTTACACAGTGATGTTCGCACATAAGAGAACTTTGTTCTTTTTAACATTTTATGTTTTTGGTGTGATTCGATTTAACAAGTTCAATATTTTTATGACATGTCCCCAGCTTGGGTTAGTCTGCAGATCAAACAATGGGACTCACTAGCTGAACGTTTGAAGTAAAAACTGAAAAGAGGCCTTTACCATAGAACGAAGAACCACCGATGACATAATCATTAAAATCTGTTTCATATTGGAGTAAATTACAGGGCGAGGGCCCGTTGGAATAGTAAGTAGGAAACCCGTAGGGAACGATAGCCAAATAAGGAATCTGTCAGCTCTAATGCCACAAAGAACAAACAATTATCAAATGGCTTAGACCTTAAAAACGACCTCCGAGCCAAATACAATCTTCGTATAAATATAATCTTTGTTCTCCTCACTCAAAATTGGTACCAGACTAGAGGGAAGATGCGTATACAGTTCCATCACTTTCTCTTAGCTATGCTTTTTTTGGCGAAAACGAATTGTGATGCGTAAAAAAAAAATAAAAAAAAATAGAGTGCTCTTGAAGAGCCAAGGCCTAAGCGCGGTTGCCGTTCTCCGAAAAAAATTTCTACCACAAAATTTTCCAAAATCTACCAATTCAAAGAAAAATCTACCAAAGTTCAATTTTATAAAACATCACATTTATTTTAGATAAATGGTTTTCGGGACTAATGACCCACTATGGTGGCAGTGGCGATTCCTGGTCCTCATCCTTGGTTTACATACGACCCTCGGAAAAGTTAAGACAATAATAAAAAAAAACTCAAAACTGTTGTTGTTCAAATTTTTTTTTTTTTAATTTATGATAAAATTTTTAGTAAGGAAAAATGTTAATTTTATATATTTCAAAAAAAAATAAATAAAATAAAATAACAACACATAATGTCCGACAGTTATGATTTAAAACACATATTAAAATACAAAAATCAAAATAATTAAGAAACTCGAAAAATATTTTTAGTGAAAATTTAAATATAGGTAAAGTAAAAACTGCTTTCACAATTATTGAAATTACAATTTATGTTCAGTTTTAAATATTAAATTGAAGTTATAAAAAGAAAAAGATTTGTAAAATCCTTAGAGCTATTTTTTCGTAAAGAATTTTTTTCTTCTTCTAAATAAAATGTTTAAAAAATTCTTAAAAGAAGAAGTTAGTGTTTTTAGCGAATTCATGACGGATGTTTTTTTTATTATTTTTTTTAAAGTCAAAATTAACCTTAGTAGCCATTCAATTTTGTTGAGCAAAAATCGACAATGTTTGTTTTTTGTTCTCTATGTTCTTCTTGATTGATCAACGAAAAAAAATATTTTTTTTTATTTCACAATATTAAAATTTTTTTTTTTGCTTTTTTTTCAAAATTCCAGATTTCACATGTATCTTTATAAAACCTAAAAACTGACATACCAAATTTATTTTTCAAGAATTTTCACAAAATTTGATTAATACAAAATTATTAAAAAAAAAACAAAATCGCTCTAACGATTTTCAAAACAAAAATTTTTCATAAATTTAAATTTTATACTAGAAAACTCTTTTTCAATTGAAATTTTCAGTTTAAGAACAAAACCTTTTTTGAGTTTCTTAATATTTTATATTAATACCCCGCTGTTGAAGACATGGGCAAGTACGTGCGACCCGAATAAGAATATCTAATTAGAATGTACATAATCCGCCTTATTTATTATCAAATCTTAAAGGTATCTTTAATATTTGGTTTGTTTACCGCTTTGTTTTGACGGTAAGTTTTCATTTTATGACTCTTCTTAAGTATACTTAAAATACATATTTCAAGGTCTTATAAATCTTAAACATAAAAAACGTCAAAAACTGAAAATTTGTCATCTAAATAAAGCCGTAAACAATCGGCTTTAATATATTATTTAAGATTTGAGTATAGGTACATAAATAAGAGGAATTATGTACTAAATACTCAAAATGAAGAAATTGATGTACCTTAATCAAAACAGCGACTATGAGCATAATCGTTTCGTGTTGGCGAACACGTGCGTCATCGTACGTTCGTCGTCGTCCTAATTGACATAGAAACATTAGAAACACTACAACTACAACCACGAAAGTTGCTTAAGAGTTAAAAATGTATATCTGTGTGCCTTCTCAGTCAAAGGGAATCGCTTTCTTTTGCGCTCAACCTTCTCTTTATTTTTACAAGCGTTTAGTGGAATGTATGCGTCTATCTCTCTCTGAAGATTGTATGCAAATAGTGACCGCAAATTTTTACGGTATCAGAGATTTTTTGTGTATGCCAAATTCTCATCAAAGGGAAGGGAATCGCTTTTTTTTGCGCTTAACCTTCTCTTTATTTTTACAGGCGTTTATTGGAATGTTTGTGTCTACTGTTTTTGAAGATTGTATGAAAATAGTAACCGCAATTGTTTACGGTAGCAAAGCGGTGTATCAAATAGATTTTCTGCACAAGTTATTTCTTGTGTATGCCACGTTCTGATTCAAAGGGAATCGCTTTTTTTTGCGCTAAACTTTTTTTTTTGTGTTCAGGCATTTATTAAAGTGTTTGAAACTATAAATTTTTGAACTGTTGATTAGCGGAAGAATATTAAATATCTGAAAATACATTTATTTTTTGAAATTCTTGGTTTACCGCCGATATACTTGGTTACTATGAGGAATCGCCCCTATGGTGGATCATAGGTGCGGAATTTTATTTTGGGGCTACTAACCCACTATGATGGGTCATAAGCCCTGACATTAAATTCGGGGTTTCTGACCTTCGCGTTAAGTTTTAAACATTTTCTAAAATAATAAATGTACTTAGTGGACAGTTTTTACATATTTTCAATATTTTTTTTTTCTTCAGTGCATAACGGTTGAAATATACCGCATGCTCTATGTCTATGTGACGTTAAGGAAACGTTTCCAATGTAAGCGTTCTTCTGAAGTTTGGTATTCGGTAAGTTGAGAGTAAGGCAAGCAAACTGTACTTGAACCCAGTTTCATCTTATTGCACCTTTTTGTCATCTAAACTAACTGAGCTGTTTCAATAACATTAACACCTCCATTGGAAAGAAATGTTTGTATTGATGGAATGTTCAGTGTCCTTGCATCATGACATTGTGAATGCAGACGTAAGTACTATTTTTTCAATGCTATCAGTCGGCAATCCCTATCAAGAAAATGTATTCTTTATTGAGTTTTTCAATACTTAAACTTAACGATTTTTTTTATTTTCACACCCCAAATTGATTTTTTTTTTGGGCAAAATTTTTTCCGCTCGCTTCACTCTCAATCAAACCAAATCGAATTTGAATGTTACAGATCGTCATCATGCTCGAAATGAATCATTGCACTGCACAGCACATTGTACTACTGACATTGGGTTATTTTCAGAGTCTTGAAATCTTAATTTCCGAATGAAGCATGTTTCAAAATGTTAAGAAACTTAGTCGTTCGGAAATTCAGTTTTCAAGACTCTGAAAATAATAAAAAATCGCGTCAGAGTAATCGAGTTTTTGGTACAAAATGATAATTTCTTGCAACTGTAGTAAAAAGTGAAATTATATCAAAATTTGAATGGGACATAACTTCACACAGAAGTGAAATTCTAAATTCTAATTCCCACCTTAGATTGGACACAACTTCACCAGAAGAAAGTGAAATTATAACTCACTAGAGGTAAAATTATGACCCATGTGAAGTTATGACCCGTGAAGTTATGCACCCGCACCGCTACAGACACGTTGGGAAAAGATGAGATTGACGTTTTATTATGTACACTCTCCACCCACATCCGACCACTCCCCCCCGCTTGGCGCCAAAAACAAATCAGCAAGTTTTCTTGCCACACCCTCAGTGGCATATTATCCTAAAGGCAAACTAGGCAAGTGCCTAGGGGCACGGCAACAAAGGGGCGCGCGGGCGCAGTAATTCTTACAAGTATGGCATATAATGCGAGTTCAAACGTGGTTGTTAAAGTAGCAAACTTGTGAACTCGAATTGCACTTGCATCTTTTGTTAAAATAAAAATCGGTCCTGAGCAATTCCACTTTCAGTACAGAGTCAACTCGGTTTGCCAACTCGGCAATCGACTTAGCTTTCTTCTAATTTTGTAAGCGTTTTTGAATAGGTATTGATTTTACTTATTGTTGGGGCAAATAACCTATTGGTCGAAGTTCATCAGTGGATGGCCAAAATTTCAACGGATTTAAAACCTAATTTTTCTGCTTTTTAAGTTCTTTCCTGATTTATTTTCGGGGCAATCCGATTTGCGAACCTTGTTGCCACTTGGTTTGCATAAGAAACAACTCGAGTTAACTTGGTTTACAAAATTTGTTGTTCGGCAGATTATAAATTAAAATATTTCAAACCAATTTCGTAAGATTTTTCGGATAATACTATAATAGATCTCATGTTAACTAAGTCTCTTTTTCCTTGGCCCCTAATTCAACGCCTTTTCTTCAAACTATAGTATGAGATATGTAGGGGCGCCAGTGAGATGCTTGCCTATGGCACCTTCAACGTTTAATCCGCCACTGCACACCCTGTATATTCATTAATACTGATTATTAAGCCCAAGACAGAAGATGCAATTGAGTGCATTCAGTCTAAAAAACTTAGCATAATGGGTTTACCTTTACAAACAACAGTAGATTCAATTGAAATTGTAAGACCATGTAAACATTTGATTGTTTAAAATAATCTAATTTGAAAAGTAAATTAAGGCAGGTTTGTTAATATTTTCATAAACGTTTGCATTCGAAGGGATTAAAATCTACCAAATTAAACATGAATCTACCAACCTACCAGAGCAATTAAAATCTACCAAATTTGGTAGAATTCTACCAAAACGGCAACCGTGGGCCTAAGTGGCTTACTCTCTTCAACAATTCTCTGAGTGCGTATGAAGAATTGAGGGGACCTACTATTTAACGCCGGCCGATTCCGAACGGCAGAGTTGTGAAGCACTTTTTCATGACAGATTGACACTCTTGGAAGATTTGTCAATTCTTCGCTAGCGGCAGTGCCCGTGAAAGATGAAATAAAAACTATGGCCCGAGTAGGATTCGAACTCACGACGACGTTCTGCTTAGCAGCCAACGTACTTAACCACTTAGCTACGGGCAACTACGTAAAACTAAAGTTATTTTAAATTGAGATTAATAATTTTTAAAAGATTTTTTATCGCATTGGTACAGTTTTTTGGAGAAAAAAATGTGTTTTTCGATATTTGTTTTCGTTTTTTTTCTTGCCAAATATTTTGTCTTAGTATGAAAAAATTGAAGAAAGACAAACATGAAGTTTGGGTAGTTTGGGTAAATGTTACTAGCTAAACAACAATTTGAGGATAGGTATACACCGCAAAAACTGACGTAAGATCATTTGGATTTTTGACATTTTTATTTTACCTCTAGAATGTAATGAAATACTAGTGACTTGGTCGATGGTTTCATTAATAATGCCTTCTTATGTCATATACCTTACAATGCCACTTTATCTTAATTAGCAATTATTAATTACAAGTAAATATAAGGGCATATCACTGCAAGAATGCATTCATAGACTTTTTTGTTTGGGGTCTCAAAACATTCTTGGTGATTCAAGCTTTCTTTTTGATAAAGAAAAAAAACGAAAAGTTCTTAAATTCAGTTTTTTTTTAAATTAAGACATTAATTTTACAATTTCTTTGCCATACTCAACCTTTTTTTTAATGGGCCACATTGATATTTTTGTAACGCTACCCCGGGCTACAAGAAATTTTTTTTATAGTAAATAATAAATACTCATTTTAATGTGCATAGTAGTAGTAGTAGAAATGGTGGCCACGAGCAGTCTAGCTCGGTAACCCAATTAGCGCTGGGTTGCGCCGTTTTGATACCATAAAAACTCGTTTGACCTATAAAATTAAAAGGGGGATTTTATAAAATTCTGAGTTTTTATTTGGAGTTCGCTGGCGATCTCAATTTCGAAGAGAAAATGAAACAATTTGTTTAAAATACGCCTCAAATCTACTTTGTTGCGTTTAGAAAGTAGATCAAATCTTTGATCTGCAGTTCGGAAAGCTCATTAAGGTCATTTAGGAAGGACTTTCCCAATGATTTGGCTCTTGTTTTGGCTAGGCCAGGACACTTACACAAGAAGTGAAGAACAGTTTCCTTTTTCGCTGGCCCCCACAACTACGACAGAAAGTATTGTGGGGAATGCCCAGCTAAGATGTGTGTTCCCTAACGGGCCAGTGTCCGGTGCATGTTGCAAGTTGCAACTACCCTTGCTATGTCTTGCCTGGGTCTGCAAATAAGGTTATTAGTGCGGGATTTATTGTAGGTGGGCCATATCCTTTTAGATATGATACAGTTGGTCAGGCTACTCTACCTGTGGTTTGAACCAGCGAGAAAAATTGAGAAGATCTTGTCCTTCATAGCCACCAAGAGGAATGTTGACTCTTCCCGCGAGTGAGCTATGAAGGGCTGATCCTTGCCTTGCAAGCTCGTCAGCCCGTTCATTGGCCTCAAAGCCAGTATGACCCGGAATCCAGACAAGAGTCACCCTGAGTCCAACGTTCATGCCCGCCAGCTCACTTCGGCATTGTTTAACTAATTTGAAGAATTGTGTGGACAAGCCAATCGCTTGAATAGCCGACTGATTGTCCGAAAAGATAGCTGTACTGCGGTTTTAATTTGGATCTAGTTTTAGTAATTTGCATGCTTCCTTAATCGCGAGTAGTTTAGCCTCAAAAACTCTAGCAAAGTCAGGAAGCCGAAAAGACCTGGAGACATTTGAAGACTCAGAGAAAATTTCTGCACCAATCCCACACTCCATCTTTGAGCCGTAAGTGAAAATAGTTGTGTCGAAGCCTCTCGTCACTAAGTCATCATCCCACTCTTTTCGAGATGGAATGATAACTTTAAAATCCGCACTGAGGTCCTCAGTAGGAGTGCAGTAGTCAGTTTTTGTCGAAAAGATGTCAATTCAAAATTTGAATTAAATGATTTCAATTCAATTTCGCAATGGCAAGAAAAGTACGAAATACTCAGCAACATCTGTTTTTCATTTAGTTGTGCAAACCTTTCCTGGCGTAGAAAGGGGTGACATCTAGAATAAATTTTTGAAGACACACGATGCTCACTTTTCCACTGCTGTACGTTCTAGTCTTGCTTCCATTTTGAAAACTCAAAAGGATATATTTTTCTCACGTTTTTCTGCAGTCACTCGATATTTTAAGAATTTATTAAACCACGCCGCGGGCCAACTTTTATAAGCTCGCGGGCCGCAGGGGCGCAGGTTGAGTATAGCTGTTATAGAGCATGGAAAAGAATGAGAATTATTACAGAAGCGCTGTCCCACTTCCATATCTCTCTTTTTTAATTATTATTTGTGTTGTTTTTTTTTTGCTAAACTATAACGTTGTGTTTTATTAAAAAAAAAAAAAATAATAATCGAAAATTGCCCCTGTGACATGAACAATCTGGAACTATCTGGTTTGGGTTTCACCCAAAAATCAATCACTTATGAAGAATTATTTGAACGAAGAATTATAATGCTTCGTTCTCCATGATTCTCAGCTTTTGGTGTCTCATAAAATTTTTGTTTTTTGAAAAAGAGTGTGGCCTTATTCAGGGCTGCTTGAAAAATCGAAAAATGTAAAAGATTTCGATCTCTTTTACCCTCATAAATTTGAGTGACGAAAAGATGTAGATTCTTATGAGCCAGTCTTTCGACACCATCAACCGTTACTCATCGTTAAAATAGAACAAAAACAATTTGTATAGGTTACTGTTCAAATTAAAACTGTGACAATTTATACAACTCAGTGTCTATTCTTGAAGAAAGAGTAGTTAAAAAATTCTCCATTTAAAAAATTCATCGCTAAAAAAATAATAAATGTACCTTTATAATATAGATACATGCATAATATTTTTTTAGACGACATCGGGTATATAATTCAATTTGATTTCCATTTCAATTGTTTTTGCTTAGTGCTTTTTTTATTAAACGTCCCTTAAAGCATAACTTCCGACGACGACGGGTCAAATGACAGTGTTTTTCCGTCAGCGCAACTCCGCGCCGCGCGAAAATAGATAAAAAAATTATCAGAATTATATTCGTTTTTTATGATTATTTATGGCAGCAAAATATTTTGTGTGTTTGTATTTATAGCAAATGTTTACTTTGAGAATATGCTCAGCTAAGCAAACGACACATTTTACTCTGATTTTGTTTCCTTAAAAAAAAAGATAAACAATGACAAGAGAATTGTTGGGTTGGTGGATCATATTCGCATGTTCGTGAATATATAATTTTGTATTGTCTTCTTTTGTTTTCCTTGACTTTATATTTTCAACAATGTTTTGGGTAACTAATAGTTCCTAAAAGAAATCGATCACATTACAAAAAATGTGCACGACTCGGTCGTACGAACTTGCTCCTGTATTCCCAATTATAAATCATAAAAAAACATAAAAAAAATAAAAAAAATTAATAAATAAAAATTGAAATTGAAATATGTACCTCAAAAATGGATTCAATCGGAAAAAAATTGATGTCATGTGATTTCTTAAGAAACTGTTGGTTTTTCAAATTTTTTTAATTTATTAAATAAATTAAAATTTGAAAATGTACCTCGTAAATACATATTACCTATTCCAAAAATTTAAATGCCAAACAAATTTAAACCTTATTTTTGATTTATTGATTTTTTTTTTTTAAATCGTCGGAGCCGTTTTTTTTTAAATTAATTTTTTATACCTCTATAAATTTTTTCAAAAATGTCTTAAAATTAATTTGGGTATGTAGTATTCAAGAATATATAAATATAAATGTTATGAGTAAATTTTGATTTTTAATATTGATCCGTTTTTAAGATACACAATTTTGAAAAAAAAGTTTAAAATATTTTTTTTAAAAATCCAAACCAATTTTTAAAATTTTTTTGATTTTCGAGAAAATCTAATAACAAAAAAACGGTTCTATGGGAGGTACCGTTTTGGAGCAATACAAAAATTTTTTTTTTACATAAAATACATGAGTGTTTAAAAAAATCAAATTCGAGGAAGTTTAAAAAAAATCGTAGGAACCGTTTTGGAGAAAATTTAAAGTTTTGGTTTTTGCCATAAAAATCGTATGGTGGCTACCCTAAATTTTGATCTTAAAAAATAAATGAAAAAAACTGGGATATGACATATGAGTTATTGCTCAAACCTCTTATTTTCAAGTTTGAAGTCAATCGGACCAGTGGTTAAGGCTGTAGGTGCCTGTAAACTTCCAGACAGACAGACAGACGGAATCACCGGACCCACTTTTTTCGACTTCTCTATCATCGTAATGTCATATCTCATCATCATCTCAATTTTTTTTTTTACGAATTCAATACTTGTCATATATTCTATATGTCGCAAGTAAAAAGCAAAAACATAAAATGAAATTGGTAATGCCACTATTTTTTGTGTAAGGCTAACCTATCCCAAGCCAAATAATTCTTGGTATGATGACATGTCATAAAACAAGGAATACAAAAAAATTAACCTCTGCTGAAAAAACAAACAAAACTGAATTCATACTTACTTAGCTCTTGAAACAGTAATGAAATCGGTACAGTATAGAAATAAAAAAATAAACAGAAACAGAAACAATAACCCCCAACCCGAGATTATCGTACCTAAAACCCTCTTATCAAGTGGTCTCATTTACCTCGCTCAATCCTAACCACTTAGTGCCCTAGGCCCAATGCAAATGGGAACGTTAATTATACCCAGCAATCGAGGACACCATTAGGACGTTGCTTTAGTATACATTTTCTTAGATGCCAGAGTTCGTACAAATACACTCTATTGGGGTTGACAACCTTTTGTAGAGCGCAAGCAAACATCGACACCAACATGAACGACATGAACGACAACGAGACACATGAATCACTTCATGGAAAGCCGTGCCAAATAAAACACTGCTCCGCTGGTGGCGCTGCGTTGGATGTACGAGTATAGTGTCGTCATGTCCATGTGCCCCAGTCCTAGCATTTTGCATATATAGAATGTGTACATGCCAACTCCAACCGAAGGCTACAGCAGGAAATAGTTCCAAAAGCGGAGCAAACAAAAGTGCTAAATTGTGTGAGTTGGCTGTGAGAATAGCTGGTATGTGCGTAGCGCAGCGTGGGGCTATCTATTATTTATGGATAGAAATTCTGCTAGGCCAAGAGATCTAGAAACACGATTTCATATTGGGCGAACGCCAAAACATTCACATTATTTCTTGTTAAGATGAGTTCTACTCTTCCCTTTCTGCCTCTGAATTCACATTGAAATCATGTTTCAAGGATTATTGGCGAGATGTATGACGATTTGCTCAATTACCAAAAAGAAAGAGAAATGATTGGGATGGAATACATCGCCGAAATGTGTTCAATATCTAAATGGATTTATTGTTTGGTTCAATTTTTTGAAGAATACACCCATTTAGCCACTCGAAATGAATTTGGCACGAAGGAGAAAGTTGTTGGGGGGTAAGTGGTGTCATTGGATAATCCAATTTAGCAAACCGGCCCTGATGAATACTTAAACCCTAATTAAACGTTCAATTTTTCTTCATTTTTGCTTGTCTGTTTTATCTTAATAGAATTATTTGGACTTTCTGTCATATCTAAGGTGATGAGGATTAAAGTGTAAGTCTGCTTATCTTTTCAACTGCTAAGTGTGGGTATTTCGTTAATCGTTTCTGAGGTCTTAAGAAATTTGAAATCAAGGTTTTGATCAAACGACATATGGTTCGAAAGTCTTAAAATTGATTCGGGGAAAGAGGTATGAACAACATCTTGGTAGAATCGCAGTAAATGCTGGGGATTTGGAGAGACCATTTCTGTAGACTGTATAACGGCGACGACGAACAAAATCCCTCCGTCAGGCAGGAGCCTTTCATCACTCACTATGATAGACAACAACTCCGTGAACCCGATAGAGAAGATGTTACAACGGCAATATCACGGCTGAAATCCAACAAAGCCTCTGGAGCAGATGGTCTAGCTGCCGAGCTGTTCTAAGCAGCAGGCGACGATCTAGATAGGAGCATGCACCAAATAATCTGCAATATATGGTTGGAAGAATACATGCCCGATGAATCGAATCCCAGCATTGTTTGCCCGATCCTGAAGAAGGGAGATCCTCTAAACTAAACTGCGCCAACTACAGAGGAGTCAGCCTACTGAACATCGCTTACAAGATCCTCTCTGCCGTAATATGTGAACGTCTAAGGCCTTTCGTCAGCAATCTGATTGGTCCTTATCAATGTGGCTTCAGACCAGGAAAGTCAACCATCGACCAAGTTTTCACTTTGCGGAAGATCTTCTAAGAAATTTATGAATTCCAAATCGATACCCACCAGGTTAGGTTAGGTTGTAGTGGCTGTCTAGTTGTTGTTGACACACTTAGACCTCAAGGATCCGTTGTGATACCACAAAATACTCATGGGAGAGTAATGAACTTAAACAAACCAATTCGTGCTTTTAATGAAGTTAGAGAGACATTTTGTGTCGATCGTTGCCAGTTCGCTGGTATTATCGAAGAAGGGATTACCAAGAAAGTTATTCCTTCTAATGGAGAGTGCTGGACATGTACAGTACATAGAAGGTGTTGGACTGTTTCCTCCTCCTCCTCGTCCATGCAGCTTCTACAGAAGTCATTTGTGTAGACCCTTAGCCTCAGAGCATGTCTACCTATGAGGCAGTGTCCTGTTATTACTCCAATTGTAGAGCTTATATTTTGTCTGCTCAGGGATATCAAGCTTTTTGACCGTTTTAAGTCTATGCTTGGCCATATTTGCTTGGTTGCAAGGCAGGTGGTACCCTGTGACCATCTAGCATTGGTTGATTCAAGAGCATATTGTTTGAGAAGATATTTGCATGTAGCAAGTGGTATTCCTATGTTATGTTTTTGTCTAACATTAGGCAGAAGTGTTCCGTTTTTGGCGAGCTCATCGGCCTTACAATTTCCCGGAATGCCCCTGTGGCCCGGCACCCAAATGAGGTGAATATTAAACTGTTCCGTCATCTCATTCAGAGATGATCGACAATCGTGGACTATATGAGAGTTTGTGGAGACAGACGCGAGAGATTTGAGAGCGGCTTGGCTGTCCGAGAAGATTCGTATATCCTTGCAAGATATAACGTTTTCTTTGAGCCAGGATAGTGCCTCTTTAATCGCCATTACTTCTGCCTGGAATACACTACATTGATTGGGAAGTCTGTATGATAGACTGAGATTCAGTTGTTCTGAATAGATACCACTTCCAACTCCGTAATCGGTCTTTGAACCGTCTTTATAGAAGTGTACCGCATTGTCTTCCAGGGGTCTCCCTTCTTCCCAGGAGGATCTTGAAGGGATGGAAACATGGAAGCTTTTACCGAATACCATTTTTGTGGTGGTACAGTCTAAGCGATCTGGGATAGATCTGAAATTGTCTAGAATAGTAGTATGACCAGTATTGTTACAGTTCCATTGAGAGGTGGCTCTAAGCCTCACACATGAGTTGGCTGCCACCATTTTGGAGAAGATGTCGAGAGGTGTTAGGTTTAAAAGCACTTCCAAGGCTGCGGTTGGTGTTGAGCGAAGTGCTCCTATGATGCACATACCTGCTGACCGCTGAACTTTGATGAGCTTATTTAGATTTACCATCTTGTTCAGTGCGGTCGATACCCACCACCTTTTCATCGATTTTAAGGCCGCGTAAGACATCATCTACAGAGACGAACTGTATAAAGCTACTATGTCTAGTTTTGGCATCCCTCCCAAGCTCGTTCGCTTGTGCAAAATGACGATGGAGAATTCATGCTGCTCCATCAAAATTGGCAAGGAGCTTACGGAATCTTTCGATGTCAAAAAAGAATTCAGAAAATTCTTGAAAAGACAGTGCAAAACTCCACCGTCAACACCAGAGGCACTATCTTCCAAAAATCTGTTCAACTTCTCGCGGTCGCCGATGATATTGATATAATGGGAAGAACACAGCGTGATGTTAATGGCGCCTTTGTGAGAATTGAGACAGAAGTGGCAAAAATGGGTTTAGCGGTAAATGAGGGATAAACGAAGTATATGCTGTCTTGGAGGATGGACACCCAACACCGACGGCTCGGACAGAACGTCACAATAGACGCATACAACTTCGAGGAAGTAGAGGAGTTTGTCTACCTAGGCTCCGCTATTAACACGGGCAATAACACCAGCACCGAGATCAGACGAAGAATAACAGTTGCTAATCGCTGTTTCTTTGGGCTAAGAAAGCAATTGAGTAGAAAAGTTATCAACAACTGTGCCTTAGGCTGCTTCGAGAGGATAATTCTTCGGTTCATCTTTGGCCCCGTTTGCATTGATGGGGACTGGCGAAGAAGATACAATAGCGAACTTTACGGGTTTTACAACGACATGGACCTAGCCAGGAGGGTCAAGGTCCAGAGACCCAGATGGCTTGATCATTTAGACCGGATGGACTCCAGGAAAGCCTTCGACGTTATTCCCGAGGGACGAAGAAGGAGAGAAAGACCGCGACTCAGGTGGCGCACACGAGTGGAAGAGGACCTCAATCAACTTGGAGTGCGAAATTGGAGACAGCTTGCTAGGCACCGAGCTGGCTGGCGGCGACTGTTTATTGAGGCCCAAGTCCACACCGGACTGTAGCGCCACCTTAAGTAAGTAAGTAAGAATACTGGGTTTCAAAAATCCCGAAATTGGGAATTCGAATATAGAAATCGAAAATTGGCAATTGAAAGTAGAACTTATTTTAGTTTATGGAAGGAGAATCAGTGTTTTTTGGGAGAAACTAATCATTGAATACTGAATCGATCCCACTTCTGAAACTGTAATGCAAAGCAAATAAAATACAAGAAACTGCTTTCATTTTCAATAAAGAAGAAATGTACCTTCCATACGACAATAAAACTACTAAGCACACCTTCAAGACCCATCAAAACACAATTCAATCAAGTTGATAAAAAAAGCCGATCAATCTATAAAACAAAGTCTAAAAGTGAGAGAAAGAATAAATAAAACTTACAAGAATACACTGCTATGACGGTGAATTTGTTGACCTTTTTCAAAAAGTCATCAATCAATGTAAGCTATAAAAATAGTCAACCCTTATACTGTACCCAGTGAAGATGTGTGTACTTTCATGTGTTTTGTGGGTTGGTGAAGTCATCTGATAGACAGGCAAAGCAAGCATCATCAGGTGCACTTGTACGATTGAACAGACATTGATTGTGTGCCATGTTCTACATGTTCCATGAAGTGTAAGATTATGACGTACACGCATTCTTAGATAGTAAAGGTACGTTCATCAATTCATGAGACACATTAGTGAACTTTGAAGCAACCTTATTTTCTAAGTTTTAAAATAACTCGTAAATATTAAATTTTAACGAACAAGGACAGTTGTGACTCTGTCAATGAAACCCAGTGTCCTTTTGGATTTTTGTAGTTTGACGTCATCAACTATTCAACAACCCGAGGTTGTAATTTATAAAAACTCTTCTCCTTGTCCGCTAGGAATATGACATTTGGCTGAATTGTTGCGTGATAGACCTTACTCTATATTTAACTATACAACAAAAAAGAACAAAAAATACAAATGGTGGTTAAGGTTTCTTTCTTTCTTGTATATTTGGTGGAATAGTTTCCAGAATAATAAATCGATTCATGGGTAAAGAGAAAAAGGAAACAAAAAGACTATCTTGAGTGAAATCCGTTTCTTATTTTAAATTGTCACGCTTAAAGGCGGGGAAGGACGCGATGTGGTTTTTGGGATGATAAAAGGATTGTGAAGAAATGTTGTCTTTTTGTAGATTAGCTTTATTTAAAGCTTCCTGTGTTGGTAAAAAGTTTCAATCCGAGAGTAGTAAGAAAAACAATGGTTTCGGCTCCCTGTATTTGCTTTTACAGCTCAAACCGTTGGCTCAGAAGTTTTCAAACATTGCATTTATTGATTTAAAAGAATATACGCTTTATGGGTCTAAGATTTGGAAAGTGCAGCGATACCATGCTTTGCAGTCCGTCATTTACGTCCAAAGGGAATTTAGGCGGGAGTTTGGCGATACTCCTCAGAGTAGATGGACCATTATGAGGCTGGTGAACATGTTTTCCGAATCTGGAAGCATCGAACGAAGACCGTATCATCGAGATCCCAATATTTGGGTTCAGGATACAATCGCGGCTGATACGTTGGCAATACAGGCAAATCCAAGCTTATCGGGCCAAATTGGAGTTAGCAGATGGTTATTACAACGGATACTTCACGATGACTTAAACTTGTTTCCGTACAAAGTCCAAATTACAGGCAAGTTTAACTCTCAGGATTTGCCTGTTCGCCTGTTCGAATTTTGCGGAAAAATGATTGCAATGGCCGAAGAAGACAACACATTAATAAATTGTTTGTTCATGTCTGATGAGGCCCATTTTGACTTAAACGGCAATGTTAGCAAGCAAAATTGCCGTATATGGAGTGAATCTAATCCAGAAATGCTCTATGAGACGGAACTGCACCCAGAATGAGCCACTGTGTGCTGCGCAGTTTCTTCAAGGTGTATTGTCGGGCCATACTTCTTTGAAGAAAACGGTGTAACAAAAACTGTCAATGGGGACCGTTATTTGAAGATGTTGAAGGAGTTCTTTTACCCAGAACTTCGCCGAAGACGTATCCCTTTTAGCAGGATTTGGATTCAATAAGATGGATCAAGATCACACGTAGCCTCACAACTTATTGCGGAACTCAAACGAAAATTCCCAAACAAATTGATATCCAGAAACTGCACTTTTCGCTGGCCTCCAAGGTTAACTGACTGCACCAGACTTTTTTTTATAGGGATATGTCAAGCAGGAAATGTACAAAACGAGACCCAGAAATTTAACTGAATTGAAGCAGTCCATTAAGACAATAATTGGGGCGATCCCAATTTCAACCCTTCAGGCCGCATTTTCTGATCAGGTGCCGCATATGCGTGGATGAGCGTGGAGGTCATTTGCGGTCTATCATCTTTAAAAACCATTTTTAATTTTTAATCCAATAAAAAAAAGTTAATGGAATACATCGATTAAAATAAAAGTTATTTGAATTCCCTGCGATTCATGCTCTTTAACCATTTTAAAGGGTAAAAAGAAACTGCACTGGCGGCACAAGGAACTAGAACCATTCAGGAAGAGTTGTCGCAAACTCTTCAATAGATCTAAGTACACTAGATCTCCCTCTGACTGGGACTTATATAAACAAGCTCTAAAGCAATATAAGAAAATATTAATGAAGAGCAAGAGGTCTTCTTGGAGGAACTTCTGTGGAAAAATAGAAAATACAACAGAACCCTCAAGGTCAAGACTCAGGAAAATTCTGTCAAAAAGTCCAACAATACCCAGTGCTTTAATGACAGAAGCGGGCACGTAGACTACCACAGATGAAGCGGGGAAACTCTCTCACGTTAACTCTAAAGATCTACGACCAATCAGCCTATCATCCTTCCTTCTTAAAACCCTGGAAAGATTGATTTAAATTCACATCAGACATAACTTGGAACCATGGCTCATTTCCACAGCTCAACATGCGTACTCTAAGGGAAAATCATTAGAAACAGCACTTCATTCGCTGGTACGTAATATTGAATATTCCCTCAAACACAAAGAATATAACCTATAGTAGCTTTCCTAGATATCGAAGGAGTATTCAACAACGTCAGCTACGAGGCGATCAAATCAGCAATGGACAAGCTGAAATTAGAGAAATCACTAATAATCTAATAAGTCTCATGCTAAAAAGGAGAAAAATAACTTCCAGCATGAAGTTTTACTACCACCAGATCGGTGAATCGAGGTACCCCCCAAGGTGGGGTCCTTTCGCCTCTTCTGTGGAACATGGTAGTAAACAACCTCCTAACATCAATGGAAGCGGAGGGTTTCAAGGTGATTGCCTATGCTAACGACCGACGTTGCAATATCTGTATCTGTGAAACATCTTCAAGTTCTCTCGGAACTCCTACAAAATTCCTTAAACATGCTAACAAACTAGGCTAAGCATTGTGATTTGGACATCAATCCACATAAAACAGAACTAGTACTCTGTACGAGAAGGTACAAAATTCCTCAAATTAACCCACCCACGATTAAAGGAATACCCTTGAGCTTTTCCGATCAAGCCAAATATTTAGGCCTCATTTTAGACAAAAAACTAAATTGGAAGGCTACTTTAGCACTTTTTACCTGTAAAAAGGCCATAGGCTCAAAATGGGGCTTCATCCCAAAAATAACCCACTGGCTATACACTTCGGTAATCAGTGCACCGCACTGGACAAGATGGTATATTTGATTAAACTCATTAAAGTCACAGGAGCACTTCGCTCAACACCAACAGCAGCCTTGGAGGTGCTGTTAAACCTAACACCTCTTGACATCTTCTCCAAAATGGTGGCAGCCAACTCATGCGTGAGGCTTAGAGCTACCTCTCAATGGATCTGTAACAACATTGGTCATACAACTATTTTAGACAGTTTAAGATCTATCCCAGTAAGCGATCTGGGTCTATCTCTATACAACCCCAAAAATTGTAGGTATTCGATAAAAGCTTCCATGTTTCAATTTCTTTAAGATCTTCTTGTGAAGAAGAAAGACCTCGTTTTTTGCATAGCTTGTCAACAGTTTATCTGTCTTGTTGTCTTATTGACTTGTTGACGTTCCGTTCAATATACGGTGTGATCCATTTGTACATAATTTTTACTCTTTAAGCATATAAGGCTTCCAAAAAAAAACAGACAGGCTATACTGTTCAAATTTTATGAAAGTGAAACGCTTTAAATATCTTATCTACCATCTTTCCGTTTGCATCATTCCATTTTAATCAAAATAAGCCTTTAGATGATCCTTCATAGCTTCACTCCTTTTTAATATGTCAACGTTTCTGAAATATTCACAAGAAATGTCCTTTTTTGACATATTATCTGTCATTACGAATGTTCTTCAAGAAAAAATATAAACACACAACAAAACTCTCCCAAGCAGAAAATAATATCCTTCAACTTTATCCTTCCCATTATATTCCTGTAGATAACAAAAAACAACAACAAACTATGCATGTATGTATGTATTTCTATGTGCGTGCGTAGGTTGAAAGGAGGACGAGAAAACCTTGAACTAGTTAACATTCTCTTCCCGTTTATCCTCCATGCTGCCGGATACCCCGGAAATCCTTGCTTTATAGTCTTCAAAATATCTTTTCTGATTGAATGTGGAAATACAATTTCTCAGAGCAAATCCCTTGACAGCCCCCAAATAGTCATTCCTTGCAAAATTGCCGAATACTTACAACTGTGATATCATATCATGTCCAATAGACCTTAAAACTCAAATGAAGAAAAAAAAAAGTCACCATGGGGAAGGCCACATGACAAAACGTTCGGTTTTCGTTTTCTTCGAGAAACAAGAGAAACAGGTTGAATTTTCCGGAGAATGAAATTTCCGAAGGATACCAAGTAGCTATACAATTAACGACAGCGACAATATGGATGCGAATGTTGCTTGCATTGTTCCATCGTTAGGGGATGGAACGAACATAGATTTATGACAACTGCAATCAGGGATTTCAGTACATGAATGCAATTTCTCGACATAGCACAGTTGGAAAACGAGAAACATCCTTCAACACAAATTCAGCCTTAGAATCAAGAAAACTAACAACAATTTCAGGCTGTCGTGTGTGTGTTTTCGTTTTTACCCTCAATTTTCTCTCCTTCGTCGAACGTCACTAGTAAAAAAGGCAATTGCACACGTTTGCGGAAAATCAATTTCCACACAGATTTCCTTTTTGTTTTTTTGATTTGAGAATTTTGTTTTTTCAAAAATTTAAATTTACTGCATCTAAAGTGTTTTTGAATCAACGGAAGTTTACCTGTTTTTTTAAATACTTTCAGTGCATTACGGTATTTTTTCCAAGCTCTCGAAAAGGAAGTTCCTGTATAGATTTACTTCTTCACTTCACAACTTGAATTTTTCTCACTCAATTTTTATGCATCACTTTTTTAGCAAACTCAAAGGAGGACAGATTTGTATTTTATGATTTTTCAAAAACAAATTTATTTTCAAAAAAATCCAAAAGCCAGACAGAAGGAAAGAAGAACTTTATTTTTTGTTGTTGTAGCTTTTGTTATTTTTAGGATAGAATTGCACAGAGAGACGATGGCAGACAGCGTGAGAGAGAATTTTTGTTTCCTCACAAAAATTCTATTTTCACTTTTTGGTTTTTCTTTCTTTTGTTTTTTAGAGGAACGTCCGATTGCAATGTGGGTCTTCTGACAACTGATTTTGAGTTAATCTCATACCGATTTGGATGTGTCTAGACATAGGAGGAGTTGGTAGATTTTGAAATGTGAGAGTTTTTTTTTGTCGAATTTGGGTGGTGAATTTGGTGAATAGGGGAGAGTGGTGCAATGCGCATGCGATGGATGAAAATGTTGACAGTTGCACAATTGTTGTGGTTTTGTATGTCGTGTATGTTGACATTTGGAAGCGTTAACTTTCGACAGGTTTGTTTGGTTAGATTCAAATGATGGCGTGCGATGATTTCAAAATCAAACTCCGCCTAAAAGTAGACAATTTCGAAATTAATAAATTTAAATAAAACAAAAGTTAGCAAACACAATTTTTATTTATTATCCAACAATTCCAGCGCCTCCAAACAATCCAATACCACCAAATCCGCCTCCTGACCGATACCTATAGCTCTCCCTATAGTGTCCCCTTTGTTTGAATCCACCAAAACCCAGTCCGCCACCAATCAAACCAGCACCGAGACCACCTCCATAGCCTCCTCCACCATATCCGCCACCTCCACCATATCCATAATTACTGGCATAGCCGATCGTTTGATAATTCGACACTACTGGAACATTTTGAACAGTCTGAAACGTCTGAACGACTGGCACCGAAGATACTACAGGAACTGTATTCACAAATGGAACTCCTCCGCCGCCGATTGCACCGAATCCACCGATCAACGATCTCGTTGATCGCAGTAGAAGTTGTGATCTGTCAGCAGATTTAAATTCGAAGTTGTTAGTTGCCGAGACATCTGATGCTAAAACTGAAGCAAGAAATAATAAACACACCCGAAATAACATTCTGGAACTGACTACTTCGAAAAAATGTCTCAGAGTCTTATTTATAAGCGACATTTGAAGCTTAAATTTGAGTAAGGAGAGACCTCTTGTTGAATACTATTTTTACGCAAGTGATTAACACCAACTGACCATGAAGTCTCTGTTAATTGATCAGACGCACTTACAGAAATGGTTCTCAAATATTTATTTAAGCACCAAAATGGGGAATTTCGAATGACCCACTCTTACTTAGCTATGAGATAAGATCAATATTGAATTTAAAGGGTGAATTCAATGAAAAGCTTTATTGAATAAACCACTTAGCGTGGAAGCATGAGCCAGAGCATTGACTTGAATGATAAAAAAATATATACCTATATGTACCTATAAAGTGAACTTGAAAAACTTTGGGTGAGTCTCGGTTCTTCCTTGACCATATTTTTTAATTGAAATCCGAAACAAAATATTTAACATATTTGCGTCAAACTAGAGTGTGCAGCAGTAAAAGAGAATCAAAGCTTCATTAACTGCAACCATTTTTTTAAGGATCAGCTGACTTCTTAGACGTCATTGACAAGACCTTTTATTCTTACTTACTTACTTAAGGTGGCGCTACAGTCCGTTGTGGACTTGGGCCTCAATCAACAGTCTCCGCCAGCCAGCTCGGTCCCTAGCTAGCTGTCTCCAGTTTTGCACTCCAAGTTGATTGAGGTCCTCTTCCACTTGTGTGCGCCACCTGAGTCGCGGTCTTCCTCTCCTTCTGCGTCCCTCGGGAATAGTGTCGAAGGCTTTCCGGGCCAGAGCATTGGTGTCCATGCGCTCTAAATGACCGAGCCATCTGAGTCTCTGGACCTTGACCCTTCTGGCTAAGTTCACGTCGTTGTACAACCCGTAAAGTTCGCTGTTGTATCTCCTTCTCCATTCCCCATCAATGCACACGGGGCCAAAGATGACCCGAAGAATTTTCCTCTCGAAACAGCCTAAGGCACATTCATCCGATTTTGTTAGGGTCCATGCTTCTGCACCATACAGCAGGACAGGGATGATGAGGGTGTTGTACAGTTTAACCTTAGTTGCTCGAGAGAGGGCTTTTCCACTCAGTTGCTTTCTTAGCCCAAAGAAACAGCGATTAGCAAGAGTAATTCTTCGTCTTATCTCAGCGCTGGTGTTATTGTCCGTGTTGATAGCGGAGCCTAGGTAGACAAACTCCTTAACTACCTCGAAGT
This sequence comes from Sphaerophoria taeniata, assembly GCA_943590905.1. Lineage (NCBI taxonomy): Eukaryota > Metazoa > Arthropoda > Insecta > Diptera > Syrphidae > Sphaerophoria > Sphaerophoria taeniata. The sequence continues at coordinate 14,833,238 of OX016540.1, read as the reverse complement.
TGTATGCGTCCATTGTGACGTTCTGTCCGAGCCGTCGATGTTGGGTGTCCTTACTCGAAGACAGCATGTACTTCGTTTTTCCCCCATTTACCGCTAAACCCATTTTTGCCGCTTCTGTCTCAATCCTCACAAAGGCGCCATTGACATCACGCTGTGTTCTTCCCATTATATCAATATCGTCGGCGTACGCGAGAAGTTGAACAGATTTATAGAAGATAGTGCCTCTGGTGTTGACGGTAGAGTTTTGGACTATCTTCTCAAGAACGATGTTAAAGAAATCGCACGACAGTGCATCGCCTTGTCTGAATCCTTTTTTGACGTCGAATGATTCCGTAAGCTCATTGCCAACCTTGATAGAGCAGCGTGAGTTCTCCATCGTCATTTTGCACAAGCGAACGAGCTTGGGAGGGATGCCAAAGCTAGACAAAGTTTTATACAGTTCGTCTCTGTAGATGCTGTCATACGCGGCCTTAAAATCAATGAAGAGGTGGTGGGTATCGATTTGGAGTTCATAGGTTTTTTCCAGGATCTGCCGCAACGTGAAAATTTGGTCGATGGTAGACTTTCCTGGCCTGAAGCCACATTGATAAGGACCAATCAGATTGTTGACGAAAGGCTTCAGACGTTCACATATTATGGCAGAGAGGATCTTGTAGGCGATGTTAAGCAGACTTATTCCTCTGTAGTTGGTGCAGTTTAGAGGATCTCCTTTTTTCAGGATCGGGCAAACAATGCTGAGGTTCCATTCATCGGGCATGCATTCCTCCGACCATATCTTACAGATGATTTGGTGCATGCTCCTATCTAGCTCGTCGCCTGCGGCTTTGAACAGCTCGGCAGCTAGACCATCTGCTCCTGCGGCATTGTTGGATTTCAGCCGTGATATTGCTGTTTTCACTTCTTCTAGGTCGGGTTCACGGAATTGTTGGCTGTCATCCTGTAAGATAAGAGGCTCCTGTCTGGCGGCGGGGTTTTGTTCGTCGTCGCCGTTATACAGTCTACAGAAGTGGTCTTTCCAAATCCCCAGCACTGACTGCGGTTCTACTTTGATGTTCCCTTGTTGATCTCTGCAGGCTTCGGTTCTTGCTCGATGACCTTGAGCCAGCTGTTTTACCTTCCGATAAAACCTCCGAACTTCATAATCCTGTTAGCTCTCTCAACATCTTCGATCTGACGCTTCTCATGCTCTCTCTTTTTTCTCCTGAGAAGCCGGCGTTCTTCTCTCCTCTTTTGCTCGTAGAGCTCACGAGCAGCTCTTGACCTTCTTTGCAGCGCCGCTTTGTATGCCTCCTGCTTGGCTGCATGGGCCTGCCTGCATGGGCCTGCCTGCATTCTTCGTCAAACCAGGGGTTTCGTTTTGGTGGCTGTGTGAAACCCAGCACATTAGAGGCGGCATCTCTAACTGCATTCTGGCAATGTTGCCACTGGTCTTCGATACTTGATGTTGGCGGCATAGGACTCCTTAAGAGGTTACTTGTCACTCGATCAGAGAAGGATCTGGCGATCTCTTGCGATTGTAGCCGTCCGACGTCGAATTTTCTTGCAGCATTTCTTTGTTTTGACCGTTGTCGGGATATTCGTAGCACTGCCTTGGCTACGACGAGGTAGTGGTCCGAGTCGATGTTGGCTCCTCGGAAAGTTCGAACATCTTGAATGCTGGAAAAGTGCCTCCCGTCGATCGCAATGTGATCAATCTGGTTGACGGTTGATTGATCAGGTGATCTCCATGTACCTTTATGGATGTTGAGATGTGGGAACCAGGTGCTTGCTACCACAACATTTCGCCCCGCAGCAAAATCGATCAGCCTGAATCCGTTGTCGGAAGTGGTGTCGTGCAGGCTGTGCTTTCCGACTGTTCTTCCAAAGATGCCTTCTTTTCCCAGCTTTGCGTTAAAATCGCCGAGGACTATTTTCATGTCATAGCTAGGACATTGCTCATATGTTTTGTCGAGGAGCTCGTAGAATTCGTCTTTGGTGTCGTCCTTTTTCTCTTCTGTGGGGGCATGCGCGCATATTAAGCTAATGTTGCCGAATTTAGCCTTGATTCGGATCGTCGTGATGCGTTCGCTTACGCATTTGAAGCTCAAGACTTTTTGCCTGAGTCTGCTTCCCACGACGAATCCGCATCCAAAGAGTCGCTGTTCCCGGTAGCAATCCCCATAGCAGATGTCGAAGTTATTCATCTTCTTTTCGCCCGGTCCATCCAATCGCATTTCCTGGATAGCGGTAATATCTGCTTTGTAGCAGTTGAGGGTCTCCGCTAGTTGTTCGGCAGCACGCAGTCCATTAAGGGACCTAACATTCCACGTGCATATCCGAAATTCGTTGTCCTTTATTCGTTTGCTTGGGTCGTCATCAGTGTATCCGTCCGTTTCCGAGGCCTGTTGATGCTTCGTAACTAGATTTTTTCTATGTAGCCGGGAAGTCACCCCGACGTACAACCCCCAACCTGGAGTACCAGGTACTTGATGTGACTCCAAGTACAAAAGCCGGAAAACCGCTCCTTTTACGACCTGAGCTTCAAATATGTCGAAGTAGCCCATAAAGGTGTTCACCAAGTAGTTCAACCTAACTGGAACTGAGGACGCCACCGTTCATTCCAAAAAGAAATTCATCCGCTGCCGTCCCTCGTGGGAAGTGCCTTGGTGGGAACACTCCTTCGTTGTGGGGTAATTAGTAGTAACAGCCTACTCCGCTTCGACCTGTCGACCATGGGAGGCCCTGCTGCGAAAACAAGTTTCGCGATCGCATAGCTCTAAGCATCGCAGTAGTAGTTACCGTAAGCCGCTCCGCCACGTCAAGGCTTACCCCATGGAGGATTGATTCTTACGGATTTTTGAATGATTCCTTCCGCTTGATCGAGGGCTCTATTGTTTGTAAAAGTCCATATACTACGACGAGCATTCAGCAAGATAAGGAAACTCATTTTCAACTTTATGTTATTTATTTTTTATTAATAAGCGTGTTTTTTCCATTACCTAGTAGCTACTCATTGTTTATTTTCATCGAGAAACAAAAACAAACGAAACTGCGTAATATTTTTTCAGTAAACGAATACTTAGGATAAAATATTTATATTGAAATCCAGGCAGCGGTCGAATCAATGAAATATTATCAAATTGGATTTCTTCAATGACAGTTTAAATAAAATATTTTAAAATGTGTATAAAGTGAGTATAACAGTTTTTTCTATTTTTAAAGTGAGTTGATAAAATGAGTAGTAGAAAAAACACGCTTAATATTTTTTTTTTCAAAGTACCCAAACTAACAACTGGAGCCTGGAGCTGTTATGTTGAAATGATAATTTTTCATTTAGCATTTCAATAGCCTGGGATCTTTTAAGGGGTCAATTACTACACTTATCATGCAGAGTAAATGTTCGACAACAGTCACTGTTACGAGCATGTTATCATAAGTGAAACACAATGGAAATGGAACTTACGTGACGTCCGTTATCAAGTATCATAAACATTTATGATATTCCCATCTCTTTTCCTCTTATCATTCTATCTCTGTCGTGTACTTGCATCGATTTGGCAAAAATTGAATCCAATCGTACAACTTAATTGGCAATGTGCAGTACCTTACATTTATTTCAATCTTCTAAATCGACTCGGGAACAGAGTTTCGAAGAATCGAAGAAAGTTATGATTTTTGTTGCAGTTTTCAGTTTTTTTTTAATTTTTTCAACTGCGATCGCTTACCTTGAAATGGACTTTCAACCTTCTCTCGAAAATCAATTGATTGAATATATTGCTGACTTCTTCATTGAAATTCAAAATATCAACAATAATTTTCTGTTTTTATTTTTGAACAAACATTTATTTTACAATAAAACAATTGAAGAACAAATATAACGCACAGGTTGCTTTTAATTATTTATCAAGCTCCGTTCTGCTTGGTAGCTGAGTATCGACTGAGCTTTTATGGAAAAAGAATAATTTAGAATATTTATTTTGTAATTTAAATTTCTACCTACCGCATCCATCGCCATCTATAATTTCAAATGAATAATAATTTATTTTAATTAAATGAAACAGTTCCGTTTCCGTTCCGCTACAAATATCACAATTCGTGGTTCAATTCTTCCTACAAATTGTGTTCATAAGTGCTCCCATTCTTACAATAGCATCGCCGCAGTCACTCTTAGTCATGAGAATTAAGGAGAACGAAGTTTTTTTCTGTTTTAAAGTTCCAAAACAACATTCTTCTTACTCAGAAACACAACATTTGAAACAGGTAATGTAAGGAAAAATTCGATGTTGTATTACCCTTACTTACTTACATATAATAGTGTCCGTGGCTTAGTGGTTAGGTGCGTTGGCTGCTAAGCAGAACATCGTGGGTTCGAGTCCTACTCGTGCCTATATAGTTTTTATTTCATCTTTGACGGGCACTGCCTTTTTGCGAAGAACTGACAAAACTTCCAAGAGTACCAATATGTCATGAAAAAGTGCTTCTCACGCTTGCCGTTCGGAATCGGCGTTAAATTGTTGGTCCCCTCAATTCTTCACACGCATCCAGAGAACTCTTGATGAGAGTAAGCCACTTAGGCCTTGGCTCTTCAAAAGCTGTGCCGCCACTCTACTTATTTTATTTACTTACTTATAGTGGCACTACAATCCAGGTCGGTCGGTCTCCAGCCGGCTCGGTCCCTAGCTAGCTGTGTCTAGTTTCGCATGCCAAGTTGGTTCAGGTCCTCTACCAGCTGTGTTCTTCCCCTGAGTCGCGGTCTTCCTCTTCTGCGCCGTCCTTCCAGGTTGGATTCGAAGACTCTACTAGCCGTATCATTATTTCCCCTTCACTCTAGATGACCCAACCATCTTAGTCGTTGGACCTTCACTTTTCTGGCTAGGTCAGTGTCGCTGAACAGCTCGTACAGTTCTTGGTTGAATCTTCGTCTCCATTCTCCATTTATGCAGACTGGACCAAAAATCACTCGAAGAATTTTTTTCTCTCCAAGCAGCCCAAAGCGTTTTCATCCGATGTTTTCATGGTCCATGTCTCCTCACCATATATTAGGACCGGGATGATGAGAGTTTTGTACAGTGACACTTTAGTTTCTTGAGAGAGAACTTTACTACTTAATTATTGCCTTTCTAGGTCCAAAGAAGCAGCGACTGGCAAGACTGATTCTTCGTTTGATTTTAGCGCTGGTGTTGTTGTCTGAGTTGATAGCGGATCCGACGAAGTCCTTAACTCCCTCGAAGTTAAATCTGTCTGACGGTTACTCCAAATCGTCGATATTGGTTGTCCTTTCTTGTTGACAGCATTAACTTGGTCTTGCCCTCGTTAACTGCTAGACCCATCTTCCTGCCCTCCGTCTCAGGGCTCATGAAAGCTCCACTGACATCCACTGACAGAACACATTCTTCCAACTATGCCAATGTCATCTGCGTATCCTAGTAGCTGGACGGACTTTTGAAAGATTGTGTCTCTGGTGTTGACGTTGAAGTTTTTCTCAATCTTTTTAAGAATGATGTTGAAGAAATCGCATGACAGCGCATCGCCCTTCTAAAACCTTTTTTGACATCAAATGCAACCATTAAGCCTTTTCCGACCTGATGGAACAGTGTGAGTTTTCCATTGTCATCTTACATAGAAGGACGAGTTTTTCTGGGACACCAAAAATAGACATTGTTCTATATATAGTTCGTCTCTATACAGACGCTGTCATACGCGGCCTTGAAATCGATGAAAAGGTGATAGGTATCGATTTGAAATTCCTGGGACTTTTCTAAGATGTGCCTGATCCTAATTTTCTAAGATCTTATAAGGACCTATCAGGTTGTTGACGAAATGCTTCAAACGTTCACACAGCATGGAGCATGGCAGGTAAGAACTTAAGGCGATGTTAAGGAGACTTATACCTCTGTAGTTGGTGATGTTCAGGGGATCTCCTTTCTTGAGGATCAGGAGGATCGGACATACGTAGTATTACCCTGCCTACAATAAAAACTCCCTTAAGAGTAATGGAAAAATGTTATAGAAAATTATTTTTTAAATGAACTCAAAAATATTGAAATAAAGTTCGCATTTGAAAATTCTGTTAAGCGGAAATTCAAAACTATAAAATTGTGTCGTGTGCATGATCTATGAACATCTATGGTCGTAGTTTTCTTTACAAATTTTGCTACTCCAAAACATTTCTGTATTTCTAAAATAAAAACTTGGGTTCTACATAGAATTATCACATTAAAACAAAAGTAAAATAAAATCTAAATCTACGACATTTATTTTTAATCGACATCGCTAAATCTAGACTTTGTAACAAGTGAAAACATACCATTACCTACATTTAAAAATGTTTTGGTTGCATGTGGTTTTTGTTAGTTCGATGAATAATTTTTTTAACACATGCCCACTTTAATAAAAAACGAGTTACTTAAAAAAAAATAAAAACCAAAATTTTATTAATTTATTAAAACAAGTTATGAAACCCAAACACTTCAAAGAATTAAACTTCAATGCCTATTAATCAAAACAACACCACGAGAACGACAGCATATAAAATTGACAATCGCCCAGGTCAAGCTTCCAGTCTTAATTAAAAGTGATTTACAGAAAGAATTCTAAAGTCAATTAATATTTATTTTGTTCAAATTAAACAAAAAAATGAATTTTTGTATTCCCACATCATTAACCATCGTATTAGCAACGCTTTTATTAATTACGTCTTCGTCAGCAGACGAAATCAATTCCAATGATAACTCAGAAATTAATCGGCAATTAACGCTTTGTGATATCGACAGAGACAATGCAGCCGCAAGCGATATCAGGGATGGGTCAGAAATTACATCTGGCAGAAAAGTACGACAGTTTGGGTTTCCATTCCCAGGTTTTGGTGGATTGGGAGGGGGATTTGGTGTTCCTAACTTTGGAGGACCGAGATTCGGAAGAAGAGGATTCGGGGGAGGTGGATTCAACAGAAGACCCGGTGGCCGTGAAGTTGTTCGTGAAAGAGTTCGAATTGTTGATTGCACACGTGTGCGAGAAAGATACAACAATGGCGGGTTTTTTGGATGACGACAAGAACTTGTGACGAAATATAAACTTTGTTTCAATATTATTATTAAGTGAATCTTTTTATTTCTTTTTCTTTCTACGCAACAAATTCCACATTTCGCCCTATGGAGATTTGTGTCATTTCCACAAGCCTAGGAATATTTGAAAATATATCCAATTTATCAACGCCTTAAAAAAAGAACATAAGACGAATCACAATAAAATAATAATAAATCTAACTCCAATTTCTGTGGTTTTCCAAAAATATTCAAAACAATAACAAACGCCTGAAAAAAAAACAAAAACAAACAACTTGAATACCATCCCAACATTGATTTCAAGTGACCAAAGAAACCAGCCTCCGAAAAAACCCCCACGGTCACAATAGAAAATCAATTTATAATTTAAGAACTCTTAAGATCCAACTAATTACCATAAAAAAAAAACCGAAACGAGTATCGGGTATCCAAAAATAAGGTTCTAGCAATCGATCGAATCTATATAAACAAACAAATTCTGTACCGGAGCTCATCAAGTAAGCAGTATTCATCAAGTTATTAACATTTAATCCGATAGTTTTTTTAGTTGAGCTCTGCCCCACAATGAGACAGTTTAACGCTTTTGTTGTTGTATTCTTTTTGTGCGCGATGGCATGCATCGCAATTGTGCACGCCAGTACGAAGGAATTGGAAAGAAATAATCTAATCGATGTTGATGGTCAAGGACACGAGAATGAGTCCGGACGGAGAGTTCGACAATTTGGTTTCGGTCGGAACTTTGGCGGTGGTGGTTTTGGACGTCCCGGATTTGGTGGAGGTTTCGGTCGGCCAGGATTTGGCGGCGGCGGCTTTGGACAGCCTGGATTCGGAGGTGGTAATTTCGGCGGAGGGTATCCAGGTGGATTTGGCGGTGGGTTCCCTGGTGGATTCGGCGGTGGATATCCTGGATATGGCGGTGGATTTTTCGGCTAAATAAATGTTCTCCTTTCTGTTAGACATCGGTGATTAAGTGTGATTTAAATTCCTAAAAAAAACCTCTAAAATAGATGCTGTTTGTGTAAAACTTGTTTGTAAGATAAAATAAAAGTACAAAGATTAAAAATTAAATTAAATGTTATTTATGTTCATCATGCAAACACCTTTTAAATTATGACAAAATTGGTTTATGGGTAGGTCTTACATTCATTTCCTTAAACTTACTCTTTCCATACCTTCATTATCTCGTTTCTACGAAAGTGCCAACAATCATAAAACCGAGATATGATTAAGTTGTTTTATTAAACTTTAAAAGCAAATCTTTGAACTTATGTAAATTTGCTAAAATGTACAATGTACATTATTTGTTTTTGTCTAATTTACTGTCTTCTGGAAATTTCATACCCATAGCAACCGTTATTGTTTTAATAATGAAACTTTGCTTGCATCTTATAGATTTATGGTTTCAAAGTAAACGACTTAAAATATTCCATCCAGATTTGCTTTTGTGTCTGAGTTTAGAGCGTCTTGTTTGAGTGTCAAAGCAAAATTGTTTGAAAGCAAGAACCGACGAAAATGTTTTCCTTCTACAGCAAGTTTTGATATTATCTTTCAAAGTGAAATATTAACATAAAGACTTGGCTCACGATCATGAAGTCGTGTTCGTTAATCTTTTAAACTTGCATTCTATTAAGTTTACCTTATTGATCATATTATACCCTAATCCCCGTTTAAACGACATCGTCTTCTTCCAAGTTGAGAAATCTGTTTTAGTTCACAACATCAGTTGTTGTTACGTTTCCGTCATACGGATTCTACATTTGAATACACAACTTAAAGCTTGATTCTTCTAGCTGAAAAACAAAAAATTCAAACGTTCGTGTTAAGCACATTGGAAGTCAAATTGTCAACATTAAAATGATATGGATGTTCGTATATGTCCACTATCTGCCCCAACAAACAAACGGTCTCAAAATGTATTTAAAATGTGTTTGGTGAATTTTAAGGTTTTGCTTTTTCTTGTTGTTATATATTGTCATGGTCTTGTCTTTAAAGACAGTTCATGTCAGTACGGTGGCGTGTCATAAGGCCATATTTTGAAATATGGACATATTACACATTGTGAAAGTGTCATATGGCCATATTCGAACATTTTTCACTTGTCTAAAGCGTCAGGGTCATATTTATTTGCGACTTTTTGCCATATGGTAAAATGACACTGGACTGGTAAAATCAAAGTTTTGTATAGCAGACACTTTGTCTTTCGAGTGAGGAGTTTTGAACACAGTGGGATATCCACTAAGGTGTCGTTTGTGGGATTGATGTTTGTTCCAAGGTAGGTGAACTCCATAACTACCTCGAAATTGCTGCTACCAACAGAGATGTTTTGTCCTACGCGGTGGATAGATGTTGCTTTGTTATCATTCACTTCAAGACCAACGAGTTTCGCCTGATTTTCAATCGTCCGCATAGCCTAGGATCTGGGTGGATTTGTTGAAGATAGTGTTTTCCGTGCTCACACATGTGCACTATCTGCTCCAGGACTATGGTGAAAAAATAACATGACAGCGCATCTCCTTGTCTAAGCCCTGCGCATGTTTGAAACAACTCGGATGAGCTATTACTCATGTGCACACTGCACTGCGTATAGTTTACTGTCATGCTGCACAGCTGGATTAGTTTGTTCGGGATCCCGAATTCAGACATCGCCATCATAAGCTCTTGGCTGTGGATACTATAAGCAGCTTTAAATTCGATGAAAAGATGGTGGGTTTCGACTTGAAATTCGTTGGTCTTTTCCAGGATCTGCCTCAGTGTGAATATTTGGTCTATCGTTGTTCTACCAGGCCTAAAGCCACACTGGTAGGTGCCGATTTTTGTGTTGCAGAACGGTTTAAGACGCTCACACAGTAGGTACGTTGGATAGGATTTTGTATGCAACATTAAGCAGGGATATGCCCCGGTAGTTTTTGCATGACATAGGATCACCTTTTTTGTAGATGGGGCATATGGAGCTTATTGACTGGGCAGTGGCATGCACACTATGTTGATGAACTGGTGCATGCGGTTCATCAAAACCCTCCTCCATATTTAAATGTTCAGCAGGTATGCCATCCAACCCGGCGGACTTGTTATTTTTTAGCTTTTGGATAGCTCTTTCTACCTCTTCTGTTCTGGGGGCTGAGACTGGTTCTTCTTCTTCATTGACTAGTCTTGCTTCTCTTTCGTCATTAGCGCGCTCAACATTTTTACGCATTCAGCAGCTGTTGGTTCTGCTTGAAAACATCTACAACTCCCTGTGCTTCGGTGACTAGGTTAAGGTTTCCTTCACTGTTTCGAAGAGCCTGTGTCCCGGTTCTAAAAACACAAGCTAATTGCTTCGACCTTTTAAAGAAACGCCGGGTGTTGTTCTTGGCCCGAGACTCATCATCAGATCATTGAGCTGAGAAACTGAGAATCCTCTTTTCATGCTTCGCAGGGTCTTTTCCTCATTTCTCCTTATTGTTCGGTACTCTTCTGCTCTTGTTTTCCGTTGCATCTCCAATCTCGTATTTTTCTTCTCTCTTTTCAATAACGCTCATTCATCATCATACCACGGGTTCTTTTTCGGGGCGGATGGTAACCTATGACGGGCTCGGCTTCATTTTTTTCTTACTTCGCGATATTGGTTCCACAAGGTGTTAACGTCTGTGGCACTTGGGAGGACGGCTGATAGTCGCTCACTCAGGCTTTCACTGTAGTTTCTGGAATTCTCCGGAGTGCTAAGGCAACCGATGTTGAATACATTTCTTTGGGCTGCACGTGTTTTTTTGTCATTTGATAATCGAGCTCAAAACTTAGCCACTACTAGAAAGTGGTCAGAGTCGACATTTGCTCCTCGGAAAGTGCACAAGGTCAGAATGTTGGATGCGTGCCTTGCGCCGATTAGCACATGGTCGATTTGATTGGTGGTTCGACTATCCGGAGTTCGCCATGCTGCTGTGTAGATCTTCCGTCCGAAACCTAGTACTACCTACTTATGACCGTATTACGAGCTGCAGCAAAGTCGATTAGTCGGAAGCCGTTATCTGTTGTAACTTCGTGGAGACTGTGCTTTCCAACTAATCCGCCAAAGATGTCTTCTTTCCCGATTTTTGCATTGAAATCTCCGAGTACGATTTTTGCATCGTACTCTGCACAGGTTCAGTATAGGCTCTTACCAGGAGATCGTAGAAATCGTCCTTGCTAGACTCCTCAGCATCATCGGAAGGGGCGTGAGCACATATTATACTGATGTTTTGTAGATTGGCCTTGATACGGATTACAGCCAGGCGGTCACTAATTGACTTGAAATCCATGACTTTCGATCCATACCGATTTCCCACGACGAATCCGCATCCAAATATGTACATTCTTTGATGACAGATGTAAACAGACAGATGTCCCTGATCCTATCCGTCGTATTTCCTGGATCGCAGTAACGTCTGTCTCATACTGCGTGAGAACAGTTTCAAGTTTTTGAGTTGCACCTGGAGTGTAGAGTGTTCTTACATTCCAGGTACAAACTCTCAATGCGTAGTCCGTTGTCTTTCCGGGTCTGGTAACCATAAGAGGGGGGTTATTATCCGAGGCTCTGCCTATCTCTCTCAAATTTTCATGTGTGGAGGAGTTGTTAGCCCCTCGCACTAACCTCCAAATTTGTAGGGCCGTTGTTTAAGTGCTTCTGTTTCTCCGTTTTGCACTCGCTCTTAGAAGTTTCTAGTGATATAACCAGTATACCCGGTGGTTACCACTTGAAAGTAAAGTAAAGTAAGCACTTGGTTTGTAGGAAAAGGTACAGGTACAGCATATGCCCCTAGATCCTACAACACCCAATCACCAAAAAAAATGGAGAATTAACGCACTCGAATTCCGGGAACTGGTTCGACTTGTCTTATTAATTCTATTTGAATTAAATAAGTTTTTACGCATTCGTTCATCAAATCAATGACATCGCAGCCACAAAGGTTTGTGGTTTTCCCAGAATTTGACTCATAGAACAGATGAATATAATTTACTCATTTACTATGTTTACAAATCTAATAAGAATACAACCTCCAAAATGTTGTTTTAAGAACCAGCCTTCAATAAAATTATCGTCATCATCACTATCCCAATGGTTATCGAACTCTTACTAAAGAATTGACTGGTCAAATTCTGAAGCTGTCATAAAACAGCCTCTGAGGGTCGATTTCTTCACTCAAAATTCAATTACAAACTGCTTTTTTAAAACGACATATTCGTGAAATCCAATTTAAAATTATTATTTTTTTTTCTTACAAATTATTTACAGTTATTTGAATTAATTCGGCTTAAGATTTAATGGCTAACACGAGAATGGATTATAAAGGTTCTCTAAATTTGATGTCAATTTCAATATAAAAAAGCAAATTCTGTATCAGGGTTGATCAAATTAACAGTAGTCCTCAAGTTGTCAGCATTCAAAGCCATATCCGATCAGTTTTGATAAGAAAATTTAACGGAAAATGAGGCAATTTAACGCGTTTCTTGTTGTGTTCTTTTTGTGCGCGTTGGCATGCGTCGTCGTAGTGCATGGAAGTACTAAGGAATTGAAAGTAAATAGTCTGCTCGATGTCAATGCTCAAGGACATGAGAATGAGTCCGCAAGGAGAGCTCGACAGTTTGGTTTCGGTCAGAATATTGGCGATAATTATGGTGGATATGGAGACGGTTTTGTGCAACCAGGTTTTGGTGGGGTTTATGGACAACCTGAAGAGATTCACATTGCCGAACGCCAGCAAGAAATCGTAGAGGATGTTGTTACCGGAGGAGGTGGTTTCGGCGAAGGTGGATACTTCTAAAATCAACGGACAAATGGATATTACACGGTGTACTGAATGATTTATACAGAAAATAAAGAAACAGTTGTGACACACACTTTGAGGATCTAAATTTAAATGTGTTTTCATATTGGATTGTGCTTAAATCTATGTTCCAAACTGAAAACTGAAGTGGATATGTTTCTGTTGGTTGAGTTTGTGAAATGCAAATTTAATGCTCCTTGGCTTAGCAACTTAGCTACGTAATCCCATCAGACAAAATTAGGCCCCATCTCATCCAAAGCTTGATGTTTGCCTCAAAATTGTAATGTGTGTAAAAACGATAGTTGTTATTTCTCTTTCAATTAGCACTCTACATAAATTGCTTTCCAGACATGTAAGGTCACTCGGCATACAAAATTATGTGGTTGGTCGAATTTATGCTCAAAAAAAATTACTTGCATCATCGTTATCGTTACACTGTTTGCTACAAAAATTTACAACTTCCATTGTCAAGTCGTAACTTTTTTTTACGAGCGAGTATATAAAGTAAGAAATCGATCTTATCAGACTCAAACATAATTTTCCATCACTTCAACTAAGATTTACAAAAAGACAATCATGAAGATCGCCGCGTGCCTAGCATTTTTATTAGTGGTGATCACAATCTGCACTTCATCGCCAATCCCAAGTGACAGTGAGAAACCAGAAGTAACAACTCTTAATCCAGAAACTGTCGAAAAAACACAAACGAGTCTTTTGAGTCTCAACGATCCAGTTCCAATTGTAAGTTCGGAAGAAGAGCTTAAGAGATCGACAAGAGCTCTTGGTTTACTTACACTTGGCTTGGGTGGATTCGGAGGACTTGGCAATAAATTTGGAGGTTTGGGTGGACTTGGCGGCTTTGGACATGGTCTAGGAGGTGGTCTTGGAGGTGGTCTCTTCAATTTTAAAAGGCAATTCTTGTTCCCTGGACTTTAAAATTATTTAAGACTGTTATAAGTTTTTCTTAATTTAAGTGTTAAATTTAAAATAATAAAAGCAACAATTGTTGTTATCAGGATTTAGATTCTACTTGGGAATTCAGTCATGTTATCCGGGTTATCCGGGCAGTCATTTATATCCTCGGATAATCTTCCTCTTTGGTTAAGTTGATTGTCATCCGACAGATTTTTTTTTCGGATAATTGGTTGTTAAGTTATCCGAAGTAAACTGGACAGCAAAGTTCTGATATAATTTTGAGAAAGAAATAAAACGATAATTCCGTAATTTATTTTTTATTTCCGAAAATGTTTGTTTTCATGTCCAAGTCCTCCCTATTGTACTGAGATCGGCATTGGTTGAACCATGGGTTTTGCTATTGGCTGCAGCAAAACCCTTTGTGGTTGAGATTCTGGTTGAAATTGAGGTTGTGGTTGAGATTCTGGTTGAAGTTGAGGTTGTGGTTGTGGTTGTGGTTGTGGTTGTGGTTGTGGTTGTGGTTGTGGTTGTGGTTGTAGTTGCGGTTGTTGCTGTGGTATAAGTTGAGCTTGAATTAAAGGTTGAGGTTGAGTTTGGGAATGAAGTTGCGGATAAGGCACAAAAGCAGGAACAACCACACGAAGATAATTATCCTCGTTGTTACCGAATTCAGGATTTACGACAATTTCTCCTTTTTGATCTGAATTTTGTGATCCGGATTCGTCACCAGGTTCAGAAAAGAACGGATAACCCCCGTAGTTTGGATAGATTGGGTATCTGGATGGATAACCTGGTGGATAGAAACCCGGTCCATAGATTGGATACTGTGGGTAAGGTTGAAATCCTGGATAAAACCCTGGATATCCGGGATAAGCTGGAAACCGGGGTGGCAATACTGGCGGTGGTGGAGGCAACGATGGTGTTGGCTGTGGAAAAGGCACTGGCACTGGATAAGGATATGGCTGGGGTCTTTGTGGCAAGAATGTGTAAGGATTTAGATTGGGATTCTGTTGTTGCTGCAGCTGTTGGTTGGGCTCCGGATATTTCTCTGGATATTGATCCGGATAATCAGCTAGAACTGGGAAGTATGGCTGCTGCATTGTTGATGATGGCTTGTTTCGCTTGACACTGCCCTCGAGGGTGATGCTCGTTGGTTTCGATCCGAGAATTTTGCTCAATAGTCCAGGAGTAACTCGGATTACGGTTGCTAAAAGGAAACGTTGTTTTTTCGTTCAATTTTTAACATTTAACATTTTGACTTACTTGGTCCATCGGATTCTTTGTCATCTGCAAAGACTAGAACTGCAGTGCAAATAAGCACACAAACTGTTAGACTTCTCATTCTGAGTGAAGTTTCGACTTTGACTAATGTTTGATAATTAATTTGTCTATCCAACTCATAGGTGCTTTTATACATTCGACAAAGCCTTGTCCATTTCTTCTTCAATTAACATCTTTTCTTTGGAAGAGAAATTGGCTTTTGTTTCTGATTTTGATCAGAACTGATAAAATCGAAAGTCGTTCCTATTTTTCGTGAATTTATTTAGTTTTTAGCACAAATCATTAAAATTTATCAGTTTGGGTGAATAATCACAAAATTTATCGCAAAATTCAATGAACTTGGAGAAAGTTTAGATATTTCACTTCTTTCTTGAATATTTAAGCAGTGTTTGTTTTGATTATCATATTCTTGGTCTTTCAATATATACAAAAGCCTTGAGCTCTATCGGCTGCACACTACGACTACAACTAAGTCACACCGCCCGCCACCGGCCGGCGCTCCACCTTGTTAAAATTCAAGGGCTAAGCATATTTTAAATGAAGACCCATTAAAGAATCAAATCAATTCTAAATAAAACAAAACAAGTTTTTTAAAGAAACATCAATAAAAGAATTCACTTCTCAAGGAAATGGGAATATGAACGAGTATTTCGTTGAGAACAAGTCAAACGAAGGTTAAAATTGTAACATCATTCAGAGATTTATAGATCTCTACATTTATTCAAATATTTTTCATATAAAAGGCAGTTCGAAAAGCTTATTTTTCGACAATTGCTACCCCCGCACTCGTTGTTAAGCCAATCGTCTCGCTCTGATGGCTTCATGAAACCAGGTAAGGTAACCCTGACACAGTGTCACCTTTTGGTTAGTATGTTAGTAATGATGCCACAGGTTCTAGGTCACTAATTTAAGGCGGCGACCCATAGAATCCGTCAATCCGTCAGCGTCAATGCATATGTTGCTGTCAACGTTTTGACTATCAATTGCTTTTCCTTGTTGTAGCCACTGCTCGTCAAATTCAGTTGTCAACGGATCAGAAAAAAAGTAAAAAGTCATGTCGTTTTCCATTGGGCGTCCAGAAGCATTCGGAAGAGTCCAGAAGTCTTCTGAAATCATGCAATTGGACTGACTTTGACAGACGTAATGCTTCTGAGAAGAGAAGAACTTTTCAGATGATGAATTTGTAACACAACATTTTTTAACAAACATGTGTGACAACCAAAAATATTTTCATGTACACAAAAGCAAAATGTCAAAATGACGAAGAATCGTAGAAAAAAAGAACCAATGGAAAACGATATTAAACAACAAAATCTTTCGCGATTCCCACATCTCGGACATTCTGAGGTGCCAACATCGACTCGGACCACTACCTTGTTGTAGCCAAGGTACGAATGCGGATATTCCGATCAAGGTCAACACATGAAAATGCTAGGAGAACATTATTTGACGTCAAACAACTAGAATCGCAAGAGATTGCTAGATCCTTTTCGTGTCTCCGAAAATCTTCTCAGAAGTCTTTGCTGCCAGCACAAAATGTGCCGCCTCTGAAGTGCTAGGATGCACACGCCCACCACAACGAAACCCCTGGTTTGACGATGAGTTCTGGCGAGCACATGCAGCTAAACAAGTGGCGCTGCAAAGAAGGACACGAGCAGCTCGTGAGCTCTACAGAAAAGGAGAGAGGAGCACAAACTTCTCAGAAAAAAAGGGAGCATGAGAAGCGCGCGATCGAGGTTCGAAAGTTTTACAAAAAGGTAAATCAAACCTACAGGGCTTATACACCCCGAACCGGAGCCTTGAGAGACCACCATGGGAACATCGTAGCGGAACCACAGTCAGTGCTGAGGATATGGAAAGTCCACTTTTGCAAGCTGTATATAATAGCGACGACGAGCAAAATTCCGCCAGCAATACAGAACCATTCAATTGTGAAGCAGGCCAACAATTCCACCCACCCGACATTGACGAAGTGAAGATAGCGATATCTACACTTAAGTCGAACAAAGCCTCTGGTGCAGAAGGGATAGCCGCCGAACTGTACAACGCAGCTGGAGTAATTTGGTGAGGAGCATGCACCAGCTCATCTGTAAAATTTGGTCGGAGGAAAGCATGCCCGACGAACGGAACCTCGCATTGTATGTCCGGTCCTCAAGAAAGGAGATCCCCTGAACTGCACCAACTACAGAGGTATAAGCCTCCTTAACATCGCCTACAAGATCTTGTCTGCAGTGCAATGTGAAAGTTTGAAGTCCTTCGTCAACAACCTGATAGGTTTTTATCAGTGTGGCTTCAGACCCGGAAAGTTCACCATCGATCAAATATTCACCCTACTGCAGATCTTGGAGAAGACCCAGGAACTTCAAATTGATACCTACCACCTTTTCCTCGACTTCAAGCCCGCGTATCATGGCAGCGTCTATAGATACCAATTATATAGAGCAATATTTAGTAAGCAAGTAAGTAAGTAAGACACCAAAGACGAATTCTACGAGCTCCTCGACAAAACATATGAGCAATGTCCTAGCTATGACATGAAAATTGTCCTCGGCGATTTTAACGCAAAGCTGGGAAAAGAAGGCATCTTTGGAAGAACAGTCGGAAAGCACAGCCTGCACGACACCACTTCCGACAACGGATTCAGGCTGATCGATTTTGCTGCGGGGCGAAATGTTGTGGTAGCAAGCACCTGGTTCCCACATCTCAACATCCATAAAGGTACATGGAGATCTCCTGATCAATCAACCGTCAACCAGATTGATCACATTGCGATCGACGGGAGGCACTTTTCCAGCATTCAAGATGTTCGAACTTTTCGAGGAGCCAACATCGACTCGGACCACTACCTCGTCGTAGCCAAGGCAGTGCTACGAATATCCCGACAACGGCCAAAACAAAGAAATGCTGCAAGAAAATTCGACGTCGGACGGCTACAATCGCAAGAGATCGCCAGATCCTTCTCTGATCGAGTGACAAGTAACCTCTTAAGGAGTCCTATGCCGCCAACATCAAGTATCGAAGACCAGTGGCAACATTGCCAGAATGCAGTTAGAGATGCCGCCTCTAATGTGCTGGGTTTCACACAGCCACCAAAACGAAACCCCTGGTTTGACGAAGAATGCAGGCAGGCCCATGCAGCCAAGCAGGAGGCATACAAAGCGGCGCTGCAAAGAAGGACAAGAGCTGCTCGTGAGCTCTACGAGCAAAAGAGGAGAGAAGAACGCCGGCTTCTCAGGAGAAAAAAGAGAGAGCATGAGAAGCATCAGATCGAAGATGTTGAGAGAGCTAACAGCAGGAATGAAGTTCGGAGGTTTTATCG
The DNA here is from genome assembly GCA_943590905.1 of Sphaerophoria taeniata. Classification (NCBI taxonomy): domain Eukaryota; kingdom Metazoa; phylum Arthropoda; class Insecta; order Diptera; family Syrphidae; genus Sphaerophoria; species Sphaerophoria taeniata. The sequence continues at coordinate 14,814,900 of OX016540.1, read as the reverse complement.
AAAGGTAAAACAGCTGGCTCAAGGTCATCGAGCAAGAACCGAAGCCTGCAGAGATCAACAAGGGAACATCATAGTAGAACCGCAGTCAGTGCTGGGGATTTGGAAAGACCACTTCTGTAGACTGTATAACGGCGACGACGAATAAAAGCCCGCCGTCAGACAGGAGCCTTTTATCATACACGATGACAGCCAACAATTCCGTGAACCCGACTTAGAAGAAGTGAAAACAGCAATATCACGGCTGAAATCCAACAAAGCCGCAGGAGCAGATGGTCTAGCTGCCGAGCTGTTCAAAGCCGCAGGCGACGAGCTAGATAGGAGCATGCACCAAATCATCTGTAAGATATGGTCGGAGGAATGCATGCCCGATGAATGGAACCTCAGCATTGTTTGCCCGATCCTGAAAAAAGGAGATCCTCTAAACTGCACCAACTACAGAGGAATAAGTCTGCTTAACATCGCCTACAAGATCCTCTCTGCCATAATATGTGAACGTCTGAAGCCTTTCGTCAACAATCTGATTGGTCCTTATCAATGTGGCTTCAGGCCAGGAAAGTCTACCATCGACCAAATTTTCACGTTGCGGCAGATCCTGGAAAAAACCTATGAACTCCAAATCGATACCCACCACCTCTTCATTGATTTTAAGGCCGCGTATGACAGCATCTACAGAGACGAACTGTATAAAGCTATGTCTAGCTTTGGCATCCCTGTCAAGCTCGTTCGCTTGTGCAAAATGACGATGGAGAACTCACGCTGCTCTATCAAGGTTGGCAATGAGCTTACGGAATCATTCGACGTCAAAAAAGGATTCAGACAAGGCGATGCACTGTCGTGCGATTTCTTTAACATCGTTCTTGAGAAGATAGTCCAAAACTCTACCGTCAACACCAGAGGCACTATCTTCTATAAATCTGTTCAACTTCTCGCGTACGCCGACGATATTGATATAATGGGAAGAACACAGCGTGATGTCAATGGCGCCTTTGTGAGGATTGAGACAGAAGCGGCAAAAATGGGTTTAGCGGTAAATGAGGGAAAAACGAAGTACATGCTGTCTTCGAGTAAGGACACCCAACATCGACGGCTCGGACAGAACGTCACAATAGATGCATACAACTTCGAGGTAGTTAAGGAGTTTGTCTACCTAGGCTCCGCTATCAACACGGACAATAACACCAGCGCTGAGATAAGACGAAGAATTACTCTTGCTAATCGCTGTTTCTTTGGGCTAAGAAAGCAACTGAGTGGAAAAGCCCTCTCTCGAGCAACTAAGGTTAAACTGTACAACACCCTCATCATCCCTGTCCTGCTGTATGGTGCAGAAGCATGGACCCTAACAAAATCGGATGAATGTGCCTTAGGCTGTTTCGAGAGGAAAATTCTTCGGGTCATCTTTGGCCCCGTGTGCATTGATGGGGAATGGAGAAGGAGATACAACAGCGAACTTTACGGGTTGTACAACGACGTGAACTTAGCCAGAAGGGTCAAGGTCCAGAGACTCAGATGGCTCGGTCATTTAGAACGCATGGACACCAATGCTCCGGCCCGGAAAGTCTTCGACACTATTCCCGAGGGACGCAGAAGGAGAGGAAGACCGCGACTCAGGTGGCACACACAAGTGGAAGAGGACCTCAATCAACTTGGAGTGCAAAACTGGAGACAGCTAGCTAGGGACCGAGCTGACTGGCGGAGACTGTTGATTGAGGCCCAAGTCCACAACGGACTCTAGCGCCACCTTAAGTAAGTAAGTAAGTAAGTAAGTAAGTAGGATCCGCTATCAACTCAGACAACAACACCAGCGCTGAAATCAAACTAAGAATCACTCTTGCCAATCGCTACTTCTTTGGACTTAGTAGGCAATTGAGTAGTAAAGTCCTCTCCCGAGCAACTAAAATGATACTCTACAAAACCTTCATTATCCCGATCCTAATGTTAGGTGCAGAGACATGGACCATGACAACCCTTTGGGCTGCTTCGAGAGAAAAATTCTTCGAGTGGTTTTTGTTTTTTTCTGCATAAATGGAGATAGTGGATACGAAGATTCAATCAAGAACTGTACCAGCTGTTCAGCGACACTGAACTAGCCAGAAAAATGAAGGTCCAACGACTTCGATGGTTCGGTCATGTAGAGCGAATGGAAAATAATGCTCGCAGAAGAGGAAGATCACGATTGAGATGGAGTACACAGAAGGAAGAGGACCTCAACCAACTTGGTGTGCTAGCTAGGGACCGAGCTGGCCTGAGACGTTTGTTGGATGAGGCCCTGGTCCGACCTGGACTGTAGCGCCACCGTAAGTAAGTAAGTAAGTAAGTAAGCTGTCAGCTGGTAATAACTTTGCGTCGCGTCGAGATCGCCTAAAGAATACTGCTCTTCACGAAATCCATTGTTTTACAAAGCATTTCCTTTCTCCGCACATTCATTATTTTCATTCAAATAAATCTCGAAACCAAACGTTTTAAAAATAAATTCTCTTTATTAGTATTAAGTACATTTAAAACTATTTACAGTAAGGTTATTTTTATCTCAAAAAATCAATTTTCCTTTTCTCTTCGACCGACCAGCACCGCGCCATTTTCTTCGTCCCTGTTCTCTTGGTTTCAATTTTCTAAAAAGAATTTCACTATAATCCGAATTCCTGTGATCGCCCTTATCCAGAGTTCTCGGTTTCCGAATGATATTGTCACCAAATCCTTGTATCCAATTTAATGGATCCAAACTATCGTCAGATCTCCAACTATACCAAGGCGCAGCTGTCACCGAACTCACGATCAATAATGCAAGAAATAGAAATGTGACAGAAGACATTTTGACAGGTCAACGTTTCGTTTTGTACTGATCCAATTGATAGCTATCCAGCTCTATTTTATATGAGTTGCCCGAAACTCTCCAATATTGAGTCTCCAGTGCAGGTAGATCAATCCTTTCTTGTGAACCATATGACGGATTAAAATAAACTAAGGGTCTCTCAATTTATATCGTAAAAGTAATAAACTTCGAGAAGAATGTTGATTGAGGCTCAAAATGCGACTTAATTTTATTGCCTCGTTACAGTTTCCTTTGTCTGGAGGATAATATTGAATAGCAAGGTACATTACCGTCCTCTTGATAAGGTTGTTGTTGTGTCATGTCATATTGTATCCATATTTTATTACGGTTTGGAAATGTAAGGCTTTGGAAACATGATATACTTTTACCTGGATTTCAGTTTTAATTAGTTTTGGGATTACCTACCTATGATAAGGAGCTGGGAATGTTCCACATTTTTTAAGGGAAGGAATTTGAAATTTGATTGATTTATAGTCTTATTTCTGTTCCTTGTTCATTTTTCTATTTACCTGTCTAGTGGATTATATAAGAACGTTGTGGAATGCACGTCTGCATTGGCACTATCAAAAGAACGATTCCATTCTAAGTGCAAGGTCAAAGGAGGGCGAAGGACCGTACCTACCTACTCTTATGATTGCCTACGAGTAAATGACAAAATAAATTTTATCAGTCATGGAAATTTTGTTTAAGAACGGAATCAACAAAAATTAACATTTTTTGCGGAGGAACAATAAATTATAAGAAATAGGAAACTACCGTTTTTTGGAGGTCACTGACACTCTTCCTTCTGTACGGGGTTGGCCATCTTCATAGCTGTGATTTGACGCCTTTTTTTTGAGCAACTGAAGGAACCGTATTATGTTAACTACCCGGAGCTGGTTCATATACTTGAGAGCCAGTAATCTGGAGCTACATTTTCACTATTGCGAAGCCAAGCGGGACAGCCACTTGAATAATAAACGAGAGAAAACCAGCTGATTTTATTTCAATGCGATTTAAAACAGTGCTCAGTGGTGATAAAGCTGCTGACAGATTCTCAGCATAATCTTGATCATGAATAGCCAGAAAACACTAACTTGTATTTGAGTCCATCACGTTTCAATGACCTCAATCTTCGACAAGAAGATTTCAGCATTCCAGAGTTACTCTCAGAATCAGAACGTCATTAAAAACACATGCCCAAGGGATTATTAAGTGAATGACATGTTTCATTCACGCAATCACATAGCTTGTTAGTCTTCCCCAGTTAAGAATATAAGCTTGTTACACACTTGATCAAATTGCAACTGGTCCGACTCACGGTATATCATTATCACGCTTCCTCTTCCATGAATTTGATATCCAAACTGGATCTCGAAAAGAATTAATTTTCAATTTGAGTTCTTATAGGGCAGCAGACAGACGACGATCAACATAGCAAGTGGGCAGTTAACCAACTACGTCGAGTGGCAACATCCCACAGAACGAGAAGACGACAACGACACGACGCGACGATGATGTGTCAACGATGTACCACTTTGTCCAAATAGGCGTTAGTAATGTTGTCAAGATGATACAAACGACGCACAAACTGGTTGCACAAGTGGCAGGTTGAAATCACTTTGCATATAAATACCCGATCGAAGTTCCTCCAGGATCATAGATTCCGCCATTCAGTCATAGAATAAGGTTGCCTCACTCTAGTTCGCGCGGTTCCATCATCAAAATATTCAACATGAAGACAAACTTAGTTCTAAGCGTGGTTGCAATTTTTTGCACATTTGCTGCGTCTGAAAATCCAGCTGAGCGCAATCCACGACAGGCAGGACGATTTGGGCCAAGTTATGGCGGAAATTCGGTCCCAAATTATGGCCCTGGGCCGGGAAACAGGCCAGGCAGTCAGAATTTAACTCCTAATTTGGGGGGCGGTCGACCATCACTGACATCGGGCTATAGTTTTGGAGGACCAGGAGGGTCAGGCGGTCCAAATGGTCGACCATTGGGTGGATCGGTTTATGGCGTTGGAAGCAGCGGAGGAAGACCCAGTTTGCAAGGCGTCGGCGGCGGCGGTGGTGCTGGACCAGGACAACGGCCTGGATCGGTGGCGTACAGGGGACAGCCAGTGAGTGCGGGACGTCCAGCCAACAGTTACAAGGGCTAAGGCAGCTTATTGAGCAATTGAAGATCGATTTCAAGAAGGAAAAATAACATTTTTGGGCTTTCTGATAATTTTGTAATTTTTTTCAATAATTTCTTAGTTGGACTCAAGACAGAAAATAAACAAATTTTAAGATCCCACTTCTGAGTTTTTATTAACACAACACAAAGCTTTTATCAACCGTGATATCCTCTAGAATGTCCATGTCCATATCCTCGTCCACGACCACGGCCATGGCCGTAGCTAGGTCTATAGCCGTATCCATGGCTGTATCCTCCTCTTCGTCCGTATCCGCCACCGTGACCTCCACCATAGCTTCTTTGACCATATCCATAAAACGAGCGGATTTGTCGATTATTCTCTTCTGCTTCCTCACCACCATCCAGATCGTTGATCACTGCTTCAACTGCCGGAAATTTCGCAACCTTTGCCGGCGCATTCCCATCAGTCTTCGCAACTATGATGACGATGTTAATACAAGTCAATAAAAAATATACAAAAACTCTATTAAAACGCATTTTCCGATCTTGTTTGGAAAATTACTTTTATTGCGCACTTTTACTGTTGTTCTGGTAAAACTGAGAATCTTGTCAAGTCTTTATATACAGAGTTCGTCAAATGCGTTGTCATCGCAAAAGCTTTCACAGAGCGTTCATGAGAGTGAGGCTGAGGGAGACCTATCCCTTAAGCTTATGAGATTCCTGAGATAAAATTATTGGTCACGAATCTTACAGCGGCGAACGAGAATATGTGAGAATGTGGGATTTGCGTGTCGCATTTGGCTTATAATAAATTATGAAACAAATTGGAAGTGAGATTTGTTTATGATTGCTGAAAACTGATACTGTCCTAAACAATGATCAAATTAGCTAAACATTGCTGCAATTACTTTATATATTTTGATAAGTGTATGCAAATTATTATTTTATTGCGAAATGTTAAACGATTGAATAATGCAATTAAACGGAAAATTCAAAGGTTTTGTTGGGTTGGTCATATTTGCTCATTTAGTAAAATTGATGTGTCGACTGGCAATGATGTCACATCTAGAGAATTTGTATTTTTTGTATTTGTTTAATGAGAGGTTATTTGCTTCGGTAAGTTGCCTTCCTTTCGAAAGTGGAATCTTTTCAGCCTGGAATCTGGAATTCAAAGATCTGTCTAGAACATTTTCTTTTTGATTACTTACTTACTTATCCGGCTCACAATCCATCAAGGATCTCAGCCTGAGATGCTGCAGCCTTCCATCGTGAACGGTCCCTCGTATGTACTCTCTAGTAGCCGAAACCAAGCGCTTTGGCATCCGCAGTCACTTGGTCCTTGTATACCGTAGGTTCGGTCTTCCTTGTCGTCTCGAACTTGTGGGCTGGGATAAGAAAACTTTCTTGGCTGGAGCGTTGTCGTCCATTCGCTCGATGTGGCCGAGCCAATGTAGTCGGACTACATCCACATCTTGGTACAGCTCGTACAGTTCGAGGTTGAACCTTCTTCTCCATTCGCCATCATCGCATACGGGACCGAAAATCCGTCGAAGAATTTTTCTTTCGAAAGTGCCCAGTATCAATTCCCCTTTTTTACTTATCGTCCAGCACTCGGCGCTGTAGATAGGACTTATAAAATCAAGTTTTTGTATAGAAGACACTTTGTCTTTCGACTGAGGAGTTTTGAACCCAGTTGATTGGCCAAACCGAAGCAGCAGCGGTTCGCTAGGGTAAATCTTCTTCGGATCTCCACTAAGGTGTCGTTTGTGGGACTGATGTTTGTTCCAAGGTAGGTGAACTCCTTAACTATTTCGAAATTGCTGCTACCAAGAGTGACGTTTTGTCCTAGGCAGTGGACAGATGTTGAAGAAATCACATGACAACACATCTCCTTGTCTAAGTCCTGCACATGTTTGAAACAACTCGGATGACCTGTTACCCATTTGCACACTGCAGTGCGTATTGTTTAGCATCATGCGGCACAGCTGGATCAGTTTGTTCGGGATCCCGAATTCAGACATCGCCATCGTAAGCTCTTGGCGGTGGATGCTATCATAAGCAGCTTTGAAGTCGATGAAAAGATGGTATGTTTCGACTTGAAATTCGTTGGTCTTTTCCAGGATCTGCCTCAGTGTGAATATTTGGTCCATCGTTGTTCTGGCATACCCAACGAAATTCAAGTCGAAACCCACCATTTTTTCTTCGACTTCAAAGCTGCTTATGATAGCATCCCCCGCCAAGAGCTTATGATGGTGATGTCTGAATTCGCGATCCCGAAAAAACTGATCCAGCTGTGCCTGTGCCGCATGACGCTAAACAATACGCAGTGCAGTGTGCAAATGGGTAACAGCTCATCCGAGTTGTTTCAATCATGCGCAGGGCTTAGTCAAGGAGATGCGCTGTAATATAATTTCTTCAAGGCAAGGATCAACGAACGCAAACCGTTTAAGGCTCGAATAACTGCTGCGCATGGGGAACAAAGAAACGAACTGGAATCGCTGTACCGAATAAAAAAGGGGTAGGTTCTTCTGAGTGGAAGAAGGTAATGATCGCCAAGCTCCAAAAAAAGAGATCGTACAAAAAGCGAAAACAAGAGAGGGATTTGTCTTCTTCCTGCTGTTGCCAGAATAGTAGCAAAAACCATCGTGGAACGCATGAGCCCACAATCGAGGCCGATCAAGCAGAATTCCGCGCTGGTACCTTCTGAGACCTTGCGAATCATTATTGAGTGTTTTGTTGAATATTGATCATCGACTTGGAAAAGGCCTTTATTAGCGTCAACAGGGAGTAGGTACATCTGGTTAGCTTCGGGATGGATTTTGATATTCTATTTGGAACAACTAGATTACGCGGACTACTATACACGGTTGCTAACTCTCAGATAGGATCATGGATCTAAATGAAGTTGCAACTAGGGTGGAGAGAGAACCAGAAATAGTGGTGGTGAAAATCAATTCCAGCAAAACAAAAGTGATCAGCTTCAAATCCCCACCATCCTCTCAAAACAATATTTCCTCTCAACCGGTGGAGAAAGTGAAGAGCTTCCAATGTCTAGATAGTATCGTCTCCATCGAAGAGGGAACCGAACAAGACGTCATCTGCCTCATCGGCTTAGCCAAAGCGTCCAAAGTATCGAGGAATAACTCTCTCAGCTTAAGAACGAAGCACAAATGTCGAATCTGCTGCTTTATGGATGAAGCACCTGGAAAGTTACTTCATCCATCACAAGGACGCTGCAAACCTTCGCCAATAGATTTCATCGCAACATCCTTAGGATTTCTGGGCCCAATCAAATATGCAATGAGGACATTCAAGGGAGAACAGGCCAGGATGTACCTATTGGGTAACAAATATCCTTCGAAAAGGTAACAATAATTGCATTGCAGGTAAAGTTTTCACAAGAAGGAAGAAGATCTGGGTGACCGAGAAGCATATAACGGAGGACAGTTGAGGACATATCAGAATCACAGTTGGAGTTGGAGGGAGCTGAAACACATCTCCGGAAATCGAACATGATGGTGTGTAGGCCTAGTAGAGGCCCTATGTCCCACGAACTTATCCAAGCGGAAATTTAATCTTAGCCAAACTAGAGGTTGGCCAAAATGTGGCCAATCATAGCAAACAGTATGTTCATATCTTTCTTTGGAGAGGGGTGATGCAAGACCCTTTGAAGAGTGGAAGTATCGCTACCATCCAAGACGATTATTTGAACTAGATAGACTCTCTCAAACAATATTTCCTACAAATATGCAATAAAAAAATTTGTGGCCACAGAAGAATAGTCACCTCACACTGTAGCTTTCATAATTCTTTTTTTATGTTTTGCGACAAAATTAAGAAGGCTTTGTTTTACAGTAAGTAGGTAATCTTATCTTCATGCTCAAAGCTCCTCCATAAAAACGCAGGAATAATCGATGTTTAAAGAATGGCAACATTAATAAACCACTGTTAAGACCTTGAAGAATATTCGCTACTTTACTACGACAATGTTACTAGAAACAACAAAACATGTTTTTTCTTATAAGCACAATTTTATTTGAACCAAGTCACATTTTTGAATACACTTGCTTTTGATAAGTTTACCCATAAAATCCACCATGATGATTGTTTTTGATTATTGTTCAAAGTTTTTTGTTCAAAATATTCAAATTATACTAATTAAAAGATTCAAGTTCGATTTACTTTATAAATTTTATTTGAGAGCTCGATGTTTCCTGGATGGTGGTTGCTGGTTAAAGAAGAAAGAATCAACGACAGAAGGTCGGAGATCGATGCCAGCAACAACCATGTACATACAATAGAATTCATTTACATGTAGTTATATTAGGCTTGAAAAGCAAAGCAACAAAAAATATGCTTGCAACTTGCAAGTGCATAATCTCTTAATCCGCTAATCGGATTAAGGGATTAGCTTGTCAAAACAAGAAACCAATTATGAGGTGATTTATGATCATAAAATAGGGTATTGTTACATAGGTTAGGCAAAGTTAAAAGTTGAAAATACAAAAAGGCAAAATTTGATTTTAGATTTAAATTCATTTCTAAACACGCCGCCACCCCTGAAGGGCACTTCAGGAAACTGGTAACAAAGCCAATTTGGTTATAGGCCTTTGAAATCTTCCGGTCTTGGTGCGAATTGTGACTACTCGAGTATGTCCGTCCGGGCCAGGATGAAGTTCCTCAATGCGACCCAAAGCCCATTTAGAAGGGGGCAGATTGGGTTCCTTAAGAACGACGAGGTCATTAACTTGGAATTCTCTATTGATCTGTGTCCACTTTGGCCTTTGCTGAAGAGACGTTATGTAGTCTGACTGCCATCTACGCCAAAAACTCTGCAGCATTGTTTGCACTTGTTCCCAACGTCCAAGTCGATTTTGTGGAACTTCCAAATAGTTGACGTCTGCAATGGCTGTGTATGGGCGGCCTATAACGAAATGAGATGGGGTTAATGGATTCAAGTCAGTGTCAGAAATCGCACAGAGCGGGCGGGAATTTAAAAGGGCTTCAATTTGAGATAATAAAGTGCTCATCTCTTCGTAGGTGAGAATATTTTCTCCGAGGACTCGTCGTAGGTGCTGCTTGACGCACTTAACACCGGCTTCCCACAATCCCCCAAAGTGCGGAGAATGGGGTGGGATGAATTGCCATTGTATGCTGTCCTTTGCCAAAACGTTGCTTACAGTTGCGTTATGTGTTGATGATTGTAGTAGTTTGTAAACTTCTGAGAGCTTTCGGGCCGCTCCTTGAAAGTTGGTGCCATTGTCAGAATGAATGACACGACACTTTCCTCTCCTGGCAACGAATCTTCGCAGGGCGGCGATGAAGGCTTCTGTGGTTAGATCGCTAACTACCTCAAGGTGGAGCGCTTTCGTCGCCATGCAGACAAACAATGCGAAGTAACCCTTGGTTAACTTGGCTTTGCGAAGCTTCGATGCTCGTAGCATGAAAGGTCCAGCGTAATCAACCCCAGTTTCGGCGAATGCAAAAGATGGTGACAGGCGTGAGGATGGCAAATTTCCCATAAGTTGCGACGAAGTTGATGAACGTAAGCGGAAACAAGTGAGACAGTCGTGGACTAGCTTGCGAATCATGTTCCGGGCTCCAACAATCCAATATTCTTGGCGAATTAGCACAAATAGCTCGGAGACACCAGCGTGAAGATACTTATGGTGAGCATCTGAAAGAATTAACTGAGAAAGTGTGTGTTGTTTTGGCAATATAATTGGGTGCTTAATATTGAACGAAATATGAGGACTATTCGAAATTCGACCTCCAACACGCAATAAGCCTGATTCATCCACAAAAGGAGAAAGCGATGCTAACCTAGATCGTGGTGAAACCTGACCCTTTTCCTTCAGTTGACGAGCTTCTTCAGAAAACTCATGTTGAGCAAATTTAAGGCAAATCTCTTTCGCAGATTGAAGTTCAGAAAACGTTAGGAAACCGAAGTAACGCTGACTTTTTAAAGTTGAACTCAGTCTAGAATTCTTCACGAATCTTAAAACATATGCGACGACACGAACCAACTTCTTCCAAGAAGATACTCTAGTCAAAAGTTCATCGAGAAAATGTGTGATTGGCAACGCTGCCATAACTGCAACTGGGCATTTCCTTTCTTCTGGAGGACTTTGTAAGATTTCCATGACCGAAAAAGCAGGCCATTCATCAGGAGCCGATGAAATCCATGAGGGGCCATTCCACCATAAGTCCAAGTCCAACAATGTATTAGGTTCGATTCCTCTGGAAGCGCTATCCGCTGGATTTTCTGCGGAACAAACATGATTCCAAACGGATCGAGGCAAGTTATCCAATATCTCGGCAGTGCGATTGGCTACGAAGGTCGTCCATCTACGAGGGAGAGAAGAAAGCCAATTCAATACGATAGTTGAGTCAGTAAAAGCGTAAATTTTTCCAGGCGTGGTGTCCAACGAAGAGCATATTAACTTAATCAAACGACTCAAAAGTAGAGCTCCACTGAGCTCGAGACGAGGAATTGAAATTTGTTTCACTGGGGCTACTCGCGTTTTGGCTGCTACTAAGTAAACTCCGACTTCACCATCTTGAGAGATACTTCTTGCATACACCACCGCTGCGTAGGCCTTTTCGGAAGCATCGCAAAATCCAATAAGGTCGAAGTGATTGGCATCCAAAGTGTACCTGCGACTGATGTTAAGTTTGAAAAAATGATGCAAATCAGCTCGATAAGTAATCCACTTTCTGGCAATTTCCGATGGCAAAGGATCATCCCAATCTATCTTATTCTTTTCCAACCAGAGTTCTTGAAACAAGATCTTAAAGAGAATGGTAGAAGGAGCTAAGAACCCCATTGGATCAAAAATCTTTGAAACTTCTGACAACAAATTCCTTTTCGTAGGTTGGGCCGATTCTTCTAATACTATCTTGAATGTGAAAACATCCTGATAGGGATTCCAGACAATTCCAAGAACCTTTTTCCATACAGCGTCGGGATCCAATGAAACGGTTTCATCTCCTTCAGTGACGCTTCGAATCAACCAACAATTCGATACCCATTTACTCAGCTCTAAGCCACCACAAGAAAGGATTCCAACTAGCTGATCCCTCAGTTCTAAAACCTCAGACAAGGAATCTGAACCTGCCGCAAAATCATCCACATATGAGTTGTGGAGAATGGCATACGATGCTTTGGGAAACTGGTCGCCATAATCCTTGGCCAATTGCCTAAGAACTCGTATTGCCAAAAACGGGGCTGGACCCGTACCATAAGTCACGGTATTCAATCGGAAATGAGATACCGGCTTAGTTGGAGAATCCCTCCAAACAATACGTTGAAAATCACGATTACTAGGGTTGACCCAAATCTGGCGAAACATTTTAACTATGTCTGCACAGAAGACGTATCGATAAAGTCTAAATTGCATGTAAACACTCAACAAGTTTCTCTGGAGCGGAGGTCCAATGTAAAGAGCTTCATTCAAACTAAGCCCATTCGAATCTTTATATGAACCATTAAAAACAACTCTCATTTTATTGGTGACGACAGCATGGTGGGGTAAATAATACGTTCTACCTTCCGTAGGATCTACTTCGCAATCAGGGATACGGGTCATATGTCCTAACTCTTCATACTTTTCCATGAATCGACAATATTCCAATCGGAGATGATCATCACGTATGAAACGTCGCTCCAAACCGTATAATCTGGAAAGGGCACCAGACACAGTATTGCCAAATTCGACTTCACCGCAACGAAAAGGTAAGTCAACGATAAATTTATTATCTGGGGCTCTAGAGAAAGTTTCTTCAAAGTGTTTGTCAGCAAAGTCCTCATTTCCAATAGCGGGAACCTGACAAGCAACCTCTTCAATTTCCCAAAACGATTTCATGAGATGATCCACCTCTATTTCGACGTGCATCGAAACAATAGGGCACTTTTGAACATGACCAGCAAGTACCCATCCAAAGATTGTGTTGTGGGCAATGATATTCCCTTTACTATCCGACCGATGACCGTCCCGCAAACTACTCCAAACCATGTCTGAACCAAGCAAAATGTCAATAGGCCCTCGACGGTTGAACTCCGGGTCGGCAAGTTGAAGGTCAGAGAAATCAACAAGACTTTCCAAATTGAACGACGTTGATGGTGTGGCCGATGTGATTGTTTTCAATACAAAGGCCCGAACAAATATAGGACTAGGTTCTAAACGAGATGTCAAATGTAGAGTTACAACTCCTTGTGTAACACCCGCAGCTACCGCAGCGATTCCAGAAATAGGCAGTCGAGAATGAGAACGCGAAAGACCTAGCATCCTTACTGCACGATCAGTTACAAAGGAGACCTGCGAGCCTGTGTCCAGCAGGGCTCGTAATTTACAAACGTTTCCTATGGCGTCTACTACTTCGACCAACGCGGTAGGAAGAATCAACGTAGATGAATTTAAGGACTTAATATGATTGCTTACGATGGGCACTGACGACGATGGCAAAGTGGGTGAAGACTCAGCTTGAGATACACTTTCTATTCTAGATATTCCAGCAGGGTTGAGGCAAACTAACGAATGATGACGAGACGAGCAATGAAAGCAACGGCTTTTGCTTTGACAACGCGACGACGAATGTTGCGTTCCTAGGCAGTTATAACAAAGTTTTTGTTCTTTAGCAAACCGACGGCGTTCGTCAATAGACGAGGCTAGAAATTCGGAACACTTATGCAAATAATGTTCTTTTTTGCATTTAGGGCATATAATTTTATTGACCGCTAAGCTTTTAATCTTTCCCGAAAACTTCGATGGGCGATAGTCAGTTTTATGGCTCTTAAGCTTAGATTCACTGGCTTCTAACGCACTACACCTGACTTCTAAGAATTCAATTAATTGTTTAATAGTAGCTTCTTCCGAAAAAGTGTTATTCAAAGCCCAAGCTTGACGCGTGTCACTGTCCGTTTTATTTAAAAGCAAAAATATCAACCAGGGATCCCGGTTTTCAGAACCTATCGCAGCTAAACCCCGTAAAACTTCATCAGCACTGTCAACAAGTTTTCGTAACAGCCTATGATCTGCACTTGAAACCGAAGGAATGTTCAAAAACATCTCTATAAACTGATTGATTATATATAGGGGCCGATCGTATCTACGTTCGAGTTTTTCCCATGCTTGGACATAATTAGCATCAGAAATAACGATACCATTCAACAAATTCGCTGGTTCATCACGCAAGAAAGATTTCAGATAACGGAATTTTTGTGCACCACTTAAGTTCTTTCGACAATCTATACTACCTAGGAACATATCGCGGAAACACGGCCACTCCCGATAATCACCACCGAAGGATGTTATTTTAAACGCTGGAAGCTCGATTTCGCGACAGATCTCCGAACCAGTTGGTGTAGAATGATTTTCAGATCCTTCAAGAACCTTCTCGTGACTATAGGAACTGTTTCCATTCTCCATCCCTGTTGCTCTCTTAGAATTGCTAGCACTGCCTCTTAAAAAACTTAAAAGCGATGATTTCGCCTCGATGAACTTTGTCTCAAACGAAACAAACTCATCTTCGGGATCGACATATCCCTCATCCCCGTGGTGTCCGAGCAAATCAAATTGATTTGAATTAAAATCCTTCCAGGCGTCCTCTAAACAATCTAACCTAACTTCGATTGATTCGACTGATGTCTCAGGAGCAATAGACAAAGAAAAGCTATGCACCCGATTAATGGATGCCTTGAAATGAGCACGTGATCGCAGCAAAACTTCCATGCCTCAAGATTTCCAACAACTTCAACAATAAAGGTACAAAAAGTCGAATATACCACCAAGCCAACGAACACCAAATCCAGCAGAAAATTCCAAACGACTTAATAAGTAATAGTTACCAACTCCAAATTGCGTTGACTGTACCAAAGCGAATATTCCAAATCCAAAATGCGTGGACTGTACCAAAGCAAATATTCCAACTCCAAAATGCGTGGGCTTTACCAAAAATTGCAAATCCGACCGAGAAGGACCAATTTTGTTTTTGATTATTGTTCAAAGTTTTTTGTTCAAAATATTCAAATTATACTAATTAAAAGATTCAAGTTCGATTTACTTTATAAATTTTATTTGAGAGCTCGATGTTTCCTGGATGGTGGTTGCTGGTTAAAGAAGAAAGAATCAACGACAGAAGGTCGGAGATCGATGCCAGCAACAACCATGTACATACAATAGAATTCATTTACATGTAGTTATATTAGGCTTGAAAAGCAAAGCAACAAAAAATATGCTTGCAACTTGCAAGTGCATAATCTCTTAATCCGCTAATCGGATTAAGGGATTAGCTTGTCAAAACAAGAAACCAATTATGAGGTGATTTATGATCATAAAATAGGGTATTGTTACATAGGTTAGGCAAAGTTAAAAGTTGAAAATACAAAAAGGCAAAATTTGATTTTAGATTTAAATTCATTTCTAAACAATGATGATGATGGTGGCCACCGAATCCTCCACGACCATAACCACCTCCATAGCCGCCTCCATAGCCTCCTCCGTATCCATTTCCGTAGCCGTTTCCGTAGCCTCCACCATAGCCTCCACCGTAACCACCGCCATAGCCGCCTCCATATCCACCGCCATAACCGCCATAACCGCCATATCCACCATAACCACCACGCCCAAATCCTCCGTGGTGCCTAGCCAATCGACCTGATTCATTCTCATGTCCAGTTCCAGTATCCACATCGACTAATGTCTCAAGACCTGTCCCCACTTCCACTCTCGATTCTGGGAACACATCCTGTTGACTCTCCTCTTCCAAAATAACATCCACCGGAGCAGCCAGAACGCCAGCAACCGCCAGACACAAAAAAACCACTACGAATTGCATCGTTGTAAAAATATAAAATTGTTCCAAATTTCGACTTGTCTAGAAGATTAACGTCAACTCAGGTTCTGACTTTTGATCTGATGAGAATTCAAAGATTCTGGTCTTTTTATATGAAAACTGCCTTCAAGTCCCGCATTACCCAAACCCAAGCTATGACGAATTGCTGTGGCTATTCCGAGGCAAGTGGTTTTCTCTAATATTTGACTTTGTTTCCATCCTTGTCCGGGGCATGCGGGTAAGGGGAGTAGCAAAATGCCAAAACGATAACAACAATAATATAATTAACAAAAGATTCGAGACTGGCTTGACTTGCAAATAATAACAACAAATTAAGAGCTAAGACTTCAAATGAATCAGACTCCGTACCCATCTGGTACCTCGGGTTAGTAATAGTAATTGGTGTGGTGTAGCTCGTGGATCAAGCTTCATCTCGTGGAACTTGTTAAAGGGAAAAAATTGCTTAAAGGGGCAACGGCCGGTTCCTCTTGGGATTTTGTGTAGCGTGTTGTTGGGGGTTGGCGTGTTAACCCATCTGCCTTTTTTGTGTTTTTGGTAAATTGCGATTAGATTTAGTTTTGTTTTTGTGCTTTAACCACAGAAGAAATTTTTTTTTATGATTTCTTCTTTATGATTCGAAGGCTCGTGTTTCCAACTGACAGCTTTAGATGACTGAAGATTTATGGCCGATCAAAAGATTATTGCATTGTCGAGTCTGGAACGCTTTGGTTTTAAGTGCCGAAAGTATTAAATTCTTTTAATTGGGTTGATAAATTTATCGTTTCTTTATGACTTATTTGATGTGCGAGTAAAAGGCGGAAATACCAAAATTCAATTACCAATTTTTAATGACTAACCAGGTGTCACATTTAAAATCCGTTCGTTTTCTTTCGAAAACCATTATTTTTCTGGAACATTATGGCTGAAACACAAACGCGCTTTAAGGGTAAAACACAAACACGCTTTAGCTTCGGCTTCGCCTGACATTTACGAGTTCAGCTATAGGAATTCACTGCATGCTATCACAACGAAGCTTTAGTTCAAATATGCTGAACTTTTGCTTTGCCTGACAGCTCAACATGCTGTAAAATAAGGCAACAAACAAAATTGATTTGTTTTTGGAGGGATAAAGAAGATGAAGAGACAACTGTCATTCAGAGCAAACTCGAAGCGGGTGCATCGTATCGCAGACGAAACCATGTTTGTGATTCAGCCTTTAGCTTCTTCTTCGTCTGCGTTGCGATGAACCCGCTCCGGTTTTGCTTTGAATGACAGCTGTCAGCAGATATAACTGCCATCCAAGAAATGTGATGGGATGGTCCGCATCAAGCCTAAATTCACCAACATCAGACTCATCTGCGCTCACGCCCCCACTGAGGAAAAGGATGAAGACACCAAAGACAGGTTCTACGAGCTCCTCGACAAGACCTATTAGCAATGCCCTACCTATGACATTAAAATTTTCCTGGAGATGTTAATGCTAAGCTGGGTAGAGAAGAAATTTTTGGTGGAATAATCGGACGACATAGCCTACACGACAATACCTCCGATTAAGGATTTAGGCTAATCGATTTCGCTGCAGGGAGATACGGAATCGTAGCAAGTAGGTACCTACGCGATTCCCACATCTCGATATCCACAATGGGACATGGAAATCTCCTGATCAATCAACCAGATTTTTCACATTGGAGTCTACGCACGACACTTCTCTAGCATGCAAGATGTCCGCACATTCCGAGGTGCCAACATCGACTTGTTGCGTGAAAATGCTTGGAGAAAATTCGACGTCAAACGGCTACAATCGCAATAGATTGCTAAATCCTTTTCCGATCGTGTCTCCAAAAATCTCCTCAGACAGAAGTCCTTTGCTACCAGCACAAAATGTAGAGAACTAGTGGCAACACTGCCAAGCAGCCATCAGAGATGCCGCCTCTGAAGTGCTACGGTTTACACGGCCACCACAACGAAACCCCTGGTTTGACGATGGGTGCCGGTGAGCACATGCAGCTAAACAAGAGGCTAACAAAGCGGCAGGCGCTGCGAAGAAGGACACGAGCAGCTCGTGAGCTCTACGAGCAGAAAAGGAGAGAGTAGCATAAACTTCTCAGAAAGGAAAAAAGGGAGCGCGTGATCGAGTAGATAGAGAAACAAAAGAGAGCATGAGAAGCCCGCGATCGAGGAGAAAGAGGGATGTCACAACAGGAAAGAGGTTCGAAAGTTTTACAAAAAGGTAAAACAAACCTACAGGGCTTATGCACCCCGAACCGAAGCCTGTAGAGACCATCATGGAAACATCGTAGTGGAACCGCAGTCAGTGCTGAGGATATCGAAAGTCCACTTTTCCAAGCTGTATATAATGGCGATGACGAGCAAAATTCCGCCAGCAATACAGAACCATTCAATTTGGGTGAAGCAGGCCAACAATTTCACCCACCCGACATTGACGAAGTGAAGATAGCGATATCTCAACTTAAGTCGAACAAAACCTCTGGAGCAGACGGGCTAGCCGCCGAACTGTACAAAGCAGCTGAAGATGATTTGGTTAGGAGCATGCACCAGCTCATCTGCAAAATTTGGTCGAAGGAAAGCATGCCCGACGAATGGAACCTCAGAATCGTTTGAAGCCTTTCGTCAACAACCTGATAGGTCCTTATCCTTATCAGGGTGTTTTCAGACCCGGAAAGTCCACCATCGATGAAATATTCACCCTACGGTAGATCTTGGAGAAAACACAGGAACTTCAAATCGATACCTACCACCTTACAATCGATTTCATGGTCGCGTATGACAGCACCTATAGAGACTAATTATATAGAGGAATGTCTAGTTTTGGCATCCCAGAAAAACTCGTCCGTCTGTGTAAGATGACTATGGAAAACTCACGCTGTTCCATCATGGTCGGAAAAAACCTAACGGACACATTTGATGTCAAAAAAGGTTTTAGACAAGGCGATGCGTTGTCTTGCGATTTCTTCAACATTATTCTTGAAAATATTGTGCAAAACTCCAACGTCAACACCAGAGGTAGGTACAATCTTTCCAAAGTACGTCCAGCTACTAAGATACGCAGACGACATTGACATAGTTGGAAGATCACAGCGCGATATCAGTGGAGCGTTTGTGAGTCTTGAGACAGGCGGCGGAGGCCAGGAAGATGGGTCTAGCGGTTAAAGAGGGCAAGACCAAGTTAATGCTGTCAACAAGAAAGGACAACCAATATCGACGTCTTGGAGCAAACGTCAGCATATGTCGTTTTACATTGGTCTTTTTATGACGTTTCTTCTTCTACCTCCAATGGAACGGGTTATGATGTACATATGTGTCATTCTTCTGTTTTTAAAACAGAAGAGTTCTGCTCTTCACAGAAGCATTCCGTCTGTCAAAGTAAGACCAATATAATTGTTTCAGAAGACTTCTGGACTCTTCCGAATGCTTCTGGACGACCAATGGAAAACGAAAATAGACAGATTTGACTTCGAGGTAGTTAAGGACTTCGTCTACCTATAGGATCCGCTATCAACTCAGACAACAACACCAGCACTGAAATCAAACGAAGAATCACTCTTGCCAATCGCTGCTTCTTTGGACTTAGAAGGCAGTTGAGTATTAAAGTCCTCTCTCGAGCAACTAAAGTGTCACTGTACAAAATCCTCATCATCCCGGTCCTAAAATGATATTATCCGATGAAAACGCTTTGGGCTGCTTTGAAAAAAAAAATTCTTCGAGTGATTGTTGGTCCTGTCTGCATAAATGGAGAAGGGAGACGAAGATTCAATCAAGAACTTTAACGAGCTGTTCAGCGACACTGACCTAGCCAGAAAAGTTAAGGTTAAACGACTTAGATGGTTGGGTCATGTAGAGCGAATAGAAAATAATGCTCCGGCTCGTAGTCTTTGAATCCAACCCGGAAGGACGTCTCTGAAGAGGAAGACCGCAACAGGTGGAGCATACAGGTGGTAGAGGACCTGAACCAGCTTGGCATGTGAAATTGAAGACAGCTAGCTAGTGACCGAGCTGGCTGGAGACGTTTGTTGGATGAGGCTCTGGTCCGACCTGGACTGTAGCGCGACCATAAATAAGTAAGTCAGAACTCGTGAACTTCAGGCGAAGCCGAAGCGAAAGCGTGTGTATTCCAGCCATTATACTCTTTAGAAAAGGGGCGTGTTCTAAGGCCACTCAGCTATAATAAAAATTTTGGCATGGAAGGTGGCGGACTTTGCTAAGAAATGCTGTTATCATGCTGTTGTGATGCTGTTAATCTCAAAGGTCCAAAAAGAATCAACTCGCTGTATACAAAGTCCGACGTAAAAACGCTCGGGTACTCCCTAAACACCGCCACGGTCGCACGCCCTTAAAAAGTTCACTTTTCACAGAATCTAGAATCTAAGTGGCCGTTTCTCTCCACTAATATCAGCCTCGACGTTGTTTGAGTTTTCGACAATCTACCTGCTTAAAAAAAGCGCAATAAACTCAATCAAAATCATGTTACCCATGATTTTGAAAATAAGAAAATAAAAAAAAAACTATGTAATACGCAAATATAAATTGTCTAGTGTCAAACCAAATTGAATAAAAAAACAAAAAAAAAACCTAAAATTTCTAGTTGAAATTTGTGTTTGTTTAATCACCAAAATGGGAGAAAAAGGAAAAGGAGGACAATTTGACTTTAAAGAATTCCTTAAGGACTTTGTTGCTGGTGGTGTGTCGGCTGCAATATCCAAAACCATAGTTGCCCCCATCGAACGTGTAAAGCTGCTCCTGCAAGTGCAGCACATATCAAAACAACTTACAGCCGACAAGCAATACAAAGGAATGATTGACTGTTTCGTACGCATACCCAAGGAACAAGGATTCTTATCCTATTGGCGTGGAAATTTGGCAAATGTCATTCGGTATTTCCCAACGCAAGCTCTGAACTTTGCCTTCAACGACAAGTACAAGAAGATATTTCTCGGCGGTGTCGACAAGAAAACACAATTTTGGCGCTATTTCATGGGTAACTTGGCATCAGGTGGCATGGCTGGTGCAACATCTTTGTGTTTTGTGTATCCATTGGATTTCGCCCGAACAAGACTGGGGGCTGATACCGGCAAGACGGGACAACGTGAGTTCACCGGACTCGGTGATTGTTTGATCAAGATTTTCAAGAGTGATGGCCCGATTGGACTCTACCGTGGATTTAATGTTTCGGTTCAGGGCATTATAATCTACAGGGCTGCTTACTTCGGTTGCTATGACACAGCTCGGAATATGCTGCCGGATCCGAAGAACACTAAGTTCATTGTCAATTGGGCTATTGCTCAGGTTGTGACAACTTTATCGGGCATTGTATCTTATCCGTTTGATACGGTTCGACGTCGAATGATGATGCAATCGGGTTTGAAGGCAAGTGAGATGGTTTACAAGAACACAGCACATTGCTGGGTGGTAATAGCCAAAACGGAGGGCGTAGCAGCGTTTTTCAAAGGGGCTTTTTCTAATATCTTGAGAGGAACCGGAGGAGCTTTTGTATTAGTTTTGTATGGTGAAATTCGAAAACTGATGTAGTCTTCAAATAAACTGGCATTTCGTAAAAATGATTTGCGTTAAAGTAAACTTTTTGTTTGACTATTTTGTTGCTCTTTCAGGTATGGAACTTGGAAATTGTTTACAAAGCAAGTTGTAGACTGTTTTGGGGATTTTTTGCAATCAATTACAAATAATTGTTGACACGTTTGTCATAATTGTTAAGGCAAACATTGTAAGTTTTTTTTCTTTGGTATGTCTGGGCTGCAAAAAATATAATAGCCATTGTCGTCATCAGTGGGTGTTGTTTGTTCGTGACTAACTTAATCTGTACTTAATATTTAACATAAAAGCTTGCGGCTATACGCCAGCTTGACGTATATAGAGAACCAATGTCAATATTACGAAACAGCCGTCAGTGTAGCCAATTCGGATTAGCAGGGAAATGACAACAAAGCACCTGATTTGACAAGGAATAACTTCAAACTCGTCCAGAAGTTTTATCGTCAAGGTGGACACAAGCCGCTTGGGCTAGTGTTTTGTCCGTTACAAGTGCAATCATCATGAAGTTGGCTTTTGGGTTGAACTGCCCTAGCTCAGAAAGTACTTACTTACATACTCTGGTGTTGACGGTGGCGCTACAGTCCGGTGTGGACTTGGCCTTCAATCAACAGTCTCCGCCAGCCAGCCCTACCTAGCTGTCTCCAGTTTCGCACGCCAAGTTGGTTCAGGTCCTCTACCACCTGTGTGCTCCACCTGTCGCGGTCTTCCTCTGCTGCGACGTCCTTCCGGGTTGGATTCGAAGACTAAACGAGCCGGAGCATTATTTTCCATTCGCTCTATATGTCCTAGCCATCTAAGTCGTTTGACTTTAACTTTTCTGCCTAGGTCAGTGTCGATGAACAGCTCGTACAGTTCTTGGTTGAATCTTCGTCTCCATTCTCCATTAATGCAGATAAAACCAAAAATCACTTGAAGAATTTTTTTTCTCAAAGCAGCCCAAAGCGTTTTCATCGGATGCTGTGTCATGGTCCATGTCTCTGCACCATACATGAGGACCGGAATGAGAAGGGTTTTGTAGAGTGTCACCTTAGTGTCTTTCTATATGTTGACGTTTGCTCCAAGACGTCGATGTTGGTTGTCCTTTCTTGTTGACAGCATTGACTTGAAGAGATTTTCTCAGAGACACGATCAGA
Source organism: Sphaerophoria taeniata (assembly GCA_943590905.1). Lineage (NCBI taxonomy): Eukaryota > Metazoa > Arthropoda > Insecta > Diptera > Syrphidae > Sphaerophoria > Sphaerophoria taeniata. Next base: position 14,792,418 of record OX016540.1, on the reverse strand, counting down.
AAAGGATCTAGCAATCTCTTGCGATTGTAGCCGTTTGACGTCAAATTTCTTCCTAGCAGGAAGAGGAGCTCGTAGAACCTGTCTTTGGGGTCTTCATCCTTTTCCTCAGTGGGGGCGTGAGCGCATATGAGACTGATGTTGGTGAATTTAGTCTTTATGCGGATTGTCGTGATGCGCTTATTCACTGAGTTTAAACTCAAGACCTTCCTCATGAGTCGAGTCCCAACTACAAATCCACATCCAAATAGACGCTGATTTTGTTCCCGGTAGCAGTCACCGTAGTATATATCACAGTTGTTTATTTTACGTAGGCCTGGACCATCCCATCGCATTTCTTGGATGGCAGTTATATTTGTTGTTCTAGTTGTTCGCCTGCACGTGGTCTGTTAATGGACCTAACATTCTATGTGCAAAACCGAAATTCGTTGTCCTTAAATCGTTTGCGTGGGTCGTTATCATTAATTTGGAACCATGTCTTCTTTATGTGGCCGGACAGTCACCCCGACGCACGACCCCCAACCTGGAGGGCCAGGTCCTTAGTTTAACTTCAAGACGAAGAGCCGGCCAAACCGCTCTTTATAGGCCTGGGCTGCGAATATGTCGTAGTAGCCCTTTAAGGTGTTCATTAAGTAGTTCATCCTGTCTGGAACTGTAGACGCCACCGTTGATTCCATTTTGGGAGTTCTTCCGCTGCCGCCTGTTGAAAAGGAGGCATGCCTTGGTGGACGCATACCTCCTCCCCCTTTCTCTCTTTGCTACCGCCAACAACATCCTACTGGGGTTGGAACCCAATCTTCGGTTGAAGTACCGGGCACCCTATTTTCTATAAAGGGAGGTGGAGAGTAGAAGTTTATAGACAGAGGTTGCCTTGGACGCTTGTGAACTCTTGAACACACGTGTCTACCATTCGAACAGAAAGTCTTTGAATGTACATAAATCAGCGAAAGGTCATTTTTACACATTTTTACTTCTATAACATCGGAGTGAGTCAACAATTAAGACAATTTTGACCAAAAACACAGTTTTAATGTCTTCTTTAATCCCAATGCCTTTGAGAAGATAGCTAATTATTAATTTAATTCCAGAAAAAGAAATCCCCCATTCATTGCTTCCCTTTTTTAAACTGTCGGAAAATCCATCTAATCATCTTAATTATCTGTCAAAATCTTCAAAATTACAAAAAACCTAAAGCAAACAGCTAAGCTTCAGGCTTCTCACACCAAAATTCCATTTGAAGGTTCGTTAACATCAACAACAAAACTGATTCATGCCCCCAGTTGGCCTTCTAGCCTAACTGGAGTTGTGTTTTTGTTTATTTACTAATATTTCTTTTGCCGATCTCTTCAATGATTAAAAAGTCATTAAAATAAAAGCTATTCAGATTAAAATATTGTAAACAGGTAGAGCAGTCAAACTACGACAAACAGAATGCTCAAGACATTTTGATAATGATTTGTGTAGACTCAATACTGCGGGATTAACCCAGCTTGGTATGATGACAACAATGTTAATTAATGGGTTCACAAGAAAAATATAACGTGTGAATATGCTAAGCTAAAAAATGAAGCTGATCACGTTCAAACAAGACTTGAAGGAATTTTAATAAATACTCATTTTTATTCACTCAAAACTTAATTCTATTCATAACATCACTTTCCTAACCTCTATGCCTGTGGTAAGGTTGCTGAATTCCGCCACCGTAAGCTCCGCCATATCCCGGAGCACCTCCATATCCTGGAGCACCACCGTATCCTTGTCCTCCAATACCTGGTCCAAAACCTCCGTAACCAGGTCCATAATTACCACCAACAGGATAGCCACCACCATAGTGTCCACCTCCATACTGACCACCTCCATAATGACCACCTTGATGTCCATAACCAGGACCACCAACTACCGGCACTGGCACATGTCCGCCATAACCTGCTCCCGGACCATAGCCACCAATTGGCTGATATCCACCAGCTCCAAATCCGAATTGCTTGCCTTCACGCTGCTCAGACCGACCAACTGAGTCCACATTGACTGGATATGCTGTCGCAAGTCCAACGAGCACCACAAACATTTGCAAGGCAATCACAAACCTTGACATCTTGGATTCGTTTCGTTCTCACTTCGATTTCCGGGCTTATACTAATTCTTGAAAACAACAAAATCTCCGGTTTTATAGACAAATTCAAAAGAAATTTCTCGGCGAAAGGCAAATCTCTCGAAATCGAAATTTACATTAATCACACATGAATAATAAATTAATCTTTGTTAAACTTTCGTTTTTCTTAACCTCTTTTTCGTCAAGTTTTTATTTTCGGCTTACACTATCGTATAACAATAAATTAATAACACAAAGCCCAAAGCGTCTAACCAAGCTGGGCTAAAATACCTGCCAATTGGTTCGCTGCTCCATTCGAACCAGCAGCACCGGCTCCGCCACCGTTTGCCATCAAGAATGGCCGCAGTGACGCGCCCAATGCCTGTCCAAGAAGAGCAGCTTGACTGGGAGTCAGAGTGCTCAGATTTGGTACTGAACCAGTTCCTGCACCACCACCGCTGGCAGCAGCTGGGGCGATGGAGGTGGACGGTGGCGGCCGGTTGTTAATGTTGTTGTTCGAACTTGGCCGATTAACACTTGGCACAGAAGCAGATGCTGGACGATTGCCAAAGCCCGGTCTCGGATACTGCCCAAAGCCTCCATAGTAGCTATTTGGATAAAAGCCGCCTGGACGGAATGTATTCGGATAAAAGCCCCCAAATAGACCTGGATATCCAAAAGGTCTGGCGAATCCTCCAGGATAGAATCCACCACCGCCACCGCCGCCGAACAATCCTCCCGGTCTGAAGCCACCGAATCCACCAAAAGGCGGTAAGAATCGACCCTGCGCTTGTGGTTCTCTACCAGATTTTGACGTTTGAGCAATGGCAATTATTACCAGCAGGCTCAGCGACAGAAGTGCCCGAATTATCATCCTTAACACTCTCGAAATGTCACTCTAGAAATGTTTGTCAAATTAACGATTGCGAATAATTCAGCTCCAAGCGACCAAATGACCGCAGTTTTTTTGATGAACTTTACTTTATAGACAAAACCATCAACGTTTTGATCTTGAAGATTACCTTGTAGAAGTTTCAGCTACCGCTAACGATGCGTGCATTTATTGCTAGTATGGTAAATTGTTTGCTTTGCAAAGTGGAATCTTCTAAATTTGGTCAAAGTTGTGATGAATCGTCGAGAAGACTTTGAGTTTATGATGGGCTGAGTCAGTGGTTGGAGCATAAGGTGAACGAACTTCCTCAAAAATAACAAATTTATTGAAACCGAAAGTGGGAGTGGGAGTGAATGGTTGTGTGTGATTTTTTGTTCACAAAAATGAACGACAACCGTAGCGGCGAAGACGTTCCGTGACAACGAACGCAGTATTTTCATCACTTGAGCTAGCAGGAAGTATGAATTTGTTTCTAGTTGATTTTTGGAAGTTTATGTGACCTCCACGGTTGCTTACGTTCGGTTTTAAGTAGGAGGTGTTAGTTTCGATGGAAATTAACAGACTCCGAATTCGTGTTCGATAGCGATTGGGCTTTAACACGAATTATATTTCGTTGAAGAAAAAAGCTGTAACGACTACGAAAAAATTAGTAAACGCATGTTTTCGTAACTTAACTTTTAAGTACTCTTTAAGAAAGTAACACTACTTGCTTCTTTCGTTACTTCGTATTTTATGTCACTTTTGCGAAACTAGCCCGTCACATTACTTAAGTTGTTTCTTACGACAACCTACGACTATGCGATGTTAACGGATTAAAGAAACTCTAACAAAATGTTGACTCTTTTTGAATTTAGGAGTGAGTTTGCTAGTAGTCTTTCGTGTAACGGTTACGGTAACGGTGTTCACAAACTGCCAGTGTATACGTTTCTATATACACAGTTATGCATTTGAGTAGAAATTTGGATGTGGAACAAATGACTTGATGTGAAAGTAACGTTACGCTGTTACACATTGAAGTAAATAGGTAATCTTGTCCTTGGTGGTTACAAATGAAATCATTTTCCACTAAGAAATCCTGACTGATCCAGAAATCCTGACTGATCCAGTAACAGTATGTTTTTTGAAAAGAAGTTCTTGACCCACCCGCTAAAGAGCCATTTGAACTGACATGAAATGTAACGCGCTACAATAGTAACGCAGAGTAATCCGTGAGCCAAATTATGAAATTCCTTAATAAAGTTATAATGTCAACTTATGATGGCGCTACAGTCCAGGTGGGACCAGGGCATCATCCAACAAACGTCTCCAGCCAGCGCGGTCCCTAGCTTTTTTTTTTTTTTTTTTTTTTTTTTTTTTTTTTTTTTTTTTTTTTTTTTTTTTTTTTTTTTTTTTTTTTTTTTTTTTTTTTTTTTTTTTTTTTTTTTTTTTTTTTTTTTTTTTTTTTTTTTTTTTTTTTTTTTTTTTTGCACCCACTCAAGGGATTTTGTATACCCTTTTTATGCCAGAGACACAGTGAGTGCATTAAGGGGGGTTTCCCATGTAAAAATAGGTTGGACTTTTGCGCGAAACTGTGTAGCGTTCGCAATTTTTCGAATATTTTAATAAAACAAACGGTTTTCGATTGATATAAAATAGGGTCAAATGTTTGTGCAATTAAAAAAAAAAAAAAATTCGATGTACCTCAAAACCGACAAGCAAACGTAAAAACTATAAAATTTTGAAAGACGCTTGCGCTAACTAATGGGAAATGGGTTAAATATTACATTTTTATTTATTTTATATTTTTTTTATAATGACAATATATCATGTTACTTAACGTCGTTGTTTTTTTCCGATTATCGTTATAATTTTTTCCACACAAAATTCGAAAAACAATGAAAAATACAGCAAATTACGTAAAAAGTATGAATGCATTTTTTAGTATAACTTCTAAAATATAAAAGGTAGTGAAGTCAAATCAACTTTTTTCAAAGCTTTAAATATGTAATTTCAACGAAGTATTTTTTTATTTTTGTTTTTATGTTTGTCAAATGTTTTTGTTAACACAAACATAAAAAATACCTATTTTTTGTCTAGCATTTTGCGCGTTTGCCCGGGAAATTGATTAATATATTTTTGAATTTTTTGAAATATTTTTTATAGGAAAGATTAATATATGTATTACTAAACGTCGTTGTTTTTTTTTTTAAATTTTTCACCTGTAACATATTTAAAAATAAACTTCAAAATGTCAATATTTGTAAGGTCATTGTAAGTGAAATATGGGCAATAAAACTAGCAAATATTTTTTTTTATTTTTTTCTGTTATTTTTTTTATTCAATTCAAATAACAAAACAATTTGTTTGCTAATGGTCTTTTTAATTTGAATTTTTGAAAAATCGTCTATTTTGCGTTTTTTGTCAAAAAATAATGGTCGATCACACACACAAAGAAGCTGGGTTCAAGGGAATGTCACTAGGTGGTGCTGCAATTTGTTTTGCTTTCTCTTCTCTTTCTTACAAAAGATGTTGTTTTTTCTCCTCAACAGAAAATGTACTTTTTGTTCTTCAGTTCATAGAAGTGTGAAGAAAACTCGATATTGCTTTACATAGAAGTAGAAGAAAGATGCAAGATGAGAAAATAGATATGTGCAGATGACATAATTATAGAAGAAGGGTTAGAGCAGGAGATAGAGAAAGCGCATAAAAAGAATGCGGTAAGTAAGTGGCTTCTTTTTGTTTTTTGTTGTTGGACATTACAAAATAAGAAAATGAATGAGGTACAAAGCATATCGCACAAGTGCGATAATTTCTTATCATATCTTTTTGTTTTGGTGGTTGCGTGGGAGATTTGCGATTTATTAGAATATATGACAAGTGCAAGTGCAATATGTATTATTTTTTTGCGACCCCTTGTATAGCTCAAAAATGTTGTGTAGGTAGGTAGGTAGTAAGAAGTTAGGTCGTAGGTACTACAAATAAATGGGAGAACCCAATTAATTTTTTAATTCGTTTGGAACAAATAAGTATAGGGTGCCTCAGTAAGAGTGCACTTTTTCATTTAAAAATAAAGACAAGTATTTTATGACAGAGTTGTGATATTTTTATTGTATTGTAAGAGGCCAGTTATAGCTATCATTGAAATGGATCCGGAAAATCTTTGAATGGATATTTAACTATTGTGGTTTTCCATTGAACCAAAACATTGATGTAACGTCGACGGGCCGGCAATATTTTTTTCATAAACGTTTTCCAATGGGAAGAGTATTGATGTTTTTTCCCGACGAATTGATTCGTTTTGAATTCGTCTTTTGAGACGAATCTACACAGATTTTCACACTGGTTTTAACACATCCTAAAAACTTGACAGTTTTTGCAAATGGAATAATTATGTGTTGGAAAATAAAATAGAAGAGAGTGCGTTTTTGTTATGTTATAATTACGATAAATAATAGAATAGTGAATATTATAAATAATAATAATGAAAATAAAGAATAATAATGAAATAATGAATGAAATTATAGGACGAAGAATAAATAATTGTTTCTCTTGTTTATTTATGCTATCAGCTGAAACACTAATACACTTACAAAAAGATATTGCTACGTTTTTCCTTTCCATTGAAACCAAAAAATATTGATTTTAGTAGCGACGGGCCGTCCATTTCATGTGGTTCAATGGAAATCGACATATGTTTTCTTTTGAAAAGAAATTATACACCAATCGATCGGAAATCACTCCAAGAATTTTTATTGACATGAAAAAGTTCAATTACACACTTATTTTTTCATTAAAATGTTTTTTTCTATTTTCCGGTTGTAAAATCATTTTCCTGAACAGCTGATTGTATTATCAAAAAAATAAAAACAAATCATTCCAATGATTTTCGTTTCAATTTTGTACAATTTTAATGATCTACATATGTTCAACTTCTCACAGTTCCAATGATTGAATTACGTCAGAAAAAAATTCCTGACAGAAATTTTCAATGATTGCTATAATAACCGACCTATCAGAAAAATTTCAATGATGTGTTTCAATGATGAAAACCAATGTAAGCTGTAACTGGCCTCTAAAGAAGATATATTCCGATTAAGTATGGAATAAAATATGTTTTTTTTTAATTTTCTCGGCAGAAAATTTTGCGAAGTTTGCGAGAGTAGATATTCACAAATATAACGCGTTGTTCTTTCGAAAAGCAGTCCATTTTTAATAATCAGAATAAACAGAGGTGGCAGATGTAAAATTTCAGAATTGCCACTCGCATGAAAAAAAATATTCCAATGTTAAAAAGAGCACTCTTACTGAGACACCCTCTAGCCTCTACTTACATCGCATCGTTTTATTGCGTAAGGTCAAAAATTTCAATAATATGTTCATGACTCTTTTGAATAAACTGTTCATCTGTCTAAAAGATGAAAGGTATCTGCCTGTTACAAACGCAATCATCGCCCAATAAAAGAATTTCGATTTCCTATAAAATAGTTATCCTGCCTCTTCAGAGGAAACATAAATAAATAATCTTCTCATAAAGGTTCATTTTTTTTATATTTCTTCAACTAGACAAACACAAAAAGAAATAAAAACCTAACCGTTTATCACATCGCGATGTCTCGTGCTGCAACAACAATATCTATGATACCACTTTTTTTGTACCTACTTACATGCATTGTTTTCATAATATTCCTAGCTCAAAGAAAAAAGGAAACAATGTGCACATTTCTTCACTTGATACCTATTTTTTTGGGTCTTTTTTATTGCATTGCATGTATGTATATGAATTTGCTTCCTTTTCTACCTAGACGTGCGTCGTCTGCGTATAAGTTAACAAAACAAAAACTGAATCACGATCACCTTGATTTTGATTCAGTTTACACCTTGATTTTGATTCAGTTTAGAAACATCAGCAAAATCGTCAACCTGCGGGACATTAACCCATGACACCAATTCTAGGAAAATGCAACAACGCGAGCAACATCAACAATTCCAGGGAAATGCTACGACCGACGACGGCAACGTGGGAAATGCAACTCTGCAGTTTAGTAGTATTTAAGACTAGGTTTAAGAAATAATTTTTGTTCAGTTTCTTGTAAGGCAGAATCGCTGCCAGTCCGATTTTTAATAAAGTTTATTTTTTTTAAATAAAATAAATTTGAGAAACTTTAACTGGCGCCCAACAAGTGTGGCTAAACGGGTCGAACCACACACAAATAGTTAAACAGCCATATTTAACTAGACGGTTAAACAACATAAATAGTGTTAAAACGCACAAGTGTAACGTGAGACCACACCACACAACTAGTTAAACAGCCACATTTAACTAGACGGTTAAACAACATAACAAGTGTTAAGACGTATAAGTGTAACGCGAGACCACCGAAGTAGTTTCGAAGAGATACAAAACGGAATAATGATCCAGCTACCAGCGTCCCTACTTTTATTGTAAGATTTAGTTTTAAGAAAATACTACCAAATAAAAAAAATATAATAAAACCAAGTGAAAATAGAATAAGGAATAACTTAAACAAATCATCAGAATTTAAATATTTTAAATAACTATCATTATTTAAGAAAACACTACCAAATAAAAATAAAACCAAGTGAAAATAGAATAAGAAATTACTTAAACAAATCATCAGAATTTAAATATTTTAAATAATTATCATTATTTCTTAACTTTTATTGCCCAATTCATAAAATAACAACCATGGCTCCTCCCAATGAACAACATCAACCACCTCCCTTAACCCCAGCCGCTCTTCAGACTATAATTTCCAATATGATAAACCAAACCCTCCAAACGGAAGGTAAACAATTAGTCTACTCTATCCTTTACCCTAACGCGGACCAATTTGCGGGTACAGACCAAGGTATTAGTCCAGATCAATTAGCCAATTTAGGCGAAATGGACAAAATACCTGACGTGGTAAGGAGCCTAAGAGAATTCTCGGGACAACCCGGAGAATTCAGCTCTTGGCGTAAAAGCGTCGAGAGGGTTCTGAAGATTTACGAATCTATTAGAGGATCCCCTAAATATTTTGGCATCATAAATGTCGTAAGAAATAAAGTCGTTGGCCAAGCTGACCACGTACTTGAATCTTACAACATCCCATTGAATTGGGATAACATTTCTCGATGCCTAACACTCCATTACGCTGATAAAAGAGACCTTGGTACTTTAGAGTACCAACTCACGTCTCTAGTCCAAGGAAATCTTTCTACACAGGATTTTTACCACTCTGTGTATGAACACCTCTCGCTTATCCTCAATAAAATATCCGCTATGGATGTTTCTGGAGAAGCTCTCAACCTTCTCATGCATTCATATAGAGAGAAAGCCTTGGACACGTTCATACGAGGATTAAGAGGAGACTTGCCCAGACTTCTCGGCATTAAAGAACCTTCAGACTTACCTCAAGCTCTGCATCTCTGCCTTAAACTAGAAAACCAAACGCTTCGACAACAGTACGCTGTTGCCACAAACAACAACGTTAGAAGAGTTCCACCCCAACTACCTCCCATTCCTCCTAAAAGATATGTACAGGTTCCAAATCAAGGCCAAAATATACCCTATCTAGCTCCAATTCCCCCTAGAAGATATGCACAGGTCCCGAATCAAGGCCAAAACCCTACAAACTTCCAAAGATTTAACACAGGATTACCACAGAATCCCGTAAGAATGAACAACGCACAATTTAACAATTTCCAGCAAATGCCTAATTTACCTCAAAGACCCCAACAACCCGAACCAATGGACACATCCACAATTAGAACAAACAATATCAATTATTCAAATAGACCACAACAAAACAATATGCCGTTAGCTTATAAGAGGCCAAACGAGCCACCCTCTCGACAAATACATCCCCTTAAGGTACAAAGAAACTTTCATTTAAACACAACAATCGTACCTTCCAACGAACAACAGTATAATCAGATCATGCAATACGAGGATCAAAACCACGATCAAACATTGCAACAATTCATAGAATATACCCCGGAAGAACAACTTTCAGAAAACCAAGCAGTCTATGACCAAATATCAGAAGATCAGGTTCTTTACGAACAAAGTCCAGAAAACTTGACTTTTCCACAAGAAAACCCAGATCATGCTTCACAAACAAATACAGGAACCTTGACAGAGTACTATAACATTGAATCATCAGAAAGTAGCGACACCCCCTCCTCGGAAATAAATTATTCTTCTCTCCCGTATTTTGAATACAAAACAAATGACGGGAAGACTCTTAAAATTTTGATCGATACAGGTTCGAATAAGAACTACATACAACCCTGTTTGGTACCAAACCCTTGCAATAATGAAGAAGATTTCTATGCTAACTCAATAGGTGGAAAAGCCAAAATCTCACAACACACTTTTCTTAATGTATTCGGTCCAAAGGACCTAAAACTAAAATTTTTCCTCATGCCTGAACTAAAATCATTTCATGCTATTCTTGGAAACGATAGTCTTAAAGACCTTTCAGCTGAAATCCGAACAAAAGAAAATATCATGATCATTAAAAATTCAATAAAAATCAAAATTAAGCAACTTATTTCCCGATCAGTTAACGCCATCGATATTAGAACAAATCACATGTCACATGACCAGAAAACAATGATTCAAAATGCAGTAGGTAAATTTCCTACTTTATTTGACGACCCAGACAACAAACTCTCATTTACCACAACAGTAAAAGGAGAAATAAGAACAACAACGGACTGCCCAGTCTACTCCAAATTCTATCCTTATCCCATGGCTTTAAAAGAAGAAGTCGAAAAACAGATTCAAAATCTGTTGCAGGATGGCATAATAAGGCGATCCAGATCGCCATACAATTCCCCGATTTGGATAGTGCCGAAAAAAGCTGACGCATCTGGCACAAAAAAATTCAGATTAGTCATAGACTACCGTAAGCTCAACACAATAACAATTGCTGACCGTTATCCAATCCCGGAGATAAACGAAGTATTAGCCAATTTAGGTAAAAACTATTGGTTCTCAGTACTTGACCTTAAGAGCGGATTTCACCAAATTCCGTTAAGAGAGGAAGACATGGAAAAAACCGCGTTCTCGGTTAACCACGGTAAATATGAGTTCACTCGATTACCGTTTGGACTAAAAAACGCCCCCTCAATATTTCAGAGAGCCTTAGACGACATCCTTAGGGAACATATAGGGAAAATCTGCCATGTGTACATGGACGACATCATTATTTTCAGTCCAGATGAAAATACACATTTCACACATATTTGCAAAGTTTTTGAAACCTTAAGTAAGGCAAATATGAAAGTTCAACTCGATAAATGCGAGTTCTTTAAGCAAGAAACTGAATTCTTAGGTTTTGTAGTTTCCTCCAAAGGCATCAAGACAAACCCAGATAAAGTAAAGGCAATATCAAACCTTTTACCTCCTAAAACTTTGAAAGATTTAAGGTCTTTTCTTGGTATGTCAGGCTATTACCGCCGCTTCATTAAAGACTACGCCAAACTCGCAAAACCCCTGACATCCCTTTTAAGAGGGGAGGATGGCCATGGCCAAATTTCAAAAAAATTATCTAGCAGAACTTTAGTACACCTTAGCGATGAAGCAGTTGAAGCATTCAACAAAATAAGAAAAACTTTAGCATCAGAAGATATCATATTAATTTACCCCGACTTCAATTTACCCTTTGAACTAACAACGGATGCCTCCGAGTACGCACTAGGCGCCGTTTTATCTCAAAAGAATAGACCAATAACTTTTATCTCAAGAACTCTGAGCAAAACAGAGGAACACTATGCGACTAATGAAAAGGAAATGCTCGCTATCGTGTGGGCTCTTCATTCTTTAAGAAACTTCCTTTACGGACCAACAAAAGTTATTATTTACACCGACCACCAACCTCTAACATATGCTCTAAGTAGCAAAAATAAAAACACTAAATTAAAACGATGGAAATCACAACTAGAAGAGTACAATTACGTACTCAAATACAAACCCGGAAAAACAAATGTCGTAGCGGATGCGCTATCCAGACCACCATTATCCAAGCAAACGCAATGCAACTCTCTAACCCCAACCATCAACAGTGCTGAATCATCAAGCCACGGTCTAATTTACAGCGTAGAATCACCTATAAATTGTTTTAAAAATCAAATTTTTCTCCTACAAGGAACACAATCTAGCGAGAAATTTCAAATTATATTTCCTACCTACCATAGACATACCTTTACTGAACCCCTCTACACCGAATCAAACCTAACTCAAATTCTAAAGAAATGTCTTAACCCTTCTGTAACCAATGGCATAAAAGCCAGCGAAAATGTAATGGGAATGATCCAAAATATTTTTAAAGATCATTTCAACTCATTCAGAATTCGATTTACACAAAATCTGGTCCGAGATGTTCTAAACGAACAAGAACAGGAAAGCCTAATAATGGAAGAACACAATCGTGCCCACAGAAACCAAAAGGAAAATAAAGCTCAAATTTCGGAAAAATACTTTTTCCCTTCATTAAGCAAGAAGCTAAAAAAGTTCACTAAAATCTGCTTAATATGTAAGCAAAACAAATATGAAAGACACCCTAATAAGGTCCCAATTCAGACTACACCTATTCCAAAGTACCCCGGAGAAATCATACACATTGACATATTCTCCACGGAAGGAAAGTTAGTTTTGACCGCAATTGACAAATTCTCCAAATATGTCAAGGTCAAAACAATTAGTTCAAAAGCCACAGAAGACATTAAACAACCAATAAGGGACATCATCTATGGATTCGGAATACCCAAAATGATAATCTGCGACAACGAAAAATCCTTCCATTCGGAATCCCTATTGTTCATGCTTCGAAACGAATTCGGCATAGAAATTTTCACTACCCCACCTTACACGAGCACATCTAATGGGCAAATCGAAAGATTCCATTCAACCCTTGGGGAAATAATGAGATGTCTGAAATCTGAAAAAATATACGAATCCTTCACGGAACTTTTAGAAGCATCTGTTCATGCCTATAACTCTTCGGTCCACTCCGTTACAAATAAAAAACCGGTTGACACGTTTTTTAGTAGAAACACTACCGGCTCGGATCAGGTCGAACAAGAACGCTTAAAGAATATTGAAAAACTAAAAGCAAAACAAACAGCTGATCTAGAGTATCATAATAAAAATCGAGCAGAATTAAAAAAATATTCCCCTGGAGAAACTGTTTTCATAAAAATAAATAAACGATTAGGTTCGAAGCTTTCCCCAAGATTCAGAAAAGAAAAAGTAAAAGAGGATAAAACAACCACGATCGTTACAGTTTCAGGAAGAGTAGTTCACAAATCAAATATAAGAAACTAATACAAGAATTAATTACAATACTTCCCCTTTATTTCACAGATATTTTCTAGACCCTATCATCGCAAAAACCAACATTCTGGATTATTCCAACTCTCCCATCATCATCCTTGACAATGGTGATGCCAAAGTTATGGAAGGCAATTTAAAATTTATACACACAATAGAACTCACTCCATACGAAAAATTTATCGAAGAAGCATATCCTATGTTAAAACATATTCCCAAGAGCAATCCCTTCTATCCCATCCTATCCCACGAAATTAATCAAATTGAAGATATATTAAAAAACCTACAAATTAAAAAGGCAAAAAGATCACTAGATTTCATCGGTAAAGGATGGAAATGGATCGCGGGTTCACCCGATCACGAAGACCTTTTAATTCTAGAAAATAATATCAACAACATAATCGAGAACAATAACCATCAATATACTATCAATAAAGAATATAAAGAGAGAATAAATGCATTAACAAATGTAACAAATGAAATTATCAATACAATAAAAATGGATAGTACCATTGAATATCAATTTAATGTCATATTCCTTTATAAAATCAAACTAATTAAAGAAGAACTTGTCAATATTATCTATGCAATAGAATTAGCAAAAGGAAACATTGTTAACTCCAATATTATGTCCAAAACTGAAATTAACGTAATATTAAACAAATTAGATACAGAAAATATGCTATACACAAATATCGAACATGCAATAAAATTCTCCGATGTTAAAATCGCAAGCAACCAAACGAACTTACTTTATATTGTTAGCATTCCTAAAACAAAAAAAGAAACATTTAGTAAACTAATTGTCATACCAACAAAAAGAAACAATAATGTAATGAATAAAATATCATATAGAAATATCTTAAAAAATGAAGAAAAAATATACGGTATTAAAAATAATTGTAAGAAAATTGAAAATATTTCTCTTTGCAAACATTTAGATCTAGTAGACTTAAGCGACGACGACTGTGTAGTAGGTTTAATCCAAAATAAGAACGCAACATGCAACTTAATCAATAGCCACCATATTCCAACGATTGAAGAGATAACCCCCGGTACCATCGTTCTCAACCAATTCAACGGATCAATAGAAACTAATAATAGAACACAGACACTTAACGGAAATTACGTAATAAAATTTTATAACGAAACAATTTCTATCAATGATCAACGTTATGTCGCCCAAGAGCTGAACAATATTCAAGCACTACCACCAACAGTACATCCAACATCTGAAAACCTAGAAGTGGAAGAAATTCTTTCCTTGGAACTTCTGAAAGAACTGAATACAAACAATACGCAACATTTAAGTAAAATCCAAGTAGAAAAAGACGCTCACCAAATAACAACATATGTGATTTTCCTAATATCAATATTGGTCATAATGGTAACCCTATGTAAGAAAAAAACATCCCGAATCGAAACTGTTCCTCTACCAACCATGATAACAGTTACAAATCAAGGAGAGGCAAATCCACCTCTACAGAAATATCCCAGTTTCTACAACATCATCTAAGAAATGCGCGGACGCATTGTTTTAAGGAGGGAAGAGTTAACAAAACAAAAACTGAATCACGATCACCTTGATTTTGATTCAGTTTACACCTTGATTTTGATTCAGTTTAGAAACATCAGCAAAATCGTCAACCTGCGGGACATTAACCCATGACACCAATTCTAGGAAAATGCAACAACGCGAGCAACATCAACAATTCCAGGGAAATGCTACGACCGACGACGGCAACGTGGGAAATGCAACTCTGCAGTTTAGTAGTATTTAAGACTAGGTTTAAGAAATAATTTTTGTTCAGTTTCTTGTAAGGCAGAATCGCTGCCAGTCCGATTTTTAATAAAGTTTATTTTTTTTAAATAAAATAAATTTGAGAAACTTTAACTTATATTGCCTTTTTTTTCTCCTTCATGTGCCTGATCGTGATCGTGGAAACTGGTTCTTGCAAATTCTCGTCTGAGATAAAAAAAAAAGGAATCGGTGAAGAGTAGAGGCCACTAACACATATAAATTCATTTACATGAAATCTGAGTTCGCTATTCTGGGACACATACCCTTAATGGCAGCGTGAATCGATCCGACCCTGTATTCAAACAGCAAATCTCTATTCATCTGTTATTGACAACACACCATATGCACACATTGAATGAGTAAAAAAGCTCAATGCAATGTAATGCATATGATAAGCCGTGCAATTGCACGAAGGGGAAACAAAAAGAATGGGATGATGGGATTTGTACTCACAGTGCTCTTGTGGCTAGCGGGATATTTTTTTTTGCCTTTTTTTTGTGGAGTCCGGGTTGGACTCGAAGACTCTACGAGCCGGAGTATTATTTTCCATTCGCTCTACATGTCCCAACCATCTAAGTCGTTGGACCTTAACTTTTCTGCCTAGGTCAGTGTCGCTGAACAGCTCGTACAGTTCTTGGTTGAATCTTCGTCTCCATTCTCCATTTATACAGACAGGACCTAAAATCACTCTCTGCACCATACATTAGGACCGGAATGATAAGGGTTTTGTAAAGTTTCAATTTAGTTGCTCGGGAGAGGGCTTTACTACTCAATTGCCTTCTAAGCCCAAAGAAGCAGCGATTGGCAAGAGTGAGGTGTTAAGTAGACTTATTCCGCTGTAGTTTGTGCAGTCCAGAGGATCTTCTTTCTTAAGAATCGGGCATACGATGCTTAGGTTCCATTCGTCGGGCAAGCTTTCCTCTGACCAAATTTTGCAGATGAGCTGGTGGCATGCTCCTAACCAAACCATCTCCAGCTGCTTTGTACAGTTCGGCGGCTATCCCGTCTGCTCCAGAGGCTTTGTTCGACTTAAGTTTAAGGGTGGAATTGTTGGCCTTCTGCATCCAAATTGAATGGTTCTATATTGCTGGCTGAGTTTTGCTCGGCATCGCCATTATATACAGCTTGGAAAAGTAGGAATGTCGAGCCAAGCC
Source organism: Sphaerophoria taeniata (assembly GCA_943590905.1). Lineage (NCBI taxonomy): Eukaryota > Metazoa > Arthropoda > Insecta > Diptera > Syrphidae > Sphaerophoria > Sphaerophoria taeniata. The sequence continues at coordinate 14,776,164 of OX016540.1, read as the reverse complement.
TTTAACTCTTCATGCCCCTAAAAACTATAGACTTTAGTCAAAGTTCCTGTGTTGAGATTTTGAATTGAATACATATTTTTAATGTAAGCAAAATCGACAACGAACCTACTCATTTCAAAGTCTTATCTTCAATAAAATTATTTTGTTAAAAACAACCAAATAAAATTTTACATCAGACAAACAAACACTGAATAAAAACATCAACAATGAAGGCAGAAGGTCAAGAGTGATAACAACACATATTAATCGATTCAAGTATTCGAACTCATCTGTCCACATTCAAAAAGACAGATATTTAGTTGATCGACGAGTGTTCTCCAGGAAATTTCCAATTTAATAAAAAAAGAATGAAAACGCTTATTTTTCTCACATTAGTTTCTATTTATATTAACTGGACTCATGCCGACAGTAATTCTATTGGACATGACATGACATCAACAGCATCTCATCGAAGTGATCATCCCAGAAAAATAGCAACGATCCATCAAAGAATTATTGCAGTTCCCAGTTCTCGAGTGGGTCATTCAACAGCTTCTGAGAGCAATCATGTGCCAACTATTGACAGAAAAATTGAAACCTTGCAACGTTTTCGAAGAGGTTTGAATTTTCATTTCATTCGGATTAGGTGTTTTAATTGTTTGTTTTCAAATTAAGTTAGAAAATCAGTGACGGCTTATCCGAAACACCATCTTCTTCAGCCAGTCGAATTGCCATTGGATGAGGTTCAACCAAAAGAGGGACTTAATTCAACAACGGCTCCTTACACGGACAAACATCATTCCTGGAAGAAGATTCCAGTTATTCTCGGAAAATTGTTGTAGGTAATATTCGATAAACGGTAAATAAATTATGGGCGAAATTGTCAAACTGAAAGAGTTGTGTTGTTTGTTTTCAACCCATCAACGAGTCTGACACACTGCAGTCGGTCCCCTCGGTCTTGATTGTCGGACAAATGTCTGTCGAAAAATGTTTCTTCCGAAAATGCTTGTCTCCTTCAACTTGCTCTGTAGCGTCAAACGAATATCTGTTAAGGTATCTTTTCTGGGTTTTAAAATTTGTCCCGAAACCCCTCAACTGCTCTGAAACTAGCTGCAAGCAGCAACTGGATTGTTCTTCGTGATGGACAGATGGTGTTTTGTAAGTCTTAAGCATGTAAGTACTTTGTTTTGTCTTCGACTGTTCTTCAAAAACATACAGAAATGATACCAATGGTTACCTTCATATGTCCGAAGTAATCGATTAAAATAGTGAAAGCCATATTTAAGTAACAAAATTATATATTTTTAAATGATCAAATTTCAGACATCAAATGATTACTGGAATACATACATATAGCACCAAAAATTTATATCAATATTAATTAAGTTAATTCAAGACAAGATTTGGCAATTTTTATAAAAACATATCAAAGAAGTTGACAGTTGTAGGAAAGTTTTGAGCTTACGCAATTAAACAAAAAAAAAACTGAAGAAAAATTTAGCAGTTTCCAATTTAATTAGTGGAAAGCGAACCAGCATCAATTTCAAGACCGGAATTGATTGAAACTGGACCAGCTAAGTGTGTAATAGCACTAATACCATCTCGAAGTGCGTTTTCAGCCGTATTTGGAACCATTAAAATGGCATTTGAAGCAGTTTGAACTAAACTTCCAGCAGCAGCAAGAGTAGCTTGAGCTGTTTGTCGTACAGCATCAGCAGTTTGCTCTAAACCCTCTACGATGGGTTTTCCAGCAATATCAAGAGCACCTTTAACAGCAGCTTGACCTTTTTGAACTATGTTTCCAGCAGAATCTTGGCCTGTCGAAACAACGTCTTTAACGGTATCTGAAGCAACTTGAATTCCTTTTCCAGCTAAACCTTCACTAGCTTTAACTGCATTTCCACCCTTACTTAGAGCACCGTTAATTACACCTTCACCAGCATCTCCAACAGCTCCAGCTGTGTTTCCACCAGTTTCAATAAGACTATCGACTGTTTGCAGTACACCATCAACAGTTTGCTCTAAACCACCAAGGGCACCTTTAACAGCAGCTTGACCTTTTTGAACTATGTTTCCAGCAGAATCTTGGCCTGTCGAAACAACGTCTTTAACGGCATGTGAAGCAACTTGAATTCCTTTTCCAGCTTCACCTAGAACTGCACCAACAAGAGGAAGAAGCGAATCGGCAAGTTGTGGTCCCTCAAATATACTATTTTCTAAGCCGTTCGATTCAAGAGCACCTTTAACAGCAGCTTGACCTTTTTGAACTATGTTTCCAGCAGAATCTTGGCCTGTCGAAACAACGTCTTTAACGGCATGTGAAGCAACTTGAATTCCTTTTCCAGCTTCACCTAGAACTGCACCAACAAGAGGAAGAAGCGAATCGGCAAGTTGTGGTCCCTCAAATATACTATTTTCTAAGCCGTTCGATTCAAGAGCACCTTTAACAGCAGCTTGACCATTTTGAACTATGTTTCCAGCAGAACCTTGGGCTGTCGAAACAACTTTTACAACGGCATCTGAAGCAACTTGATTTCCTTTTCCAGCTAAATCTTCAATATCTGTAACTGCATTTCCAACACTATTTAGAGCAACGTTAGTTACATAACTTGAACTCCTTTTCCAGCTTCACCTAGAACTGCACCAACAAGAGGAAGAAGCGAATCGGCAAGTTGTGGTCCCTCAAATATACTATTTTCTAAGCCGTTCGATTCAAGAGCACCTTTAACAGCAGCTTGACCATTTTGAACTATGTTTCCAGCAGAACCTTGGGCTGTCGAAACAACTTTTACAACGGCATCTGAAGCAACTTGATTTCCTTTTCCAGCTAAATCTTCAATATCTGTAACTGCATTTCCAACACTATTTAGAGCAACGTTAGTTACATATTTAACAGCATCTCCAACAGCTTCAACTGTTTTTCCAACAGTTTCAATACCACCAACGGCTGTTTGTCGTACACCATCAACAGTTTGCTCTAAACCCTTTACGCTTGGGTTTACTACTTCTTGGTTTAGGTTTTTAATAGTATCAAGAGCAGATGAACTTACACCTCCAACAGCACCTTGAGTAACTTGACCTGCTTCATCTAGAACTGCACTAGCTCCTTTAAGAATTCCAGAAAGAAACCCATCGACAGTTTGTGCGACCCCATGTAAAGTATTTTCTAGGCCTTTCGAAACTGTATTCCCAGCGGTATTTCCAATTAATGGCTCCCTGCCTCGTTCACCTGTCAGTCCAGGCAGCAAGCTAAAAGCATTCGTCTGCAAAATTGCAAAGGACAAACCGAGAACGACACACGAAAGGATTACACGCATTTTAATTACTTTGAACTACCACTAGGAAAGCAACTGTTTCACTTTTGATAATCTGAGAACAAATGTTCCTCCTTTTATACCTGCAAAAATTTGTTGATTTATTTCCTCGTGCAATTTAAGATTTGGAAAATTTTCAAATAACATAAGCATAAAAGTAAACGTACAACCTATTTAATGAGCTTAAACTCAACGATTTATTTGTTTGACTTTGTCAAAATTAGCCAAAATTCTAATCATTTTATCTTAAGTTGACAACTATTAATGTTCAGTAAAGATTGTGATAAAACTTTATCATATTTGTCTGCTCTTCATAAATGTCATAGGTTTGTTATCAGCTGACACAGCTCTAAATCAAACTCAAAATCTGTCTGCGCAATATTCTTTTTCTCATTTAGTTGCTTGAAGCCAAATGAAGCGTTTGGCGTAATTTTAAGTCAGTCTTAGTGAACAAAAAATGTTGAAGGTGCAGGGCAATATTACCAGGCTGCACCACGAAGTTCTCTGTACCATTTCTGACCGGATTGTAAGTCCTCAAAAAATAATAGAAAAATACATATTTTTGAATCAGTTCACTACTTCACAGAAGAGGAATTCAGCAGACACCAAGTGGCCAAGTGATTAACAGGACCAACTCTGATATGAACCAATCTAGTCTGCTATACCTACCTATGATATGAGTAAGGAGGTAGTTCCTCTCTCGCCAAAAATTATTTCCACAGTCTTCGGAAAGTCCCAATGCAGTTGCTGCCTTGCAAAAAAGGGCCAAGTGCTTCACTTACTCCAACAACAAGAGGTCGGAAAATAAAAGCGCTTCTTAAAAATAATAAAATTTTTCGAAATATGTTCCAGGAGCGCAGCGGATGTGTTTTAGCCAAGTAGTTCGTTTTTATTGGAATTCTAAACTGATTCACAATCACACAGTGTGTTTCTTTTTTTTTTCTTTAAATGCACCAGTCAAAAAAATTATAGGAACTCTTAAATAAACTTGACAATTTAGTGATTTTTTATAAAGGATCAGCAATTTTGCTCACTTAACCACGCTTAAGTGAACCAGCCAATATACACGAACCCGATGAGCAAACCATTATGTAATAAAGCTAAGTTCGTTTACTTTTCGTTAAAATTTTACTTGTGCGGTTTCATTCGCTAATTACTTAAGTAAATTTGACAGCGTAAAGAAGAGAAAAAATAGTAAGCTAACTTAAAGGCTAGCTATAATGAGCGGAAGCAAACGGAAGCTAGTGTCAGAAACGAACGAAACGTTCAATTCCGAACTGTCAAGTGAAAACGTTACCATATGGACGGATGTATACGGGAGTTTCTTTGAAAAAAAAAAATACTTGTTTCCCATTTTCAATGACTTGTGAATTTTGGTGGTCATACAACGAATAAAGAATTACGAGAATTTAAGCCAGAACCATAATGAACGGAACGGCGCACAGTGGATCGGCTTCATACATTTAGAAGTGAAAAATTCTAATCTTTTTAAAAAATATTTATTTCCATCTAGTATGTTCATTAATCGAGAAAATTAAGATTATATAACAAGAAAAATAAGTGAAAATAAGCTATTTTAATATAAAATGGAATGAACGTTAGGTAACATAAAAATATGGTTACAATTGAAAAAAACAAATAAAAATGTATTTAAATAAAACAAAAAAAATTCTATGTTTGCAATTAAACAATATACATCAATAGGGCAACCAAAAATATGCTCTATAAAAACCATTTATAGCGCTTTAAATATGCTCTAAAAAGCCAATTATATGCTCCAAAAATATGCTCTAAAAAATTTTGAAATTAAATTAAATTTCGTGTTTTTTTTTTAAGTTAATTGACTTGTCAACGAAAAAAAAAAAAAGCTAAATAAATACCAAAAATCAAAAATGAAAATATAAACCAGAATAATTAAAAAACAAATATTTGTTAAATTTTTTGTTGCAATAAAGGAAACAGTTTTACTGAAAATTTTTTCTCTGAAAACACTTTTGTAGGTTCATCATCCGCCAGTTATACTTGCAAACTTTAATGCTACGAATAAATTCTGCCATAATAAACAATTTGAGCCCTCTATTTTTTCCGAAATATCGATAATTTTTTTTTATTTTTTCGATATTGGAGTCGATGGTATTAATTTTAACTTGGGCATCGATCACTAATTTTATGTTAGCTGAAGGCCGCTTGTTTCCAGTTGTACAATTCATTTCAATAAAAATGTATAATTGGATGATAGAAATAATTCAAGTCACGTTTAATGCCACTTCATTAAAACAAGTTTTTAACAACTCGTATTGCAGCTGATTCCTCTTCATGTAGTGTTTCGAAAAGGCTTTCCACTTTTTTCTAAACATTTCTACACAGTAAACTGCTTCCCTCCCAATTAGTCGTAATCGTTTGCGAAGGAAGTGGTGTTTCCAGTGCAATATCCTTGAACACCCTTATTCTTGACGGAGCTTTTAAACACTTTTTTCACATTTGCGATGAAAATATCAACTTCTGGAAATTGACCTCGAAGTGTTTCACAAGTTCTATGGAGCCTGTGGGCCTCACAAGTGACATGCGTTACTTTTAGATACAATATTTGAATAGCATCGCGAATTTTTCGAAAAAAAAAGTTAAAAAAAAAATATTTACTCTAACATTTGCAACAAAAATTACAAATAATGATGAAATATGCCAAAATATGCATTTTAAACCAAAATATGCAAAAATATGCATTTATAACAAAATATGCTAAAATATGCTCTAACGAATGGGGTCCAAAATGCTTGTTTTTTCATGAAACGTATTTCTATCTTGTCAATTGTCAAATTCGACGTTCCAAAAAAAACATGCTCGAGCATATTTTTGGTTGCCCTATACATCAATATACATATTAAATAGAAGTATGTAATATAAAATAAATAAAAATAGAGAATTCTTCTAATCTGAGTTTGAAATCTGACTTTCGGTGTCGGAGTCGTTTTCAGACTGCGAATTATTTTGACTGCATGTCGTAAATGTTTCTGGTAATACAGGTGGGGGGCTTGGTTGTGTCTCAATCAAAAATTGTGTAACTTCGGAAGATAAGGATTTAAATTTTGTTTGCGGGCCCTCTCTAAAAGAATTTATAAAAGGGTCTGTTGTTATAAGAAGCATATTAAGTAAGTCCCTGTTTGTGCTGACTCTTGAAATTTTTCTTGTGTTTGACAGGCGAAAACGTCTGCAGTCCTTATTTCGGGCCTCCTGGGCCTCCTCTGACAATTGACCAATTGGAACAATAAATCTATTCATTATTTCAACGGAATGACATAATATTTCATGAACACTTACAGGCATAAAGTACCAGCCATATAATTGAAAGTAAATTTTCTTAGTTTCTAAAAGATATGTTTCAAATTTTAAATAATTGATGCTATGGCCTGAGGATATGCAACTCAATATAATGTAAAACCGATGTATGAGATCTTCATTAATACCAGTTATACGAGCACTTATTTGATGGTTTTTGAAAAAACGTCTAGCGGTATTTCCGTCGTTCGTGTTTCCATATCCTGGTTTAGGTCTGTCACCAATCAGCCCCATTTCAGACTTAAAAAGCGTTTGAATATTTTTTTTTCCGTGCATCTACAAGGGCTTTTTCATCTTTTTGTCTTATGGCCCATTTCTTAACATCTAGCCTGTACACACAGAACAAAAATCGTGTAAAATCAAAAATAATAATAATGATTCAACATTTTTTTGCTATGATTTTGCTCTAATGGCGTTTCGTGTTGATTTAAAATGATTTTCTTGTAAAACAAGTGTAAATTCTTTTCGTTTTGAAATAACGTGATATCAGCTTAATTTGAAAAGATTATCGTATTGATATAACTCGTTCATTCCTGTTGAATCAAAATGACTACCCTTTTAAAATAATACACATATCCTCTTGAATCAAATAGATTTTAAAATTGAAATAACACGATGATCCCTGTTAAACCAAAATGATATTCACCTTAAAACAAAATCAGAATTCGAATTGAATCAACATGGCTCTCATGTCAAAATAACATGAAAGTTCCTTTTAAAATAATACACATATCCTCTTGAATCCATTTACTTTTATTTCGCTGTTAAACAGCTCTAGAATCTCTTCTAAGATTGAAAAAAACTATCTTCTAAAATAAAATTAATTAAATCGGCCCGAAATGAGTCCTTGTCCTTGTAAAATTGTTTTACGGCTTTGCCCTTTAAGTTTTCTTCCAGAAGATGTTCATGTTTCTAAAATAAAATAGAAAATAAAATTAGAATACACTCAAAACGTTTGAAATATTAGTTTTTACTTTGAATAATTGAGAATTTGAATAGGTACTCGTTGATGGTGTTGGCGTTGGTGTGAGACAACCACTGGATTGGATTTTTAACCACGAAACGACTTACTCGCAATGAAATTCGACAAAGTTTCATGGGCAATCCCAAACTGCAAAGAAAGGAATATTATAGTTCTTATTAAATAACACTTTTTAAATTCAAGAAGGATTCATCATTATTAACTGAGTTTTCCTTCACCTGACAATTTCTCTCTGAAACTTGCTCGCAGGCCAATAAGTAGTACTGCCTCTTGGATGTCTTCTTTTGACAAATACTGCAAGCTTTCATAGGTTATGGACGCCTCTGCAAAAAAGAAACGCATGAAGCCGTTTGTTATATTCCTATTGGTATTAATAAAAAAAAATCTTAACTGATTATGTTGTACTTACTAATTAAATAATATTTTGCCTCCGGTAAGTTAAATTTATCCAGCAGCTCGTCTAGTTTTGTTTGACTTCGGTCCAACACTGATACTGATACTGAAGGCAAATTAAGATACCTAACGGATCTTTTTTCTGGTTTGGCAAAACTTAATGTATTTCAACACGATTTGATGTAGTATGAACACTACTCCCTCTTACTTCAACACGATTTCTTTTTTATTTTGAACGATTAAATGTAGATTGGCTACTAAACAGTTTTTGAGCTGAGACGCGCAATCTTAAAAACTCAAAGTAAAACTAAAATGCTAATGCAACCAGACAAGGGTAGCTGAAAAGATAACGGAACTTTTTCGTTGGTCGGCAATTCTCAGCGTTTTTCAACTCGATATGAAGAAATATGAACACGACTCCGTGTTGTTTCAACACGATTTACTTTGTTTCAAAACGATTTCGTGTTGATTGAATACTAAAGAAACAATAATCTATCCAAAAGAGCCTGCTTGAACAAATTCAAAATCTAATTAAAATAATTGGTCACATAAGAACATCTTCAATAATCTATCGTGTTGATTTTACATTGGGTCTGTTTTCGTTTTTAATCCGATTATTAACACGACTCCCTTTTATTTCAACACGATTTACTTTTTTTTAATCTGAAATACTTTAAAAACAACTATTAATTAATAATAATGACAGTTCAAAAAGCATTCATGTTAAAATAATCACTAAAAATATCAATTTAAAACGAAACCATTTCAAATCTAAATAAAAAAAAATTTATTTAAAAACTGTGCATCATTGTAAAAACAATAATTTGTCGTGTTGATTTTACATTGGATTATTTTTCTGTGTGTAGGATATATGTAAGAAACATTCGAAAGTTTTTATCCATCGGTGCAAAGTGGATAGACCGTACTCATAAAATTCTGGTTTTGGGTTCTTGTCAATTTCAATTTTATTCATTTCACCAGGCTTAGCTCCACAGATGTAGCAAGTTTGGCTAGATCTATTTGATGTTAAATAGTTTGCCATTTTACCATCGATCATTGTTAAGACAAACTTGAATTTAACATTGATGTTATTTGATCCGACTTCAACTTGAAGATCTTGCATTTCTTTTTGGATATTTTCAAATTCTGTTCTACAAAATTCTTCTGTTTCCTTGGTGAATACAAATTTAAAAGGTCGGCAAAAGCGAGTGGATGAGGGGTGGGGGTTTTGCCAAATTATTTGTCTATCGGCTCTCGTAAGCTGTATGGGAACAAACGAAATAACGAACAAAAATTCATCTGTGCTGTTCTGATTTTGAAAAGTTTGCTTATATTGGCTATGTCCAGAACTTCCATCTCCCCCCATATAACTTCAGCTCCATCGGGAACAGCTTGAACTATACTCTGTTCTGAAGCTTTTAGAAGGCGTCGAGTTGTGTGGTTTATTATACCCTTTACATCAACATTTGCACTTATTTCGTCCACATTAATTGCTTCTTCTGGAGGAAAACACTCTTTCTTAGCCTTAAACAGACTATAAATAGATGGGTACAAGTGGTGACCTCTTTCAATGGCTTGCTTCCGCAAAATTTTGTAAGAGTTTCTTGTTAATTTTGTATCGATATATAATGCAAGAGCTTCTTCTGCACTATATGACGTTAACGACCTTAAATTTTCCTGGGATTTTTGAAATTGCTTTGCTTTTTCTGAAGATTCTAGTACAAGTGTTGTTACCTCTCGTATAACATCTGCGCTAATTCTGTTACCACTCTTTCGGGTGGCCATTTGAGCAGCATAATACAATTCCATTGGAGACTGATTTTCTACAAGATCACGTACTCTGGAACGTTTTGAGTAGTCTCCGCAAGCCTCAAAACTTTTTGTTGGTCTTCCAGACATTAAATGGCTGGCTGAGTCTTCGTAAGGGTTGTAACTATCAGTTTCTTTTGCATTGTTTATGTTTTTAAAAATTTCAAAATACTGTAACCAGTTTTAATATTTTAGAATAAACCGGTCTCTGCGTTTCCCAGCCGACTTCCATTTAAGATCAAAATTGGCTGATTTTGAACTGATAATTCTTTTAAGCTTAGCAATATTTAAAAAGTTGTTTGGTTTTGATAAGGTAAACTTGTTCGAAATATACTTCAAAAGTTTGTTTGTCCGAGTCAATTTGGAATTCGAACACCAAACATCGAAAAATTCCTTCCTTGGGACGCAGAAATCCTTTCCTTAAAAGTGAATAAAAAGGGCTTTGCAAATCTTTGCGAGGTATATAGCATATATTTCTAGAAAGAAGACGTTCACATCTATCCAAAACGCATAATTTATTTTTAAACATATATAGATTTTCCAAAACAAACACGGTAACAACAGCTTTTTTTGTCATTTCAACAACACATTTTTTTAAATTCAACAAACAAACGCTACTACAATTTCAACACAGATTTATAAAAACACATACCTTCACGAACAACTGCCTTTTTTTTCAATTTCACTTAAAATTGTAATTTTAAAAATTATTTTTCTAAATAATTTAAGCCCACCAGATCAAAAAAAGACTTTTCACTTCCACTTTTGCAGATCATTTATTCCATAATAAAGTGGTTTAAATAAGAAAAAAAACGTGTTTTCAGACTAAACAGTTATCCGTTATGGATAAGAAATTGAATTGGTTGCAGTTTATGTCATTTACTTTTTCACGTCTAATTATATGGAAGCGATTCACTGTGCGGCGGTGCGGACGGAGCCGTCCGTAACTGAGTGAGAATGAGAACAAGAAATTCATATATTGTGCCCTAAATAGCGGATTGCTCCGTTTCGTCAATTTTCGATCAGTTTTGCTTACGGACGTACTGCGCTCCCTTTCGCTTTTTACGGACGAAAATTTGACAGCTGATTGGATTTATTTATTTTTCTGAAGAGAAAGTCGATTTGTTGAAGATTTTAGTTAATTATTTCTTGTAATTGTTTATTCGTTGTATGGCCAACAAAATTCGCAAACAAAACGAAAAACAAATGTTTTATTTTGAAAGATACCTACTCCCGTACACATCCCTCCATTATGGGTAACTTGTTCACTTGACAGTTGGGAAGGGAACGTTTCGTTTGGTTCTGACACTAGCTTGCGTTTGCTTCCGCTCATTATAGTTAGCTCTTAGGCTGCGCGTACAGTAATGCGAGAAAGCGATGCGATGCGAAAAGCGTTTGTATGTGAGAAAAATATTAACATTAAGGCCCTCCGCACACGAAGCAACTGTTTTGCAACTGTTTTGCGACTAGAATCGCAAATCAGTTGCTCAAGCAACTTTGTATATGAAGCTCTATAGGAGAGCTCACACGCTCGACTGAAATGAAACCGGTTTGCAACCGGTTTGCAATCGGTTTCCAACTAGTCGCACGCAACTGATTTTGTAGGTCGAATTTGAGTTGCTTAAGCAACTTTTTTTGTTTTTGTAATTAAAATTATAATATTATAAAAACAGATGTGTTTGTTTGTTTCTATGTCTGGTATGGACTTCTAAACGGCCCAAAAGATATTTATGGATTTTGCATGTTGTATTTTTGGAATTTTTTTGGCATTGGAAAAACCATACCGAAGAGTCGGAAAACTGGAAATATGAAATATGATATGATACATAGACGTGAATTTGGTTTCTTGCATGTTCTTTTTGTTAAAGAATCGCTTATCGAATAGAAAAATAGAAAGTTCTTGATGGAAAACCCGCAAAACTCATTAGAGTTGTAGGTGCTTTGGTTTTCAAATGAAATATTGTTGCGAATTTTAGGTGCATTCGTTTTCAAATAGAAAAATAGAAAATTGTTGGTGGAAAACTCGGAAAATAAAAAAAAAGAGTGAATCATTTGATGGTTGATATATAGGATTTTGATTACGTAAAGGTAAACGATATTGGTAGGTAAGATATGTGGTGTTTAATCATTATCTGAAGAAGCTTAATTGGGAGGAAAAGGGATTGGTTTGTTTGTATGTCTGGTATAGAGACCATCAGCAGATACACATTCTCTCATGTTCGTCCCCATCTTTTGGATGTTGGAAGCAACCAACTTTGGCATCCGTTTGATTTAAATGTTCTGCTGCCATAAAGTCTGCATTTTAAATTTTTCTGTATGTATGGATGGGTCCAATGTTCTCTTCGTACAAGTTTTCTTTGTCTTCTGTACTGGTAATAGTCAATTAAATCGTCTTCATCAGTACAACTGTTTGACATGTTGAATAGTTTCTTATAAAAATTGTGAACAAAAAATTAAAAAATCAAAATTCGGTCGTACTCGTGTGCGGAGAGATCGCATCGGTCGCAAACTATGTAGTTGTAAAACAGTTGCTTGAGCAACTGATTTTCGACTCTAATTGCAAAACAGTTGCTTCGTGTGCGGAGGGCCTAATTCTTATGAGCGTGCGTACAGTGAAGCGATATCTTGAGCGAGTTGAAGCGAGATTGTTTGTTTTGAATTGGATTGTGACGTTTGAAAAATAGAAAATAGAAAATAGAAAATAGAAAATTTATTTATTCCAGCTGTGTTTTCGAATTTGTTTTGGTGTATATTTTAATTATGAAAAATACTAAATAAAGAACATGATGAATTTATTCTTTCTTAATTGGAAGTAAATATGTTTTTTCATCTTTTTTCTTTCCTTCAACGTTCGGATATATAAATTTTCGTTTAAAAATTAATTTTCTAATGATGACAAGACTTCATTTTCTTGACACTTCTAGTCGCTTTTACTGTGCGCACCATCACGCATCTAAAACGCTTCTCGCATCGCTTCTCGTATCGCTTCACGCATCGCATCGCTTTCTCGCACTACCGTTCGCGCAGCCTTAGTTACTTAAAATCAACAACAAATGGGCATTCTCTTCAGAAAAATCAATTGATGCAGTCAGCTGTCAAAAGCGAAAGGAAGACAATTTAGAGAGTATGCCGTTCATGACAAGAACCCAGAGTAGCGGTGAGAGAACTCCACCCTGTGGTTGCCCTTGGATGTGAATACTCTCACCCTTTCCTCTGCTAACACAGAATTGATTTGTCACTTCCTGAGCATTTGTCACTTCCTTGTGGTCGCTCAAAGCTTGCTTTACTGTTTCGTTTTTCACGTTATTGAAGGCTGCTTCAATATCCAAGAACGTTGCAAGGGTGTATTCCTTGTCTTTCAGTGTTTTTTTATGACACTGTCAACACTGTGCAATACTGTTTCAACGCTTTTTCCATTTGCGTACGCATGTTGAGCTTCCAATATACAATCCGGTTTTAAGTTACTTCGAATGTGCATATCAATCACCCTCTAAAAAGTTTTCAAAATGAACGATGTAAGACTGATGGGTCTAAAGTCTTTAGGATCAAAACTACCTTTACTTTACACCACGATAGGGGAACATATCCACATTTAAGGCTGTTATAGAAAATTCTAATTAGGTTTGGGATGATAACGTTTATGCTTTTCTGATGCATCATAGGAAAGATTCCATCTAGACCACGGGGAAAAGGAGTGAATGGCCCATTCTATCCTTTCTTCCGTTATAATATCTGATGGTACTATGGCTTCTGTATGAGATTCTGTTTCTGGACTACGGATATCAGCTACGCAGCCAGGAAAATGAGTATTCACAAGGAGCTCAAGGGTTTCACTACAGGATTCAGTCCAGCTGCCTGTAGGTTATTTGAGAGATCCTAGAGTGATTGAATCTTTAGTCTTTGGTCAATTGTACTTTCTATTTCGTTGCAGAAAGCCCTCCATGAGCTACGTTTTGCTCGTTGCGTTTCGACCTTAAACACACGTTGACAGGTTTTATAAAGCTCCCCAGTCAGTTTCTTTTCTGGATTTTTTTGACGACATTAAAAAGTCTTCTAGTTTCTTTTCTTATGTTGCCTATTTCAGTGGTCCACCAGGGTGTTTTTTTACTTCCATTCTCCATTTGTTTGATTGGACAGCTTTTTTTCTAATGCGTGTTTCAGAACAACTCTGAGGTTTTCTGACGCAATATATCGATGTCGGAAGGTTCTTGAATTATTGTGTGTCCGGTTTTTGAATCCCCTGTCCTACTTCCCTACAGAATACATTCGAGTTTGTTTTCTTGGAATTCCTAAAGGGTGTTGGAGTTTCCACATTATTTTATATCAAGAAGCCTATGAGTTCATGGTCTGAGAATGATTCTACTTAAAGAACATTCCATTGGTCTATTGCTATTGTGCACTTGTTTCCTATTTTTAGAGTTCGTGTGGTTCACTTAAGCGAGCTTGCGTGAACAAAATTGCATTATAGTTCAGCCTTAAGGCACAATATATGAATTTCTTCTCAGCTACGGACGGCTCTGTCCGCTGCGTTCCGCTCATTATAGTTCTGCTTTAAGGAAACTAACGTTCCGTTTTTGACATAAGCTTAAGTTCACTTAAGTAATTATAATTGGGCCTTAAGGCAGTACACAGTCGTCGGATTGAGATAAAATATCAAAAGATTTTCAAAGCTTACCATTTTTTTTTCCGAATCATTTTGAGTTAAAAAAGTACCGTTTGTCGTTTTCGCTTGAGCGCAAAAATGTTCACTCATCGAAAAATAAGAAATTGTTTGAATCGTCGTCGTAGCGGAAAAGTTTTCTAAACCAAATTGATCCAAAATTTAATGTGAGCACCGACAAGTATTTTTATTTGTAGACGAGAGAGTTAGATTCAATGAACGAACACCAACCACATCGCCATCGGTCTCAATGGCTCATCATTTCACTCACGGATAATTCGCTTTTAAATTGAAGCAATTGAAGCGAATTAGACAGGATCCGTCCAATTATTGTTGCACTTCGGATTCATAATAACTTTCGGAAATTACCGGAAAAAAGAAACTGATCTACATAGAATCCCCATCAGTTTTTTTTTCGAAGATAACACAAATTGATTTCGCTTGAAAATAATATTTCGAAAATGTCAAAACCTGCCAAAAAGACCTGCAGATATACACAGCTAATTTTGATTTCAATTTAGAAGCGCCTTAGTTAAGGTACTCACTAAATATCTCGTTTTATTAAATTCTAGAGTCTTGTATGTTTTGAAACTTGACAATCACCATCTGCCTCAGCCATTGAAACCTCCTTGATTGCCATAACCACCACCGTAACCACCTTCGTTTCCTCTACCACCAAAACCGCCACCACGGCCACCACCATGGCCGCCGCCGCCATGACCACCACCGAATCCACCTCCTCGGCCGCCACCGCCGTATCCACCATCACGACCACCGCCATAACCTCCTCCAGGTCCGCCACCGAAACCACCTCCTCCGTTGCCAAATCCGCCTCCACCACGGCCACCTCCACCATTGTTACCGAAACCAAATTGTCTTCGCACTCTATGATGCACATCTTCATCAGCAGCTGCATACGTTAGGCTGGCAAATAGCGCCAGTGTCGCGGCGATAATCACAAAAACACGCATTTTACTTATTTCTTTTATGTTGTTAATCGACTAAAGTAATTATATTGTTTACAGAAGATGTTTGAAAGTCAAATGATAAAACTACCAAATGTTGTTTGCTTTTTATAGACAATTTTTTAGTTTCGGTTCTATTGTCATAAAAATCAAATAAAATATATATTTTGGGTTCTTTCCATTTCGAATGGTTTTGTTTTGATTTGAAAATAATAATCCATATAACTGGATATTCAATTAATTCAATTTAGATAAATCAAAAGACAAATGGGGAATATGGGAGACTATTCGGCTTTTATGTTTGACAGTAAACACTGAAAGATGTTTTTGCACTTTTCCAGCTTTTTCTTGGCAAATATTTAATGTGTGATATGTGATTTATTGAAGAAACTAAACCATTATTTTTCTTAAAAAAAAAAAAAACAATTTACTGCTCCTGTCTTTTGATTACTCCCTTTTCCCCTAAAGAGAATTTTATTGATTCTTGTTTTTGTTTTTGTTTTTCTGAAGCCACAATGTCAATGTTAATATTGTGACATAATATTTTGGTTCTTGCAAACTTGTTTAAGTGATCTTCACACCTTCCCGGTTTTATCATAAGCTTGTTTACCTTTTTGTGCATAATTAAAAGATTTTTGGTAAATATTGACCAATTGAAATTTGTTTATAATTGGGCGTTCTTGGATAAAATAATTGTATTGAATTGGATTAGAGCTGATGTTGACGTCAGAACTGTTTGCTTGATTTACGTGAAATTACATAAATCTGTTTGTTGGTATCGGGGGGCACGGCAGTGCCCCCGCCAAGTCGAGCGCGAAGCAAACACTGCCGTACCATCCTTTACTGGAACAATTTCGCCGCATCTTCAGGCCCCTATTTGAGAACCTTTCAATAAGACCAGAACGCTGAAGTCACACAAAATTAACTATAATAAATTATAAAGAAATCGCAGTAAGGAACCTTAAACTTGGCACGACTTTGTCTAGATTTCAATACATAGGTAAACAAGCAGCTCCATCGAGACTTGGATAGTTTTTTACAGAATGTTTTTGGTGGGATTAACTTTTATAAATTGAAGATCAACTATTATGGGCAACCTTCTTTTTGACGTTGGTTTATCCCTTGAGCCTTGCGCTTTGGGTATCCGCAACAACGTTCTCAATATGTCCTGTATAGCTCGATTTGCTCGGTCATTCACATATTCAATGCCATTTACCTATACTGTTTGGCAAATAATTCAAACGCTTTTTTCTCGGCCTGGGGCCAGTACCGAAGCTGCCTAAGGATGGACAAGGACTAACACCCGATTAATCTGTTCAGATTTTACGTTCATTTAAAGTGCGGCTCACATGAAGGCCTTATTACAATGTTTTGATGCTGCAGAGACTCAACGCGAAACCTCTACAGCGATTGGCAAAACTTATGGAAACCAATGTATTACCTATACTTCAAAAAATCTTATCTATAATTTCTGAACTATATAGGTCAAAAGGAGGCTGTCTTTCTTTCAACCATTCGGCATGGTTCTTTGCAGAAGCTCTAAGAACTTTCTTTCTGCAAAAATGCCGTGCTTCGACAATCCTAAATTTTTCCATAGTTGATGTTTTACTACATCTACACTAATATATAAAGCTGAAGAGTTTGTTTGTTTGAACGCGGTAATCTCAGGAACTACTGGTTCGAATGGTATAATTCTTTTTGTGTTGGATGGTGCCTTAATCGACTTAGACTTTAGGCTACTTAACATTAAGCTGTGACCAATAGCAGCGAAGAATCTGTTTAAAATGGGGAAAAAACGGCAAAAAATATACATTTTTCTGCGTTTTAACGCACTTATCTCAGGAAGTACTGGTTCGAATGGTATAATTCTTTTTGTGTTGGATGGTCCATTAATTGAGGAAGACTTGAGGCTATTTAACATTAAGCTGTGCCCAATAGCAGCGAAGAATCTGTGGAAAATATGGAAAAAAACGGCAAAAAATATACATTTTTCTGCGTTAAAACGCGCTTATCTTAAGAACTGCTTTATGAAATTGAACAATTTTTTAAATGTTGAATGGTCCATTTATCAAGGAAGGCTTGAAGCTATATAAAATTTAGCTGCGACCAATAGGAGCGAAGAATTTGTGTAAAATGTGGAAAAAATGGCAAACAATACAATACAATACAATCTACACTAACATATAAAGCTGAAGAGTTTGTTCGTTTGAACGCGGTAATCTCAGGAACTACTATTTCGAATTGTAAAATTCTTTTTGTGTTGGATAGTCCATTAATCGAGGAAGGCTTTATTCTACTTAAAATTAAGCTGCGACCAATAGCAGCCAAGAATCTGTGGAAATGTGAGAACTGAGATTTTTTTATGAGATCTGTGAGATGAAATTATTTTGGGTTCGATTTCTCACTCAGCTATTTTGACGTGGCTGACATATGTGCAGCAACAATTAGTAAGGTAACCATTAAATCTCAATGATAACTGAGAATTATGTTATTACTAAATGATTTTGTCTCAGTCAAGGTTACATTGAGATCTCAGTGGGATGTTTTTAGGTAGAACTGCCCTAATAACTGCTCAAATTAGAATTTTGAGAGTTCAATTAATTTGTGGATGTTATTGATTGCACTATTTGTGCAGATTTTTGTTTTAAACAATATCATTTTATGTACTTCTTAACTGAAAAATATGCTCAGTTTAAAGAAAAAAAAATTTGAATTACCGAAAAAAATGATGCAGAAGTAAGAGAGATATAAGAATTAGGGAGAGTTCGCCCAAGGGAATACTTTAAGTATGAACAACTGAAGGGAATCATAAAAAATGCTAAAATTTTTCAAGTTCAAGAGAATGACGACCTATGCAATACAATTTTACAATAACTTCGCAACGAAATTCCAACGCGCGCATGATGCACAAGTCGAGACGATACTCTGGCCGGAGGACGAGGGAGAGGCGGACGAAGTCGCGGGCAACTGCTAGTATACAATAATGTCGTTTTCCATTGGTCGTCCAGAAGCATTCGGAAGAGTCCAGAAGTCTTCTGAAACCACTCCATTGGACTGACTTTGACAGACGGAATGCTTCTGAGAAGAGCAGAACTCTTCTGTTTTGAAAACAGAATGGTCCGGAGAATGACAGATACATCATAACCCGTTCCATTGGCGTTTCATTTTCTAACAAAAAACAATCAATTAAATTTAATAAAATAGTTCATAGGCCGAAAGGCATTAGTTTTAAGAGAACATGAATTACTTAGAGCGCCCGGTTGGGGCCAGTAAGTTAAATATAAGATTTTAGATAATAAGCTAGTTTGAATTCATTGTCTAGTATTAAGTAGTCATAAGAGAATTGAATAAAATGAATTTTGAAAAAAAAGAAACGTCAAAAAAAGACCAATGGAAAACGACATAAGATTTTATCTCCAAAAATAATACAAGCGTTAACTTCAAAGACAAGTCTACTGTCTTGTCTCAATTTTAACCTTTTTTGTAGGTACGGAAAGTCAGATGATGAGGCCATTGTATTTCTATTTAGCTAGTACTCGCGAAATGGCAATCGATTGTAGTGCCATCTTGAGTTCTAGCACAGTGCTATTTTTTTCCCAATACTTACTTATATAAAAAAAATAGCATACTGTGCTATACTCTGTCCGATAAAAATTGGCAGTACAGGGAAGATAGGGATATCTACATCTCGTTTGTACTTTTTTAATACCCATAAGTACTTTTCTCAAAAAAGCTCTTACAGGGTTGCCGTAATGCGCATTTTGAATTCGAAAAAGCTAAATGAAATAATTGAAGGGTTGCCATTCTTCTTTTTAACATTGATTTTCATTTCGTTTTTTATTATATGTATATGAAAATAATAATAATCGTATGCAAGTAAGACCTGCTGATTTTGTTGATGTTCACATTGAGTTTTACTTCATTCAATATTTTATCCAGCGTCGGTAATTCATTATTTGAAAAAAACTGGTGAACAATTTGTCTGATCGCACATTTATCAAAATCATCAATTTTTATTCTGCGACCAGATTGGTTTTTCTTTTTTGGTGGTGAGTTGTGGCCTTTGGTGCTATTTTCTTTTAGAAGTCTGTACACTGTTCGTTCAGATACAGAAAATATATCAACAACCTGCTTTACAGCCTCGGTTTTACTTTGCAGGTTCTTGCAAATTAATTTTGTCGCCTCAACTATCTGCTTTTTTTCGGCACTCAAGTCCTTCGAGCATTTTGATGTTGAAGCCATTTTGCACAACACAACAAAAGCACAACAATAAAACACAAACAGCACAACGAAATCACAAAGATAATATACAAACAACACAACAAAAGCACAACAAGAAAAAACAAACCACACAACAATAGAACAACAACAGCACAACAATATTATCACAATAATGCACAAAAATAACTCGCAAAATCCACAAACCTACCGCCCGGTACGAGAATCTACGCAAATAATATTGTTCCTCAAATAAAATGGCTTTGATTTTTATAACTGCATTTTATTTGCAAAACTTTTAAAAAAATGCAAAAGTCAAACACAACTCGATAACTCTCATCGTTAAAAAGCTCTCAAAGCAAAAGCTCCTCAACAGAAATCCATTGAAAAAGTAAGAAAAAAAATACGAAGTGAGTTACGAAATAGAAAAAGGCAACTCTGAATATGTGTGATTTAATGAGGGTTGAAAAGCAGCAGAGAACGATCAGTGCATGCTCGTGTGTGTGCCAGGCAGGTCGTTATGGGCTCTACGTCGGATGCCATCGAAAATTCATGTGTGTTTTATAAAAAAAAATAAAGGAGTTCCCTTCAATTGGGTATGGTGTAGAGAACAGCGTGCCACTGATTTTTAAAAAGCTCTCCCATAAGGCCTGTACTGCCAATTTTTATCGGACAGAGTATAGTAGAACTCAAGATGGCACTACATGGTATTACTTAGCTCATATCTGATTTGATAGATAATTAGTTTTATCCTTCCGCTGAACGACCACATGTTGTGTATACGCTTGAACAACGCTGGGAAATATTGCGACATTACTTTGAAAATCATGGTAATGTTGCAGAATGTGTGCGAAAATTTCATACGGATTTTGGAGGAAGAGAAGCACCGTCAGCTCCGTATGTTCGTTATCTTTTGAAAAAAGTGAAAGAAACTGGCATCCTCATCGATAAACCAAAGCGTGAAAAGCCAGAAACAGTGCGTACACCCGAGAATATTGCTGCTGTGGCAGAAAGTGTGCGTGAAGCGCCATCAACATCAATTCACCGTCGTTCTCAGCAATTGAACATTTCGGAGACATCATTGAGACGAATTTTGCATAAAGACCTTGGTATGACGCCATACAAAGTCCAATTGGTTCAGAAATTGAAGCCAACTGACCATCCAAGATCCAATGCGTTTTTGCTTCGCTATGTGGGCCTGCGATCAACTTAGAGAAGATGCCGATTTTGCCAAAAAAATCATCTTTTCAGATGAGGCTCATTTTGATCTTGGCGTGTATGTAAACAAGCAAAATTGTCGCATTTGGGGCAGAGAAAACCCGCACGCATACATTGAAAAGCCGATACACCCAAAACGAGTCACTGTTTGGTGCGGATTTTGGTCCAGAGGCATAATTGGGCCATTTTTCTTCGAAAATGAGCAAGGAGTGGCCTTTACAGTCAATGGCGATCGTTATCGGGCCATGTTGACCGAATTTTTGTTTTGGAAACATTTGGTATCAATAGGACGGCGGGCGCTACGTGCCACACAGCCGAAGCTACACTCGATGTCTTGCTCCCTCTTTTTGAAAATCGCACTATCAGCCGCAGAGCTGATGTCGTTTGGCCACCTCGGAGCTGCGATTTAACACCGTTGGACTATTATTTGTGGGGTGCCGTAAAAAATAAGTGTTACACCGACAAGCCAGAGACATATAGACACATAGACAAGGAGAATATTCGTGAAGCAATTGGTGAAATACAGCTGCACACAATCGATAATGTGCTTAACAAATGGACCGATCGTGTAGGCTACTGCATGGCCAGCCGAGGCAGCCATTTGAATGAAATTATTTTCCATTGTTAACCGGAAGAAAAAAAAAGGTTATTTGGCGGACCCTTTACTTTGAATTAAGTCCACAGCCATTTTTGATGTTGATGCTCTTGGAACGTCGAATGATTGATCCTGATCTGTGCCTGCAAGTTGAAGGGTATATATTTTGTGTTCTTTCAACTTCATCCATGGCATTTTCTGTCACTTGGCTAGGAAAAAACAAGTTATCGGGAAATATTTTCACTGACATTGACATTGACTTCACAATACTTCGCACATAAATGTAACGAACTACAGACACATAGCACACAAACACCAGCACCAACACCAACACCAACTCTAATAACACATCAACACCAACACCAACATCATCACCAACACCAACAACAACACCAACTATAACAACACATCAACACCAACACCAATAACATCACCAACACCATCACCAACATCATCACCAACACTAACACCATCACCAACACCATCACCAACATCATCACCAACACTAACTCGAATACCAACACAAACACTAGCACCAACACCAACACCAACTCTAACAACACATCAACACCAACACCAACATCATCACCAACACCAACAACAACACCAACACCAACTCTAACAACACATCAACACCAACACCAACAACATCACCAACACCATCACCAACATCATCACCAACACTAACACTAATACCAACACAAACACCAGCACCAACACCAACATCATTACAAATAACAACTTAAAAACCATCGAAAGCACCAATACCAATACCTACACCAACGCCAACAACAAAACCAAACATCATCAATAATAGCACCTGTACCAGAACCTACACCAGCACCAACACCATCGCCAAATTCTAAGAACAACACCAACACCAACATCAATACCAACACCAACATCATCACCACCACCAATATTAACACAAACACCAGCACCAACACCATATATACCAACACCACCATCACTACAAAGAACAACTTAAAAACCAACGTCAGCACCAATACCAATACCAACACCATATAACATCAACACCAGCACCTGAACCAGTACCTACACCAACACCAACACCATCACCATATTCTTCACCTGGACAAACTCCTACTCCAACAACAACACCTAAGCCAGCACCAACTTCAGCCTCATAAACAAAGCGAAAGCAAAGGTTAACGACGACACCAATATCAAAAGAAATACAGACACCAACAACCACACCATTCGCCACCCCTATCTCCATCGAAATTAATTAACGACACCAACAAAAGTAACAATACCTTCACCAACAACTACCACATCTACACCAACACAAACTTTAACAACACCATCAACATCAACACCAACATCATCACCAACACTAACTCTAATAACAACACAAACACCAGCACTAACACCAACACCAACTCTAACAACACATCAACACCAACACCAACATCATCACCAACACCAAGAACAGCACCAACACCAACTCTAACAACACATCAACACCAACACCAACAACATCACCAACACCATCACCAACATCATCACCAACACTAACAACATCCCCAACACCAACACCAACATCATCACCAACACCAACTCTAACAACACATCAACACCAACACCAACAACATCACCAACACCATCACCAACATCATCACCAACACTAACAACATCCCCAACACCATCACCAACATCATCACCAACTCTAATACCAACTTAAATACCAGCACCAACACTAACACCAACTCTAACAACACATCAACACCAACACCAACACCATCACCAACACCAAAAACAACACCAACACCAACTCTAACAACACATCAACACCAACACCAACAACATCACCAACACCACCTAACAACACATCAAATCCAACACCAACATCAACATTAACACCAAAAACAACATCAAGAACAACATCAACACCATCACAAACATCAACTTCAACTCCAACTTCATCATCAACACCAATATTTCAAAATGTGTATGAACACCAACCCCAACAGCAGTAACAACAACAACACAAACACAACGCCAACATCAACACCAACACCAATTTCATTGACAACACCAACACTAACACTAACACAAGGATAGGATTAAGCAAAGATATTTAATCGCAGCAGACGGCTCAACCGAGCCATTGATGCAAAATCAATGTTTTAATGTTAATCTGAGTTAGTCAACAAACATATCTATATTAATTAAATTTGTTCACTTTCATGTAATATTTTTTAATCATAATTTTTTAAATAAAACAATTACTACTACTACTACTACTACTACATAGCAGCACTGGCGACTGAGGCCATCGGCTGGGACAGAACAAGACATAAATACAACAGAGAGAGAGCCAGATAGATACATAGAAGGGAAGAACACATAACATAAACCTACGTGGCACAGAGGAGGAGACACAGATTTTAATTGTCTCATATCATCGCACAAGTGGCCTCAGATAAGCTGGCGATTTTTGTAGAAAAAGAATGCTGCCGAAGCTGGGGCTTTTACCCGTAGCATTCGGCTTAGCAATCAACTACTCTATCCTCTGAGCCATGGCCACCTGCGAAATATATGTGAATGGATAATTTGGAAAAGGCCAACAGTTCTGCCGGGGTGGTTTTTCAGCCATGTTGTCAATTCCTGATTATAGTATCTGTCAAGTGGTCCAAAAAATGAAACGTCTAAGGGCTATGCATTCTTTGTGTACATTGAGGTGGCAGGCACAGCATAACAACGACATTTGCTTTGGCATATTCTAATGCCTGGAGAGTTTTTTGGCTTGCATGGCCGTTAAGAATAGGGAGAATCTTATTTTGAAAACTGCAACCAGTGAACTTTACAAAATGTTCCATCCATTTGCAAAATAATTCACCCACCATATATCCGGTTTCATAGCACAACTCGTGGAGGAACAAATTTTCCAGTTGCACTTGCGCAGACTATGACAGTGATATGTTGACCTCTTTCGGCACTTGTTAAGGCACCAACTTGTTTCTTCCCTTTGAGTGCAAAGACTTTTGGTGTCTTTGAACTGTGTTTAATCCAGATTTATCCATATTATAGATGTTTTGAGGCGGTATTTCTGTGACTAACTGACTAAGTATTTCAAAAAACTTCATTACCTGTGGCTTGTTAAATGCCTTGGCCTTCGCAGCGGAAGTTGGTTCAGGTTATCTTAGTGTCAGTTCCGGGTTCCGGGATCTAAATCCATTCAGCCAGTCCCATCCCGCCATTTGGGTTTGCAAATTCATAAGCTAATTTTCTGACTTCAGTTGTGGTAAAACTGAAGAAACGGCTCTCGAAGTCCAATAGGTGTTGAACCATCTGCTTTTCCATTTCTTGGTTGAACGTTGGTTTGAAGCGCCCCATGTTTTGTGGAATGGCTTTGAAGTGGTGCCGGAGGGCGGCTTGAGGCACTTTGTGGTTTTTAGCAGCAGAAAGCCAACCAAACTTTTTGTTTTTAACATCTTCAATGGCTTTATATATGTCCTTTTTTGACCAAGAAAGCCTGGTTGATCTTCTTTTGTAGTTCCCTGGCAACTATAACTCTATATTTTTTTTACTAGCTTCCGAGTAAGATGACATGTATTGTGTCAACATGGACGGACGAGCGCTATGTCATCTTAGCCGTTACGATCAAAATTGGTTTCAATGTGTTAGCCTTTGTCAATAACTGAGGAACTAACATTCTAAAACTGTACATTTGGGCATGTTTAAAAAAACCGTTGAACCTATGGTTGTTGAGAAAATGCGACAGAGTCATCTTAAGCAGATCTCCCCTACGCTCTTCATTCCTTGCAGCCCATCAACCCACTCCATTTGGCACCAAATTTTGAGGGAATGTCGGGAAGTGGCCAGGATGGGTTTCAAGTATTTTGTACAAAATTGACCGAGCCGTTCAAGAAATATGGCCAGGGTAGTGGGAAATGGGTAGCGGGGTTGGGTTAGCGACGGATTTTTAGTCCCGTATGCGACGATGGCTAATGGAGAAGAAGGTTCACCCGCGAACTGTACGAGCTGTACCAAGATGTGGATGCATTCCAGAAAGCCAAGAACAGACGACTACATTGGCTCGGCCACATCGAGCGAATGGATGACAACGCTCAAGCCAAGAAAGTCTTCTCATCGCAGCCCCCAGGTTCCAGACGACAAGGAAATCTGAACCTACGGTAAAGGGACAAAGTGACTGCAGATTCCAGGGCGTTTGGTTTTGGCGACTGGAGAGTGCATGCGAGGGACCGGTCTCGACGGAAGGCTGCAGATCCTTCATGGAAAATGTTACGAATTTTTGAATTTTTTTTAAGTAAGGTCACTGCGACGTATACGCAACAAAAAAAAACTGAATATAGATATGTATTTGAAAAAATCGTGCAACAGAGAAAACTTCAAAAAAAAAATATTAACTAATAATTGAAATGCTAACAAAATAACTGGTCTAAAAATATTTTGAAGTAGATGGCTACGTGGTGCGATTCGAACTCGAAGTTCGAAGCTTTAATTTCGCTTAGGAAGCAGTCCTGACAACCTTTGAAAGTAGCAATAAATCGCAGCCATTCCCATTGAATTGGTCTTTTCCATTTCAACCACCAAGTCGGCAAGATCTCTGCTCTGTAAAATTCTATTCAATTAAAGAGTTATTGAAAACTTATCCCGCTTTTTGTGTGTGTGGAGAAATTCAAAAGTTACCTGTTTTTTCTTGATTTAAGAACAATTTCAATTTCGGCCATAACGAAAAAGAAATTCAATAAAAGACGTTGGTATAACCAAATCGAGGAGTTTCATCGCATTTTAACAGGTAAAATCGTATTCTAAAAATTAAATTCAAAAGGAAGAGTTCCCTTATTAAGTGCCAAACAAATCTATGTAGGCTTCCCTGATCAACTCTTGAGATCAATCTAATTCCCACGAGAGCTTGCATTCCACCACGTGCACGTAGAGCGAGGCTCATCCAAGAGGCTTTCGGCCCACCACGTGGGTCTGGAAGAGGGCTCAATACGAAGGCATAATTAGGCAACTGAGTAGCCTGGGATCGCCGGAGTTCCACTCTCAATACCAGCTACCGTCCATTAAACTTCGAGGTAATATTAATCGCGCTAACGGCACCTCTCCAAGCTGGATAAAGGAGCTTTACAATTCAGCCATCGAGAAGTAGTTATTTGAAGAGGAGCACCAAGAACTAGTCGACTCTAAGCACGATCAACGTCGCAAGCGGACGAAGAAAAGTGACACGGGGGTGGTGAAGTGGTTAAAGCAAAAAAAAAAAAATAATAAAAATTAAAAGAGTAAAAGTAGCCTTATCAGAATATAAAAATAAATAAACTGGAAAAAAAAGAGGTGCATAAATTTAAATTGGTAAAGAAAGTGGATTAAATTAAAAATTATATAACGTAAAGAAAAAGCATAGGAATAAGTTTATAAGAGAATAAGAAAATTGGATTAATGTGTGAAAGGCATGAAAGAGAAAGAAATATTGTAATAAGTAAGAGAAAAGAAAAAGGAAGTGTAAATGAGGTATAGTGATAGTTTGGACGTGGAACATCAACATTGTCGACCTGCTCTAAAAGTGAGCAAACCACCGTTGGACATTGTGCACAATTTCCTCATCGGTCATCGGTAAGTCTCTTTTTTTTTTTTGGAAACTGCTTTATTTGTTTATTCATAACGGACCAAACTACTGCTATATTGCTTACATTATTTTCCTTTCGTTTATTTACAAAATATCTGAATTATTTGGAAATAAGCAAGAGAAATGAATGAGATATTAATTTGTTGCATGTACTGTAAAAAAAATAATGAATTTACATAATATTACATTTACATTTTTTTGAATACATATTTTATAAGAATTAACTAAATGAAGGCATCTCGATAGAAAAAAACTATTAAGTATAGAAGTAATAATTTGAATAAATAATGTGTACCTACACAAAATCACAACATGTTTAAGATTGGAGCAAATGGAAGTGAGTGGGGAAGATTGTGTCGCATGTGTAAGTAAAGTGGTGTAATATGGTCAGATTTCAAGACAGGGACAGTTCATCAACCATCAGAGTGCGCGAGCCATCAAGGCGTCTTTAACGACGATTGGGGAGGGAATCAGCACTCCGAGTGGCCATCCATCTGTCACTCCGACAACATTGATGAAAAGAAAGATGTCCGTCCACAGACCATATGTACTGTTAAAAATCTTGGTATGATTCATTTTTTTTCTGTGCTACGATCGTCCATTAGGGAACCAGAACCACCCCGTTCCGACGCACCTAGCCCGGCTCACGCAAGCATACCAAGTGAGGTTCCCGCGATAGATAGATACAAGGAAACGTTCCGCGTAGCAAAGAAGTAGCGCGTAGCGGGTTAGCGGGTAATGGGATAATGGGTTAGCGGGTAATTAGTAGGGAAAAAAAGTCTAGCTCTTTTATTTGAGGCAGCACGAAGTACGCCAAGTCTGTTAGTCTCGTACATATATGACCCTATCATGTACTCCGCTAATTCATCATGACTACATTTCTAGCCACGTCTGAAGACCGTGTTGGCTTGGTAAATCAAACTAGGCAATTTCAATAAGATTGTTGTGCCTAACTGTTAACCCACTTTTTAAATTGTCACAAAAAAAAAAAACAATAAACAAAACTTAGAAAAAAGTATCAACTTTATTTAGCTATTCTCTTGTACCATGGTTGACTGGTTTATTTTTTTAGTAATATATCGGTTGACTTAAGCTTTTACTTCAGCCTTCAGCGGCAGAATCTCGCCAAGATAATCGCCATCCTGGAGTTGAGCATTGACTTGGAAAATTGCCAAAACAAAGACTAATACCGCCAAAGTTATATAGAAGCGCATTTTTTTGTTTAAAGAAATTTACTTTCAGACTTGATATTACATAATATTTCTTAAATCTCGTTTTGTTTTTTCTGACTTGTGATATTTTATTAATTTTATTTAACCAACCAAACTTGTTTCGTGAGGATTTCGAGAAAGTTTTTCTTTTTATACTGTGGGAGAAAAATAAACCCTGCTTGCTGTTTGCAAATTGTAAAGATCTATCAAGCTGACGAATCTGTTTTTATATTTACTCAATAAAAGTTTCGAGCTTTGGATACGAATTGCGCATATTGCTGGCTTATCCGAATCCTACTCGCACGTCATGCCTATTGTTGTTGTAGCTATTGTTCCTTACTGTTTAAGAAACTTACCTTTTGTAATCATCAAAATGGCGTTAGGTGAGCCAGTGTGTAAGACTGCTCGTGAACGCCAATTTTTCCTATCTTTTGTATTGTTAAGAAAAATTAATCAATCAGGAAAGAACATTTTTTATTTTTTATTTGAGTTGGCTATGCAATAGATTACTCATTTATTTGTAATTTTTACAATGGTTGAATTGAGATTTTATTTTCCGTAACTGCCACCCGAAGCGCTATTTCCCCAACCCCTACCAGCACTACCCAAACCGCCAGCTCCACCCAAACCGCCAGCTCCACCAGCTCCGCCAGCGCTGATTCCCTTTCCACTTCTTCCAGTGTTTCCAAGTCCACTGCCGGTTCCAGCACTGGGCCTATAATTTTGAGCTCCAGCATTTGGTTGACGACCACCTGGACTGCCCTTATTCAGTTGCCTTGTTTCCCGAGGTGCATCATCAAGGTACTGAGCATTGGCTTGGAAAATTGCCAAAACAAGGAATAACACCGCCAAAGTTATAAAGAATCGCATTTTATTATTTTAAGTGGTTTACTTTGAGACATGAAATTCAAAACTGTTGAGGACTTTAAAAAGCAATTTCTTTTTATAGAAAAAAGTCAAATTAATAATATTTCTTAATTCTCGTTTTGTTTGTTTACTAACTAAATTATTTACCAACTTGTTTCCTGATGATTTCAAGAAAGTATTACTTTTATATTTTTTATGCAAATTAAAAACATTCCAACAGCTGACAAATTGTTTTTATTTTTACTCAATAGCCAATAGTTACTCAAAAGCAAAAAGTTCTTGTGAAGTGCTGAAAAAGCCTCCGAATCTATCAAGTGTCACGGAAAAGTGCTTCCCAACTCAGCCGTTCTAGAAAAGTATTAACAGCTTTGTAGAGCTCTTCAAATTCATCTCAACAATATTGATTCCTTGCATAGATTCTTTAATATAAAACCTTACGGACAGATATAAGCTCTTCTCCTAGGTTTTTCTGCAGTTAAACGTGTGATCGAAATGGAAAAGCTAACGTGTTAAGTTGACAACACAATTTCATTGTCAGCTGTGAAAGTTGAGTACGTTCATTGTCGAGTGATCCTTCTATTTTCTTTAGGTATAAACTCCTTGTTAACGGTCTTATCCATATCTTGTGAATCAAGTAAACACATAGCTGGTGTTGCAAGAACCCTAACAACTATTAAAAAAGTGTTCCAAAGCGTTATGGAGATGCTTATAAGAAATGTGTTTAAACATTTCACCAAAATCGAAGCAGTCGATTCTGTTAAAACAACGAAGCTCTCGTGAGAAGCCGATGTTAAAATTTTTTTCTCTAGCGTATAAAAAAATGACATTGACATTGACATTGACTTTTCACAGAACTTCGCACATGAATGTAAGGAACTACAGACACATAGCAGCACTGGAGACTGAGGCCATCGACTGGGACAGAACAAGACAAATACAACAGAGAGAGACAGATAGACACATAGAAAAGAAAGCACACATAACAGAAACCTACGTGGCTCAGAGGAGGAGACTTAGATTTCTTAGATTAATTTGTATTGTCTCAGTTATCGTATCGCACAGGTAGCCTCAAATAAGCTAGTGATTTTTGTAGTAAAAGAATGCTGCCGAAGCTGGGGCTTGAACCCGTAGCGTTTGGCTTAGCAATCAACCACTCTATCCTCTGAGCCATGACCACCTGCTATAAAAAATCAAGAATCATACGAGTTTATCTTGATTAAAGCGTTGATAAATAAAGAATCGCAGTCAATGCTGGGGATCTGGAAAGACCACTTCTGTTGATTGTATTACGGTGACGACGAACGAAATTCTGCCTTCATGCAGGAGCCTTTCATCGGACACGATGATAGCCAACAATTCTGCGAACCCGACCTAGAAGAAGTGAAAACGGCAATATCACGGCTGAAATCCATCAAAGCCGCTGGAGCAGATGGTCTAGCTGCCGAGCTGTTCAAAGCAGCAGGCGACGATCTAGATAGGAGCATGCACCAAATCATAAATAAGATATGGTCGCAAGAATGCATGCCCGATGAATGGAACCTCAGCATTGTTTGCCCGATCCTGAAAAGGCGGTGCACTGTCGTGCGATTTCTTTAACATCGTTCTTGAGAAGATAGTGAAAAACTCCACCGTCAACACCAGAGGCACTAGGCGTGTTTTTTGGCATAGCTATCCGTATCTGCAGTGGGAGCTTCCATGTATTACAAATACAACACGCAGCTGCGGATAAAACTTAAACTTAAATCTGGCTGCGGATAAAAAATTGACATTTTTTCGAGTATCGATACTCGATCGGAGAAAAATTGAATTTCTTAGGTTGGTAACTCGGATAATCGGATAACTCAAAGAGCCTCGAAGGCTGTGTTCGCAGAGTACAACGCACTTTAAGTGCGTTTTTTTATTTAAGTTTATTTTGAATTAAAATTGGAATCAAGGAACGAGTCACATGTCACACATAGTTGCTCTATGTTTAATATTTTTCTTCTGTAATGTCGTTTTCTATTTGCGAGATTTAAGGTATAACTACAACGGCCACTTTTTGCAAAAAGTGGGAAATTTACAAAAGTAAATTTTTTGTTTCTTTGTAGCGCCATTTGAATTTGGAAAAAAAAAACTACAAAAATTGTTTTTGACATCAAAAAACAATCTTCTGTATCATTAAGGGGCCGACCCATAGAATCCGTCAGTCCGTTAGCGTTGACGTTTTCAACTGACAGCACAATAGAATATACATGTTCACGACGGATAGAGTTGGTTAACTTTCTACTTTTTGCGTACGTTGACAAATAAATTTGATGATCAGTTAACTCAATAAGTTTTTACAGCAGCAAGGAAAAGCAATGAACGATCAAAACTTTGTGCAAAAGTATCATTTTGACACATTAATGTTTCAATCTAATTTTTTTTGTTCGGATTTGAGGTTTTTTGAATAAGTTTTACACCAAGCAAATGAAACTATCAAAGTATACAAAGTATTCTATGGGACGGTTCCCTCCGGCAAATACGTTGGCAACAACGTATACGTCGACGCTGCCGGATTGACGGATTCTATGGGTCGGCCCTTTTACTTTTAAACTGTCAAACTGTCACAAAATGAGTTTGAAAATTTTCACTTTTTGGCTTTTTACAAGAAGTGCTCGTTGTAGTCATATCTTTAGAGTCGAGTCAAATTTGTGAATCTGGCAGCTAAACGAGTTGGTAAAGTGAGGAAAACGTAGAAAAATCTCAGATTTCATGATCTATTTGAGACTTGAGATTCAAAAAAATGGATTTGAGATTAGATAGATAGATAGATAGATATTTTATTGTTTGTTATAAAATTACAATATTTTACAATAATTTATAAGTCATTGCACAGCACAGAGATATGATAACAAATTGTATCTTACTACTGAAAATCAATATTTGGTTTCTGAAAGACATATATACATATTTTAATATTAATGATTTGAAGGAAAAATAATAACAAAAAAAAAACCTTCATTTGAATTTGATTATAACTATATCACAGGTAATGCTTTAATCATGAATTTAAAAAAAAAATAACTAAATAAGAGTGAAAAGCAAACAAATCATAATTAAATGAATTAATGAAATAAATAAGCAAATAAATAAATAAATAAACAAACAAAATAAATTAATTGTATAAATAAATAAATAAATAAATAAATGAATAAATGAATAAATAAATAAATAAATAAATAAATAAATAAATAAATAAATGGGAAGATAAATAAATAAATAAATAAATAAATAAATGGGAAGATAAATAAATAAATAAATAAATAAATAAATAAATAAATAAGTAGATAAATGTAAGAAAATTTAACAGTAAAATGATTGTATTAATATATTATTTAACACACAAGTTAATAAATAATATTTTATAATTATGAATAAATAGATACAAACAAATATTTAAACAAAGAATTACATAAAATGAAATTACATTAATATATATACATATTTTTTTTTTTTAAACAATAAGGTCTCTAATAAGAGAATTTCCGCTTAGTTCACATTTTTTAAAGAATTTTTCATTGAGAACTTCAATTTTGTTGTTTATTTTAAGAACATTTGCCTGTTGGTGTAAATCATGAGTTGAATAATGCCATGGGAGCTTAAGCATCATTTTTAAAATTTTGTTTTGCAGTATTTGCAATTTTTTCTTATGCATTTCAGCACAATCTCCCCAAACGGGTGATCCATATAATAAGATTGCTTGGAAAATTACTTTGAAAATTATAAGTTTGTTATGTTTACTAAGTAATGACTTCCGGTTAATAAGCGGGTATAGCATTTTAATACTAATGTTTATTTTGTTTGCTGTCATATTTGTGTGTTCCCTAAAGGTCAACTTCTTGTCTAAGTGAACACCTAAGTACTTGACAGAGTTGACCCATGGGATATCACAGTTATTTATGTTTAAGTTACTGCTGGGTAAGAAACAATCCTTTCTTTTTCTTGTAAAAAGATAGCCTGACTCTTTCCAGCATTAATTTTAATTTTCCAATGTTTATAATATTCAAAAATAAGGACAAGGGCATTTTGGATATTGTTTATTATATTCGTAGGATTTTCATCGGATGAGTATATCGCAAGGTCATCAGCGTACATACCAAAATCACAGCTGCGTAAGACTGGGAAGTCCGCTGTAAAAATATTGAACAGAGTAGGAGATAAAACTGATCCTTGGGGAACACCCGCAGGAATTGTTTTGGGGACTGAACTTGCTCCGTTTAGTGAAACTATGAACTGTCGGTCGCTCAAATAACTTTGTATTAGTTTTATTAGAAAACTTGGGCATTCATTCAAAATGAGCTTGTGTATGAGTGCATTGTGCCACAACGTATCAAAAGCTTTTTCTACATCTAGTAGAACTAATGCTGTGGATTTTTTTCCTTAAATTTCTCTTTCACGTGTCTACTGATTCTAAGTACCTGATGGGACGTGTTATGTTGCTTTCTGAAACCAAACTGCTGCATTGGGAGAATATTCTTATCAGTTAAAAAAGTTTCTAATTTGGTTAGAATAACCTTTTCAAAAATCTTGCTGATACTACTCAGTAGGCTTATTGGCCTGTAACTAGCTGGATCATTACGAGGTTTTCCCGGCTTCAAAATTGGAACAACTTTTGTCAATTTCCATTTCAGTGGAAAATATTGAATCCTTAAACAAGCATTTAATATCCCTGTCAAATAAACAAATCCACTCACCGGAAGTTCTTTAAGAAATTGATTTTTTATACCATCAATTCCCGGAGATTTATGATTGTGAAGATCACATACAAAATACTCTATATCTTCCACTGTTATTTGTTCACCATCTGGGAAATTTATTAGACTCCTATTAAATTCATTGATGGACGTATCTATGCAGTTTGTCACTGCTGGGTTAAGATTAACAGAAGCAATATGATTGCTGAAAAAAGTATTTGGAAGAGCATTTGCTTTGTCTTCATTTGAGGTGAAAACTATCCCTGTTGACTCGAGAGGTGGTATTTGCGAATTTTTCTTCTTAGTAATTTTGTAAATATTCCAAAATGGTTTCGAACTAGGATGTAAGGAAGAAAGTTTATCATTCCACTCTTTGTTTCTGAACACCAAAATTGATTCTGTTATTAATTTATTCAAATGGTTCATTTCTTGAAAATCATATTGCTGTCTGAATTTTTGCCATTTTCGTCTGAACATATTTCTCATCTTAATTAGATCTAGGATTGAACGAGGAAGAACAATCGCTCGTTTGTTAATTGATTTCTTAGGGACTGACACATTGATACTATCTAAAATGTTTTTTTCAAAATACTCAACACAGACATCTACATTTTGACAACATGTAACAGTTTCAACACAATATTGAGATTGACGAATTTTAGAATTTAAATGGGAACGATAAAGGTGCCAGTTGGCATTTTTGAAATCTAAATATTGAAGATTCAATAAATTTGTCCTAAGTGTAGAATCACAGCAAACAGGAAGATGATCCGAACTAAGCGCGTTCGCAGTAATAGGGGTCGTAAAGCATTGGGGAATATTTGTAATAAAAAAATCTATTGTAGATGGTGAAGATCTCCTAGAGGCAGGGATATACGTTGGACCGTTTGGGTACATAAGAGTGATTGGATATCTCATCGTGAAATCTAATAAATTGTTACCCCACGAGTTCGCCCTAAGACAGCCCCATTCCCAGTGTTTAGAATTAAAGTCTCCGCCTATAATGAATTGGTCATTACTTATTAATTTCTTTAAGTCGTTCTTAAAATGACCCTTTTTAATATTATTGGTTCTACCTCCGGGAAAGTAAATGGAATAAATTTTTAATTTATTGGACCTTTCAAGTACCAATTCGATTCCAAGTGCTTCAATAATATTAGTATTAATTTTTGGGAGTAGAACGTGTTTTATTTCTTTTTTGAGGACAATGGCAACACCGCCACCCAAGCCCTCTCTATCTAATCTATGACATACATAGTTAGTATTTGAAAAACGAACACCAGCATCGAGCCAGGTTTCACACACAAGGCAAATATCAATATTAGAATTTAAGAGAAAATTAAAGAACTCAGTACATTTTTTACGAATACCTCGGGCATTCCAACATGCAATTTTCATATTATTTAAATTACTTTGCATTTTGAGAGTATAAGTACTTACTAGCTAGCTGTGCAATGACATGAAATTGTTCAAACTTGGATTTACATTGACCAAGCTTAGTAATCATCTCCATTGTAAGAGAAGAGATTTCTTCTTGAGAAAAGAGATCATTCTCTTGCGAAAAATTATTGCTCAATGTGATTGATTGTTGTTGTTGTTGTTGTTGTTGTTGTTGTTGTTGTTGTTGTTGTTGTTGTTGTTGTTGTTGTTGTTGTTGAGGTGCATGTGAATGCTGAGGTTGTTGTGAAGAGTTTGGCGTTATCTTCCAATGATTTCGTGGTTGGGGGAGCGAGGGAAAACTATGCATAGGGGAGACTGGGTACAGTTGACACAATTTCGCTTTTATTGTCCAAAACTTTGATTTCTGTAAACCGAGCGATGAAGTGGATATGTTTAATAAAAAAGCGGGTTTTCATCTACAACTGAAGGGTAACTTTTGAGTCCTACGTGCATTACTTTATGAAAAATATGGAATTTAAAAAAACATCTTTTTTGTTGCAACCGTACCCATACCAAGGACGGTTGAAACAGCGACTGGGGTCAGTTGAAACAAAATGAAATAATAAACATATTTTTTATTTTTGACATTGTTTTACAATGTTTATCACATATTCCATTGGGTGATTAATTTTTTATTAATAATAATACATATATTAAAAAAAACATAACACAAAAAAATCAACAATTAATAGAACAAAACAACACGACAATAAATAAATAAATAATCCATATCTTTATAAAACAAAACAAACGTAAACAAACTTAATTTTAAAATAAACTGAACAAAAACCTTATTTCATCGTGTTTTTTAAACGAAAAATTAATTAGTCGGAATATTCCGAGTCGCAATTGTGGCAAACATATGAGCTCCTATATAAACTACGTACAAATTTTGTTTCAATCGTACCCAAAAAAAATGTTTCAACCGTCCCCAACCCTTGTTTAAATACAAAATTGTATATAGGTTAGGTTAGGTTACAGTGGCTGCGGATTCAGAATCCACACACTTAGGCCAAAAGGAAAGGCCCATTGTGATACCATGAATCTAGAGAATTACTTCTTACTAGTCGAACCATTTTGAGCTTTTTATAAAGCGAAGAAGATATTTGATATCCTTATTAGCTAGTTCACTGGGGTTATCATAAAAGTATTCTCCCAGATGAAGTTTGCGTCTTAGTGAAAGAGCAGGGCAAGTGCAGAGAAGGTGAGAGATTGTTTCCTCTTCTTCCTCGTCCATACAGCTCCTGCAGAAGTCATTTGAGGCTACACCAAGTCGTATTGCGTGTCTGCCTATAAGACAGTGTCCCGTAAGGACACCTATCAGGGAGCTAATATGAAGTCTGCTTTGAGATAACAAGTCTTTAGAGCGCTTTAAGTCCAGTGAAGGCCATATGAGTTTCGTAGCTGCGCACGTTGGTAAATTGTGCCACCTGTAGTTTGTTCTCGTTAAAGCTGCTTCTTTTAGCAAAAGTTTACATGTAGCTATCGGTATACCTATCTTCTCCCTTTCAGGTGAAATAGGTAGGACGGTTCCATTTTTAGCGAGTTCATCAGCTCTACAATTTCCTTCGATGTCTCTGTGACCCGGCACCCAACAGAGGTGAATGTTAAATTGCTGCGCCATCTCCATCAGAGACGATCGGCAATCGAGGGCCGTTTGAGATTTGGTTGAGACACCTTCGAGAGATTTAATAGCAGCCTGACTGTCAGAGAAGATGCGGATATCAGAAGTTGATATCACGTTTTCTCTTAGCCAGGAGAGAACCTCTTTGATCGCTAAAATTTCCGCTTGGAAGACGCTACAATGATTGGGAAGGCGGAATGAGATGCTTAGATTAAGCTTTTCTGAGTACACACCACTACCAACTCCATCACTTATCTTGGATCCATCTGTATAAAAATGAATGCCTTTGTCATCCAGAAGTTTTTTGTCTTCCCATTCTTCTCTGGATGGAATAGATATCTGGAAGTTTTTACCAAATTGTGGTTTTGGAATGGTGTAGTCTATGTACTTTGGTATAGAACCGAAAGAGTTCAAAATGATGGAGTTTCCCACATTATTGTTGGTCCATTGAGATGAGGCGTTGAGTCTTATAGCTGTACTCGCTGCCACTTGTTTGCTAAAAATGTCGAGGGGTGCCAGATGGAGGAGAGTGTCTAACGCTGCTGAGGGTGTGGTTCTCAAGGCCCCGGTTATGCAGAGACAAGCAGTGCGTTGGACTCTGCTGAGTTTGTCGCAGTAAGTGACTTTCTCCAGTGCAGTCCACCATACTGCAACCCCGTACATGAGAATTGGTCGAATGACCGATGTGTATAGCCAATAGGTTATGCGAGGTTGAAAACCCCATTTGCTTCCTATGGCTTTCTTGCAAGAGAAAAGAGCTACTGTGGCTTTCTTAACTCTTTCCTGAATATTAGGTTTCCAACTTAATTTTTTGTCTAATATCAGACCAAGATATTTGGCTTCATTGGTGAAAATTAGTGGTACACCTTTTATTGAAGGGGGTACAATTACTGGGATCTTGTATTTCCGTGTAAAAAGGACAAGGTCCGTTTTTTGAGGATTAATACTACGTCCACAACGATCAGCCCATCTAGTGAGCATATTAAGTGCGTTTTGGAGGAGGTCTCTCAGTGTATTTGGATGTTTTCCTGTGACGGCGATAGAAACATCATCGGCATACGCAATCACTCTGTAGCCTTCACTCTCGAGGGATATTAGCAATTCGTTAACTACTACACTCAGAGAAAAACGTCCCATAGGTTGCTCAATGGGACGACCATTGATTTAAAAAAGCTTTTTATAATAGGATTTTACTGTCAAATCAATGGTTTTCCCTTAAATTTTATGATTTATGTACTATTACTGCAATAGTTTTAAAATTATAAACATAATAGGACCAATTCGTATTAATTTAAAAGGAAATACTATTATTTTAAATGTTTTATACCATCCATTGCTAATAATGCGACACATTATTTTAACAGTTCAATAACATACAAATTTAATCGTATAGATACTATTAAAAACCTTCTTTAATAATAGTATTCACTATCTGTTTAATAGTATACTCTTATTATATGAAGCACGATTTCGAAATATTTAACCATTCACAGTACATCCCATTAATTCAA
Organism: Sphaerophoria taeniata; assembly: GCA_943590905.1. Taxonomy (NCBI): domain Eukaryota; kingdom Metazoa; phylum Arthropoda; class Insecta; order Diptera; family Syrphidae; genus Sphaerophoria; species Sphaerophoria taeniata. The sequence continues at coordinate 14,737,710 of OX016540.1, read as the reverse complement.
CCGATTTAATATGAGTTGCACTATTAATGTCTATAGTAGATACCACAACTAAAATAGTGTTGTCCTTTTAAAAGAACATTGATTTCGAAATATTTTGCAGTTAACAGTACATCCCATTAATTCAACCAATTTAATAAGATTTGCACTATTAATGTCTATAGTAGATACTATAACTAAAATAGTGTTGTCCTTTAAAAAGAACATTGATTTCAAAATATTTTGCAGTTAACAGTACATCCCATTAATTCAACCAATATAATAAGATTTGCACTATTAATGTCTATAATAGATACCACAACTAAAATAGTGTTGTCCTTTTAAAAGAACATTGATTTCGAAATATTTTGCAGTTAACAGTACATCCCATTAATTCAACCAATATAATAAGATTTGCACTATTAATGTCTATAGTAGATACCACAACTAAAATAGTGTTGTCCTTTTAAAAGAACATTGATTTCGAAATATTTTGCAGTTAACAGTACATCCCATTAATTCAACCAATTTAATAAGATTTGCACTATTAATGTCTATAGTAGATACTATAACTAAAATAGTGTTGTCCTTTAAAAAGAACATTGATTTCAAAATATTTTGCAGTTAACAGTACATCCCATTAATTCAACCAATATAATAAGATTTGCACTATTAATGTCTATAATAGATACCACAACTAAAATAGTGTTGTCCTTTTAAAAGAACATTGATTTCGAAATATTTTGCAGTTAACAGTACATCCCATTAATTCAACCAATTTAATAAGATTTGCACTATTAATGTCTATAGTAGATACTATAACTAAAATAGTGTTGTCCTTTAAAAAGAACATTGATTTCAAAATATTTTGCAGTTAACAGTACATCCCATTAATTCAACCAATATAATAAGATTTGCACTATTAATGTCTATAATAGATACCACAACTAAAATAGTGTTGTCCTTTTAAAAGAACATTGATTTCGAAATATTTTGCAGTTAACAGTACATCCCATTAATTCAACCAATATAATAAGATTTGCACTATTAATGTCTATAGTAGATACCACAACTAAAATAGTGTTGTCCTTTTAAAAGAACATTGATTTCGAAATATTTTGCAGTTAACAGTACATCCCATTAATTCAACCAATTTAATAAGATTTGCACTATTAATGTCTATAGTAGATACTATAACTAAAATAGTGTTGTCCTTTAAAAAGAACATTGATTTCAAAATATTTTGCAGTTAACAGTACATCCCATTAATTCAACCAATATAATAAGATTTGCACTATTAATGTCTATAATAGATACCACAACTAAAATAGTGTTGTCCTTTTAAAAGAACATTGATTTCGAAATATTTTGCAGTTAACAGTACATCCCATTAATTCAACCAATATAATAAGATTTGCACTATTAATGTCTATAGTAGATACCACAACTAAAATAGTGTTGTCCTTTTAAAAGAACATTGATTTCGAAATATTTTGCAGTTAACAGTACATCCCATTAATTCAACCAATTTAATAAGATTTGCACTATTAATGTCTATAGTAGATACTATAACTAAAATAGTGTTGTCCTTTAAAAAGAACATTGATTTCAAAATATTTTGCAGTTAACAGTACATCCCATTAATTCAACCAATTTAATAAGATTTGCACTATTAATGTCTATAGTAGATACTATAACTAAAATAGTGTTGTCCTTAAAAAAGATCATTGATTTCAAAATATTTTGCAGTTAACAGTACATCCCATTAATTCAACTAATTTAATAAGATTTGCACTATTAATATCTATAGTAGATACTATAACTAAAATAGTGTTGTCCTTTAAAAAGATCATTGATTTCAAAATATTTTGCAGTTAACAGTACATCCCATTAATTCAACCAATTTAATAAGATTTGCACTATTAATGTCTATAGTAGATACTATAACTAAAATAGTGTTGTCCTTTAAAAAGATCATTGATTTCAAAATATTTTGCAGTTAACAGTACATCCCATTAATTCAACCAATTTAATAAGATTTGCACTATTAATGTCTATAGTAGATACTATAACTAAAATAGTGTTGTCCTTAAAAAAGATCATTGATTTCAAAATATTTTGCAGTTAACAGTACATCCCATTAATTCAACCAATTTAATAAGATTTGCACTATTAATGTCTATAGTAGATACTATAACTAAAATAGTGTTGTCCTTTAAAAAGAACATTGATTTCAAAATATTTTGCAGTTAACAGTACATCCCATTAATTCAACCAATTTAATAAGATTTGAACTATTAACGTCTATAGTACATACTATAACTAAAATAGTGTTGTCTTTTTAAATGAACATTTATTTCATTTGTAAGCATTACATGTTTAACCTACATAGTTCTTTAAATATTTTACTTTAATAGCCATCTGAAGAAAACAAATTATGATGCACTTGCTGTTCCCTGTGGTTCCACCCGCCTTTATATCATAAAAGTAGTGTAAAATTATTTTGCATAGCGCATATTTATTACAGCTGAACCCTGCGTGTGTTACCTCGCCACCAACTAAAATAAGTTCATATAGGAAAAATATTATACAAATAAATATAAAATACTAGCCGACCCTGCGAATTTCGTCTCGCCATCCTTCGATTAAAATAGAGAACTTCATATCTGAATTTTTTCAAGCTCTACAACTAACGTTCTTCTTTCATTAAAGCATGAAATAAAATGCAAATTTCTTTTAAAAATTCAAAAACTTCTCTGTTTTTACTATTTCACAAAAATCAGAATTCCAAACAGCTTATCCACCTTATTTGCTGACTTTCCCCTTAAGATTTTCTCAAAAAATTATTTTTATACAATGAAAATTTTATAAAAATGCATTGAGGATTGAGCGGATTAAGAGTCCAAACCGGACATACAAACAAACCAATGCACCTTAAATTCAATAAAAAAAAACTTGATTTAAGGTGTTGAAGTTCTTCGTGCTCTCTCAGGGTTTTCCGAGTTCCCAATCAAAAAATTTCCATTTTTCTATTTAAGAATCAATGCACTTTCTATTTTGCATTGGAAAACCCATTTTGAAATTTTCCAGTTTTCCATTTGAAAACTAATGCACCTGCAATAATATGCAATATACTCAATGAGTTTTCCGAGTTTTTCATCAAGAAATTTCTGTTATTCCATTCGAAAACCCATTTTGAAACAAAAAAATTCCAAGCAAAAAAAATCAAATTTCCGACCTTTGTTTGGTTTTTCCAGTTTTCCCACTCTTCCATGAGGTTTTTCCAATTTATTTTTTCACATAAATCATCACTGAATGGAACAGTATGAACCATGAAAATTTCGCAAATATCTGTTGGGCCATTTCGGAGTCTATAAGAGACATACAAGCAAACAAACAAACAAACAAACACACTTCCATTTTTATATATATATAGAGATAAAGGGTTTTCCAATAAGAGGTGTTATTTTGATATTCAAAGAAAAATAGCATTTTTTGAGATAAATGATCGGATGTTTATTTCATTATAAAGAGGAAGGTATGCCGTTAATAATGGAACACAACATCAGCCAAATGGCCGCCACGACCACGCTTACAGGACCATATCCTTTTCATGAAATTTTCCATAACCAAATCGCAATGTGGCTACCCTATGTCCTCGATAGCCTCACGAATTCCATCATTGAGGTCTAGAAATCGAAACAACAGTAAATTCTCAGTTGTTCTTGAGCTACGTGCACGGGTTTTATTCTTCACATCACTTACTTGCCCCAACAGCTCTAATTTGTCCACCAACTTCTGTATTGCAGTCCGACAAGGTGCTTCACGACGACCCAAAAATGTTTTAACGAACCGCCTCTGCCAAATTTTCACCATTTTTATAGTGAATTTTGATAATTTCAAAGCCTTGTTGAAGCGTGTATCGTTCCATTTTTGTTAATGGCGTAGTTTCTATTTGTCAAATGTCAAAAAATGACAGCTTCAAAAGTGACAGCTACCGAAATAACGGGCTATTCAAAATAACACCTCTTATTGGAAAACCCTTTATATGGCAAAACAGCTGCTGATAGGTCAGCTATTGTAGTCGTTAGTGTTCTTCGGTAAATAGACTATTAAACAAAAAAAAGAATTATTCAATTCGATCAAACAAACAGCATAAGGCCTCAAAAATTAATAATTTTCCTCGTTTTTCCCCATTTTCCACTGATTCTTCCTCCTATTGGTCACAGCGTATTGTTATATAGCCCAAAGCTATCCTCGATAAATGGATACAAAACTAATTTTTCAATTCGAACCGGTAGTTCCTGAGTTAAGCGCGTTCAGATACAAACAAACAAACTCTTCTGCTTAACAGTATTAGTAAAGATTTCTTTGAAAATCATTTAGCAGTTTTTGAATAAATTCGAATTTTATTTTTGTTAAACAAGAAACGGTTTGGGGCTAGCCTATGTTTGATCTCAAGCTTAAACAAAACCATCCTCTAGCCCCTGAAGACCAAATTCGACCCCACTTTTAAGGCTACATATATTGTAACAAGGACAGACAGATGGAACTGGACCTTTTTTTCGACTTCTTTATCATAGAAATGTAAAATGTCAAATCAATCAAATTGGATCAAAGTCTTGATTTACAATTTTTCCAATTTTTACTAGTTCAAAATTCGCAACGGTGTTTTTACTTAAAATACAACCTTTTGCATGACTTCACCCTTTAATACAACAAACTCACTCTTTTAAAAACTAATTTATCTTTTTTTTTTAATTCCCCTTTTGTAAATCAAAAATAATCATTTTTATAAGATAAAAAACAAACAACTTTCCTTAAATTCATTTACACAATTTGAAATGTTTATGTTATAAAGTCGCACCAATGGTTTCCTATAATTTGTGTCCCGAATTGTTGACACAAGCCACACAGAACAATCGATTTATTTAAGGGAATAAGTTTGATGAGCGTGGTTATCTCAAGAAGTCGACCACTCAATTGGCCAATTGGCCATTGGTTATATCGTGGTATTTAACGTATTCTGATTTTTTTTTTTTAGGAGGGGGAGCGGGATCGTTTAGTCCTTGGTTTCTGCGAAAAGCTGACGAGAGTTCGGATCGATAATTGAACGGGTCCGTTTCGGCTGAAATATATGGCCGAGTCATCAAAAATTAGATCCATATGAACGAAGTCGAACTCACATTTTTTAAGAAATTATAGTAAAATTTTTAACATATGTAATTCAAATGGCTTGCTTTAACTTGAACTATTTCATACAAAACAACCTGTATGACGAAAATGATATATGTATTTTCAATTAAGTACATTTGGTGATCATTTTAATCTCTCTGAAGGAGCCAGGTACAAAATGTTAAAAATGAATGAAAAACTTTACATTTTTTTTCGAATTTGGGTTTTAGATAATTTTGTTTGTCTTTCTAAACAATTTTATTTCTGCGAATAAAAGGTAATTAAACGATATTTTATTGAACTCTAAGCAAATGATAGGCCATATTTACTGCTTTTGTTTTCAGAAATAACACGTTTCGTTACCCGGCAAACGTTGTTTTCCCATATAAATTATTTCTAATAAATCTCTCAACCCAACATACCCTGCTACCCTGCTGCCATGTTATCATTCCACACCGTTGCTCCACTACCCTTCAAAAGCGCTACCTCACTATCCTGGTGCTCCGTTACCCGCTACGTGTTTTACGACCCTCTACGTTGTATTAGCATGATAAAAAAACAGTAAAGAGTATTAAATATTATTATTATTTATCTTTTATTATTTAATCCACATTTAATAATATTTTTTCTTAAGAATAATAAATAAAAATAATCTTAAATGTCACTATCACTACTAAGATCAATGTATTTACAAACAATAACAATAACCGACGAAAACACTTTGCTTACATCAATCATAAATGTCTCTGACATCCTTGCAATTCTTTGTTTATTTTGAATAATAAATAATTTAATTCATTGTTCTCCGCAAATCGCATCAAATACGTAGTCGGTTCTTTTGATTAGTTCCAAATTTAAAGTCTGTGTGTGATTTTTTTCATTAAAAAAAAGTGTAAAAAGTGTAAAAACATTTACATATATATTGAAGGTCCTTTAACTGGTAAGTACATTTAATATAATAATTTAAGTGAATAAAGGAGATAAAAGTGTATTTAAATCATTTACTCATTAATCTATTGCTGATAATAGTATATCCCATTAAATCAATTATTTTTCTATTGCTAATAGGAGCATCCCATTACTTTTATAGTATCTCACATTACAGGTCTGAGAATCTATAGTTTTCTATAAACTTATTTCATACTGATAATATTAAAGGGTTTTCCAATAAGAGGTGTTATTTTGATATTCAAAGAAAAAGGAAAAATAAAGATAGCTCATCTGCATTCTCATCCAGATTAGGGTGACGCTCAAATCAAGTTCCTTGAGGGCGTCTTTGCATTGCTGGACCAGTATATAGTATATCCCATTAAATCAATTATTTTTCTATTGCTAATAGGAGCATCCCATTACTTTTATAGTATCTCACATTATAAGCCTGAGAATCTATAGTTTGCTATAAAGTAATTTCATGCTGATAATAGTATATCCCATTAAATCAATTATTTTTCTATTGCTAATAGGAGCATCCCATTACTTTTATAGTATCTCACATTACAGGCCTGAGAATCTATAGTTTTCTATAAACTTATTTCATGCTGATAATAGTATATCCCATTAAATCAATTATTTTTCTATTGCTAAAAGGAGCATCCCATTACTTTTATAGTATCTCACATTACAGGCCTGAGAATCTATAGTTTTCTATAAACTTATTTCATGCTGATAATAGTAAAGGGTTTTCCAATAAGAGGTGTTATTTTGATATTCAAAGAAAAAGGAAAAAGAGAGATAGCTCATCTGCATTCTCATTTCCCTCATAGCCTCTATGGCCCGGTATCGTTTTGGTTCTGTCGGATATTTTTAAGGGCTATTCAAGCTTCCCTTATCTCTAACAATTTTGCCTGGAATACGCTGGCAAAATCGGGAAGTCTATAGGATTTTGAAATCTCAAGATATTCACAGAAGACACCTGCACCAACACCGCATTCCATCTTCGAGCCATCCGTGAAGATAGTTGTGTTAAAGTCTTTCGTCACATCGCCTTCCTCCCAGTCGATTCTTGACGGGAGCAAGACTCTAAACTTCTTTGAGGTGTCTAGGGTAGGAATGCAGTAATCGGTGGTTGTGGATAGGATGTCTGATGGTATCAGGCTGGTTTGGTTGCAGTGCCCATAGGATCTGGTTTTCCAGAAGTCTCAAGATACTGCAGGACACTTGATATTTAATAAAGAAGTAAATCGGAAGAAGGTCCAGGATGACGTTAAGTGCATCTGTTGGGCAGGACCTGCTTGCCCCTAATATCCCAACGCAAGCACCTCGCTGCACCTTTGTAAGCTTGTTTACTTTGTAAGCTTTGCTGAGAGTGGATCCGTAAATAAGTATCGTTCTAACAATCGCTGTGTAGGCCCCACTTTTTACCGAACATTTTGTTGCAGGCGTAGAGGGCCACGCACGCCTTTCTCACCCGTTCTTCGATGTTGAGCTTCCAGGTTAATTTGGTGTCTAGTATTACGTCCAGATATTTGGCACTGGAAGACAGTGTTAATGATTGACCGTTTAACCGAGGTAGAGTGAAGGGTGGTTCTTTGATTTTGGTGGTGAAAAGCATCAACTCGGTTTTGTTACTGTTAACACCTAGTCCACAACTCGCAGCTTACTTTCTTCAAACCACGTTAGTGATTTCACTGATCACGCTTGGAAATTTTGCTGAAACTAGAATGACCAAATCATCGCCGCGCCGTACAAAACTACACCCTTATGTCATTTTGGTTACGTATACACCCCAGTGAACGTTATCTCTTGTTTGCATTTTCTATTCTAGAAAACAAGATTCGTTGAATTTTAAAAAACATACTTAATATGAAATAATTTATTGAAATTTAGAAAAAAAGATATAATTTTATTTTGTACATTCTTAAGATAAAAGGTTTCGAAATTTTGCGTCTCTATTCGGTATAGTTTATCTCTCTATGGTTAAAGAATTGAATTGAATTGTTTCTGATTTGTTATAAGATCTCGTTAAAAATTTATAGTATAAATCCTCTTGGTTAGAGTTTTATAATAGTTCTTTTTTGTTAAGTAGTTCCGATGGATTCGAGTAAAATTGGAAAGGTAATTCTTCTTGGAATGGAAACTCCAACTAATATTACCGAAGATTATACATACGCATGCTTACCAGAAAATCAAAATATGGTCGATGCATTAGTTTCCGAGTTGGAAGATGTTCAAAGCGAGCTGAAGGAACTAGTTTGCGATAAATTTGGATTTGATGAAATGGTTCATAAGCGGCTAACTGGTGTGAACATTATCTTTGTAATAAGCTTTTCAATCTAATCCTGCTTATTATATAATTTCAGACAATGGGTTTGATATAGAAAGCCTTCTTGTTGCAACGGAATCGGAAATAAACGATTTATTCCCTGTCCCACTTTTGGGAACAAGAGCAAAATTCAAATTTCATTTGAATGTTTGGAGAAAAAATGTATGCCCAATAATTTCCAATATTTAAGCTTCTTGTATTTAAACATTTTTTTCTTGTTAAAAGACATCGAAAAAGATTTCTGCGGACTGTAGAAATTGGATTGATTCTCAATGTTTAAATGACAATCCATCTGGATCTTACAGCACTCCAAGTTCACCCATATCAACACATACTACTTTTGGGAATGAATCCAGACTTTTCTCAAACGTAACACTTACAGAACTGTTACAAACAACAGAGAGAGGCCAAGGAATATTGGACTATTACGCAAAACATAATCGTTTAGAAGAAACAAACAAAACAACCCTTATCTCCATCATTGTTGAGAGTTTTTCATCTCAAAATAAGGGAATGTCGATGAGAGACATTGAAGAAGCTGCAAATGCAATTCAATTGATTTTTCCTTTGGAAAACAAAGTAATTTTTTTTATTCTTTTCTCTTTTTGAAATGTTTTAATTAAAACGGTTTTCAACGTAAACGAAAGAGTTTCAACAATTATTTGAGCATAGAATCCACTTTGAGCTAGCATATGCAAATTCCTATGCATTCTATTATTTATTTTCATTAAATAAAGGCTTGTTGTATAGCTTATTTTCGTTGAAGCATTAAAATATTCGTAGAACGTGGTAAACCTGGCATAATGATTTTAAGAGAATGTTAAACCTTTTAAACTATCTTTAAAATTTAAAATTTTCAGGAATACTATATGCATAAAAGAGGTCGTGGACTTAATCCAACTGGAAAACTCCATGACAAAGCGGTCAACGCCCGGATAAAACTAAGAGGCCTCAAAAGAAAAATAAGTGACAATAAAGACCAAGGTAAAAGAATTAAGTGCGAATTTTAGCTTTGACAAAAAAAAAAAACAAATGTTTATTGTTAGACTTGGCAAAATCTGGTTCCGAAGAAGTAGAGGATATTTCTTGTGGTCCAGAAATAGAAGAAACCATTGCTTGGCTAAAGCACAACAACGAGCCATGGACGGAAGTGCAAGACAAATGGAAGCAAGTAGCTTTGCGAAGACAGAGAGACATCAAAAACAATTTGTCTAATATAGTCGAAAACTGGCCACTCTTCAAGCATTCGCTTGGACATACACTTGTAAGTCTGCATAATTATGTACTTATATCCAGTATTGATATTGAATTACTTTCTCAAATATGTACATACATGCATGCATATGTATATGATTTTCTCACAAATTATAAAGTTATTATAGTACTTGTAAGGGCGACCGCTTGGATCATGACCTACCTAGTCAGTCAATGGGCAGATGGGGTATATGTATATGTCTAGTCTAGGGTGTCTCAGTAAGAGCGCACTTTTTTAAATTAGAATTTTTTTTTGTTTGTTCCGATTACTAAAAATGATGCGTTTTTGAAAAAACAACACGTTATAATGGTAAAAACTCATTACAAAAATGGGAAAAGTTACCTAATATGTCAACCAACCGAAGAGTGGTCAAATAATTTGAAGAAACGGGGTCAATTATGGATGATAAGAATCCTTTACGTCAACGTACTGGTCGGTCTCTTGAAAACATGGCTGCTGTAAACGAGAATGTTGTCAAAAACCCGAAACCATCAATTGGACAGTGACTGTGAATAGGACTTCACAACGATACGATACCGATATTTTTCGTTTGTTTCGGTATCGTATCGAATAAAAAATTATTTTATCGTATCGTATCGATATCGTCGATAATTTTAAGACATATTTATCGTATCGTTATCGACTGCGATACGATACCGATACGATACTCGATAAATTATCTAAATAAAAAAACAGTTTTTAATCGACTTCCAAAATAGGAGAAGGTTCTCAATTTGATTTTTATTTGTCTGTTCGGGCAGTGCTGCTTTGTTAATGAACCGATTCATTTGATTGTTTTTTGGTTATGGTTTGGAACGGTATCTTCGGAGTGATAAACAATTTAGTGAGAATAAGTCGCTTCGAAGGGAAGAAATTAAGAAGACACATCTACGAATCTAGCATAAAAATTTCATAAGCCGACACATATTCGTAAGTGTTCAGTATTTTGTAACCAATTTGTTACACAAGCATTGATTTCGTTGCTCAAATTTCTTGAAAATAACGGAGATCTGCTAGGGTAATATTAAGCAAGCAGAACCGTAGTGAAATTAAAGGAACCAATGCAGCTAGATACGAAACTAACAGCATATTATGTTGCTTATTTGTGCCAGAATAATTGCTCAAATAGTTCTTGGAAAAAAGCGCGGTTACGCTCTTATATTTTTTCCATTTCTGAAAAATGACAAGTATACGCCCGAGTGAACTTTCTCATAGAATATGAGAATATATGGATAATTCTCTTAAAGTTTATTCAAAGAGAAAACATAAATACTTCGGAAACATACCTCTTGTTTAAACAGACTTCCAAAAAAAGACAAGGTTCTCAATTCGATTCTATAATATATTTTTATGTGTCTGTTCAGACCAGTTCTACTTTGTTAGTGAACCGACTTGTGTGATTTTTTTTACGTCATTAAGCTGACAAACCAATATGAGCACAAACCGTTGGGACCTTTACTATAATTAATGTGCTATTTATTTGCTGATTATGTGAGAAAGTCGCGATTAATATATTTACGTATATATAGCGACGAAACGAAGAAGAGCGGAAAGAAACGCTTTGCTTTAACCAAGACAACGTCTGTGTGCTTGTACGACGTACGTATAATTATATTCGATATCGATATACGGACTTGTTGTAGCCTCAACTGCACGGTATCAATCTGGACAACAGGTGGTTTCAGCAGGATGGCGCAACCTGCCACACCGCGCACGAATAAACCCGAAACAATTCCTGAGCTCAAATTGGATACCCAACGTGTCATTGGTGAGATACAGCCACATCTCTTTGAAAAAGTTATGAAAAATTTCATGAAGAGAGTAATGGCCTGTCATCGGCGCTGGGGGGTCGTTTGCCGGCAATTTGATTCCATGCTTAATCGGAACATATCTTCTTTACAATACAATTAAAATGTCGCAACTCTGTCATAAAATACTTGTTTTTATATCAAAATGAAAAAGTGCACTCATACTGAGACACCCTACCTAATAAATGCTTAGGACTTCTTCTTTCAATACCTCTTTATAAAATATAAAAAAATCTTATTTTTTTTTATATTTGTTATATTTCAACACTTCCAGTTGGGCGTGCGTCTGTTAATAGTTCTATTGTTATATTTGAATAATAACAACTTAGAGGTGCTTCCACCAATGGCGTTTCTTAAATCTAGCCAAAAACCAAGGCATCGACCGAAAAAGCCCTAGGTGTTGTTCTTCAAATACAAAAATACAAAATTCTTAAAATGAACAAAATTTTAACAATTGACTTACAAAAATCTATTCGTTTTCAAAAAGACATATACAATTATTGCCTTCATAGGTCACTGATCCTACTGCCGTTTTCTGCATTAAAGTAAATAGCAACTACTTCAATTATTTATGTACATAAATATGTAATTTTCAGGTTGAAATTGACTATGAACTACAGAATCCAAGCCATCGATCACAACTATTTCAAATCTGGCCTTCATTTGTAAATAAGATATATCCTATTCTTAAACAGAAGCTGAAGGATAAAGTGTCATTGGCTCTTTTGAAGGATTTTGACAAACTCGACACAAGTAAGATTTCACTATTATTGTTTATTATTATTATTATTTGATTTACAAAAATGGGGCTTATAGTTTGGGTGGATACCAGAAAAAAAATTGTTTCATATGCATATATTAATTATATCTCGTTGTTTTGTTTTCATTTTAGATTCTCGCGATTTTTTTATCCTCTCGTCAATACATTGCCTTTTAAAACCACCTGTCGTATCTGTTGAAAAAAAGGGTTTAAAAACCAAATGGAAGCCAACAATAAAGGATGCGCAAGAGTCATGCATTCTTTATTGTTCATCGGTCCTTGACTATTCCGAAAAGGTAAGAGAGCTGCGGGAAAAATTATATGGTAAGGGTCTTACCTTACAACCAATAATTATTGTAGTAGGAAAGGAAAGCACCCAGTTGCAACAGTTTTATACGTACTACGATGATGTTCTGTATAAATTTAGTACTTTACTTAAATGTTTAGATATAACATTTAAACTTTTCCATGTTTTCAATTTTACTTACCCAAAAGAGGGAAAACATTTGTATCTTTTTATCGAAAGTTTTTTTTATAACTTTCCGAACCAATCAAATGCTAATATTAATAACTTAATATGTAATTTACGTTAGTGAAACAAGTTCGTTTTCTCTTATAATAGAATGCAAAGATTATAACTGTTATTTTGCCTCAACCTATTTATGAAACTCATTATTTCTTTCACGAACTGAACATTTTCGTAAACCAATAATAAAAATAATAATTCCTTACACTTATTTCATAGAGTATTCATTATGCTTATTTTATAGGTGTGGTTTACAGTAAATCTGCTGCTGGCTACACGACTACACATGAAAAAAACACGTTTTTGCTAAAAAAAAGTTAATTAATAAAAATTAACTAATAATTAATTAAAAAAAAAACTTCGTTTAAAGGCTTTTCGGTGATGAAGAGACTTTGGAAAGTCATGCTTTAATAATCGGAAATCATGTTCTTATCCCAGAAGCCCTGGTAGCGTCGTAATTCTCTATCTCTTTCACGATAAAAAGTTATTTTAGTAGGAAACCACATTTTTTTTCTTTCAATCTTGATGCAAGCAGTTTTGAAGCTTGTTTAGACAGATTTTAATCTCTCATTTGTCTCATTTGACTTGTTTTTGGAAAAGCATTTTGACTCATTTGACCTACCTTGAAAATCAACATCAGTATTTTGTGATGAGCTTGTTCCTTCATTGTCTTTTACGGGTTCAGATATATTTTTAAGCACTGAAGAGTTAGGTAAACACTGCCCTGGACGTTGAACACAACTAGTACTTGGTTACTGTCATTTAGCTCAATTTTTTTGTGTTTAAACCGTTTAAATTCACGCTACAAAAATAACAGTCCTCGTGGTTATCGCCAAATAGTCGGTGCTTCAAACTTGAAAGCACTTCTTTTACCACTTTTCCATAATCTTAATTCAGTACTTCTCTTTTTTATGCAAGAGGATCCCAAAATACCCAATAAAGGTTTTTTTAACGAGCTCTGATTGAACTTTTTTACGATTTTGGAACACATATTCTCCGCATATGTAGCAAAAATTGTCTGGGTTGTTTAAACAACGTCCCTTTGAACTACTTATGACACAAAAACTAAAGACAATAATCTTAACTCCGTAAATAACGTCTACTTGAGACAAATATACAGGCGTCAATGTTAAAAATCAAAACCAAAGTTACGCGAGCTAATACAAAAATTGTAACGGTTAATTTGTAACATACAAGTCATAAGTTAGTACAATCAACTACAAAATTCGCGACAACAGACAAAAAATTAAATTTTGAAGACCAGTGTTATTCCTTACATCTTTTTATTTATTTGCTTGATAAGTTGGATTAAATCACGTCAGTTAAAATGGAATGTTTTTTATGCAGTCAATCAAATTTTTCTTCAGATAGTTTAATACATCATTTAAAAACTAATCACATCTTAAAAGGTTTAGATTTGTTTGTATGCTCTGAGAAAGGCTGCTTCCAAAAATTTCAAAACATATACACATTCAAACGACACTTACAAAGAGTTCATGAAAATAAAATATACAAGTCTTATGCAAAAGCTCAAAACACTTTAAGCTTAAAAAACGAAGAACAACCGAGTACATCAAGTTTGCGTTCAGTTATTACTCCAGAAGATATTTCAACAAACTTTATACAAGCTGAGGAAAAAAATGAACTTCCAGACGTAAGGGCTGGAATAGTTTTTGCACTTTCACTTCACAATAATGATAATTTTAATAGGAAAAATGTTTCAGATATTATCGAAAACGTTAAAAAAAATGTGATTGACCCTCTTTTAAAAGCTGTTACACTAAAAGTTATTCCACTTATTCAAGACGAATGTAAAAAGAAGTCTGCTATTCATTTAGTCGATGAGCTTTCTTATCCGTTTAGATCTATCACTAGCGAACACAAATTAATTCAACAACTAGAGACTGCAAATTTGTTTAAAAAACCAATGTATTACACAATCAATGATGAAGTATGTGAAGTAATTGTCAAGAGCATTCCCACGTTAGATTCTTCTAAGGTAACAGGAGTAATGATGCCCTTAGAATTTCAAATTAAAAGTTTTTTTCAATCTAAAAATGTTTTACATGAAACCATGGAAAATACAAGTATGTTAAATAATTCTACTCCTGGTACATATAAGAGCTTATTAGATGGAGCTGTTTGGAAAGAAAAAGCACGCAGTTTTGAGGATAAAATCACCATTCCTTTTATTTTGTTTTTGGATGACTTTTGCATAGACAACCCTCTTGGTTCGCATGCAAAAGATCAATCAATCTGTGGTGTATATTACAGTTTTCCAACAATTCCTAAACACCACTCATCAAAATTAAGGAACATTTTTGTAGCTGGTTTTTTTAAAACAAAGGATAGATCTTCATTTGGCAATTCTTTTGCAATTAAGCCCATTGTAGATCGTATGAAATCCTTAGAAACCAATGGTTTGGAGATTTTTGTAAAAGACAAACGTTATCACTTGTACTTTGTCTTAGCATTTGTGATCGGCGACAACTTAGGTCTGAACACCTATTTAGGATTTACAGGTAGCTTCAATTCACACTTTTATTGTAGAGTATGTAAGAGAAGTAAAATTGATATGCAATCTGACATTGTTGAATATCCTTCATTTCTTCGTAATCAGGAAAATTATAAAGCTGATCTGGAGTCAAGGTCCGAAAAGTTAACTGGCATAAAAGAGAACTGCATTTTTAATGAACTTAATTCTTTTCATGTTACGCAAAATTTTTATTTCGATATAATGCATGATATATTCGAAGGTATTTGCAGGTACGATATTTCCAAAATCTTGGTTCACTTTATTGAAAACTCAAAATTTTTTTCAATTGATATTCTTAATGACCGCAAGCAGTTATTTAACTATGGTGAAACAGAGGCAGGTAATATCTCGCCGCCATTTATTCTCTCGTTATTGAAAGTTAACAATTTAAAAATGACAGCCCGTGAAACAATGACTTTAATACACTATTTGCCATTAATGATAGGAGACCTTGTACCAGAAAACAACGAAGTATGGGATCTCCTTATAACTCTTGTAAAAATTGTTGATCTAACACTTTTACCAGAGATAGATGAAACGAAACTTATTTCCTTAAAACATTTAATATCGAAGCATAATAGACTGTTCATAAAAATATTCAAAGAACCTTTGAAACCAAAGTTTCACTTTCTGGTCCATTATCCCTCTGCAATTCGAAATTGCGGGCCACTTAAAGCCCTATGGTGCATGCGATTTGAAGCTTTGCATAAACTCAACAAACAGGCTGCAAAAGCTACTAATTCGAGAGTAAATATTTCGTATACACTTGCTTTCAAAGCTGGACTCAAATTTTCTGATACACTGGCCAATCAAAATTTTTTTGAAAAAACTTTCATTTTCGATGAGAAATCAGTTCGCATAACTAATTTAAATCTTTGTTATGAGAATATTAGCAACGATAATAAAAGCATTGGTACTGGCGACGTGAAATGTATATCCAAGTTGACATATAAAGGCAAAGTATATAAGGAACATTTTTTTTTAATGAAAACCGATGAAAATTCCTTACTTTTTGAAATAGAAAAAAATGTTTTGAATGAAAACAATTTTTTTTCCTGTGTAAGGAGTTTAACATAAAATACTTTAGTGATCATTTACAAGCCTTTGTTGTAGAAAATGTCCATCGAAAAATATCTTTGCATTCTGTTTTCGAATTCAAAACACCGCCAATTCACATTCATTATTTACAAAATGAATTGATAGTGTTTCGATATAAACCCATCTAAAATTATGTTAAAATTAATGTATTGAACTGTTTCCACATTAACCTCTTTGCCCTATATTTGAGAAATATATGTATAAAAACTTATTGAATAAATACTTAATTTTACTATTTATGTTAGAAATATCTTATAATATATATATATTTGTAATATTAAATGAATCGAATGTACAAATATGTATGTGTAGTTTGTAAATATTATAAAAATAAAAAGTTGTTTATTGAATATTAAAAAATATTCTAATTGAAATTTGAATTTTTATTTATTTTTCCTAAGAAAAAGTTAGAGATTCAACAAATTAAATTTGTTTTGATTTTGTTTCTTTTTTTTTCAGATTTTACAGCAAGTATGATACTGTCGAACTCTTAGTTATTGAGATAAATAGTATCATGTACAATAAATTTGAAAACAAAGGGTGATCAATAAGACAATGTTCAAAGTCTAATACTAATACTAATCAATAGTAAAATACTATTAAATCAATGGTATCATACTTCTTAATCAATAGTACTAAACTATTACATAAATGATACCATACTATTTAATCAAAAGGGCTATACTATTAAATCAATGGTATCATACTATCAAATCAATGTCAACATACTATTACATCAATAGTACTATAGTATTAAAGCAACGATACTATACTATTAAATCAAAAGTACAATACTATTAAATCAATAGTATTATACTATAAAATCTATAGTACTATACAATTAGATCAGTAGTAATGTACTATTAAATCAATATTACAAAACTATTAAATCAAAAGTTTGATACTATTAAATCAATTATACCACAATATTGAATCAAAAGTACAATACTACTAAATCAATGGTGTCGTACTATAAAATCAATAGTATTTTACTGTTACATCAATGCTGTCGTATTATTAAATCAATAGTACTATACAATTAGATTAATATTGTTGTACTATTAAATCAATAGTACTATACTATAAACACAAAGGTAAAATACTATTAATTCAAAAGTAGAATACTACTACATCAATGGTACCATACTATTGAATCAATAGTACTAAACTATTAAATTAACGGTACCATACTATTAAATCGAAAATACAATATTATTAAATCAATGGTACCGAACTATAAAACAAATAGTACTATACAATTAAATCAAAAGTTTGATACTATTAAATCAATGGTACCACACTATTGAACCAAAAGTACAATACTACTAAATTAATGCTGTCGTACTATAAAACAAATAGTACTATACTATAAACGCAATGGTAAAATACTATTAAATCAAAAGTAGAATACTATTACATCAATGGTACCATACTATTGAATCAATGTACTGTATTATTAAATCAATGGTACCATACTATTAAATCAAAAGTACAATACTTTTACATCAATGGTACTATACTATTGAATCAATGTCACCCTACTATTAAATCAATAGTACTAAACTATTAAATTAACGGTACCATACTATTAAATCGAAAATATAATATTATTAAATCAATGGTACCGACTTATAAAACAAATAGTACTATACAATTAAATCAATAGTACTTTACTATTAAATCAATGGTAAGATGCTATTAAATCAAAAGTTTGATACTATTAAATCAATGGTACCACACAATTGAACCAAAAGTACAATACTACTAAATTAATGATGTCGTACTATAAAACAAATAGTACTATAATATAAACGCAATGGTAAAATACTATTAAATCAAAAGTACAGTATTATTACATCAATGGTACCATACTATTAAATCAATAGTACTATAGTATTAATTCAGCTGTACCATACTATTAAACCAAAAGTGCAATACTTTTACATCAATGGTACCGTACTGTTGAATCAATGTCACTCTACTATTAAATCAATAGTACAAGACAATTAAATTAACGGTACCATACTATTAAATCGAAAGTACAATTTTATTAAATCAATGGTGTCGAACTATAAAACCAATAGTACTATACAATTAAATCAATAGTACTGTACTATTTAACCAATGATACCTTACTATTAAATCAATGGTACCATACAATTAAACCAATGGTTATATAATATAACATTATTTTCGAAATAAGAATTTGGTTCGAACTTCGAAAACAAGCAATGTTATTGTACTATTGAATTAATGGGCACACCCCTTGGACATTCAATTTAACGTATCCCATTAAAACACTAGTTTTAATGGTACATACTATTGACCTTTTAAAAGGACATACCATAGTTGCTATAGTTTAAAAATATTATATTAATAGTACACGCGTACGATTAATTTAATAGTTTTAAAACTTTTAAGGCAATGGTATACGTCGCATTGACTAATTTTAATGGTAAAAAACTATTGAAACAATAGTTTTCCTATTGAATTTATGGGATTTTTTCTCTGAGTGTATGTTCCACAGGAGAGGGGACAGAACACCACCTTGCGGAGTGCCTCTACTGACAGACCTTTTCGTACAAAAATCCCCCATCTCAGAGTTGATGATCCTGCTATTAAGCATTAGATTGATCAGCTCACAGAGTGAGTATTCGACGTTTAGGGTCGTCATAGCAGAAGTGATAGCAGATGTGTCAACGTTGTTGAAAGCACCTTCAATATCCAGGAAGGCAACCATAGTATACTCCTTTTGCTCTAGGGAGTATTCGATAGTTCTTACCAGAGTATGCAAGGCTGTTTCCACCGATTTCCCTTTGCAGTAAGCATGCTGAGACATCGATAGTCCCCTATCAATGCTATTACGTATATGGATATCAATCAATCGTTCCAGCGTTTTGAGAATGAAAGATGATAGACTAATAGGTCTTAGATCTTTAGGGTTGACATGCGAGCATTTGCCCGCCTTGGGAATGAATACTACTTTTACCTCTCTCCATCGCTGAGGTATATAGGCCAGATCTAGACAACTTTCGAACATCATCTCAATGATGGGCAGAGTTATATCGATGGTGTGTTGTAGCTCAGCTGGTATGATTTGATCTGGACCTGGAGATTTATAAGGTTTGAAGCTATTCAGAGCCCATGTCAATTTTTCTTTTGTGACAAGACCTTGAGGAAAAGTTAAGTTAATACCCGATCCAGGACGGTTTATTGTATTAACGGATTTGGAGCTATCTGGGAAGTGGGTATCTAATAGCAGGTTTAGCGTTTCTTCGCAAGAGTTAGTCCATGTACCATCTGAGTTTTTGAGACAACTAGGCATGGTTGGATTTGTCGAGAGAATCTTCCTTAGCCGCGATGCCTCCGAGGACTCTTCTATTGAGCTACAGAAGGATCTCCATGAGGATCTTTTGGCTGTTCTCAATTCTTGTTTATACTTTTTGAGGGATTCCTTATAGGACTCCCAATCTTGGAGGTGTCTAGACTTTTTTGCACGGTTAAAAAGCCTTCTACAACCTTTCCTGAGTATTTCTAGTTCAGCAGCCCACCAATGTGGTTTTCTCTTTCCTCGCACTGTAGTGAGGGGACAGGCAGTTTCCATAGCTTTATTGAGGGCTGCTGTAAGCTCATCAACTTTTTTATCGAGTTCAAGAGCGCATAAGGGAGGATCATTAAGTTCTGGTTTAATCAGACTTTTCAGAGTTGTCCTATATTTTGGCCAATCTATTTTCCTATAATTCCGGAAAGGGATCGGTTTTGGGGACTCTTCACTAAGAGAGAATTGGATGTACCTATGATCGGAGAACGAGTGCTCCTTTGATACTCTCCAATTCAATACTTTATTCGAGAGATGCAACGAGACAAGAGTGATATCTAAAACTTCTTGCCGATTTTTAGTAACAAAGGTTGGTTCATTACCAACGTTACTTACTACCAGATTAGTTGTTAAGATGTGATCAAAAAGAGACTCACCTCTGTCATTTATATCGGTACTACCCCACGTAGTATGGTGCGCATTGGCGTCACAACCGATAATTATGTTGGTATTGAGTCTTGTAGATTCAGCGACCGTCTTCTCCAGAGTGGTACCAGGCAGTGGGCCCTGGTGGTCGTGGCCCAAATACGCTGATACCAGCCAGTAGGTATGGTTGTCTATTACCATACTGGCTGTGGTGACGTCTTCATCACTGAAATTAGGGAGTAAAAATACATTTAGACTACGTTTTACTAGTATGCAGGATCTTGGGTTACCTTTTCCCGTTACATATAAGACGCAGTAGCCAGAAGTTCCCAATCCTCGAACCAGGGATTTCCCAATCCAGGGCTCTTGGATGAGAACGACATCTTCCCCAGTTTTTGACAGGCGGAGAAGAAGGGAGGCCGAAGCCTTAATAGAGTGTTGGAGATTAATCTGTACTATTTGCAGCATTTTGGCTAAAACTAGGCAGATCAACCTCCACCACTGTTAAATCCAGTTCATCCAGATCGGACGAAGAGGAACCTAGCAGTTCATCTTCTTCCTCCCCGGAGAGAACTTTGCTAGATGAGTCATCAGTCTCCATTAGGGATAAACTTTTGACGTTTTCGGAAGAAGACTGTGCCGCGACAGAAGAGGGCCCTGGTACAACATCATCCCCATCCAAGGATGGGAAAGTGATGATAGCACTGGGACCCCCCACGTCTGGCGACACAGCTTCTGAGTGTAGGGAAGAAGACTGCGCCGCGACAGAAGAGGGCCCAGGTACACCATCGTCCACATCCATGGATGGAAAGGTGATAGTAGCACCAAGACCCCCTACGTCTTGCGACACAGCTTCTAAAGTGGGTTGTGGAGGCTCGCATAAAGCGTCTACCTCATCTTTTTTGTATATACGGAGAGTAATCGTCTCGAACCCGTATCTTATCACTCCCTTGGTTCGCACTTCGATAAAGACCCTTCGGCTCCTCCAGTTTTGCGATCTTCCAGTCGTGACAGGAGAGGTCCGGGTTGCTAAGCCTGATCATCTCATGGATGTCTTCAGGACATGCAGGCTCAATCGGGATCCAAGCACGAGCTCTCGGCCTGCAAGGAATGTCTTCCTTTGCAACAACCTCGAGTTTTGCGCCTGGCCAAACTTCGCCCAGCATGCCGACAGCAAGCGTATACAGGGTGATTCACGAGCGTTGTGCCAAAAAGCTAGAGCGTGTAGGTTGAGTTGAGACAAGAAAAAAATCGTATGGGAGGGGGGGGTCTATTCCCCCCCGTTTAGCCGGGAGGGGCAATTTTCTGAAAAATTGACTTATTTTGTAAAAAAAAAATATTTAAAATCAACGGCTTAGTTTACAACACCGTGCTATACCTTTCTGAAAAGCTAAGAACTTCTTCTTTCACTTTGTTTTTAAAATAAATTGTTTTAACGAATAGTTTTAAAAAAAATAAATTTTCAAACTTAAAATTTTCAAAAAAAAGCCAAAAAAATTTGTTTGAACTAATTTTTTTCAAAATTTTATGTAATTAAGAACTAATTTTGTTTTAAAATTTCAATGTCTTTGTTAATTTTTAGTCGAAAACAGAAAACCGAATGCAAAAATGTCTTTTCGTTTTTGAGAAATTAAAAAAAAACCAAAATCACTTTTTTCTAAGAAAATCTCTGTTTTTATTTTTACCTATCTGGACTTTTAGTATAATTTACTAGTTTAATTTATAAATTTAATTTTTTGTAATTGGAGTTTTATGAGGACTCAATAAAGTAGAAAAGTATTGGATTTTCCCTGGATTAATCATTTTGTTCATTGAAAACGTCTGCCATTGACCTTTCACTTCTAGCTCTCCGTGCTCTCGTCGGCGGATTCTTGAAAACATGCTACGACTTGGGCGCCATCTATTGGGATATCTTTCAGCGTAGAGTCTTTCGGCTTCCCGATCTCGACAACAAGTTAAACCGTAGCAGAAGTTCCTGTCCGCTAACTCTTCTCGAACATATGAGTTTGTTATTGTTATGTGTTGATGAATTAATATTTTAATTGTAAATGGTTGTTAAGTAAATATGCGATGCCTTTTATTAACCTTTAGGTTGTTAATTGTTTTTTCATTCAAGAAAAATTGCGGTTTATTTATCTTAAGCCCCCAGCAGGTAGAACCCTTCGCCGGCGAGTGGCCGCGGCCCCAGGTATAGTAAGAAAAAATTGCAGGTCAGTTTTCAGACGTTATCAATGAATAAAATGGTTAATCCATTGAAAATCCAATACTTTTCTACTTTATTAAGTCGTCATAAAACTCCAATTACAAAAAATTAAATTTGTATATTAAACTAATAAATTAAACTAAAAGTCCAGATAGGTAAAAATAAAAACAAAGATTTTCTTAGAAAAAAGTGGTTTCGGTTTTTTTTTAATTTCTCAAAAACGAAAAGACATTTTTGCATCTGGTTTTCTGTTTTCGACTAAAAATTAACAAAGACATTGAAATTTTAAAACAAAATTAGTACTTAATTACATAAAATTTTGAAAAAAATTAGTTCAAAAAATTTTTTTTGGCTTTTTTTTTGAAAATTTTGAGTTTGAAAATTTATTTTTTTAAAACTATTCGTTAAAACAATTTATTTTAAAAACAAAGTGAAAGAAGAAGTTCTTAGCTTTTCAGAAAGGTATAGCACGGTGTTGTAAACTAAGCCGTTGATTTTAAATATTTTTTTTTTACAAAATAAGTCAATTTTTCAGAAAATTGCCCCTCCTGGCTAAACGGGGGGGAATAGACCCCCCCCTCCCATACGATTTTTTTCTTGTCTCAACTCAACCTACACGCTCTAGCTTTTTGGCACAACGCTCGTGAATCACCCTGTATAAATCGCGCGACCTCTGATCGTTACAAACGATGAGTTTGACATGACCTTGATGCCAACCCCCATCGCTTGTTACAGGTGGTGGACCCGGATGCTCTCGCATGACTTTGAGAAAGCCAGCCGAGAGCTTCAGTTTCACCATCTGCCAACGGTCAGAGGTAATCGCGCCATCAATATTGCTTCTATCAATGACCGCAACCACGATTTTGTTTTGTTCCTTAAGCACATCACTAAAAGGCTTAGTGAGAGGTACTTTAGGAATTTTGGGAGTGCTGGTGTTCTGCACTTTGGGTTTTTTAGGGATGGGAGTGGACTCCTCCAGAGACCTTTGTCGCTTTGACGTGGAGTCGCAGCTGGTCTTAGATTTGGCTAAAATGGATTTAGCCCACTCAATCTTCTTGCTATGGATGGGATTACTACCATCCCCCAATGTTGCACCAGGAGATTTTAGCAATCTCATCGCATAGCGACGCTGCTTATATAGGACCCTAGGTTGGGTGGCTGTCTTCGTAGTGGAGGCAGGGTCGTTATTCCCGACGCTGCTAACACCACGGAGACTACCACTAGGACCATCCTGGAGAGGTTTACTCTCTTTGGTAGTGGAACTACCGACATGAGGAGGCGCTTTCGCCAGGGATACCTCCTGTACCTCACTAGAAGCTGGGCAATGACTTGGCACAGACCCCTCTCCTATGTTTGGCACAGGATTTACGACAGCCGACATTATCGCCGAACTGCCGCCCGGTGTAGATACAACCTGTACCACACTCGAAGTTGGGCAGTGACATGTCACAATCCCTTCTCCTGTGTACGGCACAGGTGTAACGACAGCCGACGTTGCCGCCGAACTGCCGCCCGGTGTAGCTGTAGTACCGGTACCGGTTTGATTTTTTTGTTTTTGTTTTTGTTTTTGTTTTTGTTTGTTTTGTTTGTTTTTTTTTCATTTGGGTTCCCATGAGTAGGCGAAGTAAAAGGGGGGGTCCGTCTGTGCAGAGATTCGCTTACACAGATAAGGCTAGCTAATCCGGAGGTCGCCTGGTATCCGGATACTCCGTTAGTGACTGAGCTATTTTTAGAAATTGGGCCCTCAGCCTGGCTGATCATCGGCACGGGTCGTATAACACCTTGAATCCAGCCCAATTTGGGAAGTTGAAGGGGAGGATATGATTTGGAAGAGGAGAGACGAACAGCAATTGAGCCATAAGCGTCCCAGGAAGGAAACAAGGTACTGACAGAAGTGATACACTATACAGTCAGGGGATAAGGAGACATCAGCCAGTGTAATGCACAAAGCCGATGGAGGAGGGGATAAGGATCGGGAAGGGGAGGGACGAGCGACCTTTGGTTTCAGGACTCTTCTGGAGAAATAATTCCCGAGAATCATTGACCTTACTCAGCTTCTACAACTCGACAAGTTCGACGCTCAGGTAGAAGAAAAAAATTGTATATAACTATTATCACATTAAAAATACGTTGAAACAGGTCACTGCGATACGTTATGCACTCTTCATTTATAACACAAACAGATACACAATATTCTTACATAAATAGAAATTCAGTTATTGAAAAAGAAAACGGCACATACATACTTACTTTTGGTTGCCAATATAAAAAAAATGCTCTCTCATACGATTGCCACGCGCCACGTGAAAAGGAAAACTTACGATTGTAGCACTATGTATTTGCTTCGTTTGCCCTTGACAAACTTTCGCGTATCGCCTACCGTTCCTGGAAAATTTGATTTGTTTCAACCGTCCTTTGTTTCAACCGTACCCAGTCTACCCTACTCCCAATATTGGTAGTATTCACTTGCCTATTTGTGTTAGGTACCTGCTGTTGTGGAACAGGAAGGTTGCGTTTAGTTGTTTTTGAAGTTCTCTCTTTCATTTGGATGTACTTTAATCGACTATCACATGTTTGATCAGTTGATCGATGGCTTTGCTGGCAATTTGCACATTTGGGAGAAGCACTTTCTTTCACAGTGCAATCTAAAGTCTTATGGGGACCGGAACAATTAGCACAGCTCGATTTGATGTTGCAATGTCTCTCTCCGTGGCCAAACATTTGGCAATTATGACACTGAGTAATTTTATTTTTAAAACGTTTTTGAAACTCCCAACGAACACGGGTGCGAAATATTGTTTTTTATATTGTTTCTTAGCTGTGCGATTCGGGACGAACCATTTTCTAAGTAAACAATATAGAAAATATCAACAAATGTTTCATGATTTTTTGTTATTTTTTTAATGTCTACGCACTTAAGGCCTAGTGATATTAACTCAGTTTTAAGAGTATTAGTGTCAATTGAGTCCAAACCGAACAGAACAACTTTAAATGACTTTTCGTTGCGAAAGTCATGTGAGAAGAATTCACAATTTTTATCTTTTAAAGAATTTATCACTTTGTTATAAGATTCTAATGAATCGCAGAAAACTTTGATGCCAATCGAAATTTTTTGTATGGAATAGTCGGTTATATTAAGTTCTTTCATCAACGTATGAATAAAAACACCAGTTTTTTTAAGCACTTTTATTGGAGGAATCGATAGTTTTTTCTCTGGTAAGGGTGCCTGAGTGTCAATGGATGGGTCATCAATTTCATCATCGACTGAAAGACTTTCAAATGGATTAATGTTATCCATTATGGAGCAATTTGATCTCCTAGATTTGTTAACTGAGGATTCAAGATCCTCTTCGCCACGTGAGCGCTTTCGTTGAATTTTGATGGTTATAAATTACTATGTGTAGGTATAAGTACTCGATCGCACGTCTGTCTCGGACAATAGCACGACTATGACTGGGATTTGAGATTAAAAAATCTGAATCTCGATTTTTATCAAAACTCACACATAGGTACAAGCACACGCACGTTGACGTTCAAACACACTTCTCTGTTTGACATTTGTCTGAACATTTGTTATTGTTTTATTTATTTGTTTATTGAACGACGATTGGCCAAATCTACGAACACACCCCAATATGCCAAAAACTTATCCGAAAGCAAAACCAAAATAACAAATTATCTGACAGCTAGACAAGTCTACCAACTTAAAAATAAAATAAAACTGCTGCGGATGGGCAACTGCGGATACGTTTTTTTGGGAAATCGAATTTGGCTGCAGATAGCGATGCCAAAAAAACACGCCTACTATCTTCCAAAAATCTATTGAACTTCACGCGTACCCCGAATTAATCGTCAATGGCGCCTTTGAGAGAATTGAAACAGAAGCGGCAAAATTGAGCTTAGCGGTAAATGAGTTAAAAACGAAGTATATATGCTGTATAAGAGGAAGGACAGAACGTCACAATAGACGTATACAACGTTTCGAGGTAGTAGATGAGTTTGTCTACCTAGGCTCCGCTACTGACACGGGCAATAACACTAGCGCAGCGCCGGGATCAGACGAAAGCTAACTCTTTATGCTAATCGCTGTTTCTTTGGGCTAAGAAACCAATTGAGCCCTCTCTCGAGCAACTAAGGTAAAACTGTACAACACCCTCATCATTCCATTTCTGCTGTATGGTGCAGAAGCATGGACCTTGACAAAATCGGATGAATGTGCCTTAGGCTGTTTCGAGAGGAAAGTTCTTCGGGTCATCTTTGGCCCCTTGTGCATTAATGGGAATGGCGAAGAAGATACAACAGCGAACTTTACGGGTTGTACAAAACGACATGGACCTAGCCAGAAGGGTCAAGGTCCAGAGACTCAGATGGCTCGGTCATTTAGAGCGGACGGATACCAATGCTCCGGTTCGGAAACTCTTCGACACTATTCCCAAGGGACGTAGAAAGAGAGGAAGACCACGACTCAGGTGGCGCACCTGAGTCGCTTCCAAATATATCATGTGTCACATAAAAGTTGTTCTTAACTCAGCCGTTTGGAATCGGGATAACATTGTACAGCAAATAATGTTATTTACATCGATCTTGTAAAATCAATGTGAACTAGGAGGAAACGTATGGGTACGGGTAGCTTGTTCTTTTTTGGTCCCAGGACAGGATTGGAAGAAGCCCGAAACCTTGCAACATTATTTGAAATTACTATGTGGTAGTTAAATCAGGATAGTTGTTGGGAAGTACTATTGTTCCTTACTGTTAACGAACATTTTATATAAATCAAAACGGCGAAATCCAGCGCTAAGGCCGCTGGCGCTGAGTAAGACTGTTCGTTGCTACACTTCCTTCCTACCCTTTGTATTGTTAAAAAAAAAAACATTAAAAATACTCAGAAATATGAATCAATATTATCAAAAAATATTTTCTTTATTGAGTTGAGTTGTCTACACAACGGATTACTCGTTTATTTGCAAGTAATACAACAGTTGAATGGCAAGCTATTACTTTCCGTAACCACCACCACCCAAACCGCCAGCATTTGAACCGCCGCTATTCCAACCACCACCACCGGAACTGCCTCTTCCCGAATTGCCACCACCCCAACCGCCTCCTACTCCAGCACCGAGGCTCCTTCCACCTTTTCCAGTGTTTCCAAGTCCACTGCCGGGACTATTTCCACCACTTGGCCTATAATTTGGAGCACCAGCATTTGGTTGACGGCCACTACCTTGACTATTTCCACCACCTGGCCTATAATTTTGAGCACCAGCATTTGGTTGACGGCCACTACCTTGACTATTTCCACCACTTGGTTTATAATTTTGAGCTCCAGCACCTTGTTGATAACCGCCTGAATAGCCCTTATTCAGCTGCCTTGTTTCCCGAGATGCATTATCAAGGTACTGAGCATTGACTTGGAAAATTGCCAAAACAAGGACTAATACCGCAAAAGTTATAAAGAATCGCATTTTATTATTTCAAGTGGTTTACTTTGAGACTTGAGATTCAAAACTGTAGAGGACTTTGAGAATCAATTCCTTTTTATAGTAAACATCGAATCATTAATATTTCTTTATTATTATTTTGTTTGTTTACTTAGTCTTGACTTGCTTGCAGCATTTTACCAACTTAACTTGTTTCCTGAGGATTTCGAGAGTTTTTTTTGTGCAAATTGAAAACATTCCATCAGCTGACACATTTGTTGTTATATTTACTCAATAGATAATTAATTACTGCACACAAAAAAATATTCCGAGGGAACTAGCATTCTCATGTAGGAATGCCCATCAGTTTATAAAGGTTAGTTTCTTAGCCGTACTACGCGAATGTGGAACACCTCCTGCCTAACATACACTCCGCTTCAACTGAATAAGCACACAATTTTCTGAAGTTTGTTGTCCATTTTTTCCAAACTTTGAACGTTAATGCATCATTTGATGATGCTAAGGCTAACCGATAGCTTATGATTTTGAGAAAACAAATCAAAAAGAATTATTTAAAAAGGACCACTATTTTTTCCCTGGCTCTCATGCAAAGCTTTCCAGATTGAAAAACTCAGTTTTTTTTTGCGTCAACTGAATAAGCACACGATCTTTCACTCTCATTATCTTCATTGGTTCTTAGAGTTTTAAGTTAATTGACATACCAAATCAAAAGTTGAAGTGTTCTTAGTGACATTTAGCCGTTTATTTAAAATGTTAAGAAAAGATGGTTAGATCAGAAGCTTTAATAGTGTCGGACGAGTTAAGATTGATTCGTTAAAAGAATAAAGACTGACCGTGCGTGCTATAGCTACCAACATTGATCAGAGTCTTAGTGTTGTCTATTCGTACCTCAGAAACAAAAGTTTGTACGAGAAAAACATGAAAGGTGGTAAAAAAACGGCCACATTCGAAGTTGATCGACGAGCAATTTTGAGATGTGCTTCCAGTTAATGTGCCTCCGCGGGAAAAATTAAACAAAAAGTTGGTGTAACTGCAGATGTTTCAACAGTGCATAGAGTAACAAGCGCAGATCATTTAAAACGATTGTAACTCCAAAAGAAACCACCACTAAACGAGCAACGAAAAGATATTCGTTTAAGATTTTCTAGACTCGATGTGAGTTGGAAAAATGTGTGGCACAACGCAGTTTTTTCGGATGAGAAGAGATTCAATTTTGATGGCCCTGATGGTTTTAATTATTGCTTTCGCGATTTGAGGAAAGAAGAACGATTTTTAGCGCGGCATCATAGTCGAGAAGGAGGAGTTATGATATGGGGAGCAGTTAGCTGCTACTGCTATGGGACTATTGAGCTTGAGTTTTAAACGTCATAAAAGGAGTGCAATTACCCGCAAAAGAATATTGGAAAGAAAGTTTCCTTCATTTTCGGATATTTTTGGACCCTATAAATGGATTTTCCAATAGGACAACGACACCATCCAAACGTTACGCACTGTTCACAGACATAAAAGTGGACTACTGACAAGACTGAAAAACTTGTACAGACGCTTCACAGACCCACACGACCTGGAGATTAGGGCACTGAAGTCGTCGATCAAAAACATCAACCAACTGATTAAAGAAAACTATAGACTTTCTATCAATTTGTTTTGGGACAACAAAATTCGGGCCGTTAATTCTAGCGACCCGAGTATGTTTCCCCAAATCAATAAGATATTTAGAAAAAACAATCAGAACGACCTTCCGTGCCTGAAACTCCAGAGGACTATAGAGAACAGAGACGTACTCCTGACAGCGCAAATTGATCCTGAGGAAGCCGTCTTGGATGATGACTACTTTGTGATTGAAGATCCGCAGGAGAAAGTGGAGACAGTTGGTGCTGCTTTCCAGCAAGTCTATAGGGTGAATTCTTGCACTCGCCCGAACCACGACCTGGAGAACAGAGCCTTACTTCATCACTTCTACCTGAGGAATGATATTTCGCAGTGGCGATCCGAGAACCGCGGTTTTACACGGTTTGATGACGACCTTTTAGCAAACGCTATAATCGCCGAACGAACGGGGCCAAGTCCCTTGCTCATCACGAAGGTAGAACTCCAGCTCATCTTCAATTCAATAAAGAACAAGAAGTCAGCAGGTGTCGACGGTATATCCAACATTGTACTAAGACACTTACCGATTGAGGCAATAGACATCTACACCACTCTGTTAAACAACGCGCTGAATAATGCATATTATCCAGAGCGTTGGAAGACAGCTATGGTTCATCCTCTCCCGAAAAAGGGAAAGGACAACTCCAATCCTTCAAATCTCCGGTCAATAAGTCTCCTTCCAAGCATCAGCAAGGTATTCGAAAAGATAATCAATAGGGCTCTGGCTGAGTGGGCTGCGGACAACAAAATAATTCCGGATAACCAGTTCGGGTTCAAGGCGGGACACGACACCATTCATGCCGCGTCTAAGCTCGTTTCTGATATCCAATGGAATAAGTCCAAGAAACAATGCACGGGTGCTGTTCTGGTTGATTTAGAGAAGGCCTTCGACACCGTATGGTTAGAAGGTTTGTACCTTAAGCTCACCAGACTAGGCATCAGTAAACCATTGTTGTATATGCTTCATGATATGCTCAACGGTAGAAAGTTTGTTGTCAAAAGTGGCAATGTAACTTCTACCACCACCTTTGAAATTAAAAACGGTCTTCAACAGGGAGCGGTGAACTCGCCGATCCTCTTCAGCATTTACACCAGCGATCTGATAGGTAGCCTTTCCCAGGCAATTGCGTATGCCGACGACCTGATTGCGTACAGAACTGCCCCAAAGGTCGAAGTCATTAGAATTCTCTTGCAACGTGACTTCGAGAAGATTCAGCGATATTGCGATGACTGGAAACTGAAAATAAATGTCCAGAAATGCGAAACAATTCTGTTCCGGACCTCGTTGGCTGGGGCCACGAGGGATACGCGTAAGAATTGGCGCAAGATGGTCATCGTTGGGCCTCAAGGACAGCGATTAACGAGCAAAAGTGAAGTGAAGTACCTCGGTATCTGGTTGGACCAGTATCTGTATTTCGACAGACATATAGATGCTGCTCTGACTAAGGCCAGAGGAGCCTTCGCTCTGACGAAACGGCTGTTTTACAGCAGTCGGCTTGACCCCAGAGTGAAGGTAATTTGCTACATGGCCCTC
The DNA here is from genome assembly GCA_943590905.1 of Sphaerophoria taeniata. NCBI lineage: Eukaryota > Metazoa > Arthropoda > Insecta > Diptera > Syrphidae > Sphaerophoria > Sphaerophoria taeniata. The sequence goes on along the minus strand of OX016540.1, from coordinate 14,706,525 downwards.
ATACGGCCGATGATCGTTTATGGCTGTCCAGTGTGGTTCAACGTTGCACCATCTCAAATGGAGAAGATTCGGGTGTTCGAGAGGCAGTGTCTTCGGCGCTGTCTCGGTTTGTATCGGACACCAGAATCTTCTTATGTACATTACTATTCTAACGAGGTTCTGTACAACGAGGCTCGGATTAACAGAATTGACAATTTCGTGATAAAACTTATTCGGGGTCACATTGCGAGAGCTATGACTTCGACGAATAATTTGATCTTTGGGGCGTTCTATCCGAACGACGAATATTTTGATAGTGCACGCTCGAGCGGCTTCATTCCACCAGAGGCATTCCTCCACCTAGATAAATGCGGTCTGATACAGGACAGATTGGCGATCCCGCTAATCTACCACGTCAGGCGGAGAACCGTCGATCGGCGGCTCCTTTACCATCGGGACGTCCTCGCACAGGACGGAGCAGAGCTCCTCCGGTTCAGTAGGGCTGTGTCCGAACGGGACCGAATTGATAGGGTGAAGCAGGAGCACCAGTTCTGGTGGCTTCAGTCAGCACTTGATAATGGGTAGTCGGGGTGGGGTTTTGAGCCTTGGCCGGCTTGCATATTTGTTTTAGTCTAAGGGTTTTGGGTTTAGGTTTAAGTAGTGTAGGCATGGTGGCACAAACATGAATAGGACATCAACTATGAAATTACAAAAAAAAAAAACGAAATAAAAATAATACTGACAAAAAAAAAAAAAAAAAAACATTTATCGAAAAGAAAAAAAAAATAGAAAAAAAAATATGAAAAAGTGAAATGAAAAAAGAAAAAGTTATATTTGCTGCTGTGGTTGCTCTAGTTTGTAAGTAGTTGGTATGTAGATTAGGTAGTTTTAGTTAATTTTAAGTTTTATTTTTTAAGGACCTAATTTTAAGTAGTAACGTAAGAAACAAGTATAAAAGTCATTGTGTTAGTTTTTTTTCAAAAATTTTCTAACATAAAAAACAATAAAGTTAAAAAAAAAAACAAAATAGTTCATAAGCCGAAAGGCATTAATCTTAAGTAACCATGAATTATTTAGAGCGCCCGGTTGGGGCCAGTAAGTTAAATATAAGATTTAGACCATAAGCTAGTTTGAATTCTTTTGTCTAGTATGTAAGTAGATATAAGTGAATGAATAAAAAAATGAATTTTGAAAAAAAAAACGTTACGCACTGTCAAAAGTGGGATACAGGACCAGAATGCTGAATTGCTTCAATTGTCGCCCTATTTACCTGACCTGGTTGGTACGTAAAGTTTATGAGTCAGGCCGTCAGTTTGAGGACAGAGAATCGCTTATTGCAGCCATTAAGTTATCATGGAGAGAAATTTCGCTATACTACTTAAAGAGTTTATACGATTCCATGCCAGCCCGAATTTATGAAGTTATCAAGAATAAAGGTGGTAGTACCCAATACTAGAAATAACCAATAAAAAAAATATTTTAAGAAAATCTTGTTCATTTCTTTCCGTTTGATTTTATTTCCATTTTTAAAAGTTGTGCTTATTCAGTTGACGCAAGAAAAAACCGAGTTTTTTAATCTGGAAAGCTTTGCATGAGAGCCAGGGAAAAAATAGTGGTCCTTTTTAAATAATTCTTTTTGATTTGTTTTCTCAACATCATAAGCTATCGGTTAGCCTTAGCATCATCAAATGATGCATTAACGTTCAAAGTTAGGAAAAAATGGACAACAAACTTCAGAAAAATTGTGTGCTTATTCAGTTGAAGCGGAGTGTATTTGAATATTAGTACATACACATTATTTGCAGACACTTTGTGGATCTTGTTTATGAATTTCAGAAACTGGTCAAGAGTTTTTTTTATAATGACATGACGTCAAAAAAGATAACGATCAAACAGTTAAAAACGAAAAAATATGATTGGGAGTAAAATAAAAAATAATAACGACATTAAATAAGGAACAAATGCTTTATGGTTCGTTGAATTAATTACCAAAGTAAACACCAGATATGTCTAATTGTTTTCCCTACCAAAAGCTAATCAAACAAATAAAACATTTTATAACATTTGGTGAGATTACTTAGCACTTTAAAATCCTCAGATAACAGACACGCGCAGAGGCGTCTCATACATTTTGATAGCGAAAACTATCATTTAAATGTTTATTAGGTAAATATTATTTAAGTACCAAAAACTATTTTCTTAAGTCAACATTTTCCTTTAATTTGTTTGTTTATAAGCAAATAGTTTTAAGAAAAACGCTGTTTTGATTCAATTCTTTTTGCAAAATTCAGGTCCGTCCGGGTCTCTTGCAACAAGATCTTCAAATTCTCACCCATTTTATTCGGGAGGCAATTCTGAATATCAACCTTATTGAAGCCAAGGTATGAAAATGAATCATGCGGATATCTCGATCAAGGCCAACACGTGAAAATGCTAGGAGCAAATTCGACGTCAAACGGATACAATCGCAAGAGATTAATAGATCCTTTTCCGATCGTGTGTCTGAAAATCCGTTTATGAAAGATGACAATGGAAAACTCACGCTGTTCCATCATGGTCGGAAAAAACCTAACAGACGCATTTGATGTCATGCGATTTCTTCAACATCATTCTTGAAAAGATTGTGCAAAACACCAACGTCAACAGCAGAGGCACAATCTTTCCAAAGTCCGTCCAGCTACTACTAGGATACGCAGACGAAATTGACAATTAGAAGAACACAGCGTGATGTCAGTGAAGAGTTTGTGAGTCTTGAGACGGAGGCCAGGAAGACTGGTCTAGGGGTTAACTAGGGCAAGACCAAGTTAATGCTGTCAACATGAAAGGAAAACCAACAGCAACGTCTTGGAGCAAACGTCAGCATAGACAGATTTAACTTTGATAGGTAGTTGAGGAATTTGTCTACATAGGGTCCGCTATAAACTCAGACAACAACACCAGCGCTGAAATCAAACAAAGGATCACTCTTGCCAATCGTTGCTTCTTTGGACTTAGAAGGCAATTGAGTGGTAAAGTCATCTCCCGAGCAACTAAAGTGACACTCTACAAAACCCTTATCATCCCGGTCCTAATGTATGGTGCAGAGACATGGGCCATGACAACGCTTTGGGCTGCTTCGAGAGAAATATTCTTCGAGTGATTTTTGGTCCTGTCTGCATAAATGGAGAATGGAGATGAAGATTCAATCAAGAACTGTAGGAGCTGTTCAGCGACACTGACCTACCCAGAAAAGTTAAGGTCCAACGACTTAGATGGTTGGGTCATGTAGAGCGAATGGAAAATAATGCTACGGCTCGTAGAGTCTTCGAATCCAACCCGGAAGGACGTCGCAAAAGAGGAAGACCGCGTCTTAGGTGGAGTTCACAGGTGGTAGAGCGTATTAAAGGACCTGCACCTACTTGGCGTGTGAAACTCGAGACAGCTAGCTAGAGACGGAGCTGGCTGGAGACGTTTGTTGGATGAGGCCCTGGTCCGACCTGGACTGTAGGACACCATAAGTAAGTAAGTAAGTAATCCTGAATATCACCGACTGAAACTGATGTCCATAAAGTGAAGGACGAGCCATAGCATACAATTGCAGGTTTTACTCTTGGTGCCCGTTCCATTCCCGATAGCCTGCTAACAAAATTTTTGAAAATACACTTTGAACTTATTTTTTTTTGTAATAATATATCTTGTCTGTCAATTTGAGTTTAAAATAATTTTTGACATTTAATCGAAACGTAATTTCAACTTCAAGCCGCAATGCTTCAAGCACCCTATATGATCCAACTGTGCCGGCAAATCTTCAATTCACAAATCACCCGAGACAGAGATGAATCAATTCTAATGGAAATCTGTTCAAACTGGTTCAACGACGCCTTCGAACATTGTTCCAAAATCCTGACTATCAAACCTGGTTGCACAAAACTATGGACCCGAATTGTCAATCTAAAGAAATTAATATTCCAAGAGAATGAAACAGCCCTTCTGAGTGACAAGAATCCAATGCCCGTTCATCCCCATCTTCTTACCATTTCAAACTGTCAAGAATTATCGGAAAAAGTCATGAGGGATTACATTCACCAAATTCCTCAATATTTGTCGGTGACGAAGGAGAACGAAACTCTTTGGCAGATTCTGTGGGTAGCCTTCAAATTGTGTATTCTTGTGGCATTTGCTTTTGCTGCTATAAAAGGAATTGGTGTGATTAGGCGATCGAAAACCTGTCGGCGTTTTTATTATCAAATAACCCCATTGACAACACTTCTGCTCAAGAACGCCATCCGAAAGAACATAAAAAGGATTATGTACGAAACGCAGCATTTGTCAATTGTGCCAGTTGTTGATCCAAAACTACTTAAAATCGGTTGTCCGGTTTTTGGTTTAAGACTCAATAGATCCCATCTGGTGACAGTAGAACGAATATTTATCGGGACAGCGATGAAATTTTATGATAATCCTGCAGACGCCGATTTGGTTCTCTCAAATGGCGCAAGACAGCTCCAGAGATTTATTTCGGAATCCGGAAAGTGTTTGTTCGTTGTCAGCATCGATTTTGATGAACTCGAAGATGAATATTTCGAGTCCAGATGCACTACTCGCTATTCACTGATTCCGATTCATAGAATCGAAAGGAAAGTGGGAATCCGAAGGAGAATATAAAAATAATTTTCAAATGTCTTCTTTTTTTAATTTGCAATCGTATTGCAGTTTTGCTGAGTTTTATTTAAATTATTTTTCGTTTTTACATTAAAAATTGTTCTTAAAATTATTTAAAAAAATAAAAAAATGAAAACAAAATCAATTTACAGAATATTTAACAAGAAAAAAATTATACAATCACAAGAAAAAGGAGAAAGAAATGTGAAAAGGATCTTAACGCCTGTCGGTTTGCTTGCTGCGTTTCTTAACTGATAGTTGGGATTTCTGTGAACAATTTTGCAGTCGTTTTGCCAATGTTAACATTTTTTTTTTTCATTTTAGAGATGAGAGATTTTCTATAGAAAGAATGGCGGCTTCTTATTTGAAGTTGTATCTTGGTGGAGCGTTGATTGCCCGAACTGGCGGTGGAGTGGGGATGTGGGCTCCTTCAGCACGGTAGCCATTTTCATCGGCAATGTATGTGATTGTGTAGACAACTCCATCGGGACCAGTGTAAGAGTATGATCCTTGCATGACCTGCAGAGAAAATGATAGGAAACCATTGATATTGGGTTACTTAGATTCATGAGAATCATGGAGAACCATGTTCATGATAGAATAGAGGAAAGGCTTGCACTGGAAATCACTTAAAATTCAGTAGTTTTAAGGAAGAAATACTGACTTAAAAGTAAAAATGTTGTTGCGCACATCCATTTTCATCTTGAAAGTATGCACCATCATATTTAAAAGCTTTGAACACGTCACTGTGTGATTCATTTCCGGTCTTGAAATTTTGTTTGAACTCCTAAAAGTATTACCAGATATTTTGGATCGTTTTACGATCTCACACCTGGAAGGCCCATAAAAAAGAACATGAATACCGCGGCTCCAAGTTAAATTCAAAGAAACAATTAATCTTCAAACCCATCAGCACCTTCCAAGGGCAAAGCTCTTATCCACAAATTTTGCACCTAATTAACTTTTTTTTTCATTTTTCTTATCTTCTAACATCATTTTCCGGTTTCACATCGAAACATCGAACGGAAATACCGCAACCGAAGAACACACAAAAGAATCATCAGCAATTTTCCACTCTACTCACCTGAGCTTCCAACTGAGAACCTGGATTCTTGAGATAGCCAGTTTCATCGGCCCGAATTCCGTTGCTTGTTTCGAAACTAAAATTGCAAGCAAACAAAAATTTATAATTTCCTATCGTTTGTTGAGTGGGTGGATCAAGGTGTCATAACAGCCGCTGTACAACTTGGCACCTCTGAAGTTCAACTCACTTATATGCATATGAACCGTCCGGATTCAAGTCGTAATTTTGCTTTAAGATGACTGCATCACGTTCGTATGTCGACCGGATTGGTACTGCACCGCGTAATTGGGCGGATGCTACTCCAGCGCAAATGGCAACAATCAATGCTGTGACCTTTAAACAAGGGAAGACAGAGAGAAAATAAGTCAATGGTTTCCTTAGGCTTATTTGTAATCATTTGAAGTTAATTTGGAGTCAGTCTGATCGGGTATAATAGATGATGGGTCAAACTAGAGTTTATTATAATTTTTTTTTGGTGTGATGCGAGAGGCGTAGACGGATAAAAATTTGCATTAAATAATGTTTTCCATTACAAACTATAGGTGCAGTGAAATAGAGTCGAGTTGAGTCGTCGTTGTTCATAGTCTAGTGATTGCAAGAACGTTGCGCTGGTTTAATGGCACGCATTCATATTCAAATTGGTTTGGTATTTTAATGGGTTAAAGGGGGTTGTGGTTTTAATGGTTGTCATATTTGTTGTGTTAATTTGGTGTTGGAATTTGACGCTAACAAATTTATTCATGGAGCCTCTTACACTTTTACAGAGTGAACATAATGGCGAACATTTGTTTTAATTAGTTGTTAAGTTAAGAGAGCTTAGCACTATTTGCTAACCGAGAGTAGTTTAAGTGTTTCATGTAATAACTGTTTTGAATAAATTACATCAATTGCATCTGTTATAACTCACAGAAAGTGAATGTAGTGCGATTTGATAATAAAAGATTAAAAACGGGAATACCTAAGTCTTCTTTATCGAGAAGTCTGATTGACAAGGTTAGGGAAAAGGTTCTGTTTACATGTTTTTGCGTTTAATATTTTTAATCGCGAAATTAAAAGGCACTGCACTTATGCACAACTACAATATTTGTGTTAATTTTGCAAACGACACAACTGCAACCGCAATATTAAAAAATAATTACTTTTTTAAGAAAACATTTTTACACAATAATTTCAAAATGTTTGTTTTAAAAATTAAAAATACATTTTTTGGGGGCATCAGTAATCATCTTGCTCTTGCAAAACTGAATCGAAATATTTGGAGTTTATCGTTAAATATGTGAAATCTCGAGTGAAACACGGTTTGTGGGGTCAGCTAGTTATTCATAAAACAAAAAGAATACGTGAAATTTGCAGGATTGAGAAGACATGAGCACAAATCGAAGTGGCTTTTGATGTTTTTAAAAAGAAAAGAAACATAAAAATTAAGGAAATTTGTTTTCTCAAGACAACCCTATGAATCATATATGATTCATGAACTAAGGGAAGAAGAAATGGTGAAAATCTTATGAATCTTCGCTGCACAGAAAGCGTATTGTCTTTAATTCCAAATTAATAACAATCAGAGCACAGAAGTTGTAATTATGTTTCTGTATCAAACATGATTCATGGAACGCAGTAAACACATGTAGGGCGATTGTAATTCAGTATTGTAGAAAAGATTGATACAAAGTTGCTTTAGGTATCAGTTGATCGATTTGATCTTTTTTCTTTAGTTTTTTTTTTTTAAGGCAATAGAAGTAGAAGCTTTAATAACTAGATCGCTAGATTATTGAGGAAAAAAGCAATGTACGTCTTGTTTATCTCTTCTCGTTTAGAAAGTTTTTTCCCCGTGCGTTGGCTCGTTTGGACCAATTTCAAGGCATCGGCACCTGTGGCCTGTGTAAAGTGAAAGCTATTTTAGTCAATAGTTCTTATGATTGTCAAGTTGTTGCTACTAAATCAGCATTAGCCGAAACGTTTCTGTGTCCTGACACCAAAATAATCTTGAATTCGAGTTTTTTGCCTTTCTTGCGTGTTTTTTTTTTTTTTTAATTATTTCTTAAAAATGGATTGAAGAAATTAAGGCAAAAGTCGCAATTAACTACTCAAACAAAACTTCGCGTTAAGTTCCAGTCAATCCAGCTTGAACACATCAGTAGGGTGGACGAAGAACTTAGCCAAGGCGCAATTTTTGTTCTTGAACTTGAACGTCTATATTTCAACACTTTCGACAAAGAACTTTTTTTTCGTTAGTTGAAATATTTTAGACATGCAATAAAGGCTTTTGAATGGAAACCAAATCCAATTTTTCGAGGATGCAAAGTTTCTTTTTGACAACTTTACTATAAGTAAGTCCTGCTGTATGGTGCAGAAGCATGGACCTTGACAAAATCGGATGAATGAGCCTAAGGCTGTTTCGAGAGGAAAGTTCTTCGGGTCATCTTTGGCCCCGTGTGCATTGATGGGGAATGAAGAAGAAGATACAACAGCGAATTTAAGGGGTTGTACAACGACATGGACCTAGCCAGAAGGGCCAAGATCCAGAGACTCAGATGGCTCGGTCATTTAGAGCAGATGGACACCAATGCTCCGGTCCGAAAAGCCTTCGACACAATTCCCGAGGTACGTATAAGGAGAGGAAGACTGCGACTAAGTTGGCGCACACAAGTGGAAGAGGACCTCAATCAACTTGGAGTCCAAAACTGGAGGCAGCTAGCTAGGGACTGAGCTGGCTGGCGGAGACTTTTGTTTGAGGCCCAAATCTACACCGGACTTAAGCGCCACCTTAAGTAAGTAAGTAGGGTAGACTGGGTACGGTTGAGACAATTTCGCTTTTTTTGTCCATAACTTTGATTTCTGTAAACCGAGCGATGAAATGGATATGTTCAATAAAAAAGCGGGTTTTCATCTACAACTGAAAAATAACTTTTGAATCCTACGTGCATTATTTGCTGAAAAATATGGAATTTAAAAAGACATCTTTTTTGTTGCAACCGTACCCATACCAAGGACGGTTGAAACAGCGACTGGGATCAGTTGAAACAAAATGAAATAATAAACATATTTTTTATTTTTGTCATTGTTTTACAATGTTTATCAAATATTTCATTGGGTGATTAAATTTGTATTAATAATAATTAATAAAAAAAAATATAACACAAAAAAATCAACTATTAATGAAAGAAAACAAAACGACAAAAAATAAATAAATAATCCATATCTTTACAAAACAAAACAAACTTAAACAAACTTAATTTTAAAATAGACTGAACAAAACCCTAATTTCATCGTGTTTTTTAAACAAAAATATAATTGATCGGAATATTCCGAGTCGCAAATGTGGCAAACATATGAGCTCCTATGTAAACTACGTAAAAATTTTGTTTCAACCGTACCCAAAAAAAATGTTTCAACCGTCCCCAACCCTTCTTTAAATACAAAAATGTATTTAACTATTGACACATTGAAAACACGTTGAAACAGGTCACTGCGATACGTTATGCACTCTTCATTTATAAAACAAACAAATACACAATATTCTTACATAAATAGAAATTCAGTTATTGAAAAAGAAAACGACACATAAATACTTACTTTTGGTTGCCAATACAAAAAAAGGGCTCTCTCATACGATTGCCACGAGCCACGTGAAAAGGAAAACTTACGATTGTAGCACTATGTATTTGCTTCGATTGCTCTTGACAAACGTTCGCGTATCGCCTACTGTTCCTGAAAAATTTGATTTGTTTCAACCGTCCTTTGTTTCAACCGTACCCAGTCTACCCTACTATGTAAGTAGACTACCTGAGAGCGTTAAATACGCGTGAAACAAGCTTAACAAATTCGACAACTTATGGAATCCATCGACGAACTTAAGGATTTATCCAAATTGTCACAATGCCACGATTCACAATGTCTTAATTCTAATGTAAACATTTTTTTGTTGAAAAATCTTTAAATCCTGGTACGTTTACAAAAATCTACAATTGATCACTTGACGTCTTATTTTCATTTAATTTTTAACTTCAAATGCACTTCAAGTCCTTAAGTCCTTGAATTTCACAAAGTAAAAACCACTTTACTTACGAATTTCATATTTCTTTTAATTATTTGTTTAATTTATCTTTTAAAATCACAATAAGATGAAGCTTTTAATTTTGTTTAAAAACAATTCTAAGGACCACGAACGACTACAACTAAAAGGCCACTCTTAAGCGAACTGCGATTTGTGATGATGCTCTGTCCATAGAAGGTAACCGTTTATATACCCAATTTAGATTTTCACGCCACCATCAATAAGCTTAAAACGAAAAGTTCAAAATGCAAGCACAAGCAAAAGTGCATCCCATAGCACATGGGTTTGATACCCCACCACCACCCTGCAAACTAAAACCCATCACACATTACACTTGCAGCTAACCTATAAGCCTAGCAAGGGGCGTCATGTGTTGTTTTTTTCTGTGTTTAAGGTTTTACATTTTTGTTAGATGTAAACAAATACAACGGAGTATTGAAGCAACACACAGAAATGCATCTTGATCCGATGACTAGGTAATCTTAATTTATTAAATTCTCTTCTCAAACGCGATAGTGACGGACGATGATGCCGATCGATGGTGGACGAAGTGATCGAGAAGTGAAGCGAGTGAAGGCAAACGTGCTGCGGTAAACGATTGTTTTGCCGGTAGTCAGGGATGGTTAAAGCCTAGCATCAGATCAAAGACACGCATTTACATCAAATAGCTTAGTCAGTTTTCAAGTAACATCCCTGTTTAAATAACATCGCTGCGCTCGACAAGTATAGCTTTGATTTAGATGGAGGTTTTAAGCTTCGAAAGATAACAAAGTCGCCGGCAAAGCTTTACCATACAATGAAAACCACAGAAACCCCATCGACAAGTGGGGGATGATCATGATGTGCTGCAAAACTTGTGTTTTTGCTTTCAAACACAAAGACGTAAAGATGTTTGACAAAAGAGGTGGGACACTACTTCAATGCAACAAGTTATGCAGTTCGGTTGAGTCGTCTTTTGTGTGTGCATCACATTTTCATTATAGATGCCACAAATTGCCGCTGGCCAATTCTCTTATGGATTCAATTGTAGCCACAACACCGTCCTCGAAAAATAAAAGAGGGTGTCTACCAATTCCAAAACCCACGGATATGAGCTGTTCGACTATTAAATACGCCATTTAGATAGTTATTTTTTTCTGCTTCTTTTTGCAAGAAGGAGCGCTCTGATATGCGGTGGTGTGGTGGTTTTGCATTCTTTGAAAATTTGATTGGGAACATGGTAATTATCTCATGAGTGCTGGCAGAGCTACTTCAACAATCTGAATGCGGTATCGTCGATATTTCGATAACATTTCGCAAAGTACAATAAAACGGCAAGGTGATCTTCATTTAATTGTGGATCCTCACGATTATGGAGTTGGATAAGTCGACCGATCAGACCGGACATTGTGGTTGTTTGAAACAAATGCTAATCAGGCTTTATTGTGGTTTGTGTGGGGGAGTTGTTGGCAATTTACAATTGATTCAATAGTCTGCCCTTTGACATCCAGAAGCAATTGTTTGATTTAAGAGGTTAGAAGTTAGGTGGATATGGACAATGGATATCATTCATTGTAGGTATTTGTGGGAAAGCTTGTATTGAACAAAAGAACGGAAGCAAAAAGTGGTACCCATTTGTAAATGTCAACAAGCACGTTGTTTTCCATGTTTTTTTTTGACGTTTCTTCTTCTAACTCCAATGGAACGGGTCTGTGATTCTTCGGACCGCTCTGTTTTCAAAACGGATGAGTTCTTCTCTTCTGAGAAGCATTTCGTCTGTCAAAGTCAGTCCAATGGAATGGTCTCAGCAGACTTCTGGATGTCCAATGGAAAACGACATGAGTTTTTTGTGTTTTTTTTTTACCTTTGACAAGTGGGGGATGAAATGAACTGTCAAAAAACTACTGAAATGACAGTTGGGCGCTCAAGCGTGTTTCATAATCAATTCAAAGGTTCTAACTTCTGAAAATATTCTGCCCAGAGGCTAGGTAAAATGAGTCGCTAATCGCCTGATGAATAACGTTGGAAATGACATTTTGCCATCTGTCCGCAAAATCAGATATACAACGCACTGAGAAAATTAAATCAAATGAATGATTGTTTGTTTTAACATTCGAAGTTAATGTGTTTGCCACACCACCGTCCTTATTTCCTAACACCATAAATTAATTTACTACACTTGTTCTTCAATTTTTCTTCCAGCCATACAAATTACATAAGTACACAGAAGAGCCGTCAAGCTAATGAGCTTCTCATGTCTCAAGCTCGTCAACAAGTGGAAATCTTCTGTCATTTCGAGATACATCCATCAAAACACACTCTTATGACATTGTCATTTCCAACATCCGAGACGCTCTTAATTTCTGCCTCGAACTCCTTGAGAATTTGACATTATCTTTCATTTAACGGATTTGTCTTAATGCGAACAGATTAACATTCAACAAGATCATAACTTGCTGACATCGCAATTGACATTCCTGTCAGTCGAGACGTCAAAACTTGACATTTGCATAGTTTTTATTAATTTGCACTTAGTCACATAAAAAACATCAATTTATGATTAGTGGTTTTTCCATAGGCTAGGCCATAAAAACCGTTAGTAGATCATTTTCATGCGCGTCATTATAAAAATGTTGAGCTCGGTATTTACGACCATTGATTCCACTCGCTGCCGCTGGTGATGTTGAATAACTTGCATTTGCAACTTGTTGGATGTTTAAGTGGTCGATGATGCAGCTGATGACCAAGAATGCCGGTCAAAACGGATAAAAATTTCATGAATTGTAGGGCAATTCATTGTGAATATGAATTGAATTGTGTTGCTATGGCGGAAAGCGGTGGTGTAGACAACAGCGACGAGCGGCGGCGGCCGCAAAAAAAAGGTGAATCAAAGGCACTCCCTTGTGGCTGCACTGCTGAGGCATAGATGCAGTTCGCCAGGTCTAGTCCATCAAATCGGAAAACAAAGGCCAAGCGAGATTCCGATAGATTGAAGACACTAGTTCGCTGCGTTTTGACTTTGTGCAGTGTGTGGGAAATGTCAGATCCATAAATGAAAATGATGTCTTCATTTTTTCATCTCTTTAATGGATTGGAAGATAAGGTAGGAAGAGGATGTTAAATCGATCACACCAAAAACATAAATGTAAAAAAGAGCCAAGTTCTCCCGTACAAAAATTCTGCCTAACAAATCAGCCACGAAAAGTAATGAGATCTAAAAGAACGCCAAGTTCTAAGATTCAGCAAGTACTCGTAGGTGCATTGCAAATGTTTTAAGTGGACTTACATCGAATCAACTATTAGTTTTGAAAGTAACTTGTAAACTAATGTAAATTAGTTAATTTTTTTACTTAGCAAGTTTTCCAAACTTTTTTAATAGTAGGTTACTAAGAGAAAACCCGCCAAGTAAAAAAAATTAACTAATTTACATTAGTTTACAAGTTACTTTCAAAACTAATAGTTGATTCGATGTAAGTCCACTTAAAACATTTGCAATGCACCTACGAGTACTTGCTGAATCTTAGAACTTGGCGTTCTTTTAGATCTCATTACTTTTCGTGGCTGATTTGTTAGGCAGAATTTTTGTACGGGAGAACTTGGCTCTTTTTTTACATTTATGTTTTTGGTGTGATATCATTACTTTTTGCAAAGATTTTTTTTTTTGATAAGCAGAAAAATCTAAAAATTAATTTTATTTCTTTATATTGGCTGGCAGAATTGCTAGTTTGCCAAATTACAATATTCTACGATGATCAGAGGTGCCCCATATATTTTATAAAATTTATTTTTAAATGGGTGGGTACCACGCCCCCTCAGTTGAAAATCATAAATTTCATATTTTATTTGTTTTATTGCACGATGTACTTGTATGCCAAATTTCTTGATTCTACTGCACTCCAAAGTGCTCCATATAATTTAAATTAATAATGTAAAAGTAGGCGGCTACCACGCCCCCTGATTGAAAATTTTCAAATTTTCGATTATTTCCTTTGTATGTACTTCATTACCTATCACTATGCAAAATTTCTTGATTCTACTGCACTCCAAAGTGCTCCATATAATATAAATTAATAATGTAAAAGTAGGCGGCTACCACGCCCCCTGATTGAAAATTTTCAAATTTTCGATTTTTTCCTTTGTATGTACCACATGACCTACCACTGTGCCAAATTTCAAGTTTCTAGGGCAACGGCAAGTGCTTCATATAATTTAAATTAATAATGTAAAAGTAGGCGGCTACCACGCCCCCTGATTGAAAATTTTCAAATTTTCGATTTTTTCCTTTGTATGTACCACATGACCTTCCACTGTGCCAAATTTCAAGTTTCTAGGGCAACGGGAAGTGCTTCATAATTTTGATGATCTGTCAGTGAGTGAGTCAGTGAGTCAGTGAGTCAGTGAGTCAGTCAGTTACGGTTTTCGTGATTTTTGGAACATTGTATCTTAGAAACTACTTATGCTAAATATCTAAAATTTACTGAGGTGCTTCTTCTTGACTAGCTTAACAAATGATGTGAGTTTGAAACTTTTGGCTTCTTTGGTATAGAAATTAGAGGGGTGTGGAAAATGCCCTGAGTTGTTTCCTGTAAATAAGGGTGTAGTGCCAAAGTTGCTAGAGAACTTGGCTGGGCACTACCGTGCCCCTTGATTGTTTAACTGCAAATTTATTGAGTCATTTAAATGACTGTTGATTGGAGGATCTAGTTTGGTCAGTTTCTCACGGTGTTGATGAGTAGTAAAGGATGTTGTTTTAATGTTTGTAAAGTTTTGGATTACTCGTTCTCTATTGAATCGTCTGCCAGAGAAACTAAATTTTTTCAACGAACTCGTAAACACAATTTTCGAGACGATTTACAATCTTTTGAGACTGTCGAAAAGGTGGCAATATTCATACCGTTGTGAAGACGAATATGTTTGATGTGCAAGACTCTTAAGACAAACGAGAAGCCATCATCGAAAAAGAATTTGTTTCGGTCTGATGACCTTTTCGTTTCAAGGGCCAATGGAGAAGAAGATTCAATAGCGAACTTTATGAACTCTACGAAGACATTATGTGTGAACCGGAAATGTTAAAGTCCAATGTGATGACTCGGTCACATGCATCGACCGAATAGGACGTAAATCGAGCTGGATTGAGAGCCCTGTTGGACAAACAATAACATTTTCTTTTAGGGGTTTTATAGTCCATCCACATCGTAGCCATCCTCTGGTGGAATAGGGCTGTTATAGTCTCAACAGAGAAGTTACTCACCAATGTAAGTCGTGATAGCAATATTTTGTTCCAAATTTTACCTCATAAAGAAAGAAGTTCAAATTACTTAATCATTGAAAATGTGAATCTCTCCTTCCCCTTGATTTCATCAATTTTTTAAGCTGAAATACCCTTTGTTGTTTTCACTTTGACAAGTTTGACAAATAATTTAAACAAGATCAAATTCACGAGTTAACCAAATCACTTCATTTCTCTCTTAACAAAACATAAATCTAGAGTTTAATTCTAAAGCTTTCCTAAAACTATCACTTCTTCAATGTCTTCACTCTTCATTGAACACTTCAGTTTTTGATTCTTCCTCCTCAACATGTTCTTCTTCTTCTTCAGCTGGTTTATCTTCTATCTTTGGCAAATCCTTAGCAGCCAGAGCAGCATCGGAGATCTCCTTTGCAATAATCGTACTCACAGGCACAAAACCATTCTCATCGGCAGTGTAAGTCACTAGAACTTCCTGACCATCAGCGTCTATATACTTGTAAGATCCAGTGATCTTGATTTTCTCATCGTCCGTTCCTGCATTCAGAATTTCAGCATTTTCT
Organism: Sphaerophoria taeniata; assembly: GCA_943590905.1. NCBI lineage: Eukaryota > Metazoa > Arthropoda > Insecta > Diptera > Syrphidae > Sphaerophoria > Sphaerophoria taeniata. Next base: position 14,690,977 of record OX016540.1, on the reverse strand, counting down.
TGCCTTGCACTACCATCACTGGCCTCGAAGGCAAAATTGTACGATCCATCGGCATCTTGATTTTGTTCAGATTTGATAATGGAAATGACCTCTGCTGGTTCCACTGTTGTTGAGTCATCTAAGTCGTCATATCTCAGTGGAATGGCAGCAACACAGCCAATAACGACGAGAATTGTGACCTATTCCAAGATAAGCGGTCAAAAAACGGTTTTCTAATGTGAAAGAAGAGCAACTTACAAATTTTAACATTTTTTTTTGACGATTATAGAAATGTCTTGACTTATTCAAAGATTGATTAACAGAGAACTACCAAAAGATTCATGAGTTCAAGAGTTTTTATAGAAACTGCCTATGAATTAGCATAATTTGTGGACGCATAGTTTCGATGAATAATCAATTTTTTATTTGCTATCTTTAGAACTCTTCAAATAGTGTCTTCTATCGATTTTGATAAGAAAACATGTGCTAACAAAATATTAAGGAATCACAACTTGTTTGGCGGGTTCAACAATTTTCCGTAGATGAGTGTTAAGCCAGCGGATTATAGAGGCCAGCTTAGTGGATTAAATGGAGGAATTCATGTTTGGTTGTTAAAACAAATTAGTAGTTTGATAGTTTTGTTGGTTGTCAAATAGAGAAGTCGGGAAGTGCTAATTTATTCCAAGAATAGATCAATACATGTCTTCGACTCATTTCGACAGTTTCGATAAGCATAAGGCATAACATTCGATTTTTAATATTTAGACTCGATGAGAAAATGTTTGTTCAAGGTGGATGATGTGCACTGTGCAGATTGTTTCGCAAGAACATAGTGTGAAACCAACATACTAAAGAGTGTGAAAGCATTTCACAACATACAGTGAAGAATGAAGTCGTTGAACCTTAGTTTCAATTCTAATTTCCTGCTTCCTTAACTTCATTGCAACGCCGCTCTTCTGAGCTGCACTTCCTCGCCAGCAATCCTTGTCAAACCAGGGCTGCAAAGCCAAGAGACCCAATCTAACATTGACTTTGAGATTGGAACGAACTACAGACACATAACAGCACTGGTGACTGAAGCCAATGGCTGGGATGGAGGCCCAATCTTCAGTTATTGATTTATCAGTCACCGGTGATGGAGAGTAGTGGTTACTTACTTACTAATGGTGGCGCTACAGTCCAGGTCGGACCAGGGCCTCATCCAAAAAACGTCTCCACTTCTCCAACCAGCTGTCTCCAGTTTCGCGCTCCAGGTTGGCTAAGGTCATCTAGCACCTGTGTGCTCCACCTGAGTCACGGTCTTCCTCTTCTGCGACATCCTTCTGGGTTGGATTCGAAGACTCTACGAGCCGGAGCATTAAATTTCATTCGCTCTTCATGACCCAACCATCCTTTTCCTCAGTGGGGGCGTGAACGCAGATTAGGCTTATGTTTGTGAATTTAGCCTTGATGAGGATTGTCGTGATGCGCTCATTCACTGAATTGAAACTCCGAATCGACTCCTCCTGAGTCGAGCCCCAACTACAAATCCACATCCAAATAGACGCTGATTTTGTTCCCGGTAGCAGTCGCCGTAGTAGATATCACAGTTGTTCATTTTACGTAGGACCGGACCATACCGTCGAATTTCTTGGATGGCGGTTATATCTGCTTTATAGCAGCCAAGAGCTTCTGTTAAGGGACCTAACATTCCAAGTGCAAAACCGAAGTTCGTTGTCCTTAAATCGTTTGCGGGGGTCGTCATCATTCATTCCGTCCGTATCCGAGGCTTGTTGGTGGTTCGGAACTATATTATAGAGAGTAGTGGTTGGTACCTACTTTTTGAATATCGTATTACAGATCATTTTCCTTTTGATATCAAATGCGTGAGTTCTTCTTCGTCATATCACACAAACCGAGTTGTTTCACTAGGAGCCAAAATAAGAAATTGTATGCAGCCTTCATCATCACTGTATTTTCATGGTTGCAACCTTGAACCCTAACAAAGTTTAAACCTACTCCCCTCTTGCGAATTTACTATACTGCAAACAAAGTTCATATCAGTCTAAACTAGATTTGTCTGTTTTGATAATGAGAAACATCACTTATCACCAGTTTGTTGTTGATTCAAAAATAAATTAGCACCCTTCGGCTTATATGCACTTTTGTTCAATTGCTTAATTTTCTATAAAAGACTCTCAAACAAAAATTACCAAATAGTTGTTTAAAGCATTCACCAACTTAACATTAGAATGGATAAATCGGTAAATTTGAAAAAAAAAGTCATTTTTGATTAAAATCAACTTAAAATTGTTTCTTGTCAGCTTTTGATCTTGAGTCTTGCCATCTTGTGCTCGATATTCGTATCATCTTCTTGCCAAAATACTGATGATACCAATCACAATGGCGATTTTGGTGGAGAATTAAGTGACGATGTCATCCTGTCAGACGCTAGTCCTCCGGAGACAGGCGATGAAGCAACAGTGGTGTTAGATACAAGTGACGGTGGCGACGACGCGGACGTATCGAGTTCTTATTCAGCACCCCAGGAAGAACAGGATGGTGTTGATATTCCACAAAATTCATCACAAGAATCATGAATTTGAAAGACAGTAAACCCTTCAGTATTATTGAACCTAACCCACTACTACCTAAATAAAGGTGAAAGAAGTTGTTTTTGAGCAAATCAAAGTTCTGTTGAAAAATAATAAAATTGTTTCCAATTTGCATGAGAAAGACTAACTGACTTAAAACGTGATAGCAATACTAACGAAATCGAATTCTATTCTGTTCGGCACATTCCACAGATTTGAAGAGTGTTTAATTTTTTTGGCAACAAAATTGTGTTCTGTTAAGTCTGGTTGACTAGTCCTGTTATCGAAAGGGAAAATGTGATTATCAATAGATATTAGCATTTTGATGGCAGTAAAGTCGCCAAAGTTTACTAGAATGAGTGTCTAATGTTGGATTCATCATTTTTCTGTGAATTGCTAATTCATTGATTATTTCGTTAATCTGCTGAAATATGCGGACTAAAACAATATTTCCCTCAAGGTCTAAGTTTGTGTGTGTTGGGTTTGTTGTTATCGAGAGTGTGGACAGCAAAATTCAAGGTCGAAAGCGAAACTTAAGAAAACAACACAATCAAAACCACATTTAATAATAATCTCACATATATTTATCAGTGAAAATGAGACTAGGAGCAATCAAAAAGGTTATTTGATGAGTCACCGTCTTTTTAAAATTTGACCGACATTTTTTTAAAAGTTTATTGAGGTCAAGGTTATAACTTATAAGTAGGTATACATGCGATGTAAGGGAAAATACTTACTTACTTACTTAAGGTGGCGCTACGGCTACAGTCCAGTGTGGACTTGGGTCTCAATCAACAGACGGCGCCAGTCAGCTCAGCTATCTCCAGTTTTGCACTCCAAGTTGATTGAGGTCCTTTTCCACTTGTGTGCGCCACCTGAGTCGCGGTCTTCCTCTCCTTCTACGTACCTCGGGAATAGCTTTTTGGGCCGGGCATTGGTGTCCATCCGCTCTAAATGACCGATCCATCTGAGCCTCTGGACCTTGTCCCCCTTGGCTAGGTCCATGTCGTTGTACAACCCGTAAAGTTCGATGTTGTATCTTCTTCGCCATTCCCCATCAATGTACACGGGGCCAAAGATGACCCGAAGAACTTTCCTCTCTCTCGAAACAGCCTAAGGCACATTCATCCGATTTTGTCAAGGTTGATGAGAGTGTTGTACAGTTTTACCTTAGTTGCTCGAGAGAGGGCTTTTTCACTCAATTGCTTTCTAAGGCGAAAGAAACAGCGATTAGCATAAAGAGTTATTCTTCGTCTGATCTCGGCGCTACTGATGTTAGTGCCCGTGTTAATAGCGGAGCCTAGGTAGACAAACTCATCTACTACCTCGAAGTTGTATGCGTCTATTGTGACGTTCTGTCCGAGCCGTCGGTGTTCGGTGTCCTTCCTCAAAGACAGCATATACCTCGTTTATCCCTCATTTACCGCTTAACCCATTTTTGCTGCTTCTGTCTCAATTCTCACAAAGGCGCCATTGACATCACGCTGTGTTCTTCCCGTTATATCAATATCATCGGCGTACGCGAGAAATTGAACAGATTTTTGGAAGATAGTGCCTCTGGCTCTGGTAATGACGGTGGAGTTTTGCACTATCTTCTCAAGAACCATGTTAAAGAAATCGCACGACAGTGCATCGCCTTGTCTGAATCCTTTTTTGACATCGAAAGGATCCGTCAGCTCGTTTCCAACCTTGATGGAGCAGCGTGAGTTCTCCATCGTCATTTTGCACAAGCGAACGAGCTTGGCAAGGATGCCGAAACTTAGGCATTGCTTTATACAGTTCGTCTCTGTAGATGCTGTCATACGCGGCGGTCACATTTGCGTAGTTCGGCTAAGGAACGATTCTCTTTATTCGAGAGTAAGCGCGAAGTTGGTTTCGAGGGTAAACTGATGGGCATTCCTGGATGATTTTTTTAAGGGTAGGAATACAACTGGCTGCTAGAGTAGTAACCGTAGAAGAAATGATAAAACGGAGAGGGGCACTTAACCTTAGGTTAGGTTAGGTTAGGTTAGGTTTAGGGGGCTGACAATTGGTATTGTTACCGTCACACTTAGATCAATGTAGATCTATTGTAATACCCTGAAGAATTGTAACTTACTGAAAAATAATTAACCTATGAATCGTGTTGCTCGTCTAGCAATTTAGAGATTTTGACACAGCTCAGCAAGCTTTTGCCTGGCAGTTCGGATAGTTCCTCTAGTTCGTTAAAGAAGAAGTTGCCTAGAGTTTTCTTCCTAGTAGGAAAGAGTTAGGGACAGTCGACAGTGGCAGAGAAAAGGAGCAGTATCTCCTGCTCGTCTTCATTACCACAGCCCCTACAAACGTCATCGGTAGCCGAAAAGGTTATGTCCTGTTATTATACTAATAAGGGATCTTGAAGAGGGAGTATTAAGAGTATCTAGGCCGTAGCTTCCTAGTATTAAAACAGGTTCCTAGGAGATTTCATCTATCGTTGGATTTTTGAAGGTCTATGAGAGAGGGTTCCAGTGCATGAGCTTTCCCTTGCAAGCTCATCCGCTTTTTCGTTACCTGGCAAATCGCTGTAGCCAAAAACCTAGCAGAGTCTTACGTTATGCTGTGTACGAATAACCTTTAGCCTTTCGCGACAGCGAGAAAAGCTGCGACTTGATTTGAGTGGCAGAGATCGCTTTTATTGCTGCTTGGCTATCAATGAAAAAATGGTGCCGCGGAGGAATATGAAAAGCTAAGGGAACTATCGTCTATAGATAATTTATGAAAATGAGCCCTTGGGCACGCCAGCATTCATATTGTGAGTTTCATTCTTGCATCCGTCCATAATGGCGGTCATTAAAAATATTCGACTTTTTTTGGACAAAAAAAAGCTGTTTTCCAAATACTCGGAATTTGCCCAGAAGAATAAGATGATGGCAAAAGCTTACGCAAGGGTTTTGCTCGCGAGATAGCTAACAACTGGAGTGTCATTGTCAACGAGCGTATACCGAGGAAGTTGAAGAATTCTTCATATTTTATACAAATGACCAAAAATTCTTACTGCCTCTGAGACATTGCAGTATTTTTTTTTCATAATTTTTGTTCATGCAAAAACTTGGTCCGTCGAATATGGGCATTGCAGGCCTTCCTGACACACATGTGAAAATTAGCACAGAGCTTATATATACATAAATACTTTTTGAATTTTTTGAACAGTAGTTTAAGGAGTTTAAGGAGAAGACCAAAGTAATTGGCGCAAAATTATAGTCCGCTAATGACCAACTTTAGTGTGATACTAGCTTAAAATGACGTTTCAGTCATGACTCAAATGTCATTTTAAGCTAAATTCCACAGAGGAGGTATACCTAGAGTCGCAACTCAAGGTATTTTACTCTCTTTCGACTAAAAAAATTAAATTTGATAAAATATATTACTATCCAATGCAAATGCATAGGTTTTTCAATGCATTTCAAACGGAGGCCAAACCAATACATTTGCAATGGGTAGTATTTTATCTCTCACCACAAATTTTTTTGGACAGTGAATTTTTAAAAAAGAGAACGAGTTGTGACTCTTGGTAAATAGGTTCTCTATGCTAAATTCTAAATTATTCATTAGCGGACTACTATTTTGCGCTATTGATTTTAAGGATTTACTGTTTTTCCGATCTTAAAATTGTTAATACTCAAGTTAGAACCAGAGATGAGAGAGTGTCGTCCATGTAATTTTAACGATCAAAATTTCATATTGTATCTTTTGACACCGTTTTTGATAAGCAATTTTTTTCAAAAACATTTTTCATTCATTTTGATGACGTTTCCAAACTTCAATTGCAAAAAACTTTTCCGTAATAGAAAACATTTACCAAAAATTGATTAATTTTTACTTCACCTCTCTTCGCCTCTTTATTTTGTCCAATGTGCCTCCCTTTTCTAAACTTAAAATTATTACTAATTTACATTCTATTCTCTTGGTGCCTTAAGTGCGTCTTCACGTTCTCCACGTTCTTCACGTTCGCGCAAATTCTGCTCGTAAACATTTGGTAGATTTTTAGCATTTTCAGCGTTTTCGGTAATTTCCTTTGGAATAATAGTTCCAACTGGAACGAAACCATTCTTGCCGGCAGTATAGTTGACAACAACTTCGTCACCATTGGCATCGATGTATCTGTACGAACCACTAATTTCTAGAGCCTCATCATCAGTGTCCTTGTCGGCAACATTTGCGTGTTCCTCGCGGACGGAACCATCACTATTTTCATATGAGTATTTGTATGAACCATCATCTTCGTGATTGCTCTCCGAACTGATAATGGTGATCGGGTCCTTTTCTTCTTCATCTTTCACAGGTGCAGCACAGGCCAAAGCAACCAAAGCGAAAAGAATGACCTGAAGAAATTAAATAAGAAATTGAAATTTTGTAAGAAATAAATTCCGAAAAAAAAACTTACAAATTTCTTCATAGTGAATTTTTGTTAGTTATGAACGGTATCCAGGAAGACAAAGACACTAGTGTTGTCCTCGCAAGCTTTGCAGTCTTTTATATGAAAAAATTCACATTTTGATATAAAATATCAAATAAATTTCAATGTTGTACAAGTTTATATCTTAAACTTGATATTCGTATCTGCAACATTTTATGTGTATATTTAAACAATTTTAAAGACAAAAAAAAAAACGACGATCGTGTTCCTATCTGTGCGATTAGCTAAAACGTACGTTTGTCTGCATTGCAAAACGTAAAATTGGTATTTTCTATAAGAAATTGCAAAAAGCTTTAACTGGTTTATTCGTATTTTTGAGAAAAACAATTAGCATTCATTAGCGAAATTTTGGGTGGTGACAAACAGCAAAATTATTGATGAGCATTGCAGTTAAAAATTTCATGGCTACACAAAAGCTTTTGTTTTCAAATCAGGTACTCTATATAAAAAGCATTGTGTGCGAATTAAAAAAAAAAAGTGTGGCGGATAGCAGATGAATAGCAAAACGAGATAAAATAAGAGTCATCTTCAGTTATTTTTTTCGAGTGTTATTTTTTTCCAGCGCGTGGGAGTGAGTCTGAAAGAGAATTGAAAACATATTAACTTAAAGTTATCTCTTTTTTTGTTGCCTACTGATCTTCTTCCAAAACTCCAAGGTTAATCTGCTATCTAGACTTATCTGGAACTCAGACCACGTCTTAAGTCTCTAACGAAAAATTAGAATCTAGAACTTACATTTATACAGAAATAAATGATAAAATGAATTTAGGTATAAAATTTGTTTTTCAAAAATAACTAGCATCTGACGATCCAACTACCAAAATTATTGGCATAAATATGGTTATAGAATGATCTTTTGACAAGTCGCCACTGAGACTCAATACGCTGTGCGGTGCCTGGGTTGGGTACCATAATTTACAAGGAACAGATTGTCTGGATAGCTGTGATTTACCTTAGGCTTTCTTTTAATCCAATTGGATTATTTTATTTTGTTATAAATAAGTTAAGAAACAAAAATGTATAGACACAAGTTTTTGTCTATAAGGAAAGCTCAAAATAGATTTGCAGAATTTCTCAATCCTCATGCAACGAAATAAAAAAACACCAAGCTCTTATCAAGCAAATGCTGCATGCAGATGTCTATATTTCTAAATTTGTGGCTTAGTTGCATTGCTATCTGGCATTACTTTTATTGACAAATTGTTGACACAGTTGACACTAAAATATTAGGTTCGTTCGAGGTAACCAGCCTTGGGGCGCTCCGGTGCTTGTCACTGCCCTGAACGGAACTGTCAAAAACCTGAAAAAGTTCTCTGGGTTTGGTTTCACATCGAACCATTGGTAGTGCTCTGTTTTTTGTTTTCTCTTTGTTGTAATAGGAACATTTGTACAGCTCCGAAACATTCTCCCCGACAAAAACGTATCGGTTCAGTTTCAGTGCACTTCCGCCCTCCCGGTGCGAGCACTGAATGCACATCGAACACGGTGGAGACAGAAGTCGAGCCTCTACAAACTCAATCAGAAGACCCACGCAAAAGAAACATTTCATTCTCTAAAGAAAATAATTTTGAATTCCAAAAAGATGAATCTGCGTCAACAATGTAAACAACTAATTTAACACCCCAAGGAATATAATTCCTATTCGAGATGGTACCAAGTTGGATCAAGATGTCTTGTCCGAAAGTCATAAAGCCAACGAACCAAATGAAAAATTAAAATTAGTCAACCTGTAATCCAGCGAAACACTATTCTCCAAAAAGTCGAGCAGAAAAATAAAATAACAGCATGGAAATTAAAAAATTTGAATAAATTTGGTATACAAATTTGTTTCCTTTTAGAATTATATATTAAAACTAGCTTAGCCCGCCCGCAGTGTTACCCGCTATAACCGTGATAAAAATAAGTCGTTATTTTCTGACCCCTCAACTGCCTCAACTTATGGGAAAAACTATGTCGATCCTTTGCTCTATGTACCGGGATAAAAAGTTGCGATCTCACGGGAACCGTGCATTTTTTCCCTGACTCCTAAACTACCACTACCACTTCTTCTCCAGCCATTGTGGAGTTATTGAGCGACGAACATACATCCATCCATCCAAACTTTCACATATAAGTGTGATGATTCTTGGCAAGCTCGCTATTTTCAAGTTTTAATAAACAACAAGAGGTAAGACAACCACAACAATCAAATTTTGGCAGGTAACGTTTTTGTTTTGGCAAAACTTGGTATATACTTTCTGCACATATGTTTTGAGCAGAAGTGTGATTTTATTTAAATAGCCGTGTTTTTTCCACAGTATAGGGCTTTTTCCCTTTTGACAGCTGTCAAATACCAAATGTCATTTTTCGGTCGTGGAGGGCAAACAAAGCGCAATTTGTATTGAATTTGGACAAAATTTGGTAATTTTCCTTGATATTTAATAAAATAAGTTTTCTAATACAGTTTTTTTTTTGAGAAAATGGAAATTTCAGGGTACGTGAAGGGATTGGACCAACAACGAAGGAAGGAGTACATCGAAAAAGTCGCCAGGATTGCCGCCAAAGATCCCTAACTCCTCAGGTGCACGGAGCAGTGTCTGGAAACGGAAAAGGAACGTCTCGAGAGGCAGGAACGAGAAGACGAAGAATTTATTAAGTGAGTTTCCTTTCGTTCTCAAACAAGATCATAATCAGAATTAAGTTCTATCGTTCCAGGAGTGTAAATTTCAAAACCAAAGTTGAGGGAAAGAAGATTGTCGTTGAAGAAATTATCGAGGATGTTGAATCAGTAAAGACTGAAGAACCCGTCGAGAAGAAAGCCAAAGTTGCCATGGGACACCAAATGAAGCAAGTTTCGCTGCAAAGAGCAGCTCATCCTGAAAGGTCTGGTAGTCAAGCGAAAACAGCCCCTTGTGCTAGTCAAGCCCCGCGAGAAGGAAGCCCCACCTGCAAAAGCCGAAGACACACCAGGTACCTCAACGTCGACCAAAATTCCAGGAGGTCTATCACTTCTTTCAGTTTACTGAGACAGCTCCGAAAAGTCGGAATAGCATTTATTACAAATTCTTTTATTAAAAACAAATTTTATGTACACAAAGTGGTCACTCTCTCGATACCGTCTATTTATTCTTAAAATTCCACCGCGCGCAGGTCAAAACAGCCCGTTCCGTTTTTAACCGGTAATCCGACAATAATTCGACTGGAAGGTGAATTAAAATCATCCGATCGTCCAGCTACGGTGGCTGCTTTCAAGAACTGCAGGCACGATTCGAATGACATCTGCTGCAGTGGTGACGAAGATGAATCCATTCCCTTGCGACTCAACGGTCTGAAGGTTCCATCAAAGGTCATGTAGTCAGCGATTAGCAACAAATGCCGCGGATCCACTGTGATGCCGTAGACTTTGAACACATTTTGAACTTCTTTGACTATTACCTTGGCAGCTGCTTTAATGCCGTAGGTGTTCGCTATGCCGTGAATGTTGTTTGAATATATTCTGTTCACATCGAGGATCTTGTTGTACTTGAACATTTCGACAATGTTGATTCCGTCAGTCTTGAGGAGAAGCTCGTTGCTGTTGTTATACAAGATCGCACGTTTGATTCCGGGCACTTGGTAGATCACAGTTCGGTTTGCAAGTTCACGAATTATATTAGAGATGTCCGATTTTCGGTACTTTGGCGGAAACTGAAAGTAATCAAGCGATTAGGAACGATTTTCGGTTGAAAGCAGAGTTAACTTTTCTTACATCAAAAGTTATTCTGCATCATAAATGCTTGGCAGTGTCGTAAACATAGCCATTGACCCATTCGTTGCTTTGGAGTTTAGCAACTTCTTCGTCTTCATTTGGCACCTCTTCTGGAAGTGAGTGTTCCTTGAGATCCTTCCTCTTAATAGCATGAAGCCATGCTCTCCTCCTTTCCTTAGAGGTTTTGATTTTGGCTGGGTTTTGGTGAATGGCCGGGAAGCGAAAAAATTTTAAAGTGTGGTCTCGGTTTCCTCTTGTGGAACAACCAAAAACACAGCACGTAGAAGGCATTTTACACAATTTTTTACACAAAAATTTAAAAAAGTACTAACTAACACAACACAACACACTAAACTTTTTGTTTGATTAGTTTAAAACTTTATATTTATTGAATAAAAACAGCAATTTTCAATCTTTTTCTGCGCTTTTTAATAGAAATTTTATTTGTTTGCCCTCCACGAGTAAATGACAGCTAAGACGTCAGCTCGTTTGACGTTTCCCGCCGGTGGTCTATTTCAGCACAGTTACAGTATTGAAGTGCGAAAAAACGCTCCAACTCACTCTATCTGTCAAATACAATTGATATTGGGCCCATTCACTAACGTAGTCACTACGTAGTCAACTCATTCTGATTGGCCAAATACAACTAAAAAATGAGTGGAAATTTCCCCTTCGACGTAGTATAAAAATTTCAACTTTAGTTTGACATTTCCCAATCAGCTGTTGAAAAAGAAACAAATCTTCAATTTCAAATTTCAAAAATTTTAAATGAAATTAATCGTAAAATATGACAATTTTAATTATCAGATAATGTCTGAAGATAAAATTTATGCAATCAAATCTTATCTGGTAGTGTTTTTTTGTTTATTGCAACAAGCAAAACAACACAGGAAGTTTTTTAAAAGTTCTCTTAGCTCCATTCACAAATTCACATACATTTCTTACTTCAAATGTTAATAGTCCAGCCATTTTAGACATTTTAAACACCAATCTGCTGAAAAATTCCTAGTGAGATGAATTTTTGTATACAATGTTATAACGGTGCTGTAATGAAGATGTGAAAAATTTTCATTGATATAGGGCCGTCTAAAAACTTTTTATAAGGGTAAAAAAATCACAAAATCCAGTTTTTTAGCGAATATCTCGCGACCTGTATTTAGAAAGTTGTTTAATTATTTATAGCGCTTTACGGCCAGCGTTGTAAATAATTGTGTATACAAAAATTCAGGTCACTTCTAATTTTTCCGCAGATAAAACCTAAAATTGCTGGACTATCATTTTTTGACAGTTTTTGTTCGACTAGCTTTGTAGTGCAATTTTGCATTCACAAAGCTAGTTGAATTTTGACTACGTAGTGACTAGGTTAGTGAATGGGCCCATTGCAATTTTGGTCAACTGTTACATAAAACGTCAAAATCAGTTTTTGTTTATCTATCTATGGTAATATATATAAAGCTGAAGAGTTTGTTTGTTTGAACGCGCTAATCTCAGGAACTACTGTTTCGAATTGTAAAATTCTTTTGGTGTTGGATAGTCCATTAATCGAGGCAGGCCTTTGGTTTAACTTTAAGCTGCGTCCAATAGGATCGAATAGGAAACTATTCATTTTTTGTTTGTTTGAACGCGCAGATCTCAGAAACTGCTTAACCAAATTGTAAAGTTCTTTTTTTTATATAATTATATGGAATATATCAATTTTTTAGCTATACAACGTTACGCTGTGAATAATAAGAGGAAAGCATGAGTGAAAAGTGTTGCTAAAACGGGGAAAATTATACATTTGTAGGCTTCGAGTTAAGAAGAATTTTGAGTTAGGGACTTAGGGCACATGATGCACAACTCAAGACGTACCTCTAGCCGGTCGACGAGGTACAGGCGGACGAATTCGCGGACAATATTACAAATCTGAAGAGTTTGTTAGTTTGTTTGAAACGCGCTAATCTCAGGAACTGCTGTTTCGAATAGAAAAATTCATTTTTGTGTTTAAAAGTCATTTTGACAAGGAAGGCTTTGTTATATAACATTACGCTGCGGCCAAAAGTATCGAAGCATCACTGAAAAATGTCGCAAAAACGAAGAAAATATAAATAAATTACCTAATTCATTTCAATTTCAATTCGTGTGGAATCTCTTTTGAAGAGCGGATACCACACAACACAACAATATTCCAAAATTGGTCGAACTAATGATACATAGAGAGATTTTAACGTATAAGGGTCTCTAAATTCTTGAGAATTTCTATATAAAAATTCCAACATAGCTTAAGAAATTAGATACATAATCAATATGTATGTTGAACAAAAGACGTGAATCAAAAATGATTCCCAAATCTTTTTGGCTTAACACTCTTGACAATATATCATTAGCCAAAGCATAATTAAATAAAATTGGTAATGCGGACCTTGAAAAGGTTATTACAGAACATTTGCTAACATTTAAATCTAATAAGTTAGAATGACACCATTCATTTAATCTACATATTTATATCATTTTGAAGTTCTAAGCTATCAGCAATTGTTCTAATGGACTTAAAAATCTTTACGTCATCAGCAAACATTAAACATTTCGAAGATTTTATAACAGTTGGTAGATCATTTATAAAAAAATGGAACAGCAAGGGTGCTAGGTGACTACCTTGTGGAACACCTGAATAGTTAAAAATTTTATAGGATAGCGTAGATCCAATTTTAACAAATTGCGAACGATTTGATAAATAACTAGCCAACCATTTAAGAAGAGTCGAATGAAATCCTCAAATAGCAAGTTTTTTTAATAACACCTACAGCAATATTGTTAACCGAAAAAAAATAACATCGATCAAAAGTTCATGAACAGGGAAACCCCTCCTGTTCATTAGTAGTAGGACTGCACATCGCAGCTCGGTGGATGTCGCAGGCATATAGAGTCTGACTCTAACTAGGAAGGGCGTCTTCCCGTGTTCGTGAAGGATCAAGATGCAGTTCCATGGAAGAACATCGGAGACTGTTTTAATTTCTCGTAATGACTTGTAGTTTTTTTCTTCTTATGTTAAGCCCTCCAAAAAAATAAGGTGGTCTCCTTATATATTAAAACAAAAATTTAAAATATTATTGTTAATGTTAATGTTATTTTTTATGAACTGTTCTATTTCCTGTAGGTAAGGCAAGATTTTTCGGGTCAGTTGGTAAGCGGAATTGTCAATTTGCCGAATTTCATCAAAACCAGCTAAGCCGTTTAGGAGGAGGAGCTGCATTTCTCTGCAACTTTTACAACTTCTTAAAGAAAAAACGTTTGTTTCGTTAGTAAGATTTGATAATTGTTGGCCTAAAGAATTTGTAAAGTGGAGATCAGTCACAATATCACGCATAATTTTTCTAGAAACATTTTAAACAAGTATTTTCTGTCAAAAGATGACTCACAAATACATTTGGTCAGACTTAAACATGTTAACCAAGAGTTCAGTATTTAATATCAAATACAAATTTATAGTGAGTTTTGGTATCGACCCAATTTTTATTCAAGTCCTAATTAAAAAAAAATTGTTAAAAGGTCAATGAGCTGCTGAATGTATCGTTAACTATTTTTAAAAATTTCGAGCAATATCTAGACTATTTTTTCAGAGCTCTTTAATCTCCAGCTAACTAGTTTAATGACTGTAAAAAAAACATGCAACTAAACTTGTTCCACAAAGTATTGGGAGAAGTTTAGAAGAATCGAGTTGGTTTCAGTTCGATTGAGAGATGATCTGATCCATAAGACCAGATTTAAGATGTACAGATGAAAAACAAGGCTTGGTTCAGACAAGTTTATCAAGGCCTGTATTCAAATGCAAACATTATTTATGAGTGATTCAGACCAAGCAATTCATGTTGATATGACAAAGTTTATTCAAATTGCCTGCCTGAGCATTTCTTTTTCAATGTTAGTTGAGTGATGGTACATCCGTGTAGAATGAAGTGTTTATTGAGTCAGTTAAATTTATTAATTGGCTACTAAACAATAATTAAAGTAATATATTGTGTAGGAGAACCGAGTGGACTTTCGTGGTTGGGTGTTGTAATTCATTAGTTTAACCACTTATTTGACATTTGAAAAGATTTTAACAACGAAGTCCACAATAGCCGAATGTTCCAACTGGTCTTCCCGTGGCAAAGGTATTAACACCCGAACCAAAATTAAAAATTCAAATTTTTGATTATCAATTTAACGGTTGTCGAATTTTATTTCAATAACAAATGAGATGAAACATAATTGGAACCCGATTGATGGCTTTTTCTGTGGTTTGTTGTTGATGATGCCGTGTGGCCCAAAAATAACCAAATCGAAAAAAACAAAGCAAAACAAACCAAGTCCCTTACCTACTTCTGACATTATATCATCTTGAGCCGGTATAGGTTTTTTTCGGCTCGAAACTTGTTTTGAAACTTAAATCCGTCTTAACTCAAATATTTTATCGGGAACAACTAAACAAAGTCTGACATCGCGGCGATGAAATGGAAAGAAAACAAATATTGTCGCTATAAAAGCGTGCTGCAGCAAACATCTCAGTTTAGTTTGAATTAAATTTCTTCTGATAAACAAATTCAAAATGCAAAAATTTGTAAGTTTTTTTTCCTTACCTTGAAGTGATTGCATAACCTCAAAATTATCAATTCAATGTCAAAGCTGTTGGAAAACTGTGAATAATCTCGAACGAATTAACTTTTTCTTTAAGGTTGCCCTTTGTAGTCTGTTCGCAGTTATTGCTGCTGTTAGCAGTGTTGAATTGGCCAAGGAAGTCAAGATTTTGAGAGATGAAAATCACAGAAATGAGGACGGTTCTTACACTTATATTCTCGAACAAGACGATGGATATTACAAGGAGGAAACTGGAACCGTCATTAACCCAGGCTCTGACGACCCCAAGGTTAGGGTTGCTGGAAACTACCATTATATTGATGCTGCCACCGGTGAACAAGTGAGCGTTGAATATACCGCCGACGAGAACGGTTTCTATCCAAGTGGAAGTCATATTCCAAAGGAAATCTCCGAAGCTGCTTTGAGGTCGAAGGATCTCTCAAAGGAACCACAGCAAACATACCAGCCATACAAACAGCCAGCACAATTGCCAAAAAGGAAACAGTACTAGATAAAAGAAGGATTTAAGTAGACTGAAGGACGAAAAGGTTGCATAATGATTTGTTAAGTTTGATTGTGACTCTCTGATTTTGGGTTGCAAAATGTGTAAATAAAAACTATGAAATGGTGTATTAAGTGTTTAAATGTCGTTTCTATCCATTTTATCCTTAAAACCTTGTGTCAAAATTCTTCTTTCAACCCACATATATGCAAATATAAGCCACAAAAACCTCGAAAACGTACCTCCTCTAATTTGAATCAAATTTCGCCCTTCAACAAACCCATCCCAAAAAGACAAACTCATTATTAGCATTCCACAGCATCCGAAGCATTATGCGACCAACCTATTCGCAATGTACATGCCGACTCACACCACACCTAATCGCCCAAAAAGTATTGATGGATATTATGGAATTATTTTTGCCATATCGCTACCCAGACGAGAAGCGAAAAATCAGATCGCTAGGGGCTATTGAATCCATTTGGTTACGAGTGTAATAAAATTCTGTGATGGAGATGAAACGAAACTAATCGTTGAGCCACTCCACATCGGATGCCATTTTACACTCTTGGAGTTGGTCGTCTTCGTTTTATCGCAGACATCGCAGTCACTATTCGAAATGTTGGCACAGATTCGTCGTCGTCACCGTCGAGTCGGTCGTCGTCTTGGTCTCCTTCGAAGACGATATCATCTTGAATTGGTGTGGTCAATCCACTTTGCCTCTCTCTCTTCTCACGAAAGTGAAACTAGGTCCCGATACCATTCACAAAGTAATTTTTCTACGCAATTATGCAACGAAGCGAAGACGACGTTTTATTTTTTTATTATTTTGCAATCTTCTCCATTGAATTCGCTAACCACAACCGCATCCACACCGTTCGTGTTTCTGTTGAGTCGAAAAATTGAATCGTCTTCAGTTTATCCACTTGCCGGTAGTGCCGGCACGATGAATGTCAAAGCGAAGACTATTGGACTGTTGCAGTTGTAAAGGTCATGCAACAAGTGAATTGAAACGCCCCATATTCAATTGCTTCTCAGAATTTGCTAATGGTTCAAAGCGATGATCTGATATTACTTCTTTGGATGCTCTCCTTGTGCAATGGGAAGTTATTGCTTGTTAGGCAATTTATGAATTGTTAGCGTGAAGTCAGGGCTGTCTACAGTTTCTACTTTGACATCAGCACTATAACAAAATTTTGTGCTTTTCTTTCAGCCATATTAATAGAAAAATGAAAATATTAGAAAAATCCCCTATACCACTCTTATACCACAGGTTAACTAGCCCAATAATAAGAGTTAATCCATGGGTTAAAATTTCTCTTCAATAAAAATAATTTGTTACCGGAATAGAAAAGTGACGTTTATCAAAAACTCCCTCTACCTTTGCTATATTTGTGGCTACATCTAATGAACATACAGCAAATCAGTTTTTTTATTCCTTCACTAAACCACCCTTCACGATGGAATAAGTAAGTAAACGTCAGTTAAGAGAGCTTAGTCCACAGAATTGCTGTTTTAATTTTGACAAAGCTATAATAATTTAAACTGTTTGATCACCTCACTTGGACACTCCCTATGCAGCCCTGGCGGAGTACAACCGTGAGCATTTAAACGCTCGAAACATGAAATATCGGGGCGATAAATAATAAATAAAAATCCAGCAATAACTCGTCCAATCGTTTTTTGATTTCGTGTTTTATGGTGCAGTTAAAGGAACGTCTTTATCCATAAAGTGAAGATTCACTTGTCTTCGAAGTGCACTTTCGACATTTTTCGATATTAAATGGGAAGTTGTTATAGGTCAAGCTTTTTTAAATACAACTCATTTTTCTTCCCAATTTTATAGGTCAAATAAGATTAAATTAGTCTCTTTTTTGGTTCAGCAAGTTAGGAAGAAAATTCCACCCAACGATCTTGAACTTTTAGGACAAAGAAAAGAATGCTGGTTGTGCAGTTGCAAAAGTGTAGGCCAAATTAGAAACAAGTTACAAGTCTGAATCGCACGCCTGGTTGGCTTCTTTCCGGACTTGTTTCTTTATGAAGTCCAAATAGTTTAATTAAGTGCCGGCAACAATGCCATTCAATAAAACTGACTGAAAGAAAAATCGGGTCGAAGAGTGGCAACAACAAGAATCTTTGATTGAAAAGCAATTAATCAAAAGACCAAGCGGTTACTGGATATCTGATCGACAAGAACTCTACAACTTGTTTTTGTTCGTTTGTTAGATCGAATGTCTCATCTTTTGTCTTTTGCAGTTTGATCACGTTTAATGACTGCGATGGTGTGTTTGGTGACTCAAACGATCGATGGATGGCCAGCAACTAGTTTAAGTCACGGTTTCTGATCGGTGCCATAATTTTTTATTTTCTTCTTTTTTTGGTGATGAGCGGGATCTGGTTTCATACTGCCATTGTTGATTTCGCTGATTTTATATCATCAACTTGAGCTTTGATGATTGCGTTCAAGTCAAATTTTTGGTCTAGTTCAATTAATTGGAATCAGGATCTGCTGACTGTGCTCATTCGAATTATGGAGTGCCTAAGCAAAACATATTACCAAAAATCGATCATAAATTCTGACTCTAAAAATGGTGTCAGCACTTGCAACTCGTTAAGCTTGGAAAATAGGAAAATCTTCATCAAATACTGATCCGATTAGAACTTAAATAATAATCACCGACTACAACTAACAACACAAAACTGCAGAAGCGACAAAAATGTCCGTCCATCCTCAAACGAAAGACATCACCCAAAAGACGGATGATCCTAATAACTCGCATAAACAGGATCGTAAAATCATCATCAAGATCATAAAGCATGACCGATTCAATAAAATCAAATCAGAACAAAAACATAAAATGTAAAAAAGAGCCAAGTTCTCTTATGTGCGAACAACACTGTGTTAAAAGTTAGCCACCAAAAGTAATGAGATCTAAAAGAACGCCAAGTTCTTACATGTAAAAGTGTTATATTGAATTTTTTAAATCATAGCAGATAATACAACAATATTAAAAGAAAATAGAAAATAGTTCGGATGAAAATTTACAAGTTCACTGTTCAAGTTTTAAAATGTTGTTAATCACGCTTCAAACGAAAACTTGCCAAGTGAACTTGTAAATTTTCATCCGAACTATTTTCTATTTTCTTTTAATATTGTTGTATTATCTTCTATGATTTAAAAAATTCAATATAACACTTTTACATGTAAGAACTTGGCGTTCTTTTAGATCTCATTACTTTTGGTGGCTAACTTTTAACACAGTGTTGTTCGCACATAAGAGAACTTGGCTCTTTTTTACATTTTATGTTTTTGTT
Source organism: Sphaerophoria taeniata (assembly GCA_943590905.1). NCBI lineage: Eukaryota > Metazoa > Arthropoda > Insecta > Diptera > Syrphidae > Sphaerophoria > Sphaerophoria taeniata. Next base: position 14,671,850 of record OX016540.1, on the reverse strand, counting down.
CTGATTTCACATCTTTTTGCTAAGTTTTTTTTTTTAATGGAATCATGAACCTCGAAATAACTTAATAAGCTAGCAATTTGCAAACTTTAACAATATAATTGCTCTGCCAATTTATAAATAAATAATAGGAAACCGAAACCCTGTCAGAATTTCGAATTTAAACGTTTTCGACTATTTTAACGAAGTGGGCGGATACCACGCCCCTAAATGGAAACAGATTTTTTTCGCATTTTTTCATGTTATTCAACCAAAATCTTACAAGAATTCCAAATTTCAACATCCTACGACCGTTTTAAGATAATGGGCGGAAACCACGCCCCTTAATGAATCCAAAATATTTTACTTATATTTTTCCTCATATTCAACCAAACCCCTATTAGAATTCCGAATTTCAAGATCCTACGACCAGTTTTAGAAAGTGGGCGGATACCACGCCCCCTGAATGAGCAAATTCAAATTTTCGATTTTTCCCTTTGTATACACCCGAAAACCTACCATTGTACCAAATTTCAAGATTCTGCTATTGTTAGAAGTGCTTCATAATTTTGATGATCAGTGAGTCAGTCAGTGAGTCAATTACGGTTTTTGAAATGTTTACTGTTCAATATCTCAGGAATTAGTGGTTTTACAAAATTATGTTTTTCACAGGGCCTTTGTGCCCATGAAGTTAATACGTAATTCAAATTTGAAGCTTCTAACTCTATGGGTTCAAATGTTATGGGGGGTTAAAAATGTGCTTGAGTTCGATACTGAAAAAAGGGAGTATGTAGTGCTAGAACTTGGCTGGGCACTACCGTGCCCTTTGATACCTACTCTGATCAGAAATCTTTTTCTTCGCATGTCGAAAAAAATTGTGCAACATACAGCTCTTTAAAAATCATGTAAGCAAACGCAAACTCGCAGAAGCAAACGGCAAAGTTAATAAATTTTTCTCGATTTCTAGCACAATACGTCACATAAATCGAATTAAGCTTCAACTGACTCATCTTCCATAAATGGTAAAACCACACAAGATCGTTGGATTTATTTGAAGATCGAATTGTAATTATTTTTGTTTTGTATCTCGACATATCGTGCAGATCTAAGCACATGTAGGTACAAGATGTTTACGGCTCGAGTCTTAAGACATAGTTTGGGGAAGTTCGTTCATTTTTCCCATGAGTAGGAGCAACATGCAATCTATTGACGCACCTCAAGACCGAAATATGCCAAATGGGTTTAAGATTTTTGTTTTCCGAAGAAGCTACCACCCTCATGAAGAATTAGTGTTACCATACCTAGTACCTAATCTTGCAGTAGTAATAATAATAATAATAATTTTCCATTAAACATTTTTGCTTTGAGAATAGACCTAACTTTAACATTGAAGCTTTAGGTACTAAGTAGTCTTAAAGTCAAGTTAAAAGTATCGGAAACATAGAAGGCGGAAAATATTCTCGGCGGTGGTGAGAAAAATGGAATACGAGCAATGAGCACCCACTTCTGAATGTTGTAAGAACACATCTCTAAACTGTATATATATTACTGGGCAGTAAAACAAATTACGCTTTGTGTAAGGATTCAAATCAGAATCTCGGCTACCGTACCTGATAGACCTTGAATTGAAGTGAAATCGGAACTTTTTCATCAACGTTAAGCCTTCGGATACCAGTGTCCATTAAGAAAAACTATTTAAGCCAATGCCTTTTTCTGGAATCCAAATCCGCTTGGTGACGTGAAATAACGCCCAACGAAATAAAACCGAATTTGAAATTCGGCCTTATTTCCATTTCAAAAATGAAACTACCCCAATTTGGCTTTAATTCTTAGGTTAGTTGGAAATTGCGCCAAAAAAAAAATTGGAAATAAGGCCAAAATTTTCAAAACAAGTTTTTCAGCTTTTTTGCAATCTTAAAAAAGAATTCAAGCCGAATAATTCTTTGAAAAGAAGCTGATTTCTTTGTAAAATTTCTTGTTCACCCAAGGACATATTTGAACATATGGTCAAATGACACATTCAAATCATTTTTTTCCTAAAAAAATAACTTCAAATATTCTTTTTTAAGTGAAAAAAGATTCCTATATAAACTAAACAAAAGTTCAAAAGTACATTTACATGTATTTCAACTCTAAACACATTTGATATTTTATACAATTCCTCTGCAAATTTTGCAGAGAATTACGTTGTTATTTTTACATGAGTTTATCTATTGAAAAAATTATGAATTCCAAAGACTGATATAAAATTTATATTAAGAGAAAAATAATCGTCATTCGCGCAGCGGAAAATTTTTTTTGCCCCAGAGAGAATCAATTTGGGGTGTGAAAATAAAAAATTCGCGCGAATTTTTTATTTTCACACCCCAAATTGATTCTCTCTGGGGCAAAAAAAAATTTCCGCTGCGCGAATTTTTTTTTCAAACCCCAAATTGATTCTCTCTGGGGCAAAACATTTTTTCCGCTCGGTACGCCTTGAGCGAGTGACAATTATTTTTCTCTCAATTCAAGTCTTTTATCAAGTACCTAAATAAATTAAAGTCTATTCTTGTAAATTCAAAATTTGTTCTATATTGACAACTTATTCCAAAAAGTAGCAAGTAAATATGGCCACCTGACTCTTACAATGTTAATTATTGCCATCATATATTAGTTTGACACTTTAGAAAAGTTAAAAATGGCCATATGTTCAAATATGGAAATACGACTGTTTCACATATGACACGGCACCAAATAAACACATAAGTAAACAAGGTTTTTCAATTGACATACATTACATATGAAATTATTGTTCCTACGTAACAAAAAAAAAAAAAAGGAGGTAGATTTATGAAACAAAACTTTGCAAGCTCCCGATCAGATGTCAAGGGGAAAAAAGCTACCAAGCCATTGCAAAATGGGTCAATTTGGCGAATCAGAAAATTCGCGCGAATTCTTCTATAAGCAAAAAAAGTTTAAGTGTTGACAAATATTTTAACAGGAGTTTATATAAATTTAAAAACGAAATTAGACCAAAATGGCCTAGTTTCGTTTTAGCAAATGAAATAAAGCCAAATTTCAAATTTGGTTTTATTTCGTTTTCGAAAACGAAATAAGACCAAATTTTAGAATTTTGGTCTTATTTCGTTGGGCGTTATTTCACGTCACCATCCGCTTGTGTAAAACGAGGTGACGTGAAATAACGCCCAACGAAATAAGACCAAAATTCAAAAATTTGGTCTTATTTCGATTTTGAAAACGAAATAAAACCAAATTTGAAATTTGGCTTTATTTCATTTGCTTAAACGAAACTAGGCCATTTTGGTCTTATTTCGTTTTTAAATTTATATAAACTTTGTTAAAATATTTGTCAGCACTTAAACTTTTTTTGCTTATAGAAGAATTCGAGCGAATTTTCTGATTCGCCAAATTGGCCCCTTTGCAATGGCTTGGTAGCTTTTTTCCCCTTGACATCTGTCGGGAGCTCGCACAGTTTTGTTTCATAAATCTACATCCTTTTTCTCTTGTTAAAGGAACAATAATTTCATATGTAATGTATGTCAATTGAAAACTTTGTTTACTTATGTGTTTAATTGGTGCCGTGTCATATGTGAAAGAGTCATTTCCATATTTGAACATATGGCCATTTTTAACTTTTCTGAAGTTTCAAACTACCATAAATGATGGCAATTATTAACATTGCTACTTTTTGGAATAAGTGGTCAATATAGAACAAATGTTGAACTTACAAGAATAGATTTTAATTTATTTAGGTACTTGATAAAAAACTTGAATTGAGAGAAAAATAATTGTCACTCGCTCGAGGCGTACCGAGCGGAAAAAATGCTTTGCCCCAGAGAGAATCAATTTGGGGTTTGAAAAAAAAAATTCGCGCAGCGGAAATTTTTTTTTGCCCCAGAGAGAATCAATTTGGGGTGTGAAAATAAAAAATTCGCGTGAATTTTTTATTTTCACACCCCAAATTGATTCTCTCTGGGGCAAAAAAAAATTTCCGCTGCGCGAATGACTATTATTTTTCTCTTAATTTAAATTTTATATCAGGTAAATAATTTAAAATCAATTCTCTGCAAAATTTGCAGAGGAATTGTATAAAACATCAAATGTGTTTAGAGTTGAAATACATGTTAATGTACTTATATTAACTTCATTAATGTTGATTAAGTACATGAACGTTTGTTTAGTTTAAATTCTTTTTTTAACTATCATTTCTTCGTTATATAGGAATCTTTTTTCACTTAGAAAGGAATATTTGAAGTTATTTTTATAAGGAAAAGGAAATGATTTGAAGGTGTCATTTGGCCATATGTTCAAATATGTCCTTGGGTGTACAAGAAATTTTACAAAGAATTCAGCTTTTTTTTCAAAGAATTATTCGGCTTGAATTCTTTTTTAAGATTGCAAAAAAGCTGAAAAACTTGTTTTGAAAATTTTGGCCTTATTTCCAAATTTTTTTTGGCGCAATTTCCAACTGACCTAAGCATTAAAGCCAAATTGGGGTAGTTTCATTTTTGAAATGGAAATAAGGCCGAATTTCAAATTCGGTTTTATTTCGTTGGGCGTTATTTTCCGTCACCGTAAAACGACGAGAATCCACGCTGTGAATTACGGACGCTAAGAGCTATTATGCAATATGGCTCGAACATAGACATCAGTACTAAAATCAAAGTAAGAATTGCTCTTGGTTATCTTCTACTTTGGACTTAGAATTTAATGGGAAGTCTTATCTCAATCAACTAAAGCGTTCCTTCATAAGGGCCAGTTGTACAGTCGAGGGTCAAATCTGAACCATGGATCAGTGAAATATGTGTTACATAAAAGTGAAGAAATCTACATTTTTATTCATTCTATTTGATCCGTGGTTTATATTTGACCCAATATAGTAAAACTCGTCTCAAGATAATAATCGTTTGTCAAATCAGTAACTTAGGTATTACCTACACGAAAATAAAATTAAATAAAAATTTCTGAATTTTGGGGGTTAAACGTAACCGAGTTTCCGATCTCCTTCTTTATCTAATCTCTGGTTATGATGCTAAATAGGAGAACTGTTTCGTTACTTTTTGGATCTGCCTGAATAAATGCGCTAAATGAGGCGAAGACTTAATCGAACGCGCAAGAGCGGATACCGTTTTAGAAAAGGAGGCAAAGTAAAATAACAAAGATTGATGTGATTTTCCTGCCCGGGAAGTCTTGGAATCTACGGGGACGGGCAGTTGCCCGTACCTTAGTTGGTAAGTGCGTTGGCTGCTAAACAGAACGTAGTTGTTTCGAGTGTTACTCGGGCCAAGTTTTTATTTCATCTTTCAGGGGTACTGCCTCTTGCGAAGACCTGACAAATCTTCCAAGAGTATCAATCTATCATGAAAAAGTGCTTCTCAACTTTGCCGTTCGGAATCGGCGTTAAATTGTAGGTCCCCTCAATTCTCCACACGCACTCGAAGATTTGTTGATGAGAGAAAGCCACTTAGGCCTTGGCTCTTCAAGAGCTGTCGCGCCATTTATTTATTTAGGTACTGAGGAAAACTACGACTCGATTGGAACACACAGGTGCGAGAAAACCCTTGGTGTACATATTTGTTTTGCTGTGAAAAAACCCAATAGGTACTTCAAATTGCTCCTCTTGATTTTTTCCGTCTTGATGCATTAAATTGTCAAAAAATGCAGAGGCTTACTTTATGAGTATTTTTAAGTGATTTTTTTTATAATCCACCAAAATCGTCTTGATTGTAATATAATCCAATGTTATGAAACACTTTCAACTTGTATTGAAATTTATTTGCGTTAATTTGCCATGTTTATGACTGGTCACTATCATTCAACCAATCGCCACCGCCACTGTTAATCGCCATTCTAGCAAAGAAAACTACCACGCCATCCATCGTGACTTTTACAAACGATATTAATTATTTTTATTCTTGCTATTAGTTGAGTGAGTTGCCTCTTGGTTGAGCAATCCAATGCTCATCAAGTCTATTGCTGACGGCGGCGGCTAATTTAATGCCCCTGCTTTTTGCTGCTGTTAATACGAATGCGAATCCGGCGAGGTGAATTAGATTTCCATTGCAACATGCACTAGATTAATAAGACTATGTTAAGCCTCGCGCGCAGCTTAACATGTGTTAACTTAAAGGTCAAGTGTGATGTTTATTATGTTGATGGCGATGGCTATGACCATTTGTATTGAAATGAGATGAGCAATAACAAGCAATTTATTATGTTTTGATTTTAAGAGAAGACGGCAGTTGGCCTGGTGGCCAATTCAATTGGGTTAGATGGAACTAGTTTTCGATTTTTGAACAGACAAATTAGTTGTAGGTGAATGGCTAATAATTTATTTCATTCGGCAAATATATGGACCTAAAAATTTTTAATTAATTTTAGATATTCTGATGGAATTACGTGAATGATAAGTGATGGCTTTCATAATAATTTATTCCATACAAAGTATTAAGTAATAAAGTATATCAGATTGCATTACTATTATTATTTATTGGCATCATCAATTTAACACTTTACCTCTTCGTCTGATAGATAATATGTTTCTTTGCTATTCAATGTCCTATGGGCTTGCAATTTCGATTTGAAAAAAATCTACGAAATTTAGGATAGTACTAATCACGTTTTTTTTCATCGTTTTCATGGCTCATCTTCAAGCGTGTACAATAATTAACTTTAAAGGTTCCTCAATCTAAAACAATTTAATTACTATATTTGCACAGCAAAGTTGTGCTGACACGATGGCCGGCGGAGCAACTTGATTGATTTCTAACCGACAATTTAAGCTTCTTGGTTGTGAAATATTAGCAACAATGTTCGTCAAATCAGTGACTAATTGGAAACGCCCCCGTTTTAAACACTCACTCTAAAGAAGTTAACATGTTTCAAGTAGCGCTTGATTAATAACAATAATTTGAAGATAGGTTTCAATTTAAAACTAATCAACTGTTAGTGGTTTGGGCTGATTTGTTTTTTCGTCTTACCAAACTTGTTGCAGCATCACGACTTTCCTGTATTTATTATTTTCCTTTTTTTGGAGTTGAAGTGTTTGACTTGATCAACTGTTGTTAAACTTTACAAGACAGTAAAATATATTGTGACAAGAAAAGGTCATTAACAGTGTTATAATAAATCCTACGTGTAATTAAAATTAACACTGTCAACATAATTTGCATCAAAAATACATCAAAAGACAATTGTTTTCCGACCGTCAAACATTAACTACCCACAAGTTGACCTTCATCGAGCCGAACCCTGAGTCGAATATTAGGAAATGCGAATAAAGGATTTACCTACTTGAAATTCTTGTGCTGAAGCATTATTCATTTCGGGGCGTTCTTTGCCATTTATTTAAGGCGCTTGTTCGTTGTTCTGCAACTGATTTCTTGAAGTTGAAGCCAATTTTTTTTAGCTACAACATGTAATGTACCTACCTATATGTACCTAATGTTATGTTGATGTTAACAACAAAAAGAGTAAAAAAAAGTCGTAATTATTGTTCTTAATTATTGTTTTTATTTGTGAAAAGTACTTATAATTTTAAAGGACAAGATTGTCATCCAAATTTATTTCAAATTCAGTTTCAAAAACCAAATTTCACATAGTCGAAGTAGAATCCTTTCCCAAAGCTAATACCACCAAATGCGTTTCCAGTTCTTCCATCTTCACTTAGTGACCGCTTCCTCCAACAACAAGGAATCCCTTTCCAGTAGTTATCCTGCGTTTTCCATGTACAAGATTTGGTCTTGGTTTCAAGCCACTGGCGAGCGGAACAGCTCCTCCAATTCTTATTTCAGTCAACTTGACTCGATCAAGTTGTTCCTGTGCCTCGACTCGCACAAAACCCAACACCAAAACGAGAACGGCCAAAGAAATGAGGAAACGCATTTTTTGAAAACTCAAGCACGAAACTGATGACGATCCTGAATTTCCTTTGGTTTTTATACAAATTGTTTTATTATGAAATTTTTATGTTTGTTTAGTAAGAATTAAGAAACTTGTTTAAACTTTTCAGGCTAAAAATAGTATGTATCGTCATAATTTTGTTCCTTTATCGTGATACTTTATTTGTTATCAATATGTTGAGATGAGAATTGAAGTGCAACGGGAATTTATTTATAATTTGTTTCGAGCAATGGCCTTTGAACCCGTATCGCAATGGTTAGGTATGTGCGTTGGCCGCTAAGGCTTCGGAACGGACTCCTTCTTCAATATTGTTATTTCATTTTGTACAGGTACTGTCTCTTGCGAAGAACCAACAAAGCTTCTAAGAGTATCACTTGCCGTGGAACTGTGCTTAGCCACTTTCCGGATTTTAGCAGTTTGATCCAGCTCTGTCACCTGTCATTTGACTTCGCATATTTCTTAATGCTGCACTTCATTTGGTTCTCATCTTCCAAATAGCCTTTCAACGAAAAATTAATGTCCGCAGGAGACTTGTTCGTGAAAAGTTCATGACATATTCTCAAAGCCAGCTTCTTCTGAACGAGCATTGAAAGTAATGCTTTTTTTTCTGATACAGTGCGAGCAAAAGGAAAAGGATAGAGGGTGTAAATTGTAAAAGGAGGTGTCGATCTACATTGTGTTTAAATTTCTGGACTTTGCAATGACTGGGGAAGACAGAGTGTGGAACTGAGTTTCACATTCGTGAAGTAAGGCTAAAGAACGATTCTCTATACTTAAGAGTACGTACAAAGTACTTCACTTTACTTAATATCCGAAGTCAGAGTTAGGGAAGTAAGTCTAGCGGTTAAAATCTCCAAAAAGGGAAAAGCTTATCCCTAGATTTTGGAAAAAGTTAGACGGCTTCAGATGGCTCTTAAGAAGCCAAGTTTCCATCTTCTGGAAAAAAAACAACTGGTAAAAACAATATGCAATAGCACCTTTTCATTTGTTCTCAGAAGGTCAAACCAATGAACTCCAAATAACTAACGTGATGCAGATAAGTGGGAGAATGATCTCAATGTAATCAATTACTGATTTGATCCTTGAAGAGAATAAAAAAGAGGTAAGGGATGATAATCCAAGCGAACAGACAATCAATCAAAGTTTTCCTTTTCATACGTTTCATGTTATTTCTTCCAGTATCGAAACTCAAATAAATGTCGGCACCAGCTTACCTATTAGTTTTTGTTATTCTTATAAGATTTGACTGAAAACACCGATACTGTTGCCATAGTCACAAAAAAAAACGCCTTTAATTTGGTACAAAACTTTACACTGATTACCTAACTAAAATCACGAGCGTTGAATAGTTTTCGAGAGCAAACCAAAGCTATGACAAAAAAGTCCACACAACTATCATTCTCTATTTCAATTTAATAGGTCAAACATTAGAAAACTTTGAAACGACATTCTCGTTGGAAAAGTGAAATACCAAAACTCAGTAGAAAAAATCAGTAGAAAGACTAGTGTACCTATCTTATTAACTTTCCAAAATGATCAAAACAAAACACCGAAACGCAACACTCAAATCCTGCTTTAACATACCAAAAAGAATTTTTAAATTTAATAATAATTTTTCCAATACAAAGTATTAAGTAATTATATAGTGTAACGAAGTTACAAATTCACAAGACACAAAAAGCGCCAAAATAAAATAACAACCAACAACAACCATCAATAGAAGCAAAACAACAACACATATCATAGCGCCGAAATAAAACAACAACCAACAACAAGTCAAAGTATACAAACAACAACCGCCACGCCAGCCGTCAACAGAAGAGTGCAAAATGAAACAACAACAAACACACGAACAACGAGAATAGAGAGGCAGATGGTCGCATGTGCAACTAAATGATTGTTTCTTTTCTGTATTCTTTCAATTCACTCCTACTTAATACTCGAAATTTATCAAGTAGGAGTGATATTGATCATAAAAATCAGACTTCTTTCGGTCTCCGACCGTGTAGGTAAAAATAAATAAATAGAGTGGCGAGACAGCTCTTGAAGAGCCAAGGCCTAAGTGGCTTACTCTCATCAACAATTCTCTGAGTGCGTGTGAAGAATTGAGGGGACCTACAATTTAACGCCGATTCCGAACGGCAGAGTTGAGAAGCACCTTTTCATGACAGATTGATACTCTTGGAAGAATTGTCAGGTCTTCGCAAAAGGCAGTGCCCGTGAAAGATGAAAGAAAAACTTGGCCTGAGTAGGACTCGAACCAACGACGTTCAGCTTAGCAGTCAACGCACTTACCAACTAAGCTACGGGCAACTGCACCGACCGTGTAGGTGCTTGGTTTAATTTAAACAAGTATCCCTGAGGCATCTCTTGGTAAACGCTAGAAGAAGCCTCAAATCCCACTTTTCTGTCAAGGCTAGGGATATAATCCCATTATTTTTGGTTTTAATTAGGTATCGCCTTGACTAGGGATTGAATCCCATTATTCCGTCGAGGCTAGGGAAATTATCCCATCGTAAGTTGTTTTTATTGCCTTGACTAGGGATTGAATCCCATTATTCCGTCGAGGCTAGGTAGTTTAGGTATTGTTCCGACTAGGGATTGAATCCCATTTGCCGTGTCGGGACTAGGGATGTGATCCCATTATAGGATTCGTAGTTTGCCCCGACTAGGGATTGAATCCCATTATTCCGTCGAGGCTAGGTAGTTATAAGGTGTTATTCCGACTAGGGATTGAATCCCATTTACCGTGTCGGGACGAGGGAAGCTATCCCTCCGTTAAATTCCTAGAGCTAGGGATTGAATCCCATCCGCCGCGCGCCGTTTGCTCTAGGAATCCGCCGTTTATTATACTCATTTAATACGATAAATAAAACTGAACCTTAACTTTCTTTAAAAACCGAGTTTTACTTGTTCTTTCCTCGGAAAATCCTGGACCCGCTGACCTACCTTAGCTGGGAAAAACAAAAGAAAATCACAATAGGTACATCAGATTGCATTATTGGTATTGTTTATTGGGATCATTAGTTTAACATATTTTATTTCGTCTAGATTACATTCTTCTTTAAGTCTTAAGGCTAATGGGTTAGCAATTTAATATAAAGAAATCTACAAAATTTTTGAACAAAAAAAAAAAAACGATAGTGCTTAGCGCTTTCATGGCTCATCTTCAAGCGTGTACATACTGCAATTAACTTTAAAGGTTCCTTATTCTAAAACAATTTAATTACTATTTACACAGCAAAGTTGTGCTGACATGACGGACGGCGGAGCAACTTGATTGATTTCTAACCGACAATTTAAGCTTCTTGGTTGTGAAATGTTAGCAACGATGCTCGTCAAATTAGTGACTAATTGAAAACGCCCCCATTGTAAACACTCACTCCAAAGAAATTAACTTGCTTCAAGTAGCGCTTGATTAATAACAATAATTTGAAGATATGTTTCATGTTGAAACTAATCAAATGTTAATGGTTTGAGGTAATTTGTTTTTTTTTTTCCTTGGTAAACTTCTTGCAGCTTCATTTTTTTTTTCGATTTGAAGTGTTTGAATTGATGAGCAATCAACTGATGTTAAACTTTACAAGACAGTAAAATATATTGTGACAAGAAAAGGTCATTAACAGTGTTACAATAAATCCTTTATGTAATTAAAATCAACACTGTCAACATAATTTGCATCAAAAATTCATTAAAAGACAATTGTTTGCCAAGCGTCAAACATTAACTACCCACAAGTTGACCTTCATCGAGCCGAACCCTGCCTCGAATGTAAGGAAATGCGGATAAAGTGCTTGACTTGAAATTCTTTTGCTGACGAATTATTCATTTCGGGGCGTTCTTTATTTAAGGCGCTAGTCTTACAACTGATTTCTTGAAGATGTAGCCAACTTTTTTCGCTATAACATGTACCTGGGTACTAGGTAGGTATATGTAATGTTATTTTGAATGTTAACAATAAAAAGAGTAAAAAAAGTCATTATTATTGTTTTTAAGTGTTTTTATTTGTTGCAAATATATTTTTTTTATATTTTGTTTTTCATCCAATTTTTTTTCAAATTCAGCAAGAAGATATTATTTCACATTGCCGAAGTAGAATCATTTCATAAAGCCAATGCCACCGAATCCTTTTCCAGTTCTGCCAGCAGCTTCACTTTAGTGACCGCTTCCTCCAACAACAAGGAATCCCTTTCCAGTAGTTATCCTGCGTTTTCCAGGTACAAGATTTGGCCTTGGTTTCAAGCCACTGGCGAGCGGAACAGCTCCTCCAATCCTTATTTCAGTCAGCTTGACACGATCAAGTTGGTCCTGTGCCTCGACTTGGAAGAAAGCCAAAACCAAAACGAGCACTGCCAAAGTAATAAAAAAACGCATTTTTTTTTAGTTTTAAAATAGGTTACTGTCTTGAAAACTCAAAAACGAAACTGATGATGATCCTGAATTTCCTTTCGTTTTTATACAATTTGTTTGTTATGAAATTTGTATGATTATTAAGTACGAAAAGGTAAAAAAGAATTAAGAAACTGAGAACATATCGGTTCCAAGCTTGTTTGAACTTTGCAGGCTAAAATTAGTATCGTCATATTTTTGGTTTTATCAAGAACACTTTTTTTCGCAAACAATATGAATTTTGAGAGGCGAATTAAAGTACATACAACGGGAACTTATTTATAGTTTGCATCGGGCAATGACCATTGCACGCAGTCGTAATGGTGAAGTGCGTTGGGCGGTAGGGTTTCGCAACGGACTCGTTCTTAAATGTTATGATTTCATCTTTTGCACAATGCATAATTATCTACTCTCGCTTGCGAAGAACCTACAAATCTTCCAAGAGGTTCATTTGTCGAGGAAAAGTGCTTCTTAAAGTTTTATTTTTTCGAATTTGGGGATTTTGATACCAAGTTTGTAGCCTGCCAAATTAAAAATAAGTTAAATTATTCTTAAAGATATACAGGCTCTATGATAGTTTGTAGTGTTGAAAGCTCTGGGCTTCGTTTGGTTTCATATTTCATAATTTTTGTCTGTTATGTGGAGCGCAATTATCTTCAAAATAACCTTTCGAAGAAGAAAAACTGGAAGGAAAAGGAATTTAATAAAAAATCTAATATCTAACATAAGTAAAAATCTGACGTTATAGCAGGTGTGGCGGTTAAATACTTCAGAATACTTGGTTTCATCGATAGCGATAGCACGATAGCTATTTGTCTATGGCAGCTCATTATAAATATCAATTTGTTGAAAAAAGATCTAATATTTCTGGAACAAAAATGTTTCGCCGCAATTTTTTAATTAATGTTGGTAATAATAATGAAGAAATTAAATGAAGAAAAGAAATGGAGACTAAGAGTGGAGCTGGAAACGTAAGCCTATTTCATAATATACAAAAAGGAGCTCTAAGAATTGGGGATGGAGGCATCACTAACAGCGTTGCAGCGAAGAAAGAAGAACAGCGGGCCACTTCGAAATATTTTGAGAGCCATTTGACTAAACAGCGGGCCAAATGTTTAAAATTAAAATCGATCCTTAAAAAATTTAAATACATTTTTTAAAAAGGGGTACTTATTTTTAATATTAAATAATTTATTCAATTTCTTCAATAATTGTAACATAAAAATAAAATAAATAATAAAAAAAAGTCACTGATGTACCTCTACCTATCACATTTGTTTCATAATTCATTGAGATTGATTGAAAAATAAATAAAATCAACTTAAAATAAAGCCATATTTGGCATAAAGCCTAGTACATACTTCCACGTGAAGTGAACGTTCGCCAGTGGAGAAAATGAACTTTTGACATTGCTCACTGGTACACACTTGTGAATACATGTCATGATCAATGTCAAAGCTTCACCAACAGTTCCCGTACATTTTGCACGTGAATTGCCCGTGAACGAAAACTCTCCACTTTGTTCTCCACTCAGCTTCACGAGCACGTTCACGGGTGAACCATAAACCGAAATTTGTATGGGTTCACGAGATGGTTCACAAGTATGTACTAGGCTTAATGAGTTATCACGTCTTATCTAAGTTCATTTAATAAGATCACGGGCCAAATTACCCACGTGAACGAGTGAGTGAGTCTCATTCTCATCAGTGAACGAACGAACGAGTAGCCACACTGAGATGATGACACTCGTTAGGTCACGTATCGTGTGAGAATTAAAAATTTTAGTAGTTTTTATCGAGTCTCGATTATTTTGAAAGAATTTTGAGAGGTTTGAAAAATAAAAAAACAAAAAGTTGAGTCAAATAGCGAAGGCAGAAATATTCGACACAATCGAGGTAACCGTCGGAGCAGAATTGTCCCCGATTTCCTCCGAAATTTGCTTCGAGGTAGTTCTCCGACAAGCAAAATGTCACAGATTCGGAGGAAATCGTAGTAAATTCCGCTCCGACGGTTACCTCGATAGGGCCGATTAATTTTTTTAATGAAAAAAACACAGTTTAACTGTTAAGCCTAGTACGCTGCTGATGCGAAACGAAAATTCCCATACAAAAATGACATGACGAAATCATAAACGAAAAATTTCGCTGCGCTTTTCGTTTTTCAGTACGCTGTTGAACGACGAAATGTGTCATTTTAGTGGATAGATGTACTAGATTTCTTAGTACAATTCCCCACTCTTTTCGTTCTCAATTTAATTGCCCTGCATATTAATTGCTTGCGAAATTTTGACGTTTAATTTTTTTATTGAAAAAAAAAATTGTTTAAGCCTAGTACGCAGCTGAAGTGAAACGAATTTTTTCATAACTTATCAATTGTTTTTGAAAGCTGACAGAACTCTCCACAAATATTTTTCCGCTGTGGTTTTCGTTTTCATTTCGCTCTGCACTTGGAGACCGCCGAAAAAATTCGTTTCACTTCAGCAGCGTACTAGGCTTTAACAGAAGAAGAGATTGGTGAAGCTTTGGAGAGGAAAATCTTGACCTTAATAAATTATTGGCTAAGAAAAAATGTAAATTTGTTTTTAGAATGTTCCTCCCATCAGTGAACTGTTTATGTGTCGAATGAAATTCAGTTCGATAACTGAGGATAGATTTGAAAATGTTTGTACTAGAAGCTCGTACAGAACTCGATAACGTAAGATGTAATGCCTAACACACACAATTATTCAGGGGCCGAATCACCGCTTCAGCGAACGAGGGAGTGAGTCTCATCAGTGATCGAACGAACGAGTAACCACTTTGGGATGATGACATTCGATTGGTCACTTATCGTTTCGGATTTAAAAATTGTAGTAGTCTTTATTCTACTACATCGAGTCTCTGTTTATTTTGAACGAGCCTTGAGTGGTTTGACTGATAAAATTTGCATTTAATCTTTTCAAATAAATAACAAAACAGTGAAACGAAATGGATCATTTTTATTTATTCAGCGATACCAAAGCCTCAAAGAAATGGCCTTCCCCTGCTGGCAATTTGGCAACATATTTTTTGCTAGATCGGGTTGCTTGGCCGTAAAATCGGCCATCATATATTTTTGCTGGCTATTCAATTTATTTTAGTTTGACCTAAAAAGATTATTGGCTCAAATTTTCATAACAAATAAATCAAAGAATAATATATTTACATATTATAATGACAGTTCCTCCTATCCGTTCTTTATGTTTCGAATAAAATTCAGTTCAATAACTGAAGAAGGAATTTAAAATTATTGTACTAGACGCTCCAAAGATAACTCGATAACGTGAGAGGTAGTGCCAAATGCACACAATTCAGTCTTGTATTATTCGATCACTGATGTCTTGATTCGACCCCAGTAAAGTATTATTTGCCGTAGGGGCCGTAATTCGGCCCATGGTTTTCCAATTTCCACAGTTACTCAAGTTGCCCTGCATATAATCCTTAAAACTCATTATAGAGTGAATAACTTCATACGATAGCCTATTTCGAAATGAAGGAATTCAGTAATATTTTAATTATGGTTTTTTGTTTGGGGTGGAAACACATCGGTAGACTAATGATATACACTAGTCAAAACAATTAAAGGAACACTTGAAAAAACTCAAAAATGGAGTGGTTTTTTAAAAGGCTGTATGTCAGTAGAAAAAAGTCGGATTGAAGTGAAATAAACAGTTTTTCAAAGGCTATCATTTTTTCTTTTCAAATTATTTTGAGCTTAAAAAGTACCGTTAGTCGTTTTTGCTTGAGCGAAAAAAATGTTCACTCAATTTCAAAATCGGAAAAAAAAATAAACTTTGAGGTTTCATAAAATGAACGGAAATTTTTTTTCAGTCCAACCAATCTAAGATTCAATTTAAGAATTTTGTTGGCTATAATTCACTGTTTGGTTCAGATCGCTGCGATTTTGTTTCTAATCAAAAAACGGATTTACATGCAAAAACACGATTTTGACTTTGGACCCTAATAACTCTGCTAAATATTGACTTACAAAATAAATAAAGGCAGATTTAAAAAAATTGTTAAATTTTCTACACAAAAACAATTCGAAAGAATTAAAATATCGCTTTTTTCAATGTTTTCTATCAATTTATAAAAAGGTCCAAAATACGCATTTTTCAACTTTTTCATAAAAACTACCGTTATTTTGTGATTTTCAGTGATACAACTAATCTGAGGATTAATTATTAAAGCTCATAAAATTTCCTTGATTTTGGTGAAAATTTCACATCAATACGATTAACCGTTTCTCTGTTTCAATCAATCAAACTTATGAAACACTTTTTTTTTCAATTTTAAGGAAAGCTTTGTTTTTTCTTATTTTCCTGTTCTTTTGAATTTGTTTATTTTTTAAATTTTTTTTATTTTTTTCATTATCATTATGACTTTGTGAAATTCGGACGAATTTCCTTGATTTTGATGAAAATTCTTCCGAATTTCACAAAGTCATAATGATAATGAAAAAAATAAAAAAAATTTAAAAAATAAACAAATTCAAAAGAACAGAAAAATAAGAAAAAACAAAGCTTTCCTTAAAATTGAAAAAAAAAGTGTTTCATAAGTTTGATTGATTGAAACAGAGAAACGGTTAATCGTATTGATGTGAAATTTTCACCAAAATCAAGGAAATTTTATGAGCTTTAATAATTAATCCTCAGATTAGTTGTATCACTGAAAATCACAAAATAACGGTAGTTTTTATGAAAAAGTTGAAAAATGCGTATTTTGGACCTTTTTATAAATTGATAGAAAACATTGAAAAAAGCGATATTTTAATTCTTTCGAATTGTTTTTGTGTAGAAAATTTAACAATTTTTTTAAATCTGCCTTTATTTATTTTGTAAGTCAATATTTAGCAGAGTTATTAGGGTCCAAAGTCAAAATTGTGTTTTTGCATGTAAATCCGTTTTTTGATTAGAAACAAAATCGTAGCGATCTGAACCAAACAGTGAATTATAGCCAACAAAATTCTTAAATTGAATCTTAGATTGGTTGGACTGAAAAAAAATTTCCGTTCATTTTATGAAACCTCAAAGTTTATTTTTTTTCCGATTTTGAAATTGAGTGAACATTTTTTTCGCTCAAGCAAAAACGACTAACGGTACTTTTTTAACTCAAATTATTTGAAAAGAAAAAATGATAACCTTTGAAAAACTTTTTATTTCACTTCAATCCGACTTTTTTCTACTGACATACAGCCTTTTAAAAAACCACTCCATTTTTGAGTTTTTTCAAGTTTTCCTTTAAGGCTAGGTCTCAAGGCAAAAAATGAAATGCATTTTGCGCGAAACTTCATAGCGCCCACAATTGTTTGAATATTTTAATGAAATAAAATTATTTTGGTTTGAAAAATGTTGAGTAACTAATATCTTTAACAATTTTTTTCTTTTTAATTTCACTTCAACGTGAAAACTTAATAATATCTCGAAAAAGCCAAAAATTTTGACATAGCCTTGGTTCCCCCTCCAGGAAATCCGTAAATATAATTTTTTTATTTTTTTTATTTCTTAACTTTCAAGAAAAAATGATACTACAGGTCGCCACGAGCTTCTTTTTTCGAAATTGTTTACCGTTTTTGTTCTATTTTATTCCGAAAACTATGAAAAAATGGCAAATTTTCGAAAAAGTTTGTCCACGGAACCGCGTATATCTTCCAAGATATTTGAGCAAATTTAACCAAGTAAACGGTTATTCAAAGCCTAAAAACAATTAAATAAGTAAAAATTTTAATTTTGTTTCTAACGTATATATTTTATTGATTTTGAGGCGTAAAACCCAAAAAAAGGAGGATATTTTTAACTTTCTTTTTGTTTGGGGCGCCAGGAAATAGGTAAAAACCTTTTTTTTGTGGTCAAATTTATTTTTCCCTAAAATTTTTTGAGTTCTTATAGGTCGCCACGAAGCCTTTTTTTCATTTTCTTTTTCTAACATTTTTAAAAATGCAATACAAAATGACAACTTTTGTCACAAAATTGTGCACAAACTAGAGTAAATAGAGCCAATTTTTTTGTCTTGTATTTTTTTTCGATATCTTCTTTATTAGTTTTTATAAAAATAAAGGTTCATTTTGTTACAGTTTTCAATACATAAATATTTTAAAATCTCTCTATTTCATACATTTTACTTAGAAAATTCGAGTTGTCACACACACATATAACAAGCAGTTTTCCGCTAACAAAAGTGGCGCTTTTCATTTCTCTTTTCCATTTTTTGTATTTGCTCTCTCAATATTTTTTATCCAACAACAACAAAACATGCACACATAATGCAATTGGTTTGGTAAATGATTTTCGTTTTTTAAGGAGAGTCTATTTATTCATTTTCTGTCGCTGAGAGATCGTGGACTGGGATGAATGGACAGAACTTGTGTTTTTTTTTTGCATCACAAATAAGTGACGAAGATGACTGATGAGGTGGCACTTTGAAATCATGATTGTTTTTCCAATTAGGTCATACAATTTCTTGAAGCTATTGGAAAAAGTAAAGTGAAATATACATATAATAGACAATCGGGGACGAAGAGGACGCTAGTTATTTCGATGTTTGTTGTTTGTTTTCGTAGCAAGGTGCCGCGTCGCGTTGGTGGTGGTGGCGGTGCCGGTGGCCTGCCGTGCGGCGGGGAGGAATGCTGATCTTCGTTGTTCGTGAATATTAGAACAAGGAACAAGTTTTTTTTGCAATTTCTTATTTTGTTTCATTTATTGTACATGGACGGAGAAGTGCAGTCTCATACATAAAGGAGGAACCCATTTGGTTGCACTTAGGTAGTACATATAGATATGTTATATGTAGGTACCTAATGAATGTTATTTTTTGTTTGTGTTATTTACCAAGTAGGTAATATGTTGCAATAGAAAACTTCCTTCTCACTAGGAACTGCTGTATTTACATATTTCTCGCTTATTGGACACAGTGTGTCTAGTTCATCTAGACAAAAACCGGTTTTGTAAGCAAAGGAAGCAAAATATGAATTGCACTGAAGACGAAGACTAAAACTAACACACTCACAAAAGCTTACCAGTTTTGTGTACTCACACATGCAAAGCAGGTTCATGTATACATTTCTTCCCCCAGACTAAAAGTGTCTTGTGTTTCAAACCGCCCCAAACACGCAACACACTCATCCACACGAACACAAATGTTCAAACAACTGCGGTGAAGTTAACGTGAATCCTAACGGTAACTATAACTCACACTAATTCATTTTAACCAGAAAGCAAAATGCACTAATACCCATTAAATAAAGCATGCCTTACACAAGCGGGAGATTGACAATCATTCGTCGTAATTTTGCGAGTTATTTGTGCAAGTTATTTGGAGTGGCTTTTTTTTAATAAATTTTTTATATATAAAATTTTTCGAGAATTTACTAAAATTAATTTGGGTATTTAGTATTCAAGAATATGTAAATTTACATTTTATTAGTGATTTTCGATTTTAACTATTGATCCGATTTCGAGATATAGAATTTTGAAAAAAAGTTTAAAAAGGTTTTTAAAAAATACAAAAAAAAATTAAAATTTGTTTAAAAACAAAATTTTATTTGGGCAATTTATACGTAGTTTCAGAAAAAAAAGTACGCTGATCAGGCTTTTGTTTTTTGAAAAAATCTTATAAGAAAAAAAAAACGATTGTATGAGAGGTACCGTTTTGGAGGAAGTTTAAAAAAAAACGTTTTTGAGAAAATTGAAATTTTTTGTTTAGCCCAAAAAAATTTTATGGTGGCTTCCCTAAATTTTGATCTTAAAAAAAAAATAAAAAAAAGACCACTCAAACCTCGAATTTTCAATTTTTAAGTCAATCGGGCCAGTGGTTAAGGCTGCAGGTGCGTTTACAGAAAGACAGACAAGCATTCAAAACTTTTCATATATTCTATACTAGCAGTTGCCCGCGACTTCGTCCGTCTCTCACTCGTGCTCCGGCCAGAGATGCGTCTTGACTTGTGCATCATGCGCGTGAATTTGGTTGCGAAGTTATTTTAAATTTTAATTCATTTTATCGATAAATGGACTTTTCAACACAAAAAGAATTTTTAATATGATTCAACTTTTCCTACGATTAGCGCGTTCAAACAATCCAAAAATTAACCTTCCTCAATTAATGGAGAATGGACTATCGAACTCAATTACAATTCGAACTAGTAGTTTCTGAGATAAGCGCGTTCAAAGAAACAAACAAACTCGTCAGCTTTATAATATATTAGTATAGATGTCGGAAGTAAAAATGAGCGAACTAGATCCATCCCCCCCCCCCATAGCGAAAAGCTATCTACGCCACTGCTGTAGGTACCTGCTACAGTAGCTGATATAAGAGTTCTCACCAAAACGGGTAGCTATTCTCCAACATTCAATGAAAAATGGAATTGAACAAAATT
The DNA here is from genome assembly GCA_943590905.1 of Sphaerophoria taeniata. Taxonomy (NCBI): domain Eukaryota; kingdom Metazoa; phylum Arthropoda; class Insecta; order Diptera; family Syrphidae; genus Sphaerophoria; species Sphaerophoria taeniata. Next base: position 14,651,195 of record OX016540.1, on the reverse strand, counting down.
TCCTATTACGACAATGTACAAATTATTTGCATGCACATTATTGTATATACCTATTTATTTGCTGCTTACATATGGAGATAGCAATGGGCTGCACACAAGATATGAAAATTTTTTGAAACACAAGAAACTTTTAGTCTGGGGGAAGAAATGTATACATGAACCTGCTTTGCATGTGTGAGTACACAAAACTGGTAAGCTTTTGTGAGTGTGTTAGTTTTAGTCTTCGTCTTCAGTGCAATTCATATTTTGCTTCCTTTGCTTACAAAACCGGTTTTTGTCTAGATGAACTAGACACACTGTGTCCAATAAGCGAGAAATATGTAAATACAGCAGTTCCTAGTGAGAAGGAAGTTTTCTATTGCAACATATTACCTACTTGGTAAATAACACAAACAAAAAATAACATTCATTAGGTACCTACATATAACATATCTATATGTACTACCTAAGTGCAACCAAATGGGTTCCTCCTTTATGTATGAGACTGCACTTCTCCGTCCATGTACAATAAATGAAACAAAATAAGAAATTACAAAACAACTTGATCAGCGCTCCGATCCGCCGCCACGCGCGCCGCCACCGACACGATAACCAACAACAAACATCAAAATACATTGTATACCTAAAACATCGTACTTCGTTGTCGCCTTGGTGCCCTGTGGTGATCTGTCTTTGATCTGCATACGAAAGCAAAATAGAATATAAAATGAAAAGAAGCAAGAAGAAAAACATTTGCTCTCATAATGTCATAATGGAAGAAATGTTTGCCATTAAGAGAACAAAATAACGCACCAATACATGGGCACACTTTTACTTGAGTTTTGAGTTTGCATTTTCGTGAGACCCCCCCTTAATTGTTTTGACTAGTGTATGTATTCATATTTAATTTTATAAAACGTTTCCGCTATTATTTAGCACTTCTTATATTTATGTCAAAACTTCAAAAACAAAGATTTAGGGTCATTTCAAACTGGCCCGGGCAAAGGGCCAAAATGTGAAACAGAGGGCCAAATGGCCCGATCGGGCACTTCGTGGTAACGCTGATCACTAACTCATTCACTTCGTTAGATCGTCGTAAAGTTTCGGGTCTCCCTCTGTTCTTTCGTTACTTCTACGGTAAGTGCTCTAGTGAAATAGCCAGTTACATTTCTCCCCTTAAGAAATTCGTTCGTACCTAATATGTACTTGCGCTTCTAGGAATGCCTATCAGTTTGCCCTAGAGCGCAACTTCGGACGTAACTACTCTCAAGTATATAGAATCGTTCTTTAGCTGTACTACGCGAATGTGAAACTCGTTTCCGCACTCTGTCTTTCCCAATCATTGCCATGTTCAGAAATTCAAGACCAATGTACTTGGTGTACCTGCTTTCCAACACCTATCGTCTTTCCTAAAGCACTCACTGTGTCTCCGGCAAAATAAGGGTGTCTGTACAAATCCCCTTGTACTGTTCGAGGTGTTCAGCGACACTGAATGAGATAGAAAAGTTAAGGTCCAAGGACTTCAATGGTTGGGTCAGGTAGAGCGAACGGAAAAAAATGCTCCGGCTCGTAGAGTCTTCGAAACCAACCCAGAAGGACGTTGCAGAAGATGAAGCAAATGACTCGAGTTGGAGCATACAGGTGGCAAAGGACCTCAATCAATGGCGCGTGAAATAGGAGACAACAAGCTAGGGAACGAGCTGGCTTGGGACGCTTGTTGAATGAGGTCCTAGTTGGACCTAGACCATACAAGGTCACGAGGAAAGCGTTTTAAGACCTCTGCTTTTTATTACAGTTCATGATTAGAAAGTGGCAGGAACTTGTTTATTTTCGTTAGTCTCAGAAAATTCCACTGTTGATACTGATATGAACAAAAACACGCCTTTATTTTGTTATAAAACCTTACAATGCTTAACAGAAATCATGAGCGTAGAGTCGTTTTCGAAAGCATACCAAAGCTATGAAATTTAGTAGCTCTGTATAAAAAAAAGCCAGACAATCTCTACTTCAGGTTGATCGGTAAAACCTTGCTATAGAAAACTGCGAAACGGAATGACAAAATCCACTTTTTGGACACTCGTTGGAGAAGTAAAATATCAACGCTTGTTTTAATGGATAGAGTGGCACAGTACTCTTTTAAATGAATGAAATAACTTATATTTTTGCTTGTCGTATTAATTTTTCCAATGATAGAAATAAAACACCAAAACGCAATACTCAAATCTTTGTTTAATGAGAAAGCGTTTTTCAACTATTTCTTACGAAATATACATCAATAAGTAAACTCCAACAAATTGCAAGTTAATCACAATTTTAACTGGCTCTATAGAGACATTACTCATCCAGCAAATTGAAGCCTCTCGTTCAACATAACGCCTCATCATTTTACAGTGAAACAGCAGTTCTCCTAGAAAACAACAAACCAGCAAAGCTTATGAAAATCAAAGATTCCAATCTAAAATTACAAATAAATCACTCACGTTACCATAATCAGTCATTAATCATCTTACAATTGCAAAGCTAACAACTTTAAGTTTCAAAGTTCGATAATAACTCCTTCGTGCCAAAGCAACATGCTCGCAACATAGTTCAAGCTCGTGCTCTGAACTCGTGCGAATTCCTCTATAATAAAAATGTACACCTTGTAAATCAATAGGGTCTACAATTAATCAAAATGTATTACAACATTCTTTTAGCGACAAATTACCCGAAATTGCTTCCAGTTCAAATCGATGAGTTTTATTCTTCGTCGAGACGCGCGAAAGTTCACGCGAACTTCTTGTTCTCATACAGTCACATTAAACAAAGCGCAATCGAAGCGCCAGATCGCGTGTGGATCAAACAAATTTGCAACATGCCTCAGCAGCAAAGAAGAAGTGATGTCTTACACAGTATAATTACGAATCACAGCGACACGATCCAAAATGAAGATGCACACGATCGATATGAAAAAAGCCACAGCAGCGGATGATCCTCAATCTGCGGCAGGTAAAGCGCACGTCTTCTGCGTTGTGTCTCCAGCAAGACTGTGTTTCCAACTGAGCCATGAGTGGCACACAACGTTTTATCTCTTAACCCAAACACACGTTGCCATTGTCAAAGAAATCGATGGTATGGAGGCCGACCGAAATCATCCAGATGCCACTATTTTTGCGGTTCTCATCATCATCATCTTCTTCTCGTCGTCGTTGCTTGTTGTTGCTGTAAATTTCATGGGTAAATAGAGAAGACTTATGGAGGATGTGTGTCCCAAATGCCGGCATTGTGTTCAAGTTTATGTTTGGGCTTTGATTCGATGATGGATTTTGAGTGGTGGCTGAATATTGAGGCAAAACGCATTGGCATAGTGACCCATCAATCTGAATCTTGACATATTGATGTTAGTGGATGAAGACCAATGAGTTTGGCCCATTGTCTGATAGAGGTTAGCCAAATTGATGTTTTTTCTGTTGAAAACTTTCGATTTTTTTGTTGTGATGAAACGGATAATTTATGAGAGTCTAAGAGGGGAACACATATCAAACCTTTCCTTGAATAAGCCTACAGCAACTTTGAGAAGAATGCAATCCTGTTCAAATAGAAAAACCTCAGAGGAATACTTTTGATGCATGTTTTTATTTCAATTAAATAATATTATACTCAGTCCCAAAATGTTTAAAGCTATAATGTGTTGTTTCAAATCGGCAGAATCATTTTCCAAAAGCACCAGCCAGCGCACTAAATCCCTTTCCAGTTCTGTCAGCTTCACTTTAATAACCGCCTCCTCCAACAACAAGGAAATTCTGTCCTGTATTTATCCTGCGATTCACATCTACTCGACCACTGTCAAATGGGACAGCTCCTCCAAGCCTAGTTGCCGATAATTTGATTCGAGAAAGTTTATCCTGTGCCTCGACTTGGAAGAAAGCCAAAACCAAAAGGAGTACCGCCAAAGTAATAAGGAAACGCATATTTTTATTCGAGGGTTGACAATCCTTCCTGAGCACTCGAACACGAAACTGATGATGATCTTGAATAACAATCTCTTTTTATATAAAAGCTCTATATTTTGGTATAAAATAAACAATGAGGAACATTTCGACCCCAAACTTGTTTGAAACTTTAACGCTAAAAATAGAAACATCATTAATTTGGTTTATCGAGATAATCAGTTGATTGTAAAAATTAATGAGTGAAGACAATTGATTTTAAGTGCATCGGGCAATTTACGAAAATATTTTGTGTCGGTCAAAGGCCAAAGTCATCTCCCCATTATGCATTGGTTGTTTTTTGTGACAGCTTTTATAGGAAAAGAGCGATCATTCCATCTTCGTTAAACTTTCGTTTATCTCACATTTTTGACGATAGCTAATTCAAATTTCGAAATAACATTTTTGACATTTTCTTCTGGAATTTAAATTCCACCGTCTTAAATGCTCTAAGCACACCCGTCATAATGTCATCTCATTCCGTTCCACCTCCAAGAAACAATAACACCAAACATTCTATCCCGATGTCGTCGTCGTTGACGCTCTAATGCTAAAATGCTGTAAATCGTAAGATTCTTATGACTTAATAGAAACATATCTCGCAAGAGTAAACTATATAAAAATGTTGATTAATTGCCAATGGCAAGCATAATTAATCTGTTTGCCTCCCCCAAACTCTGCACCCGTTTGTTAAAAAAATTGCCAACAATAAAACTGGGTTTGGCAGAGAATGGGGTATATCGTCGTTTGAATCTAAGTTCCTATATCGAATTTTGCATCCGCAGACAGAGCCAGTCTATGCAAATGAGATATTAGACATTTCCATAAGAATAATGCTAAGGGTTGCCACAGAATTTTGTAATAATATAACTCAAGAACAAGAATTTATACAAATGAGGACTGGAGTACCTCAAGGTTCCGTTTTGTCACCAATACTTTTTTTTCTATTTCTGCTAACTAGAGTTCTTTATCATAAAATTCACAGTAATGAATGCTGCGAAACAAGTTTCGCAAGAATCTTAAAATACGATTTCAATAGATGCGAACGGAAACCCTACAAAATATGATTGGATTATGAAGTAATAGAACTGAAACGACACTCGTTGTCATTTTTCAATTAATCATAACTCAGACTTCAATTAAGCAAGCATCAAACCAAGAATGCTCAGATACCAGATGCCATCTACTACAAGAAACACGCAGCACTAAAGAAGTCGACAGCAGATTCGTCTTTTCATTAGATTCTCTGGAATACAAAGCTCAACCGCATCCCACCTATTCAGAGTTCAGACACTCAGACAGAACTAAAGATGTTTTATTGCCAAGCACTTACGAAAATGCTCTTCTCGTCGTTCATCGTCATCGTCATCGTCATCGTCGTTGGAGTGTGATGTATGGTTCATGTTTAATGCACGAAACTCCCACGATTTTTCACGACGATTTGTTAGGCGCTTTAAAATTACTTACTTATATTATTTTTAATCCCAATGTATTCAACGAAAAGGAACAAGACGATGTTTTTATGACGAAAACAATAATATGGATCAGTGGTTTGACAAGTGCCTAAAGACGTCCGTAATTAAAGTAATCGAGTCGACTGATGACAAATTGCTGTGGGAAATTTGAAATTCTATCAAATTAATTACTACGACGATATGTTTGGGAATTTTTGATTTACGATTTTGTGTAGACAAAGTAGTTAACCAAATAAAGATGAGCACGACAATAGAGAGAATACATATGTGGTGTAATTGATTTAATTACAATTTGAAAATGTGTGATGCGCTTTATGGTTTCCAGCCGAGGTTTTGCTCGCCGGCCTCACTAAGGTCTTATTGAAGAAACACAAAGCTTCAATTCTAACATAACCTTACTAAGAATACACCTTAAATTACAATGATACTTATATTTCTGAAGAAACGGTCTGGTCTGAGCTATCCCTAGAAGACGGCCGTTGTTTGCTGTTCCAGTATGTTTTGAGAGGTCCTCGGACAAAATCGATATGGTGCGGTGATCGGGGACGATACCCTAAAAGGCTGCGGAAGCAGCATGCTCTGGAAGCATGGATCGGCAGGTACAATGCCCCTGGTGACAATATGGATGGTCGTTGCACTAACCGTGGATCAGTAAGTACCAAAGCCTTGGTGGCAATCAAAATTGGGCAAAATTTACTTCAATATCGAATCCCCTTACAGCTGGTGGGGGGAAGTTCCCATTCCCAACTTTGACCGAAATTTCTAGCTTGATACTGTCGTATTATTTGGTAGTTTTAAGTCGATTTTAGTACGATCGTATACCTGTCTACTTCTAATATTTTCCGAAGGGAGTGAGTGTGAATTAAATAAATAAAGTTCAATTCAATTTATATGAAAAAGCATTTGACTTCGTAACGAATGGGAAAAAAAGAACCACCAAATTAAAAGAAAACTGTGTTCGAAGATCGTCTGAAAGGAGCAACTCGCACAGGACCCTTTTCTCCAGGTAACAAGTCTGAGGTTAAATTTGTTTCTTTCCAATACAAAAGCAAGTTTAAATTCAGACTAGACTTAATAAAGATGTTTTAAATATCAACTGGCCTCATTACATGAGCTGTTATCTCGCTCTTATTGAATATACCAAAGACAAGTTCTACGAGCACCAATGAAGAGCGGGTTTTTTCCTTGTTTGATGATGCCTCACCCCATCCTTACTGTAACGCTTCCATGGGAAACTAAGAAAAATACTTGCCAAAACATTAAAATTTTATAAGTTCATATCAATTTTATTTCATCTCTTAAAATTCAAAATCTTATAATCGTTTGTTTATGGTGATGTTGACTTTGTTGTTGTTGTTGATATCGTGCCTTGGTCCTTGACCACTTCCTCCAACAACAAGAAATCCTTTTCCAGTAGTAATCCTGCGTTTTTCAACTCTCTGGCTTGAAAGGTAACTGGGCAGTTGGCGACCAGCAGCTCCTCCAATCCTTATTTCAGTCAATTTGACTCGATCAAGTTGGTCTTGTGCCTCGACATGGAAGAATGCCAACACGAAAGCGAGTACTGCCAAAGTAATAAGGAAACGCATTTTTTTTTGTTGTAAAGTTGATTGTTGTCTTGAAGACTCTAAGTCGAAACTGATGATGGTCCTGAAAATTCTTTCGTTTTTATATAATCAGGACAAAATATCACCCAAGACTTGTTTGAAGCTTTGATACTAAAAATAGAGTGGTCATAATTTTGTTGTGTGTCGAATGTCTCCGCAGGAAGATAAAAATGTTGGAACGTCGTTTAATTTTATCGTTTAATGTATTTATTAAATATAGAATTAAAAGGAGGTAACAAGAACTGTCTTGCATCACGCGAAGGTTCCATAACCCTGCTCAGTTTTATTTGCGAGAGAAGCTCAACAACAATTTAATGTTAGCATGTTTACAAAACTTAGGAAAACATTCTTGAAGGGAAAAAAAAACATTTCAAGAACAATGTGTCCTTCTGTCAGATAGTTAACCAAATGAAGATGAGCACGAAAATAGATAGAATGTGTATGTGGTGTAATTGATTTAATTAAAATTTGAAAATGTGTGATGCGCTTTATGGTTTACAGCCGAGGTTTTGCTCGCTGGCCTCACTAAGATATTATTGAAGAAAGACCAAGCTTCAATTCTAACCTAACCTTATTAAGAATACACCAGAAATTACAGTGATACTTATATTTCTGATGAAACGGTCTGGTCTGAGCTATCCCTAGAAGACGGCCGTTGTTTGCTGTTCCGGTATGTTTTGAGAGGTCCTCGGACAAAATCGACATGGTGCGGTGATCGGGGACGATACCCTAAAAGGCTGCGGATGCAGCATGCTCTGGAAGCATGGATCGGCAGGTACAATGCCCCTGGTGACAATATGGATGGTGCTGCACTAACCGTAGATCAGTAAGTACCAAAGCCTTGGTGGCAATCAAAATTGGACAAAATTGACTTCAATATCGAATCCCCTTACAGCTGGTGGGGGGAAGTTCCCATTATGAAAGGATCGGACTATTTCCGGCTAACTTTGACCGAAATTTCTAGCTTTATACTGTTGTATTATTTGGTAGTTTTAGTAAAGGCGATTTTAGTACGATCGTACCTGTCTACTTTTAATATTTTCCGAAGGAAGTGAGTGTGAATTAAATGAATAAAGATCAATTGCATACGTGAAAATATTTTATATGAAAAAGCATTTGACTTCGTAGCGAATGGCAAAAAGAACCACCAAATTAAAAGAAAACTGTGTTCGACGATCGGCTGAAAGGAGCAACTCGCACGGAGTATAACCAAAGTTTTTTCCTTCGAGGTGAGAAGTCTGAGGTTGAATTTGTTTCTTCCCAATACATAAGCAAGGTTAAGTTCAGGCTAGACTTAATAAAGATGTTTTAAATTTCAACTGAGCTCATAAACATGCGCTGTTATCTCGCTCTTATTGAATATACCAAAGACAAGTTCTACGAGCACCAATGAAGAGCGGGTTTTTCCCTTATTTGATGAAGCCTCACCCCATCCTTACTGTAACGCTTCCATGGGAAATTAAGAAAAATAGTTGCCAAAACATTAAAGTTTTATAATTTCATATCAATTTTATTTCATCTCTAAAAATTCAAAATCTTATAATCGTTTGTTTATGTTGATGGTGAATTTGTTGTTGTCGCTGAAAGTTTGACTTGACCTTGATCCTGGACTACTTCCTCCAACAACAAGAAATCCTTTTCCAGTAGTAATCCTACGTTTTTCAACTCTCTGGCTTGAAAGGTAACTGGGCAGGCGGCGACCAGCAGCTCCTCCAATCCTTATTTCAGTCAATTTGACTCGATCAAGTTGGTCTTGTGCCTCGACTTGGAAGAATGCCAACACCAAAGCGAGTACTGCCAAAGTAATAAGGAAACGCATTTTTTTTGTTGTAAAGTTGATTGTTGTCTTGAAGACTCTAAATCGAAACTGATGATGGTTCTGAAAATTCTTTCGTTTTTATATAATCAGGACAAAATATCGCACAAGACATGTTTGAAGTTTTGATGCTAAAAATAGAGTGGTCATAATTTTGTTGTGTGTCGAATGTCTCCGCAGGAAGATAAAAATGTTGGAACGTCGTTTAATTTTATAGTTTAATGTATTTATTAAATATAGAATTAAAAGGAGGTGACAAGAACTGTCTTGCATCAAGCGAAGGTTCCATAACCCTGCTCAGTTTTATTTTCGGGAGAAGCTCAACAACAATTTAATCTTAGCATGTTAACAAAACTTAGGAGAACATTCTTGAAGAAAAAAAAAATATTTCAAGAACAATGTGCCACTTTATGTTATCGCTTAAATTTTATATGCATCAGCGGCACCTTCTATTTGTCCTTCTGTCAGATTCCAATAGAAAAACAATAACTCTTCCTAGTTTCAGATTTTGCCAGCATTCTTCACTGCCACTGTGTACGCCCTCCCCCAACATTCTCCCAATCAATTCTTCTTCTTCACCACATTCCTTGACTTGCAACAAGAATTCGTACTTCCAGTAATTTTAAGTCCAATAAAAAAAAAACACACACATCCAACAATGTATTCGAGAAAACAAGCTTCAAACATGTTGATAGATTTATTAGATAGTCTACCGCTAATCACTTTCGGTACAAGGCAAGGTAGAGTTCATCAAAGAAGAACAAAACAGCCAATGGAATAGAAAAAAGCCAAACCGATAAGATTTAAAACACAAGAAAAACGCTATACAACTTCTTCACAGGAAGCACTCCATAGTTCCATGGTAGTGAGACCCAAAAATCGGAAAAAAAACTTCACAGCTGTGCCTTAAAAAGCCAAACTCAGTTACAACTAGTTGATTGTATAAATACAAAGATCTCGAATAGTACAAAGATTAGTTGTTCGTCAAATGCGAATTGTTTAATCTCAGCTCATTAGATCCGCTGCACCTTGCATTCGGTGCGTTTTTGTTTGTTATTTTGTCAGCACCGTCATAGTCGTCTGTGAGGAAGTTAGTTCTTAAATAGATTGAATCATCTCGCGCATTGTATCATTTCAAGTCGGTTGATCGCATTAAGAGGTTGTGCATTTGAAAAAATCATAGAAAATAATATCAGCCTCGATATTCTGATGGAAAGAACCAAATTTCGAGTAAGAACTAGAAAAGTCCTTGCAAAACTAATTTTTGACGGATTTTTCCTTGAAGGTATCGATAGGACTTATCGTACTGATTTGTATCAGTGGATGCTTAAGTCAACAGAATACAATATTCCAGCAGAATCCCTATCGTAGACAACAAGGACTATTGAGACAACAGCCCTTTCCAACCCCACTGGCTCCAATTGTTACACCGGTAAGTACATAAATGAACATGTGCCATTGAACACGTGAATTCGATGGCAATTTGTCGGAAACAATTTGAAATTTCATCAAATGTCATAAACAACAGTAAACTTGTCATTGTTCTGCCAAGCATGACGTCAAAGTGAAAAAAAATTACTAAAACAAAAGAGCTGAGCAACGAACTTGATTTTAAATTTTTGCTGCCTAAAACCGTTTGAGATTGATTTTTTTAACATTTCTTTCTTCAAGCCTACTTATAGGGGCTTTCAGCAATACAATCCACAAAATTTCGTCCCCATCACTGCCTACCAAAACGACCTCAACTACGATGGAAGTTTTTCTTATGGATATTCTTCGGCCGATGGAACTACAGCACAGGCTCAAGGTTATATCAAAAATCCTGGCGTGAAGGATTTGGAGGCTCAAGTTGTCCAGGGATCGTACTCTTACACCTCACCGGAAGGCACACCTATTCGAGTGACTTATATAGCTGATGAAAATGGTAAGACAGAAACTTAATTAAGGAAAATCTATAAACAAGTGCCTGTTTAGGTTTTCGTGCTGAAGGAGCCCACATCCCCACACCACCTCCAATCCCCGATGCGATTGCCAGATCTCTACAGTATGTTGCCAGTCTTCAACCCTACAATCAAAACATCAATCCCAATTTGAATCCCTATCAAACCCCACTCCAACCATTTCAAAGCCAACAGCCCATACGTCCGGGGCAATTGAATCCTCTTCAATTGCAGCAAAAAATCTATGATCAACAAAATTCTGGACAGTATCAGCCTGATGGACAGTTTACACAATTTCAACAGAGACCATTCGGTCAGCAGTTCCAGGAAACAGGAACCACAACATTACCCCACCTCCAACAGCAACAGAATCTTCAAAATCTTCAGCAACAGCAGCAGCAGAAGCAAAATATTCAGCAGCAACAACAACGTCAGCAGCAACAGCAACAGAACCAGCAGCAGCAAAACCAACAACAACAGCAACAACTTTTGACACAGCAGTTGCAGGGACGTCCAAATCAGATAGTGAATCCGTTTGGATATGATAAGTACCGACGTTATAAGAAATCAGTGACTCCCTCGAAGGAGTGAAAGTCTACAATTAAAGGACATAACCCAGCAACTTAATTATACTAAACTATCGTTGTCTCTTTTTATAATATTCTCTTACTCAAACTGTACAATAGTCAAATTTATTTAAAAAAATCAATAAATATACTCTACTTAAATCTCCAGTCTTTATTCCGGGTTTATACAAAACGTTCTTAGACTTTTCCCTTAAGGACATCTTAAGTTCGATATTTTCGTCCACAAATTTTTAATTAGCGTTCCCAAAATAAATTTGCCTTCGAGCAGACATTTTATTTGCAAAAGAATGTGGTAATCGACAAGAGAACAAAAAATATGGGCAAGCTATTTTTAGATTCAAGTTGCCGATATTTTTACGTTTTTCTTTTCTTGTTGAACCGAAATACAAAATTTTGTTATTTTCAAATCGTATAAAAGCGAATTCAAAATTCAGAATTATCGTCAGTTTCGTTTCTGAGTTTTCAAGGCAACAAACAACTTTTTAAAAATGCGTTTCCTTATTACATTGGCAGTGGTCGTATTGGCGATGGCTTTCTTTCAAGTCGAGGCACAGAACCAACTTGATCGAGTTAAATTGACTGAAATAAGGCTAGGAGGCGCTGCTGCAGCTCTACCCAGTTATCTTTCAAAACCAAACCTTTCAGCTGGAAAACGCAGGATTACAACTGGAAAAGGTTTCCTTGTTATTGGCGGAAGTGGTCAAGGAAGTGGAAGTGGCGCTCTTCCCAGCGGCGGCGCTCTTCTCAGTGGACTTAAGCCAAAACCAAATCTGGTTGCTGGAAAACGCAGAATAACTACTGGAAAGGGATTCCTTGTAATTGGAGGAAGTGGTAAAGCCAATGAAGCTGTCAGAAACGCTAGGGGTGGTTTTGCTTTCGGCAAATAAATCAATAATTATATTTGAAATTCTATTCTCTTTCGCAAATAAACGATATAAATGTTTTACAAATTCACTTCATTCTCATTTTTATTTTATTTACAAAGAAGGCTAATTGGTTAAAGCTTCACTTAGATCTGAGTCTAGTCAAGCTTTTGTTAATTCAAAACTTATCAAATTTAAAGCTCCTAGTTACAGATGATCTCTTCATAAACTTTTTTTAAGCTTTCAAATAACGAAATTATTATCTGTGTTAACATTTTATAGAGCTTTTTGTAAGATGAGCCCAAAAATATGTTGTCATAAAAAAGTTGAGCTTAAGCTGTTTAAGTTACTTTGCTTATCTTTTTGTAAAGAACTCGCAGGCGGATATTTTCATCAACATGTTGCCAGAGTCAATCAATGAACAATCTGTTTACAAAATGTTTAAAGGTCAACAAAGAAAATTCCTTTTGATCTCGTTAAATCGAATTCGGCTTCTGCCTCTTTTTCACAGTTCCATGAAACATGACCAAATTCCGATAGTATATGGAGAATCGCATCTTGGTTAGATTTCTTCACTTAGGTTTTTTGGCCAAACGAATCGCTTGGTGGTGATGACTCGCAACAATTTGGATGCATCATTTAGTTTTGATAAAAGATGTAAGTAGTTTTTTTTCGCTGGTTGCGTTTCGATTAAGCAATATTGGAATTCAATACGGTATCGAACTGGTTTAGATGAACCCGATGATGCGATTGCAGAACATCGACCATTGGTGATGGTAGATGGTAGCGGATCTTGCATCCATTCACTCTTTATGTGAGTCATTATTTCTTTTATGGGTTCCTAACATAACATTTTAACCTTTGAGATTGGAGTTAAGACTCTCAAATGTAAAGTAAGACATCAATGAATGAATGACATAAATGCTTAGTAGACATAATTTTTGAGTTCTATTGGAATGGATCCTTGAAATTGTATTGAAGTTGAATCATCTTAGTTTAGTGTCTTGTGTAAAAGTCTATCATGGCTCTTGAAAATAAAAATGTGTTGCGCCAAGAAGTCAGTGTTTTGAAGGAAGTACTTTCTAAAAACTCAATGGTCAGGTTCAGAAGAGGCTGCATATTTCCTTGCGAAATATGTTTCCTTCAGGATGTAACAAATCGTCACAGCTAATTTATATCGTTCGGCAAAATTCAGGAGCGGAACCACCATTAAACCTAAAAAAGCAAAAAATAGGCAACCACCCCCTTGATAAAAAGCCTACGACCGCCCGCCCCAGGAAACTACCGAGAAAAGGAAAAGAGAAAGCAAGTACGGAATTCTACTGAGGATAACAAGAAAATGGAACAACAGGAAATCAGTTTCTTTGCGTAATATAATTCACACTCTGCACCGAGCAAAACATGTATAAGAGGAGGTGTATTCGGCTCCACTTCGATAGAGTGCACATCGTGCTTCAAGGAAACGCCTAATGGATTTGCATTCGCATATCACCATAGTTTTGAGGGAAAGCATCTCAATGTACAGGACGAAAGCCACTGATTGACATAAACTCCTACGATTCACTGAACCAAATTTGGTAGTTATATTGAAGAAAAAGCATGTAGATTTGAAGAAAAGGTGATCAATATACGGTCAACACCTCCTATCCGTTGATTTAACGAATATATTGTCTTATTGACGAAATTTCGTCAATTTGAAGAAATGAATAAAAATTTTCGTTGCGGTGTTAAATTAACAAAATTTTGCCAAATTGATTAATATAAGCGAATAATATTTCTTCAACTTAACTAAGAATATTATTCATTTTAAAGAAATATTCTTCAATTTGAGAAAAGAGGTAATCATTTTAACTACCGTTTCTTCATAATGAAGAAATATTCTTCCTTTTGACTAATCAACATATTTAAATTAATGAATATTTCTTCATTTTAAAGAAATATTCTTCAATTTGAGAAAACAGGTAATCATTTTAACTACCGTTTCTTCATATTGAAGAAATATTTTTCCTTTTGACTAATCATCATATTTAAATTAATGAATATTTCTTCATTTAAACGTTTTTGTAAATAAATAAAACAAGCTAGCAGTTAAGAATAAGAATGTGTTTATTTTTTATTTGTTTGTTTGTTTTTTAACATATATAACTTAACCTATTTTAACTTATTAATAAGTGAACTTACTTTTGGACTTTTTTTTGTCATAACAAGTTTCAATCTTTGCTTGCGTTTTGCCTTCTTCTTCACAAGCCGCTACCGTTTGTCCGATGAAAAAAAAACTTGCCTGAGAGTCCGGAATGGAAAAACGGGCAGTGGCCTTTTGTGATCCACTTCCAGTAATAACTTGCTGTTGGCACAAGAAGACTGTGTTTCATATAAAAAATTGCACAGGCTCGTCCATCTGAAAAAAAAAATAAAAAAAAATAAGAAACCTTAACATCTTCTTTAACTCTTAGATAATTGAAAGAAATTTAAAAATGACATAAAAAGAACCCCTAGTGTAAGTTTTTATATTGAACTACTAACTTATTACAAATAAACTTACTCTCGGTAAAAATGTTGTCACCATTCATTATGTCTGTCAAGATCTGGCGACAAGCTGGATCTCTTATTACGTCTTCAAAAAAGCGGATTATTTTTGTAGAAAAATCGCTGTATTTCAAAATAAGGCTCTCAGCTTTCGGGTATAGTTGCTTGAAATCCATATCGATCTAAAAGAAAAATTTTATAATTTCAGAAATAACTTCATATTTTACGAATACAATGATTATAGATGTAATAAGTTTGTTTTTCTTCTTTTGTGTTAGTTGATAAATTTTAAAAAGATATTCAATTACTTACATGTTTATTAAAGTACGTATTCACTTTTGGAAACTTAGTTTTTAATTCACTTATTAGTTTTTTCTTTTTTTGCACACCGACTATTCAATTCACAACGAGGAGGACTATTCACTTCCTCTTCACAAACAAGAATACAAATTATCTCTATAAAAATGGTAAAGAAGTGAAGAAAATTCATCAAATTGAATAAATTCTTCAATCTGAAGACACACTTTCGTCCATTTGAAGAAAAATTCTTCAATTTGACGAAAAA
Source organism: Sphaerophoria taeniata (assembly GCA_943590905.1). NCBI lineage: Eukaryota > Metazoa > Arthropoda > Insecta > Diptera > Syrphidae > Sphaerophoria > Sphaerophoria taeniata. The sequence continues at coordinate 14,635,869 of OX016540.1, read as the reverse complement.
TGAGAATTTTTATGAAATTTCTTCGTTTTGAAGAAAATTTCTTCAATTTGAATAAAAGACGTTTCTGTATTTGAATAAATTTATTCAATTCGAAGAAAAATTCTATGGAACATCCGTTACTAAGCAGTTATTTGGCATATGAGTTATCTCTTACATATTGAAGAAAATTCTTCAAATTGAATAAATTCTTCAATCTGAAGAAATCACTTTCCTCCATTTGAAACAAATTTCTTCAATTTGACAAAAAATGAGAATTGCTATGAAAATTCCTTGTAAGATTTTGTCAATTTGAATAAATGATTCTTCAAAATTTAACAAAATATTTTCTTCAATATGACTTACGTGATTTGGTTCAGTGTTCTTTTAGAGGTAGCCGCTATTATCCAGGGACCGAGTCGCTAACCGAAGGTTTGCTAAGTGAAGGTTGGTTGTTTTATTTGGTTTGACTCTTCAGCTTGACGTTAGGTGCCAAGTCGAGAACGCCCTGGACAGACAGAATAGGCATACCTCAACGTTAGAAAACAAAATAGAAAGAAGTGTTCAAAGAGTTTCTAGGAGGGTTTCAAAAGGGTGTTGAAGACACTCTGGCCCAGCCCCGCATTACTGACAACTAGTAAGTGGTTTCAGTTTACACAACAAAATGGGAGAAATCATGCTTCAGGAGACTGTTTTCAAGAGTGCAGAAATAAACATTTGAAGGCTCCTTAATCGATCCAGAAACGTCGTCAAATATCCCATGCTCTAGTTCTATAAAAAAAGAGTTGAACTTGAACCAAAGAACGAAAGGATTGTTCCGCAAAGAATTAAGACTATCAGCTACAGTATTTGAAAATGATGCTTGAGGTTTTCACTTGACTGCATTTCGATTGAATATGCATTGTGATATGCATCACATTTTAATTAATTTTCTGTCTGCATACATCCACACTGTATCTAACAGGCCAGCTGTTTTTGGCGCTAAGCGAGACCCAAGTAGGTGAGAATTCCGATCCCACTGAATTTCTCATTCATGGGTATAGCTAGTGCCATTATTCTTTCCCCACCATGGTCTCGCCGTTTACATTAGGGATGATGTAGCTTATCAGTTCTTGCCTCAATATGGACGTTGCTCCAACTCTTTTTTTGATTTTATATGGTTTAAATTCTCCGTCAATAAGCACATCATCCACTATTGTTTCCTCTATCGAAGCACAAACCTGGACAGAGCTTCAACTTCTCTTGAATTTGACGCTCTGTCTGACTCCATACAAAGAATTGTATCCTTGTATCTCCACACTGAAATCGTTATTACGGGCGATTTCTATGTACACAATTCTTCGTGGCTTCTCCATTCGGGCCCGACAACACCCGAAGGAATGTGTGCCGAGATCTTTGCTGAGTTTAACCACCTTACTCAGCTTGTCACTGAGCCCACTCGAATATCGGACATTGATGGCCAAGCGGAAAATACTCTTGACTTGTTCCTTACGTCCGACCCTGATAAATACACTATCAGTGTATTAACGCCTCTAGGCAGATCACACCATAGTATTATATCTGCAAATTTCTCGTGTCAAACTAATCCAGTTAGAGAAAGAGCTCCGAAGAGAACCGTATGGCAATACGAGAAAGCCAACTTGGACGGTCTCAATAACTTTTTCTGGATCTTTAACTGGTCACTATACTTCCTCGATAGTTACGTAGACTCCAGCGCAGATATGATTACTAATATGATTATTCTGGGAATGAAAACTTTTATCCCGAATAGGGTTAAAAGCGTCAAACCCAAAGAAAAGTCATGGTTTGATTCAAGCTGTAAAGAGGTTATCAGGGAAAAAGAAGTAAAGTTCCGGTATTTTAGAGCCAACCCAACTGAGGAAAACCGGAATAAGTTTAAACAAGCCAGGAAGGCCTGCAATGTCCATCATATTCGACGGACGAAGTTTTTGCATGACCAAAAATTAAGGCAAAAAATTCTGCAATGTCCCAAAGGCAGTAAGAATTTTTGGTCATTTGTTAAAAATATGAAGAATTCTTCTTCTTCCTCGGTCCCTACGCTCGTTGACAATGACACTCCAGTTAGTTCTCTCGCGAAAGCTAACCTTTTTGCTAGGCAGTTCGCCTCCAACTCTTCGCTGCCAGAGAGTGTCATGACTCCCCCGGTTATTGAGTGCGTCAATGATTCCATGGGACAAATCTTCTTCCGCACTCGTGCTGTGGCGAGAGTCCTGAAGGATCTCAACATACATAAATCCGCTGGTCCGGATGGTATCCCCGCTATTATTCTGAAGAGGTGTTCTTCCACGCTTGCAAAACCCTTGCGTAAGCTTTTTCAGCTATCCTATTCTTCTGGGCTCGTTCCGAGTAGTTGGAAAACAGCATTTGTCCAGCCTTTACCCAAAAAAGGCGAATCCTCCTCTCCCTCCAATTATCGTCCGATTGCACTTACGTCCCTTCTTTGTAAGGTCATGGAAACGCTAATATGATAAATTATCAGCTCAAGAAATATCTTGAAGACCGAAAGCTTCTTAATGACCGGCAGTACGGCTTTCGCAGCAACAGGTCCACTGGTGATCTGATGGTTTATCTCACCGAACAGTGGAACAAATCTTTACATCGTTTTGGAGAAAGTAAGATTGTTGCACTTGATATTTCAAAGGCATTTGATAAAGTCTGGCATCTTGCTCTTTTATCGAAAATGCGTGCTTTCGGTATCGATGAATCCCTTCTTCGTTGGATTAGAAACTTTCTTTCGAACCGTTCAATACAAGTTGTGTTGGACGGTTTCAAGTCTGAAACCCACAATATAAATGCTGGTGTGCCCCAGGGCTCCGTTTTGTCTCCAACCCTCTTCCTCATTTTCATAAATGATCTCCTGTCTGTTACTTCTAATCCAATAAATTGTTTCGCTGACGATAGTACCCTTAGCTTTTCATTTTCGTTTCCAGACTCACATCCTTCCTCTTCGGATGTGGAACTGCAACGGCAAAATATGATAAGCTCATTAAACTCTGACTTAAACAGCATTGTACAATGGGGAATACAAAATCGCGTAGAGTTTAATGCTTCGAAAACTCAATGCTGTCTTTTATCGTCAAAGCGAGATATACCCCCCTTGCCACTATCCATGAGTGGCACTTGCATCAATGAGACCGAACATCTCGAGATTCTCGGTATGTGCATGACTGACCACCTCTTGTGGAACGAGCACATATGCGATGTCACCAAAAATGCCGCAAGATGTTTAGGGTTCTTAAGGCGATGCAAGAAATTCTTTTCTCCTTCTGATCTGGCTACTATCTACAAAACCTACATACGTCCTAAGCTTGAGTACAATTCTCACGTCTGGGCTGGTGCTCCAGTGACGTACTTAAGTCTTCTGGACAGTATCCAAAAAAGAGCATTCAAAATGATTGGTGACAATACCATCGTTTAGTCATTTACATCTCTAGAACATCGGCGTAATGTCTCATGTCTCACCCTGTTTTACCGATACTTCAACGGTATATGCTCTAGTGAAATAGCCAGTTGCATTCCTCCCCTTAAGACATTCAACCGTAATACCCGCGCCTCCAGGAATGCCCATCAGTTCACCCTTGAGCCCAATTTCGGACGTACTGTCAAGTACAGAGAATCGTTTTTAGCCGTACTACGCGAATGTGGAACTCTCTTCCACACTCTGTATTCCCCAGTCATTGTAATGATCAAAAATTCAAAACCAATGTTCACCGACATCTCCTTTTACATCCTCTATCCTTTCCCTAATACTCGCACTGTGCTATTGGCATATAAAGGGTAATGCAAAAATCCCTTGAGTGCGTGTTGATTATAAAAAAAAAAAAAAAGTGCACAGGCACTTCTTCTTAGACAATAGGTACCAATGTGAATTTTAACTTCGATAACCAATAGTTTCCCTTTCGATAAACGCTCATATCCCCGTTCATACCACTCTCCCCTCGTACTCGAATCTAAGGTTTCGAAACACAAACGGACTTCAAAATATTCTCAAGTCAATTGACACTTCATTTATTGACGCTGACACTTAACTGTCCATTAAACATACAAATGACCAGACATATTAATACCATGTAATTGTCAAATTAACACCTCAATTCATTTGCATTTTTTGATTAAATTTGCATCGCCTTCGACTGCCACCTGTCGCTGCAAGCTCCACCAGTACTGGCTCTTAAAGACGAAGAAGAGGAGAATAGCGTCTTCGACCATTAACTCAAAGAGTGCTTCTCATTAACGTGCAAGAGAAAAGTTCAATAAATAACGAGTCACAGGAGATCCCACACCTATGATGGAAGCCAAAAAAAAAATTAAACAAATAGAATGTGCTGAAGAGGTTTATTGGGCTTTTTTTTAACAAGACACTCGAGTTCCCAACAATGCAAATAAAAAAAACCTCATAGTCTCTGGTAGAACACAACATACTTCTTCATGACGAAGACGATGTTTCTTCGTTTTCAGATGGCGTCTATGTCCATAAGGTTTTGGCTTTATGCAGATTTCAACTGCCTCGTTGCAGTTTTGTTGTGATTTAATGTCATGCAGTAAATGTTAACATCATGAATGAGTTTTAGAGCTACTTTAAATAGTTTGTTTGCCTTCATTGTAAAATCAAATACACAAAAGAAAAACTTTACGTGAGAGCTTACAAAAGATCAGATGGCAAGTGCGATAGGTCAAATTGTTGAAACGACCTCTTGTGCAAAATATGGAACTCTACAATCGTGAACTAATTTTTGACGCCTTCTGCATGTCTTTAGGAGGTTATAATTTGTGATTTGTAAAACAACTTATTGTTCGAGACGAAGAATACAACAATGACGACCTCCGACTTACCGATTTTGGCAAAACAAATCGTGCAGTAAATTATTGTGCACTGAAGATGAGTGCGAAAATGTAGATTCTTCAGTTTGAGAAAGGGTGAATTTTACCAGCTGATTATTTGTTTCATTTCAGTGCATGGTATCGTGTTTTGAATTTTTAAATGATCCTAGATTGCCATCTTATTATTACGCCACCAAGCTAGGCATTAACTTCCAGCATGAGGAGTTTTATTACCACCAGATCGGTGAATCGAGGTACCCCCCAAGGTGGGGTCCTTTCGCCTCTTTTATGGAACATGGTAGTAAACGACCTCCTAGCATCAATGGAAGCAGAGGGTTTCAAGGTGATTGCCTATGCTGACGACACGTTGCAATATCTGTATCTGGGAAACACCCACAAGTTCTTTTGGAACTCCTACAAAATGCCTTAAACAGGCTAACAAATTGGGCTAAGCATTGTGGCTTGGACGTCAATCCACATAAAACAGAACTAGTACTCTTTACGAGAAGGTACAAATATACAAATAAGCCCACCCATGATTAAAGGAATACCCTTAAGCTTTTCCGACCAAGCCAAATATTTAGGCCTCATTTTAGACAAAAAACTAAATTGGAAGGCAAATGTTGATGAAAGAGTAAAAAGGCTACTGTAGCACTTTTTACTTGTAAAAAGACCACAGGCTCAAAATGGAGCTTCTCCCCAAAAATAATACACGCCTAAACACTTCGATAATCAGACCGATACTCATTTATGGAGTTGTAGTATGGTGGACCGCACTTGACAAGATGGTAAATTTGAATAAACTCATTAAAGTCCAGCGGTCAGCAGGTATGTGCATCACAGGAGCACTTTGCTCAACACCAACAACAGCCTTGGAGGTGCTTCTAAACCTAACACCTCTTGACATCTTCTCCAAAATGGTAGCAGGCGTGAGACTCAGAGCCACCTATCAATGGATTAGTAACAACACTGGTCATACTACTATTTTAGACAGTTTCAGATCTATCCCAGATCGCTTAGACTATACCACCCCAAAAATGGTATTCGATAATAACTTCCATGTCTCAATCCCATCAACATCCTGGGAAAAAGAAAGGCCTCTAGAAGAAAACACGATACACTTCTATAAAGCCGGTTCAAAGTAATGGCGATTAAAGAGGCACTATCCTGGCTCAAAGAAAAGTTATATCTTGCAAAGATATACGTATTTTCTCGGACAGCCAGCCGTTCTCAAATCTCTGACGTCTGTCTCCACAAACTCTCTAATAGTCCACGACTGTCTACCATCTCTGAATGAGATGACGGTACAGTTTAACATTCACCTCATTTGAGGCATTCCAGAAAATTGCAAACCGATGAGTTCGAAAAAAACAGACACTTCTGCCCACTGTTAGACAAAGATCTAACACAGGAACACCACTTGCTACATGGATATATCTTCTCAAACAATATAGTGTAGAAACAACATATGCTTAGATGGTCATAGGGTACCACCCGTCTAGCAATTAAACAAATATGGCCAAGCATAGACCCGAAACGGTCAAAAGGTTTGATTTCCCTGAGCAGACAAAGTATAAGCTTCACAATTGGAGTTATAATAGGATACTGCCTCACAGGTAGACATGCTTTTAGGCTAGGGGTCTACACAAACGACTTTTGTAGAAGCTGCCTGGACGAGGAGGAAGAGAAAACCGTCTGTAAGAATACGTTGTAAAAGAAAGTCCGATGCTAATCTTTTGTATTTTTATTTACAACTAGAACAATATTCTTAACTTACTAAATTTAATTGATTTAAACAATGAAGAAATTATGATCTAAGATCACCCAATGCAACCTTTCCTGTCTGCTGTCCGAAGGAAAAGAGACAGTGTCAATTTGATTTCTCTTGATGACAGCTCGCGAAGTTGGGTGTGTTTCATGACGTGTTGTAGAGATGTTTGTAGAATTAATTTTGTTGTAGCGCGTTCATTTTCATGACTGAGAACTTTGTCGCTACAGGACTCCCCCCATGGTAGGAACAAAGCGCACTGGTGGTTTGATTGTCCTTCCAGACCTCGTTGTTACCCCTGATGTCTTCGAGTGCTCTGCTACTGCTTCGGATGTCGATGCCTCAGCTGACGCAGGTAGCTTGTCTTCAGAGCCAGCTATTATATAGGCAGGTTTGAGTCGCTCGATTGAAACGAAAACTTGTTTGTTGGGCATGGCAATCTTAAAAGCATGTGGCTGTCGGTCTAGAACTGCATACGGTCCAGAATAAGCGGGCTGCAAGGGACGCTGAACAAGGTCGTTGCGAATGTAAACATGCGAGGAAGTTTTCAATTCCCTTGGTATGAAAACAGGCTTATAGCTGCGGCTGCAGTACGTTGGTGAAAGTCTTTGGAAAGTCTCTCTCAAATCCTGTACGAAACTAACGGGTTCCTTGGGAGTCCTGGATGTTTCAAAGAAATCTCCTGGGAGTCGCAATTCAGTGCCGAACATAAGCTGAGCTGGTGTAGTTGCCGATTCATTTACCATTGAGCGAAGTCCGAGGAGCACAGCAGGTAATGAAGTCATCCAATTGTCGTGGCTATGTGCGGTAAGTGCAGCTTTTAGTGAGCGATGCCAACGCTCCACCACCCCATTAGCCTGAGGATGGTATGCAGTTGTGTGGATGCGTTTACAGCCGATAACTTGGGAAAAGCGATGACACAAGGCAGATTCAAATTGGCGTCCCTGATCTGTCGTCAGACGTAGAGGACAACCAAACCTTGCCACCCAGTTGAAAAGGAATGTATCGGCAACCGTAGAAGCAGTAGTTTCAGCAATCGGTATGGCTTCCGGCCAACGTGTAGCCCTATCGATGCAGGTTAGTATGTAGCTGTACCCATTGCATGTCGGTAATGGCCCGACTATGTCGATGTGGACATGTTCAAACCTTTCGGCTGCTGCGAACGATCCCATAGGTGGGTTTGTATGCCGGTGAACTTTGCTCTTCTGGCAGTCATGGCAGCTCCGTGCCCACTTTCCAATGTCCACGTTCATAGATGGCCAGAAAAATCGAAGTGCAATTGTTTTGAGAGAGGCTCTTATACCTGGGTGGCTGAGGTTGTGAACTGCGTCAAATGCCGCTCTTCTGAAAGCCACAGGTATGAAAGGGCGAGCTCGTCCAGATTTCGTTTCGCAGACCACTTCTGTAGCAGTACCAGGAAAAACAAAGTTAGTGAAATTTAGTTTCGAACTTACCGATCTCAGCTTTTCAAGCTCCGCGTCTGTCTTTTGCGCCTTGGCTATAGCATCGTAATCCATAGTAATAGGATTATCAATAGCTGCAATACGGGAGAGAGCATCTTCTGGAGCATTGGCTGTTCCACTGACATGGCGAATATCGCTGGAAAATTGTGAGATGTATTCCAAATATCTTTGACGCTGTGGTTTCTCTGATGTTGATGGGGGATTGCGAATGGCAAAAGTCAGTGGCTTGTGATCGGTGAATATAGTGCAAGAGCGTCCCTCGATGAAACGTCGGAAGTGCTCGATGGCCAATTTTATCGCCAACAGTTCACGATCGAATGTGCTTGACTTCTGTTGACTCGCTGATAAGGCCTTTGAAAAAAATCCAAAGGGCTTAGAAATCCCGTCAACGACTTGGAGAAGTACTGCTCCGACAGCTGTGTTTGAGGCGTCCGTCATGAGGCGTAACTCGGCGTCTGGAAGTGGATGTGCCAATGAAGTGACGTCTGTCAATGCTCGGCGACAGCGAAGGAATGCTGCGTCGGAAGCTGGTGTCCAGTTTAGGGGCGAATTGTCTCTTTTCTTTGAGCCATGAAGCATTTTACAGAGTGGTGCTTGGTCTGACGCAGCGTGGGGTATGCTTAGCCTGAAGAAATTCAGTGCGCCAAGAAAGCGACGGAGCTCTGTAACTGTTTCTGGCTTGGGAAATTCTGCTATGGATTTTACGGAATCCTGTGGTGGTCGAATTGCTGACTCATCAACTTGGTATCCAAGGAATGTAATAGACCGCTTACCAAATTCACACTTGTCCCTGTTAAGTGTGATTCCGTTCTGCTCAAGACGATTGAAAATCACCTCCAGATGCTTCAGGTGTTCCTCTTGTGAGTGTGATGCTATGAGCATGTCGTCTATTTATGTGAAGACTAGTGATCGTTAAACATCGATAGTCAGGGACTTTGAAAGTATCGATAGTTTAAAAAAAACTATCGATACTATCGATAGACTATCGATAGTTTCCTTTGAAACAACTTTAAGCCATTGGAACCACAAAAAAAGGTTAAAAAATTATATGGGTCTTCAAGATCACTAAAAATGGGGAAATGCACGATCTAGCGCACAAACCTGCATTTGTATTGCAGATAAAACTTATAAAATAGGTTCCTTTTATTCTGTAAAGCACAAACTTTGTGTAAAATCGTTTGATTCACTTTAGAGGAACATGACATTTCTAAAAAGAAAGTATTACCTTAAAATAAAAACAATATTCCCAAATAATCAAAAACAAAAATCGTGGATCAATGAAAAGCAAGGAGACAATTTTCACAAAATTGACGAATTTAAGGAAATAAGAACAAATTAATTGCTTTCGTTTAATAAAAAAATATTATTTATAGAAAAGAAGAACTAAACAAATATATATTTTCAAAAATAAACAAACGTTTAATTCATAATTTTAGATTTCAAATGTTAATTATTTATCAAACTTTTATGAAAAAGAAGCCAATGCGTCAGTAACAAAAATGTATGAATTCAATATCTACATTTAAATACAAATTTATAATTCACACATTTCTTAATACAATAACTTTAAATTAAAAAAATTAAATAAATGTTAAATGTTTATGAAACAAAAAACAATACACACATAAGAACCTGTTTAAAGAAAGTATAAAAAAAGACAACAATTTTCAGATTGCTTCAAAAAATATGCTTGGCAAACAAAAACAAAAATATAATGACAGTTTTAGCGCCGAAAGACAGAGGGCGCAAACTTAAAATGTTCATAACTAAACGTTTGTTGGTTTTGATACCTGCAGCGCTACTTGTTGCTTGTCACGGTAAGAATACTATGGAAAAGGAAATGCAAATACAATGATATTGCTCATGTACCTGCATATAGTGAAGTGTCTATTTGCTTGTTGTTCTAGAGAAAGAATACTTTTTTTACTGGAAATGCAAACTATCGATAGTATTTTCAAAACTATCAATGCATTCGATAGTTTTTTACTATCGATACTATCGATAGACTATCGATGTTTAACGATCCCTAGTGAAGACAAAATCTAAGTCACGGAATATACAGTCGACGAACCGCTGTTGAGTTTGGGAGGCATTACGTAGCCCAAAAGTCATCCGCTCAAACTCGTACAACCCAAATGGGGTTATAATTGCCGTTTTCGGAATATCCTCTGGTGCCATGGGGATCTTATGGTACGCCCGTTCAAGGTCAAGGCGAGAAAAAATCGATTTACCTGGCAGTATCAGCTGGAAATCCGTGAGACGTGGCAGTGGGTACCTGTCAGGGAGTGTGACGGCATTGAGGCGCCTGTAGTCGCCGCAGGGTCGAATAGTGCCGTCCTTCTTAACAACGATGTGAAGGGGGCTTGACCATGGACTCCTTGAAGGTCGACAAATGCCCTCACTCACCATGCGTTGGAACTCGGCTTTAGCCAGCATGTAGTACTTTGGTGGTATTGGTCTGGCTCGACAATAAACTGGTGCACCAGACGTTTCCAGGTAATGGCGAACTGAATGCTGTGGTGTTCGTAGTGCACTGAGAGGAAGAGTGATGGCAGGGTAGCGCTGAAGCAGATTTATGTAGACGTCATTGTGGTTGATGGCATTTAACGAGTAGATGGAAAAAACCCAAAAAATCGGCTCCCAAGATTGAGTGTGGGATTGCGGCACGAATGAAGGTCGTTGCCAGTTCACTGGTATTATCGAAGAAGGGATTACCGAGAAAGTTATTCCTTCTAATGGAGAGTGCTGGACATGTACATAGAAGGTGTTGGACTGTTTCCTCTTCCTCCTCGTCCATGCAGCTTCTACAGAAGTCATTTGTGTAGACCCAAAATGTCTAACCTAACCTACCATTTCTAAGTCACTCGCGTGTAGTGCACTCAAGAAGCACGAAATTTTTGGTCGAGTTCGAATTTTGCACAACAGCAAAATAAGTGCCATAAAGTACTTAAATTGAATCGCTTAAAAAAATGTTTATTTTGCATTTGCGAAGTATGGTGAAATCCACCTATAGATTGACCGTATTGACCTTCAATTGTGATGCACATTCACATGCCTTCGCCACGATGTGACGCGTTGGGTCCGTGTAGTCACCATGGATGAATGGAAGCGAGGAATTCGCAAAGTAAAAGTCGATCACCAAACCACCAAGAACTTGCGTCCAACTGCTAAAGCACGTTGCATTATGTAATCTCCAACCATCATGAATGGGATGCGCCGTGGACGCGTACGTACACATACTGCCTGCAGTTGGCAAACTGCACAGCACATCTTCATTCAATTATGTGCAGCTTCTGTGTCGCCTCGTCGTCGTAGCCAGCTTTGACTTTGTTATTTGTGGCACAAACGTTTTACGAAGCCAAGCCGTCGCCGTCGCTAAGGTGCGATGTTAGTTTACTGCCTTAAATCCGCTTAGAAGCCATTCAAAAATATAAGTTATTGTCTGTTGGCATGAAATCGTTGTCTGCCTTCATCTATTTGAATCTTCTTTAAGAGGTGCACATCATTTAATATTTTTTTATTTGTGCTTTTTATGGCTGAAATTAAACTTTTAAAGGCGTCCGTGTAAAATCACTAGAATTTGGATTCGAATTGGAAGATTTACAGATACACTTTGTTGAATTATTGCTATTGCACGAAAAATGCGATAGGTTATGGCTGACTTTGGAGTTTTTTTTGCGATCGTAGATGCGCCTGTTTTGTGACGATGAATTATACTAAAAGTCATCGGAGTAATTTAGAAAACGAAAACGATGAGTTATCTGACCAAGTTTTGTTGTTTTCCTTTTCTGCTAAGTTGAAGGTGCAAATTATTGTCATGACGAGAAGACATCGTAATGATTGAGATGGCGGTGTTGAGTCTTGTAATTTGCGTTCAGGAGATGGTTTATTGGTAAACTTTTACGATTAATCTGGGTTGGGGTGTCCAGGATTTTGGGTACGGCCGAAGCTTCGAATTATGTCGATCTAAAAGTTCCAATCGGTGGTGTCTTGAAACATTAAAGGAGCCAAAGGGCGCTCCTGCGGAATGCGAGAAGACTTAGAATGGCAGGATTTTTATATTGACATGAAAATTAGCCTGCCCTTTCGAACAAAGCCTTCGAGGGATTATACGAAAAAAAATACGTTGCATAACTCGTGAATCCTTAAGTCAGCATCAAACAAAACTATTCACTTCTCCAACTCCACCACCACAACAACGCAAACTCAATCATAATAGTTATAGGCACATAATCACAAATGATTCCAATCCTTAGGCCAAATTTGCACATTCATTTTGCTTACAATCTACGCACCTCGCAGCGGAACCATGAATTAAGCAATCAACACAAAATCTGACTTTATGTCCACCTCTAAACACCGAACAGGGATCATCAAAATAAATCTTCCAAACAGTCCAAACACAGTAACTGGCACAGGCAATAGACTGCACCTGTCCGTGTCCATGAGGTTTGGAGAAAGACCAAAAGTCCCGCAGTATCTCCTTTCGGGGCTACGGCCAAGCGATAAAACATCGTGTGATCGTCAAAGAAACTGGCTGCTTGATCTTATCTCCAAACAAATCAAAGTGATTGCGATTAGACTTAAGGTGCGCGCCGATGCATCATTACAGAATTCGTCGCAATACGACGATGAGACTTGAGACCACCTCATTTGGCGACTTGATCATCATTTGCACCCAGTCGTTATTTTTTTTTTTTTTGAAGAACAATCTCTTAGAGTTCGATCCGCAAATGAATGATTATCATGGCGATCGGTCAGTCTCGACTGATGAAATCAGGGACACAAGAAATATGAGGCAAGTATTTGTGGCAGATTATTGTTATTGTCCATAATACCTGTTTGGCATGAGACAGTCAACTCTTGTAAGAGGAATTGGTGAACTATGATGTCAGGGACTACCGTGGTCGGTTGTTTTCCTATAAACATGAAGACATCATGATGAAGATGTCGCAATGGCGAGGCAAGTCTGGGCAGAATTCTCATCGCCTGTTGCGCGACTGTCCGATTAAATTACATTTTTTTATTAGTCGTAATTGAAATACTTGTGTGGTGAGTGGATTTGCCTTCTTATAGTCTTTATGGAGTCTTTTGGAGGAGATGCAGACTTGTTGATTGCGCCGCCGGGTGAATCCTATTAAATGAATGTTGCAATGAATTAAAAGCGAGGTTGTGGTGATTGAATTTTGCATGCAATTGCAGTGGCTAGACAGTTGGTGATCGAACAGGTGTCAGAGTTTGTAAAGACGGCAATAGTTGGCTATGGACAATAGACGATAAGTGACCTCAAACTTGAAAGTTAGTTTGAGTGGTAAAAGTGGGGTTCAATCAGTGAACTTAATCTTGCGAAAACAACGGGTTTTTATGATTGAATGAGGTCATTCATTGATGAGTGTTTGTTGCGAGTTCACATTCATTATGATAATTTTTCTTGTATTTCTTATCGAGTAAATTTTAAAGTCAAATTCATACCCGCGACGTGTTTGATCTGCTCCCATTTCATCACAATTGAACTCAGTTATATAAAATTATCATCACTCGTTTGAAACATAGCAGAACGATTGACTGATATCATTCCATTTAAAAAACTGTATTGATACATGGCTTCTATACCCCTTTAAATATTTTGCAAAGGGAAATTAATAAGAATCGTTTACTTGCTTTCCTTGTCATTGTCTTCAACAGCAATCTGATACAACAGCAATCATATCTTGCCAAAAAATCTTAACTGTCAATACAATGTTTGATGAATAAATCAATCAAATGCTGAATACCAGGATTACTCACTCAGAAGAGGTTAACATCAAAGCGAGGTTCTTTTCCCACTTTAGGACATCCAGTTCACTGAAAAATGATAGCTTCAAAAATGTTGCTCAAGAAGATGATGTTGCAGAGCCATAAGAGAGGTCAGAGCAAAGTTTCTCCATACTTTTAACGACCTTATACAGAACAGTCTGAATAGTGAATATGCTCAATATTTGGCCACAGAAATCGGCCACCCGCAACTCAAGATCTTACACCACTTTTTTCAATGAAGCTCAGACTTCTTTTGGATAAAAAATTAAGTTTTAAGACCAATAAAAGCTGCAGTAGTTCCCTTCTCATGCCAAAAAGACAATGGCAGCGTTACCACTTGAAAAAAAGGAACCGAAGTACATTTGAGGAAAAAACGAAATATTTAGATACATTGACGCATAGAGAGACCTAGAGAAAAACCCTACGTAACTAGAAAAAAATCGTTATTATACATAAGGAAACTAGCTGACCCGATAAAGGTTTTTTTCATCTTACATTATTGGAGTCAGAACTCGATAACCAGAGCTTATAGATAGTTTTTGATAGTTTTTGTGAAGGCAGTAATCGAAACTTATTTTTTAATTGAAACTCTATAACCGAGTTTCCCTTTCAATGGCTGATAGAAAACTTGAAAACCCTTTTTTTGCATAGCTGGGCATTAACGGGCATTTTTTCGTTAATCCGTTAATCGTTAACTAACGAAGTTAACATTCCCATTAACGGATTAACTTTTCAGTTAACTTCAAAAAAATTTAAAGATCGTTAAATTTTCCAAAGTCCGTTAATCGTTAATCGAACACAAAAATACCATACAGATACACATTCAAATTAGATTATTGGTAATTATTTTTATAACTTATAAAAAATTAGTCAACACCCTTCAGGAAACACAACGGCACGCAACTTGTCTATTTCGCTGCCTGTCTGTGTTTGTTTGTTTTTTTTTTTGGTGCTATAGCCTAGTATACAGTTCTTCAAAAAAAAAAAACTAATGTATTTCTTATGGGAGAGATTTTTGCCGAAAAAAAAATATTTTTCAATTCACCACTGGGATCCGAGCTGTAAACCAAAATCGAAAAAAAAAATTTTACTCACCTCGATTTTTTTCACACAAAATGCATGAATGCAATAAGATAAAATTGTTGATTAAGTATTTGCGTAAATTTACGCTCCGCTTTGCATGAACGCACTCATAAAGAAAGCTGTGTAAACTACTTAAATCTTAAAACGAAACTTCAAAATGTCAGTAAAATAACATAAAATAAAATGAGAAATTGGTTTCAAATTTGAATTTTGTTCTGACACAGCACAATAATATAAAATAAAATGACAACTAGATTTGAAATTTGAAATCTGAAATTTGTGTAAGTTTACGACCCCGTTTACGCGACAAAATAGTCGCGCAAATTTATCAGCCCTGTGTAAAAAAATTTCCATACAAATTTTGACATTTGAAATACGAGGTTGTAAACTTACGCCTTTTACGAGGTTTGCGAGGGATAAACGACGTTGCATGAATACCCCTAATGTGAAGCTCATTGCTTTGGCAGAAAAAATTAAAATATTCGACATACATAAGTTTCACAGTGACAGCTAATTTATTTTTCAGAAATTTTTTCATGAAAAAAATTTTTGTTTCTCCTCTTATTTTTTTTCATACAGAACTGTATACAGAATATAATTTCGCAAATTCAATTCATTGCCGAGCGTGCTACGAATTGTTTTTATTTTTCTCTTACCTTGTTTTGAGGTTTTTCTGTGTTGCGGAAGGCTTGGGAACGAACTTGGCATGCTTGCTAGCGTGGCTAGATGCGGCAAATGATGGGGGTGGTTCTTGTTCCGAGCTCTTCCTTCGTACCAATAGAAAAAAAGAACATGACAAGATTTTTGCTTTAAAGGACACCAGACGGACTGCTATACCTCAACTTCGCTTGCTTGGGTAACAGGTGGACGGTCACCCTGAGTACATTAATCCCCTCCCTACGAATGCACCTTGGCAGCTCGCGTACTCGGATTTTGGAACTGCCCCTTTTTTGAACAGCTGAGGAAGTTATTACCTGCTGTAGATCCACATCATCCTACTCTCCACACTTACCCTTCACAATTATAATTATTTAAAACATAATGTATTCGGAATTCAACATTTTATTCATAATCTAATTCTATTCTAATGTTTTAGAATGTTTAGAATGTTTTCTTCGCAATCTCCCCCTTATTATTTTTTTTTCTCGAATTGTATGGTAGTGTAGATCAGTAAGGTTAATTTATAGTGATATGAGTGATTGAAAATGTATACATAGTTAAATACTTAAATTTGCAAAAGATATTCTCTATCGTGATTGTGTCGATAGTCTTGCTTTGCGAACAAAAAAAGGTAAAAAAATATTGCGGACTTACCACTTACGGGACATTGTGCACAACTTCCAGTGAGGGGCTCGTATTCCAATGCGCTCTTTCTTGATTGACGTCAAAGCTAGCAAAACTACGGCTAACACAGTTAGACAATGATCTTTTGTTTCTCCTTCATTTACTGTTTTTTTTTTCTTTTTTATTTCAAATTTACCTTTTTTGAGCTTTTAACACTACCGTACACTTCACTTGTATTTTTCTTCCTTTTTTTCTTTTTTTTTTTGTAATTCAGGTATTTTTCTATATAGATATAATTATTTCTCCCAATATGAACCCTCTTTAATCTTCACTTTTGAACTTCTTTAAACCTTTTTTTTCTAATTAAATATTGCTATCCTTTTTTTTTAATTTCTGCTTCTCACACTGCCACTGCGCTCGTTCTTCACTTTGCCAGAGATCGATTCTCACTCCCTATCTGCCACGTGTGTGAACTTGCACTCGCCGCGCTTTCACTTTCGGACCTCTTAGGTCCTTGTTCTTAAAGCAACTGAGGTTGAAAACTGGCAGAGGCAGGTTATTGCCGTGGATGGAAAGTGGAACGCCTCTGGGAAGCCGAATTGTGTTTTCTTTAATTAGGGAAATCCTCCGTTGCTGTGGATCTCAACAGTTCTCCTTTGCACTTTCGAGATGGAGATCACTCTGTAAATTCCCGCAATTCCAGAAGCGCTCTCTTATTTTTCTTTATTAATGATGCTCGCAAATCAAGCACGTGGTCCACACACATACGTCCAACTTGATAGATTTCTCCACCACAGTGAACTCCCTCTTCCTGACAAAGATCTTCCTAATTGGATTTCTGTTTCGAGTGGGACCAGATCTTGAAGGACGTGTGCTGCTCTCTAACAGCGAACAAATAAGGGTTAAATAAATAAAATGAGATAAAAAAACTGGAAACTCACTAAATCAGAAGTGATATGATGCTCCTGTGACTTGTAGGTTTAGCGTCCAAAATGAAAAGAGTTGCTCGACGCTTGAGCTTTCAGCAAAAAGCAAAAAAAAATTTGTTGGACATTGCTACCAACTCTAGAATTATAAGAGACATTCTGTTCGAACTTTCGAATTTCCTTATTTTTTCTCTATCACTTTGGATGAAGTGTAAGTTCGAATTCCGGAATGACACCGGGTGTTCGCAGAAAACATTTTGCAACTAACTCTTTTTCGACTTATTTCCTTTGCTTTCTATTTTACTTATTTGTTATTTCTTATTTAATTTTTCTCTATTTTAACTAATACAATTTATAGGAAAATAATGCTTTTTATTATTTTGGATACGTTTACGCCGTAGTGTTCAGAATTTCATTCTACGTTTATTTTTTGATTTAATTCAGATTCGTAACAAGCGTTTTCACCGTGTGCACCGCCGGCTGCGGCATCGCGAAAAAACAACAATTCTTATACGAATCATGAGCTAGTCGAAATGTGCGGCGCCGCCGTGCCGGCGATGTTCGGTCCCTAGTAAAATTTGAAATGCCACTATTATTCCGGGTGCCGTTATTATTGCCGTTATTGAAATACCATTTTTTTCCAGCGGCTGTGAGTGGAAAAACTGCCATACTAATCGTATATAATACGACGATACGACAATGTTTGTTTAATTCCTTAGCGCGTGCTCAGAGAGTGTCGAGTGTACCTTGGGTCACTGCTACCGACCATTTCAGCAACGGTCTTCAAATTAAAAAAATATAAAGTCTAAAGGCCTCGTAAATTGCACAGCTTTAGTCAATGCGTTATTAAACGGCATAGAGAGAAGGTTCGGACCACTTATGGACGATGAAAAGTGCCAACTTGTTGCGGCGTTTCACCCTAAGTTTCGGTTGATATGGTTGCAGAAATATGATAACAGTCGTGTAGGTGCAGTGAAAAAATGCATGGAAAAAAAGGTAGAAGAAGTTACAAGAAGAAGCTATCGAAATATCAAAGGACGTAGAGAGTGTAAATGGCGGAGGCAGCAACGCGAGTAACAACGACGATGATGAGGATGACTTTTTCAACTCTGTTACTCAATCTTCAGAAAAAGCTCAAAGTCATGTAAAAACGTGGCTAGATTTGTAGTCAAAAGACTCGTTAAATGAAGCAGCATTCCTCGGGGAACAAGTATTGGCATGTCTGTTTATCCAATACAATACTGCCATACCCTCAAGCGCTGCTGTTGAACGTCTCTTCTCCACGGGCAAGGATATACTTCAGCGGAAAAGATCCTCGCTTTCCAACGAGAATTTCAACATGCTGATGTTCATGCAGAGGAGCAATCACATTCATATACATGACTGAATAAATTGTTGTTTTAACACTTAAACTCTTATAAAATATAATTTAATATATTAAGAAAAAATAAACTTGTCTTTTCTTGTTTCCAACTTCTAATTTTTATTAGAAAATAAAATTTTTATGGCGTGTTAACGGATTAACGATTAACGTTAACTTGCGTTAATTTTTCTAAAATTTAACGTTTTAACTGTTAACGAAGTTAAATTTTTAATTAACGGATTAGCGATTAACGAAGTTAACTTTTTGATTAACGGTGCCCAGCTATGTTTATTTGACGTACAATTGTATAACTGTTGTCGAGGAAAATTGTGAGTAGTATCGATTTGTAATTGCAGGAAAGTATTTGCGAATAATTAACACTTTTACCAATATCTTGGCTACCAGGCATTCAAAAAAAAAAAAAAAACATTTCGATGAATAGAGTTCAAGCAGAACTTTTTTTTTGATGTATCATTCCATAGGTTTGGCAGAATTTTTTTTCTGTTAAAAATTTTGGCCCATGATATTTTGCAAAAAAACAGGAAAAAATTGAAATTTCATAGTTCTCATTATCCTGAACTTACTTCTGAAAGCCAAACTCAATTCCAAGCTCTACTTGCGGAGATATTTGCATCAGATTATTCTTCCTATAGGATAACAATAACCTAAGGATAAAAACCAAAAAAATTGTTTTTTTAATCATAACTCGGTAGCCAGACCTCGTAGGTGGTTTTGGTTTTCAATGCCTGATAGAGGGCAAAAATATACCTTTGTTTTAGTGTATTATTTTGATATAGGCATGTGCTACCATGGGAATATTGAGAGACTTTCATAAATTTCTGTTGGGCCATTTAGGAGTCTTTAACGGATATTTTTTTTACATCTATTTTTAAATAGGTACAAGAGAAATCGAAGTAGTTTTTTCTGAGTGAAGCAGATTTCGTGAAATAAGGTATGGGGCGAAATAGGAAATTTTAAACAATCGAAGTAATTCGACTTAGAAAGGAGTAAAGTGGTAACGCTATTGACGATTCTGCCTCAAGGTCATAATATTATTAATACGATATACACATCGGTTGTTTCTTAGTTATGGGCACATTGTTGGTGGACGACAAGTAACAATTAACTTATCCATAAAAGGCAAAAAGTCTGATTGAATGAAAGACAGCTAAGGCCATAAATCTATAAAATCCTGCTCAATTAATATAGTCTGCAATTATAATAGTCTACTATAAACAAATGCCCCCGCACCAGATGGAAGCAAGACTGCGGGATAGTATGAGAAGGTGCAGGGAACTAACATCACTTGGCACTACCTTCACATATGGGAATTAATTTCACCTCAAGTGGGATATATCTTCACTTTTTTCTGGTGAAGTTATATTCCCTGCATCTATCAGAATATCTCACCGGATGGATGTGGGGAAAACCGGGCGCAGCACTTTATGTTATACACGCCCACCAAAATGGGGGAATATGGGGGAAACCAGTACTTCGGTATGAGAAACTCTAAGCTACAGTCGCTTTGGCAGCAAGCTTCAAATTTTCCAATTTTTCTGTCTCTTACTTATTAATTTTCTTGTAAAAACTGGATGTGAATTCTATCTGGCAAAGATAATTAGTCTTAGCGTTAGTTTACGGCTAATGTTCGGCATAGTGTATGGAATATAGGTAAAATTGTTGGTGTGATGATTGATTAATGTAACGCTACGTTAAAACAATGATAGCATCACGGTACGTGTTATTTGAGAATTCTCACGCGATAGTATTTTCGGACTTAAATAAATTTTGCTTATGAACTTAAAACTGTGTACCGGAAACTATATTTACTCTCTAATCTGTGTAGATTTTGCTTATGAAATGTTTCTGTCTTTTGCATGCATTCTCAAAAATACAAACATTTCAATTTCAATTCAATTCAATTTTATTATCGTTTGCTTAACACAGTAAGATACAATATCTTATAAGCTAGTGAGAAGCTATTATTACAAATAAGTGTGTATTTCGAGCTAATACTTTTAACCTTTTCCTTATTTATTATCATTCACCCTTCTTCTTCGTTTGTCACTAAAATTGAGTTGTTTCTTTTTTCTATTTATAGGAGAAAGTGGCCTTAGATGGCCCACTGTTTGGTTTTCAACTATAAAACTTACAAGATTAGGCTTATCGCTTTGATATTGATAACAAAAGTTACGATGTCATTTCATTAATCAGATCCTTAAAGAAAAGGTCCCTTGAATCAGCTGTTTCAGCAATATAATTATATTTTTGAACAGATCTCCAAGAAAGACCATCTTACCCACCGGGGTGTATAAAATGGCATACCACAGTTGGGCAAGACGACATACTTTACCTTAAGCTCAACATTAGTTTCAGTTAAATCAGCATTTACACATCAGTTTAACTGAAAGCCAAACTGATAGTTAAACTGAAACTGAAATTATCGTCTTAATGGGTCTTAAAGCTTGAACAAAAAAATTGTTGTTTATTAATCGCAAATATACACAATCGAGTTTACAATGTGCCCATTTTGCACACTTTTGGCACTAGATCCATCTTTCCTGTTGCTTAGAAACTGACCAAAGTTCATTTCAATATAGGCATGGAGCATCATCCTCATTTTCTTCTGTTGCAAAGGGATCCCTAGGATGACATAGTATGCCTTTTGCCCGTCGTCATGGTATACATCTCGCCCTTTTTGACATTTTATTGGCATAATAGATTTAGCCAGTACTATATTACGCACACACTCCGTAGCACTCTAATAGAAAAACTAATATTTTTTTAAACAAAACACTGCTTCAATATTGTTTAAATATAAACTTTTCAATATTCTGTTGCTGCATGCAAAAATTGAGAATATTTTTTTGTTTTTTTCAATTAATTTACCGCACTTCAATAGAAGACCGTCCATATCAGGTTCTTAGTACAAACTTAACAAGTGTTCATATTTTTGGAATCCATATTCTTGAACAGGAGAAAAGAGCAGTGTCCCGTCTAAGGCTCTATGCCATCTTAGGCCACTTTACCCTACACATCCCAACCCAAATAATTCCTTAGAAAATATATTCTAAAAGGGCACCCCGATATCAGATTTTGTTAAATGTTCCAGGTAGAAATGGCTGTCCCACTTCCGTGTAGGACATAATTAGCGCTGAGTGCGCCGTTTTGATAATAACTATATAAATGTTCCAACTTGATACTTGAAAATCCGGCTTACGCTTTTAAGAAGGGTTATGAGATTTGCTAGATCAAAAATAATTGATGAAAAAATAAGAAACCAGTCATTTGACAATTTTTTTTCGAACATTTTATGTTCAATTTTTATTTATCTTTTATTCGTTTTGTGTACAAAAAGGGACAAATAATTTATATTAAGTAAAATATTAAGCATATTGATAATTATACAATTTTTATTTTTAACTTAACAAAGAGTATAACTTTAACAATTTTACAAAGAGGGAGGACAATAGAAGTAGAAAAATAAACCGACATTGGGTCACTAGCCATTTACACGTAATAAGAACTTAAGAATCTAAAAATCAAAACATAATTGGGAATAAAACGATAAATGCCAAACATTCTAAGAAAACTAAAAATTGATGGCAAAGTTGTTAAAAAATAATAAAATACAAAATAATAAGACAAAGTCAATAAATTATAGCACTTATTTCATACAAAGGTATTGAGTGAGAAAGAAAGTTCCGTGATTCGTCGCATCTTCTGGTCCTAATAATTATATCCAGTTTGTGGGCTGAATTGTCCGTTTCCAGGTCGTCCACCGCCACCACCACCACCTCCATTACCGCCGGCACCACCGCCTCCATAGCCGCCACCACCTCCAGCACCACCACCGTATCCACCACCACCACCGCCTCCGCGTCCATTGCCGCCACCACCACCACCACCGCGTCCACCACCACCACCGCGTCCACCACCACCTCCAGCACCACCCCCATTGCCACCACCATATCCATTACCTCCTGGTCCGCCGTAACCGCCCGCCTTGGCTCCACCTCCAGCTCCTCCATAACCTCCTTGACCACCACCACCACCGCCGCCTCCAGCATTACCCTGAGCAGCAGCAGTCGCAGCCAAAGCCTTAGCAATAGCTTCTGGAATTGGTGGAGGAGTTGGCAAATGATCTCCTTGTGGTTGGAATCCGTTCTCATCGGCAACATACGTCACAGTGATAAGTTGGCCATCAGGGTCAGTATAGGAGTATGAGCCCATCACCACCGGAATCTCGTTCTCAGAGCCCTTGTTCTTGACTTCACCGGTTTCTTGAGCCTTGATGCCATTGGCAGTCTCGTAGCTGAACTTGTAACTTCCATCACCGTAGTTCTCGTTCTCATAAGATATGATCTCAATTGGTGGGCCAGACGGTCCTGACTGTCCACCACCACCACCACCACCTCCACGGCCTCCACCGCCACCGCTGTATCCGCCGCCACCACCACCTCCTGGTCGTCCTGGACTACCACCACCGCCAAATCCACCCAGTCCCCCGTTTCCACCTGAGAAACCTGGTGTCGGAAGTCCGGGACCACCACCAGCTCCAGCCGCACCCGGAGGCGGTGGCAAATAATTGTTGTCTAGACGAGCACTGGTGCTCATCGCAATCAGGGTCGCAAATATCACCTGCAAATAAAAAACAAAACGGAATGTCAGTCAGTTAATTTACAAAAAAGGCAAAATTGAAGATAATAGAAGAAGAATGCACACAAATGGCATCCGTTTAGTGTCATCTGATTCACGATTCTCAAATGCGAAGGCATTGCAGAATTCCGACTTCCTTGCTGGTGTTATGTCAGAGTCAGAGTCTTTATAACGATACGATCTCCATTGTGCAGCTAATTAGACAGACACTGATCGGGAGCTGACCTACTGCCTCGGTGGCGGCCACCTCCACAACTCCCCATCACTTCAGTCAAACGAAAAGGCACACACTTTGAGGTTCTCTATTGTGTTCATGGCTAAATGGTCCTACCCATTCACAGACATCGTTGGCACAGCAAGATACCACTTCCCAATCATTTGTGCCCTCCGATGACATCTCGAATCTACAACAAACTTTTGAGAAGACTTCCAAATAAGCTGGCTGGATAGTCACAAACCGCTTATCTCACGGCCTCAGTTGACATAAACAAAAAAGACACGAATCCGTTTAGCAACTCAGATTCTTTTGGTCATGTAAGTCAAAATTTGACATTTGTTAGATGTCCCTTGAGAATCATGACAGCTCGGTTGTTATGTTTCGCTGGAAATGGTGTAACAAGTAGCTACAAGGTCGAACAACATAATTTTTGATTGAAGAAGAAGAGAAGATTTGTGTACAGATTCGAACTGTCAATGTCAGCTGTCAAAAAGGATTTGACAAACATAAATGTCACAGAAGCTTACAAAGTGTTTGTATTTTAACAATGTTCTGTTAGCTAGCTGTCACCAGTGAGAATAAAGAAACGTCAAAAACTCTCTTTATGTGACATTTTTTGACAAATTAACTGTCAAAAGGAATCAATTTTGTGGTTTTAAACACTCCATTTCTTTCAAACACAACGAGTTCGCTCTCAGAGCAATTTTAATTAGTTTCTAAATTTTACTGGACATCAATATGAAGAGAATTTATTGGACTGAAAATGAAGAGTTCTTGAAATACGAACCATCACGGAGAAGTCAAGTTTAAAGGTCTTCGATTGCACACAATTTGGACATGGTATTCAATACAAGCGTCTCGCAAGCCACGACAAAGAAAGCCATCTGCAAAGCGACGACATTTAAATCATCCATCGATTAACGCTACCAAACCGCAAAGCGAGTGTCCTTACTGTTGACATTTTGAAGATGACTTTCTAAACCTGCTGGAACTGTATGAATCTATCGAACCTCAAACAATAGTCGAAAACACAAAAATCGTGATAGCATTTGTGTTGGCGTGGCATCCATGGACTGTATGGCACATTGGCACATATTATAATAGGCCTTCATCTTCATCGTACTTCTCGCGTATATGGGAGTTGATAGGTACTTCTTCATCATGGTCCAAAAAACAACAAGTCGCCTGCTGTGAGAAATGCAAACTAGCAAAACCGGGCTCTATTCGTTCCAATAAACCTCATCCGCCATTAAGATAGAAAAGTCACTTAGGCAATGGGCCATTCGGTTTAGGCCGTGTTATTTAATATATCACAGTTCATGCGATTGCTTTCGTTTAGAGAAGAATTCGCCCGTTTGCGCGATGCAATGATTGGGAAATATCATTTGAAGTTTACGATGCGCAATGGCCCTACTGATGGAAGAAGCTGAAAAACTAGGCACGCTATCGCATCGCCATTGCCAATTCGACTATCCAAGTTGCATCTTTTATAGGCCAGCGCAAGCAGTGAAAAAGTGTAACAATGGGTTAGGGATTTTGAAATGCTTAGGAGCTTAACGTCGCGTCGGTCGCCGCCACCGATGGGAAACCGAAAGTCTAAAGGAGCTCCACAACAAGTTGGTTAACTGATTTTTATCTAGGCAAAGTAAAGCACACGAATTTATGTTCTCTTAGTTGG
This sequence comes from Sphaerophoria taeniata, assembly GCA_943590905.1. Lineage (NCBI taxonomy): Eukaryota > Metazoa > Arthropoda > Insecta > Diptera > Syrphidae > Sphaerophoria > Sphaerophoria taeniata. Next base: position 14,610,814 of record OX016540.1, on the reverse strand, counting down.
GGGCGGCTAATAAAAATGTTTTGCCGGCACTTTTTTATGTAATTACCGTGATGGAGTCTTTAGATCACTCGCTGATGCTTGTAAGTCATTAAAGGAATTTCAAAATTTGTTATTGTCTTGAGCTTGGTGGAGCTAAGCTGGGAATTCATGGTAAACAGCATAAAAAGGAGACTTTGTGTGATGGAATTAATTAGGAACAATAAAAAATGAGTCAAGTGCTTATTGCCATTTGAGGTAGAGGCGGAAAGTGGGTTAATGCATTGGAATCCTTAATTAAACAGGGTTACTATTACCGTTGTTTTTTGCTTTTAACAGTGATGAATAGCTGAATGAATATTCAGAAAACAGAGTTGTAGGTTTTAGTATAGGTAACAAAAGCTTTGATTTGTTTTATTCTGAACGTACAAAAATGTGCTTTTACAATCTTTGACCGACTAATGTTTTTGTTGAATCAATGAGGAACATTGAATAATTTTGAGAATCAATGCAAAAGAAGAAGATATTTGGCGTTAAATTAAGCAGATATTTTATCATATTCTAAGAGAATTGAAAATTGTAGAGACGAAATTCAAGAACAGGTATTTTTAAAAACGTATATCAAACACGGAAAGTTGTTCAGTGCCAAAAGGAACCTTCATTTAGTTTTCTCAAAAACGATTTTACTTTTAAAGCGGAGGTCTATTAAGTTGGCAAACCAATATGAGCTGAGCACAAACGATTGGGACCTCTACGATTATATTGTGTGAAATTCGCGATTTATATTTAAATATATATAGAGATTTCGTATATTACTACGCGTGCAATGAAAATGTACACTCGGGCGTATACGTGTTTTTTTCTTTAAACGCTTCTTTTTACTTTTTGATTGAGAACCTTACGTTTTTGTATCAATTGTTATCTTGTTATTTTTAGCAACCTCAAGAGTTTTGGTAATGACCACGATGAGTAATCCGAGTTAATGACTCAAAGAACCGTCCGACTGACTATTTGGTGGTCGTTTTAGAATATCATATGATGTCGTGGCAAGGAGAAATGAATATGAACCCTACGTAAGGCTCTCAAACAAAAAGATAAAAAAGGGTTTTAATTTAAAAAAAATCAATAAAAACACGTATACGCCCGAGTGTACATCCGTAGTAATACACGAAATCTCTCCCTTTATATAAATAAACTATAAATAGCATAAAATTATGGTCTAGGTTTCATATGGTTGAAAAATATTGAAGTTGTGCTAGCTTAATATTAAGGTGGCATAATTTTATATATATATACAAAAATTGATCAGCACAAAAATCGCGAACTTCACACATATTATTATTATTATTTATTTCATTAAAAACATTTTTTTACAATTTTAAAAATCAAAATAATATATGGACATGGCAAGATTGCCGTCTGCCAGAAATTAACATTTGCTTTAATAAAATAATAAAATAATTAATAGTTGGTAGGTTTTCATAAGATTTCTCGTTATACAAAAAGAATATAATTTGTTGTTTTACATTCGCTCAAACAGAAAAAAAGTAAATGATCTTTTGGTAACTAATGGTTTTTGCGTTTTAGTTTACGTTTGTACAAATTCATATTGTAAATTGGTTTAGAAATTTGTTAATTAATATTTTTAGGAAAAACAGAATTAAAAAAAAAAAATTAAAAGGTTGGAAAGCTTCTTCGATAATTTATAGCATGGTCACAGAACATGAAGAGATTTGTCCACCCAACGGATCCGTTCATTACACCAAACATTTGTTCTCTAGAGAGGACACTATGTTGAAAATAGAGCCTTCGAATTTCTTGTAGTATCGGACAAATAGCTAGCTTCACACATAATAAGCACATAAAGAGCACATAAAAATCGTAAGGGTCCCATCGTAAGGTTGCCAACTTAATAGACGTGAGGTTTTGTAATTTTTTGATCTAGCTATTCTCAAAGCTATTAACACCTCAAACCTGGGGCGCAGCGTGGCCAAGCTCCGTTCATGGGTTTTCTATGGTAGCATCTCCGATATCTGCGAGTTTAACCTTGGAGCAACCTGGATTTATGGGGTTAACAGCTTTGGGGAGGAGAAGTTGAGTTTTTTTGTTCATATCCTTAATTATGGAATTCCATACCTGTTAAAGTTGCAGATAAAGAATGGTAAAGCCCTTTCATACTGGAAACGATTCCCTGTTCTTATCTATTATCCTTAAATCTAGTCTTTGGCTCGCATATTTTAATATTTTAGTAAGACGAGTTCTCCTACGAGTTGACGATGATGAATGATGAATGAGCAATTGAAAGCCAATTTTCTATCAAATGAAAATTTTCTGTTTATACGGTTGGACAATTTAATCGAAAAATTAATCAATTTACTGGAAGAAAATTGGCTGTCAATTGTCGACAATTTTTTGTCATCCAATTAAAAATTGCTTGTTTAAACGATTTGAAGACTAAAGAGAAAGAAAAGAAACATAATTGCTTTGGAATTGCATTTAATTCTTGCAACCGAGTACAATACTTTTCAAAAATTCAATTTGGTGTTGTCGGTGCATATTTTTTCCTTCAAATCTACCGATATTTCTCTTATGTCATGTTTTTCCTCCAATGAAGATTAAGGTGTTAAACATGCAATACTTCTGGGTCGTTTTCTCACTGTTGTCTTTGTTGGAAAACATGTTGTGTCTTGTCCGCCGAATTCTTTAAGAAAAGACCTTTCTTACAGGACTTTAAAAATTAATAAAAAGCCAAACCAATAAATTTAACAGTTCTAAAGATGATGTTGAATCGGTCGACTGCAGAGCTTAATTTTTTTTTGAAAGAACAACATAGGCTTGAAAAACTTCCAAGAGATCAAGACATTGTCGATTTTTCCCTGGCCCATTTGGCCTTACATTCGTTGACGGCCATCCCAATCAACGTCAAGCCAAACTGTGTTTTTGGGAAGCTTATACTCTGCACAACCTATATTTAAAAAACATCACCCGGTCTCGAACTCCCGAAAAAGCTGTAAAATAGTCTAATGCGTCCAATCCTTCTCAACTTCTTTCCTATTTTGAGATCTCCTTACCTATTTCATCCATTCCCGTTGTTTAAAAAAATAAATTCTTTTACAATTCTTCTGAACTACAACTGAAAAATTGTCATCCAATTAAAAATTGCACGATATCGTTGGCAAGCACTTCATCCAATAATCAATTTGTCGACAACCGTCCAATGGTTTGAAAATTATAAAAAATTGTGTGCTTAGACGCGTTCACATGATTGGAAGAAATCGGCCAATTTTTTGATCGAAAATGGGAAGAAAATTAGCTGCCAATTTTTTTTCTGTCACTTTTGAGGAAAAAAATTGGGTGTTCACATGATTGAAAGAAAATTGGAGAAAATTTGTATCGGAAAATTGACCAATATTGGAAGATCTCCCAATCGTGTATACTTAGCTTAAGCTTCCTACTGATTTCCAAAATTATAAGACTTTTTGAGCTTCAATTTCGGATTTTTTTTTTCTCTAAAATAACGACCGACGCGACGGCAGGTTTTTGAAGTTAAGATGTGCATGTTGCCAATGTTTTGCCTAGTTAAAATAGAGCTTCATTTTTCACGTTGTTTTTGTATTAATTCTTTCGCAATTTTCTAAAATGCTAAAATTTAAAATTTTGAAGGCATTTCTAAATAGTTATTCAGCTAACATCACAAATTGGTTTTGAAAATGCGTTTCTAAGCTATGAAATGAACATTTGTTCTTCAATTACTATCGAAAAAATTAATTTTTCAAAATAAATTCATTTATAACTCAAAAATTATTTTTTAAATTAAGGAAGTAGATGAATATGAATTTCAAAAAAATAAGGTGGCTTATGCCCATGAATCTCAAAATAAAAAACAAAAAAAAATACAATAACATAGGAAAATTGACTATAAGTCAAAAATTGAAATAGTAAAAATATATTTCTTTTTGCAACTTTAAGGAGTTTTTTAAACTAAAACGTTTTTAATATGTGACCATAGTTGTGAATATCTCCCTATCTATTTTTTATGGTATTTTCAAAAAAGTGAACAAAATTCAAAAGTGTCAAAAAGTTTCGTCCGTTAACCTCGTTGTAAAACTGAGGATGTTTTAGATTATCCGAAATTGTACAAAAAACTATAGCGATTCTATTTCGTTTATAAAATAACTTGATTAACAACAAATCACTTTTCTAAACAAATCACTCATTCACTTTTTAATCACAGTAGGTAAGCCTTTCGGTCGGTGTCTGTCCTTTTAAGGAAAGGAATTCAACAACTTGTTTTCAAAAATGTCAATGACAATTATGTCACAAGCTGAGTATAATCAATCTAATGTCACTGTTATCCTTATACTCACCACTTTCATGTTGAAAACACAATTAATCCAAATGTTTATCCCAAGAATGTCCTTATTAACCAAAACTGAGATCACAATATGAAATATTTTCAAATTTTTGGCGCGAAACCACTTTAATGTTCAAGCCAAACGATATTGGTCTTGAGTAATGTCCTCTTCGGTAAAGCTAAGTTATTTAGCTGTGTTTATTAATGCACCTTTAGACCGATCTATTGTTGAAACTAATGTGACGATCGAAATATAAGTTCTGCCTCTTTTATATGTACACCTTTCGAATGGCGAAGTGAAAAATTTCAAAAAAAAAATGTTAACCCTCTGTATGAGAAGATGCCACCAGCAGCTTACAAACAACCAAACGACGACACCACCAAAACTAGCAACAACAACAACTAACAAAATCAACAATCTAATAGTAGGCATATACAAGTAAATCGTATTTTATACCAATTACAGGCATGAGATGTGCAGTACTTGTACTGCTGATGATGTACTCAAAGTATCTCCCATAGTACTTTGTATACTCAACTCACCAGCATCGACAGAGAGGTGGGTTATAGATGAGAACAGTTCAGAGCGCAACAGAGTGAAGCTGCACGCCACCAAATATAAAAAATACTTCGAATCCTCGACCCAACACCACCAATACTTGGACATGTTTTGTCGTCATCAAATTTAGCTAGTCGCTATGTTGATACAAAATCCACCGCTCACTGTAGGTAATGCAACATTTTGGGGTTATACTCCTTCAATTTTCCGATGGGGGCAGGAGGAGGTGCGAAAAGATGCTGGTTGTTGTATGCAGATGCAACTCTCAATCTAACTCTGTTAGTCGTCGATCAGTTCTCAGTCCCACATGAGCTCGTAAATTCGAGTTTACGATGCATTCCATATGAGTGTGTTAAGAGTTTATGATTCCACCGCAGTTAATCTGAAAGCTTGTGTCTGTCTTGAATCATATATCTCATAAAGGCGAGCTTCTGCATTTCTAGTTCCGTCCAATATTATTGATGGTCGTGATGCCTTCGTTATTATGAATGACGATGATGGATGTTGAGATTTTTCTTCCAATTCATCATGCAAGGGTAAAAAAAAATATATGTGGATAGATGTTCGAAATTTTAATTTGAAATTAAATTACAAGATCAATTATATTATATTGCTCGAGGTGGAATTCCAGGTGGTGGTCTATTAGAGTGTTGCGCTGTGAGATTGGAGGATCGATTGGAATCTCATGAAGGTATCTCAAGTGTGTGGTGCAATAATGCGATACCTGCTGATGGCTTGACTTTTGTCTGTGTCGGTTAAGTAAAGTTCACTGCAATTACTATTAATATCAATTAATGGTTCAGGGTGACATTATTAATTTATCTGTGAAAGAAGCAGTTACACAAATGATTGATTTCAGACAACCATTAAGTCCTGTTGACTTCGGCGTACTTTTATAATTAATGGGATCGGGTTTTGTTTAGTGATGAATGTTTTTTAATGCCGAATGTCAATCAATATTCATGTATGTTTTTTTGTTAAGTTATGAACAAGCTTACATTATTTAACAGAATGCTAGATCCTTGTTTATTTGTTTTTAAGGAATCTGCGAAATTATAAAAAAGTAAATCTGTTTTCTTTCGGACGTAAAAGATAGCAAGGTTACACAATATCACTTAAACTAGCCACTAGAAAATAATTTTTGTGGATGTAATCATTGTATATGAGTAAATTGTTTTTCATTTAACTCGCTCAAAATTGAGAATAGCTGAACCGATTTTGCTAGCTTTTTCATTTGTAGTATTGATGGACGTGCGAAACGGAAAAATTCACAAAAAGAGAAGTTTTCAATGCAAAATCCTTTTTTTCGTGTAAATACATAGTAGGTAATGTGATTTGTTTTATATCGAAGTTTTTTTTGATGTTCATTAATGTAAACTAAAACTTGAACTTAAAACAAGCTTCCCAGCCTCTCGTTCCTTTGTCGAAAACTATCAACATTAACCACTCCAATAAATCAGTTTTTTAGTTTTTAAGTGTGTATTTTCAACGCAACAATTGAAACGAAGCGTTACACTTCCCGCCATACTACCAGTATCAACCCCGATCCAACCACTACCTAATAATAAAGTGACAAAAAAAAAACACCGTATACCCAGATTGAGGCAGCTAGTAGTAGTGTTATAACATCGCAAAGTGACATTTTCCGATACAATGGGGCATATGCATAAAAGTCTAGTATTTACTAGTAGTAAATACTTCAAGTAAATACTAGATCAACAAGTAAAAGCTCAGATTCGTAGTATTTACTTCATTTGGTATGCATAAAAAAAGGAAATGCTAGCCAGCATTTACTAGTAGTAAATACTAGATTCATCCAAGTAAAAACTACATATTCATCGGAAGACTCAGGCTTTTACTTACAGCAATTGAAAAATAAAGTAAAATGGAAAACTAGACTACAAAAGTAACAAGAAAAACCTTAACTTTGCTTTAATTAGGTATTTTGATTTCATCACTTTGTATTTGTTATTGATTTTTTAATTAAAAGTTTTCATACGGCGCGTGGTTGTTTCATAATCTTGACAAAAACCAAAATGATTGTACGATAGATTTTGTCAAAACGCTTGAGGTGCATTCGGTTCTTTTGATCAAATCTATGTCATTTCTCCGCAGCTGCCCCTACCTCCTGATTTCAGTTGCACCAGAACTGCGTCCGTGGTCGTTGGTAGTTTTGCTTTTAACTGCTCTGTCCTGTATTTCAAAGTTGTCGGGTTTCATTTAAATACTTTGCAACATTATGCAAAACAAAACATGCCATTATTAGAGTTGCCACGTTTCTTAATACAGTAGGTATACAGTTTTGTAATATTGGGAATCGACTTTTAAGCTGACCAAACATCGTTCTATGATGACCCTTTTGTATGTAATTTGTTGTATGATTTCTCCTTCCTCCTGATTGGGTTTCTATAAATGGTGTTATTAACCAAGTGGCGATTCCCATATCCCTCATCTGCCAAAAGAACTGTGGTAGCTGAATTTCTTAAAATTGGTTCAAGAAAACTGTTTTTCCGAATCCTGAAGTCATGAACTTAACCTGGCCATTCACAAACAACAATTGTAAAACATTCTTTTACATCACCGGTGGCTGGAATGTTGATGGATGCATATGCCTTTCGATTTTTGTATTCTCAGAATGCAAGTTAGGTTTTTTAATCTCTACATGTGTGCAATCCAAGGCTCCAATACAAGAAGGAAAGCTGTATTTAGAAAGCCAACCAACATTTACTTTACATTTCAAAGCGGTAAAGCATTTTGAAATTATTTGTCGCTGGAGATCTTCGTTCCTTGTTAACTTGTTCAGTATTAATGTGCAAAAACGCGGCCATTTGACAAGAATATTGAACTTGAACATTTGCTAGTAAATACTTTTGGGTGTTTGAAACGAACATTCAAGGCGATTTGCAAAGAAAATGTTCGTTTCAAACACCCAAAAGTATTTACTAGCAAATGTTCAAGTTGCTCTTTAGCAACTTGAAAAAATTGAAGTAAATACTAGTAGTAAAAGGTTTTTATGCATATCACTTTAAGTATTTACTACCAAAATTCATCCATACCTAGTAAATACTTTTACTTCTAGTAAAAGCTTTTATTCAAGTATTTACTTGAAGTTTATGCATACGATAAAAAGTAAATACTATCAAAATTGACTAGTAAAAGCATTTACTACCGTTTATGCATCAGTGGCGATTCCTGGTCCTCATCCTTGGTTTACCTACGACCCTCAGAAAAGTTAAGACAATAATAAAAAAAAACTCAAAACTGTTGTTGTTCAAAAGTTTTTTTTTAATATATGATAAAATTTTTAGTAAGGAAAAATGTTAATTTTATATACTTATTTCAAAAAAAATAAAATAAAATAACAACACATAATGTCCAACAGTTATGATTTAAAACAAATATTAAAATAAAAAAATCAAAATAATTAAGAAACTCGAAAAATATTTTTAGTGAAAATTTAAATAAAGGTAAAGTAAAACTGCTTTCACAATTATTGAAATTACAATTTATATTATATTATAAAAAGAAAAAGATTTGTAAAATCCTTAGAGCTATTTTTTCGTAAAGAATTTTTTTCTTCTTCTAAATAAAATGTTTAAAAAATTCTTAAAAGAAGAAGTTAGTGTTTTTAGCGAATTCATGACGGATGTTTTTTTTATTATTTTTTTTTAAGTCAAAATTAACCTTAGTAGCCATTCAATTTTGTTGAGCAAAAATCGACAATGTTTGTTTTTTGTTCTCTATGTTCTTCTTGATTGATCAACGAAAAAAAATATTTTTTTTTATTTCACAATATTAAAAATTTTTGTTTGCTTTTTTTCAAAGTTCCAGATTTCACATGTATCTTTATAAAACCTAAAAACTGACATGCCAAATTTATTTTTCAAGAATTTTCAAAAAATTTGATTAATACAAAATTATTAAAAAAAAAAAATCGCTCTAACGATTTTCAAAACAAAAATTTTTCATAAATTTAAATTTTATACTAGAAAACTCTTTTTCAATTGCAATTTTCAGTTTAAGAACAAAACCTTTTTTGAATTTCTTAATATTTTATATTAATACCCCGCTGTTGAAGACATGGGCAAGTACGTGCGACCCGAATAAGAATATCTAATTAGAATGTACATAATCCGCCTTATTTATTATCAAATCTTAAAGGTATCTTTAATATTTGGTTTGTTTACCGCTTTGTTTCGACGGTAAGTTTTCATTCTATGACTATTCTTAAGTATACTTAAAATACATATTTCAAGGTCTTAAAAATCTTAAACATAAAAAACGTCAAAAACTGAAAATTTGTCATCTAAATAAAGCCGTAAACAATCGGCTTTAATATATTATTTAAGATTTGAGTATAGGTACGTAAATAAGAGGAATTATGTACTAAATACTCAAAATGAAGAAATTGATTTACCCATTGTATTTCTATCTAGCTAGTACCCGCGACCTAGCAATCGATTGTAGTGCCATCTTGAGTTCTGGCGCAGCGCTAACTCTTTTTACATAGGTTTTGTATTGAGATTTTTTTTTTTTTGGTTTCGATCTGGCGCAAAAAATCGAAAAACCCATTCTTGATTGTACTAGGTGGTTTCATATACAATGGATTTACCTAAATCAAAACAGCGACTATGAGCATAATCGTTTCGTGTTGGCGAACACGTGCGTCATCGTACGTCGTCGTGCTAATTGATATAGAAACATTAGAAACACTACAACTACGACCACGAAAGTTGCTTAAGAGTTAAAAATGTGTATCTGTGTGCTTTCTCAGTCGAAGGGAATCGCTTTTTTTTGCGCTCAACCTTCTCTTTATTTTTACAGGCGTTTAGTGGAATGTATGCGTCTATCTCTATCTGAAGATTGTATGCAAATAGTGACCGCAAATTTTTACGGTATCAGAGATTTTTTGTGTATGCCAAATTCTCATCAAAGGGAAGGGAATCGCTTTTTTTGCGCTTAACCTTCTCTTTATTTTTACATGCGTTTATTGGAATGTTTGTGTCTACTGTTTTTGAAGATTGTATGAAAATAGTAACCGCAATTGTTTACGGTAGCAAAGCGGTGTATCAAATAGATTTTCTGCACAAGTTATTTCTTGTGTATGCCACGTTCTGGTTCAAAGGGAATCGCTTTTTTTTGCGCTAAACTTTTTTTTTTGTGTTCAGGCATTTATTAAAGTGTTTGAAACTATAAATTTTTGAACTGTTGATTTGCGGAAGAATATTAAATATCTGAAAATACATTTATTTTTTGAAATTCTTGGTTTACCGCCGATATACTTGGTTACTATGAGGAATCGCCCCTGTTATGCATATGGCTCAATAACACATAATTACAGCATTTCGTATTTTTAGAATTTAAGTTTTCTTAACATTTTATAATTTACTGTTGGTTTCTGCAGAAAATTTGCCAAGTAGGAGTGAGAGTCTTTAAGAAGGAGAAGCAACTTAATCCTAAAATTATAAAAAGAAGTTCTCCCACCGCTACTAGCCAAATAGGGACTCTTTATACCCTTATTAGATAATAGTAATAAGAAACCCAAACAACTTCGCATACCTATGTGATCATTCCACAAGAGGTGGTCAGTGATGCTAAGATTACAGACAAGAGATCATTAATGAAAATGAGAAGGAGGGTTGGAGACCAAACGAAGCCCTGAGGCACACCAGCATTTATATTGTGTGTTTTCAGACTTGAATCCGTCCAATAAAACTTGTATTGAACGGTCCGAAAGAAAGTTTCTAATTCCAACGAGGAAGGGATTCATCGATACTGACCTTGAGAGCAAGATGAAACCTCATCTATATATATAAAAGAACAGCCTAATTTTTGTGTTCGTTCGCTAACCGGGCACACTGGTTGACCGATTTTCCTAATTTTTTCTCTGAATGCAAGAGGTATTAGTGTAGAAGGTTTAGCAAAAATAAAATGTATATTTTTCAAATGCAATGAAATGACAAACGGTTCCAATGTTAAAAAAAACATATTTTTTCACTACAAAAAAAAAAAAATCTGATCGATTTCAAATATTGAAATAATTATTTGTCAAATAGAAAAATATTTTAATAGAAAATTAATTATACATGTACATACATACATATGTATGCTACACAAGGACGAGGGCGATACAGAAACTATTTCAAAAAGCTTGCAACAATATTTGACGATGTACCCGCATTCATATTTTGTTTGTTCGATGGACTTAGAAATCATGATTGGTAATAGTAGCATGATGTGCCATTTTTGTCTTTAAAAGGAAGTGCAAAAGGTGTATATGACTGGTCTGTGAGTGCCCTCCAATGTTTTTCAGTTCCTGACCTCAGAAAACAAGTTTAAGAAAATGGTTTGAAAAAAAAATATAGATAATCTCAGCTGGACTATTTGTGGCCATTGACGTGTTCTTAGTCATGTTCCCTAGCCTAGAAGTCCTAAACAGAAAACAGTATTTACATTATAGGCGAAGTTCCCTGCACCCATCAGGTCCGTTCTTTTACTTTTTCGGCAGTTTTTGTAAAAACTGTCAAAAATCGAGGCTTGGTGATTAAAATTTATGATTCTCCCAAAAAGTAAAATAACGCTTCACAGCAAAAATCTGCCAAATGCACAAAATTATATCAAACCAGAGTATATCTAACAATGAGTAGGGAAACTCTTTTGCAAAAGTGGTAGTCACTATTACAATCACAAATTTGCAATTAAAAACCTAACAACAATTCCATGAGTGAAAACAGTCAAATCAATTCCTTATGTAAAACTGTATGTGCAAGAAGTTTCGACTATGCGTTCATCCCTTGCATCTTTCCTTTTTTCTCTCACAGACTTTCAAAGGCGATGAGCAATGAAACATTTTTTCTTTCCTTCCAACATAATATCATGCGTTGCCAGAATGGATTCCTTATAACTGCTATATGTTTTTCAACGCAACATATGATGCGATTTCGTCAATAGTGGCAACGCAAACAGAGATTGTGTATGGGGGTTGCTTTTATTATTGTAGTGTAATTTCAAAGGCGATGAGCAATGATCGTTATCAGTTGTGAACAAAGAAAAAGAATAAAGAAAAAAGCAAAAGAGCGTATGTCTTTTCTCTTTCCTTCCTTTAAGTTTCTTATTGTCATCTATTTCTACTATCTGTGTGAGAATAAATGTGAACTGATAAGGAAATTATGCTGAGTTTCCCTACTCATTATTAGATATACTCTGTATCAAACGTCAGCAAAATTCAATGTGCTTCTTATGGTTTGGCAGAACTTACAAAAACTGCCAGAAGAATTTTTTTTGGCTAAAATCGGCAGAGAGGGGAAATATTGTTCTCCTTCAAAAGTGACAGATCTTACTAAAAATGGGAGTAAAAAAAAGAAAAAGTGGGAGAATATGGCAGTTTTTCGGCAGTTTTAGGAAGGAAAAGAACAGACCTACAAAAAAAAACAAAAAAAATTTAACAGTCACACAATCTGCCACAATAAAAGTGGCCTTCTCAATCTTTGAATGTATGTATATTAAATTTTACTTCTATCGATATTTCTTCATTTGTTGTTTTCTTATTGTTTAAAGTATTTTTCAGTTAATAACGGTCGAAATTGAAGTTGAAATCATTAAAAAAGAAAATACGCATGTTTTTTTCTTTGTTTTGTTTCATTATTCATCATAAATCCTGTACATAATTATCGATTTTCTCGAGTTTTAGGTATCGGTTAAAATTTATTTCTCTTACGGCCATATTCACTTTGGATTTAGTTTGGATTAAGATGAATTTTAAATCCAACCATTTAAATCCACACTTTTTTAATCCAAGGTGTAAATTTTTTTTCATATTATTCACTCAAAACATATTTTAAATCCAATGGATTAAGTTTATATGGAATGGATTTAAAAAAGCTTTAAATCCAAATGTCTAACTTCCAAACGTCAAATTTATCTGTCAGTGACCGTGCTTTTCCATCAAATTTCAAGTTTGAGAGTTTGTGTGTACATTTGTTTGCATGCCCAACGGGACTTTCCAACTCGTGAGTATTTCTGAATAAAAATGCAAATACTTAATAAAATCATAATAATGTTTGCTTTACTTGAGCTCAATATTTTTAACAGAATTGTTGCTTAAACTTGTGCCAGAATTATCCCAAGAATTATTCCAAGTGCAGTACCAGGCTCATCGGCTTCCATGTCAGAGAAAATATAAGCTCCATACTCTGACCCAAGACATGACTTGATGGTTCCATGCTGGCAGTGATTTGGCAGTGTATAAAATACAAGTCATTTAAGTATTTCCATTCAATGATTGCCAGTTGGAGCTGTATTCCATTCTAAACAAAATATAAAATAAATAATTAAAAAAAAAAATTGCTTTCGAAAAATATATACCTCAGAGCTAAACTGATCCTTCGGTTGAATCTTATTTAACATTGCATTCGATTCAAATATTGTGCCAACATTAAAGGAGACTCCTCTGGGCCAATGGGAACAAGAATCCCTTTTATGATTTGTCTATGCTTCATTGGGATGCCCTATTCCTTCGCCATCGCAACTTTTAGCCAAACAATTAGGTGATATTTTGTCGTAGCTCCAGCGGTACATAGTTCTGGTTCTGTCAAAGGGCTTTTGGAAGAAACTTCTGAACATGGATCAATTTTCTTTGTTGAAGAAGGAGTGCCTCCACCGCAACTTGTCAGTCGTGCATTGGAATTATTGTAGAATGAATTCATAATCTATCATGAGTGTACAATGGAGTTCATATGATGCATTTGTTGTTGATGTGATGCTTCCGAATCAACTCCATTATGATGTGATTGGATTATTTGACCTGAATTTACCACCGCACAGGTTTTTGTTTGTTTAAAATGTATTATTTATGAGAACTTACCCTCGTACTATTGAGTTTAGCCGCTCTTCGTCAACCAAGATGAGTATGAAATCCATTTTTTATGTTTTTTATAACTTTTACTTCTTTTCAACGTGTGATTTTGAAACTTTATTTTTCCTTTGCAAAATACTCGAAAAACAAATTAATACTAAGGGTATTCACGTAATGAGATAATTTTCTACTTTGCGGAAAAATAGAAAATTCCGCAAATGATTTAAATGAACATCCCAGCAGAAAATAGTTGCGTAAACAAGGGAAACAAACAGCTGTTTGGTAAACGTCAAAGTGAATTTGTTCAATTCACGTCATTCGATAATTTATGTTAAAGTGATTCTTTTTTTATTCTAATTACATTTTAATTTTTGCTCTTCAAGATGCCAAGAAGTAGTTTTAAAACAAAATTCATTCAATTGTATGAACAAATCACTTTAAATGATGATTGAACGCCAAATTAAACTTCAAAATAAACGTTATAAATTTTATCAGCTTTTTTTTCTGCAGTTTCTGCTTCAAATTTGTGAGATAAAATTCTACGATTTGCAGAAAATTTTTCCCATACAAATTTTGACAGCTCATTTCTACCGATAGAAAATTCTACGGTTTCTACGGTTTCTATGGGTTTTCCGCGTTTACGTGAATACCCCTACTGTCAAATTGAATTTTACATCTGGATTTATGAACTTAAACACACCTCCAGAGAGCAGTTTAAATTCATTTGGATTTAACAAGATTGGATTTAAAAAAATGGATTTAAGTTTGGATATAAATAGTTAATATTATGCATTTGGATTTATTTTTTGGATTTAACTTTTTTTACATCCAGATGTAAGTTTTAAACTAATGAATAATATGGCCGTTAAAATATATTACAACTGTCAACATCCTAAAAAATTCTGGTTGATGTGAAGTATAAACGAATACAAAAACTAAAAATAAAATGCGATACAGATACAGAATGCCAATAATCGTTTTCGCTCAATATCTTTCGTTTTTGAAAAACACACTTTTTAGCTTCGTTTATTACAGAATCTGGCCCCTGACCTTCTGGCTGACCCTGTTAACGTTTTTTTTGTTTTTAATCTTCGCACATAACCGTATTTAGGGGGGGGGGGTTACAGGGTTTAAACCCCCCCCCCCGAATTTTTTTTTACATCCATTTTCCATTAAAGTTAAAAGTACATAAGTCGTTACATAGGTGACTAAATTTAAAAGTGCCATCTTGATAGCAGATCCGTATTTAGGGGGGGGGGGGGGGTTACGGGGTTTATTGACCCCCGAAATGCAAAATCAAATAATTATTGGTTAATAACTTAATGAATTTATTTTTTGGCTAACACTGAATTTATAAGTTTCTATAAAGGCTTAAAGGAATTTTTCTTTCAGAATAAAAGTCTGTTAGAGCCATAGCCGTATTTAGGGGGGGTTACGGGGTTTTCTTTTAAATAAGTCGTTATATAGATGGTTACAGTAAAAAACGCCATCTTGATAGTACCAGTCAAATAAATATACAAAGCTCTGAACACACTTTTAACTGAACCGTGTTCTGAGCGCTCAAATTTTTTCGAGACGCATTTGATATCCAATTGACATTCGTCATTTAACAGCCGAAAATTCATGAGGATTTTTTGTATATATATATTCTTGGGTAGTAGAGGCAAGATGGCAATCGATTTTGGTGACATCTTGAGAGGGAAGCAGTTTTTTTTTACTTAAAAAATCCAATCAAACCCATCCTACTTAGACGCAGTTCGGATTAAAAATGTAGATAATCCATTTTAACCAAACGTCAAAAAATTTCTCATTAATAAAAATAATTTGTTTCCGGAGTAGTAAAGTTAGTGACGTTAAGCTTAAATTCCCTTTGGGAAATTTCTAAGATACATTTCTTTTATTGATAGCATTTTGCACTTAGTCTACAGAATAAGAAATAATCCTTCGTTACTCTGTAGGTACTATCAAAATGGCATTTTGACTGAATTTTATAATCTATATGATATTATAATATATAAAATAAACTTTTTTAACACAGATCATCACTCTTGTGAATAAATAATATGTATACAAATAAATTCCTTAACATAAATTTATAAAATTTATATAATGTCATTATATATTTATGTATTTATTCTTCTTTTGTTTTTGTTTTTATCCGTTCGTTTAAATAAAAAATGCAATACTGTGTTATTTTTTATTCAAAGAATTTATTTGTATATAATTAATTCACAATTGTGATGATCTGTGTGAAAAAAAGAATTATTTTATATAGTTAAATATTATATTTATGTATATTTATTTTGTTTTTCTTCTGCTTTTGTTTTTATTCGTCCCTCAATAAACAATAATGCTTTTTATGAAAGATGTTCTCTCCTACTTTTTCCAAAACAAAATAATATAAAAATGTTATTGACTTCCAATAAAGGTAAGTTAACTTAATTTAAGATTCATATATCTAATATGATCTAATATGCCATACAAAAACATCTACTTTGAAGCTTTGAAGCCAATATCTTCAGTTTCAGTTAGACTTCAATTTTGTAGTAGAATGTAGAAATGATTCATATGCATTCAAATCTTTATTATGTGTTTTACAATATATTTAAAAATACTGCATAAATAACAATGATTAATATTAAAGATTAATATTAAAGTAAAAGATATACTCAAGAAATATTTTTAAAATTGCTATCAAAAATTGTTTCGTGAACAAATGAATTGGCTTCGGGGAAGTGAAAGAATGTGATAAATTTGATAAATATGTTTCCTTTTTTATTAAAACTAGCCGACCCCGCGAACCTCGTCTCGCCTGCCACCAGATCAAATCAAATCTAAAAATAATTAAGAAAATTCTCGTTTTGCGGAGTTTTCTGATTTTTTTTTACTAATTTTTGAACAATTGCAGCTATGATCCCATACAAAAGTATAATTTTCGACCACCATTTGATTGTTTCCATTTTTCAATTTTCCCGTAAAATGTTCCCAAAATTTGTTTTCGCAGGAACCCTGGCTCGTGTTAGCTTTGCCTTCAGTCAAAATTTTATAACAATGCGTTGGACTACTTAAGAGTCTTTACTGGTCACACAAACAAATCAACATGCATCCATTTTATTGTTTACATTAATCTTTAGCTTACCTCGTTTCACCACCAGAGATAAGCTCTAAAATGATTATAAGACCTATATTTCCAATTTCAAAGATATGAAATTTTTCTAGCTTGAGAACGAACTTTCCAACACAGTCAAAATCCTAAATGTGATAAACAAAATCAAACGTGTTGCTCTTTTCCTTAATTTTCCAAAATTGCACATTAAATTCCATGCAATACTTTGATATTGTGCTCTCCCAGAGTTTGCCGTTTGAAAACCAATGCACATAGATACAATTCCAGTTTTCCTTTTAAAAACCAATGCGTTTTCTGATTTTTTCATCAAAAACTTTCTATTTTTCCATTCGAAAACCCATTTTGAAAACTAAAAAAAATCCAAGCAAAAAAAATCAAATATCCGACCTTTGATTGGTTTTTCCAGTTTTAATACTCTTCCATGAGGTTTTTCCATTTTTTTTTGTCACAGAAACCATCAGTGAATACAACAGTATTAACCATTAAAATTTTACAAATATCTAGTGGGCCATTTCGAAGTCCATAAAGGACATATAAACAAACAAACGTATGTACCTATATACATCCATTTTTATATATAGAGAGATTTTGAAAAAAAAAATTCGTATATCTTAACCCCCCCCCCCCCCCCCGAAACCAAATCCTAGCTACGGCTATGTACTTCGCAAATAGGTACTTATCCGATTAAAAAAAATTCTTTCACTATTCACTATAACAGAAAATACAATAAATTGGAATCGAGTAATTTAAGCTGTATTTTACTTCTAGCTAACCCAGAAAACGCTGATTTGCCATAGTACCTAAGGTATCTTATGATAAACAACAATTAACCATAATTTTATTCCTGAATTCTGCAAACAAATAAGGAACACAGCTAGGTAGCTCTGCACACTTTGAAAAAAAAAATATTGACAATTACATTTTTTACAACGATCAAATCTACAATGACGGTTTATTGCAAAGAGAAAATAAACTAATAGAATTACAGAAAAATGCATATTTATTTTGGACCGTATTACAATGCATTCCATGCAATACTGATACGATCGTATTCGTTGTTAATAGTTAGTATTTTTTAATGAAAATTTACCGACGTTTACCAAGATAAAAAAAAGCTTACGATAAACTAATCGACAGTGTGGTTCATAATAAAGATGCTCTCTTTGGATACTCCAGCAGTAAATGGGAAAACCTTCTTCGCAAAACTTGATATTGACAAATGTAAGAAAATCTGGGAAAACTGTACTACCCGTGGCTTCTTCCAGAATTGTGACAGTTCTGTTAAGTGCGAAAACTGCACACTCAACCTTTAAGTTCCCACTAACAATTTCTTAAGAGCGGGAACAACGTCCCGCAGGTCAGCTAGTATATATATATACCTATAAAATAAAAATATTAATACGAATTAACATGTACAGTTAGTGTTTAGACTAAATATAATAAGGCCTAAGTGGCTTACTCTCATCAACAATTCTCTGAGTGCGTGTGAAGAATTGATGGGACCTACAATTTAACGCCGATTCCGAACGGCAAAGTTCAGAAGCACTTTTTCATGACAGATTGATACTCTTGGAAATTTTGTCAATTCTTCGTACTGCCTCTTGCGAAGAATTGACAAAATTTCAGTATCAATCTGTCATGAAAAAGTGCTTCTAAGCAGAACGTCGTGGGTTCGAGTCCACCCACGACGTTCTGCCAACGCACCTAACTACTTAGCTACGAGCAACTGCAACATATTAGAATAGTTCTGGTAATGATTATTGTAAGTAATAAAATATGGACGCTTATTTGGCACAGGTAGTTAAATAAAAAAAAAATTGTGCGTGTCAGCTCCGACGCGCGACTGGAGTTCACTCAATAAGAATGATTTGATTACCTTAAAATATATAATACGCAAAGGATTGAATTCATATATTCATTTATCTATTCATAATAATTTGATAAAATGTATTATACTTAAATTAATTATAATTAAATTAATTAATGATGAAAATTCAAATTGGTCCACATTTATCGTGCATTATTGCATACAAAATGGAATTGAATGTTGATAAATTTTACATTGAATTAAAGCCTGAAGCCTTGTGCTTCTTAAGAGATCTTAATCTTGAAGATCCGATTATTAGAACGCACGCTAGGAAGCTTTTAATCGAAAAACAACGATCGAATTTTGGCCATAGCGGGATTCTCCCACAGGTGAGTGTCATTTTGTACGAACCAAGCAGGTCGTTTGTGTGCAATAAAATTTATTTTAAAATCGAGATTGTGAGGCTTGTACTAGACGTATCCTTACAAATGAGGTATCAAAATCACCGTTATTTCATGTAGATTAGACATATGGAAATTTCAACATCCAGTCTATAGGATTAAAACTTTTATACCAATTTATGTGAAAATGTCTTAATTGGCTATATTAATGAGTTACCGTTATAATTAAAGTATAATAAATTGAAGAGCATGAAATTCTGTATCATGTGTGAAAATTTCACCGTTCTACGTTGAAATCTCTGTTCAATAAATTAGATTCGAAATGGCACTAAAACTTTTACCCCCTCTTTTCACCCCCCCCCCCCTCCCCCCCTCGGTTAATTTTTTTTAAACTTTGAATGTCTTACTTATTTATGTTTAGTCAAAAGCCATACAAATAAGTTTTAAACTTCTAACCTAACCGACCTCCATACAAACTTTGACCTAACATTTCAACCTTTTGTGACCTTTTCAACCCCTTTTATTGCGTTAAAAATGGCCCTTCCACAGGTTCTAGTCTATCTTACTACCAAATTTCATCTAAATCGATCCAGTAGGTTAAAAGTTATTAAGAGTTAAAAAAAGCGTTGGTACTCAATTTTCGTAACGCTTTTTTCAATGATTGATTTTACTATCCATATTTTTTCCATACCGGGGTCTATATATGAATCGATTCTAAAGGAGTAAACTCCAAAACTCCAATAAACTCCAATAATTCCTGAAAAACATTTTCAAAGCTGCAAGGTCTTCATAGTTTTATTTTTCCTTGACGTAACAACGTTTTTCTGTTTTATTTTTTACCTCAAAAATAACTATATGAATATTTCTTTTGACCCCGAATTCAATTCCATTTAAAGTCAAAAATCAGTTTGGTCAACTTTTAAAATTGTCACTAAATCCCAAAATGCATAAGCAATGCAATAAATTCATTATTTTCGCAATTTTTTTTTTTTTTTTAATTCTTTTTGACTTGCAATTTCAATCTGAAATCAATTAACAGATAGTTACATTATCTAAGTGTCATCACCATCCAAAATGCATCAACAACTCACACATATTCAATTAATCTTTGGCACTTGAATTTATCTCTTCACAGTTAGGTATATTGCGGCATTGCAGCAATCTTATTAGTTCGCGCAACAATTTCTGTCATACTGGATGTGTTGCATACAAAAATATGATGCACCTTGGATCATAAGTGGCAAAATAACACCAAAATTGAAATAAGCTTACGCGATATTATTACTGGCGACAGGGACAGGCCTTTCGAAAACATTCGCTATGCATACTTTTCAATTTGTTCTAATTCCATACTTTTATCGAACTCGATAGCCTAAGAGATTTTTTTTTATTGCTTTTTGAATTCAACGGATGTCTTCTTGGTGGCAATGATGGCCAAGAAGATGATCAACATACCTGAAGTGTTGCGAGAGCTGAGAAGATATTTTCTGATATTAAAGAGAAGAAGCATGCGGTTTGTGCACTTAATTTAGAGTAGGGTATGTTAGGTTTGTTAGGTTTTTAGAAACGAAAAGATATCTTCAATATTCTGTCGTTATTTGTAAGGCTGTAGAAAAGCAAATATCCATTTAATTTTAATTAAAAAGACTGATTATTCTACGACGCACGCACGCAGTGAAAGCAAGCACTCCTTATAGAATCCTTATAAAAAGCTTACGCTAGTCATAAATTGCCAAAGGTTCAACCGGAGAAAAGAAATCCATCAAATTTCTTCAGAAGCTTTAAGACTAATTTTCAAAAACAAGCAGAAGTCTTATGAAAGTCCTACAGAAGCTTAAATCCGAACTGAAACCATCCAAATCCGTATACTTTTATATTTTAAATTTGTGGAAATTCTCAAATACTCTTAAAGAAGTCATATGGAAGCTTAATACTCAAGAACCGATTCTGCCAAAAAAGTGAAATTTGCTTAGTATACATTCAATGTAGCTTTTCAGTATCATTTTCTTGCCTGACATATACTATGCAATAGTTCTCTAAAAATATTCAAGACTCATGGTGCATCTTTAAGTGAAAGTCACAAATGGGATTCAGTGCTTAATTTGTCCAGTCCTTGAATTTAATTAATAGGTTTTTATATGTCCAAGCTTCAAGGCACCTGAAACCCTCTCCGCTTCGCGCTCCTCGAAGCGTTGAACGTACAAATGAGTGATGATTGGGAAATGCAGTTTCATTTCGGTTTCAATTCAAAAAACGACAATAAAAAATAAAGAAGAAGACCATAAAGCGGGTCCATTCCATTCCATATTATAGTCTTCTATGGCGAAGCGCATTGAATTGTTTGCTGATTGCGGCCAACAATGATTTATTAACTGCTGAGGGAGCGCCAATCAGAAAACCATCTCAGGGCAATAGAAGCAGCTGTCATTTGCCATTGCCGGCTTACTGTCATCATTATTTCTGAATAATTCACGAAACCAATGAAACTTCAACAAATTTGGCGGAAAATTGAATAAAAGTGTTTGTTTATATTTTTTGTTGCTAAGGAGAAAGAGAGAGGGTTGAAGGGTGACTGATCATATCATTAATTTGAACACTATTAACCGTGTTTGCTGAAAGATCAGGAGATAGAGGTTACGTTGTCGGGTCATGTTGTAAATTGGCGATGTTGCTACTAGATAGCAGCCTCTTTTTGCTTCAGAGTTGTGATGTTGACCGATGCAATTCGGATTTTCCTCCAGCGACGGTGACGCGACATAGCATAACGTGAACCCACACCGTGACAAGAAAAACAGCATCAGCATCAGGCAGTGTGAATTTCTTAACCTTGAACTTGAATCGTGAATTCGTGGGGAACTTTTTGGTTCGAGAGACATCTGTTGCGGGAAACACAACACCATAACAGGAACTTTGCGGGTTGGGTTTAATGGGTAGTTCTGCTGATGCTTCTGCTTTTTGTCGCAACCACCGCCACATGAATGAGGTAAGCAAATTAATGATTATGCGAAATTATGCAAATCACTCTGTCGAGAATTCAATTAATTAATGCCGGAAAGAGGATATCATTTCCATTCAAACATTTGTAAGTGTTTTAGAACTTGAGGCTTTTTGTAATTTTACAAAAGGAAATTAAGAGAAAAGCATAGTTTCTTTTGATTAATTACTGTTTTGAAGAAAGAAATGTCTCGAAATTAGATACAAAATTAAGTTGAAGGTAACGTGAAATGAGAAGAAGGGTACCTACGCCATTTGTCGATTGTAATAAATATTTGTATAAACTTGGAAACCACTGGGCCAAATTGATAATAGTTAGATAATTTTTACATGGAGAACTGCATTTTTAAGAGGCTGAAAAGCATTTAACAATTTAATAGTAATCAAGTCAACCAATTAAGTAGCTGACCAGAAAGTCACCGTCTTATATGTTTGTGATGAAAAGCGACGCGACGATTAATAAGGAAACATCAAAAGTATTGAATAACAGAAAACGAATAAATTTATTGTAACTCAATAAAAAGAGTATATTAGATATGAATATTCTTTGAATGGCTGTCCAATGAGCTTTCCCTGGATTGTCGTTGTACCTGGTCAGCAAGTAAACAGCAAAGCTAATGTCAGGTCTGTTAGTTTGAGAGGCAGCTTCCATGTAATGGATTTTTAACAACATCTCTTTTTTTTCAAAATTCATTTTTTTATTCATTTTAAACTTAAATCTACTTACATGCTAGACAAAAATGGAAACTAGCCTAATTAATTCTACTTATATATAACTTACTGGCCCCAATCGGGCGCTCTAAGTAATTATTATTCTTAAAATTAATGCCTTTCGGCCTACGAACTATGTTTGTTTAATTTTACTTCATTTTATTTTTTTATTAGAAAATTTAAAAAAACTAATGCCTTTGTCTTTTTTATTTGGGTTAACTTACAAACTAGAGTCCTTAAAATAAAACTTAAAATTACCTAATCTACCTACAAACTACTTAAAACTAGAACAACCACAGCGGCATAACAACTATGTCCTTTTCTGAACTGCTGTGGATTTTTGTAATTGTCTTTTTCTTTAATTCGTATAATTTCTATTTGGTTTTTTTTCACTTTTATCACTTTTTTTTTTCTTTTTTATAATTTTATTTTTTTGTGTTTTTTTTATTTTTTGTATATTCTTTAGTGCCACCATACCACCTACTCTATTTAAACCTAAAACCTAAGACTAAAACAAGTATGTAAGCCGGCCAAGGCAAAAATACCCCACCCCGGATTACCCATTATCAGATGCAGTTTGAAGCCACCAAAACTGGTTCTCCTGCTTCACCCTATCAAAACGGTCCTTTTCGGACACAGCCCTACTGAACCGAAGCAGCTCCGCTCCATCACGAGCGAGGATGCCTCGTTCATACAGGAGCCGCCGGTCTACGGTTCTTCGCCTGACGTGGTAGATAAGCGGTACTGCCAATCTATCTTGTATCATGCCGCGCTGGTCTAGATAAAGGAATGCCTCTGGTGGGATGAAGCCGCTCAAGCGTGCATTGTCGAAGTAATTGTCGTTCGGATAGAACGGCCCGAAAATCAAATTGTTGGTCGAAGTCATAGCTCTCGCAATGTGGCCCCGAACAAGTTTTATCACGAAATTGTCAATTCTATTGATTCGAGCGCCGTTGTATAGAACCTCGTTTGAATAATAATGCAGATAAGAAGATTCCGGTGTCCGATACCAACCGAGACAGCGCCGAAGACACTGCCTCTCGAACACCCGAAACTTCTCCATTTGGGAAGGGGCAATGTTGAACCACACTGGACAACCATAAACAATCATTGGCCGTATGAGGGCCGACTGCTGTAAAAGAGCCGTGTCGTCAGAGCGAAGGCTCCTCTGGCCTTAGTCATACTGGGTCCAACCAGATACCGAGGTACTTCACTACACTTTTGCTCGTCAGTGCCTGTCCGTGAGGATCAACAATGACCATCTTGCGCCAATTCCTACACGTATCTCGCGAGGCTTTAGCCAACGGAGTCCGGAACAAAATTGTCTCCGACTTTTGGACATTTATTTTCAGTTTCCAATCGTCGCAGTATCGCTGAATCTTCTCGAAGTCACGCTGCAAGAGAATTCTAATAACTTCAACCTTTCGAGCCGTTCTGTACGCAATCAGGTCGTCGGCATACGCAATCGCGTTAGTTAAGCTACCTATCAGATCGCTGGTGTAAATGCTGAAGAGGATCGGCGAGTTCACCGCTCCCTGTTGAAGACCGTTATTAATTTCAAAGGTGGTGGTAGAAGTTACATTGCCACTTTTGACAACAAACTTTCTACCGTTGAGCATGTCATAAAGCATATACAATAATGGTTTACTGATGCCTAGTCTGGTGAGTTTACAAGGTGAGGTACAAACCTTCTAACCATACGGTGTCGAAAGCCTTCTCTAAATCAACCAGAACAACACCCGTGCATTGTTTCTTGGACTTATTCCATTGGATATCGGAAACGAGCTTAGACGCGGCATGAATGGTGTCATGTCCCGCCTTGAACCCGAACTGATTATCCGGAATTATACTGTTGTCCGCAGCCCACTCAGCCAGAGCTCTATTGATTACCTTTTCGAATACCTTGCTGATGCTTGGAAGAAGACTTATCGACCGGAGATTCGAAGGATTGGAGTTGTCCTTTCCCTTTTTCGGAAGAGGATGAACCACAGCTGTCTTCCAACGCACTGGATAATATGCATTATTCAGCGCGTTATTGAACAGTGTGGTATAAATGTCGATGGCTTCAATCGGTAAGTGTCTTAGTACAATGTTGGATATACCGTCGA
Organism: Sphaerophoria taeniata; assembly: GCA_943590905.1. Taxonomy (NCBI): domain Eukaryota; kingdom Metazoa; phylum Arthropoda; class Insecta; order Diptera; family Syrphidae; genus Sphaerophoria; species Sphaerophoria taeniata. Next base: position 14,585,923 of record OX016540.1, on the reverse strand, counting down.
CACCTGCTGACTTCTTATTCTTTATTGAATCGAAGATGAGCTGGAGTTCTACCTTCGTGATGAGCACGGAACTTGGGCCCGTTCGATCGGCGATTATAGCATTTGCTAAAAAGTCGTCATCAAACCGTGTAAAACCACGGTTCTCGGATCGCCAATGCGAAATATCATTCCTCAGGTAGAAATGATGAAGTAAGGCTCTGTTCTCCAGGTCGTGGTTCGGGCGAGTGCAAGCATTCACCTTATACACTTGCTGGAAAGCAGCACCAACTGTCTCCACTTTCTGCTGCGGATCTTCAATCACAAAGTAGTCATCGTCCAAGATGGCTTCCCCAAGATCAATTTGCGCTGTCAGGAGTACGTCTCTATTCTCTATAGTTCTCTGAAGTTTCAGGCACGGAAGCTCGTTCTGATTGTTTTTTCTAAATATCTTATTGATTTGGGGAAACATACGCGGGTCGCTAGAATTAACGGCCCGAATTTTGTTGTCCCGATACAAGTTAATAGATAACCTGTAGTTTTCCTTTCGACGACTTCAGTGTCCTAATCTCCAGGGCGTTCGGGTCTGTAAATCGTCTGTACAAGTTTTTCAGTCTTGTCAGTAGTCCGCTTTTCTGTCTGTGTAGTGCGTCTATAGTCGCGTTACTGTAGACGTTGTTCTGGTCGCGTTCCTTATACTTCAGTATTGTCCGTTCCATTGTTCGTTTTATTATGTTGTCCATCTGTTCAAGGTGTTGGTCGATTTCTGTATTTGTCAAGTTTCTGTTGTTTGGTGGGGCTATGTCACTCGAACGAAGTTCTCTTGCAAAGACTTGGGTGAAACGCGGCCATCGCATCTTACTGTAATTGTAAGAATGCGTTGGAACGAATTCATCCAATTCCACAAGCTCGTTCGGAATCTGAATTACAGCAGCGAGCCCGCAATGGTCACTGTCGTACTCGACTGTCTGTAAACAGTTTCGAGGGTGATTACCCACTTTGTCCGTTATTGTCAGTCTGGTATCGTACAGCAAAAGGTCCAGGAAGGAACCGCTCCTTGGGAACGACGGCCTTTCAGTAGCCAGCAGGTCGACACCATATTCAACACTGCAAAGATTCATCAAATTAAACAGATGATTATCTCTTGGATTATTTGTTTGATTTCCCCAATCTTCATGTTTGGCGTTCAAATCTCCGGCCATAACGAAGTAGTTTTCTTCCAAACTCAGTTTTAGTACTCTGAAGAGAATCTCGAGCTCTGAAATAAAGATAGTAGCCTGCGGAGCTTCAGCCGCATAAGCCGCAATCATATACATCCGCTTCCCTTGAGTGAGAGAGATGCATACGACGCAAACTTCTAGCGTCCTGAGCTTTCGCAAATCATTATTGTATATGACTTTATAATTAATGCCCTTTCGTATGAAGATGGCAACACCGCCTCCTTGAGTAGAGTCGGGTCGATCCCTTCTTACGATATTGTAATTGTTGTTAGTCAGTTTATGTTTCTGGTTTAGCTTGGTTTCGCTAGCCATAACATCTCTTCTTCAGTAGTTGGTGACATGTTTTGATACTTTCTGATTCTAATCCAAAGATTTTGAAACTGGATGACAATCAAACATTCCGAATCGATGCAGAATCTCGCAAATGTACTGACTCTGATCAATAGAAATGCTTCGGATAATTCTTATCCCCAAAATTGATGACGCATCACCTATAGATCTTTCATATCGAAATTCTTCTTCATTTTTTCTTGATGAAGATCATTGGTGAATATTAAAACATCATATACGTAGACTAGACAGCGACAAAGGTCATATTAAAGCTTGAAACTATGGTAATTTATACATTGATCGGCTTCTGAACGCTTAAGTCCTGCCTTCAGTAAAACATCATTGAGTCGTTCATTCCAGACAAGGCTTGATTGCTTTAAGCCATATAAGGATTTATTGAGCTTGCATACCTTACTGGAACCATCATTGAAATGTGTTGGTTGAACCATAAAAATGTCTTCCTTTATCTCTCCGTTTAGAAAAGCTGTATTAGCATCTCATTGACGAAATATTATGGAGATCATACTTTGCAGCAAGTGAAATTAGGAAACGAATCGATGAATATCTTGGAACAGATGAAAATGTTTCCTCATAATTGACGCCTTGTCTTTGGGAACAACCTTTCACAACTAAACGAGCCTATCGTTAAATACCCACTTGTATTTTATAGGATATTTACCATTTGGAAGATCTAGATTATGTTTTGTTGAGTTGAAGAGAATTATATTCAGAATCCATTGCATTTTCCCAAAATTTTCTGTCAGGACGTGACAATAAGGCATCTTCAACAGTTTCCGGGTCATTTTCTTCAAACGCAACATTAAATGCATTTTTGGGATTAGGATTTCGAATCCGAGTCGATTTTTTTTGAACAAATTCTTCTGTATCAACCAAGTTTGACGCAATCAGCTCCGCCTCACTGCACTTTTTCTTCTTTCCGTGCTGTCGTTTATGTCGCAGGAATTGCTAGAGAAAAAGTATTCTTATAGGAACTTAAAACTTTGAATGTTTTTGTCTCCAAAAATGTTAAGGCAAAGTGTTTACGTTGGGAATTAAAAGAGAAGATTTATTAGTCTCGCTCAGAACGATCAACGATTCTCTCTTATTAGCGATAAGATAAAAACTGTTAAAAGCAAGTCTAGTTTGATTGGAAGCCCCTTCGTGAGAAACAAAATTCGTCCTATCGCTGAAAAAAAAACCTTTAAGGCTATGTTTCCCATTGAAAATTTCGTTGGTCTTTTGCGTAAAACTGTGTAGCTCCCAAAATATTCCGAATATTTAAATGAAATCAACGAGTATAGATTGTACATTTAATAAGCTAAGAAGTTATTTAGCTAAAAAAAATATTAAAAATGTATTTCATCCCAAACGGGTAATGCATAACGAAGAATTATGAAATTTTTGGAGACGTTTGCGGTGGAAAAGTTTTATTGCCTTAAAAATTCATTTTTTATTCTTTTTATATTTTTTATCTATTCTTAAAATGTTTCACGACTCAGTAACGTGGCTTTTTTTAAATATTTTGTCCAGTTTCGTCAAAAAAAATTAACAAAAACACGAAAAATGGGGAAAATTTAGCAAAAGTAGGTGTGATTTATTTGGAATAATTTCTAAAGTAATATAGATAAAAAATTGAAAATATTTTTTTTATACTTTCGAAATATACATAATATCACATTAATTTTTTAATTTTTTTATAAATTGTTTTACTAAATTTTTTTGAAGTGCAAAGTAAAAAAATGCATGTTTTTCTTAGAATATTCTGCGGCGAACAAGATTCCAGCCCCATTTAGTTTGACTCAACAACAAATGTATTTTTTTATGAAAATTGAATATCTCTTCGACTCAGTAACGTTTTTAGAAAAAAAAGAAAAAAATTTAAACATATTTAAAAATGCATTTAAAAAAGTCAATATTTGTGTATCAATTATGAGGAGAATGCAGCAAACAATATTTTCAAATATTTTTTTTAATTTTTTTTCATATTTTTTATAAAGGAATCAGAAACTAAAATAATTTTACGATAACCTGTTTATTTTATATTAATATTCGAAAATGGGTAATTTTTTTAGATTTTTACATGAAAAATCGCGTTTGCTCACACACACTAAGGTACTCAGTTCAAACAAATTGAACTAGGTGGCGTTGTCTTATATTTCATTTTCTTTTGCTTCGTTTTTTTTTTCATAGGATAGAGAAAAAATTCTTCATACCAAACGTTCTCATAGAGTTCGTTTGAGAATGAAAATTCATTTTTTTATACTTCTGGAATGTTTATGATATGCAGATGCAGACATATAGATAGGCAATTGTGATCACTTACTATTTACTTTGTAGGTATTCGATGAAAAAGTTGTTTTGAATACCTACCTACATTTGTCATATTTGAATGCATATGTACATTTCGAATATGTATGTGATTGCGCGTATGTTTTGGAAATGAGTCAAGTGCAAGGGTTTGAGAAGTAAAATACCTGTTACGCAATGAGGAAACGATCTTTTTTTCGTGGTGGTGTCTGGTGTGTGCCATTTCTTAGGATTATGTAAAGGGTTTTGTTTCTTTTTTGTTTTTTGTTTTAGTTCTGTTTTTTGTAGCAATGACATTTTTTTCATCTCGTTTCTCTATGCATGCTGGTGGGATCGTAATATTCTTTTAGAAGAAGAACAAACCTGTTACGCAATGACGTAGGGATTGCAATCCCGGGATCCCGAATCCCGGGATCCCGGTACATTTTTCAATCTTTTATATCCCGGGATTGTATTATCTAATCCCGGGATTTTCGGGATTCGGGATTGGTAGATTAAATCATTGTATATAAAGACACCCAGTTTAATCAAGCATGGGTTTTTCGACTTTTTGTGCTATATCATAACCAAAAAAAAAAAAATCCCAATACCAAACTTATGTAAAAAAAACAGCACTGTGTCAGGTCTCAAGATTTCACTACAATCGATTGCCAGGTCGCGGGTACTAGCTAATAGAAATACAATGGATTAAATATTTACATACAACTTTTTTCCTTATTTCATATTAAATACCTTCTAACAGCAACCATAGAGAAATTTATAAAGAAGACAGTCTTGTGGACATAGACAAGAGAAGAGAAACCACATGATCACCGATGAGTTAAAAGGGATATGTAGACAATGTCTACAAGCTGCGGTCCAAGTTTACTGCAAGAGTATGCGTGTTTTTACCAATACTATCTCAGTAAACTTAGGCACCCCATCTGGGGAGTAAATTAACCGGTAAATTTGAAAATTTGTAGTTTTAAGTTTTAACGTACGAAAGGTGAGTAAAAGTGAGCAGAAGAGGGATATGTTCAAAATGATAGCAAAAAACTAATGGGATTTTACATTGAGCCAAGAAATTGATTCTTCACGGATGTGTGGCAATTTTTTTTCCCTTAACTGAATTACATTGGGAAAAGTATTGAATTTTTACCGGACGAATTGATTTCTCTGAAATCTCTTTTTGGAGACAGATTTACACATATTCTCACAAGAATTTTCACACATACTTCGAGTTTGACATTTCGGACAGTTTGATATTTGTTAAAATTCAAAACGTTTGGTGTTTGTTGCAAGATTTGTTGAAAAAATTATTTTGGCGAACGTAAATTTACGAATTGTGTTTAAATTCAAGGTAGTACACATTTTAAATTGAAGAACAATTAATCATAAATTTGTTTAAATAGCTTTCACACACACATTCAAAAAAGAGATTGCTACTTTTGACTTTACAAATTACATTGAACCCAAAAAGTATCGAATTTTAGTAGCGATTCGTGGTAGTTGAATGTAAAATCCCATAAAATTACGTAAAAGCAGCAAATGGCATCAAATGTATCAAGCAGTAGAATTTCCGACATCAAAAATGGCAATAAAGAAAACCTTTGTCTGAATTAATTTTTTTTTTTTTGTTTTTTTTTTTAAGAGTTTTTATGAATTAGTTTTTTAAGAAGTTAATATTTTTTGTTAAATAATCATGGAGTTATTGCTTTTAAGAGTTTTTATTGAGTTATTTCTTTTTTTAAGTTGTCAAACAAACAAAATAAAAATTTCCACAAATATCTTTTATTTTTTCTTTAAATCCCGGGATTATCCCGGGATCCCGGGATCCAAATTTTTGAATCCCGAAATCCCGGGATTGAAAAATCATTCCGGGATTGCAATCCCTAGCAATGAGGAAACGATCTTTTTTTCGTGGTGGTGTGCTATGGCTCTAAGAAGTAGAAACACATTGATATTCACGGATATAATTCACAAAACATTTATGAACAGACAATGAAATAAATTAGTATTATATAAGTAATATTGCAGTTGAAAATTATTTCCTTTGATATCTTTGTTTTACAATTATAAAATTCAATCTAATAGTAGGGGAGCCCAGGAAGGGATTTCGCGCGTTACTCGAGCGCGTCAGATTATTATATGGGGAGAAACCTTGCACTTTGTTTTGTGAACCTACTAGATATGAACGGTTAAATTTTTTGCGTTCGATCAGCGCAGCCCGTCAGATTAGTAAAAAAAAATCGATGGTCGGAAATACTCGAGCGCGTCAGATTTTTAGAATATAAGTTAAGTATAACGCAAAAAGTGAGTATTTCAATAATCTGACAAATTCAGTGTTGCAAAAGCAAATGGGAGCGTTCCAAATCTGCAAAAAAAACCGTTAGCTCGAAATACTCGAGCGCGATTGGTTTTTTTTTCCATCTTAATGGAAATTTTATGAGGATTACGAAAAACATATAATCTGACAATTTCCGTGTTGCAATGTAGCGTAAATAGTCATTAAAGCATTTTAGAGGTTAGATGCTGAGATCAGTATTTTCTCTCATTTGCTCTCATTTTTTTTTCTCTCGCAAACTTCCCACGCCATTGTATTTGTAAAATCTTTATTAGTCCTATAACCAGTGTTTCCGCTGGTTTAAAATATTTCCGAGTCCCAGAAACTTGATAAATGAGTCATTAAAAAAAAAATTTCCAATAAAATTTTTGTTTACCCATTTTTGTTTTTAATTTTTAGGCCGTGTGCGAATTCAGTTAAAAATGGGTTAAAACTTGACGTTTGGTTAAATCTTGACACTTCGAATTATTTGACTAGCTGCTGAGCAGGTTAAAATGTGACAATAGTGGTTAAAAATTCATCCATTTTTATTTTTTAACCACAATTCATCCAATTCGCACACGGCCTTAGTATTAAAGAAAAAATGTATCAGAAACATAAATTAATTTTGATATTAAAATATGTATTTGGCATTTTAAAGTTGCAAGATCAAACATTTGTGGTTTTAAAAAAATCGGAAAACAATTCATAAAAATAATTTCAATAACTTATAATAAATTAATATAGATTTACTTAGTATTTGTATGTCATTATTTTTTAAATTATCAGATTAAGAAAATGCAACGGTATATTTGTCAGATTATCATTTTGGGTGAATAAAACATCAAGTACAACACACTGTATAAAAATCTGACGCGCTCGAATATTTCAAGGTCACGTTTTTTTTTTTACATTTTCAAAAATCAGTAAAAAGTGTCGGTCTCATTCAAATCGTCAGTCATTAAAATAGGACACTTATTTGAGTTCAATTTACGTCCCCTCCAAAAATCTGCCACGCTCGAATAACTGCAATTTTGTTTTTGTTTTTTTACCAAGTTAACAGCCCTTTACAGCTAAATGCAACATTCTTTCCGTCAGATTATTATACACCCGTTATCAGAAAGCCAAAGTGAATATATACTATGAATATCTGACGCGCTCGAGTATTTCCATGTAACGGTTTTTTTTTTGCATTTTCAAACGTGTTTGCACGCTAATCGCAACACCGTTATGAAAAAATTTAAACGCACATTTTTATCTTAGACCACAATCTTCAAAACGCGATAGGTCCCGATGACGCTCGAGTAACTGCAAATTTAGCATCTTGGGCTCCCCTACTATAATGTCTAATCTTGACCTAATCTTGTTTTGTTTTTGTATACCAAAAGATTGATTTTATTTTGGTTTAGTACATAAAGGTAAGATGACTAGATGACAAAAAAATAATTTTTGATTCCTTGAAATCATTTTTTCTTCATAATATTATTACTTTCGTAGGTAGGGTTTGAAAAATAAATATTATTATATTATATTCCTTGAAACCTTGAAAAAATAAACCCCAATGCATTTGGGAATAATAAAAAAATGTTATGTAGGTAAAGTTTGAGTAACTTTTTGCCTATTAAAAAAAAAACCCAATAATCTCCCAACCGTGACCCAAATCGGCTAAAGAATAATCGTAGTTGAAGACAATCGGGTAAATTTTGCCTAAATACAGGAAAGGAAAGACAGAATTGAAGCAATCACTTTTTTGATTTTCCTATCATCGTAAAATCATGTTTGATCAAAATGTCGTCTTGAACTTTTTTAATTGTTCATAGCTTGTCAAAAAGTTCCCCTACGTCTCTTTATAGATAAATATAAATATGAAACCAAAGAAAAATTAAAATCGTTCGTCAGGAACCCAAAAAAAGAAACAATTCGAACACAAATGTCATCAAACTTCAAAACCATCATAATCCCAAATTACTAAATTTGCGAAGAAAAAAGAAAAACAACAATTCATGAATTTTACTACTCTAAGTGCACATCATAATAGGTATGTAGAATGTAGATGCATTTTTGTGTATGTCCACACCACTAGTCCACAATTTCACATAGTAAATCATGCGAAAATACCTCTTTTTTTCATCCCTATTTTGTGGACCTTCGTAAGCGAAACTCATTTCTTACTCGCTCACTGAATTCTGAGTGAGAAGAGAAAAAAAAAACAAAAACTAGAAAACTAGAAATTTCGAGTGGCTATGTGAGACGGAAATAAAAAAAAAGAAAGGGAAATATTCACTAACTCTCGGGCATGCTTTTACACGAGCTCGGAGTTCAAGAAAAAAGGAAACCCAGTCTTAACCACCGAAATTCCTTCCCAAACATAAGCAACGTATGACATTTTCCCGCTCGTCACTATCGCCTCAGATCATCGAACACATCAACAACGAAAATTGCAAAATCCTCCTCAACGACAAGCATACCACCAATTTGATTTCCTCCTCACGATAAGACATCATTCATTCATCAGAGGCACCCAAAAGAGTTAGGTACACCATCGCTCCACTAAACCAGAAAGTTAATCTTCGCCCGCTGCCATTCGTCTAACATATAGTTTTCCTCATTAGATAAGGGACAGGGCCTGTCATGTGAGATCTCCAAATTGGCTTCTTCGAACTATAGTCATGTCTTTGACGTTTTGCTAAATTAATAACTGCGTTGAGAGCTATAAAGATTATCCATTGCTTTGCTGCAAGACGAAGCGGGTGGACAAATTTTTGTTTCGAATGAAGAGCAGAAATACCTGACATATGCTTTGCTTTATCGTATGATTTCATCGAGAGTCTTTGGCAAGACAAAGAGCACTCAGAGCTCTGATGACTCTTGTGCCTCGGGCTAAACAATTGAGAAGAAGATTCATGGCACAGTGCTTCATGGCGAGCACACAATTGATGTTCCTGGAATTTTATTACAAAATCATGTAAAATAATTCTTCTTCAAAGACATTTTTGTTTGTTTGGCTTCAAACTGCATAAAGTAGTTCCACTCGATTAGAACTGTCATCATTGTGATTGTGAACGCCCGCAAGATGTCACCTGCGCGTAGTTGAAGTTGCGGATTCCACGATCATCGATGTGATGTTGCTGATGATGATGATGTGATGAGCATTCGAGGGTGGCTTTGACTGAACACACAAAGTCTATAACTCACATCGCAAAACAGTCACTCGCTGGATGATGCTGAATCTGAATGTAATGTCGATTTAATGATGCACAAGCTTCACATCACCTGTGTAGCCAGTACCGAAAATAAAATTTTCAAGACGAGAGATGTGAGCGTCTGTGCATAATTTTGAATTATTCATCGTTTCTCGTTCGATAGAAAAATTGATAGTTTTCGATGGGCCAGGGAATGGGAGATGAGATGGCTTAAACGATTCGATGCTATCGAGGGGACATAAGAAAAAAAAAACCAAAACGAAGACAAGATGATTGCAGAATAATGCATCGTGATAATTGTCGGCGTTAACATGGATAATTTTGCACTTGGAATGCTCGATCGTTGTCGTTGTTGTCGCCGAATCCACAACTCCGATCCTCATCACTTTGCACTTATGATAAAGTTTTGGAATGTAACCAAGTTGAATCATACTTGATTTGTTGTGCAGTGGGCGTTAAGGTATATATTAATTGCGTCTGCCCTACCTCACCGATGCTGTTGGGTAAACGACGAGCAGCTACCGAGTTAGGAGGAATAGTCAAATACTGGTGCTGGGAGCAATTTATGTAATCATATAGTAAGGAGGATTGCTGAATCGTATGCCAATGGCATCTACATACCTAATTGACACGGATTGGAACGTGTGGAATGAATAGCATAATCGATTTAATGATGGAGTAAGTCGTGAATCTATTGTCCCTTTCTGATGATATACGGCTAATTGGGTGGATGCTTGCTTAGGGCACGGATTTCAATGCATTAAATTGTGATTCGATGAAAACTACTGTTAACAACTCGCTAGTTAACAAGTCATTTCAATTGCAAACTGCAATAAACGTTTATGAGCGTTTAAAGACTATAAAAGGTTCGTCAAATATTTTTAAGAAGAGGTCGACGCGACGGACGGCTTAAACTGCTAGGTACATAATTCATTGCCGTTTTATGTGGCGTCGTACAAGTCTTGCAAATATTTTATACCAAACTCACGATTTTTTATTTTATTTCCCTTGGTAACAAATTTAAAAATGGAATAACCTTAAAAAGTCCAATTAGATCCGTGATCCATCAAACAAGTCATTAGACACCAATACCAGCAACATGTGAACAATGAACCTCATTTGTGCATTGACATTAAACCTGCCAATTCCACACAGTTGCACTCTCAGCTAACCCCGATCACATTTTGCCTTAATGATTACTTACGAAAGGATCATAAATAAGAACATAAAAAGACAACTGTCTAAAATGATTACATGTGCTTCCTTCACTGCTCGCCAACAACAGGACCAGTCAAGTGATTTAATTTTAAAGGTCAACTCGTTGAAAAGAAAAACTTAAAAATAGGGCTTGTCTCAAATCGTAGACAGTATTCGATTCATCGAACCAAATGACACAGATATTCAATGGCAAAAACCATCGAAAAGAAGTTTTTTCTAAGAACCAAATTAGAATGCCTCAATGACTTGAGATGTCACCGCTCGCTTACCTTGAATGCACATTTCATGGTGATTGCGAACCGAATTCAATCCAATCTCAAACGCATTTCGTAATCCATAACAATCAAACAACGATTGATTGAGGAGATCAATCGATGAGAAGCTGATTAATTGCCCTGCAACAGACAGAAACCCTTCTCCAAGAGATCCAAGCCCATCAGATGAGTATCGATTGTGCAACAAACAACACCAACAACAATTAAATGTAATTTACAAATTCCTTTACATGATAAAATGATGATGACATAGCTACCGAAAGTCTTCCCAGGTGAAAAAAAACACACACTCACAAAACCGAAGAACATAAAGTTCCGACCCAAGGCATCACATGCCGGCTAACATTTATTCGAATTTGAATGCATATTTGGTGAAAAAAAAATACACCAAACACCAAGATTATGCCAAAACTATTTACGGAATGGGAGTAGCTATTGTGTGAGTAGAGCAATAATTTGAATGTAGAAACAAAACATTTGGCCTAAAGGTGCTCTGCAACTTGTTTCGTCTTTTTTACGATTACTAAACAAAACTTGGCAGGCGGATTGAGTTCCAATCCCATTATTTTTATCACGTTTTCATTAAGATTACAAAAATAGACAGACAAATAAGAAATCGAGTTAAAATGGCAATATATTGAGCTTCTGCTTCCGGGATGCACTCATTTGTTTATGTTTCTTCTTTATTTTGTGAATGCATTTGCTTCAGGGGTCTGAAATGGCAATAAGTGGGGGAGGGGAATTTTAATGCTCATTATTAGAATGGTAAGCCGATTATTCATTTTAAAACAGCTGATTATGAAAGTATGGCTGTTGGCGATATAATCAAGTTTGCTGCTCAGCTCTTTCGTTTAAACAAGAAACAAATTGAATCTGTTTGAAAGCTTCCGATTTTTGTTTTCTTCATGGCAAAAAAAAAACTTTTAACAGAATGTAGTAGATTATATCAAGTTGATTTACTACAAAACTTGGTGTTTAAAGCGCCTAGAGGTATACAACATTGATGATTGGACGCTTGCTGGATTTTTATACCATTTTTAGGTTGTTGTACGAAATTGAGCGAGGAAAATTGGGTTTAAACTCAGAATATCATTTTTTTGGTATGGGAATTTGGCGCTGGAAATAGGGTAATGGCAAATGTTTGTTTAAATATTTAAAGCAATTTGGTGCTGAGAAAAATGTTGCTTACTGATTTGATATTTGGCGAACTCCTCATTTAAGTTCTATTATTGTTTTCGTCATCATTATCAACTGGCGTGATATTTTTATCCAATGCCAATTTCGAATTCAAACTGATCGTAACACTGGGGATTTGGGTTAGGTACCTGTTCGACTTTCATCATATTTTTTTAAGTATTGAAACCACTCCCAAAAACAATATTTTAAGCGACTAACCGGTTGCATTTTAGGAATTTCTTTCTTTGTTGTCCAAATTAGAAATGCCGGTAGGAACAAAGGCAAGTTATTTATTGTCCTGTTAAATTTAAGTTATTTGGAATCCCTCTAATAAATTTAAGAAACTCATAAAATCTGACTTTTCGGCGAAAGGAGAAATTTATGTACCTACCAAGAAAGTTGCTTTTGTGAGATCACTGATCTCTTTCAATTTAACTGAAGTTGAAAGTAAGAGTAACAGTGGAGAACCGGTCCCAATGATGGCTGAAATAACTCTTGTTTGTTGGCTAAATTATGACATTTGTGCTGAAGCTGAGGCAAGCCCGTTAATGATTAACTTGAACATGACCTAGTGCTCCGATTTTATGGAATGGGTTGATCGAGAAGATTGACGATGCTTTTGGAGAAGATTTAAGATCCTTGCTTGATCAGATCTACGAGGATGAGGATTTGATTAATTTCATGGAGTGAGTCAGGTTGCCGTCACTCAACTACCCTTGTTTTATGGAAAAATTTTGCACTTAGCAGCACTATTGCCTTGAATGGTCTGATAATCATAGGAGCAATTGTTTGCCATCTTTTAAATGTTTAAAATTGTTTATTTCAATAAATCTCAATCCCCCTTTTTAAATCAAGAACACGCTTGTTTTTTCTGTTTCCTCAAACCTGCATGCAACTAAAAAACAACAAATTAAAATTCATAGACAAAATGCATAATTTAGTTTCCTAATTAAAATTGGCAATAAATAACCGCAATTAATTATGGCCAAAAGTAACAAAAACCTGTCGCATTTTAGTTCAACATTTGAATATCGTAGGTACAATGTGAAGATGAAAACACAAATTTGCATCAAGCCAAAGATATAAGTCTTCAGGGGTTTCATTTTAGTGCCTTCTTGTTCAACTAGTTTCCGATTTATATAGTTTTTCTTAACTATTTTATTGTTTATGCAGTCTAACTTCACGTGCTACACGAGCTAAGGATGCCCATCGATTAGTTATCACAACTTAAATACCAAAATTTAAAAATAGAAAAAATAAACAATACAAATTTGCATACTAGTAGGTGTGCTAAAAGAGCCAAAGATCGGAACTAGTTGGAGAGCCTTTGTTATCGTCGGTGGAAAGAGCGTATATTGCAAATATTTGTTTAGTTGTCAAGCGCATCTGAACAGCAACAGTAGTGCAAACTTGACCTATAAAGACGGCACTGTCACGAGCAAGAGTAAAGACGATTAAGTGAGGAATACAAGAAATGCCCATTACTATACAACTATGCCCATTAACTACATCAACGCAAAGTTTTTGTTAAGAATCCAGTTTCTTAAGGCCTCAGGTGTAATGGACCATATCAATTGATTTTTTTTTTCATTCTTCGATTCGTCTTTCTGTAAATATGAATGAAATCGAAGACTATCGACGATGGAGGGACACCTTATAGACACGTCATTGTTTCACTTGACTTGTGTGATATCTTGAATGAGGCTGCAATTATGGTTCCTGGCTGACTGATGGCTATACGTCTTCTCTTTTCGAACTGGTTGGGCTAACACAACATCAAACGATACTCGTACGTTCGTACGCGTCTTATTTTCTGATCTAAAGATCACTTGATTACCTTTATTCCATATCGTGGCCGGGTGGATATAGTATTTTCTTGGAAATTTGTATATTGGACAAGCGTTTTGTTGATCATCATCGTATGCCGCCAAAGCTGTGATTGGAACCGGATTGTGAACCAACATTCCAAGCATCCATAGCTTTTCTTTTTTTCTTATATAAAGTTAAAAAATCATTTAGGATATAAACAGGGTCCAACAAAAATTGACAAATCCTTATAAATATCGTAGGAGTAGATAATATAAGAAATATACAAATTTTGATTTTCGAGTTTGTAGGCTGGATTCATTCATTAATTCATTTCAATCATTATGTGTATTCATGATACTTTTTATTCTACTTGCTGACCCGGTAAACGTTCTTTTGCCACATAAATGATTTATAAGAACGGCTGAACCGATTTGGTTCAAAATTGGTGGGGAGGTAGCTTTGAACCATGGGACAGCCAAGGAATACTTTTTGTATTACAGATAGTAGATCTGCCCAGCAAACATTATTTTGCCATATAAGAACGACTGTATGTCACTGAAGCGGTTGGACCGATTTAAATAATTTTTTTTTCGTATGCTTTCGGATGGTGCCCTAATTGGTTTAGAATCTTAAATCAGCCACATAAGCTATCCCGGTAAGCGTTGTCTTGCCACAAATGTAATATTTAAGAGCAGCTGTACCGATTAAGCCCAATTTGATGAGGGACCAGGGTATGCCTGTATAGGATACTTTTTATCCTATAAGCTGACCCCTTAACCATTTTTTTGATCATATAAATAATTTTTACGATGGTTGTACTTTTTTTGCTCAGAATTGATAAGGAGGTAGCTTAGAACCAGGGGCGGCTATAAGGTGTATTTTATCCTACTAGCCGACCCGGTTAACGTTGCTTTGCCATTAACGTAATATCTAAGAATAGCTGAACCGATTTGACTCATTTTGATGGGTTGGTAGCTTGGAACCAGGGGATGGCTATAGGATACTTTTTATCCTGCAAGCTTACCCGTAAAACGTTGTTTTATCATATAAATAATATCTACGAGCTATCGTAAGCAGCAGCATGGAAGTAATTGTTTAGAAATATTATTTCTTCATTGAAACTTCCCCCCACCAGTGGTGATTGCTTTCAATGATAGTCTGCATACATCATGCCAACTACTCCTGCTATGTCGCGTGCCACAAGAAGCCATATGCCTACAGATCGACCAGAACTATTGACTACAGTTTCAGTGCTACCAGGGGACATTATAATACTAAAAATACCGAACAGGAAAGCATTACGATATAACCCAGAAGTGTAAGCCCGACGAACCATGCTTGTTTATTTTTTTTTTCTTCAGACGGAACCGTGGCGATCTGACGAGTGTTAACCTTGACTGGAAAGCGAAGAGCACATTCCACATTGCATGAAGAGTAGGTATGGTAAATGTCTCTATCGAGAAAGCTGAAGGGATCTTTGGATGGTTGAATAGCTTACAAAACCATTTAATCGCTACAATAACCAAGAAGCCTCTTATTGACATAAGATTTAATATTGGTGTTTGTACTTTCCTGAGAGGAAGCAAACTAAAGAGCTCAATAATATTCGAACTGCGGGACGACGCATGTCCAAAGAAAGAATATCAAAAGATAATCAAATCAAAGATAAATCATAGTTACGGTTGCACTATCTGTATGCCAATGAAAGTAGGTGACCTAGATGTATGACCAAAACATTAAGTCCGCCGCAAATTAACTCAACAACATATGAACATGAAGAGAGCGCGAACAAAATAAACTACATGCTGGCTAATTGTAAAGGCTATGAAACACCTCGAGGAATACCTAGGTTTTTTTTTCTGCCAAATATCTTAACGAGCAGTTTATTTCCTGCAATTTAACTCGTTTTCAAAAACAAAAGTATTTGAATATTCAAAGTAAATTAAGGACCCGCAACACAACACTCATTTTTGTCTAAAATTCTATTTTTAGTATTTTGCATCATTTACGAGTTGCTGTTTGACTTAAGCTAAACGTAAACCCCATAATTTAACCTGCATTCTACAAGAAGAAAGATTAATTTTGGAACTCGATTCCTTGGGTCATTAAAATTCACCATTTAACTTTTAATTTCAGAAGCCCAAGCTTCGACCAATATTTGCATAACCTTGTTTTTTGCCCATCATTTGGTTTGACATCAAGTCGCCTCCGCCGCCGCTGGTGCATAGTAGGTATGTTGTAGGTTAATTTTAATTTTTGACAAAACAAAAGAAAACACAACAAGAAAAAAGTCGAAACTAGTATTTTTTATTATTTAAATTTCTGTTGACAGGTTCTGCTCTTCGATACGGCTACACGAAACGAGATTCAACTCAAATCGATGTTTTTTTTTTTCTGTGCGAATTTAGACAAATGAGTTTTTTGATATAAAAGCACGATGTGGTCGAGAAGTCATCATAAGTTCATCGATTCACTTTGATAACACAATAACAAAACAAAAATGAAATTCTTCGTAAGTTTCTCTTTAACTTTTATCCTGAAGGATCATCATAAAGACCAAGCCAAACCCTATAACAATGGATTAACACACATCATACTTTTAGGTTGCTCTCGCTCTCTTGGCAGCTGTTGCCTACGCCGCTGAAGAAGTTCAAGTCCTCCGCAACGAGCAAGATGTTCAAGCCGACAAATACTCATACTCCTATGAATTAGGAAATGGAGTCTCTGCCCAAGAATCAGGAGCATTGAAGGACCCAGAATCAATCGTAAGGAAACATTTTTTTTTCTTGAAAAAATAGAAAACTAACAATTTTGTTAAAAAAAAACAAATTCTAGTCCGCCCAAGGATCATACAAATTCACCTCCCCTGAAGGCCAGGTCTTCGAAACCCAATACGTTGCTGACGAAAATGGATACCAACCACGTGGTGCCCATTTGCCAGTTGGACCTGAAATACCAGAGGCCATCGTAAGGAGTCTTGCTTATTTGGCCCAACATCCCTATGTTGAAAAGAAGTAAAAAGTTTTTAACAAATAGATGATTTCGTTTTCTATTTTATAAACAAAAAAAATACTGTTTTTCTAAGTCATTTTAATTAAAAATAAATAGTAACTGTTGTTGAATTTTATTCGCAAATATCGTTTTTTCCTTTTCTCCGGCTATTTACGAGCTTCCAATGTTCAACTTGTCTTGCGAAAATTAAAAATCAAATTTTCATGTCAATAAATAAGAAACTAAATATAGTACCCTGAAGGAACTGTCATGATTTTGGCTTGTCCTGAGGCCTGTTCGATTACATAAGGTGTTAACATTTCTGGGAAACACAAAAGCGAGGACAAAAAAGAGGCAGAGAATTCCACTCCCTGTGATTTATTTAAATTCGTTAAGGAACCGAGCCCGGAGGACACAACTCAACAAAAAATGTTCAACAAGTGATCTGACACTGGGTCAGCAATGCAACAAGCAATCAGACTCAGACGATATGGGCACTGGGCAGAGTAAGTGAGATTTAATTGAGATAAATCATCCTGGATGCCTCTTGATTCAAAGGAATTTCACGCGAATATGTGTTCTCCTGTCTGCGAGCATTAAGTTAAAGAAGAAGAGGCTTAAATTTGGTGTCTGCTACTTTTTGAGAAATTTATGAGAAAAATTATGTGAATAATTGCTGGAGAACAAGCAGATGGCCAAAGATGCAAGATTAATTGATTTATGTTTTGATGTGACCTTTATTTGAGTGTTAAATGTTTTATGTTTCATTATGTTTTGTGTTGTGGACATTTCTGCTTGTTTTTTGATACTTGCAACTCCGAAAAGAAGGCGAAAGATGAGACAGTGGTTGTGGCCCAAACTTTAATTTTATCGTTGCGTTGAGAGTATGTACCTTTGACTAATACTAATTAAGAAAACAACTCATTGCTCTCTGAGAGTGCTGGTAGAAAAGAAAAGACAATAAGTAAAGAACACAAACCTTATTTTGACAAAATGAACACCTATTGTCATGATAACAATAATTGATAAACTGTACAGCAGCGGTTGTATAATGGAAATTATGACTAAGGCTTTGCTCACACAGCAAAAGTATCCTATGCTGAAAAAATTCCTCGCCAAAAAATATAATCGATTAAGACAAACGCGCTTCCATAAATAAATCCACAAAGATTTTAATAATACCAAATCACTTAAACTTTAAATTAAATGCAAGTTTGACTGAGACGTAAAATCAAACCATATTTGCATGAACTCCTTTTTCTACACAACCGCAGTTTCTCTTGAATTAAAAAATAATAAGCAACCTAAAGGTAAATAAAAGGCAAAACGTAATTAAATCCTTAACCTTTCTTTTATTATTATTATTATTATTATTGTTTAAATCGAATAATTATAACAAATTTTCAATATGATCCCCATTTCTTAGAAGGCATAGATTATGGCTGAGTTCGTAATTGTAAAACTTCCGCAGTACTGCCAAAATTGTGTTCGTAAATGTAAACAAGCAGCAATAGTTCTGCATGAGCATGGCAACAATTGTATTCATAAAAGTATTACGTCTGTCATTTTGCGGTCGAGTCGGCATTTGTTTTTATTTTGTTGCTCAATTTGCAGGAAAATGGCAGGGAGCAAATTTGATGTTTGTTGCTCAATTACTCCAGAAGTACCAAGCGGATCAGGATGAAATTTAGCATACAGACAGATTATAGTCTAGAATATCACATGGGCTATTTTATATCTCGGTAAAATCTATGGTGCCCGTGGAAAACATTTGTTTTAAGTATACAAAGATCATATGTGATTGACATGATTTTCCGAATAGGTAGTGGTGGTTAAAAGGTCATGACAAAGGCTACTTTTAACCCGTTTATCGCGAGTAACACCGCGGGTATAACTAGTTCATTAGATAACAGTTACAGAGACAGTATTGAGCTTAAGAAAGGACATATAGGACTCTTGAACGTAATTAAAAAAAAGGGGGATTAAAAGTGTGCAAGCGGTTAAAATAGTTGGCCAAAGTTTGTATGGATATTACGTCATTCTTGATAAACAAAATATGAATACCATACGAAAAGTCCAGGGGTTTCCTGTTACTTAACTTTTCAGTTTTCTTATTTCCGCAAGTTTTTATACCATGTTTTCGAAAACGGTTTCTTCCACAAAGCTTAGAACAATGTGTTTTAAAATATTTAAGTTGAAAGCCATTTTTTAAATGAATGAACTACAAATCAAATCAAGAACAAATAAACTTTGTTTCTAGTTTTGTCAACGTTTGCTTTTGTGAACTCATTTTAAATAAAGTATGATGACTGCACACATGCAGTTGTAATTGAGTTCATAAAAGCCTTTGAGCATATTTTAGGCAGGGCATGGGCAACAAAGCCTGCAATTACGAACTCAGCCTATATCTCCTTCTAATGCCTGCACATAAATTTATATTTGATAGATTTTCTTGCAATTTTGCTACAGCGACTTCAATTCGTTCTTTTAGCTGTTCCAAAGAAACTATTTCCACTTCGTATACATAATTCTTCATGAATCCCCATGCAGGGGTGTTCGATATGGTGATCTAGGAGGCCATTCTGTTGGGCCTCTTCTGCCGATCCATCGGTCGCTAAAATTATCAACCTGTAAGCTATAGTGTGCTCGAGCACCATCTTATTGATAGATTAAATTATCGGCTATAGCCAATGGAACGTTGTCCAACAAATCGGGCAAAGGGTCTCATCATTCAGAAACCGGTGTCCGATCACGGTGTGTCCAACAATACCAAGCCAGACGTTACAGCTAAAGCGGTGTTGTGATTTGTTCTGTTTTTTGTTGTGTTAATTGGTTTCACTCCAGTGATGCAAATTGTGGAAGATAGTGACCCCATCCCTGGTAAACTGTGTCATTCGCCAAGAAAATCCTTTCAAAATAGTTGCGTTCAGTTTCATCTCTAAACAGCAATGATCTACAAAATTCTGCTCTCAATAACCTGTCGTTGGCAGGGTTAGAACCTCAGTTATAAAATTTCGGAGTGATTTTGAAAAAAAAGTTGAGCAAATGCAAAATGTCTCCTCCGAAAAATTTGAAACAAGAAGAAGGTCCTTACTTTTCAGGGAAATTTCTTTAATAAAAGTTTATTTAGCTATCTTCCTCTTTATAACTTCTTGAAAGTTGCTGAGACTAACAATACTCACAACCCTGGTCACATCGTAATTCGCAGTACTGTCACAAGTGCTTCGTATTTTTGAAATGTTTCCTAAAGCTTCGGACTTCTTTTTTATTAGATAAATAACTGCGAAGTGGGTACATTCATCTATTGCAACACAAAGTACTTATTATCTGACGAATAACGCTCTTATTTATTCGACCGATGAATACTCTGATAAGTTTATTTGCCAGTTTGTTATTTGTAGATTTTTTCGATGATAAAAAATCGGCTATTAGTTAAATTTTTTATAGCAATACATTATTTATAGCAGGTGGTATAGGTAAACAGAATTTTCCTTGTGGACAAAGTGGAGTTAATCTCGGAAAAACGGAGCAACGGAGTAGATTATTATTTTTCCTTAAAAGTGGAGCCAATACGCTCCGATCGGAGCAAGGTTCTAACACTGATCGTTGGCTGTGAGTTCCTGAACTGGCGTGAAGTGGTAAGGGTGTAAATTTTTCGTACGAAGCACTCTCCATGCTCTAGATTGCGACACTCCAAGCATTGTAGCTATCCTCTTTGTACTAATGGAGGGATTACGTCGGACCGTATCTAAAATTCTTCCATCTATGATTGCGGTTCCTGCAATTGACCTTTCACTACTTCGATGCTCTAGCGCTCCGTGATCTCTTAGACGTCAGTGGATTCTTGAAAACATGCTACGACTCGGGCACATTCTATTGGGATATCTTTCAGCGTTGAGTCTTTCAGCTTCCCGATCTCGACCATTAGCTAAACCATAGCAGAAGTGCATGTCGGCTAACTCTTCTCGAGAGTATGAGTTGGACATTATTATGTGTTGTTGAGTTAATATTTTAATTGGAAATAGTTGTTTACTAAATATGCGAGGCCTTTTATTTACCTTAAGGTTGATAATTGTTTTTTCATTCAAAAACAAAATTGCAGTTTAATTATCTTGAGCTCCTAGCAGGTAGAACCCTCCGCCGGCAGGTGGCCGCGGCCCCCAGGCATAATAGGAAAAAAATTGCAGGTCAGTTTTCAGACGGTATAAATGAACAAAATGATTAATATAGGGAAAATCCAATACTTTTCTTCTTTATTGAGTCCTCATAAAACTCCAATTACACAACAAATAGTAAAAGAAAGGTTAATGTTTCATTAATTAATTAAACTAAAAGTCCAGATAGAAAATTAACAATGGCATTGAATGTTTAAACCAAAATTAGTACTTAATTACATAAAATTTTGAAAAAAATTAGGTCAAAAATGTTTTTTTTTTTAATTTTGAGTTTGAAAATTGATTTTTTTTCTTAAACTATTCGTTAAAACAATTTAATTTCAAAACAAAATGAAAGAAGAAGTTCTTGGCTTTCCAAAAAGGTATAGCACGGTGTTGTTAACGAAGCCGTTGATTTTAAATATTTTTGTTTACAACATAAGTCAATTTTTCAGAAAATTGCCCCTCCCGGCTAAACGGGGGGAATAGACCCCCCTCCTATACTATTTTTTTCTTGTCTCAACTCAATCTACACGCTCTAGCTTTTTGGCACAACGCTCGTGAATCACCCTGTATATTAATTAGAAAATCGATCAAACAGACTTACAATACAAAGTATATCTGGCATCAATATATATGATTGACTAGCTGGCCCGGCAAACGTTGTTTTGCCACATGAATTATTTCTAGAGTATGAAAATATATAATATCCATCTCGAGCGTGTGCGTATGAGGTATTTGAGTGGAAGAGGCATGGAGCGCTGTGAACCATGACGGAATGTAAAAATAACAACACATCAAATAATTATTCATTTAATTTATTATTACTTTTTCTAATTATATTTACAACGAATTCGGAAAATATAAGTCACCAATATTAATCTCTCAGTGCAATCGAATGTACAATATTTTTTGTCGGAGGAGTATGACCACTAAAACTGTGACAGAAGAATTTTATATATTAGAAGATGTACAAACAAAACAATAATAATAATCGACGAAATTTTCATGAAAACTCATTAAGAAGTGGCTCTTAAAATTTAAAAAGTAGGGGTATGTGGTAGGAAGTCGAAAATTAAGGATTCAATGTATTTCTCAATGCCGCACCATACAAAAATTATAATAAAACAAACTGCCGAAAAGTTGCGAAAACAAAATGTGTTGATGAGCCATCCTTAACAATTAGCGGTATAAAAAATAGATATCAACCGATTCTCATACCTACTGAATACATATCTAAAATTTCATCAAAATCGGTCAAGCCGTTTCGGAGGAGTATGACCACTAAAACTGTGACAGAAGAATTTTATATATTAGATATGATTTATCTTTTCCAGCGAAATTGATTAACATAGAATAGCGAAGGATTAATCCTTATTTAGTGGACTAAGTGGAAAAAATTTCTCTTAACTGACGTTTACTTAGGTACTTATTCTAACTAAAAAGTACATACTGCTTTTCTGTCAGTTCATTGATGGAGCTACTACAAACAAAGACAACAACAAATCGGGATCATCAACAACATAAATCCCAGAGGGAAATTTTTCAAACTTAACTGTACTATTCCGCCATTCCGGAATAGATTTTAACCCATGGATTAACTTTTATTCTGTGGGTTAGGTGGGTTAGTTAACATGTGGAATAAGATTGGAATAGGAGTTTTTCATTAATATGGCTGTTCGGCTCTTAAGAAAGGCACCACACATAAGGCACCATGCACCAATAACCAAAAACAGCTTGTTGTCTCTTACACACAGCCTGATACTCTACGCATTTTCGATCAGCCTACCTATACGCTATAGGTATCTACCTTACGAATTTCGATTGAAATTTTGCTGTCATCATCTTACGCTTTTTGATCTGACGTGAAAAACGCCATTTAAGAAGTTTTCACTTCAAATATCAATTCCAGCTTTATAAAGGCTTCATGTCATATAATAATAATTCTTAACAAATCCCGTCTAACTGAATTGTGTCATAGCAAAAATTGAAAAACTTAAAACAAAACATATTTTTAATCACTTTTTCAACCTTTTGAATTTCACACCGTTTGCCGCCGCCATTAAGCAGAATCAAAATTCATATTCTTCCGAAACGGAAATGCCACAATTTATGAGAACATAGGCAATTCATGACGGTTACAAGTCGGTACTTATTATCTCCCTCTCACCACGAACGACACCTCCTCAACCCTTTTTACGGATGTTTCATTTGTAATCAAAGACACACAAGCTCTTATGGGCAAAGTACTTCTATTACCATAAATCCCAAGCGACACTTGTAAGATGGGAAACTTAAATTTAAGGCTCTTCCAAGTCGCATGGGTTAACTTTGTGTATGAATGTTGATTAAAGTTGTTGGAAATAGAGTCGGTTCATGAAATGATTGAGGGAAAAGGACACAAAAGATACAAAAAGCAGTTATCAATTTTTTTTGCAAAACCAATACTCGTCCCATAGAAAAGCTCAAATTTATTCAATGAGCATGTTCGAATCAACATAATTCCTCTATGACAGAGCAGGCGTGCTGTTGCTTGAATCGAAATTCCAATTCAGATGTCAATCACCTTTTGAAGCGAAATTAAGATCACACCAGAATGACTTACTGACTATATTTTGCTTGTGTACTTGCTCGACTATGATGTAATTCTGTGCCGCCACCATATTGGATAGCTATTGTGGGTTCTTTTGATTCTGCTTTGATCGCTTAGCTTTAACTTGAAGAGGATTGCCGGCGCAGTGCGGAGTCCAAATATGGCATGGAAAGCAGTTAGGCAGCCATTGCACCTTGCGGTACACCAGAAACAGACATAGCTGAGAAACGACAAAAAAAAATCAATCTTCAAGGTTAAACTCTGGGAATTTGCCGCCTGCCAAGTGCCAGTGTGTGCGCGATTGATTGTATCTGTTTTGGCAAATGTGTTGCACGAAAAAAAAAAAAATAACATGAGAAAGGTTCCGACGCCGCGCCGCTGATGGGAAATCGTCTTGCGAATTATAATTCTGTGATTATAGACTTCTTCTAGTTTGTTTCTTGGCTTTTGCGAACTGAGGGATGCTGACGATTCTCCCTTCTTCTAGGCCGACTTGGCCTCAAATGTCACAACGACTGCGACGACGACGACGATAGGCGGGTAAAGTGCTCTCATCATGTGTGCTCGATGGGATTTTTGTGAATTATAATTTAAGAACTGAAACCTTATCAGAATAGGCAAAAAAGTCTGAATGTAGAGAAATAAAATGCACATCACGTTCGTGATAAATTAATGTGGCGATGAGTTTTTGTTTTGGCTTAGAGATCAGAGATGGCGGCGAAACTAAAATAATCTAAGAAGCCCATCAGATCAGGCAGTAATTTATAACACTTTTGCGGATAGTTTAAGAGGTTTTTTTTTGTACTATTTGGGGACTGGGGAGTTTATTAGAAGGTCTTGAGGTTATAATGTTAATTTATTGGCTTTACTTGAAAAGAACAGCTGAAGAAAATTGGAGCAAGTAAAAATTTGTATCGAATATCAAACTTTGCATTGTGGATTGCAGCGTTGTCTTATTGAAATTCACATCGGTAATCTTGGGGAATGTTTTTTTTTCCGAAATTCGTTTATAGGATCTGGCCGTAGTTTTCATGGTGGAGCACTCTAGGTCAACTAGCCCGACCTTTGAAAAATTCAAATTAAGGTTTTCAATAAATTCAAATTTACTTCACTTGCCTCGTTACAATTCACATCTTGTCATTACAAAAATGTTAGTATGGGGAAGTGAAATTTCGATCAAAAATCAGGTTTTTATTTCTCCGTTATTTCTCAAGGTACTTGAACTAAGAAACTCCTGAAGGCAAATTGCTGTACTTAGTGTAAGGCCGACAGCTTCTTAACCGGAACTATTTGCGGGAAGTAGTGTAGTCTGTAGTGTCCGTGGCTTAGTGGTTAGGTGCGTTGGCTGATAAGCAGAACGTCGGTCGTGGGTTCGAGTCCTACTCGTGCCCATAGTCTTTATTTCATCTTTCATAGGCACTGCCTCTTGCGAACAACTGACAAAAGTTCCAAGAGTATCAATCTGTCACGAAAAAGTGCTTCTCAACTTTGCCGTTCGGAATCGGCGTTAACTTGTAGGTCCCCTCAATTTTTCACACGCACCCAGAGAATTGTTGATGAGAGTGGCCTTGGCTCTTCAAGAGCTGTCTCGCCACTCTATTTACTTATTTTTTTTTGTTTTTGTTTCAGTAACAGTAGTAGCAAAAATGAGGGCCATGAGCAGTCTAGCTCGGTGACCCAATCAGCGCTGGATTGCGCCGTTTTCGCTAGCTAGAGATCTCAGGTTCGAAGAGCAACTGTAACAAATTAGTTTCAATCTCAAATCCACTTTGTTGCGTTTAGAAAAGAGATCTTCTTCTTTAGCTCGGAAAACTCATTTAGATCATATAAGAAGGTCTTTCCCAATGAATTGGCTCTCATTTTGGCCAGCGAAGGACACTTACACAGGAAGTGAAGAACAGTTTCCTTATCTCGCTCGTCCCCACAACTACGACAGAATGTATTGTTGGGAATGTCCAGCTTAGATGTGTGTTCCCCAACAAGCCAGCGTCCGGTGCAAGTTGCAACAACCCTGGCAATATCTAGCCTGGGTCTGCAAAAAAATATATTAGTATGGGATTTATTGTAAGAGGGCCATATCTTTCAATGGGTACAGTTGGTCAGGCTACTCCACCTGTGGTTTGATTCAGCGAGAAAAATTGAGAAGATCTTGGCTTTCATACCACCAAGAAGAATGTTGACTCTTTCCGCAAGTGAGCTATATGAAGAGCTGATCCTTGCCTAGCCAGCTCGTCAGCCCGTTCATTACTTCCAAGGCCACTGTTACCCGGAGCCAAGACAAAATTGACCCTAAGTCCAATGTTTATTCTTGCGAACTCACTTCGGCATTGTTGAACTTATCGCTTGAATAGCCGCCTGACTGTTCGAAAATATAGCTGTATTGCGGTTTTGATTTGGATCTAGTTTTAGTAATTTTGCATGCTTCCTTTATCGCTAGTTCAGCTTGAAAGACACTAGCAAAGTCAGGAAGCCGAAATGACCTGGAGACATTTAAGGACTCGGAGAAAATTTCTGCTCCAACCATCATTGAGCCGTCGCGTCAGTAAAAATAGTTGTGCCGAATCCTCTCGCCACTAAGTCATCATATCCCACTCCTTTCGGGATGGAATGATAACTTTAAATTTTCCACACACTAGGAGTGCAGTAGGTGGTTTTTGTTGAAAAAATGTCCACTGGGATGAGGTTAGTAGTATTACTACGACTATAGGGTTTAGAATACCAACTATTCGATTTCCTTAGTCTCAACGCGCTGCCATATACCTACCCTTGTTTTTTCTTATGCATGTCCGAAATCCACTTCTTCTAAGTGTATTACCATTACCGACGATGCTAGGTTTCTCTTCGACCTTTTTTTTTATTGATGGACGGACCGATTCCTAAAGACAATTACGTAGTTATTCTTCATCAAAGCAAATCGTGAACAGGAGCCCGTATCGTCGCCCGGATACCGCTCACTGTCTAATCTCTAGTTTTTTCTAGAGACGCAGTTGCTAGTTTTTTTCCTCGATCCACTTCTTCTAAATGTATCGTGGACAGCTTTCCATCCTTTTATTCTTTAGTATCCTGCTAAAGACAGGACCGCTTCCACACCGTTTATTCAGAGTACCAGGGACAGGAGCCTGTCGCCTGAATACCGCTCGCCGTTAACTCTCTAGTCTTTCGCTAGGGATATGGACAGTAGGTATTGGATTGTATTAGTTAATAAGAGACGGTATTGAAAGAACGTATATGAAAATCTTCGGACACTGGAACTTTTAACCCTAATTTTATTCAGCCTTGAGTAAAAAAAAAAAACAAAGCATCCCAATAAAATTTAATTAACTGCTCAACACCAACTCTTATAAATCTAAACGAAGAAGCTCAGTTCAATTAGTTGATTTCACCCTAAAAGTCCATTCCCTTCTAAGAACCCTCATTTATTACTAAGATAAGAGAAATGTCCAAATGCCGATCTTGTCAAGTTCTCAAAAACAGAACCAATCAACATCAATTTTTATTTCTCATTCTCAAGTTGATTTTATTACTTTTACCGAAACCAATTAACCATTAGACTGTTAAGTTCAACAGTTAAAAACAAATTTTATTGGGAATACAAATTGGTTAACTAAAAATAGCTTTTTTTTTTTGTTCGGCACTTGATTCTCAGCGTGACTAGATTGAAAAAGCTCCAATTCCAAACAACAAAACAAAAAGTAGATTATGAAGAAAGGTTAGATCAAAACAAAGACTTCTTTATTTGCTGCACTAGATACAATCTTAATCAAAACAAATTAATTTCAACAATTTGGTTAGCAAATGTCAAAATAATTACCTCATCTGTAGAAGAGTAACGTCAATAAGGAGATTAGTGGTCGATGTAATCTTTGGAGACTTGTAAGATCTAAGTGGATTTTTGTTCATTCCACGGGTGCATAAACATAACTTCCCTCACAACTCAGTATGACTCAGTTATGATTAGTTCACTATTGAAATGAATCAACGAAATTGAATTGCAAATTAATTTATCAATCCATCATCTCATCAAAAAACATTTAATTTCTGATTCCACCCAAAATTATTCAAATATCAACATGAATTGATTAGCCAAGGAATATCATTAGCCGTTTGAATCGTTAATTTTATACTTTGACAACATGTTAACATTCAAAGCGAATCACCATAAAATCAACTTCACTCCAATCACATACATATCTTGTCTTCAAATGTAAACAAGACTGGCTGAACATAATTTAAGAAGCCATTAAATTAAACGTTTAGTCACACACACATGATGCTCACACTTATAAAATAATAAACCTCCCAAAACGAAAGAGCTGCCATACGATCTTCAATTTAAGCATTTTTGTTTTTCCTTACAAAACTCCAACAATTTCTTCAACTATGATCAACTGACACTTACAAAGCATCATAATTTGCAAGGAAAAATTCTCATCCACAGGCCTCGCAACAACAATGAGCTGCATAATTTATGAGAGCATTAAAATTGTTTGCAACACCACACGAAAAGACACACCTCAACTGATTTATTTGAACTGATTACCTCAAGTGGGGTATCAAAGCTAACACTTCTGTCCTACACACCCATACAAGAAGATTCACAAAAAAGAATGCTTCCAAAGTGTCCGCAACAATGGCTTTGGGTTAATTTAATAAAAGTGACTTTTTTCTGACCTCCGCAACAAAACGAACGATGAAGAATTGCCCATCGTGTATTCTGAAATGCAGCATCATCAATAATAATTGTTTGCACTTAACACACCCGCCGATGTTTGGGTGCAAAAGCTCGTTTAAAAACTTTGTTGCAAGAAAAGACAACGGTGATCGTGATACGAGGTGGCTATAGACAAGACAAAACTGACCAAAGATCATCTTCATTCAAAGTCTGACTTGTGGAACGTGAAAATTAACTTACGTTCCACAATTGAAATTGAGATTCTTCCAGCTAGTTCACAACGCACACAAGAAATCGAGCTTATGAGACAAAATGTCTAAAGCAAACTCCTCTTCCGTCTTGCGTCTGGCTGAAGACATAGAGGGTCTGAGTTAATGGCTTTATGCTGATTCTGTGGTGTTTGTTTGATGTTTCGTTGTCGTTCGACTTCATCGTCGTCGTTGGCTGGCTCGTATGTATGTGGTGTGGAGAATGAGAGTGTGGCGGGCTCTGGAAGTACATCACAGTATTTTCGGTATAAATAATCCCGAGTCTTACCACAAAGGGTACAGTCTCAATTGTTAAGTGCTCAAGTGATCCTCTCCCAATTGCTTACACTCTTACCAAAACATCATTCAACAAGGATTATGAAGTTCTTTGTAAGTGCTGGATTAACAACACAAAAGGATTATCAGGATTAATCTTCTTCGTCTCACAGATTTTCGTACTCATCGCCATGCTAGCGCTGGTTAGTGCCGCTCCCCAAGGACCCAACGATCCTATTCCAATTATCCGACAAGAGCAGGAAGTCAATTTCGACGGATCTTACAAGTATGCTTACGAGACCGGCAATGGCATCGCCGCCGAAGAGACAGGCTATTTGAAAAATGCTGGCAATCCAGATACCGAGGCGCAGGTGGGTTCATCTACTTAATTCCAATGATAAATCAACAGAGAGATACCAGATGACCTTTCTGGCTCTGTGGGTGATTAGTATGGAGCTCCAAATTGCATAATAAGCGGAATTCCATTATTCAAATCCCTTTCTCATGCAATTTGCAACATAAAACAAAAGAGCTGAGATGCAAACTTGAATTTGCAATTATCATGGCACTGGGTTTGTTGGTGTAGTTAAATGCCGCATAACTTAGTGGAAATGTAGAGCAATGTGTTGGGAAATTCATAATTATTCAAACATTGTTTTTGTGTTTTCTATTTGAAATAGGTTGCTCAAGGTCAATACTCATACACAGCCCCAGATGGGCAATTGATTCGAGTAGTCTACACCGCCGATGAAAATGGATTCCAGGCTCAAGGTGATCATTTGCCAACACCACCACCAATTCCACCAGCAATCCAGAGGGCTTTGGAATATTTGGCTACCGCACCACCACAACCAGAACAAGGAAGCAATACCATCCGAAGAGGATAAAAGATCGATTGGAGTTATTTTTTGTTGTCAATTAATTTTACTTGTTTCCGTCCTGCCTTGAAAACATTAATATGTGATTTTATTTTTCATTCATATTTGTACACTTTTTTCTAACAAAAAACACACCAAACATAAACACAAGCACACATGCTACATGAAGACAATTCAACCTGTTGGCTGGTTGATAGAGTTTTGTATATATTTTTGATTTTTTGTCAACCACAGCCAACATCTTGTAAAACAACTTTTTCGAACCAATACTCATTTAATTAGATTTTAAGTGAATATAAATGAAATTTAATAAATTGAATTTTATAAAAATACTCAACTTGTATACTTTTTAAATCAATTCTTGGTTTTCTCGTCTTCCAAAAAATGTTGTTCTGATCTTGTATAGTGTTCGAGTTACACGGACAAAAATGCTTCCACCGTTGATACCAAATTTCCCTAATACCATCATCCTTATGATCATTCTCAACTTGATCGATGAAGTTTTCATCTTCACCTGCGACAGAATCCGCACCTCTTGTATAACTAATTCTTCTGCCTATATTCTGATTAGTCAGTCCCTAGGCTTCGTGGATTTTGGTCTACATCATTCAAGACTTTCTCCGCAGGATCGTATCAACTCATACGAGCAAGGTGTCTAGCTCTTTTGAGTATACAAAACCATATCGGTTTTGTTCATGGTTTTGTCATTTTCACAATCGTTCCACCCACAAATAGAGCCAACTATTATCCGTCAATTTTCGCTGGTAATGCTGCTTAACTTTTAGATTGTCTTTGATTTTGCATTTTCACTTAAGTCTCATACCTTTTAGTAAGCACTGGCACAAAACAAAGTCTTTCACAGTCTTGTCAGTCTCTTTAAGATGATGACACCTGACAATGGAAAGTATACCTAGGGTTGTTCTTTTTTCATCAGTTCGGTATAACCTACCACGTCGTTCCCCTACTCATTTGGCATTGAGTTCATGGACAGTCTGTTAAGTGCCAAAAGTAAGAATATTTAGTCTTTTTCCCGATATGAAACCATCAATTAACAGACTGCACTTTGAAGCCATCTACGCAATCAAAGCAAACTTTCAAACTGTTCAAATCAATAAACCGCTCCAACTTCTCCGCCCACATTTGCAAAAACCCACAATTACAGAATTTGGAAATAATTATCAAACACATCATATTCGGAGTTAACCTTTCAATCGAAATTTTATTTCAACACACGACTAGCTATGCAAGCCCGAACTCGTGTGGTCACTAAACTGCAAAGAACGCTGACTGCAAATTCCGCCCATTCGCATGGATATAGCCCATCAATCAAATATTTTATGAAAAGGTTTAAGCTTTACTCTTCCTCATCAACCATCACACCATAGATGCTTCTTTGCAATTTGACTATAATATTGCATCCATTCCATCTGAAAGGTGTAAAAAATTGAAGATGCTTATGCTGCAAGACTGAATAATAATTGCAACCCCGTTTCGATGAAATTATAGAATTCGCATCTAAATGTCAGCCAAAAGAGTGTGATGGTTCTTGATTCACTGTAAAAGCTGATTTGTAATGGATATGGAGGAACTTGGGTAAGTGGGCTGCACCCATCGATCGTCATTGTTGTTTTCGTTGTCGTCGTCGTTGCAGTGTGGTTGTTGTCGACAGTGAAAGATCAAGAGGAGACATGGAAATACGTTCCACAAAACTATTTCAAGGCTTTTCAACTAGATGCAAATTCGAATTGACTCATTTGTGATGCATCCAAGACAAATATTGGCAATGACATCCCAAAAGATTTTTTTTTTGTTGAGACTCGAATGACCGTGGATATATGTAGGTCCACGCCTTTTTATGCGTTCGTTGGGAGAGACATTTTATGAAGGCTTGTTGGTTTGAAACCATTCAACATTCAACAGCAAGTGCTTGAGTTTTTCATTGTATGTCAATCATTTTAATTAGGTATTTGACGTGAAATGCATTTGTTGCTGTCGGATTATTTGAAACTTGTCCATAGAGTACTTAATAATTGGTATTTTGGCTTTAACATGGGATGGGTGTAAGCTCAAAAACCAGCTATAACTTAGAGATGCTTGAATAAAATTACTTGTGTTCATAAGTAATCCTTGTCAGTCAGATGACGTTGACGAAAAACTGTCTCTCCGAGGTCACACATGAGTAATGTAAGGCCCTTTGCTTTGCACCATGTTGAAATATAACTAATAAGGATACGTTTTGACTTAGTCGGGTTAAGGAAGCAAAGATTAAAAGTTAACCATCGCAATATTTCTTCAAGGTCCTAATTGATGGTGTAAGTCTTCGATAAGCGCAAGTGAGCATTTTTTTTTTCATTTGGATAGATGAATCTGTAGTAAAATAGAAGTGGCCCTAACGTCGTACCTTGAGGGACACCATTATTAGTCGGAATTTCATTCCAAAACCACCCAACATTCACTTGGCTTTGTAGTTCTAATCAGTAGAGTAATAAAACTGTTGAACTAATTGGATAAGCTTAATAATTGTAAAGGAATTCAATTTAGCCATCAGCGAGTGCCAATGACTATACATGTTCCCATTGAACTCAGAGGGAAGAATGCTCAATGCTGGGCATAATCAACATTTTAAAAATTTCTATATGTAAAAGATGTTATTACATCCCTGACTTAGCACTAGACAAAAAGGAAGAAAAAACCATGCTTAAAGGACACTGAATGTCACATAAATCAATGACAAGGAAGTAACTATTTTAAACCAATGACTAACTACTATAAACTGTTTACGGATCTGGTAAAACAAGACATCTCATCCTGATGTAATTATTATAGACTGAAAAAATGTGAGTCTCTAATTTGCATTCCAATCCAAGTAGACAAGCTTCAATTTTATGATCAGCTTTATGGGTCATCGGTTCAACGTCAGTCAAACTCAAAATCAAGGTGTGTCTGTGCACAAACCGCCTTTGGATCAACAACTAGTCTGCAGTCTGAGATCAGAAAGAACTAATTGAACTTCATCATCTCCAATCAAGCGACACATTCACTCCCGCACATCATCTTCAAAGTCAAATTAGGTTTAAAGCTGATTTGACATTACCGTTTAATGCTCATTTTCACTTGTTTACATTTTAAGAAGATTTACGATAATTACCTTCCAACTGACGAAGTTGTTTCCAAAACAGGGTACTCCAGTAATCTCAATTATCAATTTCTTTCAATTTATTAGAGTAACATTGGAACACCCTGTAAGTGTCAAGTCAAGTTGTCAATCAGAATCAAAAGATGTCATTTGCGTACGCATATTGATAATTTAATTAACTAACCGTTTTAATGGGTCCACTTAGTGGTTTCGAGGTTTTTGTCTTTAAAGCCTTATAAATAGCACCTGTAAGTGTGATGACCAAGACATTTAGCTGCAACAAGTGCAATCGGCGATATGAAAGTTTTTTTCGTGAGATACAGAGTGTCCTATTTAATTTTTGACAAATTCAAATAGAAGTCCTTTTGCAGATCCTTACAATCGTATTAGTTTGCGTGTGGAACGCGAGTGGACAAAATGACGGGAGATATCGTGCACCAACTACAAGGAGACGTCCAGCATCGATAAATGACGGTCGTTATTCAGGCGCAAGCGATGGAAGGTATCGTCCTAGCAACGATGGAAGGTACTCTGGCGGCAATGACGGCAGATACATTCATGTTGATAATCCAGGAGGTGCTTATTCAGGCGGTGGCGGTCAGTATGTTCCAGAAAAACCCAAACCCATTCCAACAGCTCCAACGCCCAGAAGACCACCAGTTGATCTAACACCCAAGGCGATCAAGCCATCCGCTCAAGGCAAAGGAACTGGCCAAGGAGGCGGTGGATGGAAGATCATTCGTGACGAAAATAAAGTGGATGCTGATGGATATCAATATCTGTGAGTGTTGTCTGTGCTAAGGCTTACGATATCAGTGATCATTCAGAGACATGAACCAGTTGGATGTACACAAATAGTTTCACATATTCTTAGGATGATTATTACGATTTCTAACGATCTCTACGATCTTAAATTTTAATTGGGCGTGTAGAGATATTTATTGTTTTGTAACCGTTTGTTTATCTTGATTTTTGAATTGCTGAATTTTCAATTTTAGATATGAAACTGAAAATGGAATTTTGGCTGAGGAACAAGGACGCGTCCAGCCTTTGAGTGGCAGTGACGAAGGACTCCGATCGACTGGTTACTATGAATACACCGGCGACGATGGACTCCTTTACCGAGTTGACTATGTTGCTGATGACAATGGTTTCGTACCAGTCGGCGAGCACATTCCAACACCACCTCCACACGTCGCAAAGTTATTGGCTTATTTGGCAGCGAATCCTCCAACAATTCGAAATAGGTAAATTTCGTCAAAAAAAAAAAAATGTAAAAGTTAAATATTTTTCTATAAGCATTTTGCAAACAATAAAAGTGCTTTTATGATTTTTTAAACGAGTCGGAATTTGCTTTTTTTGTTTTGTGAATTTATTGTGTGCGATCAGACGTCAGACGTGATTAGATTGATTAATTATTCTGATTGAATCGAATTAGACAACATGTTTGTTTTATTTTTTTTCTTGTGTATAAGCTCAAACATGACATTAATGGGTGATGATTGTGATGGTAATAGATCGGTCGCTTGAATGAGGTTATTAGCGTGACTGCGTCATAGCTCAGGAGGTTACTGACATTTAAAAAGAGATAATTTATTGGACAAATTAATCAAATGGATACGCAAAAAATCTACATAAATATTTGGCAGATGACCCATGGAGAAAATATATGGGTAGGTAGAGGTAATTAACAAGAACTGTTTGACCCAAGTCATTAGCAAAAGACATTTTTTCGATAATTGCTTGCAAATTTTTATTCATACAAAATATGTAAATAACTCTGTCTTCGTTTTAGAATTCGTAAAAATTAGGGTTTATTAAAAAAGGCAAGAATTTTGTGTACAACATTTTTTGGGATAGAATAATTTTGTTTTTTGATGCGAGAAATTTGATAGAAAGAAATTTTCACTTTTCCCTTCGTATCGAAAAAAAAGGACAATGAACTTTTTTGGGCCCAGTGCGGCACGAGCGGCATGCAAAGGTACCGATTGAAATCTGACGAAAAGTAGATTATAAAATTGAAATATTCTCAAAATCCGAATGGAGAATTAGCTTTTTGGGAAACCAGGTATGAATGAAGTTTTGCACGCAAGGCGCACCGCACTTGAGCTTAAAACTTTAGTTAGGTAAACACTTTGAAAGGTCTATAGCTGATCAGGTGATTGAGTCTCTTCAAATTGACGACAAATTATGTGAGTCTGGTTTGAAAAAAAAAAAAATACCTTTTGCAATCGATAATAATTTGCTTGTTACAATGTTACTCTTATACATATTTCTCAGTATTGATTATCAAATTTGACTTATAAAATTCATAAAGTTTGAAAGAAAAGTTAAGTTCATACATTATGACAGTGTGCTGCAAGGTTCGACACAAGGACCACTTCTTTTTAAAAATAGCGGTTACGAGCAGTCCAGCTCGGTTACCCAATTGGTGCCGTGTAATAACGCCAAGCGAAATAAGGCCAACTTTAAGAAATTGGCCTTATTTCACTTTCTTAAAGTGAAATAAGACCGACTTTTTAAAGTTGGCCTTATTTCGCTTTCCGTAACTGAAATAAGGCCAAGTTGGTCTTATTTCACTTTCAATAGATGTGTTTATGTACAATGTACATACTTTTGTATCTAAAGGAACATTTTTGATAAGAAAAAATTTTGTTTACAATACCTAATCTTTTTTTAATTAGTATTGTTCAGCAAGTAAATAAGAGAATATAAGAAACAAAATGTCAAACAAAATTACAAAATAATAAACAATTGTTTAAGAAAAGATCCTAGTTCTGTTGTTCACAATTTGCCTGTAAATTTATCTTTTTGTAAAACAGTTTAAACAAAGTTCAAAGTATTGACATGGCTGCAGAACGATTGCGCGTGGATTAAGACATATAACACATAATATGCTTACATCGTTTTGATCCTCATTCTATTTTCTCTAAAAATGAATTTCGCCTCAATCGATACGGCAAACTTTTTTTTGGAGAAAGATTGTGAAAAGTTAAAAATATCGTGCGAAAGAAAGTTTGCAATAAGAATAGCAATATAAGATTTTACATTGCAGGTACATTAATTTTTTTTTTAAATTCGGTCAGATAAAAATAATTAATTTTTATCTGACCGAATTTAAAAAAAAAATTAATGTACCTGCAATGTAAAATCTTATATTGCTATTCTTATTGCAAACTTTCTTTCGCACGATATTTTTAACTTTTCACAATCTTTCTCCAAAAAAAAGTTTGCCGTATCGATTGAGGCGAAATTCATTTTTAGAGAAAATAGAATGAGGATCAAAACGATGTAAGCATATTATGTGTTATATGTCTTAATCCACGCGCAATCGTTCTGCAGCCATGTCAATACTTTGAACTTTGTTTAAACTGTTTTACAAAAAGATAAATTTACAGGCAAATTGTGAACAACAGAACTAGGATCTTTTCTTAAACAATTGTTTATTATTTTGTAATTTTGTTTGACATTTTGTTTCTTATATTCTCTTATTTACTTGCTGAACAATACTAATTAAAAAAAGATTAGGTATTGTAAACAAAATTTTTTCTTATCAAAAATGTTCCTTTAGATACAAAAGTATGTACATTGTACATAAACACATCTATTGAAAGTGAAATAAGACCAACTTGGCCTTATTTCAGTTACGGAAAGCGAAATAAGGCCAACTTTAAAAAGTCGGTCTTATTTCACTTTAAGAAAGTGAAATAAGGCCAATTTCTTAAAGTTGGCCTTATTTCGCTTGGCGTTATTACACGGCACCAATTGGGGTGCCGTGTAATAACGCCAAGCGAAATAAGGCCGACTTGAAGAAATTGGTCTTATTTCACTTTCTCAAAGTGAAATAAGACCGACTTCTTACAGTTGGCCCTATTTCGCTTTGAGAAAGTGAAATAAGGGCAACTTTTGTTGAGAAATAAAACCAAATTGGTCTTATTTCACTTTACGAAAGTGAAATTAGGCCAACTAATGTTTTTAGTCAAAAACATTTTTTCAAGGCTTCTAATATAACAGTTAACTTGCTCAAAATAACAAAACCTTACTATGCACCGTACACTTTTCTTGCTGATGTCTGAGTTGTAACGTCCAGGTATACCGATCTTGGAAGCATATTTTTCGTAAACAATTTTTAGTCCTCCAAAATTACTTCCTTTGTAAAATCAACTCTCCGACCATGCCCCATGTCATGTTCTGAGTTCTGATTGACGGAACTTCAAGCGTAGTTCCCGCATGTTACTTCAAGCATTTCCTGATAATAGTTTCTTTTTTCATGAACATGTAAGTAATTGGTTCAATGCATGAACATATTTTTTTTAGTGAAAAAATAAAAACTTCGCACGAAATTGCAGCTTCCTTTAATTTGGAAAAGAAATTACTACATATCTTGTATTGTAATGTATTAAATTGTTTTGAAAGCAGATGCTGCATTGCCATGATTCATTTTGAACATCTTTTTTCACTCTCGTCTGAGGATGATGCCGATTCGGGACATTCAAGATCATTTGGTTTCATTGGGTCATTAGGAGCGAAGCGAGCGGAAAAAAATTTGGCCAAAAGAGAATCAATTTGGGGTGTGAAAATAAAAAAATTCGCGCGAATTTTTTTATTTTCACACCCCAAATTGATTCTCTTTTGGCCAAATTTTTTTCCGCTCGCTTCGCTCCTAATGACCCAATGAAACCAAATGATCTTGAATGTCCCGAATCGGCATCATCCTCAGACGAGAGTGAAAAAAGATGTTCAAAATGAATCATGGCAATGCAGCATCTGCTTTCAAAACAATTTAATACATTACAATACAAGATATGTAGTAATTTCTTTTCCAAATTAAAGGAAGCTGCAATTTCGTGCGAAGTTTTTATTTTTTCACTAAAAAAAATATGTTCATGCATTGAACCAATTACTTACATGTTCATGAAAAAAGAAACTATTATCAGGAAATGCTTGAAGTAACATGCGGGAACTACGCTTGAAGTTCCGTCAATCAGAACTCAGAACATGACATGGGGCATGGTCGGAGAGTTGATTTTACAAAGGAAGTAATTTTGGAGGACTAAAAATTGTTTACGAAAAATATGCTTCCAAGATCGGTATACCTGGACGTTACAACTCAGACATCAGCAAGAAAAGTGTACGGTGCATAGTAAGGTTTTGTTATTTTGAGCAAGTTAACTGTTATATTAGAAGCCTTGAAAAAATGTTTTTGACTAAAAACATTAGTTGGCCTAATTTCACTTTCGTAAAGTGAAATAAGACCAATTTGGTTTTATTTCTCAACAAAAGTTGCCCTTATTTCACTTTCTCAAAGCGAAATAGGGCCAACTGTAAGAAGTCGGTCTTATTTCACTTTGAGAAAGTGAAATAAGACCAATTTCTTCAAGTCGGCCTTATTTCGCTTGGCATTATTACACGGCACCTACCCAATTATCGCTGGATTCCCCCGTTGTGATAACATAAAAACTCGTTTGATATTATGGAATTTAAAAACGATTATATAAAGTTCTGAGCTCCTGGTATTCTTAAATTCGCTAGCTTCTGATGTCAAGGTCAAAGAGGAGCTATTACAAAGTAATTTGCAATACTCCTCAAATCGCTTTTGTTGCGTTTTGCAAAGTGATCAGATCTTTGAATTTCAGCTCGGAAAATTCATCAAGGTCAAAGACGAAAGTCTTCTTAATGATTCGGCTCTCAGTTTGCCCAGGACACTTACACGGGAAGTACAAAACAGTTTCCCTTTCTCACTGGTCCCCACAACTAAGAAAAAAAAATCTTGTTGGAAATGCCCAGCTTAGCTGCGTGTTCCCCAAAAAGCCAGTATCCGGTGCATGTTGCAACGTTCAACAAGCTCAAGTCGACATTGTGGGACTAATTTAGATGATGATGATGCTACGGTATCCGAAAAATACAGTAGACGCTCGATATAGTGAATCTCGGTAGAGTGAACTATCCAGTATAGTGAACACCCAAAATTTTACATGCACTACTCTAAATAGTGAACAATAACAATCTCGATAGAGTGAACACATATATTTTCTCAGGTTTGAACAAGAATATTGCAGCTGCAATGCGTCTACAGCATGTCGACTGCCTTTGAACAAATTTTACCGTTCACTCATGTAGGTATATCTCACATTGAATCACATAAGAAAGTAGGTACATTACATAGTCAGGAAGAAAAGTCGACCAGATGCTGAAGTTTGTGTAATATTCTTATTTTTCTTTGGATTTCCTGTGCGTAAGGATATATCTGGTAAATTTTAATGTATTGTCAAGTTAGAATGGCCCGAAAGCATTTAACATTGCTTAAAAAACTGAGGTATTAAAGGAGCTGTCAGCAGTTAAGATATTTTTCTTAACTTTAAGTACATTTAACATTTGCTACAGGTACCTACTTCTGCAACGTTTTTGGCCCAACAATATGGAATAGCCAGATCCACCCTAAGTTCCATATATAAAAACAGGGACGAAATAACAGCTACTGCGACTCAGACTTATTGTGGCCCTGGGAAAAGAAAAACTTAGAGGACATCCGAACTTCCAGTGGTAGAAAATGTTTGTTTATCGATTAAATAAATTTAATTATCTTCAAACTGAGCAAAATGTCCATTTTGATCAAATTTAACTTTCGAAAGCGTTTCTAGCCTCTCGTTCGAAATAGTGAACAATCTCGAAATAGTGACCATGGCTGGTTTTTATTACTTCACTATATCGAGCGTCTACTGTAGCTGTACTTCGGTTTTGATTTGGATCTGATTTTAGTAAATTGCATGTTTCCCTTATTGCGAATAATTCAGCTTGAAAGAAACTAGCAAAATCAGGAAGCCGAAAAGACCTCGAGACTTTTAAAAACTCGGTAAAAATACCTGCACCAACTTATATCTACATTTTAACTACATCGTTAAAGTTTTCGAAATGCCAGATGAGAGATTGTCAAAAATCATACAGAAAAACACCATTAGAACATCAGGAAGTATGCCAACAGAGTGGAGAAATCATGCGGCTTTCTGTAACTCAAAGCTAGCGGTCAATCAAAATGAACAACCCGTTTTGCTTCAGAAAAAGTTCAACGCATTATTAGAACTATTTGGAAAAGCACTCTATGACAGATACTTATCTGAGGCACGAGAGTCAACTTTTAGAAGCTACTACAGTCGGTTGATTTTTGACAATAGACTTAATACATATTTCCTCAACTCGAACCAATTACATAAGATTAGTATTATCTTCAAAACGCGAGGAGAACTTCTCCCTCTCAATTTTATTCTCCACCGTCCTGACCTGCCAATACTCTGCAGTCTGTGCAATCGAAACGAACGTGAAGACATAAAGCATTTCATCGCAATATGTCCAATTTTAAATGAGTTTAGGAACAGACACTTCGGTAAAAAAAAGTCTGAGTGAAACTGAGCTGCTTGACATACTAAACGGATCCGCTGGATGGGATGCACTTTACTCGTATGTTGTTGCTGCGCTTCGATATAGAAATTTTATAGTAAACGAAGATTTCTAGATAACTAAAATTGCTATTTGTTATAATTTTACCTTAATCCTTGCCACTATAAATTATTTGTATAGGTATTACAAAATGTCAGTCTGGTAGACGGCCATAGGCCAAACCATGATGACTTAAGATAAGCTTTTGTTGAATATATATAACAAATTGTTACTTTGTATTT
The DNA here is from genome assembly GCA_943590905.1 of Sphaerophoria taeniata. Lineage (NCBI taxonomy): Eukaryota > Metazoa > Arthropoda > Insecta > Diptera > Syrphidae > Sphaerophoria > Sphaerophoria taeniata. The sequence continues at coordinate 14,545,483 of OX016540.1, read as the reverse complement.
AAAATGAAATAAAGAGTCAATTAAAACTAACTAACTAACCTGTACCAACTCCACACTCCATCTTTGAACCATCAGTAAAAATAATTGCCTCGAAGCATCTCGGCAGTCCCGACTCCTTTCGAGAAGGAATGATAACTTCAACCTTACTGAGGCCAAGAGTAGGAGAACATTAATCGGTTTTTGTCGAAAAGATGTCCGCTGGGTTAAGTTTAGTTATATTAGGTATATACTATGACCCGTAGGGTTTTGAAGCCCAACTATTAATATGCTCCAAAATAATAAATATTTGATATTAATATCGATTGGTAAGATTTAAGGAAAAGCGCCCATGGCATCCGATAGACATGAGCGCAAGACTCTAATGGATCCAACACTTGTTCTTCTCTATACTTATACTTGAGTTATTTTGTAGGCATTGCTTAGTGTGGGACAACATATACTTGAACCGTAAATTAAGATGGGTGGACCACGGCTGTCCACGTCAACAAAATCATCTTCGATTGCAAAACTCACTTTTTGTCGAAAGTTTTATTACCGACATAGAATGCTATGCAGGCTTACCTAATCCTCTCTTCAATATTTAGATTACAGTTTAGCTTTAGATAGAGTATTACTCCCGAATATCTCACACTGGAAGACAAGACAAGGAAAGAGTTTCAGCGTTTAGGCGAAGGAGGGTGGAAGGAGATACTTTTGCTTGTACACGCTTGTAGACCAGTTGCTTAAACTAAACGATGCCATCTCCGTAATCTCACTAATCATTTGAGTGAACTTTCTTGATACCAATAAATATGTATCATCAAATAATCTGCTTGAGCAACAAACAGCCTTCACCCCACATCTGTCCAATTTAACATGAATTTTATTCCTGACTTAAGGCCACACAAGGGAGAACAGAATACACTTATGGTAATCCCCGTTTCATTCAAATTATCCGCAGAATTGAAGTGTTTCATTTTCTATTTATTTTTAATGACTATTTTTGTGTGGTTAAACCTTATTTCCACTGGTTTCGTTAAAAATAATATGAATGCATGAATCTTTTACAACTGTTCTGAAATTTTATTTTTTTTTGTAAGAAATTCAAAATTTAGGAAATTTCCAGGTCTGATAAACATTTTAAAGGGTTTTCCAATAAGAGGTGTTATTTTGAATAGCCCGCTATTTCGGTAGCTGTCACTTTTGAAGCTGTCATTTTTTGACATTTGACAAGTAGAAACTACGCCAATAAAAAAAATGGAACGATACACGCTTCAACAACGCATTGAAATTATTAAAATTCACTATAAAAATGGTGAAAATTTGGCAGAGACGGTTCGTAAAACTAAACATTTTTGTGTGGTCGTGAAGCTTCTTGTCGGACCGCAATACAGAAATTGGTGGACAAAAATGGAATTCGTGAGGCTATCGAGGACGTAGGGCAGCCACTTTGCGATTAGGTTATGGACAATTTCATGAAAAGGATATGGTCCTGTAAGCGTGGTCGTGGCAGATGTTGTGTTCCATTATTAACGGCATACCTTCCTCTTTATAATGAAATAAACATCCGATCATTTATCTTAGAAAATGCTATTTTTCTTTGAATATCAAAATAACACCTCTTATTGGAAAACCCTTTATAATTGACCTTTTTTTGGGTCCAGTACCCAAAGGCTTACATAGACCTATTCCTATAAGACACGTATATAAATAATGAACTGTGATAGTTAGAAAATTTTAATTTTGAAAAATTTAAATACCAAAAACTGTATACAAAAACATATTAAAATATTAGCATTTGCTACATATAGTTTTTTGATAGTATATCCTTACTAATTTTTCAAACATCTAGATCATTGTTTTAAAAACAACAAGACTACTTACGTTACTACATACAAAAGTGTTAGTATTCTCTAAGAAGGAAAGTAGGAAATGTTAATTACAAATACACTGACTCAATTATTTCGAATTCACTGAGTTTAAAAAACTTTATTTTAGTTAAGTTTGACAAAGCCTCGCCCCTTGATTATTTGCTTACTAAAGACTTAGCAATCCTAAATTCTTGTCGGATTCCACACACGTGTTGTATTTTTCAGCAAAAAATTCAGAACGTTAAGTATTGACTTATGGATGTGTTTTCCCTGAAATTGATTCAATTTAAAATTTATTTCAAGTCTTGATGCCTGATTTCTCACCTTCGGAAAGAATCCATTCTCATTAGCAACATAATCCACCTCGTAAATTGTCCCATCATCGCCTTCGTACTGATAAAATCCATCAACATTTATTGCCGATAAATTGTCACCCGAATTAATCAGTTTTCCAATTTCCTGCGCCAGGATCTTGTTCTCGGTTTCATAAAAGAAACTATAACGCGTCTTGCCATCTCTTCTCCATTTAAATTGAATAATTCTCCAGCCGTCAACATCGTGCTTATAGTCTTCAGCATATGTTGGAAGTACATCTGACTGCAAGTTCTGTGGAACATAATTTAGCATCGATGATCGCGTGGGAAGGTATTCCAATGCAGCATAGGGAGATTTCTGTTCATAAACATCGGGCTCTTCCCATGTGCCTTCCTCGCCTTCATTCTGCTGCCAATATCTGAGACGAGAATCCTCGTCGTGTGTGTACTTCTCTCCACGGTCTCCATAGCCTCCATCATATGGCACCGGGATGTGTTGGTATTTTCCTCGATTGTCGGGCATGTATTTTCCAGAAGCTCCATGCAATTGGGGATTGTAACGCCCCGTTCGCACAACATCTCTCGATACGTCTTGTTGGGCTGCACCAACAACTGCAATGAAATATAGAACCGCCTACCACGCCCAACCCAGGGTAATAACATTATAACAAAATAACTACAAACAAGACACTCACCGCAAACTTATACAAATACATAGTAACACACTAAATGTTCAGCAACAAGTTGCAGCAACAATCGGAAAACCATTAAATGTTTCAATCACCACCGGCGGCGCTGGCTCTTGCGATTACTCTACACTTAACACCTCACTAGCTGGCGATCAAATGAAGCAATTTGCAATATGCACTTGCATTTTTAAATTGAAATTGAGACATTTGCATCTTTAAGAGACAAGTTGGGAAAATTAAATATTTTAGAAATAAAAATAAAAAATTCCTATTTATATTAATTGTTTTGCCGGCAGATGAGTGGCCGTGTCGTTGTCAAATGTGTATGATGTGCCAGCTTAACGTCTCGATAATAATCAAGTTGACAATTAATTGGTATAGAAAAATCAATCGAACAGGTTTCGATTGAATGGCCGATAATTTGTGGCTTTTGTTACGGAAATTCTTTTCCCATTTATCGACAACTACTGTGAGGCATTTGATGTCAATTTGATTCGAGGCTGAATACCTCTTACTACAAATGATGCTTGCAGTTGGTAATCATCTTCCAGGCTCCTTAAAAGACTAGTATCATCAGAAACCCTTTCATAACGCAATACTTTAATTTCATTTTAAAATTTTATTTTATTTAAATTTATTGTGAAATTCCTTAAACTTGTTCAATCAAATTCCAAAAAAAAAAAAAACTAGGTTGTAACAGAAAGAACAAATAACAATTTCTATTTTACGTCGCAAATTCAGTTTCACAATATTGTTTTTGGTAAAAAAATTTCCGTATATTTTTTTCAACAAAATCAGCCATTTTTACGACTTCCGCTTACAAAACTAACAACTCGCAATCAATTCAGGAAACGTTTCGATGCATTACAAACTCGATATAAATCACAATTTTATTGTTATTGCAGTGGAGTAGGGCGTGTTTATGAATGCAAAATTGTAATAAAATCAAATTTGACAGCGAGTTAGCTTGGAAATTTTATAGGTTGATGGACCAATCATTGCCATTTTTATTGGCAATTGTAAAAGTAATAAAATTGAATGGTTTATACGCATTTAGAAGGATCATAATTTTCTTGAGTGGTTTTATTAACTTTTTTAGCTACTTGTATGTTGTAATAGAAAACCACAGTCGAAAAGATCAGTAGAGTGCGCAGATCGTTATGGATTTTATTTGATTTCGAATTAATTGCATTTAAAGGTTTTTTAAGGCCTGGATTGTGTGTAAGCGAGAGGCTAAGAGACTCTTTGACAAATTAAGGGATTTATGACGGAAACAAGTTAAAACTTAATAAGTTATTAAAGTCCTTTAATTTGGATGACATTTTCATCAAGCGATTTAAAAAAATAGGTATAGAAATTGCTTCGTAGGATTCAATTGTTTTTTTTTTCTTTTTCTTGGCATACGAAATGCCAAGAATTGTTTGCCTGCCCTTGCATACATTTCCTTGCAAATCTTCCATCCAGTGTCTCGATTGTAACTATTAAGTAGACGAAATTTGCTCAAAACTGTATTTTGGACACAAAAAATAATCGAATTCTATTCTCAATGCATATTTCAGGGTTTTGTTTAAAATTATTAATTTTTGACGCAATTAAGGGATGCCAGACGTCTTCTTGTATGATGCCCTTTTATTTGTTTAGGCAATGTACATATTGATAATTTCTGTGAAATTGAAATATGGATAAATGGCAATCATTACATTTTCTCTCTTTTTTAATATTTCATCTCATCATCTGTCACATCTTACCCTGGACAATCTTACAAGTTGCTCTTGCTGTTTGGAGATTCCTGCATGAATTACCGCTCACCAACTTTTTCAATTTTGACAGTTTTGTGTTTCCAAAAACGGTAATACAAATTTTCATACGAAAAGTCTTGTTTTTGGTTGAACGCTCGTATTTAATAACTTCTGACTGAGAGCAGAATTATCGATTACGGATATAAGCTATTAATCATTGTGTGACTACTTATAGCAGCGGCGCATGAAACAAACATGTTGCAGAAACAAGTTGGGAACGAAACACCGGAAATCAAAATCCCGTATGAAAAAATCCCACATGTCATTTGGCCGCAAAGTGTTATCCGCAGTTATTTTGCCCCGATAACATTTGCCCGCAAAAAATCTTACCTTCTTTCATGACAATCTACTCCTTTTCGTCACTCAAACGCATTTTCGAATGTTCTAACAGCCCTGAATTAAGTCACATCATCATCATCGTCGGCTCGACTTCATCTGAAGTTTCTCCCTGCTTTTGCAAGTTCTTTCGTGTATCTAGAATGTTGGCCGATGGCAAAGTGTGCCAAACTGCTGGATAGCAGTTTGGCACACTTTGGGCTTTGGGCGTTCTGGTCTGCGCCATCTTTCCAGCGCAAACTTTGGTCTAACGCACTGGCTCCTACCATGAATTGTACCGCAAGGAACTTTCCGGGCCGGTTCCTTCAATTCGCTTTGCGATAGGTATATGAATTAAGCCAAACCCTTTTTAATAAACAGAATTTTATAAGGCACGAAATGCAGAGAATCATTGAGAACGAAGCAAAATATTTCTTCGTTCAAATAATTTCACATAATTTTTTGTTTTTTTCGAAATCAATCAGCTGCAGATTGGGGAGAAGAAGTCCGATAATTTTGTATGCAATCAAATACAAAGTTTTTGTTTAAAATTCGTGCGAAGCTTAAACTATATCTACACTAATATATAAAGCTGAAGAGTTTGTTTGTTTGAACGCGGTAATCTCAGGAACTACTGGTTCGAATGGTATAATTCTTTTTGTGTTGGATGATGCCTTAATCGACTTAGACTTTAGGCTACTTAACATTAAGCTGTGACCAATAGCAGCGAAGAATCTGTGGAAAATATGGAAAAACGGCAAAAAATATACATTTTTCTGCGTTTTAACGCACTTATCTCAGGAAGTACTGGTTCGAATGGTATAATTCTTTTTGTGTTGGATGGTCCATTGATTGAGGAAGACTTGAGGCTATTTAACATTAAGCTGTGCCCAATAGCAGCGAAGAATCTGTGGAAAATATGGAAAAAACGGCAAAAAATATACATTTTTCTGCGTTAAAACGCGCTTATCTCAAGAACTGCTTTATGAAATTGAACAATTTTTTAAATGTTGAATGGTCCATTTATCAAGGAAGGCTTGAAGTTATATAAAATTTAGCTGCGACCAATAGGAGCGAAGAATTTGTGTAAAATGTGGAAAAAACGGCAAACAATACAATTTAATCTATATATATAAAAGAACAGCCTAATTTTTGTGTTCGTTCGCTAACCGGGCACACTGGTTGACCGATTTTCCTAATTTTTTCTCGAAATGCAAGAGGTATTAGGGTAGAAGGTTTAGCATAAATAAAATGTATATTTTTCTTATGCAATGATATGAAAAACGGTGCCAATGATAAAAAATAATGAGTTTCTCACTGTAGTACAAGCCGATCGATTCGATTGATATTTTTGCCAAGTTTTTAATATTTCCAAAAAAAATTTCAAAAGTCAAATATTTCATTTCATAAACAACAAGATATATACATAGATACATAATATGTACATAGCTACATAATATACCTACATAAATGCTAAAAACCGTAATGAAATTCTTTATATTACGTACCTAATTTCAGTTTTAGTTGCATTTGCATTGGTGAGTATAGCTAGGTACATAAATAATTATTGTTCACGAGGAACATTCAAATTTCATCTCATTTTTTAGGTATCAGACAAATAAATACTGCAATTATTTCCCGTTGTAAACTAAACAGGCCGTAAAATGTGTAAAAGCGGTCGGGGTGGAACCGCCGATGCCCGGCCGGAGGTAAATTCCGTATCTCCCTAGGTCTATCTGTTGGAGCCGTCATGAATTGTGCATACAGGCGGTAAAAATCTGTATGAAATTGCTGTCCATGGAATTCGTTGTCGTTTGAACCGTCTTCGGCTTTACTTTCCTTTACCAGATTCTGAATTTACAAAAATCAAATTCACCCTTTTACAAATCAAATCACCCATAGAATCTGGTAAAGGAAAGTCGCTCCCCGTCTTCTGCCAGCCACTGGTTGTTGATACAGTCAAGAAGGGAAAGCTTGAACTCCGCAAATAGTTAATGTCAGCTGTTGTTATCCGGCAAAGGAAACCTTTCAGAAGGAGAGACGGGGTGTTTATATATCTTGAAGGATAATCCGGGCGTGATAGTAAACAATAAAGGTGAAATGAAAGGATCCGCTATCACAGGCCCTGTTGCAAAAGAATGTGCTGATTTGTGGCCCCGTAACGCCAGCTCCATCGCTTAAGATATGAAATAAATTTTTTCTTAAACATTCAATGTTCCAATGAAAGCAATTCAAACGGCCAGATTGAGAAATATAAGTATCGCCAAATAGATATTCGATCCTTTGTTGTGATTTGCGTGGTGTTTAACGTTGAAGGTTGGAGGGATACAAATGGTTTTTCAATTGATCGGTTGATGCTCGCTTTTAGAAGTGTGGAGAAAGCCAATTTCACTGAAAACATTTCGCGAGAAGTCTTGGAAAATGCGTTGATAATAATTTTAAGAGATGTCTAGACTCAAAATTTTATTAACGGTCAGAGGAAAAGATTATATTGTAAAAGAATGGAATTGAAAAAGAATTTAACTGTTATACCTATATACAAATGTCACCAAATAAAAACAATTGGTTTATTTTGAATTGAGTGAAAGTTTTTTTTGTATGTTTGTATATTTGTCCGGTGTGGACTCTTAAACGGCCCAACAGATATTTTTTATGAAATGTTCATGGTAAATACCTACTATTTCATTCAGGGATGGTTCCTGCGAAAAAAAAATGGAAAACACATATGGAAGAGCGGGAAAGACTGAAAAAAAACAACATAAATATACATAGATCGAAAACTTTATTTTTTTCCCAGAATGGCGAAGCGGGCGGGGGTTTCAAAATCCTGTTCGTGTGTAACCGCATAACTCACAAACGGCTGGACGGATTTGGCTAAATTTTTTTTTTATTTTGTTCGTGTTAGTCTGTAGATGAAACTTTATTTGCATGTTATTGCATGTGCATTGGTTTTCAAATGGAAAACTGAAAAATTTTAAAAAGGGGTTTTCGAATGGAAAACAAAGTTGTTGATGAAAAACTCAGAAAACTCATTGGTTTTCCAAGGGAAAATTGTTATTGGAGTTGCTCTGAGGGGTGGCGAGACGAAGTTCGCGGGTTCAGCTAGTACAATATAAAGCTGAAGAGTTTGTTCGTTTGAACGCGGTAATCTCAGGAACCACTATTTCGAATTGTAAAATTCTTTTTGTGTTGGATAGTCCATTAATCGATGAAGGCTTTAAAATAAAATAAATAAATATAGTGGCGCGACAGCTCTTGAAGAGCCAACGCCTAAGTGGCTTACTCTAATCAACACTTCTCTGAGTGCGTGTGAAGAATTGAGGGGACCTACAATTTAACCCCGATTCCGAACGGCAAAGTTGAGAAGCATTTTTTCATTACAGATTGATACTCTTGGAAGATTTGTCAGGTCTTCGCAAGAGGCAGTACCCGTGAAAGATGAAATAAAAACTTGGCCTGAGTAGGACTCGAACCAACGACGTTCTGCTTAGCAGCCAACGCACTTACCAACTAAGCTACGGGCAACTGCTTTAGGCTTTATTCTACTTAAAATTAAGCTGCGACCAATAGCAGCGAAGAATCTGTGGAAATGTGAGAACTGAGATTTTTTTCTGAGATCTCTGAGATGAAATTATTTTGGATTCGATTTCTCACTCAGCTATTTGACGTGGCTGACATATGTGCAGCAACAATTAGTAAGGTAACCATTAAATCTCAATGATAACTGAGAATTATGTTCCACCAAGGCATTGTTAGGTGGAACTGGCCTAATAACTGCTCAAATTAGAATTTTGAGAGTTCAATTAATTTGTGGATGTTATTGATTGCACTATTTGTGCAGATTTTTGTTTTAAACAATATCATTTTATGTACTTCTTAACTGAAAAATATGCTCAGTTTAAAGAAAAAAAAAATTTGAATTACCGAAAAAAACGATGCAGAAGTAAGAGAGATATAAGAATTAGGGAGAGTTCACCCAAGGGAATGCTTTAAGTATGAACAACTGAAGGGAATCATAAAAAATGCTCAAATTTTTCAAGTTCAAGAGAATTACGACCTAGGGAGAGTTGACTGCAATGCAATTTTACAATAACTTCCGAACAAAATTCCCACGCGCGCATGATGCACAAGTCGAGACGATACTCTGGCCGGTGGACGAGGGAGAGGCGGACGAAGTCGCGGGCAACTGCTAGTTAAACAATAAATTGTGAGTTCCAGCTTTGTCCTTTAATTAATGAAACTTCAGGTAAAATTGCCTGCATATTCAATAACTCGTTCGTCATATTGAATTAATTATTCAAAGCGAGAAAAAATTTGAACAAAATATTGTCCCAGTCTACCTGAAATCAATGTCAAGAAATTTTGTTTTCTTAATGTTCCTATCCCTTCATTTGAACGAAAATAACAAAGACGACGATAACCAACTAATGCATATTTTGCATCTTTAAGCCTTTACAGGTACATATATGAATTAAAAAAACCCAATTAACCCGTTCAACTCGATACCCTTGTTAATAAAAAATCGTTAAAATTCCATTCGAGTCGTTTAACTTTCTCGAGACGTCTCCCAATTCAAATAAATACAAAAACAAAACCAAATAAATTTTTAAAATAATTGAACTCATTAAACAGCGTTATCCAAACAGACAAAATAAATTTTAATAAAAATATTTATTCAAAAACAACCTTGAAATTAGCAACAACAAAAAATTAGAATGTCTTTTTACATTTCTACCCCAAAAATGTCAAATCAACTAACCAAACCAGTAGATCAAATAATTTAAAAAAAATCCAATTCAAACGGGACTAAGGAATGTTATGCAAATAAAAAAGCAGAAAAACATAAGTTTACTAGAACAATAAAAAAATTCAAACCAGATAGAGCAAAAAATTCGACAAGAAATTAAACTTAAAGAGGCTACAAGGCTTATTAGATTCAAGGTGAGTTTTGACATCAGCTCTTTTGTTTTAATATTCTTCAAATGTTTATGCAACTTTTGCTTTTATTTTGAAGGTTTTTGCCTTTGAATCTAGAATTTATAGACAAGAACTGCGAAATGGAGTGTCTGATGGACCTAGGATACGTCATAAGAAAACTCAAAAATTAAGTTAAATTTTCACAATTGTTTTTATTTGTCGTAATTACAATTCCTTAATTAACATTTTTAAAATTAGTTATTTTCTCACTTTTTACAAATTAAAATAGGATCGTATTTTCTTTGTTGTTTTCTTTTTCATTTGTTTATAAATAATAAAATACATAACACATTTACAAGATCATAAAAATAATTTTTCTACAAAACTAAAAATTAATGAGAGGAGGTGATGTATTTGTGAGATGATCGCGAGAGGGAGAGAGAGAGAAAAAAAATATAAGGAATTCTCCATGTCGAGGGTGTAGTGGCGTTTTTGAAGAATTCACGTCGCTGATTCCTTTTGGGCGATGATAATAATTACCTACGTTGTTTCGATGATCTGGATCTTTCTACCTCTGTAACTAAAAAAAAGGAAAACGAAAACCATTTGCAGTCCCTCAAGACGGGGGACGAGTGGTGGGCAATTGAACCTCTCTAAGCCATTGTCATTTCAAAATTGTCTTCGTCGATTAATGATTCTGCAACTTCAAAAGGTTGATGAATATGAGTACTTTTTTCGGATGCTTCAGGTAATACCTCTTCTACGTCGGAATCGGGTCTGACAATGACAAGCGAATCTTCGGACTGTGCTATTTCTAATGGATCGTCCATGGATTCTGGTTCCTGGCTGATTGCTGTTCGTTGTTCGTCGGGTTGGCTTTGTTGATCGCCAATTGGAGCCGGTTGATCAGCCTGTGGCTGTTCTTCGGGCTGAGGCTGATCGGATTGGGGCTGATCGGATTGGGGTTGTTCTTCCTGTACAGGCGCTGGTTTGAGCTCAGCCACTACTGCGACTGGACTTGCAACTGCAACAGGACTTGCAACTGCAACTGGACTTGCAACTGTGACTGGCTCAGATACCACTGGTTTCTGTTCTTCAATTTGTGGCAAGAGAACTTGTACTTGTGGCAATTGATCGGGTTGAGTTTGTTGGGCCAGTTCGGATTGCTGAATGAGTTGATCGGCAGGTCGTTGAGAGGATAGACTTGGTAGTTGATAGGCTCTTTCGGGAGCGTTTTGTGGTGCAATAGTTGACAGAGATTCGTACTGGTTCTGGCCGGAGTATTGGATGAATCGTGGTTGAGCTGCGATTGGAGCCAGAGTTGGTAATGGTGGTAGTGATGGCAGAGCCGGCAGGCCTGGAAGTGTTGGGAGAGCTGGAAGTGCCCTCGGCTGTGGCTGTGGCTGTGGCTGTGGCTGGGCGATCAAGGGACGGTCAATGGTAGGCATATTCTGACGTCTTATTGGATCGGTTCTGTGTTCGTAGCGTCCAGATTGTACTTGTCCATGGGTTTCCTTCTTCTTTGCAACGTACTCGAGGGCCCGCTTGATTGCATCTGGAACTGGTGGTGGCGTTGGAATGTGGTCTCCTTCGGGAACGAATCCACGATGATCGCTCTTGTAGTTCACACGGTAGAGTTCACCATCGTCACCGGTGTATTCGTAGTAGCCTGATGCAGCGGTACCATTATTGGGATGCAAATGGGCTTTCTCCTCGCCATAAATTCCATTTTCCGTATGATACCTATGAGGGAAGTGCAATTTGTTAGAAGGAGATTTCGAAGGTGTTGAGGGATTCTTACAAGAAATCGTATTTGTGCTTTGCCTTTTCTTCCTCCTGACGAAGGATTTTCCATCCACCTTCTTCGTAGTAGTTGAATAGACGCGGCCTTACTGTCGTTGTTGTGGTTGTCGTTGGACGTCTTGTTGTCGTCGATGTGGTCTGCGTATAAGGAAATTTCGAAATAAGATACATTTTCTTGATCTCACAATTTTTGGATACATGGATGGAGAGTAGCGTTTTTTTTTTGTACAATACATACAAACATTACAAACATAGAGTGCTTTTGTGCTTTTATGAAGAAGATACAAAGATACATTTTTCTTTTGTTCTTTTTTTATGTCATGCTGTGCTTTTTATATACATATAGATACAGATGGATAATGTGCATGCTTTTTGTTTATATTTTTTTTTATCGAGTGCGATTTTTTATACAAAATGAAAATGACATTTGGAATCATTTGTTTGTTTTTTTTTTTAAGCTTTTTGATGAATAGATACAATTTACATAAACGAGTAGATAAATTTAATGTAATTTTTATAAGGAATCATTATTTTTTTGTTTTTAATCGATCGCATTAAGTGGTGTGAGTGTGTGTGTGCTTTTTGTTCATAAATAATCATGGGGGCGTAGTTTTTTTTCGAGATTTCGGTGTGTACAAATTTTCGCTGATGCTTAAATACAATTTTGTCGATTCGTGCTTTTTTTTTTTTGTACAAAAATTTTAGACTTCAATTGATTTTTCAGTCTCAGTTTCAATATCACCATCTGGTTTCTTGTCACTGACCGCGTTATCGGAAACAACATTTGGAATATTTAGTTGAGCAACATCGTCAAGAAGCGGTTTTTCTGTTGAAACAATTGGACTAGCGACTTTTTCAACAACATCACTAACGACCGGCTTGTCAGTGACGACGATAGTGATGATTTTTGGATTGGTCATAATTTTTTGAACATCATAATTAGGCATTGGTTTTTCATGAACTTTTGGATTACTCAATTCGCAGATCATTTTTTTATTCACACCCTCAGGATCATGATCAGGGAAACCGTAATCTAGACGAATGGCAGGTATTTCAAAATCTGCATTACTTACTGTGTACTTGCTGTTAAAAATTTTCAATAAAAAAATAAATTCATAAAATTAGTACTTTTTTGAACTTTCAAAAGGGGAAGGGACTTACTCGTAGTTTCCACTATCATCGTGTCGATAAGGATTATTTAGACCGGAATATGGCCCATAACCCCCATCGTAAGGATTCGGTATGTGCACATATTTTCCAAGTTCACGATTGTCGTGAACATGAACATACGGCTGGACCATATGTATGTAGCGACCTAAGAGAGTAATAAAAATGAATGTTAGTTCAAAGTTGTAAAAAGTTTCGAAAGACTACTTTAAAAATGAAACAATGTTAGGGGTTTGGAAAACAACATCATGCAGTTCTTGAGCTATAAAGTATCTTCTTGATATCTCAAAGTTTTTTGATACTTTCTTATTTCTACATCTACATTTTCTAAAAGTGTTAACTCAAGTCAATTTCAATGCAATAGTTACAAATTGTTGATCCAAATGCCAAAATACATCGGTTTACATTATGTACACCATTTTTTACACCAAATTTACACTTTTTGTTGTATTTTTTGGTTTGTGTAAATTATGTAAAGTGACTCCCAGCAGCAAATTCTAGATAGGTACAATGTTAGCGCTCTACAGGCCCTTTTCACCAACCACCAACTTGCGCTATTTAACAATAACTCAATTTTGATACCTTCATTTCGCTTAACTGGTTTGTATTTGCCATCGTCGTTGAATGAATTTTTCGAAACTAAATACTTGCCAGTTGTTGTTGATTCAGTTGGTCTCCCACTGCATGATGAGAAAGCTGTTAGCTGGAAAATAAAAGAAACAAAAAATCAGCATTTTGAACAATGCAGATAAGGAAATTTGAGTGGACACTCGGGCGTATACGTAACATTTTCTTAAACCTAAAAAAAACTATTCCAAACATATCTTTATGGTATTGCAGGACCCTTGGTGTCAAGTCTGAAGTGCTAACAAGAAACAAGTTCTTACTTTTTCTTAGAACTTTCAGGAACACCAAAACTCTCAAGGATTAGTTTTACTAAGCAACTTTGTTTGAATTTTACTAATTTTTAGTTGGTATAAGAACTTGTCTTTTGCAAAAACATGTTTTCTAACAGTACTTCAAAGTACTATTGTTAATATTACCAAATACAATTTTCAAGTACCAACTAGAAAAATTCATAAGAAGTGTTTGAAAAACCAAATTATCAACAAAAATTTATTACAAAAGTACTTTAAATGAACTTATATGAACTTCAAAATAGCAATCAGTACTTAAGAGAATCACTACTTCAAGTACTATCAATAAAGTCTGTTAAGTACACGTCTATCGCTCAGTACTTTATCAATTTAACAACAGAACTGATAATAGTATTAAAAAGTATTTATTGTTACTCCAGAAATTTATTAAAGTTCTTCTGAAGTACTTATGCAGTACAAATTGTTTGGTACTCGCATTTTTAAAGTATTTGTTGTTGAAAGTAGCAATATCTCATGTACATGAGCACCATACTGTTAGGTACTTAAAAAGTACTAGAGTTCTGGTACTTGACAGTATTGTTAGATGCTTGGAAGTCATTTTGAAGTACCTAAGTACTTACTCCAGTTTTACTAATTTTTTTTTAACTAACAATCAGCACTCATAAAATTCCACACGTGTTGCATTTTAAGATTGTGTCCAATTTAAATAATCAGATCAAATTTGGCATTTTCGAATAAAAAGACTGCATCTACACATTTCCTCATTTCTATTTTTCTTTCCTTTTTGAATTAATTTGATATTTTCGTTTAAAAAAAAAAAAAGATTCACCCACTAATGACTTTTGATCCAAATTTTTTGTCTCTTTTAGAATTTTTTATGCAAATTTCCATATCAAAAATTTATCAGCGTGACTCATTTGCATTCGAAAATAACACAAAACTGAGCTAGTTCGATGACAGTTTCTTTTATTTTTCGAAAAAAAATCTCAAGCGCCGCAGCAGACCAAATGTTAAAGAGCACAGTCAATTAAATTCTTATTTATTAACTTGTATTTGAAGGCATTTTGATAGTCCACAAGTTGTATTAATTTTTTAATGCACTCCCACAGTAGTTAGGCAAATGTCTTAAAACAAAAAAGCAAATGTGTGTTTTACACTGATTTATGATTTGTTGTAAAACTTATAATCCGGAGCTCACTAAACTTCTTGATTCGAATGATCAAAGCCAAATGTTACGTTTACGCATCTGAGCTTACACCACTTTAGAACAAGATACACCAAACAGAGTTCAGTATCTTTGCACGAAAGATACACTACTCACCACTAAGCAAACTGAAAATAGCACTATTGGATTCATTTTGTTTTTAATTAATATTTTTTATTCTTGCAGTTCGAAGCACTTCACTTTTATGATCTTCTTAAAGTTAAATTTTTTAAAAGAATTGCATGCCGTGTTCCACTTGGTTTATTAGTTGTGTTTGTTGATAATAATCCTTTTTGTGTGTGATGAAGAGCCGCTTATCCTTACTGCTTGACCACTGGGACAGGAATGTTAATCAATTGCTCTTGCAAGTCACATTTAAATAGTCTGACTGACTTGGTTGAGGGGCTTCGGTAAAAAAAAAAAAATGTTCTGGTATGACGACATGAAAAAAATAAAAAGAACAAAATACCTCGTCGAATTTGCAGAAGCAGATGAAACAAATGAGATGAGACCTAGTGTGCTGATTATTATTGGTTTGTTTTCTTATTAATTTTGGGTTACTTTTTGTTTTGAGTTTTTGCCTGTATTTGTGTTAGTATCAGCTCAATGAGACATTTTTGAAATCACAAAAAAAAATCTTGTCTTGTCTTTGAACTTGACTTCAAATATAATTTATAAATTTTACTTTCATGTGCGAGATTAAATTTGGTTTTGTTTTTTCAAGTTTTTTTGGTGGCGATGGTGATGGTGACCTGTAAATTTAATATAAAACCAAAAAATTGGTGATTAGTGTCTTATCATTTATTTTTTCATTATTTTGTGTAATTTAGTAGTTATTGCGAAGTTAGTTGGTTGTTTTGTTTTTTTTGTTTTTAAGTTCGTTTTTCAAATTTTAAGGTGATGCTTTTTGGAGGTTATTCACCCTGTTCTTATCATATTGGGATTTTTTTTCCTCTCGTAATTTTTGGTAAATAGAGAAAACGCGCATTTCAAACAACGAAAAATAGCAGAGTTTGGTTTTTATGGAATGAATTTATTTTTGTTAGTTTTTATTTAATCAAAGACAGAGTTTTTTATTTTTAAAATAAGAAAGCTGCATCTGAAATATGTTTTTTTTTCTGAGGTAAAATGATAACTTCTATGAACTTCGAAAAAGATAATCGTAAAATTCTTGAAATTGCGACGTTTTGTAGCCGACCTTATTTTTCGTAGCTTCAACTTAAAGCATTGTGAAACGTAAACTGAATCTTTTAACACAGATTCTGCTTATTTAAGTTATCTTTGGATAAAACACCTTTCAAAATTCCGGAAGTTTAAGTGAATTGCTAAGGGCGCACTGCACTTCAAAAAAGCTAAAAATGAGTTTATAATACCCATACGACTCCCACTGTTGCGAGCTCATCGACAAACACAGATAGTATCAGAAAGACTTTTGTATGAAATTTTACAACTCGACCAAATATAATTCACACCCTATTTTTGTAAGTATGCATATTACGGGAGCGAACCGTCAGCGACAAAAAGAGGTTGAAGAGTGGTAACATTATATATGCCTCCTTAGATACGGAAGCCGATCAGTCGGTCAAAGTATAAGTCCCGGACCAGTCCGTTTAAGCACCACCGGTTAAACGCCGCCGTTGAAAGCCGAAGGAAACTCCGTTAATAAACTGGTCCAAAGCCGTTGATGAGCCAAGGAAATTCTTGTTGATAGCCGATTGAAAAATCGTTGATAAGCCAAATGAAACCTTATTTGTGTATCAATTAATCGCCGTTGAAAACCGGGGGAAACTCCGTTCATAAACCGTTTCAAAGCCGTTGATGAGCCAAGGGAAAATTTGTTGATGGCCGATTGAAAGATCGTTGATAGCCGGAGGACACTCCATTGATAAAACGATTCAAGGCGTTTGATGAGTAAAGGGAAACCCTATTGATGGCCGATTGAAAGTTCGTTGATAGCAGGGAGAAAATCCGTTGATAGCCAAGGGAAACCATGTTGATAAGCGGATACCAAGCCGTAGAAAGCCGGAGGAAAGTCCATTAATTCACTAGAAGAAACGCTAAATGACTCACTCACATGTCTTTGCTCATTTTTAACTCATCATTAATCCAAAAAGTATATGACCCGTGAAGGAAGAAATTCATTACCAGGAAGAACTCCAGTCAACTAAGTCTGATACCGTAAATAAAACTATAGATAAGAAGGTAAATATTTCTTAGAAAACTAAAAATAATAGGTTCTTAATTTAAATAAATAGAATTTTTGAATTAAGAAACATTTATCTTTCTTTCTATTGGACCGAACTAAGGTTTACTGTTCCTACCTTGGTATAGACCCTGAGGATACCCCAGCCTTTGATAACAAGGACTATCACAATGACTAGAACTCTAAGCTCTTCGCGGCAGCAATAATAACGACAGAAATGGCTCTTTGCAGCTGTTTGGCCTAACGTCACACTGTTGTTATCGAAGAGCTTGAAAGAGCTGATACAGTTAAGACTATCTGAGAAGAAGACTAAGCACTACGGTCGATTTAAGTGATATTATTAAAGGAAGGAATTGTTGATTTTGAAGTGTAAGGATGATTATTATCTCAATGCTGTCTATTGGGGAAGCTGGCAGTGAAAGCAAGATATCGTATAAATGACATTATTGCCTATACTTACTTCGTAAGAGTTTTTCAGCTATAGAATTTAGCATAGCTGAAGGGCACTGTTTGCTACTGATTTTTTTTTTAAATTAATCAAGGGGATTAGTATTGATATAGGCCGAGAGATTAGTGAATTTCTAAAGAGTACCCGATCAAGCCAACCTGTGTTTCTATTGGAAGAAAGCCCAAATTTCGTTTTGATGGGACTGACCGTAAGCCTGCATTCCTTTTTAAGCTCACTGTTGTTTCTTTCAATAATCAATAAGTGCTTAGTTTTCTTCTACTGTATTTGATTTGATTTGACGAGGTTCTAAAGTGCCAATCTAACAATTGCATATTGTTGCCTTATTTAAGTTTCATAAAAGCATCAACTTTTTAAGCAAATATTTCTCCATTACCGATTTTTGCAATGAAAACCAAGGTGACGTGAAATAACGTCCGACGAAATAAGGCCCCATAGGGCTTTATTTCCATTTCTTATGGAAATAAGACCTCTACAAGGGTTGCGGTCTTATTTCCATTGCAACTTAGGAATAATGCCCGTGGGGCCTTATTTCGGTTTTTCTGTTTTGATTAGAAAGTTGGCGCAGGGTCCCGAGATCAGAATTCCCAAAAATTGTTTTCGAAACTTCTGATCTACTATGGAGGGTCACAAGTGCTGACTTCGATTTAAGGATTATTAATCCGCTATGGTAGGTCAATAGTCAAAATTAGGTTTTACTTTTAATGGGACAAGAGTCCAAATAAAAAAAAGTGAAACAACGAATGTTCATGCTCTAAAAATAAATAAAAACCGTAAATTCCTGTATGTACCTATACTACGCACTACAAATTTTTTTTACTAATAATTAGGAACAAGTTTCTTTATTAGCCGTCGACAAATTGTTCAGAGCAATTCATTTTTCAAAGCTGTTGAGGTTTCCTTTTATTTGGAAAAGCAACCACTAAACATTACACATTTTGTAATGCAAAGAAAGATTTTTGCAAGAATTTCAACTATTCATTTCAGCATCTTTTTGAATTCCGACTGAGGATGAGGCCGATACGAAAAATTCGAGATCGATTAGATTCAATTGCGAGCGAGCGAGCGGAAAAATTTTTGCCCAAAAGAGAATTTTTTTATTTTCACACCCCAAATTGATTCTCTTTTGGGCAAAATTTTTTCAGCTTGTGTCCATCTATCTTTCTGATGCAGCTTTTAATGTAATTGAAACAACTTGGTTATTTACTTAATGTGATAGATAGTTGCAATAAGATGAAATTGGCTTCAAGTATAGTGTACTTCTAAAATGCCGTACCCTCACAATACTTTGACATTGGATAATGTTTTCTTAACGCCACACAGACTTAAAGCATGCGGTATGTTTCAGCTTTATGCACAGAAAAAATTGTGAAAATGTAATAAACTTATTTTATTGCTTTACAAAATGTTAAAATTAATCGCGAAGGTCGGGAACCCTGAATTAGATTTCTGGACAAATGAACCAGCATAGTGGGTCAGTAGTCGCAAAATGAAATTTGGCACTTTATCATCCACAATAGTGGGCCATTATTTTTATCTTCTGGAAATGCGGTCTTATTTCCATGTAAAATGTGGCCTTATTTCCACTTTTCAATTGAAATAAGGCCTGTCGGTTGTTATTTCGATTTCTTCATGGAAATAAAGCCGCATTTAAGGTGGGGCCTTATTTCGTAGGGCTTATTTCGGTGCAGGGAACTAACTTCACTCACCTCAAGTGGGAAATATCTTCACTTTTTTCTGGTGAAGTTATTTCCCAACTATGGTGGGAAATTACTTCATCAGAAATTTGTGTGAAGTTAATTCCCACCCGTTATTAATAGATTTTAAGAAAAACAACCAGCCGATTGAAAAAAAATTATGAAAATATGCATTCAAAAAAGCCATGTTTTTGATAATACGCTACCAGAGTAGACAAATAGCTTAAATTCATAGTTTTAGCTTCAGCTTTTAATAAATCGAACGCTCTTTGTATATTATTTAGATTAAACAATGGTAAAACCAGGAGCTCTTTGTCTTTGTACCAGTTAGAAAGATTGGGATAGGATGTCAGGTTTGCTTTAATATCATGGAGATTGCACATCCTTCTGCGGATTGCACGCGTATAATAGAACCAACATCCTTTGAGGTCTTCTTCGGGAAATACAATATACAAAGCGAGTCAAATTTTTTTTGACAAACAGAGAAACAATTTGGGGTGTAAAAATAAAAAAAATCGCGCGATTTTTTTTATTTTCACACCCCAAATTGTTTCTCTGTTTGGCAAAAAAAATTTCGGATTTGCAGTGCTACAATTAAGTTCTCTTTCACAATTTGCACTAACATTTATTTTTTGTACGATGGTAGTTTAAAAAAAAAAAAATTGAACAAATTTTCAAAGAAAATTGGGTACCTACTTATTTCTTTATTGATTAACTCAGTTCATACGTTGTTGTAGTAGGAAGTTTATCATTTTTTAACGTTTGTGATTTGAAAAGTTTACAATTTGTTTATCCTAAACCTGCTACATTATTCCTCTTTAGTTAAAAAAAAAAAAAAACAATTAAGAAAATTGGTCAACCGGTTTGGCTTCGTATCGAACGTACAGACAAAAAAACTGTTCATTTAAATAGGTTGAAAGAATAAGGTACTCTTAAAAAATAATGACAAAGTTCCAATTTAAGCAGACATTTCAATGCAAACATTAAAACAGAAGAGCACAATTGATCTCACGAAAGTTTCTTTTTCCCTACCATTGGAAATAAATTTGTCACTGATTTTGATGCGAAAGTAAACTACAAAACATGATTTTAATGCGTTACTCTTATATACAAAGTGAAATTAATTCCCACCAACTGTGGGAAATAGCTTCACATCAAAGTGAAGTTATTACCCAGAGAAAAGTGAAGTAATATCCCACCATAGTTGGGAAATAACTTCACCAGAAAAAAGTGAAGATATTTCCCACTTGAGGTGAAGTTAATTCCCATGTGAAGTTAGTTCCCAGTGAAGTTAGTTCCCTGCACCGTTATTTCACGTCACCGAAAACCACCAATACGGTATGGTCGTCCTCCGGTCCCCACCTCAGCAGAAGGGTGCGAGGGAAAATGGGTGCAAGTACCCACCTAATTTCACAACTTGCTATGTTATAACAGACTCATCAAAACGGGGGTATATCGGGAGAAACAAGCACTTCGGTACCTCAGTCACTTTGGTAGCAAACTTCGAATTTCGTCTCCTACCTAATAATATTTATGGTAAAATCTGGGAGTGACTTCTAACTCGCTTAATGTGAAATTCTCTTTTTACTATTAGGCTGTTGGTTGCTGTTGATGACAGCGGTGTTTGGGTAAACTGTAAGCGCTTCGTTACACTTGAGATAACCCTTAATATAGCGCATTCTGATAATTCTGGATTGAATCAATTTATCAGTGAACTTTCAATTTTAGTATAAAAATGCATTTCTTCCTTAGCAACACTAAAGACCAGTGTTTTGATTTTTGATTTTTATATTGAATAACATAACTGAAGATAATATGCAAATTCGTTTTTATTTTCTTAATACCTTATTTATTTGTTTTCTCCAAAATAATTTAAAATTTATATTTTAGGAAACAAAAGAAGTAAAGCAGAAACTTGATTAGTTAAACCAAATAGATTCCACCTTAAATGGCGCTTCTAAGATTGTATTCTGTCAACAGGAAATTGATATTTTATGCTAATATTGCCTTATCAAACCAGTGATAAAAATCTGTTGAAAATAATTGCCTATCAAACACCTTTGATTAGAAAAAGTAGAATTTCACAAAAAAAAACATCTTTTCCCACAAAACCATGCCTATGACATGTAAATTTGATTGCTACTAAAAGAATCCAATAAAATGTTTGAAAACCAAAAAGTGGTCTTCATTTTAAAAGATCACAAAGTCAATATAGGTGCAAAAAAAAAAACACTAAAATTGTATCGCGAATTCGAAGCCATTTACTTTCCTTTTCAAGATCAATTTATGCCATGTGTTCGATCACGTCAGAACATAAAAACAAGTTTTTTAAGACTCCGCATCCATTGGATTAAAGCTCTCATATAAACAATCTCAAAATCCGAAATGCAGAACATGACATTTGCATAAAATTTAAATACCAAAAAAATGTGTGCTAGTTTTATGAATTATTTTATTATGCCTCTCAAAAATGTCCCATTCACACTTTATAAATGGAGAACAAAAAATTCCAAATTAAGTTCTTTGTTTTCACTGTTTTCAGTTCTATAGGCGCTACATTGTTTTGTAAATTAAAGCAAAATGTACTCGATGTCCAGTTGCTGACCTTGCGCCGATTTATGATCAAGATATGCTTTCCGCGGTGATTATCTCAACTTCCGGGTCCATATTGCTTGAAGTTACAATGCAATCCTTTTAAAACAGTGGAAATTCAATAAATTGCTTTAAGAATTGGATAATCCCAAAAATTACTTAAACGGGCAACAGTTTGTCTGAGAATTTATAGAAGTGGTTGACTTTTTTTTGTGTAAATGAAAAGCAAGAATCCTGAAGCTGAATTTTGTGAGTGGGTGGAGTGAAGGTTGAATTCCATTCAAGTCATCTTTAAAAAGTGAACTCCAGAGTTAGATCACTTAAGCGAAAATGATGTGATGCTCATCCAATGTCCATTTTGGATGCTTTCTTGAGTCCAAAATAGAGTTATTACTTGATAAAATAAAATGGTTTAAAACTGGTTGATTTCATCATTAAATTCGATTAATCTGCAATATTTCACCTCTCTAAGGTAAACTGTTAAAGCAAATTAACGACAAGTTAAGATGCATTCTTAGCCTATTACCTAATCATTGCTTTCACTAAAGACTTAAAAGTAAAAAGCTTTCGTGAGATTTATGCGTTAGTCAACTGTTTTTTGTTTTATTATTTCAAAATGCCTAATTATTTAAAAAGCAGTATATTTTCCATAAATAAAAGACTGACAACATGTTTATCCTTGTTAATAATTTTAATTATTGTAGAATATTTTGTTTCCTATACAATGAAAATAATCAAGTTCAATCATAAAGTACATACTTGCAGCTTCAACAGTGCGTGCGAAACGATATTGTTTTATTAAAATATTAATACACAATAAACATCATACTGATTCATAGCCTTTTGAAACAGTGTTTATCCGCAAAGCATTTAAAGCCATATTGTAGTCTTGTACTGGTGTACTGCACAGTTTCGATTAAAAAAAAAATTGAATCTATAAAAATAAAATGAGATTGCCAACACAGAATCTGTGTTATACCATCATTCAACACTCAGTGCGATCTTAGTTGTTAGTAGGCGAACACTAAAACAAAGAACTACTTACCCAAGCGAAACAATAATAAAAGTAACATAGAAACTTAAAATATACAAAAACATAGCATGCATATTTAAGTGCATCATTTAAGAACATAGGCCTTAAGTAGTGATTTTAAATGATATTTACTAAGATTATAATCAAAGTGCTTTGAGTTACAGTTTGCTCATTTGTGTCAAGAGCTCGCATACATGTTCGATCCTCTATGATTAATGGAAATAAGGCCTTATAAGTCCGGAGTGTCAGTTACACCCGTAACAATAGAATGTCACTGTTGGTTCTTGCTTGTGACAGTGTCAACAAAACAATTATGAAGGGTTTTTCAATTGGAGCGGGTAGATTTTGGCGCCCCGTGGCCGCCATTGTGTTTTGGTGACATGTTTCAAATCTTTTGTTTATTATTCAGTTGCTTATGCCAAATCATCATGGCAAGTTACACGACTGAACAGCACATTCAAATGATAAAACTTAACTATCAAAATGAGTGTTCCTTAACGCAAACGTTGCGTGCATGGAACCCATTTTACGCGTGGTAGCCCTTCACAGGCGACTCTTTAACGTTTGGTGGCCAAATTTAAGATGCACTGTTCAGTAAACAATAAGCCAACACCCGTACGTTCAAGAAACGCAAGATTGGCTGAGAACATCGCCGCCGTCCGTGAAAGTGTACAACAGAACCCGAGGCAGTCTATTCCTCGCTGTGCACAAGAAATCAACCTTTGGCAGACTTCAACTTGGCGAATTTTGCGTCGGGACTTGGGCCTACACCCGTACAAGATCCAACTGACCCATGGAATTCAAAGTTCATGACCATAGCAGCGCCGCGCCGCCGCCGCCGCCGTTTGTTCGCTTACTAGTCTTCTAATCACATCTACACGCCCTTATTGAAAAATCCTTTATAAAGATCGAGTTATATCCAACGCTTTATAAATTTCTACATTGAATTGGCTTTATTGACGATGCTGTTAATATGTTCGAAAAAGCGTGATCTAGATTTAAATAGTCATAAGAATTTGGTATGGGTTTTTTGAAAAAGTCAATATTTGACATTCAATGGGATATAAATTTAAGCTTTTTCTTACACTACAATCAAAAACTGTTAGGGCCGTCCTTAAGAAGAATTCTATCATTCATTGACAGTATATCTTTGAACCAACGCAATATAAAAAGAAGGGGTCCTAAATGACTACCTTGAGGAATGCCAGATTTAGCAATAAATGATTTAGGGATGAATTTCAAGTTTCAACTGATAAGACCTGAAATTCATTTGATAAAAGTGGAAAACAGAAAATTCGTTTGAATTTGTGTCAAATAAATTTTTAAGTCAGGTTCACTACAATAGATGTTTTTATTGACCCTTTTGTCCCATATGAAAAGCAGTATTAAGAATCTGTTTGCAAGAACGGATAATCTCTCCGGTCTCCGCATCGTACGAATTTTATCAAAAACAGATTTTCCTCATGTAAATGATGGTTAGGGTTGTTAAGACACCAGCTTCTTTATTGTTTCTTGATTTCAATATTATCGAAAAGTCCTTGTATCTAAGCGATTCATGGACGTTGTTTTCTTAAGTTAAGATTGCAGTTCAAATCAGTGTACAGGATAAAAGTTTTGCGAAACGAGATCGTGTAAGTTGTTCGAAAATTTGGTCAGCGTAAAGTTGATTAAGGGTTTGAGAACTTTCTAATTTTTACCAAACTAAAGTTTTTCCGTCATAATTCAATCGTAAGCCAGCTAGTATTAAGACATCATCTGCATTCAGTAAAGGACTGATTGTTGGGCTAGCCAGGTTCTGCTATGTCGTTAGGAATAAGTGAGAACAAGAATGCCCTGAAGAGGCAACCTTGCTACAGTCCAGATGAAATACCAATTGAAACTGCTGAAACAGTCTTTGTTTTCCATTTTGTGTTTTTTATTATTTTTAGTTTTTTTTTGGAAAAAGGAGAATTAAGATTTATGTTTGAATAATTCTTCAATGTATGTTGCTGTGTCTACAAAGAAACAAAAAAAGCATTTCTCAAACCTTTCGACATTATACCGCAGAAAAGTTTCGTCATAGCAAATAGCCGTTTTTGTGAATAAGAAATCACTGATCTCTTAAAATAGGAGGAAACCTTTAAGGTTGAACAAATTTTGTTGCAGTTGATTCAATGTATTTAAGCAATGAAATGTGTTTGTTAAAAAATTATTTTCCAGAAAGTTCCCCTTTGTAATATTCCATCGTTCACCGCCATCCCATAAACTACCTGACTTCTGACTACCCAACCCACGCACTAGCAAAAGCAGTTCCTTCTTTCGCCATATTTGTATACTTTGTTTTTATTCACAATGCTGCTGGCCCAATCAGATAAATTTTATTTGCACTTAAAGTCTCTTTTTATATTGCACTTTATTTAAACTTAAGTGTGAATAGCCTTCGAATGGAGCTTCCGGGCCTACGAGCCTGCTGCACTACCTGGTGGACACCATATATGCACATGGGATAATTAAATGTGAGTAAAAAGGTGAACTTAAAGTTTAAATAGTTAAATAAAATTACATGGTAACAACATTTCCATTTAAAATTAAAATCACCATCACCAACGAGCAGTATAACATTAAAATGCGCTTTGACGGCGCTATAAGATTCACTTTTCTTTAAAAGCATTGCCTACCTACATAAAGGCCGTTAAAAATACTCCTTCTTAGAATTTCACTCATGACGAAGCCAAAAAGGTCGTGGAAAAGATTTCATCATCGATAAACTTTGTCAACCTTGGCCTTGGGTGAACCCAAATAATTGACCGGTAAAAGGTTGCTGAACCAAGTGTCAAAAAAATGTTGACATAAATTAAAAATGAGTTGAAACAAAAAAATGGGTGTTATGCCCAAGTGTCGCATTATCGAAGCAAAATATTCAGATTTGAGGAAATTTTTTTGTGAAACAGCAACTTGTTTATTGACTTCTTACTTTTGTTCAACGTTGATGGCTGATTCAAATAATTTTGTTGGAATTATTATATTTTGCTTTTTTGTGTGTAAATGTATTACTGAAAAGTAAAGTAAAGTAGCAATTCCACAATCCAGAAGTAAAACAAACAATTAAAAGTTAAAATGTCAAAAGAGTCTCAGCGCATGGTCCCAATCATCCTTGTACTATTGTGTGTCCCCTACTTAATGGCGTCAATTGCAAATTTTGTTAATAAAGAAAGTGTTTATTTCTCAATATTAATTTTAATTTATGAAAAAATATTTAAGCGTTATGGTGAAATTTGCACGCTTGCCATGCAACAATCCTAGTGCTAGAATTCTTGATATCCTGTTGTCTTGAATGACATTAAAGCTTTTCTTAATTATTGTCATAAAATATTTTTGCATAAAATTCAAAATATACAAGCCCGTAAAAAATATAGCAGTTCTTTATCGACGTTTCAAAAATGCTGAATACCTTAATTCTCAGTGGTGTGACGGATATTTCGAGAGTTTTATGAAGTATCAAACTCTTCGCCTCGAAACAAATTATCTGCCCATTTGACAGAACATTTTAATCGACAACAAATTAATTGTCTTGATTTTCAAACTAGAAATTAATTTATTCCTTTTATCATAAAAATATTTCCAGCACCAACCTGATTATTGTCAAGTCAAAAATTCGTTATAAATGTCAATGATAACATCTTAAGAGCATTCCAGTATGTGCATCCAAAAAGTCGATTGAAAATTCAGATTCGAAAGTAGACTATTTTGTATTCAAAACAAAATAGAAATGAATATTCATAATTCAAAAAATATCAACTCGGATATTCGAACCATAAAGTATCAGGCTGTCATGTCTCTTGCGAGTGTGAGTAACACTTGGAAATGACATTAAAAGTCAATAACCCCGGTCGGGTTAAAATTCAAAATAAATGAATAATTTCTTCAAAAATTCGTAAGCCCAATTAAATTAAATCATTGGTTTGACATCAACCGCAGTTGGGTGATTCAAAACAAAACAAAATCGAAAAAAGACTTAATCATACCCTTTTGTGGATTTGGCGACGATCGATGGTGGCATCCGACCCGATCAGTCAAGGTCACGATGGAATTTCCCTTTAACTATAAAAATTGCAAATAAATTTTGTTTACGGTTTCGTGACGATAAACATTCTTCTTCGTCTCGCCTTAAGGCGACAAATATCGTAGGTCGAATCGGACGTCCTCAGTGGCGCCATATTAATATTGCCTGAACATTTTTTAACACCGTCATGGCGTCATGGTATTTAAAATTTTGTTTATTCATTGTTTTGTTAATTATTCTTGTTTGTGGTCATCTAGAGTGGAATTTTTAAGGTATCATCGGTACCTTGAATGTTGTGCTTAATCACAAAAAAAATTGATCGACATTGATGGAATATTTTTTTGTTACGAATTTTTTAAAACTATGCGAAATGAGGAAAAATTTTAAAAACAAACATAAGAGTCTTAAAAATATTTGCATAAAAATATTATTCGAATTTTTTGTTTTGCGAATTAGATTTATTTGTTTGTTTGTCAAAGAAGGCTCGTCAACACCATATTCAGGAAATTTGTAAACTAGCTGAACGGTGTTCAGCAAAAACTTTATCTTTGAAAAGAATAGAGTCTAGGTCAGGAAAAAGGAAATTTGAAATTCAAATTTTGTTTGTTTATTTTTTTATAGCAACAAAGACTTTAGATTTAGATTTTTAACTTCAACAGAAGTTGGATTTTTCTTTTTTGACAGCAAAAAAGGACTTTGTATAGTAAATGATGCGTTTTTATAATTAAAACAAACACTTTTCATTGAAACAATATTTTGAAATTTTTCTTCTTATGATATTCAACCGTAATACCCGTGCGTCCAGATGTGTCCATCAGTTCACCCTCAAGCCCAACTTCGATTCGAAAAGCATAGAGATTCGTTACTTGGCCGTACAACACGAATGTGGAACTGTTAACTCCACTCTGTCACTCCCGGTGATTACAATATTCAGGATATTTTTTGCTCAATCAGAAAGGATCAAATCCAAGCTTAATTATTTCTGCTGTAATATTAATATTTTTCTCAGTATTAAAGAAGTTACCCCTCTATGCGGTAAGCCTAAACTTAGCGGAGGGCTTACGGTGACTACTGCTATGAAGCGAAGAGCTATGTGATCGCGAAACTTGTTTTCGCAGAAGGGCTTCCTATGAACGACAGGTCGAAGCGGAGTATAGGCTGTGGCTGTTACTATTAATTACCCAACAACGAAGGAGTGTTCCCACCAAGGCACTCTCAACGAATGACGACCGCACCGAAAGAATTTCTTTTTTTTGGAATCAACGGTGGCGTCTTCAGTTCCAGTTAGGCCGAACTACTTAGTGAACATATTAACCCAGGCCGTAAAAGGAGCGGTTTTCCGGCTCTTGCACTTGGAGCCACATCAAGTGCCTGGTACTCCAGGTTGGGTATTGTGCGTCGGGGTAACTTTCCGACTACGTAGACATTAAATTAAATTATAATTTAATTTCAATTAACTATTTAAATCAAATTAAACCTATTCTTGTAATAAATTAATGTAATAATTTAAAGGCTTGCAACAATTTATAAGACGAATGTAAGTGATTATTGTTTTCAAATAAATAAATAAAAATGTCCTAGCTATGACATTAAAATTGTCCTCGGCGAGTATAACGCACAGCTGGGAAAAGAGGACATCTTTGGTGGAACAGTCGGAAATCACAGCCTGCACGACACCACTTCCGACAACGGATTCAGGGTGATCGCTTTTGCTGCGGGGCGAAATGTTGTGGTAGCAAGGACGTGCACGTGGCTCCCATATCTCAACATCCACAAAGGAACATGGAGATCTCCCGATAAATCAACCGTCAACCAGATTGATCACATTGCGATCGACCGAAGGCACTTGTCCAGCATTCTAGATGTTCGAACTCTACAAGGAGCTAACATCGTTTCTGACCAATACTTCGTCGTAGCCAAGGTACTGCTACGAATATCCCGACAACGGCCAAAACAAGGAAATGCTGCAAGAAAATTCGACTTTGAACGCAGGAAATCGCCAGATCCTTCTCTGAAAGAGTGTCAAGTAACCTCTTAAGGAGTCCTATGCCGCCAATATCAACTATCGAAGACCAGTGGCAACATTGCGAGAATGCTGTTAGATATACCGCCTCTATAATGTGCTAAGTTTTACACAGCCACCAAAACGAAACCCCAGGTTTGACGAAGAATGCAGGCAGGACCACGCATCCAAGTATAGGACGCATGCAGAGCTGCGCTGCATGGCTTCTCAGGAGCAAAAAGAAGAAGCATGAGAAGCGTCAGATCAAGGATGTTGAGAGAGCCAAAAGCACGAATGCAGTTCGGAGGTTTTATCGGAAGGTAAAACAGCTGGCTCAAGGTCATAGAGCAAAACCGAAGCCTGCAGAGATAAACAAGGGAACATCATAGTAGAATTGAAGTCAATGCTGGGAATAACGGCGACGATGAACAAAATCCCGCAGTCAGGCAGGAGCCTTCGATCGGACACGATGATTGCCAACAATTCCGTGAACCCGACCTAGACCTAGACCTAGAAGTGAAAACGGCAATATCACGGCTGAAATCCAACAAAACAGCTGAAGCAAATGGTCTATAGCTGCCGAGCTGTTCAAAGCAGTAGGCGACGATCTAGATAGGAGCATGCACCAAATCATCTGTAAGATATGAATGCCCAAAGAATGGAACCTCAGCATTGTTGCCCGATCCTGAAAAAGGCAGATCCTTTAAACTGCGCCAACTACAGAGGAATCAGCCTACTGAACATCGCGATCGCTTACAAGATCCTTTCTGCCGTATTATGTGAACGTCTGAAGCCTTTCGTCAACAATCTGACTGGTTCTTATCAATGTGGCATCAGGCCAGGAAAGTCAGCCATCGACCAAATTTTCACTTTGCGGCAGATCCTGGAAAAAACCTATGAACTCCAAATCGATACCCACCACCTTTTCATCGATTTTAAAACCGGGTATGACAGCATCTACAGACACGAACTGTATAAAGCTATGTCCAGTTTTGGCATCCCTGCCAAGCTTGTTCGCTTGTGCAAAATGAACTCACTCTGCTCCATCAAGGTTGGCAACGCGCTTACGGAATCTTTCGACGTCAAAAAAGGATTCTGACAAGGCGATGCACTGTCGTGCGATTTCTTCAACATCGTTCTTGAGAAGATACTGCAAAACTTCACCGTAAACACCAGAGGCACTATCTTCCAAAAGTCTGATCAACTTATCGCGTACGCCGATGATATTGATAAAATGGGAAGAACACAGCGTGATGTCAATAGCGCCATTGTGAGAATTGAGACAGAAAAAAAAGGTTTAGCAGTAAATGAGGAAAAAATGAAGTATATGCTGTCTTCGAGGAAGGACACCTAACACCGAGCGACGGCTCCGACAGACCGTCACAATAGACGCATACAACTTCGAGGTAGTAGAGGAGTTTGTGTACACGGGCAATAACACCAGCAGCGCCGAAATCAGACGAAGAATAATTCTTGCTAATGGCTGTTTCTTTGGGCTAAGAGAGCAATTGAGTGGAAAAGCCCTCTCTCGAGCAACTAAGGTAAAACTGTACAATACCGTCATCATCCCAGTCCTGCTGTATGGTGCAGAAGCATGGACCTTGACAAAATCGGATGAATGTGCCTTAGTTTGCTTCGAGAGGAAAGTTCTTCGGGTCATATTTGGAAAGGAGAAGAAGATACAACAGCGAACTTTACTGGTTGCACACGATGTGAACCTAGCCAGAAGGGTCAAGGTCCAGAAACTCAGATGGCGCGGTCATTAAGAGCGAATGGACATCAATGCTCCGGCCCGGAAAGCCTTCGACACTATTCCCGAGGGACGTAGAAGGAGAGGAAGACCGCGACCGACTTAGGTGGCGAACACAAGTGGAAGCGAACCTCAATCAACTTTGAGTGCAAAACTGGAGACAGCTAGCTAGGGACCGAGCTGACTGTCGGAGACTGTTGATTGAGGCCCAAGTCCACAACTGTAGCTGTAGAAGTTTTTGTTCATTAGACATCGAAGTTTTAATTTTATCTATTAATTCTTTCAAACACTATTTAAATGGTGAAATTGTTAAAACAAAATTTCCCTCCGAACAAGATTGTGCACAAATATGCCCTGCTTAGCTCTTTGAGTGTAAATAACAAGCTTAAGGATTTGTGACACTGCAATAAAAATAAATTATTATTTATGGTTCCAGCAGTCATAACCTTTTTGTTTCGATTTTCGAAACTACGAGCAATCATTTTATACCGAGACCAACCAGTAATTCCAGCTCACAAAATGCTCACTGCATCGTTAAATTGCAATTACTTAAAGTTCAAAGTACGCGAATGAAATTGTTATTTCCTTAAAAGACAATACTTGTGTTGGTTTTGCTTTTGTTACAAATAATTTGTTAAAATTTATTAACACATTTAATTTTTCTCGGTTCGAGTAGTTTATCCCCTTCCAAACGAATAAACGTAGGTACGTTAACCTGTCACCTTTGAATTCAGGTATTTATCGGGGTAGGTTCGTAAACCAATAAAATTTAAATCCTTTAGACCACGTTTTGTTTCGTTGTCTCGTTAAATGCAATTGCTTTTCATTAACACGATGCTAAATAAAATTTGTGATCTCATTATTGAATAACAGGGTGCTTTTTTTTATTTTTGTTTTCTTGATCAGCTTATTGAACTCTGTTGGTTGGATATTTGAAAGTTCATTATCTGATGATCAGAAGCATCATCAATTCTATGACTGTTGTGTTGCATGAAACTGCCACTCCCGGCTAGGTAAGGCAATTTTCAACGATCACGATGAAGATGAATTTAAGCGTAGCAAATAAAAGTCAGCAAAGAATTTCCATAAAGTTCAATGTCTACCACGAAGAAGGTTAACCGTCAATCTGTGATCATCATCACTTCATAATGCAAATTATGCTGATGACTGTTTAAGAATTTCTATGATGTGAAAAGACTAGGAAATCCCATCTAAGGTGTGTCATGGGATTTCATTTAATCCATTTAAATGATGAAACGGTTATAAAAATTATACAAAGTGAATAACTGCTACTGGCAATAATAAAACTTATATGAGATATTTTATTTCTAGGAAAGGGGTTCTTTGAATAATGCTTA
The DNA here is from genome assembly GCA_943590905.1 of Sphaerophoria taeniata. Taxonomy (NCBI): domain Eukaryota; kingdom Metazoa; phylum Arthropoda; class Insecta; order Diptera; family Syrphidae; genus Sphaerophoria; species Sphaerophoria taeniata. The sequence continues at coordinate 14,513,404 of OX016540.1, read as the reverse complement.
ACATTCTTGCGACTGGCAAGCAACACAATGGTCGAAAGACAGAATTCGCAGTAACGGTCTTGACGATTTTTTGGCGATCTATATAAATTTCATTTAAAGCTGTTCCCATTTTTGAAACCTGATAACCCGTGCACGTCGCTCAAGAACAACTGAGAATATTGATGCTGTCAGTCAGGATAAAAAAAGGGGTTTTTCCAAGCCTCGTTGTTATTTGGAATTGGTCATTCCACAAACGTCATTATTCCGTATTTTGCACAAAGACGTTAGTCTTACGGCTTATTAAGTTCAGTTAACACAAGAACTCAAGCCGGCCGATCATCAACAACGTCGTGTCTTTGCTGACTGAATTCTTGAAATGCATGAAAATTATCCGGAATTCCATCGAAAAATCATCTTGACCGTTAAGGCACATTTCCATCTCGGTGGCTACCTCGAAAAGCAAAACTGTCGCATCTGGTGCTCGGAAAACATAAGAGTTAATTTTGAGAGGCCTCTTCATCCTCAACGTGTGAATGTTTGAATAGGTTTATGGTCCGACGGGTTAATTGGACCTTACTTTTCCGAAAATGAGGTTGGATCAACAGTTACGGTGAAAGGATTGAGCTATCGAGAGATGATTAATGATTTTTTACTGCCGGAGTATCATGGTATTGATTTGGACAACGCTTACATTCAACAAGACGGGCGCTTAGACGGCGAAACAATTGATCTTCTACCGGAAAAGTTTCCGGATGGTGTTATCTCTCGAAGAGGTGTTCACAATTGACCAAGATCTTGTGTCTTTAATACCTTGCGACTTTTCCTTTAGGACCACGTGAAAGATAAGGTCAGCTAGAAGGATAAAAAGTATTCTCTCTGATTCCTTGTTCTAACATACCTCTCCACCAATTTTGAGCCAAATCGATTCAGCCGCTCTAAGAAGGCTGGTATCGAAGGATAGAAACCAAGAAAAATTATTTTGAAAAACCCGGTAACCAGACCTCGCAAATAGTATGACTAAAAGAGGGACTGAGATGCGCTTTATCAGCCATGAAATACCAGGCGTTAAATTGCTTACAACGTAAGGCAAAAAACTGTTATTTAAACCATTTCGACTTTTGTCATATTTGTTTTTCTCAGTGAGTGCCTTGATATTATTTTGCAAATTATTTCCTTACTTTTTATACTTCTACATAGGCTTATGTATGCCAGTAGCCACCATTATATCCTAATAGCCACCTAAAAAAGTCTGTTATGTATCATTCTTATTAATCGTTGAAGAAAAAATTGTTTTTTGCTTTGTTTTTTCTTATCTGATTGTACATATATCTTAACACCGACAACAAAATTCACCAACAAATTAACCGAAATGATCCCTCTCGTAGCTCTGATCTTTGAAGTTGATGCACATTTCAAAAATAAATTCTAGATACTATTTTTATTCTTACATAATCAGTTTAATTTCAGCTTCGTTGAATCGTCGAAATTCTTCCTAATCCTTTCTCAAATCCTACGAATAAAAACCAAATATCCTGAAAAAAATATTGACAGTGTCACATTTTCAATGGACTCCGAAAAGGTGATGGACTAGTCTGTCTCCTCTTCAACCTGGCGTTGAAGAAAGCAATCCGTCACTCTCGAACATCTTTCAGGGGGACTTTCGTCATCAAATCCACCCACCCAATTATTGGCATACGCAGATGACATTGACATCTTTGGAGGTAACCCACAAGTTGTACATGTACAATCCTCATTTATCCAGATCGCGCAGACGGCAAAACCTGGGGCTGCATAGAAATGAGAGAAAAACTAAGTGGCCCCGGCTCCGTCTGCAGAAAACGTTGGTAATATTAGAACAACAACTATTAAGGTGGAGGAGCATGAATTCGAAGTGGTGCGATCCTTCAATTACCTTGGGTTAGTAATAACAGCCGCCGATAGCAATATGGAGCCGGGCCGCTGAGATAATTCTACCACGGATCCGAGCCACGCAGCCAAATGCACTCTGAACTCTTGGCCGCTTTCGGGACAAAAATCTTACGAAAACTAGTTGGCCCCGTTTTTGATTAAGGAAAATTTTGGAGACGATATAATTCTGAAGTCTGAGCTATATCAAATCTAAAAAAAGAACCTTATTGTTATAACTTATAATAATACTATATGTGAGGTCGGCCCTCTCTAGTAGTCGGCCACTTCGTTTTAAAAAGGAGAATAATAGTAACGGTTAAGGATAAACCTCAGCAACCAATTTTTTTTTTGAAAGGCCGAACTGTTTTTTTTTTCTGTGTGCAAACTTTGAAGCCAATGCAAGTGCACGTTTTCTCTTAAAAAATGTCAGTTTGCTTCAAGTTTTCGTAAAATTCGGATGTGTCGTTTATAGTAATACAAAAATTAGTGGTAGTGTGTTGCAAACTAAGCTATAACTTCGAAAATATTTAAGTTTAGTAGGTTTCGTGATTGTTTTTATGTCACACTCAGAGAAAAAAACATTGTTGGCAGCTTAACAACTCGCATTTGAAAAATGTTAACACTTTAATTCTTATGTCAAGAACGTTTTCTTAAAACAAGAATTTTTTATATTTAAATTAAGTATTAAAATTCAAAAATACAACATAATGTAGTCGAAACAACAAAGTAGAATATTTAGAATTCGTCAACAGAGATTCATTTTTGGAATAAAAATACAAGTTTTAATTTCAGGGATGAAAATTGTAAACAAATATTTTGTTCTTGAAACAACAACGCCGCGTTTAAGGAATCTAATGCTTTTTACCATCCGGCTACCTAGTATTAGCGTGTCAGAAACCAACACACACAATATTTTCTTGCTCGATTTCCAGAGCAAGAGCAAAAACGAATTTGCGTGTGTTACTTTACACACATACAGCCTAAACAACGCCATCAGATTGAGAACGAAATTTTTAATTTAAAAGTATTTTCTTTCTCAACAACAACATAGTTCTTGAACTGCAATATCTAACTGTTAATTTTATTCATGTAACAGCACATACCACACTCACAAAACTAATAGCGTTTTTTTTTGGTAGTCCGGAACTGTTCCGAACAGTTCTGTACTCGTTCACTTGGCACAAGATGACAGTTCTTGTTCTGAATAGAACAGAAAAACGATTCCGAATTCGAAATCAGAATCAAAAACAGAATCACGCATACATGCACGCACTCGCATATACGTACTCGCTGCCATGTTTACAAATAAAGAAATTAAAAACAATGTCATGTCATCTGCAATTTTGCATATGAGGTTTCACAAATACACAACCATTCAACCCTTAGAAGCCAAAAATGGTTTTGCCTTTTCGTTTGGAATCCGGAATCGGACAGTTCTGTGTACAATTCCGGATTACCAAAAAAAACGCTATAAACCAGCATCAGACTAAGAACAACGTTCTTAAATTGAATGGCGCAAAATTATAGTCCGCTAATGAACAACTTTAGTGTGATGCTAGCTTAAAATGACGTTTGAGTTATATCTGAAACGTCATTTTAAGCTAGTATCACACTAAAGTTGTTCATTAGCGGACTATAATTTTGCGCTAATGTTTTTTTGTTTCGCAACGACAATTTAGTTCTTGATATTGCAAAATCTAACTGTGAATTTCTTCCTGGTCGACACTTCATTTCGATGTGATTTTTATAAAGCGTAGACGTGAGTTTAGTGTGTCGTAAAAATAATAATTTATTTATCTAAAAAAAATGGAAAATATTAGGATTAGCGAAGAACTTGAAATTGTAAATTTGGAAGATAATGTGTATGAATTATTTCAAGAGTGGAATATGTCTATGGACGGAATACAATGTAGAATATCAACAGAGAATTTGTTGAAAATGCTGAGTTCCCATGATATCGATAAAATTTTCCACGAAAGGGAATTATTGTCGAAGAAATTAAAGTTTAGATACAATCAAAACTAATGACGTGAACAATACGATGTAAGTATACAACATCAAGTGAATATTTTGCCTGTACCTATTATATTTTCATTTTACTTGAAAAGTGTGAAGTGTCATGTTGGATTTCAACTATATTACCAGCCCTTCTAAACCAGACAAAATCATTGCATCTCAAGTTTGGAGTTTTATTTAGAAACTATCTTGAAAGACACTGTCTCCAGAGAGGAATTGCTGGAGAAAGGTAGAAGGAATTTAATGTTGTCAAGTAGACAGTGACCAAACTTCAATTTCAAGAATCATCAGTGACCATTTTGCTCTAAGAAATATGAAGATGTGCACAAAAACAATGGAAAACGCAGCAAAAGAGATAAGTAAATATTTTCCTACTGAAGACGAACAACATAATAAGATGAAAAATTTTCAATGTCTGTAAAGTCGATAGTCTTAAACAATATGAAAACTGTTATTCGTTCTTAAGACTTATGCAATGAATTTAAAATTTATTTTTATTATTTTTATTTATTAATGTAATTTAAATGTTTAAAAGCCATATTTCATAAATCTGTAATCTAATATATAAAATTCTCGTGTCACGGGGTGCGTAATTGAACTTCTCCGAAACGGCTCGACCGATTTTCGTGAATCTTTGGGAGGATATCGGCTAGGGTGGAGAATCGGACAACATCTATTTTTCATCCCCCTAAATGTTAAGGGTGGTCCACCCTTAAATTTTTTTTTATTTTTTTGGACAAAATTTTTTGTTTTTATTTTTTTATGATACATCATACTAAAATACATACAACCTTAAATTTTCACCCCTCTTTGATAAACCCTTATTTTTTATTTATTAATTAAAAACTTTAATTTTTTTTATGATTTTTATTTTTATTTTGTCATGACTTAGAAGCGCGGTAGTCGGTAGCGGGTAGTGGGTAGAGGATGGCAATTACTGGTGTAGCAGGTAGCGTTTAGAAGTATTGGATAACGGGAAGTGGGGTAGCGGGTAACAGGGCAGCTGGGTATAACGGGATAGCGTGTAGAGGGTAGTGGTTAGTAGGTAAGCGGGTAACGTGTGTAAGTATTGGGTAGCGGGGTAGCGGGTTGTGGGGTAGCGGTTAGTAAGTAAGCGGGTAACGTGTGTAAGTATTGGGTAGCGGGAAGCGGGGTATCGGGTTGTGGGGTAGCGGGTAACGGGGTAGCAGGTAGACGGTAGTGGAGAAGCGGGGAGAGGGTAGCGGGTGGTATGGTAGTGGGCTATAAAAGTCTAGGTCTTTTTTATATCGATTGAGGCAGTACGAAGTCTGTCGGGTCAGCTAGTAATTTAATAAAATGTATTTTTTTTTCATAAAAAAAACTTTAAACCTCGACAATAATAAATAATATCTTTTATATTAACAGTTAATTTGTGTTGAGCTTAAATTATTCCACCAAGACTAATTTCAGCAACTGCTAAAGATATCATTTGTGATGTTAATTTGGATTTGATTAGATTTTGTTTCGTTTAGTGTAAGTATTTCAAATTTTGAGGTTTTCAGGTAATTTTATGGGTCCTTGCGGCAAGAATAAAAGTTCTTCATTATTCCTAACAATGCCAACAATTTACGTTTTTAAACGTATTAATAATGAATTCAGTAATTTTTGGGGCAACAATGTTTATTCTTCGTGTATTGAAAACAATGTTCTTGTTTGAAATATAAAAGTTGTTGCATTTTGAGAACTTTATTGTTGGTTTTAAAATAAAAGTTTTCAACACTTGAATAACGCTTTGCTCTCTTAAGTTAAAATAAAAAGTTATTGGGCAGATTTTAACCTACAAATTTTCTTGAGACAAAGTATAAAATTGTTGGAATTACTATTTTTTTTTCTGAGTGCATACATAGATTATTTTTGTCGTTTGTTTAAAAAAAAAAGTGAAAAACATGTCTGATAAAAACTTACAAGGGGGGCCGACCTTAGAAGACAAAATTTTGTCAATTCTTCAAAGGTCGGCCTCCCCCTGGCCGACTACTGAAACCAACTTTTTTGCACGGTTTCAGTAGTCAGCCGCCTTTAAACTCAAAGGCGCTGACTTTAAAAGACACGTATTCTTATGTCAGCCTTTTATGATAAGTGTGTTTAAATGATGAATTCCTTAGTAAATTATTTGTATCTTTAATAACTTTAATTAGAGTAGGCAAATTAAAAGCCTTGTTTCAAAAATTATTATTTTAAGCGTTCTGAAAACGGACACTTCCGAAAAAGAAAAACAAAACGGGAATTCCATAAATAGCCCGAAGATGCACTTAAAAACGCATTGGAAAAAATTATTATTATATTATATTACTAACTAGCTGAGCTGACCCCACAGACTTCGTACTGCTTCAATCGATATAAAAAAACACCTAGACTTTTCTAGCCCGCTACCAAACCACCCGCTACCCTCTACCCGATTTGCCACTACCGTCTACTCGCTTACCCGTTACCCTGTTACCCGCTACCCAATACTTACACTGATATAACCAGTAATCGCTTCCTATTACCCGCTACCGCACTACCCTCTACACGCTATCCCGTTATACCCTGTTCCCCACTATCCCACTTCCCGTTACCCAATACTTCTAAACGCTACCCGCTACACCAGTAATTGCTACCCACTACCCGCTACCGACTACCCCGCTTCCCCACTACCCGGTAACCTGGCCCTAAGCATTTGGTGCCACTGGTACAAAAGTAGTGAGTCCTTAACGAATTTGCATAGGGTTGAAAAATAAAATGCTATCAAAACATAGGGGTCGGTTACAGCTAATACGATTCATGGCCCATGCGGTAATTTCAATCATTTATTGCCGTGTATGGCAGATGGAAAATGTACCAAAGGATTTCCTTAAGATTTTACTAACGATACGATCACAAATGTTGACGGATATCCAATATATCGTCGAAGGAATTCCGATAATGGCGGACAATCATTTACGAAAAGTATCAAAAACATCGATATTGACATTGATAATCGTTGGGTGGTGCCTTATTCACCTCTACTGAGCAAAACATTCCAAGCTCATATTAATGTATTGTTTTGTAGTTCAGTGAAGAGCATCAAATATATTTGCAAGTATGTGAATGAAGGCAGTGATATGGCATTGTTTGCTGTTTTAATGATGACAAACAGTATAGTATGAACATGTTTATTTATCTTTTATTTATTTATCCTACCTTTCACAATAATAAGCTTTAATGTCACTATCACTACTGCGATCAATGTAAAAACAATATTAATAATCGACGAAATTTTCATGAAAACTGAGTAAGAAGTGGCTCTTGGAAAGTAGGGGTAAGTGGTAGGAACTTGAAAATTAAGGACTGAATGTACTTCTTAATGCCACACCATAAAAAATTATTTAAAAAAAAACGAAATGCAAAAACAAAAAGTGTGAGTGTGCCATCCTTAACAATAAGGGGTGTTCAATCGCTGTTTCCACAATTTAGAATTCATTATTTTTTAATAATTTTTAATCCATACCTTGAATACAAAATTACTCAGTTCTTTCTTAGCAACTACATTTTTTTTAATACATTGTTTGTTTCAAATACAGTCCACTTTATTTTCTTAATTATCAATCAGTATGTTTCGAGATTTAAAACTATTAACATGTATCTGAACAATTTTGAAGTTTAAAATTAAATAAAGATTATTGAAATTAATTTAATCGAAAAATTCTTTTCTTTATTTCAATTCTCGATCTAACATTTGGTCCTTAAAGCCGGATTACGTGTTAATAAAGGTGTAACTCAGCTTCGTCGGAATAAATTGAAAACAATCAAAAATCGCGATATCCGACGTGAAAAAAGATTTAAAAGTGTATAGGTGTACAATAGTCTCGACGTGAAAATATACACGAAAGTGCACACACACAATTAAATTCCAAATCAAATTCGTTTGTATTGATTACACCCACAAATCGTTTTATGTGCTTACATAATATGTCGTTTTTTCTCGTCGGTTCTGTTTCAGAATAAATAAAAAATAAGGAGACTATCGTGTTCTCTATCGGTCAAATAAAAACTTTGCTTTCTAAAAAACATTTTCGTCGTTTTTCTATTTGTCAAATATTTAATTCGATATTTATCTGACAAAATCCACATCGGTTTCCAAAAAATTATCGTGGACTCTGTTCAACGAACATCCTTCGGTTTGCTTATCTTCGGTTATATAGTTTGCCAAATCCTTGATATTGTCTCCCTTGGTCGACAAAATAAAATAGAATTATTGTTGTATTGACTTTCATTGTGTTCATACTATTGTCGTTTGAATATTTGTGAAATTAAAACAAAAATATACAAACATTTAATAAAATGTCGGATGCAGCTTTGAATGAACTTAAACAGTCGCGTGCTGTGAAAAAAGCCAGCATGACTAGAATCAACACCAAAATAAATGAAAGGACACTAACAGTAAACGAACTTGCCTGTCGGTTGAAAATTCTGGAAAAATATTTTGCCGATTACTTAGACATCCAGGACTCTATTGACAATTTAAAACCTTCAGAAAGAGAACAAGAAGATTATTGGGAATCCATGGAAGATTTGTATTGTACCATAAAAACCAAAATAGCTACACTTACCGATGAACTTAGTGTGTCCGATCAGTTTCAATCTCCTTCTCTTTTTTCTTATTCATCTGTACACTGTCGTGATGACCTCCCTAGAATTAAGCCTCCAACATTCTCAGGCGAGTACACAGAGTACAATACATTCATTCAACAGTTTCGAGCTACAGTAGATGAAAAACCTATTCCAACAATAAGAAAGTTTCAGTTGTTGGTAGATGAGTGCTTGAAGGGCAATGCAAAACTTTCTCTCGAGTCGTTAGATGTAACTGAAGAAAATTATTCGAAAGCCCTGGATATTCTAAAGCAACGATATGATAATAAGTGCATTGTATTTCAATCGCATATAAGAGTACTGTACAATATTACAGCCGTGGCAAAAAATTCAGGCTCTCATCTTCGTCGCTTCGTTCATGATGTCGATGGGCATCTTGGAGCGTTAAGATCGTTAGGTTCCGATACAGACATTGTGAACGCATTGTTAATTCACATAGCTTCTATAAAATTGGATCCTGAAACCTATGCCAAGTTGGACGAAACATTCGAGCTTCAAACGTTACCTACTTGGAAAGAATGTTCAATCTTCCTTAACAAACGAAGTCATCTCGATATAAGGGAACCCCAAAGTAGAATAGTGACATCGTCATCGAAAAGTAATGATATGATATGTAAACTCCGTTCTGCCACGACTTTAGCGGTTGCAGACTTGCGATGTGCCTTTTGTAACGCTACTGAACACAATATAGAAAATTGCAACAAGTTCACCGATCTTCCAGTATATCATCGTTTTCGCAATGTCAAGCGCATTGGATTGTGCATCAACTGTCTTAATTTTGGACACTCAGTCAAGGTATGCTCATCGTCAAAATGCAAGGAATGTCAGGAACCACACCATTCACTACTTCATCGCTTTCAGTCCACAACTTTTATATCAAAACAAATTCCAATAACTCGACAACAAGACGATAGTACTTATCAATACGCACCAATAACATCTACTGCCTTGGCATAAAAAATTTAAAGAATTTGCAATTCTTTCAGAGGGGGCGGCATGTTCAATCGCTGTTTCCACAATTTAGAATTCATTATTTTTTAATAATTTTTAATCCATACCTTGAATACAAAATTACTCAGTTCTTTCTTAGCAACTACATTTTTTTTACTACATTGTTTGTTTCAAATACAGTCCACTTTATTTTCTTAATTATCAATCAGTATGTTTCGAGATTTAAAACTATTAACATGTATCTGAACAATTTTGAAGTTTAAAATTAAATAAAGATTATTGAAATTAATTTAATCGAAAAATTCTTTTCTTTATTTCAATTCTCGATCTAACAAGGGGTATTAAAAATTGTTATTAATGTATTCTCATACCTACTGAATACACATATAAAATTTCATCAACATGGGTCAAGCCGTTTCGGAGGAGTATGACCACTAAAACTGTGACAGAAGAATTTTATATATTAGATTATAAAAATTACAAAAAATTAATTTACTAATGGGGGCCGACTACTGACAACTCTAGTGGCCGACAACTGGAATCTAGGGGGCCGACTATACAAGAATTCAACTTTTATCAGAATTTTGGTTAATAATTTTTTTAAGGTAGTTATTTAAACAAATAACAGTATTGTTTCTTAATCTGTAAATGTCAACGAATCAGCAAAACTATGGTTCACGTACAACAATCAAAAAACGTATTTTTAGGAACCAGTTCAACATAAAAATAAAGTTAAGGAGCCGACTACTAGTGCCATCACCCTACTTTTACTTCGCGCACATAGTGCGCTGTCTAAATCTTAAAAGTCTGAAAGTTTTCTAAGCAAATTCTGTTAAACGGTTTTTAAAAATTCGGACGTTAGCGTATACCTTACAAAATACTTATGAAGGATTTATTAAAACTGTTTGATGATATTTACTAACATCTATAGAAATAAAAAAAGTAAAACAAATGTCCAAACCTCCGAACTATGTAAATTCATTCAAACAGACCGTTTAACTTTGATTTACTCATTCACATTTATTATTCTCATCCCAACTTGTCACCACTAATTAGCACAGCAATAAACAAAACCAAACAACCATCTATTTTTCAAAAAAACACTCTGTCAAACACAATTATCAAACAAAAACTAGAAACCGAATTAAACTGCTACTTGTACAATTCGTTACAGTACCCAAGAATTGCTAAGAAGAAACTGCGTGCAGTTGAAATAATAAGTCATGCAAAATGCTATAAAGCAGCCATTATTTTCTGTGTTCTGTCGGAAGCTGCCACAAGGTCGCCCACCGTTAACACCGTTGTCTTCCAACAACACAGAGAATCTTTAAACAAAAGAAGAACCAAGGAATTTGTGTTAGTTATTTCAAAGGTCTCAGTTGTATTGCACGCAAAATTGTGAGATCGTTTTTTTTTTCTCAACCAAACGCGGAATCTCAGGAAATATGACAAAAAATGTGATTTATGCTCGCGCACCCCTGGATGGACATGGACGGTTTGTACTTACATACATATTTTCGACTATGTGTGCGTTTGGTTTCAAAGCTTCTTACTACCGGAATGAAAAAAGGCTCTCATAACTCATACAATAGGAAGACTCTTTTGAATCAAAATTGGAGAAATTTGTTTTTAACAAAAATAAAAAAACATTTTAACTAAATGGTCTGTCGCATTGATATCAAGTCGTTATTCATCTGTTAAGAGGGTATCATAAACAAGAGTCTCGCGATGACAGCGCGATATATTCGACAACATGCGATCGTGTTATTGACTCCTACGAGAACCAGTTACGATCTTAATTTGATTTTCATGCAAATCAATTGGACATCAAATTTTGCGGTTGCCTGCAAATAAACAAAAAATTGATTTGTTTCATTCAAGTCGACGCGTCGGTCGTCGTGGAGGAGAGGGCAATGTTTTTTTTTTTCTAGTCGATAGGTCACACGCTTCGCAGTATGAATCATTGTAACGGTTTTGATATTATTTCAAATATGACCTTGGAATTCCTAAACGATGTCTGCATTTTGCTTAGAAAGGACGTTCACCTAATGTCTAGAAGACTAGACTATTTTTTGATACAGTCTCAAGTAAAATATAAATTGAAGAGGAGTCCTCTTAAGCTGACATAAATTTCTTTATAGAAAAACTATAAAAAATGGATTCGAGGTTCTATAAACCTTGTTTTTACAAACAGAAACTTAAATTGCCATTTTCTTAACCAATCTTTTTGCTTTTTTTTCATTCTGTTTCATCTTTAAAATTTCAATTTTAGTTTCAAAAAGTTTTTTTTTTTTTCATCGGAATGACATAATTTTAAGTGATGCATTTTTTCATACAGCGAAACGTCCTGAAACCAGATCTATAAAGAGACCACAAGAATGCAATCGAACAAGAAACATTTCTAGAATCTTATCTTTCACTCTCAAGAGCCTCAAAGAATTAAACAAAATCAAACGGCAATTAAAAATCAATTAATGCAAAACAAAAACAAATTTTACTTTTGTTTATAGCTTTATTGTCTTGGAAGCTAAAATCAAGAGTAAACATGATTTAAAATAAAGTTATCGATGTCCTAGTTAATTAATTTTGGTTTCAAAGCGCTCTAACTTGTTGTATAAACCAAAAACATCTGCTTACTAGCTTCTTAAAATTTTGAATATTTTTTTTTGTAAAAATCGAAAAATATGGAGGATGATTTTTTTCGTCAAAACCAAAGAGAATGGTAATATAGAAACGGCCAAATTTATTTCCATATCTTCGATTTCACCCATTTGTAATTTTACTCAACTATGAATCAAAATTGTTAAACTATTTCAGTTCGGGTATTGAAAATAAAATGTTTTGTTTCCTAAAAAAAATTATAATTAGCAAGAGAAAAAAAAAACACGAGTATCATGTGAATTATTCAACTCTCATGACATTTTAATCAATCACCTAGTGATATGCAACATTTTTCGTCAATGATTCCACAAAGCTTACACAAGCATTCGAAAGTGTGGAAGCTTAAGCCTGTCTTGCAAATTTTAAGCTTAACAATTTAGTCAATTCGTGAACCCACTTTGGGTGAAGGTACACATTAAATTTTACAAACTTTTAATGGCTGTCTAATTACATTATTTGCTTATTTGTGAGAAGTAACATTAATTTTGAATTCTATTCCTGATTGAGAATTGAAACCATTTTAACTCTTGTCAACAACATTGTCCTTTCTCTATTTCGGTCAAGTGAACATTGAACAACCTGGTTGTCTACTTCACCAACTTACATTTTTTTAACAAATTTGTCGAGCGCTTTTAATCTACTTGCTGATATAAATCACGACGTGTGTATATTGAGTGTTTGGTTGCTCACTCATAAGTTAGTGATCACTGATCAGTAATAAAACTTAATTAATGTTTTTAGCATTCAAAACAGAGAGCCTCCTGACATAGACGTTTACTATCACTCAGGTAATTGCAAAAAATTTAATTTGGACTGTAGCTTTCAGGGATTTAACGATAGTTCATTCAATAATGACTAACGATGTGGACCAGGTTGTTTTGCAACCGAAATTGTAAGCAAATTTAAATATTTAGGAGTTTTCATTGATCAAAATTTGAATTGGCTAGAGCATATTTTGTAGTGCAAAAATATTGTATGCACTGCACTTTCCCACACTCGCAGTCCCACGGGTAAATAAGTTGTTGGTCATCGGAAACCATGCTCAAATAACACATTCCGATCCTCCACGAGCAACTTATTTACCCGTCATCGGAAACCACACTCTTCGAGCGGGATAATTTCTAATTAGCGGCATAGCCGCATAAGATACAATTATACAATTATTTAGTTTAAATAAAGAAATCGAAACAAACGGACGTTTTTTATTCATATCATGGCGATCTTGCCATGTTATACTTGAAGCAGTATTTTCGAGTTTCTCTTCGGCACTTATTCCTTTTAAAAAAATACTTAAGCATTAGCACGTTAAGATCAGTCTATTTTGCTATATTTCATTCAAGACTATAATATGGAATTTCTCGTTGTGGAGGTACCTTTTCGTCTTACATACAAAATTTGCTGGTATTGCAAAAAAAGGCAGTTCGTTTCATAGGTAATGCAAATCGTTTTAGTCCTTCTAGTCCTTTTTCTTAGAAATATGAATATTCTCCCGGTAAAGCATTTGTTTTACTTTAAAGTATTAAAGGTCTTTTTTATAAAAAGTGGATATTTGCAGAGTCCTATAACAGACTCACGACGCACGACGCACGGTTACGAAGCACTTCGGCTACTATCGTCAATATACCTTCATTTCGGACTCATCATTTTAGGAACTCTTTCACTATCGTCGCTCAGCTCATAAACTGTTCAATACACTGCCTTCGAATTTAAGGGTCCTGATGAATAATACATCTCCTTTCTTAAAGCAAGTTAAACTTTGGCTTCTGAATTACAATCATAATAAAATTGAAAATTTACTGGCGTATACATCATAAAGCGTTAGATTATTGAATTTTCAATTTAAAAATAATAAAAATAAGCATAATTGAAATAAAAATAATTGTTCACCCCACTACAAAATTTCAGTGTAGAAAACAAACAAAAAATATGTGTAATGGATTGTTTTTGATTATTTTTGAAGTGATATTCTAGGTAATTAAAAAAAAATTGTTGATTATATATATCACTACTTATTCATAATGTATACGTAGATATGTTTTTTTATAATTGTATATTTTGAATAATGAATTAATAAATAAATAACCAAAACAAAAGCGGTAATAAAAGAGCTTGATGACGGCAAAGCTCCTAGTCCAGACCGAATTCCAGGAGAGAACTATAACTTATTTTTCCAACGATGTTTTGGAGAAAGGAGAAGTTCCTCAAGAAATGAAAAAAGCACTTATTTTCCCGATATTCAAAAAAGGCAATAAAAATGAACCAAGTAATTATAGAGGCATCTCATTTCTTAATGTGTCTTACAAAATTCTCACAACCATTCTTCAACGACGCACGTCTTACTGCCTGGAGCAACCGCAACAAACTCCTAAAATAAAATCAAGCGAAATTCAGAGATGGCTACTCAACAGTGGACCACATATTTGTCCTTCGCAATATAGTAGAATCTTTTGCAGTGCAGGAGAAGAAGCTCTATGTATTCTTTTTAGATTTCAAAGCTGCGTTTGATACGGTAGATAGAAATTCCCTAATGTACAAGCTCTACATTAAAGGTTTATCGTACAAAATTGGAATAGTCATCGAAAATCTTTTACAAGACACGTGTGCAGAAGTTTGGGATGGGGAAACAGTATCAAATTGGTTCCAAACGATGATTGGAGTGAGACAAGGATTACCTTTGAGTCCAATCCTGTTAACTTTATTCATCGACGATATAACGAATGGTTTACCTGGTGGAATCGAAATTGATGGTTTAAAGATTAAAGCTCTGCTCTTCGCGGATGATGTAGTGCACAGTCACCCCATACACTACAATTGATGATCAACCGACTGCTAGAATACTGCGTCAACATAGATAAATCAAAGATAATGATCTTCAATGGAGGGAGAGGAAGAGTAAGAGCTAATGGAAACTGACACTTCAACAACGAACATTTGGAGATTGTCAACGACCTTAAGTACCTGTGTGTAACCTTTCCAGCAATCTCAAACTAGATAACCACCGAGCTAACAAACTGTTTAAAGCTAAAACCGCTATTTACTCCACATGGAAGATGTGCTTCTCCAACCAATATATAAGGCATAGCTCGAAATATAAAGTCTTCGAGGCGGTGGCAGAATCCATCATGCTCTACGGGGCACAAGTATGGGTGAGCCACCAATATGAAGCAGTAGAAAAGTTTCTACGTTTTTTACAAAATCAAATTTTAACATATTTCGGTTCTACAAACTTACTGACACCTAAGCAATTTGGTTTTAGGAAAGGTCACAGTTGCATCACAGCATTACTTAAAGTTACGGAAGATATGCGACAAGATCTTGATAAGGATAGGATAAACTTCTTAGTACTTTTAGATTTTTCTAAGGCATTCGATATGGTCGACCACTCAGTATTATGCGACAAACTTCTTCGACAGTTTAATTTCTCGCCCTGTGCTGTAAAGCTGTTGAATTCCTACTTAACAGGTCGAATGCAGGCAGTTCATTTGAACAACAGTTTGACCGACCTCTTACCAACCTTTCGCGGAGTTCCACAAGGTTCGATTTTGGGTCCATTTTTGTTCTCACTTTATGTTAATGAATTACCATCAGTGATAAAAAATGGTTCAATTCATATGTATGCTGATGATGTACAAATACATTTAAGTTGTCAGTTAGGGCTTATTGAACACGGTGTAAGTTGCCTAAATGAAGATCTTGATCAAATAGCATGTTGGTCGCAGAAAAATGGTCTTTTATTGAACCCTAAGAAATCTGTAGGTCTTGTGATATCTAAGAAAGTTGTTGACCTTTCTTACTTCCCTTCTCTGCTCCTACATAGCTCGCCAATTAAATATGTTGAAACTGCTAAAAATCTAGGTATGGTATTCAATCGAACTTTAACATGGAATAATCACATAAACATAGCTGTGGGTAAAACATATGGGATTCTACGTACCATATGGGCAACACAATCTTTTACGCCCATAAAAGTGCGGATGCTATTAGCAAAAACGTTGGTCTTACCAACTCTCATATATGGCTGCGAAATATATTCCCAGTGCGATTCCGTCAGCAAAAGAAAGCTAAACGTTGCTTTTAACAGTCTGATACGCTATATCTACGGTTTGCGCAGATATGACAGTGTAACCAATTTTTCCAAAAAACTTTTAGACATGACTTTTGAAAATTTCCTTAAGTACCGAGCATTAAGTCTACTTTCAAAGATACTCCTCAACCGTGAACCTCAATATCTCAGTGATATGATAACTATGCCATCTTCACAAAGGACTCGTATGCTTACTCATCCGCGCTATACCTCCCTCACATCCGAGCTTCAGTTCTTCGTATATTCGGTTAGATTATGGAATTCTCTCCCACGAAATATAAGAGAAATTGACGATGTTTCGAAACTACAAACTAGAATAAAGCTTCACTTTTCGCAGCAATAATAATTTGTTTACAATTTGATACCAAATTTATAGTTTTTTTTTCCTCTCTTCCTTCTTTTTCTTCTTTCTTCTCTTTTGTTTTTTTTTCGTTCTTGGTTTCATTTTTTTTTAATAAATTTTTCGAATGTATTTTAGTAACAAAATTGTCAAATCCTAGCTTTCATTAAATGTTTAATTGTAGCTTATGCCTAAGTTATAAGACAACATGTCTTAATGTGTATAGGTTTTCAAGAAATAAATAAAAATAAATAAAAAATAAATAAATAAATTTTATTTAAAGCGAACATTCAGACTTCCACCGAACACACCCAACTATGCTTTGAAACTGGAAACTGGCTTACCACCGTTATATATCAAAACTCTGAAACTACAAGCAGACTACGTTGTAAAGGTCTCAATTATGGAAGAGGGTAGATTTTTTTATTTTTTATTTATTTATTTGTTTAATATGCTACATATGGTAGGACATTGTCCCATGTTTATATGCTTAGTATAAAAATAAAAGATATTTAGTAGAATGATAGAAAGATAGAGAGAGTAAAAAAAAAAAACTCGTAAAAACAAAATATTACATTTAAAGAATACATAAGAAAAAAAATGCGAATAATTAAAAATTGTGAAAAGGAAATACAAATTACAAAGTAAATTTTGTTTGAGATATAAAGCGAAAGACTAATTTTCATAACAATGGATTTTACAATAAGGACGTACATACTTAAGAACCAGAAATTAGTTCAGCAAAATTAGCAGAAATCAATCTCTTAAATTTATATAAGTTGTGAGTAAATCGTACTTCTCTAGGAAGATTATTCCAAAGCTTAATTCCACGAATAAGAAACGAAGAAGAAGCTCGACTACTTCTATGCCTGGGTATACAAATCTTATTAGAAGATGAATTTCTAAGAAAAACAATTTTATTAAAAAGGTAAGCTGGGGTTGACTTAAATATTATCTTATGGAATGAGGAGAGAACTGTTTGTTTACACGGACTTCTCAAAGGCTTTTGATCAACTCATGAGGTTATAAAGTTTAAATTAATTTCTTACGGCTTCCCACCTTTTTTTATAACGTGGATTGTGTCTTACCTTGAAAATAGGTCTTATCAGGTTAAATTTAGAAATAGTTACTCGAAATCATACTTTGCTAAATCAGGTGTTCCACAGGGTAGCCATCTGGGACCCCTTCTCTTTATATTAGCTATCAATGATGCACCGTTATGTGTAAATAATAGTGAAATTCTCATCTTCGCGGATGATATGAAGATATATAAAAATATAACTTCTGCAAATGATCGTATTTTACTACAAAATGATATTAACCGTTTCACAGTATGGTGTGAAAAGATCAGTTTAAATCTAAACCCAACAAAGTGTCAAACGATGACTTTCTCAAAAAAACGTTCACCTTCATCTCATGACTATGTCATTTCGCACCACATTTTAACGCGCGTTTTAACTGTTAAGGACCTTGGAGTTCTTTTTACACCTAATTTAGATTTTTCTGAGCACATTAACGGCATCGTTAACAAAGCTAATTCCATGTTAGGTTTTATCAAACGGTGGTCAAAAGAATTCCGCGATCCCAATGTTACCAGTGTTTTATACAACAGCTTGGTTCGTCCCCATCTGGAGTATGCATCGCAGGTATGGTCTCCCTTCTATAATATTTATATTGAAAGATCGGAATCTGTGCAACGGAATTTCACTCGTTTTTTGTTAAAAGGGTTTCGGTGGATTGATCCCCTAAATGTCCCTCCGTACGAAACCCGTTTGTCAATCCTTAATATGCAAACACTTCAACAGAGAAGAAATAATAACGACATTGTCTTTTTCCATCAAATTATTACTGGAGTCACGGATGCTCCTGACCTTCTCTGTAAAATACTGTTTTGCTATCGAGGGGGAGGTTATAATCTCCGTAGTCAGGATTTGATTAGGATCTCTATGCACCGAACAAATTATGGAATGCATGAGCCTTTGACACGTATGGGTAAACTTATAAACTGGAACTCATAACTTTTTGATTTTTATTTAAGTAAAACTCAACTTAAAATAATTTTAAAAACCAGTGTTCCACTCTCTTAAATGTTTTATGTTAATTTTGTCATGTTTTTTGTTTATTGTTTATGTTAATTATTTATGTGTGCTGTGTTATTTGTTATAGTTTCGTTATTTGCCTACTAACAACTAACACCACACTAAGTGATGAGCCGGTGGTATAACACAGTTCCTGTGTTGGCAAACCATTGGTCGTAAAATGTGCTTGCTATAAGCCCATACGACCAATTCTGATAGTGTGTAAAAGAACTCTTAACTTTAAAAAATCGCAAAAAGACATCCCCAAGAAGCTATTTAGAAACCCTGAAATATGGTCCCTTCTTTTAACAGAAAAGACATACCTTATAACATCATTAAAACATACCCTTAACCTAGCCAGAACTATTCCAGATTGCCGAAAAAAAATTATGAGAAGCAAGATTAGTTGGTATGCAGAATGGCTACAACTAGCAAGAACAGTCAATTTAGAAGTAGATCTAGTACAACTATCGAGCCGGAACTGGAAGGAAAAACTCTACAGCATCATAGAAGCAACTGACATCAACATGAGAAACGACTACGAGAGAGAAGCACGAGTATCCATCTACAGACAGATATATAGCAGCAGCAGCCTTAATTACAATCTTCAGCAATCCAATTACGTTCGAGACGAAAATGACGTGCAAACAATCTCATTGATTCTTAGACTAAGAATAGAACTTTTGATACCATATCAAAACAATCAATTTATTAATACTTTTAACTGTACTTTTATAAAACACACTCTTTTGAAATACTTTTACATATTCAATCATAAAATGTTCCAATCGGCAGACGGCATAGCCAAGCCTAAGGATTTTGTTAATAAAAATTGTAAAATACTTATGATTTGTCTAATTAAAATCAATTAATATAAATCTATATCTAAGGAAGTAAAAGTAAAAGCAAGCAAAGTACGGTGTATAGAATAGGTTTTGTTGTTTTGACTTTTTAAGTCGGCACGATATCAATGTCGACTCTTCGCGTCTTCATAACTGCATCGTAATAAATGTGTGCACAGAGTATAAACAGTTCAACTTCAGTATAGTCTGTTATCACTTTTGTTGCGCATCCCGAGATGCACACCTTTTTTTAAGATTGCTTCTTTTGGAAAATTTCGTTTCTTTCGTCAGATTAAGTGCTGAAAACAAAAGAAAACTGTTTTTCAATTTTCGGATGCTTTATTTAAGTTCTCTTGTGTTTTCTTAAAGAAATACTAATTCTGAAGGAAGGAATCGGTAGTTTAAGTCCATGTCCAACAATCAGAAGAGCCATCCAAATGTTCAAAGAAATTTTAGTTCACACATGTCGGTCGAAAAATTGATCTTGTAGCAAGAAGGCTCGTTTAAGTAACACGATAGAGAGCGCGTCTTCTTTAAGACTGGGCCCAGGCTGACTGCATTAAAGTTCTCTTTACGGACAAGTCCGCTGTCCAGATTTCGCTGAGATTGGACACACCTAGTGATTTCCTTGAGTGAAAAAAAGAGTTGCAAGTAGCTAATTCAAATCAGTACCTTTAAGTTATTGCCAGAAACCTTAATTCAGGATACCAAAAACAGTGCATTAGGAAAAGGGAAGAGGGTTTTAAATGAGGTGCTGATGGGGTACCTACATTGGGTGTGAGTATTTGAATATTGAATTGACACGGAAAACAGTGTGTGGTAAAGAGCTCCTTATTCACGTAGTACAAATGAAGAAAGAATCTCTGTACTTGACTGTACAATACTATCGAATCTGCCTCGGAAAATATTCTGAGAGGCATTTAAGGAAGCGTGTCTATTGTTGTTGAATAGCTTTAGAGAATCAACTGACTTTTTCAGAAGAGAAAATCCTGTTAAATAAGAAGCTTGAGAAATGAAACAATAGGTGTGTTTTTGTGACTATCAAGTAAAGTAAAGAAAACAAAATATCAAGAAAACGATCCAGATTCAAACTCGATTTTACTGTCAATATTGATTTGAACTCAATTGCTCTCAGAAAACAAACTGACAAATTTTGACATTTTTCATACTAAATTATTTCAAAAATTGACTTCAGCTCCCTCTGAATTTGAAAAAAAATTATCAACATTTCAAGTAAGTTCTACTCTCGATGAAAAGCTAAAGTAAAAGCAAGTAAATTTGTATTGTTGTTTTCTTTGTTAAAATTTTACTTTACTTTACTGGGTTGTCACGAAAACACGCCTAATGATGGTGATACAAAAATAAAAAATAGAGTGCCGCGACAGCCAAGACCTAAGTGGCTTACTCTCATCAACAATTCAATCAACGACGACAGAGTTAAGAAGCACTTTTTCAGGACAGATTGATACTCTTGGAAGATTTGTCAGTTCTTCGCAAGAGGCAGTGCCCGTGAAAGATGAAATAAAAACTTTATGGGCGCGAATAGGACTCGAACCCACGACGTTCTGCTTAGCAGCCAACGCACCACTAAGCTACGGGCAACTGCATGGTGATACAGTGCAGCGAATTATACGAAAATCCACTAACTACTGTAAACGTGCTGTTTTGAAAGAAGATGGGTTCTCTTCGATGGCATGGTCTCAAGAATGTTTTTTTTTTCAAGGAAGAATCAATTTATGCAAAAAAAATTTTGGGGAAAGATTGTATTTATTTATTTTTACTTTCTATTTATTACATACAACAAAATCTGTTTTTTTGCTAACAGCCTTTAAGGTCCAAACAGATCAATTTAATCAACACAGTCGAATGTTATTTCATGGATTTAGATCACACATAACTGTGGATAACATTGTTTTCGGCCATTGAATATTCATGTGCCATAAATCTTTAAAAGACAACAAGCTCCAGTCAGAATCTGTCAATAGTCAAATAAATTGAAAAGTCTTTAAAATTTAAAACAAAATAAAATCACCCAAGATCACCCTCAATCAAAGGCGCTCTTCGCTCATCACCCCAAAACCGCATTATAAATTCAATAAAATTATCCAAAATGTTAAAATCATCATGTCGAACATGAGAATTTCTAAATTTGGTCATAAATTTCAAGCAAAAACTGATGAATATAAATTTCCAAATTGACCAAATCACTCTGATTCGTATCTCCGCTTAAACACCATTCCGAAGCTTCATCATGTCACCTATTGTGTTGGCCAAGCCATGTGGATGCTAATCTCATCCGTAATGAATAAATTAACAAGAAAATAATAATTTAAAAAAACAAATCAATATAGCTACAAAATTATTCAAATAGTCAATGAACTTGATTCCAATTAATGATAACGATTTAATTTTATTGTTTTCGTATGTTGAAAAGGTACATTTTGATTAGTCTTCTAGTCTGTGAGTTAAATAAATTAGGAGCGGTTTTTGAAAGGCTCAAAATTTATTAAGTGTCGAGGTAGAAAAATATGGCGGCTGATGAGGACTTCCTTACTCTGATTTATGGGTTCTAGTTGATGACTATGGAATTTGGGGGTGGACTGTTGATGAATTGTTCAGCTCCATTTCCAGAATCTAACAAAAAAAAAAAAAACACACAAAGTTATGATACACAGAAAATCAAAAGTTAAAGTATTTTTTCTCACATGAAAGAATAGGGTGGAAGCCATCCTCGTCAGCTACGTAATTCACCAAGACTTTGAGGCCTTCGGGCGATGTGTAGCCGTAAGATCCCTCAGCAGTTGAGGAAGCTTCACCGGACTTTAGCGATTTCACAACATTGTGTTCTTCGGCACGAATTCCATTCTCAGTCTCGAAAGCATACTCGTAGGATCCGTCTGGATGGACGTCATTATGTTCCACAACAGTCTTGGCTAAGTCCTCATTTCCGACGGCACCCTGTGGCACGAAAGCTTGACTTGGACGATAGTAGTTCTTGTTGTATGAGTTTGGGTTATAGTAATTGTTCTTCTGCTGATTGTAATTGGGGAAACGGTTTGGCTGGTAACGATTTTGTTGACGAAGTTTGTTGTATTGTTGCTGTTGGTAGTAGGAGGGACGAGCTTGACCTTCGATCAGAGTGGCCACACACCCGAGGATCACAATAGCAACGCACTTTAAGGAACAATCACTGATATAAGCCACTTGGTTTTGGTTGTCAAAAATGAAGCACTTACCAATTTGAACATCTTGACTGAATGAAATCGAATCTAGAACTGAATATTTTGACTAACCTGTGACAAGTTTTATATCAACCGCCAACGGCTTAAAGACAGACTCATCAATTTTACAATAATTCGAATTCATTTTGCTCGCTCTCCGCACTAATCCGTGCCAAAATTTCAAAAAAGCTATATTCAAATGGACTTCTACTATTTTTAGCAGACACCTTTTGGCCACACCAACATTATGTCAACGTAATATGCCATTCAACGCGCAAAAACTAAACTTGACAACTTAAATCAAAACTAGTTTAGTTTGAATAGGACTTAACATAAATAATAAAAGTGAAAAAAAAATATTCAATCTCATATTCACTTTTTTGTCTTTTGATAGGCTGCTTTCTGAGGGAATGAATAAGATACATAATTGGAATTTTAGATTTTCCTCGTGTTCGATTTTAAACAAGAGTTGGTTCTTTTAATTGGCAGTTAAACCATAAAAAGCATTGTTTAATTTAATTTTATCTTAAAAAAAAAAAAAACATAATTTACGAATATCAAGAAGACTAAAATTAAATAAACGACCTTAAAAGTGAACGTCTGCATTGTTTTAATTTATCAAAAACATGTAATTCCGGAAATAATTTGATTTCTATTGTCAATTTTTGTGATGAACATGTGGTGAACATTTTATTTTCAGTAAGCCTATAAATTTTGTTTTAATTTGAAAAAAGAGCCAGCAATTGATTTAATTTTTTTGTATATCAATACTTAAAGAAACGGAAGTAGCAAAATTGTAAGCGATATAATGCAACTGTGTTGTTCTTTTTACATTACATTACATTTCACAGTACTTCGCACATAAATGTAACGAACTACAGACACATAGCAGCACTGGTGACTGAGACCATCGGCTGTGTTCTTTTTTTTATTAACATAAATACCTTTTATTATTTATGATTTATTTATTTTGTTTTTTTTTTAAACACTTTTTCTCTCGCAATAGTGTCTGCATCCGCTTATTCTATTTTTGTATTTGAGCAACAGAAGTATGAATGAGCTTAACGTCAGCACCTGGCAACTAAGCCTTATCTGACGGTGGACCTATCCACACTGTCGGCGTGCAATTTCCAACCGAAGTCGGCATTGTCACTATGCTTTATTTAAGAGGGCACTAAACCTCTTCCTGATGATCCACCAGAATACAAAAGAACACCTCAACTTTCAAAAGAAAGAAGCGGGTACCCTGCATCTAGATCCACACCAGTACCAATTGAATTAGTGCCAGCTCTTATTCATCTTGGTTTGATTCTAGACTACTATTCAGGCAACACACGGAACTGCACTCAACCCTCATATAGAAAGAAGAGCCGTTGTCCGGACACGGAAAAACTGCTCAACTTCCCGTACAAAAGAAGAGCCGTTAACCGTGATTTGCGAATAGCAGCTGAGGCCAAACTCAGACAACCACAACCCCCGCGAAGGTCCATCCCACTAGTGAGTTGCTAAAGCTCACTACCCGCGATGCCCAATTGCCCCGGAGGGTGGTCACATATATTTCTTTGCATAACAATTAGTTATACATATTTTGTTTGTTGTGACATCTTTTTTGTTTTTGCTGCTTTTGTCCTACTGGCGGACGAGGGACACTGCTCACCCTCTGTCAAGTATATCCACATTGATCGAAGGGATAGACCAGCCAATCAAGGGACACACCCAACATTTTGTCTAACTTCCTTGGCGTTTATCCACATTCGGTACTCATTAATCGCATTTTCTTCCTTTACTATGTGTGTTAGCATAGTATCTGTTAAGGATCGCATTCATCTTCATTGTACTTCCTGCTTCAATTCGCCAATTCCATTAGACTAAAGCTGCCTACGTTCGCAAGTTCATGCCAATAAATTTACAAGAACCTCTCGGAGGCCCCACGAGAAGGTGTAGGTCAGCACGTTCACTTCAAATTCTTGTAATATGTACTTGGAAAACGTGTTTCTTTTCTAAATCACCAATCTCCATGATTCCGCCTCCATTTGAGCAACAACAAAAACTAAGAGGTGCTTCCACCAATGGCTATTTCTGTAAATTCCTTTGGCTGGAGTTAATAAAGCTACTTCATCGTTATCAAGCCGATCATCAGTATTTTTAATTGAAAAACTATTTAAATTCACATCATTGGATATCAACCTTAAACCAGCTAGTTGAGACGCCAATGCTCTACGTATTACACAAACAACTTCACTGATTTGTTGGTACCCAATTCTAGACAAAAAACAATAATACAATTGAACATTGTTAAAAAAAAAACTTTTCCGAATTTTCCCTCATATTTTGAAATGATAAAAGTAATCCCACGTTTTGTAAGCCTCCCGCATGTGTTTACTGAATAGTTCCTTCACCGCACAGTGGCGGCGCGCCCCGCAGCTTCACCGTGGCGTCAAAAGCCGCATGTGGGCCTAAAAAGTTTTTAACGAACATAATATGAAATCAAAATGCAGAATAAACCGGAGAACATTACCGTTCTAAGGGAAATAATATATCCTACTGCAAGTCTATTTTCTAGAAAATAACGCAACATTTTGTTGGAGTTGTGGTCGAAAGCCTAAAAATCTGAAAATCGAAAACCCGGATAGCGAAATCCAGGAAAGTACTTCTACCTTGAAAAAATCCTAACTTTTTTCATGGGAATCGAACACCTTTTCGTCACTCAAAGTTATGAGAACTAAGGAGTTTGAAATCTGGTACATTTTTTTTAACAGCCCTGAAGTAAGTCACACCCTTTTTCAAAAACAGAAATTTTATGAGACACCAAATGCTGAGAATCATGGAGAACGAAGCAAAATAATTCATTGTTCAAATAACCGTTTATAATCGATAGCATTTTTGTGAAACCAGTTAGTTGAAGATTATTCATGCTATAGGGAAGGACACGTGCACGCGTCGCATGTTTTTTTTTTTCTTTAATCTACACTAATATACAGGGTGATTCACGAGCGTTGTGCCAAAAAGCTAGAGCGTGTAGGTTGAGTTGAGACAAGAAAAAAATCGTACGGGAGGGGGGGTCTATTCCCCCCCCCGTTTAGGCGGGAGGGGCAATTTTCTGAAAAATTGACTTATTTTGTAAAAAAAAATATTAAAAATCAACGGCTTCGTTTACAACACCGTGCTATACCTTTCTGAAAAGCCAAAAACTTCTTCTTTCACTTTGTTTTTAAATTAAATTTTTTTAACGAATAGTTTAAAAAACACAAATTTTCAAACTCAAAATTTTCAAAAAAAAAAGCAAAAAAAAATATTTTTGAACTAATTTTTTTCAAAATTTTATGTAATTAAATACTAATTTTGTTTTAAAAATTCAATGTGTTTGTTAATTTTCAGTCGAAAACAGAAAATCGGATGCAAAAATGTCTTTTCGTTTTTGAGAAATTGAGAAAAAACCAAAACCACTTTTTTCTAAAAAAATCTTTGTTTTTATTTTTACCTATCTGGACTTTTAGTTTAATTTATTAGTTAAATTTATAAATTAAATTTTTTGTGATTGGAGTTTTATGAGGACTCAATAAAGTAGAAAAGTATTGGATTTTCCCTGGATTAATCATTTTGTTCATTGAAAACGTCTGCCATTGACCTTTCACTTCTAGCTCTCCGTGCTCTGGTCGGCAGATTCTTGAAAACATGCTACGACTTGGGCGCCATCTATTGGGATTTTCAGCGTAGAGTCTTTCGGCTTCCCGATCTCGATAACAAGTTAAACCGTAGCAGAAGGTCCTGTGCGCTAACTCTTCTCGAGCGTATGAGTTTGTTATTATTATGTGTTGATGAGTTAATATTTTAATTGTAAATGGTTGTTTAGTAAATATGCGATGCCTTTTATTTACCTTTAGGTTGTTAATTGTTTTTGTATTCAAGAAAAATTGCGGTTTGACTATCTTAAGCCTTTGACTATCTAGCAGGCACAACCCTTCGCCGGCGAGTGGCCGGTATAGTAAGAAAAAACTGCAGGTCAGTTTTCAGACGTTATCAATGAACAAAATGATTAGTCCAGGGAAAATCCAATACTTTTCTACTTTATTGAGTCCTCATAAAACTCCAATCACAAAAAATTTAATTTATAAATTTAACTAATAAATTAAACTAAAAGTCCAGATAGGTAAAAATAAAAACAAAGATTTTTTTAGAAAAAAGTGGTTTTGGTTTTTTCTCAATTTCTCAAAAACGAAAAGACATTTTTGCATCCGATTTTCTGTTTTCGACTGAAAATTAACAAACACATTGAATTTTTAAAACAAAATTAGTATTTAATTACATAAAATTTTGAAAAAAATTAGTTCAAAAATATTTTTTTTTGCTTTTTTTTTGAAAATTTTGAGTTTGAAAATTTGTGTTTTTTAAACTATTCGTTAAAAAAATTTAATTTAAAAACAAAGTGAAAGAAGAAGTTTTTGGCTTTTCAGAAAGGTATAGCACGGTGTTGTAAACGAAGCCGTTGATTTTTTATATTTTTTTTTACAAAATAAGTCAATTTTTCAGAAAATTGCCCCTCCCGGCTAAACGGGGGGGAATTGACCCCCCCCCTCCCATACGATTTTTTTCTTGTCTCAACTCAACCTACACGCTCTAGCTTTTTGGCACAACGCTCGTGAATCACCCTGTATAAAGCTGAAGAGTTTGTTTGTTTGAACGCGGTAATCTCAGGAACTACTGGTTCGAATGGTATAATTCTTTTTGTGTTGGATGGTCCATTAATTGAGGAAGACTTGAGGCTATTTAACATTAAGCTGTGACCAATAGCAGCGAAGAATCTGTGGAAAATATGGAAAAAACGGCAAAAAATATACATTTTTCTGCGTTTTACCGCGCTTATCTCAGGAACTGCTTTATGAAATTGAACAATTTTTTTAATGTTGAATGGTCCATTTATCAAGGAAGGCTTGAAGCTATATAAAATTTAGCCGCGACCAATAGGAGCGAAGAATTTGTGTAAAATGTGGAAAACGCAAACAATACAATACAATACAATATAAAGTTCGTTTGAACGCGGTAATCTCAGGAACTACTATTTCGAATTGTAAAATTCTTTTTGTGTTGGATAGTCCATTAATCGATGAAGGCTTTAAAGTAAAATAAATAAATAGAGTGGCGCGACAGCTCATGAAGAGCCAACGCCTAAGTGGCTTACTCTAATCAACAATTCTCTGAGTGCGTGTGAAGAATTGAGGGGACCTACAATTTAACGCCGATTCCGAACGGCAAAGTTGAGAAGCATTTTTTCACTACAGATTGATACTCTTGGAAGATTTGTCAGGTCTTCGCAAGAGGCAGTACCCGTGAAAGATGAAATAAAAACTTGGCCTGAGTAGGACTCGAACCAACGACGTTCTGCTTAGCAGCCAACGCGAACGCACTTACCAACTAAGCTACGGGCAACTGCTTTAGGCTTTATTCTACTTAAAATTAAGCTGCGACCAATAGCAGCGAAGAGTCTGTGGAAATGTGAAATGTGAGATCTCTGAGATTAAATTATTTTGGATTCGATTTCTCACTCAGCTATTTGACGTGGCTGACATATGTGCAGCAACAATTAGTAAGGTAACCATTAAATCTCAATGATAACTGAGAATTATGTTCCACCAAATGATTTTGCCTCAGTCAAGGTGACATTGAGATCTCAGTGAGATGTTGTTAGGTGGAACTGGCCTAATAACTGCTCAAATTAGAATTTTGAGAGTTCAATTGATTTGTGAATGTGATTGATTGCACTATTTGTGCAGATTATTGTGTTTAAAGAATATCATTTTATGTACTTCTTAACTAAAAAATATGCTCAGTTTAAAGAAAAAAAATTTACTTAACGAAAAAAACGATGCAGAAGTAAGAGAGATATTAGAATTAGGGAGAGTTCACCCAAGGGAATGCTTTAAGTATGAACAACTGAAGGGAATCATAAAAAATGCTCAAATTTTTCAAGTTCAAGAGAATTACGACCTAGGGAGAGTTGACTGCAATGCAATTTTTCAATAACTTCCGAACAAAATTCCCACGCGCGCATGATGCACAAGTCGAGACGATACTCTGGCCGGTGGACGAGGGAGAGGCGGACGAAGTCGCGGGCAACTGCTAGTAAAATATAAAGTTAATAATGCTTTTAACTTTGAATATTATCAAATTGTTTAAAGCCTAGAATTCTTGGGAATATTTTACTTTTGACCTTATTTAATTTTGGTTATAAACAATTAAATAAAATACAAGGTAATATTTTAAAATTCGCGTGAATTTTGAACTTTAAAAAGCTGTGCCTTCTCTACCAAAACGGTCTTCTTGCTTCAAAACAATCCGGCTTTTGCCCTTGCCACAGCAGTACATCAGCACACTTGGAAGTTGTTGAATGGGTGCGTCTGCGTAAGGCGTTGGATGCCAACAAAGTTTCATTTTTGGTTCTCCTAGATTACTCCAAGGCGTTTGACACTATCAACCACCACATCCTGTGTCAAAAACTTTTAAAAATTTACAATTATTCTTCTGACGCAGTTAAACTTATTTCCTCTTATCTCAGCCACAGACGTCAAGCGGAGTTCCACAGGTTATTTTTAAAAAGCCCGTGGATTTGGCCGGTTTTCCAGATATTGTTCTATGGAGACTCAAAAATAGAATTTGTGGATACCCCTAAAAATCTTGGTATTTGCTTTAATAGAACCCTAAGCTATAGAACGACCATATTAAATAAATTGTTGGTAAAAGCTTATGGAGCTCTTCGATTATTGTGGCCAACAAGAAAATTCATCCCACTCGAAAAATGCTTGCAAAAACACTTACGCTACGATCATATCTCTCAGTTCTTAAAAAGTATCTATGGCATCTCCTTTGACAACTTACTTAGGCTCCGAACTCTTATTACGCTCTTTAACATCATCCGTACGCGTCAACCTCCATACCTGTATGATATGTTCCAGTTCTCACTTTCAAGACGATCAAACCAAATCGTTATTCCCCACGCAAGAAAAAATATTCCAGGATTTTTGTTTGTTCAACATGAACCGCAGTTTTTGAAGCTCATTTGCCGTTATAATAGCAATACTGTTTTTAAGGTACATTGATTTATTTTAAAATGAAAACGTTCTTACATCTTTACTGTCTTTTTACAATTTGGTAATTTTTTATTTTATTTTTTATAAATGCAATTGTTAACTTTTTCGTAAGCTTATTTCCCTACTTATGCCTATTATTTATAACAAACTTCATGCTGTGGGGGGTTTAAAACCTTATAATTTTCCTAGTCTTATTTTATTTATATGAAACTAGCTGAACCCGCGAACTTCGTCTCGCCGCCCTTCAGAGCAACTCCAAAATTAGTTTGTATAATTAACACAGATATTGTGATAATGTGATTTGCTAAAATGTCTGAATTTTTCTTTACAACTAACTTTCTACTTTCATTAAGCATGCAGTAAAATGCAAATTTTGTTGTGAAATTCAACAAATTCTCGTTCTTCCGGTGTGTTTTCTATTTCACAACGATCAGAATTCCAAACAGCTTAGGAATGTCCCCCTTATTTGCTGACTTTCCCGTAACATTGTCCCCAGAATTTGTTTTTACTCAATCTAAATCTAAAGTGAAAATTTTATAAACATACATTGAGGATTGAGCGGATAAAGAGTCCCTACCGGACATACAAACAAAACAACGCACCTTAAATTCCATGCAAAAACTTTATTTTAAGTCTTGAAGTTCTTCGTGCTCTCGCAGAATGCACGATCAAAAAATCAGTGCACTTACAATAACAATTATCCGTTTGAATACCAATGAGTTTTCCGAGTTTTTACAAGAACTTTCATTTTGCCATTTGAAAACCCATTTTGAAAAAAAAAAATTCCAAGCAAAAAATATCTATTCCTGACCTTTGTTTGGTTTTTCCAGTTTTCCCACTCTTCCATGAGGTTTTTCTTTTTTTTCACAGAAATCATCACTGAATATCTTGTGCATAGCATCAATAGGTCAATTAAGATTAACCATGAAATTTTTTATAAATATCTGTTGGGGCATTTCGGAGTCTATAAGAGACATACAAACAAACAAACACACATCAATTTTTATATAAATATCTACCGTATGTATGAGCTACCGATATAAAAAAAGTAACATGCAAAAATTTCCCTTCTAGGTGGAAATCACAGCGAAAACATAGCAAATAAGCTTTTATCCCCTTCTTAAAAAAAACACTCTGAACTCTTAACCGCGTTTAAGAGAAGCCTTATGAAGAATAGTTTGCCCCGTTTTTTTTTAGGAAGAAAGGTTCTGGAGCTTTATATCTATCAAATCTACCGCGAAATAGACTTAGGTAATGACAAAAAAGAAAGCTTCGAAGACTCTAGAGGGTTGGACAATCCTAACACGTATGAGCCAAGAGAAACCAGCACAGAAAGTCCTTATCTGGTGGAATTCGTGGTAGGAGACCGCGCAGCAGACCACATTTTCGCTGGACAGCCTGAGGGGCGGAAATGGATTGTGGTTGTGGGCGTCGTCGGGACTCGGGATACATGGAAGAACTTCCTAAAGGCCCTGAACTGATTCCCGGTTGTAACGCAGATAAAGGGGGAAACTTCATTGAACCGGCCGACCATGATGATTAGACCTATGCTGAAATTTAATCACCAGTAAGTTATTTCTTTCCATTTCTGTCTTCTGCGTGGCCTTCTTCTATAAAATAACACATTTTCAGTTTAAATAATTTTAGATTTGACAAACAAAATTAATATGTACATATTTGATATTGATCAGATTTCTTTTCTTTTTTTTTTTTTGAAGTGAAAAAAATATGTTTTTTTAACATTGACGACGTTTGTCTTTACATTGCATTTGAAAAATATACATTTTATTTTTGCTAAACCTTCTACCCTAATTCCTCTTGCATTTAGAGAAAAAAATAGGAAAATTGGTCAACCAGTGTGCCCGGTTAGCGAACGAACACAAATATTAGGCTGTTCTTTTATATATATAGATTCAGTGTAAAATCAATGACATTTTGCCAAATCATACATCTACCAAAACGAATTGAACAGAAAATTTTAACCAAGATCATTTCAGACGCAATATGATAACTCCTCATAAAAGTATTTCGAACTTAGATTTAAATGTTTTTTGTTTTATGAAATACCAAGGAATACACTTATGTACACAAGTCCAATTTACAGTTAGTTGACCAGAGGTAGCAGGCGATAACATAATGGAAGAAGAAATGCGGATCAGAGACTTGATTGCTTAGTAGTCTTTCAAGTTTGTAATATAATTGTTAAACAGAAAAGTATAGAAATAGCCTAAGTAATTATAATATGGTACAAAAAAGTGTCGAAATTCTAAAGATTCATTCGTAAATTTTCAACATTATTTGCCTTTAGCTAGTTTTTTTTTGTGTATAATTTATTTGACATTAATTACCATCTGATGGTCTTAAAGAGGAATGAAATTATGAATTTGCAAAGAAAAAGAACTGAGTTGTGTTTATATTTAACAGATTTCGATATTTTTTTTTTTATATATATCCCACGCCTCTTTCCCCCCCAGATACCGCACACGCTGGGGTCCATTTTAATGCAAAGCTATTTAGAGCGACGACAATGCATGAGTGCTGGTGCTGACACTACCCATATTTTGCATGAATTGTTTGACGTTCAAAGTCAGTGAATTCTTATTGTTATAAACTAATCATTGCTTATAATTTACGGATCAAAAACGCAATCTAATCAAAAATATATCCTTAGTAAACTTTAAAAAAATACTTGGTCACTGCGGCGAATACGTATTATTTTTTTAAAGTTTCTAATTCGACTCAAAATTTACGTTCATTGCTTATTTTTATTTTCATTATTGACTTCTTGTTTCGACAAGTTCATTCAACTTGACGTGTACCACCTTCACATGTAAAATATCCTCGCCTTCATTGAGAAATATGCCTATATTGTTGGCAGACAAACGAAAGCAAAGTTCCGATGCAGCTTATGCAGTCGACACGACGTTTTCTAAAGAAAAAAAATACTTTTTTTTTAATTTAACACTCTGAAGTGGTCTTTAATTTGACAAAAAATAAGAAAATTTACGAGCAATAATTCAATAACATTTGTGGCAATAAGATCTCAAGACGTGTGTTGTAAGACCACACTTTTTGGGTAAATAAAATAATGTGAGTAATTTCAGAGCTTTATAGATTACGGTACGGTTTCGTTTCTCGATCATTGGTTCTCATTTGTCTTTTGTATCACAATAGTGTTGAAAAGAAATCATAGTTTTAAGAGAAATACTTTAAAACACTGAGACACTGTAAGGTCAGCTAGTGTTTTTGTAATGTGTATGTTTTGAGCAGCGTAAAGCAGGCGTCAAATCAATTAGCTAAATTTTACGAATCCAAAATACTAAAATACTATAAACAGGAAAAATAAATATAGGCAGCCATTAAATATCTATATTTGGAACAAATATATACATAAAGATACATTTTGCAGAAAATTTGCATAACCAAATGATTTCATGTCTTATAAGGTTCGGTTCAAGTTATTTGAACTCTAAGCCCACAAATTATTATTGCTATCAATTTAAAATATGTCAGGGAATTCGTGGGTTTCACTTTGTTTACGTTTTTTTTTTGAAATATGAAAACAAGATCAATGAATTAAACAAAAAAAAGTATGTGATCGCAATAAATTTGCCTCTTCCCTTTTAAAAAAAACTAAAAAAAAAAACGTTAAAACAAAAAAAAAAATTAAACCATCACTTAATAAGGAAATGTTATTTACACTTCTCAGACTTCTTGAAACGAAATCATCTATTCGATAAGACGATCGATTCATTCGATCAAATGTTTGATCTCTGACTCAAAAATACGCCCGTGTCTGAATTTGATGGCTTAGTTGATTTAAATAGGATTTTTTTGTATTTTGTATTTCCATAATTCATAAAAAAGTAAATGTATTCAAATTTTATTCAATGGCCCCCTGATGAGACTGCTGATTGCAGCTTAAAACAAACTAGATTTTTTATGAGTGAATTGTGTCTTCGCTTTTTGTTAAGCTATTTCAAGTGACAAGTAAAACGTTCATCACCTTTTTGCTGCGTGAAAGCAATTAAAACTCCACCTACGCAATTCCTATAGCCCAAGACATGAAGAATAAATCATATTTTAATACTCTCTCATCTCGGTTTGATGTTACATAAGTTATAATTTATGTGCGCTGTGATCCAAAACCCTTAAAAAATATGCAAAGAATTCCATCGCATTGCATCTTCAAGCGCAATTTTCATAATCTCTGCAGCAGCAGCCGGTTTTATGGCAAATGGTCAATTCAACTTTTTTGATGCACTGTGACTGCAACCAAACGACCTTCACATTTATACAATTTCAAGCGTCTTCATCTTACTTGTGATTTTTTCTTATTATTTTTTTTATGGCCCGGTCATACCTCTGCAAAATCTTGTCAATTACTCGCACGATCCGCCATCCCATCAGCAAGTTGTATTATGGTCTTTTGGGTGAATTCAAAACCTGCCTTTATTTACAGTCAAGGGCTATAGAAGACTTGAATGTTGAAAGCACCTGATATTGAAGAATCGACCTAGACAGCCAATAAATAAATGTCTTTGGCAACATACGTGTAGCCATCATTCTTGTTTCTGGTTGCTATTTGTACTTGCACCTTTATTGGAATCTCAAAACCATTAACAATCTTACTTTGGAAAGACGTATTTATAGGTCCACTTGCAAAAGATGCTACTGAACAATCAATTTTGTTTGATTTGACGAATTTGTTTGAAGTTTTCTTCAGACTGTCAAAATGAAATTTGTGTTTGCCGTTTATAGCGCCATCTAATAGCCCCTGGCGGCTACATCTGTCAACAGTATTATTCGTTGCGCTAGTGGATGAGTACCTATGAGAATCATTAAAATCTTGTCAGATTAGATAAAAGCCATTAGCTGAGTTGATTTATTACAATTACCTAAAGGTTATTAAATCGTTACGGTGCTGAGGTGACAAACGACTTAATAGTTTAAAATGTTTCAAATGTTTCAAATGTTTAGGTTTG
Source organism: Sphaerophoria taeniata (assembly GCA_943590905.1). Lineage (NCBI taxonomy): Eukaryota > Metazoa > Arthropoda > Insecta > Diptera > Syrphidae > Sphaerophoria > Sphaerophoria taeniata. The sequence continues at coordinate 14,478,625 of OX016540.1, read as the reverse complement.
AGGTTTCAATGTTATCAAGAATTACTTTGTATATTTTGATTGCACAGAACGCAATGCAGTTACTTACTTACTTGCTCATGGTGGTACTACAGTCCAGGTCGGACCGGGGCCTCTCTAGCCAGCTCGGTCCCTAACTACCTGTCTCCAGTTTTGCACGCCAAGTTGGTTCAGGTCCTCTACCACCTGTGTGCTCCACCTGAGTTGCGGTCTCCTTCTTCTGCGACGTCCTTCCGGGTTGGATTCGAAGACTCCACGAGCCGGAGCATTATTTTTCATTCGCTTTACATGTCCCAACCATCTAAGTCGTTGGACCATAACTTTTCTGGCTAGGTCAGTGTCGCTGAACAGCCCGTACAGTTCTTGATTGAATCTTCGTCTCAATATTCTCCATTTATGCAGACAGGACCAAAAATCACTCGAAGAATTTTTCTCTCAAAGCAGCTCAAAGCGTTTTCACCGGATGTTGTCATGGTCCCTGCCTATCTGCACCATACATTGTAACGAAGCGTTACAATTATTTTATTTTGTTCGACAAAATCCAGGAGCGGACCCTCGACAAAACTAAAATCTGCATAAAATATCAACCGCGCGCCTGAAATACCACCTAAGGAGATCCGTCCCTGTGAAAAATAAAAAAGAAATCAAAAACAGAGAGAGCATCGGAGCAACATCACTGCTCATAATAAGTAAACACAACAACACGCAAACACCGAACACAAGAAAAAGGAAAAAAGCAAAAACCGATGCAACAACAAGAAACTACCGAAGCAATGTGCGACAGACGACAACACATGATAACAACTTGGGTGTGATACGATTCACACCCAAGATCAACAGAAATGTCTATAAAGGGAAGTGTTGTCGTCGACACAAATCAGTTCTGACTCCGCTTCGGTAGAGTGAACGTTTGAGAAGTTTGCTACACCAGCATCCTATTATAAATTTTTGCCGGGAAGCACTATAAATTTAGAGCTACCCACCTGTATTTTGTATTGGGAATATATTTCTTCAAAATATATCCTCAACCGACCGGGGCTTCTCTCCGATCCGATATTTTGCCGACCGATAATTTTGTGTATTTTCCCTTCTGGAAAATATACAAACAAGAGTAATAATTATTACTCAACCGTTTTTCTCAGTTTATTCTTTGATCCACTCCTTCTGAGTGTATCAAGGACAGGGCTTTGGCCGAACGTTTATTCAGTGGAGATTTGCCGCTCGCTGACAGAAGTTTATTTCGTTTACTCTTCCCTTCTGGACAGTTAACGAACAGGGGCAATAGTCCGAACGTTTATTTCATAACCTTTTGTTGTGAACAGGAGTCTGATTTTGACTAGACTCAGTTTATTCAGTGGCGACACTGACAGCCGTATAATCCGACTATTTGTCCACGAGGAGCCACGACTATCCGAGAACCGAGAGGCAAGGAGTAACTCATCGTCATTGTATTATTAGGTATTATAAGTATTATAAGTAAATTGCCTAGACAATAAACTAGTATAAGAAACCTGTTAGACTTAAGATATTACTAAATAAAAAGCCGTTAAACGAATAGTGAAGGTTGGTTGTGTTATTTGGTTTGGATCTTTAACTCGACGTTTGGTGCTTAGTCGAGAACACCCTGGACAGACTGAGCATACCTCAGCCATAGAAAGCAAGCATCACAACCACTGCTGTCGTTTTTACTACTATAGTAGTATTTTACTCCTTTCGAGAGTCAAATGCTACTCTACTACCCTTAGACGAAATATACTCCCCAATTTTAGTGAACAAAATCTACCTATATTCCATGTAGTATGAGATAAAACAAGAACCGAAAATCAAAATTCTCACATTTCTTAGCTCATTTATGTTCAATCAGTTAAATTTAAGTCAAAGTAACCAATTTACGAAAATTGCCAAACATTTTAACGTACATTTTAAGGTTCCTTAAACTACACACCTAATTCCACACCTTTATTACTCGAAAATGAAAAAATGAGCCTGCATTTTTAAAACACGCTTTTATGGATCAAGATCAGGTATTACTTACTTAAGTCTGTATTTGTAGGTACGTTAATGATTTTGGATCACTACAACCTACACTGAAGATCCAGAAACGAGATTATAAGCATTAACAGAAAAGTAAAAGTTGAAAACTAGATTAAACATTTTGTAATGAAATAAATAAAATTCAACTGGTGGAATTATTATAAATAGAACTGTAAGAAAACCTAACCTTTTTAATCACAAGACCTTTGTCGCATGCATTCAACTTTTTCAAATCTGAAGTGATATTTTCTGTGCAGTTCCGTTGTTAAATTTATAATTAAGGGACAACTTGGGGAACTTTTAAATATCAATTCGTCAGAAAAGTGGGAAACTAGCGAAAAAGAATTATAGGCAAAAACAATTGATTTGGAGCCGTTTTCTTCACTTATTTCAACTTGTGGACCTTTGCAGTTGACAAACTCAAGAGTTGAATTTTAAAGTCAAGCTGAAGATTGTTTTTCTTTACTTACGTAACTTTTAATTCAGACTTTTGAATTTGAAAGTAGCAGCCACTGGGAAACTTATAACAATTTGGAGTAGTTATGTTAAAAACATAATTTGTTTTTTGCTTTTGGAGACGGTGAAAGCAGCTGCGCGATGAAATTCTGAATCAAGAAGAAAAAAATAGACGACAGATACCTCTTCATAATGACATAATAGCCTCCTCCTGCAAAAATGTTCTCTAGGAAGTACCAGGCCAAAATGACGATACAGGAAACTACTTTTGTGTTCGTAGACCCGCCAATCAAAGAAATCTCTTGGGAAAGAGTATAAACCCTTAAAAATAAATACAATACAATACATAATTGTGTGGATACAGATAGTGCATAGTCCTAGTCACTTAGATTTTTAAACTTTTTTTTCCCTACTCTATTCATACTTTCAAAACCCAAGTCTTCGTAATTTTCTCTTCGCTTTATGATGATAACTTTAATATTTGTTAAATTAAAAAAAGTGTTTTACTAAATGCAAAAAAAAACACACAATATCTGACAGAAAATTGTACGTATGTTTAATGATCTAATTTTTTAGCAGTTTAGAACAATAATTTGAGATGAAAGCCTCTAATGAAGACAACTTAAATCGAAATTTAAGGATAAAATCCTCAAGTTGATATCAACTTCGATTGAATAAAAGGCTCCTCCTTCCGACAAACACACAATTTGGGTTTTAGAACTCCTAAAAATTTATAAGAAACTATCGTTTGCTAATAAACTTCAACCACATCATTTTTGAAACTTCAAAACGATCTGCAAAACCCATTATAAGTGATACTTTTTTCCGGAGGCGATTTATCGGGCTAAGTTCCTATAGTTAAAAAATTATACTACCCAAACATAGAAAATACTCCCCAAAATAATTCGAAAATACTCCCCATTGCATTTTTGAAACGACAGCACTGATCACAACATGAGGACCGGGATGATGAGGGTTTTGTAGAGTGTCACTTTAGTTGCTCGGGAGAGGACTTAACTACTCAATTGCCTTCTGAGTCCAAAGAAGCAGCAATTGGCAAGAGTGATTCTTCGTTTGATTTCAGCGATGGTGTTGTTGTCTGAGTTGGTAGCGGATCCTAGGTAGACAAAGTCCTTAACTACCTCGAAGTTAAATCTGTCTATGTTGACGTTTGCTCCAAAACGTCGATTTTGGTTGTCCTTTGTTTTTGAAAGCATAAACTTGGTCTTGCCCTCGTTAACCAATAGACCAATCTTCCTGGCCTCCGTCTCAAGACTCACGAACGCTCCACTGATATCACGCTATGTTCTTCGAATTATGTCAATGTCGTCTGCGTATCTAGTAGCTGGGCGGACTTTTGAAAGATTGTGCCTCTTGTGTTGAGGATGGAGCTTTGCACCATCTTTTCAAGAATGATGTTGAAGAAATTGCATGACAACGCATGCGTCCGTTAGGTTTTTTCCGACCATGATGGAACAGCGTGAGTTTTCCTTTGTCATCTTACACAGACGGACGAGTTTTTCTGGGATGCCAAAACTAGACATTGCTCTATATAAATGTCCTCTATAGACGCTGTCATAAGCGGCCTTGAAATCGATGAAAAGGTGGTAGGTATCGATTTGAAGTTCCTGGATCTTCTCCAAGATCTGCCGTAGGGTGAATATTTGATCGATGGTGGACTTTCCGGGTCTGAAGCCACACTGATAAGGACCTATCAGGTTGTTGACGAAGGGCTTCAAATGTTCACACTGCACGGCAGACAAGATCTTATAGGCGATGTTACGGAAACTTATACCTCTGTAGTTGGTGCAGTTCAGGGGATCTCCTTTCTTAAGGATCGGGCATACGATGCTGAGGTTCCATTCGTCGGGCATGCTTTCCTCCGACCAAATTTTGCAGATGAGCTGGTGCATGCTCCTAACCAAATCATCTCCAGCGGCTTTGTTTGACTTAAGTTAAGATGTCGCTATCTTCACTTCGTCAATGTCGGGTGGGTGGAATTCTTGGCCTTCTGCACCCAAATTGAATTGTTCTGTATTACTGGCGGAGTTTTGCTCTTCATATATCCTCATTACTGACTGTGGTTCCACTACGATGTATCGCGATGTTCCCATGATGGTCTTTACAGGCTTCGGTTCGGTGGTTTGTTTAACCTTTTTGTAAAATTTTCGAACCTCGTTCCTGTTGTAATATCCCTCTATCTCCTCGATCGCGTGTTTCTCATGCTCCCTTTTTTTCTTTCTGAGAAGTTTATGCTCCTCTCTCCTTTTCTGCTCGTAGAGCTCAAGAGCTGCTCGGGTCCTTCTTTGCAGCACCTTCTTGTATACCTCTTGATTAGCTGCTTGTGCTCGCCGGCACTCAACGTCAAACCAGGGCTTTCGTTGTGGTGGCCGGGCCGTGTAAATCCTAGCACTTCAGAGGCGGAATCGCTGATGGCTGCTTGGAAGTGTTGCCACAGGTTCTCTATATTTTGTGCTGGTAGCAAAGGACTTCTGAGGAGACTTTCGGAGACACGATCGGAAAAGGATCTAGCAATCTCTTGCGATTGTAGCCGTTTGACGTCGAATTTCCTCCTAGCATTTTCGCGTGTTGGCCTTGATCGGGATAACCGCATTCGTACCTTGGCAATGCAGACATTTTCTGGGTAGGCAAGCAAACGATTTTAGCCAACTATATTATTGTCATAAGTTTGCCGCAGTTTATTTAATGTTTATAAATGTTCAAAAATCAAAAGCAATGTTCGTTTAACGAAGCAACCTTGTTTACCCCATTGTTCCCTACCTTACAACTTATTGAAAAATATCTCGTTTTCTTAAATCTTAATGATGGCGATGATGATTTTTTCGCAGCATGAAGCGAGAAATGCAGAAGTCAATAATGAATGCCATAAAAATGAAAATTATTGCATTTAACAGTATTTTTGTTTTTGTTGTTTAAGGTGACCTCAGGTTGGTAAATTAGAGGCGTCATAAAAATAACGAAAGTAAACTTGATTTCCATCAATTGCAAATGATAATGAGAATTGTAAGGGTTCAAGGTTGTTCATAGTTCTTCTTTTAGTATGCAAATATAACATGACTAGCTGAACCGTTCCTTCGTTTCTTTGGTAAACATTAAAGTGATTTGCAAAAGAGTTAGTACCGTCCACTTCCAGATTAGGAAATATTGAACATTATCAAAGAGTTGGCAACAGCTCAAAAAGATCTTTGTGCAAACAATCTGACCAATAATCATATTCTTATGGCTTTTTTATTGAACCACATGCCAGAAACGTTCTTACAACCACCGAGACCCAGTGACATTCATCACAATTTTAAGTGCAACAACTAACCAAACTAACAACTTCTGATGCAATCGAATAGCTTGACATTACACTTAACTCATCTTCGACGCGACTTTATAACAGGTCTTCAGATTAATTACAATTCAATTGCAGTTGACGGCTATCCTAATTGCGGCAACAGTCAGAATTAGCCATCAGCATCATAAACCGGTAACAGAAACTCTTTACAAATTCAACCACAAAAGAATCGATTATTGATATTTCAAGAATTCGAGGGATGCTGTTACATGTTTTTTTTGTGACATCCTCCTCTTTGAGCTCGCCCGAGGTTGAGCATCACCGAAAATGTTCAATATGTCACCGCACCGTGTGTGTCGTTTAGTTTTAGCCATCACAAGCTCATGCATATAGATGTAGGCATCCACGCCAAAGGTATAGTCGAGTTTAAAATCGATTCTCGTCTTTTACAAAACTGGTTAAAACTCTTGGCAAGTGACATTTGATCTGTGGCCTTTAAGAGACGTGTTACCTGGCGGTAGCTTAATGTGGCGCATGCTTCTCCAGATGCTGCTGCAACACTGCTTCATCATTTCTTATTATTGAACACTTTTTTAACATTTGCCATATTGATAGGAGCACTGTATAGAGATAAGATCCGCGAAAGGATGGAACCCATTTAAATGGCGACTTCTGCGGAAAACACAAAACAAAACTGACAACGCGGCGGTGGGATTGGAGGTGTTGTATTCCAACAATGGAAAGGTGCGCAATTGATTATTTATAGAGTAAGCGACAGCTTTTGGTATTGTTCGAATATTGGTGACCTTCAAGGAATGCTTCTTTGTTTCAATTGCAAACTATTTTTAAATGGAACTTAATGTGTTTGGAGGAATGTGAGGTTAAGATTTGGAACGGAAATCGAAGAATTCAAATGTCAAGAGATTTTTGAAGTAATTTCATGGTTTGCGAGAGTTTAATTGTCCAAGGACTGACATTATGTCAGTTTAATTGTTTATTGCTGTCAAATGAGTGAGCAAACCCTTGACATTTTCTTTCGAATGGCCACTACAACTCTATGTAGATGTTGGCAAAGAAATGTTTGATAAGAGTAATTCTTTTCTTGCTGTCGCGTATGTGTCGTTAGTAAAGCAAAGGTAGACTAGTCTCAAGCTAGCTCTGATCTTCAAAATGTCAGTTTGACGCTCTAACAGAGTCAGAGGCTGTCCTTTTCAGATAAAGCGTATACTTTGGTCCATTTTCTCCGCTTTCATTCTCAGTCGCTTTGCTTTAAGAATATAGTCAGCAAAGTCGAGCAGTCAAATGGATTTATGAAGGAACGTGTGACTGGTGCTTACATCAGAATTTCGAACAAAACCCTCAGGAACAATGTTTTAAAATTGCAGATAGGATTCGACATCTACTCTCGTATGAGAACCTTAAACCAGAATAAAAGTTATGGAGTGCCTCAAGGTTCTGTGTTGGAACCAGTACTTTTAATTGCTGTAAATAAGGTTAAACCACGAACAGCAATTTATAAGATGTCACGAGAAGACCATGGCTGTCAAAATCATATATTTTAACACAACAATCAGCTCAAATTAAAATATATTCAACTCTCGAATGTCAACCTTATACTCCATTAAAAAAAAAAATTGGCAATTAAAAATCTATGAAAAGAAAAACTACACTTACTTAGCCACTGGGTGGTGCAGCGATGCACATTTAACGACAACCAACACCAAATGAAGACGAAGACGCCACGCTATGACGACGTGAACACTGTAAACCATAACGTCTCAACCATCTTGAGAATTTAGTTTTAACGCTAATGTTATGGTCAACAGCTTCACTAACCTCATTCAATTGCAACTTTTGCCATCCACCATCAACACAATTATTATCTTTACCTACTTGCTTCAGAAGAGTTAAAACAAAGTTCCGTCTGTTTTAATGATGTTTGCAGCATTGGAATTACGTAAAACTTCGCCACAGACACTGCCACTGCTAACATAACGAAAAAATCGAACAGAGTGCCTCTTCAAGCTGGAAAACTCCTCCGGCTGTTGCGACCAAGTGAGCTGAGCATACGGACTCGGTCTAATGTCAAAGTAAAATGTCGTAAAATACCAAAAGCCTCTTCTCATTTTTTTTCTGTTTGGTTTGAAATCACTCGACAAAGGTGTGTCGGACAAAAAAGATCGACTCCACCGACGACGGATGAGACGAATGGAAACTTTTTGTAGTGGGTGCTCATTATCGGTGGACAAATTATCACACTTTGTTACCTTCATTACCGCAAAGCATTTGTGGAGACTCAAGCTTTGTTAAGATATCGGCATATAGCCCTCTTGATAGTTGAAGAACAATCGCGGAAGCCGTTCATTGTGTTTTGTCGACAAGACTAAGAAATAACTTATTTTGATGGATTCCATCAACCGTATAATTGCAGGCTTACCATGGTCAAGGTGGTCTCAACACCACCGGTATACGGCAACTGTTGGTTGTAACTCAATCTGCTACCAATTACACAGCGGCTCCACTCTGGTGGAGTGATGGGCCAGTCAAAACAATAATGAATCGGCAACAAGTTGCGTGACTTTAGTTGAGAGCAACTTAATCAATTCGACAACTAGTTCAAGTGGAGGTACAATTTGTGCCAGACACGTGGTTAACGAGCGTTGACAGAACTGTTGTGGGAATTTCTTCCCGCTTCCAATAAATCACTAATGGTAACGTTTAGTTGGAGCAGTTGTAAAACGGAGTTAATTGGCGATTAACATAAAATTGATGTGTTTTCAGTTCGATATGAATAGATTAAATTAAATAGAGTTTAATTTTTTAGCTACTATTGCCAAGTTGGCAGTTTTGCAATTTTGTGGTGCTACTGAACCAACACGAGTATGCTGCGCGTTGGATGGCTCTTTAATTATTTCTTATTCAAAAGAAAGAGGTTAGGGGTCAACATATTTTGAGTAAGAAGAGTTGTCGGTGGACAGCAGCTAGCTTTTTCAGCAATAATAAAATTTCAATGGAAAAATAATTTTTATGAGCGGAACGCCTTAGGCATCAATTAACGTTTCGTCTGAAGATGAAAAGACTTAAATATTAGCAAAAGATGTTGAAATTGAATTACAATGTTTTTGGAAAATAAATATTGCAATTAGTATGGAGGGTTTTATTTGCCAAATACATAAAGATAAATAATTTTAATTTAAGATTTTTATAGATCCTTGACTGTACTTAATTTATTAATTAACTTTTTATTACTTCTTTCGCAACGTCGTCGTCACGATATTAAAAATGAAACTGCCTCGCCTTGGGAGTGAGCACATTGATCTGTATGTGGAAATTCGTTTCCTCGGAACCTTCTTTCACATGATTTTCATAATATGCACTTGGAAATTCGATATTTTTATTTTTTATTTTGAATATCCTACTTTTCTTAATTTCTACAATTCTTTTTTAACAATTGAAAAGAATTTTTATTTATTTATTTGCATTCGTAGTAAAAACGTTGCTCCTTTTTACTTGAGTCATATAGAATATATGTCAAGTAATGTATTCGGAAAAAAATAAACATATTTGATCAAATCTGTTTTGACGATGATAGAGAAGTCGAAACAAGTGGGTCCGGCGATTCCATCCGTCTGTCTGTCTTTAAACTGTAGGTGCGTTTAACCGACCGAATGGTTCGATTGACTTCATTTGAAACACAATGGTTTGACCAAATTTGGGTGTGTCGTTTTTTTTATTTCATTTTTAAGATCAAAATTTAGGGTAGCCATAGCCACCATTCAATTGTTTCGGCGCCAAAAACTAAAAGTTTCAATGTTCTCAAAAACGACTCCTTTGATTTTTGTTATTAGATTTTCTCGAAAAATGAAAGTCCGATCAGCGTCTTTTTTTTTTTTGAAGAGTAGGTACATTATAATATTGCTCAAAAAATATTTTGTTTTCAACAAAGTTTCAATGTTAAAAATTGTAATTCAAATATAAGACGTATATTAACATTTTCTTGAATACTGCATACCTACATTAATTAGAGGACATTTTTGAAAAGTTTTATGTATGTATAAGAAATTAATTTAAACGAAGAGGTTCTGTTTTTTTAATTTGAATTTCAATTTTTATTTATGAATTTTAATTACATAGGGTCGGTTGGGGTAAATGTGGACAGTTCTTGCATTTTTTAGAGAAATATTTTTTTCAGAAAATTTAAATGTATTAAATTTTATTATTATTTAACTTTTGAAAACGGATATTATATAATTAGAAACCTAATATTCTACTTATTATGTGTAAATATATGTATAAAAACCCAAACACGATTTTGGACAGTGTTTACATTTACCCCTTCCTTGTTTACATTTCCCCCATAATTTTAAAAATTCTGTTCCCTAAGTGCTAGGAGATCGCCTATGGGGTTAAAGTAAACAGATATAAATTCCATTTGAATTATTCACTTGGGAAATTGATTATCGCAATGTTTACTTTTACCCCATAAAATGAATATTACCCATCAAAAACGAATTGGAAAAGGACCTTACTTTTTTTTTTAAATAGAAACAAAACTATTTTTACTAAAAAAATTATATTTCATCACATGCTTTCAAAGCTTTTTGTTAGGAACAAGATACAGGTACCTGGGCAGGCCTAGGCAGTTATTAAAAGAAAACAATATTTTCATTCTTCAATTTTCTTTTACATCAATGGTTTTCTTAAATTTGTAGTGAATACGTGCTTTTAACATATTAAGAGTTGGATTCGGTAGAATTCCAAGTATATCTCCCAAAAGAACTTTCCTTTTTTCAGTCGGCATCAATGCAAAAGTTGTTTTTGTGGTGTCCATACTTTTCAATAGCACCACTCGAATTTCGTTTTCTCCAACGGACTCTATAACACAATCATTTCTGAAAGTAACTGATAGTCTGTTACCTCCTTTTAACTGTATCAGGAGAAACTGGCCTTCATTAAGTGTTTTGGGACCAACAGGTTCTAATTGCTCATGGTCATCGTCGTCATCAAACTCCTCATTCCATGGGCTGTCCTCATCATATTCGATATTTTTTTCATTTTCTGACTCCTCAGAACTCAAACTTATGTATTTTTTTTTTAAAGAACGTTGGTTTTGAACATTCATTTTCCTCTTAGGCTTAGGTTTAGGTGTTTGTTTGGCTTTCTTAAGATCTTCAGCTTCTTTAAGTCGATTAAGAACACTTTGTGATGTAAGGACCTCACCATAAGTCATTTGCTTTAGTCGTGGAATGGTTTTTTTTCTCTTTGATAGGTGGTTCATTTGCTTGTAATGGTGAATTTGGTCGCAAAAACAAGGTACTGATGGCAGTTCCAGGTAAAACCTCTGCAGATTACATAACAGGTTGTTGTTCACTTACAGTTCCAATTATATTAGCCATGTTCATATCGTTTTCGTTCATTCTTTCATCTTCTGGGGTTGTTTCGTTTAGATTAATATTCCCACCTAATTACGAAACACAAAATGAGCATGTTTTAGTTTTATTACATACCTATATGATTAAATAGTCTCTAATACCTTACCTTCAATTACTTCTGCCACTTCCTGTGAAAAACTGATGATAACTCCAAGCAAACATCATTCGAATTTGAGCGGTACCTTTCCAAAGCTTCAGGTGGAAACTCGTTTTCTGGAAACTTACTTCGGTCAACAGGGTAAAACCGGTGTTGACAAATCCGGATATTATGTTGGCAGCGATCATAGAATCTTCCCAGGTTTCTCCAATAAGTTTCGAAAACATCTGTTTATTGAGACGCATACAACCTTTGCCCATTTGCGATCTCCCAAAAGCTATAAATTTTTTCTCCCAAAACGTTTTTACTGGACCAAATACGCATTTGTCCAATGGTTGCAATTTGTCGGTTAGATGACTTGGTAGGCGCATCAACATAACATTATTTTGCAAAGCCTTCTCAACTATATTCAGACGCTTATGTGACTGCAATGACCATCATATACCAACAATGCTGCTTGATCTGGTAATCCTTCTCCATCACGAATATTTTTAACAAAAGGAATAAAGCCATCACACAACCAATTAAAAAATTGTGGTTCCTCCATCCATCCATTTTTGGAGGACGCGTAGAGTGTTCCCGGAAAACCAGCTTCAGAAGTCCATCATGCCTGAACAACAGCACCTTTAAAAATTATTAACGGTGGTAATGTGGAGCCATCGGCCGAAACGCATGCAAGCACTGTAGTGGATTCCCATCCAGATCCACCTGAAATCCGGCTTAGAGCTTTGCCCTTAACACCCAAACCATGCATGCGGCTGGGATCGTGATGAAATCCGCTTTCGTCGGCGTTAAAAACGTATTGTGGTTTATTGGTGAGGTTTTTATCTTCCATAACTTTTTGAAGTTAATCATAAAAGTCGTATACGACAAATGGGTTTCTGGCATCTTTTCTTAATTTTTGCAGATGTTCTGGTTTTTAAGTTATCTCCGGGTGGCGTTTCATAAATCCCAAGTACCATTCCTCACCTGGGGTATCGTCCTTGAATTGAGTTTTTGTTCCGCTGTTTTTTACATGTTCTCCAACAAGTTCCTTAAGTTGATGTTTGTCGCAGGGTAATCCCATGTTCGCACGAGTAATTATACATTTAACTATTTCATCTTCAGTCGCTTTTGGAAGGGAGGGTGCTCGCCCTGACCCAATTGCATCTAATGCTGATTTTCGCCCTTTAATTCTTTGAAAGATGACCGATTTCGGGATTTTGTATTTTTCCTCGGCTTCGCGGTATGTGGTTTTTTTAATCAACACATCTCGTACAGCGTTTTGAAGATCGTTCACATTATAATTTACTTGTGGTTTCTTCTTTGTGTATGTTCGGGGCATTTTAAACGCTAGAAATGGAGTTAACCGAAAAAAGATACAGTAAAGGCGACGTTTACATTTGCCCCAAAAATATGTTTATGTTTACCCCATATGCTTCAACTACTGGGGTAAATGTAAACATGCAACAAAAACATACAAGAAATGACAAGAACATGGTTTTTTTCACAGGAACTACTTCAATGCACCCTTAATTACATATAACAAGAAAATAATACTTACGTTTGAAATAAAATTAACTTTTTTTTAGTGGTCACAAACACACTCACAAACTTGAATTTCACTTTTCAGAGACAACTTCTTTTCACGACTAAAATTCTCAAGGAAATCCGAACAACAACTGAAAGGCATTAAATGCTTTTTTTTCGTCTGGGTTGCTACAATTTGTTTTTGAACGTGAAAATAACGGCCGTTTACATTTACCCCAACCGACCTACATGTTTTGTTTTTAAATATTTTTCGTGAGTTAAATTTTGGATAACACGAGCAAGTTCTTGCGACCCAGTCGCACATTCTTTTAAGAGAGTTTTAACACATTTTTGTATCAAAAAATTTTTAACAATATAAAAAATTACAAAATATTAACACATTTTCATATAAAATACGTGCGGTTCACATATAAAGGGTACCATTTTGTATGTTTAAAAAAAATAAAATTGGAAGATTTTTGACAAAATTCAAATATTTTGTATTTGGTCAGCAAATATGTAAAGTGCTAACACTTTTTTATTTATTTATTTATTTATTTATTTATTTATTTATTTATCTACTTATTAGCTTAGTACAAACTTTAACTTAAAAATTACAACTTAACAGCAAACATTTTTTTTCTAAGTTTTTTTTTTATAGAAACAAAAATAAGCGGCTGACAGGAATTCACTTAACTTGTCTTTAAGGCCGTAGTTTTCATGCAAACGGGCAAAAAACAGACAAACAGAACCACAGGATTCACTTTTTTCGACTTCTCATAATGTTTGATCAAAATCTTGGGTTCGATTTTTTTTAACGAATGCAAAACTTGCCATTGAGTTCCAGGCGCAAGGAAAATTACAATTTGATACTCTGTTAGACCTTTAGTTTTCCCTTAAACATAAGTTGTTAAATATCAATTTAAAATAAGAAAAATGAGTTCAACTTCGGCCCGTGGTCCACACAACTAACATCCCAGATTAGAAAGTCTTTTAAAATTAAAATACACAAAAACTTATTTAAAATTTTTATAAGAAATTATTGGTTATTGACAAATAATATATTATCTAACATTGATAAATAAGATTTTTGATCATTTGTTGAATTGATGAAAGTATCATAAGTTTTATTCATAAAAATTGTACCCACTTTCTTTTAAAGATAGTTTTTTTTTTTCATTCTGCTAAACCGATTTCGCTGAAAAATCTCAATCAAGCGAATCAGACCAAGGGCAAGGGTGGAATCGTGTAAGCTCTACTCGACAGAGTGATGCCAAGTATCCAAGAAAAAAAAATTTATTTCAGAATAATCACCTTACACAGACGGAAAATTGTAAAGTATTAATTTTAAACTTACACGATCGCACCCCTGATTCATGTCAATATCATGTGTGCTGCGAGCAATAACCGAGGAGAAACAATCCAAACATAGAAACATACGCATATATGCAAATGCGCACATACGAACATACATACTCATCACGATAAAAAAGGGTTGGTTTGAATTCTGGTGACCTTGAAACATGGAGATATGCAAAAACTGGAGATTCACCAAATCCTCTTCCTCCGGAAAGTTAGGTTAAGTTAAAGTGGCTGCGCATACAGGATCCGGACACTTAGGCCAAAGGAAAAGGCCCATTGTGATACCACATGAATCTTGAGAATTACTTCTGTCGAACCATTTTGACCTCTTTATAAAGCGAAGAAGGTATTTGATATCCTTGTTAGCTAGTTCACTGGGATTATCGTAAAAATATTCTCCCAGATGAAGTTTGCGTCTTAGGGAAAAAGCAGGGCATGTGCAGAGAAGCGAGAAGGTGAGAGATTGTTTTTTCTTCGTCTTCGTCTATACAGCTTCTGCAGAAGTCATTTGAGGCTACACCAAGTCGTGTTGCGTGTCTACCTATAAGACAGTGTCCCGAAAGGACACCTATTAGGGAGCTAATATGAAATCTGCTATGAAATAACAAGTATTTAGAGCGCTTTAGGTCAAGTGACGGCCATATGAGTTTTGTAGTTGCGCACGTTGGTAAATTGTACCACCACAGCCTTATTCTTTTAGCAAATAGCAAAAGTTTGCATGTAGCTATCGGTGTACCTATCTGTTTTTTTTTAGGGGCCTGACTATGGGATTCGCGGCGGATCGTTTTCAATTCGACCTTTCAAATTCGACTCGCTTCGTATTTCCTTATTAACGCATTCGCGGCGGAGCGAAAATATTTCTTTTCACTTTGGGTTTGACTATTTCTTACAATATTCCATTGATTTGAATAAACACTCTTTCGTCTTTGAATCCGCCAAAAAAAAACTGTCGGATTTCAACTCGCCAGTAAAAATTATGACATTTCGAATTCGTTAATTGTTCGAACTCAAATCAAAGAAGGCGAAAGCGAAATCGATAGTTGAAAAATGTTAAACTCGCTAGCAAAACGATCCGCCGTGAATCCCATGACGGTTCCATTTTTAGCGAGTTCATCGGCTCTACAATTTCCTGTGATATCCCTGTGGCCCGTCACCCAGCAGAGGTGAATATTACATTTCTGCGCCATCTCCATAAGAGATTATTGATAATCGAGGGCCGTTTGAGAGTTGGTTGAGACACCGTCGCGTCGAGAGATTTAATAGCAACCTGACTGTCAGAGAAGATGCGGATATCAGAAGTTGATATCACGTTTTCTCGTAGCAAGGAGAGAACCTCTTTGATCGCATTTTTTTAATTAGAAATTTAATTTTTCAGAACAAACTTTTTTTTTCAACTTTATTAATCACTAGCCGACCCCGCGAACTTCGTCTCGACACACTTCAGAACAACTCCAGAATATAATCATTCGGATTAACACAGACATTGTTAAAATGCAATGTGATTTGCTTGAATCCAATTGAAATAGAGAACGACATATCTGTATTTTTCCAAGCTCTACAACTAACATCCTACTTTCATTAAAGCATGAAATAAAATGCAAATTTCTCTGGAAAATTTAAAAACTTCGCTGTTTTGACTATTTCACAAAAATCAGAATTAAAAACAGCTTACGGTTGCCCCCCTTATTTGCTGACCTTCCCAGAAGATTGTCCCAAAAATTTATTTTTATACAATGAAAAGTTATAAAAATGCATTGAGGATTGAGTGGATTAGAAGTCCGAACCGGACATACAAACAAACCAATATACCTTAAATTCCATAAAAAACTTGATTTAAGGTGTTGAAGTTCTTCGTGCTCTTGCAGAGTTTTCCGAGTTCCTAAACAAAAAATTTCGATTTTTCTATGTGAGAATCAGTGCACTTTCTATTTGCCATTGGAAAACCCATTCTGAAATTTTCAAGTTTTCCATTTGAAAACCAAACCAATACACCTGCAATAATATGCAATTTTCCCCTTGAAAACCAAAGAGTTTTCCGAGTTTTTCATCAAGAACTTTCTGTTCCATTCGAAAACCCAAGCAACAAAGATCAAATTTCCGACCTTTGTTTGGTTTTTCTAGTAAAATGATATTGTTTAAACACAATAATCTGCACAAATAGTGCAATCAATCACATTCACAAATCAATTGAACTCTCAAAATTCTAATTTGAGCAGTTATTAGGCCAGTTCCACCTAACAACATCTCACTGAGATCTCAATGTCACCTTGACTGAGGCAAAATCATTTGGTGCCTTGGTGGAACATAATTCTCAGTTATCATTGAGATTTAATGGTTACCTTACTAATTGTTGCTGCACATATATCAGCCACGTCAAATAGCTGAGTGAGAAATCGAATCCAAAATAATTTCATCTCAGAGATCTCAGAAAAAAATCTCAGTTCTCACATTTCTACAGATTCTTCGCTCCTATTGGTCGCAGCTAAATTTTATATAGCTTCAAGCCTTCCTTGATAAATGGACCATTCAACATTAAAAAAATTGTTCAATTTCATAAAGCAGTTCCTGAGATAAGCGCGTTAAAACGCAGAAAAATGTATATTTTTTGCCGTTTTTTCCATATTTTCCACAGATTCTTCGCTGCTATTGGGCACAGCTTATTGTTAAATAGCCTCAAGTCTTCCTCAATTAATGGACCATCCAACACAAAAAGAATTATACCATTCGAACCAGTAGTTCCTGAGATAAGTGCGTTAAAACGCAGAAAAATGTATATTTTTTGCCGTTTTTTCCCCATTTTAAACAGATTCTTCGCTGCTATTGGTCACAGCTTAATGTTAAGTAGCCTAAAGTCTAAGTCGATTAAGGCACCATCCAACACAAAAAGAATTATACCATTCGAACCAGTAGTTCCTGAGATTACCGCGTTCAAACAAACAAACTCTTCAGCTTTATATATTAGTGTAGATTCTTAAACCTTATTCTTGTCTTTGTTGTTTAAAAGCTAAAAAAAAAACAGAAAACCAATAAAATAAAAATGCTTAAAAATCCTGCTCCAATTTTTCAACAAACGAAGTCGACTGTATTTAATGTTAAAAATGTTTCAAAATGTCGATGGTTTCTTTTCTTATTCAAGCCTCAGAGTTAACTCCAATTATTGCATGTGTTCGCTGGAACGAACACTTACTTCGGTTTGACATCGCACTGCAAAGCTGAGCCTAAGAGATTGTGTTGGAAAATATAGTAAGTCGATAATTTGTCTTTACGAAAATAGAAACTTGACTTAACAATTTAAAATAAAAATAAAATTAGAATACATAACTTCATATAAGCCTGAAACATTAAATTCAATTAAGTCTTAAAAAACTATATAAGAAATATTTATTTCATTAAAATTCTAATTTTGTATGTTTTTCATAGAAACTTAAAATGCACAACAGCAAACAACATGAAAAAAACGCATTTTAAATTGTTTAAATATAAAAAACAAGACTTTATGCAATTGAAGTAAGAAAACCGAAAACTTCGAAAAGGCTGTCTTCAAATCATCCTTTTGTATGATCAGTACCACGACTCAAACTCAACTAATTCCATTGAAAAATCTCATCGCAAACACAGCTTCTCACTCTCTCATTCTAAACACTTTTTTATTTAAATGAATTCCATGTATTTCTATAACCTAATCAATTTGACATTTAGTTTATTATGATGCATTGAAAGTGTCCACAGTCCACCACACCAATAAAACACTCAACGTTTTTCTAACCATCAATCTTCCTCTTATTTCTTTTTAGCTTGTTCTTCTTCACCTACAAGCCATACAAGTTGTCGATATGATGCCACTGCTTTACATGAAAAAAATTCCGACCAACAATAAAAATGTAAAGATCACTTGTCCCATACAAAGAAGTTTTGAACTTCATTTTCCAGCTATTTGTAGCATTAGAGATAAATCAAAGACCTTTAAGCCATCACACAAAACAACCACAGTCATCAATACCACAATTTAATGAGAGGTGTTAGGTAATTAAGAAATTTATTCATTTCAATTGCCCTACTATACTCGTCGTCTTGTTTTGTTTTTTTTTTTTTTTTTGTATCTATGACAAAAACGCAAATCAAACAAAAGGCATAACTTTTTGCATTGATGACACTGATGATGGAATGAGGTATGGCTTTTGGCTATCCCCACGACCCACCGACGATGATCAAACGATTTTTTTTGTCATCGACATCAGTACCTAAGCACTGCACAAAATTAAATTTACATTAAAAAGCAAAAAATCTTTGTATTGATTTTTGTACAATTTAAAACAAAAATACAACAACAAAAAAATAGACTCAGTCCAAAGTATTTATACTATTGTCACTTTTATGCACAAGTCAAATACAAGCATCTAGTGATAGATATATTCAAAACACCACTGCACCGTACAGCTAGACATATACATTTGAATATAGATAGATTCATTGAGAGATTTACAACGTTAGAGTGATAAACACTGAGGTTGCAGCTAGCAGTATGCATCTTCTGTGAGATTGCATATAAATAGTCGAGACTGCCGGCAATTGGTATCATTAAAAGCTCATTGTTCCACCCAGCTTCTTTGGAGCCAAAGGCAAAAGTAGCTGTTGAGTGTAGAGTGTAATTTGTTTTTTGCTTGAAAATACCAGTGCGCCTTTAACGGAAAAGGATAATAATTTTGTGGACTTTTTGTCAAGTGATTTTTTTAAATTCTCTAAAATGAAAATCGTAAGTGAAAACGAATTAAGTGAATATTAACTGGCTCCTTAAAAACTTCTTTTTTTTTTGTGGTGACAACATTTTTTGTAATTTTTTAAAAATTGTCAAATCTTTGTTTTCAACTCTGAGGCCCTCAGTTTGAGTTCAACATTTTTTAAATTCGTTAAACTTGAAGCTGAAAAATTACATATGGTTCCCATAACGAAGTCCTCTTTTGAGATGTTTCTTAAAGCAAATCCGTTAATTTTGAACTTGGTTTGTCTATTTGTTAGTTGTCAAAGGACTTGCTAAGGACCAAAAGATTCAAAATGTTGTTATGGAATTTTCCATAACATCGATTTTGTCCGACACTTTTTCTGACATTAAAAAAAGGGAAAACTTGCTTATTCCCAAAAGGTCTTAAGTACCATTTCCAGCAAATCGGTTACCCCGTCAATTAATATTCCACGACAAATTCATAAGAAAGTACTCATACAAAAGCCGGTACATGATGTGCCATTTTCTCAAATTTTTCCTTCATAACAACTGACCTTTCCGCCAGCTATAAAAGTCAAGAAAAATAAAAATAAACAATACAAAGCCTTGTTGTCATCATCATGTTGCATTCCCATGTGGCGCGAAGCCTCAGCAGCGATGAACTTTGATGTTACATAAATTATCTATCGAATAGAAAAATTGAGGTCTCATTATGCGGGTGCAACCATGGTGAAGAAATCGTATTGAATACTGCGACGACAACAGCTATGGTTAGGCTGGCTGGCTGTTTGATCGAAAACTAAAGATAAACTTTTGTCTGTCGTGATTTAGAGTTTCATACTTAATGGGTCACCCTCTGGCAGGAAGAACTTTGTTCCAAGGAGTGTCCTAGTGCATCATTAATTCGATAATGCATACAGAAGTGTTTGCCATTTGAAACTTCTCTTCTAGCGTGTTGAGATGATAAGCGTAAGATAATCATTTTAAGCAAGTTGTTACATAAGATACTTAACATTGTTTGATACACAAATATACTTGTCAAACTGAGTTCATCTGAGAGCGACTAATGTCGCAATTTTCCAAAGACAACACAACACTTCTGGTTGCATAAAGTCCCATTCAAATGAACCAGCCCTCAACCTAATTCAATTCGCTTTCTTCATCTCAAACCCAGACTAAACTCAGATCTAATTGCAAAATAAATACATAAATAATTCAATTATTCCATCACGATTCTCATTCAGAAGCAATTTTCCGGATAATTGATGCAATTATCGAGATTCTATTTGTTCCCTTCTCAAACAAGACGGAATTTATTGTGGAATTTTAGCTCAGTTTGATTGTATCATCAGATTTAATTGTTGTTTCCGATTTTATTTGAATTTTTCGTCTTCGTCTAGCACTCTACGATTTTCTTTTTGTTCTCTTTTTGCAGGAAATAGCTCTTTTAATAGCCGTTGCTGCTACAATGGTCGTTGGAGCTCCACAACGATCTGAAGAGCCAATTGCTATTGTCAACCAGGAATCCAACATTGAACCAGATGGCTCATATCAATACAAGTAAGTATTGCATACTTTCAGGTGAAAAATATCAATTTCAAATTAACTGCAAGAAATTGAGTTGATTTTCGTATGCAAACGAAAGAGCTGAGGTACGAACTTGAAAATTTGTTTTTTAGTGAAATGTTGTTTATTTTTCAATCAAAAGCATAAAACAAGATCAAATGGTTTATTTTCACATATTTAGAGAGTAAAAGGCTTTGTTTTGAAGCACCCAATGGAGAATTTTGAGTTTTTTCGGTAATATTAAGATAAGGAGTATCAGTTTTCAATTCATGAATAATTTGAAATACGAGCAGGCGGACCACTCCTTTTTATGTTCGTATTGATTACACATCGATATCGAAAATAGAATTCTTAAATTTCTTAATGACTTCATTAGCATTGTTTTAAAGTTAGAAAACCAAAAAAAATGTAAATACACAGTCATTTCATTTGAAATTATAAAACCACACCAAAGAACATCGCAAACGACCTTGTGGTTGTCTATTAATGCAAACTCAAATTTAAAGTGCTAATGATTATGAAACTCAATACTTATTTGTTTTAACAATTTGCCTATAAATGTTTGATTTTACTGTGTCTTTTCTAATAGTTAAACATTGACTCAGAATTTGTTTGCTTTTGAGGCGAGTAAAGAAAGAAAAAAACACCAACATTTATTTTGATTTTCCCCTCTCGAACAGATATGAAACAGCGAATGGAATCAAAGGAGAAGAAACTGGAACATTGAAAAAAGCTACCTCTGCTGATGCCAGTGATGTCATTATCGCTCAAGGTGCTGTTTCGTACACATCACCCGAAGGAAATCTCATCTCTCTAACGTACACCGCTGATGATGAGAACGGTTTCGTGCCTTCTGGTGACCATTTGCCAACACCACCACCAATTCCACCAGCAATCCAAAAGGCTCTTGACTACTTGCTCAGTCTACCACCAGCAAAGAATTAAGATGATGAATTTGATTTCTAGAATTTCTGACACAAAGTTGCTTAAAACTGCCCTATGATTTCTTTATTTTGCTCATACTAGACCACAAACACACACATACACACACACAAATCAAGAAACGCAACACGCACCACTTTTATAAAAAAAAAACACAAGAAGACAACATTGTAAAAATTATGCACATTTTCATATGCTGACTGAACGAACCAGGAACACTTAGAATATTGTTTGTTTTTTACAAAATTGAGCCACATTCACTTTTAACTTTTTCACTACTCTTAATTGTTTGTTATAGCTTTTTTATATAGAATTTAAACTATTTCTATCTCGTGGTTTTATGCGATACGAATTTTAACAAACAAAAATTATAATTTTTTCCATTTTCCTTACTAACATTTGTGTAGTTTTTTTTAAAGAAAAAAATATGCGCAATGCTTCCAAATGATACTCAAAATCTCAAATCTTTTTTTCTATTCTACTCTTATTGTTTTTTATTGTTTTTAAACAAAATTTTAAAAGAATGGCATTTTAGTCGCCAGAAAAAAATTCTTTGGTATAATGTGATATCGCAGTTAATGGAAAAAAAAATTAACAAAAAAATGTAAAAATGTATAGAACAATATATTATATGAGTACCTACTTTAAGATGCAATAAAGAATTTATTATTCTTTGATAAAACAATGTGTTCTTGTTTTTGAATATTTATTTGCGTTTTTAACAAGTTTTAATTTAGGAATTTATTTTAGGAGCAACATGTTGAGGAGAGTTTTTTGTATAATTTACTTGTTCAAATTTGACTGGTTTATTGATGTTATTTGTTGAAAGCTCGCGACAATATTAATCAAAATGTTATTGACTTTTGTGACTGTTAAGAAAAATCAATATTATTTTTCTACACTATCAGAAAATGCCGAAGAGAGCTTAAAGCAAGCTGTTTCTTACGACAAATGTCTCATCAGTTAGTGCAGTGTTAGTTGCACTCGATAATTAAAGAGGATAGAATTCACAAGTTGCCGGTAGCTTAGTGGTTAGGTGCGTTGGCTGCTAAGCAGAACGTCGTGGGTTCGAGTCCTACTCGTGCCCATAAAAGTTTTTATTTCATCTATCACGGGTACTGCCTCTTACGAAGAATTGACAAAACTTCCAAGAGTATCAATCTGTTATGAAAAAGTGCTTCTCAACTTTGCCATTTGGAATCGGCGTTAAATTGTAGGTCCCCTCAATTCCTCACACGCACTCAGAGAATTGGTAATTAGAGTAAGCCACTTAGGCTTGACGTTAGGGTCAAGAAATTCCTTGGACCAACGCTTAATAAATCCTAACATTGAGTTAGCTTTGTTGACGATGTTGTTAATGTGTTCTGAAAAATCTAAATTGGATGTGAAAAGAACTCCTAAGTCCCTTACCTTAAAGACACGGGATAAGATGTGTTGGGAGATAACATAATCATATGATGTAGGATTGTGCTTTCTTGAAATTGTCATTGTCTGACATTTTCCTGGGTTAAGATTTAAATTATTCTTTTCACACCATACAACAAAATTGTTAAAATCAATTTGCAGTTGAACGCGATCTTCATTGGAAGAAATATTTTTGAAGATCTTCATATCATCTGCAAAGATAAGAATTTTACTACTTCGAACACTTATCGGTGCATCGTTAATAGCTAAAATAAATAAAAGGGGTCCTAGATGACTACCTTGTGGTACACCCAACTTGGCGATGAAAGGTTTTAAGTAAGAGTTTCTGAACTTTACTTGGTAAGATCTATTATCAAGATAGAAGAAATAGAAATCCATTTGACGAATCCTGGAGTATGAGAAAGTTGATCAAACGTTTTGGAAAAATCAGTGTAAACACAATCAACTTCTACAGAATTTAAACATTTATGCAAAATGCAAGAAGGTTTGCCACCGTTGAACGTTTCTGCATAAAGCCATGTTGTTCAAAGCATATGATATCTTCGGTGTAGAAGACTAAATTTTCACAAACAACTTGTGAAAATTTTGTCTTCTACAAGAAAGTTTAGATATAGGCCTATAATTTCTAATATCGGGCTTGTCTCCTTTCTTGAAAACATTCTATGGAATTTTCCTAGTTTTAACGACAATTCAAAAATGTTACGTCGAGGCAAGGCCAAAACCGTCCTACACTTTTTTAAAACAATGGGTGGAATACCACCAAAAGAATAGTCTTCCTTAAGAAAGCACATACAATAAACAAGTTTACCGAAGTCGATTGTTGAAAGTTACTTGGCGACAGTTTCGCAGATAATCAAAGAAGCCAGTATCCACAGATATGGGAGTATCGATGAAAGATTGACTAAAATTACTTGCCAAAACATCACAGATTTCAGAATTACAGTTCAAGACAATATTGTTGTGTTTGAAGTTTATAGGATAAACTTCACATTTCTTTTTAGAATTGACAAAATTCCAAGAATCTTTAGTGTCCTGTTTAAGTGAATTTCCCATATTTATGATATATTCAGTGTAAAGATCAAAAGAGAGTCTTTTGAACTCTTCGAAAAGCGAGATATAAGCTACTTGGTTCTCCAATGTCATAGAACTGATATCATTTTTCCAAGTATTTTTTTTTATGGTGGCGCTACATTCCAGATCGGACCAGGGCCTCACCCAACAAACATCTCCAGCCAACTCGGTCCCTAGCTAGCTGTCTCCAGTTTCGCACGCCAAGTTGGTTCAGGTCCTCTACCACTTGTGTGCTCCACCTGAGTCGCGGTATTCCTCTTCTGCGACGTCCTTCCGGGTTGGATTCGAAGACTCTACGAGCTGGAGCATTATTTTCCATTTGCTCAACATGACCCAACCATCTAAGTCTTTGGACCTTAACTAATCTGTCAGTGTCACTGTACAGCTCGTAGAAGTTCTTGATTGAATCTTCGCCTCCATTCTCCATTTATGCAGACAGGACCAAAAATCACTCGAAGAATTTTTCTCTCAAAGCAGCCCAAAGCGTTTTCATCGGATGTTGTCATGGTCCATGTCTCTGCACCATACATGAGGACCGGGATGATGAGGGTTTTGTAGAGTGTCACTTTAGTTGCTCGGGAGAGGACTTTACTACTCAATTGCCTTCTAAGTCCAAAGAAGCAGCGATTGGCAAGAGTGATTCTTCGTTTGATTTCAGCGCTGGTGTTGTTGTCTGAGTTGATAGCGGATCCCAGGTAGACAAAGTCCTTAACAACCGATGTTAAATCTGTCTATCTTGACGTTTGCTCCAAGACGTCGATGTTGGTAGTTCTTTTCTTGTTGAAAGCATTAACTTGATCTTGCTGTCGTTGACCGCTAGACCCATCTTCCTGGCCTCCGTCTCAAGACTCACAAACGCTCCACTGACATCACGCTGTGTTCTTGAAATTATGTCAATTTCGTCTGCGTATCCTAGTAGCTGGACGGACTTTTGAAAGATTGTGCCTCTGGTGTTGACGTTGGAGCTTTGCACAATCTTTTCAAGAATGATGTTGAAGAAATCGAATGACAACGCATCGCCTTGTCTAAAACCCTTTTTGACATCAAAAGCGTCCGTTAGGTTTTTTCGGACCATGATGGAACAGCGTGAGTTTTCCATTGTCATCTTACACAGACGGACGAGTTTTTCTGGGATGCCAAAACTAGACATTGCTCTATATAATAATTGGTCTCTACAGTCGCTGTCATACGCGGCCTTGAAATCGATGAAAAGGTGGCAGGTATCGATTTGAAGTTCCTGGGTCTTTTCCATGATCTGCCGTAGGGTGAAATGAATTTCATCATAACAGTGTAAAATCTTGAGATAGTTGCGTCGATGTCATTTAAGAGCGGTATGTTCTCTATACGGGAACTACTTAAACTATCCAAAAGGTGTTGAAAATCAGCTCTGCGGAAGTCATATTTAAACGAACCGTCGAGTCGCGACGCGTTTTGGAGGTGCCTCTCCATCATCGGGCGGACGCGGAATACTTTTGATGCTAGTTTTGTTGGTAGTTGGCTGTTACAAGTTGACTAGAGCTTTGATCTTCTATTTTTGTTGGTTGTTTCGTTTTTCTTTTGTTTTGGTTTTTTGAGGATGTGGTGTTTTCTTTTTCTTTTCCTTTTTCTTTTTTCTATTGTTGTTGTATTAGATATAGCAGAGGAAGATTCAACAACTACTGTACTAACAGCATTTGATGAGAATACTCCATCAAGCAAGCGATTCATGGAGTTCTCTATACAGCTTACTTGTTGCAAGTCAGCTGAAATAATATTGTCAAAAAATTTAAGTTCCTGTTGCGAAGAACTTGCGAAGGCTTCAAGATAAGACTCGTCGCCTGAAGGAACCCAGTCTACGTTTGGGAGATTAAAATCACCGAACAGGAGAATATATTATTTTCAATACCAGCAATTTCTATGACATAGTCAACTGCTAACGAAAGTTCGTTATGGAATTTAATAATAATCAAAGAGTTTTGAAGCAAACTAGGATCGCAATTTTGAGTTGAAAAAAAAATTTAACAGTTCTTAAGTTTTTCGCTGGACTCTTACGTATCGAACCACTTTGCCACTATTTTGGCTGCTACTGTTTGGCTCAAATCATAAATTCAAAAAGTTAGAAAATTTCCATACAGAACAAAACACGAAAACGAAACATCAAGTTATTTAAATTGTTTCCCAAAACGCATGTCCAAAAAAAAGTGAAACCTGCTTGAGCGAAAAAGCGTCATTCATTGATTTTCTAGTTCAAACAAATTAATTCCAAAAACTACCAATGCAGATGTGCTATTTAAATGTTAAAAAATTCGCACAAAATCTGGTTTCGACAATCCCCATTTGGAAACTCATCTCTTTTGAGTTAGTTGTTGAGTTATTCTTAATTTGAGATGCAGATCCAGATCGACTTTTTTTTATACTGCATTAATTATGACCCTCGATAAGATCAAAGTTTACCAAAAACGGCTTCAAACACAATTCAAACAACTATCACCCCAATTCAATCAGTTGGGCTATTCTAAAATCATCCAAACGGTGTCATTCTCGTTTCTGCACTTCAAGTTGTCGCGTTCGAAATTAGATCACGCGCAAACGAAATAAAAAAAATGAATTTTGCACCGATTTTGTGTTTGCTGTTTTTGGCAGTTGCCAGGTCGCAATTTCTGGAGGAAGAAAGTGAAAACGGGTAAAAATAACGAGAGTTATACGATAAAAGTGCAATTTTAACTGATTTCAAAATCCAGCATAGGTATAAATGGTATTAAGAGCAGTTTTCTGGACAGCATCAATCCAGGACACAATGGTGACCCGATTATGGGACGTTTCGTTTACACCACCGAAGAAGGTCAGCTTTTTGAAGTCTTCTATTTTGCCGATGTGTATGGGTATCAGGCGCAGGGACGTTTGATTGAGGAAAGTCATCCATTGGCGAATTCGATCAAACGTTGGAATATGAAGATTACGATGGATGGCAATTAGAATAATGTGATTTTGATTTCGAAGTGCGAGAAGAGAGTATTATATTGATTTGGGAGGAGATAAGAGAATTTTATAATAAAATGTATTAGAAGCGTGTTGTTTGGTATTTTCCTGGCTTTTCAAGTTTTGTTACATTCATATGAGTTGAACTTGACAATGAATACTTGTATATTCAAAGTCTTGTAGTTATTAAAAGGTGAGGCATAACGGACAACGTTATTGTGCAACATAATCAAATGTTTAAGAGCGTCTACGCCGGACCAACCCCACCAAACAAACGTAGATCGATCTCCAACAAGATGTATTCGATTTCTCACGCCATGCCAGGTTCGATGATGAAGCTCATCTATGGATAGTTCGTATTTTATGGTTTACGGTTTCGTCCATATCCGGTTTTTTACCCTTAAGGACGAATTCCAATCTAAAGGACCAATTTTAATAACCTGAGGATTAAGTCATCTGCCAAGCCAAGTTAAAAGCGGAGTCAAACCATTTTGCATCGAACGACCAGACAGTGGAAAGTTTGTCTGCAATTTGTGATGTTCCTTGTTACATTAGGGTTTCCCCTACAACAGATGTCCTCTTTACCGAGACATAGAATCAATGCTTCTCGTCCGTTTTTGTCATCCGGCGTGGATTATTGTTGTATTGGATAAAGGTAAAAACATATTTGTCTATTTGTTTGCATGGTTTCTAGGGCCGTACATATTGAAGTCATGGACGAAGTTTCTTCCCATGCGTTTCTGGATTCCTTTACTCGATTTATAAGTCGCCGAGGACCTTGCCAAGATTTCTTTAGTGACAATGGTACAGCATTTGTCGGAGCTAATCTTTTACTGAAGGAAGACATAGTAGTTTGGGAGAGTGAACAATGCCCCACATCAAGGATGTGCTTTGGGAAGCAGCGGTGAAATCGGCCAAACACCATTTCGTTCGTTTGGTTGGACTACAAGCTCTTTGATACAACCAATAACAAACTTTAGCAACAAGGATTGAAGCCTGTTTGAATTCGCGGCCGATCACACCATTATATGATGACCCCGATGATAAGCTAACACTGATACCTGGAGATTTCCTGATCGGCGCCCACCTACTTGCACTACCTGAGCTTATAGTCACTGAGATTCCAGTCAACAGAATAACCCATTGGCAGTGGTTACGACAGATATCTACATCAAAATTTTTGGAAACGATGGAGTGAGGAGTATCTGTCTACTCTACAAACTCGGAGCAAGTGGCAACGGCGTTCATCCAACATTCAACTTGGCGATATCGTGCTCGTTCGCAACGACAATTTACTACCTACACACTGGCGTTTGGGCCGAGCCACGGAAGTCCACCCGGGCATGGTTCGGAATATTACTTTGAAGATAGCTGGTGGTTCATGCTCAAGAGCAGTTCAATATATATGTCAACTTTGGAATGCGGACGATTTTGATCCAGGCGGTTCAACCGGGCAGGATGATTAAGATTAATTTTAATCAGAATGTAGAATTCCATATCACCCAAGGAATCACCAAGATGGCAACACCCGTTTTTAACTTAACGAATGTCAAATGTGACATCAAATTTCTGCAACGTTGCAAATGTCTTCTGTCGCATGAAAAATGTAATTTCTGTCTCTTAATAAATTAGCTCTTGAACAAGGAAGTTCTTCCTCTACTTTTTTATTGGTAACAGTATCAATGGAGTTTCCTCATGCTTTCAACGGCTTGGTGACCGGTTATCAACAAGGTTTCCCTTGGCTATAAAAGGTGTTTCCTCCAGCTCTCAACGATCTTTCAATCGGCTATCAATTTCCTTCCCTTGGCGCATCAACGGCTTTGAACCGGTTTATCAACGGAGTTTCGTACGGCTTTCAACAGCGGTCAACCAATGTTTCAACGGACAGGACTTATACTTTGACCGACTGATCGGCTTCCGTATCTTAGGAGGCATAGAATGTTACCACTCTTCAATCTGATTTTGTCGTCGACGGCTCGCTGTTTTATGCACAAAAACTGGGTATAAATAACATATATTCAGTCGAGTTGTAAAATTTAAATTTATTCAACCGGAATCTTCAAATGAGAAGTTTATTAGTAACCGTTCCTTCAAAGCAACAGAAACATGCTCAACGAACGATACACAGACGAATTCCTTTTGGAAATCGTTATTCATTAACTTTTCAAATGATAGCGTTTATAATACTCGTAAACAAATATCTCAAAGTATAATCTTAACATGCAAACAAAATAATAATTAACAAAATGAGTTCTTCATGTTTAGTTCTTAAGCTTGTCTGGCCGTGGATGAGAAGCAATGTAGTCCAATGCACGTTGAATAGCAGCTGGAATTGGTGGTGGAGTTGGGATATCAGCTCCTACTGGTCGATAACCTCTTTCGTCGGCTGTGTATGTGAATGCGTGTTCCTTTCCTTCGTTGTCCTTAAATGAGTATCCACCTTCGATAGATTCACCTTCTTCCGAACCGATCTTTTGCAAGTGTCCATCTTGAACTACCTTAGTTCCTCCCTTGGTCTCAATTCTAAAACCAAAAAGATGCGGTTAGAAATTTTAATAAATTTTAAAAAGCTTAGAAATACAAACCGCACATGAAAAACTCCTTTTTCGGACATATTTGTCTCTTGAACAACAACTGGGTCATCTTCAGGAACAGCGGCGGGTGCGCTGAACACGCCAACAATGCCGAATGCAAGGCACAAAACAAACACGGATTTCATCTTTGTCTGACTTATTTTGATAAACAACTTTAGGTGAATGATAGCATTTGGATGAGTTCAGATTGAATTTATATACTTAACCTAACAAAGGAATTATTATTAAACGAATTAATTAATTCAAAATTAGCGTGTTTATTTCTTAAACGCAATTATCCTACCGAGCGTTTATAATTCCTTTTCCAGTTTTTTTTATGCTTCAAAAAATGTTTTAGTTTACTTTTTTTTCAATGTCCAGTTTTTTTTTGTGATTATTTGTATATTTGTTTTTGTTTTTGTTTTTGTTTTTGTTTTTGTTTTTGTTCAAAAGAATTGAATGACGAAATAATAATACTTGTTTAATTTATTGTATTGACATATGTTTGTTAATCCCGTTAGTGTTAAGACCTTTGGCCAATTTCAAGGTATGTCATCAGAATCGGAGAAAGTAAATTTGTTTATGTGGTGCTGGTCTTTATTTAGATTTAAAATTTTACTTTCGAAAAAGTGCTATAAGTATTTCTACCTTAAGGCTACTTCAGCAACTATACGAGTACCTACTAGCTCGATTGGTCAATTTGGTTGAAAAGATCTATTCCTGCCCCTGTTTTCAACGTCTATGAATCACTAATGATTCAAAACAATATTTTCAACGTCCATGAATCACTAATGATTTAAAAGAACCAAAAAAATGTTATACACTGAAAAAAAGTCTTGTATGTTCCATAAATCACAGTGTTTTTGAATCATATTTGATTCAATAACTTATATTTAAACCTAAGAGAATGGATATAGATGGACAAGACTTGCCTGAAAAACTTTATTTTTTTAAAGTCAAAAACATTTTTCCAGTTAAGTTTTGTTTTTTTTTCATAATTTGCAACACAACACTTACAATGCTACCAGTAGCAGTAGATTTTTTAATAAACAATATTTTCCCATACTTAAGTGAACTTTATTTTATACAGTTCACACTCACTCCTTTCGAGAAATATTGTAAATAGACTAGTACTATAGTGCTATAATCGCCTTCAAGGCGTTTCGATATTGAAGTTATTTCGTTCGTTTTTGAATGCCACCAGAGGCATTGTACCTGCTGATCCGTACCACCAAAGGGATTATACCTGGCGATCCCTGACACTAGGAGCATCATACTTTCTGATCCGTGCCACCAGAAGCATTGTGCCTGTTGATCCGCGCCACCAGGGGTATTGTACGTGCCGACCCGTGCCACCAGGAACATTGAACCTACCGATCCACAGCCGCTTAGGGTAAAAAGCACAGCTGTCTGCACTAAGAGTGACGTAATCACAAACCATTTAGGCACAGACATAATAGTCCGCATCCGGTCGATCTGAGAACTATGTCTCATGCGGTTTACTAACGAATTCTTACACACGCCATGATCGGCGACCAAACATGCCAAAGTGTATGGTGGCGCTACAGTCCAGGTCGAACCAGGGCCTCATGCAACAAGGGTCTCCAGCCAGCTCGGTCCCTAGCTTAGCTGTATCCAGTTTCGCACGCCAAATTGGTTAAGGTTCTCTACCACCTGTGTGCTCCATCTGAGTCACGATCTTCCTCTTCTGCGACGTCGTTCCGAATTGGATTCGAAGACTCTACGAGCCTGAGCATTATTTTCCATTCGCTCTACATGACCCAGCCATCTAAGTCGTTGGACCTTAACTTTTCTTGCTAGGTCAGTGTCGCTGAACAGCTCGTACAGTTCTTGATTGAATCTTAGTCTCCATTCAACAATTGGCAAGAGAGATTCTTCGTTTGATTTCAGCGCTGGTGTCCTTCTCCTTAACTACCCCTTGCCCTTATTAACCGCTAGAACCATCTTCCTGGCCTCCGTCTCAATACTCACGAACGCTCCACTGACATCACGCTGTGTTCTTCCAATTATGTCAATGTCGTCTGCGTATCCTAGTAGCTGGACGGGCTCTAGTGTTGACGTTGGAGTTTTGCACAATCTTTTCAAGAATGATGTTGAAGAAATCGCATGTAAGCTCATCGCCTTGTCTAAACTCTTTTTTGACATCAAATGCATCCGTTAGGTTTTTTCCGACCATGATGGATCAGCGTGAGTTTTCCATTGTCATTTTACACAGACTGACGAGTTTTTCTGGGATGCCAAAACTAGACATTGCTCTAGTTGGTCTTGAAATCGATGAAATGGTGGTAGGTATCGATTTGACGTTCCTAGGTCTTCTCCACAATCTGCCCTTGAGTGAAAATTTGATCGATGGTGGACTTTCCGGATCTGAAGCCACACTGATAAGAACCTATCAGGTTGTTGACGAAAGGCTTCAAACATTCACACAGAACGGCAGACAAGATCTTGTAGGCGATGTTAAGGAGACTTTTTTTCTTGAGGATTGGGCATACGATGCTGAGGTTCAATTCGTCGGGTCGGAGGAAAGTATCTCCGACCAAATTTTGCAGATGAGCTGGTGCATGTTCCTAACCAAATTATCTCCTTTTTTACAGTTCAGCGGCTAGACCGGCTGCTCCATCGGCTTTGTTCGACTGAAGTTTAGATATCGCTAACTTCACTTTGTTAATGTCGGATGGGTGAAATTGGTGGTCTGCTCCATCCAAAATTTAATGGTTCTGTAGTATAGCTGGCGGAATTTTGCTCGTCATCGCCATCATACAGCTTGGAAAAGTCGTCTTTCCATATCATCAGCACTGACTCTGGTTCCACTACGATGTTCCTACGATGTTCCTACAGGCTACGGTTCGGGGTGTAA
The DNA here is from genome assembly GCA_943590905.1 of Sphaerophoria taeniata. Taxonomy (NCBI): domain Eukaryota; kingdom Metazoa; phylum Arthropoda; class Insecta; order Diptera; family Syrphidae; genus Sphaerophoria; species Sphaerophoria taeniata. The sequence goes on along the minus strand of OX016540.1, from coordinate 14,446,304 downwards.
GGACCCCTGGTCGTATGTTTTACCATTTTTGTAAAACTTTCGAACCTCGTTCCTGTCTATGGTAATAGGAGTGATGTTATTTGAAACCATTTCGGCACAAAAAAAATAGTCCGCATCCGGGCGATCTGAGAACCGCGGTTTCATGCGGTTTAGTAACGGCCAAACGGGCCCAACTGGCGATGGTGTAGAGCTCCAACTCATCTTCGATTCAATATAAAACAAGAACTCAGCAGGTGTGGATGGATTAAGGCAATAGACATCTACATGACTCTATAGGTCAACACATCTGTGGTAAATCCTATTCCAAAAAAAAAGAAGGGACACCTAAGTCTACTACCGAGCTTCACCGAAGTATTCGATAAGATCGTAAAAAGTGATCAAGTGGACTACTTCAGCTATGTTTTAAAAAGCATCACAGAACTATAATTTATTTTCTCATTTCTAATATAAATATCTGACTCACATTATATTTGTATTTCTTCTTAAGAAATAATTTTGTTTTTAAACTGGTAGCAGCTATAGACACTGTTAGCAAAAAGCACACACTACAAGAACATCCAAAGCCGCAAAAAGCTTTTACACCCTCGAAGAATGTTCAGCATTATAAGCCAAAGCTTTTTTAATCGCTGGTGGAATGGATGGTATATGACGGCCACTCGGTTGATAGCCAAATTCTCCAGCTGTATACGAAACTTTATATTCCTGGCCATCATCCCCGATATAAGAGTATCGGCCTTCCACGGAATTTCCCGTTTCATTTGGAGTAATTTGCTTCAAATGCCCATATTGTTCCACCTTTGTCCCAGAAAGTGTCTCATAGCTAAAACAAACAAAATATTAGTAAACACACAAAAGTTATGACAACACAATTCAAGAGCTTAATTCACTACTTTTGCCTACTTATGATTAAATGTCTTATCGACTTCATCGCTTCTAATATTTAAATCAAATATTTTGTCATCTTGTGGATTTGTATTGATCACTGCAGCGTAACCGATGCTAAGTCCTATGAGGGCAATCAAAATTCCTGGCATTGCGACTGGACTAGATTGGCTTAAAACAATTTTAATATCGATTTGATGTGCCTGCAGAGGTTATTTATAGTAAATATTGGTTTTGTGAGGTTTTCGTCATAGAAGATTTACATATTTACTTGGAAAGGTTAACATTCGGGTTTTCATAAGTGTTTTTGATGATTAAGATTTGTATTTTGCAACCAATGATGCCATCCTACTCCTATTAAGAACTTATAATGGAGTGTTTCATTAGAACTTCCCTTACCAGTTGTAAAGTGTTTCGTTGGAAATTCAATTTGTGGTTTCTTTTGCTATCAGGGACCTTAATAATACTTGTTGCTTGGAGTGCCACCAGGGGACGAACTAATACCTGCAGATCCAGCAGAGCTTTTGCTTTCTGTTTTGTGTGCCACTAGGGGCCGTTCTGTTGCCTACAGATCTATCAGAACTGTTGCCTGCTTTTTTACCTGCCATCAGGAGCCCTTTTAATGCCTGCATATCTACCAGAACTATTGCCTGCTATTTGCATGCCACCAGATGCCGCGTTTATATCTGTTGATCCACCAAAACCATTGCCTGCTGTTTTGCGTGCCACCAGGGGCCGTATTTAGACCTACAGATCCACCAGAACTATTCCTGCTGTTTTGTGTGCCACCAGGGGCCGTACTTAGACCTGCAGATCCACCAGAACTATTGCTGCTGTCAGTGGCGGATTAAAGGTTGAGGGCGCCATAGGCAAGCATCTCACTGGATGGCGCCCCTATATGGAAATATCTCGTACTATAGTTTGACCGAAATCGCTGCATCGCGCCTTAAGAAAAGGCGTTGAAATAGGGGCCAAGGAAAAAGACACTTAGTTAACATGAGATCTATTAGTATTGTCCGAAAGATCTTACGAATTTGGTTAGTTAATGATCTGCTGCAACGTAATTTTTGTAAACCAAGTTAACTCGAGTTGGTTCTTAAGCAAATCGAGTGGCAACTCGGTTGTTAAATCGGATTGCCCTGAAAATCAATCTAGAAAGAACTTAAAAAGCAGAAAAATAAGGTTTTAAATCCGTCGAAATCTTTGCCATCCGCTGATGAACTTCAACCATTAGGTTATTTGCCCCTACAATAAGTAAAATCAATACCTATTTAAAAACACATACAAAAATAGAAGAAAGCTAAGTCGATTTCCGAGTTGACAAACCGAGTTGACTGTGACCCTGTACTGTAAGAGTAATTGCTCTGGAACGATTTTTATTTTAACAAAAGATGCAAGTGCAACTCGAGTTCACAAGTTTTTACTTTAACAACCACGTATGAACTCACATTATTTGCCACTTGTAAGAATTACTGCGCCCGCGCGCCCCTTAGTTGCCGCGCCCCTAGGCACGTGCCTAGTTTGCCTTTAGGATAATATGCCACTGGCTGCTGTTTTTTGTGCCACCAGGAGCCGTATTTAGACCTTCAGATTAACCAAAACTATTCCTGCTGTTTTGCGTGCCACCAGGGGCCGTATTTAGACCTGCAGATTCACCAGAACTATTGCCTGCTGTTTTAGGAACCTTAGCGGTCCGCAAACATTGGAGTAGCACTTGATTCAATTAATAGTTTCTTACTGTAAACAAAATAAAGAAGGTTTCTGAAAAAAAAAACTATTCTTATTTTCATGGAGATATGTTCCACTCCCAGAATAGAAATGTAAATTTTTCTTCACGCCAGATTTTGTAGAAGTGCCGCCAATTCCAAATCTCTATTCATCAACCTATTGAACTTCTCTGTAGGCGGAAACCAATATTCTTTCACGCAAGAATGATGCAAAGCTACGCTAACAAAATTGTGTAAACAAACGATCCACAACCATTATCGGTAAATACTCTGAAATGTTTATTTTTGAATTTTCGATAATCACCTTGGAAACCAAACTCACTTTCAATGCAATCCAATTAGATTTGCATAATATTGCGATGCCTTTTTTTCTCGAGGCTAGCGGGAGTTAAAAATGTTCTTATAATAACTTGAGCAAACATCTAACTGGCATCATACCAGAAATTGATGGTTCATCCATCAGTAAGAAGACAACTCGGCAAGTAAGTTCATTAGCACATGGGCGCAACAAATTGCAGATTTATCCAAAAAAAAATTTAACACCAAATTCTTATACACATATTGGTCATTGGTCTCATTGCTCGCTGATTACCATTTAAAAAAGTTGTGTTTTTGGTTTTATTGCAATGATTATGAGACGTCTCCGGGACGTCTTCGTTTAATATGGCTGTCAAAATAGTTTAACCACTATAATTTCAATTGTTTGTCGGATGCGAGTTTGGAATTTCAATTCAAAAGTTATCGCACACGCTTTTCAAAATATGAAAATACGTGCTTTTGTTCTAACAGTTATTGTTTTTTGGAGCTAAACAAAAAATAGACGAACAATAAACTTTTGTTTTCTGCGTAGCCGGAGGGCAGTCACCTTATGATTGATAGCCAAAGTGTATAGTTGCTAGCCAATTTGAGTTCCCATGGGGACCATCTCTTTTGCATATTCAAATACAGTGCGTAATGGTTCCATCTGACAAATAAATATGCGTACTTCAATGACAAGTAGCATTTTGGTTTATTCGTACAACAAAAAAACACTGGAGTCTTCGAGGTGAGGTAAGCCGGCTTGCATGTACCAATATTTGCTAAAGGCACAAGAGGAGTTTGAACGACTTTATTGTCAACAAAATACATGGAGTCATTAGTTTTTTTTTTGTTTTTTGGAACAAAAAGTTGCCTCTTTTGACAACACACTTCTTGGAACCCTTTTTTTTAGTTTTTTCAATATTTTAGTCTTTTGAAGACCAAAAACAATAATTATGTTTGCTAATTGGTTCGAATTCTTCCGGCAGAGGTGTGAATTGAAGACTCATGCATTTGCAGGAATCTCGATTGTTTGACTAAGCCATTGGGAGTGGTGCTCTCTTAATGGAATGCAGTTTGAAATGACCACAGAAATCAGAGAGTCACACGTGCGTGATTTAAGCGACCTATATTGCTAACTTTTTTCAAAAATTGTATGAACGAGTGTTTTGAGGAAATCAAATAATAATAATAATTCTTAGTTCCGAAGACAAAAGTCTTTAATTGAAGAAAACTCAAAATTACATACCTTATTGTTCCCTTAACTTTTTTTTCTATCATTTGCACAATCTATACTCTCATAATGCCAGAGACACAGTGAGCGCATTAGGAATTAAGGAAAGGGTTGGAAAGTAAGTTTCAGTGTACAATGGTCTTGAATTCATCAACATTGCAATTATTGGGAAATACAGAGTGTGAGAGAGTTCCACATTCGAGTAGTACGGCTAAAGAACGATTCTCTATACTAAAGAGTACGTCCAAAGTTGGGCGCGAGGGTAAACTGATGGACATTCCTAGAAGCTCGAGTATGGTGGGCGAATTGTTTAAGGGGAGGAATGCAACTGGCTATTTCACTAGAGCACTTATCGTAAAAGTAACGATAAAACAGAGAGAGACACGAAACGTTACAACGGTGGTCTAAAGGAGTGAATAAATCAGTGATGTCTCTATCACCCGTCATTTTTACGGCTCTTTTTTGTATACCATCCAAGAGGCTTACGTATGTAACTGGAGCACCAGCCCAAAGATGGGACTCAAGCTTTGGACGGATATAAGTCTTATAGATAATAGCCAGATCAGACGGGGAAAACATTTCTTGCACCGTCTTAAGAAACCCAAACATCTTGCGGCATTTTTGGCGACATCGCGTATGTGCTTATTCCACAAGAGGTGGTCAGTGGTGCTCATACCGAGAATCTTGAGATGTTTGGTCTCATTTAAGCAAGTGCAATTCATGAATAGTTACAAGGGGGTATATCTCGCTTCAATGATTCAAGACAGCATTGAGTTTTCGAAGCATTAAACTCTACGTGGTTTTTTTCCCCATTGTACAATGCTGTTTAAGTCAGAGTTTAATGAGCTTATCATATTGTGCCGTTGCAGTTTCACGTCCGAAGAGGAGGGATGTAAGTCTGGGAAGAACAAGAAAAACTAAGGGTGCTTTGATTAGCGAAACAATTCATTCGATTAGAAATTACAGAAAAGAGATCATTTATGAAAATGAGGAAGAGGGCTGGAGACAAAACAGAGCCCTGAGGCACACCAGTATTTATTTTTATGTTGTGGGTTTCAGACTTGAATCCAGTCCAGTACACCTTGTATTGAACGGTTCCAAGGAAAGTTTGTAATCCAACGAAGGAGGTATTCATCGAAACCAAAAGCACGCATTTTCGATAAAAGAGCAAGATGCCAGACTTTATCAAATGCCTTTGAAATATCAAGTGCAACAATCTTACTTTCTCCGAAACGATGTAAGGCTTTGTTCCACTGTTCGGTGAGATAAACCATTAGATCACCAGTGGACCTGTTGCTGCGTAAGCCTTACTGCCGGTTATTAAGAAGCTTTCGGTCTTCGAGATATTTTAAGAGCTGATATTTATTCAGTATTACCATGACCTTAGAAAGAAGGGACATAAATTCAATCGGACGATAATTGGAGTGAGAAGAAGGCCTTTTTTTGGAATTGGCTGGACAAATGCTGTTTTCCAACTGCTCGGAACGAGCCCAGAAGAATAGGATAGATGGAAAAGCTTACGCAAGGGTCTTACCAGCGTGGAAGAACACCTCTTCAGAATAATAGCGGGGATATCATCGAGACCAGCAGATTTATGTATGTTGAGATCTTTTAGGACTCTCGCCACAGCACGAGTGCGGAAGAAGATTTGTCCCATGGAATCATGGACGCACTCAAGAACTCGAGGAGTCATGATACTCTCTGGCATTACTTTCTAATAATTTTTGCTTAAAGAATTTGTCTTCAATATACGATTTATTGGCTCAAGTAACGGCCTTTTATTGAAATTTTACATTTTAAAATCAATTAACTTTTGCTTAATTTAATAAAAAAATTATTGGCTCAATAAACTTCTTACATTGAGCCAAACAATTTGTTTGTTAAAAAACATTATTCACTTTGATTAACGCGTTCATTGGCTCAACAAACAAGTTTATTGGCTCAAGAAAACATTTTTTCTAATTCAATAAACTATTTTATTGGCTCAACAAACAAGTTTATTGACTCAACAATTTTTTTTTCTAATTCAATTAATTGTTTTATTGATTGAAGCCATTAATAGTTTATTTATAAACAGGATCAATAAACTATTGCTTAGGATAAAACTGAATCATTTAAGCTGAAAAGAACCGAGTTCTCAGATAGTCTCCGCCAAACTCTTCAAATTTCTATAAACTTAGGAACCAAGTTTAGGAGGAAGAAAACATACCAGCGAACTTCAAGGCGGATTCCAACCTTTTTTACATCGATTTAAGAGCCTCACACGGGTACTGCGTCTTGCGAAGAACTGACAAAACTTCCAAGAGTATCATTCTGTCATCATAGACTTAAAACGGTCAAAAGGCTTGATATCCCTGAGCAGACAAAATATAAGCTTTACAATTGGAGTAATAACAGGACACTGCCTCATAGGTAGACATGCTCTGAGGCTAGGGGTCTACACAAATGACTTCTGTAGAAGCTGCATGGACGAGGAGGAAGAGGAAACAGTCCAACACCTTCTATGTCCAGCACTCTCCATTAGAAGGAATAACTTTCTCGGTAATCCCTTCTTCGATAATACCAGCGAACTAGCAACGATCGACACAAAATGTCTCTCTAACTTCATTAAAAGCACGAATTGGTTTGTTTAAGTTCATTACTCTCCCATGAGTATTTTGTGGTATCACAACGGATCCTTGAGGTCTAAGTGTGTCAACAACAACTAGACAGCCACTACAACCTAACCTAACCTATCATTCTGTCATGAAAAAGTGCTTCTCAACTTTGCCGTTCGGAATCGGCGTTAAATTGTAGGTCCCTCAATTCTTCACAGGCATCCAGAGAAAAGTTGAAGAGAGTAAGCCACTTAGGTCTTGGCTCTTCAAGAGCTGTCGCACCACTCTATTTTTTTTTTTAAAGAACCTCACACAATAGCATCCATTTTCAAGTGACAAATTTCCAACTGCCCACGACTTGTGATGATCTTCCCGATGATATTTCGGTTTGTCAAAAAAAATTAGTCGAAATTCTTGTCGAATGCTGGACACTCATTTGACGGATCTTCAGCATCTCACGCGAGAAAGCCAAATGGAACCTCATCTAACCGGAAGGGGTGTAGATTTAGTCCTGAAAACATAAAGCGGATGAACAATGACGCTCACTACAAAAACAGAAGAGACAAACAACTAAAAACCTTGCATTTCAAAATTAGCATTCTTTTCTACTCTTCTTCAGATTAAACACTAAACACAAGACACTAGCGACCAAAGCCAAACAACAAAATATGTACAAACAATTCAATGTCAAATTTTGCATATCCAAGAATATTCTTAAACACACTTCGAAGCATCATCAGATTAGTGCGAGTACGTGATCTAATTTTTGTTCCCCGATTTCAAAAGATAAGATCTCAAAGAGTTTTAAAATAACACTCCATCACGGAACCATAAAAAAATGCATAGCACATTGCCACAGTTCTTTTGTCAGTTCGTTACTTGATTGTTTTGCCTGATCGATCTTAAAAATTTCACTCATTATCTAATACCGATTTTTACACAATATCGATAGAAGAAATTAACGTAACCGCCCATCACTTCTTCTTGTACGCAATTAATCTGTTTTCTTTGGATTAAAGGTAGCTGGAGAGCACTTCCTTTTGTGTTAGATCTTCTTGGATAACCGGCACATTCCAGAGAATTTGATCATTCAATTATTTCTGAAGCTCACGCCAAACCCACCTTGCTCCTATAACTTCCACAATCTCCCTAGCCCAACACGAATACCTTTTATAATCTTCTGTATCTCTCCGATTCTACTGAACTTGCGCACAAAAGTACTTCAAATCTCCCAAATAAAAAAAAAAAAATGTGTGATTTTTTCCCCATTACTATTCGTGTGCACGTATTTCACGCCACCACCGCCACCGCCTTCGCTGTATGCGAAATGAGTAAACAAAAATCAACATGATTGAAACACCGCACCGCTACAAAATTTACCACTGAGGCACTGACACTGACAGCCACTTATGTCCGCCATAGTTGTAGTAGTTGTCTCAATTTATTTGAATGAAATAAAAACGATTCCTCCGTCCTATAAAAAGACAGTTCGGTTGACATAACGACATCAGTAACGATCTGCCATCGCCACCGTAACTTTAACAAAGGATTACCTCCTCCGAGTTCCAAAATCATTACCACCACAAAAATGTTCACTTCCTCGATTCGTTTGTTTGCCGTGTGCGCTCTTGTCGCCTGCGTCTGTGCTCGACCACAACAACAACAGAGTCTGGACGATTCGTCCTCGACAACACCAGCAACGATCATCAAACAAGTCGATGTCAGCAATCCTGATGGCAGCTACAACAATAGGTGGCGCTGGAAATCATTCATCAATCTCGATCAAATTTGACAGTTTGTCTTTTTTTTATTTCTAGTTATGAAACATCAAATGGCATCAAAGTCGAAAATTCAGGATACATGAAGACCATCGTTGTGCCCCGAACTGTCGATGAGGATGGCAAGGCTCTCGAGGAACACGAAGAAGTTATTTTGGTCCAAAGCGGTTCATACACCTACTCGGACCCCGAAGGCAATATCATCACTCTCAAGTACATTGCCGACGAAAACGGCTTCCAGCCTCAAGGAGATCATATTCCAGTTGCCCCTGAACCTGTGGCTCCATCTCGTCAGCCTCAGCCTCAGCAATAAAACAATTCCAAATAATTGCCGCAATATCCTCGACTCATACTCAGCAAAAAAAAAGGCCAAAAGTATATTTTGTAGTCATTACTGATCGTACTCGATCGACAAAATTATATTAAAAGAAAAAAGTTTATTGTTATGAAATTAAGTTGTACAGCTATAAAAATAAATATTAAACAAAAAAATGTAAATTTAATTAAGCGTTTTTCTGATGGGCCATCAGGAATGTGGGTACACTTTTGGAGGCCTTCAAGCTGTCATCTCCCCGCTCGAACATCTTAAGCAGTTGTTATGAAATTCCATTCAATGTGACATGTGCTTCAGATCTGTTATATGCAAATGGACATGGACACTGGGCATGTTTGTGGTTTTTGTTTGGTGTAATTGCATAGTTTCTTTGGCCATGAATTTGATTCAATATTTTTGTTTGGTTTGGGTTTTCGGTTCATTTTTCCCGAGAATCGATAGTGCGCCGATGGTGTTGCGTGAGTAATGCAATCGGTCCCCAGACAAAGCACTATCTCTGATTATTATTATTTAAAGTCATAAAGTAAGATCAATATCAAGAGTTATGTCAACGCACATTTGTTTTTGTGATCGCGATTGTGTTCGCGAGATGAGTATTTCCTTAGCATCGCACAACACTTGGTGAAGCACGTTCGCTGGGTTAAACGAGACACACCGATCTTTATGAACATGTGGATGATGATGTGTGATCTTGTTTCATCTGTTTTTTTGGTTTGTGGTGGAAGATGGGTTGTTCGAAGAATTCATATTTCAAGGCAGATCATGCAGCAGTGGCGGTGTGATGTTGTTTTGTCTTGTGGTAATATCGTTGATTGCGGCTTTGAGCCCTTGAAGATATCAGATGGACTAAATGAGCATTTTAATAAGACGAACATTTTGATGTTAAAGAATTTTTCTTGCAACATTTAATTGCAGGAATTCTCATTAATTGGCTGCCTGGAATATGAAATGAGAATTCAAAGATTTGTCATCCTTTAACTTTTGACAACCTTCCAATTCCATATGTATTTCAACAAATTACAAATGTCTCTTGACTTGTTTCATATAGCTTCTTACCTGACCTGATGTTAGTGGGCGATTTCAACGGAAGAATAGGTTTGTCGCAAAATAACGATGCCTTAGGAATGAGTACGCCGAAGATACATTTCGAAAGGAAATCTAAAAATGAATTAAGTGATGATAAGGGGGTTAAGATTTTGGAGTTATCTGACGCTTTCGACTGCAAAGTACTGAATGGAAGCTGTGGTGGTGACTCGCTAGGAGAATTTACTTTTATAAGAGGATCAGCAAAATCGGTTATCGACTACTGTTTCTTATCCGGAAACTGGCTTACGCATTTTGATGATTTTCGAGTAGCCATTAAACCATTTTCTGATCATATATGCCCTTAGAAGTGATGTTTAAGTTTTCTGGCTTTGAAGGTGAAGCTAGTACCAAGCAACTACTACCAATTCCAAAAATATTATGGAGGGATAGTCATCGAGAGGTTTTCCAACGAAATTTAAACAGAGAGATCGAGCTTTTAAGTGTTTCGAATACGTTTATGGATAATGTCAATATTGAAAAACTTAACGAAATGATAAAAAGCGCTAGCCCAAAGTTCAACAATCAAACAAGCATCAATAAATTCAAACAAAAGTGGTTTGATGAAGAGTGCAGAAAAGCGAGAGATGTGTCCTTTGCATTTTTACGACTGTTTCGGAAAAATAACAACAGCTATATTCAAGCAAACTATGCAGCAGCAAATATAAAGTTTAAAAACCTATGTTACGCAAAGAAAAAAGCATACGATCAAAAAAATATAGAAAATATCAACGCAGCTAGATCACCAACAGAGTTTTGGAAAGCAGTTAAAGTGGTCGTAGGGAAAAGAAACGTCATTGCAGTGGGTCTTTCTGTAGAGCAGCTCAAAAACTACTTCATACAGCTTCTTAACGCAAAACAACTTTCAACGCCCATTCAATACGCCGCGACACTTACACTGGATGATCAATTAGACTCCCCAATAACGCTGTCGGAGATAGAAGAGGTCATATTCAACGCCAAAAATAATAAAGCTGCAGGTGAAGACGGTATCCCGTTTGAATTCTTTAAAAACAGCACACACGAGTTCAAAAACTTGCTGAGAATTTCATTTAACAACATTTTTGAAAGAGCTGAAGTACCTGATTCATTCCTCAAATCCATTGTATATCCGCTCCACAAAAAAGGTGACTACGAAAATCCTGCTAATTATAGAGGTATATCATTTTTGAACGCATCGGCCAAACTTTTTTCATCCGTTCTATACAAAAGGTTATACCAGTGGGTTGAAAACAATAAAATTTTGTATGAGTACCAAGCCGGATTCAGAAGAGACTATTTGACTGCAGACCAGATATTTTCCTTATTAAGCTTAGCAGAGATATATAAAAACAAGAATAAAAAGCTTTATGCTTTCTTTGTCGATTTTCAAGCAGCCTTTGACTCTATACCGCGAGAAGCTCTCTTCTACAAATTATATGGACTTGGAATTTCTTCAAAAATGTTAAATGTATTGAAGACTTTGTACCATAATAATACAGCTCGTATCTGGGACGGAAAATATCTCTCCGAAGATTTCGAAACAACAGTGGGAGTAAGGCAAGGGTAAGTTCTTAGTACACTACTATTTGCACTTTATATAAACGACATCACAGATGCTGTTAGGGGTGGAATTGAGCTCCGTCGGACAAAAATTCCAGGCTTACTATATGCAGATGACATAGTTTTCCAGAGACAGTTGATGGCATGCAGCTTATGATAAACAGATTAGAAAGGTATTGTAGAAGTTGGAACCTATCTGTCAACCTGGACAAATCGAAAATGATGATCCTAAGACGAAGTGGAGGCAGACACTCACGATTTGAGAAATGGGCGTTTCAAGGGAAGGAAATAGAAATAGTAAAGGAGTACAAATATCTGGGAGTTTTGATTTCATCGAACTCTAACATGGAAAAACATCTTCAAGCCAAACTAGCAGATGCTAAGCGAGCTATTTGTTCGGTTTGGGGTAGTTGTATACATAAGAAGAGTGTTTCACATACTTCAAAACTAACAATATTTCGTTCAACTGCAACTTCCATTCTTCTTTATGGAGCACAAGCTTGGGGATTCCGACCCTACGAAACAGTAGAGAAGTTCCTACGTTACTTTATCAGGAGGTTTTTTAGAATACCCCCTAATTCACCCAATTATATGTTGCATTTAGAGTCTGGCGTTCCCCCTATGTTTTTGGATACTCTTAAGATTCATTTCAACTACATAGTACGAGTTTTAGCAATGAATGAGCAGAGAATACCAAAAATAATACTTAAGCACTTAATGTCGAATGAAGGAGGATGTGTTCGAGAATGGAAGAAACTGGCGTCGGAATGTGGAGTTAACTTGGTGGTTACAGCGGAAGAGCCCGTAGAATCCCTAAAACCAAACCTGGAAGAATTGCTGAAGAAAACGGGAAACAGAATGTACCTACCAAAACTTCATGGAGGAAGCTCAGAATTCTCAGTACAGATTGTATTATAGCAAATTCAATCACTACTTAAACGAAAGAACTTATTTTTTAGACGATCATTCGACGGAATTAATAAGCACAATCTTCCGTTTAAGAGGAGAACTATTAAATCTTAATTTTATACCACACCGTCCTGAGTTTCCTATTTTATGTTCTTTATGTAACTGTAATGAAAGAGAAGATGTGTTTCATTTTATAGCTGTCTGTCCCGTTTTAAAAGAATTTCGAGTTCACTATTTTGGAGTGCAGTCATTGGATTTAGAAGAAACCCTACAAATCTTAAATGGATTTCGTGGCTGGAATCTGCTTTACAATTTCACCGTTCAAACATTCAAATATCGCAACTGCATTGTAAACGAAGATTTTTAAACAAAAAATTTATATAATCAATTTTATTTATCTGTTAAACATAATCAGAATCAAAATTATAATACAAAGTATGTCAGTCTGGTAGACGGCTTCTGGCCAAACCAATAGACTTTTAGATATAATTATCAAAATGTTTGTATACTTTATATATTATTTTAATGAGTCAATAAAACTAAACTAAACTAAACTATAGCTTCTTACTCAAGTGTCAAGTGTTTCGGATGGAGCTAGAATTCAGATCATAACAGGAAACTAAATGACCTCTAGTGAGAGGGCACATTATTTGCTCGAGGGTTTTAATACTATGTAGCGTTCTAGATCTATTGAAATTGCAAATGGCAACAGTGGTTCTTCGTTTGATTTCAGCACTGATATCGTTAGCGTTTCCTGAATTAAGAGCATATTCTTAATTCGAGGTTCATGAAGTCGTTGGCAACACAGACGTTCTTTTTAAAAAGTTGTACCTCTGATGCAAAATTTTCTGTGAGTTCTGCCTAAATTTGGTTCGCCTTTTACTTTATAAGATTAGAATTCTTTTTTCCGACAATGATGGATCAGAGTGAGCACTATATCGTCTTTGTCATCTACCACAATTGGACAAGTTTCACTGCAGTGCTAAAAACAGATATTGTTCTGTATTACTCGCCTCTTAAGATACTGTCATACGGGGCCTTGGTATCGATATCGATTAATAGGTCTCAAAATTTCTGGTTCTTCAGATGAACTTCTGTTTTCTTCTCACCAAATCAACACTGTCGTAGCTGCCCGTAGCTTAGTGTTTAGTTGCGTTGGATGCTAAGGAGAACGTCGTGGGTTCGAGTCCTACTCAGGCCCATAAAGTTTTTATTTCATCTTTCACGGGAACTGCCTCTTGCGAAGAACTGACAAAACTTCCAAGAGTATCAATCTCAACTCAACTCAACTCAACTCTGCCGTTCGGAATCGGCGTTAAATTGTAGGTCCCCTCAATTTTTCACACGCACCCAGAAAATTGTTGATGAGAGTAAGTCACTTAGGCCTTGGCTCTTCAAGAGCTGTCGCGCCACTCTATTTATTTATTTATTTAAATCAACACTGTCTTCAACAGTTTCGTAGATAAATCATCAGCTCCAGCAGCTTTATCGAACTTGTTTTTTTTTTTTACTTGAGCTGTTTCTATTCCCGCTGGTAGATCAGAAGCTGCTTTTGATAACTGCCGATTTACATCTCTTTTGTTAATCTGCGTAAGCTAGCATGAAATCCTCATCAACCCTTCTCTTATGGTTACTTGAGCATGCTAAGGTGTTGCAAGTCTATCATAGCTCCAGGATTCTGCTAGAAAAGTTGATCACAAAGCATGCAAGCAGGCCCGTAGCCAGGATTTCGGTTCGGGGGGGGGGGGGGGCTTGTTCAATTTCGAAGAACTAATTCTTTATACAAAAATTAAAAAAAAACTACATAATGTAAATGTTTTATTTTTGTTTGTATTTTTTTTTATTTAATTAAATAAATAGTTTGGATTTTTACAGCAATAAACGCCTTGTCTTTTTTTAGACATAATGTCGATCACTTCATCTGGATCCACATCAATACCTGAGTGAACAGACAGCATAGCAAGTGCGCTTAGTCTTGGATGGCCCATAACGCTTCGGGATACTGTTTTGATCCTTTTCATCGTTGAAAAGGTTCTTTCAACGCTAGCTGTTGTAACTGGTAGTGTGGCCAAAATTGTAAGCAAGTTGCTTATGCTCCTGAAGTAGGTCTTGTCACATATATCTAGCAGTTTCAGAACATCGGAAGAGGGATCCTTACTTACTTTACTTACTTACTTAAGGTGGCGCTACAGTCCGGGGTGGACTCGGGCCTCAACCAACAAACCTCTACAGCCAGCTCGGTCCCTAGCTCGCAGTCTCCAGTTTCGCACGCCGAGTTGGTTGAGGTCGTGTTCAACTTGCGCGCGCCACCTGAGCCTTGGTCTTCCTCTACTGCGTCTTCCCTCTGGGGTGGATTCGAAGACTTTACGGGCCGGAGTATTGGTGTCCATCCTCTACACGTGACCGAGCCATCTGAGTCTTTGGACCTTCACTCTTTTAGCTAAGTCAGTGTCGCTGTACAGCCCGTACAGTTCGTCGTTAAATCTTCTCCTCCATTCACCGTTTATGCAGACAGGACCATAGATCTTACGTAGAATCTTTCTCTCAAAACCGCCAAGTGCGTTCTCATCCGTTTTGACAAGGTCCATGCACCATATAGCAGGACGGGGATGATGAGGGTCTTATAGAGCGTCACCTTAGTTTTTCGGGAGAGGGCTTTACTACTCAATTGCTTTCTTAGCCCGAAGAAACAGCGATTAGCAAGAGTTATTCTTCGTCTGATCTCGGCGCTGATGTCGTTGTACGTATTGATAGCGGAGCCAAGGTATACAAAGTCCCTAACTACCTCGAAATTATATGCGTCTATCGTGACGTTTTGTCCAAGTCGTCGGTGTCGGAATAAAACCTACAAAATTTTCCCGAAGCATACTTTTCGTGGGCTCTGTACAGCAGTCAACGTATCGGACACATATTGAAAGTTGCTCAGTGCCAGAAACATTCATTGTTTCATCAGCCAGAATGCTAAAACAACTCGATCTTATAACCCGGTTAGATATTTTTCTGGTGACAATATCAGAGCATATATCCAAGATGATATCTGGGCTTATATAGGTTGCATTTTTTGAACTGGTTACGATGTGGTTACATAAGTAGTGAGGAACTTATAAGAGAATATACAAACTTTTGTTCAAATATTTTTTTTTAAATCATTTCGGGAGGGGCTTGAGCCCCTCTAGCCCCCCCTCTGGCTACGTGCCTGCATGCAAGTTCGTTGGAGGTTCTCTATGTCCCCTTCTGCATACTGTATCTCACTGATTCCGAACGTGCCTGCTTTCAGAATGTCAAGTCCCTTGTGATGTCACTGAGCAATGGTTCTCCTATGAAGGCAAAGTCGCTTGATATTTTGCAAAGGATATTAGCCTTATATCTTGTATTACAGGAGCTCGCGTTTCATATGACTTTGATTTGTTAACCATTGTTCTCAGTAGAGCGTTAACGTGAATGAGGTTGCCGTTGGCAAACTAAGGGACTAAAATAAATAGTTGAAGCATCCAGCTTAAATAACTTAAGTATGAAGCATGTTCTAATGGCGGAGTTACATCTCAATCCCCAAAAGTAAGAAAACGACTTTTTCAAATAATAATTCGCGACATTATAGGACTTATGTTGTTTGAGGAAAAAAACTCAACCTAAGCTTAGGCTGATTTTCAACATCATACTTTTCGCTTCAAAGAAGACTTCATTTAAAAGTAATATTACAGTCTTACACTTATAAATATGCTACAAGTACCAATTATTCAGCTTCAAAATGCTAACTTTCGCCTAAAAATTGCTTGAACCTGTACCTACTCACATCTTAAAGCAAGATAATTAAATTGAAACAGGTTTTTGATGAGCAAATTATATCAACTTG
The DNA here is from genome assembly GCA_943590905.1 of Sphaerophoria taeniata. Taxonomy (NCBI): domain Eukaryota; kingdom Metazoa; phylum Arthropoda; class Insecta; order Diptera; family Syrphidae; genus Sphaerophoria; species Sphaerophoria taeniata. The sequence goes on along the minus strand of OX016540.1, from coordinate 14,430,068 downwards.
CATCTACTGCGTTAAGCGTTACCTTTTGAAATAACGACTCTATCAGAAAATAATAACCGGAGCATACTTCTTGGAGCTCAACTCTAATAGCGTTTTCTTTTGGTAATCCGGAATTGTACACAGAACTGTCCGATTCCGGATTCCAAACGAACAGGCAAACACATTTTTTTGCTTCTAAGGGTTGAATGGTTGTGTATTTGTGAAACCTCATATGCAGAATTGCAGATGACATGACATCGTTTTTAATTTCTTTATTTGTAAACATGGCAGCGAGTACGTATATGCGAGTGCGTGCATGTATGCGTGATTCTGTTTTTGATTCTGACTTCAAATTCGGAATCGTTTTTCTGTTCTATTCAGAACAAGAACTGTCATCTTGTGCCAAGTGAACGAGTACAGAACTGTTCGGAACAGTTCCGGACGACCAAAAAAAAACGCTATAAAAATCGTCATAATGGGGCACCACCCTTGCAAGTAACCAAACAGATCCTATATCCAAGACCAAGTATGTTTCTAACAAATAAAGGGGTATAGAACTTCAAGTTGGCAACATGAAAAATTCATTTTGAAAATCATGGTTCTTTTCGAAAAACAATTTTGTTTAGCGATGAAGCTTACTTTTAGTTGAATGGATTTGTCTATGTTGAGACGCCGGCCGGCCGCTCCGGTGTGCTTTATGGCTAAAACTCAAACACGCTTTAGCTTTGACTTCGTCTGCGTAACGATGCTTCGAGTTTGTTTAGAATGACATTTCTCCGTCTACCATCATCATCCCTCCAAAGCAAATGAATTGTGTTTGTTGACTTTTTTGCAGCTGTTGAGCTGTCAGACAATGCAAATGTTAAGCATATTTGAACTTTACAAAACGTGAAGAAACGACGTAAAACGCCATGCATTGACTTCCCATCGCTGAACTCGTAAACGTCATGTGAAGCAAACCTAAAGCGTGTTTGTGTTTCAGCCATTGTGGAGCAAGTTGTTGGAATAACTGGTTCGTACACCGTACAGATCGTTACATAGAGCGACGATGACTGATTTTTCATTCGTCAATTGAACAACCATGATGTGCAGGAATTAAGCTTTCAACATGTCCCTCAGATCGTGGCACAATTGTTTTACTGAAAAAAACTTTTTGCAACCGCATAGCTTCACGTAACAGACAGAATTGGCCTCCCAAGACCGTGTGATTTGATCACTCGGAGGAGAACATTCGCCACGTTATTGCCGATATACGGGCACTAATGTTGGAAAAAGTTATCGAAAATTGGACCTCCAGATAAGACTACGTCCAAGCCAGCCGTAACGGTCATATGACATCTTTGTTTTATTCCATTTCAAACTTGTATACCTCTAAAAACAACTCGCTTTACTATTTTGATTCTTGCTGATCTTTATTTGTCAAAATATAATTCGCTAAACTATTGCGGGACGATAGGACAGGGGGTCTAGGACATGGGTATTGGGATTCCGGATCCCGGAATGAATGACTCGCTGGAACCAGCATAGAATATCCGGTGGACTGAGTCGGGGCATCTCCGGTTACGCTCGTTTTTAATCAGGGCTGGTTCGTACCCCTCCACCAGACCTCACCTCGCCACAAAAAAATAAACTCATAATGCCACTTAACTACCCTGCTACATTTATCCATGCGGCTTACCTAAATGATGTTTATCCGCAGGTCGTGTGCGGATCTACCGATCGGTCCGTAGATGGCATCACAGGCCGCTACTTATAAAATAGGTATCGGGCAAACGACTGAGCAGCCCGTCGATATGAGGAATAGGGTTCGATTCCTTTTTGCTTACTGCGTTTACTTTTCGCGAATCCAGGCAAAAACAATACTTAACCGTACCGTCAATTCCTGGTTTCTTGATAAGTACCACAGAGGAGCAGCAAAGACACTCGCTTTCCTGTATAACGCCGAGATGCAGCTTGTACCGCTGGAGAAACTGGATAGTGACGCTGCTTTACAGGATCAGCGTCTCCAGTATCGATGACGTCTTACCAAGACCATGACGCTCATAGTCGAAGAATTTCAGCTTAACCCCTTCCAGAGCAACCTGCTCCTCGAAGTTAAGGTCATGGACATTTCATTTACTCGCGTCATCTTCTAACGAAATTGCACTTATAAAATTTGGAGCCACTTTGAATAGCCTCCAAAAATCTATTCTCAAATATAATTTTTGTTCTAAATTGGGGAACTAGGTACAACGTTATCCCCTGTTCTATCCCTTTATATCTTACCTTCGTCCTAACCTTCCCTATAATCGACTGCTATTTCACATAGGCTGTTCTAACTCCGGCCTCATAGGGCCAAGTTTTAATTTCGCTGACTCCACAAACCTACAACAGTCTTTGCCTTACACGCTGATGCTTGCCCCAGTGTCCAGTAGCCCAAATATCTCTTGCCTTGCGTACGGTCTCAAATCTGTGTTTTCGTCTAACACCGTTGATGATACACTCATCCTCAATTCTCTTGATATCTTTGCCTTGTTTTTTTTTTTAATTCGACACCTCTGTCTCACTTCTTCCGAATATCCTTTTCCTCGCCTCTTGGTACTCCTTCAATCTTACATGGAACAGTCTTATTTTAAATTAAATTATCTTTGCTTCTTTACCGTGACCTTGGACTTTATCTAACAAACGGATGTTGGTATTCTCCTCTAATCTACTCTTTGGACCGAGGGTTCCGGGGCGGAGCACGATTCCCCGCGTCGATTTCGTGTTCCGGTTCTTGTTTTCCGGATTGCAATTTGGGCATTTTGGAGTGACCATTCCATCATGACCGCATCTGTGACAGAAAATGGATCTGTTTTTGGATGGACAATCCATAAAAGATCCAGTTCCAGCAAACTAAGGATGTCGCATCTCTGACCCGCTGTACGTCCTGCGGCGTCGAGCCCGCACGCTGAAAAGCTGCCAATTGTTCTCCGTCCGAGGGGTCCTCATCCAGTTCCCTGGCCAATTCATTGGCGACATACCTATTCGGCTTCCTTTGGTGGCTCCCTTTCCCACTGAGGGAACGCATACTCGGCTTCCTTACAAGCCAGCCGCAGAAGGTAAATAAAGCTTGCGGATATACCAAACGACCCATCCTCTCATTTAAATTCCGCTTCAGTATTCTCCCCAATTCAACTTCCGGAAAAGGAACTCTGAGTTGGGCCCGCAAACGATTGATGGACGCGAAGTACCTAATCGTCGCAAGATTCGCATACACCGTCGCGACGATCCATCATCTCCCGAACGATTTCATAATCAGATCGCGAATTCCGATACCGCCGCATCAGTGCGTCACGCAGAGTCGACCAGTCGGGGCATTGGTGTATGTACTGAAATTGCCAGTACTATTCCTGAGCTTTGTCAGCCAGGGGTAGATGGAAATCCCTCAAAATTTCAGTCCAGAGACAATCATACTGCTTCTGAAGGATCTCCAGACGGAAAACGAAATCTTCAGCGGTAAGTTTTTCTAAGTTTCCGTCGAATTTTAACTCCCATCGATCAATGTTTATATAATTCTTCGCAGGAGCCGGAGATGCCACGACCTAGTTCACCGGATATTCTATCCTGGTTAAGCCGAGTCATTCTTTCCGGGATCCGGAATCCCAATACCCATATCCTAGACCCCTGTCCTATTGACAAAACTCACCTTAAAACCTCCTTAACCTCTTATTTACACAAAAAAAAATCATCAATGTTAAAATGCATAATCGTAAAGGCGATGCATGATCGTAAATGAAAATAAATCTAACCTCAATCAAAAGCTCATAGATTTTAAATGAAGCATTTGATTGTTTTTATTTTTATTTTTCCAAAACCTTGCAAATAACTGCGCACATCAGCTCATTGCGAACGATTTTCATTTTCAAAACTAAAAAAATTCAAATTGCATAACACCAATTAACATTTTTCAAAGACCTAGAATGTCATCACCAAGATTATATGGATTATTGCCAAACCCATTCTCGCACTCATCCAACCTATTTGCTTTTGAAAGATAAAAATCTTAAATTCTTTAAAGAGAATAAACACATAAGCTTCCACCCAAGCAACAAAACACCGCACCTCACCTCTCTATCACTAATGCTTCAGCAGCCTTGAGATTTTCAAATTTATGTCTCGTAAAAGAAGAAAAGAACAAAAGTTGTCACTTGCATTACTAATTGAATCATTGTGCGAAGCCGCACAAAAAATTATTCACGTACGTAGACTTTACAATCATCATCTTAAAGCGGGGGAAAATGTCAAATAAATCAGTCTCAAAGCGAGTATTACATAACCGTTGAATCAGCTTTTGCTATTTCTACAGTTCTTGGAATATCTACAAAAAAGAGTTGGGAACTTATGCGATGTCAATAACATGCGTTTGCTCAGTCTCTGTACCTTTTATTGGGACTTAGAGAATGTCATCTTTTTGTGTGGGACTTATATTGCAAATGTTTTTGCTTTTTTTTATGACAGAAAAGTAATTATACTTTGACTCTTAATTACGCAAAGCCATCCACCTAACGGTCGTCTTCAATTACATTTTATGATTATTTTCTCTCTCAATGTCGAGACGAGTTGCTTTAAAAAAGAATTTTCTTGTGCAACATAAAGGTTCTGTAATTTATTTGCTTGACATTTAGAAGGTGTAAGATAAATAGATGTTAACGGAGCATATTAAGGAATCTTGTACTTTGTCTGTGATATTCAGGTATGGTAAATTGATGTTAAGAAATGAATGCAAAAGCTCTTGTGATAGTTCTTTATGATGTTTAATTACAGAAGGTTGATATTGAATTGGTTTTGTTGGCCAATTTAATTGGCAATCAGAAATGTCTAAACGCTTATCTCTACTCTTGGAAATTAAAATTTTAACTCAACATTCCTGAAACAAAAGAGCTGAGAAACGAACCTTGAAATAAATATTTTATTATGGCTCTGCAAAATAAGGCCCCAGGAAAAAAAGCCCCAAAGAAAAAATGAAATAAGGCCCCAAATTGGGGTATATTTTCATAATTAAACTATGCCCCAATGAAATAAGGCCCGAACTTTTTTTTTAATGCAATTAAACCCCCAATTCGTCTTTTTCATGAAATACCACCCCAAACTGTTACACAAATGCTTGAAATGTGACCTTAACAATTACCCTGCAACAAGTACTCTTAGTAGAATAGAAACTGGTGGGTCATAAGGGGAGAATTTGAATTAATTGCGAGCTAAAATACCTTCAATTCTATGCTAGTTTCAAGGCGATTAAATCTCCAATAATATTCTTTAGCAATTTTTAATCTTGAACTTTTCATAAAAAATTCAAACGTCTCTCCTGAAAAATGTTGAAAATCGACTTTGGCGTTTTTTCTTTGAGACCACAGACTTGTGGGTCATACGGGCAGAACTTGAATTTGAGATTGTTGACCCACTTTGGTGGATCATAAGTTGCGAAATCAAACTCGGGTCTTCTAACCCTTGTGGTTAATTTTAGATAATTGTTTGTCAAACAATAAATTGAGTAGAAAGTTTTTAACATTTTCAAGCTTTTACCCTTGCATAACGGTTGAAATAAACCGTATGCTTTAAGTCTATGTGACGTAACGTAAAAATGCAAACTCACCGAACTTTGGGATTCGGTAAGAGTTGGGAGTTCTACAAGAACACTATATACTTGAACCCACTTTCATTTTACTGAGTTGTTTTAATTGCATTGATAGCTCCACCAGAAAGACCTTTTTTTATTGATAGAAAGTCCAACAGATATCTAATTATTGATTTCATAGTTCATGTTGAACACGTAAGAACTTACTCTGTTTTGGTATTAAACCTTAACTCCAAAATCAGTGTAATATGTTTTAAAAATTGTAGTTTGAAACAAATTCGTGCGAATTATACCTTGCTACCAAAATTGCGAAAATAGGAATAGGTAACAACTTGTTTTTTTCATAACAAACTTTATTTAAGGTGATGTTACCATAAACTTTTAAACAAATACTTGAATTGTACCTTGAACATTTTCCCTACAACAAGAACACTCCTGTCCATCTGCAATGGACTCGGCTTGAATTTTAAGGTTGCATTCATTGCAAATCTTAAGATTTTAACAAGGCAACAGCAAAATATTTGCCCGCAAATCCTCACAAATTACACAATTAGCTCCAACAAGCTTTGGGTCTTCGATTAGACAAACTTGGTAATGCATTTTCATGTTAATTTTGAAAAATGAATTAAAGCCCCAAATAGTTTTTAAACTTAAATTAAATTAAGCCCCAAAACTTTATTTCAAAGGGTATTATGCCCCAAAAGAAAATGAAAAAAAGCCCCAAAAAAATGAAAGAATATACCCCAAAATTTGAGAAATTTCGTTGTTGTTGTTTTGTGTGCTTTTTTTTGGGGCCTTATTTCATTTTTTTTTTGGGCCTTTTTTCTGGGGCCTTATTACGCGCCCCCTTTTATTATTTTAATCTTTTTAATTTGAAGAGTGATTCTCAACCTTAGTTGTGCTCCTTTTTTTGATTTCTTGGTTTGGGTCGGGGGTGAGTGTCCGGTCAAATATGGTAAGCAATTATTATTAGTCACTACAATGAAGAAGAACCAAAGGATTTAAGTGGCTTAAACTATTCAAAAATTCCTTGAGTGAGTATAAGGAACTTACTTACTTACTTAAGGTGGCGCTACAGTCCAGTGTGGACTTGGGCCTCAATTAACAGTCTCCGCCAGCCAGCTCGGTCCTTAGCTAGCTGTCTCCAGTTTTGCACTCCAAGTTGATTGAGGTCCTCTTCCACTTGTGTGCGCCAGGAGAGTTGCGGTCTTCCTCTCCTGTTGCGTCCCTCGGCAATAGTGTCGAAGGCTTTCCGGGCCATAGAATTGGTGTCCATCCGCTCTAAATGACCGAGCCATCTGAGTCTCTGGACGTTGACCCTTCTGGCTAGGTCCATGTCGTTGTACAACCCGTAAAGTTCACTGTTGTATCTTCTTTGCCATTCCTCATCACTGCACACGGGGCCAAAGAAGACCCGAAGAACTTTCCTCTCGAAACAGCCTAAGGCACATTCATCCGATTTTGTCAAGGTCCATGCTTCTGCAACATACAGCAGGACTGAAATGATGAGGGTGTTGTACAGTTTTACCTTAGTTGCTCGAGAGAGGGCTTTTCCACTCAATTGCTTTCTTAGCCCAAAGACAGATTTTCGGAAGATAGTGCCTCTGGTGTTGACGGTGTTAAAGAAATCGCACGACAGTGCATCGCCTTGTCTGAATCCTTTTTTGACGTCGAAAGATTCCGTAAGCCCGTTGCCATAGCTTCTCCAAAACTAAACATAGCTTTATACAGTTCGTCTCTGTAGATGCTGTCATACGCGGCCTTAAAATCGATGAAAAGGTGGTGGGTATCGGTTTGGAGTTCATAGGTTTTTTCCAGGATCTGCCGCAAAGTGAAAATTTGGTCGATGGTTGACTTTCCTGGTCTGAATCCACATTGATAAGGACCAATCCGATTGGTTACGAAAGGCTTCAGACGTTCACATATTACGGCAGAGAGGATCTTGTAGGCGATGCAATGTTGATAAGGCTGCTTCCTCTGTAGTTGGTGCAGTTTAGAGGATCTCCCTTTTTCAGAATCGGGTAAACAATGAGGTTTCAATCTAGATCTGCGCCTGCTACTTTGAACAGCTCGGCAGCTAGACCATTTGCTCCAGCGGCTTTGTTCGATTTGAGCCGTGATATTGCTGTTTTCACTTCTTCTAGGTCGGGTTCACGGAATTGTTGGCTATCATCGTGTCGGATGAAAGGCTCCTGCCTGACGATGACGGCGGGATTTGTTCGTCGTCGCCGTGGTCTTTCCAAATAACCAGCATTGACTGCGATTCTACTATGATGTTCCCTTGTTTAACCTCTGCAGGCATCGGTTCCTGCTCCATGACCTTGAGCCAGCTGTTTTACCTTCCGATAAAACCTCCGAACTTCATTCCTGCTGTTGGCTCTCTCAACATCTTCGATCTGACGCTTCTCATGCTCTCTCTTTTTGCTCCTGAGAAGCCGGCGTTCCTCTCTCCTCTTTTGCTCGTAGAGCTCACGAGCAGCTCTTGTCCTTCTATGCATCGCAGCTCTGTATGGCTCCGGCTTGGTTGCATGGGCCTGCCTGCATTCTTCGTCAAACCAGGGGTTTCGTTTTGGTGGCTGTGTGAAACCTAGCACATTAGAGGCAGCATCTCTAACTGCTTTTATAACTATAAGGAACTGGGTGGCAATTTAATGCCGATTTCAAACGGGTGAAAGCAATTTTCACGAAAAATACTTTTGGAAGCTTTGTCAATAAGTCATTTGATGACAAAGCCTTCCCCCGTCTAAGGGAATACAAGCGCCGCCTTTACTGCCTCGCTGAACACAAGGTGCGATGTAAAACCAGCTCAAGAAACTTTGGTATCGAATGCTCACAGCAACGCAACCCCTTTTTTGACGAGCTTAACAAGAAGAGGCATTAAGACCGCCCTGATATGATGGTCTGATCTGGAAAGTGAAGAGATCGACTCCACTGATTGAATTCTATTTTATTTCATGAACAACGGCAAGATTTAAAGAGTCCACACTGTTGGTATTTTTGTTCCCAAGGTTCATTGAACGAGCTCTCTTGTGCCTCATCAAGCAAAAACGACCACACACGCTTTCCAAATATTGGCACATTCAAACAAATTGATTGACGGCACAATTACACACCACCGACACACTGTAGACTTCACACCAAAAATTATATTATTACATAATGATGGGCGCTTCTTGAAAAATTATTACTTAATTTTTCGTTCATATTCCACATTGCCTCATCGCAAAATATTTGCGCCACACACAACCCAAACGATATGGCACAACACCACCACCGCTCCCTCTCGTAATTCATCTCTCATCAATTTTAAATTACTTTTTCGTCATTCTCAAGTGGATGCTGTGCGATGCCGAGATACTAGGACCCCAAAAACCAACCTCAACACTTAGCTGTAAGATGAAGAAGAAAAACACAAAAAAGATGCTTAACAACTCTCCGGTAAAAGTGAAAGTACCAAAAAGTATGGAAATGCGGTAAATTTTGAGCACCGCAATGATCATTCAACTCACCAGGTCGCCACTACCACGGAGTATGGGTCTCAGCACCAGCAGCTTGCAATTATTATCCAGCATGCACAGCGCACACGGACCAATTATTATGAAAGAGATGATGTAAGTTCAAAGGCGGTACACAAGAAAAAAACTCAAAATTGTGTAGATTTTTTGTTTTGTTAAAAATACAAAATTATTTTTATTAATTTTTTAATGATGAGGATTTCACATTTTTCAATTTTGCTTTTGTGACAGACATTTTTATTTGCTTTGCAATTTATTCCATGATTAAGTTTCGATTAGGCAAATTTTAGAACAAATAACGTCAGAAAATTCCTAATTTTTTAAACAAGAACTTGATTGGAAACCATCACAGCTCCCTCCTCTTTTCCTACATTCAAGACTCAACAATTCAACAACTAACCACCTACTTAATCTAATCTTCCAACAATCCAACATACTGTCCATTTTGATTAGCGACTTTTCGTTGTTCCAATTTCCTTGCAAAGTCCGGATCGTTTCGTGCCCGTTCCTCCAATCGATCTTGCTGCACCTTAATGCCAGCATAAATCTGATCTAATCCCTTTTGAATTTCCTCGGGAATTGGAGGTGCAGTCGGAATGTGATCGCCAGTTGCCCGAAAACCATTCTCATCGGCTGTGTACTGAACACTGACAATATTGCCATCGGGTGATTCATAAGAATATTGGCCATGCTGCACTAGAACTCCATTCGGATGGAGGTCGGAGAAGTCCTTCAAAAATCCAGTTTCTTCGTGTTGGATATTGTTGCCAGTTTCGTACTGTGTCTTATATGAACCGTCTTCACTTTGTTCCTTGTTGTATTTGAGAATCGGTATCCAAGTGGTGGTCTCCCGAATATGGGTGTCCTTGTAGTCGTATTTTTCATCCTGTCGTGGAATGGTGTTTGGATGCTGTTGCGCACTGCAGCATGTTGCTGCTAGGAATAGAATTGCACTCACTACGATCTGAGAGGGAGACAAGAAACAAACAAAATGTTTAGAAACAAGAAAGAGTCACACATCAAGCAGTTTTGTTCAACACTTACAAACACTTTCATTTTTAACTAAAATTTGGAATTGTCTTTTTGTGAGTATCCACACACGACGAGAAAGGAACAAAAGTCTAGAAACGAGAGGACGCTTTTTGGTTTTGAGTTTCAGCAGATTTACGAACAGACTGATTGTGCACTAGTCTCGTGAAGCCTTTTTATAAGTGCTGCATCGGAGTCTTTGAGTGGGAATAAAAGTTTACAGATACCTCTTTGAATTGACGTGAAGCAGTGGCAGAAGCATCGCAACGGGCATGAACAATTGTATGGTGTATTTGTGTATTGCAAGATTGATGCTAAGCTCTTCGTTTGTTTCTCTAGTTGCTCGAGCACAATTTTTGGCTTTAATTTGTATTCATCTGCATACCGCAGAGTTGTTTTGGTGGTGCTGGCCGGTTGCTTTGTCTTCTTTGAAAGCAGTATTTAGGTTTATAGTTTGCCTTCTATTATAGGGTATATAGTTCGATGTTTTTAGGCTCGTGCCAATCTCACGCTTCAAATGAAAACCATCTGCAACTACTTTCAGTACGCACTGCAGCTGTCATCTCAAGTAGACATCAAAAAAATATCCATCACTGCCGAGCCTCAAGACCATTTAATCACCAAAGCTTCTTTCAAATCTTATGGCTGAAACACAAACACGTTTAAGCTTTGGCTTCGTCAGCGTTACGATGCACCCGCTTCGAGTTTGCTTTGAATGACATTTCTCCCTCTATCGTCATCTTACTTACTTACATCAATCAACAGTCTCCGCCAGCCAGCTCGGTCCCTAGCTAGCTGTCTCCAGTTTTGCACTCCAAGTTGATTGAGGTTCTCTTCCACTTGTGTGTGCCACCTGAGTAGCGGTCTTCCTGTCCTACGTTCCTCGGGAAGAGTGTCGAAGGCTTTTCGGGCCGGAGCATTGGTGTCCATCCGCTCTAAATGACCGAGCCATCTGAGTCTCTGGACGTTGACCCTTCTGGCTAGGTCAATGTCGTTGTACAGCCCGTAAAGTTCGCTGTTGTATCTTCTTCGCCATTCCCCATAAATGCACACGGGGCCAAAGATGACCCGAAGAACTTTCCTACCGAAACAGCCTAAGACACATTCATCCGATTTTGTCAAGGTCTATGCTTATGCAACATACAGCAGGACTGAGATGATGAGGGTGTTGTACAGTTTTACCTTAGTTGCTCGAGAGAGGGCTCAATTGCTTTCTTAGCCCAAAGAAACAGCGATTAGCATAACGAGTTATTTTTCGTATTCTGATCTCGGCGCTGGTGTTATTGCCCGTGTTAATAGCGGTGCCTAGGTAGATAAACTCTTCTACTACCTCGAAGTTGTATGCGTCTATTGTGGCGTTCTGTCCGGTCGTGTTCGCGGAATTTTTGGCTATCATCGTGTTCGATGAAAGGCTCATGCATGACGGCGGAATTTTGCTCGTCTTCGCCGTTAAACAGTCTACAGAAGTGGTCTTTCCCCAGCATTGACTGCGATTATACTATGATATTCCCTTGTTTATCTCTTCAGGCATCGGTTCTTGCTCGATGACCTTGAGCCAGCTGTTTTACCTTCCGATAAAACCTCCGAACTTCATTCTTGCTGTTGGCTCTCTCAACATCCTCAATCTGTCACTTCTCCTGCTCCCTCTTTTTTTCTCTTGAGATGCCGGCGTTCCTCTCTCGTCTCTTCTCTTTTGCTCGTAGAGCTCACGAGCAGCTCTTGTCCTTCTATGTGCAGCGCCACTTTGTATGCCTCCTGTTTGGCTACATGCGCCTGCCTACATTCTTCGTCAAACCATGGGTTTCGTTTTGGTGGCTGTGTGAACCCAGCACATTAGAGGTGGCATCTTTAATTGCTTTCTGGCAATGTTGGCACTGGTCCTCGATACTTGATGTTGGCGGAATAGGGGTTACTTGACACTCGATCAGAGAAGGATCTGGCGATCTCTTGCGACTGTAGCCGTCCAACGTCGAATTTTCTTGCAGCATTTACTTGTTTTGGCCGTTGTCGGGATATTCGTAGCCAAAATCGACTCGGACCACTACTCGTCGTAGCCAAGGTAGTGGTCCGAGTCGATTTTGGCTCCTCGGAAAGTTCGAACATCTAAAATACTGGACAAGTGCCTTCCGTCGATCGCAATGTGATCAATCTTGTTAAAGTTTAATTGATCAGGAAATCTCCATGTTCCTTTATGGATGCAGCAAAATCGATCAGCCTGAATCCGTTGTCGGAAGTGGTGTCGTGCAGGCTGTGCTTTCCGACTGTTACACCAAAGATATCCTCTTTTCCCAGCTTTGCGTTAAAATCACCGAAGACAATTTTAATGTCGTAGCTAGGTTTTGCTCATATGTTTTGTCGAGGAGCTCGTAGAACTCGTCTTTGGTGTCGTCCTTTTTCTCTTCTGTGGGGGCATGCGCACATATTAGGCTAGTGTTGCCGAATTTAGCCTTTATTCGGATCGTCGTTATGCGTTTGCTTATACATTTGAAGCTCAAGAGTCTGCTTCCCACGACTAATCCGCATCCAAAGTGCCGCTGTTGTTTCTCTCGGTAACAATTACCATAACAGATGTCGCAGTTTTTCATCCTTCTTTTGCCCGGTCCATCCCATCGCATTTCTTGGATAGCGGTAATGTCTGCTTTGTAGCAGTTGAGGGTCTCCGCTAATTGTGCCGCAGCACGCGGTCTACTAAGGGACCTAACATTCCACGTGCATATCCGAAATTCGTTGTCCTCAAAACATTTTCTTGGGTTGTCATCAGTGTATCCATCTGTTTCCGAAGCTTGTTGTTTCTTCGCAACTAAATGTTTTTCTACGTAGTCGAGAAGTCACCCCTACGTAGAACCCCCAACCTGAAGTACCAGGCACTTGTGATTCCAAGTGCAAGAGCCGGAAAAACCGCTCCTTTTACGGCCTGGGCTTCAAATAAGTCGAAGTAGCTCGTAAAGGTGTTCATAAAGTAATTGGGCCTAACTGGAACTGAAGACGCCACCGTTGATTCTAAAAAAAGAAATTCATTCTCTGCCGTCCCTTGTTGGGAGTGCCTTTGTGGGAACACTCCTTCATTGTGGGGTAATTAGTAGTAGAACTCCGCTTCGCCCTTCTGCGAAAACAAGTTTCGCGATCGCATAGCTCTTAGCTTCATAGTAGTTGTCACCGTAAACCGCTCCGCCACGTCAAGGCTTACCCCATGGAGGGCCTCTATCATCATCATGCCTCCAAAAACAAATGAATTTTGTTCGTTGATATTTTTTACAGCATATTTGAACTGTAGCTTCCGTTTGGAGTGACATTACGTAACATTACGTACGAAAAGTGTGGTCGAAGTTTCATTGTGATAGCATGACTTGAATTCATATGGCTGAACTCGTAAACGTCAGGCGAAGTGAAAGTTAAAGTTTGTTTGTGTTTCTGCCATAACGTTAGTTCGACTTGAGTGCCACCAGACGGGCGGGACATTTGACAGAACTTCTCGACTATTCCATCTCTCTCCTGTCAAAACCGTGCATGTAAATTAAAATCCTGCAATTTTTTGACATATAGGAAAATAGGGTAAATCAATAATCTTGAAAAACGGTGTGAGTTTTGCATGTTGTTTTCTGTTCCATTCATGACTAAAACTGAGCTCGAAGTATGTGCTATTAGGTCCCACACAACTGAACGCGTGCACTTTGGGATTTTCTGTAAAATAGTTTCTTTCAATTCGTTTTGTGTGTCTGATGTTCCGTCTTACTTTTTCTCTCCTTTTCGAACCTAAATCCTTAGCTAAACTGAATATAATGAATATAAATTACATCGGTTAAATTGAATGACTTTGTTTTGTGGCTTGTGGGTCGGGTCGGTTGGGATCGACTCAAATTCGAATGGGTCGTAAAATAAAAAACGCCTGACTATTGATCCAGGAATTGGTATAAATTTTGTATGGAAGGAATCCTCTTGCTTCTTTCAATTGAAATCAGTTTGAGCATGACAGATTTCCCAGTGCGATGGAAAATCATCTATCGACGTGTCTTCTCGGAATGGCTTTTGAACTTTCATTTCTTTTTTATGCATTTTGATGGTTGCTTATTGCATATTGTGCGGTCATTTCTCATCGTTTGTTATGAGATGGATTTTTTGAAGTATTGAAAATTTTAAAACGAACGTTGACTTGTCGTAAAAATTGTAAATGAACAAATCGTACAACGGTTTTATAATTATTTTATTTGTCTACGTGATTTATGGGTTGTAAAATTTGTCTATTCAACACATTTCCGTGTCAAAAACGTCATTGAAAGGAAGTTGAGGTCGCTTCTTACACTTTGACATTTCAATTAATTCGGTTGGCAACTGACAACAAACGAAGAATATATTTGTCTACGAAATTGTTCGGATGTTGTCAAATTGTTTGAAGAATGACATAAGAACGATCTTTTTTGACAGTTCAATTAGCATTGAACGTTCTTTTATAAGTATGAAGGCCGTGTGCGAATTCAGTTAAAAATGGGTTAAAACTTGACGTTTGGTTAAATTTTGACATTTCGCATTGAATACAAATTGACTAGCTGCGGAGCAAGTTAAAATATGACAGTAGTGGTTAAAACTTCATCCATTTTTAACCACAGTTCATCCAATTTGCACACGGCCTGAGTTAAAAAGTGGTTAAAATTTGACGTTTGGTTAAATGTGTTAGGCCGTGTGCGAATTGGATGAATTGTGGTTAAAAAATAAAAATGGATGAATTTTTAACCACTACTGTCATATTTTAACCTGCTCAGCAGCTAGTCAAATAATGCGAAGTGTCAAAATTTAACCAAACGTCAAGTTTTAACCCATTTTTAACTGAATTCGCACACGGCCTTACAATTAGATTAGCAGCGGAGCAGGCTAAAATATGACAGTAGTGGTTAAAAATTCATCAGTTTTTAACCACAATTCATCAAATTTGCACACGGCCGAAATTAGAATCTATACTCCATCGTCTGGTTGATGAACAATGGGCGCGTTCACTTTGACTTGGATAGCTATTTGTTTTTGTTTTCCATGTAAAACAAATAGCAGAGGCACAAACCAAATAAATCCAAAGCTATCCAACAATTTCTGGTATAGGTGGCTTTCTGACAGAACAGCCATTGAAATTCATAAACAGCTGATTTTGGTACACGTATTTTCACAGCTGTCCAAATTTAGCTATCGAACTCGTTCATGAGAAACCAAACTGAACGCGCCCAATGAGTGAAACGCACCTGTCAGGGTAAATATCAGTCGGTGTGTGAAAAATCGTTCAATGTAAACGCGGACTTTTCCACTAGAAGAAGCAACAAAGACCCTGTGTGACATAGACCTGCCAATGTAATAAACAAACAACACATGAAATATTTCTTCATTGTAACCGTATTAATGCTCCAAAATCATTCATCTTCAAATCATCTTCTTTCAAAATAGCTGTATGAGACACAAAATTAGACTCCAAAAATATTTCTTTGCACGCCACATTCATCGCACCACTCCCATAGTGCCATTCCAAATGCCACACCAAAGTACCTCGTTCATTTAATATACAAAACAAGCCGACGACGACGACGCACACGCTAAAAACCGTTACACAACATTCAAACCCCATCAAATCAATTATTCGAAGCACTTTAGGGGACACCATATACTTAAACATTTAAACCTAACCTACTCCTTAATTCTCGACTATTCCATCGCCACACTAACTTACCAGACATTCAAAGTCTTTAGCCTAAAGGCTTGGAAGAATATTGAAATCGAAAGCCAACACAAGAAGAAGAAAATGAAAGCACCTTTAAGCAAGAAGCTGCTTTTGCCGATGAAGATGCTTCTGTTTACCAGAATGAGAAAAAAAACTAGTTATCGGAAGCGTCTTCTCTTGCCTGTCAACTTGGCAAGTAGGTCAATCTATCGACGGATGGGCAAGAAGCAAGACATATAAGGCCAGACGAGCTGCTTTTTCAAATGACATACGATCACATTTCGCTGCTCAAAAGTCACCGTAGCCCAAAGGAATCTCGCGCAGATGACGTTTCGAGTATCAGCGAATCCCAAGGGGTGACAAACGACCAGCTCCGGCGAATTTTAATTCAATGATTCCTCCCGAGCTATCACTCAGTCATGATTTCGTTTTTATTTCTCAAAATAAGATTACCCTACAATATTGATTATGCAATCTTCAGTTGTCATACCGGCTTACAACTTTTGAGAGGATGTCGAGAGGAGCTCCATCTACACTGATGTTGAATTAAACATCGCTTCGCCATATTACAAAGTGGCACACTGGCGCAGACAGAAAGACCAGCATTATAACGCTATTCAAGTAAGTCTGCCCCAGCCTGGCATCGTTATTACAAACAGCAATAACAATTTAAGCTCATTGTATTGTGGAACGGAACAAGTCAAGGAAGGCGCAGTCGAGTAGTGGAAACGGAGTGCAATGAACATCAGAATGGATGGTGGCGCAGCGACGACTTACTGGGCGAGGTGAATATTCTGAAGAAAAAACCACAAACTGTTGTTCAGTTCATGGAACAGTTGGGTTTGAATTTGGGTTCGGTTTTGGTGGCGGGTGGATGGTAGATGTTGGTTATCTTGTCTTTTGCATTGGCCTGGTCTTATTGAGGTCTTGTTTTTGGGGGAACTTGTTGCTTTTTTGCTGTGTTATGTGAGATTGGACTCCAGCGGTGGTGGTGTGTTATTTTGGTACTTGATACTTTAGCGAGATGACCACGACAAGATTATGTTTTGCGGTAAGAGTCACGATAGTGCAGTATGTAGGTATATAGGTCAGTTCCATCGCGTTGTCGCATCGTGTCGTTGCTCTTAGAGTTATGCTAGAGTGAGTTATGTGAGTTAGCGAAGCGAAACGTTGTTGAACAGATAGAAGAGGGCGACTTTTTAAAGAGCATCTTCTCATATTTTGAACATGCTTCTTTTTTTTCTTGTTTTAATCAGATGTGCTCGTTGAGACCTTATCGTCAAATGTAAAAAGTGCAGAGTGTTAAATTGAACATTTTGAAAAAAAAAATGCACTTTGTTTGTATGTATTTGAATGTTTACTGACGTTTTAATGACACAAGGTCAAACGTGAAAAAATGCGCAATTGTTGTAATTGATAACTGCCTAGCCCTCTGTTATGCACTAAAATGAACAGGTCTTGTTTCTTACCGTGTGCGAATTGCGTTAGGGGCCGTGTGTGAATAGCGTTAAACTGTGTATTAAAACTTGACGTTTGCTTAAATTTTGACACTACGTGGTGACACAATGACACTAGTGGTTAAATATAACCAACATTTTAACGCAATTCACACATTGCCTTACATGGAAATTTTAATGCCGTTTTCTATTGATGTTTTTTGACGTTTCTTCTTCCAATGGAACGGGTTCAATTTCATTGTGACATTTTGTATGTACATATGTGTGATGCATGTGTGATTCTCCGGACGATTCTGTTTTCAAAACGGAAGAGTTCTAATCTTCTCAGAAGAATTCCGTCTGTCAAAGTCAGTCAAATGGAATGGTTTGTGAAGACTTCTACACTCTTCCGAATGACATCTTACTGACTGACTTCTTAGTCCAATGGAAAACGACATAAGTTTGTCTCTACATGTTTTGTTGTAAATGTCAAGTTATCTTTTGATAGATTTTATTAGGGGAGTTCACATGGACAGTCATGCTCGACAACATGGCTCGTTTACCATCAATGCTCGATCATGTGAACACAAAAACAACCGCTTGACCAACATGTTAAATGGATTTAAATTTTTTTTTGAAAATTTGTGTGGCACGTTTACAAGCAGAATAGAGAGCTCGAGTTGGAATAGGGTTGAATTCTTGACCCAGGTTTTTCGTCATTTGAATTGAGTACTCCAGATTGAGTTTAGTTGAAAAATTGTTGAGATGACAACTGCTGGCGTATCAAAAATCATCGTAGTATTGAATTTTTGTTCACTTGTGTTTTTAGTTTTTAGTCCGTGTGCGAATTGAGTTAAAAAGTGGTTAAAACTTGACGTTTGGTTAAATTTTGACATTTCGCACTAAATGAAATGTGTTTAAATTTGACTAGCTGTGGAGCAGGTTAAAATATGACAGTAGTGGTTAAAAATTCATTCATTTTTAACCACAATTCGTCCAATTCGCACACGGCTTTAGTTAGAAAATGCCCGTCTTGTGGTGCATATACACGAGTGAAAAAAAAATATCTAGCTTGTGTTAAAATCAGTTGCAGTCACACAAACGTCAGACAGTTTGCCAACTCCTCAACTTAGGTTTTTAAGCACAAATTTCGACTCGACTCCACTTCAAGAGCTCATTTCATTGCCTCTTGTAAGCATGGTAAATGTCTCGGTCGCGTTCACATCATGCAAAAATAATGGAAACAATTGCAAAAAACCTCCACCCTTCCGTCCCATATCTATTTTTTTATTCTCAAAGATTTTTGTTTTTTTTTTCTTTCGTTTCCCTCTCTTCCTCTTCTTCTTCCAGAATTTATTTATGTCAAAAATCGAGGAGTGGGGATGAAATTTTGTGATTCTCCCAAAATGTAAAAGAACACTTGACAGCAAAAATCTCCCAAATGCACAAAATTATATCAAACGTCAACAAAATTCAATGTACTTCTTATGGCTTGACAGAACTTACAAAAACTGCCACAAGAAATTTTTGTGGCTAAAATCGGGAGATAGGGGAAATATTTTTCTCCTTCAATAGTGACAGAACTTACAAAAATCGGGAGTAAAAGAACAGAAAAGTGGGAGAATTTGGGAGTGTTCAGCAGTTTTCGGCAGTAAAAGAACAGAACTAAAATTTACCATAAATTGACGTCTCATTCCATGGTTTAAATTTAAATTATTCAAATAATAACGCTCACATTTATGCGCCACCTATCGGCCAGAAAAAATAACTCAGAATTTACATTCCACAAAACCATTCTTCCACATTCCACTTGTCATCGTCACGTCATTGTCGTCAGCTGATTGCAAGCCAGCCAACACCCACACGAGAAATGTCATGTGTCACTAATGTCACTGACATTTGCCAGTGACGTTAGTTTATTTTTTTTTTATTCAAGAATCAAGAGGAATATTTTTCACGGTCACATAATTATTTATTTTCTTTTATGTAACTGTAACATGTCTTCAGAGATAAGTTGACAATAAATTTTAGTCCTCTTTAGAATAAATTTTCAAAATTCTTCGTGATACCATCGGAAAGTAAAGTATTTTTAGGAAATGTTAAGTTTACGATTTGCTTGTCGTTCAACAGTAATTAGCGATGCAGTTTTCCTGCATTCTCTGGCTGGACGACTATACTCATCGTCATCAGCAACAACACCTCTGGCTATGCTCGAATCTCGTATCGCAAAAGGTGAGCTAATTGCCGATCAACAACAAGCCAATGTTGCTCATGCACTCGAAAAACTCTACCATCAAGTGCAGACATATAAGCCTTCGATAACGCCGGGCGCCCGTGCTGGGAATACGTTCCTCAGTTTCTTTTCCAAAACCGAGGCCGAACCTGAAAATGTACCAAAAGGCCTCTATATTTACGGAAGCGTTGGCGGGGGAAAGACCACGATGATGGATATGTTCTATGACTGTTGTACGGCTGTGAGTTTGTTTTGCTTTATGCGACGATAGAATCAGATGTATGTCTTGGTTGCAGGTTAAAAAGAAGAAACGTGTCCATTTCAATGCGTTCATGAGTAATGTACATTCAAGAATTCAACAAGCCAAAGAGAGGATGAACATGGACCGAGCGTTCAATGCGGAAGACCCGAGGGCGTATGATCCTACACAGCCTGTGGCTGATATGATAGCCAGCGAGTCGTGGTTGATTTGTTTCGATGAGTTCCAGGTCACCGACATTGCTGATGCAATGATCCTAAAGGGATTGTTCACTCATCTTTTTGATTATGGGGTCATAGTGGTGGCGACGAGCAATCGACCGCCAAATGATTTGTACAAAAATGGACTTCAGAGAAGCCAATTTTTGCCCTTCATTGACCTATTGAACGAGCAATGTTACGTCATGCGCCTTGACAATGGCGTCGACTATAGAAGGCTGAGCCAGAAAACCGATGGTTATTTTTATGTGTAAGGAGCTAATCCTACAAGTTGTGGATAAATGATTAAAACGCTACTTTCAGGAAAGGAGCATCATCAGATGCCAACTCTAAAGTTGACACTATATTCAAAATCCTGTGCAGTCAAGAGAACGACATCATTCGGCCACGTACCGTCACACATTTTGGTCGAGATTTGACCTTTGCCAAAACTTGTGGACAAGTCTTGGATAGTACCTTTCAAGAACTTTGTGATAGGGTATGCATTGCAAAAGTTCCACTTCAGAGAAGAGTACAATATGTTTTCTAACTCCATTTTAGCCACTAGGTGGTAGTGATTACCTACAAATTTCCCAGTTCTTCCACACAGTTCTGATAAGGGACGTTCCCGAGCTCACTGTTATTAAAAGATCGCAAACGAGGCGTTTTATAACTCTGATCGACACACTGTACGATAATCGAGTACGCGTTGTCATCACAGCTGATGTGCCTCTGGATAAGATCTTCAATATTGGCCATAACCCTGGTGCAAGTGTGTCCGACGAGCAGCGAATGTTAATGGACGATTTGTCAATTCAATCTGGAACGGTGAGGCACATATATTTTGCCCCTCAGTCTCGGGAGTAACTAAATGTTTCGATTTTAGCAAGGTTCGAAAGCGAGTGTTTTCACGGGCGAAGAGGAGATATTTGCCTTCGATCGTACAGTATCAAGATTGTATGAAATGCAGACCAAGGACTACTGGGCTCAATGGGAGAAGCATCGTTAGTTGGACACCTCGGGCAAACAACGTTGTCGGACCTTAATACTTACTTCAATGTACTTACCTGAATGTTCAGCCGTTGGTAACTGCAACTTCGTAAACTTCCTCCTTCCTGAAAAGAAAAAAAAATGCAAATTTATTGTTAAACAGAAACGCAACAAATAATTACCTTGATCTGACGTATTACGTTTTTTTACTTAACTATGGTGGCGCTACAGTCCAGGTCGGACCAGGGCCTCATCCAACAAACGTCTCCAGTTTCGCATGCCAAGTTCGTCCAGGTCCTCTACCACCTGAGTCGCGGTCTTCCTCTTCTGTGACGTTCTTCCGGATTGGATTCGAAGACTACGAGCCGGAGCATTATTTTCTATTCGGTCTAGATGACCCAACCATCTAAGTCGTTGGACCTTTACTTTTCTGGCTAGGCCAGTGTTGCTACAGCTCGTACAGTTCTTAATTGAATCTTCGTCTTCATTCTCCTTTTATGCAGATAGGACCAAAAATTACTCGAAGAATTTTTCTCTCGAAGCAGCCCCAAGCGTCACAATTGGACCGGGATGATATTGTCGTTTTCCATTGGTCTTTTTTTGACGTTTCCTCTTCTACCGCCAATGAAACGGGTTATGATGTATCTGTCATTCTCCGGACCATTCTGTTTTCAAAACAGAAGAGTTCTGCTCTTCTCAGAAACATTCCGTCTGTCAAAGTCAGTCCAATGGAATGGTTTCAGAAGACTTCTGGACTCTTCCGAATGCTTCTGGACGACCAATGGAAAACGACATAAGGGTTTTGTAGAATGTCACTTTAGTTGTTCGGGGGCGGTCTTTACTACTCAATTCCTTCTAAGTCCAAAGAAACAGCGATTGGCGTGACGAGTGATTCTTCGTTTGATTACGTTTTGTTGCTTTATTTTTTTTATATTCTAATCGATTTTCGTTAAAAGTTGTGAATAACGCACGAAAATCGGTCATGGCTTACGCGTTTCACTTCCATTTATGTGGCTACACTTGCCATTTTAGCCGCAGTGGCATAGAAAGTAGTGACATCTAGAATAATTTGCTTCGGACGAACAATGGAATGTTTTGTATTTTGTGTTATTGAACTATTTGTCCGCTATTACTCATTGGACAAGTGTTTTGTTCGTTACAAGTGGAATCATCGTCGTGTAACTACATACATGCGACTCCTATTTGGATAAGGATGGAGTGCGGATAAGGACAATTTGTTCGAAACTGATATATTTTCACATCAGTGACAAAAAGAACGCTCAAATACCTTGTATATCTACCCTAAGCATTCACGTTGACAGTTGTCAGAAAATCTGTATTACCGACATCGAAAATGAATAAATTTGTGCTGACTTTTCCAAAAAATCAAAAACGGTGAACTCGTGAACTCTTTTGAATAGTTCAGCACAATCATCATCGACGACGAAACGATACTACAATTTTTTTTTGTAAACTTTCAAGAAATCAGTAACCACTTAATTCATATCAATAAAATGGTATTTATTCCTAATTCAATCGAAAATGTATTGTAAATTGATTGTTGCTTTGTGTTTTTCAGGGCAACTACACAGAGGACCAACTTGCAGGTAAGAAAAGAAAAACCATCTGTGCCTTTATTTATTCATGTTTTTTGTTTCCCTGTTGTGTTTGTTTTCTTCGAGTTTCCGTATTTAATGTAAATAAATCAATTTCCACACCCATTTATCCAAATCTGCAAAGAAATAACTGAAATCTTATCGTTTGTCCGATGAGTCACTTGGCAAACACGTCTTGCATTAGTCAATTCTTTTGCTCGTCGTCCATTTCTCCAAAAAGCAACGATGATGAAAAAATTAAAACAAAAGAATCTGAATTTATGGCAGATTGGTGCCAACAAATCACAAGTGAAATTTTAACACGTCGTTCCAGGAAAACGCAATGAGCAATCGTTGTGGCGAGTGTTTGTGTGATCCAAAAAACACGAATTTTTCGTCTGCGTAGTGCGTCTGGTCATGATCGGAGTCAGAGCTTGGAAGCAATTGCATGTCACTTCGCTGAACAAGCTATTTATAAAAAAACACTGCTTGCAGTTGAATAAACTAGAAACCGATTTGTATTCGTTTAACAAGTATTCATACAACTAGGATGGGAGCTGGGGCAGTTGGGAGTTCTAGTTGCCTTATTGGTAGCTTTGTGTGTAATTTTTCATGTCGTCGACGTACATATTTCTGTTCAAAACATCTGCCCAGATGGAAGTAGAATGCTGGCAAAGTTTGTATTTTCTGCTTAATTAGGAAAAACTTATTTTTTTTTGTAGAGTTTCTGTAGACCGAGTGATCTCCTGCTCTTGCATCTCTTTGGTTTGGCTATCTGTTAGATAATTTGTTGGTTTGTTTCTGTATTCAAGTTGCATTGACAATTGGCGATTGTGTAACCTCGTTTGCTTTTTGCTACCCAATATGGAATTATTTGGTCGTCGACGAGTTATCTTGTTTGAGTTATGAACTGGAGGGGGAATATCATTCTAGCTTCAACAATTCTCTGATAAATCAAATCGATTGATCGGGTGTCGATAAGAAATGTAGATGTGTATTGGGGTTTTTAAGTTTGTAATCGAGTTCTGAAAAGCTCTTCTGGCGCTGGGCACATAGTATTCACTTTGAAGCACCCTTCTACAAATGAAATCAAAGTCAAAGTTTTTGCAGATCGAAGGTTTTTAAACAGTTGTCAACGGTACCATCTAGCTGTCGCTTTAGAGAAACTCACAGCAGCATAACACACTAAGAAGTTGAGGATTGAATGAATTCAATTGTCCTTGTGCATCTGTCTCTGTCCATCTCTTGTTATTGCTTTAAGAAAGTCTTTTTGTTCTACATCCCTGTGCTCATTGACAGTGACACTCTATTTGGTTAGTTCTATTCAGAAAGTCCACCTTTTTGCCGTGCAGTTTTCCTCCAATTCGATGCTGCCAAAGACGGTCGTGTCGCCACCATTTCTGGAGTGCTTTAATGTTATTACTCGTCCCCTATCTGTCAAATGATAGTACCACTTACTTACTCACTCAACTGGCTCCCAATCCATCAAGGATCTAAGCCTGACACACTGCATCCTTCCATCGGGAACGGTCCCTCGCATGCATTCTCCAGTCGCCAAAAACCAAGCGCTCAGGCATCCGCAGTCACTTGGTAGGTTCGGTCTTCCTTGTCGTCGCGAACCTGGGGGGCTGCGATGAGAAGACTTCCTTGGCTGGAGCGTTGTCGTCCATTCGCTCGATGTGGCCGAGCCAATGTAGTCGTCATTTCTTGGCCTTCGGGACTACATCCACATCTTGGTACAGTTCTCGGTTGAACCTTCTTCTCCATTCGGTATCGTCGCATACGGGACCGAAAATCCGTCGAAGAATTTTTCTTTCGAAAGTCCCTAGTATTAATTCCCCATTTTTACTTATCGTCCAGCATTCGGCGCCGTAGAGTAGGACTGGTAAATTCAAAGTTTTGTATAGCAGACACTTTGTCTTTCGAGTGAGGAGTTTTGAAGCTAGTTGTTTTCCCAAACCGAAGCAGCAACGTCTCGCTAGGGTAATTCTTCTTAGGATCTCCACTAAGGTGTCGTTTGTGGAATTGATGTTTGTTCCAAGGTAGGTGAACTCCTTAACTACCTCGAAATTGCTGATACCAACAGTGACGTTCTGTCTAGGCGGTGGACAGATGTTGTTTTGCTTGTACTT
Source organism: Sphaerophoria taeniata (assembly GCA_943590905.1). Lineage (NCBI taxonomy): Eukaryota > Metazoa > Arthropoda > Insecta > Diptera > Syrphidae > Sphaerophoria > Sphaerophoria taeniata. The sequence continues at coordinate 14,405,412 of OX016540.1, read as the reverse complement.
TGTTTTGTCCTCATTCACTTCAAGACCAACTAGTTTCGCCTGTTCTTCAATCGCTGTGAAGGCTTCAAGCACAGCTCTCTTGGATCGACCGATGATGTCCATGTCGTCCGCATAGCCTAGGAGCTGGGTGGATTAGTTGAAGACAGTGCCCTCCGTGCTCACACCTGCCTTGCGCACTATCTGCTCCAGGACTATGTTGAAGAAGTGTCACATGACAACGCATCTCCTTGTCTAAACCCTGCGCAAGTTTGGAATAACTCGGATGAGCTGTTACTCATTTGCACACTGCACTGCGTATTGTTTAGCGTCATGCGGCACAGCTGGATCAGTTTGTTCGGGATCCCGAATTCAGACATCGCAATCATAAGCTCTTGGCGGTGGATGCTATCATAAGCAGCTTTAAAGTCGATGAAAAGATGGTGGGTTTCGACTTGAAATTCGTTGGTCTTTTCCAGGATCTGCCTCAGTGTGAATATTTGGTCTATCGTTGTTCTACCTGGCCTAAAGCCACACTGGTACGTGCCGATTATTGTGTTGCAGAAAGGTTTAAGACGCTCACACAGTACGTTGGATAGGATTTTGTATGCAACATTAAGCAGAGAAAGCTTATCGACCAGTCAGTGGGTATGCATTCTACCTCCCACACTTTGTTGATGAACTGGTGCATGCGGTGTCCCGGTTCTAAAACCAGAAGCTAATTGCTTCGACCTTTTAAAGAAACGCCGGGTGTTGTTCTTGGCCCGAGACTCATCTAGATCTTTGAGCTGAGAAACTGCGGATGCTCTTTTCTTCCTTCGCAGAGTCTTTTTCTCATTTCTTCTTTTTTGTGCGGTACTCTTTTTTTGCTGCTCTTGTTGCAGCATCTGCAGACGTGCATTTTCAGTCTCTCTTTTCAATATCGCGCACTCATCATCTTCATCATACCACGGGTTCTTTTTCGGGGGTGGCTGGTAACCTATGGTGGTATCGGCTACATTTTTTTATTATTTCGCGATATTGGTTCGACAAGGTGTTGACGTCAGTGGTTTTTGGGAGGACGGCGGAGAGTCGTTCACTCAGGCGCTCACTGTAGTCTCCGGCATTGTCTGAGGTGCTAAGCTAACCGATGTTGAACTTCTTTCTTTGGGCCGCACGTGTTTTTTTGTCGTTTGATCGTTGTTCAAGATGTTGGAAGTTGGATGCGTGCCTTGCACCGATTACCACATGGTCGATTTAATTGGTGGTTCGACTATCCGGAGATCGCCAGGTTGCTGTGTAGATCCTTCGTCTTGGAAACTTAGTGCTACTTATCACCGTATTACGATCGGCAGCAAAGTCGATATGTCGGACTTCGTGGAGGCTTTGCTTTCCAACTGATTCGCCAAAGATGTCTTCCTTCCCTATTTTTGCATTGAAGTCTCCGAGTACGATTTTAACGTCGTACTCCGGACAGGCTCAGTAGGCTCTATCCAGCAGGTGGTAAAGATCCTCCTTGCTAGATGGCGTTCATAAAACCCTTGAAAAAAGTGCAATCTCTTTTCACTTTCTTTGTTTAAAAGATTAACGTTAATCCCTGTTTCCGCTCTACCTGAAGAGACTTCGGTGACACTGGTGGAAGCAGGCGTTGTGGTCGCATCTTGCAAAAGTTCTGTAGGAATTCTCGGAAGTTCGGTCACTTCATTCATTCAATGCTCTAAGGGCGCCAATAATCTTATTTCTATTCACTAAGGTGGGTATTGGCTGCATCTTTTGTCGCGTCTCAATATATTTATTGCTCGATCTCTATCTTTCCTGTTTGATGTTGTCAACTCAAATCAAACCTCAGATGACATTTTGCATATTAACAAAACTTCTCGAAATATTTTTAACCATTTGCTCATCGCAATCCATACAGCTGCTACTGGAACGCATCACATTCACAATTCTGTCAACAGCAGCACAAAACTTTTAACATTTTAAGTCTCTCGTCGATGTACATTTGTTGCTTTACCTTCTTTATGCCTTTTCGTTTTTTTTTTTTTTTGCACTCCAAATAGTGCTGCAGCTCATTTTGTTTTGCTTTTATTTTCTTGTTGCGAACATTTCGCGGTTGTTCACGTAAGACCTCGCTGCTTTTGCAGTTGCACAGTTTGTTTTGTTGGAAATTGAATTCATTGAAAGCTTGCCTGCGACACTATTCAGTCTCGGTCGGTCGTTCAGTTGTCTCAAGTGATACTGAGTTTAATCAAAAAACAGTTAAACGGTTTTGTCAGTCGATAAATTAAGGAATTTCATATTTTGTCGGGTGTCAAGTAGAATCCCAAACCATGTACATGTACGAACAACCGAGTAAAAATACATTCACCACTGTCGAAGGTGTGTTTTGGAGTTCTCCATCAAAAACGAGATTAATCCTGAGCTAAAAACAGTTTCTGGGAGCGTTTCCTTTCGTCGTAGTTGTCGTTTGAATCGAGAAGAGTTTCCATTCTCTCAATAAGGAGAAAACAGTTTTCTTAATCTGTTACAAGTTCAAATGTTTTTTTTCTCAGTGCTCGTAGTTGAATTCCATTTTTTTGTGTGGCTTCTAGTTGCATTCGATTTATTGACCATTTATGCCATACAAAATATTTCTGTGGCGCAACAAATGGTGGTGGCATTCGTAACATTGGTTTTTCGAGTAACGTAATCGCTTGGAAGTCGTTTCCTGACCCATTTTCGTCGTGCAAATTATTTAATCAACAGGACTTACTGTCATGTTGTCATGGTCCTTGTCTCTGCACCATACAATACAGGCCGACTCCACTAGAGATAATTTCTCTCAGAATACTCATCCTGACATGAAAAGTCAGGAAACAAACGACGACGACAAACGAAACAACGCGACTCCATTAGACTTTTCATGTCAGGATGAGTATTCTGAGAGAAATTATCTCTAGTGGAGTCGGCCTGTTAGGACCGGGATGATGAGGGTTTTGTAGAGTGTCACTTTAGTTGCCCGGGAGAGGACTTTATTACTCAATATTACCGTTGGTAGCGGATCCTAGGTAGACGAAGCCCTTAACTACCTCGAAGTTAAATCTCTCTATGTTGACGTTTGCTCCAAGACGTCGATGTTGGTTGTCCTTTCTTGTTGACAGCACTAACTTGCTCTTGCCCTCGTTAACGGCTAGACCCATCTTCCTGGCCTCCGTCTCAACACTTACAAACGCTCCACTGACATCACGCTGTGTTCTTCCAGTTATGTCAATGTCGCCTGCGTATCCTCGTTAGAATCATAGTCCAACTGGCTTTACACCGTCTTCGGCCTTGCACTGCAAAGGAACTTTTGTCAGCCAATCACTGTTTATCCAGCTTGCTTTTTCCGCGATTTGTCCATCACCAGGTTGAACAGGAGCCATTCTCTTGTAGTCGCTCTGCATCTAGACAGAAAACAATTGGCTTTAAACGTTGTCCATCGTTAACCTACTTAGTCCTACTTCTAATCCATGAAGCTTCGGTACGGGAGAGAACTTTGGCAATCAACTACGACACTCCAAGATCATATTCCAGCTCACATCAATTCAATTCTCCGATTACATCGTTGCTCATGTAAACCTCTATTTTTTGTTTCCTTTAACAGAATTCCAAGAAGCCTTCAACCTCTTCGACAACCGTGGCGATGGCAAAATCCAATTGAGCCAAGTTGGTGAATGTCTGCGCGCCCTCGGCCAAAATCCCACTGAATCCGACGTCAAGAAGTGCACACACCAACTCAAGCCCGACGAGCGCATCTCGTTCGAAGTCTTCTTACCCATTTACCAGGCCATCTCGAAGGCACGTTCCGGTGACACAGCCGACGATTTCATCGAAGGTCTTCGTCATTTCGACAAGGATGCCAGTGGTTTCATTTCAACAGCTGAACTTCGGCATTTATTGACCACTTTGGGTGAGAAACTCACCGACGAGGAGGTCGAACAGCTGCTCGCCAACCAAGAGGACTCACAGGGCAATGTCAATTATGAGGAATTCGTTCGAATGGTCATGAGCGGTTAACAAGAAGCACCAAAAGCATTTTTCTACCAGATTAAAATTTATCAAAAAAAAAGTATTGTTTCCGTTTTGTTTCTTCTCTTCTTTATAGAGACGTTGGGTATTATTACGATTATCATCCATTTTACTTAAATTATTCCTTCCTTTTGTTCTTTTTGAATACATTTAAATGTTGTTCTTGAATGTAAGCGAACAAATACATAAGCAATTTAACAATAAACTGTATTACGAGTATGATGTGTGCGTTCTGTGTGTAATTGATTAGAAATAAAAAGAAGAAGGATTTGTTTTTAACGTCAAAACGGCATTTTAATGTTCTAAGACGAAGCGAGACCACTTCCGATAGCGGATTCATGCTGATCGATTTCGCTGCGAGGCGAAATGTTGTGGTAGCAAGCACTTGGTTTCCACATCTCAACATCCATAAAGGTCTCTTGATCAATCAACTGTCAACCAGATTGATCACATTGCGATCGACGTAAGGCACTTGTTCAGCATTCTAGATGTTCGAACTTTCCGAGGAGCCAACATCGACTCGGACCACTACCTCGTCGTAGCCAAGGTAGTGCTACGAATATCCCGACAACGGCCAAAACAAGGAAATGCTGCAAGAAAATTCGACGTCGGACGGCTACAATCGCAAGAGATCGCCAGATCCTTCTCTGATCGAGTGTCAAGTAACCGCTTAAGTAGTCCTATGCCGCCAATACAAGTATCGAAGACCAGTGGCAACATTGCCAGAAAGCAGTTAGAGATGCAGCCTCTAATGTGCTGGGTGTCACACAGCCACCAAAACGAAACCCTTGGTTTGACGAAGAATGCAGGCAGACTCATGCAGCCAAGCAGGAGGCATACAAAGCGGCGCTGTATAGAAGGACAAGAGCTCCTCGTGAGCTCTACGAGCAAAAGAGGAGAGAGGAACGCCGGCTTTTCAGGAGAAAAAGGAGAGAGCATGAGAAGCGTCAAATCGAAGATTTTGAGAGAGCTAACAGCAGGAATAAAGTTCGGAGCTGGCTCTGGGTCATCGAGCAAGAACCGGTGCCTGCAGAGATAAACATGGTAGAATCGCAGTCAATGCTGGGGATTTGGAAAGACCACTTCTGTAGACTGTATAACGGCGACGACGAACAAAACCCCGCCGTCAGACAGGAGTCTTTTATCATACACGATGAAAGCCAACAATTTCCTAGAAGAAGTGAAAACGGCAATACCACGGCTGAAATCCAACAAAGCCGCTGGAGCAGATGGTCTAGCTGCCGAGCAGTTCAAAGCAGCAGGTGACGTTCTATGCTGCATGCTCCTATGCACCGAATCATCTGTAAGATATGGTCGCAGGAATGCATGCCCGATGAACGGAACCTCACTATTGTTTCATTGTCCGATCCTGAAGAAGGGAGATCCTCTAAACTGCCAAGCTCGTTCGCTTGTTCAAAATGATGATGGAGAACTCACACTGCGCCATCAAGGTTGGCAACGAGCTTACGGAATCTTTCGATGACAAAAAAGGAGTCAGACAAGGTGATGCACTGTCGTGCGATTTTTTTAACATTTTGCTTGAGGTAGTTCAAAACTCCACCGTCAACACCAGAGGCACTATCTTCCAAAAATCTGTTCAACTTCTCGCGTACGCCGATGATATTGCTATAATGTGGAACACAGCGTGATGTCAATGGCGCCTTTGTGAGAATGAGACAGAAGCGGCAAAAATGGGTTTAGCGGTAAATGAGGGAAAAACGTATATGCTGTCTTGGAGGAAGGACACCCAACACCGACGGTCACAATAGACGCATACAACAACAACCGAGCTGGTTGGCTGTGGCCTAAGTCCACAACGGACTGTAGCGCCACGTTAAGTAAGTAATACAACGGAGAACGGTGGTGGACAAATGCATTTGCCATTTTATTGTTTGAGTCAGTACAGAACACAGTTAGCTGAATATTTTTGTATTTACATTTGATTTGGTAATGTCGTTGGTTGTGGTCTTTAGAAATCCCATTCGAAATTTCCGTTCATGTTGATGTCAGCAAGATCGTTGCATATTTTTATGCTTTCGTCTGGAAATGCAGAAAAGTTGAAGGCAAATCTACTCATCACATGCTGTGGGCTTACCTCTCAATTGCGTATAATCCATCGTCTCCAATCCAAAGCGTGTCAATTGATCCAAAATACTCGTATGACGGCACTGTTTGAAAAACGGATGACTTAGTAGTTCCATTGCACTGCTGCGATTAACGGGACGTTTCTCCAAACAGCTTTCAGTGAATTGATGGAAGTCATCAGAGAAAACCCGTTGACTATAGATATGACCAGCTTTGATAGCCATTTCAAGCATCGCTGGATCTAAGCGAACAAAAAAACGCGTTAAAACATTCATTGAATTCCAATCTCCTTACCAATCATGTCTTCTGAAGGACATGTCGAACGATCCAGCAGCGTTGGAACATTGCCGCGAACCTTCTCTGTGAACATGAATGTCGGTTCAAGATCGGCGTACGGTTCCATGCCATTAGCCAATTCGCAGGACGTTATTCCAACACTATAAATGTCCGATTTCTCTGTATAACCAATCAGATTCTGTTCGAGGACTTCCGGAGCCAGCCAATTGAGGCTTTTTCTGCTGAATGGGGCCAAATTATGCAATGTCTTGGCTCGTTCTCCATGCGCCACAATACTCGTACACTCCCTGAACCCCGAAATAACAGCCTTCGTTTGATTCAGAAGAATATGACTGGCTCGAATCGATCTATGGATGTAGCCCTTGCGATGGATGTACTCAAGACCGGTGAGAACATCGCGCAAAATGAGCGCAACAAATATTTCCGGGAAACCTACAAATCCACTCAATAAGCGACCCATTATGTGAGTATTAAACGAAAAAATAACTCACCGGTACTAAAACAATTGCGACTTGTGTCCTTGCAACTGCCAAAGCACATAATCGGGGCAATTAAATGCATTTCAGCATCGTGCACAAATGCTGTGTGGAATGATAGGATATTTGGATGATTGAATTGACGCATTGTAAGGATTTCATCACAGATCATTTTGCTTTCTTCTTTGCTGGCTTTGTCCATGCGATATTTCTTTACCGCTACATGATGTGAGTTCGGGATGTATTGACTGAGGAATACTGTGGCAAGGCCATTGCAGCATTTGGCTAATTCGATTTTAAGGTCGTAGTCCTTGGGATTGGAACTGAACATTGTGAGTTTTTGAAGGGTTTTTGTGTTGATGTATTTTTTTGTTTTATAATTTTTTTGTATTCAAATAGAAGAAAAGTGTATTTTATGAATTGTAAACAAATGCCGATGATTTCTCGCCTTTTCGGTTTGTCTTTCTTATTGGAAAAATGATTTTTATTATTGCTGTCAAAAACAGATGACGGTTGGAAATCTATTGGAGAATGGAAGGAGAGTACAGAAAGAAGCTTAGGTCACGGTAGACATTATCTTCAAATTTTTTATTTATTTTTCATTTTCATTGAAATTGTGAGAGTTGGAGAGTTGATGTTCTCTCTTCTACTTCTCGATTGAAAGAGATGGCTCTAGAGAAGATTCTTAAATCTATAGACCACCGGATTAAAAATAGAGTAATGTAATAAGGCCGTGTGCGAATTCAGTTAAAACTTGACGTTTGGTTAAATTTTGACACTTCGCATTGAATAAAATGTGTTAAAATTAGACTAGCTGCGGAGCAGGCTGTTTCGAGAGGAAAGTTCTTCGGGTCATCTTTGCCCCCGTGTACAATGATGGGGAATGGAGAAGGAGATACAACAGCGAACTTTACGGGTTGTACAACAACGTGGACCTAGCCAGAAGGGTCAAGGTCCAGAGACTCAGATGGCTCGATCATTTAGAGCGCATGGACACCAATGCTCCAGCCCGGAAAGCCTTTGACACCATTCCCGAGGGACGCAGAAGTAGAGGAAGACCGCGACTCAGGTGGCGCACACAAGTGGAAGAGGACCTCAATCAACTTGGAGTGCAAAACTGGAGACAGCTAGCTAAGGGCCGAGCTGGCTGGCGGAGACTGTCGGTTGAGGCCCAAGTCCACACCGGACTGTAGCGCCACCTTAAGTAAGTAAGACCGTGTGCGAATTCAGTTAAAAATGGGTTAAAACGACGTTTGGTTAAATTTTGACACTTCGCATAATTTGACTAGCTGCTGAGCAGGTTAAAAAATGACAGTAGTGGTTAAAAATTCATCCATTTTTATTTTTTAACCACAATTCATCCAATTCGCACACGCGAATTCAGTTAAAAATAGGTTAAAAATTGACGTTTGGTTAAATTTTGACACTTCGCATTATTTGACTAGCTGCTGAGCAGGTTAAAATATGACAGTAGTGGTTAAAAATTCATCCATTTTTATTTTTTAGGCCGTGTGCGAATTCAGTTAAAAAAAGGTTAAAACTTGACGTTTGGTTAAATTTTGACACTTCGCATTATTTGACTAGCTGCTGAGCAGGTTAAAAAATGACAGTAGTGGTTAAAAATTCATCCATTTTTATTTTTTAACCACAATTCATCCAATTCGCACACGGCCTAACTTCTATATTGCCGTTTTTGTCTTAGGTAACTAATTCTTATGACCAATGACAAATAAATTTTCCGTAAGATTTTATTGCATTAAATTTTTGTTAACAAATAGCAAATGACAGGTCCCACGCTATATTTATGACATGCTTCATGTATGTGCAATATAGAAAATTTTATCCAGCACCTGGAACGCATTCTTTGTAAAATTCAATTGGGAAAAATGAATTCTTATTGGAAATTTTCCAGCTTAAAACAAGGCTGCCAATTTGACGAAATTTGAAATTGTAGTGAGGTACTTTTTTTCTGACAACTTTTCAATTTATATATTTCCTTTGCAATTGGATAAATTAAAGACGTTTCGTATGCTTGAAAATGTTTTTAATGCGACCTGGAGTCAGAGTGTCAGTAAACAGTTATTTTAAGCTGTTTAGGTGTGCTTATGCATATCTTAATCCTCAAAAAGATATTGAACTTGTGCCCAAAGTCAATCTAGAATAGTCAATTTGGCCGATTCCATAAACTAAAATTATATATTTGCACCTTCACTAGAGTTTACTAACAAATAGATAATTTGTTAGGGCCTTCAAAATGTAGGGCATCCTGTTTACATAATCTACAACATCTGATTAGCTTCCAGAACAATTCAATTCGAACACAATAGTGAAGGAATAGCAATTTCATATTTTATGATTTTTGTTATTGCCTCAATGTGGCAATACATATATATGAAGATATATTGATTATTTATCTCTTAGGCCGTGTGCGAATTGGATGAATTGTGGTTAAAAAATAAAAATGGATGAATTTTTAACCACTACTGTCATTTTTTAACCTGCTCAGCAGCTAGTCAAATTATGCGAAGTGTCAAAATTTAACCAAACGTCAATTTTTAACCCATTTTTAACTGAATTCGCACACGGCCTTAACGCAAACAAATTTGATAAACAAACAAAATTCAGATTAAGGAATTACTACAATAATACACAAACGTATTAAAAAAAAATCTACTCCGATAAGATAACAAAATGGCACTACTATTCCAAACAAAGGATGACAATTTTTTTTCTTATAAATTAGCAACGTCATCGACAACTGGAATATCAGTTCTTTAACGGAAAGCAACCTAAACAGTTCGCAGCGGATAAATTCGCGAAAAGTTTTTTCAACCAAACCCAACTTTTTTTAAAACAAAAAGTCCCAATTCTCACAAGTTTTTTGTGTGTTAAAAGTTTTTTTATTTTTTGAAAATTCCTTATTTCAGTTTTGTGAAGTTTCAGTTATAACAAATAAAAGAAAAATGCCTTCAAACATGAATAATAAACTGTAAGTAAATTAAAGAAAAAAGTAGTGTTGAGAAAAAAAAAGAAGTGATGATTAGTGGTTAAGTGGTAGTCGACGACGACGACGACGACGAAAAATGTATATATGTAGTTTTTTTTTCTGTGAAAAAGAAAGAAAAAAAGATACTCGATACTTGAAGGTTGTATAGGTTTTGAGTGTTTAAAATTGATAAAGGGGGTAGACCTGGGAGGGGTGTCTTTACGTCACGTCATTTCGCTACTGTTTGCCCATTTATACGACAGTTATGTTATGACGAAGTGTCGAATATGTTAAAATGGACAAATTTCTCGATGGTATTGTAAGTAGAGTAAGAAAAAATGTCTCAAAGAAAATCACTGATAAATTTTCATAAATGCTTTTACATGCTTTTTATCATTTCTTTTGGTTTTTCGTTAAAAAAAAAGACAAATAAAAGCTCGTGGGAAATTTCCATAATACACGGCGGCCATCTTGTCTCATTCGCCATTTCATATATACACACATTCTACATTTATATACTCAAAGTATTGTTGTTTTTCTTGTTCTTGTATTATTTTTTTCTGATTTCTGTTTGGGTGTGTGTTGTTGGAAGACTACACTGGCTCTTGCCGTCTCCTCGGTGAGACGGTGAGTACGAGTCGCGTGACAGGTTCATCCTTCCCCATTCGGAATCGCACCAACAACATCAACAATGGCCAACGGGTTTTATGATTAAGGCCGTGTGCGAATTGGATGAATTGTGGTTAAAAAATAAAAATGGATGAATTTTTAACCACTACTGTCATTTTTTAACCTGCTCAGCAGCTAGTCAAATTATGCGAAGTGTCAAAATTTAACCAAACGTCAAATTTTAACCCATTTTTAACTGAATTCGCACACGGCCTAACATGATCTATATATTTACATAGGTATATGTAGCTGCTGTTTTGGTTTCTTTTCAATACAAAGGAACGCAATCTTCGTTTCAATTTAAATTTAAGGCCGTGTGCGAATTCAGTTAAAAATGGGTTAAAAATTGACGTTTGGTTAAATTTTGACACTTCGCATTATTTGACTAGCTGCTGAGCAGGTTAAAAAATGACAGTAGTGGTTAAAAATTCATCCATTTTTATTTTTTAGGCCGTGTGCGAATTGGATGAATTGTGGTTAAAAAATAAAAATGGATGAATTTTTAACCACTACTGTCATTTTTTAACCTGCTCAGCAGCTAGTCAAATAATGCGAAGTGTCAAAATTTAACCAAACGTCAATTTTTAACCCATTTTTAACTGAATTCGCACACGGCCTTAACCACAATTCATCCAATTCGCACACGGCCTAAAATTGAAATCAGTGAACTTTTTGGAGCACGGACTGATTAAGGGCGACACGTGGATTGCTTATTTGTTAGATAACAGTGAAAATCCAATGCAGAAATCTATTTTCTAACGTTAAACACACTTCGGGACACACTCCATGGCCTCTCCTTTTCGAGAAACTTCCAATTCAACGGCAATTCTACGGTTGGGTGGGATATGGCCATGCCGAACTACATCACGGCACCCTCTGCAACGTCCGCCGGCTGCTTTGGTTTTTCTTGTTGTGTTCTTTTTCTTTTAGTTAGGGTCAATTAAGGGCATGAATTAAATGTAATAGGTTGGTATCTTAGGTTTGCGGGCAAGATCCCACGGCTCGAGCCGAACAACCGCAAGCATGCCAGTCCGCAGAACTAGCGAAAACAGTGCTTCACACGCCAACTAGACCAACACTAGCCTATTATAAATGGCTTCCGGAGTTTTGTTAGGAGAAAATGAATATATGTACATATGTCGGTCTGAGGGGCCTGACGCCTGACAAATCGATCGCATTTCCTGGAATCTGAGCAATCTATTAATTACTAGATGCTTTGTTCTAGACTAGATTAAAGATCATCTCAGAGGAGAGGAGAAACATTTTCAATGAAAATTTTTTGCCTCATATAATCGGTAAACGTGTTTGCAATTACTCATTTGAGGTCACAAGATTATTTTGAAAATTTCACTCGAATGTTGATTGAAATGAAAGCAGTGGCCGTCGAAATGAAGTATCAATGAATGAAGATTGAACATGCGTCGCTGACTCATGCGCCAGATGTTATTGCTCATGGACATGTCTAACCGTACTGTGCACCTATTTTGTTGGTTATTGCTTACAGTAATAGCTAGTTCATTTAATTTTAAGTTTTGTAGGCGACTTTTTAAATTTTTATCATGGCCGCCGCTGTCGCACTCTGCACTTCCCTAACCCTCTCTCTTCTCACGTGCTCATCCAACAAACGTCTTCAGCCAGCTCGGTCCTTAGGTAGCTATCTCCAGTTTCGCACGCCAAGTTGCTTCAGGTCCTCTACCACCTGTGTGCTCAACCTGAGTCACGGCCTTCCTCTTCTGCGACGTCCTTCCGGGTTGGATTCGGAGATACGAGCCGGAGCATTATTTTGTGAGTGATTCTTCGTTAGATTTCAGCGTTGGTATTGTTTGAGTTGATAGCGGATCCCAGGTAGACGAAGTTCTTAACTACCTCGAAGTTAAATCTGTCTATGCTGACGTTGGCTTCAAGACATCGATGTTTGTTGTCCTTTCTTGTTGACAGCATTAACTTGGTCTTGCCCTCGTTAACCGCTAGACCCTCCCCTTCGTCTCAAGACTCACAAACGTAACACTGACATCACGCTGTGTTCTTCCAATTATGTCAATGTCGTCTGCATATCCTAGTAGCTGGACGGACTTTTGAAAGTTTGTGCCTCTGATGTTGACGTTGGAGTTTGCCCAATCTTTTCAAGAATGATGTTGAAGAAATCGCATGACAACGCATCGCCTTGTCTAAAACCTTTTTTGACATCAAATGCGTCCGTTAGGTTTTTTCCGACCATGATGGAACAGCGTGAGTTTTCCATTGTCATATTACACAGACGGACGAGTTTTTCTGGGATGCCAAAAACTAGACATTGCTCTATATAATTGGTCTCTATAGACGATGTCATACTACTTACTTACTTATCCGGCTCACGATCCATGAAGGGTCACAGCCTAGATACTGCAGTCTTCCATCGTGAACGATCCCTCGCATGCACTCTCCAGTCACCGAGACCAAGCTCTCTGGCATCCGCAGTCACTTGGTCCTTGTACCGTAGGTTCGGTCTTCCTTGTCGTCTTGAACCTGGGGGCTGGGATGAGAAGACTTTCTTGGCTGGAGCGTTGTCGTCCATTCGCTCGATGTGGCCGAGCCAATGTAGTCGTCTTTTCTTGGCCTTCTGGACTACATCCACATCTTGGTACAGCTCATACAGTTCTCGGTTGTATCTTCTTCTCCATTCGCCATCGTCGCATACGGGACCAAAAATCCGTCGAAGAATTTTTCTTTCGAAAGTGCCCAGTATCAATTCCCCTTTTTTACTTATCGTCCAGCACTCGGCGCCGTAGAGTAGGACTGGTAAAATCAAAGTTTTGTATAGCAGACACTTTATCTTTCGAGTGAGGAGTTTTGAACCCAGTTGTTTGGCCAAACCGAAGCAGCAGCGGTTCGCTAGGGTAATTCTTCTTCGGATCTCCACTAAGGTGTCGTTCGTGGGATTGATGTTTGTTCCAAGGTAGGTGAACTCCTTAACTACCTCGAAATTGCTGCTACCAACAGTGACGTTTTGTCCTAGGCGGTGGACAGATGTTGCTTTGTTTGTTGATAACATGTACTTTGTTTTGTCCTCATTCACTTCAAGACCAACTAGTTTCGCCTGTTCTTCAATCGCTGTGAAGGCCTCAAGCACAGCTCTCTTGGATCGACCGATGATGTCTATGTCGTCCGCATAGCCTAGGAGCTGGGTGGATTTGTTGAAGATAGTGCCCTCCGTGCTCACACCTGCCTTGCGCACTATCTGCTCCAGGACTATGTTGAAGTCACATGACAACGCATCTCCTTGTCTAAACCCTGCGCAAGTTTGGAATAACTCGGATGAGCTGTTACCCATTTGCACACTGCACTGCGTATTGTTTAGCGTCATGCGGCACAGCTGGATCAGTTTGTTCGGGATCCCGAATTCAGACATCGCAATCATAAGCTCTTGGCGGTGGATGCTATCATAAGCAGCTTTAAAGTCGATGAAAAGATGGTGGGTTTCGACTTGAAATTCGTTGGTCTTTTCCAGGATCTGCCTCAGTGTGAATATTTGGTCTATCGTTGTTCTGCCTGGCCTAAAGCCACACTGGTACGTGCCGATTATTGTGTTGCAGAAAGGTTTAAGACGCTCACACAGTACGTTGGATAGGATTTTGTATGCAACATTAAGCAAGGATATGCCACGGTAGTTTTTGCATAGCATCGGATCGCCTTTTTTGTAGATGGGGCATATGGAGCTTATCGACCAGTCAGTGGGCATGCATTCTTCCTCCCACACTTTGGTGATGACCTGGTGCATGCGGTTCATCAAAACATCTCCTCCATGTTTAAAGAGTTCCGCGGGTATGCCATCCGACCCTGCGGCCTTGTTATTTTTTAGCTTTTGGATGGCTCTTTCTACCTCTTCTCTGCTGGGGGCTGGGACTGGGTCTTCATTGACTGGTCTTGCTTCTCTTTCGTCATTATCTTGCTCGACATTTTGCGCATTCAGCAGCTGCTGGAAGTGCTGCTTGAAAACATCTACAATTCCCTGTGCTTCGGTGACAAGGTTTCCTTCACTGTTTCGAAGAGCTTGTGTCCCGGTTCTGAAACCAGAAGCTAATTGCTTCGACCTTTTAAAGAAACGCCGGGTGTTGTTCTTGGCCCGAGACTCTTCTAGATCTTTGAGCTGAGAAACTGCGGATGCTCTTTTCTTTCTTCGCAGGGTCTTTTTCTCATTTCTCCTTTTCGTGCGGTACTCTTCCCTTGCTGCTCTTGTTTTCCGTTGCAGCATCTGCAGGCGTGCATTTTCCGTCTCTCTTTTCAATATCACGCACTCATCATCATACCACGGGTTCTTTTTCGGGGGTGGCTGGTAACCTATGGTGGTCTCGGCTACATTTTTTATTACTTCTCGATATTGGTTCCACAGTGTGTTGACGTCTGTAGTATTTGGGAGGACGGCGGAGAGTCGCTCGCTCAGGCGCTCGCTGTAGTCTCTGGCATTCTCTGATGTGCTAAGGCAACCGATGTTGAACTTCTTTCTTTGGGCTGCACGTGTTTTTTTGTCGTTTGATATTCGAGCTCTAAACTTAGCCACTACCAGAAAGTGGTCAGAGTCGACATTTGCTCCTCGGAAAGTGCGCACGTTCAGGATGTTGGATGCGTGCCTTGCGCCGATTAGCACATGGTCGATTTGGTTGGTGGTTCGACCATCCGGAGATCGCCAGGTTGCTGTGTAGATCTTCCTTCGTGGAAACCTAGTGCTACTTATCACCGTATTACGAGCTGCAGCAAAGTCGATTAGTCGGAAGCCGTTATCTGTTGTTTCTTCGTGGAGGCTGTGCTTTCCAACTAATCCGCCAAAGATGTCTTCCTTCCCGATTTTTGCATTGAAGTCTCCGAGTACGATTTTGACGTCGTACTCTGGACAGGCTCCGTAGGCTCTATCCAGGAGGTCGTAGAAATCCTCCTTGCTAGACTCCTCAGCATCATCGGTAGGGGCGTGTGCACATATTATACTGATGTTCTGTAATGTGGCCTTGATGCGGATCACAGCCAGGCGATCACTTATTGGCTTGAAATCCATGACTTTCGATCTAAGCCGATTTCCCACGACGAATCCGCATCCAAATATATGCAATCTTTGATGACAGCTATAATAAATGTCGCAATTTTTTCTCTTTATTGTCCCTGATCCTATCCATCGTATTTCCTGGATCGCAGTAATATCTGCCTTATACTGCGAGAGGACAGATTCAAGTTTCTGAGTTGCACCTGGAGTGTAGAGGGTTCTTACATTCCAGGTACAAACTCTCAATGCGTAGTCCGTTGTCGTTCCGGGTCTGGTTACCATAAGAGGGGGTTCATTATCCGAGGCTGGCATCTCTCTCATAACTGTCAAGTTTTTCACTGTGGAGGGGTTGTTAGCCCCTCGCACTAACCTCCAAATTTGTTGGGCCGTAGATAAGGTGCTCTTTTTTCCCGATTTGCACCCGCGCTTACAAGTTTCGCAAGTTATATCTAAGATATAACCAGTACCCGGTGGCTACCACGAGGAGGTAAAGTAAGCACTTGGTGTGTAGGAAAAGATACAGCCTAAGCCCCCAGATCCTACAACAACCCAACGATGTCATACGCGGCCTTGAAATCGATGAAAAGGTGGTAGGTATCGATTTGAAGTTCCTGGGTGAATATTTGATCGATGGTGGACTTTCCGGGTCTGAAGCCACACTGATAAGGACCTATCAGGTTTTTGACGAAGTTCTTCAAACGTTCAGACAGCACGGCAGTCAAGGTCTTATAGGCGATGTTAAGGAGACTTATACCTCTGTAGTTGGTGCAGTTCAGGCGATCTCCTTTCTTGAGGATCGGGCATACGGTGCTGAGGTTCTATTCATCGGGCATGCTTTCCTCCGACCAAATTTTGGAGATGAGCTGATGCATGCTCCTAACCAAATCCTCTCCAGCTGCTTTATACAGTTCGGCGGCTAAACCGTCTGCTCCAGCGGCTTTGTTCGACTTCGTCAATGTCGGGTGGGTGGAATTGTTAGCCTTCTGCACCCAAATTGAATGGTTCTGTATTGCTGGCGGAGTTTTGCTCGTCATCGCCTTGGAAAAGTGGTCTTTCCATATCCTCAGCACTGACTGTGGTTCCACTACGATGTTCCCATGATGGTCTCTACAAGCTTCGGTTCGGGGTGTATAAGCACTGGAGGTTTGTTTCACCTTTTTGTAAAACTTTCGAACCTCGTTCCTGTTGTGACATCCCTCCCTATGAAAAGTAAGCTTTTAGAATATGTCTTCTCCCGTAGTTTCATCCCATCCCATTTAATATTTTGTTCTCTTTCGTTCTAATGAAAAACTTGTATTGCTTTTTCTTTTTATACTGCATACATGAAATGCTTATTTTCATTCGATTTAATTTAAAACAAAACTCATCAAAAACATTGTCATTATTTATTTTGTTTCAAAAGCATTCATTAACACAAACAAAATGCAATAATTGCAGAAAAATAATCTTCTATTTTTTATGATTTCATCAACCTTAGGCCAGATAGCATGACAACAAGAGTAAGTATTGAATGTTTGTTCGACTTTGTTCCAATGCACATATTCTGTTTGCATACTCTTCCCCCTGTTGTATTTTACGATAACAATAATGAACACGATAATAAATCATTGTACCTTTGAAAGGCATATATCTTCCTTCGCCTTCAACATGCAACGTTCAGTTTCAGTGGAAAATTACCGAGGCTGATAGATGAGTGCATACTCGCGAGCTGTTGTTGGTGTATACATATTTTTCAAATGCAATGACCGCATTTTGGTTTATTAGAAAGAAAAAGCACACACAATGGGTGTGTTTGTGTAGATGGAGCATAAAAATATGTATGTAGGTACCTCCTCAACAGCGATTCATACATAAATATCGTCTGACCGCAAACTAAATCATGTCAACTGTGTTATCGCTTTTTTCTTCGTTCTAATCGTCTGGTTAGACTAATAAGAATCAAGGTACATTTATTTCATAAGATTAATTAGGTTCTATCAGCCCACTTTCGATTCAATTGTTGTTCTTTTTGTTTTATGAATTAGTTTTTTTGTTTTATTACGTTTGCTCGTGGAATAACTGATGATAATTTGTTTCTTTATTATTTTATTTGTTTTCAAATTGACGATAAATGAGTTTATATCGGCTATTGTGTACTATGAGTTCCTAATTTATGTACTCGCCCGATTCGATATGTTTGTGTGTCAAATATTAACTTCCACGAGCGCTTCAGTAAAGGAGAACTGACTGTCTCAGTCTAAGTTTCAGTTAAACGAGCATTTATACATCAGTTTAACTGGAAGCTTAACTGATTGCTCAACTGAATGAAACTGAGACTGAAATGAGTACAAGAGTCCTAGCTAAGGTTCTGTTTTCAGTCAGTTTTTGAGCGCTCTGGCTCTGTCTGGAGTCTGATTATGTCGTTTCAAATCTGTCGTAAACGCTTATCAATTGGTGTAGATCAAAAGCCTTCCTGAACCCAATTCAGTTTTTTTTAAGATAATATGTATGCTAGTTTCACACTAAAGGGCCAGTTCGTTCACACTTGATCATCTTTAATCAAAGATTATTCCAGTTGATAATTTTTGAATTCGTTTGTTCACAAAAGTTGTAATTAAGAAAACCAAGATTTGAGCAGTTAATTTGAGATTTCCTTAATCATCCAATTTTGCTCGATTAACACCATTTAATCAAGGATGTACTGTAATTCAGATTGTTCATACTTGATTTACGCATTGACATGCTATTCGCACTCCTTCAATTACTTAATAACCCAAAAGTTATTATCAGTGTCCGACCGAAGGTCGATTTTCCACCGAAGCCGAAGTCGAATATTAGGCTAACAGAAAACCATCAGCCGAAGCCGAAGGTTTAATAAATTCTCAATTCGAATAAAATAAAAGTAAAAACGATCTGACAAAATGTGTATGGCAATTCAAAAATGGACATTTTTTCCGAGCCTACTACGATTTTACACTAATAAACACAAACTTGTGTGTCCAACAATTTAAAAAATTCAAAAATTGATTTTTTTCGGCGTCTACTACGATGCTCAAATTCTTCGGCTTCGGCCGAAATTTCGGCCTATTTTATATCGAAGCCAAAGGTTTGGCCGAATTCGACCGAAGCCGAAGCCTAAGCTTCAGTCGGACACTAGTTATCATCATTTGAAAACTTGCCAAGTGAACCACTCGCCCAGAGGGCAGAGCGCATAGCTGTTCATAACCCAGAATCTTTTAGCGAACTTCAGTTCTACAATAGACGATAAACGTTATCATTTATCAATCATTTACGATCATCATCATCATCATCATCATGTTTGAATGAGAGCTTATAATTCCTGATTCTTTTCGTTCGAAAATAATTCGTGACCTACATCGAGGTCATCCTGGAATCAAAAATCAAAGCAATAGCTAGAGGTTATGAGTACTGGCCGCTAATAGACAAAGATATAGAGACATTCGTAAAACAATGTTCAAGTTGCCAATCAGTAGCAAATTCGCAAGGGGCTAACCTGATTCCAAACTCCTTTTCTGGACTTTCAATTGTTTCACATAGGTATTGCAACATCATACCGCACTACCTCAGATACAACAAATCAATCATCTAGATTCTAGACAAACGTCTGTAGTCGTTAAAGAACACCAAGTCACGCCCCACATCCCAACCAGGAGATCTAACAGAAAACGTAGGGCACTGAAGCGGTTTTCCCCTCCATCACCAGCTAGGAGAGTTCTTTAGGCTCACTGAACACTGCTTTTAGGAGATATTATGGTAGACAGATCTTCTTCTGACTTCTATCACATTGTTAAGTTATTTTTTTTAAGAATTCAAATCAAAAAAACAAAATAGATAAAACTGACTGATAGACTGGGAAATCGAATATTTGTGGAAAAACCATGATTTGAACAAACGCTCCTTGATTATGATCGATTCTTAATTCTGAATTAAGGGGAATCCATGATAATCAAATTGAAGATTCAACCCACTCTGAACGAACTGGCGCTAAATTCTCTTAAAATTGATCATTAGCTGATTATAACTTTGCGCCGATGGTCTTACATTAAAAATAAGTTCAATTTGATTGATAATGTTAGATTAAAAAGTAAAAATTATTGACATTAGGTCAAAAACACTGATAAAATAGGAACGGAAGCAATTAATTGCAATATTTTCCCTAAAATTTAAATTTCACGTAAGCATGCACTTTTGTTTTTTTACATTAAAGGTCGTTAATCAATTTTTAATTATTTTCTAGAAAGAGCAGGAAGTGTTTCCTTAATGACTTAAGTGGATAGCTTAATTTCAGGTTGTTGTACGAAATGTATGACTTGATACTTATTTATCGGGCTCACAATCCATGAAGGATTTCAGCCTGAGATACTGCGGCCTTCCATCGGGAACGGTCCCTCGCATGCACTCTCCAGTTACCAAAACCAAGCGATCTTGCATCCGTAGTCACTTGGTCCTTATACCGTAGGTTCGGTCTTCCTTGTCCTCTCGAACCTGGGGGCTGGGATGAGAAGACTTTCTTGGCTGGAGCGTTGTCGTCCATTCGCTCGATGTGGCCGAGCCAATGTAGTCGTCTTTTCTTGGCTTTCTGGACTACATCCACATCTTGGTGGCTCGTGCAGTCCACGGTTGAACCTTCTTCTCCATTCGCCATCGCGACGACGGAACCGAAAATCCGTCGAAGAATTTTTCTTTCGAAAGTGCCCAGTATCAATTCCCCTTTTTTACTTATCGTTTTGTATAGCACACATTTTGTCTTTCGAGTTAGGAGTTTTGAACCCAGTTGTTTTGCCAAACCGAAGCAGCAGCGGTTCGCTGGGATAATTCTTCTTCGGATCTTCACTAAGGTGTCGTTTGTGGGATTGTTTATGTTTCAAGGTAGGTGAACTCCTTAACTACCTCGAAATTGCTGCTACCAACAATGACGTTTTGTCCTAGGCGGTGGACAGATGTTGCTTTGTTTGTTGATAGCATGTACTTGGTTTTGTCCTCATTCACTTCAAGACCAACGAGTTTCGCCTGTTCTTCAATCGCTGTGAAGGCCTCAAGCACAGCTCTCTTGGATCGACCGATGATGTCTATGTCGTTGCATAGCCTACGAACTGGGTGGATTTGTTGAAGAAAGTGTTTTCCGTGCCCACACCTGCCTTGTGCACTATCTGCTCCAGGACTAAGAAATCACATGACAAATAAATAAAATAAATAAATAGAGTAGCGCGACCGCTCTTGAAGAGCCAAGGCCTAAGTGGCTTACTCTCTTCAACAATTGTCTGAGTGCGTGTGAAGAATTGAGGGGACCTATTTTACGCCGATTCCGAACGGCAGAGTTGAGAAGCACTTTTTCATGACAGATTGATACTCTTGGAAGATTTGTCAATTCTTCGCAAGAGGCAGTGCCCGTGAAAGATGAAATAAAAACTATGGCCCGAGCAGGATTCGAACTCACGACGTTCTGCTTAGCAGTCAACGCACTTACCAACTAAGCTACGGGCAACTGCCCATGACAACGCATCTCCTTTTCTTAACCCTGCACATGTTTGAACCAACTCAGATGAGCTGTTACTCATTTGTACACTGCACTGCGTATTGTTAAGCTTAATGCGGCACAGCTGGATCAGTTTGTTCGGAATCCTGAATTCAGACATCGCCATCATAAGCTCTTGACGGTGGATGCTATCATAAGCAGCTTTGAAGTCGATGAAAAGATGGTGGGTTTCGACTTGAAATTCGTTGGTCTTTTCCAGGATCTGCCTCAGTGTGAATATTTGGTCTATCGTTGTTCTGCCTGGCCTAAAGTCACACTGGTACGTGCCGATTATTGTGTTGCAGAACGGTTTAAGACGCTCACACAGTACGTTGGATAGGATTTTGTATGCAACATTAAGTAGGGATGTGCCACGGTAGTTCTCGCATGACATCGAATCGCCTTTTTTGTAGATGGGGCATATGGAGTTTTGTCGACCAGTCAGTGGGCATGCATTCTTCCTCCCACACTTTGTTGATGACCTGGTGCATGCGGTGCATCAAAACACCTCCAACTACCACAGGTATGCCATCCGACCCGGCGGACTTGTTATTTTTTACCTTTTGGATGGCTCTTTCTACCTCTTCTGTGCTGGGGGCTGGGACTGGGTCTTCATTGACTAGTCTTGCTTGATACAAATTGATTACAAATTCTTCAATTGCAGTTAATTATCGATCTTGCCCTTAATTTAAACAAAAAGTTATTGTGATTGAACTTTTCAACGCATATTGTGAAAAGTGAAAATAAGCATGCAAATTTCGGTTGATTGACTTGTCAATTTTCCTACTTGGATCGATCTGATTGATCATAACTCAAAAACAATCAATTTTTCCTTTACACCTCATCAATAAAGAAAATACAAGTCTCACTCACTCTGCTTACTTTTCAATCTGTTTAAAATGTCATAATTGGTTGGCCAACAGCAACTCATGTCATGTGATACACAATTGTCTGCACTTGTAGAAGTTTACCATTCGAGGACGGACAAATTGAACTTAATTCAATTTAGTATTATTTATTGAGCTCAGTGTGAATGAGAACTTATTCTATGAAATATGCCACACTTTGAAGCCTGTGTGCATTTTCGTTCTATTAAATTTCCTACAGAGCGGTTGACCAACACGCGATTTCAGTTGAAAGCAATTTCCAGAATTGGACAGACTTTTGTGACGTAAACGGCACATGCTAAAATACCAGTTAATTACGTTTGTTGCAGAATACAAAAAAAAAAACGTTTAAGAAGAACTCGTTACTCAAGTCGATCACTGATGTAGAATTTATTCAACGTCATATATTTTTTGGAGCTTTGGTTTGCGAATTATTAGATACTGAAAAAGATTCTTCCTTTTTCGTATCCTTACTTTTGAAACAAACTTGGAAAGTAAACTTTTCCGATAAATATCTCTACTTATCTGCTTGTTAAGATCTTAGCATTTTTGAAGTACTAAAGTGTTCCAAATTAAGGCTCATTTGCTAATTCAGTGATGAATTACGAGTACCAGTGGAAGTTTGATCATCTGGCTTACAGCCATCTGTCCGACATTACACCTTCACCTTGGCTATAACGCCGAAATTTGATGACACCCCACTTACGATATCAGACAGAGCGAGATATCTCGGAGTAATCTTAGATAACAAGCTCAACTGAGGTCCAAACATTCAAAAAAGATATAAGAAATCCATGATTGGACTTTAGGGACCGTTCAAGTATTACGTAATGCAATTTTTGAAGATTTTTGACCCGCCCTCCCCCCTTTGTAACACACGTTAACCTGGCAGTTTGGTTTGGTGGAAAGCTCTGGAGAAATCCACGAACTTAAAAATCATTACCAAAGTACAAAGAATGGCATGCATTGGCACTACGGGGGTGATGAGGACTACTCCAACTGCGGGTCTCGAAATGATCTTAAACCTCACCCCCTTAGATTTAATTGTACAAAAATCGGCAGCAAACAGTGCTCATCGTCTCAGTCAAACCAACATCTGGAGAACCTGTCAAAACTGCCATAGCATGATTCTTACAAAATACCTACGTTGGCAACAACGTCTGTACAGATTACATGACCCCTTTACTTTTACTTTAATAAAACCTTAATTACTAGCTTCCCCAATAAACAAAAATGGGAAAACAGTGTTCCTTACACTAATGAATCGACTTTTACCGTCTTTACTGATGGTTCGAAAATGATTACTGGAGTAGGAGCAGGTTTTTTCTCAGAAAACCTTAACCCAGTTCAATCGGGCTCCCCGACCAAAGCAGTGTCTTTCAAGCCGAGATCTTGGCAGTGAAAAACGCTGCTTAGCAAATATACATGATGGTGATATCACACGCTGACATCACCGTTTTCATTGATAGCCAATCAGCAATAAAGGCGATTTCTACTCAAATCAAGTCAAAGCTTGTTTCTTGCTGTCGCGACTCGCGAAGAGCTTAGGGTTCTTGGTATGCAGCAAAAGCAAAAAGCAAAGGACAGATAGAACCTCTTGGAAACCTGCGGTAACATCAGTAAACACCGAATTACGACAAGAAAAGATCCGATAGGATCTTACTTCTTAAAAAAAACCCTTAAGATCCCTTATAAGCATGATAACGGGACATAACCTACTTGCCTACCACAAAATGAAGATGAGGCAGAGTCCAGACGACCTACATATGTAGAAGCTACGACAGCGAATAAGAGCACAAAAACACCGCTCACTTACTATGCTACTGTCTAGAACTCTTCAAAACTAGGAAAACATTCTAAACTATTTCTTTAACGAACTAGAAGAGGTACCCGAACTCCCAGGCAATCGCCTACTGAACTTTGTCAAGTTCAAGTTCGACCAACCATAGATTTCATAGGTTATCAAAAACTTGTTTAGGAGTTACAATACTTCGGGGTATCCGTATCACAAGGGATCTACATTGATCTAAGTCTGACGGTTCCAAAACCAACTGTCAGCTCATGTAACCTAACCTAACCTAACCTGTCTGTAACGCAATACCTACGTGTGGGTTCGAATCCGACTCGTCTCTTTAAACATCTCTCATCTTTCAAGGGTACATCCTCTTGCGAAAAACTGACAAAACGAGTATCAATGTATCAAGAAAAAAAGTGCTCCTCAAACTAACCGTTCAGAACCAACGTTAAATTGTAGCACTCCTCTATTCTTAATTCTTCATACGCATTCAGAAAATGTTGATGAGTGTAACCTACTTAGAGCTGCCGCGAAGAGCTTAAGGTTCTTAGCGCACAGCATAACATTAGACTGCTGAGTCCGAGGCCACAGCGGTATACCAGGCAACGTGAAAGCCGATGAATTAGCTAGATTAGGATCAATGCTTGACGTAAGCCAAGCTCAGCTTCTCAGCACTCCACCCTATCACTTAAAGCAGGAAATTTCAGATAGAATAACTGTTACGGCCAATGAAAATTTTGACACCTGCGGCACAACAAGAAAGATCTAGCTCTGTTTTAACAAACAAAGAACGGAAAAAATTATACGATTAAACAAGAGATCACTTCGATCTATTGTAAGTATAATCACCGGAAAGAGATGAGAATCAGTTCAGATGATCTATGTAGCGGATGCGGTGACGAGGAGGTGCATGAAGATACTTCACACTTTCTTTGTCACTGCCCCGCACTTTCCCACCAAAGGAAGAAAATGCTCGGCAATTATTTCTTCGTGGACTTAGAAGAACTCTTACTTCAGTTACTAGCATTTTGAACTTCATGAATGCCTCCAAATGGCTTGATTAACTAAACACATAGGTTTTTATTAGCTTGAGTAGCAATACTCATGGCTCATGGGTATCACAATGGATCTGTATTGATCTAAGAGTGACGGAAACGACATTAACTGTCAGCCCTTCAACCTAACCTAACCCAAGCCACTTAGACATTTGCTCTCCCAGAGCTGTCGCATCACCATATTTTTTTTTTTTTATATCGCACATACTGATGAAATTGCTAGACTCAAGGTCATGTCAGGTTCGATAAGAAGATCGCGTGTCGTATCTATGTACGAGTACAATACTTGCTTATAATAATAATTGTTTAAATCGAAAGTTGATTGTTGACTCAAATGTTCAATTTCAAGGCGGCTTCAATTATTATTTATCCCAATTTTGCAAATATAGGGTGACGGTACCAGTTGCTAAGACTATAGATATTTCTCAGTAGTTCGATGTACGAAGGAATTGAAAGTAACTTTAAATATTGAATTAATAGGACGAATTCTAAAAGAGGGCGATTTTCTGGAGTCTCCGGACGATTGTTCTAGTCTCCGGACGATCTTAAATAGAGTCTCTGGACAGTACAACTTAAAAACTCAATATCTTTTTTCTCTTAAGTGTTGAGTATAAAGAAATTAATTGTCTTCTATTGTCAATTATTTCCGGATTGTTTGGCATCTAATTAATTCAAAAAATATTGCCAAGTTATTGCCATTTTAGAAGAAATATAAAGAAACCAAAATCGGACGACTTTGAACCAACTTCGTCATAATTGATTGCTGCTTGCCTGACACCTAATTTCTTTGATCTAATGTCGTGTAAGGCATACTTTTAAGTTGTTTGCATTAATTTAAACAAATTCAATTTCAAGGCGGTTTCAATACTTATTTATCCCACTTTTGCAAATATAATTCATGGAACTCCACATTTCACATTTAAGTCTTTTAAATATCATCCGTAAACAACATTTTATCTTACGTTTTCTTATATTATTTTGAGAATTTCTATTAATAACAAGAACACAACAATAAAATATTTGTAATTTTCATAATTTTTTAAAATAACTTCGTGTCTTTCTGTTTCTCATTCAAAAACGTGCCATTTTTTGACTTTTATAGAAAATAGAATTCACGAAATATTGTTGGGGCTGAATATTAATTTAAAACAATATTTTTTCACGATTCCTTCTTACTTTTGCGCTTTAATTTTATTCATCATGTTTTGCATCATTCTTAACAAAATTAATTAATCAGGAAAGAAGGCAAGGCCGTCAGCAGGGGAGGTTGTCATTTGTTGAATAATTATCATAACCTGCTCTGGCCCCCAACTTAATTTAAATGAAGAAGGAGTATTCTTTGCCCTGTTCCCTAAAAAAAAAAATCAAATTTCTCATCAAAATTGAATAACCTCACTTAAATGTGTAAATCAATAAAGAAAAAAACAAACAGGCCCTAGATTTTTGTGGTCACCCCATTCACCCCATGCTGAGAGATTTTCATGCGCACAGCCTTGAGACTTGAGTTCAAATAATGGAAAAACAACACCAATAAGGTTTCGTTGCTTAATGATTTTTTCTTACTTTGTTTTTGGTTTGGTTTTTATTTATTTTCTGTCGTGCAAGCTTTTATAAGCAGAAAAAAATCTATATACTGTTTGCATACCACACTGCGCGTAAACAAAAGTTTATTTTCGTTACTTCTTGTCTTTGCTGGCTTGTCATCCCCTTCTGCCTACAGATAAACGACGACGACGACGGACGTTCATATTGCAGACGTTGGTTATAATTCTAATTTGGTTTATGTGATTTTCGCAATCCCCCGATCGCTTGTTACATGGCCCCTAAAGCAAACCTCCCCGTGCTGGTGGAAAATGTTCTTAGAATAAAATTTCTTACTTAATGCTGCCAACTGCGTTTTTGTCTGCTCGCGTTCATTCAGTCGTCTTTTAAATTGCAAAACAAATATGTATGGGTGTAGGTTAATTTGACCGTTTATTAAAGAATGCAAAGGTATGTGTGTGTTTGCAAGTGCAACCTGCCCGGCAAGCAAGCAACACTAAACCAACCACCCATAGCGCATTGAATGAAAATAAGGAATATAAAAAGCTAATTGGCAAGCTTCTAGAAATTAGTCTGGTCGCAGTTTATGCACACACAGCACCACTGTGCAATCGCGTTTGCGGTTTAGAATACCCTGTTCGCAAAAAAATCTTAATCTGTGATATTGAATCCTTTTTGAGGCTGTTTTTGTTTATTTTTTCTTTTCTTTAATTTTTTGTCTGTGTCTGTGTCTTACCTGTCTCGACTGTGATATATTTTCTTGTGGAAGTTGAAGTTTTAAAGAAATTTGTTTGTGGAAATTTGATTTTTATTGAAAAAAAAGGAGAAAGAAAGCATTTTCTTTGACGGTGCTGTGGTATGTTTAAAATTTCAATTCAATTTCCTTTAAAGAAATTCACTGAATATTTTTGTAAAAAAAATGACGTGAGAATGAAATCATTGCAACAAAAAGGTGATAAAATGCGGTTGGTCTTTCTAGAATGAGGAAATGTATACCCACTTTATTTCTATTAAAAAAAATATGAATACACATTTTTATCAAATCTCGACCCTCTACAAAAAAATAAAATAAAAATAAAAACAGTGAACTTTAACGCCATATTACTTGACAAAGTTCTTTGCCCCTAAAACTAGGTTAAGTGGAATACTAGAACTCATTTGAGTTCTAAATCATTTCTTCACCAAGTTATAACGCGTAAGAACTCCGATTTAGAACCTCGAATTTGGGGGTTTAGTCTCTTACAGCCAAATTAATAAACAGAGACTAGCAAAGGACTAACTCTTAGTCTGCGAACTAGTGGAAAATGCTTTTAATAACATAAAATTTCTCTTAAGTGACGTTTACTAATTTAGTCAACCTTGAAGGCTGCACTAGCAAAGGACTAAGCAAAAATATGTCAATCGTAAAAGAACAAAAAATAATAATATTAATAAATGTCTGTGTTAAAAAATATATGTATGTGCTACGTATGTCTCAAAGGATAGCAACAAGAATGAGAGAATGGCACTATATTTCAGGCCATAAAGGCGCCAAATGTTCTTTGCCGCTTGGTCGATTGATTTCAAATTAACACAAAGAATTCATGTTAAAATCTCTGTTTCAAGCCCCATGCACAACTTAGGCAACAATTTAATGATTCAATACCACTTTTTTGCTTGGTAAAAAGTTAGTCTCAAATTTAATCATTAGGGGCAGCTGTAGTTGCCGCTTTTCGGCGGCAGATTGGAAACGACCATGATCCATCTTCGACGAAATATCGAGAAACTTGAGCTTGATTTGTTCTAACAACTGTTGTAGACCAGTAGTTGTGATTTACGAAGAGTAACGTTTCTTGGAACAAATACAATATCCTTTGAACATAACGAAGTCATTTTTTACTTCACCATAATGAGGGAAACCACCCATGGGCGTGTATCCGTCAAATCGTATTCAGTTGAAGCATTGTTCTTGATGACCTTTCCGTCTTGAGTGTGAATTCCAGCTCCAATACGGAAATCTCCTGTTGATTTCCGTACGATGATGGTGTGCAATGACACGAATTGCCTTGCAGTAACGGATCATCTTCCTGAAGTCGTTTTCAATGCTCTTTTTGCCGACATCATCGGTCCATTTCTTGATAGCCTTGGTAAATGCCTTCTTCTTGCTCTTGTACCAGTTCTTATAGAAGCGACGACGGCATTCCTCAGACAAGTGCTGGGCCCAAACGTTAACCAATGCCCGAAGACCTAATGGTGTCTCGATGTAGCCCACAGCTCCAACAACGATAATTAGTGGAGTTTCCAATCCAAGACAGTGACGGCTTCAACAACTTTCTTCTTGTTGATCTTCGTCTTGATCTTGGATCTCGAACAATGTGGGTCATAACGGCATTTTAGCCAACAAAGCATGTGAAATGCACGGGCTTCCATCATCTTTGGGGAAAGCCTTAACCTTACCACGATGTCTAGCTGCACGCTTCTTCGGGTAGAAAGCCAGGGGACCATAAAAAACTCAAAATCTAATGCCAAAACCGACTGATAAGCAATCAACGAAAAAAAAAAAAAGATAAAATGTCTGTGAGTTTTGAAAAACTGTACCGAATACCAATCCTGAAAGCAAACAAAAAATCGACGCAAAAAAAAGAATGCTAATGTTTGTGTGGTATATTTGAATTTGACCGATGGCATCGAATATGTTACCTTTGAAGGCCCCGGATAGTGCCTTGCAGATTATTCTGATAGACCTGCGACTTAAAACAACCCCAGAAGAAGCAGTCTAAAGGGGTCAAATCACACAATCTATGTGGTCAATTCACGTGGTTCGCCTCGGTGCGAGATAATCATAACCATTCAACAAAATCGCTTGTGCAGATTATCGACTGTAGTGATGTGCCGAACCGTAAATTTTGCAAACCGAGTTAACTCGAGATGGTTTTTTTGCAAACAGAGTTGCAACTCGGTTTGCCCAACTCGAGTTGAACGAGTCAACTCGGTTTGCCAACTCGGTTTGCCAACTCGGTTTTCCAACTCGGTTTTCCAACTCGGTTTGCCAACTCGGTTTTCCAACTCGGTTTGCCAACTCGGTTCGCTAACTCGGTTTGCCGACTCGGTTTGCCAACTCGGTTTCCCAACTCGGATTCCCCTGAAAATCGATCTAGAAGACACTTAAAAAGCGGAAAAAATGAGGTTTTTAATCCGTCAAAATCTCTGCCATCCGGTGATGAAATTTGAATGTTAATGGCTCAATAGAGAGATAAGGTACGAATCTAGGTCAGTAGAGGGATATTTCGTTCTAAATGTTACCGGATTGCCCCGAAAATCGCTCTAGAAAACATTTTAATAAACCGAAAATACTAGGTTTTTAATCCGTCGAAATCTTTGCCATCCGCTGCTGAAATTTGAATGTTAATGGCTCTATAGACAGATAAGGTACGAATCTAGGTCGCTAGAGGGATATTTCGATCTAAATGTTACCGGATGGCCCCGAAAATCGGTCTAGAAAACTCATAAAAAATGGAAAAATTAAAAAAATTAAAAAAACCTTTTGTAAGGGTTAGAAACAAGTTAACTCGTTTTTTTTTTTTTGTATCGAGTGCCGAGTTGGCGAACCGAGTTGGCAAACCGAGTTGCAAGCCGAGTTGGCAAACCGAGTTGGCAAACCGAGTTGGAAAACCGAGTTGGACCGTTCAACTCGAGTTGGCAAACCGAGTTAGCTAACTCGAGTTGAAAAAAAAAAACAAACCGAGTTGACTCGAGTTAGGGCTAACTCGAGTTGACTAGAGTTAGCGAACCAAGTTGACCCATCACTAATCGACTGTATCCTGAGCTATGTGGCACGTAACGCCATCCTGTTGAAACTATATGTCTTCGATGTCCAGATCATCCAATTCTGGCCACAAAATTTGGTACTCTCCGACCTATAGCGATTGCCGTTGACTGACCAAAATTGGGATCAACTTCCAACTGATCCAAAACCCAATCAGCTTAGCTTACGCACAACGCTGCACACAACTAGAAAACCTATTTCGTATTGCTGGACGATTTTTTCTTGCCTTAAATGAAGAATCAACTCACTCGAATTTCGAGAGCTGGGTCGACTATTGAGGTTTAAAAAGCATTATTCGGTTTGAGAAATGCCACGGATGACGAAAAGTGGTTAGAATGATTGTTTAAGAATTCAGTGTTCAAGCCGAATCACCAGCACTGTTTAAAAACATCCGTACGAAACATAATTGTAGTTTCAAAAAAAAAATGCTAAATTGGCAACAATGATTCTACTATAAAAACATTTCCAGAACATTTGTGTCTTGCTGTTTATAGGCTCCTTGAATATTCAAAGTCATTATTTACTGTTGCTTTATTTTTCATGTTCAAACATTTATTTGTTTGGTTGTAAAATAGTTGCGTAAAATTTATACGATCTTAAAATGGTTTTCCAAGTGTATCATTAGGTTTAAGAGGAGACCACAACCTATTGACTCAATTGCAAAATTCTTATTGACGTCAACAGTTTCATTGTTTAATTGCGAGTGGCATGCTTTGTTTTTAATCTTTTATCATTTTTATTATCATAATTATTTCTCTTTCGACACACGCTTACGAAAAAGTTCTCCTCAGGATAAATCAAAGTGATTTTGATAAGAAACGACTCAATAAATTGGAGAATTTCAAATTAGCCTCATAAACAAAACAAAGTTCAATAAAGATCTCGTTTGCAAGATATAATAATTATTTATAATTGATAAATTTTAGGCAATGTTTCGTCAATAAAAAAAAACTGATAGTCATTATGGACCGGACGTCAAGTTATAAATTTATTGGCATTTTCCTCGCTTTGACATTGCTGACTTCTTCTTATTTGTTGTTAAAGAACGTTCATGTTCAATGTCGCCCTATTTTGAATGTTTCAATTTCAATTGTTTACCTTAATACAAAATAAACGCTGCTGTCAGTTTGTGTCTTCAACTTTTTTTGCTGGAACATGCATAAGCCTTAAAAATATTCTAAAGTTCTTTCAATCCCAAAACTACCAAACACATAATAAATAAGAATTTGACAGACAATTCACCTTGAACTTAATTTCCTTCTTTTTTTTTATAAAAAAAAAAAAAAGTAAACATAAACCAGTTGACCTAGTTATAAACTCATTAGCAAAATCGTGTGAAATGTACTTCAATCTACATTTTTTTTCACTCCAGACTTGCCCATACGTCACACACATACCTACATTCATGTCAAAGCTATAAACAAGTCCAATTCGAGTATGTAAAGTCGAACTCCAACGTTGTTGTTTTGTTCTTTTAATTTTATTTAAAAATCACTATCACAGAATTTGCTTGCTTCTGAACAAAAGTTACAAATAATTTCTGTACGCTTCACCCCGTTTACTTCATCCTCGTTGAGACTGGGAGTACGTGATAGCAGACACGAAAATATAATTTGTTCTGAAATGCGCAAAACAACATGATGGAAGAATCGAATGACAAAAAAAAAACAACAAAAATGATAAAATTTATCTGAATATTTCGAAGCCTTTTCATGCATCTTTTGCCTTTCGTTTGAATTCAAGTTTATTCATAAAAAATAAACTCAAAAAGAAATTTGCTTTGTAAATTAAGAAGCTTTGAACTTTGAACAAAAAAGGTCGTTAACTTATTTGTCGACTTCAAAATTAAAACTAAACGACCAGTTGGCAATTATTTTGTTTTATTCAACGTTTTTAATTGAAGAAACAATTGATTTTTTTCCAGCCACATAGAGTTTGCAAATGTAAATCAAGTTTGAAGTATCTCACACGTGGTGTTAAGTGCATTTTCTTGTCAGCTGCTTAAGATAGCTGTCTTAATTTTCACCGTTAGTGATAGATTTTTATTTTAACTAACAGTCCTGTACCAAAAATATGACTTTTCTTACCGAAGATGGCATTTATTTAAACGGATTGAGAGATGATGAGGAAACCAAACTCACTTTTCTATAATTTTTAATTTTCAGCCCTATCGTCGTATCCGTTCGGAGAAACTTACGATCGTAACAATTATTTTGTTCATGGTATCCGTTTCGTAAAGGAAATATTGACGTGTAATAACGCATGTCGTTCCGCAAATGTTCCGACACAATTAAGCTGTCGGAACGATTTAACAATCGGAACTCGGAACCCTTAGGACGATACAAAATTCGTATATTTCGTACAAATCGGATAGAATTTTGTAACGATCGGATACGCCGATAGGGCAGTATATTAATTTATTTTTTGAACAATTTCGACACACAGTTAGAGTGCACTTTTTCATTTTAAAGTAAAAACATGTATTTAATGACAGAGGTGTGATATTTTTATTGTCTTATAAAGAAGACATGTTCCGATTGAGTATGGAATAAAATATCCGGCAAATGACCGCCCGGCTCCGATGATAGGCCATTACTCTTTTCATGAAATTTTCCATGACTTTTGCACAGAGATGTAGCTGTATCTCACCGATAACACGTTTGATTTCCAATTTGAGCTCAGGAATTGTTTCGAATTTGTTCAGAGATATCACAAAACCCCAAAGAAAAAAATCGCACGGCGTTAAATCGTACGATCTTGGTGGCCAGTTGACATCAGAATTTCGTGAGATAATGTGTTCTGGAAATCGTTGCTGCAATAAGTCGATAGTTTCATGCGCAGTGTGGCAGGTTGCGTCGTCCTGCTGAAACAACATGTTGTCCAGACTCATGCCGACCAGTTGAGCCACATATTCTTGTAACGAATACCGTTCACAGTCACTACAATTTTGGCATCATTTCAAAAAAGTAACGCCTCCTGACCAAAATCCGCGCCAGACCGTTACTCGTTTTCTGCATTTGTTTCTCATGGATTGCATGACTATTTTCTGATTCATATGGAAATGTGCTTTATCGGAGAATAGATTTTTTTTTCGAATTGAACGAATTGCCGGCGCTTTCCGTGCTTCATTTTTAATAATCGGAATAAACAGAGGTGACACCTGTCAAATTTCAGAGTTGTCACTTGCATGAAAAGAAAAATATTCCAATTTTAAAAAGTGCGCTCTTACTGAGACACTCTTTTTGAAATATACAGTCACTGCACATCTACACAGAAAATGCTTTTGTTTGATATGAACCTTCGGTTTTTGTTGGGTAGCCGTATTATTAAATTAATGAAAAAAGAAAGAGCAAATCCACTAATCTATGTATGTATCACCCTGTTTGTATCTTTGAGAGCATTGATAATACAAATGTATACAGAAGACTGGGGTGGAATCGTGTAAGCTGATTTTTGATACTTGACAGTCAAATTCAAGAAAATTCGTCTGTGTAAGCTGATAGTCAAAAGTGACAGTAATCTTTTTTAGACTTTTTCAGCTGACACCTATTTAGGTGTCAATTTTTTTCTGGGTGTTCTTTTCTCTTTTGGGAAAAAATGAATATTTTTGGGCTGGTGGAAATGTTTTTGCAATTGCAAAACAACAAAAATAATAACCAAGATTAAATTAAATTTACCCCTTTATTTTGGTCACAAGAAAGAGAAATTATTTTTCAAGAAACAAGAAAAAAACTTCACATTACACTCATTCATTGGCCTCTCCAATATTTCCACAAAAGACAGAAATAAAGTTAAAGAAAAAAAATGTGAATTTACAAAACAAACTTCTTGACACACAGTCAGTCAGCTGATAGGATAAGAATCAAAAAAGGACACATAGATACAATATTCATATTCCCGTCTCTATTTTTATTTCCTTGTTTGTGTCTCTACAAATTTGAAAGCATGTAAAACAACAACAACAATCGGCTTTAAACATTAACTAAACAGAGCGATGCCAAGAATCCAAGAAAAAAATTTGATTTCAGAATGATCACCTTACACGGATGGAAAGTTGTTGACTATCATATTTGATAGTCAAAAATTTGATAGTCAACGATTCCACCCCTGATTAAAAACAAGAAAACAGTAATAATTAATTTCATTAAAATGATTATACATTTTTACAAAATATAAGGTCCGTTCTTTTACTTTTTGGGCAGTTTGTGTAAAAACTGTCAAAAATCATCCCCACTCCTCGAAATTTTGTGATTCACCCAAAAAGTAAAAAAACGCTTATCACCAAAAATCTGCCAAATGCACAAAATTATGTCAAACGTCAACAAAATTCAATGTTTTTCTTATGGTTTGACAGAACTTACACAAACTGCCACAAGAAATTTTTGTGGCTAAAATCGGCAGATATGGGAAATATTTTTCTCCTTCAAAACTCAAAAGTGACAGATTTTACAATAAGTGGCAGTAAAAGAACTAAAAAGTGGGAGAATATGGCAGTTTTATGGAGTAAAAAAAAAATAATGAAGGTTATCCAGAGTTGAATGAAACCGGTATACAAAAAGCTTTACAAGTAATCACACCTTAACTCTTACAAAAACATGTACCCGACATAGATCAATAGTCATAACATGACTCATGAATCATGATTCTAAAATGAAAATAATTTTTTAAACGATTCTCTCCAGTTAAGATTTAAATATGTAAAAACAATAACTATTAAATTAAATCCATACACTTCATTTGATTTGACCTTTATCAACTTATCAATGTTAAAAAGTCAAAGTCCAAATACATGTTCGATTCGAATACAAACTGAAATGAGATTTCGTGTAAAATAGAATTGAATCGATCATTTCAAAAACCTCCTAAGTCAGTCAATTAGAATTTTTCAGGAATCATTAAAAACAGTTTCGTTCACAAACAAATGAGTTTTTAAGGACTTTTTAACATTAAGGTTAGTGTTGAGTGGCAAAAATACTTTACAATATGAATAAAAATAATGAAAAAAACCTGAAGAACAGAATTAGGGTTATAGGTTAGGTTAGGTTATATGGGCTGACAGGGATGATAGGGTTATAAGTATACAATCTAACGAAAACAATCGTAGTAAATATTAGTTAATCCAATATACAGGGTGATTCACGAGCGTTGTGCCAAAAAGCTAGAGCGTGTAGGTTGAGTTTAGACAAGAAAAAAATCGTATTGGAGGGGGGGGGGGTCTATTCCCCCCCCCCCCCCCCCGTTTAGCCGGGAGGGGCAATTTTCTGAAAAATTGACTTATTTTGTTTAAAAAAATATTAAAAATCAACGGCTGCGTTTACAACACCGTGCTATACTTTTCTGAAAAGCCAAAAACTTCTTCTTTCACTAAAATTGTTTTAACGAATAGTTTAAAAAAAAAAAAATTTTCAAACTCTAAATTTTCAAAAAAAAAGCCAAAAAAACATTTTTGAACTAATTTTTTTCAAAATTTTATGTAATTAAGTACTAAATTTGTTTTAAAAATTATATGTGTTTGTTAATTTTAAGTCGAAAACAGAAAACCGGATGCAAAAATGTCTTTTCGTTTTTGAGAAATCAAGAAAAAACCAAAACCACTTTTTTCTAAAAAAATCTTTGTTTTTATTTTTACCTATCTGGACTTTAAGTTTAATTTATTAATTTAATTTATAAATGCAATTTTTTGTGATTGGAGTTTTATGAGGACTCAATAAAGTAGAAAAATATTGGATTTTCCCTGGATTAATCATTTTTTTCATTGATAACGTCTGCCATTGACCTTTCACTTCTAGCTCTCAGCGCTCTTGTCGGCGGATTCTTGAAAACATGCTACGACTTGGGCGCCATCTGTTGGGATATCTTTCAGCGTAGAGTCTTTCAGCTTCCCGATCTCGACAATAAGTTAAACCGTCGCTGAAGTTCCTGTCCGCTAACTCTTCTCGAGCGTATGAGTTTGTTATTGTTATGTGTTGATGAGTTAATATTTTCATTGTAAATGGTTGTTTAGTAAATATGCGATGCCTTTTATTTACCTTTAGGTTGTTAATTGTTTTTTCATTCAAGAAAAAATGCGGTTTAATTATCTTAAGCCCCTAGCAGGTAGAACTCTTCGCCGGCGAGTGGCCGCGGCCCCAGGTATAGTAAGAAAAAATTACAATTCAGTTTTCAGACGATATCAATGAACAAAATGGTTAATCCAGAGATAATGTAATACTTTTCTACTTTATTGAGTCCTCATAAGACTCCATTTACAAAAAATTAAATTTATAAATTAAACTAATAAATTAAACTAAAAGTCCAGATAGGTAAAAATAAAAACAAAGATTTTTTTTGAAAAATGTGGTTTCGTTTTTTTCTTAATTTCTCAAAAACAAAAAGACGTTTTTGCATCCGGTTTTCTGTTTTTGAATAAAAATTAACAAACACGTTGAATTTTAAAAACAAAATTAGTACTTAATTACATAAAATTTTGAAAAAAATGAGTTCAAAAAATTTTTTTTTTGCTTTTTTTTTGAAAATTTTGAGTTTGAATTTTTTTTTTAACTACTCGTTAAAACAATTTAATTTAAAAACAAAGTGAAAGAAGAAGTTTATGGCTTTTCAGACAGGTATAGCACGGTGTTGTAAACGAAGCCGTTGATTTTAAATATTTTTTTAAACAAAATAAGTCAATTTTTCAGAAAATTGCCCCTCCCGGCTGGGGGGGAATAGACCCCCCCCCCCCTCCCATACGATTTTTTTCTTGTCTCAACTCAACCTACACGCTCTAGCTTTTTGGCACAACGCTCGTGAATCACCCTGTATATATTCCTCGGCTATGATAGGTACTTTTTGTCAAAAAAAAAAATTACAAAAAAGCAAAAATTATAACGTCCAACTCTGTCATAAACTACTTCTGCTATCTAGTAGTTGATGTTTAAACCTCTTAAGTCACTGAATAATCTTGTTTATGCAATGAACGTCCTTCACACGGTATTCATTTGAAGAGGAAGGAATGTACTCATTGACGTGGTTTTTACCCAGAATACGCATCTTGCTCTAAGGAACCATTTTCTGCAAAAAAGCATTTTTGAAACAAATGTGACTGTGTTTTGAAATGACCGATTCAATTGTTTTTTTTTTTTCATTTTGTTATTGTTTTTGTTGAAAGTTTATTTTATAGTTAGTAAATTGTACTAAATTGTTGTGCAATATAATTTCATGCATGATTATTTTTGAAAATTGTAAATTTAAGCAGAGCTAAACCGTTTTCCCATAACAATTTTTGCAGGCGATATCAAGTAACAACCTTATGATGTTATAACATTCATAAAAAACGATGAGTTCGAGCTGTTATCGTGGAATTTTTAGTAGAAGGGCAAAAGTCCCTCTCTCTCCCTCTATTGGCATTTGTCGTGTTTAATGTTTATGCTATGTCAAAGAATATTCCAGTATGTGGACCTTTTCTAATTTTTTCTAAGGCCGTGTGCGAATTCAATTAAAAATGGGTTAAAACTTGACGTTTGGTTAAATTTTGACACTTCGCATTATTTGACTAGCTGCTGAGCAGGTTAAAATATGACAGTAGTGGTTAAAAATTCATCCATTTTTATTTTTTAACCACAATTCATCCAATTCGCACACGGCCTAAATTTCAAAAATTGTCCCTATCATACACAAAACCAAACAAAAACAGATGATAATGGGCGCGTTCATTTGGATAGCTGTCAGAACAAAAGTCAGCTGTTTATGAATTTCATTGGCTGTTCTATCAAATAGCCATTTATACCAGAAATTGTTGGATATCATATTTTTTTTTTTTGGATTGAGCCTCTGCCCTTTTTTTTACGTGGATAAAAAAAAAACAAAAGCTATCCAAATAGCCTATCCAAGTTGAAGTGAACGTGCCCAATAAAAAGCAACGAAGACAATAAAAACAAAACAGAAGAAAATGTTTTGTTTATTCCAGCTTTATATTACCCCTGGCCCCGTTAAGCGGATACATTCGCTATGCAACGTTGCAAAAATTTGTTTGTTTAGATTAAAGGTCCAACATCGAGGCCATTCTGTCCTTATGCTGTAAATATTAATGTAAATGCAGGCAACATTCGCCTGTTTATGTTCATATTTTAATTTTGACAGAACTCACAAACTCCTCCCAAGAAATATTTTGGTTTTAAATAATTGGGATATGTATAGGGGAAACGTTTCAAAACTCACAGAAACTACAAAAAACTTGAGTAAACGCACAAAATGTTAATAAACTCTGGAGTTTTGCGACCAAAAACGCATATTTTGCTTATTGAAGAACTTTATCACTGAGGATGAATTTGCGATGAAATTCATAATCTTGGCCGATCTTCTCCAGACCCAAATCGGAAATCCAAAGTACATCGGTCGGTTCAAATGGTCCATCGGCTTAAATTCTCGAGTCAGCTTGATCTTGTGTGGGTGTAAACCAAGATCCCTGGCGTATAATGTGATCTGTGTGATGCCCAGTTCTTGAAAACATTGATTGTTCTAGATCGTTAGTTACGGACGTCAGCGATATTTTCAACACTTCGACTAACCCCTTGTCTCACTGACACGGTAAAATCACACAACGAATATGTAGGCCCAAATTTATTCACTTAACTTGTTATAGCCTGTCTACCAAGGCGAAAATTGGTGTTATCGGTTACGACCGTTAGTTAGGGTCACTGACTCCGAATAAATTGACAATAAATGTGTTTAAGAAGTTTGTTTTTGTAATTCGTGATTTGCCAAAAAAAACGCACCTAATGACAAATCGATGATTAGCGTCATGCGTTCACAAATCAAATTCAAAGATGCAAGTCTCTTATGTCGTTTTCCATTGGTCGTCAGAAGCATTCGGAAGAATCCAGAAGTCTTCTGAAACCATTCCATTGGACTATTGAACTGACTTTGACAGACGGAATGCTTCTGAGGAGAGTTTGAAAACAGAATCCTCCGAAGAATAACCCGTTCCATTGGAGGTAGAAGAAGAAACGTCAAAAAAAGACCAATGGAAAACGACATCATTGGAAACCTTACGGAAGAACAGACAGCAGCTCCATGACTTTTTTACATGCAATTTAATTTTCTTCTTCGACATCAACTTTAATTCATAAGAAGGATGATGACATTGGATGGCATGAAATAGCAGGCACCAGGCCATCACTAAATCTATTTTGCGTTCGACTTTTTACCAAAAATTCTCTTAAAATTATATTTCCATCTCTCCCCTACATGCGAAGATTCTAGTAATTTATTCAAATGAACTAGAAAATACAATTTCAAAACAAATCCTCTAAAATCTTGTTATTTATAGATAAAGATCTTCCGATAAGATAACTGCAAACAAATATCCATTAGAAGATAATAAAACGTAAAAACCCAACAAATCCTTATCATCACAAATCTTAATATTTGTCCTTTAGCCCGACGAGGTGAGATAATAAAACTGCAAACTTATGTTTTGTAAACACGAATATATGCCAACATACAGCTGCTGTAAATGGCACGTTTTAGAAAAATGTATGCATGTGTGCACACACCAATACCAAACAATACAAATAAAAAATAGATTTTTTCTTCTTATTTCACCATTCTGATTAATGTTTAACAATGCAAATGACGTAATTCCCCAAGAGATGTTTGGAAGTTTCCAACGATTCGATGGTCTTCGTCTCTTTTTGTTTTGTTTTTGTTATTCAATTCTGCCAATCAAAATTAATGTGTACCCTTAAGTGGTTTTCATTATAAAAGATTGGAAATCATTTTTGTTTATATTAATGTGTCCGAGTTCGATCGGGAGTCAAGCCAATTGATTTGTTATTCGTTGAAGTATAAACACATTAATATTGAGATCCAACTGAATGAGGCTTCAGCTAGTTCCATTTCCTATTTCAATGTACGGAAATAATTTGAGAAGCAATCTACCTATGACTGAATGTAAAGGCCCATTAGGGTAAAAGCTTCCTGCTAACCAGAAGTCATCGTTTAGGTTAGGAGCTCGGCCCTTCCACAGTTCTAAGTTCTGTGACAGGGTGTCTCAGTAAGATTGCACTTTTTCATTTTAAAATAAAAATGACAGACTTATGATATTTTTATTGTCTTATAAAGAAGACATGTTCCGATTGAGTATGGAATAAAATATCCGGCAAATGACCCCCGGCTCCGATAACGAGCCATTACTCTTTTCATGAAATTTTCCATGACTTTTGCATAGAGATGTGGCTGTATCTCACCGATGACACGTTGGATTTCCGATTTGAGCTCAGGAATTGTTTCGAGTTGATTTTCATAAACCCGAGATTTTACAAAACCCCAAAGAAAAAAATCGCACGGCGATAAATCGTACGATCTTGGTGGCCAGTTGACATCAAAATTTCGTGAGATAGTGTATTCTGGGGCCTGATTATGGGTTTCGCGGCGGAGTTTGACATTTTTTTCAATTATTGCTTTCGCTTTCGCCTTCATCGATTTGAATTCGACCATTTAACGAATTGAAAGGCGAATTTTAAATGTCATAATGTTTACTGACGAGTTGAAATCCGACAGTTTTTTTTGCGGATTCACGGGCGAAATAGCGTTTATTCAAATCAGTGGAATATTGGAAGAAATAGTCAAACCAAAAGTGTGAAATCACAGGAATATTGGAAGAAATATTTTCGCTTCGCCGCGAATTTGTTAATAAGGAAATACAAAGCGAGTCGAAACCGATCCGCCGCGAATCCCATAATCAGGCCCCTAGAAATCGTTGCTGCGATAAGTCGATTGTTTCATGCGCGGTGTGCCAGGTTGCGCCGTCCTGCTGGAACCACATGCTCTCCAGATTCATGTCGTCCAGTTGAGGCCACAAGAAGTCCGTTATTATATTCATGTAACGAATGTCGTTCACAGTTACTGCAATTTCGGCCGCCTGACCAAAATCCGCACCAAACAGTTACTCGTTGTTGGATGCATTTGTTTCTCATGGATTGCATGTGGATTTTCTAAGTCCCAAATTCGACAATTTTTTGTATTCACGAAGCCATTCATATGGAAATGCGCTTCATCGGAGAAAATGATTTTTTTTTTCGAAAAATTGACATCGACTTCACTTTGCTCCATTACTCATTGAACGAACTGCCGGCGCTTTCCGTGGTCCATTTTTATGGTGGTTTCCATTGGTCTTTTTTTTGACGTTTCTTCTTCTACCTCCAATGGAACGGGTTATGATGTATGTGTCATTCTTCGGACGATTCTGTTTGCAAAACGGAAGAGTTCTGCTCTTCTCAGAAGAATTCCATCTGTCAAAGTCAGTCCAATGGAATGGTTTCAGAAGACTTCTGGACTCTTCTGAATGCTTCTGGACGTCCAATGGAAAACGACATTAATAATCTGAGTAAACAGAGGTGACAGCTGTCAAATTTCAGAGCTGCCACTTGCATGGAAAACAAATATTCCAATTTTAGAAAGTGCACTCTTACTGAGACACCCTATATTATGACAATACAACATCGGAACTGTCGAGAAGGGAAGATTGGCTATTTAAAGCAGCCTCTTTTTGTTGTTTCTGTTTTTTTTTTTTTTTGCTGTTGTGACATCATATGAACCTTTGTATTCCGTCCTTTAAATTTATTCTTGCACTAGGTAGGAAGCGGAATGATGGAGGGACTCTTGGTTTGGTTGTTTTCGTTATGAACGAGAAAATCCCGAACAATCTTTCTTGACAGCTACACACAAACATACTTATTTGTTTCCATTTCGTTTTGTCAAGATATTGCATCGCAATTTGTTTACTGATTTCTAAAACTGAAATCTAAAACACGAAATACGAGTACGACTCAAACAAGTAGAGATGCTGGCTGAAGGTGGAAGTGTAGTTCCAAAAAATATTATAAAATTGTAAGCTTCATAATTTAAGTTGAAATGTTAGTGAAGTCAACGTGATTTTGTTTTGTTTGTGACATCATTTCCTGCTGGAAGGATAGGTACTTTGCAGACCTTTCTAGAACAAACTTGTGAAATAAACAAGTTCGGAGCGGAGAGTTCAATTTGGCTAATTTCTCAGAAAAAAACTGGTTTGAATTATTTTTCCTGTGATATGAGTAGCAGACCGTTGCGTTGATGGCATCACCACGGGCACGCTTGCAGAAGTCCAGACGCTGAACCCAATTTTCGACGGTTTTCAAGCCTAAATCGGCCAATACTGCTGCAATTTCACATTCGATATTCGTACGAAGTTCATCAATCGTCGCTGGCTCGCTGGTTGGCATAGACCAAAGACTTGACGTAGCCCCACAGGAAGTACTCTAACGGCGTCAAATCGCACGACCGAGGCGGCCAAGCAACTGGACCATTTCGTGAGATAACACGTTCTCCAAACTTGGTTTCCAATAAATTGATTGTGACATTCGCTGTGTGGCTTGTGTCGCCGTCCTGTTGGAACCACATGTCCTCCAAGTCCATATCATCCAATTAGGGCCAACAATATTCGGTTATCATTGAACGGTAGCGATCCCTATTCACAGTAACGTGCCGGTCTTGATCATCACGGAAAAAGTACGGCCCAATGACGCCGCCGGCCCATTAACCACACCAAACCGTAATTTTTTCGGGATGCAATGATGAATCATGGAGTACATGTAGATTGCTGCCTGGCCAATACCGTATATTTTGTTTATTGACGAAGCCACTCAGCCAGAAATGAGCCTCATCGCTGAAGAGGATTTTTCGATAAAAATCCGAAGTTGTTGCTCAGCCCAATTCACGAACATACGACAGTTCTGGTGGTCAAGCGGCTTCAGTTCTTGCGTCAATTGAATCTTGTAGGCCAAGATCTTTTTGCAAAATCGCCACAACGACGCCACAGAGATGCAGAGAGACACATTTGGGCTTTCTGCAACTGAAGCCTCAGCGGCATCAATATTCTCGACACTACGGGCACTTCTTTGTCTCATTGGCACGGGAACATTTTGTACTGTGTCTGTGGATTGAAATTTTTTCCACTAGACGCGCACTGGACGTAGCGCTCTTAACGTTGAGGCCACTGACTCCGAATTTCAGTAGTAAATTTTAATAATTTCGACTCGTTGTTGGCTCGTATATCTTTCCATCATGAAATGGCAAACCTTACTGAAGAGAAATGTCAAAAGAGCGTCGTTTGCTGTCCCTGTCGCTCTACTTTTGGTAGCGTCCCTGTTGAAAAACCCTTGGCACAAGTCTTTCATACACTTTGTGTTGGAGAATATTTCTCGAACGGTATTGAAACCGCAAAACGATTACCACTAACGAAAAGCATCATTTCTTTTTCAAATAAATAGAACAAAAAATATATTCCTACAACAATTCTAATTTATAAAACCTTGCTTTCATTTTAGCGACCCAATGTTTAGTAGTAGTGGTTTTAGGAGAGAGTATCCGAGCTCAAGCAACAACAGCAGCTGCGGCAAATCGCGCACCATGTCCACCTCTTCCAACGCCACGACCATGTCGAATGAGTCATACTGTATCTCTCTCGGCGTAGGGCCTCTGTGGTGGTCCTGATGTCCCTACCCACCACAGAACAGATCACGATAGGGCGGCATTCTTAACTGGTAAGTTCTCGAAATCATTAAATCATTTCGAAATTATTATATTTTTTCTATGCAGAAGATTATAACCGAAAAGCATCGGTTAGCTCCGTTGGAAGCAACATCTCCATTTCATCTTCGGAGTTTTCTGATATTGAATTCGCTGATTCCACACCTGACGATGTTATATCAACTTGTTCTGATGATGATTGCCAAGAGGTTGTCAAGAAAATACTTCAACATCAACGACCAATGCGCATCACCATCAAGTTGCATATTACTGAAAGCAAATACACTAAATGGGATACGGTAAGCTGATCTTCTTCTTATTGTTATTTTCACGTATGGATGAAGGATTAAGTGCTCAAATTCAGTTGCAAATGTCATGTTTACTTAACAAATAGACAAAAAGTCTTGTAGTTTCTTTTCTTCTTTGTATGCTGCGTTGTTAAGTCTAAAACATCATTTTTTAAGAAAGCTTTTTGCATTGTCTTCAGCGGAGAAAAATTGCTTTTTAATGTGGAAGGAATGAGAACACTTGAGTTATCGATATAATACTGCTGCTGCAGCAGCGAAAAGTATACACTCAAGGAGGCATTGTTTTTTAGCACATACTCCAAAACGTATAATGAAGGGTGCACAAGCACATGCACAGTATCGATTTCATGTTTGCTGATGTCATGACAATTCTATCAGCAACGACAAAACTATTGAAAACTCTTTCAAAAGCATGATTCAGCTTTTCGTTGCGTGGTCGTTATGACAAGTTTTCAATGGTTCAACTTTTTAACGACTTGCGATGAATGTGCCATCACCGACTGTCGAAAATCATTATAGAATTTTTCTCCCATATCACCCCAGTCTGGTACGTAACATTATTAGGCGAGTTATGTAGGGACTTCGTAGGTATGGGCAATAGTTTTCACATTCACACAGAGCTTATTGCGTACTTCCAAAAATGTTAACAGACTCGTACGTTTGTTTTGTCATTTTAATACCTTTACTGTTATCTTCCTGAGCCCGTTGATTGAAGATTTATCTGAACTAATCGC
Source organism: Sphaerophoria taeniata (assembly GCA_943590905.1). Taxonomy (NCBI): domain Eukaryota; kingdom Metazoa; phylum Arthropoda; class Insecta; order Diptera; family Syrphidae; genus Sphaerophoria; species Sphaerophoria taeniata. The sequence continues at coordinate 14,360,700 of OX016540.1, read as the reverse complement.
AGCACTGCTGCCAGATCAACCGTCACCACTGTCTTATCGGCGTTTTCATCGTCAGAGAAGTAATGAAGTAGCATTTCCTAGCTAAGAGTGATGCCTAGAGTTGAGTCTTCAGTTTCCATGTCGGAATTACTGTCGACTGCGAGATCAGCTTCCACGTCGGATGGCTTGTTAGAGGCTGAGGAGGTCGATGGTTCCACGTGTGGTGTTACATCGACCTCCATATTGGTGTTCTTTGTAGCATTTCCTTTCGCTGAAGGGGCCTCTGGAGGGGTTGCATTTAGCAGGTCTTCGTCTTTCTTGTAAATACGGACCATGATTTCGTCAAAACCGTACTTGATCACGCCTTCGGTCACGGCCAGTAGAGCCAGTGATTCCCTATTGATCACTAAGAGAACTGATCTATAGCTGCCCACTGTCTCCTTCTCAACGACTTTCCTGTCGTGAGTAGGCAGGTTTAGACTACATACTCATTTTAATCAGTTTCATAATCATATTTGGGCAGTTGTGTAGAGCCGGGGCCATTATGCGTGCTCTTATTCGGCAAGCAATTTTCTCCCTTGTAACAACCTCGAGCTTGCCAACCCGCCAGACTTCTGGCAAGCCATTGACAGCAGTCCTATACAGTTCGAAATATATCTTATCTCCACAGGCGATGAGTTTGATACGATTTTGGTACCATCCTGCATCGGCTGTGTCTGGGAGAGGTCCCGGATTCTCCTCGATGACAGATAAAAATCTGAAGCCGAGATGAGCCTTGACGTCTGCCAATTGATCATGAAAGATGTTACCATCCACATGACCCCTGTCAACGATCGCGGCTATGATCTTGCCATTGAGCGCGTCGCTAAAGTAAAAATCTTTATTGAAGGCTGTTGTATTTGCACCTTCTGCCTTTTCGCTTCAAGCTTGTCGCCCTCAAGAGACCTATTACGCTTTGACGTTGAGTCGCTGCAGATCTGTTTGGTGTTTCTGCTAAGGAAGCCACTGGCCCACTCGAGTTTTTGCATTTGCTCCGGGGTTCTTTCCGCCGCCGGTAAGATACCGACTGCGGCCAGAATTCGCGTAGCATTACGCTGATCTCGATCGCCTATACCTTCGTGGACCTCTTTCTGGCCGACCCAGAGCTGTGTCCGTGTGATACAGTTGTGGATCCACCTCCAGAGTTAATCGCTACCGATACCAATCGGGAAGCGCCCTCACCCTGCCAGTCAATTTCACATGTCGTATATTTTGCCTCTCCGAATGGAGTGTCCTTTCTTGGGATCGCTAGCAGGAGCGGCAAATTTTTTCTTCGGCAACGCTGCGTCGTTTGAATTAATGACACGGCGAATTGCAGGCTAGACTTTTCCAAATACTCATATCATTCTTTAAGCATTTGTAAACCATCCTCTGCAATCGGAGAAACGAATATTGTTTATATCTCGGGGATCCGCTCAGAAGGTTCCAGACAGTGATATCTTTTTCTTTTTTTCGTTTGCTCTTTATCAGGTTCATGCAAACAAAATGTATGCTTTCAGTTAGTTTCTTCCCACGTTTGCATCCGTTTCGAGTCGAGTTGTCTTGCATTTATTGCTGACGCTATGAAGTTCAATAAACATTAAGCAGAAACAAACGTGACTCGAATGTCTTCCAAACAAAAAGCGAAACATGAGCGAATACTTATATAAGCAAAACGAATTGCAAACAATTCCTATGGAATTAATTCATTTCATTCATTAGCTTGATGCATTGAAGAATATCTGCTTCCCCTGTCGCCTGCGTCCCATAAATATCGACTTCCGTGCAAACAAAGTACATCTCAGTGCACTTGGTTCGTTAAGCTGCAACTATTGATTTCCTTAGCTATCATTTTCGGATGCAGTTTTATTTATTTACTGTCAACTCAAGTTGCGCATTTAGTCGTCCAACGAATTTCCAACACGTGTCCTTCTTTTTGCTATAATCAAGAATGGGTTCCGAAGTCCTTTGTCAGTTCTGTGTTTGGTTATCGATTAGCACTTGTCTGGAACTGGAAACTCACTGCATCCACGGTTGAATGGTGTGCATGCAATGCGCTGTAATTAGATTAATGACATAACGAACTAGTTTTTGTTAAATTTTTTTTCGTAGTTTTGTGAGGCGAGAATAATGGAAGAAATATGCTTTGTTACAAGGCGTAATGATTCCATGGCTAAGGGTATTTTTCTTCAACTTCTAACCACTGACTCACGTACCTGAATCCTGGAGAAAGGTCTTCATTCCCAAGATCGGTAGAAGAGGCCATGAAACACCCAAGGATTTCAGACCAATTATTCTTTCTTCCTTTGTACTCAAAACACTGGAAAGACTATTGGACGAGCATATCAGAGTTAATCCTGTTAATAATCCTCTATCCGAATCTCAACATGCCTACCTTAAAGGCAAATACACGGACACGGCACTACACGAAGTAGTACGTTAAGTGGAGAGACTCTAGAGTACAAAGAATACACCCTCGCCACCTTTATTGACGTAGAAGGAGCCTTCAATAATGTGCTCGCAGAAGCTATCAGGGTAGCACTATCCAAATTAGATTTGGAAGACCATATTATTAGCTGGATTGTCTTCATGTTCCGAACCAGAGTCATTGAAGGATCGATGGGTAACAGCCAACTCACTAGATTTGCCGAAAGAGGAAAACCCCAAGGCGGGATTCTATCTCCCCTCTTGTGGCTACTAGTTTTGAACGAAATCCTATGCAATCTTGATAACAGTGGAGTTCAGGTAGTAGCGGATTCCGACGATCTGGTGCTGGTGTCCTCGGGGATTTGTACTCAGTGAAAACATGGAAACAGCTCTTAAAAAAGTGCTTTAAGACTGAGAGGACTGCAAAGTCTTTCGGTCAATAAGAAATAAAACTAGAACCCTCTGACTACACGTTACCAACCTTAAGCTTTGGTAAGCAATTTATGGTTCAAATTCAAAAATTCAGCCAGCTCGGTCCCTAGCTGTCTGTCTCCAGTTTCGCACGCCGAGTTGGTTGATGTCGTCTTCAACTTAAGGTGGCGCTACAGTCCGAGGTGGACTTGGGACTCAACAAACCTCTCCAGCCATCTCGGTCCAAAGCTAGCTGTCTCCAGTTTCGCACTTGCGCGCGCCCACTGAGCCTTGGTCTTCCTCTACTGCGCCTTCCTTCTAGGGTGGATTCGAAGACTTTACGGGCCGGAGTATTGGTGTCCATCCTCTCCACGTGACCAAGTCATCTGAGTCTTTGGACCTTCACTCTTTTAGCTAGGTCAGTGTCGCTGTACAGCCCCTACAATTCGTCGTTAAATCTTCTCCTCCATTCACCGTTTATGCAGACTGAACCATAGATCTTCCGTAGAATCTTTCTCTCGAACCGGCCTAGGGCGCTCTCATCCGTTTTTGACCAGGGTCCATGCTTCTGCACCATATAGCAGGACGGGGATGATGAGGGTCTTATAGAGCGTCGCCTTAGTTGTTCGGGAGAAGGCTTTACTACTCAATTGCTTTTTTTAGCCCTAAGAAACAGCGATTAGCAAGAGTTATTCTTCGTCTGATCTCGGCGCTGATATCGTTGTCCGTGTTGATAGCGGAGCCAAGGTATGCAAAGTCCCTAACTACGGAGCCAAGCAGCTATCAAGGCTATAAACAGCAACCTGACTTAATCCAGAATCGTTAGAGATTGCAAGCAAGAGCTCGCAAGTTTTAACGACAATATAAAAATTAATCTATTATGGGTACCGGGGCACAGTGACATTCAAGTTAATGAAATCGCTGATGAACTGGCCAGGACGAGATCAAGCCTTCAAATATCCCTTGCTGAAGAAGTTAGGATTCCCTTAGGAGTCATGAAAACGGATATTCAAAACCATTTTCTTAAAAAATCTAACGTAAGATGGAAAAATCTCGCCAACCGCCAACAGATATGGCCCACTTACGACCACAAACGTACCAAGGAACTTCTGAATAAACCTAGGTCAGACATTGGCAGGATAGTTGCCATTTGCACAGGCTACTGGCCAGCCGGACAACATGCCTTGAAACTTGATATTCCCCACAATGAATTTTGTCGTAGCTGTAGAGATACGGCTCAGAGGGAAACACTTTTGGCCCTTCTAAATGCCAGAACAATGGCTTTGGGTGCTCCCTTCCTACGCGAGCTTAGCGAACTCGCAAATATTAAGATTAGGAACTTTGATTCTCTATTTTAACAAAACCAATTGGATTTAAACACTCCAATCTTTTTATAATTTACTCTTTTTGGGTAACTTCGAGTTCATGGTATCAAAACGGCGTAATTGAAGCGCTAATTGTGTTCCTGGGCAAAGGGTGCCCAGAACAGCCATTCTTATTTCTAACCTACCTACCATGCTTGTCCTTCCTTCGATTAAACACGATTTTTCTATATTTTATGATTGCATGTAACTAACAAATTGTTTTGAATTTCCTTGCAGGTCTTAAACCCAATGAACAACATCTTGTACGTCGTATTGCCAGAGGTCCTTCCTCCAGAAGCATCCAAGCAATCTTTCCTTTCTCTATTGGAATTCGCCGACGAAAAATTGGACGTTGACGCTGTAGTTCTCTGCATGCGCAAAGATCGTCCAGACCGTGCCCGTTTGGTGCAAACTTTCTTGATTCTTGGCTTCCAGCCGTTGTCGCGTAAATCTCCTCAAGCTCCACCAGCTGAGAAGGTTGACAACAACAACTGCTTCCTCATCTACAACATCGAGGAGTAATCAAGCTAAATATGTCACAAGTATTTTCTTCATTCAAATTACATAACCTATAACACATAATCGTCGTAATCAATATCAAAAGATGTCTTTTTATCTTGGAACAACAACAACCAATCCCAATTTTAAAATCACAGAAAACACAAACTGTCATCTCAAAGTGTTCAACAACAACAACAACAATTTTAATTCAGAGGAAACACATCACCATCTCTTTTCGAATATCTGAAACATAAAATTAGTTTTTAACAGTTAAGAATGCAAGTAAACTTCCTCGAGAAGTGCTAAATCGTATTAAAAAAAAAATTAAAAAAATCCAAAAAAAATATAAAAAGTTTAAAAAAAATACAAAAAAAAAAATATTTACATACAAAAATTTTAGGTAAATTTTTGCGCATTGTCGGTTTAATTCAAATTTGAAAATCAAGTATTTCGTCTAATAATTTTGCGCGTTTTTTTATAAATTCTAATTGGAGTTTTTTTTTTCATATTAAAATGCATTAATTATAAAATTAACAAAATTCTTTTTTATAACAAAACATTTAATCAATTTATCTACCGTTTCAAAGTCAAGCATTAAAGTTCTTTTTTTCCTTCTTCATTTTTATCAACTTTATTATAATTATTACTATGAATTATGAATTATTATTCCTTAAACGTTTTTTTTTTCTTTTTTATTTTCTTTAAATATAAGTTTTTTTCAAGACAACGTATGCACTGTTCCAAGAAATAAAAACCAATAAATAAAGAAATTACTTTTGTTTTATTTAAATGTTAATTTTGTTTGTCGTATCTGAATGTTAAAGGTTTAAACATTTGGAGAAATACGGAGTCGGATAATCGGCCCTATCGAGGTAACCGTCGGAGCGGAATTTTCTCCGATTTCCTCCGAATCGGAGACATTTTGCTTCGAGGTATTTCTCCGATCAGCTGATCGGAGATTTTCTCCGACAAAATTCAACGCATGCCGTTTGTATGTCATGCTCTGCGATGAAGTTTGGTTTCTCACAATTTTCTCCGAAGTCCTCCGACAAGTTCTTGTTGCGGAAAATGCAATTTTTTTTATTTTCTTGAAAAATGTGGATGAAAAAAAAATATTTACGTTAAACTGTAATTAATAATATATTTTTGTTTTAGGCAGACCGCAAAAACAAGCCCACAACAATAGCAGCGGATGGTGAATCTGCTCAGTGAATATCCAGAAATTGTGGCCGCCTTGTGGGAAGATTTGGCAAATCAGCTTAATTCTTTGTTAATTCTATTGTGCATTCGAAATCTTTGCCCACGCCATGTTGGTAGTTCCCTTCGGAAAAAAATCTAACGCAAGCTGCTAATTTATGTTCCGGAGCGACACAGTCAGATCTATGATTCGTTTTGTATTTGTGTTGAATCTGCTCCAAAATATACGCAAATGCATTTTTATTCAGACGGAAATTTTTCTTGAATCTGGAAGAGAATTGCAGAATTAGAAGACAAACATTCGATTAGAAAATAAGTTCACTGACGCCGCGTCAGATAATTCACTTAAATTGGCTTCCGTTTCGCAATGTTCTTCTGTTATCTTTTTTTCTTGTGTCCTTTGCTCGTTGGATACGGCGCGGCGTCCAAAAATAGTCCTACGCTATCCATTTTTAAATAATTGATCTTTTAATATGAACAAACAAAGTTAAACAATTTCTTTTGAATTTATTATTGTTTTGGCACTTAAAATAGATGCAAAAACACAGACTTGAAAATAGAGATGTGACTATTGTATATTCGATAGTTTTGATTTGAAAATCGGTGCATCTAATAACGTTTTTTAAGAAGAAGTTAAGAAACGCATGTAAACTGAAAAACTTACTTTTAATAAACAATAAATTCACTCTCCCAACAATATTCTGTGCTTAAAAGTGGTTTTGAAGTTTATTTTATTAAAGATTATCGAAAAGATATCACATTTCCGTTATATCGGTTAATTTTCACATCTCTGCCTAACAATTATATCCATCGCAGTGCGTTGTCGCATTCCGGAAAAATTTCATCCGATGACAGCTAAATCGACCTCGATCGGAAATTGAGTCTCCGAAGAAGGATGCGTTGCGGAGAAATCTCCGCTCCGACGGTTACCTTGATAGGGCCGAATATTTTTTCCATTCAAAATAGCTTCCTCAAAAAATCGGGCAAGAAAAAATGGTGTCTGAAAATCAATAGGTATCGCAAAAATTTAATTTTTAATAACGGATTATGACCAATTACAAATATTGGCTTTTTCTTCTATCGACTTGCCATTATTTGAGTATTAACAACGGTTTCTATAAGAAAACAAAAAAATACTGAATAACGTTGCCGCCAAGTGAGCCTGAGCACTCTTCGTTAAGTATAGGGTGACGTGGTCATCGATGCACCACCCTATTTTCAAATGACAATAACTTTTTCCAATGAACTCTTTGTTATGTATTTTTGTATTTCATTCTTTAGATATGTTATGAAAATACGTACGAACTTATATTTTCGATATGATCTGAATTCTTTGTGTAAAAAATACTTTTTCCCAAAAAACCAAATGGTGCATGGTGCACCATGGTATGTACTGAATGCACCAGTCGTATGTACACGATGCACATCAAATTTATTTAAAGAATTAAAACAATTTTTTAACGTCATAGACAGATTTATTTTTTCAAACAAAAATATACGAGAACTTAAATATAAAAAAATCGATCAAAAGACCATATCACTTAAGGGAACTTTAAAATAAAAACAAATAGAGGAACTCCACTAAAGCAAAGTTATTATAGGATTTAAGTTCATCAAATGGACGGTTAAGAAGTTTAGAATTCAAAGCAACTGATGAATTTGCGGTATCTTCCTGATCAGATAAATTTTAGCTGCTGCAGTCGTTCCTTTATTTCATCTTTGTCTTTTTACACAGTAAACCACGGTGCATTCAGCACCATGCTTATGTGGTGCATTATGCACCACCCTGACTTTTTTTAAACAAATTGAAATAGTTTATAACAAAAGGAACAAAACTATTCACTACTTATTTTAAAATGTTAGCAAATATTCAAAAAACTGTTTAATTGATTTGTTGTAAAGAAACTCTTTAATTTCACTCAGATATTAAAAAAATAAGCTAACCTTATTTTTTCACTTTATCAATGTAAATTTATAAAACACTCCGCACAAGTGAGCCACCAAAGATAAACACTTTCAAACTTAAGTCTATCGGATTTTCTGAAAGTAACGGTTACATTTGAAAGAGGTATACACTATTCCAGCGTCCGGTTTGGCGTGTATAGCCGTGGTGCATTCTGCACCACTGGTGCATTCTGCACCACTGGTGCATTGATGACCACGTCACCCTACTTTGTCTGCTGTCTGGAACGTACCCCAGACAAGCGTTGCCACTTGAAAAAAAAAGGAACCGAAGTAGATTTTAAGCCAGTTTGATACTACATAATACATATTTGTCTATTTTTTCACCATTGTAAACATGAAACCAGGAGTTGACCCCGAATTATTCGATCACTGATTCCGTGATTTGACCCCAGAAAGACTTACCACTTCCTTATGCGTGAAACAGATTGAACCAGAAACAGCACCAGCGCCGTCAACAGCAAACAGCACGCTGGCCAGCAAATATTTTCCAAACACATGGGTACGTTCAATCACGTAACCAAAAGGTATCGGATAGCTTTTTGTTAGTGTAATCCATAGTAAAAAATAGCAAATACATGAACCATTTTCTGTCAAAAAAAAAATCCGAAGGTATCTGAGAATTTTTGGTATACCTCGGGTATCCATGTGATCAGCTGATCAACACATGATTTTTTGTCTTGTATTGTTTGGCGCGCTATTTTACCAGCTTCGAATTTAGAAGAGATTTGAATGAAATATAAACAAAATAACTGTCGATGTTATTTTTAACAATATTTTTTATAATTTAGATGACTCGGAAGATGTTTGCCGACGAATTTACAGCCATAAACAATTCCCTGTTCTCAAGCGTTTGATTTGTTGTTTCGGTGCTGACCTACCGAAACTAGCAATTCAATGAAAATCTAAACATTGTGGTGGAGAATACACCTATGCTTTTTATTAAATAAAGACAATAATATTTTATAAAGTTGATAGGTCTTGTTTTTTTTTTCTTTTCGGTACCAAAATTAATAACAATTTGGTTGATGGCAGGTTTCTTTAGGACCAAATAATAAAATTTTGGCAGGTGTCTTTTCTGTTTTGACAAAACTTGCCATACTTTATCTGCACGTGTTTTGCTTGAAGCGCTGCGTGCATTAAGAGCCTATATCGGAAATAAAAACGTACATATAGAGAAATCAAAGTAATTTTTTTCTGAGATAAGTAGATTTCATGAAATTAGAAATGGTGCGAAGTAGGAAGTAGATTTTCAAAAATATTCAATAATAGTAGCAGCAAAGTGGTAACGCTGCCTCACACCGCGAATAACATCCCTGTTTGATTTGACATTTTAAAACTGTCATTTTTTCATATGTTTTTTGCTACAGTGCGATTTGCACTCGAAGTCACAGAAAATAAACAACAAGAAAATGGTATTTAATAAACATTTCCTTAAATCAAATAAAGTTTTCCAATATTCGCATAAAATAAATAAAAATATAAATAGTCTGTAACCCTTCACACAGATTTTGGTGACATGAAAATCGAGCTATTCTGCGATGATTGTCCGAAAGCATGCGAGAATTTCTTGGCGCTCTGTGCCAGCGACTACTATAATGGTTGTGTGTTCATAAGAAATATTAAGGGATTCATGGTACAAACAGGTGATCCGACAAATACCGGCAAAGGTGGAACATCAATATGGGGTTCCAAATTCGAAGACGAATTCAAAGATTCACTCAAGGTCAGTCTACTAATGTCTTATCATTATTTAAAACATTTGCAAACGTTTAACTTAGCATTCTGATCGTGGAATTGTTTCAATGGCCAATAATGGACCGAATTCGAATGGAAGTCAGTTCTTCATTACTTATGCGGCTCAGCCAAATCTCGATCTGAAATACACGGTTTTTGGAAGGTATGTTAAGTCAGCGTATAGTGTTGGATTAAAAAAATAAAATACTTGTCTTTTAAATGATTGTAGAGTGATAGACGGTTTTGATGTACTCGATGAGCTGGAGAAGCTTACAGTGAATCCAAAAACCTACAGGCCGCACACGGAGAAGAAAATCAATAGCATAACTATGCATGCGAATCCTATTGCCAACGCACAGGCGGGGAACTAGTTTGTGTTTTACAAAAAATAGAAAATAAAATGATTTTTTTTGCCATATAACCTGTTTGTTAATCTTTACTCTTTCTACTTGTTCAATGTGATAAGACATGCTGACGCTATACTCATCCGTAAATCCAGAAAACAGCTACAAAATGCATCATGATTGGTGCTACAGATTGAATAAGAAACTGCTGATCAGGTGGACTACTTTCTTATTTATGGTGGCGCTAGAGTCCAGGTAAGACCAGGGCCTCATCCAACAAACGTCTCCAGCCAGCTCGGTCCCTAGCTAGCTGTCTCCAGTTTCGCATGCCAAGTTGGTTCAGGTCCTCTACCACCTGTGTGCTCCACCTGAGTCGCGGTCTTCCTCTTCTGCGACGTCCTTCCGGGTTGGATTCGAAGACTCTACGAGCCGGAGCATTATTTTCCATTCGCTCTACATGTCCCAAGGTCCCAACCATCTAAGTCGTTGGACCTTAACTTTTCTGGATAGGTCAATGTCGCTGTACAGCTCGTACAGTTCTTGGTTGAATCTTCGTCTCCATTCTCCATTTATGCAGACAACACCAAAAATCACACGAAGAATTTTTCTCTCGAAGCAGCCCAAAGTGTTTTCATCGGATGTTGTCATGGTCTTGTCTCTGCACCATACATTAGGACCGGGATGATAAGGGTTTTGTAGAGCTCGGGAGAGGACTTTACTACTCAATTGCCTTCAAAGTCCAAAGAAGCAGCGATTGGCAAGAGTGATTCTTCGTTTGAGTTCAGCGCTGGTGTTGTTGTCTGAGTTGATAGCGGATCCCAGGTAGACAAAGTCCATAACTACCTCGCAGGTAAATATGTCTATGTTGACGTTTGCTCCAAGAAGTCGATGCTGGTTGTCCTTTCTTGTTGGTAGCATTAACTTGGTCTTGTCCTCGTTAACCGCTAGACCCATCTTCCTGGTCTCCGTCTCAAGACTCACAAACGGTCCACTGACATCACGCTGTGTTCTTCCAATTATGTCAATGTCGTCTGCGTATCCTAGTCGCTGGATGGACTTTGGAAAGATTGTGCCTCTGGTGTTGACTTTGGAGCTTTGCACAATCTTTTCAAGAATGAGGTTGAAGAAATCGTATGACAACGCAACGCCTTGTCTAAAACCTTTTTTGACATCAAATGCGTCCGTTAGGTTTTTTCCGACCATGATGGAACAGCGTGAGTTTTCCATTGTCATCTTACACAGACGGACGAGTTTTTCTGGGATGCCAAAAACTAGACATTGCTCTATATAATTGGTCTCTATAGACGATGTCATACGCGGCCTTGAAATCGATAACAAGGTTCTGGTAGGTATCGATTTGAACTTCCTTCTCTTCTCCAAGATCTGCCGTAGGGTGAATATTTGATCGATGGTGGACTTTCCGGGTCTGAAGCCATACTGATAAGGACCTATCAGGTTGTTGACGAAGGGCTTCCAACGTTCACACAGCACGGCAGACAAGAACTTATAGGCGATGTTAAGGAGACTTATGCCTCTGTAGTTGGTGCAGTTCAGGCGATCTCCTTTCTTGAGGATCGGGCATACGATGCTGAGGTTCTATTCATCGGGCATGCTTTCCTCCGACCAAATTTTGGAGATGAGCTGGTGCATGCTCCTAGCCAAATCATCTCCAGCTGCTTTGTACAGTTCGGCGGCTAAACCGTCTGCTCCAGCGGATTTGTTCGACTTAAGTTGAGATATCGCTATCTTCACTTCGTCAATGTCGGGTGGGTGGAATTGTTGACCTGCTTCACCCAAATTGAATGGTTCTGTATTGCTGGCGGAATTTTGCTCGTCATCGCCATTATAGAGCTTGGAAAAGTGGTCTTTCCATATCCTCAGCACTGACTGTGGTTCCACTACGATGTTCCTATGATGGTCTCTACAGGCTTCGGTTCGGGATGAATAAGGTGGACTACCCTACAGAAAATTACTTATCGTGACAAACTTGGCGCAATTTTTTCTAAACAAACCTTTTTCTTTCCTTTTGAACACCCATAACAAGGCACTACAGAATGACTCGCTCGATGCCCTTATGAATATTCGCAATTTCACTCCATAATCCTGAACACAGTTACTCCCACTCCTCCGCTTCGCAATTAACACTTTCATGTCGCTGGGTTCTATAACCGTTGTAGAACCTCAAAAGAATAAATAGATTTGTTATCCTTTTTTGTTTCTTTTAGTTTATTTCAATATTTCCTTATTTTACAACTCATCTCTTTACATCTTAAATTCTAGAAAAAAAATCATCTTAAAATTACTAATTACATGTTCGTAAGGTCTAATATTTATACTGAACAAAATAAAGGATAAGAAAAAAACAAATGTTCAAAATAAATTGTGATACAATGTCGCTAATTCGTCTTAAAACAATAAACAAAAATAAAACAAACAATTTTCCTAACTAATGAGAAGTAATAATCGCAAACTCGTACGAAAAAAGCAACCGTTTGTGTTAGCAAAATTTTACGAGAGAGTAATTCAGTTTCATTAAGTGTGAGCAGGACACCTTTTACTACTTAATTTTTGCTACCAATTTCTGTAGAAAAGTGTGTTACGTTATACAAAAGTTTACATTGCCGTAGGTCTAGCTAGATTGTTCTCCCTGAGAAATGTCAAGAAAAATGTTGTTAATTTCCAACAAAAAGCTCATTTTTAAATGCACCCTCACTCATGGCACCAAAATGTGTGCCTTTAGAAAGAGATATGTTCAAAATTACTTCAGCGATGTGTCCTTGGGTTTGATTGCTTTCTCCGATAGAACTTTCAAAATTTCACATTAACTACTTTAGTCCTTAAATCTAGGTCTAAGTCTTAACATAAAACAATTTTTATCTAATCATGTGAGGCCAGGTATGCAACTACTTTTGGATGGCTCCATTTGTTGTCTTTTTCGGGTTATCCTTGAGATGCTGCTCGAACATGGTTCGCATGTCGGCAAGAGCCTTGCGTATATTCTCGCCAAATCTATATGCACTCTGAAAAAAGAAAACACGTTTTACTCTGGAACAAATGTGAGTTCAACAGTCCAAGGACTTACCGTTGTTCCGCAACTCTTCTTAGCAGAAATATGGAAGAAAATCAAATCCTCCCCTGCAATTATGTACGACACACCATAACCATCATCAGCGACAGGACCGAAACCACCGCCAGCGCTTATGAGCTTCGGATACTTTTTCAAATCCATCTTCGGTGTCTGTCCGTGGGGAGTTTGACTAGTCGACAGACGCCATGGTTCGCTGAGAACTTCATTCAAAAATGGAGAGTCCACTTCAAGGTACTTTGAGACAACGTATAGGCAAAACAGATGCCTGTCAATTCCACGGCCAGACATGGCATCTTGGTAGCCCAACTGATGGCGATTGCAGGCCTTCAACAGCAATTCAACGCATTCTTTGTTCTTAAATTTTAATTTTAATTTAGAATTCTCGTTTCAAGTCGTTTTTATTTTTAGTCTTACCGTTGCTTGTCCACTTTCCATAGCCTTTACCCAATCGCTTGATTCAATCGTACATGGACGAACAGTTTCGGTCCGGCCTTCACGGAAGAGTCGAGTCATGGAGGCCTCGTATGTGAGGGAGAAACGTTTGGCATCGCGATAGTAAGCCAGCTGAAGGGCCATTTGAATAAATGCATCTGGAGATATGCGACATTTTTTCATGAATCCTTTGCCGTAGGCGTCATGGACAAGAATACGTAAGTCGACATCCTGAAAGTTAATAAAATGTATGTACATGTTTTTAAAGATCAGACAACAGACGAAAAATAAAGAAACATGCAACATCAATGAACGCAAACAATCAAAGTAAGCTTGGAGTTATAGTTCTGCACGAAAAAGAGAGGTTCGCTGCCTTGTGCATCTTGAAAAGCGAAACCAGATCAATTCCCAGCTAGGATTTAAAGAAATTAAGATGGCGCAGCAGCCCCTCCCATAGGGTAGGCCTTGACGTGGCGGAGCGGCTTACGGTAACTACTACTACGACGCTTAGAGCTATGCGATCGCGAAACTTGTTTTCGCAGAAGGGCCTCCCATGGTCGACAGGTCGAAGCGGAGTAGGTTGTTACTACTAATTACCCCACAACTGCCACCAAGGCACTTCCAACGAGGGACGGCAGCGGATGAATTTCTTTTTTGGAATCAACGGTGGCGTCTTCAGTTCCAGTTAGGTCGAACTACTTGGTGAACACCTTTACGGGCTACTTCGACTTATTTGAAGCCCAGGCCGTAAAAGGAGCGGTTTTTCCGGCTCTTGTACTTGGAGTCACATCAAGTGCCTGGTACTCCAGGTTGGGGGTTGTACGTTGGGGTGACTTTCCGACTACGTAGAAAAAGTTTTAGTTCCGAACCACCAACAAGCCTCGGATACGCACGGAATTAATGATGACGACCCACGTAAACGATTTAAGGACAACGAATTTCGGTTTTGCACTTGGAATGTTAGGTCCCTTAACAGACCACGTGCAGCCGATCAACTAGCGGAAGCCCTTGACTGCTATAAAACAGATATAACTGCCATCAAAGAAATGCGATGGGATGGTCCGGGCCTTCGTAAAATGAACAACTGCGATATTTACTACGTATTTGGATGTGGATTTTTAGACGGGACTCGACTAAGGAAGAAGGTCTTGAGTTTCAACTCAGTTTTCAACAGTTTTCACCAACATCAGCCTCATCTGTGCTCACGCCCCCACTGAGATAAAGGATGAAGACACCAAAGACAGATTTGACGAGCTCCTCGACAAGACCTATGAGCAATGCCCTATATATGACATTAAAATCGTCCTTGGTGAAACAAACCTCCAAAGCGTATACACCCCGAACCGAAGCCTGTAGAGACCATCATGGGAACATCGTAGTAGAACCGCAATCGGCGCTGAGGATATGGAAAGACCATTTTTTCAAGCTATATAATCGCGATGACGAGTAAAACTCCGCCAGCAATACAGAACCATTCAATTTGGGTGCAGAAGGCCAACAATTCTACCCACCCGACATTGAAGTGAAGATAGCGATATCTAAACTTAATTCGAACAAAGCCGCTGGAGCAGACGGTTTAGCCGCCGAACTGTACAAAGCAGCTGGAGATGATTTGGTTAGGAGCATGCACCAGCTCATCTCCAAAATTTGGTCGGAGGAAAGCATGCCCGATGAATAGAACCTCAGCACCGTATGCCCGATCCTCAAGAAAGGAGATCGCCTGAACTGCACCAACTACAGAGGTATAAGTCTCCTTAACATCGCCTATAAGACCTTGTCTGCCGTGCTGTCTGAACGTTTGAAGAACTTCGTCAACAACCTGATAGGTCCTTATCAGTGTGGCTTCAGACCCGGAAAGTCCACCATCGATCAAATATTCACCCAGGAACTTCAAATCGATACCTACCACCTTTTCATCGATTTCAAGGCCGCGTATGACATCGTCTATAGAGACCAATTATATAGAGCAATGCCTAGTTTTGGCATCCCAGAAAAACTCGTCCGTCTGTGTAATATGACAATAGAAAACTCACGCTGTTCCATCATGGTCGGAAAAAACCTAACGGACGCATTGATGTCAAAAAAGGTTTTAGACAAGGCGATGCGTTGTCATACGATTTCTTCAACATCATTCTTGAAAAAATTGTGCAAAACTCCAAAGTCAACCCCAGAGGCACAATCTTTCAAAAGTCCGTCCAGCTACTAGAATACGCAGACGACATTGACATAATTGGAAGAACACAGCGTGATGTCAGTGGAGCGTTTGTGAGTCTTGAGACGGAGGCCAGGAAGATGGGTCTAGCGGTTAACGAGGGCAAGACCAAGTTAATGCTGTCAACAAGAAAGGACTACCAACATCGATGTCTTGAAGCCAACGTCAGCATAGACAGATTTAACTTCGATGTAGTTAAGGACTTCGTCTACCCAGGATCCGCTATCAACTCAGACAGCAACACCAGCGCTGAAATCAAACGAAGAATCACTCTTGCCAATCCCTGCTTCTTTGGACTTAGAAGGCAATTGAGAGTAGTAAAGTCCTCTCCCGAGCAACTAAAGTGACATTCTACAAAATCCCGGTCCTAATGTTTGGTGCAGAGACATGGGCCATGACAACATACGATGAAACGCTTTGGGCTGCTTTGAGAGAAAAATTCTTCGAGTGATTTTTGGTCCAGTCTGCATAAATGGAGAATGGAGACGAAGATTCAACCAAGAACTGTACGAGCTGTACAGCGACACTGACCTAGTCAGAAAAGTTAAGGTCCAGCGACTTAGATGGTTAGGTTATGTTGAGCGAATGGAAAATAATGCTCCGGCTCGTAGTCTTCGAATCCAACCCGGAAGGACGTCGCAGAAGAGGAAGACCGCGATTCAAGTGGAGAACACAGGTGGTAGAGGACCTGAACGAACTTGAAGCCCTGGTCCAACCTGGACTGTAGCGCCACCATAAGTAAGTAAGAATGCAGTAACACGTGAAGGAAGAAGAGCTCGGTGGATGGATGATCGAATAGAAATCAGTTTCGAAGCGTGAAAGCCGCCAGCATCAATAGATATTGTTCACTCCATAAGAGGTTCCTTAAAGAAATACTTACATTCAACAGTTTGGTTGCATCGGTAGTTGCTTCTTCAATTTGCTCCTTGCACGGTTCCAACTCCCAGTTCAATCTGATTGGTGATGGAGGAGTGAATTCAGGTGTTCCCTTTGAATCTCCATTTTCATCATATCTTTATTTGAATTTTGTTTAAAGAAATTGTTGATTAGTTCCTCAGTTAACTCAAAAACAGGCATTATTTCAAATCAATTACGCATTAAGTAAAATTACTAGCATCCAATTGCAATCGAAAAAGTTTGCAAAACAAAATTACTACTAAAAAATCATAAAAAGAGCTTCGTTGTTAGAAAAAGGATGAAGCAAGTTTGTGATTTGGATTAGATACAAAAACAAAACAAAAAAATCAAATCAATTTACCCATTGACATCATCACCGATAATGTATTCCCACAAATGTCCCATTACCGGAGCGTCGGCCCTGGATATAAAAATATATTTACATTTGGATATAAAATGAACAAAATAATAAAACAAATGAAAAACATAAAGGATGTCGTGTGAATAATTGGAAGAAAAAAAAAAACTACAAATGAGAAGAAGTAGAAGATCAAGATAGTTCGAAGAAAGTGGATAATTCCCAATTGGATGCCGCTGCCTTATAACGCAACATAAATCATAAGAACTGTTTTCTTTACCCGTTGCTGAGCAGTTCGTCCGTCATGAGGTTCTCCCACATATGCGACATGACCGCAGCGTCACCCCTTTACACATCAGGCCCAATTGGAAACACAAACAAGTGAATTTTTGTTATGAGAAAAAAAAGGATTTGTCTTAAGGTTTTCTTCCAACATCATCGATTGAACATCACTCCAGACGGTCAACACAAAACAAAAACAGAACACAAAAACTTACCATGAGTGTTCCGCATTGAAACCAATTTTGCCATTGCTTCCAACACAAACCGTAAAGCACTTGTCAAACCAGCGATCGTAGCCCTTGCCGTGCAGTAGACGTCTGCCGAAATTGTCCAATTTAGTGTGATCATAGTCGTCATACTCGAGCGGTTCATCGTCCAGAGACAATACAAAGGCTGATGATTCGATTGCGTGTAGGGACACGCGATTGACACCCCGTGTGAAATGCGTGTTGCGGACCTCGGCCCATTTGGAGCGATGCCATGCGGTCAGAGCGGCTAGATGTTCTTCGTGGGGCAATGGAGTTGCCTTTGAATTCAGGATTTCTTCCATTTGTCTAATGAGGAAAATCAATCAATTGAAAGACAAACACCAAGGTGTGAAAAAGTTTACACTTGAAGTTCAGATGGCCTCAGAAGACGTCCTTTGTAATAGATTATCACTTTGTAGAAGCAGCCATTGTGCATGACAACGATGTGATTGGAGTCCTTGTAGTGAGTTATTCTGTCGGTCTCGAGGCCAGGAACACGAACGGTATTGAAGGTACGTTCGTACTGCCACGAGCACAATGGAATCATTCCCTGGACCATGATCTGAAAGGGAAGACATTTCGCATTTAGAATAAAACCCCTGGATTGATTTCGAATAACTTACGGGTTGAAGTTCTTGTCGCTCGATTAAACGCCGGAACGACAGCAACTGGTAGACGATGTTAGCAGCTCGGGCAGCTTGTTTCTGGGTGAAATGCATGAAAATCGCATCGGTTCCGTAAAAGTTGCTATTAACCATCAATGGACTGCGGCCACGAAGATAAACATACTCCTCCCACCAATCGGAGACATAATTTGACGACCACCAACTCTTCAAAATCAAATAGCGTTGCAATTTCTGGCCAATGGAATTCTCAAATTCCTTAGCGAGTTTCTCCATTCGATTGTAGTTTTCATCGTCTAGCAGAGGACGCACCGATCGCAGATACCTTTGCATTGTGTCATGTACACTGGGCAATGGTAATCGTGGTAGAGAACCTTGAAAACTGTACAAACCAGGAGTATTCCAACTGGAAAGTACCTTTACCACTCCGGTCCACAGAATGGTTTTGATTGAGACCTTACTGCCCGGAGCTCGCGACTCGTACATCCAGCCTTTGTAGATGAGCAGCAATTTGAGTGTGTAACGCATTGTAAAGCATATCGCTAGCCAAACAATAAGGGAAGCTAGAAAGCACGCTAGTAGTTGATAATTTACAGTATTTGTTGGAAGACGGACTAGAATTCTGTTTGTTAAATTAAATGGAGCATTATAGCCGGTGAAGTGCAAGCCAATTGCTATAGCTGTTATCAGCCATAGACTTTGGATGTGTGCCGGATAGACACCGTTGCGGATGCCGTTCTGAAAATTAAAAAAAAATCAGTGATTGATTCAAGTTGTTGGGGAAGATTCAAACTTACTCTCGCTCTGGCTATGCGTTTTTTCCAGGACCGGACACCGGAATCCCAGACAAGATTGAGGACTTCTTGGTCGTAGTTGATGTCCCATCCTTCGTGGGTGATTGAAAATGAGAAGGCTACGGCTGAATGGGCTTCCGCCATGGCGGCTTCTTTTGCAAGCCCTTAGAACAAAATCAAAGTAGGATTCTCTTCAAACTGCAAAGAAAAAAAAAAGAAAATATACCGTTAATTTCAATCTTTACGTAGCACATTTGGGTAGGTAGGTAGAAATGGCTGTCCCACTTCCGTGTAGGACACAATTAGCGCTGAGTGCGCCGTTTTGATACCATACCTCATGAGATTCTAAAAAGATTTAAGGATGGGTTGGAAAGATGTATGTTTCGCACGTACAATCCTATTGTCCATAGTGCCATCTAGTTTAGGAGAAATCAGGTGGGCGCTAAAGCCATGTCTTTGAATTTGAATTCTGAGAGTTCCTCAATACCGTTGAAGAATTCTTTACCTAAGTGGAGTGCTCTTTTCCTAGCCAAGGCCGGACAATGGCAGAGAAAGTGTGGGGCTGTTTCTTTTTCATCCTGGTCCTCACAGCTACGGCAGAAAGAGTTATGTGGTATAACCAATTTTGCCGCATGTACCCCTGGCCAATGCCCTGTACAGGTAGCAACAATCTTGGCGGGCTAGATTTTCCTAGATATAACGCAACTGGTTAAGCTATTCCACCTATGGTTTGCTTCTGATTTGTATTTGGTCAGGATATAGCATTTCACAACGTCAAGAGGAGCATATACTCTCACCGCCAATGAGTTGTGAAGGGCTGATCCTTGCCTAGCTAGCTCGTCTGCCTTCTCATTTCCCTCATAGCCCCTATGGCCCGTTATCCAGATTAGAGTGACGCTCATATCAAGTTTCTTGCGGGCCTCTCTGCATTGCTGGACAAATTTAGAGAACGATAAAGCTGAATCAATGGCTTTAATAGCTGCCTGACTATCTGTTAGTATAGCTACATTTGGGATATTTTTAAAGGCTATACAAGCTTCCCTTATCGCTAACAATTCTGCCTGGAATACACTGGCAAAGTCGGGAAGTCTATAGGATTTTGAAATCTCAAGAGATTCACAGAAGACACCTGCATCAACACCGCATTCCATCTTCGAACCATCCGTGAAGATAGTTGTGTCGAAGTCTTTCGTCACATCGCCTTCCTCCCAGTCGATTCTTGACGGGATCAAGACTCTAAACTTCTATGAGGTGTTTAGGGAAGAATGCAGTAATCGGTGGTTGCAGATAGGATGTCTGATGGTAGCAGGCTTGTTTGGTTGCAGTGCCCGTAGGATCTGGTTTTCCAGCAGCCTATTTCTTTGAGTCTCAAGAGACTGCAGTACACCTGATATTTAATGAAGAGGTCAATCGGAAGAAGGTCCAGGATGACGTTAGATGCATCCGTTGGACAGGACCTGATTGCCCCTGATATCCCTTCGCAAGCATTTCTCTGCACCTTTGTAAGCTATGCTGAGAGCGGGCCACTAAACAATGGATCCGTAAACAAGTTTCGGTCTTACAACCGCTGTGTACGTCCACTTGATAATTTTTGACTGAAGGCTTCACTTGTGCACATTTAAATCGTTTGAAGCTTTTTTTCAACTTTGGAATTCAACGTCTTTTCATTTCTTGCTTCGATAACCTTGAAAATTAAAAATGCAAATTTCGAATTTGGGTTGCCTGTGGTCATGGAAATGTATTTCGATATAGCAAACAAAGGTCCAAAAATATCTACAGAGTTGGCGATTGCAAAAAGTGGTTTTATCAAAATTATTTAAAAACGAATTAAATTAGTGGTTGAGGTTAGTATTGGCTGTTTTCTTCAATGAACTGAGGTTCAGTGTCTACTTCGCCAAATAGCAAGCAAACACGCCCATTCTCTTGTTCTTATGTAACATACGGTTGTTGTTGTGTATGTTAATAGGTATTCACCAACATGATACAGAAACATAAATTATTTTGTTTACATAGAAATAAACAAGGAAAACAAGTTGAAGCATAAAAACAAAAAAATAGAATGGCATGGGTCTCGGACCTTACACGAAGTTCTCACATTAACCTCTGCCTGTATAGACTCAGACTTATTTAGAAGTGAAGAGTTTTCAGTCATTTTTAAATCTTTTCAAAACATGGGTTTGAAAACCTTCGACTAATTTGGATTATGCACTTGAGTTTTGGCTTAACGCTTAAGGCAACCCATTCCCATTCTACCGAAATCGATTCCGTCTATTGACATAAACATAACGTTTTTCCACGTGGCCAATTTAAAAATACACGGGAGCTTAAAAACCTCAAAGCGACATAAACAAACAGACAAAGCTCTGCAAATTGGCTTAAGTATCTTTGTAAAAGTCTAATTTAGGCACAAAAATAAAAAAAAGTAAAAACAAGTTTGTTTGCCTTTTTTTTCTGAGATGGTTAAGGCCGGGTATCGGGGTATTTAATTAAGAAATAAAAGTTTAGGTACAGCAAACTCTTTGAAATAGCAAAGAGCTTTCGGATGTGGTCTTCAAAATGCGAAAAAAAAAATAAGGAAAAGTGGAAAATAGCTTTTATAATGTTTGTTGGTTTGAGCTGTTTAATATGCTGTACATGGTTTGATTGATTGAATTTTATTTTTGTATCTTGTTTTTGTTTAAACACTCAAGAGGACAAAGTCCAGATTTGTTTGGCCGATTCAAATAAAAATAGGAAAAAAGGTGTGTACATATTTTTATCTCGTCGAAATGTGTGACTCGTTATCTGTCCAAAGATATATCATTTCAGAAGAACGAATGTGTCTTATCTCTACAGTAGGATTTACTGGTGTGTCTGTGATAGAGATAGGTAAATAGTTGAAGCAGGAGGTTGAGATTTGGATGAAATGAGTTTGAAGTGTTTGTTTTCTTGTTCAGAATATAACAAGTTGCAAATGGATGTCTTACTACACACAACATACATCACATATGATAGAACGGCTTACACTATTTTTGTGGTACAACTTACGCGACCTAAAGAAAAACCGAAGGGACATAAATAACAAATCAAACGAAATCATTTTTTATGCAGATGTGCAGTGACTATATACTATTTGAATATTCTGTACCGAAATTGTTGAAAACAGTATAGTGCAGTCATTGAAGCGAAAAATTAGGTCTTACCTCCGATTTTTTTTTACTGTGAAACGATTTGCATGAAATTTTGGAATTAGGCTCGTCTTACCCTTAACTTCAAAAGTGAAAATGATTTGAACTCCGCCACCACCCTGGGGGTGGTTGCCACCCCTTCTCGGGGGTGAATTTTTTTTTTTTTCAAAATAACCTCGGATATCGATAGAAGGCCTAATTTTAAGCAAAAAATCATCTATAAAGTTTTTCAAAAAATCCAATACTTTTCAAGTTATTGGCAATTGAAAATTCGCAATATTCACACTCCGAAATTTTCAGTTACTAAGTAGAAAAAAAAATTGATAAGTTTTTGGACCATAACTCCTTCAATTTTCATGCTATCAAAATTTATAAAAAACCATTGCAATATATAGTAAAAAACTTTTTTTTCAAAACGGTGAAGGGTTAAAGTGCTTAAGAGAGGCTGTGATTGCTTTGCCACGCGCTCTTTAAACAATCATATCTCCGTCAATTTTTGTTTGACAGAAAAAACAAAAAAAACAAATTGTTTGTCAGAAAAATACCTAAATTTTTAATCTTAACACTTTTATACGTATCTGTCGTCATTTTGGAGATATTAGGTGTGTTTTTTTGGCAAATCTATCCGCAGTGCAGTAGGATTTACCAAAAAAACACATCCGCAGTTGTTAAATTTTTGTATTTAGAAGTTGGTCGCTGCTATCATTCTAAACACGATTATTGAATTTTTCTAAATTCTATCCGCAGTATGATTCTACTTTTACTTTTATCGGCAGTATCGTGTTGTATTTGTAATACATGTAGCCTACTACTGCGGATACGGATAGCTTTGCCAAAAGAACACACCTATTATGAAAAAGTGTTTTTTTTTAATTTGAAATTTTGTTTTTTTTTTTTGAAATCGTGACTTTTTTTAAAAAAATATGTGTCCTGAAGCAGCCAAACTGATACTATCTATCAAACTCTTCATAATAAAGTTAATTCTAGGCGGAATACAATTAACTTTAATTTTGGTGGAAATGGCACTTAAGAAACCCATTGATTTAAAAGAAAAAAAAAATTAGATGCTCCCCTTATTTGCAATACAGCTCACTTATCTTACGTGCAAAAGACTTTTAATAGTGCTCATCTTAAAGCTTATTTCAAGCACTATAAAACTCTTTTGTATTAGAATGCATAAAATGCATCTGCTCGCCGCTAGATGGCATTGACCACATCGATTAAATTTCAGACAAAGTAAAAACGGCTTTGATCTTTAATATCTAGCTTAATATTGCACTTAGAATACTTTATAAAAAACCAAATTGTTCATTGTTTTACCTGCTACAATTTTGTTCTTAATAAAATTTTCGATAAAACGAATATTTTTGGAGATATTTCCTAAAAACCGATGAAAAACGTGAAAAAATTTCGAATTTTCAATTGCCAATAACTTGAAAAGTATTGGATTTTTTGAAAAACTTTATAGATGATTTTTTGAAAAACTTTATAGATGATTTTTTGCTTAAAATTAGGTCTTCTATCGATATCCGAGGTTATTTTGAAAAAAAAAAAATTATTCAACCCCGAGAAGGGGTGGCAACCATTCCCAGGGACGGGGGCGGAGTTCAAATCATTTTCACTTTTGAAGTTAAGGGTAAGACGAGCCTAATTCCAAAATTTCATGCAAATCGGTTCACAGTAAAATAATTCGGACCTAAAATGCTTCAATGACTGCACTAGTACACTAATAGCGTTTTTTTTGTCGTCCGGAACTGTTCCGAACGATTCTGAATTCGTTCACTTGGCACAAGATGACAGTTCTTGTTCGGAAAAGAACAGAAAAACGATTCCGAATTTAAAGTCGGAATTAAAAACAGAATCATGCAAATAAAGAAAATAAAAACAACGTCATGTCATCTGCAATTCTGCATATCGAGCCTTTCCCGCCATTTTATCGTAAGCGACAAAAAGCGAATTTTACAGGAAGAGGTTTTTTTTGTTTTGATCCAAATCCTTTAAACCAAAAAGGGTCAAAGTCAGGAGTCATGAACATTATATGTAAACTTAATCGACTGATAAAAATCTTGTCGCTTTTTCTAACAAATAATAGCTGTTTTGGACGTTTTTGTCGCTTACGATGTTTTCCTACTTACCAAGTCGTTATATCAATGGCGCTTACGATAAAATTTATAAGTAAGATTAAATTAAAATAAAACGAAAATATCGGTTTAACTGCATTTTGATGGAATTTAATTTTAAAATTAATTAAATTATAGAAATTAAAATAACTAAATAATATATTATTCTGCGCTATACAAAAATCAGATTTTCATAGATGGACACCATGTGTATTAGGATGGTCCTTATTTGCTTTTTTTAAAATCTAATGAAGACATTCGCTCAGTCGTCTACAATCATATAAAAAAAATCCTCTAATGGCTAAAACACAAACACGTTTCAGCTTCGTCTTCGTCTGTGTTACGATGAACTCGCTTCGAGTTAGCTTCGAATGACAGTTCTCTCCATCATCATATCATCCCTCCAAAAACAAATGAATTTTGATTGTGTATTTTATTTTAACAGCTGTTGAGCTGTCAGATAAAGCAAATGTTTAGCCTATTTGAACTAGACCTTATGTTTGGAGTCACGTTACGTAATTTTACGTACAAAACGTGAGGTCGAAGCTTCATTATGACAGCATGCATTGAATTTCAATGGCTGGGGCCTGATTATGGGATTCGTGGCGGATCGTTTTCAATTCGACTTTTCAAATCCGACTCGCTTCGTATTTCCTTATTAACGAATTCGCGGCGAAGCAAAAATATTTCTTTCAATATTCCAGTGATTTCACACTTTTGGTTTGACTATTTCTTCCACTGATTTGAATAAACACTCTTTCGCCTGTGAATCCACCAAAAAAAAGCTGTCGGATTTCAACCCGCCTGTAAACATTATGACATTTCAAATTCGCCTTCGAATTCGTTAATTGGTCGAGTTCAAATCGAAGAAGGCGAAAGCGAAAGCAATAATTGAAAAAATGTCAAACTCGCTAGCAAAACGATCCGCCGCGAATCCCTTAATCAGACCCCTGAACTCGCAAACGTCCGGCGAAGCCAAAGCTAAAGCGTGTTTGTGTGTCAGTTATAATGTTTTCAGATTTTTATCTATATACTTTATTGGCCCTGTATCAAAATGAAATTCTAGTACTTGGGATTTTTAGTCTGATTTTTTGGCTATTCCCATACATCTCCTGTGCAGCTTGATCGATTTTGTTCAAATTTTGCACGGTTATCCTTAATATTATCCTCAGTAATATTGCATTCCAAGATACCTATTAATAAAATCTTGAATCACAACAAAATCGAAAAGGAAATCCATTTTTTAATACCTATTACGCTTGTTACACTTTTTTCTAGACTTCTCAACCAATTTCTTGCAAATTTCGTCAACATGTTTATTTTATTTGCAATGTTTAAATAATGTTGCATACTAAAAATTTTCAAAAATATTTTAATTTCTCTGATTTTATCCGTTAGTAAATGAATTATGGAAGATAACCGTTAAGTTTCTTTATTAACAGTTTTCAGTGAATCACTGTATCAGCAAGCACAGTGGGACAAACTCTTTCGGAACAAATTTTCTACCACCTCATGGCTTTACTTTTAACTGTTATTTACACGCAGAGTATACATTAACAAAAACAACATGAATGCACTTTGATATACATGATTTATGAAAAACTATGTCGTTTGCGATATTTGCCACAAAGTTGAAATGTCGCTTACGATAAAATTGATTTTTACTGTTACTTTTCATAGAAAACTTTTTTATGTTAATTAATGACGTAGATAGCTGCGGTATAATGTAAGCTTTCGAATGGTATAATAAAAACAATTTTGTTAAAAATGTCGCTTACGATGATTTTGCGGGAAGGGCTCGATATTATGAGGTTTCACAAATACATAGACATTCAACCATTAGAAGCAACAAAAAATGTGTATGCATTTTCGTTTGGTATCCGGAATCGGACAGTTCTGTGTACGAATTCCGGATTACCAAAAAAAATGATATTAGTTAACTCTTTAAATCTGAGCTAAAACACATTTTTTGACATTTCCGTGATCTTCTCAAAGGGACCGTTCAAGTATTACGTAACGCAATTTTTGAAGATTTTTTACCCCCCTCCCGCCTTGTAACTCGCCGTAACCTTTATCTATACCCCCTCTCTCTCCCTCAACGTTACGTTACACTGAAGTGACCATAATAACCCTCGTCGCAAAAAGTTATGTTATATATATAGTTTTTATCCTTGGTATAGCTTTAATTGCCTTTGCGGTAATAATAATCCGCAACACCTGCGTATTTTGTATATTTTTTTTTTAATTATTAATGTTCTGTCTACGGGTTTGCTAGCCACTCGGATGCTTTCAGCACTGGCACCTGGAGTGCGGGCGAAGACGATTCTGGAATTGCTAAGCCACTTTCATCAACTTCGTCTTCGTCGAGCCAGTTAGCATCCTCAGACAATGTTTCATAATGACGCACAATGCAGAGAAGCTCATTGGCCCTTCTGGCAGAAAAGTGCTGCGGACGTACTCGATTTTCATAAGGGACTTGTCATGCACGTAACGACTGTGCATTTCAACACTCTTGTGAGATGTGAAATAGATTCCACAGGTTGGGCATACTTTTTTCTTTAGGTCGCATCGTACAGATGGACAACCAACAAAAAACCGTAAGGCACGATGTTACGTAACATATTGTAAGAAAGACAATTGTAGCGCATCGTAACGTTTTACGAGACCACCCCTCCCCCCCAATTGCGTTACGTAATACTTGAACGCCCTCAAAGGTAAAAAAGGAAAAACGTCATATGTTACGTTCGGTGGGTCTTCTTCTGCGTCTGGTATCCAATTTTGCGGTAACAAGTCTCTAATTTGACATTTCATTCTGACAGCTGAAATACAACGGAAATTTAGAATGATCTCAAGTTCTGTTAAGGAAAATAAATAAAGTAATAAAACTTGACAACCTTTGAATTAAAATTTGTTTACAAACAAATTACGTAATAAATTTATGTATTCAAGTGTTTACAATTAAACCGGATTAAAACTATATACCAGTTCTAAAAGGGTCAATATCTACATAAATGTGCAAGTGTGTTATTTCATTCTTATCGCTTAAAAGGGGTGTCAATATTTTTTCTCTATTTTATTATTTTGTTTGCAATCAACAAATCAATTGAATTACTAGAGTCGCATTTTGTTTGTTTATCTTTTCATTCTTCTATTCAAAGAAGAAAATACGAAGAAAAAAAACACTGATTTCCTCAATTTCATTGTACGTTTTTACTCAACGTCTACATTACAATTTTTATAGGGAAACAAATTGTGTGACAGCTTGAACTGCACATTGGTTATAGTTCTAGACCTTTGGCTGCGCCGCCCGGCGTGCTTTATGTAGTATTTTGTTCGTGTATTGTCAACAAGTTACATTCATTTCTATTATGTAGGTAATGAAACCTACAAGTTCAACTTGTGGTTGTTTTTGTTGTCTTCTTTGAATAAAATCAGAGATGGTAATGTGGGACAAGGTCGCTATAAAAACCCGAATCGACCGCGACGAAAACAGAGACGCATAATTGGTTTTGTGGACAAACAATGAAATAAACGGCAAATGATTTCAATTTTTCAAGAGCACTCAACTTAGAGGCATACGGCGATACCTTAACCTAATGCTTGATGCTCGCTCGCACCCCTGCCTGCTGTCGCCCCGGGGAGTATCTTTTTTTGAAAAAGCTTTATTCAAATTTTGTCTTGTTCAATTATCATTCTTTCTTTCTTTCTTTCCGTGCATCGCATTCGTATTTTCCTATTTTGTTCCATACTCGATGAAAGAGCAAAGTCCAAATTTTCGTAATTGTTTTTTTTTTTTTTTAGCTTCAAGTTGAAAATTTTTGTGCGCCATTTAATCGTCAATGGAATCAAAGTGAAATGTATAGTTTGCTTATCAATTCGCAAGTAGTGTTATGGATGGGGTACTTATGTTAACATTTCAAACGCCTTAACCGAAAATAAGACTCTGGGTACAGTTCCCCATAACGAATGTCATGATCATGATCTTGTCATGCCTTTTATTAAATTGGTCATGGGTCTTATAAAACCTGCTCAATGAAGACATTTTTTGTTTGTCTTGAAAAGGGAGCATAAAAAGCAGGAGAAAATAGTATTGGTCACTAGATTTACCCCTGTGGGACTCCAGTGTCCTAAACCAAACTTAGAACGATTTCCTCAAGCCTGTACTAATTTTGTAAAATATTTTTGTTAAGTATCGTGTTGTTTAGATATTTGTGTTTTTTTTTTTTATAATTTGCACCCACTCAGGGTTTTTTTTTTATGCCAGAGACACAGTGAGTGTATAAGGCAGAAGGGAAGCGGTTGGAAAGGAGTTGTCGGTGTACAATGGTCTTGAAATCTTGAACATTGAAATGATTGCGAAAGACAGAGTGTGGAAGAGAGTTCCACATTCGCGTAGTACGGCTAAAAAATGATTCTCTATGCTTGAGAGTACGTCCGAAGTTGTGCTCGCGCTCGAGCATGGGCATTCCTTAGAAGCATGAGTATTACGGACGAATTGTTTGAGGGGAGAAATGCATCTGGGTATTTCGCTAGAGCAATTACCGTAGAAGTAACGATAGAATAGGGAGAGACACGCAACGTTACGACGGTAGTCTAAAGGGGTAAATGAGTCAGAAATGTCTCTATCACCAATCATTCTTTCAGCTCTTTTTTGTATTCCACCCAAGAGACTTAAGTAAGCAGCTGGAGCACCAGCCTAGAGATGGGAATTGAAACCCCAAAATCTTGCGGCATTTTTGGCGATATCGCATATGTGCTTCTTCCACAAGAGGTGGTCAGTGAAGCACATACCAAGAATTTCGAGATGTTCGGTCTCGTTGATGCAAGTGCCATTCATGAACTGTGGCAGAGGGGGTATACCTCGCTTCAACGATACAAACAGCATTGAGTTTTAGAAGCATTAAACTGTGTGATTATTCAAACTGTTTCAAATTCATAATATGTATTAATATCAAAGCAGCCCTTCCTTGCAAGTGAAAAGGTGAGATGGCAAAAACAATTCCAGAAATTCATTCCAACTCATTTGCTTATTGATTTGCATTTTTTTCCCGAACGCATTAAATTTGTTTCAAGACTAATTGTCCCGTGTTCAATTAGGTGTAGACAGACGACACACAAAAAAACCGCCGAATAAATTTGAAAGCCAAGTGCATTGACATTTTCG
Organism: Sphaerophoria taeniata; assembly: GCA_943590905.1. Classification (NCBI taxonomy): domain Eukaryota; kingdom Metazoa; phylum Arthropoda; class Insecta; order Diptera; family Syrphidae; genus Sphaerophoria; species Sphaerophoria taeniata. The sequence goes on along the minus strand of OX016540.1, from coordinate 14,331,375 downwards.
AGTTCAGAGAGCGAAAAATTGACAACACAATAAGCAACAACTGTGAATGGTCTCATTCGACTTTGGACTCGTCATTTTGATAAGAATGCTTTTCGGTTTGTTTAATAAGCTCTTAGAACAATAATTATTGTTGTTTGTTTATATGCATGTTCAGTTAACTTAGTAAATTATTACTCAACCGCCAATGAAAATTATTCACTTGAAATACAAAGTGTTGTTTAGAATCAAGCGGGGGTCACACTTACAAAATCAATTGTTACGTGGTAAAGTGCTATGCGTTAACTGTTATTAGGCAATAGAGCATGTACAGTACATTGTACATATGTAAGTGGCTTGCAATTCGATGCAAGGTTATCAAGAATCATACATGACGTCAAAGATGCTCTTCAGTCTAGCGTGTTAAATTTGTTGAAATACGAAATTGACAGACTGATAAAATTGTTATGACTGAGCAACAGATTTTTTAGTTTTTTTTTTTTCATTTGTTGACATTTGGCCACAGGTTTTTATTTTAATGGTTATAATTATAACCGTCCATTAGCCCTGGGAAAATTAATTTCATTGTCAAGGTTACTGTTAAAAGTTTGAATAATTGTCCATGGAACCCGACAAAATTTAAGTATTATAAATTTTGTTTACTTGAAATTTCAGGTTGAAGAACTTTTGTGCACATTTAACTGGATTTGTCTTTTTAATATGATTTATTGCCATTGTATTTAGGGTCATTCATTCTTTCAATTGAAGGTTAAAGTTCAGTTTTCGAGATTGAACCCAATTTAACTGTATTTTTGACTTTTCGTTGATCTATCAACAAAAAACTCACACGTAAACACAATCATGACAAACCTACACATACCAAAATACCGAACTTTAAAGGGATACATTCTCATGAACTGTATTTTTTGTTTAGATTTTACAACAAAGCACAACTCGTATATCTTAAGGTTCTTCCAGTCGGGACAACTGAACTTCGACAGTTGATATCTGTCATTTTGTGAATCTCCATCTGTCAAATGAGCAGTCATTTATTCAGTTGGCTTTGCTAGATCAATTTGGTGTGGATATTGTGCTGATGGCGCAGTTCATTTTAGGGAAGCCGCAACTGAGGTTTAAATTATACTAGTCCACCCAGCAGCGCTGGTTCTTCATTCAACGGGATTCACATTCAACAACATGTTTATCAATATGTCATTGGAGGATATGTGTAATGTGAACCCAAATTAATTCGTAACGTTTTTTCCTTCTGTGTCCATCTGACCCCCTCTCTGTAGTTCGTATCATTCATGTGCGAAGCATTGTATATGGAGACAGCTAGTATTATCAAGAATGGTGTTTTCGATTTTTGCTACATACAAGCCGAGAAAGCCTTTTTTTTACATAAGTTTGTATTGTGTGTTCTCTGCTTGCTCCTGTCAAACCAAGTAGAAAACCAATCTTTATAGTACCTGGTAGTTCCATATACAAAGATCAAAACCAGAAAAAAAAATCCCAATACCCAACAGGTCTCAAGATGGCACCACAATCGATTGCCAGGTCGCGGATACTAGCTAAATAGAAATACAATTGTGCGAAGTACTGTAATGTCAATGTTAATCAATTCCTAATGACATTTCTGACATTTCTTCGAGAACACACCCTGCACACAACGGCGCTGTGATTTGACATTTGTTTTATTAACCTCACTTTTTTTTTTTTTTGTAATCTGGAATTGGTACACAGAACTGTCCGATTCCGGATACCAAACGAACATGCAGACACATTTTTTTTTTGCTTCTAATGGTTGAATGTCTATGTATTTGTGAAACCTCATATGCAGAATTGCAGATGACATGACATTGTTTTTATTTGTAAACATGGCAGCGAGTACGTATGTGCATGTGCAAGTGTGTGCGTGCATGTAGGTATGCGTGATTCTGTTTTTGATTCCGACTTCAAATTCGGAATCGTTTTTCTGTTCTATTTAGAACAAGAACTGTCATCTTGTGCTAAAAGAACGAATTCAGAATCGTTCGGAACAGTTCCGGATGACCAAAAACAACCGCTATAATTGAATGATTTAGATTAAACGGCCGACCAAATTGAGCGAATCACTGAACCAAGAAACGTCACGTTTTAATTTTATTGATTTGACAGAATAGACAGTTGGGCGCTCAACAGTGTTTCATAATTTTAGTCTAGACCCGATCGGCAAGTAAGTATTTTTTTATTGCGGTTTAAACCAAAACTTCATACAAGCAGAAGACATGCGAAACTGTAGACGTAAACAACTGAAACTGATCAAGTTGATCGATAAAGCTTGTTGGATGAGGTACAAATGTGTGATCCGGAAAAAATGCTTAAACTAGTTTTTTTTTTATTCACTTTTTATTTGAATTCCACGAGGCACTGCATGGACGGGTTTGCTAGTCTGAGTGTTTCATTAAACTGTGGAGATTTTTTGAACAAACTTCGTTCACACGAAAAATATTTGATAATTGACTCTTTACAGCTAAACTGATTTTTTTCAATGAATTAATTACAGCCTTAATCGAAAAGTGTGAGTTACGAAACTTCCACAAAAACTAACTCATCAAACTTGTTCACCCATTTATTTTGGTGCCGATGTTCAAAACAAAATTCAAATCAAAAACAAAACATTAAATCAAAAAAGTGTCAAAATATTTTACCTTATTTCCGTTGTAAAACCAAAAAACACTTCAAATCTGTTATAAAATCCAAACAAACCACTTCACTTTTTTTCAGTTTAGGAGGAACGACAATGTAAAGTTCACGTTTGTATTTAATTTCATATGAGGAAACACAAAAATTTATCAAGGTTTCAAGAATACTATTATCACAGCTAAAAGTAGAAACACTACTGTCAAGTCTATTTCCTCGATTAACGGTCTATTCTCCTTCGATCAAGTCGAAACGACTTGTTTCACTACTAGACACAAGCTGACTGATTACTAAAAGTCACATTACGCGATCATTTAGCTATGAGATTGAAGATTACGAGCTATGAGCTATCGCATGGCGGGGGACAGGACAGTCATAGTCATTCATATCGCAAATCTCGAAAACAAGTCGAGACCCACAATTACATTCACAGAAAAAAGCTCTTTTTCGCTCGAGAGTAAAGCACAAGAGTGTGTGGTAAATAGCAAAATCAACAACAAGCGTTTACATTTATATTTTTGTATATTTTTTTTTTCCAAAATGGAAAACAAAGATATAAAAAATCAAGCCCCCGTCTACACCTACCTACTAACACCAAGAACTTGTCATCGCTGCGAGCCGGTATAAAAGTTTCTTCTTCGTCTCTATCCAAGACATTATAACAAAAAAGAGGACTTTGACCCTCTCGATGATAAAATGTTTTAATCGTGAAGCTGAGCGGAAAAAAATTGTTTTTTTTTCCTTTGGTCTAATTTTAAATCGAAATTTTTGAAAGTGTTTACACAGGTTTTTTATTTCACCCAAATTCAATGTTTAAATGGGTTTGTGGATTTATCTTATTTTCAGCTCGGATCTAAACAGCTAAACAGGGAAATTATTGACTTTTTGCAATTAATACAACGTAAGTTTCTGTCAACCAAAAAAAAAATTGAATTCTAGCGAAGAAACTTCAATCTAGCGAATGGGAAAAGTGCGTTAGATAAGAGCACATATAATTTTGATAAGAAATTGAGATTTGGAAAATGGTTGGAATTGGAAGTGTGTATACTGATTTGGAAAACCAATGTCAAGTGCGTAGAACCCTGGAATGACCTTGGGAGATGTCAAAAAGGCTTAAGGCAGGTCAAAATTATACGGAAAAATTTGGAGGAAACAGAGGTTGGATGTGAGTATTTTCAACGAATTTGAAAGCCATTTTTCTCTGACATTTCAGCAAAGTATCGTGTGCGAATGTTGTATCACTGCATTATCTAAATGATATTTAGGTAAATTCACACTTAAAGCATTCAAAAAAGATCGATCTTGTCAGTGTAGGTATGTTATGCATTCTCCACATTTTAGATACAAAGTCCATCGAATAAAAAGCTTTTTTATTGCGATAGCAGCACCCCAACTGACAAAACAAAATTCATTCTAAATTCGAATCATCATTTTTATTACGAAGAATTGTTGAACAAATTGAACAATGCAATTTTATTGGGGAAACCAATGGACTTTGAACCGAGATCAGAGCTTTTCCCAAAATCGTGACGTACATTAGATTGAGGAGGGAAAAAATGATATTCTTGAGAAAAGTAAACTGCAAGTTTGTTTCCTCTAACACGAAGTGGTTGCATGAAATGCAATTTGACGTGTGATCTGTGATTCTTGTTAATTTTTGAAAATCAGAATGGTATTTAATTCGTGTGAATGTGATAAATGCGAACAAGTGGGTTTTTTTTAGTGGTAATGTATGAGGAAATGAAAGGCACATGTAGAGACTGGGTTCTGCTAAAAATGGCTAAAATAGTCTTTAAGGAAATTAATTTAATTATATAGCTGTTAAATGTATAAAAAAAAGCATCTGTCAAATTGGCTGTCAGTGTCTATTCAGTCTTTATTGTAAAATTCCATATATAATCAAAGTGGGTGCTCTGTTGTAAATATATTTATTTGACAGGTAAAAATGGCTTTTATTACTCGCGGCATCTAGTTACAAGCAGAGGTATCCATTTTTTTTAGTATACAAGGATGATTCACGAGCATTGTGCTAAAAAGCTTGAGCGTGTAGGTTGAGTTGAGACAAGAAAAAAATCGTATGGGAGGGGGGGTCTATTTCCCCCCGTTTAGCCAGGAGGGGCAATTTTCTGAAAAATTGACTTATTTTGTAAAAAAAAATATTAAAAATCAACGGCTTCGTTTACAACACCGTGCTATACCTTTCTGGAAAGCCAAAAACTTCTTCTTTCATTTTGTTTTTAAATAAAATTATTTTATCGAATATGTAGTTTAAAAAATATAAATTTTCAAACTCAAAATAAAAAAAAAATACAAAAAAACATTTTTGAACTAATTTTTTTCAAAATTTTATTTATTTATTAAGTACTAATTTTGTTTTAAAAATTCAATGCCGTTGTTAATTTTTAGTCGAAAACCGGATGCAAAAATGTCTTTTCGTTTTTGAGAAATTAAGAAAAAACCAAAACCACTTTTTTTCTAAGAAAATCTTTTTTAATTTATTTTTACCTATCTGGAACTTTTTTTTAAATTTATTTATGAAACATTAACCTTTCATTTACTATTTGTTTTGTTAATGGAGTTTTATGAGGACTGAATAAAGTAGAAAAGTATTAGATTTTCAGTGGATTAACCATTTTGTTCATTGATAACGTCTGAAAACTGACCTGCAATTTTTTCTTACTATACCTGGGGCCGCGGCCACTCGCCGGCGAAGGGTTCTACCTGCTAGGGGCTTAAGATAATTAAACCGCAATTTTTCTTGAATGAAAAAACAATTAACAACCTAAAGGTAAATAAAAGGTATCGCATATTTACTACACAACCATTTACAATTAAAATATTAACTCATCAACACCTCACAATAACAAACTCAAACGCACGAGAAGAGTTGGCGGACAGGAACTTCTGCGACACTTGTTGTCGAGATCGGAAAGCCGAAAGACTCTACGCTAAAAGATAACCCAATAGATGGCGCCCAAGTCGTAGCATGTTTTCAAGAATCCGCTGACATGTAAGAGAGCACGGAGAGCTAGAAGTGAAAGGTCAATTGGCAGACGTTATCAATGAACAAAATGATTATTCCAGGGAAAATCCAATGCTTTTCTACTTTATTGAGTCCTCATAAAACTCCAATTACAAAAAATTAAATTTATAAAATAAACTAATAAATTAAACTAAAAGTCCAGAAAGGTAAAAATAAAAACAAAGATTTTTTTTAGAAAAAATGGTTTTGTTTTTTTTCTTAATTTCTCAAAAACGAAAAGACATTTTTGTATCCGGTTTTCTGTTTTCGACTAAAAATTAAGAAACACATTGAATTTTTAAAACAAATTTAATACTTAATTACATAAAATTTTGAAAAAAAAGTTCAAAAATGATTTTTTTGCTTTTTTTTTGAAAATTTTAAGTTTGAAAATATATTTTTTTTAAACTATTCGCTAAAACAATTAAATTTGAAAACAAAGTGAAAGAAGAAGTTTTTGGCTTTTCAGAAAGGTATAGCACGGTGTTGTAAACGAAGCCGTTGATTTTTAATATTTTTTTTACAAAATAAGTCAATTTTTCAGAAAATTGCCCCTCCCGGCTAAACGGGGGGGAATAGACCCCCCCCCATCCCATACGATTTTTTTCTTGTCTCAACTCAACCTACACGCTCTAGCTTTTTGACACAACGCTCGTGAATCACCCTGCATAATTGAGAAAAAATGACAATCTCTACTTTTTACTAGATGGCTACATTCAAAAATGCTATTTTGATACCTGTCGATAAATATATTTGATAGGTATTGTCAAGAAGTGTCGCCATCTAGTTAGAAGCAGAGAAAGCAATTTTGTTTATATAAGTTCGCCATTTTATTTTTTAAAAATGGTTTTCTCTGCTTCCAACTAGACGGCGACACTTCTTAATAATACCTATCAAGTATATATGCTATCTCTGCTTATAAATAGGTGGCGCTAGAGTCGAATGCCAGGTCGATTATACCTGTCAAATGTATATACAATGAATCGTATTAGGAGATGTCAGATGAGGCTTATTTATGGATGACTGGAAATTTTGAACGATACCAATCGACATGATATCAAAGGCGCCCAATCAGCTTTACCACTTTACTCCTTTTGAAATAGATCTTCACCGATTTATGAATTTTTTTGAAAATCTACCATCCATAGTTTCTTGAAATCTACTTCACGGTTAACTCAGAAAAAAACTTTCTCCGATGTATGTTAGCTATAGACTCATGCGGTAAATACTGTTATACACGGATGGTTCCTGTGAAAAATTAAAATTAAGGAAACCGTACGGAGGGGTCGGAAAACTGAAAAAAAGACGAAAACTTCATTTTTTGCGTAGAATTTATAATCATTTACATCGAAAAAGAGCCAATCGTACATCAAAATAAGAGCCAACAGGTGTTCTATCAGCCATTGAAAGCGTATAATATATATATGTAGTTATAGAGCTTTAATCAAAATCATTTATGTCTATGTCCATTTTTGCGGCAATGCATAGAGGATCAATATAAAATGTGTATAGTATTGTACTTCCCATTTTTCTCAATCTAATTCGGTTCTTTTTTTTCAAGTGGTAACACTGCATTGCAGGCCAGAACCACTGATCAGTTATAACAAGATAGGAAAGCTTGCTGTCAAAATGACAATTGCCCACAAAGTAAAAAGAAAGTTAGCTGCAAGAGTATGCGTGTATAAAAAAATAAAATTTGAGGTATTTGGAGGGTAAAACGTAGATAGGTTTCTAATCTTGTTATAATGTCTGTTCAATGACTCTGTGCTGGACTGTATTGGACACTTTTTCTGTGCTAGACTGTTCTAGTTTGCTGTTCAATGACTTTTTTCGTACAGGTTAGCGTAAAAAAGAACAGGATTTTCGGTACTTGCTTTTAAGGACGAGTAACCTGGAACAGAATCATGACAACTGTCAAAGTGTTGTAGTTTTTTGTCTTTGTTATTGTTTTTTTGTTTTGAGGTTAAGTGAATTAATTCAATTAAGGCAATGAATGATTTTTTTGATTTTGCTTATAACATAGTTAGTATTTATTTTTTGATTTTTTAAAGATCTAATTCCTTAAGAGCCGATTTTTCAATCATCGAACAAAAATAAAAATAACAAACTGGCAAATAAACTTATCTGAGTATTCATCGGTCGAATAAATAAGAGCGTTTTTTGTCAGATAAACTCTATCTAACGATTGAAAAATCCAATATTTTGTTATTTGTCGAATAAACACTATCTGCTTGTTTATCTGACGATTGAAAAATCGGCTCTAAATAAATTAAATTTTCAAACATGTGTTGAAGAAAATAATGCAGGAAGTTTTTTTCTGATCTTAGTTTTCACAGATGACGTTTCGATGACTGTTCTAACTTGTCTGACATTTCTGTGCTGATCTGTTCTGTTCTACACTTTTCTGTACTGTTCTAACCGACTTTTCTGACAAAAATCCTGAAAATGTAAATAGCAATTTTTTTGCCGTTTACTTCTTAAGTCCCAACTGAAAAAAAAACAGTGACTATATGCAATTTACATAATATTTCACTCACTTGATTTCATAAACTCGTTTTCTATTCTATTTCCAGAGACCCCGAAGAATCTATTTTTATTTAATTATTCGTCATTTCATTACCGCAGTTTTTGTTCCTCTTTTTTTCTTGCAAATTATTATTTAAACTTAAAAAAGAAAACAACTTTTTTTTTACCTCTGGCCAACATTTACTATAGAAATTTACATTCCAGAGTCTAGACACAGATTCGCTTGTGCGTGCGCGTCAAGTCGAGTGCATTGACTTGCATATTATTTACACTGGAAATAGATTGCGATATTTTTTTTTTCTAGTTTTGAATCGAAGGAGAGAGCACACAGCACAACGTTGTAGATGCAAAAAAAAAAAAACAAACTTTTTGCAATTTGAGCAACACAAGTCGTTATGCTTCAAAGAGTTTGTCACTCTTCATTTTTGTGTGTTTCTATTCCTTCGATTGAAGTGATGTTCGTTGTGTTTTCGGGTTGAACAATTAATTCTAAAAATAGTTAGGTGTTACCGAAAAACATGCATTGGCAACACCAAAGTTACATTTATTCAAATTCAGATGTCGCACCTTAAATATGAAAGAACAACTTTTCCCGCTACATTTTCGTCTCATGAATAAATTCCCAAAAAAACTTAAGAACACATTTTGCTGTAGACACCCAACCGAAAGGACGAGACGAATTTTTGAGTGATTTACTGCCTTTATTTTTGCAACAAATATTAATCGAGAGACAATAAAAACATCAAATTTAAAGTACTTGAAAAAGTCTAGTTTTTTCTTCACAAAGGGTATTTTTTTAAGAGGCATAGAACTTTTAATTGCAATAAAACAACAGCCGCGTTTTATTATCCTCACTAACCCATATGGGTTACCCCGTGATAATAAAACGATGTGGGTTTAAAAGGTAGAAGTTTAATTTATGTTTTTATCCGAGACGCAACCCTCAGCTTAATTTTATTTTGCTTTTCCAAAAGTAACTTAATTAATTAATTGTATTGACTATTGTCCTATGGCTTTATAAAACCGTGGCTAAGAGTGGAATACGCGTTATTTTTTATGAATATGGCTGAATTAATAAATCTTTCTACAATAACTTCTTTTTTGTCTCACACTCGCCATCTATCCGCCATATTGAGAACATAGTTTTTGAGTTACAAAATAAACCCCGATAGCTATCGGGGTTTCAGATTGTTTTTGTTTTGTGTACAAAAAATAAACCCATATGGGTTAGTGAGGATAATAAAACGCGGCTAACGATGGAACATTCGATTGACATGATTTTTTATTTATTCGTAAGATAATCTTGTGCATTACACTTAAAATATGATTTTTGGCATATGACTGCCACAGCTGGCTCGGATGTAGTCCAATCTGGACGTCCAATTGTCGATGACTTTTTCCAACATTGGTGGCCGTATATCGGCAATTTTTTTTTTTATAATGTGCACCCACTCAAGGGATTTTATATACCCTTATTATGCCAGAGACACAGTGAGTGCATTAGGAAGAAAGGCCCTTCCTTTCTGAGAAAGGAGGTGTCGGTGTACATTGGTCTTGAATTCCTGAGCATTATAATGATTGGGAAAGACAGAGTGTGGAAGAGAATTTCACATTCGCGTAGTACGGCTAAAGAATGATTCTCTATACTTGAGCGTACGTCCGAAGTTGGGCTCGAGGGTGAACTGATGGGCATTCCTAGACGCGCGAGTATTACGGGTGAATTGCTTGAGGGGAGGAATGCAACTGGCTATTTCTCTAGAGCAATTACCGTAGAAGTAACGGTAGAACAGAGAGAGACATGAAACGTTACGACGGTGATCTAATGATTGGAATGACGCAGTGATGTCTCTGTCACCGATCATTCTGAGGGCTCTTTTTTGAATATCATCCAAGAGGCTTAAGTAAGTAGCTGGAGCACCAGCCCAGAGATGAGAGTTTTACTCAAGCTTTGGACGGATATAAGTCTTATAGATGGTAGCCAGATCAGACGGGGAAAAGAATTTCTTGCACCGTCTTAAGAAACCCAAACATCTTGCGGCATTTTTGGCGACATCGCAAATGTGCTCATTCCACAGTGGTCAGTGATGCACATACCGAGAATCTCGAGATGTTCGGTCTCATTGATGCAAGTGCCACTCATGGACAGTGGCAAGGGGGGTATATCTCGCTTCGACGATACAAGACAGCATTGAGTTTTCGAAGCATTAAACTCTACGCGGTTTCTTATTCCCCATTGTACAATGCGGTTTAGGTCAGAGTTTAATGAGCTTATCATATTTTGCCGTTGCAGTTCCACATCCGAAGAGGAGGGATGTGAGTCTGGAAACGAATATGAAAAGCTAAGAGTACTATCGTCAGCGAAACAATTGATTGGATTAGAAGTAACAGACAAGAGATCATTAATGAAAATGAGGAAGAGGGTCGGAGACAAAACGGAGCCCTGGGGCACACCAGCATTTATGTTGTGGGTTTCAGACTTGAACCCGTCCAATACAACTTGTATACAACGGTTCGAAAGAAAGTTTCTAATCCAACGAAGAAGGGATTCGTCGATACCGAAAGCACGCATTTTCGATAAAAGAGCAAGATGCCAGACTTTATCAAATGCCTTTGAAATATCAAGTGCAACAATCTTACTTTCTCCAAAACAATGTAAAGATTTGTTCCACTGTTCGGTGAGATAAACCAACTGATCACCAGTGGACCTGTTGCTGCGAAAGCCGTACTGCCGGTCATTGAGAAGCTTTCGGTCTTCGAGATATTTCTTGAGCTGATAGTTAATCAGCGTTTCCATGACCTTAGAAAGAAGGGACGTAAGTGCAATCGGTCGATAATTGGAGGGAGAAGAAGATTCGCCTTTTTTTGGGACTGTCCAGCCAAATGCTGCCCAGAAGAATATGATAGATGGAAAAGCTTACGCAAGGGTTTTGCCAGCGTGGAAGAACACCTCTTCAGAATAATAGCGGGGATACCATCCGGACCAGCGGATTTATGTATGTTGAGATCCTTTAGAACTCTCGCCACAGCCCGAGTGTGGAAGAAGATTTGTCCCATGGAATCATTGACGCGCTCAAGAAGTGGCGGAGTCATGACACTCTCTGGCAGCGAAGAGTTGGAGGCGAACTGCCTAGCAAAAAGATTAGCTTTCGCGAGAGAGCTAACAACTGGAGTGTCATTTGCAGTATTTGTTGCCTTAATTTTTGGTCGTGTAAGAATTTGGTCCGTCGAATATGGGCATTGCAGGCCTTCCTGGCTTGTTTAAACTTGTTCCGGTTTTCCTCAGTTGGGTTGGCTCTGAAACACCGGAACTTTACATCCTTTTCCCTGATAACCTCTTTACAGCTTGAATCAAACCATGACTTTTCCTTGGGTTTGATGCTTTTAACCCTATTCGGGATAAAAGTTTTCATTCCCAAAATAATCATATTAGTAATCATACCTGCGCTGGAGTCTACGTCACTATCGAGGAAGCATAGTGACCAGTTAAAGATACGGAAGAAGTTATTGAGACCGTCCCAGTTGGCTTTCTCGTATTGCCATGGTTCTCTTCGGAGCTCTTTCTTTAACTGGATTAGTTCGGCACGAGAAATTTGCAGATATAATACCTACTATGGTCTAATCTGCCTAGAGGCGTTAATACATTGATAGTGTATTTATCAGGGTCAGACGTATGAAACAAGTCAAGAGTGTTTTCAGCTTGGCCATCAATGTCCGATATTCGGGTGGGCTCGGTGACCAGCTGAATAAGGTGGTTGAACTCAGCTAAGATCTCAGCACACATAACACGGCGAATGTTGTCTTCCAAATGGTCAAGCGTTTGTGGCTTATCCGCATAGACCAATGACTTTACATAACCACACAGAAAATAGTCTAGAGGTGTTAAATCACAAGATCTTGGAGGCCAATTCACAGGTCCAAAACGTGAAACGTGTCTTTCAATAAATCGATTGTGGCACGAGCTTTGTGACATGTTGCGCCGTCTTGTTGCAACCACAGCTCCTCCTGGACATCATGATTGTTCAATTCAGGAATGAAAAAGTTAGTAATCATGGCTCTATACCGATCACCATTGACTGTAACGTTGTGGCCACCAGCGTTTTTGAAGAAGTACGGACCAATGATTCCACCAGCCCATAAAGCGCACCAAACAGTCAGTTTTTCTGGATGTAACGGTGTTTCGACATACACTTGAGGATTAGCTTCACTCCAAATGCGGCAGTTTTGTTTTTTGACTTAGCCATTCAACCAGAAGTGTGCTTCATCGCTAAACAAAATTTGCTTATGAAAATCGGGAACAACGGCCATCACGTTATGGGCAATTTGGGCACAATTTGCAAGCAAATTCAGGCATTAGTGTATTCATGATGAATTGCCAAACCAAACTGAGAATAAATCACTTGACAGCTGTTAAATCGGTCGCCGTCTGCACCTCTTGGAAAAAATCGAGATGGGTCCAGTTTCGATTAAAAAAAAAGTCGAATTTTAATTCCTACTGATAAAATGCCAAACTTTATTCCGTGCAATCGGAAATTCTTCTCAACGGACAAACACACAATTCTACATTCGTAAAATCACCATGGGACATTCAATTTTAATCACTTGACTAAACGCATGATTAGACAAAAAAAAAACTAGAGCACACACATGGGGCATTGAAGATTATTTAAAAGTTATTTCCTACACACGCAACCAGCAATGAAGATTTTATCATTTAGATTTATTAGTTAAAGCATTTTTGTCGGTAGGCATTTCTTATCATTGACAAAGTTTTGTTTTCGTTTAACTTGAATAGTTGGACCCACATGAGCATTGATCGAAATAATTGAATTCGATAAACTTATTTCATAAGGTTTTTGGATGAAATTTCTTTAAATATTGGTTTTTGTTTTAGGGCGATGAATTAGCGTTAATGATTAAGAGTTCCCGCAGACTGCAGACTTTTTATCGGCCGATAGTTTAGTCGGGTTGGGCTGAAAGTGCGCACACCGAGCCAACTAAACAGTTTGGTTGGTGAACAGGGCGCAGACTATCCAACAGCCGGCCGACTATTCACGAACTAGTTTGTGTGATTTGGGCGACGCCATATTCAAAATACACGCACACGACGCCAAAGCACAGAGCGAACTGAACTATCGGCCGACTAAACAATCGTCGTGTATGCGCAGGCGTGTATGCGCCAATACTGATTAAACAGTCGGCCGATCGGGTAGCACATCAAACTTTTTTATCGGCCGATACTGAATCGCTGTAGTGTGCGCATATGCATTCCTCTCCATACTGATTAAGAAGGCGACCAAACTATCGGCCGATAAAAAGTCTGCAGTCTGCGGTTGCCCTTAATCTTACTTCTTCAAATTTAGGACAAGTACCTATAGAGTTAGACACGGTAAGGTTATGGAATGGCAATGGATTTAGTTATTGTCACACTTAAAAACTCCCTGGACTATTGTAAATACCCTAAAAGTAAGCCTGTAAAAACTGATAAAGTTTTCCCATTGGGAACGTTAATGGCGATCTATGTACATCCTTTAAATTTGATTCGGTTTATACTTAAGGCGGCGCTATAGTCCGTTGTGCTTTGATCCTTAACCAACAGTCTTCGACAGACAGCTGGGTTCTTAGCAAGCTGTATCAAGTTTTGCACTCCACGTTGATTGAGGTCCTCTTCCACTTGGGTGCGCCATCTGAATCGCGGTCTTCCTCTACTTCTTCATCCCTCAAAAATGGTGTCGAAGGCTTTCTGCTGTATATGACCGAGCCATCTGAGTTGCTTGATCCTTCTGGTCCGTGTCGTTATACTGAGCAGGACTGGGTTGATGATAATGTTATTGCCCGTGGTAATAGCGGAGCCTAGATATACAAACTGATTTTGGCCGTTCTTGCCTCAATATTCACAGAGGCGCCATTGACATCATTCTTCACATTAGGTATGTCAATAAAAACGCCGTACCAGAGAAATTGAACAGACTTTTGGAAGACAGCGCTTTGCACTATCTTCTCTAGAACGATGTTAAAGAAATCACACGACAGCGCATCGCCTTGTCTGAATCCTTTTTTGACGTCGAAAGATTGCGTAAGCTCGTTGCCAACCTTGATGGAGCAGCGTGAGTTGTCCATTGTCATTTTGCATAAGCGAACGAGCTTGGCATTGAGGCCAAAACTAGACATAGAGCTTCATTTCTGTAGATGCTGTCATATGCGGCCTTAAAATCGATGAAAAGGTGGTGGGTATCGATTTGGATTTCATAGGTTTTTCCAGGATCTGCGTAAAGTGAAAATTTGGTCAATGGTTTACATTCCTAGTCTGAAGCCAAATTTATAAGGATCAATCAGATTGTTGATGAAAGGCTTCAGACGTTCACATATTACGGCAGAGAGGATCTTGTAAGCGATGTTCAGTAGGCTGATTCCTCTGTAGTATCTTACAGATGATTCGGTGCATGCTCCTATCTAGATCGTCGCCTGCTGCTTTGAACAGCTCGGCAGCTAGACCATCTGCTCCAGCGGCTTTGTTGGATTTCAGCTGTGATATTGTCATTTACACTTCTTCTAGATCGGGTTCACGGAATTGTTGGCTATCATCGTGTCCGATGAAAGGCTCTTGTCTGACGGCGGGGTTTTGTTCGTCGTCGCCGTTATACAGTCTACAGAAGTGGTCTTTCCAAATCCCCAGCATTGACTGCGATTCTACTATGGTGTTCCCTTGTTTATCTCTGCAGCTGCAGGCATCGGTTCTTGCTCGATGACCTTGAGCCAGCTGTTTTACCTTCCGATAAAACCTCCGAACTTCATTCCTGCCGTTGGCTCTCTCAACATCTTCGATCTGACGCTTCTCATGCTCTCTCTTTTTTCTCCTGAGAAGCCGGCGTTCTTCTCTCCTCTTTTGCTTGTAGAGCTCACGAGCAGCTCTTGTCCTTCTTTGCAGCGCCGCTTTCTGTCTTCGGTCTTCGATACTTGATGTTGGCGGCATAGGACTCCTTAAGAGATTACTTGATACTCGGTCAGAGAAGGATCTGGCGATCTCTTGCGATTGTAGCCGTCCGACGTTGAATTTTCTTGAATTTCCTTGTTTTGGCCGTTGTTGGGATATTCGTAGCACTACCTTGGCAACGACGAGTTAGTGGTGCGAGTCGATGTTGGCTCCTCGGAAAGTTCGAACATCTAGAATGCTGGACAAGTGCCTTCCGTCGGTCGATCGCAATGTAATCAATCTGGTTGACGGTTGATTGATCAGGAGATTTCCATGTACCTTTATGGATGTTGAGTATGGGAACCAGGTGCTTGCTACCATAAGATTTCACCTCGCAGCGAAATCGATCAGCCTGAATCCGTTATCGGAAGTGGTGTCGTGCAGGCTGTGCTGTCCGACTGTCCCACCAAAGATGTCCTCTTTTCCCAGCTGTCGAATACTACTCATTCCAAAAATGTTTTGATTTCATCTCTCATGGATTTTATCTCTTGCGAAGAACTGAAAAGGCTTCAGAGTTAATTTTTTAATGGAAAGGTGCTTCGCAACTCAGCCGTTTGAAATTGTAGGTCTTCTTATTTTCTCGCACGCACTTAAAGAATTGTTGAAGAGTATGAGCCGCTTAGGCCTTGGTTCTTGGAGCTGTCTTGTATTGTAATTGTCACCCAGTTATTGTTATTACTATAAGCTGACAAGTTATAATGTCGATTGACATCAAACAATGACCCAAAACCAACAAACTACACAGTGGACAAGCACTAGCCAAGCCATATTTAAGTAGCCATCAAAAATGCGAACAAGTCGCTTAACGAGACACAAAACTGAAAATCCCTCAAAAACAAACTCCGTATTGAATCACTGGCTAAAAAGAGCGCCAAACATAAAACACGAACTTCTTTAGTGTCACGACGAGTTGGTAGCCTTGACGGTGACACTGACAATCTGTTTTTCCTTTTGATTTTGTAGCCTCTTAAAAGAAGCTAGAAGGGCAAACAGGGATAGGTGTCTTCAAAACTAACGAGCCAAGTTCTAGCCAGTCTTTATCTGAGACAAGCTTTCATCGTTAACCTTCTTGATATCCCGCCACTGAACTAAACTTCGCCTAGCTACGCAGACTTCTCTAAAGCCCTCAAGCCCAAAGAAAAACAACCTGTCCATTTGAGCTAAAATTTCATTGCGTGCCTATTTCTATACACAAGGCACACACCTTCTTTTTGATAGTGGCTCAGCAGGAGCATATCAAAAAGAAAAAGAAAAATCTTGTTTTGTATGCTCCCTCGCTCGGGTTGTTACGCATCACAACATCAATACTCTTGCCTCTCGAAGAATACTATACAGTCGGATGTAGAGACTAGTGAAACAAGAAACAGAAACAGAAAAACGGAAAAATGGACTTTGGACTTGGATTGCTCGCGCTCGGTCTTGGTGTCGCTGTCTGTTCAATACTGCCTTGGTCTTCTATCTTCTTTGGGATTTCGTAAAATGAATAGCGAACAGGTTAATTTTTTGTTTTTACTCAAAATTAATAAATAAATCAGCTATTTTTTGTTGTTTGATTGAAAAGAACTGGCAAAACCAGCTTTGGAGAGTTCGTTTCTAATTTTTGTTGACGAAATTTGATCGAGTAAACAACTGGCTTCGGATTATTGCAACCACGTTTGACCTAGTTTGTGAAAAATGGTCCATTAAATATTGATAAATGAACCACAACCACAAGCTTTTTTTACGTATGCACCCCCACTTCACTAAACAGGTGCAATTAATTTCAGTTTAACAAGGAACTAGTTGCATTGGAATCTCATTGGAATGGGCTCTAGCTAAATTTTTGAAAAACAATTTTAGGGACGCAAAGAAAATAGTGCATGGCAATTAACATAGACACAAAAATTGTCAATGAACTTACTTCGGGATTCTAGGATTTTTCCAAAACACTAGCAGTTTTTTTCTTTTTGGTAGTTTACGGTGTAAAATCAAGGCTCTATTTTTAACACAAAGCCAAAATTGTTTTTTATGTAACTTTAAAGCGATGTCAACACAAATGTATGAATATTATTAAAAAATAAAAATAAAACGCAAACTGAAAAACACGCAGCGTACGCATCCAATTCCGAACACAAAAAATATCGAACTGATGAAAAATTTTAATTGGATTTCTTGATGACACTTTTCTGTGTTGTGAGAGATGTCGCTTGATATAAAAATCGCTACAAACAAGAGATAATTTAATGGCTCGTTTGCACTTATAGGGATTTGATGATGGTACAACCACATCCATTCAAATTTCTAAGGAAAGTTGCAAAAATAAAACTTTTGCAGTATATTTATTGAAAATGTTGAATAAGTTGAAATGTCCGGGGCGACTTTCCTTTACCAGATTCTATAGAGGATTTGATTTGTAAAAGGGTGAATTTGATTTGTAAAAGGGTGAATTTGATTTGTAAAAGGGTGAATTTGATTTGTAAAAGGGTGAATTTGATTTGTAAAAGGGTGAATTTGATTTTTGTAAATTCAGAATCTGGTTAAGGAAAGTAGAGCCCATTTTATAGTGAGTAGAACATGATGATGATGAGGTTGCAGTAGAAGACATTTTGTTGTACAATGTTGAAATATAAAACAAGCTGCAATCCCATTACAGGCCGGCTCAACTGGGCATGAACGATGCCCTGTTCATGAACATGTCTTGAAAAAGCCAATGGAGGCAGAAAAATCCATGCCCACACAGACATCTTGTCGAAGAATCTTGTTTTTTGAACATGACATGAGTGTGGTTCAAATCATTGGCATGAATTTTGACGTTTCGTGTAAGTGGAAGGTTTTCCTTTGAATGTAGATGTAAATCGAGTGATTTTAAATAGTTAAATGTTAATCGTGTATTTTCGTTTGTTGTTTTGTTTGTTGTGTGACGTTTAATTTTGTGCTTTCGGTCACCGTGTTTTAATAAGCTGTTTCCACTGAACGATAATCTGAGATTATCTCAAATCTACATGAAATCTATTCGAAATCACTAGATTTACCATACAAAAGTTAATCATCTCGATTCAAGATTTCAAATTAATCTACTTGATTTGGACTGTGCTGAACGGACTCATTTTCCAATTTCCAAGGAATCGGTGGAAGAAGGAGAGAAGAAAAGACAAAAAAAAGAAGAGACAAAAGGAGATCGGAAACTGACTTACGTTTTACCCTCCGGATACCGCAAATTTCATTTTACTGTAACTTCGTGTCTGTGAATAAATGAGAAAAAAACAGCAACAAAAATGAGGTGGTAGCACCATATGTACTGTGATAGTATTGGTAAAAACACGCATACTATCGCAGTTACTATGGTCCACAGCTTGTAGGCATTGTAATTTTGACAGCTCTAATCTAACAAAATCCAGTGGAAACACTACTAGATTATTTTAAATCAAACTGGAAGATAATCTAGATTATCGTTCAGTGGAAACGTAATATAAGATAAAATGAGACGACATGACATAATTTGCCGAGCGAAAAAAAATGTTCTGTTTGTGGATTGGATTGCGGTTGTGATGTTGGGCAGCTGTATGCTCAGTGGAGACGCTGTGTAATTGAATTACTTGAGGACTCCATTGAATATTTCCGATGACAGGACTATCGGCCTGTCATCAAATAATCCAATAGAGACCAACAATCCAACATCCAGTCCATAATCCAGTCATCGCAGTCTGGTTTTTTCGAGCGGATTAAAATCCTGTCATTATGTACGTGCGGAAAAAAGAAAGATATATGTATTTTCGTTTGACTAATAGCGTTTTTTTTTTTGGTAATCCGGAATTGTACACAGAACTGTCCGATTCCGGATTCCAAACGAACAGGCAAACACATTTTTTTGCTTCTAAGGGTTGAATGGTTGTGTATTTGTGAATCCTTATAAGAAGAATCGCAGATGACATGACATTGTTTTTAATTTCCTTATTTGTAAACATGGCAGCGAGTACGTATATGCGAGTGTGTGCATGTATGCGTGATTCTGTTTTTGATTCTGACTTCAAATTCGGAATCGTTTTTCTGTTCTATTCAGAACAAGAACTGTCATCTTGTGCCAAGTGAACGAGTACAGAACTGTTCGGAACAGTTCCGGACGACCAAAAAAAAACACTATAACAGACATTTTGCGTTTCGCCTGTTGCATTGTGTCATTGTGGTGTTGCTTATTTTCTCTGCTGCGTTCAATGATGAAATGAGAAACTTGACATAATTTGCCCACCGAAAGAAAATTACAAGATTGTTGATTGGATTGAGGATGAGATGTGTGCCATCGATTATGGCTAAGCTGCAAAGCATTTCTTTTTTGGGGTCTCCATTGAACATTTCCGATGACAGGACTATCGGCCTGTCATCAGATAATCCAATAGAGACCAACAATCCAACATCCAGTACATGATCTGGTCATCGCAGTCTGGATTTTTCGAGCGGAGCAACTTCCTGTCATCAAATTTGACGTTTGTGTTGTATGTAGTGGTGAGCGTCGTTTTTCCACAGACTTTTTGACATCCGAATTTCATTTCGTTTAAATTGTCACAAATGTCAGACAGTTTGTCAATGCAACACCAACTCCTTAACTCGAATTACGAATCAACTCCGCTCCTGAAGCGAGCGTGAATCTCTCTTCAATATTTCAATTTTTTTCAATTAATTTAAAATCAATGTAAAGGTAAGACTTTGTCTTTTATACTAAAACAATACGGATTATTATTTACTAGTTATAAAAACGGAAAATGCACGTTTGCAGATGCTGCAACGGAAAACAAGAGCAGCAAGAGAAGAGTACCGCACGAAAAGGAGAAATGAGAAAAAGACCCTGCGAAGGAAGAAAAGAGCAACTGCAGTTTCTCAGCTCAAAGATCTAGAAGAGTCTCGGGCCAAGAACAACACACGGCGTTTCTTTAAAAGGTCGAAGCAATTAGCTTCTGGTTTCAGAACCGGGACACAAGCTCTTCGAAACAGTGAAGGAAACCTAGTCACCAAAGCACAGCGAATTGTAGATGTTTTCAAGCAGCAATTCCAAAAGCTGCTTTACTTTACTTATCCGGCTCACAATCCATGAAGGATCTCAGCCTGAGATTCTACAGCCTTCCATCGTGAACGGTCCCTCGCATGCACTCTCCAGTCGCCGAAACCAAGCGCTTTGGCATCCGCAGTCACTTGGTTCTTGTACCGTAGGTTCGGTCTTCCTTGTCGTCTCGAACCGGGGGGCTGGGATGAGAAGACTTTCTTGGCTGGAGCGTTGTCGTCCATTCGCTCGATGTGGCTGAGCCAATGTAGTAGTCTTTTCTTGGCCTTCTGGACTACATCCACATCTTGGTACAGCTCGTACAATTCTCGTCGCATACGGGACCGAAAATCCGTCGAAGAATTTTTCTTTTGAAAGTGACCAGTATCAATTCCCCTTTTTTACTTATCGTCCAGAACTTGGCGCCGTAGAGTAGGACTGGTAAAATCAAAGTTTTGTACAGCAGACACTTTGTCTTTCGAGTGAAGAGTTTTAAACCCAGTTGTTTTGCCAAACCGAATCAGCAGCGGTTCGCTAGGGTAATTCTTCTTCGGATCTCCACTAAGGTGTCGTTCGTGGGATTGATGTTTGTTCCAAGGTAAGTGAACTCCTTAACTACCACGAAATTGCTGCTACCAACAGTGAGGTTGTGTCCTAGGCGGTGGACAGATGTTGCTTTGTTTGTTGCTAGCATGTACTTTGTTTTGCCTCATTCATTTCAAGACCAACTAGTTTCGCCTGTTCTTCAATCGCTGTGAAGGCCTTAAGCACAGCTCTCTTGGATCGACCGATGATGTCTATGTCGTCCGCATAACCTAGGAGCTGAGTGGGTTTGTGAAGATAGTGTTTTCCGTGCTCAAACCTGCTTTGCGCACTATCTGCTCCAGGACTATGTTGAAGAAGTCACATGACAACGCATCTCCTTTTCTAAACCCTGCGCATGTTTGGAATAACTCGGATGAGCTGTTACCCATTTGCACACTGCACTGCGTATTGTTTAGCGTCATGCGGCACATCTGGATCAGCTTGTTCGGGATCCCGAATTCAGACATCGCCATTATAAGCTATTGGCGGTGGTTGCTATCATAAGAAGTTTTAATGTCGATGAAAAGATGGTGGGTATCGACTTGAAATTCGTTGGCCTTTTCCAGGATCTGTCTCAGTGTGAATATTTGATCTATAGTACTGGTACGTGCCGATTATTGTGTTGCAGAAAGGTTTAAGACGCTCACACAGTACGTTGGATAGGATCTTGTATGCAACATTAAGCAGGGATATGCCACGGTAGTTTTTGTATGACATCGGACCGCCTTTTTTGTAGATGGGGCATATGGAGCTTATCGACCAGTCAGTGGGCACGTACTCTTCTTACCACACTTTGTTGATGACATGGTGCATGCGGTTCATCAATATATAAAGAGTTCCTCAGGTATGCCATCCGACCTGGCGGACTTGTTATTTCTTAGCTTTTGAATGGCTCTTTCTACCTATTCTGTGCTGGGGGCTGGGACTGGGTCTTCATTGACTGGTCTTGCTTCTCTTTCGTCATGATCTTGCTCGACATTTTGCGCATTCAGCAGCTGTTGGAAGTGCTGTTTGAAAACATCTATAACTCCCTTTGCTTCGGTGACACCTAAGCCTGTGTCCCGGTTCTGAAACCAGAAGCTAATTGCTTCGACCTATTAAAAACGCCAAGTGTTGTTTTTGGCCCGAGACTCTTCTAGATCTTTGAGCTAAGAAACTGCGGATGCTCTTTTCTACCTTCGCAGGTTCTATTTCTCATTTTTCCTTTTTTTCGGTACTCTTCTCTTGCTGCTCTTGTTTTCAGTTGCAGCATCTGCAAACGTGCATTTTCAGTCTCTCTTTTCAATATCGCGCACTCATCATCATACCACGGGTTCTTTTTCGGGGGTGGCTGGTAACCTATGGCCGTCTCGGCTACATTTGTCATTATTTAGCGATATTGGTTCCACAAGGTGTTGACGTCAGTGGTATTTGGGAGGACGGCGCGGCGGAGAGTCGCTCACTGTAGTCTCTGGCATTCTCCTAGGTTCTAAGCCAACCGATGTTGAACTTCTTTCTTTGGGCCGAACGTGTTTTTTTGTCGTTTGATATTAGAGCTCTTGACTTAGACACTACCAGAAAGTGGTCAGAGTCGACATTTGCTCCTCGGAAAGTGCGCACGTTCAACATGTTGGATGCGTGATGACTTCCTTCCCGATTTTTGCATCTCCAAGTACGATGCACAATGAAAAGCCGTGAAGAATTCAAGTAGTTGAAGGTTGGTACTAAGAGATTTGTAGTTCGAACAGATTGTGTGAATTGTAGTTTACAATACCTCTTGTAAACATGGTAGTAGTTGAGCCATCAGGTTGCTAGCAATTCATTTAATTCAATTTTATACGCCACTCAGCGCGAACACCAAAGCTGTTCTATGTTTTCCGCTAAAATGTAGTTTAAGCTACTCTCCTTCGCTAAATCTAGTAATTAGGGTCAGTGGAAACAGCATAGTAAATCTACTTCGGTAAATCTCGTAATTAGCGTAGGTGGAAACGTAGAACGTAGTAAACGTACCTATACGCAATATTATGTAAGAGGTTACTTATATTTCAGATGGAAGATTTTTATTTATTGTTGAAAATCTGAAAAAAAAATGTTGATGCATATCCCCTGCCAAAAATTATTTTCATTCTGAATAAAAATTATTTGCAGTCTAGAATTTTTCGGGAAAACTAGCATTTTGCAGCATTTACCACTAGCACGCCTACTGCACGCAAAAAATTTACCTCCACCAAACTAACAATAAAAAAGAATCAAATTCCAATAATTGGAACTATATTCTCGAACGCATGTTCTGGCCGCAGCTTAGGCATAGAATTCTAGTGCACCTTTGCATGTGCTTCTTTCCCATGTTACCAATATCAACAGAAATACAAACACCAAAAACCACACCAATCAACACCTCCAAATTGATGGCCTTCACAAACACCAACACCGTAAGTAACGCCACCACCAACATCTTACAGCATCACCCTCAACCACCATACTTAAACCAAAAATCAAAACTACTGAACGACACCAACACCAGTAACAATACCAACACCATCAACACCTACAACATCTACTCCAACACCAACATCAACATGAACAACAACAACAACATCAACAACTTCAACACCATCACCATCACAAACATCAATTTCATTAATGAAATTATTTGACATAAATTCTAATCTAAAGTTTAAATAGACGTTATTGCCAAAAATGTCCCAGGGAAATTTTGAAAAAATGAGAGAATCCAACTTTTGAATTTCAACTCTCGAGTTGAGATTTAAAGTAGTGAAGAAAAACAATTCTCAACTTCTCGCTCAAGTTGAGGTCAACTCAAGAGTTTATCAACTTGAGAGTTTGCTTAACCCTGCGGCCACACGAGCGAGTTCTGGCCGGCAAGTAGCGTACATATATTATTCGTCAAATCTCTATCGGTGTCCTTGGTGTGACGTAGGTGGCAAAAAACTTGCTAGTCAACTTGCCAGCAAGTTCATATTTTTTACAAGCTTACCTGCTTTTAACATCCAATTTTGAATTTCCAAGATATCGCCAGCAAAAATAGAAAAATCCTCGTTTCAACTAATTTTCTAATTTAATTTTGTTCATTTTGATATATTAACCTGTAAAATTACTTGCCGATTTACTTGCTCGTTTTACTGGCTGGAAAATTTGCTAGCCAGTTGACCAGCCAGTGCTAAAGCAAGTACTAAAAGTTTGAATGTGTGAGTAAAATATTTGATTATATGCCAACTTGCTAGCCAGAACTTGCTCGTGTGGCCGCCGGGTAAGTTGAACGATTAGCGGGGTTTACATGGTCCAACATGGTTGGATGAAGTTTTTAAAATTATTTAAAAACCAGCCAACATGGTTTGTCAAGCGGTTGTTTTAGCGTTTAGATGATCCAACATTGCTGTTGTCATACCATGTTGTCCAACCATGTTGTCCAACGGCTCTAGATCGGCTCGAACTAGTTCAATAATTTTTGCCATGCTCGATTTTGAGAATCGGTGTCTCTTCTTAAAATTTTTTTCGTCCAGTTCCATTGTATTAATTCTAGGGTTGTATATTTTAATTGTTCTTCTAGTCCTCAGCCTTAATATCCTTAATACATTTAAGTCTCCAATAATTTGCTGATTTTCCATTATTATTATTATATTTATTTACGTAGATAATAATAAAACTGAATTGAAAGCAACCACGATCTAAAAATTTCAATCTCATTGAAATGTCTATATTTAAGCAGGATTTAATCAGCCTTTAAATGCAAAAATTTGCGTTTAACTTAAGCGACCTTTAGTCAACCTTGGTTAAATCAGAAAATTGATTATGAATAAGGATTGTCTGTTTAAGTGCTAATTAGAGCTCGCTTAAATTTAAGCGGCCTTCAAATTTTGGTTATGAATACGGTTGATTTAGTTTAAAATTTTTCCTCTGCAGTTGGGTGACGCTTCAAGCAGAAATTTCAGTTTCAGCCCGGATCTTTGTATATGGATTTACCAGGTAATATCAAAAATGGTTTTCTGCTTGGTTTGACAGTTTTTTGACAGTTTTTTACATTAGTTTGTAATGTGTGTTCTCTGCTTGCTTGCTTGAAAACCATTCTTGATAGTACTAGGTAAATCCATATACAAAGGTCCGGATTATAAATTCTTTTTAACACAGTTGGCCCTGACCTTTGGATTTCTCTCTACTGATATCAGTACCTACCGGATTATAGAAGTAACGATTTCAAAGATAAATAACAACAACAAATATCAATATGTCAAAAGCAAAACAAATCGAACTAATTTCAGTGTCCAAGTTCCAAGATTTTCAACGCAAAATGAGCCTCCTTGATACTGTGAAATTTAAGAGTTTGTAAACAAATTGTTCTTACATTTTTCAAGATAAAAAAACATCGATCTTCAAACAGGGTCAGTTCAGTTCTCAACAAAGACATCAAACAGCATGGCAAGAGCTTTATGTTCGACGCGGAAGAGGACACATCCTGGAGTTCCAGCGAGGTTAGCCACATGAACTTTATCAATTAACCTGTAATTCATTTGTCATTTCAGGGTACTCCTCAATGGATAGCACTTCAATTCGAAGAGCCGCAAACTGTGGCATCTTTTAGCTTCCAATTCCAGGGTGGGTTTGTCGGAAAAGATGCCAAACTCACAGTCACCACGGCAGAGGGAACCGAAACTGAGGAACCTTTCTATCCCGATGATATCAATTCAGTTCAAACATTCTCCCTAAAACGGCCAATTGAGAATACGAAAAAGCTGAAATTCCATTTCGGTTCAAGTTCGGACTTTTTTGGCCGAATAATTGTTTATAAATTGAAAATTCTTTGATTGTTTTTTTTTTCTAATAAAGTTGTTTGTTTTTCTACCAACCGTACCGCCATGTGTCGCTTCGATCACTAAGAACAAATTATCTCGATAAGAAAAATGACAGCCGGATGTTACACCATTTTAGATCGGCCTTTTCCTTCTCTCTTTCTTTCGAAACGTGGAAACGTCAACATTAAGTTGAATTTCACATCGTGCTGCTAAAAATTTATTAAATTTTTACAAATTTAACGCAAAGTAAGTTAAATTTGCACAAAATAATCTCATCAATTGAATATGAATTAATTGATTTCCATTGAATTCATTTTCAGATGCCGCGTGAAATCAAAGAAGTCAAGGAATTCTTAAACACAGCTCGTCGCTCTGATGCGCGTGCTGTGAAAATAAAGAAGAACCCATCCAACACCAAGTTCAAGATTCGTTGCTCACGTTTCCTGTACACTTTGGTTGTGCCCGACAAGGAGAAGGCTGAGAAAATCAAGCAATCTCTGCCACCAGGTCTACAAGTTAAGGAGGTTAAGTGAAGTTGCTAAAACTAACTGATGATTTTTTTTAACCTAAAAAATAATTCCCGAAGTGTTTTTTTTTTAATGAAATGAAAATCAACATTCAATAAAAGCTGATGTTGAATTGAAAAGAATGGTGTTAATTATTCCGTGAAATTGCAATAGTGTTGTCTCCGCGGATGCGATTGCAGCCGGTGTTAGGCCATTTTGCAGTCGCACTTGCAGTGTATTCGATATCTGTCTAAAGAGCTTCGACTTGATCCCAAAATGTAAGGATATAGTGGTTGCAACTGTAGATTTTAATGTGAGCACCAACATTTCTGTTGGATCTGAAAGTGTCTCGACGCCCAGAACCAAACAAGGAAGAGGAGTGGTCCAACCTGTGGTAGTTTCTTCATATGATGATGATTCCAGAATCATCAGCTGCAGTAGTCCTTTTCTATACCGACTAAAACAGTTGCTTTCCGATACTTCGGAAACGCAACAATGATAGTTTGCAAAAGTGTCATGAAAGTTACCTGAACTGAATACATGGTTTCTCAGAAGGCAGCTTGCAGTACCTGCAATTCAGTAACCACCTACAGTCCCTGTTGTGTTTTGAAACAACTACTCGATGAGTTCATAAGGTCCTGCCTTCTTTCTACTTATAAAACTTTATTCAAACACAAAAGAACTTAATTCAAAGAAATATTAATATTTATGCCGTCGTCCTCCTCGCCAACTTCCAGCATAACTTGCATTATTTTCCGCTTGAGTTTCTTCCTCGACAACTCTGAGTTTAGATTCTTGAACTCGGCAGCGACAAACTCTCCAAACACATCCCACTGGTCGCGTCTCTGATCATCGCCATCCTCCGTTCTTGCTCTCTTTTTGGGCGGAAGTGTTTCCATGTGGACAACTTTGCTAGATCCTGCCGGCATTGTTGCCATCTCTGTGCTCTCGATGTGTACAACTTCTTGTGGGTGCTGCGATTGGGATTGACGCAATGGATGGCGAACCAACTGATGCTGAACAGGCTGTGGCGGTGGATGGTGAATGTATTCATGGGTTTCCAGTTCCTCATGGCTTGGTCGATGGTATTTCGATTCGAGTATCTCTTCGCGACTCGCCACAGGAATAGTCTCGAATTCGATAGTATGCGATTGAGTTTCGGTGGTTTCTTCATATTGCACTTCAGCGTCAACGGTTTCTTGAATTTCACTGCTATTGCCCTGATGATTGATCTCGTCTTCATCGAGTTCGCTGTACTTTATTTCATATTTCTAATTGAGAGGAACATTTTTTTTAGTGAGTCTAAGCTTTTTAAAACAACATTACCCTTGGACTTTTGAAGGACATTGAGAATCCCGGTCGAGGAGCGATGACATCTTTCAGAAACATCAACGCATCGTAGTGTTCCCACCGACTGCGACGCACTTCCGTTGAGTTTTCATTCCTCTTCTCCAGCTTTTTCATCTCGGCATTGAACTGATTACGAAGATTGTGTATTTTCTTGCCAAAATCAACTTTGTTCAGGTTCAAACGGTTGCATATTTCTTCAATTGCTTTCATTCGTTTATCTTTGTTCTTGTAGGATTCAATAAAATTGTTCCAGAGACATTCGTGGGACTGGTAGAGTGTTATCAAGGTGGCTGTCTTTTCGCGAGTCCAATCGCAGTTTTTGTGAGCTCTGGTGGAATCCTTCATGTTTACCATAAGAACCAAATATTGACCAATTGTTTTCAAAAATTTGTGTTAATATTTTTTTCACGAAACAAAAACATTCAATAAAAAAAGATATCACGAGAAAAAATTATTGTATGCTTCTGGCATCTATCATTTTCATTTCTACCATGCAATCGATAAATTTCAATTTATTTTTTGACAGAAATTCTGTGACATTTTGTTTTCTGACGAGAGAAAAGTGTCAGATAGGCGTTGGTGGTGTTTTGTTGCATGGGATATTTTAAGGGTGTGTTCAAAGAGTGTTTGATTGAATACGTAACGTAACACAGAATGATAAATATTGAAAGATTGAAACTATTTTTAAATTTAAAAATATATCATGGGTTATAGTTGTGAGAATTGAGATTGAGACAGTAACCAAGTATTTATGTATTATGCTGTCTTCAAGGAAGGACAGAAGGACACCCAACTCGGTCAGAACGTCACAATAGACGCATATAACTTCGAGGTAGTGGAGGAGTTTGTCTTTTTTGCCTCCGCTATTAACACAGACAATCTGCCCTATCGAGGTAACCGTCGGAGCGGAATTTTCTCCGATTTCCTCCGAATCGGAGACATTTTGCTCGAAGCAAATTTTGGAGGAAATCGGAGAAAATTCCGCTCCGACGGTTACCTCGATTGGGCCGAATAACACAAGTGCCGGAGTCAGACTAATGGCGTTTTTAACTGGCAATCTGGAAGTAGAAAAAAGCATTCTGAATGTGTTCACTTGGGAAGAAGTGACAGTTCTAATTCTAAAAAGAAGAGGATATCCCTTCTGATATTAAAAACAGAATGCTTCTTTCAGCTTTCACATTGCCTAAAACGCCATAAGAAGAACTCTTGCTAATCGCAAGAGTCGACTCTGACCACTTTCTGGAAGTGGCTAAGTTTACAGCTCGAATATCAAACGACAAAAAACACGTGCGGCCCAAAGAAAGAAGTTCAACATCGGTTGCCTTAGCGTTAGCACTCCGGATAATGCCAGAGATTACACCTTGTGGAACCAATATCGCGAAATAATAAAAAAATGTAGCCGAGACCAGGGGTGGAATCATGTAAGGTGATTTGTGATCGGTGATAGTCACAAATCACAAATTTTGTCTACGTAAGGTGATAGTCACAAGTGATAATCACCAATTTGCTACATTTTCTTGTGACAGCTATTTTGTTATCACATTCATATAAAATTTTGAACCCCTTTCAATTGTTTTGAATATTTTGTTAAGTTTTCATACAAAATTAACGTGCAATTATTTAAAAACCAAATGAAAATAATGGAATACCTTATTGGCGAGGTTCGTCTTTTAACACCTTGACCTGCGAAATAGAACAAATATATTCGAACTTCAAAATGCAAAGAAAGTTTGCTTTTATTTTGTTCAATGTTCAATTTATAAAATTTTAAAGATTTAACAAAAAAAAACTTTCATGGTATAACGAAACATTTTGTATATCCTCCGGATTTTGGATTTGCCAGTAGGCTGATCGACACACATTTTATATACTCACCGTCACTCCGTGTTGCTATAATGATACACACATTTTACATTTCTTTTGTTCACTTGAAATTAATTTGTAATATTTACTTACATTTTTATTATTGTTTAGGAGAGAAATAAATAAAAGAAAGAAATAAAGCACAATCAACAACAATTCAATGACAACAAACAAATAGAATTGTCATTCTTTCTATAGTTTATTGTCAATACTTTGTGTTTTTATATGAAATACCTAGTACTATCAGGTTTTCCTAATTCTATGTTTTCCTAATTCTCTGCCCCGCCGTTTCTTTTTCAATACCAACTCATGTAATAAAATGCTTGTAAATAGTGGCGCTACAATCGATTGCTTGTTTGCCATATTCATACCAAAGATTTTTATGTCAAAATTGAAACGTCAAGCATTTTTTTTGGAAAGTGGTGCCAAGCTTCGAATAATTTTTGGTGATCACCTTACATAGACGGAAAATAAAATGTGATCACATTTGATAGTCACCAATGTGATAGTCACAAATCACCTTACATGATTCCACCCCAGCATTGCCACCCCCGAAAAAGAACCCGCGGTATGATGATGAGTGACAGTGAGCGCTAAGAGACGGAAAATGCACGATTGCAGATGCTGCAACGGAAAACAAGAGCAGCAAGAACAAAAAGGAGAAATGAGAAAAAGACCTTGCGAAGGAAGAAAAGAACATCCGCAGTTTTTCAGCTCAGAGATCTAGAAGAGTCTCGAGCAAAGAACAACACCCGGCGTTTCTTTAAAAGGTCGAAGTAATTAACTTCTGGTCTCAGAAGCGGGACACAGGCTCTTTGAACCAGTGAAGGAAACCGAACACAGGGAATTATAGATGCTTTCAAGCAGCACATCCAACAGCTGCTGGATGCGCAAAATGTCGAGCGAGCTAATGACGAAAGAGAAGCAAGACCAGTCAATGAAGACCCAGTCCCAGCCCCCAGCACAGAATAGGTAGAAAGAGCCATTCAAAAGCTAAAAAATAACAAGTCCGCCGGGTCGGGTGGCATACCTGCGGAACTCTTTATATATTGATAAACCGCATGCACCATGTCATCAACAAAGTGTGGGAGGAAGAATGCATGCCCACTGACTGTCGATAAGCTCCATATGCCCCATCTACAAAAAAAGCGATCCGATGTCATACAAAAACTACCGTGGTATATCCCTGCTTAATGTTGCATACAAAATCCAATCCAACGTACTGTGTGAGCGTCTTAAACCGTTCTGCAACACAATTATCGGCACGTACCAGTGTGGCTTTAGGCCAGGCAGAACAACGATAGACCAAATATTCACACTGAGGCAGATCCTGGAAAAGACCAACGAATTTCAAGTCGAAACCCACCATCTTTTCATCGACTTCAAAGCTGCTTATGATAGCATCCACCGTCAAGAGCTTATGACGGCTATGTCTGAATTCGGGATCCCGAACAAACTGGTCCAGCTGTGCCGCATGACGCTAAACAATACGCAGTGCAGTGTGCAAATGAGTAACAGCTCATCCGAGTTATTCCAAACTTGCGCAGGGTTTAGACAAGGAGATGCGTTATCATGTGACTGCTTCAACATAGTCCTGGAGCAGATAGTGCGCAAGGCAGGTGTGAGCACGGAAAACACTATCTTCAACAACTCCACCCAGCTCCTAAGCTATGAGAACGACATGGACATCATCGGTCGATCCAAGAGAGCTGTGCTTGAGGACTTCACATCGATTGAAGAACAGGCGAAACTCGTTGGTCTTGAAGTGAATGAGGACAAAACCAAGTACATGCTATCAACAAACAAAGCAACATCTGTCCACCGCCTACGACAAAACGTCACTGTTGGTAGCAGCAATTTCGAGGTAGTTAAGGAGTTCACCTACCTTGGAACAAACATCACTCCCACAAACGACACCTTAGTGGAGATCCGACGAACAATTACCCTAGCGAACCGCTGCTGCATCGGTTTGGCAAAACAACTGGGTTCAAAACTCCTCACTCGAAAGCCAAAGTGTCTGCTATACAAAACTTTAATTTTACCAGTCCTACTCTACGGCACCGAGTGCTGGACGATAAGTAAAAAAGGGGAATTGATACTGGGCACTTTCGAAAGAAAAATTCTTCGACGGATTTTTGGTCCCGTATGCGACGATGGCGAATGGAGAAGAAGGTTCAACTGAGAACTGCACGAGCTGTACCAAGATGTGGATGTAGTCCAGAAGGCCAAGAAAAGACGACTACATTGGCTCGGCCACATCGAGCGAAAGGACGACAACGCTCCAGCCAAGAAAGTCTTCTCATCCCAGCCCCCAGGTTCAAGACGACAAGGAAGACCGAACCTACGGTACAAGGACCAAGTGACTGCGGATGCCAGAGCGCTTGGTTTCGGTGACTGGAGAGTGCATGCGCGGGATCGTTCACGATGGAAGACTGCAGTATCTCAGGCTGAGATCCTTCATGGATTGTGAGCCGGATAAGTAAGTAAGTAACTACAAACAAGAAAATATGGGATGTTATGCGAGTGTCGTTTAACGTTTATAAAGCGGTGAAGCTTTTTTCAAGTCGTCACTTGTTTCCGGCTTATCGATGCAGACTATCAAATTAAAGTAGCCTAGTTGTATGGATTCGTAAGATGTCGATTCACAGCTTAATTATTATGCACTCACCGTCCAACAAGTCAGTTGCGGCCCCGCTGTGACTTCTGGTGCTCTGCTCTGCACCAACACTAACTTTGCGAGTTTGTTCTCCCTCCATAGTAAATAGAAAAACTTATCCACTGACTCGGCCCTAAAATCGATGACAATCGGACAATCCATAGGTCCGTTCGCGTACCCTCCTAAAACAGTACAATTTTACGAAAAACTACGAAATTTAACCAAATCCTGTTCGCGTACTCAAACATTTTGTAGTTTTTCGTAAAAGAGAGCGCTTACGAGAGAGTAAAATGTTTCCCCAACCTACGAATTTAGCCCAAGAAATTTCTTTGGGCTGATTTGTGAAAAGTGTCAAATGTGATTGAAAATAGAAAATAAATAAATAAATTCAAATTCAAAGTTTCAATTTTTTATACAAAAACACTTGACAATTAAAATGTTGGCAAAATTTGTTGTTTTCCCGTTCGCTTACTTTTTTGTAGTTTTGTTTTTCTGTGAGAAAATTTTACCCCCACTCTTTAAAATGTCTCTTTTTACGAATTTTAGTGCAGAAAGTACGCGAACGGACCTCATATTTGACTGGCTTCCAGGATGACTTTTTCACTCTTTACATAAAACAGACTTAGTTTAGATACTTCACGTTCTGACTTGTATTTCCAATAAAAACCATGGAAACAAAACTTAAAACATACAACTTCAAATAAAGCCTTAAAACTAGTAAAAATCGACGATAAAAAAAAATAATAAACGGCCAATTAATTCATAAGTTAAAATGAAAAAAAAAAACAAATACGTCTAGCAGTAAAAAATCATTTAAGTACTACTTTGCCCACGCAACTGTCCATTATCGTCTGCTCCTTCAATTGTTCGATTTAAAATCAAATCTCCTGGAATCTCTTCTTCCATGACTCGTGAACAAATATCCCTCACTTCTGTTCCGATTAGTTCATCCAAAATCAATTCGAGGACTTCCTCTTCTTCCACATAAAAATTACTCCAAATATTATCTTCTTCAAACATCTCCTGGATGATAATCTCCCCTATGTGATCTCTCTTCCCTCGATGTCCATAGATCGAGTAAATGTGATTCCTGTCTGAAGCATTCTTATCCATAGCCAGATTCTTTCTCACTTCTTTGTAGATAAACTCCTGCATGCATCGAAGTCGGTCGGGTGGATTGAAGAACGCCAATGAACTGTGGAAATTATTCGGATCGGCTGAGGTGAGGATGGGCTTGTATTCGGTTAGATATTCCTTGCAGATATCTAGAATTATTCTCTCGTAAATGTTTGTTATGTTCTCGTCCAGCACAGAAGGTGGTTTCTTTCCGTTTTCGTCTTTTGATTCTAAATTCAAGGGAAGAAACGTTAAACACGGCTTTGGGGGGTTTGTATGACCGAATCTTACCAATGTTAAGAATCTCATGAT
The DNA here is from genome assembly GCA_943590905.1 of Sphaerophoria taeniata. Taxonomy (NCBI): domain Eukaryota; kingdom Metazoa; phylum Arthropoda; class Insecta; order Diptera; family Syrphidae; genus Sphaerophoria; species Sphaerophoria taeniata. The sequence continues at coordinate 14,298,010 of OX016540.1, read as the reverse complement.
ACAATTCTTTCGTGCGTCGAAATGTGATATCTTTGATTCGCTCTTCCGATGGGAAAATTGTGGTCATTGGGCTGCCATGGGCTGGAGGCACATACGGTGGCGGAGGCTTGTTCGGAATTTCACGGACATACATGTAAGGAACGGCGTGTTCGAATTGCTTTAGCTGAAGAAGAGAACACAATTAAAAGGGGTTTGTTGTAATAGAAACAAAAACTAACCTCATTTTCAAGCATAGCTTGATGCCGCCGTCGAAGTTCGACCTCGCTGATTATGTCCGGCATCAAAGCATTATCGCTTTGCTGCTGTTGGAGTTTCTTGCTTTCCGCATCGTCTCGCGATGGACTTGTAGTTTTTTCAGGACTCAAAGCCTTTTCAAATGTCGCATCAAGATCCTTGAGACTCACATCCAAATCGATCAGACGCTTCTCTAAATCGGTAGCTACTTCCTGTTGTGAATCATCGAATTGGTCTTCCTCGTCTTCATCGACAGTTGTTTCAAATTTTGGCAGGGATATGTCATCGATGTTGGTTTCTTCGCCTTCAGTGAAATCAGACTCGTAGAATGCATTTGTCAACTGTTCCGATTCGATTTCATCGAGGTGGGTGCTTGGCGACGCTGGCGGTGGGGATTTAATGCTCATTATGACACTCGAACGTACTTGACTCGAACTGTTTACGTCTTCGAATGCCGACGAATATGTCGATTGGTGCTGTTCGGTGCCTTCGGAATTGGCTTTTGAATGATCTTCTTCTTGAATTTCTGTTATGGTGGCTATTGTAACTGATGCTGGAGGATCTATTGAATGTTTTGAATTTGTACTATTGTCAATGGATTTAATACTTTTTAAAGTGGTTTCATCGGAAACTTGTGTTGGCGTTGATTTGTCGTCCTTCGACGATGAGGAGTTGTTTTCGTCGACCGAAGGGGTTTGAGCATTTGACCAGTGCTGGAAGTCATGCCCATTCGTGCGGAATTGTGCCTTAATGTCACGACTGGCAGCGGTCGATCCTTGATTCGACATGAACATCGAATTGCTGTGCAGCAGGGATTTCAGTATGGACACTTCTTCGGCGGCGGAGGATTTCGGTAAATCGCTTTGAATAGATTCTTCATCGTTTTGGAAACTTGATTGACTTTTGATTCCCATTTCAGTCTGTGAGTTCGTTGGCTTCGAAGCGAAATTTTCCGACTTAGGAACTGAGGCACTGTTTTCAAGGGTTTCACTTTTGATGGAACTAGAAATCGTTTTTGGACTCTCCGATGGAGTTTTCGACTGAGTTGTTGGCACAATATTGGAAGAGATTGAATTGCCATCTGTCCTATCATTTGTGGCTGCACTCAGGAGTACACTTTTTTCGTAATTTTCTAATTGACTTTCGGTGCTTGCACTTAGAGCTGATATCTTGGGTAGATTGAACTTATTAGTTTCAATTAGATTGGCATCACTTGTATTCGATTTGCCTGTGAAAGTGGATAGGGATTGGGAGGTTTTCGAGTTATTTATTGAAGTGGCTTCTGCAGCGCTGGATGCAGTGATCTCGGTTTTGTCTTCTTGACTTAGGACTTCCGGTTTGTCTTCTTCAATTCCTTTCAGTGATTTAGTACTTGATGTACTAAAAGCCAGATTGCTCTCTATGGGAGAAGTATTTTCATGACTTTCTGATTGCTTTGTTTTAAGCTCTTCGTTTATGTCACTTTTCGATGACTCAGAGCTGATTTTGGGCTCAGTTTTGGGGGGAAATGATTCAGCAGGCGAGTTCGAGGCTTTGCTTCGCACACTTTCGTTCATAGAACTAACTTCCTGAATCGACTCTGAACTAACAGATTTGCTACTTCTTGTATTGCTTCCTGAGTCTTCAGTTGGAATACTCTCCGTCTTGGGAGTCAAAACAATCTTTGATGAAAGCTTCCTGTTTTTAGAACTATTTCCAGACACATCCGAGAGGGAATCATGTTTGCTCTTATCTACCGGTCCTTCCTCAATTTTCTGATTTTTCATATGACCACTCGAACTTGAGGTATAACCTCCCTCTGGCACCGATTGCAAGACAGACGAATTACGTCGCTTCTGCGAACTCGACTCATCCGCCGACAATTCATCTGGACTGGAAGTCGTCGCAGTAACAACAAATTCCTCCTCAGCAGCTCTTGGACTGTAATTGCCATGCATCATCATATGATCGTCCTCCGATTGCTGACCAGAACTAAAATTCAAATTCAATTGTGGAATTTCCATGCTGTAGTTCGATGCTGAAATGGACGTCTGGCCCAAGAACACTTCCATTTGTCCGGCATTCTCTCCGAAATCATGCAACACCGCCAGTTTGGCATCTTCGTACAGTTGCTCCACATCGGATTTGCACAATTTGTATTTCTTGTTGGGCAGGAACTTCTCAATTCGTTGGCTGGTCAGACGACGCCAGAGTTTATTCAGTTTGGTGCCACTTGTCCGGACAATTTCACCACTACTAGAGCCCCCACTAGCGCCACCACCTCCTCCTCGACCATCTGCAATACTACCCTCGGCAGCCGAAATGCTACTCAACTCTCGCAGACTTCGGTCGATATCTTTAAGTTTTTTCTCCATTTTGATCTGGTTGGGATTTCGTTGCGCAGTGGTGGTAAGAGCAACATTCTGATCTGTTGTCTGTTGAACCTGATGATGGACGTTGTTGTAGTCGAGTAGTATTCGCTCAAGCTGAAGTACTTCGGCTTCCTCCTGATCCAAACGTCGATGCCATTCCATCAGTCGTTCAACATGCTCCCGCCTTCGGCGTAGATCTTCTTCTCGTTTTTGTAGAAGTTGCTCTAGACTGCGACTTGTCTCTAATTCGTAACCTCTCACAATGGCCGTTGACGAGGATTTCGAGCGCACAGTATCAATTTGGTGGCGTTGATGTTTTGATGATTTTTGCAGCTGTGGTGTGCCAGTCTGGATGTGAATTCCTGATCGACGCTGTTGCAACTGAGTTAAATCGGAGAAAGGACGATTTTCGGGTATACGCAGTTTGTTGTCGTCTCGCTGAACTTTTGTCTTCTCGAGCAATCTGCGAATAAAAAAAAAGAGAATTTGAACAAACTAAACAACAAAAATCAAGGTTCCACTTGATATTACAATTTTTACTGGCGACGACGTCTACCGCCCTCAATATTTATTCTTTTCTTTCTCGCTCACTAATACGCGTGCTGTAATTCTAAAAATACGCAAAGTACCGCGGTCCAAGACACAGGAGGAGGCACAGGCACAAGATTTTATTTATGCGAGTTTTGTTGCCGCTGCATTGATGAACCGAACTGAAAACACAAAATACTTTGGCGTTTATGGGGAAAAGTAAGCGAGGGTGGCCCTGTGTTCGAATAATAAAGTAAATTCTACTCAATTCAACGACGAAATATCCACTGATCGACTAAAATGTTTGCCTGGACTGTTGTGCGCCTGCCACCCGACACATAACGCGCTCTGGCGCAATGTGTGTATTTCAATTTTGAAGCAGCAGCAGCGCGATTAGATTATTACTATTTACAAAACTAAGAGAAACACCAGATCGTGTAGTTATAATAAAATAGCAGAAATTCTCTAGATTAGATTAATTTGTGCGTCGTTGTCGTTGGCGGTGGATGGCGTCGAGTCGGTAGCGGCAGTCGATGACAAATAATAATCAACGAAAGAACGCTATGCCGATAAAATCTTTGCGCTGCTGTGTTCTGTTATTAGCTTTTAGCTGTCTTGTTTACATTTTGTCGAGGTGCGCACAACTTTAAATTAACAGAAAAAAAAATTGAGTCACACGCGCGCTTTATACTAACTATGAGCACGTCTAAGCGTATTCATTGGCATCGTCGGTGTACTCGGTCGTCGTCGCGTCGTTTATGAATGAAGAGCGATCTTGGGCCGAGACGAGGATCGTTATTAATAGAATTCATCAATTCTATGGAAGGTCTGGATGCTTGTGGGATGAAGGGGTAGCGGCAGCCCACAGTGGGGTCAAAACCTGATAGTTCTGACTAAATCGAAGAGTTCTTAACGAAAGAGAGGTTCCCAGTTGTAAGGAGCAAGTGATTTTGAATAAATGCGGTTTGGTTGGTTATCCTACTGCAGCCTTCCATCGTGAACGGTCCCTCGCAAGCACTCTCCAGTCGCCGAAACCAAGCGCTCTGGCATCCGCAGTCACTTGGTCCTTGTACCGTAGGTTCGGTCTTCCTTGTCTTCTCTAACCTGGGGGCTGTGATGAGATGCCTTTCTTGGCTGAAGCGTTGTCGTCCATTGGCTCGATGTGGCCGAGGCAATGTAGTCGGCCTTCTGGACTACATCCACATCTTGGTACAGCTGGAACAGTTCTCGGTTGAACCTTCTTCTCCATTTGCCATCGTCGCATACTGGACCGGAAATCCGTCGAAGAATTTTTCTTTTGAAAGTGCCCAGTATCAATTCCCCTTTTTTACTTGTCGTCCAACACTCGGCGCCGTAGAGTATGACTGGTAAAAGGAAAGTTTTGTATAGCAGACACTTTGGCTTTCGAGTGAGGAGTTTTGAACCCAGTTGTTTGGCCAAACCGAAGCAGCAGCGGTTCGCTAGGGTAATTCTTCTTCGGATCTCCGCTAAGGTGTCGTTCGTGGGATTGATGTTTGTTCCAAGGTAGGTGAACTCCTTAACTACCTCGAAATCGCTGCTACCAGCAGTGACGTTTTGTCCTAGGCGGTGGACAGATGTTGCTTTGTTTGTTGCTAGCATGTACTTTGTTTTGCCTCATTCACTTCAAGACCAACGAGTTTCGCCTGTTCTTCAATCGCTGTGAAGGACCGATGATGTCTATGTCGTCCGCATAGCCTAGGAGCTGGGTGGATTTGTTGAAGATAGTGCTCTCCGTGCTCACACCTGCCTTGCGCACTATCTGCTTCAGGACTATGTTGAAGAAGTCACATGACAACGCATCTCCTTGTCTAAACCCTGCGCAAGTTTGGAATAACTCGGATGAGCTGTTACTCATTTGCACACTGCACTGCGTATTGTTAAGCGTCATGCGGCACAGCTGGATCAGTTTGTTCGGGATCCCGAATTTAGACATCGCCATCATAAGCTCTTTGCGGTGGATGCTATCATAAGCAGCTTTAAAGTCGATGAAAAGATGGTGGGTTTCGACTTGAAATTCGTTGGTGTTTTCCAGGATCTGCCTCAGTGTGAATATTTGGTCTATCGTTGTTCTGCCTGGCCTAAAGCCACACTGGTACGTGCCGATTATTGTGTTGCAGAAAGGTTTAAGACGCTCACACAGTACGTTGGATAGGATTTTGTATGCAACATTAAGCAGGGATATGCCACGGTAGTTTTTGCATGACATCGGATCGCCTTGGGCCATATGGAGCTTATCTACCAGTCAGTGAGCTTGCTTTCTTCCTCCCACACTTTTTTGATGACCTGGTGCATGCAATTCATCAACACACCTCCCTCCATATTTAAAGAGTTCCGCAGGACTTGTTATTTTTTAGCTTTTGAATGGCTCTTTCTACCTATTCTGTGCTGGGGGCTGGGACTGGGTCTTCATTGACTGGTCTTGCTTCTCTTTCGTCATGATCTTGCTCGACATTTTGCGCATTCAGCAGCTGTTGGAAGTGCTGCTTGAAAACATCTACAATTCCTTGTGCTTCGGTGACTAGGTTTTCTTCACTGTTTCGAAGAGCTTGTGTCCCGGATCTGAAACCAGAAGCTAATTGCTTCGACCTTTTAAAGAAACGCCGGGTGTTGTTCTTGGCCCGAGACTCTTCTAGATCTTTGAGCTGAGAAACTGCGGATGCTCTTTTCTTCCTTCGCAGGGTCTTTTTCTCATTTCTCCTTTTCGTGCGGTACTTTTCTCTTGCTGCTCTTGTTTACCGTTACAGCAACTGCACTATCTCTCTCATAACTATCAAAGTTTTTTTTTTTTTTTTACTGTGGAGGGGTTGTTAGCCCCTCGCACTAACCTCCAAATTTGTTGTTGGGCCGTTAAATAAATGTAGAACATTCAAAAATCGTTTCCCACTTTGTTCAGCTTCGAAAACAAGGGATTTCTTCTACTGTGGCGCAATTGATGACGGGGGAAAGTGACAGCGGTGGCGTGTGTCGTACTCTCGCGATATTTCAAGACTTCCCTGTATTCTTCGCTGTCTGAGCTATGCCGCTGCCCATTGGAGGACTTTTCCTACACCCTCTTGCAAGTGGAATTGCTTTTCATTCCGCAGCTGCTCTCGTTTTTATTTTGGTGGATGAAACGCATGTAGAACCTCCGAATAGCTGAGTGTAAACGTCACATCCCTCAAGAGATGTAAGAACGCGACTCACAAATTCAATTCGTTTTTCCTTTATGAGTTCGCTTACTTATGTGGTTTATTAGTGGCAAATACAAAAACACAAAAAGGAAAAGTACTTGTCGCCAGACGATCCCAACAGAAGCACTTAAAGCAGGGCAAAGACCTACACGCATTATTTTTCGCTTTGTACATAGAATATAATTTTGATTTTCGTCTTTTTTGTGTCGGGTGTTTGTGCAGCGCTTTGATTTGAAGATCGAAGAAGAAGTGACACATAAATATATGGCGCCAATGTCTCGAGGGATTTGTTATGTAAGACAAGAAGCAGAGATATGAGTCTAATAATTTTATTATTAGTAGCGCGCTGGCTAATGAATAGCGCAAATAAATTATATTTTCGCTTTTTTTTCCTTTTTGTCTTTCAAAATATAAAATTTGTCTCACAATTTTACGGTTTGTTGTTTGAAATTAGAAAGGTGACGAATTTTTATTTCGTGTGTGTGTGTGTATTTAGAGTAGAGTCAGAGTCATATCAGATAAGGAAATTCCATGTAAACAAGGGAGAATAATGTAGAGCTTGTGCTGGGCTGGCAAGCTTGAGCAGCAGTTTATACTTGAAAATAATTTCAGTGGAATTTGCAATGTCAATACACATTGCTTTGTTGTTGTTTTCAAATTTCAATCGATCGGATGGAGATGGAGGTGTATGGACGGAGAACATTGTTTGAATATTAGATTTTGATGTAAACAAATTCCTGAGTCGGGCAAACTCGTACGTCATTGCTCGTGAGCTAATGAAAATTATCTCACGGAATTCGTGTTTTTATTAAAAAAGAAAAAAAAGGGAAATACTTTCAAACAAATGGAAAGAATTTCTACAGCGAAGGAAAATGTATTGATCATGAGACAAACTCAAGTGGGTCTAACGTCCATCTTGAGGAGAAAATAAAATAGATCGACTTTCGAGCTCGCATTAAGCTCAAAACAGATGTGCAGAATTTCTGCGCAGCAAAATAAAAAAAAAACAGGCTCTTATGGGAGCAAATTCTGCATGCAGAACAGTGCTGCGTGATGTCTCTATTTCTAAATTTTCTGCCTAGTTTCATTGCAGCCATAATTGAAAAACTAAATTTTCCAAATAATTGCTATCTGGCAATGCTTATATTGACACAACAGTCGTGTTTTTCACTACTCAGTAGCCAGCAAAGTAATCAAGTGCGAATAAAACGCTCCAACTCACTTTATCTGTCAAATTCAATTTGTATGGCAAAATGGACCTGAGGGTTGCGTCTCGGATTACAAAAATTAGCAAATACTTCAACCTAAGTGAGTACATAGCTCAGATAAGCTCATTTCATGGGATTTGCGTAGCAAAATAATTCTTCTTAACGCTATCAGCGCTGTCTTCATTTCAATAATTGAAAGTTCTATCGCCGGCACTACTGTCATTTTTTTTACTGGTCTTTTTATCGACTGCAATCCAAATTGTTGTTGTTTGCCAAGGGAAATTTTGCTGTGCTTTCTACTGAGTAGTGAAAAAAACACGGTTGAAGGTGTCTGTTATTTCAAATTGTCAGTTTGAAAATTAAATAAGCAAAATAATAAGTAAACTTAAATTAGTATTTATTGCTGGCTCGAATGGAACTTCAAATGGACTTGTTCCTATGTTGAAAGTCTTCAACAACGTTGCTCTTGCTCGATACGTCGATCAAGGAGGTGGAAAGCGACCAGGAGGCGTCGCCATCTATCTAAAACCATGGCATTCGGACATTTTTGAGTTCCTTGTCTTGAAAAAGAACACCAGAAAGGAGGAAACTCGCGCATGTTATCTCTTCTATGCCCTGTGGATTCCTGACTTGTTCATGAAACGTGTCGAGGCCGACGGAGATTGGTCGCTCATGTGTCCGCACAAATGTCCCGGATTGCACGAAGTCTGGGGTGAAAATTTCGAAGAGCTTTACACTTCAATGAATGAGAATTTACACAGTTTTTCAAAATATTGGTTGTCAAGTGGATGCTCCTGCAAACCAGCCTCAATGAATTTCCTCATGTTTGCCATTGAGACCTGCGTTAGATCGTTCAGTTCCCCAACAAACCTGTGTCCAAGGTATCGGAGTCGATATTTTTTTGGAGGTTTGGACATTCACAGAGCAGGTGTTTAATGGTTTCTGTTTCCTCTTCATCTTGACAGCGTTTAGAGAAATCGGGTGCGAAAGCTCCCATTCCCTTGGCCATTGCACCGGTGGGACAATGGCCTGTTAGTACTCTTTGAAGATTCTAATGTTCTATTTACTCAGCGATAAGATATACCGAGATTCCTTTTCATAAATTCTAGGCCATAAACTTCTAGACATTACGCAATCGTTACCGCTCTTTTCTTCTAAGGCCTATTTTCATCTTGAGCATGCCAATCAGGACGTGTGGTCTCCCAGCGGGATGGAGTGGTCAGATGTGGGTGGGAGCTTCTCAATTTTTAGAAGATTTCTTAAAGTTTCATCTACGGTGCAGTCAGTCGACATCATGCATTGAATGAAAGAGCAATTCGCATTTGCCTGTGAGGCTTACTTTTCCAACGGTCGTTCCATAATTTCTACTCAACGTGCTTTCCGTACTCGCTTAAACATCATTCCCGGAGGTCGACGTGAAATTCATCAGACGCCACTGCATTGTTAACGAGTATAGTCTGCTGATTCGAGAGTAGGAATAATTGGTCCTTACTTTTTCGAAGAAAACGAACGCCCTGTAACTGTGAATGCAGCTCGCTATAGAGAGATGATTGAAAATTTGTTTTATCCCAAAACTCGATGAACTGGAACTTGGTGACGTGTGGTTTCAACAAGATGGAGCCACGGCCCACACAGCACCAGCATCAATGGATCTTTTGAGGAAACATTTACCCGATCGTCTAAACTCCTTGAGAAGCGACTTTATGTGCCCGGCGGGCTCACCCGTCCGATTTTTTTTTATTGGTTTACCTTAAATCTTTCGTTTACACTGATCGGCATCGAACCCTTAATCATGTGAAGGACAACATTAGTGAAGCAATAGCGAACATACCCATCGATATGCATGAAAGAGTTCAGCACAGCTTCGCAAATCTCAGTGTAATGAAAACGGAGGCCATCACTTGCTCGATATCATCGTGCCGCACCCTGTAATTCTATTTGCTTCTGACCCTTCCCTTGCCAGTTCATTCCCTTCTATTCTTCTTGAAATCTACTAAAGGTGGAATATAATCAGTGTTCTCTTTCAGTCCTGGAAGATAGATCCATGTCCATAGGTGCTGTGTCTCCAAAAGCCCAATTCTTTTAACCGAAGTGCGCTTTTGGCTGCCGTGCATCTAATGACTCGTCCAGGACTGGGAGGTCTAGTATCATTTCTAACCCTGCTTGTGGCGTAGATCTCTGTGCTCCTCTTATTCCCATACAGGCTAACCTCTGTACCTTGTTTAGGTTCTTGAGATAACTTATTTTGCCAGCTTTCCACCATACAATAGAACCATAGGTGAGTATGGGACGAACGATCGCTGTGTACATCCATTGGATGACTTACAGTCGCATACCCCACCTTGTACCAAAGGTTCTCTTGCATATATGTAGAAAGCACATAATGTTTTTTCATTCATTCCTCAGTGCAAGTTTGGAATCCAGAATTACTCCTAGATATTTATCTTCCTTGGAGAGTTTCAGAGGAATACCATTTAGTTTAGGGAGGTTAAAGACCTCTACCTTTCATTTATTCACGAACAAAACTAGCTCTGTCTTTGGGGGTTGACCTCTAGACCATTTTTAGTTTCCCATGAAGACAATTCTTTCCCTCCATGGGAAAACACCACTTCTGTAGACTGTATAACGGCGACGACGAACAAAACCCCGCCGTCAGACAGGAGCCAACAATTCCGTGAACCCGACCTAGAAGAAGTGAAAACGGCAATATCACGGCTGAAATCCAACAAAGCCGCTGGAGCAGATGGTCTAGCTGCCGAGCTGTTCAAACCCGCAGGCGACGATCTAGATAGGAGCATGCATAAAATCATCTGTAAGATATGGTCGGAGGAATGCATGCCCGATCAGCATTGTTTGCCGATCCTGAAAAAGGGAGATCCTCTGAACTGCGCCAATTACAGAGGGATCAGTCTGCTTAACATCGCCTACAAGATCCTCTCTGCCGTAATACGTGACCGTCTGAAGCCTTTCGTCAACAATCTGATTGGTCCTTATCAATGTGGCTTCAGGCCAGGAAAGTCTACCATCGACCAAATTTTCACTTTGCGGCAGATCTTGAAAAAAACCTATGAACTCCAAATCCCACGACCTTTTCATCGATTTAAAGGCCGCGTATGACAGCATCTACAGAGACGAACTGTATAAAGCTACGTCTAGTTTTGGCATCCTTGCCAAGCTCGTTCGCTTGTGCGAAATGACGATGGAGAACTCACGCTGCTCTATCAAGGTTGGCAACGAGCTTACGGAATCTTTCGACGTCAAAAAAGGATTCAGACAAGGCGATGCGCTGTCGTGCGATTTCTTTAACATCGTTCTTGAGAAGATAGTGGAAAGCTCCACCGTTAATATGAGAGGCACTATCTTCCAAAAATCTGTTCAACTTCTCGCTTACGCCGATATTGATATAATGGGAAGAACACAGCGTGATGTCAATAGCGCCTTTGTGAGAATTGAGACAGAAGCTGCAAAAATGGGTTTAGCGGTAAATGAGGGAAAAACGAAGTATATGCTGTCTTCGAGAAAGGTAACCGAACACCGACGTCTCGAACAGAACGTCACAATAGACGCATACAACTTCGAGGTAGTAGAGGAGTTTGTACCTAGGCTCCGCTATTAACAGGGGCAATAACACCAGCGCCGAGATCAGACGAAGAATAAATCTAGCTAATAGCTGTTTCTTTGGGCAAAGACAGCAATTGAGTGGAAAAGCAAGCAAAAGCAAGTGGAAGAGGACCTCAATCAACTTGAAGTGAAAACTGGAGACAGCTAGCTAGGGACTGAGCTGGCTGGCGGAGACAATTGATTGAGGCCCAAGTCCACACCGGACTGTAGCGCCACCTTAAGTAAGTAATTCCATAGTTGGCATATTTTGCGGGCGGGGACTGCAGTTGCAGAAGCGCTACACCAAGCAAGTGAAAGCCAAAGCACACAGAGAGCAATCTTATCACCGATTGTTAAGAAGTGTTATAATAACTTGTTTAAAAAGCACTACAATATTATTAATATTTTTGATCGTTTATAAAAATGTCTGTATATAAAATTTTCTTTAATTATTTTTTCATTCTGAAAATCATTGCAAACAAATAAACATACGTTTATAAAAATTCGAAGACTTTTAATACTAAAGACAATAGGTTATGGGCGACCAACGAAAGGAACTTTCACATGGGATTGTGCAGTTCAATGGAACTAATTACGAAAACTGGAGTTTTCGAGTTCGAATGTTCCTAGATTCACTCGATGTGTTGGAAGCTGTGATCAGTTCAGCTCCAACAACCGCTGACGCCACTGCGATTGCTAAATATAATGAAAAGAGCAAAAAGGCCAAATCTTTGATCGTGAGTTGCATATCAGATGACTATCTGGATTACGTAAAAGATAAAAATACAGCAAGAGATATGTGGAAGGCTCTGGAAGATGTGTTTACAATCAAATCAACATCTAACCAAACAATCGTAAGGAAACAACTAGCTCGACTCAAGCTTTCTCAAGGCACATTATTGAAAGACCATTTCCTCGAGTTTGATGGTCTAGTCAGAAGATTGAGATCAGCAGGAGCTACATTGGCTGAAAGTGATCTAGTATCGCAGTTATTCTTAACACTGCCGGAGAGTTATGATCCTTTGGTAACCGCATTGGAAAACATGAAGGAAGAAGAATTAACCATTCAACTAGTCAAACAAAGATTACTTGCCGAAGAAAGGAAAAGAGTGGATCGGTTGGAAATGAATGATGAGTCAAAGTTATCAACAACGTTTGCAACAAAGAGGGACAAGAAATTCAAGTTCAATGGGACGTGTCACAACTGTGGCAAACGAGGTCATATGAAGGCATTTTGCAGACTTAAGAAAGAAGCCCACCTTGCTAGAGGCCAAGACAATATTGATGAAAATAAAAATAAGAATGTGTGCTTCATGATGAACAGGCGATATCAAAAAGGTAATTTACAGTACATGTCCTTTATGTTAGATTCAGGTTCCAGCGATCACCTTGCCAACGACGAAAGATTGTTTTCATATAAACATTCTTTGAAGACCCCTATAAAAATAAATGTTGCCAAGAACGAAGAAGATCTTGTTGCTAAGGAAGTTGGTGAGATATCTGGATATACCGACGAAGGTGTATTAGTGACCTTAAAGAATGTTTTATACATTCCTAATCTTCGTGAGAATCTTATATCTGTTCGCCGCCTCACAAACTCTGGAGTTGAAGTCTACTTCAAGGGTGATACAGCAATAATAAAAACAAAACACAAAAATTGAAAGGAAGTCTTCATGAACTACGTTTAAGCAAAGGTGAAGATGCAACATGTGCTTACTTATGCTCGGAAGATAAGAGTAAGCTGTGGCACAGACGTCTGGGTCACATAAATCAAAACTATTTGCTGGAAATGAGTAGAAGTGGTGCAGTTACTGGATTAGGACAAGTGAAGCCGATTGGTTTTTGTGACATTTGTATTAAAGCTAAGCACTGTCGTGAACCATTCAACGGGATCCGTGAGAGAAGCAAAAGACCACTCGAAAGGATTCATAGTGATGTCCATGGTCCAGTTACTCCTACAACATATGACGGCTATAGATATTTCGTGTCTTTTATAGACGAATATACTCATTTTTCAATGATATACCTCATAAAGAAGAAGTCTGATGTTTTCGAGAAATTTAAGGAATATGAAGCTCTAGTAACAGCGAAGTTCAACTTGAAGATTTCAATACTAAGGTGTGATCAAGGACGAGAATACTGTTCATCTGCGCAGCACTTATACCACAAACAAAAAGGTATACAACTGGAGACGACCATTGCATATTCTCCTCAACAAAACGGTATGGCGGAACGATTTAACAGAAGTCTAGTTGAGAAAGTACGAACTTTGTTAATTGAATCAATGGCACCAAAGAATATGTGGGGAGAAGCTGCGTTGTTTTCCACATATATAATAAACCGAAGCCCAACTAAAGCACTACAAGGAAACCAAACCCCTGCAGAGCTTTGGTATGGAAGCAAACCATCTTTAGAAAAGGTAAGAGTATTTGGATGTGAGGCTTATGCGTGGATACCAAACCAAAAACGAATCAAGCTTGATTCAAAAAGTAAGCAATGTATGATGGTTGGATTCACTGCAAATGGGTATCGTCTCTGGGATGTCCTTGAAAGAAAAATATTCACTGCTCGGGATGTGAAGTTTAATGAAATGAACTACCCTTATTCAAAACTTCAAGAACATAAACAAACTGAACAAACCGAAAGTATTTCTATCTGCAGTATTTGGCAAGAGGGGGAAAATCCTGTAAGTGCAATTCCTGCAGAGAGTTCTGTTGAAACCAGGCTAGAAGAAAATATCCATGAGATCCTAGATGAAGAAATTTTAAACAACAATGAGGAACCAACTGAAGAAGAATTCCAAGAGTGTGACAATCAATTTACTGAGACTATAGATAATCAAACAAGATCAACCCTAAGAAGAAGCGAGCGTGGACACATCCCTAGAAGGTTTATGGACGAATACATATGCTATAATACAATGCCGGACGAAGTCAACATCGATGATGTGCCAGAAACATTTGATGAAATCGAAAAGAAAATTGATCGTGAAAAATGGTTTAAGGCAATAAATGAAGAACTCGAGTCCATGAAGAAAAATGATGTTTGGGAAATAGTAAAGAAACCGACTGGAATTAAACCTTTAAAAACGAAGTGGGTTTTTCGTATTAAACCTAACGAAAATGGAAAACCAGCCAAGTATAAAGCGCGGTTAGTCGCTAAAGGATTCCTTCAAAAACATGGAATCGATTATGAAGAAACCTTTGCACCGGTAGCCAAACTAACAACAATACGAATTGTACTAGCAGTAGGAGTCCACAAGGGTTTATTCTTTCACCAAATGGATGTAAAAACGGCTTTCCTACATGGACATTTAAAAGAAAACATTTATATGGATATACCTGAAGGACTTGATGAGGATGCCAACAAGGTATGTAAACTAAAAAAAATCGTTGTATGGTCTTAAACAAAGTCCAAGATGTTGGAATGAGAAGATTAATAAAGTTTTAATTCAAATGGGATTTGTAAGATCCAAAAATGACTACTGCCTCTATATCAAAGTAACCGAAGAAGATATGATGTATATTGTTTTATATGTAGACGACATACTCATAGCCGGAAAATCTTTATCTCTTATTACTGAATTGAAAAACAAACTATCAGAAAAATTTGAGATGTCAGATTGTGGCGAATTAAAATATTTTCTCGGAATTAAGATTGAATATAACAAAATAGATGGAACCATGGAATTGACACAAGAACCAAGCATAGACAAAATATTAAATAAGTTTGACATGACTGATTGCAACCCTGCTCGGACCCCTATGGAAAAAGGATATCAAGTTCCTCTAGACAAAAAGATAACTACCCAGCCGTATCGTGAATTACTAGGAAGTTTAATGTACCTTATGTTATGCGCTAGACCAGATATATGTTATTATATTGGATACATGGGTCGATTCCAACAAAACCCAACTGAAAGTGACTGGAAAGCATTGAAAAGAATATTGAAATACATCAAAGGAACCAAAAATATGAAATTAAAATTCAAGAAAAATATTGACAGCAAAATTATAATTGGATATTCGGATGCAGATTGGGCCTCAGACATACATGATCGTAAATCAGTGAGTGGGTTCCTGTTTAAAGTTTTCGACAATTGCGTGTCGTGGTCAAGCAAAAAACAACTGACGGTAGCAACTTCTTCAAGCGAAGCTGAATATGTTGCCTTAAGTGCTGCTGCATCTGAAGCTTTATGGTTGAGAGGAATATTACAGGATATGAAATTAATTAATTCGGCTTTTACAATACCAATTTTTGAAGACAACCAAGGATGCATATTCATGTCAAAAAATTCTGAGTGCAAGAGATCAAAACATATAGACGTAAAACACCATTTTATTAGAGACTATGTTAACAGTGGAGTTTTAGAAATTCTACCAATAAGTACAGAAGAACAACTGGCAGACATTTTTACCAAATCTCTCGGAACCACAAGATTTCAATTATTACGAGAAAAATTAAAATTATTGTATTGAGAGGGGGTGTTATAATAACTTTTTTAAAAAGCACTACAATATTATTAATATTTTTGATCGTTTATAAAAATGTCTGTATATAAAATTTTCTTTAATTATTTTTTCATTCTGAAAATCATTGCAAACAAATAAACATACGTTTATAAAAATTCGAAGACTTTTAATACTAAAGACAATAAGAAGAAATATGGAGACAGTGAATTTGGAGTGAGTGAGTGCAGATAATAACAAAAACCACGGTATAGGACTGACAAAGGAATTCAAATCCTTTAAAGATCACAGTGTTTGATTCTGAATAGTCGACTCAAACTTTTCTAGAAGTAACGAATAATCTACTTACTTTTTGATTTCCTCCCGTTCTTTTTCCATTTTCAAAAGAATTCCTCTTTGCTTTTTCTTAGCAGCCGATATCTGGACGACCAGTCCCTTGGACTTATAACGCTCCTTCTGCACTTCCAACCAAGCGATTTGGCCCTTAGTGCGATCAATCAAAGCCTTCTCCCGCATCTTAAGCAAAGCGGCTAAATGCTCCGACTTGTTTGTCTCATTCTGGATAAGTTTCTCGTACTAAAAAGAGACATATGCCAATTATTATGTTTGTCAGCCAAGAACAAAGCTTTCAACTTACCATTCCGATACTGGAGTAATTCATTGTCGACTCGGACAAGCTGCGATTCAATGACAACACCGAAATTTCCATATCAGATTTATTGAAAATCCTAACAAATTCACTGTCTATGGAGGAATTTATGAAATTCGACGACGAACGGGCTTGTGATTCGGACGATAGCTTATATCTTGGCGGTGGTTCGATTCGCTCATAATCCCCACGCGACATGTTGATGTGACTTTTGATGTAATCGTCGTGCTGTGAGGTCTCCAGAGAATCCAGGGAATACTGATTTGCCGACATGTTCTCCTTATTGGGCGATTCTTCGAGAGTTTCCTCGTGAAGTGTTTGAGTTCTGGTTGAGGTTTGTAGTTTTTCCGCTGCAGCTGATGAAACAACGAATGTCTGAGTGCCCAGAGAAGCAGGAGATTGAATGTTTTTAATCGAACTGTGAGATGTTTGTGATTCATCCTCGGGAATATCCTCGTCGTTGGACGAGGATTTTGAGGATGATTTGGTTTCATCACTTTGATGGCTGCGGTTCGAAGGAGACTCCTGGACGCCTTCATCATGGATACTACTGCCTGATTCACTTCCATTTGGTTCTTTTGTCGAAGAAACGCTGGCGGCTTTCGATGAGACTTCTTCAAAATCAGACACGTATTCAGCCAATTCTACTCGATTGGTTGTTTGAGCTGACGATGTGGCCTTCTTTTCGGGACTAAAAATCTGCGACTTGACCAGAGTTGTCTTCAATTGTTGATTAACTTCGATGACTTGTGAGAGACTGCGATTAAAATCGTCCAGCAGTTGACTAAAGTTCACACTGGCATCGGAACGATTGGTACTTGAACCCGATTCGTAGCGCCGAGAATGGGAGGAAGTGATTGTATTTTCAAAGTGATCACCTCTTCCGAGAGTGATATTGCTCATCATTGACTTTGACTTGATTTGCAAATTTGAAATGTTGTCCGTCGCTAGGGGGCTAAGGGCCTCCGGTTGGGAAAGCTGCGAGTTTCCATTCACATTTTTCTTTTTCTTCTCTGGACTGGAGAAAATCGAGCTCGAGACTGTAGTGTCATCGTCGTCGTGGTTTTGCGGAGCTTGTGGAGGTTTTGGTTTGGCAAACTCGCTCAATGTGTTTGCAGATTCTGGTAGCTTAATTGACATGGAACTGAAATTCGAAGTGACTTCTGAGAAATTGGGCTCTCGGATGTTTTCCTTATTGGAAGATGACTTCGGCTCCTCGTTGTCAATAATTCGCCTTTTGACATTTTGATTTCGCTGTGGTTTTGGGTAAGACAATGGAGTTTCTGAGGTAAGTTTTTTAGAAGCTTTTTCTTCAACGGATATTGACGAGGAAGATGCAATGGCTGGAGGATTGGCTATGGCTTCGAGTTTCTTGCGGACTGCCATAATGAAATTGTAGGGATAGGCCTGAACCGATGTCGGCTTAAGCCAGTAAGGAAGTTCCGCAGTTTTAGGTTGAGAAGTTTTTTTAGGTCCCAAGGCTGCACTGTCAGCTTGGACGAATTTTTCTCGAACTGAAGTTCGGGATCGCAATTTTGCTTCAGGAATCTTCAAATCTAATTCTGATGTACTTTTCCTCTTCAGACTTTTCGCAGATAGACTTGATGTCGACTCCGACGACCGGTGTTCGAAACTTATTTTACTGCTGATTGGCGACAGCGCTTTGACATCTTCCTTGAATCTGGCGGATATAAGTGGTGTCTGTTGTAGAGAACCACTTGATGTGGCTGCAGTTAATCTCGACGTGGGTACACCTGTTAGCGGTGGTGTGAGATTCTCTATGATTAGATTCTCCTTGTCCATGTTTAAGTCCTTAATGGCACTGAATGAATGATCTTTGAATTCTGGCTTCCTCAGGAGTCCAATTTTTTTGTGATTCTCAGCCAATGGACTTGGATCTTGACTCTTCTCTTTCGGGGACTTTGGAACTGCATTGTCTGTCCATGCATCTTTGGAAGCTTTAGGAGATATTTCTATGTCAACTGGACGAAGAGTTGGTCTTTCTGGCCAAGATCTCTTTGTTTCGTTTCCTTCCTTGATCAAAACGTTTCCGATTACTTCTGGCCGTCGGGAGGTAGTATCCTCCGTGCCGGCTTTTTTCTTGGCTATTTTGATATTCTTATCGAGAATTTTGCGAGTATTTTGTCGAAGATTTTCCAGCCGTTTTTTAATCTCTTCCTTATCAATGGCCGGTTTTAAGAGTGAACCCTGTTTCATGTCCGATTTCCTCTTCATTTTCTGTTCCAGCATGTAACGTTGGGCTTCTTCGGAGCTATAACCCTTTGGACGTGCCTTTGGCGGGCTATTCTTCTCATCCAAACGTTGTACTGACTTGCTACGTGCCGTCTGGGGTTCTTGACTCGGCTGAATTCTTCGAGCAGTTGGACGTCGCAAATTCGTATCAGTCTTGCTTCTCTGAATAGGTTTTGTGGCAGTGGTTACGGCAAAGCGCGTTTGTTTGGGTGGCGAACCTTTGCTGGGCATTGTAATCGACGGCTCCTCTGCGGTGGCCTTTTTTTGCTTTATTGGAGATTTTGTGAATTCATTGAGCATTTCTTGGATTTCTTTGACTTCTTTATCACGATCTTGGCGTTTCTTTTCGAATTCTCCCGCCTCAACGGCGACAGCAGTCTTTTGGTTTGCATTCACATCGCCACCAGCTCGGCTTGAGTTTGAACGTGGTGACGGATTGTAAACTAGTTTTGCTATTTGGGTTTTAATCTTTCTTGGACTATGACTTCGGAGCGTCGTTGATTTAACGACTGTTACTGCTGCAAGCAAAAGAAAAAATTGTCAAACAAAACAACCAAAACCAAATTGAAATTGAATGAACGAAAAAAGTGAAATTATTTTCAATTTTTTTGATGTTTTTATTTATGGAGAGTTCAAGTAATTCTTTATGGCACCTAAGTGGAGCAGATGGATGTAAATTGTAAAAAGGAACAAGAGAAAAAATGTTTGCCCAGTTTTGGGAGTGAGGCGATACAATTTCTGTACATGGATTGGGTTTGTTGTTTTGCTTCTTTTATGTTCGAGAATGTTACACTAGTCGGATTTGGAACTATACCATGAAGAGTAAGTTGTGTGAATGTTTTGATCATTTCAAAGATTTGATGTTGGTTCCTGAAGAGGGATGGTTCGGTTTCAATCGACCACCAAAGCGTAAATTATGTAATACGCATGACGACAAGTATTTGAAGTGCGTACAAATCGAGGTGGTTTGGGTTTTTTCAACTAGAATGCCGCTTGATTGATTGTGTAAGAAAATCGCAGACGGAATTTGTTGTCAAAAGCAAGCGCAATTGGCGCCAATTGAGTTTGACTGATTTCTAGCAAGGTTTTTATTGGGTGGCGTAAGAGACATGCTTTATGCGTCTTTAACAAGGGATTAGAAGTGATCAATAGAATGGGTTCTTCTTGATGGGAAACTGATGATGAACATATTAACTTAAGGAACAAATATCAATCATATGGGAAAAGGTAGGAAAAAACCACCCTGGTCGACCACTGAAATAGGCAACTTAAGAAAAGAAACTAGAAGACTTTTCAACGCCGCCAAAAGAACTAGAAAAGAAGCTGATTGGGAACATTATAAGACCAGTTAACGTATGTTAAAGGTCGAAACACAACGAGCAAAACGTAGCTCATGGATGGCCTTCTGCGAAGAAATAGAAAGTACAAATGAATCGGCAAGACTCAGGAAAATTCTGACCAAGGATTCAGTCACTCTAGGATCTCTCAAAAAACCTAAAGACAGCTGGACTGAATCCGGTGGCGAAACGCTTGAGCTCCTTGTGAATACTCATTTTCCTGGCTGCGTAGCTGATATCCGTATATCAGATAGTATAGTCCAGAATCAGAGTCTCATGCAGAAACCCTAGTACCATCGGATATTATAACGGAAGAAAGGATAAAATGGGCCATTCACTCCTTTTCCCCGTACAAATCCCCTGGTCTAGACGGAATCTTCCCTATGATGCTTCAGAAGAGCATAAACCTTATCATCCCACACCTAGCTAGCATTTTCAATAATAGCCTTAAATGGGGGTATGTTCCCTTAACGTGGCGTGAGGTAAAGGTAGTTTTCATCCTTAAGGCTGGTAAACCTAGCCATACGGAGGCCAAAGACTTAAGACCCATTAGTCTAACATCGTTTATTTTGAAAACGTTTGAAAGGCTAATTGATATACACATCCGAAGCACCCTGAAACCGGACTGTATATCGGAATTTCAACATGCCTACATTAAAGGAAAAAGCGTTGAAACAGCATTGCACAGTGTCAGCGTCATAGAAAAATCACTGAATGACAAGGAATACACCCTTGCAACGTTCTTGGATTTCAATAACGTGAAGAACGAAACAGTGAAGCAAGCCTTGGACGACCACAAAGTCGAAAAGGCAATAACACAGTGGATAATGTGTATGCTCAGAAAGAGACAAATTAGCTCTGAGCTAACGGAGGAAAGTGTTAGAGTAACCACATCCAGGGGCACCCCTCAGAGTGGAGTTCTCTCACCGCTGCTTTGGGTTCTTGTCATGAACGGCATACTCTCTAAATTGAAATCAAGTGGAGTAAGGATAATAGCCTACGCTGATGATCTTGCATTACTAGCGACTGGCAAGTTCCTACCCACTATCAGTGAACAAACCGAATACTCCCTCTCGTTGGTAAGCAAATGGACTAGAAACTGTGGGCTGACAGTCAATCCAGCTGAAACAGAACTAGTGCTATTTACTTACAAACGCAAAATACCTGACTTTAAAATACCTTCAATTGAAGGCTGCCCTCTTAAAATCTCTGATCACGCAAAGTATCTCGGTGTGATCTTAGATAAAAAACTAAACTGGGGCCTGAACACCAAAGATAGATTCAAAAAGGCATCGATTGCCTTTTACTCCTGCAATAGAATTTTCGGGAAAACCTGGGGACCAAACCCTAAAATTATCCGATGGATGTATTCGGCAATAATTAGACCAATACTAACCTATGGTTATTTGTTATGGTGGAAAGCTTTAGAAAAGAGCACGAACCTGAAAACTTTGACAAAAGTTCAAAGACTTGCGTGCACTGGCATTACGGGGGCAATGAGATCCACTCCAACTGCGGGACTGGAAGTCATACTCAATCTAATTCCCCTAGACCTCTTTGTTCAAGAATCTGCGGCCAAAAGTGCCCTGAGACTTAGTCAAACTAAAGTCTGGATAAACAGTTCCATAGGACATGCACAGATCCTTCATAAAGTTATGGGTCATAGTACTACAACAGACTATAAAATTCCCGAACTTGATTTTCATAAACCATTCCAGGCTGCCATCCCAAGCAGAGAGGAATGGATAGATAATATACCGTACTCCAGTGAGTCGTCAATAGCTATCTATACTGATGGCTCTAAAACGGACACTGGTGTAGGAGCAGGCTTCTATTCCGAATCTCTCAAGTTAACCGCCTCGCTTAGGCTTCCAGACTACAGTAGCGTCTTCCAAGCGGAGGTCCTGGCAGTGACAACAGCTGCTAAAAAGGTATCAATGATGGCGATACCACGAGCTGATATCACCTTTTACATTGATAGCCAAGCAGCAATAAAAGCGATTACTGCAACTGAGGTAAAATCAAATCTTGTTTCATGCTGCCGCGAAGAAAGGTTCTTGGCGCACAGCACAACATTAGACTCTGCTGGGTCCCAGGCCACAGCGATATACTAGGCAACGAGAAAGCCGATGAATTAGAAAGATTAGGGTCAATGCTTGACGTAAGCCAAGCTCAGCTAGTTAGCACCCCTACCTGTTATTTAAAACAGGAAATCTCAAAAAGAATAACTATCAAATCCGATGAAAGGTAGAACCTTCTTGACACCTGCGGCACTACAAGAAAGATCTGGCCCTGTTTTAACAAACAAAGAACGGAAAAAATAATGCAACTACACAAGGGATCACTTCGATCTCTTGTAAGCATAATCACCGGACATAATCTGTTAGGTTATCATATGAAAAAGATGAGAATCAGTTCAGATGACCTATGCAGAGGATGCGATGACGAGGAGGTGCATGAAGACACTTCGCACTTTCTGTGTCACTGTCCCGCACTCTCCCATCAAAGGAAGAAACTGCTTGGCAACTATTTCTTCGGGGATTTAGAAGAACTTTCTAGTACGCCAGGTACTAACATTCTGAACTTCATCAAAGCCTCTAAATGGCTTGACTAACTGAACACATAGGTTTTTCTTATTAGCTTGAGTAGCAATACTCTCGGGTATCACAATGGATCTGTATTGATCTAAGTGTGACGGTTAAGACATCAACTGTCAGCCCCTTAACCTAATCTAACCTAAGGAACAAATAGGACTTGCTGCTGGGCGTTTAACATGAGAATGGTCGGATTGTACTGTATCATTTTGTTTACCAAGAAACCAGACAAACATCAGATGAGCAAATCGCAGGTTCAGGGAAACAAATTGCTGCAAACAGTGTGGAGCGAGTAGGTTTTACCAAGGTTGGTAGGTAGAAATGGCTGTCCCACTTCCGTGTAGGACACAATTAGCGCTGAGTGCGCCGTTTTGATGCCATACCTCATGAGATTCTAAAAAGATTTAAGGATGGGTTGGAAGGATTTATTTTCGCACGTACAATCCTATTGTCCATAGTGCCATTTGGTTTAGGAGAAATAAGGGGGGCGCTAAAGCCACTTTGTGTTATTGAGGTATGAGATCATGTCTTTGATCCTGAATTCTGAGAGTTCCTCAATACCATTGAAGAATTCTTTACCTAAGTGGAGTGCTCTTTTCCTAGCCAAAGCCGGACAATGGCAGAGAAAGTGTTGGACTGTTTCTTTTTCATCCTGGTCCTCACAGCTACGGCAGAAAGAGTTATGTGGTGCACCCAATTGTGCCGCATGCTCCCCAACAGACCAATGCCCTGAGCAGGTAGCAACAATCCTGGCTATGTCATGCCTTGGTTTGGAAATTAAATTAATTGATTTTGGTTTGTTATAGGCGGGCCAGATTTTCCTAGATATAACGCAACTCGTTAAACTATTCCACCTATGGTTTGCTTCTGATGTGTATTTGGTCAGGATATAGCCCTTCACAACTTCAAGAGGAGGATATACTCTCACTGCCAATGAGTTGTGAAGGGCTGATCCTTGCCTAGCTAGCTCGTCTGCCTTCTCATTGCCCTCATAGCCCCTATGCCCCGGTATCCAGATTAGAGTTACGCTCATATCAAGTTCCTTGAAGCCCTCTCTCCATTGCTGGACCAATTTAGAGGATGATAAAGCTGAATTGATGGCTTTAATAGCTGCCTGACTATCTGTTAGGATAGCTTCATTTTGATTCTGTCGGGCTATAAAAGCTTCCTTTATCGCTAACAATTCTGCCTGGAATACACTGGCAAAATCGGGAAGTATATAGGATTTTGAAATCTTAAGAGATTGACAGAAGACACCTGCACCAACACCGCATTCCATCTTCGAACCATCCGTGAAGATAGTTGTGTCGAAGTCTTTCGTCACATCGCCTTCCTCCCAGTCGATTCTTGAAATGAGCAAGACTCTAAACTTCTTTGAGGTGTTTAGGGTAGGGATGTAGTAATCTGTGGTTGTAGATAGGATGTCTGATGGTATCAGGCTTGTTTAATTGCAGTAGATCTGGTTTTCCAGCAGCCTATTTCTTTGAGTCTCAAGATACTGCAGGACACCTGGTATTTAATGAAGAGGTCAATCAGAAGAAGGTCCAGGATGACCTGTTGGACAGGACCTGATTGCCCCTGATATCCCTTCGCAAGCATTTCTCTGCACCTTTGTAAGCTATGCTGAGAGCGGGCCACCAAACAATGAATCTGTAAACAAGTATCGTTCTTACAACTGCTGTGAACGTCGACGTGATCATTTTTGACTGAAGGCCCCACGCCTTTCTTACTCGTTCTTCAATGTTAAGCTTCCAGGTTAATTTGGTGTCTAGTATTATGCCCAGATATTTAGCACTGGAAGACAATGTTAATGATTGACCGTTTAACCGACGTGGAGTGAAGGGTGGTACTTTGGCTTTGGTGGTGAAAATCATCAACTCGGTTTTGTTGTTGTTAACACCTAGTCCTCAGCTCGCGGCCCAGGTGCTTACTTTCTTCAAAGACCGATGATTGCTTCACAAGTCTTCAAAATTCGTCATCCCTAATCACTGATGATGGGATAATACAGTTATGGGAAGAAGTTATAGCTGTGAAATCAACTGTACTTCGATAATTAAAGGAATATTGAGTGCCAATCGGCGTTTTATCTTGGAACGAAGGAGGCAATTGAGCAGTCATGTCCTTTTACAAGCAACTTAATTGTCAACAGCAACTTCAACCTTCAGATCAACATCTGTCTACCATATGAATGGAAAGGACGAACACATATTTCCCATGAACAAGAAGAGACGGCAATCAGCAATCTACTTCAAGACCGAGGACAAATATTGCTGCCTGAGGCTTGAGTTTGAGAATAACAGACCTCACGTATGGCGTCTTGATTTTGGTGAATTTGGAAATATTTAAAGAAATATGAGACTTTTGTTTGGAACCAATAAACAAAAACAATCTACATACACACGTCTATACCTAAATCAACTTTGTTTACTTCCAGAAAACAAGAATGCTTTTTTCAAGATTCCGATCCATAAATCTTGCAACGCTCAGCACAAGTCTTCATTTAATTTAAGAGGCTTGAGCAAAAATTATGCAGACTTGCAAAAATAATATAAAAAAAACTGCCAGAGCAGGCTTTTTCTTGTTGAAACGTGTGGAATAAAAAAATCACACAATTGCGACTCGAGAATCTCTCGATTATTTATTTACAAAAACTAAATACAAAAATAAATTTGAAAGAAATACAAGAAAATCTTGCTTTTTACCTGAGTTCGTGTTTGGAATTCTTCTTGCTGATGGAGCACTTTCATCCTCGCCATAGTCGTTATTGCACTTTCTGATGGTGGGAATAATTGATGACGTGCTGGCGGCGTTTTTCCAATTCGCTTGTGGTCTTATATTATCTGTAGACATTTTATAGCATTTTTTTAAACAAATCGAAGTGTTTTTTCGTTTAGAAATTGCAATTTTAACTCAGAAATAATTCAAATAAAATGCAAAACCAAATCAAAACGAAAGCTGCGTCCTTGAAAAATCAACGGAATAAATGCAAATTTTTAATTGGTGGTGGCTCGCTTTGAGAAAAACGTCACGCATTTTGAATCTGCGACAACTTGTCAAACCGGCTGTTGATTGTAGGAATGAGATAAATGGATAGAAATTCCCAGCAACATTGATTTGTTTTCGTAAATTTCTAAGGTTAGAGAGAGAAAAGAATAGCTGAGCAGTTGCTTGGTGTTGAGGGATAAAGTTGAGCAACAAGCTTGTTTCTTACACATTTGCAACATTTTAGGGTGATAACACAATGAAGTATATCTGAAGTACAGTAGGAAACAACAATTGTGAAAAAAAAATTATTAAACATAAAATACATGAAAGATTCGATTTTTTCTCCCTGAATGAATAATAGTATTTTTATTTGTTTCTTAAATTTGGAATCCCAATTAAACTTGATTCTGTATTCTGAAGTTTGTTATAATTATTGTATTAGTTTCAAGCAATACGTACACAGTTATCTTATAATGCATCGGCATGTAAAAAAAAACGCGTATAGGAGGGTTTACATGGTCACACATGGTGTGACAACATGGTGTGAATATGACGATTTTGATCATGTAAACGCTAAAACAACCGCTTGACACACCATGTTGGATGGTTTTCCATTTTTTGGAAAACCTGGTGGTGTGTCACACCATCCAACCTTTGTAAACACATGTTGTACAACTGAAGCCATTTCGTCGACGTTAAATTCATTGCGTTTTGAAATTTTGGTTGAAAATGTTGTCAATTTGCAATAATGTTTTTTGGAGGGAATTTTTTGAAATTTACAAAAGTCATCCGGAATTGTGGAAAGTAAATTAAAGCTAAAATTTGACTCGCCATAGTATGTCCACACTCTAGAAGAAAAATCACAAACTGATGTTGTACAACATCGTTTTTCGTGTAAATGCAATGCTGTCATGCCGTTGCTGTCACACCATGTGTGACCATGTAAATCCCCCTTATGACAGCGTCTATAGAGACCAACTATAGGCGTTTTTCTTTTTTAGCACCGAGCTAAACGAAGAGTGGGGCACGAGCATATCGAGCGAGCCTCGAGCCGAGCGTTAACTGAACGCTCAGTGCTCTTTATGAAATACAATTGAGCACTGAACTGTCATAATTGTTTTTTTCTACATATTCTAATTTTCTAAATTTACAAAATATTAGGGGTATTCACGATCCGGTGCAACATAAAGGTGCAAAATTGCGAAATTGCATATTTTTTTGTAAATCTTGAACACACCTTTACTATTCTATAGCAATACCGGAGTAAAAATGTCAAAAACAAACATTTGTGAGAAAGAATGACAGCTGCCAATTATAAACTACACCAGACAAATTTTTGTCGGACGGCTACTATCGCAAGAGATCGCCAGATCCTTTTCCGACCGAGTGTCAAGTAACCTCAGGAGAAGTCCGCTACAGCCAGCATCGAGTATTGAGAACCAGTGGCAGAATTGCCAGAAAGCCATTAGGGATGCTGCCTCTGATGTGCTGGGTTTCACACGGCCACCAAAACGAAACCCCTGGTTTGATGAAGAATGCAGGCAGGTGCATGCAGCTAAGCAAGAAGCATACAAAGCAGCGCTGCAAAGAAGGACGAGATCAGCTCGGGAGCTCTACGAGCAGAAGAGGAGAGAAGAACACAAGCTTTTCAGAAAGAAAAAGAGAGAGCATGAAAAGCGATCTTTCGAGGATATTGAGAGACTAAAAAACAAAAAACAGGAAAAAAAACAGGAATGAGGTTCGGAAGTTTTACCAAGAGGTAAAACGAAAGACTCAAGGTTATCGAGCACGAACTGAGGCCTGTAAAGACCAACAGGGTAATATCGTAGTAGAGTCACAGTCAATGCTGAGGATATGGAAGGACCACTTCTGCAGACTGTACAACGGCGATGACGAATCAAATTCCGCTGTCAGGCAGAATGAACCATTCAATGAAGACGACGCAAGCCAAGATCTCCGTCTACCCGACCTTGAAGAAGTGAAGATAGCAATATCTAAGCTTAAGGACAACAAAGCCGCAGGAGCTGACGGCATCACTGCCGAACTCTTCAAAGCAGCCGGCGATGGCTTGGTTAGGAGCATGCACCAACTCATCTGCTGAATATGGTCGGAAGAAAGCATGCCCGATGAATGGAACCTCAGTATTGTTTGCCCGATCCTGAAGAAAGGAGACCCTCTAATCTGCACCAACTACAGAGGCATCAGCCTCCTAAACATCGCCTATAAGATCTTTTCTGCAGTACTATGTGAACGTCTGAAGCCGTTTGTCAACAATCTGATAGGTCCATATCAGTGTGGCTTTAGACCAGGAAAGTCCACCTTCGATCAAATTTTCACATTACGGCAGATCCTGGAAAAAACTCAAGAAAACTCCAAATCGACACCTACCATCTTTTTATCGATTTCAAGGCCGCGTATGACAGCATCTATAGAGAAGAACTGTATAAAGCCATGTCCAGTTTTGGCATCCCTACAAAACTCATTCGCCTGAGCAGGATGACAATGGAGAACTCGCGCTGCTCCATCAAAGTCGGCAGCGACCTCACCGACGCCTTCGATGTCAAAAAAGGCTTTAGACAAGGCACTGTCATGCGATTTCTTCAACATCATATTGGAACGAATAGTGCAGAACTCCCACGTCAACACTAGAGGCACTATCTTCCAGAAGTCTGTGCAACTACTCGCGTACGCTGATGACATTGATATCATTGGGAGAACACAGCGTGATGTCAACAGTGCTTTTGCGAGTATACAGACAGAGGCTGAAAAAATGGGTTTAGCGGTCAATGAGGGCAAAACAAAGTATATGCTGTCATCTAGAAAGGACACCCAACACCGACGTCTTGGACAAAACGTCACGATAGACGCATATAATTTCGAGGTAGTTAGGGACTTTGTATACCTTGGCTCCGCTATCAATACGGACAACGACATCAGCGCCGAGATCAGACGAAGAATAACTCTTGCTAATCGCTGTTTCTTCGGGCTAAGAAAGCAATTGAGTAGTAAAGCCCTCTCCCGAAAAACCAAGGTGACGCTCTATAAGACCCTCATCATCCCCGTCCTGCTATATGGTGCAGAAGCATGGACCTTGTCAAAAACGGATGAGAGCGCACTTGGCCGTTTTGAGAGAAAGATTCTACGTAAGATCTATGGTCCTGTCTGCATAAACGGTGAATGGAGGAGAAGATTTAACGACGAACTGTACGGGCTGTACAGCGACACTGACTTAGCTAAAAGAGTGAAGGTTCAAAGACTCAGATGGCTCGGTCACGTGGAGAGGATGGACACCAATACTCCGGCCCGTAAAGTCTTCGAATCCACCCCCGAGGGAAGACGCAGTAGAGGAAGACCAAGGCTCAGGTGGCGCGCGCAAGTTGAACACGACCTCAACCAACTCGGCGTGCGAAACTGGAGACAGCGAGCTAGGGACCGAGCTGGCTGGAGAGGTTTGTTGGTTGAGGCCCAAGTCCACCCCGGACTGTAGCGCCACCTTAAGTAAGTAAGTAAGACAAATTTTGCACCATTGTAATTTTCTGTTGCAATAGGGTAAGGGTGTTGCAAAAGTGCAAAAGTGCAAAAGTGTATCAAAATTGTAGTCTGTATATCTTGTTGTTTTAGTACAAGAAAATGTTACACTTTTACACTTTTGCAACGATACAAAACCATTTGCACCGAATCGTGAATACTCCTATTATTTACCATCACTGGAAGAGCAACCGGCTTAGCCCGCCATTTCTTTTGTTTTGTTTGTATGTTTTTTTTGTGTTTCGTCCCTCAAAAACTGAACGCTCTTTAATCTGCTCTATCTGCTCGATCATTTTTGACCGTTCGGTTCTAAAAAAAGTAACACAGATCGAGCGCTCCGAGCTGAAAAAAATGCCAATGTTTTTTTGACAGTTCGATGCCCGCTCCGTGCTAAAAAAGAAAAACGCCTTATGCGTGAAACAGATTTAACCAGCAAGAGCACCAGCACCGTCAACAGCAAACAGCACGCTGGCCAGCAAATATTTTCCAAACACATTGGCGCAAAAATATAGTCCGCTAATGAACAAGTTTAGTGTGATACTAGCTCAAAATGACGTTCCAGACATGGCTCAAACGTCATTTTAAGCTAGTATCATACTAAACTTGTTCATTAGCGGACTATAATTTTGCGCCATTGCCACCAGCCACCAGCGACGTCATTTCATCTGTTTTGACATTTCGTTCTCCTTGGTTTCATGTTTGTTTTATTTTTTGTTGTTTGGCGCCTCTGAATTTTGTACATTGAAAGTTGTCAGCAATGGTCCAGCAACAGCAAATTTAGGACTTTGACCAAACGACGCTGTTGACATTGCTGGTGCTGGTTGATTCTGTGTCGGACGATTAAAATACATGGGCTCTAAAACAATGGCCGCCGTTGTTGCTGGCGCTGTCAACAATGTCTAGTTTTGGCATCCCAGAAAAACTCGTCCGTCTGTGTAAGATGACAAAGGAAAACTCACGCTGTTCCACCATGGTCGG
Source organism: Sphaerophoria taeniata (assembly GCA_943590905.1). Classification (NCBI taxonomy): domain Eukaryota; kingdom Metazoa; phylum Arthropoda; class Insecta; order Diptera; family Syrphidae; genus Sphaerophoria; species Sphaerophoria taeniata. The sequence continues at coordinate 14,268,105 of OX016540.1, read as the reverse complement.
AAAAACCCCAACGGACGCATTTGATGTCAAAAAAGGTTTTAAACAAGGCGATGCGATGTCATGCGATTTCTTCAACATTATTCTTGAAAAGATTGTGCAAAACTCCAACGTCAACACCAGAGGCACAATCTTTCAAAAGTCCGTCCATTTACTAGGATTCACGAAGACATTGACATATTTGGAAGAACACAGCGTGATGTCAGTGGAGCGTTCGTGAGTCTTGAGACGGAGGCTAGGAAGATGGGTCTAGCGGTTAACGAGGGCAAGACCAGGTTTAACTTCGAAGAAGTTAAGGAATTCCTAGGATCTGCTATCAACCCAGGTTAGGTTAGGTTAGGTTATATGGGCTGACAGTTGATTTTGTTACCGTCACACTTAGATCAATGTAGATCCATTGTGATACCCTGAAGTGTTGTAACTTCTGAAAGAATCAACCCAGACAACAACACCAGCGCTGAAATCAAACGAAGAATCACTCTTGCCAATCGCTGCTTCTTTGGACTTGGAAGGCAATTGAGTAGTAAAGTCCTCCCCCGAGCAACTAAAGTGACACTCTACAAAACCCTTATAATGCAGAGACATGACAACATCGGATGAAAACGCTTTGGGCTGCTTCGAGAGAAAAATTCTTCCAGTGATTTATGGTCCTGTCTGCATGAATGTAGAATGGAGACGAAGATTCAATCAAGAACTGTACGAGCTGTTCAACGACACTGACCTAACCAAAAAAGCTAAGGTCCAACGACTTACATGGTTGGGTCATGTACCTAGAGTGAATGGAAAATAATGCTCCGGCTCGTAGAGTTTTTGAATCCAACCCGTAAAGACGTCGCAGAAGATGAGAACCGCGACTCAGGTGGAGCACACAGGTGTTACAGGACCTGACCCAACTTGGCGTGCGAAACTGGAGACAGCTAGCTAGGGACCGAGCTGGCTGGAGACGTTTGTTGGATGATCCGACCTGGACTGTAGCGCTACCATAAGTAAGTAAGTAATCGATTTTTCTTGATCGAAGAAGGTAATCCATTGGTAAGGTGAGTTGAGTAACTAAAGTATCAGTTGTCATCCCTGTCTAAACAAATGAAAAAGGGCTCAAGTTGTCTTGAAAGAATGTATGATGTAACCGCGAACTGTGTGGGCCATAAAGCTACAGTGACCCAGCCAGACGAATGAAAGCCCAATTATGAAGATAAATTATGAACACTACTGTTTTCCGACCCTGTAAAACTTCTAACCGAGTCACGAAGACGTTGGTTGGAAAAGACCTTAATGGATTGAGCTAAATAGGGATCAACCCAAGGTTGGACGACAAATATTAAATCAAACTTTAAAAGGCCTTTTCAAACTGCATTCTAACAAGCTTTTCTAACCAACTTGTTTTCAGCATAAAACACGGCTCATGTCTTGTAGCTTGTCAAGCCTCCCGCTCTTATAGCGTTTTTTTTTGGTAATCCGGAATTGTACACAGAACTGTCCGATTCCGGATTCCAAACGAACAGGCAAACACATTTTTTTGCTTCTAAGGGTTGAATGGTTGTGTATTTGTGCAGAAATGCAGATGACATGACATTGTTTTTATTTTCTTTATTTGTAAACATGGCAGCGAGTACGTATGTGCGAGTGTGTGCATGTATGCGTGATTCTGTTTTTGATTCTGACTTCAAATTCGGAATCGTTTTTCTGTTCTATTCAGAACAAGAACTGTCATCTTGTGCCAAGTGAACGAGTACAGAACTGTTCGGAACAGTTCCGGACGACCAAAAAAAAAAAACGCTATTATTGTCCACCGACACGACTTAACAGCTATAATTTTAAACTATACCTACGCTAACCTAACGAATTAATATTCAAAACATTGTTGTTTTAAACGTTTTGAATGTTTTCAAGAATGTCGAACAACCTGCGACTACTTCAAGAAATCACATCGTCACATTAACTTGTCAAAACTTAAAGACCACAAACACAAGCCGCGCCATTCCTCCACCCCATAATCGCAACGGACAAGTGAACTCAATTTCGATGCGTTCGTTTGTGCAACAATTTCAATTAAAAACGCTCAGAAAACCAAAAGGATAATGGCTTACATAACATCGCAATCACCACCTGCACTGTGCAAACTATATGATCGGTTCGGTTTCGACTTCGTTCTCTAATGTGTCTCTCCATGGTTAAACTAAAACGCCAACATGATTCGAATAAGTAACTGCTCCCGGCATCAGAGTCCATTCAAACATATGCGCACAGCTTCAACATAATTCTCATTTGCGCAGGCGCGCGCTGCAAGCACATGCAGCAAACAAGTACGCAACGCACTTTATGTCCAATCCCAGTGTCCATTCACAAGAATTACTTTCGTAGTGATGTCTGTCTCTATGGACAAATGCTACACTTCCTGCGCCTTGCTAAAGGCCTTCTTTTCCAATTGGCAGTGGGGTAGTCGGTCACTAGGAGGCAATAGTTAAATCGAAAATCAAAAGATTTATCTCGAAGCGTTTGTTTTACTTTCCCTTTTCCATTTCGAGAGGAAATCTGGTCCGTGCAATCAACTCGGGATTTCTGTGAATAGATTAATCTCTACACACATGGCAGCGGGCAGTGGATGCTGACCAATGGCACTTAACATATGAGCACGATCATTGATCATATTGTCCACCGTGATATGAATCTCGCATGCCGATATTGTTGAGCTTGGAATTAGACGGACGGACACACACCGCCCTCTGTCAGATTGTCAGAAAATTATATTTATGTCAAAGATAATTCTCGATGTTGTATTTTGGCGTGTTGTTTCTGTTGTCGAATCAAAGAATAATTACTTGCTCGCATAATTTGTCGGTCACATTCGCACAAGACCCAAAAGTATAAACGCACATGTCCCATAAAATCGCCATATTGCCACATAATGTCATTGTTTATGGTTTCAAGAAAGTACCTATAATCGTAAAAATACATTCTGGGATCTATGTTATCGAATAAACTCAACGGGGCATGTAAATCGATATTTTGTTCGATTATTATTGAAAGTAAGTACTCACATCATTGGTGGCCGGAGGCGACCAGTTCGATAGTTTTGTGATAGGTTTAACTATAAAATGTGTGTTTTGCGAATTTGGTTAACGGGTCGAAAGAGTAATTTATTGTGAATTGAATTTCTTTTTTCTTTTTTTACATATGTGGACCAACATAATAGTGAAGGAAATGATTTGTCTTAGATGCGGATACACAACACAGACAGCGGCAAATTATAACACTCTTTGAGGAGGCGTTATAGCACACCCATTTTTGTGTTTTCAATTATAGTGGTTCTTTTTATTGGACGAATTTTATTTTGATGTATTTTATTTTAACAGAGATACTTAAAATTAGAATTGTGCTCATTTCAAATGCATTAAAACATAACGGCATGTGAATTCGGAACATTAGGACTTGCAAAACACTGATTGCCAAAAAATACATTTTTTGACATGAAAACAATAATAATTGGCAACTGAGGTGATTTAAACTGAATTATGTCAAATGAAGTCTTAACTGTCAGTTGTATTATATATATGTATATGACACATTGTCATAATACTGACGGAAACATGGCTGAATAATTCTTTTCTTGACACTGAGCTATTTGACAATACTTATCAAATCTTTAGACGAGATCGGCATCACACTCACTCTTCCAACACCGTTGGAGGTGGAATACTTGTTACAGTTAAGAACTCTCTGGCTTGTAACTTAGTTAATGACTTTGGACAGGCTATCATCGAACTTCTGTGCCTTAAATTAAAAAGACGAAAGGATATCTTTATATTGTCTCCACTTATATACCGCCTGCCTCTACTAATGATTTGTATGAAGAATTGAATAATTGTTTAGATACAATCTTCTTAGAATTGGAACCAGAAGATGAGATCCTTATCGTAGGAGATTTTAACCTACCCCATCTTAATTGGACGAGCAACGATGAAAATAATAGTTACCTACATCCCAACCAACGCCTCTACTCAGAATGAAGTTTCTTTGATTGACGGAATGATATCCTTCGGAATTACCCAATTTAACGGTATGAAGAACTCTTCAGGTAAAACATTGGACCTTGTTTATTTCTCTGACACTGCAAACTCTGATGTTGCTGTTTTGACCACCCCAGTTGAACTAACTAAGGATAGGAACGTCATCATCCAGCACTTGACACATCCCTTAACCTGAACATGAATTTCCTATTTCAAGAAGCTAAACGAAAAAATCGAATTCAACTTTGCCAAATGCAATCATTTCGAACTGTCAAACCTTTTACAAAATGTTGATTGGACTCAATTATTTGCCAACTGCGATATTAATGATAAGTGTAATTTATTTTATCATAAGCTATTTGATTTTTTTTATTTAATGACTCCTATCAAAAGTTCCTATAAGGACTCACACGACCCACCATGGTTTGACCACCAATTTAAAAATTTGAAAAACAAAAGAAATAAGGCTTAGTTAAGGTTTAATGTCTCAAGAACGGCCGAAGACTACAATATCTTCCTTTCATTAAAGGATCTTTTTGCCGATTACCACAAAATTTTGGTCGAAGTCTATATCGCGAAGACTGAAAGTGGGATTAAATCAAATCCTAAATTATTTTGGCAATTTGTAGATTTGAAAAGAAGAAGTGGAGGTTATCCAAATTTTATTTCATATTTGGACTCCACGGGTAAAAGCTCATTAGAAATAGCTAAATTGTTTGCTGAATTTTTAAAAAATGCATTCGAGGTAAGAGGTGACTAATAACCTCATTGATGATGGTGATATCACTAGCTCTGTGCAATTTTCACACTTGAATTCAATTAACTTTTACATTACTGAGGATTCTATAATTCAAGCAATTTTAAAACTTGATGATAGTCAATGACCAGGACCTGATGGTGTTCCAGCTTCTAATTTAAAAAAACTGTGTCTCTCGATTAAGCTACCCCCTATTTTTACTTTTTAATGAATCCCTCACAAGCTCTGTTTTTCCCAATCTTTGGAAAAGTGCCTACATTATCCCTGTGCATAAAAAAGACTTGAAAAGTGATATTAAAAACTACCGTCCAATAGCAAAACTGTCTGTGATACCTAAATTGTTTGAGTCCATTGTATGTATTATCCTTGCCTTTCACTGTAAATCTGTTTTATGTAGTAATCAACATGGTTTCGTCAAAAATAAGTCTACTGTGACTAATCTACTTGACTTTACATATTTTTGTTAAGATGCTTTTGAAGACCATGGACAAGAAGATTGCATCTTCACTGACTTAAGTAAGGCATTTGATAAGCTGTGCCACCTAACTTTATTAAAAAAAGTAAATAACTTAGGATTGAACTATATGTTTGTTCAATGGATTGCTTCGTACCTATGTAATAGAAAGTATATAGTGTCGTTTTTCGTAACGTTTGTTCAAGCTCATTTGTTGTTAACACGGGCGTCCCACAGGGTAGCCACTTAGGTCCTGTCCTGTTTATCCTTTTTATAAATAATGTTGTATCTATTGTCCAAAACTCATGTGTTCTTATATACGCTGACGACATTAAACTTTATAAAACTATTAAATCTGTTACTGATTGCTTACTTTTACAAGACGATCTATTAAAATTCAGGGAATGGTGCAATAAAAATAGACTTATATTAAATGTTGACAAGTTAGTGTAAGGTTATGAGTTTTACATGCAAAAAAACAACGCCTTAACTTATAACTACACAATTAGTTTGGACCCTTTAAATAGAGTCTCACAGTACTCTGACCTAGGAATTATTCTAGACTCGAAATTGACTTTTAACGACCACTTAGACTATATAATAAAGAAAGCTAACAAAACACTTGGATTTATTAAAAGATGTTCACGCGATTTCAAAGATCCCTATGTTCTTAAAATACTATTTACCTCATTTGTCAGGCCCACTCTTGAGTACGGGTGCGTGATCTGGGCACCTTATTATGCTATTCACAATTCAAGGCTCGAAGCCGTTCAAAGAAGATTTTTGCGATATTAGGCGTGTTTTTTTGGCACAGCTATCCGTATCTGCAGGTGGAGCTTCCATGTATTATAAATACAACACGCAGCTGCGGATAAAACTTAAACTTAAATCTGACTGCGGATAAAAAATTGAAATTTTTTCGAGTATCGATACTCGATCGGAGTAAAATTGAATTTCTTAGGTTGGTAACTCGGATAATCGGATAACTCAAAGAGTCTCTAAGGCTTCTGTTCGCAGAGTGCAAAACACTTTGAGTGCGTTCTTTTATTAAAGTTTATTTTGAATTAAAGTTGGAACGCATAAATCAAGGAACGAGTTACACATAGTTGCCTTATGGTGTTTAATATTTTTCTTCTGTAATGTCGTTTTCTATTTGCAAGATTAAAGGTATAACTACAACGGTCACTTTTTGCAAAAAGTGCGAAATTTACAAAAGTAAAATTTTTGTTTCTTTGTAGCGCCATTTGAATTTGGAAAAAAAACTATAAAAATTGTTATTGACATAAAAAAAAAGCTTTCTGCATCATTACTTTTATTTTTGGGGTGGAAAAACTGTCGCAAAATGAGTTTGAAAATTTTCAATTTTTGACATTTTGCAAAAAGTACTCGTTGAAGTCATACCTTTAGAGTCGATTCAAATTTGTGAATCTGACAGCTAAATAGCGGTGGTGAAGTGAGGAAAAAGTGGAAAAATCTCAGATTTCACGATCTATTTTAGACTTGAGATTAAAAAAAATGGATTCGAGATTCAAAAATCTGAATCTAGATTTGTATCAGAATTCACACATAGGTACAAGCACACGCACTTTCAAACACACTTCTCTGTTTGACATTTGTCTGAACATTTGTTATTGTTTTATTTATTTGTTTATTGAACGACGATTGACCAAATCTACGAACATACCCCAACATGTCAAAAACTCATCTGAAAGCAAAACCAAAATAACATATCAAACTTTGAACAAATGCAGATGGATCCACAAATGGAAAATAAGGAAAGAAGGTGAATCTTCCATTTTAAGCAATTTACTTTGGTTTATCAATTAATTATACCTACGTTAAAACAACTCAAAAATAATCTTGAATATATTTCGGTTTTTGTTTGTTTTTGTTTTATTATCCAACAGCTAGAGAAGTCTACCAACTTAAAAATAAAATAAAACTGCTGCGGATGGGCAACTGGGGATACGTTTTTTTGGGAAATCGAATTTGGCTGCAGATAGCGATGCCAAAAAAAACACGCCTATTGTCTACGTTTTCTTCCTTGGACCCAAGGATCAGCACTTCCAATGTATTCAAATAGACTAGTATTAATTAATCTCCCATCACTTGAGAACCATCGTAAATACATCCAGTTCTGTTTTTATTTTTATTTTATTTTTATTTTTTATTTATATATGTAGCTAACGGTTAAAAAAACCCAATTACAAGCTACAGTTAAACTTACAAATTTTATATAATAATATATAAATTCAATCTGTCGCAATTATAAATACAATTCAAAAAAAGAAAAAAAAATCAAAAAGAATGAAAATTAAAAGTTAAAACTAGAAAAAGATTGAAAATGCTTGAAAAGTTAAAAATTAGAAAAGAAAAGCAAAGTCAAACTGGAGATCAGAAAGATGGCAATGAGGAAGAATGTGAAGGTACAACAAGCAATATTTGAGATCTAATGTTATTTTCATTTAAATCAAAATTAAGGATATCAAACGACAGGAAGTAATGATTATGATATATCTGCATCCGGATGATTGGTGATTTTAAAAGTATGTTTGTTTCATTAACGGTATAATAAATGGAAATATTTTAGTTTCGTCCGTTCTTTGCAGACTTAATTTTAACTTCAGCCAATCTAGTATTAGACTACGGCAACCTCTCTGTGCCAAATCTTTAGCAGGTCAAACTATGGTGGTAATAGTCCTTTAAATCAGTTAATTGTCATATACAATAAATTTTATTTTCTCATTAACTCTGTAAATGACAATTTGAAAAGTATACATTTCCAGACCTTGTTTTTTAGATCGATTGATCTTGTTTAATTTCTATTTACTGTTAAGTTATAAGTAAATAATTGTAACGTTAGTATTTAATGGTTTCTAAATAAATAAGATCAAACGGATTGTTTATAATTTTATATTACGAAGGAGGCTTGAAACACACCCCTTTCAAAGAAATTCTTACATATCTACATCAATTCGGTAGGCAATTAACTCAACTTTACCCTATCAAAATCAAATCAATTTTGTTTCGATTATGAAATAAAGTCGGCTATCATTTTTGACAGTTCATAATTATAAAGCGACTATTTCGTTATGATGGTGTCAAATCAACCTTAAGTTAAAAAGTGAAAGCATTCAACAAACAGCCTATACAGATTGCCACAACTTGCTGAGCTCAGGATTAGCGATATAGCAACCAATCAAATTGATTGATTACAAACTTACTAAATTAGAAAAAAAAACACATCAGTCCCTGACTTAAGGCTTAGGCATTCTCGTTAAACTCAAGTTTGATGTTATTTTTATCTTCTTAATGATTCATAATATATTTTCATTCCAGACAGTAGCGAATTTCTCATAGGCCTAAATGTATTTTGATCATTAATATTGTCTAACCTTTATAGTCTGACATAAGGTATCGATTACATTTTTGTTGTTAATTGTTAACTTAATTCTCGTTATTAGCATCAATGGTCCGTTTTAATTTTCTCAAATCGAAAGCAAACTTAAATCGTCTGGCAAAATTTGCTTGCTTTTTGTTTGACAGTATCAAACTTTTCGGCTTAATACTAATCATTAAATTTAAAACTGACATTTCCTTTGACTGATTGACACCTGTCAAGGTCAGGAGACATATTAAATGCTACTACTACTACTACTACTACCAAAAAAAAAAACAAACATGTAAATTTTAGTATTAAACTAATTAATAAAAATATAAAGACACGAATGCATTATTTTTAAAAGCGTCAAAATAACAAATTATACGTAGCTGTCAACAAAAATGATTAATTTTGACATTAAATCAATTTGAAACAAAACAAAATTGAAACAATGCGTCTCGTTACCCAAGGTCGTATAAACATAATTGACAATCTAAAAATTATGTTAAATGCTTCATTTCTACAAATCTAGACAAGATGTTGCATCTCGGTTAGGTTGTCCTACTTTTAATGAGAGCTCTTCTCTTCATGAAATTATTGGTTACTTTTGATGTTGTAAAGCTATTCAGATGTTCAAAAATGAAGGGTTATCATTAATATAAGAGATTGGAGTGTGAAATGTTGACTAGTATTGCACAACCCGTTTAAATCCATCATTGTAAATGAATAACAATTAACAATTATCCTAAATTCGACTAAGTAATTCACCATATAATAGGAATAGGAAGGTGTTCAGCGCATTCACCTTAGTTGAAGCTAAGAGAGTGGATTGAAACATTTTGTCAAGGCTTGAATTAATTAAAGTCTAATGACTGGCATACAATTAAGTCAAAATTGGAGGCAACTTGAATATTTTGTTTGTTTTGTTTATAATTATTGTGATTGATTTGTTTGAATCTGCCAGAGGTATCGAAGAAGTAATTCACCACTGCGGTTTGACAGTTAGAAATTTTTACTTGACAGGAAGAACCTTTTCTTTGAGTGTGAGCGTTTTTTTTTTGTTCTGTCGTCCGGAACCATACCGAACGAACGATTCTGAATTCGTTCACTTGGCACAAGATGACAGTTCTTGTTCTGAAAAGAACTGAATAGCGATTTCGTATTTGAGGTCAGAATCAAACACAGAATCACGCATCTTGCACACATTTGCACACACGTGTTCGCCGCCACCTTTACAATTACAAAAAATGAACACAATGTCATGTGACAATGTGACATCTGCATTTGAGCTTTCACAAATACCTACATAGACATGCAACCATTAGACGCTAACACGCAGTCTCTCTCATTGGCCATAATTGAAGTAATCTAGTAATTTTCTTTCGGTGGGCAAATTATGTCAAGTTTCCTCATTTTATCATTGAACGTAGCAGAGAAAATAAGCAACACCACAAAATGCAACAAGCGAAACATAAAATGTCTGTCAGTCAAACGAAAATATATCTTTCTTTTTTACATGATGACAGGATTTTGATCCGCTCGAAAAATCCAGACTGCGATGACCGGATCATGGACTGGATGTTGGATTGTTGGTCTCTATGACGATGTTCACATTGGATTCTTTCCTCCGACTTATCTTGACGTCTATATGTTTTTTCTCTTTCGCACTCGCTAGTAAGAAAAAGACAACAAAGTGAGGCAGGATTTTCAAACCAAACCTTTGTATATGGATTTACCAGGTAATATCAAGAATGGTTTTCTGCTTGGTTTGACAGTTTTTTGACAGTTTTTTACATAAGTTTGTAATGTGTGTTCTCTGCTTGCTTGCTTGAAAACCATTCTTGATAGTACTTGGTAAATCCATATACAAAGAACCAAACTAAAAATTTATGGATTTTTTTTTTGACATTTGGCATATGCCGTCAAATTAATTAGGCCAGTTCCACCTAACAACATCTCACTGAGATCTCAGAGATTTTTTAAGTGGAACAAAAATGAGAAATGAGATTTTTTTCTGATTCGATTTCTCACTCAGCTATTTCGATGTGACTGACATTTACTGACTATTACTGCCTCACAACGTCTGGTCATTGAATTTACCAAATTTTGGCACCTTTCCACCGGAATATTCTCCCAAGAAACCTTCACCGCAGCCCAGAGTGCTTCGTTACCAGTTGGTTTAGTTTCAGATACCGCCTTCTTCACATCAGCCCACAAATTTTCAATGGGGTTGAGGTCAGGTGACTGCGCTGGCCACTCCATCACATTTATTGAATGATCTACAAACCATTTTTTAGCTTTCTTACTGGTGTGCTTAGGGTCATTGTCTTGTTGAAAGACCCACAAAAGCGGCATCTCTTCCTCTGCATAAGGGAGCATAACTTGTTCGAGTATATTGACGTAAACGTGTTGATCCATAATGGGTTTAATCCAATATATTGGGCCGACTCCATGGTAGGAAAAACAAGCCCACACCATTATGCTCGAACCTCCGTGCTTCACTACTTTGGTTGTGTATTTTGGATTATATTCCGCTTTCGGAGGTCTTCTAACGTACGAACGAGATCCTTTACCGCCACACAATACGATCTTACTCTCGTCTGTCCATAGAACGTTGCGCCATTTCCTTGCTTCCCAATTCAAATTCTGCCTTGCAAATGTTAAACGCTTTTTAGCATGCTTTGCAGTTAAAAGCGGGACTTTTCTGGGACTACAGGCAGATAAATTATGTTCTCTCAATCGGTGTCGAACGGTTTCCACGCAGGCTGTAATATTCAGCTCTTTTTTGAGCTCAGTTGCAGGCTTAAAGGGATTTTTTTTTACTTTCGCGGACAAGGCGCCTGATGAGAGGCACTGGTTTTCGTCCACGAGTTTCGGTTTTAGGTGTGAATATTATTGCATTCCTAATCATTTTGTTGGAGCAGCCAACAAAACGCCAAACTTCTGCATAACTTTTACCTTCGGCGATCATGTTTTTGATTATTTCACTTTTTTCGTTGGTACAATGCTTTCCACGGCCCATTGTCTTTGAAAAATTGTAAATTTTGTGGTTTAAATGAAGGAACTAATTACACATAAACAAATTTAAACACTTCACCGCCTTACCTTGAAATATAAAGAGCAAAAAGATTTTTTTTCAACGAAATCTGCAATCGGTGCTATTATTTTTACAGCCAAAAAAATGCAAATATTTCCAATATGGCCTCGTAAAAATAAAACCGTTATTATTTTGATGCCAAAGATACACAGTTCAAGCAATAATATTTACAGAAGAGGCTATAAATATTTTTCTCTTCACTCATACAAAGAAGTTAAAATGAATCTTGTACCAGTGGTGCTATTTTTTTTACCGGCACTGTATGTACAACAAAAATTTGTAAGGTAACCATTTTATCTCAAGACGATGTTCACATTGGACTATTTCCCCCGACTTATTTTGAAGTAAGGCCAATCCGTCGTGTTCAAACACAAAAGTAGTGTGAACGCTCCAGACTCACTTTGACGTCTTATAGTTGTCATAAATTGACAATAGGCCAGTTCCACCTAACAACATCTCACTGATGTGGCTTTTCTAAGAACCAAGAAGAATTGCTACTGAAATTCAATGGCGCAAAATTATAGTCCGCTAATGAACAATTTTAAGAGAACATGTTCATTAGCGGACTATAATTTTGCGCCAATGTTTTTTGGCGTGTAAGAAATGTGCAAAAACGAATCAATCCCTTTTTTGAATGGTTTGTTGTCTGGTCAGCTGTTAAATCGTTTTGTACAGAAAACTCAGAAATGTTAAGCACGTAGTATGTATGTGTAAAATCCGTGTACAATTATGTGTAAATCCGTCTCCAAAAAGAGATTCAAGTGAAATCAATCCTTCGAGAAAAAAATTAAATTTCTTTGTGAAAGAAATTTTACTTCACTGATCAATTCTTGGGTTGTAAGAAAAGCCACATGAGATCTCAATGTCACTTTGAACGAAGCAAAATCATTTGGTGGAACATAATTCTCAATTCTCATTGAGATAAAATGGTTACCTTACAAATTGTTGTTGTACATATGTCAGTTACGTCGAAATAGCTGAGTGAGAAATCGAATCCAAAATATTTTCATCTCAGAGATCTCAGAAAAAAATCTCATTTCTCATTTTTGTTCCACTCAAAAAATCTCTGAGATCTCAGTGAGATGTTGTTAGGTGGAACTGGCCTAATTAATTTGACGGCATATGCCAAATGTCAAAAAAAATCCATAAATTTTTAGTTTGGTTTGATAATTCTGCCTCACTTTGTTGTCGTTTTCTAACAAGCAAGTGCGAAAGAGAAAAAACATATAGACGTCAAGATAAGTCGGAGGAAAGAATCCAATGTGAACATCGTCCAATGATAATTGAGAATTATGTTCCACCAAATGATTTTGCCTCAGTCAAAATAGGGGGGTTCACATGGACCAACATGCTCGACAACATTGGCTCGATGCAAAAAGAAATCGAACATCCGACTTTGCGTTCACATGAATACTGATGTTGTCGAACTTCATTTTTTTGAAATTTTCGTAGCAAGCAGACACAATGTGCGAAAATAAAAGCATAAATGAAATTCTGGAAGAAGAAGAGGGAGAGAGGGAAACGGAAGAAAAACAAGAAAAATAACCTTTGAGAATGAAGAAATAGATATGGGACAGAAGGGTGGAGGTTTTTTGCAATTGTTTCCATTATTCCCGCATGATGTGAACGCAACCGAGACATTTAGGAAATGCAAATTAATACCGAAGTTGTCGAGCATCTGTTCACACAAGTTAGTTGGTTGGACGAGCCACCCAAGTTATCAAAAAATTTTGAAATCCGTCCAACATGTTGGTCCAGCAGTTGTTTTTGTGTTCACATGATCGAGCATTGATGGCCAACGAGCCATGTTGTCGAGCATGTTGGTCCATGTGAACCCCCCTAATGACATTGAGATCTCATGTGGCTTTTCTTACAACCCAAGAATTGATCCGTGACGTAAAAGTGGTAATTTTTTTTCCTTAAACGCATTTCTTTCACAAAGAAATTTAATTTTTTTCTCGAAGGATTGATTTCTCTTGAATCTTTTTTTGGAGACGGATTTACACATAATTGTACACGGATTGTACATATATATACTACGTGTTTGACATTTCTGAGTTTTCTGTACAAAACGATTTAACAGCTGACCAGACAACAAAGACATTCAAAGAAGGGATTGATTCGTTTTTGCACATTTCTTACACGCCAAAAAACATTGAATTTCAGTAGCAATTCTTCTTGGTTCTAAGAAAAGCCACATCAGTGAGATTTTGTTAGGTGGAGCTGGCCTATTGTCAATTTATGACAACTATAAGACGTCAAAGTGAGTCTGGAGCGTTCACACTACTTTTGTGTTTGAACACGACAGATTGGCCTTACTTCAAAATAAGTCGGCGGAAATAGTCCAATGTGAACATCGTCTATTGGATTATCTGATAACAGGCCAATAGTCCTGTCATCGGAAATGTTCAATATAGACCCCACGTAAACAGTGTGTTTGCACGTTGTTCGTTTGGTATCCGGAAATGGAAATTCCGGATTACCAAATAACAACGCGATTAGAGACAATTTAACTTGACATTTACTAGACAGATGATCAAGTGACATCTGCCAATGTTCAGATTGCTTATGTCGTTTTCCATTGGTCATCCAGAAGAATTCAGAAGAGTCCAGAAGTCTTCTGAAACCATTCCATTGGACTGGCTTTGACAGACGGAATGCCTCTGAGAAGATCAGAACTCTTCTGTTTTGAAAACAGAATCGACCGAAGAATGACACATACATCATAACCCGTTCCATTGGAGGTAGAAGAAGAAACGTCAAAAAAAGACCAATGGAACACGACATTAAAGTCGTCCCTAATGACATTATTCAAGTCAAAAAATGATCATGCAACCAAATTACAAGCCACATTCTTAAGCCGAATGAGAAATATTCGGTTTCCATTGAACCTGCAATAAATTATTTTCATAAAAAAAACACACATCTCTACAGTAATCACTAAGTTGGTAAGGTCTCACCACTTAATCTTAGACCCCCGCTAATTTATAACACCAACAAAAAAAGGTGATACCCAACTTACATCAACGCCCACAGGAAAGAAAAACTCGTTCAAACTCACACGTTTAATTTCAAACTTCCAACTTACAACATTGTATGTAAAATGTATGTTTAAAACGTCGGCTAGTCTTATGGGGTCAAAATGATGGATTGTAACCGATTAAACGAAGAAAAAAATATGTGTCTGCTGTAATCGATGCAGTGTGTTTGTTTATAATCCTTTGAAAGAAAGTCACTATATATACTTTTTTTTCAAAAAGCTGAAATTGATGTTTGCTTATCGTAGGTGCTACCTAATAAAACATTTCTGTTGGCACATATTTTTTTAGATCCAGCCACTGCGAGCTGCATGGCGTCGCGCCACCAAATCGCAATTCTTCGGAATCATAAACTAGTTAGAGCTCAACCCAGCATGCTTAGTCACTACTCACTATTCACTACTGAATGTTATTTTTTTCCTAAGCTTTTGAAAATAGTTTGATAAGTGGGTTACGTAGGATGCGATATTATACGGGTCGCCCGCTTAAGAAAGCTGATCTAGGAATAATTTTGTGCTAACTCATTCGGCTTATGTATGATTTTCAAACATAGATCTGTCATAAAGTTCAGCACCTTATGTTTTCAGGGCTTCTAAATTAGGTAGTGTCAAACAGTTATGTATGATTTCTAACAATCAGTTTTTTTATTGATACAAGTGGACCTTATGAAAGGTAAGGTTTGAGCCGAGTTCAACTCTTGGGCAAATTGCTGGTTTAAGTTTGACTCGTACTGTGGCTGCATTTTAAATTCGTTGTGAAGAACATCGAACATAAGTTTGAAGCGCCCTTTTAATTTCCTTTAAATAAATAATTCCAATAAAAAAAAATTATAGCACTTTGAGGTTAGTTTTTTATGCATACTTACTTACTCACTTACTTATGGTGGCGCTACAGTCCAGGTCGGACCAGGGCCTCATCCAACAAGCGTCTCCAGCAAGCCCGGTCCCTAGGTAGCCGTCTCCAGTTTCGCACACCAAGTTGGTTCAGGTCCTCCACCACCAGTGTGCTCTACCTGAGTCGCGGTCTTCCTCTTCTGCGATGTCCTTCGGGGATGGATTCGAAGATTCTACGAGCCGGAACATTATTTTCCATTCGCTCTACATGAAATAACCATCTAAGTCGTTGGACCTTAACTTTTCTGGCTAGATCAGTGTCGCTGAACAGCTTGTATACAGTTCTTGATTGAATCTTCGTCTCCAATCTCCAATTATGCAGACAGAACCAAAATTTACTCGAAGAATTTTTCCCTCGAAGCAGCCCAAAGCGTTTTCATCGGATGTTGTCAAGGTACATGTCTCTGCACCATACATCAGGACCGGGATGATAAGGGTTTTGTTGAGTGTCACTTCAGTTGCTCGGGAGAGGACTCTACTACTCAATTGCTTCTTTGGACAAGAATTAGCGATTGGCAAGAGTGATTCTTCGTTTGATTTCAGCGCTGGTGTTGTTGTCTGAGTTTATAGCGGATCCTAGGTAGACAAAGTCCTTTACTACCTCGATGTTAAATCTGTCTATGCTGATGTTGGCGTTGTCTTCAAGACGTCGATGTTTGTTGTCCATCTTCCTGACCACCGTCTCAAGGTTCACGAACTTTCCACTGATATCACGCTGCGAATCCTAGTAGCTGGACGATGTTTTGAAAGATTGTGCCTCTGGTGTTGACGTTGGAGTTTTGCACAATCGTTTCAAGAATAATGTTGAAAAAATCGCATGACAGCGCATCGCCTTGTCTTAAACTTTTTTTGACATCAAATGCGTCCGTTGGGTTTTTTCCGATCATGATGGAACAGCGTGAGTTTTCCATTTTCATCGTACACAGACGGACGAGTTTTTCTGGGATGCCAAAACTAGACATTGTTCTATATAGCTTGTCTCTATAGACGCTGTCATACGCGGCCTTTAAATAGATGAAAAGATAAAAATAAGGTAGGCATCGATTTAGAGTTCCTGGGTCTTCTCCAAGATCAGCAATAGAGTAAATATTTGATCGATGGTGGACCTATCAGGTTGTTGACGAAAGGCTTCCAACGTTCACACAGCACGGCAGACAAGATCTTGTAGGCGATGCAGTTCAGGGGATCTCCTTTCTTGAGGATCGGGCATACGATGCTGAGGTTCCATTCGTCGGGCATTCTTTCCTCCAACCGAATTGTGCAGATGAGCTGGTGCATACTCCTAACCAAATCATCTCCAGCTACTTTGTACAGTTCGGCGGCTAAGCCGTCTGCTCCAGTGGCTTTGTTCGACTTAAGCTTCGTCAATTGGTGTAAGACCCCTGGTGGTTTGTTTTATATTTTTGTAAAACTTTCGAACCTCGTTCCTGTTGTGACATCCCTCTATCTCCTCGATCGCGCGCTTCTCATGCTCCCTTTTTTTCTTTCTGAGAAGTTCGTGCTCCTCTCCCCTTTTCTGCTCGTAGAAATCGCGAGAGACTCGAGTCATTCCGATTTCTATGCCTCTTGTTTAGCTGCATGTGCTCTCCGGCACTTATCGTCAAACCGGGGTTTCTTTGTAGTGGCCGTGTAAACCTAAGCACTTCAGAGGCGGCATCTCTGATGGCTACTTGGCTGTGTTGCTGCTGGTTCTCTACATTTTGTGCTGGTAGCAAAGGACTTCTAAGGAGGTTTTCGGAGACATGATCGGAAAGGGATCTAGCAATCTCTTGCAATTGTAGGCGTTTGATGTCGAAGTTTTCTCTTAGCATTTTTACGTGTTGTCGATTGGCAAGAATCTATTTGATCTTAAATTTGAAATAAAATCTCCTTCCCCTTATAGAAATGACAGAAGAATTGACTGGAAGAAATTTAGTCAGACCTTTAGCTCAAAGCTGCGCAGTATACCGAACGCGGGTTTCGACTCGGTAACAGATCTTGAGTTAGAGATTTCAAACTTCGAGGACTCTATAAACACCGCCTTCAAGGTCTCTTGTCCGATAAGATATAGTAAGAAAACCTTTCCACCTTGGTGGGATGATGACTTATCTAATCTGAGGAAAATTACTAGAACCATTTTTAACATCTGCTATAAGCATAAATTTTATCAGCCTTATAAGGACTGCTTGAGAATATACAAGCGTTCTATAGCTCAAGCCAAAAAATAAGGATGGCAAGAGTACTGTCAGTCCATCGGTAATATCAAAGATTCGGCCAGGCTTAGTAGGGTTTTATCGAAAGAACATTCGAACCCCTCATTTCTTAAAAAACCAGATGGAAGCTGGACAGCATCTCCAATGGAGACATTAGAGCTACTAATGAATGTACACTTCCCAGGTTGTGCAGAAGAACCACCCGAATCCAATCTGACTTTCAATATTCCAACCTCCGTAGAACATGTTAACGCCCATATAACTAGAGAAAATATAGTCTGGGCTATTAAAACTTTCTCGCCATATAAATCTCCAGGCCCTGATGGAATACTGCCTATAATGCTGCAGAGTCAGCTTGAATTAGGAGTACCACGGCTTGAGAGTATCTTTAAAGGTTGCCTCTTACTAAGCCATGACCCTACGTCTTGGAGACAGGTAAAAGTGGTTTTCTTACCTAAAATTGGTAAGAGAGGGCATGAATCTGCTAAAGATTACAGACCTATAAGCCTTACATCCTTTCTACTCCAGACCCTGGAGAGAATCTTAGAATCTCACATAAGGAGCAGTCTGGGTAGTTGTCCCCTATCTAAATCACAACATGCCTACATGAAGGGTAGATCTACAGAGACTGCCCTGCATGAGGTAGTGAGAACGATAGAAAACACAATCCATTTCAAGGAATACACCTTAGCTACCTTCTTGGATGTGGAAGGAGCTTTCAATAACGTCCTAGCTGAATCGATCGCAAAATCACTTGCAGACTTTGGTGTTGAGGACTACATCAAAAGGTGGATAATATCCATGCTAAGTAATAGGAGGATACAATCAAAGTTAGGATATTCAACGTGTACCAAATATGCCAGCAGAGGAACACCCCAAGGAGGTGTACTGTCTCCTCTCTTATGGCTTTTGGTCATGAACAGCAGTCTTGTGAAATTCGAGAGTAGTGGAGTGAAAGCGGTTGCGTACGCCGATGATTTGGTCATTCTAGTTTCCAAGCGTGATCAGTGAAATCACTAATATGGCTTTGAAGAAAGTAACAGTAACAAAACCGAGTTGATGCTTTTCACCACCAAAACCAAGGTACCACCATTCACTCTACTTCGGTTAAAGGGACAAACACTATCATTGTCTTCCAGTGCTAAATATCTGGGCGTAATACTAGGCCCCCAATTAAAATGGAAACTTAACATTGAAGAACGGGTGAGGAAGGCGTGTGTCGCCTTCTACGCCTGCAACAAAACGTTCGGCAAAAAGTGGGGCCTCCAGTCAAAAATGATAAAATGGACATACACAGCGGTTGTAAGACCGATACTTGTCTAAGGTTCCATTGTGTGGTGGCCCGATCTCAGCAAAGCTTACATAGTAAACAAGCTTACAAAGGTGCAGAGAAATGCTTGCGTAGGGGCAATCAGGTCCTGCCCAACGAATGCACTCAACGTCATCCTGGACCTTCTTCCGATTGACCGCTTTATCAGGTGTCCTGCAGTATCTTGAGACTCAAAGAAATAGGCTGCTGGAAACCTAGATCCTACGGGCACTGCAACCAAACAAGCCTGATACCATCAGACATCCTATCTACAACCACCGATTGCTTCATCCCTATCCTAAACACCTCAAAAAAGTTTAGAGTTAAGAATCGACTGGGAGGAAAGCGATGTGACGAAAGACTTCGACATAACTATCTTCACGGATGGTTTGAAGATGGAACGCGGTGTTGGTGCAAATGTCTTCTGTGATTCTCTTAAGATTTCAAAATCCTATAGACTTATCGACTTTGCAAGTGTATTCCAGGTAGAATTGCTAGCGATAAGGGAAGCTTGTATAGCCCGACAGAATCAAAATATAGCTATCGTAACAGATAGTCAGGCAGCTATTAAAGCCATCGATTCAGCTTTATCATTATCATCCTCTAAACTGGTCCAGCAATGCAAAGAGGCCCTAAAGGAACTTGATATGAGCGTCACTCTTATCTGGATACCGGGCCATAGGGGCTATGAGGGAAATGAGAAGGCAGATAAGCTAGCTAGGCAAGGATCAGCCCTTCACAACTCACTGGCAGCGAGAGTACATGGTATGACAATAAAGAAATGAGACTGATTATATTGCCACGATTATAGTAACCCTGCGACCTGGAAATTCCCTTTCCCTTCTCCCGGCACCCTTCCCCTCTCCATTGATATATTTGTCATCGCTCTAGCTTGTTTAGTTCGCCTGCTCTGTCGTGTTGAGTAAACGTGTGTTCGTGGTGCTCGCACGAAAATGGAAAAACGAAATCAAGAGCAACGCTTCGCGATAAAATTTTGCGTCAAATTGGGCGAAACAGCTTCAGAAACGTACGCAAAAATTGTAAAAGTGCATGGTGATAGTGCTCTTAGTCGTGCCCAGGTGTTTCGATGGCATAAAGAGTTTAAGGAGGGGCGTGAAAGCGTGGAAGACGAGGCGTGGAGTATGAAATCAGTCGAGGTGCGGACTGACACGAATGCGCAGCGTGTGCGCGCCCTGATCCGTGAAGATCGGGGTTTAACAGTTCGAATGTTGGCGTCGGAACTGGGTATGAACCGTGAAACAGTCAGACAAATTTTAACCGTCGATTTTGGGATGAGAACGTTGTGCGCGAAGATGGTTCCAAGGAACCGTGCCACACCGCCCTCAGCGTGTCCCAGTATTTGGCCTCTAAAAGGATCGCCGTGTTGCAACAACCGCCTTATTCGCCCGATATGTCGCCCTGTGACTTTTTTTTGTTCCCTAGATCAAAATCGGTAGTCAAAGGAATCCATTTTGAGTCGATTGAGGACATCCAGGCCATGACGAGGGTACTCGGTGACAGGCCATTCGAAGCGTTCCAGAAATGTTACGAAGCATGGAAAACGCGCTGGAATTGTTGTATAGCTGCCCAAGGGGACTACTTTGAAGGGGATGGCAGAGATGTAGAATAATTTTGAAATATACGGTTTTTATGGAATCAGTCTCATTACTTAATTGTCACACCTCGTATATGCTCCTCTTGGAGTTGTGAAGGGCTATATCCTGACCAAATACACATCAGAAGCAAATCATAGGTGGAGTAGTCTAACGAGTTGCGTTATATCTAGGAAAATATGGCCCGCCTATAACAAACCAAAATCAATTAATTTAATTTCCAAACCACGGCATGACATAGCCAGGATTGTCGCTACCTGCACAGGGCATTGGCCTGTAGGGGAGCATGATGTGGCAAAATTGGGTATACCATATAACTCTTTCTGCCGTAGCTGTGAGGACCAGGATGAAAAAGAAACAGTCCCACACTTTCTATGCCCATTGTCCGGCCCTGGCAAGGAAAAGAGCACTCCACTTGGGTAAAGAATTCTTCAACGGTATTGAGGAACTCTCAGACTTCAAGATCAAAGATTTGATCTCATATCTCAATAACACAAAGTGGCTTTAGCCCCCCCCCCCTTTTTATTTCTCCCTCACTAAATGGCACTATGAGATAATAGGCCGTAGGGTAGGAGAATAATACTACATTATAATAGGACTGTACGTTAGGGTGTCCCGTCGATGTATGAGAAAATTTTTTTTTTGAGCTACACTATCAAAAGGGGTATCAAAAATTTACACAGAGAAAGAAAACGTCAAAAAAACTGAAAGAACATGTTATCTTGGGGGTAGTACCGGGCTTTGAACATTTTTAAATTTCATGTTTTTACATACTTTAACCGTTTGAATAAAACTATAAAAAAATTAAGTTTTAAACGTATTTTATTATTAATATTATTTGAACAAATCACATAAAAACAAAATAAGCAAGAAATAATTTTTAATTAATGACATAACCTTAGAATTTAAACTTATTTTTGTTTCCAAAATTTGGCATTTCTGCACGAGATTTCAACTTGTTTTTAATAAAGCCATCTCTAGAAGTAGGGTCAGTTACACTCTGTGATGCCTCTGTTACCAGTTTAACACATCTTTCCACAGATTGGGTGTGACAGGCAAAGTCAACAATTTCCAAGCTCTTATCTTTTGCCATGATGTGAAGGTCTTCAAAAGAAATATGTCGAAGAACCGGGGGTGATGTTACCTGACATTCGTTCCACAAAATAATTTCGGTATAATCTTTAGCAGAGAAGTTGATCTTTGGTGGTTTATATATCCTGCGTTGGTTGGAAGTAAAAATACTTTTGCGGTGCCACGACCTGGTGTTGTGTGTCCCAAGTAAATTGATCCAGGTTCTGCCAAAATTGAGATGTGTTCTTCAAAAATTTCTTTACGGTGATAACGCGCCCCTATTTTCTCATTTATCAGGGTCTTGTCCTTTCTTCCATCAAAGTAAATGCTTTTTATAGCAATACCTCCAATATCTTCTAAAGCTTCTTTACGTGATTTCGATACAGCTCGGTGGATCTTATTTTTGTCTTTAACAAGAGTTGAATCTTTGGAAGAAACCAAGCCGACATCAGCCAAAACAGCAGAAGCGACAGCAGCAGCAGATCGCGTCGATAAACCGTATCGATCACATACCTTGGCAACTGTTGGTAACATCAATCTATTGCGATAAGCTCTTGAAGTCGATGGTGCCTCTGTCAAAGGGGGGTTTGTTGGGGATGCCTCTGTTACCGAATGTGTTTCTGGGGAAGATTCACGCACCAACTCTTCATTGCAGTTTCCTGAGACAATATCCGTTTCCTGCGTAGACCATTTTTTTGCATCCCTCTTTGACTCTTCAATTTGCCTCTGCTGTCGTTTCTTCAAGATATTTGTTTCTTTCTTGTCAACCCCGCTTATAACCATTTTCCTTTCATTTCTTTGATCCAAAAAAAACTTCTCTCATGGATGGGAACTTTCTTTGGTTTTAAACACGAACAAGTTTCAAATGAAGTGCATTTACAAGCAGCAACGTCGAAAAGCTTCTCAGATGACTCTAAAAAACACTTCAGTTTGTTTTCGAAACTAGCATTTTGTTTGCTTTTGGGGTATCGCTTCACAATATTGTACCTTTCGAAACAGGATTTAAGTAATTGAATAACTCTTTCCTTAGTTACAATTGGAATCGACACTTTAGCCCAAATATTGTCGATTTCTTCAAAAACAATCGCATATATTTCTGAATGGGAAGAATTCTTTCCGTTGAATTTAAGTTTTAGTTCGTTCCTTACAAACAAAATGAATTTAATGACATCTCTTGTAGTTGGTAGCTGCCGATCGTCAAGTTTTTTGTATGATCCCAATATAGCACAAGTAGTCCCACTACGTCTTGAACTCATTATTTTTAAAAAAATCACAAAAATTGCTTTTAAAACTGTTACAACGCACAACCCGTTGAGGATCTCGAATGAATACTAAGGACTTCAAAGTGTGGCTTTTGTATAAGATCAGGTCTACAAATTATGGAGTTCAACAACCCATTTAGTCATAAACAAATGGTGAATGAAAAACCTCTACCAATAAACCACATATGTGGTTTTTCCCATATTTGTCCACAAAACGCCCACTTTTCAAATCCTTGCGCTTTAAATCCGACTTTATTACCGGATTGAATTGTGTAGATATTTATCAGGTAGAAAACAGCCTTCAGTTTTAAATCCGACTTTATTACCGGATTGAGTTGTGTATTTTACAGGTAGGAAACAGGTAAAAACCCATATCCTTAAGGGACATCAATAAATTAAGTCATTTGTGCAGGTAGGCCTAAAATTTATAAACAAATTTTTCTTCAAAATCGGACAGGTATAGAAACTTTAATTCAAATTGTGTCAGATTTATAGAGCAGTGGTTTTAAGTTCCAGGATGATAATAGCAATAGGTATGCGCCAAAAATTAAAAAAATTCAATTTTGGTCACCTATTGGGGGTATTTTTAGCTTAAAACCTTATAAATTTGAAACCGCTGGAAACGTTTTGTTGCATGCAAATCAAAACGTCAAATATGTTCAAAACCTAATAAGATCAAAAAGTTAATATTTTATAATAAATAGTAGCTCAGGAACCGAAATTAAGGAAGGGAAAAAAAGCATAAAAATATCAATTTGTTAAAATTTTGAGGGTCGGTACAACCCCCTAGACAAATTTTAATATTTTTTTTTATATATTTTTTTAATCTAAGTCCAATTACGCAAGTTTTGAGAGGTCTATTGTTCGGAAAATCCAAAAAAAAAATTGTCGGGACACCCTACTGTACGTGCGAAACATACACCATCCATAACCCATTTTCAAATCCATTTAGAATCTCACGAGGTATGGTATCAAAACTGCGCGAAGTAGGACAGCCATTTCTACCTACCTACCTTGGCAAGAATGATTTGATGTTAAGGTTAAGCTGTGCTTTGGTGAAGATTCATTCTAGATGTCGTGTCGTTTTTTCAGCTGAATTCAAGCTATCTACCATTTGACCAAAACTGAAACTGAAACTACAAGATGAATACAAAGTCAAATGCAAATATTTATGTACACACCTCTTCAAAAATTCATAATTATTTAATAATATTTATGCATTTTTTTCTAAAGTGAAAATTAAGAAACCGCATTCTGTGCCATTTTCTCAATTTCAATTTCTAAAACCTTCCGCATTGTTAATTCCAATTTCAAATCAAAAATCATCATACCTGATATTTCTATACCCCAGCTCATAAATATCAGAAGATGTATTCTGCATTTTTTTTGTTTGTTTTGTTTTTCAATAAAACGCATTGTTGTCTTCACACCATAACACGATATTGTTGAGCATTTTGTTGCTTAATTCACAGCCAAATATGAATAAACATACAACCTGTGTTTTTTTCTGGCTATAGGATTTGATTTTTGCTATAGACTTGAATTAAGACGTTACTCATGCATTTCTCAAGTTAAACAGCTTACGAAGTGATTTTAATTTACAACTCATTACAAGTAAAAAATACTAAAAGAACTGCAATCCATTAAAAGTACTCATTTTTACGAACCCATCTAATTGGTTTGGATACAAATTCTGTATTCACAAAAAATAAAAGTAATGATGGTTCCTGGAGCCGTATTCAAAAGGCAAATGAAAAAAACAAACGAATAGCAAGGAAAACGCCTCCCGCCACGAGTGGTATCTCATTAAATTAAGGAAACTCCAATTATTTCGCTTTAAAAACAAAAAGGAAACTCAAAAAGTCCATTTCAATTGCCCCAATGCGCTTCAATCAGTACAGAATTACTTAACCGAGTTTGTACCTCAGCTCTTTCGTTTGATCAATGAGTTAACTCAGTTACCTAATTTTCGATTTTTTGCCAACAATTTTTCTGTAATCAATAGCAAAAGTACACATTTCCTAAAAGTACTTCAAGTGTTAAACTAAGAAATTCTTTCAATTCGCTTGTTATGAACAGTTATTACCTCATAATGTTCGAAAAAAAAGAAATGGAGCTTCGGAGCAGTTGTTTGATGTTGATGTTGCAGTGGGTGGACATGTACAACACGCGAAATATTTTGACATTGTCGAATAACGATTGTGAGGCATGTTGTTTTCTCTCTCACTTATTAGAAAGCGTTACGATTCAGTGACTATTATCGCCTATTAAACATGCCTCTAAGTGGATATGAATAGAAGCAGCAGGTTGCAGTAAACATCTGTTTTGTTGGAAGAAAAGTATTTTTTAATGCCCCAGTCCAATCAACAATGGGATAATTGTTTTTTTGTTCGTCTTATGCAATAAATTCGCGACTTTAATAAGCCGCATTTATTATTTATCGAGAGCTCTACCTCCAGGCGATCCCGTTGCACTGTAAAGGGATCATAATCAACAAAAATCAGGAAAATTGTCTCTGTGTGCTGTGTGCAACCTTAAGTGGCAGAGTGGTCGTTGGCCGAACTTTCACTTGCATCGCTGCCTCCCATAACCTAACTTGGTCATCGGTGCTTTCGCATAAGACTCTAGATAAGGTTTTTCTTTTTTGTTCGTCTGTTCCCACAGAGCAATGTGTGCTATTATGGTCTTAGGAATTATTGTCCGGCATTAAACTCTTTCAAACTGCAATATTAAAGCCAGTCCAGCCTCAACAGTGCCCACAATAGAAACAGCATGATAGAGACAGAGTTGTTGTGGCGGAGTGGTTATTTCAGCTGTAAATTATTTTTGTGAATGGAATGTCCGCATTTGGATTTTTTCTTATGAATGCCCTCCTTGCCACCAGCCAGCGCGCCGCATTAAAAGGAGGGGCGTCAACCCGTATTCTCCATCAACACAAATTAAACATTGTTTGGCTACTCGAACTCAGCCAGTTTCTCCGTGAACCTTTATTTGACCTGTATATCCATTTTTGGTAGATTTCTTTAATTTTATATAACAACTTGCTCATTGCTCAGTCCATTGATCCACAAACACCTGTTTTTGGTGCTTAGGGGCACCATCAGTGCGAGTGAAGACATTTTTGGGATAAGATTTGAAAAATTCTCAACTTGGAATGCGAACTTTCTACGAAAATGGTTATTGGTTATCTTAAGATATACAAAATTCAGAGTTAAAATTCAATTAGTTCGCATATATTCCACACTCCACACACCATATAGACCAGATGCTGATGGCGACACGGCAAAGAATTCTCACTGTCACAGTTGGTAATAGGGTGCCTTTGATGGCAAAATAGTGTCCCATGCCAAAAACTGTAACTCACCCATTAGCATATTAACATGGAGGCTTTAAGAGCTCTTGTTTGACTGTTTTTTATGTTTTACTGTGGTGGCATTAAAGTGGCAGCATTAAAAGGCTTGTTTTTTTTTTCTTTCTCACTTTCTGTCTTTCATTCGGCTGCTGGATTGTCTGCAATTTACGCCTGGGAGTGTTGTTGTTGCTTAATGTGAGGTTATGTTTACGTATCTTTTGTTTTCGTTCATGATTAAGTTTGAGTCAACGAACAGACGTACACATTCGTGAGGTGAAAAATTGCCACGACATGGCGGTATTGGATACGACAACGAGGAGATCAATGAGCTGAGTCTTTTTTGCTTACGTTAATTCACCCATTTTCTGAAAGTTATTTAGATTTTGGATATTGACATTACTAACTTAGTTTTAATGTGCTATTTTTTGGTATAGTTTTTGTTGAAGGCAATTGTATCAAGGGTTTCCGTGAAGATAAGGACATGCACGTGGCGGGTGCTGTTCAATTTGAGGAAAGCGTGTGTTGTCTTATTATGGCTAAACACATATTTAAGTTGTTAAAGGGATCGACATGCCTTTGAATATGGAACATGGAAGAAGATAGTAAAAGAGTTTGTAGTTCAGCTCTTTTGTTTTGTCGAAGGCAACGAGCTACCATAATTTACTAATCTTCTGGACTGAAAAATTATAAAATAAACTTTGTTTCCAGAAAGTAACTCGAGAATGACATTCTCTGCGATACTTATGATTTTTTTTTTTATAATTAGCACCCACTCAAGAGGTTTTTTATACTCTTTTTATGCCAAAGACACAGTGAGTGCTTTAGGAAGGAGGTAGAGGGTTGGAAAGGAGATGCCGGTGTATATAGGTCTTAAATTCTTGAACATTGCAATGATTTGGAAAGACAGAGTGTGGAAGGGAGTTCCACATTCGCGTAGTACGGCTAAAGAACGATTCTCTATACTTAAAGGTTCCTCCGAAATTGGGCTCGAAGGTAAACTGAAGGGCATTCTTAGAAGAGCGAGAATTACGGGCGAATCGTTTAAAGGCAGGAATGAAACTGGCTATTTCACAAGAGCACTTACCGTAAAAGTAAGGATAAAACAGGGAGAGGCACGAAACGTTAAGACGGTGGTCTAACGAGGTGAATGAGTTGGTTATACCTCTATCACCCAATCATTCTAAGGGCTCTGTTTTGTATACCGTTCAAGAGGCTTAAGTATGTAGCTGTTGCACCAGCCCAGAGATGAGAATTGTACTCAAGGCTTGGACGGATATATGTCAGATCAGGCGGGGAGGAAAATTTCTTGCATCGCCTTAAAAACCCCAAACATTTTGCTGCATTTTTGGTGACATCACATATGTACTCGTTGCACAAGAGGTGGTCAGAGATGCACATACCGAGAATCTCGAAATGTTCGGTCTCATTGATGCAAGTCCTACTCATGGACAGTGGCAAGGGATTTTGTATTCCCCATTGTACAGCTGTTTAGGTCATTGTTAAATGAGCTTATCATATTTTGCCGTTGCAGTTCCAAATCAGGCCAAGTTTTTATTTCATCTTTCACGGGTTCTGCCTCTTGCGAAGACCTGACAAATCTTCCAAGAGTATCAATCTGTCATGAAAAAGTGCTTCTCAACTTTGCCATTCGGAATCGGCGTTAAATTGTAGGTCCCCTTAATTCTCCACACACACTCAGAGAATTGTTGATGAGAGTAAGCCACTTAGGCCTTGGCTCTTCAAGAGCTGTCGCGCCACTCTATATTTATTAATTTAGTTCCAAATCCGAAGAGGAGGGATGTGAGTCTGGAAACAAATAAGAAAAGCTAAGGGAACTATCGTCAGCGAAACAGTTTATTGGATTAAAAGTTACAGACAAGAGATCATTAATAAAAATGAGAAAGAGGGTCGGAGACAAAACAGAACCCTGAGGCACACCAGCATTTATATTGTGGGTTTCAGAGTTGAATCCGTCCAGTACAACTTGTATTGAACGGTTAGAAAGAAAATGTCTAACCCAACAAAGGAGAGCTTCTTCGATACCGAAATCACGCATTTTCGATAAAAGAGCAAGATGCCAGACTTTACCAAATGCCTTTGAAATATCAAGTGCAACGAAAATGATGTAAAGATTTGTTCCACTGTTCGGTGAGATAAACCATCAGATCACCAGTGGATCTGTTGCTGCGAAAGCCGTACTGCCGGTCATTGAGAAGCTTTCGGTCTTCGCGATATTTCTTGAGCTGATAGTTTATCTGCGTTTCTATGACCTTAGAAAGAAGGGACATAAGTGCAATCGGACGATAATTGGATTGAGAGGAAGATTTGCTTTTTTTTGGAATTGGCTGGACAAATAGAAGAATAGGATAGATGGAAAAGCTTACGCAAGGGTTTTGCCAACGTGGAAGAACACCTCTTCGGAATAATAGCGGGGATACCATCTGGACCAGCCAGCGGATTTATGTATGTTGAGATCTTTTAGAACTCTCGCCACAGCACGTGTGCGAAAGAAGATTTGTCCCATGGAATCATAGACACGCTCAAGAACTGGGGGAGTCATGACACTCTCTGGCAGCAAAGAGTTAGCGGCGAACAGCCTATCAAAAAGGTTAGCTTTCGCGAGGGAGCTAACAACTGGCGTGTCATTGTCAACGAGCGTAAGACCGAAGAAGAAGAAGCAGAATTCATATTTTTTACAATTGACCAAAAATTCTTACTGCCTTTGCGACATTGCAGTATTTTTTGCCTTAATTTTTGGTCATGCAAAAACTTTGTCCGTCGGACATTGGGCATTGCAGGCCTTCCTGACTTGTTTTGACTTATTCCAGTTTTCCTCGGTTGGATTGGCTTTTAATCACCGGAAACTTACTTCTTGTTCCCTGATAACCTTCTTACAGCTAGAATCAATAGGACTCCAACGGTCATGAAGAGTTCTTATGAAGGTTGTATGTTACCGCTGCTTTATAACTGAACTATAACGAAGAGTGAACTCAGGCTTAATAATCTTACTCTGGTTTGATTTTGCATTGAAAAACGGCGTTTTAGTGACAGTTATATCTTGCTCTGTGATTTAAGCTGAAAAGCAAGCACCATTTCCCACCTGGCGTGGTAGATTGCGGATATTTATGGGCCTGATCAAGTTGACTGTTCTTCAACAGAAATTTTGTCAGATCGGAAGCTCCTCTGTATTTGGTCGAAATATGCATACGTATCCACTATCTCGTATCTAGTGGAATCACTAGACTGTACTTTCGCTAGTTAAACGCTAGCGTAACGCCGTATGATGACCTTAAAAACCTGCCAACGAGGTGCAAAACTTAACTGTCTCCCTCTTCTGGAAATTTTTAACTCCAAATATGTGTTCTGACAAGTAAATTCGTGCTACAGGCACACTTTATTCATTTATACAAGTTCTACAATCTTTTAAATGAAAAATAAATAAATACAACACCTAAGCTAACACGAAGGTGTCCTTAACCCGTCATGTCACTTTTGACTTTCTGCATGTGCTGAAATTGAAATTTTCAATTTAAAACATAACTACGAGTATGTACCCATCAATCTTCAAACTGATATGGCTTCACTTTGCCTGACAGAATTGGATCTTTTTTTTTTTTTTCGTCAATCAAAGCTTTCAAATACTCCGTCAATCATACCGAATTACACAATCTAACGACATCCAAATTATATTATTCAACGACTTTTATTTGCCAATGAAAGAAAAACAAAAAAATTGAGAAGTAAACGTTCAGAAAACGGTCTACAAGTAATACAGTTATTGACATCTGCCTTACATATCAAGCCTGTCAAACGATTGGTCATTAAGACAGTCAGTGTGTCCCGAGCCAGAGCGTGCATGCAAAAGCAATAAAAGAAACTGTTGCGAATAATTCTCAGTTGTTGTTGAGACCCCCAGCAACACAATTGATACCAACTCGGTCAGCAGCCAGAGTGGAGCACTCCCATCATCATATCGTCGTCGTCGTGTATGTCGTTGACGCTGTCGTTCCAATAGGTTGTTGTTACCGTTTTCATTACAGTCATTACACATTTTATAGGCCTTCCCTCTAAAATAACTTCAGAAAAAAACATACAAACAAAAAAAACCTACGGCCTCAGTTCAGAGAGGCTGTCCAAGCAAAAAAAATGACTTTTGTGCAATATTTGTAATTCGCATAGCCCAGTTTACTTTCGATTTAATAAAGGTATCAACAATTGGTTGCAGAGTCAAGTTTTGTGTTGGGCTTTTGGGGCAATTGATACGAAAACCGATTGCTGTCGATCGCTTTAAGATTTCAAATTCGAATTGGGTTTTGTTCGCTGTATGCCTTAACAGGAAATCAGCTTCAACAAAACTTTGAGTTCGACTTCAATTTCGACGTCGATGTCCGTCGTTGTCGTTGTTGATCGTCGTCGTCTCTTGCAGAATCTTAAAAAATTGTTAATGGTCTGATTATGGAATTGGACTAGTCGGATAGAGTCTGTGGGGAATATATAGCGTTTTTTTGGGTTTTGTTTCTGTGTGGCGCAGGAATTGTGTGGCACTATCGTGATCAAACGATTTGTTTGGGCTCTTGTTTTAGTGCGGAATTTTTTGTTTCCATCCAGCGACAAGTTTTTATCTTTATGGATTTATTTATGGAAAATTGTGTTATGGAATTTTAAATATAATGACAGGCTAAATTTGTTAGTTGTTGTTGTTATTGCTGCAATCAATTCCTCTGAATGTTGTTTTGTTGGTTTTTTTTTCAGTTTATCTGGAATGACAAAACAATTGTCTTCCGACAGTTGAATGACGTGACTTGACTTGACCCTTCTGGTTAGGTCCACGGTTAGGTTAAAGTTGTACAACGACCCGTAAAGATCGCTGTTGTATATTCTTCGCCAATCCCCATCAATACACACGGGGAAGAGATGCCAAAACTAGACATAGCTTTATACAGTTCGTCTATGTAGATGCTGTCATACACAGTCTTAAAATGATGATGAAAAGGTGGTGGGTATCGATTTGGAGTTCATAGGTTTTTTCCAGGATCTGCCGCAAAGTGAGAATTTGGCCGGTGGTTGACTTTCCTGGTCTGAAGCCACATTGATAAGGACCAATCAGATTGTTGACGAAAGACTTCAGACGTTCACATATTACGGCAGAGAGGATCTTGTAGGCGATGTTAAGTAGGCTGATACATCTTTGGTTGGCGCAGTTTAGAGGATCTCCCTTTTTCAGGATCGGGCAAACAATGCTGAGCTTCCGTTCATCGGGCATGAATTCTTACGACCATATCTAACAGATGATTTGGTGCATGCTCCTATCTAGATCGTCGCCTGCTGCTTTGAACGGCTCGGCAGCTAGACCATCTGCTCCAACGGCTTTGTTGGATTTCAGCCGTGATATTGCCGTTTTCAATTCTTCTAGGTCGGGTTCACGGAATTGTTGGATATCATCGTGTCCGATGAAAGGCTCCTGCCTGACGGCGGGATTTTGTTCGTCGTCACCGTTATACATTCTACAGAATTGGTCTTTCCAAATCCCCAACATTGACTGCGATTCTACTATGATGTTCCCTGGTTTATCTCTGCAGGCATTGGTTCTTGCTCGATGACCTTGAGCCAGCCGTTTTACCTTCCGATAAAACCTCCGAACTTCATTACTGCTGTTGGCTCTGTCAACATCCTCGATCTGACGCTTCTCATGATCTCTCTTTTTTCTCCTCAGAAGCCGGCGCGGCGTTTCTCTCTCCTCTTTTGCTCGTAGAGCTCACGAGCAGCTCTTGTCTTTCTATCCAGCGCCGCTTTATATGCCACCTGCTTGGGCAATGGCCTGCCTGGATTCTTCGTCAAACCAGGGGTTTCGTTTTGGTGGCTGTGTGAAACCTAGCACATAAGAGGCGGCATCTCTAACTGCTTTCTGGCAATGTTGCCACTGGTCTTCGATACTTGATGTTGGCGACATAGGACTTCTTAAGAGGTTACTTGACACTCTATCAGAGAAGGATCTGTTGATGTTGATGACAAATCTATCAATTTGCCGGGTTCCCAGAAGTGTAATATTAAATCTAGAGGATTGTTAGTTTGATTGGTTTGAGGCAAACACCACTAAAAGATCTTGAACGCAATATTAAGAGCAATCTATCTTTTCAACATACGTCTACAGCCAATCTCTTCTATTTTCCAAGCTCGCATGCCAAAATAGTAGTCTTTGAGGTCTGTCTCTACTTCGACGTGCTTGAGGACATTTCGGTTAGTGCAGATGAAAATGTGTATGTATTTTGTTTAGTGTCATACCTTTCTAGCTTTCCAGACATCTGATGTGTCTTTATTGGACCTCCCCTTCTAAGAAGTTGGTGCTCCTAGAGCTCCCTATGTACTTTTAAAAGTAAAAAAATCCTTTGAAGGAATATTTGTCATTCTTCTGCACTCTTAAGCATTTAATTGATATACTCTTACCTCCGATATTATAGGCTGTCAAAAATCCATTCCAAGGCTTGTAATACAAATTGCTCTTCCACAATATATGGCCTCTACCGATCAATCGATGTTCATTATTTTCATCACGAACATGGTTCCACAGCAGATTAAAAATAAATTAATGGTTGTCTCCCTACATTACAAACAGCCATAAGTCAAACACTTAAAATTGAAGCATGTATTTGTCAAATTTTCCAAACCATTCCAAACTGATTATAGTTTAATTCCAATGGAAAATAATTCATCTAAATTGGTGCACATTCGCCGATTGTTGTAAAAGCAAACGTAGACGCACAAAAAAAGAATCCAAGTAATGACAAACGAGGTGACGTTCACTCTAAATTCTTTTGACAGACAAACATAATTATTTCTGTTACTAATTGGTTCACCCAGCGGCATGGCGGTGTGGCACACACAAAATAACTGAAGCGGATGTGAACCACTTAAAACTTAACAACGATAACAATTTGCTTAACTACTAGCGCTAAAAACAAGACGAAACGTCACAAGTTAAGAGTATTCAAAGTCAACATTACATACATTTTGCTCGAACCGTCAAAGTCTAAGCTTGTCATTAAAGCGCTGAGCGTACACTTTTCATGCTATAATCTGTAATCAGACCACCCAATTAAAGTAATTTTTTAAATTTATTTCTAGTCTTTTCCTTGTGAATTCAAAAAACAACAAAAAAACTGCACAAAATATTTGATAGCCAGAGTAACATCGATCAGCCAGCACAGTCTCTCCACCGCAGCGCATTATCTTAAGTGGTCCATTTTTGACGTTAAATCACATAACAAGCACGTCGCCATAGTCAAAGATAAGAGAACATTCGCGAGAAGAAAACTGTGACAGTCCATAATAGCAATTTGACATTAGGTCAAAGCTGAGACTTACGCATGACGTTTTATTTTGACGTTTCCTTGGTCACCATATTACACAAGGGATTAAAATGGATGCCATTAATCGCTTTATCGTGGATAATGGCTGTTGGCAATGGTGACAGCTGTGTGACGCGAAAAATAAACACACACTCCCTCTTTTGCTGACACACTTGCAGTGCGCGCGCCGAAGCTTCCGTCAGTAGATTGTTATGATTGTCTATTGACCACAATTTTTTATTTAGATAGGAGAATGGCTGCTCGTAAAACTCAGTTGGTAGTCCTTAGCTTGAGTGCTAAATTTAGTATTTCCTAAATGCACTTTGCTTCTAATTGCTTATTGAGAGCCTAATTAAAAATTATCACTTCAAAGGTTCATCTGGTCTGCTAATTAATTTATTCTGTATTAAAAGAGTAGTAAAACCGTTGATGAGTGTTTATTGGCTGAAATTGTGACAGTTGTAACTATAACAGCAGACATATTAAAAAAATGGTTGTTACGTAAATAAGATAGGCGAGTCGGTGCTTAAACCGCAAATTACAAACACAAAAAATAAAAGGCAAGAGAGACTGCTGGCAAACACGTATCGATTTTCATTGAAGATAAATTTCAAGAGTGAAATTATCAATGGAAGTGTTTGGCGTAGAGAGACAGTTAATTTTATCTCTGAAAATAGATACAACATTAATTATTGATATTTAGTACTCGAATTATGAATTTGGCGATATTTTGACCTGTTTGCTTACTAACCAATTGGGAAAAAGGAGTAAAAGAGTCTCTAAAGACATCAAGTTTGGACTAAGTAAACAGGTTACAAGTTGACTAATTTTAAATTGATTGAAGGTTTGTTTCCTAGCACCAATAATGTTTTGTAAGGATTCATAAATTTAGAAGACCCTAAAAAGAAGTCTAGACTCTTGATTTATTTGATTAGCATTAAGATATTCCTATTGCCCAATTTAAACAATAAAACTTCACCATTAAGTTAATTAACTATACGCTATACCTAATGTTTGTGGGAATCGGTAGAGTCAAATTTCACTTTTTTTTTTGTGGCCAGCACAAGCAGAAATAAGCTGCATTATTACTTTGTGTTTCTTTTATGCAAAATGATTCATTTATGCAAATTTTTAGAGATAACGAAATGTTTAAAACAAATTTATTTTATGCACTACCGCAACATTTCTTAAAACAGAACAATAAAGACAATCAGATAAAAGGTAATTTTGAAAGAAATTTCAAAAATGCAAAAACTATGAGTAAGTTGATTTGTGGTTTAGACAATTATGCGGGTCTAAGCTGAGAAGCGAAGTTATAACTTAAGCATTGAGGTATTTCATAACAAGATTCTGGGTAGAAATTGGGGACTAAACCCCAAAATAGTCATGTGAATGTACACTGCCATTGTCAGACCGATTCTTACGTCGAAGCGTGACATACCCCCCTTGCCACTATCCATGAGTGGCACTTGCATCAATGAGACCGAACATCTCGAGATTCTCGGTATGTGCATCACTGACCACCTTTTGTGGAACGAGCACATATGCGATGTCGCAAAAAATGCCGCAAAATGTTTAGGTTTCTTAAGGCGATGCAAGAAATTTTTTTCCCCTTCTGATCTGGCTACTATCTACAAAACCTACATACGTCCTAAGCTTGAGTACAATTCTCACATCTGGGCTGGTGCTCCAGTGACGTACTTAAGTCTTCTGGATAGTATCAAAAAAAGAGCATTCAAAATGATTGGTGACAATACCATCGTTGAGTCATTTACATCTCTAGAACATCGTCGTAATGTCTCATGTCTCACCCTGTTTTACCGATACTTCAACGGTATATGCTCTAGTGAAATAGCCAGTTGCATTCCTCCCCTTAAGACATTCAACCGTAATACCCGCGCCTCCAGGAATGCCCATCAGTTCACCCTTGAGCCCAACTTCGGACGTACTGTGAAGTACAGAGAATCGTTTTTTAGCCGTACTACGCGAATGTGGAACTCTCTTCCACACTCTGTCTTCCCCAGTCATTGTAATGTTCAAAAATTCAAAACCAATGTTCACCGACATCTCCTTTTACATCCTCTATCCTTTTCCTAATACTTGCACTGTGCTGTTGGCATATAAAGGGTAATGCAAAAATCCCTTGAGTGCGCGTTGATTATAAAAAAAAAAACCAGTTGGCAGTTTAGTTTGGTCTAAAGGTCTGGAGAAATCCACGAATTTAAAAACCCTTACCAAAGTACAAAGAATGGCTTTCATAAGTACTAGTGGTGTGATGACTACCCCAATTGCCAGTTTTGAAACGATCCTCAATCTCCACCCCATAGATCTATTCGTCCAAGAATCAGCAGCAAACAGCAGCGCCCTTAGGTTCAGCAAAACCCACATCTGGAAAACTAGCCGGAGAGGCCACGCAGCTATTCTTACGAAATGCGTAGATAACAATATCTGCATACAGAGGCGGCGTAAGGCGTGGGCAACGTGGGCCATCGCCCACGGCCTCGCGGTACAAGGGGCCTCGCGCCTCAAAATTTTGTATGCATTGCTTCAGTGAGAATAAAATAAAAAAAGAAATAAATATCAACATTTGCTTACGTCTCGTAACTATCGCGAGTAAATCCTTGCCACGCCGACCAGTGCGGGGAATCCCTTCTTTTATTCGTTTACTTTCTTTGCTAGGAAGACTACCAATCAAATTAAAGTACCACTAGCAAAGATTAACTAAATAATAAGATGGGAAATTGTCTTACGTTTTACTCCCTTGATCTCGCGTTATAAAAACAAGGAGATAATGTGACATTTTTCTATTCTGATTGTAGTATATGGCAGCACTCTAACTGACGGATACAAGTCAAAAGAGAAGAACATTAATAAAGTAAGATCATTCGGTGTGGGTGCAAGACAGTCAAGCGAGTTGGTTATTTATTGGAGATCCGAAACTGACAATAGTTCTCTTTTGTTTATTACAGCATTTTCAATTTACAGTAGGTTGCTAGATTGAATTTTGAAATTGTCATAACACGTTTTTCTGAAACTCACCACGAAAACATTAGAAGTAATGATTTTGGATGTGGTCCGAAACTTTAGGCCCATGACATACTTAGGTCTTATATTAAGGTATGTTGGAAGGCAGGAACGCACTTAAATATTTACAAATATTGGCACAAGCTTATAGTCTGCTAATGAACAATTTTAGAGTGATACTAGCTTAAAATAATGTTTCAGTCTAACTCAAACCTCATTTTAAGCTAGTATCACACTAAAATTGTTCATTAGCGGACCATACTTTTGCGCCATTGAATTTAGGAGTTATCAGGTAAGTTTCATTGTTAATTTGATTCTTGTTCTCGAAAAATAGAAAAAAAAACATGAAAAAAAAGAAAACAGAGTTGCTGTTTTTGTTTTAACCTGGACAAAACGTGAAAATATTCTTCTTTAATTGCATTACATAAACAACTTCTTGTCTCACAATTCAAAAAGAGAAAAAAGATAACATGAACCGAAACATTGTTCGGTGTTTTTATTATTCATTTTTCCTTAGAACGTGCCATAAGTGGTATAATTCAGTTTTTCATTGTTTTTGCAGAGAGCATCTCTGTGTTTATAATACTAAGCTTCATACATAAAAGTTTCAAAAAAAAAAAGTTCAAAATCTTTCATCTTCATGCCGGAAATTTAAAATAGCTACTAACATTTAATTGTTAGTTTGAATGAAAATAAAAAATTTAAATTTCTTAGTTTTCGAGAAAATAGGTACAGAAATTCATTGTTTCAATTTAAGGTGTTTTCTTACTTTAATTAGGTACTCTTAATTTAAAATTGATAAGGATGTGCACAATTTCTATCACCGTCACGATTTGGAAAAGCCAAATAATGAAGTTTTATGAGCAAATTCTACGCCTTTTTATTTTATTTCGTTTCCCTAACCCAAAGTTACCCTGTTCTCTTTGTGAACAATTCCAGTAAGTAGGTACAGCCTCTGCTGAAAGGAGTTTTTTATAGTTAAAATTAATAAAAAATTATTTAAGAAACACCATGAGCCAGACTGAATTACGAAACAATAATAATTAAAGAATTAAGTAAAGTTAAAAGCAGGAAATTGCTGTTCCTTTAATAAAAATAAATAAAAATATTATAAATATACACTTTAAGAAATCTATATAAGGTGGAGGAGATGACAATTAATAAAAACTTTGCAGTGTTAATTGTTTTTTTTTTTATTATTATTATTTTATAAAATCCGTCTTCAGGTCGCCACATAACAGGGCCTCGCAAAATCTGTCTTGCCCACATAAAATGTTGGTCTTGCACCGCCACTGTCTGCATAGATTATATGATTCCTTACTTAGATTTCAATAAATCTTTTAGTACAAGCTTCCCCAAAAGACTAGTTTGGGAAACACACTAACGACTCGACCATTACATCTACACCGATGGCTCTAAAATACTGGAGTAGGTGCAGGTTTCTACTCTGAAAGCCTCAACCTTGCCAGTTCATTCAGGCTCCCCGACCATAGCAGCGTCTTCCAAGGCGAGATCTTGGCAGTGAAAAACGCTGCTAAACATATATCCATGGTGGCAATATCACACGCGGACATCATTTTTTCTCTGCCACTTAAATCAAGTCGAAGCTTGTTTCTTGCTGTCGCGAAGAGCTCTCTCGCGAAAGCTAACCTTTTAGTTCGCCGCCAACTCTTCGCTGCCAGAGAGTGTCATGACTCCGCCTGTCCTTGAGTGCATCAATGATTCCATGGGACAAATCTTCTTCCGCACTCGTGCAGTGGCAAGAGTCCTAAAATATCTCAACATACATAAATCCGCTGGTCCGGATGGTATCCCCGCTATTATTCTCAAGAGGTGTTCTTCCACGCTGACAAAACCCTTGCGTAAGCTTTTCCATCTATCCTATTTTTCTGGGCTCGTTGTGAGCAGTTGAAAAACAGCATTTGTCCAGCCAATCCCAAAAAAGGCGAATCTTCTTCTTCCCTCTAATTATCGTCCGATTGCACTTACGGCCCTTCTTTTTAAGGTCATGGAAACGCTGATAAACTATCAGCTCAAGAAATATCTCGAAGACCGAAAGTTTCTTAATGACCGGCAGTACGGTTTTCGCAGCAACAGATCCACTAGTGATCTGATGGTTTATCTCACCGAACATCGGAACAAATATTTACATCGTTTTGGAGAATGTAAGATTGTTGCACTTAATATTCCAAAGGCATTTGATAAAGTCTGGCACCTTGCTCATTTATCGAAAATGCGTGCTTTCGGTATCGACGAATCCCTCCTTCTTTGGATTAGAAATTTTCTTTCGAACCGTTCAATACAAGTTGTATTGGACGGATTCAAGTCTGAAACCCACAACATAAATGCTGGTGTGCCCCAGGGCTCCGTTTTGTCTCTGACCCTCTTCCTCATTTTCATCAATGACCTCTTGTCTGTAACTTCTAATCCAATAAATTGTTTCGCTGACGGAAGTACCCTTAGCTTTTCTTATTCGTTTACAGACTCACATCCCTCTTCTTGGGATGTGGAACTGCAATGGCAAAATATGATAAGCTCATTAAACTCTGACCTAAACAGCATTGTACAATGGGGAACACAAAATCGCGTAGAGTTTAATGCTTCGAAAACACAATGCTGTCTTGTATCGTCAAAGCGTGACATACCCCCCTTGCCACTGTCCATGAGTGGCACTTGCATCAATGAGACCAAACATCTCGAGATTCTCGGTATGTGCATCACAGACCACCTCTTGTGGAACGAGCATATATGCGATGTCGCCAAAAATGCCGCAAGATGTTTAGGTTTCTTAAGGCGATGCAAGAAATTTTTTTCCCCTTCTGATCTGGCTACCATCTACAAAACCTACATACGTCCTAAGCTTGAGTACAACTCTCACGTCTGGGCTGGTGCTCCAGTGACGTACTCAAGCCTTCTGGACAGTATTTAAAGAAGAGCATTCAAAATGATTGGTGACAATACCATCGTTGAGTCATTTACGTCTCTGGAACATCGTCGTAATGTTTCATGCCTCACCCTATTTTATATTAATGCTCTAGTGGAATAGCCAGTTGCATTCCTCCCCTTAAACAATTCGCCCGTAATACTCGCGCTTCTAGGAATGCCCATCAGTTTACCCTCGAGCCCAACTTCGGTTGTACCCTCAAGTATAGAGAATCGTTCTTTAGCCGTACTACGCGAATGTGGAACTCTCTTTCACACTCTGTCTTTCCAAATCATTGCAATGTCCAGGAATTTAAGACCAATGTACACCGGCACCTCCTTTCCAACCCCTTTCCTCCTTCCTAAAGCACTCACTGTGTGTCTGGCATAATAAGGGCATAAAAAAAACCCTGAGTGTGTGCTAATAATTAAAAAAAAAAACTATGGCCTAGATACGACAATAATAAACCCTCTTTGACCTACTTGGCTTCCATAAGAAGAAGAAGGGGCTTAGTACCGATGACTTTTGTAGAGGCTGTGGTGACGAGGACGAGCATGAAGATACTGCTCATTTACTCTGCCACTGTCCTTCACTA
Organism: Sphaerophoria taeniata; assembly: GCA_943590905.1. Lineage (NCBI taxonomy): Eukaryota > Metazoa > Arthropoda > Insecta > Diptera > Syrphidae > Sphaerophoria > Sphaerophoria taeniata. Next base: position 14,227,793 of record OX016540.1, on the reverse strand, counting down.
GGAAACTTCTTCTTCAATGAACTAGAGGAACTATCCCAACTGCCAGGCAAAAGCTTTGTCAAGACCTCTAAATGGCTTAATGAACCACTTGATTCATAGGTAATTTATTTTTCAGGAAGTCAGGGTACCAAACTGGATTTACATTGATCCTAGTGCGACGGTAACAACACTTACTGTCAGCCCGCTAAACCTAACCTAACCTAAGGTATTTCATCGAAGTCAAATATCACAAATAAACGGTTTTCCAATTAGAGGTGTTATTTTGATATTCAATGAAAAATGTCATTTTTTGAGATAAATGATCGGATGTTTCATAATAGGTAGGTAGGTATACCGTTAATAATGAATAACAAAATCAGCCAAATGGCCACCACGACCACGCTTACAGGACCATATCCTTTTCACGAAATTCTCCATACCAAAATCGCAAAGTGGCTGCCCTATGCCCTCGATAGCCTTGCGAATTCCATCTTTGAGGTCTTGAATCGACGCTGAGCTGTTGGCGTAGACCTTGTCTTTTACGTAGCCCCAAAGAAAAACTCACAGGTGTCAAATCACAAGATCTCGATGGCCAATTGTAAACACCTTTTCGAGAGATAACACAGTCCGGAAACTTTTCCCGTAGGAGATCAATTGTTTCGTTGCTTGCGTAGCACTAAGCGTCGCCGTCGTCTTGTTGAAAGTAAGCGTTATCCAGATCAATACCATCCAACTCTGGTCATAAGAAATCATTAATCATCTCTCGATCTATTCACCGTAACTGCTGACCCAACCTCATTTTCAAAAAAGTGAGGTCCAATGACCCCGCCGGACCATATACCTCGCCAAAAAGTCACACATTAAAGATGAAGAGGAAGAGGCTTCTTAACAATAACTCCTGGGTTTTCAGCTGGTTGACGTAGCCAACCAGGTGGAAATGGACCCAACAGTCAAAATGACACGACGTTGTAGATAATCGGCCAGCTTGAGTTCTAGTGTTTACTGAACTTTATAAGCCCTAAGAAACAAGTCTTAATGCAAAATACGGTGTAATGAAGTTTGTGGAATGCCAAATTCCAAAGAACGACGAGAAATGGACAAGCCTTGGTTTTCTTCAACACTTTGGGCTGCAGCAGCAATGTTCTCAGTTGGTCTTGATCATCTTGCACACTTTTTATTCTTCACATCACTAACTTGCTTCAACAGCTCGAATTTCGAGACCAATTTCAGCATTGCAGTCTCACAAGATGCTTCACGACGACCCAAAAATGCCTTAGTTTTGCGAACTGTGACTGCTTAATTTTTACCATTTTTGTAGTGAATTTTAATAATTTCAATGCGTTGTTGAAGCATTTATCGTTCCATTTTTAGTGATGGCGTAATTTTAACCAAATGTCAAAAAATAGCAGCTTCAAAAGTGACATACATAGAGTGGCACGACAGCTCTTGAAGAGCCAAGGCCTAAGTGGCTTTCTCTCATCAACAATTCTCTGGATGCGTGTGAAGAAATGAGGGGATCTACAATTTAACGCCGATTCCGAATGGAAAAGTTGAGAAGCGCTTTTTCATGACGGAATGATACTTTTGGAAGATTTGTCATTTCTTCGCAAGAGGCAGTGCCCGTGAAAGATGAAATATGCACTATGGGCACGAGTAGGACTCGAATCACTAAGAAACGGACACTACCTTCAAAAGTGACACCTACCGGAATATCGGGCTTTTCAAAATAACACCTCTTATTGGAAAACCCTGTATGTGCAAAGAAGTTCAAAAAGAAGAGAGAAACAACGTAACGTTGTAATGTCTTTATCAAAATGACACCTACCAGTTCTCTCAGCACTTAACAAAATTAGCGTGATGGTCTACGTCATCCTGCCAGCCCCAATTTGGTCTGCCGCGCTGTCTTCTTACATGAGTTGAAGTGCAGGATGCTCTTCCCTCTTTTGAGCTAGGTGTTTAGTCAACCGGAGTCTGCTAAATTCAATTTTTGACATTACATCTGTTTAACTTAAATGGGAGATTTAATATAGCTCATGGTTACATCGTCACCGAAATCATCCTTCTTTACAACAGAGCCAAATATTTTCTGAAAGACCTTTTTTCTCGAATGGGGCTATGAATGATGGGTGCCTTTCAGATCCCTTTTGGAATACTGGTAAGATGGTCTTATGAATCAAAAGTTACAAGCCTTGACAACTTAAAGAAAGCTATGTTTGATTTGAGCAGTCGCCCCTATAATTGCTGCAGTTTGTGATATCTCTTTTCATATGAGTATGGGACTTAAAATTCATTCACTAGTTGGTGAAGTGATGGTCCTCCTTGTTTGATCAGCTCGGCCGTTATGCCATCGGTACCTGCGGCTTTGTTGTCCTTCAATAGGCTTATAACCCTTTCCTTAAGTCTTGGCTGCAGCACGAAACTGTCATCTTGAAATGGTTGAGCTGTTATTTTCTTCAATTGAACAACTCATTTTAGTGCACGAAAATCTCTTCATCTCAACTTTTCTCATTTGTCGGAACAGGGCAGTAGATTAGATTCCATTCAAGATTCTTTTGGGAAATCCCTGAAAAAAAAAATCAATAAATTTTCTATATACGTTTTCAAAAACATTGCATTTATCGCTTCGAGAATCTGTTAAGAGAAATCTCTAGATATTAAGCATAGACGGTTCCATTTTAACACCGAAGTAACTACTTTGCTGACACATTAAACATTCAAATTAACCCACATCAAAACTGCTACTATTCAAATCACAATTAACAATACAAACATTGTTTCAAAATATGCAAAACTAGGGTTCCCTAAATAGACAATAGAAACATTAACAAAAACCTAATCACAATAGATTGCACTCAACTGCCTGCCAATTTGTACACAATTAATTATGAAGGCATCATCAGGTCAGAGAGGAACCTGCTATGAGCAAAAAAAAAAATCTCAAACTTAATTTTTTGTTCCAAATATAACGCCCCAGTTTGCTACATTACAGCACAGCACCCAAAGCACCACCGCTATAAAGATTCCCCGTTTAGATATCCACAAGAATTATGTGAGATAACCGTCAAAGTCGTCATTTACCACTGTATGAAGAAATATCGGCTGCAGAAAAAAAAAATCATAAATTTCCCAAAAAAGTCACCCCACAGATTTTCATTGAAAGATACCAACCCAAAAGTTACCTGCTAACAGCAGTAGAAAATATCGATTTAATTAACCCAACTCGATCTAATTCAAAAACTTATAACGATCCAAAAATGAAGGGAAAAAAAACAAAATAAATGAATCGGAATAAAACTCGTTGAAAGGGGTTAACAGATAGAGCCAGATAGCCACTTACTCTTGATTCAATTTTAGCAATCCTACATTCGCACTAAACTCAACTACTCAACATCGCAACGAAACTCTGCAAAGGTTGGTTCATTTAAATTTCAATGAATTAACCCAACTCGACGATCTGAATTCGCCGCAAATAACACAAGACAAGAAAAGCGACATAGACCCATAAGTGCATATTATGTTATTCGCACAAGATTTACAAATAAAAAATACTATAGCGAACCAGAATAGTAAAAGAGAACGAGCAAACGAAGCAAAAGCAAGAAAATTGAAAGGAAAAGTATAAACCTGCTTTATGCTGCCTCACTTTTATGCTGCGCAACACACAACAACGCACGCCGCAATTACTCCATCCACAAGCACCATTACCGCAACCACGACAAGCTCTCAAAAAGCAAAACTTAAGCACGCTGAAAGATGCAAAATTTCCAGCGATCGACGAGCGACGTGCGTCGCTGCCTCCGTCGGATAGATAGTTTAAAATTATTTCTTCTCTTGTATCTTACCGAGTGACTGCTTTTTGCCTCTTAGACATTTCATTATTACCACCAACACTCACCATTAAAGAAACCACAAAACAGAATTGTGTTGACTTTATAGCCGAACGGTTGCATCGCGCTTCGACTGTGGTTTTCTAGAAATTTTGATTTTGATAAAAGTTTTCTGAATTTTTCGTTTTCGCGTTCGATTATTATTGGATTTGCAAAAATAACTTCGTTTCTTGGTACTTGCTTATAACGATGTTAAAAAATGACTCTAAGATTTTGTGCGCGCAAAATTTTTGTTCTCTACCATAGCTCAAGTTGAAATAAATTTGTAAATAAAATTGAAAGACATTAATGAGGACGAATACAAAGTTTTTGAAGAAAAAAATTAAGGACTGTTCTTCTAGTGAATAGAAACGTTTATTTGAAAAAAAAGTTACGTATACGCCAGAGTGTACCGACATTGTGTTTTAACGTCATTGGCACTGCAAATTAACTTGGTTCAGCATCTGCGGACTATTTTTGGATATATTATTTTAGAAATGGAAGGATTTTGAAGAGCTAAATCATTTGGTGGCAATAAGAAGTAATGGAATTTCCCTTTTTTCGAACAACAAAACAGGAAGAATTTGTTTGGCTTCAGAAGAACTTCGACAAATGGCAGGGTCGTACTCAGGATGCCTTAAAAGCATACGAATTCATACAAAATAGAGTTTTGAGTTTCAAAAACAGAAAAGAGGCCTTTCTTTGATTAAAAAAAAACCATTAAGGCTTATTAATTTTTCAAAAAATATTTCGACAGTTTTTTGTAATGTTTTCATTTAATTATTTGTAGGACTGAAAAAGGCACATTTTACATTAAAGGGTTCTGAGATATTTATCCTGTCTAAGGATGTATTTAATTTTTAAAGTAAAAAAATAAATGTTTTAACATTTAACTTAGATTTTGATAAAACTGAAAAAAAAAGAAAAAATCGTTCTGCATGGGCTCATAGGGTTTGAAAAACGGAGAAAAAAAATTGAAATAAGGAAATGTTAATGAAAGAAAATTTCATTTAATTCAAAAACATAGCTTGCGTCAAAATTATTTTCCATATGCCATAGAAGTTCTATTTTAAGTTTTCAAACGAAATTAAATTTGATTTTTATGTTTTCATATTTTGAAGTTCAAGAAGCCAAACATGAGATCCTTTATATCCAATTTAAATTTTGATCAAAACTTGAATATTATCTATTTTGAGGTTTTACTGAATTTTTGTCCTTTGTTATGGGACTTGTTGGACTTGCTTATTTCGACTTTTCTATTCCCGTGGTTTGCACATGTATTTTTAGACACTCCATACTTTAAAACTCGAATTTTGCATCTAAAAAGTTCTGACGGAAAAGAGCTATTTTAGAGAGATGGAAGGTAGGTAGGTGAGAGAATCAAGTTCCTTATCTTAATATTTGCGAGTTCGCTAAGCTATTGCTCTGGCATTTAGAAGGGCCGGGCACTCACACAAAAAGTGCTGGAGTTTTTCCCTCTGAGCCGTTGTCCCACTGGCCAGTTGCCTCTTCTTCCAACGTCTGAACTTGGTTTTTCAGAAGTTCCTTGGTACGTTTGTGGTCGTAAGTGGTCCATATGTGTCTCGAGATATTGCAGTTGAAGAGATTTTCCCACCTTACGTTAGATTCTTTTAGAAAATGGTTTCGAATATCCGTTTTCATGACTCCTAAGGGAAACCTAACTTCCTCAGCAAGGGATATTTGAAGTCTTTATCCCGTCCTGGCCAGTTCATCAGCGATTTTATTACCTTGAATGGAACTGTGCCCTGGACTAGATTAATTTTTATATTGTCGTTAAAACTTACGAGCTCTTGCTTGCATAATCTCTAACAATTCTGGACTTACAGCCCGATTCTGAGGAACCTCACTAAAACTCACAAGTCACAAGTTGAGGTGAAATGATTTTTGTGACTTTTTTCGTATTCTGGTACAGAGTCACAACTTGTGACAGTCACAAAAAATTGCAAATTTGTAACAACAAACATATTGCTGTTATTTTGACATTTCGATTTGAGGTTCCATGTTTGTTGTGAACAATTCATATATCTGAAAAGCCGTAATGCAGGCTATATGGATTTTCAATATGGATTGTCACCATTTCCATATGGAATATTGTACAAATCGTGTAAGCGTATTAAAAAACCATATGGAAATTACAGATGGAAATTCTATAGTTTCTTCAGAAGCTCGAAAACAAATAATAAATTATTTTGATTTCAACTAGACTGTTGAAACCAGACAAAAAACTCATATTTGGTTGACACAACAATAATTATTTTCCCCATGTTGAGGTGAATTTTGTTGTGAGTTTTCTTGTGAGAGTTGTTCCAGAATTCCTATTTGTCATCGAGTCACAACTGTCCTCACAAGAAATCAGTCACAGTCAGTGACTCGGCACAACTTCAGAATCGGGCTGTCAGTCAGGTTGCTGTTTATAGCCTTGATAGCTGCTTGGCTATCAATAAAGATTGCAACCTTTCTTATAATTTCGTCACATTTGACTGCTTGTTTTAGAATCCTACATGCTTGTCTAATCGCTAGAACTTCAGCTTGAAATACGCTGCATCTATCGGGCAGTCTAAAGGATTTTTTAATACCCAGTTCTTCGGAGAAGACACCAGCCCCAACACCGAGTTCCATCTTGGAACCATCAGTGTAAAATGTGATGTCAAAATCCTTTGTAGGGCTATTAATTTTCCAATTTTGCCTACTTGGAATTTCCACCTTATATTGCTTACCAAAGCTTAGGGTTGGTAACGTGTAGTCAGAGGGTTCTAGTTTTATTTCTTTGGGTAAAAGATTTAGAATTTTACTATGACCGAAAGACTTTGCAGTCCACATACCCGATTCTCTCAGTCTTAAAGCAATAGGAGACTGTTTCGTGAATGTGAGGGTCGTTGGGAAAAAGATTCAGAACGACTGTGAGTGCATCAGAATGGCAAGATCTAATTGCTCCCGTAGTACCAATGCAGGCAGTTTTTTGAACTCTTTGAAGCTTTAACCACTCCATGCTTCAAACTCGAACTTCGCATGAAAAAAAGAGTTCTGACTGAAAAAGAGCTATTTTAGAGGGATACGGGTAAACAAATATGAAACCTCGACTATCCTTAAATCGATATCTACGAAAACGATTATGAGCCAAGCATTTTCAAAGTTCGTCTTTCGTAAGATAAATAAACGTTTGTAGGTGTATTAATGACATTCATATCTTCATATCATATTTTAAATAATATTTAAGCCAAAAATAGTTTATATTTGCATTTTAACTGGAAATCGTTTGCCTCAATTTTTGAGAAACACAAAAGCATTTAAATTTATTTATGTAGGTTGCATTTGCACAACACAAATTGTTATAATCTAGTTTAAGTTTGAACTACATCTTAGCAGCGAACTTAATATAAATCCGCCACTAAGATTATGCAGTTTCAAAATAAATATTAACATTTGGGTTGCTTAAATATTTATGAACCTTTTGTAGCTTAGAAGATCAATATCAGACGTTAGAGCTAGAAAAAGTAAAATGCTTCCTTCACCTTTATATGCAGAAATCAATACAAAGAAACATAAAATGTCATAAAAACTTTGACGATAAAACTTAGAACTTCAAACTCCATTACTTTGTTGGTATCATAAACATCAGTAGCATTTAAATATAATATGGTCACTGTGGCGTATACTTGTTTTTTTTTTTATCGTAAGCAGGGATGTAAACATCGATTCTTATTGTTAAATGATTTTTCAAAAAAATAACTCATACGCCACAGTGAACGATTCAAACTCGCTTGCTGTTAGGAGACTGTCTTATAAAACTCGAAGCCCACGATTAAGTGTTAAATCTTGTCGGACTAATTTATTTTCAAATAAATTTCAACATGAGTTTATTGACAATGGCAAGGCCATTCGGACCCGAACAATGTTGATCATAAAAGTCCTTCAAACAAAGTCCATTTCCATTTCAAATATCTTTGTTTTTTTAATAGTGTATCCCGTTAAACAAAAAAATCAATAAGCAATTTAAATAAAAACCAAATAATTGAGGGCGTTAGCCACCGAAAAATAATAAATTAAACAGAAAAAAGTGTACTTAAGTGATCTGGAATAATAATTGCATCAAATTCAACGAGTTAATTTATTATTTAAGTTAACTTCAACAAAATTCTGTTTGTTTTTTTTTCAAACTGAGAACCCGTAATTGTGTTTTAAATATATCGAAAGCATTACCATGATGTCGGCCTTAAAGGCCAACAAAACAAACAAGAACACAATTTGCCAAAGTCAAAGTTTGAATGAGTGCAATCGCCGCCGCCACCGCGACCATCGTCCAACGGTTACAAAACCGGCGTCGTCGTCGGTAGCCGTGTTGCATTCGCTTGGATTGCAGCAAATTACAAAATCCACAACACCACAGCAAAGATTTTGCCGCAAATTCTCAGTTGAGAACCCAAGCCCAGATTCAAACTCAAAACCACCACCAACAACAACAACGAAAACCTACGTGCAAAAACATCACCATCAGAGTCACTTAATCGGGAACAGGTTCCGAACAACGACTTCAACACTTACGGTTTACTTGCTGATTTTCATAGTTTTGTATGGATTTACTAATTTTGGTGTCGTGCAATGCGGTACGGGGGCGGTTAGACCGGGCACTGGCAATCCATCGCCACGTCTACCGCGCACTAGTGCCAGTCAACTGAATAATGGAACTGGATATAAATTTGGAACGAAAGCGTCGAATCAAACGAGAAATGGAAATTTACGAACAAGGTGAGTTTATTGCTATTTTTTGTTTTTTGTTGTTATTCGAAGTTTGTTTCTGTTTGTAAACATCGAAATTCAAAACAAAACAAACAAACCAATATTTTATTGGAATATTCAAAAAGTCACACCGGTTAGCGAGGATTGATGCAAAATCAACAACAAAAATCCTTTCATTTTTATTCGTTTTCGAATTCTTGTCGATGAGTTATGGTCGCAAATTTTTGTTTGTGTGTCCACACGAGGCGACGGGTTTTTATTTGACGTTAAATTATCTGTCAGATTAGCGGGAATCAACCCCATTAGTGGAGTTAAGATGCCTGATTTGTTTTAATTTTTTTATATTCTTTTGAAAAATGCAAATGCCTACACAATTCTTATGGGCTTTTTCTTTGTGAGAATTGTGCCATAAAAATTGTTGTTAATTGTTTGTAAATTTAATATGGGAAATAATTATAGCACCTTTTGAGTCGTGTAACCGAATCCAGCACGAGACCAAGACCAAAAGTTCTTTTTTTTTTGTGGATATCGTTTCTCTGTGAATTAAACCATCTTTGTGAGCGAAATTATAGGCTCAAGGTTTAAGCTTCGATGGCAATGAGATTTGCATAAAATTTATCGACCGGAAAATTGATTCGAAAATTATGATGTTAGCGGTACTTTGTAAGAGGTTCTTTTTTCTACAAATTTTTGACGGTCTTCTTCTGGCCAGTGGATTATTTTATTTGAAATGACTTGTTGTGAGAAAAATCGCCAAGTTAATTAAATTTCGTGTCAAAACATAAGCAAAGTTAATGGTTTGGGTGAAGATTCAACTTCCTTGGGAAAAGTCGGTTCGAATTTGAATAATGAAGGAAGTTTAATTTCCTGCTGCGAGGTGTGGGTCTCAGCAATTAAACATTTATTGCTCTTTCGGTGTACCAAGGTGATAGAATGCATGTGAATTCGTAGTTTTTTTTTTTGACAATGAGTAAATCAAGTTCTGTTTCTTTTTTCTGTTCGTAGAGCTCGCAAATTCTGAGAATCATATTTGAACAAATCCGAATGCATTAATTGGTCAATGGATTTATGATGGAACACAAATTGAAGCCATATGACTGGCGTTTTTTCTGGTTTTAGATCTCGTACACAAATAATAATAAATCAATAAGTATAATGACAATGTGATAAGCAAATTTTATTTGACCTTTTCGATGTGCCAAATTTTTGGAATGGAGTCATGTTCAAAGATAGAGTTGAAAATAACTTGTTTCCTAATGTACTTTTTCTTAGTAACACGTCGGCTTTTTGAAAATATTAAATAAAAAAACTTTGTCAGTGGTGCGTTCTGTTAACAACAATTGTTGACTACCGTTGAAGTGTCATAATTGGAATTCGTTGGTTGAAATAGTTGAAATTATATCAGAATGCATTTTTTTGAGGTTACATTTTTAAATTGTTTTTTACTTATAAATTACTTTTAGTCCAATGCGTTTCGCCCATGTATTACAGTTGGGCTTAGTTAGATGCTGTTGCTGTCGTACCTTTCTAAGATGCAACGCTTAGTCGATGACTAGCGACACAAATAAAATGTTCAACACATATGTGTTGTGAATTATTTTTCTTGAAGATTTTTTTCCAAATGTGTAGCTGACTGGAATGTTCAATGTTCAGCAAATCAATAGGGTTACATTCAATACACGGCCTAAAATGCAAGAATGTATACAAATGATTTTGATGGTTTTTGATGGCATAGCCGTTATGCAATTGGCGGCTTCTGCAAAGTGCAAAGCGGGAGAGTTTGCATATAAATAGCCCAATTGAGTTGAATTGGAACAGGTAACTTTGCTACAAGTTCGTTTAAAAGTGAAGGATTATTAAGATGTGAGCTTAACCCAGCGGTGCGGGGAAATAACTCCACGGGAACTAACTCCACTGAGGGATTTACTTCCCACCAAGTGAGAACTTACTCCACTTTTGTAAAGTGTAGTTAGTTCCCATGTACAGTGGGAATTAAATTCCTCAAAAAATTAGTGGATCTAGTTCCCTTCGAATTTGAAAGAATTTGCCACTTTTGTTTGTGAAATTATTTAGAAACGAAGTCATTCCGAAATTCAGTTTTTAAGACTGAAAATAATTTAAAAAAATCGCATGCACAAAAATATTGAGAAACTTAGTCATTCGGAAACCTATTTTTAAGAATCTGACCCCCTCCCCTATATATGGTGGTTCATTAGTCCAGAAATCAAATTCGGGGTTTCTGACCTTTGCTATTAAATTTAAAACATTTTCTAAAACGGTAAAAGAATTGAAATATACGGCATGCTGTAAGTTTATGTGACATAAAGAAAACTTTTTCCAATGCAAACGTTCTTCTGAAGTTTGGTATTCGGTGAGAGTAGCACACTGTACTTGCACCCAGTTTCATCTTGTTGCATCTTTTTGTCCCCTAAAATAACTGAGCTATTTCAATAACATTAAAAGTTCCATCAGAAAAACATTTTTTTATTGACTCTATTAACTCTACAATCCCTCTCAAATGGTTAAAAAAATTGTATTATTAAGGATTTGGAGCTTAAACCAAAAATAGGAAGCGAGCGAAGCGAGCGGAAAAAATTTTGCCCAAAAGAGAATCAATTTGGGGTGTGAAAATAAAAAAATTCGCGCGAATTTTTTTATTTTCACACCCCAAATTGATTCTCTTTTGGGGAAAATTTTTTCCGCTCGCTTCGCTCCCAATCAAACCAAACTGATTTTGAGTGTTACAGATAGTCATCATCCTCAGACCAAGGTGAAAAAAGATGCTCAAAATGAATCATTGCAGTGCAGCACCTGCTTTCCAGATACTAGCATGCTTTTCCAAATTAAAGGAAACGGCAACAGCTTTGAAAATGAATTGCTCTATCCATTTTGTCGACAAACAGGTAGTAAATAAAAATGATCTTATTTATTTATAAGACATTTTGGGGTTGTAGTCATGTATGTATACACGAATGACCCACCATAGTAAGTCATTAGCCCCGACACCCATTTTCGGGACTTCTGACTTCCGTTCCAGTTTCCCTGCGCCATGTATAAATGTGTGAACTTAGTTCCCATTAGAAAGTGAACAAAGTTCTCACCGTACATGGGAACTAACTACACTTTACATAATTGGAGTAAGTTCTCACTTGGTGGGAAGTAAATCCCTCAGTGGAGTTAGTTCCCGTGGAGTTATTTCCCCGCACCAACCCAGCGCCAGCGGCTTCTAAGGTGACACAATGATTTTGGACTGCAATAGCAAACTGAACAAGGGTCTCCAGTTTTTCAGCCTTAGGAGACGGTGTTGATCGTATTTTTAGTATGAGGCAGTGTAAGATCTTTCCTGGTTTCCCAAATAAAATTTCCAAAACAGAAAGTATGCGCGGCACACAATTGGGGTTGTTAAGTTAAACTTTGAACTGTTTCGAGAGCTTTGTCCTTGAGGTTTTCTTCGTCGGTGAAACCGCAAAGGTTCGTGGTTCTATTAAAGTTCGCTATAAATGATAGCCATTCTTCTGGATTGCCATTGAAACTGCGCAAATATTTTAAAATCGAATCACGTGCAGACATCTGGTTGCTGGTTACTCTCTGAAACGTCGGTCGTCGGTGGTGGATCAACTAAGCTCGGAGTCAATGCTTGTTGTCTGACAGTAAACGTTGTGTTAGGATTGTGATATTTATGTGATGATCGCGGATGTTGCGTTGTTAAAGTCGGGTTTGGTGGACGAGATGATGAGACGGTTGTCTCATCACCGGCTGGTTTCGTGAAACTGTTTCCAGGTTAGCATCCAACCACGTGTTGTTCACGTGTGAGTTATGTCTATTAGGGTTTAATAAAGCAGTATCAGCGTTAAGATCGCTTTATTCTTTTGGTATTCGCCACGACTTTGCTTCTAGCCAGTCTGTGATGACTGTGGTTCTCTGCGGGAATGTCATCGTCAACATCAGAGTAGTCTTCAACAATTTCGGACAACATTTTGTACTTACGGTTTAGAAAATCTATTTCCAAAGCCCTTTCTTCCTCCAATTTCCGTAGCGACAGTTGATTTTGAGCTTCGGCCTTTTAAGGTTACAGTACCTGCACGTGATTTCGGTCGATCTATTTCTTCATTTCTTGCTGGATCCTTGCTGGAGCCTGGGTCTCTGGCATAGTTACAGGCAGTGGAATTGCATGTTTCTCTTTGGTTGGAGGCATTTCATTGAAAACAGAAGTGTGTTTAGAAACACTCGGATGATGAATTCTGTACTGTTCTAAGTACATATTCGTTGTTAAGGCCTGGGTTAAACCCGCGCTCGTGGTAATAGAAGGCATCATCACATGTAGTTGGTGGCAATGACGTGCTGAGGTATTCGTGGGTGTGGAGTGCCTGTTTAGCAAATGAGATGAACTTGTACTTGCGCAGTCTTCACACGCAAAGTCTTGGTTATTTATGAAGCTATCCACTCCGATGCACATATGTGTAGTGGAACCACTTCTTGCAGGCATCACATGCTACCATGTTGTCTTTCGAATCAGGATCCGAGCATAGCTGGCAGTTGTAATCCGATGAATCCATCGCCAAATTAAGACAGATTAGCTTAATGTTTAAAACGGAAAATAATTTTGTAACATGTTGCGAAAGAATTTTGTCAACCAACAGTAAAAGAAAATACCTTAATGTTTAAATTCAAGGTATAATAATTCAATTTTTCCTTCTAATCCTTTGGTCTGGTCTTGGCGGGAGTTGTCGATCAAAAGGCACTTTCTAACTTTCTTTTTTCCTCTTCAGTCAAACTTCAAATTATTTTTCGGAAACATAATGGATGAGTTCATAACATCATATATCTCAGCGTAACTGGAGACGTACATGAGCAACAACCTCTTCCACTTCTACATTTTCATATGATTTTCATTTTGACGTTGATGCCTCAAAAACTTTCAACTAAACACAATTATCGATTTCAAAATGTAAACAAGAAAATCAATTTCACAGATCAACATCTCCTAGGGATGAGTTGGGAATCGTTACGATTCATAACTATTTGACACATTATCAATGTGTTTCAGAACGACTTGATAACGTAATTTTCGTAACGAATCTTATCCTTTGTGTTTCAGAACAACAAATATTTGATGATGGCTTACTAAAAGTTGAATATTCTTATTAACAGAACGCAACTCTTTGTTTTTTTTTGTTTGTGTGTCCACACGAGGCGACGACACAGAGGTGCGTTTTTGCGCTGACGGTAGTTGACTATAGTTTTTGTGTCACACTTTGACACACCAACCACTTTCAACTCACCTCCTGAGATGGATTGGAAATAGTTAGAGATAGTTACGATTTGACACATCAACACAGACCGCAAAAACGACAATTGTGATTACGAATCGTAACTATTGGCGTGCAAAAACGAGAAATAGTCAACCATTGTTGATTATAGTTGATTATAGTCAGCGCAAAAACGCACCTCAGGACAGTCTCTTAACTGTCAGTTCAGCGTTGCCCATTGTTTCAGGCGACATCCAGCAGTAGTGAAAATTAAAAATTCTCCTTACTTTCATCAGATGCAAGTTTGTTTGCTACGTACTCTAGTCTTGAGTCTAGTCAATGTTTCCCACGGAATTAATCTTTTGGTTGCTACCTTACTAAAGGTTATAGCAGCCATTCAACTTTCACTTTCTTTTCAATTTTGAAGGTCTTATCTCTTTCTATCTAACAAAAATGCAAGATCAATTAAATAGACCATGCAACAAAGTGTCGTAATCACATTAAACCTGAAAGACCCTTAACTAACAAAAATCAATCAAACATCAAAATATTTCAGTAAGCACAAGAAAGAAAAAAATCAATTTACGCCACACTCTACCTCGAGGGTGTTTGACTATTGTTAATCACACATCGACTTAAGGAATACCATTGCCGTAAGGCTAAGCCCCGGTTGAAGAAAGTACTTGTTTAAAAATTTGCAAATCGAATTTGCTTGTTCAAAATAAATCAGACACACTGTCTATCACAAATTGAGACATAACCACTCTCAATCATTAATCGTAACACAATTGAAAGTAAATGCTTTAATTGAAACAACGAAAGAGATGTTGAGATTGACACATAAACAAGTAACAGTTTGTTATTTATTTGCCTCCTATAAACTGAAAAAATAGACTCTAAAAATAAGTTTATACTTTCTTTCATCTTGTGACGTCTACGTATGTAACGTAGTCGTCTGTCATAAAAATTATGCATACGCGATTTTTTCGCTCATACATATGTAAATGTCAAATCAAAACGATGAACTTTCGACTTATCTAACAGACAAGCCCAAAACTAATTTTATTTATTGTTAATGATTTGCGTATTTCATAAAATATTCATAATTTTCTCCAAACATGATTAATTCATTGACAGTTTATTAAAAAGTGACAATTAGCTGTTTTTATGTCAATTTTATAGCAGGAGATTACATGTGTCAAATCTCAATTTGCAAACAAAAAGCAAACTCCAAGCTTTCTCAAACCAACAAAATAATCTGATAAATAATTAAAATGTTATCATACCCCATCGGCATTTATGTTTTGATTACATTTCTCGACTTAGGCCGTGTGTGAATTGCGTTAAAATGTGTATTAAAATTTGACGTTTGGTTAAAACTTGACACTAGCGTGGTGAATAAAATGTGTTAAAATTTATCCTGCTGTCGAGCAGGATAAATGGGTTAAAATTTTGACGTGTATTTTTTTCTCATGAATGATGAGAAGTTTGCTTCTGTTTTGTTGTTTTTTTCTGTTCCTCTCCGTTTTATTTAGTTCTTTGTTATGACTATTTAAAAATTGCTTTGATATTTCAATAAAATAAATAAAATTCTATGAATTAATAATATTTTCAAATCGAAAAACGAAATTATTTTTTTTCTTTTGAGAATTATAACAGATGTCAGTTGTGAAAACATGTTTTGCAATGTTACCAGATGGAAGGAACCAATCATTCAAAAAGGGACATTTTCGTTTGAAGATATTTTACTGTTGACTCAAATTATCAAATTACCACTGCAAAATCGAGAAAAATGAATATAACAGAGTTTGTTTGTTATCTTAAGTGGCTTTTCATGAAATTTATTGCTTAAATTTTGGTTTTGTACACAAAATTATTTTACCTAGGTGGATAAAAACATTTTTTGTTGAGGGAAATTTCCTAGTTCTACGCAGAAATGTTGGTTAAAAATATCCCTTTTAACGCAATTCACACAGCAAATGGCTAAATTTGATCCCATTTTCAATCAAACGTCAAATTTTAACCAAACGTCAAGTTTTAATACACATTTTAACGCAATTCACACACGGCCTTACAGTCTGGTACTGCATGTTGGAAAGTGAAACAAGAAAACAAAAAGACCGCTCATAAGAAAACACACAAAACAAAAACGAACAAAAACAAACAGTTGCAAAAGTCCTCAACTGCAATTAGGATCCATTACGTCGCATTCGGATCTGACCTCTGATGATCGGATACCACTCGATCATAAAATGAAATAAGAAAAATTCGCAACAGCGAACAACGATGCCATACCAGTTAAGCATAAGTAGGTGCTGTTGGACCTTTACAAAGAAAGTAAACTTGCCGCATGCATCTCGTAAAACATGTGCAATAAAAAAACGTAAATTTTGTTGTGGAAAAGGTTTACCTAACCTAACAAGATGCGAAGAATGTCGGTGTACTCGACCGCCCCAAAATTGGCCACTTTGAGTCTGGCGTACCGTTCCGCGGTGATAAATGTAAACTACTTCATTTTCGGTCCCGCCCCGTCCGCACACTTAATTGTCTGTCTTTAAGTTTTCAATTTATATGGGGTTTCCGTATTGTTGATTTTCGGTCGTTTCGTTGATCAGACATTGTAATCTACACTTTTGGGCTGGGCCGTAATCGAACAGGTCAAACGCAGTTATTTCACTCATGGTTTATACATTTTTCTCTGTCAGTATGAAAATCTTAAATTCTCAAATAACAATTATTTTCTCTATAACAAAATTTGAAAATTGCAATTTCTTCGTATCTGCTGTAGACAGCGATGTAAATGTCATGACATAACTATGACAGTTATATTCGCATTCTTTTGATTTGTTGCATTCGTTGGTGATAATTATGTAGGTAGAGGTACTATACTATTTCCGTGATTGATTAGCTGTCACATAATATTAGATGACATTTGAGAAAACAAACAGTATTTTTATATCGGCCGCACGCTTTGAGCAATTAATTTGACGTTCGAGCTGTCACTTTTCAACAGTAATTAAGGAATTTTCAACTCAGCCGTGTTAAAAACGAAAACAGAAATCATCGGATGACACAAGCACAAGTCACAGAAGAAAATAAACAAAAACAAGAAAGAAAAAAAAAAAAACATAAACCAATAACTGACCATAAAAAGGAAGCAAGATGTCTACGAAAATTTCCTGAATTACCTGTCGACCACAAAGTCAGTCGACTTTTCGCATCGCTTCTTCTTTTCTTTTTAGGCTTGTACAACCTCTGGCGGTGTCTTTTGAAACCAAAAAATTAAGTCAGTGCGATGCTTTATTTGTGGTTGAAATGGGCCGAAAGCCGTTAAAATTGAGAAAAAAACACTCCACTGACATAAATGCAAAGTTTTTGGAGGCACAACAAGCATTCCACTTATGTGTTGGTAAGACCCATGCAAACATTTACATATCTCTTTTTTGACACATAACGTTTTGGTGGCTCGGTTTTTGTTGATGTTGCAAGTAGTAGATATAAACACTGCACCGAGGTCCGAGATGCAGCAGCATTATCATGTAACCTGTTTCTATTTTTATGTTTCTTATTTTGAGGGAAGGTTTTTGTTGTTTTCCTTTATTCGAAGGTCAGATCGATGGTGTTGAGCATCTCATAGGCAGAAGTAGCATCAGCTGCAGTAGACACAGAAACAGCAACATTTGTTGCTGAATAAAGAGAGGATGTGAAGCTTGTAGCTGCAACTACTATATGATGCCGCATAACTTGTTTTCTTGCTGGTGCGCTTGCACTATCGGAATAATTGATGTCTGATTACACGAGTACAAGTACTAAGTAGAGAGATGGTGTAACCTTAGGTTTTTGGGTCGAAAATGAAATGAAAGAAAAAACAAAATCCGAAAATCAGGTTGACTTCGTTTCGGACAGTATTCAGGGCATGAGAGGACAGTCAATAAATCCATGACCTTTACAATGAATGATATATTAAAATGAGTACATCAATTACGTTCATTTCGATTTTGACATTGAGACGAGGACCGCCTACCTTGGAGAATGGGTTTTTATTTTTAGTCGCATGAGATTGTGAAAGGGATAGTTTTCGGCTTTTTGGGGTTTGTATTTTTGTTTTCTTTCACGATCAATTTACGATGGGAAATACTAGCACTTGAATATATTGCACTATGCACTATATTGAACCTTGTCCTGCAAAAGGGTGATAAAATAGAGACATTGGACGTGCGTCGGTCGTATTTTTCGTTTCTGGACGACCGCGAGCGTCGCGTCCGTCGCTTCGTTCACAACATTACAACAAGGCTTGTAAAGGGTTTTTCAAAAAAAGCGGTTTGGATATCAATGAAATTCCTGTGAAAGTACGTTCGATGCCATTATGTTTTTTGCATGGCCACTACGGGCACGCTTGCAGACGTCCAGACGCTGAACCCAATTTTCGACGGTTTTCAAGCATAAATCGGCCGATACTGCTGCAATTTCACGTTCGTACGAAGTTCATCAATCGTAGCTGGCTTGTTGGCATAGAGTATAGACCATAGACTTGACGTAGTCCCACAGGAAATAGTCTAACGGCGTCAAATCGCACGACCGAGGCCGCCAAGCGGCTGGACCTTTTCTTGAGATAACACGTTCTCCAAACTTGGTTTCCAATAAATTGATTATGACATTAGCTGTGTGGCTTGTGGTGTCGTATTGTTGGAACCACATGTCCTCCAAGTCCATATCATCCAATTGGAGCCAAAAATATTTGGTTATCATTAAACGGTAGCGATCCCCATTCACAGTAACGTGCAGGTCTTGATCATCAGGGAAGAAGTACGGCCCAATGACACCGCCCGGCCCATAAACCACACCAAACCGTAATTTTTTCGGGATGCAATGATGACTCATGGAGTACGTGTGGATTGCTGCCTGACCAATACCGCATATTTTGTTTTTTGACAAAGCCATTCACCCAGAAATGAGCCTTATCGCTGAAGATGATTTTTCGATGAAAATCCGAATCATTTTCAAGTTGTTGCTCAGCCCAATTCACGAACATACGACGCTTCTGGTGGTCAAGCGACTTCAGTTCTTGCGTCAATCTAATCTTGTAAGGATGTAGGCCAAGATCTTTTTGCAAAATTCGCCATAACGACGTCAAAGAGATGCCCAACGCTTGAGAACGACGCACGTGTGAGGAGGCACATTTGGGCTTTCTGCAACTGAAGCCTCAGCGGCAGCAATATTCTCGACACTACGGGCACATCTTTGTGTCACTGGCACGGGTACTGTGTCTGTGGATTCGAAATTGTCCACTAGACGCTCAATTGTTGATCTGCTAGGACGATTATTACGACCATCAATTGGACGTAGCGCTCATAACGTTGAGGCCACTGACTCCGAATTTCGGTAGTAAATTTTAATAATTTCGACTCGTTGTTGGCTCGTATATCTTTCCATCATGAAATCGCAAACCTTACTGAAGACTGAAGAGAAATGTCAAAAGAGCGGCCCTGTTGAAAAACCCTTTACATACAGTTTCCGGTTTAATTTCCTTTCCTATTCAGTCTCCTGTTATATATTATTATAGGTAGAAGTTATATATTCTCCTATCATGGAGGACTGAAGGTGTCTCATCGTCTGGTCTCCTGCACAAGTACTACCTATCTGGGACGTATTTCTTAAAATGTTCAGGGTCATTATCAATACCATTTACTAGCTCAACATTTAACCTTTACATTATACGACTTATTTTTACGATCTGTTAAGTTAAGATCAGTTTCATTGTCCATTTTTGATTTACGCTTTTAAGGGCAAAGGGTTTTGGTTCTAATCTTCTTATCTTCATTGTCTTTGCTTAAAGCTGCTAATGTTTTGAATCCGCTTCAATAAATCATCACTTTCGTCATTCAAAGAACATTAAAAAATTAACATCTTGTTTATACTAAGACTCACACTCAATGTTAACAATATAACACATTTTAAATTATCTAACTAAATTCTACATCATTCATAAACAAATGCAATTTTATATCTTTAGTTTCATTTTATTTGTTTAAAATTTTCGAATAAATTAAAATATCATTACAAGAAAAACGTATTTGATTCCAAATGAATAATGATAAAATGCAACCTTTATCGTTGTCAATTTCGGTTGCTTAATTCAATAATTTTTACATTCATTCAAGCTTCTAAAAACAAAACAAAACAAAATCGAGAAACCGGGTATTAGTGTCTATATTTTGATTACCATCTTAATAGAAGACAATCTAACCAAACGGCATGTTTTTATCGTTTAAGCTAGCGAGCAAACGCTCGGTTTTGTGTTTTTATTTTTGGACTTTATTGCGCAAAATCTCTTACATAGTGTTTTTCTTTTTTTTAACAACTCAAACCTGCCCATGGCGTCTGTCAAAATTTAACAAAAAAAGAAAAAAAAACTTTATCACGTTGTTGCCACTTTCTTTTAACACAAATTAACAACGACGCCGCGTAATTAATTATTATCGAAATTAATCATCGGGATTGTAGTTTCGTTTGTTGTAATCCAACTTGACTTTTTGCCCACCCATTGCACTCGTACAAGGTCCTTTTCTTGTTGAGAAAAAAAAACAACTGAAATACAACATGCTTAATGCCGAGTCTACCAAAGAACCACTTTTATTTTGCTCCAATAAAAAATTAAAGAAGGCAAACTATAAATCGAGTGAGAAAGAAAATATAAAGATGGTAATCTTGTATCATTTGCGCAGATATGACAGTTGTTTTGGACACAGTGGGGGTTATCAGTGGTCAAGTGTTTATTAGTGTACTTATTTAATAACCAACTACGTTTAGTTCTTTACTCAACAGTCAAATTGAATCAGTCACAATGCAATATGATGTGCTTCTTCAATCGTCTCTATTATATTTTGTGCTATGCAGTTGCCCGAGGCGTAGTGGTACACAGCTGGTCAAAAGAATAGGTGTGACTAGTCATTTTTTTTATTAGTTCATTTTTTTACACATTTTACAGTAGAACAATAATTTTTCATGGTTTTAATAAAACTTCCATATCAAAGGAAATAAAACACATTAAAAGGATCAGTAATAAACAAATAATTTTAATAATAAGAGGATGAATTTGTCGATTGACGCTTTGGTCAGCCTGGTCAAAAAAATAGGTGCGTTTTTTTTTAGTATTAAAAATATTGATTTTATTAACAAAAAGTGTGGGTTATCTCAATTTTTGATTAACTTGCTCTAGTAACCAGAGTATCCTCCAATGTAAGCCTGAACTTTTTCCATTCGGCGTGGCATTGATTCCACAAATTTTTGGGATTCTCTGCTGAAGTATGCAAAACATTCTCTTGGTTTCCATTTCTGAAATATTGTCCGGCAAAACTTCGCTTGAGTCCAATCCGCAAGTTTTTAATGGTATTAAGGTCAGGGGATTGCCTTGGTCACGGGATAAGAGGTACTTCTTCTCTTGGAACCAATCTTTTACGAGAGCCGGCCGGCGTGTGTTTCATTATTTATTATCATATTGAAAATGCCACTGAAAGGGCATCTTTTCTTCTGAAAATGGAAGCATGACATTTTTCAAGATATTCTTATACCCAGATTTTATTAATATGGTTTTTATGAGGAATATAGGACCGACACCAGAAAATCATCCTCACACCATAATATTGTCATCTTCCTTTTTAATTGTTTTTTTGTGTAGAGCAGGGATATTTTTCCTTTTTATTTGTCTCACATTACGGTTACGGCCGGAGTCCGATGAAAACATTTATTTTAGTCTCGTCGCTCCGCAGGATACTAGCTAGGTACACCATTTTTTTACCCCTTCAGGTCCATTCCAATTTGCGTATCTAAGAGCAAATTGTTTTCGTGCCCCTATGCTGTCAGATCTTAGCAAAGGGAATTTACTGGTGGCTCTACCGGATAGTGCGTGAACTGATTGCGTTCTCAATTTTTGCGCCTATAGTCCTTGATGACATGAATGGATTCGACATGGCTATAACTAGTATGCGGTGGTCAGTGGAAGGTGATGTTTTTTCGGTCTGCCTCTATTTTTGCGCACTATTCTCGGCTTCAGAGCATTTGTTACCATATTTTGAGACTAGCTGTTGCCCGCGACTTCGTCCGCCTCTCCCTCGTCCACCGGCCAGAGTATCATCTCGACTTGTGCATCATGCGCGCGTGGGAATTTTGTTCGGAAGTTATTGTAAAATTGCATTGCAGTCAACTCTCCCTAGGTCGTAATTCTCTTGAACTTGAAAAATTTGAGAATTTTTTATGATTCCCTTCAGTTTACGGCTAGCAACCGTAATTGCCGCCGTACTCGGTGACAATGGACCCCAGCGCGTGCGGTATCTGGGGGGGGGGAAAGAGGCGTGGGAATTATAAAAAAAAAAAAAGTTGTTCATACTTAAAGCATTCCCTTGGGTGAACTCTCCCTAATTCTAATATCTCTCTTACTTCTGCATCGTTTTTTTCGTTAAGTAAATTTTTTTTTCTTTAAACTGAGCATATTTTTTAGTTAAGAAGTACATAAAATGATATGGTTTAAACACAATAATCTGCACAAATAGTGCAATCAATCACATTCACAAATCAATTGAACTCTCAAAATTCTAATTTGAGCAGTTATTAGGCCAGTTCCACCTAACAACATCTCACTGAGATCTCAATGTCACCTTGACTGAGGCAAAATCATTTGGTGCCTTGGTGGAACATAATTCTCAGTTATCATTGAGATTTAATGGTTACCTTACTAATTGTTGCTGCACATATGTCAGCCACGTCAAATAGCTGAGTGAGAAATCGAATCCAAAATAATTTAATCTCAGAGATCTCACATTTACATTTCCACAGATTCTTCGCTGCTATTGGTCGAAGCTTAATTTTAAGTAGAATAAAGCCTAAAGCAGTTGCCCGTAGCTTAGTTGGTAAGTGCGTTGGCTGCTAAGCAGAACGTCGTTGGTTCGAGTCCTACTCAGGCCAAGTTTTTATTTCATCTTTCACGGGTACTGCCTCTTGCGAAGACCTGACAAATCTTCCAACAGTATCAATCTGTAATGAAAAAAATGCTTCTCAACTTTGCCGTTCGGAATCGGGGTTAAATTGTAGGTCACCTCAATTCTTCACACGCACTCAGAGAATTGTTGATTAGAGTAAGCCACTTAGGCGTTGGCTCTTCAAGAGCTGTCGCGCCACTCTATTTATTTATTTTATTTTAAAGCCTTCATCGATTAATGGACTATCCAACACAAAAAGAATTTTACAATTCGAAATTGTGGTTCCTGAGATTACCGCGTTCAAACGAACAAACTCTTCAGCTTTATATTGTATTAAATTGTATTGTTTGCCGTTTTTTCCACATTTTACACAAATTCTTCGCTCCTATTGGTCGCAGCTAAATTTTATATAGCTTCAAGCCTTCCTTGATAAATGGACCATTCAACATTTACAAAATTGTTCAATTTCATAAAGCAGTTCTTGAGATAAGCGCGTTAAAACGCAGAAAAATGTATATTTTTTGCCGTTTTTTTCCATATTTTCCACAGATTCTTCGCTGCTATTGGGCACAGCTTAATGTTAAATAACCTCAAGTCTTCCTCAATTAATGGACCATCCAACACAAAAAGAATTATACCATTCGAACCAGTACTTCCTGAGATAAGTGCGTTAAAACGCAGAAAAATGTATATTTTTTGCCGTTTTTTCCCCCATTTTAAACAGATTCTTCGCTGCTATTGGTCACAGCTTAATGTTAAGTAGCCTAAAGTCTAAGTCGATTAAGGCACCATCCAACACAAAAAGAATTATACCATTCGAACCAGTAGTTCCTGAGATTACCGCGTTCAAACAAACAAACTCTTCAGCTTTATATATTAGTGTAGATGTAGATAAGCCAAGGGTCATCGCGATAAATTTGTACGTTTTGCCTTCACGGCGTAGATGATTGACAAATCTTCTTTCTTCTGGCGAGCACTGAATTCTTCGATCCATATTAACTGACTTATAAAAAAAAACTATTTTTCTTTTCAGCTCCTAATATTATTGAAACAACCTAACTTGTATTCTAATACCTTGTAATGAAACATCACATTTCGCCCCACTGCCGCATAATTCCATTGCAAACATGCAATACCCCGCCGATGACTTTGTCATACACGAATGATATAGCAAAGCAGTGCATTGCATGTAAGCAATCAAGCTATGACGAAGAACTACACTTCGCACCTACTGCCGCATAATTCTATTGCAAACAAGCAATACCCCGCTGATGCCTACAAAACCACTTTGTACAACTGCCAAGCATCACCCGATGTCAGTAACACTGATCAACTCTCGGTGACACACAAATGTAATTTGCAATATGATTTCATTTGTACGCTTATAATTCACACTGGCTTATCTGCAAAATATTCTTAAGTCACCGAATTTGGTTCAGTCAAATGGGAGTCCGCCGACCGTAGACCGAGTACCAATCTAGAGTACACCGCCGAACTCTCATTTTTTTTTACAAGATCTAGATCCCAGAAGTGACGTGGGCTTCCAGGTTTTAAAACTAGTATCCGCTGCTAACTCAGTTGAGACTTTTTTTCCAAGTGTCCACTGCTTCCTCAGTTGAGACTTAGTGTCCGCTGCTTTCTCAGTCGAGACTTTTCCAAGTTTCCACTGCTTTCTCAGTTCAGACTTAGTGTCCGCTGCTATCTCAGTCGAGACTTCAAAGTGTCCACTGCTTCCTCAGTCGAGACTTAGTAGACCCTGCTATCTCCGAGTCAACTTAGATTAAGATTATTCTCTTGGAATTATATAAAGTAGAATACCAAAACCGTTGAAATTGTATAAATATTAAGATCTCAAACGTATTAAAATTGTATTAGAAATAGTATTAAGAATTTGTGAATAAAGAAAAACAACCTTCAATAAACTAAAGTGTGTGCTTCTTTAGTAGACCCTGGACCCGATGAGTTTACCTCAGCATAACTAAAAAGCATCTCACAACCATAATAAATGAATTTAAAAAGAAATTTGAATTTTCTTTGGAGCACACCTATTTTTATGACCAACTTTGATTATGCTCCAAAACTGCGTTACTTGAATATCATAAATTTGGCGTCATTCTCAAGAGAATAACCGTTCTTTTCTATGAAAAACTTGATTTTGCATTAGTTACCACCAAAACTACTGCTATTTAGCAACAAGTTGACAGTGGTCATCTAAGATTTCTTCACACCTTTTTTTTTGCCAAGCTGTGTATGTTTGATGTTGAACTACAAATTGTAACCTTTTACAAAAAAATAGAGTGATTTCACAATGTGGTATTCGGAAAGATATTTCCTTTTTCTAGTTTGTCACTTCCTCTTGGTGACCCCATTGCCTTGATTACCTTTTCACCTCGTGCGCTTCAAAACAATTTAATCTCACATTTTACTTATTAATTTGCTGGGTTCATTTTCTCACATTATTATTAATTAAACTCATTAAGATTGAATAAAAAACAAAGAAGACAACTCAGAATTAATTATATTATCTGAAAATGTAAAAAAAAAACTATGTAAAACTTGTGTAATAACTTTTGAAGCTGTTTAATGTATCTCTAACTAAAACTTCTTATCTTCTCTTCCATCACAATAATTTATTCGTCTTTTTCTTCTTTATGTCGTCACAGACAATGAGTTTGTTACACTTAAAAAAAATATTTGTAACAAAACTTTTTGACACAGTTTTTGAGTATGATTCAAGTGGAGTTCTTCAAAATTTACAAATTGAGACGATAACTCATTTCAGGGAGTTGGAAGGTCAAGATATTAATTTGATCCAAGCTTAAAAGCCAGAAAGAGTGATTTCATTAGGCTTTTAATTTGTGAATCTTGAATGGAAGATCAAACTTAAGTGGATGATTAACTGCTGTGCTATTATTTGTTTTATGAAGTTGGCTATTGTGTTGAAATTAGGGTCAGTTGAGGTTGCTTTAAGGGCTTTGGGAGTGTATTGACCCAGTTGATGTTGCTAAATAGAAAAAGTGGGTCGGCTATAGAGCTATTACTTATAGATCTTTGAGTAGGTCTACTATTTTAAATTTGAAGAGTTGTTTGCCTATGTGCAACAACTTTGAACCCTGAAGTGTGTTTATGTCCCACTGTATGTCCGCTAACCTGTTGAAATGCCAAAATAGTTGTTGAAGTGTCATGAAAATTGTAATGGCGTTTTATTTGGCAATCCAGACTCTTGGTTGAAACTTGCAACTGTGTAAAAGTGACAGTTGCAACGATAAGCGAGTTCAATGACTAAGGAAAAATCGTTAGAAGAAACATATTTCAGTATGTGTCAAACATTTCTCATCTCAAAAAATGCTCACTTGTCAAACCTTTGAGCACTCTGACACCTCTGTAGAAGAATTTATTTTTAAGGTGGAACTGTAGAAAGACCTCTAAACTTTTAAAAAAGATAATTTTGGCAAGTTTACAACCGAAAAACGTTAAATTGATTATTTTTACGTCTCTATCAATATTTCTCCCTGTTTTCATTGGATTCTTTTTGACATTTAAGGAATAGTGGTCGTTCGTTTTCAAAACAAAACAAACTTCACTTCACAAAATATCTAAAATATTATTATGAAAAACACACAAAATCAGATGTTATATTGCTAGTCTTATTAAAAAGAAAAGACAACAACATTTATTTTGAATAATAATCAGTTTTGCACTTGATATCACGTCTGCAGCATTCTGGGTAGGGGGCACTCGGGTTAAGAACATGTCCTTCAACACAACCAGGTCTCATGCCTTGATGCATACAACCCCTAACTTCTACATGTCCATTAGCGTAACACGTCAAACTTGAACATTCGCCATTATGGTTCTTGTATTCTCCA
The DNA here is from genome assembly GCA_943590905.1 of Sphaerophoria taeniata. Taxonomy (NCBI): domain Eukaryota; kingdom Metazoa; phylum Arthropoda; class Insecta; order Diptera; family Syrphidae; genus Sphaerophoria; species Sphaerophoria taeniata. The sequence continues at coordinate 14,201,097 of OX016540.1, read as the reverse complement.
GGCTGGACAATCATATTATTGTGAATGGTACACATACCAGGATTGTCTGTTTCGAAAAAGGATTTTTTGTTCATAAAATTTAACACAAAATATATGCATATATTTATCTACATACTTGGATCCTTGTACATCCCTGCTCTGACATGCAAAGAAGATGCTTCGTAAAAGGAAATAACCAGAATTATTGAAATTATAACAAACGACTTCATTTCGGGCGATCGATGTGTCTACGATGATGGCGAACTGAAATTAAATGATTTTTATATCAATTTTTCAGTTTGGTGATCTTGTTTTCTTTATAATGACCTATGACCGAATTTCGTTGGCTGATTAGAATATCACGAATAATTCTTATCAGTTCATTTTTTGTCATCGAGTTTGGTGACACATTTAAAAGTAAATTATATCAATAAGCGTGTATAGATTTGTTCTACCCAAGAGTCAATGTGTCTATTCAATACTAGCTTCCACCCATTGCTTCGTTAAATCTGTTTTTGCACATTCAAAACTGGTTAATGACAGTTGAAAACACCGTATTCAATATAATTGTATGACATTTTGTCAAAATGACGTTTCAGCTTAAACTATGAATGTCTTCTCGTAATAGAATGCGATTGACTGCATTTAAAACCTAGTGACTACGTAGTCAACTCGTTCTGATTGGCTAAATAGTTGTTTTCAACCAATCAGAACGAGTTGACTACGTAGTCACTAGGTTTTGGAATGCGCTTATTGTCTTCTGTTTTATTTTTTGAAGACCTAGATGTTAAATAGAAAGCCTTATACAAGAAAACCAAAAAAGAAAAGGCCCTAGGTCGCTCCCTTGCGGAAAACCTGATTTGAAAATGAAAAAATTAATAAATTCTACTAGATAAGACCTCTTGGGTACAATGGATGTCCGATTTTAGAGGCTTCGAATACTTCCAGGATTGTTGACATTATAGACAGTTATAGGTAAGGTTAGGTTGAGGAGCTGACAGTTGATGTTGTTACCGTCACACTTAGATCAATACAGATCCATTGTGATACCCGTGAGTATTGCTACTCAAGCTAATAAAAACCTATGTGTTCAGTTAATCAAGCCACTTGGAGTCATTGATGAAGTTCAAAATGTTAGTAACTGGAGTACTAGAGAGTTCTTCTAAGTCCCCGAAGAAATAATTGCCGAGTAATTTCTTCCTTTGGTGGGAAAGTGCGGGCAGTGACATAGAAAGTGTGAAGTGTCTTCATGCACCTCCTCATCACCACATCCTCTGCATAGATCACCTGAACTGATTCTCATATTTTTCTTATGAGTCTAATGTTGATTTGTGCGCCAAGAATCTTAAGCTCTTCGCGGCAGCATGAAACAAGCTTTGATTTTACCTCAGTTGGAGTAATCGCATTTATTGCCGCGTGGCTATAAATGTAAAAGGTGACATCAGCCCGTGTGGTATCGTCATCATTAATACCTGTTTAGCAGCTATTGTCACTGCCAGGACCTCCGCTTGGAAGACACTACTGTAGTCGGGAACCCTAAGCGAGGCGGTTAACTTGAGAGATTCAGAATAGAAGCCTGAACCAACACCAGTATCGATCTTAGATCCATCCGTATAGATTGCTATTGATGACTCGCTGGAATACGGTTTGTTATCTATCCATTCCTCTCTCTATCACCGTTTTCCGTTCCTGTGCTGTGCATTGTCACGTCCACGACACTTTTACTTGACAAAGATAGAGAGGGCGTGTCAGAGCTGTAGTCGGGGACATGGCCGCTTGTGCTACTCCCACAGGTCCCCTCCACGTTCATCTCCTCCGAGACCATCTTTCCATCTTCTAAGCCCGTTGCAGCACATGACCCCGTACAAGGATTGGTTGATGTAGATGGTTCCAAATATTGTATTGGTGTCTTCGTCGGGGGAGCAGCTAATGGGATTATTCCTTTCTTGGAATGGGTTGAACCACTCGGCAGATTGGGCGGTCCCATCAGCTTACTCACGCCAGTGTTTTCTTCAGAATCCGCATCTTTTGACGTTTGGCCCCAACCCCCTCCCACCCTCTTCCCATCATAAGAGGCTCATTCTTCAGAAAAGCACGAGCGTTAAAGACTCGTCCTTGTTCGTTGTCAGTCACTTCTTCCCATTTCCTTTTCCTAAGTCGTTTGATTGTCTTCCTACAGTTGGAGATTCTACTCCGAACTGAAGAGGTTGACAATCGCGAGAGTGAAGCTAGCAATGGAACATGAGTCATCGTCAGTCTCTAGAGTTCTAATACTAACTCCGTCCTCCACACCGAGATTGGAAAAGAAGAATGTCTTCCTCCTCATGCGTAATTGTCGTTGTCTCTTCTGTTTTGTCATGCTGAATGTTCTTGTCTGTCACTGGTGACTTCTCCCCTCCTTCTTTTGGAGAGGCCCACTCCGACAGCCGTGACTTCTGTAATTTGAAAAACAGTTGAAAGGATGGCGTTCAACTGCCAGAGATAAGAGAAAGAAAGATATCGGAAACGTTTTACCCCCTAAATCCCGCAATTTTTATTTTTCTATTTATTATATCTCTGGCCACAATAAAGTGCTCGTGGCGTAGTGGTTATGTGCGTTGGCTTCTACGAAGAACGATATAGATTCGAATCCTACTCGTGCCCATAAAGTTTTATTTCATCTTTCACGGGTAGCTAATGCCTCTTTCGAAGAAAAAGTGCTGTCCACACTTCCAAGAGTATCAATTTGTCATAAAAAAGGGTTTCTCAACTTGCCGTTCAGAATCGGCGAACTCTTCAAGAGCTGTCGCGCCACTCTATTTATTTTATTCTACAAAAAAACTGTTATTTGACACTGTGCCATGGCTCATTGCAAAATGTTAAGAAAGAAACAAAAGTCTATAAAACTTGTACTACCTGTCAGCATTTGTTCATTAAACAAGTGCCAATCTCTAAGGCTTGACTTCTAAATACATTAATCCACTCTTGTCATAGAAAAGTGCACACAAAAAACACCACCCGTTCATAATTTAACACAAAAAAAACTTAAAACCACTCTCATATTCCAGATTTGATTGGATTTTTCAGAATGAACAGCACTGCGCGGTCGATCGTTTCATGTGTCAATTATATTATTCGCAAATCGCAAGTAAAAATTACTCAACTTATGCTCTAGCTTTGCTTGAACTAAATAATAATTCAAAAAAACATACACCATATAACCCCATTAAAGCTGCCGCGCGTTGAGTCCATTTGATCTAATATTGCGCAATAATATTTTTTTTTTTTTTGATTTCCAAAGCTGGTTGTTGTCTTCTATGAAGTCAAAAACTTCCAATTTATCTTCTGACTTTAAGGCCTTTTTTTAATTTGGTCTCTCCTTTGATGATGGTTGAGCTGGACGCCAAAGTCCACCTTTAACCACACCGACTTTTAACTGTCATAAGTATTTAAAAGTATAACCGATTTCAACCGACTAACTATTTACGAGATCAATTACAAGCAGCTCCATCATCTACCACTTCTGTTTGCTGCCCGTTCATTTGTGTGTCCAAGACATTAATTCAAGTAAATATAGTTCGAATATCTTTGTAGTGTGCACAGAGCTCAGCACGTTTGACTCTGGGTTTTTATCTACGGCTTCGGGCAAAAAAAGTGGGAATGAAGAGTGCTGGGATTGAGAAATACGATCCCTTCGGTGTGTCGGTTTGTTTGATTGGAATAATTTTGTTCCTTTTACTTGTACTGTTAAGGCTGGGTTTCCCATTGAAAATTTCGTTGGTGTTTTGCGCAAAACTGTGTAGCTCCCAAAATATTCCGAATATTTAAATGAAATCAACGACTATAGATTATACATTTAATAAGCTAAGAAGTTAATAAGCTAAAAAAAATATGAAAAATGTATTTCATCCCAAAAGGGTCATGCATAACGAAAAATTATGAAATTTTTGGAGACGTTTGCGGTGGAACAGTTTTGTTGCCTTAAAAATTAATTTTTTATTCTTTTTATATTTTTTATCTATTCTTTAAATGTCTCACAATTCAGTGACGTGGCTTTTTTTTTAATATTTTGTCCAGTTTCGTCAAAAAAAATTAACGAAAACACGAAAAATGGGCAAAATTTAGCAAAAGTAGGTGTGATTTATTTGGAATAATTTCTAAAGTAATAAAGATAAAAAATTGAAAATATGTTTTTTATACTGTCAAAATGTACATAATATCACATTAATTTTTTAATTTTTTTATAAATTATTTTACTAAATTTTTTTGAAGTGCAAAGTAAAAAATTGCATGTTTTTCTTAGAATATTCTGCGGTGAACAAGATTCCAGCCTCATTTATTTTTACTCAACAACAAAAGTATTTTTTTATGAAAATTGAATATCTCTTCGACTCAGTAACGTTTTTAGAAAAAAAAGAAAAAAAATAAAACATATTTAAAAATGCATTTAAAAATGTCAGTATTTGTGTATCAATTATGAGGAGAATGCAGCAAACAATATTTTCAAATATATTTTTTAAATTTTTTTTCATATTTTTTATATAGAAATCAGAAACTAAAATAATTTTACGATTACCCGTTTATTTTATATTAATATTCGAAAATGGGTAATTTTTTTACATTTTTACAAGGAATATCGCGTTTGCTCACACACACTAAGGTACTCAGTTCAAACGAATTGAACTAGGTGGCGTTCTTTTATATTTCATTCTCTTCTTCTTGTTTTTTTTTTCATAGGATAGAGAAAAAACTCCTCATACCAAACGTTCTCATAGAACTCGTTTGAGAATGAAAATTCATTTTTTATACTTCTGGAATGTTTATGATATGCAGACATATAGATAAGCAATAATTGTGATCACTTACTATGTACTTTGTAGGTATTTGATGAAAACGTTATTTTGAGTACCTCCCTATATTTGTCATATTTGCATGCATTCATTTCGAATATGTGAATGCGCGTATTTTTTGTAAATGAGTCAAGTGCAATGGCTTGAGAAGTAAAATACCTGTTACGCAATGAGGAAACGATCTTTTTTTTCGGGGTGGTTTGTGCCATTTCTTATTATTATGACGTAAAGGGTTTTGTTTCTTTTTTTGTTTTTTGTTTTGCTTCTGTTTTTTTGTAGCAATGACATTTTTTCCTCTCGTTTCTCTATGCTGGTGGGATCGTAATATCCTTTTAGAAGAAGAACAAACCTGTTACCTACGCAATGAAGAAACGATTGTTTTTCGTGGTGGTGTGTGCCATTTCTTAGGATTATGTAAAGGGTTTTGTTTTTTCCGATGATTTGAATTATGGTTCTTTCTTTGAGATCTTTGTTTTAGAATTATAAGAATTATAAAATTCAATCTAATGTCTAATCTTGACCTAATCTTGTTTTGTTTTTGTATAACAAAAGATTGATTTTATTTTGCTTTAGTATATAAAGGTAAAGGTACAAAAAAATAATTTTTGATTTTGGAATCATTTTTCTTCATAATATTATTACTTTCGTAGGTAGGTTTTGAAAAATAAATTTTATTATATTATATTATATTCCTTGAAACCTTGAAGAAATAAACCCCAATGCATTTGGGAATAATAAAAAAAAATGTTATAGTTTGAGTAATTTTTTGCCTATTTAAAAAAAAGCCAAATAATCTCCCAACCGTCCGTAACCCAAATCGGCTAAAGAAACAAACTCAGTTGAAGACAATCGGGAAACTTTTGCCTAAATTCCCAAGGAAAGACAGAATTGAGGCAATTACTTTTTTGATTTTTCTATCATCGTATAATCATGTTTGATCAAAATGTCGTCTTAAACTTTTTTAATTTTTCATAGCTTGTCAAAAAGTACCTACGTCTCTTTATAGATAAATATAAAGATGAAACCAAAGAAAAATTCAAATCGTTCGTCAGGAACCCAAAAAAAGAAACAATTCCAAAACCATCATAATCCCGAATTACAAAATTTGCGAAGAAAAAAGAAAAACAAGAATTCATGAATGCTACTCCTACTCTGAGTGCACATAAGATAATACGTATGTAGAATGTAGATGCATTTTTGTGTATGTCCACACCACTGTTTACAACTTCACATATTAAATAGATACATGCGAAAATACCTCTTTTTTCATCCCTATTTTGTGGACCTTCGTAAGCGAATCTCATTTCTTACACATCGCTAACTGAATTCTGAGTGAGCAGAGAAAAATACAAAAACTAGAAATAGAAAACTAGAAATTTCAATTCAAGTGGCTATATGAGACGGAAATAAAAAAAAAGAAAGGGAAATATTCACTAACACCAGTGCATGCTTTTACACGAGCTCGGAGTTCAAGAAAAAAGGAAACCCAGTCTTAATGTTTTGATTTCTCACCACATGGTCCAGTTCAGAAATTAAAGTTATGGAGACTCATGACTTTGAAAAACAAAAAAAATGAAATGTGCAAAAATTATCTTCCATAGATACCGAAGTGCACTGCAATGCACCGAAATACACCATATCGTGAATCTAGATAGAGCTAGATGATTATTATTTCTTTTCGACTTTAATTCATGCTTCTGTTGCGCTCCTACCGACCACTAGTTGGTGGCTTTTTGCTGCGATGAATTCGCGTCTGAAAGAGTGTCCAAAGACAGATTATTCCCACAAAAATAAATTCATTAGTAATGTGAGTACCGCCTTAGAGTTAATCCTATGCTGTTTCTATTGTGTGTGCTTTCAAGCTTGAACCGTAAGCTGACGATAGGCGACGGTCGCGACGCATGGCGGGAAATGGTTTCTAAAAAAATACACTGTCAGGTTTTGTGGACTTTCTTTTCAACAATAACGGAACGAGAGAGTGCGATGCAATTCATAGAAGTTGAATGGTTGGAGATTAGATTTTCCTATTAGTAGACACAAAATACAACACATGTTAAAGGCGCTTATCATTTGCGCAGGTGGTACAGTGATTAAGTGACATATCGGAGAGGTCATGTTTTATGGGTTTTCGTGAAAGTGAAATTTGGGATTTATTGGAACCATATGCACATTTCTGTTTTCTCTTATGAGAAAGAAATTTCTATTACTAAAATTGCATTGTTTCCTTTGAATGTTAAACATTGTATATGAATGACCCGAGTCGGTTGTCAGAAAACAACAAATGAGCTGCGAGTGTGTAAAAATTCGTCAATATGTCTGCACGCATCCTACGTTACGTGACATTTGTCACTTCACAATCAATATTGTTGAAATTTGGCCATCCGTCAAAATTTTCAGCAGGATGTTAATGAAAAGACATCTGTCAGTCTGACGTCTATTCGTTATCTGTGCAAAGACTACGATATATCAAAATGTAAACACTGTAAATTCGGTTAAACGCGTTACATCTCGTTAACTTTCACATAACGCAACGTGAAATGTGTGTGACAGCTTTTTTTTTGCCGTCAATATATCTGCACGCATCTTACGTTACGTGACATTTGTCACTTCACAATCGCAATGGAATCCAATATTGTTGAAATTTGGCCATCTGTCAAAATTTTCAGCAGGATGTTAATGACAAGACGTCTGTCAGTCTGACGTCTATTCGTTATCTGTGCAAAGAATACGATATATCAAAATATAAACACTGTAAATTCGGTTAAACGCGTTATATTTCGTTAAATTTCACACAAAGCAACGTGAAATGTTTGTGACAGCTTTGTTCCTATTTCGATTCCGAAAAGTTATTACGTTGGCTCAAATTGCTTTATGTTTTATGTAGCTTCTCGTGTAAATAGCTTGTACATAAAAATTTGCACCTTTCATTAAAAAAATGTGTAACACGAATCCAACCATAAACACCATCAAATTGTGTAATTAACCCAAAAGTATTAAGTTTCTTGGCTTCAATGATCTTCGTTTCTTTTATAACAAAATGCAAACAAAAGTCTGCTAATTTTTCTTTCTTTCTTTCTTTATTGTTGAAGAGCTAGCTTATCAGTGTGTGTCGAAGTCGCATGCAATAAATAAAATGTCTAATGCATTTTTATTTCTCTTTCGTTCACTTGATTCACTTACCTAATTACTTTCACGTTGTTGGGTTCATTCCATATTTATTATATTGCCATAAAAATTCCAATCACTATTGTAAACTTTTAAATGCGAGCTCATTTAACCATCCGTCGAACGAATAGTTCCTTAATTTACCTAAATTAACTACATATAAGAGATTTTTGCCTTGGTTCATAAAATATGGAGTCATTAACATTGTTCGTTTCTTTTCACTTTCGTTTCAAAATGAAAAGTGATTGTATGTCGCATGAACTTGCGGTTTGAAGCTTAAAAGCACTTTATCTGGTTTTGTCATAAGTTTCCGAACGCGCCAAGCAATTCAAGTGTATTGGTCGAGTCTAGAAAATTCTACTTTCTTCTTTCTTTGGATGCTTTCAATCGGATGTTTGACATTTTAACCGGCTGACGTTTGAGCGCAACTTGAAGTTTCAAAGCTTATTCTGGGTTTGTCGTAAGTTTCAGAACGCACCAAGAAATTTAAGTGTATTGGTAGGTATGTTCAGCGACACTGTTCTGCACACTTTGGAACAGTTTGGAACAGAAAAGTACAGCTCTTTGCTGTTCATTGACACATTTGCTGTTCCAAAGTCCAGACTGTTCTGATTTGGTGTTCATTGAGTCTGACTAGAACAATTTGGAACAGTTTAGGACAGGATTTTCTGTTACATCATTTTAGGTAGAACACATTTGGTGTTCTTAACTATTCCAAACTGTTCTGACATTTCTCATGAAGCTGTCTTTTTTCTCGCTGAACAAAGGTTGTAAACTCTCGAAACATTCTATTTTCTTCTTTCTTTGGATGCGTTCAATCGGATGTTTGACATTTTAACCGGCTGACAGTGGAGCGAATCTTTTTTTAAATTGCAAACCGAAAATGAAAGAATCAACCCGAAATGAGCCTGAAGTGTCACGATTTTTTTTGCAAAGCAAATGCAGACCCCCTTAATCAAAACAAATTTTAAGAAAATTTCCTTTCAAATGCGTTTTAATTCGATATCTTCACGTTTGATAAACTAGACGTCGATAACAGTCAAAGATTTTTATCAGAAATGGTAAATCAACCTGTCCAAAGCTCAACAAAAGGAAACTGGAGAGCCTTAAAAGTCTCAAAATAACGGAAAAATACATTAAAGAGCTATGTTTTTGCTATTTTGTTATTAAACGTTTTCATTATGAAAATTTATTACAAGTTGTTTATGTCTTTTTACTGCTTCATCGATTTGATAGCAAAAGTTGTCTTTATGTGAGACATAATGGTACGCTATCATCTGATATGGAATACTTACTCATAAATTAAGAAAATATATCTGCCGCCAAACCGAAATGCGCATAAGAGTCGATCTCAAGAGTTTGAGTTGGACTTTCCCCTTCACTAGTATCTAACGTTCCTTTTTGCTTTTGCTTGATTTCGTTTAAGCTTAAAAAGGTATTTTATTTTGATTAGTTTTTTTTTTTTAACAATCACATGCTTGGATGTTATCCATAGATTGCATTAGCAAGTATATATGTACCCTCTACCGGTAGATTCATTTGCTACATGAACAGTTACCTTGAAATTTGACATTTAAAAGAAGAAGATTGTATGTTACTCCCATGAGAGCTCCCATGAGAGCTTTATGTTTTGAAATTAAATTTTGGATTTTCGTGAAAAACGGTAAATCGTGAACGTGATGTCGTATTTCCTGTTGGACTTAAAAGTCAAGCAGACATACGGAATTCTTTGATCCACCTTGTGTGACATTGTCCACCAAATTTAGAACATAATTGAAGGTAAAAAACATCAGTGAAAGTGTGCGAAAAGCTTTTTTTGAATACCCGCAATTTGGAGGAAATGTTTTGAACAAAATAAGGTTTGACTGACATTTCAAAATTCTGACGTATTAGTTTCTAATTCTAACCGCCCTATGTCTGAATTCGCGATCGCGATCAAACTAATCCAGTTGTGCAGCATGACACTAAACAATACGCAGTGCAGTGTGCAAATGGGTAACAGCTCATTCGAGTTGTTTCAAACATGCGCAGGGTTTCGATAAGGAGATGCGGTGTCATGCGACTTCTTCGACATAGTCCTGGAACAGATAGTGTGCAAGGCAGGTGTGGGCACGAAAAACACTACCTTCAACAAATCCACCCAGCTCCTAAGCTATGAGGACGAAATAGATTGGGATCATCGGTGGATTCAAGAGTTCTGTGCTTGAGACCCTTACAGCGATTGAAGAACAGTCGAAACTCGTTGGTCTTGAAGTGAATGAGGACAAAACAAAGTACATGCTATCAACACACAAAGCAACATCTGTCCACTGCCTTGGACAAAACGCACTATTGGTAGCAGCAATTTCGAGGTAGTTAAGGAGTTCACCTACCTAGGAACAAACATCAATTTCACAAACGACACCATAGTGGAGAAGGAGATCCGCTTAAGTTTGGCAAAACAACTGATTTCAAAACTCCTCACTCGAAAGACAAAGTGTCTGCTGTACAAAATTTTGATTCTACTAAGGGGAAATGATACTGGGCACTTTCGAAAGAAAAATTCTTCGACGGATTTTCTGTCCCGTATGCGACGATGGCGAATCGAGAAGAAGGTTCAAGAGCGGATTGTACGAGCTGTACCAAGATGTGGATGTAGTACAGAAGGCCAAAAAAAGACGAGCAAATGGACGACAACGCTCCAGCCAAGAAAGTCTTCTCATACCAGCCCTTAGTTTCGAGACGACAAGGAAGACCGAACCTTCGGTATAAGGACCAAGTGACAGCGAATGCCAGAGCGCTTGGTTTCGGCGACTGCAGAGTGCATGCGAGAAATCGTCTCGATCGAAGGCTCAGAGCAAATAGAGTGAATAGCTGAGTAAAGTCAACTTGACTTGGTTTTTTCTGATTTAATAGGAAGACAAAATTAAAAATGGAGTCCCAAGACAGTCGCGCGTCAAGTTTAGGTAAACAAAAACTTATTAAGCAAATAACTAGCAAAAAACAACGTTTCAGTGCCCAGGTTTGTTTCTTTATTATATCAGAGGTCTTTGAATATGATCTGCTCAAGCTTTTATTTGTCTTGACACATCTGTGATCTGCTCAGAGGTTAAAAAGAAAAACGCCAAATATTACATAAACTGAGCTATTAACGCCACTTCCGTGGGCGTCGATTTGAATGAACTGTAACGGTGAATCAAATTCACAACAGTTGTTTCTTCGCCTCAAGTTTGAAACATAATCCGTAAAACGTAACCAATATCCAGTTTACACAGGTTACCGATTTAATAAATTAAAAATATTGGAGTTAAATCGATAACCCTTTGGGTCTCATTTAAATAACGTCATGAATAAATAAACTGCTTTCAATATAATTATTTGAAATAAATAATTGGATTACATAGGGTGCAGCCTTAGAAAAATCCAATGATCAGTCAAAAGAGATGAAACTCTAACAAAAACCGTAAGCCAAATGTAGACGTCATCTTTCGAACTCAAATTCATTGTGTGACTTTTTAAACCGCTTATTAAATATGTTATGACTGACTTATTTTCTCCTGGGGGATGTCTCTATTTACATATTTTGCCATTTGTCATAGTCCGAGTGGCCGCAGCCGTTGCGTTGGTTGGGTCGATCTTGTTAGGTAGGTAGGCTTTTGGCTTAGACCACAATGGAAAGTGCTTGTTTTGGATTATTATCTGTGTACAGTAAATTTCAACGACCACAAGACCAATAATATAATCTAGTCAACTTGTTTTGCATTGTGTCGATGGTTTGATTGATGGTTGGAGAGAAGTTGTCTATTATTAGTTTTGCCTTTCTTTTGCCATTATAATAGGCTAAGCGAAAAGAAAAGAGAGTAATAACAAAAGGAAACAGATTATAGCAAATTAACGATGTCTTTTATAGCAGAGTTTCAAAGTTATAGTTATCTCTTATCTGGTAACAAACTGGTCTAGAGGAAGTTGAAGTTGGTTTCAGGTAATTCTGATTAATGCGGATAATGGTTACGAGACTGGAATTTGATATTTGAAGTTAAGATATCAAAAACCAATGGAAATTGATAGTCTCAATGGCACAATGAACGTCTGAAGCCTTTCGTCAACAATCTGATTGGACCTTGCCGATGTGGCTTCAGACCAGGAAAGTCAACCATCGACCAAATTTTCACTTTGCAGATCCTGGAAAAAACCTTTGAACTCCTTTTAAGGCCGCGTATCTACAGAGACGAACTGTATAAAGCTATGTCTAGTTTTGGCACCCCTGCCAAGCTCGTTTGCTTGTACAAAATGACAATTGAGAACTGGCGCTGCTCCATCAAGGTTGGCAACGAGCTTACGGAATCTTTCGACGTCAAAAAAGGATTCAGACAAGGCGATGCACTGTCGTGCGATTTCTTTAACATCCTTCTTGAGAAGATAGTGCAAAACTCCACCGTCAAGGCGTCAACACCAGAGGCACTATCTTCCAAAACTCTGTTCAGCTTCTTGCGTACGCCGATGATATTGATATAATGTATAATGTGATGCTGTCTTCGAGGAAGGAAACCCAACACCGACGGTTCGGACAGAACGTTTGTCTACCGCTATTGACACGGGCAATAACACCAGCGCCGAGATCAGACGAAGAATAACTCTTGTTAATCGCTGTTTCTTTGGGCTTAGAAAGCAATTGAGTGGAAAAGCCCTCTCTCGAGCAACTAAGGTAAGACTATACAACACCCTCATCATCCCAGTCTTGCTTTCTGGTGCAGAAGCATGGACCTTGACAAAATCGGATGAATGTGCCTTAGGCTGTTTCGAGAGGAAAGTTCTTCGGGTCATCTTTGGCCTCGTGTGCATCGATGGGGAATGGCGAAGAAGATACAACACCGAACTTTACGGGTTGTACAACGACATGGGTCAGAAGGCCAGAAGACTCGAGATGGCTCGGTCATTTAGAGCGGATGGACACCAATGCTCCGGCCCTGAAAGCCTTCAACACTATTCCCGAGGGACGTAGATGGAGAGGAAGACCGCGACTCAGATAGTGCACAAATTGGAGTGCAAAACTGGAGACAGCAAGTCCACAATGGATTGTAGCGCCACCTTAAGTAAGTACGTAAGGTTATGAGAATTTGATGTTTGAAGTTAATATGCCAAAAACCAATGGAAATTAATGGCACATTGCATGAAAGTAATTTAATTTAACATCCTGAAGTACTTATTAGAAAAAAATCATGAAATATTTATAACTATTACGTAATATAACAACCCTGTGCATAACAATACAATATTTAATTTAGCTATTTCCATAATAACAATTAAACCGCCGCCGCCCGTGTTTTCTCATTTTTTATTGAAAATTGCCCCTGAGGCAAGGCTATTTTGTGTTCTACTTATATTTGTTACCATAATTCCAACTGCCACTTTTCAAATGCAGTCATGGTGGCGCAAAATCTCAACAATATCTTTTGCACCAATTTGTTTTTATAGCAATTTTAGCTTGCAATTCTAAACACCAGTCTCCATGCTAGACACCATATGCAATCGAAAGAGTTCCATTCCAAGGTCTTCGCCTTCTATAAATGTAGCAACTGCACCACAAAGTCACTTGTTTTTTCATTAAGCATACGGTGTCCGTTTCGATGCTGAGAGATATCTAAATGGGCGTTGAATCTAGAGTGCAATCCGGTACAGCATTAATTTGCAGTGCAAGAAAAAAAACTCAATCATAATAGTTTGTAGATATTTTTTTATCTCATCTATTTACCACCTGTGTGTAAAACACCTTAAGAGTTGAGGAAATGAAACCGGAGATTCGGTCTTGGGCATGAGCGTATAGAAAGGTTAAATAGCTTTCGTTTTCTATTTAAGTTTATGTTCTTGAGAATAAATTCCGTGGTGATAGCCTGACCCACATAAAAGTTTCCTTATTAAAAAAATGCACTCAAAAAGACTTTTAAAAATCTTTTACTGACCATTTTATAAGCGCATAACATTACCAAACAAGCAAAAAATTTGAATGTAATTAGAGTCGTCACCTGTCGTGAGCTTTCTGCCCCGAATCGATCTCATTTGGTTTTCATAAAAGCATTTTACCATTTAAACATAAAATTTACTTTAAATGCATCCAAAATGATGTATATCGAGGGACGTGAAATTAGACATTCCGAAATCTTGGCTCGCCAGACCAAGCATAGTTGACTCTACATTTTTCGGAATGGTGTGTCCACGAATGTGAAATTCGATCGTTTGGCAAAAACAGATTTTTATGTCACTTAAATTGGCCATTACAAACATTTTATTTTATATAATCAAATTTAATTAACATAAAAGTTTTAAGACTTACAGCAAAAGTACCTAATACGCTTTCGTTGATAGATGATGTTCGCTCGCGCATTGCATTTTTGCCTTTGCCTCAGAAGAATCCGGTTGGACTTTCAGGACATTCCCGCACCTGTTTGAGCATAAAAAAGGAAAAAAACATCCCATAAAACAAGTGTTTCGGAAAACGCAAGCAAATCGCGAAATTGAGCAGACAAATTAGGATGTCCATTTGTCCAAGTTTATATCTAGTGAAAGTGATGAGGAAACTTGTGCGCAGTCATATTTGTTTGGACAAGAGTCAACCGCAACATCAGCATTGCATTAGCTTCACACTACACTCTGGGTATGAAGGAAGGCAGAGAAATTATGTTGCGACTTAAATATGCAAATGATGCAATAACTTACACTGTTTATACACTTCATGCTGCTTAAAAGGTGTGTAATTTAGGCTTTCAGAGATTATCCGGGATTTTGAGTAGATTAATACTAATCGGGAACATCAGATGTTTGGGGTTTTGTCAATGATTAATTTCATTGCGTTTCAAATGCATTTGGATTGCGAAATTAGGATTTTATTTTAATTTAAATAGAAGTGAAAAGCAAGCATAAATATCAAGATGACAATGCAACAAGTTTTACTATATCATTTTAGGTGGCGCTACAATCGACACCTGACTGGAGCCCAATCCAACAAGCTTCTCCAGTCAACTTGGCTAGTTGCCACTTTACTTTCTCCAGTATCATTTCCCAAATTAATAGAGGTCCCTAAGTCCCTTTGTGACAAATGTCAGTTCCTTATGTCACAGCAAAACAACTAATTCCAACTCAATATTATGTCATAATCATATCATGTCAAACATTGATCTTGACTCTGTTTCAGTTGTTAAGTCAAATACGGTGAAAGGAATTTACATAGTTAAACCACTGTTTCTCCTTAAATAGAAAAAGTTATTAAAAACCTAAGACCTTGACAATCGAAATTTAAAAAAGCAAGAAACGATCGATCATTTTTGATGTTATGTTCCAAATCATCAAACTTGTGAACAGAATCGCCTTGAACATGACTTCAAACCGTATTCGGACAGCCTTTCATTTTTTACAACAATCTATCAGTTTCATTTATTTTTCGGAAGCTCCATTTAGAAGCTTGTAACATCACCCAAAACCCATCAGTCTTCGCACGAGTTTCACTAATCCAAGATTAACATAAAAATCCAATCCACCTACTACTACTACTACCGGAATTAACCTAAGGAGTCAATTTTCTTAAACCAATAGCTTTTGTGTGTGGGTTCTTACATAAACTTCCAACTGAAATCAAACAAATCAAAACAAAATATTCAAATTTGCTTTCTTCGAAATTCGAAAATCGAGTTAAATCCGAATAAAATTAGCAAATGATTGATTGGTTTTATGAGCGAATATCAAAACAGCCGCCAAAAGTTATTTTAAACGCAAAATGTTGATGTTGGAAAGAAACAAATGTGAATGTGCCCAAACTTGGAATTGTATCGTTGACCTCCAAAATTCGAGGTCCAACGACCAACATAATGTCCTCTGGCATTGTTCGCCATCACTTGATGCCCGAAAATTGTTGAGACACAAAAAAATGCGAAGATCAAACAAAAAAATCCACCACCTGTGTGTGTCGGCTCGACTAAGGCAGGTGATGTAAATGAAAGTTGTTAATTTTCAGGAGGCCATAAATCACTGTTATATTAAGCCAGGCAGTGATCTTTTCGGCACTGTGCTAATTAATGATGTGAGTTGTTGTTGTAAAATGATTTCTTTTCTTCTTCGTTAAAATACTACTTACTTGATGTGCATAAATCTGAAAACATAAACGGACATGAAAGCATGATGTTCTTGTGTGAGCGTGTTTGCTTCTATTTGAAAGCACATGCTACGAAAAGTAATCAAACAGAGCTATTTTTCATAAATACGATTACAACAGCAGTTTTTTGACAGCAAATGTAGTAGATTTTGTAACAGACAGAACCGATTAGTTAATTTCTTGTTCGTTATTCGTTTGGAATTTCTGGACAAAATAGTTTGTTCGTTCAACGTGAACCCTTTTGTATAGTGATCCACAATGACATATATGTCTAAGTCCATACAAAGCCCCCAAAAAATTACGAAATGGTATCTTGACACATTTGTCAAACTGTGTGACTTGAAATGTAGCATTATTTCCATGGTTCAATATTCAAGTATGTCTACAAAAACGTAGAACGTAACGTATCAGCCACATTCCACGTTTATTTAGTTATCATTTATCAAGCTTATCAGTGTGCTTTTTAGACTTCATCTTAGCGACAGCGTAGATGTATATGTCTGAGTCGCTATGGCAGCATATTGCTGGGAGTTCTGCAAGCCCCACACCACACTCCTTTGAATTTTTTGAACAGCTCTTTTCTAGTTGGTATCAATGTAACATAACACAGTCCTACATTTGAAATCGATTAATCTCAACTTTTGTGCGTTGTGAGCGTCTTGCATTGGTGTCGTAGAGCTGTTTTAACTTAAGTCCAACCAGCAGCAACTACTGTGCGCCACCAACATATTTTTTTCATGTTGCTCCAGCTTCGACTTCTCGAATGGTAAGCAAGATGTTGCATAACAAAACGAATCAAATCCCCGTGAATAAAAAATAAAATACAGTTTTTCTGTGTGTTTTTTGTTTCTGTTTGTGTCAACAAAGTCGGCTGTGGTGGCAAAAGGTAGACGAAGGATCGTACGACATAAATGTAGTTCAGTAGTTCGATAAGGTTGTGGGCATCGGCACAACCTCAAACAAAACTTTGTGCAAAAATGTTTTAGTTTTTGTTGATACTTATGCCAGTTGAATAGACAAGTGAGGGGAAATGAACTGTGTTAGTAACACTCCGTGTCTTAGTTCAAATTTCCCATTGCTCTGGTTTTCTTTTTTTGTGACACAGTCAATTGCATCAGAGTGAGAGGTAGACATAATTAATGTCTTCTTACCCTTGTTTCGATAAGAAACGAAAACAACGAAGCATATTTGAAGAAATAATTGGAAAATGGCTCTAGCATTTTGTCACTAGAGAAAACCCTAGAAACCTAAAACCCTGATAACGTACCAATTGTAATGAAATTTAATTCCGTTAATGATAGAAATTTATTGTTAAAAGCCGCTACCTTGCATCGCAAGAACAACAACCGCACTTTGCGTTTGAGTGATATAAACATTGACTCCGCTGCTCCTATATACTTGAATGAGAGCCTAACTAAAAAGAATAGAGCTCTTCTACGTTTTGCAACTCATTTGAAGAAGAAAAAAGACTTTTACTTTGTGTTCTCCATCTCCGGTTCAATTTATGTCAAACGGTCACCTGAACAAAATCCTATTTTAATCGAGTGTATTGACGACGTTACTGCTATTGTCGCTGCTGGTGGTGCTGCTGCAATCCATCTTACACCAAATAAATAAACTCATTACTTTGCCGAATTCTCTTATTATTTTCTATGTTATTATTATTTTTCCATTAATATTTAATTTTGATTTCTTAAAGATATTTGTTATATTTTGTTATATTTTGTTTTCTTATGTAATTTATTTTATGTTTATTATTTTCTATTTCAACATTTCAAAATATTTCAATTTCATTTTAATTTTTAATTTTTAATTTTCAATAGATCTTTTTATTTATTTATATTTTTGTCTTTTTTCTTGTTGTCAAATTTCAATGGAAGATACAAACTCATTCTTAGATGAGGTTTCTTATGTGGTGGGCGGGAGTGAAAAACTGCGTTTGATGTTGAATGTTTTGTGCAGTGTTCAAAGTGGGCTTCATATATGTCATTTCAACGCTCAAAGCCTTATCAATAAAGTGGATGAATTCAAATGGATCTTTGAATGTAGTAAACTGGACATTATTTGTATATCGAAAACCTGGTTAAATTCAAACTACACAAGTGCCTGTTTCGCTTTGAATGGTTTCAATTTGTATAGGGATGATCGGCAAAATGGTCGGGGAGGTGGGGTTGCTATCTATATAAGAAAAACACTAAGAACCAATCTTATTGAACCTCACTCATTTCTGTCGCTTTTGAATATGTTGCTATTGAAATTATCAATGGAAGCGATAAATGTATAGTTGTTTCAACTTACTTTCCACCTGGTATTGCTAATGATCACTTGTTAGGTAATATTCTTGAAGAGTTAAGTCTTTTGAATTCTAAAGTTATTCTTTGTGGCGATTTGAATATTAATTTGCTAAATCAGACTACAAGAAGAAATTTCTTAGAAACTGTGAATAATTACAATATGCATTATATGCCTGGTAAAGTTCCTAGCCTCATAGATATTTTTTTAGTCAGCAGCCCAAGTATTCTTAACAACTACTCACAGCTCTCTTGTCCTGGTTTTTCTTACCATGATTTGATATTCATTTCTGCTAATATTGAAACAACGCATATAACTGAATCTTTTTCTTATCGCGACTTTAAGCGAGTTGACCTAACAAGACTCCATAATGAATGTTTTGAGCAAAACTGGAATCAAATATATCTTACACCAGATGTCAACAAGCAGGTTGAAATACTCAATAATTGCATAAAATATTTGTTTGACAAGTATATTCCAGACAAACGCTTGGTTTTAAGACACGGTTATGCTTCTTGGATGTCGAATGAGATAGAAGAAGCTATTTTAACAAGAGATCGGCTTTATCGGCGTTGGAAAAGATTTAAGATTAGTTTCATTTTCACAGAATTCAAAAGAGTGAGGAATCAAGTAACTCTTATGATTAAAAGAGCAAAGATGAGATATTTTTCTGATCAATTTGATTCTAATAGGACCTCTAAATTCCTTTGGGATCGAGTAAAACAAATTGGACTATGCAATAAAGCATCAACTATCAACGAAAATATTGATATTAATGACCTTAATCGAAAATTCAGCCAACAATCATCTGGTCTTCCAATATCGTTACTGAACAATAGGGGAGAGTGGGTATGTTTGGGACACTTTTCGAATACATTAAATTTGCCGAGATCTTATAGATCTTACCTGAGCAAAATTGATTTCTAAAGATAAAATAACATTTTGGCAACCTATTTTTAGTTAAAAAGAAGGCGAAACTCCGACAGAAGAAAAGCAAAAAATTAATTTCATGAACCAACTCACTTTGTCCCATTCCTCCTACGAGCAGGAGGATTGGGACAACTATGGGGTGGAATGGGACACTTTTCGAATACATTACATTTGCCGAGATCTTATAGATCGTATCTGAGCAAAATTAATTTCAAAAGATAAAATAACATTTTGGCAACCTATTTTCAGCTATAAAGAAGGCGAAAGTCCGACAGAAGAAAAGCAAAAAATCATTTCATGAACCAACTCACTTTGTCCCATTCCTCCTGCGAGGAGGAGGATTGGGTTTGTCCCATTCCTCCTGCGATCAATAGGATTGGGACAACTATAGGATGGAATAGTGATGTCCCAATCATCCTGCGTGGCACTTTATATAAATAATTTATAATATCACTTTTCGTGCGGCAATAATTAAACAAAACAACGATGAATTCATTTAAAAAATGGTGTTGCTACCTAATTATTACACTCTTTTGAGCAGTAAGTTCACACATTACAAAAAAAATTCACTCAAAGTTTACACAGATGTTTTACTTTTTATGCACAAATTACCTTTTTTTAATCTCCACTCCGTAATTTTTTTCCTAGACACATCTTGTTTTGTTGAGGGATAGGTACAGACTGAAGACAGAATCTGTCATACAAGGAAAGAGAAAAAAAACTGTAGGAATTGAGAAAATGCCTAAGTCCCATTCCTCCTGTGTCCCAAACATACCCACTCTCCCCTACCTCTTTTCCTCGCAACAACTCTATAGATAATCTTTATTTCTCTGCAGTGGACTTGCACTCATTAAGTAAAGCAATACTGTCAATAAAATCTAACTGTGTTGGATTGGATGGTATTCATCCAAAATTTGTTAGGATGTTGCTCCCATATATTCTTCCTTACATTACTTTCATTTTTAATACCATTCTTATGTCATCGGTCTTTCCAGACCAATGGAAACAGGCTAGAATATCACCAATCCCCAAGAACAGTAGTGGCACTGAGTTTCGTCCAATTGCGATACTCCCATTTTTCTCTAAGGCATTTGAATGTATTGTTGGTGAGCAAATTAAGCAATTTATAGAATCTCAAAATTATTTAACACCCTTACAATCAGGTTTTCGATCTAACCACAGCTGTACAACTGCTCTAATCAAGGTTACTGATGACATACGACAGGCTATTGATCGAGATGAAGTGACGTTGCTATCACTTATTGACTTTTCGAAAGCATTTGATTCGGTCAATCCTCTCATTCTTTGCTCCAAGCTTGTAACACTTTTCAATTTTTCACACCACTCTGCTCAGCTTATCAAGTGTTATTTATCTAATCGATTCCAAGCTGTTTCACTCAATAATATGACTTCAGACTTTATGGAAACAAACATTGGCGTCCCTCAAGGTTCGATACTTGGTCCCCTCCTTTTCTCCATGTTTATTAATGATCTTCCGCAAATTCTTCATAACTGCCTTTTTCACATTTATGCCGATGACGTTCAGCTCTATATTTCATTTCCAGTTGGTCTTATGGAGGATGGAGTTCATCGAATGAATGAAGATCTGATGGCTTTATCGGAATGGTGCAATAAAAATGGACTCTTATTGAATCCTGCAAAAACCAAAGCGTTGCAAATATATAAGCATTCACTTAATACACTGCTTCCACCCATTTTATTGGATGGTGTCTCTATCGAAGTTGTCCCTAAAGTCAAACTTCTAGGTATTATTATAAATAGCAATCTGACCTGGAGCGATCACATAAATTCCGTGATCTCTAAGATATATGCTGCTCTACGTGGTCTCTCCATCTGTCGAGACATACTTCCAATAAATGTTAAACTGAAGCTAGTTAGGGCGCTAATCGTACCTATAATCTCATATGGTTGTGAGTTGTACTATAACACAAAGGCAGTTTTTCATACACGCTGTAAGTCTCTGGAACCAACTACCATGTACCTTAAAGAATAATATTAATCAGAAAAACTGTTCACCTTGTATGTTCTCCCACTTCAAGAACACATAAGTTTTGTATCTTTCACTAATTTTAGTTTTTCTTTTTTTACAAAATTGTTACTTAATGTTTCTCAACGTTTTACTGATATTTGTAATTAATTATATACTTTGTTTCTTTTTTTTACCAAATTGTTTTAATTGTTATACTTTTTTTTCTTTTTTTGTAACTGCTTAAATATTTAATTATAATTTCTAAATTACCTTGTAATACTGTACAGGTTTTAAGAATAATTATGTTCTTTTTGTACAGAAAATAAATACGAAATAAATACAAATACAAATACAAAACTACAAAAGAGACTTTGGAGTGATTGGAATCAAAACATGATGCCTTTACTTTCTTGTTCTAATCGCGGGTAACATTTTTGACACAAAGAGAATGACAAGCTGCTAAAAAGTGCCCGAAGAAATTTCTTGGGCAGATTTTAGTAATCCTCTCATTTGAGTTTGAGGGGAAATGTTTTACTCTCTCATCGTCTCTCTTTTTTACGAAATGTTTGTGTTAGGGAACTTGAAAAAGTAAAGGAACAGACCTAATATATCAGCAACATACTAGGTCCGTTCCTTTACTGTTTCAAGTAACTTCAAGTGAACCGTCAAATTTGCAGGAGTGGGGATAAATTCTCTCACATAAAGTCAAAGTTACAAAAAATGAAAAAAGTAAAGGAACGCTTTTGTAGTAAGTTGTAATAAAAAAAAGCTACATGACGGATATGTCAAACGCAAAACCAAAATAATTCTTTGTAAATCGTGATTATAGAACTAAATCAACACGAATAAACAATTATTCCATTTAACATCGTTATTGGCTGATTCATCAGAATCAAAAGAAAGTGATTTCAATTTTCTAATTTGATTATATAATTTGAAATTGAATTCAAAAATCTGATGACAGCTGTTTTTGACAGCTAAATTTTAGCTGCTAAAAAGTGCCGGAAGAATTTTCTTGGGCAGATTTTAGTAACTCTCTCATTTGAGGGGAAATGTTTTACTCTCTCATCGTCTCTCTTCTTTACGAAACTTTCGTGTTAGGGAACAGGATTAAGCTGTTTTTAGTAACTTTCGGCAGCTTGAACTTACTTGAAAAAGTAAAGGAACGGACCTACTGTTGTCAATCCTAATCGTCGCATAGGTTTTCACTTTAGAAGCTTCAAAATGTACCGTAATTCATGGCTAATGGAATTGAACTAAGCACACGGTCTTTCATAATTGTATCAATCCAATCGCATTTCGAGTTAAAAGCAAATGTTGATAAGAAATCATTATTGACATTCAATTCAATTTATTGACATTTATCACTCTTGCAGTTTCTTGTTTGCTGCTGTCATAAACAAACATCAATTTATGTCTCTCTCTCTCTCAGTTCTTATTTAGTGTTACAAATCTAACTAATTAAACAACATTGTAGTAATTTTTGTAACATTAAATGCAAAAAAAATACAAACACGATACTTAAACATGACAACATGGCGGCAGACTGCTTTTCTGACAGCTTTAAGATTTTCGTACATTTAGCTCTCATTTAATGTCAAGGTAGATTAGCCTGTTCGGTTGTAATTTTTATTTAAGATTTTGTTAGTTGACACTCACAAGCTTATGAAATATTGAATAAATATTGATGGTTATTAAATTTAAATAAATATTGGCATTTAATGAGCAACTTTCAGGAATTAAAATTGCATTTGATGTGAATGTACAGTTATTTCAGAAGCTTGGTGCTAGTTCTTACACACGATTGCAACGGCAAACATTCTGATATCCTCAAGTGTCACAAAACCAACAGAAAAGAACGTTTGAACTGACGTAAAAAAGAATCTGATATCCGAGGGCCAAATGTCAAAAAAATTGATTTGCGGTCTCAAATTGTAAAATAAAAAGAGCTTGATTGTTCTTAGAATATATTATGAATATCACCAACTTAATTATGCATTAACTCAGTTAAACGTTCCTCAAAGAAATACCACTATTAAAATCAAGTTAATTTACAGAATTACAAGTCACAACCTCATTAAAATCAGTCGCAAGACTCTATGAAACCATTCAATAAATTTCTTGCCACCATCCGCCGTGAAAATTTCTATTTATGATACAAGAAATTACCATAACGGCTTTGACCTGTCAAAATCGATTTGACAGCATTATATGTGACACTTGGTCCCAACATTCGTCATTGAACATGCCCATAAAAATAATTTCAAGCTCCACCCAATTTACGAAACATTCAAAGAAATAAATTGAAATACAATTATAAATTATTTCTGTTAATTAAAAACAAAATTAAAACGTGTATAAAAGTTGATATTCAAAAATGTCAATAAAATCGAGTTATGAAATTGTCTTGTTAATAAATTTTTAAACTAAATTTCTTTTAAAGTTCAGCTACTCTAGACTTCCTAATAAAATTAGTTTTAATTAATTTTTGCAATTAACACAAATCACACATGAATTAAAGCCGAAAAACCATATTTGCTCATCCATCCAATTTAGACTCAACGATAAAGACTGGCGTGCTGCGAAACGTGGTGTAAGATAAATATTTGTAACGCAGATTGTATGCAGATATTTTTAGCAACACGTTTTTTTTTTGTAATTTAACACTCGCACTCGCACTTGTAGTAAATAGTGACATTAGTTCATTACCCCGACGACGACAAGAACGACACATGGTGGCGGTTGGGAAAACGACGCACGAGCACGACCGACGCACGAAGACGATTTCAACGACGATGGCGATAAAAACAATTAAGAGAACCCCATGAATTTCTTAAGAGTGAAAATCTAACCGCGTACTTGAGCAAGCAGCGTTGATTAATGTGAAAATGGTGAAATGTCAACGTTACAACTTGTTTTTCATGCGCAGAGTATAATAATATGTTGTATGATACGGTCTGATGCACCTTACATCGTGATAGTGGTGCCAGATCGGGCAGAAATCGCCAAGCTTTACTCTTCTTGTTCGGTTCCGGTCAGCCAAGTCATAAGATCTTGATCACAAGAAGTGACAATTTGAGAAGATAACCCAGTGACATGTAGGTGGAGCTGGTGACATATTGCAAAACAAAGTGGAGACAGATCTTTTTCAAATAAATAAATTGATAATGCCAAACGAGGATGTGTTCAGAAAGCACATCCCTCTGTCATTTGAATAAAATAACACGTCAAACCATGTTGGACTTTCGTTGAAATCATGACACGACAACCTCTTTGTAACTTCTTCAAATAAGCAGCTATGACAATTTCATTTCGTAACGTAACGGGGAAAATTTGTGTTGACAGTTTTCTTTTTTGCAAACATGAACACCTGCACAACAAGATTGGATCACTGATAATTTTCACTTTTGGCCAAGGGAATTAATTGCATAAATACAATTTTCTGGCAACACATTGTGTGTGTATAAATTTCTCTACTGTCATTGAAAAAAAAATAAAAAATTGTGGGAGAAGGATTTCTTTAATTTTGATTCGCATACTCACAAGTCAGAGGGCACAGAGACAGACATGAGACAACACAAAAAGTGAAAAGGAACATGAACCTATTCGTAGTGTAACAAACCAGGGAACGTGTTTGTCAGCAACTGTCAGTCGATAAGCTGGCAAAAGACACAACAAGCAAGACAAACATCAACTTACCAGCTTGAAATTAATTGGGATGCACTTTCCCTTCACGAAATTTGTGTCTTGTGTCTTGTGTCTTCTGTCTAATGAAGATAACATTGTGCGGTTGCTGTTTTTCAACAACAATGACATTAACTTGCGAACTGTCAAAGATTTGTTTTGTTTTGTTTTGGAGTTGTTAATTTTCACTCAACCAAAAGTGAAGAAGATGATAATGACAATCTGCTAATTATAGTAGTAATGTGAACACCGACAATAATCGACTCCGTTCATTGACAGATAAACAGACATGAAGACAGAAACAAGAATTTTGTCACTCTTGACAGACAAACAATGCCATTAACACATTTGAGTTTCTGTGATTGTGTTCTTGAAGTCTTTTGTTGTTTCTTTTTTTTTGACAGCTTCTAAACATAATGACAGTAAGATTATGTCAACGATCCCGTTATTTGAAGATGAATAAGTTAATTATGAACCCATGTTACTGACACATGTGTGTTGTTGAGTGATACAATATGCATACATGTATAATTTACATGACAATAACAATGCCAATAGCTTCAAAAATCTTCAAAATGAGAGTGACTTGTCTTGTTGTTTATTGAGTTTAAAACCTTGAAACGTCACTGTTGATGAGTTGATTTGTAAAATGAACTATTAAAAATACATTAAACTGGATATGATTTTTTTGGACTGTGGTTTTTCTAGTAGAGTACAATAAAATGTGCAGAAAGGTTTACATTTAAGTGATGCATTGACATTGGAATACGCATTGTCAAAAAGGAGAACTCTTGTAATATGCTTTCAAGTGTGACGCTTTCGAAACTAACCTAAATTTAATTGAATGTTTTCGGTTCGTTTGTTGTTACAATAAGCGAATTGTTTGCTGCAAGAAATTGTTAATTTTGACATCAATGTCAAACATCAATGAAGGAGCGTTATTGCGTTATGCATGGTCACTCTGACAAAAGTTTTTTTTTTCATTTTGGAGAGTCATCATATTTTGGAAATGTCATCATTAAGAAAATCTAAGCATAAATAGTAAGTATACGCCCGAGTGTACCGCCAAACAAGAAATTTGCCAACGCTCCAATATTGCTCTAGTTCCAAGCATGTTATGAATAAGAAAACTTAATGTCAAAATGGAGTATTTTTGAAGCCCTCAATGGAGCCCATAATAAAAATTAAATTTAAATTGAGGCCCTAATTAGAGAACATAATTTCAATAAATTCGTCGGAACCCATCTTGGAGCATATCAAATTAGTTGAAAAATAAACAGTGCGAGCAAAATATTCAAATTGCTAATGCCCCTCAGGCAATAATGTTGCTTCAGAATATCGTTATAATCTTGTGTTGCTATCAGCTTGAAAAACCATCTAAACATTCATCATAACGATACATCATTTAAACGACTATTATCGCTGATTTCATTTTAACTTATTAATGGTCGTAATTTGAATTCAAAAATTTTGACTCCCTTCTGCTTGAGGCTAAAAAAGAACAACGATTAAACAAATGTTTTGGTTTTGCAAGCTTATGACTTATTGTTTTGAAAGAACCGCCTACCTTATATATCTTGTCTCTAATTGTCTATTGTTTTATAGGCTCGTTTGTTTTTCAGATAAAAATCTATTAATAAAAGAAAACGGAAATAATAAATCAAGAAAGACTATTTACCTTCTTGTGAATGAAACTATTAGTCGTTTCAGAATATTGACATTTTTTTTGAAAAAAAAAATTGATGGTCCAAAAACAACAACATAAGATTTTTCCACAGTTTATTTCATAAGCAAAACATAAACAGACAAAAAAAAACTGAAAACGAAAATTAAATGATGCCGCACGATTACCTCTTAAGCAGCCACTTTGACGCCACACGAAGATGTATCTGGCAAATAAAATGCTGTCTCTACCAGTGCTGTCGTGAACAGTACTTATTGATTAGCGTATATATCCAGTTAAATTTAGAGTGACAGCACTGCAAAATCTAACGTGACTCTCAAATTAACTTTTTCAATCCAAAATGCCATATCGACGAAGACATCTTTGCTTCGTTTTGAAGATGACTTTGAGTGGCACACGCTGTCGGTCGGTGGTGCCGGGCTCCAGAAATAAGTTAAGTTCATGAGCACTTCTGAATATGGCAAGCTTCTTGGAGATTTAATGATAAATCAAGTTTTGGTTTTGGTAGAGATTGTCTGCAAAAACATGAGCATCCACATCGCAACAACCCTGAAGGTTTTTTGTCTATCAACGAAGAGCAGACAAAAAAATGTTGCATCATACCAATTGACTTTACGCGTGCGATTTGGTGAGAAGATAAATTTCCGAAGATGCAGTGTTCGTTTGTTTGTCTGAGGTCGATGATGAATCATTTGAATTTTATTTGCATTTTCGATTAGGACATCTTAAATCATATTTTATTTCTTGTTTTTCTTTTAATTTTGTCGAAGATTGAAAACGGATTTGTTGTTGTTTGACTGTTTCAATGGACAAACAACTGTGTTTTGAGATGTGGACCCAATGGTCTTAAAACTCGGCATTTGCGGTGTTGAAGTTAAAAAGAAGCTGCTACAAAAAAAGAGTGCTGATCTCTATTTTGTAGGTGTTGGTACTCATGATAATTTAAAATTTTTCTTCTGACGCAGTTAAATTTATTTCCTCCTATCTTGGCCAGAGATGTCAAGCGATTGTACTGGGAAATAAGACTTCCAATCTTATGCCTATATCCAGCGGAGTTCAACAGGTTCAATTTTGAGTCCATCTCTTTTCTTGATTTACATGAACGAAGTACCAAAACTTTTACGCTATTGTGATGAACACCTCTTTTCTGATGAAAAGTTGCCCAGTTGGCATGTTGAAAGATTGTGTTGATGCAATAAACGAGGGGTGCAGGGAAATTACTCCACGGGAATCTGCTCCACATGGGAATTTACTCCACTCAAAGTGGGAATTTTCTCCACTTTTTAAAGTGGAATAAATTCCCACTACGAGTGGGAAATAACTGCACAATTTTTTGGTGGAATTATTTCCCAGCATGAAGCTGAGCTCTACAGGGTTTTACGAGGAATGTAAGTATAATTATAATGCAATCAATTTATGTGATAAATTCAACCAATTTATTGACTATGAACACAATTTTACAATTTTACAAATTAAACAATTAATTATTTTTCCGCACAGTCTAACTATGGTTGAACATAAGTGCCGAATTCTATTTTGGGACTACAAACCCACTATGTTGGGTCATTAGTCCTGAAATTAAATTCGGGGTTTCTTCGTGATAAGTTTTAAACATTTTGTAAACCAATAAATTGAGTAGACAGTTTGAAAAGATTTTCAAGGTTTACATACCACATGCTCTAAGTCTATGTGACGTTAAGGAAACTCTTCCCCATGAAAACGTTCTTCTGAACTTTGGTGTTCGGTGAGAGTAGGGCATTCTACAGGCACACGGTACTTGAACCCAGCTTCATCTTATTGCATCTTTTTGTCACCTAAAATAACTGAACTGTTTCTATTACATCAACAGATATGATTTTCACTGTTCAGTTTTCTTGCATCATGTGGATGCAGACGTAAGTAGGTACTATTTTTGCAATACTTAACCTTAACTCAGTCTCACGTGTTTTAAAATATTATTTCAATAAAGGATTTGGAGCTTGAAACAAAAAATGTAGCAGGTACAATAATTGCAAGCGAGCGTAAACAATTTTGCCCAAAAGAGAATGAATTTGGGGTGTGAAAATAAAAAAATTCGCCCGAATTTTTTTGTTTTCACACCCCAAATTCATTCTCTTTTGGGCAAAATTTTTTACGCTCGTTTCGCTCCCAACCAAACCAAAACGATTTTGAATATTCCAGATCGTCATAATCTCTAGAGTCTAGACGAAAGTGAAAAAAGATGTTCAAAATGAATCATTTCAATGCAGCACCTGCTTTGCAGACACAAGCGTGCATTACAAAGGTGCGTGGT
Organism: Sphaerophoria taeniata; assembly: GCA_943590905.1. Lineage (NCBI taxonomy): Eukaryota > Metazoa > Arthropoda > Insecta > Diptera > Syrphidae > Sphaerophoria > Sphaerophoria taeniata. The sequence goes on along the minus strand of OX016540.1, from coordinate 14,172,129 downwards.
GGTTTCTTTTAAAAAGTAAAGAAAACGGCAGCAGTTAGTTTTGAATTTTGTCTACAAATAGTAAAAAAAATGGTCCTATCTATTGTTAAGACTTTTTATAATTCAAAGAAAAAAATCACATTCTGAAAATTTTTTTAATAAGAAGTGCAATAATATTGTTTCTCACACTTTTCACTTTTAGTGGACTACTTTCTCACACAATTACGCAGTTATTTCCCACTCGTAGTGGGAATTTATTCCACTTTAAAAAGTGGAGAAAATTCCCACTTTGAGTGGAGTAAATTCCCATGTGGAGCAGATTCCCGTGGAGTAATTTCCCTGCACCTAAACGAGGACCTGTTATGGATTTTAAATTGTTCAGTAAAATGTGGTCTGGATACCGTTAAAAATCTTGGTATTTGCTTTAATAGAACCCTAAGCTGGAACGAGCATATTAATCAAATATGAAAGAGAGAACAAGAAAGTTCATTCCATTGGATACTCGAAAAATGCATCCAAAAACACTTGTAGTACACATTCTTACATATGTATGGCTGTGAAATTTTTTGTAAGCTTGATAGTGTCAGTCAAAGGAAGATGAATATTGTGTTAAATAACGTTCCGCGCTATTTTTTGGTCTAAGACGCTACGATCATATCTCTCAATTCTCCAAAAGTATCTATGGCATCTCCCATTGACAACTTACTTAGGCTCCGAACTCTAATTACGCTCTTTAACATCATCCGTACGCGTCAACCTCCATACCTGTGTATGATATATTCCGGTTCTCGCTTTCACGACGATCAAACCAAATCATTATTCCCCGGTTTTCATTTTTAACGTCCGAGCGATAGGTTTTTTTATTAATGCAGACCGTTTTTGGAATTCCCTAACACAACATGTTAGGGGTGCGGACTCAGTAAGGATATTAAAGAAAAATGTCTTTTTGTACCATTCCTTGTCTTAGTTGGTTTTCTGTGCCTGATTGATGTTGGTTTTACTGCTTTCTGTTCACTTGTTTTACTTTGTTTTGCTCAGACTTTAATTTGCCTTTTTTTCTTATCATTGTAATGTTTATTATTGACTTAGATAAACTCATATGGTGCTTTTTTTTTTACTCATAATCATGACCTAGTATTTTGAACATGCACATCCTTAATTTAAACTCAATTATAAATAAGATGTAAATCTTAATATTAAGTGGCCATTAATAAATAAATACTAAATCAGGTTTGAGTCCTGAGGCCTGTGCTCTTTCCAACAGATCCCCTTTTTCTAAGTGAGTGAAAGGTCCAATGCGCTTCACTAGGAGAAAATTGGTCATGTATTGAAATCTTAATCTGCTAATAGCTGTGTTGAAAGTGAACGCAAACAAAAGTATGATCAATGTATAATTTCTCGCTCTTGTCTAAGAACGGGTAAATCATGTTTACCTTTCAATAAACTTTTTTTAATTAAATAATAATAGAAAACAAGCTCTCGTTGAATATTCATACATCATATCAAAACTCATCGTCATCACTAACCTAACCTAATATTTAATGTCGATGTTTTAAGGTAAAGCATGTTGTTGTTAAGAACAAGTTTAAATTATGTTAACTAGTATTTTGGGCCGAGATAATTTATTTAAGTTGACATTAATCTTGTTGTGTTTAGATAACTAAATTGACTAATATTAGCAAGTGTTTAGAATGTTCTGTGTTCTTTCTTAAATTGTTTGTTTTTTTTTTACCAGTGAAGTATGGGGAGAGGGTGGGAAGTGTTACGCATGGCAAATTTAATTCTATTCGATGACAGAACATTAAGTTGATTGAACAAATGTGAAAAATTGCTTTCGTTTCCTTCATTTGTTTTAAAAATTAAATATTATAATTTGAAACCTTCAAATGATACTGTGTGAAGGATTGACTAACAAAAAAAACAGGAAAAACGAGTAGCTTTCAATTCTTAGTACCAACATATCCTCAGGGCAATAAAATTTGGGTTTCGGCACGATTGATTTAAAAAAATCTTAATTGAAAACATTAAATTTACCATACACAATTAATTGTTGCAACAAAAGCAGAAAAGACAATTTTCAATTCAACTTTGAAGAACTATGTTCGCATTATATTCCGTCAAATGTCATATAAAGCGCTTGCAATAATCCATTATGATGGTTAATATTTGAATTGACGAATAAACTGGAAACAAAAATGGTGTCAATTAACCTTAAACATCTACCCATCTTCATTAAAAAATGATGCTTCATTGTGTCCATTGCTCGCACTTATCATTTCTTAAGTAATACTTCAACTTTTCCATATTTTATTGGAGCTTTGTTCCAAACAAAATCCAAAGAGTGTGTCATTCATATCCATGTTTGACGATGGCTTAGAGTTTGGTAAGTGCGATATGTTGCAAGTATCCACTGAGCACGAGTGGCCATTGGTTGCAGAGGTGAGTAAAAGAAGTATTGGAGTAAGAGGTGCGCCATCAGGGGCGCCTGACTTGGTTAGTGTCCATTCATTGGTAGACTGCTCGCAGACCGTATATGATCAGAATTTTTAATTTTCTTTTTTTCTGTTGAAGTTGGTATTAATTTACGGAATATACAAGAAGACCGTTGAATTATTTTTAATTTATTTTATCATTCGATTATTTCTTCTAAAGTGTGCATACAATTTTATTTGTTGATTTTCATTGCGTAAGGCTTGACATTTTACAATGAGGTATTTCGGGGCTCGAAGTGTGTCTGAATATCCCTCATCAAAAAAGTTTTATTAATCTATGAAAAACGATTAGAAGCGGGACTTGAATTTGTAATTTGTTTTTGGCACACGACTGCCACACACGTGGAATGCCGATAAGCTTTCTCAAACTTAAGTCAAAAACGATAATGATGAATTCGTTGAGTATTCAAAACAATGCTTAATATTTCTTTTTTATTTTATTGTTTCAGGTAAGTCGGAAGAAAATTGTTGTGAGTAATCCAAAAGTGATGAAAATATGCTTTTAATGATGATCTATTATGGCGGTAAGTTTTAAAGCTGGATAGAAATTTTGCTGTGGATTTATCTTAATTCAAAGAGAACTACTTCCTTCTTATTGTAAGAAATAACATAAACGGAACTTTTTTAGAGGTCAGACTGGATTTAAAATACAAAAAAAAACGATTTATTTTCTGAGATGAAAAAATGAAGTCATTCAGAACTGTCTGCACTATGAGTCGATTGCGCTTAAGTGATTGACGAAAATAAATGAAGGCGTCACATTTTGAGGTTGCGAACTATACATCCATCCATGGCCCGATTAATTATTCTTCATCGTCGTCGAAAATTGTTTCTTTCGAAAGTGCCGTTGGCTAATTGCTCTTTCTTTTCTTATAGCCATATTAATAACTATTCCACTCCCATTAACAAGATTAACTAACCCTCAGAATAAGAGTTAATCGGTATGGGTTAAAATTTCTCATTAATAAAAAGAATTTGATCCCGGAATGTTAAAGGGACGCTTAACAAAAATTTCCTATGGGAATATATTTTGATATTGACAACCGATTGTGGCGCCATCTAATAAACAACCAGAGAAGCAGTTTTTTTTATTTCTTTTCTTCATTCGCTAAACCACCCTGCATAGTGGAATAAGTTAGTAAACGTCAGTTAAGAGAAGTTTCATTATATTAATACCATTTGTACCACTTAGTCCACAGAATAATATGTTTAGCGGAATAAAAACACAGACTTGATGTAGTTGATTGATCATTGATTTATTTAATATGATTCCACCTTATTTATACACAATTCGATTTAATGGAAAGTGCAAGCATAGCAAGAAGACTCGAACTCAATTGTGTCACACATTACTTGTGGCAATGCACTTGAAAAGGTTCAAGTGGTGCGATGTGAATCGTCACTATAAGTTGACCACTGAGTCATGCTGACACTCGCAATTATGAGTTCTGGATTCTCGCCATACTACACCTTCCTTTTTTTTTTTTTTGGTGTTAAAGGTTTGTGTTCAACTTTAAGTAATTGACATAATTCTTCAAAAATGCTGTTTTTATATTCTGTTCCCATGTCTGTTAACATTGTTTTCATGCAGCCATACAGGTGACTGCGTATTCATTCCCATTTAAAGACTTGGGAAGAGGACCTATTGTATCTATTTGAACTGTTTCGAATGCTTTTCTTGGTGTTTCTGTGATAACCATTGGTTCTCTAATGTGTCCATTTATTTTGTTCTTTTTGCATTGTTTACAATCGGTAACATAATTCTTTATATCTTTTTTCATATTTTTCTAGTAGAAATGTTGCCTTATTTTATTAGTAGTACGAACGATTCCTGGGTGGCCTCCCCGAATTGGATCGTCACGGTACTGCCTAATGATTTCGTTGATTTTTTCAACATCTGTCACCTGCGTTAATTCCTTCGTTATTCTGTGTTTAAAGAGTTTTATTAAGGAGTAGTTTGAGATATGGTCGTAAGGACGTAGCCCTAAGACATAACGAATAATATTGTTGAATACAACAGTCATCTTTCTTAGACACGCAGAATCCAAGTTGCAGAAGATTTCACATCCGTACGTCAGGATTTGAAAAACGTGGGTTTCTGGTTTCAATTGGTGTAGTTTTTTTTAGATTGTTAGGGTCCTTAGAGTGCCATATGTCTTTCGAACCATAGCGTTTATATGGTCATTCCATGTCAAAGTCCTATTGAAGCAAATTCCTAGGTTCTTGGCCGTCTGAACGTATTCGACTGGAACATTATTTAAGACCACTGTGGGAAAATATGAAAGGTCAACAATACTCCTTGAAATTACTAGACATTTGGTTTTAAGGGGGTTAAGAACTGACCACGTTCGGCAGACCATTTGTGAATGGTCAATGATGTTGCTTACACAGTTTTCGATGAGACCCAGAGCAGAAGTCTGTAGGTATTGAACATTTGCACATTCCCAAAGTTAATTTATATGGGAATGTTATTAGCGTATGCCGAGAACAAAAGCGGTCCAAGGATAGAACCTTGGGGAACACCACGCGACACAGAGATAAAGTCAGGAGCCTTACTCCCAGAAACAACTGCCTGACCTCTCCCTGATAAGTAAGAATGAATCAGTTTGGTTGCTTCAGGAGCAATCCCGAAATCTATGGATAATTTCTTACATAATGTGATATGGTCCATCGTGCTTCGTAGTAGTCAAGAAGAACCAAGAATGTGACTTTATCATCGTCCATGGCCTTTCTTATCCGCTCAACAACATCTAGGAGTGCAGTGGTACTACTGTGATGATACCGAAATCCACATTGCTTAGGGGATAAGAGCTGGTTATTGTCAAAATACTGATAAATTTGCCTATGCATAATCTCTCCATCAACTTGGACAGAAAAGGAATGATAGATATGGCAAAATATTCAGTCCCAGTTCTGTTCTTCTGATTAGGGATTATTTTAGAAAATTTCCATTTCGATGGGAATTCACTTTTAGTCAACACTGAGTTGTTGGCAAATGTTATGAATGGGAGGATAACAGGATGTAGTGCATCAAATCCCAGAGAGTTACTCTTGATAGAAATAAGATTCTCCACAACTTCTTCAGCAGGCACAGTTGTAAAGTTGAAAAAATTTTGATGATTGGAAGAAAAAATATCATCTTGATGGAGACTCATAGATGAAGGTTGTGGAACGGAGGAGACAAATAAGTTGTTCAATTCATTACATCAAGGTTAGCGGATTTTTGCTTCCCTATTTCAACTTCACATAGGTTCTTCCAAAGTTTGCGGCCAATTTGAGAAAGATTCAGATGATTGGAGAACCACTCGGTTTTAGCTGTGTTGATAAGACTTACCTACACATTTATTTCGCAGTCATATTGCGTAGAGTAGATTTTGCAAAATTTAAGTGTTCATACCATAAGTTTCAACTAGTACCTCACCAAAAAAAAAGGTGGAAAACAGACAGAAATCTTTTATATAACCAGAATTGGTAATTCTCATGAGGCTTAAGACCACTGGCGCTGTGTTGACAGTTACTTTCTTTAGCTTCATATAACACCAAAGCAGTTTTTTTTTCTGTTCTGTTTATAGATGCTCTATCGTGAGAAAAGTTTGAAACAAGTTTACAATGCAAATGTCACCTAGTCGTAACAAAATAATTTTGCATTATTCATTTCAAAGTTTTGTTTCTTTTTGTTTTTAATCAAATCCAAAACAAGCTGCATGATTATAGCTTCCAGGAAGTCAGCCTTAATATTTACAACTTTAATTGAATAACGATTGGAACTGAACCTGAACGTGCCCAAATCATTCTTATCAACAAACAACAATTTAAATGTCAATTAATTACCATAACCACACTATTTTAGGTTTTCGGTGACATTTGAATGAGTTTCTATGATGCAAGCCATTGAAATCGAACAGAACCAATAAATTAAGTTTTTATACATAACAAAATTATAATTATCACTATTGGCCAACACATTTTTGACAGGTCAACGCCCATTTAGCCCGATTAACATCAAACAATACCAAATGCATCCGCATCTTTGTTTATACCAACTAGACGTGTTCAGAGAGTTGATCCATATTTAAATAATGTGTTGTGTCTTTCTGATTAAATTATTTCAGATTACATAATTAATGTCAACGTCTATTTATAAATGAATTGGCTCCAAAAATTAAAATATCACGCTCGTTTCGTTAACCATGACGACAGCGATGAACATTATGTCACAAAAAGTGATCTATGGAAAAAAAATTTGCCATTTTTGTGTGTATGTTTGGCGTAGAGCCCCTAGCGCCATTCAACACTTATGAATAATATGTCACACGTAAAGTAAACAGATTTTCCGACATGGCACAGCTACGTTTTCACTTTCACTCGTTAGTCATTTTAGTTGGACAGACTACGTGTTGCGTAGACATCAATCAATTAAAACGATAATTTTTAATTACTTATTATAGCCACTAGCCAGACCATTAAGCTTCAATTCGGTGCTGTTAAACTGATCGCTAAATTACCATAGAGATTTATTATTCATTCGAGAATGCAGCTTACTGAAATAACTCGCTGTCTGAACGCGATAAAAAAATGTTAACAAATGCAAACGCCATCTAACAGCTCCCATTATGTGTGTGATGTTCATCTCGTCTGTCAAAAACGTAAGCGTTGCAAAAGAAGTGATGCTTGTTAGACGTAAAAATCTTAAGAGGTATGAAATAGAATAACTACCTACCAAGCATGCACAAATAACGTTTATCGCAAAGTAACCTAAAAAACGGTATGCTAATAAAAATGCAGCCATTGTAACGCCAGTTAGTGAATAGTGAATGGTCTGAAGCTCTGAAGATTGTGAAGTGTATTGCAAAAAGCACCATGCATCCCTCGCACTTATATTAAAGCATGAATGAGTTTGTATTTAATGGTTGTTGGGATTTGTGCCTAATGGCGTTCTACACACCTGATTTGTGATTGATACTTAAGCTCAAGTTTTACATTTGAAGAGCTCTAACGAGCTAATAAACTATGAAAGTGGACTCTAATAAAATGATTCAAACGACAATCTACTCCTTTTTTGGCACTTAAAATGCTCCCGGGGACATTCAAGCATCGTAATCCACAAACGACAGTATTATTAAGTACAACCTCATTCGAGTTCTCTTACTGTGGGTCTTCAAAAAAAAAGTTATATCTAAACGCTTACTAGCTACTGCTCAAAGCTCGGTCAAAAGATAAACGGCTGCACTATATAAAATAAAATTGACATCACCAATAGCCACTGGGTAACAGCTGTTAGCTGAATAAGTGGAGGACAAAACCAGTTTACTATTGACTAATTCCCCAAAGTGAATGTCCAATTATGGACCATGAGACAATCCTTAATCGACATTTATTATCTTTTGCAAAAGCAACAACTAAATTTAAATACCTTATCCACATTTTTACGAGCACAAAAAGTGAATTCGGAATCCTAACCTACTTCTGATATAAATAAACGACTTTACGCGTTGTTTATTGTTTGCTACAGTCAAACGGATGAAGTTGAAGAAAAAGCCTTGCAGGCATTTAAACTTCTTTGCCAACCATATTCAAGCCACTTTTCGCTATCAAGTTTAAGAAAATTGCTATGAAAAAAAAGTTAAAACAAATAACTTTTCAACGATAGTTTTCCGACTACGAACTGGTCGATAGTAGGTTTGGCATAGTTCGACAAACAAATACGCATAAAAAGCGTAAAGCTATCATTGTCATGTCAAACGAATTTCCATTTTTTCTGAAGGAGGTGACCAGTTCAAAGCATTGAACTCATTCAATGGGCCACTTCCACCTAAAAATATCTCACTGAGAACTCAATGTCACTTTGACTGAGGCAAAATCATTTGGTGGAACATAATTCTCAGTTTCCATTGAGATATAATGGTTACCTTACAAATTGTTCTTGCACATCTGTCAGTCACGTCAAAATAGCTGAGTGAAAAATCGAATCCAAAATAATTTCATCTCAGAAATCTCACTAAATAATCTCAGTTCTCAGCTGAGATTTTGTGTTCCATTTAAAATATCTCTGAGATCTCAGTGAGATGTTGCTAGGTGGAACTGGCCTAATTTTATTTGGAATTTTGACGTATGATAGGCGAGTCCCATCGAATGAACGAATGAGAAAGAAAGAACTTCTTAAAAATCTCCAAGTTCCATGATTTAATTGAAATTTTGCCTGCCGCAATTTAATTCATCAGTTTTGACAGTTACAGTTCATACTAGCTGTCATCGCATCTGTAAAACCAATTTAACGAAACGCACCCTGGTCACACCAAGCTGGGCATATACGCACATACTTATGCTCACGTTTGTAGTTCGAAGAACCACCTTTTAAGTGTTGTCTTGTTTTCAACAGATCAAGCTCCCAAGTGTTGAGCTCAAAGGAGTTAACAATCGCCACCGCCTCAAACTCTTTTAATGTGCAACCTGATTTGGTTTTGATATTTTTTTCATAGGATTAAAGACTTAATGCCTTAGGGGCATTTTTTGGGGCTGTCAATCATTTCACAAACTTGCATTGAAACAAATTACAGCTGGAAGCAAGTTTGGCTTTGTGGGTCAAGACGGGCGTTTGGAACTCAAAAAAAAAATCACGAATAGCATATTATTACCCATGATGGGTGTTTTGGTCTGGTTCTGTTTGCCGAATGTTGTGTGTCTGATCCAGATGTTGTTTCGTTGCACTCTGTGTCAAACAGGTACTGTTGCAATTGATAAGTCAAGGTATTTAAGTGTTACCAGCGCACAGCGCTAAGATGAAGTCGCTGTCATTGCAAATTATTTGCAACGGAAGCATGTGTTTTTTGTTGTTGCTATTGGTAGCTATTTCCACAAAATTGCTTCCATTCACTTCTACTTTCAAAAACAAAACAGACGAACAAATTAACGTTTATTGCCAAACCTGGACTAGAATTCATCTCATAAGCCATCGAGTTTCAATGCTTTTGGAAGTTGAAACACCAAATGAAGTAGGTATTGGCGCTCCAAAAAGGTGATGAAGATGCGCCAAGTGTAAATCAGCATTAAGACAGTTCACCAAGTTTTTAGCTTTCAGACAAATGGTCTTGGCAACTTTTATCTTCCATCGCTTTCAAATAAAAATTATAGAGGTCTTGACTGGTGGCTGACTGCCATAAAATAACGAAAGAAAAAATACAACAACAAAAGCAAGCGCAATAGATTTGTTAAATTGCAAAAGAAAAACAAACAAAAAATACTTAAGATTTCATGCTGTCGACAAGTCGAATGATGTATTCAAAATAGAAATTAATTCATGTGGCCATTAATTTTGAGGTCTCGATCTTTGCGATGAAGAGTGAAGTCGTGATAAGTAAAAAAATGATGGTAGGTATGCGATGTAGTAATGGATTGAACTGGGAAATGAATTTTGAACTCTAAATACGTCAATTAATTTGGATTTTAGTTCGGTGTCAACATTAGAGAAACAAATGGAGAGTTGATGGAATTTGAAAGCTTTCCACCTTACTCTCTATCAGTGCCATTATGCGGTGGCCATGCAGCAACTTTAATAGTTGTCATAACTGTATAAGTACATCTCTTACGAAATCATCACTTCAACTGTCATTGGCGATTTTAAAGTAGTCTGTATCCACATGGAGTTAATGGGTTCTTCCAAGTAATGCACCAGTATTAACATATGCCACCACAGATATATCTTAATATCCTGGCTCACTTAAGCCACATCGCATCTAACCAAAATGAATGTAGCCAATAAAAGATTACCAAACATCGAAATTCAAAATGTTTTTTAAGACTTTAATCTTGACATAAAATCATGTCATGTCGCAATTCCCACTCATAAAACACTAAAAGCTATGAGCACACCACAAAGTGCAACAAACTGTTACGTTCATTACTGTCACCAGGCGAAATAGCCTGGTTTTCTGATAGTTACAAATAGAATTGTTTATTCAATTGCCATTTGCGATTTTTTCACTGGAACGTTTGTCGTTACATTAATGCAAACCAAAGACAATTTTATGTCCTGCTAAGAAATAGGAACAGTCAAATAAACAAAATGTTGCGTGGCTGGGAACATAATAAGCCTACGCACATTTTATCAAATCCTCATCGCCATCACAAATCTAACAACATTTCTTGCCAGCTAAGACTTAGAAACCATTTATTGACCAACAACAACAAAATCACCTAAATCAGCCATTTGATGTAATAAAACACTGCAGCGCTGACATTAGCCCTGAGTGGCTTTGCTTGAACTCGTCTAAAAGAGCTTACAGCACAAACGAAGTTTTGGGTTAGTTTGTTTACTTTTTTCTTCTTGATCTCCTTTTTTTTCTGGTGATTGTGCAAGCATCGCGTGCTTGCATTCAGCAGACGCAACAACTTTACAACAACACAACATGTCGCATGAACCAAACGACGAAATATAGATTGCTCTAGTTGATTGTGTCGTGTCGAGAAGTCTCTACCAGAAAATTTTATTGTTGCTACGCTTAATTGAGATGGGATAAAAACGTTCCCCGAGCTGACACAAAAACATGCTCCACTGAGTTTTTGATTCAAATATGAACAAATTCAACACAAAATAATTTTCCAATCAAATCAATGAATTGAACCAAATTATGCTGCTTGACCAAAACTACAATAAAATAAAGTCATAAATCTTGAAGTTTTGAAATATACATGTCTGCAAATGGCCAGAATTTCTGCGCCGGCTGTTCGATTGTTGACCGTTGCCAAGCCCCTTTAGTATCTTTTTTTGGCAATGTAGTCTGTAATTACACCCACGCGATCAAACTCGTAGTTCGTTTCAAGCTTTTGAATTGAAGATTTATTGGTCGAAGTCTTACACGCCAATGGAATAATTTATTGAGTGGAAGTGACCGTTAATCTTTGTTTTTCTGGTTAGAACAAAGTACTATGTTCCTGGTACAAGCTACCGATTCGGATTTGAATGCTGTTGAAGTGATGTAGGTATTCGTACCCGATTCTAAATTGAATTGAAAGTTGAACGGCAATCCAAAAACGAAGACGGACTACGGACATGCTTCGTATAAGAGTATAACACTTACTGTTATAATCGTGTTTAATTTTGTATTACGTTAATAATAAATACTATTCCGAACACTTTTTGCCTTGTTTGTTTTTCACAACACATTATTTTTTGCGGATGACTGCCTTTACGACCTTCACAGTTGTTAAGTCCACAAGATTGACGTTTAACACTGTCATACATTCAAATTCTGACATGCTAAAATCGTGTTGCCACTTGTACTTTTACTTGTTGCGCAATTCACAATTCCATTTGTGTAAACAATCGAAATAGTACACAAGACACAACTGTCAACTACTCCTGCTCACTTCGGGGTCAAACATTTGACATTTGAATAGCAACGCCCTTTTTTAATTGCTGAATATCACGATGTAGGCAAAACAGAGCAAAAATAGCTTTGGCTCTATGGCGTTTTTAATTCGCAATCTGGAAGTATAAAAAAGTATTCTGAAAGCGTTCAATTGGGCAAAAGTGACAGTTCTGATTCTGAAAAAAAGAGAATTTCCCTTCTGATTTAAAAAACAAAAACATTTTCGGTTCTTTGAATCTAGACTGCCAATCCTGTATACCAATCTGTCAACTGTCATTGGGAATTTAAAATGCCATCTTGATTTCTTTATAAGCCCTTCAAAATTATAATGACAGGTAATGTCAAAATGTGTTTTCCTCTAATCTCCAAACTCTCCAAACAAAAACAAATTAAATCTACAACGACTAATAAACAGTAGGTGATTTATTTGACATGCACATTGAATGACATCAGTGTTAAAATAATTGTGAATGAATATCAAACAGGTTTTGCATTTTATTGATTCTTAATTGGCAATAATCAATGATTATCGAAAATGGAGAGAACATGTTCGTTTTGTCTATGTCGTGAAATTGACTTTTAAGTGTTTTATTCGCATAAAGTAACAATCGTTATGCATGAGGGTTGAATCTAAATGCATTGATTGTTATGATTCGTCACACCACGCCGGTCTCCACCAACGCCTCGTCATCGCACTTGAGTTGACAGTCAGATCAAGATCTTAATTGGGCTTGCAATATTGATTTATGTTTGCCTTATGATTTGGCGAGATAGTGATAAAAATTCAATGTCAAACAATTCACAAGCAAATATGAAAGAAAACAATATTTAACGGAGGAGAATCGGCGCAAAAGCAAACAGAACGCAATTTTGACGTTTGTTTGACATATGTACATATTGACTGCTCCATCAATTTAATTAATGACACATGGTGCGCTATTGTGTCTAATCGAAAGATTAACGATAGTTTGGGTAATTACTAGCTTGCGAATAGCAATAAAATGTCATGATACTTGTGAGTTATAACTTTAACTGTCATCAATTTGTGATCACAATTTTTCTTGTTTCAACTTTGAAAAACTGGAAAAAGATTAATTTGAAAAGATTTTTCTCAAATCTATGAGAGCTCCAAGGCTAAGTTTACATTAAAAATTCCTTGACAGCAGTAAGCGGAAAACACAAAGCTGCTTGGCTGTTAGCGTTGACTCCGTTACGCTTTTATACTTCGGCTTGAACTTTGACTGACATCCATCATTTTACTAATATTATTTTATGTTCGTCAAACATATTTTTTCCAAAATTTAATTTTTTTTTGTCTTTTTGAAAACAAAACCGACAGCTTAAGCGAAAAGGAAGTAAAAATAAAATAAAATTTTCACACAAACAAACAAGAAAACATGTCGGTGAGCAAATACATATGAAAAAGTAGAAAACATTTCTCCTTTTGCTACAGCTTTTGAGATGATACCTTTATGTTACGGGGTTCTTACAGTATGTCAAATTGAAGGTTGAGCAACAAAGCTGCTTTGTGATAGGTTGTTAGCAATTCCTATGCTTGAACTTTATACGTCACTCAACGCTAACAGCAAAGCAGCTTTGTGTTTTCCGCTGTATAAGCAAATAGATAAAAATGCCTAACTGGAATCAAGCTGTCAGATTGACGCTCTTAACGTCATTTACATTATCCTGCCTTCTTTAATATTACCGTTGCATTTAATGTATGCTCAACTGACAGTGTATGCATTTCTTCCAAAAAAATGTTCGGCTGTCAAAACTGACAAACTACTGACAGTATTTTAGCTTCCTCAAAATAATCACTCGTCACTTGTCGTCACTTTTCAAATGTCTAAAGATACTGCCTCTAACATACGAGTTCGTTCAGCACGCACCATTAATATCATCATCATCGCATTGAAATATGCAAATTTCGTCTATCCTTCTCTTTTCCTGTATTTTTCTACCAATACTCACATACATACATGTGTATACCTGTTGTTAATAGATTTTTCTCAACGGAAAGATCAAATCTTATGGAGCAATTGTGCACAAACACAACACTCTTGGAAATTGGAATCCAAAAGGTCGGCCTTGATTTGCCGGTAATGCGGCCGACCGACGAACGTCGAACGCCAAAACCGTGCTCTGCGATGCCATCGTTGCCGCCAACCGTGGATCTTGAATTTAATAAGAGCGCTAGCTTGCTTTTGGCTTGCAGTTGGAATGATGATGGCGATTAAGTTGTTTTATGTAAATTTTGTTTTGTTTAACTCGTAGATAGTTTTTTTTTCACGTACCTACCTACCACTCATCAGGCAGTAAAACCAAAATGAATGAAACGAAATCGGCAAAAAAAAGAGGGTCAGCACCCTTGGTCTTGGCTCGAGGCATCATGGCACTGAAAACAACAATCTAGATCTTTACCAACAAAATTGCAGACAATTTGTGTCTATAAATAGTGATTTGGAAATGTACCTATTGAAGCTGCAGATTTTGTAAATCCCAATCATTCGGAAAAAATGATAATTATCAACATTAATTTTGTGTATGCTTGTTGCCAATAAATACAGGCAACTTAATTCCAGCAATGGTGTTGTAATACGCCTTCAAAAAAAATGCTATCAAGCAGCTGTTTGTGTTTTCTTTATATTCATTATTGACAACAAATCATTTAAACTGCAATTTTCAACATAAAAATATTTGATTTTGAAATAAACAAACAAAAACTTGAAAGGAATTGAGTTAATCTGTAGGCGTGCAGCCAGCCAACCTCCTTTAATAAATTTATGATTTACCCAAAACATTAAAACTGTGTTTGAGCTTTAGCATTTACATATGCGATAGTAATTAAGATTCAAATAAGAAATTAGGTGAACGATTTATGGGAATTTGTTTTCGGTGGATAGTTATGAGTCGATTGCAGTTTTTTTATTGCTTGTTATAATTGATATCGCTTGGAAGTTGAGCCATAAAAGTTTATTATGTTTTAAGTCAAAATTCATTTTGATAATAAACTAAATTGAACCATCGCTGAGTGTTTTGTGGCTGTACGATTAGGCACTATAGATTCGAGTCTCGATTTTGCTGAATGAGAGGCGTGAGCGTACTAATAAATCAAAGTGAGTCTCAAAATATGTTTACTTCCTTCATGCGTGGAATTGCAAGGACAATTTCAGATTTTAAATTGCAACAAAATCAAACAAAAGTGTACATTTCCTACAATTTACAAATAAACGAAAGAGCTGTTGTAAGAACTCGAAAACGAGTAAAATTACATTCATCTTCAAACAAAACTATCAAATGCAGAATTGCAGCACACAGATTATTTACTTATTTACTTAAGGTGGCGCTACAGTCCATTGTGGACTTGGACCTCAATCCAGTCCCCGCCAGCCAGCTCGGTCCCTAGCTAGCTGTCTCCAGTTTTGCAATCCAAGTTGATCGTGGTCCTCTTCCACTTGTGTGCCAATTGAGTCGCGGTCTTCCTCTCCTTCTACGTCCCTCGGGAATAGTGTCGAAGGCTTTCTGGGCCGGAGCATTGGTGTCCATCCACTCTAAATGACCGAGCCATCTGAGTCTCCGGAACTTGACCCTTCTGGCTAGGTCCATATCGTTGTACAACTCGTAAAGTTCGCTGTTGTATCTTCTTCGCCATTCCCGTTCAATGCACACGGGGCCAAAGATGACCCGAAGAACTTTCCTCTTGAAACAACCTAAAAGGCACATTCATCCGATTTTGTCAAGGTCCATGCTTCTGCACCAAACAGCAGGACTGGGATGATGAGGGTGTTGTACAGTTTTACCTTAGTTGCTCGAGAGTGCTAGCCCAAAGAAACAGCGATTAGCAAGAGTCTTCGTCTTATCTCGGCGCTGGTGTTATTGGCCGTGTCAATAACGGAGCCTAGGTAGACAAACTCCTCTACTACCTCGAAGTTGTATGCGTCTATTGTGACGTTCTGTCCGAGCCATGTCGTTGTTGGGTGTCCTTCCTCAAAGACGGCATATACTTTGTTTTTCCCTCATTTACCTCTAAACCCATTTTTGCCGCTTCTGTCTCAATTCTCACAAAGGCGCCATTGACATCACGATGTGTTCTTCCCATTATATCAATATCATCGACGTGCGCGAGAAGCTGAACAGAATTTTGGAAGATAGTGTCTCTTGTGTTGACGGTATAGTTTTGCACTATCTTCTCAAGAACGATGTTAAAGAAATCGCATGACAGTGCATCGCCTTGTCTGAATCCTTTCTTGACGTCGAAAGATTCCATAAGCTCGTTGCCAACATTGATGGAGCAGCGTGAGTTCTCCATCGTCATTTAGCACAAGCGAACGAGCTTGGCAAGGATGCCAAAACTAGACATAGCTTTATACAGTTCGTCTCTGTAGATGCTGTCATTCGCGGCCTTAAAATCGATGAAAAGGCCTTGGGATTTGGAGTTCATAGGTTTTTTTTAAGATCTGCCGCAAAGTGAAAATTTGGTCGATGGTTGACTTTCCTGGTCTGAAGCCACATTGATAAGGACCAATCAGATTGTTGACGAAAGGCTTCAGACGTTCACATATTACGTAAGAGAGGATCTTGTAGGCGATGTTAAGTAGACTGATTGCTCTGTAGTTGGAGCAGTTTAGAAGATCTCCCTTTTTCAGGATTGGGCAAACAATGCTGATGGTCCATTCATCGGGCATGCATTCTTCTGACCATTTCTTACAGATGATTTGGTGCATGCTCCTTTCTAGATCGTCGCCTTCTGCTTTGAACAGCTCGGCTGCTAGACCATCTGAAGAAGTCAGTCAGAAGTGATGTCGTGCAGGCACAGATTACAAACAAATAATTGTTCGATATTTTGCTAATTGTTTCGCTCAGTCCAAGCCACTCTCATCAATTTGCCAAAGTCTGTTACACTGACTTCTTGGTTTTTTCTGTCAATATCGAATGGTTGGACACCGGATTTGGCTATTCGATCGTCATTCTGATACATTCCACCGAAATGGCCTTTCAAAAAGCTAATGTTTTTACTGTTGTGCTTCATTGTCTTCATTGGGTTCGGAATAGTAGAGTGAAACGAACCACCTTAAATGCAGAGTCCCTGATCTTTTTTTCACAGTGTTGGTATTGCGTGTTCTTGCCACGGTTATCGTCAAACACACTAACTTTCCCAGCAGCCATTATGTTCATTGATTAAGTGTAATTTGATGTAAACATATCATTGATCTACTATTTTTATTGATCGATCAATAAATCCAAACAGAGAAACACACATTCATCCAACTTTAACCCTCTGTTTAGTGTCCATAAAATGATACCACACACCAAAATTGCTGCAACTTTCAAATAATAACATGGGGCGGCGAAAAACACAATCCCCATTTACAATCTCTTTCCAAAACTATAACCATCCATCGGTCACTACACCAATTCGTGGTCTTGTCGCGATCGTTAGCCGTACTCTCGTTGGAAAAAGGTTTTTATTTAATCCGAATAAATTAATGTAATCCAGTTTGAATTTCTGCCTTTCTGACATATAACCAGGCCCAGGCCAAACCTCTAATCCCCAACTTAAGAAGATCACTGTACATTCAAATGAAGTGCTTAATGCGCAAGCATTAATGCTTAACATTTGATAATGTTAACCGATCCATAAAATCTGGACCACTAATTGTAAAAGAAATAGTTTTCTTAAGCGATTTTAAGAGTGGTACAATGTTACTTCCTTTAAACTGTGATCTGGCTAACGAACTGTAAGACCCAATTTAAAATCAAACACAAAAAGTCTTGTTTGTGCAGATCCAAAAACGATCACGAGGGAATCTATATAGACGTACAACGGGATGGACATGCGATGGTGTTGTCTGTCAGTTCATTTGGCCTATCCTTTCCTTGGTCGAAGCTAATCTGGATTTTTGCAAAGAAGTCGCCGTGTGTGATTGCTTGAAAATTTAGAAAGAAGATTTATGATCACAATAAATGCGCGCATACGCAACTATCGCCAAATGCACACGAGGACTAGTAGTGCCTTTCTTATATTGCTGTGTCCCGCATCCGTCTATGATTGAGTTTTCCAGGGGCAATTTTTCTTCATCGTTGACTGGCGATAAACGTCCTCTTGGTCAAATCCTGCTGCTTTCGAGTGCTGAAGCAGCAGCGGCTTGGCGGCATTTGGCTACTGATCAATTTACCAACACACAAAAACGGTGACAGATCGATGCATGCTAATGAAGGAAAATTGCGTGGCCATTGGATGATATAATTAAATTAAATTCAATGTTTGTATCTGCAAAATGACCGAACAAGAAAGTGCGTAAAATTATCTTCGCTTGCGTCTTATGGCAATGCACTCACATTCGATGATTGCTTCTGGTTGTTTGGGTGTTATTCATTGGCGCAGATGAGGATGGTTGTTGTTGTGCGTTTGTGTCGTTGCCTGCGGATGCGCATGGGCTCAAGGCGTTCGCTTAGAGTATACTCACTAATAAAGGTGCCAATTTGCTAATTGTCGTAAGTATATGTTATTATTTTGTTCAACGCAGTGATTGTAGATTGAAATTAAATGGATTGGTAATAAGCAAATCACTGTTTATGTTATGACACCTCGGAGGAGGATAATTTGAAAGTTTTGCTGTCGGTATTTATGTCAAATGGAACGGCAATTTTGTGTTGCAGTTTATCAAAAAATGTACCTTTCGAAAACAGCTTAAAAAAATGGCAGCAATTAACTAGAATTTTAAAAACTTAATAGCTCGTTTAAGATTTTTCCATTCTTTTTTTCCAGTATTAAACATGCTAGTTTTCTACATAAGATTGGAGCATAGACGATGTTGTTAAACAAGGTCTCATGGAATATTTGACTTCGTTCTATTGTAGCCTTGTTTGCTAGCAGAAAATTCTTCTCAAGCAACCTTAGAATAACATCCCACAAAAAAAAAACAATAAAAGAAGTATTCTACTGGCAATAGGTAGGTCAAAAAAGATTTCATGGAACAACAAAATTTTCCGAAGTCAGTTTTAAACTATTTGCCATCGTGAAGATTTATTTTTGAGAAAGAATTGATTTACAGAAATGTCACAAACAAAATGAACCATATCGAGCAACCAGTTCTTGAAAAACTGTCAAACGATGAACTATTTTTGAAAAATTGACATTTGATGAACAATTTGTTGTCAGTTTTCTATTTCTAGTTGGACTATTTCCGCCGACTTATTTTGAAGTAAGGCCAATCTGTCGTGTTCAAACACAAAAGTAGTGTGAACGCTCCAGACTCACTTTGACGTCTTATAGTTGTCATAAATTGACAATAGGCCAGTTCCACTGTGGGTTGTAAGAAAAGCCACATGAGATCTCAATGTCATTTTGACTGAGGCAAAATCATTTGGTGGAACATAATTCTCAATTCTCATTGAGATAAAATAGTTACCTTACAAATTGTTATTGTACATATGTCAGTCGAAATAGCTGAGTGAGAAATCGAATCCAAAATATTTTCATCTCAGAGATCTCAGAAAAAAATATAATTTCTCATTTTTGTTTCACTTAAAAAATCTCTGAGATCTCAGTGAGATGTTTAAGGTGGAACTGGCCTAATTAATTTGACGCCATATGCCAAATGTCAAAAAAAATCCATAAATTTTTAGTTTGGTTTGAAAATCCTGCCTCACTTTGTTGTCTTTTTCTTACTAGACGTCAAGATAAGTCGGAGGAAAGAATTCAATGTGAACATCGTCCATTGTCGGATAGTTGTCATTTGATTTGAGCAGAATCCTTTGATTAAATAACGAAACACACTACTTAAGCGTCGAACTGTCATTTCAGACAAATCGCGAGAAAATATTTGAAGTTGTGCTCAGTCGTTGGGTGGGTTAAATCACGTAACCAAAGAAATAAAACAGCTTCTATCATCAATTTACTTATTACGTCACGTTCGGCAGCTGTTTGAAATTTATTCATTCTGTCAATTACATCGGAGTTGCCCTACGATAATTTTGTTTAACGATTATTCTGTTGTTTTTTAAGTGAAAAAAGCTTTTGCTATGTAATTGAAAAATATCTCATTCCCGGATAATAAATGTGTGAAAGTGGCAGCACAGTTTTTATTGAAAATATACGCCAACATTTCAACTTGTGTGCGGAAGAAGAACTAATTTTTGGATCACAAAAATTGATCCAAGTAAAAAGTAGGATTTCGATTTTTTGTTGTTTCACATATAAATCAATGATCTGATCTGGATCATTGTGATTATAAAACGCAGCTATTGTAAGCCATTGTAAAAAAAGCAAATAAATAAACCATTTTATGTCCAAAGGTATCTGAGAATTTTTGGTATACCTCGGGTATCCGAGTGATAAGCTGATCAACACATGATTTTTTGTCTTGGACTGTTTGGCGCGCTATTTTATCAGCTTCCAAAAGAGAATTGATAGATATATAAACAATGGGTCTATGAAATAACTCCGACGAAATAAATCCCACTTTTAAGAACGAAATAAGTCCCACCAAAAATTGCTTAAAAAAATGAAATAACTCCCACGAAATAAGTCCCACTTTTGAAAACAAAATAAGTCTCACCAAAATGAAATGATTTAAAAATTTACTCAAAATGAAATAACTCCCCCTTGAATAATATATTTCTTAAATGAATTAAGTCCCACTTTCATAAACGAAATAAGTCCCACTTTTTCATTGTTTAATGCGATTTCAAATAAGAAGTATTTGGCTCTTCGAAAAAAACACGTCGAAGGGGTATGAAATAACTCCCACTTTACAAAACGAATTTATTCCCACTCAAAACGAAATAAGTCCCACTTAAAATAAAAACGCGTAACGAAATAAGTCCCACCAATTGACGAAATAAAGCACTATTCACATGAGCACGAACGACGACCAACGAATGAACGAATATCCGTCGATTTTGACATTTCTTTCACATGAGAGTTTTTAATTCGTCGCGAATGAACAACCAAAACTCAAAGCAGGAATGATTTTTGAGGTTATACGCGCGCGAATATTTTGTTCGTTGGGAGTGTGGATGGTGTGTGGAACGCGAATAGAGTTTGACAGTTCGTATCAACTACAATTCTATTCGCGACGAATAAACTTGTTTTCTCAAATTTATTAACAATTGAGATTAAAAAGTTAATTTATGCATCAAAAATCAAACATAAACTATACTTTTATCCTTTTGTTGAGAATTTGTAAGAAAATAAGGCTTCAAACGTATGTAAAATCACTTTTCTTCATTCATTCGTCGTTCGTTGGTCGTGCTCATGTGAATAGTGCTTAAGTCCCACTTTTAAAAACGAAATAACTCCCAGTTTCAAAATAACAATTTTTGGTGGGACTTATTTTGTTTTTAATATGGGAGTTATTTCGTGGGAGTTATTTCATAGAACCATAAACAATATGACTATCGATGTTATAGATGACTCGGAAGATGTTTGCCGACGGATTCACAGCCATAAACGATTCCCTGTTCTCAAGCGTTTGATCTGTTGTTTTTTTTTTATAGATACAGGTATCTGTCTCGTCCAAAAAGATATCTCAGATACGGGTATCTCAGATAGGCTACTATCCGATAGGTGATTGAACGCAGCCATTGTACGAGTTCAGTTTGGTTTTGGATAGCCTCTCTAACATAGCCTATTCAAATTAAATTATAGTCGCACGAACTTTCTCCTGAATTCCAAAACAACTCGTTTTTCATGAACGAGATCAATAGCTAAATTTTGATAGCTGTGAAAACACGTGGCTGTTCTGTCAGATAGCCACTTATACCAGAAATTGTTGGAAAGCTTTGGGTTTGTTTGGTTTGAGCCTCTGCTATTTTTTTTACATGGAAAACAAAAACAAATAGCTCTATCTGGATAGCTAATCCAAGTCAAATTGAACGCGCCCATTTTATCCTGAGCAAATCAAGCTCAGTGGTGCGTTCTATTAATTATTCAACTATAGTAATGTCGATTTCTATTGGTCGTCCAGAAGCATTCGGAAGAGTCCAGAAGTCTTCTGAAACCATTCCATTGGACTGACTTTGACAGACGGAATGCTTCTGAGAAGAGCAGAACTCTTCTGTTTTGAAAACAGAATCGTTCGAAGAATGACACATACATCATAACCCGTTCCATTGGAGGTAGAAAAATAAACGTCAAAAAAAGACCAATGGAAAACGACATATACGCCATCGTCAACTATTGTCGTTCTGAAACACAAATAGTTACGATTCGTAACGAAAATTACGTCATCAAGTCATTCTGAAACGCATTTTAATCTAAGCTCTAGAAGGAGAGTTGAAAGTGTTTATCTATCAAAGTGATTTCTTTGTTTACATTTTGAAATCGAGAATTTTTTAAGTTGAAAGTGTTTGTGGCAGCAACATAAAAATAGAATACATTTAGGTATATACCCGTATTAAATGAAAATGTACCTTTATTATTTTTCACGGAAATTCCAATGTGTGTTTTCAGATCAACGCGTTCTGAAATGAATCAACTATTTCCAAGTATGACACTTCAACAACTTTTATTTGTTGATAAACCAACGAAAGTCAACTATCGCTATTTAAAGAACGCGCTACAGAGCTGTTTTCAATGCAGAAATTGGGTCTGTTCTTTAACTCCCTAAAACTCACTAAAACTCCCAAATTCTCCCACTTTTCTGTTCTTTTACTCACGATTTTTGTAAGTTCTGTCACTTTAGAAGGAGAAAAGTATTTCTTGCGGGAATTTTTGTGAGTTCTGTTAAACCATTGAATTTTGTTGTCAAGTGTTCTCTTACTTTTTGGGAGAATCACAAAATTTCATCCCCACTCCTCAATTTTTGACAGTTTTTACAAAAACTGCCGAAAAAGTAAAAGAACGGACTTATTATGTGCTGAACAATGAATGTGTAGATTTTTTGACAGTTCCGTGATCTGTTCAGAGTTCAGACCTAAAGAACACGCCAGACACCAATTGTTATAAAATTGAACAAATAATAAATGTAAAGCTGTCAATCGAGTGAGGAAAAAAGCACACTGTTTCCTTTAACAGGACACGACCATTGATTTTATATGAAATAAAAGAACTAATTAAACACATTTTATTTTAAGCCTTTCCATTACTCACTATCTTGCTTCCAACGCACAACTTTCTCAATTCAATAGCTCATCTAATCTTTCATATTGTAAACGCAATTCAATAGAAGATTTATACATTCCAACCACAAGTCAAGTTCATTGCGAAACATATCTGTTTGTGGGCTTAATTACCATCATTTCTAGCCGAGCTTGAATTAATTTGCATCTCAAATGACAGACTCTTGGAATTGCATCAAATCATATTTGCTGTCAGCTTAAACGCATATGCGAATAATATGCTGATGCCACAGCGCTCCACCGCGTTGCAGTCTTGAAGAGGTTTCTGCTGTCAGTATTGCGCTAAATCAATGCATCGTTCATTTCATGCGATTTCAGCATCAAGCACACCACAAAAATTAAAAAGGCAAAAATCTACTCATTTCGGATAAAAAACCGTCATGAGGAGACTGCAAACAGTGGTGAGGTGAAACTGTGCAATGCTTCACATGAAATTCAAAACTTAAATATTACTCGAGAGCGAGTAAAACGTTTGACTCTTTTTAAATGCATAACGTGCTTAATGACAAACAGACAAACAATAACAAAAAAGCTGCACTCATGGCTTGTAACTATGGCGGCAAATTCACACCAACTGTATAGTGGTTTATGTTTATTCACCATAAGCTGGAATTATATTCAAAATATTACCCCATTGTGGCAAAGCCCTGTGCGTTTGTTGAGGGTATCCATTTCATCAGTTTTCAGCTTGACAAGAATAATACAAAAGATTCACGAAATGGCCGCCAGTCTTTCTGCACTGTGCATTTTGGCATTGTCTTCCTTCCTTTCCATTTGTTCGCCACAACCAACTTGCGGAACAAGCCAACTTTTTTGATAAATACGCAGTAAATCATCGCTTATGCACCTTATTACTTAGCCACTTAAACTTATAGCACCCTAGTCAGAGGTTATGTAAACAGAAACTTCAATGAGATGCATTGGCACAGCGTCGCACACAGACATGGCACACGTTTGTTGAAGCTGGAGAAGATTGCCAAGTTAAATGTCGTCGCCTCAAATCACCCATCAGCCATCACATGGGGAATTCATTTCATTCATTTCCGTTGGCTGTTTTGATGCTTCGAGGGAAACAATATTTTTTTAATGGATTTATTTAATGGACCTTCCTGTCAATCAAGTAGTTGATGAGTCCACATCGACAAGACATCGTCACTCCGTTGGCCTGTTCGATTTCACTTCTTTGGAGATTTAAGTTTTATGTTTTGAATCAATGTTTCATGTTGTTAAGTGTTTGGCTGCAAGGAGTTGTGGACTTGTACATATTTTTTATGGGAAGAAATAAATCAGTGACTTGAGGAAGTTTTTCGTCAATTTTGAAGGTAAAACTGTAAAATTTCCGTTTAAAGAGTTCAATTTATCAAAAAATTAACGCTATAGCTTTTATTTCAATGAGAAATTAGAAGCAATTTATTGTTTCCTTGTAATAGGTTGCATTTAGAGGTTAATTTACATTTTTATGAGCAAAGTTGAAATATTACGACCCCTGGACTTCAACGGAAAATTAGATTTTATTTTACATCTGGAGATTTATTTTGACGTATGTGACAGAAATGTGCTTGATGTTTCTTCAATGAATGTCATAGACTTTGAAAAGAACTTTTAATTTGATCCTCATCCGAACTAAGAAGGGCTTGACTTTCAACTTTTAAGTGGTTCAACTTCAAACCACCTTCACAATAGGTGGAGTTATGACCTCGAAATCGAAGTCCATTCACAATTTTCTATTTGTTTACTTAAATATTGTAATAGAACAACGGATTTATGTATAATTTCTCCTATGTATATTAATGGCAGCTGTCAAACAATGAATGACAGTTATGGCTGAATCACAAACACGCTCCAGCTTCGGCTTCGTCTGCGTTACGATGCTTCGAGTTTGCTTTGAATGACAGTTCTCCCTCCAACATCATCATCCCTCCGAAAACAAATGAATTTTGTGTGCGTACTTTTCTTTTACAGCTGTTGAGCTGTCAGAAAAAGCAAAAGTTCAGCATATTTGAACTAGCGCTTCCGTTTGGAGTCACGTTACGTACAAATCGTGAGGTCGAAGCTTCATTGTGACAGCAAGCATTGAATTCCTATGTCTGAACTCGTTAACGTCAGGTGAAACTGAAGCTAAAGCGTGTTCGTGTTTTAATTTGATGTTGCAAATGATGCTAATTATGTGTCTCTTCAAGACGAACTAGCATGCAATATCACCTCCAACAGCAATCCTCCTTTATTTAATAGACCACTTGATAACAATAACAACATCGATATCAATAACATTATTAATATCGATAGCTCTAACCAAAACATTAATACCCCTTTCGTCAGTACTATCTCTCCTTCAACTTACATTTTAACTCCTCGAGTGGTGCCTTCTCCAAAATGTATTTTCGTTTCCAAATTTGATATTTCTACATCTTCTACAGACATTCTTAATCACGTCAAGTCTGTATTAAATCAACAAAATATTTACAATGACCAAAACTTAGTGAAATGTAAAAGTATTACTAGATCAAATGGTAGAGTTGCCTCTTTTAAAGTTTCTGTCCCCGAACCAATGTTTAATCTGTTAATATCCCCAACATCATGGCCCACCAATACTTTCATCCAAGAATTTGTCAACAAAAACCCCCAAGTAAGCAACACTAATTTAAATGTGGCTTCAAAAAACGAAAGTGTTTGTCCCTTTACTATCAAAATGTAAGCGGACTTCGCTCTAAAGCCCCAGAAGTATTTTTAAAATCGCAGGAACTTCGGATTATAATGTTTACCGTAAAGATGGTCTTTTAGGGGTTAGGCCTGGTAGAGGGGTACTTATGGCAGTACATTCAAGGTATGATAGTTCAATTTTTGAAATTCCTAACACCGAACAAATTGAATTGATTTGCGTTAAAATCACTATCAAACGGAAAATCATCTTTGCTGGGTGCTGTTACATAAGACCTTGCAGTCCAATTGAAACTTACCAAAACCTTATCACAGCAGTTGACAATCTGGGTGACAGTATGGAGGTACATGATGGCTTATTACTCGTTGGGGATTTCAATCTCCCTAATCTGTCATGGTCACGTTCCGAGGATGACTCTCATTTTGTTACTAATAACGCAACAACTGAAAAAGAAATGTTATTTACTGACAATCTGTCTGATTGTGGCTTGCATCAGATTAGTGATGTCAAAAACAACTTGAGCAGACAACTCGACCTTATCTTTTCCAATGAAGCAACAAACTGAATAGTAGAGGAAAGTAGCTTAACTCTTTCCACCATTGACATTTTTCATCCGCCGTTGTCTTTAACTTATGCCTACGAACATAATAATTCCGAAGTTGAATCTGAGAACTCATATCGTTTTAATTTTCGAAAAGCTAACTTTGCCCAACTAAACGAACTTCTTAGTAACATAAATTTTGACTTAATTTTGAACCAATCTGGAAGCAATAGCATCAATACTTTAACAACTAACTTCTACTCAATAATTTTTGAATGTTTTTTTTCTATGTGTGCCCTATGCACCACATAAAAATACCTCACCGTCACCTCCATGGTATTCAAGAGAACTTCGTACACTCCGCAACTCCCGAAATAGTTTATGGAAAAAATATTTAAGATCTAGATCAGAAACAGACTATTCCTCCTATTTAGTAGTGTACAACGAATTCTCTGCTCTCTCAAAACTCCTCTATGAAGCATATATCAATCAAATGCAATTTGATATTATCTCAGATCCCAAACGCTTTTGGCAATTCATCAACATAAAAAAAAAATCGGATGGATATCCTAATACCCTTAATTATTTAGATCACTCTTCTAATGACTCAAAAATTATAACTAATTTATTTGCTAATTTCTTTAGTCTTGCTTTTTCCGACAGTAATTTTGTACCTGATGCTGACTATTTCACTTATTTGAACAATTGTAACCAAACATCATTGGTATCGATCAACATCACTGTTGACGATGTGGTTAACAAAATAAATAAACTTAAGGATGATTTCTCTTCGGGACCTGACGGTTTACCTGCGATTGTATTAAAAAAGTGTGCAGCTAATTTGGCTCAGCCTCTTACTACTCTTTTTCAAAAATTTCTTTCTCAAAGAATTTTTCCATCTATGTGGAAAGATTCTTTCATAATACCTATTCATAAGAAAGGTTGCAAATCAGATATTTCTAACTACAGGCCGATTGCCAAATTATCCTGCATTCCAAAACTATTCGAAAGTATAATCTTCGACACTATGTACTTTCATTGCAAATCATTGTTTTCGGCCAAACAACATGGGTTCCTAAAAGGGAAATCAACGACCACAAAGTTAACTGAATTTGTTTCTTATGCATTAAACACAATAGAAAGTAAAAAAGAAGTTGATGTTATTGCTACGGAATTTAGCAAGGCTTTTGATAAAATATCCCACAATATTATATCTTTCAAGCTAAAGGCTCTTGGATTCCCTCCTGGTTTCATTGAATGGATGGAATCATACCTATGACCGTAAATATCGCGTTTTATTTAGATCTTCAATATCAGAACCATTTACTGCAAAATCGGGAGTCCCTCAAGGTAGTCATCTAGGCCCTATTATTTTTATTCTGACTATAAATGACGTAGAATCTGTGATTGAAAATTCCCAAGTTTCAATGTACGCAGATGACATGAAAATCTTTAGAATGATTTCTTCACCCGATGATGCTTTACCCCTCCAGGCCGATTTAAACAATTTCTATGTTTGGTGTCAAAAAAACAATTTAGAACTTAATGTTTCCAAATGCCAAACTATCACATATTCCCGTATGCGTTTCCGTCAGCAAACACGGGACTATTATATCAACGAATGTATTGTTCACAGAGTAACAACTATCCGAGATTTAGGTGTTATTTGTGATAGTGAGCTTAACTTTAGGACTCACTATGACAATATCGTAGCCAGAGCTAATTCTGCTTTAGGTTTCGTCAAACGTTGGTCTAAGGAATTTTCGGATCCTTACGTTACGAAATCTCTTTAAAACACGTTTGTAAGGCCTCTTCTTGAATACGCCAGCCAAGTATGGTCCCCTTATGGACTTTCATGGGTTGACAATTTTAACTAACCTCCGTATCAAGAACGGTTGCGGCTTATAAACTTACAATCTCTAGAAAAACGTCGTGAAGTAGCCGATATTATTTTCGTACACCAAATTCTACAGAATCTTCCACCCTCCTTGGGGCAATGCGTATTAATGTTAACTTTCATTCTCTAAGATCGGTTCCCCAATTTCATCTAGCTCATCACAGAACTGATTACGGCTGAAACCAATTACGAGAATGTTACGTAAGGTGAACGAAAACTCAAATATTTTTGATTTCAACCATAGCAAGATCACACAAAGGAAGCTTTTATACTGTACTTCCTTAAACAACTAAAAAAAAAAAAAAATACGTATTTGTAGTAGAGAGAAACTGACTCTTTTTTCTTTTTTTTAATTTCTTTTTTACGAACTTGACAAGTGTCTTCTACACGCTTATTTATTGTTTTTTTTCGTGTTTTTATAATTTTTTGACTTTAAAATTTTTCGATTTTAAAATTTTGCATTTTTTTTAACTTAATTTTTTTTTTAATTTAAAATTTTTATTTATTTCGTTTTTCCTTTTTGTACCTGCTTGCATTAAGCAGTCCCTAACTCTTGTCTTCCTGATATTCGTATCGCCATCGCTTTTTTTTTTTTTTTACAAATAATTTCTAATTAAGTGCCGATACGACTAGCAACCGAAATTGCAATCGTACTCGGTGAAAATGGACCCCAGCGCGTGCGGTATCTGGGGGGGAAAGAGGCGTGGGAATAATTAATTAGCCTTTATATGGCAGCTGTTAAAAAATGAATGACAGTTATGTCTTCGTTCCTCATCGGTCATCACATAAAAAAACAAACAAACCTCTAAAGTTGTAATATGTTTCACTTTCGGCTGTTAAGCGCTTGAGGTAGTCTGCCCGCTCTTAAAAAAATAAAATGTGTAACTGATTTAAATTCTAGGTTTTAAATTGTGAGGAGGTGCATTTTTGTGACCTCAAGGCCCACAACCTATTAGTACTGCATAGAAAAAAACAAGATTATTATCTTCCATTATTAATCTCGAAAAAAGGTCAAGTCAATCTTATTCGATCTCTGCTTTATTATTACATGCAACCACGGCTTCGAGGTAAAACATGCGTTCCTATTTGGAAACCGAAATTCAATAAACCTCAAACCGAACTACAAAAATTATAACCAATTAATCAAATAGTCCGCAAGTAAAACAATTCAAATTTATAGCCTAACACCACCTGTTGTTACGTAGACGTATTATAACACATAAATGCGTTCGTATCGCAGTATAACAACTTATCTATCGTCAACATTCCAAAATGTGAATATGGTAAAAAATACTGACTTAACAGGCCCTGCGGCAAAATTAAAATTAAACAAAATTAGGTTACACTGTGAGAGTTCTATGCGACTACGAGCAAGTGATCACCTCCGAACCGCAAAGATCTGGTCACGCTGTTTTATCGACAACACTCACTAGACATTCAGTCGCTCTGTCTGTTCGGCTGCTGTCTGATGTCTATAAACAAGACACTTTTGTTTAACCGCAATCCATAAAACCAAACACTGAGCTAGATCATGATTTCATGGGATGGCGATAGACATTTTGTTGTTTTGGGCAGTTTTATTTTGTGTTGGGTTCTTTGCTTAGAAAATAGCTGCAGCTGTTTGTCCTTGGGGGAAGCAAAGAACGTGGTAGGTTTGGAATCGTGGTAATCTGTAAACCACACAAAAAGAACAGATGGAATTGCTGCTGCTGCTGCCGAACGCGATATAAAAATTAGTTCAGTTCAATCGTGCGCAATTATATTGGACGTTATTTTAATTTTCATGTCTTTTTAAATTACTCCCCTGGCGAGTCGCTTGTCAATGAAACTTTTGGAACAATTTTAAAAGGAACATAAAATTCGGTTAACGTTTTTGTTGGAATAAGGTGCTCCTTTAGTTTTATCATTAGTATCTAATAGCTACACAGAATTCTCGAAGGAATTTGTATTGTCAGACATTTGCGCAACTTATTGCCCATGGGATTGCATTTTTTGTTTTCTATAAGTCATTCCTTGCATGGTTTTGTTAATTTGTTAAAAATCTGCTGAGTATTGTGGGAACATTCTAAGGCGGGCGAAGGGCGACCACCCCCTACAATACGTCAGCGTCAACACATACGTTGCTGTCAACGTGTTAGCCGGATGACTCTTCAAATTTTACGTCACGGCAAGTTCTTATTTTTCTTGATTTTATATTCCAGAACCCAGAGACGATATCCAATCATAACTGATTTCTCACTTTTTGGTTCAAGTTTCCTTCGACATTTGCTTGGCATATGCTTTACATCCAAAGACCTTTAACTAGGTTAAAACCAAACCATAATTCGGCAGGTGTTGTCGAATCATCCAAGCAACTCGTAGGACTTCGGTTGATTGTAAACACAGGTACAAGCCCGGCCTCGTTCCAAGACTTTTGTGGAGCACCCGATTCAATTAACGTGACTCTTATGGTTTCAGTAAGAGACCTTTTAAATCTTTCGGCTCCCCCATTTTGCTGTGATCGTTGGCTCGACTTGACTTCCTTTTTACTTGTACCAACATATTTGATTATTCCCGTCCTTGATTTATTGTCATTCTTGATATTGGTGTTCCAAACATAAAAGTCGACAAAGAGTGTTATGAACTCTTCCAGTTTTTGAAAAACTTTGGCACTGTTTCGTGTTCTGTTGAAAGGTTCACGTACTTGCTTGTCCTCCATAATACATACAGTGCCTTGCATAAGTATAACCGCACCTGGAAAAATGCGTTTTTTAAAAAACCTACAATAGGAGTGACTCCTTACTATTTTTTTATTGAGTTGCATCACTGATCAAGCACACAAATCAATCTTAATTTTCTGAAATATCGCTTGGAATCAAGTTATTCTTCGCAAGGATATTCATCCGTCCTTGACTTATATGCCCAAGACACGACGACCGACCGACGGTGCCACAGCATACTTTCGTCCTTCTTGCATATATTTATGATTGGCTCCTTACTGTCACTTCTAGTTCATATAAGGTACCCCGTAAAATTGTTGTTGCAATAACATCCTTGTCCCTCATTATTATTGCTCTGTCTCCACCAAAGATCACTTTTGCTCCAGCCCTCGTAAGTTTCCTGACAGATTACAGATTATCTCGTAAATCCGGTGAATTCAACAAGTTCTGTATGGTATGTTCAGTCCCATGGTTACTACTTAATCCATTGATTTGGCCAACTTCTCTCACAATCAAGGATTGGTCATCTTTGGCGAATTTAATTTCAATCGGAGAATCCAATTTATCCATTTTAGAAAAACACCATTTTTCATTCGTGAGATGATCACTAGCACGTGAATCAAATTTAAAAATAATTTTGCTAAAACCTCTGTCTTTGGCACTCTGAGATTCTTTGACACGACCGACAGTCTCTAGCTTGATGGCCAAAGGAGAATGACCACTTTTCATACAAGTCTGGGCCCAGAG
Source organism: Sphaerophoria taeniata (assembly GCA_943590905.1). NCBI lineage: Eukaryota > Metazoa > Arthropoda > Insecta > Diptera > Syrphidae > Sphaerophoria > Sphaerophoria taeniata. The sequence goes on along the minus strand of OX016540.1, from coordinate 14,140,623 downwards.
CGTACACACATAAGACAAGCATCAATAAAAAGGTGACGCTTAGCTGAATATATATTCCAAATATTTTTAAATTCGGTTTTGTAGTTTTCGAGATATTTGACCTTGAAGTTGATGTTTGTAGAATCACAAAAATGGCTTATTTTCACTATAAACGCCAATAACTTCTGACTCATGGGTTTTACAGAAAAGATTATGGTACCAAATTAAAGATCATAAAAATATCTTTCTTAGCAAATCAGTATTTTTTATATCTATATAGTACATGATCATATACAAGGCTCCGATATTGTTTGAAAACATATTTTTAAGTTGCTTTTCAAATGCAGATATTTTGAAAAAATCAGTGATGACATATATATTTTTATACATAGTTCTAATCCTTATTTCATAACCTTTAATTTGATATATAAATCAACTATAGTTTCTCACAAAAAAAAACATCTTATTAAAAGAATTCTTCTGAAAATAAAGATTTTTGTTTTCCAAGATATCATTCAGTGTGTTTTTGTCTCGAATATTTTTTATTTTCATATATACATATAAACATATATATTTATTTATTTATCGTTTTAATCCTTATTTCATAACCTTGAATTTGATATATAAATCAACTATAGTTTCTCACAAAAAAACCATCTTATTAAAAGAATTCTTCTGAAATAATACAGATTTTTTGTTTTCAAAGACAACATACTTACTTTTTCTTCATATTCTTTTTACATTTTTTCTCCCAAAATAATCACATATTCTATTTAGAAAACTAAAATTCATTCAACGTTTATTTTAAGTCTTAATTTATTTCTTTTTTTGTAAAAATATGGTTTATATTTTATTTTACGTGTCTTCATCACCGTTTTCATCAATAAGAACACTATCTAAATATAAAGCTGGTGGTATCGTTATATTTGTACCATGTCCCAATTTCTTCATAGCGGGTAAGCTCTGATTAATTATCAGGCCCTAAAAAAACAGATCTAGAAAAAAAAAATGAAAGCAGTTTAACCGATAAAATGTTTATGTTGTGAAGAGTGCAGGTGTTCATCTGGCCCGTTATGTTTTGAAAGGTTTAGAGATTCTTTAATGTGACGATTATGAAACTGATTTGCAGAAGTTCTGATAATTTAAAGGGTCGTGTTTTCTTGCAAGTGATAAAGTGATATAAATCAGAACAAAAACATAAAATGTAAAAAAAGAGCCAAGTTCTCTTATGTGCGAACAACACTGTGTAAACAGTTAGCCACCAGAAGTAATGAGATCTAAAAGAACGCCAAGTTCTGACATGTAAAAGTGTTATATTTAATATTTTAAATCATAGAAAATAATACAACAATATTAAAAGAAAATAGAAAATAGTTTGGATGAAAATTTACAAGTTCACTGTTCAAGTTTTAAAATGTTATTAATCACGCTTCAAACAAAAACTTGCCAAGTGAACTTGTAAATTTTCATCCGAACTACTTATTTTCTATTTTCTTTTAATATTGTTGTATTATTTTCTATGATTTAAAATATTAAATATAACACTTTTACATGTCAGAACTTGGCGTTCTTTTAGATCTCATTACTTTTGGTGGCTAACTGTTTACACAGTGTTGTTCGCACATAAGAGAACTTGGCTCTTTTTTTACATTTTATGTTTTTGTTCTGATTTCACATCTTTTTGCAAAGTTTTTTTTTTTTATAGAAGCACTATACAAACTTTAACAATATAATTGCTCTGCCAATTAATAAATAAATAATATGTAGGTTAGGTTTGACTGGCTGTCTAGATGTCACATTCAGACTTCAAGGGTCCCATAACTCATGGACTTTCATGTAGTTAAGCAAACCATAATTCTAATTTTCAACATCCTATGACCATTTTAAGAAAGTGGGTGGCAGCCATGCCCCTTTAATGAAACTGCAATTTTGTACTTATATTTTCTCTTATACTCACCCGAAACCCTATCAGAATTTCGAATTAAAACATTTTCGAACATTTTAACAAAGTGGGCGGATACCACGCCCCTAAATGGAAATAGATTTTTTTCTCATTTTTTTTATGTTTTTCAACCAAAACCTTACAAGAATTCCAAATTTCAACATCCTACGACCGTTTTACGATAGTGGGCGGAAACCACGCCCCTAAATGAAACCAAAATATTTTCCTTATATTTTTCCTTATATTCAACCGAAACCCTGTAATAATTCCGAATTTTAAGATCCTACGACCAGTTTTAGAAAGTGGGCGGATACCACGCCCCCTGAATGAGCAAATTGAAATTTTCGATTTTTTCCTTTGTATGCACCCGAAAACCTACCACCGTACCAAATTTTAAGATTCTGCCATTGTTAGAAGTGCTTCATAATTTTGATGATCAGTGAGTCAGTGAGTCAGTGAGTCAGTCAGTGAGTCAGTCAGTGAGTCAATTACGGTTTTTGAAATTTTTGTTGTTCAATATCTCAGGAAGTAGTGGTTCAACAAAATTATTTTTTTTACAGGGCCTTTGTGCCCATGAAGTTAATACGTAATTCAAATTTGAAGCTTCTAACTCTATGGGTTCAAAAGTTATGGGGGGTTTAAAATGTGCTTGAGTTCGATCCTGTAAAAAGGGGGTAGTGCTAGAACTTGGCTGGGCACTACCGTGCCCTTTGATATTGAAAAATAAATAGAACAATAATTAAGTGAATAATATTGAAAACATTGATAAATTGGTTTATTAAAACAAAAACATACAATGAATAACTTATGTGTTAATTGCAGTTCCTTGCTAAGAATCCTATGGTTACAAGTGTCACATGCCTGAATCTGTGTTGGAAGGTAATTTTCAACTCACAACAACACAAGCGAATAGGTCAAGATGCGTAACAATGGTTCGATGGGTCGTTGAAGTTGCAAACGGCCGATTTAAAAGAGATTTTAAGCTGTTTCGGCAGGACTTCAACAACTTAGCAGCGGGTCATTTAATGGATGATTTTAAAATTGCAGCTGCGCTTCTAAATAAATTCCATCCATTAATAGAAGACAATTCTGATGCGAGCTCCTTGCTGGAGTTGGCATTAAATAAATTAAACACTCCAAATTATTGGGGAGATTATGTTAAAGAGCAAAATCTAAACAGAGCAAGGGCTGCATTTCTTCGTATTAATGGGTAAATTCCAAGTCTTGACAACTTCCCGCTTCTCAATTTAGAAGAGCTTCGAAAAATATCTTTGGGGAACTATCAAATAAAGCAAGCCCGCTCCTATTGTGAAGAGCATTTAAAAGAAAATGACGACTACGTAATAGAAGTCTGCGAACGCCGTGAGCGTATAAGCTTAGCTGACCCAAGCCTAGTTGGAAACAATTTTTTAATGAGGGGAAGAATCAAGTCGCGGCACATAAGTGGAAAAATCTATTTCACTTACATACTAGTGAGCAACGAGCCGAATGTTGCAAACAGTTGCAATGCAATTAAGGCATATTATTGCAATTGTCTTGTTGGAATGCGAACCGTTGGGTGTTGCGCACATGTAATGAGTATCTTATCTTATGGTACTTGGGTTATGCACGCCATGGTACAAATATAACGGTACCACCAGCTTTATATTTAGATAGTGTTCTTATTGATGAAAACGGTGATGAAGACACGTAAAATAAAATATAAACCATATTTTTACAAAAAAAGAAATAAATTAAGACTTAAAATAAACGTTGAATGAATTTTAGTTTTCTAAATAGAATATGTGATTATTTTGGGAGAAAAAATGTAAAAAGAATATGAAGAAAAAGTAAGTATGTTGTCTTTGAAAACAAAAATCTGTATTATTTCAGAAGAATTCTTTTAATAAGATGGTTTTTTTGTGAGAAACTATAGTTGATTTATATATCAAATTCAAGGTTATGAAATAAGGATTAAAACGATAAATAAATAAATATATATGTTTATATGTATATATGAAAATAAAAAATATTCGAGACAAAAACACACTGAATGATATCTTGGAAAACAAAAATCTTTATTTTCAGAAGAATTCTTTAAATAAGATTTTTTTTTTGTGAGAAACTATAGTTGATTTATATATCAAATTAAAGGTTATGAAATAAGGATTAGAACTATGTATAAAAATATATATGTCATCACTGATTTTTTCAAAATATCTGCATTTGAAAAGCAACTTAAAAATATGTTTTCAAACAATATCGGAGCCTTGTATATGATCATGTACTATATAGATATAAAAAATACTGATTTGCTAAGAAAGATATTTTTATGATCTTTAATTTGGTACCATAATCTTTTCTGTAAAACCCATGAGTCAGAAGTTATTGGCGTTTATAGTGAAAATAAGCCATTTTTGTGATTCTACAAACATCAACTTCAAGGTCAAATATCTCGAAAACTACAAAACCGAATTTGAAAATATTTGGAATATATATTCAGCTAAGCGTCACCTTTTTATTGATACCTGTCTTATGTGTGTACGCACTGGGCCCAAAAATGGTCATTGTCCTTATTGCGTTTACAGCATTTTCCATTAAATTTTTCATTTTTGTTGAATTTATTTTTACCAGAAAAGGCGCTCATCTCTTTGGCATCATCTTCTTGACGCTCATTAAGCTTAAGTTCTTCAGCTCTAAACCTATAGTTCACCAAAGCAAGCGTAAGTCTCGATTCATCAAAATTCTGAAGAGCTGTTATCAACGGATTGAACTTGCCTGGTAAGGCCAAAAAAAAGTTGCGTGAGAATATCACTGTTTTCCATCGTAGCCCCTGTCTTCAGCTGGCGAATCAAATTCTCAAAAACAATCAAATGCGAATTCACTGAATCCCCACTTTGCATTTTCAGTTTAGTAAGCTGCTTACGTAACAACAATTGGTTGACAATGAAAGCTGACTCCAGATTAAGCCACATCCTCTTAGCAGATTCTTCATCGGTCACGTAGCTCAAATAATCTGAATGGATAAAATTAACTAAATAATTCTTTGCTACCCTATCCCTTTTAATAAATGCAGCTCTTTCTCCTTCTTTTGTTGGAGGATCGTTCGTTATAACGTCCCACAGAATTTTTGATTCTATATAAATCTTCACCCGGAACTGCCAATCATCATAGCCACAACCGTTGAATTGCGGTATGCCAAGCATTATATCCCTTAACGGCGCGTCGGTGTTGGATGTCTTTGCTCGCCATTGACTTCACGCTGTGTTCTTCCCATTATAATCAATATCATCGGCGTACGCGAGAAGTTGAACAGACTTTTGGAAGATAGTTCCTCTGGTGTTGACGGTGGAGTTTTGCACTATCTTCTCAAGAACGATGTTAAAGAAATCGCATGACAGTGCAGTATATAAATCTAAAGCCTTGTCATCCTTTTTTGACATCGAAAGATTCCGTAAGCACGTTGATAACCTTGATGGCGCAGCGTGAGTTCTGCATCGTCATTTTGCACAAGCGAACGAGCTTGGCAGGGATGCCAAAACTAGGCATAGCTTCGCACAGTTCGTTTCTGTAGATGCTGTCATACGCGGCCTTAAAATCGATGAAAAGGTCGTGGGTATCGATTTGAAATTCATAGGTTTTTTCCAGGATCTGGCGCAAAGTGAAAATTTGGTCGATGGTTGACTTTCCTGGTCTGAAGCCAAATGGACAAAGACCAATCAGATTGTTGACGAAAGGCTTGAGACGATCACATATTACGGCAGAGAGCGATGTTAAGTAGGCTAATTCCTAGGTAGTTGGCGCAGCTTAGAGGATCACCCTCCTTCATAATCGGGCAAAAAATGCTGAGGTTCCCTAAATCGGGCATGCATTCTTCCGACCATATTTTAAAGATGATCCATAAATATGATCAATAAATTTATGTTTCGAATGAGCAAATGGGTCTAAACTATGTTGATGAGCACTTTTTATCAATAAACATCAAGTTGTATAATTGATCAAAAATCAAAATTAGACTCATCAGCTCTATAATCCCAAAGTGATAAAGAGATGGTGCAGAAGTATATAAATCTAAAGTGGTATGTTGGCGGGAAGAAAATTCTTCAGGTCCTATCTGAAAAAATGAAAAGACAATTGCAACTCATCGACATCAATCTAGTTAGAAAAGCCCATGTATAACGACTAAGGTGGCCAGACCAAGTAGAGCGAATGGACATCAGTATTCCGGATATAGTAAAGCATGTCAAAGTGAGAAAGTTCAAACAATATAAAGTAAAAGTAAGGTGTGTTTTAAAATGTCGAACAAAAAAATTACAAAGCGACAAAAGAAATCAAAAATCTAAAACAACAAATCAAATTGATTGCAAGACAATATGTACCGTTAACTTTTTTCATCAATTCAAACGAGGTCATTTGACATAATGACGAAATATACCGTCTCTATTATTATTAGTCCACCGTACACAAACTGTCAATTTGAATTTATTGATATAATTTTTATATCAAGCTCTTGGATTTTTTATTCCATTTTAAATTGCTTCAATTAGACTCACGGATATTTTTAACAACCTTATGTTCAATTTATTTGCCAATTTTGATTTTAATTCGTTCACAAAACTTGTAATGCCCATAAGTCTTATAAAGATTACCCCCCTTCTCCTTCAAGATTTTGAAAAAAAAGAACTGCCATTAAAATGACCAACAAGTTCTGCAAAATGGACAAGTTAGTGGCATGGACATACGCTTTGATCGGTTTTTAATTGCCTTTCCTGTTATTGTTGATATACGTTGGACTTGCTACTACTACTTGTGTAGTGTACCTTAAAGACATACACAGTTTCTGTACTACTAAATTTATAACAACTCTGTTGTTATTGCTCCTTTTACTCAGAACTGAATATTTTATAATTTACAAGAATGTGCAGTGCAGCAATTGCGGTTTTTTGGTAGTTGTCAATCAGAGACTTCTGGTTAAATAAAGAACGTTCATGGTAAGCGACTTTTCTTAACATAAATGGAGTTTTTATTCTTCGCTCTTGATTCTTCACAAAGTGAAGGGCATGTTTCAAAAAACTTCTAGAGGGCCAATTGTCTAGTTTGAGGTCAACTCAAAACTGTCAATTTGTCAGTGTGCAGGTCATGTACTAATACTCCGACTTTTCAACAATGACAACAGCAAAAAATGCTACCTACCATGGAACGCAATTTTCTAATAGATTTATTGCCTTAACGCACAACACTGCAAGCTCATGGAGTTAACATTTCGAAATGCCCTAAAAATAATGATTTAAAACTCGCTGGCGAATACAAAATAGAGTCATACACACGCACGAGTTGACATTTCGACAGCAACTTCATATTGTTGTCAGTTAATAAAAGCTCCGCAAGTGACAGCTAGTATGAGTTGCTCATAAAGTTGCCCTAAGCAATTAATTTGTGTTCAATGCAAGCGATAGACCGTGGGACAACAACAAAAAATGCAACTTGATAGTTCTGTTCATAAAGCTGGACTTTAGATTCATATCAATTGTCTAAAACACTCATAAGTAGTTGCACTTACCGTTTTTGTAAGATTTTGTTTGCCATAAATTCTTAAAAAGAATTGACATTTGTGCTGCATTAAATTTATAATAGTAGGTTAGGCAGGTATGAGCGACCACAACGGCTATTTGATAAGCGTCAAAAAAAATTGCACTAAATGGCTTTTAATGGGGCAAATCTTTACACCAATAAAGGTGTGGTTGTCGTTGTTGCGTCGTGTGGTTGTGGTTATAAGGCGTTGCGGCTTTTTTTACTGCTGACTGATTTAATCTATGTCATTTAAGTAGTCAACAGAGTCAAGAGTTCTGATATGAAGAATGATAGGGTTACGAATTTAGTCTTTGCTTAAATTCCGTTGGTAAGCACGTATCTTGGATAGCAAAAGGAGCAATATCGCGCTGGTCACCTTTCGGTTCATTAATTGATTTTTTTTTTTAATTTGATGTGAGAATTCAGTTTAAGTCAAGTATGTGCAAAGAACACTTAAAAGTGATAGCAGACACAATGCCATCGACAACTCGAAAAGGCTGCTCTTCCAAGGATTCAAGTTCTTAACAAAACAGTCAGAAATTTGATTTTTTTAGGTTCATTTTTTTTGTAGCACTGACGGAAGTGTTTGCTGTTAAGGAGTCAAAATTGTTCAACTTCTCTAAGCCATTCCCAGAGGCGAATAAAAAGTGACGGGATCCGTTGTGAATCTCATAGGCAAAATGTTTCCCGACATTTACAGAAAAGAAAAACTAAATTGCAACATCATTCCTCTCTCCAATAACTCATGCCTCATGTTGCAGACAAGTAATCCGTTCCCACGAAATCCCAACAATTATAATTTATCTGCTTAAGGGAAACAATTATTATTTCTACGAGTGCACATATTGTGCAGTTGAAAATTATAGATACAACCACACCATCTAATAGCCCATGCCACTTAATTTCTTCCATCAAAATTTCCAAACGCTTGAAGATAAACGTAACAAGCCTATGACCATTTTCAGTTGTTTTTTTCAGCAAATGTTGCACAAATTCAATTGAGTTGTTAAACATTCGCCGTTAACTGTGCAGAAAGTTATGCGATTGCAACTGAAAAACAACTTTCTTTGAAGAAGATAACTACTCGAACAATTATTTTTGTTTCACCACACCGACCACCACCGCCTTGTCATTGTGTCACAACACTGCTTCTGTCCAGACATTTAGTAATGCACATTCACCATTCATTCATGATGAAAAAAAAGAGACGAACTTCCTCAAATTTGTGTATCCAAAACAAACAACAAAACGCCATTAAGAGACTTCCTCGTCGTTGCATAATGTCCACTCATGCGTCAAGAGTTGAATATTTTTTTTCCTTCAATCTAACAAGGATGTTCATAAAAGAAGAAATCTCTAAGAACTGGTCAGGTCAAGAGGATTGGATTTCCCTGGATATTATTTTCTTTTTTTTATCAAAAAATCAAAAAGCAAAATGGTTTCCTTTAAAGACTTCCTTATGCACATAAAACCTCCCATCATACCACCCATAAATCCCTGCTGTGCAAGACTATACGCTCTTTAACTGCAATCAGACGCAACACAATATCCAAGTCAATGATCATCATCGCGTCTGATAGAAACACACATTTGGACAGTAGTCGGGTGCATTACACCAACCGGCCATCTCTCAACGGAGATGCACCGAAAAATAAACAAAAAACACACAGCAAACCTGAATCAGCATATTTTTCGTACATTTCGTACATGCTGAGGTGCGTTTTTGCGCTGACTATAATCAACTATAATCAACAATGGTTGACTATTTCTCGTTTTTGCACGCCAATAGTTACGATTCGTAATCAAAATTGTCGTTTTTGCGGTCTGTGTTGATGTGTCAAATCGTAACTATCTCTAACTATTTCCAATCCATCTCAGGAGGTGAGTTGAAAGTGGTTGGTGTGTCAAAGTGTTTTTTTTTTGTAAAATGGCGTCTTTAATCATTGTCAATCTGGAATCTATGAAAAAACATTCTGGTTGTATATTTTTTACAACCGAGTAGCCGCGAATTTAATTACAATCAAAGGATTTCTGTTCGTTTTCAATTATTTAATTACAAAATAAAGAAAACAAGGTTACCCTTACAAATTTTAAATTGTCGGAAAAAAATAACTTTATTTCGCCGGATATTTTGCAAAATCAATCAAATCATAAGGAAATTTCTCTCGTGAACTTTTCAGGTAAGTCTTTTAAAGTAAGAGCATAAACCACATAATTTACAATTGCTTGAAATTCCTTAGTTTGATGAGTTGGATCAAAATATAACAATTCAAGAACATTATCGATTTCCCCGTGAGGAACGTCCAAATTCAGAATTGGCAGAAGATGAAGACAAGAAACAAAACTTTAACGATAATAAGACACAAAAAGACGAGATCGAAGACATGGACCAAACTATCCCCGAATTTAAGGCACATAGATGTGAATACTGCATGGACATAGTTAGTTTCGATGATCCTGATCAGTTAAATTATCATTGCAATGCCTTCCACTGCACCGATTTTCCATATTTATGTCCCAAATCCAAATGTGACAAAAGTGAATGTGTGACCTGCGGCAAGATATTTCCTAGATCTAATCTCAAATCGTTCACCTATCACATGACTTGGCATGACGATGCCAAATTGCACAAGTGCAAGTATTGGGAGAAGAAATTCGTTCAAGTAACTCATTTGGTGGTCCACGAGGAATCGCACACCGGAGCTTGCATCTATCAATGTTGTGAATGTGGAAGTGGTAAGTGGTAACCCTTTATTTGCTCAAAAAGAAATAATAATGTTTTGAATACAGTTTTTGCAAATGACGATCAATTACTTGAGCACAACAAAACCCACGAGGAAACATACTTCCGATTCCCTAATGAATCTACGCTTGCACAATTATAAGTTTCACGGAGCTTCGCCAACACAAGAAGTCAAGGAAATAATCAAACTAAAGAGACATAGTCTTACTGTACCTGGGAAGTCGTTTGAGTGCAGCAAATGCTCCGAATCGTTCTTGCTGCATACCCAACTCGTGATGCACTTGAAAAAACACGACGAAAATAGACCTTTCAAGTGTCCGACATGTCCAAAGAGGTTTAAACTCGAGAAATACCTCAAAGTTCATGTAGATACGGTGCATTTGAAGAAGAAAGACCATCAGTGCGTGACATGTGGATCGATGTTCAGGTCCAGGCCAGCGCTAGACTTAAAGGTGACTTATATTCCTTACTATGAACTTTAGTGAAATCACTTTTTAATTCAACAGACACTAAATACAAATGTGAAGTGTGTGACAACTGACAAGAGATTCGCTTTCGATAGAATGCTGAAAAATCATATGCTGCGTCATAAGGAAGTAAAGCCGTTTGAGTGCACGCTGTGCAACAAAAGGTTCAGACAATCGTTCGTTTTAAAAGGTAATTGTTTTGGATATGGATATAGAATTTTTGTTCAACGTATTTTCCACTCTGCAGCTCACTTCAAGGGACATCAAAAGAGGCAAGCCAAGTTATTTTCGAAGCTAACTTTGGTGGCGGAGAGTGAGAAGTAAAATGCTTTTGTTGTTGAAACTGATAAACAATCAGGACACCAGGAAGTGCCTAGTTTGGATGCGGTTAAGGCGTTCAAGGAAAATTTTAATGTCTCAATGGAGACTATCGGCGTAATCGAGGTAACCGTCGGAGCGGAATTTTCTCTGATGTCTCCCGGGAGTTCCGGGATTTGTGACAACCTCAATTCATGCATTTCATGTATTTGCAGACATGTCTGTATGTAGTAGTAGTACATAAGTAGTTTAGTTTTGAATTTAATTCATTGCTTTTATGTATTCTGTCGGAAATAAAAAAAATGTTTAACTAGTTTCAGAACATAAAGACTTTTTCGTTTATTTATATAAAAGCACGAACTAGATATTGTTCACCGAATCTGGAAGCAGCAATTAGAACAATGTCAGGAGCTGCCTTACTTTACTTGGAAATGCTTGAAGATTTCTTTATGAATCCTTCTTCGGTCAGGTTTGTGTTCGTTCCCAGCCGCTACCACTAAATCGTCGTCAGAATCAGATGACGAGTTATTTTAAACAAATAATTGTTTGTTAAATCCTCCATTTGCCTTTCTTGCTGTGGGATGTTCAAAGATAAATAAATATTTTCTTATTTTAATTTTCTTCAACAACTTACCATATCAAGATCGTTCTTGAATTTTTGCAATAAATTTAAAGCAACGAAAATTGTTGTCTCTTTATCCATTTTAATAATATTATGATCAAAAGAAAAGAAAAATGTAACCTCAAAAGATTTGTTTTTGTTTTTCTTGTTTGACAGCTCAACCAAACCTAACTAAAAAGCGTTTTTGGATTATTTCAACTATTTCTAACTATTTCAACTATGACACATCAACCATTTTTTTTGACACAAAAACTATAGTCAACTATCGTCGGCGCAAAAACGCACCTCTGCGCTGTTGAGAAAGCGTAAATACTGTGCGCGTTCAAGCATCACCTTAAATATGGTGGCTCGGTGCAGTTTATGTCCCACATACCAACACGAAGAAGATTAGCCGGCATTTGATGGCCGTAAAGTGTGTAGTCACGAGACGTCTGTTGCGAATATTAATGACAACAGATTGATAGCTGATGGTAACTGGGCAAACAAGTTATCAATGGGATGTAAAACGTTAATGTTTCCCATGCAGAGGATTTTTGTTTGTTAAAACAAGGAATACCCATTACATTGGTATAATGAGTACGGCCTTGAGTCGTCTTTTTTTGTATTGCCTTGGAAGTAAGCTTTAACCTAGTGAAATTGAAATAATTCCAGTGCAACGACCTCAGGAAGCAATTTAATTGAATGTTAATTAAGTTTGACATCGATGGAGCATAAATTGTCAAAGCAAAATAATCTTCTGTAATGAAAATTTAAATGACCATCAAAATGGCTGTATATCGATTTCGCTAGTAAGGAAGTTGTTAACTTTTACGACAAACAAAACTTGTTAATTAGTAGGATAAAAATTATTGATCTTGAGTTTCTTAAATACGATTTCGTTGGTAAGCTACAGAAACAAAAGAGCTGAGGTAAGAACCTGGAAATGGAAAAGTTGCGTTTATTTCTTAAACTAAAATGAAAAATGAAACAAAAATCAACTTTTGTGTTGGAAAATTGATTCGTACATTAAAAAAAAAAGCTACTAAGCTGAGATAAAAGTGATTTCTGAACATATCTCGTGGAAGACGTTGTTTTCTCGCATCAATCACCAAACAGATGTTAATTTCTAGATTCATTATATGTTTGAAGGTTGATTAGCCATCTAGGAAAAGTTATTACTTTATTAGCAAACATTGTCCAATTTCCCACGCAATTATTCTGCGAAACTGCTGCTCATTATAACTATTCAAATACAGAAACGACATGAAGCCAAGCCCGGCCTCTTGCGAGATCTTGAATTACAGAGCAATATTTTTTGTATTGTTACGCTGCCTAGTATTTTACTGATGAAGGTCAATCTAAAGGTACATTCATCATCTATCAAAATCACGACTCATCGTCACGAGCAAACAAATTCTTCACAGAATATTATTATCGTTTTAAGGAAACAATAATTTATTCATTATTCTTCTAAAGAATTCAGTTTGTCAACATTACTCAATGCCACTGTCTGATAACATCTTCAATTTGAACTTGTGTCCTCTTTTCAAGTGCGGTTGATGATGATGTTGCCATCAATAGAATTATTATGATTTTAATAAATCGTGGGTTGAGCCTCCCATTATCGATTCGAAGTCAATCATAACTAAATGTGCGCAACATCTCAATCATCAAAATGATGACAAAACATCTCAAGAACTCTACTTTTCTGTCACGATGTCAATTGAAAATTCTGAGGCAGCTGAAAAAGCCAATCATTAAAAGAAACGTGATTTCATATTTTTCTGCTTTAACTAATAATAAAAATTACGAAATAGACAAATTAACCTATTTTATGGATTGCAAGTGTTACGTGTGATGTGTGATGGGAACTGCAAGATATCCTATTTTGCTTTAAAAGGATAAATTGAATACTAGTAACTGTTACAGTTTTTTTTTTCATTGATTGTGAAACAAAAACTTGACTTCAAGACGTCAAAACGCCAGCAATATACTCTCTTACATAACAAACCATATTCATTCATTGAAAATTGTGTGTTTAGATTTTTATTCCCATAGCACATAGTGCCGATAGATTTTCAGATACATATCTCATACCAAGATACACAGATTTCAGATCTAGATTAAGATATACAAACTGCCCAAAAGGAGTTAACTCTGGTAGACTAGAGCTCAAAAGGAAGCTAAAACATTGCCACAAAAGCATGGCAATCGTTTTATCCAAACACGATCGTAACATAAATCCTATGCCCACATGGACCACTTAAACTGATTTTGGACAACGTATATCTGCAACGACGACGCGACGACTACACCGTTACATAGCATATGGACTTATGCACCCTGCCATATGACAATAATTTCTTTCATTTAACTATTGCTGACAGATCATATATGTATGATGTTGAGAGAGAATTGACCGGTTGTCTACTAACTTAAGTGCTGTGCCGCGTAGCCTAAACTGAAATAAATTTTGTGACCGGACTTTGGGCAGTCTTCTGAGTTTAGTTGAGTTTTGCAGAAAAAAGTCTTTGGAATATTTGATTTTGGTAGAGTGATTGGTGCTGTGTTATTGTATGACAGTGACAGACCACAGCGGCGGCGGCGGCGTATTCTTGGATTTCGTTTTGAATAAATTAATATTAATGTTCGTTACAAGAGCGAATTGCAGTAGAATAATTTTTTGTCTGTTGTTACATGACAGAATTAAATCAAAGCGGACTACTGCCTTTTGATAACAGAATGTTAGTAGCAACCTAGTTACCACTTGCGACATAAAAGTACTGTATGGCCAGTTGAAAGAAGTGGGTCCGGAAATTCCGTCCGCCTGACTGTTTGTCGGTTGCTTTCGAATTTCAAATAAAATCTGTCACTTTAATTTTGTTAAACATACAAACAAAAGCACTTTGTCAACATTGAATGAAGACATCATCCAGTGGGATTGAAAGCTATGACAGTCATTCTTCTTTTTTCATTTAAAACCTACCGCCCAACTTAAAAACACATTTTTCAAAGTTTTTCACAACTTTTTACGCTCGCCGCCGCCGATAGTATAATTATTTTATCTCATAAATATTTCAATTAATTATGCTATCCACGCAGCCTCCTTGCTAAACGAGAGAAAAGTGCACTCTGTCAATGAAAATCCATATCAATAGGCTGCGTAATGCGTATAGTATAATTGAATGTTTTTTCTATGTCCCGCCCGACCCCCAGGCTACCGCTGGACCATCAACTTAATATAAATTATCGATGTGCGCGCCGAACGCCCCGTGAGAGACTTTTTTAGATGCAAGGTCTGCACACTTGTTTATACTAGCTACCAGCAGGTGATGCCAATATTGAAAAACTTAAAGCGAACGACAAAAATCGAACCAGTAACAAATTGAATGTGTCATTAATTTTGAAAATTAAAATTTATTTTTGATCAAATCGTGGATTAGTTATTTGTTCTTCTCGACATTAGATCTGTTTAATGAAGAAAAACAGGGCAGAACGGCAAAGTAAGTGGAAAACTGTCAGAAGAAGTTCGAACAGAAAATTTAAGGTACCTGTTTATTTTTTTTTTGACAAGTTCCAATCAGCTGTTAAAAATAATAGTTTAGTTATGTTCGGTGACACTGTTCTGCACAGTTTGGAACATTTACGTTCTAGTTTGGTATTCATCGAGTCTGTCTTTGAACAGGTTTAAGTCGAACAGAATATATCAAGTGAGACAAATGTCGTTTGTCGAAAAGGTGAGTGTTCTAACTTGTTCCAAACTGTTCTGACATATCGCATGAAGCTGGGGCCTGATTATGGGATTCGCGGCGAATCGTTTTGCTAGCGAGTTTGACATTTTTCAATTATTGCGTTCGCTTTCGTCTTCTTCGTTTTGAATTCGACCAATTAACGAATTCGAAGTCGTATTTGAAATGTCATAATGTTTGCTAGCGAGTTGAAATACGACAGCTTTTTATTGGCGGATTCACAGGCGAAAGAGTGTTTATTCAGAGTTACCACTGGGACTCATTTGAGTCAAAAGGGACTCATTTTTGTTTATGTTTGTTATTGCGTAGGTACGTGTTTTTGTTTTAGTTTAGTCTATTAACAACTTACACTGCACTAAGTGATGAGACATTTGTTGTAAGATTTAGCTTGCTACAAGATCTCTTCGGCATTTTCTGATAGTGTGATTTTTGATAGGCTGGCACAGGGACTCATGTTATTAAATTTGACTCATCTTTTTAAGTATTCTACAGTTAGTGCATGAAAAAAGAGTTTGTTTTCATTTCTGCATGTTTATTAACATTCTTCTTCTCATGCAAATTATAACATGAAAACAATACTCTTGCAAAACAGACTGAATTAATGATAACCAACAGATATAGCTTCAAAAAAGGCCGCTATCAACTGCCAAAGTTCAGAATCTTCTATTAGAACAACCTTTGGTTGAAAAATAAAATTTATCGAACGTTCTTTTACTTCGTTCCTTTGAGGGACTAATTTATATTCAAAATGACTAATTTTTTCAGCTGTGGGGACTCATTTCAATTTGAACATGCGGCAACGCTGTTATCATTATTAACTGGAATATTAAGTGTCAAATCACTGGAATATTGGAAGACATTTCCTCGCTTCGCCGCGAGTTCGTTAATAAGGAAATACGACGCGAGTTGAATTTGAAAGGTCGAAATGAAAACGATCCGTCGCGAACCCCATAATCAGGCCCCTGTGATGTATATTTTATTGTGCTATCAAAGCTGAACAAAGCTAATAATAGTGCATTTTTGACTTTTGACACTAAACTTGACAGTTTCCACAGCGAATCAGGACCGCCACCGCCGGTTCACCACCGCCAGTTCACCGCCAGTTTGGCGCCGCCAGTTCGCCACGGGACAGTTTGCCACCAGAGCAGATAAGGTTGTTTCCATTGGAGTCCTGAAGCATTCGGAAAAGTCCGGATATCTTCTGAAAACATTCCATTGGACTGACTTTGACAGATGGAATGCTTCTCAGAAAGGAGGAACTCATCCGTTTTTGAAACAAATCGCCCAAAGAATCAGACATACATCAAGAAAAGCAAGTGTCAAAAGATACGTCAAATCAAATTTGTTCTTCACTTTAATTTTCAGTCCTTTGCAAATAAAAGAGTTCAAGGGGTAAAGGACAAATTTTATTGAAAAAAAACATTTGATTAAAATTTAAAACAAAAAGAAGGGAAAAGAAACGTTGACATCATTATTATAGCAAAATAAAGAAACCATTAAAGACCAAAGCATTTCTTAACATGCAAATGTCAAGTTGACAGTGATGTCTAGAACTTGACACTTGTTACGCAACACAACCCGCTGCCGGCTCTTTCAGTGGCGATGTGCGATGGCGGTTATGCTTGATAGTTGAATACAGAGCACAACCACACATCTTCTGTTTAGATTATGTACCGCACTCTTAAATGTTAATTATTTGATAAAAGCCGTTTTGCCAGCCAAAACAACAACTCATCCAAACTGGCCATCACATCAGATGCAGATGCAGCATTCAAGAACTCTCTCGTAACTAATAAAAAGAAAATTAAAAAAACCACCGAGCACCTTATACTTCAGTGGCGTCAAAGAACTGGCTATATTCATGTGCCAATGTAGCAGTCTCTGATGGGTATCACGATTCATCGACCGACGCGGCGGTGATGTGGACTTTAGTTCCAGCGATCTTCAATTAAACTTAAACCCATCGCGCCGATGAGTTAATAGCTTGAGCTGACTGCCGCCGCATTTTCCGGTTGAGATTATATTTTGTGATTCTTCATCTGCATCTGCAACATTGCAATCCAGCCATATACGAAGGTAAAAAACTGGATCACTCTTGGATACATGCACTACACTGACGGACGCACAAACGCGGTGTGCTCTCTGTGAAGTTGCATCTTGTCAGCAGTGATTTGTTTCTGTAATTAATTTTGTTAATTTACTCAAAGGCTGACACATAACCTCCATCGTATCATGGCAATAAAGATTGCCGCACTTCATCTTCGTCTCTTAGCATAGATTTCGGTTTTATCGATTTTTGTTATTTTTTTTTTCGGTGTATTGGTTGTAAATAGATTTGCTCTGGATTAATATAAACCAAAATCACTTTTTGCAATAAATTTAAAAATGCATAGCTGCCATACCGGAAGACATGATGCATTGACGTCGCAAATGGCGAGCCAGAGCTGTGACGTATCTAATTTATTGGACGATTTGCATATCGCATTAGGGTGCTTTTTTAATTAATGAGCCTCTCTCAGGCCACAAAACGACCAACGTTAGGACGTGTGTCCGAAAATAATCGACCGAATATTTAACTACTGCCGATAAAATTGTGTACAGTAAGTTGTCGATTTGAATGGGACTGCTGGCAAAACGTGTCGTCAATCGTCCGTTCAGGAGGGAATTGATCAGCCGGAGGGGAGTATTGATTAAGATATGTCATGCCCTGGGGCAACAAACAATTTGAATCTTTAATGTGTCCAATGGCATAAGGATTGCATGCTCTTCGCAATCGCTTCTCGCAAAGCAGGAAATGTATTTCGAAAATTAGGTGATGGTTTTATTTGTTGATCTAGTTAGCTTCTGGTTATATTGATGTGCGTTTATGTTTGTTTGTTTTATTGATTTTTGCAAGCTAGCCAATCAAAATGGAGCAATCAGTGCGTGTTGAAATTTAGCATGCATGCGTCGACGAGTCAGGATCGTCCGTCTCGATCGTAGTCTTGCTGTATGGAAAACAAAACAAAACAAAAAATAAAAACGAAAATGAAACACTTGGGAACCATGTTAAGTTCATTATTTTTTCGAGTTTATCGCTTTGACGGTTTTATTAATTGACATAACATGTGCGATTCATAGTGTGGTTTGTGTTTGATACCACTGACCACTTTTGACGTGAACGTCAGTTTGCTTACAAATTTTCTTCCTGCAGACGCAAATGATGTTGTCGTTTTTGCTACTTTTTTTTGGCCGTGTGTGTATCACAAAATTAAGTTGTAATGTTTATGACCGCAAATTTGATCAGAGGTGTAATCAGATGTAAGTGGAATTAAATGAGGACATTGTTGTGTGTCACGATTGGTGGAAAATGTCAGTCGTATGTAAATGACATTTTCAAAATTTAATTGATAGGAAATTTAAGGATGACAGATGCTACAGTAACAGCAACTGTGTTTGAAATAATTGATTGATTGACCAGCATGGCTTTTGAAGCTGAACTTGTTTTTTCAATCCCACATTTTGACTTTTCCATGCATGTAACAGTTAGATACCTCCTCTTGAATTCTTCAGTGGTTGCCCAATACAAGGAATTTATGCGCAAATTACATGTTACCTTAATTATATTTTACTTAAGAAAGAAGAAAGAGAGGAAAGTGACATAATCACTGTTGAGCCTTACGGCAGCAACCCATAGAATTCTTCAATGCGTCAGTGTTGACGTTTTCAACTGACAGCTGAATAGAATACACAATAGGTCTGCCATATTCTCCCACTTTTTCGATCTTTTACTCACAATTTTTGTAAGATCTGTCACTTTTGAAGGAGAAAAATATTTCCCCTATCTGCTGATTTTAGCCACAAAAATTTCTTGTGGCAGTTTTTGGAAGTTCTGTCAAACCATAAGAAGTACATCGAATTTTGTTGACGTTTGATATAATTTTGTGCATTTGGCAGATTTTTGCTGCGAAGCGTTCTTTTACTTTTTGGGAGAAACACAAAATTTCATCCCCACTCCTTGATTTTTGACACTTTTTACAAAAACTGCCGAAAGAGTAAAAGAACGGACCTAATTTATATTCTTATTGAACGCATCCCATAAGGAACGCACTTGACGGATGCGACGGTTAACTTTCTATTTTCTGCGTCCTTTGATTTGTTGACATCTGATTTTGACAAGTAGTCAATTTAATGTTTTACCGCTTCAACAATGAAAAGATGGGTGATGAAAATTGTTGAAAACCAAGCAATCTATTCGTTTTCATTTATCAAAATTAAAACCAAATTAAAACCAAAGGCATTTGAAATTCAATACGTTATGGGCGCGAGAGCTCAGACAGAACGTCACAATAGACGCATACAACTTCGAGGTAGTAGAGGAGTTTGTCTACCTAGGCTCCGCTATTAACACGGACAATAACACCAGCGCCGAGATCAGACGAAGAACAACTCTTGCTAATCGCTGCTTCTTTGGGCTAAGAAAGCGATTGAGTGGAAAAGCCCTCTTTCGATAAACTAAGGGAAGTCTATACAACACCCTCATTATCCCAGTCCTGCTGTATAGTGCAGAAGCATGAACCTTGACCAAATCGGATGAATGTGCCTTAGGCTGTTTCGAGAGGAAAGTTGGTCATCTTTAGCCCCGTGTGCATTGATGGGAAATGTCGAAGAAGATACAACAGCAAACTTTACGAGTGTACAACGACAAGAACTCAACCAGAAGGGTCAAGGTCCAGAGACTCAGATGGCTCGGTCATTTAGAGCGGACGAACACCAATGCTCCGGCCCGAAAAGCCTTCCACACTATTTGCGAGGGACGTCAAAGTAGAGGAAGACCACGACTCAGGTGGCGCACACACGTGAAAGAGGACCTCATTCAACTTGGAGTGCAGAAATGGAGACAGCTAGCTAGGGACTAAGCTGGAGGGCGGAAACTGGTGGTTGTAAGTAATCCAATACCAACGCGGGCCATTGGAGGATCTTATTAAGACACCAAAACACAGTGAGGGAGCTCAACATCGTCGTATATGTTTCAATAAGTTAAATTTAAATCACTAACAAAATAGAAAACGACCTTTTGAACCACAACATGAATCAAACAAAAGAGCTGAACTGAAAACCTGAAATTGGATGGGGAACCTGAGTTTTATAAGAAGGCAATTTGTGTTTGTCAAATTTTAAATAAACCCAGACTCGTTGATTGTAGTCCTTGCATAAATCGATTTTCCAAAATGTCGGCCTAATATTTTATTCCCACGCAAACTTCTTTAGCCCGCAGTTTTCTCCAAGTCGGAAAAGTTCAATCGAAAATATTTCACTCTTGTGTTTGATAAAAGGCGGCACTATTTTTCATCCATTAATATTTGTTTTAGTCGCTTACAGCTTCGCCGCCCGTGCGTCGCGTCGTTGCAATTTTGTGTGTTAGTTTTGCTTGAGGCAGACGACTGAGCCATTGATTGATGTTCCTGCAGTGTGCGGATCATATATGGATTTGAACATAATCTTACTTCCTTATTGCGTTAAACAGGCCAGTTTGCCCAACTTAATTTATTGGTTCTTTGGATAATCCGCATATCTCTTTCGCTCTCTAGAAAATAGCGCGTGTGATAAATGGCGTTTAAAATTAAGTCAAATCAGATAAAAATGTCATGCGTTTGATCTGAAATCTATCATCGATATACCGACTCATAAATCATGTAAGCAGGTGTTCCACGGCATTAAATTTAACGAACGCAAAATTAACCCAGTTGTGCAATCAATTACTTTCATCATTGTTAAACATCCAATAACGAGCTTTCAGAGGTGTCACCACAGCATTTAAGTCATATGTTTCAGCTGTTTCAAGTCTAGTGCACAAATTCGCATGCAGGTGGTTTGGCTGGGCGATTTAATTACTCGTTATTGTTCTAAATACTTTGGTATACTTAAACAAAATGCCTTTAGCGGTCTCTACCTATTGTGTCTGGTAGCACAGCAAGGTTTTTTGCATACTTATCCAAGTCGTTGTTTGTAGGATAACAATAAAATATTTTGTGTTTTGGAAAGTTGCACCCGCTTGCGCAATCAATTCATTCAACCAGATTCGAATAGATTTGTTTCTATGGAGATTTTTATCATCATGGCTCCTATTTGCATTTTAAGTGGATTTCGGTATTTTTAGGAAAATTTATTATCCATTCACTGATTTGTTGCTTGCAACATTTAGAGGAACAAAAGAATCGTGATGCTTTTATCACCGCATTCACAATACCAAACGAGCATCTTTGTGAATGATTATAATTTTATTTTATTTAAAATTGGCTCCTAATTCAATGAGATTCCTCGCAAGCAGAAGTGCGTGAATCCCGAGGGGAAACCTGCTACACATACAGATGTATGACTTACTCTCGGGCAGAAACAATTACCTCAAACTATTTGTTGTGTGACCAATTCAAGGCCTTGTTCATGCGATGTTGTTTGCAATGAAATTTTTATTTTGTGCTTTGTTTTGAGACTGTAGTGCACTTGTTGGTCAGTATTACAGTCTAGGAGAACCTTGACTTGTACAAAGTTCAAAATTGGTTTTGTTTGTGGTTTGTGTTGGGGCCATTAATTTTTATATTGGTTTTGGGTTCTCCTTCTCCGGCGTTTTTCTTTTTATTGAAAGTGGCAATCAACATAAATTTTAGAATTGAAATTGTGTTTGGCTGATTGGTATCGGGAGAAGTCAATAATTATAAATTGTTTTTATGAGTAAAAATGAATCAATTTATTTGCATATTTCTCACTTTGAAAACGTGTAGCATTTATTTAATTCGGTGAAACGACACAGCTCTAGGAGAGCCAAGGCCCAAGTGACTATGAGTGCATGTGAAGAATTGAAGGATGAACAGCTATGTTGAGAAGCAATTTTTTCTTGAAAGACCGATTATCTTGGAAGTTTTGTTAGTTCCTCACAAGAGTCAGTAAAAGTTAAGTATGATTGGATCCCACACGTAGTGCTTGTGCATAACAGCCAAGGCACATAACCATTACGTGACGGACCCTACGTGCAACCGTTTAGTGCGTTGGAAAATTATTATATGAGTAAGTTGTAGTTACTCAAACGAACATTTAACAGACCATTTCCAATTTCTAATTATTATTAAAAGAAACCGTCAAGCTTAGACAACATATATGGCCATAAGTTATGTTGAAAGTTTTAAAAAGACATCAAAAACTCTGAAAAAAGCAATCACAGTACCTAATATCCTATTTTCTATAATTTTTACTTGTAAAAGTCAGTTTATTTGTTCGTCTTTCATGTCGCAACGGTGCAATATTATGACATGATTTTTTGTGTGGAGATAGTTAGGAGGCTTGAGAGGGTTTTAAGCTACTTTTTAAAGCGATAATTTTCCTATCTCATTCAAGCACACAACACTCTTGTTGGGTATTGATTTATTGGTTGACAATCATTTGCGGACGAGAGGAAGTTTGCGGGTTCGGCTAGTGCATTAAAGGTTAAAGCAATATTAGGCGTGTTTTTTTGGCATCGCTATCTGCAGCCAAATTCGATTTCCCAAAAAAACGTATCCGCAGTTGCCCATCCGCAGCTGTTTTATTTTATTTTTAAGTTGGTATTTGGTTTCGCTTTCGGATAAGTTTTTGACATTTTGGGGGTATGTTCGTAGATTGGCTTCGTCGTCGTTCAATAAACAAATAAATAAAACAATAATAAATGTTCAGACAAATGTCAAACAGAGAAGTGTGTTTGAAAGTGCGTGTGCTTGTACCTATGTGTGAATTTTGATAAAAATCGAGATTCAGATTTTTGATTCTCGAATCCCTTTTTTGAATCTCAAGTCTCAAATATGTAGATCAGGAAATCTGAGATTTTTCCAATTTTTCCTCACTTCACCAACTCTTTTAGCTGTCAGATTCACAAATTTGACTTACTCTTAAGGTATGACTACAAAGAGCACTTTTTGCAAAAAATCAAAAAGTGAAAATTTTCAAACTCATTTTGTGACAATTTATCCACCCCAAAGTTAAAAGTCAAAAACAATTTTTGTAGTTTTTTTTCAAATTCAAATGGTGCTACAAAGAAACAAAAATTTTACTTTGTAAATTTCCCACTTTTTGCAAAAAGTGGCCGTTGTAGTTATAGCCTAGTACATACTTGTGAACCATCTCGTGAACCCATACAAATTTCGGTTTTTGGATCACCCGTGAACGTGCTCGTGAAGCTGAGTGGAGAACAAAGTGGAGAGTTTTCGTTCACGGGCAATTCACGTGCAAAATGTACGGGAACTGTTGGTGAAGCTTTGACATTTGGTTACAAAAAAAAGTACAGTTTTCAATTTGTACTGAATACTGATACTGATTCCTCATTTAAAGTTTGTGGCTGCTTTGCGCGTGGTTTTAAAAAAAAAAAGTTAAATAGGATTTATATGAAATAGAATACAAATGTTCACAACGTGTATTCACAAGTGTGTACCATTGAGCAATGTCAAAAGTTCACTTTCTCCACTGGCGAACGTTCACTTCACGAGGAAGTATGTACTAGGCTTATACCTTAAATCTCGCAAATAGAAAACTACATTACAGAAGAAAAATATTAAACACCATAGAGCAACTATGTGTGACTCGTTCCTTGATTTGTGCTTTCCAATTTTAATTCAAAATAAACTTAAATAAAAGAACGCACTTAAAGTGTGTTGCACTCTGCGAACACAACCTTCGAGACTCTTTGAGTTATCCGATTATCCGAGTTACCAACCTAAGAAATTCAATTTTTCTCCGATCGAGTATCGATACTCGAAAAAATGTCAATTTTTTATCCGCAGCCAGATTTAAGTTTAAGTTTTATCCGCAGCTGCGTGTTGTATTTGTAATATATGGAAGCTCCCACTGCAGATACGGATAGCTACGCCAAAAAAACACGCCTATTATGCAGTGTAGTTGACTGCTAAGCCAAACGTTGCGAGTTCAAGCCCCAGCTTCGGCAGCAGTCTTTTTCTACAATAATCGCCAGCTTATCTGAGGCCACCTGTGCGATAATATGAGACAATATAAATCTATGTCTCCTCCTCTGTGCCACGTAGGTTTATGTTATGTGTTCTTTCCTTCTATGTGTCTATCTGTCTCTCTCTGTCGTATGTCTTGTTTCAGTCACAGCCGATGGCCTCAGTCGCCAGTGCTGCTAAGTGTCTGTAGTTCGCATCATTCATGTGCGAAGTACTGTAATGTCAATGTCAATGTTAGGTTAGGTTTTTTTTTATAATTTGCACCCACTCAAGGGATTTTTTATACCCTTTTTATGCCTAAAACAAAGTGAGTGCATTACGAAAAAGGGAAGGAGTTGGAAAGGAGGTGTCGGTGTACGTTGGTCTTGAATTCTTGAACATTGTAATGATCGGGAAAGACAGAGTGTGGAAGTGAGTTCCACATTCGCGTAGTACGGTTCGAGTGGCTGTCTAGATGTTGTTGACTCACTTAGACCTCAAATGTCCATTGTGATACCACTGGAGAGTAATGAACTTAAATAAACCATTTTGTATAGGGTGTCTCAATAAGAGCGCACTTTTTAAAATTGGAATATTTTTTTTGTCATGCAAGTGACAACTCTGAAATTTGACAGATGTCACCTCTGTTTGTTCCGATTACTAAAAATGGAGCGCTTTTTGTAAGAACAACACGTTAGGTTAGGTTAGGTTATGAGGGGTGTGCACAGCGTGAGCTGTTGCGTACACGGGGGCCTATTGGTCCATTGTGATCCCCTATAAAATAAAAGTTAGCATCGATGTTCCTCAAACTCGATTAACGTAGACTGGCTCGTTAACGAACCAGCCTGTGCTATCTATAAATTTCTTCATGTTTGCCATTGAGACCTGTGCTAGATCATCCAGTTCTCCAACAAACCTGTTTCCGAAATGACGGAGGCGGCTTGTTTGGAGGTTCGGACAGTCACAGAGCAGGTGTTTAATGGTTTCTATTTCTTCCTCATCCTGACAGCTCCTACAAAAATCGGGTGCAAATGCCCCTATCTTGTTGGCCATTGTGCCAATTGCGCAATGACCTGTTAGTACACCTATCAAGATTTTAATGTTCTTTTTACTCAGCGATAGAATATACCGAGTTTGTTTTTCATTTGTGTTAGGCCATAAACTTCTAGAGATTACGCAATCGTCCCTGGATTTCCAGGAGTTATTGATTTTCTCTTTTAATTTAAGGTCTAACTTCCTCTTGAGTACCCCAATTGGGACGAGTGGTCCCCTAACTGAATGGTCGCTACTACTTGTGTCTGCTTCTGACCCTTTCCTGGCTAGTTCATCTACTATTTCGTTCCCTTCTATATTGCTATGTCCAGGAACCCAGCAGAGCTTTACCTGGTTAGTGTGGCAGATTTTATTTAATTCCTTCCTACAGTTTAAAACTGCTTTTGATCTTATGGTCTCGCTGGCTAAGGCTTTGATAGCAGCCTGGCTGTCCACGAAAAAAGTAATCTCCGAAGAGCTTAGCTTTTCGTGATGTGCCAGTTCAGCTGCTTTTTCAATGGCAAAGATCTCGGCCTGAAAGACACTACAGTCAGCTGGGAGTTTATACGATGCTCTGATGTTGAGAGATTGGCAAAACACTCCAGCACCTGTTCCTGATTCCATTTTTGAACCGTCAGTGTAGAAAGGGATACCCTGTTTACTTATAAGTGAATTAGGATCCCAACCCTGTCTTTCTGGTATAAAAATAGAAAATTTCCTATCGAAATCTAATAAAGGGGGAATATAATCGGTGGTCTCCATCAGTCCTGGAATCGTGTCATATCTTTGTAAGATTGACCCGTGTCCATAAGTGCTGTGCCTCCAAAAACTCAGTTCTTTTAAACGAATTGCAGTTTTGGCTGCCGTGCATCTTATGAACTCATCCAGAGCCGGGAGGTCCAAGATCATTTCCAACCCAGCCTGTGGTGTGGATCTTTGAGCCCCTGTTATTCCTATACAGGCTAGTCTCTGTACCTTATTCAGGTTCTTGAGATAGCTTGATTTTTCCACCGCCTTCCACCATACAATAGAGCCATAGGTAAGAATGGGTCTGACAATCGCTGTGTACATCCATTGGATGACTTGCGGTCGCATGCCCCAACGTTTACCGAAGGTCTTTTTGCATGTGTAGAATGCACATAGTGCTTTTTTCATTCTTTCCTCAGTATTACGCTTCCATGTAAGCTTGGAGTCAAGGATTACTCCTAGAAATTTAGCTTCCTTAGAAAGTTTTAGAGGAGTACCATTAAGTTTGGGAGGGTTGAAGCCCTCCAGTTTCCTTTTCTTCGTGAACAAAACTAGCTCTGTCTTGGTGGGGTTGACCCCGAGACCGTTCTTAGTTGCCCAAGAAGATAAATCCTTTAATGCATTTTCCATAATGTTTCCGATGATGGTAAGAAACTTGCCTGATACCAAAACCACTATGTCATCTGCATATGCTACGATTTTAATGCCCTGATCTTTGAACTTTGTGAGAATTTTGTTGACTACGAGGATCCAGAGCAGGGGTGAGATGACTCCTCCCTGTGGTGTGCCTCTAGTAACTGTTTTCTCGATAGTGCTAGCTCCTATTTGAGAGTTGATAATTCTGCCATTTAACATGGTGAAGATCCAATCGACAATGACAGATTCAACTCCGACTTCAACTAAGGCAGTTTTTATCGATTCCGTTTTAACATTATTAAACGCACCCTCGATATCAAGAAATGCTGCCAGGGTATATTCTTTATGTTCAAGACTTTTCTCAATATGTGAAACTACTTCGTGCAGAGCAGTCTCCACTGATTTACCTTTGAGGTAAGCGTGTTGGTAGCTGCACAAATTGTTTTCGTTGAGAAGTTCTCTAACATGTAGATCAATTATCCTCTCTAGTGTCTTAAGAAGAAACGAAGAGAGGCTTATTGGTCTATAATCCTGAGCGGTCGAGTGAGTCGGTTTCCCAGCTTTTGGGATAAAGACTACCTTGACCTTTTTCCAGCTATTAGGGACGTATCTAAGTTTGATACAACTTATGAAGATTACCCTAAGCCACGGAGTTATTACTTTGAGAGCATTTTGAAGAAGAGCTGGAAAAATCTCGTCTGGTCCCGCTGATTTGTAGGGTTTGAACGAGTTTATTGCCCAGATAATCTTCTGCTCAGTAATAACCTGTTTTAGTTCTAAATTTGATTCCGTGTGAGTAAAATCCAGCGTGTTCGATTGCAAATCGGAACTTCCTGGGTTCTTACAACCGGGGAAATGAGTTTCCATGAAGAGTTCAAGCGTTTCTAGGCTCGAGTTCGACCATGATCCATCAGGGTGTTTTATGTACCCCGGGACCGTGGGATTAAGGGCCAGGGTTCTGCGTAGCCTCGCCGCCTCGCTTGTTTTTTCAATGGATTCACAATGTTTAGCCCACGAATCCTTTTTGGCCTTCCTTAACTCTTTGGTGTAAGTGTTAAGTGCAGCTCTATAAGACTTTAAGTCCTCCTCTAATTTACTCAGTTTAGCTTTATTGAAAAGTTTTCTAACCTCTGTTCTACGTTTCTTTAGTACACCATTCCACCAGGGTGGGTTAGTGGAGTTATTGGAACGAGATAAAGGGCAGTGTTTTTCAAAAGACTTTCTCATTTTGCTAGACAAGTTTTGGACAACAGTGTCAATGGTTGAAATACTTAGACTTGTATTGTCCTCTGGTGGATCAATACAGTTTTTCAGCCATTTTTCGTACTCTGTCCAATTCGTTCTAGTTGGGTTCCTGTAAGGTTTCATTTGAGTAGAGTTCCTGTCTATAGAGAAGAGTATCCTAAAGTGATCTGAAAAAGATTCTTTAGGTGAGACTCTCCAGTCTTCGACTGAAATTTTACTGTTATTGCTAATAAGAGTCAAATCTATGATTTCCTCCCTGTTTTTGTTTCGAAAGGTAGGGTGATTGCCCCTATTACATAACGATAAATTAGAACAGAGAATATATTCAAAAATTGACTCACCCCTTTTATTGATGTCCTTAGAGCCCCATTGAGTATGGTGAGCGTTGGCATCGCATCCCACCACCAAAGGTGTACCGCTTGCTGTGGCATGAGCCACAAGGTCGCGGACTGTTTCTGATGGTGGGCTCTCCTCTTCATACGGCATGTACGTCGACGCTAGAATGAAGTTTCCTTCATTCGATTCGACGCTGACTGCCGTGTTATCCTTGTTGCTGTACCTAGATAGGAAGAAAGCGTTAATTGATTTTTTCACTAGGATACAACTTCTAAAATCACCTTCATCTGACGTGGAATGGAAAAGGTTGTAGTGTTTTGACCTCAACCCACGGATTCGGTTTTTGCCTAACCATGGTTCCTGGATCAAGGCCACATCCACGTTCTCGTGAGACATGTAGAGCGTAAGGTCGTACGTTGCTGCTTTAGCGTGGTGCAGGTTTATTTGCACCACTTGCAGCTTTTGACTCCCCTTTGCCTTCATGCCTCCTAACCTTTACGGTTCCGAGACCATACCTCAACACGTCTTTTCTTTCTCTGAGCAGAAGGTCAGATTTCTTGTCTGCCACAAACAAGAGGTCCTTTCCTTCGCCGCCATGGCTCTTTCTTGAATGTTGGAGCTTCCATTCTAAAATGGGAAGCTCTTTGTTCTGCTTCGCCAACAGCTTAACAATGGCTGCGTCCTCATGTTCTGCAGGAGGGGGGATCCAGATGCTAAACTGCTGGCGGAGTGGAAGAGCTGCGGCGGGTAGAACATCAAGGGAGGAGCCTTCCCATAGTTCGCCAATGTTGGCGATTGTACGGTTCAGGAACTCCCGTGATTTCTGGTCACCGCAGCAGACCACTTTAACTCCTCGCCGCCATCCGGCACCATCAAAGGTATAGTCCTCAGAACTATCGTTCTCTGCTGTCGCCATCATAGCTTTAAGGATCTCATTTTCCACAAGGAGCCAGTTTTTTGCCGAGATTTTCCCATCTGGGTCGTCACGGCTTATTATGGCGATTTGTAGGTCAATCGGGGTGGTGTCGAAGCTGCTGGTTTTCTGTTTCTTAGCACCATCTTGCTTGACCGTCTCCTCCGATCTTGGTCTCTTGGACGTTCCTGGTTTCATTCCAGAAGAGGTGCTCGCCGGTGCTTGGTCTTTCCTAGCGTTGGCTTGCTGTTTCTTGCTGGAAGTCGCCTGAACTTTTCCTTTGTCGTTCCGAGCGGTCGAGTTATTGCCAGCCTGTTCACGGTTTGTCTTTTTAGGGACAGACCTAGATTTGGCAGCATCTACTCCTTTGCTCTCTGACTTTTCCACATGTTCTGTTGTGCCCTTGGGTGCAGTGGCAGTCTCTGCCAGCTGCCGCTCGAAGTTCTTAACTCTCTTTCTATGCTTTTTTAGGAGAGCCTTATCTCTCGAACTGAGCGTTGCAGGGTCTTTCAACTCGGTCGTTTCCACGAATCTTTTGGAGGATCTGTAGCTGCTGCGTTGCCTCGAATTGAGCGGTGCAGCAGACTTCAGCATAGTCTCTTCTTGACTCGGTTCCATCAGTAGCTCGTCCTCGGTTTGACTACCTATAGAAGGAGGTCGGTCCGAGGTCTCCGTACCTTTGATAGTTAGACCATCTAGGGCGGGAAGGAGATCCACTGAGAGAATGACCGGTTGTCTCTTTAACTCTCGTTTTTCTTTCTCGAAGTTTACGTTTGTTGTCACTGGCGACTTAGCTTCTTGCGAAGCCAAGCCCTCGCCGGCAGCCGTGACGACTTTTGAACGTATATCCCCGTTCGATTTTTATTCTCTAGTAAACTTTTATCCATTTTGTTTTTTCGATTAACATCTCTGCTTTTGTTGGTTTTCTTAGTTGTCTTTCTCCGCAGCTGGATTGCTGAAGAGTTAGACGTAAGCCCCCTCGCCACAACAAGGCGAAAACCGTGAGGGGGAAGAACAACACGTTACAATGGTAAAAATTCATTACAAAAATGGGGATAGTTACACTTCGCAAACTTCACCAAATTTTCAGTCGAGAGAGTGTACCTAATATGTCAACCATTCGACGAGTGGTCAAAAAATTTGAAGAAACTGGGTCAATCATGGATGATAAGAATCCTTTGCGTCAACGTACTGGTCGGTCTCTTGAAAACATTGCTGCTGTAAACGAGAGTGTTGTCTAAAACCCGAAAACATCAATTCCACAGTGACTGTGAACGTCATTCGTTACAGGAACATGATAGCGGACTTCTTGTGGCCTCAACTGGACGTCATGAGCCTGGACAACATATGGTTTCAGCAGGACGGCGCAACTTGCCATACTGCGCATGAAACAATCGACTTATTGCAGCAACGATTTTCGGAACGTATTATTTCACGAAATTCTGATGTGAACTGGCCACCAAGATCGTGCGATTTAACGCCGTGCGATTTTTTTCTTTGGGGTTTTGTGAAATCTCGGGTTTATACGAATAAACTCGAAACAATTCCTGAGCTCAAATCGGAAATCCAACGTGTTGTCTGTCATAAAAAACTTGGTTTTATTTGCAAATTAAAAAGTGCACTCTTATTGGGACACCCTATATGTACTTCTAATGAAGTTAGAGAGACATCTTGCGTCGATTGTTGCCAGTTCACTAGTATTATCGAAGAAGGGATTACAGAGATAGTTATTCATTCTATTTGAGAGTGCCGGAGATGTACCTACATGGGAGGTGTTGGACTGTTACCTCTTCCTCCTCACCAAGCAGCTTCTACAGAAAACATTTGTGTAGACCCCCAGCCTCATAGCATGTAATGAGGCAGTGTTCTGTTATGACTGCAATTGTGCAGTTTATACTTTATCTGCTCAGGGAAATCAAGCCTTTTGACCGCTTCAGGTCTATGCTTGGCAATATTTGTTTGGTTGCTAGGCAGGTGGTATCCTGTGACCATCTAGCATTTGTTGATTCTAGAGCATATTGTTTGAGAAGATGTTTGCATGTAGCAAGTGGTGTTCCTATGTTGTGTCTTTGTCTAACAGTAGTCAGAAAATGTTCCGTTTTTGGCGAGCTCATCGGCTTTGCAATTTCCCGGGATGTCTCTGTGGCCCGGCACCTAAATGAGGTGAATATTAAACTGTTCTGTCATCTCATTCAGAGATGATCGACAGTCGACAGTTTGTGGAGACAGACGCGAGAGATTTGAGAGCGGCTTGGCTGTCCGAGAAGGTACGTATATCCTTGCAAGATATAACTTTTTCGTTGAGCCAGGATAGTGCCTCTTTAATCGCCATTACTTCTGCCTGGAACACACTACATTGATTGGGAAGTCTATATGATAGACTGAGATTCACTTGTTTCGAGTAGATACCACTTCCAACGCCGTAGTCGGTCTTTGAACCGTCTGTATAGAAGTGTATCGTGTTTTCTTCCAGAGGTCTTTCTTCTTTCCAAGAAGATCTTGAAGGGATTGAGACATGGAAGTTATTATCGAATACCATTTTTGGGGTAGTCTAAGCGATCTGGGATAGATCTGAAATTGTCTAAAATAGTAGTAGATGACCTGACCAGTGTTGTTACTGATCTATTGAGAGGTGGCTCTAAGCCTCACGGATGAGTTGGCTGCCACCATTTTGGAGAAGATGTCAAGAGGGGTTAAGTTTAGAAGCATCTCCAAGGATGCTGCCTGCTCATGAGTTTATTCAGATTTACCATCTTGTCTAGTGCGGTCCACCATACGACAACTCCATAAATGAGTATCGGTCTGGTTACCGAAGTGTATAGCCAGTGGGTTATTTTTGGGGAGAAGCCCCATTTTGCGCCTATGGCCTTTTTACAACTAAAGAGTGCTACAGTAGCCTTCTTTACTCTTTCATCAATATTTGCCGTCCAATTTAGTTTTTTGTCTAAAATGAGGCCTAATAGTTGGCTCGGTCGGAAAAGCTTACGGGTATTCCTTTAATCGTGGGTGGGCTGATTTGAGGAATTTTCTACCTTCTCGTAAAGAGTACTAGTTCCATTTTATAAGGATTGACGTCCAAGCCACAATGCTAGGCCCAATTGGTTTGCCTGTTTCAGGCAATTTGTAGAAGTACCGAGAGAACTTGAGGGTGTTTCCCAGATACCGATATAGCAACGTTCGTCGGCATAGGCAATCACCTTGAAACCCTCTGCTTCCATTGATGTTAGGAGGTCGTTTACTGACGATAAAAGAGGTGAAAGGACCCAACCTTGGTGGGTACCTCGATGCACCGATCGAGCAACATTAGTTTTAAAACCGAAAATACTTATGTTATATGTTTTTTTATTGTCGTTGAAAGAGTGATCAAACTATTGGAAAACTAAATTTTTGATAATGAGTGTTGCGTCGTACCACATTGTGGTTTAAATTTAGTTTAGTTTAAACCAAACATTTATATAGATATTGTAAGAAAACTGTTGTGTTTCCTTTTTTAACCCCATTCCTTTCTTTTCCTTTTAGGCTTTCTGATGCTCCAATACAGTAAGTAAACCTTTTCATTATTTGTATCTGTCTAGCACAATTAAAAGCTTGATATGCATGCATATTCACTTTTTAATCCTCATTAAATCTTAATCACTGTTCATATATTGATAAAAGTCTCATGTAAATTCGCAAACAAATTCATTTTCATTACACAGTCAGTAGTTAAAAATTCCTTGGTAAATGGCAAGGTAATTATTACGGTGACACCTTTTTAAACGATGCCATGTTTGCCTTTCCATATGCAGACTAATTCGATGCAATTATTTAAATCGATTTGGATGTAGACAGCATTCAGCGTTGAAAGTTAAGGAAACTAATCAACTAACTAACCCATAATGACTCCAATATTTTGAAACATCTTGGTTTCATCGTTGTGTCGTGTTGTTTGTCGATTGGTCGTTATACCAAATTATAAATCGAACTAACTGATGACATCGATTCAAGTGGAAAGTGTGCAATTTGTCCTTATTTTTTGCAATTATTTGTCATCATGAAACTGACCAGATTCATGCCAAAACACAGCCTTGATCTTGTTTAGAAACTTCAGCATTTTCTGTTTTTGCACACTTTTTAAAAATAGTAACTGTCGTTAGTAACCGCAAAAAGACTTTCGAGGCAGCTTTTGACACGGCTTACAAAGTCTTGTGCTCAATTTAATACAGCCGAAAATCACTCCCTATGAGGTGGAATGAAGAATTGTCTAGTCTCAGGAAAAAGACTACAGTGATCTTTAATATTTGCCGCAAACACAAATTCTACAAGCCGCGTACAAAGACTAAGAACCTATAAGCGAGCCATTGCCAATTCTAAACAGCAAAGCTGGAATGATTACTGCCACTCAATTGAAAACATAAAAGAATCTGCCAGGCTAAGTAGGGTTCTATAGAAAAACCATTGCTGTCCTTCTTTTCTTAAAAAGTCTGGCCCAGGAAGGCAGCCTCACCTGCAGAGTCCCAGGAACTGCTGTTGGCGACGCATTTTCCGGGCTCTGAGAATAGCAACCCCCAAACCCAAACGCTTATTTCTAATGACTCGTCGATACCCTTATAAACAGGGAAAAATATTGTTTGGGCAATCAATATCTTTTCCCCATACAAGTCTCCAGGCCTGGACGGCATAATTCCGATCGTGCTTCAGAAAGCGCAATTTCTGACAATTCCATGGCTGGAGATGATCTTTAAAGGATGTCTCTATCAAAATCATGTTCCCGAGTCTTGGAGACACGTTAGAGTAGTTTTTATTCCGAAGGTCGGCAGGCGAGGGCACGAATCCGCGAAGGATTTTAGACCAATAAGCCTTACTTCCTTCGTGCTTAAGACAATGGAGCGCATTCTCGATTACCATATCAGAGGCATTCTAGATGTATGTCCTCTTGAGAGTTCCCAACACGCCTATCGTAACGGCAAGTCTACAGAGACAGCCCTACATGAGGTAGTGCGTACAGTTGAAAAAACCATACCTTATAAAGAATTTACTCTCGCTACCTTCTTAGACATAGAAGAGCCTTCAACAACGTCTTAACAGAATCCATTCAAGAATCACTGGTTGACCGGGGTGTAGAGGACTAAATCCATGCTCAGTGATAAAAAGATTCAAGCTACCTTAGGTAACACTAACTTGACTAAGCGCGTAAACAGGGCAACACCCCAAGGGGGTGTTCTGCCCCCCTTCTTTGGCTTCTAGTCATGAACAAAATTCTTATTAAACTGGAAAGATGTGGCTTGAAGGCTGTTGCTATGCGCAGATGATTTGTTGATACTGGTATCAGCAAAGTTTACTTCCGTGATTAGTGAGATTACGGAGATGGCATTGCTAAAAGTTAGCAACTGGGCTACAAGTTGCCTCAACGGTGAAACTCTTTCCCTCTCTTCCAGCGCTAGATATTTTGGAGAAGGTAATACTTTACCCAAAGTTAAACAGGATACTTAATATTGAAGAAAGGTTCAAGAAAACCAGCATAGCATAGCCTGGTAGTTAAACCTTTGGCAAAAAGTGGGGTCTGCAATCGAAGATGTTTTTGTGGATACAGCCGTAGTCTGGTGGCTCGCACTTAGCAAAGCCTACAAAATAACCAAATCAAAAAAAGGTTCAAAGAACAGCTAGTGTTGGCTGCACTGGAGCTGTTCGCTCATGGCCATCGGACGCCCTAAACGTTTTTCTTTACCTCTTACCAATAGACTTGCACATCAAATATTAGCGCCTTGAGACTTAGGGAATCGAAATCGAATAGTTGGTATTCTAAACCCTATGGTCATAGTAATATTACTAACCTCATCCCAGTGGACATCTTTTCAACAAAAACCGACTACTGCACTCTTACTGTGGACCTCAGTGCGGATTTTAAAATTATTAATTAAAATTATTCCGAAAAGAGTGGGATGATGACTTAGTGACGAGAGGCTTCGACAAAACTATTTTCACTGACGGCTCAAAGATGGAGTGTGGTTGGTGCTGAGTCTTTAAATGTCTCCAGGTCTTTTCGGCTTCCTGACTTTGCTAGTGCCCTTCAGGCTGAACTACTCGCGATTGAGGAAGCATGCAAATTACTAAAACTAGATCCAAATAAAAACCGCAATACAGCTATCTTTTCGGACAGTCAGGTGTCTATTCAAGCAATTGGCTCGTCCACATCATCCTCCAAATTTGTTCAACAATGTTAGTTAGCGGGCATGAACATTGGACTCAGGGTCACTCTTGTCTGGATGCTGGGTCATAGTGGCTTTGAGGGCAATGAACGGGCTGACGAGCTGGCAAGGCAAGGATCAGCCCTTCATAGCTCACTCGCGGAAACAGTCAACATTCCTCTTAGTGCTATGAAGGGCAAGATCTCCTCATTTTTTCTCGCTGAATCAAACCACAGGTGGAGTAGCCTAACGAACTGTACCATATCTAAAAGAATATGGCCCACCTACAATAGATCCCGTACTAATAAACTTATTTGCAGACCCAGGCAAGACATAGCCAGAGTCGTTGCAACATACTGACCTGTTGGGGAACACGCATCTAAGCTGGGCATTCCCCACAATACTTTCTGTCGTAGTTGTGGGGACCAGCGAGAAAAGGAAACTGTTCTTCACTTCTTGTGTAAGCGTCCTGCCATAGCCAAAACGAGAGCCAAATCATTGGGAAAGTCCTTCTTCAATGACCTTAATGAGCTTTCCGAACTTGAAGATCAAAGATTTGATCTTTCTAAACGCAACAAAGTGGATTTCAGGCTAATTGTTTCATTTCCTCTTCGAACTTGAGATCGCCAGCTAGCGAACACGAACTCAAAACAAAAGCCCATGCATTTTATATATAATCCCTCTTTTAATTTTATAGGTGAAACGAGTGTTTATGGTATCAAAACGGCGCAACGCAGCGCTAGTTGGGTCACCGAGCTAGACTGCTCGTGGCCCCTATTTCTACTACTTCTACTAACCGCAATCCTAGACACAAACATTTACCAATTTCACCTTGCTTCAAAACATTCCTCATCAAATTATTATCTCTTTTCTTGTTTCATATTTGCTCATAAACAGGGAACAGCAATTGTTAAATATTTTCGAAGTGATAATCTCAACACTCGAAGGCAAACTGAAACGAATCGATAACCTTGACAAAGCAGTCGAACATCTTATGCGACGCGTTGAAGCACTTGACAATCGCGTCGGTGACAATATAATTAAAACCGATTCAGTGATCACCAAGCTCCGTAATCTCGACACAAAGATTTCCTATGATTTCCAAATCACTACACTGCCAGCGGATGCCGATGCAACAACTGGAGCACGAAATCCTCGAACTTCATCACCGTCGTCGTCGGCACCAAATCTTGACAGTCGACTGGTTCAGCTCGATCAGAAAGTCAGCGATATCGATTCGAAACTGGAGGGCCTCAAGAATCAAATCGATAATAATTTCCTTCAAGTGGATGACATCAATGCCGAGGCAAGTGAGAAGAAACCAATCAGTATGAATGTAATTGAGATAACTAAAGCAATGAATGCCGAGGTAATGAACCATGTGACATTGGAATTGGGCGAATTGCGAGGCACAACTGACAACATCGATAAGAAACTGCAATTTCATATAAATATCGTGTCGGAGAATGTTGGCCGTATGTTGCGCATGGTTGGTGATATTCATGAAGCTGTTGTCGATCATAATGAACAGTTAAATGCCTTGAATGCAACCACAACAGCCTTGCCATTGATCAAGTCGAGCAAGATTGATGCTCTGGTCAAGCAAATCCGACCCATGGTATCGGTATCGGAAAAGATGGACGAGGTGTGGGATGTTGTTGTTGGAACGAAAAGTTCCGTCGATCATTTGTTGCCAAAATCAGATGAGCTTTTGACACAGACACAGCGCCAGGAGAGAGCGATCAGTGATATTCATAATGATCTGAAGACCAAGACGAATTTGATCATCAATAATTTGGACATGGTAGAGAAGCGGCTGAAGAAACAGGAGGATGATGTATCGCTGTTAGCTCAGCGACCGGTGCCACCTGAATTGCTTATGGATCCAACGATCGATCGTCTGGTGGAATATGATCCCAACAGGTAAGCGCAAAATACTGTTTATCAATTTTCATGTTTGTTTATGTTGTTTGTGCATTTTGTAGGTATTCGGTAGTTGAAGAATTCACTGAACCGATTCCGACAACACCGATGGTTGCGTCATCGACCAGCACAACTCCGGTTACAACGACAACACCAACTACTGTTGCAAATCCAAGCACAACGAGTATAATTTTCCAGAATCAAACATCAGCGAAGCCATTGTCAAGGAAAGGCGGGATAATATTTCCGAGCGTGAAAAATAAACCCTCCGTCGTGAATTCAACCTTTTCCACCGATATTCTTACTCTGAAGGATGTCAAAGTGAGTTTTTTTATTTTTATTTAGTTTTTCTCAGTAAAGAAGCTTGAGGCTGTGATATGGAAGTATTTTGTGCTTTTCCCAGGCTCTTGTCGATGTTTTTATTTCTTCGTCAATAAGGCTGAAACACAAACACGCTTTAGATTTGGCTTCTCTGACGTTTACAAGTTCAGCCACAGGAGTTCAATGCATGCTATCTTAATGAAGCTTTGACCTCACTTTTCGTAGGTAATAGGTCCTACTTTTTCGGGAGTTTTTGAGAAAACTGTCAAATTTCAAAGAGTGGGGATGAAATCTTGTGTTTTTCCTCAAAAATATAAGAACACTTGACAGCAAATATCTCACAAATGCACAAAATTATATCAAACGTCAAAACATTCAATGTATGTCGTTTTTCATTTGTCTTTTTTTAACGTTTCTTCTTCTACCTCCAATGGAACGGGTTATGATGTATGTATGTATGCCTCAGATTAGTTGTATCACTGAATAGCACAAAATAACGGTAGTTTTTATGAAAAAGTTGAAAAATGCGTATTTTGGACCTTTTTTTAAAGTGATAGAAAAGATTGAAAAAAAACAATATTTTTATTTTTTAAAAATGTTTTTGTGTAGAAAATTTAATGAATTTTTCAAATCTGTCTTTAGTTTTTTTGTAAGTCGATATTTAGCAGAGTTATTAGGGTCCAAAGTCAAAATTGTGTTTTTGCATGTAAACCCATTTTTTGATTAGAAAAAAAATCGTAGCGATCTGAACCAAACAGTGAATTATAGCCAGCAAAATTCTCAAATTGAATCTTAGATTGGATTGAAAAAAAAATTTCCGCTCATTTTATGAAACCTCAAAGTTTATTTTTTTTTCGATTTTGAAATTGAGTGAACATTATTATTCGCTCAAGCAAAAACGACTAAAGGCTGAACTACATCGAAACACAAAGTGTAAAAAGTACAAAAAAGTACAAAGCGATAAAAACATAGCAAACACACGTATACTGGTGTGACATCTATGAGCAAAATCTGAACTTAAAAAGCTCAAAAGCTCTTTTTGACTTTGCTCATTTCATATGTAAAAAAAAAAACAATATTGGCTAGGACGAATTTTTTTGAATTGAATTTAAAATTTGATTTGATTTGATTTGTCAAAAAAATGTCTAATCTCCAGGTAAGTAAATTGATAAATTAGAAACAGTGAAAATAAAAGTTTTCAGAATCGCTTAAACAAACTTCAAGACGCGGCAAATGCAATTTTTCAACTGGTGCAAGTTGTGAATGTTGTTGATAGGACAACGAAAATCCAAAGTTGGTGGTGGGTGCATCCTATCAACCAAAATCGAACCACTCAAGGTGACTTCAGAAACTTTGGCAGAATCCATGAAAGCTCAAAGTCTTATTTTTTTGCATATGTATTTGCTAATTGAAAAAAATAAGATTCAAGTGACAAAAATTAGGCTTTGAATACTTCGGGGATTGGACAACTCATTCGAGCTGAGCGAAAATGAATCGGCTCAGAAAGACCTTTGCAGTACAATTAAGGTTAGGTTAGGTTAGGTGATAAGGGGTGTGCACAGCGTGAGTACACGGGGGTCGGGGGCCTACTGGTCCATTGTGATCCCCTACAAAAATAAAGGTTAGCATCGATGCTCCTCAAAATCGATTAAGGTAGACTGGCTCGTTAACGAACCAGCCTGTGCTATCTACAAATTTCCTCATGTTTGCCATTGAGACCTGTGTTAGATCATCCAGTTCTCCAACAAACCTGTTTCCTAAATGACGGAGTCGGCTAGTTTGGAGGTTTGGACACTCACAGAGAAGGTGTTTAATGGTTTCTATTTCCTCCTCCTCCTGACAGCTCCTACAGAAATCGATTGCATTGTGTTGGCCATTGTGCCAATGGCGCAATGACCCGTTAGTACACCTATCAAGATTTTAATGTTCCTTTTGCTCAGGGATAGAATATACCGGTTTTCCATTTCATTTGTGTTAGGCCATACGCTTCTAGAGATTACGCAATCGTCCCTGGATTTCCAGGAGTAATTGATTTTCTCTTTTGATTTAAGGTCTATCTTCCCCTAACTGAATGGTCGCTACTACTTGTGTCTGCATCTGACCCTTTCCTGGCTAATGCATCTACTATTTCGTTCCCTTCTTTATTGCTATGTCCAGGAACCCAGCAGAGCTTTACCTGGTTAGTGTGGCAGATTTTATTTAATTCCTTCCTACAGTTTATAACTGCTTTTGATCTTATGGTCTCACTGGCTAAGGCTTTGATAGCAGTCTGGGTGTCCACGAAAAAGTAATCTCCGATTTCAATGATGTGCTGCTTTTTCAATGGCAAAGATCTCGGCTTGAAAGCCACTGCAGGAAACAAACAGCAACAAAGCAAAACAAAACAAAGATCAGAGAAAGAAATATAATATTTTCACGAGCTTTAAGCACAGGAGGTAAGAGTTTGTAGCGCCATCTTGTGGAATACATATAAACTATTGTTTGAGTGTATTCGTTTTGAGAACTTTGTGCACAGTGAAAGCTCGCTCATAGTCAAGCTTTTGTTCACGCTCACTTTAAAAAAATGAGAGGGAGATATTCAGAAATTCATTTGTAGAAGCAGTACAGCACATAATTTCCACTGTTTTGTACTTTTTACACTTTGTGTTTCGATGTAGTTCAGCCTTAACGGTACTTTTTTAACTCGAAATAATTTGAAAAGAAAAAATGATAACCTTTGAAAAACTTTTTATTTCACTTCAATCCGACTTTTTTCTACTGAGATACAGCCTT
Source organism: Sphaerophoria taeniata (assembly GCA_943590905.1). Classification (NCBI taxonomy): domain Eukaryota; kingdom Metazoa; phylum Arthropoda; class Insecta; order Diptera; family Syrphidae; genus Sphaerophoria; species Sphaerophoria taeniata. The sequence continues at coordinate 14,100,237 of OX016540.1, read as the reverse complement.
ATAAATATCCACACCATTTTTGAGTTTTTTCAAGTGTTCCTTTAATTGTTTTGACTAGTGTATAATAGAGCACGGAAGGTGGCCTAAAAAGAGCCTAAAAGGACTCCCTTTCTCTCTCTGAGCTCCATTGTAAGACAACAAAAATTTTGATTTTGACGTTTCCTTTATTTATTTTACTCTGTCCATTCCACTTTACAGCCAATCAGGAGAAAGAGCTCTCTCCCATGCTCTATTATATTATCTCCATGGTCTGAACTCGTTAACGTCAGGTGAGGCCGTGTTTGTGATTCAGCCGTTAGATATTCATTCACTTGGTACAAAATGACAGTTCTTGTTCTGAAAAGAAGAGAAAATCAATTCCGGACCTGTAGTTGGAATCAAAATCGGAATCACGCAAACATGCACATACTTTAAACGTCAAAATTGTGAATCGTAATTTTTTGTGTATTTGTTTGTGAAAGTTGCTTTGGAAAACTGTGTTTTATGAAAACAAGAAATTATTACAAATAAAAAACAAATAAAACGAAACAAACGAACATGATCAACATCTGCATTCGAAGTTTCACAAATACATAGACGTGCAACCATTGAAAAAGGTGTGATATTGATGTTCGTTTGGTATCCGGATTACCAAAAAACGCTATCAATTCAAACAACTTTGTTTGTATATGTGTTTTGTACCACTTTTTAACTGTATTTATTCCACTGTGATAGAGGACGATGTATTTAACTAGCTGACCCGACTTTCGTCGTTCTGTTAGTAACATACGTCAATCCTTGTGGTGTTAGGAGTCGTCCGTTCAATATTTATCAAATTGGAAATTTAAATTGAAGAAATACCTATTCCTATTCTTGGTAGTCTTAATTTTGCAACAAACATTTTCTCGTGATTTGAGCTTGTGGCCAATCTTTTGTTTTCCAAAAACCTAAATGAAACTTTCTTCGAACAAGAGTGTTCTCAAAATATGGAGTCCTCCATTTCGTTACGTGATAAGGGGGGCCTAAGGATTTTGTGAGAGGAAGGATTTAGAAAGAGGAAGGAAGTAGGCAAAGGAATAGTTGGCATAGGAGGGGTTGGAATGTTAAGTTCCGAGGACGCGGCCTGCTAGCGATGCAATTGCTCAGCTCGTTGAACGGGGGGAGGGGGGGATATTGCCCCCGAAACTTAACCTGCAAGCAAAAACACAGATTAGTCAAAAAAAAACTCAAAGCAGAACAAAAATATGAGTGCAACCCATGGAGTCCACACGACTAACTTCCCAGAGTAAAAAATACGTAAAAACATTAATTGTTTTGCAAAATATTCAGCCGATGCATCCCGCTGTACGTTGTAGTAATACACGCACGTGCGTCGGTTCAAAGTCAAATTGCATAAAACATGATTTTATGAATAACATTAAGTTTATTGAATAACAGTGGCGCCATCTGTCAAAAGTTCATCGTACCAACTCGTGGACTTATGCACAACTACTTTTCACAGTAAAATACAGCCTATATTGCTCCTGAATATTGTAATTTTCTATTATTATTATTAATTTTAACTATATTAGTTAAAATTGTCTTAGATATTTGATTGGCATTAAAAAACCGCAAAGCGGATTTCGCTCAAAATCTAATCACCTTTTAACAACACAATACCGCGTTGAATGAGACCAATTTTACGACAATACGATGAGTGGTTCGCGAGATAATCGAGCTGAAAAAACCTAACTTACATACGATCATAAGAACACACATACACACACACTGACATCATCATAAAAACGCTTGATTCGGATTCTAGTGACCACGAAACATGGAGATATGCAAAAATTGGAGATTCACAAAATCGGTCCCATTACAGTAACTTCCTCTGGGAAGTTAACAAATAGAAATGTGCACGACTCGGTCGTACGAACTTGCTCCTGTATTCCAAATTATAACTCATAAAAAAAATTATAACTCATAAAAAAAATTAATATTCGTAAATAAAAATTTAAATTGAAATATGTACCTGAAAAAAAGATTCTATCTGAAAAAAATTGATGTCGTATGATTTCTTAAGAAATTGTTGATTTTTCAAATTTTTTTTTTTTAAATCGTCGGAGCGGTTTTTTTTTAAATTATTTTTTTGTATATACAATTTTTCGAAAATGTCTTAAAATTAATTTGGTTATGCAGTATTCTAGAATGTGCAACTATACATTTTACAAGTAAGTTTCAATTTTTAATATTGATCCGTTTTTGAGATACAGAATTTTGAAAAAAAAGTTTAAAAATATTTTTTAAAAATACAAAAAAATTTTTGAAATTTTTTCGAAATATAAATTTAACTATATTAACGTACTTAAAAAAAAATACCCTGATCGGACTTTTATTTTTCGGGAAAATCTGATAACAAAAAAACGGTTCTATGGGCGGTACCGTTTTGGAGCGATACAAAAATATTTTGTTTACATAAAATACATCAGAGTTTTGAACAAAAATTTTCGAGGAAGTTTAAAAAAAATCGTAGGAGCCGTTTTTGAGAAAATTGAAACTTTTGGTTTTTGGTCAAAAAAATCGTATGGTGGCTACCCTAAATTTTGATCTTAAAAAAAAAATCAAAAAAAAGACCCACGCAAATTCGCTCAAACCTCTAATTTTCAAGTTTGAAGTCAATCGGACCAGTGGTTAAGGCTGTAGGTGCGTTTACAGACAGACAGACAGACATCGGACGGAATCGCCGGACCCACTTTTTTCGAATTCTCTATCATCGTAATGTCATATCTCATCATTATCTCAACTTTTTTTTTACGAATTCAATACTTGCCATATATTCTATATGTCGCAAGTAAAAAATCATGTTAATCGAATATTCCATCGTTGTTTTATTGCAATTTAAAGTTACCTATATACCTCTAAAAAAAAAACACCCTTTATTAGGGTTGTCTTAGATTTTTGATTGCCATTAAAAAACCGCTAAGAGGATTTTGCTCAAAACCTAATCAGCTCTTAACAACACAATACCGCGTCGAATGAGACCAATTTCATGACAATATGATGAGTGGTTCGCGAGATAATCGAGACGAAAAAACGTAACGCACACACAAACACACAGACATCATCATAAAAACGCTTGATTCGGATTCTAGTGCCCTCGAAACATGAAGATATGCAAAAATTGGAGATTCACAAAATCGGACCCATTATAATAACTTCCTCTGGGAAGTTAATAACGGTCGGACTAGACCAGCGGCCGGAATATTGTCAGTTGTCACTGAAAGATAATGTATTGACCAATAAATATTTACTTATGTACTATGTATGTATGTCTTTTTTGGTGGCGGGTTTCGTTGGATGGCATTAGTCGTATCATGGGTTTCAAAATTTTAATGGCGTTGTAGAATAATTTTCTTGACCGTCCCACTATGAATTTTAGATTATTTTTTTATTAAAATCTGAACAAAACTACTGCTTTTTAACACTTTACACACAATTTTAACAATATGTGCTAATTTATTGGCCACATGAAATTTAGCAATGGCGATCTAATCTTCTGGAAACAATACGCAAACATGTGTAAATAACTGTAAATTTCCAAAGATCATAAGGTGATGCAGCATAGATTGTTATAGTGTGGAAACTTTTTAAGAAAATCTTTTGTCAACTTGTACAACAATCGTTTTTACTAAAACAAGGTATTATGTGCTAATTCTCTGTCCAACAGTGTATATTGGAATAATTAAGTTTTCCTTCGGCTTTTTTGGTCACTTGCTTGCGATTCATATTGTTTTTGTTGTTCAGGATGTGGAGCGTTGCGAACGTATATCGCTTAGAGGTGTATTTTTCCGTTTGAAGAACTTTAACGCCATCTAAATCCGGAGAATGACCCTTCTCTATTGAATGGGCAGCCAATGCGTTTTTAGCCGGGTTATTGCTTTTGATTTCAGATTTGTGGTCGGACAATCTTTGGCACAACAATTGTTTGGTGGTTCCGATATAACAAGGGTTACATGTTTCGTCAGGTTTACCTTTGCTGTTTATTTTATAAATGACGTCAGTGCGTTTATCTCTGTCTATTTTGGTCTTTAGTTTGGTGAAAAGGTGTCTAATTGTCTGGTTAGATTTGAAAGCCAATCGAACATCTTTTATGTTTTTGGTGACAACTTGCTTAAAACTCTCAGCCAGCTTTGGAACATAAACAATGCTTTTGAAGAATCCCTTGTTGTTATCCTCAAGCGCGTCTGCATTGTTGTTTTAAAATTAAGCCGCGAATAATTGCTGGCGGGAAACCGTTGTCGCTTAAAATTTTAGTCACTTTGATGGCAATTGAATGGTGGAATCTTTCGTCACTTAACGTGAAAACTTTGTTAATTAAATTGGAAGCTGTGTTGAAGATTATGTGTTTGGCTTGGTCGGACCGGAAGTTAATCAGACGTCGCCTGATGGTGTTGGTTTTTGAAACCAATCAAACGACAATTGAGTGTCCATACGGTGGATTTTAACATCAAGAAACGATAAAGAACTGTTATTTTCGTTTTCAACAGTGAACTATAGTTTGGAATGGAATCCGTTTAGGATCAATAATAAATCTGCGACTTTATCCTTGTCCATAACCGCAAATATGTCATCAACATATTTCACTATAAAATTTGGCTTTGCATTACATCCAGTTAAACATTCGTCAAGTAAATGTTCCATTACCAAATCTGCAATAGTGGGCGAAAGAGGGTTGCCCATTGGCATTCCAAAAATTTGTTTGTGTATTCATGTGCAATAAAGTTCCCCTCAGGAAGGCAGCAACCCCTGCCGAAACGTCCGTCGGGAAAAGCGAATGTAACAACCTTTTGTTTCATTGCAACGATCAAAGTGACCAAAAAAGCCGAAGGAAAACCTAATTTTTCCAATACACATAAGGGAATATTGTCACGCAGGGCGCAGCAGATGTTTTCGCAGCGAGGCCATACCCACCCAACCGTTGGAATCTGTGGTCTGGTCCATTCCATACCTATACGCTTTCCGAACAAAAAGTAAAAATGCAGACAAATTTTAATTCACATTTAGAAAATTTCGTTTATTTTGTTGAATGCGGACAATGCGTGTAAAACGAATCCATTCACACTTCTAAGACTATTTGTGATGAATAATTACGAATAAATTACTTTGAATACAAAAACACACTTCTCCAAAAGAGAGACACAAATATTTGACAAAAAAAAGCATAAAAACTCCATTTCGGTGCAAAATACTATAAACAAATCGAGTGTATAAAATACGTTGTCTTTGCTTTTGTATGTAGTAAAAAATATCGAGTATAAAAACAGGTGTACATTTTTGTTTATAAAAAATAAACAGCTGGACATTGATTCACGTTCATTTGAAACTGATATCACACTTTTGTGTAAGTTTTTTTGATATCTAGAGATCGATCGATAGTTGCAGACAATTTTACTTGAAGGTACTCATCGCCTTAGAGTTCATCTTTTGGCTGGGCAAAAGCTTTGCAGGTGCATTTGGTTGTTTGTTCGAGTTTTTCCATGCCAGGCAGGACTACAACGGGCGAAATCAATCTAGTGCTCCATTCCTTAAAGTAAATCAAGTCTTTTAAAATGTTTTGTTGCAATAGAACCAGGGCAATACCTTAAAAAGAATCATGTGGTAGCAATAAATGTTCAAAGGCATCAGATTTTCTTCAGCAAATGATCGACCAGCGGCTGCAATTTCCTTTGCACGAGCGTCGTTCTCTTTGGCCCATTTGATTTTCTCAACAAGATCACTGAGATCTCTTTTGAATGGCACGTAGTGTTTATTGGCAACGAGTTTGCTATAAAAATGCTCATAAAATGGCGAGGTTTGCTTCAAGACCATCGAATCGCCGCCCAGCAGATAGGGGAATCTGTAACCGGCCACAGTTCCGTCAATGTTCAATTGGTATTTGAACTGCAAGAAATTTGAGTTTTTATTGTTTTCGAGGGAAAATACTTCTTTATTTCACCTTGAAAAAGTCTGTAAAAGAAATATGAGCCACAGTGGGTCCATATTTATCCTCCTCGTCGCGGAAAAAGAAGAAATTCGTAATGGACGCGTTTATAAGGTCCGGATGCATCCTAGCCAAATCGAGGAGATCCAATCGCTCACGGCGTGAGTCTCTTCCTCGCCAGAAAGCCTTGTCTTCCTTGCTATGCCAGGGATACTTCTGTTCCTGTACTGACAACATGTCCAAACTTACTCGTCCCATATTCTCCAAAGTCGACTCTGTCAAATCGTACGTTGGCAAAACAATGTCATAAGAATCATCACTGCCACACCAAGAGAATATCGGATAAGGGCCTGAGGTTCTCTGTTGTCCGCCCTTTTTCGAGAGTGGCCAGTCGCCAAGGTTCAAGTAGAATTCCATATCCGGCAGGACGACGACCCTTGCAAGGGACAGCAAAGTTGCATCCATAAACATCTTGAAACCGGTGTATTTTCCATAGCATTGGCGATGGATTTCCTGATTCTTTACCACATAATGGCAAAGTGAAACACTATTCGGCATGTTATACCGTTTCAGCAGATTGTCTCGAATAGCGGAAAAGTTGACACGTTTGAATGAGTGCAAGTCCCATTCGATTTGCTTGTCGGTTTTCGGACAGTAGTTGTTTAAAAGCCACAAATTCAAATCCTGTGGACAATTGCATTTTTCCGAGTAGACTGTCTCACGAGTGTAATAGGGCGAATCGGCAACTTGAGAGCCATTATACTTGATCTCGATTTTAACCTTGTCACACCAATCGACCACTTTGTAGCGGACAATGAAAGATCCATCTCCACGGTCAATTAGGTTAATATTACTTCGGCATTTGCCGTGTGGTGAGTTGCCGATTATATTTACAGAAAATTCTTGTTCGGGAGAGTGGTCAAAACTGAAAAAAAGAAAATTTATTGAATTTATCAATTTAAATGTTTTTCTTACAATCTCCCATCCTTATCGACAGCTTGAATGAAGAAATATCGCGCTGGTAGGACAATTTGATTGGGCTTTAGGCCAGGTCCATAAACTAGAGTTTTCGTTGGATCAACTTGAAGTGGAGATTCAGAGTTGACGTAAGCGAAAAACAATAAAAGCGGAATAAATCTAAGCATTTTATGGAGAGCTAGGAATTTTAATTAAATTAGAAATACTTTAGGGAATACTTTGAAAAAGAAAAGGAAAAACTTTAGCAATTGATGACCGGGTTTTTGATTGCGAATTTTTTCCTTCTATTTTGATTGTCAAAGGTGACGTTTGATTTGTAAACAAAAACATGGCTGCCGAGAGATTTCTCCGAAATTGCTAAGGGCGTGTGTTAAGTCTTGTGTAGAGTTTCTAACTTTTATTATACATTTGACTGTTATTTATTTGAAATTCTCATTATAAATTACTGCTTCTAACTCAATATATGTATTTTTTTAGGGCTTTTCATGCGTCGACCTCTTAAACGTAGGTATGCGTCAATCAGGAGTTTTCTATTTACAAATCCGTGGAACGACATATTGGTTCTTAAAAGTATTCTGCGAGCAGGAAATAGCTGATGGTGGCTGGACGGTAAATATTGAATATAAGAAACTCGATTTCAGCATCATAGAACTTTTTTCATGATCACACTCATTTTTTTTCTCTGTTGTTAACATTTTTTCATGCATTTTTGCCGTAAATGATAAATTTTAATGAAGGTTATTCAACGCCGTGATGATTTCGGTGAACCAAGGGAAAACTTTAATCGAGATTGGGCTGATTATAAAAATGGATTTGGTGATCCAGCGAAAGAATTTTGGTTGGGCAACGAAAATATATATATGCTGACCAACAACGAGGATTATGCACTACGTGTTGAACTTGAAGATTTCGAAGGGAATAAAAGGTATGAGGAATTTTCTTTGATGAAGAGACAGAGAGCCTACTTTTGTCAAGTATTTAACAAGTAATTTTGACATTTTAGATATGCGCAATATTCGCATTTCAAAATTCACTCCGAGGCCGATTATTACAAGCTTGAAATTGATGGCTACGAAGGGAATGCTGGTGACTCGTTGAACGATCCCTGGTATGGCTCAAACAACAGTCCATTTTCGACTTACAACAGAGACAACGATCGAAGCTCCCTCAATTGTGCCAGTATGTTAAAGGTTTGTGCAAATTCAATTTAACAAGAAAATTTTTAAGTAACCGTTTTTTTTCCTTTAGGGCGGCTGGTGGTGGAAATCATGTGGACGTGGACTCAACGGTCTTTACTTACATGACCCACAAGATCTAACTGCACGACAAGGTATTGTATGGTTCCGTTGGCGTGGATGGGACTATACCCTCAAAAAAGCCACTATGATGATAAGGCCGCGTGCTCCGCAACCAATGGGCACAGTGACGACGTCATAAGCGCATTCATTTGTCATTCATTATTTATTTAAAATGAAAAACCACTACAAAGTTGAAAAAAACTATATTGCAAGTATTTTTCGCCCACATTGTATTCATTTTGGAAAAAAAAAACATCATCGTTGGACTATTCAACCCTAATTATTTTTTTTATATATTTAGCAAATCACAGTTTATCTGAAATTCTTGGATTAAATTATTTTTTTCTTCAAAAACAAAATGCACATTATATCATAAGTTTATAGGAAATTATATTTATAGGAAAAATTAAAGCAATTTTGTTTGTTTAATTTGCATATCGGCCGGCTTTGTGACAATATTAAGTAACCAAATTACTTTATACGAAATGTGCACCCCATAAAAACATCAAGCAAAAAATGTAGAAAATTACGTAACGTATAAATCTGCTGCTTTGAGGCTACAATTGTAACTATTCCTATGAAATACGTAAACACTATTTAACATTAAAGTAATGACCAAGCCTCTTATTTTTATTAAATATACTCTATTGCTCTCTCTCTCTCTCTCTCTCTCTCTCTCTCTAGCTCTCTGTCATTTTGAAAGAAGAAAAATTGTTATGTGTATAAAATATTTGATTACTTAAATCGTAAATGTTATTTTCCTTTACATCTTTTTCATTCATAATAAATTATTTACTTCATGAATAAATTCGCCCTTAATGTATATCATAAACATTCATTGAACAAAAAAGAAGCGATATATACCTAAATTTAACACACACCAGCACATAATATATACACGCATGTAAGAGCATGTCAAACACTTTGTAAATATTCGTTTTGTTGTAAAGAATTTATTTTATTTTAATTTTTTTGTTTTTTATTATAAAAGGATGGAAAACGAGGAAATTGTACAGTGTTCTGTTTTGTATTATTTTAGATATTTCATTTTAAGGAAAAATAAAATATATTTAAGTTTATATTAAGAAAATGTTGTTTTATTGAAAAGCGATGTTGGTCTGTTGCAGTCCGGCCCTTCAGACATCTCCGTCCCCCTTCAATTACCGAAGGCAAAACATTACAATCCTCTGCCAGTGTGCTTCACCTGAGTAACGGTTCTTCTAGACTGTGATGTGGTGTACCTAATTCGAGATCGGATTCAAAAACTTCCAAGTCTTCACATTTACATTCGTTAAGATTAGATCAACATGTCCCCTACATCCTTATGAATGAAACACAAACACGCTTTAGCTTTGACTTCACCTGACGTTTACAAGTTCAGCCATAGGAATTCAAAACTATCAGAATGAAGCTTCGACCTCATGTTTCGTTTGGCAATCGTTAAGAAAAAAACGTAACGTTATGTAATGTGACCCCGGAAGCTCTTTTTCAAATATGCTGAACATTTGCTTTGTCTGACAGCTCAACAGCTGTACAAAAAGTGAGCAAACAAAATTATTCTGTTTTTGGAGAGATGATGATGGAAGGAGAAAACGGGTGTATAGTAACGGAGACGAAGACGAAGATTAAGCGTGTTTGTGTTTCAGCCATAATCGTTGTACCTTCACTATTTTGGATAGAAACCTGTCTTCAGTCATCAGATGCACAAATGCCTTTCTATTTAAAAGAAGCAGATACACTTTCTTATATTTTTGCACTATTGTTGTCCAAATTTAAATCTACCTTAATGTTAAAAAATCTTTTGTTGTTGTTCCGTCTCCACCTCTCCACGTTTACAATGGATATTTGGAAAACTTATGCCGAATATTGAATTCGTCTTTAACCATTTGTCATAGATTTACTTACTAACATACTTATGGTGGCACTACAGTCCAGGTAGGACCAGAGCCTTGCAATCCAACAAATGTCTCCAGCCAGCTCGGTCCCTAGCCAGCTGCCTCCAGTTTCGCACGCCAAGTTGGTTCAGGTCCTCTACCACCTGTGTGCTGAACTTGTGTCACGGTCTTCCTCTTCTGTGACGTCCTTCCGGGTTGGATTCGAACAGCCATATTAATAAAAAACGCCTAGTCCACTCTTAATCCATAGTCTAACTGGTCCATAGACTAAGCGTTAGTCCATGGCCTAAAATTTCTCATTAATAAAAATAATTTGATCCCAGAATAGTAAAGTGACGTTTACCAAAAATTCCCGTTTGGGATTTTTTTTTTCTTATATTTGACAAGCAGTTTGAATATTAAAATAGATATTTTGTTGCATTCGTCAATCGTGTTCGTGCGTGATTTGTGTTTTTTTGTGAATTCAATCCAAAATCAACTCCCACTTCAAATTGTTTCTGGAAAAACTAAAACTAAAACAATAATTGTACTCACTTTTCTCGTATTTCATTAAAGCTAATTTTCAAAAATGCGCTCATTGTTGCTGTCACACAAGTTGTGTGTGTCGAATGATTGGTCATTTATCGATGTCGTAGAGCCTGAGATGTTGGAATTAATTCCAAAACCTGTAAAATCCATCATTCTTCCTTGCTCCGAAACTTATGAAAAGCATCGTGAACGAAAAGCTGGAAAACAATTTGCCAATGTTTCCTGAAGCCTGAAGATTTGTTTTACATCAGACAGTTCACCCAGAATGCGTGTGGAACAGTTGCGGTGATCCATAGCGTTTCCAATAACAAAGACATTGCTCTGATCGACGGAGGAGTCCTTAAGACTTTCTTAAGCGAAGCCAAGTCCCTTCTACCCGAAGAGAAGAGAGAGGAAAGCTTTTGGAAAAGGACTCAACATTCCAGGATTGTATGTGGAGAAAAATGCAAGCAAACAGACACAGAATGAATCGCTGGACATGTTTATGATAATCTTAACGCTATATTAAAATCTTCTTAGAAATTATGTAAATGGAATTTTTATTTCAAAAATCTCTTATGGATGGAACATCTTATTGACAGAGCACATAGATGAAATTTCTGATTTCATTAATGACACCAAATCAATAACACATAATTATTGAAGTTCTATGTATCAGATTTGACAGAATTTATTTTCACACAGACATTTGTTATTTCTTTTTTTTCTTTTACGATACGATTGGCATATTTCTTGCTTAGTCCTTTGCTAATCCACCTCTGAAGGGGGACTAAGTTAGTAAACGTCACTTAAGAGAAATTTTATTTTATTAATAGCATTTTCCACTAGTCTGCAGACTAAAACCTAGTTCGTCGCTAGTCTGTGTTTATTAATTTGGCTTGAAGACTCTACGAGCCGGAGCATTATTTTCCATTCGCTCTACATGACCAAACCATCTATGTCGTTGGACCTTAACTTTTCTGGCAAGGTCAGTGTCTCTGAACAGCTCGTACAGTTCTTGATTGAAATTTCGTCTCCATTCACAATTTAAGCAGACAGGACCAAAAATCACTCGAATAATTTTTCTTTCAAAGCAGCTCAAAGCATTTTCATCGGATCATGTCTTTACACCATACATTAGGACCAGGATGATGAGGGTTTTGTAGAGTGTCACTTTAGTTGCTCGGAAGAGGACTTTACTACTCATAGCCTACTAAGTCCAAAGAAGCCGCGATTGGCAAGAGCGATTCTTCGTTTGATTTCAGCTCTGGTGTTGTTGTCCGAGTTGATAGCGGATCCTAGGTAGACGAAGTCTACTGCAGTCGCTAAAAAAAGTATAGTTCACTTGAAGGCCAGTTACAATCGAGGAGGGGTGGGTCCAATTGTACAGTTGAGAGTTAAGTCCGAGCCGCGGTTCAACGAAAACAAAATTCTTCAAAAAAAAGATTTCTTCAGTTCTATAGTATCCTGATTGTAAGCTGAGGTTTTATTTAAACGCAGGTAAAATTGATAATAATCATTTTGAAGTGAGGAAGTCTACGTTATTTTTAATTTTTACTTTCATTGATTAGCGGTTCAGATTTAACCCTCTACTGTACAACTGGAAAAAACTGTCAAATTTGAAGTCTGTGTGCCAAAAAGGATCCACTACAGTCAATTTTTTGTTAAGGCCATGTGCGAATTGGAAGAATTGCGTTTAAAATTGTTAAATTTAAACACTACTGTCATATTTTAGCCTGCTCCACAGCTAGTGTAATTTTAACACATTTTATTAATTTAACAATTTCCACACGGCCTTAGTTAGAAAGTAGTGTTAAGAGCGTCACATTCTTTGAGGATCAGACATACATTTCGTTGATCAATGGATCAGAGTTGAACCTCGATTGTGCAACTGAGCTCAAAGTTTTTGATTATATTCAGAGTTGCATATTGCAAATATATCAGCCTCAAAACCAGAGAAAAAAGGAGGTCGGAAACTGACTTACGTTTTACACTCCGGATACCGCAAATTTTATTTTACCGTTACTCGTGTATGTGAATAAATGAGAAAAAACAGCAACAAAAATCAGGTGGTGTGTCGAAGCTTATTGAGATAGTATTGGTAAAAACACGCATACTCTTGCTGTAAACCTGGACCGCAGCTTGTAGACATTGTCATCTTAACAGCTTGGTTTCCCATCTCCCTTTTAACTCATCTGTGCTCAAAACTTTCCGTTTGTGCTGAGAATTTATTCATAAGGTTATCCATGGCATAACCACAGTTAAAACTTCTTGTTCTCAAAACGTTTTTGAAAGATAATTGATTGTAGTTTAGTTTCACATTCAGTTTGTGAACGTACCCATATTCCGCAAACCGCAACTACCTTCACTTCTAACTTGCACATGTTAACAAACGTCATAAATAAACGAAACTCTGAAATATTTTTATTTAATAAAAAGAATTTTTTTAACAAATTTAATAAACTTAACTGAATAAAAATGTCCGATAGTGAGTCTGGCGATGGGATGGATGAGTTGCAAGCCATCATTGACGAATACGCTGCAAAAGATAAGGAACCAAAAATCGAAAACCCATCGAAAGAAAGTGAACCACCAACCCAATGGGAAAGATCCGAGGAGGAAATTCGTCTAGACAAGCTTATTTTCGGTGATAAAGAAGGCCTCTTGAAAAATTTGAAAAAATCTTCAACTAAACCCGATGTTGACCCCGAAACACCAAGGGAAGCCAAAAAAAGGAAACCCGCCTGGGAAGACGAAGATGACAACATTAAAATTGGTGAAGTTCAAAAACGAACAAAAACATCGAATAAACCTTTGAAAGATGAACTGAAACAACGCTACAAACGTGTGATGAAAACTCCAAAATGGGCTGAACTTGATCGCAAGCCAGACGTGGATTCGGACGACGAAATCCTACAAACTGTAGGCTTCATATCAAAAACAAAGTCGGAAGCACTGAAATCGCATGACATTTCCTTAAAGAAACTCAGGGATGTCAACAGAGCCACATATGCCGAAGGAAGCATCAGTAGCATCCAATTCCATCCCACCAGTACTGTGGCAATGGTAAGCGGAGACAAAGGTATCGCCACGCTGTATTCCATCGATGGAATTAAAAACGATAAACTCCATAGCATTCGCTTCCAAAGCTTTCCCATTTTGTGTGCTAAAATTCTCGACTGTGGCACCAAGGCAATGTTCACAAGCCAGGGACAACACTACTACACCTACGATCTGATGCAAGCTACCGAGACACGCCATCAATTTCACAGCAAACTTCTGAAGATCAAGACCTTCGAAGTGTCCCCGAATGGCAAATACTTCGCTGCTCCTGGGATTTACGGTGAGGTGCACCTTTTCGACATGAAATCCAAAGAATTCATTCATACGTTCAAACAAGAGGAACATTGCAAGGCAGTCAAATTCTCATTGGATAGTACCAAAATGATTTGCTCGTCGACCAGATCGACAGTTAGTATCTTTGACATTCGACAACAGCGAGTGATGCATTCGTTTCTTGACGATGGTTGTATACGAGGAAAAACATTGACTTTGAGCCCGAATGGACAGATGCTTGCAACTGGCAGCGCTGAAGGAGCCGTCAACATTTACAGCTACGAGAAAATTTTTGCATCGAAAGCACCACAACCCGAGAAGACGATTCTCAACTTGACCACAGCCATTTCCAGCCTTAATTTCAATCACACATCCGAGATTTTGGGAATATGCTCGAAAACGGTTAAAGCTGGTGTGAGACTTGTGCATTTTCCATCGGGCACAGTGTTTGCCAATTTCCCCGGATACCGAATGGATAGCTTGAATCGCATTCAGTCGGTTGAATTTTCTCCAGCTAGTGGTTATATGGCTTTGGGAACTACGGGCAAGGCAGCGCTGCTCTACAGGCTTAAACATTTTAATAATTATTAGTAGGAAGCTTTTTGGATTTGAACATGTCTGCCCACGTTACAATAAAGTACGAATTGTATAGTGGGTGAGGCAATTTACTGACAGTGGCTGCGATAAGTTTGAATAAATAAAGTTTTACAATGTTTACTCCTGGTTTTCTTTTCTATCAAGTTTAAACCAACCGAAATCATTACTATATGACGTAAAGCGCACCAGGAGCAGTCGAATAGACCATTAATTTCTCCTAGAGAATCCGAAGATCTTTACGACTTACTCGGCCCAATCGAGGTAACCGTCGGAGCGGAATTTTCTCCGATTTCCTCCAAAATTTGCTTCGTGGTAGTTCTCCGTTCTCCGACAAGCAAAATGTCTCCGATTCGGAGAAAATTCCGCTCCGACGGTTACCTCGATAGGGCCGACTTACTTACTTATGGTGACGCTACAGTCCAGGTCGGACCAGGGCTTTATCCAACAATTGTCTACAGTCAGCTCGTTCCCTACCTAGCTGTCTCCGGTTTAGCACGCCAAATTGGTTCAGGTCCTCGGCCACCTGTGTGCTCCACCTGAGTCGCGGTCTTCCTCTTCTGCGATGTCCTTGCGGGTTGGATTCGAAGACTCTACGAGCCGGAGCATTATTTTCCATTCGCTCTTCATGACCCAACCATTTAAAGTCGTTGGACCTTAACTTTTCTGGCAAGGTCAGCGTCGCTGAACAGCTCGTACAGTTCTTGATTGAATCTTTGTCTCCGTACTTACTTACTTAAGATGGCGCTACAGTCCGAGGTGGACTCGGGCCTCAACCAACAATCTTTTGGAAGATAGTGCCTCTAGTGATGACGTGGGAGTTGCGCACTATTCGTTCCAATATGATGTTGAAGAAATCGCATGACAGTGCATCACGTTGTCTAAAGCCTTTTTTGACATCGAAGGCGTCGGTGAGGTCGTTACGAAC
Source organism: Sphaerophoria taeniata (assembly GCA_943590905.1). Taxonomy (NCBI): domain Eukaryota; kingdom Metazoa; phylum Arthropoda; class Insecta; order Diptera; family Syrphidae; genus Sphaerophoria; species Sphaerophoria taeniata. Next base: position 14,084,760 of record OX016540.1, on the reverse strand, counting down.
TTTGATGGAGCAGCGCGAGTTCTTCATTGTCATCCTGCTCAGGCGAATGAGTTTTGTAGGGATGCCAAAACCTGACATGGCTTTATACAGTTCTTCTCTATAGATGCTGTCATACGCGGCCTTGAAATCGATAAAAAGATGGTAGGTGTCGATTTGGAGTTCTTGAGTTTTTTTCCAGGATCTGCCGTAATGTGAAAATTTAATCGATGGTGGACTTTCCTTGTCTAAAGCCACACTGATATGGACCTATCAGTTTGTTGACAAACGGCTTCAGACGTTCACATAGTGCTGCAGAAAAGATCTTATAGGCGATGTTTAGGAGGCTGATGCCTCTGTAGTTGGTGCAGTTTAGAGGGTCTCATTTCTTCAGGATCGGGCAAACAATGCTGAGGTTCCATTCATCGGGTCTGTTGGTCTTTACAGGCCTCAGTTCGTGCTCGTTAACCTTGAGTCTTTTGTTTTACCTCTTGGTAAAACTTCCGAACCTCATTCCTGTTTTTAAGTCTCTCAATATCCTCGAAAGATCGCTTTTCATGCTCTCTCTTTTTCTTTCTGAAAAGCTTGTGTTCTTCTCTGCTCTTCTGCTCGTAGAGCTCCCGAGCTGATCTCGTCCTTCTGTGCAGCGCTGCTTTGTATGCTTCTTGCTTGGCTGCCAGCACCTGCCTGCATTCTTCATCAAACTAGGGGTTTCGTTTTGGTGGCCGCATGAAACCCAGCACATCAGAGGCAGCATCCCTAACGGCTTTCTGACAATTCTTCCACTGGTTCTCAATACTCGATGCTGGCTGTAGCGGACTTCTCCTGAGCTTACTTGACACTCGGTTGGAAAAGGATCTGGCGATCTCTTGCGATAGTAGCCGTCCGACGTTATACTTTCTTCTAGCACTTCCTGTTTTTGGCTTTGGTTGAGATATACGCTGCACTACCTTGGCTACAACGGGGTAGTGGTCCGAGTCGATGTTGGCCCCTCGGAAGGTTCGGACATCAATAATGCCTGAAGAGTGTCTTGCGTCGATCGCAATATGATCAATCTGGTTGACTCCATTCTCCATTTATGCAGACAGGACCAAAAATCACTCGAAGAATTTTTCTCTGAAAGCAGCCCAAAGCGTTTTCATCGGATGTTGTCATGGTCCATGTCTGCACCATACATTAGGACCGGGATGATGAGGGTTTTGTAAAGGGTCACTTTAGTTACTCAGGAGACGACTCAATTGCCTTCTAATTTCAAAGAAGCAGCGATTGGCAAGAGTGATTCTTCGTTTGATTTCAGCGCTGGTGTTGTTGTGTGAGTTGATAGCGGATCCTAGGTAGACAAAGTCCTTAACTACCTCGAAATTAAATCTGTCTATGCTGACGTTTGCTCCAAGACGTCGATGTTGGTTGTCCTTTCTTGTTGACAGCATTAACTTGGTCTTGCCCTCGTTAACTACTAGACCCATCTTGCTGGTCTTCGTCTCAAGACTCACGAACGCTCCAGTGACATCACCAATTATGTCAATGTCGTCTGCGTATCCTAGTAGCTTGACGGACTTTTGAAAGATTGTGCCACTGGTGTTAACGTTGGAGTTTTGCACAATCTTTTCAAGAATGATGATCAAGAAATCGCATGACAGCGCATCGCCTTGTTTTAAACCTTTTTTGACATCAAATGCGTCCGTTAGGTTTTTTCCGACCAACAGCGTTAGTTTTCCATTGTCATCTTACACAGACGGACGAGTTTATCTGGAATGCCAAGACATTGGTCTCTATAGACGCTGTCATACGCGGCCTTTAAATCGATGAAAAGGTGGTAGGTATCGCTTTGAAGTTCCTGGGTCTTCTCCAAGATCTGCCATAGGGTGAATATTTGATCGATGGTGGACTTTCCGGGTCTGAAGCCACACTGTCAAGGACCTATCAGGTTGTTGACGAAGCTGTTAACGACGCCGTGTTGGAAAATACGGAGCGTTGGCCAGTCGTATGCCGAACAGACTCAATCGCTAACCTCCATGCTTATCATCAGCGCTGGAATTTGAATTTTCATAAGTGGAAACGAATTGTTGCAAGTCATATCAATTTCATTTTTAGAACATGAATATTCGCGTCCGTAATTTTACAATTATTCTTTTTGTTTGTTTGCGTCAAGTCTAAGTCTACAAATAAAACAAACTACTTTGGCCTAAAAACCTATGGTTAAATCTAAGTGCAATAGATTGGGCATGATCTGCCGTTGTGATTGTGTATATGAGTTGTGCGTGGCGACGACAGATTCCACTCATACCAGATCTTTTGCTTCGACACACATCGCCAGAAATTGATCTCAACAACATCGCCAGCTTTGAGGTCGATGGGTTCCTACAAAAGAACAAACAATCTGTAAACGCAAAATTCAAAAACAGTTCAAAGTAGACTCACAGTGAATGGGAAATACATGGGAAACCAGGAAAGCATGCCGGGTGTGTGCGTTGGAGGATTTATGCTCAAAATTATGTCTTTATAGAGAACTGTATCGAAATATCCGGCAATTCCATTCAGCACACAATCCTGAGTCACATCGAAAGTGAGCATTTTGTATCGATTATTGTCGATGATTTCATCGCGATTCGGATGATGGAATTCAAACAGCGCTTGAGGATAGCTTATGTGATAGACGTTCTTGAGGAGAACAACAAAACCGCTCTCCGCATGATTGTTGTAGGTGGCTAACATATCACGCCCAAATGTTTTGTGGTTGTTTATGGAACGCACGGAATTGTAGAGCTTCGATGACATAAGGGGATTTATGTAGGACGTTGATTTGCACGGTATGCTAACGCCATTGTCTTTGAGTAGGATTTGTGCGCAGTCCAGGCACTCAGGAGAGAGTTCATTGTCCCCAAATGATCCGAGGAGTTCCGAAACAAGAATGTCACCCTTCTCGGGAGGACTGAACTCACGCATGTCTTTGGAGAAGATTTGTATATCTGAAAGGAAATTGTGAGTTGGGGTGTTGAGTAAGGAACACCAGAAGACACTTGCCTTTGCCACTCCAAAGCTTTTTTGTAATGGCGAGTAAAGTCCTCACAGCATTGGGATTCTTTTCAATTATGTACACCCGAATCTTGCGTTGTGTGTTTTCAGCGGCGTTCAGAGCGGATCGAACAAGAGGTCCTCTTCCAGCACCAAGCACCATAACAGTTGTCTGTGAAAGAGGTTAGATTTGTTTTTAAATAATCAAGTATGCATGTCTCTTGTCTTACTATTGTTTTATCGATTTCGTCTTCGGGAACTCGGTCAATCAGAGCAGCTTCTATAGCGTCTTGATAGAGTTTATATTTGACCGGATCCTTTTCGAAGGTCTCATAGGTGTAGCAATCCAAATTGTCGTACAGCGGCTGAAGAGGGATTTCAAGGACATCCTCAAAACTAAGAGAAGAGAAACTATTAACCTATTCAAATTCGGAAGACTGAAATTACTTTTGCAAGTCGTATTTCACCACGTTGCTTTCCCTCAAGTTAATGAGATATTCAGCATAGTGCTTGACACTATTGTCGTTCTGATCAGCGCTGACAATGAAATTCACATAGCCTTTGAGAAACAATACAATCAACTCCTGCCAGGCCTTCGGCAGGACCGGATAGTTATGACGATTTCGAATGAACAGCGAAGATGGAATGATTAAAGCTTCAAGTGGCTCACCCAGCCACCGTCGTACACATTCTTTGGATGGTCGATCTTCACCGAGTTCAAGAACTACTCGAATTTTTGAATTGAAGTCGGCCGCCCAACGGAATCGATTCCACCATTTCCAAGTGTCTTCGTTCTGATAGTTGGCAATGACATCATCGGCGATGTCCGACCGCCAAACAGTTGAAGCTATCTTTGTGGCAACCAAGGGGATTTGAACAAGAAGAAGACCTGCAGCGACACGTTGTTTTGTTGTTAAGCACAGCGCTCTGACCCTAAAATGCAACACGAAAGAACATACCTTTGATTTGCCTGCTAGCAACCCGAGCTAGATTGATATTGTTGTCCGATTTCAATCGTAACATGGTATAGCCTCCGTAATGTAGATGCTCGGTCCATGATAGATCCTTCTTTAGTATTTCCTCACTATTCTGACGAACTTTGAGGTTCTTTGAATCACAGTCAATAGTGTCCGAGAGTAGTGTTATCACCTTGCCATTCCAAGTATCGGCATTTAGAATAAGATCGGAATAAGAGCAATCGGAGTGTGTTGATTTCAGAGGTTCGGTTTTAAATTCGATTGGAACTTCGGTACAGTTGATAGGAGCGGCAACTGCTGTGTAGCTGTTACTTTGGGCTTTTTCAATGAATTTTGACAGATTTTCAGTATTATTGTGCAGCAAACAGAGATAAGGCATTTTGTTTTGTAAATATTTAATGCAAAAATCGTCACTTAGTAGTTTTTATTATAATTTATTGGAATTTATTGCAATCACAAAGCGCCAGAACCTGCCCAAACCATAACCAAAAATTTAAAAAAATGTTTATGCACTTTTGTAGCGATGCCATCCACCGGCGTTTTGACATTTTGTATCATGTGCTTAGTTATCGATAACAGTGCAATTCTGTTATCGGTCAAAATACAATTATTAATAAAAATTGCATTTACAGAACAAAAGAGCTTTGTGATCAACTGAGATAAATGTAAACTTCATTGAAATTATCTTGGATCTCAAATAAAGTGCATGCATCGATTTTGAAAATGTGAGATAAATGATTTCCTATAAAAATTGCATGGCACGTGGTAAATTCGATAACTTTCTAACGAGTGATTCTGGCATCACTTGTATTCAAAAATTGTTTTGACACGGCTTACGGCTAACGTCACCAAAAAAATCATTGTTGTTTCCTTGCCGAACTAAAAATCTACATTTTTTGTTCGATTTTTAAATTAAAATTCGTGAAATTAACAAAATTAAATCCAAATCAACATGAATTTTGGATCGCAACCAACTACCACGGCACCCACTCTGTCATTCAATTTACCAACACAAACACCACAGCCTTCATTGACTTTCGGCAGTTCAGGTGGTGGCGATGCCGGTGGTGGTATAAAACCAACTCTAGGTCTTCCCGCAGCTACAACGATTGGCGGGAGTTTCTTCAGCACACCAGCTACCACAACCAGTGCTGCAGCACAGCCGACTCTCAACTTTGGATCGACTGCACCAGCTGCTGCAGTGGCGGCTTCTTCGTCCCTAACAACATCAGCAGCTCCGGCTTTAATGTCCCTCCCCAAGACTACAACAACTGGCCTTACAAATCTATCGACAGCCACAAAAACAACAAATTCCAGTGCTGTGCAACAATCGACAACACAAATCACCTACAACCAACTCGAAGAACACATCAACAAATGGACATTGGAACTAGAGGAACAAGAGAAAGTATTCACCGATCAGGCCACCCAAATCAATGCCTGGGATAAGATTCTCATCAGTAACAATCAAAAGATTCTCGAACTCAATGATGCTGTACAAAAAGTCAAAAGTGATCAGCAGACTCTCGAACAGGAACTCGAGTTCATTGCCACTCAGCATGCCGAACTCGAAGAGAGTATTGTGCCATTGCAAAAGGAATTCATGAAAATTCCACAAGTCGATGTGGAGCGTTCGCAGACTTATATGATGGTTGAGAATTTGGATACACAGTTGAAACAAATGTCCGAGGATCTCAAGGAAATCATCGATAACCTGAATGAGGCAAACAAGGGTCAGGATAGCACGGATCCGATAATTCAGATTGGAAAGATTCTGAATGCCCATATGAGCTCGTTGCAGTGGATTGAGTCGTCTTCGGCGGCTATATCCAATAAATTGGATGACATCACCAAAATGCACGAATCATTCAAAAGGGATTCGGAAAGATCCTTCCGATCTGCCTATTATAATTGATTTGGTTTTGTTCTTGTTTTTGGTTTTAGGTGAGAAACAAAATGTTCGTAATAAAATTTTTAAATTGTGAATGAATTGTCGTTTTATTTATTGCCCTCTTAATTCGGTTGGGCACAATGCTGCACTGAGACCAAATATTGTCCTAACCTTCTATGTTAATGGCCAACCGCTTTTTATAAATAAGCAGAACTCGAAATGCTGTTTCTGCCCCCAGCACAGAGCTAGAGAATAAGCAGTTGAGCGGTACCCGACTGATGGCTCCTGTCTGTGAAAGAAGAAAGGCAGCCACAAAATAAACAGGCAAAGAGCGGACTTTCTGTCTCCGATACACTAACAGGAAGTGAATCGAAGAATAAACAAGCAGTTCTCAAAATGCTGCTTCTGTCTCTCTCTCTCTAGCACCAAACTAGAGAATAAACGGTTGAGCGGTCCCCCACTGACAGCTCCTGTCTGTGGTACGCTTAGAAGAAGAGCAGCCACAGAATAATCGGACGGATTTGGTAGAGCAAATAAAAAGAACAGGTCAGGAGAAGCCTTCCCTAGTCGGAGATATACTTGGAAGTGGATTTTCGACTGGCAAAAGAAATACAATTTTAAAAGAATCTTCGGTTAAGAAGGCTAGCGGTTATACACGACTTAACTTCTCTGTATTCAGGATTGGTACACACCACAAGAAGTTAAAAAAACTGATTTTGAATTCGAAAATTCATATTTAATTTTCTCAACGGCCGTTTGGAAGGTTCAGCCTATTATTTTTATTTTTTGATTTCGGCGAGTTGAAGACAAAAACTTATAACGCTTCGTTACAACGCTGCCTTAGGACAACAAGGTTCTAACTGCCATTTTTTCCAAAATTGAGTTATAAATTGGATCGTACTAAAAAGGCTACGTTCTTTCATTTGCCGCTTTCCAAATTTGGATATCTCTTTTCATTTATGAAATAGCTCGAGAAAAAGCAGGCAACAAAGTTCTATCTAAGCAATCTCAGCTTGAATTTATGTTCACAAAGTTCTAACAGCCAGATAGAACCTTACACCCTTAAGAAAAAAACAAAATGCCATTATTGCAAATAGAACCCCGTTGAAATTAACGTTGCAGATAGAACCTTATTAATCCAAATGACTATCCAAAAAATTCATCGTTAGAACCTTGTAGGCTTTGAAATTGCCGTTGAATTTGATTTTTTTTTTTGATTTTACAGTGACTTCGGTGTAGACATTCGTTGAAATTATTAACCTAGTAGGCTTTGAAATTGCTCTTGAATTTGAATTCTGTACCTAAGCTTCACAATAACACTCTTATTTGGTGTCTAAATGTATTGCAATAAAGTCGTGTTGATTCCCAACAGCTGCCTGGAAGGCCCGATGCCAAGACTCCTCGCTGTTATTTGTCCTCGGAAGATCATGAAGCGTTGTGTCCCTGCAGTTCCACATTTCCATCCGGAATAGTGGAGCTCGATTAATCCTTCCTACCCAAGTTTTCTCGAAATATTCGATGAAATCTTGGTGAGCTTCGGTATCTCCAAGGCTCTGTAGGAATTCATCTATCAAAAGCATGAATCTATTCCGGATGTCAATTGGTTTGCAGAATCTCAACGCCATAAACTTCCGAAGACACGTATGGTATGGTATCCGCTATCGCTGCCGTATCTTGTCAACATACCCAACTGCGAAATTTTTCTACGGACCGCTTGTGTGAAATGGAAAAAGCAGCCGTGAATAACAGCAAATACGAGCGGCAGTACCTTGTTTTCCACTTATCCGTGGAACAACCAATGTTGGTCTTTGAGTTCAGTGCCTTCGTCTTCGGTTATAGCGTTTTTTTTGGTCGTCCGGAACTGTTCCGAACAGTTCTGTACTCGTTCACTTAGCACAAAATGACAGTTCTTGTTCTGAATAGAACAGAAAAACGATTCCGAATTTGAAGTCAGAATCAAAAACAGAATCACGCATACATGCACACACTCGCATATACGTACTCGCTGCCATGTTTACAACACACAGAGAAATTTCTGTAGTAAAATTCACTAAAACGTGGGGTGATTTTTACTAAACTGAAAAATAGTAAAATTCACTACAAAAACCACGAAAGTGTAGTACTTGTAGTAAATTTCACTACAGGTAAAAAAAATATGTAATGAAAATCATTGCACCTGTAGTGATATTAACTACATTGAATGTAATAAAATTCACTACACAAAACAATAAAACTTACTACATTAAAACATAAAATTCACTATCAGTGCAGTGAAATTTACTATAGGTGTAATGAAATTTACAACGATCATTGGTTAAATTCACTGCCAATGGTAATAATCATTCACCATATTTCGTTTCAGAATACGCTTGTGAAAATCACTACAAATGCAGTTAAATTCATTATACATACAATAAAATTCACTATCAGTATAGTGATGTCTACTACGTCGTGCAGTGAATTTTACTGCCAATGTAGTGAATTTTTGTCCGCTTTTTTTAAAGAAAATTCTTGGGAAATCACTACAAATGCAGTTAAATTAACCATACATACAATAAAATTCACTATCAGTATGGATACGCCGTGTAGTGAATTTTACTGCAAATGTAGTGAATTTGAAAGCCATTTTGTAGATTCATTTCAAAGACGAAAGAACAAAGAAGTGTATTCTAAATTTCTAAGTTTTGAGCGACGCGATCAAATTTAATCGACAAACCAAAAATTAAGCGAAAATTTACCAATTTTACAAAATAAAAAAAATATAAGAAGAAATAAAAGTGAAAAAAAAACAAAAAAGTGAAAAAAAAAACAAAAAACTGAAAAAGAAGGTAAGTGTTGCTGTTTTGGAATGCAAACAATAAGAAATAATATTTAGTTAATTTGAATTTAATTTGCCTTTGGAAAAACATTGCGTTATTTACCCTATGATAATTTCTATACCTAATCATCACTCTCAATTGTGCACTTGCATGCAGCGCTGCCGGAATGAGTACTAAGGGAGTATTCGTACTCCCCTTGCCTTCACCGTACTCCCGTACTCCCCTCTCTTTAAATGTACTCCCCTCGAAAATATTTTAAAGTCTATTTTGTTTAGTATTTATGTTTTATTTTAAAGTTCATTCTATCATATTTTAAATTTTCATTATTTGTTTTTAATTATTCTGAACAATTTTATCTAGTATGACAAACCCTTAATGCTCTGAATGTCTGAATGCATTCATTTTTTTTCTATCCTGACCGTTGCCAGTATGATTGACATAATTGGTGACAGAAGCTGTCAAATGAGAAATCTCAAATGTCAATTCATTTGTATTGAAATTGAAAATTCGTTGAAAGTGCAAACTGCAATGCAAGAGACAATAGAAAAATGGAAAAGTAAGTCTTTAAGTAGTGCAAAATAGATTAGTTGTCTTAATTGAATAATTCTTATCTAGGTATCTTATTAAATACAAAAAAAATTCTTCAGAAGCATCAACAATTGAAACACCATCCGCAAACGCGAAACCGACGACGCCGCCAACCAAAACAACGAAAAGATCTTCACCTACTCCAAAATCATTGGGGTCTTCATCATCTGAACCGAATACACCAACTCCACCAACTTCATCATCTCTAATGAGTCTATCATCTCCACCAAAACCATCATCTGAACCAACTCCATTGGATCTTGAAATTGTGACACCATCGCCATCGTCATCGTTGGCATCGCCCAGCACACCTGCGTTTGCCACCGCCAAGAAAAGAAAACAAACAGAGTCCAACGAAATCACAACAAATAAAAGACAACAACAATTTCGAAAAGTATGGCTTGACTCATTTGACTGGATGCAAATGGTAACTTCCACGGACGGTATAGAAAAACCATTTTGCAAATGGTGTAATAAGATACTTTCAAATAACATCAAACATGTCGAAAGACATTGCAGCTCAGATTATCATGTACAATCAATAAAAGCACTTAAAAATCAGCCCGATTTATTCTCAAAAAAGATTGAAAACCATCGTTCTAGTCAAAAAGAAAAATTTAATAAAGTAAAGACGGCTGAGTTAAGGATTATTATGTTCCTCTTAGAACACAATCTTCCTTTTGTTTTAATGGCACCGCTTATATTTTTGATTCAGTCAGTTGCTACAGACTCAGAAATAGCTAAACAATTGAAATGCGGAAAAACCAAAGCTACTGAAACAACAAATACCGTTCTTTTAACAGAAGCTCAGAATTCCATCGCGCAAATTTTAAAAAATCAAAAGTTTTCATTAATAGTTGATGAAACAACCGACACTAGCTGTAAGAAATGTCTTGTCCTCGTAGTAAGGTACTTCGATTTTATGCGCCAAAAGGTCGCCGACCGCTTTTTCGGGTTAATCGAACTCCAAAGCGCAACGGCTCAATCAATTTTTGATGCAATAACCAATTATTTTAAAGTGATGGACATACCGATTAACAATATAATTGGTTTCGCTGCTGACAATGCATCAGTCATGATGGGGAATAAAAACGGGGTGAAAGCTTTGTTCCAAAAGACAATTCCGAACATCTACGTCATCGGATGTACTTGCCATTCGTTGCACTTATGCTCAAGTGCTGCTTCAAAAAAAATGCCGGAGAAAATAGAGGTACTAGCAAGGAATATTTATTATTATTTTTCACATAGTTGCAAAAGACAGTATGATTTCAGAGAGTTTCAAGAATATTTTAATGTTAAATTTCATAAAATTCTAAAAACTTCTTCCACCAGATGGCTTTCGTTAGAACGAGTAGTCAATAGAATATTAGAACAATGGAATGCCTTATTTCATTATTTTTTATCATTTGAATTAGACAAAGATTCAGGTTTGGCCCATCAGATTTTTTTAGATATGAATGTAAAAAACAAAATATATTTTCATTTTCTTTCCTACATTTTAAAAATGATAAATAAAATGAATTTAGAGTTTCAATCAGAAGAGCCACGAATACATATTCTCCTTCCAACAGTAAAGATGTACTATAAAACAATTTTACAAAATTTTGTAAAATCTTCGTTTATCGATGACTCGGACCTAAATTTGGTAGATATTGATTTCTCAAGAAAAGAGATTTTTCTTGAAAAAACATACATAGGTGCTAAGGCAAGTCTTTTGCTTACAGAAGAGCAATTTTCAGCTGATGAAATAAAAGATATTTTAGAACACTGCCGTGAGTACTATGTAGAACTATGCAAAGAAATAAGTTCAAGGATAGATTTTAACGATGAAGTGCTAAAAGCACTTAACATTCTAGACCAAAAAGTCAAACATCCTTCTCTAGTCCCTCTAATAAAGATTTTCCCAAATCTTGTAACGGGCGATAATGTCGAGGAGCTGGATGAAGAATATAGGCTTTTGATCAATAATGAATCAATAAATAGGGAATGTAGTTTGGAGGAGTTTTGGCGTACTGTGTTTGAAACCAGAAATGCGGTTGGAGAGCCTATGTTCAAGGAGTTAAACAAATTTATAAGCTCAATTATTTCTTTACCACACAGTAGTGCGAATGCTGAACGCATTTTTTCCCAATTATTTTTGATTAAAACAAAAAATAGAAATTGTTTAGCTGTTCCCACCGTAAATGCCATTTTGATGGCAAAATCTCTTTTGTATAACCAATATGCATCACAATGGACACCTTCAAAAGAACTTTTGGATAGTTATTTTAAACGTTAAGTATCCAACATAAATGATGTGATTTTTAATAATTTTCAACTTATGAATTATTTTACTTTATCTTTGAATTATTATTTATTATTTTCTTAATTGAATTATGTATTTGGAGTTTGTTGAGTTTTTTGTATGTAAATTAAATTAAATTTTTATGAAGTTTCACTACCGCTTAAAGTAATAATGTGATAATAACACAAATAATGTGATATTAATTAAAGTTTGTAACACCTACCTAGCGTTATAAGAAATATTTTTTTTACGTTTTAATTATTTATTGTTTTGTTTTATGTACCTGGAATTTGAGTACAAATATAAATGTTTTAATAAAGTGGTATTGTTAAAAAAAATTCAGTGTTTTTTTGTGCGTACTCCCTACCAACGTGAAATACTCCCCTTAAAACCTTTGATATACTCCCCAGCGAAAATTTGAAACGGCAGCGCTGCTTGCATGCATTTAAGTTTTTTATGTTTTCTCTTAATTTAATGTTAATATGCTTATGAGTTTAATGAGTTTTTGAGTTGTTTTTTGTTCTCGCTCTATTCGTATCAAACTCTTATACTATTGATTTTTCTGTTCAGTTGATTTGTAATTTATGTTAGTCTCGTTCACTTTCATCTTGACCACAGCCAGAGAAACATCGCATCGGTAATAAACAAACATTATAACGTTTAATCTGCTTTTTTGATTGCAGCATTTTTGATTTGGATTTTTTCGCTTCTTCGATTTCGTTATCAATCAGTTGCAGTTTAATTCTTTTTTTTTCCGGGAAAACCAAATTTGAAGAAAAAACTTTAAAAATATAACTTTTTTTCTTCAAATTTGTTTTTCCTGGAAAAAAAAGTAATGTGCTCCTAATTCATCGACTTCTGAACAAGCACGTGCTCGGCTATTTTCACATATATATAACATGTATACATATGTGAAAATAGCCAAGCACGTGCTTGTTCCAGAATTAACCCCAGTTTAAGTGAAAATTTGGTCGATGGTTGACTTTCCTGGTCTGAAACTACATTGATATGGACCAATCCGATAGTTGACGAAAGGCTTCAGACGATCATAATATACGGCAGAGAGGATTTCGTAGGCGATGTTAAGTAGGCTGATTCTTTTGTAACTAGTTGGCGCAGTTTAGAGAATCTCCCTTTATCAGGATCGGGCAAACAACGCTGAGATTCCATTCATCGGGCATGCATTCTTCCGACCATATCATACAGATGATTTGGTGCATGCTCTTATCTAAATCTAAATTTGTTTTCTTCACGTAATGATGCACTGTTGGGAAGTTTCTCGGCATTGATGGCATTCCTGGTTATGTCCGACGGCAGCGTGGGGGTAAGGAATCATTCTAAGAAAGTACAAACTCGCTGTCACCCAACTGTCATTCAAAGTATACTTACTTACTTATCCGGCTCACAGTCCAAGAAGGATCTCAGCCTGAGATACTGCAGTCTTCCATCGTGAACGATCCCTCGCATGCACTCTCCAGTCATCGAGACCAAGCGCTCTGGCATCCGCAGTCACTTGGTCCTTGTACCGTAGGTTCGGTCTTCCTCGTCGTCTCGAACCTGGGGGCTGGGATGAGAAGGCTTTCTTGGCTGGAGCGTTGTCGTCCATTCGCTCGATGTGGATGAGCCAATGTAGTCGTCTTTTCTTGGCTTTTTGGACTACATCCACATCTTGGTACAGCTCATACAGTTCTGGGTTGTATCTTCTTCTCCATTCGCCATCGTCGCATACGGGACCAAAAATCCGTCGAAGAATTTTTCTTTCGAAAGTGCCCAGTATCAATTCCCCTTTTTTACTTATCGTCCAGCACTCGGCGCCGTAGAGTAGGACTGGTAAAATCAAAGTTTTGTATAGCAGAAACTTTGTCTTTCGAGTGAGGAGTTTTGAACCCAGTTGTTTGGCCAAACCGAAGCAGCAGCGGTTCGCTAGGGTAATTTTTCTTCGGATCTCCACTAAGGTGTCGTTCGTGGGATTGATGTTTGTTCCAAGGTAGGTGAACTCCTTAACTACCTCGAAATTGCTGCTACCAACAGTGACGTTTTGTCCTAGGCGGTGGACAGATGTTGCTTTGTTTGTTGATAACATGTACTTTGTTTTGTCCTCATTCACTTCAAGACCAACTAGTTTTGCCTGTTCTTCAATCGCTGTGAAGGCCTCAAGCACAGCTCTCTTGGATCGACCGATGATGTCTATGTCGTCCGCATAACCTAGGAGCTGGGTGGATTTGTTGAAGATAGTGCCCTCCGTGCTCACACCTGCGTTGCGCCACTATCTGCTCCAGGACTATTTTGAAGAAGTCACATGACAACGCATCTCCTTGTCTAAACCCTGCGCAAGTTTGGAATAACTCGGATGAGCTGTTACCCATTTGCACACTGCACTGCGTATTGTTTAGCGTCATGCGGCACAGCTGGATCAGTTTGTTCGGGATCCCGAATTCAGACATCGCCATCATAAGCTCTTGGCGGTGGATGCTATCATAAGCTGCTTTAAAGTCGATGAAAAGATGGTGGGTTTCGACTTGAAATTCGTTGGTCTTTTCCAGGATCTGCCTCAGTGTGAATATTTGGTATATCGTTGTTCTGCCTGGCCTAAAGCCACACTGGTATGTGCCGATTATTGTGTTGCAGAAAGGTTTAAGACGCTCACACAGTACGTTAGATAGGATTTTGTATGCAACATTAAGCTGGGATATGCCACGGTAGTTTTTGCATGACCTCGGATCGCATTTTTTGTAGATGGGACATATGGAGCTTATCGACCAGTCAGTGGGCATGCATAATTTCTCCCACACTTTGTTGATGACTTGGTGCATGCGGTTCATCAAAACACCTCTGATTTTTTTTTTAGAGAATTATTCTTATTTCCAATAATTCTCATGTTATGCAAAACCAACACTTTTTTAATTCTTTCTTTAAACCAGGGATAGAATCGGTTAAGAGTAGCTGTGATAGTTAAGAAGATTTGCAGTTCTTCTTCTTCTTCTTCGTGACTTTTTCATAAATCATATTAGCCAATTCCACCCTAATTTTTTTCAATTATGCGAAAAATGTATAAAGTATCTTAACTAAACAAACGTAAACATAATTTAATCATGCAGGCTTAAACGCGAAAGATTGGCTTAAATACAATACACAGCCATTAGAATTGGTATTCATGAAATGGAAAGACTGCTTCAATATCAGGAGGTCACATTTTAGAGAAAACCGCAGACATTTTTGAAGACTGGCCACTTTTCACCCAATCTTTTGGACTTCATTTGGTAAGAAAAACTATTTTAATTAAAAAAAGAATTTTTTTTCACAAAAATTACTCATAAGAAGTTGCTGATAATCAAGGTAATAACGATATAAAAAAGCTTACTTTTATGAAAGTATTTATCTGTTTAAATTTGCTCATAAAATCTTATGCCTTCATTAGGAACAAAATGCGTAAACTCGCTTACATCTTTATTTTCAATAAAGAGTACTAAAGGTTGTTTTGAAAAAAATTGAATTTCTGCACTTACATATTGCACATTTGAACCCAATTCCACTTTTGTTTTTTATTTTTCAATGCCGCTCCGGCCTAATATACAAGTAAATACATTTGAATTTAATAAACTTAAAAGAATGAATAAAAAGATTACAAAATTAACAAAACACTGAAATTAAAATATATGTACAACATTTACAAAAAAATACAAATTCAGATAAAATAAAAAAAAAATATGGGATCGTAATTTATCACGTCCTGGATTTTACAAAAAATAGATAGTTTATTCGTTAAGATATAAGTAGTTAGTGAACACCCTAGTGCCTTTTAATGAAAAGTCTATGTACTTCTCCATTTGTTTGAACGACAAACAAACTTAATGAAATTGTTTTAAAATTAATGAGGTGTAAAATACTCAATTCTTAACCCCTCTACTATCACTTTCAGTTAAATGGTGTGGGTAGAAAGGATTAGAGTGGGGATACCTACCTAATATTATAAAAATATTTTTTTTTATCTCATCTAACCCTGCATTAATCAATATATTTACAGATCAGAAAGACATTTTAACTTTCAAATTGCTGCATTTTAAACTTCCTCCCAGTCAACAAATTCCGCTGCAAAACGGAAAAAAAATGGCACGTTTCCATACAGGACACCATCAGTAGCAGCATTTTAGAAGCCAAAACCAAGCAGACGTCTAGGTGAAATACCGCCAGACAAAAGACTCCCACAAGGGCCTTCACCTCAACTTACAGCCTATGGTTGTTGCAGGTGAAAATATATATTATATAATATAAGATAATATCCTGCATAAGGCAGATAGCTTTTTAACTGCCTTAGATTCAGTTTTTAAATTATTTTATGTATTTAATCTTAAGTATCCTTTGCAAAGCCAAAACGTTTGGTTATTTATTGAGAATTTTTTTTGATCTAGAGTCAAATTTTCTAAGTTCAACAACCAGAGCGTTAATAAATGAGCTTAAAGCTAAATAAAATAAACTCAATTAAATACTTTATATTAAGTTCCCATATTTTATAATTTTTTCAAACATCTGAGAATTTGATCATCCGACTTAACTTTAAAACATTTTCACTGCCTTTTATAACACTTCTTCTCAACTTAGTGGGATTAAGGCGATAATTATTCCAGTAAGTTTGGGAAATCATTTCTTTCGAAAGCCGTTATTATATCTTGCAATACAGTTAAAATTGTGTCAGTCATGTTCAGTTGCATAGTTTGTGAACTATTTTTTTTAAATTTAGACGATTATTTTTCTCATATAAAAATCAAGCATAAATATGAAAAAGAAATATATTGCAGACAAGGCGACTGTCCACAAGCTTTTTCCGACTTACACGTATTAAAACGGCATTTAAAGAAAGTTCATTCCGATTTAAGTAAACACATCAAACTCCTCCCTGAATGCAGCCACTTTTTCTAAATCTGCGGAATATCCAAATAATTTAAATCAAGAATTGAACTCCTCATTGCCTTCTCAAAAGTCAGACAATATTTCACTTCTTGATAGCTTTCATCAAAAATCTACTGTGAATTTTGAAGAATCGGTTGCAAAAACAGAGGATGTTGACCTTTCCGATTGTGCATTAAGATTTGTTTTAAAGTTGATGAATCACAATTCCGTTCCAAGGAATTTAGTATTCAATATTGTATCGGGAATTCAAAAACTCTTATTTGAGCCTATCAAATGTGTGATTAAATCAAACGATTCAGCAATAGCAATTAGAAAAATAATCCAATTCTGTGAAACAGCTTTTTCTCAAATGAATACCGAACATAAACTTGTAAAACATTTAACCAAACAAAATTTACTCGAATTACCAACTAATATTACAGTTTCATCTGAAATTCAAAATACAATAGAAAAAGGCAAACCAGTTTTAAAATACAAGGAAATAAAAGGAACTATTCTATCAATTCCTTTTATGATAAAAAATTTTTTGAAACTGAAAATTTGTTGAAAAAAACTTTGACAGAAATGGAAGATCTTATGAAGCATTCTGATGATATACAAAATTTTGTGTGTGGTTCTGTTTGGCGTGAAATTCATTTAAGATTTTCAAACGAAAATAAAACTGTTGTCCCTTATTTTCTCTATAACGATGATTTCGATCCAGATAATGTTTTAGGCTCTCATTCCGGCGTAAACTCAATTTCTGCATTCTATATAAATTTCCCAACTTTACCAGAGCACAAACGTTCTTCTTTGGCCAACATATTGCCTGCTATGCTTATTAAAGCTGAGTATTTTAAGAAATATGATCTTCTGGTTGTTCTTCATAACCTTCTGAAAATTTTATCAGACTTAGAACAAAAAGGCTTAGTAATTAAGACGGAAGGTATTGAAAAAAGGGTTTATTTTGCTCTAGGCTTGGTTACTGGTGACAATCTAGGACTTAATAAAATTTTGGGCTTCAGATCTTCCTTTTCGGCTCTGCATTTTTGTCGAATTTGTAAGGCTTCAAAAACCGAAACTCAAAGCCTATGCTATGAGTTAGCAAGTAGTTTAAGAACTGTTTCAAATTATGATTCTGATCTTTTACTTAATGACCCAAAACAAACAGGAATCTCAGAAGTATGCATTTTCAATAGCCTTCCATCTTTTCATGCTGTAGTTAATGTTTCCGTTGATATTATGCATGATGTTTTCGAGGGTGTTTTGAAAAACGATATGTGCGCTATTATTTTATACTTCATTAAAAAAAAGAAGTATTTTTCCCTCGAAGATTTGAATGATCGAAAACAGCTTTTTTATTATGGCAGCATAGACTCGAAAAACTGCTCCCTTCCTATAAAAATTGAAGCTTTACAAAACAAAAATTTAAATATGCAACGAGCGAAACCCATTGCTTTGTGCATTTTTTTTCATTGATGGTCTGCGATTTTGTACCAAATGATGATGAATGTTGGATTTTTTTTTTAATCTTCAAAAACTGGTAGATTTATGTTTGTTAAGTTCATTTAATAAAAATGATTTAGAAGAATTAAAAGCTCGTACAGCTGATCATAATAAAACTAACAGAAAACTATTTGGTGAGGCTCTTAAGCCAAAAGCTAATTTTTTAACTCACTATCCACTATCCCACTGTAATTCAAAGAGTTGGGCCATTAAAAATGTTTTGGAGCATGAGAAATGAAGGCAAACACAAAGAGTTAAAACAATATGCCCAGAGCATCACATCAAGAAAGAACTTATGCTACTCAGTTGGAATTAAGTTGACTTTAAAACTAGCAAACTTTTTTTTTTTTAAATGAAAAAGATATTAAAATTAAAGTTTTTAAAAGTAAAAATTTACGTATATCTGACAAAACATATTTCAAAGACCTTTAAGCACTAGGGCTTGATGGCATCCAAACATTTTCAGAAAACATATATTTTATGGGAACTTCATACACTTCCGGTTTTTATTTATTTCATAAGCGAAGTAATTTTATTTATAAGATTTCCGAAATAGTGGTTACCAAAAAATTAGTATATATTGTTTCCACTAAATACCTATTTAAATATGATATAAATATCAATGCTTTTATTATAACAGATAACACAAATGTTTTAAGCATTAAATCAATAACAGACTTTGAATATTATCCTGCTTTGCCACACAATCTCTCTGATGGTAGATTGGCACTTAAATTTAAAAATATTTGAATAGTAATTCCTAGGAAATAAAAAAGAAGATTATACATGCTTTTTGTTTATTATTTCAGAGTTGGATTTTATTTCAGAATTTTATTTGAATTTCCGTAAGTATATTACTTTGTTTTAAACCGAGACATTCATATAAAATCTAGATTATTAATTAAAAATGAATTCTTATGATAAAAATTTAAAATCTATTGCAGATGAAGCAAAAAGTATTCTAAGAACTTAGTAGGCAAGTGCCACTCTTCGGTAACCTCACGACAACTCATGGTTTCAAGGTGCTGAACTGTGAGAATGACGTAACTCTTGAGTGGCTCCGAGAGTTTATTAAAAATACGTCAGCCCCATGGCAAGGCGCTGATCTTCGTCTCATCGAGGTGAAAGCGATCAAGGAGCTGTACAGACCAGTAGGCAAACTAGTGGTCAAAGGCCCCGCCATCCCCAACGACCGGCTAGAGAGATACATCCTATCTCTGAATAGTGATCTCCTAAGCCAAGACTGGGAGATTATTAAAACTGAAAAAACCAAGGAAGGCACCGAGGTGGAAGTTAGGCTGACCCAAAAAGCCATCCCACTTCTCAGGAAAGCTGACTTCAAAGTGCGTGTCGGGATAACCCGATGCAAACTGAGGTTGACTGCCAACAAAAAGAAACAGGTTAGTAAAGCGTTGAACAAATACTGTATTATATAATGGAATTGAGAATCTTACAAATCAATCTCCAACACAGTAAAGCCGCCAGCGCTAACCTAGTCTACCTCATGGAAAGTAGACAGTACGATGTAGCCCTTATACAGGAACCCTGGGTATCAGGCGGCAAAATTAAGGGACTACACTCGAGAGAACTTCTGCTGTACAAGCCCAACCTTGACAGCCGTAACAGTAATCCCAGAACATGCATCGTAGCAAGGAAACAGTCTAATCTTTTTCTTCTGACTACTTACAGCAATATTGACCAAACAGCGGTAAAACTGGAGCGAGAAGGGCTCCCAACGCTCATTCTCTCATCCACTTACATGCCGTACGACGGTACGGAAGGACCACCAGCTGATATCACTAATCTATTGATATCCTATGCAAGTAAGAACAAGTTTAACGTAGTCGTAGGGTGCGACTCTAACTCACATCATGTGCAGTGGGGAAGCACCGATACTAACACAAGGGGCGAGTCCCTTTTTGAATACATTATTGATAACAACCTTATAGTAGCTAACAGAGGTAACACTCCCACCTTTGTTACAAAAACCCGTAAGGAGGTGCTCGATATCACCATAACAAGCAACTCAGATACTTGTCAGGTAGAGCAATGGAAGGTACTAGACGACGCATCTTTCGCAGATCATCGTCTAATCGAATTCTGCATCCCTGATACTAAGCGGGAAAGCAAACCTTTTAGAAACAATAGACGTACTGATTGGCACGTCTTTAACAGCGAAATTATTAAGAACATAGGTCAGCTAAGTACCGATACTAATCTTAATTCAGATAGCTTAGATGAATTAACTATGGAATTCACGGGAATTATGCGGAACGCCTTTGACAAAAGCTGTCCACTCATTACAGCGGCGAAGAAAAACAATAAGCCGCCCTGGTGGACTACTGAGCTCAGTAATATTAGGAAAGAAACAAGGAAACTTTTCAATAGGGCTAAACGCACTAGACTAGATAGCGACTGGGAATGTTATAAAACCAGTCAAAGAAAATTCAAAATTGAAACTCAAAGGGCGAAACGAAGCTCATGGAGAAACTTCTGTAGTAGCATTGAATGTACTAACCATTCAGCAAGACTAAGGAAAATACTCTCCAAAGTAAACACACCCATAGGTTCCCTAAAAGGACCTAATGATCAATGGACAGAGTCCTGTCAAGAAAGCCTAAAACTCCTGGTTCAAACACACTTCCCAGGATGTAGCGCAGACCTAGTAAACGAGTCAATAAACACCATATACTCGGTACCTGAAATTCCTAGGGAATTAATAACAAAAGAAAAGTTAATCTGGGCTATTAACTCATTCTCTCCTTACAAATCCCCAGGCCTAGACGGCATCTTCCCCTTGATGCTGCAAAAAAGCAGTGATATCATCACTCCACATCTGGTAAACATATTCCTTAACAGTCTTAAGTTAGGATATGTTCCAAAGGCTTGGCGTGAAGTTAAAGTCGTCTTCATACCAAAAGCTGGCAAGCCCAGTCACACAGAACCAAAAGACTTCAGACCTATCAGTCTAACCTCTTTCGCACTAAAAACACTTGAGAGATTGATTGATATGCACATCCGTAGCAACTTAAAGCCAGAATCCTTATCACCATTTCAGCACGCCTATACAAAAGGCAGAAGTGTAGAAACAGCCCTACACTGTGCAGTCAGAACAATAGAGAAGTCGCTCGCGGTGAAAGAATACACCCTTGCCTCTTTTCTCGATATCGAAGGAGCATTCAACAATGTCCACAACAGTGCCATTGAAAAAACTCTCACTGATCTTAAAATAGAACCTACACTTATAAAATGGATTACGTGTATGTTGAAAAGCAGACAAATCCATTGCGTACTAGGTAACTCTGATATAAAGATGTACACATCTAGAGGGACTCCACAAGGCGGAATCCTCTCACCCCTCCTCTGGACTTTGGTGATGAATGAAATTCTCATCAAACTCAAAAACAGCGGTGTCAGAATTATAGCCTATGCCGACGACTTAGCGCTTCTAGCGACGGGTAAATACCTGACCACTGTAAGCGAACAACTAGAAGGCGCATTAACTATGGTCAATAACTGGACCAAGAAATGCGGTCTGAAGGTTAACCCCCTGAAAACAGAACTGGTACTTTTCACCAACAGAAGGAAAATACCTTCTTTTGAGATACCAAAAATTGACAACACCCCACTTATAGTTTCAGAAAAAGCAAGATACCTTGGAGTTATCTTGGACAAGAAACTCAACTGGGGTCTAAACATACAGGAAAGATACAAGAAAGCCATGATTGCGCTCTACTCGTGTAACAGGATTCTGGGAAGAAACTGGGGGCCAAATCCAAAGATAATCATGTGGATGTACACAGCCATTGTTAGACCCATTCTGACTTATGGCAGTTTGGTTTGGTGGCAAGCTCTGGAGAAATCCACGAACTTAAAAACCCTCACCAAAGTACAAAGAATGGCATGCATTAGCACTACGGGGGTGATGAGGACTACCCCAACAGCGGGTCTTGAAGCGATCCTAAATCTCACCCCTATAGACCTATTTGCACAAGAATCAGCAGCAAACAGCGCTCTCCGACTTAGTCAGACCGATATTTGGAGATCTAGTCAACACGGCCATACCACGATCCTTACAAAATACGTTGGCAATAACGTTCGTACTGATTACATGACCCCTTATCTAGACTTCGATAAAAACTTCACTACCAGCTTCCCTAATAGAGAGGACTGGGAAAACAGTGTACCCTACACTAACGAATCGAATCTTACCATCTTCACCGATGGTTCGAAAATGACTACTGGGGTAGGGGCAGGTTTCTACTCAGAAAATCTTAGCCTTGCCAGTTCATTCAGACTTCCTGACCATTGCAGCGTCTTCCAAGCTGAGATCTTGGCAGTGAAAAACGCTGCTAATCAAATATCCATGATGGCGATACCACACGCTGATATCACCTTTTTCATTGATAGCCAAGCAGCAATAAAAGCGATCTCTGCCACGCAAATCAAGTCAAAGCTTGTTTCTTGCTGTTGCGAAGAGCTAAGGGTTCTTGGTATGCAGCACAACGTAAGACTCTGCTGGGTTCCCGGTCACAGTGGTGTGCCAGGAAATGAAAAAGCGGATGAGCTTGCAAGAGAAGGCTCGGTACTTGATCCCTCTCTCATAGACCACAACATCAGAATCCCTCAATGCGAACTAAAGAGAAACATTAGTAATAACATCATTCAAAAAGCAAATGATAGATGGAACCTACTAGAAACCTGCGGTAATACCAGGAAACTCTGGCCTCATTATGACAAGGAAAAATCCAAAAAGATTTTACTTCTCAAAAAACCGTCCCTAAGATCCCTCATAAGTGTGATAACGGGACATAATCTACTTGGCTACCACAAAAAGAAGATGGGGCTTAGTACGGACGACATATGCAGAGGCTGCGGCGATGAGGATGAGCACGAAAACACGGCTCACTTTTTATGCCACTGTCCAGCACTCTGCCGTACCAGATCAAAATTCTTAGGCAACCATTTCTTCAATGAACTAGAAGAACTATCTGAACTCCCAGGCAATCGCCTATTGAACTTTATCAAGTCCACCAAATGGCTCGATCAACCATAGAATTCATAGGTTAAATCATCTTTTCAGAAGTTACAACACTTCAGGGTATCACAACGGATCTACATTGATCTAAGTGTGACGGTAACAAAATCAACTGTCAGCCCATATAACCTAACCTAACCTAACCTAAGAACTTAGGAGTCTGCTGATACTATAGCAAAATCTGCTTCAAAAATGCAATACAAATTATTGCATCAAAAACTGAAATCTACAATATATTGGGGTGTTCGTTATTTTGAGTCAAAATTGATGAACACCCTAATATACATATATGTAGAAGATTTCACTTTTAGTTGCAGTAATTGTATTTAATTTGAAGTGGATTTTACTACAACTGAAGTACAACAGCAGTAGTGGATTTCACTACCGTTGTAGTGGATTTCACTACAGCTGTAGTGGATTTCACTACCTCTGTAGTGGATTTCACTACCTCTGTAGTGGATTACACTACCGCAGTAGTGGATTTCACTACCGCTGTAGTGGATTTCACTACCGCTGTAGTGGATTTCACTACCGCTGTAGTGGATTTCACTACCGTTGTAGTAGATTTCACTACCGCTGTAGTAGATTTTACTACCGCTGTAGTGGATTTCACTACCGTTGTAGTGGATTTCAATACCGTTGTAGTGGATTTCACTACAGCTGTAAATAATATCACTACCGTTGTAGTGGATTTCACTACCATTGTAGTGGATTTCATTACCGCTGTAGTGGATTTCACTACAACTGTGTTGCTTTTCACTGTGGCGTGAAATTTATTTCACTACCGCTGTAGAAGATTTAACTACAATTGCAGTAAATTTCACTGCATTGTGTAATACATTTTACTTATGATGCAGTGAATTACACTACAACGGCAGTAGATTTTACAACCATATTTAAAAAATCTGTAGTGAATTTCACTACATTTGCAATGATTTGACTAATTTCGTGTTATGAAATTTACTACATCTGTAGTATCAATTGAAATACTACAGGTGTAGTAAATTTCATTACAGCTGTAGTGGGTTGAAAAATCACTACATTTTTAGTGAATTTCACTACCGTTTTTAGTAAATTTCACTACAAATTTCTCTGTGTGAAATAAAGAAATTAAAAACAATGTCATGTCATCTGCAATTCTTCATATGAGGTTTCACAAATACACAACCATTCAACCCTTAGGCCCTCCGCACACGAAGCAACTGTTTTGCAACTGTTTTGCGACTAGAATCGCAAATCAGTTGCTCAAGCAACTTTGTATATGAAGCTATATAGGAGAGCTCCCACGCTCGACTGAAATGAAACCGGTTTGCAACCGGTTTGCAATCGGTTTCCAACTAGTCGCACGCAACTGATTTTGTAGGTCGAATTTGAGTTGCTTAAGCAAGTTTTTTTGTTTTTGTTATTAAAATTATAATATTATATATAAAAACAGATGTGTTTGTTTGTTTCTATGTCTGGTATGGACTTCTAAACGGCCCAACAGATATTTATGGATTTTGCATGTTGTATTTTTGGAATTTTTTTGGCATTGGAAAAACCATACCGAAGAGTCGGAAAACTGGAAATATGAAGTATGATATGATACATAGACGTGAATTTGGTTTCTTGCATGTTCTTTTTGTTAAAGAATCGCTTATCGAATAGAAAAATAGAAAGTTCTTGATGGAAAACCCACAAAACTCATTAGAGTTGTAGGTGCTTTGGTTTTCAAATGAAATATTGTTGATATAAGACCGCGAATTTTAGGTGCATTCGTTTTCAAATAGAAAAATAGAAAATTGTTGGTGGAAAACTCGGAAAATTAAAAAAAAGAGTGAATCATTTGATGGTTGATAACATTTAGGATTTTGATTACGTAAAGGTAAACGATATTGGTAAGATACGTGGTGTTTAATCATTCAAGGAGTTTATCTCAAGAAGCTTAATTGGGATGAAAAGGGCATGGTTTGTTTGTATGACTGGTATAGAGTCATAGAGACCATCAGCAGATACACATTCTCTCATGTTCGTGTCCATCTTTTGGATGTTGGAAGCAACCAACTTTGGCATCCGTTTGATTTAAATGTTCTGCTGCCATAAAGTCTGCATTTCAAATTTTTCTGTATGTATGGACGGGTCCAAAGTTCTCTTCGTACAAGTTTTATTTGTCTTCAGTACTGGTAATAGTCAATTAAATCGTCTTCATCAGTACAACTGTTTGACATGTTGAATAGTTTCTTATAAAAATTTTGAACAAAAAATTAAAAAATCAAAATTCGGTCGTACTCGTGTGCGGAGAGAAGTCACAAATCGATCGCAAACTAGTTGTAAAACAGTTGCTTGAGCAACTGATTTGCGACTCTAATTGCAAAACAGTTGCTTCGTGTGCGGAGGGCCTTAGAAGCAAAAAAATGTGTTTGCCTGTTCGTTTGGAATCCGGAATCGGACAGTTGTGTACAATTCCGGATTACCAAAAAAAAACGCTATTAGACGAATTGTGTTGACATTTTTGTCCTGTCACTGGGCGGTGCCAGCGAATTTGTGGATGGTTGAAACCTCATCTTCGTCGGTTGCGAAGAGATCCTCTTGTGCCATGTCTTCGACATCACAAGACAAGAGTGGAATCATCGAGACCCATTTTTTGTACCATTCAAAACAAAGGGCCACAAGGGTTCTTCGTCGATTCGACTTTTAACACGCACGATTGCTGATCATTTTGTTGACTTTTTTGAGTTTCACTTACAACTTAAAATATGTGCAAGAAGTAAAGTATTCTTGTCAGGGCAATCCAAAATTGAATCGAGGCCTCTATCCTACTGAATTTGTATTGAATTCAGCATCCGGATTGGTCGATGTTTACCTTTTTTTTTGGTACAGAAAAATTTGTTCTTTTCGAGCAGCAAGTCAGATTGGATGTTGTCAGGCGGAAGTTCCGGTGCTATACCAGTAGGGATTGCAATCCCGGAATGATTTTTCAATCCCGGGTTTTCGGGATTCAAAAATTTGGATCCCGGGATCCCGGGATAATCCCGGGATTTAAATAAAAAATAAAAGATATTTGTGGAAATTTTTATTTTTTTTATTTGACAACTTAATAACTCAATAAAAACTCTTAAAAGCAATAACTCCATGATTATTTAACAAAAAATATTAACTTCTTAAAAAAACTAATTCATAAAAACTCTTTAAAAAAAAAACAAAAAGAAAAACGTCAAATTTCCAGTTATTTGATATCATTAAAGAATCGCTAGAAAAAATGGGTTCGAAAGCAACAATTCAGAGAATAGAATCTCGTAAAGCAGCTCTCTGTGAAAATTGGGGTAGTTTCAAGCAGAATCATCTAAACATCACAACCATCAAAGCAGCTCTGAAGTCTGAAACACGCCATAAATTCGAAGAAAAAGACTATTTTACAATGAAAATGTATCGTAGTTGCGAAGAAAATTACCTCGATGGCATCTGTTGTGTATTTATGTCGAATTAAAAGAATATTTAAGAGTAACAAACTAGATAATTTATTGACTGAATAATTACATGAAAGAATTCTTAATGAGGTTATCAAAAAAGCGCCAATAGATTGACAGCAACAAGAGCCAGAGATAAACAATAAAAGAAGAATGATGTTTTCGAATAGGCTTGTTCCATTACATTATTGAAAGTAGCTCTGTTCTATTACAGCATCGAACACATGTCCAGCATGCATGATCAATTAGTAGGAGCTCTAAGCTCAGATGGTAAGTCTCTTTCTTCTACGTCAAGCAACTGTCGACAACACACAACCACCAACTACCGAAACTACCACTTCCAATGTTTAATGGAGAGTTCTCTGAGTGGCCTTCATTTAAAGACTCTTTCATGGCAATAAATGGAGCTGATCCATCGCTAACCTGCGTCACGAAACTTCAATTTTTAAAAGGATGCCTCGTAGGAAAGGCGGCATCACGTCTGCAAGGTGTCTCAGTCACTGCATCAAACTTTCAAATAGCTTGGGACGACATGATATCTTATTATGATAATAAGAGGCTACATGTTGACTCAGCTGTTCAAGCTGTTATATCGGCCAAAGCTGTCACCGAGGAATCATCTTCTAAGCTGGAGACCTTGTTCAACGAAATCAACAAAGCTTTGGGGTCACTTGAAGGTCTTGGTCGTGACGTCAATCAGTGGAATGATGTACTTACACACATCGTTTCCCGTAAACTAGGATCTTCAACTGAACCACCTACATGGCTTGCTCTCAAGGAATTTATCTTAACACGCATTCGTTCATTGGAAGCTTTTGAACGCGCTACTTCAGGGCAAAATAAATCTCAGGCATCAAACTCAAAACAACAATTTAAAGCGAAAGCACATCATGCAGCTGCACAACACCCAAAGCAGGTATGTTTCAATTATCAAGGCAAGCACTATATATCTTCTTGTCCAAGTTTCCTATCAAAAACTACTGTTAATCGTGTGGAGCTCATAAAACAATTGAAGTTATGCTTCAACTGTCTCGGGCCTCATCAAATTAGTTCATGCTTTTCAAAACGAAGATGTCAAAAATGTGGAGGACGCCACCACACAACAATTCATCAGCAAAACACATTCATCGCTACAGTTCCATCTCTAACACCAAATCAAGCCACCTTTAACAACAACAGTAACCCATCAGCCGCGTATAACGTTGCCTGCACTTACAGTTATAGGTCCGCAAGATCAACAACACTTCTTGCTACTGCAATGCATAGAGGACATATATTACCTAGAGTCCCGACTTTCCTCGTCCCTTTCCGAAAACACCCGCAAATCTCCTCTGAGGTGAACTCTCACGATCCTCTCTTAATTTCGTGTCCGTGAAAATTTTAGAAAGAAAAAAAAACAAAACTTCACCTCAACCGTGGGCAAATTTTTTTCCTGGGCCCAAAGTGACAGAAGCCAAAAAAAGAAGAAAAAGAAAAAAAATCATTTGTTTATTTAATCGAGATGAAATCAAAACTTATGTCGAAATAAATCAATTTCTAGTGGATTTATCAAACAACGAATTGAATTTGGAAGAGGGTGGAACACTCATAAAAGAGGTAAGTTTATTTCTTCAATAAGGTAAATTCAAAAGTCCTGAAGATTTTCGAGTTTACGCTGTGTGTTTTTTGTTTCCACAATCGCCATATTTGCAGGTCAAATAACTCCTACAAAACATCGAAGGAGGCACTCAGAATTACCAGGTACGGTCTTGGAAAGACGGCGCTGGTTGAGCACGTTATCGACACCGGAGAAGCGGTTCCAGTGAAGCAGCGGCACTATCCTATTTCGCCAGCGATACAAGCCTTGATGTATGCCGAGATAGACCGAATGTTGGGTCTTGGAGTGATTGAGGAGAGTGAGAGTCCTTGGAGTTCGCCAGTGGTCTTGATACAGAAGCCCGGCAAAAATCGCCTGTGTCTTGACTCACGAAAGCTGAACGCCGTGACTAAAAAGAATGCTTATCCTCTCCAGAATCTCGAAGGGATCTTCAGTCGTCTCAAAGATACTATTTATATAAGTAGTATCGATCTCAAAGACGCATTCTGGCAAATACCGCTGGAGGAGCAGAGTAGAGAAAACTGCTTTCACAATACCGGGAAGGCCCTTGTACCACTTTACTGTCATGCCCTTTGGACTGTGTAATGCTGCCCAAAGGTTATGCCAGTTAATGGACAGGACAAGGTCATTCCATCCAGGTTACGGGATCGTGTATTCGTGTACCTCGATGACTTGCTCGTCATAGCTCCCAATTTCGAAGATCATATCTCACTGTTGGATGAAGTAGCGGCGGCGTGTCTCAACAAGGCTGGACTCACAATCAACGTATTGAAGTCCAAATTCTGCTCCAGAGAATTGAGGTACCTTGGCTTCATCGTTGGTGGTGGGACTATCAAGACTGATCCAGCAAAAGTTGAGGCGATCGAGAATTTTCCGATCCCTAAATCGTCGCCCTCTAGTGGCAATGTCCGTCCGACATCGCATTTTCTTCTTTTTGTGTCTTTCTTATTTCTCTATTATTTATCGAATCTCGGATCAATTTTGGCATGATACAAAGTAATGGGTTGGTTCACTAGGGAGGCGGACAAAATCCCTCGACATCCGGCGAGCTCAAGCCAAGCAACGACAAGCATGCCAGTCCGCCGACCTAGTGCAAACAGTGCTTAACGCACATTCAATAGCCAACGCTAGCCGGATTACAAACTACTGCTCTGGGAGGTTCAAAAAAAGTAGTTGCCAATTCTCGAACCCTCTGCGAGGTTCGGGCAATCTCGCATGCAAGGGGTGAAGGGCCATGGTTGTGCTCTCCATTTATCTCGACCCTTGTTCCATACAAAAAACATAACTGCCCTACCTTTGCATTTTAAAGACTGGTACTTTTTGCACCTCCATGAAATCTTATACGAATCTTGTAGACATTTGGAGTAAATGAAACCTTCATGATGAAGTTTCTCTCCACCCCTAAAAGATCTGATTACTTCCATTTTCAATTTTACACTTTCAATAATTTGCCCGATAAAAAAAATCTACCTACCGTCAGCAAAGTCAGAAAGAGAGTGAGTAAAAATGTAACAGAATTTTATTTGATTAATTTAGAAATTTAAATTTAGGTAATGGAGTCCTCTTTTTCAACTCAAATTTCTGAGTCGTCTTTAAGCCGAATATTCTCAAAAAAATATACATATGTCCACCTGAGTCGCGATCTTCCACTTCTGTGACGCCCTTCCGGGTTGGTTGGTTTCCTGACCCAACCTCTTAGTCGTTGGACCTTAACTTTTCTGGTTAGATCAGTGTCGCTGAACAGCTCGTACAGTTGTTGGCTGATCTTCGTCACGGGACCAAAACAGAACAATGAAATAGAACATAAAAAACGCCAGATTTAATTAATTTTTAATTTTTTCTTTTATTTCCTTTGAAGTTATTATCCTTGTGAAGTGTCTCGAGTGTGTGTGTATGCGAGTGTGTATTAAGCAAAAAACACGTTATTTTTTAATTTTTATTTAAAATTAATAATTTTCATTCCCAGGTGTTGTGTAAATATTTGTTTTATTTATTAATTATTTTACAAATACATTTTTATAAATAAAGTGAAAATAATCCTATTTTTAGTTATTTCATAAGGTGACACTGAAAGCTTTGAAAAAAAAACAAGACCGTTTTTGATTAGTACACGTCGTCGTAATGCGAACTTAAATCGGTAATTCCGTCTATTTTTAAAAACAATTTTTGTTTTCAACTAAGCGGGAGCATTCTCTAAAAAAAACATTTCTTTTTATATTTTAAATTTATTTTTAATAAATTGAAAATCAAGCTCGCAAATCTTATATAAAAAATACAATTTATCTTCTTCTATATTTACGCATAAATTAGGTTTTTTTTTAATTAAAAAAAAAGCTTTTTTTAAAAATCTTAAAAACTAATTTTTATTACCATGCGCTGAATGCTCCCCAATTTTAAGCATTTTTAAATTTTGCCAATCGAATTCCGTCTACATTTAACGAACAAAGAACAACACAAAGTTCATTTTTTTTTTTTTAATAAATTAATTGTTTATTAAGTCAAATCATTTTGAAAGCGTTTTAGTTTTTAAATATTCCATTTTGTAATTATCTTTATTGTGAAGTTGAAATTGTTGCACTCTACTTCTGTTTTTTTTTTTTTTAAGCATTTAAAATATTCTGTGATATCCGATTTTTAAATTTTAAATATATTTTTGTTTATTGTAGTTTATTTAGGTAAAAGCTATATTTATTGATTTTTTACAAATTTTATAATTTCAAATTTTAAATTAACGAACAGAGAGATTTGATCGAATTTTGGTTTATTTACAAAAAGTTCTCAGACGTTTGTTTGATCCAACTCTGTTTGACGTATTCAAAAATTCTAGTGTTAAAGCAGCAATTAATTTGAAATGCGTTCAATCGACTTGTTTGTGTGCTCGGCTTTCACTTGAAAACTCGATTCCAAGTACTTGGAATGTGTACTCAACCGAGTTTAAAGCTTATACAGGCACGACTCGAGTAACGACGTTTCGACTGAAAAATCTAGGAAGGTTACCTCGACTTACTTATGCTTCGAGTTAAGACACTAGATGCTTTAGTAAGCCTTGAAAGTTTCAGAGGAAACTTTTCAGGTTATGTTTTGCAGAACAAAATTAAAAGTGTTTGATTGCTTAGCCTTGTTCATTCTATAAAGTTAATTGGGGTTATCGGGAACTTCTTTTCCCATGGATATTTTCCCATATTCGAAATATGGTATCGGGAACTTTTCGAAATTGGGAAAAAAATTCCTATGGAAAAATACCTATCGGCAACTTTTTTTTTCATGGGAAATCTTTTGTTTTTTCTGTCTGAATATTTCCCTGTTATTGGGCCTGCACACACGAGACTAAGGCCGTGTGCGAATTGGATGAATTGTGGTTAAAAAATAAAAATGGATGAATTTTTAACCACTACTGTCATATTTTAACCTGCTCAGCAGCTAGTCAAATAATGCGAAGTGTCAAAATTTAACCAAACGTCAAGTTTTAACCCATTTTTAACTGAATTCGCACACGGCCTAATTAATCCGGACTAAAATCAGTTTAGTGGGCAAGGGAAGCGAAGTGTGTAGTATGAAACGGACTGAAATTTTCAACCCGAAATTTGGTGGATGAACGAAGACTAAAACTAACACATATACAAAAGCCGACAGTTTTGGTACGAAATAAATACTCATACATTTAAAAGAGGTACATATATACATTTTTCCCCCAGTCTGAAATCATCTGGTATGTGCTTGGACTAAAGACTAAAACCTATTTCAGTCCAAAAATTATTCATCCCGTGTGTGCAGGCCCATTTAGTTGTCGGAATTGTAAGCGGAGAAAGCAATGTAAGCAAAAACCAAGATATTGCAAAATTTTGGAAAGAAGTAGAAAAAGATCTTAACAGTTTGGGCCCACGAATAAAATCTATTTTTGAATGGAAAAAAGGGGGTGATAAGTTGATTTTTTCATTAAAAAAAAAAAATAATTTAAGGTATGGCTTGATAAAAAAAATTACGCGAGGAAGAAAATGTCTGAAAACAGGAGACAAAATAAAGCAACCGGTGGAGGCCCAAACAAGGAGTATAAATTCAGTGCAGTGGAGGAAACGATAGAATATAAGAATCGGTGGAAGGATGTCCAGATTCTTTAACATTTGGTCTCCCTTCATGTAGCAAAAAACAGCAAGACAGACGGTAATCAAAATGAAATCATTGATAGTGAAAATTGTCCAAATTTATCATCAGTCAGCCGTTCTGTTGCAAGTGTAAAAGGACAAATCCTTCGACGAGAATGTAATGTTTGCTATGATCATGAATGCAACTGAACCGGAGCAGAACGTTGAAACGAATGATTCCCAGATAAACATTAAAAACAGAACTTCAACTACTCGACCTACAATTACAAAAAAGCCACAAAAAAGCATAACTTGTGATGTCGCTATGGAACGAGAAATTGAAATCCAAAAAGAACTCTGCAATAAGGTTGAAGAGGTAGTTGAGGCTATGAAGCGACACCTAAAAGAAATAGAATACCATTTGAAGAAAATATACAGGTCCATTGACAAAAGTAGGGAGTTTCAGAAAAAGACGTTGGATGAAACCTCAAGGCACAACCTTGAAATGGAAGCAATGAGAACGCAGGGAGTAAAGCAAAGCACGAGTTCCAAAAGCGTTTACTTGAAACCGAGGAATTTCTCGTTGTATTTTGTCGATTAATAATAAAAATGATATTCTTTGGATTTTTAATTGAGGATTAGGACGAAAACAAACAATTTTGTTTCATTAAGAACCAACTGTCAAATCATTCTTAAATTATGTTCGAAAATTCCCAACGAAAAACAATTCCGTGAGGAATTCCCGATAGTGGGAACTTGTTCCCGGGAAGGGAAAAATTCCTAGGGAAAAATATTTCCCAAGGAATTCCCGATAAGGCTGAATAATACATTCCGCATCGGCAAGCTATTCAAAACATAGCCGACTCTTGGAGAGATGCTACAGATTCTATTATGAATAAATTTTGGCTCCAAATCTGGCCAGAATGTGTTCAATGTGCTAATGAAGACAATGTGTTAAGCAACCATGATGACATTCTGTCTGAAATACTTCAACTGGCAAGGGAAATAGGATTCTCTGAACTAAATGAAGGCGACATAACTGAATTAATTCACGTCCAATAGGAACCACTATCGAATGACGAGTTGATCAGAATCTCAGAAGATACAGAAGAGGAGGTTCCGGCCCCTGATATTTCTGGCCAAGAAAAATTAACATCGAAACAGCTGTCGGAAATCTTAGATTGTATGGAAAAGGGCTTGAAATTAAAAAAAAAATGATCCAGATAGAGAAAGAACCGAGAAGGTATCATTCGTAATCTCAGACAATCGGCCCTATCGAGGTAACCGTCGGAGCGGAATTTTCTACGATTTTCTCCGAATCGGAGAAAATTCCACTCCGACGGTTACCTCGATTGGGCCGAATATTTCATGCTACAAGGACCTTTATAAAAAAAATGAAGCTAGAAGCTGCTCAAACTACACTGATATAGTTCTTTAAGCCGTCTTCTTCTACAAATACTGCAAGACCACCTTAACAAGAAATCGAAGCCGAATTACAAGTAATGTTATCAAACGATGAAGATATCGGCTCTGGATGAGTTCATAAGGTGCACGGCAGCCAAAACTGCAATTCGTTTAAAAGAACTGAGTTTTTGGAAGCACAGCACTTATGGACACGGGTAAATCTTACAAAGATATGACACGATTCCAGGACTGATGGAGACCACCGATTACACTCCCCCTTTACTAGATTTCGAAAGAAAGACAGGTTTGGGATCCTAATTCACTTATAAGTAAACAGGGTACCCCTTTCTACACTGACGGTTCAAAAATGGAATCAGGAACAGGCGCTGGAGTGTTTTGCCAATCTCTTAACATCAGAGAGTCGTATAAACTTCCAGCTGACTGTAGTGTCTCTCACGCCGAGATCTTTGCCATTGAAAAAGCAGCTGAATTGGCACATCATGGAAAGCTAAGCTCCTCGGAGATTACTTTTTTCGTGGACAGCCAGGCTGCTATCAAAGCCTTAGCCAGTGAAACCATAAGATCAAAAGCAGTTTTAAACTGAAGGAAGGAATTAAATAAAATCTGCCACACTAACCAGGTTAAGCTCTGCTGGGTTCCTGGACATAGCAATATAGAAGGGAACGAAATATCAGATGAACTAGCCAGGAAAGGGTCAGAAGCAGACACAAGTAGAAGCGACCAATCAGTTAGGGGACCACTCGTCCCGATTGGGGTACTCAAGAGGAAGATAGACCGTAAATCAAAAGAGAAAATAAATAACTCCTGGAAATCCAGGGACGATTGCGTAATCTCTAGAAGTTTATGGCCTAACACAAACAAAAAGGAAACTCGGTATATTCTATCGCTGAGTAAAAGGAATATTAAAATCCTGATAGGTGTACTAACGGGTCATTGCGCCATTGGCACAATAGCCAACAATATAGGGACATTTGCACCCGATTTTTGTAGGAGCTGTCAGGATGAGGAGGAAATAGAAACCATTAAACACCTGCTCTGTGACTGTCCGAACCTTCAAACTAACCGACTCCGTCATTTCGGGAACAGGTCTCAATGGCAAACATGAGGAAATTTATAGATAGCACAGGCTGGTTCGTTAACGAGCCAGTCTACGTTAATCGGCAATTTTGACGAGCATCGATGCTAACTTTTATTTTTTTTATATAGGGGATCATAATGGACCAATAGGCTCCCGTGTATGCAACAGTTTCATGATGTGCACACCCCTTATCACCTTACCTAACCTAAGATATTGGTCAACCGCTATTCAGCAGGCAAACTGACTAAATGGCCACAAAGTTGACTCCATTCAAGTAATAAATGCCTGACACACAAACCCAAATGAGAACTTCCCAAAGACTCGCTCAATTCACTTCTTATCAGAAGCATCAATGAATCATATGACGTGCCTCGACAGAAGGAAACAAATACACCCACTTTGCAAAGAAAAATCTCAAAACAAACTTCCGCAATGCTCTCTGTGAATAGATGCATACATGTTGCCCATTGAGCAGCAACAAAAAATAAACCAAGTACTCTAACTCTTCTAAAGAATGCAGTGACCCAAATTCTGAATGTTTACAGCGCAATGTTTTCATTTGAAAGAACCATCGTCGTCGTCGTTGGTTACTGCCTTCTGGCCTTCTCGCTATTGTGGCTTTCCTTTCATCGTCACTTTCAAGTGAGATCATCTAAGAAATCTGGATGTAGATTGTAGTTCAGTTCAAAACCTTTCTTTTATTATTTCTTTTTTTGTTTTTTAAATTAAACCTTTTTTTATTACAAATATTAAAAAAGAAGAGTATAACAAATAATACACAAAAGGCAGAGAGAGACCGGGCACAATTAAATTGCGCAACTCTTTGGATCGTAAAAATGGTAAAAAAAAAACAAACGAAATCGACTATACACACCAAAACATTAATCCGTAATAAAAACTGCTGTTCCGACTTTATGTCGTAGCGAAGGAGTAGCGGGCCGGGGTCGTCTGCAAGTACACCTGTCGTTTTCTGTTTAAATAAAATACACAAAAGCCAAGTGGGGAGTGCAATGAGCTGTGACGCGCTGTTTCTTCCTTTCAAAAAAGCTTCTTTCATTAATGCGAACTTGGAACATCTCACTGGATATGAATAGACACAAACCGTCATCGTCGTCGTCGTCGTTTTTCTGCTTGATGTGAATTTTTAAAATTTAGCTTTTTTCTCTCATTTTCAAAACTATTTTCTATTGTTGTTGCTTTTTTTTGTTTTTTTTTTCTTTGTTTGTTTTTTTGTAAATAAATATTTTATGTTTTGTTTATGTATAATTAGAATATTATGTTTAATAATATTTTGTTTATAATTGCATTATTTACGAGCTAACTGGATTTGCCTGTTGGAGCTGTCCAACACCGCCACCGCCACGAATTGCTATGTTACCCTGTCCGGCACGGATGGGTTTGGCAATTTGCGCCTGGGGACCTCGTCGGCCGAGGTGCTTTTGTCGGACGGCTTCCTTGATGCGATCGACTTCGTATTGATAGCGTTTGCGGTCGCGCATAGCTCCTTCTTTAGCCTCTTTTAGTGCCGTTTCGAGGGCCTTGACACGCTCCATTGTGGTGCGTAGACGTTTCTCGAGTTTGGGCAATTCGCAACGCAGATCGGCATTGTCGCGCACCAGTTGCTTATGCACTTTGGTCAATTGATCGAGGTTATTTTCGAGGAATGAAATCTTTTGTTTTTGGGCTAGTGAGCCGCCATCTTCTTCGCTATCCTCATTGGTAACGGATTTTTTGATGCGAGCTTGCAGATCTTGTACGAAGAGTTTGCGCAAATTGTGCAATGTTTGGAGTTCTTTGGCCACGGTATCCTCGAGACCTTTGAGATCTTTGCGTGCTTGTTCGCGGCGTTCGTTTGTGAGGATGATGTCCTGCAGCCGGGAGGATTTATCAGCTTCTTCTTGTTTGAGTTTCTCATAGTCGGCTGTCATTTGTTGATGGGCAAGGATGAGCTTCTGGTAGACGTCCTTCATTTCATTCATTTCATGCTGTTTGGATAGGATTTCGTCACGCAATTCGGCAACTTGTTTGGTATGAGCATCGCGTAGTTCGTCCATTTGACCATCGAACATGGAACGAAGTTGTTCGGCTTTTTGTTTTTCTTCGGCATTAACGGCTGAGACGTGTTCGGCGGCCTTGAGTTTGGCACACTCCTCTCGCAGTGAGTCGATTTGCTCTTCAAGGGTACGTTTCTTGTTTTCCGCTTCGCGCATTGACTCTTGCAGAGACTTCATGCGTGCCTCGTGTTGTGAAATAAGTAGCCTGTACTCGCCGAGATCCTTTTCGTATTCGGAGAGTTTTTTGTTTGAATCGACCTGTTGGGTTTCCATGTTGGAACACCGCAGTGCCATGTTCTTTGCCTCGGTCTTCATTTTGCTGATGTACAAGCGGGCCATTGTGAACTCCTCTTCGACCTTGCCAGCTGAATCGATAGTGTTGAGTTTCATGTCGATTGAGTTATCGGTACACAGAGCCTGTCCAACTTCGGCTAGATCACGCAAGAGATTCGTTAGCATCTCGTTGATGCGTTTCTTTTGGTGCGCTGACATGTCTTTGAGCTGTTGCAGTTCTGATGTCGTGGTATTCAGCAGAGCCTGCTTGGTTTGGAGCTCTTCGCTGAGCGTGTCGAACTCTTTGTTCTTATTGTCGATCTCCTGGGACTTCTGGTCATAGTTGACAGCAAGTTCCTCGAGGGCTTGTAGCACCTCTTTGACTTCCTCCTTTGCGCTCTCATTCTCCTGCTGTATTCTTGCCATTTCGGACTGAAGGGTTTCGTATTCTCGCCGAGCATTGGCAATTAGGTCTTCCTGCTCGATAATCTGGTCCTTCAAGTTCTCAACATACTGGCTCTGTTGATTGATCTCTTCGTCCTTCTCGTCCAGTTGCTGGTAGAGACGCTCCCTTTCAGCCTCGAGACGAGCTCGTTCGTCACCACTTATCGAGCCAATCATTGCAGTCAGATTGGCTGCTGGTGTTGCTGGAACTGGTGTCGTATCGCCAATTTCAACCTCCAAGTTTGGTGTACTTGCTTCCATGATGTCCTCCATATTGATTTGCTCTTCGGCATTAACCGTTTCGCCGGCTCGCCACCTGGCCAACTCCAGCTCGAGTTTCTCCACCTTGCCCTTGAGACGGGCGCTTTTTTCCTTCTCCTTTTCGTAGCGACGCTTCCATTCCTCGGCCGTGAGTTCTTCATTGACACAAACAACATTCTTCACAGTCTTGGCGCGACGACCAAAGTCCAGTGTTGACTTGGTTTCCGATTCATTGAAACTAGCCGGCGAGCAACAGATCACAATTGTCGTTCTGGCATTGCCTCCCAAGGATTCTTGCAGAATTCTCGTCAGCTTTGAGTCACGATACGGAATATGCGTCTTGTTGCCATCAGCCAAGGCCGATATTACATTACCCAGGGCTGATAGCGACTTGTTGATGTTCTTTGCTTCATCCAGAACAGTACCTTCGGCACCAGTTTTTGAAACTTTCTCAGAACCAGCCAAATCCACCAAATACAATTTGCCAGAGAGTTTCTTTTGGTTTTCCAAATTCTCCTGTTTCACATTGATCAGAAAAACTGAATGCGAACGCGATGAATGTTCGTTCATGTCTACAAAAAAAAGGGAACAAAACATTGAATTAATAAGAGAACGGAAGTCTTGAAAAGATTATCTTACTCGTGACAGCAATGTGTCGATTCGATTTTCCCTCCTCGATAACTTCAAAGACATCCTCAGGACTTGAAACGAATCGTTCAGTGGCACCTTTCACATACGGCACTCGATTCTTGTCCTCATGCACACTCAAATTCACCTTCGAAACATCCAAGAGATCACGAATTTTATCCATGTAGATTTCATAGTATGAAACTTTGATGTGGAATTCCAAATTCATTTCCATTGTGTAGATGTGATTGAAGATGTCATTCACGATACGCGGAATGATACCCTGTTTGACGGGATCCCCGATGACACCTTCCATGGTGTGAGTTTTACCAGATGAGGTCTGGCCGTAGGCGAAAATTGTACCGTTGTAGCCGGCAAGGACATCGGTGACAATCGATTTGGCTGACTCATTGAAAACTTTCTCCTGCGATGCATTCGGTTTGAAGACTTTGTCGAACAAGTAGACTTTGCCCTGCAAAAAATGAAAAAAACATAAAATCAACCTTCTTCGAGGCAAAACTTTTAGGGGAATTGAGAGTAATCCTAAAGAGGATTGCCGCTGCTTGAGACTTTTGGGAGCAGAAGAGAGAGAAGAGTAAGGATTGAGCTGAAAACAGCGCCGAATGATTCAGAGCAGCAAAAGATTAGTTGGCTAGTGTAGCAGTGTACTCTTCTGCAAAATATGGCAAAATTCAACAACTACAGATACAAAAGGCCTTGATAAGTGAACGTTTTTGAATAACCTGATAGATCCTCAACGGTATGACTTCTGACTTTGACAGTCTTCGACGGCAAAGCTTCTTCTTCCCGGTCCTCGTGTATGGCGCACAAACACGAATCCTCATAGCACCAGATGAAATGGCCTTAGGTTGCATCGAGAGCAAAATTGTTCGCGTTACAGATCTAGACGAAAGAGAAGCGAAGTCAATGAGACCCAGTCTCAGTCCACAGCACAGAAGAGGTAGAAAGAGCCATCCAAAAGCTTAAAAATAACAAGTCCGCCAGGTCGGATGGTATACCTGCGGAACTCTTTAAATATGGCGGAGGTGTTTTAATGAACCGCGTGCACCATGTCATCAACAAAGTGTGGGAGGAAGAATGCATGCCCACTGACTGGTCGATATGCCCCATCTACGAAAAAGGCGATCCTATGTCATGCAACTACCCAGCGTATCCCTACTTAATTTTGCATACAAAATCCTATCCAACGTACTGTCAGTGAGCGTCTTAAACCGTTCTGCAACACAATAATCGGCACGTACGAGTGGGGCTTATGAGGTCTGATGTCCGAATCCCGAACAAACTGATCCAGCTGTGCTGCAAGACGCTTCCCAATATGCAGTGCGGTGTGCAAATGGGTAACAGCTCATTCGAGTTGTTGTTTCAAACATGCGCGGGATTCAAACAAGGAGATGCGCTGTCATGTGGCTTCTTTAACATAATCCTGGAGCAAATAGTGCGTATAGTCCAGACAAATTAGACATAAAAAAGCCCAAACCAAAAAATAATTCGCATAGAGCTGAAAATTGGTACAGAGCCTTAGAACATCGATTAAAGTAAAATGAAAGTCCCCAAAAATCCCATGTGTGCTTTGAAAGTTATTCAAATGTCGAAAATGTTGGTTTTGAAAAAATGTCTATGAAAAACTTGTAGATTATGTGCTTTTCTATATAAAAACATTTTTTTTTAAAGCTATCGGAAAAAAAACATAATTTACAAAAATTTAGAATTTTTATAATTAGCTCCTAAGCCCTGTACAAAATTCGCATAGAGCTGAAAATTGGTACAGAGCATAAGGACATCTCTCTATATAAGATGTCGAAATTCCCCAAATATCCCATGGGTGCAAAAAAAAATATTCAAGGTTTAATGTCGAATATGTTGTTTTTTTCATATTTAACTCTGTAGATTTTGTTAATGCAAAAACGAAAGTAACGGTTTTCAAACTTTGATTCCTATCGAAAAGTTGTCTCTTTCTTGTCCACACTCTTTTCCAAACCACCCATGAGGTAGTTCTTGGCGCATTTTTTTTAACGTGGTTTCCCCTATAGGTATAATCCACAATCCATCATATCAAATATTTAAGTAAAAGCACATGCTTAATAGAAAAGTAAGAAAGTCCGTGATTTTTAATTTTTGGCCAAATTAAAAAAATATATTTTTTCCTTTATGATGGCATTTAGAAAAAAAAAATGTTTTTTTTTTTCTAGAAGGGCACGTAACACAAAAACACTCAAAGAACTTTTCTTCGATAGCCTCAACTTCTACACTGGTCTACAAAATTTAATTTTTAAATTACTTTTCTATAGGTTTTTGATGTGCTGAACTCGAATCCGAAGTCGAAAATATCCTATCAGCGTCCGTTTTGGAAATATTACCATTAGAAAATAAAAATAAAACATTTTTTTACCACTTTTGATGTTATGCCTAAATATTAAGAAATTTTTTTAAATATAAATCATATCGGTTTCTATAAGGATTATTTTCCTTCTATAAAGATTTTTTTAATATCTTTTTTACTGCCCGAGATATGTATCTTTAAATGAATTAAGTGTGTTTTTATCAAAAAGGAGATGAAAACGTGGTATCTGGTGGATACATAAGCCAAAAAACTGACCATATCTCGAACAATAAAAAAGATATCGAAAAGATTTAAAAAGATCTTGAAAGAAGAAAAACAGTTCTTATATAAACCGTTATAATTTTTATTTAAAAAAAAGTGTCTTCACATAAAAGCATAACCTCAAAAGTAGTTTTTTTACATCTTCTAACGGTAATATTTCAAAAACGGGAGCTGATAGGATATTTCTGACTCCAGATTCGAATTGAGCACACCAAAAACATATAGAAAAGTATATCTTAGTCTCGGCACCAAAAACCTTGTAGACC
The DNA here is from genome assembly GCA_943590905.1 of Sphaerophoria taeniata. Taxonomy (NCBI): domain Eukaryota; kingdom Metazoa; phylum Arthropoda; class Insecta; order Diptera; family Syrphidae; genus Sphaerophoria; species Sphaerophoria taeniata. Next base: position 14,043,603 of record OX016540.1, on the reverse strand, counting down.
TGTGTAATGAATTAAAGACAATTTGGCCCTTTCTCGGAAACCTTATATTTTCTAAACGACGACAAGTAATAAAAAACACACCTTAACCTTTTTTCTTACAAACATCATGGCCGATAAAAAAAAATTAAAATATTATTGAAAAACTGCGTTTTAAAAGAGTTAAGTACGAAAAACCATATTTTTGGAATTTTGCCCAAATTATTTTATTATAGCTCTGAGAAATAAAAACTGAATGATATTATATAGAAGGAACCTCGACCATTTGACGAAAATTGGCCAAAAAACGATATTTTCAATGTATACCTTCCTTTAAAGCGCAAGAACTTCCAAATGAAAAGTATTACTAAAGCAAATTTTAACCTATTTTGTGAAGAACACCAAAGTCTCTAAAGTTAGTCAAAAATTATACTTAAATAACTAATATTTTACGAGCTTAATACAAAAAATCCCAATTTTTGACTTTTGACAAAATTTAATTTTTTTTTGTTTTTTTTTTCTTGCAGCTTTAACAAAAAAAAATGTTTGTTTTTCATACAAAATTTTTCAATTGGACTCACCGTTTACGAGTAACACGCAAAAAACCATTATTTTCGACATTTGACACATTTTAAAACCGCAATATTTTCTAAACGCTTGCTCGTAGAAAAATAAGTGTCATAATGTTTTTTTAGGGAATTTTAAGGCGTACAAGTCTTTCATACACTTTTTTTTATAGCTTCCCCCGTTTCAAAGATATACAGCTATGGAAATATAATTAAGACTTTGAATTCAGTTTTTTTGAAGTCAGTTTTCAAAACTCTTTTTATTTATATTTTTCATATTATTGAATAAAACTATCCTTAATTAAAAACTATTATAAAAAAAATATATTATGTTAATTTCTAAAGAAAATAGAATGATAATTTACACAATTTCACTTTCTGCCTTGGAAAAATAATTAAGACCAATTCACAAAACTCAATAATAAAACGCTCGGTTATCAAATTTTCCTATTATTTTGTAGGAAATCCTTTTTGGGGCAGAACTTCCCCACATCGGCGTTGCATTGAGGTGATGAGTGTCTGACATCTCTGCACGGGATTAGAATACCAAGCAGCTTTTACTTTTTCATAAAGATCGTCCAAATTGTTGATGTTTTGCCCGCTAAACAGCCATTTTAACATCACCCCAGAGATGCTCTATTGGGTTCAGGTCTGGGCTCGCTGAAGCCCATTCAAGAACATCAATAGAATTGTCCTGAAACCACTTTTTAGTAAGCTTTGCCGTGTGCTTCGGATCATTATCCTGTTGAAATTTCCATATTACAGGCAAATTCTCCTCGGCCCACGGCAGCATTACATTTTGAAGGATTTCTACGTATTTTTCCTTATGAAAATGCCATCAATTCGATGAATCGGTCCAACACCGAACCATGAGAAGCATGGCATGTAATTTGCCTGTAATATGGAAATTTCAACAGGATAATGATCCGAAGCACACGGCAAAGCTTACTAAAAAGTGGTTTCAGGACAATTCTATAATTCTAGCCTTAATCTTAAATAAGTAAGTTAGTTTACGACTTTGTTTACCTAGATTCTGATCAAATTCAGACAAGGCACCAGTGCCTTTCCGACTTTAACAGGCCGACTCCACTAGAGATAATTTCTCTCAGAATACTCATCCTGACATGAAAAGTCTAATGGAGTCGCGTTGTTTGTTGTTGTTTCAACGCGACTCCATTAGACTTTTCATGTCAGGATGAGTATTCTGAGAGAAATTATCTCTAGTGGAGTCGGCCTGTAAGGGCCAGTTGCTCATTCGGAACATAAATTTATGTTCTACTTAAAGTTATCCTTTTGTATGAGGATTTTAAGTAGAACTTATCGAATCCTGGAACGTCCCATATAAAAATGAAAACTTTATGTAGAACATATATTTATGTTCCGAATGAGCAACTGGCCCTAAAAGTCTTGGAAACCTATACTCAAGAAATTCGAAATAGAAGAAGGCTACGACTCAGGTGAGAACACAGTGGCGCAAAATTATAGTCCGATTTTAAGAAAATTTAGTGTGATACTAGCTTAAAATGACGTTTGAGTCATATCTGAAACGTCATTTTAAGCTAGTTTCACACTAAACTTGTTCATTAGCGGACTATAATTTTGCGCCAGTAAGTACAGGACTTCAGTTAACGAATTAGCGGGTGACACTAGATGAATGAGACCCTGACCCGAACAGGACGAAAATGTAAACAAACAAAGCTTCGCCTCATATAGACCTTGAAACAATTTTCATTTAAAAATTTCGTAGATCTATTCGCAGATGATTAAAATATCAATATATTCAGATATATGCATCTGTGATGGTGGGTCATTGCATTGCATTGAACAAAGTTGCAAAAGTTCTCCAACAATCTTTTCCGGCATGATCAGCAAAAAGGCACGAAAAAAGGAATATTCAAATGAATTGAAAAGTCACGTTTACGAAACAGAAATTGGAAATTGAAAATTTCGGTTTTGGAAGCAGTAAACATCCTCATCATATCAATATCAAACTTAAAACAGTAAATGCCTTTTTGAAAGACAAAGTTGGCAATTAGGGCTCCAACTATTCCTCACATAGAAAACACAAAGAAACAATAAAGACTCTGTCAGCAAGAAATTCAATACTCCTAATTGTGTTAATAAATTTCCACACATACACCAAAGTAAACAACCCCGGTTTTGAAGATTATTCACAACCAAACAAAACAAAACAAATCGTTACATTCGCCAGCATATTAGTATTCAATAACATTTCGAGCTCCAAGAGACCCCAAGTTAAAGGTAACTAGGCAATGGCGTTTAAAGTCTTTGGAAAATACCATAAAAACGAAATGAACAACGATGTTAACTTCGGACATTGAGTCAACCCTAATCTCTGTATAACAACACTTGCTGCTTATTTTATTTTTGTTTCTCTTTGCTTTGACACATTTTTTCTACACTTGTTTGTTGTTGTTGCTTTCCTCTTTCAAATGACAACGAGTGGGGCGAGTATGGAGTGACCCATGGTTGGAAATGTTACAACGACAAACGATAGTTATCGATTTTCCAACTCACCTCACGGATGATGGAGTTTTAGGAATGCCAATAAATCTAACTTACAACAAGCCTATACAAGTTCAGTAGCCTTTTCAAAAAGATGCAATAACACCACGTCATTTATGGGATTGGCAGCGGCACTTTGCTGTCTGAACACGATATGTGTTTTTTGCAGTGAAAATCACTCATGCTGTTAGGTTCGGTGAAAAGCCTGAACGCAGTCAGCTACTGGCCAATAACAATTAAACGTCATTAAAAACTGTGGAAGAAAAAATCGTCTTGGTGTTGTTTGTTGCAGTTGTTTCCCCTGAAAATCACTCATTCAGAACATTCAATGTTTTATTCCTCGACGACGACGACGGATCGTCTATAGAAAACGCAGCTAGACTCTGCGTTGTAACAACTTCAAGCCCAACCATCCAAGTGCATCAAAATGCAGTTTTTTTTAATGAAAATTCCCTAAAACGGACTAAAGAGAGTATGACAGAAGGGAGTTTGACATTCTCGAATGTACTTTGAAGTGTCACACATTAAAAAAAATGAAAAAAAAACGCCCTTCCTGCAGTCAGTCGACATAATCTTGTGTTGTCCTTTGTTCGTTCTCGTTGTTTCTATTTGCATTCGTTTTATAATTGGCTAAAACTAGGGTGCCTGAGGAAATTTATATTTCATAAGGCTTCACAGAAAGGCTTGATGTATTTTATGTAAAGTAAATCTACAATCTGCTGTTCGTTGTTGGTGTCGCTATTCATACTTGGCATTAGGATAGTTGTTGGCTTTTGGACAAAATGAAGAGTCCTTCATTCAGGTAGAGCTTTAAAGCCTTTCTGTGAGATACTGTCAGATACACAAAACTAGACACTTTTTTGGGTTGTTTTTCGAAAAGTTCAAGGATTTTTTTGCGCAATTTATTATGGGCCCTCATACATTTTAATTGGTTTTCTGGTTTTAGTTTAAATTTGTAATTTTATCAAGCTTTCATGGATACGGAAATAGGTTGGGGTGTTGCTTTAAATAGAAAGGGATAAATGAATTGAAAATTAAGTAACGAGACACGTTAGTGTGGGGGCTTGGGGGAGTCTGAATGCTCTCTTTCGTTCGGAGCAATTTAGTACGATTTTTTGCACATCGGTTTAACTGCATAAAGGTGCGAACGACACTTAAGCAGAATGAGCTGTTGGAGGCGTTATTCATGCTTCAGGGATTTAATTTGTTTGGAAAAATAAAAGGGATTGAACCCAATTGTTGTGCTCTTTGTCTGGTTAAACTAAAGACGTGTTACACTTACGTGTAAGGCTTACGATGTTTTTCAGGACATCAACATAGATTCAATTAAATTTAAGTTTTTTTTCACAGAAAGCAGCTTGCAGATATTTTATTTCAAGATATCTCAAATCTGCGATATGCGATGACTTGAAAGTTTGTTTGTCCTTCAGTTTTTGAGGAGGGGACAAACAGAAAACAAGCTGTAACTCAAATAAAAAAAAACAGTATTCTTTATTTTTGTCATCGCAAGTTGATTAAGAGCAATTGAATAAGAGGGTTTATTTACAACTAGCCGGTCGGTGCCGCGAACTTTTGAAAGAACCATCTTTTGACATTTGGCAATTGTTGTTAACCGGCTCCCAATCCAGGATGTTAGCCTGAGACACTGCAGCCTGCCATCGGAAACAGTCCCTCACTTGCACTCTCCAGCCACCAAAACCAAGCGCTCTAGTATCATCAGTCAATTAGTCCTTGTACCGTAGGTCTTCCTTTTTGTCTCCATAAGAAGACTTTCTTGGCTGGAGCGTTGTCGTCCATTCGCTCTATGTGGCCGAGCCAATGTAGTCGTCTTTTCTTGGCTTTCTGGACTACATCCTGAACCTTCTTCTTCTTCTTCTCTATTCGCCATCGTCGCATACGGGACCGAAAATCCATCGAAGAGTTTTTCTTTCGAAAGTGCCAAGCATCAATTCCCTTTTTTTTACTTATCGTCCAGCACTCGACGCAGTAGAGTAGGACTGGTAAAATCAAAGTCTTGTATAGCAGACACTTTGACTGAGGAGTGTTAAACCAAGTTTTTTTTTTGACAAACCGAAGGAGCAGCAGTTCGCTAGGGTAATTCTTCTTCGGATCTATACTAAGGTATCGTTTGAGGGATTGATGTTTGTTCCAAGGTAATTGAACTCCTTAACTATCTCGAAATTGCTGCTACCAACAGTGACGTTGTGTCCTAGGCGGTGGACAGATGTTTCTTTGTTTGTTGATACCATGTACTTTGTTTTGTCCTCATTCACTTCAAGACCAACTAGTTTCGCCTGTTCTTCAATCGCTGTGATATCTATGTATGTCGTTCTCATAGCCTAGGAGTTGGGTGGATTGGTTGAAGATAGTGTTTTCCTTGCTCACACCTGTCTTGCGCACTATCTGCTCCAGGATTATGTTGAAGAAGCCCATGACAACGCATCTCCTTGTTCAAACCCTGCGCATGTTTGAAATAACTCGGATGAGCTGTTACCCATTTCCACGATGTACTGCGTATTGTTAAGCGTCATGCGGCACAGCTGGATCAGTGTGTTCAGGATTCCGAACTCAGACATCGCCATCATAAGCTCTTGGCGGTGGATGCTATCATAAGTAGCTATGAAGTCGATGAAAAGATGGTGGGTTTCGACTTGAAATTCGTTGGTCTTTTCGAGGATTTTCCCCAGAGTGAATATTTGGTCTATCGTTGTTCTGCCTGGCCTAAAGCCCAACTGGTACGTGCCGATTATTGTGTTGCAAAAACGTTTAAGACGCTCACACAGTACGTTGGACAGGATTTTGAAGGCAACATTAAGCAGAGATATGCCTCGGTAGTTTTTGCATGACATAGGATCGCTTTTTTTTGTAGATGGGGCATATGAAGATTATCGACCAGTCAGTGGGCATGCATTCTTACTCTCACACTTTGTTGATTACCTGGTGCATGCGATTCATCAAAACACCTCTTGCATATTTAAAGAGTTCCGCAGGTCTGCCATGCGACCCGGCGGAATCGTTATTTTTTAGCTTTTATATGGCTCTTTCTACCTCTTCTGTGCTGGGGGCAGGGACTGGGTCTTGATTGACTGGTCTTGCTTCTCTTTCGTCATTGGCTCGCTCGAAATTATGCGCATTGAACAGCTGTTGGAATTGCTGCTGGAAAACATCTACAATTTCCTGTGCTTCGGTGACTAGGTTTTCTTCACAATTTCGAAGAACCTGTGTCCTGGTTCTGAAACCAGAAGCTAATTGCTTCGACATATCTTTTCCCTACAGGATGGAATTCAGCGCAAAACGAATTTTCCAATTTGGTGCATTAGTTTTGTCGTGATGCACATAGGCGTATTATTGAGAAAAAAATATAGGCATAGGTACCCTATTGTTTTTAAAATCTCAAATTTTAAACACTTCTATTGAGGATGGTCAAGTGCAACTTCCTCAATGTATTGAAAATACTCAGAAAACCGTACGTGACCACAAGAAGGTATCTTTTCCCTCTACAATTTCTGTTTCACAAAGAAAGACCATTCCGGTGTGAATATGAATATTTTCTAAGGTCAACAAGTGAGAGCCCAATGCTTTTTGTTTATAAATTTGCACAGCTCTTTTCGGTTGCAAATCCGAATCACAGAAATAAGTAATCTGTCTCGCATACTATTCTCCGTGTGTTCCACTTGTTCCACGTAATCGATTTTGCTAATAAAATAATAAAAGATGCTAATTGACTTTCGTTTAATCTGCAACTGTCATGCGTTGGCAAAAGAAAATAAGAAACAAAACCATATTCTTCTGTTTGTTTGTTGATTTTATGCCTTGGCCCAAACCGACGACGACCGACGCACGTTTGAATATTCGAAGGGCGTCTAATGTTTTCGGCTTTATTGGTTTTGCTCGACATAAGAAACAGTTAAATTCCCCTCAAATCTACTGGCACATAAACAACAAAAGTAAAAGGAATCAATTTACATATATTTCTGTATTGATTGAAAGGCGAAACTCTGTCCCTCGTCATGCAATCGGCACAGTCGAAGGAAGGAATTCTGACATTTTCCTATTTTATTTGATTGTTGATTTTATTATTAAAACCGTTCATCAAATACAAAAAAAAGATTCACTCAAATGATAACATTGAAAACCACCTCATCGATGTGGAAGATGACATCATACTAGCGACTAACCGAATCGTTCGGAGAGCAGATAATTTTTTTTGTTCATTTTGTTTTCGGTCTTTTAATTTTACTCAACCTCATCAGCAACACTCAATTGTGAAAGGCAATTATTGCTATCCCAGAAGTTTATCTCGGAGTTCAAACAACTGAAGAGTGTTCCTTGTTTTACCTTGAGTAAGTCGTAACTGGTTCTGTCTAAGTCAGTCAGTCGGCGAAGGCAATGTTGTTGACTGACCCCAACACACAATTCAGAAAATTGTTCCTTGTTATGTTTTTTTTTTTTGGTTGTCTTATGATGGCAACAACGAAAACTGGTTTTCTTTTGCATGGCTAGAGTCTAGGTAACGCCATATGCTGATGACTCTACCCACAACCGCAGCAGAGGGAGTGTAAGAGTCTGAGCGACATGGAAATGCATATTGATGCGAAGCGAGGCGGACATTGCATCCCATTGTGGATGAAGAATTAAAATTTCTACAATAATAAAGAACTCGTTAACGTTGTCGATAATTCTGACTGACGACGCCTACAAGAACGCGTTGTGACGCCAGCAGATTTCACACTTTTGAACAAAGCATTTTTGTGTCAGTTAATAAAAGTGTCCTAAGTTCGAGAACAAACATGGTTAAGTGGTGTGATAAACCATCTTGCTGTGAACTCATAATTAATTAAACTACTCACCCGATGTGTATGCAAAGCTGAACAGAATCAGCCACACATCTGTGTATTGAACTGAATAATTCTACCGAGTGTAGGTTTTGTGATTCTAGAACAGAGCTTTAAACCTGGGTTGCAAAAGTCGATACAATTGTACTTTTTTCGATATACTTGCCTCTCCTTAAGTAAACAAATACACTTTTACTAAATTCAATACAATTATGCACTTCCAGTCTTTCACTTCATGTAATAGGTATTCTGCTAAATCATAAATATTTTTACCAAAATCCATATCAAGTATCCTTTTTTCTGAACGCACTCATTTGTTGCAAATCAATAAAATTACTAGTTTGGCAACACGTTTAAATCACTGAATGAGACGTTAAGAAACGACGTAAGCCGTAGGCATAATCTATCTTATTTTAACAAGATTGGAAACCTACCTACGTTTTACCCTCCAAATACCTCAAATTTGATTTTTTTCATACACACATACTCTTGCAATAAACTTGCTTATTATTATGTAGGCAATTGTACCATTATTACACCATTACACATACTCTTGAAGCTAACCTGCTTTTTAGTTCGTAGGCAAATGTCATTTTGACAGCAAGCTTTCCCAACTTGTTATAACTGATTCGTGTTATTCGTTTTCATTCTCATTTGTTTTCATTCCGTTATCCTTTTTCGTTGTCATTTGTCAATTATTCATTTATTTCGTTTTCCATTGTTCGTCCAGAAGCATTCGGAAGAGTCTAGAAGTCTTCCGAAATCATTCCATTGGCATTGGACTGACTTTGACAGACGGAATGATTCTGATAAGAGCAGAACTCTTGTTTTGAAAACATAATCGTCCGAAGAATAACACATACTTCATAACCCGTTCCATTGAAGGTAGAAGAAGAAACGTCAAAAAAAGACATTAGTTTTGTGATTTTTTGAAGACAACTTGGGAATAGGTGCATTTTCTATTTATATACACGTGAAAGTCCATACGGTGTCAGAGCGTCACGCAGAAACTACTGAAGCGATCATCATGAAACTTTGTACACATATTCTTGGAGGTACATATTAGAAACTACGTTTAATCCTGATAAAATGTACGGCCTAATTTTTCATAGAGCAAAGGATTGACACATTGCCTAGGTAGTGATAGTTTAGGCGTCAGAAAATCACATAGGCACCAATATCGTCGCCAAGTCCAGCAATTAATTATTGGCATACGCAGACGACATTAGGCCTTTTTCTTTCTTAGCTCCGAGCAGGGTACGGAGCTGTCAAAAAAAAAACCCGTATTTCTTTTTTAGCTCAGACATATCGGAGCGCTCAACTTTTGTTTATTTTTTGGATCAGACCGTGGTCAGAGCGCGATCTACGAGCTCGGTTAAAATTGATGGAGTAGATGGAGTAAAAAGTTGAGCGCGGCCAACTTCATGTATTTTGTTCATTTATCATGACTGAGATGATGCGAAAAAAATTAAAAAGGTAGAAATGGCGGTCGGAGTAAGTTGTTCTCCGAATGAAGGAAAATATTTTTTTTTTTCAATTTTTTTGTATGTGTGACAGTTCCGTGCTCAGGTTTGTTTCTTTATTAACTCGGAAAGGTCTGAGCTAACTCTGCTCAGACCGAGCTCGATGAGCTCAGGCTCTACTCCGTACCCTGCTCAGAGCTAAAAAAGAAAAAGGCCTATTGTAAACTTTGGAAGGAACCCAGAAGTTATATAATCCTCATTTATCCAGAGCGAGCAGGCGGCAAAACACCTAGGGCTGCATATAAATGAGGGAAAAACTAAGTACCTACATGTACTAAGTAAGCGCCGACTGCTGAAAACGTTGTAGAAGAACAACTTTTAAGATAGCGTAGCACGAATTCGAAGAAGTGCGATCCTCCAATTACCTTGGGTCAGTAGTAGCAGCCGATAACAATATGGAAACAAGAAAACATGCGGGCGGCTGCTCAAAGCCAACAGAATCTACTTTAGCCTTTCAAGTAGGCTCTTTAAAACCGAAAATCTTACCATTACTTCAAAACTGCTACTGAATAAGATAGTATTACCCCTACTCACGGATCCGAGAGATCCGATGGACACCTAGCTCGTTTGAGCTTAGAAGAACCGGCCCGGAAAGTCCTTTGCAGTACAATTCTTAGTAGGATAAAGAATGTCAGACAAAATTTGGGCTAGAAGGATGGCGTAGAACAGAACGCCCAAAGCTTTGTGGTACAGATCTGGATGGCGTACGTGTCGGCCAACAATCGGGAGACATGGAAAAAGAGGGTCGGGTATTCCTCAATCAAACTTAACAAAACAAAACGTACAATTCGATACACTTTTTATTTTGATTTCGGTATCATGCTGAAAGACGATTTTTCATCCCTGCTTAAACTAAGAGAGTACTTGTCACTTGACATTTCTAGAACCAACACAAATCTATTTTAAAATGAGTTTATTTACAATTTTGATGTTAATGAACAGTTACGAAATAGTAATTGCAAACATAATCCATTTTTTAAGCGTTTGCCGTTCACGTCAAAGAAAGTTAAACGCTTTATAGCAATTTTACAGCTCAACACTCGCTGCTTCTCTATTTTGTTCGGAAAAGTGTTAAGCTTTCACCTTGAAGCCTATAATCCTGCACGGTTTATTATGTAAACAATTTGGCTCACCTCTTAATGGCACTTTGGGAAGCGAGTTATTAAATTTTGCTTTTCTTGTTTTTGGTTCCGTTTCACTTGGCAAAGCTTTAAAACTGTACGAATGCAGGGATGTGTGTATGTTTAATGAAATATTCCTCATTCGTGTTTGAAAGGAGAAAATGTATTCAGCTGTTAATATTTAACTTTAGTAATATTTATGTTTTTTTCTTTTTCTCGTTTTTGACCTGGGAAAGTGATTGTTGTTTCGTTGGAATTGGTTTTCTTAAGGGTAAACATGGAAGTGTGTGAACCATTAAATTTGTTCATTTGTTATTTTAATGGAGTGGGCGGCAATGGAAACAAAACATGAGTTCCTATCTGAAGGGTAAATTAAAAAATGATTGTAAACATTGAAAAGTTTCATTAATTCTGTTTTAAAATTACATACATGTATTTTGTATGAATTAAACAGGGAAGTCTTTTATAAGCGTTCGATAACTTATGGTGTTCATCAGGGAAGCCATTTAGGACCTTTTCTTTTTATACAAGCGACCAACGATGCTCCGTAGTCTCCGTGACTTACTAATACCACAAACTGTGGTATTGAATCTTAGTAATGTTTTTTTTTTTTGTATCTTTCATGGGTAGGTAGAGTTGCGCAAAACAGTTCCATGACCGGAACGAACATGGAACGGTTCTTTTGGTAGTCGGAACTAGTTCCTGGAACTAGTTCCGCGGAACTGTTAAGGTTCTGTAAATGCATAAAAACTTGAACATGGTAACATGAACTAATAAGCGAAAGGCAGAGTTGGTTTCTTTCAATCCACAAACCACAAACAAAAACCAACAAAACAATAACAAACAATCAATGATACACTACACATGTTAAATTGCTAATACCAATACGAATAAAATGCACATCAGTTTTCATTTTCATCTTTCAGGAACGAAATAAACTGGAATCCAAATCAGTTTTGTCTTTTAATGTTCATAGTTCCGACTCCGAGCCAAAGGAACTATGTCATACGCGAGGAACTACGAACCTTCGGAACTATGAGAATGAGTATTAACAGAGATATCAAAGTTCAGAGATCAGACATCAGACCGATCAATGTTCATTTCGTTCTAGATCATATTAACAATACAAACACGCTTCAATAATATATCCTCTTCAACCTACCTACACACGCTAATACAATGGTGGTTGGTTTGGTATTTCACATTCATTCGTTCCATTTGTGTGTGTATAGTGTATACCTACAAGCACAAGAGCGCGATTCTTTCCACTTTCATATCATACATATCCATATCCAGTCGGAACTATGAACTGCTCAACAAACATGTGTTTTGTTCTGTCTCTTTCCACTTTCATACCATATCCAGTCGGAACTATGAACGAACATGTTTAGTTCGTTCTCTTTCCATTTTCATACCATATCCAGTCGGAACTATGAACATGTTTAGTTCTTTCATATCCATGTCCGGAACTATTTAGGTTTAGACTTCGGAACGAAAGGAAATGTCTCCGGGAGAGGACATAGTTCCTGGAACTATACATGTCCGGAACGACTCATGTCTATGGGTAGGTACTGCTTCTTTCTAAGAAGTGTGAAATATTAAGCCCTTGACACAAAAATGTCAGACTCTCAAACTGCACCGCAGACTTATTCAATTTTAATTGTTAAATTGCCCATGATCGTGTTTCTGTTAGAGAGAGAAAATCTCTTTAAAAGGGCCCATTGTAAATGATTTCATGAAATGTTGACCGAGACTACGTTTGAGATGGTCCATTCGAAAACTCCAATTTTGGGCGGCTTATTCTATCATGGACTACCGAGGCATATCCCTGCTTAATGTTGCATACAAAATCCCATCCAACGTCTTAAACCGTTCTGCAACACAATAATCGACACGTAACAGTGTGGCTTGAGGCCAGGCAGAACAACGACAGATCAAATATTCACTCTGAGGCAAATTCTGGAAAAGGCCAACGAATTTCAAGTCGAAACCCACCATCTTTTCACCGACTTCAAAGCTGCTTATGATAGCATCCACCGCCAAGAACTTATGATAGCGATGTCTGCCGCATGACGCTAAACGATACGCAGTGCAGTGTGCAAATGGGTAACAGCTCATCCGAGTTATTCCAAACTTGCGCAGGGTTTAGACAAGGAGATGCGTTGTCATGTGACTTCTTCAACATAGTCCTGGAGCAGATAGTGCGCAAGGCAGGTGTGAGCACGGAGGGCACTATCTTCAACAAATCCACCCAGCTCCTAGGCTATGCGGAGGACATAGACATCATCGGTCGATCCAAGAGAGCTGTGCTTGAGGCCTTCACAGCTATTGAAGAACAGGCGAAACTAGTTGGTCTTGAAGTGAATGAGGACAAAACAAAGCACATGTTATCAACAAACAAAGCAACATCTGTCCACCGCCTAGGACAAAACGTCACTGTTGGTAGCAGCAATTTCGAGGTAGTTAAGGAGTATACTTACTTTGGAACAAACATCAATCTCACAAACGACACCTTAGTGGAGATCCGACGAAAAATTACCCTAGCGAACTGCTACTCCTTCGATTTGGCAAAAAAAACTGGGTTCAGAACTCCTCACTCGGAAGACAAAGTGTCTGCTATCGATACAAGACTTTGATTCTACCAGTCCTACTCTACGGCGCCGAGTTTTGGACAATAAATAAAAAAGGGGAATTGATACCTGGCACTTTCGAAAGAAAAATTCTTCGGCGGATTTTCGGTCCCATATGCGACGATTGCGAATGGAAAAGAAGGTTCAGCCGTAAACTGTACGTGTTGTACCAAGATGTGGATGTAGTCCAGAAAGCCAGAAAAAGACGAGCGAATGGACGACAACGCTCCAGCCAAGAAAGTCTTCTCATCGCAGCCCCCAGGTTAGAGACGACAAGGAAGACCGAATCTACGGTACAAGGACCAAGTAATCCAGCTGTCCATGAGTGGCACTTGCATCAATGAGACCGAACATCTCGAGATTCTCGGTATGTGCATCACTGACCACCTCTTGTGGAACGAGCACATATGCTCCCTATTTTTTCTTTCTAAGAAGTTTGTGCTCTTCTCTCCTTTCCTGCTCGCAGAGCTAGAACTTCAGAGATGGCATCTCTGACGACTGCTTGGCAGTGTTGCCACTGGTTCTCTATATTTTGTGCTGGCAGCAAAGGACTTCTAAAGAGATTTTCGGAAACACGGTCGGAAAAGGATCTAACAATCTCTTGCGATTGTAGCCGTTTGACGTAGAATTTCCTTCTAGCATTTTCGCGTGTTGGCCTTGATCGTGATATCCGCACTCGTACTTTGGCTACAACAAGGTAGTGGTCAGAGTCGATGTTGGCATCTCGGAATGTGCGGACATTTTGCATGCTAGAGAAGTGTCGTGCGTCGATCGCAATGTGATCAATCTGGTTGACGGTTGATTGGTCAGGAGATTTCCATGTTCCCTTGTGGATATCGAGATATGGGAAACGCATACTTGCTTCCATTACGTCTAGCCCCGCAGCGAAGTCGATTAGCCTAAATCCGTTATCGGAGGTGGTGTCGTGTAGACAATGTCGTCCAATTATTCCACCAAAGATTTCTTCTCTACCCAGCTTAGCATTAAAATCTCCAAGGACAATTTTAATGTCATAGCTAGGGAATTGCTCATAAATCTTATCGAGGAGCTCGTAGAATCTGTCTTTGGTGTCTTCATCCGTTTCCTCAGTGGGGGCGTGAGCGTAGATGAGGCTTACGTTATTGAATTTAGCCTTGATGCGGATTGTCGTGATGCGCTCATTCACTGAGTTGAAATTCAAGACCTTTCTCCAGAGTCGAGTCCCAACTACAAATCCACATCCAAATAGACGCTGATTTTGTTCCCGGTAGCAGTCGCCGTAGTAAATATCGCAGTTGTTCATTTTACGTAGGCCCGGACCAACCATCCTGCTTTATAGCAGTGAAGGGCTTCCGCTAGTTGTTCAGCTGCACGTGGTCTGTTAAGGGAGGCATGCCTTAGTGGAGGCATGCCTCCTCCCCCTCTCTCTCTTTGCTGCCGCCAACAACTTCCCACTGGGGTTGGAACCCAATCTTCGGTCGAAGGTACTGGGCACCCGATGTTCACTACGGGGAGGTGGAGAGTAGGAGTTGATAGACAGAGGTTTCCGTGGACGCCTGTGTCCTCTTGAATGCACGTATCTACCCTTCGAACATCGTTCAAAGGTTACGGGTCCGAAAAAAAAAACAATACAGAAATTTACTAGATTCAACTAGAAGTTTAGAAAGAAGAATTGAATGATGTTATACGATTTTGGAACTGGAGAATTCACCCCTAAAAACAAGCTTCCTTAACTTGGTTCTCAAACGCGCACCTATTATCGGAAATGTTCCACTCATGGGCTTAACAATTGAAACAAGTACAAATTCAGTTTAAGCAATGAATGAAACCAATTTATTGAAAACACTTTTTACAGATTTTGCATTCGAATTCAACAATGTTTGGAATAAAATTTATTAATTTTTAAAACAAAAATTAAAAGTGTAAATGGTCAAGCAGTGTAAGAACCTATACTGCAAGAGTAGAACATAACAGGTTCTATTCTTAAAAGATTAAATTTTCTCCATCGGTTGGTATTTGGATCGTACTCCTCAAATATAACCTTATCACTATCAAATTGGTTTCTAGAAATTACAATTTTATTGTTTAAGATCATCGTTTTTATGTAATGGTATTTTCCTGCTTCTTTTAAAGAACCTTCCGTCCATACTTTTTTTTCTAAATCGTAGCGTTTAAAACCTTTGTCCGAACATCCATCAAGAGAATAGAGATATTTTTCATCGGCGACAAAGCCCACATTATCCGGACAGATAATTGATTGTCCTGGAATTTGTATCTGAGTCCAATTTTGAGTGCTGGAATCATAGAATTGCAAGACTCCTTCCTCTAGATGAATAAGATATAATATTCCTTTACAAGTAGACATTTTGTTACATTCACTACGGTATGGTGGACATAATTCAATTATTTCACCAGTTGTAGGATTGTACAATTCAATTTCGTTTATAAATCTTGAATGAGAGTCATAGCCACCGTAAATACACAATTGTCCATTTAATTCAGACAGTTGACAAGTCTGTCGTTTATAATGCATATGAGATCTGGAAATCCATTTGAGAGTGTACAAGTCAAAACACTCAATATCATCATATACATAACGGTCCTCGTTCATACCTCCAACTACAAATAATTTATTATTGATCACAAGTGTCGCCAACCAAAAGTTTGCATTGAAATGTGTTTGAATCTTTTTATACCATGCATCTGTCTTGGGGTCATACATATTAATTGCAATCGTATTTAATTCCTGGACATCCACAAATAATATACCTCCAAACCTTGACTTGAAGAACATGTCTCCTTGATCGGTTGTTTCCGGTGATGTATATTTGCGCCAATCGGTGAAGATTGAATTGATATCGGCTTTGAATTCAGTAGAGAGGTATTGAAAACGAATCATTTTCAACAGATCACCCAAATGTTCCCGATTTGGTTTATTATATATGACCCACGCAACAACAGCCTTGGAAACTTCACTCTCAAAGTCAGTATATGGATTTTCGTAAGACAGCAAGCTCTTAATTTCCTTCTCAGTCAACATTAAAAATTCTTCATCCTTCCACATTTGCTCGAAGTTCATGTAAATGACATCCATGGACTTTTCTTTAATTTGTGGTAGACTAAGCTCTGTCGACAGTCGAAACCAGGACATGTAGTTGCTCGTAGTAATGTTTTTTTGAACGAATTCACAACAAACTTCAATCAAGTGTTTACGTTTTCGAAAAACTGCAGCACGTAAGGTTCCTTCAACGTTCTCGATGTTCAACTCATTTAAAAATTTTAGAGTTTGAGGATCCAATTCTGGGCATTGCAATTGGTTTTTCATTGAGACCTCAAGATGATTCTGATCTTCTGTTCGAGTTTCTGGCGACACATGATATTTCAACCAACCCGAAAAAAGTTCAAAGCTTTCGACACTTTTGCAAATCGACATGTTGTCCGTTATGAACTTTATAGACAGAAATTGATAGTGAATCATTTTTAAAAGTTCCACAATCAAATGTTCCCGATTCTGTTTATCATGATTAATCCATGCAGGAATAGACATGAATACTGTTTCTTCAACATCACTGTGCCGAATTTCGTAAGAAAGCAAGTCTTTGATTTCCCTTTCAGTCAGCATTAGAAATTCGTCTTCCTTCGACAATTCATCAAAGTTCAAATAAATTAACTCCATACATTTTTCTTTTAAGCCGCACAAGCTACGCTCCTCTGTCCATGGACGCGATACTCGAAAAAAGAGTATACAGTTGCTAGGACTAATGTTGCTTTCAATGAACTCACAGCAACAATCAATTAGTATGTTGATCTTAAGGAAAATCGCAGCGGACAAGATTCCTTCGACGGTATCGACATCCAATTCAATTGTTCCTGAATACATAAAATCGACTACCGATTTCAGTATTTGAGCATCGATTTGTGGAAACTCCAAAACATTTTTCACTAAGACCGTCTGAGCATCTCGATATGCTTCACGGAAATATTGACTCAATGCACTAAGGACCATTCGGTGCGCTGAAATACTTACGTGGTCCTTATCGCCTTTGTTCCCAGCCATGATGACGGTGTCAAAGAATTCATTTTCTCGGTAGAAGACCGAGATTTGTTCGAAGATAACTCTAGCAATGTTATCGGACAGGCAGATTGTCTTAGTTTCAGTGATGGGGGAAATATTTTTTGTCGATGATTCTATTGATTCCATTCTAAACAAAAAAAAACAACTAAATGAGAAGAAATAAGCAATGGCCAGAAATATATGGAACTTACATAAATATTACTTGAACGTTTATCTTTCAATTCTTAACAAAAAAGTGTTTCTGTATGCACTGCACTTTTAGAATATATTTTTTCTTCTTTTTTTATTCTCTCGATTCAAATAAAATTACTGCAAGCACAAGCACAAGGGACTAAAACACAACAATGAACACTTGGAATAGAATTTTTGAACAAGCATCAAGGCCAAAGATTAAATAAGTAACAAGATGGGAAACTGACTTACGTTTCACTCCCTAGATCCCTAAATTTTCATTTTCTTTCATTTTATTTTCTTTCCTTGTACATGAAAAATATACAAACAAAAACAATATGGCAGGACAATATTTACTGTGTAAAAACACGCATACTTTCACAAAATGTATGGTCCAAACTGTAATAGTATTGGTAAAAAAACGCATACTTTCAAAGAAACTATGGTCCAAAATGTGATAGTATTGGTAAAAACGCTTGTAGGCATCTGTCATTTTGACAGCTTTGTTTCCCATCTCCTTTTACCATATATAATCTCTGATCAAGGCAAGCAATAGGCCTTTTTCTTTTTTAGCTCTGATCAGGGTACGGAGTAGAGCCTGAGCTCATCGAGCTCGGTCTGAGCAGAGTTAGCTCAGACCTTTCCGAGTTAATAAAGAAACAAACCTGAGCACGGAACTGTCACACATACAAAAAAAATTGAAAAAAAATTATTTTCCTTCATTCGGAGAACAACTTACTCCGCCCGCCATTTATACCGTTTTAATTTTTTTCGCATCATCTCAGTCATGATAAATGAACAAAATACATGAAGTTGGCCGCGCTCAACTTTTTACTCCATCTACTCCATCAATTTTAACAGAGCTCGTAGATCGCGCTCTGAACACGGTCTGATCTAAAAAATAAACAAAAGTTGAGCGCTCCGATATGTCTGAGCTAAAAAAAGAAATACGGGTTTTTTTTTGACAGCTCCGTACCCTGCTCGGAGCTAAAAAAGAAAAACGCCTAATGAAACAAAAACAATAAAAGCAGAAACACAATGACGCTTTGCCGTCGATTTTGACAACTGCGAAAAGTTCAGCTTTAGGAAATCTGTGTAACCTCACACAATGACGCTTTTCCTACGTACGCTTTTTTTGACAAACGTAAGAAAACGTAAAGAAGCCACCATCTGTCAAAAAAAAGTTCAACTTGGTTGAACTTTTGCTTTGTCTGACAGCTCAACAGCTGTTTGTTCATTTGTTGTTTGGAGCAGCGTTACCACTTTAAAAAAAAATGGAAGCGAAGTAAATTTGGGAATAAAGCGAAAAAGATTTTAAAATAGTGTATTTTATATTGACCATGAATACATAGACAGATCTACAATTAGAGCCGTGTGTGAATTGTGTTAAAATGTGTATACAAACTTGACTTTCGATTTAATTTTGACACTACATGGCGGATATGATGTGTTAAAGTTTAACTAGCAAGCTTAAATATGACACTAGTGCTTAAATTTAACCAACATTCCAACCCAAGTTGCGCACGGCGTAAAATATTAAACACTTTAATACAATCACGTAACTCATACTTTGCGTATATGTATGGGTTGACATTTCGTGTTTGTAAAGTGTGTCCGCTTATTGTTCGTGTATAAGGATAGAAACTTATCGATTATATATTTTCCTGATGAAAATAAGAGAACTGTAGGCATAAAATTACTCAATGAGTTAATCGAAGCAGATTTTGGAAATATCAAGTAAAATCGAGTGAAGTAGATTTCAAAACATTCTTGATGGTGCGAAGTTGGAATAGATATTCAAAGTTTTTCAAAAATCGAAGTAGACTACTTCGAAAGGAGTAAAGTGGCAAATCTGTTTGATGATGATGGAGGGAGAACTGTCATTCAAAGCACACGTGAAGCGGGTGCATCGTAACGCAACGACGCGTCTGCCTAAAGCGTCATTGTGTTTCTGCTTTAAACCTGGTATTCCCCGTTATCAAATCTGATGTATTTAGAGAGGAGTATTTCGATCAGAGATAAAAGGAGATAGGAAACCAAGCTGTCAAAAGAAATTTACCTGCAAGCAGGTCAGGGTTGTAAGATTATTGGTGTTTTCACTAATACATTCCGCATCTCAGGGGCGCCAAGTGAAATTTGATTGATTAGCGGATGCTAGAGCGCTTGGTTTTGGAGACTGGAGAGTGCATGCGAGGGACCGTTCCCGATGGAAGGCTGCAGTGTCTCAGTTTGAGATCCTTCCTGGATTGGATGCCGGTTAAGAATAACTCTTTCCAATTGCTGCTTCTTTAGACTAAAAAGGAAAGTTTTCTCTCCAGCAACTAAAGTGACAGTACACTTCCACCAATTTGGTCTATGAAGTTGTAAACAGCGAGTTAGTGGTCAAGCTGGCTGGATAAGTTCGTTGCATGATGTCATGACATTGGAACATAATGTTTTAACGAAATGGTCTAGACATATGCTTAATTTCTTTAACAGTTTTGAATCATTTACAGTGCCTTGGACGTTCTTCTTCCTCTTCGTCGATACTATCGCTTCCTACTGAAATAAACAATTTTTTGTCCCAGATTACTTGATCAAACACAATTTTTACGCCGACTTGCTGGGTAATTCAAGAATTTAACAAAACCACACCAAAGCATAAGTGCTTTCCACCCCACAATCCACAATAGCCATACATATCCTCAACACTTTAATCCTCTTGAGCACCGTGTACCTATCTTTGTTCTGTGCTTCATTAAAATCTACCACTGCAGTGTTTCTCAATGGAACCATGGTTTGGCTTGTATCAAAAAAAGAACTAAATACAAACCGACGTCATAAGTTCTATTCTTCCTCTTCCCCAGCAGATAAAGTCGTTTTTAAAACAAAAAAAGTATTTTTTCGAGTCATCGTTCTTCAGATATGAATTAATAAAGAGGACATGCCACCAGCACAAGTACATGGAGGTACATACACCTGTACACTCCTCGTCACGATGACAGAAGGAAAAAGAGACATCCTTCCCAAATGACTGCAGCTCCTTGTAGTTTTCTGTACATCCATTGTAGGTAATCAACAGAGAACAAAAGTTTCGATCGGAAAAATAAATAGAAAATCACATCACAATGTAGACTGGCTTATCGGTTAGTCTCTATCTCATCTGTTTATCACTTTTCCTTATGTGAACCAAAATGACTCTAGAAATTCTAATAAAAATATGACTAAACATCTTCCGTTGCTCCAGAAACCAAATAAAACGCAATGAGATCACAATATAAATAGAATCCCAGAAGAAAAAAAAAAGAACTGAAAGAAAGACAATGAAAAGCTCGGATGCATGAGTCTGTTGTTCCGTTTCCCGTTCCCTTCCCGAAGAAAGAAAAATAAAAACACTCCAAGACCCCGACAAATCATTCAGTTCACCAGTAATCGATCTATTTTTAAGCCACGAAGTTACGTGAAGTTAACTTTGCACCAAGTACTTCGGCTTCTGTTCCCATTGTCGCGATTGACAATCCTATGGAAAAGCCACGAATGTCGCGTCTCTGATTGAAAGCAAGTCTGTGAGCAATTAGAGGCTCCGTCACCGTCCGTGTGGCATAAGGCAATCAATGGAGCAGACGTAATTTATTTTTACTTGAATTTTCTATAATTTGCGGCTTCGCTCTTGCCGTTGCCTACTGCGAGAACGATGACTCATTCACTTGTCATACAAATACTTGGGCGGGGGAAGAGAAACTCAGTTTTTTTTCGTTCATTTTGCACATGCAAAATAAAATCTAACCAAAATCAATTGAAAGTCGAATGGAGCATAGAGATAAGATTAGATTTCTACTTACAGCAATCGAAATGCAATTTTCCTCGGTGCTATTGGGAAATTTCACGACGAATTTGGATCCAGCTTTTTCCTCGCTATCGTTGAGCGGTCGGAAACGACACACCACCCTGATGCTATCCTCAGCAGGGATTTCCCGTTCGGCAGACATGTCGACGGTCGACTAAAACAAGTTTTTAAAGAGATTTTCGATTTGTTTTAAACAATTCAAACACACGTCACGAATTGGGCACTTGGTTGCGCGTAGTTTATGGATTTATCTGGAAAATATGTAAGGATAATTGATTTTTCTTCCTTTGTTCGATGAAGCTGGTTCGCTTGTCGAAGGGGGGACGTAGACGTAGTAGACAGACGTTCACACGTTCGTCGATCGAACAGCGAACAGTACAACACACACTCGGACTACGTTATGTCGTCGGCGAGAAGAAAATTTTTGATTTTGAAAAACTTCGCTCGACTCGAATTTGTTGTCTCCCTTGTCTGAACGAATGAACTAAACAGAGAACACACGATAACACACACAAAAAACGAGACAAAAACAGACACCACGAATACACACCTAAAACAAAAATTGAAAAAATATTCAACGGCACAATTGGATTTGTCTCGCTCTCAATTAGAATAGAAGAACACGAATATACACGATTGGAACTTTCACAAGAAAATAGAAAAAAAGAAACCGAACAATTTGCTTCCGAAACTAATCGATAACTTTTCTTATTGACTTGGGGGAAATTGAGTTTGGGTTTTTTACAGCTTATTGAATTGAAATAAATACAAAACTAATTAATTATCTAGGTTTTGTTTATTCGAAGATTTGATTAGGATTAATAAAGCACTTGAATTGGCTATTTCTAATATATATATTTTTTTTAATTTTAAAGAAGACAAGACGAGTGAGTAGTTTCTTCTTTCGCTCTCAGCGCTAGTCTTTTGCGAAATGATAGTTTTCTTCACTTTGCTTTTTCAACTAGATTCGTTGTTGGATGACGTAAGGGGTATTGCCAGATGTGTAATTTGGAAAATACAAATTTGAATGAGTTTGTTCAGCAAAGTTAAGTGAAGATGTCTTATCCTTTGTATATGGAACTACCAGGTACTATCAAGAATGGTTTTCTGCTTGATTTGACAGTAGCAAGCAGAGAACACACATTACAAACTTATGTAAAAAAACTGCTGCTACTGTCAAAAAAACTGTCAAACCAAGCAGAAAACCATTCTTGATAGTACCTGGTAAATCCATATACAAAGGTCTTATCAAGATTGACATTATATTATAATGTATTGTGAACTTAGGCCGTGTGCGAATAGCGTTAAATTAAATGTGTTAAAATATGGCAAGCTGCAGAACAGGCTAAAATATGACATCGTAGGGGAACCACAGTGCCCACAATCAGTGCTAAGGATATGGAAAGACCAAAGCTGTATAATGGCGATGACGAGCAAAACTCCGCCAGCAATACAGAACCATTCAATTTGGGTGTAGAAGGCCCACAACTCCATCCAATCGACATTGACGAAGTGAAGATAGCGATATTTAAACTTAAGTTGAACCAAGCCGCTAGAGCAGACGGGTTAACCACCGAGCTGTTAGGAGCATGCACCAGCTCATCTGAAAAATTTGGTCGGAGGAAAGCATACCCGACGAATGGAACCTGAGCATCGTATGCCCGATCCTCAAGAAAGGAAATCCCCTGAACTGCACCAACTACAGAGGTATAAGTCTCCTTAACATAGCCTATAAGATCTTGTCTGCCGTGCTGTGTGAACGTTTGAAACCTTTCTTCAAAAACCCGAAAGATCCTTATCAGTACGGCTTCAGATCCGGAGAGTCCGCCATCGATCAAATATCGATTCCTACCACCTTTTCATCGATTTCAAGGCCACGTATGACAGCGTTTATAGAGACCAATTATAAAGAGCAATGTCTAGTTTTGGCATCCCAGAAAAACTTGTCCGTCTGTGCAAGATGACAATGGAAAACTCACGCTGTTCCATCATAGTCGGAAAAAAACCTAACGGACAAATTTGATGTCAAAAAAGGTTTTAGAGAAGACGATGCGCTGTCATGCGATTTCTTCAACATTATTCTTCCAGGAACTGGTTAACGAGGGCAAGACCAAGTTAATGCTGTCAACTTGAAAGGACAACCACGTCTTGGAGCAAACGTCAGCACAGACAGATTTAACTTCAAAGGAGTTTAGGACTTCCTCTACCTAGGATCCGCTATCAACTCAGACAACAACACCAGCGCTGAAATCAAACGCAGAATCACTCTTGCCAATCGCTGCTTCTTTGAACTTTGAAGGCAATTGAGTAATAAAGTCCTCTCCCGAGCAACTAAAGTGACACTCTACAAAACCCTCATCATCCCGGTCCTCATGTATGGTGCAGAGACATGGACCATGACAACATCCCATTAAAACGCTTTGGGCTGCTTTGAAAGATAAATTCTTCGAGTGATTTTTGGTCCTGTCTGCATTAATGGAGAATGGAGACGAAGATTCAACCAAGAACTGTACGATCTGTACAGCGACACTGACTTAGCCAGAAAAGTTAAGGTCCAACGACTTAGATGGTTGGGTCATGTAGAGCGAATGGAAAATAATGCTCCGGGTTTTAGAGTCTTCGAATCCAACCCGAAAGGACGTCACAGAAGAGGAAGACCGCAACTTAGGTGGAGCACACAGGTGGTAGAGGACCTGAATCAACTTGGCGTGCGAAACTGGAGATAGCTAGCTAGGGACCGAGCTGGCTGGAGACGTTTGTTGGATGAGGCCCTGGTCCGACCTGGACTGTAGCGCCACCATAAGTAAGTAAGTAGTTAAATTTAATCAACATTTTAACGCAATTCGCACACGGCTTTACTATGCCTACATGTATGTGTATGTGTGTGTATGAGAAAGATAGTTGTCGTCAAATATTCAAATTAAAGCTAAGGCGAAGATGTACTCCTGCATTTATTTAAATGAGCTTTTTTTTGGTTTGAATTCCTATAATTTTGTGAGTATTCTTTCTTCTGCATATCCACAAATCAAGACATTTTTCAAGTATGGCCGTGTGCGAATTCAGTTAAAAATGGGTTAAAAATTGACGTTTGGTTAAATTTTGACACTTCGCATAATTTGACTAGCTGCTGAGCAGGTTAAACAATGACAGTAGTGGTTAAAAATTCATCCATTTTTAATTTTTAACCACAATTCATCCAATTCGCACACGGCCTATGAAACAAATTTTAATAAACATTTAAAGCCGTGTATGCGTTCATTATTTAAATTTATTTTCCCTCTGAATGATTTCACAGCACCGACCGCGACCGGCATGAAAAGTGAACCGTTTAGAACCGTTTCCCTTTCTTGTTTGACAACAAAAGTCAGCTGTTATCTGTCTGCCATCCAATTTGTGAAAATCGAAACAGAATTTTCAGCTTCTGAACAAAAGTTTAATTTCAAATTAGTTTTACCATGGCGAATCGTGAAATTTTTGCAAAAGCCCTCCCAAACGTTAAACTAGCAACTCGTTTCGATGCCGATGGCAATGAAGTTCAGGTAGTTCTCCTATGAAATACAAATAAAAATCAATGATCAAAATTTTCGTCCTTAAAAAGGTCGAGCGTCGTGAGGACGAAGAACAAAATGCAAAGCAGCAGGAAATATTCGAAATACTAGTAAATGCTGGCTATTATCGAGCCCGGATCAAGGGCTTATCGCCATTCGATAAAATTGTGGGCGGAATGACATGGTGCATCGAGTGTTGTGACTATGACGTCGATGTGGATCTTTTGTTCCATGAGAATCTGACTATTGGTCAAAAAATGTAAGCAAACTCGAATGGAACTCGATTTGTTCAAAAATTCCAATTTCATTTCCAGTGCTTTAGTGGAGAAAATCGTCTCTGTTTTGCCCAAAATGAAGTGTCCCTATCTGATTGAGCCCCATCAGATTCAGGGCCTCGAGTTTATAAGCATTTTTCCAGTCATTCAATGGCTTGTTAAGAAATCGGTAAGTCCATTTGACAAAATGTCAATATCTATTTACAATAATTGATTTTTAGGTTGAGAATCGTGCAGCCCGCTCGGCGAAACTTAAGGCCTTCGCTGTCAGCCAATTCCACAACAATTTCCAATACAACTCCGACAAGGAGAATCTTCAGAAAATGCGCACTGCCTCTGCAAACATCAAGCGAATTCAGGTAACACTCCAATTCTTCATAAAACGAACTAGATTACTCACTGCAATTGGTTTTAGGACATGTACAGTCCCCATCGCCAATACAAACGCAAGGAAACTGGCAACGAAGACGAGAAAACACGCGTGCGAATTACCCTTCTCGAATACGGCAACAAAGGCTCCTACCCGGGCCTCACGACCAACAAGAATCCATCACAAAAGTCCGATGACTCGCAATCAGGCGGAGCAGAGCTCGATGACAGCCTTGTCGAGCGTGAGGTGATTTCGTTAGAACCGCGCTTTCAATCTAATGTTTTGTCCCAAGCTTTGAACTTTTTTGCTTATTATTTTTGTTTGAAATTTTGTCTCTTTTTCTTGTTCTTTTTTTTACTCATTCAAACAGAAAAGCTCACACATCATCACCAAACATTTAACGAGCTAAATCTGTGACATTCTTTTGGTTTGCTGTTTTTTTTTCTTTCTAAAACTTCGTTTGCATGTTGCCATTTTGTTTTCGTACTTTAGAAACGATTTTTACATACATTTTCCAAGAAAAAAAAGCTAAAGCTTCACAAAACACTCGCGAGCTTCCGAGACACGCCTAAAAACCAAAAAACAAAACAACAAACAAACAAATTTTATTGCAGATCGATGTTGACCAGCTGCTTAAAAACCTATACGTTGCCAACGAGGTAAACTGTCTTAAATCCTGTTTATCCTTTTTTGTTTTCTTATCTCATTCCAAATCAGCATTTTTTTTTTATTGTTTAACGACATACAACGGAAGATAAATAAAATTAACTCTAATTTGTTTTGGTGTTAAGTGTCGATTGCCAGTTGTACTTTGAAAGTTGAATGTGTCTTGTCTTGAACATTAAAGAAGTCCGTTGAAACCGTTGAGAAACCTAAATAAAAAACCGTTAAATGATCAAATAGGATTAAAGATAATAGACAATACTTTGCTTGTTGTGTTGTTGCTACTTGTGTCGAATTTGTAAGTGTGTGTAATAATTGTAAAGTAGTAATTGTGTAACAGTGTAAGTTGTACACCTTTGTCAAGTGTTTGTAGTTGTAGAATGATTGTACTTGTATAAATGTCGATAAAAGAAACACAAAACTAGGAGATGCCTACTCTTAAGAGTGACGCGACAGCTCTTGAAGAGCCAAGGCCTAAGTGGCTTACTCTCATCAACAATTCTCTGGGTGCGTGTGAAGAATTGAGGTGACCAACATTTTATCGCCGATCCCGGTCGGCAAAATTGAGAAGCACTTTTTCATGACGAATTGATACTCTCGGAAGTTTTGTCAGTTCTTCGCAAGCGGCAGTGCCCGTGAAAGATGAAATAAAAAATATGGGCACGAGTAGGACTCGAACCCACAATCGACGTTCTGCTTAGCAGCCAACGCACCTAACCACTAAGCCACGGACACTAAGACATTTCTAAGACAGATGCTAGTTTGAAGACAAGAACGAATAGAAAAAGTCGCAGAAGCAGTACGAACTATTCGCTTTTATTACCGCTAAACTGCAGTTCGGCATTATCATCATCGGCGGCCTCGTAGTTTACCTTCATAATTCAAATGTTCCACAATTAGGAAACGTCCGGCTCTCCTTTGAACAATTCTTCATTCTTTCCTGATTGTTGGCCTCCACCATCTAATAACGCTCAAGCCCAAGGCATGCCTTACGCTATACTTACGGTAGATTTTCTATAAGCTCACGATTATATGGTCGCCTCCCGTACAAATACTTACTTACTTACTTACCTACTTAACCGGCTCCCAAACCATAAAGGATCTCAGCCTGAGACACTGCAGCCTTCCATCGGGAACGGTGCCTCGCATGCACTCTCCAGTCGCCAAAACCAAGTGCTCTGGCATCTGTAGTCACTTGGTTCTTGTACCGGAGGTTCGATCTCCCTCGTCGTCTCGAACCTGGGGCCTGCGATTCTGGCTGGAGTGTTGGCGGCCATTCGCTCTATGTGGCCGAGTCAATATAGCCGGCCTTTCTTGGCTTTCTGGACTACATCCACATCTTGGGGTACAGCTCGTACAGTTTACCGTTGAACCTTCTGCTCCATTCGCCATCGTCGCATACTTACTTACTTATGGTGGCGCTACAGTCCAGGTCGGACAAGGACCTCACCCAACAAACATCTCCAGCCAGCTCGGTCCCTAGCTAGCTGTCTTCAGTTTCACACGCCTAGTTGGTTTAGGTCCTCTACCACCTGCGTGCTCCACCTGAATCACGGTCTTCCTCTTCTGCGACGTCCTTCCGGTCCGGGTTGGATTCGAAGACTCTACGAGCCGGAGCATTATTTTCCATTCGCTCTACATGACCCAACCATCTAAGTCGTTGGACTTTAACTTTTCTGGCTAGGTCAGTGTCGCTGTACAGCTCGTACAGTTCTTGGTTGAATCTTCGTCTCCATTCTCCATTTATGCAGACAGGACCAAAAATCACTCGAAGAATTTTTCTCTCAAAGCAGCCCAAAGCGTTTTTATCGGATGTTGTCATGGTCCATATCTCTGCACCATACATGAGGACCGGGATGATGAGGGTTTTGTAGAGTGTCACTTTAGTTGCTCGGGAGAGGACTTTACTACTCAATTGCCTTCTAAGTCCAAAGAAGCAGCAATTTGCAAGAGTGATTCTAGGTAGAGGAAGTCCTTAACTTCTTTGAAGTTTAATCTGTCTATGCTGACGTTTGCTCCAAGACGTCGATGTTGGTTGTCTTTTCTTGTTGACAGCATTAACTTGTTCTTGCCCTCGTTAACCGCAAGACCCATCTTCCTGGCCTCCGTCTCAAGACTCACGAACGTTCCACTGACATCACGCTGTGTTCTTCCAATTATGTCAATGTCGTCTGTGTATCCTAGTAGCTGGACGGACTTTTGAAAGATTGCGCCTCTGGTGTTGACGTTGGCATCTCTTATGGCTGCTTGGCAGTGTTGCCACTGGTTCTCTACATTTAGTGCTGGCAGCAAAGGACTTCTGAGGAGATTTTCGGAGCCACGATCGGAAAAGGATCTAGCAATCTCTTGCGATTGTAGCCATTTGACGTCGAATTTGCTCCTAGAATTTTCGCGTGTTGGCCTTGATCGGGATATCCGCATTCGTACCTTGGCTACAGCAAAGTAGTGGACCGAGTCGATGTTGGCACCTCTGAATGTGCGGACATCTTGCATGCTAGAGATGTGTCGTTCGTCAATCTGGTTGACGGTTGATTGATCAGGAGATTTTCATTACCCCTTGTGGATATCGAGATGTTCGAATCGGTGCAGTGCATTAACGCCCATGGAATTAACGCCAGCGGGTGTTAATTCCAATAACAAAAGGAATTTACCCCCGCGGGTGTTAAATCCTTTTTGAATTGGCAATAAGGCCCACCATAAAAAAGAACTAACGCCCGCGGGTGTTAATGCCATTTGAAATTGGCACTAACACCCGCGAGTGTTATTTTCTTTTGGAAGAGATCTTTTCAACCTCGGATGTGAACACTTGCGCTGGCATCCTAGACACCTTGGCCACGTGAGTAGAAACAAATCAAACATCACAAATGAAGTTTACAAATTTTACATTTCTAACTTCGTACGATTATGCTTTTGGTCATTCAAGACTTATTCGGCATTCTACAAGCACACTATACTTGAAGCCAATTACATCTTATTGTATCTATCTGTCACTTAAAATAACCAAGCTATTTCATTTACATTGAAAGATGGATGGACACAAGCGGAAAAATTTTTGGCCAAAAGAGAATCAATTTGGGGTGTGAAAATAAAAAAATTCGCGCGAATTTTTTTATTTTCACACCCCAAATTGATTCTCTTTTGGCCAAAATTTTTTCCGCTCGCTTCGCTCGCGATCAAATCATATCGATCTTGAATTTTTGGTATCGGCTTCAACCTCAATCCAAATGATGCTGAAAATGAATCATTGAAATGCTTGCAAAAATGTAGAACCACTACTTTTCCAAATAAAAGGAAACCTAAACAGCTCTGACAATTTTGTCGACAGCTAATAAAGAAACGTGGTCCTATTTATTTCAATGTGTACTTATACAATACATACCTACAAGAATTTAAGTTTTTTGTTTATTTGTTTAGCATGAACGTTAGTTGTTTAACTTTTTTTTCATTTGAGACTTTTGTCCCATAAAAAGTAAAATTTAATTGGGACTACTGACAGGCGATAGTGGGTTAATAATCCCTAAAACTATTTCGGTACTCTTGAGTCTCCAGAGTGGCTCAGAAGTTCCAAAAACCATTTTCGGGCCTTCTGACTTCGAGACGAGTTTCTCTGCGCCAAGTTTCTAATCAAAACAGAAAAAACAAAATAAGGCCCCACGGGCATTATTTATAGGTTGCAATGGACATAAGACCGCAACCCTTGTAAGGGTCTCATTTCCATAAGAAATTGAAATAAGACTCCATGCGGCTTTATTTCGTCGGACGTTATTTCACGTCACCATTTGTTTCACGTGTGGGTTTTATTTCCAATTGAAATTGGAATTAAAGCCCACCAAAAAAAGGAATTAACCCCCGCGGGTGTTAATTCCAAATCAAAAAAGGAATTAACACCCGCGGGGGTAAATTCCTTTTGTTATTGGAATTAACACCCGCGGGCGTTAATTCCATGGGCGTTAATGCACTGCACCGTTCGAATCGCCTACTTGCCACCAAGTCGATTAGCCTTGATCCGTTATCGGAGGTGGTGTCGTCTAGGCTATGTCGGCTATGTGGTCCGATTATTCCACCAAAGATTTCTTCTCTACCCAGCTTAGCATTAAAATTTCGTAGCATCTGTCTTTGGTGTCGTCATCCTTTACCTTCTTGGGGGCGTTAGCGCAGATGAGGCTGATGTTGGTGAATTTAGCCTTGATGCGGATTGTCGTGATGCGCTCATTCACTGAGTTGAAATTCAAAACCTTCCTCCTGAGTCGAGTCCCAACTACAAATCCACATCCAAATAGACGCTGATTTTGTTCCCGGTAGCAGTCGCCGTAGTATATATCACAGTTGTTCATTTTACGTAGGCCCAGACCATCCCATTGCATTTCTGGGATGGCAGTTATATCTGCTTTATAACAGTCAAGGACTTCCGTTAGTTGTTCCGCTGCACGTGGTCTGTCAAGGGACCTTACATTCCAAGTGCAAAACCGAAATTCGTTGTCCTTAAAACGTTTGCGTGGGTCGTCATCATTAATTCCGTCCGTATCCGAGGCTTGTTGGTGGTTCGGAACTATAATTTCTTTATGTGGCCGGGCAGTCACCCCGACGCACGACCTCCAACCTAGAGAGCCAGGTCTTTAGTTTAACTATAAGACGAAGAACCGGCCAAACCGCTCCTATAGGCCTGGGCTGTGAATATGTCGTAGTAGCCCCATGAGGTGTTCACTAAGTACTTCATCCTGACTTGAACTGTAGACGCCACCGTTGATTCCATCTTGGGAGTTCTTCCGCTGCTGCCTGTTGAAAAGGAGGCATGCCTTAGTGGACGCATACCTCCTCCCCCTCTCTCTCTTTGCTACCGCCAACAACTTCCCACTGGGGTTGGAACTCAATCTTCGGTTGAGGTACTGGGCACCCGACGTTCACCGCGGCGCGGCGAGGTGGAAAGTAGGAGTTGATAGACAGAGGTTTGCTGTGGACGCTTGTGTCCTCTTGAATGCACGTGTCTACCCTTCGAACAGCTACCCTCCCTGTCAGCTACTTGTTTTAAGTTTAAAGAGAACGTATAATGTAAGAGTAGTGTAAGAACAGTGTTAAAGATTCCCTCTCTTAAATAAAGTAAGCATTTATGATTTATTGTTGTGTATACTTTACCCTTTCCCTTAAGAAATAAAAGAAACTGCACTTTTTCCACCCGTTCGATGTGTTGTCAAATTTATTTTCCCTGTGTTATGTTTTTTTATCAAAAACCTTAAATGCAGACGAGCCAACTTGATACAGAAATCAAGCCGTCAAACCTAAAAGTAATGAACCACACTACAGAAAATTTTGTTCACTTACAACTAGACGTTACAACAGACACCCCTCACCTAGAAATAGAAACACACTTAATCATAAAAACGTAATTCAATAGATTCTGTGGCATAAACTAAACTCTAACCTCACTTTCACTCGAATTGAAATTTACTAATCATAAAAAAAAAACCCAACAGGACGATGTCCCACAAAAAACGGTACTGGACGAGAAGGACAAGGCAACACTCCTCAAACACTATGCGGATCTTAAAGAAGAAATGGAAATCGATACAAAACTTCTATCCGAACAGAGTCAAGTGAAGGCTTTGGAAAACACAAAAGCTGTGTTGGAAAAGAAACTGTTGAGAGTGAAAATGGACAACCAGGAGCTTAACCAAGAACTCGAGAAGCAGATAGTCAAGCTACAGGAACAAAGGAAGCTAGAAAAGGATCTTGTTGTTGAAATCAAGGAGTTTGAAATAATCGGGGTTAAAGCTGATAAGGGGTGAGTTCCTCCATCTTTGTTCAATCTTTGAAGTATAATTTTCTTAAGTTTTATTTTATTAAAGTCTAAGTTTTATTTTAACAATGGTTCTTGCCGGTACAAAAGAAAGAATAAGACTGATTTATATTTCGAAAAAAAGAAAGAACTCTCTGTCGCAAACGTCAAACAGCATCGATGACGTTTTACTCTTCGAACATGAGGCGATGATGTTTGACGTTTCGAACATTGAGGGGTAGCTTACATTAGAAAAAAAAACGTAATAAAATTTGTGTTTTGTCTCTTAAAGTGTTTTGGAGAAAGTCAGAGGTCTGGTGGAATTGAATGAAAAATTGAAGAAAGAAGAAGCCGAGTACAAGGAACAGTGTCGTGAGGAACTTGAGAGACTGCAGAAAGAAATTCAGTATGAATTGAAATTCAAACTATTTCAATGG
The DNA here is from genome assembly GCA_943590905.1 of Sphaerophoria taeniata. Taxonomy (NCBI): domain Eukaryota; kingdom Metazoa; phylum Arthropoda; class Insecta; order Diptera; family Syrphidae; genus Sphaerophoria; species Sphaerophoria taeniata. The sequence goes on along the minus strand of OX016540.1, from coordinate 14,011,309 downwards.
TTGATTTATTGAATTTTGTAGAGAAATGGAACAACGAAATGCAGAGACAAATCCTGCTGAAGAAAAGAGTCTTATCGCCAAACAGGAGGAGCACCTGCAATTGCTGCGCTTGCAATTGGCCAAGAAAAACCGTGGTATTGTTGCAATTCAACGCCAACTCGACAATGTTCCCGATCGCACCGAGCTGGCTCAGTATCAACGTCGTTTCTTGGAGCTCTACAATCAAGGTTCCTTTCAATCTTCTCATACTCCTTTATGACATTGATATGTGATTTTCTTCTAGTAAGCGCCAAACACCGTGAAACAAAGCAATTTTACACGCTTTACAATACTCTGGATGATACCAAGTTGTATTTGGAGAAAGAACTCTCACTGCTCAATTCGATTTATGAAAATTATCACGAAGGCATGACGACACCCCAGTCGCGCGAACAGTTTTTGAAACAATTCGAAGCAATTGTCGACGGGGTCAAACAAACCCACAATAAGGTGAAGCAAAAGTGCGATGATGAGAAGGTCAAGCGAGATGCTCTGAATAATCAATTAATGCATTTGGTCGAACAGCAACGGAAGTATGCGGCAGCTGTGAAACAACTCACGCGAGAGTGTCAACGATGTGAGGCTCTGATGATGCATTTGAAGTCGATCCAGTGAAATTCCAATTAAGTAGGGAACTTTTTAAAGTTAAAGTTTATCAAGTTAGTTATTTTGTAGAAAAATATTTAGACTCGCAAATATTCTAGTAAATCAGTGGTCCGATAGACGTTTAAGATAAAAATATCTTCCAGCTAAATATCGAAGTGTTGTTGAAGTAATAAAAAGTTTGACAACCAATTTAATACTGACGGCAGTTATGGTCTTATTTCTTAAAATCTTTGACGACAGAACTCAATACTTATGTCTAATATCGAAAGAAAATGACAATTCCCTTTGTCGTTGCCGATTTCTTTAAGACGAGGAAGGTTACTATTGGTTACTCATGTTGTCATCAAGCTAAATCTTAGCAAAAGAAATATGAAATCTGCGATTGTCTTTCTGCTTTTAAGGAACATAACAGAGTAAGTGGTGCGTTTCCATCCATAGACGTCAGAGTCACTGCAGATGAAAATAAAAATGGATCAAGATGCTTCCACAGACAGACACGTGACTTCTTTTTCACAGGATTGAACTCGAGAAAAAATGACAACAAGCAGTGGATTACGAAGTTGGCAATAAAAGTAATATTTTTCCCGCTTAAATTTTTTCCTTTATGGAAGCGCAATTTTCGCTGATGAACAAATCTTCTGCAATCTGCAATATATCTGAGTTCCCCTGCATTATGTGATGCAGGGCCAACACGTTTTTCCAAAAAATGTTCGATAAGTCGCAAATTTTGTAGGCAATAGGCGTGTTTTTTGGCACAGCTATCCGTATCTGCAGTTGGAGCTTCCATGTATTACAAATACAACACGCAGCTGAGGATAAAACTTAAACTTACATCTGACTGCGGATAAAAAATTGAAATTTTTTCGAATATCGATACTCGATCGATTTTTTCGTTCGGTTGCTGCAACCGTTGCCCCGTCTGTATCGTTGTTGCTTGCGTACAAGGGTTCAGTTCATTTTATACCACCTAAGTGGAAACATGTTCGAAGCGAAATCAAAAGAAAACGAAAACGAAAACATGGCTTTTCCAAATAACGAGAGCATGGTAAATTTCATAAATGTATACAAAAATTTAAGAGAATTGTGGGATGTGACTAGTCCAAACTACAAAAATAAAAGTTAAAAAAAAATGGATATGAACAATTAAAAAATGAATGCAAAAATATAGATGCAAATGCTTCACTGGATGTTGTAAAAAATAAAATAAAAAATATGCGAACTGCTTATCGGCGCGAATTAAAAAAAAACTTCAAAGTGAAAAAAGTGGTGCTGGATTTGATGAAATATACCAACCAAGTTTATGGTACTTCGATGCCTTAGATTTTTTGAAGGATTTTGAGAAGCCCGAGCCTGGAAACAGCACAGTATTAAGTTCGGACGACGATTGCGCTCCAAAAACAGACAAACGGGAAAACGACACTGAGGTATTTTTCATTGCCGATAGTAATATTTCTTGTTGCTTTAATTGTATTTTACTTTTCTTATTTTTTCAGACTTCTACGTCAAGTCTGAAGAAAAAAAGAAACTTTCCACATCATGAAAGAAACGAGCTATTGCGAAAAGCTACCAAACATATTGAAAATTTGTCGTCGGAAAAAGAACCGGACGAAGCCGATATATATGCAAAGGCCTGGGCGATATCATACCGCAAATTATCAGTCGAACAAAAGCTGTTTGCGAAAAAGGCTTGCTATGAAATTTTTGTTTTGGGGCAGCTGAATAAATTAACGCTGAATTCTGTGCAAAGTCAAAGCGTTCAAAGGCCAATTTCGCAAATAATAAATTTGAGTGACATTTCAAACTAAGAACTGAATTTTCTTATAATCCTTCCAAGGCATACACGGCTTCACATAAATTGTTTCTAATTCTTTTTGCTTCAGATAATGCATTTTTACAAAAAGTTGAATCCAAATCTAGCAAAGGATTTTCAGGAATATTTTCACCACTTATGTAAGTGGATCCAATTTCTTTATTTAAGAAATTGTGTAAGTAGCAACAGCTTAATATAACTTCGCTAGTTTTTTCGGGTGAAAGAGCGATGGTAGTATGAAGAAACCTTGCTGTTAAAATTCCAAATGCATTTTCCACTTTTACTCATGCTGAACTACGTCTTTTGTTAAACAAATTCTGTGAGGGCGATAAGCCGTTATGTGCATAAGGTTTCATTATATTTTGACGAAGGGCAAAAGCATCATCCGACACAAAAACAAATTGAATCGGTGTTTCTCCGATTATGGATTTTGGTTCTGGTAAATTAAGCTGATTCTTTTCCAGTTAAAAAAAAAAATTGTTCTATTTAAAACTCCACCATCTGAAATTCTGCCATTTGTGCCAATGTCCACCATGAGAAATTCGGAGTTGCTATTAACTAACGCCATCAGTACAATGTTGAATGTCTTCTTGTAGTTGAAATAATTGAGCCGGAATGTGGTGGCTTCTTTATTTTAATGTGCTTTCCATCTATGGCTCCAAGGCAATGGGGAAACTTGCTTTTTACGTAAAATTTGTCTGCTTCCACTAACCATTCAGCTGAAGTGTTCGGTAGCTAGAAAATCTTGAAATTATATTCAAATTCTTATGTAAAAAGGAGAAATGACAAACCTTAATGAAGTTCCTTAAAGTATCATTGATGGCCTCACAAGTCTCAATGACAATGTTCCCAATAGATTGGGGAGACACCGCTGTTGAAAATTTCATGTCTGCGAATGAGTTTCCCGTTGCAAGATACCGCAAAGTTATTGCCAGCCTGATTTCTGCTGATATTGCATTTCTCATCATTTTATCTTGATTTGTTATTTTAGCTTTTACTAAATTAAGCAATTTCTTAAATACTTCTTCATCCATCCTCATATAGTTTTTATAGTCCGCCGGCTCACTGCCTTTTAACTCTTTGAGCAATTTCTCGTTCGAAAATTCATCTTTTTTTAAAAACCAATTTTTTCACCAAATTCTTCTTTCCTTTTTTGACTGCATTTCCTCCTCTTCTCTTAATTTCATCAATTAAAATTAATGCTGAAACTTTTTGTAGCTCTTGACTCATTTTAATTTTTTTAATAATGTAATTATGTAGCTCCGTGGCTCTTCAACTTCAACACAATACTGAGGTTGCTGCAACCATTGCTACGTGTGTAGTAAACAAAGGAAACGGGTTGCCGCAACACGTTGCTGCAATGGTTGCCTCGTCTGTAGCCAGCATTAGGTTGGTAGCTCGGATAATCGGATAACTCAAAGAGTCTCTAAGGCTGTGTTCGCAGAGTGCAAAACACTAAGTGCGTTCTTTTTTTAAAGTTTATTTTGAATTAAAATTGGAACGCACAAATCAAGGAACGAGTCACACATAGTTGCCTTATGGTGTTTAATATTTTTCTTCTGTAATGTCGTTTTCTATTTGCGAGATTTAAGGTATAACTACAACGGTCACTTTTTGCAAAAAATGCGAAATTTACAATAGTAAAAATTTTTTTTCTTTGTAGCGCCATTTGAATTAAAAAAAAAACTACAAAAATTGTTTTTGACATAAAAAAAAGCTTTCTGCATTATTACTTTTATTTTTGGGCTGGAAAAACTGTCACAAAATGAGTTTGAAAATTTTCAATTTTTGACATTTTGCAAAAATGTGCTCGTTGTAGTCATACCTTTAGAGTCGAGTGAAATTTGTGAATCTGACAGCTAAATAGAGGTGGTGAAGTGAGGAAAAAGTGGAAAAATCTCAGATCTATTTGAGACATGAGATTTAAAATAAATGGATTCGAGATTCAAAAATCTGAATCTAGATTGTATCAAAAATTCACACATAGCACACGCATTTTCAAACACACTTCTCTGTTTGGCATTTGGCTGAACATTTGTTATTGTTTTATTTATTTGTTTATTGAACGACGATTGACTAAATCTACGAACACCCCAACATGTCAAAAACTTATCCGAAAGCAAAACCAAAATAACAAATCAAACTTTGAACAAATGCAGATGGATGCACAAATGGAAAATAAGGAAAGAAGGTGAATCTTCCATTTTAAGCAATTTACTTTGGTTTATAAATTAATTATACCTACGCAAAAAAGAACTCAAAAATAATCTTGAATAAATTTCGGTTTTTTTTTGTTTTTGTTTTATTATCCAAAAGCTAGAGAAGTCTACCAACTTAAAAATAAAATAAAACTGCTGCGGATGGGCAACTGCGGATACGTTTTTTGGGAAATCGAATTTGGCTGCAAATAGCGATGCCAAAAAAACACGCCTAATGATATATTCTTCACGATTTTATTCAGGGCTATCGTGAATCGCATTTCTCGAGAAATGGGAGAGTCGGTGGAAGGAATTCCGAATTCTTTCACTTTTGGTTTGCCTTCGAGCTCAAGGAAAAGAAACTTTGAGGAAGAAAACAAATTACCTTCATCAATATGCAATCGCCCAGTTGAAGGTGAAGGAAATCAAATTTTGGATGAAGATACTTTGTTAGAAATGTTAACTAATTCGCCAGGACTGGAACTGCAACAGAAAACCAATGTTGAACAAGAAGCGGACGAAAGAGTCAATATGCCCTACAAGAAGTCAAGAATTTCGCGACCAACCAAAGAAAGACAGAGTGTCATACCAACAGGTACAATTTTAGAAAAAGAATTGGAAATTCAAAGGGAGCTCTGTAATAAGATTGACGATGCCGTCTTGTCAATGAAGCATCACCACGAGGAAATGCAATCGAGCTTTAAAAAAATATACAGATCGATCGACCGACTTTTCGACCAGCGAAAAAAAAACATTGGAAGAAACAAAACGCCACAACCTTGAAATGGAAAAAATTAGGATGCAGGAAATTCAAGCAAAACATGACTTCAAAAAACGACTGCTTGAAATTGAAGAGGCAAAACTGCAAAAAATGCAATGATACCATTTTATTTTGAAAGTTCCTTTTTTTGTGATGAACAGATATTTTTTATTTATTCGTGAAGTATTTTGTTTTCGTTTTTTTTTTTTTTATAATAAACTAGACATACATGTGTGTATAAGATCTCAGTACAAATTCTAAGTTGAAATCCAGAGTAATAAAAAACATAAAAATTCGATAACTCAAAGACTGTTTCCTATTGCTGTTCTTATTCGATTCGTTTCGCGATTGAGTTCTGAATCTGTTGTAGCAGAGTCATCAACTCTTTCTATCCTGTTGCTAGAATCCTCATCTATAATTTCTGTGTTTCCAATTTCAATTGAAAAAGCACTTTTAAAATGGATGCACATGTTATGTAATGCGCAGCAAGCGTTGACGATTTGGGTTGCCTTTTTTGGGAGATAGTGAAGCTCTCTGGCCCCAAGCAAGCATCTCCATCTTCCCTTGAGCACCCCGTTTGTCCTTTCAATTATATTTCTGCACCGGGTGTGGGCTTCGTTGAATTTACTTTCCGAAGATCCTTCTTCTGTTGTTCTATGTGGTGTCAACAACCACGGCTCCAGAGGATATCCAGCATCACCTGTTGAAAAAATTGACTAATTTAGTGATTTGTTTTTTGAATGTGAATGAATTTAATACCCAAGAACCAAGAATTTTTGTCACCATTAAAAAATTGTTCTTCTTAACTCGTCGTCGCAGACCTTGTTATAAATAGGCAGGTTATCATAGAACATAAAAAAAGCAAGAAACAAGAACACTTACAAGTAAGACGTTTAAGCTATAATATCCCTTTCGGTTGAAATACGAATGTTTGTTTGTTGGTGGAGCAATTATTTTGACATGAGTACCGTCTATACAGCCTATAACTCCAGGTATTTTATGTTTCCCGTAAAAAGTCGAACTTATTTTTCTCTTTTCTTCTTCGGTCGTTGGCATCTTAATCCATGTCGGGCACATTTCGCTCTCAAAGAAGCACAAAACATTCGAAAGGACTTCTGAAAATGAAGATTGAGCCAACCCAACTTCATGAGCCTTCCCCACTCCGGTCTGATAGCCTCCTTCGGCAAAGAAGCGCAAGCATGCTTACTTACTTACTTAAGGTGGCGCTACAGTCCGTTGTGGACTTGGGCCTCAATCAACAGTCTCCGCCAGTCAGCTCGGTCCCTAGCTAGCTGTCTCCAGTTTTGCACTCCAAGTTGATTGAGGTCCTCTTCCACTTGTGTGCGCCACCTGAGTCGCGGTCTTCCTCTCCTTCTGCGTCCCTCGGGAATAGTGTCGGAGACTTTCCGGGCCGGAGCATTGGTGTCCATGCGCTCTAAATGACCGAGCCATCTGAGTCTCTGGACCTTGACCCTTCTGGCTAAGTTCACGTCGTTGTACAACCCGTAAAGTTCGCTGTTGTATCTCCTTCTCCATTCCCCATCAATGCACACGGGGCCAAAGATGACCCGAAGAATTTTCCTCTCGAAACAGCCAAGGCATGCGCAAGCATGCACTTATTTTTATAAAAGAAGGAACAGCGCTAGGTTTCTTTGCATGAGGTAAGAAATTAGAAAGTCCTTCAACCAAATATTTAAACAACGGCTTGCTAACTCTGTAATAATTGTGAAATCTGTGGATCAAAGCATATACTCATAAAAATGTGATGATTCAAACGAATAGCTATTTCAACAGGTCATACAGTGCTTGTGGTAACTCCAAAGGATTTGAATGATCTCTTAAACCACGTCGTATGGCTCTAGTCTCATTTCGCCTTCTTTGTTCTTCTTCTTGCAATAAAAATAACACTGATAATCTTTGCATTTTTATTAATTAAAACTTTTAACACAAACTAACTTCTTTGTTTTTTTCTTGAAAGTGAAATGTCAAAATATTCGAATGCTATGTTCGACTGTTTTTTTCTCATTTTTATGTTGGTAAAACTTGTTCCCAGGGAAAAGCATTCCGCGAGGAATTCCCGATAGGAGGAATGTGTTCTCGAGAAGAGGAAAATTCCGTGGGAGAAATAATTCCCAAGGAATTGCCGATAGAGCTGATTGTGTTCTTTCCATAAGGAGTTTGAATGTGTATTGAAAAAAAAACAGTCGAAATTGAAGCAAGTGCTAAAAAAAAACACTCATACGCCGTGTGTACCGACAAATCAAACAGGAAAGAATAGATTGCCTCTGCCTGTTGGAGTGTTCAGGGGAACCTGAGATAGTCGTATAAGAATTTCGAAATCGTGGAAAATTTGCAATTCCTTGACAGGTTCGAAAAACAAGGGCTTAAATGGTTAAAGCTCTTCAACAATTCCTTGAATTCTTGTAAGCAATTGAGCGAATAGGACAGAATTGAGAAGCACTCTTTCACAACAAATTAATTTTCAAACTAAAATCCCAAGGCTTTAACGATAAATTTGTTAGTTGGATTTCGTCGTACTTATATAGTAGATCATACAGCATAATTTTTAGGAATGTGCGGTCATCATATTTTTATACCAACTCTGGCGTACCACAAGGTAGCCACTCAGGACCTTTACTGTTTATTTTGTACGTTAACGACTTACCCTCTATTATAAAAAACTCATCTGTTTTAATTAACGCTGATGACATTACAATTTTCAAACGTATTGACTCACTTGACGACTGTCTACTTCTACAAGACGATCTAAATAGTTTTCGCGAATGGTGTTCTATAAATAAGCTTTTACTTAACATAGACAAATGTAAATCAATGTGTTTTACACGCAAACAAAATGTTTTGACTTTCAATTATCAATTAGACTCTTCTTATTTGACTAAACTCTCTACTTTCTCTGACCTAGGTATTATTCTTGACTCTAAATTAACTTTTACAAATCATTATGACTATATTATTAAAAAAGCAAATAAGACACTCGGATTTATAAAACGGTTTTCACATGACTTTCGCGACCCTTATATCCTTAAACTTCTTTATGTATCATTTGTAAGACCAATATTGGAATATGGCTGCATATTATGGGCTCCCTTTTATTCAGTCCGTATAAACAGAATAGAAGGAGTACAAAGAAGATTCATGCGCTTCTGCCTCCGTTTCTTCCCATGGTCCAATAGGCTAGAACTTCCACCTCACGCTCACGCTCATAAATATTCCATCGCTTTCTAAACACAGAGAGTACATTCAGCTGTGCTTTATTATAAAATTAATCAATGGGTCAATCATGTCTCCATCAATTTTGGAACAATTAAACTTTATTTATAGCCGTACAAGTATTAGAAGACAAGTTCCATTACGTCCTATATCAAGCAGATCGAAGTATGGCACAAACAGTCCCCTCAACCAACTGATTTCAGTTTACAACAAGTATTACTTTTTGGTATAATCCAAAATCAGTTTAGATTTTTTATTCACATTTGCAAATCGCTTAAAGCATTGTAAATCTATAAATTTAAGAATAAATGTAATATTAGTCTTAAGTCCTAACGTTAGTTTGTTTAATGGATTCAATAAATTAAATTAAATTAAATTAAATTAAATTAAACAAATGTTACTCTTCTTCTTCGCAAGAAGCATAACAGGGGAGTCATTGAAGCATTTTAGGTCCGAATTTTTTTTACCGATTTGCATGAAATTTTGGAATAAGGCTCGTCTTACCCTTAACTTCAAAAGTGAAAATGATTTGAACTCCGCCACCACCCTGGGGGTGGTTGCCACCCCTTCTCGGGGTGTTTTTTTTTCAAAATAACCTCGGATATCGATAGAAGGCCTAATTTTAAGCAAAAAATCATCTTTAAAGTTTTTCAAAAAATCCAATACTTTTCAAGTTATTGGCAATTGAAAATTCGCAATATTTTCACGTTTTTCATTGGTTTTTTGCAAATATCTCCAAAAATATACGTTTTATCGAAAATTTTATTAAGAACAAAATTGTAGCAGGTAAAACAATGAACAATTTGGTTTTTTATAAAGTATTCTATGTGCAATATTAAGCTAGATATTAAAGATCAAAGCCGTTTTTTACTTTGTCTGAAATTTAATCGATGTGGTCAATGCCATCTATCGGCGAGCAGATGCATTTTATGCATTCTAATACGAAAGGGTTTTATATTGCTTGAAATAAGCTTTAAGATTTCATTTCATTTCATTTCATTTCTTTATTTCAAACAAGATTTACATAGATACATTAAGATCTTAGATCTTTTAGAGCATCAAAAATATTATATTACAATTAATGTTACTAACAGAGAAAATAATATAAAATAATGATACAAATTAATAAGCGATTAAGCCTTTACTAATAAACATTTCATAAATTAAAGCATTTCATTAAGTCTCGTCAACTCGTTAGGAAGTAAGTTCCATAGACGAATTGCTGTAACGTAAAATGATCGTTCTGCAATGTTGCGACTAAAACGCGGCAAAATAAGTTTTAAGCCTCTTTGTGACTGGGCAAAAATTAAATCCTTACTGAGGTAACTGGGGCACCTTCTGTGAATGATTTTTATGTAGTGTCAGAATAAGCCAAAAGTTCAAGTAGTCATCCAGATTCATTCCTAGGATAGTATGCCGCAAATGAGACACACTCGTGTGTCTCGGGACACTATAAATAAATCTAATACAGTCATTAAATGCTACATTAAGTTTATTATTAAGGCAATAATAAGGACTTAGGCCCATTTGCTGATTCGAAACATAAATTTATGTTCTACATAAAGTTTTCATTTTTATATGGGACGTTTCGGAATTCCCATGGGGATTCTATGTGAAACTTAAGAATTCCGGAACGTCCCATATAAAAATGAAAACTTTATGTAGAACATAAATTTATGTTTCGAATCAGCAAATGGGCCTTAATGAGCTGTTTCTTAACTTGAGGTTAAAAACAATTCCGAAGAAGACCTCAAACTACGCAATCCCCCATATATTTTTCTGATTGCATCTGATACTACGATACAACAGCTGACATTACTATTAATTTTGTAGCCTAAATAGGTAACATCCCTTACATAGGTTATGACTTCATTATTGAGAACTACTACTATGTCTGTTGTAACTCTGATAACAGCAGTTTCACAACTGTACTTATTTCTGAACCCAGATTGCCATTTTGAGAGAAGGTCACGGTTAATGATATAGGTCTGTATTTGGTCATGCATAATTTTTTCCAGCAACAGATTGTAACGAAGAAACTTCATTACTAACAAAAAAGGAAAATGTACCTATCTTACCGAGCCGGAGTGTAAATCTCAAATGTCACTAAGCGACCGAACCAGAGTGTACCGAAATCCCTGACATCTCCAAATGGCATACAAATAGACAATACCGATAATTTACATATAAAATTAAGCTTTATTTTTTACAATTCACACTCGGTTTCAGTAACAAAATTCATATAGGAACAAAAATAATTAGTATAAAATCGGGAAAAACTAACCGAGTAAAGTTGTGAACTATAGACGAGATGGTTCTCGTCTCAAAAAGGAAGGGGGATGTGTAACGAAGAAACTTCATTACTAACAAAATAGGAAAATGTACCTATCTTACCGAGCCGGAGTGTAAATCTCAAATGTCACTAAGCGACCGAACCAGAGTGTACCGAAATCCCTGACATCTCCAAATGGCATACAAATAGACAATACCGATAATTTACATATAAAATTAAGCTTTATTTTTTACAATTCACACTCGGTTTCAGTAACAAAATTCATATAGGAACAAAAATAATTAGTATAAAATCGGGAAAAACTAACCGAGTAAAGTTGGTAGTTATCCTTTTTTGATTCTTTCCACAGTCGTGGACTTATGGCCGATATTTCCACTACGTGGACTTATTTATTTTGTTTCTTCCACTGAACTCAGTGGACTTGTTCTGGGTTATTTCCACTTAAGTGGACTTATTGTTTTGGTATTTCCACTTAGAGTGGACTTATTGTTTTGGTATTTCCACTTAGAGTGGACTTATTGTTTTGGTATTTCCACTTAGCGTGGACTTATTTGATTGGGTTATTTCCACCAAGCGTGGACTCATTTGGTTGATTTATTTCCACTTAGCGTGGACTTATTTTATTGGGTTATTTCCACCAAGCGTGGACTTATTTGGTTGATTTGTTTCCACAAGACGTGGACTTAGCAGTTAGGATTATTCCACTCAGGTGGACTTTCTAATGATGTATTAGTTTAAGTAACGAAAGAATAAAGGTCTTGTATTGGAATTAAAGAAAACAACACTGTTTTGTTATTTGAGCTGAGAAGGTGGATCTCCTTGCCTTGAGTTTTGTACTTTTCTCAAGAAAACCCTGGACCCGACGAGCTATACCCTAGCCTCGATCAAAAAGCATTACAAATTGGCGCCCGAGCAGGGACCTTAAGAAGATTCAACCGAATTCTCACCGCCGCCGCCGCCGTCCGACCGAGAATCTTCGAAAGGTTCCACCGTTTCCTGTTTACCGAACTCCAATCAGCCTCAGCACTCTTCCGACCAAATATCCAACTTAACCCGCCACGAGATGTCCGATTCAGACCAACCACCGCCAGACCAACCACCGCCAGATCAACCACCGCCAGACCAACCTCCGCCAGACCAACCGCCGCCAGACCAACCACCGCCAGACCAACCGCCGCTAATGAAGGAAATCCCTTCAGGAACCTAGGTTTCATATACCTAATGAAGAAAGCCGAGCTAGTGGATATGCTAGCTACCCGAAACCTGGACACTACAGGAAATATGCAGGTCCTCAGGCAACGATTTAGTCAACACCTCAAGCAAGTCCGAGCACACGCGTCCACTCAAAACTTGTGCGAACACTGGGAAGGCATCGCAGAGAAAAGGCTCGACGCATTTTCCGACGAAGCCAGTGACGATGCTATTGAGGAAGACAAAGCAATCATGTCCGAGGAAGCAGAGAAAAATAGAGTAAAAACTCCTTTATTTACCCAGACTACGATCACCGTTCCGTCTTTACATCTTGTTCCGAATGCCCAACACCCACCAGTCCGACAATCACAAGTTACGTTGCCCGCCAATACTGTCGTTACAACGAGCAAACCCCTGGAGCCTGCTAGCCAGCAATATTCCGCAACATACCCAGGGCCAAGACAGTTCAACCCCGTACCGCAACTCAACCAGTATACCGCCTTCCATACAGAGCCAAGCCCGTTCAACCCCGTGCCGCAACCCCAGCAGTATTCCGCATTTTATACAGGGCCGAGTCAGTTCCACCCCGTGACGCAACCCCACTCTCCGAATCGACTCATTTTGAGTTACGAAGCTGAAATCACGAACATTGTTCGTAAATGGGGCCTGAAATTTGATTCGACGGGGAATGCGCTCGAATTTTTGGAAAGAGTGACAGAGCTAACACGATGCTACGACATTCCGCCAAACAGTATGCTTCATACTCTGCCAGAATTGTTGCGCGGAAAAGCATTAGAATGGTTGCGTATTAACCATAAAAATTTCATCACTTGGGAAGAATTTCGAGCAGCATTCGTTCGTTATTTTTTACCTGCCCGATACCTTGTCAAGTTGGAAGATGAAATTATGCGAAGACGTCAAGGGCCTCGAGAGCGGGCCAAGGAATACATTTCCGCCGTTCAATATTTGATCCGTCAACACCCCCGATTAACCGCCGCAGATAACATCGACAGAATTTCCACGGACTACGCCCGGAATATAGGCTGTACATCCGTCGTCGGGATTTTTCGACGTTGGATGATCTTATGGACTTAGCCGAAGAGTTTGAGGCCATAAAAACCGACGAACGAAATCTCCGACCGCCGATAACGACAGCTAATCCACCGAACTACAGCCGACCTAATCATGGTACTTACAGACCACCCGCCGCCGCCCTCCCGCACGTTCCACCACACAACCAGCATCGAACAAACCCCTTTAATCAACCGCCTAATCGACAACTCGCCGCAACATATGCTGCACCGGCAAACTACAACCAAACGAACACTTTTGATCAGCTGCCTTCCAACCGACCGAACGCAGGTACTCCACCGCAAAATGTCCCTTATGATTGGGAAACACATTGTTGGAATTGCAAGCAGAGGGGTCATCGAAAAGAGAGTTGCCACCGTCCGTTTCGTCTATTTTGCGCCTTTTGCGGTGCAGACGGGCGATTAAGTAAAGACTGCTCATGCCGCAATCATGAAACCGTAGCTGTAATCAACACACCCCCAAATCATGACCCTCGCCTTTTTATCCCAGTTAAGTTGGATAATGAAACGTTTCAGGCTTTGGTCGACACTGGCTCAACTAGGACCTTCGTTGGAGCTAAGATGAGACAGAAGTTTCACGAACTCCAACTCCCGATGAGATTCTCGTCACAACCGATTACCCTAGCCAATGGCAGCCACATAACGACCGCCGAGCATTATACGACAGAATTCACCGTTGGCAATAACGAAGTCAGAGGTGAGGTAACATACATGCCCGATCTACCCGAAGACGCGATTTTGGGGATGGATTTTATGTCACAAGCAAACTTGGAAATCTACATGGGCGGAGAGTTAGTTACAGGAAAAAAAAGGAGAGTACAGAAATAAGACTCTAGTGAGGACACACGTAAGAGATCTGAAGGGATTTTACTCAGAAGAAGACTCAATTGAAAATACCGCCGAGCATTCATCAAATAATTTTTTTCCACTCCAAAATAATCAACAAATAAATCCTCCGATCAGTCAACATTCAACAGCCGAACAAGACAATTCGATGGAAAAGCGTGGAATCCACAGACTGTCTGCACCAGAGCGTCCCCCTATGGACCACACCAGCCCCGCCACGGCAGACACTTCATCACGAGATCCGTGTCACCGTGTACCCACCCGTCCACAGAAGCTCCCGACCTCAAATCAAAGCGCTCCTCTGGCATTTCAGATGAAACCACGTGCACGAGTGAGCCGAATCAAGGGCGAGATTCATGATCGGTCCATGGCAGCTCCCATCCCACCGAGACTACCACTGGAGGAAGAGATGAAGACGATACGACAGCAAAGAGATGCTGCCGAGGAACTTCGGAAAAAGGCAAACCTCAGCAAAGCACCCACAGCCCCGATACCAGTTTTCATCTCCGGTCCGAGTCTTGGAAGCGAATATGCTAGTGGATACGACTTCTACGCTATTCCTCGATCCACAGCTACCAACGAGACTCCTGGATTAAAACCCATAACAATAACCGCCGCCGCCACAACTTCATTCGCACCACCCGCCAAAAGACCCAGCGTTACCGTCACCGCCGCCGCTGCCTCTGCCGTAGCACCACCAGCCAAAAGACCCAGCGTTACCGCCACCGCCGCCGCTGCCTCTGCCGTCGCACCGCCAGGGATGACAACAGAAAATATCCCAGTCGTCATTAGCAAGAGACCCAAAGCCCCATCTTCAACAATTACTGGGAGTTCTAGCAACAACACCACCGACCTAGAGTTTCCGAACACCGTCCCCATCCCCGACGACCCATTTGAAGGCATCACCCTAAAAGGACCCCTCCATCAGAGGATGTTTAAAATCTACCGTCCTTGGGGGTCCATCTTAGTGTACCTCGACAAGAAGGGGAGTAAGGCTACCTTGCGCTTCGGAGCATTGCGTAAGTGAACTATAGACGAGATGGTTCTCGTCTCAAAAAGGAAGGGGGATGTGTAACGAAGAAACTTCAGTACTAACAAAAAAGGAAAATGTACCTATCTTACCGAGCCGGAGTGTAAATCTCAAATGTCACTAAGCGACCGAACCAGAGTGTACCGAAATCCCTGACATCTCCAAATGGCATACAAATAGACAATACCGATAATTTACATATAAAATTAAGCTTTATTTTTTACAATTCACACTCGGTTTCAGTAACAAAATTCATATAGGAACAAAAATAATTAGTATAAAATCGGGAAAAACTAACCGAGTAAAGTTGGTAGTTATCCTTTTTTGATTCTTTCCACAGTCGTGGACTTATGGCCGATATTTCAACTACGTGGACTTATTTATTTTGTTTCTTCCACTGAACTCAGTGGACTTGTTCTGGGTTATTTCCACTTAAGTGGACTTATTGTTTTGGTATTTCCACTTAGAGTGGACTTATTGTTTTGGTATTTCCACTTAGAGTGGACTTATTGTTTTGGTATTTCCACTTAGCGTGGACTTATTTGATTGGGTTATTTCCACCAAGCGTGGACTCATTTGGTTGATTTATTTCCACTTAGCGTGGACTTATTTTATTGGGTTATTTCCACCAAGCGTGGACTTATTTGGTTGATTTGTTTCCACAAGACGTGGACTTAGCAGTTAGGATTATTCCACTCAGGTGGACTTTCTAATGATGTATTAGTTTAAGTAACGAAAGAATAAAGGTCTTGTATTGGAATTAAAGAAAACAACACTGTTTTGTTATTTGAGCTGAGAAGGTTGATCTCCTTGCCTTGAGTTTTGTACTTTTCTCAAGAAAACCCTGGACCCGACGAGCTATACCCTAGCCTCGATCAAAAAGCATTACAAGATGCATTCAAAGGGTTTGCTTTTTTCGGAACAGGAATGACGTTTGCGTTTTTCCATACATCTGGAAATCTACCACTATAAATACAATAGTTGAAAATATGGAGTAGGTAGTTAATAACGATTGGGAGAACAATTTTTAAAAATTTTGGAGAAATATCATCAGGACCAATCGCATTAGACTTAATAGACTTTGCAGAGTTAAATATTTCACTAGCATCAATGCAAGCAAATGAAAAAGAATTTCCACTGTCGGGCAATGTTAGAATATCGTCTGGACTTTGTAACGGTAAACCTCACCAAATAAATCGGAGAAGTTCAATCTCAACCAACAAAAGCGATGTTCTGCCTTTTTTTTCCATAAGTACATCCAAGACCACAGGATTCCTTGAATGGCTAAAGAAATGCTGGATGAGGTGTTCGATCAACGAGGCACGGTTCGGCATGCTTGCACCGCCATTGGTTAGCTCGTCGGTGGGGTGGGTGCTTGTGCCTGTTATCGAACCGCCGTACTTATTTCCATGCCGACAAAAATAGAAGGGTTGAAAAAATCACAGCAACAAACTGTCGCGATTGGTGTTATAATTTCTTAAAGATTTGTGTTGGCAACCCTAGATGTAGTGGGCGCCTGAGTGTGACCCTCCCTCCGTCTTCATTACAATCGTAATCAGACTCCATGGCCATTGATCCACTCAAATTTTAAACTCAATGACCCCTAATAAAAAGAAGTTTAAGGAACTAAACTTCGTTCAATAACATGTCCATCATCCCCTCACTGACCCCTCGCACTATTGCAGAAAATCTCAATTGCTCATACTTTAAGCGAATTAACTCTCAAAACGGAAACAAAATAAAAAGCATACGTCACGTAGGGTTTAACGTTATAAAATGCATGTATTGATATCCATTTATAGCAAAGTTATAATAATGTAATAAAAGTTAATTAATCATAATCAAAAACCATTAATTTTCTTAATCTTTTTGTTTAACAATAATAATTCTCTTGGATTAATTCTTTAAAATGAAATCAGAGTAAAAAAAAATATACTATGCCAACAAAATTCACAAACTAAACTGTCGGTACATTTACCCTATAGAATGAGTATATTCACTCGTGCACACCTTACACTCAAACAAAAAGGCAACTGATGTGACATTTACACTAGTCACTCAAACTCCCACATGTATTGGGAGTTAATTCAAAAAACTGCAGAGACTCTCCCTCTACTATCAAAACGTAAGAGGACTTCGTAGTAAAACTACTTCTATTTATAAGAATTCTCAGGCATTTCCACATGATGTTTTAGTTCTCTCTGAAACCTGGCTCAACGCCACAATACTGGACACAGAGCTCTTTGATATAGAGTTATCAGTTTTTCGGAAAGACCGTCATGAGAATGCTATAAACTTAGTTGGCGGGGAAGTCCTCATCGCTGTGAGAAATAGTCTCTCATCTTCCCTTGTTGTTTTCCCATTTACAGTTAATATTGAACTCATCTGTGTTAAGTTAACTTTACGGCAAAAATCAATGTTTTTATTAAATATATATATTCCTCCTAAAAGTCCAATGTCAGTGTTCACTGAACTTTCCTTAATCTTAGACTTTATTTTCAGTATAGCTGATCTTGACAGCTGTATTCTTTTGCTAGGTGATTTCAATCTTCCTCTTATTGATTGGGTTCCCTCTGAAGACGATTCCTATTTTGAAGCTTCTACAGTTTCTTCTCAACTGGAGCTTCAATTGTTGGATAACATTTTTTCTTCCAATTTACAGCAAGTAAGCTGTATCAAAAATAAAATGAATCGAATACTAGACCTAGTATTCTCTTCTGACGCAGTAAATACTGCAGTTGTAGAATCTACATCTGCTTTATCAACTAGATAATTTCCACCCTCCCTTAGATATTTTTCTTGACTTGAGCGGTCATTTAATTGAGAATAGTAATCCCCATGATTGCTCATATGAATTTGACTTCCGAAAAGCTGATTTTTTGCAGCTTTCAAATAGCTTACTTTATTCTGGTATCCATGAATTACCGTCCTGCAATGATATTGACGCAATTATTGCAAATTTCTATTCTTTGCTTATGGGTTGCATTGAACAGGCAGTTCCTAAGAAGAAATCTACCCACTCTAACGCTTTTAGTCATCCTTGGTATACTAAAGAGCTAAAAACACTTCGTAATAAGAGAAATAAGGCCTGGAAAAAATACCTTAAATCCATGACCTTAGAAAACCAAGTAGTTTATATCTCATTTTTTGAAGAATTTAAGAAACTGTCTTATGAACTTTATAGTGAGTATTTACTTACTATAGGAAGCTCTCTGACGTCTGACCCGAAAAGTTTTTGGAAATACATCAATTCGAAAAAGAAATGTGATGTTTATCCAATGAACTTTACAAGCAATAATGTAGCCCTCAACTCAACTTCTGAAATTTGTGAAGAATTTGCAAATAATTTCAGCAAATCTTTTATCGATTCCCCCGCTGTTGTGGATAAAGATTTTTTTCAGTATTTACGTGGCTGTCCACAAGTATTGTTTAACAACATCTCAGTAGAGACTGATGACATTCTAAACATTCTTTCTCTTCTGAAAGAAGACTTTTCGAGTGGCCCAGATGGTATTCCACCTGTTGTTTTAAAAAAGTGTAAGTCTGTGTTAGCACCTCCCCTCCGTTCTATTTTCGAATTGTCTTTAAAATTAGGAAAATTTCCTTCAATTTGGAAAAACGCTTATATTATACCAGTCTATAAGAAGGGAGATAAGGCCAATATCGCCAATTATAGACCAATATCTAAGCTTTCCTGCATTCCTAAGGTGTTCGAACAAGTTATTTGTGAAAGTTTGGCATTTCATTGCAGGAACATCATCTGTCACCAACAGCATGGTTTCATGCAGAAACGTTCCACTGTCACAAATCTTCTTGTCTTTATAAATCAATGTGTATGCAGTTTGGAATGTGGTCAGGAAATCGATTGCGTCTATACAGATTTTTCGAAAGCCTTCGACCAACTCTCTCACGCCATCATAACATTCAAACTAAATGCATATGGCTTCCCTCCATTTTTCATCACTTGGATATCCTCATATCGAAAATAGGTCTTACCAAGTAAAATTCAGGCATTCTATCTCTAAGTCATTTTTTGCTAATTCGGGAGTTCCTCAGGGTAGCCATCTAGGACCTCTACTTTTTAATTTAGCTATAAACGATGCCCCGTTATGTGTACGTAATAGCAAAATTCTCATCTTCGCAGATGATATGAAGATTTACAAAAACATCTGTTCTAGTAATGACCACATTCTTCTACAAGATGACATTAATAGTTTTGCATTGTGGTGTGAGAAAAATAATTTAAATCTAAATCCAATAAAATGTCAAACAATGACCTTTTCAAGGAAGCGTGCACCATCTTCATATGACTACGCCATCTCACAGCACATTCTAACCCGTGTAACTTCCGTAAGAGATCTTGGAGTTTTGTTTACCCCTAAATTAGATTTTTCTGAGCACGTTAACAACATCGTGAATAAAGCAAACTCAATGCTTGGATTTATAAAGCGTTGGTCAAAGGAATTTCGCGATCCAAATATAACCCGCGCTCTATATTATTGCTATGTTCGTCCCCACTTAGAATACGCTTCCCAAGTTTGGTCACCTCATTACAATATTCATATTGAGAGGCTAGAATCTGTTCAAAGAAATTTTACTCGTTTTGCCCTTAAAGGTATTCTATGGAGTGATCCGTTTAATAACTCTCCAAATGGAAACATTGTCAAGTAGACGAAACAACAACGACATAGTATTCTTCCATCAAGTTATTACTGGTGTAACAGATGCACCGGAACTACTTGGCGCTATATCTTTCAACCATCGGGGTGGTGGTTATAATTTTCGTAGGAAGGACTTGGTACAAGAACCAAAACATCGTACCAACTATGGATTCTATGAGCCCTTGACACGTATGAGTAGGCTTTCAAACTGCAACTCAGACTTGTTTGATTTAAATATAAACAAAAATAAATTAAAGTCTTTGCTCAAGACCAGTGTTCTACACTTTTAAATGTTTTTCTGTTTACTTAATGTTTGTAATTATTATATGTATTAATCTTGTTTTGTTACTGTCTTGTTTTTGTTTCATCCATGTGAGTGTTTGTTATGTTATGTTTGCTTACTAACAACTAACACTGCACTAAGTGATGAGCCGGTGGTATAACATAGTCTACTATGTTGGCAAACCATTGGTCGTAAGACTGTGCTTGCTATAAGCTCTCTTCGACCAATTCTGATAGTGTAAAAAAAAAACTCAATTTCATCTAATTTTTGTATATGGATATACCTACATGTATTTATATACATACGAACTTAAAATTAAGTTTTATCATTTATATAAGAAGATCATAGAAAATTCAATTTGAGACTTACCGCACATTAAAGATGTTGTGCACAGCAGCTTTGTTGTGTTGTATAGGCTATATATATATGTGTTTGTATTAAAAATTCAAATTTTAAATTAAGTGTAATTGTAAAGTGTAGTGTTTAATGCATGCATGTGTGAATGTGTGAATGTGTGAACGTATGAATGTGTACTTCTTTAGCTTTGCGAATGTGTAAACTGAATGTTTTTATCTTTAAATCTCTTAGGTGTAATTGTAAATTAAGAGAAAACTATGTGTAAATTTGTGAATATGTAAATGCTTGAAACAAAATGATGTGTGAATGTTAAAATATGTGAATGTGTAAATGTATATATCAATGTTTAAACGAATGAAAGCGCAAATGATTTAACAAAATGATTTGAAATATTCTTCATTATCTCATATTTTCTTATACATACATATATATGCACATATATGTGCTCTTTTTTTTCGTTTTTAATTTGTAATTGTAGCTTTATAGCAAGCTTTTCACATACACTTGATTCGGGTTTAACCATACAAAAAAAATTACACTTTTCATAATTTTTCCTGTGCCTTTATGCTTTCTGCCTGCGGTCCCTTTAGGTCATGTAGGTAATTATTTGATTCTTCGAAACTGGCCCCTTCTTGCTTTTATTCTCTCGCCTCCGTCTAAAATTGCTTGACAATTTCACTGCTGCTGATTGGATGGATGGGTGGATGGATGATTCCACCTGCTCCATCCAAAAGACGATCTAGACAACGTGTGCTGCATCAAAAAGGGTATTGGTAATCAACTCCCGGAATTTATACACCCAATCTAAGATCAGCTTACCTTCTCCGCTTTATTCCGTAGATGTAAGATTTAGTTTTTAAAAAAACTTTTTTTTGCACTAAATGTTGCGTTTTATTCTGCGTTTTATTAAGACAATTTCACTTTCAACTTGTCTAATCGAAGCAATAGATTAGTTTTATATAAAAGCAAAAGATATCGGTGCACGTGGCAAAAAAATTGTTTTCCCTTTTTTTCAGTTTTTTTGTATTCTGATTTCTGACCTCTGTCGATGAAAGCTGATGATAGAATCAGAATGAACGATTTCTCATAGGCGGAAATTAAGACGGCCATCTTGGACTTCTTGTCAATCTTGCCAAGTCTGCGAATAATCGAGACTCGATAATAATCGATATCCATGGAAGCGTTCAGCTGTTTTTAATTTCGATTTCTTTGAAATCAGTTCAGACTGCGATTCATTTTCTCGTTTCTTTTCTTTTTGTAAAGTGATCCACACAACTTCTATTTCTGGACAAGGACGGAAAAAGAACACCAATCATCTCGTCAGCACTGAAAGGACATTTTGTGTTTTTATCTTTCTTCACACCAAGTTTTTTTAGGTTACTCCAAAGCTCCTTTGTACTCAGTGATGGATCAAGTTTTTGCAACAAGTAAGCGCGTTTAGAGTTGCGAATCAGCGAGCTCACCTTATTACGTGCATGTACATGTACATATTGTCTTTTATTGTATTCACACGGATTATTTTTAAATCTTCGAAAAAAGCGCTCCCTTTCTCTTATAAGGTGTTTTATATTGGGATTAAACCAGGGGCAACAATTCCTTTTTAGTTCTTTAGTAACTACTGGGACATAATCATTAAACAATCGTGTGAGTAAACTGTTGAATAGTGACACTTTGACATTGACATCAGCCGAATAAAATATCTCATCCCAATCAGACCTTCTGAAATTCGTCGACAAATCCTCATAGCTGAAATCACGATATGATCTAAAGCTGATTGTTCTAGAAAAATTAGTTACGTCTCTTTTCTCTTTCAAATTGAATTGAAAACTTCTGAAATCAAAATAAACATTGAAACATCAATGAAAAAATTAGATTTAAAAAAGGGCAAAAAACAGCCAAAACGTTGTACAAAAGCATTCATTTTAAAAGGCATAGAGCATAGAGCAGAAAAATTATAGTAATAAAATATAGTAACAAAAAATAATTCGAACTTGCTCTAATTACAATCGTAGATTGAAGGAAAAACAAAAAACAATGAAAAGATAACAGGTAACTCATTCATCATCATCGTCCAAACCAGAGGCAACATTGGTGACGTCAATTTGATCAGCAACAACATCAGCATCGGAGAAAGTTTTACTCACAGGATTAGTATTACTGTTGTCGACTGAGCAGAAAACTTCAAATGAATCCATCCATGTGACACATATAGGCTTTGTATTTTCTTCATTATTTTGTCGAACATACACTCTCCCACGCCTGGTAAAAACAGAGTGCAAAACCCCCTTCTTACGGAGATCGTTGGCAGTACGAAAAAGTGCATGATTACTTTTTGTCAAGCTTTCGTAAACACGCACAAACTTGTTTCCTTCAAAGCCAAGGTCGTTTAATGTCACGGCTCTTTTATGTTGTTTATAGAAAGCATTAGCATGTTTAAGAACATTCAGTTTGTCTTGAGCGTGCGGGAGTTTAACGATGATCGCGCTTGCTGTTGTTTTACTTCTCGGTTTAGTGCGAAGAATGTGAATCGGTGGCGGTGATAAACAATTTATTAAATCACAAAAGCGTTGAAAAATGTTTTCAAGCTTTTCATTAACGACGAAAGGTATTCCATGGAGCACGATATCTCCAGAAATATTATTTCGGGCAAGTGCATCAATTTGCATTTTAAGAATTGCATTGTCTTTTTCCATAATTTGTGCCTTAACTATAGTGAGTTCTTCTTCTTGTGTATCCAATCTGCCCCCCTGTTGCTCCAGTGAATCAATTCTACTTCCCAATGTAAACAGAGTGTGATTAACGGAGCTGAGTCTCTCGCTAAAGTTACTCTCAATAGTTTTAAGTCTCATATCGAAATCATGTTCAATTTTGTTTATCCGAAGAGATAAGCTCTCGCACATAACATAAATTTCGGTTTTTACTTGTGTGTCAATAGTGTTTGTCAAGTCTTTAGTGAGCGACTCTAATCGGGATTCTATTTTGTTCCACAATGAAAAAGGTAATTGCGAAGATCCAGAGGAATTCATAGAACTGAGTGAGTAGTTTGAATTTTTCTCCGACGATCTCAACTTTCTTTGTTGTTCAGTTAGTTTCGGAACTGACATTTTGATTATGAAAAAACCACTCAAATACAAAAATAATAAAATGATGAAACTAATTTAGCTGCCAAATCGTTAATTTAGGTTGCAATTGTGATATACGTGATTAGGTTTATACCCATCAACAATTCCAAGTTCACTCTTTACTTAAATATTTTTCTTTAGTCTTTTTAATTACAAATTTACACAATTTTCACTGAGCCAATCTTAAGTCAACCTTATTTGCACATGCTCTCTCTCTCTCTCGTTTATGTAGAAAGATGAACACTATTAAAAGTCGTTTGCACGTAAGATAAGTGAGCTGTATTGCAAATAAGGGGAGCATCTAATGTTTTTTCTTTTAAATCAATGGGTTTCTTAAGTGCCATATCCACCAAAATTAAAGTTAATTGTATTCCGCCTAGAATTAACTTTATTATGAAGAGTTTGATAGATAGTATCAGTTTGTCTGCTTCAGGACATATTTTTTAAAAAACTCACGATTAAAAAAAAAGAAAAATTTCAAATTAAAAAAAAAAACACTTTTTTTCATAATATCTCAAAAATGACGACAGATAAAAGTGTTAAGATTAAAAATTTAGGTATTTTTTGACAAACAATTAAGTGTTTTTGTTTTTTCTGTGAAACAAAAATTGACGGAGATATGATTGTTTAAAGAGCGCGTGGCAGCGCAATCACAGCCTCTCTTAAGCCCTTTAACCCTTCGCCGTTTTGAAACAAAGTTTTTTACTACATATTACAATGAAGGATGTTTTAGCTCTGTTGATTACCTTTTTTTTATAAATTGTAATAGCATGAAAATTGAAGGAGTTATGGTCCAAAAACTTATCAATTTTTTTTTCTACTTAGTAACTGAAAATTTCGGAGTGTGAATATTGCGAATTTTCAATTGCCAATAACTTGAAAAGTATTGGATTTTTTGAAAAACTTTAGAGATGATTTTTTGCTTAAAATTAGGTCTCTATCGATATCCGAAATTATTTTGAAAAAAAAAATCACCCCCGAAAAGGGGTGGCAACCACCCCCAGGGTGGTGGCGGAGTTCAAATCATTTTCACTTTTGAAGTTAAGGGTAAGATGAGCCTAATTCCAAAATTTCATGCAAATCGGTTCACAGTAAAAAAAATTCGGAGGTCAGGCCGTATTTTTCGCTTCAATGACTCCCCTATAAAAGATGAAATAAAAAAAAACATCGCCACGTCCTGTATAAAGTTTTATGTTCAAATACTTCGAACGTCTTCAAACGAAGAAAATACCCAATTTTCCCAGGTAGCCTTTATCAAACCATACATGAGAACAAAGGTCTGTTTTGGTTTTTGACCTTAGGTTACTGTGAGCCCATAGAAAGAAACCAGAGCTCAGAATATAGTTTGGCTCTCAGTAGTAAGCTCAAGATGGTCAGAAATTTGAAAAATGTAGAATTTATCGAAATCGATTTTTTCAAGATTTTGGACAGAAAAAAAAATTCTTCCAAAATTGTTCTCAAGTTAGAGGTGTGATGTGTTTTACCAATGATTAAACTTATTCAGCTATAACCAATAGAGCTTTTACTAGATTCAATATCATTTGCCATAATGTTCTGAGTTCAGTTGTTTGTCCTCCCTTGCATGAATCACATTCTAACTAATTATATTATTAACCTAAGAATTAATTAACTAATAAAGTACAATTATATATTTGAAGTAAAATAATCTGCCTTTTACTCGAGTCATCACAGTGGCGACGAGGATAAAAATATCTAAACGAAAGTTCTTAAAAAAGAAAGAAAAAAAAAGAAAAAACTAATAAAAAGTGCAAAATGTCAATTATCGGCTCAGTTGAAAAATTTAATTTTAATCAAAACGACTGGCATATATTTAAAGCGCAGTTAGACCAGTTTTTCATTGCTAACGATGTAACCGAGGAAGTGAAGAAGAAAGCAATTTTAATTAGTGCTTTATCAGAACAATCATATAAATTGGTTAATAATTTGATTTACCCAAATAAAATAGAAACGGCTTCATACAATGTGCTAAGCAAAGCTTTCAGCGATCATCTTAAGCCTACAGTTTCTGGGTTTGCTGAGCGCCACAAGTTCTACTCCGCAGTTAAAGATCATCATGAAACAGTAAACCAATGGGCAGCACGAGTGCGATCACTTTCTATAAGCAGCGAGTTCTGAGTTGAGCTTAATTCAGCTCTACGCGATAAGTTCGTGATGGGACTGCAGCAAGGAGCGGCAAAGGACAAGCTATTTTTGGAGAGCGTGGAAAAGTTAACATTCGACAAAGCCGTTGAAATTGCTAATGCGGTGGAGTGTGTCAAGCATCAGTACGAGCTTGACGTAAGCATAAAACAAGAACCAAGTTCATCGGACGGTATTTATCGAATGGGGCAAACGAGGCAAAGGGGCAACAGTGGGCAGGTAACGGGCAAACAACATCATCAGCAGCAGCGTGGACAAAAGCAACAAGGTAACAACAGCTATATGGACAGTAAGTGTTCAATTTGCGGTCTGTCAAATCATATAGAAAGCTCATGTCGATTTAAGAACTATCGATGTAAACGATGTAAAAGAAGAGGGCATTTGCAACGTGTGTGTCCAAATAAAAATAATAATTATAACGGACAACAAGATTTTAAGTATATCGAAGGAACGGAATTATCTTTGTTTAATTTAACTTCTAGTATAGAATCATATGAACCTATTAAATTAAAAGTTTGCATGAATAGTATTCCTATGACGATGGAAATTGACACGGGTGCTTCTATTTCTGCAATCTCCTTGAAAACATATCGCGATCATTTTAATTTGCATGCGTTAGAAACATCTAGTTTAGTATTTAATAATTATAATGGCACAAAAATTAAACCTATTGGTGTTTGTGTAATGGATGTTTTATACAAGAATGTGTGTAAAAAGATTAAAGTTGTTGTTGTTGAAAACGGTGGTCCACCATTACTAGGCCGAAATTTCTTAAATGAATTTGGTATTAAATTTGAAAATTTATATTATGTTGAGAAAAATATTTCTTCAGAAGTGCATGCAATAACTGAAAATTTTAGTGAATTATTTGACGGAAAATTAGGAAAATTTAATAAAAGTTTGATTTCATTGCATGTAAAAAGTGACTGCTGTCCAAAGTTTTTCAAGCCACGCCAAATGCCATTAGCTTTGAAAGAAAAGGTGGAGAGTGAAATTGACAAGCTAGTAGATCTGGGTGTATTAGAACCTGTAAATTTTAGTGAGTGGGGAACTCCGATCGTTCCTATTTTGAAAAAGTCAGGTGAGGTGCTGATTTGCGGGGATTTTAAAATCACCGTCAATCCTCAATTATTAATTGATAAATATCCTCTTCCACGAATCGAGGAATTATTCGCGCAACTGCATGGTGGCGAAGAATTCACAAAATTAGATTTGTCAATGGCGTACCAGCAGTTGGTTCTGGACGATGAGTCTAGAAAATTAACAACGATATCCACAACAAAAGGTCTATTTCGCTACACGCGCTTAGTTTATGGTTTGGCATCAGCTCCAGCGGTGTTTCAAAAAATGATGGATAGTTTGTTAATGGGCATAAAAGGTGTGGTAGTGTTCCTTGATGATATATTGATAACAGCGCCAAATAGGAAATTGCATATAGAAAAGGTAAAGCATGTTCTGAAAATCTTGCAAGACGCAGGCCTTAAGTTAAATAAAGATAAATGCACCTTGCTAGCTAAGTCAATAAATTATTTAGGTCATGTGATAGACAAATCGGGATTAAAAACTTGTCCTAATAAGATTAAAACGATTCAAGAGATTCAAGATCCCACTTGTTTAAAAGAATTGCAATCGTTTCTTGGGGTCATCAATTTTTATAGAAAGTTTTTGCCTAATATAACTACACTTTGCGCACCATTATACGATTTATTAAAAAAGACCGCGAAATTTGAGTGGACTGAGGTGCATTCTGAAGCCATTAGCAAGATAAAAAAGAACTAATTTCAAAGTCTGCCTTGGCTCATTTTAATCCAATGTTGGTGATAAAGCTAACGGTGGATGCTAGTCCGATTGGACTAGGCGCGGTGTTATCCCAGGTATATGAAAATGGTTTGGAGAGGCCAATAGAGTTTGCGTCCAGGAAGCTGACTGATACAGAGCAAAAGTACTCGCAGTTAGACAGGGAAGCCATAGCTATTCTTTTTGGAGTTAAGAGATTCCACCATTACTTGTATGGCAGAGAATTCACCTTAGTGACGGATAATAAGCCGCTTATGCATATATTTGGTTCCAAGAAAGGTATACCACAGATGGCAGCTAACCGTTTGCAACGGATTGCACTAGTTTTGACCGGATATACGTTTAAAATTGAATGTATTAGATCACATTCAAATGTTGCCGATTATTTCTCTCGATTTCCAAACGAAGAATCTGTCGGTATGCAAGTCGAGGACTCGAATTTATGTTACATAAACTATGTAAAAGAAATAAGTAATTTACCCATCACTATAGAAGATGTTAAAAAAGAATCTCAAGAGGATGCCATAGCATCAAAAGTTATACAGTACATGCAATCTGGTTGGGAGCATGACAAGGTCGACGTTTCTCTTAGACCATTTTTTTGAGACGACATGAACTAAACATTGAGTATGGTTGTTTATTTTGGGGTTACCGCATTATAATTCCTGTATCATTGCAGGCATCGGTTTTAGGTGAATTACATAAAACGCACATGGGCATAGGAAAAATGAAAGCTATGGCAAGAAGTTATTGTTGGTGGCCAAAGCTTGATAGTGAATTGGAAGCTATTGCTAAATCTTGTGAACAATGCCTGGCAACTAGAACTGATCCCCCAAAAGGGAAGCTGATTTGCTGGGAGTGGCCTGAAGAACCGTGGACTCGCGTTCACATAGATTTTTTGGGACCAATTTTTAAGAGATGGTTTTTAGTGGTAGTGGACAGCCATAGCAAGTGGCCAGAATGTTTGGACATGGGCACTAATACAACAAGTAGGGCTACTATAAATAAACTAAGACCATTATTTGCGCGTTTTGGCGTACCTAAAATATTAGTATCCGATAATGGCACCGCATTTGTTTCGAGCGAATTTGAATTTTTTTTTAAAAATGAATGGTATAAAACATCGGACAACACCAGTAGGAAACCCGGCTACGAACGGGCAAGCCGAAAATTTTGTTAAAACTATTAAAAACGCATTAAAACGAGCATTAGGAGCAGATGAAAAAATTGAAATCCAAACTGCACTTAATTCGTTTTTATTAGACTATAGAAACACTATTCATTCAAGCACAGGTGCATCTCCAGCTGAACTTATGTTAGGAAGAAAATTAAGAACTAGGCTAGATTTACTTAATCCTAAACGAAACATGAAAATTGATTTAAGTAAAATTGGAACAACTATTGAAAAACAACAAAAATGTCAAAAACAAAATTATAAATCTAAAACAAGAAAAACTTTTAAAATTAATGATATTATTATGGTTAAAGATTATTGTAAAGCTAATAAAATAATTTGGACTAAAGCTAAAATTGTAAAAATATTGGGCATGCAAATATATTTGGTGCAAGTAATAAAATCTAATAAAATCTGGAAAAGACATGTGAATCAAATAATCAGTGTTTGCGAAAAAAATAGTCAAAGTTATGTTCCTGTTACTCTGAATGATGATATCGATAATGTAATAAAAAATAAATCTATAAGTAATGAATCTTTTTGTGAACCTAATGTTGAATCAAATGTAGAATTTCATTTAGATGAAGGAGATATACATACTAAATCGGTCAAAGATCCGGAAAAAGAAGATGAAGTAAATATTATTATGAATAAAGAACTTAATGTAAATAGCGGAGGTACACCTGAAAAAACTGTAAAAAAGCATCATCTAAGAAGTTTAAAAAATAATGAATTTTACAGTTTGTAATTAAATATCTTAATTCAAAACTGTAAAGGACAATCAACTGAAGGGGGATATTGTGATGTGTTTTACCAATGATTAAACTTATTCAGCTATAACCAATAGAGCTTTTACTAGATTCAATATCATTTGCCATAATGTTCTGAGTTCAGTTGTTTGTCCTCCCTTGCATGAATCACATTCTAACTAATTATATTATTAACCTAAGAATTAATTAACTAATAAAGTACAATTATATATTTGAAGTAAAATAATCTGCCTTTTACTCGAGTCATCACAAGAGGGTTTTCCAATAAAAGGTATTATTAAGTGCTTAATATAATGAGCGGATGCAAATGGAAGCTAATGCGAACGAAACGTTCCCTTCCGAACTGTCAAGTGAACACTTCACCCATAATGAACGGAGGCGTACCAAAGTATCTTTCAAAAAAAAACGTCTGTTTTTCATTTTAAACAGATTCTGAATTTTGGTGGCTATACACAGGCCCGGATTAAGGAAAATGAAGCCCCTCTAAAAATATATGTAAAGAAAATGTATTATCTTTAATATAATATTTTATCCGAATCCAAACCCTAGTTAAGAAATTAAAGCAACAAAACTCTCTTCTGTCAAATTTATTAAAATGTAAACAAAATCAAATAAGAGTTGTTAAAGAAAACTAAAACGTGTTCTTTTAGAGAGGGAATATTAATAGTTAAATTAAATAAAAACTTTAAATGTCGTTTCTGTATTTACAATTAAATTAAAAATTGTAAATTAAAAAACAAGAAAAATAAATAAACTCTGTATTTACAGCAACTTAATTAAGTTTTTATTAATTTTGAACAACATTCCCGGATATTTTATTACAACATTATAAAACGACATTTTTGTTATTGGCAAACCTTTACAAAATGGAAAAATTAAAATTTGAGTTTATAGTCAAAAGTTCCGAAGATGAGAAAACAAATGTAATCACATTAAATTCTTTAACCACGACTGATGGAAGAATGTACAAGATCCCAGAACAATTCCAGTCGGTCGGATGTCACACACTACTTAAAGAGACTGAAACTTACAAAAAAGTGAAAAATTCATTACAAAGAAGACACCAAAAAAGAATAGTCTGGATTTCTTTAACAAAAGAATTAAAAGAAGTTTATGTTGATGAAGATGATAATATTCAATTTAACAATGTTTTCTTAGAGGAATTTCAAAATGAAATCCCACCTAGTTCATCGGGAATCAGTACATTAGAAGAATCCTTGACAAAAATTTTGGGAAAAATGTCTGTAATAAAGCCTCAAGAAACAAATGAAAGATTAATCGAGATACCAAAGCAAAACAATTTAAGAAAAATATCGGAAAAATTTATGATCGAAAAATTCTCTGGAAAAAACTCGAATGTAATTCAATGGATGGAGATCTTTGAAACCGAATGTAGACGTTTCGATATACAAAAAGATGAAGAAAAAATTGAGATTTTTCGATTATTTCTGGAAAAATCCTGTATAGATTGGTACAGGTCAATGTTGTTGAAGCATACACCGTCATCGCAATGGAAACAATGGAAAGATGAGTTTTGTGAAACTTATGCCGACGTAGGGTGGACTCCAATAAGATATGCAATGGAATTTAAATACAAAGTAGGTTCGTTGTTAGAATACGCTTTAAAAAAAGAAAAATTATTATTAGAAATTAATAAGACAATAGATAAACGAACTTTAATTGATCTCATTGCGGTAGGGCTACCAAGTTATATATCCGATAAAATTGATAGAAAAAATTTAAATGAAACCAAAGATATTTTTAATGAAATCAGAAGTCTTGAACATATGGTAAAAAATAAAACTTTCGATAAGAAAAAGCCAACAGATTATATAACTAAAACAAACGAAAACAAGAAATCATGCAGGATTTGCGAAAAATTAAATAAAGGTGTTAGATTTCATGCTGAATCTTCATGTTGGTTCAAAACAAAACAAAATGATAAAAACGATAATATAAAATGTGTTAATAATTCTGAATTAGAGTTAGAGTTGAATGATGCAGATCAAAAAAACTAATAGTTACACCATTAATTAAAGTCAAACTTGTTTTAAATAACACTTTAGAGACATTCAAAATATATGATTCTGGTTCAAATGTCTCCTTAATTAATTCAAGGTTAATAAAATTGAAATCGCAAAAAAAAACTAAAACTACGAAAGGTACAGATTTGATAACAATTAATGGTGTTAAAAAAACAAATGGAATGGTGAATATTAAAATTAAAATGTTTGAAATCACAAAAGAAGTTGATGTATTTGTAATTAACAAAGAAAATTTTAAATACGATTTTCTTATTGGACTAGACCTGATACAGAAATTTAAACTAACTCAAAATGAAAAATTAGAAATTAAACAAGAGTCACTTGAAAAAAACAAACATGCTGATATTGAAACCAAAAATATAAATAGTGTTAATTTTAATGAACATTTGAATACACCTAATTTTGAAATTTATAATGTAGATTATAAACAGAAATCAAAAATATATGAATTAATCGAAAAATACAAATCAATTTTTGCTAAAGATAAATATGACGTAGGCTAAGTTAAAGATTATGAAGCTAGTATTGACTTAATAATTGACAAATTTTGCTGTAAGAGGCCTTACAGATGCACAATCGATGATAAGAAGGAGATAGAAGAACAAATTTCAAAGCTGTTAAAACAAAACTTGATCGAGGAGTCATATAGCCCGTTTGCTGCTCCAGTGACACTTGCCTATAAAAAAGAAGAAAATAAGAAATCAAGACTCTGTATAGACTTTCGGGACTTAAACAAAATTGTAATCCCGCAATCACAACTGATTGAGGACTTGATGGTGAAAACAAGAAATTGTAAATTTTTTTCAACATTGGACATAAATTCGGCATTTTGGTCAATTCCTCTGCGCATTGAAGATAGACGAAAGACTGCTTTTGTGACACAGGAAGGACATTTTCAGTGGACCTGTTTACCTTTTGGATTGAAGACAGCACCAGCTACTATCCAAAGAATTCTGAGTAATATAATACGAAAACATAAGCTTGCAGATTTTACGGTAAACTATATTGATGACATTCTTATTTTTTCTAAATCTTTTCCTGAACATAAATTACATTTAACACAATTATTGAATGCAATTATGAAAGAAGGATTCCGATTAAAACTATCTAAATGTACTTTTGCATCTGATTCTGTGAAATATTTAGGGCATATATTAAAAAATAATTCAATATGTCCTGTAATAGTAGAGTCAATTAAGCTTTTTTTCAGAAAGTCCTCAGAAACAGCTCGGATTTTGAAAAAAAAAATTCTAAATTTTTTGTTTTTTATATTCTTTAAAGTCTGAAACAAATCATTTGGGGGAAATTATTGCTTATATTGTTTAAACAATTTTTATATTGTTTATAAAGAGAGATCCAAAATTAATGTTTTTGATAATTGGAGTGTTTAGGTTGCATTAAGACAAGAAAAAAATCATATGGAATGGGGGGTCTATTGTCCCCCATTTAGCCGGGAGGGGCAATCTTATAACAAAAAAAGTCTATTTTTCAAAAAAAAATTAAAAATCAACGGCTTTTCCCTCAATGCCGTGTTATACCTTCTTGCAAAGCTAAAAAATGCTTCTTTCATTTTGCATTTAAATAAAGTTGTTTTCAGGAATAGTGTTCGAAAAAATCATTTTCAAAGTCAAAATATCGAAATTTTCAACTTTTTTTTTAACTTCGAACTAATTTTTTTCGAAATTGTATGTAGTTAAGTACTATTTTTTTCCACAATTAAATGCGGTTACAATTTCTCAGTGCGATCCAGAAACAGCATGCTTTAAGTTCTCCTTGTTTTTAAGAAAATAAGAAAAAACTGAAAACACTCAGAAAAAAAATCACAAAATTACTTGTAAGTATTATTTTTTCGAATAAATAGAACAAAATATCATCAAAATTTTCTGAGTTTTTTTGGGTTTTTCTTAGTTTCTCAAAAACAAGAAGACATTAAGGCATGCTGTTTCTGGATCGCACTGAGAACTTGTAACCGCATTTAATTGTGGAAAAAAATAGTACTTAACTACATACAATTTCGAAAAAAATTAGTTCGAAGTTAAAAAAAAAAGTTGAAAATTTCGATATTTTGACTTTGAAAATGATTTTTTCGAACACTATTCCTGAAAACAACTTTATTTAAATGCAAAATGAAAGAAGCATTTTTTAGCTTTGCAAGAAGGTATAACACGGCATTGAGGGAAAAGCCGTTGATTTTTATTTTTTTTTTGAAAAATAGACTTTTTTTGTTATAAGATTGCCCCTCCCGGCTAAATGGGGGACAATAGACCCCCCGTTCCATATGATTTTTTTCTTGTCTTAATGCAACTTAAACACTCCAATTATCAAAAACATTAGTTTTGGATCTCTCTTTATAAACAATATAAAAATTGTTTAAACAATATAAGCAATAATTTCCCCCAAATGATTTGTTTCAGACTTTAAAGAATATAAAAAACAAAAAATTTAGAAATTTTTTTTTTTCAAAATCCGAGCTGTTTCTGAGGACTTTCTGAAAACACCCTTTTTTGAGCTTCATTGACTCTACTATAAAAGATAATTTAATATCAATAAGAAACTTTCCTGTTCCCAAAACACAAAAAAAACGTTCGACAGTTTTTGGGAAAAATAAATTTTTATAATAAATATGTTCCTAATATTGCAATTACGTTAGATCCATTACATAATTTATTAAGAAAAGGTCAAACTTTCTCATGGACGAAAAAATGTCAAGAATCATTTGAAAAAATGAAGAATTTATTATGTTCACAACCTGTCTTAGCTATATTTGATCCAGAATTGCCAATAGTTATCTACACAGATGCAAGTTTAGAAGGCATAGGTGCCGTGTTAAAACAAACACAGCCAAATGCAGAAGAAAAACCGGTTGCTTACTTTTCAAAAAATTAAATGAAGTCCAGAAAAGAAAAAAAGCAATATATTTAGAATGTTTGGCAATTAAAGAAGCAGTAAAGTATTAGCAGCACTGGCTCATTGGTCGAAAATTTATTGTATTTTCTGATCATAAACCGCTTGAAAAGATGAATATTAAGGCAAGAACAGATGAAGAATTAGGCGACTTAACTTACTATCTATCGCAATACGATTTTGAAGTTATATATGCTCCAGGAAAATACAACCTAGAAGCTGACTGCCTTAGCAGAAACCCAGTGTTAGATTCAACTGAAAATGAAGAGGAACAATTGAAAATTCTAAATTTTGTAAGCCTTGAAAATATTCTGATGGATCAAGAAAAAAATGAAGATTTAAGAAACAAAAGAAACACACTAATACGGAAAAATAATGTATACTACAAGAAAGTTAAAAAAAAAGAAAAAATTGTACTGTCCGAAGACTTAAGTGTTAAGCTTATAAAAAAAAAATACATGAACATTACTGTCATATAGGAATACAACAAATGCAGAACAAAATAAACCCTTTTCATACAGCAAAGAATTTAACATTGAATATAAGGAAAATATGTAAAGAATGTGAGATTTGCATCAAAAATAAGTCAAGGGGACAGGATAAATTCGGTTTAATGCATCACTTCGGACCTGCGACTAGACCGTTCGAAATAGTTTCCATTGATACAATAGGTGGTTTCGGCGGATTGCGGTCCACTAAAAAGTACTTACACCTTTTGGTTGATCATTTTACGAGATATGCATATATTTTGACATCGAAAAATCAAAATTCAAATGATTTTATAAGACTTATTAAGAAAGTAACCGACTACAACGAAATTGGCATGATTTTAACAGATCAATATCCAGGTATAAATTCAAAAGATTTTAAAAAGTTTCTGCAAGAGAAAAAAATACCAATTATATTTACTGCAGTAAATGCACCATTTTCGAATGGTATAAATGAACGACTAAACCAGACCTTAGTGAATAAAATAAGATGTAAAATAAATGAAAAAAAAAGAAAAACATCAGCCTGGACTTCTATAGCCCATGAATGTACAAACATGTATAATGAAACTGAGCATACAGTAACTGGGTTTGCTCCAATATACTTATTAAAAGGTTTAGATGCTACAGTTCTGCCAAATGAATTAAAAAAGAACAACTATAATTATTTACCCCATGATAGAAAAATTGCACTGGAAAGAACAATTAAGTCTCATAATTACAACAAAAAGCAATTCGATAACAACAGAAAAGATTATAAGTTCAACGTGGGAGACCTGGTTTAAGTTGAAAATGGAAATAAATTAAATAGAAAGAAAATGGATGAACTTAAAATTGGACCATACAAAATCATAGAAAAAATATCAAATTCAATTTTTAGAATAGATACAGGACATAAAAAATCTGAATCAAACTTGTTTCATATAACAAAGCTTATTCCGAGGTTGGAAAATAAGAATTTAATACGAAAAATAAAAGGAAACATGAAGAATAACTAATAAATAAAAAAAAAAACAATAGTTAATAATATAATTGTATAAAATAAATTAATTGATCTTATGATTATTTTCTACCCTAGAGGGGGAGATGTAAGGAAAATGTATTATCTTTAATATAATATTTTATCCGAATCCAAACCCTAGTTAAGAAATTAAAGCAACAAAACTCTCTTCTGTCAAATTTATTAAAATGTAAACAAAATCAAATAAGAGCTGTCAAAGAAAACTAAAACGTGTTCTTTTAGAGAGGGAATATTAATAGTTAAATTAAATAAAAACTTTAAATGTCGTAAATTAAAAATTAAATTAAATTAAAAATTGTAAATTAAAAAACAAGAACAATAAATAAACTCTGTATTTACAGCAACTTAATTAAGTTTTTATTAATTTTGAACAACATTCCCGGATATTTTATTACAACATTATAAAACGACATTTTTGTTATTGGCAAACCTTTACAAAATGGAAAAATTAAAATTTGAGTTTATAGTCAAAAGTTCCGAAGATGAGAAAACAAATGTAATCACATTAAATTCTTTAACCACGACTGATGGAAGAATGTACAAGATCCCAGAACAATTCCAGTCGGTCGGATGTCACACACTACTTAAAGAGACTGAAACTTACAAAAAAGTGAAAAATTCATTACAAAGAAGACACCAAAAAAGAATAGTCTGGATTTCTTTAACAAAAGAATTAAAAGAAGTTTATGTTGATGAAGATGATAATATTCAATTTAACAATGTTTTCTTAGAGGAATTTCAAAATGAAATCCCACCTAGTTCATCGGGAATCAGTACATTAGAAGAATCCTTGACAAAAATTTTGGGAAAAATGTCTGTAATAAAGCCTCAAGAAACAAATGAAAGATTAATCGAGATACCAAAGCAAAACAATTTAAGAAAAATATCGGAAAAATTTATGATCGAAAAATTCTCTGGAAAAAACTCGAATGTAATTCAATGGATGGAGATCTTTGAAACCGAATGTAGACGTTTCGATATACAAAAAGATGAAGAAAAAATTGAGATTTTTCGATTATTTCTGGAAAAATCCTGTATAGATTGGTACAGGTCAATGTTGTTGAAGCATACACCGTCATCGCAATGGAAACAATGGAAAGATGAGTTTTGTGAAACTTATGCCGACGTAGGGTGGACTCCAATAAGATATGCAATGGAATTTAAATACAAAGTAGGTTCGTTGTTAGAATACGCTTTAAAAAAAGAAAAATTATTATTAGAAATTAATAAGACAATAGATAAACGAACTTTAATTGATCTCATTGCGGTAGGGCTACCAAGTTATATATCCGATAAAATTGATAGAAAAAATTTAAATGAAACCAAAGATATTTTTAATGAAATCAGAAGTCTTGAACATATGGTAAAAAATAAAACTTTCGATAAGAAAAAGCCAACAGATTATATAACTAAAACAAACGAAAACAAGAAATCATGCAGGATTTGCGAAAAATTAAATAAAGGTGTTAGATTTCATGCTGAATCTTCATGTTGGTTCAAAACAAAACAAAATGATAAAAACGATAATATAAAATGTGTTAATAATTCTGAATTAGAGTTAGAGTTGAATGATGCAGATCAAAAAAACTAATAGTTACACCATTAATTAAAGTCAAACTTGTTTTAAATAACACTTTAGAGACATTCAAAATATATGATTCTGGTTCAAATGTCTCCTTAATTAATTCAAGGTTAATAAAATTGAAATCGCAAAAAAAAACTAAAACTACGAAAGGTACAGATTTGATAACAATTAATGGTGTTAAAAAAACAAATGGAATGGTGAATATTAAAATTAAAATGTTTGAAATCACAAAAGAAGTTGATGTATTTGTAATTAACAAAGAAAATTTTAAATACGATTTTCTTATTGGACTAGACCTGATACAGAAATTTAAACTAACTCAAAATGAAAAATTAGAAATTAAACAAGAGTCACTTGAAAAAAACAAACATGCTGATATTGAAACCAAAAATATAAATAGTGTTAATTTTAATGAACATTTGAATACACCTAATTTTGAAATTTATAATGTAGATTATAAACAGAAATCAAAAATATATGAATTAATCGAAAAATACAAATCAATTTTTGCTAAAGATAAATATGACGTAGGCTAAGTTAAAGATTATGAAGCTAGTATTGACTTAATAATTGACAAATTTTGCTGTAAGAGGCCTTACAGATGCACAATCGATGATAAGAAGGAGATAGAAGAACAAATTTCAAAGCTGTTAAAACAAAACTTGATCGAGGAGTCATATAGCCCGTTTGCTGCTCCAGTGACACTTGCCTATAAAAAAGAAGAAAATAAGAAATCAAGACTCTGTATAGACTTTCGGGACTTAAACAAAATTGTAATCCCGCAATCACAACTGATTGAGGACTTGATGGTGAAAACAAGAAATTGTAAATTTTTTTCAACATTGGACATAAATTCGGCATTTTGGTCAATTCCTCTGCGCATTGAAGATAGACGAAAGACTGCTTTTGTGACACAGGAAGGACATTTTCAGTGGACCTGTTTACCTTTTGGATTGAAGACAGCACCAGCTACTATCCAAAGAATTCTGAGTAATATAATACGAAAACATAAGCTTGCAGATTTTACGGTAAACTATATTGATGACATTCTTATTTTTTCTAAATCTTTTCCTGAACATAAATTACATTTAACACAATTATTGAATGCAATTATGAAAGAAGGATTCCGATTAAAACTATCTAAATGTACTTTTGCATCTGATTCTGTGAAATATTTAGGGCATATATTAAAAAATAATTCAATATGTCCTGTAATAGTAGAGTCAATTAAGCTTTTTTTCAGAAAGTCCTCAGAAACAGCTCGGATTTTGAAAAAAAAAATTCTAAATTTTTTGTTTTTTATATTCTTTAAAGTCTGAAACAAATCATTTGGGGGAAATTATTGCTTATATTGTTTAAACAATTTTTATATTGTTTATAAAGAGAGATCCAAAATTAATGTTTTTGATAATTGGAGTGTTTAGGTTGCATTAAGACAAGAAAAAAATCATATGGAATGGGGGGTCTATTGTCCCCCATTTAGCCGGGAGGGGCAATCTTATAACAAAAAAAGTCTATTTTTCAAAAAAAAATTAAAAATCAACGGCTTTTCCCTCAATGCCGTGTTATACCTTCTTGCAAAGCTAAAAAATGCTTCTTTCATTTTGCATTTAAATAAAGTTGTTTTCAGGAATAGTGTTCGAAAAAATCATTTTCAAAGTCAAAATATCGAAATTTTCAACTTTTTTTTTAACTTCGAACTAATTTTTTTCGAAATTGTATGTAGTTAAGTACTATTTTTTTCCACAATTAAATGCGGTTACAATTTCTCAGTGCGATCCAGAAACAGCATGCTTTAAGTTCTCCTTGTTTTTAAGAAAATAAGAAAAAACTGAAAACACTCAGAAAAAAAATCACAAAATTACTTGTAAGTATTATTTTTTCGAATAAATAGAACAAAATATCATCAAAATTTTCTGAGTTTTTTTGGGTTTTTCTTAGTTTCTCAAAAACAAGAAGACATTAAGGCATGCTGTTTCTGGATCGCACTGAGAACTTGTAACCGCATTTAATTGTGGAAAAAAATAGTACTTAACTACATACAATTTCGAAAAAAATTAGTTCGAAGTTAAAAAAAAAAGTTGAAAATTTCGATATTTTGACTTTGAAAATGATTTTTTCGAACACTATTCCTGAAAACAACTTTATTTAAATGCAAAATGAAAGAAGCATTTTTTAGCTTTGCAAGAAGGTATAACACGGCATTGAGGGAAAAGCCGTTGATTTTTATTTTTTTTTTGAAAAATAGACTTTTTTTGTTATAAGATTGCCCCTCCCGGCTAAATGGGGGACAATAGACCCCCCGTTCCATATGATTTTTTTCTTGTCTTAATGCAACTTAAACACTCCAATTATCAAAAACATTAGTTTTGGATCTCTCTTTATAAACAATATAAAAATTGTTTAAACAATATAAGCAATAATTTCCCCCAAATGATTTGTTTCAGACTTTAAAGAATATAAAAAACAAAAAATTTAGAAATTTTTTTTTTTCAAAATCCGAGCTGTTTCTGAGGACTTTCTGAAAACACCCTTTTTTGAGCTTCATTGACTCTACTATAAAAGATAATTTAATATCAATAAGAAACTTTCCTGTTCCCAAAACACAAAAAAAACGTTCGACAGTTTTTGGGAAAAATAAATTTTTATAATAAATATGTTCCTAATATTGCAATTACGTTAGATCCATTACATAATTTATTAAGAAAAGGTCAAACTTTCTCATGGACGAAAAAATGTCAAGAATCATTTGAAAAAATGAAGAATTTATTATGTTCACAACCTGTCTTAGCTATATTTGATCCAGAATTGCCAATAGTTATCTACACAGATGCAAGTTTAGAAGGCATAGGTGCCGTGTTAAAACAAACACAGCCAAATGCAGAAGAAAAACCGGTTGCTTACTTTTCAAAAAATTAAATGAAGTCCAGAAAAGAAAAAAAGCAATATATTTAGAATGTTTGGCAATTAAAGAAGCAGTAAAGTATTAGCAGCACTGGCTCATTGGTCGAAAATTTATTGTATTTTCTGATCATAAACCGCTTGAAAAGATGAATATTAAGGCAAGAACAGATGAAGAATTAGGCGACTTAACTTACTATCTATCGCAATACGATTTTGAAGTTATATATGCTCCAGGAAAATACAACCTAGAAGCTGACTGCCTTAGCAGAAACCCAGTGTTAGATTCAACTGAAAATGAAGAGGAACAATTGAAAATTCTAAATTTTGTAAGCCTTGAAAATATTCTGATGGATCAAGAAAAAAATGAAGATTTAAGAAACAAAAGAAACACACTAATACGGAAAAATAATGTATACTACAAGAAAGTTAAAAAAAAAGAAAAAATTGTACTGTCCGAAGACTTAAGTGTTAAGCTTATAAAAAAAAAATACATGAACATTACTGTCATATAGGAATACAACAAATGCAGAACAAAATAAACCCTTTTCATACAGCAAAGAATTTAACATTGAATATAAGGAAAATATGTAAAGAATGTGAGATTTGCATCAAAAATAAGTCAAGGGGACAGGATAAATTCGGTTTAATGCATCACTTCGGACCTGCGACTAGACCGTTCGAAATAGTTTCCATTGATACAATAGGTGGTTTCGGCGGATTGCGGTCCACTAAAAAGTACTTACACCTTTTGGTTGATCATTTTACGAGATATGCATATATTTTGACATCGAAAAATCAAAATTCAAATGATTTTATAAGACTTATTAAGAAAGTAACCGACTACAACGAAATTGGCATGATTTTAACAGATCAATATCCAGGTATAAATTCAAAAGATTTTAAAAAGTTTCTGCAAGAGAAAAAAATACCAATTATATTTACTGCAGTAAATGCACCATTTTCGAATGGTATAAATGAACGACTAAACCAGACCTTAGTGAATAAAATAAGATGTAAAATAAATGAAAAAAAAAGAAAAACATCAGCCTGGACTTCTATAGCCCATGAATGTACAAACATGTATAATGAAACTGAGCATACAGTAACTGGGTTTGCTCCAATATACTTATTAAAAGGTTTAGATGCTACAGTTCTGCCAAATGAATTAAAAAAGAACAACTATAATTATTTACCCCATGATAGAAAAATTGCACTGGAAAGAACAATTAAGTCTCATAATTACAACAAAAAGCAATTCGATAACAACAGAAAAGATTATAAGTTCAACGTGGGAGACCTGGTTTAAGTTGAAAATGGAAATAAATTAAATAGAAAGAAAATGGATGAACTTAAAATTGGACCATACAAAATCATAGAAAAAATATCAAATTCAATTTTT
Source organism: Sphaerophoria taeniata (assembly GCA_943590905.1). NCBI lineage: Eukaryota > Metazoa > Arthropoda > Insecta > Diptera > Syrphidae > Sphaerophoria > Sphaerophoria taeniata. Next base: position 13,969,544 of record OX016540.1, on the reverse strand, counting down.
AGAATAGATACAGGACATAAAAAATCTGAATCAAACTTGTTTCATATAACAAAGCTTATTCCGAGGTTGGAAAATAAGAATTTAATACGAAAAATAAAAGGAAACATGAAGAATAACTAATAAATAAAAAAAAAAACAATAGTTAATAATATAATTGTATAAAATAAATTAATTGATCTTATGATTATTTTCTACCCTAGAGGGGGAGATGTAAGGAAAATGTATTATCTTTAATATAATATTTTATCCAAATCCAAACCCTAGTTAAGAAATTAAAGCAACAAAACTCTCTTCTGTCAAATTTATTAAAATGTAAACAAAATCAAATAAGAGCTGTCAAAGAAAACTAAAACGTGTTCTTTTAGAGAGGGAATATTAATAGTTAAATTAAATAAAAACTTTAAATGTCGTAAATTAAAAATTAAATTAAATTAAAAATTGTAAATTAAAAAACAAGAACAATAAATAAACTCTGTATTTACAGCAACTTAATTAAGTTTTTATTAATTTTGAACAACATTCCTGGATATTTTATTACAACATTATACAGGGTGATTCACGAGCGTTGTGCCAAAAAGCTAGAGCGTGTAGGTTGAGTTGAGACAAGAAAAAAATCGTATGGGAGGGGGGGGTCTATTCCCCCCGTTTAGCCGGGAGGGGCAATTTTCTGAAAAATTGACTTATTTTGTAAAAGAAAATATTAAAAATCAACGGCTTAGTTTACAACACCGTGCTATACCTTTTTGAAAAGCTAAAAACTTCTTCTTTCACTTTGTTTTTAAAATAAATTGTTTTAACGAACAGTTTTAAAAAAATTAATCTTCAAACTAAAAATTTTCAAAAAAAAAGCCAAAAAAATTTTTTTGAACTCATTTTTTTCAAAATTTTATGTAATTAAGTACTAATTTTGTTTTAAAATTTCAATGTCTTTGTTAATTTTTAGTCGAAAACAGAAAACCGGATGCAAAAATGTCTTTTCGTTTTTGAGAAATTAAAAAAAAACCAAAACCACTTTTTTCTAAGAAAATCTTTGTTTTTATTTTTACCTATCTGGACTTTTATTTTAATTTATTAGTTTAATTTACAAATTTAATTTTTTGTAATTGGAGTTTTATGACGACTCAATAAAGTAGAAAAGTATTGGATTTTCGAAGTATTAACCATTTTATTCATTGATTACGTCTGAAAACTGACCTGCAATTTTTTCTTACTATACCTGGGGCCGCGGCCACTCGCCGGCGAAGGGTTCTACCTGCTGGGGGCTTAAGATAATTAAACCGCAATTTTTCTTGAATGAAAAAACAATTAACAACCTAAAGGTTAATAAAAGGCATCGCATATTTACTTAACAACCATTTACAATTAAAATATTAATTCATCAACACATAACAATAACAAACTCATATTATGTTCGAGAAGAGTTAGCGGACAGGAACTTCTGCTACGGTTTAACTTGTTGTCGAGATCGGGAAGCCGAAAGACTCTACGCTGAAAGATATCCCAATAGATGGCGCCCAAGTCGTAGCATGTTTTCAAGAATCCGCCGACGAGAGCACGGAGAGCTAGAAGTGAAAGGTCAATGGCAGACGTTTTCAATGAACAAAATGATTAATCCAGGGAAAATCCAATACTTTTCTACTTTATTGAGTCCTCATAAGACTCCAATTACAAAAAATTAAATTTATAAATTAAACTAGTAAATTATACTTTAAGTCCAGATAGGTAAAAATAAAAAAAAAGATTTTCTTAGAAAAAAGTGGTTTTGGTTTTTTTTAATTTCTCAAAAACGAAAAGACATTTTTGCATCCGGTTTTCTGTTTTCGACTAAAAATTAACAAAGACATTGAAATTTTAAAACAAAATTAGTACTTAATTACATAAAATTTTGAAAAAAATGAGTTCAAAAAATTTTTTTTGGCTTTTTTTTTGAAAATTTTTAGTTTGAAGATTAATTTTTTTAAAACTGTTCGTTAAAACAATTTATTTTAAAAACAAAGTGAAAGAAGAAGTTTTTAGCTTTTCAAAAAGATATAGCACGGTGTTGTAAACTAAGCCGTTGATTTTTAATATTTTCTTTTACAAAATAAGTCAATTTTTCAGAAAATTGCCCCTCCCGGCTAAACGGGGGGGAATAGACCCCCCCCTCCCATACGATATTTTTCTTGTCTCAACTCAACCTACACACTCTAGCTTTTTGGCACAACGCTCGTGAATCACCCTGTATATATAAAAACCCAGCAGTCCAACCCCTCATAACCCAGAGCGTCCTAAACGCCAAGCGAACCAACCCCCAATAACCCGGGGGGCTAGTAGTCCAAGCTCTCAGAGACGATGCGTCGAGGAGTTGACCACAAATCCAAAAAATCCATGAGGGAACCAGTCAAATCGATTCCTTATGTATGTAAAAATGCATGTGCAAGAAGTTGCGACTACACGTTCATCCCTTGCATTTTTCCTTTTTTCCCTCACAGACTTTCACAGCTGAAAAGCAATGGCAATTTTTTTTTCTTTCCAACATAATATCATGCGTTGCCAGAATGGATAATTTGTACCTGTAATATGTTTTCCAACGCAACATATGATGCGGTTTTGTTAATATTGGCGCTCCGCCCGCGCCGTTCCGTTTATTTTGATATTCAAAGACAACCACTCCTACAGGTTCATAATCCTTTTAATGAAATTTTCCATAACAAAATCGTGGCTGCCCTATATCCTCGATAGCCTCACGAATTCCGTTTTTGGGGTCTAACTAAACTAACTAACTAGAAACAAACTAAAACTAAAAATCGAAAGGTGTTAAATCACAAGATCTCGGTGGCCAATCGTGATCACTTCTTCGAGAGATAACACGGTCCGGAAAGTTTTCCCATAAAAAATCTATGATTTCGTAGCTTGTGTGGCACGTAGTGCCGTCTTTTTGAAAAAAAAACGTTGTCCAGATCAATTCCATCCAACTCCGGCCATAATCATTAATCATCTCTCGATAGCGCAAACCAATTTTCGAAAAAGTAAGGTCGAATGACCCCGTCGGACCATAAACCGCTCTAAACAGTCGCAGGTTGAGAATGGAGAGGATTTTGGGTTTTCCGATCCCCAGATGCGAAAATTTTACTTGTTCACGTATCCAACGAGGCCCATTTCCGCCTCAAAAGTCAAGATGATTTTTCGATGGAATAACGGATCATTTTCATGCATTTCAAGGACCCAATCAGCAAAGGCACGTCGTTGTAGATGATCGGCTGGCTTTTTTTTATATTAACTGAACTTTATAAGCCTTAGTTAAGACCCTAAGTCTTAATGCCAAATGACGTTTGTGGAATGCCCAATTCCAAAGAATGACGAAGAATGGGCCAACATGGGTTTTCTTAAGCACTTTGGGCAACAGCATTATCTCAGTTGTTCTTGAGCGACGTGCTCGAATTTTTCCACCAATTTCTGTATTCCGGTCCGACAAGGTACTTCACAACAACAGAAAAATCTTTTAGTTTTACGAACTGTCACTGCTAAATTTTTACCATTTTTGTAGTGAATTTTAATAATTTAAATGCGTTGTGGAAGCGTGTATTGTTCCGTTTTTAGTAATGGCGTAATTTCTATTTGTCAAATGTCAAAAATAACAGCTTCAAAAGTGACACCTACCGAAATTGCAGGCTATTCAAAATTGAAATTGAAAATTTTGTACCTCGCTTTTTCCTTAAATCTACTTCGGTTCCCTTTTTTTCAAGTTACGCTGTTTACGCTGGGCACAAGATGTCGGTTGACAGTTCTTGTTCTGAAAAGAAGAAAAAATCGATTTTGGACCAAAAGGAATTAAAATCGGAATCACGCAAAACATGCTGCACACATTGACATAATATATATGGACTGCTAGTCACTTGTCATTTCCATACATTTCATGAGAAGAAAAAAGGTACAAGCTACAGCAGCGCCATTGGTTCGAAGCGCCAAATTAGTCCCAAAAAATATGTTTGAATTCACAGCGACAGTGTTACCACATAGACTCTATAGATTGAAAATGGACTCGTTGTTTCTTCCTTGGCTCGGGGACTCGTTTTTATAACGTTTTTTGTTTGCAGAACACAAATAAGTATGTTAAAAATTTAAAACAAAATGATTTCTGAAAGTATTTAATTTTTGTTTACCTGGACTCGTTTTTCAAGCATCTTGGACTCGAAAATATTTTTCCCTGCGGTAACACTGCACAGCGACCTCGTTGTTTATGTTTTTGTTCATTTTTGACAGCTGGAATCGTTCTTTTTTTGGCCACCCTGAACCAATGGCGCTCTTTACGCTGAACACGCGTGAAGTTGGCAACTAGCAGTCCATATTATAATATGTCAATGGCGGCACACCTTTGTGCATGGAACCATTAAAAGCAAGAAACTGTTTGCATGTTCGCTTGGTATCCGGAATCGGAAAGTTCTGTGTATCAATTCCGGATTCCGGATTAACAAAAAAAAGAGAACTGCAATGCTCACTTTACAAATTTGTTTTATAATTTGTGGTTTCCTTTGGGACCACATTCAGACCTTTCATCCATCTGTCAAAATCTGCTTCAAAATACAAAATTCAAGGAATTTCTTCAAAATGTTTGAGGAATAAAACAGGACCTTGTTGAAAAGCTGAAGGATTTTTTTTTAAGAAACTGGAAATATGTTCTTTTTCGAATCTGTTTTTCCTAGTTTGCAGTGAAATAAGCCATTCGGTGATATTATATGGCGGCGGATTCTGTGATATGTCTGATTTATTCGTTGAATCAACATTTAAAACTTAAGCTACACAAAGTTCTTGAACCTTCAACACACCCAAAAACCATCAATGATGTAATCCAATTACAATTAAGCAAATAAAAAAATTACTTTTTTTCTGCCATTTCATTTACAATGCCAATAATATAATATGTGGTTTATTGGGGACGGCATTCCATTTATTTCTCCATTTGTCTTAAAAAAAAAAAAACTGAGAAGCCAACATGAAATGCGTGTCTTGTCCAGTTTATTGGGATAACAATTTCTTCTCTATCTGCAATTTCATAATTGAATTGTCATCCTCTCGGGATTTCCAGCAGTCCGATTAGCGTAATGAATTGCGTGGTTTTGACAAACTCAAAATACCAGCAACCACCAACTAATTTACTACTAAGTTTAATTAACTTTTGATTAATATGCTGGACATAACGAACAAATCGGTAGATACCGTCCACCGCACCGGTATGGAATCTTAAGTGTAATCATGTTCCATTATGGACCACTTGCAGAGATGAATCTCTTTTCAAGAAAATTAAAATGAGTGAAAAAAAGCACACACTCTTCGTGATGATTTTTTTTAAGCAGCATACTTAAGGAAAGGACAAGTGTATGAATGAACGAATGTGGGAGGGTGAGGTGCAGAACCAACCCAAACAAAACTCCCTATTCAACAGGTTTCAAACATTAAAAGCTATTAACAAAGATTTTCTCTTCTTCTCCAGAGAGCTTTATCAAACGCTCACTCTTATCGTTATGAATGGGAGACTCTAAATGTGACGCGTCAGACGTCCCTGTCCTATCCTAGAGTAGTTGTTATTGCCCAATGGCGACGGCGCTGTTTCAATGTTATTCGAATAATTCACATTCACAACAAAATACCACCACCCCCTTTTATATTTTCCCAAATGGGGTTGGCTCTAGATTTGGGTAGAAGTTGGCAGCAGATGAAAACTGGCGCTGGTGTCTTTATCATCACTTTTCGACTCTCAGTGCTCTCTGATGGTTGCTGTTGAAGTCTTTGGTGCTTTTTTGATTCTCTGATGTTCTCGAAGGAGGAATATCATCTCAATATGTGCAAAGCATCCTTTAAACTGCACAGGATTCTTGTTCAGTCTTTTCGTGAACGTTGAACAGTCTAAGACTGTTTAAACTATCAGTCGGCATCTTTCAGGAGCTAGTGTCTACATTTTGTTCTCTTCCCTGTATTTTCCATCTTGTGGAAGTGAAATCTCACCCAAAAGTTCCTACACACAACGGTTTCGTGAAACTTTTTTTTGTTCGGTGTGGTGTTGTTGCTCGTCACTTGTCACGTCCCAAAAAAAAAAAAAACGGTACATTAATTTTGAAGTGAAGCTTGATCTGGCAATTCAAATGCAAACCGAAAAAAGTGAATTTTTTCGTCGGGTAAATTTATTCCATGGATATCCTTTTAAACATGTCCTTTAATACGTGCTTGATGGTGTCAAAAAGTGAAACAGATTGAATCGAAAATCATATGTAAATTGAGTTTCTTGGGGATCTTCATATGGAAATCAAAAAAAAAGGTTCCAATGTACATAACTAATTTAAAAGGAAACGAATATAGAAAATAAAAATAAGATTTTGCCCCAACTCAAGCGGGTTAATCGGTAATTTACGAAAATATTGTCCCTCGAATTGATTTTACGACGACAAATAAAAATCAATCGTAAAGAAATTTCGATGTAAAGCAATAAAATTTGAATTTACAAGAGAATTTGTTATAATAAAAATATGTAAGCCATTAAACTAATTGGGTGTGTTTTTAATAGAAATTTTGTGAAAAGGGGTTCAGTGAGTGTAAACTTTCTAAAAATATAAAAATTTGAAATAACTTTCATCAGAATGGATAACATGACAAATGGATTTCAAAGGATTGTATTTTAAACTTCTTAGCGAAACTGGTAAGCGATTAGTTTAGAAAAAATTAAATTAATAAAAAAGTTCAACGAAAGTGGCAGCCTTGAATAAATACTCAACTGATCCGGTTGTTGTTGTGCGCTTGCGCCTTTTGTAAAAGACCACTCAATTTAATTTTTTAAAGTCGTTTGCTCGTTTAAGGGAAGTGAAAAATATTGATTTATCGACTTAACACATTTTTTTCGTACCCCAAATTGTATATAGCTGATCTTGAAATCTTTTGAAATGTTGAAGAAGACCGTCTTCTAGAAGTTTAGTAGTAAGTTTTTCTGTAAAAATAAAAGAAAAGTGGAAAAAGAAAGAAGTGCATTAAGTGTATCTTGAGTTCTTTTACTTAATTAAAATTTACTTATACCTAATCCAGTCATTTTAGGTTTTATCTGCGGAAAAATTCCTAGTGAACTAAATTTTTGTATACACCTTTATCACTGTGCTCTTATGAAGATGTGAAATCGACATTGATATAGTGCCGGCTAGGAAAGTTATGGTGGTCAAAAGGTGACGAAATTAAGTTTTTCGTGCATATTACGCGATCTTTTGCCCGGAGCTAGTACCTACATATGATTGAAAAAGGTAGTTTGGAATTAAGATTGATATGACAGTTTTTTTTTAAATATAAGGGCCATATTCATAGAGAATTACTAAAGTCGTAACTTTCTAGTCCACAGTTTAAGCTAAAAAATTTAAGAAAACACAGCTTCTATTCATAGACCATTTTCTAGCTGTGTTTAACTAAACTAGAGTTTATTGAAGAAATCTACTATAGTTATTCTTCAAATGGAGACATTAAACATCAATATGTCAAAATAAAATATTATTTTTCAAATTTCAAATAATTTACTGAAAATTTCTCCAACTGTTTGTTTTAATTTACGTTTTTCTGTGAAACTGAGACATTGTGAACATTGGAAAACGTATCGCACTTACCACGATAAATCAAATTTTGTATTTGATGTTTCGATTAGGTTACACCAATAGTGGTCACGGGTTGACTAATGGCTGTGCTTATCGTTATTTCATAGAAAAAACGAGATATGTATGCTCGCATTGCACCTTCATGGTAAACGACGCAACAATCGCGAGCCATGCAAGAGCATATTCGGAGAGCATGTTTGGAGCTTAGGGCTACCAATAGAGCAAAAGCAAAATGTGAAAATGACCACAGTGAAGAGGAATAAAAACATGTTTACGCAGCTCTTTTTAAAAACGGTTATTATTCCAAACAACGTTTGTTGTTGAAAAAACAGTTGGTTTCAGAAAATTTAAGTCAAGAAAATTTAAAAAGTGCATTATAGAAAATGCGTCTATGAAGCGATATGATATGTATTCGCACCGACCTATCAAGACAAGTCATTTATTCAAAGCAGTGAGTGGATATTTTGACACTTAAAGAAAAGTAGCAAGTTAAACAAAGCATCACCCATGTTTAAATTTAGACTCCAGTTTAATGCTTAATCTTAGGACTAAATATGATTATGAATAGCTTAAACTCCAGTCTTAGTTAGTAACAGCTTAACAGCAGTTTAAAAATGTCTATGAATATGCCCCAATGTTTACACTTTTTTTTTCATCTCCCCCTCAAAAACAAGAAATGAGAAATCAACTTTCCAATGCAAGACATTTTAAAAACATTTTTGCACTAATCAAAAATATGTGTTATACCGTATAACAGTCATTGGTTCGCACACGTATACCAATTGGTCAAAACTTGCATGTCATGTGGCTGTCATGGATGTTAAGAGACACACTTAGGCCAATCAAAGGCCCATTGTGATACCACATGAATCTAAGAAGGCGCTTTTCTTCGAAAGCTCATTGAAACCAATTTACGAAACGTAGAAGATTAATTATATTAATGTGTTCGAGATCGTTTAGATCATTGTAGAAGTATTCCCCTAAGTGAATCCTACGTTTATGAGCAAGAGCAGGACAGGTGCGGGGAGGTGAAGAACTGTTTCCTCCTCCTCCTCATCCATACAGCTTCTGCAGAAGTCATTAGAAAATACGCCCAGTCGAGCAGCGTGTCTTCCAATTAGACAGTGTCCGGTAATGACACCAATTAAGGAGCTTATATGCAATCTGCTTAGAGATATCAGGCATCTGGATCTCTTTAAGTCCAAATTTGGCCAAATGTTTTTCGTTGCCTGACAGGTGGTTATATGTTATTCCACCTGATGTTAGTTCGCTTAATAGCATCTTGTTGTAGTAAAAGTTTACATGTAGCGATTGGTATACCAACATTAGCCATTTGTAGCTTAATGGGTAATGTTGTACCATGTTTGGCGAGTTCGTCGGCTTTGCAGTTTCCTGCAATGTCTCTATGGTCCGGCACCCAATGAAGGTGAATGTTAAACTGTTGTGCCATCTCCATTAGAGACGATCGACAGTTTTGGACCGTAATCGAGTTTGTAGAGACAGAGTCCAGGGATTTTATAGCTGCCTGACTGTCCGAAAAAATCCGGATATCAGATGTAGATACCACGTTTTCTCTGAGCCAGGACAGGACCTCCTTAATCGGCCTGAAACACGCTACAATGATTTGGAAGGCTGAATGAGAGACTTAGTTTCAGTCGTTCGGAGTACACACCTCCACCAACCCCATCATTGGTTTTCGATCCATCTGTATAGAAGTGGATTGCCTCGTCTTCCAGGAATGTTTTGTTTTCCCAGAAGGATCGGGAAGGGATAGAAGTTTGAAAGTTTCTATCGAACTGTAGTTGAGGAATGGTGTAGTCTGTGTGCTTTAGAATTGATTCTTAATAATTAAGAATAACAGAGTGGCCAATGTTGTTGTTAGTCCTCTGTGAAGAGGCATTCAGGCGGAACTAGCAGCTATTTGTTTGCCGATTATGTCCAGAGGTGTTAGATAGAGTAGGGTGTCTAGTGCCGCAGATGGGGTCGTACGAAGTGATCCGCTTATACTTAGGCATGCTGAGCGTTGCACTACGTCGATACAGAGGTTAAAGGGATTTTTCGGAAAAGCCCCCGTTCGATTTTTTTTTTGCGAAAACGGCAGGCACTTTGTATTAGACAAAGAATTCAAACTAGCTTATTATCTAAATTCTTATATTAAACTTACTGGCCCTAAACGGGCGCTGCGCTCTAAGGAATTCATGATTGTCTTAAAATGAATGCCTATAAACTATTATATTTACTTTTAATGAAAAAGCTCTTGGAGAGCCAGGGCCGAAGTGGCTTACTCTCATCAACAATTCTCTGGGTGCGTGTGAAGAATTGAGAGGACCTACAACTTAACGCCGATTCCGAATGGCAAAGTTGAGAAGAACGACGTTCTGCTTAGCAGCCAACGCACCTTACCCCTATGCCACGGACCATACTTCCATACTTGCTACTTAAAATTAGGTCCTTAAAAATAAAACTTAAAATTAACTAAAACTACCTTTTCTACCTCACAGCAACTTACAAACTAGACCAATCACAGCAGCAAATCTCTATCTTTTTTATTTCACTTTTTTGTATATTGTTGTTTTTTTGTTTTTACATTTTTGTTTCTATATTCTTTTTATTGCCTTTTTATATTTTGTATTTTATATTTGTTGTCCTTGTCGATGTATGTGCCACTATGCCTACTCTTCTTTAACCTAAACCCAAAACCCTTACTGTCTTATTTAAAAACGCTGTATAGAGCCTACATAAAGTTATGTAATCCCTATAATGCCTCTAAACGCAAAAATGCTATTTATTAAACTTATGCAAGGTTGCATAGTCCCATAACCTTTGTATATATAGTCCTATAGTATTTCCACGCGCTTGAATTTTGTTACGCACTAAGCTGCCGTCAAATCGAAGGTGGCGCCACTTGTACTTTGCTGTCATTCTCTTTTTGCAGCCGACAGTCGCTCTCAGAGAATCAGATACAGATTTACTGAAAGAACAAGTACTAAGCAATGGAAAGAGAGGGAACAGGGAATTTTTCTTGGTTGCAAATAAGAGAGTAGAATAAACAAAACGAATGATGGTAGAGATTAGAGAATAAAAGGAAGGCAATGCAAACGCAAAGGCAATAACAAAAGATCAGCAAACACATGTTACTCAAATGCCTTTATGAATTTTATACATATGAACATATGAAGGAAGTTTTTAAGGCTATTGATATCAGAGTATATCAATTTCAATAAAAAACGCTAATAACAGAAAAAAAGTTCTAGTAGGAAATAATAGTTCAAAAATGTTCCGTCTAGAAAAATTCGGAAGAAAGAAAGAGTTCGCAACAAATAGAGCTGCATGTGTACGATACATAAAATCGGAATTTCCCAAAATGCTGGTCTGACTGATGGTCTGTGCATGTGTTCTTGTTTTTTTTCCTCTCAATCTGAAAAGGAGTGGAGTGACCAAACTAATATTTTTTAGATCACTTTATTTTGTTTTTCAAGTAATTGCTTTTTTTTGCTTACAAACCCATATAAATGAATAAAAAATATGAATAATTTAATCTAGAACATAAATTAACTAATGTATGGGCTGTGATAACTTCTTAAGATATCAAATATCATAGGGGAGAGTGGGTATGTTTGGGACACAGGAGGAATGGGACTTAGGCATTTTCTCAATTCCTACATTTATTTTTCTCTTTCCTTGTATGACAGATTCTGTCTTCAGTCTGTCCCCATCCCTCAACAAAACAAGTTGTGTCTAGGAAAAAAATTACGGAGTGGAGATTAAAAAAAGGTAATTTGTGCATAAAAAGTAAAACATCTGTGTAAACTTTGAGTGAATTTTTTTTTAAATGTGTGAACTTACTGCGCAAAAGAGTGTAATAATTAGGTAGCAACACCATTTTTTAAGTGAATTCATCGTTGTTTTGTTTAATTATTGCCACACGAAAAGTGATATTATAAATTATTTATATAAAGAGCCACGCAGGATGATTGGGACATCACTATTCCACCCTATAGTTGTCCCAATCCTATTGATCGCAGGAGGAATGGGACAAACCCAATCCTCCTCCTCGCAGGAGGAATGGGACAAAGTGAGTTGGTTCATGAAATGATTTTTTGATTTTCTTCTGTCGGACTTTTGCCTTCTTTATAGCTGAAAATAGGTTGCCAAAATGTTATTTTATCTTTAGAAATTAATTTTGCTCAGATACAATCTATAAGATCTCGGCAAATGTAATGTATTCGAAAAGTGTCCCATTCCACCCCATAGTTGTCCCAATCCTCCTGCTCGTAGGAGGAATGGGACAAAGTGAGTTGCTTCATGAAATTAATTTTTTTCTATTCTTCTGTCGGAGTTTCGCCTTCTTTTTAACTAAAAATAGGTTGCCAAAATGTTATTTTATCTTTAGAAATCAATTTTGCTCAGATACGATCTATAAGATCTCGGCAAATTTAATGTATTCGAAAAGTGTCCCAAACATACCCACTCTCCCCTATATTACGATTTAAACTTCAATTATCAACCCTTGTAACATGTTTTATTTGATTGAATCAGGTCACACTAATTGAGGGTTGAAATTAACAAGTTTTTTATGGCATTTCTTAGGACGAATTTTCAAAGACGAAAGATGCTTGATACTTTGATAGCTGTCATGCCACTTGTTTTTTTGTAGTCCTTATGTTTTGTCTCCTTCTCACTATAACACTTAGATTTACCGTCTATTTCCCAAGTATGTGAGAACAAAAAATGTAACAAAAAAATATCTAAGTAGACAGTGTCCTTACTCATTATTAGATATACTCTGATTGATATTCCTATGTTGCAGTATTTCATAATGTGTGCAAGAAAACCAATAGGTACAATTCTAATATTTTACTACAAGTAAAGGCCTGGCTATTCGATACAATAGGTCCGTTCTTTTACTTTTTGGGCAGTTTGTGTAAAAACTAAAAAATCATCCCCACTCCTCGAAATTTTGTGATTCACCCAAAAAGTAAACGAACGCTTCACACCAAAAATCTGCCGAATGCACAAAATTATGTCAAACGTCAACAAAATTCAGTGTACTTCTTATGGTTTGACAAAACTTACACAAACTACCACAAGAAATTTTCGTGGCTAAATTCGGCAGATAGGGGAAATATTTTTCTCCTTCAAAAGTGACAGATTTTAATTTAAGTGGCAGTAAACGAACGAAAAAGTGGGAGAATATGGCAGTTTTGGGCAGTTTTATGGGGTAAACGAACGGACCTAATATTTAGGCTGCAGAAACTTGTTTTCAAATTGAATATTTGGATCATTTCTTGTTTTTGCACCTTAAATGCCATTGAATTTGAATACTAAAAACAATTTTTTTTGGAAGCACCTACAATCTGCTGTTTTGAAAAAAGGTGTTGGCTTAGCTAAAGTATGAAACGGGTGAAAATGAACAATTTTTAATATTTTTGATAGATACCTACATTTATTCAGTTTCCAGTCAATTGGAATTTTTTTTTCAAGGGTGAAGAAATAGTAGGCATCTACACTTCACATAACTTTATTCGAGGTAAATACAGGTTCAGTATTCAAAACAACTCTATGATGATGTCTCATTTTAAAATTAAGAAAAACAAACTTAAAAGAAAGTTTGAAACATTTTTTTCAAAATCGTATTTTTTCCACATTACCCAGGAGGTAGAGAACCAAATGCGTTTTTTAAGGGTATCTATCCCCAGTAGGCATAATCGCTGTACATTATTGCTTACTTTAGGTAAATATTTGCCAATTTACAATTAAAAAATTAACACAATCACAGAAAATAAATAAATATTTTTGTATTACTTACTATTATTGCAACTAATGTATAGATATATAATATAGCTTAGTACCTGAGTTGCATGCTTCACTGACAGCTTTTCAAAATTATTTTGATACACATGTCTTTTACTTAATTTACTTAAAATCCTAAACGAGGGACTTTTCAAGTCCATCTCATAAACTTTCACAAGAATTTTCCATTCAACTACTTCGTAAAGAATTTTGATCTGTTTATTCAAGAGAATGTTCCTAACACTCTTAAACATATGTGGATAGTCAAAAAATAGAAATACTTTCTGACCTCCAACGTCTACCCAGGGTCCCTTTGATTGTTCCATAAGCAAGTTATATGCTCGAACATTCGCGGGGCCTTGATCGCAGCAAGTGCCAACAATTTCAAGTCCACAATCGTTGACACTCTGCACTATAGACACTATCATTTTTGAAAGCATGGCACCCTTTGAAGATCCTACGAAATAACAAATGGTCTGTTTCCAATTGTTATTAAAAAAGGGATTCTCACAAGAAACTGGGGACTTATAAAATTTGTTTCTTCTTTACACCATGGAGCATTGGCCTTGTGAAGGAATTGGAATCCTATGAACGTCTTTTGTTCCTCACTTAAATCATCCATGTTATTTTCCAAGAATTGTTTCTTCCCGTACAAAGGATCACTTTTGATCCTCTTCGGGGTGTCCAAAATACTTCTTGGAATAAAACATCTTTTTTTACATTGCTTTGGTTCGGACGCCTTACAGATATGAATACTCCCAATCATATGACATATTTCATATACATTGGGCCAAGAGTTTATAATTAAATGCTAACTTTTTGTATAGGTATATGTATATTTATATATGATGGTATCTACTACTATAAAAGTTCTATCCATTCCATTCTTATCTGTAGACTTATGTAACTATTCAAATTCTTTTTTTTTGTTTCAAATTTTTGCAATATTACCATTTTTTTTTTCAAAACCAATATGTATTATGTTTAAACATTTCAACTTCAATACATTTCTTAAAACAAAAAATGAATAGCCACAAACTTCCCGATCGCATAATTCAGAAATCCAGAAATCCAAAACATAATTCATAAATCCAGAAATCCAAAACAAATTCAATGCACTTGACCTGCGACAATAACAAAATCAGTTCATTGTCCTTCATTCTCCTAAAAATTTGAAATATCGCAACGTATAGTGTTAATACGCTACAAATTATAAGTTCGATAATAGAAATTTAGAATGTGTTAGAATACACAACCATAACAATAACGCATACCTACATAGATTTTGTTCTTCGTTCTTGTTTTTCATCATCATCAGCCATCATCCAGCATATCGGCAACATGATAAAACGACGACAAGCTTGCCACCTTGCTGAATCACCTTGTTTTTTTTTTTTGTTCAAAGAAACTGAATGAGACACATTTATAAAGTTCAAATAATTTCTTTGTACAAAAAAGCAGTACAATATCACCTACCAAAACAAAACAATTCCCATTGAAAATATTTGCTATCCTCTAAACATTCCTTGAAAATGAAAACAAAAATATTAAACCATTCAAATTCTGTTGCCAATGTGGCAATCATAAAATGATATTCCGTACTTTTTTGTTCTCTTTTCTTCTATTCCAATAATCCTTTCCTTACCCACACACAAAAAAATACACCATCCTGTCATATATTTCAATTTTCAAACATGCATACTGTAAGAAAAAACGATCCAATGTCCAATCCCATCCGATCTCACCAACCACCATCCACCACCAATAGACATTGACATGACATTGCGTATCAAATTGACACTTAAGAGTTAAGAGTACATTCTGCGAAAGAGCTACAGTGGAGACTGGAGAGGACTCAGAGAATGTTCTCAAAAATATACAGAAATTGTCTGCAAATGCAGAAGTGAAAAAAGCCAAAAGAGCTAATTTTTATACTGCCACTCGTGTCGCCTCGATCGAATCGTCAGCGTGCGGGTACTATAGGACTATATATACAAAGCCATAACAAGGTAAACGCGTTTTGAGGTTGAATAGAGCCTACATAAGGCAATTATTGTTATTATTATTTCGTAAATGTCATGTTGATTTCTCTCCATTATTGAAATTAAAAAGAAAACAATGATGCCTTTCCAGTTTAGCACGTTTGTTAATGATTTTAATAATTTTAAATCGCGTTTCACCAACTCCAAGAAGAAGGAAAGTTTATAAAAAAAAGGTTCAACCCGGTGGTTAATACGCGATGTGTTGTTGTCTACATTTTTGTTCTCAATTATATGAATTTTATCTTCTATTAGCTGTCGAAGGAGTATCTAAAAAAAATGTTAGAAGTTTTATTGATTTCATTCAAAGGTTCTTATCGCTGATATTACTTACTTTATCGGACGAATCCCAATTTGCGGTACGAGATCTTTTAGTTTTGGTTTGAATTTTTATCCGATTCAACCAAAAGTACAACACAAATTTATATATTTTATAGCAGAATTCTTTATAAATAGGAATTTTTGCAACGTTACATAGAGCCTATGTTAATCCTTATGCACTGTATAACTATTCATCTGTTTAGCGAATTTTATTAAATAACACTGTTAAACTATAACAAGTATGTAAGCCGGCCAAGGCTGAAAACCCCACCCCGACAACTCATTGTCAAGTGCTGACTGAAGCCACCAGAACTAGTTATCCTGCTTCATCCTATCGGTCCCGTTCAAACACAGCCCTATCGAAGGAGCTCTGCTTCGTCTTGTGCGAGGACGTCTCAACTGTAAAGGAGCTGCCGATCCACGGTTCTTCACTTGACGTGTTAAATTCGCCAATCTGTCCTGTAGCAAATCGCATCTTTCTAAATAGAGGAATTGGGATAGAACACCCCAAAGATCAAATTATACGTCGAAGTCATAGCTCTGGCAATGTGACCCCGAACAAATTTTATCACGAATTTGTCAATTCTGTTGATTCTAGCCTCTTTGTATAGAACCTCTTTAGACCGAGACGGTGCAACGTTGAACCACACTGGACAGCCATAAACGATCATCGGCCGTATGAAGGCCATGTAGCAAATTATCTTCACTCTGGGCTCAAGCTGACTGCTGTAAAAGAGCCGATTCGGCAGAACGAAGGCTCTTCTGGCCTTAGTCAGAGCAGCATCTATAAGTCTGTCGAAATACAAATACTGATCCATCCAGATGCCTAGGTACTTCACTCAGTGCTGTCGTTTCAAAAATGTAATGGGGAGTATTTTTTAATTATTTTGAGGAGTATTTTCTATATTTGGGTAGTATAATTTTTTAACTATAGGAACTTAGCCCGATAACCGGAAAAAAGTATCACTTATAATGGGTTTTGCAGATCGTTTTGAAGTTTCAAAAATGATGTGGTTGAAGTTTATTAGCAAACGATAGTTTCTTATTAATTTTTGGGAGTTCTAAAACCCAAATTGTGTGTTTTTCGGATAGGAGGAGCCTTTTATACAATCGAAGTTGATATCAACTTGAGGATTTTATCCTGTCACTGTCAAAAAACTAAATTAGATCATTAAACATGAGTACAATTTTCTGTCAGATATTGTGTGTTTTCTGCATTTAGTAAAACACTTTTTTTAATTAAACAAATATTAAAGTTATCATCATAAAGCGAAGAGAAAATAACGAAGACTTGAGCTTTGAAAGTATTAATAGAGTAGTTAAAAAAAGTTTAAAAATCTAACTGACTAGTGACTATGCACTATCTGTATGCACAAAATTATGTATTGCGTTTACTTTTAAGGGTTTATACTCTTTCCCAAGAGATTTCTTTGATTGGAGGGTCTTCGAACACAAAAGTAGTTTCCTGTATGGTCATTTTGGCCTGGTACTTCCTAGAGAACATTTTTGCCGGAGGGGGCTATTATGTCATTATGAAGAGGTATCAATCGTCTTTTTTCTTCTTGATTCAGAATTTCATCGCGCATCTGCTTTCACCGTCTCCAAAAGCAAAAAATCATGTTTCTAACATAACTTCTCCGAATTGTTATGAGTTTCCCAGTGGCTACTACTTTCAAATTCAAAACTCTGAATTAAAAGTTACGTAAGTTAAGAAAAACAATCTTCAGCTTGACTTTAAAATTCAACTCTTGAGTTTGTCAACTGCAAAGGTTCACAAGTTGAAATAAGTGAAGAAAACGGCTCCAAATCAAATGTTTTTGCCTTTTCCCTAGTTTCTTTTTCGCTAGTTTCCCACTTTTCTGACGAATTGATATTTAAAGGTTCCCCAAGTTTTCCCTTAATTATAAATTTAACCACGGAACTATCACTTCACAGAAAATATCACTTCAGATTTGAAAAAGTTGAATGCATGCGATAGAGGTAAAAATAAATAAATAGAGTGGTGCGACAGCTCTTGAAGAGCCAAGGCCTAAGTGGCTTACTCTCATCAACAATTCTCTGAGTGCGTGTGAAGAATTGAGGGGACCTACAATTTAACGCCGATTCCGAACGGCAGAGTTGAGAAGCACTTTTTCATGACAGATTGATACTCTTGGAAGATTTGTCAGGTCTTCGCAAGAGGCAGTTCCCGTGAAAGATGAAATAAAAACTTGGCCTGAGTAGGACTCGAACCAACGACGTTCTGCTTAGCAGCCAACGCGCTTACCAACTAAGCTACGGGCAACTGCGACAGAGGTCTTGTGATTAAAAAGGTTAGGTTTTCTTACAGTTCTATTATAAGTGTAGGTTGAAGTGATCCAAAATCATTAACGTACCTACAAATACAGACTTAAGTGATCCTGATCTTGATCCATAAAGGCGTGTTTCAAAAATGCAGGCTAATTTTTTCAACATTTTCGAGTAATTAAGGTGTGGAATTAGGTGTGTAGTTTAAGGAACCTTAAAATTTACATTAAAATGTTTGGCAATTTTCGTAAATTGGTTACTTTGACTCAAATTTAGGCCAACTATCTCACTGATTGAACATAAATGAGCTAAGAAATGTGAGAATTTTGATTTTCGATTCTTGTTTTATCTCATACTACATAGAATATAGGTAGATTTTGTTTACTAAGATTGGGGAGTATATTTCGTCTAAGGGTAGTAGAGTAGCATTTGACTCTCGAAAGGAGTAAAATACTACTATAGTAGCAAAAACGACAGCAGTGACTTCACTTCACTTTTCCTCGTTAATCGCTGTCAGTGATGACCAAAGATGGGTCCAGTCAACGAGGTGCGGAACAGAATTGTTTGGCATTTCTGGACATTTATTTTCAGTTTCCAGTCATCGCAATCTCTCTGAATCTTCTCGAAGTCACGTTCCAAGAGAATTCTAATGACTTCGAGCATTGGGTCAGTTCTGTAGGCAATCAGGTCGTCGGCATACGCAATTGCCTGGATAAGGCTACCGATCAGATAGCTGGTGTAAATGCTGAAGAGGATCGGTGAATTAACGGTCCCTGTTGCACACCATTTTTAATTTCGAAGATTCTGGTAGAAGTTACATTGCCACTTTCTATACCGTTGAGCATATGTATATCATAAAGCATATTTAATAACGGTTTACTGATGCCTAAGTCTGGTGAGTTTTTTCTAACCATACGGTGTCGAAGACCTTCTCTAAATCAACCAGAACAGCACCCGTGCATTGCTTCTTGGACTTATTCCATTGGATGTCAGAAACGAGCTTAGATGCGGCATGAATGGTGTCCTGTCCCGCCTTGAACCCGAACTGGTTATCCGGAATTTTTTTGTTGTGCGCAGCCCACTTAGTCAGAGCTCTATTGATGATCTTTTCGAGTACCTTGCTGATGCTTGGTAGAAAACTTATCGACCGAAGATTTAACGGACTGGAGTTGTCCTTTCCCTTTTTAGGGAGAGGTTTGAACCACAGCTGTCTTCCAACGCTCTAGATGATATGCATTATTCAGCGCGTTGTTGAACAGAGTGATGTCTATTGACTCAGTCGGTAGGTGTCTTAGTACAATTTTGGATATACCATCGACACTTGCTGACTTCTTATTCTTTATTGAATCGAAGATGAGTTGGAGCTCTACCTTCGTTACTAACAGACTGTAGTTGGTATTTCAAACAATACCTGGACAAAAACTGCATTATTACTTCTTCCCTGAAATATTATGATGAGAATTATGAAATATGTTGAATTTGGAGTAATTGATTTCTTGATGATTTTCTCACCCCTTGCCAAAATTTTGGACAGAAAAAAAAATCTTCCAAAATCTATCGAATGATACATCAGAAGGAAGGTCTGCTCGAACTCTATTCTTCAAAATCGGATTTTGGATTAGTTTCAAGCGTTTGACGCGTTTTACACGATTAATACATTAGACGTGTTCAATTGAGAGCTTCTAAAGCAGTAGAATTGTGTTTTTTTTTTAGCCAAAACTGTTTGATTGAAAAATTGAAATTGAATTGAAAACGTGTTATGCTTAAAATAAAATCCATCAAATATTAACCAAATTCTTGAAATGAAAACTCAAGTTCAAATACCAATGAAATTCAAGTGAAATTGGTTTCTCCATAATCCATAAATTGCCCCTGGGACTTAACGAAAATGTTCAAATCGAATGTAAACAACTTTTTTTTAAACAATTTATTTACGTCCATACATCCGAGTGACACTTCTATTTTTGAATTGGAAAAATACCAGCACCTAAGAGCACTTAATCCTCTCTCAGAGTCCCCGAGTTTGTGTAATTCAAGGACTGATGCATTAACAGTTTATGTTGTACATACAGAATGAAAGAAGACGAACAAAAACACCATAGATTTACTTTCTCGCAATCGAAACCATTTCAATATGTGAGTCTTCTTCCGTTTCCGCTTGCTTTCCCTCCCACACTCTAACACACTACTCACAGAGAAAAACATAAGTACCTACACAGAAAAATAGAAGGAAGTTGTAAATTTACTGGTGACAATGATTTAGCGTGACGCAAATCCAATTTCAATTTATAAAAATAAAAATAAAAAATTTAAAGAAAAACGTTTTTTGTGTTTGTTTGAATTTTTTTCTGCCGCCATTGCCATTGCCATTGCCAATGCCATTGTTATTCTAATGGAATGACGTCGTCTTTGCACTACTATAGTTTTTATATCCTCACGGAAAAATAACATCGCCTTGATAGGATAACAGACAAGCAACAAACTACTGGTTTCGATCCGCTTTCGAAAATTAATGTCAAGATACGAAGATGCAGTCATCAGGATATATTATATCTCCTGGAAATGAATGTATCAATTTTTTTCAGTACGAGGTAGCATCCTTTTCCGTCAAAGGACGCGGAGCAATTTTATCGTTTCAATAAACAAGACCTTATCGCAGCTTTTTCATTGTATACGTGCACTCGTGTGTTGTGTCTCCTAATAACCCTTTTGAGTATAAGAAATTTAATACCGGGTCATTAAAAAATTGAGCTTTTAGAATCCCAAAAATTGTGAATCCTTCCAAACCAGAGAAATATTTTGATGTAATTTTAATGTCGTGACTCGTGACATTAGTTTCTAAAATAAGATTTTTATTGACTCTATCAAATCAGAATTAATGTCGAGTTCAAGCGATTTTATGACATAACATCCTATTGTTTAATTTAGAAGTTGAGCAGACTCATAAAATTGTAAAGGTTCTACCCACAAAACAATTTGCTGCAAGTTCTGACAGCAATTCAATATCTAAATGAGTTTCTTTGATAGTCAAAAACCCGGGTTCAGAGGATGCAAAATTATTATTTTACCCTCAGCCTCAATTGATGTTTTGTCATCTGTTACTGTTAGATGGGAAAGTTTTCTTCATCACTTTATCGATTGGTTATGATGCGATGGGTTAAACTTTTTGAAAGTTTTTTTTTATTCAACTCATCTAGGGTTGAGAAAAAACTTTTAGACCAATGGAGAACTTCTTGATTTATTTTTAAATTTAAAAGTCGAATTAAATAAAAAGGTGAATATTTTGTTTTTGTCTTACAGGAAACGAGAACAATAAAGTTTTTTGAACATGGAAAGTGTTTCAAAATTAATTGAAATGAAGTCATTTAGAACGGAAAGGAAATTCTTTTATTCATTTAATTTTTCCATTATTTTTAAAAACAATTTTACGGGGTTCACTTAAGAGAGGAAATTAAGTTAAAAGTATCAACAAAACAATTTGGCTAAGGTTTTCCAGAGTTTTTAATTATTTGAAACTTGGTCACTGAATTTTATTTCGAAGATTTTTTTTTTCCAAGGTAAACTTCAATTATACTGTGATTCTACTTTAAGCAGTGAAATTTTCCTGAACCTAATACAAAATGAAGATGCATTTCATGATGATTAAAATGAGTATACGTCGATTTGAAGCTAAAAGTGTAGTGTAGTGTAAATAAACTATTATTTCGGGAACATGAAATTCACCCATTTGATAGCAGATCTAAAGGAAAAGACTTGCTTCTAATAATCTTCCTAGACCTTAACCTTAAGAATTCTCTAATTCCCAGTGACGGATTTAAGCTTGATCCCGCCCTAGACCCCCTTCGGTGCACCGCCCTTGTGATAAAATGGATTTCATTAATTTTGATCCAATATTTTTATTTCAAAACTAGCAGTTGCCCGCGACTTCGTCCGCCTCTCCCTCGTCCACCGGCCAGAGTATCATCTCGACTTGTGCATCATGCGCGCGTGGGAATTTTGTTCGGAAGTTATTGTCAAATTGCATTGCAGTCAACTCTCCCTAGGTCGTAATTCTCTTGAACTTGAAAAATTTGAGCATTTTTTATGATTCCCTTCAGTTGTTCATACTTAAAGCATTCCCTTGGGTGAACTCTCCCTAATAATTCTAATATCTCTTCGTTAAGTAATTTTTTTTTCTTTAAACTGAGCATATTTTTTAGTTAAGAAGTACATAAAATGATATTGTTTAAACACAATAATCTGCACAAATAGTGCAATCAATCACATTCACAAATCAATTGAACTCTCAAAATTCTAATTTGAGCAGTTATTAGGCCAGTTCCACCTAACAACATCTCACTGAGATCTCAATGTCACCTTGACTGAGGCAAAATCATTTGGTGGAACATAATTCTCAGTTATCATTGAGATTTAATGGTTACCTTACTAATTGTTGCTGCACATATGTCAGCCACGTCAAATAGCTGAGTGAGAAATCGAATCCAAAATAATTTCATCTCAGAGATCTCAGGAAAAAATCTCAGTTCTTACATTTCCACATATTCTTCGCTGCTATTGGTCGCAGCTTAATTTTAAGTGGAATAAAGCCTTCCTCTATTAATGGACTATCCAACACAAAAAGAATTATACCATTCGAACCAGTAGTTCCTGAGATTACCGCGTTCAAACAAAGAAACTCTTCAGCTGTATATTAGTGTAGATGTAGATAACTTTATTTTATTGAAGTATAAAATTTTGAAATATGATTATTGAACATGAAAGATAAATAAGTTATAAGCCTTATATCCGATTTTTCATTCATCGAAAAAATCTACAAATAACAATGTGGCAAATAGACTTATCTGAATTTTCAGCGGTCGAATAAATAAGAGCGTTATTCGTCGGATAAAGTCTATTTGACGATTAAAAAATCAAATGTTTTGTTATCTGTCGAATAAACACTATCTGCTTGTTTATCTGACGATTGAAAAATCGGGTCAACGCAAAAACGTCGATTAAATCGTCATAAATAATTTCTTGGTCTTGTTGAGCTTCAATAGACAGTAATGCAAGAGTATTAAGTCTATCTTGGGCCTTGGCCCATGCTTGCACGCAAATATATTTTTATTCTTTTTAGAGTGGAAAAAGATCTATCTCTAGAACCAAACAAATTCGGAGAGCAATTTCAAAATTCGGAAAAATATCTCAAAGACTCCGCGAATGCAATACAAGGCATATTCTTTGTGCATAGCATAGCGTACATCTTCTAATTTTGCTAAGGAATCTTTGAGTTGATATTCGATATCGTCAGGATACTTAGGTACTGACTAGTTTATGCACTTTTACGCCTGGCTAATTATACACTCTGAGTGTATTCTATAGGCATAGGGTAATAAACGAAAGTAGTATGCGAAAATTTTCTTGTCCAGAAAAAGATGGTCTTTCATTTACCCGACAGTCATCTGGCTGAATTTGTCTTGTTTTTTGCGACGAGTATCATAATCATAACGATAATAAGAACAACCATGAACTCCAGGCAGTGCTTTAGCTTTTTCTTCATATTCAGAAAATTGTCTGTCTCTCATGTCTTGAAGAAATAAAGCCAGAGAACTATAGATCTGCACAACGGATGATAGATCAGATTGAGATTCGTGTAAATTCTTACTAGCAGCATTAAAACGACCTAAAATTACATTCCAGACAATGACTAGGATTGCTGTTTCTAAATGTTGTAATTTTCGCTGCAATCCCGTAGCTTTTCAAATCGCGTAGTCGGTTTCCCATCTCTGCTTTCGGCAATAAATTCCAGTGCATCAATAATTGCAGAGCACTCTTTTTCTAATGCGTAACATGCATCATGTCGAGTAGACCAAAAAGAATGAGAAAGACTCATTACTGTTAAATTTGGTAGCTGCACCAAGATTTCCCAACAAAGTGTAGATATAGTAAAGAAATTGTGTAGTTCTTGTAAAGTAGAAAATAAGTCAACTGCTTCTGTTACCGATTCAAGTGCACATAACTCTACTAAATTCAAAGAATGGGCGGCACAAGGAACAAATATTCAATAGAAATAGAAAGAAAATCTGAACCAATTTTTGAAATGGTTTAGCATTGCAAGAATTTTGCCGCCCTTCAAATTATGCCGCCCTAGGCCTGGGCCTCACGGGCCTAGGCGTGAATCCATCACTGCTAATTCCTCATAGCATAACAATACACCAAAAAAACCAATTTTATAAACAATTGACATAGATTGTGGACACCTGGATCACTGGAAAATTAGCTGTCAAATCATGGAATTTTGGAAGGATAATATTCGACTCCCTTTGAATTCCCTTGTTAGTGAAATGAAATGGTGAATTCAAAACGATTTGCCGCGAATTTCCTAATTAGGCCCCAGCTCAACCCTACGGTTTCGACTTCCGAGTGCAGGACGATATGTAAAAGAAAAGAAATGGAAAAATTCTTTGATGTGGATGTATGTAGTCCAGAAACCCGAGAATAGACGACTATATTGGCTCACCCACATCGAGCGAATTCACGACAACGTTCCAGCGTTCCAACGAAAATCTTCTCTTCGCAGCCCCTTAGTTCGAGACGTCAAGGATGACCGAACCTACGGTACAAGGACCAAGTAAATCGCCGCGATGTTGATTCCAAAAACGGGATGGTAACAAACGGGATTTTAAGAGCGCGATTTTGAAAAAGCAGGATTTTAGGAAACAGTATTAAAAAAAAACGGGTTTTTAATGTCGGGAATTAAAAAAAAACAGGATTGTGAAAATCGGGATACCAAACCCAACCCGTTCCAAAGGACTGTTTTTTTTTTTAAATCCCGCTTATAATAATAATCAAAATCCCGCAATTGAAAAGCCCGCTTTTACTTATACTTATACTTTGATCGACTGATCGGCTATGGAATGGCAACACTCTTCAACGTCATTTTGTTGTCGACGGTTCGTTTCTACACTAGTCAAAACAATTAAAGGAACACTTGAAAAAACTCAAAAATGGAGTGGTTTTTTATAAGGCTGTATCTCAGTAGAAAAAAGTCGGATTGAAGTGAAACAAAAAGTTTTTCAAAGGTTATCATTTTTTCTTTTCAAATTATTTTGAGTTAAGAAAGTACCGTTAGTCGTTTTCACTTGAGCGTAAAAAATGTTCACTCAATTTCAAAATCGAAAAAAAATAAACTTTGATTGTTCATAAAATGAGCGGAAATATTTTTTCAATCCAACCAATCTAACATTCAATTTGAAAATTTTGTTGGCTTTAATTAACTGTTTAATTCAGATCGCTACGATTTGTTTTCTAATCAAGAAATGGGTTTACATGCAAAAACACAATTTTGACTTTGGACCCTAATAACTCTGCTAAATATTGACTTACAAAAAAAAATAAAGGCAGATTTGAAAAATTTTCTACACAAAAACATTTTGAAAAAATAAAAATATTGCTTTTTTCAATTTTTTCTATCAATTTATAAAAAGGTCCAAAATACGCATTTTTCAACTTTTTCATAAAAACTACCGTTTTTCAGTGGTACAACTTATCTGAGGCTTAATTATTAAAGCTCATAAAATTTCCTTGATTTTGGTGAAAATTTCATATCAATACGATTAACCGTTTCTCTGCTTCGATCAATCAAACTTACGAAACAATTTTTTTTCAATTTCAAGGAAAGTGTTGTTTTTTCTTATTTTTCTGTTCTTTTGAATTTGTTTATTTTTTAAATTTTTTTTTATTTTTTCCATTATCATTATCATTATGTGAAATTCGGACGAATTTTCATAAAAATCAAGGAAATTCGTCCTAATTTCACTTTTCAATTGTTTTTTGGACCTTTTTTCAAATTGATAGAAAAAATTGAAAAAAACAATATTTTTATTTTTTCAAAATTTTTTTGTGTAGAAAATTTAATAAATTTTTCAAATCTGTCTTTATTTTTTTTGTAAATCAATATTTAGCAGAGTTATTAGGGTCCAAAGTCAAAATTGTGTTTTTGCATGTAAACCCATTTCTTGATTAGAAAACAAATCGTAGCGATCTGAATTAAACAGTTAATTAAAGCCAACAAAATTTTCAAATTGAATCTTAGATTGGTTGGATTGAAAAAATATTTCCGCTCATTTTATGAACAATCAAAGTTTATTTTTTTTTTCGATTTTGAAATTGAGTGAACATTTTTTACGCTCAAGTGAAAACGACTAACGGTACTTTCTTAACTCAAAATAATTTGAAAAGAAAAAATGATAACCTTTGAAAAACTTTTTGTTTCACTTCAATCCGACTTTTTTCTAATGAGATACAGCCTCATAAAAAACCACTCCATTTTTGAGTTTTTTCAAGTGTTACTGGCTGTGAATTATATTTGGTCGAGCTTTAAAATTTCATACAAAAATCTTTCTAGTACGTTCTGTATTTATAGTTGATATGAGTTGTATTTTGTTGGTATACAATTTATGCTTTGTTGGAATTTGTAATGTATGCAGCTAATGCATCACTACATCTGGGACAGTGGTTCGGTGAGACTTGAGACACAGAAAAATTTAGGTCTCACTCCGTTAGGATGATTTTTGTATTCTTTTAATTAGAAAAAAAAGGGTTTCACAAAAAAATAAATAGAACTTTTCCCAGAAGTCTTTGGTTGAATTATTCCAAGTAACTTAAAAGATAAGTTCTTGGTGTGCTCTCCAGTTCCCTACAGTAAATGTTAGATGAATCCTTTTCGAGAACATCAATAATTTCTTACAACTGTGTATTTTTAACACCCACCTGTTTTTCGAAATTTCCAAGTAATGTTTATTTTTCTTGAAAAACTCCTTCATAAAACATTAAAAACCTCGTTAAGTACCTTTGCTTCATCCACGTCCCTTATTTTACAAAAGAAGAAAACAGATTCTTGCCATAAGGTATTGAGATTGAGTAAGAAATAAAATGATTAAAATTAAGAATGTATATCCACCCATTATGTCTAAAGATAATTCGTCTCAAAGTCAATTTTCAGCTTCTCATAAGTCTAATGCGAAGAGACAAAAAAAAGACGCAATAAAATTTAACGAAGTCCTATTTTATTTCCACTCTTCATTTTTATTATTTATTCGTCTCTTATTCTTGCCTCCAGGCAATTTCACTTCCCTTACCACAATCATCGTCGTTTTTGGCAGCCATGATATTTTAACATAAATTCATCTCATAAAAATTCTAAAAAAAGGAAGGACTGGCACATCCTTTAATGTGCGTGTAAACTCTGTCGCTTATACACTTCGCGCCTCCACCGACTGTTCTTTTTTGAATGCCATTAGAATTTGAGGATTAGAGATGATAATGTATTGTCAAAATTTTACTGTCTATTTCACAGAAACATAATGTCAACCATTTCACGAAAGGAACAACTCTTCACAGGCAATTAAATTTTAAATGTTACAGTTCTAGCTGTCAAAAGCTTTTATATTTCAAATGAGTGGGTGATGCCAGATCATAGTTCATTGTGTAAAAGGGATTAAGACTCCCACATGTTAGAATACCACCAAGCAGAGAGTTTTGAAGCGCTTGAAGGACAACAACCAACGAACGCCAATGAAGGGACACTCGTAAACTATCATGTAACTTTATGCTATAGACAAGTTTTGGTATTAAACTCGAAAGTCATTGTGATGACAGCTGCTCTTGGTCGTTCATATCTATCCTACAATAATATTATCCTATTCTCAAGTAAAAAAATAATGCTAGCAAAGTTTTGGGTCATTTATTATCTCCTCAACGAAAAATTGCGTCACAAAATTATAAACGATGAAAAAAAACTTGTTCGCAAGAATGTAATGAATTAAGTGAATTCACGAGCAATGAAAACTTTTCTATTATTCTTTGTCCACTTTTGTGCACCACCACCACTTCCTTCCATATAACAAAAATAATGGAAAGATAACTACTTTTCGATGGAAAACAAACTTTTGTTGCCTATCTACAGAAATTCAAGTTCCCACACAATATTGGAGATTGTGCAAACCATCAGGGACACCGAATAGTCTCGAGTACTCTTAAAATAAACCAATGAGGCTATTTGTAATTTTCTTGCTCTAAAAATAAATCATTTTTAGATTTTATGGTGTTGCTTTTGACATGAATAAAATATTGAATTTATGATCTTACTCGTACGAATTTTCATCGATAAAATTTTTTGTGAATTCGATCCAAGCAAATTGCGATTTTATTCCAGGGATGTTAAACATAGGTTTTTGTTGGATTAATAGAGTAGATCCGATAGCTGTTGGAGCCATTTAAGTTTCAAAGACCGCAACACAAAAAATCGATGATATAAAAAGGCATATTGAGAAACTAAAATTGTGGTGATGACTATAAACATTTAAGGCATCGTTTTGGAGAAAATTCAGATTTTCTGCTGATTTTGTAGTTTTGAC
The DNA here is from genome assembly GCA_943590905.1 of Sphaerophoria taeniata. Lineage (NCBI taxonomy): Eukaryota > Metazoa > Arthropoda > Insecta > Diptera > Syrphidae > Sphaerophoria > Sphaerophoria taeniata. The sequence goes on along the minus strand of OX016540.1, from coordinate 13,941,107 downwards.
AAAAATCACGTTATTTGTATGGGAGCTGCTGCTGTTTGTCGTCAATCGTCGATGGTGAATGATGAAAGTTTTATTACAACTTGTTGTTTCGTTCAGTGGCGTAGCTAGCTTGGCAAGGGCCCGTGTGTAAAATTCAAATGAGGGCCCTAAACTTTTTTTTTAGGAACTTAAACAAAATATAAAAAAAATTATAATCAGCCAAATTAATAAACACAGACAAGCGAAGGACTAACTTTTTGCAGTGGACTAGTGGAAAATGCTATTTATAAAATAATATTCCTCTTAAGTGACGTTAACTAACTTAGTCCACCTTGAAAGGTGGATTAGCAAAGGACTAAGCAAGAAATGTGTTAATCGTGAAAGAAAAAAAAAATCATTGTATTTCTATCTAGCTAGTATGTGCAAGATGGCAATCGATTGTGGTGCCATCTTGAGATCTGGCGCAAAGCCATTTTTTTCCCAATACCAAACTTATGTAAAAAAAATAGCACTGCGCCAGATCTCAAGATGGCACTACAATCGATTTTCATCTCGCGGGTACTAGCTAGATAGAAATACAATGAAAAAAATATTAAAAATGTCTATATGAAAATACACTAGTCAAAAAAATTAAAGGAACACTTGAAAAAACTCAAAAATTGAGTGCTTTTTATAAGGCTGTATCTCAGTAAAAAAAAGTTGGATTGAAGTGAAATAAAAAGTTTTTCAAAGGTTATAGTTCTTTCTTTCTTTTTTCAAATTATTTTGAGTTAAGAAAGTGCCGTTAGTCGTTTTTGCTTGAGCTTAAAAAATGTTCACTCAATTTCAAAATAAAAAATATAAAGTTTGGTTTGTCATAAAGTGAGCGGAAATTTTTCTTCAACCCAACCGATCTAATATTACGTTTCCACTGAATGATAATCTAGATTATCTTCCAGTTTGATTAAAAATAATCTAGTAGTGTTTCCACTGGATTTTGTTAGATTAATTCTAACATTCAAAATCTTGGTTACAAAAACTGTCACAATTGAAAATTCTTTTCGCATAAAAATACAAGGATGACCTCCAATAACATTAAAATGTTGGTTTTAAATTGTTTAAATGAAGAAAAAAGTAAGTTTTTGATGGCGGCCATTAAAATGGATCTGGAAAAATGTTTGAATGGATATTTAACTATGTTTTCCTTTGAACAGAAAGGCAAATTATATACCAATCGATCGGAAATCAATCCAAGATTTTTTTTAACGTAAAAAAAGCTCAATTGCACACTTTTTTCATTAAATTGTTTTTTTCCACTTTTCGGTTGTAAATTAATTTTCCTGAACAGATGGAACAACCATTTTGATATTTGTTTTACTTTTTATTTTATTTTTGTTCAGTCTGACAAGAAACGTTTTTTTTTCTCTCTTGCTTCCACCTTTTTCATTGGAAATGGGAAAGTGAATCCGTTCAGCACAGTCCAAATCAAGTTGATTAATTTGAAATCTCGAATTGAGATGATTAACTTTTGTATGGCAAATCTAGTGATTTCAAGTAGATTTGAGTTAATCTCAGATTATCGCTCAGTGGAAACAGAAGATTCAATTTGAGAATTTTGTTGGCATTTATTCCCTGTTTCTTTTAGATCGCTACGATTTTTTTCTTATCAAAAAATGTGTTTCAAAGTAAAAACACAATTGCTTTTTTCAATCTTTTCTATCAATTTAAAAAAGGTCCAAAATATGAATTTTTCAACTTTTTCATAAAAACTGCCGTTATTTTGTGGATTTTAGTGATACAACTAATCTGAGGCATAGTTATTAAAGCTAAAATTTTCTTGATTTTAATAGAATTATTAGAACTTGATGATGATAAAAGTGCGAGGCATGATGGATTTCCTGCATTTATTTTAAAAAAGTGTGCACTCGCGTTAGCTGAAACACTTTCTATAATTTTTAATAAATCGCTTGGAAATGGGCTATTCTTAGATAAATGGAAAATTTCTTATTTGTCTCCCATTTTTAAATCAGGTTCCAGACAAGAAATAACAAATTACAGGCCAATTTGTAAGCTCTCCATGATTCCTAAGATTTTCGAAAAAATAGTTTGTAAAAAACTTACAGCTTTTTTCCGAAATCATATTTCCGTTTATCAACACGGTTTTGTATCGGGAAAATCAACTGTAACTAATTTAGCCCTTTTAACTAATACTATAATTACGAATATGGATTGTAGATTACAAACTGACATTATCTTTACAGATTTCGCAAAAGCATTTGACAGAATTAATCATAAAGTCTTAATTCATAAGTTGGCATCTCTTGGCATACATTCCTCGTTATTGAACTGGCTTAAATCTTATCTAAGTAACAGAATTCAAATCGTTAAAATCGAAAGCTCATTCTCTGACAACATTTCGGTGACATCGGGCGTCCCGCAAGGTAGCCATTTAGGACCGTTATTATTTCTTCTTTTTGTGAATGATATACCTAACATCTTCATAGATTCGTCTTGTCTGCTTTTCGCTGATGATCTTAAACTTTATCGTAAGATTAATTGTGAATCTGATTGCCTCCATCTATTAAATGATCTATCGAGACTAGATGAGTGGTGCCAACGTAATTTCCTTTTTCTTAATATATCTAAATGTCAAATTTTGTCGTGTTTCAGAAATCCGATTATTTATAGTTATAAAGTCGATAATATCAGTCTGGAGAGAGTGTCAACAAAGAAGGACCTCGGGGTAATATTGGATACCAATTTATCTTTCTCTGCACACTATGACTACATAATTAATAAAGCCAATCAAATGCTTGGTTTTATTAAAAGGAATACATCAGAATTCTCAGATGTTTTTACTTTAAAATCATTATACATCTCAATGGTAAGATCTGTCTTAGAATATAATTGCATAATTTGGAATCCGTGTTACAATAACACCTTAGATAGAATTGAGAGAGTTCAGAGAAATTTCACTAGGTATGCTTTTTATAAACTGAATTGGCATATTCCTAGACCGTCATATGAAAGCAGATGTTTACTGTTTGGTTTGCATTCGCTTAAAGATCGAAGGACTTACTTCTCTGTGATGTTTATTAGAGACATCTTAAGTTCTCACATTAATTGCCCTCGTTTGCTTTCATTGGTAACCGAAGTTAGTGCTCCTGCTAGAACGACACGTTTTCGATTCTTAATATATGAACAGTTTCATCGTAGTAACTATGGTAGAAATGAACCCATACCACGTTGCATCAGAGAATCTAATTTGATTTGCAATAGACTTAATTTTCATTTGGATTGTTCTCGATATGCCTTTAAACAATTAGTATTAAATATAGTCTGCACAAATAGTAATAATAATAATATTAATAATAATAATTAAAATGTACATATATTTATCTTTATTAATCTTAGTCTAAACGAATTTATATTCAAATTGACGAAATAAATAAATAAATAAATAAATTCCTCATCAATACAATTAAACGTTTCTCTGTTTCGATCAATCAAACTTACCAAACATTTTTTTCGCAAGTTAATCCACCTGACACCTTTTTTTTATTTTGACATTTTTTAAGCTCAAGCAAAAACGACTAACGGCACTTTCTTAACTCAAAATAATTTGAAAAGAAAAAGTTATAACCTTTGAAAAACTTTTTTTTTCACTTCAATCCAACTTTTTTCTTCTGAGATATTTCTGAGAATTAATTAGCAACCAGCCTTCTTTCGTATGGAATTTGCATTTGCAAGAAATTGAAGAAGACATGTATGTATAACTTGCTTTGGATTATGTACCTTTAACAATTTTCGTGCCACATATGTAGGTCTTCCAGACAAACTCTAAATCGAAAACTGCCCGCGGACGATTAAGATGAGTTTTATCAGCAACTGAAACTACAAACTTGGAATGGAATCGTTCTCAATCCAACCACTCTGTCAACTGCAATTCAAAGAAATTCTTCAACGTTTTGTGTCAATTCTTGGTTTTCCTATTCCAAAAAGCAGAACAAATATTAGGTCTGTTCGCGTACCTACGCTCCTAAAACAGTCCAATTTTACGAAAAATTACAAAATTTTACCAAATCCTGTTCGCGTACTCAAAAATGTTGTAGTTTTTCGTAAAAGAGAGCGCTTACGAGAGAGAAATATTTTCCCAACCTACGAGTTTTAGCCCAAGAAATTTCTTTGGGTTGATTTGTGAATAAAATTTCAAACAAAATACAATACAGTAATAGGTACAATTAGGTACATTCAAACCGATGGCTTTTGCTGGTTTGAAAGTTTTTATTTTAAGTTTCAATTTTTCATTTAAAAAACTTGACAATTAAAATGTGGATAAAATTTGTTGTTTTCTTGTTCGCTTACTTTTTTGTAGTTTTGTTTTTCTGTGAGAGAATTTCACCCCCACTCTTTAAAATATCTCTTTTGACGAATTTTAGTGCTGTTGACCCATTAGGTCCGAAACATCTAACGCAGTGTTGAAATAACACAAAAACAAGCTATAGAAATTATGATGTCCAAAACTCTAATAAAAATGTTAATTTCAAAATTTTGTTCGTCATTCTTAAATCTTGTGTCAATTGCTAGTTCATCAAAATGCTTCTTAATTTTTTGAAACCTTGGCTCAATGCCATAACTTTGCGAAGTTTCAATTGCCTTATTTTTTAAACAAATAAAATTATTCCTGTTGCCTTTTAAACGTTTGTCAACATCAACCAAAGCACCACATCTAAAGTCTAAACTATTATCAATTTTTTGTAAATTTGTTGAGACGTAATTGATATCGTTTAAAACGGTGTGGAATATTTCACAAAAGGTCCGTTCGTTTACCCTCCTAAAACAATAAAATTTTACGAAAAATTACGAAATTTAACAAAATCCTGTTCGCGTACTCAAACATTTTGTAGTTTTTCGTAAAAGAGAGCGCTCACGAGAGAGTAAAATATTTCCCTAACCTACGAATTTTAGCCCAAGAAATTTCTTTGGGCTGATTTGTGAAAAGTGTCAAATTTGATTGAAAATAGCAAATAAATAAATAAATTCAAATTCAAAGTTTCAATATTTCATACAAAAAAACTTGACAAATGAAATGTGAGCAAAATTTGTTGTTTTTCCGTTCGCTTACTTTTTTGTAGTTTTGTTTTTCTGTGAGAGAATTTTACCCCCACTCTTTAAACTGTCTCTTTTTACGAATTTTAGTGCAGAAAGTACGCGAACGGACCTAAAGTAACACAAATTCAAATGTAAACATTTTTATCTAATGCCTTCTGCCTCTTGCAACTTTATGCCATTTATTGGCATAGTAGCGTTTATAGTCTCAATATATATAAGGCTGGAAACTTATTTAAAAATTGTAGGAATAGATTTTCTTGAAGGGCCCCTAAAAGCCCTGGGCCCGTGTGCATTGCACGCCCTTGCATCCTCCCAGCTACGCCACTGGTTTCGTTAGAGAAGAGTAGGTACGTAAAATAGGGTGAGTGAGGCATGAGAAATGGCATCTGCGTTAATTAAAAAAGTGAGGCTATCAAACAAATGTCAAATCACAGTGGTGTCGAACAGCTGTTGTGTGTTGGCGAAGATATATCGTTAAGAATTTAGGTGGGTTCACATTACACAAATCTGCCATCACTACACATCGATTGTTGAATGTGAACCCCCTTAAATCAAGAATCAACACACTCGAATTTTGAGAGCTGGGTCGACTTGCATATATTTAATAGGTGACAGTCAGATCAGGAGAGGGAAAAATTGCTTAGTTAGGCAATTGCTTTGGATAACAATCTAATTTCGTATAGACATGTCCCATAGATTGAAGTAAATACAATTTTCTTGCAGCGTAGAGTCAAGAAAATTTAACACAAATCTGTCAACATAATGTAAATGTAACAAACATCATTTAAAATCGATCATGTATTTGAATTTAATTTGGGTTTTTGTTCAAGAATGCAAACTCCTTGAAGGACTTTTATGTTGATAATGTAAAGGACATACAAACAAACTATAAAATGAGCATCTTATCTCCATTCTATTACTTAAGAACATTTCCTTTCTGGCATTGACCCAATTCGGTTTGTTGAAAAATTATTACAACGTCTTCGCTATAGTCGTCCTCCTAAGCCATCAGTCACCATGCATATATTATATCAGCATTGAAATATTGAATAAAAAAAAACCCTATCCTTTCAGAAAATGAAACTGAAACGCATGCAGAAACGGAAAATTGTTAACATTTTATGCAAGGATTAAAATGCGCAAGGATTTATGGGAAATTAAATGAGTGCATTTGATATATTACATCAAGAAGTCAGCATATGTGTGTGTGTGACCGGTGACCTTGTGTGTCTAGGCAGATATAGGAAAGAGAATTAAATGAAAGTGCTCGTTGACATTGTCGAGTTGGGATTGGAAAGCTCAAGGCTTTTAGCATTGAAACCGTCAACAAGTCCTTAAATAGAAAAGGATTTATTGTTATTTCAATTGGAGTGAAGCATTGTTTCAAGTATTAACTAAACCTACTTAAAATTCACATTTACGATTTGGTGTCAGCATTTTTCACGAATAAAATAATTTCCCTGCCAATTCAAAATTTACTCTGAACTTTGTTTTTCCTGTGAATGTTGTTGGAACCTTTTAAAAAGATTAAAATGAATACTAAGAGCAGTTTGCATATATTCAAATCAGACTATTGAAAGAAAAACAAACTGAGTCTAGTGCTTGAAGCGTTTTGAGTGTTTCACATACTTAACTGAACAAAAGACAACCAGAAGCAGACCTGACATTTGAGAACCCTTCAAACTTCTTAGGTCACCTCCAGATCTTCCCCCAAGTGAATAAAGTCAATTAAAATTAATCTTATTTAAACCACATTTCCAATTAAAACGTATTCATTACGAATTCTTTTCACAAGACACAGACAATCCAACACCTTTTTCAACTCAAACTTTGATCAGATTGAGTGGGTGTCCTCTCCATCACACTTCTCTCACATTATTATTCTAAGCAGCATGTCATTATCATCGGTTTTTCCATAATATACCATTAACAGAAGCATACGTCATTTTCAAGAAGATTTAGCATCCTACGAGAGGAAAAAAACCCAAAGACACCAGGTTTCCAATTCATCTCAAACTCGAACATCATCATTCCACAAAACATCACGTACTCGAAACACAAAATTATAATTTTTTTTTCGGTGTTATGAATTTGTCATCGTCATTCCTGTTCTTGGCTCATTTAAGGCCTCCTTATTTTTTTCTGCCGTCCTCCGATCGATTGCTGCCAAAGCCATACCCGCAGCAACTTATCGATGTCAAGCAATTCATTCATATTCACACCGCGCGGCGTATGGGTCGATGGAAAAATCATCTTTCGATAAAATATTACATCCTTGTATATTTATACATATTTTTTGTTGTGTTGGTATATTTTTGCGGTGTAAAAATTAATGCTCTCATATTCATAACAGTGTTCCAGCAAATTGGCTGGAGCTTCAAGAACATAACTTAAATTCGTTGCTGGCATCGTTAAACTAATTGAAACCGAATTGAATGCCCAGGAGGCTGGAAAGTTTCGGAGGTGTAAGCACAAGGAAAACAGAGAAAACAAAGACACAGCAATAAAGAATCATTCGCCATCTTCGAGGGCTTTGTGAAATTTAATTGCCATGACCATGAGGCATGCTGCGAAGCGGGAATACTTTCATTCGGTTCACTCGGTTCCGCTCAGTGGTAACTATACGAAAGTTGTGTTGCTTTTTTTTTTGTTTGGGTGGCTAGGAAAGTTAAATAAAAACCTCTGCTCTGATATAACTTCCTGTACACTTAACAGTGGACAAAATCAATAGTTTTTATGGAGGCACTAGCGAGATCTGGTGAATTATTATTATTGATTGGCTGGATGTGGAGTAATGAGCTTATATGAGTATTTTTGGAGACCTTTTCGACAATAGATTCCATAAATAGACAGGTACGAATAGTCGGCATCGCTGTTTCTATCATTACTTGAACTGCAAAGAACTTATCTGTCCGGTTTCAAGTCAATTCATCATTATACCATATCGGCGATGCTAATCGCTTACAGCCAAATTAATAAACAGAGACTTGGGAAGGATTAATAACAAAAAAAATTCTTAACTGCAGTTTACTAACTTATTTTACAGTGGAGGGTAGTTAAGCGAAGCAATAAGAACAATGTAAACAGCTCGGTCAGTTCATTAGATGGCGCTACAATCGATTGTCTTAAGACAACAACAAATCGGTTGTCAATTATCAACAACAACAAAATTCCCAAAGGAAATTTTTGGTAAACTTCACTTTACTATTCTGAGAACAAATTATTTTTATTTCTGAGAAATTCTAATCCATGGATTAACTCTTATTCTATGGGTTAGTTGACCTGTGGAATAAGATTGGAATAGATTGATATGGCTGTTACTCTGTGCATACGTCGTTGTTGGTGTGTTTGTTTGTATCCAAGGTATGTTATTCTGATCTGAATATGATAGATTTGCAAACAGGCAAAATTCTGCTTTGGAACGACTTGGCTAGCCATAGAAGAGATACCTTTCCATTCAACAACAGATCTAATTGAATCAACAACATATGACATTTCAAATTTATATTCATCGATGAACAAAACAATAATAAAATAGTACGCATACGCCACAGTGAACGGAAATTTAAAAACATATATGCAAAAAATATTCATTCTGTACACCTCAGGAACGGATGCTCTTTACAAAACAAAAGTACCTCTCTTCATCCTCCCTCGCCACAACAGTGAAACTCTTTCCTTGTCTTCCAGCGCTAGATATTTGGGAGTAATTATTGACCCAAAGCCAAAAAAACTGGAAACTTGAAGAAAGGGTCAAGAAAGCCAGCATAGCTTTCTATGCCTGTAGTAAAACCTTTGGCAAAAAATGTGGTCTGCAATCGAAGATGATTTTGTGGACGTATACAGTCGTAGTCCGTCCAATCTTGACCTATATGGTTCGATTGTTTGGTGGCCCGCACTTAGCAAAGCCTTCAATATAACGAAATTTAAAAAAGCTTCAGAGTACAGCTAGTGTTGGCTCCACTGGAACTTTGCGCTCATGTCCATCGGAAGCCCTAAACGTTTTTCTTTACCTGATACCAATAGACTTGCACATCAAATATTTAGTATCTTGGAATGCTTTGAGACTTAGGGAATCGAATAGTTGGTATCCTAAACCCCTATGGTCGTAGTTATATTACTAACCTCATCCCAGTGGACAGCTTTTCGACAAAAAAGTTATCATTCCATCCCGGAAAGAGTGGAATGATGACTCAGTGACGAGAGGCACTGACGACTCAAAGATGGAGTGTGGGGTTGGTGCAGGAATTTTCTCTGAGTCTTTAAATCTCTCCAGGTCTCTTCGGCTTCCTGATTTTGCTAGTGTCTTTCAAGCTGAACAACTCGCGATTAAGGAAGCATGCAAATTACTAAAACTAGATCCAAATCAAAACCGCAATACAGCTATCTTTTCGGACATTCAGGCGACTATTCAAGCGATTGGCTCGTCCACATCATCCTCCAAATTAGTTCATCAATTCCGAAGAGAGCTATAATAGCGGGCATGAACATTGTACTCAGGGTCACTCTTGTCTGGATTTCGGATCATTGTGGCTTTGAGGGCAATGAACGGGCTGGACGAGCTGGCAAGGCAAGGATCAGCCCTTTATAGCTCACTCGCGGAGACAGTCAACATTCCTCTTGGTGCTATGAAGGGCAAGATCTTCTCAATATATCTCGCTGAATCAAACCAGAGTTGGAGTAGCCTAACCAACTGTATCGTATCTAGAAGGATATGGCCCACCTACAATATACAAACCCAGGCAAGACATAGCCAGGGTCTTGCATACATACATACACCGGACACTGGCCTGTTGGGGAACACGCATCTAAGCTGGGCATTCCCCACAATACTTTCTATCGCAGTTATTGGGACCAGCGAGAATAGGAAACTGTTCTTCACTTCTTGTGTAAGTGTCCTGCCCTAGTCAAAACGAGAGCCAAATCATTGCGAAAGTCCTTCTTCAATGACCTTAATGAGCTTTCCGAACTGAAGATCAAAGATTTGATCTCCTTTCTAAACGCAACAAAGTGGATTTGAGGCTTATTTTATACTAATTGTTTCAGTTCCTCTTCGAACTTGAGATCGCCAGCTAGCGAACTCAAAGCAAAAGCTCAGAGTTTTATATAATCCCTTTTTTAATTTTATAGGTCAAACGAGTTCTAATGGTATAAAAACGGAGTAACCCAGCGCTAATTGGGTCACCGAGCTAGACTGCTCGTGGCCGCCTCAGGATATAAAGACACTTGCGCTTAAACAACATAGAGACGGGCTTTGACTCCATCATTCTGGCTTTTCGCTGACCACCAAATGAAGATGCAGTGATTGAAAATACAGGGTAGCTTTTTTTTTGTCGAATTTTGACGAGATACCAACATTTGTTTGACTCATTGAAAATATTCAAAAACGGGTCTCATGATCTACAAAATTTCGTTTGCAGCAAAACTCAGCTCTCCTCTAAAAACTGATAGTGAAAATGGTCAAAAGTTGATTTTGTCCACGCCATAAGAATAATATAATCGACAGAGTCGTACATACTCCCATTTCATATTCACTCGAACTTAAATGTTGTATCTTTATTTTGACCTAAATTTCAAAACGCAAAACATATTTTCACCTCTTATCTTGTAGTTTTATCCACCCTTATAAATTTCACAGTTTCCTCTCTTCATTCCATCCATTTTATAGGTGGTAATGCGTTAAACTCTTGCACGAGCTCAATACAAACCACCATTCCCGTTAAGCTTAGAGCACATAAAGTATCATCAATGTCACCTTAAACCCAGCCAAACACCTGCATACTCGACGTACCGTACATACAGAAACGACCTTTTTGGCCTTAATGTGTTGACAGTGTTTTGAAAACAAAAAGAAAAACCTTATACAGATCCCCAAACCTCGCTTGATGAAAACCCCACCAACAACAAGCTCCCACCCTGTGAAGTGTGTGTATATTAGGGCACCTGTTGATTTATCGTCACGTTGTATGGTAATGTTGTTGTTCAATTAATTTGTGTGAAGAAGATTTTGTGTGTTGAATTTTGTATTTTTGTAAATTGCGTTTGTTTACAAAACGCGGATGATGATCACAGAAGGGTAGGGGACACTAAGTCATACGGAACATGTATAATTGCAATAAAGGTACCAAAGAATGACGGCAGCTGTGCAAAATGTGATGGTAGTTTCGTCTCGATGCGATGTAAAAATGTGGAAAACTCTTGCAAATTGCAAATTTTGTGGAAGGGAAGTGTTGCCACTCAGCTCAAAGAAACATATAGATTTAATTACTAGAGGCGAAAGACGATAGCGATTTTTAAGTTCCCAAAAACAAGGAAGATGCTCTAAACTACGCCAACTACAGAGGAATTAGCCTACTTAACATCGCCTACAAGAACCTCTCTGCCGTAACATGCGAACGTCTGAAGCCTTTCGTCAACAATCTGATTAGTGCTTATCAATGTGGCTTCAGACAAGGAAAGTCAACCATCGACCAAATTTTCACTTTGCGGCAGATCCTGGAAAAAACCTATGAACTCCAAATCGATACCCACCACCTTTTCATCGATTTTAAGGCCGCGTATGACAGCATCTACAGACACGAACTGTATAAACCTATGTCTAGTCTTGGCATCCCTGCCAAGCTCGTTCGCTTGTGCAAAATGACGATGGAGAACTCACGCTGCTCCATCAAGGTTGGCATTGAGCTTATGGAATCTTACGATGTCAAAAAAGGATTCAGACAAGGCGATGCACTGTTGTGCGATTTCTTTAACATCGTTCTTGAGTAGATAGTACAAAACTCTACCATCAACACCAGAGGCGCTATCTTCCAAAAATCTGATTGATATATTGGGAAGTACACAGCGTGATGTCAATGGCGCCTTTGTGAGGATTGAGACAGAAGCGGCAAGAATGTGTTTAGTGGTAAATGAGGAAAAAACGAAGTATCTGCTGTCTTCGAGGAAGGACAACCAAAACCAACGACCGACCGCGACGGCTCGGACAGAACGTCACAATTGACGCATACAAGTTCGAGGTAGTTGAAGAGTTTGTCTACCTAGGCTCCGCTATTAAAACGGGCAATAATACCAGCTCTGAAATCAGACTAAGAATAATTCTTGCTAATCGCTGTTTCTTTGGGCTAAGAAAGCAATTGAGTTGAAAAGCCCTCTCTCGAGCAACTAAGGTAAAACTGGATAACACCATCATCCCAGTCCTGCTGTATGATGCAGAAGCATGGATCTTGACAAAATCGGATAAATGTGCCTTAGGATGTTTCGAGAGGAAAGTTCTGTTGCACTTTTTCTCACGGCACGGGAATGATATTTTGATTAAAATTTTATATTAATAATCAAACGAATAAACGCGATTGCAATTACTAATTGAATAAAAGAAACGATATTATGTTTATAACACAACGCGACGCACGAAATAAAATCAACAACTAACTTGCACTGAAGAAAGTGCGAATACGACACAAAAGAGAATTACGAAAAGTGCAACAACACAGCTCGTTAATAAAGCTGTCACCGCGGCTGCTCAGCTGGGTTGGGTTCGACGATAGTGGAAGAATTTAGGGTTTGCTTTTATTATGTTTGATCGAATTATTATTAAATCGATCAAATTAATAAAAAAACAAATGTTCCTTTATGCACAGTGGGGTGCACAAGAAAATGGGCGCCAGGAATTTTTTTGAAAAGTGAAATTAGAGAAAAATTCCAAAACTAATTTTGAGAAATATTGTACCAATGTTGAAATAAAAAGAACGAATTTAGATTGTTTTAAAGATTTATTGGGGAAAACCGTGGGATAGAAGATCCCTGGACTAAAACCCAAACTGTTTTCAAAATAGTGTTAAGAGAAAAAGAAAATGGAACAAGATAAAATGGCGTACAATAAAGTTAAGCGAAGCAAATTATCTAATATAAAACAAATGGGATTTTAACACTCGTATTCAAAACGCGTCTCGAAATTTAATCAAAAAAAAAAGTCACGAATTAGTCCCGAACGTAAGTTTAAAGAAACGAAATAAAATCTGGATATGAATATCCTTAATGCAGTCAAACTACTTATCCTTCTTATTATTTTTCTCCTCTCCTGTATCTCCTTATCTCTTTTTCCTCGTCTTTTCCACCTCGAATCCCGATCCTTCTTTTCTTTAACCAATTCCTCGAAAATTTCACGAACAAAAAAAAATAACTCCTTCTCGATTTTTTTTTTCTTTCAAAATTCCTCGAATTCCTTTTCTTGGTCTACTCGCTTGGTTGGATCTCCATAGAGTGCCTTCCAAGCTATTTTCCAAAAACAATTTTCCTCCCTCGTCCATCACATTCACCCACACATACACTCTCATCACACAATCGTTTTCGTGATCATCGGTCACGGATTTACGGCTTCCTGGAAGCTTTACGCTAACCGAGAGAGCTACCGCTGTTGAATCTCAACGAAACTTTACTCTCACACACACAAACACGGTTTCAACAAGTTGTTGGATGTAATTCCAAAACTTGCCGAAACATTATGGCCGAGTTCAGACCCCTTCCCAACTAAACTTATTTTTCGAGAAAAATTGAAAAAGTTAAAATCGAGAAGAAGTCTCACTAGGCTTTTTCCTAACAAACTACGTTAAAAGTATCGCGTAGGATTCGAAGTGCGAACATTTCACAGTTATACTATTTCCGAGATACAGAGAGGAAAACATTTCTGAAATATTATTCTTTTTAGATAATCGAAAAACTAAATTACGTCGCGTTAAAAACCCATTTTGTACAATAGAAAAATTAAGTAATTTTACGTTAAGAGAGGAAATTCAAAAGTTAAGCTACGTTAAATTAACAAGGATTAAATATATAATTATTCATTGTTAAAATTATTATCATTTTGAATATGTGTTGTTGTGGTTGTGTTATTTTGTTGTATAGATGTTGTTGTTGTTATTGGTCATAAGTAAGAGTCCGCCCGACTCTACTTCTTCGGCTCATCCGCCGGCACCTCGTACTCGTCCTCGTAGCTCGTACACCTATTTGAGTTGCTTTTGCAAAATAAAGGCTCGGTACACCAATGGTTGATGAGACCACGGTTGCCCTCAACTTTGCCGATATTTTGCAGCCACAACAAAAGAAAAGAACCAGCCGAAGGATGGTTTTTGTTACGGCAAAATTTACCGTAACAGTTCTTCGGGTCATCTTTGGCCCCGTGGCATTGATGGGGAATGGCGAAGAAGATACAACAGGGAACTTTTCGGGTTGTACAACGACATGGACGTAGCCAGAAGGGTCAAGGTCCAGAGACTCAGATGGCTCAGTCATTTAGAGCGGATGGACACAAATTCTCCGGCCCGGAAAGCCTTCGACATTATTCCCGAGGGACGTAGAAGTAGAGGAAGACCGCAACTCAGGTGGCGCACACAAGTGGAAGAGGACCTGAATCAACTTGGAGTGCAAAACTGGAGACAGCTAGCTAGGGACCGAGCTGGCTGGAGGAGACTGTTGATTGAGGCCCAAGTCCACACTGGACTGTAGCGCCACCTTAAGTAAGTAATATTGTAATCCCCAAAACCCCTCTAGAAACCACACCAAAACATGTAATTGTACTTTCGCACAAACATTTATTTTCGATTCAAAAGTGAAAAAAGCAACGCAGTTTATCAATTAACAACCGAACTTTATCCTTACACCAACATAATTTCCACTCACATTGCGAATTAACAATATCAATGAATCCGATTGAAAAGACCGATGTTCAATTTAAACGATGGAGTTTGTTGATGTATTTTCAATTTTATCTTATTGACGAGCAGTTTCAGTTACCTAAGTAGTAAATTACGTGAAAACAAATTTCGAAATCGTGTCGAAATTATCCCTCGACAAAAACACTTACTTAATACAGAGGAAGTTCCCATCTATAGATAGCAATATTAACATGCACTTGTAATTGTTTGAGTGTCGGCTTATAGATAAATTTATTGAATATTGTAAACAATAAGATAAAAAACTCCATAATGTTTGCTTATTGATTGATGTTGGTTAGATGATTTTCTTTTTTTGCAAAATGAAAGCCAATACCCTCGATTTTTTGTTGTTCTCTCAAAATAATGAAAAAGCGATAAAAGGCCATAATGAAATTACGAACAGGGCAACATGTCAATAAACAAGAAACAACACACACACATCAGCCTAAACTGAACAGCCATAAGTTTCATATTTTTTCCAGCAGACTTTATTAATTTATTATGCACGATGAGTCACCTCTCACCACCCTTAACTCCATCTCCTTATCTCTAGTCACCACAACTGCCTTGTGTTGTTGCTTTAAATGGTATAGGAGCTTATTTTTATGGCAAAAGTTGTTTATGTTCTATGGTGAGGGTATGGAGACTTTATTTTGACATAACATATTGTTTCTGCGTTTTTATTATCCTTGTTATGTTTAACAGAGAGAAAAAAATTAAGAGGAGGTTATTTAATTTTATTTGAATTTTTAAGTTTGGAAGTTTCATTTTCTTGTTGTTTTTTAATAAATTGTTATAACATTGAAGGGGAAAATTGATTTATTGAGAATTATTAAGACAGCAGATGGCAAGGTTTAAAAACATCGTGAACGAGTCATACTTTTACTAAAAACCATTTTTAAAACTCATATTAATACAAAATTCTGTGGGTCTACCACGAAATATCGAATGCAAATATCTCAAAAACAGACAGAATTTCGAATGTAAGAATCTCCAAACAAAAATATCGAACAAAAAAATCTTACTTACTTACTTATTGTTGCGTGACAGTCTAGGTCGGACCAAGGCCTCATCCGACAAGCGTCTCCAACAAGCTCGGTCCCTAGCTAGCTGTCTTCAGTTTCACACACCAAGTTGGTTCGGGTCCTCTACCACCTATGTGCTCCACCTGAGTCGCGATCTTCCTCTTCTGCAACGTCCTTCCGGGTTGGATTCGAAGACGCTACGAGCCGGAGCACTATTTTCCATTCGCTCTACATGACCAAACCATCTAAGTCGTTGGACCTTAACTTTTCTGGCTAAGTCAGTGTCGCTGAACAGCTCGTACAGATCTTGATTGAGCCTTCGTCTCCATTCTCCAGTTATGCAGACAGGACCAAAAATCACTCTAAGAATTTCTCTCTCGAAGCAGCCCAAACCGTTTTCATCGGATGTTGTCATGGTCTATGTCTCTGCACCATCCATTAGGACCGGGATGATGAGGGTTTTGTAGAGTGTCACTTTAGTTGCACGGGAGAGGACTTTACTACTCCATTGCCTTCTAAGTCCAAAGAGGTAGAGGAAGTCCTTAACTCTTTTGAAGTTAAATCTGTCTATGCTGATTTTGCTCCAAGTTGTCAATGTTGGTTGTCCTTTCTTGTTGACAGCATTAACTTGGTCTTGCCCTCGTTAACCGCTAGACTCATCTTCCTGGCCTCCGTGCTCCGTCTCAAGACTCACGAACGCTCCACTGACATCACGCTGTGTTCTTCCAATTATGTCAACGTTGTCTGCTTATCCTAGTAGCTGGACGGACTTTGGAAAGATTGTGCCTCTGGTGTTGACGTTGGAATTTTGCACAATCTTTTCAAGAATGGTGTTGAAGAAATCGCATGACAGCGCAACGCCTTGTCTAAAATGCGTCCATTAGGTTTTTTCCGACCATGATGGAACAGTTTGAGTTTTCTATTGTCATCCTACATAGACGGACGAGTTTTTCTGGGATGCGAAAACTAGACATGGTGCATGCTCCTAACCAAATCATCTCCAGCTGCTTTGTACAGTTCGGCGGCTAACCCGTCTGCTCCAGCGGCTTTGTTCGACTTAAGTTTAGATATCGCTATCTTCACTTCGTATATGTCGGGTGAGTGGAGTTGTTGGCCTTCTGCACCCAAATTGAATGGTTCTGTATTTCTGGCGGAGTTTTCCTCGTCATCGCCATTATACAGTTTGGAAATGTGGTCTTTCCATACTCTCAGCACTGACTGTGGTTCCACTACGATGTTCCCATGATAGTCTCTATAGACTTTCGGTTCGGGGTTCCTCGCATCAAACCTCGAAAATATTTCTGGTCAACCGGTCGAAATAGTAGAGGATTTTCAATATCTTGGGAGTATAGCTAATGAGTGTGTTCGAACTGAACTAGACGTAAACAGCCGAATCAGCAAAGCAAAGGCTGCGTTCGGAATGCTGAACAAAATATGGAGAAACAACTCTTTCAGCTTAAAGACCAGGCTATGACTATTCCTCTCAAATGTTGAAACCGTGCTCCTTTATGGGTGCAGCACTTGGAAAATCACAAACACTTTAACAAGAAAGCTTCAAACGTTCGTTAATAGATGTTTCCGACGAGTCTGCAGGATTTTCTGGCCCAACCGTATCTCAAGTGCTGAAATTAATACGATAACAATACACATAGACTCTATTATACGAAGACGAAAATGGTAGTGGATTGGCCACAATCTCGATGAGTGCATTGCGAATCAAGGTATGCAGTGGAACCCGCCCATAGAAGGCAGACAAGTGGGCTGGGCTAGAAGTACTTAGTGCTACAAACAGTCGAACAGGAAGCAGCACGACTAAGGATGAGATACAGAGAGCTGAAATACATCTCCAGGAGTAGTAGAGGCCAGAAGACCTTAATAAGTGAGTATAACTCCCACAACAATACAATGCACTTCAAAAAACAACTATTAAAGCTTAAGATCTCGCTGGCAACGGAGAACTATACGGGACACAAACGGTATGAGCACGGTACTAGCGTCAATCTCATCCGAAAAATCTTGATTGTCTTGATTTCCATTCTTCCAAATGATTGTGGAATCCGTCCGAAATAGAATGAAGGGTGCCCGATTCAGGACAGTCGGGTAAAATTAGAAATTAAATTATTGGTATTAAGTCAAACCGCAGACGACACGCGACGCAAGTAGTCGTGAAAGCCGTGCGTCATTAAAGGGGTATCCAACGAATTTCATTGGTTGAAATGTAGGTAAATTCAACTAAATCATCTGCACGACAACTTTAAATGATTCGGAAGATTCAAGTAAGGAACCATTTCTCAGTTGGAACATTTGTTTATTTTATGTCAGTCAGCTGATCATTAATTTCATCACTTATTTCACAGACCTTCAACTCTCTAAGAAACCATTGCCCTCAAAACAAAAAGCATAAAATTCCACCAGATATTTAGTTTAATTAACCAAAAACAACTCCAAAAACCACAAACAAAAACCAGAACCATCTCTGTATTCAATAAAATTCTCTGTCTCCTTTTCTTCTTTAAAAACCTTAATTCAATTCACATTGTGACCTCAAACAAAACCAGACAAAAGAACCTTTAAAAAAAAAATATGAATTTAAAACACAAGCACCCCGACTGACTACTGTTTTATAATCGCAATTCAGCTCCACCACAACAGAAGCCACAGCCACTCAAGGCTAAACGAATTTTCGACTAATGAAGTTCGAAGAAAATATGCTTTCATGTTTAAGTTGTCGATATATCCACCTTATACACACGAGGACAACACAATTTTTTGAACATGTACACAAAAGCATTATGCAAAAACAAAACTCCTTAACTCAGATTGAACATGCGAACAAAAATAATGTAATCGGCATTGGGCCGCATCTCCTCATCCTGACTCAAATTTGGCTTTTATCTTCTTATCCTGCTGGCTGACGAGGGAGATGACAAAATATATGTACGTTCTTGTTGTATTTGCTTGAAGTTGATTGAATTTTTTTGTTTTTTTTATTTTTGTTCCTTCCGGACTTGGCTGCCAGATGAAAAACACTCAGACACGCACTGGATCCTTTTTTTCATCTTCTTGATTTTGAATAAACGTCCTCGACATATTATCAATTTCTGAAGGGGTGTTACAAGTGCCGGCAGCGCCAGAGGCAGAGGTCTTGTAGTCCTTCCTTTTTTCATCTCATGTGCAATACATGGCACCTCCTGCTGAGGCAATATATCTATCTCGTGCAGTGTTGATTTGCTGAAGAAGGACGTTTCAGGTCGAAGTTTTCATTTATTTACCTCATTTTTTCTTAAACAGTTTTCAATCGATTGACAATGCCAACTGGATAGAAATTTAATCTTTTATGTGAGAATCAGGGAATGAAGAGGAAAATTTTCTAGGAAAATGCCAGACCGAACATTCCCAATGGTCATGTTATGGAATCCGATAATGTTATGATGTGTTGTGGTCGGGTCGCTTAAACATTATTTTCTGTATGCTTGAGTAAACTAAATTTGAGTCCTTATCCTTGTTGGGAGATAGGGAGAGGATTGGAGCCTTGAGAAAGGAGAATTTCAGTAGAAAACATTTTCAATTTAATTGGAATCCTTTCAAACAACAAAATAAGATTAAATGGCAACTGGTGTGCCGCAAGGTTCCGTTTTTACCACTGGATATCAATTTAAACTTTCTGTCAAGCATCTTTTCTGATTGAAAAGACTGAAAAGATTGATAAAACGTCAACTCTCAATTTCACTTTGAAATTCCCCTTGCTTCCGTTCTTTTTTTTTCGTTTTCACTTAACAACAAACAGAAAAGACACACACTGTGGTTCGAGAGGAAGTATCAGCAAGGAACAAACACATTCCGACCGCCGACCAACCCACAAAAAGACGATTGCTTTTGTTGTAAAATGAATTGAGCGTATTGAGTATCAATTTGGATGATTGATCATGCTGTTGTGTGTTTTTCTCTTTTTTTATCGAACCAGGGATACATTTACAAGATACACTATCTATGGCACATTTGCAATAAAAAAGCAAACAACTATAATACACAACACGCCTCCAACCCAAGACTAACCCTCCGTTCTGTTGCTAATGTCGGGTTGAATGGCGAATTTGTGGCGATTTATATTACGTTCCATGAATGATTACGTCCAACATACGTATATACATAAGTTATTACCCTCACATCAATGAACAGAAATATCCAAATCGATAATGTATCCATAGAAAATTTCATGTAAGTTTGTAAGTGGCTTGGAGACAGGAGTTGCTGTTGGCTCATATTTTTCCAAATCCACTTTGCGACAGACACAACAATCTTGTTTTGTACTTAATTCATTTATTCTTGTTGCTAAGCGTGAGTTTTTTTTTTTTTTTACAAAAATAAGATACTTTAGTCGATGATTTAATCAATTGTGATAGCAGTTAGCACTGAGAGAATGAGAGAGAGACAAGCTAATGAGCTTTTAGAGGCCGAAATTCTTATCTTTTTTTTCTTAATTTTAAAGCGGATACGAAATTCATTCCTGAAAACGGAAATCAGATTAGAAGGTTCAACGAAGTAAAGGTCGTTGGTATTGGATTATTAATAAGATAGCTAAGATCCTTAATGGTTAATAAGTTCAGGTTTAAGGAATTTTGATGGATTTTAAGTTTTAAGGCCATGGAGTGATTTTGTGTTGTTGAGTGGATTAGGATTTTATTAGTATTTTTATCGGAACTTTGTGAATTTCTTATGTAGAGTGAAGTTATTGAAAAAGAGTCCTTGAACATTTTTTCAACATTTGCTTAGATCCCAAAAACACTGGTTAGTATATCCTTTAATAGGGAACAATATGAATGGACTAATGAAGCATTGATTTTAAAATTTCGAAAAAAAACTACATCGGAGGGCGCCGTCCGCCTTTTGCAGTCACACACCCTGAAAAGGTTAGATCGTATTTTATGGCTTTATTTCAGGTATTTTAACATGAATTTCGAAGTATAACTTTGAATTTAATTATTTTGTTCTTCTCTCTGGCAAATTCCCATCTGGAACTCATAAAATTTGCAAACAAAAAAACAACAGTCCATTTAAAAGAAAAAATCAAACGAAGAATTTTTTTGCTTCGTTCTCCATGATTCTCATCATTTCGACGCACCAAATTTCTCAGATTTTAAAATCGAAAAGAAGCCTGATTCTCATGCATTTTATTGATTTTAATGGGGGCCTTTTTTTCTGTAAGAGCATGATTGTCTACCTGCATGTTGTAGTATTCGGCTTATTCACACTTTTGCAAATAAAACACAAAATTGTTTTATCCAAATTCCTCTCAAACTTATTTATTCAACACCATGAATTTTCACTTTATCAAGCACAATATCTTTACTTCATCGCAGTTTAAAATCAATTTAATTCGCTTCGCTTTCCTTCGCCTATTAAAAAAAAAAAAATAGAGTGGCGCGACAGCTCTTGAAGAGTCAAGGCCTAAGTGGTTTACTCTCATCAACAATTCTCTGAGTGCGTGTGAAGAATTGAGGGGACAATTTAACGCCGATTCCGAACGGCAAAGTTGAGAAGCACTTTTTCATGACAGATTGATACTCTTGGAAGATTTGTCAGGTCTTCGCAAGAGGCGGTACCCGTGCAAGATGAAATAAAAACTTGGCCTGAGTAGGACTCGTACCAACGACGTTACGCTTAGCAGCCAACGCACTTACCAAGTAAGCTACGGGCAACTGCCTATTTATATATCAGAAATAACTTCCAGAAAATACTGGGTTTTTGTAGGCCCTGAAAGTTCTCGATGCTTGACAAAAGTTCTCCTCTAATGACCACTAGATGTTGCCCATTTCCTATTCTGTTATACTTACTTACCACAACACAATATTTCCCTCTTGTTGCGAATAGAGTAGGTATATAGACATTACATTGCCCCTTCCTTAGGATTGATAGTCCCGAACAAATCCAACGTTCTCATCATCACTGTGGCGATGTAGCCGGTCGCGATGTACAACTTTAGGCTTTCTTCTGACTCCCTTTTGTATCCAATACACGACAACGTTAATTTTTGTAATGACTGGACCCTCCCAGTCCCATTGAAGTTTCGGTGACAACTCCTTTCCTTGATGGAGATTGTAAAGCCACACTCGATCTCCTGCTTGGAACTCTGTTGTTGTCGCTCGTTTATCGTAGCGTGTCTTCATTCGGTCACTGAACATCTTTTTTTTCAACTTGGTATTGTCGTGGATCTGAAGGAGTCTTTCTCGGCTTGCGGCTCCACGTGGGAAATCCAAATTTATTTTCGCTTGGCAGTCTGATGTTCCTTCCCATCAAAATCTTAGACGGTGTATGGTTTAGTTTGCATTCAAAACAGCGGAATGTGCCGATCCCAGTCTCGCTGGTTATCGTCCACAACTTTGCAAAGATGTTCCTTCAGAGTTCGGTTGAATCGTTCGACCATACCGTCAGATTTTGAGTTGAGTGGTTTTTTTCTTGTCTTCTTGATGTGAAGAAGCCCACAAACTTCCTGGAATATGTTTGATTCAAAGCTCTTTCCCTGGTCGGAATGCAGTTCTAATGGAAAGCCAAATCTTCTCAACCAATTGAAGACAATTTGATCTGCGGCTGTTTTGGCTCCTTGATTTGGAATGGCGTATGCTTTGGGCCACTTGCTGAAGTAACCCTTGACGACCAGAATATAAAAATTTACATTATTTGGTTCTGGAAATGGACCCGCCACGTCTACTGAAATTCTTTCGAAGGGTGATCCGACATTAAACTGCTGCATTTGGCTGTGATTCTTTTTATTTGGCCTTTTGGTGGCAGCACAGGTATCGCATTTTCGACACCACTTCTCGACGTCTTCTCTTGCCTGTAGACAGTAGAATCGTTGTCGAACCTTTTCTAGTGTCTTGTTTATTCCTAGATACTTACTTACTTACTTAAGGTGGCGCTACAGTCCGGGGTGGACTTGGGCCTCAACCAACAAACCTCTCCAGCCAGCTCGGTCCCTAGCTCGCTGTCTCCAGTTTCGCACGCCGAGTTGGTTGAGGTCGTGTTCAACTTGCGCGCGCCACCTGAGCCTTGGTCTTCCTCTACTGCGTCTTCCCTCTGGGGTGGATTCGAAGACTTTACGGGCCGGAGTATTGGTGTCCATCCTCTCCACGTGACCGAGCCATCTGAGTCTTTGGACCTTCACTCTTTTAGCTAAGTCAGTGTCGCTGTACAGCCCGTACAGTTCGTCGTTAAATCTTCTCCTCCATTCACCGTTTATGCAGACAGGACCATAGATCTTACGTAGAATCTTTCTCTCGAAACGGCCAAGTGCGCTCTCATCCGTTTTTGACAAGGTCCATGCTTCTGCAGGACGGGGATGATGAGGGTCTTATAGAGCGTCACCTTAGTTTTTCGGGAGAGGGCTTTACTACTCAATTGCTTTCTTAGCCCGAAGAAACAGCGATTAGCAAGAGTTATTCTTCGTCTGATCTCGGCGCTGATGTCGTTGTCCGTGTTGATAGCGGAGCCAAGGTATACAAAGTCCTTAACTACCTCGAAATTATATGCGTCTATCGTGACGTTTTGTCCAATACGTCGGTGTTGGGTGTCCTTTCTAGATGACAGCATATACTTTGTTTTGCCCTCATTGACCGCTAAACCCATTTTTTCAGCCTCTGTCTGTATACTCGCAAAAGCACTGTTGACATCACGCTGTGTTCTCCCAATGATATCAATGTCATCAGCGTACGCGAGTAGTTGCACAGGCTTCTGGAAGATAGTGCCTCTAGTGTTGACGTGGGAGTTCTGCACTATTCGTTCCAATATGATGTTGAAGAAATCGCATGACAGTGCATCACCTTGTCTAAAGCCTTTTTTGACATCGAAGGCGTCGGTGAGGTCGTTACCGACTTTGATGGAGCAGCGCGAGTTCTCCATTGTCATCCTGCTCAGGCGAATGAGTTTTGTAGGGATGCCAAAACTGGACATGGCTTTATACAGTTCTTCTCTATAGATGCTGTCATACGCGGCCTTGAAATCGATAAACAGATGGTAGGTGTCGATTTGGAGTTCTTGAGTTTTTTCCAGGATCTGTCGTAATGTGAAAATTTGATCGATGGTGGACTTTCCTGGTCTAAAGCCACACTGATATGGACCTATCAGATTGTTGACAAACGGCTTCAGACGTTCACATAGTACTGCAGAAAAGATCTTATAGGCGATGTTTAGGAGGCTGATGCCTCTGTAGTTGGTGCAGTTTAGAGGGTCTCCCTTCTTCAGGATTGGGCAAACAATACTGAGGTTCCATTCATCGGGCATGCTCTTCCGACCATATTCTGCAGATGAGTTGGTGCATGCTCCTAACCAAGTCATCGCCGGCTGCTTTGAAGAGTTCGGCAGTGATGCCGTCAGCTCCCGCGGCTTTGTTGTTCTTAAGCTTAGATATTGCTATCTTCACTTCTTCAAGGTCGGGTAGACGGAAATTTTGGCTTGCGTCGTCTTTATTGAATGGTTCATTCTGCCTGACAGCGGAATTTGATTCGTCATCGCCATTGTACAGTCTGCAGAAGTGGTCCTTCCATATCCTCAGCATTGACTGTGACTCTACTACGATATTACCCTGTTGGTCTTTACAGGCCTTAGTTCGTGCTCGGTAACCTTGAGTCTTTCGTTTTACTTCTTGGTAAAACTACCGAACCTCATTCCTGTTTTTTAGTCTCTCAATATCCTCGAAAGATCGCTTTTCATGCTCTCTCTTTTTCTTTCTGAAAAGCTTGTGTTCTTCTCTCCTCTTCTGCTCGTAGAGCTCCCGAGCTGATCTCGTCCTCCTGTGCAGCGCTGCTTTGTATGCTTCTTGCTTGGCTGCATGCACCTGCCTGCATTCTTCATCAAACCAGGGATTTCGTTTTGGTGGCCGTGTGAAACCCAAAACATCAGAGGCAGCATCCCTAATGGCTTTCTGGCAATTCTGCCACTGGTTCTCAATACTCGATGCTGGCTGTAGCGGACTTCTCCTGAGGTTACTTGACACTCGGTCGGAAAAGGATCTGGCGATCTCTTGCGATAGTAGCCGTCCGACGTTATAATTTCTTCTAGCACTTCCTGTTTTTGGCTTTGGTTGAGATATCCGCTGCACTACCTTGGCTACAACGGGGTAGTGGTCCGAGTCGATGTTGGCCCCTCGGAAGGTTCGGACATCAATAATGTTTGAAGAGTGTCTTGCGTCGATCGCAATATGATCAATCTGGTTGACAGTTGATTGGTCTGGAGACCTCCAGGTTCCTTTGTGGATGTTGAGATGTGGGAATCGTGTGCTTGCTACTACTATATTTCGTCCCGCTGCAAAATCGATAAGCCTGAATCCGTTATCGGAAGTTTTTTCGTGCAGGCTGTGTTTTCCGACTGTTCCACCAAAGATGTCCTCTCTTCCTAGTTTGGCGTTAAAATCTCCTAAGACTATTTTTACGTCGAAGCTAGGGCATTGCTCGTATGTCTTGTCAAGGAGCTCGTAGAACTTGTCTTTGGTGTCGTCATCTTTCTCTTCTGTGGGGGCGTGAGCGCATATTAGGCTTATGTTGCCGAATTTAGCCTTTATGCGGATTGTCGTGAGGCGCTCGTTGACAACTCTGAAGCTTAGGACATGCGGCCTAAGCCTGCCTCCAACGACAAAGCCACATCCAAACAGACGCTGTTGTTGTTCCTTGTAGCAGTTGCCATAGTAGATATCACAGTTTTTCATCTTCCTTTTGCCCGGCCCATCCCATCGCATTTCCTGGATGGCGGTTATATCCGCTTTATAACGGTCTAGGGCCTCCGCTAGTTGCTCGGCTGCGCGTGGTCTGTTAAGGGACCTAACATTCCACGTGCAGATCCGAATCTCGTTGTCCTTATTTCGTTTGCATGGTTCGTCATCAGTAAATCCGTCCGTATCCGAGGCTTGTTGATGCTTCGCAACTAGTTTTTCTTTATGTGATTGGGAAGTCACCCCAAAGCACGACCCCCAACCTGGAGGGCCAGGTCCTTGTTTAAACTCCAAGGGCGAAGAGCCGGATAACCGCTCCTTATCGGCCTGAGCTCCAAATATGTCGAAGTAGCCCGTATAAGGTGTTCACTGAGTAGTTCAACCTAACTGGAACTGTAGACGCCACCGTTGACTCCATCCTGGGAATTCTTCCGCTGCCGCCTGGAAAAAGGAGTAGTGCCTCAGTGGAAAACACTCTCCCCGCCCTCTCTCGTTAGCTGTCGCCAAAGCCTTCCATAGGGGTTTTCACCCTATCTCCAGCAGAGGTACTAGACACCCGGTGGTCACCACGTGGAGGTGAGAGTAGGACTTGGTAGACAGAGGTTGTTGAGAACCCTTGGGTCCTCATGAGTGCACTGTTATCTACCATTATTCCTAGATGGCCTCCCGAAACTCCATCATGCATCTCTCATAGAACGTCCATAATTTTCGATCGCGACAAGACTAGCTGCATTACATGAGACTTTCCATCTGCTGATTCCCACTTGCGTCAAAGGACACCCTCTTGGATATCCAAGAGTCCCACTGTGCCCAATAGGCCTTTAGAGCCGGACTTCTGTCGGTGATATCATTCCATTCTGATTTTTCCTCGTGTTCCTTCCATGCGAGGATGGGTTCTATTTTCTATATTTGGGTCCTCCTGTAGAGCCTTTCTCAACTCGTCGTTGCTCCAGCCATAAATGGGATTGGCTCTGGTTTGTTGGACAATAACCATTTCTTTTTCTTCTTGTCGTGTGCAATGCTTATAGACATGCTTACATGGTCTCCGAGACAGTGCATCCGCATTTGAGTGAAGCTTCCCCTTAAGATGTTGAATTTCATAATCGTAGATCTGCAGCCTCTCAGTTCATCTCGCCACTTGACCATCTGGATTCTTGAAATTCATGGTCATTTCGGAGAAGAAACTTCTGTCTATAGAGATACTTATGGAAGTGTGTGTTGCCAAAATCAGTGCAAGAAGTTCTCTTCCGGTCACACAATAGTTTCTTTCTGACTTCGAGAGTACCTTGCTGTAATAGGCAATCACCTTTTCTTCGCCATTATGCACCTGCAATAGTACAGCACCAATCTCGACATTTCTGGCGTCAGCATCAATAATGAACGGCTTTACTGGAGTCGGGTAGCTCAGCAATGGTGCATTACACAGTCGTTGCTTGAGCTCTTGAAAGCTGCGCTCGCACTCACCTGACCATTTAAACTGCTTTCCCTTTTCCGTTAGCTGATGTAGACTCTTAGCTAGACCAAGAAAGCTTCGGAGTTGATGTTTGTCTTGTAGTGTTGGCCAATTCTTCACGGTGTCAACTTTATCAGGATCCGTCTTAACTCCTTGAGATGAGATGATGGCTTTCTGGAATTTACCTTATAATATGATGGCTTCTCGAAGTCTTTGAAACACGGCTCTCATATTTGTGTAGTGTTCATCAAATGTTATACACAAATATAACTGGTTCAGTTAAAGCTTTTGCTACATACTTATTCTACCACACACAAAACAGTATTCCCATCTTGTTGCGAATAGAGTGTATACACATTACAATACATTTCTCATCATTTTTGGAGTTGAAAATTACAAAATCAAACGCCTCTTAAGGACAATGAC
Organism: Sphaerophoria taeniata; assembly: GCA_943590905.1. NCBI lineage: Eukaryota > Metazoa > Arthropoda > Insecta > Diptera > Syrphidae > Sphaerophoria > Sphaerophoria taeniata. The sequence continues at coordinate 13,913,723 of OX016540.1, read as the reverse complement.
AAAACCTTGAAACAAATGAGTTAAGACAATCAATCAACAGAATCAATAAATTTACTTTCTTGTTATTCAAAATTCCTTCTCGTTTGTTTAACTAAAAGCCTAAGCTCGCCTTAGGTAAACTAGATTATAACTTCTGGACGATACCAAACAGAATTGGCAAAAGAGACAAACAAGAATGGAAGTGGGATAAAGGAAAAATTTCCAAACTTTGAGAATGCAATTCTGTTCTTTGCTTTTGTTGTTCTTCTGTTGGACTTTTTCTTTCAACCCAGTTGGATGGGTATTGAAAAATAATAAAATGTGATGACTCACTTTGTGATTCCAAACTTTTCCGAAGTTTATGATGACGTTTGAAAGTTTGAAATTCTTTTAAAGTGTGCAAGTATGCATTCCATTCGACCATTAGCCTTTGAATATGTTTTGACATTGATACCATTATTGAACTCTATTTTGTTAGGTTTTTTTCTATCAAAACAAATAAAGTAAATTCAAGAAAACTTTCACCTCCCAATTTCAAATGAAACCTCTTTCAACAAACTTCAACAACAGAAGATCTTATGTCTCCTTAAAACAGTTCGCACAACCATCATTTCCACCTTATTTTTCTCAAGAATTCTAGCACATTTAAGTGAGATGTTCGAAAATGTTTTATTCCTTTCTTTTTGTTCACCCTCACCCTAGAATCTGCTGCACCTTAAGTGCATTCAAATGGCAATTCTAGAACCTTATCTGTCTACCGGAGGAAAAAGATGTTTGCAATAACAATGTAAGTCGCTCCAGTGCACACTTCTCATTGCCACAAGCGCTCTCTTGAAAATGGAAACAGAAAAAAAAGAATCATCAAGATAAAACAACCAAACCTTGCAACACGATAGAAACGAATCCTTTCCCATCGACCTTGCACTTGCTGATGCACGATGCACTTCTAGGATTTCACTTTACTTCGCGTACATATTCGTATTTGAAACCGAAAAAAAAATATCTACTTTTTTTTCGTTTTTTTAATTGAGTGGAGGATTCCAGAATCCTTACGGTACTTAAGATACAGCTTCTAATGGGAGATAGTGAAGTTGTTAAAGTGATTTAAAATTTAATTACACGCTAGAGAACGTTTATTAAATTTAATACATAGCAAATATTTCGGAAAGCTTTAGTTGCACTTAAAAGATTCTTAAATTGTGCTGCGTTGAATGCGGAAAAGATTATTGTTTTAAATGGTTTTAGTGCAACATTTTTAAGAGCACCCTTCAAAGTTTCATTTCGCTATTTTGTGTTGTTTTTAGTTGGTACTTAGATGTTTTTTTTAACATTTATGCGCTAATTATGAATGTATTTCGTTATTTAAGGGTTTCAATCAAGCTTGTTCATGATGCTCTTTAAAATGTATGAAACGGAAAGGATTCATTTACTGCAGCAATGCAGACCATATAAAGGGTCCGCCAAATAACTTTTTTTTTTTTTGAAAATGCTATAAAAAAACCTACTGAATATTTTCTCAAATTTCTTTTTTTATTTGAAAGTACAATCCTCCCGGTTAATAATGGAAAATAATTTCATTTAAATGGCTGCCTCGGCTGGCCATGCAGTAGCCTACACGATCGGTCCAATTTTTAAGCACATTATCGATTGTGTGCAGCTGTATTTCACCAATGGTTTCACGCATATTGTCCTTTAAAGCGTCAATTGTCTCTGGCTTGTCGATGTAATACTTATCTTTTACGGCACCCCACAAACGGTGTCAAATCGTAGCTCCGAGGTGGCCAAGCGATATCATCTCTGCGGCTGATAATGCGATCTTCAAAAATAAGGCGCAAAACATCGAGTGCTTCGGCTGTGTTGAAACCAAATATTGCCAATATCCTCTTCTTCAATTTTTGTGAACAAAAATTCGTTCAACATGGCCCAATAACGATCGCCATTGACTGTAAAGGCCACTCCTTGCTCATTTTCAAAGAAAAATGGCCCAATTATGCCTCTGGACCAAAATCCGCACCAAACAGAGACTCGTTTTGAGTGTATCGGCTTTTCAATGTATGTGTGCGGATTTTCTGTGCCCCAAATGCGACAATTTTGCTTGTTTACATACCCGCCAAGATCTAAATGAGCTTCATCTGAAAAGATGATTTTTTTTTGGGATCATGACGTTATCTCGAAAACAAAAATCTCGAATGTAAAAAATCTCGAAACAAAAAAATAAAAATCTCGAATGCAAAAATCTCGAACGTACAAAAATCTCGAACGTACAAGAAGGTCGAAAGACAATATCTCGAAAAAAATGGTAATTCGAGATTTTTCGAGATTTTTTTTAAATTCTATTTCTGAATGGACATATGTTTATGTAATTTAATTCATAATCTTATTTATTTTAACTTTTAACAAAACAACAGAATTCAACAAAATTGTACAATATACAACAATATTTTACAAAATTCAACAAAATATTAAATTTACAAAAAAGAGTTTTGAGCTAAGCTTCAAGTAACCGATATGGCTTCTTCTTCTTTTTCTTCCATTATTTTCAATATTTTTTTTCTTTAAGGACATTTTCCCGCCTGACTTTAAATTCTTCCCCCATCTCAAGTCTATCTACTTTACATTTTGCCTGAACTGACTCCTGCGCTAAGATATCAATCAGCTTGCTTAGGCCAGCGTGCGGCTTACCAACTTAAACCTTAAGTCTTCTATGCTAATACTTAACTTTGTTTTGAGTTCTTGCTAAGATCTCTCTTGTTTGAACTGCACAACACCAAAGACCGAAAATACATAGGTTTTTGTGTTTTTGTACCTGTCTAGTTTCTGTCAAAACCCACTTCCCAATTTGCTTTCTACTTTCGGAAAATTGATTATTCAATGCATAGAAATAGTCACGAATTTCACTGAAGTAACAAAGCTAAGCATTTGAGCTTAACAAAATTTTATTTTTCTATTTTTTTAATGATAAATTTATCCCAAATGAACAATTAAAAAAAAACAACATTTATTTTTATCTTAAAAACCTAACTTATCTCGAAAAAATAAATAATTTTTCAGATAATGGTTCAATTCGCGCGCGCGAATGGAACCATTATCTGAAAAATTATTTATTTTTTCGAGATTTTGGTTATTCGGGATTTTTTTTTTCGAGATTTTTGTATTTCGAGATTTTATATTCGAGATTTTTGTTTTCGAGATTATTTTCGTTCGAGATTTTTGTTTTCGAGGTTTTTACATTCGAGATTTTTGTTTTCGAGATATTTGCATTCGGCGTTTCGTGGTAGACCCTTTTTTTTGGTAAAATAGGCATCTTCTCTAAGTCGATCGCAGGCCCACTTAGCGAAGCGAAAACTCCTGAACCAATTGGACTTTGTATGGCGTCATACCAAGGTCTTTATGCAAAATTCGTCTCAATGATGTCTCCGAAATGTTCAATTGTTGAGAACGACGGTGAATTGATGTTGATGGCGCTTCACGCACACTTTCTGCCACAGCAGCAATATTCTCGGGTGTACGCACTGTTTTTGGCTTTTAACGTTTTGATTTATCGATGAGGATGCCACTTTTTTCACAATATAACGAACATACGGAGCTGACGGTGCTTTTCTACTTCCAAAATCCGTACGCAAATTTCGCACACATTTTGCAACATTACCATGATTTTCAAAGTAATTTCGCAATATTTCCCAGCGTTGTTCAAGCGTATACACAACCATATTCGTTCAGCAGAAAGATAAAACTAATTATCTGTCAAATCAGACATGAGCTAAGTGTTACCATTCGCGAAATAAGCACTAGTTGAAAAAAAAAACGTTAGAAAGTGGAGATATCATAGTCGTATTTCAGATTATAAATTTCATTTTGAATTTCGCAAAAGTTGTAAAAACCTGAATAAATCTGCAAATAAAACTTTGCTTTCCCATGCATTTTGACGTACTTAAAGTAAACCTAATCATGTTGAATCTAATCAAAATTCAAAAACTTTTAAAAACAAAAACAAAACCCTTCTTACTTTCCAATGTAAAAAAAGTTCAGTTGAACAACGTCCGTCGGGATTTATAATTCCATGAGACCATCGACAGTCAACGGCGAAAAACCATATTTCCTATTGTTGAAATTTTGACAGTATACGAACAGTATACTTGTTTACAAAGTAACACAAATAAAAAACAAACAAATGGATTGTAACAGTATTTATTCTTAAACCATCTGCTGATGAGACTAAAACTTCCAACCTCAAAGTGCTCTTAGTCAAAGTTATGGCACTTTGGTTTTTATTTTATTTAATTTTCGTTATCGTTGGAGTTATTGTTGGTTGTTTCGGTTCCGCAATGAGATGATTTATTTTATTTTAATACTTTTGTTTGTGTCAGTCAAAAAAAACACATAAAACACTGCCAAACACGCAGCGTTGAGTTCGCGGTTCACTTGTGATAATGGCCTGCAACTAAAGTCAGGCGATTTTATGGGAAATAATAAATTTTCTTTCCTCTCAGAACCTTATGCATGACCATAGGCCAATGTCAAAAAATAATATTTACTTTTTGTAGTTTTGAAACTACATATATCCCGAGGTGTACAGAATTAATACAAATAACATAAAATGAGAGGATACTGTATAAACCGTGTGTTTTGCAGTTTTTATTTTTTATTTTCGTTCACTGTGGCGTATGCGTACTATTTTATTGTTGCTTTGTTCATCGATGAATATTATTTCAAATGTCATTGTTTGTTGATAGTGTGGATTACCATAATTTATTTTCTTAAATTTTAAATAGATTGAACCATTTTATTTGAAGATTATATTGGATATGGTAATTTGAGAGAAAAATACAAATAATCGAGCCAAAAAGCTGTTAGAAAAGAAAACATTTTTGGCAAAGGCTTAAATAAAACTTTTAGATGAACATTTTATAGTCTATAATTTGTATGTTCAATTTATACTGAAAATCACATCGGAGCTATTTAGATAAGAAGATTGTTACAATTACAATTTCGTGGTACAATGTATGGTGTCATTCATTTTGAGGTTTCAATCTGGTAATGCTGGCATTTGAGACATGTCAAACTTAATACTGTCGTCTGAAGTGTCATAATATTAGTTGAATGTTTACAATCGAAAAACGGGTTTTGGAGCAACAGAAAATAACCACCGATTTTTCGAACAACATTTTATTTTGCTATGAGGCACATTTCTCACTCCGTGGGTGTGAAAACAAACAAAATTACCCTTTAAGGGGCTCAGAAGTGACAAAACGTGGTGCTCTATGGTCCAAAGGTGTAATAGGTCCGCATTTCTTCGAAGATGCCAATGGATAATGAACGATATGGTTGGCACTTCTAATTCAAACTATATATTTTGAGATCATAACGTTATCTCGAAAACAAAAATCTTGAATGTGAAAGATCTCGAAACAAACAAATAAAAATTTCGAATGCAAACATTTCGAACGTACAAAAATCTTGAAAGTACAAGAATCTCGAAGGACAATAACTCGAAAAAAAAAATTTCAATTCGAGATTTTTCAAGATTTATTTTGTAATTATGTTAACATGTTTTTGTAATTTAATTCATTATTTTATCGGGGGGCAAGGTAGTGCCACCGTCAAGCCGAGCGCGAAACAAACACTGCCGTACCATCCTTTGCTGTAACCATTTCGTCGCCTTTTCAGTCCCGTATTTGAGAACCTCTGGATAAGACCAGACCGTCATCAAGTAAGCTATAATCACATACTTCAAATCTAAAATTTCAAGTCTGTAGGTCATTTAGTTCCGAAGTAATGCGAAAGCAAAGTTTCGCATTTATGACACTCACTCAATCACTTACTCACTCATGATCATCAAAATAGAACTAGTACTTACCAGGGATGGAAATCGAGGTTTTTCAATTGTATTGGATTTGTTTTTCAAATTGTACCAAATTTATTAAAAAACAAACAAAATAAAACAAGAAAGGTTTCCACGGAACTTTCAGTGAAGAACACTTTTTACATACCATACATGGGCTGTCCGTCGTCGTCGTGTGAAAAATACAAAATTTGAAAATACATGGTGTTCCAACGGAGAGAAGAATCCGTCATAACTCATTTCACTTATTTATATCTCGCCGATCTTACTTTTTTGGTCGAGCGAGTTCATATTGTTAAGGAAATAAGCGTGTGGCTGTTGTAGTTTTATTTTCAAAGTAAGTCTGAACTCTGAAGCAACAATTTACAACATAAGCTTCAAGTTGCTTAGTAGAAAAGATTTATTTATTAATGCTGTTGAGGTAATTTTCGGTTTAATGAGCAGAAAATGACAGAAATATTGATTTGTCTATTCAAGTTGCTTACCTCAATCAAAAATGGAACAATGCCAATGTGAAGGCAAATGAGAGAACAAAATAGAACGCATGCTTTCAACGAATCAGTTAATCTAGTCGAAGCTTGCAATTTCAAGGTCTAGTGTTTTGTCCGTTTCAAGTGGAATCTTCATGAGAAGTTGGCTTCTGACAGTCCATGTATAATATAGTATGTCAATGAGTGTTTTGCTTATTTCTTCTGTCTTTACATTCTTCTAAAAAAAATTAACTTATATTCTTTGGCAACGCTTCTGCTATCTAGTTTTGAAAATGATGAAGGATTTTTAAGGGCTTTTACCAGAGACTTTTAATGTTTTAGTGAATTCATACAGAGCTAACAGAAAAACCTACTAACCAGCAAAAAAAGTAATTTTAACTAACCCGGCGACCACACGAGCAAGTTCTGGCTAGCAATCAAATATTTTACTCACACATTCAAACTTTTAGTACTTGCTTTAGTACTGGCCAGTCAACTGGCTTGCGAATTTTGAAGCCAGTAAACGAGCAAATTAAAAGGCAAGTAATTTGACAGGTTTTGCCAAATTTATCAAAATGAATAAAATTAAATTAGAATATTAGTTGAAGTGAGGATTTTAATTTCTGTTTTTGTTGGCGATATCTTCGAAATTCAAAATTGGATGTTCAAAGCAGGTAAGCTTGTAAAAAATCGTTGAAGCGGAAGTGAAGTGAAGTGGCAAATGGCTTGTCACCTACGTCATACCAAGTACACCGATAGAGATTTGACAATTAATATGTGTAGGCTACTGGCAAGCCAGAACTTGCTCGTGTGGCCGCAGGGTAAATAAATCTTTTTTTGAAAAAACGATTCAAATTTCACATTAGCAAATTGTACCAAATAGAGATAAATTTTACTTTTGTACTTCAACAAACTCAATTGTATCGAATTTGGTACAATTGTACCAACTTTTCCATGTGTGGTACTTACCATAAACTCAGAGACTGAAATTTGGTACAGAGTTAGGGTTTAATGGCCACATAAAGGGAAAACTATTAAAACTAGGATAATCGAAGATCTGGAGTACCTGGTGACCCTGATTAGAAAACATCAGAGCCCAACCAAACTATTAGAGATCGTCATACCCCGGGCATACGTGTATAGAGAACATTTCCACATATGTATGGCGTATGCCCTAAAAATTCATTAGAGATAAGGTCTAAGTCTAAAAAATGGCCTCATGGACATTGGCACCTCCATATTCTCTTATGGCCAAGACTGCATGCGCTTTCACGAGTAACCAATCTTCATGGGGTGCACCTCATAAATGTTGACTTCAAGAGTATAAAAGCTCAAGTTACAGCGATTACCGATCAAGAATCAGAAACGGAAAAAAAGAAAAGAAAGATTTGTTAAAAATAAAAAACTGTGTCAAATAAGAAAATCAAATAAAATAAATCAATATGCCCAAGTTCTTGCAATAGAAGTGGAGTCCCACCAAAAACATTCTGTAAAAAACTAGCCAAGTCTCGATGCACTAAAACATGAATCAGCTTGTACAGGCCAAACGTGCGCTTACCAACTATAACTTTATTTGCGCGTGCGAATGGAACCATGATTTAAAAAATTATTTATTTTATCAAGATTTTGGCATATTCGGCATAATTTTTTTCCAGATTTTTGTATTTCGAGATTTTGAAGGATTTTGATTTCGAGATTTTTTTCGTTCCATCATGGTCGGAAAAAGCTAACGGACACATTTGATATCAAAAAAGGTTATAGACAAGGCGATGCGCTGTCATGCGATTTCTTCAACATCAATCTTGAAAATATTGTGCAAAACTCCAACGACAACACAAGAGGCACAATCTATCAAAAGTCCGTCCAGGTACTAGGATACGCAGACTACGTTGTCATAATTGGAAGAACACAGCGTGATGTCAGTGAAGCGTTGGTGAGTCTTGAGACGAAGGCCAGGAAGATGCCAGCGGTTAACGGGGGCAAGACCAAGTTAATGCTGTCAACAAAAGAGGACAACCAACATCAACGTCTTGTAGCAAACGTCAGCATAGACAGATTAAACTTCGAGTTAGTTAAGGACTTCATCTACCTAGGATCCGCTATCAACTCAGACAACAACACCAGCGCTGAAATCAAACGAAGAATCACTCTTGCCAATCGCTGCTTCTTTGAACTTAGAAGGCAATTTTTGTAGTAAAGTCCTCTCCCGAGCAACTAAAGTGACACACTACAAAACCCTCATCATCCCGGTCCTAATGGATGGTGCAGAGACATGGACCATTACAACATCCGATGAAAACGCTTTGCTGCTTCGAGAGAAAAATTCTTAAAGGGATTTTTGGTCCTGTCTGCATAAATGGAGAATGGAGACGAAGATGCAATCAAGAACTGTACAGCGACACTGACCAGAAAAGTTAAGGTCCAACGACTTAGGTGGTTATGGTTGGGTCATGTAGAGCGAATGGAAAATAATGCTCCGGCTCGTAGAGTCTTCGAATCCAACCCGATAGAACGTCGCAGAAGAGGAAGGCCGTGACTCAGGTGGAGCACACAGGTGGTAGAGGACCTGAAGCCAAACTTGGCGTCCGAAACTGGAGACAGCTAGCTAGGGACCGAGCTGGTTTGAGACGTTTGTTGGATGAGGCCCTGGTACGACTTGGACTGTAACTCCACCATAAGTAATCAAGTAGATGAGGAAGTTCAAGGCCTGATTCTACTACTTTTTCTAATTGCCTAATTTATAATTCATATATCCCACATTTTTTAAATCTGGCAACAAAAGTAATGAACTGTCTGATGAATTTCATTCAGATTTTCAATATCTCCCAGATGCTCTTATTAAATTACCCAACAAATAAAGTTTCCATTTAATTTCCACGTTTTTAATTAATCTTAATTTCACGACTACATGTTTCGTTTTATCTTTTCACCCTGATAATAAAATAAACAATTAAAAATTTTGGACTGCAACTTTAATGTCTCCATAAACATCAATTAATCGCTTGAGTGCAAAATATTTTTTGGTGATTAATAATTCATTACGAATCCACAGGACAGAGGACAAAAAATATCAATTTACAGTCCTTTGGTGGTCGTTAAACTTTTGTCACAAGAATAATGTCGTCTTGATCCTTAAAGCGTGATTTTGGTCCTGAATTTCAATCATTTTTGAAGCTGTTTTGCCACAAAAATGTGTTGTTTGCGATTATTAATTTTAAAGAAAAATTATGCATGGTTCAATGAGTCTTGATCTAAAGTGCTGGGAGCAGTCCAAAACCTTTCAAAATCCGAGATGCTTTTTGCGAATTCATCGTCCTGCTAATGTTTTCTCTTTAAGCTATTTCCACAATACGTTTCAAGTAAAGTAAACTTCTACCAAAACAGCATTTTAATTCAATTTAAAAAATTTTCAAGAACCAACATTAATGACTTAACAGAATCCACCTTCAAACCAGCTAAAAAAATCCATTTACAATTCATTAATTTACCTTCTCAACAACTTCATCAATCTTCTTGAATTCCCAACACAACAGCCAATCAACTTTTGATATATATGTTTGCATCACTTCAGCCTCTCAACCGGGTATCAAAAATACACACACATGCATGATTAATGACTTCGTTTAATATTTCCTTATCAGTGTGGATTTAAGCTGTTCCGTCATCTTAAAACGATGTGTTTCGGAAAAAGCCAGCAAAATATTTAAATATGCAACATCAACACATCCGTTTCCGTTTTTTCTCAGATTTAATGTTGGAATAATGCTTTCAATAAATCGCAAGTGCAAAATGGTTCCGTCGAGGATGTAAGGCTCTCAAAAAAACTCTTGAGCACGTTCGAGGAAAATAAGTTATTGGAATTGGGAACACGAAAAAATAAAATCGATTCACGATGCAACGAGTGACTTTCGACTTTCGATTATAACGTGAATTTTTATGAGAAAGTTGTATGTAAGCGTCTTGACCTTAAAGCATGCTATAAAAACTAGAAGTTTGTGGTTTCTCCTTAAAAAAAGTAAATATCTACGTTTTTATTTTTCTCTCACGGAATTTTCTTTTCTTTTGATCAATGCCAAAAACATGACAATAGAGGAAAAAAGAACCTTGGAGCTTTCACAAGCAATTCAAGGTCTTCAAAAAGACCGACAACGACGCACGGTGGCATGCGTCGTGTCGTTAACTTTTATCAACAGAAAATGTTTACCCACACAATTTGGGAAATCAAGCAAGTGCATTTGAATTCCGTTTAATTTTCTCTTTTCGGCAAATTAACATCTAAAAACATCTAAAAACCATTCAAGGACATGAACACGCACAAAAAAAACATCCAGACGATTTGATATTATTTCTTTGTTTTCCTTTACGTTAAGACGTTTTGTGTTGATTTTAGTACAATTGCTACGCCAACACCGCAATTGTTTTGCAAATTCTAACAGATCTCAAAATGTCAGTCAATTTCCCGGAAATTCCCACCATGGGACATTTGACAAGACATTTCAATCGAAAAACCCTTATGTTTCAGGGGTGGCTTTGGGGTTTTCTCATTTGGCTTTTGTGGCAACTCTGTGTGTGTGATTGAGGCACTTTATCATTCTTAACGATCTTGCATGCCTCATACGCTAAAGCAATTTATTGTGTCCTTGATTTTTTTTTGAAGACAGAAGTGGATGTTATAAATATCTGAGAATAGTTCACATTCAGTTTTGTTTTGGTTTCGTTTTAAGACTTAGACAGATTAATGGGATATTTATTGTTATTATTCATTTATAAAATGGGTAAAGAAAATGGGGCTCAAGTGCCTAACTTGAGGAACTACTTATTTTTAAACTTAATATTGACACAGCAAAATGTTCTAGGTTCTAGTGCATAATTCTTTTCATTTATAAAATGAGTAAAGAAAATGGGGCCCAAGTGCCTACCCTGAGGAACTCCTTAAATTTAATCTAAATATTCACTTCACTCTGTCTTCGCTCATTTTTTTCACTTCTGTAATAAGTGATTGTCCTTTAAAAAATAATATCAAAGTTAGGGTATGCAATGTGTACCAAATATGTCAGCAGAGGAACACCCTAAGGAGGTGTAGTGTCTCCTCTGTTATTCTAGTTTCAGGAAAATTTCTAAGCGTGATCAGCGAAATCACTAATATGGCTTTGAAGAAAGTAAGCACCTGGGCCGCGAGCTGTGGACTAGGTGTTAACAACAACAAAAACCACCCTTCACTCTACCTCGGTTAAACGATCAATCATTAACATTGTCTTCCAGTGCTAAATATCTGGGCGTAATACTAGACACCAAATTAGCCTGGAAGCTTTACATTGAAGAACTGGTGAAAAGCATTGCTTTCTATTCCTGCAAGAAAACCTTTGGCATAAAGGTGAAGTGAACGTACAAAGCGGTTGTAAGACCGACACTTGTTTACGGATCCATTGTTTGGTGGCCCGCACTCAGCAAAGCTTACATAGTAAACAAGCTTACAAAGGTGCAGAGAAATGCTTGCGTAGGGATATCAGGGGCAATCAGGTCCTGTCCAACGGATGCACTTAACATCATCCTGGACCTTCTTCCGATTGATCTCTTCATTAAATATCAGGTGTCCTGCAGTATCTTGAGACTCAAAGAAATAGGCTGCTGGAAAACCAGATCCTACGGGCCCTGCAACCAAACAAGACTGATACCATCAGACATCCTATCTACAACTACCGATTACTGCATCCCTACCCTAAACACCTCAAAGAAGTTAAGAGTCAAGAATCGACTGGGAGGAAAGCGATGTGACGAAAGATTTCGACATAACTATCTTCACGGATGGTTCGAAGATGGAATGCGGTGTTGGTGCAGTTGGCTTCTGTGAATCTTTAAAGATTTCAAAATCGACTTTGCCAGTGTATTACAGGTAAAATTGTTAGCGATAAGGGAAGCTTGTATTGCCCTTAAAAATATCAGACAGAACCAAAATGTAGCTATACTAACAGATAGTCAGGCAGCTATTAAAACCATTCATTCAGCTTTATTATCCTCTAAGTTGGTCCAGCAATGCAGAGAGGCCGTCAAGGAACTTGATATGAACGTAACTCTAATCTGGATACCGGGCCATAGGGGCTATGAGGGAAATGAGATAGCTAGGCAAGGATCAGCCCTTCACAACTCATTGGCAGTGAGAGTATATGCTCGTCTTGGAGTTGTGAAGGGCTATACCCTGACCAAATACACATCAGAAGCAAATCATTGGTGTAATAGTTTAACGACTTGCGTTATATCTAGGAAAATCGGGCCCACCTGTAACAAACCAAAATCAATCGATTTAATTTCCAAACAAAGGCATGACATAGCCAGAATTATTGCTACACGCACAGGGCATTGGTCTATAGGGGAGCACGCGGCAAAATTGGGTATACCACATAACTCTTTCTGCCGTAGCTGTGAGGACCAGGATGAAAAAGAAACAGTCCCACATTTTCTCTGCCATTGTCCGGCCTTGGCTAGGAAAAGAGCACTCCACTTAGGTAAGGAATTCTTCAACGGTATTGAGGACTCTCAGAATTCAAGATCAAAGACATGATCTCATACCTCAATAACACAAAGTGGCTTTAGCGCCCCTCTCCCTTATTTCTCCTAAACTAGATGGCACTATGAGACAATAGGCCGTAATGAAGGAGAATAATACTACATTATGTATAGGATTGTACGTGCGAAACATACATACATCCTTCCAACCCATCTTTAAATCTCTTTAGAATCTCATGAGGTATGGTAGCAAAACGGCGCACTCAGGGCTAATTGTGTCCTACACGCAAGTGGGACAGCCATTTCTACCTTAAAAAATCATGCCTTCAGATGGAATGGTTTTTTTCCAAGAAAACTGTGAAAAAACATAGATATGTAACATCCCTGTTGTGCTTCTGATTTAAATTAAAAGCTTAATTCTTAATTCTTGCATTTTATATCCGGTGTCATTCTTTCAATCCTCGAAATTTGTTTCCTCCTTAAAATCAAAATCTTTCCCTGCCACTAAATACCTCTCCATCAGAACCAGACTTGGTCACCAGTTAGCAAGGATGTTTTCAACATACCGTAATTTGTTCCCATCAGGGATGTAAAATGTAATACGCAATTGAGCAATTTGTTAAATCGTCGTCGTCGTTTGATCGTGGTTTTCCCTATTTGTATGTCTCTGTGTACTTTTCTCATTTGAGCATAAAATGAATCTACACATGTTGTGTGGAACAAGTAACAGGATATGGGAGGAGAAACGTCAGTTTTGAGGTTGACTTTTATTCAAATAGGAAGCAAAAAAGTTTCATCTCATTGTTTTTTTGCCTTTTAAATGCAAAGTCAGAGTTTTCAGTTTGGCTCAGAAGACCGTGAATTTTTGGAGATTCAGCGAGCAGCACACAGAGGAGGGATGCCGTTGATTTCTTCCATTCAGATCAAATAAATGAGCCTCCTAGGAACGATTATGTTTGTTTTGTGAAAAAGTTTTTGAGGCATCTGGGTTTTGCTATCTCTGGTTGTTTTGACATGTTTTACATTCTCCAAAGTCAGCGGGACGTCTGGCGGAGTGTGACGTGGCTTCGTGGTTGTCATATCTTGATTGTGATAAACTTACACAAGATGTCGTCGTTTTTTGGTGGCATGGTGTAAGGGATGATGATGTTTATCTCAAGATATGAATGGAATTTTCATTGCATAACCATTTTATATTGCCTTGGGCATACCAATATTTCTTGATGAGTGGAAAATTTTTACTTCATTTGAATTGAAACTGCTTCAGACTTTGCAGACGAAAATTAAATCAATATTACCCTGATTGAAACAGCCAAAGCTGTTTTTGTTCTGGTAATATTTTAATTTGGGTCAGGCATACCTTTTATTTTATAGAAAAACTCCAACACAGGACTTAAAGGATTTCCATTGTGTTTATGCTCAAAAGAGAAAAGAACAAATTACCCCAGAAACGAGCCAATAAAAAAACAAGTGTATGTAATAAATTACAAAGACAAACCCTACTCAACTTATTCCAGACGGACAACATCATCCTCTCAAACCCCGAATTGTATTCTGTACACATATCTTCCAAACAAAAACGACCCCAAAACATGTAAAAGCAATAAAACGGACAAAATTTTCGGCTGAATTTATCACATAATTTATTCTTTGTTGACCTTCCGCAGTTATTAGACATGCGACATCTCACAAGACAACATCAATCCATCAAGTTTTTCCAAGAAAAAAGAAAAGAATGATACGAAACTCAAATAAAAATAGAAATTCATAGGGAAAAAAGCCCAGGGAATCAGGCACAGATACTGAGATACACGATCCTGGAGGTTCTGGGAAAAACTCTTTAAATATTTTATACAAAGCAAAGCAAATTGAGTTACGTTGTTGCAACATTAGATTTTTTGGGTCACTTGATACAGTTAGAGTTGGAAATAACAACATTTTGATACTTTTTAAGTGGAATTTGTAAATGCCGGAGTTAACTACATAATTGAATGATGGGTTGAGACTTGAGATTCAATTGGTTTTGCTTCGCAAAGGTATTCCACATTACGGAAATAAGAGATGGCACATTTTGTTTGCTATGATTTTTGAACAATAAGGTTTCCTGATAAGGTCCTTATCAATGTGGTTTCAGGCCAGGAAAGTCAACCATCGACAAAATTTTCACGTTGCGGCAGATCCTGGAAAAAACCTATAAACTCCAAATCGATACCCACCACCTTTTTATCGATTTTAAGGCCGCATATGACAGTTTCTACAGAGACTAAATGTATAAGGCATGTTGTCTAGTTTTGGCATACCTGCCAAGCTCGTTCGCTTGTGCAAAATGACGATGGAGAACTCACGCTGCTCCGTCAAGGTTGGCAACGAGCTTATCGAATCTTTCGACGTCAAATAAGGATTCAGACAAGGCGATGCACTGTCGTGCGATTTCCTTAACATCGTTCTTGAGAAGATGGTGCAAAACTCCACCGTCAACACCAGAGGCAATATCTTCCAAAAATCTGTTCAACTTCTCGCGTACGCCGATGATATTGATATAAGAACACAGCGTGATGTCAATGGCGCCTTTGTGAGAATTCAGACACAAGCGGCAAAAATGGGTTCAGCGGTAAATGAGGGAAAAACGAAATATATGCTGTCTTCGAGAAAAGACACCCAACTGTGACGGCTCGGACAGAACGTCACAATAGACGCATACAACTTCGAGGTAGTAGAGGAGTTTGTCTACTTAGGCTCCGCTATTAACACGCTCGCCAAGACCAGACGAAGAATAACTCTTGCTTATCGCAATTTCTTTGGGCTAAAAAAGCAATTGAGTGGAAAAGACCTCTCTCGAGCAACTAAGGTAAAACTGTACAACACCTTCATCATCCCAGTTGTGCTGTATGGTGCAGAAGCATACACCTTGACCAAATCAGATAAATGTGCCTTAGGCTGTTTCTTCGGGTCATCTTTTTCCCCGTGTGCATTGAAGGGGAATGGCGAAGAAGATACGACAGCGAACTTTACTAATGGACACCAATGCTTCGGCCCGGAAATCCTTCGACAGCCGCGACTCAGGTGGCGCACACAAGACGAGAGGACTTCAATCAAATTGGAGTGCAAAACTGGAGACAGCTAGCTAGGGACCGAGATGGCTGGCGGAGACTGTTGATTGAGGCCCAAGTCCACAATGGATTATATCGCCACCTTAAGTAAGTAAGTTAGTAACGGATACCACACATTGACGTCAAGTCCATTTGGTTTTAATGGTCTTGTACCTTCTATTATTTCGAAAATATTTCAACCATTGATAACTGATGCTGATGTCCCACCTCCGGGACTGACAATTATCTTAGGGCCAGTTGTTCAATCGAGGATCAAGTCTGAACCATGGATCAAGAAAGAACAATTTAATAAAAACGAAGATTTCTTCACTTCTGATTAATAAGATTGCTGGGTCGAGATGTGTAAGTGAACATCTGCAGCTGCATTGATATATATGCTGTGCTCTACTTGAACACATATTTATTATGACCATTGGACTAAAACGATTCATCGTCTTGTTCAGACATTCAACCACACAAGAACCTGTGAGCCGATACTTTTTTTGAATATTGAAAATCAAGAAATGATGGAAATCCATTCTTTTAAAAATAGACAAAATAAAAGATTAAGTTCACCTTCAAGAACATCACCCTTCAAGTCATGTGATTAAGCACCATATCAATTTATTATTTTATAAGGTGAGCCTCAAGCGAATAAGCTTAATACCCGTTTCATCCTCTGCGTGCTGTTGCCTTGCCTTTTGCCTATAACCATAGTCATAGCCTTCAAGGACGAAACAGGCAATTTGCCCCCCAACTTTCCATAAATTTATATACACACATCAAGTATCTCCATCTACCGTAAAATATTCCATCGAGAGCATCCCTCTTCACACACATTCAATCCAGGCATGCCATCAATTTTAGCACATAGACTTTAACTTTTGGCTCGCTCTTCAAGTGTCTTATCAAGACCCAATCTTCCTAATGATTAATTATCCTCCATATCTTCTGGTTTATTTTTTCATATACACACATACACACAAGAGAACATAATATGACTTGTATACAAGTACAAGTCACTGCGCTGGCAGTTGCCTCGTGGAAAGAGCGAAATTTTATTGAGAAGATTTTATCGGCAAACATTAATTAATTTCACTTGCTTAAAGCAACAAATTTGTTGATTGCATGAAAATTTGCATTACTCGGGATTCAAGCATAAAAATCATCACAATTATTTACTACACTTATTCAGTGATGTTAAATTAATAAAAGTCAACACGATATAAGTGAGAAGAAAACCAGATACCAGAACATAAGCTTCTGAGTAAGTGTACCAACATGTAGTATTGAGAAATAAGTTAATGGCCGTCTGTTGAAAAAAAAAATGATTCGAATTTTTCACAATAATCAATGATATATTTTAAAATTCGTGAAATGAAATTTACTGAAGGGTTTGTCATGTCATTCATCAGGCGTGTTCATCGATGTGTGACTTTCCGCAACACCCTCCCCCAATAGGTCCTCTGGGCGTACTATTTCTGCACATTTAGGCGAACTAACTTCAAGTACAGCGATTTTCGTAGCCGGTCGATGTCTTGACAGATGCACTTCTCACTCTTCCATCAATTTCTAAGTTGACAGCTACAACTCGACCACGATGGATCCACGATGAAAACAATGTCACCAACCTCAACCATTTGCATCGTCGAGTTACCCGCTTCTTCCGTAACCCGCTTCTTCCAAAAGGTATTCGCGAGTTGTTGAGTGATTTTCCAGCTTCTTCGTTAATGCACGCCTTCCGCTTCCTCAATTCCTTAGGGTTTTGCATCTCTGGAGCTGCCAAGCAAGAAGTGATTTGGTGTCAAGGCTTCGTCTTCTTCGTGGTCAATATTGACAATCAGTTCAATCTCCATCAGCAGACCTCGTAGAAGTTCGTCTGTAGGATTGCGAGGTGGCTCCACGTAGCATCAAATTCGATGGCTGATTTACTACTGAAATGGCCTTTAACTGGCCACCCTAGCCGCGTTTTTTCTGCTACTGGTTCATTATCTTTGTCTTCATTGGATATGAGACTGACGCCAAGACGGCAATTGTTTAGTCCAATCAACAATTTCGGTGCAGTATCAATGTAAAATTTCAACGGAATGTTCTTGAGGTAGGTGTAATTCGCTTTGAGATCTGCAACATCAAGCGTCTGTAATGGAAGATTGAGATTTTTTACAGTATGAACGTCTTTGAGTGGAAATTTAGCTGAATTTTGAGTTTCTATCATTTCTAAATTCTAAGTCTAACATCAAGGAGTCACCTTCATAACGATAGGTGTCCGCAGTCCAACAGAGACATAGGTGCTGTGGAGTGCCTGTGAGCTGCAAATCCGTGACTAATCTTTCGTCGATTAGAGTTAAAGACGACCCTTCATCAAAAAAGGCAAATGTTGAAATAGTGATGCCTTTTCCGTTCAATGTTATTTGCAAGATCCGAAAAAGAACTTGTGAATGTTTGTCAAAATGACTGTTCATATTCGACACAGCTTCACCGTTCGATAGAGACTCCTTGTGTAGGGTTGGATGATGAAAACGACCGCACTCATTCACGCCGCAGCTGGTTTTTAAAGAACAAGAAGAGGTTAAATGGCACCTTAAGCATGTTCTACAAAGTTGGTGTTTCTTTACAGCTGTCCATTTGTCGGATCTACCAAGTTGATTTAACACGGCACGACTTCCAATACTTACGTAATCAGAATTGCAGATAACGCAATTATAATGATGAGCAGAGTTCTTGGAAAGCTGCAGCTGCTCAGTATGAGTGTTAAGTGCACCACGACGTCGTGCTTTACATGAAGTACTTGGAAGCATGACGATGTAAGCGCCTTTGGCAAGTTGAAGCAACCACCTACTAAAATCTTCAAGAGTGTAGTTGGTTAAAGTAAGTTTGTGCATTTCCCAAAATGGCCCCAAAAGTCCAGGCAGCTTGGAAACCAATTCTTGTTGAAGTTCTGGATTGCATAGATGACTCACAAGACCGGAGGCATTTATAGAAGCGCATATGTTTTGCACTTCTAGTGCAAAATCAACTATTTTGGGTCTATTTTCCTTAGGTGGGGACATTTCTCTTATCTGACTGATTATTAGTTCGGGCCTTCCAAACTTCATACGCAACGTTGCGATAATCTGTGGTACGCAGGCTTCATGAAGAAACAAATTCTTGACTGCTTTACGTGCCTTGCCTTCTAAAGATTGTCTCAAACGGAGGCAAATTGTGAACAATACTTTAAGAAAGTGAAATAAGGCCAATATCTTCAAGTCGGCCTTTTTTCGCTTGGCGTTACTACACGGCACCGTTTTACTACGATATTTCCTTACAGGTTTCGGTTTGAGGTCTTGTACCTATGGCATTCTTCTTTCTCCTCGATTGTAAACTTTTCATGATCCTTTAATTTCAATCTCAGAAGTCAGTGCTCATAAAGTTCGATTGGTTTCATTTTGGTGGACTGTGTAAACCCATGACCTAAGAAACTATGTTTTTGATAGCTGCTTGGCAAGCAGAAAATTGGCGACACGGACGGAAAGGACCTAGCAATCTCTTCTGTGTTCTTTTGAACGCACTGTAGCTATCCGTTGAACATTACCTCAATAAAAAATTAAGTTCTTTCAGTTAAAAGGAAGAATAACAAAAAGAAAGAAGAAAAAAATAATTGATTTCTCTTTTGTGATGGTTTCACAACGATTTTTCTTGATTAAGAAATCCATAACCCGAAGTCAACACTTTTTGATTGTGTGACTTTTTTTCCACAGATTTCCGATTCCCACAAATTTAACGATTGATTACGTTTTTCTACCAAGCAGATTAATTCATTGAAAAAAATTTACGATTAAAGATGAATACAGAGAAGTCAATAATTTTCAAGAAACCAATTTACTTAAAATTTTGCATAATTTCTCAAGGAGGATTGATTTCTGATTCGTTGCCACAGTGGCAATAATAAAGCATGGCATAAGCGAAGTGAACGGAAAAAAGTATCGATGACAAATTCAATCTTGTCGATTTGATTTTTTAATCAAATTCAGCAAATTCGTTCTGTTTTTAAAATTCAAAACACGTCATTCATATCCAGTTAAACGAGAATGCAACATGAAGATTGAGAAGGAAGCTCAAACAAAAATGTTTCTTTTTAATTTCCCCGATGGCATCTGCATGTATCGTTTTCCGTTTCATTTCCTTTCCTTAACAGAATTTACTCTATAAAATGCATCCTAACAATGTCTCTCAGGCTTTGAGCCATGATGCATTTCAACTCCCATTTCTTCGCAGAAGTCATCCGAACAGGCGCCTGCCGTCATATCTCCATCTATCTAGGTCACATAAGAATCCGCATAAATTACATCTCCTATTTCCAGTTCAACATAAAACGTCAATGAATCCAATCATCCGCCTTCTGTCTCCTCGCCCCAGGACCACAACGCAACGTGCCGCACAACACGTTGCTAGAAAGAAATTGCTCCCAATTCCGTAATATATTATTCCATTAAACAGCTTAAATCTGTTATAGCTTTTTATCCGTGCTTGAGAAAAAGTCAGTGAGAGTGTTTAAGACTTCATTTTCGAAAACACATAATTCTGATTTGCTCCGTGTCCTTGGGGTAGGTTTTTTTTTCGATTAAGATGAAATTACTTTTCCTGTAAATAAAACTCAATTCATCGTCGCCGTTGTCGATGTGTTGTGTAGAGCGTGCGTTGTGTGGTGTTTCGACAATTTTCAAGACATTTTCATGTGTCAATAGAATCAAAAATCTTAATTCCCCTTCTACACGATGTGGTTTCTGGTTCTATCGAATGTTGAGTGATTCGTTGAATGGCTCTTTAATGTGGTTTTGACTGAAAATCAAAGTTTGGTGTAGTGCATTTGGGTGATATTGACAGAATGTGAGCGACAGAGAGATGAGGTTTTTTGCTTGAAATTGTGCTATCGATCGGAACTTTGTACCTACTCTGTGGAGGAAGGGATTCAACAAATCCCGTGTGAATTTTTATGGAATTTTGTTTTTTTGCTGTGAGGCATGTGGTGTGGATGTTGTTGACAGTTATCTCTGTTGACAGCGCAAATTTATTGATGAAGGTCATTCGGCAGACAAGCATGTGCGAACTATTTTTGTTGGGTGTCCTTTTTGGGGGGTGACATGGGACATTTTATAAATGTATTAGGGTCAATAGAGCAAGTAAGCTGTTTGGTGATGCGATAGATAAATAAAGATTGCTCTTTTAAAGTTCATTGAGATTTGATAGCTAATGCGGTTTGTCGGCATCAATAGACAATATCAATAGAAAGAAATGGACCCTTTTTGGTCAATTCGCAGTGATAAAAAGACTTTAAACGTCAAAAACAATTAGCAAACACAAATAAGGAAAATAGTACGTATACGCCATAGTGATCTTTAGAATCTTTGTTTGTTTTTGATTATGTTTGAATAAAATAACATGAGCCAGCAGCGTTGAATAACACTATGGGAAAAATTTCATGAAAAATACTTAATGTATGTTTATTCAAATGTAAAATGCAGGTGGCCATGGTTCAGAGGATAGAGTAGTTGATTGCTTAGCCGAACGCTACGGGTTCAAGCCCTAGCTTCGGCAGCATTCTTTTCTACGAAAATCGCCAGCTTATCTAAGGCCACCTGTGCGATAACATGAGATAATTCAAATCAAGTCTCCTCCTCTGAGCCACGTAGGTTTCTGTTATGTGTGCTTTCTTTCTATGTGTCTATCTGTCTGTTGTATTAATGTCTTGTTCTGTCCCAGCCGATGGCCTAAGTCGTCAGTGCTGCTATGTGTCTGTAGTTCGTTACATTCATGTGCGAAGTACTGTGAAATGTCAATGTCAATGTCAAATGTAAAATCTTTTCTAAGTAAACAACGACTTGTCCTTTCTCCCGAAAGCATAAATTTCACTTTAAAAGTAAATTTTATTCAAAACTTCTTGAAAGGCTTGGGGCGAACGATAAAGAACAAAAATGTCTTAAAAGACCAAATGAATTTCTCAGCTTAGCTTGCTCAAAAAAAATGCCATTCAATAAAAAAGGACCGCAACACAATTTACCTTCTCGCATCAATTCAAAGAAAAAACTTGTATCCAAAAGACTGTCAATGTAACAAAGAATACCAGCACAGGTACAAGCAAAATCGAACGCAAATAACCTGGTGAAAGGAAACAGAGAACGAGACAGGGAATTGATTGAGTAAAAAATACAACAGAGAAGGAGTTCCTTAAAATCTCCTTAAAGGACGATTGTGTGAGGCGAGAAGGACTTTCTTTTTGTGACTTTCTGTTTTGGGAATTTTTATATTTTTCCGTTCAAATAATTCACTCAGGTTAACGAATTTTTTTCTCAATAAAGAATGAAAAAAAAAGGATATCAAGGTATTGCAAAAAAAATGGTTTCAAATTTGTTTACATTTTATTATTTATTCGTTATGCTTCAATTGGAATTTGCCCAAGCAATTTTACGGATAAGGAGCAGAAAATATCACATAATTCGAAATTTTTCGGTTATGCACAGAGAGAAATGTTTGTAATTTGCAATGGGGTCGTCCTTGCGAAAAAAAACATTTCAGGAATAATGAGAAATAAAGCTTCTAAGATCGTTTTTAAGGTATTCCAAACTCTTAGTGTTTCCTTGAATATTCCAGTTGATAATTCTTTTATACCTTTGAAAACGTTGTTCAATCTTTTTTTTTTCTGAGTGAAAGTCTGTTTGTCTTTTGCTTTGATTTACAAAAATTGAAATGGTTTTCGAATAAAAATAATTGAACAAAAAAACCAGAATTCAGTGAGTTTCAATTGTCATCCTTATCACCGATGACAAGAACATAAGCAAATATATTTTCCTAAGAAACTTGCCAATTCAATTGAATTGCCCGAAAAAATGGACAGTGAATTTACAGAAGGGTAAATTTAAATAACAACACTTTGTTAATGAGAATTCTTCTTAAAATCCTGAAAAATATTTTGAATATAAATTTAATTTTAAATGTCAGAAGGTTACCTTTTTTGTTGGTATTGAAAATATCGTAAGGTCAAATGGCTTTAAAAAATGTTTCAAACAATAGAAAAACCATGTCGGAAAAGTTTTAAAACATTTAAAATTCTATTGTTCTTATACTAGGAAGGCATTGTTCTTTCAGGCATTCTTTTATTTTTGTGCTACAAAACAATGAACAACAAAAGGTGGTTGAATGGATTTGTGTTGCAGGGCACAGACTATTTTCTGGGAAGCTTAAATAGAATAATTTTAAAGGGAATATTTATGAAAATTGTATTAAAAAGAAACTTACATTCATTTTGGTAAATCAAAAATACTTTAAACAATTAAAAGGATACCATAAAAGTTTTTACATACAAAATAATGACCAACCATTTTATGTTATCGTTTAGTGACCCAAGTGTCCGTGGTTTAGTGGTTAGGTGCGTCGGCTGCTAAGCAGAACGTCATGCCTTCGAGTCCTACTCGTGCCCATAGTTTCTTTTTCATCTTTCACGGGCACTGCCTCTAGCGAAGAACTGACAAAAACTCCAAGAGTATTAATACGTCATGAAAAAGTGCTTCTCAACTTTGCCGTTCGGAATCGGCGTTAAATTGTAGGTCTCCTCAATTCTTCACACGCAACCAGAGAATTGTTTATGAGAGTGATCCACTTAGGCCTTGGCTCTTCAAGAGCTGTCGCGCCACTCTATTTATTTATTTTAGTGACCCAAGGAGTCAGGGCCTTCAAGATGTTAAGCACCTATCGTCGAATTGAAGACAAGAGTCAAATAACACAACCAATCTTCACATTCGACTTACAGCTTTTTATTCAATTATTTCCTTAATCTAACTGATTTTTATGTTATTTAATTTAATTTTGTTACAAATCAATTTATAATACCACAACAAAGACAAACTGCTTCCCGGTTCCCGGCTCGACCCTGTCGCCCTGTCTTTGATTCACTCAGACACTCAGACCTTAGTCTAAGAGCCCGTGACGGCCAGGCCTTAGTTAGATAATCAAATCTAAAAGTTTTTCTGTGTATGTCCACTAAGCAGGTAAGACCGATCCCAGGCTTTGAAACTTGGGTCACGCTTGCCTCGGGTGGTAACTAGGTTGTAAAGGTGTTTAAGATTCTGTCTCAAATTTCATATATTTTATTGGTGATAATTCAAGAAATCACCTCATTCACAGCCAGACACTTAGAAAAGTTGCAACCCACTGCCTAAAGAATAAAGATAAAAGCTGAATTTTATATTATGTTATTTGGAAGACTATAAAATGTTGTTTGTTTTCTAAGTTGCCAGTCAGTTTCCATAGTCCCCCTATATTGCCAGCCACATTAGAGATCTATTGAAATTAACAAAGAATCGATAGTAAGTATACGCCACAGTGAACTTTACGCTTTTCCTCTTGTGCGTTTGCCTTCGGAATTGGGTAGATAGAACAGAGTAAGACTATGGAAATCTGTTCTATCTACAATTGACATTGACTTCACAGTACTTCGCACATAAATGTGACGAACTACAGACACATAGCAGCACTGGTGACTGAGACCATCGGCTGGGACAGAACAAGACATACGACAGAGAGAGACAGATAGACACATAGAAGGGAAGAACACATAACATAAACCTACGTGGCACAGAGGAGGAGACACAGATTTTAATTGTCTCATATCATCGCACAGGTGGCTCAGATAAGCTGGCGATTTTTGTAGAAAAAGAATGCTGCCGAAGCTGGGGCTTGAACCCGTAGCATTCGGCTTAGCAGTCAACTACTCTATCCTCTGTGCCATGGCCACTTGCTGTTCTATCTACAATTATTATTAGCTTTAGTAGTTTTCCGTTGTTGCATTCTCTATTGTTGTTCTCGTTAATTTCCGGCCTGTAGTAGGCTATTAATTGAGGAGGCCGGGCGGTTTCCTGTTTTATGCTTTTTCAGGTTTTATCGCGGGTCCGCTTCTAAAATTTCTAATTCACACTAAATGTTTTTCTGTTTTCACTCAAACTATTTATGAGACAGACTCCGGGTCCGGCAGCTGTTTTCCAACATTCAAAACAAACTAATAAAACCAACGTTTCAAGCCAAACTAAGGTACCCGGGATGCTATCCAGACGCATACAAGACTCCAACAAGAAGATAGACAAGTCTGCAACGTCTTCAACTCAGCGTTGAAAGAGCGACTATTGTCACCAAGTCCAACCTATTTTGGCTTATCCAAACGAAGACGACATCACTGGAAGCAATCAACCTGTATAAACCTCATACATTCATGTTGCGAAAAACAACTAGCTCTGTAGAGAATCACAAGTGCGATCATTCAATTATCTTAAGACTTGGGTGCTTCCCTTAAGGCACGCTAGAGTTAGGACGATACCCCGGATAGAATATTATCATAAGCTATTTGGAATCAACCCAGAAGCAGATGTAATGACATAAATTAAGCTTTTTAGACTCCGATGGGCTGAACACTGAGCTCAGAAGAGGATGACGAACCGGTGCGATGCGTAACAGACACGGTTCAACAGATAGCAAGGGAAAGCCCGGTGGCGGAGGAAACTTGAGCTAGAAGAACCACGTAGACTAGCCAGAACGTACAAAGATACAAAGCCTTGAGCTACAATACTAGAAAGAGTTGGCCAATCGTCGGGATCGGTAAAAGAAACTAGTTGAAGGAGGCTCTGACCGGAACCATTTTTTGGCATTGATGAAGGCAATCCCTTCATCGTCCTGGCTGACGGTGATGATTATGACATTCACATACGGAAAATGCTGTTTAGAAACATCTAACGTTCCGAGTTCTTCAAAAATTTATTTTCATTTGTTATTTCGAAGAGTTTGTTAACATGTTCTAGAACACGGAGCCAATTGTTTTGTTTTTTGTTGACCTTTTGTTTGGAACCCTTCGGTTGCCCTTCTCTTCTGCTGTTGTTATTTTACATAAAAGAGCATTAACAATCCTCTTTTTAACGTACCTAACGCTTTTCTAACGATGACGATCAACCGATGATTTCAATAACATTATTTCTTCTGTAAACAGAATTTAGAAAAAAAATAATCATATGTCAAAAGCGTCTGGAATGAATTAAGACTGTCGTCGTGTCGAAGGCAAAATATCCCATCTTCTTAAACAAACGACGCAACGTACGTCAATGCCTTTATAATCATACAAGTAGGAACGTTCGATATTTTGTAAACAGTTTAATCGTGTCAACAAAGGCACAGAGGGGATTGTGAGGATTTCAAATCTACTTCAAGTGTTCGAATAAACAAATACGCAAATACGTTTACACATCATGCAGAATGTGGATTAATTTATTTGAAGTTGGAGTCTTCTTAAGTTGTTCCTCCTTAGCTAAGGGAGCTTTTCTTTCGGGCTAGGAATCTTGCCTTTTAAAAACAGCAAAAACAAAGAAATTGCGTGAGTGAAAATGTTTAAAAAAAAACTTAAATTTGTTAAGAAAAAATAAGAGCGAAAATGAGACTCATTTTTTTTCATGTCGTCATTTCAAAAACTCCAAGAGAATTTTCGTTTTCTGTTTCAGAACCCTGGGTACCGAAATTCATATTTACTGCTTTCAATTTCTGGTGTGTCTTCAGTTTTTGCTTTCTCGGTTCCTGTTTCTTGGTTTCGACTTCAGATTCAAATTCAAATTTAAAAATGAATGTTACTTCCGTCCGAAAAAAAACTGTAGTTTCTGTCTTGGCCTTCTCTTAAGAATTTATCGTTTTTTTTTTTGTTATTTATTTCATATTTTTGAAGAGTACACGCTTGTCCTTAAATTTAAATCAGTTACAATCTTAGCAGCTTTCCTTACTGACCCCTTTTAAACCTGTTTACAAACTTATTGAAGAATCCACTATCCACTCGACAACCTTTAAATTGACGGTACAACCAAATAAAAAAAAAACTACTTTAATCGATGAGGATAATCAAAGAGTCCTCGCTTCAATAGCATGCCTCTAAGTCATTCCTCACACGTTCCACCAACTAATGACACAAAAAGATTCTTGACACCGTTCCGTTCTGCTGTCAAATCGAAAACATTGATCCCTATGATGGCTATAGCACAAGTTGGATGGTGTGGTAACTATTATTCCGACTAGATATAAAAACACCCATTGAGTGGGAAATGTTTTCTTTTTTTTTTAAACGAGGGCTGGCAGTGAATACATTTTTGCTATCGGTAAAGATTTATCGTTGTTTACATTGGTTGATTCGATTTCTCGGATCTCGGGGTATTAAATGTCTGCAGAGAGGACACTACTGCGAAGCTCCTGTCAACTTGTCTGCCTTGAACAGAAGCGAACAGGTGTGATGTGCATTATATTATCCTTTTCTTTGTCAAGAACAAAAAGGAAGTAGAAGTGCTAAAAGTATGAAATGGGAAAAAAGGACAATGACGATATTGCCTTTCCGACAATCTGACAGCAATGATATGATTTAATTTGATTCAATACAATACCAGGATTACTACTGTCGCCTCTAATGGTTAGTATGAATATTCTGCACTGATTGCGGATTAAATTTAAAACGGTTATGAATCTGGAATGGAAGAAAAATCAGTGGCATCACTGGCTGTGATGCTTATTGCAGTCTACTGCTCGTATTTTTCGCTCGATGAAGTTTTCCTTGTGCTCTGCGAATATGTTAGTTATAATAGGGTGATAGCAATTTGCAATTTTATGAAATGGTTTCACAATGCATATAAAGCAGATGTCATTTGCATATTTTTCTTGTTTCGCTGCGATGCTTTTCTTAAAATTCTCGGGTCTTCCACTTTATGGTTGAAAACTGCTGAGTTGACAGATTCGACCGATTTTATGGAGTATGCATATTTGACAAGATGTCAAGATGTTGTTTGTTTTTTTTTTTTTTCTTGGGTGCATCTTCCGACAGAATTAGAATTTAGGGCTATAGTGGAAAGCTTTTGAATAAATAAAAGGTTTGCTTAGAAATTACTTTTTTAAAATCAATTTGCACCAGTTGTCTCACTAGAAGTGTTAGCAGACGTTTGTTTGTTTTTCAACTGGATTCAAAAGCCTTTAAAACTGTTTGAGGGTTTCGGACACTATAGCGATCAATAAGGATGAAACCATTTTTTTTAATCTCCAAGTTATGGGAAGAAAGAAAAAACAATCATCTAATGGTAGGATTTAAAGCGTTGGCAAGGAATAAGTCTTTTCAATTATGCACCAATTTGGCTGGGCAAGGCACAAACCCAAGTAGTTTTTTCCGAGACAAAGAAAAATTGATTTCCCACCCAGAACCTTCGCATTCCAAAAAAGAAAAAGTTTTTTTTTGGCATCCAAAAAAATTTCCCCTATGCGACTTTCTGACCCAAATACACATCAAACACAATTATCGATCCAAAGCCCGCATCGTCGATGATTATAAAACAAATGAATTGAAATAATTCCGAACCAACTTCACCCCACCCAACTTCACTTCCAATTTATCGACCGATAATCTTCCACAATTTTACAGAGTCTCTAATTTATTTTGTATCTAACTTACTCATCAACCCAGAGCCCCTAAGCTTAGTGTTGTCTATTCGAGGTGTGCAAATTCTAATTAATTTTTTTTCTTCATCAATTTTCTTTTTCTCATCCTCAGGTTTTATGGGCGAT
Organism: Sphaerophoria taeniata; assembly: GCA_943590905.1. NCBI lineage: Eukaryota > Metazoa > Arthropoda > Insecta > Diptera > Syrphidae > Sphaerophoria > Sphaerophoria taeniata. The sequence goes on along the minus strand of OX016540.1, from coordinate 13,885,242 downwards.
GCTTACGTTCCAAGTGATTTGCATTAATTAGCTTTTTTGCATATCCCTTATCAAGCGACACCCCAAGTCTGGATTGGTGATAATAATAATGAAGCTTTTGGAAGTCGTTTAATTGAAGCAGCACGATTCGAATGCCTCAAGCATCACAACACAGTTGCCAGTCGATTGTCAATTCTGTCTCCGGATAGATTAACAGAAAACTAATCAACCGGTTGTTGGTGTATTTTTGTTGGGGTAACACAGTTGTTACACACACCACTGCGAATCAGGTGGCGCTAGTTTATCGGCAGGGCCCCTCGCGCGTCTATGTCATGAGTCGCCATGTGGACGTACATGATGGCAGCTGCCCGAGGAGATCGGGCAAATTCAATGTTATCCTCGAGACGTCGCACTGAGAGTGAATCATCACCAAAGTATGGTTACAAGTGAGTTTGATTTTGCTTCTTTTTTTTTTGACAAGTGTGTAATATGAGTTTCTTTGACAGTCTAACCCGTCCGCTATATCGGACAACCCGGCTAACTGGACAGCACACCAGTTCCGGGATATGCAACCAATATCAACAATATCCGACTTACGGCAACCAAATGTTCCATCATTCGAACTCGTATGCCTCGCACCACCATGTGACGTCAGCTGCGTCAGCATTCTCGGCTGCCCCTCCCTCGACATCGTCAAATCACAGCCAGGACGAGGAGGATAGCAGTTTCTTTGGTCCAATGTCGAATGAGAATCCCAACAACAATCTTCCCCAGCCATCGACTGCCGCCACAGCCGTTTCTACTGTAAACGAACGAAATACGATACCAAATCATATCCCGGCCGTAAGTCGATTGCAGAATGTGTCCTCGGTTATTGAACAATGCCAGGCTGATAGGACGGCACCTGTTTCTGGTCAGGCTCTGAGGTCTTCTATTCGACGGAATAGCAGCATCCATGGTAACGACGATGACGAGGAAGTTGATTACCTGGAAAGTGTGATGGAAAATGGCAAGCAAATGTCAAAGGTAAGTGCTTTGTTTTTTTTTTCTAGGACGAATGGTGCATGGGGGTTTGGGTCGCATCCACTCAATCCAGGGTGGCCATCATGAAGCATTGTGCATTTTGTCACACGTTACAATTTACAAGGGAGGGGGAAGGGAATCAAATTACATTTCACTTTTAAATTTAAAGATTCATATTGAGAAATTATCGCAAAACCGTTTAATTAGATTATTCAGTCATACCTTGGGGGAGCGTGTATCCAGTCTTGCGGTAGTCGTTGACGTTATTTTTTTTTAATTAGACGAAGAGGCGTTGATGTTGAAATAATTTTTCCCACGCCCCTTTGTGTGCTTTTGATGACTTTCGTGTGTTCAATTTGAATGAAAATTTTCACCGCCTTAGGTGTTGTTTTTTGAGGAATTCAAAGAGTTTGCTTTTTGTGTTTGTTTGTTGTTTTTTTTTTCAGAAAACCAAAAAGCGTTTTAAATTACTTCCACATACGTACATTCCAATTATTTCCGCACATTTGACATTCATATGTTTGCTCGAAGTAATGTATGTTGAATAAGGACGGGTGAGCGTGAGAGTGGTTGGTGATGTAAAGAAGTGTGGATAAACAACGAATTTTGTGTTTTGTGCGTGGCGGATGCTTGAGGCTTGATTTCGTATTTTTCTTTTTAAGAAATTACAAAAATACTGTACTTTAACTTTGAGAGTAGGTTTTGATGTTTAAGAGTGTTTTTCCACGAGGATGACAAGGTTTTTCAAAACTTTTCAATAACCTGGGTTGCTCTGTAATTGACTACTGTTAAGCCAAAGGTGATTGGCTCAAAATTATCAGAGATTTCGAGGTGATTACTGCTTCATGTTAACTGCATATTCCCATAAATGTTTCTTGCGAATTAAGGACCGAAGAATACGATTACCGACAGCAAATTGAAAATGGATGCCAAAAGCTTCGTTGGATTGATAAAAAAATCCAATTTTTATAGAAGATATTATCTACTTCAACACCCAATTAATCTCTCAAGCCTGGACGTCTTAACGGACTTTATATTTGATACCATCAGAATATCAGCCGCCAGAAGCTCACACTTACTTACTTACTTACTTAAGGTGGCTCTACAGTCCGGTGTGGACTTGGGCCTCAATCAACAGGCTCCGCCAGCCAGCTTGGTCCGTAGCTAGCTGTCTCCAGTTTTGCACTCCAAGTTGATTGAGATCCTCTTCCACTTGTGTGCGCCACCTGAGTCGCGGTCTTCCTCTCCTTCTACGTCCCTAGCGAATAGTGTCGAAAGCCATCTGAGTCTCTGGACATTGACCCTTCTGGCTAGGTTCTTGTCGTTGTACAACCCGTAAAGTTCGCTGTTGTATCTTCTTCGCCATTCCCCTTCAATGCACACGTAGCCAAAGATGACCTGAAGAACTTTCTTCTCAAAGCAACCTAAGGCACATTCATCCGATTTTGTCAAGGTCCATGTTTCTACCATATAGCAGGACTGGGGTGATGAAGGTGTTGTACAGTTTAACCTTAGTTGCTCGAGAGGGCTTTTCCACTAATTGCTTTTATAGCCCAAAGAAACAGCGATAAGCAAGAGTTATTCTTCGTCTGATCACGGCGCTCGTGTTATTGCCCCTATTAATAGCGGAGCCTAGGTAGACAAACTCCTCTACTACCTCGAAGTTGAATGTGTCTATTGTGACGTTCTGTCCGAGTCGTCGTTGTTGGGTGTCCTTCTTCGAAGACAGTATCATACTTCGTTTTTCCCTCATTTATCGCTAAACCCATTTTTGCCGCTTCTGTCCCAATTCTCAGAAAGGCGCCATTGACATCACGCTATGTTCTTCCCATTATATCGGCGTACGCGAGAAGTTGAACAGATTTTTGGAAGATAGTGTCTCACGAACGATGTTAAGGAAATAGAACGACAGTGCATCGCCTTGTTTGTATCCTTTTTTGACAACAAAAGATACCGTTAGCTAGTTGCAAACCTTGATGGAGTAGCGTGAGTTCTCCATCGTCATTTTGCACAAGCGAACGAGCTTGGCAGGGATGTCAAAACTAGACATAGCTTTATACAGTTCGTTTCTGTGGATGCTGTCATACGCGACCTTAAAATCGATGAAAAGGGGGTGGGTATCAAATTGGAGTTCATAGGTTTTTCCAGGACCTGCCGCAAGGTGAAAATTTTGTCGATGGTTGACTTTCCTGGTCTGAAGCCACATTGATAAGGACCAATCGGATTGTGTCGAAAGGCTTCAGACGTTCAAATATTTCGGCAGAGAGGATCTTGTAGGCGATATTAAGTAGACTGATTCTTCTGTAGTTGGCGCAGTTTAGAGGATCTCCCTTTTTCATGATCAGGCAAACAATGCTGAGGTTCCATTCATCGGGCATGCATTCTTCCGACCATATCTTACAGATGATTTGGTGCATGCTCCTATCTAGATCTTCGACTGCTGCTTTGAACAGCTCGGCAGCTAGACCATCTGCTCCAGCGGCTTTGTTGGATTTCAGCCGTGATATTGCCATTTTCACTTCTTCTAGGTCGGGTTCACGGAATTGTTGGCTATCATCGCGTCCGATGAAAGGCTCCTGCTTGACGGCGGAATTTTGTTCGTCGTCGCCGTTTTACAGTCTACAGAAGTGGTCTTTCCAAATCCCCAACATTGAATGCGATTCTACTATGATGTTCCCTTGTTTATCTCTGCAGGCATCGGTTCTTGCTCGATGACCTTGAGTCAGCTGTTTTATGGCTAACACTGTAACATAATAGAATATTTAAATATCTTGTACCGTAATTCTTTGAAACAATAAATTATAACTAAAAAAAGTGAGATCAAAAACATCAAAAACTGCTATCATGTGCAGGGTGTGTTCGCGAAGAAATGCCAGAAATGTCATTAAGAATTAATGGGGGTTAACAGTGGTGTTCACGTTACACGTATTCTTCCAACACGACAGAAGTTGATAAACATAATATGTTGTGTACTGTGAATCCCTTTAAATTAAGAATCAAGGCAATCGAATTTGGAGAGCTGAGTCGACTAGTAAGATTCATCCTTGAATTCATTGAACACGAGAATTCCTGTCCCACTTTGTACATTTCACTACAGACAAAGACCTCTTAAAACGACTCTTCCAAAAACAATCTGTCGTCGGAATTCACTTTCCAAAAATTTAAAACAATTTGGTTAACAAGAGTCAAATTATCCGATCAATAAGGAAAAGTCTTCTTCACCATTGAGTTTCGAAAACTTAAACAATTTACCAAAAAGATCCTCTTTATAGAATACCAGTTTCGTCTGCAGTCAGCCCTTGATTCAAGGTAAGAAACTTTTCGTATAAATTTTCTCAGCAATAGTCTTGGGTAAAACCTAACTCAAAAAGGAATTTAACTTCCATTACAACGTTCATATTTTTCAGGATCCCACATATACTCGTAGGCAAAAACGAACAAAGTAATCCGACTTTTGGGTCACTTACCGGATTACCGAACCGCCTCCTCCATCACATTGTATCCTTTTCCTTTCATCAATAAATCCTTCAATTGAAACCCTTAATTGATTATATGTCAGACGCAAAGTCTAAACCGCACCATGCAAAATCTTTAAGACTCATTCTACATCACACTGTCAGGAACAAAAACAAGGATTCCAACTCATCATCATCAACATTGACTATCATCCGTATCGTACATAAATATTATATTTATTCATCCCTTTTCTTTGCTCGCTTAAATCCCTGCTGTCATCGCTTTTCGTACAAGGATCGTGTTAAGCTCGAGCATGAACCTTATTTCATTTTCTCCTTTTTTTTGTTTTGTCTCCTGCCTTAAAGGATAATAAAGCTTCATCCACAACCAGGACAAGAACGAATATAAATAATTATTTGCCTGCCGTAAGCGAAATTAAATCGTCTTCGTCATCGTTCATCGTCGTCGCAGCAGTAGTGGGTAGTTGTAGGAGTTTGTGAACTGTTAAATACGGATTCAAAGAACAACGCCTAGCGGCTTAGCTCAAAAGTCGGAACTCCGGACGACTCGGTAGTGGTGATGACGCGGAATGAGATTTCTTTTTCTTGACCCAAGTGAATGCGAGTAATTTCTGTTTTTCAAAAGGCTAAAGAACCAACATCGACAATGGCAGTGTTGACGATGACGACTACTCACCCATAACGATTTACGATTGCTACAAGAAGTTGGAAGTCCTTGGACAACATCCCAAAGGCGTAGTTTATTTCAGTGGAATTTAATTTTTTCCATCGTCCCAGCTCCATTTCAGTAAGTCCTTGTTCGGTGGTTGGACTTTTGAATTATACCTCCTCGTACCTTTCTTCATGGATGATAGACTCGTTGTTTAAGTTTTTAGGTGAGCAAGCTGACTGTGTGGGAAAACGAATCTGGGTCTCTCTTCGCAATCACAATTCAGACGTTTTTACGCCACTTTGTCCTCAGAGCGAGCAAGGTGAGCCAAATTAAATGTTCAAGTCTTAAATTCAAACGAAAGACTTACAATTTTGACACTCACATTAAGTTGCAAAGTCCATCGTTTTTCTTTTTTGTAATGAATCCTTGCTGATGACTCTAAGGCTCGTTTAGGATTTAATTGTTCTTTTTTTTTGCTTTGTTCGCTTCTTCCCGAAGGTAAATTAAACGATAAAAAATGCGCATTGAAAATGAGTTTGTCGAATTAAAACATCTTGTCGTTGTGAAATTTGGAAGGCGGGTTTAGAAAAAATATGTACAAAAATGTCAGGGACAAAAACTGAGAAAAGACATCGACCCTGAAATAATTTTGTGTAAGTAATTATGTCCCCAAAATATTTTAAGCGAAAAACAAAGAGAAAAACTTTGACCTTTTTTTGTGTTTTGGCAGGGCTTTGCCTTTCATAGATCATAGGTTATTTTTAATTTGTCTCGATAAATTTGCGGTACTCGGAGAGTTGTGGTTTAAATGATGTCATTTAGCAGGTGGAACACTAAGTCTTTCGTACAATTTTGAAGAATTTAAAACAAAGGAATTGTTACATGAGGAATATAGTCATTCCAGGACATACCCACATGCGTGCTTTGCCTTATAAAAGCACGAATTCCCATGAATTCCACAGTTGATTCATCTAAACTATCTGTGTTAAGATTTGTATCAGTACTGCGCTGACCTATGTTCTTAACAATTTCTCTGTTGAAGACATGCCAATCGGTACGTCTGTTATTTCTAAATGGCTTGTTTCCCCGCTTAATATCAAGTATGCAGAATTCAATTAGAGTTCCACTGGTCTACCTGACAAGTGTCTGAATTGCTTGTTAAGGTGATATTGAGTACCTCCTTACGGTTTTTTGTAACGAAGGTGGGAAAGTTACCTCTATAAGTCACCAGAAGGTTATTATCAATGATATATTCAAAAAGGGACCCTCTCCTTAGCGGTGACGTGAAATAATGCCCAACGAAATAAGACCAAAATTCGAAAATTGGCTTTATTTCATTTTATTTGTTAAAACGAAATTAGGCCAATTTGGTCTTATTTCGTTTTTAAATTTATACAAACTTTGTTAAAATATTTGTCCACACTGGAATTTTCTTAGCTTATAAATAGAAGGTTTCGCTCGAATTTTCCGATTCGCCAAATTGGCCCGGCAGCTTTTGTTTCACAAATCTACATTCTTTTTCTTATGTTATGTAGGAACAATTATTGCATACTTACATACGTATAAAATGTATCAATTGAAAAACTTTGTTTACGTATGTATTTGATTGGTGCCGTGTCGTATGGCCGTGTTTCACTTTTCTTAAGTGTCAAACTACCATATGATGGCAATAATTAACATTGTAAGAGTCAGGTGGCCATATTTTCTTGCTACTTTTTGGAACAAATGGTCAATATAGAAAACATTTTGAATTTACAAGAATACACTTTAATTTATTTAGGTACATACTTGATAAAAAATTTGAATTGAGAGAAAAATAACTGTCACTCGCGCAAGGCGTAGCGAGCGGAAAAAAATGTTTTGCCCCAGAGAGAATAAATTTGAGGTGTGAAATTTTTTTTTTTTATATCTATATATATAAAAGACTAATTCGTTAAATTTATGTTATCTTTTAAAATTGACAACCGGTTGACCGATTTTCTAAATTTTTGGTTTAAACTAAAGAGAAATAACTTAAGAAGGTTAATAACAAAAAAAAAACTATGTTGTTCAAATCACAAATGGTTCAAATCAATATACGAATACTCAATTTTTTATGAAAATTATTTCAAATATTTTCGTCAAATATTTTTTTTTTATCGAAAAAAAAAATTATGATTGACATTTTTGTTATTCATTTTTAAAAAAATTTATACTTGACATTTTTTTGTCATTCAATTGTACATGACAGGTTCGCTTTGCAATGCTAATGGGGATTTATACATAGATAAGTACAGTGAACTCTCTCATAACCGGACACTGACGGTACCGAGAAATTTGTCCGGTTATGGAAGATGTCCGGTTAAGGGAACAAACAAATCTACATTCCTTAAGATGCATACAATAGAAGTGTTATTGGGATTAATTTTTAATGTATTTCGTTCATATTGAGAGTCTTAAACAAAGATTCACAAGATTCACGTAAGTACAATCGATGATTTTGCTAAAACAATTAGAAATCTTAGTTTGGCGCACATATTGGTTACTAAATGGCATATTTTCAGCCAATCGGCCAATAAACCAAATGCTTTTAAATCATTTTTCTCTAACGAAAAGTTTTTTAATCTCCTTATTTCGCTATGAGCCTCTTCATAAGATTTTAACGGGTTATTATCAAACATATCGGAATCTGCTTCTTCTTGGGAATCAATTTCATGGTTTTCTGCTTCATCCAGACCGTCAACGCATAAACTTTCAAGGTTATCGTCTTCGCAAATAATTACCGTCTACATTACCGTCTGCAAAAGCCCTATTCATTGTTTTTAAAGTTTCAGCAATTGTGGACAACGGCAATTCGTCTTTAGGCAACCAATCTTCGTAATCAAGTTGTAGATTGTTTTGTCTTAATAAAACTTTTTTTTATCATTGTTGCACCTACTTGATTCCATGCCCTTTCAATAGCATCCAATAGACTTATGGATTTTGATTAATTTGCGGAAAGTTCACATTTTTTCCGTTTCTTTGAAATAGTGAAGAAGAGAAAAAGGTAGAACATAACAAAGTATGTAAGACTGTAAATATCTTATTTCCTTAACATTTTGCATGCTGCATGCTCAACGCTCAGGCACACGCAACACGACGCAAAAACTATACAACGCCATACAGAGATGTGTTTTGTCCGTTCAAGGGAGAGCGACATTCTATGGCGGTTATGAAAATTGGTGTCCGTGTCCGGTTATGAGAGCGTGCGGTTGTGGGAGAACTTTTTATATAAAAAATCGGTTATCTATTTCCGTTCTTTGAAATTTATCCGGTTACAAGAGGTGCCCAAAATGAATGAATTACAAAGAAGAACTTATGATTCAATCATGCAAGCCATTCAAAGCGGAAATTGTGGTTTTTATTTCTTGGATGCACCTGGTGGCACTGGGAAAACGTTTTTAATCTCTTTGATTTTAGCAGAAATACGATCGAAAGGCAAATTAGCGTTAGCATTGGCGTCGTCTGGCATTGCAGCTACACTATTGGATGGTGGTAGAACTGCACATTCTTCACTGAAATTGCCTTTGAATGTTAATTCCATTGAAGCAACAACATGCAAGATTTCAAAGAGATCAGGAATGGCCAAAGTTTTGCAGAAATGTGAAATAATCTTTTGGGATGAGTCCACAATGGGGCATAAAAAATCCTTGGAGGCACTTGATCGAACCATGAAAGATCTTCGATGTAATCAAAATTTATTTGGCGGTGCTTTGGTGTTGTTATCTGGTGATTTTAGACAAACTCTACCGATAATACCTCGATCTACTGCAGCTGATGAAATTAATGCATGTTTGAAATCATCGAATTCATGTGAAAAAATTGCACCTCACGACAAATGTTCGAGTGTATTTGCAAAATGATCCAACTGCAGCGGAATTTAAAAAAAAAACTCTTGGCTATTGGGAATGGAACAATGCCTGTAGAAAATTTAACTGTTATGATAACATTTCCACAAAATTTTTGCAATATCATACAAAGCAAAGAAGAATTAATGAAGAGTGTTTTCCCGAATATTGCTTCAAATTATTTAAACCACGATTGGTTGAGTGATAGAGCTATTTTGGCAGGTACCAACCAGGAAGTCACTGAACTGAATTGGTCGATTCAAAGTGAAATACCCGGCGAGTTAATGTCCTTCAAATCAATCGATAGTATTGTTAACGAGGATGATGTCGTGAACTATCCTACCGAGTTTTTGAACTCAATTGATTTGTCTGGCTTGCCACCACATAATTTGAGATTGAAAGTTGGTGTTCCTATCATTTTGCTTCGAAACATTAGTCAGCCGAAACTTTGTAATGGAACAAGACTTGCAGTGAAACGTTTAAACAGTTCTATCATCGAAGCAAGAATTTTGCAAGGTAAAGGTGAAGACCTTCTAATTCCTAGAATCCCAATGATTCCTCCCGATTTACCTTTCAATTTCAAACGGTTACAATATCCGATTTGGCTTTCGCAATGACTATAAACAAGGCTCAAGGTCAATCAATGGAAATTTGTGGCATAAATCTAGAAAATATAGTTTTTTCTCACGGACAGCTGTATGTTGCATGTTCGCGTGTGGGCAAACCATCGTCATTATTTATTGATACTAAAGAATAAATGCCCGTAGCTTAGTTGGTAAGTGCGTTGGCTGCTAAGCAGAACGTCGTTGGTTCGAGTCCTACTCAGGCCAAGTTTTTATTTCATCTTTCACGGACACTGCCTCTTGCGAAGACCTGACAAATCTTCCAAGAGTATTAATCTGTCATGAAAAAGTGCTTCTCAACTTTGCCGTTCGGAATCGGCGTTAAATTGTAGGTCCCCTCAATTCTTCACACGCACTCAGAGAATTGTTGATGAGAGTAAGCCACTTAAGCCTTGGCTCTTCAAGAGCTGTCGCGCCACTCTATTTATTTTTTTTGTTTAAAGAAGGAAAAACAAAAAATGTTTATGTTAAAGTTTTAGAATAAATTTTGTATTTTATAAATAACAAAAAATTGTATTTAATATAATTTAAATGGAGAGTTCTATCAAAGAAACTTTATTTTGCCCATCAAAGAGGGCACGGGTAAGCTAGTATTATATATTTTGCCCTCATCTGGGTTGCCTTTCACATTCGCCTGGCTAATCGGACCCGTAGGTTCCGGGATTAGTTCTTATGACATCTGGTTTAGAGCTAGCGACTGATGAGACCTCGCTGGCGTCGTTGACGTCAATCGCACTAACTCCGTCTACCATATCGAGGTTCGAAAATGGATTGAGGAGAAGATTTTCCTCCTCCTCAGTCAATGGGACATGCTTCGATGAAGTACCCATTTTGTCTTCTCTTTTCTGCTTATAATTTGAAACTGTTAAGAAAAATTAAATGAAAAAGAAAAAGAAAAAAGAAAAATAAAAAAGAAAAAGTTTAGAAAAAATAAAACTGCGGCGACTTCTCCTCTCGATATTGAGACCGCGAGGCAAAGCCAAAGCCGGCAGTTCTGACTTCTACCGACCGTTTAGCGTATATCCCCGCTTTGGTTTTATTCCTTATTTTCAATTCTTCCATATTTCCCTCGCTGGTAGTTAAGAAACTGTGACTAGCCTGCTTGAGGTTTGAGTGTAAGCCTGCTCGCCAACGTTAAGGTGGAGACCCGTCGAGGAGGAAAACTGCACTGAGTGATCTGATAGTGTAAACAAAAAAAGATACTAATTCACAAATACTGTAGAAAACCCTTGCAACAAAAAAATTCCATATTATGGACCACTTTCCAAGCAAACCCACGCAATAACCTTTTGAAATTTCACCAAATCAAATATTAAAAAATGAACTTGAGCACGATTTCATAGAATTTGGTTGTTTATTAATGCTCTTCCATCGTATCGGATAGACGAACAAATGACATTTACACGGGTGTTTTTTCAGAGCTGAATTTGAATCAATTTTGTCTAAAGATTTAAATAGTCTAAGAGCATTATTTTTAAGCTCTTACTGATATTAGCAGAGGAAGCATATTACTGTTTCTGCCTCGCCTCAGCAAAGAAATGCTTTGACATTTTTTTAACCGAGTCTTATATTTCGCAATAAAGTCAACACATAAATTTTGTTAACATAATATTCTCTCATTAAGAGCTTGAAAACTTATACTGTTTTTTTCAACGTCACGTTTTAAAAATATATCGAATTTTATCTCGTTTCTTTTCTAATACTCGAAACAATAAAATAGATTCAAGAAGAAAGCATAAATCTTTTCGTTTCCCCATTTGTCGCTCCAAGGTATCCACGCCTCTAAATCCGGATTAGAAATATTGAAGTTAAAGAAACAAAAAGACGAACAAAAAATTGAATTTAAACCCAGAAGAATATTTTCTTAACACAGACAAAAAAAGGGACAAGTTCAGATCATGGTTTACGGATGAGAAAACCGAGGATTGTATCAGGGCATTTGTCTCACATTCTCATTTCTCGATTCGTCCTTAGCGAAAAAGGCGATTTATTTTACCTCGATATCAATTTTATGGATAGCCGTTTAGATTGTTTGAAAAAAAAAGAATGAGATACAAAAACTGTAAAAAATTGAAGAGAAAGCCTTCGGGGTGATTTTAAAGAAGAGGGTTTGTATTTCTTTAAGAAAAACACGAGAACAAGGAAAACAAGGATAATTGAAATCGTGGCTGTATTCAATTCATTCTCATTTAGGAGGAAAATATAAAAAAATCAACAGTGGGTGGTAAAATAATGGACTTGAGATCAACTGCGTTTGACCATGAATTTGTGTTAGTGAGGATGGTTCCGGTGGGATATGTGCGGTATTTTGTTCCTATCTTTAAAAGATTTACAAATTTCTGTGAAAATTTGCGGTATGAAGGAAGTGAACAGTTCATACTTTTACACGCAAATAAGCCAAGATTTGAGTTTGTAGTCTACACAGTCTGCACACGGTATGGACTTATTAACTTACTTTTGCGGCTCAAAATCTATGAAGGACCTCAGCCTGAGATACTGCAGCCTTGCATCGTGAACGGTCCCTCGCATGCACTCTCCAGTCGCCGAAACAAAGTGCTCTGGCCCACAGTCGCTTGGTACCGTAGGTTCGGTCTTCCTTGTCGTCTCTTTGTTCGTCTGAGTATTTTGTTTTGTCCTTATTCACTTCAAGACCAACGAGTTTCGCCTGTTCTTCAATCTCGATGTGAAGGCCTCAAGCACAGCTCTCTTGGATCGACCGATGATGTCTATGTCGGTAGTCCGCAAGGCCTAGGAGCTGGGTGGATTTGTTGAAGATAGTGTTTTCCGTGCTCACACCTGCCTTGCACACTATCTGCTCCAGGACTATGTTGAAGAGATCACATGACAGCGCATCTCCTTGTCTAAACCCTGTGCATGTTTGGAATAACTCGGATGAGCTGTTACCCATTTGCACACTGAACTGCGTATTGCTTAGCGTCATGCGACACAGCTGGATCAGTTTGTGCGGGATCCCGAATTCCGACATGGGCATCATAAGCTCTTGGCGGTGGATGCTATCATAAGGAGCTACGAAGTCGATGAAAAGATGGTGGGTCTCGACTTGAAATTCTTTGGTCTTTTCCAAAATCTGCCTAAGTGTCAATATTTGGTCTATCGTTGTTCTGCCTGGCCTGAAGCCACACTGGTACGTGCCAATTATTGTGTTGCAGAACGGTACTGGGATAAGCAGGGATATACCTCGGTAGTTTTTACATGACATAGGATCGCCTTTTTTGTGATGGGGCATATGGAGCTTATCGACCAGTCAGTGGTGCATGCGGTTCATCAAAACATCTCCTCCATATTTAAAGAGTTTTGGATTGCTCTTTCTACCTCTTCTGTGGTGGGAGCTGGGACTGGGCCTTGCTTCTCAGCTGTAAGTGCTGCTTGAAAACATCTACAATTTCGGTGACTAGGTTTCCTTCACTGTTTCCAATAGCCTGTGTCCCGGTTCTGAAACCAGAAGCATAATTGCTTCGACCTTTTAAGGAAACGCTGGGTATTGTTCTTGGCCCGAGAATCTTCTAGATCTTGAGCTGATAAACTGCGGATGCTCTTTTCTTCCTTCTCTTGAAATATATCGGAACGAAATTAAACAAGCTTTCTTTAGTAAGTTAAACAATCGAATGAAAATTATATTGAACGAGAAAAATAAATTTGATAACAAATGAAACTAGGTTTATAATAATCAAGTGAAACAACAAAGTATTAATTAATACAGTGTTTTTACATTCCATATTTCAACACTCCCACTGAATGTAACATTCACTTAAATATAAGCCCAGTTGCTCTTGAACAAAAATTGTGTTTCTTGAAATCCAATGGTTTCGTTAAAAAATCAGCAATCATATCAGTAGTTTGAATATATTGTAAGTTGATTAAACCTTCATCAATTTTATCACGTATGAAGTGGTGTCTCACATCAATGTGTTTAGTTCGGGGATGGAATGCAGTCGTTAGTCCAAGACTAATTGCACCTTTGTTATCGCAGTGAATGGTTATAGTTCTTGGAGTTTTTGGAACAAGTTCCATTTCTAAACCTTTGAGCCATAGGGCTTCCTGAGTAGCTGCAGACACAGCCATATATTCGGCCTCTGTTGATGAAAGTGCGACCGTTGGTTGTTTTTTGGTATTCCATGATACTGCATTTCCATAGTCACCGAAGCACAGGGAATTGTAGATGTTTTCAAGCAGCACTTCCAGCAGCTGCTGAATGCGCAAAATGTCGAGCAAGATAATGACGAAAGAGAAGCAAGACCAGTCAATGAAGACCCAGTCCCAGCCCCCAGCAGAGAAGAGGTAGAAAGAGCCATCCAAAAGCTAAAAAATAACAAGGCCGCAGGGTCGGATGGCATACCCGCGGAACTCTTTAAACATGGAGGAGATGTTTTGATGAACCGCATGCACCAGGTCATCACCAAAGTGTGGGAGGAAGAATGCATGCCCACTGACTGGTCGATAAGCTCCATATGCCCCATCTACAAAAAAGGCGATCCGATGTTATGCAAAAACTACCGTGGCATATCCCTGCTTAATGTTGCATACAAAATCCTATCCAACGTACTGTGTGAGCGTCTTAAACCAGTGTGGCTTTAGGCCAGGCAGAACAACGATAGACCAAATATTCACACTGAGGCAGATCCTGGAAAAGACCAACGAATTTCAAGTCGAAACCCACCATCTTTTCATCGACTTTAAAGCTGCTTATGATAGCATCCACCGCCAAGAGCTTATGATTGCGATGTCTGAATTCGGGATCCCGAACAAACTGATCCAGCTGTGCCGCATGACGCTAAACAATACGCAGTGCAGTGTGCAAATGGGTAACAGCTCATCCGAGTTATTCCAAACTTGCGCAGGGTTTAGACAAGGAGATGCGTTGTCATGTGACTTCTTCAACATAGTCCTGGAGCAGATAGTGCGCAAGGCAGGTGTGAGCACGGAGGGCACTATCTTCAACAAATCCACCCAGCTCCTAGGCTATGCGGACGACATAGACATCATCGGTCGATCCAAGAGAGCTGTGCTTGAGGCCTTCACAGCGATTGAAGAACAGGCGAAACTAGTTGGTCTTGAAGTGAATGAGGACAAAACAAAGTACATGTTATCAACAAACAAAGCAACATCTGTCCACCGCCTAGGACAAAACGTCACTGTTGGTAGCAGCAATTTCGAGGTAGTTAAGGAGTTCACCTACCTTGGAACAAACATCAATCCCACGAACGACACCTTAGTGGAGATCCGAAGAAGAATCACCCTAGCGAACCGCTGCTGCTTCGGTTTGGCCAAACAACTGGGTTCAAAACTCCTCACTCGAAAGACAAAGTGTCTGCTATACAAAACTTTGATTTTACCAGTCCTACTCTACGGCGCCGAGTGCTGGACGATAAGTAAAACAGGGGGAATGATACTGGGCACTTTCGAAAGAAAAATTCTTCGACGGATTTTTGGTCCCGTATGCGACGATGGCGAATGGAGAAGAAGATACAACCGAGAACTGTATGAGCTGTACCAAGATGTGGATGTAGTCCAGAAGGCCAAGAAAAGACGACTACATTGGCTCGGCCACATCGAGCGAATGGACGACAACGCTCCAGCCAAGAAAGTCTTTTCATCCCAGCCCCCAGGTTCAAGACGACAAGGAAGACCGAACCTACGGTACAAGGACCAAGTGACTGCGGATGCCAGAGCGCTTGGTCTCGGTGACTGGAGAGTGCGTGCGAGGGATCGTTCACGATGGAAGACTGCAGTATCTAGGCTGTGACCCTTCATGGATCGTGAGCCGGTAAAGTAAGTAAGTAAGTGCATTTCCATAAAACTTGAATATGTAGCCCGTTACAGATCTTCGATCATCTCCATTATTTGCCCAGTCAGCATCACAATAGCCAGAAATTGATTTAGAATTAGTTTTCGAAAATTGTAACTTTGTATCGGAGGTTCCTTTCAGGTATCGTAAAATTCGCTTGACCGCAGTCCAGTGAGGTTGTCCATAACAATTATTGAATCTTGAAACTGCATTCACAGCGAAAGTTATGTCTGGCCGAGTTACTTGTGCAGCAAACATAATACTTCCAACTGCTTCTTGATATGGAATTTGTGTCATCTCATGTTGCTCTTCTTCCGTCTGCGGGCACATTGATTTAGTCAATTTTTGGTTCGGGTCCATCGGGGTATTAGCGGGATTACAATCGTCCATCTTGAAACGAGTAAGAACGTCTTTGATATACCTTTCTTGATCGATAAAAATCTTGCCGTTTGTTCGATCTCTTGTAATTTGCATACCAAGGACATATCTAGCTTCACCCATGTCTTTCATTTTGAAATTTGTATTAAGATAATTTTTTAATTTAGTTTTAACATCATATACTGCAACTATTGTTATATTCGAGTCAGATCCAGAAAAATAAACGCATGGATCTACTTTTGACCTTTCAAGTCCATAAGCTTTAAAAGCTGTATCAAGTTTTTGATTCCAAACTCTACTAGCTTGTTTCAATCCGTATAAAGACTTATTTAAATGACATACTTTCGTAGTCTTATCTGTAAAAACTTCAGGTTGCATCATATATATCTTGTCATTAAGATCTCCTTGAAGGAAAGCCGTCACGGCATCCATTTGATCAATATCTAGATCTAACTGAACCGCAAGAGATAATAGAAAACGAATTGTGCCATATCTTACTACCGGGGAGAAAGTTTCTTCATAATCAATCCCTTTCGTTTGAGCACAACCCTTTGCAACCAAGCGAGCTTTGTATTTAGAAATCTTACCTTCAGAATCTCTCTTCGTTTTAAATACCCATTTACAGTTAATAGCTCTTTTGTCGGTTGGCAAATCAACAAGTTTCCAGGTACCATTTTCTTCTAAAGCGTTCATTTCTTCTTGCATTGCTTGGCGCCACAACTCGCTATCAGATCTGTCAAATGCTTCCTTCACCGTTAATGGATCTTGCATTTCACCAGTCGTCACCGAATATGATATGAAATCTTGTCTTATGACTGGTTTCCTAATTCTTTCACTTCTTCATGGCTCTTGAATTTGACTTGTTTCAAGTATTTGCAGATCATCACGATCTTCACTCGATTCATACACATCAGTTGAAGTGTTAATTTCAACTTTGGATTCCTCAAGTTCCGAGTCAATTTGTGAAAGAGTTGATTCATTTGAAATTGTACTTTCAACATTCGTATTTTCATTAAGCGTTGGATCGTTGCTTGAAACAGTATCATCATCACTATCCTTGAAAAAAAATCTTGCTTGAATTTCGTTTATTTCTAATGATTTAACAGCGACCTTCTGGGCCCATAACCTCTTGAAATATATCGGAACGAAATTAAACAAGCTTTCTTTAGTAAGTTAAACAATCGAATGAAAATTATATTGAACGAGAAAAATAAATTTGATAACAAATGAAACTAGGTTTATAATAATCAAGTGAAACAACAAAGTATTAATTAATACAGTGTTTTTACATTCCATATTTCAAAACCTTCGCAGGGTCTTTTTCTCATTTCTCCTTTTTGTTCTGTTTTCTTCTCTTGCTGCTCTTATTTTCCGTTGCAGCGTTTGTAAACGTGCATTTTCCGTCTCTCTTTTCAATAATGCGCATTTATCATTTTCATCATACCACGGGTTCTCTTTCGGGGGTGGCTGGCAACCTATGGTGGTCTCGGCTACATTTTTTTTTATTATTTCGCGATATTGGTTCTACAAGGTGTTGACATCTGTGGTATTTGGGGGGACCGCACGTGTTTTTTTGTCGTTTGATATTCGAGGTCTAAACTAAGCCCAACAGAAAGTCGTCAGAGTCGACATTTGCTCCTCGGAAAGCGCGCAAGTTGACGTTCAAGATGTTGCGCCGATTAGCACATGGTTGATTTGGTTGATGGTTTGACCATCCGGAGATCGCCAGGTTGCTCTGTAGATCTTTCGTCTTGGAAACACGGTCTACCGTGATTTAAATTAAAAACTTAAATCTATTAAAACTAAAATCTGACACTAGGGATAACATTGAAGAAGACGACGAACAAATTAATTCTCAAAAATACCAATCCCTTTAATAGACGAAATTGAATGAAGAATTATTTTCCTTCGTTCTTCATGATTCTCATTGTTTCGAGTCTCCAAAATTCATTGAATTGGTGACAAACCCGTGGGAAACAAAATAATTTCAAAGCTATTCAATCAGTGAGACTCTCTCAATTTATTTTCTCGAAATTATAACCTGCCATATTTCAATTGCATTGAGTCAAAATTATCTTCAAACGATTCCTTATGGCTTTGGTAACTCTTCCCCCCCCCCCCACACACAAAACTGTTAAGAGGCTTTAAAGTACAAAGTAAACACTTACAACCAAATGTCAATTTACCTTTTCCCTTATCGTCAAAAAATCGTAGGAAGGTTTTCAATTTTTATCTTCGAAATTAAATCATTAAAATAACACCAACGCAGCCACGAGTGCTTCACGCAAAATAGGTCACCCCGTCAGAAAATATAAGAGAGGAAGGAAGTCTCTCCCCTTGTCATCTTAATCTGTTAACCACAGTTTTCTAATACCGTAGTCTGCCACAAAATGAACCTTAAAACAAAAAGAGATTCCCTATCTACAAACACGAATCACGATAAACGACGAAGAAGGACCAAAATCTATATAACCTCGATTAACCCAAAAATGTTGAACAAATAATTTTAAATGAAAACGAGGAGTTATGTTTCTATTTTGTTTTGTTATTGTACAAGTGTTTGGAAATTAGATTATCCTCTCATTGGTGGTTGGCAAAATGGGAGATTAAAAGGTCAAGGGGTGCAAAAATTTCCCTAAGAAGAATCAAAAATTCACAGCTGGATTAGATTGTTTATCATTATCACCATTATTTATGTAAGACAACAAATAACTACAGGGTGGTAGTTTAAAGGTGGGTTATTGTGTTCATTTTTTTTATATTCCTTGGAGCTTACATTTGGGAAGATTTTGTGAGTTGACTTTGGAGAAGATGAGAATGAATTTATGGTGTTTTTTTCTAATGATGATTAAATGTTAAATGAATCTTAAGGAACACCCTGTTCCACTTATGATAACTAAATTTTTATGTCTGTGAAGTAAATTTGGCGGTGTTCGTTTGTGCGTGAAGGCGTTTGCACAGATATCTTCATTAAAAATTCCTTGGAAGGGTGTTGGAAGGAAATGTTTGTTCGTGCCACGAAATTGAAAGATAATGGTGCTGTTGACCTTCCCTCTAGGTTTTTAAAGCAACGTTTTGTTGAATTTCTATGTAAATTTAAGAAACAGAAAGTTGGGAATTGTTCTGGCACATCTCAGACACGTACCAAGTTGAGCTCTTCACATTCAAGGATGCCGCTGTGACAGTTTTCAATTATTTTTCACCCTTTGTGTGGTTGAAAAAAGAAACGGTTAAACTTTTTCGTTTACGAAGCACATACACAAATTTTTCAAGGACAAAACTATTGTTTTATTCGGCGGTTTTTAATGAAAATAATTTTTTTATGGTCATTCAGGTTATTGGTTTCGACGCGCCAGGAAAATCTTCATACACAAGCATGATGCGAGTTTAGTTTTCACTCAAAAACCACCCACCGGCCACCGTCTGCCGAGTAAACCCTTTAAGTTTTTTTCAATATCACTTGAGGAGGGACTAAGGTCAGGTTCAGGCATCTATCTTCAACAAAAGCTACCATAAGGAATTTGCAATGGAATCACGATTTGAATGTCTATGTTTTTTGTCTTTTATTTTATTTTCGGAAAGGAGTTTAGAAAATTTGTACTTCCCCAGTGAGTGTCGCATAGTTCATCATCATCATCATGGAGACATCAGGAATGTCGGGTATTTGTTTTTGGCCTTGTGTGTCCATGGAGTGAGTGAGTGAGATGTTCTTTTTTTCTAAGGAATATTTTCGGGGAAAAGCAAAGTAAGGGAGAAAAGTTTTGCCTTTTTCTAAACTGAAGAGCAAACTTAAATTGGATGGGAATTTGAATTCAAAGCATGCTTTTATGTTGACGTTTTTTTATTTTATTTTTTGTTCACTTCGATGATGAGAAATTTTGAAAAGTACCTACCTATAGAAACAGACACTTGAAATTACCTTTACTTCTATTTTTACATATTGAAAGGGGGATGACGGTGATGGATAGACGTTGCTGATAGAAACTAACAAAAGTAACAAAGTAAACTGAACTTTTTGATAGCTTTACTTGTGATCTAGACTTTGTTTGTGTTTCCTTCTTTTAAAGTGTATTCGTACTGGAGCTAGTGGATACCTTTGCTTGAAAATCATACTCTTAAAATTTTTGGTTAAAGAGAAGAATACCTGTTCAATGTAAGAAAAGCTCTGCTTTACGCGTTTAATGATAACGTTTATCCTTTTTATACAGATTTGTTGTACCCAAAGCAACAAACAGACATAATAAACATAATACTAGCTTACCCGGCGAGCTTCGCCTCTCGATTAATACATTTTACTCAAAACCATCAAGGCGTACGATTTTTACAATTTACCGAATTTTTGAGAGGGTTTTCCCTCTTTTTTCCTTCGTAAGAACCTTCTCGTCAACATTACAAGTAACTGCGAAAAATTTAGCACTCAAATTCATTCTCAAAATAAATTTTCGAATGTTACCGACCTCGACAGGCAATTGCGAGCATCTTAATTTAAAAATTAATTCGAATCGGTTCAGCTGTTCTCAAATATTACTTACCTACTTATGGTGGCGGTACAGTCCAGCTGGGATCAGGGCCTCATCCAACAAGCGTCTCCAGCCAGATCGATCCATAGCTAGCTGTCTCCAGTTTCGCACGCCAAGATGGTTCAGGTCCTCTTCCACCTGTGTGCTTCACCTGAGTCACGGTCTTCCTCTTCTGCGACGTCTTTCCGGGTTGGATTCCATGACTCTACGAGCATTATTTTCAATTGGTTCTACATGACCCAACCATCTAAGTCGTTGGACCTTTACTTTTCTGGCTAAGTCAGTGTCGCTGAATAGCTTGTACAGTTCTTGATTAAATCTTTGTCTCCTTTTTTGTTGACTTGCATTAACTTGGTCTTGCCCTCGTTAACTGCTAGACCCAACTTCCTGGCCTCCTTCTCAAGACTCACAAACGCTCCACTGACATCACGATGTGTTCTGCCAATTATGTCAATGTCGTCTGCGTATCCTAGTATCTGGACGGACTTTTGAAAGATTGTACCTCTGGTGCTGACGTTGGCGCTTTGCACAATCTTTTCAAGAATGATGTTGAAGAAATCGCATGACAACGCATCGCCCTGTCTAAAACCTTTTTTGACATCAAATGCGTCCGTTAGGTTATTTTCGACCATGATGGAACAGCGTGAGTTTTCCATTGTCATCTTACACAGACGGACAAATTTTTCTGGGATGCCAAAACTAGACATTGCCCTATATAATTGGTCTCTAAAGACGATGTCAAACGTGGCCTTGAAATCGATGAAAAGATGGTAGGTAGGTATCGATTTGAAGTTCCTGGGTCAATGGTGGACTTTCCGGGTCTGAAGACACACTGATAAGGACCTATCAGGTTGTTGACGTAGGGCTTCAAACGTTACACAGCACGGCAGACAAGATCTTATAGGCGATGTTAAGGAGCCTTATACCTCTGTAGTTTGTGCAGTTCAGGGAATCTCCTTTCCTGAGAATCGGGCATACAATGCTGAGGTTCCATTCGTCGGGCATGCTTTGCTTCAACCAAATTTAGCAGATGAGCTGGTGCATGCTGCTAACCAAATCATCTCCAGCTGCTTTGTACAGTTCGGTGGCTAGCCCGTCAGCTCCAACGGCTTTGTTCGACTTAAGTTTAGATATCGCTATCTTCACTTCGTCAATGTCGGCTGGGTGGAATTGTTGGCCTTCTGAACCCAAATTGAATGGTTTTGTATTGCTGGCGGAGTTTTGCTCGTCATCGCCATTATACAGCTTGGAAAAGCGGTCTTTCCATATCCTCAGCACTGACTGTGGTTCCACTACGATGTTCCCATTATGGTCTCTACAGTCTTCGGTTCGGGGTGTATATGTATAAGCCCTGGAGGTTTGTTTCACCTTTTTGTAAAACTTTCGAACCTCGTTCTGAAAAATTAGTTACCCTAAAAAATACAACAAAAACGTTAACAAGAACACTCAGAGACAAAAAGGATTGCCAGACTTTTTTTTGATGACCTTAACAACTGTCTCTAAGCTTACTTTTTCCCTAAATCTCTCCTTCCGGCACTAATAATTGTTGAAGTCAATTACAATTGACCAAGTCTTAAAGCTTAATAGAAAGTTACTTACCTTGAAACTGAACAACTTCTGTCTTTCCAGAAGCGCCCTTTCCATCAAACTTAAACACGTGGCGCTATCTCAATGAAACAGGATTGTCAATCTTAAAAAAAGCAATTTCACCATCACGGATTTAATTACCAAAGGAAAATATAACTTTAATTTAAGCTCCAAGCAAATTGGTTAACACACTTACACAAGTTTAAGGAGAAGGTCTTGTCCTTTAAATTAGAAAAGAAATAATTTAAAACTTGTGTTCGTCATTGCTCGACAGATAACAAAATGAACTTCGACGACAATTTTCTTTTAACTTGAACTTGTTCATCAAGCATTTTTAAGCGAATATCCTTCATTTTAATTATTACTATCAAGTTTAAGTTTCATCTTTCGATTTCCTTTTTTGTTCGTGCTCGCTATCATTCTACGAGTATATGAGAAGGCCAAACCGACACGGACACGGACAGGGACACATCGCGTTGACTTTGACTTTGGCGAATTGGGAGTTTGGCGATGCAAACGGAACGGCCATGATAATACAACGATTATGGCCATCACGTTCAATTGGCTCGATATAGAGCGAGAGAGAGACGAGCGGTAGTCCTTGTAGACAATTTGTAAACAATATGAAATGATTATTTATTGCCCAATAATACAATTAAGAGGACTGTAAGGACTCGACATCGTCGTCGTTGTCCTTTGGAAATGGAAATTCAAATTCATTTCGACACACGCACACAAACACATCCAACAGGTTAGGAAGTTTGTTTGTTGCTGTTTGACGTTTTGAAGGTCATCTTTTGCTCTGTGTCTTTTTCACTCTTCGGACAGGACAAAGACTTCAAAAACGAATCCACAGCTGATATAGCATTCGACATGGAAAGACATCAGAAAACGCAAAATTGAAATAATAAAAACACAAATATAATTGGCAATTGATTGCACGCCCAGCACCACCTACAGTTTGTAGCGCCAAAATAAACACTTGAAACCCCAACATCAACACACCTCCATCTCGCGGACAGTTGAAGCTCTGTCTTGATACTATGTAGGTACTCGTTCGTTCGTTATTGCTTTACTAGAGTTAGATATTTTATGTTAAACAATTTTCGTCTTCTCCGCAATCGGAAAACAACTCAACCAGTCCGGGTAGCAGTGACAAATATTCAGTCATCGCAAGTTATTTGATCCACGCGTTTTGATGGTCTTGAGTGTGAGTTCGTTTCGTTTCAAGCAAGTAAGACGCGCAGATAAATTTTCGTTTCGACTTCGATTTGATGTGAAGTTTTTATCGGCAGCATATCGACACAAATGTGGTATGCTTAACGCAACAGATATTATACTAGTTGTCATCGGACGGCCGCGGTTTAAGCCTAGCGCATTGCGTCAAATTGAAATCAGTACCTAAGCAGCGTTTAAAATTTGAAAAAAGTTGTAGTTAGTAACTAGATTCAAACACGGTCAGTTAAATAAATCGTCGGTTTGTACATCGCATCGTTTAGCTGAAAGCACGCGATACGCTTGAAGTTGTCATACGATGTGTGTGTTTTTTTGTCCAACGGAATGTGTAAGATTTCGAATATAGGCAATTTTGAATATTGAATCGAATTGGTGGAGTGAATTAAAATTCTATCGCTTGGATGTTAACCTTGTTCAGTGCATGCATGTTCAATAAGAATATTAAACGAAATTACATGAGATTTCAAAAGTGATTTGATAACATTGACACCGCAGCTAAAGGATAATTCGCATGAAAATAGGGTTATTTCGATATTGTGTTTTTCTCTTGAAAGATTTTCGTATTAAATCGCAACCTTAATTATAAATAGAGTGAGGTGTTGAATAAATATCAGGAAGCCAATGAAAAATATTTAGGCTTTGTTTTGTTTAATTAAAGCTTTTCTATTAAAAACTGTTTTTTAAAAAACCGAAATTGGTAGATTTGGCGATCCTGGTATCCATTTAAATTGATTATTGATTTGACATAATGTGATTTGAAGCTGTTGTAGATTTTTCTGCATCATCAGAATATTGTTTCGATGTTGAATGCAGCCCGTTGCCCGTCGGTCATCGTGTCAATTTTTCAGGATCGGTCTTAAGTGAAAACAAGCAAAAACTTTGTTGGGCATTTTTTTTGTTTGCTAAAATTTTAATTTTAAATAACAACAATTGAGTGTCGCCAAAATTGACGTAAGGTCATTTTGATTTTTGACGTTTAAACTACATATCTAGAACGCAATCATATTTTTTTTTGTTCACTCAAAATATATCGGTAATTCAAGCTTTTCTTCGATATAACATTTTCGGACAATGGTGAAAATATTTTACAATTTTCTTGTCTCAAAACTTCAAAATGGTATGAAAACGACTAGGAACAACAATGAACTTTTGCAGACATTCAATGAATGAGCAACTCAGAAAATAGTATTATGATGAAAAATTATTCATTAATCAACAATTTAAAGCAATATCTTATTTTTTTAAAATTATTTTCCGTCTTTAAAAGGACGTTTTTTAAACGGGAAGAGAAGACGAAAATTCATATTAATTCATTTGCAAACACTTGAATATAACACAAAATTATAGTTTAAAAGTCGCGCGATATTCAAATGATAACTTTGTTTTTTTTACTAAAAAGGGAGTAGCACAAGCAATCTGGAACTGATTGATTTCACGAATGGTATAATTTGAACGAAGAATTCTTTAATCTTTTGCTTCGTTCTCCATGATTCTCATCATTTTGTGTCTCCTAAAATTTCTATTTTAAAAAGTGTGATGTGGCCTAGTTTAGGGCTTTAGGTACTATGGGCCGAATTACCGATTCAGTGAACGAGTGAGTGAGTCTCATCAGTGATCGAACGAACGAGTATCTACCTAAATACTTTGGGATGATGACATTCGTTAGGTCACATATCGTTGAAGAATTATTAAACGTAGCATCCATCGAATTTCTATTTACAAATAAAAAAAAAAATAAAGGCTGAGTTCCTAATTGTAAAACTTCCGCAGTACTGCCAAAATTGTGTTCATAAATGTAAACAAACAGCAATACTTCTGCATGAGCATGGCAACAATTGTGTTCATAAAAGTAAAACGACTGTAATTTTGCGGTCAAGTCGGCATTTGTTTTTATTTTGTTGCTGATTTTGCAGGAAAATGGCAGGGAGCAAATGTGATGTTTGTTGCTCAATAACTCCAGAAGTACTTAACGGATCTGGATGAAATTTGGCATACAGACAGATTATAGTCCAGAATATCACATAGGCTACTTTATATCCCGGTAAAATCTATGGGCCCGTGGGAAACATGTGTTTTAAGTTACAAAAGAGCATATGTGATTGGTGTCAGAAAATGACAAAGGCTACAGAGAGAGTATTGAGCTTAAGAAAGGACATATAAGAATTTTGAACGCAATTAAAGGGGATAAAAAGTTTTGCAAGTGGTTGAAATAGTTGGCCAGAGTTTGTATGGAAGTTGGGTCAGTCTTGATAAACAAAATACAACATTCAAATTTTGAAAACATACGATGAATATTATACATATGTATATCATACGAAAAGTCAAAGGGTTTTCCTATTTCTTAACCTTTCTGTTTTCTTATTTCCGCAAGTTTTGTATCATGTTTTCGAAAACGGTTTCTTCCACAAAGCTTAGAACAATGCGTTTTAAAATATTTATGTTGAAAGCCATTTTTTAAATGAATGAACTACAAATCAAATCAAAAACAAATAAACTTTGTTTCTCGTTCTGTCAACGTTTGCTTTTATGAACTCATTTTGAACAAAGTATGATGACTGCACATATGCAGTTGTAATTGAGTTCATAAAAGCCTTTGAGCATATTTAAGGAAGGGCATGGGCAACAAAGCCTGCAATTACGAACTCAGCCAAACTTTGAGTGAAATAGGGATAGGGAAGGCAGATAAATATTGTTTTTTAAATGAAAAAACATTGCAGTGTCCGTGGCTTAGTGGTAAGGTGCTTTGGCTGCTAAGCAGAACATCGTGGGTTCGAGTCCTACTCGTGCCCATAGTTTTTTTTTCATCTTTCACGGGCACTGTCTCTTGCGAAGAATTGACAAAACTTCCAAGAGTATCAATCTGTCATGAAAAAGTGCTTCTCAACTTTGCCGTTCGGAATAGGCGTTAAATTGTTGGTCCCCTCAATTCTTCACACGCACTCAGAGAATTGTTGATGAGAGTAAGCCACTTAGGCCTTGGCTCTTCAAGAGCTGTCTGGAGCTTTTCAGAGGGAAATTTTGTTCTCGACCTTTATAGATTATTGTCGAAGAATTTCATAATAAAATGACTCGAATATTAAAATTTAATTTTTATTTCTTAGAAAGTTCCTCCTATCAGTGAGCTGTGTATGTGTCGAATGAAATTCAGTTCGATAACTGAGAAGAGGATTTCAAATTTTTGTACTAGAAGCTTGATACACATCTCGATAACATGAGAGGTAATGCCAAACCCCAAACGAGAATTTTTCTTTCAAAAGTACCCAATATCAATTCTCCATTTTTACTTATCGTCCAGCACTCGGCGTCGCCGTAGAGTAGGACTGGTAAAATCAAAGTTTTGTATATCAGACACCTTGGGCCCTACTATGTAACTCGATTCTACTTTTGATTGCATTCGAAACTCTTTTCCGATTCTATTTTCCAATCGTACTACGTATGAAAGTAGAATAGAATGCCAATAATGCCAAGCTACTTGCTAGCAAATTTTCGATTTTCGAACGAAACTCTGATATTTTGACATAAATTTCAAAAAATAAAAATACTTGCTGTGGAAAAAATTGTATGAACTTTAAAATAAAGTGTTTTCCATTACGGCTGGGTCGATTTGAAAATTGAATAACACAAATTGTATATGAGAAATCAATAAGGTCTCATCTTTATTTGAGAGCCCTATCAATGACATCATGTGTGAAATATTACATATTTAGTTCAAATGGCTGAGTGGCGCGTATTCGTCCATCATCCATGGGTTTGGCGCATGAATCAGGCTGAATTTGGTCGATGGCATCCATTGAGTTGTTTTTTAGGTCCGCGGAAGTAGTCACTTCAGATTCTGCTGCAGACTTTCACGAACATTGGGGATATTTTCGTCAGATCTTGCGTTTCATTCAAGTACGGCTATTGGCTGGTTGTTCACTGAACCGGTGGACGCTAAACGGCCACTACACGTTGAACAGTGTACTTGGAAGGATGACCGTGTACCTCATCAAAAGGGCGCAACGTTCGCATCGTTGTTTTAAGAGAACACCCATTTTGATTATAAAGTTTTATCATTTGCCCGTATTGCTGGACGCTGTCACTTGCCATCCTGATTTGTAGTCCTTAGTGAGTGAATAAAAGATAATATTTTAACAGATAGCAAAAGAAACAATATGGCCGTCACGAGACATCAAAATCAACCCGTCCGTCCCTTTTGGATAACCCTACAAAAATATGAAGTGTAGCGATTTGGTTAGACTTGCATTCAGACAAAAATCCGGAACGAGTTCAACAAATTGAACAAAGGCGGATTAGAGTATTTATTTATTAAAGACATTTTTATCCAATAAAATGACTTAATCGCAGCTTTGTTCAAAAATACCGCCTTTCAAAAGATGCCTTCATGTTGCTATACAATATTCCATTGATGAAGTGTTAAAACGGCTTTTTACTTGCATTATTACAAAACAAGCTTCTTAAGCCGATCTGCTCGCAAGCACATTTAATGTAGAGTGATTATTTTCGATTTTGCCTTGTTTTTAATTCTACTTTCGAGTTACGTAGTTCCTTGATTATTCGAAAGTTCATAAGAATAAAGTTGGCACTACTAGAACTATTCGATTCTCGTTGGTTCCAAAGGAGTTAAAAAGATACATAGTTCCAATTTTTCGAATTCGAGCAATTTCATTGTAGAATCGAGTTACATAGTAGGGCCCATTGTCTTTCGAGTGAGGAGTTTTGAACCCAGTTGTTTTGCCAAACCGAAGCAGCAGCGGTTCGTTCGGATCGCCACTAAGGTGTCGTTTGTGGGATTAATTTTTGTTCCAAGGTAGGGACTGTTTAAATTTCCAAAACGATATTGATTTGTTCCTTGACTGGTGCAAATACAACCACCTGGAACTAAATATTGCTAAATGCAAGATTTTTAGTGCCCATAGAACTTTATCGCCGATAACCTTTATTTATAAGTTTGGAAATGAATCACTCGCAAGAGTCAAAGAAGTTAAAGATCTAGGAGTTATATTCGACTCAAAACTTTCTTTTTCGGCTCACATTGATTTTATTGCATCAAAGGCAAATTCAATGTTAGGTTTCCTTAGAAGAACATCAACTGTATTTAAAGATGTGTATACACTAAAGGCAATTTTCATGTCATTGGTATTACCCATATTAGAGTATTGTTGTGTCGTTTGGTCACCATTTTATGACAACGCTATTAAGAGAATAGAAAAAATACAAAGAAGGTTCACGCGTTTTGCATTCAGTAATCAGAGATAGTCCGCAGAGTTACGTGATTATTTCTCAAGATGTGCGTTACTAGATTTGAAAACCTTGGAGAGTCGCAGACAAGCTCAATGTGTATTTTTTATCAAAGATATATTAAGTTCTTATATTAAATCTGAAGAACTTCTAATGTAAGTTTCTTTTTACGTTCCGGAAAGAATACTAAGAATAAGAAATGATGTGCTCTATGTTCCCAATCATCGAACAAATTATGGTCTTAATAGCCCAATAACTCGTTCTATTTTGTTGTACAACTCTATTTCATGTGAAATCGATCTTTCAATGAGTAGGGATAGTTTTAAGACTATTATTCAAAACATATTTCACTTTAAGTCGAGCTTAAATAATAATTTAGTTTAAGCAAACATTAGTAGTCAACAGATTGTAAATCCATTGATGAAATAAATAAATAAATAATAAACAACAAAAATCCTTAACTACCTTGAAATTGCTGCTACCAACAGTGACGCTTTGTCCTAGGCGGTGGACAAATGTTTCTTTGTTTGTTGATGTGTAATTGTGTACATGTACAAATTAACAAATTACAGAATACTTTGACTGCAGACGAAAAAGAATACATGTGGGGGAGGGGGACTTTTCGCATAACAAACTGAAAGGATTGAAAAGGTTCCTTTAAAATAAAAAACACTTTCTTTTAGTTTATAATATTCAAGATTTAAATTTAATTCAGTTTATAATTAGTTTTTAATAAGTTTTAATTGGTATAAGAAATATAAGTTAGGTATTTTCAATTCTTTGCGTTTCGTATCGTTTTTTTTCTTCGTAGCGTTTCACCGTTTCACCGAACTGTACTGTTGCTCTTCTGTTGGCTGTTGTCATCGAGAAATTGTTGGTTAGTGTTGCCGTTGCTGTTCGTGAATATGTAAAGTAGTAGTAGTAGAATGGAAGGGTTAGTTGATAGGCACATTTTGCCTACATACATATTCGAATTAAAAATTATAAGAAAATTGTTTTTATAGGGTGTCTCAGTAAGAGCGCACTTTTTAAAATTGGAATATTTTTTTCATGCAAGTGGCAACTCTGAAATTTAACAGATGTCACCTCTGTTTGTTCCGATTATTTAAAATGGAGCGGTTTTCGAAAGAACAACACGTAATAACTCATTACAAAAATGGGGAAAGTTACGCTTCGCAAACTTCGCCAAATTTTCAGCCGAGAGAGAACACCTAATATGTCGACCAATTGCAGAATGGTAAAAAAATTTGAAGAAACTTGGTCAATTATGGATGATAAGAATCCTTTGCATCAACGTACTGGTCAGTCTCTTGAAAACATTGCTGCTGTATAAGCGAGAGTGTTTGCCGAAAATCCGAAAACATCAATTCGACAGTGACTGTGAACGGCATTCGTTACAGGAATGTGATAACGGACTTCTTGAGGCCTCAACTGGAGGGCATGAATCTAGACAACAGGTGGTTTCAGCAGGATGGCGCAACCTGCCACACCGCGCATGAAACAATCGACTTATCGCAGCAACGATTTACAGAACAGAATAATCAGGAAATTGTGATGTCAACTGGCCACCAAGATCGAGCGATTTAACGTCGTCGTGCGTTTTTGGGTTTTGTGAAATCTCGGGTTAATGCGAATAAACCCGAAACAATTCCTGAGCTAAAATTGGATATCCAACGTGTCATTGGTGAGATACAGCCACATCTCATGGAAAGTCATGGAAAATTTCATGAAAATAGTAATGGCCTGTCATCGGAGCCGGGGGGTCGTTTGCCGGAAATTTTATTCCATACTAATTTGATGAGTACCTACCACGTGTAATGAATATAATGACAAGAAGTTTATTATTTTTCAAAAAGTTCAGGCAACATTCCTGTGAATTTGTATTGTAACAGAATTGTTTTCAAATAAGAAGCGTATGCATAATAATTCAAAATAATTTTGAGTTTCTTGGAGAAAAGAAAATTCTTCCTGAAAACAAGGCAAATAACATGCAATATTGAAGTCATTTTTTTCTGAGAAAATTATTTTTTAAGTTTGGTCCCTCTTCAATTCATTTTATGATCAATTTTGTTTGAAAATGTTGGTCAAATTTCAGACAAAAAAAAGGACTTCCTCCCTTTCGAGGGAGGACAACAAAATATGTAAAATGACAAAAATCAAAATTGTATTCAAAACATCCCTTCCGAATGAATTTTAATAACAAAAGCCGACATCAACCATGAACTTCATGAACAACATCCTCACGACCCACATCTCTCTCTTCATATCCTTAAATAAATCCTTTTCACTTAATTAAATAATTCATAGAACGTCTCTATGATTTTTGTCTGCATTCAACACCCATGTCACGTACAATCTGCAAACTCACAAGGCGTATCCAAAATACACACAGAGAAAACCACACAACTTTAATACATTTCAATAGAAGCAGTAAGTCTAGAATTAGGAACAGACTGTCTTACCTGAGAAACGAATTCAAAAACCAACAACACTATGCGGTTGTGTTTCATTTTTGTCTGAAAATAAATCCCATCAAATGTCTGAATACATTCGAATTCAATTCAAAACAAGTTTACGAACGAGCTTGAGTTTCAAAATCTCATTCAGTTGAACAGAACATGCCCCGGGGGTTTTCCGTTTTCTCTTTCGAAACTCATCGAAACACGCGTCCGGAATGAACGAACATGGCCTCCGAAATTCTGTTCTCCCCATCCATCCGCCCTGATATTTTGAACAGCCATTGGCTCGGCAAACAGCACACGTACATAAATACTTTCGAAAATTCTCAATTTTATTCACATTCACATAAATGTTATGTGTTATGTGATGCAAGGTGTATGCTATGAAAATTTAGCTCCAACGCAACTTGTCCTCGAGCGTCAGGCAAATTGGTCAAATGCCAAACGAGAACAGTAAACAACAATAATAATGAAAATATCCAAGAAAAAAAAAACAAGCTCAAAGAATATGAATGTACTCGTAAGTATGTTGTCGAAATGTCGAGGAGTTCAAGTGTGAGCCTGAATTGTTTCCGGAAGGAGTGCGAGTGCAGCAAACACTCACTTTATGACCTGATTTTCGTCCTGTGATTTCGGAATACTCAGAAAAATTTATGTTTATGCCTTGTTTTGTTTGCCTCCCTCATTGAGAAGCAGGTGAAACTTTCCTAAGAAGCTGTAAAAGGCTTTTCACAAACGGTTGTTAGTTTGACGTTTGACTGCTGCTTGGAAAGGGGAGCCATAACGCTTTTGGGTTGGGGTTGAATTAAGTGTGATAAAAATAAGTGAGACCCTTGTAATCCGGTTAAGAAGATTGCCTGTGTACCTATTTCCCTTTTTTTTATATTCTTCTCGTTTAGTGATGCTCTGGAAGGTCCTTTTTTTACGAGAAAAGTGTTTTCGGGACTTTTTTCCGACTTCTCTTAGGTTCGTTGTGGTATTTAGGAAATTCTAAATATTTTTTATTCGTCTTTATTGTTGCCTTATTTACATTGGCAGTCACGTAGAATTTTTTGATTTGTTCGAGAAGGTGGGTGTAGGTGGAAAGGATAAAGATTTTTTATTGGACTAGGCTCTTTAATGAGGTGCAAAAGGTGAAGGGGGGAAAAAAGGTTATTTGGTCATTTGATAAAATCTTTTTTTATCGCTTTGGGTAAGGTTATTTCTTGCTTGATTTTTGGAATGATGGATGGTTTTAATAATTTTAAGATGTTGACTTTGTTTTGGCGGTATTTGGGCATTTTTTTGGAGGAAAAGTCAAAAATAAAATCTTAGGATGAGTAATATTGGCTCTGTTGTGTTTTTGTACACAAAAGTTCATCTGAATTTTTTTGTTCAACTGTGGCAGCAGAGTAGTGTGTTAATCGCATAAATGGCTTTCTTGCATTTATTGAATTTACGTCACTTTTAGAACATCGACATTAGGTATGACCTCACTGGCCATGAAACAACACTCTTGACCTACGGCGAACTCGTACTTGAAGTCGTTATATACATAAGGAACGAGAATCAATTAAAGGCCTTAAAGTCAAAGTACTTCCTTCAACCAAATCCACACGCAATATTTCGCTGCCGATGCAGGTGTTCATCAAACACTTTTTTGTTTTCATTTTATTTTTTGCAAACTGGCCTTGAATTTGCTTGCCGTCAAATTGGTCTTACTCCAATTTTCATAACAATTGACAAACGTCAAACGATTAATCGATTAAAGCCATCTTAATGCTCAAGGTCATCAACAGCTTTTTTTAAAACGCTTATTTCCCCTTCCAAAAGTTAACGTTTTCGTCGTAGACTTGGACGGAACATTGTCGTGTTCCACCAGCAGAGCACTTCCTCTACAGTCTCAACAATCAAACGCAATGCAAACAAATCGAAACTTATAGTGTTCGTGATGGGCTATTTAGAGGGGGGAGGAAGTGCAATAAATCAACTATTCCATTGCCCTTCGGTATTGGTTCGATACTCGCAATATCCTCCACTCTCCTAGAATATTAATTTTCCATCGAAGAGCATCAGCAGTAGCTGCGGGCTAGCGGACGGTACAAAACGACCCCACACATCATCGATGGTTTTATCATCGACGTTCATCGCCACACCGGCCGACGACGACGACGCGACGTTTATGAACGCTAAACGCGTACAAAACATTCCAAATCCAAAATGCCATTCAAAAAAGGGGTTTTTCGATATCATGAGGTCTCCAAACTCCAAAGTTCCGTCCAATGTTGTTGGTTTCGCAGATTGCTTTGCTGATGGGGTTTGGGTAGAGTCTCACAAAAAAACTACATAGAAATTAAATGGACTAGAAGTTCAGAGATAACGGAACGATGTGCGGTGTGATTTCTTAAAATGCATACCATGTCCCCCAGTTATAGGGGTCTCTGTGCGGTTTGTTGATTTTCTTGTATTTTTTTTTGTTTTTGCGCAAAAATTGAAAACATTATTTTCAGAAAGCAATCTGCACTCTGCGGGTTGGTATATGAACCAAAATTTCCAATACGATGGATTTGCGTAAATATTCATTTGCACGTGCTGGCTTTACCTTCATGAATTCAATATAGTTTGGATTCGCATGAAAATTGAAAACGGGCCCGATGAGGTACACCGAGTAGATTGGCATCAGATTGTTTTGTTTTGATAATGAAATTGGAGCAGTAATGAAGCTTTAAGCAAAGCATTTGCCTTATTTGCAATTCCGCAAATAATGATAATGTCTGTCGAGCGAGGACGGTGGTCAGGTGTTTTGTGAATTGGGTCAGAAGCTCGGTGATTTTTTTATTTTTGTGAAAACATTGAGTAACATTGGTTTTTGGAATACCTAGAAACAGTGCAAGGCTGGTCATAAATAGATATGGCTAGTTATCATGGAAATAACGATTTTGCTCAATTCGATGTTTTTGCATGATAAAATCTTAGAAAAAGAAAAACTTTGCTAAAACCTCTCGGTAACCTTTTGAATAGAGATAAGGGCATTTCTCGGTCGATATTGAACCTTGTCGAGGTTCTGCTGCTATTGCCACAGCTGTTGGGGAATGAATTTTAAAGCGATCTTTGGCTTTCGACTAAAGCCCATTGCTGAGAGTCCTATTGATATTAATTTTTTGAAACACGATATGAAGCCAGAACGAAGATCTCTTACTATGTAGGCTGCTGCCTAACGTCGCGGTCGTCGGTCGGTTTTGTTTATCACTTGGCAACAACAGTTAATAGATGTATACAGTGTCCAAGACAATGCTGTGCCTCCAAATTTTTGTCTATTGTCATTTTGATTTAAACATGTAGATGTGTTAGTGCTTTGGAAGTTGAATTAGCAGTTCACTCAGTTAAATCTAATGCCACCGGTCTTAGTGATATGTCGCCGATTTCTCTCGATCTGCCCTTGAACATTAGTTCAAAAAATATATGCTGACGATGTCACAATATATACTTGTCTAGAAGTCCTGGACTTTTAGAACACTGCGTGGAGCGTATTAATGAAGATCTAACACACATCCATGGCTGGGCTCAGCTGAATAAAATCAAATTAAATCCTTTGAAGTCATTTGGCATGGTCAGGGCCGTCTTTACCCTTTTGGGGGCCCTGGCCACTTTTCGAAAATGGGGCCCCTGTATGATTATATAAAAATGTTTTGTTGTGTAATAAAGCCATACAGAAAAAATCACATAACTTTGAATTGATTAAATATCAATTCAGAGTTATGTGATTTTTTCTTTTAATTTTTTGAATAAATATTTTTTTTTTAAATTCATTAAAAAGATAAATAGTTATTGCAGCATTTAAAACATAAACATAAATAGTAAAAATAAAAACAAAAAATAAATATTTCATGTAAAAATTCAAAAATAAACAAAATTTAAATAACATACAATTAAATAAGTTATTGAGAATTTAATTTTAAGAACAATATAGTGACACAGACTATATTTTTTCAGGTAAAAGATAGGAATATTTATTGAAGGGGTCTTTTTCTTGATTTGAGATTAGCAAAATCATTGATCACATCTTCAAAATTGATGCCTCTGAGGATGTCGCTTTCGATTGACATCAGCGACAAACATGTCAACCTTTCTTGAATCGTTGTAGTTCTGACCTGAGTTCGTTTTTGATTCTTTTCAACTTAGAGAAGGAACGTTCCCCACTGCAATTGGTCACCATCATACTTAAGAAAATTCTTAGTGCAATTTCAACATTGGGAAATTCATCTTCAATTTCATTAGTTTTTAAAAAATTATAAGGCTCTAGAATGTTGTCAGATTTTTCATATTCGTGTCGACTAATTTTCAAGTAGTCTTTTAAATTCAGGCATTCAGCATGTAGTTCATCTCCGTTCACTTCTTCGGTGTAAAATTTAGCAAAAAATTTGCAGTTCTCTTTTAAGTCTTCTGAATTCAGATTTTTCAATCGAAAAAAAAAGTCAAAACGTTTGCCAATCATCGTATACGAACCTAGTCGCTGTTTCAAATGTGTGTGTCGACAATGTGAAGAAAGGTTTCAATTTTAAATCTTTCTTTCGCAGTCAGAATTACTGAGGGTCCAGAGACGTCAAAAAAGTCTGGTCTACACCTCATTTTTTCAGAAAAGTCCTTATATTCGGAATCCGGGTTTTTTTTTGTCTGGCTGATAAATCAAAGTCATCAAAATTGTCCCTGAGCCCAATTATAAATTCATCTATTGGACTCAGCAAATTTATTGCAACATCCAGGGTAATATTTTGTTTTTGAAGTAAAGTACTTGTTTTATTAATTCTTTGCAATACAGAGATCCAAAGTTCTGTAAGTATGCTAAATACAAGCTTGGACATTTTTTTTGCAAAGACTAAATGCTTCTCTGGTCTCTCGTGCCTGTCCTAGTGAGAAGTGTAATCTTTCATCTATCTCATTGAATGGCCAAAAACAAAAACTCTTTACCTCTTTACCTTGAAATCTTAAAAAATTGAGTGCCGTTCATCCGACGGATAGTTAAATCGCCTATGTATGAGTTACTGCGTTGATGCAAACTTGTAGGCGCGATGCAAATATAGAAACACCATTATCTTTATTTTTTCATACAGATACAGTGATATTCAAAATGTGTGTGTGTTTTTTTTTTGTTTCTGTCAGAAAGCAAACTGCATTGCCACTCAGTTAGTTATTCATATTTCTGTTTTTATTTGAATATAATTTCGCAGGGAATGTGATTTAAATTGTTCAGCAAGGAAAGTACGAATTCTGATCATTCTTTATGCATCTAAAATTGTATCGAAATATTTTGTTTTTCTTGAAAATAGACCAATATATAAAGTGATGTTTCAGCAATTTGGGGGCCCCTGGTGATTGCGGGGCCCTGGGCCTGGGCCCAGTGGGCCCAGTGGTAAAGAGGGGTCTGGGCATGGTGTGTTCAAGAAGAGACATTTCATTAAATGATCTTCCACTTCTTTATCTGAATGGATGTACGTTACCCTCTGTTGATAAACATAAAGTAAAATATCTCGGCTTCTTCATGAATAATAAGTTATCGTGTTGTGATGCCATGTCTGACACAATACGAAAGATCTATGGTGGACTGCGCAGTCTAAATGCTTCTTCGACTTTACTTTCTTCGGATCTGAAGTTAAAATTAGTTAAATCTTTACTGTTGCCGTCCTTCTCATACAATTTTATTGTCTACCCTTCTCTAGATTCTGAATGTAAGAGGAAAATAAATGTAGCTTTTAATAACTGCACACGATTCATACATGGTCTGCCAAGACATGTAAGTATTTCGCAACTTAAGTTCGATATTTAAGGCATGACCCTGGATAGATATTACGAGTTTAAATCTCTTCTGAAATTACACGATATAAAATTCATGACAACTGTCCCGAGTATTTGAAGGAATATCTATGTCACCTAGGGTTCTTAAGATATTATTGCCGAAGTTTACACATACCATTGGAGAGCGGTCTTATTTTGTCAATGCAATTAGGTTGTGGATATGGATGAGCACAGCGATGTAGATTTCATTTGAACGATTAATAAATTAAGTTAAATGACAGATGTCAGTCAAAGTTCAATCCGAAGTAGATATAGTATCGTAGGAGTCAGCGCCATTACGCTTGGTTACGATAACGCACGTACATTGTACAATTCCGAATATTATGATGGGCCATCAGCCTTGATGCTATGAACAGAGTCAATACTTCCTTCCTGAATCCAGTGCCGACTACCAATCCGCATCAATACATACATAGCTATTGATTTGGTTTGTTGAAGTCTTTCAATTTTTGTTAGTCAGAGCCGTCCTATCGTATTTCTTCGTTTGCCATAATATCTCTTGCATCAACTAGGGAAAAAACTACATTCAATGATTATAATTTGAAGACCTGAACGCAACCACTTTCAATTCCCTCTTCAGTTTCGTTGGAATCTATTAACTCTGAAAAAAAGAGGAAATTCTCAAATCCGTCATCAAAACAAGTATCCATATTTAATGTTCTCTCCACCCAAAAACCTCCTCCATCAAGAAAAAAAAAAACTACCAAAAATACAAACAAAACACCCCCTTCCCCGCTGCGCCATCAACAAGGCAAACAAGACAACAAAACTTGCGAGCTTAGAGATATCTACCAACGTAGCACTTTTAATGGCAAACATCAAGCTGCGAATGCTGATGATGAATTTAACCTTTTTTGTAAGCAAATAAAT
Source organism: Sphaerophoria taeniata (assembly GCA_943590905.1). Classification (NCBI taxonomy): domain Eukaryota; kingdom Metazoa; phylum Arthropoda; class Insecta; order Diptera; family Syrphidae; genus Sphaerophoria; species Sphaerophoria taeniata. The sequence goes on along the minus strand of OX016540.1, from coordinate 13,847,697 downwards.
TTTACAGACGACCAATTAACCAGTATTTAAATATTTTTAATTATCATTATCGTCCGTCACCGCCACGCCACCATCCATTTGCAATGCGTAGACACAGAAGAGTGCTTATTATTATCAAAAACTGAGCCTAAGCCACCCAGCAGAAAAAAAAAAACAAACGTACCACCAGCTCGCCAACGTGTGCAATTAATTTGTAATTTGAATTTTTAATTGACTATGAATTTGGTGTAAAATTCAATGAATAATATTTTCCCTTAAATTTTTCTGTCTCCGAATTTGGAGACGAATAGAGATAAGAGTGTGTGTTTTTTCTGCCAAAAAATCCGACTATTTTAGGAAAGTGTCAAGCTCACAAGCCAATTGAAATAATGCCGTCTGACAGGTCTTGTAAAAGTGACAGATGGCCAAGTAATTGCTCGATATCCATCATTCTGGCTTATACTGACATTAACAGACATTTCTCCCACACTCTCTCTCTCTCGTCCAAGCTTAATTTATGAGGGTTTTCTTTAGAATTGTCAAAATGAATTTTTCTATGGTTATGAGCAGAGCTCTGAATGCAAAGTAGAGTGGGTCGGTCTTGACAATCAATATTTTACTCAACTCATAGTGGCACCCTCACCTTTAGTTATTTTTTTTTTTTTTGCTTATTTTTAATTAGTTAGTCGGAAACTAGTAGTAATTGTCATTTAATTAGTATGTTAGCAATGTTGATTATGTTGGAGGCAATATACTATTTATGGGAGGAGTTGTTGCCCCCCCATCTATCCACCGACCGGCTGGGTGTAATTCAAGGATAATTGATATTGGAATTGGAAAAAAAGAAGTTAAAAGACTTTTAATGGCGGTATTTAGTCGAATGTGAAGCAGTTATGTGTGCAGAAAATTAATTATCGTCCCATGTGCATGACACTCTATTTTGTATAGAGTGTCATTGAACGCAGTTGTCAGTAGGCATGATGGCCATAAAAATGGCTTTACAATATTTTGCATAGAACATTTGTTTTATTTTGAAGGTTTTTTTTAAAATCAAGACAAATACTCATATTAAAAAGTCATGTTGCATCATTATTTTCGTTTCGATCTTAGAACCTTGCAGAATGAAGAAGAACATAGCTTGCAATCAATAGACGCAGATTGTAAACAAATTAATTTTACTTCATATCTGATTACGTTATTATTTCAAGAATTCAATTGAAGTAAACATTATTTTAATCAGAAACTAAAAAAAAAACGTGAATGCAATAAACATGTCGAGCGAGACCTCGAATAAAATTTGACAAGCCAAAGAGTCAGCGTACATCTTTCGTGTCTCGTGTGTTAAGTTTGTCATTCGTTAACATTTTCATGTTGTAGTTTATTTTTATTTGACATAAAAAATTACGTTTTTCGTATTGATTTATGTACGTTAATCTTTTTTTTCTTAATCATTACTGATCAGAATTGCAAGTTTTTTCAAGAAGATTGATTATTATGTGCCAAATTCATACAAGAAGCATTGATGGGGTAGATTAGGTGGATTTGTATGAGCAAGTTCCACTCAAAGCTGCGGTGGTCATTTTACCGGAAAAACTTAAACTTATATTTAGCTACAATGAATTTTGTTTTTAGAAATCTTAAAGAAAAACATAAATCAAAATAAATCGACAACAGTGTAATTTAACAACTTAAGTGAAAGTCAAAATTAAACATCGTGGATAATTTGGATCGAAGAAAATGGTGCAGTCAATTGATATTGCTGCAATCACTGGAATTGACTCCGTAAGTTTTTATTTTGCATATTATTATTGTTTTTGTATATTTTAAAAAGTAATATTACAAAATTCTATAAAATAATGGTCTTAAGTAAGTAAGTAAGTAACAAATTCATTTATTAATTCAATAATTATTTAAGTTTAAATATATACATGAATTTTAAAGCTATGGCTAAGCCGTCAGCCTGGTTGACAAGAATTATAATTCTTATAAACGTTTTTTATAGATAACAATTATATAGATAAATTTACAAATTAAACATATTCGCTAACTAAAAGCATTCTATATTTAATGGTCTTATTTCTTAAATTTGTATAATTTTCATAATTTCGTACAATTTTGAATTCTCAAAAAAAAAAAAAAATTATTGACACATGCGTAAATAAATTGCAATTTTAGTTCTTATACAAAATTTGACTAGTTTGACTAGAATTTTACTAAATTATTAGATGGAAATGTTTCATAAATGTTTTTGGAAGCTTAAATTGTTTAATTGAAACTCCAACCTTTCAATGAAACAATTTAAGCTTGGATCCGATGGACAGTTTTGTAAGACAAAAGCTGTAGTACGAAATACTGATGTGAGTATAGTTGATTCGTAAAATTTACTCGCAATACATGACAAGCAATCATTCTGAAACTAAGATTTCCTGCTCTTGGATGATACAAAAAACACCTTGTGCCAATCATTCTAGCCCTGGGTGGGTGAAAAAATTTATTTTAAGGCGACGAATATTATCGTATTGCAATTAAATTACTAACTTATTTAAGGCGGCGCTACAGTCCGTTGTGGACTTGGTCTTAACCAACAGTCTCTGCCAGCCAGCATGGTCCCTAGATAGCTGTCTCCTGTTTTACACTCCAAGTTGTTTCAGGTCGTTTTCCACTTGGGTGCGCCACCTGAGTCGCGGTCTTCCTCTACGTCTATGTCCCTCGGGAATAGTAAGTGACCATTTGCGGGCCGGAGCATTGCATTGGTGTCCATTCTATCCGCTCTTAATGATCGAGCCATCTGAGTCCCGGGACCTTGACCCTTCTGGCAAGGTCCGTGTCATTGTACAAGCCCTTAATGCTCGTTGTTGATTGAATCTTCTTCTCCATTCCCACATCAATGCACATGCACACGGGGCCGATGATGACCAGAAGAACTTTCCTCTTAGAATAGCCTAAGGCACATTCGTCCGATTTTGTCAAGATCAATGCTTCTGCACAATACAGCAGGACTGGGATGATGAGGGTGTTGTACAGTTTTACTTTAGTTGCTCGAGAGATGGCTTTTCCACTCAATTGCTTTCTTAGCCCAAAGAAACCGCGATTAGTAAGAGTTATTCTTCGTCTGATCTCGACGCTGCGCTGGTGTTATTGCCCGTGTTGATAACGGAGCGTAGGTAGACAAACTCCTCTACTACCTCGAAGTTGAATGCGTCTATTGTGACGTTCTGTCCGTGCCGTCGGTGTTGGGTGTCCTCCCTCGAAGACGGCATATACTTGGTTTTTCCCTTATTTACCGCTAAACCCATTTTTGCCGTTTCTGTCTCAATTCTCAAAAAGGCGCCATTGACATCACGCTTTGTTCTTCCCATTATATCAATATCATCGGCGTACGCGAGAAGTTGAACAGACTTTTGGAAGATAGTGCCTCTGGTGTTATCGGTGGAGTCTTACACTTTCTTCTCAAGAACGACGTTTAAAAAGAATAGCATGACAGTGCATCGACCTGTCGAACCCACTACGTTATGCTTAACAGCTAACGCACTTTACCACTGCAATTTGTAAGAAGCTGTCATACGTGGCCTTAAAATTTATAAAATGGTGTTGAGTATCGATTTAGAGTTCATAGGTGTCTTCCAGGATCTGTCGCAAAGTGAAAATTAAAATTTGGTCGATGGTTGACTTTCCTGGCCTGAAGCCGTATTGACTAATTCCTCTGTAGTTGGCGCAGTTTAGAGGATCTCCCTTTCTTAGGATCGGGCAATGGCAAACAATGCTGAGGTTCCATTCATCGGGCATGCATTCTTCCGACCATATCCTACAGATGATTTAGTGCAGGCTCCTATTATATAGATCATCGTCTGCGGCTTTAAAAAACTTGGCAGCTAGACAATCTGCTCCAGCGGCTTTGTTGGACTTCAGCTGTGATGGAGGGATCCTGCCTGACGACGGAATTTTGTTCAACTTCCGAACTTCATTCCTGCTGTCGTTCAACATCCTCGATCTGACGCTTCTCATGTTCCTTCTTTTTTCGCCTTAGAAGCTGGCGGCGTTCCTCTTTCCTCTTTTGCTCGTTGAGCTCACGATCAGCTCTTGTTCTTCTATGCAGCGTAGCTTTGTGTGCCTTCTGCTTGGCTGCATGGGCCATTGCAAGTTGGTTCGAGAAAGTCAGCTCTCGGAAGCAGATGACTAAAAAAACTATTTCCGAATGAGCGATGAAAATAACGCATATTTGCTGAAATAAGTAATTCAGTTAATTAAAAAAATGCACTCATCATAGAACTACAATCAGCCACGGAGACGAACTTCGAAGATCTTAAATGCAGTGCAGTTATCGGAGAGTCTCCAAATGGAGAAATTATTTTCAATCTTTGTTTGCCTTTTTTGCAGTTTTCCGAATCTTCCTTAGGTATAGTTTTTCGTTGTTTCTTTTCTTTTCTTATATACCATACCATAGAATACATCAACTGTACTTACCATGAACATTTCATAAATATCCGTTCGGCCGTTTAGGAGTCGCATACCAGACATAAAACAAAAAAAACAAAGAAACATACATCAATTTTTATATATGTATATACAATACAGATTTCGTATTTTACTACCGATGCAATGAAAATGTACACTCGGGCGTATACGTGTTTTTTTATAAATTTTTAAATTTTATGTTTTTTTGTTTACTTTTTCTTTGTGAACATTACGAATTTTGTATCACTGGTAATCTTGTTATTTTTAACAACCTCAACAGTCGACGATGAGTAAACCGACTAAATAACGCAATACGTTTGTCTCCTTGGCGGTCGTTTTGGAATCGTTTCATACTAGTCTATATATATAAAAGAACAGCCTAATTTTTGTGTTCGTTCGCTAACCGGGCACACTGATTGACCGATTTTCCTAATTTTTTCTCTAAATGCAAGAGGTATTAGGGTAGAAGGTTTAGGAAAAATAAAATGTATGTTTTTCAAATGCAATGAACTGAAAAACGGTACCAATGTTAAAAAATAATGATTTTCTCACTGTAGTACAAGCCGATCGATTCGATTGATATTTTTGCCAAGTTTTTAATATTTCCAAATCTATAATATTTGAAAAAGTCAAAGTTTCAAAGTTTTTCATAAAGAACAAAATAAAACGTGATCCATTTCTAGTTTCCCTAATTTTTTAAAGAAAAAAACACAGAAAATTCAAATTTAATGGAGAATGTTTATTATCGTTTGAAAGAACATTCTTTGGCATTTATTTTTTGAAGATTACTTATGTTTATGGCTATCAAATTTTGACCGTTTTTACGTCGCTGATGGTCCATCCGATGATTTCCTCCAAGGCCTGAAATTAAGCTGGTTTGCATAAACTTTAAACTTTACATATCCCCACAGGAAAAAGTCTAACGGTGTGATACACGATCTTGGTGGCTAATTAACCGACCCAAAACGGGAAATTGTATGCTCACCGAAGTGTTCTTTCAATAAATCCATTGATTGATGCGATGTGTGTGAAGTGGCGCCTGAAACCAAATGTCTTGCTGAAACCAAGTGTCTCCGGGATCACGAGCTTCAATTTTAGGCATCAAGTAGTCGGTTATCATGGCACGACCCTTAATATACGACGCTACGGCCGCTATATTTTCTTTACAGCGTGCTGAACGTAGTCTATTCGGTTGAATATTATCCAATAATGAATGGTGGGTCCCAAAGTGGGTGATGGTGTGGTGGATATGCGAATAGACCGCTCAGTAGGCCGATTATCTTGGCCATAAGTTGAGCGGAGTACACGAAACACATTCCTTACAAAACGTGAATTTTTGTAAGAAAGTTTAACGATTTGTAAACGTTGTTCAGTCTTTCCATTATAAAATGCCGAACAATATTAAACAAACATGACAATGACACGACTCACACGTGATCTGTCAAAAAAAATGCTATTGAAAAAATCCTCTACTGGAATCACCCATTACATACATAGCTAAAATTAGCAATGAAATTGTTGCATTGGTGAGTAGCCACTTATTGTTCACGAGAACAGTCATATTTTGGTCTAATTGTCTAATTGACTTATAAATCCATAAAAAAGGCAATGAACATTATATTGTTCAAAGGGAAATGATGCAAAAGGACAGACATGGGAAATATAAGTATCCCCAAATAAATATTCGAACCTGTGTTGTGTTTTGCATGGTGTTGAAGTTTGGAGGGATACAGTTTTTTAGTTGATCGCATGATGTTCGCTTAAAAAGAAGTTTCCGAAAAAGCCAATGCGTATCAATGAACAATTTTCGCGAGAAAGCTTGGAAAAATGCGTTGATAAGAATATTGTGAGGTGTCCAGCACCAGCATTGGATTGGGCTCATTCCATTTTCAACTGTTTTAAAGACCTCAGTGCCCTCAGAGACGCACAATTTTAACAAACTGTCAGATGAAAAGGTTATGCAATAAATAGCAAAAATTAAGAACAATTGGTTAATTCTGAGTTGTAAAGAACAAAGTCTCTATCAGCTGTATTAATAAAAAACGCCTAGTCCACTCTTAATCCACAGCCTAACTGGTCCATAGACTAAGCGTTAGTCCATGGCCTAAAATTTCTCATTAATAAAAATAATTTGATCCCAGAATAGTAAAGTGACGTTTACCAAAATTTCCCCTTTGGGAATTTTCATTTTTGTTGATATTTGACAACCAATTTGAAAATTAAAAACAAAAATGTTTTATTTTCAAATTGCTATCATCGTCGTCTGTGCAAATAGGACGCGTTGTAATAACTTTAATTTATTTCTCATCGTAAGTTTTCGGCACCTCGCCATGGTTCCATGATTTTCTACCCGAAGAAGCGTACCTACATCAACAAGAATGAAGTTGTTGAAGCCTTCACTGTCTTGGAAACTCCACCAATGATCGTTGTTGGAGCTGTGGGCTACATCGAGACACCATTTGGTCTTCGCGCATTGGTTAACGTTTGGGCCCAGCACTTGTCTGAAGAATGCCGTTGTCGCTTCTATAAGAACTGTTACAAGAGCAAGAAGAAGGCATTTGCCAAGGCTAGCAAGAAATGGACCGATGATGTTGGCAAAACGAGCATTGAAAACAACTTCAGGAAGATGACCCGTTACTGCAGGGTGATTCGTGTCATTGCACACCACCATCGTACCGAAATCAACTAGAAGATCTACCGTATTGGAGCTGGAATTACACCAAAGACGGAAAGGTCATCAAGAACAATGCTTCAACTGAATACGATTTGACGGATAAAAGCATCACGCCATGAGGGAAACTCATTATGGCGAAGTAAACAATCACCCCTATCACAGAGTTCCTCGTAGCTAAGTTCCGAACGTAAAGCTACGCTACGAATACGAAAAAATTAAAATCATAAGGCCCGAACAAAATCAAAAAAGGCATTGCCACATACAAATCAATCATTCCGACTTTCGGAATCAGTTGACATATTTCAAAATATGCAATTCAAAACAAATTAAATGTCTACGAAGTTTCTGCAAAGCGGATTTGAAGTTGTTATTTGAAATAAAAATGGATTCAATAGCAGTTGATGTTGTTTTTATTAATTGAGGAAATCGACATCGAAAATGTGCATTAAAAATATAAAGCAAAATGTTAAAAGATGCATTTAAGCCATTTGATTCTTCAAGTTTTTTTTCACAAATTTTTTGTATTCCTCTATTGATTCGGCGTAATTATTTTTTTTTACCATTTTCAACATCATCATATCCCTGATTTGCAGATTTACAAGATGCAACTGTTTTCTCCAAAAGAACGGGTGAATTGGATGCCATTTGTTGACGTTTCGAGGACAGTAGGTCTGAAAAAGTGTGCATTTTATTCCGACCACCTGTAGATTTCTTTTTCATTAAATATGTAGTAGTTTTGTTAAAATACACGCCTTTCAGTCTAGCCAAACGCAAAAAAACTTCAAAAAATAGGAATACTTTTAGACGGTTTCAGTTGAAAAAATATGCATCTTCTCCAACTACTTGCATACTATGCGGATGGACCGATGCTATTTAGCTCTTATCTCACTTGGTCCCAATAGGCGTTCACTTCCACCTTTTGATGCTTTTGTTAATTCGTATGCAATTTCTGTATGTGTAGATATTGTGTATGCATGTGGGTTCAGATTTTTTCTGTTCGATTATCTCGCAAACCACAAATGATATACCCATGTAATTGGTCTAGTTCGACCCGAAATTGTTTGATTAAGAACTGATAGTTTTCAGCGAAATCATTTAGCGTTTTTTTTAATAGGAATGAAAAAAAAAAAACAAAAAATTATTCCCATGTGTGGTCCTTATTCTAAAGAAGATATCGGGAAGGTGAAAGAAGCATTTGGAGCCCGGTAGTCTTCAAAGCAATTCATTTGAAGCACAGCTACGATCAAAAAAAAATGTTCGTAGAAAAAATTATCAAACTTCCTATTCGTTCGGGGCTTGTGATGTCGATTTTACGAACTCCGAATTTCGTAGCAAATAATTTTATTACGACGGGAGCTATGATAATTTTTTTCGTGATTCGTAGTACGAATCTACTACGTCGGGGCCTGTGATAAGGGTGAATGACTTCGTTATGTTGAAGGGATATTGAATTGGTTCCAATGTGCCGCTGACAAATTGACATTCATGGGACCCCTCAAGAAGGACCGCATCAAGGATACAAGCGGCAACTGCAGCTGCCCCAAGTGTTTAAATTTGAGACTAACTTTTAAGCAATCAATAAAGTGGAATTGAATTATTAAATTGTTGCCTTAATTGTACATAATGTACATATTCTATTTCTCATTGCCTTTTCGAATTCCAACCCCTCACCCAATCGAAAGATAACAAGAAAAGAACATTATGCCCTGAAATATAGTGCCATTTTCTCTGCCATCTTGTTGCTATTCTTAGAGACATACATATACATAGCACAAACATACATAATGTTGAACAAATTTTTGATTTTTTAATTTCAATGTTTTATAATTGAAGTTATATCAGTTTTGACAATACACCACACAGACATTTTCCTTTTTTTCATTCACGATTGACACATTTCTTGCTTAGTCCTTTGCTAATCCAGCCTTCAAGGTGGACTAAATTAGTAAACGTCACTTAAGAGAAATTTTATTTTATTAATAGCATTTTCCATTAGTTCGCAGACTAACTCTTAGTCCTTTGCTAGTTTGTGTTTATTAATTTGGCTGTATATACATAAGTCTCTATATAATAAAGTATCTACATATATCTATGTATAAAAATGGAAGATTTTTTGTAGTCATAAGATTCTTAACAAATTTTTGATTTTTAAATTTTTGTTTAAATCTTTGGAGCGTTTTTTTTAAATTAATTTTTTACATATAAAATTTTTCGAAAACTTCTTCAAATTAATTTGGTTATGCAGTAATCAAGAACATTTTATAAGTAAATTTCGATTTTTAATATTGATCCGTTTTTGAGATACTGAATTTTGAAAAAAAAGTTAAAAAACATTTTTTTTTTAAATACAAAAACATTTTTTTTGAAAAAAAAGTATTATTTGGACAATATATACCTACGTACTTTCAGAAAAAAAAGTACGCTGATCGAACTTTAATTTTTCGAGAAAATCTTATTACAAAAAAAAAAAGGTTCTATGAAAGGTACCGTAAATACGCCAACGGTTCCTACTGCAACGCTAACCCTTATCACGTGTTGATAAACCATTCGACCTTATACAAACAAACATATTGTTTATTAAAAACGCATCCTAATAAAAAGTATTAAATAAAGCACATTTATAAATCAAATTAAAAATAAAAACAATTTTTATAAGCCCTGCGAAGCGGGCGGGGGTTTTGCTAGTATATTATATGAGGTCGTGGCAAAGAGGAATGCATATGAATCCATAGCTGAACATAGCTCATTAGACCAAGAAATATCAGTTCTAAATGGTACTGACTTTCAACTCTTTTTTCTAATTACAGTAGAGTTTATATTTGAGCTTTGAAATGATGAAAAGAAATGATAGTGTGTAGCTAACTTAACAATGAATAATTGATATATCAAGAAAAGAACAGGTCCAAATACTGAACCCAAGGAAACTTCGAATTATTTTGACCTACTTATAACTACAGACATTGTGTATTAGCACACTTTCTGTGTAGGGTTTCAATGACGTACTAAAACAAACGGTACTGAAGTACCTATACTTTATTTAAACATAACATGAAACCTTACTAACCCATTATGAACCTAAGCATTAGTCAATTTATAACGTTTAATGGGCATTTCTCTTAAGGATCGTTCATTTGATGAAACCCTCTTCAACCTCTCCCTCGCTTTCACAAATAGATCTGAAACTTAATGACTGTTTGCTTACCTTTCCTCAATCCCTGATATCCACAAAAAGTCCACTACATCCACCATCTGCGTAAAGACTCTCTATTCGATTATATCGTATTAAGAAGACTTAAATTATTTATCTACAAAACTTTCCAAAAATTTAAGCAAGCAATTGAGTGACAACGAATACTAATTGTCTTGCAAAAATAATCGTCCTTTACCACACAATCAACAACAACATATAAATCCCCCACTCCATTAATAGAACATAGATTTTCGACAGACCAACCGTGTTGGAATCTTTCATCCTTTTTACATTAAGCAGATAAGCCAAAGCTGATGTCACAGTCACAAATCCATGCTATGACTATGCCATGTCGGTCGTCCGGTTTACTCTCGCAAAGCACACAAAAAGGACATCCTCTTTGTCGCCCATGAAAGGGAACATTTTTGAATGTAATTTTGATGCAGATTAAAGTGCATCCCAAAAAAACCCCTTTCCGTATTCATCACCCGAACAGAAATGATAAGAAAAAAGAGTTAAAAACGAACAAACGAGAGTTCCTGATTAAGCTACCCTGACATTAATAAATCACATTCAAACCCGGATTATTCGCAATTAATTAAGGATGTAAAATAATGCACATGCTTGCATGTGTGTTCGTCTATTTGGCCTTCGGACACTATGAATTTTTGTAGACAATAGCTGCGTTTTATTATCACAATGATCCAGATCAGATCATTGATTTATATGTGAAACAACAAAAAAACGAAATCCTACTTTTTACTTGGATCAATTTTTGTGATCCAAAAATTAGTTCTTCTTCCACACACAAGTTGAAATGTTGGCGTATATTTTCAATAAAAACTGTGCTGCCACTTTCACACATTTATTATCCGCGAATGAGACATTTTTCAATTACATAGCAAAAGCTTTTTTCACTTAAAAAACAACAGAATAATCGTTCAACTAAATTATCGTAGGGCAACTCCGATGCAATTGACAGAATGAATAAATTTCAAACAATTGCCAAACGTGACGTAATAAGTAAATTGATGATCCGAGTTGTTTTATTTTCATGATCTAATCCGGATCAGATCATTGTAATAATAAAACGCAGCTAATATTTCAGATGACCCAGACGATCCGAGTCGCAGTTAAAAAGGAACACTTTCCAACAACTGAATATCTAATATTTACTTTATAAAGGGAAAACCTTGCATGTCCTGACCATGCCACTCAACAGGAATGAAAGTGACGTTGAAATAGGGATAACGATGAAAATGAGCTTATTGTTTTAGTCCATCCTGCTTTTGGCACATGAGAAAGGATATAACGTTTGTTTGAGAGTCTATATCGATGGAGATATATTTGCACTTGACGAGACGACCGACACGCCGACAACACGATACGGTTGACTCTGCGACTGATTGATTGCGCGGGCAGCAGGACACTTTAAAGGATTAATGGTTGCGTTTGGAAATTAATATTGCTCTCGCCTTGATGATGACGCGACGACAACGACGACGATGATGGCTGAAATGGAAGTTGATATTGGTCCTTGTATACAAGCAACACGCACCGCACTAATTAAGTGGACTGAATAGGAGTAAATTCCTCTGGGGAACAAAGAGCATCTTAAGGTCAACGTCACACGAGCCAACATTCAATTAGAAAAAATGACAGGGTGTTTTAGAAAAAAGTCCTTTTTGTCAACTTAGACCTATTTTCCTGCTCGCTTGACACTTATCACTTGCGAGCTTCCTTAAAAGTAGCACCCTGTCCAAACTAATTGAAAACTCATTGAAGGTCTGTTTCAACTGGTGTCCTTGAAAAAAAAGAAATAAAAAACAATTAAAAGCAAAGCCCGCATGGATTGCATTCCTTAGAACTCTCCTATTTTTCTTTTGTCCAGCTCTCCTCTTAATTAAATTGAAAGCAACGAGTAGGTGAAGAAAAACACATTACGGTTGACAACAAAATGAATTGTTAGTTGAACGATATTTAATTGTTGGAAATAAGATAAAGTTCAAGGCATTCAAATGAGGTATTCAAATAGTATGGGAATAGGTGGATGGGCTTGGGGTCACAGGATCGAAATACCTTTGTGGGACAATTTCAATTATGTCAAACAACCAAAAATAATGTTAGTTAATTTGTGTTTTGCTTTTTTTTGTTTTCTTTGCAGGACCAAACAAAAGAAACCAAACCATCTGCCCTGCGTCGAACTCTCAACGCACTGCGACACAGGATAACGAAACGAAGTCGCACCAAACCGCCCGATTGGTTTTTGGACAAATTTTCAACCGCTAATAATGCCGAAAAAATTGGAAAGTCTGCCACCGCTGATGTACCGGAAATAACTGGCAAAAGTTGGTTATGCAATCGATTGTCGGTGGATCCGTCGCTGCCGTCACATTACAGAGTGAGTAAGGTTCTGTTTGAATTTGGGAGTCTCTGAATCTCTCAACAGAGTGTAGTTTGAGAAATGTTTAAATTTCCATAGAAGGAAAAACAACTGGCAAGGAAAATACTTGAGGAACACAGCCTCTAAATTCCTTTGTAATTATTGAAGCAAGATCAACAGCTTGTCCATAAACAAAATCTTATTATTTGAGGGCAGACATTTGTTTAATGATGAATATAAACCTGAAAATCAAAATTTAAATGCTGGTGTACCGCAGGGCTCTGTTTTGACTACAAACTTTTTTTTCGTTTTGGTTTCTGCAAAATTCGCATTTAAAATTGCATGCAAATTTTATAAAACCAAAACCTCGTTAAAATAAAAAACAACAATTTAAACAATAAAGTTGCCAGTAACCATTAAGACAAGACCCTCAAAAAATTGAAACTTTTATTCTCTTTTTAAATGGATTAAGAGCGGTACTCACCAGCTTAACTTTTTCAAAACTTAACCTCCAATTACTGCGATGAATAAGAATAATAAGCAATTTACATCTTCACAAAGCACTGAAATTCACTTAGGGTTTCATGTTGCATAAAAATCTTTTATATTTCTTTTGATAAATTCTCCGTAAAACTTTCAAGATGAATCTTGAACAAAAACTAACATCTACAGAACCACTTTTGAAATTTCCTTGTTCGTGAAACTATATTTCTTCTTTACGTTTTTTCTAGTGGCTCTTCGTGGTTTCAGTAGCAGTTTTGTACAATATTATCTTCGTAATGGGACGAGCCGTCTTCTGGGAAATAAATCGCAGCGCTTCGCCAATGTGGTATATTCTAGACTACCTATGTGATTTAATTTATTTACTAGATACATTAGTACATATGCACGAAGGTAAGTCATCTTAATATTAAAAATTCAATCTCATTCCTATTTTCTTCACATTCCACTGACGGTTGTTGAAAACAAGTTAAAATAATAAGATTTTAAATTAAATTAAATGAAACTTAAACTTATATGCACCGAGAGGAAACAGTCTAACACACCTCAAGGAATACACAAAACTTTGCCTTGGGAGTTTTGGAATAGTTCCTCCCACCAAATCTGAAATGTTTTCGGTAGTTGTAAATGAAATTTTAGTGTTTTTTTATGTGTAAACTTCTCGTACGCCTTCTAGCTGCTGGGGTCTTAGAGCACTTGTGGTTCTTTTATTCGGTGTTTCCTTCGGTTGGATGGTATTTGTCTGATTTTAACGTCACAAATGATTATTTTTGGTATTTTTTTCAACGAGGATTTCTGAGAAAATTCAAACGGAATTTCGAGGAAATAATATTTTTGTTTATGTGTTTCGTTCTCGTTTTACGATAGCCTGCAAAACGAAAAGAAACCAATTTAATGTAAGCCCTGCTAGCTTCGTCTTTAAGCTTTCAAAATTTGTTGGACACTTAATTGAATGAGAATCAAGGAGAACGATGTGTTCATAGATGTTTAACAGAAAATTGTCATTTCATTTCGCACTTTCTCAACGTCATGATTTGTTTTCGTCCGATTCTACTTACTGATTGTCTCGCAAAATCTCAAGAATATCTGGACTGATTTGACAAATTTTGATTATTTTGATAGAATTTTACTGCAAACACATTTTTGGGGTAAACCTTTTGTTGCATACAAAAACGGAAGAGGCATGAATTATATATCAAACGAAAGCATTTTTTGTGCAGTGACTGTATGTTATTTAAATCGGGGGGCACGGCAGTGCAAAGTGCCGAGTCGAGCGCAAAGCAAACAATGCCGTACCATCCTTTACTGGAACCATTTCGCCGCATTTTCAGGCCCCTAGTTGAGAATCTCTGGATAAGACCAGAAGGCAGACATTTTCGTCATCCAGCAAGTTATTATCAAATACTTAAAATCTAAAATTTAAACTTTATTATTTATGACCCTCACTCACTCACTCACTCACTCACTCACTCACTCACTCACTCACTCATGATCATCTGAATAGAACTAGTACTTCCCACTCAGAGAGCTGAAATTTGGTACAAGGTTAGGGTTTAGTGGCCACATACAGGGTAAAGGAAAAACTATAAAAACTAAAAGATCTAGAGTACCTGGTCACCCTGATTATAAAACACAAGAGCCCAACCAAACTATTAGAGATCGACATACCCACGTATGCCCGGTGTACAGAGCTCAATTCTGAGTCTCTGTGGCGCATGTCCCAATAATTCACAAGAGCCAAGGTCTAAGTCTAAAAAATGCCCTCCATATTCTCCAGTGGCCAAGCTTACGTGGCGCTATCACGAGTACCCAACCTTCATGGCATGCACCTCATAAATGTTAATTTCAAGAGTATTAATGCTCAAGCTTCAGCAATAACCGAAAAAAAGAAAGATTTGTAATAATAAAAAAAACTGCTCCTAAAAAGAAAAAAGAAAAGTGTCCAGTAGGAAAATCTAATAAAATAAATCAATAAATACCAAAAACATTCTGTAAAAAACCAGCTAAATCTCGTTGGATCCATTCAGACTTGACTAGTTTCTTACAAAAAACAATTCGAAATGTCAAATCCCAGTGTCAATAAGAATTAAGGTTGGTTCACATCAGTGGTGTTCACCTTACCCGACAGAAGTTGATAAAAATAATGTTGAATGCGAACATCTTAAATCAAGAATTAACTAACTCGCACTTAAAAGTGCAACCTTCGTTGGCTTCGTTTTTGAGGGAACACAAAACTGCAAAAGGTTGGTTTATCGAGAAATTTGGCGAATTTCTTAAAACAAAAATTTAAATTACTTTATTATATTTATGAATTATGAGATATGAAAACAAAACGTTCCACATGAATCATATTTTACTCTTTGTGAATACGTTTTCTTGGATTGACTTTTTTTTTGAAGTTAAATCGTTTAATAATAATGCAATCATATTTCACTGACACTCAATGAATCAGATGTGATTTATGATAAAAAAAAGGATTAAGGTGTAGTTCCTTATACAATTACATTTAAAAACATGGTATGAACACACTCAGCAGAAATAAAATTGAAGTCATCAGGTCTTCGTAGGGTCCTGTATTTTTGTGTCCCAAAAAACGATGATAGCATGATGAGAAAGCCGAAACATGAACCATATTTGATTCAAGGACCATATGCACTCAATGTAAAGCATTAATTCACCTACGAACGTTATAATGATGTTCTTTCTAACAAATGAACAAACTTAACAAAGATATCTATATATATAAAAGAACAGGAGCCGAATCGTGTAAGGTGATATATGATAGATGATAGTCATATTGATTAAGATTCATCTGTGTAAAGTGATAGTCACAAAGTGATATCACATTTTTTTGATTTTTTCTTGTGACAGCTTTTTAAGTATCATTTTGATACTTCGGATTTATTTGTCGCTCAATAACTCCAGAACGGCTGGAGTAGCAGGAAGTAAAAGTTTAGGGGCAGATAACAAAAGAAGGTACGGTTCCTGTGAGATCGCTACTTTTGATCCCAGTACATAGAGCAAAGGTTTTGTCATGATTTTTCTCATAGGTAGTGGCAGAGAGAGGTCGGAAAATAACAACGACTACTTTTTATCACGGTTATTGCGGGTAACACAACGGATAAGCTTGTTTTATTATAAATTTAAAAAAGGAAACAAATCTTATATTGTATTCAATAAGGAGCTAACTAAACACTTGAATTTAATTATTAGAAACTTCTAACTTTTTTTAAAACTCTATAATCGATTATCTTGTTGACCAAATCAGCATCCTCCTCCTCCAGCTGTTATTATTTTCATTGGTCTTTTCCTTGGCTTCTTTACTTTCGGGCAAGACAGGTTCATCCAACTAAATACCATCTCTTAATTCTAACAGAAATCCCTTGGTGTTAAATTCGATGATAACATTGTTGAGACACATTCAGCATTTCTTCCAAATAATTTCTTCTTCTCTTGCGCCAAAATCATTACAAATGTACCTACTTTTTAAAAACAAAACTAAAGTGACAAGTTCAAATAAAAATAACTTAGTGTCAAAAATTTGTCAATATACAAAGATTTTGAAATTTTGTAAGCAATTTCTTACAAGTAATGCCAAGTGAATAAAAATAAAATGTGATAGTAGAACTATCACATTACACAGACGAAAAAAATTAAACTATCACTTTTGATAGTCACAAATATGATAGTCACATATCACCTTACACGATTCGGCCCCAGCTTAATTTTTGTGTTTGTTCGCTAACCGGGCACACTGGTTGACCGATTTTCCTAATTTTTTCTCTAAATGCAAGAGCGGGGCCGTCCTTAGCCTTTTGGGGGCCCTGGGCACTTTTCGAAAATGGGGCTCCTGTATTATTATTTAAAAATGTTATGTTGTGTAATAAAGGTATACAGAAAAAATCACATAACTTTGAATTGAAATTTATTCTTTTAATTTTTTAAATGAAGAAATTTTTTTTAATTCATTAAAAAGATAAATAGTTATTGCCAGCATTTAAAACATAAATATAAACAATGTAAAAATAAAAACAAAAAAATAAATATTTCATATAAAAATTCAAAAATAAACAAAATTTAAATAACAGACAATTTAATAAGTTATTGATAATGTAATTTAAAGAACTATATAGTGACACAGACTATATTTTTACAGGTAAAAGAAAGGAATATTTATTGAAGTGGTCTTTTTCTTGATTTGAGATTAGCCAAATCATTGATCACATCTTCAAAATCGATGCCTCTGAGGATGTCGCTTTCGATTGACATCAGCGACAAACATATCAATCTTTCTTGAATCATTGTAGTTCTGAGTTCGTTTTTGATTCTTTTTAACTTAGAGAAGGAACGTTCCCCACTGCAATTGGACACCATCATACTTAAGAAAATTCTTAGTGCAATTTCAACATTTGGAAATTCATCTTTAATTTTATTAGTTTTTAAAAAATTATAAAGCTCTAGAATATTGTCAGTGTTTTTCATTTTCGTGTCGACTAATTTTCAAGTAGTCTTTTAAATTCAGGCATTCAGCATGTAGTTCATCTCCGTTCACATCTTCGGTGTAGAATTTAGCAAAAGATTTGCAGTTCTCTTTTAAGTCTTCTGAATTCAGATTTCTTAATCGAAAAAAAAGTCAAAACGTTGGCCAATCTTCGTATACGAACCTAGTCGCTGTTTCAAATGAACGCTTAGTGTGTCGACAATAGGAAGAAAGGTTTCAATTTTAAATTTTTCTTTCCCAGTCAGAATTACTGAGGGTCCAGAGCCGTCAAAAAAAGTCTGGCGTGAGCTTCTACACCTCATCCTTTCAGAAAGGTCCTTAAGTCCTTATATTCGGAATCTCGGTTTTTTTGTCTGGCAGATGAATCAAAGTTATCAAAATTGTTCCTGAGCCCAATTATAAATTCATCTATTGCACTCAGCAAATTTATTGCAACATCCAAGTTTTCTTAACAAAAACTCTTTACCTTGAAATCTTAAAAAAATGGGTGCCGTTAATCCGATGGATAGTTAAATCGACTATGTATGATTTACTGCGTTGATGCAAACTTGTATGCGCGTTGCAAATATAGAAACACCATTATCTTTATTTTTTCATACAGATACAGTAATATTCAAAATGTTTGTGTGTGTTTTTTTGTTTCTGTCAGAAAGCAAACTGCATTGCCACTCAGTTAGTTATTCATATTTCTGTTTTAATTTGAATATAATTTCGCAGGGAATGTGATTTAAATTGTTCAGCAAAGGTTGTTGTTCAGTAAGGAAAGTACGAATTCTGATCATTCTTTATGCATCTAAAATTGTATGGAAATATTTTTTTTTTCTTGAGAATAGACCAATAGAGGTTAAGTGATGTTCCAGCAATTTGGGGACCACTGGTGATCGCGGGGCCCTGGGCCTGGGCCCAGTGGTAAAGAGGGGTCTGTGCAAGAGGTATTAGGGTAGAAGGTTTAGAAAAAATAAAATGTATATTTTTCAAATGCAATGAAATGAAAAACGGTGCCAATGTTAAAAAAACATATTTTTTTCACTACAAACAAAAAAAAAGACAAATCTGATCAATGTCAATTTATTAAAAATTATATTTGTCAAATCTAAAAAATTTTGTTGAAAATTTATTCTGATGAAGGCGATACAAAAGAGTAATCAAAAAGTTGCTGATGGTTTTATCATCATCATCACTGTCGGCCTGATGAGTTAAGTTTCCCCCTTCGTCTGCGCCACATCCAGGATCCGGTCTGGGCCTCCAATTTCTGGGCAAGTAAGTATATATCCCGACGCCATTGAGGCTTTGGGCTCTACGCCATACTTTAAGCGAAAATTTAATCTTCCGCGCTACCTCCTACTATTAATTGTACCGCAAAGGACTTTCCGGGCCAGTTTGTCTCGCTCATACGAGCTAGGTGTCTAGCCCACCATCAAGTCTTCTTCGCGGTAGGTTCTGTTGGACTAGAGCAGCCGCCCCCGTATTTCTTCCTCTTTATTGTTATCGGCTACTACTACTGACCGAATGTAATTCGTGCTCTTCCACCAATAGTTGTTCTTCTGACGCTATAGTCCCCCTGATAGATGTTCCAGAGTCACGGATTGCTTTCTCCAACGACAGCTGTGAATTTTCTCACGCTTTAGTTTGAGTGCATGTTGAAGAAGAGAGCGATTTCACAATGTAAGGGATTGATAATGTTAATTGAAGAAATTTTGTTGATCTCCACACCCGTAATGTTCATTCCAATTTCACGAAGTCAAATCTGTGTTTTTGTTGTTGTTCTGAAGTTGGAATTGCCGATCGATCTCAATTTAAGGTGGATTGTTTTGTTTGTATGTCCGGTAGGGACTTCTTATCCGCTCAATCCTCAATGTATTTTTATAAAATTTTCACTGTATGGATATAGTCGGAATAAAAACAAATTTTTGGGACAACCCTACAGAAAATTCAGCAAATAAAGGAGAAAATCGTAAGCTGTTTGGAATTCTGATTTTTGTGAAATAGTCAAAATAAACCGGAAGAACGAGAATTTGTTGAATTTCACAACGAAATTTGCATTTTACTGCAAAGTTAATGTAAAGCTTGGAAAAATTCAGACATTTAGTTCTCTATTTTAATTGGATTCAAGCAAATCACATTATCACAATATCTGTGTTAATAATACATACTTATTCTGGAGTTGCTCTGAAGGGCGGCGAGACGAAGTTCGCGGGGTCAGCTAGTATTGAATACCACGTTCGAATGTTATATGTCCTTTGAATCATATGTGATTCAAATTCAAATGAGGTAAGCTCAATATTTAATGCAAATAGTTGCAACTGTGTTTTCTCTATCAAGTTTTGTGTATTTAATGACATAGATTGATTTCCTTAGCTACACTTTTCATATATTGAAACATCAACAATTTAATAAAACAACAGCCACTCAAACACCAAACATCTCACCACATTTTCTTGACCAATTTACTAACCATAAGTGGAAATGACATTTGCATAAATCCTCTCATCCAAATATAGGCTACCTGGAGCAAGGTCTCCTCGTCCGAGATGCATACAAACTTCGAAAACACTACTTCTCCACCAAAGGCTGGTCAATTGATGTCCTCTCGATGTTGCCAACAGACCTAGTCTACATTTGGTGGCCGCCGACTTCCTGCAGTTCAACCTACCTACCCTGCCCGGTGATTGTACGACTCAATCGTTTGTTGCGTCTTCCAAGAATGTGGGAATGGTTCGATCGCACCGAAACCGCCACCGGATATCCAAATGCATTTCGTATATGCAAAGTTGTTCTCGCCATTCTCGTCCTTATCCATTGGAATGCCTGCATGTATTTTGCCATTAGTTATGCACTCGGTTTCGGTACCGATAATTGGGTGTATAATTTGAAAGGCGACCGCAATGCCACACTCCAGCGACAGTACATTTACAGTTTCTATTGGTCCACCTTGACGTTGACCACAATTGGAGAAACACCAACGCCCGAGAATGACGCCGAATATCTCTTTGTGGTGGCTGATTTTTTGGCTGGCGTGCTTATTTTTGCTACCATTGTGGGTGAGTTAGATCTCATCATGAAAATCGGGAAATTTAACTTAACATTTTATGATTATCAACAGGAAACATTGGTTCGATGATTTCAAACATGAACGTTGCCAGAGTCGAATTCCAGAACCGCATGGACGGTGTTAAACAGTATATGGCCTTCCGCAAGGTCGGTAACGAATTGGAGGCTCGAGTGATTCGCTGGTTTGCCTACACATGGTCCCAGAGTGGAGCTCTGGACGAGGAACGAGTTCTGTCGGCTCTGCCAGACAAACTGAAGGCCGAAATTGCCATCAGAGTGCACATGGACACTCTGAAGCAGGTGCGGATCTTCCAAGACTGTGAGCCGGGGCTGTTGGAAGCATTAGTCTTGAAACTTAAACTGCAGGTCTTCAGTCCGGGTGATTATATTTGCCGCAAGGGGGACGTTGGCAAGGAGATGTACATAGTGAAGAGGGGAAAATTGTCGGTGGTAGCCGACGATGGTGTGACAGTGTTCGCAACACTTGGTGCAGGTTCGGTTTTCGGAGAGGTTTCTGTGCTGGAAATAGCCGGAAATCGGACGGGCAATAGGCGCACGGCAAATGTACGCTCGCTGGGGTATTCGGATCTTTTTTGTCTGGCAAAACGGGATCTGTGGGAGACTCTGGCCGATTATCCAGAGGCAAGAGCCACCCTCACCGAGAGGGGATGTCAATTATTGCGGAAGGATGGGTTGCTCGATGAGGATGTGTTTTCAAGTGAGTTTTTTGTTTAGCAAGATTGAATCGCATTTCAAAATTAAACAATTTTTGTGTTTGAAGATTCCCAACGTGTTCAAGATAGTATAGAGGGTGGTATTGAAAAACTGGAGGTGTCCGTGGAGAATCTAAATGTTCGTTTGGCACGACTTCTGGCGGAGTATACTGCTAGTCAAGCGAAGTTGAAACAACGATTGGCGAAATTGGAAGTTAAGTAAGTAATAATATATAACGATGTTTACAATGTATATTTTATGTCTATACTAGCGGACCCGGCAGTCGGTGTCTTAACATCAGTCAGTGACATTTTGCGAAACAAAACCCTTTTCAATTTTTCTTTTTTTTAATTTTGTCTTAATTTTTAATTGCTACAGCGCCCAGTTAACAACAAAAGAACAACTGGAAAATTCACAAAAAATGCGCCGTTTATATTCCCTACCAGCGAAAAAGCGACGCCAACGTCCAATTTCATCGAAATCTGCCGATTCGAAGCAAAACACTTTATGAAGAGAATTTACGATTCAAATAAAAACTCACTTAAACGAAAATCAAATTGTCCTTACAATTTTGACAGCCAACTATAGTTTTTTCCTGCATTATTCGACAAATTTGGAAAATAAATCTACGGTGATAGCAAGAAAAATAAAATTTTTATTTTTTAAAATTTAATAAATATTTTTAGTTTTCAACTTTGAAGATTTTTTTTTTTTTTTAAAGAAACATGTGCCTCGAAAACATTATAAAATAGCGAATAGATATCTATATTTGTATTAAATGTATAAATTAGTGAGTAAAATTAGAATATTAAAATGAAATTTAATTACGTAAAATTATTTAGTTAGTCTAAAAATATTTTGTGTTAAAATGAAAAGAAAAAAAAACACAAGAAAATAAAAGGAAGAGTAAAGTCTAACGTTATTATTAAATAACAGATTTATTTTTGAAAATAAATAAATTTAATATTAAGAATAAATTTATATTTAAGGAATAAATGTTTTAAAATGTCCCGCAAATCTATTATTTTTCTTGACAAAAAACTTGAATAGGAGTGAGTATATAATTTGCAAGCAATTCAATATTCACTACAGGCTCTTGGAGTCAGCAAATCTGCCATTTCACCAAGTTTTATTTTTTTTTTTCAAAATTTCGAACTCAAAATTTACAGAATGATCAAAAAAATGGCTAAGAAAACAATCATAGTTTGGTTTTTCAATCCCCCCTTCCCCTATAAGCTATTTAATTTTTTGAGAAACTAGGGTTACGGCACCATTCCCCGGACAGTTAACTTTTTTTTACTTTCAATGTATTCCTATTAGTGTTTCATTAAAATCTTAATATTTTGCTAAAACTATAGATATTTCTCAGTAGTTTGGTGTACGAATGAACTGAAAGTAACTTTAAACTTTGATTTAACAGGATGAATTCTAAAAGAGGGCGATATTTCGCAGTCTTCGGACGATTGTTTTAGTCTCCGGACGATCTTTAATGGAGTCTCCGGACAGTTCCACTTAAAAACTCAATATATTTTTTATCTTAAGTTTTGAGTATAGAGCAATTCACTTTCTGCATTGAAAATTATTTTCCGATTGTTTGGCATCTTATTAATTTGAAAAATATTGCCTAGTTATTGTTATTTAAGACGAATTATTAAAACACCAAAATAGGTACCAGTCTCCGGACGATCAAAACAGAGTCTCCGGACGATTTTGAACCTACTTCGTCATACTTGATAGATGCTTGCCTAAAACCTGATTTCTTCGATCTAATGTCGTGTAAAGCTTACTTTAAGTTGTTTGCATTCATCCTTAAAAAAAAAAAAACAACAAACAGCTCAAAATATTTGAAGCCTAATCAAGTCCTCTTCATCTACGCTACACAACTGAACCATATGGCAATTTAATGTGTCTGAAATACCTACTTTCTTGTTTCAAGGTTAACTAGATCTTGTTTCTTTTTTCCAAACCCGTTTTCAGGAACTTGGGATCCTTCAACATTAAAATAAAATCTTGGAGATGTCCGGAGACTAGATTTTCACTTTTTTCGGTACCAGTGTCCGGACACTCAAACAAAATTTTTTTCTTAAGTTCATTAAGTATATATTCATTGAAACAAACTTCATTTGATTACAAGATCTCACAAAATCAGAGACTGATGCAGATACCCTACAAATAAAACATTTTCTTAAGAAAATATTCTCTTAGTTACGTTGTGATTCCTACCAAAACCAATAAGCCATTAAAAATTCACCTCAATCACAAAAAAGGACTTAAACCGATTGATAAAAGGTCTTAAAATTGAAACAAAACATTATTCCAGAAAATTTCTTAAAAATTGTACATTTCCATACAAAACTAAAGCGTTCTTATATCTAAAGTAGTTCATAAGGCTATCTCTAAAATGTTAGGACATAACAAAAATTTACTCTAAGAAAACCTTCGATTTCCTTCAAAATGAACAAGTATATTTTCTACTGCATATCCATAAATTTATCCATTGTTTGTCTTACCCTAAATCTAATCTTTAATACTTTCTGCTTTCAAATTATATAAAAATGTTTATATAAGATTAAAGTTAACCTTAAAATTAAGACCAAAATCTTCATGTACAGTACTAATTTCTAATAGAATCTACCCCCTATGGATGTATCTATATTTACCTTTACAACAAAAAGTTTAAGTAAAATGTAAATTTCCAAGGATCAAAAATCAAACAAAAACTGAAAAGCAGAGGTCAGCTGAATTGTTAACAAAAGAGAAAGAGATAAAGTTATTTTAGAAAATTTATTAAAATACAAACAAAAAGTTATATATATCTGTTTATACATATTCTATACAAACTTTAAAGAAATTCCATTTTATAAAATAAAAAAAAGAGAAAAACCCAAATAATTAAAAATAAAATGATTTGTTTTTAAGAAAAATGTCTAGGGCCCATGTGCACTGTTGAAGAAATAAACATATTTTTTGTAACGAAATTAGTATATTAACATATTTATAGACAAACATTAAGTGAAAACAAAAAATATTAAAAAATTAATATAAATAAAAACGAAAGATAATAAATTAAATTGAAAAAAACACTGTGTGACTTTGATTTATTTTCAGGGATACAAAAATATTCAAGACATTGTAGGTGAAACTTTGGGGAAAAGTTTTTGTGTTGCGGTGTCTAGTTTGGCTTACACAAACTTTTTGTTTTTCCTAGGCTTTGAACTACTTAATTCAGTGTAAAAGGAATTTCCAAGGGAAGTATAGACACAACAATTTATCTATCTTGTATTCAGTTTCGTGTTGGTGTTATTGTCTACATGTGGACTAGTTAGGTAAAAGTTTGACATGAAATGTGTACAAGGGTTAGTTTTTCGACCACTAAGTATAATTTTTATTTCTCACCAAAAGAAAGTTTTTCACTTTGTATTTATGTGTTTCCGGTGACAAAATTGAATTTGAAAATACTAAAGAGTTTTCCATTATAGACTGTCCTGTCTTTGATACTGATATAAAGGGTTTTTCAAAAAAAGGGTTAAACAAAAACAGATTTGGATATCAATAAAATTCTTTATTCCTGTGAAAGTACTTTCGATACCATTATGTATGGAACTCGATTTCATTAGCATGGCCACTACGGGCACGCTTGCAGAAGTCCAGACGCTGAACCCAATTTTCGGTTTTCAAGCATAAATCGGCCGATACTGCTGCAATTTCACGTTCGATATTTGAACGAAGTTCATCAATCGTCGCTGGCTTGTTGGCATAGACCAGAGACTTGACATAGCTCTACAGAAAATAGTCTAACGGCGTCAAATCGCACGACCGAGGTGGCCAAGCGACTGGACCATTTCGTGAGATAACACGTTCTCCAAACTTGATTTCCAATAAATTGATTGTGACATTCGCTGTGTCGCCATCCTGTTGAAACCACATGTCCATATCATCCAATTGGGGCAACAAATATTCGGTTATCATTGAACGGAAGAAGTACGGCCCAATAACGCCGCCTCCCGCTCATAAACCACACCAAACCGTAACTTTTCGGGATGCAATGAAGTACGTGTGGATTGCTGCCTGACTTATACCGCATATTTAGTTTATTGACGAAGCCATTCAGTCACAAAATGAGCCCCATCGCTGAAGATGATTTTTCGATGAAAATCCGAATGATTTTCAAGTTGTTGCTCAGCCCAATTCACGAACATACGACACTTCTGGTAGTCAAGCGGCTTCAGTTCTTGCGTCACTTTAATCTTGTAAGGATGAAGGCTAAGATCTTTTCGCAAAATTCGCTACAACGACGCCACAGAGATGCCCAACGCTTGAGAACGACGTGTGAGAGACACTTTTGGGCTTTCTGCAACTGAAGCCTCAGCGGCAGCAATATTTTCGACACTACGGGCACTTTTTTGTCTCACTGGCACGGGAACATTTTGTACTGTGCCTGTGGATTCAAATTTTTCCACTAGACGCTCAATTGTTGTTCTGCTAGGACGATTATGACGACCATAAATTGGACGGAGCGCTCTTAACGTTGAGGCCACTGACTCCGAATTTCGGTAGTAAATTTTAATAATTTCGACTCGTTGTTGGCTCGTATGTCTTTCCATCAAGAAATGGCAAGCCTTACTGAAGCGAAATGTCCAAAGAACGGCAAGAAATATGGCGTGTCGTTTGCTGCCCCTGTCGCTCTACTTTTGTAGCGTCCCCGTTGAAAAACCCTTTAGTGTACTTGCATCTACCCTGACGAGAAATATAATAAGACCCAACACATTTCTTTGTTTTTTAACTTAAACTCAAGTAGGTACATTCAAATAAACACTCTTAAGATAAAGGATAAACTGCAAACACTATTTATTTCTGTTGACTTGGAAAAGAGAATTTATAAAAGCCCAAAAGGGTTTTTTTCATGTTTATTGTCTCAATCTCAAGACACAATCTCAGAATTCTTCATTTTACTGCGGAAAAGAAAAAAACACAAAACCCAAATAACTAACAAATAGTCCTTAACACATCAAATACATTAAGTTAGAATTCATTTGATATCGTTATACTACTTCATTACTTACAGCCAATTACCCCCAAAGCATCAATCAAACTGATATCTACTGGAATCGTTTTGCTGCTGAAAATGGCCAGTTGTTGTTTTTTTCTTCATCTTCCTTTCTCGAACTTATTTGAGGAAGAGGATAGAACAAACAATTAACGTTGATGGAGTCCATAAAGAGAATAGGAAGTTTTCGAATAAGTGAAAACAAGTTCATTAGTAGGCGGAAAATAGTTTGTTTGTTAAAATGAAAATGGATTAGAATATCTGTTTTTGTTTTTTGCTTTTTATTTATCAAGGAAAATTGTTGAAGAGATCCTCAAATTATTATTTTTCCGGTTAAAGTTGTGAATTTTTGAAATTTTCAAACAATTCTTGATTTGTATTGCAACGGAAGGAAATTGCAGGTAGATAAATTTGAATCATTTATAAAGATGCTATTGTTTCAATGCTAGACTTTTAAATTCATATTGAACTTTTCAACTTCCAATGTGAGATGCAGTAGGTCTTGCATTAGCGGTCTTAAAACATTTCTTTGTTCCTTGAAGAAAGACTTTGCTGCCGCTGCTTATTTTTATACAGCGAAGGATGTTCTATGGGAGCTGGCAGCTGAAATAACACAACAGCTGTATATGATATTCTGGACTGAAAGAAGGGGACTTGTGAAAATTTGCAGCAAATGCTGGAAAACTGGTGGTGTCACTAACCACTGTCACTGTTACTTGCCATACCACTTTGATCCTTTCGAAGTAGGTCTACTTCGATTATAGAAAATCTGCTTAGTACTTCGCACCATCCCTTGAAATCACCATTTCTTGGCATCAACTTCATTTATTTGTTTCCTTAGCGACCCAATAGATATTTTCAAATCGCCAGATCTCTCAATTTTCCCAGGTAGCCTTTATCAAATGGCACACGAGAAAAAAAGGTCTGTTCACAGTCTATATCAGTCACTGCAAACCAAAACTACACGCGAGATTTGGTTACCTAATTATGATCAAAAAACTATTTTTTGTTTGGTTTTGTCCTTGGGTTACTGTAATCGCATAGAAGGAATATATTCTGATGCAAATATCTCTGCAACGGGAACTCGGAATTCAGTTTGGCTTTCAGTAATAAGCTAGACTCTCAACTGCTACAAAGCAGACATTACTGCTATCCAGAGTATGCGATGGGATGTACAAAGCTGGCTGCATAGAAGGACAAGAGCTGCTCGTGAGCTCTACTAGCAAAAGAGGAGAGATTTACGCCGGCTTCTCAGGAGAAACAGAGGGAGCATGAGAAGCATCAGATCGAGGATGTTGAGAAAGCCAACAACAGGAATGAAGTTCGGAGGTTTTATCGGAAGGTAAAACAGCTGCCTCAAAGTCATCGAGCAAGAACCGATGCCTGCAGAGATGAACAAGGGAACATCATATAGTAGAATCGCAGTCAATGCTGGGAATTTGGAAAGACTACTTCTGTAGACTGTATAACGGTGACGACGAACAAAATCCCGCCGTCAGGCATGAACCTTCCATCGGACACGATGATAGTCAACAATTGCGTGAACCCGACCTAGAAGAAGTGAAAACACCAATATCACGGCTGAAATCCAACAAAGCCGCTGGAGCAGATGGTCTAGCTGCCGAGCTGTTCAAAGCAGCAGGCGACGATCTAGATAGGAGCATGTACCAAATCTTCTGTAAGATATGGTCGGAAGAATGCATGCCCGATGAATGGAACCTCAGCATTGTTTGCCCTATCCTGAAAAAGGGAGATCCTCTAACTTCAGAGTCAGACTTCAGAGTCAGACTACTTAACATCCTATATACAAGATCCTCTCTGCCGTAATATGTGAACGTCTGAAGCCTTCCTTTCGTCAACAATTTTATCAATGTGGCTTCAGACCAGGAAAGTCATCCATCGACCAAATTTTCACTTTGCGGTTTATCCTGGAAAAAACCTATGAACTCCAAATCAATACCCACCACCTTTACATCGATTTTAAAGCCGCGTATGACAGCTTCTACAGAAACGAACTATATAAAGCTATGTCTAGTTTTGGCATCCCAGTTTTGGCCAAGCTCGTTCGCTTCTGCAAAATGACGATGGAGAACTCACGCTGCTCCATCAAGGCAACGAGCTTACATAATCTTTCGATGTCAAAAAAGGATTCAGACAAGGCGATGCACTGTCGTGCAATTTCTTTAACATCGTTCTTGAGAAGATTGTGTATAACTGCACCGTTTACACCAGAGGCACTATCTTTTGAAAATCTTTTCAATTTCTTGCGTACGCCGATGATATTTATATAATGTTAAGAACACAGCGTGATGTCAATGGCGCCTTTGTGAGAATTGAGACAGAAGCGGCAAAAATTGGTTTAGCGGTTAATGGAGGGAAAAACGAAGTATATGCTGTTTTCGAGGAAGGACACCCAACGCCGACACCGATGGCTAGGACAGATCGTAACAATAGACGCATACAACTTCTAGGTAGTAGAGGAGTTTGTCTACCTTTGGCTCCGCTGTTAACACGGGCAACAACACCAGCGCCGAGATCAGCCGAAGAATTTCAGTTGCTAATCGCTGTTTCTTTGGGCTAAGAAAGCAATTGAGTGGAAAAGCCTTCTCTTGAGCAACTAAGGTAAAACTGTATAACACCCTCATCATCCCAGTCCTGCTGTATAGTGAAGAAGCTTGGACCTTGACAAAAGCGGATGAATGTTCCTTAGGCTGTTTCGAGAGTAAAGTTCTATGGGTTATCAATGGCCCCGTGTGCATTGATGGGGAATGGAGAAGCCAGAAGGGCAAGGGCCCATAGACTCAAATGGCTCCGTCATTTAGAGAGGATGGACACCAATGCTCCGTCCCGCAAAGCATTCGACACTATTCCCGAGGGACGTAGAAGTAGATGAAGACCGCTTTAAAAGTGGCGCACAAAAATGGAAAAGTAGGCCAAGTCCACACCGGACTGTAGTGCCACCTTAAGTAAGTCAGTAAAAAAAATGTAAATGCAAAGAAGAAATCGGAAACTCAATGATGCTTTGAATTTTCAAAAAAGATCCAGAAATAAGCAAAGCCGGTATCAGTAATAAATAAGTTAGCAAACACTTAATATCTGGATATTATAATCAGAATAGCCAGTGAATTTAACCTATAAACGAATGACAGCCTTTGGCCTTAAAATGACTACAAAGAATTCATCCAGCTGATTCAAGTATATTGCTCGATTGCTTGTGTTAAGCGAATTAACTTTCCAATAACTGGTCAACAGGTTAGAATTTCATTGTTCTCATATCGATACGGGCGTCCACAATAGAAAAAAAATTCGAACAAAACTTTTCTCCCATTCAATCAAAAATCAAAGTTTTTCTTACTAAAAATAAACTTTAAACAAATATTCGTGATTGTTTCATTTTTCAAAATCAACATTTAACTTTTAATGAAAACAACTACTGCTCTGCCCCACCCACTCTTGAGTCGTCAAATTTTATTCCTTTTAGTGATCCCTTTGTCGTTTCAAACGAAAAAAATACACTCAGCACCTCAGGCTCTTTGTTCATTAGAAATCTAATTATATCAATATCTCTTGTGGCAGTTTCAACGAATGTACAAACATAAAAGTTTACTTATATTCAGTCTTTGAGATCTTAGTCTCAATCCAAACCCCATAATTTTTTGTCCTCATTAACGTGTTGCTGTTGGTCAGTTGGTGCATCCATATAAAGAAACTAAAATCAAATGAATGAATTTTATTCTGAGTTTTGCGAAGGACGTGACTAATTCGCTTTGATGCACAAGCGCTCCGGAAATTTTAATTTTGTATTTATTTTTATCCTACGAAAAGGATATCGTATTGACATTTAAATATCAAAATATCCTCTGAAACTGTTTTTTGTCTGTCTACCTGTAGGTTGAATATCCTTTGGGACTTAATGCCTTTTATAATTGGAATTGGGTCACTTTGGGAAAAAACAACGTTTTTTTCCTATGAAATCAACACGATTCGGGACTCGGGCTACGGATGAAGAACGTCATTAATAGGAAATAAGAAATATTAGATTTTCTTGTTCCGCAAGCAGATGATTTAATCTTGGAAATTTTCGATGTTAGTCTTAGCCTTTTAAAGAGTAAAATCTAATCAAAGACTTTGCAAGCAAATACAAATACCAAAAGAGTCGACTGTACATTTCCTTGGTCTAAATATCTTTTTGGGGGGATTAACTTTGAAGGATTTCGGTTTTTGTTTCTGGAAAGGACAAAGTTGGTTTTTGTTTTTGTTTTTTTCGAAGATAAAGATTTGTTTTGTAAAGTTGACAGAAGAGTACTTGGAGCGTTACATTTGATTTGAAAAACCAGAAATTATTGTCAATTTCAGAACACACCACCACACCACCGTAGCAAGTTGGTTTTTTGGTAAGAGCTTTTGTTTTCCTTAAATTAAGTTTGTTGTGAGGTTTTCCGGAACTAACCGCCTTGACAGTTTTCCTCTTTTCTTATTGTGTGATATGTGACACAGATATTTCCTGGTTTTGTGTGAAAGTTTAAGTTGGATTTGGATTTTGGTGAACAGGAAATGTGTCGATAAAAGGTTGTCTTTTGTGTTCTTGAGCTTATAACAACTCGAAATCAATACCTATCTCACTGAGAGTAAAGAAACTTGTAGGAGCGGAAATGAAAGGAAATGTTTATGAATTATTTTCATGAGATTGTAGGCTATAGTCAATTGGTTGTTGAACACCAATTCATGATTAATAATGAAAATGTGATGAGTGTTATATTAATGACCTTGTATTCCTATTTCGTAATATGACAATCTTTAAAAATTTCAATGTTTTTTCAACAGAAACATTTGTTTAAGTCACTCGATGCCATGAGAATTAAGGAGAACGAAGGCGCTTTATTTCTTTATTTTCTTACTTATCCTTAAAAAAAATTGACATATTGGGTACTGAAAATGATGAAAATCATGGAGAACGAAGGTTTAATATATTCTTCGTTCAATTACCTGTCTGCAGAGATAAACAAGGGACATCATAGTAGAATCGCAGTCAATGCTAGGGATTTGGAAAGACCACTTCTGTAGACTGTATAACGGCGACGACGAACAAAATCCCGCCGTTAGGCAGGAGCCTTTCATCGAAAACGATGATAGCCAACAACTCTTTGAACCCGATCTAGAAGAAGTGAAAAAGGCAATATCACTGCTGAAAACCAACAAAGCCGCTGGAGCAGATGGTCTAGCTGCCGAGCTGTTCAAAGCAGCTGGCGACGATCTAGATAGGAGTATGCACCAAATCATTTGTAAGATATGGTCGAAGAATGGAAACTCAGCATTGTTTGCACGATCCTGAAAAAGGAAGATCCTATAAACTGCGCCGACAACAGAGGAATCAGCCTACTTAACATCGCATATACAAGATTCTCTCTGCCGTAATATGTGAACGTCTGAAACCTTTCGCCAACAATCTGATTGGTCCTTATAAATGTGGCTTCAGACCAGGAAATTCAACCATCGACCAAATTTTCACTTTGCGGCAGATCCTGGAAAAAACCTATGAACTCCAAATCGATGCCCACCACCTTTTCATCGATTTTAAGGCCGTGTATGACAGCATCAACAGAGATGAACTGTATAAAGCTATGTCTAGTTTTGGCATCCCAGTTTTGACCAAGCTCGTTCGCTTGTGCAAAATGACGATGGAGAACTCACGCTGCTCCATCAAGGTTGTCAACGAGCTTACGGAATCTTTCGATGTCAAAAAAGGATTCAAACAAGGCGATGCACTCTCGTGTGATTTCTCTAACATCGTTCTTGAGGAGATAGTGCAAAACTCCACTATCAACACCTGAAGCACTGTCTTTCAAAAGTCTGTTCAACTTCTCGCGTACGCCGATGATATCGATATTATGGGAAGAACACAGCGTGATGTCAAATGAGGGCAAAACGAAGTATATGCTGTCTTCGAGGAAGGATACCCAACACTGACGGCTCGGAGAGAACGTTACAATAGACGCATACAACTTCGAGGTAGTAGAGAAATTTGTCTACCTAGGCTCCTAGTTCTTCGGAAAAATTGAAAAATTGTTTAGGCTTTAAACAGAAACATTATAGCACAGTGAAAAAATATTAACTTGAAAATACAAACTTCATTTTCGAAACGCCAAACTATATTGCATTGAGAAAGTGGCTCCTTGCCATCAAAATAGAGCGTAGAATTTGCTAACGCTATGCGACTCAAATAAAAGTCTACAGACAACTTTACCTTCTTCAGGAAACTCAACAATATCTTTTTCGACATTCAGTTTTTATTCCACCAAGGACACTATGCTACATCCCTTTCGAAGTACCATTTTTTTATTTTCTTGCAGTTCTTGGTTAAAGCCGATTGATGCAAATCAAGAGTGAGACTTGCGTTGACTTGGATTGATCTGGGTCCAAATTTGAATCCTTCTTCTGCAACTAGCGTGGTGAGTTCAATAATGAAATTACTTATGTATGTAGCCATCGTCTGTCTCGCCAGTAACGAACTGAAAAGTTGAAGAGTATTATCAGCAGATAGCTCACATTATCCAATTTGAACTATTGTGCTTCCGGAGAACAGTTTTTAACATCGGCAGGTGTTTCTCGGAAGCAGTCTTCTGAAACTTTCTTTCTGCAAAAATCTGAGGAACCCGAGATAACAAATCAGTCAGAGTTTTAAATATCAAAATGTAAGACTTTCCGCAAAAATAACCTTCGTTCTCCTTGATTCTCATGCACTTGAATTACAAACAAAAGCGTTTGTTTTACTGAAAATAAGGAAAGGGCTTATCAATGCAATAAATACTTACTATTTAGTTCAAAAAGCTATAATACTCATGTCTTTGGACAAAATTGTTTAGCTATTGTGCAAGAAATTTCGTTTGCAAGCAATAATAACTCTCCCACTAACACAGCTCTCCCAAACCAATTCTACATACAAAAAACAACTGGCTACCTTTTTCTAATTGTTGCAATAAATTCTTGAACCGAATACAAAAACATCGAAGAATTCAATTTACCATATTCATCAATCATAAAAATTTAGCTTCATAACTTATTTTCTAGAAGACCGAATATGAACCTCTTCAAATTCTAAGAGTTCAACCTTCACCCATCGAAACCAATTACTCATGCTCAAAATCTCTGCCTTCACATCTGCCAGTGTCAATGTCCTTTCGCGTCGTCTTTGATATCCTCTTAATTTATTCCCATTGCCATTCAGGCCGTCAACCTCTCTTCCAACCAATCTCAAAATTGTCAAACACCTCTTATGTCTTGTCGTTGTCAAATAAAGATTAATACATTGCAATTAAAACATACGTAAACTTCAACTCTCAATAATTTCATTTGGACTTAATTAGAATTTGCACTGTCTAAAGGAAGGACATATTTTGTCAATCAAAAGCCATTCATTACTCTTTCAAAGTGAAAATGAGACCGGGAGGGAGCAATAAAATTGTCTTCGTCTTCTATCCAATATACTCTCACTATGCCTGATTTCGGACAAGGGCCTTTGGTCCTCCTCAAGCCTTTTTGGATTGTTTCTTTGATATGGAAAATTGTTTGAGGCGAACAAAATGTACTCATGTCATTCACACCTTGCTCGGGTGACGACAGATTTTGCTTTGATGGAGAATGAGGACAAGAACATTTGGAAGACAAAGGCTCCAATCACTTGAAAAGAAAAGAAAACAGAAACAAAATTGACACTTCTTGTGGCAGTTTATTATAATGAAAATAAGAAATTTGGTTAAACTCAAACCAAGACTTGGACTGCTTTATCTGTTGTTCGGTGTAAGGACACTCGTGCTATGTCGGTTTTTTGTTTGATGAAGAGTCCTGTTTGGGCGATTTGGCCGTTGGCTTTATTCAAATTTATTTTCATTCCCTTGATGGAAACTATGTTCATAACTTGTAATCTTAGGTTGGGTCGGTTGGTTTGATTCTTTATGGAGTGTCTTTTTTGACAAAAAATAAGTTGTGGGGCTCGAATTTCCAGATCAAAGAACACATGTATGCCGTATTTTCAAATTGCTTTCGCGTTCTAAGAATTCAATAAGTTGAACACTTTATTAGGCATTTATTTTCTGTGTATCTGGAACTGTTGTCTTGTCTTGACGCCACAAACAACACCGTGATGCCGTTAGGACAGATTTTTTTCAAACTTGAATTTCTATCGGTTTTCAAATTTGAACTGTTCAATTATTTTTCAAGCAGGATGCTACACCTCTTCGTACTTTATGATGCCCAAACCTGACATCACCTTTTCAAGGGAAAATTTAAAAGGTTAAAAAAAATAATAACTCGAAGCACGTGTTGAGTCGTCTGAAACGGAAACGTAAACAAGAGCACATAATATCGACAGCAGAAAGGATTGAATAAAGGAGTTAACAGCAACGATATTTTGTTTGTTTGTTTGTTTCCCTGAAAAAGCATCTTTAACACAGCTTACAGTTACATTTCCTACCTCCAAACATCGTATTATACTTATTTATCTAAATTAACCACTAGTGTGTGTTATATCTTGTGGCGTTGTCAGTAGGAACATATGGCGACACAAAGTTGACATGGTGATAACGACAATCTATAACTGGGATTCGTTTTTATTTTCTTAAACCGAATAAGATGTTCTGTACTTTAAAAAAAAAGCTGTAACTAAATCAAAATACCTACATCAACAAATTGAAGGACGTGTTTTTGATATACTTGTAACTCAATTTGAATATCTAAAGACCAGTCGAAAAGAAAGTAATAAAAATAGAAAAAAAATGAATGCTTTCTTAAGAGACATACTTTTGATGTCCTTCCAGCAGTTGTCTTCCTAGAATTTTCAAGTTTAGAATCTCTCTTCACAAGAATAACTAGAACCTTCCCACATAAGAAAACCTTATTCCAAGGGGAAGTGCTGATTCAATACTGCAATGAATTGAAGTATCTCTCTGGAGAAAGTAACCCACCTTTCAGTTTTTATGTGACAACAAAATAACATACATCCACACATATATCCTTTCGTGAGATATTACTAATAGAAAGGATTACATTTCGAGATCCGAAGTATGAGAAGTATAACACCTTCTGCTGAATAGGAATTCATTAACATTGGGATTTTTTTTATCGAACGAGTTCTTAATTTTTTGAGGAACGTAATACAATCTCCTCATAAGAAACTTGATTAAGGGAAAAGAGTTAGTGCTGAATTTAGATTGCAGGGCTTGGAAGGCGACGATCGTACAATCTCTAAAAATTTGATCAGTGATTCAAGAGGCATTCTGGAGCAATTTTTTTTCTTTATAAAAAGTTTATAATTCCTTTTTATGCCAAAGCACAAAGTGGGCGTTAGGAAAAGTAGGATAGATGGAGAGGGTTTAGGATGAGGTGTCGGATAACATTGATCTTGAATTCTTGAACATTGCAATGACTGGGGAACACAGAGTGTGGAAGAGAGTTTCATATTCGCTTAGTTCGGCTAAAGAATGATTCCCGGAACATGACTGTACGTCCGAAGTTGGGCTCAAGGGTGAACTGATGGGGTTTCCTGGAAGCGCGGGTATTACAGTTGAATATCTTAAGGGGAGGAATGCAGCACTAGAGCATAAACCGTTGAAATAACGGTAAAAGAGACATGAGACATTACATAGATGTTCAAGTGACGTAAATGTCTCGACGAAATAAGATTTTTCCCGTGGAATCATAAACGCCCTCAAGAACTGGAGGAGTCATGACACTCTCTAGAAGCGAAGAGTTGGATGCGAATTGCCTAGCAAAAAGGTTAGGTTTCGCGAGAGAGCCAACAACTGGAGCGTCATTGTCAACAAGCGTAGGGACCGAGGAACAAGAAGAATTCATTATTTACAAATGACCAAAAATTCGAATATGGGCATTGCAGGCCTTCCTGGCTTGTTAAAACTTATTCCTGTTTGCAACAACGGAAAACTAGTGAGCAGAACAACAAAAAGGAACAACATGAAATCAGTTTCTTTGTGTGTTATATAATTCACACTCAGCACCGACCGAAAAATGTATAAGAAAAGGTGTTTTCGCAATCGAAAATCAGTTAGTGCTCTCGCTTCGGTAGAGAGTCATATCGTGTATAAAGGAGACGCCTGAGAGGCCTGCATTCGCATACCACAAACTACAATATTAAGGGAAAACACTTTTCATAGAGCTGTCCATTTATTTTTGCTTGGAGAATATATATAACCGGGGCTTCTCTCCGTTCCGATATTTTTTTCCCACCGATCAACCGTTGATTTCACAGGCTTGTAGAGGAGTCTTATTTTTATGTGCAGATCGAAAGCAAACTTTTATTTGGTGGAGTAGTGTCGCTGACAGGAGCTCGCAGCTCAACCTTGTAATTCAAAACCGTCACTGCGAACAGGATTTTTATTTCAAATAGACTCAGATTATTCTTTGATCCATTGGGTGGGTCTAAGACAGGGCCAAAACAGACAGACATATACTCCGACGATTCTTTGACGAGGTGAGCCAGGGACCGAACCGGGAAGCAGTTTGTCGTTACTGGTCTTTTATAAGTTGATTTGTTACAAAATACACTAATATGAAACTGTGTAAGATTGAAGAAAGTATTGAACCAAGGGCAGTACATTGAATAGAGAAGTTTGTTAGTGTTATTTGGTTTGAATCTTCAACTCGAAGTTAGGTGCTTAGTCGATAACACATTGGACAGTTTGAGCATTCCTCAGGCGTGGTAGTCTGTGGTAGAAATTTACAAGCCATGAGTTCATTCGGCTTCCCAAATAAACTTATAAGATTATCTAGTCAAATTAAGGTGTCCAGAGTTGGAGTTACCTCCACTTCAACCACAAGCTGAAAAACCAAGTACAAAGTGGCTCCGTCTGCAAAGAATGTTGGGAAAAAAGAATGCAGTGCGATCCTTCAATAAGGTTGGGTCAGTAGTAACAGTCGAAAACAATGTCGAACAAAAAATAGTTGGGCGGGCGCTTCTAATTCTAAAAACCTAACCATTACTTCGAAACTGCTGCTACATAAGACGATAGTCTTAAGACGAACTCTTAATCACGTTCTCTGATTGATGAAGAGACGGTATGATCATCAGCTGCATCAATTTTACGGCATAATGAAAAAATAAATAAACTTGGTAAACATACCATTAGGCTTGGCAGCTAGGTCCAGAAAGCCTTTTGTGGTAAAATTCATGGCCAAATTTTGCCGTAGAAGGATGGCGTAGGGAATCGGAAATTGGTTGTCGTCGACCAAAGATCGAGACAGATTGAAGAACTCGTTGCAGAAGCCTTGTTGTGGTGCAGATGATGGCTTTAAAATAAAACACCGTTCTTCAGATTCGTTTACGTAAACGACGAGATCAATTGTGTTGCCGTCGAGTTGATTTGTGCTGCGCTATAATTTCTAACATCAACAATTTCAATTTTGTCACGGTACTTGCTTATGAAATAATATTTTTCCTATCCCTCCCCAAATCATTGCAAATCTGAATCACCTTCAGAAAAATCTTCAAATGATAACCCATGAATAAGAAATTCAGGTTCAAGAAAAGAAGGCACTCGAACAAGTAACAAGAGTGTACTCGAACAAAAAGTAACAACTGTGATTGCAAACCTTCAAAATAATAGAAGTGTTATTCAAGAAGTATGAACATCTTGTATTTGTGGAATTTATTTTTCAAGATCTTCTCCTCACAATGAGATTCTCACTTGAGGCAGTTTAAAGGACAACCACGACACGAAGAATAATTTCAGAAGACGATGACATAAAAAGCAAATTGAAGTGAACATTTCTAAGAAAACAAAAACTGGGTTTTTCATCAAGTTGTCCTTCAAAATTTACTCAATTTCTTCACATTGTCAAATTTATAGCATACATACCTGTCAAATTTATTGTATATTAGATATAATTAGTATTCAGTCAATGGATTAAGAGATGACATACTATGGTGTATATTATATGTAAGAAATGCTTCAAAATTATAGAATGTGTTCCATACAACCGAGACGTTCTCATACAACACATACGGGACGATCATCCAGAAATCGAACTTCCAGATGATATTTCAATAAATACCTCAAAAATAGGAAGTTCAGCGCGAGGGCCATCGGATTGTCAGCTTCCTAATTGTGATGTTCAAATGGAAGATACGAGTATCAAGAGTCCTAATCATGTAAAACCACTATACACACGCAAGTATAAAATAAATACCCCGATAACACCGCGAAGTCCGCAAAAGCGTCGCATGTATAGAACGTCAATTGAAAAATGGCGCCCGGCCAATGGTGTTATTTATTGTCCTAAATGTGGCGTCACCAAGAAGCCCGTAATTAAATCAAGGTCAGAAAAGGTAAGCAATCTCAAATGCAGGTTGGGTAGATTTTAATTTTGATAAATTTTGGCACTTTAAGGTTTCAAATTCGGCAGTTGGGGCTGCCTGCATTTTGACTTGTTGGCCCTTGTGTTTTCTGCCTTGTATATTTAAACCAACAACCAGAGAATATTTGCATTGTGCTAGTTGCAAGAATTTCCTCGGAATGTATGACAAAGACAGAAATTGCGTGAGGCCAAATCGTGAATTCATCGATGGTGTCGAAGACGATAAGTTAAAAAACCCAAGTCAAACTGAGAATGAAGACAGAGAAAGTCTGATGAGACCATGTGGGGATACTAAAAAATCAGCGCCGAGTCGTTAATTTAAATTGAAGTTTACCTGTGGAACATGTAAGCTTTTCAACAAAGTTGCGAATTGAATACAAAAATAACAAACAGCTTTTTTTGTTAGGCATCAAAAAGTTCAGACCAGAACCGTTTGACAACTGAAACCAGAATGCCTCAAACTGTGTTTTGTTTTGCATTGAACACAAATGGGTAGACAAAAATCAATCAGAATTAACAAAATTTAAAATATTTATTTATTAGATTGTATGTTACTTTCGTAAAATATTTTGTTGATTAATATTCAAGTTTTGATAAAGTTACTGTCCATTTTGTTGGTTTTGATTTGTTTCGCTGCTTTTTTGTCGCTGGTAGTTTCGCCATTGCATGTCCTCTTTGAGTGCTGAATGTCTGGCTCGGAAGAGTTTTCGTTTATACCAACTCAATTGGATATGTCGACCAATGTAACAGCCGCATTTCGAACAGTAATGGTTGTAATCGTGACGTCCTTCCCATTTGATTGGAGTGCTTGAAGGAAAAACAAAACATTTTGACATTAGAATTGGGTAATTTTTTTCTATTTCATGTTGAAACAAAATTTAAAGCTGGCAATATCTTTATGATAACAAATTTTTAAGGAAGTGGAAACAACGGTTTTGGATTGTGTTCCATCCATAGAGATAAAATAATGGAACACGGGAAAGGTAGCACTTCGTACAAGTGGAATTGAAACATCGGACGAGGGAGAAAGCAAATCAACGAGTTCTCTCGTTCTCTATCTGAGCTTCTCGCTGATTGGCTGTAACTGTAAGGTGCAATGGGAAGAGGAAATAAAATAAAGGATAAGTCAAAATCATAATTGGTTTGGTGTTGTCTTACGAAGGAACTCAGAGTAAGAACGAGATAACTCATCGATCTTCTTTCTTTCTCTCCCGATGTTTCAGTTTTCAGGCTACCTTCCGTTCTCTTGGTTTCGTTACTGTTTGAGCAAAAGTTAGCTGTTTTTTTTTTTTTAGTTCAAAACAGTATGAATTTTTGACACAGGTGACCTGAAAAACATGTTTTTAAACGTCAAGGTAGACAGACACAAATGGGTGCGTTCATTGACTATTGTATATGGACTGCCAGATGATGAATTGACAAAAACAAATCCTTGAAATTGAGATGGGATAGTAGCTAAACTAACTAGTTAGAAGTTGTTTGTTTGGATAATTTTTGCTTGTATGTATGTGTATCTATTCTATTTCTTCTTTCGTATTATCATGGGTCATTCAATTTCAAATGAAATAAGTCAACTTAGTTACCTTACTCAAATTTAAATAACTTATTTTGTAGCCGTACTACGCGAAAGTGGAACAGAAATTCAAGGCCGACACCTCCTATATAAAATCCTCTCACCTTTTCCTAAAACTGGCAATGTGCTCTTGATATTTAAAAGGTATAGAATACGCACAAGCGAATACCCTAATTTTGACAAAATGAACACGGGTTCAGCTGTCAAATTTTCATCCGTACTTTGTATATGGAACTACCAGGTACTATCAATATTGGTTTTCTGCTTGGTTTGACAGTTCTTTGACAGGAGCAAGCAGAGAACACACAATACAAACTTATGTAAAAAAAATGGCTTTCTCGGCTTGTAACCAGTTGGCGCTACAGTCGAACACCATTTCGATCAGGTATAAATTTATATACAAAGCATCCGTAGAAGCAAAAGGCAGCCCAGTTTACGTTAGCCAAAATGATCGAAAATTTGACGAAATAGACTAATCCGCTCAAAAGCGTTGCCACTTTACTCCTATCAAAGTAGATCTACTGGATACTTTGAAAATCTTTGAAAATCTACTTCCTTCTTTGCGCCATACCAAATTTTACTTCACTTTTTATCGAAAAATAACTTCTTTCGTATTCTGCCTTCAGAAAATTTCCGTCGATTTTAATTCGCCAGATCTCTCAATTTTCCCAAAAAGCCTATGTAAAATGATGCACGAAAACAAAGGCCTGTTTGCCCTCTATACCAGTGAAAGCCAAAACAGTCTGCAAGGTCTAATTACCGAGTTATGCTTATGGTTTTAGTCCTTAGTTTACTGTAATCCCATGATAGAGAGAATATCTTCTGATGCAAATATCTCGGCAGCCAGGGCGTGGAATTGAGTTTGGCTTTCAGTAATCGACATTACTCACAATTTTCCTCGCCAACAGTTATACAGACTTTACAAAAAGGAGGAAGTTTTCAAGTATATATGTTTTTATTGGTCTGTTCGGGCGGTTCTCCTTTGTAAGTGAATCGATTTATTTCATTTCTTTTTCCCATAAAAATGTGGCAAGGTTTGGATAGGTACCTTCGAAATGATAAACAATTAAGTGAGAATAAGTATTTTCGAAGTGAAGTTATATTTTACTGCAGAGACAGAAATTTAGTCAACATAACAAAAGGACACGTCTAATACCGGTGACGTGAAATAATAAGGCCGCATAGAGCCTTATTTCCATTTCTTATGGCAATTAAACCCTTACAAGGATTGCGGTATTATTTCCATTGCAACTTAGAAATAATGCCCGTGGGGCCTTATTTCGGTTTTTCTGTTTTGATAAGAAACTTTAAGAAACTTGGTGCAGGGAAACTCGTCCCGAAGTCAGAAGTCCCGAAAATGGTTTTCGGAACTTCTGACCCACTATGGAGGGTTATAAGTGCGGAATTCGATTTAGGGATTATTAACCCACTATTGGTCAGTTGTACCAATTACATTTTACTTTTTATAGGACAAAAGTCCCAAATGATAAAGAAATGAAACAAAGAATGTTCATGGTAAGAAATTAAACAAAAAACTTAAAACTCTATTGCTTTTGATATATTTTTATTTATTCTCAATGGTTATGTTGTTATGTTCGGAAGCAATTCGGAAAAGAAAAAGCAAACTGAAAAAGCTTAAGCCGTGGATGACTAATGAATTATTAAATAAAATCAATTCCAAGAATCATTTGAGACTTAAGTGCAAGAAACATCCAAATAACGTTTTGTTGCGCAACAAATATGAAGATCTATGCAAAGAAATTAGTCTTGAGATTCCAATCTATAAAGAAAATTTCTATATGGATAAATTCCATAATGAAATTTTCAACAGAAACAAAACTTTTGATTTTCCTTCGAATCTTTCTGTTGGAACTTTGGATATTACTGATCATTCTGAAATGGCTGAAATCTTTAATGAACATTTTGTTCAAATAGTTACTAGTACTATTTCTGATGCAGGCTTAAATCGTTCTTCTATTAATTGTCCAGATTCTTGTTTTAATGAAAACTTTAAGATGAATAGCTTCTTTTTTGAAACCAAGTTTACAATGTTATTCAAGCTCTTGATAACTCATTTTCTTCAACATCTAATGGTTTTTCAAATAACAAATTTGCTTAAATCAAATAACAAATTTGCTTAAATATAGTTGTGTTTTAACTTATTTATTCAACAAAAGTGTTACAAGTGGCAAGTTCCCGCAAAGTCTTAAAATAGCAGAAATTATTCCTATTTTTAAAAAAGGTGACAAAAAATGTGTTAATAATTACAGGCCTATAGGTATCTTTACTACAAGTATTTTCAAAGATTTTCGAGAAAGTCATTAAAAGTAGAGAAAATTTCGTTTTTCAGTTCAAAACAGTATGGTTTTAGAGCTGGTAAATCAACTGAAGATGCTTTATTAACACATTGCACTCATATCTACGAAATCATAGACCAAAAAAAGGACACTGCTGCTCTTTATATCGATATTAAAAAAGCTTTCGATACAGTAGATCATGGCATACTTCTAATTAAACTGGAAAAAGCAGGCTTTAGGGGTTTTATGCTAGATTGGTTTTCATCCTATCTTAAAAACAGAAAACAAAAAGTTAAAATAGGTAATTATTTCAGTAAAACCAGTACTATCAACATCGGTGTTCCTCAAGGCTCAGTTTTAGGTCCAATTTTGTTCCTTGTCTATATAAATAGTATTTTAAGCCTTAAACTAAGGGGAAAAGTATGTGGGTTTGCAGATGACATTGCTTGTGTGTACTCTAGTTCCACAATATTAAATCTGATTTCAGACATCAATCATGACTTGGAACTATTCAGGCATTGGTTTGGTATTCATAAGCTTGTCATAAGTGATAAAACAAGAATTATGTTTTGCAATATACCCGCTTTAGATTTATATCCTCCATGTCTCATACAGCATAGCTTTGACTGCAAACAAATTTCGTTTAGTAATTCATCTTGTTGTA
This sequence comes from Sphaerophoria taeniata, assembly GCA_943590905.1. Classification (NCBI taxonomy): domain Eukaryota; kingdom Metazoa; phylum Arthropoda; class Insecta; order Diptera; family Syrphidae; genus Sphaerophoria; species Sphaerophoria taeniata. The sequence continues at coordinate 13,804,302 of OX016540.1, read as the reverse complement.
GCTCTGATGTTATCACAACGAACGCTTTGAGTGCTGTTTGTTCTTCAAAGTGTTTTAACATTCAACGAGTCACTGAATATAAATATCTTGGTTTATCTTGAACTGGAAAGTTCACACTTTATTATTAAAACAATTTTTGTCGTCAGCTACTTATGTTATGTTTCATTTGAGAAATCTTTGTTGCAAGAAACTTTTGGAAACTATTTACTTCGGATTGGTCCAATCGAAAATACAATACGGTCTAATATGTTCGGGTGGTACTTTTAAAAACTACCTACAGGTTAGGTTAGGTTAGGTTATAGTGGCTGTCTAGTTGTTGTTGACTCACTTAGACCTCAAGGATCCGTTGTGATACCATAAAATACTCATGGGAGAGTAATGACCTTAAACAAACCAATTCGTGCTTTTAATGAAGTTAGAGAGACATTTAATGTCGATCGTTGCCAGTTCACTGGTATTATCGAAGAAGGGATTACCGAGAAAGTTGTTCCTTCTAATGGAGAGTGCTGGACATGTACAAAGAAGGTGTTGGACTGTTTCCTCTTCCTCCTCGTCCATGCAGCTTCTGCAGAAGTCATTTGTGTAGACTCCTAGCCTCAGAGCATGTCTACCTATGAGGCAGTGTCCTGTTATTACTCCAATTGTAGAGCTTATATTTTGTCTGCTCAGGGATATCAAGCCTTTTGACCATATTTGCTTGGTTGCTAGGCAGGTGGTACCCTGTGACCATCTAGCATTGGTTGATTCTAGAGCATATTATTGTTTGAGAAGATATTTGCATGTAGCAAGTGGTGTTCCTATGTTATGTTTTTGTCTAACATTGGGCAGAAGTGTTCCGTTTTTGGCGAGCTCGTCGGCTTTGCAATTTCCCGGAATGTCTCTGTGGCCCGGCACCCAAATGAGGTGAATATTAAACTGTTCCGTCATCTCATTCAGAGATGATCGACAATCGTGGACTATTTGAGAGTTTGTGGAGACAGACGCGAGAGATTTGAGAGCGGCTTGGCTGTCCGAGAAGATTCGTATATCCTTGCAAGATATAACGTTTTCTTTGAGCCAGGATAGTGCCTCTTTAATCGCCATTACTTCTGCCTGGAATACACTACATTGATTGGGAAGTCTGTATGATAGACTGAGATTCAGTTGTTCTGAATAGATACCACTTCCAACTCCGCAGTCGGTCTTTGAACCATCTTGTCCAGTGCGGTCCACCATACGACAACTCCATAAATGAGTATCGGTCTGATTACCGAAGTGTACAGCCAGTGGGTTATCTTTGGGGAGAAGCCCCATTTTGATCCTATGGCCTTTTTACAAGTAACAAGCGCTACGGTAGCCTTTGCCTTCCAATTTAGTTTTTTGTCTAAAATGAGGCCTAAATATTTAGCTTGGTCGGAAAAACTTAATGGTATTCCTTTAATCTTGGGTGGGCTAATTTGAGGAATTATGTACCTTCTCGAAAAGAGTACAAGTTCTGTTTTGTGTGGATTGACGTCCAAGCCACATTGTTAAGCCCAATTTGTTAGCCTATTTAAGGCATTTTGTAGGAGTTCTGAGAGAACTTGGGGATGTTTCCCAGATACAGATATTGCAACGTCGTCAGCATAGGCAATCACCCTGAAACCCTCTGCTTCCAATGATGTTAGTAGGTCGTTTACTACCATGTTCCACAAAAGAGGCGAGAGGACCTTGGGGGTAACCCCGATTCACCGATCTGGTGGTGGTAAAACTTCTCATGCTAGAAGTTATTGTCCTGCTTTTGAGCATGTGACTTATAAGATCTATGAGTGGTTTCTCTAATTTCAGCTTATCCATTGCTGTTGTGATCGCCTGGTAACTGACGTTAAAAAACTACCTACAACCTCTGTTTGTTTCACAGAAGCACATCTTAAGAACCATCTGGAAGAGAAAAAGGCTTGAACATAGCTTTCCGTTGTTTGTCAGCTCTGGTATTCTCCCACTAAAGCATTTATATTTTTATAAAGTACTAAAAATATTTTTCAATAGATGTGGTTATCTTTTAAGTCACCATACAATGGCTTATGAATTACGCAGTAATGAAAGAAATTTAGCTATCACACCTGCACATCATACTCGTAGCTTTCTCAATTTTTATACTTCAGTAGCACCTAGACTATTCAATACTTTGCCCTTTGAAATTCGTTGCATTCGTTCAACTCCTTTATTCAATAAAAGTATTAAAAAATGGCTTCTTAACTTCGATTTTGATGCAATCGATAACATAATCAAAATATTGCTTTAATCTACACTAATATATAAAGCTGAAGAGTTTGTTTGTTTGAACGCGGTAATCTCAGGAACTACTGGTTCGAATGGTATAATTCTTTTTGTGTTGGATGGTGCCTTAATCGACTTAGACTTTAGGCTACTTAACATTAAGCTGTGACCAATAGCAGCGAAGAATCTGTTTAAAATGGGGAAAAAACGGCAAAAAATATACATTTTTCTGCGTTTTAACGCACTTATCTCAGGAAGTACTGGTTCGAATGGTATAATTCTTTTTGTGTTGGATGGTCCATTAATTGAGGAAGACTTGAGGCTATTTAACATTAAGCTGTGCCCAATAGCAGCGAAGAATCTGTGGAAAATATGGAAAAAACGGCAAAAAATATACATTTTTCTGCGTTAAAACGCGCTTATCTCAAGAACTGCTTTATGAAATTGAACAATTTTTTAAATGTTGAATGGTCCATTTATCAAGGAAGGCTTGAAGCTATATAAAATTTAGCTGCGACCAATAGGAGCGAAGAATTTGTGTAAAATGTGGAAAAAACGGCAAACAATACAATTTAATACAATATAAAGCTGAAGAGTTTGTTCGTTTGAACGCGGTAATCTCAGGAACCACAATTTCGAATTGTAAAATTCTTTTTGTGTTGGATAGTCCATTAATCGATGAAGGCCTTAAAATAAAATAAATAAATAGAGTGGCGCGACAGCTCTTGAAGAGCCAACGCCTAAGTGGCTTACTCTAATCAACAATTCTCTGAGTGCGTGTGAAGAATTGAGGGGACCTACAATTTAACGCCGATTCCGAACGGCAAAGTTGAGAAGCATTTTTTCATTACAGATTGATACTCTTGGAAGATTTGTCAGGTCTTCGCAAGAGGCAGTACCCGTGAAAGATGAAATAAAAACTTGGCCTGAGTAGGACTCGAACCAACGACGTTCTGCTTAGCAGCCAACGCACTTACCAACTAAGCTACGGGCAACTGCTTTAGGCTTTATTCTACTTAAAATTAAGCTGCGACCAATAGCAGCGAAGAATCTGTGGAAATGTGAGAACTGAGATTTTTTTCTGAGATCTCTGAGATGAAATTATTTTGGATTCGATTTCTCACTCAGCTATTTGACGTGGCTGACATATGTGCAGCAACAATTAGTAAGGTAACCATTAAATCTCAACGATAACTGAGAATTATGTTCCACCAAATGTTTTTGCCTCAGTCAAGGTGACATTGAGATCTCAGTGAGATGTTGTTAGGTGGAACTGGCCTAATAACTGCTCAAATTAGAATTTTGAGAGTTCAATTGATTTGTGAATGTGATTGATTGCACTATTTGTGCAGATTATTGTGTTTAAACAATATCATTTTATGTACTTCTAACTAAAAAATATGCTCAGTTTAAAGAAAAAAAATACTTAACGAAAAAAAAAACGATGCAGAAGTAAGAGAGATATTAGAATTAGGGAGAGTTCACCCAAGGGAATGCTTTAAGTATGAACAACTGAAGGGAATCATAAAAAATGCTCAAATTTTTCAAGTTCAAGAGAATTACGACCTAGGGAGAGTTGACTGCAATGCAATTTTACAATAACTTCCGAACAAAATTCCCACGCGCGCATGATGCACAAGTCGAGATGATACTCTGGCCGGTGGACGAGGGAGAGGCGGACGAAGTCGCAGGCAACTGCTAGTTTTGTAATAAATTGAACCATATGTATCCACACAAAATTTAAATCTAATACAAAGATTAAATTGTTATTTTCTCGACATTTTACCCCACAACGTTCAAATTTGCTGATTGAATGCATTATTTTTTAGTAATAACTTCAAAATTTAATCTTTATTTTGGTACTTTCGACACTTGTCAATAGACAACAGATCGTACCTTTTCTTCTTCTCTATTCCTTTTTTTCCTTATAATGAAAAACACTTATGAAAAACTGTATGTGATAAATAATAATATTTTGTAAATTATCTAATTGTAAATTTATTCTTGGTTGTATAAGAGGAAGAATATACCCTGCTTGCATTAAGCAGTCCCTAGATCTTTTCATCCTAATATTCGTATCGCCATAACTTTATTTATACTAAAAGAATAATATTAAAAAAATTCTAATTAAGTGCCGATACGGCTATCAACCGTAATTGCCGCCGTACTCGGTGACAATGGACCCCAGCGCGTGCGGTATCTGGGGGGAAAGAGGCGTGGGAATTAAAAAAAAAAAAAAAAAAAAAAAAAAAAAAAAAAAAAAAAAAAAAAAAAAAAAAAAAAAAAAAAAAAAAAAAAAAAAAAAAAAAAAAAACTTAATTGAATTGAAAAAAAAAATTCCTGTATGTATACACATTGAATGCAACTACAAAAACGTCTTATAAATGGTCAGAGCAATTAATTTTTCAAAGCTGTTGAGGTTTCCTTTTATTTGGAAAAGCAACCACTACACATCCTGTAATGCAAAGAAGGATTTTTGCAACCATTTCAATGATTCATTTTCATCATCTTTTTTTAAATTTCGACTGAGGATGGGGCCGATACGAAAAATTTAAGATCGATTTGATTTGATTGCGAATGCATAGACTTAGAGCATGCGGTATGTTTCAGCCGTTATGCACGGAAAAAAACCTTGAAAATATGTAAAAACTGTCCCCTTATTTTATTGTTTTACAAAATGTTTAAAATTAATCGCGAAGGTCGGAAACCCCTAATTTGATTTCTGGATTAATGGCGCATCATAGTGGGTCAGTCCAAAATGAAATTCGGTACTTATCACCCACAATAGTGGTCATTATTTTTTTCTTCTCGAAATGCAGCCTTAATTCCATGTTAAATGCGGCCTTATTTCCACAATGCAATTGAAATAAGGCCTGTCAAGTGTTATTTCGATTTCTTCATGGAAATAAGGCCGTATTTTACATAGAATTAAGGCCTTAATTCGTGGGGCGTTATTTCATGTCACCTCTACTACCCTAGTAGAACCATTTCATAAGCAAACACATCAAGGTAAGTATTCAGTATTTGTTGCTGAATTTTTGCTAATTTATGCCGCAATAATTGATTTCCTTGATCAACGAGTTCTTGAAAAAACGCGGATCTGATGGAGTAATTTTACGCTAAAGAACCAAAGAAGCTAATGATTCGAAACTAACAGCATGCTTCTTTGTGCCGCAATAATTGCTCTACTAGTTCTTGGAAAAAGCGCGGTTACGCATCTTCTTTTTCCTTTTCTGAAAAATAGCAAGTATACGCCCGAGTGAACTTTCTTTACAAAAAATCCGTACAAAGCGCAGTCAAAAACACCTTTCAACCCTGCAAACCCCCTCTATCTCAACATGCAAACATCCAATGTAAGTGTCCAAGGGATGCATACGCTACAACTTGTTTGGATAATTTCCCTTGACTCGTTGAATATATTTTAAAAGAAATAGGTTTAATTTGTGTAAGCAAAAATCACACGTTAAGATTTTGTAATTAATGCGGACATGAATCTTTCAATTTCCCTCACAATTTATAAAAAAAAAAACATTCACAACATATCGGTTACGCCTTATTTATTATTCACAAAAAACCAAACACATTTTCCTTTCAACACTGCTTGAATACAAAGTCAAATAAACAATATAAGAACAGTACTCACCAACATAAACAACAATTAATAAGTCCAACAATTTTCTGTACACAGGTGACTGCTTCCAGTCGTACTATGCTCAGTCCAACAGCATTACATGAGGGGCAATGTATCTCCGTTGGCTGCCTCTGGAGGTGTCCAATTTTGGCTGGTGTCAAGCTCATTTTTTTTTTCTCTTCCCAAAAAATAAAAAGCTAAAGGCGAACACAAACCAAATTTACTACTTAACTTTTAACGTTGACGCTCTCATTAGATCTGTTTCCCAACCCAGAACAGAATAGACTAATCTTAGAAGAAAATTAACCAACAAACGAATCACAAAGATCGTTTTTTTTTTCTTATTTTGCAAGCTTTGAGAGCCAAACTGTCCATAAATATCTCCAAAAGAGCATCAAACGATCAAAAACTCATTTCAAATGAAATAAAAACAACGAAAACTCTTAAAATACAATCTTTTTGGATTGAGCTGGTTTATTTTGATTGCATGAATATTTTTAATACAAACATAATACTTCTCGAACTAAAGTTGTGGCCGGCGAAAAGTGCCCAAATATTCACCACAACTGGAGCAATAATGTTGACGATAGCATTTCAGATATCTCTTCCTCAATGTTGTCCTGCCTTGGACCTTGCAGAATGGACAAACGACTTCATGCGAATTTGGTCCAACGGCAAAGTAGAAAACCTTTGGCGGCACGAGCACTCGATTCGGAACAGGCTCATCTTCAACCAAAGTTGTTTGAACTTCTGTCATCTTGATGTTGTGACGAACTGAAAGAGAGCTTTCTATTTAGACGTTTTATCACTTTTCGTTTCTAATGACCATGAACTTTTACTTGAAATCTGGGAAACTGGTTTGGTTTTCTGCGAGCGCTCGGAACTCAAAATTCTGCTCTCGCTGAAGTCGACACTCTTGTTACGGTCAGCAAAGGCGAGGTTATGTTTTTGAAAATGTGATTCTCACTGAATTTCGTGGGGCGTTGACTGTGAGATTGTTTGCTAGTTGCAAGCTTTTTTTCTAAATTAATTTCTGGAGAGGTTAAGAGACTGGAGGCAGGGACGTGATGTTAGCACATTTGAAATGCAAATCGCACATATAAGCTATGTCTATGATGTAAATAGAAAAAATTCAATACTTGCCATATATTCTATATGTCGCAAGTAAAAACAATGAGTTCAAATATAAATTAGGGTCACAAAAGATGAGCTAATAAAATTTGCAGATGACAAATTAGAGTTTAATGAATTAGGTCACAGTAACAGCCTACAATTTTTTTTGCATCATTTGTGGACATGTGCGTCGCCGCCGTGTCGTCAATAGGATAATATGGAACAATCGAAAACCAATGATGAGATTGAAATGGTCCATTTATCTAAAGGAAACAATATCACCTTGCTCCTTCAGGAAACGTTCGTAAATTTCAATGAACGCAACGAAGGAAAGAGTAAAAGCTGGAATTTCCGTATCAGCATCATCATTGTCGGCTTGGCCTTTGACGATTTTGCCTTTATCTTCCTACGCCAAAGCCGTGATCCGTTGCAGTCCTTCCTTGGCGAGTATTTACATCAATCCTGGATTCTACAGTCGTCAGTGTGCATTCATTACCCCACAAGTCTCTCTGATCTCAGCGATTTGAGCTTAAGACGGAGTTGGTAGTATTTTTCCACAACCGGCATTAAGGTTTCAGGGCATTTTACTCTTCTTCGAGTTTTTAGAGGGCGAGTTCAACTGAATGACAAAATGGAACAATCGTGAAGCCCCCAAAAAAATACAACACGCTAATTTTTGTTTTTAACGCAGAAGAAACAGCTCCCATTTTGCCCCAAAAACATGATTCAAAAATTAAAACAACAACAGTGATAAATTGTTCAATTCTTTTCCAAAAATAAATCTATATTTTTTCTCGTTATATAAATAAAAAAAAAGGAGAAGAAAAATCACTTTGAATTTTTGAGATACTTTTTCGGTTTCATTACGCGTCCAAAGTAGCAGCCGCAATTCTTACAGTAATGGTTCACATCAGTATGCCTGCATGGATGAGAGAAACTTCGCCAGAAACAACAGCAGCACATTCTAAAAAAACAAAAAAATCACAACAGAAATTGGAATTAAAAATAAATCAAGATTAGGTAAAGAGTATCTCAGCGGGAGATGCATGATCACTTGCGTTCAATGAAAGCATGCCACTGCCACACTCTTCCAAGAAAACAATGTCATGACATCATTGTTCTCAGTGGAAATGGAAGTGGGTGGAAAAAATGAAGTAATACAATTATTATCGTGCAATAAAATGAAAAAAATATCAACAATTCTTCTTACATAAAGAGAAACGAATAGATTCCATTGACTGTGCCAGTATACCATTTCAAGTCACGCACAACGTCAGATGGCGCGCGGATGTGACATGCCGGACAAGTTATTTCCACCGGTTCTTTTGGCAGGTTGAGAAATTGTCCCACTAAAGGTGTTGCAAAATTGTCAAGAATTCTCTGCTCTTCGATTTGTTTTTCCTTTTCGTTCTCAAGCGATTGATCGGTTTCGGCTGATGGTTGAGTCATAATTATAGTAAAATTGCAAACAACGTAAACAAAAGAAACGAATGGAAATTCAAATTGAATTAGAAAATGCGATAATTGTTTACGCCGTGATCATCACATTGATCAATTCTACTCTACTATTTCGGGTGTGTATGATTTTACGATCTGCTAGAATGAAGTAACGCAAAGGTAGGTACCCCTAGAAGTTTTGAGGAAAAATAGCAAAGAGAAAAAAGCTCTTTGATTTGAAAAGCAAAAGCTTTACATTTTTGCTTTTGCTATATTTTGGTCAAATTCCATTTGCTAATTAAAAAGAATAATTGAATTTTTTTAATCGGATTGTCAGGCTGCCTGTTTTGGAACATTTTTATACAATGAGAGAATTTCCATGAGGAATCGATCAATTTTTTGTTGTTTTAAGAAATATTTTGAATTCTTTCGTTTTTAGTTTGGGGCCTTCACAGAACATCATACGCGTCTCTTTGCGGTCGAACTATCAGAGTCTATAGCTCATCAGGTTAATATTCAAATTTCCGGATAACTGCTTGGCCAGATAAAAATAAACTCTAACCCGAAAAAGTTTTAATGCCAACGAGCTTCGGATCATGTAATAAAAGGTAAAGCTCCTTAAAACAGGCCGATAAGTCGTTCCTCCTCAGTTATTTTGAAATTTTATGCAGTTCTCTTTTCATACAATTTGGAAGTCGTTTCACAAATAGAAAAAAGTCTCAAGGATAAAGGGTACAGAGGCTCGGTAGTGGCCACACTATATGGGGTACCTAAATCAGCTTGCTTGATTGAACCGCAGAAATGGTACAGAAGAAAGAACTATCCATGAGACATTGCAGATGTATTTAAGCAGCACTCCCAGCAGTTAATGAATGCGCATAATGTGAACGAGCAAATCACGAAAGAGAAGCGAGAACAGTCAATGAAGACCCAGTCCCAGCCCCCAGCATAGCATAGGCAGAAAGAGCCATCCAAGAATTAAAAATTACAAGACCGCCAGGTTTTATTTTTTACTCCGCCACGTGGGATGCCGAACCTGCTGAACTCTTTAATTATGGAGGAGGTGTTTTGATGAATACCATGCACTGCAGGTTATCAACAAAGCACGCCCGCTGACTGGTCTATAAGCTTCATATGCCCCAGCTACAAAAAAGCGATCCTATGTCATGCAAAAACTACCGAGGCATATCCCTGCTTAACGTTGCATTCAAAATCCTATCCATCGTACTGTCAGTGTGAGCGTCTTAAACCGGTCTGATATACAATAATTGGCAAGTACCAGTGTGGCTTTAGGCTCGGCAGAACAACGATAGACCAAATATTCAAATCCTGGAAAAGACCAACGAATTTCAATTCGAAACCCACCATCTTTTCATCGACTTCAAAGCTGCTTATGATAGCATCTACCGCCAAGAGTTTATGATGCCGATGTCTGAATTCCGAATCCCAAACTGATACAGCTGTGAATGAAGACAAAATAAAGCCACATCTGCCTAGGTACTGTTGGTAGCAGCCATTTCGAGGTAGTTAGGGAGTTCACCTACCTGGCAACAAACATCAATCCCGCAAACGACACTTTAGTGAAGATCCGACGAAGAATTACAATAGGGAACTGCTGCTTCTTCGGTTTGGCAAAACAACTAGGTTTAAAACTCCTCACTCGAAAGACAATATGTCAGTGTCTGCTAAACTTTGCTTTCACCAGTCCTACTCTACTCTACGGCACCGAGTGTTGGACGATGGAAAACTGCTACTTCTGTGTCTTAGTGTGAGATGCTACCTAGATTGGGAGCCATATAAGTAAGTAAGTAAGTAATCTGAGTGAAAAGAACGTTATATAAACCCCGAAAAGAGTGGGTACAAGCGCTTAAAGATATCATTGTTGTTCTTCTGCTTCTTTCTAATCTTGAATTACTCTAGCATCACTTAAGAACACACTTGTTGCTGAGATCGTCCACATTCAACAAGCGTGGTGGTTCACGTATATATGGACCCATAGTGGGCCCTGAAAACCAAACAAAAGATAGAAAAAAAACATATGGATACCAGAGCATTGATATTTTATTGACAAAACAAAAATAAATTAACGAATACAGGAGAAAGAAACTTAATTTCACACCGGCCGATCGTAAAAGCTCAAATGGCCACCGCACTTATCGCAAAACAGCCTCTTGCTTCTATATTGATTCGACAGACAGCAATACAGAAATGACAATGAAAATATTGGAAAACAGCTGAAAATCACAAACAAGAAATCAGTTAAAACTTCCTTCAACGCCAACACAACTCACCATGACAATACAGCTAACAACGAATTTACTTGGCCAAAAACTCCCGACATCTGAACCGTCTCCGTATCCGCCCGTGATCCACAAAGTGGACATTTGACTTGATATGAACTTGGACCGACAGCAAAGTATCTCAAATGGGGTTTGCCATCATCCGAGCCATTGGTTGATTTCTTAGCCCATTGCAATTGATTTGCATTTTTGGCTTCGACAATGTCGTCCGATGCATTGTCGATGAAGGGTAAATTGGCACCTTTACCCAAGCGAATGTTTCCGATAATATTGTTGCTTCGCTCCTCGGGCGTTGTTGGTGGATTTAAGTTAATTTCAACTAATTCTGTGCCTTCTGTCATCTTTTTTGGTTCTTGAATGCCGAAGTCGGGAACGTCACCGAATTAACGCACCGATCTGGACAGACTGCTGTTGGTGATCGTAAATCTATGAGCAATCTCGTTCGTCTTCTCATTGTGTTCTTCTATTTGCATAGATACAGAATTTGAAGAGAAACTCGGAAAGAGAAAGAGCTTTGTTAAACTAATAGAAAGCTTTGTCGAGAAAAAAAAACTGCACATTTGAATTTCGGAAGAAAAAGTGCTTTCAACAATTTTCAATGTTTTTTTGAAATATTTTGAAAAACAAAAGGCTTTTAGCGTATTACAGTAAAATTAAACTTTATTAAATGGAAACACCACCTTGAGTGTTTTTCTTTGATATATTCTCAGCCAACTTTGCTTTGAACACCTGTTTAGCCTCTTCAGCCCCTTTTTCATTGATCTCTTTAAAATAAGGCAATTCAGCCATTCGGGACATCCACTTCAATAATTTCGGATATTTCGCTTCATCGATCACTGCAACATCATTTACTGAGGTTATCGTTGCTATGCAACATAAATCAGCAATAGTCAACTCATCACCGCACAAGTATATGCTTTCTTTCAAAAAGTTCTCCAAAATTTCCCAGCATTTCTGAATGTACGCAATTTTTTCAATTTAACAATCAGTCGATCCGTGGAACAAAATAGGCTCAAACAGCATTCTACCTCGAGCAAAAAGATGGCCCGAGTCGAAATGTAAACGAGCATCAACGTTGGCACGTTTCACCAAATCTTTTGGATACAATTTATCATTGGTACCATATTTGCCAACAAGATAAGCACAAATGGCATGACTGTCATAGATTACAACTCCATTATCATCCATTCATTTTGATGAATTCTGGTGTGAGATGTTCCTCCTTGAGCAAGTTAATCGGACTGCAATATATTTCAATCAATTTGAATACTCCTTGACTATGTTTTTTTAACTTACCGTAATTCCAATTGAACTCCAATTGCAGCGCTGTTAGCAATACAGCTCGCGAAGGTGGACTTAGGGTTGCATAGAACAATATAGGTTTGGCCATTTTGGTGTACTAAAAAATGTACTTAACTATTAATTTAAAAAACGACCGATTAAAATGTGGGTTCTTGAGGAACGCTTAGTGCTAAGGCGACTAAACACTTTATCAGACTGCATAGCATAAGAGCTTATTCTGAAATGTTGAATTTTGTCACCATCTGTTTCTTAAGTACTGTGCTGGAATCAAATAACGCTATAAGCGATAGCTGATAATCAAAATTAGGGTTGTTTCTCTAGATAAGATTAATTCTTTATTTTTTTGATACAATAATAAACTTAAGAATACGGACATGGCAATCTGCCGTCCGCCGGATATGACATTTCATAAAAAAGTATTAAGTAATCGAATTCTTAATCAAGTTAAAAGTATGAGCATCAGGGACGGATTTAAGAAACACTTCAGTAAGGTTTATTTACATTTTTATTGTGCGTAAAAGCGACGTTTTCGAAAGACCACTTCTGTAGACTGTATAATAGCGACGACGAAAAAAATCCCGCCGTCAGGCAAGAGCCTTACATGTACACGATGTAAGGCACACTGTCCTGCGATTTCTTTAACATCGTTCTTGAGAAGATAGTGCAAAACTCCACCGTCAACACCAGAGGCACTATTTTCCAAAAATCTGTTCAACTTCTCGCGTACGCCGATGATATTGATATAATGGGAAGAACACAGCGTGATGTCAATGGCGCCTTTTTGAGAATTCCGACAGAAGCGGCAAAAATGGGTTAAGCGGTAAATGAGGGAAAAACAACTATATGCTGTCTTCGGGAAAGGACACCCAACACCGACGACTCGAACAGAACGTCACAATAGACGCATACAACTTCAAGGTTGTGAAGGAGTTTGTCTACCTATGGCTCCGCTATTAACACGGGCAATAACACCAGCGCCGAGATCAGACAAAGAATAACTCTTGCTAATCGCTGTTTCTTTGGGCTAAGAAAAGAATTGAGTGGAAAAGCCCTTTCTCGAGCAACTAAGGTAAAACTGTACAACACCCTCATCATCCCAGTCCTGCTGTATGGTGCAGAAGCATTGGCCTTGACAAAATCGGATGAATGTGCCTTAGGGTGTTTCGAAAGGAAGTTCTCCGCGTCATCTTTGGCCCCGTGTGCATTGATGGGGAATGGCGAAGAAAATACAAAAGCGAACTTTACGGATTCTGCAACGACATGGACTTAGCCAGAAGACTTATGGTCCAGAGACTCAGATGGCTCGGTCATTTAGAGCAGATGGACACCAATGCTCCGGCCCGGAAAGCCTTCGACACTATTCCCGAGGGACGTAGAAGGAGAGAAAGACCGTGACTCAGGTGGCTCACACAAGTGGAAGAGGACAGCAATCAACTTGGAGTGCAGAACAGGAGACAGCTAGCTAGGAACCGAGCTGGCTGGCGGAGACTGTTGATTGAGGCCCAAGTCCACACCGGACTGTAGCACCATCTTAAGTAAGTAAGTGAAAGAGTCGTCCAAAATCCTAAAGAATTTAACTTTAGACCGAGGATCTACAAATAAAGCCAATGGACCAAGCAATGTACAATTGAATCTGTGGAAATTCGTTAACCGTTCTATCACTTTTACGTATAATATTTTTTAACACAAACTTAGTGTGAATCGTAAAAACAAATTTAAAAATTTGTTATTATTGGAACGATACAACCGTTAAGCTTTGAGAAGGCTTTGGAACGAAGAACGATAGGAAAAATGCGGTGCAGTGCATTAACGCCCATGGAATTAACGCCCGCGGGTGTTAATTCCAAAAACAAGAGGAATTTACCCCCGCGGGTGTTAAATCCTTTTTGAATTGGCAATAAGGCCCACCATAAAAAGGAACTAACGCCCGCGGGTGTTAATGCCATTTGAAATTGGCACTAACACCCGCGAGTGTTATTTTCTTTTGGAAGAGATCTTTTCAACCTCAGATGTGAACACTTGCGCTGGCATCCTAGACACCTTGGCCACGTGAGTAGAAACAAATTAAACATCACAAATGAAGTTTACAAATTTTACATTTCTAACTTCGTACGATTATACTTTTGGTCATTCAAGACCTATTCGGTTTGTGAATTAATTTTTTTTTTTTATTCAAAAACAGAATAAATCTTGGGATGTCAAAGTTCGGTGAGGATACGGCATTCTACAAGCACACTATACTTGAAGCCAATTTCATCTTATTGTATCTATCTGTCACCTAAAATAACCAAGCTACTTCATTTACATTGAAAGATGGATGGACACAAGCGGAAAAAATTTTGGCCAAAAGAGAATCAATTTGGGGTGTGAAAATAAAAAAATTCGTGCGAATTTTTTTATTTTCACACCCCAAATTGATTCTCTTTTGGCCAAAATTTTTTCCGCTCGCTTTGTTCGCGATCAAATCAAATCGATCTTGAATTTTTTGTATCGGCTTCAACCTCAGTCGAAATGATGCTGAAAATGAATCATTGAAATGCTTGCAAAAATGTAGAACCACTACTTTTCCAAATAAAAGGAAACTTAAACAGCTCTGACAATTTTGTCGACAGCTAATAAAGAAAGGTGGTCCTATTTATTTCAATGCGTACTTAAACAATACATACATACAAGAATTTAAGTTTTTTGTTTATTTGTTTAGCATGAACGTTCGTTGTTTCACTTTTTTTTTCATTTGGGACTTTTGTCCCATATAAAGTAAAATTTAATTGAGACTACTGACTGGCCATAGTGGGTTAATAATCTTTAAAACTATTTCGGTACTTTTGAGTCTCCAGAGTGGCTCAGAAGTTCCGAAAACCATTTTCGGCTCCATAAGGCTCCATGCGGCTTTATTTCGTCTGACGTTATTTCACGTCACCATTTGTTTCACGTGTGGGTTTTATTTCCAATCAAAATTGGAATTAAAGCCCACCAAAAAAAGGAATTAACCCCCGCGGGTGTTAGTTTCAAATCAAAAAAGGAATTAACGCCCGCGGGGGTAAATTCCTTTTGTTATTGGAATTAACACCCGCGGGCGTTAATTCCATGGGCGTTAATGCACTGCACCGAAAAATGCAGTGTGTCGGAGGATATTTGGAGTAAAGTACGGTGGGGCGCAAGGTGACTTTATTTTGGTTTACCAATTCAATTAGGGTTGCAAAAACAAAGTTGAAATCCAAACTTGAAAGACAAATTTTAAATAAAATAATAAAATAATTATGAAATCTTTCAAATTGTTTTTTTTTCCTTAGGCCATGTGTGAATTGCGTTAAAATGTGTATTAAAACTTGACGTTTGGTTAAAATTTGACGTTTGATTGAAAATGGGATCAAATTTAGCCATTTGCTGTGTGAATTGCGTTAAAAGGGATATTTTTAACCAACATTTCTGCGTAGAACTAGGAAATTTCCCTCAACAAAAAATGTTTTTATCCACCTTGGTAAAATAATTTTGTGTACAAAACCAAAATTTAAGCAATAAATTTCATGAAAAGCCACAAGATAACAAACAAACTCTGTTATATTCATTTTTCTCGATTTTGCAGTGGTAATTTGATAATTTGAGTCAACAGTAAAATATCTTCAAACGAAAATTTCCCTTTTTGGATGATTGGTTCCTTCCATCTGGTAACACTGCAAAACATGTTTTCACAGCTGACATCTGTTATCATTTTCAAAAGAAAAAAACAATAATTTCGTTTTTCGATTTGAAAATATTATGAATTCATAGGCGCAAATTTTAAAACATTTAAACCCTACTCTAAATCCACTTTAGAGTAGGAGTCGACTCTAAAAACAAATTTTAGATTCGGGGTCGACTTTATCTCATTTTTGAACGACTTAAAGTATACTTTATCGTTAAAGTGGTCGTCTAACTTTAAAAGGGAGAAATCGTTCGTTTAAGGCCGTGTGTGAATTGCGTTAAAATGTGTATTAAAACTTGACGTTTGGTTAAAATTTGACGTTTGATTGAAAATGGGATCAAATTTAGCCATTTGCTGTGTGAATTGCGTTAAAAGGGATATTTTTAACCAACATTTCTGCGTAGAACTAGGAAATTTCCCTCAAATAAAAATGTTTTTATCCACCTAGGTAAAATAATTTTGTGTACAAAACCAAAATTTAAGCAATAAATTTCATGAAAAGCCACTTAAGATAACAAACAAACTCTGTTATATTCATTTTTTCGACTTTGCAGTGGTAATTTGATAATTTGAGTCAACAGTAAAATATCTTCAAACGAAAATTTCCCTTTTTGGATGATTGGTGCCTTCCATCTGGTAACACTGCAAAACATGTTTTCACAGCTGACATCTGTTATAATTCTCAAAAGAAAAAACAATAATTTCGTTTTTCGATTTGAAAATATGATGAATTCAAAGGATTTTATTTATTTTATTGAAATACATATCAAAGCAATTTTTAAAAAGTCATAACAAAAAAAAAACATAAACAATAAAACAGAAGCAAACTTCTCGTATCATTCATGAGAAAAAAATACACGTCAAAATTTTAACCCACTTATCCTGCTCCACAGCTGGGTAAATTTTAACCCATTTTATTCACCACGATAGTGTCAAGTTTTAACCAAACGTCAAGTTTTAATACACATTTTAACGCAATTCACACACGGCCTAACTCCTTAAAGTATAGTTTTGAGGAAGCAGACTTTGGGATTTTCGAAAATTTTGCAATTATATGAAAGAAAAGAGTTTATCAAATTCGTGCATGCTCTTTTTTAAATTCAAATATTCATTTTATTTTGAACAGTTTTTCGTTCGAATACATTTATCATTTTTGTAAAAAAAAAAAAAAATATGAACCACGGAGACTACCAAGCGGATTTGTTGCTTGTTTTTTGACACTTCTTGTAGTTATGTGTGTACGTTGTTTGCTTTTAATTTTATTACCTATGTGCCTTTTTTGAGAGTCCTTATAAGCAAATAACACTTGTAGGGAAATTTGTTCCTGTTTTTAAGGAATATTTTCAACCCATTTCAGAGCACACTATTCCACCTTCACTATCACAAACAAAACAAATTGGAACATCATTTGGATATTTATTTAAACACATTTTCACAAAAAAAAAATCATAACATTTATTAGAACTAAATATACAAACACTAAATAATCACATTTTTTCCTGTTTTGGGGAGATAAATGTACTAAAAACTGTTAAAAACTGCAAGCGTAAAATGACAGTTCACTAATTCAATTTATCAACTTGTCACATTTAGGCGAGTTCACACAACGTTTTGTTTAAAGTCCAATCTAATTAGAAGACTCGTTTAAAGTGTTTAAAAATTAGAAAAAGTTAGAGTGCTCTAAGTAGAGTAGACTTTATTGCTTAAACGAGGGCTGATTTAAAATTTGCGACATAGACTTTTATTTATTTTATTGAAATATCGAAGCAATTTTTAAATAGTCATAACAAAGAACTAAATAAAACGGAGAGGAACAGAACAAAACAACAAAACAGAAGCAAACTTCTCTATCATTCATGAGAAAAAAATACACGTCAAAATTTTAACCCATTCATCCTGCTCCACAGCAGGATAAATTTTAACCCATTTTATTCACCACGCTAGTGTCAAGTTTTAACCAAACGTCAAGTTTTAATACACATTTTAACGCAATTCACACACGGCCTTAAAGCCTAGTATCCAGTTCTGCAAAAAAAAAACTAATGTATTTCTTATGGGAGAGATTTTTGCCGAAAAAAAAAATATTTTTTAATTTCACCACTGTCATCCGAGCTGTAAACCAAAATCGAAAAAAAAAATTATACTCACCTCGATTTTTTTCACACAAAACAATGAGAAGCTCATTGTTTTGGCAGAAAATAATTAAAATATTCGACATAAGTTTCAAAGTGACAGCTAATTTATTTTTCAGATATTTTTTCATGAAAAAAAATTTTGTTTCTCCTCTTTTTTTTCGTACAGGGGTCAATTCCCGATCTGTGAAACTGTGAAATGATAAGTTCTTTCACACTTTCACAATAAATTCGATTCTGGATCTGTGAAAAAAATCAAAACAAACTTCAAAATTTTTCATCTGATAAATTTCTTTTCACAGATATATTATTTTGTGAAAAGAAATTTATCAAATGAAAAGTTTTGAAGTTTGTTTTGATATTTTTTCATACAGAATTTATCATTTAGTACTTTTTAGTACAAACAAGTTAGAGAATCGCACAAAGTCCGGTATTACACAGCGCATGACTTTAATGCTCAAGTCTTGTTTATTTTCTTTTCAGCAGACATTCCGTAACGCGCACGTTATTACACGAAGACTTTTTCTCATTTTAGTACTGCGCATGTATTTGACATTTCTTTTCATTTCATCTTCTTTGCCGAAGTGCTAAGATCTTACAAAAAATAATTTCGCTGGCAAAAATGGAAGACAAAGGTCTTAAAAATTTGTTTACAGTCAGTATTTCATAATTTTAAGTGAGCGCAGAAGTTAATTCTTTGCTCCATTTGAATTCATCAGTCATTTTCATTCATTAATCAACATTCAATTGAATGTACATATTTAGATTTAAAAAAAAATAATTTCATCCGTACGTTCCTAAACATTCAACATACAAACATGAAATAAAGCAAATCACAAAAAAAAAAGAAAAAGTAGAAAGACGAACGTCAAATACATGCTAGGAAATTTCAACCCGTGCATGTTCAGAGAGATTTATTTCCTTTTCATCTGTTTGTTCTTCCTTTCTCTTTCGCACTTCATTCATGCGAGAACAAAGCCAAACATGCGCCGTGTAATACCGGACAAAGCGAGTTTATGAAAACAAAAAATGAAAAGTCTCTATGAAAACTAAAATGATAAATTTTTTATCATTTCACATTATCACAGATCGGGAATTGACCCCCAGAACTGTATACTAGGCTACACACAAAGCTTTTTTTGTAATTTGTTCCAATTTTTGTTAAAATTTGCCCGTAAATTTTGCTACTGAGGATCGAACCTGGGTAAAAAAAAAGTAAAAATTATCTTAAAACACCCCGCAGTACAAGAGACGTTATCAGTAGTCTTTTATATTTGGAAAAGATGTTATCGTTTTGTTAAAAAAGGATATTTTCTACCAAACTGACTTAGTTCAATTTTTAGCCCCAAAAAATATTCAGTTTTCCTTGAATTTGAAGTAAGTGTCTATTGAAAGAATAAAACAAAAAGAATGCGACGATGAACTTGCAGTTTAAATCCAAATTACACGGAGACTAGATTGTAATCGTCCGGAGACTGGGTAGAGTTTTTGTTCGGATGTTAAAATTTTACTATCATTATTTATTCTTTGTCAGACAACATTTAGAAATAATTTAGGAGTCAATCGATGGAGAAATATCAACAATCTAAGGAAAATATTTTCCTTTTTACCGAAACCTGATTTCAATAGGAATTATTTTTAAATTATTTGGATGCCAAACAATCAGGAAATAACAACCAATGCAGAAAATAGTTTCTTCTATACTCAACACTCAACTCGTCTGGAGACTAGAACTATCGTCCGGAGACTCCGGAAAATTAATGTTATATGTAAACTACTTTCAAATAATTTATACACAAACCACTGGGGAATATTTCTATTTCAGAAAAATATTTAGATTTGAATGAAACACTAATAGAAAAAATACATTAAAATTGAAAGTAAACAAAAAAGTTATCTGTTCGGAGACTAGTGCCGTTATCCGTTAGTGCCATTAGATGTGACTCGTAAAAGCAAATTTTAAAATTTTACGTGCCAAATATTCTGCGATAGGAAAGGTGCAGTGTGTCGGAGGTTTTTTGGAGTAAAGTACTATGGGTTGCAAGGTGAATTTGTTTTTTTTTTACCAAATGAATTACTTCTATAAAAACAAACTTGAAACACAAAATTGATAGACAAATTTACAAATATAATAACAAAATAATATGAAATATTTAAAATTATTGCTTTTTTCTTCAAACCCATATTACTTTTTTTTGTAATTTGTTCAACTTTTTGTTAAAATTTTTCCGTAAATTTTGCTACTGAGGATCGAACCTTGTCAAGGTAAACAATTATTATAAAACGCCTCTGCAATAAAAAGAGACGTTATCAGCATTCATTTATTCATCGAAAAGATGTCATCGTTTTGTTAAAAAAGGATATTTTCTCCTAAACTGACTTAGAACAATTTTAAACCTCATAAAAACAGTCAGTTTGCCTTGATTTTGAAGTAAGTGTCTATTGAGAAGAATAAATATTTCAAAAAGAATGTGACGATAAGCTTGCAGGTAACATCCAAATAACATGGCACAAAGACCAAACGTTGGACCCCATCGTTCGTTAGTGAGATGTCCTGCATGCCATGCTGTTGTAATGACATATGTGTTACATCAGCCTAACATATTTACTCATATTATGGCTCTTTTTCTGTGTTTCTTTATGTAAGTCCAGTTTAATGTTTGTCGTTATTGTGTGCTTCGCAGTAGATTAAGTTGGAATCGTCTGAATATTTCTTGGGCTCACTGTCAACATTGAATTTAGCGAAAAAATGATAGTGATAGTGAAATTAAATCTTCGTTGCTCTCATATGTGTGCATGTGAATACAAATCAAACAGGTCATCAATAGATCATCAAAACATATTCTTGTTTGTTTTCCCTTTCGTTCAATTATCTTAGTATACAAAGCAAACATTGAAAACCTAACCTTACTGATAAGCAATTTGAGTCATAAGTAAAATCTTTCAACGGCCACAAATCGTTTGCATTCAGCTTGCTCGTTAGTCTTATTGATTTGAATACAGTGTTAACTTCGAACAATAAAAAATGGAAATTGAAAAGTCCAAGGAACCACCGCAATATTCTGATCCACCACCAAACTGGACACCACCTGCAGACCAAACTAACGAACAAAGTCCCTTAATCGCGATTGCTGTCAATCCAGCGGTAGGCCCAAAACCAGTGCGAACTATTTGTCCCAGTTGCAAAGCTGATATTGTGACCAAGATGAAATCCGAACCGACTTCAAATACACATTTGATGGCGATACTCTTGTTTTGCATATCGTAAGTGTTTGAAATTCTTTATGTAGATATTGTCTCCTCTTGATGCTCCAAAGTTTTGTGCTTTGACATCACAAAATAGCACTCTTCAAATTTTGCTAAACCAACTTTGATAAGTTTCCTTCTTCCACTTTTGTCGAATTAGTCGAAACTATTTAAACCTTATGAAGCCACAAAGTGACTTGACAAGCGTTTTTGATAAGAACCGCATAGAATTTTTTCTCCAACGCAAGGAAGTCATAGTTATTGACTGAAACGCCGCGCCGATCCTTTCAGAAGAGGCACACCTCAGTTCAACGTTTTATGTCTTCTTGTTTAGCAGATTAGTAAGAGTCAAAGAAATACATCTATTGTCTGGAAACGGTCCGTGAACTTCTCATTCTGTTGGATCCTTACTGTGTTGTGTTACTGTGTAACGAATGTTCCTTTCAGTTTTAAGTGCCTGACCGTTACTTTGATACCAATTTTGAAACTCGTTTGCTTCGTAACTCCAATTCCAAATGTAAATAGATTGAATACTTATATATTCAATAGAAGAGCTTCGTTACGATATCGGCTTCAGTAAGGGTAGTTACTGCCGGAAACATAACAATTAAAACATGTGGTGTGACAAGAACATTCTACAAGCAAAACAAACATGTAAATTAAGTTTCCACTGTGTTCTGTTTATTCTCTGCTCTTCCTTCAAGACGAAAACTTTTTCACTTGAGACATTATCATAAAATGCTCCAAGCGTTTCGATATGTACATTTTCATTTGCAATGATTCATAATCTCAATTCAGAGATGAAGCACATGTTTTGTTTCACACATTTTTCTAGAACAAATTGCAAAACAAGCAAAGAATTTACTAATTAATAATTTATTTGATAACGAATTTTTTGGAAGAAAATAAAGCTCCCACGGGTCATCTAGAGCTCATCATTTTTTTCCGTTGCTATAGTGAATCATTCAATTTGAAGATTCTTCAACATAACTGATAAGAAACTTTGAATTTAAAATTTCCGAACAACCACATTGGTTCATCATTTCAATCCGTCAAGTCAGTTTGAGAATTGAAATTCAAGTGTTAACTTCGAAGCATCAATAAGTAAATTAAACAAAAAGAAACGAAATGGAAAGTGAAAAGTCAAAGCAACCACCACAATATACCGAAACTGCTCTGAACTACCAACAATCTGAAGTTATAACTTTAAATTACAATCCACCAGTGGGCCCGAAGCAAATTCGACTTACTTGCCCTTCTTGCAGAGCTGATATTTTGACCAACTTGAGAACCGAAGCGACAATTAAAACTCATCTTATGGCGTTGCTTCTCTTTTGTTTTCTGTAAGTTATTTTTTAACATATAGTTTTCACAGCTGATATCTGTCATCATTTTTAAAAGAAAAATACCAATAATTTCGTAACTATACAGTCTTTTATATTAAACTTCTCTTTCACTCATGCGAAACGTCAAATTTGATACCATTTAACCTATTGCACAGCTCGATAAATTTTAACCGATTTAATTCACCACGTTAGTGTCAAATTTTAACCAAACGTGAAGTTTTAACGCACATTTTAACGTTATTTACACACGGTCTTAGTCTATCGATCTGACATGTACAAAGTGTTTCTCAACGTCTTTTAAGTTGGCAAAACAATATGAGCGCTGAGCACAAGCGATTGGGACCTTTCCGATAATTATGTGTGAAGTTCGCGATTTATATATTTATATAGATCTAGAGATTTCGTATATTACTACGGATGCAATGAAAATGTACACTCGGGCGTATACGTGTTTTTTTTTACTTGCGACATAAAGAATACATAAAGGGTAGGTTTTGAAAAAGAATAGAAAAATCATTATTTGAAGAATTGGAGCATTATAGACCATACGTTGAAGTTTGTCAGCTACAGCAAATATTTGAGAACTATCAGGCTTATGATCATCACATCAGAAATAGAGGTGTAAAATTTATAGCTGATAATTTTTGGTCGAGGGAGCTATGCTCATGGAACTTCAGTCGGATATCCAACAGCCGATTGCTGTTTAAGTTGGATTCATATGCAGTCCTCCTTGCCAAGACCTCATATGAAATTCTAGTATGAAACGATTCCAAAACGACCACCAAGGAGTCAGCGTACGGTTCTTTGAGTCATTGGGCCCTATCGGGTATGAGATTACTCTTAAAATATTTCCCATACATTCGGAAAATTCGTATCGTGAATGATGTTCAAAATTCCCCTAAAAATTTATTGCGATCATGAACACTTTTCCCATGGAAAATTTCTCGTGATTTCTCTAGAGTTTTCTCTCATAAATTTTGATGGAGAAATTGCTAGCAAAATCCTTTCTGCAGTGGAAAGGAGATATTTACAGACTTTAAAGGGAAATTTGGTTTTATTTTGGGGAGTAGAACGTTTTTATAATTACTACCTTGCTTGAATAGACCACAAACCCTTGGAAGCAATTTCTAAGCCTACTTCAAAATAAACTGCTAGAATCAAAAGAGGGGTTCTACGGGTATAGTCCTTCTAATTTAAAATTGTCGATCAGATGGAACATAATATTATATAGCTGATCCTTTGTCAAGATTATGCAATATTCAAGATGCGAACTCTTTCAACAGACATTATGAATACTATACGTTTGTGCACTAATAGAGAATGTGCTTCTCCGTATTTGCTTACGATGAGTGAGGTGGTGAAAAAAAACGCCAATGACCAAGAGATTATATAAGCAGTGAAAATAAGTTTCAATGCCGAACCTACCAGCACCTATGATTTTCCGGACGGCCCGACGCAACGCGTTGCAATGAATTTTTGCCTTATTGTATCCTTTTCCAAATCACGATTTCTCTTTTGTTATCATTGATATAATAGCATTATCAGAAATATTTGGCATTTTAAAAGATATCTTCTGAAGATTGCGATGTTCTGAATCTATAAAAGCAGAAACTGGTCGGAAGTGAACTGGTCTTGTGATAGCAACAACATTGACCTGATAACATCAACTCCCTACCAGCCACTGGCTAATCGTGAAGTTGAGATATCAATCGATCAATTGTAAAGCGACTTCAAATAGCCCACGGAAATAGGGCTAACTATAAGAAAGACAAAGAACTACATAAATTCACTTTGATGTACGACGTGACGCCATATTGTACAACGGGAAAGTCACTTTCAGAGTTGCTATTTAATACATCAACTAGAGGAAAAATCCCTTCTATGTATTTAAGACTCTGAGGTAAGAGAACAAGATTAAAAAAAGGACCTTCGTGGTGCGAATGAAGCGGGTGTTTCTATTTGCGTTGACGACTTACTTTGTAATTTAACTCCCCAGAACAAGTTTGTTTACAATCTTTCATCCTACTGATTTCATTATTTGTATTTCCTCCTTCATCGTGAATAATCTTTTGCGTGAACTTCGAATTTGATTTCCGAAAATACTTTTGGTTCTTTTAAATTTGGCAGATTTTTCCCTGAAAAAAAAAAAAAATAATTCCGAAGGAGTTTCACGATACCAGCTTGGAAATGAAATTTTTCTTGGGAAATAAAATTTCTTGGGAGATTCCCGATAGGCCCCATTAACTCGGCTTACTCATCGTCGTCATCAATAAAAAATCTACTCTTGAGGTTGTTTAAAATAAGATAACAATTGATACAAGAAACGTAAGGTTCTCAAACAGAAAGTAAAAAGAAGCTTTTAAAATTAAAAAAAAAAACACGTATACGACCGAGTGTACATTTTCATTGCATCCGTAGTAATATACGAAATCTCTCTCTATATATAAATATCAATCGCGAACTTCACACATAATAACCACATAAAGAGCACATAATTATGGGAAAGGTCCCAATCGTGTGTGCTCATATTGGTTTGCCAACTTAATAGACGTTGTTTCTCAACTAGCAGTAATCAATTCATTCTCAATTCCACGAAACATTACAAAAATACTTACCTCCATCAAATCGAATCCAAATGTTAGGTACGCTGTTCTTTCCCTGAATTTATGATTTTTTTGTTTATTGTTGTTCCCCTTTCAAGGGAAACCTATCAATAGCGTACTCAAGTGTAACTGTTATCAACACTCATCGACAATTAAAAATGAAAAGCAATCACTAACTGCTACGATAAGATAAAAATGAGCATTTGGAACTGATTGGATATTATTCACACGAACGCTCCTAAAAGTACTGGAAAAAGTAAAAACCTCAATTGTTCAAACGCGTTCAACTCGATTTGATCGTTTTTTGTTTGTTTATTTTTCTGAGTTGAAGGTAAAATTAAGTGAAAAATATGGCATCGCCACCATACTATTACACCAGTACTCCCGTGGGTCCAGATCAAACTCGAGTGACTTGTCCGAGTTGTGGAGCTGATGTTTTGACTAATCTCAGACACGAACCCACAACCAAAACGCATTTGACAGCTCTATTATTATTTTGTTGCTTGTAAGTAAGCCTCATCATAATGGCATAAAAGACGCTATTCGAATTTTTGAATGTCAGATTTATTAGCTGATTGATTACTATTTCAATGGTTTTTTTTATTTAGGGGAGTAGCTTAGGAACAGTGGTGTCGCTTGAAAGAATAAATCCTCTACACATACACACTTCTTCACAAATTCCTTATCCGAGTCACAGTACACAAAGAAAATACACTGAGTTACGAAAAAAGTGATACACTCATATTTTGTTTACTTTTTCCTGATAGTGACGGTTTGTTCTCAAAAATGTTGGAACTAACATTTATATTCACAAAATTTTGTGAGAAAACCGCAAGTAACGCCAAATGTGCCAAATACAGTAGTTTATGCACTTCTTTATTTATTTTTATGTCGATTTCGAACGGCTTGATGGAGTAGCTCTTTTTTCTTGAACCATTCAGAGACAGAAGCCATGCAAGAGTAAATAAAAACCATAATCGACATAGATCATATCACAAAATTAAGAGTTTATCACCATTGTTTCCAGCAACAGAGATTGGACCTTCTCAATAGACTGACATAGCTCGGGGGAAACATTTATCGTCAAGAGAAACGTACTCTTTCTGATTAATGGCATTGAAATGTTCAAAAAACGCCTTCCACAGCGGATATGTTTGTGATTAAACAATAATATTGTCCCATTCGAATAAAAAAAAATGATAAATACATTCTCCAATCGCAACATGATTCATTGCTAAAATCTTCATTTCGAAACAATTTGGTTAATTTTAAGCATTGTTATCAGTTGCGATAAGTTATCTCCATTTATTATAAGTCTCACAATTTTATTAGAAACGATAAGACACCAGAACGTACCATATAACCCTATTACCAAATGAGTTGGTGTCAGTCGTTTGCTAACCTCAAACATTCACTGTGAATTCTCTTCGACTAGTCGTAACTTGATAAAAAATTAAAAAATGGATAAAAATGGACCACCACCAGCATATTCATCAACTCCACCAGGTTGGGCTACCCAACCACCACAGACGGGCTTCACTCCCGCCCAGACTTATCAACCAGCTCAGACATATCAACCAGGATTAAGTCAACCACCTGTCATTATAGCCAGTGCGCAACCAGTTGGACCAACATCATCGCGAGTCATATGCCCATCGTGTCGGGCAGATGTTCAAACCAGACTTCAACATGAACCAACAACAAATACACACTTGATGGCGCTGTGTTTGTTTTGTTTTCTGTGAGTTTGAGTTATTTTTATTTTTTTGTTTAAGATATATTGCTGCAGCTATGGTTTTTTACGCAGTAGCTTAATTTTGAATAATTTTCATTTTATCTTTGCTTAAAATGAAAACCATACCTACATATTTCATTTCTTTTTTTCTCATATCCTTTTCTTGAACCACAAAGCTCGTTCTGTAAATTCTTATCTGACTTGTATGTGAACATAGAGAATGAGGTTTTTTTACGTCAAGACATTTGTTGTTGACATTTAAGGCTGAAACACAAACACACTTTAGCTTCGGCTTCGCTTGAAGTTTACGAGATTAGCCATAAGAATTATCACAATGAAGCTTTGACCTCACGTTTCGTACGTAATGTTACGTAACGTGACTGTAAACGGAAGTTCTAGTTCAAATATGCTGAACATTTGCATTGTCTGACAGCTCAACAGCTGTTTAAAAAAAAGTGCAAAAACAAAATTCTTTTGTTTTTGGAGGAATGATGATGATGGAGAGCGATCAAAGCAAACTCGAAGCGGGTTCATCGTAATGTAGGCGTTAATGAAGCTAAAGCGTGTTTGTGTTTCAGGCATTATGGGGGGATTTTCCCGATGAAAAGGCAAAGCGAATTTTATTTTCCCTTATTCCTGGCACTATTAATCTTTTTTGATGATTCTACCTTCTGCCTACTGCACAAAACTGACAAACCTTCCAAAAGTATCACTAGGTTTGTTCGATGTGCGCTCTGGATCGCTCTGTGGCGCTCTGATTTCACACTGAGCTGTTTGATATCACTCTTTTTTCACTCGGTGCATTTCCACCGTGTGTTCGATGTGCACTGAACTGAACCACCCCAAAAATTTTTCGGGTGAGAATTTCGGAACTGTTCGAAACAGCTGTTGCTATTATAACAAACGGAAGCAAAAAATCAGAGCACTGCTATTGAATTCGATGTGAAACTAAACACAGAGAATTTTTTTAGTTTTTTGACAGCTCCATTCAGGGCAGTGACAAGCACCGGAGCGTGGTATGCGCGGCCTTTCCGGCTAACTAAATTCAAATCTTATTCGTCATGGCTTTAACTTTTATTCCTCATTCAAAATTTAAATGGGCGCGATGACGGGAATTTCTTGTATGGGGGCTCCTGAGCTATTGGTAACTCGACCACGTAAACAACTGATGGAAGGTATTCAGTTGATCTCTTGTATCATTTTTAAGAAGTTTCTTGGAAAAAAATTGTCAGTAGTCAGATCAGCTGCCCGTGGCTAAGTGGTTAGGTGCGTTGGCTGCTAAGCAGAACGTCGTGGGTTCGAGTCCTTCTCGTGCCCATTAAGTTTTTATTTCATCTTTCACGGGTGCTGCCTCTTGCGAAGAACTGACAAATCTTCCAAGAGTATTTATCTGTCATGAAAAAGTGCTTCTCAACTTTGCCGTTCGGAATCAGCGTTTAATTGTAGGTGCCCTCAATTCTTCACACGCACCCAGAGAATTGTTGATGAGAGTAAGTCACTAAGGCCTTGGCTCTTCAAGATCTGTCACGCCACTCTATTTATTTATTTAGTCAGGTCAGTGCTACCAAATTTAATTTTTGATATGTTCCGGCTTGAATACATCTTATTTGCGGTGTTGTAAGCAGTTCAATCCATCAGCAAAAGCTATATTAAAAAATAAAAAAAACATCAAAATTACATCACAGCCATCAGAACTGCAAATCTCCACACTCGATAAGGGTTTTCCCCACAAAAAACCTCAGTTCAAACCATGCAGTGGATATAATAATTGTAAATAATAATTTCAAATCAGTCTCAAGTCATTCCTTGTCACGATCGGTTGAGTTGTTTTTTGTGTTATTGATTTTAAAAACCGAAACGGAAACAAAACAGATATGGCAAGTTCGAAAAATCCCTACCACGGCAATATAGATCTCGAAGGCTGGAGTCCGCCACCAGCAGCGGCAATGGCAGCTCAACAACAACAATATCCAACTCAGCAACATGAACAACAAATTGTTATTGTTAGCCAACCGCAAACGTTGCACTATGCTCCGGTCGGTCCGAAAGCATCTCGAATGACTTGTCCGTCTTGCCGGGCAGATATTAAAACTCGAGTCAAGCATAAGGCTACTTCGAATACACATTGCTGGGCTTGCTGTTTGTGTTGTTTTCTGTGAGTTGGGCATTTTGTTTTTGTTTATTTTTTTTACTGAATCAAAACAATAGACAAATTATGGAAATTAGAACTCATTCGCTTCAAAAGTGCTGTGGATTTCAAAAAAATAGAATGAAGAGGGGGATGTTTAAAGAACAAACGCTATTCGTACTGAACTGTGTATACGATTACAATTTTTCGTTAACATTCAAAGTGCTCAATAGTTTTCTTAAGACTTCTATGTTATCTGCATAATTGTGTTCTTTAACAAACAAAATATTGACAGATCATACTGGATTCGTTTTTGCTGTCATCATCATTTGGGAATAAACCCCTGAGCTGTGGTTGTACCATAACGATGGCTTTTTCAAGTATAACCACTTGAACTGTACTTAGGTCATACAGTTGAGACAAATCTTTGCCCACAGGTGTCGCCTAACCTATTGTCGAATTTATAAAAAACCTTACGACTAAGCCCGTGGCTTAGTGGTTTGGTGCGTTGGCTGCTAAGCTGAACGTTGTGGGTTCGAGTCCTACTCGATCACCAGTGGATCTGTTGCTGCGAAAGCCGTACTGCCGGTCATAAAGAAGCTTTCGGTTTGCGAGATATTTCTTGAGCTGATAGCTTATCAGAGCTTTCCATGACCTTAAAGAAGGGCCGTAAGGGCAATCGGACGATAATTGGAGACGGAATTGGCTGGACAAATGCTGTTTTCCAACTGCTCGGAACGAGCCCAGAAGAATATGAGAGATGGAAAAGCTTACGCAAGGGTTTTGCCAGCGTGGAAGAACACCTCTTCAGAATAATAGCGGGGATACCATCTGGACCAGCAGATTTATGTATGTTGAGATCTTTTAGGACTCTCGCCACAGCACGAGTACGGAAGAAGATTTGTCCCATGGAAGCATTGACGCGCTCAAGAACAGGCGGAGTGATGACACTCTCTGGCAGCGAAGAGTTGGAGACGAACTGCCTAGCAAAAAAGTTAGCTTTCGCGAGAGAGCTAACAACTAGATGGTCATTGTGAACGAGCGTAGGAACCGAGGAAGACGAAGAATTCCCCATATTTTGTATAAATGACCAAAAATTCTTACTGCTTTTGGGACATTGCAGTACTTTTTGCCAGAAATTAGATCATGTAAAAATTTGGCCGACGAATATCGGCATATGGGGAGGCCTTCCTGGCTTGTTTAAACTGGTTCTGCTTTTCCTCAGTTGGGTTGGCTCTTAAACACCGGAACCTTACTTCATTGTTCTTATCTTGTCGGGGAATATCATGTTGTTGAAAAACTGTTGCAGACTTCCACTTTATAGGTTTGGATCACGATGGTGAGGTTCCAATTATATCGGACATGCTTTCATCTGGACCTAACTTCTAAATGAGGTGGTGGACGGTCATAATCAAATCATCTTCTGTGCTGAGCACACTGTTGGACAATCACTTCGGCAAGGCTTTTGCTCTTCAAATGCTTTTTTCTGGTTGTCTCTTAAGTCTAAAGGACGTCTCGAGAGATCATTCCTCATTTTTCTTCTAAGAAGTCGTTGAGTATTTCCTTCAGACGAGACTCTAGCGAGCAGTTTGGGTTTAAATCAAACAAGAAAGAGTGATTCACTATTTCAAATTGAGTCACCGAAACAAAATATGAACATTAAACCGTTATTTAAATTTTTAATAACACACTTATTATAATATTACAAAAGAATTGAAGCTTTCCATACCTCAAAAGCTCTAATCGCATTTATCATTTCTCGTAATTATTTTTGTTTCGTCAAATAAAAAGTGTTGATAACAAAATGATAAGATAATATATTTGCTATACCTAGGTTGACACATATTTACCTGCTTCCAGGTACTTTTTTTTTGATAAAAGCGTATCGTTTTTTCGAATTGAATCATCAGAGACGATAAAAGCTCTGCTTTGTCAAAGCAATTCAGTTTAATTTCATTTACCTTGACGTTAGCAGCTGCTCGTGTTTATATATTTAAGGTTTACTTTTCTTTTCAAGAGTGTGTTACGTGTTCAAAAATATAAATAAATAAGAAATAATGCCAAACCAGCCGCCACCAGTTTATGTTCAAACACCCGGTTACAGTCAACCGATTCCTGCCCAATATTACAACGGCCAACAGGGTGGCTATAATCCAAATGTCCAACAACAGCCTGCGTGCGTTGTCATAACACAACAGCCAGTTTTTGTTGGATCATGTACTCCTATTGGAAGCGGCCCCTCGAGGATATGTTGTCCTTCGTGTCATGCTGAAGTGTTGACAAGTGTCAAATATGAGCCAACTACTTCAACGCATTTAGCGGCGTTGTGCTTGTGTTTTCTCTTGTAAGTTCTTTTTCTTGAATATGATGGTGATAAGAACAATGAACAAAAGAGAGATAAAGATAAACAGTCTCTTAGTAATTTATTGTTCATAAATCTTAATTTTTATTTCCTTTACAATAAGAATTGCTTAAATGTTTTGATAAGGGGAAACTGAGTGTTGATGTGAGTAGGTGAGAAACAAAACTCGTTACATCCCCTCTTCTGAAAAATAAAGGTATAAATGCAGATTTAAGGTTTGGCAAAATAGAATCCAGCAAAACCTTAATTTAATTAATTTAATCACACATGGACCCACAAATCTTTAAAGATAAATCATAATAAATTCTTTAAGTACTTTTTTTGGGTTGGGGTCGAAATTCTGTATGGGCCAAAATTCGGATTCCAAAATTCTGTATTCCGAAATTCTGTATTTTAAAATTCTGTAAATTCAAAATTCTGTATTTTAAAATTCTGTAAATTCAAAATTCTGTATTCTAAAATTCTGTAAATACAAAATTCTGGATTTCAAAATTCTGTATTCCAAAATTCTGTACTCCTAAATTCTGTAAATGATAAAAGAAAAATTGTTTTGATAATGAAAAAAAGTGCGCACTTTTTTTCATTATCAAAACAATTTTTCTTTTATCATTTACAGAATTTAGGAGTACAGATTTTTGATGTTTTCTATGCAGAACCTTGAAGCATAGATTATAATTCTAACGTAACGGATCTCTCTCCAACTAGTTTGCATATTATAATGTAACGGACCTCTCTTAAACTAATTTGCATATGGTTTAAATGAATCACATACCTTGATAACACATTTTGCGTTCGACAGCTTAAGTTAAGTGTTATATGTTAATCGTCATAAATTGAATTCAGAAAAAATGGCAAATATTAAATTATTAAAATCTAATAAAGGAAAGGATAAATTGTGCGTCGATGGTTTTATGTCCTACAACGAAAGAACAACGAAAAAAAAACATTTAATTGGGCGTGCGCTAAGCGAATAAAAAAAAATGTAAAGCTCGTGTTGTAACAAAATTGATTGATAATGTGCACACTATAACTAAACATTCGCATGAGCCATGTGCAAACGAGTGTGATTCTGTAGCCGCAAACAATTCAGTCAAGACCTCAGCTCAAAATAGTGCTTTTAATTCAAGCCAGATTATCCAAAAATCTGTATCTGAAACACCTCATTTTAAAAGAGACTATCTTCCTTCAAAAAGTGCCCAAAAATCCAAAATTAAGCGAGTGCGAAAAAGTGATAGAGATTTGGAATTACAGAATTTCTAAAAGCAGAATAATGGATTTGCAGAATTTTGAAAAATAGAATTTTGGATTTACAGAATTTTGAAATACAGAATAATAGAAAAGCAGAATAATGAAATACAGAATTATGTTCATACAGAATTTTTTCTTCTGATACAGAATTTTGTTCATACAGAATTTTGGAATACAGAATAACGACCCGTTCCCACTTTTTTTTCCTTTTTAACACAAAACACATTTTTTTGGATTTAGCAAGTTTTGGTTCTCACTCACTCATGCAAAAGATTAGATAAACATCCGGATTAGGTTTTATTTGGAATCAGCTTTAACTAATTAATGGGAAAAATGTTTATAAGATAAAAACTAATAAAAGGTTTCAATGTACACAATCTATGTATAAACAATTAGTCATGATACATTTCAACTTCAAACTACATATTTTACTTTTTACATTATTAATCTTTTCATTGATTATTTTCTCTTATTTTTTTCCAGTTGCTGGCCCTGTGTCTGTCTTCCATATTGCATGGACTCCTGTCAAAATGCCAACCACTACTGTCCAAACTGCAATGCATTTATCGGAACCTATCAGAGTTAAGCAAGTGTCATTCTGATCAATTCATTTCAACGATAGTGTCAAAAAAATATACTTTACCTTTTTATACAAAACAAAAAAATTTAATTTTATATAAATATTTTTTTCCTTAAATAAAAGTGTAAACACCTATGTTTAGTTTTAATAATTTGTTTTTGATTTTAATATATGTAACCGATACGTATAAAGTGAAGAATTTGATGTTAGAAAAGTTTATTTTGTAAAAAAAAAAAAATCTAATAAAAAAAACCTTCCATGGGTATTTTCATTGTATTTTTTTACTTATTTTTATAAAACTACTAGCAGTTGCCCGCGACTTCGTCCGCCTCTCCCTCGTTCACCGGCCAGAGTATCATCTCGACTTGTGCATCATGCGCGCGTGGGAATTTTGTTCGGAAGTTATTGTAAAATTGCATTGCAGTCAACTCTCGTAATTCTCTTGAACTTGAAAAATTTGAGCATTTTTTATGATTCCCTTCAGTTGTTCATACTTAAAGCATTCCCTTGGGTGAACTCTCCCTAATAATTCTAATATCTCTTCGTTAAGTAATTTTTTTTTTCTTTAAACTGAGCATATTTTTTAGTTAAGAAGTACATAAAATGATATTGTTTAAACACAATAATCTGCACAAATAGTGCAATCAATCACATTCACAAATCAATTGAACTCTCAAAATTCTAATTTGAGCAGTTATTAGGCCAGTTTCACCTAACAACATCTCACTGAGATCTCAATGTCACCTTGACTGAGGCAAAAACATTTGGTGGAACATAATTCTCAGTTATCATTGAGATTTAATGGTTACCTTACTAATTGTTGCTGCACATATGTCAGCCACGTCAAATAGCTGAGTGAGAAATCGAATCCAAAATAATTTCATCTTAGAGATCTCAGAAAAAAATCTCAGTTCTCACATTTCCACAGATTCTTCGCTGCTATTGGTCGCAGCTTAATTTTAAGTAGAATAAAGCCTAAAGCAGTTGCCCGTAGCTTAGTTGGTAAGTGCGTTGGCTGCTAAGCAGAACGTCGTTGGTTCGAGTCCTACTCAGGCCAAGTTTTTATTTCATCTTTCACGGGTACTGCCTCTTGCGAAGACCTGACAAATCTTCCAAGAGTATCACTCTGTCATGAAAAAAGTTCTTCTCAACTTTGCCGTTCGGAATCGGCGTTAAATTGTAGGTCCCCTCAATTCTTCACATGCACTCAGAGAATTGTTGATTAGAGTAAGCCACTTAGGCGTTGGCTCTTCAAGAGCTGTCGCGCCACTCTATTTATTTATTTAATTTTAAAGCCTTCATCGATTAATGGACTATCCAACACAAAAAGAATTTTACAATTCGAAATAGTAGTTCCTGAGATTACCGCGTTCAAACGAACAAACTCTTCAGCTTTATATTGTATTAAATTGTATTGTTTGCCGTTTTTTCCACATTTTACACAAATTCTTCGCTGCTATTGGTCACAGCTTAATGTTAAATAGCCTCAAGTCTTCCTCAATTAATGGACCATCCAGAACAAAAAGAATTATACCATTCGAACCAGTAGTTCCTGAGATTACCGCGTTCAAACAAACAAACTCTTCAGCTTTATATATTAGTGTAGATTTCATATAAAACTTACTTACTTGTCCGGCTCACAATTCATGAAGGATCTCAGCGTAAGACACTGCAGCCTTCCATCAGGAACATTCCCTCGCATGCACGATCCAGTCGCCGAAACCAAGCGCTCTGGCATCCGCAGTCACTTGTTTCTTGTACCGTAGGTTCGGCTACCCTGGACTTTCTAGCCTACATCCACATCTCGTACAGTTAGCGGTTGAACCTCCTTCTCCATTCGCCAACGTCGCATACGGGACCGAAATAAATCAATCGAAGAATTTTTCTTTCCAATGCGCCCAGTATCAATTCCGTTTTTTTAGTTTTTACTTATCGTCCAACACTCGGCACCGTAGAGTAGGACTGGTAAAATCAATGTTTTGTATAGCAGACACTTTGTCTTTCGAGTGAGGAGTTTTGAACCCAGTTGTTTTGCCAAACCGAGGCAGCAGCGGCTAGCTAGGGTAATTCTGCGTCGGATCTTCGCTAAGGTGTTGTTTGTGGGATTGACGTTTGTTCCAAG
Organism: Sphaerophoria taeniata; assembly: GCA_943590905.1. Classification (NCBI taxonomy): domain Eukaryota; kingdom Metazoa; phylum Arthropoda; class Insecta; order Diptera; family Syrphidae; genus Sphaerophoria; species Sphaerophoria taeniata. Next base: position 13,769,094 of record OX016540.1, on the reverse strand, counting down.
GTAGGTGAACTCCTCGAAATTGCTGCTACCAACAGTGACGTTTTGTTCTAGGCGGTGGATGTTGCTTTGTTTGTTGATAGCATGTACTTTGTTTTGTCCTCATTCACTTCAAGACCAACGAGCTTCACCTGTTCTTCAATCTGTGTGAAGGCCTCAAACACAGCTCTCTTGGATCAACCGATGATGTCCTTGTCGTCCGCATAGCCTAGGAGCTGGGTGGATTTGTTCAAGGTAGTGTTTTCCGTGCTCACACCTGCCTTGCGCACTATCTGATCCAGGACTATGCGCATGTTTGAAACAACTCGAATGAGCTGTTACCCATTAAGCTCCTGGCGGTGGATGCTTTCATAAGCAGCTTTGAAGTCGATGAAAAGATGGTGGGTTTCGGCAGGGATACGCCTCGGTAGTTTTTGCATGACAAAGGATCGCCTTTTTTGTATAGACAGGGGATATGGAGCTTATCGAGCAGTCAATGGGTATGCATTCTACCTCCTATGCCCTATAGTGCATGCGGTTCATCAAAACACCTCCTCCATATTTAAAGAGTTCCGCAGACATGCCATCCGACCCGGCGGACTTGTTATTTCTTAGCTTTTGGATGGCTCTTTCTACCTCTTCTGTGCTGGGGCTGGGACTAGGTCTTCATGGACTGGCCTTGCTTCTCTTTCGTCATTGGCTCGGTCGACATTATGCGCATTCAGCAGCTGTAAGTGCTGCTGGAAAACATCTACAATATCGGTGACTAGGTTTCCTTCACTGTTTTGAAGAGCGTGTGTTCCGGTTCAGAAACCAGAAGCTAATTGCTTCGACCTTTTAAAGAAACATCGGGTGTTGTTCTTGGCCCGAGACTCATCTGGTTGTCTACTGTTGGTTGGTTTGGATTGGGTGGCGGCATATAGCCGTGTTGATATACTGACTCCAGGCCAGCATAAAAGGAAACTACTTCAGCGTTGTCCGTTGTCAATTCTTCAGGGATACCTATCCGTGGCACTCATGTACCTTGGCTCGTGATGTCGTTCCTCGTTGGTCATCCTTCTCATCAGTGGATTTGGGGTGGTTGGTAACATGCGCAATCATCTTCTTAGCTGCGTCATCAAGAAACATGTCCAGTGGCCTGACTCGGGCTTAAACGTAGTGCCGCTTGTTGCTGTAGTACTTGCTCCTTTGCCTATCGAAGTGAAGTCCAGTGCAAATCCTTAGGAGCTTCCTTTCAAATAATAGATGTTTCCGGTTAGCTTTGGCAAGCACTACTCTTGAGTGCGGGTTGAAACGAAACAGTTCGTTGAAGTTTACTCCCAGGTATTTGGCGTTCCTTTAACCTTTGATAGTTGATTTGGGAACTTCAGTATTAGGTTCCTGCATGCTGCCGCCGATCCACAGTGGCTGCGGTTGAAAACCGGTCTCCTGAAGCATACCAACTCGGATTTGGCGGTGTTTATCCTAGTTCCCCATTTAGTGTAGTACTCGTAGAGTCTGCATATGTGGGCGTCAAGAACAGGTGAGATGGATGAGGCGTATGTGAGAGAGTAATTTTTCTATTTTACTTAAAAATAGCCTGTGAGCTTGCGACACACAAATATGATTTGCCGTGCTGTCTTCTTCTACCATGAATTGTATCGCAAAGGACTTTCCGAGGCGGTTCATCTTCGCTCATACAACCTTGGTGCCTACTAGAGTCTACGACGCGACGCTAAATTTTTTGTCATCAACTCTTCTTCACGGTAGATTTGATATAGCTCCTTATAGTGCCTTTGGCTAACCACCCAGGTCTCGGATCCGTAGGGGAGTACTGGTAAGACTATCGTCTTAAGATAGCAGTTTAGAAGTAATGGTAACATTTTTGGATATAAACAGACTTGAAAGACTGAATTAGTTTCTGTTGGCTTTGAGCAGCCGCCCGCCTGCGTATTTCTTTTACCATATTGTTATCGGCTGCTATCCAAGGTAATTGAAGGATAGCACCACTTCGAATTTAAGCTAATCCACCTCAAAAGTTGTTCTTCTACTATTGCTAACGTTTTCAGCAGATGGGGCCATCATGTACTTAGATTTTTCCTTATTTATATGCAGCATCAGCTTTTGGGTTCCTTCCAATGTCGTCCAGGTTAGCCAATAATTGGGTGGATTTTGTAACGATAGTCCCGCAGATAGATGTGAGTCACAAGCAATAATGAGGAATCAGGAGTAACATTTTGCCGGATTTGACCATCTCCCAGTGTATTTCTTCCCTTCCGATTCATGCACTTTCATAATTGCCTTATGACTTACTAAATGATTTGTGATATACGCATCATGTTTCAAATATACTGGACTGAATGAACTGTATGCCATCACGAGGAAGTCGCACGACTTATATTTAAGCTTTTATTTTAAAATCCAAACTGATAAAACACAAAAAAACGAAAGCTATGTCCCCATAAGTATGCAACAATATGTTACATTATCAAAAAAAAAAAACAATCTTCAAAAAATCCAATAAGTGTGGAAAAGAGTTTGTTATAAGGAATTATTGACTTTTTAATGCCAATATTTCTTTTAAATAAAAAGATAGTAAAATATTAAAACACGAAAAATGAAAACTGTCTTCACTGTCAAATTAACAAGTTTAAATCTCCCACAATGTATCTAGCAACATGTGTCTTATCAACGTTCAAAAAGCTCTGCAACATTCACATAAAATCAACAACAGAAAAAGACTAAACAAGATTTTGTTTACATTTAAAAAAAAAAAAAAAAAAAGAAACAAGTTGGTATCTCACTAGAGTGTTAGAATTGGAATATAATGTTGAGAACTGAGCTTTTTCAATTTCAAAAAGAAATAATCGGCAACAAGACAGTAGATGATTCTTCCTCTCAATTTTTGTTCACACAAGTGTTTTTGGTATCTTCCTGTTAACATTCCCTTTTCAGCCGGCCGTGTCGGGTTTAAAAATCTTTTGTCGATTGTAAGTTCTTAGAATTTCTTAGTTTTTTTTTTCAATTCTTTTTTTCTTTTTAGAGCCGATTTTTCAATCATCGAACAAAAATAAAAATAACAAACTGGCAAATAAACTTATCTGAGCATTCATCGGTCGAATAAATAAGAGCGTTTTTCTTCAGATAAAGTCTATCTGACGATTGAAAAATCCAATATTTTGTTATTTGTCGAATAAACACTATCTGCTTGTTTATCTGACGATTGAAAAATCGGCTCTTAAACTAACAAACTATTTAAATAAACAAAAAAATGTGGACTCAACATATTTCTGTGATTTAAAAAAAATGTGTTGCCGTTTGGTATTCAAAGTGTATACAAATAATTTAAACAAACTATAGGAATTTTATTGCCGTGCAAAGAACATAAATTGTGAGGAATATGTGATTAGTTTAAGGTTGGACGAGGGTGCCGTACAAAAGTATTTGCCTTTTTGCTATCACTGAATGTGACTATACCTATTTTGAAACGCAGTTTTGAAGGCCATTTTCTGTTTCTTTTCCTATATACACTCCGATATATTTTTTTTGGTTTGGTTCGCAATAAAATAAAAATATTTAAGTTCAATCGTTTATGGCGTGTGTGTTTGTTTGTAGTCAAAGCATAAATTTATGATCGCTGAAAAAATTCTTCTTCATCTAAATTTTGAGAGTTTTGTTTTTAAGAGTAAAAATAGATCTGGAAAATAAAAAAAATACATACTTTGCGCCAAAAAATAAACGCCTCTGTGAAAAGTTTATTTAAAATTTAGAAAATTAAAACTCGTTATATAAAATTGTGATAGAGCAAATTTTGGGAAGAAAAACCTTTTAGAAAAGGTCAAAGCACGTTTTCTAACAAATCTTCTGCAGTTTATTGGAATCAAAAGAAGCATTTTAAAATGCTATCATTTCCGTGGGATATGCTCGACCGAAAAGGTAGATTATGGTTGCATTCTATCCACAAAAACGTGTTATGACTTTTGAGGCGTTTCGGCCATTTTCAATACAATAAATTCGAAACATGCTTCTATTATCACAAAAATGACGTAGGTATATACAAATTTGGGATGAGGTAATTGGGAGTGCCTAGGAAACGCACAACTACACACACGCATATCTTTATATATCTTATATCCTCGTGTTAAATAATTTAATACATATTAAATTTTTGCTCAAATCATGAAACCGAGTATCTGGTCTGTTCTGTTCTTAATTCCTATTAAAAGGTTTTGGAAAAATCAAAATTCAATTCGTTCTCAACAGATGACGCTTCTGTCACATTTGTGATTTGAAATATATGAAATTCAAACCTGACAGTATTAAAACAACAGTCCCCCTATTATTGCAAAGCAATACACAATAGTAGGTAAGTTATATTTTCACAACGAAACGAAGGTAGACGGGTAAGCTAGTGCGTTCATTAATTTAACAAAGAAAATTATTTGTTCTTACGAAATTTTGAATACGAAATGAGAAAAAGTTCTTTCAGAAGATCTGATTTAAGCCTTATGCTCGAATTTTGATCCAAAATTAAAATGTTGATGGTAACAAAAAATTGTGCGTGTCAGCTCCGACGCGCGACTGGAGTTCACTCAATAAGAATGATTTGATTACCTTAAAATATATAATACGCAAAGGATTGAATTCATATATTCATTTATCTATTCATAATAATTTGATAAAATGTATTATACTTAAATTAATTATAATTAAATTAATTAATGATGAAAATTCAAATTGGTCCACATTTATCGTGCATTATTGCATACAAAATGGAATTGAATGTTGATAAATTTTACATTGAATTAAAGCCTGAAACCTTGTGCTTCTTAAGAGATCTTAATCTTGAAGATCCGATTATTAGAACGCACGCTAGGAAGCTTTTAATCGAAAAACAACGATCGAATTTTGGCCATAGCGGGATTCTCCCACAGGTGATGTGTCATTTTGTACGAACCAAGCAGGTCGTTTGTGTGCAATAAAATTTATTTTAAAATCGAGATTGTGAGGCTTGTACTAGACGTATCCTTACAAATGAGGTATCAAAATCACCGTTATTTCATGTAGATTAGACATATGGAAATTTCAACATCCAGTCTATAGGATTAAAACTTTTATACCAATTTATGTGAAAATGTCTTAATTGGCTATATTAATGAGTTACCGTTATAATTAAAGTATAATAAATTGAAGAGCATGAAATTCTGTATCATGTGTGAAAATTTCACCGTTCTACGTTGAAATCTCTGTTCAATAAATTAGATTCGAAATGGCACTAAAACTTTTACTCCCTCTTTTCACCCCCCCCCCCCCCCTCGGTTAATTTTTTTTAAACTTTGAATGTCTTACTTATTTATGTTTAGTCAAAAGCCATACAAATAAGTTTTAAACTTCTAACCTAACCGACCTCCATACAAACTTTGACCTAACATTTCAACCTTTTGTGACCTTTTCAACCCCTTTTATTGCGTTAAAAACACCGTATGGCCCTTCCACAGGTTCTAGTCTATCTTACTACCAAATTTCATCTAAATCGATCCAGTAGGTTAAAAGTTATTAAGAGTTAAAAAAAAAGCGTTGGTAGTCAATTTTCGTAACGCTTTTTTCAATGATTGATTTTACTATCCATATTTTTTCCATACCGGGGTCTATATATGAATCGATTCTAAAGGAGTAAACTCCAAAAACTGCAACAATATGGGCGTGGCACTTGGTGATTATGTTATTCGTCTAAGAAAAAAATAGTGCCAATAGGAGGGGCGTTCCTTTGGGACAACTGAACTAGTTTTTATTAAAATCCACTACCAGCAGATGATGAATTGCAGTGGTGATTTGATCAAATGTAAATTTTATGAACTTTCATCAAATAAATCCATTGAAATGTAAAGTTCAACAACATTTTCTTTGTACATTCTTTCAACGGTGCAGGGAAATTACTCCACGGGAATCTGCTCCACATGGGAATTTACTCCACTTCAAGTGGGAATTTGCTCCACTTTTTAAAGTGGAATAAATTCCCACTGCAAGTGGGAAATAACTGCATAATTGCTTGAGAAAGTAGTCCACTAAAAGTAAAAAGTGTAAGAAACAATTATTGCACTTCTTATTAAAAGTTTTTTTCAGAATGCGATTTTTTTTCTTTGAACTACTAAATAAATAGGAAAAAATTTTTTACTACAGTTTTTTTTACTTCAAATTCGGCCTTTTACAAATCAAATTCACCCTTTTACAAATCAAATTTACATCTTTTCTCACTTTTGTCTGAGGTTTGGTTGGGAGCGAAACGAGCGGAAAAAATTTTGCCCAAAAGAGAATGAATTTGGCAATTTTCTTTATTTTCATACTAGACTAGTGCCGATAGCTTCAAAAATGGAAAAAAACGAAAAAATCACAGTAGAATAAAATAAATGAGAAATGGTGGGGCATGCGATAAAAATGAAAGGAAAAATAAATTACGGGCCATCCGAGTTCGGGAAGTGGGCGGGGGGGCGGGTTTTAAGGGGAAAAAATGGTTTATCTTGATTTCCGGCAAAACTAGAGGTCCTTTGGAAAAATGTTAAATAGCAAAGTTGTAGGTAACAAAAAGATCTATAACTTTTGTTCAGACAAATTTTTCACATAACCTCAAAATATATATGAAAAATTTAAAAAAACCAAGTTTTTGGTTTTTTATTTTTATCTTTTTCAAAAAAAAAAGATTTTTCTACGAAATTTGGTGAAAACTTCCCAGATACACTGTAATTTATTTGGTTAAAAATATTTATTTTTTCCTCTTATATTGAAATAATATCACAAAAATACCCTAATTTTGAAACGAAAATTCACGTGTCAAAATTTCGCCTTTTCTTAAAAAGTCAGCATGCTATTTATTTGTTCAAACGTCTACTTTCTGATGGTGTAAAAAAAATATACATTACCATAATAAATATTCTCAGAAAATGCAAAAAATTGAAAAAAACTCGAATTCGATTTTTTTTTTCTAACAATCGATGTAACCGTAGTGTTCTATCCATTATCATATATCTCTGTTAGTGATGGGTCAAACCGAGTTGGCAAACCGAATAGGTAAACCGAGTTGACCCGTTCAACTCGAGTTGGCAAACCGAGCTACCTAACTCGAGTTGAAGAAAATTAACAGAGTTAAGTCGAGTTAGCGAACTAAGTTGACCAATCACTAACAGAGATATATCGACCCCTTGCCGCAGTGTTCTTTCCATTATCATATATTCCGGAAGTTTTGCTTAAAACTATTTGCTGCAGCTGTGAAAGTGGATGTAACAGTTTAAAATGTGATTGTCGAAAACATGGTTTAAAATGTACAAATCTATGCACGAATTGTCATGGTTCCGAAAATTGCTCAAATATGGAAGAAAAAACTTACGAGGAAGTAAATGAGGAAATTTTGGATGAAGAACCAATGCAGTCCGAAAATATCATTGGAGACGAGGAAGGTGGTGGTCTTGAAGATTTCGAAGATTAACTGCAGTTGGAAAGGTCTGTCACATCTTACGACGAAGAAATGCAATCAGAATCAGCTTTTTAACTTATATGTATATATGCACCTAGAGGAAGGGAAAGGATTTAAGCAAGAACACTAGATTTTAGTTTTAATAAAGTTTTTGTTCAGTTATAAAGATTTTAAATAATGTTTTGATTGTAATTAATTAATGTTAAATATAAAAAAATATAGAAAAATAGGTAATTTAAATTGGATCTTCGATTTGACTTTCACTAGACTTACTTTTCTTAGCTTGACTTTTCTTGTCGTACACTTTACTTTTCATAACGTAATTCTTTGACCGAATAAAAATTAGTTACTTTACATTTTTTTAGACTAAGTCTAACCTTAAGTCTTTTCATAAAAATGCAATGATTTTGAATTGAATTCAAAAAGTGTAAGTGCCCATATGTTTGGCTTTAACTAAGATTGTTTTTGTGTTTGTTAAATGTAGTCATCCTACTTATATGTATATACTGTATAGAAAAAAAAAATCATGATTAAAAAAAAATCGAATTCGAGTTTTTTCAATTTTTTGCATTTACTATGGTAATGTATATTTTTTTCACACCATCAGAAAGTAGACGTTTGAACAAATAAATAGCATGCTGACTTTTTAAGAAAAGGCGAAATTTTGACACGTGAATTTTCGATTCAAATTTAGGGTATTTTTTTGATATTATTTCAATATAAGCGGAAAAAATAAATATTTTTAACCAAATAAATTACAGTGTATCTGGGATATAATAAGGAAAGTTTTCACCAAATTTCGTAGAAAAATCTTTTTTTTTGAAAAAGATAAAAATAAACAACTAAAAACTTGGTTTTTTGAATTTTTCATATACAGGGTGATTCACGAGCGCTGTGCCAAAAAGCTAGAGCGTGTAGGTTGAGTTTAGACAAGAAAAAAATCGTATGGGAGGGGGGGTCTATTCCCCCCCGTTTAGCCGGGAGGGGCAATTTTCTGAAAAATTGACTTATTTTGTAAAAAAAAATATTAAAAATCAACGGCTTAGTTTACAATACCGTGCTATACCTTTCTGAAAAGCTAAAAACTTCTTCTTTCACTTTGTTTTTAAAATAAATTGTTTTAGCGAATAGTTTTAAAAAAATAAATTTTCAAACTCAAAATTTTCAAAAAAAAAGCCAAAAAAATATTTTTGAACTAATTTTTTTCAAAATTTTATGTAATTAAGTACTAATTTTGTTTTCAAATTTCAATGTATTTGTTAATTTTTAGTCGAAAACAGAAAACCGGATGCAAAAATGTCTTTTCGTTTTTGAGAAATTAAAAAAAAACCAAAACCACTTTTTTCTAAGAAAATCTTTGTTTTTATTTTTACCTATCTGGACTTTTAGTTTAATTTATTAGTTTAATTTACAAATTTAATTTTTTGTAATTGGAGTTTTATGACGACTTAATAAAGTAGAAAAGTATTGGATTTTCAATGGATTAACCATTTTATTCATTGATAACGTCTGAAAACTGACCTGCAATTTTTTCTTACTATACCTGGGGCCGCGGCCACTCGTCGGCGAAGGGTTCTACCTGCTGGGGGCTTAAGATAATTAAACCTCAATTTTTCTTGAATGAAAAAACAATAAACATCCTAAAGGTTAATAAAAGGCATCGCATATTTACTTAACAACCATTTACAATTAAAATATTAATTTCTCAACACAGAACAATAACAAACTCATATGTTCGAGAAGAGTTAGCGGACAGGAACTTCTGCTACGGTTTAACTTGTTGTGGAGATCGGGAAGCCGACAGACTCTACGCTGAAAGATATCCCAATAGATGGCGCCCAAGTCGTAGCATGTTTTCAAGAATCCGCCGACGAGAGCACGGAGAGCTAGAAGTGAAAGGTCAATGGCAGACGTTTTCAATGAACAAAATGATTAATCCAGGGAAAATCCAATACTTTTCTACTTTATTGAGTCCTCATAAAACTCCAATTACAAAAAATTAAATTTATAAATTAAACTAATAAATTAAACTAAAAGTCCAGATAGGTAAAAATAAAAACAAAGATTTTCTTAGAAAAAAGTGGTTTTGGTTTTTTTTTTAATTTCTCAAAAACGAAAAGACATTTTTGCATCCGGTTTTCTGTTTTCGACTAAAAATTAACAAATACATTGAAATTTGAAAACAAAATTAGTACTTAATTACATAAAATTTTGAAAAAAATTAGTTCAAAAACTTTTTTTTGGCTTTTTTTTAAATTTTGAGTTTGAAAATTTATTTTTTTAAAACTATTCGTTAAAACAATTTATTTTAAAAACAAAGTGAAAGAAAAAGTTTTTAGCTTTTCAGAAAGGTATAGCACGGTGTTGTAAACTAAGCCGGTGATTTTTAATATTTTTTTTTTTACAAAATAAGTCAATTTTTCAGAAAATTGCCCCTCCCGGCTAAACGGGGGGGAATAGACCCCCCCTCCCATACGATTTTTTTCTTGTCTAAACTCAACCTACACGCTCTAGCTTTTTGGCACAACGCTCGTGAATCACCCTGTATATTTTGAGGTTATGTGAAAAATTTGTCTGAACAAAAGTTATAGATCTTTTTGTTACCTACAACTTTGCTATTTAACATTTTTCCATGGGACCTCTAGTTTTGCCGGAAATCAAGATAAACCATTTTTTCCCCTTAAAACCCGCCTCCGCCCACTTCCCGAACTCGGATGGCCCGTAATTTATTTTTCCTTTCATTTTTATCGCATCCCCCACCATTTCTAATTTCTTTTATTCTACTGCGATTTTTTTCGTTTTCAAAAATTATCTACATTTACATTTTTTTAGACTAAGTCTAACCTTAAGTCTTTTCATAAAAATGCAATGATTTTGAATTGAATTCAAAAAGTGTAAGTGCCCATATGTTTGGCTTTAACTAAGATTGTTTTTGTGTTTGTTAAATGTAGTCATCCTACTTATATGTATATACTGTATAGAAAAAAAAATCATGATTAAAAAAAAATCGAATTCGAGTTTTTTCAATTTTTTGCATTTACTATGGTAATGTATATTTTTTTCACACCATCAGAAAGTAGACGTTTGAACAAATAAATAGCATGCTGACTTTTTAAGAAAAGGCGAAATTTTGACACGTGAATTTTCGATTCAAATTTAGGGTATTTTTTTGATATTATTTCAATATAAGCGGAAAAAATAAATATTTTTAACCAAATAAATTACAGTGTATCTGGGATATAATAAGGAAAGTTTTCACCAAATTTCGTAGAAAAATCTTTTTTTTTGAAAAAGATAAAAATAAACAACTAAAAACTTGGTTTTTTGAATTTTTCATATACAGGGTGATTCACGAGCGCTGTGCCAAAAAGCTAGAGCGTGTAGGTTGAGTTTAGACAAGAAAAAAATCGTATGGGAGGGGGGGTCTATTCCCCCCCGTTTAGCCGGGAGGGGCAATTTTCTGAAAAATTGACTTATTTTGTAAAAAAAAATATTAAAAATCAACGGCTTAGTTTACAATACCGTGCTATACCTTTCTGAAAAGCTAAAAACTTCTTCTTTCACTTTGTTTTTAAAATAAATTGTTTTAGCGAATAGTTTTAAAAAAATAAATTTTCAAACTCAAAATTTTCAAAAAAAAAGCCAAAAAAATATTTTTGAACTAATTTTTTTCAAAATTTTATGTAATTAAGTACTAATTTTGTTTTCAAATTTCAATGTATTTGTTAATTTTTAGTCGAAAACAGAAAACCGGATGCAAAAATGTCTTTTCGTTTTTGAGAAATTAAAAAAAAACCAAAACCACTTTTTTCTAAGAAAATCTTTGTTTTTATTTTTACCTATCTGGACTTTTAGTTTAATTTATTAGTTTAATTTACAAATTTAATTTTTTGTAATTGGAGTTTTATGACGACTTAATAAAGTAGAAAAGTATTGGATTTTCAATGGATTAACCATTTTATTCATTGATAACGTCTGAAAACTGACCTGCAATTTTTTCTTACTATACCTGGGGCCGCGGCCACTCGTCGGCGAAGGGTTCTACCTGCTGGGGGCTTAAGATAATTAAACCTCAATTTTTCTTGAATGAAAAAACAATAAACATCCTAAAGGTTAATAAAAGGCATCGCATATTTACTTAACAACCATTTACAATTAAAATATTAATTTCTCAACACAGAACAATAACAAACTCATATGTTCGAGAAGAGTTAGCGGACAGGAACTTCTGCTACGGTTTAACTTGTTGTGGAGATCGGGAAGCCGACAGACTCTACGCTGAAAGATATCCCAATAGATGGCGCCCAAGTCGTAGCATGTTTTCAAGAATCCGCCGACGAGAGCACGGAGAGCTAGAAGTGAAAGGTCAATGGCAGACGTTTTCAATGAACAAAATGATTAATCCAGGGAAAATCCAATACTTTTCTACTTTATTGAGTCCTCATAAAACTCCAATTACAAAAAATTAAATTTATAAATTAAACTAATAAATTAAACTAAAAGTCCAGATAGGTAAAAATAAAAACAAAGATTTTCTTAGAAAAAAGTGGTTTTGGTTTTTTTTTTAATTTCTCAAAAACGAAAAGACATTTTTGCATCCGGTTTTCTGTTTTCGACTAAAAATTAACAAATACATTGAAATTTGAAAACAAAATTAGTACTTAATTACATAAAATTTTGAAAAAAATTAGTTCAAAAACTTTTTTTTGGCTTTTTTTTAAATTTTGAGTTTGAAAATTTATTTTTTTAAAACTATTCGTTAAAACAATTTATTTTAAAAACAAAGTGAAAGAAAAAGTTTTTAGCTTTTCAGAAAGGTATAGCACGGTGTTGTAAACTAAGCCGGTGATTTTTAATATTATTTTTTTTACAAAATAAGTCAATTTTTCAGAAAATTGCCCCTCCCGGCTAAACGGGGGGGAATAGACCCCCCCTCCCATACGATTTTTTTCTTGTCTAAACTCAACCTACACGCTCTAGCTTTTTGGCACAACGCTCGTGAATCACCCTGTATATTTTGAGGTTATGTGAAAAATTTGTCTGAACAAAAGTTATAGATCTTTTTGTTACCTACAACTTTGCTATTTAACATTTTTCCATGGGACCTCTAGTTTTGCCGGAAATCAAGATAAACCATTTTTTCCCCTTAAAACCCGCCTCCGCCCACTTCCCGAACTCGGATGGCCCGTAATTTATTTTTCCTTTCATTTTTATCGCATCCCCCACCATTTCTAATTTCTTTTATTCTACTGCGATTTTTTTCGTTTTCAAAAATTATCTACCCTGGTCTATACCCCAAATTCATTCTCTGGGAAATAATTCCACCAAAAAAATTGTGCAGTTATTTCCCACTTGCGGGGGGAATTTATTCCACTTTAAAAATTGGAGCGAATTCCCACTTTGAGTGGAGTAAATTCCCATGTGGAGCAGATTCCCGTGGAGTAATTTCCCTGCACCTCTTTCAACTGATGTTTTCGCCCATCTATAGAGTAAAAATAGATCTTTCACTTGTGTGCTCCACCTGAGTCGCAGTCTTCCTCTCCTTCTACATCCCTCGGGAAAAGTGTCGAATGCTTTCCGGACCGGAGCATCCTCTCTAAATGACGTAGCTATTTGAGTGTCTGGAGTCTAGACCTTTACCCTTCTGGCTTCCCCATTCCCCATCAATGCACACGGGGAAATTGACAACCCAAAGAACTTTCCTCTCGAAACAGAATAAGGCACATTTATCCGATTTTGTCAAGGTCCATGCTTCTGCACCATACAGCAGGACTGGGATGATGAGGGTTTTATACAGTTTTACCTTAGTTGCTCAAAAGAAGGCTTTTCCACTCAATTACTTTCTTAGCCCAAGGAAACAGCGACTAGCAAGAGTTATTCTTCATCTGATCTCGGCGCTGGTGTTGTCGTCCGTGTTAATTGCGGAGCCTAGGTAGACATACTCCTCGACTACCTCAAAGTTGTATGCGTCTATTGTGCCGTTCTGTCCGAGCCGTAGGTGTTGGGTGTGAATCTGATGTTGACGGTGCAGTTTTGCACTATCTTCTCAAGAACGATGTTAAAGAAATCGCACGACAGTGCCTTGTCTGAATCCTTTTTTGAAATCGAAAAATTCAAAGATTCCTGGGTCGTCTCCAAGATCTGCCGTAGGGTGAATATTTGACCGATGGTGGACTTTCCGGGTCAGAAGCCACACTGATAAGGATCAGGTTTGAACAGCTCGACAGCTAGACCATCTGCTCCAGCAGTTTTCATCCGTGATATACTTGGCAGTAGATACTGGGGTCAAATGGAATGGACTTAGTGACAACTTTAGAAGAGTCAAGGCCTAAGTGGCTTGTACTCATTAACAATTCACTGAGTGCGTGGGGAGAATTGAGGGGACCTAAAACGCAGATCAGAGATAGGAAGTCAAGCTGTCAAAATAAATTTTGCCCACAAGCTGGTGAAGCGGAATATTGAAAAAGTATTAGTGTTTTCACTAATAATTATCTACTCAATATTCCGCTGGACCTAACCTCATTTTTTTGAGGCAAATGTCATCACATGTGATGACATGTAATGACATTTGCGGTATTTGGTATTATTCCGACCTCGAAAAGCTTAGTTGAGCCTGATCATCTCATAAAAGTTTTGTCAGTACCTCGAAAGCAACCGTAAAAATGAAATGAAATTATAGCCACTAATTGGATTTGCATCCACACGTTCTGCGTAACGTAACCAGTACGCAACGACGACAACAATATATGTATATGTTATGCGTCAGCCGTCAGCCCTAACATTTAAAGCTCCGTCCGTACTTGATTTTTTTTTGTTTTCTAGCATTGTTTTTGGTCTCAGAAGAATTCCTTCTGTCAATACAACCAGAACTCGTGTCAATTTAACATTTTTTCGAAAAAAAATTCAAGAAATTTCTATTTTCATCAAACTCGACTACGTATTTCTAAGACATAAAATTCATAATATTCTTCAAAAGAAATTAACTCATAAATCACTCAAGAATTTCGCATTTTCCAAAAATACAATTTTTTATTTCTAATCTGATTGCTTGGTTGGTTGTCAAAGAACACAACTTGGAGCTTCTATTCCCATGATGAGTTTTTTGGCCATGTAGCAAGAAAACTGCGTCATCTCGTTTCTCATATCTGTTTAAAACCCATTGACCGCAATTAAACCTTTAGCTATCAAAAGCATAACTTAAAATTCGATCAAATACTTGAATTCCAAGATTAGGTCATCCATTTGAAAAAAAAAAAAATCTTTGGGATCTGGTACTAATAAATTCTTTTATGCTTCCCGACCACTCCGTTTAGTATGCTTATGGCGTAAGCAATTAAAAAACTTAACAGATGGGCGTTGAATTTAGGTATCAATGTCGAATTCCAATCGAAAAGCCCAAAAACTAGCCAAAACGAATAAAAACAAAAATGAAACAAGCACTGTCAAGGTCTGGAAGTATTTTGCGTTGCTTCTGCCTGCTGTAGGCTGCTTCTCATGTCGCATGATGATGTCGAGTCGATGATTAGGTTCGATATCAATAGAAACGTCGACGAGACGCTCCAATGTCACGTGTCGCATTCGCCCGCTTTTTTTTTATTTTCATATCAAGTTTTTTTCGTGAAAGCTCAAAGTTTTGGTTCTCAACGTTTTTTTTTTTCAATTTTCAAAGTCAAAGTAAAATCAAACTGCTGTAGATAAATGTGCTGAATCTTTGGCGCCACTCCTAACATCAGTTTATTGTCTGCTTTTGTTTTTGGGGGATGAGAGCTGATGTCGTCATTCACTATCATGTATCATAGGCGCAAAACATAACCCGTAGCTCTAGGTTTTTGGACAACATGGAAGTCGTGTGTATGTTTTTGTGCATAGCTATACAAGGTGACGGGCTTTAAGGCATCCACAGAACAACTTAAGTGAAATTAAATTCCATTTCTGTTCTAGTTTTTTCCCGCATTAAATGTGGAACACCCTGTATGTATGTATATCAACTTAGCTCTGTGGGAGATGGTAATGAAAGGCTGATGTTATTTTGTTATATTTTAATAGAAAAGAATAAAAAAAAAAGTGCGGCACCCTAAAGGATGATGATCTCATTTCTCCATGGTATAGATATTCTTGGTTCAATTTATTATGGGTTCGCTCGTTGTTGTTGTATTTATTTTGGTTGTTAGAAAACGAAAGTGTTTACTGCCTGTCTGTCGGAGTCGGATAATAGTAGAGCCAACATGTGGATGTTGATAATGATGACATTGTTTGTTCTCAAAAGAATATTTACATAACTATACGTTAACTTCGAATTTTGTGAATGAAAATTAATGAGGGCATAGATACATAATTTTTTTAAATTTTTATTGTCGCAGGGCTTGAAGTACGAATAATTAGCATAATTAGAGCATAGCTTGAAAGGCACTCATCATAAATTGAATAGTTCTAGTTTCTTATGAAAAGTTAAGAAAGTAAAAAAACGTAGGTACAAAAGTGCATTCGTACGACTTTGTCGTCAGCCATAACTTGACGAATGTTGGTTTTTAAGTTCTCAAGAGTTAAAGGTTTATCTGCATGAACACTGTCTTTCGCGTAGCCCCACAAAAAAAATCCAGCGGTGTCAAACCACATGATCTTGGTGGCCAGTTGATATCGCCACGACGAGAAATCACGCGGCCAGGAAATGTTTCTTGCAATAAAGCAATATTCGTTCGAGTTTTGTGGCATGTGGCACCGTCTTGTTGAAACCACATATTCTCCAAGTCGTATTCTTCAATAGCAGGCAAAAAAAGTCGGTTATCATATAACCATAACGCTCCGAATCGACGGTGACAGTCGTTTTCGAAGAGGTAAGGTCCAATCAAGCCTCCGGACCAAAGAGCGCACCAAACAGTGACTTTCTGTCACTGATTCTCCGAACCCCAAATGCGACAATTTTGTTTATTAACATACCCGAGTGAGAAATGTGCTTCATCGCTGAAGAAAATTTTGTTCGAAAAATCGCCGTCCACCGCCTGTTGTTCAAGCACCCATTCGACGTATCTACGACGACGTTGTGAATGGTCAGATGGCTTCAGTTCTTGTGTGAGCTGGACTTTATGTAGATGAAGGTGTAGATCCAAATGCAAAATACGCTATAATGTGCCGTATGACGGTATTAATTCCTGAGAACGACGAGAAATCGACACATTCGGGTCTTCGGCAATACTTTCACTTACAGCAGCGATATTTTCAGTGGTACGAGCGAAACGATGATGCACAGGCCTCCAATATCTGTAATCAATCCAGTCTCTTCAAATTTCTTCGCAATTTTGACAATTGCTTGCGTAGTTGGACGATTATGTAAACCATGATCTCCTCTTAAAGCAACGATATGTGGCTGTGGCAGAATCACCATTTTTGATAGGGTTTAACAATTTTTATGCGTTGTGCGATAGTTAAGCGATCCATTTTCGTAAATGTCAGACTTTCAACTGAAAACAAAAAATTGGTTTAATAACTTATTTTGACAGATGTCGCATTCCAGCCCTATACTTTTGAAACCGCAAAATGGATAACTTTTTCACTTCAAGCCATGCCCGGTATACACATTTTCCTCAAAGATTAATTTAATCGAGGATTTTTAGCGTGCCATCACGCAGTTCACCCCCTAATTTCAAAATTTCGTCTCATACTCTACACTGATAGTCTCCACTTCCATTTAGCGCGCTAAATAATGTATAAAACATTATTTAGGCCGTGTGTGAATTGCGTTAAAATGTGTATTAAAACTTGACGTTTGGTTAAACTTTGACAGTACGAAGGGGAATTAAATGTGTTAAAATTCGACGTCACGTTTCGTACATAAAGTTACGTAATGTTACTCCAAACGGAAGGTCTAGTTCAAATAAACTGAACAATAAGCTCAACAACTGTAAAAAAAAGTCCACAAACAAAATTAATTTTTCTTTGGAGGGATGGTAATGTGGAGGGAGAGATGCCATTAAAAGCAAACTCGAAGCGAGTGCACCGTAACGCAGACGAAGACAAAACTAAAACGTGTTTGTGTTTCAGCCATAAAGGCGGCGAACCATAGAATCTGTCAATCCGTCAGCGTTGACGTTTTTAACTGACGGCTCAATACACATGTTCTTATGGAACGCGTCCCATAATTAACTTCCTACTTTTTGCCAGTCAATTTAATACAGTGCAGTGTGTTCCCGCTACAACAAGGAATTTCAAAATTTTCTGCAGTTTTGCATGTTTCGTGGTTAGTTTTCACACCAAGCAAGTGAAACTGTCAAAGCACGTTATGTATTTTATGGGACGGTTCCATCCGGTAAATACGTTGACTGCCACGCATACGTTGACGCTGACGCATTGATCGATTCTATGGGTTGCCGCCTTTATAATTGTTTTACCAACTTCAAAATCAATCATTGCTTTGTGTAGAGATAAAATTGGAGAGATACAAATGTAGTAAGAAACATTTGTCTGAAATTGCCGAATGTTCAAATTTCAATTGGACGCGGACGGAGTGAATCAAATTGTAGCGAAAGCTGCTTAGCACAAAAGTAGTGTTCCATGCGGGGAAACTGATTTTTTTTTATATATATGTATAATTCACACTCAGTTGAAATGCTAGATTAACGTAAGATGGTGGGGTGGTGGTGATGCGTGCAAAGTGAAAACATTTTCTTTAAGGAACATCATCATTTCTGATTAGAGGTTAAAGTATTGGAATTTTGTTGACATAACTGCGCTTAGGAGCTTAAAATTTCGTAATAAAGAGCGAAAAAGGACTTTGGAGCTATATTTGTGTCCTTAATTAACCACCTGATGATATCTTTGAGCTCTACTTTCATCGCACGTTTTTTTTACTTGATGAAACAGAAACACAACAATCTTCTTGTTTTCTTCATTATGACTACCCTGGTAACCAGACTATGTTTTATCACCCCTTTTTAATTGCATGTCAATAGCATGAAATACTTGATCGCCCTAAACATTTGTTTTTAAACCAATTGAACTCCTTCACTCTCTCGAAAACATTGCCATTTAACCTCATTTTGACGAGATTTTTATAAATAATATTTTTTTATGGAATATTATAGTCTCTTTCCACTTGAGGAGTAACAAGGTTCTGATTTTAATCATCCTAAGTAATATACATTGTTAACCGAGCCTTCATATTTTTCGTCTTATATGTCTCCTATCCTTGAAACAGGAAATACATAAGGACATCATGAACTAAACCATGTCATTGTGCTACGCTAACTGTGTGTGGTTTGTCAACATTCTTCCGTACACCTAACCTACTCGCTACTCTAGGTAGATAGTGTTATGATTATGACCAATGGCTCAGGTATTTAACTATACCTTGACATGCACATCCCTTGCTACAGAAAAAACACAAACTTTAACCAGTAGGTTTCACTAAACTCTTCTGGCCTTATCGCACCCACCTATTCACCATTCGAGCAGATTGATCAATATTTGTCGTATTGTGACAACAATGACCATACATATAGCTCGACAGTGACATTCAATTAGTGGATAGTAAAGCTATTAGGACGGCTATGAATATCAAGATATAAAGTATTTTTTGTTTTAATTTATTTTAATAGTTGGATTTAATCAGAAAGCATGTGATTCATTGGGAATTAAGTTTTTTGTTGCATTTTTTTTAAAGGTTAATGAAAAATAAAATTATTTAAACATTGTTGTGAAGTATAAAAACTGAAAGAATTAATAGAAAAATGATCAGATTATGACGTAGACTGACCAAGAGCAACATTTCAAGCCAAAACAAGGTATCCGGAGTGCTATCCTTCAACATTTTGCAATGGACTCTGAAAAGGGAAACCTCTGTTCGACACGACGCCGACGGCAAGGAACTTTAATGACAAATCCGAGAAAGTCGTATGTGGCAAAATCCATGTTGAGGTTGAAAATTCACTCTGCGATCTTATTCTTAAAAGCAGGATCATCAGCTAAAAAATGGGTGATTTTTTTACCAGAACATCTGTTAGACTCCGCAAGGTGGTGATCTGGTACCTCTTCTGTCGAACATAGTAGTTAACGAACTGCTTATATCCCTAAAGAAAGACGCGAAAGAATGATTGATTATGCTGATGATGTTGCTATTGCCGTCACAGGAGAGTATCCTAGTACCTCACAAGATGGGCTAATCATTGTGGACTTATATTAATCCTCAAAAAATAAATCTCGTCTTTTTCACACAGAAATACAAAATTCAAGAAATTGTTCCTCTTTCAGCAAAAGGTGTACCACTAATTTTTACTAATGAAGCTAAATATCTAAGTCTGACATTAGTCAAAAAATTAAGCTGGAAACCTTAATTTGTCTAAAACTTCCAGGTTTCTATTCCCTGCAAAGCCGAATTGAAAGACTAGAAATTCCTGGAGGACCAGAGTATTAATTTTTATACATGATGGGTCCAAAAAAAAGCTAATTTAAAACCTCTCATTCCACCTTCCAAGTCATTGTAACGTCTTCCAAAAGTAAATTTTAGCGATCTAAGAAAATCTATCCTCGCTAAGAGTAAACGTGGTATCACCTTCTAATATCCGCTATCTTCTCTAAAGGTAAGGCTGCAATAAAATCTTTCGATGGTGTCTTAACCTTGGTGTTAATGAGGTTAAGACCAAGGTAATGCTGTCAACAAGAAAGGACAACCAACATCGACGTTGTAGAGCCAACGTAAGCAAAGACAGATTTAACTTCGAGGTAGAAAAGGACTTTGTCTACCTAGGATCCGCTATAAACTCAGACAACAACACTAGCGCTGAAATCAAACGAAGCTCTTTCTTGAAAGCTAACCTTTTTGATAGGCAGTTCGCCTCGCATGACTCCTCCAGCTCTTGAGCGCGTCACTGATTCCATGGAACAAATCTTCTTCAGCACTCGTGCTGAGGCGAGAGTCCTAAAAGATCCTTATAAACATAAATCCGCTGGAAAAACCCATGCGTAAGCTTTTCCATTTACCCTATTCTTCTGGACTCGTTCCGAGCAGTTGGAAAACAGCATTTGTCCAGCCAATCCCAAAAAAGGCGAATCTTCTTCTCCCTCCAATTATCGACCAATTGCACTCACGTCCCCCAAAAAATGGCGAATCTTCTTCTCCCTACAATTATCGACCGATTGTACATACGTCCCTTCTTTCTAAGGTCATGGAAACGCTGATAAACTATCAGCTCAAGAAATATCTCGAAGACTGAACGCTTCTTAATGACCGGCAGTACGTCTTTCGCAGCAACAGGTCCACTGGTGATCTGATGGTTTATATCACCGAACAGTGGAACAAATGTTTACATCGTTTTGGAGAAACTAAGATTATTGCACTTGATATTTCAAAGGCATTTGATAAAGTTTGGCAAATGCGTGCTTTCGGTGTCGACGAATCCCTCCTTCGTTGCATTAGAAATTTTCTTTAGAACCGTTCTATACAAGTTGTAATGGACGGATTCACCACAACATAACCACAACATAAATGCTGGTATGCCCCAGCTCCGTTTTGTCTCCGGCCTTCTTTCTCATTTTATAAATGATCTCTTGTCTGTAACTTCTAATCCAAAAAATTGTTCTGCTAACGATAGTACCCTTAGCTTTTCTTTTTCGTTCACTGACTCACATCCCTCCTCTTCGGATGTGGAACTACAACGGCAAAATATGATAAGCTCAGTAAACTCTGATTTGAACAGCATTGTACAATGGGGAGTAAAAAACCGATTAGAGTTTAATGCTTCGAAAACTCAATGCTGTTTTGTATCGTTGAAGCGAGGTATACTCCCTTTGCCACTGTCCATAAGTGGCACTTGCATTAGTGAAACCGAACATCTCGAAATTCTCGGTATGTGCATCACCGACCACCACTTGGATGGTATTCAAAAAAGAGCCCTACGAATGATCGGTGATAGAGACATCACTGCGTCATTTCATTCGATAGATCACCGTCGTAACGTTTCATGTCTCTCTCTATTATAAAATTACTTCTACGGTAAGTGCTCTAGAGCCAGTTGCATTCAAGCCTCAAGCAATTCACCCGTAATACTCGAGCTCAACTTCGGACGTACTCTCAAGTATAGAGAATCATTCTTTAGCCGTACTACGTGAACGTGGAACTCTTTTCCACACCCTGTCTTTCCCAATCATTACAATGTTAATAATTCAAGGCCAATGTCCACCGACACCTCCTATCTAACCCCTTTCTAACACGGCCTAAGCTTTTATTTGTAGAAAAGCTATGCATCTAGGTCGCACACAGCTTTAAATTAACTAATTAAGGTACAAACGTATTTTGATTCAACAAAAACCTGTCTATCTATAAAATTTATAGACATTCAGAAGAACCTTATAAGTCTAGACTCTATAGAAAACCGGCTTAAGACTTCTTCGGAACTCAAGCGTTAATTAATATTCCGTTTATTCATTTATTTTTTATGCAAAATTGAAAGCCAGACAAACTGGTACTTAACTAAGGAATTTGTTTGTCTTAAAATAGAAAAATTAATTTTAATTTAAACGTTAGAAATAATAATTGATTATCAAGTAGAAATAACTTAGATTCTAATGACTTGATTTGCGATATTAATTTACTAGTTATTAATGACAGTTGCAGCACTTGATTTAAGTCACAAATAGACAACCCCGTGTGGCGCACTTAGAAAGACTTAAAACTTGTAATTTTATTATTCAAAACTTTAATACTATTTTGCATTCCACTTTTTTTCTTGCAGTTACACAAATTGAACTTTAATCTTCTATCAAAATGTCAAGTAAGTTCCATTAACTATTGCGAAACAAAACAAAATTTAAATAAATTAATTTTAAATTTGAAGCTGTTCCAGTCGGCACTGAGCCCAGCAACGTTGTTTGCCCGAATTGCAGGCAACAAGTTTTGACCAGAATCGAACACAAAGCCTCCACCAAAACTCACTTGATTGCACTGATCCTTTGCATTATTGGGTAAATAAACGTTTTTTGCAATAAAAATAGAAACAAAACTATTTTAACATTTTTCAAATTTTAGATGCTGCCCATGCGCATGCTGCTTGTACTGCACCGGATGTGCCCGTAATGTTGAGCACTACTGCCCCTCGTGCAGCGGTTTCATTGGCGTTTATGAAAAGTGAACAAAATGAAAAGAATTACAAATTTTATTGTAATTTAAGAAAAATACCAAACATTTTTTTTTTAATTTCTCGCATAAATAAAGTTAATGTTGTAGTGCTGTCTCGCTTTAATAGTTAAAAAAAAAAATAAGTAATGAAAATTCGAAAGAAATAGTTTTACAAAATTTAAATATTTGTAAAATGTAATAAGTAATTCGAATTTTTTTTTTTTCAGAAAATTAAAAAACGGTCGACTGTCTTTATTGTGAATAAAGATCTTTAAAGTGCGATATCACAAATGCATTTACAAACATTTTCATTTCATTCTACCTCACAAATACAATATTTCTACTCAAAGTAAACACAAAAATAAACACACTTTAGCAGTGCACATCTATTTTATAGTTTTGAGCAAAGAAAATGCAAAAGTTCTTATATAAACTGTTTTCGTATAATTTTTGTATCCATCTTATTGAAAAATAAAGTTTTATAAATTACATTGTAATTGTGTGCTTTGAATATTCTTTGGAACGCGACATTGAGCGAGATGTGTCAATTCAGTTGAAAGTTTCGAAACCACTTGAATTAAATCGAAGCGAACATATATTTCATTCTTAAATGTTTGTTTGTTCTCGACTCAACCGTAACTGAATGACGACGTCGCGTCAGTTCTAAGAGGTCCCCTTACAAAATGTAAACAATATGGTAATTTGAACGATATTCTGGCAGCATGTTTTCATATCCAATCCAAACTCTTTTACACTCTTTAAGAAAATCGATAAATTGAAACAACTCAATCATCAAAACAGTCATTAGACTACACAAATTACATGTCTCCACACTTCTGTATCACAAACCCACAAGAATGTTTACTTTTTCAATGCAGTGGGTTGATCAATCAAAATGTTTACACGATTGATTTCGAAAGAAATTGGGTTGCTTATGGTTCTTGGAATTGTTGCTTGTTATTTATTGTAAAAAAATAAAAGGAAGTTCATAATGTCACACACAAGAAGTACTTTTGATAGCAAATTAACTGTCAGATTTTCTGCATTATTGAACATGCTCACTCATTTCTTTCAAATTTTTTTTTCATCTTGGCTAAATTCGACCAGACGGTTTCTTTTTCCCAAAAGTGACAGCAAAAGTCACATATTTCACACTTCATTATATTATGAAACAAAAACCTGTAAGATTGTGTTTCTTAGAGAAGCCTCAAGGCTGGGGTACACCCACCGGTTCCAGAATTTTTTCCAAAGAAGCTATGAAACTTATTACATATTATACATCGGTTACAATAGGGTGATAATAATCATACAAATGTTATAAAGAGGAAAGATTTGTGTGTTTGTATGTTTGTTACGACTAAACTCTAAAAGCTACCTTCACTCTGAGTAACATAGGTGATATTTTTTTACAAGCTGATCCACCAAACGCTGCTTTGCCATATAAATGATAATCTTCGAAAATTCTAATCTGATAAAAAAAATATATAGAGTGGCGTGACAGCTCTTGAAGAGCCAAGGCCTAAGTGGCTTACACTCATCAACAATTCTCTTAGTGCGTGTGAAGAATTGAGGGGAACTACAATTTAACGCCGATTCCGAACGGCAAAGTTGAGAAGCACTTTTTCATGACAGATTGATACTCTTGGAAGATTTGTCAGTTCTGCGCAAGAGGCAGTATCCGTGAAAAATGAAATAAAAATTTAAAGGCACGAGTAGGACTCGAACCCACAACGTTCTGATTAGAAGCCATCGCACAAAACCACATATCTTGGGCACATATCACGTTTCTAGCAAACTTCTGTAAGATCACAGAAAGCTTAGTCGAATTGGAAGAAATATTTTTCCCAAACATTGCACAGAAAGTTATAAATCATCAGTGACATAGTTACTTACTTACTTACTTACTTACTTACTTACTTATCCGGCTCACAATCCATGAAGGGTCTCAGCCTGAGATACTGCAGTCTTCCATCGTGAACGATCCCTCGCATGCACTCTCCAGTCACCGAGACCAAGCGCTCTGGCATCCGCAGTTACTTGGTCCTTGTACCGTAGATTCGGTCTTCCTTGTCGTCTTGAACCTGGGGGCTGGGATGAGAAGACTTTCTTGGCTGGAGCATTGTCGTCCATTCGCTCGATGTGGCCGAGCCAATGTAGTCGTCTTTTCTTGGCCTTCTGGACTACATCCACATCTTGGTACAGCTCATACAGTTCTCGGTTGTATCTTCTTCTCCATTCGCCATCGTCGCATACGGGACCAAAAATCCGTCGAAGAATTTTTCTTTCGAAAGTGCCCAGTATAAATTCCCCTTTTTTACTTATCGTCCAGCACTCGGCGCCGTAGAGTAGGACTGGTAAAATCAAAGTTATGTATAGCAGACACTTTGTCTTCCGAGTGAGGAGTTTTGAACCCAGTTGTTTGGCCAAACCGAAGCAGCAGCGGTTCGCTAGGGTAATTCTTCTTCGGATCTCCACTAAGGTGTCGTTCGTGGGATTGATGTTTGTTCCAAGGTAGGTGAACTCCTTAACTACCTCGAAATTGCTGCTACCAACAGTGACGTTTTGTCCTAGGCAGTGGACAGATGTTGCTTTGTTTGTTGATAACATGTACTTTGTTTTGTCCTCATTCACTTCAAGACCAACTAGTTTTGCCTGTTCTTCAATTGCTGTGAAGGCCTCAAGCACAGCTCTCTTGGATCGACCGATGATGTCTATGTCGTCCGCATAGCCTAGGAGCTGGATGAATTTGTTGAAGATAGTGCCCTCCGTGCTCACACCTGCCTTGCGCACTATCTGCTCCAGGACTATGTTGAAGAAGTCACATGACAACGCATCTCCTTGTCTAAACCCTGCGCAAGTTTGGAATAACTCGGATAAGCTGTTACCCATTTGCACACTGCACTGCGTATTGTTTAGCGTCATGCGGCACAGCTGGATCAGTTTGTTCGGGATCCCGAATTCAGACATCGCAATCATAAGCTCTTGGCGGTGGATGCTATCATAAGCAGCTTTAAAGTCGATGAAAAGTTGGTGGGTTTCGACTCGAAATTCGTTGGTCTTTTCCAGGATCTGCCTCAGTGTGAATATTTGGTCTATCGTTGTTCTGCCTGGCCTAAAGCCACACTGTTACGTGCCGATTATTGTGTTGCAGAAAGGTTTAAGACGCTCACACAGTACGTTGGATAGGATTATGAATGCAACATTAAGCAGGGATATGCCACAGTAGTTTTTGCATAACATCGGATCGCCTTTTTTGTAGATGGGGCATATGGAGCGTGGGTGAGGAGTATTGGGGTAGTGATATTTCGATGGCGGGGGGGGTGCGAATTATTAGAAACAATTCTTATGGTAACTCTGTTAAGTGACGGGAAAACTGCACACCCAAGCTTGAAGTTACCACTAGCAATTTCTTAAGAGCGCGTACAACGTCCCGGTGGTCGGCTAGTAGAATCTATAATAAAATACAATATTTAACTACAAATGAATACTATCTTAGTGGGACTAAGAATAGCAGCTGTACACTATCATCACAGACTGTGACTAGCCGTGCATAATGATCACAGACTGAAAGTAGCAACCGTACACAATAATCACAGACTGAATAGCAGCCGTACAAATAATCATAGACTGAGAGTGTACAAGTGTACAATGGTCACAGACTGAGAGTAGCAGCCGTACATAATAATCACGAACTGAGAGTAGCAGCCATATACAATGATCACAGACTCAGAATGCCACCATACACTATGATCACATACTGAGACTAGCCGTGCATAATGGTCATAGACTGAGAGTAGCAGCAGTACACAATAATTAAAGTCTGAGTCTGAGAGTAGCAGACGTGTACAATGATCACAGACTGAGAATTCCACCGTACACTATGATCACAGACTGAGACTAGCCGTGCATAATGATCACAGACTGAGAGTAGCAGCCAGACACAATAATCACAGACTGAGAGTAATAGCCATAAACAATGATCAAAGACTAAAAATTTCGCCGTACCCTATGGTCACAGACTAAGGGTAGCAGTGCAAATAATCATAGACTAAAAGTAGCAGCCGTACACAA
Source organism: Sphaerophoria taeniata (assembly GCA_943590905.1). NCBI lineage: Eukaryota > Metazoa > Arthropoda > Insecta > Diptera > Syrphidae > Sphaerophoria > Sphaerophoria taeniata. Next base: position 13,742,494 of record OX016540.1, on the reverse strand, counting down.
TAATCACAGGGTGAATACAGTAGCCTTACAATTTAAACACAGACTGAGAAAGCAGCCGTACACTTTAATCACAGACTGAGAATAGCAGCGCTTCACTATGTCCACGTCAATTTTGGCCACTTGTAAAAAATACCAAATCCTGTTCGCATGCTCAAAAATTTTGTAATTTTTCATAGTAGAGTAAATATATCCCCAACACACAAATTTCAGTCCAAGAAATTTCTTTTGGCTAATTTGTGAAAAAGTGTCAAATTTGATTGCAAGTAGCAAATAAATAAATAAATTCAAATTCAAAGTTTCAATATTTCGTACAAAAAAACCTTGACACCTAAAATGTGGGTAAAATTTGTTGTTTTCCCGTTCGCTTACTTTTTTGTAGTTTTGTTTGTCTGTGAGACAATTTTACTCCCACTCTTTAAAATGTCTCTTCTTACGAATTTTAGTGCAGAAAGTACGAGAACGGACATATATATTCGTCAAATATCGTTTTTCATCGACAAATAAAAACGTCATTGAAGATAGAACAGAAATGTTCAAACTAGCTGACCCGGCAAAACGTCGTTTTGCCATATTTCAAGAGTATGAAAATATATTTTGCTAGCAAGACTCCCGCTCACTTCGCAGGGTGTAAACAAAAATATTTGTTTTAATTACTTTGTTTCCAATGCGTAATTAACGGGTTTAGGGATATTCGAGTATCTTTTCTGTTGACACTTTGGGTCGTTTGCATCCAAACAAGGCGTATATTTTGCGCTGTACAATTTCGAGCAACCAATCCTAATTGTGCCAATGCTTAAATCGCAATATGGGGTGAAATTATGTTACTTCTACGAATCCCTACTTTTGGTTTTGACTCAAGGCCAAACAATGTCTGTTGGTGGCTTAGATTTGAGCAAACCATGTTTTCACACGGACAATTATACGTGGCAAGCTCTCGAGTGGACAAACCTTAAGTTTGTTTGTGTAAATGACGGATGATGACATAATACGTGAACCTTTACAGCATCCTTTGCCTATTTCCTTCATGTACCACATATGCTCAAACTTACAATAAATACGATATATTTTCATTCTCTAGATATACTTTTAAGAACTTTTCATTTCTGCAAATCGAGAACTTTAAATGTAGATTTTTTCTCAAATTTACTTTATCATTAAGTTTTTGTTATTCTATTTTTGGTTTTGTTTTTGAGGTTGCTCTAACTTCACATCAAGTAATGTTATCGTGAACAGAAAAATCAAGCATATTTTTCTTTAATTGTTTGTTTTCGAGCAATCAAAACACATTTTGCTTTTAGTTTTTTTTTTTTTTGTAGTTTATTCACCTATCAACTTTTTATTTTTTTAAGATAAAAACGGAAGGTACAGATTGTTTGCTGAATTTCGAAAGACGAATTTAGAATTCTAACATCCTGTGCAGCTAACTTGATATAATTTTTAATTAAAATGAATGAGCATGTTCAACGCTGATAATATTTCTTTAACAAAATATTTTCGCTATCTTGCTTATGACTTTTTTATTTTTAAATATTTTTAAGGTTAAATTTTTTGTTTGAATCATGGACTAACTCACAGCCATGTGTTGTGATTTTGAATTTTCAGAGTTCACTCTGGCGTATACTTACTATTAAGTAATTATGTATTTCTCCTTACCTTCTTTGATTAGTTATACTTTACAGGTTCAAGTTCAATTCCCAAAGAATAAACGCTGGTGTGCCTCAGGGCTCCGTATTGTCCCCATCATTCTTCCCCACTTTCATTAATGATCTCCTGTATGAAACTCCAAATCTTTCTATCATCTAATAATCGTATATATGTACGTCCAAGGCTTGAGAACAACTCAAATCTTAGCGCTGGTGCTCCAGGAACGTACCTAAGCCTCTTCGGAAATTTACATTGCTTCAGCACAGATGTAATGTCTCATTCATAACTTATTCTTTTTTGACGGTCTAATTTTTGACGCCGTTGCCCGTAGCTTAGTGGTCAGGTGTGTTGGCTGCTAAGCAGAACGTCGTGGTTTCGAGTCCTACTCGTGCCCATAAAAGTTTTTTATTTCATCTTTCACGGGTACTGCCTGTTGTGAAGAATTGACAAAACTTCCAAGAGAATCAATCTGTCATGAAGAAAGTGCTTCTCAACTTTGTCGTTCGGAATCGGCGTTAAATTGTAGGTCCCCTAAATTCTTCACACGCACTCAGAGAATTGTTAATGAGAGTAAACCACTTAGGCCTTGGCTCTTCAAGAGCTGTCGCGCCACTCTATTTATTTTATTTTATTTTAAGCTCTAGTAAAATAGCCATAGAACTCCCCCTTTCGCGCCTCGAGGAACGCCTTTCAGTATACTCTTGAGCCATCGTTTATAATTCAATCGAAATTCAAGTAAGGTTGAAGGTTTGAGCTCAATGCATCTTTATACACGAAAGATGGTCCTCAAATAATTTTTTCCAAAAACTTTACTAGCTTATTAACAAACATTCTCAGTTGTTTTTGTTTGTCTTCCAAAGAAAAACAACAAAAAGAAACAATTGTATCTCGATATCCAATGGAACCTCATCATTTTAGCTTGAAACTTATGAAAACAAAAAAACCTAACCCGTCATTTCCAACGAAATATTAAACCACAAATAAAAACAAAGTCGAGCCATTCAACTTAGAATAACAATAAATAAAACCAGCAAAAGCTTTTCAACATGCTGCGACAACATCGACGACTCGATGGCAACATATCTCCATCCAAAAGATAGCGCATATTTCTATCCCTTACACAATGTAAACACAATTCGCTTTCACATGCAATAGCAGCGGCAGTTGCGAGACCACAAGTTGAATAGATCGAATTCCAAGAATCAGTTTAGTTGAAGCTTTCAAAGAATCAACACCTTTCGCTTATAAATTCCACCGGTCGGTTTTGAATAACGAATCGAAGGAGAACATCAACAACCAACGATGGAGAAGAAAAATATGTATCCAGACATGCCAGAACAGGCTCCCATAGCCGGCTCCGATGACCCTCCCTCCTACAACCAGTCATTCCCTACTGCTCCAAATATGACATCACCATCGGATCCCCAAGCTTTTCCATACCAACAACAACAACAGGCTTTTATCCAGCAGCCGCAACAAGTTCTTGTCCAAAGTAAGTTCTAATTGTCATTCGGAGGAGCAAGGTTTAACACATGTTCTCTGTTGCAGCAGGTTTGCCGCCGCCAATTCCTCCACTTGGACCGAATCCATGCATGGTAACATGCCCATCGTGTCATCAACAGCAAATGTCTAACATCGTTTTTGAGAACTCCACCAAAACTCATTTGTTTGCTCTGGCATTGTGCGTCGTAGGGTAAGCGTGTGGGGTTTTTATGTTTTGTGTCATTCATGACATACATAAATATTATTATCCCTTCAACAGGTTGTGTTGCTGCGCATGCATTCCCTACTGCTCGGACAGTTGCAAGAATGTCAACCACTACTGCAAGAACTGCAATGCTTACTTGGGAGTCTACAACAAGTAAAATTATTGCGTGACCGTAGGAGATGAGAGAGCAATCAAGGACAAGGTTGTGTTGTTATTAGTGTCGTGACGGAGAGGAGTTGGGAAAATTTAATGGCAGAGTGTGTCCTTGGTTAGAAAGCGGAAGTTAATCGTATCTACCTTCATAATTATATACCAAATGTAATTTTTTTATTATTTTCATGTTTTTGAATGTTCCTTTACTTTAATTGAACGATTTCAGGGAACTGTAGTTTTGCATATGCTTTAAAAAGTGTACAATATATATTTCGATTTTATCAATTCACGAGTTTGTTGTGTTTCATTTTGTGATTTTTTTTTCCTAAGAACGAGAAAGAGATAACCTTTCCGTTTCCAGACAATGGTGTGGGTTGGTTTGGTATTTAAAACCCCAAAACATACAAAAAATTAATTGTGACTTAAATTGAGCAGAGGAGCAATCAAACTCAAACAGCCCGGTATTAGTTGTATGTTAACCCACAGCACAGCTAGTTAGCTTTCTCTTTAACAATAACCATGTGTTTGTGAATTAATATTTATGAAACATACAGAAGCATGAATTGGATGGCTCTTAAATGTTCTGATCGAAAATAGTGGATGGGTCTTGTCTATTGTGTTTGTTTAATTAATGCAAAATCATTCTTTTATTGAGTTCGATATTTTGGTTTTGCTTATCATTCTTCTGTTGTTTTTATTTTAATGTCGGCGTCAGTGTTTGTTCGTTTATAGAGACTGTCAAAAATTTAGCATAGAATCGAAGCGCGATTTGAAACTTAATTGAGACAAACTCTGCATGATAAGAATTTTAAATTGTTTCCGAAAAATATTTAAATTGTGTTCCTTAACCTCTGGACTTTTTAAATTTTATTCTGTAAACCCGAAACGTTTGTTTTCAGAAACACAGCTTTGTTTAAACAAAAATTGAATTTTTACAAGATTTTCTTTTTTTTATAATGACACGAACTCAAAGGATTTATATTCTTTTTTTATGACAAAGGACAGTGCGAGCGTTAGGGAAGGTGGGATAGACGGAGAAGGTTTAGAAGAGAGTTCCACATTCGCGTAGTACGGCTAAAGAACGATTCTTTGTACATGATAGTACGTCCGAAGTTGGGCTCAAGGGTGACCTGATGGGCATTCCTGGTGGCGCGGGTCTTACGGTTGAATATCTTAAGGGGAGGAATGCCACTGGCTATTTCAGTAGAGTATATCCCAACAAAAAAACTTTCTGTAAAAAACTAGCCAAGTCCCGATGGAGCTGCTTATCTAATATATAAAATTCTCTCGTCACGGGGTGCGTAATTGAACTCCTCCGAAACGGCTCGACCAATTTCCGTGAATCTTTGCGAGGATATCGGCTAAGGTGAAGAATCGAATATCTATTTTTCATCCCCTTTAACGTTAAGGGTAGTTCACCCTTAAATTTTTTTTTATTTTTTTGGACAAAATATTTTGTTTTTATTTTTTTTATGATACATCATACTAAAATACATACAACCCTAAATTTTCACCCCTCTATGATTATCTTCTTCTATCTATCTTCTTCTATATATATAAAAATGAATGTTTGTTTGTATATTACCTATAGACTCATAAACTACACATTTGATCATGTAATAATCTTTGGAAAAGTTGTTGTGCATAAACCCGGGATGGTTCCTGAGTTGGAAAAACTAATTTTTATTGAATTACGTGCGAGAAAAACGCAAATAAAAATTGGGTACCTGTAAATTGTTATCGATAATTTCGTCGATTTATCGATATTTTCGCAAATAAAAATTGGGACTAGAAAATTTCAAAATGGGTTTTCGAATGGAAAATATAAAGTTCTTGATGAAAAACTCGGACAACTCATTGGTTTTCAAAGGGAAAATTGCATATTATTGCAGGTGCATTGGTTTTAAAATGGAAAACTGGAAAATTTCAAAATGGGGTTTCGAATGTAAAACAGAAAGTTCTTGATGAAAAACTCGGACAATTCATTGGTTTTCAAAGGGAAAATTGCATATTATTGCAGGTGCATTGGTTTTCAAATGGAAAACTGGAAAATTTCAAAATGGGGTTTCGAATGTAAAACAGAAAGTTCTTGATGAAAAACTCGGACAATTCATTGGTTTTCAAAGGGAAAATTGCATATAATTGCAGGTGCATTGGTTTTCAAATGGAAAACTGGAAAATTTCAAAATGGGGTTTCGAATGTAAAACAGAAAGTTCTTGATGAAAAACTCGGAAAACTCATTGGTTTTCAAAGGAAAAATTATTATTGGAAAAGTTGTTGTGCATAAACCCGGGATTGTTCCTGCCTTTTTTTCGCGGCGAAATATGTTTTTCGGGGAGGTTTCCGCTCTGTATGTACTCTGTGCTATAGAACTTATAACAACGGTACAACGTGGCGAGTTAACAATCTTCACCTTATGTTTCATGTAATTTTTCATCGGCGCCCTTGCTTGGATTTACAATTCACAACAATTTCTAATTTGAATTGATAATTGAATATATTTCGAGCAGGTTTGTGCATTTATTTTGTTTTTAAAATTTATTTTGTGATGTGAATTTTCAGAGTTTCCGTAAACTGAATAAATCACTATACACATTTGCTGTACAGTTTTCTTATTTACATCGTGGTGAGTGGAAAAAAGTAAATTTCAAGAACTATCGAGTGCTGATTTTTTGATTTTTTCATTTTTGATATTCATCAGCGAAGGTTGATCACCGCCAATACAACATTTTCATCCCTGTGTGAACGGCCTGCTCGATTACATTTGATCAATTGTGAAATTGTGCTTTCTGATTGGATAATAAGTGCAAACGCATTTTTGATTTTTTTTAAAATACCTCCAATAAATTCACTTTTGCATTTAAAACTTAATTGTATCTTAATGCAGTGGAATTTGATTTGCTTTTTTTTATACCGCCATACCGGTGGCCAGAGGCGACCCTAGCTCATACAGAGAATATAAGTTTAATATATATAGCTCATTTGACAGATGAGTACTGTGGCGCACCAATAAGCCAATGAAAGCATTAACTTGCTAAGAGAATTACGACATTTATCAACTAGCACCTATTGGCCTATGGAAGCACTAACTTGCTAAGAGAATTACGACATTTATCAACTAGCGCCATATCGGTGGCCAGAGGTGACTCTAGCTATTACAGAGAATATAAGTTTAATATATAGCTCATTTGACAGATTAGTACTGTGGCGCACCAATCGGCCTATGGAAGCATTAACTTGCTAAGGGAATTTTGACACATGTCAACTAGCGCCATATCGGTGGCCAGAGGCGACTCTAACTCTTACAGAAAATATAAGTTTAATATGTAGCTCATTTGACAGATGATTCCTGTGGCGCACTAGCTGACCCGGCAGACGTCGTCCTTTTTTTTTATATAATTAACGCGCACTCAAGGGATTTTTTTCATTACCCTTTATATGCCAAGAGCACAGTGCGAGCATTAGGGAAAGGATAGAGGATGTAAAAGGAGGTGCCGGTGAACATTGGTTTTAAATTCTTGAACATTACAATGACTGGGGAAGACAGAGTGTGGAAGAGAGTTCCACATTCGCGTAGTACGGCTAAAGAATGATTCTCTGTACTTCACAGTACGTCCGAAGTTGGGCTCAAGGGTGAACTGATGGGCATTCCTGGAGGCGCGGGTATTACGGTTGAATGTCTTAAGGGGAGGAATGCAACTGGCTATTTCACTAGAGCATATACCGTTGAAGTATCGGTAAAACAGGGTGAGACATGAGACATTACGACGATGTTCTAGAGATGTAAATGACTCAACGATGGTATTGTCACCAATCATTTTGAATGCTCTTTTTTGGATACTGTCCAGAAGACTTAAGTACGTCACTGGAGCACCAGCCCAGACGTGAGAATTGTACTCAAGCTTAGGACGTATGTAGGTTTTGTAGATAGTAGCCAGATCAGAAGGGGAAACAAATTTCTTGCATCGCCTTAAGAAACCTAAACATTTTGCGGCATTTTTGGCGACATCGCATATGTGCTCGTTCCACAAAAGGTGGTCAGTGATGCACATACCGAGAATCTCGAGATGTTCGGTCTCATTGATGCAAGTGCCACTCATGGATAGTGGCAAGGGGGGTATGTCACGCTTCGACGATACAAGGCAGCATTGAGTTTTCGAAGCATTAAACTCTACGCGATTTTGTATTCCCCATTGTACAATGCTGTTTAAGTCAGAGTTTAATGAGCTTATCATATTTTGCCATTGCAGTTCCACATCCGAAGAGGAAGGGTGTGAGCCTGGAAACGAATATGAAAAGCTAAGGGTACTATCGTCAGCGAAACAATTAATTGGATTAGAAGTAACAGACAAGAGATCATTAATAAAAATGAGGAAGAGGGTCGGAGACAAAACGGAGCCCTGGGGCACACCAGCATTTATATTGTGGGTTTCAGACTTGAAACCGTCCAATACAACTTGTATTGAACGGTTCGAAAGAAAGTTTCTAATCCAACGAAGAAGGGATTCATCGATTCCGAAAGCACGCATTTTCGATAAAAGAGCAAGATGCCAGACTTTATCAAATGCCTTTGAAATATCAAGTGCAACAATCTTACTTTCTCCAAAACGATGTAAAGATTTGTTCCACTGTTCGGTGAGATAGACCATCAGATCACCAGTGGACCTGTTGCTGCGAAAGCCGTACTGCCGGTCATTAAGAAGCTTTCGGTCTTCGAGATATTTCTTGAGCTGATAGTTTATCAGCGTTTCCATGACCTTAGAAAGAAGGGACGTAAGTGCAATCGGACGATAATTGGAGGGAGAAGAAGATTCGCCTTTTTTTGGGATTGGCTGGACAAATGCTGTTTTCCAACTGCTCGGAACGAGCCCAGAAGAATAGGATAGATGGTAAAGCTTACGCAAGGGTTTTGCCAGCGTGGAAGAACACCTCTTCAGAACAATAGCGGGGATACCATCCGGACCAGCGGATTTATGTATGTTAAGATCTTTTAAGACTCTCGCCACAGCACGAGTGCGGAAGAAGATTTGTCCCATGGAATCATTGACGCGCTCAATAACTGGAGGAGTCATGACACTCTCTGGCAGCGAAGAGTTGGAGGCGAACTGCCTAGCAAAAAGGTTAGCTTTCGCGAGAGAGCTAACAACTGGAGTGTCATTGTCAACGAGCGTAGGGACCGAGGAAGAAGAAGAGTTCTTCATATTTTTTACAAATGACCAAAAATTCTTACTGCCTTTGGGACATTGCAGAATTTTTTGCCTTAATTTTTGGTCATGCAAAAACTTGGTCCGTCGAATATGAGCATTGCAGGCCTTCCTGGCTTGTTTAAACTTGTTCCGGTTTTCCTCAGTTGGGTTGGCTCTAAAACACCGGAACTTTACTTCTTTTTCCTTGATAACCTCTTTACAGCTTGAATCAAACCATGACTTTTCCTTAGGTTTGATGCTTTTAACCCTATTCGGGATAAAAGTTTTCATTCCCGTGATAATCATATTAGTAATCATATCTGCGCTGGAGTCTACGTCACTATCGAGGAAGCATAGTGACCAGTTAAAGATCCGGAAGAAGTTGTTGAGACCGTCCCAGTTGGCTTTCTCGTATTGCCATACGGTTCTCTTCGGAGTTCTTTCTCTAACTGGATTAGTTTGACACGAGAAAATTGCGGATATGATACTATGGTCTGATCTGCCTAGAGGCGTTAATACACTGATAGTGTATTTATCAAGGTCGGACGTAAGGAACAAGTCAAGAGTATTTTCCGCTTGGCCATCAATGTCCGATATTCGAGTGGGCTCAGTGACAAGCTGAGTAAGGTGGTTAAACTCAGCAAAGATCTCGGCACACATTCCTTCGGGTGTTGTCGGGCCCGAATGGAGAAGCCACGAAGAATTGTGTACATTGAAATCGCCCGTAATAACGATTTCAGTGTGAGGATACAAGGATACAATTCTTTGTATGGAGTCAGACAGAGTGTCAAATTCGCGAGAAGTTGAAGCTCTGTCCAGGTTTGGGCTTCGATAGAGAAAACAGTAGTGAATGATGTGCTTATTGATAGAGAATTTAAACCATATACAATTGAAAAAAGAGTTGGAGCAACGTCCATATTGAGGCAAGAGCTGATAAGCTACATCACTCCTAATGTAAACGGCGAGACCATGGTGGGGAAAGAATAATGGCACTAAGCTATACCCATGAATGAGAAATTCAGTAGGATCGGAATTCTCACCTACTTGGGTTTCACTTAGCGCCAAAACAGCTGGCCTGTTGGATACAGTGTGGATGTATGCAGCCAGAAAATTTATTCGAAGCCCGCGAATATTACAGTAATCGACTCTGAAGTCCTCAGTCATTGCAATTTAAAACAAATAAAAACCAAAACAGACGAAAATCTAAGAAAAATTACACTATGAACAAAAGGTATCTTTACGAAACAGCGCCGCCGTTAGTGTTATGCCTTAACGGTGACGTGAATCGATCCGACCCTGGTATTCAGATTGTAATTTCTCTATTCATCTGTTGTTGCCGACTCACCATATACATACATACAATGCGTGAGCAAAAAAAAAAAAAAAAACTCATTGCAATGTGATGCATATGGTAAGTCATGCAACTGTTAAGATCAGGAGGAAGAAAGAAGAAAGGAAGGTACTCACTTGTGCTGTGCTTGGCTATTTTTTTTTGTTTGTTTTTTATGTAATGTAAAGTTGAGTGCTGCGTTATTTTTTTTGTTCTTATTGCAACTTTGCTTCTATTGTTGTTTTGGGTATTATTGTGCGTTGCTTTTATTTTTTTTTTTGTTATTGTAACTGTTTTTCTTATTAATATATTGTGTGGCTATTTCTTCTTTTTTTTTGTGCTTTTTATTTTATTGTTGGATTTGGTTTTTTTTTTTTTTTGCTATTGTTTTTTTTATTTTTTTCAAGAGTTATTTGATTGATTCTTGTTATTGGTTTCTATTGTTGATTTTTGTTTTTGAATTATTTTGGGACAGATTACGGCGGCGCGACGAAACTTTAGACAAAGACGCGACGAGACAAAGGACGACACACAACACAGGGGGACCTTCCCCAACGAGATCACACTGACAACTTCGATCCTGCCTTGATTTAATGAATTAAATGAAACTCCGTCAAGGAGTTTTTGAAATTCATTGCAATGACTATGGAGCCAACAGCTGAAAATTCATTGTACCATCCCAGAAACCTTCGGGAGTTTCATTTAATTCTTCAAATCAAGGCAGGACGACGTCTGCCGGGTCAGCTAGTTTATTTATTAAAAAATTTTAATTTTTTTTGGCAAGATTTTTAATTTTTATTTTGTCATGACTTAGAAGCGGGGTAGTCGGTAGCGGGTAGTTGGTAGTGGGTAGCAATTACTGGTGTAGCGGGTAGCGTTTAGAAGTATTGGGCAACGGGAAGTGGGGTAGCGGGTAACAGGGTATCTGGGTATAACGGGATAGCGTGTAGAGGGTAGTGGGGTAGCGGGTAGTAGGTAGCAATTACCGGTTAAGTGGGTAGCGTGTGTAAGTATTGGGTAGCGGGGAAGCGGGTAACACGGTATAACGGGGTAGCGGGTAGACGGTAGTGGAGAAGCGGGGGGAGGGTAGCGGGTGGTATGGTAGTGGGCTACTAAAGTCTAGGTCTTTCTTATATCGATTGAGGCAGTACGAAGTCTGTCGGGTCAGCTAGTTTATCTATAAAAAGTAATAAAATCTAGACAAAGTCGTGCCAAGTTTAGAGTTCCTTACTGCGATTTCTTTATTATTATAGTTAATGTTGTCTGACTTGGCCGATTAGAAGTTCGTCTTTACTGGAAATAGTTTTTTATACTGTTTGTTTCAGGCGCGCCTATACATAAGTATTATTGAAATACGCAGCTTTATCAAGCCTACAATTGACTGGTTATTGAATCAACGTTTTCCAAATGGCTATTTTCCATCGTCAATGGGTAGCGGTTCTGGGACGGATTGGTGCAATGGTGTCATGGAGCACCTGGTTTTGTACCCTTGAGTACATGAAAGATCGGCGCGGTATTTACGTCTAAGCCGGTTTTATTCGATTCGGTGATCGCTGAAGCTTGAGATCTTATACTCTTGACGTCTGGTCCATACATATATCTCAGCGATGGAAAGAAGTAAGGGTAGTATTCATCCTCAAGGCGGGCAAATGCTCACATGTGAACCCTTAAGTTCTAAGACCTATAAGCACATCATCGTTCATTCTTAAAACTCTGGAACACTTGATCGATACCCATTTACGTAATAGCATTGATAAGAGACTATCTATGTCTCAGCGCTTTCATCAACGTTGACACATCTGCAGCTAACACTTCTGCTATGACGACCCTAAACGTTGAATACTCACTTTGTGAGTTGATTAATGTAATGCTAAAAAGCAAGATGTTCAACTCTAAGATGGGAGATTTTTGTACGAAAAGGTCTGTTGGCAGAGGCACTCCACAAGGTGGTGATCTGTCCCCTCTCCTGTGTAAAATAGTAGCTAACGAACTGCTTATATCTCTCGAGAAGGAGGGCTACACAGTGATTGCATATGCCGATGATGTCACCGTCACAGGAAAACGTCCTAATAACCTGAGAGACCTCCTCCAAAATGCACTTAATATGCTCACTAGATGGGCTGATCACTGTGGACTTAATATTAATCCTCAGAAAACAGACCTCATCCTTTTTACACGGAAATACAAAATTCCAGAGTTTGTACCTCCTTCAATAAAAAGTGTACCACTAATTTTTACCAATGAAGCCAAATATCTTGGTCTGATATTAGACAAAAAATTAAGTTAGAATCCTAATATTCAAGAAAGAGTTAAGAAAGCTACAGTAGCTCTTTTCTCCTGCAAAAAAGCCATAGGAAGCAAATGGGGTTTTCAATCTCGCATAAATTATTGGCTATATACATACATCGCACAGTGGCCCGTTTAGGCGAGGAACGTGGCAATAATCATTTTTCGCGTGATTTTATTTTGAAAAAGTAAAAATCACATTTTGTTTAGAATTGTTTAAAGTGTAAGAATCCAAATACAAAAAAATATTAGATGAACGGTTTGGCTTGAGGAGCCGATCAAAGCCAGAAAATATTAAAAAAAAAATATATATATATTTTTTTTTGTTTTTTGTTGCACTTCAAACTTGAATATTAGAAAAACGGTGCAAGTAAATCCATTTATTTTTTTTTTGTTGAAAAGTTTGACATTATTTTAATCAAATTTTGGAAACAAAAAAAAAACAAAAAAAAACTGCATCTTTTTTTTTAATGAAAAAAAAATATCACATTTTGCACCTATTTTTGAATTTTAACTTGGCTCATATAAAAAACGTCAAAACCCGTCAAACCAAACTAAGTGAGGGATGAATGCCCACATATTCCTTAACATGTCCTCAAAAACTCAGCTGCGTAAAGTTGCATAAAGCCGAGTTATGGCAATTTAATTGGTTCAAGTCAGTGATTATTAATTTTTTTTTTAGTTTTTTTCATATGAAAAGGATATAATTAATATTTTTATCGCAACCTTTATTTTGGATTTGCATGACTTAATTTAGGTATTTAAATAAGTGCAATGAGTGGAATAGCTAAAAAAAATGTATGGTTTGGGGATTACCTATTTCTAAAAAAAAATAATAAAAAAACAATGATGATTCCTGCCATTACTTTTTGCTATAAGATTTGTTGTGCACAGGTATTTATTTTTGACAAATTACTGTATTTGGATTAAGAATTAATACATATAAGGGTTACAGGTAGATTACAGGTAGCCGAAAAAAAGGATTTTAATCGAAGGGTTATTTATATGGAATTAAATATTTATTCTTATTAGGGTTACAGGTAGTGAAATTAACAGGATTAGGTACGCACAGGATGAAGGAGATATTACGGACGAACATAACTACGAGTATGGGATTTCTCCATTGCATGCTAGAATTAGGTGCATGGAATTCATTTTGAAACTTAGCTATACGATTGCTAAGGAAGGAGAGGATAGCTCTATTGGAATCAAAGAGTTAGAAAAAAAGAGGAAGCAGGATATTCAAAAGTGTTTCCATGAAGAACTTGGACTTGATGGGGATAAACCTAAGCCTGGGTTTGGAAATACCAATGATGGCAATACTTCCAGGCGATTCTTTGAACAACTGGATGCAGCTGCCCGAATAACTGGAGTCAATGAAGAAATTATTAAAAGGCTTCAAATAATACCTTATGTCTTAAACTGTCGAGAAAAAGTTAATACAGTAAAATTTGGGGAGTATGCAAGAGAAACAATAAAAGTGTTATTAAGACAACTTTATCCAGAAAAACAACTCACCCCTACTCTTCATAAAATTTTGGTTCGTAGTCAAAATATTATGGAGTATCAGATACTTCCACTTGGGGAATTATCAGAAGAAGCTCAGGAATGCAAAAATAAGGACTTCAAAAGATAGAGGTATAAAAAAAAAAATGCAAGGTTTCAAGAATTCGGCAAAATGAAGACCTGTTTACTATGCTAGCAATCTCATCAGATCCACTTATTTCTTCCAAAAGGCATGCTAGAAATCAAAAAGAACTGAAAACACACTACTCCCCAGAAATGTAAGATCTATTAGATTCAACATTGAATTTAGATGATAGTTTTCAAGAAATAATATAAGTTAATTATTAAGAATAAAACAAGATAAAAATCTAACGTTTATGCTTTATTTTTTTCCAAATTCGTACTTTTAAAACACTTTTTTCTAATTTGAGGATTGTTTTTTTCATTGAAATATTGAAATTATGGTAATTTTCAGTTAAATTGAAACACCCTGTTTGATTTTGAATGTAAATATTGATGGTTTGATTGGTTGCATATCAAAAATTATAAAACTTAAAAACTTTAACTTAAAAAAAAAATTTTTTTTTTTGCTTTCATGACTATTCAAGTGTTTTTTTTTTCTTTTTCCTGCTATACCAAAGCTAATTGTTCTCTAATCATTCACAAAAACAAATTGTTCGCCATTATGGATACATTTTTAACAATTTTTATGACATTGAAAAAACTTCCAACTTTGGGACTTAATTCTGAAACACCCTGTGAACATGTTTTGTTAAAATTTTCACGAAACATAGCTTTGGAAATTCCCTGCTAAATAAAAAAAAAATTGAAGCGATATCTTTTTTCGTTTAGGAGCTATGATTTTTGCAAGGTAAAAAGTGAAAACGGGCCACTGTGCATCGGTCATCCGATCAATACTTACTCATGTACGGGGTTGCAGTATTGTGGACTGCACTGGAGAAAGTCACTTACTGCGACAAACTCAGAAGAAAACCACACCCTCACCAGCGTTAGACATTCTCCTCCATCTGACATCCCTCGACATCTTCAGAAAACAAGTGGCAGCGAGTACAGCTATAAGACTCAATGCCTCCTTTCAATGGCCCAACAATAATGTGGGACATTCCTTCATTTTGAACTTCTTCGGTTCTATACCAAAGTACATAGACTACAACAATCCAAAACCCCAATTTGGGAAAAACTTAGAGGTCTCCATTCCATCCAGGGATGAATGGAGAGACAAAAAATTCCTGAAAGACAGGAGCATTCATTTATATACAGATGGATACAAGACGAATGATGGTGTTGGTAGTGGTGTGTACTCAGAAAAGCTTAATCTAAGCCTCTCATTCCGGCTCCCAAATCCTTGTAACGTCTTCCAAGCGAAAATTTTGGCGATCAAAGAGGTTCTATCCTGGCTAAGAGAAAACGTGCGATATCAACTTTTGATATCCCCATCTTCTCTGACAGTCAGGCTGCTTTTAAATCTCTCGATGGTGTCTCAACCAACTCTCAAACAGTCCTCGATTGTCGATCATCTCTTATGGAGATGGCGCAGCAATTTAATATTCACATCTGCTGGGTACCGGGCCACAGAGACATCACGGTAAATTGTAGAGCCGATGAACTCGCTAAAAATGGAACCGTCATACCTATCTCACCTGAAAGGGAAAAGATAGGTATACCGATAGCTATACATGCAAACTCTTGGTAAAAGAAACAGCCTTAACGATAACAAGGTCTAGGTGGTACAATTTACCTACGTGCGCAGCCACAAAACTCATATGGTTGTCGATTGACCTAAAGCGCTCTAAAGACTTGTAATCTCAAAGCAGATTTCATATTGGTCAGAGTTTAATGAGCTTTTCATATTTGGCTGTTGCAGTTTTACATCCGAAGAGGAGGGATATGAGTCTGGGAACAAATATGAAAGGCTAAGGGTATTATCGTCAGCGAAACAATGCATTGGATTAGATGTAAAAGACAAGAGAGGGTCAGAGATAAAACAGAGCCCTAGGGAACACCAGCATTTATATTGAGCTTCACACTTGAATCCGTGTAATACATCTGGGATTGAACGGATCGAAAGAAAAATTCTAGTCCAACGAAGGAGGAATTCATTGCCACAGAAAGCACGAACTTCCCATCAGAGAGCCTGGTGCCAAACTCTATCAAATGCCTTTGAAATATCAAGCGCAATAATCTTAATTTCTCCAAAACAATGTAAAGATTTGTTCCACTGTTCGGTGAGATAAACCATCAAATCACCAGTGGACCTATTCCTACGAAAGCCGTACTGCCGATCATTAAGAATCTTTCAAGATATTTCTGAAGCTGATAATTTATGAGCGACTACCATCAATCAGATATGACATTGATCAGAGGAAAGAACCAGCGCATATCCAACTGTTTTCAATAACTTCCCAACTGAATTTCCGCTTTCAGGATTTATAAAGTCGATTTTCATCCTTTAAAATATCCTTAAGTAATCCGTCTAATCTGGAATGTGGATCGCATTTATCGTCACTATAAGAACAGCATCCATCCAATCCTTCCGTTCTGGCGAAACGTTAATAAGAACCTCTCGGAGGCACCACGAAAAGGTGCCAACACGTTCACTTACTGGGGAGTTTGTACTCTGAAACATGTTTTTCTTCTTAATTTCCTGGTCCATGGTTTCACCTCCAGTGACATATGGTATTTTTCTCTTTTACCTCCGAGCAGATCACAGATGTGACCTCAGGATCTTGGGTTAAACCCATACAAGATCAAGCTGATTGAAGCCGATAGACTATTTGAAGTGACGCGATACTAGGTATGTTCTCCGATCTGGGTCTAGAGCAGATGCGCAGATGCCACGACGACGTTGGAAGAGTTCAGGGCCACCATTGAACACCATAAAGCGGTTGTGGCCGACCTGAGTGCTCTTAAATAAAAACAATTAAATTTTTCGACACATCTACACTAATATATAAAGCTGAAGAGTTTGTTTGTTTGAACGCGGTGATCTCAGGAACTACTGGTTCGAATGGTATAATTCTTTTTGTGTTGGATGGTGCCTTAATCAACTTAGACTTTAGGCTACTTAACATTAAGCTGTGACCAATAGGAGCGAAGAATTTGTGTAAAATGTGGAAAAAACGGCAAACAATACAATTTAATCTACATCTACACTAATATATAAAGCTGAAGAGTTTGTTTGTTTGAACGCAGTAATCTCAGGAACTACTGGTTCGAATGGTATAATTCTTTTTGTGTTGGATGGTGCCTTAATCGACTTAGACTTTAGGCTACTTAACATTAAGCTGTGACCAATAGCAGCGAAGAATCTGTTTAAAATGGGGAAAAAACGGCAAAAAATATACATTTTTCTGCGTTTTAACGCACTTATCTCAGGAAGTACTGGTTCGAATGGTATAATTCTTTTTGTGTTGGATGGTCCATTAATTGAGGAAGACTTGAGGCTATTTAACATTAAGCTGTGACCAATAGCAGCGAAGAATCTGTGGAAAATATGGAAAAAAACGGCAAAAAATATACATTTTTCTGCGTTTTAACGCGCTTATCTCAAGAACTGCTTTATGAAATTGAACAATTTTTAAATGTTGAATGGTCCATTTATCAAAGAAGGCTTGAAGCTTAATAAAATTTAGCTGCGACCATTAGGAGCGAAGAATTTGTGTAAAATGTGGAAAAAACGGCAAACAATACAATTTAATACAATATAAAGCTGAAGAGTTTGTTCGTTTGAACGCGGTAATCTCAGGAACTACTATTTCGAATTGTAAAATTCTTTTTGTGTTAGATAGTCCATTAATCGATGAAGGCTTTAAAATAAAATAAATAAATAGTGTGGCGCGACAGCTCTTGAAGAGCCAACGCCTAAGTGGCTTACTCTAATCAACAATTCTCTGAGTGCGTGTGAAGAATTGAGGGGACCTACAATTTAACGCCGATTCCGAACGGCAAAGTTGAGAAGAACTTTTTTCATGACAGAGTGATACTCTTGGAAGATTTGTCAGGTCTTCGCAAGAGGCAGTACCCGTGAAAGATGAAATAAAAACTTGGCCTGAGTAGGACTCGAACCAAAGACGTTCTGCTTAGCAGCCAACGCACTTACCAACTAAGCTACGGGCAACTGCTTTAGGCTTTATTCTACTTAAAATTAAGCTGCGACCATTAGCAGCGAAGAATCTGTGGAAATGTGAGAACTGAGATTTTTTTCTGAGATCTCTGAGATGAAATTATTTTGGATTCGATTTCTCACTCAGCTATTTGACGTGGCTGACATATGTGCAGCAACAATTAGTAAGGTAACCATTAAATCTCAATGATAACTGAGAATTATGTTCCACCAAATGTTTTTGCCTCAGTCAAGGTGACATTGAGATCTCAGTGAGATGTTGTTAGGTGAAACTGGCCTAATAACTGCTCAAATTAGAATTTTGAGAGTTCAATTGATTTGTGAATGTGATTGATTGCACTATTTGTGCAGACTATTGTGTTTAAACAATATCATTTTATTTACTTCTTAACTAAAAAATATGCTCAGTTTAAAGAAAAAAAATTTACTTAACGAAAAAAACGATGCAGAAGTAAGAGAGATATTAGAATTAGGGAGAGTTCACCCAAGGGAATGCTTTAAGTATGAACAACTGAAGGGAATCATAAAAAATGCTCAATTTTTCAAGTTCAAGAGAATTACGACCTAGGGAGAGTTTACTGCAATGCAATTTTACAATAACTTCCGAACTAAATTCCCACGCGCGCATGATGCACAAGTCGAGATGATACTCTGGCTGGTGGACGAGGGAGAGGCGGACGAAGTCGCGGGCAACTGCTAGTTTAATAATATATTTTCAAAATTTTTGAAATTGAAACTTAGAACTAAAAAAAAAAGAGATAAGAAAAAAAACTGATGTACACAAACATAAAATTAAGAAAAATAATAATTTCGGTTAAATTTTATCACCAAACGTAGGTACCCAACTTTAGAAACAAAGAAAATGTAAAAATTAAATTTTTTCCACCCGCCTGCCCCACACAAAAAAAAACATAATATTATGTCATCTACCGCAGAGCTCAAATGCTCGTGTGTTTTTTATCGTAACGGAACACAGTTGACACTTTTTATCAGCTTTTAAAAATAAACGGTCTTTCCTTACCGCGAGATAAATTGTAAGTTTTTGTTTAAATTAACCAATTCGCTACTACCCACTCCAAGGCGATTTTTCGGCATTTTTTGCATTTTTATTGAAATAATTCCATATCATCGAAGCCATTAATTTCTATTAGTGCATTTGTTGAAATTCGAACTGGGAATAATAGCGTGAGTATAAGAATACTTACTTACTTAAGGTGGCGCTACAGTCCGGTGTGGACTTGGGCCTCAATCAACAGTCTCCGCCAGCCAGCTCGGTCCCTAGCTAGCTGTCTCCAGTTTCGCGGTCTTCCTCTTCTTCTGCGTCCCTCGGGAATAGTGTCGAAGGCTTTCCGGGCCGGAGCATTGTTGTCCATGCGCTCTAAATGACCGAGCCATCTGAGTCTCTGGACCTTGACCCTTCTGGCTAGGTCCACGTCGTTGTACAACCCGTAAAGTTCGCTGTTATATCTTCGTCTCCATTCCCCATCAATACAAAAGGGGGCCAAAGATGACCCGAAGAACTTTCCTCTCGAAACAGCCTAAGGCACATTCATCCGATTTTGTCAAGGTCCATGCTTCTGCACCATACAGCAGGACTGGGATGATGAGGGTGTTGTAAAGTTTTACCTTAGTTGCTCGAGAGAGGGCTTTTCCACTCAATTGCTTTTTTAGCCCAAAGAAACAGCGATTAGCAAGAGTTATTCTTCGTCTTATCTTGGCGCTGGTGTTATTTCCCGTGTTAATAGCGGAGCCTAGGTAGACAAACTCCTCTACTACCTTGAAGTTGTATGCGTCTATTGTGACGTTCTGTCCGACCCGTCGTCGGTGTTGGGTGTCCTTCCTCGAAGGCAGCAAATACTTCGTTTTTCACTCATTTACCGCTAAACCCATTTTTGCCACTTCTGTCTCAATTCTCACAAAGGCGCCATTGACATCACGCTGTGTTCTTCTCATTATATCATCTGCGTACGCGAGAAGTTGAACAAACTTTTGGAAGATAGTGCCTCTGGTGTTGACGGTGGAGTTTTGCACTATCTTCTCAAGAACGATGTTAAAGAAATCGCATGACAGTGCATCGCCTTGGCTGAATCCTTTTTTGAAATCGTAAGATTCCGTAAGCTCGTTGCCAACCTTGATGGCGCAGCATGAGTTCCATCGTCATTTTGCACAAGCGAACGAGCTTGGCAGGGATGCCAAGACTAGACATAGCTTTATACATTTCGTCTCTGTAGATGCTGTCATACGCGGCCTTAAAATCGATGAAGAGGTGGTGGGTATCGATTTGGAGTTCATAGGTTTTTTCCACGATCTGCCGCAACGTGAAAATTTGGTCGATGGTTGACTTTCCTGGCCTGAAGCCACATTGATAAGGACCAATCAGATTGCTGACGAAAGGCTTCAGACGTTCACATATTACGGCAGAGAGGATCTTGTAGGCGATGTTAAGTAGACTGATTCCTCTGTAGTTGGCACTGTTTAGAGGATCTCTCTTTTTCAGCATCGGGAGTGTAAGAATACTCAACAATATTCTATGGGAGAAATAGCTGCTGATTCTTATAACTGATTATGATAATAAGCAATAATTGTAACATTGAATTCTGAAATGTTTACAATGGTATGCACTTTATTTTGAAGAAACAAAATCAACAGAATTTAACTTCATTTAATTTTCTTGCTCACTGTTCCAATATGACAAACTAAATTGACAGTTGATTTACCTCCAGTCATACCCATTTTATTTTGTCTTCCTTAAGATAAAAAAAAGCTATTTCAATGCAATCAACGCAACAATCGGGTTGCGGTCCAGGCCTTCAGCGATAAGTTCTTTCACCAATCCCAATCCAATTTTCAATCGCACCCGCCGGACGATAAGTACAGATTCGCAACCTGACCACCGGACCATTTCGTTACGACGACAACCAACATCGTATTCAATATACAACGAAGTCAATAACAACAAGCAGTCAGTTTTCTCTAGTCGAATACCGAGTAGCCTGACGCTTCCCACCTTTGCTAGTTTCTATAGGAGAAAGCAGTTGATGTAAATTTATTACTGGCTCCTTCAGAGTTGGCTCCGCCGTTTGCTTACCGTCTGATTCCAAAAGAGCTTTGTAAGAAAGTCCCGTCATTATACGAAATGGCCTTCCAAAACATTACTCCCCCTTTCCTCGAATGTGACGTGCCAAACTTTTCATATTTTCTTAGATCATGGAAGTAATAGTTGTACGCATCGGGGACCCAAATTAATTTTTTTTTTTCATCTGAAAAAACCACACTTCCCCAATTTAGCACACTTCCATTTCCATGTGAAGACGTGCGAATTCCCACCGCTGTTCTTTTCTTACGGCGGCACACGGCGGTGTGTAGTGGGGCTTTGTTTAGTTTTTTTTTTTTTATTCAAGATGGTGTGCACTCCAAATAGCTCCCGAACAGTTGATATGCTGGTAGTTATCCCCGCTTTTTCTTTTATTTTGCTGGTGGCGGCAGATGAATTTGACCAACCCTAAGAATTTGTCTTTTGTCCTGATGCCTGATTATGTTATTCGCGGCGGATCGTTTTCAATTCGACCTTTCAAATTCGACTCGCTTCGTATTTCCTTATTTACGAATTCGGGGCGGAGCGAAAACATTTCTTCCAATATTCCTGTGATTTCACACTTTTGGTTTGACTATTTCTTCTAATATTCCAATTATTTTAATAAACACTCTTTCGTCCGTGAATTCGCCAAAAAAAAAGCTGTCGGATTTGAACTCGCCAGTAAACATTATGACATTTCAAATTCGCCTTCGAATTCGTTAATTGGTCGAATTCAAATCGAAGAAGCTGCCATTTTTCATTTCATTTCGTTCTTTCATTGTTCATTCTTCTCTCATTGGCACAAGTTCGCCATAAAACTTTTGCACACCAATTCTCTCCTTGTGCTTTCATAATTTTTACATCTGTAGAATTTTAAATTTATAAAAAATATATTCGTTGCTTTTGGACAAACAAACAAAAACAAAACAAGTGTTTTTTGTTCCGAAAATAAAACAAAAGAAAAAAATGGAATCTATCACGCAAGAAATCGGTGCATCGTGCGTTCATCCCCCGACAACACATACATCATCTCGGATCACCACGATCAGGGAATCTATGGCGATTCGTCCCATCGTTGGACGATCAATATTAAAAGCCAATCTTGACCTAGATCATGAAGCACATAGAACTGCTGCAAGGAGTGCCTTCCAAGATGTAAACGTAAGAAAAGCCTTTATCTGGAAGTTCTATGCAATCATTACGGTGAGCATTGATTAAAATTTTCCATATTCGATCTGCAAATATCTTTGGCTGTATCTTTCCAAAAGTTTCAATTGCTCATAACCATTGGAGTACTGGCGTTCGTTATGAACCATAGGCCAACTGAATTATGGATTCTCGACAACTTTTATGTTTTTTTCATTGCTGTCGGCATTGCCATAGTTGTAGGGTGTGCAATTGGGATCAATATGCGTTTGAGGAGAACAGGTATGATCAATTATGTACTCCTGATCATTTTTACAGTCATCGAATCGTATATGGTCGCCTTAATAGGATATGCTTTTTCATTCGAAGACGTAAGTTGCACGAACAAAAAAGTATTTATAGTCGTCTCCTTGCCTTCTTTTGTTTTTTTTAGATTCCGACGCTCCTTGGAATAACAACGCTTAATGTCATTGCGCTTATATTGTTGGCAATTCAAACGACAATCGAATTTACCTATTGGAGAGCTTTTTTCTTGACTTGCTTGTTGGCTTTGGTTATTGTCGCAGAAGTCAGACACTTCCTTACGTCGCATAAAAGAAGTTTGCTAGTTGGAATTTTGGCGATTTTGTATTCGGGTTATTTAATTTATGATACTCAACGGATAGTATTGGTCAAAGATCGCAAGATTGCCATTGGTCCTGACGAGTATATTTTCGCTTCGCTCTTTATTTGGATAACTTGGATATTATTTTTATTTTTTTACAAAATTATTGTTCCTCAAGTTTGAACTTTAAAAAAAGATATGTATTCGAAGCGGGTTACTTGGATATTCCCTGAAGCTACTTGCCAAAAACAAAATTCACAACATTAACCCTCTGCGACTGACGTGGTAGTCTGACAGACACCACCAAACATAAAATCTGGTATTTTGCCGTTATTTTTTTAAATTTGACCTGTGCGTTCTCAGTACCTTCCTGCCGTATGGTAAAGCAAGTGTTAGTATATATTGTGAGCTGTCGTGGCATGCGCATCATTTGTTTTGTGAAGGAAAGTGTCTACGAGACCACCACGTCAGGATTAAGGTATCTGTCTGTGAGACCACCACCTCAGTGTTATTGTTTTATTTTCATAGTCTCTCTGAGACAATGTTCATAGTGTCTCCTAGACCACACGTCAGTAAAATTGTTTGGTTAAGGTTAGGTTGTTGTTTGTTTTTAGATGGCTCACTCAAATAACAACAAAGAGTCCTCATAAAACTAAAAGGAACACTGTATATTGTTGCTGTGCTTGCTTGAAAGCAGTCTTTCTGCAATGCTCAAGGTTAAACTGTGAAGACTGCATACTTGTTTTAGTCTAAGGGTTTTGGGTTTAGGTTTAAGTAGAGTAGGCATGGTGGCACACATTGAAAAGGACAACAAATAAAAAATACAGAAAAATAAAGAAAAAAAAGAAATAAAAAGAAAAAGTTCAAAAAAAAAGAAAATAAATAAAAAAAAAAAGTGAAATGAAAAAAAAAAGTTAGATTTGCTGCTGTGGTTGCTCTAGTTTGTAAGTAGTTGTTAGGTAGAATAGGTAGTTTTAGTTAATCTTAAGTTTTATTTTTTAAGGACCTAATTTTAAGTAGCTCGTAAGGAACAATAAAAACGATAAAATGATGTTAGTTTTTTTTTTAAATTTTCTAACAAATTTAAATAAAATACAAAAAGAAAAAAACAAAATAGTTCATAAGCCGAAAGGCATTAATTGTAAGATACCATGAATTGTTTAGAGTGCCCGGTTGGGGCCAGTAAGTAAATATAAGATGTTAGATCATAAGCTAGTTTGAATTCTATTGTCTAGTATTAAGTAGTTATAAGAAAAATGAATAAAAATGAATTAAAAAAAAAAAAAAAAAAAAAAAAAAAAAAAAAAAAAAAAAAAAAAAAAAAAAAAAAAAAAAAAAAAAAAAAAAAAAAAAAACTGTGAAGACTGAAAAAGTTTATGATTTTTCTTTTCAATATAATTTTTTTGTAAACCGATGAATTGGTCTCTTTTTTTCATTTTTAAGTACCGTAACTTTTAATTTTGATAAATTAATAATTTTAATGAAGAAAATATTTATGTGGATTTTTTATTTATTTTTTTTAATCGTTAGTTTTTGAAGAGCTATTTATACTGTGTCAATAAAACTTGTTAAACTATACATAACATATGTATTTGTATTTAACATATATGAGTAATTAAAAATAGTTATGGATAGTCTGAGCTTTAAAATAGAATAATATGAGACACGTTTTTGAGATACAAGCTGTCCAAATGGTGTCTGGTGGACTACCAGGTCAGTGGAATTGTAACAAAAAAGTCACGTCAGTCGCAAGGGTATTGTTGCATTTTATTATTGAGTTTTCAATTCTTAGAATCGGTGGAAATGCGGTGTTCACTTGCTCAGAAGACTCATGCGGAAGATGAAAGGAGGACACGCCTGCTTCAGTTTCGTCATTTTCCTTCTTTTTTTTTCAAATATTGTAATTAGGGAAAAGGGATCAAGCTCAAAAGAGACCAGCTGGATTCAAGAGGATTTTCGTCGTACTAGAAGCCCCCGTAATGAGGGAAGCATCTTTCAGGAAACAGCACACACGGGTTTGCTATGTTCTTGAGAAGGGCAAACATATATTTCATTCATTGTTGTGATCGTCGCCGATGTAAAACTCCGATACTGGAATGACTCTGCTGGATCTTCTAACTGCAAGTCTCTGAAAAAGCCTTTTTCGTTACTTTCGGTTAAACCACTACTAAAGGGTTTTTCAATAAGAGCGCTACAAAAGTTTTTTTTTTTTAATAAAACAAAAACGGTTAAGGATATCAATGAAATGCTTTATTCCTGTGAAAGTACGTTAGATGCCATTTTGTATGGCCACAACGGGCATGCTTGCAGAAGTCCAGACGACGAACCCAATTTTCGACAGTTTTCAAGCATAAATCGGCCGATACTGCTGCAATTTTACGTTCGATATTCGTACGAAGTTCATCAATAGTCGCTGGCTTGTCGGCATAGACATAGACCATAGACTTAACGTAGCCCCACAGAAAATAGTCAAACGGCGTCAAATCGCACGACCGAGGCGGCCAAGCGACTGGACAATTTCGTGAGATAACACGTTCTCCAAACTTGGTTTCCAATAAACTGATTGTGACATTCGCTGTGGCTTGTGGCACCGCCGCCGTCCTGTTGGAACCACATTTCCTCCAAGTCAATATCATCCGATTGGGGCCAAAAATATGCGGTTACCATTGAACGGTAGCGATCCCCATTCACAGTAACACGCCGGTCTTGATCATCACGGAAGAAGTACGGCCCAATGATGCCACCGGCCCATAAATTACACCAAACCGGTAATTTTTTCGGGTTGCAATGATGACTCATGGAGTACGCGTGGATTGCTGCCTGACCAATACCGCATATTTTGTTTATTGACGAAGCCATTCAGCCAGAAATGAGGCTCATCGCTGAAGATGATTTTTCGATGAAAATCCGAATCATTTTCAAGTTGTTGCTCAGCTCAATTAACGAACATACGACGCTTCTGGTGGTCGAGCAGCTTCAGTTTTTGCGTCAATTTAATCTTGTAAGGATGTAGGCCAAGATATTTTCGCAAAATTCGCCATAACGACGTTACAGAGATGTCCATTGCCCAACGCAACGCTTGAGAACGACGACTTGTGAGAGACACATTTGCGCTTTCTGCAACTGAAGCCTCAGCGGCAGCAATATTCTCGACACTACCGGGACTTCTTTGTCTCACTGGGACGGGAACATTTTTTACTGTGCCCGTGAATTCAAATTTTTCCACTAGACGCTCAATTGTCGATCTGCTAGGACGATTATGACGACCATAAATTGGAGGGAACGGGTCGTTATTCTGTATTCCAAAATTCTGTATGAACAAAATTCTGTATCTGAAGAAAAAATTCTGTATGAACATAATTCTGTATTCCATTATTCTGCTTTTCTATTATTCTGTATTTCAAAATTCTGTAAATCCAAAATTCTGTTTTTCAAAATTCTGCAAATCCATTATTCTGCTTTTAGAAATTCTGTAATTCCAAATATCTATCACTTTTTCGCATTCGCTTAATTTTGGATTTTTTGGCACTTTTTGAAGGAAGATAGTCTCTACTAAAATGAGGTGTTTCAGATACAGATTTTTGGATAATCTGGCTTGAATGAACAGCACTATTTTGAGCTGAGGACTTGACTGAAGTGTTTGCGGCTACAGTATCACACTCGTTTGCACATGGCTCATGCGAATGTTTACCCGATTGTTTAGTTATAGTGTGCACATTATCAATCAATTTTGTTACATTTTGCTTTACATTTTTTTTTATTCGCTTAGCGCACGCCCAATTAAATGTTTTTTTTTTCGTTGTTCTTTCGTTGTATAGAACATAAAACCTTCGACAAACAATTTATCCTTTCCTTTATTAGATTTTAATAATTTAATATTTGCCGTTTTATCTGAATTCAATTTATCACGATTAACTTATAACACTTAACTTAAGCTGTCGAACGCAAAATGTGTTATCAAGGTATGTGATTCATGTAAACCATATGCAAATTAGTTGGAGAGAGGTCCGTTACATTATAATATGCAAATTAGTTGGAGAGAGATCCGTTACGTTAGAATTATAATCTATTCTTCAAGGTTCTGCATAGAAAACATCAAAAATCTGTACTCCTAAATTCTGTAAATGATAAAAGAAAAATTGTTTTGATAATGAAAAAAAGTGCGCACTTTTTTTCATTATCAAAACAATTTTTCTTTTATCATTTACAGAATTTTGGAGTACAGAATTTTGGAATACAGAATTTTGATATCCAGAATTTTGTATTTACAGAATTTTAGAATACAGAATTTTGAATTTACAGAATTTTAAAATACAGAATTTTGAATTTACAGAATTTTAAAATACAGAATTTTGGAATACAGAATTTTGGAATCCGAATTTTGGCCCATACAGAATTTCGACCCCAACCCTAAATTGGACGTAGCGCTCTTAACGTTGAGGCCACTGACTCAAACTTTAATAATTTCGACTCATTGTTGACTTATATCTTTCCGTCATGAAATGGCAAACCTTACTGAAGAGAAATGTCAAAAGAGCGGCAAGAAATATGGCGTCGTTTGCTGTCCCTGTTGAAAAACCTTTTACTTACTGCTTAAACTTTGAAGCGAGCTCAACTCCACGTAACAGATGGCGATCAATTAACCAATTAAACGTGTGTGTCTCATCATGTGAACAAAAAACCCTGCACTTTTTCTTACAGCATAGGCAAGAAAGAGAAATAATATCCGTTATCTTCCACGCACCTACCATTTTTTTTTTTTTTTGAGAACTTGCAATTGTTTGATAATTGTTCCACACTCTTATAAAAAAAAATCGAATTTAAGTAAAAAGTAATTTGTGCATCTAATCAAATGAATAGAACTGTATTTCTTCCCCTGTAGTTGGGGCTTGGGGGCCGCTTCTAGCAATTTGTCCGGAACACTATTAAAGAAAATAAAAGTAAATCATCTCAATTTCAAAATTTAACAATTAAATTTCAAGTTTATTTTTAGAATAAAGAAGATTATTTTTGTTTTATTCGTATATTAATATTTTCTGTTATTTATTGTACACAGTTAAATAGTTTAACAAAAAAAAATACATTACAATTGAATTAAACATTTTCTCGATTATTTAAGAAAGAAAATACAACTACTGTTACACTAACATAAATTATTATTAATTCTTCACCTCCCATTGCCTTATTGCTTTCCATCAAATGGATAATGTAGTAAATATGTAGTTAAAATCATTCTTATAATGTTTTTCTTTTTTTTTTTTGCATTTAAAGTCTTAAATAAGAATTATTTATGTTCACAATATAAGTGTGTAAATTTTATTGTTCAAGGTGTTTTTTTGTTTATTTATTAGGTATTCTCCTTTGGGTTGTTAGCGTTCTCCATCGATCTTACAAACTAGAGTTTATACTTCTCGTTAACCTGGTAACTGTTTTTCTCTCATAACACATTTTAAATGGAATATTTGAATAAAACAAAACGCCACTTCTGGCCGGTAAGGGTTTATTTTTTAGTCATAAAGGAATTCATTCTTACTCTGAACATTAAACTTTCAAAAAGTTATTACACTTTGTTTAATCATTTATTTATTTTTCTTTTTTAACCAAATAACAAAATTAAAAAAAATAAATTATTAAAAAAAAATATATAGGAAGCAATCCATTTGCAAAAAAAAAAATCGATTGGAATTAATCTCGAGAACCAACAATAGCCAAAATGTACATGAAAATATTAATTATGTCCAAATATAAATTGAGAGCTGCAAATATGTATTCTTCGGGACTGATGGAATATTTATGGTCACCGCCCATCATCAGTTGAGTGTCGTAGATGAGATAGACGGAGAACAAAAGTGCACCGCATGATGAATAGACCATTGTCATTACTTTGCCGGGGAAGAATATAGCAACAATACCGAAGATCAAGAAGATTACCATAGCAACGAGAAGTACACCACCGCACATGGTGAAATCATATTTGGTTTGCATGGCGAAGATTGATAGGGCTAAGCATACAGCTGCTGTTATTCCGATGGCCATCATAACCTAAAAATAGTAAAAATTGAATTAATAAATTATTGTTTATTGAGAGACGAAATTTAAGAGGCGTTGTGATAAAATTTATGTGACAATTGGAAAAAAGAGGAGTTTTTTTTAGTGCAACCGAAGAACCGAAATCAAAAACAAAGTAAGGAACAGTGGAGTGGAGACACATTTTTTTCTTTTACAACAGATGTCTCCAGGTGCAGTTAAGACTTGCATCTACAGCGCCAGTCATATGGGATTCTTGAACGGCATATTCGAAGCTCACTTTGCACTCCAGGTTAAAGACATTTTGTCAGGATTACTGTCCGGCTCCGAAATAGCAACAAACCTGGCTCTTCGATAGAATAATTGGGTAAGGTTAGGTTGAGGGGCTAACAGTTGATGTCGTTACCGTCACACTTAGATCAATGTGCCCGTGAGTATTGCTTCTCAAGCTTATAAAAACCTATGTGTTTAGTTAATTAAGCCATTTGGAGGCATTGATGAAGTTCAAAATGTTAGTAACTAGAGTACTTTAGAGTTCTTCTAAGTCTCCGAAGAAATATTTGCCGAGCAATTTCTTTTTTTGGTGGGAAAGTGCGGGGCAGTGACATGGAAAGTGTGAAGTGTCTTCACGAACGTCCTCGTCACCGCATCCTCTGCATAGATCATTTCAACTGATTCTCATCTTTTTCTTGTGATATCCTACCAGATCGCAATGATCTCTTGTGTAATAGTATAATTCTTTCCGTTCTTTGTTTGTTAAAACAGCGCCAGGTCTTTCTTGTAGTGCCGCAGGTTCTAGCTTGCATCGGCCTTAACAGTTATTCTATTTGAGATTTCCTGCTTTAAATAGCAGGGTGGGGTGCTGAATGCTGACTAGCTGAGCTTGGCTTACGTCAAGCGTTGATCGTAATCTTGCTAATTCATCGATTTTTTCGTTGCCTGGTATACCGCTGTGACCTGGGACCCAGCAGAATCTAATGTTATGCTGTGCGCCAAGAACCTGAAGCTCTTCGCGGCGGCATGAAACAAGCTTTGATGTACCTTAGTTGCAGCAATCGCTTTTATTTCCGCTTGGCTATCAATGTAAAAGGTTTTAGCCTGTGCTATCGCCATCATTAATACCAGTTTAGTAGCTGTTGTAACTACCAGGACCTCCGCTTGGAAGACACTATTGTAGTCTGAAAGCCTAAGCGCTAAGCGAGTCGGTTAACTTGAGAGATTCAAAATAGAAGCCTGCCCATACACCAGCATCCAGCTTAGAGCCATCAGTCTAGATAGCTATTGACGACTCACTGGAGTATGGTATGTGATAATCAAGTTCGGGTATTTTATAGCCTGTCAGTACTATTACCCACAACTTTATGAAGGATCTGATCATGTCCTATAGAACTGTTTTTCCAGAATTTAGTTTGACTGAGTCTCAAGGCACTTTTAGCTGCAGATTCTTGAACAAAGAGATCTAGGGGTTTTAAACTATGAATAACTTCCAGTCTAATTATTGCCGAACCTATTCTGATAATAATTTTAGATTTGGTCCCCAGGTTTTACCGAAAATGTTCCCTATGAGCAAACCATAATGTAATTAAGCGACGTTAGTTAACTTTTCGTTCAAATTTTAATAGTGCCGTTTCATTCGCTCATTAAGTGAATTTAACAATTTGAAGAAGAGAAGGCCAAGCGATGCTTCTAGAGACAAAATCTCTTTTCTAGGTGTAACGGTATATCAACTATGAATTGGAAGTTAAATTCAATGGAGTTCTCTATAAAGAAGAAAGTTGGAGCTTTAACAAGGCTGTGTGTGTCAAAAAGCGCGTGCCACAAGGGCTTTGTTCAGGAAGAAGCGTATAACTCAATGTGTTGACCTGTTAATACGCGTACATCGCACGATTTAACATTTTCAGCAATAA
Source organism: Sphaerophoria taeniata (assembly GCA_943590905.1). Taxonomy (NCBI): domain Eukaryota; kingdom Metazoa; phylum Arthropoda; class Insecta; order Diptera; family Syrphidae; genus Sphaerophoria; species Sphaerophoria taeniata. The sequence goes on along the minus strand of OX016540.1, from coordinate 13,711,776 downwards.
CTAAAGGCGTAAGCTGGACAAGAAATCAAAGCGAGACACAGCCAGTCTCTGGAATGGAATGGAAATCGAAATATGTCATTTAATTTTTTCTTTGATAACTCTGTTTTGTTAATTTCTCAAAGCGACACGAAATGACGAAATGACTATCAAACGTATCATTGGGTACTTGACTCTTTAAATAATAAGTTGATAACGCCATGCCAGTGGATGACGACTAGACTCTGGACAAGTCAAAATCTGACCTGGCAACTCAAGTCTGCAGAAAAGAAAAGAACGGATAGAAAATATCAAACAAAACTTACCCCTTCGGACTTGTATCGTGATGATGTGACGCCCATTAGGAAGGCTTCAGCTAGCGTAAACAATCCCAAGAAAATAAAGTTCGTTGGTGTCTGTCGTCGTACTCCTTCACAACAAGCCATACAGATCATCGTTATAAACAGTATTGCCAGAGCAACCCAAAACAGCCAACTATTGTTGTATGCCCAATTCTTTGTCCCCGGGTGATACACAAACAATGTTACAAATCCAAATGTAACCAAAAGTTGACCCTAAAAATAAGAAAAACAAAAACAATTCATTGTACCTTGCTCGTTGTAAAAGTTTAAGTTGAAAAAAAAACTTACCATCAGAATAAGGTACACCTTCCGAATGAAACCTTTCCGTATGCTCTGATCATCGAACGAGAAATTCTTGACATCCTGTTCTGGATCACCGCCAAAGCCGCCATAGCCACCACCTGCAGGAGGGGGTTGAACAAAACCAGGCTGTGGTGCATAGCCACCCGCTGGGGGTGGAGGATAATACCCACCTTGAGGTGGATACCCACCCTGCGGGGGATAGCCACCCTGTGGTGGATACCCACCCTGTGGTGGGTAGCCTCCTTGGGGTGGATATCCACCCTGACCGCCTCCATAATATTGTTGATTTGGATCTGTAGACGCCGAATTAAAAGATTGATACATTATTTTATTATTATTTTTCTTCGACCAACAAAATGAGAATTTCTTGAATGTTCAGTTGATTTCAATACAACAAAAAAAAAACAACAAAAAATCAAACACACGCATACAAGATCCACACGACTATCACTCAGCACAACGACTAATCAAACTAAATTCTATTGAAGCTTTGAAGTTATAATGAAACTGATTAAAAATGAGAAGCAAGTGATTCTACTATTGCCCTAAGTTGATAAAGCTTGAAAAAAGCTTTACAGCTGCAGCTGTTATCTGTTATCAAGATAGTGACTCAGTTTAATGGTGGGGTGGTTGCTTTAAATTACTTAAAAATATGAAATTTCAGAATGAATCATTTGATTTAAAAATAAAGACAATTTTTTGTTCCATGGGAATTACAATAATCTCATTCTTAAAGCTCGAACACTTTCATGGGTTAGAGGCCTTGAGATTTAATGTCAAAAACACGACGTCAATGGAAAAATATAGCAACAGAAATTGATGTTATCAGAACAAAATGGAATTAAGTGGCAGCATATTGTTGTAAAAAGATTTTGCCGAGGGGATGCAGAGAGAAGAATTTATGCAACAAGCAAGTAAAGGGTTTTTCAACAGGGACGCTACAGAAGTAGAGCGACAGAGACTGATAACGAAGCCATATTTCTTGCCGCTCTTTTGACATTTCTCTTCAATAAGGTATTGCCATTTCATGATCGAAAGATATACGAGCCAACAATGAGCCGAAATTATTAAAGTTTACTACCGAAATTTGGAGTCAGTGGCCTCAACGTTAAGAACGCTACGTCATAATCGTCCTAGCAGATCAACAATTGAACGTCTAGTGGAAAAATTTGAATCCAGAGGCACAGTACAAAAAGTGAGACAAAGAAGTGCCCGTAGTGTCGAGAATATTGCTGCCGCTGAGGCTTCAGTTGCAGAAAGCCCAAATGTGTCTCTCATACGTCATTCTCAAGCGTTGGTCATCTCTGTGACATCGTTATGGCGAATTTTGCGAAAATATCTTGGCCTACATCCTGGCAAGATTAAATTAACGCAAGAACTGAAGCCGCTTGACCACCAGAAGTGTGAATTGGGCTGAGCAACAACTTGAAAATGATCCGGATTTTCATCGAAAAATCATCTTCAGTGATGAGTCTCATTTCTGTCTGAATGGCTTCGTCAATAAACAAAATATGCGGTATTGGTCAGGCAGCAATCCACGCGTACTCCATGAGTCATCATTGCAACCCGAAAAAATTACCGGTTTGGTGTAATTTATGGGCCGGTGGCGTCATTGGGCCGTACTTCTTCCGTGATGATCAAGAGCGGCACATTACTGTGAATGCGGATCGCTGCCGTTCAATGATAATCGTATATTTTTGGCCCCAATTGGATGATACGGACTTGGAGGACATGTGGTTCCAACAGGACGGCGCCACAAGCCACACAGCGAATGTCACAATCAATTTATTAGAAACCAAGTTTGGAGAACGTATTATCTCACGAAATGGTCATATCACTTGGCCGCCTCGGTCGTGCTATTTGACGACGTTAGAATATTTCCTGTGGGGCTACGTCAAGTCTATGGTTTATGCCAACAAGCCAGCGACGATTGATGAACTTCGTACGAATATCGAACGTGAAATTGCAGCCGTATCGGCCGATTTATGCTTGAAAACTGTCGAAAATTGGGTTCGTCGTCTGGACTTCTGCAAGCGTGCCCGTTGTGGCCATACAAAATGGCATCTAACGTACTTTCACAGGAATAAAGCATTTCATTGATATCCTAAACCGTTTTTGTTTTATTCAAAAAAAAACTTTTATAGAGCTCTTATTAAAAAACCCTTCATATGTTTTCCCTTCTGAAGAACATAGCAAACCCGTGTGTGCTGTTTCCGGAAAGATGTTTCCCTCATTACGGGGGCTTCTTTTACTTTGGACCGGTCCGACGAAAATCCTCTTGAATCCAGCTGGTTTCTTTTGAGCTTGATCCCTTTTCCCTGATTACAATATTTGAAACAAAAAAAAAGGAAAATGACGGCACTGAAGTAGGCGTGTCCTCCTTTCATCTTCCGCATGAGTCTTCTGAGCAAGAAGATGCAAGTGAACACCGCATTTCCACCGATTCTAAGAAGTGAAAACTCAATGATTTTTGACTTTTGATTTTGTGAATTTCTATTTTTGCAAGTAGCTTCAAGGAATATCCAAGCAACCCGCTCCGAATGAATATTTTTTTTTAAAGTTCAAATCCGAGTACACGACCAACAGTAAAATTGTAAAAAAATAAAATTAATATCCAAGTTATCCAAATAAAGAGCGAAGCGAAAATATACTCGTCAGGACCAATGGCAATCTTGCGATCTTTGACCAATACTATCCGTTGAGTATCATAAATTAAATAACCCGAATACAATATCGCCAAAATTCCAACTAGCAAACTTATTTTATGCGACGGAAAGAAGTGTCTGACTTCTGCGATAATAACCAAAGCCAACAAGCAAGTCAAGAAAAAAGCTCTCCAATAGGTAAATTCGATTGTCGTTTGAATTGCCAACAATATAAGCGCAATGACATTAACCGTTGTTATTCCAAGGAGCGTCGGAATCTAAAAAAAAAAAAAGAGGGCAAGGAGTACGACTATAAATACTTTTTTGTTCGTGCAACTTACGACTGCGAATGAAAAAGTACATCCTATTAAGGCGGCCATATACGATTCGATGACTGTAAAAATGATCAGGAGTACATAATTGATCATACCTGTTCTCCTCAAACGCATATTGATCCCAATTGCACACCCTACAACTATGGCAATGCCGACAGCAATGAAAAAAACATAAAAGTTGTCGAGAATCCATAATTCAGTTGGCCTATGGTTCATAACGAACGCCAGTACTCCAATGGTTATGAGCAATTGAAACTTTTGGAAAGATACAGCCAAAGATATTTGCAGATCGAATATGGAAAATTTTAATCAATGCTCACCGTAATGATTGCATAGAACTTCCAGATGAAGGCTTTTCTTACGTTTACATCTTGGAAGGCACTCCTTACAGCAGTTCTATGTGCTTCATGATCTAGGTCAAGAATGGCTTTTAATATTCAAATGTTAATCAATTTGTTTGAGGAAAACTGAAAATGTCTGTTCTGTGTTTTAGGGCTTTCATAGTTTGTTTGGGATAACAAGATCACACCAAAAACATAAATGTAAGAAAAGAGCCAAGTTCTCCCGTACAAAAATTCTGCCTAACAAGTCAGCCACGAAAAGTAATGAGATCTAAAAGAACGCCAAGTTCTAAGATTCAGCAAGTACTCGTAGGTGCATTGCAAATGTTTTAAGTGGACTTACATCGAATCAACTATTAGTTTTGAAAGTAACTTGTAAACTAATGTAAATTAGTTAATTTTTTTTACTTCGCAAGTTTTCCAAACTTTTTTAATAGTAGGTTACTAAGAGAAAACCCGCCAAGTAAAAAAAATTAACTAATTTACATTAGTTTACAAGTTACTTTCAAAACTAATAGTTGATTCGATGTAAGTCCACTTAAAACATTTGCAATGCACCTACGAGTACTTGCTGAATCTTAGAACTTGGCGTTCTTTTAGATCTCATTACTTTTCGTGGCTGATTTGTTAGGCAGAATTTTTGTACGGGAGAACTTGGCTCTTTTTTTACATTTATGTTTTTGGTGTGATATCATTACTTTTTGCAAAGATTTTTTTTTTTTTTTGATAAGCAGAAAAATCTAAAAATTAATTTTATTTCTTTATATTGACTGGCAGAATTGCTAGTTTGCCAAATTACAATATTCTACGATGATCAGAGGTGCCCCATATATTTTATAAAATTTATTTTTAAATGGGTGGGTACCACGCCCCCTCAGTTGAAAATCATAAATTTCATATTTTATTTGTTCTATTGCACGATGTACTTGTATGCCAAATTTCTTGATTCTACTGCACTCCAAAGTGCTCCATATAATTTAAATTAATAATGTAAAAGTAGGCGGCTACCACACCCCCTGACTTAAAAATTTCAAATTTTCGATTTTTTCTTTTGTATGTACTTCATGACCTATCACTGTGCAAAATTTCTTGATTCTACTGCACTCCAAAGTGCTTCATATAATTTAAATTAATAATGTAAAAGTAGGCGGCTACCACGCCCCCTGACTTAAAAATTTCAAATTTTCGATTTTTTCCTTTGTATGTACTTCATGACCTATCACTGTGCAAAATTTCTTGATTCTACTGCACTCCAAAGTGCTCCATATAATTTAAATTAATAATGTAAAAGTAGGCGGCTACCACGCCCCCTGATTGAAAATTTTCAAATTTTCGATTTTTTTCCTTTGTATGTACCACATGACCTACTACTGTGCCAAATTTCAAGTTTCTAGGGCAACGGGAAGTGCTTCATATAATTTAAATTAATAATGTAAAAGTAGGCGGCTACCACGCCCCTGATTGAAAATTTTAAAATTTTCGATTTTTTCCTTTGTATGTACTACATGACCTACCACTGTGCCAAATTTTAAGTTTCTAGGGCAACGGGAAGTGCTTCATATAGTTTAAATTAATAATGTAAAAGTAGGCGGCTACCACGCCTCCTGATTGAAAATTTTAAAATTTTCGATTTTTTCCTTTGTATGTACCACATGACCTACCACTGTGCCAAATTTCAAGTTTCTAGGGCAACGGGAAGTGCTTCATATAATTTAAATTAATAATGTAAAAGTAGGCGGCTACCACGCCCCCTGATTGAAAATTTTCAAATTTTCGATTTTTTCCTTTGTATGTACCACATGACCTACCACTGTGCCAAATTTTAAGTTTCTAGGGCAACGGGAAGTGCTTCATAATTTTGATGATCTGTCAGTGAGTGAGTCAGTGAGTCAGTCAGTTACGGTTTTCGTGATTTTTGGAACATTGTATCTTAGAAACTACTTATGCTAAATATCTGAAATTTACTGAGGTGCTTCTTCTTGACTAGCTTAACAAATGATGTGAGTTTGAAACTTTTGGCTTCTTTGGTATAGAAGTTAGAGGGGTGTGGAAAATGCCCTGAGTTGTTTCCTGTAAATAAGGGTGTAGTGCCAAAGTTGCTAGAGAACTTGGCTGGGCACTACCGTGCCCCTTGATTGCTTTGGTACTACTAATATGAAGAAGTTCTTGGCTTGGTTATGAAATTTTGAAACTCATATGTGACTAGGAGTAGTATTTGTCAAAAAAACGTGACGGTGTTGAAGTGTTGAAATGTTTGTGTTGTGGTGTGAGTTTAGACTTCTCATAGCTTAAAAGCTGGTTTCTGATTTGTGACTCCGTCACGTTTTGGATCGCATCCAAAACGAGGTGTTTTAAAAATTTCAACTAGAGTCTAAAGATAAGGAGCCTTGATAACACAACCTAATCGAAGATCAACAGACAACGGGCTCAGCCTAGTAGTAAGTAGTATTCTGGCGATTTCGGAATGGTCGAAACGGTAAGAAACTCGACTACGATCTAATGGACACATCACACATCTGACTTCCTACGCGCTCTTTTGCTAGCAGCAATGATTTGAGCTCGATTAAAATTTCATAAAATCTTTCTAATGCCATAAAACTTTCCTGAAAATATAACCGAGGAATTTCGTGTAAAAATGGACATGCAGCCACGAAATGGTAGATCTCTGCTTCCTCTCTTCCAATACATAGATTAAAGAGCTGAGGCAGGTCATCTCTGAGAGGTATCAAACTGAGGCTGCAAAGTGGCAACTCTCGTTCTAAAAATGTTGCTTAAAAAGAAAGTAATTGGCATTCCATTGTAGTTGATGATGTAAATTTCTGATGTAGCAGAATTTGCTAACAAATAATTTATGATCAACGTTAGACATCAAATCAGCAAACTGGGCAACATTATTTTCTAAAAGGTTCAGCGATGTGTCGTGGTGCTAGTTGATTACATTCGTTGAAAGGGGATGCATTTGGTCGGTGCAAAATCAACTTCTCATGGAAGAATATCACAGACATCATCAATAAATAGGGTAAACAGTAAAGGACTAAGTATACATCCTTGGGGGACACCAGCAGTAAATGTGTTCGAGAATGCAATAGGTACCGTCCCATAGAAGGTTTAGGAGAAACAACAATTTAAACTTTTCACATCACAAATGTTAAAAAAGAATACTATTACTACAACAACAAAATATAAACTAAGCAGAACAATATGCATACGAGCTCAATTTCGTTTGAAAATTTTGTCAAATATTTGTTTTTCGGCTTAAAACACACCAAATCAGACAGAAGTCCATTGCTCTTACGAGGCAACTCACACCGAAAAAGACACGACACGATAAAAAATCTTGTCCGCTCGTCGGTTGCAGTAAATACATGGAGTTGTATGGGAGCAAACCACACCAAAGAAGACAAAAAGTCCGGGACAAAATGTTTACGCCTAAAAGTCCACACCGTCTTATGAAGTAACACACACCAAAGTGAACAAGACAAACAAACAGAAATCGACAAAAAAAACGTGTCAGCTGTATAGGTTGTATAGGAGCAACACACACCGAAGCGGACAAAGACAAGACATTTTGTCTTTGTCGTCCTCGGTGTGGGTTAGAATCCGTCTGATTTGGTGTGTTTTTAGCCTTATCGTACAAAAAATGTCATTGAAGGTAGAAAATATATTTAAACTAGCTGACCCAGCAAACGTTGTTTTTTCATATGAATGATTCCTAGATAATGAAAATATATCACTTTTACTATTTGTGTGTGCGTATGTGGTATGACGTATGAGAGAAAGAGGCATAGAACGTTGTGAACGTTGACGGAAAGTGTCATTAATAATAGTTAACATAAGCAAACTGACGGTTTGCAACGTATAATTGTGGAGCTTTAGTATTTTTTTCATTTTTTGCAGTACTGCTTCCAGTTCGGGTAGTGAAATAGCTGTATCTAGTTCACTCACTCTAGTACAAGGCATCAAAGGTATGAAGGTCTTCACGCCTTTTAATTGTTCCATTTAGCACCGATCGACAACCCAAAAACATCGAAAAACTAAATGTAACTCTAAGCGTAACGCCTTTGTGTCTATTAGGCGATAGTTAGTTTTTCGGTGATTATGACAATTCTTCGTTCAGTGTGTTTCTTGGCACTATTAATAGATTGGATTTCTTCACCACCACTTAACTTCAGAAGCCCCTTGCACTTCTGTTATGCTAATTCCACTGCAACGTTTTCTGTATCTAAGGGAAGGTGTTCAACGGGTTGGGTACGATGTCCCGATTTTTAAAATCCTGACTTTCAAAATACCGATTTTATAATCCCGCTTGTTAAAATCCCGATTTTCATAATCCCGTTTCTTATTATCCCGCTTTTCAAAATCCCGTTTTTTTATTAGTATCCCGTTTTTACAATGAAAAGCAGTTGCTTTGTTTTAAAAACTCGCGCGATTTTTCAAACCAAATGAGTTTAATAGCATTGTTTATAATTACTTTAACAAAGAAAACATAAAAGAAAGTAGTGTATTCATTCCAAGAATCAAAGATATAATATAACAAAACTTGCACAATACTAAATAACAAGACATCTCTAGGTACATGGGTAATGCATGTGGTGATGCCCAACTATTTGTTACTGCAACATAACTTAATTATAACGGGAAATCCAAAAGCAGCGTCTGATAACGCTAGATTTTGTAAAAGTAATTAAAAGCTGTTTTAATTTAATCCAAGAGAACAAATTCATTCATTTTTTTAGTCTTATTTTAAATCTTTTGAATACCGGTTGGCGGGATTAAACGGGATTTTCGGGATTTTAAATGGGACTAAATGGGTTTTAAAACTCGGGATTTAACAAAAGCGGTATTTTAGAAGACGGGATTTTAAAACTTTTTTTCGGGATTCTTGAAAAACGGGATTTTAAAAAGCGGGAATCCGATACGCTCTCTGTTCAACAAATACGAAAGCATTTCGGTTCATCGACAACATTTTAATACCGCAATTCCATTTCGATTGGATATTAAATACGAAACTCGCAGTAAAACTATCCGAATGCATCTATTAGTTGATTAAATTTCTGTGCAATTTTTTTGAGAAATGACTTTTTTTTACGTCTAAGAACTTAAAAAATTTTGCAGTTTCACTTAGACAGTTGAAATGTCACTCAAATATATAATGGCCTAATATTTGGGAAACAAAACAATTGCGGTAGTGAGTGAAAATGAAGAAAATGAAACGATCCAGAATGCCAACAGCCCGTTTCATCTTCCTCAAGAAGCATTTTCTGCGAAACAAATACCCTTTACAGCAGTTAAAAGATTGTGAAACGATTTAATTAATCATTCTTTGCCACAAAACAAGATTTGATAATCTCATATCCATAAAATAGATAAAAATATCAAAACAAAATCTGCATAAATAAAGATGGCAGCATAAACATAATCTTCGGGACTTATGTTATCCTCGCGATGTCCGCTCAATATAGTTTGAGTATCGTGGATTAAAAAAAGCGAAAACACCGCCGTTAAACAAGCAAATATCACAATATTCAACAGACGATATGCAAAGACTTGGACAAATGCGAGAAAAAGGATACCCGGTAGGTACTTTCCTTGAAAAGGTTTTACGGGGCTAAAATCGATTTCCGTTTTAATTGCAAACAATGTAAGTGCAATGACCAATACTATTGTTGTTCCAAGGATCGTCAGAACCTAAAAAAGAGAAGTAAGTTACCCACGCAGTACGATTATGAATACTATTTTGTTCGTGGAACTTACAGTTGCCGGTGAATAATAAACTCCAAATGAAGAAATCCAAAACATAAGGGCAAATGTAAAAATGACCAGGAATATATAATTGATCGGAACTGTTCTTCTCAAAATCATATATCTGCACATTGTGCACGATAAAATCAGCCCAATGCCTAAAGCAGCAAAAGTTGCAAAAAAATAGTAGTCGATAATCCATAATTTAGTTGGTATATGGTTCATTATGAATGCCAGTACTCCAAAGGTTATGACCAGTTGAAACTTTTGGAAAGATCCAACCAATATTTACAGATCGACCATGAAAAATTTAAATCAATGCTCACTGTAACGATCAGGGAAACATTCCAGATGAAGGCTCTTCTAGTTTCTTGATCTTTGAAGGCATTGCTTGCAGCATTTCCCTGTGCTTCACGATCAGAGGCGACATCTAGATTGGTTTTTAATATTCAAATGTTAATCAATTTGTTTGAGAAAAACTAAATATGTCTGTGCTGTGTTTCAAGTTTTGCCTGCGAAAGCCTTGAGTTGTGTTTAGTCTTTTCAGATTGCCAAACTCTCTTGAAATGACAAGATTGCTTTGGTTCTTCGCTGGGTATGATTAAACTTTGGAACCCTTATGTGATAAGGCGTAGTATTTGTCAAAACGACGGCGTTGGAATGTTTGTTTTGTGTCGTGAGTTTAGACATCTGCTTATCTCACTATAAGGATCCTTGATAACACAACCTTAACGAAGATCAAGAGACAACGGGCTCCGACTAGTAGTAAGTAGTATTCTGGCGATTTCGGAATGGTCGAAACGGTAAGAAACTCGACTACGATCTAATGCAGCTATACTCAACCTGCGGCCCGCGGGCCGCATGCGGCCCTCGAGCTTATAAAAGTTGGCCCGCGGCGTGGTTTAATAAATTCTTAAAATATCGAGTGACTGCAGAAAAACGTGAGAAAAATATATCCTTTTGAGTTTTCAAAATGGAAGCAACAGTAGAACGTACAGCAGTGGAAAAGTGGACATCGTGTGTCTTCAAAAAAATATTCTATATGTGACTCCTTTCTACGCCAGGAAAGGTTTGAACAACTAAATGAAAAAGAGATGTCGCCTAGTATTCCTTACTTTTCTTGCCATTGCGAAATTGAATAATTGGAATCATTTTATTCAAATTTTGAATGGACATCTTTTCGACGAAAACCGACTACTGCACTCCTACTGTGGACCTCAGTGCGGATTTTAAAGTTATCATTCCATCTCGAAAAGAGTGGGATGATGCCTTAGTGACGAGAGGCTTCGGCATATCTATTTTCACTGACGGCTCAAAAATGGAGTGTGAGGTTGGTGCAGCAATTTTCTCTGAGTCTTTAAATTTCTCCAGGTCATCTTGGCTTCCTGAGTTTGCTAGTGTCTTTCAGGCTGAACTACTCGCGATTAAGGAAGCATGCAAATTACTAAAACTAGATCCAAATCAAAACCGCAATACAGCTATCTTTTCGGACAGTTAGGCGACTATTCAAGCGATTTGCTCGTCCACATCATCCTCCAAATTAGTTCAACAATGCCGAAGTGAGCTAGCGGGCATGAACATTGGACTCAGGGTTACTCTTGTCTGGATTCCGGGTCATAGTGGCTTTGAGGGCAATGAACGGGCTGACGAGCTGGCAAGGCAAGGATCAGCCCTTCATAGCTCACTCGCGGAAAGAGTCAACATTCCACTTGGTGCTATGAAGGGCAAGATCTTCTCAATTTTTCTCGCTGAATCATATCTAGAAGGATATGGCCCACCTACAATAAATCCTGCACTAATAACTTTATTTGCAGACCCAGGCAAGACATAGCCAGGGTCGTTGCAACATGCAACGTAGTAGTTGTGGGGGCCAGCAAGAAAAGGAAACTGTTCTTCACTTCCTGTGTTAGTGTCCTGCCCTAGCCAAAACGAGAACCAAATCATTGGGAAAGTCCTTCTTCAATAACCTTAATGAGCTTTCCGAACTAAAGATCAGAGATTTGATCTCCTTTCTAAACGCAACGAAGTGGATTTGAGGCGTATTTTAAACTATTTATTTCAGTTCCTCTTCGAACTTGAGATCGCCAGCTTGCGAACTAAAAACAAAAACTCAGAATTTTATATAATCCATCTTTAAATTTTTTAGGTCAAATGAGTTTTTTATGGTATCAAAACGGCCGCGCAAGCCAGTGCTAATTGGGTCACCGAGCTAGACTGCTCGTTTCCGCCATTTCTACTACAACTACTATGCACATTAAAATGATATTTACGATAAAAAAAAATTCTTGTGGCCCGGGGTAGCGTTACAAAATTATCAATGTGGCCCATTAAAAAAAAAGGTTGAGTATGGCTGATCTAATGGATACATTTGACTCCCTACGCGCTCTCTACCTGATTCCCTTAAATTTGTTATTGATTTTTGGTAATTCTAATCAAATTGGTCCTTCGAGCCGGATTATTTAGAATCGACTTTTCGCTTTTTTTTTTGGTTAGAGGTTCCTACACTCAGGATTCCTATACACAGCTAAGTACCTATATCGCAAAAATCTCTCAATGGGCTCTTTTTGAATTCCATGCTGAAGAGAGTTGGTCCTGAGCCCGAGTTTGAGGTTTTATAATCAAGATAGATAGTGGCAAAGTGATAAAAACGTTTGGAAGACATTACTCCGGTTGGAAAAAAAAGCAGTGAAACGAACATTTTGTTGAAAGAATTAGCTCCTTCCCAAGCCGAATTCTTAGATATCGGTTAGGATGTCTAGATGAAAACCCTACCAATATAAAGCTGCAAACCTATGCGAATTCCATCATTTACTGGTGATAACCGTGGACCGCAACACGAAACTTTCTAGTGTCCATGAGTGTAGACACTTAAAGTCGGTTCAGCTTTTGAACGGTGTTAGCATTTCGGATTCCAATTACCAGCTCGCTTGGGAGAAATCCTTCCAATAAAAAAAAAAAGAGTTGCTTAAATACCTCATGTCCAAAATGTAAAGGTGCACATTCCGCAGTGTTCAGATTTCGCGTCAATGTCGGTTAGTACGCATTGCAATAGCGCTTGAGACCAACGATTGTGCTATAACTGCTTCGCTACTAAACAGTCCTCGAATCGATGTCAAGTTAAGGCACATAGCCTGGTACGTTTAGATCACCCAAGTCCAGCTTATGTCGTTGATCCTATCCAAAGCTTCCGTCGCGTGCGTCGTAAGCAACCATATGAACAATGATTCGCGTTCCTCGCGTTACATTACCTACAGCGAGCGGTTATACAAGTTTTTGACGCTTATGGAAAGACTCATCTTCTGCGCGTTTTGTTGAAAAGCGTTCGTGACCGATTCTTTGGTGAACAGGCTTGGATATCGTCGTTCTCATGGTCGTTTACCTATTTGCTGGAATTTCGTCTGTTGAAGCAGTTGTGAATCAATGTTCTGTTGTGTTACGGATTAAATCCTGCACCACCCCACATACTATGCAAGTTGAGGCATATTTCTCAATCAAATTACTTCCTCAACTCTATCGCTTTCGTTTGAAGCAAGCAACGCCACGTTCCTTGATGATCTTCTGTTAGCTGACGTATGCTTCAGTACACCCGATCCCATTGATGTTCTGTTGGGGGCTGACAAGGTTTGGAGTATTCTTCTGAGTGTTCATCGCCATCGTTGAGATCAAGAGGTTAAGGTCGTTGCGCAAGAGACTGTGTTTGGATAGATTGTTACGAGTTGTTTGCCAGGAAATTCATTAGTTTCATTGCACGCAGGTTTTGACCTTATCGTGATTTTGAAATCTTTTTGGGATATTGAAGAGATACCCCAGAGTTCTTCGTGTAAAGTACATGAAGATGAGGTAGATTTGCCACACCACACTGTTATCTTACATAAAAATGAATCGCAAAATGTGTTAGTAAGCGCATAACTCAACAACGCCTGGGCCAATTTGGCCAATTCTATTTTTTTTTTTTAATGTTCGTTGGAGTTCAAAGATGGTTTTTACGGCGAAAAACTTATGCTTTTTAAATCACAATTTTGCCAACATGTTAAAAGCCATTATTTTTCAACCCCGTCAAAATAAAAACAAATATGATCAATTTCAGTTATTTGAAATTATGTTTGTCAGATCTAAAATTATTAATTTAAATTGAAAATTTATCTCTTTTCTGAATCTGTTCCGCACAGAAAAGTACAGAAAAGAGCAGGTGGCCATGGTTCAGAGGATAGTGTAGTTGACTGCTAAGCCAAACGTTGCGGGTTCAAGCCCCAGCTTCGGCAGCAGTGTTTTTCTACAATAATCGCCAGCTTATCTGAGGCCACCTGTGCGATAATATGAGACAATATAAATCTATGTCTCCTCCTCTGTGCCACGTAGGTTTATGTTATGTGTTCTTTCCTTCTATGTGTCTCTCTGTCTCTCTCTGTCGTATGTCTTGTTTCAGTCCCAGCCGATGGCCTCAGTCGCCAGTGCTGCTATGTGTCTGTAGTTCGTATCATTCATGTGCGAAGTACTGTAATGTCAATGTCAAGTACAGAAAAGATCCAAAAAGTACACGTTTGTGTGTTCCATGAGTAAAAACCTTGCCCCAAACTGTTCTACAATCTGTCATTTTGTGTTCCATGAAGTTGTTCATCTCAGTTTAGTACACATTTTTCTGCCCCTACTTTTTTGGTGGTGCAGCTTTGTGAAAGCTATCAAATGTCAAAATTTCATATGCCAAATTATTTTTATTTTTTTCCAATCAAATTTTTGAAATTATCTCGATTGAAGAGTTTTCCGAGGAAGTAAAAATATTACTTCTATACTCCCAAGTAAAAATTGATCTCAAAAAACTAATAAGCTATTCAGAATTTTGTTTCCAACAAATGAAAATTTGCTTCTATTTGATTTGACTTGGAATATTTATTTAACAGCTGATTTAATTCTGTCAAAAAGATTACATAGGAAGCTGATCTTTTCTGTTCTTACTTGTTCTGACAGTTTTCATTTACTTGTGCTGTTCTGATCTGTTTTTTTTCTTCATTAAACAGTCCTATTGTGTGGACGAAGGTGACACAGAATTGGAATGAAATAAAATTCTGAAGGTTAAATTTCAGCATAATCATCATCGTCGGTGTGTTCATTGGTTTCCCCCTTCATCTGCGCTTCAACCGGGATTCGGTGCAGGCCTCATTCTAAAAGTTCTTCCATGTATCTTGACGTTATCCAGTTCCGCAACACTAAATTCTTTTAGCATCCTGGTCTTCGCCATCCAGCGCAAATTTGGAAACTGGAAAATTTCAAAATGGGTTTTCGAATGGAACTCGGAAAACTCATTGGTTTATGAAAATTGCATATTATTGCAGGTGTGGGAGAAGTCCTGGAAAGCAAGTAGGTATAATTTAAAAAAGAAAAAAAAACGCATTGCAAAAACATAACAAATTCGCAATGGAAAACTCTTGAAGAGCAAGAAAAGCCCAATTCATATTTTGCATGGATTTTAAAACATGGGAAAATACTCGCGGCTCCAAGAATGCTTACGAACCCAACTTCGGTCGTACTGTCAAGTACAGACGCATGTTTATTAGCATTCTGCTTTACCACTTCATTTCAATATTAAGGAATACTCAATGTAAGGAAATACTTAATGTAAATGGAAACCTCCTCCTATTAGGGGAGCGGGTAGCAGGGTGTCGGGTAGCGGGAAACGAAAAGCGTGTAGAAGTGGTGGGTAGTGGATAGAGGGGTAGCAGGTTGTGGGTTGTGGGGTAGCTGACAACGGGGTACCAGGGTAGCAGGTAGAGAATAGTAGGGTAGTTTTGGGTTGCGGATAGCGGTTAGGATTAGTGTGGTAGGGGGGTCGGTTATTTATCGATTGAGGCAGTACGCAGTCTGCCAGGTCAGCTAATCATAAATAATAATTATTCGTCTTGTCTTCGATGGGTCTCATAGGGATACTAAAATTTGTAGCCTCAATGATATTCTTCTCGTAGGAACTGCTCTTCCACGTAATGTGGTAAACGTTTGCATTTGTTTTCGTCTTCATCAAAATGTTTCGGCAAATTTAAGTGCTTCCAAAGCACCGGGATTTCCAGAGAATAGTTTGGAGAGAATCCACTGATAGCCCGATTTCACATTTTCGTTTGTCTACGGTAACATAGGGTTAGGTTTACACACAAAATCAATTTGACCGAATACATATGGGATTGGGATGATCCCTTGCCCATTGAATGCGCAGAAAAATGGAAGTTGTATTGGTAATATTTGTCATATTTTGAAAATTTTATGATTAAATAGGTTTCTCGGATGCTTCGGAAAAGGCTTATTCTGCAGTATTTTATTGTCGCAGTAGCTCGGAAGATGGTGTTGAAATTCAGTTAGTCGTAGTCAAAACTTGTGTTGCTCCAGTTAAGCAGTTGTCGATCCCAAGTCTAGAACTTTGTGGGAGACTGCCCTTGTGTCGATTATAGCATTTTAGTCGTTCGTAGTTAGATGTAAAACCAGTTTTCGTTTCGGTTTTTGTGACATGAAAAACGTTTGTAGTGAAATTAGCTAAATGTATCTAGTTCACTCACTCAAGTAAAAGGTTTTTTCAACAGGGACACTACAAAAGTAGAGCGACGGGTACAGCAAACGACGCCGTATTTCTTGCCGCTGTTTTGATATTTCTCTTCAGAAAGGTTTGCTATTTCATGATGGAAAGATATACGAGCCAACAACGAGTCGAAATTATTAAAACTTACTACCGAAATTCGAAATCAACAATTGATCGTCTAGTGGAAAAATTTGAATCTACAGGCACAGTATTGCTGCCGCTAGGGCTTCAGTTGCAGAAAGCAAATGTGTCACTCACACGTCGTTTCCAAGGGATGTACATCTCTGTGAAGTCGTTGTGGCGAATTTTGCTAAAAGATCTTGGCCTACATCCTTGCAAGATTAAATTGACGCAAGAACTGAAGCTGCTTGACCACCAGAATTGTCGTATGTTCATGAAATGGGTTGAGCAACAGCTTGAAAATGGTTCGGATTTTCATCGAAAAATTATCTTCAGCGATGAGGCTCTTTTCTGGCGGAATGGCTTCGTCAATGAACAAAATATGCGGTATTGGTCAGGCAGCAATCTACACTTACTCCTTGCATCCTGAAAAAATTATGGTTTGGTGTGGTTTATGGGCCGGCGGCGTCATTGGGCCGTACTTCTTCCGCGATGATCAAGACAGTATTTTTGGTCCCAAATGGATGATATAGACTTGGAGGACATGTGGTTCCAACAGGACGGCGCCACAAGCCACACAGTGAATGTCACAAGCAATTTATTAGAAACCAAATTTGGAGAACGTGCTATCTCACGAAATGATCCAGTCACTTGGCCGCCTGGGTCGTGCGATTTGACACCTGTGGCCATAGAAATTGAAATCGAGTTCAATACAAAATGACATCGAACGTACCTTCTCGGGAATAAAGAATTTTATTGATATCCAAAACCGTTTTTGTTTTGTAGCGCTCTTATTGAAAAACCCTTTACAACTTAATCGATGGTCGTTAGATGTAAAACCAGTTCGCGTTTCGGTTTTTTGACTCTAAAATTCTCTTTTTATGGCTTTCATTTGCCCCGCGAAAATAGAATACGGTTTTAGTGAAAAATCTAACTCACAAGGCATCGTATAATCAAAGGTATGAAGGTCTTTATCCCTTTTAATTGTTCCATTTAGCACCGATTCGTTCCAGAATGCCAACACTCCGTTTCATCTTCCTCAAGAAGAATTTTCGGCGAAACAAATACCCATTACAGCAGTTGAAAGATTGTGAAATGTTAATCATTATTCATTCTTTGCAAAAGAAATCACAAATTTAATCATCGAATAACCATAAAATAGATAAAAATATTAAAAAAACATCTGTATAAATGAAGAGCGCAGCATAAACATACTCTTCGGGACTTAAAAGATCCCTGCGATTGCCGCTCACCATAATTTGAGTATCATAGATTAAAAAAAGCGAAAAGACCACCGTACAACATGATCCTTTTATCATATGCAACGTATGCGATGGATAGAAGATGTAGACCATGAAGAGAATAAAGATAACCAGAATGCCCATCACGAGAATAGCTTTGCAGGCGGTAAAATCGATTTTCGTTTGATATGCAAACAATGTAAGCACAGTGACAACAGCTATTGTTATTCCAATGGTCTTCAGAACCTTAAAAAATAAAAAATAAAAGCAGAATTAAGTTACCCAAGGAGTACTATTTTGTTCGTGTAACTTACAATTTCCGGTGCATAATAAATTGCTACTGAAGAAACACAATAGGAAAAAAGGATTGTAAAAATGAGCAGGACTATATAATTGGTCGGAACTGTTCTTCTCAAACTCATAGATGAGCACAATGTAAACAATACAATTATAGCGATGCCTAAAGCAGCAAAAGATACCCACAGGTGTTCCATAATCCATGATTTAGCTTGTGTATGGTTCATTAAGAATGCCAGTACTCCAAAGGTTATGAGCAATTGAAGCTTTTGGAAAGATCCAACCAATAGTTGCAGATCGAATATGACAAATTTAAATCAATGCTCACCGTAATGATCACGTAAACCTTCCAGATGAAGGCTCTTCTAGTTTTTTGGTCTTTGAAGGCATCCCTTACAGCATTTCTCTGTGCTTCACGATCAGAACTTCTGTTATCTAGATTGGTTTTTAATATTCAAATGTTAATCAATTTGTTGCAGAAAAACTAAATATCGTTGCTTCTCCGGCAGAATGGCATAAGTCAAAATTTATCGTGTGAGTTAAGAACACAGAACTGATTAAAAAACGCAATTTTTCTGTATAACTACTTCTTCTAGTTTCCGCGTCGTGAAAAAGTGCCGCCCATAGGGTCGAAGCGAAGTTTTCCCATCAAGTGACTGGTACTCCAGGTTGGGGGTTGCCATTCGGGCTGGCTTACCGACTACGTAGAAAGCACTTAGTTGCGAAGCAACAACAGGGCTCGGAAGCGGACGGATGTGGATTCGTCGTGGAAAGCAGATTCGGGAAAATAGTCTTGAACGCATCACGACGAACCGAATATAGGCTACACTCGGCAACATTAGCCTAATATGCGCGGATGCCCCCATAAAAGAGAAAAACGACGACACCAAAGACGAGTTCTTCCTGCTCCTTGACAAAACGTATAAGCAATTAAAATTGTCCTCGGAGATTTTAACACAAAGCTGGAAAAAGAGGATACTTAATAGAAAGCAAGGTCTGTACGACACCACTTCCGAAAACGGATTCAGGCTGATCAATTTTGTTGCGGGGTGAATTGTTGTAGTAGCAAGAACGTGGTTTCAACATCTTAACATCCATAAAGGAACATGGAGATCACCTGATCAATCAACCGTTATGTCAACTAGATTGATCACATTGCGATCGACGGAAGGCACTTGTGCAGCATTCTAGATATTCGAACTTTCCGAGGAGCCAACATCGACTCGGAGCACTACCTCGTCGTAGCCAAGGTAGCGGTACGAATATCCCGACAACGGCCAAAATAAGGAATGCTGCAAGAAAATTCAACGTCGGACGGCTACAATCGCAAGAGATCGCCAGATCTTTCTTTGATTGTATGTCAAGCAACCTCTTAAGAAGTCCTATTCCGCCAACATCAAGTATCGTAAGACCAGTGGCAACATCGCCAGAAAGCAGTTAGAGATTCCGCCTCTAATGTGCTGGGTTTCATGCAGCCACCAAAGCGAAATTCCTGGTTTGCCGAAAAATGTAGAAGCATACAAGGCGCTGAATAGAAGGACAAGAGCTGGAACGCTGGCTTCTCAGGACAAAAAAAGAGGGACCATGGGAAGCTTCAGATCGAGGCTCGGAGGTTCTACCGGAAGGTAAAACAGCTGTCTCAAGGTCATCGAGCAAGAACCGATGCGTGGAGCAATAAACAAGGGAGAATCATAATAAAACAATCGCAGTCGATGCTGAGGATTTGGAAATACCACTTCTGTAGGCTGTATAATGGCGAGGACGAACAAATTCCCGCCGTCAGGCAGGGGGCCTTCATCGGTCACGATGATAGCCAAAAACTCTGTGAACCCCACCTAGAAGAAGTGAAAGTAGCAATATGACTGCTGAAATCCAACAAAGCCGCTGGAGCAGATGGTCTAGCTGCCGAGCTGTTCAAAGCACAAGGCGACGATCTAGATAGGAGCATGCACCAAATTATCTGTAGGGTATAGTCGGCTGTATGCATGCCCGATCAATGAAACCTCAGCATTGTTTGTAAAATCCTCAAGAAGGGAGATCCTCTAAACTGCGCCAACTACAGAGGATCAGCCATCTTAACATCGCTTACGAGACCCTCTATGCCGTATATGTGAACGTTTGAAGCCCCCTTCGTCAACAATCTGATTGGGCCTCATCAATATGGCTTCGAGCAAATTTTCAACTTGCGGCAGATCCTGGAAAAAAAATATGAACTCCAAAGCGATAACCACCACCTTTTCATCGAGATTAAGGCTGCGTATGACAGCTACTACAGAGGCAAACTGTATAAAGCTATTTCTAGTTTAAGCATCTCTTTCGAGCTCGTTCGCTTGTGCAAAATGACGATGGAGAACTCAAAAAAGGATTCAGACAAGGCGATGCACTGTCATGCGATTACTTTAACATCGTTCTTGAGAAGATAGTGCAAAACTCCACCGTCAACACTAGGCGCTATCTTCCAAAAGTCTGTTCAACTTCTCGCGTACGCCGATGATATTGAAATGATGGGAAGACACAGCGTGATGTCAATGGCGCCTTTGTGAGAATTGAGACAGAAGCGGCAAAAATTGGTTTAGCGGTAAATGAGGGAAAAACGAAGTATATGCTGTCTTCGAGCAAGGACACCCAACACCGACGGCACGGATACAACTTCCTAGTTTTATTTTTTTTAAGAACGATTTTTTTTTTTGTAATGTGACAAAACCGACAAAAACTTTAAATGACTCATGAGAAATTTGCGAATTTTGACTTGTGCCACTCTGCCGGAAAAGCGACGATATGTCTGTACTGGGTATCAAGGCTTTCAGTTTGACTGCGAAACCCTTGAGTTGTGTTTAGTCTTGACAAAGCGTCAAACTCTCTTGAAATAACAAGATTGCTTTGGTACTTAGTAAACTTTGGACCTCTTATGTGATAAGATGTTGTATTAGTCAAAAAATTCGACGGTGTTGGAATGTTTGTATTGTGGCGTGAGTTTAGACATCTGCCTATCTCAGTGTAAGGATCCTTGATAACACAACCTAAACGAAGATCAACAGACAACGGGCTCCGACTAGTAGAAAGTAGTATCCTGGCGATTTCGGAATGGTCGAAACGGTAAGAAACTCGATTACGATCTAATGGACACATCTGACTTCCTACAAGTTCTCTGGCTAGCAGCAATGATTTGAGCTCGATTAAAATTTCATAAAATCTTTCTAATGCCATTAATTTTTCCTGAAAATATAACCGAGGAATTTCTTGTAAAAATGGACATGCAACCATGAAATGGTAGATCTCTGCTTCCTCTCTTCCAATACATAGATTAAAGAGCTGAGGCAGGTCATCTCTGAGAGGTATCAAACTGAGGCTGCAAAGTGGCAACTCTCGTTCTAAAAATGTTGCTTAAAACGAAAGTAATTGGCATTCGATTGTAGAGGTCCCGTCACACACTGAAAGGAAAGTACTTTCAGAAAGCAAAAAGCTTTCTGAAAGCAAACATTTCATAGTGTGACGATCCGAAAAGTACTTTCCTGAAAGCGTTTCTAAAAATGATTTGCTTTCTCGAAAACACTTTCAGAAAAAAAAACTTTCACAGTGTGACTAGTTCCTGAAATCGTTTTGAAGAAAGCAAATCACTTTCAGAAAACGTTTTCTACTTTCAGAAACTGTTTGTGAAAGTTTTTTGCTTTCTTGAAAGCGAACGTATGTTTTACATAGAACCCACTCTAGTGGGCCAAAAATAAAGGAAGTAGGTGATAAGTTCACAATTGTTTTTGTGGTAAGGGTGCAATTGTGGCAGTACATTCGCTAGGCAGATATAAAGGTCAACAGATTTCTTGGACAAGCACAAGAGTATGGATAGCCCGCTCCGCTTAGCTGTCTAAAAAGATTTTAACTCCTTGTATAGAATCTTGTATATAGAATATCATAAAAAAGTATATTTCATTCTGTTGTTTATTTAATTTGAAAACGTTGAGCATTTACTTTAAAAGTTGGAATGGCAAAAAAGGTTGTTGAATATATATACATATATATATATATATGCATGTAGAATGTAGTGTTAACATATGTAGGTATTATTGATTTTTGAATAGACAGTGTATTGTAATTATCGCCATGTGCAAGGTGTTTCAGTGTCAGAGCTACTCTTTCCTTTACACTGATAGGCACACGCCATGGTGTATTTTGTTTTTTTACAAACGGACGTACTTTGTCATACAGGAAATTAAACTGCTTCTCCAAAACGTGAGCAAAGTTGCGGAAAAACTCGTCTTCTTCTGCGCGCAAATCCCTCATGAGCCTTATGTGGTACTGATTTTCAGCACCACGTTCCCAAAATGGTCGCACCCAAATTGACCTACGATTCCTCGCCTTGTTCTCAGTAACGTGCTGTGAAATCCGTAGGATAATTTCCAATATAGTTAATTGCCTATATTCCAAAATTTCTTCAGCGAACTGCATTTTGTTGCTATTCTGGATAAACAATTAACGAAACTAGCTCAAATATCGCAACCAGTTACATAAAACACTTTCAGAAAACGTTTTCTGCTTTCAGAAACTGTTTGTGAAAGTTTTTTGCTTTCTTGAAAGCAACGCTTTCGCTTTTATAGTGTGACGACCCGAAAAATGTTTTCAGAAAATTTAGTTTCTTGAAATTAAAATGTTTTCAGAAAGCACTTTCAGAAAGCACTTTCCTTTCATAGTGTGACTGCTCTCTGAAAACACTTTCAGAAAAATAACAAACTCTAAAATTTGGAAACGCTTTCTGAAAGTATTTTCCTTTCAGTGTGTGACGGCTCCTTAGTTGATGATTGAAATTTCTGATGTAGAAAAAGTTGCTAACAAATAATTTATGATCAACGTTAGATATCAAATCAGCAAACTGGGCAACATTATTCAATTCAATTTCAATTTCAATTCTTTATTATAATTTAAGAAAATATAGTTACATAGCAATCATATTTAATTTGGCGCAGTGTCATAAGTCCGTAGGTCATAAGTCCGTAAAGGACTTTTGACCCACTTAGGTGGGTCAAAACTTCATAAATCGATTATGAACTTATAACCCACCTAAGTGAGTCAAAAGTCCGTCGAAATTTCCTACGAAATTCGCGCGAATTTTTTTTATTTTCACACCCCAAATTCATTCTATTTTGGGCAAAAAATTTTCCGCTCACTTCGCTCGCTAGCAATTATTGTACCTGCTTTATTTTTTGGTTCGAAATATATTTTTGAAATAAAACATGTGAGACTGAGTTAAGGTTTAGTATTGCAAAAATAGTACTAACGTCTGCATCCAGATGATGCATGAAAATCGAGCATCCCATCATAATACAAAAATGTCTTTCTGATGGAGCTGTTGATGTTATAGAAACAGCTCAGTTATTTAAGGTGACAAAAAGATGCAATAAGATGAAAGTGGGTTCAAGTACAGCGTGCTTGTAGGAATTGAGCGAAGAGGAGAATGAAGATGACGATGGTTCTCTAAACAGCTATTCTGAAAACGCTATGCTTGGTGGAGTCTGTTTCAATAACCAGCGTAATACAATTCTTATGCCGTGTAACCATATTTAGTTATGTGATGAATGTTTCACAAGTATAGTTGAAAAAGCAAATCATTTCAAAAACGAAATTCTGTGCCCCTTTTGCAGACATATAATGACAAAGAGCGAGAAGGTGTTTTTCTGAATTATTAATTAATTAGGTATTCAAATTCAATTTTGTATTATGATAGAAACAAATTTTTCTGTTTTCAGTTTTTCCATTAAAAAAAAAAAAAAAATTTATTTCATTCAATCTTAAATTTGTTTGTTTAAGACCTTATGGCTCTTTTTACTGCGGACTTTTGGCTCACTTACGTGGGTTATAAGTTCATAATCGATTTATGAACTTTTGACTCACTTAAGCAAAACAATACATTTTGGTTAGACCAATTAAATTATTTAATAGTTGAGTTAATTTTAATAGTTTAATTTAATTTAAACGTGAAAAAAGTTTAAAAAGGTTAAGAAATGCAATATTGGTGTATAAGCTTTTAGTTTGGCTAAAACAAAAGAAGAAAAGTTAATAATGTGGAATTATAAGTGTTGGTATATTGGGCTTTTAGTTTAGCTAAAACAAAAATTTTTTTTTTTTTTAATGAAAATTGTTGAACTCAAAATAAATTCACATATGAATCTCCATAATTCTTTGCGTGTGAAACATATCGCACTAGTAGTTTCCAGCCACTCTCACCATTTAAAATACTGATAAGCTCGTCAAAGGATAGGAAGCTTTTACCAAAGTAAAGTCTACGTATTTCCTGTAAAATGGGGCATATAGCGATGAAATGATTAACGTCTTCGTTTTGACGGAGGTTAGGTTGCATAGAGAACATATAGAGTCTAAATCTGTTCTGTGTGGCCTATAATTAAGTTCAAGCATTTCAGTGCGGATTTTAAAAATTAAACTCATATCTGATATTGAAATTTCTTCCCTAAAATAATTATTACCACATAAGCTCAGATTCAAACGTCTATACGTATTCCTAGAAGTAGACTCTCTAACCCTTTCAAGCTGTAGTTGATAGAGTTTTTCATCTACCGCTGATAATGCAATCATAGAAAATATTTTTCCAATCCTCTCTGTTGTTCAGATTGAGTTCTAAAGAGACATTGTGAGCCATCGCGAGCGCGTGCCAATTTCTAAATGGCGGATAACCACAATGGAGTGATACCAGTAGTATTCTCTTATGCAGATTGCTATCAGGTCTATTAATTACCCTGGTAAGAAAGTCTGCATTGGCCTTCAAATTCCTAACATAAACATAAGGAACGCCAGATTCAACATAGATGGCGTAATTCGGAGTATTAGAGGGCAACCGAAATACCGAAAAAGTATCTTTGAATGCTTTCAATTTCTTCTAATAATTGGTAACCATACACTTCACTACCATAACAAAGGCAGCTTTTAACTGTTGCATTAAAAACCTTAAATTTTGACGTTGCGTCCACAAACTTGTTTGTAAAAAAATTGGACCACAAAGCGTTGATTGCTGATTTTGCTACAGCAATTTTCTTATTTATGTGGACCTTAATATCAAGGTTATGCGTTATAATAAAGCCTAAATACTTGAACTCAGTCACTACAATATTTTCAATATTTTCGCCATCTAGTTTCCAGTTCCTTGCAGGGCTATCAGAACGGTTTTGTTTTGTGAAAATCATTATTTTAAATTTATTTATGTTAATTTTGAGATCCCATGCATCACAAAAAAGTTTAAGTCATCCGCGTAGAGTAAAAGCTTTATAGATAAGTCACCATAGAACACGCCACCTGGTAAGTGGTTTTCAATATCATTAATGTATAAAGCGAACATCAACGGACTCAGGATGCAACCTTGTGGGACACCTGTTTCTGATCTAAAAGCTTAAGACTGATTTTGACCATTGCATACAACCGCAGACATATTCAAAAGAAGCTGTTCATAGACCTGAATAAACTTTGTTGATACACCAATAGTTGTTAGCTTATATATAAGTGAACGTCTATTTATAGTGTCAAACGCAGCTTTAAAATCGACAAAAAAGATATACAAAGGCTTCTTTTTGTCTATTAAACGCCTTGCGATTATGGTAAGAGCAAAAATTTGATCGATTGTTGAAAGATTAGCCCTAAAACCAGCTTGAAAACAGTTTATAATGTCATTGTTATAGACTCTTTCAAGTCTGCAATATAAGATCTGAGCAAAGAGTTTTCTAAGTGAACATAAAACGGATATGCCTCTGTAATTTTCAGGGAGATTTCGATCACCTTTTTTAAATATGGCAGATATTTTTGCCAATCGAAAAGTACTTGGAAAGGTCTCTTCAAGAAACATTTTATTAAGTAATGCCAAAACATATTCCAGGAACTCAGAAGTCCTTATTATTTTTCATTTTGTTATTTTGTCATGATAATAGCTCTGACATTGTAAAAGGGGAATCTAGCTCAGGTATTGAGATGTATTGAAGTGCAAAACTTAAACTTTTTTGGAAGGGATCTGATAGTAGTAAATTTTGGAAATATGTTGCTAATTCATCCACACTTAAGACTGAAAATGATGACTTATTCCTTCCTCCTAAATTCCGCACATTGCACCAGAATGACTTAGAATCCCTACAGTCTTAAAGATTTCTAACAGCTTTTTTCAAATACAATTCCTTTTTTAGAATACATAAATCCTTATAAACTTTATTTTGTTGTAGGTAAAGTCTTTTGAAAGCTTCATTAGGAGACTGCCTAAAGAGCTTTAAGTAAGCAAAGGATTTTTTCCTACTTTACCTGCACTCGTCATCATACCATATTGAATTAAAGAAAATTATTTCGGGTGAAAACTACTACCTGCCGATTGCCTTACTAATTCAAAAACAGAATTTGTAGCCGATTCTACGGTAAGCTGGAGCTGAGCATCAATCAAGCCCATTTTTGGACACAAGTTTCGTTTGTACATTCTAGCCCTATTTTCAACCCAACGCAGTTTCTTAACAGCATCTGAAACATCAATTCGGTTGTCAATACCTTGATAAGCACATTCGCAAGACACTACAATAGGCAAATGGGATGAGAAGTTAACCGGATATACCTCAAAATTTTTCACTATATCAATCCAATCGCCCTTTACAATACAAAAATCAATTACAGAACAACCTTGAGAAGATATAAAAGTATAATCCCCTCTACAATCCCCATTCGATACTCCATTTAAAATAAAAAAAACCAAAGTCTTGAAACAGTTCCATCAGTAGTTTGCCATTTGCGTTCAAGCATTCATCTAGTGACTTTCTTGTGTCAGAGAACTGACCATTATTTAAAACCGGAGAGTTCTGGAAATCACCTATACGCCCGTTAAAATCACCAATGATCATTAGGTTTTCATGATTGTAATTTAATAAAAGGTTTTGAAGTTCCTCGTACTCCGAAGCCCAGGAATTATAATTCAAGTATACAGGAACAATATGAAAATGTTTTGAATCGCACTCAATATCGATTATAATTTTGTTTCAATAATTTTTGTAACTTATATTATTGATATTGTTTACTGAGTTTTTGTTTTTAAAGCCACATAATATTCCACCACTCGCTCTCCCAAGCCTATTACATATTTCTAATTGCTGGAAAGCATTTTATATTGTAATTTTCAAAAAATTTTAAATATTGCAATTCCTTACCTTCTTCTAAGAATGTTTCTAATAAAATTATTATATCGTAATTAAGAATAAGTTTAAAAAAATCAGGCATAAGAAGTTTGTTCTTGAGGCCCGTAATGTTATAGCAAATAATTTTAAAAGAAATATTTTGTTGGCAGACGGCAACCTTATCCTATATTTTATGATGATAATTATAGTAAGAACTAGAACCATCTTTGTTATGTGTTACACGACTACCAGACGGCTCTGCTGCTGCTATATAGGGATGAAAAATCGTCATTCAGCATTGTATCGAAATCAAAATAAAAAGTGTATCGAATTGTACTTTTTGATTTGTTAAGTTTTATTGAGAATATTTTATATTTTTTCCATAGTTAAAACTTAAATATGTAACTAGCCGACCCTCTTCTTCCATGTATCCCGTTGTTGGCCGACGCACAGTGGCCCGTTTAGGCTAAAGTCATTCCAAAATTCATTTTTTTCGTTGTTCCAGAATTCAAAATTTGTTGTTTCGCTGAAGTAACAAATATTTGAAGTTCTTGAAACCGAAATTTTTTTTGAATTTTCCCAAAGGTTTGGTTTTGAGAGGGGTTCAAAGTTGAACTTTTTTTTCAGTTTTAATAACAAAAAATTTTTTTTTCTTTTTCTTGACTTTGAGAAGCTATATTACGAACGTGGGGAAAGAATTTTTGTTTTTTCTTTCTGAAATTATAAAATACGGTAAAATATATGTTTGGAAAAATATTACAAAAAAAAAAAAATGTCTATATATATATATTTTTTTTTTTGGGACACCACTTTTTGTACCTTTTTCTGACTTTACATTGCATGGAAAAAAAGCTTCAAAAAGCATTAAGCAAAGCTCAACGCATAATGAAAGCTGAAGTATTTCTTAATATAATCCTGAAGGAATAATTTGCGCCAACTTGCGCCCTTCTGAGCTAGAGCGATTTTATTAATCGATGGCAGGCACTTTTTTTCAATTTTCTGGTTTTTCAATGGCAAATTAATAAAATGTTTAATACTGTAACTTTTGAAATAGTTGAGATATCACCACAATTTTTTTTTTATTTCGAAGAAAATGTTCACGGCTAACAATATGATGAGTTTTAAATTTATTACATTTGCAGGGTGTTCCAGAATTTTCGAACAAACAAATTTTTTTTTTCAAATTCAAAAAAATATCTGAAATGGGGAATGAATTCACCACAATTTTGTTTTTGATGACGGAAATATTTTAAAATACGATATGTCATAAATATTATATAAATCGGAGGCAATAAAAAAATCAAATTGAAGGGTTTATATTATATCCATAATAAAATATTAGCAGTTACTTTTGACTTAAGGAGATTAAATGTTCAGTGATTATTATGTAGGTATTAATTTTTAATCGGATTAAATGTTTATTTTTTATTGCTCGATATCATAAAATTTTAGGTAAAAAAGGTTTTTTTCGATTGGGATCAAAGAAGCACAAAAAAGAAGAAAGGAAAGGATACAAACGTGTTTCCGTAATCAGCTTGGACTCGATGTAGACAAACCAAAGCAGGGATTCAGAAATACTAATGATGGGAACACTTCGAGAAGATTTTTCGAGCAATCGGAGATAACAGCTCAAATAACTGGAGTAAACATAGAGGTTATTTCCAGGCTGAAAATAATACTTGATGTTTTGAACTGCAGGGAAGTTGTGAACGCTGTTAAATTTGGGGAGTATACTAAAGCAACAGCAGCTCTGTTGACTCAAAAGTATCCTGAAAAACAACTGACACCTACTCTTCACAAAATTTTGGCTCACAGTCAAGATATTATAGAGTATCAATCACTTCCCCTAGGAGAATTATCTGAAGAAGCCCAGGAGTCCAAAAATAAGGACTACAAAAGGTATATAGGTATAGGCAGAATGAAGACTTATACAACATGCTTGCAGCCTCATCTGATCCGCTTATTTTTTCTCTGAGGCACGTAAGGACCCACGTTGACTCCGGAAATGTTGAGTTTATTGAATATCACCACGGACCAAGATGATAGTTTTCAAGAAATCTAATGTTTATACGTACATTTAAACTGTTTTTATTTTATAATTTGCTGTTCAATTTGTTATTTATTGTTATTCTAATGTCAATTTACAAAAAAAAAAAAAAAACTTTTTTCGCCACTGTTCCTCTAAAATCGGTGTTTTACTTTTTGCGCTACTGTTAAACGTCAATTCATTATGTTTAACGCCAGAAAATGAGTTTTCTTGTTTGTTTAATTCACATTTAATCATTTTTATCTCACTTAATATAACTAAGCTTTTTGACAGCTATTTCCGAAACACCCTGTAATGTTTTTATTTTGAAATTCACCAATTTCATAGCGTTGGATGTAACCTTCAAAATAAAAAAAAAATTGTGGAAATATCTCAACTCGTTTAGGAGCTTTGATTTTTGGAACCAAAAAAGCCGAAACGGGCCACTGTGCGACGCGACGCCATCCAGTTCCGCACCACAATGCTTTGGGCGTCCTCGTCTACGCCATCCTTCCAGCCCAAATAGTCTGCCACGCTTTATCCTACTAAGAATTGTACAACAAAGGACTTTCCGGGCCGGTTCCTCTTCGCTCACATGAGCTAAGTGTCTACAAAGCTTAATTTTTGTCATAAAGTCTGCTTGGTGGCAGATTTGATACACCTTGTGGTTATATCGTCTCCGGAATCGTCCTTTCTCACAAACATTCTCGGTAATACTTTTCTCTGGAACGCGGCTAAGAGTTCAGAGTACCTTTGACTAAGCACTGAGATCTCGCATCCGTAAGTGAGTACTGGTAAGACTATCGTCTTATACAGTAGCAGTTTCGAAGTAATGGTAACATTTTTGGATTTAAAGAGCCTACTTGTTTTCATACTGTTATCGGCTACTACTACTGACGCAAGGTAATTGGAGGATCACACTTCTTTGAATGTGTGCTCAACTATATTAATAGTTCTTTTTCTACTTTTGCCAACGTTTTCAGCAGTCGGCGCCACCACATACTTAGTTTTTCCCTAGTTTATATGTACCAATAGGTTTTTGCCACCTGCTCGTTCTGGTAAAATGAGGATTGTACATCTGTGGGTTCCTTCCAAAGATTTCAATGTCGTCTGTGTATGCCAATAATTGGGTGGACTTGGTGACGATAGAGGATTCTAATTTATGACAAATAGCTGTACCCGCGGTGTTATCCGGGATAACCGGGATGAAAAGTAGCCTACGTGATTTGCTGACCCCAAAACTATCACTTAGTATGCAATGTGCAAATCCTTTGCTCTATGAAAAAGTAGGTTAACCGTACATTTAATCAGGATAAAATGTTTCTTCTTATACCTCCAAGAATATGTTTACAAAGTTTCATGATGATCGCCTTAGTAGTTATTGCGTGACGCTCTGACACCGTATGGATTTTCACAAGTTTAAGTAAGTGCACCTAACTCTCCATGTTGTCTTCAAAAACTCACAAAACCAAATCAAAAAATGAAAATGGAAATGGATAACGGAATGAAAACGAATGAGATAGATGATTCCTCTGGCTTACATGTTACATTGTTACTTAAAGTCTCATTCAATGGCATTTAAACGTGTTGCCTAACTAGCAATTTTATTGACTTGCAACAAATGAGTGCGTTAAGAAAAAGGATACCTGATGGTCATATGGATTTTGGTAAAAATATTTATGATTTAGCAGAATACTTATTACATCAAGTGAAAGAGTGGGAGTGCATAATTGTATTGAATTTAGTAAAAGTGTATTTGTGTACTTAAGGAAAGGCAAGTGTATCGAAAAAAGTACAATTGTATCGACTATTGCAACCCAAGTATGTATATTTGTTGATTGCTGTCAAATAAGCACATTGCATCTTCTCCAAATGTCACTTTGACAAACTCGTATTCCTCTTTTGTTTTTAATTGTAATCCTCTCAGTGAGTCGTTATTAAAAATAATCTTTTCTATTTGCAATTTTGCACCTTTTAAATACACCTTCGCATTCGGGTTGATTGCCAAAAGTTTAATTTTAATTTCATTCAGTGGCCTTCTCTTTTTCCGGAAAAGTAGAGATTGTTAATTATGTACGAAGACTCCAGTGCCTTTCAGTTTCGGTGCGGCCAAAATAATTTTATTCGCCATTGCCCCGGTTTTAAAATTTAGAACCATTGTTGTTTTTTAATTGTGTTTGTTGTTAAAATTCTTGAGTGTTATTTTCTGAGAGGTTCAGCGATGTGTCGTGGTGCTAGTTGATTACAGTCGTTGAAAGGGGATGCATTTGGTCTGTGCAAAATCAACTTCTCATGGAAGAATATCACAGATATCATCAATAAATAGGGTAAATAGTAACAGCCTTATTTATAAACGAGTTTAAGAGGCGGAATAAAGTTACTCCGACTTTACAACGCCTTTAAAACTGAAAAGCTTATTTATAAAAAAAAAACAACCGAGTTTTAGAGAAGGAATAAGCTAAAACTGATTCATAGGAGGTTTAAAGCCGGAATAAGTCCGTTTTAGAAGCAAAATGTCTTTTTGAAAGAAAATATGTCAAAGAAATATTTGTCAAAGTCAATTTTGTCAGCTTATTTGTAATATGTATGTACATTGTACATATCAACAAATCTTATCTAAATCATCAGCAGTGTTTGATAAATAGTCCCGCCGATGCATGTTTGCTGATTCTATGCCAAAAACGGTGGCACTTGCTGCTTAGCTGCGATAAGCAAATTCTACATATTTAGCAGGATAGCCCTCCTGTATTGGATCTTAAACTCAAAGAACTGTTTGTCAGGTTTGCAAAAGTCTGTTTCTAAATGTCCACTTATTGGTAAAACATAACAGTAAACCTCATAACTAGCAGCCGTATAACGTAAACCTAAGATCAAAAATCCCGCCGAATCAAGGAGATCAAAATATAGCTCAGCCGAAAACGGTGGCAATTGCTGCTTGGCGCTTGGTTGCTTCAAAATGCTTCCAATCTATATACATATATAAAAATGAATAGCTGTTCATTAGTCTCGCTTAAACTCGACAACGGCTCAACCGATTTGGCTGATTGTGGTCTTGAAATAATTGTGGAAGTTCAGGGAAGGTGTAAACGGTTAGAAATTTTCAAAAAATGCACAAACACACACGTTTAAAGTAAAATTCATTTTCCCATACTTTGCAAAGAAAAAAATCATTTTCCCATATACTTTGTATAAATAATCTTCAAATTAAAATTCTAATTGAATTTGAAGAAATTGAAAATTGTTGGTCAACGGCAAGTGTTCTAAGCGATACTCAAGAGACCTGATTGCTGAAACGATAACGGGATATGATGGATACCCATTGTATCGTCGGCGATAAGTTGTAGACAATGGGCGATCGGTAGTTGTGAAGCTAAGAGGACAAAATGTTGATGTAGACAATCTTTGGATTGTGCCATACTCGCTAATATTGTGCAAAGCCTTCGAAATCCACATCAATGTGGAATATGGTAACTTTGTGAAGTCGATAAGGTAAATATGTTAATAAAGGTAGCGATATGGCCGTTTTCGCTGTAACCAATGCAAATGACGAAGTATCACAGTAGGTACCAGATGGGACGCTATATAAGTAGCAACGAAGCAATTTGCCGTGTCTTTTCATGTCCATTTAAAAAAAATGGTCAACGAGGCAGACAGAGCGGCACGTCAACCGTCGACAACATTAATAAGTTTCTTCACAGTCTGTCAAACTGATGATTTTGCTCGCACTTTATTGTATGCTGACATACCACGCTATTACACTCATGGAATGCCTCATCGAAATCCTTTCAGCGTCGAAAACTAGAGACCAAATCGTCATATACACGATGCATTAAACCGCGAGTTGCAAAGAGAACAACAGTACGACGTTAGAGCATTGGCCGAACCAGTTCGTACAAATGTTCCAAAATTAAATCAACAACAAAGTATTGCATACCACACTTTAATAAAAGCTATGAACAGTGGATTTGGTGGAATTTATTTCCTCGATGCTCCTGGAGGAACGGGAAAAACTTTCTTTATTTCATTGCTTCTGGCGAGGATCAGATAGCGAAATGATGTAGCTCTAGCGTTGGCTTCATCTGGAATAGCTGCGACTCTGCTAGAAGGCGGGCGAACTGCACATTCTGCCTTGAAACTGCCATTACTTAACTTACCGCATGCCTTGAATCATCTTATTTGTGGCGGAATGTAAAGACACTCCAATTAACAACCAACATGCGAGTATTTTTACAACAAGATGAAACTGCAAATGTGTTTGCGAAGCAATTGTTAGACATGGGGAATAATAAAATCGCAGTGGACCCCTCAACCGGACCATCACATTACCTACAGATTTCTGTCAAATTATTGACCCAAAAGAAGAACTTATTCAGCGTGTTTTTCCAAATATAGCGCTGAAAAAGGTGATGAATAACTTCATTAAGGCAACAATCATTAAAAGGAAATACAAAGGAGAGGATGTCTTGATCCTGCGCATACCGATGTTTCCAACGGACTTACCACACCAAAACAAAACAAAAAATATAGCATATATCATATAGCTTTAAATTGATTAACGGATGGTATAATATGTAACTGTGTGTGTCTGTCAATATCAATTTGAAAGCTTATAAATGTGCAATTAATAGAAAATAATAATAATAAGACTTCATTCATACCGAGCATTTTTTTATTAATTGCGGATTACTTTTGTTTGTTTTAAGTTTATTTTACATAAAATTTTAGTACCGAGTTTCATAAACAAACACTAAAAGTACTTTTAGCAAAAATCTTTTTAAATTTTATCAGACCCTTAAAACTTTTGAGTTTCACCAACTTGAAATGGGAAATTTCAGGGAATTTTTTGTCAAAATTGACATCCTCATGAGAGAAAATGAGAAAGCGTTATATTCACTTTTTAAAATATTCAATGACACTTTTAAAATTTAATGAGTCAAAAATTGCCATTTATTTTTAAAAAGTTTCTAAACGCTTGGTGAAACCAAAAAATCTCATTTTACGGTTTAAAAGCCTGTTTAGTGTTTAAAAGTTGTTCATGAAATCGGGCATAGGTCTTTTATTTATCCATTAAGGCAGTACGAAGTCTGCCGGGTCAGCTAGTCTTACTTAAAAGGCCTCTTGTTTGGATCTTCTAGTTCGGCCTGTACGATTGCCATAGTTCTCTTCATATTGTCTGGCCTCTGGCATATCATAATTTATTATTTTTTGAAATAATGATTGATTGTGTAAAGTTTTTTTTACGTTTTTATAACCAGAGTTTTAGATCGGTCAATTTTTCAGTACAAAATTTGACATAAGCAGGGAATAACTAAAGCGAATAGGAAAATATTTTATAAATAAGGAATAGGAATAGGTTGATGTACGTGCTTAAACTCGTATTTCGTATTTCGTATTTCGTATTTATTTATTTGTATAGCTTGATTTTAAGATTAACATCTTGTTTACAATTAAGCTTAGAATTGGACATTAATAGAAATAAGTTACAATTATAACTAAACTTTGGAATCACAATTAATATATTATAACTATTCCGAGTTTGAAACGAGTAGTAGTGAAATCTAATAAATAAGGCTGTAAAGGACTAAGTATACATCCTTGGGGGACACCAGCAGCAAATTTGTTCGAGAATGCAACAGGTACCGTCCCATAGAAGGTTTAGGGGAAACAATAATTTAAACTGTTCACATCACAAAGAATACTACTAATACTACAACAAAATATGAACTAAGCTGAACAATATATCTACACATGAAGATTCAATTTCGTTTGAACGTTTTGTCAAATACTTGTTTTTATCGTACAAAAAAATATGTCATTGAAGGTAGAAAATATATTTAAACTAGCTGACCCAGCAAACGTTGTTGTTGTGAACCTTGACGGAATGTGTCAATAGTAATTTAGTTAACATAAACAAACTGATGGTTTGCCACGTTTAGTTGTGGGGCTTTAATATTTTTCATTTTTTGCTATATCTAGTTCACTTACTCTAGTATAAGGCATCGTATAATCAAAGGTATGAAGGTCTTTATCCCTTCTAATTGTTCCATTAAGCACCGATCGATAGTCCAAAAACATCGAAAAACTCAATATAACTCTGACCGTAACACCTTTGTGTCTATGAAGCGGCAGTTACCCATTACAGCAGTTGAAAGATTGTGAAATGTAAATCATTAAAAACAAACCACAAATTTAATCATCGAATAACCATAAAATAGATAAAAATATTAAAATAACATCTGTATAAATGAAGAGCGCAGCATAAACATACTCTTCGGGACTTAAAAGATCCCTGCGATTTCCGCTCACCATAATTTGAGTATCATAGATTAAAAAAAGCGAAAAGACCACCGTACAACATGATCCTTTTATCATATGCAACGTATGCGATGGATAGAAGATGTAGACCATGAAGAGAATAAAGATAACCAGAATGCCCATCACAAGAATAGCTTTGCAGGCGGTAAAATCGATTTTCGTTTGAAATGCAAACAATGTAAGCACAGTGACAACAGCTATTGTTATTCCAATGGTCTTCAGAACCTTAAAAAATATAAAATAAAACAGAATTAAGTTACCCAAGGAGTACTATTTTGTTCGTGTAACTTACAATTTCCGGTGCATAATAAATTGCTACTGAAGAAACACAATAGGAAATAAGGATTGTAAAAATGAGCAGGACTATATAATTGGTCGGAACTGTTCTTCTCAAACTCATAGATGAGCACAATGTAAACGATACAATTATAGCGATGCCTAAAGCAGCAAAAGATACCCACAGGTGTTCCATAATCCATGATTTAGCTTGTGTGTGGTTCATTAAGAATGCCAGTACTCCAAAGGTTATGAGCAATTGAAGCTTTTGGAAAGATCCAACCAATAGTTGCAGATCGAATATGACAAATTTAAATCAATGCTCACCGTAATGATCACGTAAACCTTCCAGATGAAGGCTCTTCTAGTTTTTTGATCTTTGAAGGCATCCCTTACAGCATTTCTCTGTGCTTCACGATCAGAACTTCTGTTATCTAGATTGGTTTTTAATATTCAAATGTTAATCAATTTGTTGCAGAAAAACTAAATATCGTTGCTTCTCCGGCAGAATGGCATAAGTCAAAATTTATCGTGTGAGTTAAGAACACAGAACTGATTAAAAAACGCAATTTTTCTGTATAACTACTTCTTCTAGTTTCCGCGTCGTGAAAAAGTGCCGCCCATAGGGTCGAAGCGGAGTTTTCCCATCAAGTGACTGTTACTCCAGGTTGGGGGTTGCCATTCGGGCTGGCTTACCGACTACGTAGAAAGCACTTAGTTGCGAAGCAACAACAGTGCTCGGAAACGGACGGATGTGGATTCGTCGTGGAAAGCAGATTCAGGAAAATAATCTTGAACGCATCACGACGATCCGAATATAGGCTACATTCGGCAACATTAGCCTAATATGCGCGGATGCCCCCATAAAAGAGAAAAACGACGACACCAAAGACGAGTTCTTCCTGCTCCTTGAAAAAACGTATGAGCAATGTTATAGCTTTGACATTAAAATCGTCCTCGGAGATTTTAACGCAAAGCTGGAAAAAGAGGATATTTAATAGAAAGCAAGGTCTGTACGACACCACTTCCGAAAACGGATTCAGGCTGATCAATTTTGTTGCGGGGTGAATTGTTGTAGTAGCAAGAACGTGGTTCCAACATCTTAACATCCATAAAGGAACATGGAGATCTCCTGATCAATCAACCGTCATGTCAACTAGATTGATCTCATTGCGATCGACGGAAGGCACTTGTCCAGCATTCTAGATGTTGATGAACTTTCCGAGGAGCCAACATCGACTCGGAGCACTACCTCGTCGTAGCCAAGGTAGCGGTACGAATATCCCGACAACGGCCAAAATAAGGAATGCTGTAAGAAAATTCGACGTCGGACGGCTACAATCGCAAGAGATCGCCAGATCTTTCTCTGATTGTATGTCAAGCAACCTCTTAAGGAGTCCTATGCCGCCAACATTAAGTATCGAAAGATCAGTGGCAACATCGCCAGAAAGCAGTTAGAGTTGCCGCCTCTAATGTGCTGGGTTTCATGCAGCCACCAAAGCGAAATTCCTGGTTTGCCGAATGTAGACAAGCGCATGCAGCCAAGCAAGAAGCATACAAAGGCGCTGAATAGAAGGACAAGAACTGGAACGCCGGCTTCTCAGGAGAAAAAAGAGGGAGCATGAGAAGCTTCAGATCGAGGAAGTTGAAAGAGCCAACAGCAGGAATGAAGTTCGGAAGTTCTACCGGAAGGTAAAACAGCTGGCTCAAGGTCATCGAGCAAGGACCGATGCCTGGAGCGATAAACAAGGGAGAATCATAATAATAGAATCGCAGTCGATGCTGGGGATTTGGAAATACCACTTCTGTAGACTATATATATAACGGCGGGGACGAACAAAATCCCGCCGTCAGGCAGCAGACCTTCATCTGACACGATGATAGTAAACAATTCCGTGAACCCGACCTAGGAGAAGTGAAAACAGCAATATCACGTCTGAAATCCAACAAAGCCGATGGAGCAGATGGTCTAGCTGCCAAGCTGTTCAAAGCAGCAGGCGACGATCTAGATAGGAGCAAGCACCTTTTAATATGACAAAACCGACAAAAAACTTTAAATGACTCTCCTGAAAATTTACGAATTTTGACTTGTGCCACTCTGCCGGAAAAGCGACGATATGTCTGTACTGGGTATCAAGGCTTTCAGTTTGACTGCGAAAGCCTTGAGTTGTGTTTAGTCTTGAAAAATTGTCAAACTCTCTTGAAATAACAAGATTGCTTTGGTACTTGGCTTGGTATGCTCAAACTTTGGACCTCTTATGTGATAAGATGTTGTATTTGTCAAAAAATTCGACGGTGTTGGAATGTTTGTATTGTTGCGTGAGTTTAGACATCTGCTTATCTCAGCTTAATGAGCCTTGATAGCACAACCTTAACGAAGATCAACAGACAACGGGCTCCGACTAGTAGTAAGTAGTATTCTGGCGATTTCGGAATGGTCGAAACAGAAAGAAACTCGACTACGATCTAATGGCACATCTGACTTCCTACAAATACTCTGGATAGCAGCAATGATTTGAGCTCGATTAAAATTTCATAAAATCTTTCTAATGCCATTAATTTTTCCTGAAAATATAACCGAGGAATTTCTTGTAAAAATGGACATGCAGCCATGAAATGGTAGATCTCTGCTTCCTCTCTTCCAATACATAGATTAAAGAGCTGAGGCAGGTCATCTCTGAGAGGTATCAAACTGAGGCTGCAAAGTGGCAACTCTCGTTCTAAAAATGTTGCTTACAACGAAAGTAATTGGCATTCGATTCTAGTTGATGATTTAAATTTCTGATGTAGAAGAATTTGCTAACAAATAATTTATGATCAACGTTAGACATCAAATCAGCAAACTGGGCAACATTATTTTCTGAGAGGTTCAGCGATGTGTCGTGGTGCTAGTTGATTAAATTCGTTGAAAGGGGATGCATTTGGTCGGTGCAAAATCAACTTCTCATGGAATAATATCATAGACATCATCAATAAATAGGGTAAACAGTAAAGGACTAAGTATACATCCTTGGGGGACACCAACAGCAAATGTGTTCGAGAATGCAATAGGTACCGTCCCATAGAAGGTCTAGGAGAAACAATAATTTAAACTTTTCACATCACAAATGTTTAAAAACAATACTATTACTACAACAACAAAATATAAACCAAGCAGAACAATATGCATACGAGCTCAATTTCGTTTGAAAATTTTGTCAACAACACCGAAAAAGACACGACACGATAAAAAGTCTTGTCCGCTCGTGTCGGTTGCAGTAATGGAGTTGTATGGGAGCAAAACACAACAAAGGAGACAAAAAGTCCGGGACAAAATGTTAATGCCTAAAAGTACACACCGTCTTATGAAGTAACACACACCAAAGTGAACAAGACAAACAAACAGAAATCGACAAAAAAAAAACGTGTCAGCTGTATAGGTTGTATAGGAGCAACACACACAGAAGCGGACAAAGACAAGACATTTTGTCTTTGTCGTCCTCGGTGTGGGTTAGAATCCGTCTGATTTGGTGTGTTTTTAGCCTTATCGTACAAAAAATGTCATTGAAGGTAGAAAATATATTTAAACTAGCTGACCCAGCAAACGTTGTTTTTTCATATGAATGATTCCTAGATAATGAAAATATATCACTTTTACTATTTGTGTGTGCGTATGTGGTATGACGTATGAGAGAAAGAGGCATAGAACGTTGTGAACGTTGACGGAATGTGTCATTAATAATAGTTAACATAAACAAACTGACGGTTTGCCACGTGGAGCCTTAGTATTTTTAATTTTTTGCAGTACTGCTTCTAATTCGGGTAGTGAAATAGCTGTATCTAGTTCAATCACTCTAGTATAAGGCATCAAAGGTATGAAGATCTTCACCCCTTTTAATTGTTCCATTTAGCACCGATCGACAACCCAAAAACATCGAAAAACTCAGTATAACTCTGACCGTAACGCCTTTGTATCTATGAAGCGGCAGATAGTTTTTCGGTGATTATGACAGTACTTCGTTCAGTGTGTTTGTTGGCACTATTAATATATTGGATTTCTTAACCTTCACTTAACTTCAGAAGCCCCTTGCACTTTTGTTTTGTTGATTGCATTGCAACGGTGTCTGTTTCTAAGGGAAGGTTAACAACAAATGCGAAAGCATTTCGGTTCATCGAGAAAATTTGTGTACCGCAATTCCATTTCGATTGGATATTAAATATTTTACTCGAAGTAAAAACGTCTGACTGCAACTAATAGTTGATTAAATTTCTGTGCAATTTTATTGAGAAATGAGTTTTTCACGCCTAAGAAATTTTGCAGTTGAAATGACACTCAATATAAAATGGGAAACAAAACAATTGCGGTAGTGAGTGAAAATGAAGAAACTGAAGTTTGCATCGTTTAATTTTCCATCCTCAAGAAGCATTCTCTGAACGATTGTGAAATAATTTAATTAATCATTATTTGCAACAAAACAAGATTTAATCATCTCATAGCGAAAACAATATCTGCATAAATAAAGATGGCAGCATAAACATATCCTCGCGATGTCTGTTCAATATAGTTTGAGCATCGTGGATTAAATAAAGCGAAAACACCACCGTTAAACACGCAAATATCACAATATTCAAGACTTGGACAAATGCGAGAATACACGGTAGATAGCGATCTTGCATCGATTAGAAAATCGACACTCGCAATCGGGGCGATAACCTCTGTATTTCCTATCTGTTAAAAATTGTAAAGGTTACATTCAGACCCCTCTTTACCACTGGGCCCACTGGGCCAAGGCCCAGGGCCCCGCAATCACCAGGGGCCCCCAAATTGCTGAAACATCACTTAACCTCTTTTGGTCCATTTTCAAGAAAAAAAAAATATTTCGATACAATTTTAGATGCATAAAGAAAGATCAGAATTCGTACTTTCCTTGCTGAACAACAACCTTTGCTTAACAATTTAAATCACATTCGCTGCGAAATTATATTCAAATTAAAACAGAAATATGAATAACTAACTGAGTGGCAATGCAGTTTGCTTTCTGACAGAAACAAAAAACAAAAACACACACACATTTTTAATATCACTGTATCTGTATGAAAAAATAAAGATAATGGTGTTTCTATATTTGCAACGCGCCTATAAGTTTGCATCAACGCAGTAACTAATACATAGGCGATTTAACTATCCGTCGGATGAACGGCACTCAATTTTTTAAGATTTCAAGGTAAAGAGGTAAAGAGGTAAAGAGGTAAAGAGTTTTTGTTTTTGGCCATTCAATGAGATAGATGAAAGATTACACTTCTCACTAGGACAGGCACGAGAGACCAGAGAAGCATTTAGTCTTTGCAAAAAAATGTCCAAGCTTGTATTTATCATACTTACAGAACTTTGGATCTCTGTATTGCAAGGAATTAATAAAACAAGTACATTACTTCAAAAACAAAATATTCGGCCCTAGCGAGGTAACCGTCGGAGCGGAATTTTCTCCGATTTCCTCCGAATCGGAGACATTTTGCTTGTCGGAGAACTACCTCGAAGAAAATTTCGGAGGAATCGGAGAAAATTCCGCTCCGACGGTTACTTCGCTAGGGCCGATTAACCTGGATGTTGCAATAAATTTGCTGAGTGCAATAGATGAATTTATAATTGGGCTCAGGGACAATTTTGATAACTTTGATTCATCAGCCAGACAAAAAAACCCGGATTCCGAATATAAGAACCTTTCTGAAAGAATGAGGTGTAGACCAGACTTTTTTTGACGGCTCTGGACCCTCAGTAATTCTGACTGCGAAAGAAAGATTTAAAATTGAAACCTTTCTTCCCATTGTCGACACACTAAGCGTTCATTTGAAACAGCGACTAGGTTCGTATACGAAGATTGGCCAACATTTTGACTTTTTTTTCGATTAAGAAATCTGAATTCAGAAGACTTAAAAGAGAACTGCAAATCTTTTGCTAAATTCTACACCGAAGATGTGAACAGAGATGAGACGAAAATGAAAAAACTGACAACATTCTAGAGCTTTATAATTTTTTAAAAACTAATAAAATTGAAGATGAATTTCCAAATGTTGAAATTGCACTAAAAGTTTTCTTAAGTATGATGGTGACCAATTGCAGTGGGGAACGTTCCTTCTCTTTGTTGAAAAGAATCAAAAACGAACTCAGAACTACAATAATTCAAGAAAGATTGGCATGTTTGTCGCTGATGTCAATCGAAAGCGACATCCTCAGAGGCATCGATTTTGAAGATGTGATCAATGATTTTGCTAATCTCAAATCAAGAAAACGACCCCTTCAATAAATATTTCTTTCTTTCACCTGAAAAAATATAGTCTGTGTCACTATATTGTTCTTTAAATTACATTCTCAATAACTTATTTAATTGTATGTTATTTAAATTTTGTTTATTTTCGAATTTTTATATGAAATATTTATTTTTTGTTTTTATTTTTACTATTTATGTTTATGTTTTAAATGCTGCAATAACTATTTATCTTTTTAATGAATTAAAAAAAATTATTTATTTAAAAAATTAAAAGAATAAATATCAATTCAAAGTTATGTAATTTTTTCTGTATACCTTTATTACACAACAAAAATTTTTTATATAATCATACAGGGGCCCCATTTTCGAAAAGTGCCCAGGGCCCCCAAAAGGGTAAAGACGGCCCTGGTTACATTTACCCAAAACTGAAGAAATGTCACAAATTTTACCAAGAATTACAAGGAACTTGTAACGGACCCGAGGTGTTATCGACAAAGATCTTCAACTGTGTGTTCCATTTCCTCTAACTACAAGGCTAGAATGCCGCGCAGTGGTGGTCTGGACACCCTTTCCTACCTGCTGCCAGGAACAGCTCATAGATCCTGTAAGACATGGGTTGTAATGGTGGTAAAGGGAGGAAAGGTATCACGGTTATCGATAGTTGCATTCCAACAATATGCTGCGGGTTACGGTTCTAGGTTATAGCACCTCTTGTAGTTAGAGAAAATTTAACACACTGTTGATGATCCTTGCCGATAACACCTCGGGTCCGTTACAAACTCAAATCAATAGAAACAAACAGCTGTGATGTCAGCAGTTGAGTAGACGTGTTTTATTTCGGCTCCTGGTGCTTATCATATTTTTCTCAAATATCACGTTTATTCTGTCCAAAGTGTGTATTTTGCAGTGCATAATTTGCCGCAGAAAACTGACTATAATTAAATCAGCTATATAACTAACTTAATAATTATTAAATACAAGTGGAAATTTCTTGTAAAATTTTTAAGAAGTGATAAAAACTCAAATGTCAAACAAGAAACCCGTGCTCCGATCGAATTCTCTTAAGCAAGTGTCTCTCTCGCCATTCTCGCCTCGTCCCACTCCACACCTTGCCCTTGAAACCTCTGCGAATAATCCCGCCAAAACCAAAAAAAAAACAAAAAAATGGAAGTATCAGAGGAAAAGTGTTCTAAGCAAAGTGAATTAATTATTACTCTGTTATCGTCTAAAATAACTGAATCAGAGCAAAATATATTAAAAAGAATCCAAAGTATTGACTTGGAAACAGAGTTGGGCAAAATTTATTCGAATAATCATTCGAATAATAAATAATCATTTTATTCGTTATTCACGAATAATGAATAATTTCATTTATTCGAAGAAAATTTATTCGAATGACGAATAAATTATTTTATTCATTATTCGAATAACGAATAAACGAATAACGAATAAAATAAACACAAGAAATTTGGTAGAACAAATAATATTAAATTTTTTTTTTTTATTAAAAGTTATTTACATAGTTTTTGGTTAAAGCTCCTAAGATTGGACTTCTTCACTTGTCTTTGTTTAAACATATTGGCAAGTTTATCATGGTAGCGTATGAAAAAACTTTTTCGACTGATGCAGATGAAGGCAATGATGTATTGTCCCTTTCCCTTCTGGATAGCAATCCAAGACTTTCAGCCTACGGTTTGGGAATCCTTTGATTTTTACAACTTTAGGTTCACACTTTGTACATTTCATCACAATGCTTTAACCACTAGAATATAAAGAGTCGTACTTAAAAAAATGTTCCATTCAACAAAGTCAATGTCGTTTTTGCACAGATTTGATTAACAGACACATATGTAGCACATTCATTAGAAATTGTTAAGATGTTCGAAATGTTTGGATTTCATAGAGATATATCAATATCAGTGCCCAATTTTCATTTCCAAATCCATAACTTCATTTAAAAAATCAAAAGTACACCACAACACAACTTTCATTAATAATGGTACCAACTGCTATATATGCAATATATTAGAATAAAATATTACTAGATTTTTTTAAATTTAATCACTTCCCAGGATACTTCAGGGGATGGGTTGAAGGCGTTTTGCATTGGGTTGGAAGGTGCAATTGCTAGGTAGAATTGGTAGAATTCGTTCAAAAAAAAATTCTCAGCAATAAAGAATGAATGAAGGAATTCGAGCGTCTAATTCCAAAGGAAACGTAAATAAAAAAAAAATAAGATAAACAGACAAAGAAAGAAGGAATAAAGTCAATTTTATTCGTTATTCAGAATAACGAATGAAATTACGAATAAATTACGAATAACGAATAAAATCACGAATAATTTATTCGCGAATAAATTATTCGTGAATAAATTAGTTGCGAATAATTTTTTATTCGAATAATTATTCGAATAACAATTTATTCGAATAATGCCCAACTCTGC
The DNA here is from genome assembly GCA_943590905.1 of Sphaerophoria taeniata. Taxonomy (NCBI): domain Eukaryota; kingdom Metazoa; phylum Arthropoda; class Insecta; order Diptera; family Syrphidae; genus Sphaerophoria; species Sphaerophoria taeniata. The sequence goes on along the minus strand of OX016540.1, from coordinate 13,667,410 downwards.
TTGGAAATGACATCAATGAAATCTGACATTGCAAAAATTGATGAAAGAGTCACACAAATCGAAACGACAGTTGCTGAAAATAACTCTCTTAAATCTCAAATATCTGAACTCAAATTACTTATTGATGCTCAAGAGAACAAAGCAATTGCGGCTGATGCTTTAATGCATAAGGTTCCATACTCTCCTGATGAAAACTTAAAATTTATGTTTAACAACCTCTGTGTTACACTAGACATTAAAGCTCCAAGTTTAAATAATATATACCGCATACGCTCAAAGAATAATAGTGACACTCCTATTATCATCAAATTTAAATCTCCGTACGATAAAAACTTTTTCCTCAAGTCCGTTGCTCTCTATTGCAAAAAGAAAGAGTCACAACTTTGTTTACGTGATTGTGGTATTAACTCAGACGAATCAATTTATATTCACGAATCTCTTACAAAACAAAACCACTCAATAATGAAACACGCACTCGATCTTAAGAAGAAAGAAAAAATTTCATCAGCCTTCTCGTATCGTGGGAACGTTTATGTCAGACGGCAAAATCAGTCAGAGGCCCAACGGGTTGTCTCCCTTGATTGCCTAAATGATCTTTTCAACGATAAAACCAACTCAAACATCAATAATGCTCAAGCTCATAATCAACAACGAAACCAACTCAATAATCCAAAATCATCAAACAGCACTCAGTACGATAAAAGTTCTAACCTTAATCTGCACCATGCACCGGACGAACATAAAAGCTACACACAGCACCAGCCCGAAAATCAAATATAATATTCTCTTTTTCATTTGTTTATATTTTGTTATTTTTCATTTCTATTATTTTATTTGCTTTTTTTTTCTTCATTTAATTATTCTTTTTTATTCTTATTTTCTTTATTGTTATAATAAAAAATTATAATTTTGTGAAGTTGCATAGTTATTCTATTATTTCTATTATTGTTATTATGACTATGGCAGAAAATAGTACTGTTGGCAATTTAGCAATTCATGCTGCGTTGAGAGTTTTGTCGGGTACATGTGAAGGTTTTAAAATGTGCTATATAAACGCGCGCAGTTTTAATCCAAGTAAATTAGATTTTTTTCGACATGTCATTAATGAATCGGTAGTTGATATTGTTTGTGTTGCGGAGACTTGGTTTCAGATGGACGTTCCAGATAGTTTTTATGCAATAAATGGTTTTACATTATTTCGTAATGATCGAGTTACTGCTACAATTGGGGGTGGAATTGCTATATACTGCAGGCACAACATTGATTGTAAGGTTGTACGGAAATCTGGAGAGGGAGGGATAGAGTATCTTGTTTTGGAACTTTCAGAAGGTACCACAAAATGTCTTTTTTCTTGTGTTTATAATCCAAACAAATTGAACTCCCATGAACCATTCTTCTCGGATATTTCTGATCTAATTACTACTTATGAACATATTATTATATGTGGTGATTTTAATACTGATATTTTGAAGAATAATTGCAGGTCAGATCGATTACTTAACTTAATATCACACTCCGGACTCTGTGTAAGGAACTCATATCCAACCCGTTATATGCCTAACTCTACCCCAAGTTTGCTTGATCTCTTAGTAGTGTCTGAAAATTCTAATGTATTACTTAACGATCAACTTTCGCTGGATGGTATTTCAGATCATGACCTTCTGTTTATGACTTATAATATTGAATTCTCTCGTGTTTCAAACTCATTAACTTTTCAGTATAGAGATTTTAACTCAATTAATGTTCCTGCGCTGGCTCTTGAGGCTTCCACTACAAATTGGGATTATTGTAGGTATTTGTCTACTGCCGATGATAAACTTAATTTTGTGCAATCCCTATTGCTTGAACTTTATCACAGGCATGTTCCTCTAAAAACTGTGCGAGTACGTGATGAAAAAAGCCCTTGGTTTACAACAGAAGTCCTTGCTGCAATTAAATCTCGAAGGAAAAAATATTTAACATGGAAGCGACTCCCTTGCATCAGAAACTGGGAAGTGTATTGTCAGGCTCGAAATAATGCTACATGGGTCACGAGGAGAGCTAAGAAAGACTATTATTCTTCAAAACTTAACCCAAAATTTGGTTCAAAACGCTTATGGAACAATTTGCGTAATATTGGAATAGGGAAATCTGGAAATTTTAGTTGCTCTATAGATCCCAATGTCCTCAATGACTTTTTTATTACAGATCCTTTAGAAAATAGCTCAATTGTTTTACCTAGCCAGGAACCAGAAAATGATTCTGGATTTGACTTTGAAATAATTAATGAAAATGACATTGTTAAAACTATTTATGCTTTAAAGTCAAATGCTATTATAGGCGAGGATGGCTTGCCTCTTCGTTTTATAAAACTTGTTATCCCCTATTTTATTGGATCCCTAACACATATTATCAATTTCTGTATAACTTCTTCATCTTTTCCCAATAACTGGAAAATAGCAAGAGTATCACCTGTAGCTAAGAAGCCAAGAGCCTGTTTGCCTGGTGACTTTCGCCCTATAAGCATCCTACCAAGTCTGTCAAAGGTGTTTGAAAAAGTCATGGTGGAACAGATTGTCAATCATCTTGATCGCAACAGTCTTCTTCATCCTTTTCAATCAGGATTTAGAGCAAACCACAGCTGTTCTACTGCTATGATAAAAATTCTGGATGATATAAGACTAAAGTTTGATCAGGGTGATCTGAGCATACTCTGTCTGCTAGACTTCTCAAAAGCCTTCGACAGGGTTGACCATCATATTTTATGCAGCAAGTTACGAAATTGGTTTGGATTCACTCGAAGGGCTGTTAATTTAATAAAAGATTACCTTGATAACAGGGTTCAGAGAGTGGTGGTGGGAAGTAATCGATCTGACCTTAAACAAATCAATTCTGGCGTACCGCAAGGATCTATTTTGGGCCCAATTCTTTTCTGTATTTATATAAATGACTTGCCAAGAGTATGTTCAAATGTTTGTATTCATCTCTATGCGGATGATGTTCAGTTTTATCTCTCGAGACCCCCTGGCTTAATTGAAGACTTAGTCTGTAGAGTTAATGAGGACCTTTCTGCCATATATAATTGGGCCCAAGCAAACAGACTTTCATTAAATGCGGCTAAAACTCAGTTATTACGAATTTCTAAAAGCAGTGTTGATCTTGAAGCAATTCCACCAATATTCTTGTCTGATAACAGACTGACATTTGTAGATACAGTCACGACTCTTGGGTTTAAGTTGAATAGCAACTTATCTTGCAATCATCACATTAATTATATTGTGGGCAGAATTTATGCAGGGCTTCGTAAGCTATGGCTTTCAGCAAGTATCACTCCAAAAGAAACCAGATTGATGCTAATAAAGACACTTATTTTGCCGTTAATATGTTACGCTGAAACTGTTTATTGCAAGCTGGACTCAGTCTCACAAAACAAATTGCATGTTGCTTTCAATAACTCTGTTCGTTATATTTATAATGTTCGTCGGTATGATCATATAACACATTTCAATTTACTTGTTTTAGGCTGCTCAATGACCCAGTTTTTAAATGCAAGAAAACTTATTTTCTTACATAAAATAATTACTACGAAAAAACCTTCGTATTTATTTGACAAGTTGCAAATTGCACAGTCGCAAAGAACGTTTAACCTTATCTCCCCTACATGTCGCTACATCAACTCAGCACGATTGTTTTTTGTCAGTACTATTAAACTCTGGAATGCTCTTCCTACCAATATTAAAAGTATAAATGAGCCGAAAGAGTTTAAAGTTAAAATACTACAACATGTATCATGACAGAATTAGATTTATATAGTTTTTTTATAATCATACACAAATGTACGCTTTGTATTAGTATTTATGATCTTATTTTTCTTTATCTTAAATTAAGTATTCACTTGTTAGTACTTTAAAAGACTAAGTCTTACCTGTACATATCGAATAAACGAAATTGAATTGAATTGAATTGAATTGAAACGATCAACATCTAGACTGCTATCGCATTTATGGCTGTCTCGAAAACTGCTTAATGAAACAACATTAAAATTATCATTCAAAAAATTTATTTATTATTCAAACTCTCAAGAGGAGAACGGTCGAAGCAACCTGCTTAGCAGAAATATATATATTTTTTTTTAGAATTTTATTTTTTTTTTTACCGGCAATTGTACAATTCTGCAAATAGTTAAAAAGATTATCCAATGCACCCAAACAATGTAGGAAGGATAAATAAACTCATCGACACTCCTGACATACGGGTGATTTCCGCGCACAATCACTCGAATCACACAAATTGAAATAACCGAAAAGATAATCGGGTCAAGTAGAACAATCCCCACATCTATCTTATGGATTATCGATTTATAGAAATGTAAGACCAATATGTAAGCAACTAAAGTCAACAAGCAGGCCAAGAGAAAAGCTATACAAAAGTTAAAATCGAATGTCGTTTGAAATGCATACAATGCAAGCGCAATAACAACAAACAGTATTGTTACATGGATCATCAGAGTCTAAAAAAAAGAAGACAAACAAAAAAAGTTAGTTACCCCAAGGAGTATACGACTATTTTGTTCGTGAAACTTACATCTTCCACTGTAAATCGACCGCTACGAGCTTGTATGTTGATTACAAGCGATACGCCGAATATGTTAATGATCATGAGTATATAATTCATGGGAAATGTGCATCTCCAGCTGGTTTTGTTGTGTGTTGATAAAAGAACAATTAACATAGTCATAAGACCAAATACGATTGCCCATTGGTTGTCGCGAATCCAATAGTCAGTTGGTTTATGGTTCATTTCGATTTCCAATAGTCCAGTAACAATGGCCAATTGAAGCTTTTGGAAAGATCCAACCAGTATTTGCAGATCGAATATGAAAAATTTAAATCAATGCTCACCGCCATTGCCATGTAGTACTTGCAAATGAAGGTTTTTCTAATTGTTTGATCTTGGAAGGTATCCGTTATATCATCGATATCTAGATTGAATGTTAATCAATTTGGTTGAGAAAATCTTAATATTTCTGTACTGTGTTTCAAGGTTTTCATAGTTTGAGTGCGAAAGCCTTGAGTTGTGTTTGGTACCACAGACAACAAAAATGAAGCAGTTCTTGGCTTGATATAATTAAAATTTGTAAGTGTTATGTGATAAGAAGTAGTATTTGTCAAAAAAACATGACGCTGTTGAAATGTTTGTATGTGACGTGAGTTTAGACTACAGCTTGCATCTGATTTGTGACCCCATAATGTTTGGGATCGTTTTAAGGAATTCTCGTTACAGGATAACGAGAGAGAGAGAGAGAAAGAGAGAGAGAGAGAGAGAGAGAGAGCAAGAAAGAGAGAGAGAAAGATAGAGCGAGAAAGAGAGAGCGAGAAAGAGAGAGCGAGAAAGAGAGAGAGAGAGAGAGAGAGAGAGCGGGACCTTCAGTCCTTCAGACAATGATGCCCTCTCATAATCGTGAAGAAAACAAGTTTCTTTGACAAGAATGAGATTGGGGCACTGTGAACTTATGCTCAAAACAGGTGTGCAGAATTTCTGCACGCAGAGCATCAAGCAATACACACGTGCTGAAACTGTCAAGTTTTATTCCACATATTGCATTGCAGGATTCCCTTGCCCACCGGAGAGCCTTCATTTGTTTCATAGGGGCCAGTCTCTAAGATCTGTTGGTTAAGTAACTGGGCGCGAACAGATGACGCATAGTAATCAAAGCATCAGCCAAACCTTGGACTCCAATTCCAATTGGACGATATTGCATATTGGACTAGACAATTGTTGACATCGATGATTTTGTTGAGATTTTTCGTCACTATATTGGCTTCGGGAAATCGTATTTCCACCACGCCAAATTGCAGGCAGCTATTTCATCTGGAGCTGAATACTCGACAATTTCTGTGCACAGATTACTGCATTTGATTGTTCTGATATTTTGTTGATTCGATTTGCGATTGCAGGCGTCCTTGTAGAGCATGTAGGATATTCTGGTCTCGACTTGAGATTCGATAATGGCAAACCAGAGGGCATGAGCTTTGATTGTTCGATTGGCGGGACCCTCCTTCTCGTAGCGAGTGTAAAACTCTTCGAATTTTTCACCCCTGACTTCGTACAATCCGACATTTGTGAGGGCACATGAGCGACCAATCTCCGTCGACCTCGACACGTTTCATGAACAGGAATCCACAGGGCGTAGAAGGGATCACGTGCGGGAGTCTCCTCCTTTCCGGTGTTCATTTTCGAGTCAAGGAACTCAAAAATGTCTAAATGCCAGGGTTCTAGATTGATGGCGAATACTCCTGGTCGGTTGCCACCTGCTTGAACGACGCACGTACCGAGCAACGTTGTTGAAGATTCTCAACATAGGAACAAGTCCATTTGAAGTTTACCTATTATTTTGCTTATTTTATTTTCCAAACTGACAATTTGAAATAACACACACTGTCAACAGTGTCAATATAAGTATTGCCAGATAGCAATTATTTGGAAAATTTAGTTTTTCAATTATGGCTGCAATGAAATATGAAACCAGGCAGAAAATTTAGAAATAGAGACATCACGCAGCGCTGTTCTGCATGCAGAATTTGCTCCGATAGGTAAGAACCTGTGTATTTTTAATTTTGCTGCGCATCAATTCTGCACATCTCTTTTGAGCTTCAATGAAATCAAACTAAATGGGTTATCGGAATTGTTTAGACAGTTTAAAGCACACCCAACTTTTATGAATTGTTTTTCTATTTTTCGAAGTCATCCCTTTTGTTATTAATTTACTTTTTTTAGAATTCAAACATGATGATGGTAATTGATTTAATTTAATTGGTTTCATTTGCAAGTAAGAAAAACTTCAACATTATCTCAGGGTGTGACTCCAATGTAGGTATACACCATTGCAATTTTGACAACAATTTTAGTGTGGCTAACCGAGGTAATACACCCACCTTTGCCACGAACAACCGTAAAGAGGTACTAGATATTACCCTCTCAAATAATTCTGACTCCTGTCAAATAGATCACTGGAGAGTTTTGGAAGAACCTTCTTTTTCTGACCATCGTCGCAAAATCCCTTTAGAAATAATAGGGGTACTAACTGGCTTATCTTCAATAGGGAAATCAGCAAATAAACACCAACTCCATCTTAGGACCAAACAGCTTAGAGAAGGTAACAGAAGATCTCACTGAGACTCTGCGTAAGGCTTTTGATTGAAATCAGCTGTCCAAACATAACAACAACGAAGAAAAATAGAAAAACCCCCTGGTGGACAACAGAACTAACCAACAACAGAAAAGAAACAATAAAGCTTTTCAATGCTGCTAAAAGAACAAGGCTCAAAAGTGACTGAGACTGTTATAAGACCAGTCAAAGAAAATTCAAAATAGAAATCCAACGGACTAAACGGAGCTCTTGGAAAACTGTCTGTAGCAATATTTAGTGCACCAACGAGTCAGTTAGGCTCAGGAAAATCCTTACGAAAACCACCACTTCTGTAGGTTCTCTAAGAAAACCTAACAACGGCTGGACTGAATCAGGTCGCGAAAGTCTAGAACTCCTGGTTGAAACACAGTTTCCAGTAGGCAAACCTAGCCCTGAACGCGAATCAGATAACTCTTTATTCTTCGGGTACGAAATGCCTACGAATTTCATAACGGAAGAAAAGATAAATTGGGCTATTAACTCTTTCTCCCCTCATCTCCGGGCGTAGACGGCATTTTCCCGATGCTGCAAAAGAGCTATGGATTTATCACTTCCCACCTGCTAAACATTTTCCGTAGTAGCATTAAATGAGGATTATGTTCCCAAGACATGGCGTGAGGTAAAAGTTGTCTTTGTACCAAAAGCCGGCAAACCTAGCCATACGAAACCTTCAGATCTATTAGTCTAACGTCTTTCGTACTTAAAACACTTGAAAGACTTATTGATATGCACATCGGCAGTAATTTAAAACCAGAGACCACATCACCCTACACAAAGGGCAAAAATGTAAAAAGTCACTTGACGTTAAGGAATATACTCTTGCATCATGCCTGGACATTGAAGGAGCTTTCAATAACGTGCACAACAGTGCAATAAAGAAAGCCCTTAATGATCTAAATATGGAGAAAGAAGTTATCAAATGGATCATGTGTGTGCTGAAAAATAGACAGATACATAGCGAGCTTGGTACGCATCTAGAGGTACCGCGCAAGGTGGAATTCTCTCACCAGTTATGAACGAGATACTGATAAAACTTAATAATGGTATAGTAGTCGTAGCCTACGCTGATGACTTAGCGCTTTTGGCGACACGTAAATACTTTACCACTATTAGCGAGCAATTAGAAAGCGCATTATCAAGGATTAGCAACTGGATCAAGAAATGTGGCCTTAAGGTAAATCCTCTTAAAACAGAACTCGTTCTTTTCACAAACAGAAGGAAATTACCTCCGTTTGAAATACCAAAAATAGATAAAAACACACTAAAAATGTCCGACTAAGCGAGATACCTCGGAGTTATATTGGACAACATACTGAATTTGAGTCCAAATATCCGAGAATGATATAACCAGCAGTGTGGTTCGGTGGAAAGCTCTGGAGACATCCACGAATTTAAACACCCTTACCAAAGTACAAAGAATTTCTTGCATCAGTACTAGTTGTGTGATGAGGACTACCCCAACTGTGGGTTTAGAAACGACCCAACCTCCCCCCCATAGATCTATTCGTCCAAGAATCAGCAGCAAATGGCGCCCTTAGGCTCAGTCAAACCAACATCTGGAAAACTAGCCAGAGAGGCCACGCAGCTTTTCTTACGAAGTACGTAGATAACAAGATTTCAACAAATTTTTTAATACTAGCTTCTCAACCTTGCCTGAAAGCCTCAACCTTGCCAATTCATTAAGGCTCCCCGACCAAAGAAGCTTCTTCCACGCCGAGAAGTGAAAAACGCTGCCAAACACATTTCCATGATGGCGATATCAAACGCGGACATCACTTTTTTCAATGATAGCCAATCAGCAATAAACGCTATCTCTGCCACCCAAATCAAGTCGAAGCTTGTTTCTCGCTGTCGCGAAGAGCTAAAGGTTCTAGATACACCAGCATAACGTAAGACTCTGCCGGGTTCCTGGCCACAGGCAACGAAAACGCGGATGAAATTCTAGGCAAATTCTTCTTCAATGAACTAGAGGAACTATCCGAACTGCCAGGCAAAAGCTTGCTAAGCTTTGTCAAGACCTCTAAATGGCTAAACGAACCACATCATTCATGTTATATATTTTTCAGGAAGTTACAATACTTCAGGGTATCACTGAGCTAAGTGTGACGGTAACAAAACCAACTGTCAGCCCATATAACCTATCATAAATCATGACCTCTGTATTCCTCATCTGTTAAAAAATTAAAGGCTACAGATAGAACAAATTTTACTCAACAATTACAACAGATTCATATCAACAGAATTAGACAATAAACACTTTTATGACTGTCTCAAAATCTGCTAAAAGAAACAAAAATCATTATTCAAGAAATGAAATTATTATTCAACTCTCCAACGCAAACTGCTCCATAAAAATATTTTTTTTATAATAAAAAATTTTCAACAATATTGAAAATATATAAAAAGAGCATCCAATATATCCAAATAATGAGCGAAGCTAAAATATAGTCTTCGGCACTTTTGATAAAGTGCTTTCTGCCCACAATATTTCGAGTTTCAAAAATGGCATAACCCGAAAAGCAAACCGCGTAAATTACAACATGCAACGCATTCATCGGATAAAATGGAAAGACAAAGTGTAAGACCAATCCGAAAATAACCAAAACAAACAAGGAAGCCAAGGCAAAAGTTATCCAAGCGGTATAATCGAATGCCGTATGAATTGCAAACAATGTAAGCGCAAACACAATAACCGTTATCATTCCATGGGCCACCAGAACCTAAAATAAGAAGAAGGCAAAACAAAAAAAGTTAGTTACCCCAAGGAGTATTCGACTACAAACACTATTTTGTTCGTGTAACTTACAGTTTCCGGATCATAATGGATTCCAATTACAGCGACACAAATCGAGGAGGTTATCGTAAAAATTATCAGAAGTATACCAACGATCGGAACTGTTCTTCTCAAACTCTCATTGCTGCACATTGTATACGCTACAGTGAATGCCATAGCGAAAGCAATGAAAAATACCCAATAGTGGTCGAGAATCCATAATTTAGTTGGCCTATGGTTCATTACGAATGTCAATACTCCAAATGTTATGAGCGATTGAAGCTTTTGGAAAGATCCAACCATAATAGTTGCAGATCGAACATGAAAAATTTAAATCAATGCTCACCGTAATGATCATGTAGGACTTCCAGATGAAGGCTTTTCTAATTTTTGGATCTCTGAAGCCAGCCGTTACATCAACGTTATCTAGATTGGTTTTTAATATTCAAACGTTAATCACTTTCTTTGATAAAGACTGAAAATTTGTGTACTGTGTATCAAGGTTTGCTTCGAAAGCTAGGATTTGTGTTCAGTCTTCATTCAAAGCGCTCTTGGAATAACAAGATTGCTTTATGGTACTTCAGACAACAGATATGAAGAAGTTCTTGTCTTGGTAATTGAACATTTGAAATCTTATGTGAAAAGGAGTAGTATTTGTCAAAAAAACGTGAAGTTGTGGACATGTTTGTGTTGAGGCTGAGTTTAGACTTCTGCTTAGCTTTAAAGTTGGCTTCTGGTGTGTGATTTCATCACGTTTGGGATCATATCAAAAATTGTTACAAAAACACACAAAATTCCAAGTATTTTCAAACACATTCTTAAGTAAGACTATAAGCACCCTCATCGTTGCAGTCCAGCTGTAAGATACCGAAGCATGGGCATTGACAAAATCTTCGGGTTATATTTGACCCCATATGTGAATTGATAGAGAATAAAGAAGAAGATTTAAGAGCGATCTTTACGAGCTGTACAACGTTACAGACCTACCCAGAAGAGTCAGAGCGGATGCACACCAATGCTCCGACTCGGAAAGCCTCAGACCTTAGATTTCTAATAATTTAATTAACAAAGTGAAAGCTAAAACAAGTCCCGCATTAAGTAAATACAATGTCGCAAAATTATAGTCCGCTAATGAACAACTTTAGTCTGATACTAGCTTACTACTAAAGTTGTTTATTAGCGGACTATAATTTTGCGCCAATGTCTGCATAAGAACCTTCAATATCATTTTTCATATAACTAAGCGGGAAAGAGGCCACGTCCGGCTAATGCACAATAAGGTGCAAGTTTCACCAAAGCGCCTCACTGGTAAATGTGTTGGTGTACGCTTAATCCGCTCATGCACACGAGACAAGAAGAAGAAAAGGCAACCTTTGTCTCTCAATTTCTACCTCACCAACAGACAATGTGAATCATAAAAAGGCAAACATTAAAAAACCACGTATTTACTTTGTTTCTGTGTATACATTAATGAATGCATCCGGCGGCGGCGGCAGTATTTTTAATTCGATTAGTATAAATGGATGCTTAGTAACTGATAAACACCTTACAGCCCCTCGTGTGGCGCTGATTGTATCTGTATCCTAATTATGATGTCTTAGGCCTGTATCTATATTCTTTGTGTGTTATCTAGAGTTTTTCCAGCCGCCCTTACATGTCCTGATACCAGAGTTGGGCAAAATTAATTCGAATAACGAATGAATAAATCATCTTATTCGTTATTCACGAGTAACGAATAATTTCATTTATTCGAAGAAAATTTATTCAAATGACGAGTAAATTATATTATTTGTTATTCGAATAACGAATACAATAAACACAAGGAATTTCATTTTTGTTTTATGTTGTTTTCAACATAATTATTTGTTAAAGTGACTTCATCACCACTCTTTGTACAAACAGTCGGACAGTTTGTTTGTTTTTTGTGGCAAGTTTATCATGGTGGCGTATGGAAAAAAACCTCGTTTCACTGAAGCAGATGAAGGCAATGGTGTATATATTTGTGATTTATCACTTTCATTTTTTGATAGCGATCCAAGACTTTCAACGTATCTACGATCTTCACAGCAAAATACTAGGAAACTATGATAGCTTTGGTTGTTGGTGCTTGTGTATGCTGCAATAGTAGTTCTATGTTATTTTCGCTACCCGAATCTGATTCGAAGTCAAAATATGGATTTTCTCTCGTATGTTTGTATATATCCCTTGACACTTCATGTTTAAAAACTTCCTCTTTGTTCGTGTGGTACAATACAGGCAAACCAATTGTTACTGAACCCTGGGTAGGGGCATGGGTTAAAGGGGTTTTCCAATAGGTTGGACTATATAATTGGTAGGTAGAATTTGTGAATCACTTTTATTACGAAACTAACCTGTGCACAATTATGTCGATGATAAAAAAGAACCATTTTTATTACTCTTTAATAATTGCTTTGTTGTTTTCTTTTTTCAATACATTTAACAAGAATTCTTGAAGGAATTTTTAACATCAATAAAGAATGAATGTGTTCAGGCATCTAGGTTAGGTTAGGTTAGGTTGGAGTGGCTGTCCAGATGTCATTGACTCACTTAGACCTCAAGGGTCCATTGTGGTACCACTAATGAGGTTACTCATGGGAGAGTAATGAACTTAAACAAACCAGTTCAAGCATCTAATTCCATCAAAAAATAAGTTAAAAAATTACAGATAAAGAGACAAGTGCTAAAGGAACACAGTTGATTTCATTCGTTATTTAAAAGAACGAATGATATGACCAATAAATAACGAATAAAATCACGAATAATTTTGTATTCGAATAATTATTTAGATAACAATTTATTCAAATAAGGTCCAACTCTGGCTGATACTATACCTATATTAGACCTATTTTCTTCTTCCAGTTTTTAGCTAAATTTTTGTCAAATTAATGAAGAATAGAATAGAAATTTTGTTTAGTAAAAACAAAGTTGATCAATACAATTTGGCTTTCGAAAAATCGCCTGAAGATGCACTTCTACAATTTTGTGATCAAACAGTAAAATATTTTTTGCTGCCTTTTTTTATATGAACTAGTCAACCCAATCTCTAAATTCAAGTGCGTTTATTCTTCTTAAAAGGTAGTTCACATTCAATATGCTTATCAACTTCTGTCGTGTTGGCGGAACACGTGTAATGTGAACACTACAGTGAACCAGCCATAATTTTTTGACATTTCTGACAATCCTACGCGAACACACCCTGCACATGACAGCTGACTTTGACACAACTGCTACAACTCTGACATTTCCAATTGTTCTTGTGTTAATAATCTTACTATTTTTTGTATTAGTAGTAGTAGTAGTCATAGAAAATGAGGAAACTGAAGTTTGCGTCGATTGAAATTGCTTCCATCCTTCTCTTTTAATCTTCAACAAGAATCATTTTCTGAGCAGGTTAATGATTGAGACGATTTAATAAATTTTTCATTGCAACAAAAAATACAAACAAAAACCTATAAACCAACATCATTTTCGTAGTGATAGCATACCATTAAAAGAAGTATAAATATGTAAATAATAACGGGTGATTTTTTAGCTGGTTTGGTTTTGGCAACACTGGTTTTGACAGCTGACGTGTGTTTAGTACCTTGTGTCACTGTCAAACAGCTTCAGTTTGGTTTGCAATTTAACCATGGATCGTCTTACAAATGAACAACGCTTGCAAATTATTGAATTTTACTATCAAAATTCGTGCTCGGTTCGAAATGTTCATCGCGCGCTGCTTCCATTTTATGATCGGCATTCTCGACCTTCTAAGCAGTCTATTCGGAAGATTGTGACCAAATTTCGCACCAAATTTACTTTGTTGGACATTAAACCACCAACACGTTTACGTACTGTGCGTAGTGAAGAAAATATTGCGGCCGTATCAGCTAGTGTGACAGAAGACCGCGAAATGTCGATTCGGCGCCGTTCCCAGCAGTTAGGCCTTTGTTACAGCACTACGTGGAAAATTTTGCGGAAGGATTTGGGCGTAAAGCCTTTTAAGATACAGCTGGTGCAAGAACTAAAGCCAGCCGACCTACCACAACGCCGAAACAATGGCGCAATTGCGAGGCGAGTTTGGTGAACAGTTAATTTCACGTTTCGGGCCGGTCAATTGGCCGCCTAGATCGTGCGATTTGACACCATTAGACTATTTTTTGTGGAGGTATGTCAAGGCTAATGTCTATAGGGACAAGCCCGCTTCGATTGACGCACTGGAAGCCAACATCCATGCATTCATTCGTGAGATACCGGCCGATATGTGTGAAAGAGTATGCCAAAATTGGACTCAGCGGATGGGCTACCTGAGACGCAGCCGCGGTCAACATTTGCATGAAATTATCTTTAAACATTAAATTGCAAGGTTCAAACTATCGATTCAAATAAATATTTCATTCATTTTTTCGAATTTTTTGTGTTTAAAAAAAAAAAAGTTCTAAACCTCTTAAAAAATCACCCGTTATCTGTATAAATAGAAATCGCAGCATAAACGTAGTCTTCGGGACTTGTGACAATATGGCGATTTCCGCCGAACAGCAATTGAATGTTATAAATTAAAAAAATCGAAAACAACATCGCTGCTGATGCAGCTGTCACCTTAGCCAACAATAGCGTTGGATAGAACATCAAGACAAATCCAAGAATTGTCAAAGTCACAGAGAACACCAAGATAAGAGCTCCCCAAGTTGTATAATCGCATTTCGTTTGAATTGCAAACAATGTAAGCGCAGTGACAACAACAATTGTTATTCCAAAAGCCTTCATAACCTAAAAAATAAAAAGAAGTTAGTTACCCAAGAAGTACGACTATTTTGTTCGTGTAACTTACAGCTTTCGGTGAAAAAATGCATTCCAATTGCGGAAATCACATACGAAAAGGTGATTGTATAAATTAGCAGTATAATAAAATTGATCGGAGCTGTTCTCCTCAAAGTCATACTGAACCCCATTGCAGCCACTACAATTACATTAATGGCTACAGCAACATAAAATTCCCAAATTCGGTGCTTAATCCATGATTCAGCTTGTTCATTGCTCACTACGAATGCCAGTACTCCAAAGGTTATGAGCAATTGAATCTTTTGGAAGGATCCAACCAATATTTACAGATCGAATATGACAAATTTAAATAAATGCTCACCGTAACAATGAAGACTTTTCTAATTTTTGTGTTTTTGGCAGCAGTTCTATGTACATCATGATCAAGGCTTTGATCTAGATTGACATTTAATATTGAAATGTTAATCAATTTGTTTGAGAAAGACTGAAAATGTTTGTACTATGTTGCAAGGCTTTCAGTTTGCCTGATGCGAAAGCCTTGAGATGTATTTAGTTTTGATAAACTGTTTCATTTAGAACGCTCTTGGAATTACAAGATTTCATAGGTACTACTTTGGTGTTAATAAACTTCGGTAAGGAGTAGTATTTGTCAAAAAACGTGACGGTGTTGAAATATTTGTGTTGTGGCGTGAGTTAAGACTACAGCTGGCTTCTGGTTTGTGACCTCATCACGTCAGGGATCGTATCCTTGGAGCCTGAGGAGCCTTGATAACACAATCTAAACGAACAACAACGGCCTCCGACTAGTAGTAAGTAGTATCCTGGCGATTTCGGAATGGTCGAAACGTTAAGAAACACGACTGCGATATAATGGATGCATTTGACTTTCTAGGCGTTCTCTAAGCAACAAATGTCGATTGTCTTAAGAGCTAGCACCAAAGATTTGCGCCCGATTACAGAATGAGGGAAACATATACCAAAAACAAAATCAAAGTTCATGTAATTTCAGCAGCGTCTAATTCCATGAAGAAAGTAAGTAAAAAGATTACAGATAAAGAGACAAGAGTGATAAAGGAACACAGTTGATTTCATTCGTTATTTAAAATAACGAATAATATGACCAATAATTAACATTCAGCAGCACAGGGCTGCATACCAAAAAAGGCGACCAAAAAGCAAAAAAGAGAAGCACGGTTCGGTTCACTTCGTTACCTTAAGAGTTTGCCCTTTCGTTTTATGAATTTTCATAGCGAAATAAATTTCAATGGGAATTGCCTTTTGAATGGGAATGGTTAATCTGTAGGAATTATTGGGATTCTTGGAATGATATCATTTTCAGCCATTTTTATGTCAGTTAACACTGCAATGTGAAACGAAATTTCGCAGAAGCATAACTGGAACACCTGATTTCAATTCAGCTTCTGTTAGGGCTTAGGGCACCTCGCCTTTCCTCTCCCCTTTCCTTTTTCTTTTCATTTCCACTTGCCACAAGTACAAGATTTACCAGTAATAAGAAAGCAAACTTGTTTTAATACCCATATTGTATTTGTAGTTATTAAGTTTTTACAATATCTAAAGAAATTGTCATTGGGTTCAGAAAGACCGATCATTGAAGTTTCGTGTTTTCTTCAATAGACCTTGGCACGACCGGCGAGCGAAACCTATGCTGGAAAGTAAAAAAGCACACCAATGAAGATTACCTGTTGTAATCGACTATACATAGAAGGAAGATCGTTTAACAATATAAAAAGCAAGGGACCGTGAACACTCCCTTGGGGTACTCCAGAATTTATAATAAATTGATGATAACATTTCTTTCTTCTAACATCTATTGCCTAAGTGTGATATTTAAACAAAAGCGAACAAATAACATTTTATTCTTCATATATGTAGTATGGGAAAATGAATTTTACTCATAACGTATGTGTTAAGACTCACGCGATTAGGTAGAGACAATTATGCAACTTAGGTGGTGCATAAAGTGCAAAGTGTACTCACACGGAAAAGAAGATGGAATAAACTGGCGGTATAGAAAGATGAGTCCGCAGCAGGGCAGGCTCAAAAATGAATGATCAAAACAGATGCAGTGTAATTCCCAATCCAAAACAATGTCAAGCGACCGACATAAATGATGCACCAGTTCGGAAAGAACTGGCTCAGAGAGAGCTAGCACACGATAGCCCTCTGTCTCTGTCATCTGTCAGGCAGAAGGTTATAGATCGTCGACACGAATAGACGTGTGCTTCCCTCGTGAATCGATGATACAATATTTGGTTGAATAAAAGTAAATACGTTAATAGATAAATACTGTCAATATAGTCAATTTCAGGTTAGTACCTACACACTTATATCGTGCAGAATAGATTTGTTATGCTACGAAGTTGCTCACACGGGTGTGAGCAAAAAAATTTAATATTCGTTGATATTCTTTAATGTGAATGTGCGTTGCTTTAAAAATCATTAGTGAAAACGGGCCATGAAATGAAAATTGTTGCTTACCACAGCAAAATAAAAAACAAGCCGTTGCTAAACACCAAGCAGTTGCTAACCGACCGCCAAACGGTACAGAGCACAGGCAGTCAGCCTATAAATAGACATCTGCCAGCTCTAGTGAAGTCAGTTGAAGCAAAGCATTCCAAGCGAGCAGACGTGTGCTCCCGCAGTGGTATGTGAAAATCCATAGACATAGACTTCCCCCCACCAGTGGTAAGGGGTCTTGTCATTGATACTAACGCACTACCAGATTCGTCTGCGATTTTACGGATCCGTCCGTGATTTACCGGATTTGTCCATATTTTATCAGATTCGTCTGTGATTTACCCGATTCGTCCGTTATTTACCGGATTCGTCAATGAATTACCAGATTCGTCTGCGAATTACCGGATCCGTTCGTGAATTACCGTATTCATCTGTGAATTACCAGATTCGTCTACGATTTACCAGATTCGTCTACGATTAACCGGATTCGTCTGCGATTTTCCGGATTGGTCCGCGATTTACCGGATTCGTCAGTGATTTACCAGATTCGACTGCGATTTACCGTATTCGTCCGTGATTTTGAATTAACCAAGCATAGACTTCCCCCACCAGTGTTAAAGAGCCCTTCCGTTCATAATAATCTTGCACCAGTAAACCTATAGCCGATAGGTACCCATGTTCGCACCGCACGACCCTAATCCTACAGGGAAGGAAACCTGCAAAGGAGGCACATCATTCCTAAAAATTTGCATCCATTCTAGAATGCCCAAGTTGATGTCTTGTAATCATCCGCAAGAAGCATTTTCTGACAAACAAATAACCTTTACAGCAGTTGAACGATTGTGAACCGTTTTATTACATCATTATTTGCAGCAAAACAACCAACAAAAAACCAAAAACAAAGCACAAATCTAATCACTAAATAGCCATACAATTAGTCCAAATATCATAATAATATCTGAATAAATAAAGAGCGCAGCAAAAGTATAGTCTTCGGGACCTATGGTAAACTGCCGATTACCGTGCACAATCAGTTGAGTATGAAAGATTAAATAAAGCGAAAGCAAAACCGTTGCACATGCAGCTTTCACCACACTCATCATATGCGATTGAAAGAAGAGTGAGACATATACGAGAATAAATAATACCACAAGGAGCACCAACATAATAGATCTCCAGGCGGTAAAATCAATTTTCGTTTGAGTTGCAAACAATGTAAGCGCAATGACAACAACTATTGTTATTCCAAGGGCCTTCAGAACCTAAAACAAAAAAAAAGGAAGTTAGTTACCCAAGGAGTACGACTATTTTGTTCATGTAACTTACAACTGCCAGTTCCGGTGCATAAAGAATTCCCATTACGGAAATCACATACGAAAGGGCAATTGTAAAAATGAGCAGGACAATATAATTGGTCGGAAATGTTCTTCTCAAATCCGGACAGCACCCAATTGCAAGTATTAAAAATAGTGCAATGCCAAGAGCAGCATTATATACCCCAGAGTGATGGACAATCCATAATTTAGTTGGCCTATGGTTCATTACGAATGCCAGTATTCCAAAGGTTATAAGCAATTGAAACTTTTGGAAAGATGCAATCAATATTTACAGATCGAACATGAAAAATTTAAATCAATGCTCACCGCAACGATCATGAAGACCTTCCGGATGAAGGCATTTCTAGTTCTTTGGTCTTTGAAGACATTCCTTGCAGCAGTTCTCTGTGCTTCACGATCAAAGGCGTCATCTAGATTGGTTTTTAATATTCAAATGTTAATAAATTTGTTTGAGAAAAACTAAAAATGTCTGTACTGTGTTTCAAGGATTTCAGTTTGCCTGCGAAGGCCTTGAGTTGTGTTTAGTTTTGACAAATGGTCTGTATGCCAAGAACTTCGTTCGCATTGTAATAATTATACTTCGGAACCTTGTGTGATTAGAAGTAGTATTTGTCAAAAAACGAGACGGCGGCGTTGAAATGTTTGTGTTGAGGAGTGAGTTTAGACTTCTGCGTAGCTTAAAAGCTGGCTTCTGATTTGTTGATTCAACACGATTGGGATCGTATCAAAATGGGTCAACGTGACGTTTTAAGAATTTCTGCAATAGTCTAAGGAGCCCTGATCACACAACCTAAACTAAGAACAACAGACAAAGACCTCCGACTAGTAGTAAGTAGTTTCCTGGCAATTTCGGAATGGTCGAAACAGAAAGAAAATCGACTACGATCTAATGGTAGCATCTGAATTTCTAGGCGTTCTCTAAGCAACAAATGTCGATTATGTGACAAGAAAATTTCATTTTTTTAGGTTAATAAATTGGTCTGTTTGACAAAGACCAATTTGGCAACTCTCTATTGCCATGTGGAGAGCTTAACGTCATCTGCATATACATAAATGAGAGCTACAGTTAACTAATAAAGATAAAAGTTAATTTTTAGAAGCAGAAAACAAAAGAGGACCCAGTACGGAACCTTGTGGTATACCAAAAGCATTCGGCAAGAAGTTTGACAGGGAGTCATCAAATTTCACCGCTTGCTTCCTATCGGTATAATACGAAAAATATAATTTTTTTGCACTTGACGAAAAAATAAAATGAAGCCTAAATAGATTGACATGGTTAACAGAATCGAAGGCTTGTGGAAAATCCAACAAAACTAGAAACGTAACCTCGTCTCGAGCACGAAAACACGGCTTACTTCCTATGCCACTGTCCAGCACTCTGCCAAACTAGATATAAATTTTTAGGCAGCTATGAACTAGAAGAACTATCAGAACTCCCTGGCAATTGTCTACTTAACTGTATCAACTCCACCAAATGACCCGACCAACCATAGAATTCATAGGTTAAAACACTTTTTCAGAAGTTACAATACTTCAGGGAATCACAAGGGATCTACATCGATCAAAGTGTGACGGTAACAAAACCAACTGTCAGCCCCTATAACCTAACCTCGTCTTCATCCAATACTTTTCTAATGTCATCACTCATCAGTAATGTATAAGTTTCTTCCGAAAGCCAGTTTGATAAGGGCTGAGCCGTTAGTTAGTAGATAGCAGGACATTTGCATTTGAAGGATTCTTTCAAAGACTTTTGATAAAAATGGCAATACAGAAATAGGTAGCAGGTCAAGTAGCAGGTCTCATCATTTAACTCATCCCTTAACCAGGTTTTCATTAGTGATGTGCACAATCGAATGATCTCAATAATCGAGAAAAGAGTATTCGAATGATTTGAATAATGGAATGATCATTCGAATTACAAAACCGAAATTCGAACGATTTTTCATTCGATTACTAATAAAATCGATTAATTTTGCACTTCGTACAAGTGGAAATTGACAGATCTCTATGGTCAAACAGCTGTTGTGTGCAAGGTGTGTTCGTGAAGAAATGTCAGAAATGTCATTAAGAATTAGAGTGGGTTCACAGCGGTGTTCACATTACGACGGAAGTTCAGAAACATGTTGAATTTGGACCCGCTTATATGAAGAATCAACGCAATCGAGTTTCAAGAGCTGGATCGACTAATATTAATGTTATAATCTTTGTGAAGCGTGTTTTTTGTAACAGTAACATTTCATGGCAGAGAAAGTGTGGGACTGTTTCCTTTTCATCCTGGTCCTCACAGCTACGACAGAAAGAGTTATGCGGTACACGGTATACCCAATTTTGCCGCATGCTCCCCTATAGGCCAATGTTCTGTGCGGGTAGCAACAATCATGGCTTTGACATGCCTTGGTTTGGAGATAAAATTGATTGTTTTGGCGGGCCAGATTTCCTAGATGTAACGCAACTCGTTAAACTATTCCACCTATGGTTTGCTTGTGATGTGTATTTGGTCAGGATAAAGCCCTTCACAACTCCAAGAGGAGCATATACTCTCACTGCCAATGAGTTGTGAAGGGCTGATCCTTGCCTAGCTATCTCATTTCCCTCATAGCCCCGATGGCACGGTATCCAGATTAGAATGCCGCTCATATCAAGTTCCTTGAGGGCATCTCTGCATTGCTGGACCAATTTAGAGGATGATGAAGCTGAATCAATGGCTTTAATTGCTGCCTGACTATCTGTTAGTATAGCTATATTTTGGTTCTGTGGGATATTTTTAAGGGCTATACAAGCTTCCTTTATCGCTAACAATTCTGCCTGGAATACACTGCCAAAGCCGGGAAGTCTATAGGATTTTGAAATCTTAAGAGATTCACAGAAGACACCTAAACTAACTTCTTTGAGGTGTTTAGGGTAGGGATCGGTGGTTGTAGATAGGATGTCTGTTGGTATCAGGCTTGTTTGGCTGCAGTACCCGTAAAAAAAAAAAAAAAAAAATAGAGTGGCGCGACAGCTCTTGGAGAGCCAAGGCCTAAGTGGCTTACTCTCATCAACAATTCTCTGAGTGCGTGTGAAGAATTGAGGGGACCTACAATTTAACGCCGATTCCGAACGGCAAAGTTGAGAAGCACTTTTTTCATGATAGATTGATACTCTTGGAAGATTTGTCAGGTCTTCGCAAGAGGCAGTACCCGTGAAAGATGAAATAAAAACTTGGCCTAAGTAGGACCCGTAGGATCTGGTTTTCCAGCACCCTATCTCAAGATACTGCAGGACACCTGATATTTATTAAAGAGGTCAATCGGAAGAAGGTCCAGGATGACGTTAAGTGCATCCGTTCGACAGGACCTGATTGCCCCTGATATCTCTACGCAAGCATTTCTCTGCACCTTTGCAAGCTTGTTTATTATGTAAGCTTTGCTGAGAGCGGGAAATCAAACAATGGATCCGTAAACAAGTATCGGTCTTACAACCGCTGTGTACGTCCACTTGATCATTTTTTACTGAAGGCCCCACTTATTGACGAATGTTTTGTTGCAGGCGTAGAAGACAACGCACGCCTTTCTCACCCGTTCTTCAATGTTAAGCTTCCAGGTCAATTTGGTGTCTAGTAGTACGCCCAGATATTTAGCACTGGAAGACAATGTTAATGATTGACCGTTTAACTGAGGTAGAGTGAAGGGTATTACTTTGGTTTTAGTGGTGAAAAGCATCAACTCGGTTTTGTTGTTGTTAACACCTAGTCCGAAGCTCGCGGCCCAGATGCTTACTTTCTTCAAAGCCATATTTGTGATTTCGCTGATCACGCTAGGAAATTGTCCTGAAACTAGAATAACCAAATCATCGACGTACGCAACCGCTTTCACTCCACTACTCTCGAGTTTCACAAGAATGTTGTTCATGACCAAAAACCATAAAAGAAAAGACAGTACACCTCCTTGGGGTTTTCCTCTACTGGAATTTTTGGTACACATTGAATATCCTAACTTTGATTGAATCCTCCTGCTACTTAGCATTATTATTATCCACCTTCTGAATTAGTCCTCTCATCAACACCGAAGTCTGCAAGTGATTCTGCGATGGATTCAGTCAGGACAGTTCTACGTCTAAGAAGGTAGCTAGGGTACATTCCTCGAAATGAATCGTGTTTTCTATCGTTCTCACTACCTCATGAAGAGCAGTCTCAGTAGATCTACCCTTCATGTAAGCATGCTGCGACTTAGATAGGGAACAACTACTCACAATGCTCCTTATGTGAGATTCTACGATTCTCTCCAGGGTTTTGAGTAAAAAGGATGTAAGGCTTATGACGACACTTAAGTTTGACACGTTGCAAATGCCAGGGCTACCAACTTGACACCTCGCAATGAATGACCTTAGAATTGACAAAATAAAACAAAAAGAGCAGCAAGAGCAATGGCTTTGTATTGTTACAACTGGAAAGTTCTTCGTAATACTGAGACATTTATAACTCCTTTTCTAACTCAACAAGTTTGTAAAACCTACTCTTGAATAAGCATTGACAATCTGGAATCCGATTAACGAGAAGCATTCAACCAAATTGAATGCAAGATTCTCATCGGCCAGGACGACGAAAGTAATGACGAATACTAAAGAACAACAAACCAATAGGACTTGACGAAAATTCAGCTAATTTGAAAATTATTAGCCCTATCGTCTTATCCGTTCGGAGAAACTTACGATCGTAGAAAAGTTCCGATCGTAACATTTATTTTGTTCATGGTATCCGTTTCGTAAAGGAAATGTTGTCGTGTAACATCGCATGTATTCCCGAAAATGTTCCGCCACATTTTAGCTGTCGGAACAATCGGAGACGCAAAAAACAAAATAACCGCAATAGCGTTAATGGAATTTTTGATTTTCACTGCATGAACTTGCGATGCGTTACTCAAAGTTTGACATTTCAAAGCAAATTTGAAATTTTTTCTACGATTTAACAACCGGAACATTTACGATCATACCAAATTCGTATATTTCGTGCAAATCGGATAGAATTTTGTTAAGATCGCATACGACGCACGATAGGGCTGTATATCAAGCAAATTCATAGAATTAGAGGTTTATCGTCAAACTCAACAGAAAGCAGCTAAGATTCAAGGGGATTTCAATTTCCAATATTTGGAAAAACAAAAAATGTGGCAGTTAATGATAATGAGGAAATTGAAGTTTAACTCGATGGCAATTTGCATCCGTTCCAGGATGCCAAGACTGTTGTCCTCCTTTCATCTTCCGCAAGAAACATTTTCTGAGCAACAAATACCATTTAAAGTAGTTTAATGATCGAAACGATTTTAATATTTATTTATCATCATCTACTAGCTCGTCTCTTAATAGCAATACAATACTTATAAATATGTGAATAATATCTACATAAATCGATATCCCAGCAAAAAAGTAATCTTCGGGTGAAATGACATACATTCGATCTACGCCCATCATCATTTGAATATCCAAAACTAAATAAATCGTAAACAAAATCGCTCCGATTGAACATATAACCATAGTCATCATATGCGATGAAAAGTAACAAAGGGTTCCAATGAGAACGAGCAAAATAACAAAGACGCCGCAGAAAATAGCTCCATAAACAGAAAAATCGAATATCGTCTGCAATGCAAACAATGTAATACAAATGACAATCAACGCTGTTACTCCAAGGGCCTTATAAACCTAAAAAAAAGGCAGACAAAAAAAGTTAGCTACCACAAGGAGTATAAGTACTATTTTATTCTTGTTACTTACTTTATCCGGTGAATAATCAATTCCCATTACAGAAATGATAAACGCTTCGCCAAGTGTAAACACTATCAGGAGAATAAAATTGAGCGGATATGTTCTTCTACAAATCTTGATGCACCCCATTGCAAGAATAATAGCGAAACACATGCCAACAACATACCAGAACAAACCAGAGTAGTGGACTATCCATAATTTAGCTTTTAAATTGAATATTACGGCAGACATTAATCCAAAGCTTACGAGCATTTGAAACTTTTGGAAAGATCAAACCAATATTTGAAGAACGAATATGAAAAAATTTAAATCAATGCTCACCGATACGATGATGAGAACCTTCCGGATGAAGGCTTGTCTAATTTCTGGGTTTTCGAAGGCTCTCTTTGCATCTTCACGCTTGTCTTCGTCATCTAGATTGGTTTTTAATAATCAATTTTTTATTAATTTTTTGGGAAAAACGATAAATTGCTGTACTGTTTTTTTCTGTTGTTAAATAATGTTCATTCCATTTTAGTGGATTTTTATACCCTTATGGAATGAAGGGAGGTGTTCGAAAGAAAGTGTCGGGTCGGTGTACAATGGTCTTCAATTCCTGGACATTGTAATGTGCAATTGGTAATTGGGAAAGTTAGTGTGTACTTCATTCGCATTGTGCGGCTAAAGAACAATTCTCTATACTTGAGAGTACGTTCTAAGTTGGGCTCGAGGGCAAAGTGATAGCCGCAAATAGTATGTGTGTTTTGTTTAAAGAGAGAAATACAATTGCCTATTTCACTAGGAATTTACCGTAGAAGTAACGACAAAACAAAGAGAGAGAGTGAGAAAGACAGAGAGAGAGTGAGAGAGAAAGAGAGAGAGAGAGAGAGAGAGAGAGAGAGAGAGAGAGGGAGAGAGACTAGACGAGTGAGTGAATGAGTCAGTCATTGTCGTTCTCATCACAAATCACGGATATAGACAGATCAGACGGGGAGAATAATAACCTTTTCATCAATTTTAAGGCCGCGTATGACAGCATCTACAGAGTATAAAGCTGAAGTCAGACAAGGCGATACACAGTTAGCGATTACTTTAACAGCGTTCTTGAGAAGATAGTGCAAAAGCCACCGTCAACACCAGGTGTCTGTCTGTTCAACTTCTCGCGTACGCCGCCGCCGATGATATTGATATAATAGGAAGAACACAGCGAGATGTCAATGGCGCTTTTGTGTCTTCCAGGAAGGACACCCAACACCGACGACTCGGACAGAACGTCACAAAAGACGCATATACATCCATAACTTAGAGGTAGTAGAGAAGATTGTCTACCCAGGCTCCGCTATTAACACGGGCAATAACACCAGCGCCGAGATCAGAAGAAGAATAACTCTTGCTTATCTCTGTTTCTTTGGGGTAAGAAAGCAATTCAGTAGAAAAGCCCTCTCGTGATCAACTAAGGTAAAACTGTAAAACACCCTCATCATCCCAGTCCTGTTGAATGGTGCGAAGCATGGACCTTAACAAAATCTTTGTCAAAGTGCGCATTGATGGGGAATGGAGAAGAAGATACAACAGCAAACTTTACGGATTGTACAACGACGACGACTTAGCCAGAAGGGTCAAGGTCCAGGGACTCAGATGGCTCTGACTTTTCTAGTGGATGGACACCGATGCTCCGGCCTTCAACACTATTCCCTAGGGCCGTCTTCTACCTGAGCGTCGAACTTGTCGAGTTGTAGAAGCTGAGTAAGGTCAATGATTCTCGGGAATTATTTCTCCAGAAGAGTCCTGAAACCAAAGGTCGCTCGCCCCTCCCCTTCCCGATCCTTATCCCCTCCTCCATCGGCTTTGTGCATTACACTGGCTGATGTCTCCTTATCCCCTGACTGTATAGTGTATCACTTCTGTCAGTACCTTGTTTCCTTCCTGGGACGCTTATGGCTCAATTGCTGTTCGTCTCTCCTTTTCCAAATCATATCCTCCCCTTCAACTTCCCAATTGGGCTGGATTCAAGGTGTTATACGACCCGTGCCGATGATCAGTCAGGCTGAGGGCCCAATTTCTAAAAATAGCTCAGTCACTAACGGAGTATCCGGATACCAGGCGACCTCCGGATTAACTAGCCTTATCTGTGTATGCGAATCTCTGCGCAGATGGACCCCCCCTTTACTTCGTTTACTCGTGGGACCTTAATGCCAAAACAAAAACAAAAACAAAAAACAAAACTTCAAACCGGTGCCGGTATTCCATCTTCACCGGGCGGCAGTTCGGCGGCAACGTCGGCTGTCGTTACACCTATGCCGAACACAGGAGAAGGGATTGTGACATGTCACTGCCCAACTTCGAGTGTGGTACAGGTTGTATCTACACCGGGCGACAGTTCGGCGATAATGTCGGCTGTCGTTAATCCTGTGCCAAACATAGGAGAGGGGTCTGTGCCAGGTCATTGCCCAGCTTCTAGTGAGGTACAGGAGGTATCCCTGGCGAAAGCGCCTCCTCATGTCGGTAGTTCCACTACCAAAGAGAGTAAACCTCTCCAGGATGGTCCTAGTGGTAGTCTCCGTGGTGTTAGCAGCGTCGTGAATAACGACCCTGCCTCCACTACGAAGACAGCCATCCAACCTAGGGTCCTTTATAAACAGCGCCGCTATGCGATGAGATTGCTAAAATCCCCTGGTGCAACATTGGGGGATGGTAGTAATCCCATCAATAGCAAGAAGATTTAGTGGGCTAAATCCATCTTAGCCAAATCTAAGACCAGCTGCAACTCCACGTCAAAGCGACAAAGGTCTCTGGAGGAGTCCACTCCCATCCCTAAGAAACCCAAAGTGCAGAACACCAGCACTCCCAAAATTCCTAAAGTACCTCTCACTAAACCTTTTAGTGATGTGCTTAAGGAACACAACAAAATCGTGGTTGCTGGCTTTCTCAAAGTCATGCGAGCGCATCCGGGTTCACCACCTGTAACAAGCGATGGGGGTTGGCATCAAGGTCATGTCAAATTCATCGTTTGTAACGATCAGAGGTCGCGCGATCTATATACGCTTGCTGTCGGCATGCTGGGCGAAGTTTGGCCAGGCGCTAAACTCGAGGTTGTTGCAAAGGAAGATATTCCTTGCAGGCCGAGAGCTCGTGCTTGGATCCCGATTGAACCTGCATGTCCTGAAGACATCCATGAGATGATCAGGCTTAGCAACCCGGACCTCTCCTGTAACGACTGGAAGATCGCGAAACTGGAGGAGCCAAAGGGTCTTTATCGAAGTGCGATCATCGTTATCAATAAGGACTCTGCGGCCTCTCTGGCGCGAGACAAGGGAGTGATAAGATACGGGTTCGAGACGATGACTCTCCGCATATACAAAAAAGATGAGGTAGACCCTACTATCACCTTCCCATCCATGGATGTGGACGATGGTGTACCTGGGTCCTCTTCTGTCGCGGCACAATCTTCTTCCCCACACTCAGAAGCTGTGTCGCCAGACGTGGGGGGTCCCAGTGCTATCATCACTTTCCCATCCTTGGATGGGGATGATGTTCTACCAGGGCCCTCTTCTGTCGCGGCACAGTCTTCTTCCGAAACCGTCAAAAGTTTATCCCTAATGGAGACTGCTAGGTTCCTCTTCGTCTGATCTGGATGAACTGGATTTAACAGTGGTGGAGGTTGATCTGCCTAGTTGTAGCCAAAATGCTGCAAATAGTACAGATTAATCTCCAACACTCTATTAAGGCTTCGGCCTCCCTTCTTCTCCGCCTGTCAGAAACTGGGGAAGATGTCGTTCTCATCCAAGAGCCCTGGATTGTGAGATCCCTGGTTCGAGGATTGAGAACTCCCGGCTACTGCGTCTTATATGTAACGGGAAAAGGTAACCCAAGGTCCTGCATACTAGTAAAACGTAGTCTAAATGTATTTTTACTCCCCAATTTCAGTGATAAAGACGTCACCACAGCCAGTATGGTAATAGACAACCATACCTACTGGCTGGTATCAGCGTATTTGGGCCACGACCACCAGGGCCCACTGCCTGGTACCACTCTGGAGAAGACGGTCGCTGAATCAACAAGACTCAAAACCAACATAATTATCGGTTGTGACGCCAATGCGCACCATACTACGTGGGGTAGTACCGATATCAATGACAGAGGTGAGTCTCTTTTTGATTACATTTTAACAACTAATCGGGTAGTAAGTAACGTTGGTAATGAACCAACCTTTGTTACTAAAAATCGACAAGTAGTTTTAGATATCACTCTTGTCTCGTTACATCTCTCGAATAAAGTACTGAATTGGAGAGTATCAAAGGAGCACTCGTTCTTCGATCATAGGTACATCCAATTCACTCTTATTGAAGAGTCCCCAAAACCGATCCATTTCCGGAATTATAGGAAAACAGATTGGCCAAAATATAGGACAACTCTGAAAAGTCTGATTAAACCAGAACTTAATGATCCTCCCTTATGCGCTCTTGAACTCGATAAAAAAGTTGATGAGCTTACAGCAGCCCTCAATAAAGCTATGGAAACTGCCTGTCCCCTCACTACAGTGCGGGGAAAGAGGAAACCACATTGGTGGGCTGCTGAACTAGAAACACTCAGGAAAGGTTGTAGAAGGCTTTTTAACCGTGCAAAAAAGTCTAGACACCTCCAAGATTGGGATTCCTATAAGGAATCCCTCAAAAAGTATAAACAAGAATTGAGAATAGCCAAAAGATCCTCATGGAGATCCTTTTGTAGCTCAATAGAAGAGTCCTCGGAGGCATCGCAGCTAAGAAAGATTCTCTCGACAAATCCAACCATGCCTAGTTGTCTCAAAAACTCAGATGGTACATGGACTAACTCTTGCGAAGAAACGCTAAACCTGCTATTAGATACCCACTTCCCAGATAGCTCCAAATCGGTTAATACAATAAATCGTCCTGGATCGGGTATTAACTTAACATTTCCTCAAGGTCTTGTCACAAAAGAAAAATCGACATTGGCTCTGAATAGCTTTAAGCCTTATAAATCTCCAGGTCCAGATCAAATCATACCAGCTGAGCTACAACATACCATCGATATAACTCTGCCCATCATTGAGATGATGTTCAAAAGTTGTCTAGATCTGGCATATATACCTCAGCGATGGAGAGAGGTAAAGGTAGTATTCATTCCCAAGGCGGGCAAATGCTCGCATGTCAACCCTAAAGATCTAAGACCTATTAGTCTATCATCTTTCATTCTCAAAACGGACTGACGTTTGACGTTTGTAAAAAGTGGTAGCAAAAAAAACAAGAGCTCAATAAAAATAAAGTAAAAATATACTGAACAAACTATAAATTTCTTAAGTTATCTTATTTTGTTTATCTAAAGCAACTTAATACGAAATTGAACAAAAATCAAGTAAGTCCTAGTCATATCACCTTTAAAACTGGGAAATAGTCCAAGAAACATAGATACCTAACCTCAATAAATGAATAAACGAGGATTAGGAAAAATATCCCCTGAACATCCACAAAGTGAAAAGCGCTACTCTTACTTGGCAAACACTTCAATTGTTGATAACAATATGACTCAATCTGGAATAATCGTCGAAGAGATAATGAAGATGTTACTTAAAGAAAACAATGATGAGCTTTACAAGAATTTGGCAACTAAGTCCGACCTGCAATGCCTACACGAAGATCTTGCCAGTCTTAAAGTTCATCATGAAGAACTGTCACAACGAGTAATCCAATTAGAAGCCCAAAATACATTTTTGGAAGCTCAGATCGACAGGATTATGCAAAAATCCACCGAAACTAACTACAAAAAAACCATCCCGAAGCCTGTGAAAATGCTAAAGCTATCTGTGCTGGCCTTCTAAATGAACCCAACGCTGAAGCATTAGTTGATTCAGCTTACAGCGTTCGCACTCGTAACTCACAATGTGCAATGATTATTGTAAAAATGAAGTCACGGGAATCAGCATTCAATTTTCTAAAGAAAGCTGGTACTCTGAAAGGAAAAGATATAAGCATCCAAAAGGATCTACCACGCAATGTACGACAAAAGCGAGCTAAAAGCGCATTAGAAAAGTGCTCCTTGAAAGAGCCCCGTATGCAAAAATTGATGTTCGAGACGACAAAATGGTTATCCTAGACAGAACTTTTACCTGGGACTCCTCGCTGGGGCTGAAGTGTGGGGAATATGATGGCCTTAACAT
Organism: Sphaerophoria taeniata; assembly: GCA_943590905.1. Classification (NCBI taxonomy): domain Eukaryota; kingdom Metazoa; phylum Arthropoda; class Insecta; order Diptera; family Syrphidae; genus Sphaerophoria; species Sphaerophoria taeniata. The sequence continues at coordinate 13,636,973 of OX016540.1, read as the reverse complement.
TTTAAAATCTATTTTTGGAGACATTTCTTTTCTAAATTTATTAATGAATGATCTACTTAAACAAAACAATGTGTACCAAATGTCAAGCATCCCTAAAAACAATGAAGCTGTGTATGTATGTAGGTATGTATGTATGTTTATTGAGTCTTTTAAATTTTCGGTTTGATAATACATTCTTATATCTATCTCTTACTTGCTAACATGTTATACCGGAGGCTGTAATGTATGGCCATCCTGTTCTATATTGTTTTGTTCAAATATTATGCCAACATGGCTTGTCATTTTCTTGAAAGATAAAAATATATGCTGCTCTTGCTCATGGAGCTCTGGGGATTTTTGTTTAGACGGTTGTCTTTATTCTAACTTAGGCTATTTATTTACATTTATATACAGAATATGATACAAGAGGAATGATAAAGAGAACAACAGTTTTGAATTGACAGATTATGTTCTGTTTATATTTTTTGGTTTTGTGTCAAATTGAAGTTTTTCTTTTACTATTTTTCGATAAATTATGTTTTTTTTTCTTTTTATTTTCTTTTTATTTTAGTCTTTTGGAGGAAAGAATCTGTCGAGTGTATTGGAACATACAAATTACATATCTAATCTACGAAATGGTTTTAATTACATTGAATAATGGTTGTACGAATACATCAAAATTACATTGGTGACATATAATAGAATATTTATAGCGATAACAACATTAAATTGATTCTTTTCATTATGATAGTTACAATAATTATTTGAGTACAACGATTACAAGGTTCGAGTGAAATGAGCGAGTTTTGCCCAGCCATTTATTGAAGTTATGATTGTCTTTATATGTAATTGAAGGTCTTTACTTGAATAGGCAGGAAGATCCCTACATAAGGAACATTAAGGACGTTATCCCCTATGGGCGCCGATGTTGGCGTTCGCGAAGAATGTAGGAGTCTCACCAGGCGTTACGAGCGGCCCTTCGTTAAGGATTCCGACTGGAGATGGATAAATTGAATTCGACCACGATGAATTTTGCTGTGATACGAGGATGTTCTTTATCAACTCGTTTTCTGAGAATCTCATTTTTTCTATGGATTTTTTTAAGAGATCTGAGTTATATTTAATGAATGGAACTATCTTTGCTTCCTTGTAAACGAAGGAGTTGGAGTATCTTTTATTTCTAGACGCGAAGTTTTTGTTTATACAAAGACGCAAAATCTTTCTTTCGAGGACCTCGAGCTCTTTTAAAACGGAGGGGGAGATGCCAAACCAGATCGGGAACGCATAGTTTAGGACGGGTCTTATAAGGGTTTTGTAAAACAATAGTTTCGTGTTTTTGCTTAACATCTGGTGTCTCAAAAAAGGCATTATCATACCTGCTATATTGTTAGCCTTATTTTTGTTGTTGCGGGCATGTTTGTTAAACTTGAAGAGATTATTGAAGGTGACACCTAGATATTTAAGTTCATTTTTGAATGTAATATTTACATTGTCGAGTGTCAGTTCCAGGTTTTTGCTTGCTTTTACTGTACCGGGCCTTCCTTTACCGCTAGCATTCCTGAAGCAGATTGCTTCAGTCTTTTCTTTATTGATTTTTATTCCCCATTTTTTATAGAAGTCGTTTATTATTTCCAGGTGGACTTTGAGGCTGGATAAAGCTTCGGCTGGGTTGTGAGCTGAGGTGAAAACCATCGTATCATCAGCAAAAAGAATGCTTTCTGATACCAAAGTATGGTCCCTGAAGTGGGTGTGGGGGAAATCATATAGGAATAGATTATAGAGTTTCGGGCCCAGGATGGATCCTTGGGGGATTCCTCTGAGGGAAGGACATGTAGCGGATTTAGTGTGTTGAACTTGTATAAAGAAGGTTCTGTCCGAAAGAAAGTTGTGCAACATGTTAATTAAGTGGGTTGGAAAGTTTAGTTGGATGATTTTGAAGATTAGGCCTTCCCTCCAGACACTATCGAAGGCTTTTTCGATGTCTAAGGAGCAGGCTGTAGTGCACTTTTTTTCGCGTAGATTGTTAGTCACTTCATTGTGAAGTTCAAGGAGGGCGTGAACGGTTGAAAGATTTCTCCGAAAACCAAATTGGTGATCGGGGATGAAGTCGATATAGTCTTCCGAGTGAGAATCGAGTTTAATAAGGATTATTCGTTCTAGAATTTTCCCTACATTGGATAATAGGGAGATTGGTCTGAAGTTGCTCAGCTGAAAGTCATTGGGTTTTTTCCGGATTGGCAAATTTTTGCTGATTTCCAGATATTTGGAAAATATCCGTTATTTATACAGTTATTGAAAATAACTGTTAAAAATTGAATGGCAAGGGGTGAGATTTTCTTGAGTATGAAGTTGGATACTCCGTCGGGACCAGATGATTTTTTAGAGTTCAGGGATTTGATAATGCCTGAAATCTCGTGAATTGAGCTAAAGAGGTAAGGATCAGGGTTTAAACTTGGAATGCCTTGAGAAAATCTATAAATTTCGTCAGGTTTCGATTGTAATAAATTTTGGATTTCCAGGTGGACCTCTGAGCTGAGGCTTGGGTCGATAGAGGATGTATTTCCTGCATAGATGTTCATGAAGAAGTTTTTGAAGGCTTCGGCCTTACCCAGCTCATCGATGATTGTAACTCCGTCTACCTCAACTTGTTCGCAGATGATTTTTTTATTTTTATTGGTCAGTTTGGCTACTTCTTTGAATGCACTCGGGCCCGGTTTAATTTTTGAGAGTTTGCGACTCACCTGGTCGTTCAGCCACATGCCAACCCTCTCTTTTATAATGTTTTTAAGTAGTACCAATCTGCTCGCTAGGGATTTGTACTCAACATTGACTCTATTTAGTGATCTATGAAAAACTCTTTTAAGTTCCTTTTGCCACTGATGTTTTATTTTAAACAATTTGTGTATGTCCTCAGGTAGATTTTTGTATTTTTTAAAATCGATTTCATTCTCTTTAGAATGTTGATCTATTGTATTGATTAACACATTGTTAAAGGAAAGAATTTTTTGATCTATTTGAGAGTTGGATAGCGAGGTTGTGTGGGAAGGTTGACATGGGCCCAGCGCCAGGTCTAGATCTCGTCTGAAGTTATTCCAGTTTGTATTTTTGAATGATTTGGATGTGAATTGTTGAGTCAGAGGGATGACCGCATCTGATAATAAAATATTGATTTTTGCTGGAAAATGATCACTGAATGAGGGTAGAGTATTAATAGTAAAGTTTGGGTTGAAGCAATTCAATAGGTTTGGAGAGATGAGAAAGTGATCTAAGTATGCTGAACTTCTCGGAAAGGTTGGGTCCGGGGGAGTAATGAAGCTGTCAAAAATTTCGAACCAAATGTCAGGCAAAACGTTAAGGTGGGAACGCAAGATCGATCTTTAACTTCGAATGCAAGTACAAGCAGCGGATGTGTTCGCGAAGCATGAGAACCCGCTGTCTACCAGAACAAAACAAAATGTAACGATATTAGTATTTTAAGTTATAACGTGGCAGGTTTAAAAAATAAGTTATTGTTTGTAAATTTTTTCAACTATATACGAAAATTTGATATATTTTTCTTGTCTGAAACACATTTATTAGAAAATCAGGAAGTACAATTTAAGAAAATTTTTAATAACTACGAATTGAGATATGCACCGGCAGTAAAATCAGCAATATATGGTCGAGGAAGTGGAGGTTTACTATTTGGCTATCGTAAAAATCTAACTGATATAATAAGATTTAAAAGAGTGTTCGAATCATATCTATTTGATATAAGACTTGGTAAAGATATGTTGTGCTTGGTTCCTGTTTACATAAATTGTAGCAACTGGCAGTCTGATTTTAGTAAATTAAGCGAAACGCTGCAGGAAGTAGATTCATCAAACTTAATGCTTATTGGAGACTTCAATGGAAGGGTTGGCGTATCCCAAAACAACTTTTTTAACTACCAGTTGCCCTTCTTTAATACTGTTCGCAAATCAAAAGATGCTGTATGTGACAAGAAAGGTGAACAAATTTTGGATCTTGCCGATGCATACAACTGCCACATACTGAATGGCAGCTGCACAGGTGATTCTGAGGGTGAATTCACGTTCATAAGAGGTACAGCTAACTCAACAATAGACCTTTGTTTTATATCTGGTCTGTGGAACAATGCCGTGAAAGATTTTAGAGTAGGTACTGAAACATTTTCAGACCATATGCCGTTAGAAGTTAACTTTGAATCTTCCCAAAATCTAACTCCAGCCGGAACTACACGTCTTAACCTCATTCCAAAATTATTCTGGAACGAAAGAAATAAACAACAGTTCCAAACCAACTTAAATAACGAAATACGTAAGCTTCATGAACTTAATGTAAGCTTTAAGTCTAAGGTTCTTATAACAATTATAAAAGATTCTAACCCTCAAATTCAACAAACGGAAAAGAAAATCATTTTTAAACAGAAGTGGTTCGACTCGGAGTGCGCAAAAGCTAGGGAGACGTCTTTCAGTTTCCTGAAGCTGTTCCGATCTCACAACCTACCGATCTTCAGAAAACTCTATGCTGATGCAAACACCCAATACAAAAGAATTTGTCTCGCCAAAAAATCATCTTTTGAACAAAAGACAGTAATGGCTATAAATAAAGCTCAGTTCTGGAAAGCTGTTAAAACATTAAATGAATCAAAGAATATCATCTCTCTTAATTTGGATGCACAAAGTCTTCAGGATCACTTCAAGTCCCTCCTTAACACAACATTATTTTCACCTCTGTTCCTGTACGCGGCCCCCCTTGTGATGGATGAATTCCTTGATGCACCTTTTTCGATAGCTGAAGTTAAAAATATCATTGAAAACTGCAAATCAAACAAAGCACCAGGAGATGACCGAATTCCGTATGAATTCTATAAAAATGCCACTGATGAGTACATCGCCCTACTAACAAATGAATTTAACCGAATCTTCCAAAACTCAATAATTCCTGGTGAATTCAAGAAGTCCATTATTTTCCCACTCTTCAAGAAAGGAAACACTGAAGAACCAGCTAATTATTATAGAGGAATTGCCTTCTTAAACACCATCGCAAAACTGTTTGCTGGGATTATTGAAAATAGATTGTCGGATTGGGTTCGAAGAAAAAGAATTTTGTCAGAGTTCCAGGCGGGCTTCAGGAGGAGCTACTCAACGATCGACCATATTTTTTCACTATACAACATAGTTGACTATTATCTTCAGAAAAAGAAAAAACTGTATGTGTTTTTCGTTGATTTCCGTGCAGCCTTTGATTCCGTCACCCGTGATCACCTCTTCTACAAGTTATCCACGATTGGTTTGTCAAGCAAAATAATAAATACGCTAAGAGCACTGTACACCAACAACACAGCTTATGTTTTGGACGGAAAATCTATCTCCGATGAATTTACAACAGAAATGGGACTCAAACAAGGATGTATCCTAAGTGCTTTACTTTTTGTCTTATACATAAACGACATAACAGATGCTGTAGGCGGTGGTATCACATTTGGAGGAATCAAAATACCAGCCCTAATGTATGCAGATGATATAGTTTTCTTCTCGGAAAGAGTAGATGGTTTACAACTTATGATGAACAAATTGAAGGACTATTGCAAATGTTGGAACCTACAAGTCAACTTATCGAAATCGAAGATGATATTCAGAGGTGGTGGTGGCAGAAATGCTAGAAATGAAAAGTGGTCTTATAATGGAGAGACGGTAGAAATAGTACGAGAATATAAATACCTCGGGGTTTTATTTACTTCGAATCTTAACATGAAAAAACATCTAGAAGGAAAGTTGAAAGAAGCAAAGCGTGGTATTTCAGTAGTTTGGCAACGCTGTTTCAAAAATAGATGTATTGAGCATAGTGCTAAGCAAAATCTTTTTCGATCTACAGCGTCAGCTATCCTTCTATATGGCTCCCAGGTATGGGGATACAACTCTTTCGAACTAGTTGAAAAATGCCTCCGATACTTCATCAAAAGAATATTTTGTCTTCCAAATAATACACCAAACTACATGCTGTATCTTGAGACAGGACTCGCCCCAATGTTTATGGAAACATTATGGGTGCTTTCATAAATGCATGGTTGCGAAAGTCTGACGAATGCATAACTTTCATAAATGCAAATGATAAATGTCAGATGTTCATAAAAGCAAAATGCAAATATTTGCAGCGCAAATGTGCAACTATAAAAACTCACATGCAATCTGCATTTCTTTCTCAATAAAAGAGACAGGTATATAGTAAAAACGATTTTCCAGGGTGTCTTTTGACATATGACGCAAATCATAAGAAAGTGTTCATAAATGCAGCGTAAAGTACATGCGCAAGTATTTTGTGTGACGTTAATATGATTGCAAATGATCGCATGTAAACAAAGCAACTATGCATTTATGAAAGCACCCTATATCTACATTTTAACTACATCGTTAAAATTTTCGAAATGCCAGATGAGAGATTGCCAAAAATCATACTGAAAAACACCATTAGAACATCAGGAAGTATGCCAACAGAGTGGAGAAATCATGCGGCTTTCTGTAACTCAACGCTAGCACTCTATGACAGATACTTATCTGAGGCACGAGAGTCAACTTTTAGAAGCTACTACAGTCGGTTGATTTTTGACAATAGACTTAATACATATTTCCTCAACTCGAACCAATTACATAAGATTAGTATTATCTTCAAAACGCGAGGAGAACTTCTCCCTCTCAATTTTATATCCCACCGTCCTGACCTGCCAATACTCTGCAGTCTGTGCAATCGAAACGAACGTGAAGACATAAAGCATTTCATCGCAATATGTCCAATTTTAAATGAGTTTAGGAACAGACACTTCGGTAAACAAAGTCTGAATGAAACTGAGCTGCTTGACATACTAAACGGATCCGCTGGATGGGATGCACTTTACTCGTATGTTGTTGCTGCGCTTCGATATAGAAATTGTATAGTAAACGAAGATTTCTAGAAAACTAAAATTGCTATTTGCTATAATTTTGCTTTAATCCTTGCCACTATAAATATTATTTGTATATTACAAAATGTCAGTCTGGTAGACGGCCATAGGCCAAACCATGATGACTTAAGATAAGCTTTTGTTGAATATATAACAAATTGTTACTTTGTATTTAAAATGAAATAAAGAGTCAATTAAAACTAAAAAACTAACATTCTCAAAACGCTGGAACGATTGATTGATATCCATATACGTAATAGCATTGATAAGAGACAATCGATGTCTCAGCATGCTTACTGCAAAGGGAAATCGGTAGAAACAGCCTTGCATACTCTGGTAAGAACTCTCGATTACTCCCTAGAGCAAAAGGAATATACTATGGTTGCCTTCCTGGATATTGAAGGTGCTTTCAACAACGTTGACACATCTGCTATCACTTCTGCTATGACGACCCTAAACGTCGAATACTCACTCTGTGAGCTGATTAATCTAATGCTTAAAAGCAGGATCATCAACTCTAAGATGGGGGATTTTTGTACGAAAAGGTCTGTCAGTAGAGGCACTCCGCAAGTTGGTGTTCTGTCCCCTCTCCTGTTGAACATAGTAGTTAACGAATTGCTAATATCCCTCGAGAGGGAAGGCTACAGAGTGATTGCGTATGCCGATGATGTTGCTATCGCCGTCACAGGAAAACATCCTAATACACTGAGAGACCTCCTCCAAAACGCACTTAATATGCTCACTAGATGGGCTGATCGCTGTGGACTTAGTATTAATCCTCAAAAAACAGACCTTGTCCTTTTTACACGGAAATACAAGATACCAGTAATTGTACCCCCTTCAATAAAAGGTGTACCACAAATTTTTACCAATGAAGCCAAATATCTTGGTCTGATATTAGACAAAAAATTAAGTTGGAAGCCCAATATTCAGGAAAGAGTTAAGAAAGCCACAGTAGCTCTTTTCTCTTGCAAGAAAGCCATAGGAAGCAAATGGGGTTTTCAACCTTGCATAACCTATTGGCTATACACATCGGTCATTCGACCAATTCTCATGTACGGGGTTGCAGTATGGTGGACTGCACTGGAGAAAGTCACTTACTGTGACAAACTCAGCAGAGTCCAACGCACTGCAAGTCTCTGCATAAGCGGGGCTTTGAGAACCACACCCTCAGCAACGTTAGACACTCTCCTCCATCTGGCACCCCTCAACATTTTTAGCAAACAAATGGCAGCGAGTACAGCTATAAGACTCAGCGCCTCATCTCAATGGACCAACAATAATGTGGGACACTCCATCATTTTGAACTCTTTCGGTTCTATACCAAAGTACATAGACTACACCATTCCAAAACCCCAATTTGGTAAAAACTTCCAGATATCCATTCCATCCAGAGAAGAATGGGAAGACAAAAAACATCTGGATGACAAAGGCATTCATTTTTATACAGATGGATCCAAGACAAGTGATGGAGTTGGTAGTGGTGTGTACTCAGGAAAGCTTAATTTAAGCATCTCATTCCGCCTCCCCAATCATTGTAGCGTCTTCCAAGCGGAAATTTTAGCGATCAAAGAGCTTCTCTCCTGGCTAAGAGAAAACGTGATATCAACTTCTGATATCCGCATCTTCTCTGACAGTCAGGCTGCTATTAAATCTCTTGACGGTGTCTCAACCAAATCTCAAACGGCCCTCGATTGCCGATCGTCTCTGATGGAGATGGCGCAGCAATTTAACATTCACCTCTGTTGGGTGCCGGGTCACAGTGACATCAAAGGAAATTGTAGAGCCGATGAACTCGCTAAAAATGGAACCGTCATACCTATTTCACCTGAAAGGGAGAAGATAGGTATACCGATAGCTACATGTAAACTTTTGCTAAAAGAAGCAGCTTTAACGATAACAAACTATAGGTGGGACAATTTACCAACGTGCGCAGCTACGAAACTCATATGGCCTTCACTGGACTTAAAGCGCTCTAATAGGTGTCCTTACGGGACACTGTCTTATAGGCAGACACGCAATACGACTTGGTGTAGCCTCAAATGACTTCTGCAGGAGCTGTATGGATGAGGAAGAAGAGGAAACAATCTCTCACTTTCTCTGCACATGCCCTGCTCTTTCACTAAGACGCAAACTTCATCTGGGAGAATACTTTTATGATAACCCCAGTGAACTAGCTAATAAGGATATAAAATATCTTCTTCGCTTTCAGCCCTATTAATAAAAATACTCTATCCACTGGATAACACACGTTATAGCTAGCACACGGATAGTGAAGTTGTTCGTTTGATAAATAAGTTCATTAATAAACATATTTTTTCCTCGTGTTACTTATTCATTGATTAGCTCCAAAATTGTACTAGAAATCTAGTATTTTTTTGAGTCTGAAGGTTGTTTGTCATTTATTGATTGTTTTTTGATTATTTATAAATAAAAAAAAAAAAAAGAATTAAAAAACGTTAATGCTCCAAATAGTTACTGGCTCTAAAAACGAATTCATTCAAATCATGGCCGGTACGTTGAATCTTTACTCAACGGAAAAATCCTTGATACGAAAGTCCAGAGTCCTTATAGACCTTAGTTTACTCAAAAAATATGAACAAAATTATCAGAGATTTTTTTACTTTAAAAATATTTTATTTGTCTTCCGTTCTCAATGCACTTTCTAGTAAGATCTTGGCTACTTTTCTTTGTTCTTGAACTGGTATATTGCATTTCTGTCCAACTGATTGGTACCATTGATACTCCGTAAAGACCACTGCCATTGGCCAAAGCAACAAAAACACCGAGTTCATTCTCAGCTGTGCTTTTTTGATTGGAGGACAGTTCTGTTTGTGGGAGCTTAATCAAAAAGAATGGCTAGTTACATTCCAAGTCATTGGCCGAAATGATTTGTACTTTTCTCGGTATCTCGGACGTCTTCCTTTCTTAGAATTCCTCTACAAGAATATGAATAGGTATTATTGAAATTAAATCATATAAGTACCTTTGTCAAACCAAGCTTTACCGTTAGTTTCTTTCCAATATATATGATCGCCAATGCAAATGATTGAACATTTGGCAACATTTGATTGACCTGTTGGACTCTTGCGTGATAAATTTTCTTTCAAAATAAATAAATTACTTAAATTTGCTGTCAAATATTTTGAAATAAAAGATATTCGCTCCTTATACGCAAAAATCGACGAAATAAGTTATTCGTTTGCTAACATTTGTCATATAAGGCTAACACACGTTTATTAATAGGAATTTTGAATTAAAATACGTGTTAGTCTTGTGTTAGGGTTATTCTGTGTTTATTAATAGGGCTGTTTATAAAAAGCTCAAAATGGTTCGACTAGTAAGAAGTAATTCTCTACATTCATGTGGTATCACAATGGGCCTTTTCTTTTGGCCTAAGTGTGTGGATTCTGAATCCACAGCCACTGTAACCTAACCTAACCTAACCTAGGGCCGTAGAAGTAGAGCAAGACCGCGACTCAGGTGGCGTACACAAGTCGAAGAGGACCTTGGATTGCGAAACTGGAGACATCTAGCTAAGGACCGAACTGGCTGGCGGAGACTGCTGATTCCGGCCCAAGTCCACAATGGAAAACGTATGCACTGCTCAAAGAAACAAACATTCAACAACAGCCGCATACCAGCCCCCATCAATCAAAACTAGGTGTCTAGCCCACCGGAGTTTCCGCAGTGATTACAGTTGAATAGGGTAATACGGATAAAGTGAATGGAGAAAAAGACTAAAGCCACAACTATACGAGCTATATCAGAATATCGATGTAGCACCTGTTACAATAACATAAACACACTCGAGTCCTACAATTCATCTTTTCTAAGGCCATCAGATCGTCAATGATGATAAAGAAAACTATATGAAACCTTTGATGAACTTATTCTGATTCAATCAAACAACTAAGCAATATATATTTGTATATCAAATACGGTTCGTACTAGCACAATTGATTCGAATTGACTGCACTTTGTTTTGGTATGAAATGGAAGATCAGTATGTTGATTTTCAAGCAAAACTACATTCCATACCTTCGTCAACTCTTTCATATCCCCGTGCAATAGTTACACTTGGAAATTCTGAGAAAAAAAGAGCAAATTTATATTATTAAAAAAGTGTAAGGGAAAAATGAGAAAGTCTTAAATATTTAGAAAAATACAGCAACAACTAACATGGAGAATTAAAAACCCGATAATAACAGTCCCACCCACTAGGGACACTCAACAGATGTTCGACACTGAATGTATTAGAAATTATGCTTCGACGGATAGACTTCACATCCAGTGTACCTCGATTAAAAACCCAATCAGTTCAATTGCATCAAATCAGTCAAGCAAGACCCATCAAGGAGTCAACATCAGTTGTACAAAAGGAGGAAAATTCATTAGGATAACCAACAGTCATCCGACAGCCAAGGGGTACACTTCGTAAGACCAGGCAGCGAAAGCTGTAAGACCAGGCGACGAAAGCCGTTAGACCAGCCGGCGGAAGCCGTAAGACCAACCGGCGAAAGCCGTTAGACCAGCCGGCGAAAGCCTTAAGACCAGCCGACGAAAGCCGTAAGACAAGCAGGGGAATGCTGTAAGAACCTGCCGGCGAAAGCCGTAGGATCAGCCGGCGAAAGCTGTAAGACCAAGCGGCGAAAGCCGTTAGACCAGCCGGCGAAAGCCGTAAGACCAACCGGCAAAAGCCGTAAGAACCTACCGGCAAAAGCCGTAAGAACCTACCGGCAAAAGCCGTAAGACCACCCAGCGAAAGTCGTTAGACTAGCCGCCGAAAGCAGTAAGACCAGCAGCAAGTTAATAAAAAAAGTGCTACAGTAGCCTTTTTTTACTCTTTCATCAATATTTGCCTTGCCTTCCAATTTAGTTTTTTGTCTAAAATGTGGCCTAAATATTTGGCTTGGTCGGAAACACTGAAGGGTATTCCTTTAATCGTATAAGTGGGCTTATTTGAGGAATTTTGTACCTTCTCGTAAAGAGTACTATGGTTCTGTTATATGTGGACTGACGTCCAAGCCACAATGCTTTGCCCAATTGGTAAGCCTGTTTAAGGCATTTTGCAAGAGTTCCGAGATAACTTGAGGGTGTTTCCCAGATAGGCATAGGCAATGACCTTGAGACCCTCTGCTTCCATTGATGTTAAGAGGTCGTTTACTTCCATGTTCCATAAACGAGGAAAAAGAACCCCACATTGAGGGGTACCTCGATTCACCGATCTGATGGTAGTAAAATTTCTCATGCTGGAAGTTATTGTCCTGCTATTAAGCATCAGACTTATTAGGTCTATGAGTGATTACTCTAATTGCAGCTTGTCCATTGCTGTTGTGATCGCCTGGTAGCTGACGTTGTTGAAAGCTCCTTCGATATCTAGGAAAGCTACGAGATTATATTCTTTGTATTTGAGGGAACATTCAGTACTACGCATCAGCGAATGAAGTGCTGTTTCTACTGATTTTCCCTTAGAGCATGATGAGCTGTGGAAATTAGACATAGTTTTAAGTTATGTCTGATGGTGAATTTCAATCAATCATTCCAGGATTTTAAGAAGGAAGGATGATAGGCTCATTGGTCGTAGATCTTTAGGGTTAACGTGGGAGGGTTTTCCTGCTTTAGGAATGAAGACTACTTTTGCCATTCTCCAGGCCTTGGGGAATATATCTAGACAGAATGATCTCCAATGGTGGAATAATCATGTCTGAGCATTTTTGTAATTCAGGCGGAATGATTCCATCTGGTCCTGGAGATTTACACATCAAAGCTATCTACAGCCCAATTTAGTTTTTTGGTCAAGCAGTTGTGCTAGTACCTCCGTATATCGTTCCCAGTTTGTATTACGGTGATTGCAAAAACCCGTAGATATGTTTGTCACATCATTGAGATCAAACTGACTACATCTATGATCTGAGACGGAGTTCTCTTTTGAGACTAGCCAGTTTGAAATTAGATTATCGGATTAACGAGAAGCGTTCAACCAAAATTGAATGCAAGTTTCTCATCGGCCAGGACGACGGCAACAATGAAGAATAATAAAAAAAATAACAAACCAATAGGACTTGACTTTAACTAATTTGGAAATTATATCAAGCAAATTCATAGAATCAGAAATTTATCGTCAAACTCAACAGAAAGCAGCTAGATTCAAGGGGATTTCAATTTCCATTATTTGGAAAAACCAAAAATGTGGTAGTTAATGAAAATGAGGAAATTGAAGTTTAACTCGATGGCAATTTGCATCCGTTCTAGGATGCCAAGACTGTTGTCCTCCTTTCATCTTCCGCAAGAAACATTTTCTGAGCAACAAATACCATTTAAAGTAGTTTAATGATCGAAACGATTTTATTATTTATTCATCATCATCACTAAATAGCAATAAAATACTTAAAAATATGAAAATAATATCTATATAAATCGATATCCCAGCAAAAAAGTAATCTTCGGGTGAAATGACATACATTCGATCTACGCCCATCATCATTTGAATATCCACAACTAAATAAATCGCAAACAAAATCGCTCCGAATGAACCTACAACCATAGTCAGCATATGCGATGGAAGGAAATGATGGATTCCAATGAGAACGGGCAAAATAACAAAGACGCCGAAGAGAATAGCGCTATAACAAGTAAAATCGCATGTCGTCTGCAATGCAAACACTGTAATACAAATGACCATCAACGTTGTTACTCCAAGGGCCTCAAAAGCCTAAAAAAAGGCAGACAAAAAAAGTTAGTTACCACAAGTAGTATAAGTACTATTTTATTCTTGTTACTTACTTTATCCAGTGAATAATCAATTCCCATTACAGAAATGATAAACATTACGCCTGCCGTAAACACTATCAGGAGAATAAAATTGAACGGACATGTTCTTCTACAAAACTTGATGCACCCCATTGCAAGAATAATAGCGAAACACATGCCAACAACATACCAGAACCAACCAGAGTATTGGACTATCCATAATTGAGGTTCTGAATATAATAATACGGCAGTCATTAATCCAAAGCTTGCGAGCATTTGAAACTTTTAGAAAGATCAAACCAATATTTGCAGAACAAATATGAAAAAATTTAAATCAATGCTCACCGATACGATGATGAGAACCTTCCGGATGAAGGCTTGTCTAATTCTTGGGTTTTCGAAGGCTCTCTTTGCCTCTTCACGCTCGTCTTCGTCATCTAGATTGGTTTTTAATAATCAATTTTTTATTAATTTTTTGGGAAAAACGATAAATTGCTGTACTGTTTTTTTCTGTTGTTAAATAATGTTCATTCCATTTTAGTGGATTTTTATACCCTTATGGAATGAAGGGAGGTGTTCGAAAGAAAGTGTCGGGTCGGTGTACAATGGTCTTCAATTCCTGGACATTGTAATGTGCAATTGGTAATTGGGAAAGTTAGTGTGTACTTCATTCGCATTGTGCGGCTAAAGAACAATTCTCTATACTTGAGAGTACGTTCTAAGTTGGGCTCGAGGGCAAAGTGATAGCCGCAAATAGTATGTGTGTTTTGTTTAAAGAGAGAAATACAATTGCCTATTTCACTAGGAATTTACCGTAGAAGTAACGACAAAACAAAGAGAGAGAGTGAGAAAGACAGAGAGAGAGTGAGAGAGAGAGAGAGAGAGAGAGAGAGGGGGAGAGAGAGAGAGAGAGAGAGAGAGAGAGAGAGGGAGAGAGAGAGAGACTAGACGAGTGAGTGAATGAGTCAGTCATTGTCGTTCTCATCACAAATCACGGATATAGACAGATCAGACGGGGAGAATAATAACCTTTTCATCGATTTTAAGGCCGCGTATGACAGCATCTACAGAGTATAAAGCTGAATGTCTTGTTATTTGCATCCCTGCCAAACTCGTTCGCTTGTGCAAAATGACGATGAGCTAACGGAATCTTTCGAAGTCAGACAAGGCGATACACTGTTAGCGATTACTTTAACATCGTTCTTGAGAAGATAGTGCAAAATCCACCGTCAACACCAGGTGTCTGTCTGTTCAACTTCTCGCGTACGCCGCCGCCGCCGATGATATTGATATAATAGGAAGAACACAGCTTTTGTTTCTTCAAGGAAGGACACCCAATACCGACGGCTCGGACAGAACGTCACAATAGACGTATATACATCCATAACTTAGAGGTAGTAGAGAAGATTGTCTACCCAGGCTCCGCTTTTAACACGGGCAATAACACCAGCGCCGAGATCACAAGAAGAATAACTCTTGCTAATCTCTGTTTCTTTGGGGTAAGAAAGCAATTCAGTAGAAAAGCCCTCTCTTGATCAACTAAGGTAAAACTGTATAATACCCTCATCATCCCAGTCCTGTTGAATGATGCGAAGCATGGACCTTGACAAAATCTTTGTCTCAGGAATGGAGAAGAAGATACAACAGCAAACTTTACGGATTGTACAACGACGAGGACTTTTATTTTTTTATTATTTAAAACTTTATTTTATCAAACATGTTATTCTTACATTCATGAAAAAGAATTTTTACATAAAGTTATAACATTTTAAATTAAGAAAGAAATACATATTTAATAAAATAGATAGGTAAATCCGGTTGTCTTAAGGACAAGAGTTGGATTTACCGCGAACAAATAAACACAGCAATATTGATGGGGATCATTTAAAAAAGTGTAATATACAAAATATAAATATAAATAAGTACATAATTTAAAAATTATCAGTTCGCAATGCACAAAATACAAACAGAAAACCAAAGCAAAAAAAAATCACAACAGTTAAAGTAATTAAACAAATAAACATCTTTGTGTAATCTTAAGTTATAATATTCAATAAACTACCAACTTCATCAAAGTTTAAAGAAAATAGGAAAAGCTTAATGTTGTTCAAATATGACGATTTGATTGTGTTAAATCGAATTTCTTGTAAGGTTATTAAAAAGACGAGGTGCTGTAACTTCGTAGAAGTGAGAATAGATAGATTTCTTAATAGTGGGAACTACAACGAAGATTCTATTATTGACTAGACATGAGTCGTTCCGGACATGTATAGTTCCAGGAACTATGTCCTCTCCCGGAGACATTTCCTTTCGTTCCGAAGTCTGAACCTAAATAGTTCCGGACATGGACATGAAAGAACTAAACATGTTCATAGTTCCGACTGGATATGGTATGAAAATGGAAAGAGAACGAACTAAACATGTTCGTTCATAGTTCCGACTGGATATCGTATGAAAGTGGAAAGAGCATGAACTAAACATGTTCGTTCATAGTTCCGATTCCGACTGGATATGGTATGAAAGTGGAAAGAGAAAGAACAAAACACATGTTTGTTGAGCAGTTCATAGTTCCGACTGGATATGGATATGTATGATATGAAAGTGGAAAGAATCGCGCTCTTGTGCTTGTAGGTATACACTAATACTATTCACACACAAATGGAACGAATGAATGTGAAATACCAAACCAACCATCATTGTATTAGCATGTGTAGGTAGGTTGAAGATGGATTGAAGCGTGTTTGTATTGTTAATATGATCTAGAACGAAATGAACGTTGATCGGTCTGATGTCTGATATCTCTGTTAATACTCATAGTTCCGAAGGTTCGTAGTTCCTCGCGTATGACATAGTTCCTTTGGATCGGAGTCGGAACTATGAACATTAAAAGACAAAACTGGTTTGGATTCTAGTTTATTTCGTTCATGAAAGATGAAAATGAAAAATGATGTGCATTTTATTCGTATTGGTATTAGCAATTAAGCATGTGTAGTGTATCTTTGATTGTTTGTTATTGTTTTGTTGGTTTTTGTTTGTGGTTTGTGGATTGAAAGAAACCAACCAAGAAAACAACTCTGCCTTTCGCTTATTAGTTCATGTTACCATGTTCAAGTTTTTATGCATTTACAGAACCTTAACAGTTCCGCGGAACTAGTTCCAGGAACTAGTTCCGACTACCAAAAGAACCGTTCCATGTTCGTTCCGGTCATGAAACTGTTTTGCGCAACTCTATTATTGACTCGTAAATTGTGAGAACTGTTCGCCCTCGTTTGCAGGTAACCAGATTTTTCAAAAAATATTTTTAAGACTTTATAGAAATATAGATGTTGAAGTGGTAGGATTTTCAGGTTTTTGAAAAGATTAAAGCTTGGGGTTAGGCGGTGTGATCTACAGATAATTCTTATAGCATACTTTTGTTTTATAAGTAATGGTTCTATTTTATTGTAATTTGTACCACCCCAACAAGAGAGACCGTATTGTAGTTTGGACTTAAAAAGGCCGTTATAGACTAAACTCAGAAGAGGTTGACGACAGTAATGGCTTAAATTGTACATTCGCCTTACCTCCTTATTAAAATAGTCTTTTAGGTGTGTGGTGTGGTCATTCCAACTCATCCGAAAATCTAACAACAAACCAAGGAACTTAAAGCTTTGGACGCGCTCAATATCGAAACAGCCATTCGTGCATGAAAAGTGTTCATTAAATGTGAATGAATTACTATTACAATCATTGTTTAAAGAATACTTTGAGCACGATGGGGAATGGTAAGAAACAGTTATATCTTCTCTGACATTGCCTTGGATATTAAAAATCATGAATTTTGTTTTGTCACTTATTACAAGGCGATGGAGATAAAACCATTTACGCAGAATTTCAAGATCAAAGTTAACGTCAACAACTAACTGGAAATAATTTTTTGATGAATAGGACAGAGCAGTATCATCTGCAAAGGCTGTAATTTTTCCTTTAAATGGTTGAATAAACAGAGAATTGACAAAGATTAAAAACAGAACTGGTCCCAAAACTGATCCTTGAGGCACGCCCATGTATATAGGCTTTTCTAAGCTCAGTTTGTCTTGAATTCTAACTTTTTGTTTTCTGTCCTTTAGATAAAAAGCTAGCCAATCATAAACTTTACCTCTAAAACCGGCTTTATATAATTTATTTAGTAAAAGAGTGTGATCTACCGTATCAAAGGCCTTAGTTATATCAATAAGCAGTGACGAAGGTAACTCTGAGTTATTTAAGCTTTGATAAATCTCACCACATAGTTTTAAAAGTGCATCTTCCGTTGATCTGCCACTTAGAAACCCAAATTGATAATTACTAAAGAAGTTGCTTCTCCGAAAGAAAGACATCATTCTAAACTTCATACCTTTTTCAAATACTTTTGAGAATACTGAAAGAAGTGATATAGGGCGATAGTTATTTAAACAAGTAGTTGCTCCTTTTTTAGGGTTCCGTACACAGAGTGTAAACGAAACCCTTATAACATCACTTCGTTTTCTGTTCATTCGTCTTTCACAAGCGATTTCTTCGAATCTGGTAGGCCGATTGCAATGAAATTTGGTACACATAATTTAGTATTCAGTAGTAATCTAAAAATGTTGTTTTCATGTTTTTAAGATAAATAGTTTCGAAGTTATTAAAGAAAGAGGAAAAAACAACGAAAAAAAGTTCCCCTCCCCCCTTTACACTATTTTATGGGATTTTCTTCTGTTTGATTGATTGTTTACTTTATGTGTTGTGAATAAAATTTTCGTACTTTTTCACTGGATTTGAACCTGGATCACTTCACTCAAATGCCAGACGTCGCTACCCATTCGACCACGGGCCCTAATGTACCCAACTAGTACAGTTTGAATACCATTATAATTTTTTGTAAATTTTTATGCCCTCATCCAAAATATAAGACATTTGTCAATTGTCACAAAACAATACATGTGTGGTGTTAGCCGGATAGTAGAGTACTCGCCTGATGCTCTTGATGTGCCTGGTTCGAATCTTGTCGCGGGATTGCTTTTTTTTTTTTGTATTCGTATTACAATGAGACTTAATTTTTATTATAAGTTAAACTCTTGTTTGGTATATAAGAAGAGACAACCTATTCGAGTTATAATTAGTTTTTTTTTATAAGTAGTTGAATATTGCAATAAAATCAATTGTTTATTTGCTGAAGAAAAAATAAAGCTCCTTATTCCTTTCTTACTGTGGTGTTTCGTTTTGTTTGCCGATGGCCAAAATTTTTGTTTCTTTTTAGGGTTCTTACACAGGTGAAAACGAAAACCTATAAGATCAGTTCGTTTTCCTTTTATTTGTCTTTCACAAGCGATTTCTTAGAATCTGCTAAACTGATTGCAATTAAATTTGGTTCACATTTTCTAGAGTAGATAGAAGTGATCCGAAAATGCTGCTACCAGATTTTTAAGATACACAGTTTCGAAGTCATTGAAGGAAATAGGCACAAAGACTATTCAAATTATTTTCCAAGAAAATGTTTGGTTTCAAATCTTAATCCTTGTATAAAAAATCTTTCAAAACTGAAAGAAAGTAGGGTCGGATAATCAAGTACGGAACCCTCCTCGGTCCTCGAGCGAGTTTATCTCGCACTTGTCCACTTTTATGTAATGGTATCACGATTGCACTTTTTAAGGCATTAGGAAAAATACCCTTTTTCAAACTAGAATTAAAAATGTAACACAAAATATCGGTTATGAGAAAAGAAATTTGTTTCAAAATATTACTCGAAATCACATCTTGAGAACATGAACTTGAATTTTTTAGTGATAGGTATGATGATTTGATGAATTTCTAGAGAGTTAAAATCATTAAAGAAAAAACTATTTGGATTTAAACTGTCATCTTTTATCGTATTGTTACAACTTAATAAATTAGTATTGCTTGAAGAGTTATTTATATTTTGCAGACCAATATTTGCAAAAAAATCATTAAATAGGTTTGCAACTTTTACAGGTTCAGACACATTTGAATTGTTGTATGCAATAGCTATATTAGCTTGGTTCCTATGTCTATTTAAAATATCGTTCACTATCCCCCTCTCTTTTTTAGAATTCCAAAAATTAGCACTCAGTTTATTTCTGTAATAAAAGTCTCTACAGCGCGGAATTACAATTTTAAGGTTTTGGCAAAGCTTTTCATAATAACTTCTCAATCTTATATTATTAGGGTGTTTTTTAACTTTGTTATGAAGTTCTTTTTTCTTGTTGATTTTTTTTAACAGAGAGACATTCATCCAGGGCTTTCGACAAGTTAATTTTAAGTCCTTAGATTCACGAACAGTGCAGTTATTAGATATGTGGATCTGGAGCTTAGCGAGAAAAATATCAAAGGCTAAAGACGGATCGTCTGCATTCAAAACGTCACACACAGGTAAATTTTCCCAAAAAGCTGGCCATAACTATAAAAAAAATTTTCGATTTGTTGTAATTTTTTAATGCAAAGCTGTTTATAAATAGTGTAAGCATTAAGCCTCATATATCATTCGATGCAGATTATAACGGTTTAATCAGCAGATGCTTTCAAAGTGCAAACTTTAAGGGAACAAATGCAGTAGCTGTTTTTATCTGGCGAGAAGAAGTCATTTTGGTTTATTTTTTTCTTACTTTTTTTGGGTGCTTTTAAAATTTATTAAACATGGATTCTGTTGCTAGTGGTATGTTTTATTGAGATAATATTTTTTTTTGTCATATTTTAAGTTGATAATTAATTTTGAGGCCTTTTAAGGCAGAGTATTTTATTGGTACAATATTTTTACCATTTTTTAACTTTAATAATGCAAAAGTTAAGTTTTTCTGCGGATTTCTGTAATGAAAACAGTCTTAAAATTTGCTTTTGCATTTCCTTAATGAGAAACAGTTCAAATATTTTGCGTCATTTTGCGTTCTTTTTAAATATTCGCACTTAAAGTTGACACGGAAGGGGCTTTTTTTTGTTTTTTTAATATAAACTTTTTTACTTTTTACGCAAGATCGCGATCAAGTTTCACTTTTCTTTCTAAAGATCAGCTTTCTGAATGTTTGAGAAGATGCACATCTCGTGACATACCGAAAAAATCAATTTTTTGACAGAAACGTAGGAAAATGAAACTAATGTTGACATTTCAGAGCAAACAAACAACTTTTATGTCCGATTTTGTCTATGACCATAAAAGAAGGTGGTTTATTGCCAAAAAAAAACATAAAAAATAACAAAAAAATATTTCTGAAGCTATTCTTCCAATTGGACTCCGCAAAGAAGCACAAGAGTCCCGAAACAAGGACATAAACCGTAAAGTGTTGCATACATACTGATTTTTTTACAAGGAAATTAAAACACTTATGAAATTTTTTGGTATGCAAGATTAATAATAAATTGCATAAAAACGTGTTGATAAAATTTCCAAAAAATTGGCTGAGTCGTTTTTGAGAAATCTGGAACAGAGTGTTATAAACCCAAAAGCATAGCTAGGCATTAACGGGCATTTTTTCGTTAATCCGTTAATCGTTAATTAACGAAGTTAACATTCCCATTAAAGGATTAACTTTTCAGTTAACTTCAAAAAAATGTTAACGATCGTTAAATTTTCCAAAGTCCGTTAATCGTTAATCGAACACAAATACCATACAGATACACATTCAAATTAGATTATTGGTAATTATTTTTATAACTTATAAAAAATTAGTCGGGAGTGGCACGAAATCCTCAAAAGACAAAATCACCATGGGGACAAAATCTCCAAAAAAAAAGATCCAACTTGCCAATATCTCCACGACAAAATCCCCACGGAAAAAATCCCCAAAGAAAAAATACTTCTTCCCAAAATCTCCTTGAAATCTCCAAATCTCCAATATTCAGGTACGTCTACTTACACCGTTCCTCTCACGACATGTGCATGACACTGTTATGACATGATAACAAATTATGAATGCACTTTCAGTTTGTCATTTAAAATGAATTACACGTTTATTTCTTAAACAACCTTAACTGAATACAATAATATCTCCAAAACAAATATGTTCAAGTAGTGAATCATGCGATTAAATCGCGCGATTTAATCGCATGATTCACTACTTGAACATATTTGTTTTGGAGATTTTGGCATGGAGATTTTGTCCATGGGGATTCTCTCTTTGGAGATTTCGCTGCTGGAGATTTCAGTTTGGGGATTTTGGGTTTGGGGATTTTCGTTTGGAGATTTTGGCTTGGGGAAAACGTCACCAACCCAAATTAGTCAACCCCCTTCAGGAAACACAACGCCGTCTATTTATTCGCGATAAAAATACAATAATTTTTAATAATTTGATAATTTCTCGCAAATTCTGCCAGCAAATCAAAGAACCAAACGATTTCATTCTGCTTAATGCGAACGGTGAAAAATTCATACATACGGTTGCAAACGATTAACAGTTGACTTGAATCTTGGACGCGCTTTTGATTTCACTTTTGTTATTGCCGACATCGATCACCCTATTATAGGAGCTGATTTTTTTACACAAATTCAATATTCAACCGTAGCTTGTGCAAGTTCGCCTTCGTTTATTTAACTTAAATCTAAACTTAAAATTTATCTTAAAGCTTAATGTAAAAGACTAAATTACAAACTTAAAACCAAATAAAAATATTTTGTTCGCGTTGTTTTGATTTAAAAAGATTGTGCCCTCTTATTGGCACAGTCTTTTATATAGCAGACGCGAATTTATTTTAAATATTAAAAGATTTTTATTTAGTTTTACGTTTCTTATGGCCAGTTGCACCAAAATCCACAAAAACTAGTTTTTGTTAAAATGCTTATAAAATTTATCGGCCTGATAAATTAACTGGGTTGCAACAATGTCTTACACTGATTTTTTAACTAAAATGCTGTTTGCGAAACATCCCTGCTTTTTTTTAAACTGAACGAAAAAGAGATGTCAGAACCGTCATTTTATTTTGTTTGTTACGTTCCTATTTTTGAATTCGTGTTTCGCCCAGCAATTTAAATAATATGAATTTCAAAAAAAAAGAAAAAATGGATGCCAAGAAAAAAAGGGAAAGAGGCAAAAATTAGGTCTGTTCTTTTACTCCCTAAAACTGCCGAAAACTACCAAATTCTCCCACTTTTCCGTTCTTTTACTCCCGATTTTTGTAAGTTCTGTCACTTTTGAAGGAGAAACATATTTTCCCTATCTGCGGATTTTAGCTACAAACATTTCTTGTGGCAGTTTTTGTAAGTTCTGTCAAACCATAAGAAGTACTTTGAATTTTGTTGTCGATTTTTGACAGTTTTTACAAAAACTACCGAAAAAGTAAAAGAACGGACCTATTATGTGGAGGGGGAGAAAAATGCACCTATCGACATTGCACTACAATTTCGCCGAATTATTGAAAACCGAGCCATGGATGGAGTGACCCCGGCCGTTCATATCTAGCGATCTATTTAATTCAAATATGTTTTTGAATTGTAATTTGTAACTTTTAAATGTCCTGTCAAAAGTGAAATGTTTGTTTTTTTTTTTTTGTAGATATTTTCATTAAAACTCGGTTTTAAAATTTATCTGGCATTTTAGTTTATCGGCTTGTTTATCGGCCTTTTAAAACTAAAATTGGTTGGAGCAACCGATAATTAGTTCTAAGTAATTTACAATTAGCTTTAAGACAAATGTTAAGTTTTATTTAGGTTTAAACGAATGGAAAAGAAGGCGAACTTGCACAAGCCACGATTGAATATTGAATGAGGATGACTTTTTCAACTCTGTTACTCAATCTTCAGAAAACCCTAAGAGCAACAAATCATTAAAAAGTAAAGCTCGAAGTCTCGTAAAAACGTGGCTAGATTTGAAGTCAAAAGACTCGTTAAATGAAGCGGCATTCCTCGGGGAACAAATATTGGCCAATCTGTTTATCCAATACAATACTGCCTTACCCTCAAGCGCTGCTGTTGAACGTCTCCACGGGCAAGGATATACTTCAGCCGAAAAGAGCTTCGCTTTCCGATGAGAATTTCGACATGCTGATGTTCATGAAAGGGAACAATCACATTCATATACGTGTGACTGAACAAATTGTTGTTTTAACACTTAAACTCTTATAAAATATAATTTACTATATTAAAAAAAAAATTACTTGTCTTTTCTTGTTTCCAACTTTCAATTTTTATTAGAAAATAAACGTGTTAACGGATTAACGATTAACGTTAACTTGCGTTAATTTTTCTAAAATTTAACGTTTTAACGTTAACGAAGTTAAATTTTTAATTAACGGGTTAGCGATTAACGAAGTTAACTTTTTGATTAACGGTGACCAGCTATGCCCATCATTAGTATTTCCGAATCCCTGCTTTGGTTTGTCTAAATCGAGTCCAAGCTGATCACGGAAACACGTTTGTATCCTTTCCTTTCTTCTTTTTTGTGCTTCTTTGATCCCAATCGATTCACCGAAATCCTCTCCATCCTGTCGAAGTGTATATGCAAGTTTTAATATAAATTCCATGCATCTGATTCTACCATGCAGTGGAGATATTCCATATTGGTAGTTATGTTCGTCAATGTTTGCATTGGATTCATCTTGGCTATTGAAACTCTTTTGTGTCCTTTTGCATATTGGGCATGACCGCGTTGATTTTTTTTCTGTAAGTTCATTTAAAACTTTTCCGTCAATCATAGTTAAAAAAAACTCGTGATTCACAATCAAAGTTATTTCTTCATTAACTTATAAACTTATTGACATCTTTCAGATTGGCACTAAAAATGTCGAACAAACTGCTATATGGTATATCCATTTTCTATAACGTTTCCTTATTACTATTTCTATGCTCAGTCGAACTAGTAATGATAACTTCATTGTGCTAAGTTATCCTTTTATACCTTATATTATTACCTCTACCATTAATTATAAATTCTACCTGTCTACCTAGTCTTTGAAATTGGAATTGTTTAATCCTTATAAAAAAAAAAATCTTTTTTACCTAAAATTTTATGATATCGAGCAATGAAAAATAAACATTTAATCCGATTAAAAATAAATACCTACATATAATCACTGTACATTTAATCTCCTTAAGTCAAAAGTAACTGCTAATATTTTATTATGGATATAATATAAACCCTTCAATTTAATTTTTTTATTGCCTCCGATTTATGTAATATTTATGACATATCGTATTTTAAAATATTTCCGTCATCAAAAACAAAATTGTGGTGAATTCATTTCAGATTTCAGATAATTTTTTGAATTTGAAAAAAAAAAAATTTTGTTCGAAAATTCTGGAACACCCTGCAAATGTAATAAATTTAAAACTCATCATATTGTTAGCCGTGAACATTTTCTTCGAAATAAAAAAAAAATTGTGGTGATATCTCAACTAGTTCAAAAGTTACAGTATTAAACATTTTATTAATTTGCCATTGAAAAACCAGAAAATTGAAAAAAAGTGCCTGCCATCGATTAATAAAATCGCTCTAGCTCAGTTGGGCGCAAGTTGGCGCAAATTATTTCTTCAGGATTATATTAAGAAATACTTCAGCTTTCATTATGCGTTGAGTTTTGCTTAATGCTTTTTGAAGTTTTTTTTTCCATGCAATGTAAAGTCAGAAAAAGGTACAAAAAGTGGTGTCCCAAAAAAAAAAAATATATAGACATTTTTTTTTGTAATATTTTTTCCAAACATATATTTAACCGTATTTGTTAATTTCAGAAGGAAAAAACAAAAATTCTTTCCCCACGTTCGTAATATAGCTTCTCAAAGTCAAGAAAAAGAAAAACAAAATTTTTTGTTATTTAAACTGAAAAAAAAGTTCAACTTTGACCCCCTCTCAAAACCAAACCGTTGGGAAAATTCAAAAAAAAACTTCGGTTTCAAGAACTTCAAATATTTGTTAATTCAGCGAAACAACAAATTTTGAATTCTGGAACAACGAAAAAAATGAATTTTGGAATGACTTTAGCCTAAACGGGCCACTGTGCGGCGCTGTTTCAGACAGAGAGCACACTTGTGGCTAATTTTGCTTCTAAGCATGTATTCAATTTCATTTTTTCTAATTTGGCGCACTTTGCATGGGAATATTGATTGCAAGTTTGACAACGAATTTTTGTATCACTTCGATCAATAGACAACTCACATAGCACACACTTCATGATTCGAAATTAGAGTACAGAATTTGTATAGTTTATTGTTTGTGGTATTACAATTCTTTATATTCTTATAAGTTCTAACCTTTTTTTTTTATTTTACTTTTTTTGTTATTTTTTTTATTTTTATTTTTTTAACTAATATGATCTCTTCTCACACGATGTGACCCTATCAACACACAGAGAGAGAAGCCAGAAGGGTCAAGGTCCAGGGACTCAGATGGCTCTGACATTTCGAGTGGATGGACACCGATGCTCCGGCCTTCAACACTATTCCCGAGGGCCGTAGAAGTAGAGCAAGACCGCGACTCAGGTGGCGCACACAAGTCGAAGAGGACCTTGGATTGCGAATCTGGAGACATCTAGCTAAGGACCGAACTGGCTGGCAGAGACTGCTGATTCAGGCCCAAGTCCACAATGGAAAACGTATGCACTGCTCAAAGAAACAAACATTCAACAACAGCCGCATACCAGCCCCCATCAATCAAAACTAGGTGTCTAGCCCACCGGAGTTTCCGCAGTGATTACAGTTGAATAGGGTAATACGGATAAAGTGAATGGAGAAAAAGACTAAAGCTACAACTTCAACTATACGAGCTATATCAAAATATCGATGTAGCACCTGTTACAATTACATAAACACACTCGAGTCCTACAATTCATCTTTTCTAAGGCCATCAGATCGTCAATGATGATAAAGAAAACTATATGAAACCTTTGATGAACTTATTCTGATTCAATCAAACAACTAAGCAATATATATTTGTATATCAAATACGGTTCATACTAGCACAAAAGATTTGAATTTACTGCACTTTTTTGGTATGAAATGGAAGATCAGTATGTTGATTTTCAAGCAAAACTACATTCCATACCTTCGTCAACTCTTTCATATCCCCGTGCAATAGTTACACTTGGAAATTCTGAGAAAAAAAGAGCAAATTTATATTATTAAAAAAGTGTAAGGGAAAAATGAGAGTCTTAAATATTTAGAAAAATACAGCAATGAAAGCCGTAGGATCAGCCGGCGAAAGCTGTAAGACCAGGCGGCGAAAGCCGTTAGACCAGCCGGCGGAAGCCGTGAGACCAACCGGCGAAAGCCGTTAGACCAGACGGCGAAAGCCGTAAGACCAGCCGACGAAAGCCGTAAGACAAGCAGGGGAATGCCGTAAGAACCTGCCGGCGAAAGCCGTAGGATCAGCCGGCGAAAGCTGTAAGACCAAGCGGCGAAAGCCGTTAGACCAGCCGGCGAAAGCCGTAAGACCAACCGGCAAAAGCCGTAAGAACCTACCGGCAAAAGCCGTAAGACCAGCCAGCGAAAGTCGTTAGACTAGCCGCCGAAAGCAGTAAGACCAGCAGCAAGTTAATAAAAAAAGTGCTACAGTAGCCTTTTTTTACTCTTTCATCAATATTTGCCTTGCCTTCCAATTTAGTTTTTTGTCTAAAATGTGGCCTAAATATTTGGCTTGGTCGGAAACACTGAAGGGTATTCCTTTAATCGTATAAATGGGTTTATTTGAGGAATTTTGTACCTTCTCGTAAAGAGTACTATGGTTCTGTTATATGTGGACTGACGTCCAAGCCACAATGCTTTGCCCAATTGGTAAGCCTGTTTAAGGCATTTTGCAAGAGTTCCGAGATAACTTGAGGGTGTTTCCCAGATAGGCATAGGCAATGACCTTTAGACCCTCTGCTTCCATTGATGTTAAGAGGTCGTTTACTTCCATGTTCCATAAACGAGGAAAAAGAACCCCACATTGAG
Source organism: Sphaerophoria taeniata (assembly GCA_943590905.1). Classification (NCBI taxonomy): domain Eukaryota; kingdom Metazoa; phylum Arthropoda; class Insecta; order Diptera; family Syrphidae; genus Sphaerophoria; species Sphaerophoria taeniata. Next base: position 13,609,434 of record OX016540.1, on the reverse strand, counting down.
GGGTACCTCGATTCACCAATCTGATGGTAGTAAAATTTCTCATGCTGGAAGTTATTGTCCCGCTTTTAAGCATGAGACTTATTAGGTCTGTGAGTGATTACTCTAATTTCAGCTTGTCCATTGCTGTTGTGATCGCCTGGTAGCTGACGTTGTTAAAAGCTCCTTCGATATCTAGGAAAGCTACGAGATTATATTCTTTGTATTTGAGGGAACATTCAATACTACGCACCAGCGAATGAAGTGCTGTTTCTACTGATTTTCCCTTAGAGTACGCATGTTGAGCTGTGGAAATGAGAAATAGTTTTAAGTTATGTCTGATGTGAATTTCAATCAATCATTCCAGGGTTTTAAGAAGGAAGGATGATAGGCTCATTGGTCGTAGATCTTTAGGGTTAACGTGGGAGGGTTTTCCTGCTTTAGGAATGAAGACTACTTTTGCTTTGGGAATATATCTAGACAGAATGATCTCCAATGGTGGAATAATCATGTCTGAGCATTTTTGTAATTCAGGCGGAATGATTCCATCTGGTCCTGGAGATTTACACATCAAAGCTATCTACAGCCCAATTTAGTTTTTTGGTCAAGCAGTTGTGCTAGTACCTCCGTATATCGTTCCCAGTTTGTATTACGGTGATTGCAAAAACCCGTAGATATGTTTGTCACATCATTGAGATCAAACTGACTACATCTATGATCTGAGAAGGAGTTCTCTTTTGAGACTAGCCAGTTTGAAATTACATTATCGGATTAACGAGAAGCGTTCAACCAAAATTGAATGCAAGTTTCTCATCGGCCAGGACGACCGACGGCAACAATGAAGAATAATAAAAGAATAACAAACCAATAGGACTTGACTTCAACTAATTTGGAAATTATATCAAGCAAATTCATAGAATCAGAAATTCATCGTCAAACTCAACAGAAAGCAGCTAGATTCAAGGGGATTTCAATTTCCATTATTTGGAAAAACAAAAAAATGTGGCAGTTAATGATAATGAGGAAATTGAAGTTTAACTCGATGGCAATTTGCATCCGTTCCAGGATGCCAAGACTGTTGTCATCCTTTCATCTTTCGCAAGAAACATTTAAAGCAGTTTAATTATTGAAACGATTTTATTAATTATTCATCATCATCTAATCGTCACCAGAAAAAAGCATTAAAATATATAGAAAGATATAAATAATATCTATATAAATCGATAGCGCAGCAAAAATGTAATCATCGGGTGCAATGACAACCATGCGATCGCCGCCCATCATCATTTGAATATCCATAATTAAATACATCGAAAACAAAATCGCTCCGAATGAACCAATAATCATCTTCATCATATGCGATGGAAAAAAAATTCCGACAATTGAGATTATCATTAAAATGACTAGGGCGGCGCAGAGAATAGCTCCAAAACCAGTAAAATCGATTTTCGTTTGGATTGCAAACAATGTAACACAAGTGACAACAACCGCTGTTATTCCAAGGGCCTTCAGAACCTAAAAAAAGGCAGACAAAAAAAAGTTAGTTACCACAAGGAGTATATATATTTTGTTCGTATGACTTACAGTATCCGGTGCATAAAAAATCGTAACATAAGACATCAGATACGCTTCGCAGAGTGTAAATATTAGCAGGAGTATATAATTGATCGGAAATGTTCTTCTACATGTCTCAACGCACCCTAATGCCAACATCAAAACGATAGAAATGCCAATAGCAAGATACAAAACACCAGTGTGATAGATCATCCATAATTTAGTTTCTATATCGTTCAGTACGTATGCCATTATTCCAAAGGAAAAGAGCAATTGAAACTTTTGGAAAGATCAAACCAATATTTGCAGAACGAATATGAAAAAATTTAAATCAATGCTCACCGATACGATGATGAGAACCTTCCGGATGAAGGCTTGTCTAATTCTTGGGTTTTCGAAGGCTATCTTTGCAGCTTCACGATCAAAGTTCTCATCTAGATTGGTTTTAATAATAAAATCTTTATTAATTTGTTTGGGAAAAACCAGAAATATCTGTACTGTTTTTGTTGTTGTTGTTTTGTTTTTTTAATAATGTTAATCCATCCAAGTGGTTTATACCCTTATGGAATGAAGGGAGGTGTCGGTGTACATTGTAATGCGTAATTGGGAAAGGTAGTGTGTACTTCATTCGCGTAGTGCGGCTAAAGAACAATTCTTTTTACTTGAGAGTACGTAAACTGATGGACGTGAATAGTACGTGTGTTTTGCTTAAGGGGAGAAATACAATTGCCTATTTCACAAGAGAAAGAGAGAGAGAGGAGAGAGAGAGCGAGAGAGAGAGAGAGAATAGACGAATGAGTCAGTCATTGTCATTCTTATCACAAATCAATCTGAAAATGTAGAGACTTAAATGTGTAGCTGGAGCACCACCCCAAAGATAGGAGTTGTACTCAATATTTGGACGGATATTGATAGATCAGACGGGGAGATAAATTCTAAGAAACCCAAACACCTTGTGGCAGAGTTAAGTCAGAGTTTGATGAGCTTACCATATTTTGCCGTTGCAACTCAACATCTAAAGAGCATGAATGTGAGCCTGGGAACGAATTTGGAAAGCTAAGTTGTCGTCAGCGAAAAACAATTCATTGGATAACAAGTGGCAAACAAGAAAATGAGAAAGAGCGTTGGAGTCAATACGGAACCCTGGGGAACACCATTTATGTTTTAGTTTTCCGAGTTGAATCCGTTCTCTTCAAATAATAAGATTGCGATAAGCCTTGGTACTACAAATAACAACTCATATGTGGCCCATACCTCAACCTATAAGGTTCACAAGTCAAAAAATGTTGTAGCACGGTTTGAAATGTTATAGCGACTTTATCAGGAAAAATTTTAGCTCCATTTTATGTATAGAATGAGGAAAACGTACACACTGCTCGAAGAAATACAAATTAAACAATGTTATTGCAGCAATCCTACTAGCCCCCATCAAACAGAACTTGGTGTCTACCGGAGTTTCCACAGTGATTACAGTTGATTTATGTAGCTCATGGTTACATTGATTTACAACAACGATTCCATGTTGGAATTTTTCAGTTCAGAATCCAATAAATGAATAAATGTTAAGACTTCCATCTTTCAAGACATCAGTTTCTTAATTATAATTTATTTACAATTAGTATTCACAGAGGTTCTGTAGGATTTGAGCAGCCGCGTGCCTCTTTAAGTTTTATATCGGGGAGAGGTCGAAATTGCAACCCGATTTGTTTGGATCTTCATACTGATAAATCCAGGTATCAAGATAGAAAAATAAGATTTCAAACAAAAGCTTGGTCAGAAGTTCCGCATTCTTAAGAAGACTCAATGTTTTGTTTTCATTTTTGTTTATTTTTTATGTCGGACATTTTACTGCTTGATATATTTGAGGCCATAACGACAAAAGGTGTTTTCATAAACGTCAGCCTAACTTAGATCTGTTCATAAGCTCAGAAACTGCGTCGTACAAACGCAGATGAATTGCAGTAGGCATGTTCATTGTTCATAAACGTCATAAATGTCATCAGCGTCGGGCAGATTGTGCAGCCATTTTACACTGACGAAGCATTATGGCGGCAGGCACAGCGTGTCTCCTCCAAAAAATCGTGGTAGAAGAAAACACTTCAAAAGATGAAGATGCGTCCGCATTCTAAGGACGACGAACTGCTTTAAAATATGATATGAAACACGAAGAACTTGTTGCAACTGAGCGCTAGAAAATGGAAATAGAGAAGCGGCGATTAGATCTCATTAAAATTCTACAGAACTTGCTGTCCAAATCCAAGTAAAGTAAGACTGCATGCATGCGAGCTACTCAACCTTCCTGATAACATATTTGTTCAACAAAAGAATGGCTGTTGGTATTATTTTTTTTTTAAATAAAATTTTCAAAGTTAAAACTTGTTCTTTTACTTAAAGTGTAAGAAAAGCAAAAGCATTGCGGTTTGGTTTCTTTTTTGTTTCGGTTGAAGTAGCGTGTTTTCCATTGAGGTTAGTCAAGTCATCGACTTTCGAACTCTGTACTTCAAGAAAGTTCTCCCCGAGTCCATCCCGATCAATAATGATATATGGGCAATACAGTGCAAGAAATCACAATATATATTGAGATTTTCCAGCTTTTTAATATCCACGTGTTTCAATATTCGAAATTTTTGTTTTAATCTTCCAAAGGCTTGTTCGATGCATACCCTGGTGGAACTATGGATATAATTGAACTTTTCCATGGGACTAAGATAAGTTGTGAGGCTGAGTCACCCAAATATGACCACAAACTACAACACTCTCCTGACTCTCCCTCAGTACCTTTCGATTGGGCTATTTTATCAAACATTAGCGTCATTGACAGCTTCCAGGGTAACCGAAAAAAGTCTAGATATCTTTACTTGCTATCGCAAATTGCCTACGAAAGAAAGGTTCTATTGAGGAAATTTGAATCGCATTTAAGGGCAACAAACATTTTACCTGTAGGTTGGTCGAACAAACTTCTTTTCTGTGTTAAAGTAGCTTACTTTATCAGATGAAGGAGCTAGGATAGGATTAGGATTAGGATTAGGCATTGGATTGTCTCTTAGGTTCTCAAAAGCTGCCATTGTTTCATTTACGTTTGTGGGCCATTTTATAAATTTGATTTTAAGCTGGTATATCAAATAAATAATTTCTAAAAGACAGTGAAATTCCGGTCCGATTGATACATTAAATAAATTCGATAGTTGACGGAAACATGACCCATTGCCATTGGCCAGTTTCCAAATGGTTAAGTACAATGCCAACTTAAGGCATAATTTTGGCCGGCCAGTGTTTCTTGTTACCCATATACTTTGCAATTCGTTTTCAACAAACTGTGAAAATAAAATGTTTAACTACATAAATTTTCAATAAAAACAGAATTTACATTAAACGTGGACCTCAACATCCGAGAATGGCCTGCGAAAACGTCAGTGTTGAAGCGTGACTAATTTCTAAAGGTAAGTCGGAGAAAAATGAGCGACTAGAAATAATCCAGTCATTTTAGAAATATAAAAGCCGAATCTGCGGAAAAATTCCTAGTGGGCTAGATTTTTGGCTACACCTTTCTTACGGCGCTATTATGAAGGTGTGAGAAACTGACATTGATATGGTGCCGTTATGGTGGTCAAAAGGTCGCGAAATTCAGTTTTTCGTGAATATTTCGACCTATTGCTCGGAGGTCGATAAAATTCAAGGACAAATTGCTCGTCTTGAGATTATCTAAAAACAATGCCTCAGTCATATTCCTCTAAAATTAACCGTTTTCAGAGTAAAAGGACTAGAACACGCTCACATTTGCTCTATTGTTTCTATGCCGCAGATGAAACCTTAAATGACTGGAATAAGATAAAAAAAAGAATATCAGAAATTAACTTACTTTTTTTCGGGCAAAGTGCTTTCTTTAAGTAATATTCTTTGTACAAGCAGCAAAGCGAAAAAAAAACAAGATAAAGCGCATTTTTGGTAATAACGCCTTACAAGTTTGAACATTCAAGTCCATTTTGTTATACCTCAAGTCATTTCATATTTAAGTTTCACTGGCCTTAACTTCGAAAGAAACCTTTCTGGATGATGCAAATGCAATCTTTGAATAAATAAAAATGAATAAAAAAACTTTTTATCCTCAATTAATAATTTTTTTGTTCACACTTTTATTTATACACCTTGCAGCTTGCACGGCAATCTGCTTGTAAACTGTTTTTTAGAACAAAATGAAAACCTCATTTGCCTAGTTCATTTGGCTAGTTGTGCCACTTAACTGCATGCAATTACAGTAACTTTGTCTAAAAAAATTAGTCCGCTACGCAATTTTCTTTAAGTGGCAACCCCTACTTCTTAAACTTCATCCGCCGAGAATGAAGAAAAATGTCCAATAACAATAAGTCCATAAGAGACGGGTTACGTTTGTCTTGTTTCCTATACAGAATGAATGAATTTTTGTTTACAAAATGAATAACAAGTGTAGTGCGTCAACGTACTGCTTTGCTTAGGCTCAACGTCGACCTGACGGCTGACATGCACAATGCGTATTTCTCCATTTTCAACACACTTGTTTGTTTTTTGCACAACCAAGTGAATTTTCAGATACATACAAATTCATCGATGAAAGTCGGTGAATATCGGGTTACTACTATGCTTAAGGGTATGTGTCCCAGAATAGCGAACTCAGATTTCATGTAAATGAATTTATGTGTGTTAGTGGCCTCTACTCGTCACCGATTCCTTTTTTTTTATCTCAGACGAGAATTTGCAAGAACCAGTTTCCACGATCACGATCAGGCAGTCAGGCACATGAAGGAGAAAAAAAAGGCAATATATGCAGACGACGCACGTCTAGGTAGAAAAGGAAGCAAATTCATATACGTACATGCAATGCAATAAAAAAGACCCAAAAAAATAGGTATCAAGTGAAGAAATGTGCACATTTTTTCCTTTTTTTCTTTGAGCTAGGAATATGTATTATGAAAACAATGCATGTAAGTAGGTACAAGAAAAGTGGTATCATAGATATTGTTGTTGCAGCACAATCGCGATGTGATAAACGGTTAGGTTTTTATTTCTTTTTGTGTTTGTCTAGTTGAAGAAATATAAAAAAAGATGAACATTTATGAGATTATTTATTTATGTTTCCTCAGACGAGGTGTAAATAAATAATTTTTGAAGAGGCAGGATAACTATTTTATATGAAATGGAAATTCTTTTATTGGCGATGATTGCGTTTGTAACAGGCAGGTACCTTTCATCTTTTAGACAGATGAACAGTTTATTCAAAAGAGTCATGAACCTATTATTGAAATTTTTGACCTTACGCAATAAAACGATGCAAGTAGAGGGTGTCTCAGTAAGAGTGCTCTTTTTAACATTGGAATCTTTTTTTTCATGCGAGTAGCAATTCTGAAATTTGACATCTGCCACCTCTGTTTATTCTGACTATTAAAAATGGAATGCTTTTCGAAAGAACAACGCGTTATATTTGTGAATATCTACTCTCGCAAACTTCGCAAAATTTTCTGCCGAGTAAATTAAAAAAAACATATTTTATTCCATACTTAATCGGAATATATCTTCTTTAGAGGCCAGTTACAGTTTTAATTGGTTTTCATCATTGAAACATATCATTGAAATTTTTCTGATAGGTCGGTTATTAACGCAATCATTGAAAATTTCTGTCAAGAATTTTTTTCCTGACGTAATTCAATCATTGGAACTGTGAGAAGTTGAACATTTATGTAAATCATTAAAATTGTACAAAATTGAAACGAAAATCATTGGAATGATTTGTTTAATTTTTTGACATAATACAATCAGCTGTTCAGGAAAATGATTTTACAACCGGAAAATAGAAAAACACATTTTAATGAAAAAATAAGTGTGTAATTGAACTTTTTCATGTCAATAAAAATTCTTGTAGTGATTTCCGATCGATTGGTACCTCTATAATTTCTTTTCAAAAGAAAACATATGTCGATTTCCATTGAACCACATGAAATGGACGGCCCGTCGCTATTAAAAATCAATATTTTTTGGTTTCAATGGAAAGGAAAAACGTAGCAATATCTTTTTGTAAGTGCATTAGTGTTTCAGCTGTTAGCATAAATAAACAAGAGAAACAATTATTTATTCTTCGTCCTATAATTTTTCATAAAATTTTCGAAATTTTAAATGGAGTGCCTTGTGTTCTTGGATAGCAATGCATTGTTTGCTTCATCAATCGTCAAATTCTACCAAAGATCAAATTGAAAATTTTCAGCATATCTTCGTCCTCGGATGAGGAATGCTTGTAATGATGTCAATGTTATGTGTACCTATTGTTGAGAACACAACGATAAACCTTATTTATTTTCATTATTATTCTTTATTTTCATTATTATTATTTATAATATTCACTATTCTATTATTTATCGTAATTATAACATAACAAAAACGCACTCTCTTCTATTTTCTTTTTCAACACATAATTATTCCATTTGCAAAAACTGTCAAGTTTTTAGGATGTGTTAAAATCAGTGTAAAAATCTGTGTAAGTCTGAAAAGACGAATTCAAAACGAATCAATTAGTCGGGAAAAAACATCAATACTTTTCCCATTGGAAAACGTTTATGAAAAAAATATTGCCGGCCCGTCGACGGCACATCAATATTTTGGTTCAATGGAAAACCACAATAGTTAAATATCCATTCAAAGATTTTCCGGATCCATTTCAATGATAGCTATAACTGGCCCCTTACAATACAATAAAAATATCACAACTCTGTCATAAAATACTTGTCTTTATTTTTAAATGAAAAAGTGCACTCTTACTGAGGCACCCTATACTTATTTGTTCGAAACGAATTGAAAAATTAATTGGGTTCTCCCATTTATTTGTAGTACCTACGACCTTACTTCTTACTACCTACCTAACTACACAACATTTTTGAGCTATACAAGGTGTCGCAAAAAAATAATACATATTGCACTTGCACTTGTCATATATTCTAATAAATCGCAAATCTCCCTCGCAACCACCAAAACAAAAAGATATGATAAGAAATTATCGCACATGTGCGATATGCTTTGTACCTCATTCATTTTCTTATTTTGTCATGTCCAACAACAAAAAACAAAAAGAAGCCACTTACTTGCCGCATTCTTTTTATGCGCTTTCTCTATCTCCCGCTCTAACCCTTCTTCTATAATTATGTCATCTGCACATATCTATTTTCTCATCTTGCATCTTTCTTCTACTTCTATGTAAAGCAATATCGAGTTTTCTTCACACTTCTATGAATTGAAGAACAAAAAGTACATTTTCTGTTGAGGAGAAAAAACAACATCTTTTGTAAGAAAGAGAAGAGAAAGCAAAACAAATTGCAGCACCACCTAGTGGCATTCCTTTGAACCCTGCTTCTTTGTGTGTGTAATCGACCATTCTTTTTTGACAAAAAACGCAAAAAAGACCATTTTTCAAAAATTAAAATAAAAAAGACCATTAGCAAACAAATTATTTTGTTATTTGAATTAAATAAAAAAAAATAACAGAAAAAAATAAAAAAAAAATATTTGCTAGTTTTATTGCCTATATTTCACTTACAATAACCTTACAAATATTGACCTTTTGAAGTTTATTTTTAAATATGTTACAGGTGAAAAATTAAAAAAAAAAAACACCGACGTTAAGTAATACATATATTAATCTTTCATAAAAAAAAATATTTCAAAAAATTCAAAAATATATTAATCAATTTCCCGGCCAAACGCGCAAAATGCTAGACAAAAAATAGGTATTTTTTATGTTTGTGTTAACAAAAACATTTGACAAACATAAAAACAAAAATAAAAAAAAATACTCCCTTGAAATTACATATTTAAAGCTTTGAAAAAAGTTGATTTGACTTCACTACCTTTTATATTTTAGAAGTTATACTAAAAAATGCATTCATACTTTTTACGTAATTTGCTGTATTTTTCATTGTTTTTCGAATTTTGTGTGGAAAAAACCATAACGATAATCGAAAAAAAAAAAAACACCGACGTTAAGTAACATGATATTATTGTCATTATAAAAAAAATATAAAATAAATAAAAATGTAATATTTAACCCATTTCCCATTAGTTAGCGCAAGCGTCTTTCAAAATTTTATAGTTTTTCCGTTTGCTTGTCGGTTTTGAGGTACATCGAATTTTTATTTATTTTTTTTAATTGCACAAACATTTGACCCTATTTAATATCAATCGAAAACCGTTTGTTTTATTAAAATATTCGAAAAATTGCGAACGCTACACAGTTTCGCGCAAAAGCCCAACCTTTTTTTACATGGGAAACCCCCCCTTAAGAAAGCGTTGGTTGAATAAAGAGGCACACGCGTAGCGTTAAGTAGAAGCGGAAACGGGAGAGACAACAAATTTGTTCTATTCAGCGATGAAATAATAACCCGGCACCCGGCATACCTTTAAAGAAGAAAATACATGTTGATTGAATTGTAAAGAAATGTCGCAAGCTTTGCTGTTGTATGATTTGCTTATATACATGTTGCATGAAGTTTGTTTGTTGATATTGAGATTAACAAAAGATAAGTCGATAGGAATGGAAGACGTGGTCTGGAAACTCCAAACTAATTTTAATAACACCAGGATTTTTTAGGAATTATTTGAGTATGTATTATATTTTTTTTAATTTATTATTTTTCTTTTTATGACTTTATTTCGTTTCTTTATTCTGAAGTTATTTTTCATTCAGTCGCATCAAAGGGCACGGTAGTGCCCAGCCAAGTTCTAGCACTACTCCCTTTTTACAGGATCGAACTCAAGCACATTTTTAACCCCCCATAACTTTTGAACCCATAGAGTTAGAAGCCTTAAATTTGAATTACGTATTAACTTCATGGGCACAAAGACATAATTTTGTAGAACCACTACTTCCTGAGATATTGAACAACAAAAATTTCAAAAACCGTAATTGACTCACTGATCATCAAAATTATGAAGCACTTCTAACAATAGCATAATCTTGAAATTTGGTACAATGGTAGGTTTTCGGATGTATACAAAGGAAAAAATCAAAAATTTCAATTTGCTTATTCAGTGGGCGTGGTATCCGCCCACTTTCTAAAACTGGTCGTAGGATCTTGAAATTCGGAATTCCAATAGGGTTTTGGTTGAATACAAGGAAAAATATAAATAAAATATTTTGGTATCATTTAGGGGCGTGGTTTCCGCCCACTATCTTAAAACGGTTGTAGGGTGTTGAAATTTGGAATTCTTGTAAGGTTTTGGTTGAATAACATGAAAAAAATGAGAAAAAAATATATTTCCATTTAGGGCGTGGTATCCGCCCTCTTTGTTAAAATGGTCGAAAACGTTTAAATTCGAAATTCTGATAGGGTTTCGGTTGAGTATAAGACTTAAATTTTCATGCAAACTATTTTCTATTTTCTTTTAATATTGCTGTATTATCTTCTATGATTTAAAATATTCAATACAACACTTTTACATGCAAGAACTTGGCGTTCTTTTAGATCTCATTGCTTTTGGTGGCTGATTTTTTCCACAGTGTTGTTCGCACATAAGAGAACTTGGCTCTTTTTTTACATTTTATGTTTTTTTTCTGATATAATTTACAGGACAAAGGCTGAGTTCGTAATTGTAAAACTTCCGCAGTACTGCCGAAATTGTGTTCATAAATGTAAACAAACAGCATTAGTTCTGCATGAGCAAGGCAACAATTGTGTTCATAAAAGTATAACGACTGTAATTTTGCGGTCAAACCGGCATTTGTTTTTATTTTGTTGCTGAATTTGCAGAAAAATGGCAGGGAGCAAATGTGATGTTTGTTGCTCAATAACTCCGGAAGTACTTAACGGATCTGGATGAAATTTAGTATACAGACAGATTATAGTCTAGAATATCACATAGGCTTTATATCCCGGTAAAATCTATGGTGCCCGTGTTAAACATGTGTTTTAAGTTAAGTGATTGACGTGATTTTCTGTAGAGGTGGTCAAGGGGTCAGAAAATGACAAAGGCTACAGAGACAGTATTGGGCTTAAGAAAGGACAAATAGGAATTTTGAACGCAATTAAAGGGGATAAAAAGTTTGCAAGCGGTTGAAATAGTTGGCTAGAGTTTGTATGGAAGTTGCGTCATTCTTGATAAACAAAATACAACATTCAAATTTTGAAAAATCACGTTGAATATCATACGAAAGGTCCAAGGATTTTCCTGTTTCTTAACTTTTCAGTTTTCTTGTTTTCGCAATTTTTATATCATGTTTTCGAAAACGGTTTCTTCCACAAAGCTTAGAATAATGCGTTTTAAAATATTTTTGTTGAAAGCCACTTTTTAAATGAATGAACTACAAATTAAATCAAAAACAAATAAACTTGGTTTCTCGTTTTGTCAACGTTTGCTTTTGTGAACTCATTTTCAATAAAGTATGATGACCGCACACATGCAGTTGTAATTGAGTTCATAAAAGCATTTGAGCATATTTAAGGCAGGGCATGAGCAACAAAGCCTGCAATTACGAACTCAGCCAAATTCTTTCAAAGCAGCCATTTCTGATTTTTGTCTGATGTTTATTCAGTGACTTACTTAAAATATTGCACGTAAGCAGGCCTGCACGAGTTCTGCAGAATTGGTGCGTTGGTTTATGCAACAAAGTAGAAAGACGATTGTACTAACGCAGACTTTCGACGTTTATGAAAACACCCAAAGTTTCAAATTTATCGGTTAATTAATCCCCAAATGGTGAAAGCAAGTTTGCCCGTTGCCGTGATGTTTTTGGTAAAAGCACACATACTCTTCCAGCAAAATTGCTTTTTAGTTTGTAGGCAATTGTCATTATGACAGCTTGCTCTCCTATTTTATAACTGTCAAGCAGTTGTGCTACGGTGATTGCAAAAACTCGTAGATATGTTTGCCACATCATTGAGATCAAACTGAATACAGTCAACTCCGCTTAACTGAACTCCGTTTAACTGAAAACTTCGGTTATCTGAAACAATAAATTTATAACTGAGCCATTTTGAACATTTCCCACCAAAACTGCTTCGCTTAGCTGAACTCCGCTTAATTGCAAACTCCGTATAACTGAAACAAAATCGTTTGCCTCAAATTAACATTTCTCACATATTCAACTCCGCATAAGTGAAACAGTTGAACGAAGCCACAATCGTTGACTATTGTTTAAAAAAAAGCAACACATATCTTGTCATTCTCTCTTGGTGTGACGTATGTGGTCTTTGTATATCAAAATAATTATGGTACGCGCATGAAGTACCAACAGTAGCGTCATCTACGTAAGTTACTTTCAAATCAGCACCATGGATAACGGTTAGCAGTGAAAAAAACAGAATCGAGAAACAGTGCGAGTATTAAAATTAATAGCGTTTTTTTGTGGTCGTCCGGAACTGTTCCGAACGATTCTGAATTCGTTCACTTAACACAAGATGACAGTTCTTGCTCTGAATAGAACAGAAAAACGATTCCGAATTTGAATTTGGAATCGAAAACAGGTTTCACAAATACATAACCATTCAACCCATAGAAGCAAAACAAAAGTGTTTGCATGTTCGTTTGGTATCCGGAATCCGACAGTTCTGGTTACCATTTCCGGATGATAAAAAAAACGCAATAAGATTATAACAAAGATGTGATGTAATGTCAATGTGTCAGTCGTTTGCTTGTTGAAGATTGCTCTGATGAAATAGAGATCGTAGAGCCCAAGAAGCCCACTTAAGGAAAGGTATGGTTCTCTTCACATTTTAAAACAATTCTTTGCTGAAAACTCCAAAGTTTCTGATAAAATAGGTGGATCTTGAAGATGTTTTTTTATAATTTGCAAAACAGCAAACACACAACAATTGATTTACTTTTTTTTTCTTAAATAATTTTTTATTTTTTAACTTAACATGAGCTTTTTATTTTTTATTTTTTATTTATTTATTTAATCCGTTAATTGTCTAACGTTAATAGAAACTTATAACTATTTTCACAATTTTAATTTAAAAATTATAATTAACCTAGAAATATATAAATACTATTACATGATATTAAAAAAGCTTTCCTTAAATTGTTTACTTTTAACATTGTCATTAACAGATGAAATTAAATTATAATACTCATTGAAGACTGAAATCATTTGATTTACAGGGCTATTTGTACCATAGTTAGTTCTGCTGAAAATAGGACATAAAGGTATTTGTCTTCTTATGCTAGTTAGGCTATAGCTAAAATTTAGACGATTCAGAGCTGTTGGAGACGTAATCGAACCATTAATTAATTTGAAAATAAAACAAAATTGGAGATATTGTCTATGTTGTGAAAGTGTAGGGAGGTTTATAAGCAAGAGTCTGTAAGAATATGGAGGTGGTGAGGATATTTGGGAAAACGGAAGAAAACGAAGACAAAAACGCATAAATCTTTTTTGGATGCTTTCAAGTCTGTCTATATGGACTGAATAGTATGGTGCCCATATAACACAGCCGTATTCAAGTATTGGCCTGACAAATGATACATAAAGCAGTTTTAAGACGTAGGGGTCACGAAAGTCACGAGAAAAACGTTTAATAAAACCTAGAATCTTGTTAGCTTTTTTAACTATAAAGTTATAATGGTCACAGAATGTTAATTTACTGTCAAGAATAACACCTAAATCAGAGAAAACGGAGAGCTTACAAAGGGAGGAAGAATCTAATAAATAGTTGTAATCTATAATTGTTTTTTTGCGTGTAAAACACATAGTTTTACATTTGTCAATATTCAATAAAAGTCGGTTTGTATTGCACCATTCCCTAAAACTATGAAGATCTTCTTGAAGCTGTGAGCAGTCATTAATTGAACTTATAGATTTGAAAATCTTAATGTGAACAGCGTATATTAAAACGGAGGAGTTTTTTATAACGGATGTTATGTCATTTATATATAGGATAAAAAATAGGGGACCTAAATGGCTACCCTGTGGAACACCTGAGTTGACGAAAAATTGGTCTGAGAGTTCATTTCTGAAAATAACACTATAACTTCTGTTCTTTAGATAAGACGAGATCCATGTCAAGAATTTGTCATTAAACCCTAAGGCCTTAAGTTTATGGACTAAAGTCGTGTGACACAATTTATCAAAGGCTTTACTGAAATCTGTGAATACGCAATCTACTTGTTTACGACAAACAGAGGGTAAGATAAATGAGACACACATTTTTTTAAAACACATGATGGTACTCCATCAGGGCCAGGGTTAAAACAGTCATCAAGTTCTGAGACACAACGAACAATTGAATCTTCACATATTGTCAAGTCAAGTGAGTTAAGATGTGGATAATTTTGGGCCGGAAAGAACGAATCGGTAATTTGAAAAGAAGGAGGCATGTCGAAAGCATCTTTGAAGAAGTTGGCAAACATATTTGAAATTATTTGGGAGTCATGACTTGTTGTATTATTATATGACATAGAGTTTGGGTAATCGTCAGTTTTTCTTCTACTTTTCACGAAGTCCCAGAAGTTTTTTGGGGTCTGTTTCAGTTCATTTTCAATTTTTATAATGTAGTCAGAATATAGTATATTGAAGTAGTCAATGAAAATATTTTTAAGTTCGGAGTAAATCCTGAAGTCCTCTTCTGCTCTGGTTTTGCTAAATTTAAGCCATGCTTTATTTCTTTTATTTTTTAAGTTTTTTAAGTGATTATCAAACCATGGTGGAGTTTTAGATTTATAGCGAGATTTGCGAAATGGCGTTGTTTCATAAAAACAGTTAAATAGAATACTATAAAAATTAAGACACATATCATCAATATTACGATTTAGGAGCAAATGATTCCAGTCAACATTACACAATAAGTTAATTAGTTCATTAAAGTTACATTTTTTAAAATTGAATTCAAGTTTTTCATTTGATGTATTAGGGATATTGCACACGTTTATATTTAGTGATATATTTAAAGCTGGATGGTGACGGTCTTCTTCTAATAGTTTAACATCGGCTGGAGATACAGCTACGTCAGTATTTATCGTGTCGGAGAAAAATATTAGGTCCAAATATTTGTTGTATTGATTAGCAACTCCATTAAATTGAACAAGTCCACAAGAAGCTAAACCATCAATGATTAAGAATTCATTAGTTCTCGTTGGATTGATAGGCGAAAAATAGTTGAGATCTGATGATTTTGTCCAGTTCAGGTTCGGAAGATTGAAATCACCTAGGATCAGTAGTTCATCATTTGGTTCCATTTGGTCGTAAATCTTCTCAGTTAAATGTATGCAATTTTCGTAGACAAAACTGGTAGATCTTGGAGGTATGTATACTGAGATGATAAACAGATAACCTGTTTCCATTTTGATTTTGATACATAGCATTTCGACGTCAGAAAGATCAAAAGTATCAACCAAAGTGCATATAAGGTAGTTTTTTACCGCGAATAATATTCCACCACCAACTGTCTCCGAGGCGTTCGATTGGTGCCTATCTCGTCTAAAAACTTCGTAAGTTGAGTCAAAGAGTTCAGTATCTAAGAAGGAATTGTTTAGCCATGTTTCTGTAAGATTAATTATGTCTTGTTGTAGATTGTTAATGTTTTTATAGACCGTATTGATCTTTGTCCTTAGACCATTGACGTTTTGGTAATAAATCAAAACTTGTTGGAGCTGCCTCTTCGATGATAATGCATTGTCCGGTTCTCTTGAAAAGGGTTAAGGGATGACGACTTTATATGGTTATTTTTATTCTCGAATTCGTGTATTATAATCCCTTTTGGCCAAAACGATGTTGAGTTTAGAAGGTGGAAGATTGAGTCTGGAACTCTTATCTTAAAAGATGCATATTTGGAGTGGTTTCGATGAATCATTTTCTCAACTTTTGATAGCGACGTACCAGTCTTGTTCGAAATATAGTTTTTAATATCGAGGGCGTTTGTTGAAGGGTCAAGTTTAGATAAAAATAAAGTTCGATGGCCTTCTACTACTTTCAATCCACATGAGATAGGTGAGTTTGGATGAGTTTTGTTTGAAAGCGATGAAAATAGCAATGAGTTTGCTAACGTTGATGATGATGGGTTTGCATTTGCAAGTAATGGCTCTATTGATGATGGTAAAGTTACTTTTGTTGTGA
The DNA here is from genome assembly GCA_943590905.1 of Sphaerophoria taeniata. Lineage (NCBI taxonomy): Eukaryota > Metazoa > Arthropoda > Insecta > Diptera > Syrphidae > Sphaerophoria > Sphaerophoria taeniata. The sequence continues at coordinate 13,592,840 of OX016540.1, read as the reverse complement.
TAGGGACAGAAGATGTTGATAAGGTTAGAGTTGATTGAAGATGTTGAGAAGGAAGTACAGATACAGAGGGAGAAGCAGACCTGGCAGGCTTCTTCGTTGAGGGATTAACTTCACTAGATTCGGCGTCAGTTTCGTCAATTTTCCGCTTTAATGATGCTGCATCGTTTAGCGGTTGGCTACGAGTCAATTCATTTTCGTCACTATGAGAATCCATATTGTGAATTGTATCAGTTTCGTCTGTTTTTTGGTTTAAAGATGAGGTGTCATTTAGCGATCCATTATCAGTCATTTCGACTTCGTTGTTATGAGACTCTATATTTTGTACTGATGACAAAGTTGTTATTTTGTCAACTTTTTCGGTAAGACGAAGTAATTGATTATGCAGCTTTTCTAGATTATATTTATTTTTTAACATGTCGCGTGTAGTGTTAATCTGTGCAAACGGATCGCACTCGTCACAAAAATAGTAAAAAGATTTCCTTTCCTTGAAAAGCTTAATAGTACTATAAGGGGCGTCAATACATTTCATATGATATGATCGTCGACAGATGCCATGACATATTATTGAATCAATCAGGTAGATGACATTATGAAGAGTTTATTTATATGTTTAGTCCTTAATTATGTGATGGTACTTGTATAAGATACGGTGGTGTATGTGGTGAGTTTATAAACACAGAATATTCAATACGGTCCGAAGTGATATTGGATGAATTTAAGTGTATGAATGATAGTATACTTGCTTGAGTGTATGTAGCGACGACGTTGCTGGAGGTTGCGAATGGTTCGTGTAATTGCTGTCGGTTTTGATATTGAATTTGAATTTTTACTCGATATTTTATTATTATTATCTTCTCTGAGAAATAAAGTTGTGGGAGAAAAAAGTAAAATGTCACAGAAAAACTAAATCACAAAATGTTACAAAAAGATTTGTTTTTCAATGATTTAGAGCAATTACAAGAAATTCACAGAGTCAAATCCAGACTCAAGGCTCAGGATCACTTATTGTCACACTTTTAAAGTTAATTAAAGTTTTTCACAATTATTTTAAGAAGAAAACAAGGATTTTTTAATGGAGCAAAACAAACAACAACCAACAGCGAAAACAGTGGTCCACGATCATTGAATAAGATAAGACTCGATTTTAAACCATTTTCTCACTACAAGTTGAACTCAACTTGAGAATTTTTATTCTAAACTTCTCATTTTGGTTTTTCTCAATCACAGTCGGTTTGTGCTTTCGGGTGAGGTTGTTCTCTTCGATCCATTCTCGAAGAGAAGCCATTCTTGGGAAGCATATCCCAACATCAACATCGTTTAATTCTTTTCTGGCATTTTAAGTTTATTCGGGACAAATTGGTCGAATGCTGGTAATTTTAAGTTGAGAATGAATTAGCAGAAAATGGAATTCAGACCGAACCGAATTCAGAACGTAGCTAAGATCGTTTCCAAATAACAATTTCCACCGGTATGTAAAAATTGCTTTGACATAAATTCAAATCTAAAGTTGAAACAAACTCAAACATATTCCAGGGAAATTTTGAAAAAAAAATGAGAGTATCAAACTTTTGAATTTCAACCCTCGATTTGAGATTTAAAGAAGTAAAAAAAACGATTGTCAACTTGTCCCTTCACTCTCAAGTTTTTCTCTATTCTAGAATTGGCCAACTTAAGAGTTTCGTACAAGATGAGCAATAGTGAAGAGAATGGCTCTAAGTTAGGTTTACTTACTTTATCTTTTGTTGTTTTTTTTTTTTTTTTTAATGGAACTATTTCCAGTTTGACAAAACTCCGCTTATTTGAAACAAGTTTCAGTTATCCGAAGTTCGGTTAGCTGAAAACTCCGCTTAACTGAAACAAATTGTCTGCAAAAATGGTGTTTCAGTTAAGTGGAGTCGACATCTATGATCTGAGAAGGAGTTCTCTTTTGAGACTAGCCAGTTGGAAATTAGATAATGGGATTAACGAGAAGCATTTAACCAAAATTGAATGTAAGATTCTCATCGGCCAGGACGACGGCAACAATGAAGATCACTAAAGAATAACAAAGCAATAGGACTTGACGGAATTTCACATCGAATTTGGAAATTTTATCAAGCAAATTCATAGAATCAGAGATTTGTTTTATTTATTTATTTATCTACAAGCGTAAAGCTAACAGATTTAATTCACATATAAATTGAATAATTGTAAATATTTAATAGTAAATTTATAATTATAAGAAATTATATACCTACCTATTACATTGTAAATAATAAAATAAGATTAGCTTTAAAAAGAGATCTTGATTGAGTTAAGTCTATTGATAGGCAAACTTCATTAAACTGTCTTATTGATCTAGAAATCGGTTCATTGTTCCCATAGCATGTTCGATGAAAAGGTTCAACAAGCAAATTCCTGCAACGCAAAGTTCTGGATGGAACATAAATCTGAATTTTAAAAAGTAAAGGTGAACACCGTATGTGATAACATAGGATATCTCTCACAAGCATTACACCATGAATATTCCTTCTTGATTCAAGAGACTTTATTCCTAGAAACAAACATCTTGCTTTATAATCCGGAATAAAAGTCCACTTCATCTTGTAAAATATGAACTTTGTAAAACGCTTTTGAATTTTCTCCAAGCGATCAGAAAAAGTTTTGAAAGTCGGGTTCCAAATGACATTGGCATATTCTAATATAGATCTTACTAGGGATATATAAAGGCAAAGCAACGCATAAGGATCACTGAAGTCAACACAGTTTCGTTAAATTAATCCTACAACCAAGCTAGCTCTTCCGACTACATAGTCAATATGACTCTTAAAGGAAAAATCTGAATCTAAAATAATGCCTAAGTCCTTAATGGTTTGTACACGAGTTACAACGCTCGAGTCAATCTTGTAGTCATAGCCAATGTGGGTGTAGCACCTATAAAAAGAGATGACATGGCATTTTTTAATATTTAGCTTTTAACTATTCAGCTTACACCAATTTGAAACACGATTCATATCCTCCTGCAACAAGTTGCAGTCATGAAAACAATTGATTTTTAAAAACATTTTTAAATCGTCCACATAAAGAAGGCATTGAGCATTTTCAATCACAGAGATTATGTCATTGATAAAAATATTGAAAAGAAGAGGACCAAGGTGACTTCCTTGGGGAACTCCTGAGCTGCAATGAATAGGTCTCGAAAAATTATTATTAATTACTACTTTCTGAGATCTACCGATAAGGTAAGATGAAATCCAGTTAAGCAACTTTGAATGGAATCCATAAAGTTTCAATTTACTTATCACTATAGAATGATCCACCGAATCAAAGGCCTAGCTAAAGTCAGTGTAGATAGCATATACTTTGATTCTTATCTTCAATAGAATTCAAGACATAGTTGGCAAAAAGCGCTAAATTAGTTGTGGTTGATCGACCAGAAATAAAGCCATGTTGCAATTCAGAGATACATTCACGAGTTAGAAAATCTAACTTTACTTTTACTAAGCTTTCAAATAATTTAGGAATCGCAGACAATTTGGAAAGGGATTGATTGAAAATACAAAACAATGGGAAACTAAGGGATTTAGCACAAAACGATAGCAGGTATACCATCAGCACCAGGTGTAGATTTTGGTTCAATAGTCTGAAGCTCTGAAAAAACCTCTTCTAAATTTAAATGCAATTCACCAATATTAGTACCAGTATATGGGTAATCAATGTCAACATTGGGTCTATTATTGATTGGAGTTGAATATACTGATTGGAAGAAATCCGCAAATAAGCCAAGTATGAAAGAAGTATCAGAAGCATCAGTGTTCCTAAATGACATTTGCTTTGGATAGGATAGGAACAAACTTACTAAAAGAGTCAAAGATAATAGACACAAAACGCGAGTACATTTGGTCCAGATTTATCGTCAAACTCAACAGAAAGCAGCTAGATTCAAGGGGATTTCAATTTCAAATTTTTGGAAAAACAAAAAATGTGGTAATTAATGAATATGAAGAAATTGAAGTTACGGTTAAGTTAGGTTAGGTTAAAGTGGCTGTGGATACAGGATCCGCACACTTAGATCAAAGGAAAAGGCCCATTGTGATACCACTTGAATCTATAGAATTGTTTCTTACTAGTCGAACCATTTTGAGCTTTTTATAAAGCGAAGAAGATATTTGATAGCTAGTTCACTGAGATTATCGTACAAATATTCCCCCAGATGAAGTTTGCGTCTTAGGGAAAGAGCAGGGCATGTGCAGAAGGTGAGAAATTGTTTCCTCTTCTTCCTCTACAGCTACTGTAGAAGTCATTTGAGGCACCAAGTCGCATAGCGTGTCTGCCTTTAAGACAGTGTCCCGTAAGGACACCTATTAGGAAGCTAATATGAAATCTGCTTTGAGATAAAGTAAATTATACCACCTAGAGCTTGTTATCGTTAAGGCTGTTTCTTTTAACAAAAGTTTACATGAAGCTATCGGGAAACCTATCTTTTCCCTTTCAGTGTGAGATAGGTATGACAGTTCAGTTTTTAGCTAGTTTATCGGCTCTACAATTTCCTGTGATGTCTCTGTGGCCTGCGGCACCCAACATAGGTGAATATTAAATTGCTGCGCCATATCCATAAGAGATGATCGACAATCGAGGGCCGTTTAGGAGTTGGTTGAGACACCATCGAGAGATATAATAGCAGAATGACTATCAGAGAACATTAAGATATCAGAAGTTGGTATCACGTTTTCTCTTAGCCAGGATAGAACCTCTTTGATCGCCAAAATTTCTGCTTGGAAGATGCTACAATGATTTGGAATGCGGGATGAGAGGCTTAGATTAAGCTTTTCTGAGTACACACCACTACCAACACCATCATTTGTCTTGGATTCATCTGTATACAAATGAAAGCTACTGCGTTCCAGGAATTTTTTGTCTTACCATTCATCTCTGGATGGAAAGGAGACCTGGAAGTTTGTCCCTAATTGGGGTTTTGGAATGATGTAGTCTATATACTTTGGTGTAGAACCGAAGAAGTTCAAAATGATGGAATGTCCCACATTATTGTTGTTTCATTGAGATGAGGCGTTGAGTCTTATAGTTGTACTCACTGCCACTTGTTTGCTGAAGACGTCGAGGAGTGTCAGATGCAGAAGAGTGTCTTACGAAAAAAAAACTGAAGTTTAAGTCGATGGAAATTTGCATCCGTTCCAGAATGCCAAGACTGTTGTCGTCCGTTCATCGGTGACGTGCAATAACGCCCTACGAAATAAGGCCTTTATTTCCATGAAGAAATCGAAATAACACCCGACAGGCCTTATTTCAATTGAATTGTGGAAATAAGGCCACATTTTATATGGAAATAAGGCCGCATTTCCAGAAGAAATAATGGCCCACTATTGTGGGTGAAAAGTGCCAAATTTCATTTTGCGACTACTGACCCACCATGATGGTTCCTTTGTCCAGAAATCTAATTCAGGGTTTCCGACCTTCGCGATTAATTTCAACATTTTGTAAAACAATAAAATAAGTTTATTACATTTTCAAGTTTTTTTCTGTGCATAAAGCTGAAACATACCGCATGCTTTAAGTCTATGTGACGTTAAGAAAACGGTGAGGGTACGGCATTCTACAAGTACACTATACTTGAAACCAATTTCATCTTATTGCATCTATCTATCACCTAAAATAACCAAGCTGTTTCAATTACATTAAAAGCTGCATCAGAACGATGGATGGACACAAGCGGAAAAAATCGATTCTCTTGGGCAAATCGATCTTGAATTTTTCGTATCGGCCTCATCCTCAGTCAAAATTCAAAAAGATGCTGAAAATGAATAATTGAAATGCTTGCAAAAATCCTTCAGGATTTGTAGTGGTTGCTTTTCCAAATAAAAGTAAATCTCAACAGCTTTGAAAAATGAATTGCGCTGACCATTTTGTCGACGGCTAATAATAATAAAGAAACGTGCTCCTAATTATTTATAAGATTTTTTTGTAGTGTAGTATAGATATACATACAGGAATTTACGGTTTATATTTATTTTTTACCATGAAAATTCGTTGTTTCACTTTTTTTTATTTGGACTTTTGTCCCATTAAAAGTAAGATCTAATTGGGACTATTGGCCCACCATAGTGGGTTAAAAATTCCTAAATCGAAGTCGGCACTTATGACCCCCTCCATGCGCCAACTTTCAAATCGAAACAGAAAAACCGAAATAAGGCCCCACGGGTATTATTTCCAAGTTGCAATGGAAATATGACCGCAACCCTTGTGAGGTTCTTATTTCCATAAGAAATGGAAATAAGGCCCTATAGCCTATAATGGGGCCTTATTTCGTCGGGCGTTATTTCATGTCACCCCTTCATCTTCCGCAAGAAACATTTAAAACAGTTTAATGATTGAAACGATTTTATTAATTATTCATCATCATCTAATCGTTACCAAAAAAAAAAGGTAAAATAACTATAAATATACAAATAATAACTATATAAATCAATAGCGCAGCAAAAATGTATTCATCGGGATGTATGACAAACATGAGATTTCCGCCTACAATCCTTTGAATAATCATAATTAAATAAAACGAATACAAAATCGCTGCGAAGGAACATATAGCCATAATCAATATAACCGATGGAAAAAGAGTTAGGACAATCATGAGTATAGCTAAAACCGCAAGGCCGGAGCAGATAATAGCTCTCGAAGCAGTAAAATCGAATACCGTCTGCAATGCAAACAATGTAACAAAAGTGACAACAACCGCTGTTATTCCAAGGGCCATCAGAACCTAAAAAAAGGCAGACAAATAAAAGTTAGTTACTACAAGGAGTATTTGTTCGTGTAACTTACAGATTCCGGTGCATAACGAGTTCCTATTTCAGAAATGATAAATGCTTCGCCAAGTGTAAAAACTAGCAGGAGTATATAATTGATCGGAAATGTTCTTCTACAATACGTGACGCACCCCATTGCAAGAATAATAGCCAAACACATGCCAAGAACATACCAGAACCAACCATGGTGGGTTCTCATCCATAAATGAGTTTGTTCATGGTTCAGTACGAATGCCATTATTGCAAAGGTTATAAGCAATTGAAACTTTTGGAAAGATCAAACCAATATTTGGAGAACGAATATGAAAAAAATTTAAATCAATGCTCACCGATACGATGCTGAGAACCTTCCGGATGAAGGCTTGTCTAATTCTTGGGTTTTCGAAGGCTCTCATTGCAGCTTCCAGATCTAAGTTCTCATCTAGATTGGTTTTAATAATAAAATCTTTATTAATTTGTTTGGGAAAAACCAGAAATATCTGTACTGTTTTGTTTTGTTTGTTGTTGTGTTGTTGTTGTTTTTGTTTTTTTTTTAATAATGTTATTCCATTCAAGTGGTTTATACCCTTATGGAATGAAGGGAGGTGTCGGTGTACATTGTAATGCGTAATTGGGAAAGGCAGTGTGTACTTCATTCGCGTAGTGCGGCTAAAGAACAATTCTCTTTACTTTAGAGTACGTCCTTAGTTGGGTTTGAGGGTAAACTGATGGATGCGAATAGTACGTGTGTTTTGCTTAAGGGGAGCAATACAATTGCCTATTTCACAAGTGAGAGAGGAGGGAGGGAGAGAGAGAGAGAGAGAGAGAGAGAGAGAGAGAGAGAAAGAGAAAGAGAAAGAGAGAGAGAGAAAAAGAGAGAGAGAGAATAGATGAATGAGTAAATGCGTCAGTCATTGTCATTCTCATCACAAATCAATCTGAAAATGTAGAGACTTAAATGTGTAGCTGGAGCACCACCCCAAAGATGGGAGTTGTACTCAATATTTGGACGGATATTGATAGATCAGACGGGGAGATAAATTCTAAGAAACCCAAACACCTTGTGGCAGAGTTAAGTCAGAGTTTGATGAACTTACCATATTTTGCCGTTGCAACTCAACATCTAAAGAGCATGAATGTGAGCCTGGGAACGAATTTGGAAAGCTAAGTTGTCGTCAGCGAAAAACAATTCATTGGATAACAAGTGGCAAACAAGAAAATGAGAAAGAGCGTTGGAGTCAATACGGAACCCTGGGGTACACCATTTATGTTTTAGTTTTCCGAGTTGAATCCGTTCTCTTCAAATAATAAGATTGCGATAAGCCTTGGTACTACAAATAACAACTCATATGTGGCCCATACCTCAACCCATAAGGTTCACAAGTCAAAAAATGTTGTAGCACGGTTTGAAATGTTATAGCGACTTTATCAGGAAAAATTTGAGCTCCATTTTATGTATAGAATGAGGAAAACGTACACACTGCTCGAAGAAATACAAATTAAACAATGTTATTGCAGCAATCCTACTAGCCCCCATCAAACAGTACTTGGTGTCTACCGGAGTTTCCACAGTGATTACAGTTGATTTATGTACATAGCTCATGGTTACATTGATTTACAACAACGATTCCATGTTGGAATTTTTCAGTTCAGAATCCAATAAGTGAATAAATGTTAAGACTTCCATCTTTCAAGACATCAGTTTCTTAATTATAATTTATTTACAATTAGTATTCACAGAGGTTCTGTAGGCTTTGAGCAGCCGCGTGCCTCTGTTTTATATCGGGTAGAGGTCGAAATTGCAACCCGATTTGTTTGGATCTTCATACTGATAAATCCAGGTATCAAGATAGAAAAATAAGATTTCAAACAAAAGCTTGGTCAGAAGTTCCGCATTCTTAAGAAGACTCAATGTTTTGTTTTCATTTTTGTTTATTTTTGATGTCGGACATTTTACTGCTTGATATATTTGAGGCCATAACGACAAAAGGTGTTTTCATAAACGTCAGCCTAACTTAGATCTGTTCATAAGCTCAGAAACTGCGTCGTACAAACGCAGATAAATTGCAGTAGGCATGTTCATTGTTCATAAACGTCATAAATGTCATCAGCGTTGGACAGATTGTGCAGTCATTTTACACTGACGAAGCATATGGCGGCAGGCACAGCGTGTCTCCTCCAAAAAATCGTGGTAGAAGAAAACACTTCAAAAGATGAAGATGCGTCCGCATTCTAAGAACGACGAACTGCTTTAAAATATGATATGAAACACGAAGAATTTGTTGCAACTGAGCGCTAGAAAATGGAAATAGAGAAGCGGCGATTAGATCTCATTAAAATTCTACAGAACTTGTTGTCCAAATCCAAGACTGCATGCATGCGAGCAAATCTTTTATCGATTCCCCGCTATTGTGGATAAAGATTTTTTTCAGTATTTACGTGGCTGTCCACAAGTATTGTTTAACAACATCTCCGTAGAGACTCATTACATCATAAACATTTTTTTCTCTTCTGAAAGAAGATTTTTCGAGTGGTCCAGATGGTATTCCACCTGTTGTTTAAAAAAGTGGACAAGTGCGAGATAAACTCGCTCGAGGACCGAGGAGGGTTCCGTACTTGATTATCCGACCCTACTTTCTTTCAGTTTTGAAGGATTTCTTATACAAGGATTAAGATTTGAAACCAAACATTTTCTTGGAAAATAATTTGAATAGTCTTTGTGCCTATTTCCTTCAATGACTTCGAAACTGTGTATCTTAAAAATCTGGTAGCAGCATTTTCGGATCACTTCTATCTACTCTAGAAAATGTGAACCAAATTTAATTGCAATCAGTTTAGCAGATTCTAAGAAATCGCTTGTGAAAGACAAATAAAAGGAAAACGAACTGATCTTATAGGTTTTCGTTTTCACCTGTGTAAGAACCCTAAAAAGAAACAAAAATTTTGGCCATCGGCAAACAAAACGAAACACCACAGTAAGAAAGGAATAAGGAGCTTTATTTTTTCTTCAGCAAATAAACAATTGATTTTATTGCAATATTCAACTACTTATAAAAAAAAAACTAATTATAACTCGAATAGGTTGTCTCTTCTTATATACCAAACAAGAGTTTAACTTATAATAAAAATTAAGTCTCATTGTAATACGAATACAAAAAAAAAAAGCAATCCCGCGACAAGATTCGAACCAGGCACATCAAGAGCATCAGGCGAGTACTCTTTTTTTTTTTTTTTTTTTTTTTTTTTTTTTTTTTTTTTTTTTTTTTTTTTTTTTTTTTTTTTTTTTTCAAAATTCATTTTATTTCATTCACTTATATCTACTTACATACTAGACAATGAATTCAAAACTAGCTTATGAACTAAAATCTTATATTTAACTTACTGGCCCCAATCGGGCGCTCTAAGGAATTCATGTTCTCTTAAAATTATTGCCTTTCGGCGTATGAACTATTTGATTAATTTTTGTATATTGTTTTTGTTAGAAAAATTGTGAAAAACTAACACTTTATCATTTGTATGGTTCCTTACGTGCTACTTAAAATTATGTCCTTAAAAATAAAACTTAAAATTAACTAAAACTACCTAATCTACCTAACAACTACTTACAAACTAGAGCAACCACAGCAGCAAAACTCTATCTTTTTTTTTTGTATTTCACTTTTATGTTTTTCTTTTTGTGTTTTTTGTATATATATTTAATATTTTTTTTTCTTTTTTTTCATTACTTGTATTTCATTTTTTTTTTTTTTTGTATTTTTTATATGTTGTCCTTTTCAAATGTGTGCCACCATGCCTACTCTACTTAAACCTAAACCCAAAACCCTTAGACTAAAACAAGTATGCAAGCCGGCCAAGGCTTAAAACCCCACCCCGACTACCCATTATCAAGTGCTGACTGAAGCCACCAGAACTGGTGCTCCTGCTTCACCCTATCAATTCGGTCCCGTTCGGACACAGCCCTACTGAACCGGAGGAGCTCTGCTCCGTCCTGTGCGAGGACGTCTCGATGGTAAAGGAGCCGCCGATCGACGGTTCTCCGCCTGACGTGGTAGATTAGCGGGATCGCCAATCTGTCCTGTATCAGACCGCATTTATCTAGGTGGAGGAATGCCTCTGGTGGAATGAAGCCGCTCGAGCGTGCACTATCAAAATATTCGTCGTTCGTCAGGCGAGTACTCTACTATCCGGCTAACACCACACATGTATTGTTTTGTGACAATTGACAAATGTCTTATATTTTGGATGAGGGCATAAAAATTTACAAAAAATTATAATGGTATTCAAACTGTACTAGTTGGGTACATTAGGGCCCGTGGTCGAATGGGTAGCGACGTCTGGCATTTGAGTGAAGTGATCCAGGTTCAAATCCAGTGAAAAAGTACGAAAATTTTATTCACAACACATAAAGTAAACAATCAATCAAACAGAAGAAAATCCCATAAAATAGTGTAAAGGGGGGAGGGGAACTTTTTTTCGTTGTTTTTTCCTCTTTCTTTAATAACTTCGAAACTATTTATCTTAAAAACATGAAAACAACATTTTTAGATTACTATACTTCGTCCAAAACAAATCTGCAGTACAGGCCTTATGGGAGAGCTTTTTTACTCCAAAGGGTGCCTGTCCAGGAAAAAAATCTAAAATCCCCTTAAAAAAAATATACTACAACACTGTTTCCTCATACAATTTGTTTTGATTTATTTTGAAAAGCAAGCGTACATCCCCCTATGACCTGCTATTCGCACGGCTAACGCCATACTGATTTTGTGCTCGTTTTTTGCAAAGCTCTTTCTGTTTGACAAAACAAACATATTTATAAATCAGCGCTGCCAGGAAATAATAATGCTTACTTTTATTTCGATTCTGTAAGGGAGCTTCCAAGAATAGTAGCTTTTTCTTAGGTAATCATTGCCAGAAATTCAAATTTATTTCATGTTCGTATTAAATATTTTTTCTGAATAAAAGTCTTTGTTAAAGACAATGCTAATAAAATATAGAAGGCAACTCTTTCGATTTTTCGGAGAGCTTTTAACAGTAGCCCTTGCCAATTTTTTCTTTCACACAACGTAATGGAATTCCTCTACAGAAAGAGTGAGAGATGAATGTCCTATCTTCCCTGTACTGCAGATTTGTTTTGGACGAAGTATACTGATTACTAAACTATGTGTACCAAATTTCATTGCAATCGGCCTACCAGATTCGAAGAAATCGCTTGTGGTTTCGTTTACACTCTGTGTACGGAACCCTAATACATATTCGGATTTATGCTTATTTACATCATCACTGTAATGTTTTTTGTATTTTCTGTAACCTACACGTTTTAACTACATTTTGAAATTATTTTGGAAATGCCTTGCCAAGCCCTTTCGGATATGAGGAGGGGGTGAAATTGAGTGTTTTTCATAGTCCTTTTTTGTTGGGTTTTTTTGAATAACTTCAAAACCATTTGCCGTGAAAATATATCGTTATTTACATTATTACTGCAATTTTTTTTTGTTGTTCTCTAATCTATACATATGGAACTATTTTTTGAAATTTTTTTGGAAATTCCAGGCCCACCCTTTTTGGTGATGAGGAGGGGCTAAAATTTTAGTTATTTGCATTTTCGGCCTTTTTTGTTGTGTTTTCTTGAATAATTTTTTAACTATTTGTCTTAAAAATACAAAAAAAAAATATATTTGTCATCGCAGACAATTAATGAATGATTGTACTTAATTTGAAGTCAATAGGGTTACCACCTGTTCAAAAAAATGGTTTTAAAATTTAATGAAATTGGAAATTAGTATATTGAAAAATTTTGCATGTTACATAAATAACTGTGACTTCTTATCACTTTTCCGGTAATATTCATGTTATAGACCTATATCTCAATTTTTTTAAAGAATTTTAGGTCCAGTAGTTTCGGAGATTAGGGGGGGGGGGAATGGCCTGTTTTTGACATTTTTGCCTATTTTTCCATATTTTCTTATATAACTACAAAACTATTTCTCTTAAAAATATAAAAAAATATGATTGTATTTCTACTTAACACGTTGATATATTGGCCAACTTTTAACTCAATCGGTACAACGGTTTTGGAGGAAATAAATTGTAAAGTTGAGTCAAAAATTAAAAAGTTACTCCAAATATTGAGTCATATCTGTGTTATATGTAACAGTACAGACTTCTTATTTGCTTTTTTTGTAATTTACAGGTTGAGACCTATTCTCAGTATCTTTTTCATAATTTTAGGCCCAGTAGTTTCGGAGATCAGGGGGGAGAATGGTCATTTTTGTATTTTTTTATCTTTTCTCTTTAATAACTTCGAAACTATTTATCTTAAAAACATGAAAACAACATTTTTAGATTACTACTGAATAATAAAATATGTGTACCAAATTTCATTGCAATCGGCCTACCAGATTCGAAGAAATCGCTTGTGAAAGACGAATGAACAGAAAACGAAGTGATGTTATAAGGGTTTCGTTTACACTCTGTGTACGGAACCCTAAAAAAGTATAAGTCTGTGTTAGCACCTCCCCTCCGTTCCATGTTTGAATTATATTTGAAATTAGGAAAATTTACATCAATTTGGATAAATGCTTATATTATACCAGTCTATAAGAAGGGAGATAAGGCCAATATCACCAATTATAGACCAATATCTAAGCTTTCTTGCATTCCTTAGCTGTTCGAACAAGTTATTTGTGAAAGCTTGTCAGGAACATCATTTGTCACCAACAGCATGGTTTCATGCAGAAACGTTCTACTGTCACAAATCTTCTTGTTTTTATAAATCAATGTGTTAGCACTTTGGAATGTGGTCAGGAAACCGATTGCGTATATACAGATTTTTCGAAAGCCTTCGACCATAAAATTCAAACTATATGCATATGTCTTCCCTCCATTTTTCATCACTTGGATATCCTCATATCTCGAGAATAGGTCTTACCAAGTAAAATTCTGACATTTTATCTCTAAATCATTTTTTTGCAAATTCGGGAGTTCCTCAGGGTAGCCATCTAGGACCTCTACATTTTTTAATTTAGCTATAAACGATGCCCCGTTATGTGTACGTAATAGCAAAATTCTCATCTTCGCAGATGATATGAAGGTTTACAAAAACATCTGTTCTAGTAATGACCACATTCTTCTTCAAGATGACATTAATAGTTTTGCATTGTGGTGTGAGAAAAATAGTTTAAATATAAATCCAATGAAATGTCAAACAATGACGTTTTCAAGGAAGCGTGCACCGTCTTCATAAAAGTCTACGCTATCTCACAGTCACAGCACATTCTAACCCGTGTTACTTCTGTAAGAAATCTTGGACTTCTTTTTACCCCTAAATTAGATTTTTCTGTGCACATAAACAACATCGTGAATAGAGCAAACTCAATGCTTGGATTTATAAAGCGTTGGTCAAAGGAGTTCCGCGATCCAAATATAACCCACGCTCTATATTATTGCTATGTTCGTCCTGACTTAGAATAAGCTTCCCAAGTTTAGTCACCTCATTACAATATTCATATTGAGAGGCTAGAATCTGTTCAACGAAATTTTACTCGTTTTGCCGCCAAAGGTATTCTATGGAGTGATCCTTTGAATGTCCCCTCTTAAGAAATGGAAACATTGTCAAATAGACGAAACAACAACGATATAGTATTCTTCCATCAAGTTATTACTGGTGTAACAGATGAACCGGAACTACTTGCCGCTATATCGTTCAACCATCGGGGTGGCGGTTATAATTTTCGTAGGAAGGACTTGGTACAAGAACCAAAACATCGTACCAACTATGGATTCTATGAGCCCTTGACACGTGTGAGTAGGCTTTCAAACTGCAACTCAGAATTATTTGATTTAATTATAAGCAAGAATAAATTAAAGTCTTTGCTCAAGACCAGTGTTCAACACTTTTGTTAATGTTTGTAATAATTATTATATTATAATAACAACAGACGCTTAGTTTCACAATATACAATTAAAGTTCCTGTTAAGCTACTTGGAAGCTAACTAGCAGTTAAAATTCAAAAAAACGTTTCACAATATCTGATTAGAGCTAGCTAGTAGTTAAAGGGTCAAGTAACTTATAGGGAGGATGAAGTGCCCTATAAAGTAGTTAACTGGCAGTTATTAGAAATAAATAATAGAAAAAAGCTAGATTTGTCATTTTTTAAAATTAAAATAAAATTCATTTTTTGAGGAAGCAAGGATAAAATGAATATTGTTCTCGAAAGTCATTTTCCAATTGAAGCTGACCAGAAACAAAGTTTCGAGATGAATGCTCTGATTTTGTCTCTTGAAGACAAAATGTTTTCTTCTCTCCGTTGGAGGCTTTTATTCAAGGTGTTCAGATATTCGAAGAGATCAGCAAGAAAAGACAGTTGAAGTAGCCAACTGGGTTCAGAATATTCAGAATGTGCATAACAAGTGTTTGAATCTTCAAGAAACATCAATAATTCTGCTTTCAATTCAAACACCCGGGTCAAAACCTTTCCTTTTGAGAATCATTTGACTTCAGTGTGGTACAGCAAGTTTTGGTGAAGGGAACCCATTTCGTTACAAAGGATCCTAAATAGCCTACTTTGCAAAGCTTTTCCTTAAGTTAAGTTTACAACTTTGATGACATCTTTAAGGACATTATTTAATTCTGAAGGCAAAATCTTAGCAGTGTCCATGAAACGTTTGGCATTATTAACTTCAATTTAGCTATGAGTCCATTTTTGCTGCCCGTCAAGGTTTTTGCACCGATGGATTACATTCTGCAATACCAAATATGATTCGATTGATAATCACCTTGTATACTGATTGATAGTAGGTATGACCAACAATCACGACAAGTCCAACAAAGAATTATAACTTTCAAAGGCTGGTATCTATTCATTGAACGCTATTAGGTCGTAAACCTATTCATTGCCGTATATTAGTTCTGATTTGCGAGCGCCCACAAAAGGTAATAGAGGTGCATCGCGCGACACCCCGTTTTTAAGGAAATTTGAAAAAAAAAATATTGCTAATTATAGTGCTTTGTATGTGCTTTTTGTGTACCGAAAAATAAAATTTTGTGCTCCATTGCAACATTTTTTTTTTTTTACAAAAAACCGGGGTGTAGCACGATATCGCTTCAAACCCCGCATGGTGAAGGCATTGAAAAAATTCATCAAGAATACTATCAAAATTATGTGCTATTTATGTGCTTGCGATAACTGCAAAAATTAATCATGCACTACGTATATACATTTAAATAAATAATTTTTTTATTCTTAAGCGGTGGGGTGTGGCTCCAAAACGCTTAGAAATAAATAAGGACTCTGGGAATACATAAAATTTTGGCACTAGAGTTGTGTGCTAATTATGTGCTGGCAATAATCGCAAAGAAAACCAAGCGCTGACAATGTTCAATTTCAAATTTCAAAATTAATAAGAAACTTCATACGTAGCTCACATTGATGAAAAAAACGAGATAGAAAAATAACAGAAAATAAAAAAGCTTAATACATGCAAGGAACTGATCGCCAGATCTATGTTGTAAAGTCCGTATTTGAATTTATGAATATTACCTCAAAGTATGCAAGGAACTAACTGGCGATTTCTGTTGAAAATTTTGAATTTGAATTTTTTTGAACAAACTCGTACAATCCTCTTGTTAAAACGTTATTTTCACATGTGAAAAATATTGTTTTCAACCCCTGGTGGCATAATAGTCCAAGAGGCGAACGTCAAATTACTTAATCTGGATATGGATTTTGTACCCATTATTATAGAGTTTTTGGAGACAAAGACAGCGCACCAGGGTTGCCAGTCAAAGTCCGGGGCAAAGGGGGTAAAACGGGACACTGATGGTGCGTTCTTTGGCCAAAAATTAACCTATCAAAGATATGGATAACATTAGTGTCCAATTATAGACCTCAACTAGACGAAACCCATAATATTAATGGGTTGCATAGTTCAAACCATGGCGAAGCGGTCGGCAGGCCCCATCAGGGAAATGGCTTAATTTGGTTCCAATTCAAGGTCTGAATGTACTCTTAACGAGTATATTATAGGGTTACCTTGTCTAAACCGGAGCAAACCACTCGCCAACCCTACTACAGTGAAAAAAGTGCACGATACAAGTTTTCACTTAAACATTCATAACTTGATTATTTTTTTATCATTTTTTTCTTAAATAGCAATTAAAAGCTTTACGTATGTAAAAAATTAATAAAATATCAAAACTAGTATAAAAATGTAATTTTGAATATTTAAAATGATTATTTGGATTTAGCGGCATCTTTCATTAAAATAAGGTTTGACCACATAACTCAGTAATCAAACGCTTAAAATTAATTTGGTTTTCAGTGACTTTTAGAAACATTGAATTGACGTTAATCGTCCTCAGAATTTTTTGTTTTAATAATTTCCAACATGGTGGCAACATGCAGGAATCAAAATTTTTTAACTTTTTAAGTAAGATTTTCTCCCTTCCCCGTTATTTTTCTCTCTAATTTTTTTCATCAATGTGAGCTACGTTTGAAATCTAATATATAAAATTCTTCTGTCACAGTTTTAGTGGTCATACTCCTCCGAAACGGCTTGACCGATTTTGATAGAATTTTATATGTGTATTCGGTAGGTATGAGAATAGGTTCATATCTATTTTGTATACCGCTAATTGTTAAGGATGGCTCATCCACACATTTTGTTTTGCATTTATTGGGCCATTTTTTTTTTAATAATTTTTGTATGGTGCGGCATTAAGAAATACATTCAATCCTTAATTTTCAACTTGCTACCACTTACCCCTACTTTTTAAGAGCCACTGCTTAATGAGTTTTCATCAAAATTTTGTCGATTATTATTATTGTTTGTACATCGATCACAGTATTGATAGTGACATTAAAGCTTATTATTGTGAAAGGTAGGATAAATAATAAAAAATAAATAAACATGTTCATACTATACTGTTTGTCATCATTAAAACAGCAAACAATGCCATATCACTGCCTTTATTCACATACTTGCAAATATATTTGATGCTCTTCACTGAACTACAAAACTATACATTAATATGAGCTTGGAATGTTTTGCTCAGTAGAGGTGAATAAGGCACCACCCAACGATTATCAATGTCAATATCGATGTTTTTGATACTTTTCGTAAATTATTGCCCGCCATTATCGGAATTCGATATATTGGATATCGTCAACATTTGTGATCGTATCGTTAGTAAAATCTTTAGGAAATCCTTTGGTATATTTTCCATCTGCCGATCCTTATGTTTTGCATTTTATACTTTTCAACCCAATACAAATCCGTTGAGGACTCACAGCTTTTGTACCAGTGGCTTAGGACCAGGGTACCGGGTAGTGGGAAAGCGGGGTAGTCGGTAGCGGGTAGTGGGTAACAATTACTGGTGTAGCGGGTAGCGTTTAGAAGTACTTCGTAACAGGTAGTTGGGTAGCGGGTAACAGGGTTACTGGGTATAGCAGGGTAGCGGGTAGACTGTAGTGGAGAAGTGGGTAGAGGGTAGCTGGTGGAATGGTAGCGGGCTATAAAAGTCTAAGTCGTTTTTATATCGATTGAGGAAGTACGAAATCTGTCGGGTCAGCTAGTT
Organism: Sphaerophoria taeniata; assembly: GCA_943590905.1. Taxonomy (NCBI): domain Eukaryota; kingdom Metazoa; phylum Arthropoda; class Insecta; order Diptera; family Syrphidae; genus Sphaerophoria; species Sphaerophoria taeniata. Next base: position 13,574,486 of record OX016540.1, on the reverse strand, counting down.
TTTTATAAATTTTGAAATTTGAAATTGAACATTGTCAGCCCTTGGTTTTCTTTGCGATTATTGCCAGCACATAATTAGCACGCAATTCTAGTGCCAAAATTTTATATTTTCTGAGAGTCCTTATTTATTTCTAAGCATTTTGGAGCCACACCCCACCGCTTAAGAATAAAAAAAATATTTATTTAAATGTATATACGTAGTGCATGATTGATTTTTGCAGTTATCGCAAGCACATAAATAGCACATAATTTTGATAGTATTCTTGATGAATTTTTTCAATGCCTTCACCATGCGGGGTTTGAAGCGATATCGTGCTACACCCTGGTTTTTTTATAAAAAAAAAAAAAATGTTGCAATGGAGCACAAAATTTTATTTTTCGGTACACAAAAAGCACATACAAAGCACTATAATTAGCAATATTTTTTTTCAAATTTCCTTAAAAACGGGCTGTCGCGCGATGCACTTAGTTAATAGTGGTTCTGACCTGTAATAAGTTGAGAGCAAAACCTATAGAAAATTATCTGAAGCAATTTCCGAAACAACAACAAATATCCTTTTGATATTTGTTTATTTATTTTTTTTGGCTTTGTCGTTGTCATAGTAATTCCATACAAATTCATTTTGTTCACTAATATTTCCCATATTCGATTTAGCAAAGCCAAGAACCTACAGTTTGTCAAAATCTTTCCAAGTGGAAAATTGGAATAACTGGCTATTAGTTACCCAGAACATAAATTTATCAGAAGGATGAATGTGAAACGTAAAACTCACTAACAGGAGGATTTAACTGGCAGCTAATTTAAGTGCTAGTTAACTAATCAGAACTTTACTTGTATATTGCGAAACAGACGCTAACTGTCTCGTTTTTGCTTCATCCATGTGAGTGTTTGTTATGTTATGTTATGCTTACTAACAACTAACACTGCACTAAGTGATGAGCCGGTGGTATAACATAGAATACTATGTTGGCAAACCATTGGTCGTAAGACTGTGCTTGCTATAAGCTCTCTTCGACCAATTCTGATAGTGTAAGAAAAAAAAAATCACAGAAAGAACCAATGCAAGATCCACAACTAGAACCAGAACAAGAACTTCAGCAAGAATTACAACAGGAACCACAGCAAGAACCAGAACAAGTACAAACTCCAGAAATAGACTTTTCAGAAAACAAAAATGAAAGCAATGAAGCAATCGAATATCGAAAAGAATAACCAAAGGTATTCCACCTGCAAGGTTAATTGATGAAACTTTTAGCTTCGAATTTTGAACAAGAACCAAGGAATCTAAAGGATGTCTTATCTAGTAAACATAAAAAAGAATGGCTTGAAGCAATGAAAGATGAAATGAATTCTTTAAATGAAAATCAGACTTGGGATTTATGTGAACTACCAAAAGATAGAAAAGGACAGAGTACAGCAAATCAAATACTGGATATTTATTCAAAGTGAACGGAGGCGTAATAAGCTGGTCCTGCAGGAAACAAACATGTGTTGCGCTCTCATCTACTGAAGCCGAGTTCATTGCTCTTTCTGAAGCGTGTCATGAATCTTCTTTGATTCGACGAATCTTAAAACCTTTTGATCGAGATTTAAATAGGTTAGGTTAGGTTAGGTTATAGTGGCTGTCTAGTTGTTGTTGACTAACTTAGACCTCAAGGATCCGTTGTGATACCACAAAATACTCATGGGAGAGTAATGAGCTTAAACAAACCAATTCGTGCTTTTAATGAAATTATAGAGACATTTTGTGTCGATCGTTGCCAGTTCACTGGTATTATCGAAGAAGGGATTACCGAGAAAGTTGTTCCTTCTAATGGAGAGTGCTGGACATGTACATAGAAGGTGTTGGACTGTTTCCTCTTCCTCCTCGTCCATGCAGCTTCTGCAGAAGTCATTTGTGTAGACCCCTAGCCTCAGAGCATGTCTACCTATGAGGCAGTGTCCTGTTATTACTCCAATTGTAGAGCTTATATTTTGTCTGCTCAGGGATATCAAGCCTTTTGACCGTTTTAAGTCTATGCTTGGCCATATTTGCTTGGTTGCTAGGCAGGTGGTACCCTGTGACCATCTAGCATTGGTTGATTCTAGAGCATATTGTTTGCATGTAGCAAGTGGTGTTCCTATGTTATGTTTTTGTCTAACATTGGGCAGAAGTGTTCCGTTTTTGGCGAGCTCGTCGGCTTTGCAATTTCCCGGAATGTCTCTGTGGCCCGGCACCCAAATGAGGTGAATATTAAACTGTTCCGTCATCTCATTTAGAGATGATCGACAATCGTGGACTATTTGAGTTTGTGGAGACAGACGCGAGAGATTTGAGAGCGGCTTGGCTGTCCGAGAAGATTCGTATATCCTTGCAAGATATAACGTTTTCTTTGAGCCAGGATAGTGCCTCTTTAATCGCCATTACTTCTGCCTGGAATACACTACATTGATTGGGAAGTCTGTATAATAGACTGAGATTCAGTTGTTCTGAATAGATACCACTTCCAACTCCGCAGTCGGTCTTTGAACCGTCTGTATAGAAGTGTACCGCGTTGTCTTCCAGGGGTCTTTCTTCTTCCCAGGAGGATCTTGAAGGGATGGAGACATGGAAGCTTTTACCGAATACCATTTTTGGGGTGGTATAGTCTAAGCGATCTGGGATAGATCTGAAATTGTCTAGAATAGTAGTATGACCAGTATTGTTACTGTTCCATTGAGAGGTGGCTCTAAGCCTCACACATGAGTTGGCTGCCACCATTTTGGAGAAGATGTCGAGAGGTGTTAGGTTTAAAAGCACTTCCAGGGCTGCGGTTGGTGTTGAGCGAAGTGCTCCTGTGATGCACATACCTGCTGACCGCTGAACTTTGATGAGCTTATTTAGATTTAGAGATTTAAATAGTGCTACTCTAATTTTTGAAGACAATCAAAGTGTATTGAAATTGATAAAGGATGAACATTTTTCAAATCGAACAAAGCACATCGATACCCGTTACAATTTCTTGAAAGACTTCATTAAGAATCAAACCATTTGCATGTAAATATTGTCGGACCGAATCGATGCTTGCAAAGCCATTGGGTCCTGGAAGACATAAAATGCTTCGAGAGAGGTGTGGTCTCGTTGAGTAAATGAGGAGAAGTGTTCGATGTACATACATTTACGTACTTTGTTTTTGAAACACTTGAATACTCAAGTTTAAGTTCAAGCTATGCGTTTGTATATTGAGTTTCGAGTTTTCATAAAAAAATATTTTCATTCTTATTATAAACTTTCTGAGGAATAAACATTATTTTGTTTAAACATTCTAACGAATTGTTTATATTCCAAAAAAATTGAATGCAAGATTCTCATCGGCCAGGACGACTTCAACGATGAAGACTACTAAAGAATAACTAATCAATAGGACTTGACGGAATTTCAGCTAATTTGGATCAAGCAAATTCATAGAATCAGAGATTTTATCGTCAAACTCAACAGAAAACAGCTAGATTCAAGGGGATTTAAATTTCAATTTTTTTGAAAAACCAAAAATGTGGTAGTTAATGAAAATGAGGAAACTGAAGTTAAGGTTGGGTTAGGTTAGGTTAAGGTTGGGTTAGGTTAGGTTAAGGTGGCTGCGGATACAGGATCCGCACACTCAGGCCAAAGGAAAATGCCCATTGTGATACCACACGAATCCACAGAATTACTTCTTACTAGTCGAACCATTTTGAGCTTTTTATAAAGCGAAGAAGATATTTAATATCCTTGTCAGCTAGATTACTGAGATTATCGTAAAAATATTCACCCAGATGAAGTTTACGTCTTAGGGAAAGAGCAGGGCATGTGCAGAGAAGGTGAGAGATTGTTTCCTCTTCTTCCTCGTTCATACAGCTCCTGCAGAAGTCGTTTGAGGCTACACCAAGTCGCATTGTGTGTCTGCCTATAAGACAGTGTCCCGTAAGGACACCTATTAGGGAGCTAATATGAAATCTGCTTTGAGATAACAAGTCCTTAGAGCGCTTTAGGTCCAGTGAAGGCCATATGAGTTTCGTAGCTGCGCACGTTGGTAAATTGTGCCACCTATAGTTTGTTATCGTTAAAGCTGCTTCTTTTAGCAAAAGTTTACATGTAGCTATCGGTATACCTATCTTCTCCCTTTCAGGTGAAATAGGTATGACGGTTCCATTTTTAGCGAGTTCATCGGCTCTACAATTTCCTTTGATGTCACTGTGACCCGGCACCCAACAGAGGTGAATGTTAAATTGCTGCGCCATCTCCATCAGAGACGATCAGCAATCGAGGGCCGTTTGAGATTTGGTTGAGACACCGTCAAGAGATTTAATAGCAGCCTGACTGTCAGAGAAGATGCGGATATCAGAAGTTGATATCACGTTTTCTCTTAGCCAGGATAGAACCTCTTTGATCCTCGAAATTTCCGCCTGGAAGACGCTACAATGATTTGGCAGGCGGGATGAGAGACTTAGATTAAGCTTTTCTGAGTGCACACCATTACCAACACCATCATTTGTCTTGGATCCATCTGTACACAAATGAATGCTGCTGTTTTCCCATACATCTCTGGATGGAAGGGAGACCTGGAAGTTTGTCCCTAATTGGGGTTTTGGAATGGTGTAGTCTATGTACTTTGGTGTAGAACCGAAGAAGTTCAAAATGATGGAATGTCCCACATTATTGTTGGTCCATTGAGATGAGGCGTTGAGTCTTATAGCTGTACTAGCTGTCACTTGTTTGCTGAAGATGTCGAGAAGTGTCAGATGCAGGAGAGTGTGTAATGAAAAAAAAATTTGAGGTTGAAGTCGATGGGAATGTGCATCCGTTCCAGAATTCCAAGACTGTTGTCGTGCATTCATCTTCCGCAAGAAACATTTAAAGCAGTTTAATGATTGAAACGATTTTATTAACTATTCATCATCCCCTAATCGTCACCAGAAAAAAGCATTAAAATAAATAGTAATATAAAATAAACGTCTACATAAATCGATAGCGCACCAAAAATGTAATCATCGGGATGCATGACAAACATGCGCTCTCCGCGCATAATCATTTGAATATCCAAAACTAAATACATCGAAAACACAATCGCTCCGAATGAACATACAACCATCCACAACATATGCGATGGAAACATAAATCCGGCAATAGTGAGTATAACTAGAATCCCTATGCCGGCGCAGAGAATAGATCTCGCACTAGTATAATTGATTATCGGTTGATTTGCAAACAATGCAATCAAAGTGACAACAACCGCTGTTGTTCCAAGGGCCTTCACAACCTAAAAAAAAGGCAGACAAAAAAAAGTTAGTTACCACAAGAAGTATAAGTACTATTTTGTTCGTGTAACTTACAACTTCCGGTTTATGAAAAATCCCAAAATCAGAAACGAGATACGCTGCACAGAGTGTACATGTTAGCAGGACTATATAATTGATCGGATATGTTCTTCTACATTTCTCAACGAACGCCAATGCCAGCATCATACAAGCCAAAAGAAGGCCGATAAAATACCTTAAATAATCATCATGGTGGTATCTTATCCATAAATTAGTTTGTTCATGGTTCATCACGAATACCATTACTCCAAAGGTTATGAGCCATTGAATCTTTTGGAAAGATCAAACCAATATTTGCAGAACGAATATGAAAAAATTTAAATCAATGCTCACCGATACGATGATGAAAACCCTCTGGATGAAGATTCGTCTACATATTGGGTTTTCGAACTCTCTCTTTGCAGCTTCACGATCTAAGTGCTCATCTAAGTACTTATCTAGATTGGTTTTTAATAATCAAATGTTAATTAATTTGTTTGGAAAAAACCAGAAATGTCTGTACTGTTATTGTTGTTGTTTTTTTTTTTTTAATAATGTTCATTCCAAGTGGTTTATACCCTCATGGAATGAAGGGAGGTGTCGGTGTACATTGGTCTTGAATTCCTGAACATTGTAATGATTGGGCAAGTTAGTGTGTACTTCATTCGTGTAGTGCGGCTAAAGAATAATTCTCTTTACTTGAGAGTACGTCCTAAGTTGGATTTGAGAGTAGTGCCTATTTCACTAGAGCATTTACCGTAGAAGTAACGATAAAACAGAGAGAGAGAGAGAGAGAGAATAGACGAATGAGTAAATGCGTCAGTCATTGTCATTCTCATCACAAATCAATCTGAAAATGTAGAGACTTAAATGTGTAGCTGGAGCACCACCCCAAAGATGGGAGTTGTACCCTAGATTTGGACGGATACAGGCAGATCAGACGGGGAGATAAATTCTTGCATTGTCTTAAGAAACCCAAACACCTTGCGGCAGAGTTAAGTCAGAGTTTGATGAGCTTACCATATTTTGCCGTTGCAACTCAACATCTAAAGAGCATGAATGTGAGCCTGGGAACGAATTTGACAAACTAACTGGTCGTCAGCGAAACAATTTATTCGACAACAAGAATAGCAAACAAGAAAAAGAGAAAGAGCGTTGGAGTCAATACGGAACCCTGGGGAACACCTTACATTTCAGATCATAGCAGGCTAAGAATATTCAAAACCTGACAATATTTTTTGTTTCAAATTTTCGAATAAGCTAAGGAACTGGGGAAGGGGATTACCCTTCACAAAGAAGCAGCGTAGCAAGCTAACAAAAAAAAGTATTCTGTCCGCTTATAAGATCATCGCGTCCGGCTATTGGAACGAATTTGCTTCTAAATTAATGAACGAAAATTCAAATGAATTTAATTTGTTTTGAATGTGTCCGTTTATGAGAGGTGATGAGATGAGAAAAAAGGAAGAAACTAATGTCCGTGTCCGTTTCAGAAAGTGTCCGTTAAATATAAATAAAAGCTGGTTCCCAAAAAATTGTCCGTTTAAGGGAACTGTTCGCTTATTGGAGTTGTCCGCAGGCGGAGCTTTCACCACTGTCATCCGAACTGTTAACCAAAATCGAAAAAAATGTATACTCACCACGATTTTTTTTTCGCACAAAACAATTTGAATCCCAGCATTGTTTTGGGAGAAAAACTTACAGTGACAGTGACAGACATTTTTCATAAAAAAAAAAAAAATTCACCACTTATTTTTTTCCACAAAGAACTGTATACTAAGCTATACCTACCTTTTGACAGTTGCAAAATTTCAAGTGTCATTCATCGGACGTGCAGGGCAAACAAAGGCGCGATTTGTATACAATTTAACATTTTTTTTTGCATTTATTCTTAATATTTCCATAATTAATATTTTTTTATTAAGAAAATGTAGATTTCAATGTACGCAAGCGTTTTGATGACGAAGGAAGGAGCACATCTTAAACCAAAAACACAGCACTAATTTTTTTTTTTTAATTTCAACACAAACAACAAACAAACAAGATATAAAACTAAACTTTTTGTTTATTTTACAGGAATAGCTTTTTTTAAACATCAATGTAGACGCAAACGATGTTGTTTGGCCGCCATGACACACAAGACGTCATCTCGTTTGACGTTTCCCTCCAATACTCTATTCCCCACTCACCTCTAGGAGGTGAGTTGAAATTGTTGTTCTGTCAAAGTGATTCGTTGGTTTAAATTTTGAAATCGGGAATTTTTGTTTAAGTTCAAAGCTCTTCTGGCAGCAACATCAAAATGGAATATTTTCCCGTATTAAATGAATGAATAAAGAGAGTACCTATGTATAGAGAGTGGAAAATAAAAATTTAACCTCAAAATAAGATTTGTGTTCTGTGTTGTTGTTTTGTACATGAAAAACGATGCAAACAAATCTAGACACGAGACAAAAAAGATAAGCAATTCGTGTTACAAAATGCCACACACCGATAAATTCATCGACGTTACACTTCGGAAAAGGTCCAAAAACCTTGACGGTCCGAAAAAAAATTAGAATTTCATACCAAATTTCTGCTTACAGCCCGCACCAGTGGCGATGCGATGGAATGGAAACTAGCGACACAATCAAAACCGAAAAGAAATCATTAAACTCCCAAAACTCAACAACTACGCAAGGAATTCAAGAGACCAAAAGGCAATTGATCAGAAAAAAACCTCCTCCGTATGCAGACACAAGTTCAATTCCAATTTCCGGTCTATACATGCTCTATCGTCCAACGACTTGCTATAAAGGCTTGCCAGAAGTCCAATCACGCCTACTCATCCCAAAACAACCAAGCCAACTCGCTTCAAAAAAAGTATCGCAATGACATCAATGTTTTAGTGAGCCACATGGCAACAATGAAGACTCAAGCTGCTGCATGGAGCTTCTGAGGTAGTGGAAAAAGCGGATTCAGTCGACAAAGACTCAACAGAGGATACACAGGTGCTCGAGGTGAAGGCGAAGAAGAACACGACAATTTGGAGAGTCAGGTTAAATTAATTCAGAGCTTAAGGGATTACTTGTGGCATCGGTTGGTGAGGATCTCCAGACGAGACTAAATGTCCTGACTGGAGAACTTCAATTGGCATCAGCTCTATTAGACACTACCAAAAATCTGACTAGTCTCATGGCAGGACTTGCAGTACTTTTTTAAAATTTCAATTTCAATAAAAACTTAACTATTGACTGACTGACTCAATGTCAGTGCGAAATGTGGTGTAGTTATGGTTGGAAACTCACCCGATGGAAGGCTGATTGTGCGACTAACCTCCGAAAATCACAAAATTCAACTTGATGTTCAGAAAAACCTCAAATTCATGGCCAAGATCAAATATCTCAATCCGTTCAACAACTCCAGTTAGTGATATTCCGACCCAAACTTTGAAGAGGGGTTAGCATCTGTGGATGGTGGAACTCAGCAACCAATGAAAAGTCAAAATCAACAATAACAACCTCTTCTTTCTCTTTGGCACTGCCAGAGTTCAAAGTGCATTGATCTTCTGTGGTCGTATTAAAGGCAACTAGATAGACCAACAGATCGTAGAGTGGAAAATAAGATTTGTTCTGACATGATTTCAACTAATGAATTCCAACTATGACACTTGAACGATTTTTGTTTGTGTTTTTGACAAATCGACGATAGTCAACGATTGTTACTAACAGAACGCACCACTACCACTGATAAGCACATACTGTCGCCTTCACAATATGTTATTCATTTTTCAACTGCCCAAACTGGTTTTACCGGGAAGAGATTAAAATAACAAAACCTATGACGCACCTAACAGAAGAATCTCATTAATCCGAGCTGACCAATATCGAAAACAAAATTTTTGGAAATTCGTCATAAAATGTGAACAAACAAAAATTGAACTGTTCAAGAGTGTTTGTTGTTATGACGATGAATTATTCAATTTGCTCATCAGTGAGGACTGAGGAGCAATTAGTTAATCAAAGTTAATTGCATTACACAATTATGAATAAAGATTTCATCAGAAAAAGTAGAGTAAGATTGCCAAGAATAATTGATTTTAGGGAAAGAGTCTTTGAGGAAGATGAAAGCTTAGTGAGGAAATTATGCGAAAACAGTGGGACTGCATTATTTTGTGACCAGCTTGCAACCTTTAAGCCGAAAATAGTCTTAAAGTGAATTTATCAATCATCAAGATACATCTCAGAATTGCATCAATTGCATGACAATTCCGGGACGGAAATGGGTTTAACGGTAAATGAGGGAAAAACGAAGTATATGCTGTCTTCGAGAAAGGACACCCAACACCGACGACGGCTCGGACAGAACGTCACAATAGACGCATACAACTTCGAGGTAGTAGAGGAGTTTGTCTATGTAGGCTCCGCTATTAGCACGGGCAATAAAACCAGCCCCGAGATCAGACGAAGAATTACTCTTGCTAATCGCTGTTTCTCTGGGCTAAGAAAGAAATTGAGTGGAAAAGCCCTCTCTCGAGCAACTAAGGTTAAACTGTACAACATCTTCATCATCCCTGTCCTGCTGTATGGTGCAGAAGCATGGACCTTGGTCAAAATCGGATGAATGTGCCTTAGGCTGTTTCGAGAGGTAAGTTCTTCGGGTCATCTTTGGCCCCGTGTGCATTGGTGGGGAATGGAGAAGAAGATACAACAGCGAACTTTAGGGGTTGTACAACGACGTGGACCTAGCCAGAAGGGTCAAGGTCCAGAGACTCAGATGGCTCGGTCATTTAGAGCGCATGGACACCAATGCTCCGGCCCGAAAAGCCTTCGACACTATTCCCGAGACGCGCAGAAGGAGAGGAAGACCGCGACTCAGATGGCGCACACAAGTGGAAGAGGATCTCAATCATCTTGGAGTGCAAATCTGGAGACAGCTAGCTACGGACCAAGTTGGCTGGCGGAGACTGTTGATTGAGGCCCAAGTCCACACCAGACTGTAGCGCCATCTTAAGTAAGTAAGTAAGCATGACGGGAAATTTCTGTCATATTGGTTAAGGAGATGGTGATCGCAATCAAAAAAAGTTGTCTGTCATTTACGAAAAAATATCCGTCTACTTAAGTCTGCTTGATCTTTCTTATTGCATTGGGGATGTAGCAGGCATGAATTGAATGAACAAACCAAACAGCAAGAGGGGACGTTGTAGCCATTATTACGGTAATATTGTCAATAAGAGATGATCATTCTGCACAAGACTCTGCGACACTAGTTTTTCAAAACAATTGTCAATAAGTAACCTTTCCATTGGCCTACTCAGACGAATCGAAAAACCTGGGGTCCGAGCTGGACGTAATGAAATACCAGTTACTACTACTACTACTACTCGGTGTACATTGCGAGCTTGAATACCTGAATATTACAATAAAAGTGTAGTTTGATCCACATTCGTGTCGTACGGCTAGAAAAAGGCTCAACGGTATACCTCCTGCCTGTACCTACAATCGGAATTTATCAAACTCAAGCTTTCGACCTTCATCAGGCATTTTTGCCATATGTGTGACCATTTCATAAAATTTGCTTGGAGAATTTGTAGATGTTCGAATTGAATTGAAGCAAGTACCACTCATGAAGAGTTGGCCTTACGAGACACAACATTGAGAGCATTAGACCCTTTTTAAGTCAGAGTTTAATGAGCAATGAGAAAGAAGAGGAGAGATTTGAATTCGTACGCGCATATAAGAACTTTTGTTAGCGAAACAATTGATAGGATTAGAATTTGTAGACAAGAGCACACTTTTAAAAATGGTGAAATCCGTCTAATGCTACTTTGTCGAATTACGTTCCGAGCCTTTGATGTATTTAACGTTACACGAGTTAAATCAAGTTTACTCTAAAGCAGACTGATTGTTGAGCTTAATTTGTATTGAGACCGGCGCAGAGTGTGGGGGAATTCGCACATCTAGCGCTAATACATCCTTGGCCAAAAGTATTGAGCGCCCTTGAAATCTCTTTATATTTTTTAAGCCACTTGATGGAACCAACTTTTAGTATTTTGTATGGAAGGATAATGGCTTATATTAAACAAAGCTAAATATTTTATGGGCCACTTTTCGCCTTAATGACGGTAAAGAACGCAGAAGATGATTACACTCGTCTGCAGATAAAGCACTCCAATCGTTCCATAGAAGGTGCTTTAGATGTCCTTTGCTTATAATTTTATGCTGCCTTATCTTGCGCTGTATCAAACCCCATAGATGTTCAATTGGGTTTTAATATTTGATCAATCTTCCTCTTTCCAATTTTGATACTTTTTTGCCCATTCAAGTCTTTTCCTGGCTTATAACCAGCTTCAAGAATTCTTCGACTCTTCGTCTGGTTTTTCGAGCAAAAATAGTCTTCCTTAAGGCCACGGAAAACTCACCAGCCAGATTTGATGAATTTTTCCTTCCGATTTTTTAAAGAGTTTCGTATCAACTTTTGCAGTTGCCCGTAGCTTAGTGGTTAGGTGAGTTTGCTGCTAAGCAGAACGTCGTGGGTTCGAGTCCTACTCGTGCCCATAAAAGATTTTATTTCATCTTTCACGGGCACTGCCTCTTGCGAAGAACTGACAAAATTTCCAAGAGTATCAATCTGTCATGAAAAAGTGCTTCTCAACTTTGCCGTTCGGAATCGGCGTTAAATTGTAGGTCCCCTCAATTCTTCACACGCACTCAGAGAATTGTTGATGAGAGTAGGCTACTTAGGCCTTGGCTCTTCAAGAGCTGTCGCGCCACTCTATTTATTTTTTTATGTATCAACATTTGATCCCCGCGAAATTGTATCATTTTCATTATCTGCTTTAGAAAACGGCAAAGAAGTTGACTCAATAGCTACTGACTTTAGTAAGGCCTTTGATGAGATATCCCATAAGCTTGGCTTCCCACCAGTTTTCATCTCTTGGACCTCTTCGTTTTTCAGATCAGATCGTCAATAAAGAGTTCTATTCAGGAATATTCAGGAGTTCTATTCTGAAATAATTAATGCAACATCTGGTGTCCCACAAGGAAGTCATCTTGGCCCTATTATTTTCGATCTTACTTCCAATGACGTTTGAAACATCAATCTCTGATTTAGGTGACTCCCATTTGAATTTCAGCTCTCATATTGACCAAATTATAAGTAAGGCAAGCTCCACTTAAGGGTTCGTGAAACGTTGTTCTAAAGAATTTTGTGATCCGCGTGTTACAAAATCTCTGAGGGTCTCTGATCCCTTAACAGACCGCGTGCTGCCGAACAATTAGCGGAGATCCTCAACTGCTGCAAAAAAATATTACCGCTATGGGATGGACCGGGCAAAAGGAGAATGAAAAACTGCGACATTTATAATGGTAATTGTTACCGGGAGCAACAACAGCGACTCTTTGGATGCGGATTCGTCGTGGGAAGCAGACTCAGGGAAAAAAGTCTTGAGCTTCAAATGTGTAAGCGAACGCATCACGACGATCCGAATCAAGGCTTAATTCGGCAACATTAGCCTTATATGTGCGCATGCCCCCACAAAAGAGAAAAAGGACGACACCAAAGACGAATTCTACGAGCTCATCGACAAAACATAAGAGCAATGTCCTTGCTGTGACATTAAAGTTGTCCTCGGCGATTTTAACACAAAGCTGGGAAAAGAGGACATCTTTGGTGGAACAGCCGGAAAGCACAGCCTGCAAGACACCACTTCCGACAACAAATTCAGGCTGATCGATTTTGCTGCGGGGCGAAATATTGTGGAAGCAAGCACATGGTTCCCACATCTCAACATCCATAAAGGAACATGGATATCTGATCAATCAACCGTCAACCAGATTGATCACATTGAGTTAATTCCACTCAACTTGGGTATTTTCCAGAAAATAGCCATCACGGAAAGATAAGATGAATGCACATGGTACAAAATGTGTGCACGACATCTGGAAAACATAAAACCCAAAAATAGCCATCACAGAAAGATAAGATGAATGCACATGGTACAAAATGTGTGCAGGATATCTGGAGCCCATTAAAATCTCAAATTACTCTCGGATAGAAGATACAACAGACGAAGAAGCCACTTGACCAAAAAGGCGTACGTGACTTCCCGCATGTGTAGAGCAGCATCCAAGGATCAACCGAGGATTCTTCAAAAATAATAAAATCTACAAGCAGCAGAACGACTGGTGCCCTCGAACAGTTTGGACAACCTCTCGGTCTCCATTAAGTTTTTTTAAAATTCTTCATTTGTACTTAATGTAATATCTGTGTGTAATCAATAAAAAAATATATTTTTTTTAAACCAAATAACAACACATAGTTAACTGGCGCCCGAGCAGGGACAGCAACATAAAAGTGATACACAAAGTGAAATCAAAAGTTGCTGAACCAGAAAAAAAAATATTAAAATAGATTAAATAAAAATCTATCACCGTTGGAATAATTATCATAAAGATAATTCAACAAAAATCGTAGGACGTAAAGCACCTTACGTTGCGGGAACTGCAAAAGCCAAAGCATCAGGAGAAGTAGACACATAGGAAGTCGAAAATCTAAGAAGAATCCAGCAGGAGTTCAAAAAGAAGAAACCCAACAACAATCCAGAGCAACAACTACTATAGTATATAAAGTAAGAAAACTAACTATTATATTTTTTTTGTTTTTAAGTGAAAGTGAATATATTATTATTATTATTATTTAATTAAGAAATAATTCAGTTAAAAGTGTCAGTATGAACGCGCAACAAGTAGCCGATCTAATTACTCAGGCAGTAAGGGAGACTACTAGTAGTCTTAAAGCACAGATAGATGAACTAGCACTAAGTTTAGCTAATTTAACTTCAGGTGATTCAATAATACCATACACCGACATAGAAATAGACCCTTTAATAACAGGAGGAGAACCTTTAGATGTAGTGAAATGTCTTCCCACTTTTGACGGTAGTAATTATGTTAGTTGGAGAACTGCAGTCCAAAACTGCATGAAAATATATGAGCCAGTTAAGGGGGGGAGTAGGTACTACGCAGTCACAAACATAATAAGGAATAAAGTGATAGGAGCAGCAAACGACATTTTAACTTCACACGGAACGCCATTAAATGTTGATGCGATTATAGGTAGATTAGATATTACGTACGAAGACAAAAGGCCCATTCATATGCTACAAAGTGAACTTTCTAATTTAAGACAGGGAAAACAGTCCTTACAAGAATTTTACGATCACGTTAGTAAAACACTCACATTAATCACGAACAAAACAATAATGACCTACGGGCCACAAAAAACTGAAACAAGCTGTCTTATAAACGTAGCCAGGGATAACGCATTAAGAACATTCATACTTGGTTTAAATCAACCATTATCTCAAATAGTGTTCTCTTTAAATCCACTTGATCTTCCTAATGCACTAGCCAGGGCCCAAGAGATAGAGTCAAATATGTACCAATATAAAGATAATCAGCATTCCGCACATAGAATAACCTCCCTACCACCAAGGTTCAACTATACGAGCCAACCCAGACAGGTAGTACCAGCTATTAATATTTCGGGTAATAGCAACATTCATAGACAAAATTTTACCCAAAATAGTCATCAAAGAATGGATATTCCAAGTAGTGGACAATTTAGAAGGCCAACTCAGCATAACGCACTGAGTCATTCCCAAAATCAAAATCGAAACACGTTTAATCATCCTCCCAGGAATTTTAATACCCAGAATCAATACAACCCCTTTAAACGAGAAAGGGCACCAAGTGATCAAATTACTACCAAAGCTCCTAGGCTACATCATCTAAATGAAAACGACGATTTTTTAGAGTAAGGCACGACCTGCCTTGTATCCAGCGAACACACACAAAGTCAGGTCGTTTATTCAATATTCTTATTGACACGGGGGCAACACATAATTATGTTAAACCAAACAATGAGATATCAACAAAACAATTAGAAGTTAGGTCTAGAGTTAATAGTGTCCATGGCACAACAATTATCGATAAATATCAAGATTTAAATATTTTAGGTGTTAAGGAAAGATTTTACGTTCTACCAGAGTTAACCGAGTACGACGCGATCATAGGAATGAAATTATTAAAGAAGGTTAATGGAATAATTAATATTGGACAGAACACGTTAGAATTCGCGACAGGCATAGTACCTCTGAAATTCGACGATAAATTTCTGAACCACATCAATATAGGAAAAAGTGAGAATAAATATGTAGTTAAGTTAAGAGAAACTCTTAGACAATATCAAGGAATATTTACCCCTCAACCAAATTATCTACCATTCAACACCCAAGTTGAATGTGACATACCCACGTCACATGATGACGCTATATGGAGCAAACAATATCCATATCCGCAAAGCGCAAACACTTTCATTAATTCTGAAATTAAAACACTACTAGAGAACGGTATAATTCGTCCTAGTAGGAGTCCATATAATAATCCAATATGGGTGGTGGACAAGAAAGGAATTAATCCAGACGGATCAAAAAAATTCCGCTTAGTTATAGATTTTAAAAAACTGAACTCTGCAACAAAAACAATTAAATATCCTATGGCAGAAACATCCATTATACTGAGTAACCTTGGCAGAGGAAAATACTTTACAACAATTGATCTTCAGAGTGGATTTCATCAAATAAAAATGAAAGAGGAAGACATTAAAAAGACCGCATTTTCTGTAAATAATGGAAAATATGAATACCTCCGAATGCCATTTGGGCTCAAAAACGCCCCTGCTATTTTTCAAGCAGCAATGGACGACATACTGAGACCATATGTTGGCAAATTCTGCCATGTCTATATTGATGATGTGATAATATTCTCAGAATCAGCTGAAGAACATTTAACACACATCGAGACAATCATCAAAGCACTAAGTGCGGCACATATGACCATAAGTAATGAAAAATCCATTTATTTTAAGGAAGAGGTTAAATTTTTAGGCTATGTTATCAGCCATAATTGTATTAAAACTGACCCAGACAAGGTCAAAACAATCAACGA
This sequence comes from Sphaerophoria taeniata, assembly GCA_943590905.1. NCBI lineage: Eukaryota > Metazoa > Arthropoda > Insecta > Diptera > Syrphidae > Sphaerophoria > Sphaerophoria taeniata. The sequence continues at coordinate 13,558,212 of OX016540.1, read as the reverse complement.
ATATCCTGAACCGACTACAATTCGACAACTTAGAAGCTTCTTGGGTATGTCAGGTTACTACAGGAAATTCATACAGAACTATGCACATATTGCTAAACCGCTCACACAGTTCCTAAGAGGCATAGAAAATAATAAACGTAAGACTATAAACATAGAATTTACATCGGAAGCAAAGAAGGCATTTGAACAAATTAAAAAGAAACTATTAGAACAAGTCTTGTTAAACCAACCAGACTTTAGCAAAGGATTCGAACTCACTACAGACGCAAGTAACTCAGCCATAGGCGCAGTACTAAGTCAAGAGGGGAAACCAATAACGTTCATAAGCAGAACATTAAGTGAAACGGAACAAGGTTACGCCACCAACGAAAAAGAGCTTTTGGCCATAGTTTGGGCATTGAGCGACCTTAGGAATTACCTGTACGGGCATGCTGGAATTAAGATCTATACAGATCACCAGCCCCTTACATTTTCTATAAGTAATAAGAATCCCAACGCGAAACTAAAACGATGGAGAGCCTTTATAGAAGAATTCTCTCCTGAAATAATCTATAAACCGGGGAAGGAAAATGTAGTTGCCGACGCCCTAAGTCGTCAGAACTTAAATCAGACATAGGTACCTGTCATAGTGCAGAATCCAGTCAAGCCATAGATATCCCAAGAGTAAACAAGAAATTAAATCAATTTAAGAATCAAATTCATTTTCTGGAATCCAATATAAATAATATTAAGTCAACACAATTACACGGTAAGTTTTGGAGGCACCAAGTAGAATTCAAAGACTCGAATATAGTCAAAGATATGAAGGAAATAATCCACTCAAATGTGAATGCTATTTATTGTACAGAGGAGACATTATTTAAAATAAAAAAAGACTTACTAAGAGAATTTCCTAATAGCAAATTTATACATACTAGTCTATTAGTTAAAGATATGGAGGATAAGGAAGAACAGATTAAGATCATAAAAGAAACACATAGTAGAGCCCATAGGGAAGCATTTGAAAACTACAAACATATAACTAGAGAGTATTTTTGGCCATTAATATTACCACAAGTTCAAGAATATGTTAAATTATGCGAAAATTGCAAGCTAAATAAATATGACCGTCATCCCAAGAAACAAGAGATCGGCGAGACACCAATTCCACGGCGAGGGGGAGAACGCATCCACGCTGACATCTACTATACACACAATAAAATGTTTCTTACAGCGGTAGATAGTTTTTCAAAGTATTTAATTGCACTCGAGGTAGAAAACAAAATTCACGCAAAAGAAACACTAATAAACATCCTGCCTATTTTTGGTGCAGTTGAGACTGTTGTCACAGATAACGAAAAAACTTTTTGCTCTGAAGCAACCAAATTAGATCTCACACGATTAGGCATAAAACTATACAACACACCTGTTAACCATAGTACTACAAACGGTATGATAGAGAAAGTACACAGTACACTTACAGAACTGATAAGACTGGATACTTACGATAACCCACACCAAACAATAGAGCAGCTTATGCCACACGCAATCAAACAATATAACGAAACAATACATTCAATAACGAATGAAAAACCAAATGAAATTTTTCACAACTACGAGAAATACTCCTATATATCTGACCTTATTAAGGAAAAACAAGGTATGACACTCCACGTTAGAAACAAAGACAGACACAACAAGGTGTACAAGGAAAACGACATAGTATTCGAAAAATCCGACAGAAGACAGACAAAAGGGAAACCTATATACGTTAAGAGAAAAGTTAAACAAAATAATAAAAACACAGTAATCGACTCTAAAAATAAGGTTATACACAAGGATAACTTAAGAAGCTAATGTTTCCAGATGATTATATTAACGATACTAACAGCAATACTTTGGACAGTTACTATAGACGCAGAAGTTCATATAACAAATTACTCGTCAGAGGACTACATTCTGATAGAAGACGGAAACGTGGCAATTTATAACAGCACGGGTGAAATATATCATACTACCAACATAAGTTATTATAGGGAGGTTCTTAATACTATAGATACCAAGCACAGTACCAAAAAGCTGAAATTTAAATATAATTATGCACTCAAGTTAGTCAACCAACTCTCCATATCACGTAGTAAGAGAGCAATTAATGAAATAGGGAAGGTTTGGAAGTGGATATCTGGGTCACCAGACCACGATGATCAGGTCAATATAGAAACAAAGTTGATAGAATTAATTAATTCAAATAATAAACAGTATGAAGTTAACTCGCAGATATTTAGGGCCATTAAAGAACTTTCCAACTATAAACATAAAGATAAAGAAGAACGTAGCTACTTGTTGATCGAGCATATAATCATTGAACTCATGGAAGTAATAAATACCATAAATTTAAGTAAGAATAAAATTTTGAACACTATTATCTTTAACGAAAATGAAATAAGAGAAGTTATTCAGATTGAACCTAAAGAAATCATGGTAATAGATGTATTAGACGCTTCAGAGTTCCATGTGTTAGAAAATAAGGAAATAATTGTAATTTATATTAAGTATCCTATTATTAAAGGAATAGGTAAACATTTTATAACATTTAGTGTGCAAAAATCAGAAGGGAAACTAATTATACCGAGTGAAATAACACTCTTTGAAAACATTTATAGTACCGAAAATTGTACACAAGAATTAAATATTAAAATCTGCAAACAAGATCTTAAACCTAATTGTCTAACAGAAATTTTAAATAAAGGTACATCAAAATGTGAAATAATTTTAGAAAAGAATGAAAAAATAAGTAATATAAACCATAATCACATTGTAACTACAGGAGAAGTAATTAAAAACGATAATGTATATCACGGTACACAATTGGTACAGTTCTCCGACGCTGTAATTATTAATGGTAAAGAATTTAATAATTTTGAAGTAAACTTAAATAGACATATTAAGATAAATAAAGAGTCGGAAATAAGAGTTATTGAATATCTAGAATCAAGTAATGAATTATTGAAATTTACAAATACCGATTATTTACAACCATACGTCAAAAATGTAAAAGATCACCCAATAATATGGGGACTTACAATAAATATAATAGTTGTACTTGTATCCTTTTCTATATATAAATTAATTATCTTCAAAAGCAACAACAGCAAGAATAATCAGGTCGACATAGAAATATCCTTGGCGGAAACAAAAGAAAACGTCCGTAAGAATTTAGAGGAGCTCAAACTTGAACGTTCGGGACACAGCAAGAATAATCAGGTCGACATAGAAATATCCTTGGCGGAAACAAAAGAAAACGTCCGAAAGAATTTAGAGGAGCTCAAACTTGAACGTTCGGGACAAACGTCTACTGGCGGAGGGAGGAGTTAATTCCACTCAACTTGGGTATTTTCCAGAAAATAGCCATCACGGAAAGATAAGATGAATGCACATGGTACAAAATGTGTGCACGACATCTGGAAAACATAAAACCCAAAAATAGCCATCACAGAAAGATAAGATGAATGCACATGGTACAAAATGTGTGCAGGATATCTGGAGCCCATTAAAATCTCAAATTACTCTCGGATAGAAGATACAACAGACGAAGAAGCCACTTGACCAAAAAGGCGTACGTGACTTCCCGCATGTGTAGAGCAGCATCCAAGGATCAACCGAGGATTCTTCAAAAATAATTAAATTTACAAGCAGCAGAACGACTGGTGCCCTCGAACAGTTTGGACAACCTCTCGGTCTCCATTAAGTTTTTTAAAATTCTTCATTTGTACTTAATGTAATATCTGTGTGTAATCAATAAAAAAATATATTTTTTTTAAACCAAATAACAACACATAGTTAACTCATTGCAATCGACGGAAGGCACTTGTCCAGCATTCTAGATGTTCGAACTTTCCAAGGAGCCAACATAGACTCGGACAACTACCTACCGAAAACAACAAAAACGAGGAAATGCTGCAAGAAAATTCGACGTCGGACTGCTACCATTGCAAGAGATCGCCAGATCTTCTCTGATCGAGTGTCTAGTAAATTTTTAAGGAGTCCTAGCCGCCAACATCAAGTATCAAAGACCAGTGGCAACATTGCCAGAGAGCAGTTAGAGATGCCACCTCTAATGTGCTAGGTTTCATACAGCCACCAAAACGAAACTTCTGGTTTGACGAAGAATGCAGGCAGGCCCATGCAGCCAAGCAGGAGACATACAAAGCGGAGGTGCATAGAAGGACAGGAGCTGCTCGTGAGCTCTACAAGCAAAAGAGGAGGGAGGAACACTGGCTTCTCAGGAGAAAAAAGAGGAAGCATGAGAAGCGTCAGATTGAGGATGTTGAGAGAACCAACAGCAGGAATGAAGTTCGGAGGTTTTATCGGAAGGCAAAACAGCTGGCTCAAGGTCATCGAGCAAGAACCATCACTCTAGGGATAAACAAGGGAACATCATAGTAGAATCGCAGTCAATGCTGGTGATTTGCAAAGACCACTTCTGTACACTATAACGGCGACGACGAACAAAATCCGGCCGTCAGACAGGAGCCTTTCATCGGACACAATGATAGCCAACAATTCCTTGAACCCGACCTTGAAGAAGTGAAAACGGCAATATCACGGCTGAAATCCAACAAATCCGCTGGAGATGGTCTAGATGCCGAGCTGTTCAAAGCAGCAGGCGACAGTCTAGATAGGAGCATGCACCAAATCACCTGCAACATATGGTCGGAAGAATGCATGCCCGATGAATGGAACCTCAGCTTGTTTGCCCGATTCTGAAAAAGGGAGATTCTCTAAACTGCGTCAACTACAGAGGAATGATCCTACTATCTGCCGTAATATGTGAACGTCTGAAGCCCTTCGCCAACAATCTGATTGGTCCTTATCAATGTGGCTTCAGACCAGAAAAGTCATCCATCGACCAAATTTTCACTTTGAGGCAGATCCTGAAAAAAACCTTTGAACTCCAAAGCGATACCCACCACCTTTTCATCGATTTTAAGGCCGCGTATGACAGCATCTACAGAGACGAACTGTATAAAGCTCGTTTGCTTGTGCAAAATGAAGATGGAGAACTCATGCTGCGCCATCAAGGTTGGCAACGACCTTACGGAATCTTTCGATGTCAAAAAAGGATTCAGCCAAGGCGATGCACTGTCATGCGATTTCTTTAACATCGTTCTTGAGAAGATAGTGCAAAACTCCACCGTCAACACCAGAGGCACTTTCTTCCAAAAATCTGTTCAACTTCTCGCGTACGCTGATGATATTGATATAATGGGAAGAACACAGCGTGATGTCAATGGCGCCTTTGTGAGAATTGAGACAGAAGCAGCAACATGGGTTTAGCGGTAAATGAGAGAAAAATACTGTCTTTGAGGAAGGACACCCTACACCGACGGCTCGGACAGAACGTCACAATAGACGCATACAACTTCGAGGTAGTTAGTAGAGGAGTTTGTCTACCTAGGCTGCGCTATTAGCGCCGAGATCAGACGAAGAATAACTCTTGCAATGAAAGCAATTGAGTGGAAAAACCTTCTCTCTAGGGTGCAGAAGCATGGACCTTGACAAAATCGGATGAATGTGCCTTAGGCTGTTTCGAGAGGAAAGTTCTTCGGGTCACCTTTGGCCCCGTGTGCATTGATGGGGAATGGTAATGGAGAATCAGAATATTCAAAAGCAAACTTTACGGGTTGTACAACGACACGGACCTAGCCAGTAGGGTCAAGGTTCAGAGACTCAGATGGCTCGGTCATTTAGAGAGGATGGACACCAATGCGTCGGCCCAGAAAGCTTTCGACACTATTCCCGCGGAACGTAGAAGAAGAGGAAGACCGCGACTCAGGTGGCGCACACAAGTGGAAGAGGACCTCAATCAGCTTGGAGTGCAAAATGGGAGACAGATAGCTAGAGACTAAGCTGGCTGGCGGAGACTGTTGATTGAGGCCCAAGTCCAAACCGGACTGTAGTGCCACCTTAAAAACAGTCAAAATAGTTAGGCTCTTAAAAGCAATCTAATGAAATTCTTAGCAAACGCGTTAATGCGTATTTGAAAGGAAAAATAAAATTAACGTCAAAAACGGCCAAGTCCACTGTTATTTTTTTTAGTTTGCCAAGACCTGTTGAATTATTCTATGGACAATTTTTTTTGTTCTTTTTATCTTAAAGGCATAAATACACGATTTTTATAGGGTGCTCAATACTTTTGGCCAAGGCTGTACATCATATTGCAAAGAAAAACAATAACAATTTGTTGTTCTCTTATTTTGCTTGTTCCAGATCATTTTTTGGCTTGTTAGCTACATTTTGATAGTTTTAAATAGTGAAGTTATCAGGCTTTGCAATGAACCTCAGTTCGAGGCGTAACTATGTGGAACTTAGCTTTTCTGATCCAATGAATGTAAAAATACATACCTACAAAAATTCACCAACAAAAATATGTTATAAGAAAAAAACTATAGAATATTATAATTGTTCTAATGTAAGCTACCCCTCAATGCGCAGATGAGTTAAAAGGGAGATGGGATACCAAGCTGTCAAAATGACAATGTCTACAAGCTGCGGTCAAAGTTTACTGCAAGAGTATGCGTGTTTTGACCAATACTATCTCAGTAAACTTCGACATACCACCTGATTTTTTTTGCTGTTTTTTCTCATTTATTCACATACACGAGTAACGGTAAAATAAAATTTGCGGTATCCGGAGGGTAAAACGCAAGTCAGTTTCCGATCTCCTTTTGTCTCTGCCTCAATGTTCGAAACGTCAAACATCATCAACTCATATTCGAAGAGTAAAACGTCATCGATGCTGTTTGAGGTTTGAGGTTTGACGTCTACATCTGCGACAGAGTTCTTTCTTTTTTTTCGAAATATAAATCAGTCTTATTCTTTCGTTTGTACCGAGAAGAACCATTGTTAAAATAAAACTTAGACTTTAATAAAATAAAACTAAAGAAAATTAGACTTTAATAATAAATTAATTTACTTACTTATCAAAATTAAATAAAGTTCGAAGTGACCCGTTCAACCAAATTTGATCAAAGATTTTATCACAAAGTGCGGCATCATGGCTCATTTTTTCTTTAACTTAATTTTTTACCCGACATGTTTTTTTCATATCGTTCAATCCACTGTTTTTACGAAAAACCGGTTTTGTAATCAATTGCAGACGCTACATGTGCGAATTCCCACACTGTCGGTTGGTGGTGTAGCGTAGATGAAGGCAAGGACTCCGACGCGTCGGCCATAATGTTGATGATGCCATCGGAGCATCAAGTGTTAGTATTTGTTTTTAATGCACACGATGCACACACAACGCTTAGTGTCCCTCCAAAACACAGGAGTGAACACGAAAACTGATGGTTTCTAATTTATTTCCAGTCCTCATGAATGCCAAGGTCAGGCATTTTCGTCTACTCTATTCCTTTGTATATGGATTTACCAGGTAATATCAAGAATGGTTTTCTGCTTGGTTTGACAGTTTTTTGACAGTTTTTTACATTAGTTTGTAATGTGTGTTCTCTGCTTGCTTGCTCGAAAACCATTCTTGATAGTACTAGGTAAATCCATATACAAAGCTCTATTCAATAAACAAAACTTACTGTAAAACTCGAAGTATCGATTTTCACGGCCACGGGAAATGCAATCTTATGAAATTCAAAAACAATCACACACACTTCATTCATTCAAAATTCAAACAACACAAAATCTAAACAAGCAATCGTCACACAATATGATGGCTAAAGAAAAGTGCCCTTAACTGTTGTGCTGTTTGGTGTGTGCAGTTATCAATATCTACATTCTAAACACACTCTCTCTCTCTCTCTCTCTCTCTCTCAGTCTCACATGTTAATTTGTGTTATTAATACTTTTCTACACACTTCCAAACATAACCCAACTTAAATCTACTTTCATTAGGTATTTTGAATATTAACAGCATGCAGCAGGCAGTGGTAGTTGAAAGTTCAGTTAAAGAAATGGAATTTAATGGTTTCTTGTTAGTAGTTTGTTACTTTGTGGTGAGGTTTTCTATCTAAGGTGTTTGAAATACTCAGAGGAAACAAAAAAAAAACTAAAAAACAATAAAATAAACTTCATTGACCATAAGAACCTTGATAGTATGGCGGAGCGTTTCCTTGCCAGGCCATTTTTACTGTGTGATGGGTTTTATATATCGGTTTGTGTGCACTTAAGGAGGAGGAATGTCCTTGGTTTTTTTTATTTGTAAGTCTTATAACGGAGTTGTATTTTATTTGTGGGGCCGCGATGGGAAGGAGTTTAAAATTACAGAATATTCAACACTTAAATGTACTGTGAAATATAAGACAGAAAAAAAATGCTTTCGTTAAGGAATGTGGTCTTTGAGTTACTTACCAGACATTTTGGCTTTTTCTTAGTTTTGGTTTAGCGTCGAATTTGATTGATAAGTACCTAGAAAGAGAAGAAAATAAAAATCAATCAGGCTGTGTCGGGGAAAATTGATTTTTGTTCAATAAAAAAAGGAGGACTTATCGAATACATTAAGCGACAAGAAAGGGTATCGGAAATCAGGTTAGAATCATCAAACTAGAGTCCTTGGCTCGGATACGCAAACGACAAGACCTTACAGAGCGAGTTGATGAGATCAACTTACTATGGGAGGAACGATTGCATTTTTGTGTACTCTGAAACGAAGTCACATGCTTTTCTTACATACAGTACTTTCCTATTCGTAATTGAACTTTCCATCATACAATTCACACTCACTCCTTACAGAAAATATTAAAAGTACAATAGTGCTAAAATCGCCTCTATTACGACTACCGAATGAAACAATCGTATCAGCTAGTAATATTGGTCAAAGAATTAGTCTGGAAAGGTCCGACAATTTCATAATTGGAACTTCTAGTCTGTTTTTTTTTTTGTTTATTGCTTTGGTACCTGCTGATTCACGGTTAGCGCTCCAGCCTCCGTATTGATTGCAACCAGGAACTTCGTACCTGCCAAGCCATGCCCCCAGGAACATTATACCTGCAGGTCCGTGCCACCAGGGGCATTATACCTGCAGATACGTGTCACCAGGGACATTATACCTGCCGATCTGTCCTACCAAGTGACCTGCCGACCCGTGCCACCAGAGGCATTAAACCTGCAGATCCGTGCCACCAGGAGCAGTATAGCTGCCAATCCGTGCCACTAAGGGTATTTTATCTGCCGACCCGTGCCATTAGGGGCATTTTACCTGGCGATCCGTACCACTAGGGGCTTTATACCGCAAATCCGTACCACCAGGGGCATTATACCTGCTGATCCGTACCACCAAGGGCATTGTACCTGCCGATCCGTGGCACCAGGGGCATTATACCTGCAGATCCATGGCATAAGGGGCATTGTACCTGCCAGTCCGCAGCCGATTAAAGTATAATACCACATCACCGCATCATACCGATTTCGTCCAAGGACCTGTTAAAGTGTTAAACATACCGGAACAACAACCAACGGCCGTCCTATAGGGATAACTCTGATCAGGCCGCAACAATATCAATAGGAACTCATACATTTTTATATTAAGCTTCAGTAGTGTAAGGTGTATTCTTAATAAAGTTTGTCAAAGGGGTCAGAAGAGCTAAAATTGAAATTTCGCGTTTCTTCAATAAGAACTTGCTGAGACCGGCGAGCCAACCCTCTGCAAATGTGCTTCTGCTCCTTCCAACTGTGTGGACTCCATTGCATTTCTTTTCAAGAGCAGGTCTAATTCATTGCCGGAAAGCCAAAGTCAAGATTTCGAGCGACAAGAAGCAACGCCCATCTAAGATCAGAAAACTAGTCAAACCCATACATCCTGTGTTACTGTCGACTTGCTGAAGCTTTCTTGTGACAGTGTCTATGACTTTCCAAGTGCTGCACCTATAAACCAGCACGGATTCAACATTAGAGTCCGCTTGGAGTTGTTTCTCCATATTTTGGGGGAGCATTCCGAAGGCAGCCTTTACTTTCCTGATTCGGCTGTTTACGTCAAATTCAGTTTCGCCACCGGAAAGCTGATATCACTTTGCAGACCACAGCGGTATACCAGGCAACGAGAAAGCCGATGAAAAAGCGTCCTGCCCTGGAATTTAAAACAGGAGATTTCAACCTTCTTGACACCTGCGGCACCACAAGAAAGACCTAGTCCTGTTTTAATAAACAAAAAACGGGAAGAATTATACAATGACACAAGAGATCACTCGGATTTCTTATGAGCATAATTGCCGGACATAATTCTGTTAGGATATCATAAGTTAGGATGGGACTCAGTTCAGAATCACACGATCTATGCAGGGGATGCGGTGACGAGGAGGCGTATGAAGACACTTCACACTTTCTCTGTCCCTGCGGTGCACTTTGCCGCCAAGATGAATTTGCTGGGCAATTACTTCTTTGGAGAATTGCCTAGAGTTTTCTTCCTAGTAAGACAGAGTGAAGGACAGTGGCAGAGAAAATGAGCAGTGTCTTCATGCTCGTTCTCATCACCACAGCCTCTACGAAGGTCATCAGTACTAAGCCCCCTTCTTCTTATGGTAGCCAAGTAGGTTGTGTCCTGTAATAATGCCGATAAGGGATCTTAGGGAAGGTTTATTAATAGTTAAAATCCAGTCGGATCTTTTCTTATCGTATCTAGGCCATAGTTTCCTGGTGTTAACACAGGTTTCTAGGAGATTCCATCTGTTGTTGGATTTTTGGAGGCATTATGTTTCAGTTCACATAACGGGATTCCTGTATGATGGTCTATGAGAGAGGGGTCCAGTGTAGAGCCTTCCCTTGCAAGTTCGTACCTGGCACATCACTGTGGCCAGGAGCCCAGCAGTGTCTTGCGTTATGCTGTGTACCAAGAACCTTTAGCTCTTCGCAACAGCAAGAAACAAGCATTGACTTGATTTGGGTGACAGAGATAGCTTTAATTGCTGCTAGGCTATCAATGAAAAAAAGTGATGTCCACGTGTGATATCGCCATCATGGATATATGTTTAGGAGCGTTTTTCACTGCCAAGATGTCGCCTTGGAAGACGCTGCTATGGTCGGGGAGCCTGAATGAATTGGCAAGGTTGAGGCTTTCCGAGTTGAAACCTGCACCTACTCCAGTATTCATTCTAGAACCATCGGTGTAGATGGTGATTGTTATGTCATTAGTGTAGGGCACACTATTTTCCCAATCTAGTCTATGGGGGAAGCTAGAACTAAAGGATAAAGATGTCTCGGGCTATCATCAAAGGTCACCAAGTCGCTATAGCTGACTATGGTAAATCTACACGAAGACTAACCGAAGACCAATAGCAACTGCTTGAACTAAGAATCCTGGAGGAAGTCAACGAGGCTAGCGTTAAGAAGCCTCTCTTCGGTAACCTCACGACTACCCACGGTTTCAAGGTGATGAACTGTGAGAATGACGTGACTCTCGAGTGGCTACGAGAGTTTATTAAAAACACGTCAGCTCCATGGCAAGGCGCCGACCTTCGCCTCATAGAGGTGAAAGAAATAAAGGTGTTGAGCAGACCAGTAGGCAAACTAATGGTCAAAGGCCCAACCATCCCCTGTGAACGGCTAGGAAGATACATACTATCCCTGAATAGTGATCTTCTAAGCCATGACTGGGAGATCATGAAAACGGAGAAAACGAAGGAAGGCACCGAGATGGAAGTCAGATTGACTCACAAATCTATTCCATTCCTCAGGAAAGTCAACTTTAAAGTACGCGTCGGGATAACTAGATGCAAACTGAGGTTGATTGCCAACAAAAAGAAACAGGTTAGTAAAGCGTTGAACACATACTTAATTATGAGGGAACTGAAAATTTTACAAATCAATCTTCAACATAGTAAAGCCGCCAGCGCTAACCTAGTCTACCTCATGGAGAGTAGACAATATGATGTAGCCCTTATACAGGAACGAGTCGACAAACATCATATACTCGGCACTTGAAATCCCTGGGGAAATTATGACAGAAGAAAAGTTAATTTGGGCTATTAACTCCTTCTCTTATAAGGAGATCTCCAGGCTTAGACGGCATCTTCCTCTTGATGCTGCAAAAAAGCAGCGATATCATTACTCCACATCTGATGAACATTTTCCAAAACTGCCTAAAGTTAGGATATGTTCCGAAGAAGTGGCGTGAAGTCTCAAGTCGTCTTTATACCAAAAGCTGGAAAGCCCAGTCATACAGAACCAAAAGATTTCAGACCAATCAGTCCAACCTCTTTTGCACTCAAAACACTTGAGAGACTAATCGATATGCATATCCGTAGCTACCTAAAGCCGGAAGCCATATCACCATTTCAGCACGCCTATACAAAAGGCAAAAGTGTAGAAACAGCCCTACACTGTGCAGTTAGAACAATAGAGAAGTCGCTTGCGGTAAAAGAATACACCCTTGCATCTTTTCTTGATATCGAAGGAGCATTCAACAATGGTTACAACAGTGCCATAGAAAAAGCACTCACTGATCTTAAAATAGAGCCCACGTAACTCTGATATAAAAATGTACACATCTAGAGGAACCCCACAGGGTGGAATACTCTCACCTCTTCTCTGGACTTTGGTGATGAATGAAATTCTCATCAAACTCAAGAACAGTGATGTTAGAGATGTAGCATATGCCGATGATTTAGCACTTCTGGCGACAGGAAAATACCTAACCACTGTAAGCGAACAATTAGAAAACGCATTAACTACGGTCAGTAACTGGACCAAGAAATGCGGTCTTAAAGTCAACCCCCTGAAAATAGAACTCGTACTTTTCACCAATAGAAGGAAAATCCCTTCTTTCGAACTGCCAAAAATTGACAATACCCCACTTAAACTCTCAGAAAAAGCGAGATATCTTGGAGTTATCTTGGATAATAAACTCAACTGGGGTGCAAACATACAAGAAAGATACAAGAAGGCCATGATTGCACTCTACTTGTGTAATAGGATTCTGGGAAGAAATTGGGGACCAAATCCTAAGATAATCATGTGGCCATAGTTAGACCCATTCTAACTTATGGTAGTTTGGTTTGGTGGCAAGCTCTGGAGAAATCCACGAACTTAAAAAGTACAGAGAATGGCAAGCATTAGCACTACAGGGGCAATGAGGACTACCCCAACTGCGGGTCTTGAAGCGAACCTAAATCTTACCTATATAGACTTATTTGTACAAGAATCGGCAGCAAGTACCGCTCCTCGACTCAGTCAAACCAATATTTGGAGAACTAGGCAACATGGCCATACCACGATTCTTACAAAATACGTTGGAAACAACGTTTGTACGGATTACATGATTTCTTATTTAGACTTCAATAAAAACTTAACTACCAGCTTCCCCAATAGAGAAGATTGGGAGAACAATGTTTCCTTACACTAATGAATCGATCTTTACCATCTTTACTGATGGTTCGAAAACGATTACTGGAATAGGGGCAGGTTTCCATTCGGAAAATCTTAACCTTGCCAGTTCATTCAGACTTCCCGACCATAGCAGTGTCTTCCAAGCCGAGATCTTGGCAGTGAAAAACGCTGCTAATCAAATATCCATGATGGCGATACCACATGCTGATATCACCTTTCTCATTGGTAGCCAAGCAGCAATAAAAGCTATCTCTGCCACGCAAATCATGTCAAAGTTTGTTTCTTGCTGTCGCGAAGAGCTAAGGGTTCTTGGTATGCAGCATAAAGTAAGACTCTGCTGCGTTCCCGGTCACTGTGGTGTGCCGGGAAACGAAAAAGCGGATGAGCTTGCAAGAGAAGGCTCGGTACTTGAACCCTCTCTCATAGACCATAACATTAGAATCCCTCAATGCGATTTTAAAAGAAACATTAGTAAAACTATCATTCAAAAAGCAAATGATAGGTGGAACCAACTAGAAACCTTATTACGACAAGCAAAAATCCGATAGGATTCTGCTTCTTAAAAAACCGTCCCTCAGATCCCTCGTAAGTGTGATAACGGGACATAACCTACTTGGCTACCACAAAAAGAAGATGGGGCTTAGTATAGACGACATATGTAGAGGCTGCGGCGATGAAGAAGAGCACGAGAACACGGCTAGGCAAATATAAGAATGAATGTAATGAATTCTTAAATGGCAAAATTTTTGCCAAATAAACGAAGGAAAAAAAAAATCAATGTAGATCCCTTGTGATACCCTGAAGTATTGTAACTTCTGAAAAAGTAATTTAACCTATGAATTCTATGGTTGGTCTAGCCATTTGGTGGACTTGACAAAGTTCAGTAGGCGATTGCCTGGGAGTTCAGATAGGTCTTCTAGTTCATTAAGTAAATCTATTCTTGACATAGTGAATTAAAAGTTTTTTAAACGTTCGTAAATTATTCTGTGATTTCAATTTAATAGGTAAATTGTTATAAATATGTAAGCCTCTATGAAGGATCATATTCTTAGATTTATTATTTCTGTACATTGGTAACCTAAAATCTGCAGAATTACGTAATGCAAACGGCTGTACATACTTCACTTACATAGGTTATATATTCGTTTAAATAATTTGGTAACATATTAAATTTAATTTTAAAGACAAAAATAATAGCATTGTACATTATTCTTTGTTTCACGCTCATCCAAGATAGCTTTCTCTTATCGGAGTCAATCCATTACACATACAGTTGTGAACACGAAAATAGCAGTTTGCCATAAATATTCACAAAAATTTATTTTTTATATTCATTTATTTACATAATATAAAAAGGAAAACGGTTTTTTGGTTAACTGTTTCGGAAACTTAAAAAAGGTAAGGAACTCAAATTAAATAATCAAATTAATAGAATGAAATAGCATGAAAAATATAAGAAAAAAAAATAAAAATAGATAACATTAAAATAGCAGTATGAGTATCTAACTCATTTGTACTTCAGAAAAACTTAAAAAAAATTTAAAAAAATATTTTGATTAGTTAATATTTCGTTGAATATCCTCTATTTCTTAATACAGCCTGGCAACGACGCGGCATGGAGTCTAATAAACGTCGACAACGTTCTATGGGAATTGCTTTCCAAGCCTTTTGAACTTCCTCCCAAAGCTGGTTGTTGTTTGATGGGTTGGCTTCACGAATAGCTCTTTTAAGGTCTCCCCACAGATTTTCTATCGGGTTTAAGTCGGGAGACTGGGCCGGCCAGTCCAAAACATTGACCCCATTGACCTGGAACCACTCCTTAGCTCTACGACTAGTGTGTTTTGGGTCATTATCTTGTTGGAAAACCCATTTTAATGGCATTTCTTCTTCGGAGTATGGTAGCATCACGTTTTTCATTATGTCAACATAAACATTTTGATCCATTACGCCATCAATTTTATGTATCGGACCAACACCATAATATGAAAAGCATCCCCAAACCATTATTCTTGAACCACCATGTTTGACCGTCTTTGTAGAGTATTGGGGCCGATATGCTGTGTTTGGAGGACGCCTAACATATTCCCGGGTTCCAGTCCCACCATGTAACACTATTTTAGACTCATCAGTCCATAAAATATTTCGCCATTTTTCTTCTGAAAAACGAGAATATTTTTGAGCGAATTCCAGCCGCCTTTTCCTATTTTTTCTTGAAAGCAAAGGCACTCTTCTTGGACTACAAGCGTTCAAGTTCGCTTCAATGAGTCGCCTTCGAACGATCATATCGCTGACGTTTAGATCCAGCTCTTTTTTAATCTGAGAAGCTGAAATTCTGTTATTTTTTTCGAGATTCTAATTATTTGTCTGTCTTCTTGGGGTGTTGTTTTTCGTTTACCGCCTCTATTTTCCCTTTTTTCTAAATATTGTATAGCATTTGAGATCATTTTTGCAGAGCAAGAGCAAATCCGTTGAATTTCCTTGTAAGTTTTACCTTCTCTTCTAAGAGACAAGATAAAACTTCTTTTCTCGTTGGTGCAATGCTTACGATGGCCCACTTTCAAAAAACAAAAAGGAAAATGATCTTACAAATAAAAAATCAATGGCGATTAGTGCATTTACAAACTTACTTGTTTTTAATTTATTTTTCTTAAAGAAATGTTGTTTAAAAACAAGAAAAAATTGAACTCTTAAACACAACTGCTATTTTAATGTTCGTGTAAAATTTTAACTGCAATGGACATTATAACTGTATTTTCAAAGATAATAGGCATTATGTATAGTTGTCTCTTTTTTTCAACAAGAAAAGGCATAAACTTTCTTGGAATGCATTCATTTTTAAAGGCTGAGTTCAGAAATGAATTTGGTAGAATTTTGTATATTTTTTTGATGGTACTGCTATTTCAATGTTTGCAGCTGTACATAAGGAGAATTCTCATAGCCTGATTCTGAAGTTTTTGTAATCTGCTCATCATCTGATTATTACACATAAATAGGATTGTTGAACAATATTCAAAGTGTGGTTTTATCATTGTATTGTACATTACATACATTAATTGATGTCTTCGTTGACATTTTTTTCCTTATTCTACTCAAAAAATAAATGTTTTTAGATATCTTCTTACAAATATTGCATTAGTATAACCGCACCCGAAAAAAAGCATTTAAAAGATAACCTATAATAGGAGTGACTCCTTACTATTTTTTTATTGAGTTGCATCACTGATCAAGCAAATTGAGAAGAAAATAAAGTACCGTTATTTCCTCTCCTGGTGTTTAAAAATTAAAAACAGATTTTGATGTATTGCAAAAATATAACCGCACAATGCAAATCTCTTTGAAGCTGCATTCAGTCAAGTGCTTTCAAATAAAAAACAACAATGCCACGTGGTACGCATTTAAGCGAAATTGAAAAAGGCAAAATCTTGGCTTTTCGGTCAAGTGGCCTAAGTCTTAGGGCTATTGGAAGACGAATTTCACCATCGGATCGTGTCGTTCGAAATATTTTAAAACATCCAGAATCTTATGGGACAAAAATAAGACCCGGGCGTCCGCAGAAGCTGACACGTTGCGACAAGAGGCGTTTAATCAACGCTGCATCCAATTCGGTGCATTCTTTGCCGGAATTTCGTAACGAATTGGGTTTAGGAGTTTCGGTTTCAACCGTTTCTCGTGCTTTAAAAAGCAGTGGAGTGATTGTTCGGGGCAAAATGGTGTCAGCTCCAAATTTAACAGCAGCCCACAAACAAAAAAGATTTTAATTTGCCCGCCAAAACATAAATCGGGATTGGAAAACCGTCAGTGACTTTCTATTAATCTACACTAAAATCTCGTTATTTCAAATGGCATACTGGAATGAATGTTTTTTATTAGGTTATTTTTAGTGATGAAAAAAAGTTTAATCTCGATGGACCAGATGGTTTTAGCGGATATTGGCACTATTTGAGGAAAGAGAGAAACTTTTTTTCCAGCAGGAACTTTGGTGGTGGCAGCTGTATGGTTTGGTGGGCCTTCTGCGAGCGTGGTAAGGTTGCACTTGCCTTCACCTCTACCAGAATGAACAGTTCTGACTACACTTCGGTCCTTGAGGAGAATTTGGTACCTTATTTAAGACGATTTCGCCGAGTTTAGCATGTCTTCTAGCAAGATAATGCCCCAATTCATGTAAGTCGTCAAAGTTTGGATTGGTTCGAATCGAAAAATATTAATTTGATGGAGTGGCCATCACATTCTCCAGATTGCAACCCCATCGAAAATCTTTGGGGAATTTTAACTTGCAAAATGTATGCCCATAATAAGCAATTTGCTAGTGTTGCTGAGCTGCGAGAGGCAGTTGTGACAGAATGGAACGCTTTAGACGACTCCATATTGAAAAATCTAGTTAATAGTATGCCAAAAAGAATTCTAAGATTGGTGGAAAACAGAGGCAACAAAATTGCATATTAATTTTTGGTTAAAAATGAACTTAAAAAAAAAAAAAAAACAATAAATGCGGTTATATTTTTGCAATACATTAAAATCTGTTTTTTTATTTTTCAACACCAGGAGTGGAAATAACGGTACTTTATTTTCTTCTCAATTTGCTTGATCAGTGATGCAACTCAATAAAAAAATAGTAAGGAGTCACTCCTATTATAGGTTTTCTTTTAAATACATTTTTTCGGGTGCGGTTATACTTATGCAAGGCACTGTAGTTAACATGTGCATCAAGATTTAATTTGCCATCAATAACAACACCCAAATATTTAATTTCTTTTACAATCTCAATATTTTGGTTGTTAACATTAATGCTTATACTTGTATTTGTACTACCATTTAATACCATAGCTTTTGTTCTATTAATATTTAGTTTTAACATGTTACTATCAAACCAGTCTTGTAACTTCTTCAATTCCGAGTTAATTTTTTCAATACAATCGTCAATATTACTACATGAAACAAATAATAACGCATCATCAGCAAATAATACAATCTTAGAAAACTGAATAACATTCTCCATGTCGTTAATATACACTAAAAACAGCAATACACCAAGTAAAGATCCTTGTGAGACACCATGAATCACAGATGTCAGCATTTGACATATCTTCGTTAATTTTTGTTCTTTTCCAGATTCCATTCCGAACACCATACATTTGAAGTTTTTTTAACTATTAGTGATCTATCCACCGTTTCAAATGCTCGTTTCAAGTCTAAGAATACGGCCACAACAACTTTCTTATCGTGAATGTCAATTTTCTATTTAGTGATTACAAGGTTTAGAAGGGATTCGGTATTGTGATTTTTTCTAAAACCTGACTGATAACACGATATCAAATTAAAAGATTCAAGATAGTTTTATAACTGATTATATACAATCTTTTCAATAATTTTGCTTTCTAGACTTCCACTTTTTTTGAGTTTTTTTATTTTTGGTATAGGAACAATAACGGATTCTTTACAGATTTTTGGAAACGTACCACTTATCAAAGACAGGTTCACAATTTTCAATAACATATCACCACATATTTCAAAGGCATCGAAGTATATTTTGACGCTAACTCCATTTGTATCTTTTTTTGTTATTCATCGATTTTAACACACTTTTTAAGTAACACCTTGATATTGTTTTAAATTTAAAGTCCAAATAATAGTAGTCAGGTATTGAATTTGTGTAAGTTTTGTTCGGAATCTTATTTCTTATTTCCTGAATACTATTAACAAAGAAAGAAATTAACACATTTGACATTTCATAATTGTCATTGTATTTCACATCATTATGCTCGATTTCATTTATAACTTGCTTATTTTCTTTTAATACAAGGAACTTCAGCGTAGTCCACATTGATTTTTGATCCGTACAAACTTCAATTTTTCTTTTTATATAATTATTTTTTGCAGTCATTAGCGATTTTTTAAACTTGTTTCTACATGATTTACAAATGTCCCAATCAACCGATAGACATGAAACTTTTGCCTTTTCATATTTTATCACTTTTTCATTTTTTAGAGCTCTCAAATTTGCATTAAACCAAGGATTACTTAAACGTTAACACTTTGTAAAATAATCAACAGTCTGTAGAAAGTTTTCCGAAAATTTATTTGTCAATGAGTCAATTTCAAGATTTCTATCAGACACAGAAAAATCACAATTACTAACAGCCCGATTCTCCCCATCATCACTGATACCTCACAAGTCACAAGAAGAGGTTAAATTGATTTTGTGACTTTTTTCGGATTCTCCCCCAAAGTCACAACTTGTGAGAGTCACAAAAACAATCGATATTGTGATCTCCTTCAGAGCAGGTCATACTAGAAAATTGTTTGAGATTTGACATTTTGATTATGAATATAGTGAAAAAAGGAAGGAAATTGAAATTACACAACAATAATAAAAGCAACCCAAATAACATACACAACCTCTGTTTGCGTTGCCAATATTGACGAAATTGCATCATATGTTGCGTTGAAACACATATTGCAGTTACAAAGAATCCAGTGTGGCAACGCATTTCCATATTCACCTTGGCTGTGGTGAGTTTCCTTGTGACTTTAGTTGTGAGGATTTGGGGAGAATCCGACAAATGTTATCGAATCACAACAATCCTCGCAAGAAATAGTCACAAGGGCTTATGACTTGTCATTCCTCACAAGGGGGAGAATCAGGCTGTGTCTTTGCACAAAATTTACATAATCATATTTAAATACTCGAATATATAAAAAAAAAAAAAAAATAGAGTGGCGCGACAGCTCTTGAAGAGCCAAGGCCTAAGTGGCTTACTCTCATCAACAATTCTCTGAGTGCGTGTGAAGAATTGAGGGGACCTACAATTTAATGCCGGTTCCGAACGGCAAAGCTGAGAAGCACTTTTTCATGACAGATTGATACTCTTGGAAGATTTGTCAGGTCTTCGCAAGAGGCAGTGCCCGTGAAAGATGAAATAAAAACTTGGCCTGAGTAGGATTCGAACCAACGATGTTCAGCTTAGCAGCCAACGCACTTACCAACTAAGCTACGGGCAACTGCTCGAATATACTTTTGCATTTGTCTTTGATTAAATAATGTCTTAATACTAATTATCACAGATTCATGATCACTTATTTTAAGTTTACTGTCAGTCTTCACCTCAATTCTTTCATGGTCATTAGTCATAATATGGTCAGTTAAACTTCGAGAGTTGCTCGTAGTTCTCGTATGTTCTTTTACTAATTGCACGTATGAGTTATCACAAAGTATTGCACAAAGTTGATTTTTTATGGAACTATCCTTAAGCAAATCTATATTTATATCAGCCATTAATATCAGTTTTAAATTCACAGTGCAATGTACTTAACCATATGGTAAATTGGTCTAAAAATATAGTCGGCGAATAACTAGGTAATCTAAAAATTCCTCCAAGCAAATACACAGGTTATTATAAGACACTTTCACCAATAAGAACCAAATCTGCTTTTCAATCGTTATATTTTTCAATATTTCACATTGCCAATAGTCTTTTATATACATAATAACACCACCTGTATGTGTAGGTGTAGAATCGCATCCAAGAGTTTGAAATTCCTTAAGATTAATTTCTGCATCTTCGACAAAATCAGTAGTATGGGTTTCAGTTGCACAGATAAAATCAAACTTATTGTTATTACCATATAAAGGGTTTTCCAATAAGAGGTGTTATTTTGATATTCAAAGAAAAATGCCATTTTTTGAGATAAATGATCGGATGTTTATTTCATTATAAAGAGGAAGGTATGCCGTTAATAATGAAACACAACATCAGCCAAATGGCCGCCACGACCACGCTTACAGGACCATATCTTTTTCGTGAAATTTTCCATAACCAAATCGCAAAGTGGCTGCCTTATGTCCTCGATAGCCTCACGAATTCCATCTTTGAGGTCTTGAATCGACTCTGGGCTGTTGGCGTAGACCTTATCTTTCACGTGGCCCCAAAGGAAGAAGTCGCAAGGTGTTAAATCACAAGATCTCGGTGGCCAATTGTGATCACCGACAAGGTGCTTCACGACGACCCAAAAATGTTTTAGTTTTACGAACCGTCTCTGCCAAATGTTCACCATTTTTATAGTGAACTAGCTGACCCGGCAGACGTCGTCCTGCCTTGATTTGAAGAATTAATTTTTTTTTCATTTAATTCTTCAAATCAAGGCAGGATGACGTGTGCCGGGTCAGCTAGTGCGCCACAGGACTCATCTGTCAAATAAGCAACATATTAAACTTATATTTTCTGAAAGAGTTAGAGTCGCCTCTGGCCACCGATATGGCGCTAGTTGATAAATGTCGTAATTCTCTTAGCAAGTTAATGCTTCCATTGGCTGATTGGTGCGCCACAGAACTCATCTGTCAAATGAGCTATATATTAAACTTATATTCTCTGTATGAGCTAGGATCACCTCTGGCCACCGATATGGCGCTAGTTGACATGTGTCAAAATTCCCTTAGCAAGTTAGTGCTTCCATAGGCCGATTGGTGCGCCACAGTACTCATCTGTCAAACGAGCTATATATTAAACTTATACTCTCTGTAAGAGCTAGGGTCACCTCTGGCCACCGGTATGGCGCTATAAACAAAACAAATCAAATTCCACTGAATTAAGATGCAATTAAGTTTTAAATGCAAAAATGAATTTATTGAACAATATTTTTATTTCGTTGTTTTGAATTTTTGTTCATCAATTTGTGAACATAAAATATTTTCAAGTGGCATCACTTTCGCACCAGAATTCGCCCTATATCCACCATCTTGGATTTTATTGGACAATTCGAACTTGACAATCTTCGGGAGTATATTATCTTTGGTACTTGTATCATGGGTTTCCCCTCTTTATCTAGTCTGTGGCTTGTGTAATCTGTTTTTGTGGTATTTTTGTTCGTGTAGTTACGCATGCATTGTCATGTAATCAGAATCAGCTGCGTATATGTATGCACACATGTACGTAAGTGTACATTTAAAGCGTGGCCCGTCAATTTGCCTAGCTTCGCGGCAAAATACCTTGGGAGGTTTTCTCTCTGTATCTGCTCTGTGGTTAATATATCGAATGAAAATATCGATAAATCAACGAAATTATCGATAACAATTTACAGGTACCCAATTATCAAATGATTATCAAAACGATAATCACTTTTTTCCATACAATTCAAAGCGACAGCTATTTTGGTGTCGTTTTCATATAGTTTTGTAAGCAAAACAGAAATGAAAAAGAAAAAAAAATATATGAAAACGACATGGAAATAGCTGTCACTTCCAAATGTATGGAAAAAAGTGATTATCGTTTTGATAATCACCTTACGTTGAGCAAAACGACATAGCTTACTGTAGGTGTTGCCAGAAATTCAAATTGTTTTATTGATCATTTTACACAGAGCAAAATAAAGTTGATAATCAAAAACGACTATCAACAAAGTGATAGTCAGCAATCGCCTTAGCCGATTCCACCCCTGCTCTATAACATCTAAGTGTGACGGTAACAAGACCAACTGTCAGCCCATTTTACCTAACCTAACCTAATACTAAAAGATTTGTTCAAATCTAGGTAAGGGGTCAAATTATCTGTGCAGATATTGTTATCTACGTATTTCGTAAGAATAGCTGCGTGGCCTATCTGGCATTGTCAACCCTTAAACCTTATCTAACCCTAGAAACTTATTTGATAAGGAGTTGCAGACAAGAGCTCCTTTAAAAAAATGCAACATGGTTGGGAACCAAACGGAAAAATGGCACAGCGAGTGTTTCAAATTTCAATCCTTTCACACAAAGCGATTCAAAAGAAGTGATTCGTCAGATGCAAAAGCGAACTCATTCGATAAGAGAGCAAGATGTTGAGTGCAATGATCCCACATTCTCCAAACGTTGAAAGCTTTTGTTCTCTTGTTCGGTAATTTATTAAAAAAACAACAAGTATAACACGGTATATATGTTTCTTTGTGTTATTATACCGAAGGCAGTTGCTGTGAGCACAACAACAATACTGGTTTTGATATTTTTGTAGATAAGAAGTGTTTGCAAAAGCAGCCTTTCATTACTTGTTGTTGTAGGAGCAGGTAAATATTAGGAGTAATCGCATTGTCTTCGCGTCGCGTGACAACTAAAAATGATAACAAAATGTCAATTCTAAAAGAATACGTTTACAATTTAGTTGAACTGTTTAAGCTCGTCAGTTATGATTTAATGCAAATGCACGAAAAGGTACGAAAATACACCGATGGGCGAATTATTGCAAACATTTGCTTGGTCACCTAGTAAGAGTAACGCAAAGACTTGCTCAAGGATTTATGTCATCAAAAAAATCAGTTTTGTTCCCAGGAATGTTTCAAATAATGATAGGAGTCCCAAAAGACGAACAATTCTCCATAATGGCAACGCAGGTCACCAGACATGGATTGAAAAATACATTTAAGTGCTTCCACTTTTCTTTTTCTTTGACAAAATTTTGAAACCGACTCGGTAAAGAACCTACAATGTGTCCAAAACGATCGTCTGTCAAAAATTACAAAATATAATGTGGACTTTTGAACGCGTCTAGGAATTCAATGGTATTTCACTCACTTCAGGACAATGAGAATATGGCCCTTGAGAACATACTTAAACTTGAATTGCTATGAAAACATACGCCATACGCCATACATACGGAGTAATAACAGTAATGAGACTGGGGGTCTACTCAAATGACTGTAGAAGCTGTATAGAAGACGAGGAGGAATAAGAAACAGTCCAACAGCTCCTCTATACATGACCAGCATTCTTCCTCGGGAATAATGTCGAAGGCTTTCCGGACCGAAACATTAGCTGCGTTTTATTATCACAATGATCCAGATCAGATCATTGATTTATATGTGAAACAACAAAAAATCGAAATCCTACTTTTTACTTGGATCAATTTTTGTGATCCAAATATTATCATGATCTGATCCGGATCAGATCATGGTGATAATAAAACGCGACTATTGGTGTCCATCCGCTCTAAATTACTGAGCCATTTAAGTCGCTGGACCTTGACCCTTCTGGCTAGGTCCATGTCGTTGTACAACCCGTAAAATTTGCTGTTGAATCTTCTCCATTCCCCATCAATACACACAGGGCCAAAGATGGTCCGAAGAACCTTCCTCTCGAAACAGCCTCAGGCACATTCATCCGATTTGGTCAAGTTCCATGCTTCTGCACCATACAGCAGGACAGGGATGATGAGGGTGTAGTACAGTTTTATCTTAGTTGCTCGAGAGAGGGCTTTTCCAACTCAATTGCTTTCTTAGCCCAAAGAAACAGCGATTAGCAGGAGTTAATCTTCGTCTGATCTCGGCGCTGGTGTTATTGCCCGTGTTAATAGCGGAGCCTAGGTAGACAAACTCCTTTACTACGTCGGAGTTGTATGCGTCTATTGTGACGTTCTGAACGAGCCGTCCGTCGGTGTTGGATGTCCTTCCTCGAAGACAGCATTTTCCCTCATTTACCCTAAACCCATTGTTGCCGCTTCTGCCTCAATTCTCACAAAGGTGCCTTTGACATCACGCTGTGTTCTTCCCATAATACCGATATCATCAGCGTACGCGAGAAGTTGAACAGATTTTTGGAAGAAAGTGCCTCTGGTGTTGACGGTGGAGTTTTACAAGAACGATGTTAAAGAAATCGCATGACAGTGCATCGCCTTGGCTGAACCCTTTTTTGATATCGAAAGATTCCGTATGCTCGTTGCCAACCTTGATGGAACAGCGTGAGTTCTCCATCGGCATTTTGCATAAGCGAAAGAGCTTGGCAGGGGTGCCAAAACTAGACATAGCTTTATACAGTTAGTCTCTGTAGATGCTGCCATACGTGGCCTTAAAATCGATGAAAAGGTGGTGGGTATCGCTTTGGAGTTCAAAGGTTTTTTCCAGGATCTGCCTCAAAGTGAAAATTTGGTCGATGGATGACTTTTCTGGTCTGAAGCCACAGTGATAAGGACCAATCAGTCTGTTGACGAAGGGCTTCAGACGTTCACATATTACGGCAGATAGTAGGCTGATTCCTCTGTAGTTGACGCAGTTTAGATAATCTCCCTTCTTCAGAATCGAACAAACAATGCTGAAGTTCCATTCATCGGGCATGCATTCTTCCGACCATATCTTACAGATGATTCGGTGCATGCTCCTATCTAGATCGTCGCCTGCTGCTTTGAACAGCTCGGCATCTAGCCCATCTGCTTCAGCTTATTTGTTGGATTTCAGCCCTGATATTGCCGTTTTCACTTCTTCTAGGTCGGGTTCAAGGAATTGTTGGCTATCATCGTGTCCGCTGAAAGGCTCCTGTCTGACGCCGGGATTTTGTCCGTCATCGCCGTTATACAGTCTACAGAAGTGATCTTTTCAAATCCCCAACATCGATTGCAATTCTATTATGATGTGCCTTTGTTTATCCCTGCAGGCATCGGCTCTTCCTCGATGACCTTGAGCCAGCTGTTTTCCCTTCCGGTAGAACTTGATTCCTGCTGTTGGCTCTCTCCTCGATCTGAAGCTTCTCATGCTCTCTCTTTTTTCTCCCGAGAAGCCGGCGTTCCTCTCTCCTCTTTTGTTCGTAGAGCTTTTTTTTCGTAGTTGGCGGCATAGGACTCCTTAACAGGTTACTTGACACTCGATCAGAGAAACATCTGGCGATCTCTTGCGATTGTAGCCGTCCAACGTCGTTTTGCCGTTTTCAGCACTACCTTGGCTACGACGAGGTAGTGGTCCGAGTCGATGTTGGCTCTTCGGAAGATTCGAACATCTAGAATGCTGTAAAAGTGCCTTCCGTCGATCGCAATGTCACCAATCTGGTTGTCGATCTTATTGAGTCAACAACATCCGAATAGCCACCTAACTTACCCCAGTTGATTCTCTAGACTTTAAATTAGCTATACTCAACCTGCGGCCGCGAGCTTATAAAAGTTGACCCGCGGCGTGGTTTAATAAATTCTTAAAATATCGAGTGACTGCAGAAAAACGTGAGAAAAATATATCCTTTTGAGTTTTCAAAATGAAAGCAACACTAGGACATGCAGCAGTGGAAAAGTGGACATCGTGTGTCTTCAAAAAATTATTCTAGATGTCACTCCTCTCTACGCCAGGAAAGGTTTGCACAACTAAACGACAAACAGATGTCGCTGAGTATTCCTTACTTTGGAAGTTTTGTCAGTTCTTCGCAAGAGGCAGTGCCCGTGAAAGATGAAATAAAAACTATGGGCACGAGTAGGACTTGCCATTGCGAAATTGAATTGGAATCATTTTATTTGGACATCTTTTCGACAAAAACCGACTACTGCACTCCTACTGTGGACCTCAGTGCGGATTTTAAAGTTTTCATTCCAAAGTTTTCATTCCATCGCGAAAAGAGTGGAATGATGACTTAGTGACGAGAGTCTTCGACACAACTTTTTTCACTGACGGACGGCTCAAAGATGGAGTGTGGGGTTGGAGTAGGAATTTTCTCCGAGTCTTTAAATGTCTCCAGGTCTTTTTGGCTTCCTGACTTTGCTAGTGTCTTTCAGGCTGAACTACTCGCGGTTAAGGAAGCATGCAAATTAATAAAACTAGATCCAAATCAAAACCGCAATACAGCTATCTTTTCGGACAGTCAAGCGATTGGCTCGTCCAGATCATCCTCCCAATTAGTTCAACAATGCCGAAGTGAACATTGGACTAAGGGTCACTCTTGTCTGGATTCCGGGTCATAGTGGCTTTGAGGGCAATGAACGGGCTGACGAGCTGGTTAGGCAAGTATTAGCCTCTTGGTGGAGTAGCCTAACCAACTGTATCATATCTAGAAGGATATGGCCCACCAACAATAAATCCCGTACTAATAACCTTATTCGCAGACCGAGGCAAGCCATGGCCAGGGTCGTTGCCACATGCACCGGACACTGGCCTGTTGGAGAACACGCATTCCCCACAATACTCTCTGTCGTAGTTGTGGGGGCCAGCGAGAAAAAGAAACTGTTCTTCACTTCTTGTGTAAGTGTCCTACCCTAGCCAAAACGAGAGCCAAATCATTGGGAAAATCCTTCTTCAATTACGTTAATGAGCTTTCCGAACTGAAGATCAAAGATTTGGTCTCCTTTCCAAACGCAACAAAGTGGATTTGAGGCGTTTCAGTTTCGACTTCAGTTTTCCTTTAACAAATCACCCAAATCTGGGATCCGACAACACCAGTCGTCAGGACTTGAAACAGGAGTTACGACAAGGTTTTTGATTTTTAAGAACATTGACAACTGGTTCGACAAGACTGTTCCACATGCAAGTCGAATGAAAGCCATTCGACCAAGATCGTTTAGCGTGTTCCAGGGCACTTTCTAATTTCCCCAGGTTTCAGGTGGTTCTCGTTTTTCTAGCTTGAAGTTTTTTTGTTAGTAGAAGAGTTTTAGTCCGCTTATCTAACGCCGATGTAAGTCAACAGCTCTTAACCAATTTCGAAGAAAGCCAGGTGTTGGTTTACTCAAGCTCTAGAAATAAATTCAACAATTTGCGCTTGCAGTTGACTCACTCACTCACATCTAATTTATCTACGAATTCGTTGATTATATCGAATGATAAGATAAACATTGAAACACTTGATATCACACAAGATTGCGCACGAGAGACATTCATATTCATGCAACAATAACTAGAATTCTTCTGGAACATGTTGGCAAAATCTACCCCACACAATGAGGGTGAGAGGAGGTTTCACACTACGGAAACGAAAACTGACCTACTTTCGGCTATGGAACTTACAGAAACTCATGAAATACAATCCACTCATGCGATTGCATAAAAAAAAAAAAAAACAATCCGCATGTAAACAAATCATTAATCAATCGAGCATTTGCAAGGGAATGACGAAAGTGTTAAATTAAGTTCAAAACATTCTAGACACCAAACCTGATTTGCATTTATCAGACTTCTATTTGTTATGAAAACACAAAACTTCGACCTGCTTGAACGTCGTAAAGAGTGAATCCCCAAAATGACTCACTCATAAAAGGCAATCCAATGAAAAATCTCATCCCCCACAACCACTTACTTAATTTTTGAAAAATTTCATTTGAAAATATATAATTGCGTAGTGGGGTGCATTCGTCACACAATTTCCTTTCCGAATAGGAAAACCAAATTAAAATCAATACAAGATTTTTGTTGGTCTACAGTTCTACACACAAAATAGATTTAACACTTTTTTTCCTTACCTTGGTAAGTTGTTGGTTTTGCTTTAAATCGCGAGCGGAAAACTTAAATTTTTCTTTTATTTAACACTAAACTTTCACCGTTTGTTGGGATTTGTTTTCGATTTTAATTAAAAATATATTTTTTTCAGAATCGGCAGCGATATTTTTTTTTTCAGTAGCACGTCTGACTCTCTTAATTTCTTGAATTTAAATGAAAAGAAAATATTTTTTTTCCGACAAAACGCAAAGCAAAGAAGCAATTTTCGAAGTTAATTGACGTTTCTAGAAATATGTTTGTCGATAAGGCAGTGCTACGGAAGTAAAACCAGTGCTGTCTTTTCTGCTGGTATCGTTAGATTTTGTATAACACAAAATTATAATCTTTGGGCCTTTTCTGAAGTTTCTATCATTCTGCCATCAATTTTCTTTTATGAATCATTAAATATACAAAAGGTATGTTTAGCTACACTATTCTGCACAGTTGGAACAAAAAAGTACAGCTTTTTGGTGCGCATTGAGACACTTTCTGTTCCAAACTGTGGTGTTTATTGAGTCGGTCTAGAGGAGTTTGGCCAGAGATTATATATGGTAAGGAGATGGGAAACAAAGCTGTCAAAATGACAGATGCCTACAAGCATTTTTACCAATACTATCACATTTTGGACCATATTTTCTTTGAAAGTATGCGTTTTTTTCCAATACTATCACAGTTTGGACCATAAATTTTGTGAAAGTATGCGTGTTTTTACACAGTAAATATGGTCCTGCCATATTGTTTTTCTTTGTATATTTTTCATGTACAAGGAAAGAAAATAAAATGAAAGAAAATGAAAATTGAGGGATCTAGGGAGTGAAACGTAAGTCAGTTTCCCATCTTGTTACTTATTTAATCTTTGAGTTTGGCCTTTCTATTCCACCTGTTTTAGATCAAGTGAGACAAATTTTATTTGTCAAAAAGTTGAGTGTTCAAACTTGTTCCAAAGTGTTCTGACATTTCTATGCTGTATTGTGCTGCACGGTGCTAGCTTTTTTCTCGATGAACAAAGCTAAATATAAAAGATCTTTTATAATTGCAAACTGACCTTAACATATTGTGTGACTAGGGGTGGTCGTGGTATTCATCGAAGATACTTACACGCAGTCTCCATTGGCCATAATCGATGGCAAATATCTCATCCTCAATCCCATCAACAATCTAGTAATTTTCTTTCGGTGGGCAAATAATATCAAAATTAGCAACACCACAATGACAATGCAACAACGAAACGCAAAATGTCTGTCAGTCAAACGAAAATATATCTTTCTTTTTTCCGCACGTATATGATGACAGGATTATGATCCGCTCGAAAAATCCAGACTGCGATAACCAGATCATGGACTGGATGTTGGATTGTTGGCATCTATTGGATTATCTGATGACAGAGGTGCGTTTTTGCGCTGACTATAATCAACTATAATCAACAATGGTTGACTATTTCTCGTTTTTGCACGCCAATATTTACGATTCGTAATCACAATTGTCGTTTTTGCGGTCTGTGTTGATGTGTCAAATCGTAACTATCTCTAACTATTTCCAATCCATCTCAGGAGGTGAGTTGAAAGTAGTTGGTGTGTCAAAGTGTTTTTTTTTGTAAAATGGCGTCTTTAATAATTGTCAATCTGGAATCTAGAAAAAACATTCTGGTTGTACATTTTTTTACAACCGCGTAGCCGCGAATTTAATAACATTCAAAGGATTTCTGTTCGTTTTCAATTATTTAATTACAAAATAAAGAAAACAAGGTTCGCCTAACAAATTTTAAATTGTCGGAAAAAAATAACTTTATTTCGCCGGATATTTATCAAAAGGAACTTCATTAGAAAAATAGTCAACAAATCATAAGGAAATTTCTCTCGTGCACTTTTCAGGTAAGTCTTTTAAAGTAAGAGCATAAACCACTTAATTTACAATTGCTTGAAATTCCTTAGTTTGATGAGTTGGATCAAAATATAACAATTCAAGAACATTATCGATTTCCCCGTGAGGAACGTCCAAAATCAGAATTGGCAGAAGATGAAGACAAGAAACAAAACTTTAACGATAATAAGACACAAAGTGTGTGCAGCTTTTGATTCTGTGGACGCATAAAAACCTACAGGCGGAGGATGCTTCCAAGGGTCAGGCAAAATTGGATCTGATTGACATCTTCTATCGAAATATGGTCTCGAACAATGTCCTCACATCCAGCGCAATTTCAGCTACGAAACAATTTCTCGAAGTGCATCCAGCTGACACCCAGTTCATGTATGAGGAGCAAGCTGTGCGGAAACCAGCTTATATCAACTCAATATCGCCAGTTAGAATGATACACACGGCAACCACGACCCATAGAGACCTTGAGTCGTTCCTTATGTCCCATAGTTCATCATGCAAGTGTGAGAAATGCAATCACACATTCTTCAAATGTCAAAGCTTCAAAATCGGTTGCCTCAACGCAAGACTGCTGTACCTTAGTGATAACTACAATGAATCCGAATCGTTCTTCGCCAAAGCCTTGGAATGGTGTTCAAATCAAGAGCATCAAACACACACTAAATTTTATTTCAGAGAATATCAATTCTGTATGCTGATTCATTTCATAAATGTTCTGAGCCTGACAAGGAAGTTCAACGAAGCTATCGCCACCAGCAAATGTTCAATTGAAATGTACAATCAATTCAAAAACGCCTTAGATGGAGTCTATCATCTTAATTTGTCCCTTCAAATGGAATCAGCTGTAATTGAGATGAATCAAAAGCCCATAACCCCAAAAGTAAAAAGAATTCTTAAATTCAGTCCGATTGAGGCATCAATCAAACTCAACAGAACAACTAGCTTCGACAGCTGCATCATCATCAAAACCATAGAGAATATATAATATATATAGAGAATAGATAAGGTTCTACCAAGAGTACGACGTTCACCGACTTTTGAAGAGGTTTGAGTTCATATTTTTACTTACACAATTTTCATTATTGACAAATTTTAACAGGAAAAGACAAAGGAACTAAAAAGAACACCACAACCCTGCCAGCAACAAAAGGACTCTCAATGCAAGTCAATCAAATACGACAGGAGCGCTACAAATGGGAAAAATATGGAAGAAATTCTGGAATCGTCGCTACAAAGAATTGGAAAACGAAAAGAACGTCGATCCCAACAAATACGACTACAAGCCCGAATGGATTTTATTCTGGACAAATCGCATGAAGGAATTGCACGCGAGAAATCCGAATTGTTGCATCTAGAACTCGAACACCAGAAGTTAAAACGTAAAATGATTGTTAATGACGTTTTGTTTTTTTTTGAGTTTGTTGGAATTATCCAAGATAATGGTAACATCACGCATTGAAGAACCGCCAAACAGAAACATTAATTTTGTTTGTTTCCTTTTTTTGACTGCATTTACATATCTCCATTATGTTGAGTGAGATTTCTTGCAGTGATGGTGGAGGAGCGATTGCAGCTCCCTTGTTTGAAAACAATCAAATCTTAGATTAGAATCACACAAAAATATGGGGCCTGTTCAAAGATAAATAAATATTTTCTTATTTTAATTTTCTTCAACAACTTACCATATCAAGATCGTTCTTGAATTTTTGCAATAAATTTAGAGCAACGAAAATTGTTGTCTCTTTATCCATTTCAATTTCAATAATATTATGATCAAAAGAAAAGAAAAATGTAACCTCAAAAGATTTGTTTTTGTTTTTCTTGTTTGACAGCTCAACCAAACTTAACTAAAAAGCGTTTTTGGATTATTTCAACTATCTCTAACTATTTCAACTATGACACATCAACCATTTTTTTTGACACAAAAACTATAGTCAACTATCGTCGGCGCAAAAACGCACCTCAGGCCGATAGTTCTGTCATCGATAATGTTCAATGGAGACCAAGTAATAGCGCTGTTAAAGCTAAGAAGCTATTAGATATATATTTTTGGGTCTTATTCACCAAGCACTAATATGACATTATTTCATGTTGGAACCTTTTTAATGGAGAGGTTCACATGGACGAACATGTTCGACAGCATTGGCTCGAAGAAAGAAACCGAACATCCGACTTTGCATTCACATGAATACTGATGTTGTCAAACGTTATTTGTTTTTAATTTTCGGGCACAATATATGGAAACAAATTTGGGCACTTTGCAGTAATATATGAAACTATTCAAGAGGGTGAGGAAGATTGGAAAACGAAGGAAAATCAGAAAAAAACGTTTATGGTTAAGGAAATATTTAACGGACAGAGGGAAGGAGGTTTTTTTGCATTTTCCGCGTGATGTGAATATGACCGAGATATTTACTTACTTACTCGGTCCCTAGCTAGCTGTCTCCAGTTTTGCACTCCAAGCTGATCAAGGTCCTCTTCCACTTGTGTGCGCCACCTGAGTCACGGTCTTCCTCTTCCTCTACGTCTCTCGGGAATAGTGTCGAAGCTTTGTATATGGATTTACCAGGTAATATCAAGAATGGTTTTCTGCTTGGTTTGACAGTTTTTTGACAGTTTTTTGACAGTTTTTTACATAAAATTGTAATGTGTGTTCTCTACTTGCTCAAGCAGAAAACCATTCTTGATAGTACTTGGTAAATCCATATACAAAGTGTCGAAGGCTTTCCGGGCCGGAGCATTGGTGTCCATCCGCTTTAAATGACCGAGCCATTTGAGTCTCTGGAACTTGACCCTTCTGGCTAGGTCCACGTTTTTGTACAGCCCGTAAAGTTTGCTGTTGAATCTTCTCCATTCCCCATCAATGCACACGGGGCCAAAGTCAAAGATGATCCGAAGAACCTTCCTCTCGAAACAGCATAAGGCACATTCATCCGATTTGGTCAAGGTCCATGCTTCTGCACCATACAACAGGACAGGGATGATGAGGGTGTAGTACAGTTTTACCTTAAATGCTCGAGAGAGGGCTTTTCCACTCAATTGCTTTCTTAGCCCAAAGGAACAGCGATTAGCAAGATTTATTCTTCGTCTGATCTCGGCGCTGGTGTTAATAGCGGAGGCTAGGTAGACAAACTTCTCTACTATCTCGAAGTTGTATTCGTCTGTGACGTTCTGTCCAACCCGTCGATGTCGGGTGTCCTTGGTTGAAGACAGCATATATACTTCGTTTTGCCCTCATATACCGCTAAACCCATCGTTGTCGCTTCTGCTTCAATTCTCACAAAGGCACCATTAACATCACGCTGTGTTCTTCCCATTATATCAATACCATCGGCGTACGCGAGAAGTTTAACAGAGTTTTGGAAGATAGTGCCTCTGGTGTTCTCAAGGACAATGTTAAAGAAATCGCACGACCGACATATTTACGAAGTGAAAAATAATACCGAAGTTGTCGGGCACTCAAGTTGTTTGGTTTGTCCAGCGATTGATTTTGCGTTCACATGGTCGAGTATTGTCACGCATGTTGGTCCATGTGAACCTAATAACGGGCAATCTATTTCGCGCATGAAAAACGAAAAAAAAAATATTTTTGGAAATTATTAAATTGAAATACAATTTTCAGAAGCTAGGCGAACCCTTAACACCACCACATTGCCGACAAGGTTCTTTTATCTCTTGGCACTACTTGTCAAAATCTCGCCGTGCCATGTGTCACTTTTTCCACATAAAAAAAATTATTTGCTGCTGCTGAGTGCAATTCGATAGTAGGCGGCTATTTGTTTTAAGATTTTATCAAATAAAGAACAAAGAAAAAGATTTCAAATAAGATAAAACTACAAGAAAACCCACTTTAAATTTTATCTTAACTTTAATTTACCAGTGAAAACAATTGGTAAGTCATAAAAACGCCTTTCATAAACATGACTCATTTTTCGTCTTGCCGGAAAGATGTTGAAACTCTTTTCCTACCACATTTTACGGGGCCATGCAACGAAAATTGCACTCTACGATGTCCCATTCCACTTGTTGACCCAATTAGATTTATATTTTATTGGATTTCATTAGTTCAGACGTCAAATGCACTCGTGACGGCATGAATTTGTTTATGATGTAATCCATATTTTGGTTGGGGAAATGTTGGTTTTGGTTAACCTAAAGATAACTTGAGTTATCAGTGGAATGGGGGCAAAAGTTAAAATTCAGCAAGATAATCAAAAATTCAAATATTTTCCAGTCCAAAATGGGTGCAGAAAAAGATGTCATAGAGAACGGCGCTGCCGGTGATGAACAACAGTCGAAAAAGGCCGCAAAGAAGCAGGCAAAGGAAGCTTTGAAAGCTGCAAAGGTACCACTCGATGAAAGGAGGCAAAATCCATTATCTAAAACCTAAAAATTTCACTCTAGAAAGCCGAACATAAAGCGGCCGCTGGAAAGGAAAACACCAATGCGGCTGAAGAGTCGGAAATAGACTGCTCCGAGGGTAAATATGGTTCAGCTGGTATGATCCAATCCAAGGACAAGAAAGAAGACAGGGGTTTTGTGTTTGTTCACGAACTGAAGAACTTCATTGGCAAGGCACCCGTCTGGATTCGTGGGCGAGTGCACACAACGAGAAGCAAGGGCAAGCAATGTTTTCTGGTTCTGCGTCAGCAGAGCAGTACTGTGCAATGCATTCTGGCTGTGAATGATCACGTCTCCAAACAGATGGTGAAATTCGCTGGAAAGTAAGTAAACAGCAAGACTGAGTGAAATGCCTTCTCTAACTATTTCCTTTTAGTATCCACAAGGAGAGTATTATTGATGTGGCTGCCAAAGTGGTTTCGGTTCCCAATAAAATCGAGTCCTGCACAGAACAGGATTTGGAGCTCCAGTTGCTGGAGATTTTTGTTGTTTCTCAAGCAAAGGCACAGCTCCCATTGCAGATTGAGGATGCTTCTCGTCCAGAAAATACCGATGTAAACCTTCTTTTACTTTAAACAGACTTTGATTGAAACTTTAAATCCCCTCCATAGGACCCCGAAGGCCTTAATATTCGAGTAAATCAAGACACGCGTTTGGACAATCGTGTCTTGGATTTGAGAACGCCCGCGAATCAAGCCATATTCCGTTTGGAAGCCGGAGTATGCAAACTTTTCCGCGATATTCTGACAGAAAAGGGCTTCGTCGAGATCCATACACCGAAGATTATTTCGGCAGCCAGTGAAGGTGGTGCCAATGTCTTCACAGTGAGCTACTTCAAAGACTCTGCCTATTTGGCCCAGTCACCTCAACTCTACAAGCAAATGGCAATTGCTGCCGATTTCGACAAGGTCTACACTGTCGGAGCCGTGTTCCGTGCCGAGGATTCCAATACTCATCGCCACTTGACTGAATTCGTTGGCTTGGATCTGGAAATGGCCTTCAAGTATCACTATCACGAAGTTCTGCACACAATCGGCGATACATTCACGGCGATTTTCAAAGGGCTTCGCGACAACTATCAGCGAGAAATCCAAGTAGTTGGCCAGCAGTTCAAGGTGGAGCCATTTAAGTTCCTTGAACCGCCACTGATCTTGCAGTTCGCCGAAGGAGTTGCAATGCTTCGTGAAGCCGGTAAGTTGATTTTTACTGTAAATAACGGAGCGTTTATACAGCTTTTTCCTTTGCTCAGGAATTGAGACCGGAGATGAGGAGGATCTGTCAACGCCAAACGAAAAACTGCTTGGTCGCTTGGTCAAGGCCAAGTACGACACTGATTTCTACATTTTGGACAAGTTCCCGCTAGTGATTCGGCCCTTCTACACAATGCCAGATCCCAATGACCCCAAATACTCGAATTCGTATGACATGTTCATGCGAGGCGAGGAAATTCTGTCCGGAGCCCAGCGTATCCACGACCCTGAGTTCCTCACCGAAAGGGCCAAGCATCATGGAATCGGTTAGTCTTCAAATGCTTGTTCCTTACTTCATTTCTCTTGCTAACGGTTATTTCTGGTTTTTAGACATTTCAAAAATTGCCGCCTACATCGAATCGTTCCGTTTCGGTTGTCCACCACACGCCGGTGGTGGTATTGGTATGGAACGTGTTGTCATGCTGTATCTGGGACTTGACAACATTCGCAAGACTTCTATGTTCCCTCGCGACCCCAAGAGAATCACGCCTTAAGTTTAGAGCACAACAAACTCCAAGAGTAAACATAAGAAGAAAATCATTCGAAGAAGCGACATTCGTTTTCATCGAGTTCCTTTGTTTCCTTTTTATCATAATTTTAGAAATTTGATTCAACATCGTTCTTTGCGACTTACTTAATCGTAGTTGTATTGCCAACTGCAAATGATATCATTATTAAATTAAAATCGTCACTTTTACATGTAATTCGTTTGTTTTTGTTTTCTTTGCGGTTGAGGACTACTTTTGCTGATTCTTTTTTTTCTGACTCAATCAGATCGAAAGAGCTTTTGATTGGTTTGTTGTCTTTGAACCTTCTGAGATGCGTCTCTGACTTGACACCCCTGCATCGGGCCACAACTCTATCGGCAAGTTGTTGGTGGAGGCAAAACAAAAAAACAACAGACGGCAGTAGGGGAATTCCATAACTGTAGCCAACAATGACGTCTACACAGTTCCAGTCAGAGCTATTTCTTATTAAAGATATGGTCGGGAATCAAGGTTGGGGTGACTCACCAGGTTATCCTAAGATATAACCCAGGCAAACGAAAATTAAGAGACTTTATGCCATTATCAGCCTTTTGCCGTCCCTATCGGAAATTCTCCGATTGTAGCTATTGTAATTAAACGTTTAGGATTCCAAAATGAAATAGAAAGAAAATTTATTTAAACAGTCGCAGTTAAAATCAGAATGAAAATATTTTCTGAGTGAAAATATTATAATCATTCAATCCAAGATTTGTTCTCAACTTCAAGAAGTGCGTTGGATCCTTTGACTTCGTTGAGACATCTGCGAGTTGGTCTTTTGTGCCAATGGCTTCAATTTTTATTAGTTCTTTAGAAACACTGTCGCGTATGAAATGGTGTTTTATGTCGATATGTTTTGCACGCTTGTTCTCTTAATTATGAGCCATACCGATACATCGTCTGTTGTCTTCTTTTAAGTCTCCATGAAGAAAAGCAGTTTTGATGTCGAGTTGGTGAAAGTGGTATTTTCGGTACATACCGACCGCTAATACAACACGAATTGTGGTCAACTTTGCCACTGGTGCATACGTTTCACCATAGTCCACCCCAAACCGTTGCAGAAAACATTTTGCTACAAGTCTAGCTTTGTATTTTGTTGGATTGCCATATTCGTCCTCTTTTCTTCAAAAACCCATTTAGTTTTAAGTTGTTTAGTGTGAGAAGGTACATCTACAATCTTCCATACGTTGTTTTTACTCATGGAATTCAGTTCTTCATCTACTGCTTTCTTCCATAACTCACAATCGCTTAGTCCGAATATTTCATTATAGGTTTCAGGTACATCTGTAGAAAAATTTAAAACAGCAGAATTTGCTCTTGACCCCATATCATAATCTAAGAACTTACTTGGTAACTGGCGCTCCCTGTTGCTGCGCCTCACAGTCTCTGTTTGGAGCCTGTTATTTGATTGCAAAGGGAGCGCTGTTTGTTCATCTCCTGACATAAGATCGGCTTCTATTAAGTCATTCGTTAAAGTTGGTTCTTCATCTTCACTTTGTGCTCCACTGATAGTATTATCAGCCATAGCAATATCGATAGGTTCAGCTTCAAAATTAACATGTTCAGCTTCCCCCTCTTGGTAATGGCTCCACAAAGTTACTTCTCTCTTATTGTCCCTTGAAGGTTTTCGTTCTGCCACTGCCAGACACTTAAATGGAAAACTTGACTCTTCAAATTGAACGTCACGAGTTGTTCTTATTTTTCGCGATTCGATATCCCATATTCGGTATCCATTTGGAGCATACCCCACCATGATAGATTTTTCGACTTTTTGGATCTAGCTTCTTTCGGCACTGATTTGGAATCCACGCGTATGCCTTGCAACCAAATACCCTCAACTTGCTTAGGTCTGGCTTAGATCCAAACCACAAGCTTGTTGGACTGCGATTAATGGTGTATACAGCAGCAAGTGCAGCTTCGTTCCACATATTCTTTGGAGCTCCGGATTCGACTCTGACTTTTTCCATAAGTGTTCTATTGAACCTCTCAGCGACACCATTCTGTTGAGGAGAATAAGCAATTGTTGTCCTTGGTCTACTGTCACTTTTGAAATCGAGCTTCCAAACATAGTGGTGGTCAAAGCTTCATACTCCTTGAATTTTGAAAAAACACCAGACTTCTTCTTGATTGGGAAAATCATCGTCAAATGACTGAAGTCATCGATGAAGGAAACAAAGTATCTTGAACCGTCAATCGCAATAGTATTGAAAGGACCACACACATCCGAATGTATCCTTTCCAGGGCTCGTTTGGCTCTACTGCGTGTTCCATTAAGCGGATTTTGTACTTGTTTTCCCTCAGCACACACGCCACAAAAATCAACTTTGTATTTTGGGTTGAAGTTTGGAATCATATTGCTCTTAAGTAGAATTACCATTCTCTGATGATCAGCATGAATTGATTTTTTTCACATGTGTCTGCTGTAAACTTCTTAACGACAACTTCGAGTTCATACAGATTTCCATTTAAACGAGCTGTTGCTATTAATTCCTCGTTCTTCAAAATTAAAGCCTCTCTTTCACAGAATTTAACTTCAGCTCCAGCATTCGTCAGTTTACTTACGGAAATCAAATTATCTCGCAAATCAGGAACATACAGTACATCTTGTATTGTAAGATCGGTTCCTGTGTTGCTCACACCGTAAATAAAACCCATTTGTCTGGCCAACAAAGACTCATTGTCCTTAGCGACATTCATTTCAATTGGATTGTTCAACTGTTCTAACTTTGAAAAGTACCATTTCTCGTTAGCTAGGTGATCGCTGGCCCCTGAATCCAATTTGAAAATAATCTTCTCGTTTTTCTTGCTCTTGGTGTTGTCTCTGTCAGACATAAAACAAAAACTTTTTCTTTTGACAGTTTGAGCATCTTTTCCTGAGTGGCTGTGGCAGTCTTTTGCAAGGTGGCCAATTTTGTTGCGTTTGAAACACTTTCCGTTAAACTTTTTCTTTTTAAAATGTTTCTTTTTACTTGAAAAAGCTATTACTTCCTGGACGTCTTCTTCATGTCGGTCATTGAGTTTCGTTTCTTTAAGCTTTAAGCCTTTCTTTTGCCATTGAAAACGTTAGTTTGTCTTCATCCAAGTTTTGAAGTGCGGTAATTAATGGATCAAACTTTTCGGGCAAAGAAAGAAATAATTGAGCAAGCATATCACTCTCTTCTAATTTTGCTCCTGCGAACTTCAGCTGACGAACCAAATTTTCGAAGGCCAAAAGATGGGACACCACTGACTGAATCCCCGTTCTTCATCCGCAATTTTGATAACTGCTTTCGTACTAGTAATTGGTTTACAATTGAAACCTTCGCCAACGCTGAATTCAGACTTGCCCACATTTCTTTCGAAGTGTTCTTGTCTCTTACATAGCTGAGAAAGTCCGAATGGATTAAATTCACTAAGCAATTCTTAGCCATTTTATCCCTCTTGAGAAATTCTAATATTTTCCCTTCATCTTCTAGAGGATCGTCTGTTACTGTTAGAACGTCCAATAGATTCTTTGGAATCCAGAAGAATTTTCATTCGGAATTGCCAATCGTCGAATCCGCAGCCGTTAAACTAGAAAATGGCATGCGTAAAATCTTTCGAGTCGCCCATAACCTATTGTAATTAAACGCTTAGGCCGTGTGCGAATTCAGTTAAAAATGGGTTAAAAATTGACGTTTGGTTAAATTTTGACACTTCGCATTATTTGACTAGCTGCTGAGCAGGTTAAAAAATGACAGTAGTGGTTAAAAATTCATCCATTTTTATTTTTTAGGCCGTGTGCGAATTGGATGAATTGTGGTTAAAAAATAAAAATGGATGAATTTTTAACCACTACTGTCATTTTTTAACCTGCTCAGCAGCTAGTCAAATAATGCGAAGTGTCAAAATTTAACCAAACGTCAATTTTTAACCCATTTTTAACTGAATTCGCACACGGCCTTAACCACAATTCATCCAATTCGCACACGGCCTTAGGATTCCAAAATGAAATACAGTAGACGCTCGATATCAT
This sequence comes from Sphaerophoria taeniata, assembly GCA_943590905.1. Taxonomy (NCBI): domain Eukaryota; kingdom Metazoa; phylum Arthropoda; class Insecta; order Diptera; family Syrphidae; genus Sphaerophoria; species Sphaerophoria taeniata. The sequence continues at coordinate 13,517,680 of OX016540.1, read as the reverse complement.
GAATCTCGGTAGAGTGAACTATCCGGTATAGTGAACACCCAAAATTTTACATGCACTACTCTAAATAGTGAACAATACTAATCTCGATATAGTAAGCACATGTATTTTCTCAGGTTTGAACGAGAATATTGCAGCTGCAATGCGTCTGCAGCATGTCGACTACCTTTGAACAAATCTACCGTTCATTCGTGTACATCTCACACTGAATCACAAAAGACAGTAAATAGTCACAAAACAAATTCGAGCAAATGCTCGAATTGTGTGTAATACTTTAATTTTTGTTTGGATCTCCTGTGCGTAAAGATATATTTGCTTAATTTTAGTGCAGCTTAAAGTTAGAATAGCCCGAAAGCATTTAACATTGCTTGAAAAAATTGATAAGCTGTAAGCGGTTATGACTATTTTCTTAACTTTAAAAATAAACGGTAAGGCCGTGTGCGAATTCAGTTAAAAATGGGTTAAAACTTGACGTTTGGTTAAATTTTGACACTTCGCATTATTTGACTAGCTGCTGAGCAGGTTAAAATATGACAGTAGTGGTTAAAAGTTCATCCATTTTTATTTTTTAACCACAATTCATCCAATTCGCACACGGCCTAAGTGTTAAATGTTACTTTGGCAACGTTTTTAGCAAGTATGGAATACCCAGATCCACCGTAAATTCCATGCATATGTAAAACCAGGGACAAAATAACAGCTACGATGGCGACTCAGACTTATTGTGGCCATGAAAAAGAAAAACTTTGAGGACATCCAAACTTCCAGAGGTAGAAAATGTTTGTTTATCGAATGAATAAATATAATTATCTTTACACTGAACAAAATGCGCATTTTTGATTAAATTTAACTTTGGAAAGCGTTTTTAGCCTCCCGATCGAAATAGTGAACATGGCTGGTTTTTATTACTTCACTATATCGAGCGTCTACTGTAGAAAGAAAATTTATTCAGGCCGTGTGCGAATTGGATGAATTGTGGTTAAAAAATAAAAATGGATGAATTTTTAACCACTACTGTCATTTTTTAACCTGCGAAGTGTCAAAATTTAACCAAACGTCAAGTTTTAACCCATTTTTAACTGAATTCACACATGGCCTTAAAAAACGATGTTTACACAAGGCCTTTTTCTTTTTTAGCTCCGAGCAGGGTACGGAGCTGTCAAAAAAAAACCCGTATTTCTTTTTTAGCTCAGACATATCGGAGCGCTCAACTTTTGCTTATTTTTTAGATCAGACCGTGGTCAGAGCGCGATCTACGAGCTCGGTTAAAATTGACGGAGTAGATGGAGTAAAAAGTTGAGCGCGGCCAACTTAATGTATTTTGTTCATTTATCATGACTGAGATGATGCGAAAAAAAAATTAAAACGGTAGAAATGGCGTGCGGAGTAAGTTGTTCTCCGAATGAAGGAAAATAATTTTTTTTTTTTAATTTGTTTTATATGTGTGACAGTTCTATGCTCAGGTTTGTTTCTTTATTAACTCGGAAAGGTCTGAGCTAACTCTGCTCAGACCATTGAATAAGAAGTACAGGAAGGGGTCTTATGAAAAAGAAGTGAAGCATTTTTCTAAGTAGTGTGAGTTTCACAAACACAAACGAATTACAACAGGGCTGGTCTGCAGTTGAATAGTTAATCTCAGGGGCGCCAAACGAAATATGATTGAATCAAGATTATATCAATTGTGCATCAATTTTATTTTTCAATTTCAACCCTTTTTTTGGACTACATGGTGTTTTAACGTTCAGGTGTACATGCACGATTTTTTTTTTTTTTTTTTTATTATTTTTCGTTACATTTTCTTCATTTTTCATCCTTAATTCATCATATTTATTGTCCTTTTTGGGTCGTTTTAGAAAGCGCATTCTGTGAACAACTTGATCAAGTGTTAAAAAGCACAAGAAATTGTGTAGCGCCTAACGATCACCAACAAAAATAAATGCGCCCCTGAACTCGAGTTTTTGTTTTTTTGACAGATGAAACTACAAAACAACATTTGACCAATCACAGCTCGGCAAAATGACAACAAGTCAAAGTTTGACACTACAAAATCCAAAAATTGACATTACAACTTCCCAAAATTGACGTCATCAGAAATTTTTGTTGCCTCACTCACGTACACTGTACATGTAGCTAACACCGCTTCCTGTACTTCTTATTCAATGGCTCAGACCGAGCTCGATGAGCTCAGGCTCTACTCCGTACCCTGCTCAGAGCTAAAAAAGAAAAAGGCCTACAGTCGCAGTTAAAATCAGAATGAAAATATTTTCTGAGTGAAAATATTATTTGCACAACAAAAAACGATTGCTTGATTTTCAATAGTAGCAAATAAAATATCCAATCGGAAGTTTTATTTCTTTTCCATTTCCGGTACCCGAATCGTATATAAAATAAATATGGGCTCCGACTCCGACTCTCTTTAGTTGTTTTGTGAGTGAACCTTTGTGAGTGAACAAATATTTAAAGTGCTGACACTTTTTTGTTTTGGAGACAATCGGATAAAAAAGTAAATAACTAATCGGAATGGGCGCGTTCAGTTTGGTTGGTTGGATTTGAATAACCTATCCTATCCAACTCATTTTTCATGAACAAGTTCGATAGCTAAATTTGGATAGTTTTGAAAATACGTGTACAAAAATCAGCTGTTTACGAATTTCAATGGCTGTTCTCTCTATACCAGAAATTGTTGGATAGCTTTGCGTTTGCTTGGTTTGATCATCTGCTATTTTTTCTTACATGGAAAACAAAAACAAATATCTAGCTATCCAGATAGCCTATCCAAGTCAAAGTGAACGCGCCCAATGCATCGCATGAAATCGCTCTCATTTTGCAATTTCGAGTTCCGTTCCCACGCAGTTTTCAAACTTTTTCGTAGATGTCTACTATCGTTTTCCATTGGTAGTCCAGAAGCATTCGGAAGAGTCCGACCTTTACACTGGACTGACTTTGACAGACGGAATGCTTCTGAGAAGAGCAGAACTCTTCTGTTTTAAAAACAGAATCGTCCGATGAATGATACATACATCATAATCATAACCCGTTCCATTAGAGGTAGAAGATGAAACGTCAAAAAAATACCAATGGAAAACGACATACGATTGATTTGTTTGAAAGGATACGGTGGTAAATAATTCTTAGAAATTGTACGAATCGGTGAGAAATTCGCTCCGATCGATTACGGCTTACGATTTGCAGTTGAGAATAGACAGTTAGCAAAAATTCCGAATTCTCCACTATTCAGCCCCAACTGAAGACAACGAAGAAAGATTCTGCTACCTCCTCGATGCTGAAACGTGAAGCTGTATCTAATACTTTCAGATTGGTTTTGGGGATTTCAAAATCAAGCAAGCCATTTTTGTTGGAAAAAAAGTATTTTGTATATAATAAATCTGTTTGTTTACCCCAACAAACTGCAACGAAGTACAACAAAGTAAAACGTTTTTACATTTTCTGTTTGTTTACTCGAATTAGTTGAAAAGAAGAGAGAAATCAAGAGAGCAAACAATTTCCACTCCAGAGAAAATGTTTCAACTTTTTGCAACGGAAAATGAAAACAAACTGCAACAAATTACTTCAACGTGTTTGTTTATTCTGTAGCAAATTTCTCTCTTGCGGAGAGAATTTTACTCTCTTTTGCGAATTTGACAGATCTCAAACAAACTGCTACAAAATGTTCCCAAACAGACCTAATAATCCGATGAATTGTTTATCTACTACTGGTATTATCAAGGTTGGTGTTTTCAACTTCCTCTGCTTCATCAAAAATGTTTGCAAGGGGCCAGTTATAGCGATAATTGAAATCCATCAGGAAAAATGTTTGAATGGATATTTAACTCAGTTTTCCTTTGATTGCTAATGCAATTTATATGCCAATCGACCGGAAAATACTTAAAGATTTTTTTTTGAGAAAAAAATATAAGTTCGCAAACTTATTTTTCGTTAAAAATGTATTTTTCTATTTTCCGTACGGAAATTCGTTTTCCTGAACAGCTGATGGATTTTTGTCAAAAAATTAAACAAATCGTTCCAATGATTTGCGTTTCAATTTTGTACAATTTCAATGATCTGTGTTTCAACTTCTCACAATTCCAATGATAGAATTACGACAGGAAAAAAATTCCTGACAGAAATTTTCAATGATTGCTATAAACGTTCATCAGGAAAAAATTTCAGATTCCTCCTGTTCCAATTTTTCTTGATGAAAACCAATGATTGCTATAACTGGCCCCTTAAGTGCGGTTACACGAGCGCAAAAAAGAATTACTTTTGTGGATACACACAGAAAAAAAAATTAAGTGGGCATGCAAGAAAATTTGACAATAGAGGAGCAGTCGGAGATTAAAACACAAAAGAAAGAAAGAGAGAAGAAACATGATGATGAGAAAAAACATGATTTTTAACGTAAAACTCATATCTGAAAAAGACGAAACTTGGCATTTTTTTCCATCCCTTTCCTTCTTTCTAAAAATCATCCGCTCTCTTTCGTGAATTAATACTTTTTTGCGCTCGTGTAACCAGGCACTCATTGTATTTCTATCTAGCTAGTACCCGCGAGATGACAATCGATTGTGGTGTCATCTTGAGATCTGGCGCAAAAGCTATTTTTTTCCCAATATCAAACTATGTAAAAAAATAGCTCTTGCGCCAGATCTCAAGATGGCACTAGGATCGATTTTCATCTCGCGGGTACTAGGTAACAGAAATACAATGCAGGCACTAATACAAACCTATGCAAAAAAATGACTATCTCTGCTTATAACTAGGTGGCGTTAGAGCTGAATGCCAGGTCGATTATACCTGTCAAATAGGTATATATTATACAAAGATCCGATGACTGAATAAAGCTGATTGCTGATTGCTGTGGGTCGGTTTATTTTGATAGATGTTATAGACACCATGATCATTTTTCAATATCCTTAAAGGGATAATTTTCTGATCAATCTTACGTCAACTTGACCAGGTAGCGGTCGCCGGCGGCGAAAATCTTTTTGTATCACACAGAATATTATTAGTCTATAAAGGCGCTTCAGCTTCGGCATTCGGCTTCGCCTGACGTTGACGAGTTCAGCTATAGGAATTCAATGCTTGCTATCACAATGACGCTTCGACCTCACGTTTCGTACGTAACGTGACTCCAAACGGAAGCTCTAGTTCAAATATGCTGAACTTTTGCTTTGTCTGACAGCTCAACAGCTGTTTGTTCATTTGTTTTTTGGAGCAGCGTTACCACTCGAAAAAAAAGGAATCGAAATAGATTTGGGAATTAAATTGAGTAAAAGTGAAGTAGATTTCAAAATAGCGTATTTTATACTGTCCATGGATACATTGACGAAAAGAGGGACATACAGTTATTGTCAAAAGTTCATATAGACAGATCTACAATTAGGGCGATTTAATTTTGACACTACATGGTCGATAAAATGTGTTAAAATTTAACTAGCAGACTAAAATATGACACTAGTGGTTAAATTAAACCAACATTTTAACGCAAGTCGCACACGGCCTAAAATTTTAAACACTTCAATACAATCACGTAACTCATACTTTGCGTACATATACGTATGGGTTGACATTTCGTGTTTGTAAAATGTAAAGTGTGTGTGTAAAATCGATGTAAGTTTTTTCTGAGTGAAGTAGATTTCAAAACATTCTTGATGGTGCGAAGTGGGAATAGATTTTCAAAGTTTTTCAAAAATCGAAGTAGACTACTTCGAAAGGGGTAAAGTTGCAAATCTGTTTGATGATGATGGAGGGAGAACTGTCATTCAAAGCAAACGTAAAGCGGGTGCATCGTAACGCAGACAAAGCCAAAGCTGAAGCGTGTTTGTGTTTAAGCCTTAAGAGTTTTTAGAAGCAGAACTCGACTTAGATAATGATTAAAGTATTCGTTTTCAAAGCCGGTTCCGTATCCGTAAAAAGCAACGCGCTGAATAGATACATGGCATTGGCGTGGCGCCCCCAGTTGCCCGTAGCTAAGTGGTTAGGTGTTGGCTGCTAAGCAGAACGTCGTGGGTTCGAGTCCTACTCATACCAAGCCATACCGTGGATCGTGGATTCGATGACTTTACGGGCCGGAGCATTGGTGTCCATCCTCTCCACGTGACCAAGCCATCTGAGTCTTTGGACCTTCACTCTTCAGCTAGGTCAGCGTTGCTGTGCAGCCCGTACAGTTCGTGGTAAAATCTTTTCCTCCATTCACCGTTTAGGCATACAGGACATAGGTAGATCTTTCGTAGAACTTTTCTCTTATAGGCGATGTTTAAGAGGCTGATACCTCTGTAGTTGGTGCAGTTTAGAGGGTCTCCTTTCTTCAGGATCGGGCAAACAATGCTGAGGTTCCATTCATCGGGCCTGCTCTCCTCCAACCATATTCTGCAGATGAGTTGGAGCAGAGTTCGGAAGTAATGCCGTCAGCTCCCACGTCCTTTGCTTTTAAGCTTTTCTAGGTCGGGTGGACTGAAATCTTGGCTTGCATCGTCTGCATTGAATGGTTCATTCTGCATGACAGCGGAATTTGATTCATCATCGCCGGTGAACAGTCTGCAGATGTGGTCTGTCCATATCATCAGCATTGACTGTGACGCTACTACGATATTTCCCTATTGGTCTTTACAGGCTTCAGTTCGTGCTCGGTAGCCTGCTTTTAGTCTCTCAACATCCTCGATCGATCGCTTTTCATGCTCTCTCTTTTTCTTTCTGAAAAGCTTGTGTTCTTCTCTCCTCTTCTGCTCGTAGAGCTCCCGAGCTGATCTCGTCCTCCTTTGTAGCGCTGCTTTAGGTATATGCTTTTTTCTTGGCTGCATGCACCTGCTTGCACTCTTCATCAAACCAGGGGTTTCGTTTTGGTGGCCGCTTGAAACCCAGCACATCAGGGGCAGCATCCCTAATGTAATAGCTTCGCGGCAATTCTGCCACTGGTTCTCAATACTCGATGCTGGCTGTCATGCGGTTACTTGACACTCGATCGGAAAAGAATCTGGCGATCTGTTGTCATACTTTCTTCTAACACTTCCTGTTTTTGACTTTGGTCAAGATATCCGCTGCACTACATTTGGCTACAACGAGGTAGTGGTCCTACTCCGAGTCGATGTTGGCCCCTCCCGCCTACGAAGGTTCGGACATTAATATCTAATGCTTGAAGAGTGTCTTGTGTCGGTCGCAATATGAACAATCTGGTTGACAGTTGATTGGTATGGAGACCTCCAGGTCCCCTAGTGGCTGTTGAGAGATGTGGGAAACGCGTATACTTGCTTCTATGTTTCGCCCCGCTGCAAAATTGATAAGCCGAATCCGTTATCGGAAGTTTTTGCGTGCAGGCTGTGTTTTTCGACTGTTCCACCAACGATGTCCTCTCTTCCTAGTTTGGAATTTAAATCTCCTAAGACGATTTAAACATCGAAGCTAGGCCATTGCTCGTATGTCTTGTCGAGGAGCTCGTAGAATTTCTGTGGGGGCGTGAGCGCATATGTTTCCGAACTAAACCTTTGTGCGGATTTTCGTGAGGCGCTCGTTGATAGCTCTGAAGCTTAGGACATGCTGCCTAAGCCTGCCTCCAATGACAAAGCCACATCCAAACAGACGTTTTTGTTGTTCTCTGTAGCAGTCGCCGTAGTAGATATCGCAGTTTTTCATCCTCCTTTTGCCCGGCCCACCCAATCGCATTTCGCTTTATAACTGTCTAGGGCCTCCTCTAATTGTTCGGCTGAACGTGGTCTGTTAAGGGAACTTATACATTCCACGTGCAGATCCGAATCTTCCTTATTTCGTTTACATTGTTCGTCGTCAGTAAATCCCTCCGTATCCGAGGCTTGCTGTTGCCTTGCAAGTTGCAACTATAGCTTTTCTTTACGTCACCCCAAAGCACGACCCCCAACCTGGAGGGCCAGGTCCTAATTTTAACTCCAAGGGCAAAGAGACGGATACACCGCTCCTTATATCGTCCTCAGCTCCAAATATGTCGAAGTAGACCGTATAAGGTGTTCACTGAGTATAGTTCAACCTAACTGGTACTGAAGCGGCAGACGCCAACGTTGACTTCATCCTGGGAATTCTTTCGCTGCCTCAGTGTAAAACACTCTCCCCGCCCTCTCTCGTTAGCTGTCGCCAAAGCCTTCTACATAGGGGTTTTCATCCTATCTCCAGCTGAAGTACTAAACACCCGGTGGTCATCAAGTGGACTTGGTATAGTCATCCAATTGAACACGGCCTAGGAAAAATCAAATTGTTGTTCCGGGGATGGAATCAGATCCAATCACTTTATGCCGAATTAACTTACCTATTAAAAATTTTCAAGATCTATACCTACCTATTCCAGATTTCCAAATGGAAACTTTCACATTATAAGATAAAAAGAACTCCTGGTGTTTTTATTTGGCTGCCTACATAATCCCAATCCAACACTTCTCACCTTCTTCTTCTGCTTTTACTTCAAATTTAAAATCCGGAAGAGAATATCACTGCCAATCCGTTAAAGACATTTTAATAAAAGCTCGTCAGCTACAAATTTTTTAATTCATAAGTCATTTAAATAGGTACTACAAGGATTACTTATAGCTTCTCACTAGACATTTCTTAAAATCATCATTCATCAACTAACTTGTGAAATGTGAATTAAAGACAAGATTGAGCACTTAACCTCAAACCGTAGCGTAGGCTCAAGCACTTTATTATTGATGAACCCAACCGAGTCTAATGTACATTTTCAAATTTCCATTAAAGAATTTGTCTAACGCACCCAATTGTGTCCTAATGTTTTCGTTGTCATTTTCCATATTATACCCGCAAGCAATGGAGTGCATTTTATGTTCATGCAACTGCACTCAAGTCCTTGCCTTTATGAACAAAAAATCAATAAACTCCCCACTATGCTGCACAAAACAAAAGCTTATCCCTGTCTATACCTGTTCCTGTTGTGTAAAAGAAAAACCTACAGGCTCCGCCTTTCCATAAACAATCAATATTCACCCTACTCAAGCATCACATCCGCAATATAAATCCACTTTGAATTATTCATAAAATGTCTCTTTTATTCCTAGAAAGGGAGGCGTGTCTACGCATGGAGTAGTATTTGCCCAATGACATTCGGAAAAACAAGTTCTTGAACGTCAACGCCTTACAAGCATTAACTCACAAGCACAACTGCAATTCACAAACACTATTCTTTTTGACCATGTGTAGTTGTCTCTTTCTCACTCGGGGATTCAATTCTTTGAGAAAACGATGCAAGATGATGGTTGTAAATTAAAATGGCATCAGCCATTCATTTACACAAATTCTGTTGGCTCGCCAACAAACGGGAATATCGCAGCTGTCACACGGCATACGACACAACAGTCGTTGTTCAACTCGAAAAGTTTAAGTGCTGTGCGCGGGACGTCTGACATCGCCAGCGGACGGTCAAAATCAAAATAGTGTATTTTTCTAACAAGAAAAAAATTACAGGACGTTTTGTCATTTAAGGTGAAATATGAAAAGATAAAAAATTGACAAACTGTCAAAATTAAGATTCGATGTCGAAAAACGGCTGTGTGTCAATCTAATTAGCCCACCCGAAACAGAGTGGTGGTACTGCATAACCACACATCGTTGTTGAATTTATTTGAAATCTATTCGGTCGGCGGAATTTCACGGGGTATTTTACAAAAAATGCGTCGCACTACCTAACGCACACTTAGCTACATACCTGTCAAAACAAAAAACAACAAATTGGATTAGAAGAGAATTTGTGCTGCTTAGTGTAAACATGTTTGATATTGAAAGAATGTCATCTGAAAGTGTGCAATAAAACATCATGTTTTGCTCTTGTGTGCAATATTTTTGTCTATACACACACACACACATAAGAAATTGTTTTAATAGTGCATTTTGCGTTCTGTCATGTAACGAGCATTCATTTTAAAAATAATGTCGGCCGCCATCATTAACTAATTGGATCGCGAACAATTTTTGCGCTATCTGCATTCTACCATACCAATGGCAATTACAGTAAATTAACAACTGTCATCGTGTGTCAAAACGTCAATTCTCCGGGCGCGCTTTGCCTATTATAGCGAGATACTGACAAAAGTGTTTTTAATACCAATTATGAGTTAAGCGCTATCTATGGTTTATGGATCGTAAACTGTGAATTTTATTGCTCAACAACAAATTGCTTGTGAATATGTTTTTTTTTCTTCGCGGGGAAGCTTTGTTCAAATTTACGTCACGGATATCGTCTTAAAGGGAACTGTCAAAATTGAGGATACGCTTTTAAATTGAAACAAAGGTTTGTATAGGTACAGACATTTGCGAGCGGTTGAAAAGTTGACAACTTTTGCGAAAGAGTCGGTTTTGGTGCATGAACTGAGATCGTAAGAACATTAATCTTTTGACAGCTTGAAAAAAATCTTACTTGTCAAAATACGTAACGTCATCCCACCCTGTCAGGCCCATCTATTATTATTAATCACAACAGAAATATAAAAGTTCATAAAATTTTCCAACACTGAATTTTAACTCGCCGAAAAAATTCAAACAATTCCGCAAATATTCTGAATTTGTCAATTTGAATTTGAATAGAGCGAAAGAATGTCATTAACCATTTTGTTTTTCGTTTCGTTCTTTTCATTTTCAAATTTATTTTATTCTCGATTCGATGAACGAATAAAAATAGCCAGTCTAAATATAATTTTGCTTGTATTTACATACATACATACATAGGTACATACAAATGTATGGAAATAAATAAAGTTGTCGAATATAATCTCCTTGCATTGTTCTTTTGAGCTCGTTAGCTAGAATTGACGCAAATGTTGGCAATGTGTAGATTTCATTCGCCTTAGAGAGCGTTCCCTTTGTGCTTGGAAAGTATTTTGTTAAGAACTGAGTCATTATAAGGTACCTATATGATCTTTAATAATGATCATATCATACCTACATCTTAAGCGGTTGAAAAAAAAAACATGAGTTATCAATGGCTGCCATTGTCTTTCCTATAGCTAGGAAAAAATTCCACCCACAAGTACCCCATTTCCTTCTTGCCAAGAATAAAACCAGTGCACGTCGCGTCGCAAAAGAACAATTGAGAATAATGCTGCTGTATAGTCCAAAGTCTTGAAGAAAACCCAGAATCGTCCATTCCTCGTCGTTTTTTGGATTCATATGGGCATTCCAGAAACGTCATTACACTATACCTACTTTGCATAAATAGGTATGTATACTTGAGTCTTACGGCTTATAAAGGTCAGGTCAGGCCGGGAAGAGTTTCCGGACTGTGTTATCGCTCGAAGAGGTAACCTTGCGATTTCTTCTTTTGGGAAAGACAAAGTGTAGGTACGCTAATAGCACAGCTCCTGATCTGTGGCCCAGTGTCAATTCAAAACCTCAAAGATGGAATTCGTGAAGAAATTGAGGGCATACCGCATACGGCATCAGCTCAAAATTTTCAACCAATTTCTGAATTGCGGACCGACGAGGTGTTTTACGACGACCCAAAAATGTTTTATTTTGATATGAACAGTCTCTGCCGAATTTTCACCTTCTGAAAAATATTAAAGACTTCGTTGTTGCAATAAGTTCTTTTATCGAAGAATATGATGTCAGGTCAATTAAGCACTCAAACTGCAGCGATGTCAGGGAAGGTGGTTTTTCCAACGCGGCAGAGTATGGGTTTATTACCCATACGTTTTCCTTGATGTTCAGGTCCAGCAAACCTACTGGGTGGATATGAAACTCATCATATCATCGGGAATGTCCAAATCTATGTATTTCTTCTTTAAATTCTTTGAGCATTAGGAAGCTGTCTAGGTTTCGATTTTTTATAGATCTAGCCCAAAACTGGATTTTATTTTTAAATACCTCTACTTTGTCACTGGCATCGAAAACAGGTATTGCCTTTCCCTGAAAAGATACACTCAAATCATTTATTTTTTAAATGTATCTAACAGATACGCCAATTTCAATAGCCAACGCTCATTACACAACATGTCCCCCAAAACCCCCCAAAACAAAGTTGTCGTCAATGAGGAATGTTCTAATTTCAGCTATCATTTCGACAAGTCGCGTCAGTGTTTTTCCGCGAGAAAGCCACCTTACTTCTGCGTGAAAAAGTAGGTAAAGACTACCCATGTCATCAGACAATACCTTAAACAGCCTTGTATTCTTTGGCCGTAATTATTTTCACACTTTCTTCCAACACCTCTTTAAGGGAGACCGGCATTTTTTTTTTATGGCGATGTAGCAATGGCTATTGGCGCATCCTTTAACAATTTGCTTTAATCTTGCAACGGCACCGGACGTTTTGCAGTCATGGCCTTGGCACCGTCGGTCGTCCGTGCAAACATCCACGCAGTAGGTAAACCCATGGTATGTCCTTTACAATAAAAAAAAAATTGTCAATCAAATGAGAAATTTTAGCACCAATTGAATAGTAGTTATGGCAATGGCTTGCAGAAGAGCAGACCTTTTGAAAGGACTGTAGATATTGGTAGCGCACAAATACTATTAAAATAGCCAACCCTGCAACATCCGTTAATTCATCCATTTGAAGCGCAAATTTTGTGACTTTTATTGGTAAAAGTAAAATATCTGTCATATTCTCCGCTAAGTCTCCGATTCATCTTGATATTTTGTTATTTGACAAAGGAACGGTGTCAACTAATTTTTTGGCCATTTCACCCAACAAAAATTCAACAATGTCTTTAACGCATGGCTTTATTAAGTTTTCAGCAAATGCATGGGCTTCATAAGTTTTGCGCTATTCGGAAACTTACCAAGTAGGACGCCATCAACGCATTTTCGTTCACTGTCATTGAGTATGATAAGTAATAATGGTTTGAGATTTAGTAAGTTTAGCATACTTTTTTTTGAAGAAATCAGTCGGTTTGCTTTTGCAATCTGGATGAATCCCTGCAAAGTGGCGTTTCATTTTTGCTGGAAACATTGCACTTTTCGGCAACACTTTGCCGCAAATTACGCATTCAGGTTTGTTGTCACTTGTCTCAGTAAATCCAAAATTCAAATATGATTCGTCGTACTTCCTTTTAACTGATTTTCTTTCTGTAGCATTGATCACCGTGGAACTAGTACTAGGCAAACTATCAAACTCAAAAACTTCAGAAATCTCTAATGCCGCTGTCTCTATTGCGTCATTTTCCTTCGCACTAGTAGGTATATGGAAAACCGAAATTGAACAAACAAAATAAAATCATTGAAATCATTTTGTGCGGTTAACTGCTTAAAAAGCAGAAGTTATCAACCGGGGTTTACTTACCATCCGTCAGTTGGTGATTCTTCGGCAGCTTCGGGTGCTTTTACAGAGCATTCGATTGCTTTTTTCAAAGATCCAGATCCAGCGGCAGCGATCCATTAGAAAATTTTATGTATAAAAACAAAATAAAGTAAAACTCACGCACTAAAAGCAACTACAAATTAACTTCACCTTACTACGTTTAAAAGGTTGCATGAATTGAACAAAAACTGTTTCTATTTCAATCGTCACTCTCACTAGTCTTCTACGAGTAAGATAGAATAAAAGAAATAGAATTTGTCCATAAATGTGTTTTGACCATTTCAAGTGGATGCAAAAGTGTTCCTCACAACTACAAAATTATACTTCTTTTTGTTTTTTTCTCGGTATTCGACTGATTGTGATTGCCTGCAGACAACAAAAATTATTTGAAATTTGCTTGTAATTACCTATGCTGATTTTTTTTTTAAATATGAATTTCAAATTCGACTGCTGTGCAGTGCCGTAGCAACCCTTTTTTGCGTGGGGGGGGGGGGCAAAAATATTTTTAGCGATAACTTTTTTTTTTTTTGAAATCAAATCATGAAACACAACATTTATGTCAACAAAAAGATACAAGTGAGTAAGAGTGACTATCTATTGTTAAACTCGAGATGTTTTGAAACCTATGGTTTGTTTTTTTTTTCGATTTTTTGTATCGTAACGAACCCCAACCCTATTTTTACTGTCTGAACCATCAATTTCATTTGGAAATAATCAAAGCAATTGAAAGTGTCCAACTAGTGAAACAATTTTTTGATCAGGTTTGATTATTTTGGATATCCACTGTGCTTCACATTTATTTAAATATTTTAAGGTTAAACACATTGCTAAATTTTTCCGTCGTCGGCACAAACTTAAGCAATATTACGAAGGCCATTCCATATTAAATCTTATAGAGACTCGCTGGGTTGGCCACTTACGTGCGTCTAAATCCATTCTTTGCAACTATGAACATTTCATGGAGACTTTGCCTCAAATCACTGGTGCTGCAGGATTCGACGGTGATGAATGATGAGGATGACGTTGCATTAGGTGCAGTATTGTTCCATGTTTTGTTGGAAATTGTTGAACCGGTCACAAAAATATTACAAGGCCGTGAAATTGGGTACAAAGATTCAATAGCACTTGTAAAAGCGGTTTACCAAACAATACAAAATTTAAGATCACAGAACAATTTTGAAAAATATGAATTTGAGACAAAAAACCTTTTAAAAAAAATACGTTCTGATTATGATTGACGGAGATTTTGCTTCAAGCCACCCAAATCCACATTGACGACAGTCGAAAATGCTCAACGCTTCGAGTGTGTACTCCACCCTTGGAAATCAATCTGAACCAGAAGTCAATCTTAAATCAGCGTATTTTGAAACAATCGACATAGTTATAACGGAAATGTCAAACCGTTTTATTGCATCCATTGACTGAGTTAGGCATCACAATGCCAAGTAAAATTGAACTCGAGATCGGTAACGTAAGGAATATATAAATAAAACTCGCGCCGACCAGGAAAAGCTAAATATTTTAAGAGCAAGACAAGGAAAAGAACATACAAAAAATAAAACCGACATTTTAGCTGAATTTTATAAAGTGCGACACGGCATGGAAAACGTTTACAATCTTATCGCAGCCATAGAAACGTTTCCATCTATAGGTTACAGATGTATGTGAATCGTCCTTTTCAATATTAACGCAAGTCATGCGGTGGCGCCGCCGCCGGCCGACCGGGCGTGTCAATGGGCAGGTTCAGCTGCGTAAGGCACTTGAAGTTTAGGCAAGTTACTTTCCCTGAACGCCTGTTTAACTTAAGCCAAAGTCTATTTTATTCAAATGTCTTTAGTTTCAAATTTTAAAATTCACTTCAAAATTTTATTGTGAATAAAAAACGAAATGTGCCAAGCCTAAGAAAAAAATATGTAAAGGCATTTGAAAACCTCTTCGGAGTCTTCAAACTTATACGTTTGGTCATTTTGTCAAACTTTAAATTATTTCGTTTTTATAAAACTTTAAATTAATTAAAATCAAACTGTATTTACCGAATAAAGTTCACGTGCAATATGAATTTTTTTTATTTCACAAGCAAATGACAGCAAACAAACAGCTGTTACTTGATTTTAAGGCAAATATATTTGCCTTATTTTCCAGTCTACTTTTCAGTGAAATTGAAAATGGAAAGATTTTTTTTTGACACCTGACCAATCAGGTACGTGAATTTTGACTTAACTTCAAGTGCCTTACACAGCTGAACCTGCCCAATATGTCTACTGACAGACTAAACAATTTATCTTCTCTCGCTTTCGAGAAAAAAAAGGCTCGATGAACTTAACCTAGATACGGTTCTTTTGCGGTTTAATAGGCAGAAAAACCGCAAAATCCAATTATTTTAAAATTGAAAAAAAAAATTAAAATGACATTTATTATACTGTTTTTGTTTTATTTTCTAGTATTGATCTTATATGCAATAAAATGGAGAAATGCGTGGGGGGCAAAGCCCCTCCTAGCCCCTGGGTTGCTACGGGGCTGCTGCTGTGATCAAAATTACAAGATCAGAAGCCCAAAATCAACTAGTTACTAGTCCGTCTGGGAATTTTTATATTTTTTCAAATCTTTCCGCGGAGCACTTGGATATTCTTCGCGGAGCACACTTTGGGAAACCCGGCCTTAGAGTGTTAGAACTTAGAATTGTTTGGTCTTCGAAGTTCGAAGTATGATGTAGAGTTTTTATTCATAAATAGACAATTTGTTTTGACAGCTAACAGACAACACAAACTTTCAAAAACGCGATTGCTTAACCTGTTTGCAAATTTTTGTAACGCCAGAAGCTCTATCTATCTTGGTTAAAATAAAAACCACATAAGAGTCGTTGTTCAAATCTCAGCATGAGAAACACTAGACAAGACACAAAATTTTGCATCACTATAGATTGAATGCAGGACTGCCGTCGGTAGATACGGCGTCGTAGCTAGAAAATTGTTATAACGGCCCTCCATCTTATTTGAATTTCAAAGTCGACATTCACACAAATAAATTCGAGGTCTACGATTAAATTAAATCTGAAATCTCTTTTTCCCGAGATTAGTTTGCTCAATTTTTGTTTCTTATGATCCACGAACAAGTTATAAGTATTTACAGTATGCGTAACATTATCATTTGTTGTAACGTCAAAGTTGCAACAAAGTGACAAAATGTCAAGCTCTTGGAAACCAGGGTTTGTAGGGAGGTCATTGTTAAACTTCGGATCAAATTTGAAAATAGTTAGGTACTGCTACACACGACATTACAAGCGTCAGTTCACGTAATGACATTACTTATGTCGTTCGTTTGACACATCAAATGTCAAATTTTGTAGAAATCCATCAAAACTGACGCCATGCCATGACTGGCAAATAAATTTGGAGAGCCTGAAAGGCGTGATTCGTTTTCAGAAATAAATTACCGACTTGCTCGGATTAGCTGAAGTTCACTCGAAGATTAGGAGTATGAATTAAGATTTAATTTCCTCAACATTTGAACTATAGCTTCAAAGTTTAAAATAATACAAATTCAGTACCTAAATCTGGAAATCTGGATCTTCTCCAAACGAAAAACCAATCCCAAATAAATTGTACAATGTAGATCGATTATAAAATTTAATTTGAAATTCCCGACGGAAAATCAACTTTCTTTTTCTTCAAAGAAAGAATTAAGTTTTTAAAAGCCCTTTTTAGAACGTCATTATGTCAAGCAGTGATTTAGTTTAACGGTAAAAGGGGAATTCAAAGGAACAGTGATTTAGAGTTAGGTATGTTCGTTTCGATTGACAGATCGAATATTTGACATTTTCCTGTAAGGAGAAATGTGAGGTCTGTCAGAACTCAAACATACTTTTGACGTTTTGCTTATTACTCAGATTTTCGTTTGTATACTTCAGCTATGTTGGTTTAAAAAATTTACAGTTTTTTTTTTTTTTTAGTTAGTTTAGTTATGTCGTTTTCGATTGGTTTCACTCAAGAATTCACTCATTCTGAAATCGAATGGAACAGGTCAAATCGCTGATTTTTCTTTTAAAAATCCCCAAAATTCGAAATATATTATTTGTTTTCTTGCAAACGAAAGACAAAATGCAAAATGAACTCATCATCTGATGAAGACGACGATGAAGAAGATGATGATAATAAATCATTCCATTTTTCCATTGCATAAATGTATCCATTTTTATTTTTTGATTATTTTCAATGTCAGATAACAATAATTTGTTGAATTAAAAACAAAAACAAAACTGATTGAGTATTATTTTTGACTTTTTATTATACATGTATTAGTGCTTCTTGAGTGGATTCTGATTTGAAATCAAGAAGAGAATTTCTCTTCTAAGAAGCGTTCTGTCTGTCCAGTGGCGTAGATAGGGGGGGGGATCAGGGGGATATATCCCCCCAATTGGGATCCATAATTGTTCAACATAACCAGTCATGCCAAACAGGGCCGTCTTTACCCTTTTGGGGGCCCTGGGCACTTTTCGAAAATGGGGCCCCTGTATGATTATATATAAATGTTATGTTGTGTAATAAAGGTATACAGAAAAAATCACATAACTTTGAATTGATTTTTATTCTTTTAATTTTTTAAATAAAAAAGATAAATAGTTATTGCAGCATTTAAAATATAAACATAAACAATGTAAAAATAAAAACAAAAAATAAGTATTTCATATAAAAATTCAAATATAAACAAAATTTAAATAACAGACAATTAAATGAATTATTGAGAATGTAATTTAAAGAACAATATAGTGACACAGACTTTATGTTTTCAGGTAAAAGAAAGGAATATTTATTGATGGGGGCTTTTTCTTGATTTGAGATTAGCAAAATCATTGATCACATCTTCAAAATCGATGCCTCTGAGGATGTCGCTTTCGGCTGACATCAGCGACAAACATGTCAATCTTTCTTGAATAATTGTAGTTCTGAGTTCGTTTTTGATTCTTATTATTTATTAACTAAGAGAAAGAACGTTCCCCGCTGCAATTGGTCACCATCATACTTAGTGCAATTTCAATATTTGGAAATTCATTTTCAATTTTATTAGTTTTAAAAAAATTATAAAGCTCTAGAATGTTGTCAGTTTTTTCATTTTCGTGTCGACTAATTTTCAAGTGGTCTTCTAAATTCAGGCATTCAGCATGTAGTTCATCTCCGTTCACATCTTCGGTGTAAAATTTAGCAAAAGATTTGCAGTTCTCTTTTAAGTCTTCTGAATTCAAATTTTTTAATCGAAAAAAAGTCAAAACGTTGGCGAATCGTCGTATACGAACCTAGTCGCTGTTTCAAATGAACGCTTAGTTTGTCGACAATGGTAAGAAAGGTTTCAATTTTAAATCTTTCTTTCCCAGTCAGAATTATTGAGGGTCCAGATCCGTCAAAAAAAGTCTGGCGTGAGCTTCTACACCTTTTATTCGGAATCCGGGTTTTTCTGTCTGGCTGATGAATAAAAGTTATCAAAATTGTCCCTGAGCCCAATAATTATAAATTCATCTATTTCACTCAGCAAATTTATTTTGTTTTTGAAGTAAAGTACTTGTTTTATTAATTATTTGCAAAACAGAGTTCCAAATTGCTGTAAGTATGGTAAATTTAAGCTTGGACATTTTTTTGCAGACTAAATGCTTCCTCTCTGGCCTCTCGTGCCTGTCCTAAATCGTTCGCGATAGACATCAAAGCTTCTTCAATTTCTTGATGACCTTTATATAAGGCGCTTAGTGCATCAGCTCGCGCCGAACATCTTGTTTGAGAAAGACTTTTTAAAACTTTTTTTTGACCTAAATGAGCAGTCAACACACTCCATCGATGAGAAGATACCGAAAAAAAGTTAAACAATTTTTGACTAATGTCAAAGAATTTGGTTGCTTCTAAGACACACCCAGCGGCATGCACCCCGACCAAGTTTAATGAGTGCCCTGCACATGGTACAAAAGTGGCAAATTTACATTTTTCTTTTATTCTTGCCTGCAGACCAGAAAATCGAAATATTTTTTTTCTTGAAAATAGACCAATAGAGATTAAGTGATGTTTCAGCAATTTGGGGGCCCCTCGTGATTGCGGGGCCCTGGGCCTGGGCCCAGTGGGCCCAGTGGTAAAGAGGGGTCTGATGCCAAATAAGTTAAAGAAACGCACTCTGAACGTAGGCACTAACTTCTTACGTTAATCAAGTCTTATCAATACTCACAGGATTCCTAGAGGCATTATTAACTGTACATTTTATACCTACAGTCTACAGGGAAAACAAAAAGTCAACGTCATCTGAAAGAAATTATTACTTCGGCAAATCACCTAATATTTTGAATTTCTTTTTTATATCGATTTTTAAAAAGTATTTTTTTAACGTCTCTCACCAATTGATAAATAGGTAAACGTGCAAGAAAAAGAGCTTCCATCCAGCTTTCCACAAAAGCCCACACGGACACAAAAATTGAAAGTTATTTAGATTTCTTCTCAACGTGTGTCACATTGTTAATTTGGTGTAAGAAACCGCCCCAAACACGCAACAAAATCATCCACACGAACACAAATGTTCGCACAACTGCGCTGAAGTTAACGAGAATCCTAACGGTAACGATAACTCACACTAATTCATTATAACCAGAAAGCAAAATGCGCTATTACCCATTACATAAAGCATGCCTTACACAAGCGGCGCGCGGATTGACAATCATTCGTTTTCGTCGTAATTTTGCGAGTTATTTGCGCGATTTATTTAGAGTGGTGGAAAAAAATGGTATGGTGGCTTCCCTAAATTTTGATCTTAAAAAATAAAATAAAAAAAGACGAACGTGAATTCGCTCAAACCCCTTATTTTGAAGTTTTAAGTTAAGTTAAGTGGTTAAGGCTGCAGGTGCTTTCACCGAAAGACAGACAAACATCCAAAAGTTTTCATATATCCTATACACCTATACTAGCAGTTGCCCGCGACTTCGTTCGTCTCTCCCTCGTGCTCCGGCCAGAGGTGCGTCTTGACTTTTGCATCATGCACTTGAATTTGGTTGCGAAGTTATTTTAAAATTGTATATTAGTCGACTCTCCCTAAGTCAAAATTCTTCTTAACTCGAAGCCTTCAAATACATATGTATTATTTTTCCCGTTTTAGTAAGACTTTTCACTGATGTTTTGCTCTTATTATTCGCAGCGTAACTTTGTATAGCTTAAAGCCTTCCTCAATAAATGAACTATTCAACACAAAAAGAATTTTTCAATTTGATTCAGCAGTTCCTGAGATGACCGCGTTCAAACAAACAAAAAATTAATACTTTCTTGCCGTTTTTTCCACATTTTCCACTTATTCTTCATTCCTATTGGTCGTAGCTTAATGTTATGTAGCCTAAAACCTTCCTCGATTATCGATGGACTATCCAACTCTATTACAATTCGATCCAGTAGTTTCTGAGATAAGCGCGTTCAAACAAACAAACAAGCTCTTCAGCTTTATATATTAGTATAGATGTCGGAAGCTCGGAAGTAAAAATGAGCGAACTAGATCCATCCCCCCCCCATAGCGAAAAGCTATCTACGCCACTGTGTCTGTCAGTTTCGTGCGAATAAAACGCTTTCAGAAGGCTTCGGAATGATTCCGGACGCTTCCGGAGAGCCAATCGAAAACGACATTAGTTTAGAGAAACTTTATTTGAAACATAAATTTGATTTTATACAGTAATTCAATAGTCTAAAGTTTAATATGGTTTGGCCTATAACCGTCTAACAGATTGACAATTTGCGCTTAGTTATATAATGAACTTATTTGTTTATTTAAAAGTCTCCATCGCGAATACGCTGTCTATATAAAAGTGCGGTTGACGTATATTTATAAAGAATCTCCCATCCTAATTTTCCATTCAAGACTTCAAAAGCGTCGTCCCAGACCATCGAAACAACTCCAAATTACTTCACACGAAACTCCCTCAAAATAGGACATATGGCAATAAAATGAAAAACATCCTCCCTTTCCTTGAGGTTGCAAATGTCACATATAGGATCGGCAGATCGGGTCGATGTGGAATGTAGTTTAGGTTTAATAATTCTCCTCTAACTTTAAATATTGTTTTTATCATAATATCCCGATGTAGGGGCGCCGCGACAGCTGGCATAACTACAACATAGGCAAGAAGCAAATCAACAAGTTGTGAAGTTGTCAAGCTCTTGCTCAAAAAATTCATATCGAAAAGTTTCATGACTTTCATCTTGTTTTGTTATAGCAGACTATTTCCAAGTGTCATTTTGTTTTTATTTTCAACATACACTACACATAGAAAACACAAGAGTGAATTGAGGTAGTGTTTAGTAAAAAAAAAACTTGAAATTTGTTATGGCATTGTATTTTTAATCGCTATAGCTTCTCACCAGTTGGCGCTGTTAACTTCTTATTGCGTTTGTTTTATCTATTTTAGTAAGGCATATTTCCGTTTAAAGCGCAACCAGTCAAAATCAACCCATGGACTTTTATAGAGATTAGAAATACAATGGATATGCATATCACATTATACAATTATTTTCATTAGAGAAGAGATTGCAAATTAGGTATTTTATTTTCAACTATTTTTTTTAGTATTGTTTTTGCTGTCATATTCATACAGCAAATTTTGTTGTAATTTTCCTCTGTTCTTGGCATTTTGACATTTTTTCTTGTAAATTTGCAAATGATGACGAATCAAATAACATAACATCTTAAGAAATACATTCAACAAGGTAATACTAAACTAGTAGGAGATGCGTAGTGACCACGGAGTCACTATATATGTAGCGACACTCCAGGGCTAAGAACACCTATGAGCCCAGATGAGAAAGCTAATTTTGCCGTTAGCATGAGGTAAATTAAAGGTTATGGAACGATATTTAGAAGATTATTTTGTGGTATGGCGATTTTCGGCTCAAGGTACGTACTATCCACGGTAGTCCAAAGGGAGCCGCAAAATCCCACCCCTCCGACGAGCAAGCCCAATTGGCCATACTAGCTTGCCTGTCGGCAACACACCCCAAGGACAAGCCTACTCAAAATAGATCAAAATCTTTGAGATATTATGGATTACAATAGTTAAATAGGAACAGCTTAAATACCGTTAGAAGTTCTAGCCCTTAAAACTAGGTTTGGTGAAATTTAAGAGCTCATTTGAGTTCTAACTCAATTCTTCTCCAAGTTCTTACACTTTAAAACTTCGATTTAGAACTTTGTCATAGTTAGAACTTTGATAAAATTAGTCCTAGACCCTCGCATTCGGAAGTCTAGTGCCTTGAAAGTCGTTTTATTTATAATTTCGTTTTTTCAACGTTTAAAATAATAGAGAATAGGTGGAGGGAGATATAGACAATGGATCAAATTTTCTATGATTTCCTATTTACGGACGTTGATTTTGAGTACGATGTGAACGTTATCCTGGAAGAACGGCGTATTTATCGAATGCCAATACGTGCCACTATTAATACATGGGACAACACTGATTTTTTTCGGCGCTTCTGCTTATTAAAAAAAAAAAAAAAAAACAAAGCAAACGTTTTTAGTAGTCCTTTAACTGGTGGCAGAAGACCTTCAACATCCACAACCACGGTATAAATTGGAATGAATTTACTATGCACTTTATTTTTCTTGACAGTTTTTCGAATCCCACATTCTACGTTACAGCAAAAATGAGCACAAAGTAAAAAATTATTTGTATTTTGTTTCGAGTTGAATTAAATGTCTGTCAAAAAATACTGCCGGGTGACTTAAACGTTTCAAAAACATGCTTGAACTAGGTTTCAAAAATAACAAGTTCTAAGCGCTTAGAACTCAATGATGATTTTAGATCGAGTTCTTGAGAAGTGAAGAAATTTTGAGTTCCAAATATTCTAAAAACTAAGTTCTAACGTTAGACCGAGATTCACTAGGTCGAGTTTTAAAGGGAAGTTAGAACTTGGTGACGGAATTGGGCGTAATTTTATCGAAGTTCTAGCTATAAAAAGTTCTAAATCGAAGTTCTAACGCATTAGAACTTGGTGAAGAATTGATCCCACTGCGAACTACAGTTATTCTTTAAAGCATAAATTCTACTTCTTCATCAATTTGCAATTTTTTAAGTGAGATACAAGTTTTTTTTAGGAGGAGGAGGCAATATAATAATTTGTAATTAAAAAAAAGGGCGCCAAATATTTGACTCGCCTGGGGCGCCAAGATAGCTAAGGCCGGCCCTGGGCAGCGGTTGAGTAAATATGTTTTTTCTCGAAGATCCAAATTGAGATTGCTGTATATCATTCTATATTGAGAAGATTGTGCTTCTTGTTTTAAATTTGCATACGCAGAGTGGCTTACTTTCTCTAAAATTAAATTGAATTTCTCTCTCAAATCTGGAATGCTTATATCGGGTGAAAACTGCGCGCTTTCTCCTAAGCCCAGAGCTAGCTCCTCCCACCTCTCGACCCCTTGTTGACAACATTTGTTTAAGCACTCGTTTCGGCAGTCTTACTTCGTCCATTTCCATCACCTTCATAATGTATTCAAAATGCAGCTTTAGTGTCCTTAAAAATAATGGAGGTTCAGTTGTTTCCAAATGCAGCATATAGTTAGGCGTAGAGAGTGGAATCTGAGGAACCTTTCCACCTCACCATGTTGGCAAAATCCCCAAACTTTCTCACCGTAAAGCATTATAGATGCTGCAGTCGCGTGAAAAATTTTAAGCTTTGAGCTATGTTCGATGTATTTGTTGTCCATACAACGTGATGACCACACTGAAGAAACAGCTCTTTTCGCTTCCGATAGTTTGGATTCAAAATGTTTTTTACTGTTGAGAGTTGATGTAACTATTACGCCTAAGTATTTGTATTCCCGAACAATTTCGATGTATTCTCCCTTATACAACCACTTTTCGTTGTTCGCATATCTGCCGCCTCCATCTCTAAATATCATTATTTTGGACTTTGCAAATTAACAGACAGGTTCCAATTCTCGCAGTAGTTCTCTAGTCGATTCATCATTCGTTGCATTCCATCTACCGTTTCAGATAGGAAAACCATATCATCTGCGAATATAAGCCCAGGTATCCAATTATTTCGATTGAACAATATAGTGCTCAAGACACAACCTTGTTTCACTCCCATATGTGTTGGAACTTGGAAACTCTTCAGATTTTGACTTCCCATCCCATACATAGGCAACGTTATTTTCTTACAACGCTTTCAGTAAGCCAACAATTTTACCTGATATACCCAGTTTATAGAGCTTATAGAAGAGAGCTCCTCGGGCGATTGAATCGAACGCTGCTCGAAAATCAACGAAGAAGGCGTAAAGTTTCTTTTTTCTTCTTTTAAAGCTCTCTGCAATGTTTAAAAGACAAAATATTTGGTCTACAGTAGAATAGTTTCTTCTGAATCCTGCCTGAAATTCATTAAGAATTTTCTTTTCCTCAATCCAATGTGTAAGTCTTTTAAAAATCAGAGTGCTGAAAAGTTTCACGGATGAGTTTAAAAAGGAAAAAATGTACATTAAAGACAAAACTAACTATAACTTGGATTTAAATTGACTTACGCCCAATTTCTCTAAAAGCTCTAAAGTTCCCTTAAAACTCGATCTAGTAAATCTCGGTTTAACGTTAGAACTTAGTTTTTAGAAAATTTGGAACTCGGGCATTTCTTCACTTTTCTAGAACTCGATCTAAAATCATAACTGAGTTCTAAGCGCTTAGAACTTGTCATTTTTAGAACCTAGTTCTAGCATGTTTTTAAAATTTTTGAGTCACCCGGCAGTAATTTTTCAAAACAAAATAAATATAATTTTTGAAGTTGCGCTAATTTTTTGTTTGTGTTTGTACATATGTATGTGTGTACGGTGTAGCTATATGTATGTTTATTTTGGTGATGTCCGTGGCGTGTTATGGCGTTTTTAATTGTTAATCTGGAAGTGAAAAGAAGCATTCTGAATGCGCTCAATTTGGCAAAAGTGACAGTTGTGATTTTAAAACCAGAATGCTTTTTTCAGATTCCAGATTGCCAATTAAAAACGCCATTAGTTTGTGTGTTGGCTGTTAGCTGTTACGCAAAATCGAATACTACTCGTGCCCATATCCCATAAACTGTCAAGAAAGAAGTACTTCGCCGTTCAGGATCGGCCTTTAGGTTAGATTAGGTTAGGTGATAAGGGGTGTGCACAGCATGAAGCTGTTGCGTACACGGGGGCCTACTGGTCCATTGTTATCCCCTATAAAAGAAATAAAAGTTAGCATCGATGCCCCTCAATTCTGCCGATTAACGTAGACTGGCTCGTTAACGAACTAGCCTGTGCTATCTATAAATTTCCTCATGTTTGCCATTGAGACCTGTGCTAGATCATCCAGTTCTCCAACAAACCTGTTTCCGAAATGAGGGAGTCGGCTAGTTTGAAGGTTCGGACAGTCACAGAGCAGGTATTTAATGGTTTCTATTTCCTTCTCATCCTGACAGCTCCTGCAGAAATCAGGTGCAACTGTCCCTATCTTGTTGGCCATTGTGCAAATGGATTGCGCAATGACCCGTTAGTACACCTATCAGGATTTTAATGTTCCTTTTACTCAGCGATAGAAAATACCGAGTTTCCTTTTCATTTGTGTTAGGCCATAAACTTCTAGAGATTGCGCAATCGTCCCTGGATTTCCACGAGTTATTGATTTTCTCTTTTAATTTAAGGTCTATCTTCCTCTTGAGTACCCCAATCGGGACGAGTGGTCCCCTAACTGAATATAGGATCGGCCTTTAATTGTGCATCACATGCACTCAGAGAATTGTTAATGATAAGTGGCTTACACTTAGGCTTTGGCTTTCGTTAAGCTGTCGCCATCGCCGAAGTATACTTCACTGTCCATTTGCCAACAAGATTAGCATCATTTGATTCTGATGCAATGCCACCAGATTTCGACGTCTTAAATATGACTCCTGCAGACGATTCCCATATCCCATGCTTTCTGGTTGAAAAAAAAGCTACAACCCTAATGACGCCACACACAGGTAAATTTTCCCAAAAAGCTGGCCATAACTATAAAAAAAAAAAATTGCGATTTGTTGTAATTTTTTAATGCAAAGTTGTTTACAAATAGTGTAAGCATTAAGCCTCATATATCATTCGATGAAGATTATAACGGTTTAATCAGCAGATGCTTTCAAAGTGCAAACTTTAAGGGAACAAATGCAGTAGCTGTTTTTATCTGGCGAGAAGAAGTCATTTTGGTTTATTTTTTTCTTACTTTTTTTGGGTGCTTTTAAAATTTATTAAACATGGATTCTGTTGCTAGTGGTATGTTTTATTGAGATAATATTTTTTTTTGTCAATTTTAAGTTGATAATTAATTTTGAAGCCTTTTAAGGCAGAGTATTTTATTGGTACAATATTTTTATCATTTTTTAACTTCAATAATGCAAAAGTTAAGTTTTTCTGCGGATTTCTGTAATGAAAACAGTCTTAAAATTTGCGTTTGCATTTCCTTAATCAGAAACAGTCAAAATATTTTGCGTTATTTTGCGTTCTTTTTAAATATTCGCACTTAAAGTTGACGCGGAAGGGCTTTTTTTGTTTTTTTAATATAAACTTATTTACTTTTTACGGAAGATCAAGATCAAGTTTCACTTTTCTTTCTAAAAATCAGCTTTCTGAATGTTTGAGAAGATGCACATCTCGTGACATACCGAAAAAATCAATTTTTTGACAGAAACGTAGAAAAATGAAACTAATGTTGACATTTCAGAGCAAACAAACAATTTTTATGTCCGATTTTGTCTATGACCATAAAAGAAGGTGGTTAATTGCCAAAAAGAACATAAAAAATAACAAAAAAATATTTCTGAAACTATTCTTCCAATTGGACTCCGCAAAGAAGCACAAGAGTCCCGAAACAAGGACATAAAGCGTAAAGTGTTGCATACATACTGATTTTTTTTACAAGGAAATTAAAACACTAATGAAATTTTTTGGTATGCAAGATTAATAATAAATTGCATAAAAACGTGTTGACAAAATTTCCAAAAAATTGGCTGAGCCGTTTTTGAGAAATCTGGAAAAGAGTGTTATAAACCCAAAAGGTACTACAAAAATGGATCTCTTTTCCGATTTATTTGTTATTAAAGAATATATTTTAAATAATATTTTGGAATGCAATTTCACTAAGGATAATGTTAAGTATAACTGTGCAAATATTTAACAAAATTTGTAAAGCCGAAATGGAGATATACGGGAATAATCAAAAAATCAGCCGCAAAGTCCCTAGTATTAGAATTTCACTTCGATAAATGGCCATTAGGGGTATAGATAAAAATCTGAAAAAATTAGAATTTTTTTTTAAATTTATTTGGAGACGATTGAGCAGATACCTTCATTAATTTTCGAAAAAAAAGCAAAAAAGAACCACCCTAATGTAGATAATTACTTATTTATTTATTTATTAATATATTTATGTATTTATTTATATATTTATTCATTTATTTGAGTATTTATTTCTTAACTTATTTATTATATATGTCCTAATTAATTTATTTATTATTTTCTAAAAAACAATAAGCATGCAATGCAATACAAAGAAAATACCAAATTTAAAAACACCCTTTTTCATCCTTTTTGCATGGTCTTTGGCGAATTTGGTTGTATATTTGGTTGAAAATTGTTGTTTCTTTTGAAAATTAACTTTTTATGAATTTCCATGCAATACCATGCAATAATAAAACAAAAAAACCCAAAAAATAATTTTGGCCAGCTTTTTGGGAAAATTTACCTGTGTGCACCATCTCAAACCGTCAATTTTCGACCGACAGGTCATGTGTCTACAGCTTTGTCCACCGAAACAACGGTGCCGCGGTCGTCTGACAACATCAACAATAATTCATTACCAACAAATGCTACAAAGTAAATACCAATTTTTCCCAACGAACGCTCGACGCCGTTGTCCAATATGAAATCAGCAAATTCGTTGAAAAACGAAATTCTAATAAATCGAAGTTCTAAGGCACTAAACCCCCGAATTCGAGGGTCTAATTTTATCGAAGTTCTAACTATAACAAAGTTCTAAATCGAAGTTCTAACGCGTTAGAACTTGGTGAAGAAATGACTTAGAACTCAAATGAGTTCTAAAATTTCACTAAACCGAGTTTTAAGGGCTAGAACTTTGTCAAGAAATCGGGCGTTAATTTCGCAATTTCGCAATTTCGTCAAATGGAAATGCTTCTGTATATCTAAAAGCTTTGTTCTTATCTGAAAACAGGCCAAATTTAACGATCGTATCAATTGTTAGCTATTTTTAAGGTCTATGTCTGTCAATTCAGCGTTCATCTCTCTGATTCTAAAATCTAAAATTCATTTAACACGCTATATTAAATTCAAACAGTTTCTGCCAATCCCAGTCTCCACTACGAACCTTTACGTTACGTTTGGTACTTGTCATTTAAACGGATGTATCCAGTATCATAGACAGAACGAACACTTTGTGCAAAAAAAAAAAAAGTTTCAAAGAAACACTAGTTGCTAAACTCTAACTCCGTCTCCACTAGACCGGTTAACCGGTATCCAGATCCCAACAACCAGAACCATACGTTCTGACTTTGGACTCTTAAATTGTTAATAATGCAATTCTGAACAAGGTACTACACACTGCACTGCGATCGCGATGACAGTAGATAAAGAAAAAAACTTCACCAAAAACGCGCACCAATGCTGGCTCTTTCATTCAGCAAAAATACAACATCATCGCACTTCCATAAAACACAACCTGTCATTTCTTTAATGAGAAATATTTTTATTTTGTCGTTTTTGTTTCTTTTTTTTTTGTATCCCAACGCAGGGAGGTAGACTGCAGTCAAGGTGCAACTGGAGTGCCGTGCAACGTAAAATCAAATTGCAAACATCAAACATCGACACCGAAAACCAACAAAAATAACAACAACAACAAAAAATTCTACCAGTAAAGCGTTAATATGTAAATTTGTTGCGATATCGCGAGGAATTCGGTCGGCAATTACTGTGTTTAAAAAAAAAAATATTTTTATTAAAAAAAATCAATCATGCCTGATGGATACACCCTGTGATTTGTTTGTCGTGCGTTGCCGTAGTTCGATAATTAAAAATTCTCAATATTGTTTCTCTCCACTCGATTTGTGAATTGAAAATTGTTTTGTGTCAAACAAGTGTATTCGGTGAAATTTTAAGTGCAAACAAACGAGTACCTATTCTGTTACTTTTTTGTACTTCAATTGTCAAATATTTGACAGCTTGAGTGGGTGGCGGTGTTGTTTGTGGTTCGAGTGTTGGATACGTTCGAAATGGCAGTATCCTGCCCAGAAGTTATGTACGGTGCTTATTATCCCTATCTATATGGCCGTGCTGGACCTAGTAGATCGTTTTATCAATATGAGAGGGTAAGTTCGATTGAAAACAATTTTATTAATTAATTTAAGTGCATTTTCATTAACATGAATTTAATTACTTTTAAATTGTAAACATGCAGACAGTTAGTTTAGTTAGAAAAATGTAAATGAAGTCGAGGCTGGAGATTATGCCGACTGAAGATGCAACAGAGCCGGTGTTAGTAACTGGTTGTTGGTTTTATTTTTCTCGTTTTTTCGCTATTGTGAATAATAATTGTGATGCTTCAGCTGGAAACTCTTCACTTGCGGATTGTAAAAGCGTAATTATGTTAATAGGGGCTTGGTGTTTCAATAAAGAAAAAACGAGTAGGTACTACACAACGAATGTGCTTAATTTATGCACTCCGTGAAGTGTAGGCAATGTAGGCTTACCGTGATGGAGACTCTCTGGTCTATTGGAGTGTCATGGTGGCCATGGTACCTGTATCTATACTTGGAGCGGTAATTAATTGGAAAATATTTTCTTAGAGGGAATTTCTTTTCTTCTCATGGTTTTTTGTTTCTGTCTTTTGTTTACTTGGGATTTATAGATAATTGCAATGTGCAATTAGATGCTTTTTATTATTTTGAATAAATTTTAAAGTCAAAGTCTACGAAAGGAAGATGCTGAAGGAGACTTTTTATACAAAACGTAGGTAAGGAGTTATCGCTAGCTAGTGTTTTGTTGAGTTACCTACTTTGAATTAAAACACGATTATTAAGCATGGGTTACACTACACTTATGTTTTATTGAAATTCAAAGTGGACCCGGTTTAGAAAGGTCGAACGCATTTTGGTGTTGTTGTACGATTGTATACGTCCCGTGCATCGTGTGTGAACCAGATCCACAATCTCTTTATAACGATTTCGAAATTCCGAAGAAATGTGCTCCAGCTTTTCAAAATACTCTCAAAATTGTATAGAACGGAATTGTCAATGTTTGAGATTTATTGAATGCAAGCTTCCATCCATGCCGTTAAAGAAAGAACGAGACCAGTTGTATAGCCGTCAAAAAGAGTCAGAAGCGTGCATCTAGTGTGAACAGTTGATGCATTCAACAAACAGGGAAAGGTAGTTTGCCGTCGGTAATTTGACAGTGAGGCCGTGTGCGAATTCAGTTAAAAAGTGGTTAAAACTTGACGTTTGCTTAAATTTTGATACTTCGCATTGAATAAAATGTGTTAAAAATATGACAGTTGTGGTTAAAAATTCATCCATTTATAACCACAATTCATCCAATTCGCACACGGCCACATTCAAAAAGTTGTAAAGCTGTACTATCCCAAATCTATGATTTTGCAAAAAAAAAAGGATCCTGTCAAAGTCCCTTCCCGTTGTATTATGAATACTCCATGCTTTTTCCCACACTCTCCATGATGTCGATTATTTGTGAGACAGAAAAAAAAGAAGAAAAAAAGCGAAACAAAACAAAAAGCAATACAAAAACCATCAAACGCGGTCAATTGCCGGTAAAACACCGCCGAGTACAACTCCGATTAAGTTCATTAGCATTCACATGTTATTCTACATGCGACCGATCGAAGGACACGGAATGACGATGCCCATGATCATCATATCCGCCATTTATAGTAGTGAAGTGATCCCCGATTCTTCCTCTTCCGCGCTGCCATTTTGCATTGTCTTTACTTATGCTTAGGTGGTATAGGGATATGGACATGAGGACACACGGCTGCTGATACTGTCTGCTCTCTGGAGCAAAGTTTAGGTAAAATTATTAGGTGAATCGATTTTGGGAAGAACTTCATGTTTGTCGTCGACGAAAATTTTCACGAATCCGATCTGAACCAATGTGCGAACTAAGTCACATAAAATAAATCACCGCATAAGGGACCGTTGTCGTATCGTGTCGGTCGTCTTCAATATACCTTTAACACTGCGCACTGGACGCACTCACATCTCTGAAACCAAAAAAAGGGATTTGTGCTGAGCGAAAAAGCCTGCGCACATTATACTCAAGCGAACGTGGATGTGAGGATGACAGGGATCGTGTTTGGCGATTATCCCTAATCTGATCACCAGTTAGTTGCGTTCGATATACAAATTTTCGATCTCGAAGCTCAAATCAGACACAGGCCAAGGATTTACTATAAATTACCGAAAACACGATGACTAACCTAACGACCGAGATTGTGCAGATTCCCATAAGAAAACTTCAGTCAGTTTCTGTTTGTTTTTGGTTTAACCTTTTCATCTTGGGCTGATTATATAGTCGTCCTCGCGCGACGACAACTACTACTGGCTTAAACAAAGTCCACAGTTAGACCTCAATCACAGGCCCGTATTTGTTTTTTTTTTTTTTTTTGGAAATTTGCTTATAAGGCTCGCAATTTTGAAGCAGATTTTTAATATTTCGCACTTCCTTAACGGCTAAATCGCAATAGGGTCAATTCAGTTAAAAACTGGTTAAAACTTGACGTTTGGTTAAATTTTGACATTTCGCATTGAATAAAATGTGTTAAAATTTGACTAGCTGCGGCCTACGGCCGTGTGCGAATTGGATGAATTGTGGTTAAAAAATAAAAATGGATGAATTTTTAACCACTACTGTCATATTTTAACCTGCTCCGCAGGTAGCCTAATAATTTTATTCAATGCGAAGTGTCAAAATTTAACCAAACGTCAAGTTTTAACCCATTTTTAACTGAATTCGCACACGGCCTAAGGCCTAAGATGGTTTTCAGGGTTGTTATAGAGATGAGTATCACTTTGGTGGTTTTTACTTGCCAGTTCTAATTTGATTGTATTTTTGTCTTCACAATTCCCAATGCTAGGTTTGTTTGATTATGCATGCCCAAAATTGGTCTTCTGAAAATCAAGACGTAATATTCTCTTTTTTGACAGAATCAGAACTGTCATAATGGTCCAATGAACTTTCTCCGAACCGGTTGGAATTCTTTGAACAGTCTCATTAAAACGATATTTGTCGCTGTTTACACGGAGTGGTTTTTAGCAGACGATTTTTTTATCACTGGACTTAAGGAATGAAAATAATTTTGTCACAGATAAAAATGACAGCATTTGTATCTGGAATTTCTTCCGTCCCGTCATTTGAAATGGTTGATATATTTGATAAACGTCAAAATATTTGTCAATTTAACCAGATACCACATATATCAGATACGGACCTGTTCCCTTGATTGTGCCCTCACTCAGCATTGGCAAATTTTTGTGTGTGACTTCCCCCTCCCCATCATATTTATTGTTTTTTTTTCGCAAGTCGCAACTCGCAACCGCTCTTATTTGCGTTGCGAACGTTTTTAGCTTCCCTCCTCTATAAATGGTCATATCGCGGTGTGGATAGTTTTATCCACTCTTCGATTCGGTGTGTATGGACTTCGACGACGACCATACATAAAAGACCAATTTTGTTTTAGTGCCGCGGCCTTGTATAATTGGGCGTTAAGACAGTTGGAATGCTTTTGTGCGCGGCCGCCAGTTGGTGATGTTCCTCTTCTTCTACATATACCGCGTTATGGTTGAGTCTCTCAAAGAACGACCCTTTGGACGACTTTTTAAACTGCGATTGTATTCCTTTTTCTTTGGTTTTAGTTTTGTTGTATTCTCAGAGTCCAGTTTTTGGCGGCTGTTCCATGGGAACTTTTGCACAATCTCCATGAAAAAAGAGCGAAATTCATCAAGTTTTCTTGTGTATAAAAATGGCCACATCTTTGTTAGTAAAACAGTGGCCCATCTGGAAAATGTTGCTACTTCATTACAAAGTCAAACTGATCACAATGGAAGGGGATATGTGCGATCCGTGAGTATATTCGCAAGAGGCAAGACAACTTAAAGTAAGTCTCCAGTGTTATGGGGGATCTTGTGCGATTATCGATATCGATTCTACTTCCAAAAGTAATTGAGAGGAGATAAATAAAACATGATCAGTTTGTTTTTTCTTCTACAAAAAATGGGCGTTCAGTTTCAGACACTAACAGTTTCCGTTGCAAGGTGCTTGGCCGGAAGGAAATCTGTTGATTAAACGTGTGACAGATATTTGAAGTATACACCACCTGATGTCTGTATCATGAAAAATGTGTCATTCATTAAATTATGGTTTCAACTTTCAACTGTTCAGATGTCAAATTTCGCCATTCTGTTTCTTGCTGTTACTTGCTTTGTATATGGATTTACCAGGTAATATCAAGAATGGTTTTCTGCTTGGTTTGACAGTTTTTTACATTAGTTTGTAATGTGTGTTCTCTGCTTGCTTGCTCGAAAACCATTCTTGATAGTACTAGGTAAATCCATATACAAAGGTTACTTGTATGAAAAAAATTGAAGTAAGAACTATAGAGCAAGAAAACCGTATCGGCACGTACGGAGACTGCTATACGTCAGATGTTTATCTTGACATTTCTTTCCGTAGACATTCTAGTTTTTTATGGACGATGTTCACATTGGACTATTTCCGCCGACTTATTTTGAAGTAAGGCCAATCTGTCGTGTTCAAACACGAAAGTAGTGTGAACGCTCCAGACTCACTTTGACCTTATAGTTGTCATAAATTGTCAATAGGCCAGTTCCACCTAACAACATCTCACTGATGTGACTTTTCTTAGAACCAAGAAGAATTGCTATTGAAATTCAATGTTTTTTGGCGTGTAAGAAATGTGCAAAAACGAATCAATCATTTTTTTGAATGTCTTTGTTGTCTGGTCAGCTGTTAAATCGTTTTGTACAGAAAACTCAGAAATGTCAAACACGTAGTATATATGTGTAAAATCCGTGTACAATTATGTGTAAATCCGTCTCCAAAAAGAGATTCAAGAGAAATCAATCCTTCGAGAAAAAAATTAAATTTCTTTGCGAAAGAAATGCGTTTAAGGGGATAAAAATTACCATTTTTACGTCATGAATCAATTCTTGGGTTGTAAGAAAAGCCACATGAGATCTCAATGTCATTTTGACTGAGGCAAAATCATTTGGTGAAACATAATTCTCAATTCTCATTGAGATAAAATGGTTACCTTACAAATTGTTGTTGTACATTATGTCAGTCACGTCGAAATTGCTGAGTGAGAAATCGAATCCAAAATATTTTCATCTCAGAGATCTCAGAAAAAAATCTCATTTTTGTTTCACTTAAAAAATCTCTGAGATCTCAGTGAGATGTTGTTAGGTGGAACTGGCCTAATTAATTTGATGGCATATGCCAAATGTCAAAAAAAATCCATAAATTTTTAGTTTGGTTTGAAAATCCTGCCTCACTTTGTTGTCTTTTTCTTACTAGCAAGTGCGAAAGAGAAAAAAACATACCTATAGGTAGACGTCAAGATAAGTCGGAGGAAAGAATCCAATAGCCGCGTTTTATTATCCTCACTAACCCATATGGGTTACCCCATCATAATAAAACGATCTGGGTTAAAAAGGTAAAAGTTTAAGCTATTTTTTTATCCGAGACGCAACCCCAAGTAAAATTTTATTTTGCTTTTCCACAAACAACTTGTTTTTATTAATTTATTGGATTGACTCTTATCCTTTGGCATTATAAAACTGTGGCTAAGATTGGAATACGCTTAATTTGTTATGAATATGGCTGAAATTAATAAATCTTTCTACAATAACTTCTTTTTTGTCTCACACTCGCCATCTATCCGCCATATTTAGAACATAGTTTTTGAGTTACAAAATAAACCCCGATAGCTATCGGGGTTACAGATTGTTTTTGTTTTGTGTACAAAAAATAAACCCATATGGGTTAGTGAGGATAATAAAACGCGGCTAATGTGAACATCGTCATGGACTTATGGCAGATCGAAACAAATCATTACTCAATCTTGACACTTACTTTCGCCTTTTGTATTTGGAATATTTTGTTTTTGGTCGGTCATAAAGTCTTTACAATATTCGTTGAAGATAGCCAGTGTCCTAAAGTTTAAATTCCACGTAAAAGTGACAAGAGCAAACGTCAAAAAGAATTCCTAGTATTTCTATTCTAGAGTCTCAAAAACGTGTGACATGTGTGAAGTTTGTCTCGCACATTAATAAGTAAACCCCTTGAATTTTCATCAGGGTCACGTCACAAGTTTATCCGGATCCGGAAAACAAGTTTGAGGTTCAATATATTCTCTTGACAGTTAACAACTCTGGCACTTAAGACGATGTTCACATTGGATTCCTTCCTCCGACTTATCTTGACGTCTATATGTTTTTTTTCTTTCGCACTTGCTTGTTAGAAAAAGACAACAAAGTGAGGCAGGATTTTCAAAGCAAACTAAAAATTTATGGATTTTTCTTGACATTTGGAATATGCCGTTAAATTAATAAGGCCAGTTCCACCTAACAACATCTCACTGAGATCTCAGAGATTTTTTAATTGGAACAAAAATGAAAAATGAGATTTTTTTCTGAGATCTCTGAGATGAAAATATTTTGGATTCGATTTCTCACTCAGCTATTTCGACGTGACTGACATAATGTACAACAACAATTTGTAAGGTAACCATTTTATCTCAATGAGAATTGAGAATTATGTTTCACCAAATGATTTTGCCTCAGTCAAAATGACATTGAGATCTCATGTGGCTTTTCTTACAACCCAAGAATTGATTCATGACGTAAAAATGGTAATTTTTATCCCCTTAAACGCATTTCTTTCGCAAAGAAATTTATTTTTTTTTTTGAAGGATTGATTTCTCTTGAATCTCTTTTTGGAGACGGATTTACACATAATTGTACACGGATTTTACACATATATACTACGTGTTTGACATTTCTGAGTTTTCTGTACAAAACGATTTAACAGCTGACCAGACCACAAAGACATTCAAAAAAGGGATTGATTCGTTTTTGCACATTTCTTACACGCAAAAATACATTGAATTTCAGTAGCAATTCTTCTTGGTTCTAAGAAAAGTCACATCAGTGAGATGTTGTTAGGTGGAACTGGCCTATTGTCAATTTATGACAACTATAAGACGTCAAAGTGAGTCTGGAGCATTCACACTACTTTTGTGTTTGAACACGACAGATTGGACTTACTTCAAAATAAGTCGGAGGAAATAGTCCAATGTGAACATCGTCTAACCCGGCTGCCACACGAGCAAGTTCTGGCTAGCAAGTTGGCATCAATCAAATGTTTTACTCACACATTCAAACTTTTAGTACTTGCTTTAGTACTGGCTGGTCAACTGGCTAGCAAATTTTCCAGCCAGTAAAACGAGCAAGTAAATCGGCAAGTAGTTTGACAGGTTTTGCAAAATATATCAAAATGAACAAAAATATATTAGAAAATTAGTTGAAACGAGGATCTTATTTCTATTTTTGCTGGTGACATCTTGGAAATTCAAAATTGGATGTTAAAAGCAGGTAAGCTTGTAAAAAATATGTGAACTTGCTGGCAAGTTGACTAGCAAGTTTTTTGCCACCTACGTCACACCAAGTACACCGATAGAGATTTGACAAATAATATACATATGTACGCTACTTGCTGGTCAGAACTTGCTCGTGTGGCCGCAGGGTAAGAAAGCTCCAGTTTGAACTTTTAAAAATACTAATGTCGTTTTCCATTGGTCGTGCAGAAGCGTCCAGAAGTCTTCTGAAACCATTCCATTGGACTGACGTTGACAGACGGAATGCTTCTGAGAAGAGCTGTTTCGAAGACAGAATCGTCCGAAAAAAAAATCGAAAACCCGTTCCATTGGAGGTAGAAGATGAAACGTCAAAAAAAGACCAATGGAAAGCGACATAACCATCTTCAACTGTCAAATTAAACAATCATCACAACGATTTAGAAGTTACATTGCCACAATAATCTTGTAAATCAGATCAACGCTTCACCACAATAATTATATCCTACATTAGCTGCTTTATTTCAAAATTGAAGTGCCCTTTGGTTCCGATATAACTCATCGCATTAGTGGCTGATTTTATATGCGGTGACAGGAGTCATATCGTTGATAGCGGTTAATGTGTGTGTCAAACCGATTAGGGTCGATACACCGATAAAAAGTGTTAAAATAATGGTCCTTCTCTTAAATGCTCCCCCTTTTCTGAAAATATATTTTAAAATTTATAGCCAATAACTTTTCCAGAGCGCATTTTACTATTTGTAGATATCGTTTGTTTTTAGAAGCATTCCCTCAAGTTTTATATTAGAATGAAGATAAGCGCATAGCCAATTTATGCTATAGAACTCACAACCACACCGCCGCCGCCGCCGTGTGTCGCTCAGAACAATTGGCGCCAGTTTATTTTATTTTCATCGAAATTATACCTTTCTATTGGGTATACTTATGCATTTTTGTGTTTGAATACTTAAATGTTAATGCCCCTCACACACTAATTTAATCGCCCCCAAATGTTCCCAAAAGTGTTGTAGGGTTAACAGTTGTGTCATTGTGCGGCAGCAAGAGCAACTCGCAACGAAAATTTTGACTTGATTTATGATGACATGGCGCGAGTTAAGACGTTTTGTACAAAAGTCAAAGTCAATTCCTTGTGCCTTGTCGCCGCAGCGCGTCGTCAAAGTGGATATTATATGACACCGCAGCTGAATGCTCCTAATGGAAAAGAAAAAGGATATAATAGCAGATAATATGCGATGCGGGGCGCTTGTTAAGACCGAGTGACTTTGCCTTTCTAAATGAGCCAAAGAACTTTCGTCATCTCTCGGTACAAACTTAAACATCTCCCCTGACTTGTGTTTGTTTTTGAAAAACCGCGTACTAATTAAATCTTTACTTTTCGACTGCATGATGAGGCAGTTTTTGAAGGAAATTTGCTTTGTAATCGAGAAATGCAATAACCATTTCAGGGAATATTCTGTGGTTTCAGGATAGTTGAAAATTCTAGAATTTAGACGTTGAATTGTTGATGACTAGGATTGAAAGCAACCTGAATATATTTTCTAAGGGAAGTTGCCGCAAGTGTTGATGACAGCTAGTCTTTAGACGAGTTTCATTTCATGTTTAATTTCATTTACACGTCAGCTGTCATATTGACAATTCTATTATCGTCCCATGAAAACATTAACATCACTCTATTTCACTCTATTTACTTTTCAGTTTAATCAAGATTTATACTCAGCATCGGGAGTACCGTTGGCGTCGTCAAGTGCATCTGGAAGTTCGCACTCCCCATGTAGCCCGATTCTCCCGCCTTCAGTTAGTGCCAATGCAGCAGCGGTAGCGGCTGCAGCAGCACAACATGCGAACAATAACTCTAGTTTATCAGCGTTACCAATAGGAAGTAGTAATACATTACATAGTAGGACATTAACCAAAGAGGAGGATCTAGCGACGACGCGGAGTGATAATGAAGGTAAGTTTCTACGAGAATGTCTTACTATATTTTTGACATGAGTTTAGTTGAGCACAATGCACTTCACTGATCAGTCAATCGTCACAAATTTATGCAAGTTCCTATGCCTATCATAAATTCATCAATTGGAACACCTGAAAACAAATACATACTTGACATTGACATTGAATTTTCACATTTACACAAGATAAGAATGCACCCACCAACGTCTTTTTTTCTGACATAAGTCCCCAGTGCTTCTTTGTACGAACAAAAAACAAAAACAACCGAACCCTATCTATCTTATGGGAAACGTGAACATGCCAAACGGAAGTCAGTCGTTGGTTGATTTGCGAATTTACAAGCTGTCATCGTTTTGCTGCCACTGAAAATTGATTACAAATGTGG
Source organism: Sphaerophoria taeniata (assembly GCA_943590905.1). Lineage (NCBI taxonomy): Eukaryota > Metazoa > Arthropoda > Insecta > Diptera > Syrphidae > Sphaerophoria > Sphaerophoria taeniata. The sequence continues at coordinate 13,478,401 of OX016540.1, read as the reverse complement.
GCCTGTCATATAAAACTTAAAACATTGCGGACTTTCATGTTGAGCCCTTCATCGAATCGCTAAGTTATTCATTTTTTCATCATTGCATTCGATGTCTTGAAATGTACAAAAGTCTACCCCATTGTTTGCCTTTCATATATATGTCAAAATAACATAAACAATGAAGGCGCGTGTAAACTATGCCCACTCAGGTGTATAAATGTCAACCGCTTGCGTTCCTTTGCAAAAATAAGTAGTGAGACAACAACAAACTACGATCAACCTATGCGAATGAGCGCGTGAAAAAAATGTTAATAAAAAAAGAACTCACATAAAAAATGACAAGAATTTATCATTTGGAATCGTTGACATATTTTAGATTCCATCTGCTGACTTTAGTAGCGGTAGATATTGGAATGCTGTAGTGTTGGTGGCAGACTAAGCTGCTGGTGGTGGGTGACTGGTGTGTGACCGATCCAGGAATATCCGTCTGTTTGTTTTGTTTCAGTTTCACATAAATGTGCCAATAAATTTGCATCAAGATATACTTGCCGACCATTTTCCCTCTCTTTCATTCCATTTATGTGTTAACAGAAAGAGAAACTGTCACAATAACTGACAAACATCTGATTAATCTTTAAATCAGCAAAAGCCTGGTGTGAAGTCTATTCAAAATACCAAAAATGTTTTCTGTCACTAATTAATTTGTACATTTTTCAGATGTTCTTGTGTCATTAACTTTTCCAAACAAAGAACAAACATTTTGCGGTTGAAAACAAAACAAAAATCAAACAGAACGAGTTTGATGGAAGATTATTCTTTCTTTTGACCTTTGGTTCTCTTTTGTGTTATGTCAAACCAACAAAAGAATTTTTTGTTTGAATTTGCAAAATATTTGCATATTTTAACTTTGAATGATTTTGTAGGTTTCAATTTATCATTTTAGGCCGTGTGCGAATTCAGTTAAAAAGTGGTTTAAACTTGACGTTTGGTTCAATTTTGACACTTCGCATTGAATAAAATGTGTGTGAATTGGATGAATTGTTTTCAGTTGGATGAATTGTGGTTAAAAATGGATGAATTTTTAACCACTGTCATATTTTAACCTGCTCCACAGCTAGTCTAATTTTAACAAATTTTATTCAATGCAAAGTGTCAAAATTGAACCAAAGGTCAAGTTTTAACCACTTTTTAACTAAATTCGCACACGGCCTTAGATACATTTCTATATTGATTTTTGATAACCTTTTAAGTCATATGACAAGGGCTACGATGACGATAACAGATTCGAAAACAAAACCACCTTATTTGAAGACATTCGAATGCTTGGACAAAAGATTACACATCAAGTTTATTTCCGGTTATATAAATCAGTCAAAACAGTCGATAATGCAGTTTTTATTCAAGTGAAATTGATTGAAGTTCCACTGTTTACTTACAGGAAGACTAGTCGGATCACATCACAATGATTCCTCATGTTCGTCGGGGCCCGATTCTCCTCGCCATCAATCCAGCTCAAAAGATCACCCCCTAGACAGCGGCAGCAGTCAAGGTCAACAATCGAGAGCACAATACATTTCAGCATCCTGCGTTGTCTTCACAAATTACTCTGGTGACACGGCAAGTGTCGTTGACGAGCACTTTTCGAGAGCACTTAATTTTAGTAACAAAGAAAGTAAAGGTAAATTCATTGCTGATGTCTTACTTTAAAAGCATCCTATCATTTCAATTTAAATTCGCAAAACATTTCAATTAAAGTTCCAACGAGTGCCAAAAAGAAATTCTTCCAACAGCGCATTACCAATTAAAAATATCTCTCAATGTTTTTGTTGTCCCTTCATCAATCTGTTTACCGTTATCTTATTTTTATATTTACACTTGTTTCGAATGAATGCAAGCGTCTTGTATGAACAACGATCTGACAGCACTGTAATATGCCTTTGACAGATGTGTAACAACATCACAAGTGTGGCTGTCTTGTCTACCTGTCATTGAGGCAAGATGACACCAAAAATAAAATACTCCTCATTATCCTCAAAGGCAAATTGTATAATTTTTCAAAATAAAGACAAAATCTCATAGGGATAGAGACACTTCTGAGAATCAACAAACGAGCGTAAGATCTCGGTGGCGTTCTTGCGCCCCACAAATGCCACACACGGGAAAAATAATTTGACATGCTTTTGATATGTCAAAAAGAGACTTCAACGATAAATTTAAATGTTAGATTTGCCATAAAAAAGAAAGGGGAACCGACATGACGGGCAGCAAAGCATTCGGTAGGGCGCATAATGATTAATAAAATAATTAGTTTGTTTAATGAGAATGAAGACGTTTGGGTGTTTAGCACTCAATTTACATGTACTTAGAACAAGATAGAATCATGGCGATGGTTGTGGTGTGGCTGAGCTGTCAGATCACACATTATGTTGACATCTAGGCGATAACTAGATAAACATAAAATGTGATGCACCGCTTAGACGCTACACCCCTTTTGATTTATCTTTAAGCATGAATGGTAAATTGGATTAAAGTGCATTAATTCAGCGAATGGGCTCATCTGATTGACTCGAAATGATTTAAGAAACAGTTGGGCCATTTCTCAGGAAAGCCTTTAGAATAGGAAGATTCACACAAACGTTTTCGTTTTCGAAAATAAAATTGACATTTTGTGTGCGATGTTCAGTGCTCATAAATTAAAACGTTCGGCTCGATAAATTATTGTTTTGGAGACGTTGCGTTGCGTTGTGACGGAAAAGGCTGTGGTGGCGGCTATGGTTCTGATATCGTTTTATACTTTTTTTCCTTTTTTTTTATTGTTGATGGAATTTTTCGTTATTTGACTCATGCATACAAAAAAATAATCGGGTTAAATGCTAACACAATGTCAACGGAAGAGCTGTCAATGTTCTAACATCACGGTAAAGTGACATTTAGAATGTCATACTACCAGACCAGCATGTCATTCAAATGTCAACTTGTTGGTTTAGTTTTGCAAATTAAGCCATAAAACCTTTGGTCTAATATCTAAACCAAGATCGTTCATTCAATTCACTTAAAAATCGCACAAAATGCAAAGTAGCTACTTTATATTCCAAAACTGTCCAACAGAGCTCTGTAAGTTTACGTCGGTCATGCAGATTTTCACGAGATTTCAATTGATCAATTACACATTCCACCCTAACTTACGAAAACAGGGAAAAGTTCATTTGCATACTAACAACGAAAACGTGCTGCTGTGAAGTTGAAAAAATTCAACCATCGCGTCGTGGTCCTCATCGATGAAAAAATATTGCCAAGGTCAAGTAGAAAAACAAAAATACCCCATATTGTTGTTTGAATTCCTTAAACAGTCCCCAAAGACTTTAAAATGTTTCAGGATTTATTTAAAGTTCACTTACAAAAATAAACATTCAATTCAAATCGAATTCAGATTTACTCGGCCATTGTTTGTTGTTTAATCGTAAGGACTTGGTATGTCACACACCACGTCAAAAAAAATCCTAAAAATAAAGATTTTCGCTTGAATAAATCCAAAAACAGAAACAACGACCGATGTTTATCACCACATTACGTTACGTACGCATTGCACACTACAAAATCAGATACGTCAGTTTGTATTTGTACAGACATTTCGAGAGTAAGTTTAATTAGATGCTAGGAATTTGCCGACGAAATTCCGATTGGCATTTCTTTCATTGCACGACGCATTTATAGAATGACCCAGAACATAAGATGTTACGTTTTAATCGAAACGAAACATTAACAATATCAAGTGAGTGAAAGAGAGACATTCGTACAATGAAATGTTATGTAGTATTTGTGTTATTTTGGTCTTTGGCATCCCGGATGGTGTTGCTTGTGATCGGTCAAATCACTTCACTACCATTGGCATCAGCGCAACGGAATCAATAACAAATGTATATGTATATACAAGGTTCAGGGGCTCTGATGGTGTAATTGATTTATGAGCAAAAGTTTGACGTTTAAATGATTGAAGTGAGAATTGTGAATGATAATTTCTGAGTAAAATCATGACGTTTCTTAGGTGAATGACTGGTTGCAAATTATTTGACATACCCTTCAATTTTATTTCGACTGCAGTCGATTTTTTTGTGAAGGTACTCGTATAAAAGGGTTCACAAAGTGATGGGTTATCGTTGACTATCGTTGGCTTGTCAAAAAAAATCTTTGAATTATTGTCAAAGTCAGAATTCGTTGCAAATAGTTAAATTCATTTCAGATTTGTGGATTAAATTCTCGAGTTTAAAACGTAAACAAACAAATCTCTTTGACAAATCAACAGTCTCAACTCACCTCGACCCAGTGTTCCCAGGTTTTCAAAAACAAAATCCCCTTTTTCTGACACCAAAACACTCGTTTTCCCCCTTGAACGATAAAAAAAATCCCTAATTTTCCCCGAAAAAAGTTATTAAGATTTTCGTGTAATTTTTATAAAATTTTATTTTTTATTTTTTCATACATATTCATACAAAAAGAAAAACAATTCAAAAAGGGGACTTCAGTATGAAAAAAACATTATTTTTGTATGAATCCCATCAAAATGGAGTTGAATAAATAATAACTTATGTGGCTTTTCTTACAACCAAGAAGAATTGCTACTAAAATTCAATGTTTTTTGGCGTGTAAGAAATGTGCAAAAACGAATCAATCCCTTTTTTCAATGTTTATTGTCTGGTCAGCTGTTAAAACGTTTTGTACATGATAATCACAACAACAGAAAACTCAAACACGTAGTATATGTGTAAAATCCATGTACAAGTAGGTATGTGTAAATCCGTCTCCAAAAAGAGATTCAAGAGAAATCAATCCTTCGAGAAAAAAAATTCAATTTCTTTGTAAAAGAAATGCGTTTAAGGGAAAAAAATTGCCACTTTTACGTCACGGATCAATTCTTGGGTTGTAAGGAGAGCCACATTAAATACTTAACTCAACAGAAAAATAGAAATGAAAGTGTAGCGTTGCATGGGCTCTTGTGCAGTGATCACTTTATAACAAGATTGGAAACCTACCTACGTTTTACCCTCCAAATACCGCAAAAGTTATTTTTTTTCATGCACACATACTCTTGCAGCTCACTTGCTTTTATTATGTAGGCAACTGTATCTTTATTACAAAAACACGCATACTCTTACAGCTAACCTGGCCCCTTAAGTTTGTATTACACGCATACTGTTTCAGCTAACCTGGACCCTCAGCTTGTAGGCAAATGTCACTTTGACAGCAAGGTTTCCAATCTTGGTATAAGTGATCACTGCTCTTGTGTAAGAAATTCTAAGGCTTGGTTTTAACTATTGACAATTTAGAAAAAATGTTTGGTTTTCATTAAAGTTTTAAACTGTTTTCCCCTTTTTTGGATTTTTTCCCCTTACTTATTCCCGTCCCCTTTTTTTCCCCTTTAGCTGAAAAAAATCGGCAAGAATGGTGATTTTCCCCTCAACCTGGGAACACTGCCTCGACCTGAAAGGAATAAGTAGGTAGTTATACGAATTGTAACAATTTGACACATTAACAATGCGTTTCAGAACGAGTTGTTGGCGTTATTTTCGTTACAAACAGTCGATCATAGTTGTTAACTATAGTTGAATATTTCACTGGCATTTTCAAACACTTCGAGTTTGACAGTTGGATACCAAAAGAGGAGTGCTAAGTAAATTGTCGTGTCACTTGATTAACTTCCTAAATACCCAAATGGTTGAACGGAATTTGACGTTATATTATTCGTTTCTTCGTAATAACGTTTTGACATTCGTAGAGAAATGTCACTTTCATGTTTATCAAAAGTGAGAATATCTGACCATAGAGTCTTATCTGCAAATTTCTCGTGTCAAACTAATCCATATCCAGTTAAAGAAAGAGCTCCGAAGAGAACCGAATGGCAATACGAGAAAGCCAACTGGGACGGTCTCGATAACTTCTTCCGGATCCTTAACTGGTCACTGCTTCCTCGATAGTGACGTAGACTCCAGCGCAGATATGATTACTAGATAATCGCCCATGTTCTGCATTTCACTTAGGGGAGAGTGGGTATATTTGGGACACTTTTCGAATACATTAAATTTGCCGAGATCTTATAGATCGTATCTGAGCAAAATTGATTTCTAAAGATAAAATAGCATTTTGGCAACCTATTTTCAGTTAAAAAGAAGGCGAAACTCTGACAGAAGAAAAGCAAAAAATTAATTTCATGAACCAACTCACTTTGTCCCATTCTTCCTACGAGCAGGAGGATTGGGACAACTATGGGGTGGAATGGGACACTTTTCGAATACATTACATTTGCCGAGATCTTACAGATCGTATCTGAGCAAAATTAATTTCTAAAGATAAAATAACATTTTGGCAACCTATTTTCAGTTATAAAGAAGGCGAAACTCCGACAGAAGAAAAGCAAAAAATCATTCCATGAACCAACTCACTTTGTCCCATTCCTCCTGCGAGGAGGAGGATTGGGTTTGTCCCATTCCTCCTGCGATCAATAGGATTGGGACAACTATAGAGTGGAATAGTGATGTCCCAATCATCCTGCGTGGCACTTTGAATAAATAATTTATAATATCATTTTTCGTGTGGCAATAATTAAACAAAACAATGATGAATTCACTTCAAAAATGGTGTTGCTACCTAATTATTACACTCTTTTGCGCAGTAAGTTCACACATTAAAAAAAAATTCACTCAAAGTTTACACAGATGTTTTACTTTGTATGCACAAATTAGGTTTTTTTAATCTCCACTCCGTAATTTTTTTCCTAGATACAACTTGTTTTGGTGAGGGATGGGGACAGACTGAAGACAGAATCTGTCATACAAGGAAAGAGAAAAAAAACTGTAGGAATTGAGAAAATGCCAAAGTCCCATTCCTCCTGTGTCCCAAACATACCCACTCTCCCCTATTGTGAATACACTTTGCGAAAGTGAATTTGGGTGTTCCACAATTCGTTATTGTGATTTTGATTTTCGAACATGAAAATGGATGTTCTATATTTTGGGTTTGTTCCATTTTTTTAACGCATTCAAATCACATTTTTTATTTCTGTGAATTGCCAATTGATATTTGATAGCTTCCTTCTGCTAGGAATCGGAGTGTTGCTGCATGTTTTTGAATTGAAGGAATCGATGAAGGCATTATAAAAGTTTCTATTTCCCTTAAAACATATAAAAAAGCGTCTTTGTTTAATATAAAATTACCATGAAAGCTTAAAAGAGGAAATCAAGAATTTACTTTATTTATCAATTCTACATAATTTTCACACACTCAAATTGTGTCAGGTAAATCCAATATATTTGATATATCTCGTAAAATTTGTGTTCTTATTTTTTCCCTTGAATTCAGCTTCCTTTATTCATTTAAAATTGCCAATAATGGTGGATTTACATGTAATCTTCGACGTCTGCATCTATATACGACTATACACGACATAACACGAAAGAGTGAAAGAGTACACATATACCTACCCATTTTTACTTGCTATAATTTTTAAAGCTCGGTCTTTGTATATACACCTTATAGTAATTGCAGCGTCGAGAATCGACGATAGCGACGCGTGTATTACCAACCAGAACTATTTATGTCGGTACTATAGTTCCCATGAATAACTGCCAGCGCCATCGACGGGTAAAGTTTCCAACTTAAAATTCTCGACGCTGAAAATACTATAAGGTGTATATACAAAGGCTCGGTGACAACCAACAACAACAGCCAACAACAAAAAATTATGGTGCAGATGATAAAATTATGGTGCAGATGAAAACGCTATAAAAAAGATGAACATGTTCGTCTTCACCATAATTTTCTTCTGCATGAGTTGAACTTCCTATAATCTTCATCCGTGCAGACGTCTGCATTTTGGTCTTACCTCTCTATTACACTAGTATGAGTTTTGTATCTTGCATCCTCTATTTTTGCAGATGATGGCATGCAAATCAATGTAAATCCACCATAAAAGTGCATCCATCTTCAAAACAGCAAAAATTTTACTTCAGAAACAAAATAAAAATTGATGATCTGACAGTTCGAAACAATTTCGAAATCGATCGAATTGAAGAACATGCAATTTCATTTCACGTGAAATTGAAAAGTGATTTCAATTCACTTTCGATCGAAATTCAGAACATAGGCGAATATGATTATTCTGAGAATGAAAACTTTTATTCCGACTAGGGTTAAAAGCATCAAACCCAAAGGAAAAGTCATGGTTTGATTCATGTGGCGAGAGTCCTAAAAGATCTCAACATACATAAATCCGCTTGTCCGGATGGTATCCCTGCTATTATTCTGAAGAGGTGTTCTTCCACGCTGGCAAAACCGTTGCGTGAGTTTTTCCATCTATCCTATTCTTCTGGGCTCGTTCCGAGCAGTTGGAAAACAGTATTTGTCCAGCTTATCCCAAAAAAGGCGAATCTTCTTCTCCCTCCAATTATCGTCCGATTGCACTTACGTCCCTTCATCCTATAAAGTCATGGAAACGTTGATAAACTATCAGCTAAAAAAATATCTCGAAGACCAAAAGCTTCTTAAAGAACGACAGTACGGCTTTCACAACAGGACCACTAGTGATCTGTATAGGATCATCTCACCGAACAGTGGAACAAATCTTTACATCGTTTTGTAGAAAGTAAGATTGTTGCACTTGGTATTTCAAAGGCATTTGATAGAGTTTGGCACCAGGCGCTCTTATCGAAAATGTGTGCTTTCGGCATTGATGAGTCCTTCCTTTGTTGGATTAGAAACTTTCTTTCGAACCTTTCCATAAAAGTTGTATTGGACGGGTTCAAGTCTGAAACCCACAAAATAAATGCTCCCAGGGCTCCGTTTTGTCTCCGACCCTCTTTCTCATTTTCAATAGTGATCTCTTGTCTGTAACTTCTAATGCAACTCATTGTTTCGCTGACGATAGTACCCTTAGCTTTTCATATTCGTGGGGAATACAAAATAGCGTAGAGTTTAATGCTTCGAAATCTCAATGCTGCCTTGTATCGTTAAAGTTAGATATACCTCCATTGCCACTGTCCATGAGTGGAACTTGCATCAATGAGACCGAACATCTCGAGATTCTCGGTAAGCCCCAAGATGTTCCAGTTACTTACTTAAGCCCCTTGGATGGAATACAAAAAAGAGCTGTAAGAATGATTGGTGATAGAGACATCATTGATTCTTTCATTTCTTAAGACCACCGTCGTAACGTTGCGTGTCTCTCCCTGTTCTATCGTTACTTCTACGGTAAGTGCTCTAGTGAAATAGCCAGTTGCATTCCTCCCCTCAAACAATTCAACCGTAATACCCGCGCTTCCAGGAATGCCCATCATTTTACCATTGAGCCCGACTTCGGACGCACTCTCAAGTATAGAGAATCGTTCTTTAGCCGTACTACGCGAATGTGGAACTCCCGTTCAGACTCTGTCTTTCTCGATCATTGTAATGTGCAGAAATTATAGACCGACTCCTCCTTTCTAACCCTTTCCCTCTTTCCTAAAACACTCACTGTGTCTCTGGCATAAAAAGGGAATAAGAACCCCTTGGGTGGGGTCAACTTCTTGACGGTTAGAAGAATGAATCAATGCGTCTCTGAGAAGTACCGATATTTCGAGTGTCCACTCTTAAATAAAACAAGGACCACCCAATGATATACAAAAAGAGACAACAGAAATAGATTATAAGAAAAGATACCACGGAGGCGTTGCTGTGTGTAGCGATTGTCTCTCGGGTAATTTTTAATAGGGTAGCAAAGGAACCTTACACGGAAATTTACAGTAGGTACAGTCCATGGCGACCTTTTTAAAAACCTCATATCTCATTTTCTTTACCATTGAATCGAGACTTTGTTGGACATTAATTAAGAATTGAAGAAGCAGTGAATGGTGTTAGCGAACCAACTCGAAAATATCTACCTCAAGAATTAAAACGTTATCCATCCTATTGCAAAGATTCTAATTATTTAATAATTCGCAAGCCTTTATCTAATGGCTTGAGCGCATGGAAGGAAGAATGCATGTATTTTTACGCCATTCAGCATTTTGCCTCCAATATGCAGAGTGCGTACTTCGGAATGCTAACTTTGGAATTCCAATCTTTGGTCTTTCAAGTCCACGCTGAAGCGCCCCGCCATTTGAAAAAGTATTCGAAGTTCTCTACAGAAGCACAGCAGAAAAATGATGATGGATATAGAAAGATGATAGGTGAATGGAAGAGGAAGAATGTTTAGCGGTGGTGGGAGCCAGTCATCACGTCCGTCGTCGTCGTCATTGTCGGGATACTCAAATGCATCTCTGCCTTTCCATAGTATTTTATTTTTTGGTAATTGAAATTCTATTCCTGCACGCTCCAGCACACACAACTGCGTGATCCTATGCAGTTTTTATGGGAATTCCTTGATGGTGGCATTTAAAGTGCCCCTCGATTTGCTATCACTCATACGCAGTGCCACTCGCATCTTTCACATATATCCAGCCAGTTGTTGTCGTTCGTGTAGGCTTTAGAAGACCGTTCGCCATTTCAATTGGATAGATGAGCCACAAATCATCAATATAACACTCACACTCGTGCATTTCCATTCTGTGAAACCGCTCACACGCTGCACGATTGTCAATGCGACACAAGATAAATAAATTCAACTTATTCTGGTGTGGCTCCTTCAGAAGGCTATATCAAACCTATACTCCTGTGCTTGCCGCTTGCTGTTGGAATTTCAACGAACAAATGTTGTCGTCGTATATTTATTTTTCCAATTCCCTTTGGCTTTTGAGCGCAAGATGCGCCCGGCGAGACCAAGGAATTTCCTTCTATTTTCGGATGTTTTTGTTTCGTTTGTTTTTGTGTCTCCTGATACCGCGAATGTGCATGTTTCTCGTTTTTTTTCGGTAAAAGAAACATTTCCCCGAAATTTTCACGCAAGCGCAGCGGACTTACAAGCTGGTGCCATCTCTCGGAGAAGATTGGTATTTTTATTGCACCCATAAGGGGGAGTCATGCGACAACATGCTCAGAAGAAGGATTTATGTTTTGTGTCATTTAAATCAAATTGATGTAATAAGGCGTAAAGTTAAGTGAGACATTTATGTGTCATGCGCCGTGCGATTTCAGCCGAGCGTGTGGGTTGCAGTCATTAATCATGACCCCTTTTAAAGCGCTTAAAAGGTGTGAGATGGAAAATTGTCTTTATGTTCCTTGCAATGGTCTTTAATTATTTCAGTTCTCCATATGTAAAGGAGATTTAATTTAGATGTTTTTGTTTACCCTCTTAGTACTTTTTGTACTTTTCTTAACAAAGTAAATATATTTTGACGTTTCACGAAACTGCATGTTACTTCTGTCCGAGTCTCTTTTCATATTTTTCGGAATCTGTCATATGTCACTGTTAACACAATTTGAAACATTTCAGATGACCAATCCATGTCAAATGTCTTAATTGAGCAATGTGTCACTATGACATTGACAGACTGGTCAATCGAGATGTCGCGTTGGCTAACAAAACGTAGCGAATTTTCGTTTGTCAAAAAATTAAGTTTTAGTTTACAGATTAGATATATGTCATTTTCCATTGGTTTCTTTTTGACGTTTCTATCTTCTACCTCCAATGGAAGGGGTTATGATGTAAGTGTCATTCTTCGGTCGATTCTGTTTTCAAAACGGAAGAGTTCTGCTCTTCTCAGAAGCATTCCGTCATGTTAAAGTCCGTCCAATGGAATGGTTTTAAAAGAGGGCTTCTGGACGTCCAATGGAAAACGACAATAGGTAAGACAGTGGGAGAGAGTTGATTTGCCATTTGCTCAATGTCTGTGGCAAGGAAGTTGCGACTGTTGATGAGAATTAACTGTCAAATGAAGCGAGATCCAAATTTCAAACTTTTGAAACTGTCACCAAATTTTTGCTAAGACCTATCCGTCTGCTTGACGCAATTAACCAAACATGATAGCGCTTTGAAAGTTTTCCGACATCGAGCGGGCGGCTTTAACATTTCGCAATGACTCAAAAGAGTTCGCTTAACAGATTCCACATGCATTCCACAGACCAGTTATCCGTTCCTATAGAAATTCTTATAGGAATACGCACAAATGCTTTGCGGTCTCATCAACCATCTTCCGACGAAAAAAAAAAAACTGAAGGTGTATGAGACCAGAGAGACAAACCAACAAACACCAAAGGTATTTCTCAGTTCCCCAAGAAGCTATCTTCATCGGAAGTTTTTTATTTAATTCTTTACGCAAAGATGATGCTGATCGCACTCGTAAAGAAGAAACTAACTTAAAACGATGAAGAAAAATGAGAAATAAAATTAAGCAAAAACAAAAGCAAATAAAAAAAAAACTCCAAAGCAAGAGACAACTTTGCAGAAAATAACTCGAAGATAGTGTTCGCCTTCATGTTGTATAGAGATACAAATCGTAGTCAGTTTAAATGTATATAGGAAGGTACTACCTGTTTGTAGAGTAGAGAAGAGAAGAAAAAATCGAACCACAGCACTTCAAAGAAAACCCCGACGACATTCTTCAACTCAAAGAGTTGCTATCCTAAAGGAAAACTCTTCCAAGCACATCATCATCGCATCGCATTCGATACAAGAGTTTCTGGACAGAGGCATGGTTGGCTACGAGAGGAAGGAAAATGTACTCACTAGCTTTTTGTTATAGCTTCTTTTTTCTTGTTCATCTTGACTCCATCTTTATTTAACAACAAAATACTTGCGAACTACCTATATGGCTTCTGGGGCTACTTGTTATCTCCATCACTCTAGTTAATTTTAATTTATTTATCGTTGCAATTTTTGTTTATCTCTCTTTCAGAAGCATGTAGTCCAATGTCTGCTAGAAACTTCCCACCTTCGTTCTGGAATAGTAATTATGTGCATCCTGTGCCGGCACCAACGCATCCTCAGGTAAGATCTATCTCCGGATGGAAAATAAAAGCAAAATGATGCATTTGCATCTTTATAGATGCGCAATGACATCTCTGTTCCTTAACCGTTACTCATGGAGTTTTGTTTTTGTTACTTTGATAACAGGTAAGCGATTTGTATTCGACTGATGGCGGTTACACCACAGATCCTTGGGTGCCGCATGCGGCACATTATGGATCTTATGCACATGCAGCGCACGCTCATGCGGCACATGCGCATGCCTATCATCACAATATGGCGCAATACGGAAGCCTGCTCCGATTGCCCCAGCAATACGGTCATGGGTCGAGGTGAGTTTTTGTTTCTCTGCTGCTTTTAGACCACAGTTGCACATTAACCAATGAAAATTACTAATTTTATTGTTTTTGGTTTCTATTTTTTCGTTGACACAGACTGCATCATGATCAGCAAACAGCTCATGCGTTAGAAAGTGCGGCGGCGTATTCAAGCTATCCCACAATGGCAGGTAAGAAAAGATCTGTTTGTTCACTACAAATTACCCTGAAAAAGCTCGTTTGTCAAAAGTAAGTTTCTTGACTGGGCTTTCTGGCAACATTTGACATTTTGAATTGATTTGACTTTTGTTTTCATTTGCCGTCGGTATATTGATCGACTCTCTTCAACTTGCCTCAAAAAACGCAACTATTTAAATTTTAAACTAAAAACTGAGCCCTGAAAACATTAGCCGCGTTTTATTATCCTCACTAACCCATATGGGTTACCCCGTGATAATAAAACGATCTGGGTTAAAAAGGTAGAAGTTTAAGCTATGTTTTTATCCGAGACGCAACCCTCAAGTAAATTTTATTTTACTTTTCCGCAAACAACTTGTTTTTATTAATTAATTGGATTGACTCTTATCCTATGGCTTTATAAAACTGTGGCTAAGAGTGAAATACGCGTTATTTTTTATTAATACAGCTGATATTACTAAATCTTTCTACAATAACTTCTTTTTTGTCTCACACTCGCCATCTATCCGCCATATTTAGAACATAGTTTTTGAGTTACAAAATAAACCCCGATAGCTATCGGGGTTCCAGGTTGTTGTTGGTTTGTGTACAAAAAATAAACCCATATGGGTTAGTGAGGATAATAAAACGCGGCTATTGTATCCTTTTTCAAAAATGAAACGTTTAATCAACAGTGTTTAGTTGAATCGTTGAAATAAGCTACTATCATTTTCCGTTAATGCTGAAGTCCGCTGAAAATCTTGACACCTCTCGGATGACAGTTCTTTTCCAGAACAGAGCACTCAGAGCGTTCTGTACTCCGAAGTGATACAATTTTTATTTTTGTTGTTTGAACAACGATAGCAACTTAGAGGTGCTTCCACCAATGGCTTTTTCCGTCAATTTCTTTGTTTGGCTGGAGTTATAGCTATTTCATGGGTGCCAAGCCGATCATCAGACTCCTTTATTAGTGGTGCTGCCTAGTTATTTTTCATATTAATCGAATAACTTTTTGAGTTCACTTTGGGATTTGAACCTAGGACCTGCTAGTTGTGAAGCCAATGCACTACGCATTGCGCTAACAACTCCACTGATTTTTGGTTTCCCATTGTAGACTTTTTATCATTTGCAATGAACATAGGCGCATTTTTACAAGCTCCTCAAAGTAATGCTATCTTGTTCCGCTTTCATTTTTTTTTCTGATTTCCTATCTTTAGCCGTGTTTTTTCACTACTCTGTAACCAGTACAGGAAAATTTCCCTTGGCAAACAACAACAATTTGATTTTACAGTCGATAAAAAGGCCAGTAAAATAATGACAGATAAGCCGGAGATAGAACTTCATATTATTGAAATGTAGATGGCATTGATGGCGTTAAGAAGAATTATTTTGCTACGCGAATGTTGGCAATTTTGAAAATTATTTGTATTTGATTTCAATTTCATTCATACAAATGTGAAAAATTTCAAAATGGACTTCATTTTGGACATCGAAAAAAAAAGAAAAAAATATCAACGGGAAATATTTCATGCTGGGTAAGCTGGGTTGACTCACGGTAATGGACGGGACATGTCGTGTCGCTACCCAAGCAACTGTTTCAAAATTTAATAGTCACAATGCACCCATACTCAACAGAATAAAACAAATTTTTCCAAAACGATGAACAAAAAGAAAATGTCGTCGTTCCACATTTTTGCTAGATTTTTCAACGCCCCAGAGAGCCAAATTAAATTAATTGCATTTTTTTGTATTTTTCTTTCTTATTTTTACATTATGAAAGCAATTGAGAAATTATTTGGTTTTGGAAAACAAAAGTTTGACAAATTGGAAATTCAAAACTATACTTGAAAAAAAAAATACAAATTGAATTTGACAGATAGAGTGAGTTGGAGCGTTTTTTTCGCACTTGATTACTTTACTGGCTACCGAGTAGTGAAAAAAAACACGACTTTTGTGTCACAACAATTCGTTGCGTACACCAAGGGTCAGATTATTGAAAGTTTTGACACTAGTCAGTTTATTTGTTATAGTTTTGTTTTTGTGTTATTTAACACTACAGTTAGGCTGCGTCCGTCATTTCCATTTATGTTGTTTGAACAACGATAGCAACTTAGAGGTGCTTCCGTCAATGGCTTTTTCCGTCAATAGCTATAACTCCAGCCAAACAAAGAAATTGACGGAAAAAGCCATTGGTGGAAGCACCTCTAAGTTGCTATCGTTGTTCAAACAACATAAATGGAAATGACGGACGCAGCCTAACTGCAGTGTTAAATAACACAAAAACACTGATACAATTTTTGTTGTTGTTCAGTTGACAATGGATTTTTTCAAGTACAATAATTTGTTTGATGAAAAAATTGAAGAAACCAACCTTTATCGCTAGAGTTGAACATTTTTAATTTGACAGGTTGTTGCGTTTTCTGCAGAAGACTCGAAAGTTCAAAAGTCCCAACAAAAAACAATAGGACACATGACTGAGTGACAGAATTGTGTCAGAAGAAAGAATTATATTGAACTTCATAAACCGAAAGCGTTTTTCATTTTTTATTTAGTACTAAGATGGTTTTTCTTTGAACCTGGTTCAACTGTTGAGCAAATGACTAAGGCCGTGTGCGAATTCAGTTAAAAATGGGTTAAAACTTGGCGTTTGGTTATATTTTGACAATTCGCATTATTTGACTAGCTGCTGAGCAGGTTAAAATATGACAGTAGTGGTTAAAAATTCATCCATTTTTATTTTTTAACCCCAATTCATCCAATTCGCACACGGCCTAAAAACATCCAATATTCATCAATAGGTTTGTTCGATGTGCGCTCTGGGTCGCTCTGTGGCGCTCTTATTTTGCACTGAGCTGTTCGATGTCGCTCTTTTTTCATTTTCGCCCCGGTGCATTTCCACCGTGTTCAATTTCAATGTGTCTACAGTGGTCGCACTGGGAGGGGGAGCGCTCCGAATCGCCTCAAGTTTTTCCGTGCGATAATTTCGGAGCTGTTCGAATCAGCTGTTGATATTCAACAACCAGAGATGTAAAACCAAACCTAGAGAAATTTTTAAATTTTTTGACAGCTCCGTTCAGGGTAGTATGACAAGCACCGAACATCGAACGAACCTAATGATGCCTTACTTGGCAAGAGACTATACCTACTTCAGTTTACACTTTGAAATCGAACAAATTTTGACTTACGCTTACGTTACGTCAGAAAATTGATGTTTTTCGCAGCTGAGAATTCTCCAGTAACGTATTCTATATACCTATGGCAGGTGACGTTGAAGAGCTGAACAGAATTTGTCGCCAGCCGACCGACGACGAAAATAACAGCTAAAATTTTATGGATTTGAGCGACGAAGTTGAACTTTTTTCAACTTGTCACGCGACGAGTTTGACATTTCCATTTCAGCTGTCATTTTCGTCGTCCGATGACTGGCGACGCATTCTTTTCAGCTCTTAGATCAATACCTGCGTTTTATTATCACAATGATCTAGATCAGATCATTGATTTATATGTGAAACAACAAAAAAACGAAATCCTACTTTTTACTTGGATCAATTTTTGTGATCCAAAAATTAGTTCTTCTTCCGCACACAAGTTGAAATGTTGGCGTATATTTTCAATAAAAACTGTGCTGCCTTTTTCACACATTTCAAACAATTGCCGAACGTGACGTAATAAGTAAATTGATGATCCGAGTTGTTTTATTTTCATGATCTGATCCGGATCAGATCATTGTTATAATAAAACGCAGCTAATATTGTATTAGGCAAATCTAGAAGTGTTTTCGCTGACAAAAGTCAGATTTTTTGACATTCTGAGCTATTTTTTATGACATTTCACAGAAGGAAAAAGAAAAGTTGAATTAAGAAAAGAAAAAAAAACATTTTGTTGTTGACAGAAAGAAAAATGCAAGAAGCGCATCCGCTATATCAAGCATATTTTATTTCATGTCATCGTTCAGCCACGTAGATGTCCGATTTTTATGTCGTTTTCCACTGAACGTACAGAAAAATTCGGAAGAGTCCAGAAGTCTTTTGAAACCATTGCATTGGATTGACTTTGACGGATGTAATGCTTTTGAGAAGAGCGGAAAACAGAATCGTCCGAAGAATGACACGTACACCATAACCCGTTCCATTGGAGGTAGAAGAAGAAACGTCAAAAAGATACCAATGGAAAACGACATTATTCAAAAATTATTAAGCTTTAGGCCGTGTGCGAATTGGATGAATTGTGGTTAAAAATGGATGAATTTTTAACCACTACTGCCATATTTTAACCTGCTCCGCAGCTAGTCAAATTTTAACCCAATGCGAAATGTCAAAATTTAACCAAACGTCAAGTTTTAACCATTTTTTAACTCAATTCGCACACGGCCTTACAATTTAAATTTGCTACCGAAATATCTATGATAGATACCTATAACCTCTTTCCACTCCTTGTTCTTATATTAAATGTTAAAAAAGCATAGGAATGCAGGAACTGTACATATTTCAAAACAGAAACATCAACTTTGTCCTTTAAGCTTTAATTAAAAATATTACCATTCCATTACACCCAGTGCAGTGTCAACTCCCATAAAAAGCCTCAACTTCCATATTCAAGAAAAAAGGACACACATTCCAGTTTTTCTTCCTCAACAGCTAGGGGCATAATAAACGACCAAACACATAAAACTATACACAAAATACGACTTGCAAATAAAACAAAGTCCATATTATATGAGAGCTCATAAATATTCTTATCGCACCACCGAATTATAATAATATCCTATAGAAAGACATTATACCATACCTACGTTCAGCTATGCATTGCTGTTCTGCACACATAAACTGTATGTACCCTTGGAATGTATCGTACCCGAACAATATCCTTCAGCAACCACCACTCTACACTGTACCCCAACCGCCAAACATACGAGCCCTTGTATAGCTTGAATGAGGGCGAAAAGCCCTTTTTGAAAAATTATGTCGGATAATAAATTCACCCGTCTTGTATAAATCTTGTGTGTGATTGTATGTTAAGGGAGCATAAAAGAGGGAGCTTTATGTGAAGTATCCAATCGAAACAAATGGAAAGGATCTCATCCCTTATAAAACCTTTTGAATGTGCTCTGTGTGTCACACGAGAAAGAATTATGCGCAATGCTTACGTTCACTCGTCCAGTGTAGCTTGGTTCGTTTATATATTCATACGATTTTCAAAGCTACTGAAGTCCCAACTAACCGGACCCACAACAGTACTTCCCTTAGGACCCAGAGTCAAACAAAAGAAACCAGCAAAATTTGGAGACATCTACCACCATCACGTGAGAAGGAAAACTTTACTCCTTTTATCGTATGGAAAATGTTGGCATGTCATGGTAACTTTAGAACATATCTCAAACCCTTATCCCACTATTGGCAGGGTCCTTTGTAATATGCTCTTTTTAGCAAAGCTACTGGCATTTAAGTCATACCGAAGGACAAACGGACAAAAGTCCGTCTCCTTAGAAACGAATATGTGTGGATATTAAAAAGTAGACTAAGGGTGCCAGGATGAAAGGTTTTAAAATTGAAACAGGACGAAAAACCTTTTTACATGAGGGCATTCTAGGTTAAATATTTGTGTATTTTTGTACATCTCCCCCTAACCTTTGAAAAATATAAACAAAGAGATAAAATTAATTAATTTATTTAAAACGTGACTATTCTTTTGTTCTTATTTTCAGGACTGGAAGCACAGGTACAAGAATCTTCGAAGGATCTCTACTGGTTCTAAATTTGGATGCAGTAGCAAATGCACAAGAAATGAGTTGATAAAAATAGTGTGTTGGCTTTGGAGAAAGAAAATCCTTTTTCTACAGTTAATTCAAACTACCTTATCGATTGTCTCCAAAAACCGTTTCTTATCTTCAAAGTTTAAACGTATTTGATTCGGATATTTGTCATTTGTAAGCTGTTAAAGACGCTGTTCACACAGGCCGCTGTTCATACAGGTGATTTTTGACAGGTATTTTTAACTGCATGTGTATCAATTGACAGTAGGGCCCATACCTAATATTTGAAGAAGATTTGTTTATTTTCATAAGTTTGGGAGTTGTGTAGATTGCGGTTAAATAATAAGGTTCGTCGATAGAAAATAAATTTTTGATTGAGGTCCTCTTCCACTTGCGTGGGCCACCTGTGTCGCAGAATTCCTCTCCTTTTACGTCCCTCGGGAATAGTGTCGAAGGCTTTCCGGGCCGGAGCATTGGTGTCCATCTGCTCTAAATGACCGAGCCATCTGAGTCTATGGAAGTGGACCCTTCTGGATAGGTCCATGTCGTTGTACAAACCGTATAGATCGCTGTTGTATCTTCTTCTCCATTCCCCATCAATGCACACGGGGCCAAAGATGACCCAAAGAACATTGCTCTTGAAACAGTCTAAGGCACATTCATCCGATTTTGTCAAGGTCCATGCTTCTGCACCATACAGCAGGACTGGGATGATGGAGGTGTTGTACCTTAGTTGCTCGAGAGAGGGATTTTCCATAATAAATTGCTTTCTTAGCCCAAAGAAACAGCGATTAGCAAGAGTTATTCTTCGTCTGATCTCGGCGCTGATGTTATTGCCCGTGTTAATAGCGGAGCCTAGGTAGACAAACTCCTCTACTACCTCGAAGTTGCATGCGTCTATTGTGACGTTCTGTCCGAGCCGTCGGTGTTGGGGGTCCTTCCTTGAAGACAGCATATACTTCGTTTTTCACTCATATAACGGTAAACCCATTTTTTCCGCTTCTGTCTCAATTCTAACAAAGGCGCCATTGACATCACGCTGTGTTCTTCCCATTATATCAATATCATCGGCGTACGCAAGAAGTTGAACAGACTTTTGGAAGATAGTGCCTCCGGTGTTTACGGTGGAGTCTTGCATTATCTTCTCAAGATCGATGTTAAGGAAATGGCACGACAGTGCATCGCCTTGTCTGAATCCTTTTATGACATCGAAAGCTTCCATAAGCTCGTTTCCAAAACCTTGATGGAACAGCGTGAGTTCTCCATCGTCATTTTGCACAAGCGAACGAGCTTGGCAGGGATGCCAAAACTAGACATAGCTTTATACAGTTCGTCTCTGTAGATGTTGTCATACGCGGTCTTAAAATCGATGGAAAGGTGGTGGGTATCGATTTGGAGTTCATATAGGTTTTTTTCAGGATCTGCCGCAACGTGAAAATTTGGTAGATAGTTGACTTTCCTGGTCTGAAGCCACATTGATAAGGGCCAATCAGATTATTGACGGAAGGCTTCAGACGTTGACATATTACTGATGAGAGGTTCTTGAAGGCGATGTTAAGAAGGCTGATTTCTCTGTAGTTGGCGTAGTTTCTCCCTTTTTCAGAATCGGACAAACAATGCTGTGTTTCCATTCATCGGGCATGCGTTCTTCCGACCATGTCGTACAGATGATTGGTCACATGCTCCTATCTAGATCATCGCCTGCTGCTTTTAACAGCTCGTCAGCTTGTCTGCGCGCAAGCTGTTTGGATTTAAAAAAAAAGTAGAGTTTCTTTGATCTGCTCCGAGCTTAAAATAAAGAAAAACTCCACTGTAGCAGATAATGGCAATCGAAAGTATAAGTGCCAAGTGAAACGATTTGTTACGATCTGTCATTTTGCCCATTTTCATAGTATAGTCTATTATTTGTATAGGTACGGAAGCAAATGAACATTGGTAAATACATAAGCGCAAAATTATAGTCCGCTAATGAACGATTTTAGTGTGATACTAGCTTAAAATTACGTTTCAGACATGACTCAAACGTCATTTTTAGCTAGTATCACACTAAAATTGTTCAAAAGCGGACTATAATTTTACGCCATACAAATTATTCAACGTTCTCACAAGTGGACGAAAAAATATGACTTTTTTGATTCGTTGGACCTTGGACCCTATAGCACAGAATACAAACTTTGGAAATTTTTTGACGTTTATTCAACATGTCTTATTTTCGACCAGTGTGAATGGTGAACCTGTTCCGTAACTCAGTAGTTAAATATTAGAAAATCGTTAAGAAAAATCCCTCTTTAACGATCCTGTAACTGAAGATGTTCTGCTACTGAAGTCGTTAACTCAAATATTCATCGATAACCAGACTGGAATTTCCAGTGGTTTCCACTGCAATATGCAATATTCTGTCATATTGATATTTCTGACAAATTAGGCCCGTTCCATCTTACTGAGATCTCAACGTCATTTTGACTGAGGCAACATCATTTGGTGGAACATAATAATTCTCAGTTTCCATTACAAATTGTTGTTGCAAATTGTTGTTGCACATCTGTCAGTCACGTCAAAATAGCTGAGTGAGAAATCGAATAATTTCATCTCAGAACTCTCAGAAAAAAATCTCAGTTCTCAGTAAAAATCGTTAAAATCAAACAATTGGAACGATAAGACTTTCTGCCGGTAGCGACAGAGCTGCCTGAGTTAGGGATGTATTGAATGATGTTTACTATTTATGCACGTTTGATCGATGAGAATAGTACGAACGCATTTCTAAGAGTCGACAAATTCGTGTTACAAATTATTATCAATCAAAACATCGATCGCAACTTCTGGCCATCATCACAATCTGACTTCGTCGAACGGTTGGCCTTGCTATGGTAATGTCTTGTTCCTACGCATGAGTTATCATCATCATCATCATAGAATGAATTAGACATGGTTGGTTTTAAATTTAACCTTGACGATTCGGATTTAAGAGCTGAACGAATGCGTCGCCAGTCGCTCGGCGACTAAAATGACAACAATACTGTTAAAAATGTGAAATTTGTATGGAAGTCGCCCATTGCCATTGGCTACGTTCAATCACGTATCGGATAGGCTATCTGAGATACCCGTATCTGGGATATCTTTTTGGACGAGACAGATCCCCTATATCCAGATAGCTGTCAAAACGTCTACAAAAAAATAACAAATCAAATGCTTGAGAATAGGGAATTGTTTATGGCTTTGAATTCGTCGGCAAACATCTCCAGAGTCATCTAAATTATAAAAAATATTGTCAAAAATAACATCCATAGTCATTTTGTTTATTTTTCTTTCAATTCTCTTCTAAATTGGAAGCTGATAAAATAGCGCGCCAAACCATACAAGACAAAAAATCATGTGTTGATCAGCTGATCACTCGGATACCCGGGGTATACCAAAAATTCTCAGATACCTTTGGATTTTTTTTGACAGAAAATGGTTCATGTATTTGCTATTTTTTACTATGGATTACAATAACAAAAAGCTATCCGATACCTTTTGGTTACGTGATTGAACGTAGCCATTATCAACATAATGCGTGGTTCGTCGCACGACTTGTCGCTCAAAAGTTGAACTTTTTTCAACTAAGTCGCGCGACGAGTTTGACGTTTTTTTTTTTTTTAATAGGTATCGTGTTGTTGTTTCCTGGTAATTTTAAAGCAAGGATTTTTTACTGATACTAATTTTCTGTGTGGTTAAGAAAATACAGAAGTTTTCATGAAATTAGTTAGAAACATTATGGAATAAATCCTATTCGCAAAGTCATTGCATGCACCAAACACAAAATGTCTTCTTCATCTTTTAATTTAAATGAGTAAAAACATTAAAAAAAACATGTTTGATAATGTTTTGTTTTGTTTTGATGGGCATATTTGATAGCCCGTCGCGACTGCATTGTGGTCACAAATTTCTCAGCGATTTGAGAAGCGAATTTTTGACAGCTGTCAATTTCGTCGCCGGGCGACTGGCGACTACATTCTTTTCAGCTATTTAAGATTAAGGCCGTGTGCGAATTGGATGAATTGTGGTTAAGGCCGTGTGCGAATTGGATGAATTGTGGTTAAAAAATAAAAATGGATGAATTTTTAACCACTACTGTCATTTTTTAACCTGCTCAGCAGCTAGTCAAATAATGCAAAGTGTCAAAATTTAACCAAACGTCAAGTTTTAACCCATTTTTAACTGCACACGGCCTTAACCACAATTCATCCAATTCGCACACGGCCTAAGATGATAAAAGCTTCTTCAATTTTTAAATGCAGATTTTCTTGTTTAATTGCAACTATGATTTCTGAAATAAGTAAAATAAGCTGTGAAAACGCTTAACTCACTTTATTGGGAGTGGAGACAATTCATGGATTGTAGTTATTAACAGTAAAATAGTTTTCGCTACGGCTGTCGTTTTGTTTTATTTTTTGTAGCAACATTTGATTAGGTAATTTATTTTAGCACAACGACATCTTAACATTGTTTTTGTTAGATTTGTTCGGGTACTTAGTTAAAATTAACTACTGTCAAGGTTGCAGCAACCCATACAATCGTTAATTATTTTTTTCTTCGATTAGCAGCGTTTACTGGCTGAATACAACGGTGTAGCTGTATCTAGTCGTAGTTTGTAGCGCTGTCAAAGTTAAAAGATAGAAAATAAATGTAGTGCGATACAATGTGCAGCTGAACCTGAAGCTTGTAGCTTGAAGTGTAGTACAAGTTGAGCGATCTTCAACTTTTTGGGCTACAAATTTGACAGTTCATCAGATCTACTGAACACAGTGCAATAAATGCAATTTCTTCTTCTTCATTCATCATTTTTTAAGTTTTTTCAAGCATACACAAGCTAAATAGTTTCACAACACAGTTAAATTTTCAGTTTAGAATTTCATTTTTTTTTTTATTCTAACAGCTACCAATTTTGTTGCGCTACGCATTGTATTCCACTGTTGCTACACAATAAGCGATTTTAATGACGTTTTTGGCGACAGCGATTTTTTTGGGCTACAGCTACATCTCATTGTATTCAGCCAGTTAATGACCAATTCTAACGAATCGTAACCGTGAGTTATAATACAGGGGCAAAGGGTCGTTAATAAATAGGCCTGGATTTCAATGATGGTAAAGAAAAATTAACTAACTAAGCTACTAACATACCTAACCCTTTTTAAGATCTCAGATATGATTTTAATTGTTTTTCCAACAAAATCAAAAACAAAACAACTCATTTCTTGATGCATATTATGGAAAGACATTTTTAAAGTTATTAAATAATTTCACGAATCAAAAAGATAAGAAAAGAAAACATCACTCAGGCTGTAAAAAGTGTACTTTTAAGTTAAAAACAGAATTTTCACAATTATTAACGACAAACTGACATCAATTCTTGGTCGTTTAATGAACTTGTAATATAATCTTAAAGAATCACCTCTGTACGTAGTAGATTTAATAATTATATTTTAAATTCTTTTTTGTGCAAAAATAATCTTACAGTAGACCAAAATATGAATAATGTTAGTTATAAATAAAAATTAAAACACATATGTGTAATGTATCATAAGCTATATAACCAACGTATTAGAGAATACACGAAAACTACAGAGAAAAAACTTAAAACTAAATGTTACACTGTAATTAGGACTTAATAAAACTGTTAAATATAGTGAAAAAATGAATACTTGAAGATTTAAGTAAAAAATAAAAAAAAATTGTTTTCTCTTAATTTAACTTTAAATTATAAAAGTATGATCCATCTGCAGCTTTTTAAAATTATATATTCTCCGCAATTGTAGGTATTGATATTTGCTCGAAGAGTGCGTTGGTATAAGACATTTGTATAGACAAAAATTTAAACTTAAAAAAAAAAAAAAAAATTAAACGAGTGGATGTGAATTATATTATCTTAGATTAAAACTGTATATTAAGAAATTCAAGAACAAAAAATAAAAAGAAAATCAAATTAAAAATATTTTGTACCTAATGTTGTTGATTGCTTACTTTTGACAGGTTCCTTATGCTTAGAAAACTGACAGCTGTCAAATTAAAAAAATTCAGAATTGGACAAAGTTGTTTAAATATCCTTCAACATCAATGCAACATACCTACAAGGTTATTCTCTTTTCAAATTCGTGTCGGTACCGAGACCGACGTTTTCAACATCAACTGTCATCTGTCAATTTATACATATTTCATTTTGTAGCTTGTAGGTTAAGGATTTTTTTTTTAAACAGGGACGCTACAAAAGTAGAGCGACAGGGACAGCAAACAACGTCATATTTCTAGCCGCTCTTTTGACATTTCTCTTCAGTAAGTTTTGACATTTCATGATGGAAAGTTATACGAGCCAACAACGAGTTGAAATTATTTAAATTTACTACCGAAATTCGGAGTCAGTGGCCTCAACGTTAAGAGCGCTACGTCCAATTTATGGTCGTTATAAATCATAATCGTCCTAGCAGATCAACAATTGAGCGTCTAGTGGAAAAATTTGAATCCACAGGCAAAGTACAAAATTTTCCCCTAGTGTGCCCGTAGTGTCGAGAATATTGCTGCCGCTGAGTTGCAGTTTCAAAAATGCCAAATGTGTCTCTCACACGTCGTTCTCAAGCGTTAGGCATCTCTGTGACCGTCGTTGTGGTGAATTTTGCGAAAAGATCTTGGCCTACATCCTAACAAGATTAAATTGACGCAAGAACTGAAGCCACCAGAAGGGCCAAATGTTCGTGAATTGGGTTGAGCAACAACTTGAAAATGATTCGGATTTTCATCGAAAAATCATCTTCAGCGATGAGGCTCATTTCTGGCTGAATGGCTTCGTCAATAAAACAAAAAATGCGGTATTGGTCCGGCAGCAATCCACACGTAGGTACTCCCATGAGTCATCATTGCATCCCGAAAAAATTACGGTTTGGTGTGGTTTATGGGCCGGCGGCGGCGGCGTCATTGGGCCGTACTTCTTTCGTGATGATCAAGATCCGTTACTGTGAATGGGTATCGCTACCGTTCAATGATAACCCAATATGTTTGGCCCCAATTGGATGATATATGGTTTCAACGTGTTATCTAACGATTTGACGCCGGTAGACTATTTCCTGTGGGGCTACGTCATGTCTATGTCTATGGTCTATTCCAAAAAACAAGCGACGATTGATGAACTTCGTACGAATATCGAACGTGAAATTGCAGCAGTATCGGCCGATTTATGCTTGAAAACCGTCGAAAAGTGTCTGGACTTAAAAACCCTTTATGTCAATAAAGAACAATGGCAATGGGTCCTAAAAAGCATTTTCAAGGTATTTAATAATTGTTCTGACATTTGAGCTAAACGAACTGGCCGACGGGAATACTTACATATTCGATTCACACTATTCAAAAAGGATTTCATACCTACTACCAACTTAGGAAAAATAAATTAAATCCCAGAAATGCAGCGCTAAAAATAACATAAAAATAAATATGAATAACGTAACGAAAAAAAAATTCTGCATGCACCTTAACCAGAAGCAAACCATCACCGCAGTTCGCATAAAAAAAGGAAGAGAAAAACAACAAAACAAACAGAACTACGACACAAAATTAATTATATTCAGTGAAAAATCAATTTGATGTTCATTAAGAATTCGATCATCGATGTTTATTTATTCAAAGCGATCGCATTCCATACAGGTTTGAACAGACATCGAGGGGGGTTCATTATGCGACGATGAGATATTATCCATTCTCGACATCTTTCTCGTTCCCAAATGGAAAAACGTTTAGAGAGTCAAGTCAAACTGGGCGCACAAGCGCCGGCTCCAAACTCAATGATTTATGATTAATCAAAACGCAGATAAATAAATTCGATTACCTTTAGTTCGATGATCGTCATGATCGTCATTCAACTCGAATATGAAATTAATTTTTTGTGAAAGCGTTTATGACATGAAATGGCGCAAAGAGGACCAGCAGCTATTCGATAATCCACCGTTTAGAATCATTACAGGTAAAGGGAAAGGCAGGTATGCCTATGTTTGGTTCTGAAGACTGCGTAGATCGAAACGGACAGATACCCGTCCATCCGATGATCGCAACAGACAATCGGTGGTGGCGGGCTAGCTGCTGCAATTGATGACATAAATTTTCGAAATATCGACATGTTTCGGATTTGGTTCGTTCGAATCTGGTGGGTTTCTCTATTTCCCTTCGAATGGATGAATGATTTGAAAATTCAAAAATCTTTAAGGTGCCCATTGTGAGAGAGATGTGATCGTCAAAAGGTGCCTTGGGAGTTGCGACATCGTTGTCGTTGTCGTTGGCATAATATTTAGGAGGCGGTAAGCATTTGCTTCCTCTTGAGCTTCTTCTTCTCATATTATGATCTCATGGTCATTTAGAGGCGTATTACCAGTTCAGATGTTCGAATGATAAGTGATTCTTTATTTCTTTTTTTTCGTTTGGTTTCTTTGAACCTCCTGCGGTGGGAAGATTTCTCATGGTTTCATGGCCAGCCGTTGCATATACGGATTGCAGCGGTACGGAGGCGATAGTGGTGTGTGGCTACTTGTCGGATGACTTTTTTTTTGTTAATTTAATGTTCGGTTGACACTTCATTATCGAAATTTAGGAGATATGGTTTGTACATTTTTTTTTTTTTTTGAAATCGAAGAAGGGCGAAGATTTATTTTACCTTTAGTTTTGACTGTGTGTGGTTGATAAATTAAATGTAATTAATGCAGTCGCCTTGTTAGAGTTTATCTTTTTCAGAGATTGATTTGATTAATATATTAGTAACGGATTTTAGAACAATAATTTGCATTTAGTTGTTCTCGAGGTTATTTTATTTAAGGAAAGAGACAAAAAAAGTGGCTAAAACACAAACACGCTTCAGCTTCGTGTTCGTCTGCGTTACGATGAACCCGTTTCGGGTTTGCTTTGAATGACAGACATTTCGCTCTCCATCAACATTATTTAGCACTCCAAAAACTAGTGAATTTTGTTTGTGTACTTCTTTTTAACAGCTGTTGAGCTGTCAGACAATGCAAATATTCAGCACATTTGAACAAGAACTTCCGTTTAAAGCCACGTTACGTTACGTAAACGCCAAGCGAAGCCGAAGCTAAAGCGTGCTTGTGTTTCAGCCTTAAATGTAAACTAGACTTGGAGCAATGGGTGAAGGTGAAGCGAACAGTGCCACTTAACAGTTGGCTTTCCATTTGCTTTTTTTTGACGTTTCCTCTTTTACCTCCAATGGAACGGGTTATGATGTATGTGGTCATTCTTCGGAAGATTTTGTTTTCAAAACGGAAGAGTTCTCTTTTCGGAAGCATTCCGTCATGTCAAAATGACTCCAATGGAACGGCTTCCAAAAGACTTCTGGATTCTTCCAAAAGCTTCTGGACGTCCAATGAAAAACGACATTAGTAAGTTTTGACAGCTCCGGTTCATCATCTGTAAACATCTGTCATCATCAGCTGAACAGAAAGTAGTTGCCAGTTGCCCGACGACGAAAATGAAACCTGAATTTATATGATTCGTGTGACGAAGTTCAACTTTTTCGCACGAGTTTGACGTTTCCATAAAAATTTCAGCTGTCATTTTTGTCATCGGGTGGCTGGCGACTACATTCTGTTCAGGGTTGTACGTCGGGGTGACTTCCCGACTACGTGAAGCAACAACAGGCCTCGGAAATGGACAGATACACTGATGACGACCCAAGAAAATGTTTAAAGGTCAACGGATTTCGGATATGCACGCGGAATGTTAGTTCCCTTAATAGATCGCGTGCTGCCGAACAATTAGCGGAGACCCTCAAAATGCTACAAAGCATCAGACATTACCGCAATCCAAGAAATGCGATGGCATGGACTGGGCAAAAGGAGGATGAAGAACTGCGACATGGTAATTGCAAACAAGGGAACATCATAGTAGAATCGCAGTCAATGCTTGGGATTTGGAGCATGCCCGATGAATGAAACCTCCAGAACTGTTTGCCCGATCCTGAAAAAGGGAGATCCTCTAAACTGCACCAACTACAGAGGAATCAGCCTACTCAACATCGCCTACAAGATCCTCTCTGCCGTAATATGTCAACGTCTGAAGCCTTTCGTCAACAATCTGATTGGTCTTTGTCAATGTGGCTTCAAATCAGGAAAGTCAAATTTTCACTTTGTGGCAGATCCTAGAAAAAACCTATATGAACTCTAAATCGATAGTCGATACCCACCACCTTTTCATCGATTTTAAGGCTGCGTATGACAGCATCTATGTCTAGTTTTGGCATCTCTGCCAAGCTCGTTCGCTTATGCAAAATGACGATGGAGAACTCACGCTGTTCCATCAAGGTTGGCAAAGAGCTTACGGAATCTTTCGACGTCAAAAAAGGATTCAGACAAGGCGATGCACTGTCGTGCGATTTCTTTAACATCCTTCTTGAAAAGAACTCCACCGTCAACACCAGAGGCATATCTTCCAAAAATCTGTACAACTTCTCGCGTACGCCGATGATATTGATGTAATGGGGAGAACACAGCGTGGTGTCAACGGCGCCTTTGTGAGAATTGAGAAAGAAGCGGAAAAAATGGGTTTGGCGGTAAATGAGAGCAAAACGAATAAGTAGGTATATGCTGTCTTCAAGGAAAGACACAACACCGACGGCTCGGACAGAACATCAGAACAGACGCATACAACTTTGAGGTAGAAGAGGAGTTTGTCTACTTAGGCTCCGCTATAAACACGGGCCATAACACCAGCGCCGAGATCAGACGAAGAATAACTCTTGCTAATCGCTGTTTCTTTGGGCTAAGAAAGCAATTGAGTGGAAAAGCCCTCTCTCGAGCTAAGGTAAAATTGTACAACACCCTCTTCATCCCTGTCCTGCTATATGGTGCAGAAGCAAGGACTCTGACAAAGTCGGATGAATGTGCTTTAGGCTGTTTCGAGGGGAAAGTTCTTCGGGTCATGTTTGGCCCCGTCTGCATTGATGGGGAATGGCGAAGATGATACAACAGCGAACTTTACTGGTTGTACAACGACATGGACCTAGCCAGAAGGGTCAAGGTCCAGAGACTCAGATGGCTCGGTCATTTAGAGTGGATGGACACCAATGCTCCGGCCCGGAAAGCCTTCGACACTATTCCCGGGGACGTAGAAGGAGAGGAAGACCGCGACTCATGTGGCGCACAAAAGTGGAAGAGGACCTCAATAAACTTGGAGTGCAAAACTGGAGACAGCTAGCTAGGGACCTAGCTGGCTGGCGAAGACTGTTGACTGAGGCCCAAGTCCACACCGGACCTCAGCGCCACCTTAAGTATAAGTAACAAAAGTCAGGACAATCAGGCTTCTCAATAAAAGTCTCATTACAATTGGACAAATTTATTGTAACCTTATGCTTGAAACTCCTCGTAAAACTAAAATTAAAGGCCAATCTTCCAAATTAAGTTGCAATCACTTTGCGTTGCTGTAAAACTTAAGTCATTCAAACAATTTACACCCGCCACATTATTATCTCAGAGAGTTCAATAAATTTCACCACAAACGACACACGTAATGCCATCTTAGATTGAATTTCGGGTCGTGCTGCCTTTTAAAAAGTCAACGCCTGACGCAGACGACCCCAAATACCAATACCAATATTATTTTTCAAAGATGTAGCTACCGAGGAGAGCATTTAAGAGACTCCTTATGACATTCCAAATTCCAACGTGCGCTACGAGCGCATGCAAAAATAGAAATCAATTTGTTTCAAACTCATATTAACACCGCTGAATTTATGAGAGTTCAATAAATATAAAATTCCGTTTCTATACAAATTCGTAGAAAGGTATTTTGAGGGGCGCCCTCACACTAGAAACATAGGTACGTCTTCTTTTCTTATTCTTAATGTCACGATCGGGTGGGGGAGCGTGCTGCAGTAACGTACCGTACGTTGCCTGTCCTACGGTCGATTTATTTGAGTAAACAAACCGCTTAATGAATAGTTTTATTTCAGCCGAAAAGGTGCTGAAGCTGATGACAATTTACAGTCACAGTTTACCCATCTCTAATGTCATATTGTTCTTGACATGGCTTTGGCATGACATAATCCAGCAAGGAATCATGAATCAAACCGACCGTAATCGGTATCTTGATACAACAGTATAGAATCATCAGCTGTCGCAGAATTTCTGTCTGTTGCTCTGTTTTTATATGAACTAACAAATGTCAAAAAAAGTGCAAGACGACAAAAGAAACAAAAACAACCAAACTGTCCAGTCGACCAGTTTGACAGTCGTTCAGAACCAAAGAAGAACTTATTAAAAAGCGATAAACCCATTCATTTGCGAATTGTTGAACACCTTGAGGACATCGCATCGTGCGCTGTGCGACTGTGAGAGCGAAGTGCATTTTTATGCTAAAATAATTCGACTTGACCATTGTGTATCCCATGTTTAGGCTTCCTCCTTTTTACTCGAACTTCTGTTTCCCTCTTTTTTTCTCCTACATTCCGCATATCTTTTTGGACCTTATAAATTCTCCCTTGACCGTTTAACGTATACGTTGGACAAAACAAAAAAAAACTCTACAAAAGAAAGCAACAAACACAGAACACTCGGCAATCGCCGCAACGTCTTCGTTCGATAAATATATGCGAGTTGCGAGTTGAGTTATAACGTTGACGTTGCGTTGTCAGCGTGGTGTGTCATCGGCATAACAGAAGTGGAGAATTCAGGCGCGGAGGCGTTTGAAGGCATATAAATATGGATGGAAAAAAGTGATGCCCATCATGTTGTTGGGTGCGGGTGTTTTATTTATGAAAGTTCAACGTCATTAAATGCCATTTTGTGTTCTTTGTGACATTTATATTATGATTTATACTAAATTGAGGGAATTTTATTTTCGGTTGTGTTCAAGCTTTGAGGTGATAAGTAAAACAAATTGGTTTGTGTTGGTTCTGATGAATTTGTTCAATCTAAAATGGAAATTTGCTAATTAATCGAAATGATTAACGTGAAATGACATTTATGTTGCAGTGTGTGGTTGAGTTCAATAACTTGGGGTCTCCATTGAACATTTCCGATGATAGGATCTTCCTGTCAATAGAGACCAACGATCTAACATCCAGTCCATGATCCGGTCATCACAGTCTGGATTTTTCGAGCGGATCAAAATCTTGTCATCAAATTTGACGTTTGTGTTGCATGGTAGTGGTGAGCGTCCATTTTCCACAGACTTTTTGACATTCGATTTTCATTTCGTTTAAATTATCGTCGAGTGCGGTCATATATGTACCTACATATGTGACAAATGTGAAATGTGGCAATTTGAGCTTGCTGATGGCAAGACATAATATGCCCAGTCAAAACAAGCACTGGATTGCGGATGAGATTGCGGAAGAGAAGTTGGATTGGATTTTACTCCTGTGGAGCCTCAGAATAGGATTCTTTGCAATAATAGGCGAGTTCAATGACTTTTAGGATAAGAATCGTTACGAGAAACAGATTTCAGTTTCAGTTTCTTATCTCAAAAAACAAAGTGCGTTGCTTAGTGATCAAATGATGTACAAAAACCTATTTACTTTTAGAATGTATAATCTTGGTAAGCTTACAATCGAAAAACGTAAGATTTTTGTTTGACGTCTCTATCGACCTTTCTCCCTCTTTTCATTGGATTCTTTTTGACATTTCAAAGAATGTGCAGTGCAGTTTGCTGGCCGTTCATTTTAATTTGAACAACAAAACGAATTTTCACTTCACAAAATGTCTAAAACTGTTTGAAAAATTGATTTTACATTGTTTGTCTTATTAAAAATTATTTTAGAATTTTCGGCACTTAATAGAACGTTTGCAGCAATCTGGGTAGGGGGCGTTCGGGCTCAAAACATCTCCTTCAACACATCCATCTCTTATGGCTTGATTCAAACAACTCTTAACTTCTACATGACCATTAGCGTAACATTTCAAAGTTGAACATTCTCCATCATTATGGTTCTTGTATTCTCCAGGACGCAGAATCATATCATCGTCAATGGTACACATACCAGGATTGTCTGTTATGAAAAAGGAACATTTTTCTTTTTAGTAAAATTTATCTAACACAAAATGTATTCACATAATATTTTGTATCTACATACGTGGATGCCTATACAATCCTGATTTGAATTGCGTAGAAGACGCTCCGTAAAACGAAATAACCAGAATTATTGAAACTATAACGAACGACTTCATTTCGGGTGATGTGTCTACGGTGGTGAACTGTTTTTAAATGCGATTGTTATTTAAATTTTTCAGTTTGGTGATCTTATTTTTCGTATAACGACCTATGACCGAGTTTTGTTGGCTAATTAGAATATGACGAATGATTCTTATCAGTTCATTTTTTGTCAACGAGGTTGTAACACATTTTAAAGTAAATTAAGCGTGTAGAAATTGTTCTAACCAACAGGCAATGCAATCAATATTATACTAGCTGGCACCTATTGCTTGGTTAAATCTGTTTTTGCACATTCACAACTGGGTTGACGACAGCTGAAACACACAATGATGGAAGAACAATGTTTATCAAATTTGTCTTTGACATTTTTTCTTATTGACGTTAAAGCTTAAAATTTGAGACCATCACATTGCCAAATTATGAATGTCTTCTCATAACAGAATGCGACTATATATTTTGTGTTTTTTTGTTTGTTTTGACGACCTATAGACAGCCCAATATAATAACACAAAAAGAAAGGGCCCTAGATGGCTCCCTTACGGAACACCTGATTTGCAACGGAAGTAATTTGTCTATGCGTTTGAGATTTGACGATTCAGCAAATGTCGGACCAGAAGTGCGTTTTTGTTCTGACGATAGTTGACTATAGTTGTTATGTCAAAAAAAAAATGGTTGATGTGTCATAGTTGAATTAGTAAGAAATACTTAGTTGAAATCATCTGTCAAATGTCAAAAAACAAATCTTTTGAGGTTACATTTTTCTTTTCTTTTGAAGTAGACAACAATTTTTGTTGCTCTAAATTTATTGCAAAAGTTCAAGAATGATCTTGATATATGGTTAGGTTAGGTTAGGTTGGAGTGGCTGTCCAGATGTCATTGACTCACTTAGACCTCAAGGGTCCATTGTGATACCACTAATGAGGTTACTCATGGGAGAGTAATGAACTTAAACAAACCATTTTGTACTTTTAATGAAGTAAGAGAGACATTTTGTGTCGATCGTTGCCAGTTCACTGGTATTATCGAAGAAGGGATTGATATATGGTAAGTATGAGATACCTGTATAAAAAGAAGTAACACAAACTGAAGAGCATGAAATTCTCTATCATGTGCGAAAACTTCATCTTTCTAGGTTGAAATCTTCGTGCAATTTGTTGTTTAGAAAATAGCGACAACATCCAACATCGCACCCTTTAGCGTAATTTTTGTTTAAAGCTTTGAAAGGCCTAATAATTTATGTTTAATCAAAAGCCATTAACATAAGTTCAAGATTCTAGCCTTATCAAGAATTACGTAACATCCATACAAACTCTGACATAGTATTAAAACCCCTTCCCCTTGCAACCTTTTCAAACGCTCTTATTGCGTTTAAACGTAACCTATTCCCTTTCTAGGGCTGGTTATGTGCTTTTTAGTTTCCAGCCGAGGCTTTACTCACCGGTCACACCAAGGTCTTATTGAAGAAACACCAAACTTCAACCTTAGATCTTCTGACTCCTTTTACAAACTTTATTAGAATACAGTTTAAACTACTGAAGCTTGTATAAATGTATGAATAAGTCTTATTATTATTGATGCGGTCAGTTCTAAGCTTTCTCTATTGGACGTTGAGTTGGTTGCTGTTCCGGTATGTTTTGACAGGTCCTTGGATGAAATTAGGTATGATGCGGTGATTGGGGGTTGTACTCTATGCGGCTGCAGGCTGGCAGATACAATGCCCCTGGTGGCACGGATCAGCAGGTATGATGCCCCTGGTGGCATGGATTAGCAGGTATGGTGCCCCTGTGTGCACGGATTGGCAGGTATGATGCCCCAGGTGGCATTACGGACGGCCGTAGTGCTGCTAACCGTGTATCAGCAGGTACCAAGCCCCTGCTGGCAATCAAAAACGGACTAAATCTTCAATATAGAAATCCCTTACCGCGCTGGTCGGGGGAAGTTCCAATAACTATGAAATGGTCGGAATTTTTCAGACTTTGACTAATATTACAAACTGATTCGATAGTATTATTCGGTGGTGGTAGTTGAGGCCATTTTAGCACTATGGTACTAGTCTACTTATAATACTTTCCAAAGGGAGTGAATGTGAATTGAATAACGAAGTTCAATTCTGTATTGAAAAAACCAAACAACAACAGAATGTGTTTCTTGGCGACTGTCTTGTATAAAAGGCAGACTGAAAGTTTCAAAGGCATCAGTTCACAAAAATACTTTCTCACTAGATCTTCTTGTATCCTTCAAATTTAAAAACAAAAATAACTTCATTCAAATTGACTGGTATCGTCTTGGTTGCACTTTTCGGTCTTTCATCTGCTGGAATACTTTCGCCTGGCGATAAAGGTTTGCTCTCGATTTCGTTGGATTCAGGTGGTGGAAAAGATGAAGTTGGAAACTTGGTAAATCAGGATCAATGCTATGGTTTAATTTCAAAATTTATTGAAAAGCTGATCGCTTCAATTGGATCTGAGGCAGCGGCGCACACTGGGGCCGGTTGTATAGAGAGCGTGCTCAAAACTATATATCTATGGGATTCCTTTCAAAAATTAGTAAAAACCAAAAATGGATCAAATTTTGGTTTGAAATCTTTTTCATTACTATGCTAATAAATTTATTAACTAAAATTTTGTTTTTAATAATTATTTCTGGACAAGAATGTGAAAAAAAAGATTTTTTTCAACGTGGTGGAGGTTTAATATTATATATCGTTTTAATATTAAGAACTTTGTAAAAAACTTCAAGTTGCAACAGAGGCTTTCACTTCTATCACTTTTTTGTACTGAAAGAACATTTATACTATGTGTCTACATACTCAGTTTCAAAAGCCTCTGTTGCAAATATGAGAAAAATCTATTTTAAAAATTTTTAATGAATATTTACCGTTATTGTTTTTTTTTCATGGGTTTTATTCTATATGCTGATAAAAAACACTTTTTCCTTATCTACTGACCTTGATTAATGGATACCATTTTTTTTTTTGAAACCCTCTGAAAACAATTTTTCTTTTAACTTTAAAGTGACCGATAAGAATACAACACTTCTTTGAATTGACCAATTTACAGCTTTTACCGATTGCTTACAAGCAACTTAATGCCCCTCCGACCTTTAAAGTTTAACTGATTGATAAAAAATTATGTCAACTCTGCAACAACAACAAAAAATTGCAAGATACCGCTATTCTCAATTTCGCATTTTGAGCACGCCCTCCATATAACCGGCCCCAGTGTGCGGCGGCTTGCAAGGATGATGGCAAGGGCTCCGTAGCAGATCTCGATCTCTGCTTGCAATTAATTCAGGAAAATAAGGATACACTTTTAGGTCTATAAATGTCACGCTGCAAGCAGATGATATAATGATGTCTCTATTTTAAGAAAAGATTTGTTAAAGTTTGTCCAAAGAATTTTACAAGTTTTGTTTTAGACATCCAATAAAAAAATTTAAATACATAAATTTATATTATACTTACTTACTTAAGGTGGCACTACAGTCCGTTGTGGACTTGGGCCTCAATCAACAGTCTCCGCCAGCCAGCTCGGTCCCTAGCTAGCTGTCTCTAGTTTTGCACTCCAAGTTGATTGAAGTGCTCCTTCCACCTGTGTGCGCCACCTGAGTCGCGGTCTTCCAAGCCATTGCATTGGTGTCCATCCGCTCTAAATTACCGAGCCATCTGAGTCTCTGAACCTTGGCCCTACTGGCTAGGTCCATGTACAACCCGTAAAGTTCGCTGTTGTATCTTCTTCTCCATTCCCCTTCAATGCACACGGGGCCAAATATGACCCGAAGAACTTTCCTCTGGAAACATCCTAAGGCACATTCATCCTCAGTGATCTTGAGCCAGCTGTTTTACCTTCCGGTAAAACCTCCGAACTTCATTCCTGCTGTTGGCTCTCTCAACATCCTCGATCTGACGCTTCTCATGCTTTTTTCTCCTGAGAAGCCGACGCGGCGTTCCTCTTTCCTCTTTTGCTAGTAGAGCTCACGAACAGCTCTTGTCATTCTATGCAGCGCCGCTTTGTATGCCTCCTGCTTGGCTGCATGGGCCTGCTTGCATTTTTTATCAAACCAGGGATTTCGCTTTGGGTAGCTGGTAAAACCCAGCACATTAGAGGCGGCATCTCTAACTGCTTTCTGACAATGTTGCCACTGGTCCTCGATATTTGATGTGGACTCCTTAAAAGGTTACTTGACACTCGATCAGAGAAGGATCTGGCGATCTCTTGGGATTGTAGCCGTCCGTCGTCGAATTTTCTTGCAGCATTTCTTTGTTTTGGCCGTTCTCGGGATATTCGTAGCACTTACCTTGGCTACGACGAGTTAGTGGTCCGAGTCGATGTGGGCTCCTCGGAAAGTTCGAACATCAAGGATACTGGACAAGTGCCTTCCGTCGATCGCCATGTGATGTTGAGATGTGGGAACCAGGTGCTTGCTACAACAATATTTCGCCCCCCAGCAAAATCGATCAGCCTGAATCCGTTATCGTAAGTTGTGTCGTGAAGGCTGTGCTTTCCGACTGTTCCACCAAAGATGTCCTCTTTTCCCAGCTTTGCGTTAAAATCGCCCAGGACAATTTTCATGTCATAGCTAGGACATTGCTCATTTGTTTTGTCGAGGAGCTCGTAGATTTCGTCTTTGGTGTCTTCCTTTTTCTCTTCTGTGGGGGCATGCGTGCATATTAGGCTAATGTTGCCGAATTTGCCTTGATTCGGATCGTCGTCGTGATGCGTTCACTTACACATTTGAAGCTCCAGACTTTTTGCCTGAGTCTGCTTCCCACGGTAATGTCTACTTTGTAGCAGTCGAGGGTCTCTGAAAATTATTCGGCAGCACACGGTCTATTAAGGGACCTAACATTCCATGTGCATATCCGAAATTCGTTGTCCTTAATA
This sequence comes from Sphaerophoria taeniata, assembly GCA_943590905.1. Lineage (NCBI taxonomy): Eukaryota > Metazoa > Arthropoda > Insecta > Diptera > Syrphidae > Sphaerophoria > Sphaerophoria taeniata. The sequence goes on along the minus strand of OX016540.1, from coordinate 13,440,250 downwards.
CATTTGCTTATGGGTCGTCATCAGTGTATCCGTCCGTTTCCGAGGCCTGTTATTGCTTCGCAATCGCAACTAAATCTTTTTCTACGTAGTCAGGAATTCACCCCGACGTACAACCCCCAACCTGGAGTACCAGGCACTTGATGTGACTCCAAGTACAAGAGCCGGAAAAACCGCTCCTTTTACGGCCTGGGCTTCATATAAGTCGAAGTAGCCCGTAAAGGTGTTCACCAAGGAGTTCGGCCTACCTGGAACTGAAGACGCCACCGTTGATTCCAAAAAAGAAATTCATCCGCTGCCGTCCCTCGTTGGGAGTGTTTTGGTGGGAACACTCCTGCGTTGTGGGGTAATTAGTAGTAACAGCCTACTCCGCTTCTACCTGTCGACCATGGAGGCCCTTCTGCTAAAACAAGTTTCGCAATCGCATAGCTTTAAGCTTCTTAGTAGTAGTTACCGTAAGCCGCTCCGCCACGTCAAGGCTTACCCCATGGAAGGTAGCTACTAGTTTTTTCCTTTTTATTCACGAAATTCCAAAAATTATTTGGGTTCGACTTTAGATCATTTTCTAATTTAAGAACAATATTCGGTATTCAGTGAACAGTTGACTAATGATTAAAAAGGTTGTAATCTCCATCAGTTCTTTTTTCGACATATTTTGTCCACGCTTTGTTTGTTTTGTTTTTTTTAAGAACTTGAGATGACTATCAAACCATGGTGGTGTACTAGAAGTCTTCAGAGGTTTTTTTTTAAATGGTACAGTATCAGAGAAGCAGTTGAACAGAGTATTATTACACATTTCGTTAATAATACAATTATTATAAAATAAAATATCCCAATCGATCATACTTAACTTATTACACTATAAGACATAATTACATTTCGAAAAGTTAAACTCAACTTTGGTATTATATTGCTTGTTAGAAGAACCCATGTTGAGGTTTAAGGCTGGATGATGACGATCTTCGACGGTCATAATATTTGTGGATCGTGTTACAGCAGCAGCAGTGTTTACATTGTGGGAGAAGAATATTCAATTCAGAGTCTTTCCCGAGTCGTTGGTCACTCCATTTAGTTGACGCAGGCATATAAGAGGACATATTGTCAGGTCAGTTAAAAATATCTCATTTACACTTGAAGCATTTTCAGTAGTGTAGTAGATAGTCTTCGTTGTCTTGTCTTATCCAGTTAAGATTTAAAAGGTTAAAGTCTCCTAATAATCAAAATTTCATCTTCAGGCTCCAGCAATACACAGATTCGCTCGATGCAGTCATTTAAATTTGCAAAAATGCTTCTGTTAAAGTTCGGAGTATCATTCGTATTAGCTTTTTTTTTGTCCTCTTAAACAACAGTAGTTCTTATTCGATAACTTTGATGAAAACAGCAGTTGCTTTTTCGCAAAAGGTTAGGTATATCAACCTAAGTTCTCTTAACTTAGGCGTGTCGAAAATCAACAACATACCTATTCCTATTCCATATACCATATCAACTAAGATAAACTTTCCATCCAGGAAAAAAAAAACAAACGAATAGGCTAAGATGCACTGCCGTAATATCCCGCTTTGGAGCCGAGTGGTTATTTTCCACAAATTACTCAATGAGACTAAATAATAATCTGTATAAACAAATCCGCCTTAACTAGCCAATGACTGTGTCATTCTCATTAAAAATATCGTTAAAAATATTTGCTTAACAAATGTTTGCTTAATAAATATTTCTATCTATTTGTTTTAAGAAAAAACCAAACAACAACAGAATGTGTTTTTTGGCGACTCTTTTGTATAAAAGACAGACTGAAATTTTGAAGGCATCAGTTCAAAAAAATACTTTGTATCCTTAAAATTCAAAAACAAAAATGACTTCATTCAAATTGACTGCTATCGTCTTGGCTGCAATTTTCGGTCTTTCATCTGCTGGAATACTTTCGTCTGGCGATAAAGATTTGCTCTCGATTTTGTTGCAACCAAATTCAAGTTGTGGAAAAGATGAATTTGGAAACTTGGTAAATGTGGATCGTTGCCTGGGATTAATTTCAAAACTTATTGTTGATGAAGTGATCGCTTCAATTGGATCTGAGGCGGCGGTTTGCAAGGATGATGGCAAGGGCTCCGTACAAGATCTCGTTGACTGCTTGAAATTAATTCAGAGAAACAAGGATAACCTATCAGGTCTAAATGTCACGCTGTAAGCTGATGATGAAATGATTTTCTAATATCTTAAGAAGAGATTTAGTTAAAGAAAAAAGAAAAAAAGATTGCACATGTACTTTAATAAAACAAATATGTATATGTTTTTTGTAAATTTATAAGCTTTTGTTTATGTTTTTATTTGAAGTTTTGAGTAAAATATGTTCGAGATTCGTAATTCTACTCAGGCGTGGATCTAGAATTTTTTTCGGCGGGGGTCACAGGATAGAAAAAAATCAAAAATAACAAGAATAACCACCACCAACCGATTGAACATTTTGATTATTTATTAAATGATTCTTCTATTTGGCCCTATGCTGTACGAGTTAAACAGTTTGTTGAATTTTCAAAAAACGACAAAATTGCCTCAATAATGAATTCCGTCACATAAGTTTGAATAACAATATTGATTTAAGCATTGATAATACTTCCAAATTTATTTCACAGAATCTTTTGAACTTATCTATTTATTATCAAAATGTTGGTGGTCTAAGAACCAAATTAAGTAAATTATTTTTATTTCTTTCTTCTGAGCTTTACGATGTAGTTATATTAGCTGAAACATGGCTTACTGATAACTTTCTTTCTTCTGAGATCTGTAGTTCATCTTATACTATTTTTAGAAAAGACAGATGTAAAGAATTAACTGGATTGGAGCGTGGCGGTGGAGTTTTGATTGCCATTAGATCGTGCTTAGCTTGTAAATTGGTAAATTTACCATCTGACTCCTCTTCCATGCATTCCAATTTAGATATTGATCAAATTATTATTAATATTTCACTGTGCAACAAACAAGATCTTTTTATTATTTGTAGTTACATACCACCTAGAAGCTCTATTGACATTTATCAAATACATCTTAGCAATTGTGAGACTCTTCTTGAAAAACTTTCGAATTCTCAACATATTTTTTACGCGGGTGATTTTAACCTAGGTAATATAGATTGGGTTTTTGACCAGGACGAGAAATATTTGGTTCCTCTTAATATAATGTCGGATACTGAAACACTTGTAGTTGATTTCTTCAGTCAGTATGATATGATTCAATCTAACTACATATGTAATGAAAATGGGCGCATACTAGATCTAATTTTTGTTGACAAACAATTTATTGTTGAAGTTAATAAGTGTCTTATTCCAGTTTCTCCGAATACGTTGCATCATTGTGCGTTAGAAGGTAATCTTGGTTTTTATAGTTTTATAAAAGAAACTTTTTCAAACAAATCTAAGTCTGTTTATAGTTACAAGCATGCTGACTATAATGAAATCAAAGCGTACCTTTCCTCCTTATCCTGGAGTGATATAGAGAGTTCAAGCGATCTTTTTTCTGCTTTCGACGCTTTTAAGACTATTATTAAAAATACGGTTGAGCAGTTCGTTCCTACAAGAAACATATCAAGCAACTCTAATCCCGTATGGTTTAATAAAACGCTGTCGCGTCTAAAGAATCAAAAAAACAAAGCTTATAAAAGATACAAATCTAATAAAGAAAATGAACTTTTACGTGATACGTACTTATTGCTACAACAAGAGTTTGATTCCCTTAATTAAATGCTTTATAATGATTATATAACTTCAACTGAGTTCAAGATAAAAGATGATAGTGGTTATTTTTGGAAATTTATTAACTCCAAGCGTAAAAGCTCCGGCTTCCCAAATTGTATGTACTACTCAGGTTCGTCTTCAAGTGATATTTCTGAAATATGTAATCTTTTTGCAAGTTATTTCAAATCCGTTTATGCACATGATCAAAATTTTCAATGTCTTCCTAATGTTTCTGAACGGTTTAGTTTAGGATTTCTCCAAATCACCTCTGATGAAGTTTTGTTAGCATTACAACAAATTGATGCTTCAAAATCAGCTGGACCTGATGGGTTTTCACCATACTTTCTTAATAAGTTAGCTTCCTCCCTTGCTGAACCGCTGGCGAGTATATTCAATCTCTCTTTAAAAAATGGTCTTTTTCTAAATGAATGGAAAGTTTCATTCCTATCTCCTATATTCAAAGCAGGGCATAGGCAGAATATAACAAACTATAGACCAATTTGTAAAATTTCAGTCTTACCGAAATTATTCGAAAAAATCATTTGTGATAAAAATTTTTTCTTTGTGCGAGAACACATATCGGTTTATCAGCATGGCTTCATACCTGGGAGATCTACGGCAACGAATTTATCTATCTTTGTTAATTCTGTGATATCGAACTTTGAAAATAACTCTCAAACTGACGTTATTTTCACTGACTTTGCGAAGGCATTCGACAGGGTCGATCATAAAATTTTAATTCATAAGCTTGCATGCCTTGGTTTCCATTCCAGTTTGCTGAAATGGATTGAATCTTATTTAACTGATCGTGTTCAGATTGTTAAAATCGAATCATGTATTTCTGATTCTTTTCTTGTGCCGTCTGGTGTACCCCAGGGTAGCCATATTGGGCCCTTGTTGTTTCTGTTATTTAACAATGATATATCAGACATATTTGTTCACTCTAAGTGCCTTCTATATGCTGACGATTTAAAACTTTTTAAAAAAATCGAGTCCATCCAAGACTGTTATATGCTCCAAGAAGATTTATTTAGGCTTTTACAATGGTGTAACAACAACCATCTTCATCTAAATGTTGCCAAATGTCAGGTGCTAACGTACTGCAGAAATTTTTTTTTTTTGAATTACAGTTACAATCTGTCAAATATCGCCCTTGAAAGAATAACTCAAAAGAAAGATCTAGGTGTAATTCTTGACCAAAAGCTCACATTTAGACCGCATATTGATCTAACTGTAAATAAGAGTAATGCGATGCTTGGATTTATAAAAAGAAATACTCGTGAGTTTTCAGATCTTCTTACTCTTAAAATTCTTTACTTCTCGTTGGTTCGTTCAATTTTAGAGTACTGCTCTATTATCTGGAACCCCTGTTATTCGAATGCATCTGATAGAATTGAGAGGGTGCAAAGAAGATTCACAAGATATGCACTTTCAAAAATAAATTATTGGAATAGGTTTATGCCTTGCTATAATGTAAGGTGTTTGTTAATAGGAACTCAATCTCTCGTTGTTCGTAGAAAATATTTTTCGATTATGTTTGTTCGTGATATACTTTCTTTTAGGATTAATTGCTCATTTCTTTTAAATGAAATGCGTTTTCGTATCCCTGCGAGAAACTTCAGGGTTTCTTTTCTCTTCGTTGAAAGGTTTCATCGTACTAATTATGGCTGCAATGAACCAATTACAAGGTGTTTAAAAGAGGCTAATTCGGTTTGTAATTCTATTGATTTTTTCGAAATTTGTTCAAGAGAATCCTTTAAAAACAGACTATTGATTTTACTTGTTAATTCTTAATTTATTTTTACATATTTAAATCAGTATATTGTTCTATTTTATGGATGTTGTATATTTACTTGTAAAATGATTTTTGTACTTATTCTAGTCTATAAGAATACTGTATTCTGTTTGACCAAAATAAACTAAACTAATAAACTAAAAAATAAAGCAGGGAAGGTTTAAACTGTTAGACATTTTTCATTAATTCACCTATTCAGAAGTTATGAGCAAAATTAATTTTTCCATACGTTTTTGAAGAAATAAAAACAAAGTAATGTGTTTGCTTTTATTCAATACACTTTTGAATGAAAAAAAAAAAAAAAAAATTTGACAGAAAAAAATAAACTAGCTTCACGAATCACCGTTTCTTTGTTTTAAACACCCAAATAAATATTTTTTCAGAGCCAGTTCGTCATAAGCTTTTGATTGTGGTATCAAATTAAATGTTTTTGTATCATAATTTAACACGTAAGTTAGTGAAAAATAAAAAATTTCAAACTATTAAGTATCAATAGCGGTGACGTGAAATAACGCACGACGAAATAAGCTTTTTTCTGAAACTGAAAATATCGCAACACCGTTGGATGTGGAGTTGAAAGTACGACGCGTTATTTCTCGTCAAAAACATCGAGATAACTACCAACAGAATCAAACCCCGGAGGAATATTTCAGTAGAGCAATTTACATTCCTCTGTTGGACAGAACAGAACGTTGTGACGGACCTCAACGAAAGGCTCTCTCCAGACGTGATAAAGCTCTTTGGGTTGAGAGTGTTTCTGCCTCAGACTTCCTATACAATGGAGGACATTGAAGAAGTTCAGCTTATAGCAGAAACGTACCAGAAGCTTCTGAACTCTCCCCCTTCGAGCGTTATTGACGAATTTGATTTGTGGGTAGCTAAAAGGAACCGAATTGTTGAAAACGGCGTTGAACTCCCGGATTCGGTTGCTCTCGTCCTTGATGCGTGTGATGAAGTAATTTATCCAGCTGTGGTTGCTTATTGATAAATGAAAAGCCAGTTTTATTAATAAACTTATCGTACAGTTCTTAGGTCTTTATTGATCGGTAACCAAAATTGAAGTGACTGACTTACATGTGACAACGATGTCATGAAACGTAACGTGATTGTCACATAAGCAGAACATAACATAAAGTGTTAACGTAAGCTAAGGTGTCATGCGATATTTATGTTTAACAATAATTACATGCAATATTTTAATATGAAATTAATTGTGCAGTGAAGCTGCCATACCACTCCCCCACCAGTCATTTTCTTAAAAAAAATCTTAATTTACATAAGTTACAAAACGCTTTGGCTTGTGTACTATTCTACCAAATCTTGTTTTCAGCGGGGGGGTATTAACGTTAATTTTTTTTATATGATTATTAGGTAATTCGATAGGATCTTTTTCTTTAACTATGTTGTTGCTATTTTCTCTTGTTGAATTATTTTGCTTAAGACAATTTTTCTGAACTAAAATATCTTGATTTTGGTTACTTATAGTTTCATAACAATGTTCATGATTATAAATATTTGAATCGAAATCTACTGTTGCAGCTTTAAAACGGTCGACTGATACCGTAACTGATTTGTTTTTAACCAGAATATCAAAATTTTTGTCTCCCCGTTTAAGAATTTTGAATGGGCCATCATATGGCTGCTTAAAAGGCGGCTTTACGGAATCGTCTCGCAAGAATACGTATAAACATGTTTTCAATTCACTTTGAGTTTTTATTTTGTTCAAAGAATGATTCGAGGTATCGATTGGTCTGATCTGATTCATAGTATTTTTAAGACGATTGACAAAATCAGAAGAAAATTCAGCTTTTGAGTCGACGAAAAGATCACCTGGTAATTTTAGTGTGGTGCCGTATACGCATTCTGCCGGTGACGCTTGTAGATCTGTCTTGAACGTTGTACGCAGACTAAGCAGAACAAGTGGTAGCGATTGATACCAACTTTGACCATCGTGACATCTAATGGCCGTTTTCAGCGTTCTATGAAAACGCTCGATCAACCCGTTCGCTTGAGGGTGATATGGGGAAGTACGTATGTGTTTGCAACCTAGTAAATGATTCAGTTGACTAAATAAACGCGACTCAAATTGCCTACCCTGATCCGTTGTGATGTATTTTGGCACACCAAATTGTGCGATCCAACCGTGAATCAATGCATTAGCCACTGTTTCAGCCGTCATGTCTTTCAAAGGAATAGCCATTGGCCAACGCGTGAAGCGATCGATGCACGTCAAACAGTATTTAAAACCATTTGCTGGAGGGAGTGGGCCAATCAAATCGATATTGATGTGGCTGAAACGAGTATCAGGCAAATTGAAGCTGCTGAGAACAGTTTTGTTGTGAAAATGAATTTTGCTTCATTGACAAGCAATACAACTAGACACCCACTTATTGATATCGGATTTCATGTTTGGCCAAATGTATCGGTCACAAATTAATTTGACAGTCGATCTTTTGCCTGGATGAGCCAAATTGTGAACTAAATCGAATACATCTTTCCGTAGTAGGTTCACTATAAACGGGCGAATTTGTTTTCCTGAGATATCACAGTAAACGAATTGGTTTGAATTTGAAAGCGAAATTTTATTCAAAGTAATGGAGTATTTTGATTGATTGTTGACAATGCTTTTGATCTCATCGTCGTTGACCTGAGATTGAGCCAGTGATTCTAATGTAATTGGACACGCATAGACTTCCTCGATTCTTGACAACATGTCAGCCACGATGTTCTCTGTGCCTTTAACGTGCCGAATGTCTGTCGTAAATTGACCGATGTAGTCCAAATGACCGAGCTGACGGGGACTAGCTTTGTCTAATTTTTGTTTGAAGGCAAATGTCAGAGGTTTATGATCAGTGTACACGATGCATTCGCGGCCTTCGATCATATACTTATGATGTTTGATGGCTTGGTAAATAGCCAATAATTCGCGGTCATATGTGCTATAACGTTTTTGCGTTTCAGTCATGCGTTTTGAAAAGAAACTAATTGGTTGCAGCTGACCATTTGCATGTTGATGAAGACACGCTCCAACAGCGAAATTGCTAGCGTCAACAAACAAGGCAAGTTTAGAATTTGGAGTTGGATGCGCAAGTAACGTGGCATTGGCTATATCTTGTTTACAGTTTTCAAATGAGCGAAGTGCTTCATCAGTCCAAATAAGTGGACTTTTGTCATTTTTCTTATTGCCTTAAATGAGCTGTTGTAAACAGACTTGTTTTGAAGCTGCGTGTGGCAAGAATCGGCGATATGCGTTAATCATGGCTATGAAACGCCTAAGTTCGACGGCCCACTCAGGTTTCTGAAACTGCAGAATAGCGTCGACTCTTTCACGCATAGGAGTGATTCCCTCAGCGGAAACAGAATGTCCGAGGAAAGTCACACGATCTTTGAAAAAGCTGCATTTGGCTAAGTTAATTTTTATATTATGTTTACGTAGTCGTTCAAATACAATCCTTAAATGCTTGCGATGTTCCTCTTCTGATGACGACGCTATACATATGTCATCGATAAAGACGACTGCAAAATTTAGGTCGTTGAAGAGATAGTTCATATGACGTTGGAATGTTTGAGAAGCATTTCTCAGGCCAAATGTCATAACATTGAACTCATATAGTCCGAAAGGTGTTATGATTGCAGTTTTTTCTTTATCGGCTTCAGCAATCGGAATTTGATTGTAGGCCTTTACGAGATCGATTTTAGAAAATATATTCTTGTTTGCAAATGTGTACGCGACGTCTTGGATATGCGGCAGAGGATAGCGATCAGGAGTCGTAATGGCATTTAAACCTCTATAATCACCGCATAACCGCCACTGTCCATTACTTTTTGGGACCATGTGTAATGGACTAGCCCATGGGCTTTTGCTTGGTTGACAAATACCAGTTTTTTACATCATGTCGAACTCTTTTTTGGCTATATTTAACTTTTCTGGATTTAAACGACGTGCACGCGAGAATATCGGTTGGCCGGTTGTAATAATTTGATGTACTACCGTGTTTGGTCACAAATCATCAACCTTTTGAAATAACGGTGGCAGAGTTAGATCTTTAAATTCGTTAATCAAGTCATTGCCGTTTAAGCTGCAATCAATTGTGCTTAAACGTTCATATTTCGTGAGATGTTCGTTGCACTTAATACGAAGACCCGTTTTGGCATCAAATAATTGTTTGTTACGTATATCAATCAATAGCTCAAATTCATTAAGAAAATCCGCACCAAGGATTGGTTTTGAAACATTTGCTACAAGGAATTTCCAAGTGAAATCTCGCCTTAATCCAAGATTTACAGAATGAGTTATTGTGCCGAAAGTCTCTATAGGTGAACCATTTGCGGCGAAAAGGTTATAGAGATCCGGGCATTTTGAAGTTTTGAATAAATTTTTTGGCAAAATTGAAAGATCAGCACCAGTATCTATGAGATATTTGATGTTTGATGACTGATCTTTAATGAAAAGGCGGCGCGAGTAATATGAGTCCACCTCGTGTGCCGCCAAAGGCGAGGTAGATTTTAGTTTTCCGAATTTTCCTTGAAATTCTTGTAACGACAAGGCTGTTCGCATCTCTTAGCCATTGCACCGAATCTATAATGGAAACGACAATATGGTCGCTGTGCGGATTTGGAACGAGAACGATTTTTGTTCCGAATGTTAGGTTTGATCGAAGACCTACTTTGATCGAACTTTAGTTGATGAACCGATTTAGTTAGTTCATCAATTTGAGCAGCCAATTGAGAAAGCGGAGAATTGTCGCTATCCGACGACTTGACCTCGAAAATTTGTTGCTTTGGTGCAGTTATTTCCATGATTTTATCGGCTAAAGTGGCGCATGTATTAATGTCATCATTGGAAATCGCCACGACTGCCCTTACTGATTCTGGCAAACGATCAATCCAAAGTGACTTAAGAGCGTCATCGGAGACTGAGCTCCCGGCTAAATCACGCATTTTACGAAGTAATGTGGATGGTTTGTCATCACCAAGTTCAATTTCATTCAACAGAACGCGAAGTTTCTTCTGATCGGATGCCGAAAATTCAGCAATCAAACGCGATTTGAGTGCCTGGTATTTATGTTCCCCAGGTGGATGACGAATCAAATCAGACACAACCGTTAAATATTGCGGTTCAAGTGAAGCTACAACATGATTATATTTAGCACTGTCGCGAGTGATACCGGCGTTCATAAATTGAGCCTCTATTTGTATAAAAAATAAATCCGGTACATTTTTAACGAATAGCGGGGGGTTTTATCATAACACGACTGATTTCTGGTTGAAAATTATCAGAATCGGTACTTACTTGGTCTTTGTCTCTTTTTACTTTGTCCGAGGAATGTCCGGGCGATCCATCCGTGGAGCCATTGGAGTTTTCCTTGCTCATTTTTGTAGAGTGTTGCACTGAGATGTTGTGTTTTTTGGATTATTGACGCTTTCCCATGAGTTAAATGCCTTAGGAACAAGAACAGCCCTTATGAAGCTGTTGTTGAATGTTGTGTTGTATGTTCAAGGAACGTGGTATGTGACTGGTGCGGGCGCAGGACAATTTTTAATCCAAGAATATTGTGATCATCCAACCGTTTTCTTGAAAGTTGTCGACTGCTTCGACGATTATATACCAGCCCTTTACGAATTTGTATTTATTTCTTTAAAGAGTGGCTCTTTTATCAATTTAATTCCAATTTTTTTTTTCGGGGTCACCAATGTGGTTGCTTATTGATAAATGAAAAGCCAGTTTTATTAATAAACTTATCGTACAGTTCTTAGGTCTTTATTGATCGGTAACCAAAATTGAAGTGACTGACATAACATAACGTAAGCTAAGGTGTCATGCGATATTTATGTTTAACAATAATTACATGCAATATTTTAATATGAAATTAATTGTGCAGTGAAGCTGCCATACAGCTATTTATACACTGATTATGATTTTTGAGACGCTCCCTGTTCCTGGAGCCACTGCAGAAAGGAGTTTTTCAACTCTCCGTCGTCGCCTCAAAACTTTGTTGAGATCAACTATGGCAGAAGACAGACTCATCAGGCTCACATCAATCGTGACATCGAATTGGACATCGATGCGATCATTAACAGATTCGCGAAACAAAATAGAAGATTGCATTTTGTTCTTGGATTCGGTTCTTAAGTTTGCAGAAACTAGGTTTTGTTCTATTGGTTTCTTGTTTTTTGCTATTCGGTTTGCAAAATATTGGTTCAGCTCTATTTTTTTAAATGCGGCCTGTTTGATGAATCCGCGCCTGGTTCTACTATGAAATATGAGCCTGGTCTTTCAGGATTTTGGTTTTTATTCACCCAATTTTTCTCTTTAAGAAAGTTGTTATTCGCCCGCTTTCTTGAATATTGATCACTCCGGGAATAAATCAATTGAAAAACTTGATCCAACAGTTGACTCCCGTATTGAACTTACATATTTATTCCTTATTTTTTTCACTGCCCGTTAATTTAAATTTTTTGGTTATCAGAAGGACCTCTTTCCCGTTTTTAAAACTTAACATCTTACACTCAACTTTTCTTCTCTTCATTTATATTCTGGTCATCTGATGAACTTATTGCGAGACCCCAGATTTCATAATGCCTTCGCCTCATGCCTTTATAAACCTTACTTTACTCTTTCGGTACCTTCTTCAAAAAGTAAAGGAAAGAACTACCTTATTTAAGTATATTATTGCACTTCTTATTACTTTCTTCAAGAAACAAAACCATTAACTTCTTTTAATGAACAAAAGAACCCTCCATAACGCAATTCAATTTTCAACTATACAAGGACTGGCCTGCAAACTTATAAGGAAAGGCAAAGGCATACACACTGTATGTATAGTATAGGCGCAGAATCTTTTGAAAATTAATTCAACCCGAAATTTGTGGTATCCATAAAGTGATGTCTGCCTCCCCAATTCAACGTTTCACATAGCATAAACCCATTAAAAACTTCCTTGGAGAAAACTCCACCAAGAAGAAAATCAAAGGAATTCAAGGAATTACACAACCAACGAATGAACACAACGAACGACGAGTTATATCCTTTGCACTGTTGTCTTCTGAAGTCATAAGAACGGGTGCAAAAAGGACTCTCAATTTCAAGTCGCTGTAAATTCAAGAAAATACACTCCTACTCCTACCCAGAACCCAAATAGAAGTCCACATCGCTTTTATTATGAACTTTGTATGAGGGAGTGAATTTTGGCAATAAGGTAAAATATTATATTCTGTCGCAGCCGCTAAATTAACTCTCTTCCGCGATACATACACGCCTTACGCCTCGGAAATGCAGAAGTACACACCCAAATAGGTATCCTGACACCGGATGTGTGCATAGGCTCGATCGATCCAATTATTGTCATTTACAACGCATCGATGGTAGTGAGAGTCATCCATCAAATCAATTACCCGAATGACACTTTACACTCGCTCAAGGATATTACAATTTCCCTCATGCCGCACATTTCCGCAGATCCTTGAACTCATTAATGAAAACATGAATGGCATTTTGTTAATTAAAAATCAATATATTCCTCCTACCGCAAGTCATATTCAGGAAATAAATGACTTGGGAAAAAATTCAAGAGTGGTTTCGTTATAACAACTGGAAAACGAAAAATAATACACAAAATCCAAAATGTAAATGAAGCGTCCTGAGATCTCTGGGTTGTCCTCGCGATCTGGTTAGCAGACATATAAATCACACTAACGCCAGCAGTTCAGTCGCCGAACTCTAAAAATGACGTATTACTTTTCTTGAAGTTAGTGTTTAGCGCATGACGCGGACCAGAGACTTGGTTGCGGTTTGTCTTTTGCTTCTGTGTGACACAAGAAGACAAACAAAAAAAAACTATACAACATCAATGCTGCTGCGACACTGCGACCACATGTGGTCCAAAGATGTTCCTTCACAAATCAGATCGAATCGGAGTCGTTTTTGTGTTGTTTTCCATTCAGGGGAAGAAAATTACCATTTTCTTGTTGTTTTCAGAAGGACAAAAATGCACTTTTTTTCGGGCGATATGTTTTGCTTTGTTGTGGTGTCGGTGACACACCACAAAATTAATACATTAGCGGTAGCGCTTCTCGGTGTCATCGGCTTTCGTGAGTGCGACCCAGCAGCACAGTAAAGCGGCCGTGAAACGAAGTCTCGCCAATTGAATAGTTGAGAGCATGTGTTGCTTTTTAGAAGGTATTTTTGTGAGGATTTCTCTTGAAGAATTTATTAAAATTCTTATAATTGAAAATATCTTCCGCGTTCTTATAAATAATTTATGTGGTAGGATAAAGCTATACAAAAAAGTGGATTAGGTTCAAAAGAGTGAAAGTGAATACAAAAAATGTCTAACTATAATACCTACTTGTTTGCTCGACATTGCAGCACCTGTTGTTGCCGTCATCACTTTAAGTATTATGTTGTTATTACCAACCACCTTATGGCTGAAACACAAACACGCTTTAGCTTTGGCTTCGTCTGACGTTTACGAGTGCAGCCATAGGAATGCAATGCATGTTATCACATTGAAGTTTTTACCTCACGTTTCGTACGTGATGTTACGCAATGTGACTTACTTTGTCTGACAGCTCAAAAGCTGTAAAAAAAAGTCAGCAAACAAAATCCATTTTGTTTTTTGATGGATGATGATGATGAAGGGAGAAATTTCATTCAAAGTTAACTTAAAGCGAGTGCATTGGCTGACAGTTGATAGCGTTACCGTCACACTTAGATCAATACAGATCCATTGTTATACCCGTGAGTATTGCTATTCAAGCTAGAGTGCATCGTAACGCAGACGAAGACGAAGGTAAAGTGTGTTTGTGCTTTAGCCATTAAGGTGGCCATTACAAAAACTACAGGACTCTCTAGCCAGCTCCTTCTTTCGAGAACCGCCTTTGCTGCGAATGCCCCATCATCTAATGAGAACGCTTTAGGTTGCTGCGAGAGGAAAATCAGTATATTTTCGTTTTGTCTGCGTGAATGCAGAATGGTCATCAGTCATCACTCATCACTCATCAGAAATTAGTTTATAAATTGCACAGTGACAGATCTAACCAGTTAAAAGTTAAGGCCCCTTGTTCAGCAAACCTCGCGTGTGAAACTGGGGACCGAACTGGCTGCGAGCCCTGGTCCGACGTTTGCTGAATCGTCAAATTCATAGATAAATTCATTTCGTTCCAAATCAAGTGTTCCGTAAGGGAGCCATCTAGGGCCCTTTCTTTTTGTCTTATTATATTGGGCTGTCTATACCTAGGTCGTCAAAAAAAAAAAAAATATGCAGTCGCATTCTGTTATGAGAAGACTTTCATAGTTTGGCCTCAAATTTTAAGCTTAAGGCCGTGTGCGAATTCAGTTAAAAATGGGTTAAAAATTGACGTTTGGTTAAATTTTGACACTTCGCATAATTTGACTAGCTGCTGAGCAGGTTAAAAAATGACAGTAGTGGTTAAAAATTCATCCATTTTTAATTTTTAACCACAATTCATCCAATTCGTACACGGCCTAAACGTCAATAAGACACAATGTCAAACAATTATTTTAAAAAAACTTTTTTTTTTATAATCAACTAGCACTCAAGGGCTTTTTTTATTACAATGACTGGGGAAGACAGTAGACAGTAGTGTTAAAGAGAGTTCCACATTCGCGTCGTACGGCTAAAGAACGATTCTCTGTACATGACAGTTTGTCTGAAGTTGGGCCCAAGGGTGAACTGATGATGGGCATTCCTGGAGGATAGGCTTAATGTAATAACAAGAACAATCTTGAAAGAAATTGTTTTATTTTGAAGTGAATGGTAAAGTTAGTCCACTTGCCCCTGAGGCCAACTATCCCCGGTTACCCCTACCTATTATCAAAAGCATAAAAAGAAGGTTTTTTTTTTCGTTTTAATAACCTAACACGTTACTTGCGAACCATGGACAAGAAATGTCAAATAGGAAAGTTTTGGTAATGATGTCAATTCATAAAATTGTTTTTGACAATTGTAACGTAAATGTACCTACTTAACTATCTACGAAATGGAGACTTCCACACTTTGACACTTCATAGCTGCCATTGATAAGAATGTCATCTATTCAAGGGCAAATTCCCTCTCGATTTACCTATTGTACCGTCGCCATAATCATATTAACCATAAAAATGTATCGATAGACCTTTTAAATGAATAATAATTCCGCTGGAACTAGCTTTATTTAATTTTAAAGTTGATGAGCCCTTCGATGCAGTATTCAGATACCTACCTGGTTCACAAGTCATATTAAGAAGAGTGAAATTGATTTTGTGACTTTTTCGTATTCTCCCCCAAAGACACAACTTGTTTGTGAGAGTCACAAAAACAATCGAAATTGTGATCTCCTTCAGAGCAGGTCATAACTAGCAAATTATTTGAGATTTGACATTTTGATTTTTGAGTAGTGAAAAAAATGGAAGTTGAAATGATTATGGCGCATATTATTGACGAAGTGTCCTCCGTAAATGAAAAGTAAGAATCTTACAACAGCACATCATTTGAAACAAACTAATAAAATTGATACCTAAGATTGCAGCGAAGACGGCTTTTACGAACCCTGAGAGTCACCAGTCGCAGTTACCCGTAGCTAAGTTGGTCCTACTCAGGCCCATAAAGTTTTTATTTCATCTTTCACGGGTACTGCCTCTTGCGAAGACCTGACAAATCTTCCAAGAGTATCAATCTGTCATGAAAAAGTGCTTCTCAACTTTGCCGTTCGGAATCGGCGTAAAATTGTAGGTCCCCTCAATTCTTCACACGCTTTCAGAGAATTGTTGATGAGAGTAAGGAGTAAGCTACTTATCTAGACCTTGGCTCTTCAAGAGCTGTCGCGCCACGCTCTCTAAGAGTCACCAATGGACCCAATGGCTATACAAAATAGCACGTTTGTTAATGTTTTTTCGTTTTCCAAAAACATTGCGCTGGGATCTAATGCAGAGCTTGAAGCCTCATGACAATCAACAATCTGCCTTGCCTTTTGTACTTCGAGTATTCATGGCATTCAACGCTTCTCCCAGCTGACCCCATAATTTTTTTACCCTTTCCGGATCGGTTGTGGTGAGTTTCGTTGTGACATTTCTTGTGAGGATTATGGGAGAATCCAACAAATGTTATCGAATCACAACAATCCTCACAAGAAATAGTCACGAGGGCTTATGACTTGTGATTCCTCACAAGGGTTAGAATCAGGCTGTTAATTTCCTTAAAATATGAACTTTCAAAAAGAGCTAGCCAGTTCTCGACATTCCCGAAAGCTGTTCTTCGGATTAAAACGTAACTTTCGAGAAAGTTTTAGGTTCTGTCGTTCAAAAATGTATTTTGAACACTGCTTTAAATCAGCCTTATGTTGTTAGAACTCGAAATAAAAACCACTTCTTTTCAGTTTCTATGACCAGATCAAGTCATCTTAGTATTGTGATCAAGTCCATTCCGATTTCCTACTATCAAAAATGTTAATAAAATCTTAAAATGCCACCATGAATGTTGATATCTCACACATGCTTGAACCAAAAAAATGATCATAAATAAAAAATGTTTATTGCATTTTTTCCTGCACAGTAGGTGTAGACACTTGAACAAAACTACCTACCTATGCCTATTTACATAGCCAAGTAGATATGTGCCTAATATTTCACGTCTAACTGAACGATTTTATGAAGCTCGGTATATTGCATAATAAATAATGATACCTTCCTACCTACCATTCCGCTTGCCTCCTTTTCTACATTTTACTGGCAATAAACCAACCTACTGGAATACATTATTTTAATAATGTCAATTACAAATTATTACAACGAAGCTAATTGAATACTTCTGTAATTGACATTTATGGTGACATGACAGCATTTAAGCATTTCAGCATACCTAGCTTTGTAGGTTAGTTCACTCATCAGCATAGGAAAACCCAAA
Source organism: Sphaerophoria taeniata (assembly GCA_943590905.1). Classification (NCBI taxonomy): domain Eukaryota; kingdom Metazoa; phylum Arthropoda; class Insecta; order Diptera; family Syrphidae; genus Sphaerophoria; species Sphaerophoria taeniata. The sequence goes on along the minus strand of OX016540.1, from coordinate 13,422,827 downwards.
CCATCGACAAAAACGTGAAGCGGGCGGCAACCGACGCGACACAACGCTACGAACGATATGAAATGAAAGTTTTTTTTTTCTAAATAGCGTGATTTAGTCTCGTAATTTACACTCCAATTACTCTTACCATCTTTTTCAGTCATCACAAGCCCTCTCAAACTCTGGTAACCGGTGCACACCAGTGCCGCCGCGCCACCAAGTACCACCGCCGCCGCCGCCGACACAACAAATCAAACTTTATTAAACCTATCAAAAGTTATTATCCATCCCGTCTGTCCGTCCCGTCCGTCAATCGGAGCTGCTAGGTTCCAAATCCAAAAATTATAAAGCTTCCATAATTTAATAATTGCCTCCATCGCCATTGAAGACCATTGTTATTGTTGTTGTTCTCGTTAGCACTTTTTTTACAGTTTCAAAGCAGTTCAGGTAGGAACAACAATAAATTAAACGTCAAACAAAAATCAATAAGTTAGAAAAAGATAAAAGGATGTCCGAGAGAAATGTCATTCCGGTTTTGAAAAATAGAAGGAAAAAGAGGAAAGTTACATCCACACTACCACGAAATAAACAAACACCAATACACTGCTCGAAAACAAGCTGCTCTTTACTCATCTGTGATTGTAGCTCCGCCTTAAAGCTTTCATTCAATTTGAAGGCAGAATGAGACAACACGATTATAGTTCCAATTCCAAACTAGTTTCTCCGGTAAACAAGAGGATGAGTGACAAGAACGCACCTAGGGAGGGGAATATACAAGTGAGTTTGATTTTTGAGAAAGAGGACGGACTTACTGCAAAATGCAAATGGTTGAATTAAAGTCACAACTGAGTTGAGTAGTGGGGTGTCCAGGTCCCGTCAAACCATGTCCTGCAATGCAATGTAGCAGTTGCAATGCGCCGCAAATTAAATGAAACATAAACCATTTCCATTGAATTATGTAGGTGCATGGCAAGCAGACGACAGGATGCACCCCCTTCGTCACGTTTCATTAATGTGAGAGTTTTGGTGTGGTATAGCTGCAACTGCAACTGCACAGACATTCCAGCTAATGCACACATGCAAGATGCTCTGGTGTGTTTTAAAGTATTTTGTTTTTTCGTTGTTTTTTTTATAGGCTGCGGCCGGCGCTGCGGCGGCGAATTCATGGCTGGATAGCGGCGACTTTTTAGTTAATTAATTAAATGGCGGCCTTTTGGTTGCGGTTAATTTCAGAGCTGAAAATATGCTCTGTTATTTAACTGGGAGAGGGCGGCTCAGAAAAAAAAAAAAGTTGGAAGGAGAAAACGGAGCCTCACCTGAGGATTGTGGATTAACCATTGCATTATCCTATTGCCAATTATTGCGCCAGAGGAGTGGGATGGATGTTAACTAGTTTGCCGATTTACCTTCATTGGTTGCACACAACCCATTCTCAACTCTCACACACTTGAAATAACTGCACTGGAACATAGATTCGTCTATACCTCAAGACTATAAAGGTTTTTTCTTCTTGTTTGTTTTCCTATGAAGATGTTATTCTCTCTTTTCCGCTGGAAATTGAAATGGATGCCATTTTGCGGCATTTCAAAGAGAATTCCGTTATGAGTAAGGTCCAGCAGTGGCGACTGGCGAGTAGTGGCGACGGCACGACATGTTCATCGCAGCTTAGAAGTTGGAGATGTGATTGTATTGCAATTGGCACTTTTGTTTTGCATTTTTCGTGGTAGGTATGGACAAGTTCCTTCCATCGATCCCAATGTTATTAATCTGGTTGACGGTTGATTGATCAGGAGATCTCCATGTAACCTTTATGGATTTTGAGATGTGGGAACCAGGTGCTTGCTACCACAACATTTCGCCCCGCAGCAAAATCGATCAGCCTGAATCCGTTGTCGGAAGTGGTGTCGTGCAGGCTGTGCTTTCTTTTTGCTTGAGTCTGCTTCCCTGAATCCTGAATCCGCATCCAAAGAGCCGCTGTTGTTGCTCTCGGTAGCAATTACCATAGTAGATGTCGTAGTTTTTCATCCTCCTTTTGCCCGGTCCATCCCATCACATTTCCTCGATAGCGGTAATGTCTGCTTTGTAGCAGTTGAGGGTCTCCGCTCCCTTTTCACATGAATAAAATAATGCCCTTCCACACAACAAACGCTTTTCCTTACCTCCAATACACGATTCGACAAATTCGTCAAATATTTCTTCAAGACTTTCATCATCAATATTATAAGAAAAAACACTGCGGGAAGGTTAAAAAGAAGACAAAATAAGAGGAGAAAACCTTACATACCTCTCGCTTCTCGAACAATAAATACACCACAGCTCCTATAGCTAAATGACAGTAATGAAAACGATTTGGAAATATTTCCTTTGAAGCATCCTTCAAACCACTTTCTTTCATCCTTGGGTTGTTTTGTCTTTCGTCTCTTTCTTTGTCCTTGTTTATGTCAATGTTCAAGAAGATAAAATAAGTCAAAAATATTTCAAGGAATGCTCCTTCATTTTGTGCCGATGAGAGATGAGAAGATTGTTGTTTTGTGAAAGCTTAACTTTGCTTTGTTCCTAAAAGGACAACTTTGGGTTTGCTTTGTTATTTAAATGTTTCTTGCTTTTTTTTCTTGAGAAAAAAAAATCAAAGTCAAGAGAAAAGGGAAAATGAATCCTTTTGTTGTGCTTGGATATGAGAAAGACCAGGGCAAAGCCAAAGTTTACTTACGAAAATGAAATCTTTTTGAGGTTAGTTGTCATTTTACTTTCTGGCTGAAGAAAAATTATTTGCCGCCATTATTAAACGAAGTTAAATTCTTAACGGTGACTTTTTCCGTCGTAACAAAGTCCTCACTGTCAAATTTGAAGGAAAATCAACAAACTACCATCCTTGGCTCTCATAATTAAAAAAAAAGGGTTCCACTAAAAAAAGATGTCAAATTTTTGTGTTTACATAACATCTGCACCGATCAGAGGTCGATATCATACCAAGCAAATTAGTTAAAATTTTTGTGACATCCTTTTACCGAAAGATAAAAATTCATTAACATTTTACTTTTCAATGAACCTTGGATATCTACAAGCACTGAGCTCGCCCGAATTCTTCTAATGAGATCTTAATTTAATGTGCATCGCCGCATATCTCTCGATAGAATCACACAAAATATTCAAAATATTTAAGGGTTTTTGACATTTACTATATTTTTCGGTGATAACTCATTTTGTTCGGATGAATTCGTAGACAACCCTAACACTCTCAACAGCAAGCCAACACAACACGGGGGCACATGTCAACACTTTACGAAAATGTACCCTTTTTTATCGCTGGGTTGTTTTGTGTTATCCTTTTGTTTTGTAATAAAAATTCCATCTTTTATTTTTATTTTTTTAATTGTTATGAAGGTCCTGAATTGAAACCTTAAAGGGGTTATAAAAAATAGCAGAAGCTAAAAAGACTTTTTTTGTTGCAAATGAAAAATGGAACAAAGGACATTTTTAATTTTTATTAACAGCAGCAGGAGTATCTTGATGTTTTAATGAAGAAAAACGTTTTTAAGAGGACGTAATTATTGATAAAGAAATTTAAGGACATTTTGTGGACTTATTTACTCGACTTTTTGTTATACATTTTTCTGAATATTTTAACGCAAAATTTAAAAGAAAAAAAATGTCAACTACATCAAAAGGATGTTACTGAAAAAGATCTCTGATTAGTTGCGATTATGAGTCAAGACCGTTTCCGATACCTACAGCAAAGCGGTCTTTGGCTTGACAATCGATTCGGTCCCGTTCTGACCGAAGGACTGAACCGAAGGAGCTCTGCTCCGTCTTGTGATGCGAGGACGTCTCGACTGTAAAGGAGCCGCTGATAGACGGTTCTTCGCCTGACGTGGTAAATTAGCGGCACGGCCAATCTGTCCTGTATCAGACCGCATCTATCTAAATAGACGAATGCCTCTGGTGGAATGAAGCCGCTCAAGCGTGCACTATCAAATTATTCGTCGTTCGGATAGAATGCCTCAAAGATCAAACTATTCGTCGAAGTCATAGCTCTCGCAATGTGACCCCGAACAAGTTTTATCACGAAGTTGTCAGTTCTGTTGATCCGAGCCTCTTTGTATAGAACCTCTTTAGAATAGTAATTTACATAAGAAGACTCCGATGTCCGATACAAACCGAAACAGCGCCGAGGACACTACCTCTCGAACATCCGAATCTTCTCCATTTGGGAAGGGGCAATGTTGGACATTACTGGACAACCGTGAACAATCATTGGCCGTATGAGGGCCATGTAGCAAATTACCTTCACTCTGGGGTCAAGCCGACTTCTGAAAAACAGACGTTTCGTCAAAGCGAAGGCTCCTCCGGCCGCCTCATAGTCAGAGCAGCATCTATATGTCTGCCGAAATACAAATGCTGATCCAACCAGATACCAAAGTACTTCACTTAACTTTTGCTCTTTAATCGCTGTCCGTGAGGCCAAACGATGACCATCTTGCGCCAAATCTTGCGTGTATCCCTCGTGGCTTTATTTTCTGTTTCCAGTCATCGCAATATCGCTGAATCATCTGGAAGTCACGTTGCAACAGAATTCTAATGACTTCGATCGTTGCGTTGGGGAGTTCTGGTACGCAATCAGGTCGTCGGCATACGCAATTGCCTGGATAAGGCTAGCTATATCAGATCGCGCGCTGGTGTAAATGCTAAAGAGGATCGGCGAATTAACGGCTCCCTGTTGAAGACCGTTTTTAATTTCAAAGGTGGTGGTAGAAGTTACATTGCCACTTTTGACAACAAACTTTCTACCGTTGAGTATATCATTCATCATATATACAACAATGGTTTCCTGATGCCTAGCCTGGTAAGTTTTAGGTACAACCCTTCTAACCATATGGTGTCGGAGGCCTTCTCTACGCATCAACGAGAACAGCACCGCGTGCATTGTTTCTTGAACTTGTTCAATTGGATGTCAGAAACGAGTTTAGACGCAGCATGAATAGTGTCATGTCCTACCTTGAAACTGAACTGATTATCCGGAATTATTGTGTTGTCCGCAGCCCACTCAGCCAGAACCCTATTGATTACCTTTTCGAATAATTACCTTGTGAAGGATCGGAGTTGTCTTTTCCTTTTTTCGGAAGAGGATGAACCACAGCTGTCTTCCAACGCACTGGATAATATGAATTAGTCAGCGCGTTGTTAACAGAGTGGTGTAGATGTCTATTTCCTCAATCGGTAAGCGTTTAGTACAATGTTGGATATACCATTGACACCTGCTGACTTCTTATTCTTTATTGACTCGAAAATAACCTGGAGCTCTACCTTCGTTACCAACAGAGGACTTGCTTCCGTTTGTTCGGCGATTATGGCGCTTGCCAAAAAGTCGTCATTGAACCGCATGAACCTGCGGTTCTCAGATCGCCACTGTACAATATCGTTCCGAAGGTAGAAGTGATGAAGTAAGGCTCTGTTTTCCATTTCGTGGTTCCGGTGAATGCTAGCATTCACTTTGTACACTTGCTGAAAAGCAGCTCCCACTGTCTCCACTTTCTCCTGCGGGTATTCGATAATAAAGAAGTCGGCTTCCTCAGGATTTGCGCTGTCAGGAATATGTCTCTGTTCTCTGTAGTTCTCTGGAGTTTCAGGCACGGAAGGTCGTTCTGACTTATTTTTCTAATTATCTTATATTGATCTGGGGAAGGGGAAACATACTCGGGTCGCTGGAATTAACGGCCCGAATTTTTAGTTCTCAACTCAACGGTTCGGAAGCCGTCCTAAACTTTCAGATCCATAATTTCACTTTTCACCTCCAAGTGGTCATAAAATTGTGGTGCTATAAAGAGCAACATCTTGCATCTATAACAAGCTTCTTCTCTCTGCTAGACTCTATTCTAGCTGGTTTTCAATTTTGCACGCGGTTGTGTAAGGTTTGCCTAACACTCCTCACATGGTAAAGAGACTAATGCCTTTAAATTAAAGCACTTCAGGGTGTTTTCCCTTTTTTGGAACTACAGATGCGTTTTTGGAGTTAAGTTTTTCTGAATTTTTGGTCTGCATCGGCCATATCAAAGAACACTACATAATGCCCATTCAAAGCAAACTCGAAGCGGGTTCATCGTAACGCAGACAAAGACGAAGCTGAAGCCATTACTCTTGCAGCTTCACTTTATGCTTCTTGTTTAGTATAGTATTCCTTTGCCGGATTTCTTCATCAAATCCAGGGTTTTGCAGTAGTGGCTGTGTGAAAACTGAAAGCGACATCTCTGAAGGCTAATGCTTGCGGCAATGATTTTCTGTCTGCAAATAAATTGTCAGCAGACTCCTTGACCTTGCAACAAGGATAAGAAGTGCTGGAGTCGATGTTTTCCCTTAAAAAAGTTCCAGATGCTAAAGAAGTTGTGTGTCGATCGCAATATGGCCAGTCTCTTCGAGGCAGGGAAGTGATCTCTTCGGAGTAAAGTGACATAAGACATAACTATAGTCACTGGTAAGAGCTATAAATGCTATAGCTTCGCAATGCTGTAAAAAAAATAGCAAGCTTCGCCCGAATAGTATACCTATTCAATTGCCTTGTAAGAAATAGGATCAAATCCTCCGCTTCAATTAGCCTACCAGGGCTTGCTTCTCGGCCTCACGAAGTGACAGGACACAGGATCCCTTATCCTTATGTATTTTTGACACATGTGGAATAGAATGAAAATGAAATCCCAGAGTGAAATGGAAACCTACGTACTATAACTAAAAGTTCCTTATTGGCAAGGCATACCAATCTACCTTTCCAATAAAGGAATGACAAATTCGTAAACTCCTGAGCATTGCGAAAAGCCGTTTTCTCCACTGCCACAGCCAAGTCTACCGTCCTTATATTCATACACATAAAAGCACAACATCAGTATCCTAGATGTTCGAACTTTCCGAGGAGCCCATACGGGCCCGTAGCCAGAGTTGAATTTAAGGTAGGGCAACAGTCATATCAGGTAGGGCGTTGGTAATTTTTACTTGCGACATATAGAATATATGGAACGTATTGCATTCGTAGAACAAACTTGAGATTTTGATCAAATATGACATTACGACACTCCATCCGTCTGTCTAAGATCAAAATTTAGGGTAGCCATAGCCACCATACTATTGTTCGACCAAAAACTAAATCTTTAAATTTCCTCAAAAACGGCTCATAGGATTTTGTTTGTTAAACACCCTCTTAATTTTTTTTTCAAAACACTTTTAAATATAAACAAAAATATTTTTGTATTGCTCCAAAACGATACCTTTCGCATAGTACCGGTTTTTTGTTATAAAATTTTCTCGAAAAATAATAGTCCGATCAGTGTCCTTTTTCTAGAGGAGTTATATGCATGTGTTTTGAGGTAAATATTTCAATTTTGCTTTTTATTTATGAATCTAAATTGTTGTATTGTTTAATGTTTTTTGTGAATTACGTTTTAGAATACGGCAAATTCGTGCTACTCAGTCTTGTGCATAGCACCAAACATTAATCCATCTATCTGGGTTGTAATATTTAATTGTTTTGTCCAAATAAATTTTATTTACAAAGTACAAAAATATTTTACACGAGAAGTGATAAAATATTGTTAATATTGCTTAAAATAATTTTATTTTTTGATTGCTCATTTTATCAAAAACTCTAAGGACCTCAATGTAAAATATAGGTACTGACTTATATCTTCTTTCATGGAAGAAATGCAAGACCTGCCATTCCTTCATGTCCTATATTGATATCCTCTAAGGCCTATTGGTGGCACTTAAAGTTGAAAATGTTGATTCACATCAGTGTTACCACATGGACTCTATCGAGTCAAAATGGACTCGTTTTTTCTTCCTTGACTCGTGGACTCATTTTTATCACGTTTGACTCGTTTTTTTCTAGAACACAAATAGGTACAATTACTAAGAATTTAATATTTTGGAAAAGAAATCATACGTTTGAATAGTTATTTCTTGTCCTAAACACTTGTATTTCGAACATTCAAACCATAAAATTAATTTCTTGTAGATATGTTAAAAGTTAAACAAAAAAATGATTTCTGAATGAATAAATTTTTTTTTTGTGGACTCGTTTTTTTTGTAAATGACTCGTTCTTGGACTCGAAAATATTTTTCCTTGCGGTAACACTGATTCACATACAGCTGTGCTACATCCTCAAGTTGATAGAGACGCAGAGTGTACAAATGTTCGAATTTTCAGACACCTGTGCAATATCGGCATTTTGATTTTGGTTTAAGTTTCCGCCACTCCACCACAACCATAAGCAGAAACGTTTGTTCTCACGCAAAACAATATTTCACTTTTTCTCCCTTTTTACCCCTTGGCACAACAAAGAGATCCGTAGCTCAAAAAGTAAACGTAATAGTAATAAGCTTTAGAAGATGTCTTGATAGTCCAAATCTGACACGACTATAATCAGTTATCTTCTTGTTCATAATTCTTTCTCCAAATTAAGCGAATGTCTTTATAACTTACATATACTTTGACCAAATGAAAATAAATTTTCTTGTGATGCCAGGAGTTTCTTCAAAATCATAAAATCTAACGAAAATCTGATATTCTGAAATATAACTACTCCGCATCCAACAACAATAAGAAATCTATTTGCTACCTACTTTACCTAATCTTATACCGAACCTCACCATCACCATGATCCATTGATAAGCCTATACATTGATAATAGAATTGAAAGAGTTTTTTCTTATTTAATCAGTCTTCAATCCAATACATGCTTCTGCGGTCCCACAAGGAAGTCACATTGGCCCCGTGCTCTTTTTCTTATCTTATTATTGAAAATTTGGATACACTAATGTTCGCGGACGACAACAACATTTTTAAAACCCATTAAGAGCCGAATGTTTTTAAAACCAAAAATATAAAGGTTAATTATTTTTATTGTGCCGAAAATCACATAATAAAACTAAAAAATATACAAAACAGAAAAAAAAATATGTGGAGCAGGCTTTTGGGGCTGTACCCAAGCGGGTACAATGGCACAATGCATGTTCATTTTTTGGAATGAAAATTTTTGAAGCACTCCTTTTCTACGCAAAGTGCTACGTCGCATTGCTCACAAATCCATCTGATTCGATTATGGCATTTTCGACAGCGCAGTTGATTCGTTATGCGCTTTGGGAAATGGTTTCCACCTGTAGTTGCTGCAGAAGGAACAACTGATCGCTTGGATGTTGACGTTGAAGGTTGTGTATAGTTTCGCAAGTAATGACGAACAATAGTACGTTGAAACTGCAGTAAATCTATGTTGCTATTGTACACTGTTTTGTACAACTTCCATGCATTCACCATCAAAGAATTCATCATAACCGTGAACAGTGGCCACCACAATTTTTTGCCGCGAAATTTTATTCGGTAGTTGTTGATTGCTTGATCATGGAGATCAACACCTCCCATACCTGAGTTGTACTCAGCAATCATTTTCGGCTGTTTTACACTGACTTTCGCTTTTACCTTCGAGCACCATCGGATGACGGAGTGCATCGGCTCAATACCCTCAAAGTTTGAGCCAACACTCACAGCGCTGTTATCATTCCATTTTACGAAGAGTACTTTATTGGCAGTATCGTATATGTGGTCATAGAAACCTCTTTTTTCTTTTTTCAACTCTGCATTCGATTTTAGTGGACATTTTTTTGTTCTTGACTCGCGTACAGTCCCGATGCATCGAAAACCTTTTTGTTTTAGCAAAACAAGGAGATCATGTGAAGTAAAAAAGTTATCGAAAAAAACTATATGATCTGAAGGATGGGGAACTTTTTCCAAGAAATCAACAACAACTCTGGATCCAAGCGGCATTTGCTTTTTTTCATTAGTGACGTTTTTGGCCCCACAGTAGGTGTCGAATTGGTACAAATATCCACAGCTGCTCGTCAGCATCCAATTTTTAAAGCCAAATCTTACGGGCTTACCTCTTATAAATTGTTTTGATGAGTGGCTTCCGTAATATTTCACCATTGATTCATCAATTGAAAGTTTTTCGTGAAAGTATCCAAACTGGCAGAATTTTTCGTTTAGAAGAGTTGCTAGAGGTCGTATTTTTGCCATTTTGTCAGTATGAACCAGATTGTTGTTATCCGCAAGGTGGAGATATTTTTTTATTTCCTTGAATCTGGTTCGAGACATATTATTCGCAACAATTGGCGTACGGGTGTCTTCATCTGTTTGCCAGTACATGTTCTCTCTTGGCATAGAGTGATAACCGCTGTAAAATAGAATACCCAAAAAAACTTTCAAATCTTCTTCAGTGAATGAAAAAGTATGCGCATTAGCCTGTGCTGCATAGATGCGGGACTGCTTCACAATTAAATTTACAACGTCTTCGTCGAAAAGAGTTTCGAAAATTTCGAGTTCCGACTTCCCATCCAATGCAGTTATCATGTTAACTTTTTGTCGCAAGAAAACACTGATTTTTGTCATTTATATCGCACATGGTCTCTTGGACCATTCTGGAAAGTGTTGACGTTTTGTGAACTGCATTCTGCGCCGCAGCTCTTGAAGTGGTATGTCGTCTTCGCTATCACTACTATAAAATACCTCAACTTCACCTGGAACATCTTGCGGCATTGTGCAAGTAACAAGGTCTTCAGCATCGCCCTCCTCCTCATCCGTATTGTAGTCTGGATCTGGTGGAAGCAACACAATGTCGAAATTGCTATGGCTTGAAGACGTTTCAACGTAGTCTAAGGCGCGTCCTAAGTTTTGAAAGTTTCTGCCATAAAAACTTGATGGTTTGATGCTTTGAAATGCCATGTCAATGTGAATAATTATCTACAAAAATGTGTACCTTATTAGCCATTGTACCCAAGCGAGTACAGCACTTTTGTCACTTACCAAATTCTATCAAAAGTTATTTTTTTTTATAAAACTTATTTAAAACTAGCCGACCCGCGGGACGTTGTACCCGCATTCCATATATGTTTTCCGCAGGACTAAGAAATTATGTAACTGTTTTTTTTTTCTTGTCGTTAAAAGGAAATGTGCAAGAGATGAGCACATAGTCGAATGTTTATCCAATATCTCGTTATACGCATGTGTAACGTGTAGAGTTTGTCTGAAATCATCTGTCAAAACACCAGCAAATTCTATTAATTAATACTTTCAATGATTTCTTGTTGGTCATTGGTATCTCTTCTCAAATCATGAAATTTTGCAATCATATACGTGTTAGAGATATTGCAGTGGATTTTTATTTCCTAGCATGTTAAAGGGAAATAAGTGCTGAATGAGCTGTTAGATAGAGGACAACCGGAGGAATCGAATGATTTCAAACAGCAAAAAATGCTCTAAAGTGTTGCCAAAACTTCTTGTATATTTAATTCAACAAATGTTTGTGAGATCACATCTACCAGCCTTACGACGCAGCTGTCCGTGGGTTAGTGGCTAGGTGCGTTGGCTGCTAAGCAGAACGTCGTGGGTTCGAGTCCTACTCGTGCCCATAAAGTTTTTATTTCATCTTTCACGGGTACTGCCTCTTGCGAAGAACTGACAACACTTCCAAGAGTATCAATCTGTCATGAAAAAGTGCTTCTCAACTTAGCCGTTCGGAATCGGCGTTAAATTGTAGGTTCTCTCAATTCTTCACACGTACCCAGAGAATTGTTGATGAGAGTAAGGCACTTAGGAGTTGGTTCTTCAAAAAAAAAAATAAGAAGGTCATCCATCTCATTAATGGGCGCGTTTACTTTGACTTGGATAGGCTATCCGAATAGCTTTTTGTTTTTGCTTTCCATGTAAAAAAAAAAAATTGTGCGTGTCAGCTCCGACGCGCGACTGGAGTTTACTCAATAAGAATGATTTGACTACCTTAAAATATATAATACGCAAAGGATTGAATTCATATATTCATACATCTTTTTACAATAATTTGATAAAATATATTATACTTAAATACTTATGGTAAGCAATATGAATGTCAACAACTTTGTTTAAAACGTTCTTACGTATTTTTTAATGAATCAATGTAGTTACTTCTACAAACATTTTTGTAAATAATAAAAAAATCTACAAAACTGCATCATTACATTTTCAGAACAGTGACATTTCTTATCAACTTTTCATTAATTAATGATGAAAATTCAAATGGGTCCACATTTATCGTACATTATTGCATACAAAATGGAATTGAATGTTGATAAATTCTACATTGAATTAAAGCCTGAAGCCTTATGCTTCTTAAGAGATCTTAATCTTGAAGATCCGATTAGAACGCACGCTAGGATGCTTTTAATCGAAAAACAACGATCGAATTTTGGCCATAGCGGGATTCTCCCACAGGTGATGTGTCATTTTGTACGAACCAAGCAGGTCGTTTGTGTGCAATTATATTTATTTTAAAATCGAGATTGTGAGGCTTGTGCTAGACGTATCCTTACAAATGAGGTATCAAAATCACCGTTATTTCTTGTAGGTTAGACTTATGGAAATTTCAACAACCAGTCTATAGGATTAAAACTTATATACCAATTTATGTGAAAATGTCTTAATTGGCCATATTAATGAGTTACCGTTATAATTAAAGTATAATATATTGAAGAGCATGAAAATCTGTATCATGTGTGAAAATTTCACCGTTCTACGTTGAAATCTCTGTTCAATAAAATAGATTCGAAATGGCACTAAAACTTTTACCCCCTCTTTTCACCCCCCTTCGGTTAATTTTTTTTAAACTTTGAATGTCTTACTTATTTATGTTTAGTCAAAAGCCATACAAATAAGTTTTAAACTTCTAACCTAACCGACCTCCATACAAACTTTGACCTAACATTTCAACCTTTTGTGACCTTTTTAACCCCTTTTATTGCGTTAAAAAATACCGTATGCCCTTGCACAGGTTCTAGTCTATCTTACTATCAAATTTCATCTAAATCGATCCAGTAGGTTAAAAGTTATTAAGAGTTAAAAAAAGCGTTGGTAGTCAATTTTTATAACGCTTTTTTCAATGATTGATTTTACTATCCATAATTTTTTCATACCGGGGTCTATATATGAATCGATTCTAAAGGAGTAAACTCCAAAAAAAAAATAAAAGACGTTCAAACCAAACAAATACAAAACTATCCAACAATTTTTGGTATAGGTGGAACAGCCATTGAAATTCGTAATCAGCTAATTTTTGTAGTATCCAAGACCAAACTGAAAGCGCCCAATGACTAAATTAATTACTGAACATTGTAACTTTTGTATTAGCTATTTGTTTTTTTCGAATCTTGAAAATATGGCCAGCATCTCAAGCTTGACCAATATCTTGGCCTAGGAGAATAATAATTTGGACAGCCTCACAGAAGATCCATACATACATGTGTGTTGTATGTAATTCGTTCCGTTGTTGAGGATTTTTTTAAACTTACCCTTCATGCACTTATTTTATTCCAGTTACATACATACATAGGTACCTACATATGAACATACATACATACATAAATCTCATTTGCTTTCTTGCTTTCTTTAGTACGCCCGCCTCTGCTTTGCTTTCGTCGTTGTTTAGAAAACAACAAATTTTCAATTATAATTTTTTTTTTCGAGTTGACATGATTTTCAAGCAAAATTGATTACTTAGCTTATATTTTTTTTGAAGTGAACAAATTATTGTTTTTTAACATTGGCACCGTTTGCGATGTTTTCATTGTTTTTAAGATGTATTCTGCTATTCGGGGCGGAGACAAATCCAACGAATCAAAAACCATTAAAATTGGTCCAGCAGATCTAGAGTTATAAGTGTTGTAACAAACCCGACTTTCTTTTATATATATAAAGATATCTGAACACAAGATGTTTGCTTTCAAAATTCAGTTAAAATGGTTTGACTTACAATGCGACTTTCCTTTGAAGATGACAAATGATAACCAGCCTACTAGGATCGCGTAAATCAGAGTAGCACGACTCAAATCAAAGCAAACTAGAATTTAACGGTTTTAGCTGCAAGCGCTTTTTGTACACAGAGTTCATAAGTGCACTTCGAGTGATCGGAACAAAAAAAGGAATTGCATAAAAACTCTTTCTTATTTGGCTTAAAGGCTATTTTAAAATGTCTATTTTTTTGTACCCGCTTGGGTACAACGGCTATTAATGGGTTTTAAAATTGTCTCAACTCCAACAGATTCCTCAATTTTACAAAACGATCTCAATATTTTGTTTGCTTGGTGCTTGCATAAATTCCTTGACTTAAGTGGGGTAAGCACAAACAACAAAATCTCACTACGTTTCCTTAGACCAACCTTATCTTAGTTACTTTATTTGAGAGATCTGTCAGCTTAACTGAGTTAGTATACAGTAAACAGCGAAAACTGTGGTTAGTAGTTAGGTGCGTTGGCTGCTAAGCAGAACGTTGCGTAAAGCGTGGGTTCGAGTCCTACTCGTGCCCATAGTTTTTATTTCATCTTCAAAACTTTCAAGAGTATCGATCTGTCATGAAAAAGTACTTCTCAACTTTGCCGTTCGGAATCGGCGTTAAATTGTAGGTCCCCTCAATTCTTCACACGCACCCAGAGAATTGTTGATGAGAGTAAGCCACTAAGGTCTTGGCTTTTCAAGAGCTGTCACTCCACTCTAATTAATTATTTATTTTAAACAGCAAAAAACGACGAGTTAAATTTATGTTGACTACGAAGAACCTCATTCCCCAAAACAAAACATATTTTGAAGGTAGGGCATTCGAGAAGGTCGGATATTTTTTCATAAGTAGGGCATTTTTGAAAGTGGGCATTTAAAACGCAGGGCGTTTTTAATGCTGGTAATATTTTGGACGGAACGGAATTCTTATAGGAAGGGCATTTTTGAAGGTAGGGTATTTTAAATTTAAGGTAGAGCATTGCCCTACTTTGCCCCCCCTTGGCTACGGCCATGAGCCCATATGGACTCGGACACGTAGTCAAGGGAGTGCTACGAATATCCCAAGAACGGCCAAAACAAAGGAAATGCTGCAAGAAAATTCGACGTCGAACGGCTACAATCCCAAGAGATCGCCAGATCCTTCTCTGATCGAGTGTCCAGTAACCTCTCTTGAGGATTCCTATGCCGCCAACATCAAGTATCGAAGACCAGTGGCAACATTGCCAAAAAGCAGTTAAGAGATGCCGCCTCTAATGTGCTGGGTTTCACACAACCACCAAAACGAAACCCCTGGTTTCACGAAGAATGCAGGCAGGCCCATATGCAGCCAAGCAGGAGGCATACAAAGCGGCGCTGCATAGAAGGACAAGAGCTGCTCGTGAGCTCTACTAGCAAAAGAGGAGAGAAGAACGCCGCTTCCCAGGAGAAACAAAAAAAAGCATGAGAAGCGTCAGATCGAGGATGTTGAGAGAGCCAACAGCAGAAATGAAGTTCGGAGGTTTTACCGGAAGGTAAAACAGCTGGCTCAAGGTCACCGAGGATGAATGTGCCTTAGGCTGTTTCGAGAGGAAAGTTTCTTCGGGTTATCTTTGGCCCAGTGTGCATTGGAGGGGAATGGCGAAGAAGATACAACAGCGAACTTTACGGGTTGTACAACGACATGGACCTTGCCAGTATTAAGGTCAAGGTCCAGATAGACTCAGAGAGAATCGGTCATTTAGAGCGGATGGACACCAATGCTCCGGTCCGGAAAGCATTTAACACTATTCCCGAGGGACTTAGGAGGGGAAGACCGCGGCTCAGGTGGCGCACACAGGTGGAAGGAGGACTTCAATCAACTTGTAGTGCAAAACTGGAGACAGCTAGCTATGGGACCGAGCTGGCTGGCGGAGACTGTTGATTGAAGCCCAAGTCCACAACGGAAGTAGCTGTAGCGCTACCTTAAGTAAGTAAGTAAATAAATATATAAAACACGTATTTTAATTTTTTTATTTGATGTCTAAAACAAAACTTGCAAAATTCTTTTGACAAACGTTAACAAATCTCTTCTTAAAATAGAGACATCAACATCATTATATCATCGCCTTACAGCGTGACTTTTATACCTAGACCTATAATGTCATCCTTATTTTCCTGAACTAATTCCAAGCAGCGAACGTGATCTGTTACGGAGCCCTTGCCATCATCCTTGCAAGCCGTGGCCGCCTCAGATCCAATTGAAGCGATTAGCTTTTCAACAATAAGTTTTGAAATTAAATCAAAGCATTTATCCTGATTTACCAAGTTTCCAACTTCATTTTTTTCACAACCTGAATCCGGTCCCAACAAAATCGAGAGCATATTTTTATCGCCAGACGAAATTATTTCAGCAGTTGAAAGACCGAAAAATGCAACCAAGACGATAGCAGTCAATTTGAATAAAGTCATTTTTGTTTTTAAATTTGAAGGATACAAGAAGATCTAGTGAGAAAGTATTTTTGTGAACTGATGCCTTTGAAGCTTTCAGTCTGTCTTTTATACAAGACAGTCGCCAAAAACACATTCTGTTGTTGTTTTGGTTTTTGTTTAAGCAAATAGATAGAAATATTTATAAAACAAATATTCGGTCAGCAAATGTTTTTTAACGATATTTTTAATGAGAATGACACACATGGGTTTATAAATATTGATATGGGCTAGAAGGCGAATTTGTTTTGAGTTTATGGAAAATAACCAACTCGGCTTCAAAGCTCCTTAGCCTATTTCGTTTTTTCCACTGAATGGAGTGTTGTTCTATATGCAATATGAAAAGGTTGTCAATTTTGGTCTAAAGGTAAGAGAAGAGTAAAGAGCAAAAATGCAACTGAACACTGAAGTTATTTTCCATTCTCTTCAAGCTTGTCCAGAGAGACTGCTGTACATTTTTTGCGAAAACAAATTGGTAAGGTACATAATTATTATCTACTAGCCTACTCCGCGTCAAGAGAGTAATAATCAAAATGCAGATTTATTTAGGTACTTGACTGCAGTCGAAATAGAGAACGTTATGAATTTTTGCGAACTTAACAAGTAACTTACACCTTATCGCAGATTTTTGTCGTTTTTGCAGAATTTTCCAACTTTTTCACTAAGAAAATTCAAATTTCCTACAAAAAAATTAATTTTATATCAGTTTCCAATTTCTCTCATTTGCCAACTTTTTGTTATTGGGTGGACTAACTTACTTCTTTAAGGTGGCGCTACAGTCCGGGTGGACAACCAAGAAACCTCTCCAGCCAGCTCGGTCCCAAGCTAGCTGTCTCCAGTTACGCATGCCGATTTGGCTGAGGTCATCTTCAGTGGCAACACTGGTTCGATTATAAGCAGAAGTGTCTTGTTTTCTTTCTTCGCAATTTTTTTATTTAATGTCAAGTTTTCTTGTGTGTTAAAAATTAAAATTGTGTTTATAATATTAAACTTTATATCTGACATGCATGTAAACTCATGCTTTTAGATTTTATAATCAAAACCAGCTTAAAATTTAATTTTTCGTGCTAAATTTTATTGTGATTCATTGCACGTAAGTTTTGATTCCATTTTCTTGTTTACCTATGTGTTAAAACTCTGCATCATTACATTGTATGTCTCCCTCTTAACTGTCCCTTTATAAATCACTCAAACATAATTTGAGCTTTTTTTCCGAAATTTACAAAATTCAGACTTTCTTATTAACAACTAGATTCCATATTTTCATAGAACTCCGTGGTGTAATTAGTCTGTGCGTCGATATCTGACCCTTTCCAAAATACAGCCAGAAGTTCAATTCCCGGTAACAGCACAAACATTTTTTTTTCTTATTTTCTCTGTGTTTTTTTCTTTTCTTTTTTTTAAGAATGACTTGTGCTAGTACCAACTGTCTCGATCGGTCTGGCTCGGCCTCGCTTTTTGAATGTTATGGTCCGTGTGGAAAATTATTCCACTCAAAATGCGTTGGTTCGAATAATTCATTTTTAGATAAAATAAATTCATCATGCTGTTGCGTACACAGGGGCCTATTGGTATATTGTGATCCCCTATAAAAATAAAAGTTAGCATCGATGCTTCTCAAGGTCGATTAACGTAGACTGGCTCGTTAACGAACCAGCCTGTGCTATCTATAAATTTCCTCATGTTTGCCATTGAGACCTGTGCTAGATCATCCAGTTCTCCGGAGTCGGCTGGTTTGGAGGTTCGGACAGTCACAGAGCAGGTGTTTAATGGTTTCTATTTCCTCCTCATCCTGACAGCTCCTACAAAAATCGGGTGCAAATGCCCCTATCTTGTTGGCCATTGTGCCAATGGCACAGTGACCCGTTAGTACACCTATCAAGATCTTAATGTTCTTTTTACTCAGCGATTGAATACCGAGTTTCCTTTTCGTTTGTGCTAGGCCATAAACTTCTCGAGATTACGCAATCGTCCCTGGATTTCCAAGAGTTATTGGTTTTCTCCTTTGATTTAAGGTCTATCTTCCTCTTGAGTACCCCAATTGGGACAAGTGGTCCCCTAACTGAGTGGTCGCTACTACTTGCGTCTGCTTCTGACCCTTTCCTGGCTAGTTCATCTACTATTTCGTTCCCTTCTATATTGCTATGTCCAGGAACCAGTGGCGTAGATAGCTTTTCGCTATGGGGGGGGATAGATCTAGTTCGCTCATTTTTACTTCCGACATCTATACTAATATATAAAGCTGAAGAGTTTGTTTGTTTGTTTGTTTGAACACGCTTATCTCAGAAACTACTGGTTCGAATTGTTATTGAGTTGGATAGTCCATTAATTTAGGAAGGTTTAAGGCTACATAGCATTAAGCTACGACCAATAGGAGCGAAGAATCAGTGGAAACTGTGAAAAAACGGCAAGAAAGCATTAATTTTTTTGTTTGTGTGAACGCGCTTATCTCAGGAACTGCTAAATCAAATTGAAAAATTCTTTTTGTGTTGAATAATCCATTTATCGAGGAAGGCTTTAAGCTATACAGAGTTACGGTGCGAATAATAAGAGCAGAGCTTCAGTGAAAAGTCTTACTAAAACGGGGAAAAAAATACTTATTTGAAGGCTTCGAGTTAAGAAGAATTTTGACTTAGGGAGAGTCGACTAATATACAATTTTAAAATAACTTCGCAACCGAATTCCCGCGCATGATGCACAAGTCAAGACGCACCTCTGGCCGGAGCACGAGGGAGAGACGGACGAATTCGCGGGCAACTGCTAGAGTGCTAGTATAGAATATATGAAAAGTTTTGAGTGTTTGTCTGTCTTTCTGTAAACGCACCTGCAGCCTTAACCACTGGTCCGATTGATTTAAAACTTGAAAATTAAAGGTTTGAGCAAATTCGCGTTGGTGCTTTTTTTTATTTTTTTTTTTTAAGATCAGAATTTAGGGAAGCCACCATACAATTTGTTTTGGCCAAAAACTAAAAGTTTCAATTTTTCGATTTTTTTTTAAACATCCTCCAAAACCTCTCATAAAATCGTTTTTTTTCTTATTAGATTTTTTGGAAAAACAAAACCCTGATCAGCTCCTTTTTTTCTGAAAGTACGTTTAAATTGCCCAAATAATATTTTATTTTCAAACAAATTTTACAAATTTGTTTGTATTTTTTTAAAACATTTATAAACTTTTTTTCAAAATTCTATACCTCGAAATCGGATCAATATTTAAAATCGAAATTCACGAATAAAATGTTAATTTACATATTCTTGAATACTTTAATTTTAGGAAATTTTCGTAATATTATATATATAAAAAATTAATTTAAAAAAAAGCCACTTCAAATAATTCGTACAAATAACTCGCAAAATTACGATGAATGATTGTCAATCTGCCGCTTGTGTAAGGCATGCTTTATGTAATGGGTAATAGCGCATTTTGATTTCTGGTTACCGTTAGGATTCGCGTTAACTTCACCACAGTTATGCGAACATTTGTGTTCGTATGGATGAGTGTGTTGCGTGTTTGGGGCGATTTCTTACACCAAATTAACAATGTGACACACGGTGAGAAGAAATTTAAATAACTTTCAATTTTTGTGTCGGTGTGGGCTTTTGTGGAAAGCTGGAGTTAAGCTCTTTTTCTTGCACGTTTATCTTTTATTATCAATTGGTGAGAGACGTTAAAAATAAACTTTTTAAAGATCGATACAAGAAAGAAATTCAAAATATTAGGTGATTAAATAAATAGAGTGGCGCGACAGCTCTTGAAGAGCCAATGCCTAAGTGGCTTACTCTCATCAACAATTCTCTGAGTGCGTGTGAAGAATTGAGAGGACCTACAATTTAATGCCGATTCCGAACGGCAGAGTTGAGAAGCACTTTTTCATGACAGATTGATACTCTTGGAATATTTGTCAGGTCTTCGCAAGATACAGTGCCCGTGAAAGATGAAAGAAAAACTTGGCCTGAGTACTCGAACCAACGACACGTTCTGCTTAGCAGTCAATGCACTTACCAACTAAGCTACGGGCAACTATATTAGGTGATTAGCCGAAGTAATAATTTCTTTCAGATGAAGTTGACTTTGTGTTTTCCCCGTAGACTGTAGGTATAGAATGTACAATTTACAATGCCTCTAGGAATCGTAATAAGACTTGATTCACGTAGGAAGTAGGTACTAACATTCAGAGTGCGTTTCTTTAACTTATTTGGCATGACTTAGTTATGTTGAACAATTATGAATCCCAATGGGGGGGGGGATATATCCCCCTGATCCCCCCCCTATCTACGCCACTGCCAGGAACCCAGCAGAGCTTTACCTGGTTAGTGTGGCAGATTTTATTTAATTCCTTTTTACAGTTAAAAACTGCTTTTGATCTTATGGTCTCACTGGCTAAAGCTTTGATAGCGGCCTGGCTGTCCACGAAAAAAGTTATCTCCGAAGAGCTTAGCTTTTCGTGATGTGCCAATTCAGCTGCTTTTTCAATGGCAAAGATCTCGGCCTGAAAGACACTACAGTCAGCTGGGAGTTTATACGATGCTCTGATGTTGAGAGATTGGCAAAACACTCCAGCACCTGTTCCTGATTCCATTTTTGAACCGTCAGTGTAGAAAGGGATACCCTGTTTCAGGGGCGAACGCAGGTAGGGGTTTTGGGGGTTAAAACCCCCTCCGAAATATGAAAATATGTACAGTAAACAAATATCCATTATTCTTCAAAAGAAAACAAAAATACAGAAATGGTACAAAATAAATTTCCAACTCAAATTCTCAAACTATGTAAAACGACAAATTTTAATGAATTACGATTGGTGGGTCCCAAATAACGGGAGCTGCGATGAAAATATACAAAAATTCACTTATCTGCTTGCAAATACATTGCATCGGTCGTTTCGAATCTAACGGGGGTTGGGAACAAAATCTACGAAAAAAAACCTTCATCATAGCCACACCAAATCACACATACTTAAAGGAATCCCTAAACGACGAACATGCTCGTGCTCGCCTTAAATTCGTCATAATAGGTAGATGGTTCGCTGTTGCCAAACATTTTCGATTTTCTTATTTTCGTAGGTTGCGTTGTTCAGTTCACATGTAGGGAGATAGTCGCAAGCAAATCTCATTTTATCTATGAAATAACCAATGGCGCAGTGACTTAGCTTCACTTTTTGACACATCCGCACACACACCTTAAAGAATCAACAAGTACGAATTACGAAATGATGTTCGCCAATTTTGTATTCGCCGTGTAGGGAATAATGCAAACGAGCATGTTGCGTTTATTATCTGTGCTACAAGGCTGAAACCTTCTATTTCTTAATTTTGTTTAACCTGAAAATGCAGTTTAAATGTAGATTGAATTCTCTCTTGATTGGCGCAAGAAAAAAGTTTTTTTTTTTTTTATGTATTTTCAGTAGTCAGCCGCTTATATAAACGTAAGGGCAAACTTTAGAAGACAAGTACTCTTATGTCAGCCTTTTATGATTAGTAGATTAGCAAATGGTTTGTTTCTTTAAAAACATAAATAGTTAGTGTAGGCAAATAATAAGAAAACTTAGTTTCAAAAAATACCTATCTTAACTTCCAGCACTCTGAAAATGGGTAGTTCCGAACAGAAAGCAAAACGCGAATTCCACAAGTACCTCGAACGTATTAGTAAAAATAACAGCACAATTAGCCGATCAGAGAAGCATACGGGGTCCCTCGAGGTAGACTATAAGAAAATGGTACCGGAAACTGTCTTTAGTTTAACCGAAAAACACAAGCTTGTTAAGTGACTCATATACCTTGCCAAGTGTGGCTTTCCTCAGGAGCCCACACACCTCTTGGTGACAAACTTCTATCGTGAGGACAAACGTAGGTCTGCTTTCAAAGATAGCCTACAAGGGAAAACGTATTACTAGGCCTTCTCAAGATGTCACATTACATTTATGAACTGAGGGACTCAGAACAGCAGAGGACGAGCGATTGGGAAGTATGAGTATTTAGAAGAGATTGACGCAGCCAGTATTTTAGAAGAAGGGGGTCTTCTTAATGGAGATGAAACATCATTCAGCCTATCTCTAAAAATAGGAGTCGCCAAGAGGTTGGTTACCTCTTAGGCAGATCTGATACAATCCGAGACGTTTTTCTTATATGTGGCCAATATAGTTTGAACGAACGGATTATGGAAATTAATACAAAAAGCTCAGGACTGCTTAAGTCGATGGCCACAAATCCCTCCTTTCATTGGAACCAAGCGACTTCTGCGTATTAACGGAATCATCTTGTACGCTCTTTTACCCAATACAACACGCCCACGGACTGTGTAATAATAGCCCATGGGCGCATTTAAAGAACTGGAAAATCGATTAGAAAAAAAATTCACAAAATTTCAAACAAAGTTACGAATTGACGTACTTTTTTAAAGTGTTGGAAATGTTCTTGGATTATTTGGAATAATATACATATTTGACTGAAATGTAGGATTGTTTTTAATTAACTATTCGTTGTACATATGTTGTCTTTTATTTAGAAATAAACAGTTTTTGAAAAAAGGTTTGTTAATACATTTAAGACTTAACGACGGCTTATAAATTACAAATAATTAATTTACTAAAGGGAGCTGACTACTGCACTGAAAAAACAAACGTTCGTTAATATAAAAAACGGCGTTTATTGACTTGTTATTTATTGTCACAATAAAGTTTTTCTTGTCACAATAAACGGTTTATTAAAAATTATGTCAGCGTTTGATAATCGTTTGTAAATACTATTAATGACCATTTATTAAATGAAAAATAAAGCACTTAATCACCGTTTTTTAAAATAAGAAACTTTATTAATTGCCCCAAATATTTTAGTTATTAAAAATAATTAATCGTTTATTGCGATAATAAACAAGATTTTTAAGATGGTCTCTAAAAGATTTTATCCCAACCTTCATCCAATACCACAACCAAATCCAAAATTTACAAGTTTACAAGATTATTTTTAAAAACTTTATTCACTGAAATAATAAACGTTGGTAATTAAAACAATAAACCGTTTACTGTGGTTTACACACAATAAACGGTTTATTATTTTAATTACCAACGTTTATTATAAATAATAAACGTTGGTAATTAAAATAATAAACCGTGGTGATTAAAATAATAAACCGTTTACTGTGGTTTACACACAGTAAACGGTTTATTATTTTAATTACCAACGTTTATTATAAATAATAAACGTTGGTAATTAAAATAATAAACCATTTACTTTGGTTTACACACAGTAAACGGTTTATTATTTTAATTACCAACGTTTATTATTTCATCAAAAATAATCAACTACTTGTAAATTTTAGATTTGGTTGTGGTATTGGATGAAGGTTGGGATAAAATCTTTTAGAGACCATCTTAAAAATCTTGTTTATTTATCTATATATCATTTTCTTGTGATTCTTAGAGTTCACAGATTTTTGTTCGTAACTGTGCTTGTATAAATACGAATGGATTTGCTTGCTTAAATAACAACTCAAGGTGCTAGTAGTTCAAGGGATTTAAGTAACCAAGCAAAAGTTAAGGCGCCCGGCGGCGCAGTATTGGAGAGAAAGAGACTGTATATATCGAGAAAATACACACAATGACACTTGCAGAAGAAACCAAAACAAACATCAATAAATAAGAATAAAAACCAGAGAAGTAAATAGATAGGTACAGAATTCTCTGATTATTTTTTTTTGAGAATCAATAAATTCTGTTTATTGGTGCTATAAACGGATTAATTAATATAATAAACGAAAATAATAAACGGTTTTTTGTATTAACAAACGGATTTATTAAAATAAATTAACTCTGTTTATTGTGGTTATAAACGAAAATTATTAAGGGTTAGTAAAGTTTCCAACCATGGTTTCTGCAGAAATTAAAAAATATAAACGGCCATTTATTGTCACAATAAACCTGTTTATTGGACAAATTCCATCACTAAATTAATAGTCCCAATAAACTTGTTGTTTGTATTTACGTACCTTTTTGGTTCAGTGTGACAATTCCCGTGGCCGACTTCTGGAATTTAAGGGGCTAACTTTAAAAGAATCCGACTTCTATTTGAATCATAGTTAATAAATTTGTTTTAGATAGCAAATACCAATATTTGTTCCTAGTCTGCAAATATTAACAAATCGGAATAACTAAGTTTCACGTCCAACAATTAAATAACGGATTTTTAAAGACCAAGCAAACACAAAAATTAAGTTAAAGGGCCGACTACCAGTGCCATCACTCTATAATATATATTGTTTGAAACCCCCTCCGAAATTTTTTTCTGCGTTCGCCCCTGCCCTGTTTACTTATAAGTGAATTAGGGTCCCAGCCCTGTCTTTCTGGTATGAAAATAGAAAATTTCCTATCGAAATCTAGTAAAGGGGGAATGTAATCGGTTGTCTCCAACAGTCCTGGAATCGTGTCATATCTCTTTAGGATTGACCCGTGCCCATAAGTGCTGTGCCTCCAAAAACTCAGTTCTTTTAAACGAATTGCTGTTTTGGCTGCCGTGCACCTTATGAACTCATCCAGAGCCGGAAGGTCCAAAATCATTTCCAACCCAGCTTGTGGTGTGGATCTTTGAGCCCCTGTTATGCCTATACAGGCTAGTCTCTGTACCTTATTCAGGTTCTTGAGATAGCTTGATTTTTCCACCGCTTTCCACCATACAATAGAGCCATAGGTAAGAATGGGTCTGACAATCGCTGTGTATGACTTGCGGTCGCATGCCCCAACGTGCACCGAAGGTTCTTTTACATGTGTAGAATGCGCATAGTGTTTTTTTCATTCTTTCCTCAGTATTACGCTTCCATGTAAGCTTGGAGTCAAGGATTACTCCTAGAAATTTAGCTTCCTTAGAAAGTTTTAGAGGAATACCATTTAGTTTGGGAGGGTTGAAGCCCTCCAGTTTCCGTTTCTTCGTGAGCAAAACTAGCTCTGTCTTGGTGGGGTTGACCCCGAGACCGTTCTTAGTTGCCCAAGAAGATAGGCAGTTTTGATTGATTCCGTTTTAACGTTGTTGAACGCACCCTCGATATCAAGAAATGCTGCCAGGGTATATTCTTTATGTTCAAGACTTTTCTCAATATGTGAAACCACTTCATGCAGAGCAGTCTCCACTGATTTACCTTTAAGGTAAGCGTGTTGGTAGTTGCATAAATTGTCTTAAGGAGAAAAGAGGAGAGACTTATTGGTCTATAATCCTGGGCGGTCGAGTGAGTCGGTTTCCCTGCTTTTGGGATGAAGACTATCTTGACCTATCTTGAGCCACGGAGTTATTACTTTGAGAGCATTTTGAAGAAGAGCTGGAAAAATCTCGTCTGGTCCCGCTGATTTGTAGGGTTTGAACGAGTTTATTGCCCAGATAATTTTCTGCTCAGTAATAACCTGTTTTAGTTCTAAATTTGGTTCTGTATGAGTAAAATCCAGCGTGTTCGATTGCAAGTAATCAGAACTTTCTGGGTTTTTACAACCGGGGAAATGGGTTTCCATGAAGAGTTCAAGCGTTTCTAGGCTTGAGTTCGACCATGAACCGTCAGGGTGTTTTATATACCCCGGGACCGTGGGATTAAGGGCCAGGGTTCTACGGAGCCTCGCCGCCTCGCTTGTTTTTTCAATGGATTCGCAATGTTTAGCCCACGAATCTTTTTTGGCCTTCCTTAAATCTTTGGTGTAAGTATTAAGTGCGGCTCTATAAGACTTTAAGTCCTCTTCTAATTTACTCAGTTTAGCTTTATTGAAAAGTTTTCTAACCTCTGTTCTACGTTTCTTTAGTACACCATTCCACCAGGGTGGGTTAGTGGAGTTTTTGGAACGAGATAAAGGGCAGTGCTTTTCAAAAGACGTTCTCATTTTACTAGACAAGTTTTGGACAACAGTGTCAATGGTTGAAATGTTTAGACTTGTATTGTCCCCTGGTGGATCAATACAGTTTTTCAGCCATCTTTCGTACTCTGTCCAATTCGTTCTAGTTGGGTTCCTGTAAGGTTTCTTTTGAGTAGAGTTCCTGTCTATGGAGAAGAGTATCCTAAAGTGATCTGAAAAAGATTCTTTAGGTGAGACTCTCCAGTCTTCGACTGAAATTTTACTGTTGTTACTAATAAGAGTCAACTCTATGATTTCCTCCCTGTTTTTGTTTCGAAAGGTAGGGTGATTGCTCCTATTACATAACGATAAATTAGAACAGAGAATATATTCAAAAATTGACTCACCCCTTTTATTGATGTCCTTAGAGCCCCATTGAGTGTGGTGATCTATCTGTATCTACCAACCCTACAAAAAGTAAAAAAAGAGGAAGTGACAACAACTCTTCCTCAGCCAACGTAAGTCCGGCTCCAAAAAAATCTGCTTCGAGAAGGAATGAAAGTGGTGGTAGTACGGATACAATTTTCGAACCGGTACCTCCGCCGAATAATGAAATCAACATTATGGATGTTGATACACATGTAAGGCCTTCTGAACCAAATTCCTCTGACACTTCGACCGATAAGGTTAATTCGATTCCACTTCACATTCCTGATACTAACAATTCCCCCCCAAATATTCTTACCTCTGTACCTAGGCCAAAATCTATTTTTATCTCTCGTCTTTCACCTGAAACAGAAACCAAGGACGTAACAGAACATTTGATTGCCTCGAAAGTAATAAAAGATTCATCGAGTATCAAATGTTCTAAAATAAGTAAGCAAAACAGTTTCGTAGCGTCGTTCAAAATAACTGTTCCCAATTCCCTATTTGTACCGATTTTAAGTTGCACTTGGCCTCCCAATACATTGGTTAAAGAATTTTCTGCTCCTATGAGAAGAAATTCACTTCACGTCACTTCTCCTTCTAGTCTGAACTCAAAAAACTGCAAAGGTTCTCCCTCTACTACCAACATGTAAGAGGACTTCGTAGTAAAACTACACTGAAAAAACAAACGTTCGTTAATATAAAAAACGACGTTTATTGACTTGTTATTTATTGTCACAATAAAGTTTTTCTTGTCACAATAAACGGTTTATTAAAAATTATGTCAGCGTTTGATAATCGTTTGTTAATACTATTAATGACCATTTATTAAATGAAAAATAAAGCACTTAATAACCGTTTTTTAAAATAAGAAACTTTATTAATTGCCACAAATATTTTAGTTATTAAAAATAATTAATCGTTTATTGCGATAATAAACAAGATTTTTAAGATGGTCTCTAAAAGATTTTATCCCAACCTTCATCCAATACCACAACCAAATCTAAAATTTACAAGTTTACAAGATTATTTTTAATAACTTTATTCACTGAAATAATAAACGTTGGTAATTAAAATAATAAACCGTTTACTGTGGTTTACACACAATAAACGGTTTATTATTTTAATTACCAACGTTTATTATAAATAATAAACGTTGGTAATTAAAATAATAAACCGTGGTAATTAAAATAATAAACCGTTTACTGTGGTTTACACACAGTAAACGGTTTATTATTTTAATTACCAACGTTTATTATAAATAATAAACGTTGGTAATTAAAATAATAAACCATTTACTGTGGTTTACTACTTGTAAATTTTAGATTTGCTTGTGGTATTGGATGAAGGTTGGGATAAAATCTTTTAGAGACCATCTTAAAAATCTTGTTTATTTATCTATATATCATTTTCTTGTGATTCTTAGAGTTCACAGATTTTTGTTCGTAACTGTGCTTGTATAAATACGAATGGATTTGCTTGCTTAAATAACAACTCAAGGTGCTAGTAGTTCAAGGGATTTAAGTAATCAAGCAAAAGTTAAGGCGCCCGGCGGCGCAGTATTGGAGAGAAAGAGACTGTATATATCAAGAAAATACACACAATGACACTTGCAGAAGAAACCAAAACAAACATCAATAAATAAGAATAAAAACCAGAGAAGTAAATAGATAGGTACAGAATTCTCTGATTTTTTTTTTTTTGAGAATCAATAAATTCTGTTTATTGGTGCTATAAACGGATTATTTAATATAATAAACGAAAATAATAAACGTTTTTTTGTATTAACAAACGGATTTATTAAAATCAATTAACTCTGTTTATTGTGGTTATAAACGAAAATTATTAAGGGTTAGTAAAGTTTCCAACCATGGTTTCTGCAGAAATTAAAAAATATAAACGGCCATTTATTGTCACAATAAACCTGTTTATTGGACAAATTCCATCACTAAATTAATTGTCCCAATAAACTTGTTGTTTGTATTTACGTACCTTTTTGGTTCAGTGTACAACAATTTTTCAAAATTCACAATCTTTGCCATACGATCTTTTCGCGCTTACCGAAACTTGGCTTAATGCCACAATTTTAGACACCGAACTCTTCGATAATGAGTTCTTAGTTTTCCGTAAAGATCGTCATGGCGATGATATAAATTCGGTTGGTGGGGGAGTCCTCATTGCTGTTAGAAATAGTTTTTGTTCAACCCAAATAATTTTTCCAATAAATCTGACTATCGAACTTGTATGTGTAAAAATATCAAAACCATCTTTTGTCCTTTATGTTTTAAATGTTTACATTCCACCGAAAAGTCCGATGTCTACGTTCTCTGAGCTTTCTCTAGCAATTGATTTTATTATCAGCTTATATTTTACTATTGGGTGATTTTAATCTTCCCAACATTGACTGGACTCCTTCTGACGATGATTCATATTTTATAGCTTCAACTAATTCATCCCAGTTAGAGCTACAGTTATTAGATAACATAATCTCTACAGATTTACACCAAGTGAGTTTCATAAGAAATTATAGAAATAGACTGCTAGATCTAGTGTTCTCATCCGACGCCGTTAATACTGTTGTGGTAGAATCTTCCTCTGCTTTATGTAACATAGACAACTACCATCCACCCCTTGACATTTTTCTTGACACGAGCGGTCACTTACTAGACAATAGTAATCCTCATGACTGCTCACATGTATTTGATTTTCGGAGAACTGATTTTCAAAAGCTTTTGGATTGTTTAAACAAATCCGGTATAGAACACTTACCGATCTCTAACGATATTGACGAAACAATTTCGAGTTTTTATTCAGTTTTGACGAATTGCTTAAAAGAAGCAGTACCAATTAGAAGGACAATTCCCTCCAATACTAATATGCATCCCTGGTATACAAAGGACCTTAAATACCTTCGCAACAAAAGAAATAAAGCCTGGAAGAAATACATTAAGTGTATGACGGTGGAAAATCAAGTAATTTATATATCTTTGTTTGAAGAGTTCAAGAAACTCTCTTACGAATTATATAATGAATATCTAGAGTCGATGGGGGCTTCTGTAATATCAGATCCCAGGAACTTTTGGAAATTCATTAACTCTAAAAAAAAGTGTGATGGCTACCCTGTTAACTTCACTTACAATAATGTTACCCTGACCACGACTTCTGACATCTGTGACGGTTTTGCAAACAATTTTAAACAATCCTTCATTGATTCGCCAGTTTTTGTGGACGAAAATTACTTTAATTATTTGCAAAACTGTCCGCAAGTGTCTTTTAATAATATCACAGTAGAATATGATAAAATCTTACAATTTCTGTCACTTCTTAAAGAAGATTTTTCTATTGGACCTGATGGAATTCCACCCGTAGTCCTGAAAAAATGTAGGTCATGCTTAGCTCTTCCCTTGCGAAACATTTTTAATTTATCTTTAAAATCAGGCAAATTTCCCGCACTATGGAAGAGTGCCTTTATAACTCCCGTATATAAAAAAGGTGATAAGAATAATATCTGCAATTATAGACCGATTTCTAAGCTCTCATGTATTCCAAAGTTGTTTGAGCAAGTAGTATGTGACACTTTGGCATTTAACTGTAGAAATGTCATCTGCAATCAACAGCATGGCTTTATGCAAAAACGATCTACTGTCACAAATCTGGTTATTTTTTTTGAATAAATGTTTGCAGACTTTGGAATATGGCCATGAAGTCGATTGTGTTTACACGGACTTCTCAAAGGCTTTTGATCAACTATCTCATGAGATTATAAAGTTTAAATTAATTTCTTACGGCTTCCCACCTTTTTTTATAACGTCGATTGTGTCTTACCTTGAAAATAGGTCTTATCAGGTTAAATTTAGAAATAGTTACTCCAAATCATACTTTGCTAAATCAGGTGTTCCACAGGGTAGCCATCTGGGACCCCTTCTTTTTATATTAGCTATCAATGATGCACCGTTATGTGTAAATAATAGTGAAATTCTCATCTTCGCGGATGATATGAAGATATATAAAAATATAACTTCTGCAAATGATCGTATTTTACTACAAAATGATATTAACCGTTTCACAGTTTCTATGGTGTGAAAAGAACAGTTTAAATCTAAACCCGACAAAGTGTCAAACGATTACTTTCTCAAAAAAACGTTCACCTTCATCTCATGACTATGTCATTTCACAACACATTTTAACGCGCGTTTTAACTGTTAAGGACCTTGGAGTTCTTTTTACACCTAATTTAGATTTTTCTGAGCACATTAACGGCATCGTTAACAAAGCTTGTTCCATGTTAGGTTTTATCAAACGGTGGTCAAAAGAATTCCGCGATCCCAATGTTACCAGTGTTTTATACAACAGCTTGGTTCGTCCCCATCTGGAGTAGGTATGCATCGCAGGTATGGTCTCCTTTCTATAATATTTATATTGAAAGATTGGAATCTGTGCAACGGAATTTCACTCGTTTTTTGTTAAAAGGGTTTCAGTGGATTGATCCCCTAAATGTCCCTCCGTACGAAAACCGTTTGTCAATCCTTAAGATGCAAATACTTCAACAGAGAAGAAATAATAATGACATTGTCTTTTTCCATCAAATTATTACTGGAGTCACGGATGCTCCTGACTTTCTCTGTAAAATTCTGTTTTGCTATCGAGAGGGAGGTTATAATCTCCGTAGTCAGGATTTGATTAGGATCTCTATGCACCGAACAAATTATGGAATGCATGAGCCTTTGACACGCATGGGTAAACTTATAAACTGGAACTCACAACTTTTTGATTTTAATTTAAGTAAAACTCAACTTAAAATAATTTTAAAAACCAGTGTTCCACTCTCTTAAATGTTTTATGTTAATTTTGTCATGTTTTTTGTTTATTTTATGTTAATTATTTATGTGTGCTGTGTTATTTGTTACAGTTTCGTTATTTGCCTACTAACAACTAACACCACACTAAGTGATGAGCCGGTGGTATAACACAGTTCCTGTGTTGGCAAACCATTGGTCGTAAAATGTGCTTGCTATAAGCCCATACGACCAATTCCGATAGTGTGTAAAAAAAAAACGCGCGCCACCTGAGCCTTGGTCTTCCTCTATTGCGTTGTCGTTTTTCAGCCTCTGTCTGTATTCTCGAAAAAGCACTGTTGCCATCACGCTGCGTTCACCCAATGATATCAATGTCATCGGCGTTCGCGAGTATCTAGTTGCACAGACTTCTGGAAGATAGTGCCTCTAAGTGTTGACGCGGGAGTTCTGCACTATTCGTTCCAGTATGATGTTAAAGAATTCGCATGACAGTGCATCACCTTGTCTAAAGCCTTTTTTGACATCGAAGGCGTCGGTCGGTGAGGTCGTTACCGACTTTAATGGAGCAGCGTGAGTTCTACATTGTCATCCTGCTCAGACGAATGAGTTTTGTATGCCGGAACTGGACATGGCTTTATATAGTTCTTCTCTATATGTATGTAATGTAGATGCTGTCATACGCGGCCTTAAGACTTCGAGGGTCTCTGTCCAAGTACCATCTTCCTTCTTTATGAATGAATGACAGGAGAGGTCTTTTGATAGGATTTTACATAGTCCGGATGATTCTCTAATGTTAACAATAAATTCACAGAAGTTTTTCCATGATTCTTTTTTGGCTAAAGAGATGGATTTTATTTTGTATAGCCATTGTTTGCTAGCATAGCAAACATTGAAAGAGGTTCTCACATCATGTGTGTGATTTGAAAGTTCCTCATTCCACCATGGTGGGAGTGATTTCTTACTGCGCCTATAATGGGGCAAGATGCTTTATAAGCTGTGTTTGATGCCTTTTCGAAGGTATCAACTGCGGAGTTTAACTCTATCAAAAAGTTGAGTTCCAGTCTAGCAACCTTCTTTAGTTTGGACTTGACTTACAGCTGACTATAAAGCTTTGAGAACGATACTAGCCAAAGCCAGCCACAAGCGATTTTAGTCGAAGATAACCAACTGATTTTGGCCTGAGTATGGAATCGATTTCGGTGCCACATCACACACATTACAAAAGACCCTGTACTTCGGGGACATGTCAATTTTCCATAGGTTTCTAACGTTGCTCCAGTAGGGGTAGAAAAATTATGGCTGACAGAATAATTGTAAAAGCTTAGGCGTTGAACAGCAAAAACGCCCAAGAAATAATTCCACCGGAAACGAACAATTAAGTGGATGTAATTTTTGTTTACATTTAAATCAAATTCACAAACACCCGAGGAATCCTACGTTTAAAAGTTTATAATTGTAACTCTTCCAAATTCCAAATCGAAATGCAGAATCTCGTTTTATTGTTATTTAATCGCAAAAACATACATTTCGTCACATCCAACTGATCTTTCTTTTTTGTCAAAATTTTAATTCAGCGATAAACGCAAGTTTCGAAAGTTATTCCATTCATTAAGGAAGAAAAAAAATGAAGCAAAAAACACAAAGTTTTTCATACAGGAAAAGGAACCAACAAAAAAAAACATCAAAGTCAAAAATCCGCCATCGCCATCTTATAAGCTTTGTTTGTCTTATTCGTTCATCTCTTTCTCTGTCTCTCTTTCTCTCTCGCTATTGTGCAACCAAACAAACCCATCGTCAGCGCGCCAAAAGAGTTGCATTCAGAAAAAGTATCGCCGCTGCCGCCGCCACAGCATCTCTTATGACAGACTGTCATCTTTCTGCCACAGTAGATCAATCAAAACGCACATTCATCCATCGCGCAAATGGGAAAAATGTACGCACGCAAAAAAATTCCCCTCTTCCAATAATGACCAATCGAAGGAATCTTAAATGCATCATCATCGTGCGTTGTCTTTGGCCAGCCATCGCAACGCACCGATTCCAGTTGGAGCATCCTGCTGGATGGCCCACAGAGAAAGCCAACAGGAACGTTTAAACACAGCCGCTGAGTATTTTCCGCAAAGCGGCATCGCAAGTCGCGTGCAAAAGAACTCTCAAATTAATTTCGAAATGTTTTTAGTACTGTGTTTTTGTTGTTGTTGATTTTGGCAGCAAAGTGGGTATAAACTTGGTAAAGACGTTCTTGTGTGTGTATCGATTAACTCGAATCCCCTGTCCTCACAGCTCTGAAACATTCCAGCTACTGGCCATGTTTCGACCGATCACACCGCCGCCACCGCCGCTCAGATGCGTGCGTGCGTATATTGACGACCATGTGCGCATGCGGTGTTGCAAAGTACGAGGTCTTAAGTAACCCTCCAAGCAGCCAGCCGGCACTATCGCAGTGTCGCCGATCGCTGTCCACAGTTGTCTACAGATCACAGGTTGCTTATTGCAAACTTCAACATCAATGTATTGATGTAAGCTAGGCTTCAGAGAAACCTGCCGGTCGCTGATGGTTGTCCCTTTTTGTCGCTGCATCATCAACCCATCCGGCCAGCTATTAATCTCGCAGAAAAACAACTTGAAAGCATTTCGACCGAAACTAAATCAAGAGACAAGAACCCGCCAAACAGAAAAGATGGCAATTTATATTGGACCTGGATTCTTATATACCAACTGATGCGAACTGAGTTCGCAGTTCGCAGAGTTATCGCACAACGCACAGGATGGCTGTGAGAAAAATCATTTTCGCCGAGTTCGAGCTCTGTGTCTTGTTTTCGATCGGGAATTTCCGATTACTTGGCCAATAAGTCCTTTATGGGACGATTCATTTCTCTATTTCGCACCGCTGCGCTCTCTGTGCTATCGTTCGGCTGTGTGCCAAGTTGATCGGTTATCTCCAGAGGTGGGAGACGCACCGACAAGGTAAGACGCATAGATATAATGAAGCCATTTTGAAAAAAAGAGCTTTTCGCAGAGATGACCTTTCTGGTCATGCTACGGCCTCAATTGTAATTGGCCAATACATGCATATAATTGCTCTTGTCCCTGTGTTCACGCAGTGCAGCAGCGGCATTAAGGCTCTAGGTTGGCTTCACTGCATCAGCGAACCATTCGCCAGAAAATGGTTTATCATCGAGAAGAGCAAGAAAAGAATCAGAAACAAAAAAAGAAACTAAAACAAAGAATTCAAAAGAATCCAAAGAATGCAAGGAGTTGGTTCCCATGGCTTCAGCTGTTTCGCCTCGTTCCGCGCGCCCTGTGTGATGTTTCGTCCTTTTAATTTGTTGCGACGATGACGACGAAGACGGTCTGCGATTTGGCTTTTATTTGACTGCGAATTCGAGTGATACTTTTTTTGTTTCTTTGTTTTTTAGGTTTGCCTTTTATTTTTTGACAGGCGGTTAACACAAACATATGCAAACAGAAGCCGATCGCAAATTATTGCATTATAGCTCTGGCTGAGTTTATTTTTTTGTTGATCTTTGTGGAATATCGAGAGGGGCAAGGCAACAGAGGCAATAAACATACATTTCAGTAACAGCTTAAGAAACAAGACTCAACATTTCGATTGAACTTTGATAAGAATTTCAGTTTAATTCTCTGGCAACATGTTGCCAATAACCTTTGGGGTTGGCCTGGAGTGTTTTACGAACAACAAAAAACCATTTTGCTAAAAATCTTTCTTTCTGGTTTTCCCAGAGGAGAATTAGTGATTGCGGCAAGATAACGATTACGAGAATTTGTTAGTTTTATCAGAGGAAACTAAAAATGGCGGCGTAAACAACAATGATGCAGATAAGAGCATCAAATGTTTTAAGTATGTTTTGTGTTTCGTAAGCCTTTGCTTGCAGTGTTAACATTCAAACAAGATTTCTCGTCTGTCTGCCAGATTGACAAAACTTTCAAAAGCATCAATCTCTCATGAAAAAGTGCTTCTCAACTTTGCCGTTCGGAATCGACGTTAAATTGTAGATCCCCTCAATTCTTCACACGCACCCAGAGAATTGTTGATGAGAGTAAGCCATTTAGGCCTTGGCTCTTCAAACTTGTAAACTGGTTTTCTGTGATAATGGTATAAAGATTTTAAGGGTAGGATTGCAAAATTGGATGTTGCAAAGCGGAAGTTTTCTAAAAGGGATGTTTCTGTAAATCAAAACGCTTTGTAAATTTACTTCTTATGAGGAAAATTTTCCAAAATTTCATTAAAAAAGAACTTTCAGCTTTGATTCCAATTTGCGTTTCTCAATTTTTCAATCAGGGTGTTGTCATCTTTGCGAAAAATACTCATCGATTTATTTAGTTGACTGACGTTATATCGGAGTTGCCCTACGATAATTTTGTTGATGGATGATTTTGTTGTTGTTTTTTTTTTTTATCAAGAGAAAATACATTTTTTCAAAAATATAGAGTTTTTAAACTTGTTCATTTTAATTTGCAGGTGGCCATGGCTCAGAGAATAGAGTAGTTAATTGCTAAACCGAATGCTACGGGTTCAAGGCCCAGCTTCGGCATCATTCTTTTTCTACAAAAATCGCCAGCTTATCTGGAGGCCACCTGTGCGATGATATGAGGCAATTAAAATCTGTGTCTCCTCCTCTTTGCGACGTATAGGTTAATGTTATATGTTCTTCCCTTCTATGTATCTATCTGTCTCTCT
The DNA here is from genome assembly GCA_943590905.1 of Sphaerophoria taeniata. Classification (NCBI taxonomy): domain Eukaryota; kingdom Metazoa; phylum Arthropoda; class Insecta; order Diptera; family Syrphidae; genus Sphaerophoria; species Sphaerophoria taeniata. Next base: position 13,386,845 of record OX016540.1, on the reverse strand, counting down.
CTCTGTTGTATTAATGTCTTGTTCTGTCCCAGCCGATGGCCTCAGTCGCCACTCGCCAGTGCTGCTATGTGTCTATAGTTCGTTACATTTATGTGCGAAGTACTGTGAAGTCAATATCAATGTCAATGACTAACTTATGTTTTTTTTTCCAAATTTATCCATTATTTTGTCTATAAGTTTAGTATTACATACAAATTAAATAAATATTAAGCTCTTCGCTATGTACTTAATTGAAAAATATTTTATTTCCGGATAGAAGAAATTGTTAAAGTGGGAACCCAGTTTTTAATGACCGTATACGCCGTGGTTTCCGTGGGTAAGTGGTTAGGTGCGTTGACTGCTAAGCAGAACGTCGCCGTCGTGGGTTCGAGTCCTACTCGTGTCCAAAGTTTTTATTTCATCCTTCACGGGCACTGCGAAGAACTGACAAAACTTTCAAAAGCATCAATCTGTCATGAAAAAGTGCTTCTCAACTTTGCCGTTCGGAATCGACGTTAAATTGTAGATCCCCTCAATTCTTCACACGCACCCAGAGAATTGTTGATGAGAGTAAGCCATTTAGGCCTTGGCTCTTCAAGAGCTGTCGCGCCACTCTATTTATTTTATTTATACGCCAACAGTACATGTGTGATAGAGAAAACTTATTTTTGGATCACAAATAACTTTGACATACATAGGTACTATACATGGACTGCCAGTAGCCAACTAGACCGTGCTTCTAGTTGTAACTAGCCCTTGAATTCTGTCGCTTCTATTCTATTTTGTTCTCTCGTTTGCATTCTCAATGGTCCTGACTATAGGCGCATTAGAGACATTTTCTTCACTACTCGACTTAAGGATTTTTATTCCCAACATTGTGATTTTGGTTTTCTTCACTCACATTTTGACAGTTTCAACTTTCGAGTTAATCGAGTTCCGATTTTCTCAAATTCCAAAAAAAGTAGAAGTTGAGAAGCAAACTTGGGGGTTTTCTCTCAAATTCCAACTTTCATTAAATAATATTGATTTCTTCTGTCAAAAATTATTTTGAATACAAGAAATTGCAACTTCAAATTTCGGTAAAACTATAATCCATTTTTTGCTTCCGGGTGCGAAGATGAAGAAATGTATATTGATTGAAATAAGACAGTTTAATGAAAACCCATTTCCTAGACTGAAAAGAATGTATCCTGGAACCACCACTCTCAGGGTATACTCAGGTAGCAAACCCGGACAACATTCGAGCCTTAATAAACCAAGAAAAGATTTCATGGGCCATAAACAGTTCCAACCATTTAAGTGGCCAGGATCAGATAATATATATTCTCAGCCATGCTATAAAAGTTACAAGGTGTAATGATTCCTACTGAATCTAGCTACCTGAATCCTGGAGAAGGGTCAAGGTGGTCTTCATGTCGATCTTGGCAGAAGAGGCCATGAAACACCCAAGTATTTCAGAGCAATTAGTCTCTCTTCCTTTTTGTGCTCAAAACACTGGAAAGAATATTGGATGAGCATATCAGAGCTAATCTTGTTAATAATCCTCTATCTGGATCTTTCTGAACATGCCTACCTTAAAGGCAAATCCACGGAAACGACACCACACGAAGTAGTACGTACAGTGGAGAGATCTCTACAGTACAAAGAATACACCATCGCATCGCCACCTTTATTGACGTAGAAGGAGCCTTCAATAATTTGTGCTCGCAGAAGCTATATGAGGGTAAGCACTATCCAAATTAGATTTGGAAGAGCATATTATTAGCTGGATTGGGTTCATGCTCCGAACCAGAGTCATTCAAGGATCGATGGGTAACAGCCAACTCATTAGATTTGCCGAAAGAGGAACACCCTAAGGCGGGGTTCTATCTCCTTTCTTGTGGCTACTATAGTTTTTAACGAAATCCTATGCAATCTTTATAATTATAACAGTGGAGTTAAGGTAGTAGCGTATGCCGACAATCAGGTACTGATGTCCCGGGGATTTGCCCGACCGACGGTACTCAGTGAAAACATGGTAACAGCTTTTAAAAGAGTTAGCAAATGGGGCACTAGATGTGGACTTGGAGTTAACGAAAACAAGACTGAACTGGTGTTATTCACTAACAGATATAAAATACCCTCCTTTCCTCTATCATGGACAACCACTTGCATTATCCAAAGAAGCTAAATACCTAGGAGTTATCCTAGACGTAGACACCAAGTTAAATTGTAAAAGAAACATAGAAGAAAGAATAAAGAAAGCTAGTATCGCCTTCTACTGTTGTAATAAAGCCTTTGGTAAAAAATGTTGACAAAGACCTAATATGCTCCTCTGGATTTACACGGCGATAGTTCGCCCCATTCTGACATATGGATCAATCGTTTCTTGGCCTGCCCTATAGACAAAAATTAAAACATCGATAAGCTAAAAAGAGTTCAAAGAAGTGCCTGCATTGGAACTATGGGAGCAATTAGATCTTGCCCTACTGATGCACACTCATTCTGAATCTTTTTCCCATATTGACCTTCACATTCACGAAACAGTCTCATGTAGTGCTTTAAGACTGAGAGAATCGGGTATGTGGACTGCAAAGTCATAGTTAAATTCTAAATCTATTACCTAAAGAACCCTCTGACTATAGACGTTATCAACCTTAAGCTTTGGTAAGCAATTCAAGGTTGAAATTCCAACTAGGCCAAATTGGAAAATTAATAGCCCTACACAGGTTTTTGACATCACAGTTTACCTACACTGATGGTTCCAAGATAAAACTCGGTGTTGGGGCTGGTGACGTCTCCGAAGAACTTTAGACTGCCCGATAGATGTAGCGTATTTCAAGCTGAAGTTCTAGCGATCAGACAAACATGTAGGATTCTAAAACAAGCAGTCAAATCTGACGAAAAGGTCGCAATCTTTATTGATAGCCAAGCAGCTATCAAGACTATAAACAACAACCTGACTAGTTCCAGAATCGTTAGAGATCGGTTTTTCTCTTAAAGATGCAGAGAAAACTAAACATACTCATGATATTTTCTTTCTTTGTGACGTTTTCAGTTTTTTAGTAATTCTAGCAGGTAAGTCAATATGAAAGCCAATGTGACAGATTGTAGCGACAACGAGATGGCCGTGATGCCAAAGTTGATACAAACGTCGACTATCGTTGCTTTATCAAAAAAAAAAAAAATCGTTGAACTGTCATAGTTGGAAATCAGTCGCAATAGAAAAAAAACATAAAGAATGATCTTCATTTTCGTTCAATACTGTAACGAAGCGTTACAAATTTTTAAATTTTAATTTCAACTCACCAGAACCGAGAATAAAAATAATAAACAAATCATACAACCGACCGTTGAGAAAATTAAATTTGAATGTTCAAATTCAAATTTCAAATGATCACCCGACCCGCCCATACATTTCTAAAACAGAATCTCACATCAACGCTCATACGTTGATTTGATATGTACTTATTATATGTACACACACACACCATGCATTCATATTCCATGCCAACCGACCGATCATTAAAGAATGCATGCATTTAGTTTATTCGCTTCCTTTCAATTCACGTTAGGTTTTTACACAAAAACTCATAAGGGGAAGTAAAATTGCAATACAAAAACAGGTTTTCTTTCTTCGGTGTGTTTGGTACCGATCTCGTGTACTGAGAAGAATTAAAACGCCGGGAAGCAAGCTGCCTATACCTTGAGTATATTAGCTTCGCCTTCTAAACCGGAAATTTTTGGCCTAAAATTTATATATATTTTGCTCGTCGAAGATCCACTTCTTCTAAGTGTACCTCCGACTAGGAAAGGCTTCTCCTGACCTGTTTTTTTTTTATTTGCCGGACCGATTCCACCTGTTAATTCTGTGGCTGCCCTTCCTCTTAGTGCATCACAGACAGAGAACTGTCAAGTCGGGGACAGTTCGACCGTTTTCCCTAGTTTGGTGCTAGGGACAGTAGCAGCATTTTGAGATCTGCTGTTTATTCTTCGATCCACTCCCTCTGAGTTTATCGGGGACAGAAAAGCCGCTTTTGCCTGTTTATTCTGCGGTGGCCCTTCTTCTAAGCGCCCCACAGACAGAGAGCTGTCAAATCGGGGAAAGTTCGACTGTTTATTCTCTAGTTTGGTGCTAGGGACAGGAGCAGCATTCTGAGACCTGCTTATATGTATGTCTCTTATAGACTCCGAAATGGCCCAACAGATATTTGTGAAATTTTCATGGTTCATACTGTTGCATTCAGTGATGATTTCTGTGAAAAAAGAAATTGGAAAAACCTCAGGGAAGAGTGGGAAAACTGGAAAAACCAAACAAAGATCGGAAATTTGATTTTTTTGCTTGGAATTTTTTGTTTCAAAATGGGTTTTCGAATGGAAAAACAGAAAGTTCTTGATGAAAAACTCGGAAAACTCATTGGGAAAATTGCATATTATTGCAGGTGCATTAGTTTTCATATGGAAAACTGGAAAATTTCAAAATGGGTTTTCCAATGGAAAATAGAAAGTGCATTGATTCTTAAATAGAAAAATGGAAATTTTTTGATTGGGAACTAGGAAAACTCTACGAGAGCACGAAGAACTTCAACATTGAATTTAAGGTGCATTGGTTTGTTTGTATGTCCGGTTTGGACTCTTAATACGCTCAATCCTCAATGCAATTTTATAAAATTTTCATTGTATAAAAATAATTTTTTGAGAAAATCTTACGGGAAAGTAAGCAAATAAGGTGGATAAGCTGTTTGGAATTCGGATTTTTGTGAAATAGTCAAAACAGAGAAGTTTTTGAATTTTTCAAAAAAAAAAAAATGCATTTTATTTCATGCTTTAATGAAAGAAGAATGTTAGTTGTAGAGCTTGAAAAAATTCAGATATGAAGTTCTCTATTTTAATCGAAGGGTGGCGAGACGAAGTTCGCAGGGTCGGCTAGTTTATTATAAGACCGTATTATAAGAAATTATCTGACTAGGAATTATAATTGTACGTAGATTGTAAGCTGTATATGCAATACTCTGTTATTTTAGATCGTAAGAAAACTGTAATAAAATTTGATACAACATCGGAAAGGTTGGTCGTTATTGGAAGTTTGAGACTTTTCGACCCAAGTTTTATTTGCTTTCTTTGGGATCGACCCTGGACAGGGACACCCTGAGCTTACCTCAGCAATGAATAAAAAAGCATCACAATACGTGAATTATATTCCATTGGGATACTGTTGCCACAAAAACTTTGAAACTAATTCACAATTTCAAAATGTTAGCGAACAAATCACTTTGACAGATCAACACTTTAAACTCACCGTCTAGAGATGATTTAGGAATGGTATAACGAATCGTTATTATTTCACACGTCATTAACATTGCATTTCAGAACGACTAGATGACGTTATTTTCGTTATGAATCGTGACTATTTTTGTTTCAGAACGACAAATACTTTGTTGACGACAGTTAACTGCGGTTGACAGAACACACTTCCGTTATCAACTATATTGACAAAACTTTGAAGTCACTACTGCATGTCAATTTAAGAAACTTATATCATACAACTTCTTTAAAGTACCTTAGCTTTGGGATCGGTCAAAAACAAGCTAAAAACTATTAACATTATGGATACGACTTTTCTCATTTTACCTTTGCTTGCTTGCTTGCTGTCCCTCCCCTCTTTATGCATATACCCACACACAGAAAAAAAAACAAGGTAAAATAAACAAAAACGATATTAATTCAACAGTTTTTGCCCTATGTTTTTGCTTCATAGAGCATTCGTGTTGTTTTAAAATGATTTCTTTTCAAGTTAAATCAACTATTCATAATTTTAAAATGAAATGTTTTTATAAGTTGAATCAATTTATTTTCATTTTGAAATAACTTTACCGCCACGTTAAAATTAAATGGAACTCATACAAATTTATTGGCGAATCAACATGGTTTTCATGTTGATTTATGATGATCAGCGTATTGGATCGTCTTGTCATCGTGTCGTATCCACATGACCATCATGTTGAATCATCATTCTCCCAATATTTAAACAACACGATGGTCGTGTTGAATTGTACTTAATGATCATCATGTTGCATCATGATGACAACCATGTTAAATCATCATGACTACCATGTTGTATCATGATGATTGTCATGTTGAATCATAACGATCATCATGTTGAATCATGATGAGAATAATGTTAGACATTGTGCATTTAAATTTGAAAATATTGCGGAAATCATTTCGTTTTTACACGATTCATTTTATATAAACATGAAGAAACGTAATGGAATACTTTTGACATGAAACATTGACGATTTAAAAGTTTTCCATCAAGAAATATATCACGTTGATTAAAAATGGGAAGAGATGGTTAAGTGTTTTTAATGTTGGTCTTACATGAGAACCATTTGTTTAAAAGTTGAGCCTGTTTAATTTTGAAATCATACGCAAATCTTTTCATTTCAACATTTTTAAATGTGGAAACTAGCTACACACGTTTCAATTTGATATGAAAAATGATAAAACAACTGGATGTGTACTTAAATCAAAGTTGTGAAATGATAAAAATATATGAAAACATTTTAGATCGAAAAGATATCATGTTACCAGACAAAATCATGTTTTTAAAGGAAATCAACAATTCGTCATGTCAATTTTACATCCCGATATTTTTCTCTGTGAATGGGTATATCAGTCGTGTTTTGCAAAAAGTTCATTGGCTTATTGAACTTTATTAAAATTTTATCATATAAATTTTCCCTTAAGAATGATTTATCATCCCATTCATTTCGTTGATATGAAATTAATAAAACTAAATAAATAAATTATCCCAATGACACGAAAATTAAAACACCCTCCACCCTCCACCCACAATACGTTTTAATTTCCACAATCCTAAGTCCTCACACTCCCTTTCAACTTGTAGACTATACCTACTATTTTTCACATTGAAATCTTCTCCAAGTATACGAACACCACTCACCACCATGTTCCTATCATCGACCACCCGCCCCGTACGCAACAGCCTTTCCAAGAAAAACCAACTTCCGGAAGGAATAAACTCGGCAATAAGTTCGCCAAGGCAAAACACACAAAAAAAAAAACTAATAAACGACAAATTAAATGATTTGTCTACACGATGATGAGTTGAAGTGAATTCACTCGAACTAGCACAATTTCTGAGACGAGAGAGTGAGTGTACACCACCCTTACCACCCAACATAGATAAAGCGATATGAATCTCCGGATAAAGTTTTATTAAATTCGCATCACCATGCACAGGATCATTTCTCTTTTGTTGTCGGGCTTTGAAATGTCCGAAAATACCATTAATTTCATGGTTCACATCCAGAGTTGATATTGCGTTAGTGTCCTTCAACCCAGGAACAAGAATCTCCTGGATCTGAATGAGTCGGAATCGGAAGGATAAAGGAAGGGTGTCGATGTCGATGACTTTTATACGAGCGTACGAGATATCACACAGTTGAATGGTGAAAGGGATGCGAATTATATCCAGCGAACAACAACGACCTTCAACCCTCGACACGCACACAAAACAAATTACGCAGCAATAATATCGCTTAAAATTCATTGTCGAATCATTGTTGAATGTTGACGTGCGGCTGGAGGAGAGCGTCGGGAAATACAACAATTCAAATGACAATGATGATGATTCTCAAACATATTATTTGCCTGCGCCGCGCCTTGCCATGCCATTGCCATCGCCATTCGATCTGGCTTTTCAGCAAGGGACGCTGCTTTGGCTTATGGTTTCTGATTCTCCAGTATCCGGAAGGACAAGTAGGTTGTGTTCGCATAAAGCGTATGTGTCGGTCGTGTCGTATGGCCGGGTCGAGCACCTGTTTTATTAAAAAAGCAAATAAATGGAACTTGTGTTTGTGGACTTGTAAATAAGGGGGTTGTCAAGTGGATTTGATGCGTAGCGGATGTTTGCCTTTTTAATAACTTTTGAGATTGTGAAGGAGAATAGAACGATTAGCGAGAGACGGTTTGGTGTCAGATTGGCTATGCGAGGGAAAATATTTCGGAAGACATGATATGGCGTTTAAGGTTTTGATGTTGCGAGAGAGGGTTAGGGTGAAGCTGTAATTTTTAATTAAATGTTTAATTTACATGCACTTGCAGTTGTTTTATTGGTTTTCTTTTGTTGTTGTTCTGGAAGGATTTTATTAATATGTTTTGGGTATTTATTGGATTGGAAGAGATAGTGCTTGAAATACACTTTGCGATGAGAAAATTCACAGCTGAGCAATACGAGTAAGTAGTACCTAGTCCTAGACGAACATAACCCCGCCGTCAGACAGGAGCCTTTCATCGGACACGATGATAGTCAACAATTCCGTGAACCCGACCTAGAAGAAGTGAAAACAGCAATATCACGGCTGAAATCCAATAAAGCCGCTGGAGCAGATGGTCTAGCTGCCGAGCTGTTCAATAAGCAGCAGGCGACAATCTAGATAGGAGCATACACCAAATCATCTGTAAGATATGGACGGAAGAATGCGGAACCTCAGCATTGTTTGCCCGATCCTGAAAAAGGGAGATCCTCTAAACTGCGCCAATTACAGAGGAATCAGCTAACTTAACATCGCCTACAAGATCCTCTCTGCCCTAATATGTGAAAGTCTGAATCCTTTCGTCAACAATCTGATTGGTCCTTATCAATGTGGCTTTAGACCAAGAAAGTCAACCATCGACCAAATTATCACGTTGCGGCAGATCCTGGAAAAACCTATGAACTCCAAAACGATACCCACCACCTTTTCATCGATTTTAAGGCTGCGTATATGACAGCATCTACACGAGACGAACTGTATAAAGCTATGTCTAGTTTTGGCATCCCTGCCAAGCTCGTTCGCTTGTGCAAAACGACACGATGGGGAACTCGAGCAAAGATTCAGACAAGGTGCGATTTCTTTAACATCGTCCTTGAGAAGATAGTGCAAGACTCCACCGTCAACACCAGAGGCACTATCTTCCAAAAATCTGTTCAACTTCTCGCGTACGCCACGCCGCCGCGCCGCGCCGATGATATTAATTAATATAATGGGAAGAACACAGCGTGATGTCAATGGCGCCTTTGTGAGAATTGAGACAGAAGCGGCAAAAATGGGTTTAGCGGTAAATGAGGGAAAAACGAAGTATATGCTGTCTTCGAGAAAGGACACCCAACACCGACGGCTCGGACAGAACGTCACAATAGATGCATACAACTTCGGGGTAGTAGAGGAGTTTGTCTACCTAAACTCCGCCATTAACACGGGCAATAACACCAGCGCCGAGATCAGACGAAGAAGACGCTGTTTCTTTGGGCTATAAGAAAGCAATTGAGTGGAAAAGCCCGCTCTCGAGCAACTGAGGTAAACTGTATAACACCCTCTTCATCCCAGTCCTGCTGTAAGATACAACAGCGAACTTTACGGTTGGCTCGGTCATTTAGAGCGGATGGACACCAGTGCTCCGGCCCGGAAAGACTTCTAAACTATTCCCCAGGGACGTATAAGGAGAGGAAGACCGCGACTCAGGTGGCGCACATAAGTGGAAGAGGACACCATTCAACTTGGAGTGCAAAACTGGAGACAGCTGTCTAGGGACCGAGCTGGCTGGCGGAGACTGTTTATTGAGGCCCAAGTTCACAACGCACTGTAGCGCCACCTTTAGTAAGTAAGTAAGTACCTAGTCCTTACAAATTTTAAAGTTTTCAAAAGGTATTTAGTAAGTAATATTTCATTTGAGGCTCATGCGGAATGTCTCTTAACTAATTATTATCATTTCTTAAGGTTCTTGCAAGCTAAGATTTACAGCAATACATCTTTTAAGATGAACTGATTTCTGCAACTACATTGCCTTTCATTTAAGTAAATTCGTCGCTTGGATAAATGTTTGTCGTATGTGAAAAATTGGGGTTTTGAGTTTTAAATGCAGTTTTGGTAATAGAATTTTTGCCTACAATTCTGTAAAATCCGTTTTTTTATATTTGGCTTAGTTCCCGAGATATTCAGTGTTCTTTTTGTCGTATATCCAAGGTCACTAACGATTTGAGTCATTTTTTTGTCGTATGTGTAAGAAAAAGCTACACATATGACAAATTTTAAACATACGACAATTTTTCCCATACAAAACCGGTTTTTCGTCGATTCGGAAAATGATTGTCGTATGTGCCTTTTCTTTCAACACATACGACAATAATTTACTGAAGTCTACGTGTGCGTTTGTCGTATGTCCCATAACAAATAACACAGTCGTGTGTTATTTTTGGTCTCAGTTGCAATCATGATGTCAAAGGAGTCGGATGCCCGAGTCTTCTGCTCCGAGTTTGTCGGAAGAAATTTGTGCGTAATGACTATGATATTGCATGCAATAAATTTATGTTTTAATAACTTTTAATTGGTTTCCTAATTTTTTGGCATGAGTGGCGAAATATTAGGTGAGGACTTTTCAACTGACGATGAAGACAATGATCCGTCGTACCAACCTTCAACAGCAGACAAAACGAATTCCTTATAAAAATTGTATGAGCATGCAAATGAATTGATTTTGCCAACTCCAGATTCGAATGAAATCCAAATTCGAAATGTGCCATCCGTTTATAGCAGTTCATGTAAGTTTCTGAATTTTCGTTAGTATCAAATCAAAGGTAGCAATTATTTCATCTTTCACGGGTACTGCCTCTTGCGAAGACCTGACAAATCTTCCAAGAGTATCAATCTGTCACTAAAAAGTGCTTCTCAACTTTGCCGTTCGGAATCGGCGTTAAATTGTAGGTCCCCTCAATTCTTCACACACTTAGAGAATTGTTGATGAGAGTAAGCCACATAGGCCTTGGTTCTTCAAGAGCTGTCGCGCCACTCTATTTATTTATTCTATGCAGTGTAACACCAACAACTTGCTAAAAAAGAAAGAGGAACCCATCGTTATGGAAACAAAATTTAAGAAAGAGTCTTCGTGAGCAGGGTCTTCCTTATAATGGAAAAAATGGAATAAAAAGACCTGCTAGAGCGTCTTTTTTCAACTTCATTAATGTCGTTTTGTCGTATGTACAAGACTATTCCATTCAAACATTTGATAAAATGTTTGTCGCATGTTTAAAAATTTTGTCGTATGTGTTTGGGAAACTAGCAGACTTGGTGAAATAGTCACATACGACAAGAGCATTCTGAGCAAAATTGGCTCTAAATTGTTCCTTAACAACTATTTCGATTTTATTTAAACGTTATTGAACTAAAAACTTTTTTTTACATAAGTCATACAATTTTCAAGAAAATCTGACGTAGGGTTTTTGAGAAAAAAAATTCTGAACTTTGATGTCGTTTTCCCAAAAGTAGCCAAATGTAACATACGACAAACATTTATCCAAGCGACGAATTGTTTAGTTGGTTTTAGTCAACGGTTGTTGGTTCCCATTAGTGTGACGTGTGAGCATTATAAATGAAGTTTCTAATGACTGCAATCGCAACTGCGGCGTTAAAAGTGACGGCTGACGAAGTGCAGTTCATCAACATCACTCATGTTCGTCTCTTCATAACTCAAAGTCACAAGGACTTCTCGCCATTTTAATTTATTTCAATAAAAAAATTCACTTCATATTGGAATTCTTGCATTTCGACATTGCATGCAAAGTCAATTTTCAGCCCTTTCAATTCCGCCATATGGGTTGTCTATTAAATTCATTTGCAGATGAAAAAAGTTCCACCGCAATTCCGTGTTTGTTGCATTTTGCATCATCAATATGGCGACGAAACGGCAGCGACACGGCTCGGCGGGGCAGCGCATCCATATTCATGAATCCTGATGCATTCAAAATTGCAGGTCTATCCACCAAACAACAACAACAACTGTCTATCAACTTATAGTGTTGCATCTGTGAAAATATAAATGTACCTTTCCAACTCAATTATGAAATTAACCGGGTAGTGAAGTTTGCAGCGAAGTGCATTGTTTGAACGGACTGAACGGGCACTAGATGAAAGTTTTTTGTTTGATTGTTTGCCGAGTCGGAATGCACCATTCGAAATGCACATTGAATATGGAACGTACGATAATAATTGGACTGTTTTTTCTCTTTTTTTAATTTATTTCTATACTCCAGGACAAGATGAACGTTGTACTGCACCATCATGCATTCGCAATACCTAATTCAATTTGAAATTAAAAATAATTGTTGCTCATTGATCCGCTATCTAAGAAGGTTTTATTATTTATAGTTAGATATTGAGGTAGGTATACTTACTTAAAAATGTCTTTCGAGTTTTTCCGGCAAAAATAAGAAAGTCACTGGATACTGGAAGTAGTAAGAAACAAACAACGCCTAATGTCAACCAAGGTTTGAAATTCTGTCATATTTCAAGTTATACCTATATCCCCGCATTCGGATTAGATTCACACTTCGGTATATACTAGTTTAACTAACCAACGGAACTCTTCCTTATTTTGTTCCACTATACTAATGATGAACGCGACGGATAGGTCAATTTAAAACTTTTTTTAATAAGGACAAACAGAGTTTGAAGACCCCCATATGGGGGAAGATCGCCCTACCAAATTTTGTTGGGGGCAAGACCGTTTTTACCTTCAAAATGTAAATTACTGTTTGCAAAAGTCGCACATAAATGTGACATCTTCATCTTCTCCAACTCCAGCACAAGCTTCGTGAGCCCACCCAGAACAAATACTGCATTTTATCCAGCCATCAGTTGGCTTTGATTTGGAATAAAGCTCCAAACAGAGTATGCAAGTGCATTCTTCAACACTAGTATCCTCATCCTCACTGTCGGCCTAAGTCTTAGGGTTATTGGGAGACGAATTTCACGATCGGATCGTGTCGTTCGAAATTTTTTAAAACATCCAGAATCTTATGGGACAAAAATAAGACCCGGGCGTCCGCAGAAGCTATAACCGTCGCCGTCGCGACAACAGGCATTTAATCAATGCTGCATCCAATTTGGTGCATTCTTTGCCGGAATTTAGTAACGAATTGGGTTAAGGAGTTTCGGTTTCAACCGTTTCTCGTGCTTTAAAAAGCAGTGGAGTGATTGTTTGGGGAAAAATGGTGCCAGCTCCAAATTTAACAGCAGCCCACAAACAAAAAAGATTGGAATTTGCCCGCCAAAACATAAATCGGGATTGGAAAACCGTAAGTGACTTTCTATTAATCTACACTAAAATCTCGTTATTCCAAATGGCATATTGGAATGAATGTTTTTTATTAGGTTATTTTTAGTGATGAAAAAAAGTTTAATCTCGATGGACCAGATGGTTTTAGCGGATATTGGGAAAGAGAAAAAGTTTTTTTCCAAGATGAACTTTGGTGGAGGCAGCTGTATGGTTTGGGGGGCCTTCTGCGAGCGAGGTAAGGTTGCACTCACCTCTACCAGAATGAACAGTTCTGACTACACTTCGGTCCTTGAGGAGAATTTGGTACCTTATTTAAGACGATTTCGCCGAGTTGAGCATGTCTTCCAGCAAGATAATGCCCCAATTCATGTAAGTCGTCAAAGTTTGGATTGGTTCGAATCGAAAAACATTAATTTGATGGAGTGGCCGTCACATTCTCCAGATTGCAACCCCATCGAAAATCTTTGGGGAATTTTAACTCGCAAAATTTATGCCCATAATAAGCAGTTTGCTAGTGTTGCTGAGCTGCGAGAGGCAGTTGTGACAGATTGGAACGCTTTAGACGACTCCATATTGAAAAATCTAGTTAATAGTATGCCAAAAAGAATTCTAAGATTGGTGGAAAATAGAGGCAACAAAATTGCAAAAAAACAACAATAAATGCGGTTATATTTTTGCAACACATTAAAATCTGTTTTTAATTTTTAAACACCAGGAGAGGAAATAACGGTAGTTTATTTTCTTCTCAATTTGCTTGATCAGTGATGCAACTCAATAAAAAAATAGTAAGGAGTCACTCCTATTGTAGGTTTTCTTTTAAATGCATTTTTTCGGGTGCGGTTATACTTATGCAAGGCACTGTATTTCTATCACTATCTCTATCTGTCTGTATCTCTGTAATTCTGTCTATTATGTAATGTACATAGGTAGTACATACCCACACTCTTTTATCTCCATCACTCTAATATCGTTTTATAGTGAAATAAGTATGTAGCAATAAGTTTATTTTTGTAGTAGTAAACACTTGTGTAGGACAGTTAAAATGAGGGGCAACATCTAGTGGTTAAGAGGAGAACTTTTCGTTAAGCATCGAAAACATTCAGTTTCTCCAAGAACCAATAGTAGTTTTTCGAAATACCCCATTTGGCAGCACAGCGGGGCATAGTTAATTGTGAACTGCGATAAAGTAAAGACACTGTGTTTGCAAAGTTATAATTGAAAGTGTTGAATAAATAAGTTTGTGAGTGATTTAAATCAAATGAATTTGTAGCCGAATATTACACTATTGAAAGATTATTGACCAATTTAAGTTATTGTTGAATGAATTTCGCTTAATTTTTGGCGGTTTTTATGGTGACTTTCTTTTTTATCTTTGGTAGCAGCAACTAGAGCTTTCAACTCAGATTTATAGGGTGAACTTGTCAATATTGCCGTTTTTTCCCTCTTGGACTTTCTCTTCGAAGAAACTCTCTTCCCAAAAGGTACCTCAACAATCTCTTTGGTGAAGATAAAATGAAGGCTGTAGCTGTTGATGCTGATTTTGATGTAGTGTTGCCTAGGACAGGGCAACTAAGGTATCGACAAAGTCAGTGTTAACATAGTTTTCTTGAGTGGAAATTATTGTCATTGCAGGCGGTTCAATTGAACGTGCCCTTCCAAGTGATGCTTCAGAAAGTTCTTGTGGTGGAGGTGGAGAATTTGTGATAAGCTCTTCAGCTACTTCTGTGGAAGATTGTTCTTCAGAAAAAGGCTGCTTGGTGGTTTCTGCTGGTTCAAACATCCAGTCCTCATACAGGTCACTGTTTAATGGATAAATTCCAGTCTTTTTGAATGCGTTAACTCCGGTTTGAATGATGGCAGATTTCATGTAAGCGAGGCCAAATAGTTCAAAAACTTGATACTCAGTATAGCCATTGATGGTGAATTTGTTCGCATCCATTTTTTGACTTCAGACGAATAATATTGACTTAATGGTGCCATAAATGCAACGTAGAGGTTTTGCATTCGATGTGAACAATGG
Organism: Sphaerophoria taeniata; assembly: GCA_943590905.1. Lineage (NCBI taxonomy): Eukaryota > Metazoa > Arthropoda > Insecta > Diptera > Syrphidae > Sphaerophoria > Sphaerophoria taeniata. The sequence goes on along the minus strand of OX016540.1, from coordinate 13,371,748 downwards.
GGTGGAAAGCGTAGAACAAAAACATTTTTCTCTCGAGCCTTGTTTATGAATTCCAGATTTTTAGTATGTGTTGAATGCCCGTCTAGTAATAATAAAACCGGGTTATAACTAAAAAACATTGAAAAAATAAATAAAACAGAACAAAAACTAACCCGTAAGCTACTGAAAACATTGGGGGCAAGACCGTCCATATGCGGTTTTGCCCCATTCGGGTCCTACTGTACCGTCTCGAATTTTCGGACAAAATTGTTTTCTTTTCCATTGATTTCTCTCACAATAAATGATTTTCAATATCCACTGTGTTAATATCAAAAAGAAAAAAAATAACAATATTCAGAAATTCGCTGGTAAATAAAAAAATTACATTGCACCTGAACGATAGCGATTCCACGAAAACCACAAAAAGAACCGTAACTTCTCTCCGTCTCAACCGAACTGACTCATACTTTCAGACATAATCGATCATACCAAAAGACACGTGTTTTGTTTAACTGTTGCCATTCAAACTTTTTTTCATACAATATTGTAAAAAAACGGTCTTGCCCGATGTGCGGTCTTGCACCAACTTCCGCTAAGCGTCACGATCCAAACTTAAGAGCTGAACAGAATGCAGTCGCCAGTCACCCGGCGACGAAAGTGACAGCTGTCAAAAATTCGCTTCTCAAATCGCTGAGAAATTTGTGAACACAATAGTCAGCCGACAGGCTCAGCGTTGCCGAAAAGGAATTTCCCTCTAAAAAGTGACCCTCTAAAAAGTGTTAGAACCAAAAACAGAATATTTATTCATAATGCATTAAGATTTCAATTCTTCAGTGAGGATGACGAGTTCGATTAATTTTTTTTTATTTTACTGAAAATTGATATTTTTTTCGAGATCCCAGAAGAAATGAAAAGATTTAAGATCCAATTTCTCACTTAGCCGATTTGACGCTACTGATGTATATGAAAGAATAACAACAATTTGTGAGGTAGGTAACCGAAGCTTTCTCAATGAGGAGTGAGGTCTGAGATTTTGCCTCAGTCAAAGTGAAATTGAGATCTTAGAGAGATGTCGTAAGGTGGAACTGGCCTATTGTATATTAAGTCTGCATTTCTGCAGTATCTCATTTCTCACTTTGTCATCTGACTCAAAACTGGGATTAGTGAAAATAATTTTAAAATATGCAGTAGTGCATTATGGCTGTGAAAAAACGAACATGGACCGATTTTTTTTTTTTTTTAGAATGGCCTGATTTCAAAAATAAAACTGGCAACGCTGGACGGGCTATCAAATATGCCCATCAAAACAAAACAAAACATTCTCAAACATTTTTGTCTTAATTTTTTTATTCATTCTATAATATTCCATAATAATTCATTTCTTCTAATTCCATGAAAACTTCTGTATTTGCTTAACCACACAAAAAATTAATATCAGTAAAAATTCCTTGAATTGAATCAACAAATATTTGCTTTAAGAATACAAGGAAACAACACGATTAAAAAAAAAAAGCAAATGTCAAACTCGTCGCGCGACTAAGTTGAAAAAAATTCAACTTTTGGGTGACTAGTTCGGCGACGAACGACGCATTGTGTTGCTAATGGGCGACTGGCATACAAATTTCACATTTTTAACAGTTGTCATTTTAGTCGCCGGGCGACTGGCGATGCATTCTGTTCAGCTCTTAATAAACACAACAGCAACATTTTAGTGTTGCCATACTTTAATATTATAACTTAACTATGTTGTCATTTTTCCACAAAAATGTTTTCGAAAATACCGCATGAAATTCGTGGTAACAAACAAAAAATCTTGAAAGATACGTTCCACATTTTATTTCTGTATATGTTGCAAGTTCCCTGGAATCTATGTGTATAAACATTGAACGAGGAATAGCAATGTATCATTGTCCACTTATTTTTTTTTTCTTCTAATTAAATTAAATTAAAAGTCCACCCTTACCTTTTTCGGTCTATCGGTATAAGCTTGAGTAATTGCTGTTTATTTAATAAAATAACAACTACACAGCTAATGGCTCGTGCAGGTATCTGATGTGTTATTTAGACGCAAATAACTTGAGTCGTTCAAGAAATACTTATGTAGGTACTAGGTAGTTTTAATGAAACTTCAAAATTGTTTGCATGGGGACACACATTGCGTTTTTCCTTACTTAGACTTGAATATCAGTTAGAGACAATTCGATTATCTTTCGTAAGTTATTGACTCTTTCAAGTTCTGTTGAAGTTGATCACAATGTGACCGCAAACACTTTCGAGGGATTTGTTTGTCGGAGCGGTTCTAAAGACATGAACAACGAGTCAAAATATAGGCCCTGTAGCGACCCATCATCATTAAACATATATCTTATATTAATTACTGAACAATATTTTCAATACCCATCTGGTAACACTTGAGATTTAAATATTTTCATACCCATCGTCAAGTGTTCGCCCTTTACATTAGGAATGATGTAGCTTATCAATTCCTCCCACAATATGGACACTGCTCCGACCCTTTCTTCAATATTATGTGGTTCAAGTTCACCGTAAATAAGCACATCATTCACTATTGTTTTCTTTATCGAAGCCCAAATTTGGACAGAGCTTCAACTTCTCGCGAATTTGACGCTCTGTCTGACTCCATCCAAAGAACTGTATCCTTATATCCTCACACTGAAATCGTTGTGACGGGCGATTTCAATGTACACAATTCTTCGTGGCTTCTCCATTCGGGCCAGACAACACCCGAAGGAATGTGTGCTGAAATCTTTGCTGAGTTTAACCACCTTACTCGGCTTGTCACCGAGCCCACTCGAATATCGGATATCGATGGCCAAGCGGAAAATACTCTTGACTTGTTCCTCACGTCTGACCCTGATAAATACACTATCAATGTATTAACGCCTCTAGACAGATCTGACCATAGTATCATATCTTCAAATTTCTCGTGTCAAACTAATCCAGTTAAAGAAAGAGCTCCGAAGAGAACCGTATGGCAATACGAGAAAGCCAACTGGGACGGTCTCAATAACTTCTTCCGGATCTTTAACTGGTCACTATGCTTCCTCGATAGTGACGTAGACTCCAGCGCAGATATGATTACTAATATGATTATTTTGGGAATGAAAACTTTTATCCCGAATAGGGTTAAAAGCATCAAACTCAAGGAAAAGTCATGGTTTGATTCAAGGTGTAAAGAGGTTATCAGGGAAAAAGAAGTAAAGTTCCGGTGTTTTAGAGCCAACCCAACTGAGGAAAACCGGAACATGTTTAAACAAGCCAGGAAGGCCTGCAATGCCCATTATTCGATGGACCAAATTTTTACATGACCAAAAATTAAGGCAAAAAATACTGCAATGTCCCAAAGGCAGTAAGAATTTTTGGTCATTTGTAAAAAACATGAAGAATTCTTCTTCTTCCTCAGTCCCTACGCTCGTTGACAATGACACTCCAGTTGTTAGCTCGCTCGCGAAAGCTAACCTTTTTGTAAGGCAGTTCGCCGCTTACTCTTCGCTGCCAGAGAGTGTCATGACTCCGCCTGTTCTTGAGCGCGTCAATGATTCCATGCGACAAATCTTCTTTTGCACTCGTGCTGTGGCGAGAGTCCTAAAGGATCTCAACATACATAAATCCGCTGGTCCGGATGGTATCCCTGCTATTATTCTGAAGAGGTGTTCTTCCACGCTGGCAAAACCCTTGCGTAAGCTTTTCCATCTATCCTATTCTTCTGGGCTCGTTCCGAGTAGTTGGAAAACAGCGTTTGTCCAGCCAATTCCAAAAAAAGGCGAATCTTCTTCTCCCTCCAATTATCGTCCGATTGCACTTACGTCCCTTCTTTCTAAGGTCATGGAAACGCTGATAAATAATCAGCTTAAGAAATATCTCGAAGACCGAAAGCTTCTTAATGACCGGAGTACGGTTTTCGCAGCAAAAGGTCCACTGGTGATCTGATGGTTTATCTCACCGAACAGTGGAACAAATCTTTACATCGTTTTGGAGAAAGTAAGATTGTTGCACTTGATATTTCAAAGGCATTTGATAAAGTCTGGCATCTTGCTCTTTTATCGAAAATGCGTGCTTTCGGTATCGAAATACAAGTTGTATTGGACGGTTTCAAGTCTGAAAACCACAATATAAACGCTGGTGTGCCCCAGGGCTCCGTTTTGTCCCCAACCCTCTTCCTCATTTTCATTAATGATCTCTTGTCTGTAACTTCCAATCCAATAAACTGTTTCGCTGACGATAGCACCCTTAGCTTTTCTTATTCGTTTCCAGACTCACATCCCTCCTCTTCAGATGTGGAACTGGAGCGGCAAAATATGATAAGCTCATTTAACTCTGACTTAAACAGCATTGTACAATTGGGAATAAGAAACCGCGTTGAGTTTAATGCTTCGAAAACTCAATGCTGTCTTGTATCGTCGAAGCGAGATATACCCCCCTTGCCACTGTCCATGAGTGGCACTTGCATCAACGAGACCGAACATCTCCGGATTCTCGGTATGTGCATCACTGACCACCACTTGTGGAACGAGCACATATGCGAAATATGTCGCCGAAAATGACGCAAGATGTTTGGGTTTCGTAAGACGATGCAAGAAATTTTTCTCCCCGTCTGATCTGGCTATTATCTATAAAACCTATATCCGCCCAAAGCTTGAGTACAATTCCCATCTCTGGGCTGGTGCTCCAGTTACTTACGTAAGCCTCTTGGGTGGAATACAAAAAAGAGCTGTAAGAACGATTGGTGATAGAGAGATCACTGACTCATTCACCCCTTTAGACCACCGTCGTAACGTTGCGTGTCTCTCCTTGTTCTACCGTTACTTCTACGGTAATTGCTCTAGTAAAATAGCCAGTTGCATTCCTCCCCTCAAACAATTCACCCGTAATACTCGCCCTTCTAGGAATGCCCATCAGTTTAGCCTTGAGCCCAACTTCGGACGTACTGTCAAGTATAGAGAATCATTTTTTAGCCGGACTACGCGAATGTGGAACTCTCTTCCACACTCTGTCTTTCCCAATCATTGCAATGTACAAGAATTCAAGACCAATGTACACCGACACCTCCTTTCCAACCCCTTCCCTTCTTCCTAATGCACTCACTGTGTCTCTGGCATAAAAAGGGTATAAAAAATCCATTGAGTGGGTGCAAATTATAAAAAAAAAAAAAATCTGGTAATACCTACTTTAAATTTTTAAATATTATGCTATGACATTTTATAGCGTTTTGTCTTTGGTAATCCGGAATTGGTACACAGAACTGTCCGATTCCGGATACCAAACGAACAGACAAACACAATTTTTTTGCTTCTAAGGCCGTGTGCGAATTCAGTTAAAAATGGGTTAAAACTTGACGTTTGGTTAAATTTTGACACTTCGCATTATTTGACTAGCTGCTGGGCAGGTTCCAGCGAATTGGATGAATTGTGGTTAAAAAATAAAAATGGATGAATATTTAACCACTACTGTCATATTTTAACCTGCCCAGCAGCTAGTCAAATAATGCGAAGTGTCAAAATTTAACCAAACGTCAAGTTTTAACCCATTTTTAACTGAATTCGCACACGGCCTAAGGGTTAAATGGTTGTATTTGTCAAACCTCATATGCAGAATTGCGGATGACTTGACATTGTTTTTATTTTCTTTATTTGTAAACATGGCAGCGAGTATGTATGTGCGAGTGTGTGCATGTATGCGTGATTCTGTTCTTGATTCTGACTTCAAATTCGGAATCGTTTTCTGTTCTATTCAGACAAGAACGCTCATCTTGTGCCAAGTGAACGAATTCAGAATCGTTCGGAGCAGTTCCGGACGACCAAAAAAAAACGCTATTAGTCAATGCCTACTCTGATTTCAATTTTTAAATATTATGCCATAATGACATTTTATTCAATGCCTACTATGATTAAAATCTGTAAAATTTAGTAGTCGTGTTTTTTTCACTACTCAGTAGCCAGTAAAGTAATCAAGTGCGAATAAAACGCTCCAACTCACTTTATCTGTCAAATTCAATTTGTATGGCAAGATAGACCTGAGGGTTGCGTCTCGGATTACAAAAATTAGCAAATACTTCAATCTAAGTGAGTTCAGAGAAGCTATTTCATTAGATTTGCGTAGCAAAATAATTCTTTTCAACGCTAGCAGCGCTATCTTCATTTCAATAATTGAAAGTTCTATCGCCGGCACAACTGTCATTTTTTTACTGGCCTTTTTATCGACTGTAATCCAAATTGTTTTTGTTTGCCAAGGGAAATTTTGCTGTGCTGGCTACTGGGTAGTGAAAAAAACACGGCTAGTATAAAAGCCACTGAGAAAACTCAATAAACTCACTCGTCATCGTCATTCATCGTCTCGGTAGAGTTCCTCAGCCACAGATTTTGACGTAGGTCCGTTCTTTTACTTTTTGGGCAGTTTGTGTTAAAACTGTCAAAAATTATCCACACTCCTCGAAATTTTGTGATTCACCCAAAAAGTAAAAGAACACTTCACACCAAAAATCTGCCAAATGCACAAAATTATGTCAAACGTCAATAAAATTCAATGTACTTCTTATGGTTTGACAGAACTTACACAAACTGCCACAAGAAATTTTTGTGGCTAAAATCGGCAGATAGGGGAAATATTTTTCTCCTTCAAAAGTGACAGATTTTACAATAAGTGGCAGTAAACGAACGAAAAAGTGGGAGAATATGGCAGTTTTATGGAATAAACGAACGGACCTAGTATTTAACTAAGGCCGTGTGCGAATTCAGTTAAAAATGGGTTAAAACTTGACGTTTGGTTAAATTTTGACACTTCGCATTATTTAACTAGCTGCTGAGCAGGTTAAAATATGACAGTAGTGGTTAAAAATTCATCCATTTTTATTTTTTAACCACAATTCATCCAATTCGCACACGGCCTAAGATAAAGTGTAGTTACGTTTTATTTCTAAAATTGAAGTTATTGATTCCTTAACTCTGTTTTCCCACAACCCTTAAGTCAATTCCAATACGGTAGAGTTACCTCAGCCTCTGGAATTTGATCTCCCTCTTTTCCTTTTAATCCTCGACCCTCCATCGACTCTGCTCTCCTACAGCCCCACATTGTGTCATAACAACCGTTCTTTCATATTTTATTTCTTTGTTCATTTTGTTAGTCCCAAACCAAGTACGAAATTGCCTAGAAACAAATGAACTACATATTAAGGTTCCATCAAGACATAACATTTTATCATAATTCAATTAAAAATTCTCCCCCGTTGACGTTGTTTGTCACGTGCCGGTCTTGCCAAACTTCTTATGATGAACCGCTTTCAAACATCCATGCACTTCGTCTCATAACTAATTCATTAGAAATTAAAGAATACCACAAAATGGAAAAAAAATTGCTTTCTTTTGTTTTAGAAGGCCAACTGCATGTTTTTCCGCTGTGATACCTTAAGATACACACGGTGATGCAGTCTAAGTAGTTGTCAGACATAAAATGCACACACCGGAATGTCATCAGGCCAGCACCCACCTGCCGTCCGATTCATCATTTCGACGCATTGTGGAGACCTTTAAGGATCGTTTCTGCTACTGTATTCGAGAGAACCTGAAATACACTCTGTAATTGTTGTTGTTGTTTAATTCTTGACAGTCGGTAGCATTTTATGTTTGTGCTACCTGATGATAACCTTATCACTTGCACTCGAAAGGCGAAGCCTTCGGCTAATGTATGCATATTTGGACACGCGGTTTGGTTGCCGATCCTTTGGGTTTTCTTATCTTAATTGCTACTGGCCTCAACGAAATGTTAAAGATGTTGGAGAATGCTTATTAGCGCAGTGATGACCACCGTGACACCCAGTTTATGTGGTCGCGCATGTCTACCTGGGTGGTAAAATGATCAACTACACTGTGGTTCGTTCTATTCAACACCGTGATAGAAGAGTGGTGCAGCAAGAAGACGCTATAATGTGATGGAGCTCGGAGATCAACGGCAGAGAGTACTTTTAAGATTTCCGCGAATGGAAATGAATGAGTTGTTGGAGCTGTGTTCTGGCGAATCATGAAATAATAATGGAGCGGAGTTTCTTTGTAGATTGATGCTTACGGTGCCTATAGAATATAGAGCAATATAGGAAAAGTTGTGTTGCAGAAAAGTTTTTTGCATGGCGATGTAGTGGGGGTGCAGTGATTGGTACGATCGTGTATAGATTTTAATGACGTGAGATAAGTTTCGTGGGAAAATAATACGTATAACGTGTAATAGTATAGTGTTTCGCTGAAGAAGAAGTAGGTTCATGAGAAAATTTGATCATCTGTGTAGATGACTTTCCATGGCTCAGTTTCCTCGTAGAATTGACGTATGATAGCCTCTTTGGAGACGGTAGTAGTAGTAGTAGAAATGGCGGCCACGAGCAGTCTAGCTCTGGGTTGCGCCGTTTTGATACCATAACAAACTCGTTTGACCTATAAAATTAAAAGAGGGATAATATATAATTCTGAGCTTTTGTTTTAAGTTCGCTAACTGGCGATCTCAAGTTCGAAGAGGAACTGCAACAATCCGTTTAAAATACGCCTCAAATCCACTTTGTTGCGTTTAGAAAGGAGATCAAATCATTGATCCGCAGTTCGGAAAGCTCATTTAGGTCATTGAAGAAGAACTTTCCCAATGATTTGGCTCTCGCTTTGGCTAGGGCAGGACACTTACACAAGAAGTGAAGAACAGTTTCCTTTTCTCGATGGTTCCCACAACATCGTCAGAAAGTGTTGTGGGGAATGCTGAGCTTGGATGTGTGTTCCCCAACAGGCCAGTGTCCGGTGCATGTTGCAACGACCCTGGCTATGTCTTGCCTGGGTCTGCAAATAAGGTTATTAGTACGGGATTTATTCTAGGTGGGCCATATCTTTCCAGATATGTTACAGTTGGTTAGACAACTCCACCTGTAGTTTGATTCAGCGAGAAAAATTGAGAAGATCTTGCCCTTCATATAGCACCAAGAGGAATGTTGACTCTTTCCGCGAGTGAGCTATGAAGGGCTGATCCTTGCCTACCCAGCTCTTCAGATACTGTGACCCAGAACCCAGTCAAGAGTGGCCCTGAGTCCAATGTTAATGCCCGTGAGCTCACTTTGGAATTGTTGATCTAAATTGGAGGATAATGTGAACGAGCCAATCACTTGAATAGCCGCCTGACTGTCCGAAAAGATAGCTGTATTGCAGTTTTGATTTGGATCTAGTTTTAGTAATTTGCATGCTTCCTTAATCGCGAGTAGTTCGGCCTGAAAGACACTAGCAAGGTCAGGAAGCCGAACAGATCTAAAGACATTTAAAGGCTCAGAGAAAATTTCTGCACCAACCCATCTTTGATCCGTCAGTGAAAATAGTTGTGTCAAATCTGCCTCTCGTCATTAAGTCATCATCCCACTCTTTTCGGGATGGAATGATAACTTTAAGATCCGCACTGAGATCCAGAGTAGAAGTGCAATAGTCGGTTTTTGTCGAAAAGATGTCCACTGGGATGAGGTTAGCAATATTGCTATGACCATAGGGATTAGAATACCTGTGAGACGACATCTAACAGATACATCATGTATGATCATTCCGCTTACACCCTAATCCAAACATAGATCGTATTCCTTTTACACTATCTTCCTTCCACTCATACACAATCTCTGTTCATCCATTCCTTTGTATATGGATTTACCTAGTACTATCAAGAATGGTTTTCGAGCAAGCAAGCAGAGAACACACATTACAAACTAATGTAAAAAACTGTCAAACCAAGCAGAAAACCATTCTTGATATTACCTGGTAAATCCATATATAAAGGTTCTGCCATTCCAAAAACATAATATCGGCATTCTCAATAATTAGCTGATGCAATAAAGTCGTTCGTTTAATACACAAAAGTTAACTCTTGCCTTTTATTTAAATCTCTATGCAAATCATAAGATTACATGGTGCCGAAACCTAATAATAATTAAATCTACAGAACTTGCCAATCAATTTCGAGTAGACGAAAAAGAAATCGAGTAAAAAAACAAAATCTACAGATTTTGCAACTCATTTTCAAGAAAAAAAAAAGATCTTTTGAGATCTCAGAGAACACAAAATGGCGAATCCACAAGGTGCAGTCGAAGACGCAATTACAAAAATCATTTTATCCGTCCACCAAAAGCTTTCATAATAGAGCACGACAAAGATATGGCGAGAGCATGGAAATTGTGGAAACAACAGTACACTTATTTCGAGACGGCGCGCGGCAATGATGGTTAATAAACCACAAAATATACAAATTGCAACGTTTATGTCCACAATTTGTCCAATATTCAACTGTACAATACATTGCCACAGCCCGACATTCCCGTTGGAGGAGAGCTCACGTTGACACAGGTAAAAAACATTTTTGAAAATTATTTTATCCCAAGAGTGAATGTCACGTTTGAGCGATATATGTAAGTACCACAAGATCTTCCAATGCGATAATGAAAGTATCGACGAACTAATGTCTAGATTAAGATTTCAAGCACAAAATTGTGCATTCGAGAATTTAATTGATGGAATGTTGCGTGATGGGAAAATATTGAATAGTGAAATTAAAAAAAATGCAGACTCAATAACGGAAAAAGTGCAAGATTTACACAATGTGTTAATCTCAAAAAATGACCAAAAGCTTGTAAAAAGTGTTGAAGTTTTGTCCAAATCTGTTAATCAAATAAAAGAGGACATGATCAAAGGTAGTCAAATAGAAGGTGTGAAAAAAAATGGTCACAACAAATTATTATTTACTGAAGTGTTAAAAACAAATCAATCTTCTATTATTGTGTATCCAAGAAAAGAGCAAGAATCAAGTGAAACCAGAAGAGAACTTAAATTGAACATTGATCCTACTGAATTGAAAATAAATGCGGTTTTAAATAAAAATAAAGGTGGAATAGCTATAAAATGCGCTGACAAAAACTCCTCAGAAAAAATAAAAAGTGTAATTGAAAGTAAAATGGGTGAAAACTACCAAGTTAAAATGCCAGATATGATGAAACCAAAAATATGTATAATGAATTTGGAAAACGATGAACAACAAGACGATATTCTAAACAAAATAGTAAAACAAAACCCTGAATTACAAGGGAGTAATATGAAAATTTTGAATGTGTTTAAAAATAATAATAAGTATCGTAACTTGAATGTTGTCATTGAAATAGATAGTGATCACTTTCACAAGATATTAGAAATGGGAAAAGTAAAAATCGGATGGGTGAAATGTTTGGTCAGAGAGTTTTACAACATAAGAAGATGTTTTAACTGCCAAGGCTACAATCATAAATCAAGCAATTGTAAGAATAAAAAAGCATGTTTAAAATGTGGAAGTGAACACAACATAAAAGAGTGTATTAACAATGAAACAAAATGTATTAACTGTATTAAAACAAACGAGCGGCTTGGTTTGAATACAAATATTGATCATGAGGCAATAGACAAAAACTGTCCAGTTTATCTACATAAACTCAAAGTGTTACGGAAACAAACTCAGTACTAGCAACTATCCTGTTGGTACTTTAATGCGCAGGGTTTAGTCAATAATTTTGACATAATTGAAGCTATTCTCGTTGAAAATGAATTTGATGTAATAGCTATTTCTGAAACACACTTAACGGAAGAAATGAATAATGGTGAAATAAGTTTAACAAACTATAACATAATAAGATGTGATAGTACTAGCAGTCATACAGGTGGAGTGGTAGTTTATATAAATAAAAAACTTAGTTTTGAACACCTTAATACTACTCACATTGAAATGAAATTGTGGTGCTTAAGTTTAAAAATATTTTACAAGGAAAAATCAGAGGTGATATCAGTGTTATACAGGTCTCCAAGTAGTTCAGAGTGTGATTTTTGTGCATTATTTACCGTATGGTTAGACCAGTTTATTTCTTCTTACTCTAATTTTACTATCCTTGGTGATTTCAATATCGACTTATTAAAAACTAGTACTTATGAAAAAAGAATAAAGGAAATTTTAAGGGATAATAACTGCAAGCAGGTCGTAAATACGCCAACAAGAATAACACCAACATCAGAAACACTTGTAGATTACGTTATAACCCCAACTGAAAGGCTCGTGTGTGCTAGTGTTAAAAATGACCTAAAAGTAAGCGATCATGAGTCAATTGAAATAAAAATTCCTGTATCAGCAACCAAATTGAGAAAAACAATAAAAACTATAGAAGTGTTTAAATATGAAAAAAGTGAATTTAGATCAGCGTTACAAAATCAAACCAGTGTATTGATTAATAGAAATCTTCATGATGTCGATCTGCACGAATTGACGAAGCAACTAAAAGAAAGTTTAGACAACAGTGTTCAGGCCCTAACCGTAACGAAAAGATTGTATCCCCAAAAAAATGAATGGTTCACGGAAGAATTAAAAAGTCTTAAATGTAAAAAAATTCAGTGTTATCAAAGAGCAACTATCTATAATCTATCAGAATACTGGACTGAATATAGAAGAGTAAGAAATTTATACAAAAATAAACTCCAAGTTACAAAAAGTTCGTATACGTGCAATAAAATCGAAAGTTGTTCAAACCAAAAGGATATGTGGAGAGCAATCAAAACATTAGTTTTAAAAAAAGAAAAAACTGTGATAAAAGAAGTGCAATTCGAAGACTGTAAAGAAAGTGATAACTCTGTGATAGCAAATAGACTTAATAAATATTTTATAGATAGCATAAGTAAAATAAGTGATTCAATACCAAAACGTGCAATAGACCTCAGCTATTTACCTGATTCGTGTGCAATATTTGTGTTCAAAGCAATAAATCTAACCGATCTAAAAGCAATATGTAAAAGTCTGAACAAGAAAAGAGATCCCTCAAAACTCAACATTGAAATGATATTAGATAGCTTCGATATTATTGGTCCCTTACTGTTAAGTGTTATAAATCTGTCCTTTCAACAAGGTGTGTTTCCTAAAAACTTAAAAGAATCGATTATAATTCCTATACCTAAGGAACAAAATAACATTAACTGTGATAAGTTTAGACCCATAAATATGGTATCAGTGTTAGAAAAAATAATAGAAAAAATTGCGTATGATCAGTTATTTAAATATGTGTCGGATAATAATATTCTAATTCAAAATCAATCTGGATTTCGGTCCGATCACTCCTGTGAAACATCACTTAATTGGCTTATTATGACATTAAAAACACAGTGACATGACAAATATAAAATAATATCAGTTTTCCTCGACTTTCAAAGAGCTTTTGAAACAATTGACCGTTCTCTGCTACTTATGAAATTAGAAAAATATGGCATTAAAAATAAAGAACTTGAATGGTTCCAGTCATACCTAAGTGATAGAACTCAAAAAACTAAAATCAACGGTTTCTTTTCAAGTAGTGAACATAATTCATTTGGTGTACCACAAGGAACTATACTAGGCCCACTACTTTTTCTTTTATATATAAACGACATTAATAAAATAATCAAACATTGCACGATTTCACTGTTCGCCGATGATGCTCTTTTGTTTATAAGTGGAAAAGATTTCAATCAGATTTCCGACAAATTAAACTTTGACCTGAATAAAATCTGTGACTGGCTTGAAATGAATAAACTTAAAATTAACTCAAGTAAAACAAAGTGTATGGTGTTAAATTCTGAAGACTTTTCAAATCTACAAATTCATAACACTCAAATCGAACAAGTTCAATCTATAAAATATCTTGGAGTTATTATAGATAAAGATTTAAATTTTAAAAATCATTTCGAATATGTAACTAAGAAGATATCAAAAAAATTGGATTCCTTAGAAGAATAAGAAAGAATATATCAACGATATGTGCTGTTAATATTTATAATACAATTATAAAGCCTCATTTTGAATTTTGCTCAACAATTCTATACATGGGAAACGAGTTAGAACTAAGTCGTCTTCAAAAATTGCAAAACAAAGCGATGAGGATAATCCTGAGATGCAGTTTCTACACACCCACCATGTTGTCGTGCTTAAAATGGCTCAACATCAAACAGCGCATAAAATTTAATGCAGCAATTTTTGTATTTAAAATAAAAAACACACTAGTTCCTAATTATCTTTCAATTAACTTAAATTTAGTACAAGATGTTCAACCATATAATTTGAGAAATAATAATGATTTAAGACTACCTCTTTACAGAGATAATAGAACACAAAATATGATAATGTATAAAGGTGTTAAGTTTTTTAACGAACTTCCATTTGAAATAAGAAATGAAACAAACTTCAATGTTTTTAAAAGATTGTTAATTAGTCATATCAAATCAAATGTAAATTAATTCATGTAAACTAACTTTAACTTTATTGTTGTTGTAAATAGTAAAAAAAAAAAAAAAAAAAAAAAAAAAAAAAAAAAAAAAAAAAAAAAAAAAAAAAAAAAAAAAAAAAAAAAAAAAAAAAAAAAAAAAAAAAAAAAAAAAAAAAAAGTGGGCTTATTTTAGGGATTAAGAATGACGAACTACGAACCCGCCTTCTTTCCCAAGATATCACATTGGAACAGGCTATTGTAAAATGCAAAGCCACAGAAATCGCACAACAACAAACTGCGCACATTACGCAGGAAACTGAAAAAGGTGTCTCATCGGTACGCAAACAGTCCAAAACAAATAATATTATAATCGATTGTCGAAACTGTGCCAAAACGCACAAACTCCGAAATTGTCCTGCATTTAGACACAAATGTAAGATTTGCAACAAAGAAAACCATTTTGAATCATGCTGTAGTAAGCAACGGACAAACAAATCTTCTAAAATCTCTTACAACAGAGACAAGACGGTGAAAGCAATAGTTTGCGATCAAAAAAGTGAAACAAGCGATGACAACAGCTGGTCAGCATTCATTGGAAAAGTTTCCGTTCCAACAACACCCAAGGAATCAAATCAAGATCCAAAGCTATGGGCGGAAGAAATCCACTTCGAATTTGGAAAGAAGTGCAACATACATCTCGACACTGGCGCAGAATGTAATGTTCTGAAAATAAAATTGCTAAATGGCACTAATAACACCTTGCAACAATGCAAAATAAGGCACTCCGTTCATTCGCCAACCACCAGATTAAAGTGCTAGGTGAAGTCGTACTCAAGAGCACTATTGCTAATCAAAAGTGCAGAATAGCATTTAAAGTGGTTGAAGAAGACATCATGCCAATATTGGGTGCAAATGCTTGCGAAAAGCTAGGTCTTGTTCGTAGAATTTATTCCATCAAGGAGGAAGACATATTTAATGGACTCGGCTGTATCAAAAACGTCGAGTATGACATTGACCTTATAGCAAATCCGTCTTTTGAAATTTGTGCTCCAAGAAGAATCCCGTACAAGATAAGGGATGATGTCAAGAAAGCTCTAGACGAAATGGTTGATTTGGATGTCATCGATCCAATTAAAGAACCAACGCCAGCTGTTTCACCCATGGTTGTTGTCAAAAAGAACAACAAAATCAGAATCTGTATTGACCCGACTATAGTCAATAAGAATATTTTGCGTCGACACCACCCGATGACAACAATTGAAGACATCGCTGCGAGAATCAATGGATCGAAGTTCTTCACTCTATTGGACTGCAGGAGAGGCTTTTGGAAAGTTCGAGTCTTGGATCGTACCAAACGTATACTTACGTTCGCAACACCGTGGGGACGACATTGCTGCAAACGTCTTCCATTTGGCATCTCCTCAGCCCCAGAAGTATTCCAACGGATCATGCAAGAACTTTTTACTGATCTCACAAAGGTAGAAGTAGCAATTGACGATATCCTAATACACGCAAGAACAATAGAGGAACTCAGACGCACTACTGAAAAAGTTCTAACTATAATCCAAGCAACCGGTCTGAATTGTGTCAATTCGAGAAGTCAAAAATAAAATTCCTCGGACACATTATCGATCATAAGGGCATGTCTACAGGCCTTTGTATATGGATTTACCTAGTACTATCAAGAATAGTTTTCGAGCAAGCAAGCAGAGAACACACATTACAAACTAATGTAAAAAACTGTCAAAAAACTGTCAAACCAAGCAGAAAACCATTCTTGATATTACCTGGTAAATCCATATACAAAGCTGCAGACCCAGAAAAAACAGAAGCAATCCGTCGACTTAAGCCCCCAACCAACCGAAAAGAACTACAGCGAATCCTTCGTAAGTTCACATATTTAAGTAATAGCGTTTTTTTTTGGTCGTCCGGAACTGTTCCGAACAGTTCTGTACTCGTTCACTTGGCACAAGATGACAGTTCTTGTTCTGAATAGAACAGAAAAACGATTCCGAATTTGAAGTCAGAATCAAAAACAGAATCACGCATACATGCACACACTCGCATATACGTACTCGCTGCCATGTTTACAAATAAAGAAATTAAAAACAATGTCATGTCATCTGCGATTCTTCATATGAGGATTCACAAATACACAACCATTCAACCCTTAGAAGCAAAAAAATGTGTTTGCCTGTTCGTTTGGAATCCGGAATCGGACAGTTCTGTGTACAATTCCGGATTACCAAAAAAAAAACGCTATAAGTTTATACCAAACTATTCGCAGATGATGACACCACTTCGAAAACTCCTTGAGAAATCAACTCAATGGGTTTGGGTCGAAATCGAACAAAAGTCATTTGACAAATTAAAAGAAATAATCACAAAGCCCCCCGTACTCAAACTTTACGACGTAAATCAAGATGTCAAGCTTCAAGTTGATGCAAGCTCTTCAGTACTAGGAGCCGTACTTTTGCAACAGGAACAGCCGGTAGCATATGCATCCAAATCGCTAACCGAATGTCAACAGCGATACTCCCAGTTGGAGAAGGAGGCTCTTGCTATCAAGTTCGGATACGAAAAGTTCCATGAATACGTGTGGGATAAGCAACCAATTGTCGAATCAGACCACAAGCCTTTGGAATCAATATTCCAAAAACCACTACATGTATGTCCAGCTAGACTCCAAAGAATTCGCTTAAGTTTATTGACTTACAACCCAAAGGTGATCTGAATAAAAGGGCCAAAGATGTTCCTGGCAGATCCACTAAGTACTTCCGCGAAGAACTCTCAGTTTGCGATGGCGTTATCCACAAGTCACATAAAACGCTCATACCCGAAGCAATGCGTTATGAAATGTTGAAGTACATTCGTGGAGGTCATCTTAGCTACGAAAAATGTATACGTCATGCAAGAGACTACGTATTCTGGCCAAAACTGAACAAGGAGCTACAGAATTTTATCCAAAAATGTACATCTTGTCAAGTGCATCAGCGTAGCAACAACAAACACCCAATAGAATCAAAAGATGTACCTAAGTTTCCATTTGAAATTGTTGCGACCGACCTTTTCCATTTCTTGGGAGAAGAAAAACTGATGGAAACAACAGCAAGTAATGTCATTAAGTTTTTGAAAAACATTTTTGCTTACCATGGAATCCCGAGTGTTAGAATCCGATAATGGTCCACAATTTTCATCTGTTGACTTCAAAAATTTTGCGAAGCTATGGCAATTCGACCACCACACCAGAGGTGCGTTTTTGCGCTGACGATAGTTGACTATAGTTTTCATGTCAAAAAAACATGGTTGATGTGTCATAGTTGAAATAGTTATGTCGTTTTCCATTGGTCTTTTTTTGACGTTTATTCTTCTACCTCCAATGGAACGGGTTATGATGTATGTGTTATTCTTCGGACCATTCTGTTTTCAAAACAGAAGAGTTCTGCTCTTTTGAGAAGCATTCCGTCTGTCAAAGTCAGTCCAATGGAATGGTTTCAGAAGACTTCTGGACTCTTCCGAATGCTTCTGGACGACCAATGGAAAACGACATTAGAAATAGTTGAAATAATCCAAAAACGCTTTTTAGTTAGGTTTGGTTGAGCTGTCAAACAAGAAAAACAAAAACAAATCTTTTGAGGTTACATTTTTCTTTTATTTTGATCATAATATTATTGAAATGGATAAAGAGACAACAATTTTCGTTGCTCTAAATTTATTGCAAAAATTCAAGAACGATCTTGATATGGTAAGTTTTTGAAGAAAATTAAAATAAGAAAATATTTATTTATCTTTGAACAACCTACAGCAAGAAAGGCAAATGCAATATTCGAACTGAAGTCCACCCTCCATGATGAAATCCTCAAGCTGTTCCAAGTAAGCCAGCTCCTGATATTCTCCTAATTGCTGCTTCGGGCTTCCAGATTCGCTGAAAAACTATCAATAATCAATTCAATATCTATTTCGTGCTTTTATATAAATAAACGGAGAAAGTCTTTATACATGCATAAAAGCAATAATAAAAATAAGGCCGAATTGGTTCGCATGTTTCTTGCTGATTGTCTTCCTCTGCTGATGGCTTCATCCTTCTCCTTCGCCCTTCTTCGGCTACCAGTATTGCCTCGACTTCGGTCATCTGGTTGTCGGTGATGGTGCATGCATACTTGAGTCGTTCTTAATTGTCTTCGAGGTTTTTGAGCTTGATTTCGATAGCTGAAGCTGCATCGATGACGTTTGAGGACTTTTCCCGCTCTTCGTTGAGTTCACGAAGGAGTTTCTTGATCTCCAAACGATGAGCATGTGAAATTTGTTCGACGACCTAAAGAATACAATGAACGTTAAATGAGATCTGATTGGAGATGAAAAACCTTACCTCAGATTTCTCCTTCAGACTCTCCTGCTCGGCGTTTTCGCACATTTTGTGCTCCAGTTGCTTCTCCACCTTGCACAGGTTTAAGTTTGCTTTTCGTGCCGACTGACGTTCGACAATCATCTGCTCATGGGCAGCGGCCAACTTGTCCTCCAATTTTTGGTACTGCTTCTCGAGTAGGTATATCGCCGACGGTCTTCGGTCGTGCACTGAACTTCTCAGCCATGTCCTCCCGAAATAGGGATGTTTGCGGATCGCAGTGTAGTCAATTCGATTGGAAGGGATTGTGACCAGGGAGAGATTGAGATTCTTGAAATTGGTGCTGACTTTTAAGTCACTTGGAAAGGCGATCATTTCCTTGGCGTGACTCTCCTCGCAGTGACTGAGGATTTTCAAGTATGTCTCGTGGACATTGTGGCATTGTCCTCGTGAAATGGTGTGACTTCGCAGATGAGTTCATAGCCTATAATACCCATGGACCAGAAGTCACAGCTGACCTGTAAGTAGTTTTTAGCATCAATGTTTTGTTTAAAACTCGAGGTTTGAAAGAACTTACGCTCTGCTGGGATTTGGTCAATCTGCAATAGGAAATTGTCTCGAGCAGTTCTGGAGCAATGTAATCAGGAGTTCCAACCGGCGAGGAACTGTGCACATGCCCGTCACGATTCAAGGCAGCGGGATTTCAAAAATATTCCAGTTTGATGGCGGTCGATTAGAATGTTTTCCGGATTGACGACGCGATGGACATAGCCCATGCAATGGAGAGCATGAATTTATGAAAATTATGAAATTATGAATTTATTCTGATTTTGAAAACAAGAGGATTCCCTTCGGATTTTAAAACCAGAATGTTTTTACGAGTACACACTGCACTACACATTTTGAAACCAAAAAAATTTCATGATTTGTTTTCGTTTTTGTAATGAAGTTCCTTTTGCAAAATCTCCGGCGAAATAGTTCTTTTTTTCTGACCATTTAAAATTTGTAAGGGGAACCTTATTTTCTTTATTTTGTAATGAAATAATTGAAGACGAACAGAAATACTTTGATTTTAATTAAATTTGCGGCAGTAGGGATACAGACGACTACGCGGTTGTAAAAAGTGCACAAACAGAATGTTTTTTTTTTATGTCGTTTTCCATTGATCTTTTTTTGACGTTTCTTCTTCTACCTCCAATGGAACGGGTTATGGTGTATGTGTCATTCTTCAGACGATTCTGTTTTCAAAACAGAAGAGTTCTGCCTCTTCTCAGAAGCATTCCGTCTGTCAAAGTCAGTCCAATGGAATGGTTTCAGAAGACTTCTGGACTCTTCCGAATGCTTCTGGACGACCAATGGAAAACGACATTAGATTCCACATTGACAAACGCCATTATAAAAAAAAAAAACACTTTGACACACCAACCACTTTCAACTCACCTCATGAGATGGATTGGAAGTAGTTAGAGATAGTTACGATTTGACACATCAACACAGACCGCAAAAACGCCAATTGTGATTACGAATCGTAACTATTGGCGTGCAAAAACGAGAAATAGTCAACCATTGTTGATTATAGTCAGCGCAAAAACGCACCTCAGTTCACCACATCACCCAAGAGGAAATGGCTTGGCAGAAAGAGCTGTTACAGACCGCCAAACAACTATTGAAGAAGTGTTACTATGACAGTACCGATTATCACCTGGCTATCCTTAATTTCGGTGGAGCCGGAGAGCAGAGGACGATGGACAGCAAGACTGATCAGAAATTTGGATGAGTGGAATAACCGAAAACACGGTGAGGTTAACTATTACGTGATATGATATGGATATTTCAATGCCTTCCTCCACAAGATCGGCAAAACAAGCAATCCCGCTTGCCAGGAGACTCGCAAGTAGATGACGCCAAACATACCTTCTTTGAGTGCAGCAGATGGGAGTACGAAAGAGAAGACCTGGAGAGAAGCATCGGCATCATAACACCAAAGAATATTGTGGGAAAGATGTTGGCAAATGAACAGTCCTGGAACAAGGTCTGCACCTACGTCAATCACGTTCTCAGAAGGAAGAAAGAAGAGGAACAACAGTTCCGTGAGACAGTGCAAGCCTAAGATGGCACTAGATTGGACCCCCCTTGAAGTAATACGAAAGGGGTCCCAAGGGGGTGATCTACGAGACACTTTTGGAGGTTTTGCGTAACGCATTCCTCCAAAAGTAAAAAAAAAAAATCGTGGGTCAAAACGTAGAATAATAGAACATTTATTATAATACTACGTCCTATCTGACCTAAATCCCAGAAAAGTCGAGATTTGTTCTTAATCTACTTCGTTAAATCTCGGGATTAGCATCAGTGGAATCAGCATATAAGCACATTCATTCGATTTTGTCAAGGTCCATGCTTCTGCACAGGACTGAGATGATGAGGGTGTTGTACAGTCTTACCTTAGTTGCTCGAGAGAGGGCTTTTCCACTCAATTGCTTTGTTAGCCCAAAGAAACAGCGACTAGCAAGAGTTGTTCTTCGTCAGATCTCGGCGCCCGCCGGCTGGTGTTATTGCCCGTGTTAATAGCGGAGCCTAGATAGACAAACTCCTCTACTACCTCGAAGTTGTATGCATCTATTGTGAACCACAGAATTCATTTTATTTGATTCTCGCCGACCTCCATTTTTGATTTGACGAGTTCATATTGGTAAAGAAATAAGCGTGTGGTTGTTGCTGTATTTTTCTCTAGCAAGAATTTACGACATTTACTTCAAGTAGCTTATTGGAAAAATTCATTAATTAATGTTGTTGAAGTAATTTTTGGTTTTAGGAGCAGAATCAAAATACAACAATGAAAATATCCACAAACAAAATCTATAAAAATCTGTAAAAATAATTTTAAACCTCAATTTAGCGCCACCTGTAAGCAAGTAGTGTGAATGATTCATTCATGTAAACATTGTGTTTCAAGAATAAGAATTCTGTACAGCTGTTGTTCGATACTCGAAGAAGCTGTCAGCTGTCACCGGCATTTCTGACAGCTTGACAGCAACATGACAAATCAAATATTTTGAATTAAACCATTGTTTTCTTGCAAAAGTTTATAAACAAATAATCTCAATAAAATTGCTAAAAGTTAGTTAAAGGATATCATAGATTTGTTTTGTTAAACTTATAATTTATGTGTGTTGTCTCTCTTTTACAGGAAATTCATAAGATGTCTCCAAAAGAATCATCCGCCTCGGAAATCACAAAGGAACAATCGTCCTTCTCATCCTACCAATCAACCTTTGAAATAACAGAAACTAAATATTGCGTCCGAATATTGAAAATGAACAATTCCACATTCATCTACATCGGCGTAAATGGTCGAGAGTTACTGGACGAAATCGGCATTGCAATGCCCGTTGCAGATTCGCCCGGCACTGTGATAAACACGGTCGCGTTGGGCCCCCAACTGGGATGTGATTCAGAGCAACTTGCCCAAAAGCTAGCCAAACGTCTCAATAAACAAATCTACATCAGCTGTAATGTGCCATTCGATCGAATGACTGTGCCACTCCTGGAAAAGAATTTGGTCAGGATTATCCAAGAAAATCCCGATGTAGTCTAAATCTATTTGGTTATTAAAAATATCTATAAAAAAATGATTCTGTGTTTTCATCGTGGAGGGTGCTTCTACCTCACCGAAGGCGATATTGTG
Organism: Sphaerophoria taeniata; assembly: GCA_943590905.1. NCBI lineage: Eukaryota > Metazoa > Arthropoda > Insecta > Diptera > Syrphidae > Sphaerophoria > Sphaerophoria taeniata. Next base: position 13,349,479 of record OX016540.1, on the reverse strand, counting down.
GGGTTTATTTTTGGACACTATGCACTCTCGTGGACCCCACGGACCTATGTGTTCCTTTTTCTTGGTGCAGATGCATTTGAATCGATATATTGTGTGCATACCTCCAATGAAGGTGCTTCGAGTAGCACGTGCTGCTAGTTCCACTTGAATTCCTAGACAATTAAGTTGAGGTAAGCCTTCTTCCGGTTCTAACATCTGTGTGTTTCGTTTTTGAAGTGTTTTTGTTTTTTCCAAGTGCAATCGAGAGTGATACTAATTAATAATAAACAATAGATTGTGCGTTGAGTGATGACCTCAAAGATTAAAAATTACTGGTAACCTCGACTGGGCACCGATGAACGTGTCCACAATCCAGACCAACAGGAAAGTGAAATTTTTATGTTGAAGCTGATGTCTACTAGAATTTTGAGTGATAAGAAATCAAAGTGATCCCCTGCCCTGACATTTGTACAAGCAAACAAAATCGTTTTTGAAAAATGAATAAAACGATTTGTGGTCCGACGAACAGATAAGGTGGACTCATTTTTGTTTATTTTTTTTTTTTTTGCGCTAGTTGCTGACAGAGAGGACTATGGACCATCGTTTGGGTCAGAATAGAATTTAATAGAACTCTTGGTTCCAATCAGAAACATTTAACTGTTGTTCGAAATGAACTTGAGATATGAGCAACTGTCATAAGTCGGGCTACATTCTTTTTGAATAATTTGAAAAATAACGGCCAAGTCTGGAGAGAATCGACTATACGTTGGATGATAGACAGTCGGACGGAACTTTCAAAATTAAATTTAAAAACAAATCAACTTGACAAATGTATGGCCATGATATTTTTCGTCTTCCAAATGATACCGTTTCATAACGGTAACTATGTTTCTCTTTTAAAGGGTATGAAATAAGGATTGAGTTCATCATCGTTATCGTTAAATTTCAATTATGGTTAAGTAGTTGATTATTACCAAAGTAACATAAGCCCAATTCAGTTTTTGCTGACTAATAACAGATAGACAGAAAAACGGTTCTGAGTCATGCCAGTCCCAGTTCCACCTGATACAAATATCACTGAAATGTCAATGTCTACCGGCCCACTTATCTACATTCTTGTGTGAGTGGACTGCATAGCTGTCGCCTTTTCGAAGCATGTAGCCAATTCGTCTTCGTCTTCGTCTTCGTATGATAGAGTTCCTGACCTGTTCTTGTATGGAATTTAGCATTTGAGATACTTACTTATCCGGCTCACAGTCCATGAAGGATCTCAGCCTTCCATCGTGAACGGTCCCTCGCATGCACTCTCCAGTCGCCGAAACCAAGCGCTCTGGCATCCGCAGTCACTTGGTCCTTGTACCGTAGGTTCGGTCTTCCTTGTCGTCTCGAACCTGGGGGCTGGGATGAGAAGACTTTCTTGGCTGGAGCGTTGTCGTCCATTCTCTCGATGTGGCCGAGCCAATGTAGTCGTCTTTTCTTGGCCTTCCGGACTACATCCACATCTTAGTACAGCTCATACAGTTCTCGGTTGGACCTTCTTCTCCATTCGCCATCGTCGCATACGGGACCAAATATCCATCGAAGAATTTTTCTTTCGAAAGTGCCCTGTATCAATTCCCCTGTTTTACTTATCGTCCAACACTCGGTGCCGCCGTAGAGTGGGACTGGTTAAATCAAAGTTTTGTATAGCAGACACTTTGTCTTTCGAGTGAGGAGTTGTTTGGCCAAACCAAAGCAGCAGCGGTTCGCTAGGGTAATTCTTCTTCGGATCTCCACTAAGGTGTCGTTTGTGGGATTGATGTTTGTTAAAAGGGAGGTGAACTCCTTAACTATCTCTAAATTGCTGCTACCAACATTGAAGTTTTGTCCTAGGCGGTGGACAAATGTTGCTTTGTTTGTTGATAGCATGTACTTTGTTTTGTCCTCATTAACTTCAAGACCAACGAGTTTCGCCTGTTCTTCAATCGCTGTGAAGGCCTCAAGCACAGCTCTCTTGGATCGACCGATGATGTCTTTGTCGTCCGCATAGCCTAGGAGCAGGGTGGATTTGTTGAAAATAGTGTTTTCCGTGCTCACACCTGCCTTGCGCACTATCTGCTCCAGGATTATGTTGAAGAAGTCACATGGTTGTCATGTCTCCTTGTCTAAATCCTGCGCATGTTTGAAATAACTCGGATGAGCTGTTACCCATTTGCACACTGCACTGCGTATTGTTTGGGATCCCGAATTCAGACATCGCCATCATATGCTCTTGGCATTCACCGCCACGGTAGTTTTTGCATGAAATCAGATCGCCTTTTTTTGTAGATGGGCATATGAAGCTTATCGATCAGTCAGTGGGCATGCATTCTCTCTCCCACACTTTGGTGATGACCTGGTGCATGTGGTTCATCAAATCACCTCCTCCATATTTAAAGAGTTCGGTAGGTATGCCATCCAACCCGGTGGACTTGTTATTTTTTAGCTTTTTGGATGGCTCTTTCTACCTCTTCTGTGCTGGGGGCTGGGACTGGGTCTTCATTGACTCGTCTTGCTTCTCTTTCGTCATTACCTCGCTCGACATTTTGCGCATTTGAGATACGGTTAGGCCAAAAAATCCTCTAGATGTTTCTCGGACATCTGTTAACAGACGTTTGAAGCTTTCTTGTGGCAGTGTCTGTGACTTTACAAGTGCTGCGACCATAAACCAGCACGGATTCAACATTGGAGCGGACCAGTCGAGGCTTGGTCTTTAAGCTAAGAGAGTTGTCCAGAAATATTTACTTGGATTTATGTTTCAGTTCAATGGTTGATCATTTAAGTTTTTCCGAGTTGAGCCCCACGATTTCTGCCTCTCTCTCCATAAAAAAAAAGAAAAACTAGGGTAAATGTGTCAACAGTGGTTAAATCTTTACTTCTTGAGCTGTCAAGCTCGCATTTATCAAAATAGCAATGAATTTTTTTTCACAGCTTTTTTAATATATTTTCTTTAATTTAAGCACAAAATTTCAAAACCTTATAATTTGCATAGCCCCACACCATGACATTGGCGCCACCGCACCGCCGCGCCGCCGTATTAGGTGACAGTGGTGTCAACTTTTCGAATTCAGAGCAGTGTTGGGCTTTCTTCACACCGTAAGGAGTCCATCTGAGCTGAAGATGTGTTTACTTTCGTCAGTATAGTAAATGTAACCTGATACAAGAAAGAATTTTCCTTACAAACTAATGTAAAAAACTGTCAAACCAAGCAGAAAACCATTCTTGATATTACCTGGTAAATCCATATACAAAGGAATTTTTCTTCTTGAGATAGCGTCGAGCTTTATTATATAAGGTTTGTTCGATGTGCGCTCTGGGTCGCTCTTTGGCGCTCTGATTTCGCACTGAGCTGTTCGATGTCGCTCTTTTTTCGCCCCGGTGCCTTTCCACCGTGTTCGATATGTATTCAGTGCTTGCACCGGGAGCGCTCTGAATCGTTTTTTTCGGGGTGAGAATTTCGGAGCTGTTGCTGTTTCTATACAACAAAGGGAAAAAATGCACAGAGCAATACTAATGCGTTCGATGTGAAATCAAACCCAGAGAAATTTTTCAGTTTTTTGACAGCTCCGTTCAGGAATTAGGCCAGTTCCACCTAACAACATCTCACTGAAATCTCAATGTCACTTTGACTGAGGCCAAATCATTTGGTAGAACATAATTCTCAGTTCTCATTGAGATAAAATGGTTACCTTACAAATTGTTGTCGTACATATGTCAGTCACGTCAAAATAGCTGAGTGAGAAATCGAATCCAAAATATTTTCATCTCAGAGATCTCAGAAAAAAATCTGTGAGATCTCTGAGATCTCAGTGAGATGTTGTTAGGTGGAACTGGCCTATTGCCTTTTTCGGCTCACTCCACATAAATATCATTTCGGGCTAAAAGTTTTCGAATGGTGTGGGGCGAGACATCGACCCTGCCACTAGTTTTCAATTTTCCTGCCAGCACTGGGGCACTTTGCTTGGGTCCTCTGCTATACTCCTGAGCAATCTCTTCTCCGTCAGCTTAACAGTTTTATGCTTCCAGTATTTTTCCACTCATTTATCTGATTTTCAAATAATTTGAATTCGCTCCATATCAACAGAAAACTTCTAGACAATAATTTTATCGCAGTCAAAGTCAAGGTTGTCTGGACACAATATTAAACATTTAGCCCGGCAACCAAGCATTTTGGTACTTTAATAATAAATTATCAATAATTTTTTTTTATTGCAACGCAACACCCACGACTTCGGTTTTTTGTTCAGCCATCAGCTAAATGTTTTATATCAGCACTTGCATCGACATAATATAAAATTTTATTTAAAGTGATTTGAATTCCCAGACGTTGCAATCATTTTTGACAGCTTGGGTTTTTTTCTGAAATAAAATCAAAAATTTTGTTGCTTGGTGATGGAACTGTTAGTGAAATGACATAATGAACTAGACTAAGAACTGTCAGACGATCTTGATTTAAGAAGACAAAAGGAAGCTTACTTACTTACTTAAGGTGACGCTACAGTCCGTTGTGGACTTAGGCCTCGATTCCAGTCTCCAGTTTTGCACACCAAGTTGATTGAGGTCCTCTTCCACTTGTGTGCGCCACTTGTGGTCGCGGTCTTCCTCTAACTCTACGTCCCTCAGGAATAGTGTCGAAGGCTTTCCGGGCCGGAGCATTGGTGTCTATCCGCTCTAAATGACCGAGCCATCTGAGTCTCTAGACCTTGACTTTCTGGCTAGGTCCGTGTCATTGTACAACCCATAAAGTTCGCTATTGTATCTTCTTCGCCATTCCCCATCAATGCACACGAGGCCAAAGATGACCCGAAGAACTTTCCTCTCGAAACAGCCTAAGGAACATTCATCCGATTTTGTCAAGGTCCATGCTTCTGCACCATACAGCAGGACTGGGATGATGAGGGTGTTGTACAGTTTAACCTTAGTTGCTCGAGTGAGGGCTTTTTCACTCAATTGCTTTCTTAGCCCAAAGAAACAGCGATTAGCAAGAGTTATTCTTCGTCTGATCTCGGGGCTGGTGTTATTGCTCTAGTTAATAGCGGAGCCTAGGTAGACAAACTCCTCTACTACCCCGAAGTTGTATGCGTCTATTGTGACGTTCTGTCCGAGCCGTCGGTCGGTGTTGGGTGTCCTTTCTCGAAGACAGCATATACTTCGTTTTCCCCTCATTTACCGCTAAACCCATTTTTGCCGCTTCTGTCTCAATTCTCACAAAGGTGCCATTGACTTCACGTTGTGTTCTTCCCATTATATCAATATCATCGGCGTACAGGTACACGAGAAGTTGAACAGACTTTTGGTAGAGTTTTGCAGTATCTTCTCAAGAACGATGTTAAAGGAATTGCATGACAGTGCATCGTCTTATCTGAATCGAAAGATTCCATAAGCTCGTTGCCAACTTGGTGGCGCAGCGTGAGTTCTTTATTGTCATTTTGCAAAAGCGAACGAGCTTGGCATGGATGCCAAAACTGGACATAGCTTTATACAGTTCGTCTCTTCTCTCCCTCTCTCTCTCTCTCTCTCTCTCTATCTCTCTCTCTCTCCCTCTCTCTCTCTCTCTCCCTCTCTCTATCTCTCTCACTCTCTCTCTCTCTTCTCTTCATATGCGGCCTTTTGAAATCGATAAAAAGATATGGTACTTCTTGAGATTTGTCCAGGATCTGCTGTAATGTGAATATTTGATGGTGGACTTTCCTGGTCTGAAGCCACACTGATATGGACCTATCAGTTTGTTGACAAACGACTTCAGGCGTTCACATAGTACTGCAGAAAAGATCTTATAGGCGATTTTAAGGAGGCTGATATGCCTCTGTAGTTGACGCAGGTAAGAGGATCTCCCTTTTTCAGGATCGGGCAAACAATGCTGACGTTCCGCATTCTTCCGACCATATCTTACAGATGATTTGGTGCATGATCCTATTTAGATTGTCGCCTGCTGCTTTGAACAGTTCGGCAGCTAGACCATCTGCTCCAGCGGCTTTGTTGGATTTCAGCCGTGATATTGCTGTTTTCACTTCTTCTAGGTCGGGCTCACGGAATTGTTGACTATCATCGTGTCCGATGTGGTCTGCGATTCTACTATGATGTTCCCTTGGTTATCTCTACAGGCATCGGTTCTTGCTCGATGACCTTGAGCCAGCTGTTTTACCTTCCGGTAAAACCTCCGAACTCCATTCCTGCTGTTGGCTCTTTCAACATCCATGATCTGACGCTTCTCATGCTCCCTATTATTTCTCCCGAGAAGCCGTCGTTCCTCTCTCCTCTTTTGCTCGTACAGCTCAAGAGCAGCTCTTGTCCTTCTATGCAGCCCCACTTTGTGCAGCCTGTTCGGCTGCATGCGCCTGCCTACATTCTTCATCAAACCATATGGGGTTCGCTTTGATGGCTGTGTGAAACCCAGCACATTAGAGGCGGCATCTCTTATTGCTTTTTGGCAATATTGGCACTGGTCCTCGTTACTTGATGTTGGCGGCATCTTGAAAAAGGAAGCTTCACCGTTTTTTATATTAGCCGTAAGAGCACATTGATGACTTGAAGTAAATATACAATTTTTCAATCAGCAAATAATGTTTCACCTTGTATTTGTTCAAAAATGTCAACAAAATACTTAGACGTAAACATTTCCCGGAAATGATAAAAAGTAGTTTTATCTTCCAAAAGCACCCAATAGCTTCCGAAAAAAGGACTTTGAACTTTTAAATAACAAAAAAAACGAACAATAGAATCATACGATACTAGTCCGTGATACCAAAAACATATTACTTTTAACTCATGTAAGTTCTTAGGCGAGTTAATCATAAATAATATATTCAAGTCACTCGGGCGTATACGTAACAAAAAACCCAAACATTTCTTTGAGACGTGAAATCTAGCAGTCTTCAAATAAAGTGTTTAAGATGCTTCAGTTTTATTCGCAAAAACTTGTCGTTTTGAACTTAAACCCCCAAATATACACAAATAGCTATCACCTTAGACCTTACACGTGCTCTATATTCATTACAAAAAACTATGTTTGATAAGATTCATATGTATACCTCGTCAGCCTCGTCTTAAAATAGTTTCCGAGTCTAGAGTCTGGGGTATAAGGCATCGTCAAATGTCATAAAAAACAAACAAAGATAAGATACCAGCAATTTGGTCTCGAAAAAAAGAGAACAAGCAACTCAGCCTATACAAATGTATTTGCAAATTAAGCTTCGCATGTGGCACTGATAAACGAAATAGTTGTACAAATAGTCTGGAAATGGCTGCATATCATGACATCTAAACGTCATAAAATATATTACTGCCAACATTCATAGTCACCTGGTTAAGGTAGTTTGTCACTTATCTGCTCAAATATAAACTGGCCTTAAAATGAAGATAAATGAGTTCTTAATCTCAATTCAAAATACATATCTCTAAAGCCTTTACACCAAAGAAATTCATAATGTCAAAACCGATTTTGACAGTTAATCACGCCAAATTGAATGATCACTTCGAAAGCCAAGGCCAATCTGTAGCTAACTTCGGATCAATGGAAACTTTTATGTCATGCCCTACGAATGGTGCTCAATATATCCAATTGAACTTTGGATGTCTGGTAACAAGCACAAAAAAGAATAAGGCCTTAAGTCTAGATAGGACTGTTATCTTATTTCTCTCGTATGACACAATACACGTTTACCTAAAGTGAAAAATGTGTCATGTTTCTCACAATATGTTATTCAGCACAAGGTGTTGTCAACTGTCATCTGTCAAGATGCATTTCTAATATGTGTTCTATTTATTGGTCTCCTAAATGGCAAGAATACTGCAACTCAAACTCTAATCAGAACTTCAATGTCCTAGAACTATTCAATCGAATAGACTTTAACCGTCGCTTGCTGATAAACAATCAAAAAACAATTAACATTAAGCGATGACCACATTACACACACAAAGTGCTATAAATTCCCAATAGCTCGGGGGTTAACCCATGCCAAGGATCTCATCATTGACCAAAAATAGAACCAAGACAAATTTTAATCGCAAATCAAACTTCCTGGCGAAGAAATTTCTGCATAAAATCAATTATTATATCCTCCCAACCTCAAGCATTTCAGCATGATTTGCTATTTTTTCATTCGCTGAGCGCTGACTCGATGGCTCAATTCAGCACAATAATTCAGCGATAACAAATGCCCCCTGTAGGTTGAAGTGATTTTTTTGTGCGTTGTTGTTTTATTGGTAGCGATCAGAGTTCACTTTCATCGAAATAAGAATCACGACACATATGGCTTGGAGCAGTGAAGCTCAGCGATTATTTTATTATTTTGCGATACGGTTATGACTATCATGGCGCGGGATCCGGTTTGAGGCGGATTCACGTTCGATTTTTAATATTTACATTTTTTTCAATATTTTGATTTTATTTGTAAAGCTTTGCACTGCGACTGAGATAGTGATGTTATTGGACGAGTGGACACTGTATTTGTTTGAATAGAATAGGCAAGCACTTGCATACTATAGTTATCTGGCTATTCTGGCGAGTTAACCGTACTCGGATTTATTATAATTGTTATACTTTATTATATTTTGTTGGTGTTTTAAATGAATTCATGCTCCAAAAGTTCATATTAGGGTCATCGCAATATTTTTATATTCGAGTAGAAAGATGATCATGTGTGTTTGATAAAGCAGATTAATCTAGTTTAACGGATTAATCGAATCCAGTTTCTGTCAAAACAATGTCTGGAGCACGTACAACCAAAATAATTCCGTTTTTTTTTCTTGTGTTAGGTAACCTCTTAAAAATGGGATACAGATGAGATTTTGAATGAAACTACTGAGCAAACTGACATTTATCGTTTTGACGTTTATATTTTTTTGGCGTCTTGAATTGGCATTCTGGAAATTTTAAGCTTCTGTTTTTAAAACCAGAAATTCTCCTCTTTTCATAATCAGAACTGTCACTTTTTGCCCAACGGAGCACATTCAGAATGCTTTTTTATATCGTTTTCCATTGGTCTCCTTTTGACGTTTCTTCTTCTACCTCCAATGGAACTGGTTATGATAAATGTGTAATTCTTCGGACGATTCTGTTTTAAAAACGGAAGAGTTCTGCTCTTCTCAGAAGCATTCCGTCTGTCAAAGTCAGTCCAATGGAATGGTTTCAGAAGTCTTCTGAATGCTTCTGGACGACCAATGGAAAATGACATTAGCTTCTAGATTGTCAAAAACGCCATTTCGAATGCACGAAAAGAATTTTGCAAGCTTGCAATTTTGCAAGCTTAAAAAAGCATTCTCCTCTTTTCAGAATCACAACTGTCACTTTTTGCCCAACGGAGCACATTCAGAATGGTTTTTTATGTCGTTTTCCATTGGTCTCTTTTTGACGTTTCTTCTTCTAACTCCAATGGAATGGGTAATGATGAATGTGTCATTCTTCGAACGATTCTGTATTCAAAATGTAAGAGTTCTGCTCGTCTCAGAAGCATTACGTCTGTCCAAAGACTTCTGGACTCTTCCGAATGCTTCTGAACGACCAATAGAAAACGACATTAGTTTCCAGATTGTCAAAAACGCCATTTTGAATGCATGAAAAGAATTATGCAAGTTTCAGTTGGACCATAGAAACATTTAAACAGTGGCAAAGGCCTAAGTGTCTTACTCTCATCAACAATTCTCTGGGTGCGTGTGAAGAATTGAGGGGACCTACAATTTAACGCCGATTCCGAACGGCAAAGTTGAGAAGCACTTTTTCATGACAGATTGGTACTCTTGGAAGTTTTGTCAGTTCTTCGCAAGAGGCAGTACGTGAAAGATGAAATAAAAACTTTATGGGCACGAGTAGGAATCGAACACACAACACGGCTTAGCAGCCGACGCACCTAACCACTTAGCCACGAGCAGCTGCTGAAGAGTGATCAGTAGGACTTAAATTTTCACTGACTTTGAATAACTGCTGAATAACTGCCCGTAGCTTAGTTGGTATGTGCGTTGACTGCTAAGCAGAACGTCGTCGTTGGTTCGAGTCCTACTCAGGCCAAGTTTTTATTTCATCTTTCACGGGTACTGCCTCTTGCGAAGACCTGACAAATCTTCCAAGAGTATCAATCTGTCATGAAAAAGTGCTTCTCAACTTTGCCGTTCGGAATTGGCGTTTAATTGTAGGTCCCCTCAATTTTTCACACGCACTCAGAGAATTGTTGAAGAGAGTAAGCCACTTAGGCCTTGGCTCTTCAAGAGCTGTCGCGCTACTCTATTTATTTTTTTTTTTTGAATCAGACCAATTTCGCGACAGCTGTCACAAGAATTTTTACAAGTTTCACCAATCAGAGAGAGAGAGAGAGAGAGAGAGAAAAACGGAGATTTCTGACGTTCTTATAAAATGAATTTTGTTTGTTGACTTTTTGTAGGTACAGCTTTTGAGCTGTCAGACCAAGCAAGTGTTCAGCATATTTGAACTAGAGCTTCCGTTTGGAGTCACATTACGTAACATTGCGTACGAAACGTGAGGTCGAAGCTTCATTGTGATAGCATGCATTCAATGCCTATGGTTGAACTCGTAACGTCAGGAGATGCTGTCACGCGTACATGTCATTATTTAAGTCCACTTTTAATGTTGTAAGTATGTTGTTGACTTTTAATACGAACTTCTAAGAATGATCAGTACATATGTACAGAGCTAGATACAAACGCAATCGTCTTTTAATTCCAAAATTCGAAGAAAAATATAATAAACTTAAGACGCAGAATGGCGTCTTCTTCAGTAACTTCCTTTCTAAGAAACAAGCTCTAGACCATCCAACCAACACTTAAAGGCAAGTGACACTCTCAATCAAATGTGCAGTTCGAAGAAATTTCGTTTTCGATAAAAATAATTACAAACGGAAATAATAACTGTAGAAAGTATTTATTGCAATTGACAGTCATTTTATGACGTTTTGAAGAATTTCGTTTCCATTCTTAGAAATTATTTGTGTATGAACAATTGCACATAAATACGTTTATGTATGTCTTTGTTTTTAAGGTTTTATTTTTCCGCTGCTATTGTGCTATCATAATCAAATCTAGATAACGCACCACCCAGACTACTTGACTTTCAATCAAACAACCAAGAACGCCGAAAAAACCCCACGGGGAGGCCTTGTGTAACTCGTAATAACAACATCATAAAAAAACAGAAACCCAAACTCATACATAACTCACCAAAAGTAATTGAATCGGTATTTGTTGTGGGAATTTGCTCTCGCTCTTGTGACAGTAGTAATCATTGACAACTCGCCTGATGAAGAAAATGACAGCTGAAATTTGAATGGATTCACGCGATGAAGTTGAACTTTTTTCAATTTGTCGCACGAGGAGTTTGACATTTCAATACAAATTTCAGCTGTCATTTTCGTCGTAGGGCGACGGGAGACGCATCCTGTTCAGCCCTCTGCTAAAGTCAATAATATTGACATCTGTGCTTCACAAGACTGTCACTGAACAAGTTTTATGAATGTCAAATTCAAATTGCTAAATTCAGCAAACCATTGGAAATGTATAAAAAAAAACCTTCAATGCAAATAGTTCTCGACTGTCATCATAAAATTTAAAAAAAATGTACGAATCTGTGACAATCCTTTAAGCACTAAAATTATATTAAGGGTGTACCATCGCCCCCAATTGATCAGACTCTGGTTATCGTAACATGCCTATACACAATCCTCCATCTGGGAGAAACCACAGGGGACAAAACAAAAATTGTGCAAACAGACATTTTTGCGATAAGACCACCTCGCAGACGCCAACATTGTATAGACCTTAAAATCTGGCGTACGTTTTTCATTAACGTTTTTTTTTTCAACACCCCTCCGAGTGTTTCAGTCTACGTGTATACTTTCTGTTTTTGTACGTATCTATCTTCTTCTACTATAAAACTTCGATAAGCCTTATCAAGTCTGCTGGCGGGCAGTCTGCTTAAAAGTATTACACATTGGTTTGCCACCAATTAGTCGTTGAAAGTCGCTCAGATCGTTTGGTTCAGCTCTTTTAGCTAAACTTTAAATATAAATTATATTCCCCTTAAACAAAAAAAATCAAAAATAATGGAATATCGGTTGCCAAGTTTTAGCCCGAAAATTGGAAGTTTGGCCCATACGCCGCCATACACATACGGCTATGACTATAGACAATCATTTCTGATGAGTGAAGATGAGATAGCCGCCCACCACTATATGCGTTTTCCAACACCGCCAGTAACTCCACCCAGAGAATTGTCATCAGATCACAGCAGAGCTTCATTGTCACCGCATCAAGAAACATCAATCTGCAACACCACCGTGGAAAGCAGCAGGAAAAAGTCGGTCATCATGAAAGTCAGTCTGGACAATCAAATAACTGAAGTCAATCCAAATGCTAAGGATCATGATAGTAGCGCTTGTGAGAATGAACTTATTTGTTGCTGGACCGATTGTGGAAGGTATGTTAAATTTTATTCTGAAAAATTATCATCTTTGTGTTCAAATTAAAAACACTTTTCTTAAGTTTAAAAAAATATTTATAAATTAATCATTTTTTTTTTTTTTTTAGAATTTTTGAAAGCCTGGAATTACTCGCTGGTCATGTTACTCAAATTCATGCTATCGCCTCAATGGATGGCCTCTACTACTGCAAGTGGGAGGGCTGTTCGCGTACATCCAAAGGCTTCAATGCGCGCTATAAAATGCTTGTACATGTTCGCACCCATACCAAGGAAAAACCTCATCAGTGCCATTTGTGCGAGAAGAGTTTCTCACGAGCTGAAAATCTTAAAATTCACATACGTTCGCATTCGGGTGAGAAACCTTATGTCTGCTCATTTGAAGGCTGTCGAAAAGCATACTCAAACTCGTCGGACCGCTTTAAGCACACCCGAACGCACTCAATGGAAAAGCCATACGTTTGCAAAGTATTGGGCTGTCAGAAACGTTACACTGATCCGTCATCGTTACGTAAGCATGTTAAAACGTTCAAACATTCAGAACAAATTCGTGAGGAACCCAAACAACCATTGAGTTCGGTTTCGGATGATAGCAGTTATTCAATCAAGACAAGTGAAAGATACAATATGATGCTGGAAGAACCCTATGAGGATCAGTTGTATACGTCAAGTGAGACATCACCGCGTACGGAGTGCTATAGTCGGTTTTCTAAATCATTTGATCTTAAATATGAAAGTTATTATTATGGAGCCCATGTCCCGGCGGACACCTATTGGCTAACATCGGTACCGCACAGTCATAAATTTGTTCTCCCTATGGAACCGATGGATATGGACTCGCCTTTGGATCTCAGTACAAATAGAAGATAGAATTTAATTTTTGCATTGTGTGTTGCCAGGAAGGAGCTTTTTGGTCTAGTCTTTTGTTTTTAGTGTTTCTGTTTTCGTTTTGTTTTTTAATCAATTATTTATATAATCATTAATTTTCATAGACTTTATGTTATTTCTAAGATTTGCAGCTAAAAAATAAAGACTGTTTGTTAATTAAAAAAAAAACTACATTTGGCTTATTTTTATAGATACGTAACGTAATCAAAGAACGTAAATGTGGTAAAAAATAAAATGGAAGTCTGTCTAAATAGGCCAGTTTCACTCACCTGTTACTTCAAATTATGGTGAAATGACTGACAGAATAAATCCAAACAAAGGATTTTTATTAACAGGAGAATCTTGAACTATCAAATAAAGTTGACTGCATTCAGCTGATAAAGGATCTGTGTCAAAAAAAGCAAACAACTTATTCATGAGATTAAAATATTTATATTTTATAGCAACGAGAACAAATAAGAACGTCAGAATGTCATCGTTATCCGGTGTCTGTCGCTGACACAATTCTATTTCGTTGATAGAAATAGTAGTGTCGGAATTGTATGTCATCTTGTCTGACTACAAGACAGGACAACGACTAGAAGTGTCAACTGTAATGTTGGTCATTTTCACATAACAGGGAAGTATTGCCAATTGGACATTCGGGGGTTGAATATTAACCTGGTTCAATTTTCTCAACAAAGGTGTATTTTAAGGCTGAACTATAATGCAATTTTGCTCCCGCAAGCACGCTTCATTGAACCAACGAATACACACAACCCTATGAGCAAACCATAATGGAATTAAGCTACGTTCGTTAACTTTTTGTTCAAATTTTACTAGTGCGGTTTCATTCGAAGAGAAAGCATTGCTAACTTAAAGGCCCAACTATAATAGACGGACGGGAACGGAAGCTAGCGTCAAAACTGAACGAACCGTTTCTTTCCGACTGTCAATTACATCCGCTTACCCATAATTGAACGGAAGGCTTTCTGTCATTATTCTGTGTTTTTAGAGAAATGTCAAATTTCCGTCCGTAAATTGAGAAAGGAAAGTGAGTTTACGTCCGAAAACAAAAGTGAACGAAACCGAGCAATCCGCTATTATGGCTGTGAAATCTGATTTGCATGTATTCGGGAATTTTCGTACGTCAACGTACGCACCCTTCCGACTATTATAGTTGGGCCTTAAGGAAAATTTCGTCCGGTTTTGACATTAGCTTAAGTTCACTTAAGCAATTATACCAACAAAGCCGATGAGAATCACCACTTTAATAGTTCTCAAAAATCAAACTTAAGCAATTATACACCACTTTTGCCATCAGAATCGACAGCTCGAGTTGAATAAAGGTCGAATTTTTTACCCAGGTTTTTCACCATTTGAATTGAGTACTCCACGTCAACAGCTCCACAGGATAACAGCTCTGCGGCTGATAATGCGATCTTCAAAAAAAAAGGGTGCAAAACATCGAGTCTAGCTTCGGCTGTGTGACACGTAACGCCGTCCTGTTAAACAAAATGTTGCCAATATCATCCTCTTCAATTTTTGTGAACAAAAATTCGTTCAACATGGCCCGATAACGATCGCCATTGGCTGTAACGGCCATTCCTTGCTCATTTTCGAAGAAAAATTGCCCAATTATGCCTCTGGACCAAAATCCGCACCAAACAGTGACTCGTTTTGGGTGTATCGGCTATTTAATGTATGCGTGCGGGTTTTCTGTGCCCCAAATGCGTCAATGTTGCTTGTTTACAACCCGCCAAAATCAAAATGAGCTTCATCTGAAAAGATGATTTTTTTTTTGGCAAAATCGGCATCTTCTCTAAGTCGATCGCAGGCCCCCTCAGCGAAGCGAAAACGCATTGGATGGTCAGTTGGCTTCAACTTCTGAATAATTGGATTTTGTATGGCGTCATGTCATACCAAGGTCTTTATGCAAAATTCGTCTCAATGATGTCTCCGAAATGTTCAATTGTTGAGAACGACGACGGTGATTTGATGTTGAGGCGCTTCACGTCCAATTTCTGCCACAGCAGCAATATTCTCGGGTGTACGCACTGTTTTTGGCTTTCCACGCTTTGATTTATCGATGCCAGTTTCTTTCACTTTTTTCAAGGGATAACGAACATACCTAGCTGACCGTGCTTTTCTTCTTCCAAAATCCGTACGCAATTTTCGCACACGTTCTGTAACATTTCCATGATTTTCAAAGTAACGTCGCATTATTTCCCAGCGTCGTTCAAGCGTATACACAACCATATTCGTTCAGCGGAAGGATAAAACTAATTATCTATCAAATCAGACATGAGCTAAGTAAGCACGAAATAAGCACTAGTTGAAAAAAAAGCGTTAGATGGCGGGCCCTTCAGTCGTATGTGGTGTCTCTTATTGACACCAACTAAATGAGCGCAAATGTCACCAGAAAAGCGAGTAGATTTAATGAAAAACAAACACTGAGTTTAGTTCAACAATTTAATATTAGAAAAAGAACTTCAACAATAATTAAATAAACAAGTATGAAATATGAATCGTAATTAATTTTTGAGCAAAAGGAAAACTGCGTTGCATAGATACGGTTAGACATCAGAAATCAGAGTGAAGAATGAAATATTCAAATTTGTGTTACAGTAGTTTTTGTACAGTTTGAATATAAAGTGGTGGATTGTTCATGCAGTTTTTGTACAGTTTGATTATAAAGTAGTGGATGTTGAAACTCGCCAGTAGGAGCGCAGCTATCGACAGGGTGTCGCCACACGTATTCATGTAAAACAATTATTAATCTGTTACGACCTTAAGTTTTATAACATAATAGGTTCGTTCTTTTACTTTTTCGGCAGTTTTTGTAAAAACTGTCAAGAATCGAGGAGTGGGAATGAAATTTTGTCATTCTCCCAAAAATTAAAAGAACGCTTGACAGCCAAAATCTCCCAAATGCACAAAATTATATAAAACGTCAACAAAATTCAATGTACTATTACGGTTTGACAGAACTTACAAAACCTGCCACAAGATATTTTTGTGGCTAAAATCGGCAGATAGGGGAAATATTTTTCTCCATCAAAAGTGACAGAACTTACAAAAATCGGGAGTAAAAGAACAGAAAAGTGAGAGAATTTGGGAGTTTTCGGCAGTTTTAGGGAGTAAAAGAACAGACCTAATATAGCATAAATAATATAATAATGTAGAGAATTTATTTTTCATTTTGCATTCGAACATCTCGCTTCAAATTTATATTAACCTTCTTGTACTTCCTAAGCCGGATATACACAGTTCAAATGCTTGTCATGCACGAGCATGTGTATTAGTGAACAAGTCACATGTGCATGACAAGCACTGTGTATATCCCGCTTTAGAATTAGTAATTTTATAATAAAAGTAAGTATTAAAAGAACTTGTTTTAATTGATTTTCAACAATAACTAAGCAAAACGTAGTTCATAATTTTTATAACGTCCCTGTTCTGTTTACTTACAGCCAAATTAATAAACACAGACTAGCAAAGGACTAATGCTATTAATAAAATAAAATTTCTCTTAAGTGACGTTTACTAATTTAGTCCACCTTGTAGCCTGGATTAGCAAAGGACTAAGCAAGAAATGTGTCAATCGTGAAGGAAAAAAGGAAAATGTCTGTGTGGAAATATGTACATATTGTCAAAACTGATATAACTTCAATTATAAAATATTGGAATAAAAAAATCAAAAATTTGTTCTACATAATGTTTGTGCTACGTATATGTATGTCTCTAAGAATAGCAACAAGATGGCAGAGAGAATGGCACTATATTTCAGGGCATAATGTTCTTTTCTTGTTAACATCTTTCGATTGGGTGAGGGGTTGGAATTCGAAAAGGCAATGACAATGAGAATATGTACATATGTACAATTAAGGCAACAATTTAATAATTCAATTCCACTTTATTGATTGCTTAAAAGTTAGTCTCAAATTTAAACACTTGGGGCAGCTGCAGTTGCCGCTTGTTTCCTTGATGCGGTCCTTCTTGAGGGGTCCCATGAATATCAATTTGTCGGCGGCACATTGGAACAACATAACGAAGTCATTGTTTACTTCGCCATAATGAGTTTCCCTCATGGGCGTGATGCTTTAATCCGTCAAATCGTATTCAGTTGAAGCATTGTTCTTGATGACCTTTCCGTCTTTGGTGTAATTCCAGATCCAATACGGTAGATCTTCTTGTTGATTTCGGTACGATAATGGTGTGCAATGACACGAACAATATCATCGGTCCATTTCTTGCTGGCCTTGGCAAATGCCTACTTCTTGTCCTGAACCAGTTCTTATAGAAGCGACAACGGCATTCTTCAGACAAGTGCTGGGCCCAAACGTGTCTCGATGTAGCCCACAGCTCCAACAACGATCATTGGTGGAGTTTCCAAGACAGTGAAGGCTTCAACAACTTCATTCTTGTTGATGTACGCTTCTTCGGGTAGAAAATCATGGAACCATGGCGAGGTGCCGAAAACTTACGATAAGAAATAAATTAAAGTTATTACAACGCGTCCTATTTGCACAGACGACGATGATAGAAATTTGAAAATAAAACATTTTTGTTTTTAATTTTCAAATTGGTTGTCAAATATCAACAAAAATGAAAATTCCCAAAGGGGAAATTTTGGTAAACGTCACTTTACTATTCTGGGATCAAATTATTTTTATTAATAGCCGTGTTTTTTTCACTAGCCAGTAACCAGCACAATAATCAAGTGCGAAAAAAACGCTCCAACTCACTCTATCTGTCAAATTCAATTTATATTTCAATGTGGCACTCATTATAAAAAACTTCAAAATCGAATGTCAAAACCGACTGATAGCCAATAAAAAGAGATACAAAATTTTAGAAATCGCCATCATCAGCACAAAACTTTTCTCAACAAAATCAGTAAAAAGTGAATAAAAATCTAACATAACACTTAAAAAATTAATAAAAATCTTTTCTTCAAAGTTTTAGGAACAATTTGACACCAAAATGGCCGATTTGGACAATACGGCCGAGCTGCTATTTTTCGACATATTCTCCCATGAAATAAACTCTGTATTTTTTCACGTAATTCAACAAAATTTATTTTTCAAATTAAACATTTCGTTTTGAACGATATAAATTTGGATCTAGTGCAAGCCAGTATATATCACACAAGTTCGCATAATCCCGCAGATTTCCCGGGCGGTGTTCGCCTGGGTGCCAGGAATCCCTCGAATTCTTCTCTTTCCCGAAGAGGAACCGAACAAAGTTGAAAACCCCGATTGGCGAGCGGATATTCATCCCTTCGAACCCACTACCATGGATACTGAACAGTTTGATGTGGTTCAGAGTCCGTCGGGTTTCAAGAGCCCGACGACGCTGGCTCCTACAAAACTATTGCCCGCTTGAGAAAAACTTCTCATTCCTCCGACAGAAGTGGAAATTCGAGAACTCGAACCCATTCAGAGAGTCACGAACGCGACGGTGTCTATTCTCGTCCTGAATACCGTCAATCTGGACGAAGGACTCGATCCAGTGGCGGGGATGCATCGTGGCTCCAACGCTTTGATCTATATACAATTTTATTATTATTAATTTTAAACGATTAAAAAATTTTGTTTGCTTACCCCATTGAAAATAATAAATATTTTGACACTCATGAAATCCAAGGAATGAATGAAATTGAAATCAAATACAAATAAATTTTCAAAATTGCCAACATTCGCGTAGCAAAATAATTCTTCATAACGCCATTAGCGTCATCTACATTTCAATATTATGAAGTTCTATCTCCGGCTTATCTGTCATTATTTTACTGGCCTTTTTATCGACTGTAAAATCAAATTGTTGTTGTTTGCCAAGGGAAATTTTGCTGTGCTGGCTACAGAGGAGTGAAAAAACACGTCTAATAATGAGAAATTTTAGGCCATGGACTAACGCTTAGTCTATGGACCAGTTAGGCTGTGGATTAAGAGTGGACTAGGCGGTTTTTATTAATACAGCTGTTAAGTGCCTGGCTACACAGGGATTTTTCAGTGCCCTAACGAGTGAGTTTGTAGGCAAGAGAAACGAAACGTGAAGGGGGAAGATGCTCACGAAGGGAACTGAATTTTCTGTGTGAGCAATACAGTTTCATTCCTAAATTGTTCCTTTTTTTGAAGTTTGTTTGTTTTTTTCTGGCAGGCGTTGGTGTTGTCAAATCTTTCATTTGAAAACTATATTTATATTTTAACATCCATAATTTTTGATTTTAGAAATTCAAAAGTTTGTATCAAAACATTGGTTTTGAAATTCTAAATATAAATAGCTGTTTTTAACACACAAGAGCTTCTCGAGTTGCTGGTAAAGTGTGAGAATAAAATCCAGACTCGTATTAAAATCGGATTGAACTCGAAAATGCCTTCGCGTTTCCCACCCGTAGTGTTTTATACGCCCAAAGAGTTGGGTGGTCTCGGAATGTTGAGCATAGGTCTCGTTCTTATCCCGCAGTCAGACTTATGATGGTCTAAACAAATCGATGTTGGAATTACACATTTTCGATCAGGTAAGTTGACAAAGTTTGCTTAACATCAAAACTGCCTGGCTTATATGGTGAAAATCATTCTAGGTATGTCGCAGCACGCTGAGGATCAATTGATTCCCAATCTTTAAGGATACATCCAGCCGTCGTGTCGTTTGACCTTGGAAGATTTGGAAGATAGTTGGAATTGTGGTATTCCTCGTATCAATACACTCTTCCAAAAAGATCGACACACTCTGGCATACAACAAGGGATGGCGCGATGGCGCAATCGAACTGAATGCAAGCAATACCAAGTTTTCAAGCAAAATCCCTTCTGGTGGACGCATCAGCGTCACGACACGGGAAGCTCTGGAATCTAAACAACTATCGAACCGATATGATTCAAGCACTCGGCGGTGTGGAGTGCATTCTAGAGCATCCCATCTTTAAGGGCACATACTTCCCCATATGGGAAGGCTTTTTCTGGGAGATAGCATCAGGTTTTGAAGAGTCGATGAAATACAAAAAATCAAAAAACGCACAGAGTTCCGGCTCAAATGAGATTCCGAATCGGCGATTTACACTATGGTGCTCAAAAACCATATCAATCGTGCCAATTTGTATGTTGGTTTCCAAGTGCAACTTGACTTGAATGGTATTTGTATGCAAACCCCTAAATGGTACAGAGTCAGAAATGTTATCAAAAAACATATACATATTGAAATATAAGTATAACCCGAAGTTGATTCTAAAAAAAGTGTTTAAATTAGTTAGATACATTTTTTATTCTTTATATCAACATACATATAAAATCATCAATATGGATTTGTTTAAATTAAAATTCGATGTTGAATCGCCCATTTCAACGGTGATTTGAGGTATAAGTCGCTCTTGATTTTCATTATCCGAATCGCTATCAAATGGTTCTGTGAGGTTGTCTGGTACTCGATTGTTGAAAGCTTTTGACAGAAGCCATTTCACGGAAGCTCTTTGTCGAGCCAGACGAATTTCCTGCGTTTCGATGTCCGTGCTGTTTGGCGTTTTCTTTTTTTCTCTTTTGAGTGTTCATGCAAATAAGATTTGTTATAACAATTTGAAAAATTTCAATGTGGAAAACAAAGGATTTTTTCCTTACCATAAGTTTGTAGGTCATTCGTCACACAATGCGTTTGCGGTTGCTGCTGCTGCTACAACTACTATTGCTACCGATCATTATTTTCTCAAAACATTGTTCTATTTTGAAACAAAATTAATTTGATTTTAATTTCTTTGTTCACTGGGGTTGTCATCATTTAAAAAAAATGTCAAACAAAAAAGAGACATTTCACGTTCCCCGCAACGAAATGGAAAAGAAGAACGTGAGTAAGGGGCCAGTTATAGCGATCATTGGTTTTCATCAGGAAAAATTGGAACAGGAGGAATCTGAAATTTTTTCCTGATGAGCGTTTATAGCAATCATTGAAAATTTCTGTCAGGAATTTTTTTCCTGCCGTAATTCTATCATTGGAACAGTGAGAAGTTGAAACAAAGATCATTGGAACTGTACAAAATTGAAACGCAAATCATTGGAACGATTTGTTAGGGGCCAGTTATAGCGATCATTGGTTTTCATCAGGAAAAATTGGAACAGGAGGAATCTGAAATTTTTTCCTGATGAGCGTTTATAGCAATCATTGAAAATTTCTGTCAGGAATTTTTTTCCTGCCGTAATTCTATCATTGGAACAGTGAGAAGTTGAAACAAAGATCATTGGAACTGTACAAAATTGAAACGCAAATCATTGGAACGATTTGTTAGGGGCCAGTTATAGCGATCATTGGTTTTCATCAGGAAAAATTGGAACAGGAGGAATCTGAAATTTTTTCCTGATGAGCGTTTATAGCAATCATTGAAAATTTCTGTCAGGAATTTTTTTCCTGCCGTAATTCTATCATTGGAACAGTGAGAAGTTGAAACAAAGATCATTGGAACTGTACAAAATTGAAACGCAAATCATTGGAACGATTTGTTACATTTTTTGACAAAAATCCATCAGCTGTTCAGGAAAACGAATTTCCGTACGGAAAATAGAAAAATACATTTTTTAACGAAAAATAAGTTTGCGAACTTATATTTTTTTCTCAAAAAAATTCTTTAAGTATTTTCCGGTCGATTGGTATATAAATTGCATTAGTAATCAAAAGAAAACTTAGTTAAATATCCATTCAAACATTTTTCCTGATGGATTTCAATGATCGCTATAACTGGCCCCTTACATTTTTTGACAAAAATCCATCAGCTGTTCAGGAAAACGAATTTCCGTACGGAAAATAGAAAAATACATTTTTTAACGAAAAATAAGTTTGCGAACTTATATTTTTTTCTCAAAAAAATTCTTTAAGTATTTTCCGGTCGATTGGTATATAAATTGCATTAGTAATCAAAAGAAAACTTAGTTAAATATCCATTCAAACATTTTTCCTGATGGATTTCAATGATCGCTATAACTGGCCCCTAAGCACAACAGTATGTAGCCACCGCACGTGATTTTTCAGTAGCTTGAAAAATCCCTGTGTAGCCAGGCACTAACATCTAATATAAATTGCGTGTAAACACCCTCTGTCATGTTTTAAATCAGCTGTTCCGTTGACTCAGTCCACAAGCCACAAGCTGTTAATCGAATTTTTGCTCAAATTTAAAATTGAATTTCACAATTTCCAATTAAAATACCAAACATCTAAATGCAACAAAATATATCATGGCATATTCGACAATTTTCAACGCTTATGAACTACTTGTCGCCCAAAAAGCCTCTATTCGCCCTAAACTCCAAGCATTATCGGCCAATTTATTCCCGTCGAATGGGCCAGCACCAAAATCACTCATCGAAATCTACGGGCCAAGTAATTCTGGAAAAACCTTGCTCCTGAACGAAATCATAGCTCTCACCATTCTTCCAACGTATTTCAATGGAAAGGATTCAAATGTCATCATAATGGATTTGGATCATAAACTTTCAATGCCTCATTTGATGAAAGTCGCCGAAAAGGTTATCAAGAATTCGGGTGAGAAGACAAGTCAGGAAGATGTACAATTTACTATTGAATTGCGTATGCAATCGGTGCAGATTATCAATTGTTATTCTCCTGATCAGTTTGAGATTGCGATGGATACGCTGGAAGATCTTTTGGTCGCTAATCAGGATATAGCACTTTTGGCTATTGACAATATCGGAGCTTATTATTGGCTAGATACCGAGGAGAAACTTGTGAAAAAAGAAACTCACTATAAAAATCATATTGCAAGGCTGAGGAACATTTGTAAGAAGCATAATATTGTGTGTGCTTACACTGTGGACTCAAATTATGTCCAGCCAAAAGGACTGCGGCCCAATGTCGATTACAGATTTGAAATGAAGCCAAATAGTCTAGGGTCGAGTTGTGATAAGGAACAAGCAATTCTGAGGAT
Organism: Sphaerophoria taeniata; assembly: GCA_943590905.1. Lineage (NCBI taxonomy): Eukaryota > Metazoa > Arthropoda > Insecta > Diptera > Syrphidae > Sphaerophoria > Sphaerophoria taeniata. The sequence continues at coordinate 13,326,264 of OX016540.1, read as the reverse complement.
AACCATTCAAGAAGCCGGATCATCGGTTGACAAGTTGGTGCGCGTCGACGACTATGGAATGCACTTTGTTTAAGTGTTGTTCTCCAAAACCAAACCAGCTTATAACAAGAATGTTGTTGTAATTATTTATATTTTTGAATTAACCACAATAATTAGGAAACGAGCGGAAAAAATAAATCCATAATATTCTTACACTTACGGTAGTTATAGGTTAAATATACATATATAAGTTTTGTATAGACATAAATGTTATATTTTACATCAAACATTTGGAATTACGTTATACAAGTCTTTAAGAAATACAAAACCGATCAATAGAAGTTGCGAATGCTTAAAGAGTTATCTTCCTCTTAAAGATTAAACCTCAAACTGGGAACTAGTGGAGTTCAAGTAATTGTTGTGTAAGTACCGTAGAACCTATCCTGGACCTTCTTCCAATTGACCTCTTTATTAAATATCAGGTGTCCTGCAGTATCTTGAGACTCAAGGAAAAAGGCTGCTGGAAAACCAGATCCTACGGGGGCTGCAACCAAACAAGCCTGATATCATCAGACATCCTATCTACAACCACCGATTACTGCATTCCTATCCTAAACACCTCAAAGTAGTTTAGAGTCTGCTCCCGTCAAGAATCGACTGGGAGGAAGGCGCTGTGATGAAAGACTTCAACACAACTATCTTCACGGATGGTTCGAAGATGGAATGCGGTGTTGGTGCAGGTTTCTTCTGTGAATCTCTTAAGATTTCAAAATCCTATAGACTTCCCGACTTTGCCAGTGTATTCCAGGCAGAATGGTTAGCGATAAGGGAAGCTTATATAGCCCTTAAAAGTATCCGACAGAACCAAAATGTAGCTATACTAACAGACAGTCAGGCAGCTATTAAAGCCATTGATTCAGCTTTATCATCCTCTAAACTGGTCCAGCAATGCAAAGAGGCCCTCAAGGAACTTGATATGAGTGTTACTCTAATCTGGATACCGGGCCACAGAGGCTATGATGGAAATGAGAAGGCAGATGAGCTAGCTAGGCAATTATCAGCGCTTCACAACTCATTGGAGGGCTATATCCTGACCAAATAAACATCAGAAGCAAACCATAGGTGGAATAGTTTAACCAGTTGCGTTATATCTAGGAAAATCTGGTCCGCCTATAACAAACCAAGGCAAGACATAGCCAAAATTGTTGCTACCTGCACAGGGCATTGTCCTATAGGGGAGCATACACTTTCTATGCCTTTGTCCGGCCTTGGCTAGGAAAAGAGCACTCCACTTAGGTTAAGAATTCTTCAACGGTATTGAGGAACTCTCAGAATTCAAGATCAGAGACATGATCTCATACCTCAATAACACAAAGTGGCTTTAGCCCCCACCCCCCCCCCTTATTTCTCCTAAACTAAAAATGGCACTATGAGACAAAAGGCCGTAGTGTAGGAGAAACGTGGGTATCAAAACGGAGCGCTTAGCGCTGATTCTACCTACCTACCTACTCTAGAACCTACTACCACCTGAACCAGAACCAAACACTCAGTAGATTCATTGTTGCGTTCGGATATGAAAGAACCATCCGCGGGTTCTCGTAGTCAACCAAATTCTCACAAAGTTTAAAGATCAGGGCATAAATATTGTAGCATATGCAGATTCCTCACCACCATCGGAAACATTATGGAAAACGCATTAAAGGAAATATTTTCTTGGGCAACTAAGAACGGTCACGGGGTCAACCCAACCCCACCAAGACAGAGCCAGTCACGAAAAAAAACGGAATCCCTCCTAAACTAAATGGTACTCCACTAAAACTTTCCAACGAAGCTAAATTTCTAGGAGTAATCCTTGACTCCAAGCTTACATGGAAGCGTAATACTGAGGAAAGACCCTTTCTTACCTATGGCTCTATTGCATGGTGGAAAGCGGTGGACAAATCAAGCTATCTCAAGAACCTGAATAAGTAAGTAAACAGGGTATCCTTTTCTTCACTGACGGTTCAAAAATGGAATCAGGAACAGGTGCTTAGAGTGTTTTGCCAATCTCTCAACATCAGAGAGTCATATAAGCTCCCAGCTGACTGTAGTGTCTTTCAGGCCGAGATCTATGCCATTGAAAAAGCAGCTGAATTGGCACATCATGAAAAGCTGAACTCCTCGGAGATTACTTTTTTCATCGACAGCCAGGCTGCTATCAAAGCCTTAACCAGCCTGAGGCTATAAGATCAAAGGCAGTTTTAAACTGCAGGAAGGAATTAAATAGAATCTGCCAAACTAGCCAGGTTAAGCTGTGCTGGGTTCCTGGACATAGTAATATAGAAGGGAACGAAATAGTAGATGAACTAGCCAGGAAAGGGTCCGAAGCAGATACAAGTTGTAGCGACCATTCAGATAGGGGACCACACGTCCCGATTGGGGTTCTCAAGAGGAAGATAGACCTTAAATCAAAAGAGATTAAATAACTCCTGGAACGATTGCGTAATCTCTAGAAGTTTATGGCCTAACACTAATGACAAGGAATCTCAAATGTTGATAGGTGTACTAACGGGTCATTGCGCCATTGGCACAATGGCCAACAAGATAGGGGCATTTGCATCCGATTTCTGTAGGAGCTGTCAGGATGAGGAGGAAGAAGAAACCATTAAACACCTGCTATGTGACTGTCCGAACCTCCAAACTAACCGACTCCGTCATTTCGGGAACAGGTTTGGTGTGGAACTGGATGATCTAGCACAGGTCTCAATGGCAAACATGAGGAAATTTATAGATAGCACAGGCTGGTTCGTTAACGACCCAGTCTACGTTAACAGGTAATTTTGAGGAGCATCGATGCTACCTTTATTCTAATAGGGGATCACAATGGACCATTAGACCACCGTGTACGCAACAGTTTCACGCTGTGCACACCCCTCATCACCTAACCAAATCTAACCTAGAACCTACTATCACCTGAACCGGAACCAAACACTCAGTAGATTCATTGTTGCGTTCGGATCTGAAAAAAACATGCGCGGGCACAATAATCGAGAAGTCGAATGAAGAAGAAGATTGAATCGGGAACGTATGAATGTTGTCCATAGAGCTAAAACGTAAACGACCTTGTGTGAGACTAAAGTTTGTCTTGAAATAGTTGAAAGCTGATCCTAAAGGACAAATAATCAGTACTAGCTCCCAGTCTTAACAAAATCCAGCAGCTTAACAAGTTTCTCTCTAAGAAAATCCAAACATAACCTCATTTGCCTTTTTTTTTTGAAGATATTACAAAATATATTATTTTCATTCACACAAAATTTGAATTTACACTTTAAAAGCCCGAAGTATTTTGTGTCAAGGAAACGACGACATTTTAAACAGTTGAGTAACGGTACGCAAGACCTATATAACCTAATATTTATCATTGGCTTTGTGAGAACTGCTCTTTAAGTCTCGATAGTTTAAGTTAAACTTGTTCACAATGGTCTTCCAGCACAAAAGAGTTCTACAACATTGTTTGTTTAGCAAAAAAAAAAGAAAGAAGAATAAATCGACGAGATTACGCTCTAAAGAAACGCACAACTCGTACAATGTATTGTCGACAAATTGGACATTCGCTAAGGACCTTTCCGCAATTTGTGCATGTAGCCATGTGTCCGCATTCGAGAATCACACACTCAATTGGAGCGTCCATGCAAATTTTGCAAAGTTCATCCGTTGGTAGCTTTTCAATTGCTGAAAAAGACAAAGGACTAATGGGGGATCTTAAAAGAAAACACAATTCCTATTTACCTGGACAAGATTTGAGGTTCTTCCAAAGCCTTGAAACTCTTTCGAAAAGTTCCTGCTTTTCACAACAGCCTTTATAATCGACACGATTGAGAGTGAGCACCTGTTTCAGTTGCTTCACCGTTAAATTCTCAAGTTCCTCCCTGAAATGTTCACATAGTCGTTTAATACCCAACACAAAATCGTAAAACTTACAATGAATCAAAATCATTTAGATTTGGGAAGCGACTAGCCGCTATCCGAGGATCATATCCACCGTCCGGCCCGTCTGCATGTCCATACACATGAATTCCATCATTTCCTAAGAACGACGACGTGCCACTGTTAACATCGACCAACTGCCCACGCGTTCGATTTACCAAATAAAGCAAAAACTCTTCCAGCTCGCGTTTGATTTCCTCCTCTGACATGTTGGCATTCTCCAGGTGTTGTCGCAGTTTCATGACGTGGTGTTTGATGTTTTTGGTTTTGTTTTTGCCACATTTTCCACAACATTTATTGCGTCGTCGGCGTTCGGTCAGTTCAGCTTGTTCTTCTTCGTCATCATCGTCCCCATCATCATCATCATCATCATCATCATCATTTCCTTCCTCTTCGACGCTCATTTCTTTGCCAAGCCCACGGAAGAAACTATCTGAACCGTGTCGCCTGCGGTTCAAATAACCATCCGATCGCCGACGGGTTACCCTTTTCGTTCTTGAATCGAAAAAATTGGCAACTCGACTTGGCACCGACGAAGATGATTCCGATGAAACTAAAGCGATGTCAGTTGATGTTCCCGCCGACGGTGGTTCTTCTTCTCTATCGACAGCCTCTGGTGGCTTTTTGTCCTCTTCAATAGCGACTGCGTCATTGTCTAGTTTATTAACGAATTGCCAAGATTCATTTTGAGCAACCGAATCGGTTTTATTGTCGTCCGATATTCCTCCGATTGCGCCCAGCTCTTCAAATGACGATTCTGATGAATCTTCAAATGTGCCAACTTGCAAGCTGGGCGAACTCTTCTGACCCGATCCACTGGTGTTGCCACTTGTGCCTCCCGAGGTGCTCGCTGCCTGATTGTCGACAGGCGAGCTGGTTGTGGGCGGCGACGTTGACGGTCCTTCACGATTACTTCGGTCCTTAAAGGTCGTAATTAATTCGTCATCGGAACAATCACATTCGGAAACATTTCCTTCCTCCTGAAGGATGTGGTCGAGCAGTCGATTTCTAGCACCAGAGAAAGCTGCTGGAGTAGTAGCTGGCTTTTCTGGAGATGGTGTGTCGCCAGCACGCTCTGGACTCACCACAACTGGCGGTAGTTCAGATGGCGGCGATTGTGGTGAACGCGATACTGTACTGTGAGATGATATCGAGGTCATACTGACCACAGGACTGGTAATTGGACTAGTTGGAGTGCTTCTGTTGAAGTTTTGTTGTTGTTGTTGCGAAGAATTTGACAAAAGCGTTGACGTCGTTTCCCCCGAGATCACGTGCTGATTTTGAAAACTCGAATAGCTCGGTATTTCTCGTGTCGAAATTCGCGGCTGTTCCGAGATATGGGGCGACGAGGGTCCGCCAGCTTCCGAGCCTGCACCAGTGCCACTCGAATTGCTCGGCTTTGTCTCAAAACTGAAGTCAGTTGCAATTTTGTCCGTTATGTTGTTGAAGAAATTCTGACAAGTTTGTTTGATATTTTCAAATGGTTTGTCGGAATCGCTGTAGTCAGAGAATTTACTGTCATTTTGGTTGTTGGCATCGTTTTGATTCACATGGGCCAATATTAATCCAACGAGTTCTTCTTTTTCTGGCAATTAAAAATCAATGGAAAGAGATTGTACAACGGTTCTATTTGTTTGAAAAACCACTTACCCACACATCCAGTTGTAGAAATTTTCTTTGATTGCAAGTAAAATATTAAATCCTTTGGCTTAAGTTGAAGTAAATCGATTTTGAGAAGAGGTCTCTCGGCAAATATTGCACATCGCTCGCACAAGACTACCGAATTTTTAGTTATCAAACAATGACTGCAGTAGTACCGTCTAAAAGGTGAAAAAGGGGATGAGTTTTAGAGATTCTTTTGTCCGAAAGAGCTCCAGGAGCTCCAGGACAATAATACTTTGACAAGTAGTGTTAATTAAGTTTGTAAAAAATGGCGAACTTAATGTAAATACTTTCTGCCGTCGAACAATGCAATGTGGGTGGTATGGGGACAGGGCTTAGGCGACCCTTTTATTCTGGCGACGACGGCGAACTAAAACAAAAACAAAGAAAAAAAACACTAGCTCGCACATGCACCACCGCACATAGTATACAAGTTCGATTTTCAATGTCATGATTGTTTGTAGGCATAGGCAAGGCAGACTCGTAAATCTACATTATATAAATTTTTCAAAGCTTTTGCGTGCACTCACCTGCAATCCTTGCAAATACGTTTCCGTCGGAAGACCGTGAATTGCACATTACAGCCTTCACAGGGCATCTCTGTTCCGAATCAAAATAGAAAATAAAATAATTAAAAAACAAAAACCTACCAAGCAAACAAACGGAATGATTCTTTTGCTTTTGAATTTGATTCAATCAATCAATAGATCGAATGAGTATTAATTTATCAATTTATTAGATTTATCAGCAAGATTAATCCAAAATACGTTGACGAGTTCTTTTTTTTTTGTGCAATGAGTAATAAAAAGAGGAAAAAGAAATGAGAAAAAACACTACTAGCTAATATCACGGATGGTAATTGATTTATGACGAATATGGAATGTTTTACATTGAATCCGTTGCATTATTAAAATTTGTTTTTATTTATTTCGATAACATTGAAATGTTTTATTTGTAGAACTTTAAACTTATAATCACATTAGATGAATGTATTTGGTTTTTATGGAGTTAAATGCGGTGAAAAAATAGATTTTGCTTCACTTTTTGAACTTTTTCTCGGCCTAGCAAGTATGTAGTTTTCTTTTTCTATTTTATTTGATTGATTGAAAAAATGAAAATAAGATGAAGGTGTGTTTGTTTTCGCTGACGTTAGAGGGTTCTGCTGGTTCTGTTTTGAGAATGACAGCGGATTTCAAAACTGTGAGATAGGTTAGTTTGATTCGTTTGTCTTTGGACGAGCGGGATGGTTGTAGTCAGCGAACGATTTTTCTATCATCGAATCTTTGTATATGGAATTTATAGTAAGGGTATTCACGTAACGAGATAATTTTCTACTTTGCGGAAAAATAGAAAATTCCGCAAAAGATTTAAATGAACACCCCAACAGAAAATAGTTGCGTAAACAATGGAAACAAACAGCTGTTTGTTAAACTTCAAAGTGAATTTGTTCAATTCATGTCATTCGATAATAGGTCTGTTTGTTTACCGCAACAAACTGCAACGAAGTACAACAAAGTAAAACGTTTTTACATTTTCTGTTTGTTTACTCGAATTAGTTGAAAAGAAAAGAGAAATCGAGAGAGCTAAAAATTTCCCCTCCAGAGAAAATGTTTCAACTTTTTGCAACGGAAATTTCTTGTTGCAATTCGTTTTTAAATGAATCTTGTTCTTCGAATTTGAATTTTAATTGAAACGGTTCGCCGAAATTCGGAAAGAATATGCTTTGTGCGCAGCAATTAATTTATTTTTTAAGGACTTGATAAGCAAACTAAAGAAAAAGTGTTAATGCTTGGTTCCAATAATTCTTTTGTCCTGACGGGAGATAAGTATACTTATCCGAATTGCTGATTTTTTCACAATTTTTTAGGTCTGAATGTGCATTTTTAAGTCCAAATCGGTATACTGACAATGACAAACCACTTATTCAAAGTAGTATTTATTATTTTTCGATATATATACATGTACAAATTTACAATACAATCATACACCATAAAAGTAATGTACACGATTGTCAATCGTTTTGAAAAAAATGAAAACAAACTGCAACAAATTACTTCAACGTGTTTGTTTATTCTGTAGCAAGTTTGGGTGCTTTCATAAATGCATGGTTGCGAAAGTCTGACGCATGCATGTTGTTCATAAATGCAAATGATAAAAGTCAGATGTTCATAAAAGCAAAACGCAAATATTTGCAGCGCAAATGTGCAACTACAAAAAATCACATGCACACTGAATTTCTTTCTGAATAAAAGAGACAGGTATATAGTATCATAAATGCAGTGTAAAACACATGCGCAAGTATTTTTGTCTGACGTTAATATGATTGCAAATGATCGCATGTAAGCAAAGCAACCATGCATTTATGAAAGCACCCTTTCTCTCTTGCGGCGAGAATTTTACTCTCTTTTGCGAATTTGACAGATATCAAACAAACTGCTACAAAATGTTCCCAAACAGACCTAATTTATGTTAAAGTGATTCTTTTTTTTTTATTCTAATTACATTTTAATTTTTGCTCTTCAAGATGCCAAGAAGTAGTTTTAAAACAAAATTCATTCAATTGTACGAAGAAATCACTTTAAATGATTTGTGGATGTTGGAGAGATGAAATGAGCGCCAAATTAAACGTCAAAATAAACGTTATAAATTTTATCAGGTTTTTTTTTCTGCAGTTTCTGCTTCAAATTTGTGAGATAAAAGGGGTATTCACGTAAACGCGGAAAACCCATAGAAACCGTAGAAACCGTAGAATTTTCTATCGGTAGAAATGAGCTGTCAAAATTTGTATGGGAAAAATTTTCTGCAAATCGTAGAATTTTATCTCACAAATTTGAAGCAGAAACTGCAGAAAAAAAGCCTGATAAAATTTATGACGTTTATTTTGACGTTTAATTTGGCGCTCATTTCATCCACAAATCATTTAAAGTGATTTGTTCATACAATTGAATGAATTTTGTTTTAAAACTACTTCTTGGCATCTTGAAGAGCAAAAATTAAAATGTAATTAGAATAAAAAAAAGAATCACTTTAACATAAATTATCGAATGACGTGAATTGAACAAATTCATTTTGACGTTTAACTAACAGCTGTTTGTTTCCCTTGTTTTGTTTACGCAACTATTTTCTGCTGGGGTGTTCATTTAAATCTTTTGCGGAATTTTCTATTTTTCCGCAAAGTAGAAAATTATCTCGTTACGTGAATACCCTTAAAATTCTACGATTTGCAGAAAATTTTTCCTATACAAATTTTGACAGCTCATTTCTACCGATAGAAAATTCTACGGTTTCTACGGTTTCTATGGGTTTTCCGCGTTTACGTGAATACCCCTAGTATTTTCAGCCTCGAGAATTTTTGGTTGGAGAGTCGTCCCGTCTTGGCGCTGTTAGTTTTTCTATATACAAGATTTTAGTTCTGTATCGCGTTCCGGACTTCGCTGTCGTCGATTCACGAGGCTATAACTATAAATTCCATATACAAAGATCGAATTTTAATTATTTGTCTCGTTTGTATCTCTGTACCTATATAAATTTGATAGGCACTATAAAGAAGTGTAGCCATCTAGTTAGAGGCAGAGAGAGCCGGTTTTTTATATAAGTTCGCCATTTTGTCTCAATACCTACTCTTTGTAAAAAAAATGGCTTTCTCTGCCTCTAACTAGATGGCGGCACTTCTTGATATTACCTAAAAATATATATATACAAAGGTTTGTATTTGTATACGATTCTTTGTATGTATATATATTTGATAAGTACTTTCAAGATGGAAAACGATGGTGGTGCCATCCTAAGAATTTTGCACAGAAGCAGTTTTTTTTACATAAGTTTGTATTGTGTGTTCTCTTGCTACAGTCAAAAAACTTTCAAACCAAGCAGTAAAATAATCTTGATAGTAAAGGGTTTTCCAATAAGAGGTGTTATATTGAATAGCCCGCTATTTCAGTAGCTGTCTTTTTTGAAGCTGTCATTTTTTGACATTTGACAAGTAGAAACTACGCCATTAATAAAAATGGAACGATACACGCTTCAACAACGCATTGAAATTATTAAAATTCACTATAAAAATGGTGTAAACGTGCCACCGTGTTATCTCTCGAAGAGGTGATCACAATTGGCCACCGAGATCTTGTGATTTAACACCTTGCGACTTCTTCCTTTGGGACCACGTGAAAGATAAGGTCTACGCCAACAGCCCAGTGTCGATTCAAGACCTCAAAGATGGATTTTGTGAGGCTATCGAGGACATAGGGCAGCCACTTTGCGATTTGGTTATGGAAAATTTCATGAAAAGGATATGGTCCTGTAAGCGTGGTCGTGACGGCCATCTGGCTGATGTTGTGTTCCATTATTAACGGCATACCTTCCTCTTTATAATGAAACTAGCTGACCTGGCAGACTTCGTACTGCCTCAATCGATAAATAACAGACCTAAAAATTTGTACCCCGCTACCACATTATTCCTACCCGCTATCCGCAACCCAAAGCTACCCTACTACTCTCTACCTGCTAACCTGATACCCCGTTATCAGCTACCCCACAACCCGCTACCCACTACTTCTACAGGCTTACCGTTTCCCCCGTTACCCAGCTAGCTAGCTGCCCTGGACATATGTCATAAGCGGCTTGGTCGATTTTGTACAAAATACTTAAAACCCATTTACGCCACTACACTAACTGAATATTCCGTCAAAATTCGGTGCAAAACACTCCACTGGTACAAAAAGTAGTAAGCCGAACTCAATGCCACAACCACATAACATAATCCGGTAAAAATTAGAAATTTAATTTACAATACGAACAATTGTAATTTTCATTACCTACGGTATTAAATGATCTTATTCAGTATTATTTTTACCAATGCATATTTTAACACTGACATCAAAATTCGCCAATAACTTCTTTTTAACCCTGACCTTTGACATTTCTACAAATAGGTAGTTCCCAAACAAACAAATCTGGAACTGGCATAACAATTATTAACTTTTTTATTAAATTTTCATTGGTGTTTCCAAATATCCTAATTTAATTAATTTAACTTACAAATCCTCGAAATCCTTTCAAGACGTTTCTTCAAACCTATGACAAAAAAAACATCGTGGCATCACTGAACAAATACAGGGGTGTCGTTTCCGGTATGAAAAATGTTGACTCTTCCATACCTGCAACCTAAACAGAAATGGAGTTTCGGACCTGAAGAAAAAATACAAAACTACATTCTCAGCAAGGCAAAGCACCGTTTGTAGATTAACAGCTTCGGGAGAGCTGCTTGAAGTTTATGACATTATCTCCGATCTCCGAGAGCTTGAAGTCGCAACGCCCTGGGTTTGCAGGCGAATAGCTTTGGAGGTATTCGGCTCAAAAAATCCATACCTGTACGAAACGACACCCCAGGACAGGTTTAATACATTTTGTAAGCTTACCCTTCAGCCGCTTATGTTTTTTGTTCCAGTTCAATAGCGATGATTTCTTGCCTTCTGTATCGTAAATAATAAATTTTCATTCAAAATAATAATTCTAATTGAAAATTTTCAATTCAAATTGAGTACTTGATAAGCTTATTTATATTTTGTTGTAGTGAGAAATATAATATTTTTTAACATTGGTAGCATTAGTGATTTAAAAAGTATAAGTTTTGTTTTTCCTAAACCTTCTACCCGTATTCCTCTTAAGTTTAGAAAAAAAATTAAGAATCGGTCAAGCGATTTGGCCGGTTAGCGAACGAACACAAAAATTAGCTGTTCTTTTATATTATATACTAGCTGACCCGGCAGACTTCGTACTGCCTACTGAATTTGCAATAAAGTACTTTCAAAATGATTTGTAATGTTAAATTTTTTTGTTTGATTTATTTCATTATTAAAGCAAACACATTAATTGCTATGTTTTTACTTTTCAAAGTGCGAGCATAAGGAAAGGTGGAAAATACGGAAAGATCTTAGGAGGAAGTTTCGGTTTACATTTATAGTATTGAATTCCTTAATATTGAAATGAAGGGGAAAAGCAGAGTGTGGTATGCAGATTCACATTCGTGTTGTTAGGTTAATAAATATATGTCTGTACTTGACAGTACGACCGAAGTTGGGTTCGTAAGCATTCGTGGAGCCACGAGTATACTACGGTCTATTCTCTTACGGAGATTTTCCCATCACGAATTCTCTATTTTCCCATTTTTTAAAATCCATGCAAAATATAACTTGGGGTTATTTCTTGCTCTTGAGGGGTTTTCCATTGCGAATTTGTTATGTTTTTGCAATGCGTTTGTTTTTAATTATACTTGCCTTCCAGGACTTCTCTCAGTTCCCCAGCACGAACTTTCCATTTTATCATTTAAAAAGTAATGCCTATCATTTGAAAGAGTGTTTTGAGGTTTTTGTTTAATCAAATTTTATTTGCATTTCAAATTTTCCATTTTTTTTTTACTTTTATTTGCTTTCTAGTTGTTCCTCATCACAAATTTTCCAGTTTTCCATTTGAAAACCACTGCACCTACAATTACATGCAATTTTCTCTTCGAAAACCAATTAATTTTCCGAGTTCCTTTCGAAAACCCATTTTGAAATTTTCCAGTTTTCCATTTGAAAATCATTGCACTTACCCTTTAAAAAACCAATGAGTTTTCCGAGTTCCTTTCGAAAACCCATTTCGAAATTTTCCATTTTAAAACCAATGCACATGCGATAATATGCAATTTTCCATTTTAAAACCAATGAGTTTTCCGAGTTCCTTTCGAAAACCCATTTTGAAATTTTCCAGTTGAAAGTCAATGCACTTGCGATAATATGCAATTTTCCATCTTAAAACCAATGCACCTACCCTTTGAAAACCAATGAGTTTTCCGAGTTACTTTTGAAAACCCATTTTGAAATTTTCCAGTTGAAAACCAATGCACATGCGATAATATGCAATTTTTCATCTTAAAACCAATGCACCTACCCTTTGAAAACCAATGAGTTTTCCGAGTTCCTTTTGAAAACCCATTTTGAAATTTTCCAGTTGAAAGACAATGCACTTGCGATAATATGCAATTTTCCATCTTAAAACCAATGCACCTACCCTTTGAAAACCAATGAGTTTTCCGAGTTCCTTTCGAAAACCCATTTTGAAATTTTCCAGTTGAAAACCAATGCACATGTGATAATATGCAATTTTCCATTTTAAAACCAATGCACCTACCCTTTGAAAACCAATGAGTTTTCCGAGTTCCTTTTGAAAACCCATTTTGAAATTTTCCAGTTGAAAACCAATGCACATGCGATAATATGCAATTTTTCATCTTAAAACCAATGCACCTACCCTTTGAAAACCAATGAGTTTTCCGAGTTCCTTTTGAAAACCCATTTTGAAATTTTCCAGTTGAAAGACAATGCACTTGCGATAATATGCAATTTTCCATCTTAAAACCAATGCACCTACCCTTTGAAAACCAATGAGTTTTCCGAGTTCCTTTCGAAAACCCATTTTGAAATTTTCCAGTTGAAAGACAATGCACTTGCGATAATATGCAATTTTCCATCTTAAAACCAATGCACCTACCCTTTGAAAACCAATGAGATTTCCGAGTTCCTTTCGAAAACCCATTTTGAAATTTTCCAGTTGAAAACCAATGCACATGCGATAATATGCAATTTTCCATCTTAAAACCAATGCATCTACCAAAACCAAAACCAATGAGTTTTCCCAGTTCCTTTCCTAAACCCATTTTGAAATTTTCCACTTTCCAAATTTGCGCTGGTCCAATTCTGTGTCGCCTTCGTCCATAAAATAATAAATTTTCAATTTACATAATAATTTTAGATCTGACATTTGACAAACATAATTTTCAATATTTGAAGTTGATCATATTTTTTTTTTTATTTTGATGGGGTGGAAATTTTTTTTAACATTGGTACAATTTGTGATTTAAAAAGCATAAGTTTCTCGCCATAAAAACCATCTTTGAACTTCAACGAACATTTAAAAAAAAGAATTGGCCAAATTGGTCCAGGCGTTGTTGAGTTATGCGCTTACATACACATTTTGCGATTCATTTTTATATATAAGGCCGTGTGCGAATTCAGTTAAAAATGGGTTAAAACTTGACGTTTGGTTAAATTTTGACACTTCGCATTATTTGACTAGCTGCTGAGCAGGTTAAAATATGACAGTAGTGGTTAAAAATTCATCCATTTTTATTTTTTAACCACAATTCATCCAATTCGCACACGGCCTTAACCACAATTCATCCAATTCGCACACGGCCTAAGATGAACATCCGATCATTTATCTCAAAAAATGCCATTTTTCTTTGAATATCAAAATAACACCCTTTACCTGGTAGTTCCATATACAAAGATACGATTATATTTCGGATATGCACAGAGACAAAAGGAGATCGGAAACTGACTTACGTTTTACATTGTATTTCTATTTAGCTAGTACCCGCGAGATGACAATCGATTGTAGTGCCATCTTGAGTTCTGGCGCAAAGCTATTTTTTTCCCAATACCAAACTTACGTAAAAAAAAATAGAACTGCGCCAGAACTCAAGATGACACTACAATCGATTGTCATCTCGCGGGTACTAGCTAAATAGAAATACAATGACCCTCCGGATGCCTCAAATTTTACTTTACCGTAACCTCGTGTATAGCTTGTAGCACTGATCTCTATTATAACTGGATAGTGGATAGGAGCAAAAAGTTTGACTCCTATAGAAGACTGTTATAATTGTAAAGGTACCATCCAGGTATAACAGTTATACCAAAATATAACACTTCCCCACTGACAGCTGAAAAAAAAACATAAATACGGCTGTGCTGCGAAACTTTAATTGTTATTTATTTATCAGGGACAAATTCAGTTCCATATTGTCGGAAATTCGTTGTCTCAACCAGTTGAAAAGCAGACTATGTTATGGCTTCTGGGTAAGTGGAATTAATTGATGTCTACCAGACCACGAAACTCATTCCCCTTCTTTCATAGGTCTTCACAGTGTATTTGCTCATCAATTAGTCAAAATGCCTCGCGAATTTTCGAGGCGAAGACAATAACCTATCTCAAGACGAAACATACCAACAAGATGACTCACAGCCTTCACTAGAGTACCTCCAAAGGAAATTGTACTTTCTCGTTGACGAGTAAGTTTTCATTCATAAAAGCCAACGCATTCCACTATTGAACAATCTTTCCAGACAATTCTAAATAAGGATATCCTACGAACTAGCCAACTCCCTGCTCAATGACACAATATTCGAGATAGTCAGGGGAATAATGGACATCCAGCATGTGACCAACAATCCCTGCTAGAAAAAGCCAGTGTGGCGGGGTTCTATGTGTAGAAGAACCCACGCGAAATCAAGATCCAAATGTTTCTGCTGGACTTCATCCTGCGGCTCAGTCGAATAAAGTTCGAACCGCACAAATGACTGCAACTTGACGATGACGCCTTCGGTGACGGGAGAACACAGACTTTAGGAACCTAAGTGAAACCTCTTTTGATACCAATAAAACCAAGTCGGATTCCGCTTGACACAATGACGACAATTCTTGTTTGCGTGTAATGATTTTTATTGATTTATAAACTGATGCGACACAAGTCCATGCATTAAAGAGCCAAAAGTACAACTGGAGACTGTTATTTGAGCTCTTGGAGCTTCTCGGATTCTAATCTAAGTTCGATTGAGTTAAAAAACTAACATAAACCTTGTTGTAAAGCACTTCAAAACGTTCAATATCAATGCTTTATTAAACATTAACTTTACATTTATTTTTGGGGAGAATCGCATGAGACAGATCAGTTTGCCATGACGGCGACGGCGTTTGCGGCAGACTCTTTCGACGCTGCTTGACGTTTCTTGACACCCCAATTGTTAACTTCCGTGGTTTGGTGATTTGGTCTCTCAAAAAGTCCTGATCGTGCTCCACACTCTTTAAATTCGACAATGCCGAGTGCATATTTTGCTTGAGCAGTTCCTCGGCTTCGTCTAGTGGATATTCCAACATAACTTTTGCTACCAGCCAAAGGCACACATTTTTAGTGGGGGAACAACAGTTTTGATGAACACTGATCGCTCAGAAAGAATTGAGGGTCTCGTGCTTCGGTTTGATTGCGCAAAACATCAATCATTTCGAGGGACTTTTGCTAGATGGGAATTAGCTGTTTGAGCTTTCGTCTCCGGGTATCGAGATTGTTGCGGGCCCCTTTGGTTCCGTCGGGATCGGCGCTGGTATGCTTGCCCCGGCCTCACGCTCGTCGGAGGTAGCGAGTCCTTGATTCCCTATAAGGAGCCCACATACAAAAAAAACATACCAGTCTTTGGGGCGTCGAGGTGTTCTGACGCGCGAGAAATCTTTTCTACACCCACCCTACCATGGTCACTTGTCTCGCCTAAGCAACCCCTTAATGAACCAACCTTCAATTTATCAAACCATCCATCTCACCTTCTTCAGTCCTCATCCTCAATCCTCTTATTTAAAGAACCATGTTTTCAATCATTATAAATTCATATTTTATTAAAATTATTAATTAAATTGCCCATTTAAAATGATAAGAATAAAATTACATTAAACAAAAAAAATAAATAACAATTATTAAAGACAAAAAAAAATCCAAATAAAATGACAAAATGTACCACTGTATAAGATTAACATAAACTTTACTTTTGAGTTTTGATTGATCTCTTAATGAATTGAAACGAAATTGAGCTATACTGTAGACGTTTAACAAAAAAAAAGGAAAGCTTTAAGCTTTTTTATTGAACCCCGTTCTCTCTCATATGCAACCGTACATACACCCAAAGAAATTGTATGCACTGCACTTAGAATTAGAATTGTGTATTACCTTATCTCGAATTTTAAACTTCCAAAGCTTTTCTCTTATTTTAGATACTAAGTTTATAAGTATAAGTAATTTAATCAAAACTCACCCCTTTTAAAGACAATGCTTACAATCCAGCTGGCGATGAAGTGGCCACAGCATCCAGGCTGATGATGATGATGAGTGTCGTTTAAGCTGTTTACTTCTTACCAAAATAATTGAAAGTTTCTGTTTAAAATCAATAAAGTGCAAACGCTTTCGTGCACACAAAGGCTATGTATGTATAATTGCCTATGTTAGCAAGTCGGTATCAATTGCACTATCTTTTTGTTAAAACCTTTAGCCTTGTAGTTAAATAATATTTGAATTAAGAAATTTTTGATATCTTATTAGGGCATATAAATTATAAACGGACAATAATTTACAAAGAACAAAATGTATAAAAAAAAAATATGTATTGAGGGTCTTTTGCTGGTTTTGAACCTGGAGTGTGTGATTTGAAAAGCAGCCACCCAAGCTACTGCACTATGCTGCGCTTTCAGGATCTTCGATCTGCAGGCAAGTTAATGGTGATTTAAAGTTGATTTTTTGAGTATCATGCAATACTTTATTTTGCACACAAATGCAACTTTTGTGCAGTTGAACGTTTGGATGGAAAAATTCGACGGCCTCCACTGAATGTGAAGACCGTGTATCGTGAATGACGATTGAAAATTTGATCGCTGTAATTAATTTAAGTTTCACTTAAAGCTTTAAATTTGCTATTTCTTTGCTTTTTACCTATGATGCGTTCCTTTCTCGTTTAGTAAAATGTTCGTTTTTTTATTCACTTTTATTGTAATAAATATAACTTTTAATTTTATTCAATATATATGTAGGTAATGAATGTGTATAATGCTCTTCCTTCACAATTGTATAGGTTTGTCTTTACTTTTTTTGACTTGACCACAGATTCCGAGTTTATAGGTACGCTTAGGCAAGATTTAACCAACTAACCATGATTTGAGTTTTGTACGTTAGCGAATCCCCTTACTAAATATTTATCGTTGACCTCTATTTACCCTTGCTATTAAGTTAAAAGGGATCTTATGGCTTACAAACATATACTTGTAAGGCAAGGTTCACACATTCAAACAAATGTTGCTAACGTTCTCTTTGTGTGTGGGCGTTATTGCTATGCGATTTTAAGATTTTGGGACAGTATAAGGGAATAGTGGCAGCTAGCCAAAATCGCAATAATTGAAGCCTGATGTAAGAAAAATATATTTTTTTGTAACAAGATTGTATGCCATAAATCTATATTTGCCATGCTGTTCGTCCAGCTGCTGGAGAACTTTTTCACAATTCTTCTCGGGCTGGTCCATAAATGCATCGATTTCGTCGAGGAACACCGCCTCGGGAATACCAGCAAAAGATTTTTGATTCTCGGGTAATTTGGGCATTTCAACGGTATCCATTGTTGTGACTATTGATTTCTATGGGATGGGTTGGAAATTTTATGAAATTTTTTTTGATTTTTTGGGAATTTTTGTTGAACATCACTTCCACAGATGAGTTAAAAGCATTGAATAAGAAAAGAAGTACAGGAAGCGGTGTTAGCTACATGTACAGTGTACGTGAGTGAGGCAACAAAAATTTCTGATGACGTCAATTTGGAAAGTTGTAATGTCAATTTTTGGATTTTGTAGTGTCAAACTTTGACTGTGTTGCCATTTTGCCGAGCTGTGATTGGTCAAATGTTGTTTTGTAGTTTCATCTGTCAAAAAAACTAAAACTCGAGTTCAGGGGCGCATTTATTTTTGTTCGTGATCGTTAGGCGCTACACAATTTCTTGTGCTTTTTAACACTTGATCAAGTTGTTCACAGAATGCGCTTTCTAAAACGACCCGAAAAAGGACAGTAAATATGATGAATTAAGGATGAAAAATGAAGAAAATGTAGCGAAAAATAAGAAAAAAAAATAAGAAAAATCGTGCATGTACACCTGAACGTTAAAACACCATGTAGTCCAAAAAAAGGATTGAAATTGAAAAATAAAATTGATGCGCAATTGATATAATCTTGATTCAATCATATTTCGTTTGGCGCCCCTGAGATTAACCATTCAACTGCAGACCAGCCCTGTTGTAATGCGTTTGTGTTTGTGAAACTCACACTACTTAGAAAAATGCTTCACTTCTTTTTCATAAGACCTCTTCCTGTACTTCTTATTCAATGGTTAAAAGGGAGATGGGAAACCAAACGTCACTTTTTTTGTTGAATATAGAGAGATGATATAAAGAGATGCACAAGTGTAAGAGTACCATGTCAAAATCAATAGGAGTCAAAAAAAGTGTTATAATTTGTATGGAATCCACTATCCAGTTGTTATAGAGATCAGTGGCTTGTAGGCATTGTCATTTTGACGTCACTTTTGCCTAATTGAACGCTTTCAGAATGCTTTTTTTACTCCCATGTGAAAGAAATGTCAAAATCGACGAATTTTCGTCCATTCGTTGGTATAAGTGATCACTGACCGGTAGCAACAACAGCTACTCTTTGGATGCGGATTCGTCGTGGGCAGCAGACTCAGGCAAAAAGTCTTGAGCTTTAAATGTGTAAGCGAAAGCATTACGACTAAGATCCGAATCAAGGCTGAATTCGGCAACATTAGCCTAACATGCGCGCATGCCCCCACAGAAGAGAAAAAGGACGACACCAAAGAGGAATTCTACGAGCTCCTCGACAAAACACATGAGCAATGTCCTAGCTATGACATTTAAATTGTCCTCGGCGATTTTAACGCAAAGCTGGGAAAAGAGGACATCTTTGATGAAACAGTCGGAAAGCACAGCCTGCACGTCACCACTTCCGATAACGGATTCAGGCTGATCGATTTTGCTGTGGGGCAAAATGTTGTGGTAGCAAGCACCTGGTTCCCACATCTCAACATCCATAAAGGTACATGGAGATCTCCTGATCAATCAACCGTCAACAGATTGATCACATTGCGATCGACGGAAGGCACTTGTCTAGCATTCTAGATGTTCGAACTTTCCGAGGAGCCAACATCCACTCGGACCACTACCTCGTCGTAGCCAAGGTAGTGCTACGAATATTCCGACAACGGCCAAAAGAAGGAAATGCTTCAAGAAAAATCGACGTCGGACGGCTACAATTGCAAGAGATTGCCAGATTCTTCTCTGATCGAGTATCAAGTAACCCCTTAAGGAGTCCTATGCCGCCAACATCAAGTATCCTAGACCAGTGGAAACATTGCCAGAAAGCAGTTAGAGATGCCGCTTCTAATATGCTGGGTTTCACACAGCCACCAAAACGAAACCCCTGGTTTGACGAAGAATGCAGGCAGGCCCATGCAGCCAAGCAGAAGGCATACAAAGCGGCGCTGAATATAGAAGGACAAGAGCTGCTCGTAAGCTCTACGAGTAAAAGAGGAGAGAGGAACGCCGGCTTCTCAGGAGAAAAAAGAGAGGGCATGAGAAGCGTCAGATCGAGTATGTTGAGAGAGCCAACAGCAGGAATGAAGTTCGGAGGTTTTATCGGAAGGTAAAACAGCTGGCTCTAGGCAGTGTTCCCAGGTTTTCAAAAACAAAATCCCCCTTTTCTGACACCAAAACACTTATTTTTCCCCTTGAACGAAAAAAAAAATCCCTAATTTTCCCCGAAAAAAGTTTTTAGGATTTTCATGTAATTTTTATAAAATTGTATTGGTTATTTTTTCATACATATTCATACAAAAAGAAAAACAATTCAAAAAGGGGACTTCAAAACAAAAAAAAAACATTATTTTTGATGAGTTCCATCACAATAGAGTTGAATAGATAATAACTTAAAGAAATACAATATCAATTTCAAAAATATTTGGAATACTATTTAAATATTCGCTTTTAAATAAACAATCAGCAAGTGTCTTAAGTGTCAGTTCAACTCGGTCAAATAAAATATTAATTTTAACGTCTTCCGATTGCATTTCAAGGTTCAGTTTCTTGAAAAATGGTAAGAAGAAATCTAAAAATTCTAAATAAAAAACTGTTGTTGGTTTTCCAAGAACCCTGTATATTTTTTCACATTGAATTTTGTTAATAGAATCTTCCAGATAACTTTCCAAAAAATACAATACTAAAGCTTGGTATTACTCAATAAGTCTTTTGATAACCATATGCAGGGACAGCCATTGTGTTTGCGATATGGCTTAACGTTGCAAAAGGCTTGAAATTCCTTAAAACCATGTTGTCTTTTGGCACTGCAATTGAAATGCGAGAAGATTTCGCGACAACAAATTTCTATTTCGTCAGGCAGGAATTTCAAGGCGTTGTTTGCCACGAGATGGAACGAATGGCACACACACCGCATGATGAACAAATTTGGAATGACATCTTTGAAAAGTTTCGAGACTAAATTTTGTTTTCCCACCATAACACTGGCACGTCCGAAGCAAATGCTACTAATTTTTTTTCAAATGGAATATTGTGCATTAAAAAAAAATGTTTTGTTTTCATTAAAGTTTTAAGCTGTTTTCCCCTTTTTTGGATTTTTTCCCCTTACTTACCCCCTTCCCCTTTTTTTCCCCTTTAGCTGAAAAAAATCGGCAAGAATGGTGATTTTCCCCTCAACCTGGGAACACTGGCTCTAGGTCATCAAGCAAGAACATCATAGTAGAATCGCAGTCAATGCTGGGGATTTGGAAAGACCACTTCTGTAGACTGTGCAACGGCGACGACGAACAAAACCCCGCCGTCAGACAGGAGCCTTTCATCGGACACGATGATAGCCAACAATTCCGTGAACCCGACCTAGAAGAAGTGAAAACAGCAATATCAGGGCTGAAATCCAACAAGCCGCTGGAACAGATGGTCTAGCTGCCGAGCTGTTCAAAGCAGCAGGCAACGATCTAGATAGGCGCATGCACCAAATCACCTGTAACATATGGTCGGAGGAATGCATACCCGATGAATGGAACCTCAGCATTGTCTGCCCAATCCTGAAAAAGGGAGATCCTCTAAACTGTGCCAACTACAAAGGAATCAGTCTACTTAACATCGCCTACATGATCTTCTCTGCCGTAATATGTGAACGTCTGAAGCCTTTCGTCAACAATCTGGTCCTTATCAATGTGCCTTCAGGCCAGGAAAGTCAACCATCGACCAAATTTTCACGTTGCGGCAGATCCCAGAAAAAACCTATGAACTCCAAATCGATACCCACCACCTTTCATCGATTTTAAGGCCACGTATGACAGCATTTACAGCGACAAACTGTATAAAGCTATGTCTAGTTTTGGTATCCCTGCCAAGCTCGTTCGCTTGTGCAAAATGATGATGAAGAACTCACGCTGCTCCAACAAGGTTGGTAACGAGCTTACGGAATCTTTCGACGTCAAAAAAATTTTCAGACAAGGCGATGCACTGTCGTGCGATTTCTTTAACATCGTTCTTGAGAAAAACTCCACCGTCAACACCAGAGGCATTATATTTCAAAAATTGGGGAGAACACAGCGTGATGTCCAATGGCGCTTTTGTGAGAATTGAGGCAGAAGCATCCAAAATGGGTTTAGCTGTAAATGAAAAAATAACTAAGGTAAAACTGTATAACACCCTCATCATCCCAGTCCTGCTGAATGGTGCAGAAGCATGGAACTTGATAAAAACGAATGAATGTGCCTGGGCAAAACAGATGTGCAGATTTCTGCGCAGCAAAATTTCTGCATGCAGAACAGCGCTGCGTGATGTCTCTTTCTAAATTTTCTGCCTAGTTTCATTGCAGCCAAAATTGAAAAACAAAATTTTCCAAATAATTGCTATAAGTAGTGCCTTAAATTGAAAGATTGTTGACACTGTTGACAAATTCTTCACATCTGTTTTGAGCAGAACTTGTTTAATTGATTTTTAAAGGTAACGTATCCGTAAAATTACACCCTATTAGAAAATTATCAAAGTTCCCTTTTGTATTTCAAGACGAAGGCCGAAAAAATGTACGTTTTCAAGCGAGATGGCCGCAGACGAAATCAACTGACGAAATCACATCTCGCATCCAAAAGCTACGCTACAACTTGAACATGAAACAAGATTCTTCGACAAGATGTCTGTGTGAACATGGATTTTTCTGCCTCCTTTAACGTAACTTGAAATAAAACTATTATTAATGTCTTTAATTGAACAAATTCACTTTATTGCCTGTAATAATTGTTTGTCTTGATTTGTCTTACAGTCTTACTCAAAGCACACTTCAATGACGAAATGAATGGAATTATGAAATCGACACAGTGTTCTGATTCTCCTCCCTTTCTTGTTCAGTGATGCCACATTCGTTGTTTTCGGTTACACTCCATTGTATTTTTTCAAGACATGTTCATGAATAGGGCATCGTTCATGCCCAGTGGAGCCGGCCTATAATAAACAACGCGACAACCAAAACAAAAACAAATTTGGCAGGTGTCGTTTTTGTCTTGACAAATCTTGGCAGAGTTTCTGCACGTGTGTTTTGCTTGAAGCGCTGCATGCAGCGCTGCGTGGCGTGCAGAAATTCTGAACATCTGTTTTGAGCATTGGGCTGTTTCAAGAGGGTAAGTTCTTCAGGTCATCTTTGGCCCCATGTGCATTGATGAGAAATGACGAAGAAGATACAACAGCGAACTTTACGGGTTGTACAACGACATGGACTTAGCCAGAAGGGTCAAGGTGCAGAGACTCAGCTGGCTCGGTCATTTAGAGCGGATGGACACCACTGCTCCGGCCCGGAAAGCCTTCGATACTTTTCCCGAGGGACGTAGAAGGAGAGGAAGACGGCGACTAAGGTGGCGCACACAAGTGGAAGAGGACCTCAATCAACTTGGAGTGCAAAACTGGAGACCGAGCTGGCTAGGGACCGAGCTGGCTGGCGGAGACTGTTGATTGAGGAACATCAGTGTACCCTCGAGGCCGCGAGTCCATTTTTAAACGTACTTTTAAGTATAGCGATTCGTTTCTTAGCCGTGCTATGCGAATGTAGAACTCTCTTCCAAACTCTGTCTTTTCCAATAATTGTAATTTTCAGGAATTCTAAACCACGTACTTGCATCGAAACCCCTTTTATGAAATCCTGTCTCCATTTCTCGCGCTCTGCCCTTGCCATATAAAGGGTATAGAAAAAAGCCCTTGAGTGCCGAGTGCCAATTAATAAAAAGTCAATTTATTTGGCATTATAAATTTCTAAAAATATATTTATTTGACTCAAACAATTATACTTTTCCAGGGAAAATTCAATGCGGTAGCAATTTTGCGCACACAGCCAGTGGTGATTTTTTATATTAAACGCTGATCTTTGTTTAACACGATCGTTGTCACAATAATAACAACAAAATAATTTGCTTCCAACCTCGCACCCCTCGCGCCCTTCGACAGCCACTTTCTAAACCGAGAAACATCTGTATATACTCCAGCCGTCCCCATTCCACATGTGTCCATACCCCAGGAAACAATTCCGGCAACTTTCTCATTACAAATCAACAGACCACCCGAATCGCCTGGACAGGAATCTGATTTCTTCGTCGAAGCGCAAATCATTCCATTAGTAAACATTGAACCGTATAGTTGCTTGCAAAATGTTACATCACGAACTTCAACCGGCTCAATCGAAATCTGATCGGAAACAAGAAACCATTGACTGAAATGTTTGAATTGTTTAAACAAGAAGAACTCACTTTGGAATTTTCCCAACTCCTAACGAAACATTTTTGTTCTTCCTTTGGCGGAGATCTCGGCATTTCTATAATATTTATATTGGGGTCGTAAGAAGAGATATCATTTCTCAAAACTAAATACGCAACATCGGCGAAAAGCGTTTTGCCTCGTCTTCGTCTATATGCTCGGTGAATTTTTATATGAGCAATATCCACCAAACGTGGTGCTGCTGAGGATATATTTTGTAATCCGACAACAACGACAAGTTCAAAGGGTAGGTAGCGTCTATTATGCGGTCTGGAACAGGAGATTCTGTTAAGATGTAACTGTTAATAAGTGGAAACTTACATAAAGACACAATGGGCAGCGGTAAGAACTCTTTTCGGGGATATGACAGCACCGTCACAAATGTGATTCAATCCCAAATCTGATGCTCCATTTTCATTTGGATAAAGTTGAATGGAGACCGTATAATTGGATATGGTTTTTGGTTTTGGTGTTGTTGTTGGTTTTGGTGTTGTTGTTGTTGGCGTTGTTGTTGGTTTTGGTGTTGTAGTTGTTGTTGGTTTTGGTATTGTTGGTATTGTTGTTGTTGGCGTTTTTGTTGTTGATGTTGTTATTGTTGATGTTGCTGTTGGTGTTGTTGTTGGTTTTGGTGTTGTTGTTGTTGGTTTTGGTGTTGTTGTTGTTGGTTTTGGTGTTGGTGTTGTTGTTGGTTTTGGTGTTGTAGTTGTTGTTGGTTTTGGTGTTGTTGGTATTGTTGTTGTTGGTTTTGGTGTTGTTGTTGTTGGTGTTGTTGTTGTTGGTGTTGGTTTTGGTGTTGGTTTTGGTGTTGTTGTTGTTGGTTTTGGTGTTGGTGTTGTTGTTGGTTTTGGTGTTGTAGTTGTTGTTGGTTTTGGTGTTGTTGTTGGCGTTGTTGTGGGTGTTGTTGTTGGTGTTGTTGTTGGTGTTGTTGTTGTTATTGTTGTTGTTATTGTTGTTGTTGGTGTTGTTGGTGTTGGTGTTGTTGTTGTTGTTGATGTTGGTGTTGTTGTTGTTGGTATTGTTGTTGTTGTTGGTGTTGGTGTTGTTGTTGTTGGTATTGTTGTTGATGTTGGTGTTGTTGTTATTGTTGTTGGTGTTGTTGTTGTTGGTATTGTTGTTGTTGTTGTTGGTGTTGTTGTTGTTGTTGTTGTTGTTGGTGTTGGTGTAGTAGTTGTTGTTGGTGTTGTTGTTGTTGGTATTGTTGTTGTTGTTGTTGGTGTTGTTGTTGTTGTTGTTGTTGTTGGTGTTGGTGTAGTAGTTGTTGTTGGTTTTGGTGTTGTTGGTATTGTTGGTGTTGTTGTTGTTGATGTTGGTGTTGTTGTTATTGTTGTTGGTGTTGTTGTTGTTGGTATTGTTGTTGTGTTTGTTGGTGTTGTTGTTGTTGTTGTTGTTGTTTTTTTTGTGAATTGTTTTCTGATACTTGCCCAGTCAATTTCATCAACGTAATCATCGTAATCGTGCCGTGATTTTCCAGGAAAAATCAATAATAATATTAGTCCGAACTTTAAATAATTTTGAAAATTCATGACTTTTAATTTTTGAATGAAAATTATGTCAATGAAATTTTGTTTACAGAAGCTTAGAATCTAAAAAAAAATTAAGTTAAAAAATTTCTGAGTTATTTGGCATGTATGCAAAAGTCTCGTATTCTTCATCCGGACTTAAACCGTCCGTCGTTGTGGGCAAGCGAAGCTAAACGGAATGAAATTTCATCCACAACAAGTTTTCAGTTTTACGAAAGTACTCACACTTCACACATACAAAAAATTTTCATGTTGACGTAAGGACACTGCGGCGTATTGTTACTATCATATTTCTTGCAACACAACTCATAATTTTGGTTACATGACAAAATCAAAGCTCGGAATTCTATTTGGCTCTTACAAAAGAACGAAAAATGAGCGGGGATATACACTGAAACGTCATCAGAACTCACGTCTGCGGCCCGCGCGAGTTATGGAGCTAAGCGAGGTCATCGTCAAACCAAAAGTTAACGATGACACCGCAGAGTTCCAATTCACCAAAACCAGCCGATTCTGAATTTTCCATTTCATGGGAACGGAAATTGCATGAATCAGTCTCCGACTAGCACTCGTTGTGTTCATATCGTCTCTCTCTCTCTCTGCTTGCGATCTTCTTTATTCAAGTATTGTTACTTAACCTCAATTCACCATTCTCTTTTCCTTTTCTGAAACGCGTTTAATAACTCGGTTTAATAGTGATAGTGTCCCTATTATTGAAAGCCCATCCCGAAGGGCAATAATGAATGGGAACAGATTTAAGGGGCTTTCCTCGGAAATGCCCCTAAACTCCCCACCTCTTCACTCACCGCCGCCAAAAAGATCAAAAAAACACCCTACCTTTGAAGAATTTCCCCAACTTCCACCTAGAACCAGCATCAAGAATCCCAAATTTGTATTGATCTCTTCTACTGACGAAAATAAGCCCCTTTCAAGTGTTAGCATCTTTGTTCTGAAGAAAGCTATAGATGCAATCAGTAAAGAATATGAATCTGTGTCCCAACTTCGAGATGGTAATATTCTTATTCTTGCAAAAAACACAACTGTTGCAGAAAAATTCATAGCTATTTCTAACATAGCCAACATATGTCCGGTAAAAGCCAAATACCACGACCGCCTCAATTCCAGCAAAGGTATAGTATATGCGCCCTACCTTATAAACCTCCCAGAAGCTGACATCATATCCGAAATGGCCACATAAGTCTTCAAATTCTCAAAAAATATTGGAGGCAACCAGCGCCCTACTGGGCTCATGCTATTTACCTTCGACCTGTACCAACCCCCTACTACGGTAGAAATAGGCTTCTACAAAGAAAGAGTAAAGGAATATATTCCAAACCCTATGAGGTGTCGCAAATACCAGATCCTAGGACATACTCTTAAAAGGTGCACCGAGGAAGAAATCTGTGCTACATGCAGCTTCCAAGCACATGAAAATGCTCCCGCCAGTTGTACACGTGTCATGTGTGCTAATTGCCCGCCAACTGCTGAACCTAATCCATCCTCTTCTATCAAATGCCCTATGTATATCAAAAACAAGGAAATACTAACCATAAAAACAAGAAACAAATGCACAATTTCTGAAGCGAAACGCCTATATAACCTTTACAAACCAACTGACACAAGTGTTAACAATATACCTTACAATATTAAAGCTAAAACAGGCAACAACGTGCCTTCAAATAACTCCATCGCACATTCAACATTCAAAACAACTTCTAATAATTCTGTCTCACTCTCACAATCAACTGCTCAAAGCTCCGAAAAAGCTAACCCATCATCTTCTAACCCACCACAACAAAACTCAAAAAACATTGCTATGAGCAATACTGCTCTAACCACTGAAACAAATCAAACAACATCAGAAACTTCAAAACAACTGCAACAAAAAAAACCAAAACAATGCAAATAATAATAATGAATCTGATAATATGTGCATTTCTGACCCTGAACCAGAAAATGCCAATAATTTATCACCCATTTCCAGTATTACACAATCACTGTTACTCAAAAATAAATATTTTTTGACCCAAAATCATGATGAGCAACAACCAAACCAATAATAAACAACAATCTGCAATGCGTAACCCTGCCGATCGGTTGTTGAGAAGCTCGGGCGGCTCAACATCCGGACGGCGGGGATCCCTTGCCAATACCAACTTAAATTTTCCTACTCAATCATACTCACAACTAAACCCAACAAACCACATTAATCACACAACTAATGGTACCTCCAACAATCATTTGAATTCTACCACCAAACGCTAACAGACAGAACTTCACACAATATTCACATAGTAATATTGCGCCGAAGAAATCAAACCCTCAATTTTATGCCTACAGGAAACGCATTTTCCCTGTAATGTAAGCCCAATCCCACCAAAAACATATAAATGCTATTTCAAAAACCTTCCCGCAAACACAACTGCTAAGCAAGGTGTTTCAATATTAGTAAAAAGTGACATTCCTCACAAAGAAATTCCCATTAATTCAAACCTAACGTGTTGCGCTATAGAAATATCCGCCCCGTTAAAAATTTGCGTGATCTCTTTATATATCCATCCCAAACAAACATTTACTAAAACAGACTTAGACTCAATATTAACCCAACTTCCTCGCCCAGTGATATTAACAGGTGATATTAACTCGTGGAACACTCTCTGGGGATCCCCTTGCACAAATCATAGAGGCGAAATTATTGAAAACTTTATACTAGATTCCAACCTTTCCATCTTGAATGACGGCTCACCCACACATCTCTCCACTCACAACACTCTGACACATGTTGACATAACTTGTGTCACCCCTGAACTTCTGCCTAAAATACTTTGGAAAACTATAGAAGACCTTCACAACAACGATCACACTCCAATTCTGACAACTATTAACCTTAAAAACACCTTCAGACATCCAACACCTAACCCAAAATTTAAAACTGACTCAGCAAATTGGTTAGCCTTCAAACACCATGGCGCAAAATTATAGTCCGCTAATGAACAAGTTTAGTGTGAAACTAGCTTAAAATGACGTTTCAGGCATGACTCAAACGTCATTCTAAGCTAGTATCACACTAAATTCTCTTAAAGTTGTTCATTAGCGGACTATAATGTTGCGCCCATGTCTCACAGAATTTATCGAACACACCCTCCTTAAACACAAACAAGGAGGCAGCAACTATCCTAAAAGCCATTAGATCTGCAGCAAACGTTTCGATTCCGCAAACGCACCCAAAAAAATCTAAAAGCATTACCCCGTGGTGGAATTGTTGTGAATTAGCAAATCTTCGAAAAAATAAAATTCTAGCCTGGAAAATATTCAAAAACAATAGAAATCAAAACAATCTGATAGAATTTAAAAACGCAAACGCAACATTCCGGAGACAACTTAAACTAGCGAAGGCCAGAAGCTTTGAAGAATTCATCTCTTCCATCAACCCAAACACCCCCACATATAAAGTGTGGAACAATATAAGATCTCTAACTGGCAATCCAACTTCACTCAATATAAACCATATAAAAACACATAACGGTCTTATCTCAAATCCATTTGAAATAAACCACTTTATAGCACAATGCTGGTCGGAGTACTCAAACGACTCTAATTTCCCAAACGAGTTTAAACAAAACAAACATATTTTTTCTACACCTTCCCAAACACCAGATTATAAAGCAATGATCATTGAGAGAGACATCTCCCTAACTGAATTACATTCATGCTTAGCCAAATTACACGGAAAAACTCCCTGCCGCGATAAAATATCATATCCAATGCTTAAAAAAAAATCTCCCGGAGAAAGGGATACTCAGAATCCTCAACCTCTATAATAACATCCTTAATACAAGCATTATACCACAAAACTGGAAAATACCTTCAATTCTACCTATCCCAAAGCCTGGTAAAGAAAGACTAACTCTTGCCATGCTTGGCAAAAGTACTCGAAAAAATCGTGGCCAAAAGAATCATGTGGTATGCTGAGACTAAGAATCTTTTAAGCCCAAATCAAGTAGCATTTAAACCCAATCGAGGCTGCACCGACGCGCTCCTTTTTATTGATGACCTTGTCTCTAGAGCATTAAGCTCCAAAAACCATGTGTCGATACTGACCCTAGATTTTGAAAAAGCATTCGACAGAATAGGATCTCACGTTATTTTAAGCAAACTTAGCGAATGGGCTGTTGGACCCAAGATGTTCAACTATGTAAAATCTTTTCTGAGCAAAAGAAAATTTTATGTATAATGCAACAATTCCTACTCCACCTCATTTAAACTCGATAATGGTATACCCCAAGGTTCACCATTATCAGTAGTCCTCTTTTCAATTGCCTTTCAAAACATTTGCGAAACTTTTAAATTATTGCATCTATGCAGATGATGTTTATATTCTGTGTAAAACACAAAATATAAACGAAGTCGAAAACATTCTCTCCAATGCAATTAAGGACATTTTAGAATGGGGAAACATCTCAGGATCCAAACTTTCTTTAACAAAATGTAAAATCTTACATATATGCCGTAAACATAATTGTACTCCCATTAATTTAAATATTAATAATATAAATATAGAGACTGTAAATCAATTAAAAATTCTAGGCTTAATATTTAATAGCAAATATAATTGGCGTGACCATTGCATTGAAATAAAAAAATCTCTGATTGCAAGAGCAAATATTGTAAAATACCTTGCTAATAAAAAAGTAATGTACATGTTTACACTCTTTGTAATATAACGAAATCATTAATTTTAAGCAAAATAGATTATGGAATTTTCATATACGGAAACTCACCTAAAACAACACTTGGAATCATCAAACCAACATATCACCAGGTAGCAAGATGTAGTGTTGGCGCCTTTCGTACCACTCCCACAAAAAATATCCTTGCTGAAGCTGGCCTACCGACTATAGAAGAGAGAAGGGAACAAATAACTTCTAAACTTTACGCTAAACTGATTTTCTCATACAACTCGCCAATCAACAAGGAACTAGTCCTTATGATGAACCGCAAAAAGAGTCACAGGATCCCTTCAGCCTTATTTACAATCTACCAAACTGGTAAAAACCAGTTCCCAAAAAAGGACTTGATTAAAATAAATAGCAAAAATAACCTGGAACCCCCGTGGCTTATAGATTCAAACTCTGTCATAATGGACCTAGCTTCTTATGGGAAAACTAACACAAGCAAAGTTTTTTATCGGAAATTGTATCAACACATCTCTTCCAATCTCAAGCTCAGCAATTGGAACTTCATTTTCACTGATGGATGGATGGATCAAAGACTAGCGAAAATACATCTTTTGCAATTGTGAATGAAGACGGGAGTACGATCCGACTTGGGCTACTCCCAGAAATATCATCTATATTTGCTGCGAAGGCTTTTGCAGTTTTTAATGCAATACAAGAGGCTATAAAAATTGGAAAAAAAATAATCATCTGCACAGATAGCCTCTCCACAATGAAAGCTGTTACAAATACAAACAACGATGTCGACATTGTCAACAACATCCGATCCTTATTAATTAAAACAAAACGTTCCATAAAACTCATGTGGGTTCCAGGACACGTTGGTATTCCTGGCAATGAAAAAGCAGATGAAGCTGCCAATCTTGCATTAAGATCACCATTGTACCTCTACAACTTCTACACTAAAAAGGACATTATTAAAAACCAAATGGAACGATTCTCAAATTGTGTACAAAATGATTGGTACATGTATGAGCATCACTACACTAGAGTCAACCCAACAAAAAATCCACCCAGATATCCTACAAACATACCAAAACACAAGATTAAACACTACATCAGATTACGACTTGGCCATACTGCTATACAACTCACCTCCACATCATCAAGAAAGAACCTCCACCCATTTGCCGCACCTGCCACACTACCATAGACCTACATCACCTTCTCTGACAACAACGAAAAAAAATATAAGGACTATGAACCTGATGAAGGAGAAGGAGATGGTGAGCCATGTGCCTCTCCCGGACCCTGATTCAGTAGCAAAAACGTCCAAGAGAAAAAGGCAGGATGATACACTTTCGCCCACGAAAAGATCACCCCTGCAGAAAAGAAAACTCCTGACTACTGAAGAGATGTTGGAGTCGCGCAATTTCGGCATTGCGGATTTCCGAAACCCCTCAAGAAAACTCTCGGAAGACCAATGGCAATTATTGGAAATGAGAATCCTGGATGAGGTTAACGATGCTATCGTTAATAGCAGGCCACCACCACTCTTTGGGAACCTCAGAACCATGAATGGGTTCAAAATTCTGACATGCGAAGACGACATTCCTGCAGGTCATCGTCAAAAGAACGATAGCTCCCTGGCCCAACGCTGATCTCCGCTTAATCGGATTGAAAGAAATCGGTGACTTCACCAAACCCAAGGCCAAAATGATGATAAAAGGACCCACGATACCTCGAGATCGTATAGAGAGATATCTGTAATCTCTAAATGAGAAACAGCTAAGTTAAAGCTGGAAAGAAATAGAGATGGGAGAAAGAACGGAGGAAGGCACAGAAGTGGTGGTGCAACTTATCCACAAATCTATATCTCTTTTGCGGAAAATTGGCTTCAAAGTACGCATCGGCATAAAGCGATGCAAACTTTGACTTATAACCAATAAGACAAAGCAAGTAAGTAAGTCAGGGTGCGTTTTTAAAACAATATGAACATGAAATTGATACAAATTAATATTCATCACAGTAAAGCCGCCAGCTCCAATCTTGTCTACATCTTGGGAAGTAGACAAATAGACATTGCCCTCAGATTCAAGAACCCTGGATTTCAGGTGGCAAAATTAGTGGACTTCATTCATCATTCTTGATGCTATACAAAGCCACATAAGTAGCAAATAGTAATATCAGATCCTGTATTTTAGCCAGGAAGAAGTTTAATCTCTTTCTTTTAGCAAATTACAGCGATCCAGACCAGTGTGCTGTCAAGCTTGAAAGGGAGGGACCACTGATCCTGGCATCATGCTATATGCCGCATGACGGACTAGAAGGGTCTCCCGATAACATCACAAGCCAACTTGCAGAAAAAGCCGCCTCCGAGAGATGGGGCGTGGTACTAGGTTGTGATACGAACTCACTTTATACCCAATGGGGTAGTACCGATTTCAACAACGGAGGTGAGTCTCTTTTTGAATTTATACTAGACCATAATCTTTTTGTAGCAAACAGAACGAACCCACTTTTGTAACTAAAAATAGAAAAGAAGTGCTTGACGCTACCCTAACCAATAACTCAAACACAATAGCAATAGACCAATGGAATTTTCTTAAAGAAGAATCATTCTCAGATTATAAACTGATAGGCTTCTTGATACAAAATAAAGTGGCAGCTCCAGACCCTTTAGAAATTCCAAGAAAACAAACTGGAATTTATGAGAGACGCTTGCAGCTGCCATCTCAATTCTCGTGCTTTTTTCTGTTTTCCATTTGTGCTCAATCGACTGAATCGTCTCATTTCTTGCTTAAGTCAACAATCTCACCCACCGACATGTCCTTGTCCTTATATTTAAACATTATCAACTTTAGAAAACGATGTGACGGCCATTTAGCTCACGTGAGTGGATGAGTCACTTCTGTCCAAAAAAAAAAAATTATACTTTCTAGAAGGGTTCTTTGAGATCTTAAAACAAAAATTCCCATTTTAGATGTTTGGTTTTTTCCGTGTAGTAGCACTGCAAAACTTGATTTCACAGCTGATAACTGTTATCCTTATCATTCTAAAAAGCATAGAGAATATAAATAATATAATTAATAACTATTTTAACCTGCTCCACAGCAAGATAAGTTTTAACCCATTTTATTCACCACGCTAGTGTCAAGTTTTAACCAAACGTCAAGTTTTAATACACATTTTAACGCAATTCACACACGGCCTGAAAATAAAGAAAGAAAGAAAGAATGAAATATAAAAATGGCTGATTTTCACTTCCGCTTTGAAAGAAATCAAGACCGAACGTGTTTTTAATTTTTATCAAGTTTACAATTCAAATTTGAAATTGAACTTTTGTTTCTTATGGCCTTTTCCAAAAAAGAGTGCTTTGCTTACACATCATTATTTTCACTCCCTCAGGGAGTGAAATCGTCATTCCCTACTTTTCCTTGGGGTGAAGGAGCGATCAACAATACATGAAACTAAACGTCAAAACACTCCCTTTCCCAAAATGAATTCCAAAATTCGTTGACAAGGAGTACACTCCCAAAAGTAGTTTTGGAAAAGGACATTATTTAACAGCTGATTATGAAATGTCAAAATCTGTCAACTAATGCGCACCATACACAGTTCAACTCAATCGTCAACTGAATCAAATCAAATGTAAATCAACCTGTGTTTGGCCTTGTCATTTCATCGATTTGACAGTTGAATGCTTGGTTGAAGCAAAATCAAAAGATTTTGATTTTTTTTGAAGTTGAATATAAAGTCCTTCAACTGAATTGAACTGTATGTGGACGAGTTGGTTGATTTGCTGTCAAAACCACAGATGAGTTTAAAAGGGAGATGGGATACCGAGCTGTCAAAATGACAATGCCTACAAGCTATGGACCATAGTTACTGTGCTAGTAACCCATACTATCACAGTAAATATGGTCCTTCCACCTCATTTTTGTTGCTGTTTTTTCTCATTTATTCACAGACACGAAGAAACAGTAAAATAAAATTTTCGGTATCCGGAGGGTAAGACGTAAGTCAGTTTCCGATCTCGTTTTGTATCTGGTCAAAACAGCATCAGTCGAATTTTTGAATTTAAATCATGTTGATCTATTGCTAAAAATGACTCTCAACGCGAACACGAATATTTGGAAAGAAATTTTCCAAATAGTTCAAAATAATGAAGAAAAACCAGGCATTGGATGTAATTTTAGAGAAGCAGAAGCAAAGCGTTCCAACTCAGTCTAAGCAGTGTGTGCTCGAACACAAACCTAGTTGACAACTCAGTTTACAATCGAGTTGAAATGTGTATGGGGCACTTAACTCTGAAGTCAAAATTTTTACACTTCGACTACGTCGGAGGGGAAATTTCAACTCATTTCTAAGTTGTATTTGACCAATCAGAATGAATTGACTACGTAGTGACTACGTTAGTGAATGTGGCCAAAATATATCATAAATCATAATTAATAACTATTTTAACCTGCTCCACAGCAAGATAAGTTTTAACCCATTTTATTCACCACGCTAGTGTCAAGCTTCAACCAAACGTCAAGTTTTAATACACATCTTAAGGCCGTGTGTGAATTGCGTTAAAATGTGTGTTAAAATTTAACCCGCGTTAAAATTTGACACTAATGAGGTGAATAAAATGGGTTAAAATTTATTGAGCTGTGGAGAAGGTTAAAGTGTGTTAAAATTTGACTTTTCTAGTGATAGAGAAATTTGCTCCTGCTTTTGCATTCAATTCAATCAACGAAATATGGATCAAGAAAAAAAACGAAGGCAGGCTGGAAAACCATACAATGAATGTAAGTTTGAAATCAATTAATTTATATGAATTCAATGCTTTTGTTTTCTAGGGTCTCATCGTTGTTGAGAATTGCATTGATGTCTTCTGAAAACACTCGAAGTCTTCCATAGCTTACACAGGTAATCTGCCGATAGCATTTATTATTGGAAAAGTTTTAACTTGAACGTCAACTAATAACTTACCCCACGCTCTCTTCTCTGTTTAATTGAATTTCTTGTTACTATGCGTTGATATTATAAAAGCTATAAAAGGAATTAACACGAAATACTTTAAATTTGTAATTTTTTCTAAACCAAATACGAATTTATTGTTTTGTTTCTTTTGAAATGTATGACGGATATCAGCTGTGAAAAATAAATTCAGTGTTACCACACCGAATAAATCAATTAATCAAAATGGGAATTTTGTTTGAATATTTTTGACTGTTGTTTTAAAAAATGACATTTGATTAACGAAAATAACCAGTTGTTTGTTTGCCTCATACCAATGATCACGTGGAATTATTTCATTTACATTACATATGTGCAAGGCGTTGTCTTCGTGGTTCAATAGAGCCATTTCACAAACTTGTTGGTTCTTGAAATGAATTCTTGTAGGCACGATTTGTCTGCACAAATAGTTGCTTGTGGCTATGGACTTACAAGATGTAAACTCAAAGTCAGTTAGTCCGAAATATTTGAAAATTATTCAGCATCATAGTCAAATACGTGGTGAGGGACATAAAGTGTTGATTTTGTTTTATTTCGTCTTGCTCTTGTCCAATCGTATTAAATGTGTTTGCTAGGAAGGTATTTAATCTTTCAAAATCATTTCTAACTTCTATTGTGTTACGTCTCAATATATTCGCAGTCGAATCTGCAATGGGACTCTGTTTTTTAATGAGGGATGATAGGTGCTGTTCTTGCTTATTTGCCAGGTCTATTTGATTTTGAATATTTATATACTCGTTGTTTTGTTCAATGCTTGTTATTCTTTGTTGAAGAATATCGATTGTCGCATGGCAATAATAAATTGTTTGCGATTTATCAGCTAAGCAAGCTCTTTCCAATTCTTTTAAATACCTCTTGGTTTCAGTTAGTTCGAGCCAGTAGTTAGTGAGATTGTAATAAACATATAGACTCCAAAAATTGTCTACTGTTCGCACAGTTCCGACATCTTCAAAATAGATTCCGATTGCATTATCCAAACCACTTATCACAATGTGACGTCTGCGGCTGTCGCACTGATTGGTGATACCAAAAATGTAAGGAGGAATGTCATCAACATAAGTCCTTTTCTTATATTTCCACGTTTAATTTTTGTAGATGGATTTTGCTCAGATGTCAAGAGCGAATTGTCCACCTGCTGGATTGCGGGAGGTGCATTGTCCGCTTCCTCTATTGGTAAAGGACATAAATTATGAATCGCTCGTTGCAGGACACCCCCTTGGGTCTTAATGTTAGCAACCCGTACAAAACCGTCACTTCCCTTTATAACGTCGACTACACGTCCGAGTTTCTATCTTGATGGAGGCATGTTGGATTCTTTCAACAATACTAGGGTGTTTGGCTTAACGTTTTGAGATTCAGTCTTCCATTTTGCGCGTTGTTGTAGGAGATGTAAATACTCATTGGACCATCTTTTCCAAAATGACTGTTGGACATGTTGGATTTGTTTAAACTTATTCAGAGAGCTTAATTTTTTGTCAGTGATATCGAGTTCAGCTATTGAAAGAAGTGGTGCTCCTATTAAGAAATGTCCGGGAGTGAGAGCTTCTAAATCGTTGGGATTCGAAGTGAGCGGCGTTATTGGTCTCGAATTGAGTATAGCTTTGATCTGAATTGTGATTGTAGTGAGTTCCTCATATGTTAAAGACGCATCTCCAAGATGACGAACCAACAAGTTCTTGGCTGACTTTACCGCAGATTCCCAGAGACCACCAAAATGCGGTGAACGGGTTGGAATAAACCTCCAGTTAATTCCCACTTGAACGCAAGAAGATTGAATAGCCCCTTCCATTTTCTTTGAGTGCATTACTTCTTTCAGTTCTTTCAGTTGGTTATTGGCACCAACGAAATTAGTCGCATTATCGCAAAAAATAGTGTGACATAATCCTCGCCTGCCAATGAATCTCTTGAGACAATTTATAAACGCTTCAGTGGAGAGATCTCCAACAACCTCAATATGGATTGCCTTTGTAGAAAAACACACAAAAATTGCTAAGTAAGATTTGGTAGGTGTCTTACTTCTAACCTTATAATGGGATTTTATGGGCCCTGCGAATTCTACTCCTGTAAAATAAAATGGGCGAGATGGCGTTACTCTTTCAAATGGTAGGTTGCCCATCAGCTGGGTGATGGATTTAGGTGTAGATTTCGCACAAATTATGCACCTTCTAATAACTGATTTTGGCTCTCTACCGACGCTTAATATCCAATACTGCTGTCGCGAGATTGCTACTAGTGCTCTATGAGATACATGTAAATTTGTTTTATGAAGATGTTCTAAAATAAGTCTTGTGACAATATTATTTTTTGGAAGAAGGATTTGATTTTTTGCATCCGGAAGTAGAATAGAATTAACCAACCTACCTCCCACACGAATCAGATTAAGTTTTTTGTCAAAATATGGTGTTAAAGGTGATAAACTTGACTTGGTACTCACACCTTGATGATTTTTCAGACCCTTGTACTCATCTGTAAACGCAGCACGTTGAGTGTACATTAGGAGGAAGGAGGTTCCGTCTCTTAGTTCATCAGCGGAAAGCAAACCAGAACATTTCTTATGAATCTCATGCAATATGAAAATAGTTTTTGTAACGTGTAGAAAGAATTTTTGTGATTTATATGATTAATTATGTCTTCGTTATTACTTGCAGTAAGCAACGCCGTCTTGATCTTCTTTAATTCAGGTACTACCTGTGGAATGGTGTACTTACTTTCTTCCCAATAACATTCATCCAATTTTAGAAATGCCGGTCCTTCGAACCATTGCGATAAAGATGAAAGGTTTGCAAGAGTGCATCCTCTCGTTATTAAGTCAGCTGGGTTTATTTCTCCCTTTATATGTTTCCATTGTAAAATTTGGGTTTCAGCTTGGATTTTTGCTACCCTATTTGCAACGAAAGTGTCCCATACATAAGAAGGTGAGTTTATCCAAGCAAGTACAGTTGTAGAGTCTGTATAATATGTTATTTTTTGAATATATTTGTTAAACGTTTGAAGTATTCTTTTGACAAGCTCAACCAAAATTTCTGCTGCTTGAAGTTCAAGGCGAGCTATTGTAGTGGTTTTCATTGGAGCTATACGAGATTTTGAACATAGTAATTTGCTAAATATGTTACCTGAATCGTCTTTACATCTTACGTACACACATGCTCCAAGTGCAGACATGCTGCTATCAGCAAAGGCGTGTAGTTCGGTTCTTATCGGGTTCGGACACATTACAAATCTAGGTATGCTGATGTTTTCAAGATCAAAAAATTGATGAATGTAATCCTTCCACTTTCTTGCCAGATCCATGGGAAGCTCGTCATCCCATGAGAAATTTGTCTTCCAAAAATCTTGTACAAAAAGCTTTCCAAGCATTATGGGCCTAAGGGATCAAAAAGACGTGCAAGATCTGATAGTACAGTTCTGCGTGTAACCGTCGCCGTCGCTTCTGATGTTTTAAATTTGTCAGAGTTAAATCCAAATTCAAAATTATCTATAGTTGGATTCCAAATTAATCCCAAGGTTTTAATAACATCAGATTGATGAAATCTTACTAGCCTTTCTTTGTGTTCATCAGGAATATTCTCTAATATAGTGTTATCATTGGAACAAAATTTTCTTAACTCGAATTTACCTTTTTCTAGGAGGGCTGTTATATCTTCAAGCAATTCTTTGGCTTCCAAAACTGTGTCTGCTCCAGCAAGTAAATCGTCAACGTAGATGTTTTGACTTATGGTTTGCGATGCTTTTGGCTGAACCTTTTCATAATTTTGTGCATGTTGAATAAGACATTTTGTTGCGAGGTATGGGGCAGAAGCGGAGCCGTAAGTTAATGTGTTAAGTTTGTAAATCTTCAGAGGTTGATTGCTGTCAGTTCTCCAAAGAATGAGTTGAAAGGCTCTGTCTTCTGGTCGGACCAAAATCTGTCGATACATTTTACTGATATCAGCTGTAAACGCATACCGTTCTAGTCTGAAACGAATGATAATTGAATACAAATCAGGTTGAACTGTTGGTCCGATTCCTAGAATATCGTTAAGTGACATTCCGGAAGATGTTTTTGATGAGCAGTCGAAAACTACTCGTAATGCTGTTGAAGAGCTTTCTGGCTTCAAAACGCAATGATGCGGTATGAAGTAGTGCCCTTGTGGAATTTCGGAACTGTCGATTAGACACATATGACCCAATTCTTCATATTCCGATAAGAATTGCGTGTATAGTTGACGTAGCTCACTGTTGCTTTGAAGTCGGCGTTCCAGTGAAAGAAACCTTTTGCGTGCCTTTTCAAACGATTCACCGAGGAGCGATGGATCTTTTTTAAATGGGAGACTTACCATAAATCTTCCATTTGGAAGAATTTTCGTGCTTGCGTTGAAGAAGTCCTCACAATTGCGTTCTTCATTGCTCATGCGCTTTACTGGTGGGTCATGTGTTTCACTCTCCCAGAATCTGCAAACAAGTCTCTCCATCATTGATAATGATGGCGTTGTGGCGATGTTGCAGATAGCACTATGGTTTGTTGCTTGTACACCACCCGCAACTATCCATCCTAATTTTGTGTTCCGAAGCATAGGAAAATCAGGACCAATACTTATTTCTCCTGGAAGCAATAAATGGAAGAATAATTCAGCGCCAATGAGCAAGTCGATTTTTTGATTGCTCATGAATCCTGGA
This sequence comes from Sphaerophoria taeniata, assembly GCA_943590905.1. NCBI lineage: Eukaryota > Metazoa > Arthropoda > Insecta > Diptera > Syrphidae > Sphaerophoria > Sphaerophoria taeniata. The sequence goes on along the minus strand of OX016540.1, from coordinate 13,286,321 downwards.
TCTGCCAACTGAAGATAGTTTGGCAGATCGCATAATTCGGTGTGAATTTCCTCTGCCTTATAATCTGTTATCTTGGGTAGGATAATTGCTTCAATGTTGGCTTGAAAATTGGTATTTTTTGATACAAATGAAAGTTGGACGGCAAATTGTGATGCCGTTCCGTGACCTCCTCTTTTCCGCTTATGGCAGTTTCTGAGCGATGTTTCGGAATTCCTAATGCATGTGGGAATGCTGCTGTTACGAAATGGATCTGTGACCCAGAATCTAATAACGCACGGCAAGGAAGCAATGTTCCACAAGCTGATCGTACGTTAATTAATGCAGTGGCAAGATATACTTGTCGTTGTTTTGACTTAGAAATACTTGCTGCATTGGACGAATGACCTTCCTGCTTCTGCTGCTGATTAAATCTAGAAAGAGAAGATGATGGTGAGTTAATATGCACAGCTTCCCCGCCCTTGACTACTTGCTGCTGTTGACCATCTGTGGAAGAGATTTTGTTGTTTGAATCATTAATTTTTGGTTTAAATTTACTATTATCTTTCTTATAGTGCAACAACGTATTATGTTTGCCATTGCAATGGTAACATCCCCTTGAGTGACACGCATTTTGAGAGTGCACCGATCTTAGACATTTACGACAGAGTCCCAATCGTTGAACTGATTTTTCGCGATCAGCTTCTGAAAGAGATAAAAATTGTTTACACTTATATATTTTGTGATTACCTGCGCTACACATAACGCAGCCATTGGAATTAATTGCTATGGCAGTTGTTTTCCTCTTCTCGTCTGGAGTTGTGATGGTTTCAAGCGTTTGAAACCTAGCCTCAATGAATTTTAGTAAAGTTGATAAGGGAGGACTACATTTTGGATCGTCCAAAGACTGTTCGAAAAGCGTCCTGCTCTCCTTGTCAACCTTCTTCAGAATGATGTGGACGACGACGGGGTCTCAGTCATTTGCCGGATATCCTAGGTTGATCAGGGCCTGAATTCCCTCTTTTGTGAGGTCATGTAATTTTCGCAAGCTGGAAGCAGTTCCTGATGCTGTGTGTTGACCCATCAATTTTTCGAGCTGCGCAGACAAAAGAAGCCGTTTATTGTCATATCTGTCAGTCAGTGTTTTCCATGCAGCTTCAAAATTGCTGTCTGTAGCTGGAAATCCTAGCACTAAGCTTAGTGCTTCCCCTGTCAGATTAGTTTTCAGGAAATATAGCTTCTGGGCCGGTGATATCGGTTGTTCAAGAATCATTGGTTTGAACAGATTGTAAAATGGACGCCAATTAAGATAATTTCCATCGAATTTTGGCAGCTCGATCTTTGGGAGTTTCAACGATGTATTTGCAATGATATTTCTTGAATCGTTCAAGTTGACGCCTGTTTGCGGTATTCCAGTCAAAAGCAACTCCAACTGTTCTTGAAGATTGAAGTAGACCTTGACATCGTCTTCATTTAATTCATCATCAATTTGTTGGAAAACTAATTTCAGCTGTTCAAAATTGTCCTTTAAATTATTGACCTTTATGTCAAACAGTTGGGAGTTTGAGTTAATTAACTCCGGCATACACTTGTTCAACGATAACTGGAAATGTTTTGTCAGCATATTGTATTTTGCACTTGATCTTGATGACTTCATCTTTCGTTCTTCTGATGCTACTGCGGATTGTTCTGACTGAGATGCTGGTGGTGGTTTCTCCTTGTTCTCCTTGGCTTGGTCTGCTGATTCCTGCAAGCTGCTTACACGATTGATGATGTCTGATTTCATGTTTTCGTAGACCTTCTTGATCTTGTCGTAGTACTCCTTTGTGAAGTACTCGTGGTGACTTTGGTCTGAGTATTGGTCTCGGATTTCAGAGTCATTTGTGTCAAAGAAATCCCACAAATTTTCCAATCTCTCTTTTTTTTGGATGAGCTTTGTCAAAGTCTTTCGACTATTGCTGTCCTTACTGTAGTTGCGGGCAAGATCTAAAATTTCTTGTCCCGTTTTTTCCTGAAGGTCAGATAGCTCTTCTAGTCCTTTAGGATACACATCACTATCACCAATTTTCGACATATTTTTTATTATTATGACAGATGTTTATATTTATACAGATATTTTTTATTTTTGTTTTAAACGGAGCACTGATTCTACACTCTTTTCTTTTGTCGTTGTTTTTTAAGCTTCAACTGATCACTGATTCTACTGTATTACACTTCACTACTTCATGTACACTTAAAATTATTTAAGTAGTGTCCTGTCACGGTCGCCAATGAATAATTAGAAATTGGAATTTGGTTCAAGAATAAAAGACTTGTTTTCTGGTTGAGTGTTAACAATAGAAATGAATTTATTTTAACTTAAATTATGGTCGAGGTGTGTATGAAAATTGAGAACCTGCGATGTGTTCGCATGCTATCGTGGGAACTGCACACTCAGCAAGTCAGTGTGCAGCCGACGACTTATTCAAATTTCGTCTGTGAACCTGTAAAATTAGACGTTCACATCGCAGGTCTCATTACATTTAACTTGGACAACGGAAATCAAATTAAATTAATAAAAACGAATATGATCTATACTCTGTCCGATAAAAATTGGCAGTACAGGCCTTATGGGAGAGCTTTTTAAAAATCAGTGGCGCGCTGTTCTCTACACCATACCCAATTGAAGGAAACTCCTTTAAAAAGTTTTATAAAACACCCATTAATTTTTGATGGCATCCGACGTAAAACCCACAGCTACCTGCCTGGCACACACTTGAGCATGCACTGATCGTTCTCTGCTGATTTTCAACCCTCATTGAATCACACATATTCAGAGTTGTCTTTTTCTATTTCGTAACTCACTTCGTATTTTTTTCTAACTTTTTCAATGGATTTCTGTTGAGGAGCTTTTGCTTTGAGAGCTTTCTTAACGATGAGTGTTATCGAGTTGTGTTTCACTTTTGCATTTCTTTTAAAGTTTTGCAAATCAGTTAAAATGCAGTTATAAAAATCAAAGCCATTTTATTTGAGGAAGATTATTATTTGCGTAGATTCTCGTACCCGGTGGTAGCTTTGTCGATTTTGCGAGTAATTTTTTCGCATTATTGTGATAATATTATTGTGCTGTTGTTGTTCTATTGTTGTGTGGTTTGTTTTTTTTCTTGTTGTGCTTTTTTTGTGTTGTTTGTATATTATCTTTGTGATTTTGTTGTGTTGTTTGTGTTTTATTGCTGTTGCTTTTGCTTTTGTTGTGTTGTGCAAATATAAAATGGCTTCAACATCAAAATGCTCAAAGGACTTGAGTGCCGAAAAAAAAGAGATATAGTTGAGGCGACAAAAGCAATTTGTAAGAACCTGCAAAGTAAAACCGAGGCTGTAAAGCAGGTTGTTGATATATATCTGTATCTGAACGAACAGTGTACAGACTTCTAAAGGAAAATAGCACCAGAGGCCACAACTCACCACAAAAAAAGAAAAACCAGTCTGGTCGTAGCATTAAAATTGATGATTTTGATAAATGTGCAATCAGACAAATTGTTCACCAGTTTTTTTCAAAAAATGAATTGCCGACGCTGGACGCGCCTTTTATCTTGCCTCTTGGTGGTGTGGAAAAGATAAATTTTATTTCATTTTCATATATAATAAAAAACGAAATGAAAATCAATGTAAAAAAGAAGAATGGCAACCCTGCAGTTATTTCATTTAGCTTTTTCGAATTCAAAATGTGCATTACGGCAACCCTGTAAGAGCTTTTTTGAGAAAAGTACTTATGGGTAGGAAAAGAGTGCGAACGAGATGCAGATATCTCTATCTTCCCTGTACTGCCAATTTTTATCGGACAGAGTATAGTTCATTCGAGTTTGCATAATGACATAAATTGTCCTCGGCGATTTTAACGCAAAGCTGGGAAAAGAGGACATCTTTGATGAAACAGTCGGAAAGCACAGCCTGCACGTCACCACTTCCGATAACGGATTCAGGCTGATCGATTTTGCTGTGGGGCAAAATGTTGTGGTAGCAAGCACATGGTTCCCACATCTCAACATCCATAAAGGTACATGAAGATCTCCTGATCAATCAACCGTCAACCAGATTGATCACATTGCCATCGACGGAAGGCACTTGTCTAGCATTCTAGATGTTCGAACTTTCCGAGGAGCCAACATCGACTCGGACCACTACCTCGTCGTAGCCAAGGTAGTGCTACGAATATTCCGACAACGGCCAAAAGAAGGAAATGCTTCAAGAAAAATCGACGTCGGACGGCTACAATTGCAAGAGATCGCCAGATTCTTCTCTGATCGAGTATCAAGTAACCCCTTAAGGAGTCCTATGCCGCCAACATCAAGTATCGTAGACCAGTGGAAACATTGAAACGAAACCCCTGGTTTGACGAAGAATGCAGGCAGGCCCATGCAGCCAAGCAGAAGGCATACAAAGCGGCGCTGAATATAGAAGGACAAGAGCTGCTCGTAAGCTCTACGAGCAAAAGAGGAGAGAGGAACGCCGGCTTCTCAGGAGAAAAAAGAGAGGGCATGAGAAGCGTCAGATCGAGTATGTTGAGAGAGCCAACAGCAGGAATGAAGTTCGGAGGTTTTATCGGAAGGTAAAACAGCTGGCTCTAGGTCATCAAGCAAGAACATCATAGTAGAATCGCAGTCAATGCTGGGGATTTGGAAAGACCACTTCTGTAGACTGTGCAACGGCGACGACGAACAAAACCCCGCCGTCAGACAGGAGCCTTTCATCGGACACGATGATAGCCAACAATTCCGTGAACCCGACCTAGAAGAAGTGAAAACAGCAATATCAGGGCTGAAATCCAACAAGCCGCTGGAACAGATGGTCTAGCTGCCGAGCTGTTCAAAGCAGCAGGCAACGATCTAGATAGGCGCATGCACCAAATCACCTGTAAGATATGGTCGGAGGAATGCATACCCGATGAATGGAACCTCAGCATTGTCTGCCCAATCCTGAAAAAGGGAGATCCTCTAAACTGTGCCAACTACAAAGGAATCAGTCTACTTAACATCGCCTACAAGATCTTCTATGCCGTAATATGTGAACGTCTGAAGCCTTTCGTCAACAATCTGATTGGTCATTATCAATGTGCCTTCAGGCCAGGAAAGTCAACCATCGACCAAATTTTCACGTTGCGGCAGATCCCAGAAAAAACCTATGAACTCCAAATCGATACCCACCACCTTTCATCGATTTTAAGGCCACGTATGACAGCATCTACAGCGACAAACTGTATAAAGCTATGTCTAGTTTTGGTATCCCTGCCAAGCTCGTTCGCTTGAGCAAAATGATGATGAAGAACTCACGCTGCTCCAACAAGGTTGGTAACGAGCTTACGGAATCTTTCGACGTCAAAAAAATTTTCAGACAAGGCGATGCACTGTCGTGCAATTTCTTAAACATCGTTCTTGAGAAAAACTCCACCGTCAACACCAGAGGCATTATATTTCAAAAATTGGGGAGAACACAGCGTGATGTCCAATGGCGCTTTTGTAAGAATTGAGGCAGAAGCATCCAAAATGGGTTTAGCTGTAAATGAAAAAATAACTAAGGTAAAACTGTATAACACCCTCATCATCCCAGTCCTGCTGAATGGTGCAGAAGCATGGAACTTGATAAAAACGAATGAATGCGCCTGGGCAAAACAGTTGTGCAGATTTCTGCGCAGCAAAATTTAAAATACACAGGCTTTTATGGGAGCAAATTCTGCATGCAGAACAGCGCTGCGTGATGTCTCTTTCTAAATTTTCTGCCTAGTTTCATTGCAGCCAAAATTGAAAAACAAAATTTTCCAAATAATTGCTATAAGTAGTGCCTTAAATTGAAAGATTGTTGACACTGTTTACAAATTCTTCACATCTGTTTTGAGCAGAACTTGTTTAATTGATTTTTAAAGGTAACGTATCCGCAAAATTACACCTTATTAGAAAATTTTCAAAGTTCCCTTTAGTATTTCAAGACGAAGGCCGAAAAAATTTACGTTTTCAAGCGAGATGGCCGCAGACGAAATCAACTGACGAAATCACATCTCGCATCCAAAAGCTACGCTACAACTTGAACATGAAACAAGATTCTTCGACAAGATGTCTGTGTGGACATGGATTTTTCTGCCTCCAATGTATTTTTTCAAGACATGTTCATGAATAGGGCATCGTTCATGCCCAGTGGAGCCGGCCTGTAATAAACAACGCGACAACCAAAACAAAAACAAATTTGGCAGGTGTCGTTTTTGTCTTGACAAATCTTGGCAGAGTTTCTGCACGTGTGTTTTGCTTGAAGCGCTGCATGCAGCGCTGCGTGGCGTGCAGAAATTCTGAACATCTGTTTTGAGCATTGGGCTGTTTCGAGAGGACAGTTCTTCAGGTCATCTTTGGCCCCATGTGCATTGATGAGAAATGACGAAGAAGATACAACAGCGAACTTTACGGGTTGTACAACGACATGGACTTAGCCAGAAGGGTCAAGGTGCAGAGACTCAGCTGGCTCGGTCATTTAGAGCGGATGGACACCACTGCTCCGGCCCGGAAAGCCTTCGATACTTTTCCCGAGGGACGTAGAAGGAGAGGAAGACGGCGACTAAGGTGGCGCACACAAGTGGAAGAGGACCTCAATCAACTTGGAGTGCAAAACTGGAGACCGAGCTGGCTAGGGACCGAGCTGGCTGGCGGAGACTGTTGATTGAGGAACATCAGTGTACCCTCGAGGCCGCGAGTCCATTTTTAAACGTACTTTTAAGTATAGAGATTCGTTTCTTAGCCGTGCTATGCGAATGTAGAACTCTCTTCCAAACGCTGTCTTTTCCAATAATTGTAATTTTCAGGAATTCTAAACCACGTACTTGCATCGAAACCCCTTTTATGAAATCCTGTCTCCATTTCTCGCGCTCTGCCCTTGCCATATAAAGGGTATAGAAAAAAGCCCTTGAGTGCCGAGTGCCAATTAATAAAAAGTCAATTTATTTGGCATTATAAATTTCTAAAAATATATTTATTTGACTCAAACAATTATACTTTTCCAGGGAAAATTCAATGCGGTAACAATTTTGCGCACACAGCCAGTGGTGATTTTTTATATTAAACGCTGATCTTTGTTTAACACGATCGTTGTCACAATAATAACAACAAAATAATTTGCTTCCAACCTCGCACCCCTCGCGCCCTTCGACAGCCACTTTCTAAACCGAGAAACATCTGTATATACTCCAGCCGTCCCCATTCCACATGTGTCCATACCCCAGGAAACAATTCCGGCAACTTTCTCATTACAAATCAACAGACCACCCGAATCGCCTGGACACGAATCTGATTTCTTCGTCGAAGCGCAAATCATTCCATTAGTAAACATTGAACCGTATAGTTGCTTGCAAAATGTTACATCACGAACTTCAACCGGCTCAATCGAAATCTGATCGGAAACAAGAAACGATTGACTGAAATGTTTGAATTGTTTAAACAAGAAGAACTCACTTTGGAATTTTCCCAACTCCTAACGAAACATTTTTGTTCTTCCTTTGGCGGAGATCTCGGCATTTCTATAATATTTATATTGGGGTCGTAAGAAGAGATATCATTTCTCAAAACTAAATACGCAACATCGGCGAAAAGCGTTTTGCCTCGTCTTCGTCTATATGCTCGGTGAATTTTTATATGAGCAATATCCACCAAACGTGGTGCTGCTGAGGATATATTTTGTAATCCGACAACAACGACAAGTTCAAAGGGTAGGTAGCGTCTATTATGCGGTCTGGAACAGGAGATTCTGTTAAGATGTAACTGTTAATAAGTGGAAACTTACATAAAGACACAATGGGCAGCGGTAAGAACTCTTTTCGGGGATATGACAGCACCGTCACAAATGTGATTCAATCCCAAATCTGATGCTCCATTTTCATTTGGATAAAGTTGAATGGAGACCGTATAATTGGATATGGTTTTTGGTTTTGGTGTTGTTGTTGGTTTTGGTGTTGTTGTTGTTGGTGTTGTTGTTGGTTTTGGTGTTGTAGTTGTTGTTGGTTTTGGTATTGTTGGTATTGTTGGTATTGTTGTTGTTGGCGTTTTTGTTGTTGGTGTTGTTATTGTTGATGTTGCTGTTGGTGTTGTTGTTGGTTTTGGTGTTGTTGTTGTTGGTTTTGGTGTTGGTGTTGTTGTTGGTTTTGGTGTTGTAGTTGTTGTTGGTTTTGGTGTTGTTGTTGGCGTTGTTGTGGGTGTTGTTGTTGGTGTTGTTGTTGGTGTTGTTGTTGTTATTGTTGTTGTTATTGTTGTTGTTGGTGTTGTTGTTGGTTTTGGTGTTGTAGTTTTTGTTGGTTTTGGTGTTGTTGGTTTTGCTGTCGTTGGTTTTGGTGTTATTATTGGTTTTGGTGTTGTTGTGGTTGGTTTTGGTGTTGTAGTTGTTGTTGGTTTTGGTGTTGTAGTTGTTGTTGGTTTTGGTGTTGTTGTTGGTTTTGGTGTTGTAGTTTTTGTTGGTTTTGGTGTTGTTGGTATTGTTGTTGTTGGTTTTGGTGTTGTTGGTATTGTTGTTGTTGGTTTTGGTGTTGTTGTTGTTGGTGCTATTGTTGTTGTTGGTGTTGTTGTTGTTGGTGTTGGTTTTGGTGTTGGTTTTGGTGTTGTTGTTGTTGGTTTTGGTGTTGGTGTTGTTGTTGGTTTTGGTGTTGTAGTTGTTGTTGGTTTTGGTGTTGTTGGTATTGTTGTTGTTGGTTTTGGTGTTGGTGGTATTGTTGTTGTTGGTTTTGGTGTTGTTATTGTTGGTGCTATTGTTGTTGTTGGTGTTGTTGTTGTTGGTGTTGTTGTTGTTGGTGTTGTTGTTGTTGGTGTTGTTGTTGTTGGTGTTGGTTTTGGTGTTGGTTTTGGTGTTGTTGTTGTTGGTTTTGGTGTTGGTGTTCTTGTTGGTTTTGGTAATGTAGTTTTTGTTGGTTTTGGTGTTGTTGGTATTGTTGTTGTTGGTTTTGGTTTTGTTGGTATTGTTGTTGTTGGTTTTGGTGTTGTTGTTGTTGGTGCTATTGTTGTTGTTGGTGTTGTTGTTGTTGGTGTTGGTTTTGGTGTTGGTTTTGGTTTTGTTGTTGTTGGTTTTGGTGTTGGTGTTGTTGTTGGTTTTGGTGTTGTAGTTGTTGTTGGTTTTGGTGTTGTTGGTATTGTTGTTGTTGGTTTTGGTGTTGTTATTGTTGGTGCTATTGTTGTTGTTGGTGTTGTTGTTGTTGGTGTTGTTGTTGTTGGTGTTGGTTTTGGTGTTGTTGTTGTTGGTTTTGGTGTTGGTGTTGTTGTTGGTTTGGGTGTTGTAGTTGTTGTTGGTTTTGGTGTTGTTGTTGGCGTTGTTGTGGGTGTTGTTGTTGGTGTTGTTGTTGTTGGTGTTGGTTTTGGTGTTGTTGTTGTTGGTATTGGTGTTGGTGTTGTTGTTGGTTTTGGTGTTGTAGTTGTTGTTGGTTTTGGTGTTGTTGTTGGCGTTGTTGTGGGTGTTGTTGTTGGTGTTGTTGTTGGTGTTGTTGTTGTTATTGTTGTTGTTATTGTTGTTGTTGGTGTTGTTGGTGTTGTTGTTGGTTTTGGTGTTGTAGTTTTTGTTGGTTTTGGTGTTGTTGGTTTTGTTGTTGTTGGTTTTGGTGTTATTATTGGTTTTGGTGTTGTTGTTGGTGTTGTTGTGGTTGGTTTTGGTTTTGTAGTTATTGTTGGTTTTGGTGTTGAAGTTGTTGTTGGTTTTGGTGTTGTTGTTGGTTTTGTAGTTGTTGTTGGTTTTGGTTTTGTTGATATTGTTGTTGTTGGTGTTGTTGTTGTTGGTGTTGTTGTTTTTGTTGATGTTGGTGTTGTTGTTGTTGGTTTTGGTGTTGTTGGTATTGTTTTTGTTGGTGTTGTTGTTGTTGTTATTGTTGTTGATGTTGGTGTTGTTGTTATTGTTGTTGGTGTTGTTGTTGTTGGTGTTGTTGTTGTTGTTGATGTTGGTGTTGTTGGTATTGTTGTTGTTGTTGTTGGTGTTGTTGTTGTTGTTGTTGATGTTGTTGTTGTTGATGTTGGTGTTGTTGTTATTGTTGTTGGTATTGTTGTTGTTGTTTGTGTTGTTGTTGTTGTTGTTGGTGTTGTTGTTGTTGTTGTTGGTGTTGTTGTTGTTGTTGTTGATGTTGGTGTTGTTGTTATTGTTGTTGTTGTTGTTGGTATTGTTGTTGATGTTGGTGTTGTTGTTATTGTTGTTGGTGTTGTTGTTGTTGGTATTGTTGTTGTTGTTGTTGGTGTTGTTGTTGTTGTTGTTGTTGGTGTTGGTGTAGTAGTTGTTGTTGGTTTTGGTGTTGTTGGTATTGTTGGTGTTGTTGTTGTTGTTGTTGATGTTGGTGTTGTGTTATTGTTGTTGGTGTTGTTGTTGTTGGTATTGTTGTTGTGTTTGTTGGTGTTGTTGTTGGTGTTGGTGTTGTGGTTGTTGTTGTTGTTGTTTTTTTTGTGAATTGTTTTCTGATACTTGCCCAGTCAATTTCATCAACGTAATCATCGTAATCGTGCCGTGATTTTCCAGGAATAATCAATAATAATATTAGTCCGAACTTTAAATAATTTTGAAAATTCATGACTTTTAATTTTTGAATGAAAATTATGTCAATGAAATTTTGTTTACAGAAGCTTAGAATCTAAAAAAAAAAATTAAGTTAAAAAATTTCTGAGTTATTTGGCATGTATGCAAAAGTCTCGTATTCTTCATCCGGACTTAAACCGTCCGTCGTTGTGGGCAAGCGAAGCTAAACGGAATGAAATTTCATCCACAACAAGTTTTCAGTTTTACGAAAGTACTCACACTTCACACATACAAAAAAATTTCATGTTGACGTATGGACACTGCGGCGTATTGTTACTATCATATTTCTTGCAACACAACTCATAATTTTGGTTACATGACAAAATCAAAGCTCGGAATTCTATTTGGCTCTTACAAAAGAACGAAAAATGAGCGGGGATATACACTGAAACGTCATCAGAACTCACGTCTGCGGCCCGCGCGAGTTATGGAGCTAAGCGAGGTCATCGTCAAACCAAAAGTTAACGATGACACCGCAGAGTTCCAATTCACCAAAACCAGCCGATTCTGAATTTTCCATTTCATGGGAACGGAAATTGCATGAATCAGTCTCCGACTAGCACTCGTTGTGTTCATATCGTCTCTCTCTCTCTGCTTGCGATCTTCTTTATTCAAGTATTGTTACTTAACCTCAATTCACCATTCTCTTTTCCTTTTCTGATACGTGTTTAATAACTCGGTTTAATAGTGATAGTGTCCCTATTATTGAAAGCCCATCCCGAAGGGCAATAATGAATGGGAACAGATTTAAGGGGCTTTCCTCGGAAATGCCCCTAAACTCCCCACCTCTTCACTCACCGCCGCCAAAAAGATCAAAAAAACACCCTACCTTTGAAGAATTTCCCCAACTTCCACCTAGAACCAGCATCAAGAATCCCAAATTTGTATTGATCTCTTCTACTGACGAAAATAAGCCCCTTTCAAGTGTTAGCATCTTTGTTCTGAAGAAAGCTATAGATGCAATCAGTAAAGAATATGAATCTGTGTCCCAACTTCGAGATGGTAATATTCTTATTCTTGCAAAAAACAAAACTGTTGCAGAAAAATTCATAGCTATTTCTAACATAGCCAACATATGTCCGGTAAAAGCCAAATACCACGACCGCCTCAATTCCAGCAAAGGTATAGTATATGCGCCCTACCTTATAAACCTCCCAGAAGCTGACATCATATCTGAAATGGCCACATAAGTCTTCAAATTCTCAAAAAATATTGAAGGCAACCAGCGCCCTACTGGGCTCATGCTATTAACCTTCGACCTGTACCAACCCCCTACTACGGTAGAAATAGGCTTCTACAAAGAAAGAGTAAAGGAATATATTCCAAACCCTATGAGGTGTCGCAAATGCCAGATCCTAGGACATACTCTTAAAAGGTGCACCAAGGAAGAAATCTGTGCTACATGCAGCCTCCAAGCACATGAAAATGCTCCCGCCAGTTGTACACGTGTCATGTGTGCTAATTGCCCGCCAACTGCTGAGCCTCATCCATCCTCTTCTATCAAATGCCCTATGTACATCAAAAACAAGGAAATACTAACCATAAAAACAAGAAACAAATGCACAATTTCTGAAGCGAAACGCCTATATAACCTTTACAAACCAACTGACACAAGTGTTAACAATATACCTTACAATATTAAAGCTAAAACAGGCAACAATGTGCCTTCAAATAACTCCATCGCACATTCAACATCCAAAACAACTTCTAATAATTCTGTCTCACTCTCACAATCAACTGCTCAAAGCTCCGAAAAAGCTAGCCCATCATCTTCTAACCCACCACAACAAAACTCAAAAAACATTACTATGAGCAATACTGCTCTAACCACTGAAACAAATCAAACAACATCAGAAACTTCAAAACAACTGCAACAAAAAAACCAAAACAATGCAAATAATAATAATGAATCTGATAATATGTGCATTTCTGACCCTGAACCAGAAAATGCCAATAATTTATCACCCATTTCCAGTATTACACAATCACTTTTACTCAAAAATAAATATTTTTTGACCCAAAATCATGATGAGCAACAACCAAACCAATAATAAACAACAATCTGCAATGCGTAACCCTGCCGATCGGTTGTTGAGAAGCTCGGACAACAATAATTGTCCGAGCGGCTCAACATCCGGACGGCTACTCAATCATACTCACAACTAAACCCAACAAACCACATTAATCACACAACTAATGGTACCTCCAACAATCATTTGAATTCTACCACCAAACGCTAACAGACAGAACTTCACACAATATTCACATAGTAATATTGCGCCGAAGAAATCAAACCCTCAATTTTATGCCTACAGGAAACGCATTTTCCCTGTAATGTAAGCCCAATCCCACCAAAAACATATAAATGCTATTTCAAAAACCTTCCCGCAAACACAACTGCTAAGCAAGGTGTTTCAATATTAGTAAAAAGTGACATTCCTCACAAAGAAATTCCCATTAATTCAAACCTAACGTGTTGCGCTATAGAAATATCCGCCCCGTTAGAAATTTGCGTGATCTCTTTATATATCCATCCCAAACAAACATTTACTAAAACAGACTTAGACTCAATATTAACCCAACTTCCTCGCCCAGTGATATTAACAGGTGATATTAACTCGTGGAACACTCTCTGGGGATCCCCTTGCACAAATCATAGAGGCGAAATTATTGAAAACTTTATACTAGATTCCAACCTTTCCATCTTGAATGACGGCTCACCCACACATCTCTCCACTCACAACACTCTGACACATGTTGACATAACTTGTGTCACCCCTGAACTTCTGCCTAAAATACTTTGGAAAACTATAGAAGACCTTCACAACAGCGATCACACTCCAATTCTGACAACTATTAACCTTAAAAACACCTTCAGACATCCAACACCTAACCCAAAATTTAAAACTGACTCAGCAAATTGGTTAGCCTTCAAACACCATGGCGCAAAATTATAGTCCGCTAATGAACAAGTTTAGTGTGAAACTAGCTTAAAATGACGTTTCAGACATGACTCAAACGTCATTCTAAGCTAGTATCACACTAAATTCTCTTAAAGTTGTTCATTAGCGGACTATAATGTTGCGCCCATGTCTCACAGAATTTATCGAACACACCCTCCTTAAACACAAACAAGGAGGCAGCAACTACAACCGCAAACGCACCCAAAAAAATCTAAAAGCATTACCCCGTGGTGGAATTATTGTGAATTAGCAAATCTTCGAAAAAATAAAATTCTAGCCTGGAAAATATTCAAAAACAATAGAAATCAAAACAATCTGATAGAATTTAAAAACGCAAACGCAACATTCCGGAGACAACTTAAACTAGCGAAGGCCAGAAGCTTTGAAGAATTCATCTCTTCCATCAACCCAAACACCCCCACATATAAAGTGTGGAACAATATAAGATCTCTCACTCACTCAATATAAACCATATAAAAACACCTAACGGTCTTATCTCAAATCCATTTGAAATAAACCACTTTATAGCACAATGCTGGTCGGAGTACTCAAACGACTCTAATTTCCCAAACGAGTTTAAACAAAACAAACATATTTTTTCTACACCTTCCCAAACACCAGATTATAAAGCAATGATCATTGAGAGAGACATCTCCCTAACTGAATTACATTCATGCTTAGCCAAATTACACGGAAAAACTCCCTGCCGCGATAAAATATCATATCCAATGCTTAAAAATCTCCCGGAGAAAGGGATACTCAGAATCCTCAACCTCTATAATAACATCCTTAATACAAGCATTATACCACAAAACTGGAAAATACCTTCAATTCTACCTATCCCAAAGCCTGGTAAAGAAAGACTAACGGTGGATAGCTTCCGCCCTATTTCTCTCTTGCTATGCTTGGCAAAAGTACTCGAAAAAATCGTGGCCAAAAGAATCATGTGGTATGCTGAGACTAAGAATCTTTTAAGCCCAAATCAAGTAGCATTTAAACCCAATCGAGGCTGCACCGACGCGCTCCTTTTTATTGATGACCTTGTCTCTAGAGCATTAAGCTCCAAAAACCATGTGTCGATACTGACCCTAGATTTTGAAAAAGCATTCGACAGAATAGGATCTCACGTTATTTTAAGCAAACTTAGCGAATGGGCTGTTGGACCCAAGATGTTCAACTATGTAAAATCTTTTCTGAGCAAAAGAAAATTTTATGTATAATGCAACAATTCCTACTCCACCTCATTTAAACTCGATAATGGTTTACCCCAAGGTTCACCATTATCAGTAGTCCTCTTTTCAATTGCCTTTCAAAACATTTGCGAAACTTTTAAATTATTGCATCTATGCAGATGATGTTTATATTCTGTGTAAAACACAAAATATAAACGAAGTCGAAAACATTCTCTCCAATGCAATTAAGGACATTTTAGAATGGGGAAACATCTCAGGATCCAAACTTTCTTTAACAAAATGTAAAATCTTACATATATGCCGTAAACATAATTGTACTCCCATTAATTTAAATATTAATAATATAAATATAGAGACTGTAAATCAATTAAAAATTCTAGGCTTAATATTTAATAGCAAATATAATTGGCGTGACCATTGCATTGAACTAAAAAAATCTCTGATTGCAAGAGCAAATATTGTAAAATACCTTGCTAATAAAAAAAGTAATGTACATGTTAACACTCTTTGTAATATAACGAAATCATTAATTTTAAGCAAAATAGATTATGGAATTTTCATATACGGAAACTCACCTGAAACAACGCTTGGAATCCTCAAACCAACATATCACCAGGTAGCAAGATGTAGTGTTGGCGCCTTTCGTACCACTCCCACAAAAAATATCCTTGCTGAAGCTGGCCTACCGACTATAGAAGAGAGAAGGGAACAAATAACTTCTAAACTTTACGCTAAACTGATTTTCTCATACAACTCGCCACTCAACAAGGAACTAGTCCTTATGATGAACCGCAAAAAGAGTCACAGGATCCCTTCAGCCTTATTTACAATCTACCAAACTGGTAAAAACCAGTTCCCAAAAAAAGACTTGATTAAAATAAATAGCAAAAATAACCTGGAACCCCCGTGGCTTATAGATTCAAACTCTGTCATAATGAACGTAGCTTCTTATGGGAAAACTAACACAAGCAAAGTTTTTTTTATCGAAAATTGTATCAACACATCTCTTCCAATCTCAAGCTCAGCAATTGGAACTTCATTTTCACTGATGGATCAAAGACTAGCGAAAATACATCTTTTGCAATTGTGAATGAAGACGGGAGTACGATCCGACTTGGGCTACTCCCAGAAATATCATCTATATTTGCTGCGGAGGCTTTTGCAGTTTTTAATGCAATACAAGAGGCTATAAAAATTGGAAAAAAAATCATCATCTGCACAGATAGCCTCTCCACAATGAAAGCTGTTACAAATACAAACAACGATGTCGATATTGTCAACAACATCCGATCCTTATTAATTAAAACAAAACGTTCCATAAAACTCATGTGGGTTCCAGGACACGTTGGTATTCCTGGCAATGAAAAAGCAGATGAAGCTGCCAATCTTGCATTAAGATCACCATTGTACCTCTACAACTTCTACACTAAAAAGGACATTATTAAAAACCAAATGGAACGATTCTCAAACTGTGTACAAAATGATTGGTCCATGTATGAGCATCACTACACTAGACTCAACCCAACAAAAAATCCACCCAGATATCCTACAAACATACTAAAACACAAGATTAAAAACTACATCAGATAACGACTTGGCCATACCTACTGCTACAACTCACCTCCACATCATCAAGAAAGAACCTCCACCCATTTGCCGCACCTGCCACACTACCATAGACCTACATCACCTTCTCTACAACTGCGAGATAACAAAACCACTCATCGAAAATATACCAACTGATGATATTATTGAAATCTTAAGAAACCCTACCGAATCTAACATAAATCAAATTAATGACATACTATTCAGAACAAACATACATGTATAAGAAAACTCATTTACTCCTTAATTAATAACTACAATCAACAAATTTTAAATAATTAAAAAAAATATATATATATATATATATATATATATATATATATATATATAATATTTATTAAGTTATTTTATCGAGCATAAGGCCTTTGTAGCTCTCAGCTCCTCCCTAATATTAACCTGTAATTTATTACTTGTTTAATAAATGTATAATAATAATAATAATAATAATTTCCATTCCCACGAAAAGTGCTGATTGTGTATAAAGTATAATTAACAATTTCTATGAATATAATAAAGGAGGTTGATTAGTAGTTTGACCACCGAGGTACACAGTTTGTTTTATTTCGGGGATCGAAGACTTTTCGTCACTCGCGCGGACTTTGCCGCTCCAACAGTAGGAGGGAAGAAGTCGCCAGTGACAGACAAGAACGTACACAAGGACAAGACTACAGTAAACACGATACTACTACAGGAGTAACAAGACCTTCTTCTCACTCCTTTGTCTAACCTCGGTGTGGAGTAAGCATCGGAACACTTGTTCAGTTGCTAGCTCTACTCTCTCACGATTGTGGAACACTTCAGTTCGGAGTAGAATCTCCAACTGTAAGAAGACAATCAAACAATTTGGGAAAAGGAAATAGGAGGAATTGACAGAAAACTAACAGAGACGAGTTTTTAACACTCGTGCTTTCCTAAAGAACGAGCCTTGTGCCATATGCCCAAACATCAAAGGAGGTGGATTCCAAAGGAAAAGCTGGCGTGGGTACGCTGATTTGACCGCCCAATCTGTCCAAGAAAGGAACGACGTCATCAGTTGCACACCCGATCAAGACGCAGACACTGTTGCAGATTCCGAAAACATCTGCATCGACCAAATCTAGTATTGGGCCATGTGCAACAACGGGCTGGGAAGATGGTCTGGAAGGAGATGGATACGGAGGGTACCTGTGAAGGCAGCACAAAGGGCCATGTCCCGAAAGGCAGATCTAGCACAACCCCTTCACCTTCGTCAAGCAGTGCCATGGATGTTACGACAGAAAGTACAAGGACAACAAAAACGGTTATCGAGAAGAAGACTACCAAAACTCTCACCGAAGACAGAATCCTCCAGAGGAGAAAACGAAACACTGAACGGACAATCCGATGCCTACCTAATAAAGATCCGGAATCCTTAACGGCAAGGGATAAGATAGTGCTCGAAAACGCTACACGCAACCTAAGGACTCTGACAACAACGAAAAAAAATATAGGGACTATGAACCTGATGAAGGAGAAGGAGATGGTGAGCCATGTGCCTCTCCCGGACTCTGATTCAGTAGCAAAAACTTCCAAGAGAAAAAGGCAGGATGATACACTTTCGCCCACGAAAAGATCACCCCTGCAGAAAAGAAAACTCCTGACTACTGAAGAGATGTTGGAGTCGCGCAATTTCGGCATTGCGGATTTCGGAAACCCCTCAAGAAAACTCTCGGAAGACCAATGGCAATTATTGGAAATGAGAATCCTGGATGAGGTTAACGATGCTATCGTTAATAGCAGGCCACCACCACTCTTTGGGAACCTCAGAACCATGAATGGGTTCAAAATTCTGACATGCGAAGACGACGTTCCTGCAGGTCATCGTCAAAAGAACGTTAGCTCCCTGGCCCAACGCTGATTTCCGCTTAATCGGATTGAAAGAAATCGGTGACTTCACCAAACCCAAGGCCAAAATGATGATAAAAGGACCCACGATACCTCGAGATCGTATAGAGAGATATCTGTAATCTGTAAATGAGAAACAGCTAAGTTAAAGCTGGAAAGAAATAGAGATGGGAGAAAGAACGGAGGAAGGCACAGAAGTGGTGGTGCAACTTAGCCACAAATCTATATCTCTTTTGCGGAAAATTGGCTTCAAAGTACGCATCGGCATAAACCGATGCAAACTGCGACTTATAACCAATAAGACAAAGCAAGTAAGTAAGTCAGGGTGCGTTTTTAAAACAATATGAACATGAAATTGATACAAACTAATATTCATCACAGTAAAGCCGCCAGCTCCAATCTTGTCTACATCTTGGGAAGTAGACAAATAGACATTGCCCTCAGATTCAAGAACCCTGGATTTCAGGTGGCAAAATTAGTGGACTTCATTCATCATTCTTGATGCTATACAAGGCCACATAAGTAGCAAATAGTAATATCAGATCCTGTATTTTAGCCAGGAAGAAGTTTAATCTCTTTATTTTAGCAAATTTCAGCGATGCAGACCAGTGTGCTGTCAAGCTTGAAAGGGAGGGACCACTGATCCCTGGCATCATGCTATATGCCGCATGATGGACTAGAAGGGTCTCCCGATAACATCACAAGCCAACTTGCAGAAAAAGCCGCCTCCGAGAGATGGGGCGTGGTACTAGGTTGTGATACGAACTCACTTTATACCCAATGGGGTAGTACCGATTTCAACAACGGAGGTGAGTCTCTTTTTGAATTTATACAAGACCATAATCTTTTAGTAGCAAACAGAACGAACCCACTTTTGTAACTAAAAATAGAAAAGAAGTGCTTGACGCTACCCTAACCAATAACTCAAGCACAATAGCAATAGACCAATGGAATTTTCTTAAAGAAGAATCATTCTCAGTATATAAACTGATAGGCTTCTTGATACAAAATAAAGTGGCAACTCCAGACCCTTTAGAAATTCCAAGAAAACATACTGGAATTTATGAGAGACGCTTGCAGCTGCCATCTCAATTCTCGTGCTTTTTTCTGTTTTCCATTTGTGCTCAATCGACTGAATCGTCTCATTTCTCGCTTAAATCAGCAATCTCACCCACCGACATGTCCTTATATTTAAACATTACCAACTTTAGAAAACGATGTGACGGCCATTTAGCTCACGTGAGTGAATGAGTCACTTCTGTCCAAAGAAAAAGAAATAATACTTTCTAGAAGGGTTCTTTGAGATCTTAAAACAAAAATTACTATTTTAGATGTTTGGTTTTTCCGTGTAGTAGCACTGCAAAACTTGATTTCACAGTTGATATCTGTTATCCTTATCATTCTAAAAAGCATAGAGAATATACATATATAATAATTAATAACTATTTTAACCTGCTCCACAGCAAGATAAGTTTTAACCCATTTTATTCACCACGCTAGTGTCAAGTTTTAACCAAACGTCAAGTTTTAATACACATCTTAAGGCCGTAGGTGCGTTTTTGCGCTGACGATAGTTGACTATAGTTTTTGTGTCACACTTTGACACACCAACCACTTTCAACTCACCTCCTGAGATGGATTGGAAATAGTTAGAGATAGTTACGATTTGACACATCAACACAGACCGCAAAAACGACAATTGTGATTACGAATCGTAACTATTGGCGTGCAAAAACGAGAAATAGTCAACCATTGTTGATTATAGTTGATTATAGTCAGCGCAAAAACGCACCTCGTGTGTGAATTGCGTTAAAATGTGTGTTAAAATTTAACCCGCGTTAAAATTTGACACTAATGAGGTGAATAAAATGGGTTAAAATTTATTGAGCTGTGGAGCAGGTTAAAGTGTGTTAAAATTTGACGTTTCTAGTGATAGAGAAATTTGCTCCTGCATTTGCATTCAATTCAATCAACGAAATATGGATCAAGAAAAAAAACGAAGGCAGGCTGGAAAACCACACAATAAATGTAAGTTTGAAATCAATTAATTTATATGAATTCAATGCTTTTGTTTTCTAGGGTCTCATCGTTGTTGAGAATTGCATTGATGTCTTCTGAAAACACTCGAAGTCTTCCATAGCTTACACGGGTAATCTGCCGATAGCATTTATTATTGGAAAAGTTTTAACTTGAACGTCAACTAATAACTTACCCCACGCTCTCTTCTCTGTTTAATTGAATTTCTTGTTACTATGCGTTGATATTTTAAAAGCTATAAAAGAATTAACACGAAATACTTTAAATTTGTCATTTTTCTAAACCAAATACGAATTTATTGCTTTTTTTTTCTTTTGAAATGTATGACGGATATCAGCTGTGAAAAATAAATTCAGTGTTACCACACCGAATAAATCAATTAATCAAAATGGGAATTTTGTTTGAATATTTTTGACTGTTGTTTTAAAATATGACATTAGAATCGAGAACAATAAATAAAAAAGATTTTTTTTTAGTTTCAGAGACTTTTTATTAACCCTGTTGTCTTAAAAATATGTTTTGTAAGAGAAATTATTTTTCCGTGAAAAAGAAAACCAATTTTTGTTCAGGGAAATTTCTTAAATTATCGAGGGAAATTTTTTTAACCTACGCAGAAATCTTGGTTAAAATAATTGTTTTAACGCAATTCACACAGCAAATGGCTAAATTTGATCCCACCTCAAACAAGACGTCAAATTTTAATGGTGGTAGAAGTTTTAACGCAAATTTTAACGCAATTCACACACGGCCTAACGCAATTTACACACCGCCTTAGAGAACATGCATATTGAAATTCCATAAGACAATGAATTCACCTCAAACATAATCTTTTCCCAACATTTGGATGCATGCACACATACAAGAAGTGATAAGTGAGAACGATTAAGAATAAAATCATTCAATACGTATGCATCCTTTATCAATAACCGTTATCGTTCATGTTGTGTTAATTTTATAAGTCAATCTGCATGATAACTATTTCGATCTCTCTTTTTACTCTTTTAAAGATAAACAAAACAGATATACATAAAAGAAGAAAAATAAGTTTTTTCGTATGAATGAGGACATTTAAGAAATTAACGTGAAACTTTCATGTTCTTTTATTTGGGCTTTATTCAATCTCAAAGCATTCGGTTGTGACATTATAAAGTTTGGTGAAAACAAAAGCGATTTGATTGCCATATCGACAAAATGGTTTTTACAAACAGAGTAGATGTAAAACAAGGAAGAGTGATCGGTGGTGAAGGTGTTCTTCCGAATGGAAAAAGATATCACTTCTTTAAAGGCATTCCATATGCAGTTCCTCCATTGGGAGAGTTAAGATTTAAGGTACCTATTATAGTTGTTCTTCCTTTAATCAAATTTAAAGCTTAATCTTATAGGCTCCTGTACCATTAGTTAAGTTTTCTACTCCGGTGATTAAATGTTTAAAGGAGGGTCCAGCTTCCATTCAACATGATACCGATGCAGGCAATCCATTTGCCGGATCCGAAGATTGTCTTTATTTGAATGTGTATACACCTGAATGCAATGCAAAGAAACTTCTACCAGTGATGTTATACATCCATGGCGGTGGAAATGTTACCGGAAATGGAAACAGTGATAAGTGAGTTCAATTTGTGAGATTCATAAGATTTAATATTTATTTAATTTCTACTGTAAACCTCAGGCACAATCCGCTTTATTTAATGCAAGAGGGAGTAGTTGTTGTTACATTTAACTACCGTTTAGGTGTTCTAGGATTCCTTGTTCTTCCTGAAGCGAACATTCCAGGTAATGCGGGGCTTAAGGATCAGGTAATAAACAGTTTTGAAGGAGTTCAGCTATTTTTTTGTTTAAATTTTTACATTATTTAAGGTTCTTGTTATGAAATGGGTTAAAGAGAATATTTCCCAATTCAATGGTGACCCCAACAACATTACATTATTCGGTCAAAGCAGTGGTGGGTCATGTGCGCATATGCATTTGTTTTCAGCCAATTCAAAAAAGTTATTTCACAAGGCTATAATGCAAAGTGGTGTTGCCACACTGCCTTTTTTAATGAACTATGTAGGTTCGAGTAAAACAAGAAGTCTTGCAAAATTAATTGGTTGTACGTCGGATGATCCCCATGACATTTTGAAATTCCTACAAAATTTCAACGATTTGCAAGAATTCCTCAAACCTATGGTATGCGATGGAAGACCTGTTTTTGATCCACCGATTCCCACAAAACCACACCGCCTTAGAGAACATGCATATTGAAATTCCATAAAGTATACTGTCTTCTCCGAAGTGCTGATTTTTTCACAAAGCTGGCCGAAAAATAATATACATATGTATATGAATGAGATTGTGCATTTTTAATTCCAAATCGGTATACTGACGAACCACTTATTCAAAGTATTTGTCCACACAGTTTCGCCTATTTCGTTGTCCTCTTTCCATAATGAAATTGAAGAGCTCGTCATCGCTGTTTTCAGGAATATTAAACATTTACGCTCAAAACTTCACCACCAATATTCTTCTTCACTGAACGAAGAATCATATTTCATCAACTCTATCACCAAAATCAAAAATTCATTATTTTTCCATATACATAAGTAATGTACATACGTACACTCTATTGTCAATTGTTTTGAAAAAATGAAAACAAACTGCAACAAATTACATAAACGCGTTTGTTCATAGCCGTATTTAGGGGGAGGGTTACGGGGTTTAACCCTCCCCGAAATAACTTTGTAAAGCGAAATCAAATAACTATTGATTAATAATTTTTTTGTCTTGCTTACACTGAATTTATAACTTTTTCATCTTATTCGGTCCCTACGCTCGTTGACAATAAAAAACTCCAGTTGTTAGCTCTCTCGCGAAAGCTGCTATAGAGTGTCAGGATTCCCCCAGTTCCTAAGCTTTTCCATCTATCCTTCTTATGGGCTCGTTCCGAGCAGCTGGAAAACAGCATTTGTCCGGCCAATTCCAGAAAAGGCGAATCTTCTTCTCCCTCCAATTATCGTCCGATTGCACTTATGTCCCTTCCTTGTAAGGTCATGGAAACGCTGATAAACTATCAACTCAAGAAATATCTCGAAAACCGAAAGCTTCTTAATGACCGGCAATACAGTAACAGATCCACTGGTGAGCTGATGGTTTATCTCTCCAAACAGTGGAACAAATCTTTCGATATGGGTGAATCCCTTCTTCGTTGGATTAGAAACTTTCTTTCAAACCGTTCACTACAAGTTGTATTGGACGGATTCAAGTCTAAAACCCACAAAATAAATGCTGGTACACCCCAGGGCGCCATTTTGTCTCCGATCCTCTTTCTCATTTTTATAAATGATCTCTTAATGTAACTTCTAATCCAATCAATTGTTTCGCTGACGATAGTTCCATTAGCCTTTCTTATTCATTTCCAGACTCACATCCCTCCTCTTCGGATGTGGAACTACAACGGCAAAATATGATAAGCTCATTAAACACTTACTTCAACAGCACTGTACAACGGAGAATACAAAATCACGTAGAATTTAATGCTTCGAAAACTCAATGCTGTCTTGTATCGTTAAAGCGAGATATACCTCCCCTGCCACTGTCCATGAGTGGCACTTGCATCAATGAGACCGAACATCTCGAGATTCTCGGAATGTGCATCACTGACCACCTTTTGTGGAACGATCACATATGCGATATCGCCAAAAATGCCACAATATGTTTGGGTTTCTGAAGACAGTGTAAGAAATTTTTCTCCCCGTCTGATCTGGCCCTTATCTTTAAGACTTATATCCGTCCAAAGCTTGAGTACAATTCCCATCTTTGGGCTGGTGCTCCAGTTACATACTTAAGCCTCTTGGACGGTATAGAAAAAAGAGACTGATTGGTGACAGAGACATAACTAACTCATTCACCTCGTTAGACCACCGTCGCACAGTGTGACATTTCGCTCATCTAGCGGAATAAAATTAATAGCGCTTACAAATTAATTTTTTTTTAGTGATTCCTTCGCAAGATTCAACAAATATATTCAGAGAATGACATTTAACTAGAACTATTTATTAAAATAGCCAAATTTTTAATTTGCAGAGATCGGAATGTACATGTTTTTTGCTTATGTTAGACCCATACTAAAGAGTGAATTAAGGTTGTATTTTTTTTGCTTCTTTTAAATTTTATGTATCAGATTCATAACAAATATGTACAAAAATAAGTTAAACTGCAATTTTTGTACATATAGACACACGTTTTTGACTTAAAGAGCTTTAAACTCACGTGTTTTTTGCACTTTGGCAGACCTTTACTAAAAATTAAATTTTTCTCCCCAAACAGTTTTTTTCTTTAGTTTTCACAATGAATATGTATTAAAATGTAACTGAATTACAAAGATTTGTATAGTTACCAAATTTTGGAACAAACGGCCCTGTGAAAGCGCCTGTTTAGTGCACATACAAATGCCCATTCTGTACAGATAAAAAATTCTGACCAAAAATCCTGCTGTTTCTTTTTTGTTTAGATTTTTAAAAAATAATTACATATAAAAACATAATAATAGACAACACTTAATAACATTTTTAACAAAAATTTACTCCGAATTCCTCAAGCAGCTTAGATTTCTTATATTGTTACATTTAAAAGTTCCAGGACAAGAATATAACTTTTACTTACTAAAAATGGATCTGATGCAATTGAAAATCTGTTATTGACTCCTAAAAACTATTGATTATAAGATAAATTAACCAAAAATTTTATAAAATTAGTTCAAATTCAATTTAATTCATATTTTGGCAAAATCATTTTTTTTGGTAAATTTTGAAAAACATTGCTTATTTACCCTATGAAAAAAATGTTATTTAAATACCAAACAGTAAGTTTTTCATCTCTTTGTTGTTGCATTATATATATATAAACTTATAACATAAAATTCCTTTTGAATCGATTTGAGTTTTGCTAGGACAGCAACGACACATATATATTGCATAAAACACATAATTTCTCAAATTTGTATTTATATAGAAGCATATATATGTGTATTAATGCATTTATTTATGTAATTAAATATGTTTATGCATTTATTTTATAGTTTTTCTTGTTTTGTGGTCTTGGTTTTATTTCTAAATATAATATCTTTATCATTTTGTAAGAAATTATTTTGGAAGCAACTTCGAAAATTTAAAAAAAATGTATAGGTGTCGCACCTATGCGCAGCAACTTAAAACGTAGAATGAAAGCTTATATATTGAGCTTTAAAAAACATATAGTTTCCCATTGGAATAATGCGGAATATTACTAAATTTTCTCCACTTAATGTAAAAATTGACACAAAAAACTCAATTTTTCAACTTTTGAGCACAATAACAAAATATTGAGCATCATATGAAATAAGGTTTTACTTGTTTTTACATTCTCTTATATTATATTTAAGAAAAATAAAACAAAGTCCCCAATAACAAATCAAAAAACCCGTATAAATTCATATTAACCAAAGCGCCTTTAAACCTCGATTTTATTTAAAATGATCACAAAATCTGACTTTAAGATCAATTTTTGTTTTTTTGCTTAACCATAACCCAAAAATTTATATATAATTATTTAGTAGAAGATATTAGCTGCACATAAAACCGGTTTTTGCATTGATTCTTGAAAGTGATTTTTGTAATTAAATTCCGCTAGATTAGTGAATTGTCACACTGTGCGTCGTAACGTGTCGTGTCTCTTTCGGTTATATCCGTACTTTTACGGTAAGTGCCAAAGTGAAATAGCCAGTTGCATTCCTACCCTAAAACAATTCGCCCGTAATACTTGCGCTTCTAGGAATGGCCATCAGTTTACCCTCGAGACCAACTTCGGACGTACTCTCAAGTATAGAGAATCGTTCTTTAGCCGTACTTCAAGAATGTGGAACTCCCTTCCACACTCTGACTTTCCAATTCAATGCAATGTTCAGGTATTTAAGACCAATGTACACCGGCAGTCCGGCACCTCCTTTCCTACCCCTTTCCATTAATAAAGGGTAATAGATACACTCAAGAATTATTTGTAAACTTTCCATCAAACATTGTTTCGTGAACAAATGAATTGGCTTCGGCGAATTGAAAAAATGTGATAAATTTGATAGGTAAATGTTTCCTTTTTTATTAAAAATTTGAAAAATTTACATTTATCTTAACCCCCCCTGAAACAAAATCCTAGCTACGGCTATGCGTTTGTTTACTTTGTTGCAAGTTTTTCTCTTTCTGAGAGAATTTTACTCTCTTCACATAATTTGACAGATTTTAAACAAACTGCTACAAAAAGTTGCCAAACAGACCTTATATATTTGATAGGCACTATAAAGCACAGTACACAGAATACAAGGTATTATATTCCCGATTTTCTTCTTCTCAAGTTCGCGCATATTATGTCAAATTTCAGATCCAAAATGTCATAATAAAAGAAAAGTAAAAAGAAAAGAACAAAACTTTAGATTTCTGTCTCTGTCTGTCTCATTTACTAAAATTATCAGCCATTTTTTTTTCCCTTGACGAATTTGACAATGGATCTGAAATTTTTGGCATTTTTTTGTGCCTTTTCTCACTTCTGTCATTTTGATTTCTGACATATGCGCAATATAATACCTTGTATTCTGTGTACTGTGCTATAAAGAAGTGTAGCCATCTAGTTAGAGGCAGAGAGAGCCGGGGTGCGTTTTTGCGCTGACGATAGTTGACTATAGTTTTTGTGTCACAGTTTGACACACCAACCACTTTCAACTCACCTCCTGAGATGGATTGGAAATAGTTAGAGATAGTTACGATTTGACTCATCAACACAGACCGCAAAAACGACAATTGTGATTACGAATCGTAACTATTGGCGTGCAAAAACGAGAAATAGTCAACCATTGTTCATTATAGTTGATTATAGTCAGCGCAAAAACGCACCTCCGGTTTTTTTTTTATAAGTTCGCCATTTTGTCTCAATACCTACTCTTTGTAAAAAAATGGCTTTCTCTGCCTCTAACTAGATGGCGGCACTTCTTGATAGTACCTAAAAAATATATATATTCAAAGGTGTGTATTTGTATACGATTCTTTGTATATATATTTGACTAGCAGTTGCCCGCGACTTCGTCCGCCTCTCCCTCGTCCATCGGCCAGAGTATCGTCTCGACTTGTGCATCATGCGCGCGTGGGAATTTTGTTCGGAAGTTATTGTAAAATTGCATTGCAGTCAACTCTCCCTAGGTCGTAATTCTCTTGAACTTGAAAAATTTGAGCATTTTTTATGATTCCCTTCAGTTGTTCATACTAAAAGCATTCCCTTGGGTGAACTCTCCCTAATTCTAATATCTCTCTTGTGCATCGTTTTTTCGTTAAGAAAATTTTTTTTTCTTTAAACTGAGCATATTTTTTAGTTAAGAAGTACATAAAATGATATGGTTTAAACACAATAATCTGCACAAATAGTGCAATCAATCACATTCACAAATCAATTGAACTCTCAAAATTCTAATTTGAGCAGTTATTAGGCCAGTTCCACCTAACAACATCTCACTGAGATCTCAATGTCACCTAGACTGAGGCAAAATCATTTGGTGCCTTGGTGGAACATAATTCTCAGTTATCATTGAGATTTAATGGTTACCTTACTAATTGTTGCTGCACATATGTCAGCCACGTCAAATAGCTGAGTGAGAAATCGAATCCAAAATAATTTCATCTCAGAGATCTCAGAAAAAAATCTCAGTTCTCACATTTCCACAGATTCTTCGCTGCTATTGGTCGCAGCTTAATTTTAAGTAGAATAAAGCCTAAAGCAGTTGCCCGTAGCTTAGTTGGTAAGTGCGTTGGCTGCTAAGCAGAACGTCGTTAGTTCGAGTCCTACTCAGGCCAAGTTTTTATTTCATCTTTCACGGGTACTGCCTCTTGCGAAGACCTGACAAATCTTCCAAGAGTATCAATCTGTAATGAAAAAATGCTTCTCAACTTTGCCGTTCGGAATCGGCCGGCGTTAAATTGTAGGTCCCCTCAATTCTTCACACGCACTCAGAGAATTGTTGATTAGAGTAAGCCACTTAGGCGTTGGCTCTTCAAGAGCTGTCGAGCCACTCTATTTATTTATTTTATTTTAAAGCCTTCATCGATTAATCCAACACAAAAAGAATTTTACAATTCGAAATAGTAGTTCCTGAGATTACCGCGTTCAAACGAACAAACTCTTCAGCTTTATATATTAGTGTAGATGTAGATTAAATTGTATTGTTTGCCGTTTTTTCCACATTTTACACAAATTCTTCGCTCCTATTGGTCGCAGCTAAATTTTATTTAGCTTCAAGCCTTCTTTGATAAATGGACCATTCAACATTTAAAAATTGTTCAATTTCATAAAGCAGTTCTTGAGATAAGCGCGTTAAAACGCAGAAAAATGTATATTTTTTGCCGTTTTTTCCATATTTTCCACAGATTCTTCGCTGCTATTGGTCACAGCTTAATGTTAAATAGCCTCAAGTCTTCCTCAATTAATGGACGATCCAACACAAAAAGAATTATACCATTCGAACCAGTACTTCCTGAGATAAGTGCGTTAAAACGCAGAAAAATGTATATTTTTTGCCGTTTTTTTCCCCATTTTAAACAGATTCTTCGCTGCTATTGGTCACAGCTTAATGTTAAGTAGCCTGAAGTCTAAGTCGATTAAGGCACCATCCAACACAAAAAGAATTATACCATTCGAACCAGTAGTTCCTGAGATTACCGCGTTCAAACAAACAAACTCTTCAGCTTTATATATTAGTGTAGATAGGTACTTTCAAGATGGAAAACGATGGTGGTGCCATCCTAAGAATTTTCACAGAAGCAGTTTTTTTTACATAAGTTTGTATTGTGTGTTCTCTGCTGGCTACTGTCAAAAAACTGTCAAACCATGCAGAAAACCAATCTTGATAGTAAAGGGTTTTCCAATAAGAGGTGTTATTTTGAATAGCCCGCTATTTCGGTAGCTGTCACTTTTGAAGCTGTCATTTTTTGACATTTGACAAGTAGAAACTACGCCATTAACAAAAATGGAACGATACACGACACAAGACCTCAAAGATGGAATTCGTGAGGCTATCGAGGACATAGGGCAGCCACTTTGCGATTTGGTTATGGAAAATTTCATGAAAAGGATATGGTCCTGTAAGCTTGGTCGTGACGGCCATCTGGCTGATGTTGTGTTCCATTATTAACGGCATACCTTCCTCTTTATAATGAAATGAACATCCGATCATTTATCTCAAAAAATGCCATTTTTCTTTGAATATCAAAATAACACCCTTTACCTGGTAGTTCCATATACAAAGATACGATTATATTTCGGATATGCACAGAGACAAAAGGAGATGAAACTGACTTACGTTTTAGCATTGTATTTCTATTTAGCTAGTAGCCGCGAGATGACAATCGATTGTAGTGCCATCTTGAGTTCTGGCACAAAGCTATTTTTTTCCCAATACCAAACTTATGTAAAAAAAAAAATAGAACTGCGCCAGAACCAGAGATGATATAAGGTAAGGAGATGGGAAACAAAGCTGTCAAAATGACAGTTGCCTACAAGCTAAAATTTACGGATTGCTAAGATGTGTGCGTGTTTTCACTAATACATTCTTTCAATCCGTCTATTCACCAAAGGGGAATAATTTTGGCAGTTAAATTTGAATTTTTTTGAAAAAAAGAGGTGAGTTAATGGATATGTTCACAAATAGAGTAAAATTATTAGGTACGTAAAAGCTATTAAATAAACAGGCGTAGAAATTGTTCGTGAAATTTCATTTTCAAAGAGTGACGGTAACAGAAATTGTGCACAAATCAGAACAAAAAAATTCTGTATTTTTTGGTAAAGTAAGAGAAATATTTTTCTTGTTTTCATTCATACAAGCAATCAAAATGTTTAAGTATTTTTATTTTCCAACACTGAGGCATCAAGATGAAGGGCTCTTAAAATATCCTTTTTTTACTTTTTGTATGAAGCTAAGTACATATTTTATTAACACAGAGATGCTTGCAAAAAAAAATCTAATAACAAGAAATAATTTTGTTGTATTCGTTTTTGGAAACGGTCTCTCGGCCACTTATGACACGTTCTAAAGATTAAACGATGCAAAAAGAAGTATGAAAACACGGAATAATTTTTCGGTTCATTTTTGTTTGTTTTGGCTGCAAATTACAAATGTAAAGTTTTTTCACTTTTTGAGTTGTGAGACAAGAATTTGTTTATAGAATGCAATAAGAAATGACAAATACATATTTTAATTTTTTGTTGAAGTTAAAACAAAAACAGCAACCCTGTTCGCCGTTATGCCCTTTTTTCCTTTTTTTCGAGAACAAGAATCAAATTGACCATGAAAATTGCCTGATATTTCCTAAATTCAGTATATTATGTATTTAAATATTTGAGTGTGCTTCTGCCTTCAAACATATCTTTAAGGCACAAGTAAGTTTTCAGCCTAAAGCTTCGGAACGCATCCTTCAAGTATTTTCGTGGTGGGTTTAAGAAAAACGTGTTTGACATTTTGAAAATTCAATCTAGTAATCTCACTGATCAGTGTTGTCGGCAGGCAATTTTCCAATTTTCCCACATGTTGAACATTTATATGTTTTATATCGACACATGTTTGGTGAGTGTCCAGATTTGTTACAGCGATAACAGCGAAACTGATTGCTGTTAAATTGTGACGTTTTTGCTTGATGTTGTGTATTGGAGTTTTGAGTACTCCAATTTGGTGTGACCACGTTGACTGCTTGATCAAAACTAGTTTTATTTTCACTAGCTTGGGCCAGTTGTAGGGCTGTGGGAAGATCAACTTCTTTCTCTTCTGCTAAGCGTTGGAATATTTTTTTACGAAGACCTGTGACGAATTTGTACTTGAGCATTTCTGATATTTCAGCTCCGAATTCACACTTTGAGGCAGACTCCATGACTCGGGCATACCATGCGTTTACGGACTCGTCATCATTTTGGGTCATTTCCATAAATTTTTGCCGCTCACTCCATCTGTTCTGTGATGGGACATAATGTTGGTCCAGGATGACACACAATTCTTTGAAAGTCTTGGTCTCTGGTTTGTCGGGTGTCGTCAGATTCCTAAGTAGCTTGTATGCTTGCGGACTTAGAACTGTGATGAGAACGCTTACTTTTTCTTCAGGCCTTACTTTGGTTATGTTGAAGAGGTGAGCTAATTTTTCTTTGTAAATTGCCCATTCGTCTGTTGCTGGATTGAATTGTTTCGTGTTGAGAACAAAATTGGAGAGTACTAAATGATTAGAGTGTCCCTCTTCCTCTTCATTTGATTCTTTATCGTGGTCAATGCCGCTGCCGCGTGTTTGATGTTTTCCTCTGCCCATTTTGTTACCTTTTTCCTTACACTTTTATTTTTCTTGCAGTTTTGGAAATTTAGTTTTGTAGTTAATACTTTTTTTTATTTCATTTAATGAATTTCGTTGGTCTTTTACTTTATTTTGTGTTTTTCAAGGTTTTTTTTTTTTGTTTTAGGGTTAGAGATTTTTATTTTATTACGCACTTTTGTAGTTTTCGCACGCTTTTAGTTGAAATCTTGTATGATTTGGTTGTAGGATAAAATTTTAACTTTTTTTTTGTTTATTAATTTTAATTTTCCTCGTCGCCAATTTGTGATGTTTCACGATTAGGAAAAGGAATCAAACACGTTCTATTCTTTTAGCTTGTTCTTTATTCAATCGGCACTTCCTTTAGAATGCCTTAACAATTGTCTTCCAATAATATAATAGATCTTAAACTCTAAATAAGTGTTATACTTTAATATAGTATTCTAGTACTAATATTGAGATCTGCTTACACTACATATAGTTCGATTATATCTTTCGACCTGGCCATTCGCCCTGGGAGTTCTTGTGGCGTTCTGTACATGCACAATTCCGAAGTCTTGGATAAAATTCATGAATAGTTTTGACGTAAAAGAGGTTCCTTTATCCGAAATGATTCGATGTGGAGTTCCGAACGTATGGAATACTTCTGTTAGGAAATTTAGAACCGGTTTTGTTTGAGTACTCGGTAGGGCCTTCATGATGACGTACTTAGTAAATGCGTCTACCAGGACTATAAGGTATGAATTACCTTTGGTGGATTTTATAAACGGTCCCAAATGGTCAAGATGGATGGTGTAAAATGGAATTTCCTTTTTCTCTATGGGTGTAGTTCTCCACGTGGTTGCATTTGATTTTTATTGTAAACGCATTCGACACATGATAGTAGGTATTTTTTGATTATTTGGGTCATTCTAGGGAACCAATATCTGCTACTCAAATGTTCAATGGTCTTTTTTTCAGAATAATGCCCCATGAGGTCGTGACTGTTTCTCATTACTCGATTTCGGACCCCTTTCGGCACGTAAAGCCTTAGCTCACCTTTTACTTTTCTGTATACTCGACCATTCTTTAATTCATAATCTGTATGAATTTGTTTCTCTTCATTATTACTTGGCTTTTTGTTGAGACATTTCATTATATCCGATATCTGCCCATCCTGAAGTTGTAATGAATGAATGAATGAATGAATGAATCATCGATGTTAACTTTGAGTACGCTCATCTCTACAACTTCTGGTTCTCTTGCCTCTTCACTTGGATGCCTGGACAAGGTATCTACGTGCGCCATTAGTTTTCCAGAACGATGATTTATCTCGTAGTCGAACTCAAGCATCTTGAGCCACCACCGGGCAATTCTAGGAATCAATTCCTTTTTACTCATTGCTGTTTTGAGGGCCTCACAGTCCGTTGTTATTGTGAAATGTTTACCCAGAAGAAACTGTCGAAATCGGTGAGTGGATTCTACAACAGCTAAGGCCTCAAGTTCATAGCTATGAAAGAAGCTCTCATCCTTAGAAGTTTTTCTACTGTAATACGCCACTGGACGAAGTGAATTATTTTCACGTTGCAACAATACTCCTGCTATCCCATGAGAACTGGCGTCACTGTTCGGATCATAAAGGGCAAGTAGTGGTTTATTGACCAGACATCTTTTCAGCGTTTCAAATGCATTTTGCTGCTCTTGACCCCACTGGAACTCACAATTCTTCTTTGTCAAATTGGTCAGAGGTAGAGCGATCAGTGAATAGTTTTCAATGAATTTCCGGAAGTAGCTGGTCAGTCCAATGAATTGCCGGACTTCATGTTCATTCTTTGGAGTCTCGAATTTTTCAACAGCGTTAGTTTTGGTTCTCCCAGGTTGGATCATTCCGTCTTTAACTAAGTGTCCTAAGAATTCTATTTGTCTATTGAAGAAGACACATTTTCGGAGATTGAGGGTAAGGTTTGCGTCTTTTAATATTTTTAGGAAGTTTTCTAACGTCTCTACCCCTTCTTCAAAAGTTTTCGATGGGATTACTATGTCATCCATATAGCAAATGATTTTGGACGGTTTCATCTTTCGTACAATGTTGTTCATTAGTTTTTGAAAAATGGAAGGTGCATTTACAAGACCAAACGGCATTGAAGTAAATTCATACAAGCCGTCATGTGTGATGAATGCAGTGTAATGCGTGTGTTCCTTTTTTATCGGTATTTGATAGTATCCAGAGGCTAAATCAAGGACACAGTAATATTTGTAACCTACTAAGGCGTTGAGTTGTTCTTCGACTAGTGGCATCGGATATCGGATTTTCTTCGTGATGGAGTTTAGTTTCCGGTAGTCAACACACATTCTATCTTCGCCATTCTTTTTTTTTTTACCAAAACCACTGGCGAAGCATAATCAGACTGTGATTCGACAACTAGGCCACAATTCAACAGCTCGGAAATCATTGTAGATATTACCTGTCTTTTTGCATAAGGGACTTTGTAAGGTGGATGTACTATCGGCTCTTGTCTTACAAGCTCGATTTCCATTTCGATGAGTTTTGTTCATCCTAATTCTTTCTGGTTCATAGCAATACAGTCACGGTATTTGTTTAGGAGTGTGACATGGACAGATGTTTCTACCTCTTCGTCTAATTGGATGTCGAACTTGGATATTGGCTGAGGTGAACAAACGTCAACCTCCATCCTTTGCACCGTCAAACATTCTCCCCTTTTTAGCATATTGCACATGGGGTTGTTCAGGACATCTTTCCCAACTAAAACCGACTTCGAAAGCCAATTATCTTCGACCACTATTGCTTGAACTGGAAAGAAGGCTCCATCTATTTGGATTTCGCATAAAATGCTTCCGATTGCTTGGCAACTTCCACCCCCAAACCCATGCAAAATGGCTTCACATTTGTCCATCTTACAGTTTGCATTTGCTGCTACTTCTTTTGAAATAATTGTCTTCTCACTTCCAGAATCTAGAAGAGCTGCGTACTTCTTATCGTGAATGAAAACATCTTTATGGTAACAGTCTGTATGTTCTTTATTTGAAATTAAATTTACACGGTAATTCTTCTCTTGCATCTTCTCGGTTTTTGCTGCTGGATGTTGATTTATGTTCTTATTATCATTCCAATGCCTTTTCCTGGGTTGAAGGCAGTTTTTCGAGTAGTGTCCTGGCTGATTGCAGTTATAGCACAAGATATTATTTTTCGGAACTGTTTGACGATAGGGTTGCCATTTGGAAGGTTCACTGGTTGAAGGTCTAGTTGATGTGGCAGGTCTAGGTATAATTGAGCTGTTAGCTTGTCGGGAATTCATGCGGATGCCTTGATACCATTTGATTTTTTCGATCAATTCGGCGATATTATTGAAATTTCCAGCAGCTAGCGTGGTACTCATCTGGGAGTCGTTCAAGCCAGTAAGGATATATTGGATGATGGTTTTTTCGGAAAGATCAATCCTTTTACCTAACAAATTCATTTCGAAACAGAAATTTTCTATAGTTTCCGATGCTTTTCTAGTCCGTCGTATCAACTGCTGGTGTATCTCTACCTCATTGTAGTGATGTGGGAAATTTGTTGTGAGTCCCAAGGCTAACTGGTTCCATGATGTTGCAACTTCCTGGCAAGAGTCCCACCAATGCCTTGCTGGGCCAAGCATCCTTGACGAGGCTGCCAACAGCAACGCCATTTCATCCCAACCATAGATATTTTTCAGGTTTTCCACCCGGCTTACCCAACATTCAGCCGACAACGACGTGATTTCTCCGGGTGCGAACACCGGTAGTGCATCAGCGATTTCCCTAATGGTACAATTGAATCTTGGTCTGTCAGGAAGTGCGTCTCTTGATCGTGTAGCTGAATCTAGATGCCTTAACTTTTCGGCTACATCTCGTTCTTTTGCGAACAGGATTCGCTCATTCTCAAGAAGCTGCCGCTCACGTTTGATCAAGGCCCATTCTCTGGCCCTCAACTCCTCGTCCGTTGCTGACGTTACAGTATTCGAATCTGAAATGGTTGTTATATTGCCACCTTCTTCTTCACTGTTGACTTGTTATCTGTCGTAGTCGTTGATTCTTTTGATGAGGATTCTTTTGGACCCGCTGGTTGGAAGGCCTCTCTTCCTCGTTTCCTCCTGTAGCTGTTTTGCGCTCAAATTATCCATTTGGCTTTATCTAGAATCAATTTAATGTGTTTGAATATACATATATACTAATTAAGATTTCAGTTGCAATCATCATTGAACTACATCATTAAAACTTTGGAAGTTATTTTGTGTAGAACCATTAATCAATTAAAAAATACTAAATAAATGTTTTATTTCTTTATGGTTAAATGAAACAAAATAATTTCAATTGCATGCATCTTATATTACGTGTTGCAATTGTCATGCAACCGACGCACTGAGATGACTTTAAAGTTTATTTGATTCCTTAAATCTACCACCTATAATAATATTCATTTAACCAATATTGATTAGCAAAGAACCAAGTACTAGTGTGAATAATCCAGAGCATATTTTACTTTTTTTTTTAACTGATTTTGTCTTAGTCAAACATTTTCAATTACATTTTCCTTCATCAGTCCGAGACAGAATATGTATTTTCGTAGACCGAAAACACATTTAAATCAAGAAACGTTTAGCATCACGTTTCTTCCAAATTACTTTTGCATTTCATAAAAAGAGACAACCATATATCTCTTTCATATCAACAGTCAACACAACAAGCGACGTCGTTACTTCTCTTTCATTCCGTTCAACAACAGAGATAGCATAACCTTTTCATACACTGAAAATGCAAGCAAAACTAACGGAACAAATA